>CM057337.1:619686111-624686111 GCA_030015575.1 Agapanthus africanus
AGCTTTGCTCTGATTCGACGTTTTGAAGGTTTCATATTAGGAATTTTGGGAATTTTATTCCATTTAGTGTATTTCTTTTCGTTTTAGGGTTCTAATCCTTATCTCTGGATTTGAGTTTTTTGTTATTAAAAGGGACCCACTTTTTGGGATATTAGGAGTTTAAATCCACTGCTTATTTAATGAGAATCCTTTTTGATTCTTATAATAGGCACATGTTCTATCATTAGTGAGCCGCCAGCTTGAATTTGTGGGTTCCACTAGCTTTGGAGTTAGTAGTCTCACAAAATAAACTCACATCCCTTTTCTGATGACTCTTTTGGGTATAATGACTTCAAATCCCTACTTCCTTTATACTCATTCAGAAGCCGCTTTCCCGCAACCACCTTTAGATGAGGAAGTGATGGCCATGATCAAGAGACAGGATAAAGATGAAAAGATTCTTCTTTTATGGGGGACCTGGTACGGTCACATTATAAAAGGCCGCCGTAGGTTCACCTGTGGGGAACCTGTAGGATATATATATGCCTTAGAGGCCATTATTTGTAATGGATAATATATATATATATATATATATATATGTATATATATATATAAGACAATCTTACTCGAAATGATAGTATGCTATCTGGTTTGCTTTTATCTTAACATGTGCGTATGTTTTACTTGTTATTACGTGCTACTTATACATGTTGATAAAGCCCGTAGGATTATTGCTTGACTACCGGCGTTATGATAGCGGTCATACTTGTGAGGGCTGTTAGTTATATGTATGCCCTAGAGGCCATTACTATACATAGGATGTATATTGTAGTGGGTGCTTGGACATATATAGGGAGGACTTTCTTGCTCGACATGATAGTATGCTATCTGGTTGATCTTTACCTTAACGTGTACGCTGATTGTCTCTCTGATACATGTTGGTAAAGCCCATAGGATGTGTACTTGACTACCTGGATTATGATGCGGATCATACTAGTGGGGACATGGTAGTCCATAAGTACATCCTTCAAAGTCCCTAGTCGTGGGTATATCGAGACGGGGCATCGATATACCAGAGTAGACTAGCGTATACCTTCTCGACCCATACAGATGGGCGATGGATGATCCCATATCCATTGGTGTTTGACATCAGAGATGATATACGGGTGCTCAGTGGAGACTGGGTACACTGGACGGACTCGCCGAGAACTCCCAGATGGTATTATACCTTACGTCAGATGGCAGTTCTCTGGTGACACTGGTACAGAGTAGTCTGTTGACCCGAGATCGTCATAGAGTCTTGTGTGGTTCCCACTGTGCTTTGATTTCCACCTTACCACGTCCAAGAGGGCGTGCAAAATGGTGGTTTTTGGGTACAGTCCCGAATCACATGGAGGCAATGAGCGATAGGAGGGGATTCGTCTCTCCCGGTATAGGGAGTTCATGTTGCGCTGTGTTCGATTGGCTATAACCGGAAATCCCTGGCCAGGGTTGCTGAGATTTACTGGTAAGTGTTACCAGTAGTTTCTCGAAATGTTATAGACCTCATATCGACACAACTTATCGAGCTATTGGGGTCTGACGTTTACCACCCCTAGGCAAGATATGCGACATATCAGACGACAAGACCGGACTGTACGGTAAGTGTTACTGGTTGGATTCACAGGAGTGTGAGCGGGCTTGCTCGTCGATCTTCTGATCGCTCAATACCCGGGTGGCCGTTACGTTTAGCAGACCGCTTGCGGCTTGTGGGTGTTTGATATGATCATCATCTGCTGCCGGCGTATTGACGAGTCTTTAGAGTCCTACACAGAGGTTTCCTGGCTCAAACGAAACGAAATAGGAGCGCATATGAGATATGTGCGGGACCAAGAATAATGCGTGTATGTGATACCGTATTCTATTCTCGCGATGAATGTATCGATTGGTTGTATGCGATTTAATCTAGTTATCGAATCAAGGATTGATTCGATAAGTCGATACATTGGATATTAGTCGGTTATATGCGATATGACCGGATCGTTAAATCAAGTGTTGATTTAATGATTTAATGCATAAATATATATTTGATATATTACTTTGCATTAACTAGTATTGGTTCACTTAAGATGGATTTTCTCACTCGGATGTGCACATTGTTATACGATATAATTTTGTGCACTAGTTTGTATCATGTTTGATGATGCATGCAAAATTGGCTAAGTGTAAAGATTAAACCATGGTTGTGTAATGGTTAGGGTTTTGTTTTTACTTATTCATTAATTTTTTTATCTATTCTTTTTGAGAAATGGATAAAAGAAAAGCAAAATGGTTTCTTTCTTTGTTTTCTTTCATGAAGCTTGTTGAAGCTTCATGAAGCTTTGACCAAGTGACCATTTTGTCTTCTTCTTTTAACCCTAACCATTCACATAACCTTAGTTAATTCTCTACACTTGACCATGGTTAAATATATGATAAGTATTATTTTCTTTTCACATATCATATGATTATCTTTATCTTCTTCTTCTTCTTCACTTGAAGAAAACCTTGCTTCATCAATGGTAACTTGATGTAAAGAGTGAGAAATCCAATTCTAAAGTGAACCCACCTCCTATTTCTTCATCCTCTACCTCTTGCCAAGTAGTATAGGGTGTTTTCTTCACAAGTTTCATGACTTGGTGAAGTGGGAGCTTGATCTTGTGATGCCTCGACGTAGATCATCTTCGGCATCGAAGTCGACGACCTAGCCCGCCCATTTTTCCGATGAAGCCGACGCTAGAGCCCGGGATTCGATTTGGACAGGGAGGAGACTTCATTGCGGAGCTATGGAGGTGGAGGACCGGATCTACAAAGGTTGTATTTCCGTTCTTTTAGTTAAGTTGTTAACTAGTTGCATCTTTCGCCTAAAATTCTAGTTAACGATCCGTATTAGGGTTTCTCGGCACTTGTAAAATTTGAAACTGGCATGGTTGATACCTTGTGAGACCTCTAGTGTGTGTCTAGGAACCCTACAGTGGTATCAGAGCCTAGCTAGAGCCTTAAGCGAAGCGTAGACGACGTTTGAAATCCGAACGAACCCGAAACCGTAACTCTAAAATGCTCTCTGGAAATTTTCTGAAAATTTGGTTTTTTGTGAATTAAAAATTGCTAAAAAATTCAGCAGGGTCCTATTAGAATTACTGTGAAATTCGTGGGGCTAATTCGTCAAGTGTGCGGCGGAACCGCGGCAGAAGTATGGCTTCTGCGGCGGTTCCGCGGCCGTATTATCAAAATGTCCAATACTTTTTGCACAGTAATTCCTATTTTGTGATGCTGAGTTTTCTGGGAATTTTTAATTTGACTCAAGAGTTGAGTGTTCTGGGGTTGTTTTGGGGATTCGATGATTCGATCGGATTATCAGATTTTGTCTATGTGGTTTCCGGATAATTTTTGAATATGTTAAAATGTTCGACCGGATATAAATACCCAACTTTTCCCCTGCCAGAAAATTTCCAAGTATTGGATTTTTCCGAGGTTTAAAGACGTTCTAAGTAGTGCAAGTAACGCGATGGTCCTTCTAGAAGACAACAAACCTTAACTCGATTATGTGACCATCTTGAACTGCCCTTTGAACCTTCGGGTTTGGGGCAGTACGGCGTGCCACATGTGAGGCGTTGGCTTGACCCTTCTACGGCTGGACCGTTGGTACTGAGGCACGAAGTGAATGTCTTTGAACTTATTTCATGAGTTGAGCTGTTTCGGGAAAACTTGGGTGTTCGATTGTTCGATCGGAAAGTTTGACATTTTCTATCTTATTCGGAATGTGATACAATAATTGGAATTCACAAGAAGTTATGCGATAACTGAATGAATGTTATAAACATAGCAGTTTAGTCTCACTTGATCGGTTGCCACGGAATTTTGATGTGTTCAAATGTCCGTCGCAATCACGTAGCGTACGCGGATACTCGCCGGGTAAACTTAATAGACAGCCTCACTCCATAGCCCCGACCAAGTGACTGTAGGAGAACCCCGTCGCCGAAAGCATCCGTAAGGGTGCTTGCGGTAGCGGTGTTCTGCCTTGGTGCACTTCGTCGACGGAATCAGGGGTGCGGCCGCCTACTAAAGTTTGCGACGAGTATTCGATCAGGATGTCGAGAATCTTGTTGAATTGCCCGACTTGATATTGAAAAGTGTTTTCGATTTTGAGACTAAAATGCGGGGTTTATAATTGTTAGGCATGCGATGTCTAAGTAATTCATTTGATTAGGCATGTGATGTCTAAGGATGGTTGCGGATTCCAACTGTTGTAGTTTTACACTTTCTTTTCTGTGACCGTAAGTGTAATATGTGATATCGCCGGTTTCGTTGCTATATGTCAACGACAATTGGGATGGGCATATTTACTTACGTTGATGACATGTGATGTTATGTGTTGCTGGATATGTTATATTGGATCGTCGTGTTTGAATAGCCGGGGGTTTTTATGTGAGATGAGTGTTTTTCATTTTCATTCATGTAAAAACTTATATGTAATATTCTTTTATTGGGGCACTTTCAGGTTGCGTAAGATGTCACCCTCTGTATATTATTTACTTTTCTGCACTAGGATAGACCCAAGGAGGGGAGCACAAGTAACCGGGTTCTGGAGTCCAGTGGGAGACCAACTCGAGGAGTCGAGTCCGGGTCTCCTAACTCTAGAATTGGTAGGGTTGCTTGCCGCTCTCGTAGGGGTCTAAGGGTGTGGGTTTGGCTATTCATCGCGATCGTGGAATCCGTGCTTTATACTGGCTCGTATTGAAAACACGGACGTCCTAGTATATCCAATATTTCATATGATTCTTTTGTTGCGATATCTGTGATGTGATCATGTGATATGTTCTGTGACGGATACTGTATATAGTATATATGATATATTATATAGGCGTTACTTATGTTTTACACTCGCGCTATCCCTGCCCCGCTCTGCCGTTAGTTACCTAACCTAACGGTGCACGATGGGACATCGAGGCGAATGCAGATGGCACAAGTGTACGTCATATTTATCTGTGATGTTTAGGTATTTAAATGATGGGATTTTCATTAATGAGATTAATGAAATAAAAGAAACCTAAAGATGTTGTAGAATCGAATTTCAAAAATAAAACAGGTAGCTACAGTTCTTGCTTTGCACAGAGGTATATGTGATATATCCTGCACCTTATTCGATGAGGAAAGGACCGAGATCCCTTCACCGGGAGTGACTCCTTTAGCAATAACTGGCAGATGCTACACACTCGGTTTGTCTTTTGATTGCTTTTAAGAGTTTTTGCTTTGCACAGTGATATATATGATATATCCCGCACCTCATTCGACGAGGAAAGGACCGACGATCCCTTCACCGGGAGTGACTCCTTTGGCAAAACTAGAAAAGCCTCAAAAGCACTCCATTTTAAAATCATTTGATTCTACAACGATATCAAGTTCATTACGCAATAGGTTTTCAGAAAAACCTGTCGTAGCCCTCCGTAATTTCAGATAAGTCCTAGTTAGTATTCGTGCTGCGTTTGTTGACTCAGTCAAGGCATAGTGTGCGGTAGCTGATTAGTGCTTATCTGCAAAGCATATGATGCGATTGGATTAGGGTAGTCGTGCGGCCTTGTTGACTCAGTCAAGGGTCGTGTGGGTGGGTTTAATTCAATCGAGAAATGACGGGTTGAACTTTACTTGTGGTCTATGATTTGTTGACTCAGTCAAGGTCATAGATCGCTTGGGGCAAAATATTATCCGGAATTTCAAGTGTTGAAATTTGCAATGAGATTGCATACCTTCTATGAGATAGTTGGATCCCGATACCCACTGCGAGTAATTGTTACTCCTGGGAGAGTTTTACACATTACAATTAGCCGATCAAGTAGGTGTCTAGAAAGGTGTTAACGAGGTTACGCCTCTGGGAAAATGAGGTTTACTGTAATTAGGTTCGTGCGAAAGCACGGGGGACCTCCCTCAAAGTACCGACACTGGCCTGGCTAAAAGATTGGCGAACTTGTAGTGTGTAATTAATCCCGGCTAGTCTTTCCTTTTAGGGTTTGAAGGAAGATTTGATAAAAACAGTGGGAGCCATCCTGATTAGATAAAATAATAACCAATCTGATCTTGCAACAGCGCACGCTGAGTGTTTTCTTCTCTCTCTCTCTCCAGGTAGCGACCATATCACGCCTTAATCAAGATAATAATATGGATATTTGACCGAACCCGTTTGTTATACTGAGCTGGGGAACGTTGGTCCCGCTCCAACTTATAATTGTTATAAGACAGAGCAGGAAATTGGGGATTACCAGAATTCCTATGCCGCCCAAACGAAGAAAGTGCATATGATGCATCATCTTCGGGTATGTTCTTTACAAAGAACTGTTTCTCTGTTTCCTCTACGTCCTGGGTATGTGATACCAGATCAGGATCCCAGATATGTAATATGTTACATAGGGCTACAGAAAGGTAGAGAACTGAGAACGGGTGATAAGTTTCATGAGGCAAAAATGGGGCAAGAGTTGCAGCCAAGTCTGTTGGTCACTGTCACCCTGTATTACCAATACATTGATTCTGAACAAATGCTATTAGACACCGAACCTGATATACAAAATCATATCAGTCTCTTTATTAGTAAAGAAATGATAAAATTTTGTATTGATGGATAATGTTTTGAACATTTCCTATATCAAAAGTTGATCGGTTCAGGCACGTTATCTAAAAGCATTGATGTTCTAAATCAAACTACAGTTCTTAGTATACAGAACACACACAAGAGGAAGTGTTCAGAACTGGACGAATCCTTCTTGAGGTATTGTAGACTAGGTCATATCAATGCGACCTGACTAGCTGAAGTTACATTTAGATGCATATTTAAATCTGTTTGAATTTACATCTTATGAAACTTGCCAGTCATGTCATAAAGATATGATGACCATAGCTCTGTTTACTGGAAACAGAGAAAGAGTTAGTAAACTCTTGGGATGATACATGTTGATGTATGTAAGGTCCCCTGTCTACATATGCCAGGACTGGTTCTTTGTACTTCGTTACATTCTCTGATAATCTCTCAAGATTCAGACATATGTTCCTGTTGAAACACAAGTCCGAACCTTTTGAGATATTCACAGAATATGATTTAGAAGTAGAAAACCAATACGGGTATAAGTATTATGTCCTTTGATGTAATCAAGGAGGAGAATACTTGAGCACGGAATTCCTGGACTTTTCTAAAGGAGAATGAGATTCTCTCTCAGCATTACTCCTCCGTATACACCATAGCACGATGGTATATCGGGGTGGAGCAGTCACACCCTATATGATAAGGTGTACTCTATGATGAGTACTACTGAGTTACCTATTTCCTTTTTGGGAGTTATACACTTGAGAAGCTGCATACCTATTGAATAGGGTTCTAATCAGATCACAGCCTACCACTCCATATGAGATATGGTATGGGAAGAGCCCATATCTTAAGTTGGTTAAGATTTGGGGTTGTCCGGGCTATGTCTAAAAGCATAATCCGGACAAGCTCGAGGCAAGGTCTGTTATATAGAACTGGAAAGGTTCCAGCTATACAACACGGCAGATGATTTGGTAGAACCAAAGAATTCAGCAGATTACCAACGAACCTCAGCCTCTCCGCCGATCTGGTAAGGTTCCTCACCCGCCTGAGAGATACTTCGGTTACTTTATGACAGTGGGATCGAGGATTGCATCATGAGATGATGACCCAACTAGTTTCGAGCAGGCCATCAGGAGTGGGACTCTGTAAGAATGGCTGGATGCTTTGAGATCTGAGATGGAATCCTTATACACCAACAAAGTATGGACTTTAGTTGCTTTATCTGAAAGGTTAAATCCCCATCAGAAGCAAGTATATCTTGAGAAGATTACTTGGTGTACATGGAAAAGTTAAGACTTTCAAAGCTAGACTTGTTAAAGGTTTGCATCATTGACCAGATATGGATCATAATGAAACCTTTTCTAAGGATCTATGCTTAAGTCCATCCAGATCCTACTTGCCATGGCTACATACCATGACTACGATATCTGGCGGTTGGGTGCCATGACTGCTTTTCTAAAATGATGTTTTAGAAGAGAACGTCTATAAGTACACAGCCAGAGGACTTCGTAGACAGTGGGAGCAGCGGAAACGTGTACAAGATGCTTTATAGGATAAAGCAGGTATCGCGGAGTTGGAACATCTGTTTTGATGTGTTAGTCAAAGAGTTTGACATCATCAAAATGGTAGATGAACCTTGTATAAACAAAAAGGTAATAGGGAGTATGGTGGCGATCCTCGTAAGTACGTGGATAACATACTCTTGATAAGAAAGAAGTTTTCTATGCTACGCTCGGTCAATCTCCGCTTATCACAATGATTCTCCATATAGGATCAAAATGATACCTCCTAAAATCCTGGGTTTTGGATCTATGAGATAGATCTAATTGGATGTTAGGATTCTCACTAGTTGTAGTGAGATGGTATCAACCGATCCTGGGGAGAATCACTGGAAGGGTTCCAGGGTGATAAGGACGACTGAAAGTCAGTCACAGGCATTGTCTTTACCCTCAGTAAAGGGACGGTATATTGGAAGAGTTCCAAGCTAGATACCGTGGCATACTAGACGATAAAGGCTCGATACATCGCTACTTAAGATGCTACCAAAGAGGCAGTCTGGATGTATATTTGTTCATGAGATGAACTTAGTTCCTCCCATTGTGTGACAATGGAGTTGTGGCTTATGCCAAGGAACGTCCGTCCCATCAGTGATCCAGACATATTCTAAGGCAGTATTACCTGATCATGGAGATGGTTGATCTCCAGGGGATCGAGATTAGGAGAGTAGACTCAGAGAACAACACGGCAGATCCACTCACGAAGGCATGTTCCCAGAGAGAGACTTTTATGGGATGGTTGAGTATGAGATACTACAACCACTGCTACAGATGGCCCTAGTGCAAGTGGGAGATTGTTAGTTATATGTATGCCCTAGAGGCCATTACTATACATAGGATGTATATTGTAGTGGGTGCTTGGACATATATAGGGAGGACTTTCTTGCTCGACATGATAGTATGCTATCTGGTTGATCTTTACCTTAACGTGTACGCTGATTGTCTCTCTGATACATGTTGGTAAAGCCCTTAGGATGTGTACTTGACTACCTGGACTATGATGCGGATCATACTAGTAGAGACATGGTAGTCCATAAGTACATCCTTTAAAGTCCCTCGTCGTGGGTATATCGAGACGGGGCATCGATATACCAGAGTAGACTAGCGTATACCTTCTCGACCCATACAGATGGGCGATGGATGATCCCATATCCATTGGTGTTTGACATCAGAGATGATATACGGGTGCTCAGTGGAGACTGGGTACACTGGACGGACTCGCCGAGAACTCCCAGATGGTATTATACCTTACGTCAGTTGGCAGTTCTCTGGTGACACTGGTACAGAGTAGTCTGTTGACCCGAGATCGTCATAGAGTCTTGTGTGGTTCCCACTGTGCTTTGATTTCCACCTTACCACGTCCAAGAGGGCGTGCAAAACGGTGATTTTTGGGTACAGTCCCGAGTCACATGGAGGCAATGAGCGATAGGAGGGGATTCGTCTCTCCCGGTATAGGGAGTTGTTGTTGCGCTGTGTTCGATTGGCTATAACCGGAAATCCCTGGCCAGGGTTGCTGAGATTTACTGGTAAGTGTTACCAGTAGTTTCTCGAAATGTTATAGACCTCATATCGACACGACTTATCGAGCTATTGGGTCTGACGTTTACCACCCCTAGGCAAGATATGCGACATATCAGACGACGAGACCGGACTGTACGGTAAGTGTTACTGGTTGGATTCACAGGAGTGTGAGCGGGCTTGCTCGTCGATCTTCTGATCGCTCATTACCCGGGTGGCCGTTACATTTAGCAGACCGCTTGCGGCTTGTGGGTGTTTGATATGATCATCATCTGCAGCCGGCGTATTGACGAGTCTTTAGAGTCCTACACAGAGGTTTCCTGGCTCAAGCGAAACGAAATAGGAGCGCATATGAGATATGTGCGGGACCGAGAATAATGCGTGTATGTGATACCGTATTCTATTCTCGCGATGAATGTATCGATTGGTTGTATGCGATATAACCTAGTTATCGAATCAAGGATTGATTCGATAAGTCGATACATTGGATATTAGTCGGTTATATGCGATATGACCGGATCGTTAAATCAAGTGTTGATTTAATGATTTAATGCATAAATATATATTTGATATATTACTTTGCATTAACTAGTATTGGTTCACTTAAGATGGATTTTCTCACTCGGATGTGCACATTGTATATACGATATAATTTTGTGCACTAGTTTGTATCATGTTTGATGATGCATGCAAAATTGGCTAAGTGTAAAGATTAAACCATGGTTGTGTAATGGTTAGGGTTTTGTTTTTACTTATTCATTTATTTTTTTTATCTATTCTTTTTGAGAAATGGATAAAAGAAAAGCAAAATGGTTTCTTTCTTTATTTTCTTTCATGATGCTTGTTGAAGCTTCATGAAGCTTTGACCAAGTGACCATTTTGTCTTCTTCTTTTAACCCTAACCATTCACATAACCTTAGTTAATTCTCTACACTTGACCATGGTTAAATATATGATAAGTATTATTTTCTTTTCACATATCATATGATTATCTTTATCTTCTTCTTCTTCTTCACTTGAAGAAAACCTTACTTCATCAATGGTAACTTGATGTAAAGAGTGAGAAATCCAATTCTAAAGTGAACCCACCTCCTATTTCTTCATCCTCTACCTCTTGCCAAGTAGTATAGGGTGTTTTCTTCACAAGTTTCATGACTTGGTGAAGTGGGAGCTTGATCTTGTGATGCCTCGACGTAGATCATCTTCGGCATCGAAGTCGACGACCTAGCCCGCCCATTTTTCCGATGAAGCCGACGCTAGAGCCCGGGATTCGATTTGGACAGCGAGGAGACTTCATTGCGGAGCTATGGAGGTGGAGGACCGGATCTACAAAGGTTGTATTTCCGTTCTTTTAGTTAAGTTGTTAACTAGTTACATCTTTCGCCTAAAATTCTAGTTAACGATCCGTATTAGGGTTTCTCGGCACTTGTAAAATTTGAAATTGGCATGGTTGATGCCTTGTGAGACCTCTAGTGTGTGCCTAGGAACCCTACAAGGGCTGGATAGTCTATAAACATATCCTTAAACTGTCCCCAATCGTAGGAATATCAAGACATGGTATCGATATTCCAGAGTAGACTAGTGTATACATTTCTAGACCCTGACGAGGGGCGATGGTTAGTCTCACAACCATTAGTGTGTTCTACCTAAGATTGTATACAGGTGCTCACTGTGGGTGGATACATTGGACAGACTTGCCGAGAACTGCTGGATGGTTTTATACCTAGCGTCAAATGGTAGTTCTCATATGGCATGTGTACAGGTAGTCTGTAGACCTGAGATCATCATTTGTCTTGTATGAGTTCCCACTGTGCTTTGATTACTACCCTACCAGGATCAAAGGAGTCGTGCAAACAGGTTTTAGTTGGGTATAGTCCCGAGCCACATGGAGGCAGTGAGTGATTGTTAGGGATTCATCTCTCCCGGTGTAGGAAGTCGATATCGCATTGTGTTTGGTTGGTCAACACCATAAGCCCCTAGCTAGGGCAGTTGAGAATTACTGATAATTAGAACAGTAGTTTCTTGGATAGTCTTGAGCCACACAACCATGACTTATCAGGTTAGTAGGGGTCTGACATAAACCACCCTCTAGACCCGATGTGCGATACTCTCAGACGAACAGACCGGACTGTATGGATATTGTCACTGTTAGGCTCAGTAGAGTTTCACATGAGTTTGCTCGTCGGTATGCTTTTCGACAGGTACCTGGGTAGCCATTACATACAGCCGGTGCCGCTGATGTGCTTGTGGTTAAACCTACTGCTAGCATACTGTCGAGTCTTTAGAGTCCCACATAGAGGGTTGCCCTGGTTCAGGTGAAATGATATGGAGGCCGTATGTTTATACGTGCAGGGTTTTGGTTAATTACGTATACTAGTTGCGCGGAATTTGATCGGACGGATTATAATACTAGCGAGCTTAGGATTAAGCCGGTTTGTTAAATCAGATATTGATTTAATGCTAGTATTATATTAGTAGTATCATTCTATCTCTCAGGTATTCGTATTTTGATACGAATATAAGTATGTATATACGGTAGAATGTATTTTGTATTTATACAAAATATCTTCTAGAAGATGGCACCCCATCATGCATTTTTCTATTTATTGAAAATAGAAAATGAGATGGAAAGGTGAGATGGTTTCAAGCATGGCATGAAGCATGGCTTTGGTATTTCTTTATTCATTTGTGAATACTATTGAAATATGGCTTGTAATTTTAATAAGAGAAATATACTTCATATCTTTTTCCTTAGCCATTCTTCAACTCATTATTCTTGAATTTCCATTTTCTCTCTTCTCTTGATCTCATTTTTATCCTCAACCCCGTACATTCTCATGAGTTGAGAGCCATGGGGATTTGAGATAGAAGAAATCACCACTAATCATCTCCACATATTCTAAACTAACTAGATTAACAAACTATCTAGTTTAGTTACTTTCTTTTGAAAGTAGAAGCTTGAATCAAGAACCTTCGGGCGGATCATCTAGGATCGAGGAGGCCGTCAACTAAGCTAGATCAAGGATCTCAAAGGAGCTTAAGAAGAGGAGTCAAAACCCGAAGGACACGAACCTATCGGTATAACCCTCTTTACACAGTAGTTAGAACTCCTTTTTACTAGTTTAATGTTTGGTTAGATTCTAAGTAGTTATTTCTAGTGCCATGTTTATTGAAAAGTTAAAGTTTTTTTTGTTCCGCAACGGCCGCGGTTAGCGGCTAGCGCATTAGGAAACGTTACATGGTATCAGAGATACCCAAACATTATAAACTAGTAGTAAACGATGCCTAAGTTTCAAAACAAAAAAACCGATTTTCAAAACCTACTTTCTGTTCGAAAAAGTTTTGGCCTCTGAAAATTTTTTAAACAAGTGTAGAGGCTTACTCATGATATGACAGCAACACACAATGAAAAAAAAGAAAATTGGCCAAGAAAAAACCGCCAGAAATCTTCAAAAACCCGCTACCGGCGGTTTACTGTTCACATCTAGTCCTCGTTTTTATCCAGTGTCTTGGGTTTTGGAAATTGGTATTTTTGGTCTTGTTTGTTTTTCCCCAGATTTCACTTAGTGTTATCTTTGTATTGGGGCAACTTGGAAAGTTGCAGAACCTGAAACTTTTGCATCGTTGATCTCTGTAATGTTGTGTATGTGTTTTCAAACGTCGTCTAATTGCTATATGTCATTTAGACGGAGTTGCACATACTTGTTTCTGTTGCTGTGATGTTTATATCTATGATGGTTCATTCGGATTGTCGTGTTGGATAGCCCATAGTGCAATAGTAGTTGTACAATTTTGATTCATTTGTATATTCATTATTGCGGGGTGAGCATCCGACATGTGGACTGCCGTTTCTACCAGCTTGTATATTTTTTATTGGGGCACAACCGGGTTGAGGTTGATATCAACGTTGTATATATTATTTCTTTTCTGTAATAGAATTACCCTACGGCGGAGTGCACGAGTAGCCGGGTTCTATAGGGCAACGGGGCCCCATCTCATGGTGTTGAGACCGGGGTGCCTTATTCTAGAATTGGCGGGCTCTTCGCCGCACTCGTAAGGGTATAGGATGACCCACGAAGGAGAGCTCAAGTTACCGGATTCCGTGAAGTGCTGGGTAGCCCATTCACTTTGTTGATTGGGGTTGCCTCGCTTCCGGGATTGGTGCGTAACTTGCCGCGCTCGTAGGGATCTTGGTACTTCATTGCACAGGCTATCCACACGACTGGGAACGTCGAGTTTCATATATAGCTCAAATAAAATCCAGGGCTCCTAGATTATCTTCTATTCCATTTTGCTTATCACTTTTCTGTGATGTTGCTTATATCATGCCTGAGACGAATGGTTATATATATACATATATATACTAGTAGATGTTGTATATGTTTTGCATCCACGCTAGTCCTGTCCTGTTGGATATCTGTATGCCCTAGAGGCTATTATATGATAGTGGGTGTATTTATACATGTGTGTGTGTGTGTGTATTCAGTGTACATTCTTGCTCGACATGATAGTATGCTATCTGGTTCTTCTTTATCTGACATGTTAACTTGATCATGTTTTTATTCATTCATACATGTTGATAAAGCCCTGAGGATATAGGCTTGACTACTGTGATTATGATGGAGATCATACTAGTGGGACATCTGTAGTTTATAAGCATATCCTGAAAAGTCCCTAGTCGTAGGTATATTGAGACGGGGCATCGATATACCAGAGTAGACTAGTGTATATGATACTTGACCCATATGATGGGCGATGGATGTTCCCACATTCATCGATGTTTGACATCGAGATCGTACACGGGTGCTCAGTGGTGACTGGGTACACTGGACGGACTCACCGAGAACTCCTATATGGAATTATATCTATCGTCGGATAGCAGTTCTCAGGTGACACTAGTACAGGTTAGTCTGTAGACCCGAGATCGTCATAGAGTCTTGTGTGTTCTTCCGCTGTACTTTAATTACCACCCTACCACGGCTCTACTGAGTCGTGCAAACAGGTGGCCGTTGGGTACAGTCCCGAGATACACGAAGGTGATGAGCGATAGGAGGGGTTTCGTCTCTCCCGGTATTGGGAGTTGATGCTGTGCTGTGCTCGATTGGCTATATCAGTAAGTCCCTGGCCAGGGCTGTTGAGATTTACTGATAAGTGTTATCAGTAGTTTCTCGATCTGTTATAAACCACTCATCGGCATGACTTATTGAGTTATTGGGGTCGACGTTACCATCCCTAGACTCGATATGCAGCATATCTGACGAAGAAACCGGACTGTACGGTAGTGTTGCCGGTTGGCTCGACGGGAGTTGTGATAGGTTCGCTTGTTTTCTTCTGATCGCTCAATACCCGGGTGGCCGTTACGTTTAGCTGACCGCTTGCGGCTTGGGAATGCTTGATATGATCATCACCCACTGCCGGTGTATTGACGAGTCTTAGAGTCCCACAATGGAGTTGTCTAGTCCAGGCGAAACGATGTGGTGCGCATATGAGATATGCACGTGGACCCGGTTAAAATGCGCGTATGAGATACCGTATATTAATCGGGCGGTTTGCTTTTGGTCGGGTCGTATGCGATATGATCGGTTTGCTAAATCAAGTGTTGATTTATCATTGACCATTAGTTTCTCACTTTAAACCCTTTCTTGTCTTTTTATTGTATGCATGCATGTATGTATTTATTCTCATCCATGTACATATGGATGTGCATGCACACATACATGCATACATAATTCTATCATGGTTGTTGATATAGTGGATGGTGGCAATATAAGACTCACACCATATATAAATATATAGATATTATTTTTTGGAAAAGAAAAATGGAAATGGAAATTGTTATCATGGTTTAATAATTTATTCTTGCACTAACCCTTTGGTTTAACCATGATTCATTTTCTATGGCCATTTTTGATCCAAAACAAATATCTAGATATTTTATAACTATGGTTAAGAATGAGAAAGAGAAAATATATATATTTTCATTTCTCATTTTTATTCCATAAGCTTATCATTATCTTGAGCTCTTTACAAGCCATCATCTTCTTCCACCTTTCTCTCTTGCTCTCTAGTTTTCTCAAGTGAGCAAAAGAGTCATCAAGTTAGGGTTTTGAAGTGAGAAAATAAACCACATCACCATTCTGCACTAGTCTTGCCCATTAGTCTAGAGTGTTAGCTTCTACTTCTTCTCTTGATCTAGTGGAGCTTCAAGCTTGGACAAAGAGGACTCCGGGTGGATAGTCGTGGACCTAGAGGATCTCAAGTGAACCTTTTTCCAACCCTCAAGTAGCCAAGGAGTCTAGAGTAAGGAGCTACAAAGGTTGTACTCTCAAAACCCTAGCTTTTACTACTTGTGTTATTGTTAAAGTTATGTTACCCTATATTTTCTAGCATGATCCTTAAGATAGTTTCTCTAGCACCATATAAAATTTAATTATGGCATGTGTGTTGCCTCTAAACCCTTGTAGTGGTGCTGTAGGAAACCTTTCATGTCCCTGCTCTGCCGTTAGTTAAGTAACCTAACAGTGCATGACGGGGCCCCGTGGCGAATGCGGATGGTATATACGTATATTTTATTTTCGTTCTTTTCTGGCGTGATAGGAATTAATTGATGGGACCGCATTAATCCTCATTAATGCAAGATAAGAAACCTAAAAGATGTTGTTGGAACAATGTGAAAAACCACTCGGTTCTTTTCAAAACACTTGTTTAACAAGTGGAGCTTACCACTCCTTTTCAAAGCTATCATTCCAACAACGATATCAAGTTCATTATGTTCAAGGTTTTCGCAAAAACTAACCACAGCCCTCCGTCATTTCAAATGGATAGAACATCATATTCATGCTATGGTTGTTGGCCTTCATCAAGGCAAAGTGAATGGTAGCGGTGTGTTACTTTTTTGTAGCATAGATAGATACATTGGTTTATGACAGTCGTACAGACTTGTTGGCCTTCGTCAAGGGCGAGTATTGGTGGGTAAAAATCAATCAGGACAATGACGGGAAGAACTTGACTTGCGTCTTATGATTTGTTGACCTTCGTCAAGGTCATAAGAGCTTGGGGCAAAAACCACATCAGAAGTTTCAAACATAAAAGAAACTTGCAGATTTAGCATACCTTCTGAAGTGTGGTGACTAGAGTAGCTTCCATCTAAGTCACCACATGATAATAGTTGGATCCCGATCCTACTGATGAGTAGGATTACTCTTGGGAGATATTTTTTCACTTCGTAATTAGCTAACCTAGAAAATGTTAATGGGGTTATGCCTCTCCGGAGACGGGGTTTATTTTAATTAGGTCCATGTGAGAGCATGGGGAACTTCCCTCGGAATACCAACACCCACTTGGCTGATCGGTTAGCAAACTTGTAAAGTGTAAATGATCCAAATTAATTCTCTTTTTATGATTTGATGGAGAATTAGAGAAAACAGTGGGAGCCATCCTGATTAGATAAGATAATAAACCAATCTAATCTTGCAAGAGTATACGCCGAGTATTTCTTTTCTCTCTTTCTCTGGCAGCAACCATGACGAGACTTAAATTACTACTCGAAAAAAATACACTAACTGGGCCAAACTATGAAGATTGGCTGAGGAACGTCGATATTGTACTCACTTATGACAAAGTGGAATATGTCCTCACCAGTACTGCTCCCTCTGTCCCACGACCGGATTCCATTGTTGAGAACATCGAGGTCCGCAAAACGTGGGACCTAGATTGCGAAAAAGCTAGGTGTATTGTGCTGGCTTCATTGAATAATGAACTTCAGAAGCAGCACGAGAATATGGACATCAAATCCATTTTTCTCCATTGCAAGGATTTGTATGGAGAGCACTCTCGTATCGCAAGGTACGAGAACTCAAAGAAATTATTCCATATGAGGTTAGTTGTCGGATCACATGTAGGAGAACACGTCCTAAAGATGATCAGTCTCATTGAAGAATTCACAAACCTGTGATGCGTGCTAGAGAACAAGTTATACATTGACTTGATTTTACAGTCCCTTTCTCATACCTTCTCTCAGTTCATGCTGAACTTTAACATGCACGGGATGGAAGCGGATCATCCAAAGCTCCTCAACATATTGAAGGTAGCTGAGAACTCCTTAAAAAAGGAGAAAACACATGTTCTTGTTGTTGGGGAATCTTCTTCGTCTTAATCCCAAGTGAAAGATAAGGGGAAGAAGAAGAAGTCCCCCACCAAGCCGAAAGGAGGTATCAAGAAGGTGCAAGGAACGAACAATTCAAGGAGAGTTAAAGCAGGAAAGGATGAATGCTACTACTGTTACAAGAAGGGGCACTGGAAGAAGGATTGCAAGGATTTCAAAGCCAAAGGCAAGGACACGAAGCAAGCTGATGCTTTGTCTTTAGGTGTGTTCATGATTGAAAACTGTTTTTCAGTTAACTTTACATCATAGGTACTAGATACCGGTTCTGGTTCTCATATCAGTAATTCTTTGCAGGCACTAAGAAACCGTAGAGTGCTAAAGGCAGGTGATATGCCCTCAGGGTTGGCAATGGAGCAAATGTAGATGTTGTTGCAGTAGGAGATTATTACCTGGGTTTGACGAGTGGACACATTTTGGTGTTGTATAACTGTTTTTGTGTACCAAGTATACTGTGTAGTATTATATCGGTATCTTTGTTATCTAATGAAGGATATAATTTTGCACATGAAAGAAATGTCATGAACATTCACCTAAATCAAGAACTGATTGGGGTTAGGCAAACTAGATAACAGTATATACATACTCAATTAACATCAAGTTTTCAATGTCCAAAACACACTCAAAAGAAAGGCTCCAGATTCAAACCAAGCCTTCTTATGGTATTGTAGACTTGATCATATTAATGAAACAAGGTTGACTAAGTTATATAAAGATGGATATTTGGATCCGTTCGGATATTTATCATATTCAACTTGTCAATCATGTATCAATGAAAAGATGACCAAATCTCCATTCACAGGACACAGAGAAAGAGCCGCTGAGCTCTTAGGATTCATACACAGTGATGTATGTGGTCCGATGTCTTCACATGCACGAAGCGATTACTCCTACTTCATCATTTTTACTGATGATTTCTCAATGTATGGACATGTATTCTTAATGAAAAATAAATCTGAGGCCTTTGAGAAATTCAAGAAGTATAAGAATGAAGTGGAGAAACAAACAGGTAAAAGTATCTAGATACTTCGATCTGATAAGGGTGGAGAATACTTAAGTACTAGTTTCCTCGAATTCTTAATAGAGAATGGAATTCTCTCTCAGCTTATTCCTCCGTATACACCTCAGCATAATGGTGTATCAGAGAGAAGGAATCGCACGCTACTCGATATAGTGCGTTCCATGATGAGTAGTGCTGAGTTGCCACTTTTCTTCGTGTGTTTTGCGCTTGAATCAGCTGCATACCTATTGAATAGGGTTCCAACTAACTGTATCTACCACTCCATATGAAATGTTGAGTGGGAAGAGACCATGTCTTAAGTATCTTAAGATATGGGGGTGTCCAACTTTTGTCAAAAAGCAGAATCCGGACAAGCTCAAGGCACGATTGGTTTTATGCAAGTTTGTGTGATATCCTAAGAATTCAAGGGGATATCTTGTCTACCACACTGAAGAACAAAAGGTGTTTGTTGCTCACCACATAGTCTTTTAGAGAATGAATTGCTTGCAAAAGAAATTAATAGGAGCGCTGTAGAACTGGAAGAAATTCCAGAACCACAAACTACTACTGAAGACTTAGTAGAACCTCAGGTTTCAATAGAGTCCGATGAATTGATGTCACTCCGCAGGTCTAGTAGGCATTCTTATCCGCCTGAGAGATACTATAGATTTCTCATAGATAGGGATCTAGAGGATTGCGTCATCGACGATGATGAGCTTACTAGTTTTCAACAGGCTATCACGTGTAAAAACTTGGTGAAGTGGCTGAACGCTATGAGATCCGAGATGGAATCCATGTACACCAACAAAATATGGACTTTGGAAGTTGCTCCTCTTAGGGTAAAACCCGTTGGATGCAAATGGATCTTCAAAAAGAAGATTGGTGCAGATGGACAGGTAGAAACTAATAAAGCTAGGCTTTTTGCAAAAGGTGTTAGTGAGATATTCCCTAGAGTCCATTATTGTATCATACTGGATTGTATATTACATATTGGAAGCTTGGGATATTCATAGTTATAATAACAATCTTGCTCAAAATGGTAGTATAGTACTTGGTTTGATTCTACCTCAATATGTGCATGTGTTTCTTTTAGCATATTGCTTATACATATTGGTAGTGCCCTTAGGATTTTTTCTTGACTACCCGCGTTGTGATGGCATTCACACTAGTGGAGGCTGGGTAGTCTATAAGCACATCCTTATACATGTCCCTAGTCATAGGATTATTAAGATGGGGCATTGATAATCCAGACTAGACTAGTGTATACGTTTCTCATCCCAGCAAGGGAGATCGTCTGTCCCACAGCCATTAGTATGTCGTACTGGAGATAGTATAAAGGTGCTCATTAGGTTATGAGTTACACTGGACATGACTCGTAGGGAACTGGTAGTTGGTATTATGCCTATCGTCAGGTAGCAATTCCTGGATGGCATGAGTACAGGTTAGCCTGTGGACCTGACATCGCTACTTCGCCTCGAGTGTGTTCCCACTGCACTTAGATTACTACCCTACCATGGCTCAAAAGAGTCATGTAAATAGGTAGTAGTTGGGTGCAGTCCCGAAGCATTTGGAGGAAGTAGCGGTTAGATAGGATTCGTCTCTCCTGGTATTGGAGGTTGATATCGCGCTGTGTTCAGAAAGCCATTACACAAAGTCTCTTGTCAGGGCAAGCGAGAATTACTTGTAGGTACTCCAATAGTTTCTTAGGGTGTTTTGGGCTCTACTCCGGCACGACTTATTGCACTATTAGGGGTCTGATGTTTACCATCCCACTAGGCCATATATGCGAGTTTCTTAGATGAACAGACCGGACTGTACGGAGATTGTCATGGACAGGCTCAGTAGGAGTTCATATGAGTTTGCTCATCGGCCTTCTTATCAACAGATACTTGGGTAGCCGTTACGTGTAGCTAGTACCGCTGACATGCTTGTAGTTAAACCCACTGCCAGCGTATTGCCGAGTCTTTAGAGTTCCAAACAGAGGGTTTCTCTTCTTGGGGCGAAACGATGTAGAGGTCGTATGGGTTTACGGCAGGGTTTCGATCACATACGTGTACTTGTGCACGGATGATGTTCGGACGGATAATACTAGTGGGCTTTGGTTTAAACCGGATCCTAGTATTATATTGTTGGATTATTTTCTTCTCATTGTATTCGTATTTTTCAGAATACGGATACGGGTATGTATATAAAGTGATGGGTATTCTTGTAATTTACTCAAGGGTGCTTCTAGAAGAAGACACATCATTTATGGATTTAACCATTTTGATTAAATGGTTAATGAGGTGGAGGTATGAGGTGTTCTTATCATTTAATGAAGCATGGCTACTTGGTGACTCATGGGGTGACTATTGAAGCATGGTTGATTCATTTTGTGTGAATTATTATTTGCTTCATTATCAAAAAGACTTAGCCATTCTTCATAGAATGCCTATCACTACACTCTCATCTCCTCAAGCTTTATTCTTTTTCCTCAACCCTAAAAGTCTCATGTGTTGAGAAACCTGGGGTATTTTGATACAAATTAATCCATCATCACACTCTACATCATTTAGGCTATCTAGTTTAGCGAACTAGGTACCCTAATTACCTCGGTTTAGAGGTTGGAGCTCAAAGCACATACTTTCAGGTGGATCGTCTTTGACGCGAGTAGACCGACCATCCAAGATCGATCCGATCTTTGAGAAGCCAAGGAGAGGAGGACAAGAAGACCTAAAAGACTAGCACACGGAGGTACAACACTCTTACATAGTAATTAAACTTCCTAGTTCTTAGTTAGTTAAGGTTCAAATTAAGATCCTGGAGTTTAATTGGTGTTGCGAAGCACAGAAAAATCATTTTTTGCATATTCCGCTTCCCCACGGACTCACGGGGTGCGCGACATCGACTTATAATAGTATCTGAGCCTATTAAATCTTAACTAGCTAGTTAGGAAGTAGTTAGAATTTCGATCGTCGGAAAAACCCAAAATCACAACTTCAGAACCCATGCTTGCTGCCGTTTTAAAAATCTATTCAAAAAATAATTTCAGTAGCCTTAAAAATACAAGCAGGGTATTATAAGAACACAGAAGAAAAACGAGTTGGTAACTCGCCAAGACCACTGCTGAAGTGCGGCGAAAAAATGCGTTTCGCCGCGGTTCCGCGGCCGAGTCGAGGCTGAGTTTCACCGATTTTCTTCTGTGGGTCTATTTTGTGGAATTGTGATTTCTGGTATATTTGGTTTCTACCCAGATTTTTCTGTGTACTGGATAGTGTCACGACCCAAATCTTTCGACTCGTGGCCGGCACTTAACCACGCAATGTCTACAAGCGTAACACGACTAAGTAAGCCGAACCCAGAAATCAAAACCATTTAAAAGTAGTGAGTGTTGAAAACATTCGATTAAAACATTTAGAAAACCTTAATTAGTTCAATGAGGTTCCTTTTTAAAGTTAAATTATCCTTATAATAATTTTGGCAGCATTTCCTTTGTAAAAGTAACCCCGAAAATCGGGTAAAAAAAACAGGATATAAGTGAAAATGAGATATAATGAACAAAGCATCCCAAACCGGGAGCAATCACGCCCAACGGCAGAAACCATCACCACAAGAGTAATATACGACGCCGTAGCGAAGAATGAGCAATAAGTAAACATCCCAGAATAATAACTGCAAATATAAGGTCGGCTCCCACGGCTCGACACTTGAATACAAAAATATACATCATCGTCCCCACGTCTTTAAGTCAATTACATATATGGTAGATGGAGAATACTAGATACAAAAGGGTGTACACTAAGGTAACCAGATACCACAACCCACCTAATAGCAAAAAAGCTCTCGCACCAGCTGTAGTGGTATCTGTAGCCAAAAGATGCAAAAAGGCAGCCTGCCGCGACTACTCTGAGGGGCAACCTGCAATTACTGTGGCACAACGGGGGTGAGTTGCCAACTCATGAATAGAGATAACATATAAAGGTAATCACGAGCATGCACGTACTGCGCTACGCTATCATATGCCAGCAGGTAAATCTATATGCGACAAGCAGTAAGTGCAATAATCATGCAAATGCTCTGCCAGGTAAAATAACTACAGGATGAGATACATGATAAACACTGCTGAGCATGGGATAAACAACATCTACACGAAATATCAATCGTGGAAAAATAATCGGTGCCCAAGCTGCACCCAAATCCCAAATAAACTCAGGCGCCGGCACTCTCCTCGGCCCGTAAATCCTGTAAATCTCTGAGAATCACGAGTGCCCAACATCGGCACCCAAAATATCATAAAATACTCGTGTCCAGTATCGACACGCAAATCCTCATACATCGGGCTCCGTAAGTCCGGATCAGCCCACGGGCTCTGTCTGCGATACCGGCCCTCGGCCCCGGCAGTACGGATCATCCCGCATCCATCTCTCGACTCTGGTCAGTATCCTCCGAATAACCATCAGGTCCAACCAATCACCGGTAGGTACTCGCCCACCTCCAGGCTCAACCGGCAAAGTCCATCGATCATCTTGCCAAGGGGAACCATACCGGGTCCACCACGAACCCGCAAACGGATCATCCGCTCCACGAATCGGGTTTCAAGCACACGTCTCAGCACCGAGAAAACGCGTGGTGGACGCACCAAAATATCATATCACGAGGAACCGGGTTTTCAAATAATGCATTTTTCTTTAAATAATTCCACGGTCCTCAAAACCAGAAATCACATAAAAATCCAACACCAATGAGTAAATCAAGTACGATGTGCTATGTACATCAAGTCATCATAATATAGGTACAAGAGAGAAACCGCTTTTCTTAAGATAGTTCAGTTTTCAAAGACAGCATGCGGCCTCCAATTTCTATAAAAATCATATCGAATCATATGTGAAATGAACTACAGTATAATGATCATGGCAATTCTATAGTGAGTGTGTCATGGCAATTACTAACGGTGTGTGTGTAACATGCAGATTAGTGCTCGTGCAACATGAACCGTTTGTAATAGTGCGGTGTTCTATCAATTCTAAGTTTACACACATATAGCAGGGAATGCAGTATGCAACAACAGTATCCATGATCAGTCAATGTAGGTAAATGCAATATGTAGCTATAGAGTCCTATCAGCCCTGACGCATAACGCCATGCGGGCGATATCCCCGTAGATGTTAAATCTACTCACCAAAGTCTCACGCTAAGTGTAGCCGACGACTTGCTTCCCCTTCTTCGCAGCGTCCGTCTCACTCGCCTGCGAACCTAGAATTACACAATATATCACACATAAGCTCAAATCTACCAAAAACGCAATATTAAGGTCAAACTAGAAACCCGCGTTGCAAACCAAGCGCGCCTGTGCGCGATACGCTAAAACGTGTGATTACGCTCCTGAAGCTAACCTGACGCGTCGCGATACGCAGCACAACCCAAACCCACACACGTATCACGTGTGTCGCGAAGATTTAAAATACGGAAAATAGGGTAATAGGTCCCAGATTTTGATACAGAAAGAGTTTTATAAAAATAAATATACCATAATACACCACACAGCAGCAGACACCCATCACCCAAACCCCAGCCCACAAATCCCTCATCTGGCCGCAATTTGCGGCCAGAAGTCTTTTTCCGGCGGCCTTGGTTGGGAGGTGGGACCCCGGGTTTGGTGTGTGCACTCCATACATACTGTGTATATCCCGGTAATTATAATTTTATTCTAAAACACCCCGGGTAGTAGCAGTTTCAACAGAACCCAATTTCAAGTTAATAAATCACACTTTGCACTAAAATGATACTTTAGGGTATTTTTCTGAAACCTGAAACAACCCCAAGTCTAAAACCACACTAATATTACATTACTAAGCTAATCAAGCCATAAAAAGTTAATTTTTATCACAACCTCACTAAATCCCTTTATATAGCACAAAACATGCATAAAATGTGATATTTTGCTAGAAATACTACAAGTTATGTAAAAGGGGTGCTAAGGGTGAGTTAATACCTTCAAAACACTTTATGAAACACCAAAAATCCCTGCTTTTCCTCAAGTGTGCAGATCCACCACCAAACACCTCAAAAGCTCATCTTTTTTCCATGGTTTGTAAAGGAAAAGTGTTGATTTGAGTAGGGTTTGATTGAGGGTTTATAGAGAAATGAAAAGAGAAGAGAAAATGGAGAAAATGGTGTTGTTGCTGCTTCTTTTTCTGCTGGAGCTCAGAAGTGAGGGAAAGAGAGAGAAAAGAGAGAGAAGCAATGGTCAAACAAAGTCAAATCCCATACCTAACCACCATACCTTCATTTCTATTTGAATTTGAATTATAAAAAGGGGGTTTTGACTTGTTTAAATGGGTGGGATAAATAAAACCATGCAAGAAAAGAAAAAGGGTTAACATGATACATTTCTCATCTAGTCTCAAAAAAAACTAAGTGTGCATGTGTGCTCCTAACACAAAAATTCACACTTAGGGTAAACCCGACTAAAAATAATTAACAACCCTATAAATATATATACATATACCCATAAAAACACTCCACAACACAAAACCTACTAGCCAAGAAGGAAAATAAGATATCCGTTTTTTTTTTAAAAACACGCACACTTGCTAATTAACGTGAAAACATCCTAAACGAATTTCAAGGCGTATGTAATCTACCCCCCTTAAAGAAATTCGATCCCCGAATTTAAAAATCTAACTATACATACCTTCAAAAAGATGGGGATACCTCTTCCTCATCTCGCTCTCAGTCTCCCAAGTGACCTTCTCGCCGCTCTGGCCACGCCAAAGTACCTTGACTGACGGTATGTCCTTCGATCTCAATTTCTTCACTTGTCGATCCAAGATCATCACTGGCTGCTCTGCATAGGAAAGGTCGCGCTCAAGCTGGATCGTCGGGTGCTGAATCGCATGCGAAGGATCATAATGATACTTGCGGAGCATCGAAACGTGAAATACCAGGTGCACGTCTGGAAAACTGGGCGGGAGGGCTAACTGATACGCAACCGCAGCAACACACTCGAGGATCTCGAAGGGGCCCACATATCTGGGACTAAGCTTCCCCTTCTTCCCAAATCTTATCACACCTTTCATTGGGGAGACCCTCAAGAAAACATGATCACCAACAGAAAACTCAAGTCTGCGCCGAAGACGGTCCGCATAAGATCTCTGCCTACTCTGGGCTGCTCTCATCCTATCACGAATCAACTAGATCTTCACGGTCGTCTCCTCAACAGTCTGTGGCCCTAAGATACTGCCCTCACTGAGCTCTGTCCAACAGGTGGGCGATCTACATCTCCTCCCATAAAGAGCCTCAAACGGTGCCATCTGAATGGTCTGCTGGTAGCTGTTGTTATAGGAAAACTCCACTAAGGGCAAATGATGATCCCAGCTACCTCCGAAGTCTAATACGCACGCTCTGAGCATGTCCTCGAGAGTCTGAATAGTCCGCTCTGACTGTCCGTCGGTCTGCGGATGAAATGCTGTGCTGAAACTCAAGCGGGTGCGCAAAGCCTCCTGAAGCCTCTGCCATAGTCGGCTGGTAAACTGGGTGCCTCTGTCGGACACAATACATGTCGAACTTCGTGCAGTCGTACAATCTCATCAATGTAAATCTGGGTATATTGAGCAAATCCGAAAGTCGTCTTCACCGGTAGGAAGTGAGCCGCTTTCGTCAAACGATCCACGATCACCCAGATGGAGTCATACCCTCGACTAGTCCTGGGTAGACCCACAATAAAGTCTATAGAAATCTGTTCCCATTTCTACTCCGGAATGGGCAACGGTTGTAGCTCTCCCGTAGGCCTCTGATGCTCAGCCTTGACTTGCTGACAAGTCAGGCATCTCGACACAAAATCTGCGATGTCCCTCTTCATCCCGTCCCACCAGTAAACATCTCTCAAATCGTGGTACATCTTGGTGGAACCTGGATGAACACTATACACCGATCGATATGCCTCCTCGAGAATCTCACGCCGCAGTCCCTCAGCATCTGGTATGCACAATCTGGTCCCAAATCATAGTATCCCCTGATCATCGACCACGAACTCGGAAAATCTGCCCTGTCCCATCCGTGTCCTGATCTCTGAACAACGGTCATCACTGTGCTGTGCCTCATGTATACGGTCAAGCAACTGTGGGCGTGCACGAACATGCGCAATCTGTCCTCCGATCGGCGTAAACTCGAACTGTACCCGGCTGTCGCATAAGATCTGCCAATCTGCCGACGACTGCCTCTGTACTGCGCTCAAGCAAGATAGACTACCCCCGGGCCTCCTGCTCAAGGCATCCGCCACTACATTAGCCCTGCCCAGGTGGTACAAGATCTCGCAGTCGTAGTCCTTCACTAACTCCATCCATCGGCGCTGTCTAAGGTTCAGGTCTCGCTGCTGGAATATATACTTTAAGCTCTTGTGATCAGTGAATATTTGGCACAACTCGCCGTATAGGTAATGTCGCCAGATCTTAAGTGCAAAGACCACTGCAGCCATCTCCAAATCGTGAGTGGGGTAGTTCTGTTCATGTTTCTTCAATTGCCGTGAAGCATACGCGATCACCCTGTCATGCTGCATCAGAACACACCCTAGCCCCACTAGAGAAGCATCACAATATACCACAAATCCGCCTGACCCTGAAGGCAATGATAATACTGGCGTCGTAGTCAGTAGAGCCCGTAACTGCTGAAAACTGTGCTCACACTCCTCTGTCCAGACTAAAGGAACTCCCTTCCGGGTCAACCCGGTCAAAGGTGTAGCAATGCGAGAGAAATCCTGCACAAATCGCCGGTAGTAGCCGGCCAGCCCTAAAAAGCTGCGAATCTCCGTAACTGATGTGGGTCTGAGCCAACTCCGAACGGCCTCGATCTTCCTCAGATCTACACATATACCGTCTCGTGAAATCACGTGCCCCAAGAAGTCTACGCTGTCCAGCCAGAAAGCACACTTGGAGAATTTGGCAAAAAGCTGATGCTCTCTCAAGGTCTGCAGTGTAATCCGCAGGTGCTGCTCATGCTCCTCTCTACTCCGAGAATACACCAGAATATCGTCAATGAATACAATGATGAACAGATCAAGATACGGCCGGAAAATACGGTTCATCAAATCCATGAATGTTGCTGGCGCATTGGTGAGTCCGAACGACATCACCAAAAACTCGTAATGGCCGTAGCGCGTGCGGAAAGCTGTCCTAAGAATGTCCTCCTGTCGAACCCGCAGCTGATGATAGCCTGATCGCAAATCGATCCTTGAAAAGTATCCTACCCCCTGAAGCTGGTCGAACAAATCGTCGATACGCGGCAAAGGATATCTGTTCCGCACTGTAACCCTGTTCAGCTGACGATAGGCGATACACAGACGCAAACTGCCGTCCTTCTTCTTGACGAACAGGACCGGAGCACCCCAAGGAGAAACATTGGGTCGAATAAGTCCCTTATCCAGCAAATCTTGCAACTGACCCTTCAATTCTCTATGTTCCGCCGGGGCCATCCGATAAGGCGGTATAGAAATAGGCCCCGTGCCAGGAACCATATCAATACAGAAGGAAATGTCGCTCTCGGGCGGTAGCCCAGGAAGCTCGCCAGGCAACACATCAGGGAACTCGCTAACAACCGGAACCTGATCCAAAGGAACCTCTGTAGCTCTAGTATCATAAACATAGGCAAGAAATCCCTGACATCCCTTCCTCAAAAGCTGTCCAGTGCGAAAAGAAGAAATCACACAGTGTGGGGCGGCACCACGGTCCCCCAACACAACAAAAACCGACTCACCGGGAAAACAAAATCTAACTGTCTTCTCACGGCAGTCCATAGAAGCATAGCACGTGGCTAACCAATCAATGCCCAAAAGAACGTCGAAGTCCAACATCTCAAGAAGGATCAAATCGACAGGCAACTCTCTCTCACCAATACAGACGGTACAGGATCGGAACACGTGCCTAGCAATAAACGAATCTCCTACAGGAGTAGTCACAATAAGCGGCTGATCAAGCAAACCAGACTCTCTACCCAAACTCGGCACGAAGTGTGTAGATACGTACGAGTGCGTAGATCCGGGATCGAACAATACGTGTGCATCAACAGAGCATACTGGAAGGATACCTGAGACCACCGCATTGGACGCCTGCACGTCCTGATGCGTCAAAGCAAAAACTCGTGCCTGCCCTCCACCTGTGACTGACTGTCCTCTGCCTCGGTCATCCCGTCCTCTCTGAGCAACTCCTCCACGTCCACGACCTCTCTGTGTATGAGTCTGACGCGGAGTAACAGTAGGAACAACAGGCAACGCCCTCTGGGGTGGTGAAAGTGGTAAGGTGACGTGCGGTGCTGCTGTCTCCCTCTGGTGTATCTCAGGACAATCTCTGACGAGGTTAAGTAAACTGCCGCATCTATAGCAACCTCACGACGACTGCTGACTCTCACGTGGATACGAACTAAACATCTGGCCTCGTCCTGAATCTCTGCCACTCCTCGTACCTGAACGATACCTGTCGCGGCGTCTGAATGTCTGTCTCTGTGCTGATATACCAGTACGAACTCTCTTCGGCTCTGGAACTACCGACGTCTCAGCAAGGCGCTCCTCGACTAATAGAGCTGCATCTACCGCTGCTGCATATGTCTCGTAGTGCTGCACGCTGATCGCAAGGAACAGTGGTGTAAGCAAGCTTCGAACAAATCTCTTGACTCGCAACTCCTTGGTAGCCACTAGATACGGGGCATAGATAGATAGCTCTGTGAATAGCACATCGTACTCTGCCACTGACATCTCCGGAGTCTGGCGTAAGGACTCAAACCTGCGTGCCCTAGCATCTCTGACACTCAGTGGGAGAAAGCAGGCAAGGAATAGCGCCACGAACTCTATCCAGGTTATAGGAGGAAGACCTGCTGCTCAGCCCTTCTCGACTGATTCACACCATTTCTGCGCAAGACCTTCCAGGTGAAAGCTCGCGAACTCAACCTATCTCGCATCTGCGCATATGAGGGAACGACATATCCGAGCCATCCTATCAATGAAGGACTGTGGGTCCTCGGCTGCATCGGTGCCTATGAAGACCGGAGGCTTCAGCCTCATGAACTCTGATAGCGATACTGTAATCACCTCCGTAGCTACAGGGGCAACTGGCTGTGCGGTAGGTACCATCGCGGTCTCTGTAACGGGTGGAGCTACCTCTGGTCGCTGCGCTCGAAGCGTCTTAACTAGCGATCCTATCATCTGGCGCATCTCCTACATGCTGGATCCCACTGTCTGGCGCATCTCCTGCATACCAGCCCCTAGCGTGGCGATCTGATCTGTCACGGAAGGAACAACCTACTCGGGCACAACCGGTGTACTGCCCGGATCAGTCCTCGTCTCAGACGAATCAACTCGAATCTCAGCCCTTGCGGCCGCTCTCTGTGCCCTCGTAGTCTTTAGCGGCATAATGGCTGAAAGGAAAATAGGATTCGATAAGGATGCAGAAATCGAATCACAAGAATGTATATACTCAAAAGGAATTTAAATCAATAAGTTCTAAGGTCGATTTGGCGGAGTACCGGGTCGTGAGTATGCCGCGGAACATACGCACGCTATGCCACTCTGCTTCAGCTACCTACTCCATCATACCAGGTCATCCTACACTCCGAAAGGTAAAACCTACGCTCTGATACCAACTTTGTCACGACTCGAATCTTTCGACTCATGACCGGCACTTAATCACGCAACGTCTACAGGCATAACGCGACTAAGTAAGCCCAACCCAGAAATCAAAACCATTTAAAAGTAGTGAGTGTTGAAAACATTCGATTAAAACATTTAGAAAACCTTAATTAGTTCAATGAGGTTCCTTTTTAAAGTTAAATTATCTTTATAATAATTTTAGCAGCATTTTCTTTGTAAAAGTAACCCCGAAAATCGGGTAAAAAAATAGGATATAAGTGAAAATGAGATATAATGAACAAAGCATCCCAAACCGGGAGCAATCACGCCCAACGGCGGAAACCATCACCACAAGAGTAATATACGACGCGGTAGCAAAGAATGAGCAATAAGTAAACATCCCAGAATAATAACTGCAAATATAAAGTCCGCTCCCACGAGCTCGACACCAGAATACAAAAATATACATCATCGTCCTCATAATGTCTTTAAGTCAAGTACATATATGGTAGATGGAGAATACTAGATACAAAAGGGTGTACACTAAGGTAACCAGATACTACAACCCACCTAATAGCAAAATAGCTCTCGCACCAGCTGTAGTGGTATCTGTAGCCAAAAGATGCAAAAAGGCAGCCTGCCGCGACTACTCTGAGGGGCAACCTGCAATTACTGTGGCACAACGGGGGTGAGTTGCCAACTCATGAATAGAGATAACATATAAAGGTAATCACGAGCATGCACGTACTGCGCTACGCTATCATATGCCAGCAGGTAAATCTATATGCGACAAGCAGTAAGTGCAATAATCATGCAAATGCTCTGCCAGGTAAAATAACTACCGGATGAGATACATGATAAACACTGCTGAGCATGGGATGAACAACATCTACATGAAATATCATTCATGGAAAAATAATCGGTGCCCAAGCTGCACCTAAATCCCAAATAAACTTAGGCGCCGGCATTCTCCTCGGCCCTCAAATTCTATAAATCTCTGAGAATCACGAGTGCCCAACATCGGCACCCAAAATATCATAAAATACTCATGTCCAGCATCGACACGCAAATCCTCATACATCGGGCTCCGTAAGTCCGGATCATCCCACGGGCTCCGTCTGTGGTATCGGCCTTCGGCCCCAGCAGTACGGATCATCCCAAATCCATCTCTCGACTCTGGTCAGTATCCTCCGGATAACCGCCAGGTCCAACCAATCACCGGTAGGTACTCGCTCACCTCCAGGCTCAACCGGCAAAGTCCATCGATCATCTTGCCGGGGGAACCATACCGGGTCCACCACAAACCCGCAAACGGATCATCCACTCCACGAATCGGGTTTCAAGCACACGTCTCAGCACCGAGAAAACGCGTGGTGGACGCACCAAAATATCATATCACGAGGAACCGGGTTTTCAAATAGTGCATTTTTCCTTAAATAATTCCACGGTCCTCAAAACCAGAAATCACATAAAAATCCAACACCAATGAGTAAATCAAGTACGATGTGCTATGTACATCAAGTCATCATAATATAGGTACAAGGGAGAAACCGCTTTTCTTAAGATAGTTCAATTTTCAAAGACAGCATGCGGCCTCCAATTTCTTTGAAAATCATATCGAATCATATGTGAAATGAACTACAGTATAATGATCATGGCAATTCTACAGTGAGTGTGTCATGGCAATTACTAACGGTGTGTGTGTAACATGCAGATTAGTGCTCATGCAACATGAACCGTTTGTAATAGTGCGGTGTTCTATCAATTCTAAGTTTACACACATATAGCAGGGAATGCAGTATGCAACAACAGTATCCATGATCAGTCAATGTAGGTAAATGCAATATGTAGCTATAGAGTCCTATCAGCCCTGACGCATAACGCCATGCAGGCGATATCCCCGTAGATGTTAAATCTACTCACCAAAGTCTCGCGCTAAGTGTAACCGACGACTTGCTTCCCCTTTTTCGCAGCGTCCGTCTCATTCGCCTGCGAACCTAGAATTACACAATATATCACACATAAGCTCAAATCTACCAAAAACGCAATATTAAGGTCAAACTAGAAACCCGAGTTGCAAACCAAGCGCGCGTGTGCGCGATACGCTAAAACGTGTGATTACGCTCCTGAAGCTAACCTGATGCGTCGCGATACGCAGCACAACCCAAACCCACACACGTATCACGTGTGTCGCGAAGATTTAAAATACGGAAAATAGGGTAATAGGTCCCAGATTTTGATACAGAAAGAGTTTTATAAAAATAAATATACCATAATACTCCACACAGCAGCAGACACCCATCACCCAAACCCCAACCCACAAATCCCTCATCTGGCCGCAATTTGCGGCCAGAAGTCTTTTTCCCGCGGCCTTGGTTGGGAGGTGCACCCCCGGGTTTGGTGTGTGCACTCCATACATACTGTGTATATCCCAGTAATTACAATTTTATTCTGAAACACCCCGGGTAGTAGCAGTTTCAACAGAACCCAATTTCAAGTTAATAAATCACACTTTGCACTAAAATGATACTTTAGGGTATTTTTCTGAAACCTGAAACAACCCCAAGTCTAAAACCACACTAATATCACATTACCAAACTAATCAAGCCATAAAAAGTTAATTTTTATCACAACCTCACTAAATCCCTTTATATAGCACAAAACATGCATAAAATGTGATATTTTGCTAGAAATACTACAAATTATGTAAAAGGGGTGCTAAGGGTGAGTTAATACCTTCAAAACACCTTATGAAACACTAAAAATCCCTGCTTTTCCTCAAGTGTACAGATCCACCACCAAACACCTCAAAAGCTCATCTTTTTTCCATGGTTTGTGAAGGAAAAGTGTTGATTTGAGTAGGGTTTGAATGAGGGTTTAAAGAGAAATGAAAAGAGAAGAGAAAATGGTGTTGTTGCTGCTTCTTTTTCTGCTGGAGCTCAGAAGTGAGGGAAAGAGAGAGAAAAGAGAGAGAAGCAATGGTCAAACAAAGTCAAATCCCATACCTAACCACCATACCTTCATTTCTATTTGAATTTGAATTATAAAAAGGGGGTTTTGACTTGTTTAAATGGGTAGGATAAATAAAACCATGCAAGGAAAGAAAAAGGGTTAACATGATACATTTCTCATCTAGTCTCAAAAAAAACTATGTGTGCATGTGTGCTCCTAACACAAAAATTCACACTTAGGGTAAACCCGACTAAAAATAATTAACAACCCTATAAATATATATACATATACCCATAAAAACACTCCACAACACAAAACCCACTGGCCAAGAAGGAAAATAAGATATCCGTTTTTTTTTTGAAAAACACGCACACTTGCTAATTAACGCGAAAACATCCTAAACGAATTTCAAGGCGTTACAGATAGTGCATGGGGTAGACACAGATTTGGCTTATTGATCGAAATTCTAAGTTGCTTGGCTAATCGGGTTTTCTGTGTTTGGATATATGATGCTAAACGTTTGCTAATCGCTATACGTTGATTAGTGGGGGTTGCACATATCGGTGACCTGTGATCTGTGATTGTGGTTTGTGTATATAAAGTATTGGATTGTCGTGGATGAATAACTACGGGATGTGAGAAGAGTGTTCTTTTCTTTCATTCATGTATATTTGTAAAGTGATGTAATATTGTTTTGCGGGGTACATCAAGGTTGAGATTGTAGCCACCGTTGTATTATTTCATTTACTGTTTTTGCTCCTAGGATAGACCCAAGGTGGGGTGCACAAACTACCGGGTTCTTAAAGTGCCGAGTGTCCTACTCCTTTTACTGTGGGAGGTTGCTTCACTTCGGGAATTTGGCGGGTAGTTTGCCGCACCCGTAGGGGTCTAGGGTGGGGTTTTGGCTATTCATCATGACCGTGGAATCTGTCTTTCGTTATAGGCTTAAAAGAAACGCGGAATTCCTAGTACATCCAATATGTTCATCTGTGATCTAGAATGCCTATTATTGTGTGAGACGAATGGATATATATACATATATGATATATTGAAGACATTGCTTATGTTTTGCTCCCGCGCTAGTCCAGCCCTCGCTCTGCCATTAGTTAAGTAACTTAATGGTGCATGACGGGGCATCGTGGTGAATGCGGATGGCATAAGCGTACGTTGTATTTTTGTTTCTTTCTGCTATGATAGGGTTAAATGATGGGACCGCATTAACTTTGATTAATGCAAGGGAAAAAAACCAAAGCTGAATCGTTGGAACAGTTTCAAAACCACTCAATTTTCTTCAAAAAGCAACTTTTAAATGCGGAGCCTAAACCACTCCTTTAAAATCTATCATGGTTCCTCTGATTATATCAAGTTCGTTACATTCACGGTTTCGCCAAAACCATTCGTAGCCCTCCATCATTTCAGTTGGTTATTCAGTAGTATTCAAGCTATGTATTTTGACCTTCGCCAAGGCATAGTTGTAGGGTTCCTAGGCACCCTAATGAGGTCTCACAAGGCATCGAACATGCCAATATAAAAATTTATGGGTGCCGAGAGACCCGACTACGGATCGTTTGCTAGAAATCTAGGCGAAAAAACTAACTAGTTAACACTTAACTACAAGATACGGAAATACAACCTTTGTAGATCCGGTGCTCCACCTCCATAGCTCCGCAACAAGGTCCTCTCCGCTGTCCAAATCAAATCCGGGCTCAAGCGTCGGCTTCGTCGGAGAATGGGCAAGCTAGGTCGTCGATGTCCATGCCGAAGATGATCTACGTCGAAGCATCGCTAAATCAAGCTCCGACTTCACCAAGTCCAAAAACTTGTGAAGAGAACACACTCTACTACTTGGCAAGAGGTAGAGGATGAAGAAATAGGAAGTGGGTAGACTTTAGATTTGGATTTCTCACTCATTTCCATCACTTGCCATTGATGGGGCAAGCTTTCTTCACTTGAAGAATGAAGAAGAAGAAGGAAAATAGTTATGATAAGTTAAGTTAGAAAATAGAAAATCAAAGAATACTTATCATCAACAACCATGGTCAAGTGTAGAGATTAAACTAGGGTTAATGGAGTGGTTAGGGTTAAACATGAGACAAAATGGTCACTTTGGTCAAAGTCTTCATGAAGCTTCAACAAGCTTCCAAATAAAGCCACCATTTTGCTTTATGTTTATCATTTTCCAAAAATAAAAACAAATGAATAAATGAATAATCCTAACCATTACATAACCATGGTTTAAACTTTACACAAAACACAAGTTAGCATGCATCATCAAACATGATACATACAAGTGCACAAAAATATATCACATATACAATGTGCACAATCCAAGTGAGAAAATCCGTTTAAAGTGAACCAATACTAGTTAGTGCAAAGTAACATATCAAATATATAATTATGCATTAAATCATTAAATCAACACTTGATTCAATGATCCGGTCATGTCGCACACAACCGACTAGTATTCAATGTATCGGCTTATCGAATCAACGCTTGAATCGATAACTAGGTTATATCGCATACAACCTTTCCGATACATTCATCGCAAGAATGGAATGCGGTATCACATACACGCATCATTCTCGGTCCCGTACATATCTCATATGCGCTCCTATTTCGTTTCGCTTGAGCCAGGAAACCTCTGTGTAGGACTCTAAAGACTCGTCAATACGCCGGCAGCAGATGATGATCATATCAAACACCCACAAGCCGCAAGCGGTCTGCTAAACGTAACGGCCACCCGGGTATTGAGAGATATGAAGATCGACGAGCAAACCCGCTCACACTCCAGTGAATCCGACCAGTAACACTACCGTACAGTCCGGTCTGATCGTCTGATCTGTCGCATATCTCGCCTAGGGGTGGTAAACGTCAGACCCTAATAGCTCAATAAGTCGTGTCGATATGAGGTCTATAACAATTCGAGAAACTACTGGTAACACTTACCAGTAAATCTCAGCAACCCTGGCCAGGGATTTCCTGTTATAGCCAATCGAACACAGCGCAACATCAACCCCCTATACCGGGAGAGACGAATCCCCTCCTATCGCTCATTGCCTCCATGTGACTCGGGACTGTACCCAAAAACCACCGTTTTGCACGCCCTCTTGGACGTGGTAAGATGGAACTCAAAGCACAGTGGGAACCACACAAGACTCTATGACGATCTCGGGTCAACAGACTACTCTGTACCAGTGTCACCAGAGAACTGCCATCTGACGTGAGGTATAATACCATCTGGGAGTTCTCGGCGAGTCCGTCCAGTGTACCCAGTCTCTACTGAGCACCCGTATATCATCTCTGATGTCAAACACCGATGGATATGAGATCATCCATCGCCCATCTGTATGGGTCGAGAAGGTACACGCTAGTCTACTCTGGCATATCGATGCCCCGTCTCGATACACCCACGACTAGGGACTTTGAAGGATGTACTAATGGACTACCATGTCCCCACTAGTATGATCCGCATCATAGTCCAGGTAGTCAAGCACACATCCTAAGGGCTTTACCAACATGTAACAGAGAGACAATCAGTATACACGTTAAGGTAAAGTTCAACCAGATAGCATACTATCATGTCGAGCAAGAAAGTCCTCCCTATATACGTCCTAGCATCCACTACAATATACATCATATGTACATTAATGGCCTCTAGGGCATACATATAACTAACAATCTCCCACTTGCACTAAGGCCATCTGTAGCAGTGGTTGCAGTATCTCATACTCAACCATCCCATAAAAGTCTCTCTCTGGGAACAGGCCTTTGTGAGTGGATCCGCTGTGTTGTCCTCTGAGTCTACTCTCCTAACCTCGATCTCCCTGGAGATCAACCATCTCCATGATCAAGTGATACTGCCTTTAGAATATGTTTGGATCACTGATGGGACCGGCGTTCCTTGGCATAAGCCACAACTCCATTGTCACACAATGGGAGGAACAAAGTTCATCTTATGAACTAATATACACCCAGACTGCCTCTTTGGTAGCATCTTAAGTAGCGATGTATCCAGCCTTTATCGTCTAGTATGTCACGGTATCTAGCTTGGAACTCTTCCAACATACCGTCCCTGTACTGAGGGTAAAGACAATGCCTGCGACTGACATTCAGTCGTTTTTATCACCCTGGAACACTTCCAGTGATTCTCCCCAGGACCAATTGATACCATCTCACTACAACTAGTGAGAATCCTAACATCCAATTAGATCTATCTCATAGATCCAAAACGCAGGATTTAGGAGGCATCACTTTGATCCTTTATGGAGAATTCTGGTGATAACCGGAGATTGACAGAGCGTCGCATAGGAAACTTCTTCCCTATCAAGAGTATGTCATCCACGTACTCTACGAGGATCGTCACCATACTCCCTACTACCTTTTTGTTTATACAAGGTTCATCTACCATTTTGATGATGTCAACTTCTTTAACTACTTCATCAAAACAGACGTTCCAACTTCGCGATGCCTGCTTTATCCTATAAAGCATCTTGCATACGTTTCCACTGCTCCCACTGTCTACGAAGCCCTCTGGCTGTGTACTTATAGACGCTCTCTTCTAAATCATCATTTAGAAAAGCAGTCAAGACACCCAACCGCCAGATATCGTAGTCATGGTATGTAGCCGTGGCAAGTAGGATCTGGATGGACTTAAGCATAGCTACTTAGAAAAGGTTTCATCATCATCCATACTTGGTCAATGATGTAGACCTTTAACAAGTCTAGCTTTGAAAGTCTCAACTCTTCCATGTACACCAAGTAATCTTCTCAAGATATACTTGCTCCTGATGGGGATTTAACCCTTCAGATATAGCAACCAAAGTCCATACTTTGTTGGTGTATAAGGATTCCATCTCAGATCGATAAACATCCAGCCATTCTTACAGAGTCTCACTCTTGATGGCCAGCTCGAAACTAGTTGGGTCATCATCTCATGATGCAATCCTCGCTCCTACTGTCATAGAGAAACCGAAGTATCTCTCAGGTGGGTGAGGAACCCTACTAGATCGGCGGAGAGGCTGAGGTTCGTTGGAATCTACTGAATCCTTTGGTTCTATCAAATCATCAGCTGTAGTTTGTATAGCTGGAACCTTTCCAGTTCTACTTAACAGACCTTGCCTCGAGTTTGTCCGGATTTTGCTTTTAGACATAGGCCGGACAACCCCAAATCTTAACTAACTTAAGATATGGGTTCTTCCCTTTCCATATCACATATGAAGCGGTAGGCAACTGATTTGATTTGAACCCTATTCAATAGGTATGCAGCTTCTCAAGTGCATAACTCCCAAAAGGAAATAGGTAACTCAGTAGTACTCATCATAGAGCACACCTTATCATATAGGTTGTTATTGCTCCACCCCGATATACCATCGTGCCATGGTGTATACGGAGGAGTAATGCTGAGAGAGAATCTCATTCTCCTTTAGAATAATCCAGGAATTCCGTGCTCAAGTATTCTCCTCCTTGATCACATCAAAGGACATAATACTCATACCCGTATTAGTTCTCTACTTCTAACTTATATTCTGTGAATATCTCAAAAGGTTCTGACTTGTGTTTCAACAAGAACATATGTCTGAATCTAAAGAGATCATCAGAGAACGTAATGAAGTATAAAGAACCAGTCTTGGCATGTGTAGACAGGGGACCTACATACATCAACATGTATCATCCCAAGAGTTTACTAACTCTTTCTCTGTTTCCAGTAAACGGAGCTATGGTCATCTTATCTTTGTGACATGACTGGCGAGTTTCACAAGATGTAAATTCAAACTGATTTAAATATGCATCTATATGTAACTCTAGCTAGTCGGGTCACATTGATCTGACCTAGTCTACAATGCCTCAAGAAGAATTCGTTCATTTCTGAACTCTTCCTCTTGTGTGTGTTCCATATACTAAGAACTGTAGTTTGATTTAGAACATCAACGCTTTTAGATAACGTGCCTGAACCGATCAACTTTTGATATAGGAAATGTTCAAAACATTATCCAACTATACAAAATTTTATCATTTCTTTACTAATAAAGAGACTGATATGATTTTGTATATCAGGTTCGGTATCTAATAACATTCGTTCAGAATCAATGTATTTATAATACAGGGTGACAGTGACCAACAGACTTGGCTGCAACTCTTGCCCCGTTTTCTGCCTCATGAAACTTATCACCCGTTCTCAGTTCTCTACCTTTCTGTAGCCCTATGTAACAGATTACATATCTGGGATTCTGATCTGGTATCACATACCCAGGACGTAAAGGATACTGAGAAACAGTTCTGTATATTGAACACACCCGAAGATGATGCATCATCATGCACTCTCTTCGTTTGGGCGGCACGGGAAATCTGGTATTCCCCAAATTCCTGCTCTGTCTTATAACAATTATAAGTTGGAGCGGGACCAACGTTCCCCAGCTCAGTATAACAAGCGGGGTCGGTCAATAATCCGTATTATTATCTTGATTAAGGCGTGATATGGTCGCTACCAGGAGAGAGAGAGAAGAAAACACTCAGCGTGCGCTCTGCAAGAATAGATTGGTTATTATTTTATCTAATCAGGATGGCTCCCACTGCTTTTTATCAAATCTTCCTTCAAACCCTAAAAGGAAAGACTAGCCGGGATTAATTACACACTACAAGTTCGCCAATCTTTCAGCCAGGCCAGTGTCGGTACTTTGAGGGAGGTCCCCCGTGCTTTCGCACGAACCTAATTAATGTAAACCTCGTTTTCCCAGAGGCGTAACCTCGTTAACACCTTTCTAGACACCTACTTGATCGGCCAATTGTAATGTACAAAACTCTCCCAGGAGTAACTCTTACTCGCAGCGGGTATCGGGATCCAACTATCTCATAGAAGGTATGCAATCTCATTGCAAATTTCAACACTTGAAATTCCCGATAATATTTTGCCCCTAGCAGCTTATGACCTTGGCTAAGGTCAACAAATCATAAGTGCTAGCCAAGTTCAACCCGTTATTTCCCGATTGAATTAAACCCACCTGCACGACCCTTGGCTAAGGTCAACAAAGTCGCACGACTACCCTAACTCAATCGCATCATATGCTTATACAGATAAGCACTAATCAGCTACCGCACACTACGCCTTGGCTAAGGTCAACAAACGTAGCACGAATACTAACCAGTACTTATCTGAAATGACGGAGGGTTACGACAGGTTTTTCTGAAAACCTATTGCGTAATGAACTTGATATCGTTGTAGGATCGAATGAATTTTGAAATGGAGTGTTTTTGAGGCTTTTCTAGTTTTGCTAAAGGAGTTACTCCCGGTGAAGGGATCGTCGGTCCTTTCCTCGTCGAATGAGGTGCGGGATATATCACATATATCACTGTGCAAAGCAAAAACACTTAAAAGCAATCAAAAGACAAACCGAGTGTGTAGCATCTGCCAGTTATTGCTAAAGGAGTCACTCCCGGTGAAGGGATCTCGGTCCTTTCCTCATCGAATAAGGTGCAGGATATATCTCATATACCGCTGTGCAAAGTAAGAACTGTAGCTACCTGTTTTAATTTTGAAATTCGATTCTACAACATCTTAGGTTTCTTTTATTTCATTAATCACATTAATGAAGTCCCATCATTTAAGTACCTAAACATCACAGATAAATACGACGTACACTTATGCCATCCGCATTCGCCTCGATGTCCCCTCATGCACCGTTAGGTTAGGTAACTAACGGCAGAGCGGGGCAGGGCTAGCGCGGGTGTAAAACATAAGTAACATCTATATAATATATCATATATACTATATACTGTATCTATCACAGAACATCACATGATCACATCACAGATATCGCAGCAGAAGAATCATATGAAATATTGGATATACTAGGACGTCCGTGTTTTCAATACGAGCCAGTATAAAACACGGATTCCACGGTCGTGATGAATAGCCAAACCCATACCCCTAGACCCCTACGAGAGCGGCAAGCAACCCTACCAATTCTAGAGTTAGGAGACCCGGACTCGACTCCTCGAGTTGGTCTCCCACTGGACTCCAGAACCCGGTTACTTGTGCCCTCCTCCTTGGGTCTATCCTAGTGCGGAAAAGTAAATAATATACAACAACGGTGACAACTTCCGCAACCTGGAAGCGCCCCAATAAAAAGAATATTACATACAAGTTTTTACATGAATGAAAATGAAAAACACTCATCTCACATAAAAACCCCCGGCTATTCAAACACGACGATCCAATATAACATATCCAGCAACACATAACATCACATGTCATCAATGTAAGTAAATTTGCGCATCCCAATTGTCGTTGACATATAGCAACGAAACCGGCGATATCACATATTACACTTACGGTCACAGAAAAGAAAGTGTAAAACTACAACAGTTGGAATCCGCAACCACCTCAGACATCACATGCCTGACCAAATGAATTCCTTAGACATCGCATGCCTAACAATTATAAACCCCGCATTTTAGTCTCATTATTGAAAACACTTTTCAATATCGAGTCGGGCAATTCAACAAGATTCCCGACATCCTGATCGAATGCTCGTCGCAAACTTCAGTAGACGGCTGCACCCCCGATACCGTCGACGAAGTGCACCAAGGCGGAACACCGCTACCGCGAGCACCCGAACGGATGCTTTCGGCGACGGGGTTCTCCTACAGTCACTTGGTCGGGGCTATGGGGTGAGGCTGTCTATTAAGTTTACCCGGCGAGTATCCGCGTACGCTACGTGATTGCGAAGGACTTTTGATCACATCAAAATTCCGTGGCAACCGATCAAGTGAGACTAAACTGCTACGTTTATAATATTCATTCCGTTATCTCATAACAATTTGTGAATTCCAATTATTGTATCACATTCCGGATAAAATAGAAAATGTTAAACTTTCCGAGCTTTAGAGGTGGAGCACCAGATCTACAAAGGTTGTATTTCCGTTCTTGTAGTTAATTTGTTAACTAGTTGCTTTGTCGCCTAAAATTCTAGTTAACGATCTGTAGTCTAGGGTTTCTCGGCACCGTAAAATTTGAAATTGGCATGGTTGATGCCTTGTGAGACCTCTTGAGAGTGCCTAGGAACCCTACAGTGGTATCAGAGCCTAGCTAGAGCCTTAGGCGATGCGTAGACGAAGTTTGAAACCCGAACGAACCCGAAACCCTAAACCAAACATGCTCTCTGGACTTTTTCTAAAATCTGGGATTTTTCCACATTAAAAATGCTTAAAAAATTCAGCAGGGAAATCTAAGAATTATGGCGCAAAATTTTTTCCATGAACTGTTCATAGTGCGGCGGAACCGCGGCAGAACCCTGACTTCTGCGGCGGTTCCGCGGCCAAATGATGGAAGTTGCCTTTCTATTTTGCACAGTAACTCATGGTTTCAGGTGCTGAGTTTTATGGGAATTTTTAATCTGTACTCAAGAGTTGAGTATTTTGGGGTTCCTTTGGGGATTCGGTGTTTCGATCGGAGTATCAGATTTTGTCTATGTGGCTTTCCGGATAATTTTTGAATATGTTAAAAAGTTCGACCGGATATAAATACCCAATTTTTCCCCTGTCGGGAAATTTCCAAGTGTTGGATTTTTCCGTAGTTTGACAACGTTCTAAGTAGTGCAAGTAACGCTATGGTCCCTCTAGAAGACAACAAACCTTAACTCGATTATGTGACCGTCTTGAACTGCCCTTTGAACCTTCGGGTTTGGGGCAGTACGGCGTGCCACATGTGAGGCGTTGGCTTGACCCTTCTACGGCTGGACCGTTGGTACTGAGGCACGAATTGAATGTTTTTAGACTTATTTCATGTGTTGAGCTATATCGGGAAAACTTGGGTGTTCGATTGTTCGATCGGAAAGTTTAACATTTTCTAATTATCTGGAATGTGATACAATAATTGGAATTCACAATTAGTTATGAGATAACTGAATGAATGTTATAAATCTAGCGGTTTAGTCTCACTTGATCGGTTGCCACGGAATTTTGATGTGATCAAAAGTCCGTCGCAATCACATAGCGTACGCGGATACTCGCTGGGTAAACTTAATAGACAGCCTCACTCCATAGCCCCGACCAAGTGACTGTAGGAGAATCCCGTCGCCGAAAGCATCCGTTCGGGTGCTCGCGGTAGCGGTGTTCCGCCTTGGTGCACTTCGTCGACGGTATCGGGGGTGCGGCCGTCTACTGAAGTTTGCGACGAGCATTCGATCAAATTGTCGGGAATCCTGTTGAATTGCCCGACTTGGTATTCAAAAGTGTTTTCGATTTTGAGACTAAAATGCGGGGTTTATAATAGTTAGGCATGCGATGTCTAAGGTATTCATTTGATTAGGCATGCGATGTCTATGAAGATTGCGGATTCCAACTGTTGTAGTTTTACACTTTCTTTTCTGTGACCGTAAGTGTAATATGTGATATCGCCGGTTTCGTTGCTATATGTCAACGACAATTAGGATGCGCATATTTACTTACGTTGATGACATGTGATGTTATGTGTTGCTGGATATGTTATATTGGATCGTCGTGTTTGAATAGCCGGGGGTTTTATGTGAGATGAGTGTTTTTCATTTTCATTCATGTAAAAACTTGTATGTAATCTTCTTTTATTGGGGCACTTCCAGGTTGCGGAAGATGTCACCTTTTGTATATTATTTACTTTTCCGCACTAGGATAGACCCAAGGAGGAGGGCACAAGTAACCGGGTTCTGGAGTCCAGTGGGAGACCAACTCGAGGAGTCGAGTCCGGGTCTCCTAACTCTAGAATTGGTAGGGTTGCTTGTCTCTCTCGTAGGGGTCTAGGGGTGTGGGTTTGGCTATTCATCACGACCGTGGAATCCGTGTTTTATACTGGCTCTTATTGAAAACACGGACGTCCTAGTATATCCAATATTTCATATGTTTTTTCTGCTGCGATATCTGTGATGTGATCATGTGATGTTCTGTGATGGATACAGTATATAGTATATATGATATATTATATAGGCGTTACTTATGTTTTACACCCGCGCTAGCCCTGCCCCGCTCTGCCGTTAGTTACCTAACCTAACGGTGCACGAGGGGACATCGAGGCGAATGCGGATGGCATAAGTGTACGTCGTATTTATCTGTGATGTTTAGGTAATTTAAATGATGGGACTTCATTAATATGATTAATGAAATAAAAGAAACCTAAGATGTTGTAAAATCGAATTTCAAAATAAAAAGGGTAGCTACAGTTCTTGCTTTGCACAGCGGTATATATGATATATCCTGCACCTTATTCGATGAGGAAAGGACTGAGATCCCTTCACCGGGAGTGACTCCTTTAGCAATAACTGGCAGATGCTACACACTCGGTTTGTCTTTTGATTGCTTTTAAGAGTTTTTGCTTTGCACAGTGATATATATGATATATCCCGCACCTCATTCGACGAGGAAAGGACTGACGATCCCTTCACCGGGAGTGACTCCTTTAGCAAAACTAGAAAAGCCTCAAAAGCACTCCATTTTAAAATCATTTGATTCTACAACGATATCAAGTTCATTACGCAATAGGTTTTCAGAAAAACCTGTCGTAGCCCTCCGTCATTTCAGATAAGTGGTAGTTAGTATTCGTGCTACGTTTGTTGGCCTGCGTCAAGGCGTAGTGTGCGGTAGCTAACTGGTATTTATCTGCTTATGCATATGATGCAGATTGGATTAGGGTAGTCGTGCGACTTTGTTGGCCTGCGTCAAGGGTCGTGCGGGTGGGTTTAATTCAATCAGGAAATGACGGGTTGAACTTGACTAGCGCACTATGGTTTGTTGGCCTGCGTCAAGGTCATAGGACGCTAGGGGCAAAATTATCGGGAATTTCAAGTGTTGAAATTTACAATGAGATTGCATACCTTCTATGAGATAGTTGGATCCCGATACCCGCTGCGAGTAAGAGTTACTCCTGGGAGAGTTTTACACATTACAGTTAGCCGATCAAGTAGGTGTCTAGAAAGGTGTTAACGGGGTTACGCCTCTGGAAAAACGAGGTTTACATTAATTAGGTTCGTGCGAAAGAACGGGGGACCTCCCTCAAAGTACCGACACTGGCCTGGCTGAAAGATTGGCGAACTTGTAGTGTGTAATTAATCCCGGCTGGTCTTTCCTTTTAGGGTTTGAAGGAAGATTTGAAAAAAAGCAGTGGGAGCCATCCTGATTAGATAAAATAATAACCAATCTGATCTTGCGAGAGCGCACGCTGAGTGTTTTCTTCTCTCTCTCTCCAGGTAGCGACCATATCACGCCTTAATCAAGATAATAATACGGATTATTGACCGAACCCGCTTATTATACTGAGCTGGGGAACGTTGGTCCCGCTCCAACTTATAATTGTTATAAGACCGAGCAGGAAATTGGGGATTACCAGAATTCCCGTGCCGCCCAAACGAAGAGAGTGCATGCTGATGCATCATCTTCGGGTGTGTTCATTACAGAAAACTGTTTCTCAGTATCCTTTACGTCCTGGGTATGTGATACCAGATCAGGATCCCACATATGTAATATGTTACATAGGGCTACAGAAAGGTAGAAGAACTGAGAACGGGTGATAAGTTTCATGAGGCAGAAAACGGGGCAAATGTTGCAGCCAAGTCTGTTGGTCACTGTCACCCTGTATTACCAATACATTGATTCTGAACAAATGTTATTAGATACCGAACCTGATATGCAAAATCATATATGTCTCTTTATTAGTAAAGAAACGATAAAATTTTGTATTGTCGGATAATGTTTTGAACATTTCCTATATCAAAAGTTGATCGGTTCAGACACGTTATCTAAAAGCATTGATGTTCTAAATCAAACTACAGTTCTTAGTATACAGAACACACACAAGAGGAAGAGTTCAGAAATGAACGAATCCTTCTTGAGGCATTGTAGACTAGGTCATATCAATGCGACCTAACTAGCTGAAGATACATTTAGATGCATATTTAAATCTGTTTGAATTTACATCTTATGAAACTTGCCAGTCATGTCACAAAGATACGATGACCATAGCTCTGTTTACTGGAAGCAGAGAAAGAGTTAGTAAACTCTTGGGATGATACATGTTGATGTATGTAAGGTCCCCTGTCTACATATGCCAGGACTGGTTCTTTGTACTTCGTTACATTCTCTGATAATCTCTCAAGATTCAGACATATGTTCCTGTTGAAACACAAGTCCGAACCTTTTGAGACATTCACAGAATATAAGTTAGAAGTAGAGAACCAAAATACGGGTATAAGTATTATGTCCTTTGATGAGATCAAAGAGGAGAATACTTGAGCACGGAAATCCTGGATTATTCTAAAGGAGAATGAGATTCTCTCTCAGCATTACTCCTCCGTATACACCATAGCATGATGGTATATCGGGGCGGAGCAATCACACCCTATATGATATGGTGTGCTCTATGATGAGTACTACTGAGTTACCTATTTCCTTTTGGGAGTTATGCACTTGAGAAGCTGCATACCTATTGAATTGGATTCGAATCAAATCAGTTGCCTACCGTTTCATATGAGATATAATAAGGGAAGAGCCCATCTCTTAAGTTAGTTAAGATTTGGGTTGTCCGGCCTATGTCTAAAAGCAAAATCCGGACAAGCTCGAGGCAAGGTTAGTTATGTAGAACTGGAAAGGTTCCAGCTATACAAACTGCAGCTGATGATTTGAAAGAACCAAAGGATTCAATAGTTACCAACGAACCTCAGCCTCTCTGCCGATCTAGTAGGGTTCCTCACCCACCTGAGAGATACTTCTGTTTCTCTATAACAGTGGGAGCGAGGATTGCATCATGAGATGATGACCCAACTAGTTTCGAGCTGGCCATCAGGAGCGGGACTCTGTAAGAATGGCTGGATGCTTAGTGATCTGAGATGGAATCCTTATACACCAACAAAGTATGGACTTTGGTTGCTATATCTGAAGGGTTAAATCCCCATCAGGAGCAAGTATATCTTGAGAAGATTACTTGGTGTTGGAAAAGTTGAGACTTTCAAAGCTAGACTTGTTAAAGGTCTACATCATTGACTAGGTATGGATGATGATGAAACCTTTTCTAAGTAGCTATGCTTAAGTCCATCCAGATCCTACTTGCCACGGCTACATACCATGACTACGATATCTGGTGGTTGGGTGTCATGACATCTTTTCTAAATGATGTTTTAGAAGAGGGCGTCTATAAGTACACAGCCAGAGGGCTTCGTAGACAGTGGGAGCAGCGGAAACGTGTGCAAGATGTTTTATGTGATAAAGCAAGCATCGCGGAGTTGGAACATCTGTTTTGATGTAGTAGTCAAAGAGTTTGATATCATCAAAATGGTAGATGAACCTTATATAAACAAAAAGGTAGTAGGGAGTATGGTAATGATCCTCGTAGAGTACGTGGATGACATACTCTTGATAAGAAAGGAGTTTCCTATGCTATGCTCGGTCAATCTTCGCTTATCACAATGATTTTCCATATAGGATAAAAATTGATACCTCCTAAATCCTGGTTTTTGGATCTATGAGATAGATCTAAATGGATGTTAGGATTCTCACTAGTTGTAGTGAGATGGTATCAACCGATCCTGGGGAGAATCACAGGAAGGGTTCCAGGGTGATAAGGACGACTGAATGTCAGTCACAGGCATTGTCTTTACCCTCAGTGGAGGGACGGTATGTTGGAAGAGTTCCAAGCTAGATACCGTGGCTGACTAGACGATAAAGGCTGGATACATCGCTACTTAAGATGCTACCAAAGAGGATGTTTGGGTGTATATTAGTTCATGAGATGAACTTCGTTCCTACCATTGTGAGACAATGGAGTTGTGGCTTATGCCAAGGAACGCCGGTCCCATCAGTGATCCAAACATATTCTAAGGCAGTGTCACCTGATCATGGAGATAGTTGATCTCCAGGGTGATCGAGGTTAGGAGAGTAGACTCAGAGGACAACACGGCGGATCCACTCATAAAGGCCTTTTCCCAGAGAGAGACTTTTATGGGATGGTTGAGTATGAGATACTACAACCACTGCTATCAGATGGCCCTAGTGCAAGTCGGAGATTGTTAGTTATATGTATGCCCTAGAGGCCATTACTATACATAGGATGTATATTGTAGTGGATGCTTGGACATATATAGGGAGGACTTTCTTGCTCGACATGATAGTATACTATCCGGTTGATCTTTACCTTAACGTGTACACTGATTGTCTCTCTGTTACATGTTGGTAAAGCCCTCAGGATGTGTACTTGACTACCTGGACTATGATGCGGATCATACTAGTGGGGACATGGTAGTCCATAAGTACATCCTTCAAGGTCTCTAGTCGTGGGTATATCGAGACAGAGCATCGATATACCAGAGTAGACTAGCGTATACCTTCTCGACCCATACAGATGGGCGATGGATGATCCCATATCCATTGGTGTTTGACATCAGAGATGATATACGGGTGCTCACGGGTGCTCAGTGGAGACTGGGTACACTGGACGGACTCGCCGAGAACTCCCAGATGGTATTATACCTTACGTCAGATGGCAGTTCTCTGGTGACACTGGTACAGAGTAGTCTGTTGACCCGAGATCGTCATAGAGTCTTGTATGGTTCCCACTGTGCTTTGATTTCCATCTTACCACGTCCAAGAGGGCATGCAAAACGGTGGTTTTTGGGTACAGTCCCGAATCACATGGAGGCAATGAGCGATAGGAGGGGATTCGTCTCTCCCGGTATAGGGAGTTGATGTTGCGCTGTGTTCGATTGGCTATAACAGGAAATCCCTGGCCAGAGTTGCTGAGATTTACTGGTAAGTGTTACCAGTAGTTTCTCGAATTGTTGTAGACCTCATATCGACACGACTTATCGAGCTATTGGGGTCTGACGTTTACCACCCCTAGGCGAGATATGCGACATATCAGACGATCAGACCGGAATGTACGGTAGTGTTATTGGTTGGATTCACAGGAGTGTGAGCGGGCTTGCTCGTCGATCTTCTAATCGCTCAATACCCGGGTGGCCGTTACGTTTAGCAGACCGCTTGTGGGTGTTTGATATGATCATCACCTGCTGCCGGCGTATTGACGAGTCTTTAGAGTCCTACACAGAGGTTTCCTGGCTCAAGCGAAACGAAATAGGAGCGCATATGAGATATGTGCGGGACCGAGAATAATGCGAGTATGTGATACCGTATTCCATTCTCGCGATAAATATATCGATTGGTTGTATGCGATATAACCTAGTTATCGATTCAAGCATTGATTTGATAAGCCGATACATAGGATACTAGTCGGTTATATGCGATATGACCGGATCGTTAAATCAAGTGTTGATTTAATGATTTAATGTATAATTATATATTTGATATATTACTTTGCATTAACTAGTATTGGTTCACTTTAAATGGATTTTCTCACTTGGATGTACAAGTTGTATATGTGATATACTTTTTGTGCAAATGATTGTATCATGTTTGATGATACATGTTTGCTAGGGTTTTTGTGTAAAGATCAAACCATGGTTACATGTTAATGGTTAGGGTTTTGATTTATTCATTTATTTATTTGTTTATTCTTTTTGGAAAATAAATGGCATGAAAAGAAAATGGTGGCTTGATTTGTATTCTAGTTGAAGCTTCATGAAGCTTTGACCTAAGTGACCATTTTTGTATCATGCTTAACCCTAACCATTCCCACTAACCCTAGTTTAGTCTCTACACTTGACCATGGTTGGTAGATGATAAGTATTATTATTATTTTCATTTTACTTAATACTTATCATAACATTATCTTTTTCTTCTTCTTCTTCTTCAAGATGAAGAAGCTTGACTTCATCAATGGTGGATTGATGAAATGAGTGAGAAATCCAATTCTAAAGTGAACCCACCTCCTATTTCTTCATCCTCTACCACTTGCCAAGTAGTATAGGGTGTTTTCTTCGAAAGTTTCATGACTTGGTGAAGTGGGAGCTTGATCTAGTGATGCCTCGACGTAGATCATCTTCGGTATCGACATCGACGACCTAACCTGCCCATTTCTCCGACGAAGCCGACGCAAGAGTCCGGGATCCGATTTGGACAGCGGAGGGACATCATTGCGGAGCTATGGAGGTGGAGCACCGGATCTACAAAGGTTGTATTTCCGTTCTTGTAGTTAATTTGTTAACTAGTTGCTTTGTCGCCTAAAATTCTAGTTAACGATCCGTAGTCTAGGGTTTCTCGGCACCGTAAAATTTGAAATTGGCATGGTTGATGCCTTGTGAGACCTCTTGAGAGTGCCTAGGAACCCTACAGCATGGACTTACAGTGGTATCTGAGCCTAGTTAAACTCTATCTAACATGTTAGCAAAGTAGCTAGAAGATCGATCAAAGAAAAAGTCGCAAAACGAACCCCGATTTCAAACTTTCTGTCGATTTTCAAAGTGCTGCAAAAATTATTTGAGATACACCAAAAATCGACTCAGGGTTTTTTGAAGAAACTGCAAAAATTTGACCCCCTAACTCGATCAAAGCGCCGCGGTTCCGCGGCGGGAGCTTGCTCCGGCCGCGGAACCGCGGCCGAGTTGACTCGGTCATGGGGTTTCTTCTTTGCAGTTTGCTCACAGGGGTATTTTGGGATTTTTGGAATATATATTTTCTGCCCAGATTTTCCAGAACGAAAATTTTATTTTTGGGGTCCTGAAAATCCGTATTTTTGATCGAACTTCTAAAAGACTTTAGCTGACGGGTTTTTCTGTAATGTGATATTTGTATTGAACGTCTGATAATCGCTATATGTCGATTAGTGGGGGTTATACAAATCTGTGATCTGTAATGTTGCTGGAATGTGTATATGAATATGTTGGATTGTCGCGGGTGAATAGCCAGGGGTTGTGAGACGAGAGTTTTCTTTTCTTTCAATTCATGTAAATTTGTAAATTGATGTAATAATTATTTGTATGGCCGCACAACCGGGTCGGGGTTGTAGCCGTCATTGTATAATTTCTTTTTACTGTTTTTGCTCCTAGGATAGACCCATGGAGGGGGTACACAAACTACCGGGTATGCCGAAGTGCCGAGTGGCCTACTCACGGAGTTGAGGGAGGTTGCTTCGCTTCGGGTACTTGGCGGGTAGTTTGCCGCACCCGTAGGGGTCTTGGATAGGGTATTGGCTATTCACCGCGACCGTGTAATCTGCTTTTCGTTACAGTCTCGTACGAATTGCGGATTCCTAGTATATCCAATGTATTCATCTGTGATCTGAAATGGCTATCATTGCAGTATATCTATATATGATATTATTTAGGCGTCGCTTATGTTTTACAACCGCGCTAGCCCAGCCCCCGCTCTGTCGTTAGTTAAGTAACCTAACGGGTAATGACGGGGCCCCGTGGCGAATGCGAATGGCATAAGCGTACGTCATATTTTGGTTATTTTCTGCAATGGTAGGATTAAATGATGGGACGCATTAAAAGAACTAATGCAAGAATATCACGCATTAAAAGAACTAATGCAAGAAAATAAACCAAGTTAAAATTCGTTGGAACACTTTAAAAAAACCACTCGGTTCTTTTCAAAACTAACTTTTAAATGCGGAGCTTGAGCCACTCCTTTTAAAAGCTATCTCGTTCTATCGACTATATCAAGTTCACTACGTTCACGGTTTAGCCAAAACCATTCGTAGCCCTCCGTCGTTTCACATGAATAGTCAATAGTATTCAAGCTGTGTTTGTTGGCCAAAGTCAAGGCATAGTGATTGGTAGCTATTGGGTATTCATGTGCAGCATAGATAGATGCGTTGGTTTGGAACAGTCGTACTGCCTTGTTGGCCAAAGTCAAGGGTAGGTGCGGGTGGATTCAAATTAACCTGGAGAACGACGGGTAGAACTTAACATGTGACTTATGATTTGTTGGCCAAAGTCAAGGTCATAAGAGCATGGGGCAAAAATCCACATCGGGAGTTTCATAAGTACTGAAACTTGCTAGATTTGCATACCACTTGGAGTGTGATGATTCTGGTAGGATTCCTTCAGTTTCGTCACGCGATGATATTTGGATCCCGATCCTACTGTGAGTATATGCTACTCCTTGGGAAATTTCTCACTTAACGATCAATGCTATAAACCAAGTAGGTGTCTAGAAAGGTGTTAGCGGGGCTACGCCCCTAGGGAAAAGAGGTTATTTAATTAAGGAACTTCGCGAAAGCGTTGGAAAACCTCCCTCGAAGTACCAACACTGGCCTGGCTGAACGGTTAAGCAAGTATTGTACGGTGAGATTGATCCTGACTAATTCTTCCTTTTTGGTTTGAGGAGGGATTCGAGAAACAGTGGGAGCCATCCTGTTTAGACAAACTAAAAACCATTCTAAACTTGCAAGAGTATCATGCTGAGTGTTTCTTCTCTCTCCTAATTGCAGCGACCAATCGACATGACTGGACTTAAGTTACTCCTAGATAAAAACATACTGACAGGGCCAAACTACAAACATTGGCTCAGGAATGTCAAAATGGCAATCACTTACGACAAGCTGGGGTATCTTCTTACCACCAAAGCTCCCCCTGTCTCTGGTCCCACTTCCAGCGTCGCGGATAAGGAAATCCGTAAGACTTGGGAGATTGATAGCGCGAAGGCCAAGTGCCTCGTACTTGCCTCTATGGACAATGAACATCAGAGGAGGCATGAGAATATGGACTTGGAATCCATATTTCTTCATACAAAAGAACTGTATGGAGAGCAATCTCGTATCGCAAGATACGAAGCGTCGAAAAAGTTATTTTCGGCAAGGATGGCCGTCGGATCATCAGTAGCAGAACACGTGCTTAAGATGATCGGCTACATTGAGGAGCTCGCGGACCTAGGGACCACATTGGAGAGTGAGCTCTATACGGACTTAGTTCTCCAGTCCCTTCCTTCCACTTACGCCCAGTTTATACTGAACTTCAACTTACAAGAAAAAGAAGTTGAACTTTCAGAGCTCCTCAACATGCTGAGGAGCGCAGAGGGCACCCTACAGAAAGGTAGGGAAACATCCACTTTGTTTGTAGGAGGATCATCTTCTTCTAGGTCCAAGGCGAAAGCCAAGGGAAAGAAGAAGAAAGCCCCCGCCAAACCAAGAGGTGGTGTTAGTAAAGTGGATACGAAGGGAAAAGCTAAAGCAACAAAGAAAGTGGGGAAGCTTGTGGATAAGGAAGAATGCTTCTATTGTCATAAGAAAGGACACTGGAAGAATGATTGCAGGGCCTGGAAGGCCAGAACACAGGAATTGAAGCAGGTTGCAGCTTCAGCTTCAGGTGTGTATGTTATTGAAAACTGTCTTTCAATAAACTCTACTTCCTGGGTACTGGATACCGGATCAGGATCTCATATCTGTAATTCTTTGCAGGCGTTGAGAAACCGTAGTGTTTTGAAAGCAGGTGACATGACCCTCAGAGTTGCGAACGGAGCTAGCATGGATGCTAAAGCCGTGGGGGACTATCACCTGGGAATGTCAGATGGACATGTTTTGGTTTTGCGTAATTGCTTTTTTGTACCCAACGCAACTTGTAATATCATTTCTGTATCTTTGGTTTCTAAAGAAGGTTATGAATTTGCGTTTGTAAGAAATGTTGTAAACATTCACCTTAATCAAGTTCTAATTGGGTCAGGTACATTGAGCAATGGTATATACGTATTAAACTAACCACAGATTTTCAATGTCCAGAATACACGCAAAAGAAAGTCTCCGGAAATAAATCAGACTTTCTTATGGCACTGTAGATCGGGTCACATCAATGAGAGAAGGTTGACTAAGTTACATACAGAAGGATATTTGAATGCGTTCGAATATCAATCGTATGCCACTTGTCAATCCTGTCTCAGAGGAAAGATGACAAAGACTCCGTTCACTGGACACGGAGTAAGAGCGAGCGAGCTCTTGGGACTCGTACACAGCGACGTGTGCGGTCCAATGTCTACACATGCGCGAAGCGATTATTCTTACTTCATTACTTTTACGGATGACTTTTCAAGGTACGGTTATGTCTTCTTAATGAAACATAAGTCCGAAGCCTTTGGAAAATTCCAGGAATATAAGAATGAAGTAGAAAAACAAACCGGCAAAAGTATCAAGATTCTAAGATCGGATCGAGGTGGAGAATGCTTAAGTGCCGAGTTCCTGGATTATTTAAAAGAGAACGGAATTCTCTCTCAGCTTACTCCTCCATACACTCCGCAACATAACGGTGTATCGGAGAGACGGAACCGAACCCTATTGGATATGGTACGGTCATGATGAGTAACGCTGAGTTACCGCGATCATTCTGGGGGTATGCGCTAGAATCAGCTGCATACCTTTTGAACTGAGTTCCAACTAAGACTGTGCCTACTACACCATATGAGATGTGGTGTGGGAAGAGACCCTATCTTAATCACATTAAGACATGGGGAAGTCCAGCTTTTGTCAAAAAGCAGCATGCGGACAAGCTCGAGGCACGCTCAGTACAGTGCAAGTTCGTGGGATATCAAAAGAACTCCAAGGGATATTTCTTCTACTGCGAAGAGGAACAAAAGGTTTTTGTTTCTCGTCATGCCTACTTCTTGGAAACTGAGTTTTTAGAAAACCAGATAAGTGGGAGCACAGTAGAACTGGAAGAAATTCCAGAACCACGAGCTATTACTGAAAGCTTAGTGGAACCAGAGGGTTCAAAAGATCAGGACATTCCTACGCTGCTCCGCAGGAGTAGTAGGCAGTCTCATCCGCCCAAGAGATACTACGGTTTTCTCATAGACGGGGATAGAGAGGATTGCATCATAAATTATGATGAGCCTGCTAGCTTCCAGCAAGCCGTTCAGAGCGTTGACTCAGTAAAATGGCTGGATGCAATGCGGACCGAAATGGAGTCCATGTACACCAACAAAGTATGGACGTTGGACATTGCTCCAGACGGGGTAAAACCCGTAGAATGCAAGTGGATCTTCAAAAGGAAGATTGGTGTAGATGGACAGGTTGAGACCTATAAAGCTAGACTTGTTGCAAAGGGTTTCCGTCAAAGACCTGGCTTGGACTATGACGAAACCTTTTCTCCAGTGGCTATGCTAAAATCCATTCGGATCCTTCTTGCCATTGCTGCCTTCCACGATTATGAGATCTGGCAAATGGACGTAAAGACCGCTTTTCTAAATGGAAATTTAGAGGAGTGTGTCTATATGGACCAACCAGAGGGTTTCATTCAGAGTGGGAGCAACGGAAAGGTGTGCAAGTTGCTTAAGTCCATCTATGGACTAAAGCAGGCATCGCGGAGTTGGAACATCTGTTTTGATGAGACGGTCAAGGAATTTGGCTTTATCAAAAATCCAGATGAACCATGCATCTATAGTAGATTTGTAGCGAGAATTGTAGTATTCCTCGTTTTATACGTGGATGACATTCTCTTAATAGGAAATGACATTCCTATGCTACAATCTGTCAAGGGGTTCTTGTCGCACAGGTTCTCCATGAAAGACCCGGGTGATGCCTCTTACATCCTGGGGATCCGGATCCATCGTGATAGATCCAAGAGGATATTAGGACTTTCACAGTCCAGGTACATCGACACCATACTGAAAAGATTCAATATGGAAGATTCCAAGCGCGGTACCTACCGGCTTGTCACGGGATCACCCTCTCTAAAGAGATGTCTCCCAAGACTGATTTGGAGAGGGATCGCAAGTCTATTATACCCTACGCTTCTGCGGTAGGCTCTATAATGTATGCGATGTTGTGTACCAGACCGGATGTAGCTTATGCACTGAGTGTGGTAAGCCGGTATCAGTCAAACCCTGGGGAGAAACACTGGATAGCGGTAAAGAACATTCTCAAGTACCTGAGAAGGACTAAGGAGATGTTCTTGGTGTATGGCGGAAAAGACCTCCAGATCGAGGCCTTTGCTGACTCCAGCTTCCAGAGTGACAAGGATGATTCCAAGTCCATGTCGGGTTTTGTCTTTACCCTCAATGGAGGGACGGTGTGTTGGAAGAGTTCCAAACAGGAAACCGTTGCAGACTCGACGATGGAAGCGGAATACATCGCTGCATCTGATGCCACAAAAGAAGCTGTCTGGATGAGGAAGTTCTTGAAAGAACTTCAGGTGGTTCCGTCCATTGTTGATCCAATACCTCTGTATTGCGACAACAACGGGGCTATAGCTTTAGCGAAGGAACCCAGGTCCAATCAGAGATCGAGACACATCTTGAGGCGGTATCACCTGATCAGGGAGATCGTGGATCGCCAGGAGATCGAGATTTGGAGAGTCGCTTCAGAAGATAACACTGCAGATCCATTCACCAAGGCCTTGCCCCAGACTCAGTTCGAGCGGCTGATCAAGATGATAGGTCTTCGATACGCCAGTATATGGCCTTAGTGCTAGTGGGAGATTGTTAGTGTATATGCCCTAGAGGCCATTACTGTATCATACTAGTTTGTATATTACTTAATGGAAGCTTGGGATATTCACCTTGTATATACAATCTTGCTCAAAATAGTAGTATGCTACTTGGTTTGTTTCTACTTCAATGTGTACATGTGTTTATTTTAGTATATCGCCTATACACATTAGTGGAGCCCTTAGGATCTTTGCTTGATTACCAGCGTTGTGATGGCAGTCACACTAGTGGGGCTGGGTAATCTATAAGCACATCCTTATGCAGGTCCCTGGTCGCAGGACTATCGAGACAGGGCATCGATACTCCGGAGTAGACTAGCGCATGCGCTTCTCATCCCAGTGTGGGAGACGGTCTGTCCCACAGCCGTCGGTACGTCGTACTTGAGATAGTATGCGGGTGCTCGTTGGGTTACGAGTACACTGGACAGGACTCGTCGGGAACTGACTAATTGGTATTATGTCTATCGTCAATTATCAGTTCCCAGGTGACATGAGTACAGCTTAGTCCGCTGACTTGACACTGTCACTTCGCCTCGAGTATGTTCCCACTGTACTTTGATTACTACTACCCTACCACGGCTCAAAGGAGTCGTGCAAACAGGTGGTAGTTGGGTGCAGTCCCGAAGCACTTGGAGGCAGTGACGGTTAGACAGGATTCGTCTCTCCCGGTATTGAGGGTTGACATCGCGCTGTGTCTAGGAGAGCCATTACACGAGTAGTCCCTGGCCAGGGCAAACGAGATATACTGGTAGGCTTCCAGTGTTATCTCAGGGTGTTTTGGGCTTCACTCCGACACGACTTGTACCGCTATTGGGGGACTGACGTTTACCGCCCCTAGGCCCGCCATGCGATGTATCAGACGAACAGACCGGACTGTACGAAGAATGTCACATTCAGGCTCAGCAGGAGTTCAGATGGGTTTCGCCTCGTCAGTCTTCTTGTCGGCATCTACCTGGGGACCGTTACGCACAGCTAGTGCCGCTTGCGGTCTGTGGTTAAACCCACTGCCAGCGTAGTGTCGAGTCTTTAGAGTCCCACACAGAAAGCTATTTGCCTTTAGGCAAAAGAGTAGAGGTCGCATGGTTTTGCGACAGGTCGCATGGTTTTGCGACAGGGTTCGATCACATCCGTGCACTTGTGCACGTACAGTGTCCGGACAGTTCACACTAGCAGGCTTTGGTTTAAGCCAGATCCTAGTGTACCTTTTAGGATTGGTTTTATCCAGTATGCATTCGTATTCCTCGGAACGCGGATGCGGGTGTGTATGCACAGTTGACGGAGAGACAGAGGCAGAGGATTCTCATTAGGGTTGTTGACCGTTGACAGTTGACTATTGACTTTTTGCTCAACCCTAATGAGAATATGATATGTGATTAACAATTATATTAATTAAGTATTATGGTGACATGGTTGTTGAGGGATTGACTTTGTTGACTTGTTGACTTTTGTTGACTTGTTGACTTTGTTGACCGGTTGACTAGGCTTGACTAGTTGACCATCATGATAACTATAGCTATCATTTCATGGCAAAGACTTTTGCTTGCTTGCTCTTTTGTGCAAAATGAGTGCATGGAATGATATGGCTATGGTTGCTTAAACCATCACATAATACTTGATTGATACGAGGTGTTATGATTGTTTTGGATTATGAGAGCCAAATGAGAAAAGTCTTCTCTCATTCTTTCATGCTCATTCTCTCTCTTGTTCTTGAGCTCTCATCTCCTCCTCTTGCTCTCCTTCTCTTGACTCTATGGTTCACTTGTCTCATGAGTTGAGAACCAAGAACCATAGATAAAATCCCATACAAACTCTTCTCTACTCACTCTAGTTTACAAGGTTTAGCAAACCGAGTGAACTAGTTTCTTCAAAGTTCGAAGAAGGAGCCAAAGGTTGAAGCTTTCAGGTGGATCTATCTTCGGCGCAAGGAGACGACGGGGAGAAGCCGATTCGGACGACCATCGAAGCTTGAAGACGAAGGAGTTCGAGAAAAAGAAAGGTATAACCCCCTAACCGAGTAGTTAGCAACTCGTAGTTAGGTTGTTAGTTAGATGTTTAACAAAGATCCGGTTTTGAGTCCATGTTACCATCTCTAGAAAATTGTTTTTCACCAAATTCCGCATGCCCGAAAGTACCGGGAGAGGTAGCATGGACTTACAAAGCGTATGTATGGCTGGGTTCAAATTCACCTGGACAATGATTGGTAGAACTTGACTTGCGACTTATGATATGTTGGCCTTCGTCAAGGTCATAAGAGCTTGGGGCAAAAATCCACATCGGGAGTTTCAAATATAAAGGAAACTTGCAGATTGAGCATACCTTCTGGAGTGTGGTGACTAGAGTGGGGATTCCATTTAGGTCATCACACAATGATAGTTGGATCATGATCCCACTGATGTGTAGGATTACTCTTTTAAGATTTTTTCACTTAACGATCAATACTATAAACCAAGTAGGTGTCTAGAACAGTGTTAGTGGGGCTATGCTTCCAGGGAAAAGATGTTATTTAATTAAGGAACTTAGCGAAAGTGTCGTAAAACCTCCCTCGAAGCACCGACACTGGCCTGGTCGAAAGGTTAAGCAAGAATTGTATGGTGAGATTAATCCTGACTAATTCTTCTTTTATGGTTTGAGGAAGGATTCGAGAATACAGTAGGAGCCATCCTGTTTAGATAAACTAATAACCAATCTAAACTTGCAAGAGTATCATGCTAAGTGTTTCTTCCCTCTCTCCTAATTGCAGCGACCATTATGACCGGGCTTAGGTTATTTCTAGATAATAAACTGACTGGACCAAACTATTATGATTGGCTAAGGAATGTCCAGATGGCCATTACCTATGACAACCTGGGCTACCTCCTTACTACCAAAGCCCCCGCCGTCCCAGGTCCAGATTCCATTGTCGTGGATTTTGATATCCATAAGATATGGGAAAAAGACAGCGCGAGAGCCAAATGCCTTGTGTTAGCCTATATGGATTATGAACACCAGGGGCAGCACGAGAAGATGAACTTAGCTTCCATCTTCCTCCATACTAAGGATTTATATGGAGAGCAATCTTGTATCGCAAGATATGAGATCTCGAAGATATTGTTTCAGGCAAGGTTGGCTGTCGGGTCATCTGTAGGGGACCACGTCCTTATGTGATTAGCTATATTGAAAAGCTCGCGAACCTTGGGACTACGTTAGAGAACGAGTTATCTACTGACTTGATTCTAAAGTTGCTCCCCTCCACTTACGCCCAGTTTATCTTGAATTACAACATTCAAGGGAAGGAAGTTTCACTTTCAGAACTCCTCAACATGTTGAGGAGCACTAAGGGCACCCTGCAGAAATCCATGAAGACACCCATTCTGCTCATTGGAGAATCTTTCTCTTCTAGATCCAAGGCGAAAGCCAAGGGAGAGAAGAAGGCCTCCACTAAGCCGATAGGCGGTGTCAGTAAGATAGAGAGAAAGGGCGGAGCAAAAGTTTCAGGGTTAACAGTGGGAAGGGGGAATGTTTCTATTGTCACGGGAAAGAGCATTGTCAGAAGGACTGCAAGGCTTGGAAAGCCAGAAACCAGGATTCAAAGCACGTTGTGGCTTCGGCTTCAGGTGTGTTTGTGATTGAAAAATTGTCTGTCAATTAACTTTACTTCCTAGGTACTAGATACCGGATCAGGATCTTATATCTGTAATTCATTACAGGCTCTGAGAAACCGTAGAGTTATCAAGGCAGGTGATATGACTCTCAGGGTTGCTAACGGAATGAGCATGGACGCTGTATCCGTAGGAGAATACCACCTAGGATTGACAAGTGGGCAGATTTTGATTTTACGTAATTGTTTGTGTGTACATAGTCTGGCTTGTAATATCATCTCTGTATTTTTAAATTCTAAAGAAGGTTATGATTTTACATTTGTAAGCGATGTTGTCAACATCCACCTAAATCAAGTATTGATTGGGTCAGGTACACTAGATAACGGTATATACATGTTAAATCAAGCTCGGGTTTTCAACGTCCAGAACACTCTCAAAAGAAAGTCTCCAGAATTAAATCAGGCTTTCTTATGGCATTGTAGACTGGGTCACATCAATGAAACACGGTTGACGAAGTTACATAAAGAAGGATATTTGGATCCGTTCGAATATCAGTCGTATGAAACATGCCAATAATGTCTTAAAGGAAAGATGACAAAGACTCCGTTCACTGGATACGGAGTAAGAGCAAGCGAGCTCTTAGGACTCATACACAGTGACGTGTGTGGTCCAATGTCTACACATGCAAGAAGTGGTTATTCCTACTACATTACTTTTACGGATGATTTCTTAAGGTATGGACATGTATTCTTGATGAATCATAAATCCGAGGCCTTTGAGAAATTCCGGGAATATAAGAATGAAGTGGAAAAACAAACCGGCAAAAATATCAAGACACTTAAATCTGATCGAGGTGTGAATACTTAAGTACCGAGTTCCTGGATTACTTAAAAGAGAATGGAATTCTCTCTTAGCTTACTCCTCCATACACACCTCAACATAATGGTGTATTGGAAAGGCAGAACAGAACTTTATTAGATATGGTATGTTCCATGATGAGTAACGCTGAGTTGTCGCGATCCTTCTAGGGTTATGCACTAGAATCAGCTGCATATCTTTTGAACAAGGTTCCTACTAAGTCAGTGCCTACCACACCATATCAGATGTAGAGTGGGAAGAAACCCTATCTTCAGTATCTGAAGATATGGGGATGTCCAGCTTTTGTAAAAAAGCAGCATACAGACAAGCTTGAGGCACGCTCAGTACTGTGTAAGTTTGTGGAATACCCAAAGAACTCCAGGAGGTATCTTTTCTATTACACGGAAGAACAAAAGGTCTTTGTTTCTCGGCATGCCCACTTTTTGGAAACTCAATTTCTTGAAAAATAAATAAGTGGGAGTGCAATAGAACTGGAAGAAATTCCAGAACCACAAGCTATTACTGAAAACATGGTGGAACCAGAAGTTTCAAAAGAACCGGATATCCCCGCATCGCTCCACAGGACTAGTAGGCAGTCTCATCTGCCCGAGAGATACTACGGTTTTCTCATAGATGGGAATAGAGAGGATTGCATCATCGACAATGATGAGCCAACTAGCTTCCAGCAAGCCATTCAGAGCAGAGACTCGGTAAAATGGCTGGATGCAATGCACACCGAAATGGAGTCCATATACACCAACAAAGTCTAGACTTTGGGAATTGCTCTAGAAGGGGTAAAACTCATAGGCTGCAAATGGATTTTCAAAAAGAAGATTGGTGTAGATGGACAGGTTGAAACCTATAAGGTTAGACTTGTTGCAAAAGGTTTTCATCAAAGACCTGGTTTGGACTATGATGAAACATTTTCTCCAGTAGCTATGCTTCCATTCGGATCCTTCTTGCCTTTGCTGCCTTCCATGATTATGAAATTTGGCAGATGGATATAAAGACCGCTTTTCTGAATGGAAATTTGGAAGAGTGTGTTTATATGGATCAGTCGGAGGGTTTCATAGAGAGTGTGAGTAGCAGAAAAGTGTGCAAATTGCTTAAATCCATTTATAGATTAAATCAGGAATTGCGGAGTTGGAACATTTGTTTTGTTGAGACGGTCAAGAAATTTGACTTTATCAAAAATTCAGATGAACCATGCTTCTATAGTAAGATTGCAGCGAGAAGTGTGGTATTCCTCGTCTTGTATGTGGATGACATTCTCTTGATAGGAAATGACATTGTTATGCTACAATCGGTTAAAGGATTCTTGTCACAAAGATTCTCCATGAAGGACCTGGGTGATGCCTTCTACATTCTAGGGATCCAGATCTATCATGATAGATCTAAGAGGATGTTAGGACTTTCACAGTCCAGGTACATCGACACCATACTGAAAAAATTCAGTATGGAAGATTCAAAGCATGATAATCTACCGCCTTGTCACGGAATCACCCTCTCCAAAGAGATGTCTCACAAGATTGATTTGGAAAGGGATCACATGTCTACTATACCCTACGCGTCTGCGGTAGGCTTTATAATGTATGTGATATTATATACCAGACTAGATGTAGCTTTTGCACTGAGCATTGTAAGCAGGTATCAGAAAAACCCTGGGGAGAAGCACTTCACAGCAGTAAAGAACATTCTCAAGTACCTGAGAAGGACTAAGGAGACGTTCTTGCTGTACGACAGAGAAGACCTCCAGGTCGTGACCTTCGCCGACTCCAGCTTCCAGAGTGACAAGGATGATTCCAAGTCTGGTTATGTCTTTACCCTTAATAGAGGGGCGGTCTGTTGTAAGAGCTCCAATCAGGACACCGTTGCTGACTCGACTATGAAAGCGGAGTATATCGCTACATGTGACGCCGTGAAAGAAGCAGTCTGGATCAGGATGTTCATGACAGAACTTCAGGTGGTTCCATCCATAGTTGATCCAATACTGTTATATTGTGAAAACAACGGCGCTATAGCTTTAGCGAAGGAACCAAGGTCCCATTTGAAGTCCAGACACATCTTGAGGTGGTACCACTTGATCAGGAATATTGTTAATCGTCGGGAGATCGAGGTGCGAAGAGTAGATATGGAGAACAGCACTGCAGATCCACCCACAAAGGACATCCCTCAGACGCAGTTCGAGAGGCTAATCGAGATGATAGGTTTGCGATATGCCAATACGTGGCCTTATGGCAAGTGGGAGATTGTTAGTGAGATATGACCTAGAGGCCATTATTGTATCATGCCGGATTGTATATTAAATAATGGAAACTTGGGATATTCATAGTTATAATAACAGTCTTTCTCAAAATGGTAGTATGCTACTTGGTTTGACTCTACCTCAATATGTGCATGTGTTTCTTTTAGCATATTTCTTATACATATTGGTAGAGCCCTTAGGATTTTTGCTTTACTATCAGCGTTGTGATGGCAGTCACACTAGTAGGGCCTGGGTAGTCTATAAGCACATCCTTATACAGATCCCTAGTCGTAGGATTATTGAGACGGAGCATCGATAATCCAAAGTAGACTAGTGTATACTCTTTTCATCCCAGCAGAAGAGATGATCTATCCCACAGCCATTAGTACGCTGTACTGGAGATAGTATACAGGTACTCATTAGGTTATGAGTTACACTGAACAGGACTCGTAGCGAACTGCTTATTAGTATTATACCTATCGTCAGGTAGCAGTTCTCGGGTGGCATGAGTACTGTTGGGTTACCTACAACGGCAGCAAGGTTTCGAGAGGCATCATCCATGCTAAGTTTAAATTTTTGCCATTCTAGATAACCCTAACACAAGATCTTTAACTAGAGAATCAAACTAAAACTACAAGTAAACAACTTTACTTCTAAGAGTTTGGGTTACAACCTTTGTAGTCCGTTCCTTCGCTTCATAAGCTCCGAGTTGAGGTCCCTTCGGTGCGATCATCAAGCTCCCGAACTCTAGAGAGGCTCCATGAGGTGAATGATCCATGCTAGCTTGAAGTCTTCACTTTCAAAGATGATCTACCTTGAAGAATCAAAAACCCAAGCTCTCACTATACTAATAAGGTATTAGTGAAGCAAACACCCTAATCTAAGTGGCTAGAATAGATGAGGATGATGATGTAGGAATTTTGCTCTCTTTTGTTTTCTTTTTCTCACAAAACAATCATCACAAAATAAAAGCTAGAAAGCTTTTGGAGAGAGGAAGAAGAAGATGAAGTTGTGATGAATGAAAATGAATTATTGTTGAGGTTAGAATTGCAACCTAGGGTTAAGCATGTCATGCTTAACCCTTATAGAGACTTTACCATGGTCTAGGGTTAGGGTTTGGTTTAGAAATATCTAAGCAAAATATCAAGAGAGAAGACTTAGTCAACAAAGGCAACTCTTTTGCCAAAAGTCCTTTCTTTTTGAATTTTGCTAAAATAATATATATATATATATATATATATATATATATATATATATATATATATCAAACCCTAATCTTAGCCATGGTAATAATCTCAAAACCCTAGTTGCAAGTTTAACCCTAACATGTTACAATATTATATATCACATATAGAATATATAATGTAACAAAAGAATATAATACAATTAACATATATCATATATATATCAATGTATCATCAAGTGAGAAAAAGAATCATTTAAGTGAGCTTATATTAGTTAATGTAATGTAATACATCACATATTAAATCAACATTTGATTTAATAACCCAGCTATATTACATATAACCGACTAATATAATATATATCAGTTCATTGAATCAACACTTGATCCAATGACCCGGCTATATCACACATACCTGGCCGATATCACATATCGCAAGAATCAAATACGGTATCACATACACGCATTATTCTCGGTCCCGCACATATCACATATGTGCTCCTACTCAGTTTTGTCTGAGCCAGGAAACCTCTGTGTAGGACTCTAAAGAATCGTCAATACGCCGGCAGTAGGTGATGATCATATCAAACACCCACAAGCTGCAAGGGGTCAGCTAAACGTAACAGTCACCCGGGTATTGAGCGATCAGAAGATCAACAAGCAAACCTATACATTCTTCTGTGAATCCAATCAGTAACACTACCATACAGTCTGGTCTCTTCGTCTGATATGTCGCATATCTAGTCTAGGGGTGGTAAACGTCAGATGTAACGTTTTAGAAATCGTTTAGATGATTTTCCGTGTTTAGGGTAAATAGTCGATATTTTCCGTTTTAACCCGATTGTGATCAAACATCTGTATAGACTTGACGGCACCTAGTTTAGCTAGAATGAAGCTAGTGCGCATGCTTTGGGAGTCAATTGGAAGTTTTGGTTCACATAGAATTTTTTCCTAATTAAATATTATTTTAAAACTTTATTTGTGTACTTTATTAATGGTAATTACATTTTGGGTTAATTACTTCTAATTGAATCATTGCTAAACTAATCAAATTTAAGTTAAACAAAACCATCCATCAAATATTTAGATATTTTTGTGCCAAAAGGTTTTAATTTTTAAAGAAAAAGAAAAGAAAGAAAAAGTTGCAAAATGCATTAATGAACATTTATTGTCAATTTTAGCTAGAACTTTCTTCATTTTTTTCACAAAACCCCCCTCACTTGCAATGGCCGGCCCCTCTTCCTCTTGCTGCCCTCTCATTTCATTTTCCCCATTTCCACTTCTTTGAGCTTCCAAAATTCATCAAAAATCCTAAATAATTCCACAAAACTCATAATCAAACAATAACCAATCTTTCTTCTTCACAAATCTTGCTTATATCTTCAAGGAAAACATCATTTTGGAGGGGAAAAATGATGGATCCAATTGCTAGATTTTGTTTTTGAGAAGGTATAAATTCAAACCCTAATACTTATTTGTTGTTCTAAAATCATATAGTTAGCTATCTAATTGTTTAGTATAGCTTTAAATTCATGTTTAATTCATCCATGATAATTTTTTGTGAAGAATCAAGTTAGGGTTTGTATGGTTAATCAAGATGTTTAGACTAATGAAAACTTAACCTACTTGCTAGATTTGTTATATGATATTTTACTAATTGTATAATTAGCTTAATTACAAACTAGACTTTTACTAAATCCTAATTAAGTGAGATTAAAATTATAGTAAAGGTATGAATGGTTTAATCTTGCTATATTGTGATATTTGTAAATTCTAGTTTGGTAAAAACTTGTAGTTTTGTGCTAAAATGAGATAAGTTGCTTACTAGATTTTCGGATAATTTAGGCGTGGGTTTCTTTTGACGTTGCGCATTAATTATATTGATTCAACGCTATATCTTGTGTTGTGAATGCGCGATCGGTACGATCAGGGTCTAGGCTTGGTAGTTGTGTCGCTTTGCGTTCCTAACTAGGGTCGTGCCGATGTCGTTCGTGTCTTTGTGTAGCTTTTGCTCTTGAGTTGGTTTCGTAGTGTCGCTATGCGTGTTAGCCACTGGACGAACACTTAAGAGTATGTCTGGAATTGGTACGTCGGTCAAGCGTAGTTGGTACGTGTTATTGGTCGATTGCTAATACATACTTGTTATATTGTTATATGCTTTCAGGATCGCAGGCGGGGACTTCGGACGCTGCGAAGAAGGGAAAGCGAGTTGTTGGCTTTACTTAGCCAGGATGGTTGGTGAGTAGATTTAACATCTACAGGGGAATCGCCTGCATGGAGTTATGCGTCTGGGCTAGATTAAATGATATGACTATTAGTTAGATATATACGGATATTAATTGTGCATGTATACCTTTGTTGCATATCTCATTTCCTATTGTGCATGGACTTAGTATTAATGAGACACAACACCATTATTGACGGTTCATGTTTTACGAGCACTAATTGTATGCTACACACACACCGTCGATAATTGCCATAACACGCACAACACCTATACATATATGATATTGTATTGTTTAGGAACACTGAGACATGATCCTCATTTTCATTGTGCATATGACATATAGCATATATGTATACCTACATGATTACACATATTCCTTGACATGCTTACATGCTAGTTACCCATATACCTGTATGGTATTGTACCATAAGTGATAGGTATATACACATATGAGACATAGCTACATATACATCTTGCTTTCATACTTATACATATACCTGGGGGGTATTATATCATTATTGATAGGTAGATATACATATCTTGCTATGCCAACATGGTTACGCATATCTGGCTATAGCTACATGTTCACCTTTATTTGATATTGTATGGACTTAGAGAAATTAGGAACTGCATGATATATATATTAACTTATTGCAGTTAAATAGCGGTTTTTCCTTTATATGCTCATATTACTGTTTCATGTTGCATATATTACATTCATGGATTTCATATGATGTTCTCTGATATTTTTACTCCTAAGTATATATAAAAGAGGAATGGGACGTAGTTATATATATATATATATATATATATATATATATATATATATATATTAGTGGAATGGGACGCTAATATATACGTATTGATTCATGCAGTTATACTTATTCATTACTTGATGTTTTCTGGATTTGAAGACCGTGGTTGTTTCATAAAATTATGCATTATTTGAAAAACCCGGTTTCTCTTGATATGATATTTCTGCAGCCACCATGAGTTTTATCGGTTCTGATATATATATACCCCATGCGAGGAGGCGTCGTGGGCCGTGTGCGGGTACATGGTGGGGCCCGGAAGTACCCCGGGGCAAGAAAGGTATTTCGATGGACCACTCCGATGAGCCTGACAGGGGAACCATACCTATCAGTGACAGTATTTCTGACACGGCGGTTATCGTGGGGATACCGACCGGTGTCATGTACGTATGGATACGTCAAATTTCGAGTGTCAGAGCTAAGCACTCGAGTTTTCGGGATAGCATATGATATGTACTGATCAGAAGGGCCAGTCGTGGTGACAGCGCCTGATAGATCAGTATTTATGTGTCGATGCTAGACACTTGTTCATGACGTTTTTGGGTGTCGATGTTGGACACTTACTTTATATGAAATTTACTCGATACTGGATATTGGATATATGAGATTTACTTGATACTGTACATTCAGGATATATGAAATTTACTTGATATTATACATTCAAGATATATGACATTTACTTGATACTGTACATTCAGGATATATGAGGTTTACTTGATATTGTACATTCAGGATATATGAGATTTACTTGATATTGTACATTCAGGATATATGAGACTTACAGGATATGAGGGCCAATTTGGGGGCTGATTTGAGGAAATTTGGGATTTAGATTGTCTTGATGGACTTTGGTCCTATCACGAGGTCAGGATTCCGTGAGAATGACATGTTTTATTCCATACTCCTCATTTATTTTATATGCATTGCTTCATGTATTAGTAGTACCTAATAGAGTACTTTTCATGATTGTTGCATATACATAATGTCATATTATTGCTTCATGTATTAATTGTACCTGCTAGAGTACCTTTCATGACTGTTGCATACATATGACCATTTATTGCTATCCGCTTGCATGTATTAGATTCGCGCTGTACGTGCATACTTGCGATTACCTGCATATGTTATTTACTATTCACGAGTTACTCACCCCCGTTGTGCCATTGTGTTTTGCAGGTAGTCCCTCAGGGCAGTCGCGGCAGGCTTTTCATCTTTCGTATCATCATTTGCGGCGGATACCGCTTCGGCTGACTGCGTGCAGTTTTGCTATAGGTGGGTTTTGCGGTTTTCTGATGTTGCTTATTGTATATTCGTTGTATCCTGTACTCTCTATCTACTACTTTCATGTGTATGACTTAGAGACTTGATGTGAGAACGATATTGTATATTATTTTGGTGACTTGGATGTCTTTTATGCAGTTTTACTTATATCGTCTTTTATTTCTTCGCTACAGCATCGTATATCTATTCTGGTGGTTATTTTCCGTCTTTGGGCGTGGATTTGCTCCCGTTGGGGATGCCTTACTTATATTTATGTTGTACCCATTTTTGAGATTAGTTTTTACAAATGAGGTGCTGCCAAAATTTTTAAGAAAGTTGTAGGGTTCCTAGGCACACACTAGAGGTCTCACAAGGCATCAACCATGCCAAATTCTAATTTGTTCGGTGCCGAGAAACCCTAAAGCGATCGTTAACTAGAGTTTAGGCGAAACGTAATGCTACTAAACTACTTTAGTGCTAAGTGAACGGAAATACAACCTTTATAGATCCGGTCCTCCACCTCCATAGCTCCGTGATGATGTCCCTCCGCTGCGATCATCGGATCCCGGACTCTCGCGGTGGTTTCATCGAAGAAATGATCGGGCTAGGTCGATGACTTCGATGCCGAAGATGATCTACGTCGAGGCGACTCTAACTCGAGCTCCAAGTTCACCAAGTCATGAAACTTATGAAAAAAACACCCTATACTACAAGGCAAGTGGTAGAGGATGAAGAAATAGGAAGTGGGTTCACTTTGGATTTGGATTTCTCACTTGGATTCATCACTTGAAATTTTGTAGAAAGCTTTTCTTTCTTCATCTTGAAGAAGAAGAAGAAGAAGAATGAAAAAGAATAATCATAATGAAAACAAAATCAAGTGATGGTTATCATTAAGCAACCATGGTAAAGTGTAGAGAATAAACTAGGGTTAGGTGAATGGTTAGGTTAGGCAAAAGAAACAAAAGTGGTTGAACTTTTCAAAGCTTCATGAAGCTTCAATGTAAATCCAAAAGAAGCAACCATTTCTTTTTCCTTTGCTAAAAAGAATATAGAAAATAAATAAATAAGTAAATCAAAACCCTAACCATTAACATAACCATGGTTTAATCATACACACCCAAGTTTCCATGTATCATCAAACATGATACAAACTAGTGCACAAAACTATATCATATATACAATGTGCACATCAAGTGAGAAAATCCATCTAAAGTGAACAGATACTAGTTAATGTAAAGTAATATATCAAATATATAATTATACATTAAATCATTAAATCAACACTTGATTTAATGATCCGGTCATATCGCATATGACCGACTAATATCCAATGTATCGACTTATCGAATCAATCCTCGATTCGATAATTAGGTTATATCGCATACAACCAATCAATACATTCATCACGAGAATAGAATACAGTATCACATGCACGCATTATTCTCGGTCCCGCACATATCTCATATGCGCTCCTATTTCGTTTCGCTTGAGCCAGGAAACCTCTGTGTAGGACTCTAAAGACTCGTCAATACGCCGGCAGCAGGTGATGATCATATCAAACACCCACAAGCCGCAAGGGGTCTGCTAAACGTAACGGCCACCCGGGTATTGAGCGATCAGAAGATCATCGAGCAAGCCCGCTCTTACTCCTGTGAATCCAACCAGCAACACTTACCGTACAGTCCGGTCTGATCGTCTGATATGTCGCATATCTCGCCTAGGGGTGGTAAACGTCAGACCCCAATAGCTCGATAAGTCGTGTCGATATGAGGTCTATAACAGTTCGAGAAACTACTGGTAATACTTACCAGTAAATCTCAGCAACCCTGGCCAGGGATTTCCGGTTATAGCCAATCGAACACAGCGCAACATCAACTCCTTATACCGGGAGAGACGAATCCCCTCCTATCGCTCATTGCCTCCATGTGATTCGGGACTGTACCCAAAAACCACCGTTTTGCACGCCCTCTTGGATGTGGTAAGGTGGAAATCAAAGCACAGTGGGAATCACACAAGACTCTATGACGATCTCGGGTCAACAGACTACTATGTACCAGTGTCACCAGAGAACTGCCATCTGACGTAAGGTATAATACTATCTTGGAGTTCTCGGCGAGTCCGTCCAGTGTACCCAGTCTCCACTGAGCACCCGTATATCATCTCTGATGTCAAACACCAATGGATATGGGATCATCCATCGCCCATCTGTATGGGTCGAGAAGGTATACGCTAGTCTACTCTGGTATATCGATACCCCGTCTCGATACACCCACGACTAGGGACCTTGAAGGATGTACTTATGGACTACCATGTCCCCACTAGTATGATCCGCATCATAGTCCAGGTAGTCAAGTACACATCCTAAGGGCTTTACCAACATGTAACAGAGAGACAATCAGTGTACACGTTAAGGTAAAAAGCAACCAGATAGCATACTATCATGTCGAGCAAGAAAGTCCTCCCTATATATGTCCAAGCATCCACTACAATATACATCCTATGTATAGTAATGGCCTCTAGGGCATACATATAACTAACAATCTCCCACTTGCACTAGGGCCATATGATAGCAGTAGTTGTAGTATCTCATACTCAACCATCCCATAAAAGTCTCTCTCTGGGAAAAAGCCTTTGTGAGTGGATCCGCCGTGTTGTCCTCTGAGTCTACTCTCCTGACCTCGATCCCTTGGAGATCAACCATCTCCATGATCAGGTGATACTGCCTTAGAATATGTCTGGATCACTGATGGGACGGGCGTTCCTAGGCCTAAACCACAACTCTATTGTCACACAATGGGAGGAACAAAGTTCATCTCATGAACTAATATACACCCAGATAGCCATCTTAAGTAGCGATGTATCCAGCCTTTATCGTCTAGTAAGCCACGGTATCTATCTTGGAACTCTTCCAACATACCGTCCCTTTACAAAGGGTAAAGACAATGCCTGTGACTGACATTCAGTCGTCCTTATCACCCTGGAACCTTTCCAGTGATTCTCCCCAGGATCAACTGATACCATCTCACTACAACTAGTGAGTATCCTAACATCTAATTAGATCTATCTCATAGATCCAAAACCCAGTATTTAGAAGGTATCATTTTGATCCTATATGGAGAATCCTTGTGATAAGCGGAGATTGACTGAGCGTAGCATAGGAAACTCCTTCCCTATCAAGAGTATGTCATCCACGTACTCTACGAGGATCACCACCATACTCCCTACTACCCTTTTGCATATTCAAGGTTCATCTACCATTTTGATGAAGTCAAACTCTTTGACTACTATATCAAAACAGACGTTCCAACTCCGCGATGCCTGCTTTATCCTATAAAGCAACTTGTGCACGTTTCCTCTACTCCCACTGTCTACGAAACCCTCTGGCTGTGTACTTACAGACGCTCTCTTCTAAAACATCATTTTAGAAAAGCAGTCATGACTCCCAACCGCCAGATATCGTAGTCATGGTATGTAGCCGTGGCAAGTAGGATCCGGATGGACTTAAGCATAGCCACTAGAAAAGGTTTCATCATTATCCACGCCTGGTCGATGACGAAAACCTTTAACAAGTCTAGCTTTGAAAGTCTCAACTTTTCCATCTACACTAAGTAATCTTCTCAAGATATACTTGCTCCTGATGGGGATTTAACCCTTCAGATATAGCAACCAAAGTCCATACTTTGTTGGTGTACATGGATTCCATCTCAGATCGCTAAGCATCCAGCCATTCTTACAGAGTCCTACTCCTGATGGCCAGCTCGAAACTAGTTGGGTCATCATCTCATGATGCAGTCCTCACTCCCACTGTCATAGAGAAACCAAAGTATCTCTCAGGTGGGTGAGGAACCCTACTAGATCGGCGGAGAGGCTGAGGTTCGTCGGGGACTATTGAATCCTTTGGTTCTATCAAATCATCAGCTGTAGTTTGTATAGCTGGAACCATTCCAGTTCTACATAACTGACCTTGCCTCGAGCTTGTCCAGATTTTGCTTTTAGACATAGGCCGGACAACCCCAAATCTTAACTAACTTAAGAAATGGGCTCTTCCCTTTCCATATCATATATGAAGTGGTAGGCACTGATTTGATTCGAACCTAATTCAATAGGTATGCAGCTTCTCAAGTGCATAACCCCCAAAAGGAAAAAGGTAACTCAGTAGTACTCATCATAGAGCGCACCTTATCATATAGGGTGTGATTTCTCCGTCCCGATATACCATCGTGATATGGTGTATACGGAGGAGTAATGCTGAGAGAGAATCTCATTGTCCTTTAGAATCATCCAGGAATTCCGTGCTTAAGTATTCTCCTCCTTGATCTCATCATAGGACATAATACTTATACCCGTACTTTGGTTCTCTACTTCTAACTTATATTCTGTGAATATCTCAAAAGGTTCGAACTTGTGTTTCAACAGGAACATATGTCTGAATCTTGAGAGATCATCAGAGAATGTAATGAAGTACAAAGAACCGGTCTTGGCATGTGTAGACAGAGGACCTTTATATATCAACATGTATCATCCCAAGAGTTTACTAACTCTTTCTCTGTTTCCAGTAAACGGAGCTATGGTCATCTTATCTTTGTGACATGACTGGCGAGTTTCACAAGATGTAAATTCAAACTGATTTAAATATGCATCTATAGGTAACTTCAGCTAGTCGGGTCGCATTGATATGACCTAGTCTACAATACCTCAAGAAGGATCCGTTTATTTCTGAACTCTTCCTCTTGTGTGTGTTCCGTATATTAAGAACTGTAGTTTGATTTAGAACATCAATGCTTTTAGATAACGTGCCTGAATCGATCAACTCTTGATATAGGAAATGTTCAAAATATTATCCAACAATACAAAATTATATCCTTTCTTTACTAATAAAGAGACTGATACGATTTTGTATATCAGGTTCGGTATCTAATAACATTCATTCAGAATCAATGTATTGGTAATACATGGTGACAGTGACCAACAGACTTGGCTGCAACACTTGCCCCGTTTTCTGTCTCATGAAACATATCACCCGTTCTCAGTTCTTTACCTATCTGTAGCCCATGTAACAAATTACATATGCGGGATCCTGATCCGGTATCTCATATCCAGGACGTAAAGAATACAGAGAAACAGTTCTGTATAATGAACACACCCGAAGATGATGCATCAGTATGCACTTTCTTCGTTTGGGCGGCACGGGAATTCTGGTAATCCCCAATTTCCTGCTCTGTCTTACAATAATTATAAGTTGGAGCGGGACCAACGTTTCCCAGCTCAGTATAACAACCGGGTTCGGTCAATATCCGTATTATTATCTTGATTAAGGCGTGATATTATCGCTACCTGGAGAGAGAGAGAGAAGAAAACACTCAGCGTGCGCTCTTGCAAGAATAGATTGGTTATTATTTTATCTAATCAGGATAGCTCCCACTGTTTTTTTATCAATCTTCCTTCAAACCCTAAAAGGAAAGACTAGCCGGGATTAATTAAACACTACAAGTTCGCCAATCTTTCAGCCAGGACAGTGTCAATACTTTGAGGGAGGTCCCCCGTGCTTTCCCACGAACCTAATTAATGTAAACCTCGTTTTCCCAGAGGCGTAACCTCGTTAACACCTTTCTAGACACCTACTTGATCGGCTAATTGTAATGTGTAAAACTCTGCCAGGAGTAACTCTTACTCGCAGCGGGTATCGGGATCCAACTATCTCATAGAAGGTATGCAATCTCATTGCAAATTTCAACACTTGAAATTCCCGATAATATTTTGCCCCTAGCGTCCTATGACCTTGATGGAGGTCAACAAACCATAGGCTACTAGTCAAGTTCAACCCGTCATTTCTTGATCGAATTAAACCCACCCGCACGACCCTTGACGGAGGTCAACAAGGCCGCACGACTACCCTAATCCAATCTGCATCATATGCATTAATAGATAAATACTAGTTAGCTACCGCACTCTACGCCTTGACGGAGGTCAACAAACGTAGCACGAATACTAAGTAGGACTTATCTGAAATGACGGAGGGCTACGACAGGTTTTTCTGAAAACCTATTGCGTTATGAACTTGATATCGTTGCAGAATCAAATGATTTTAAAATGGAGTGTTTTTTAGGCTTTTCTAGTTTTGCTAAAGGGGTCACTCCCGGTGAAGGGATCGTCGGCCCTTTCCTCATCGAATGAGGTGCGGGACATATCATATATATCACTGTGCATAGCAAGAACTATAGAAGCAATCAAAAGACAAACCGAGGGTTGTAGCATCTGCCAGTTATTGCTAAAGGAGTCACTCCCGGTGAAGGGATCTCGGTCCTTTCCTAATCGAATAAGGTGCAGGATATATCATATATACCACTATGCAAAGCAAGAACTGTAGCTACCTGTTTTATTTTTGAAATTCGATTCCACAACATCTTAGGTTTCTTTTCTTTCATTAATCACATTAATGAAGTCCCATCATTTAAGCACCTAAACATCACAGATAAATACGACGTACACTTATGCCATCCGCATTCGCCTCGATGTCCCCTCATGCACCGTTAGGTTAGGTGACTAATGGCAGAGCGGGGCAGGGCTAGCGCGGGTATAAAACATAAGTAACGTCTATATAATATATCATATATACTATATAAAGTATCTATCACAGAACATCAAACGATCACATCACAGATATCGCAGCAGAAGAAACATATGAAACATTGGATATACTAGGACGTCCGTGTTTTCAATACGAGCCAGTATAAAACACGGATTCCACGGTCGCGATGAATAGCCAAACCCACACCCCTAGACCCCTACAAGAGCGGCAAGCAACCCTACCAATTCTAGGGTTAGGAGACCCGGACTCGACTCCTCGAGTTGGTCTCCCACTGGACTCCAGAACCCGGTTACTTATGCCCTCCTCCTTGGGTCTATCCTAGTGCGGAAAAGAAAATAATATACAAATGGTGACATCTTCCGCAACCTGGAAGTGTCCCAATAAAAGAATATTACATACAAGTTTTTACATGAATGAAAATGAAAAACACTCATCTCACATAAAAAAAACCCGGTTATTCAAACACGACGATCCAATATAACATATCCAGCAACACATAACATCACATGTCATCAACGTAAGTAAATATGCCCATCCTAATTGTCGTTGACATATAGCAACGAAACCGGCGATATCACATATTACACTTACGGTCACAGAAAAGAAAGTGTAAAACTACAACAGTTGGAATCCGCAACCTCCTCAGACATCGCATGCCTGACCATATGAATTCCTTAGACATCGCATGCCTAATAATTATAAACCCCGCATTTTAGTCTCATTATCGAAAACTCTTTTCAATATCAAGTCGGGCAATTCAACAAGATTCCCGACATTTTGATCGAATGCTCGTCGCAAACTTTATTAGGCGGCCGCACCCCCAATGTCGTCGACGAAGTGCACCAAGGCGGAACACAGCTTCCGTGAGCACCCGAACGGATGCTTTCGGCGACGGGGTTCTCCTACAGTCACTTGGTCGGGGCTATGGGGTGTAACTGTCTAGTATCCGCGTACGCTACGTGATTGCGACGGACTTTTGATCGCATCAAAATTCTGTAGCAACCGATCAAGTGAGACTAAAGTGCTATGTTTATAATATTCAAATCAGTTATTTCATAACTCCTTGTGGATTCCAAATATTGTATCACATTCCAGATAAATAGAAAATGTTAAACTTTCCGATCGAACAGTCAAACACCCAAGTTTTCCCGAATGGTTTTCAACACTTGAAATAAGTTTAAAAACATCCATTTCATGCCACAGTACCAACGGTCCAGCCGTAGAAGGGTCAAGCAACGCCTCACATGTGGCACGCCGTACTGCCCCAAACCCTAAGGTTCAAAGGGCAGTTCAAGACGGTCACATAATCGAGTTAAGGTTTGTTGTCTTCTAGAGGGTCCATCGCGTTACTTGCACTACTTAGAACATTCTTAAACTACGGAAAAATCCAACACTTAGAAATTTCCCGGCAGGGGAAAAAGTGGGTATTTATATCCGGTCGAACTTTTTAACAGTTTCTAAAATATCCGGAAAAACATAAACGAAGTTAAATTATCCGATCAAATTAACGAGTCCCCAATAAAACCATAGAAAACTCAACACTTGAGTGGAATTAAAAAATTCCCATAAAAAATTGCCAAGAAAGGACCTAAGAATAAATATATGAAATTTCAGGGACTAAGTGCAAATTTTGGCCGATGAACCGCCGCCAAACCCATGGTTTCGCCGCGGTTCCACGGTCAAATTATTGACTTAGAGGAATGTACTTCACAGTAATTCTTAGTTTTTCCTGCTTGTTTTTCTGAGAATTTTTAATTCACAACAACCCACAGTTTTGAAAAATGTACAGAGAAGGGTTTTGTCGGGGTTTACGGGTTCGATCGGACTTCTAACTTCGTCTACACTTCGTCTAAAGCTCTATCTAGGCTCTGATACTACTGTAGGGTTCCTAGGCACACACTAGAGGTCTCACAAGGCATCAACCATGCCAAATTCTAATTTTTTCGGTGCCGAGAAACACTAAAGCGATCGTTAACTAGAGTTTAGGCGAAACGAAATGCTACTAAACTACTTTAGTGCTAAGTGAACGGAAATACAATCTTTGTAGATCCGGTCCTCCACCTCCATAGCTCCGTGATGATGTCCCTCCGCTGCGATCATCGGATCCTGGACTCTCGCGGTGGTTTCATCGAAGAAATGATCGGGCTAGGTCGATGACTTCGATGCCGAAGATGATCTACGTCGAGACGACTCTAACTCGAGCTCCAAGTTCACCAAGTCATGAAACTTGTGAAGAAAACACCCTATACTACATGGCAAGTGGTAGAGGATGAAGAAATAGGAAGTGGGTTCACTTTGGATTTGGATTTCTCACTTGGATTCATCACTTGAAATTTTGTAGAAAGCTTTTCTTTCTTCATCTTGAAGAAGAAGAAGAAGAAGAATGAAAAAGAATAATCATAATGAAAACAAAATCAAGTGATGGTTATCATTAAGCAACCATGGTAAAGTGTAGAGAATAAACTAGGGTTAGGTGAATGGTTAGGTTAGGCAAAAGAAACAAAAATGGTTGAACTTTTCAAAGCTTCATGAAGCTTCAATGTAAATCCAAAAGAAGCAACCATTTCTTTTTCCTTTGCCAAAAAGAATATAGAAAATAAATAAATAAGTAAATCAAAACCCTAACCATTAACATAACCATGGTTTAATCATACACACCCAAGTTTCCATGTATCATCAAACATGATACAAACTAGTGCACAAAACTATATCATATATACAATGTGCACATCAAGTGAGAAAATCCATCTTAAGTGAACAGATACTAGTTAATGTAAAGTAATATATCAAATATATAATTATACATTAAATCATTAAATCAACACTTGATTTAACGATCCGGTCATATCGCATATGACCGACTAATATCCAATGTATCGACTTATCGAATCAATCCTCGATTCGATAACTAGGTTATATCGCATACAACCAATCAATACATTCATCGCGAGAATAGAATACAGTATCACATACACGCATTATTCTCGGTTCCGCACATATTTCATATGTTCTCCTATTTCGTTTCGCTTGAGCCAGGAAACCTCTGTGTAGGACTCTAAAGACTCGTCAATACGCCGGCAGCAGGTGATGATCATATCAAACACCCACAAGCCACAAGGGGTCTGCTAAACGTAACGGCCACCTGGGTATTGAGCGATCAGAATATCATCAAGCAAGCCCGCTCTTACTCCTGTGAATCCAACCAGCAACACTTACCGTACAGTCCGGTCTGATCGTCTGATATGTCGCATATCTCGCCTAGGGGTGGTAAACGTCAGACCCCAATAGCTCGATAAGTCGTGTCGATATGAGGTCTATAATAGTTCGAGAAACTACTGGTAACACTTACCAGTAAATCTCAGCAACCCTGGCCAGGGATTTCCGGTTATAGCCAATCGAACACAGCGTAACATCAACTCCCTATACCGGGAGAGACGAATCCCCTCCTATCGCTCATTGCCTCCATGTGATTCGGGACTGTACCCAAAAACCACCGTTTTGCACGCCTTCTTGGACGTGGTAAGGTGGAAATCAAAGCATAGTGGGAATCACACAAGACTCTATGACGATCTCGGGTCAACAGACTACTATGTATCAGTGTCACCAGAGAACTGCCATCTGACGTAAGGTATAATACTGTTAGTTATATGTATGCCCTAGAGGCCATTACTGTACATAGGATGTATATTGTAGTGGATGCTGGGACATATATAGGGAGGACTTTCTTGCTCGACATGATAGTATGCTATCTGGTTGAACTTTACCTTAACGTGTATACTGATTGTCTCTCTGTTACATGTTGGTAAAGCCCTTAGGATGTGTGCTTGACTACCTGAACTATGATGCGGATCATACTAGTGGGGACATGGTAGTCTATAAGTACATCCTTCAAAGTCCCTAGTCGTGGGTGTATCGAGACGGGGCATCGATATACCAGAGTAGACTAGCGTATACCTTCTCGACCCATACAGATGGGCGATGGATGATCCCATATCCATCGGTGTTTGACATCAGAGATGATATACGGGTGCTCAGTAGAGACTGGGTACACTGGACGGACTCGCCGAGAACTCCCAGATGGTATTATACCTCACGTCAGATGGCAGTTCTCTGGTGACACTGGTACAGAGTAGTCTGTTGACCCGAGATCGTCATAAAGTCTTGTGTGGTTCCCACTGTGCTTTGATTTCCATCTTACCACGTCCAAGAGGGCGTGCAAAACGGTGGTTTTTGGGTACAGTCCCGAGTCACATGGAGGCAATGAGCGATAGGAGGGGATTCGTCTCTCTCGGTATAGGGGGTTGATGTTGCGCTGTGTTCGATTGGCTATAACAGGAAGTCCCTGGCCAGGGCTGCTCAGAGAATTGCTGGTAAGTGTTACCAGTAGTTTCTCGACCCGTTATGAGCCTCATATCGACACGACTTATCGAGCTATTGGGGTCTAACGTTTACCACCCCTAGGCAAGATATGCGACATATCAGACGATCATACCGGACTGTACGGTAGTGTTACTGGTCGGATTCACTGGAGTGTGAGCGGGCTTGCTCTTCGATCTTCAGATCGCTCAATACCCGGGTGGCCGTTACGTTTAGCAGACCGCTTGTGGCTTGTGGATGTTTGATATGATCATCATCCGCTGCCGGCGTATTGACGAGTCTTTAGAGTCCTACACAGAGGTTTCCTGGCTCAAGCGAAACGAAATAGGAGCGCATATGAGATATGTGCGGGACCGAGAATAATGCGAGTATGTGATACTGTATTCGATTCTCGCGATGAATGTGTCGAATGGTTGTATGTGATATAACCTAGTTATCGAATCAAGGATTGATTCGATAAGCCGATACATTGTATACTAGTCGGTTGTGTGCGACATGACCGGATCATTGAATCAAGTGTTGATTTAATGATTTAATGCATATTTATATATTTGATATATTACTTTTCATTAACTAGTATTGGTTCACTTTAAATGGATATTCTCACTCGGATGTGCGCATTGCATATGTGATATGATTTTGTGCACTTGCTTGTGTCATGTTTGATGATGCATGCCTTTTGGTTAAGTGTAAAGAATTACACCTTGGTTAATGAAATGGTTAGGGTTTACTTTTCCTTATTCATTTTATTCATTTATTTATCTATTTATTCTTTTTGGAATTTGATTTGCATAAAGAATAAATGGTGGCTTTCTTTGGATGGATTATGAAGCTTCATGATACTTTGACTAAGTCACCATTTTGTCTTGATGCTTAACCCTAACCCTTCATTTTAACCATGATTGATTCTCTACACTAAACTATGGTTGGTTAATGATAAGTATTCATATTTATCTCTTTTTACAAAATAACTTATCATAACCTTTTTCCATCTTCTTCTTCTTCACTTCAAGAAAGAAGCTTGCATCCATCAATGGTGATTAATGAATTTGAGTGAGAAATCCAATTCTAAATTGAACCCACTTCCTATTTCTTCATCCTCTACCTCTTGCCAAGTAGTAGAGTGTGTTTACTTCACAAGATTCTTGACTTGGTGAAGTCGGAGCTTGATTTAGCGATGCCTCGACGTAGATCATCTTCGGCATGGACATCGACGACCTAGCTTGCCCATTCTCCGACGAAGCCGACGCTAGAGCCCGGATTTGATTTGGACAGCAGAGAGTACCTCATTGCGGAGCTATGGAGGTGGAGCACCGGATCTACAAAGGTTGTATTTCCGTATCTTGTAGTTAAGTGTTAACTAGTTAGCTTTTTCGCCTAGATTTCTAGCAAACGATCCGTAGTTTAGGGTTTGTAGGCACCGTAAAATTTGAAATTGGCATGGTTGATGCCTTGTGAGACCTCATTAGGGTGCCTAGGAACCCTACAGTGGTATCAGAGCTTAGCTAGAGCCTTAGGCGAAGTCTAGACGGATTTTGAACTCCGAACGAACCCGAAATCCCAACACACCCATGCTCTCTGTCCAATTTTCAAAAACAGGGATTTTTCAGTATTAAAAATATGCAGAAAGATAAGCAGGAAATTCTAAGGTATACTGTGAAATTCGTGAACCTAAGTCCACTAAGAAGGCGCGGATCCGCGGCATGAGCATGGCTCATGCGGCGGATCCACGGCCGTACGACTTAAATGTTTAAATATTTTTACACAGTAATCCTTAGTTTTATGTGCTGGTTTTCCTGGGTATTTTTGATATTTTTTCAGGAGTTGAATTTCTGCAGTTGTTTTGGGGATTCGGTGTTTCGATCGGGGTATCAAATTTTGTCTGTGTGGCTTTCTGGATAAATTTTAGAATATGTTAAAAAGTTCGACCGGATATAAATACCCAATTTTTCCCCTGTCGGGAAATTTCCAAGTGTTGGATTTTTCCGTAGTTTAACGACGTTCTAAATAGTGCAAGTAACTCGATGGACCCTCTAGAAGACAACAAACCTTAACTCGATTATGTGACCGTCTTGAACTGCCCTTTGAACCTTCGGGTTTGGGGCAGTACGGCGTGCCACATGTGAGGCGTTGGCTTGACCCTTCTACGGCTGGACCGTTGGTACTGAGGCACGAACGGAATGTTGTTATACTTGTTTCATGTGTTGATCTGTATCGGGAAAACTTGGGTGTTCGAATGTTCAATCGGAAAGTTTAACATTTTCTAATTATCTGGAATGGGATACAATAATTGGAATTCACAATGAGTTATGTGATAACTGAATGAATGTTATAAACATAGCAATTTAGTCTCACTTGATCGGTTGCCACGGAATTTTGATATGATCAAAAGTCCGTCGCAATCACGTATCGTACGCGGATACTCGCCGGGTAAACTTAATAGACAGCCTCACTCCATAGCCCCGACCAAGTGACTGTAGGAGAACCCCGTCGCCGAAAGCATCCGTTCGGGTGCTCGCGGTAGCGGTGTTCCGCCTTGGTGCACTTGGTCGACGGCGTCGGGGGTGCGGCCGCCTACTGAAGTTTGCGACGAGCATTCGATCAGGATGTCGGGAATCTTGTTGAATTACCCGACTTGATATTGAAAAGTGTTTTCAATTTTGAGACTAAAATGCGGGGTTTATAATTGTTAGGCATGTGATGTCTAAGGTATTCATTTGATTAGGCATGCGATGTCTATGCAGATTGCGGATTCCAACTGTTGTAGTTTTACACTTTCTTTTCTGTGACCGTAAGTGTAATATGTGATATCGCCGGTTTCGTTGCTATATGTCAACGACAATTGGGATGGACATATTTACTTACGTTGATGACATGTGATGTTATGTGTTGCTGGATATGTTATATTGGATAGTCGTGTTTGAATAGCCGGGGGTTTTTATGTGAGATGAGTGTTTTTCATTTTCATTCATGTAAAAACTTGTATGTAATATTCTTTTATTGGGGCACTTCCAGGTTGCGGAAGTTGTCACCGTTTATATATTATTTACTTTTCTGCACTAGGATAGACCCAAGGAGGGGAGCACAAGTAACCGGGTTCTGGAGTCCAGTGGGAGACCAACTCGAGGAGTCGAGTCCGGGTCTCCTAACTCCAGAATTGGTAGGGTTGCTTGCTGCTCTCGTAGGGGTCTAGGGGTGTGGGTTTGGCTATTCATCACGACCGTGGAATCCGTGTTTTATACTGGCTCGTATTGAAAACACGGACGTCCTAGTATATCCAATATTTCATATGTTTCTTCTGCTGCGATATCTGTGATGTGATCATGTGATGTTCTCTGATAGATATTGTATATAGTATATATGATATATTATATAGACGTTACTTATGTTTTACACCCGCGCTAGCCCTGCCCCGCTCTGCCGTTAGTTACCTAACCTAACGGTGCACGAGGGGACATCGAGGCGAATGCGGATGGCATAAGTGTACGTCATATCTATCTGTGATGTTTAGGTAATTTAAATGATGGGATATTCATTAATGAGATTAATGAAAGAAAATAAACCTAATTGATGTTGTGGAATCGAATTTCAAAATAAAAACAGGTAGCTACAGTTCTTGCTTTGCATCGCGGTGTTCATTATAGAACATCCTGCACCTTATTCGATGAGGAAAGGACCGAGATCCCTTCACCAGGAGTGACTCCTTTAGCAATAACTGGCAGATGCTACACACTCGGTTTGTCTTTTGATTGCTTTTAAGTGTTTTTGCTTTGCACAGTGATATATATGATATATCCCGCACCTCATTCGACGAGGAAAGGACCGACGATCCCTTCACCGGGAGTGACTCCTTTAGCAAAACTAGAAAAGCCTCAAAAACACTCCATTTCAAAATTCATTCGATCCTACAACGATATCAAGTTCATTACGCAATAGGTTTTCAGAAAAACCTGTCGTAGCCCTCCGTCATTTCAAATAAGTAGTATTTAGTATTCGTGCTGCGTTTGTTGGCCTTTGTCAAGGCGCAGTGTGCGGTAGCTAACTGGTGCTTATCTGCTTATGCATATGATGCAGATTGAGTTAGGGTAGTCGTGCGACCTTGTTGGCCTTTGTCAAGGGCCGTGCGGGTGGGTTTAATTCAATCAGGAAATGACGGGTTGAACTTGACTAGCATCCTATGGTTTGTTGGCCTTTGTCAAGGTCATAGGAGGTTAGGGGCAAAATAGTATCGGGAATTTCAAGTGTTGAAATTTGCAATGAGATTGCATACCTTCTATGAGATAGTTGGATCCCGATACCCGCTGCGAGTAAGAGTTACTCCTGGGAGAGTTTTATACATTACAATTAGCTGATCAAGTAGGTGTCTAGAAAGGTGTTAACGAGGTTACGCCTCTGGGAAAACGAGGTTTACATTAATTAGGTTCGTGCGAAAGCACGGGGGACCTCCCTCAAAGTACCGACACTGGCCTGGCTGAAAGATTGGCGAACTTGTAGTGTGTAATTAATCCCGGCTAGTCTTTCCTTTTAGGGTTTGAAGGAAGATTTGATAAAAAGCAGTGGGAGCCATCCTGATTAGATAAAATAATAACCAATCTATTCTTGACAGAGCGCACGCTGAGTGTTTTCTTCTCTCTCTCTCCAGGTAGCGACCATATCACGCCTTAATCAAGATAATAATACGGATTATTGACCGAACCCGCTTGTTATACTGAGCTGGGGAACGTTGGTCCCGCTCCAATTTATAATTGTTATAAGACAGAGCAGGAAATTGGGGAATACCAGATTTCCCGTGCCGCCCAAACGAAGAGAGTGCATGCTGATGCATCATCTTCGGGTGTGTTCGTTATGTAGAACTGTTTCTCTGTATCCTCTACGTCCTGGGTATGTGATACCAGATCAGGATCCCAGATATGTAATATGTTACATAGGGCTAAAGAAAGGTAGAGAACTGAGAACGGGTGATAAGTTTCATGAGGCAGAAAACGGGGCAAGTGTTGCAGCCAAGTCTGTTGGTCACTGTCACCCTGTATTACAAATACATTGATTCTGAACGAATGTTAGTAGATACCGAACCTGATATACAAAATCATATCAGTCTCTTTATTGGTAAAGAAAGGATATAATTTTGTATTGTTGGATAATGTTTTGAACATTTCCTATATCAAAAGTTGATCGGTTCAGGCACGTTATCTAAAAGCATTAATGTTCTAAATCAAACTACAGTTCTTAGTATACGGATCACACATAAGAGGAAGAGTTCAGAAATGAACGGATTCTTCTTAAGGTATTGTAGACTAGGTCAGATCAATGTGACCCGACTAGCTGAAGTTACATGTAGATGCATATTTAAATCAGTTTGAATTTACATCTTGTGAAACTCGCCAGTCATGTCACAAAGATAAGATGACCATAGCTCCGTTTACTGGAAACAGAGAAAGAGTTAGTGAACTCTTGGGATGATACATGTTGATGTATGTAGGTCCCCAGTCTACATATGCCAGGACTAGTTCTTTATACTTCATTACGTTCTCTGATAATCTCTCAAGATTCAGTCATATGTTCCTGTTGAAACATGAGTCAGAATCTTTTGAGATATTCACAGAATACAAGTAAGAAGTAGAGAACCAATACGGGTATAAGTATTATGTCCTATGATGAGATCAAGGAGGAGAATACTTGAGCACGGAATTCCAGGACTATTCTAAAGGAGAATGAGATTCTCTCTCAGCATTACTCCTCTGTATACACCATAGCACGATGGTATATCGGGGCGGAGCAGATACACCATATTTGATATGGTGTGCTCTATGATGAGTAATACTGAGTTACCTTTTTCCTTTTGGGAGTTATGCACTTATGAAGCTGCATACCTATTGAATAGGGTTCGAATCAAATCAGATGCCTACCATTCCATATGAGATATGGAAAGGGAAGAGCCCATGTCTTAAGCTAGTTAAGATTTGGGGTTGTCCGGCCTATGTCTAAAAGCAAAATCCGGACAAGCTCGAGGCAAGGTCTGTTATGTAGAACTGGAAATGTTCCAGCTATACAAACTGCAGCTGATGATTTAATAGAACCAAGGGATTCAGTAGATACCAACGAACCTCAGCCTCTCCGCCGATCTAGTAGGGTTCCTCACCCACCTGAGAGATACTTTGGTTTCTCTATGACAGTGGGAGCGAGGATTACATCATGAGATGATGACCCAACTAGTTTCGAGCTGGCCATCAGGAGTAAGACTCTGTAAGAATGGCTGGATGCTTAGTGATCTGAGATGGAATCCTTATACACCAACAAAGTATGGACTTTGGTTGCTATATCTGAAGGGTTAAATTCCCATCAGGAGCAAGTATATCTTGAGAAGATTACTTGGTGTACATGGAAAGGTTGAGACTTTCAAAGCTAGACTTGTTAAAAGAGTGCATCATTGACCAGGTGTGGATAATGATGAAACCTTTTTCAAGTAGCTATGCTTAAGTCCATCCAGATCCTACTTGCCACGGCTGCATACCATGACTACGATATCTGGTGGTTGGGTGTCATGACTGCTTTTCTAAATGATGTTTTAGAAGAGTGCATCTATAAGTACACAGCCAGAGGGCTTCATAAACAGTGGGAGCAGCGAAAACGTGTTCAAGGTGCTTTATAAGGATAAAGCAGGCATCGCGGAGTTGGAACATCTGTTTTGATGAAGCGGTCAAAGAAGTTGACGTCATCAAAATGGTAGATGAACCTTGTATAAATAAGAAGGTAGTAGGGAGTATGGTGACGATCCTCGTAGAGTACGTGGATGACATACTCTTGATAGGGAAGGAGTTTCCTATTCTACGCTCGATCAATCTCCGGTTATCACAAGGATTCTCCACATAGGATCAAACTGATACCTCCTAAATCCTGAGTTTTAGATCTATGAGATAGACTTAATTGGATGTTAGGATTCTCACTAGTTGTAGTGAGACGGTATCAACCGATCCTGGGGAGAATCACTGGAAGTGTTCCAGGGTGATAAAGACGACTGAATGTCAGTCACAGGCATTGTCTTTACCCTCAGTAAACGGACGGTATGGTGGAAGAGTTCCAAGCTAGTTACCGTGACATACTAGACGATAAAGGCACGATACATCGCTACTTAAGATGCTACCAAAGTGGCAGTCTGGGTGTATATTGGTTCATGAGATGAACTACGTTCCAACCATTGTGAGACAATGGAGTTGTGGCTTATGCCAAGAAACGTCCGTCCCATCAGTGATCCAGACATATTCTAAGGCAGTATCACTTGATCATAGAGATGGTTGATCTCCAGGGAGATCGAGGTTAGGAGAGTAGACTCAGAGGACAACACAACGGATCCACTCACAAAGGCCTGTTCCCAGAGAGAGACTTTTATGGGATGGTTGAGTATGAGATACTGCAACCACTGCTATCAGATGGCCCTAGTGCAAGTGGGAGGTTGTTAGTTATATGTATGCCCTAGAGGCCATTACTGTACATAGGATGTATATTGTAGTGGATGCTGGGACATATATAGGGAGGACTTTCTTTCTCGACATGATAGTATGCTATCTGGTTGAACTTTACCTTAACGTGTATACTGATTGTCTCTCTGTTACATGTTGGTAAAGCCCTTAGGATGTGTGCTTGACTACCTGGACTATGATGCGGATCATACTAGTGGGGACATGGTAGTCTATAAGTACATCCTTCAAAGTCCCTAGTCGTGGGTGTATCGAGACGGGGCATCGATATACCAGAGTAGACTAGCGTATACCTTCTCGACCCATACAGATGGGCGATGGATGATCCCATATCCATCGGTGTTTGACATCAGAGATGATATACGAGTGCTCAGTAGAGACTGGGTACACTGGACGGACTCGCCGAGAACTCCCAGATGGTATTATACCTCACGTCAGATGGCAGTTCTCTGGTGACACTGGTACAGAGTAGTCTGTTGACCCGAGATCGTCATAGAGTCTTGTGTGGTTCCCACTGTGCTTTGATTTCCATCTTACCACGTCCAAGAGGGCGTGCAAAACGGTGGTTTTTGGGTACAGTCCCGAGTCACATGGAGGCAATGAGCGATAGGAGGGGATTCGTCTCTCCCGGTATAGGGGGTTGATGTTGCGCTGTGTTCGATTGGCTATAACAGGAAGTCCCTGGCCAGGGCTGCTCAGAGAATTGCTGGTAAGTGTTACCAGTAGTTTCTCGACCCGTTATGAGCCTCATATCGACACGACTTATCGAGCTATTGGGGTCTGACGTTTACCACCCCTAGGCAAGATATGCGACATATCAGACGATCAGACCAGACTGTACGGTAGTGTTACTGGTCGGATTCACTGGAGTGTGAGCGGGCTTGCTCGTCGATCTTCAGATCGCTCAATACCCGGGTGGCCGTTACGTTTAGCAGACCGCTTGCGGCTTGTGGATGTTTGATATGATCATCATCCGCTGCCGGCGTATTGACGAGTCTTTAGAGTCCTACACAGAGGTTTCCTGGCTCAAGCGAAACGAAATAGGAGCGCATATGAGATATGTGCGGGACCGAGAATAATGCGAGTATGTGATACTGTATTCGATTCTCGCGATGAATGTGTCGAATGGTTGTATGTGATATAACCTAGTTATCGAATCAAGGATTGATTAGATAAGCCGATACATTGTATACTAGTCGGTTGTGTGCGACATGACCGGATCATTGAATCAAGTGTTGATTTAATGATTTAATGCATATTTATATATTTGATATATTACTTTTCATTAACTAGTATTGGTTCACTTTAAATGGATATTCTCACTCGGATGTGCGCATTGCATATGCGATATGATTTTGTGCACTTGCTTGTGTCATGTTTGATGATGCATGCCTTTTGGTTAAGTGTAAAGAATTACACCTTGGTTAATGAAATGGTTAGGGTTTACTTTTTCCTTATTCATTTTATTCATTTATTTATCTATTTATTCTTTTTGGAATTTGATTTGCATAAAGAATAAATGGTGGCTTTCTTTGGATGGATTATGAAGCTTCATGATACTTTGACTAAGTCACCATTTTGTCTTGATGCTTAACCCTAACCCTTCATTTTAACCATGATTGATTCTCTACACTAAACTATGGTTGGTTAATGATAAGTATTCATATTTATCTCTTTTTACAAAATAACTTATCATAACCTTTTTCCATCTTCTTCTTCTTCACTTCAAGAAAGAAGCTTGCATCCATCAATGGTGATTGATGAATTTGAGTGAGAAATCCAATTCTAAATTGAACCCACTTCCTATTTCTTCATCCTCTACCTCTTGCCAAGTAGTAGAGTGTGTTTACTTCACAAGATTCTTGACTTGGTGAAGTCGGAGCTTGATTTAGCGATGCCTCGACGTAGATCATCTTCGGCATGGACATCGACGACCTAGCTTGCCCATTCTCCGACGAAGCCGACGCTAGAGCCCGGATTTGATTTGGACAGTGGAGAGGACCTCGTTGCGGAGCTATAGAGGTGGAGCACCGGATCTACAAAGGTTGTATTTCCGTATCTTGTAGTTAAGTGTTAACTAGTTAGCTTTTTCGCCTAGATTTCTAGCAAACGATCCGTAGTTTAGGGTTTGTAGGCACCGTAAAATTTGAAATTGGCATGGTTGATTCCTTGTGAGACCTCATTAGGGTGTCTAGGAACCCTACAAATACCATCTGGGAGTTCTCGGCGAGTCCATCCAGTGTACCCAGTCTCCACTGAGCACCCGTATATCATCTCTGATGTCAAACACCAATGGATATGGGATCATCCATCGCCCATCTGTATGGGTCGAGAAGGTATACGCTAGTCTACTCTAGTATATCGATGCCCCGTCTCGATACACCCACGACTAGGGACCTTGAAGGATGTATTTATGGACTACCATGTCCCCACTAGTATGATCCGCATCATAGTCCAGGTAGTCAAGTACACATCCTAAGGGCTTTACCAACATGTAACAGAGAGACAATCAGTGTACATGTTAAGGTAAAGAGCAACCAGATAGCATACTATCATGTTGAGCAAGAAAGTCCTCCCTATATATGTCCAAGCATCCACTACAATATACATCCTAAGTATAGTAATGGCCTCTAGGGCATACATATAACTAACAAAAGTAAAGTTGGTCTTTAAAGAATTTGGTTTGAGATTTCAAAAGTCTTGAAAATGCTATTATCACTTACTACTTTTGATGGTTTAGATTACTGGGTTTTCGGCTTACTTAAATTGCGTTACGCTTGTAGACGTTGCGTAGTTTAAGGGCCGTCACGTTCCGATTTCGGGTCGTGACAAAGTTGGTATCAGAGCGCTAGGTTTTTCCTTTCGGAGTGTAGGATGACCTTGGTATGATGGAGTAGGTAGCTTAAGCAGAGTAACGTAGTGTATGTCCGCGGCATACTTACGATCACGTTACTCCGCCTAAAGTGACCTAAGTACAAATTGTTTGAAATTCCTTTCTTGATGTTACATATCCTTGTGATTCGATTTACGTGTTCTTGTCGAATCTTTTTTCCATTTATAGCCTTTTCCGCCGATGACTGTGGGGACTCAGAGTGATGCAGCGAGGGGCGAGGTCAGAGTTGAATCGTGTGAGACGAGGACTGACTAGGATGGTACGCCCGTTGCACAGGAGCTGATGGATCCGCTTTCGATAGACCGTATCGCCAGGCTTGAGGCTGAGATACAGGACTTGCGCCAGACGATAAGGTCTGGTTGAGGCCAGTAGAGCGCAGCGACAGGAGGTTGCCACCCCTGTTATCCAGTTGTTCCTTACGGCCAGTACACAACATTTCATCACTTACACGGCACCAGTGGACGCAGCCCTATTTGACGAAGAGCGTCTTTCCAAGACTTTGGGAGTTCCTGTCATGACCCGAAATATTAGCTCATGACCAACAATTAAATCACGCAACGTCTAAAGGCGTAACGTAATTCAAGTAAGCTGAAACCCAGAAAGCTAAATCTTTTAAGAAAAGTAAAGGAGGTGGAGTTTTGAAATAAAGGTATAATGAAATCAAGTTTTCTTAATGCAAAGAAAAGGAACATGAAAATGCAAGTGGATTATGCAAGTTTAAAAACAGGTTTCGTCTTTCTGAAAATTGGGCAGCACCTCCTTTGTATATTTTGATCCAAAACCACAAATACATAATAAGAATAATGGCATCCCAAAGCGGGAGCTAGCTCTTCGCCAAACGGCGGATCACAACCACGCAAGACAGTAAATATGAGTATACGATGCCTAACGGCGAAGATCACCACAAAAGATAAGGAAATAAGTAAGACATCAAAACCACAACTAGCAGAAAACCCTCGCTCTAAGTCTCGTAACCACAATCCCACTAAGTCTCATTACTTATACAATTGCAAATTTCGATTGATGGAGTTAACTAGATACAATATGAAATATAGATACAAGAGTGGGTACGATACAAGTGTCCCGCCTACCACTGCAAAACACCCAAATGAAGCAGCGATGCCGCTACTGATCCAAGCGGTCAACCTGCAAGAACTGTGGCGCAATGGGGGTGAGTTGCCAACTCGTGAATAGAAATATATCGACAAGTAGAAATCGAATTAATAACGACTCCTAGGTTAACTATATCATAAGGGTAATACTATGATATCTAGGGTGACCGGATCGGTATGTAAGGTATAATCTCTTTACATAGTAGTTTAGAACTTCTATGGTAGGTGTTAATTATCGTTTAGCAAAGATCTTCGGTTAGTCGATGTATGCTTCAAGAACAAGATCGTTTTTCATATTTCCGTCTCCCCGCAACTCGTGGGGTGTTGCACATCGACTTACATATGCAATGCAATAATAACATCACGAATGCAGCAAAAGGTAAATCGCATAAGGTAAATCACAGCTAAAAGCTATAAGGTATACGTAACTATCATATGTCTGAGTCGGTGAATCTATCAATCGGCATCTAGCCTCACAGCACCACGTACGGTATAATCCATCGTACAGCATCCTCTAGTCAAGGGTATGGATCAAACCCCAAGTCAAACTCATCACGTACGGAAAATCATCGCACGGCGGCATTAAGCTATCAGGGATCCTATCATCCTATAAGACGAGGAGGGTATGGACCTAAGGTCTCGTACGGCTATCACTCACGATTCACAACATATATAAACATCTCTATATACTTATGTCCCAAGTCGAATCCGCAATAATCTCATATCAGGGGACCAACAGGGTATAATTCATCTCGATCGACTCGCATCCGTATACCAACATACCATCAACTCATCATATCATCATATCCGTCTCATATTCTTTCATCGCATTCATATCTCATATCAAGTCAAGTTTACATAAACATTTTATCTCTACTAAGTATAAGTATCTAATCTAACATACACACCCGAACCATACAAGCAGATTTTTAAAAGAAGCGAATCGTAGTTTTGAAAATAGGGGTTACGGTGTTTTAAAGAAAAGATATCATTTGAAAATCCGTAACGTTCCTCAAGGTAACTGTTTAAAAGATGCATACAATTCTTCAGTTTGGAAATATGTATGGTTCGTATGCACATCTACGTCGACTATCTAGTCCTATAGTAACCTAAACGGCAGTATCGTCAATATCATCCTCAAATACCGTCATCACATATTAGCCGTATTATATCACTTCTAACTATCCTTAGTTTCTAATATGGTTTTACTAACTATCATTTAACCCTAACCCTAGTTTCCCAATCTAGGTTTTCTTAACCATAAGCTACAAATCGGTTTCCACCAAAACTTTGCGGGGGTGCTATACGCCATCCACCCGACTTCCCCCGTGGATATAGATCCACTCACCATGGTCTTCGCTTGCCGAAGTCGTTGACGCCACGCTCCGTCGCCTCGGAATCCATGTGAAGGTACCTACAATAACAACACATATCGAAATGCTATTAAAATCAAGTTCTAAAATCCAAAATGGCACGCGCCTTGCTCGTAGGTTAGAACCTATAGCATACGCGTACAAAATCAACCAAACAACCCTTGTTGTCGATGTACAAACATGCGACAACCAAAAACGAATCCAAATATCAAAACTCATCATTCAAAATATGGAAAACATATCCTAAATCACACACAAGTGTTCCCAGATTTTGACTCAGGTCAAATAAATCCAAGCAAACAAGTCTAGGGTGATTTATATAGTATATATAAGCTACTGGACCAACCTAGGCCCCTACCCTCACCAAGTGGCCGGCCACCTCCACCTAAAATCCGATGTCGCCGGTCCAGGTGTCTCTTTTTGGGTTCATCGGGTCAGAGTGGTCTCCTAGTGGCTTAGTTTGGTCCCTAGTATTGTTTGCTACTCTAAAAAAATGTCCTAGGTTGCTCCAGATACCCTATAGGCACACTAAAGGTCACAAAAACTGATACAGAACAAATCCTAAGTTCATGCATCGCGTTCACCTCTATGGCTCAGATCAGGAATCGTGTCACCAAGGTCATGTAACACTCACCAATGTTCCCAGATTCCATCTACAGTCATTACATAAAAATCTAGTAGGACCAAACACCCTTAAACACCTTCAGGTAACTACCCTACAAAACCCAAACCCTAACTCCTCTACCAACCCGGGGTCGCCGGAATTTCCTCAATAGCCGCCTGCCAAAACCTGTGGGAAAGGTCTCGTTCTTCAGGTGGTCACTTAGGGTTACGAGTGTTGGATATAGTGCCCTCAGAGTCAATTATTGGATCACAGGCACGTGATTGCAATGATTAAGGGAGGACCTATGCCGGTAGGACAGTCTTACTCGAGATGGTAGTATGCTATCTGGTTTATCTTTATCATCGTGTACTGCTTTAGGTGACCTGACATGTCGCTATTACACGTTGATAGAGCCCCTAGGATTCTTACTTAACTGCCAGCAGTATAAGGGCGATCATATACGTGGGAGCTGGTAGTCTATAAGCGCATCCTTAAAAGGTCCCTAGTCGTGGGAGTTTCGAGACAGGGCATCGATACTCCAGAGTAGACTAGTGTATACAGTCGAGACCCCGACGAGGGGCGGTGGCCTGTCTTACAAGCCACTGGTGTCAGTTGGTTCACCTAAGATGTACACAGGTGCTCATTGGGTTATGAGTACACCGGACAGGACTCGCCGGGAACATGCTAGTTGGTCTTATACCTGATGTCAGATGGCAGTTCCCTGGTGACATGTGTACAGGTTAGTTCATCGACCTGAGGATCATCATTTGTCTCGTGTGAGTTCCCACTGTACTTTGATTACTACCCTACCACGCTCAAAGGAGACGTGCAAACAGGTTTTAGTTGGGTACAGTCCCGAGCCACATGGAGGCAGCGAGCGGATCTTCAGGGGTTCGTCTCTCCCGGTATTGGGGGTGAGGTCGCGCTGTGTCTAGGAGAGCCATTACACAAAGCGCTCGGCCGAGGCAGGAGATTTACTGGTAGGTATTTTAGTAGTATCTCAGAGTGTTCTGGGCTACACTCCGACATGACTTGTACCGCTTTTAGGGGTCTGACTTTTACCAACCCCCTAGGCCCGCCATGCGATGCTCATAGACGAACGGACCGGACTGTACAGATATTGTCACTGACAGGCTCAGTAGGGTGTCAGGATGAGTTCGCTCACAGACGTCCCTTTTGGTCAATAGCTGGTGGCCCGTCACGTATGGCTAATACCTCTGACGTGCTAGTGGTTAAATCCACAGCCATAGTATTGACGAGTCTTTAGAGTCCCCCACAGACCAGTTGCTCAAGTTTCGGGCAAAACGCTGTAGAGGCCGTATGGAGATATGGTAGGGCTCGATCAGATACGTGCGGTATTGCACGGATCAGGATCGGACGTTTAATACTAGCGGGCTTTGGTTTAAGCCGGATCCTAGTATAGTACAGTGTAGATTTTGTCTCATTGCATTTGTATTTCGGTCGGAATACAAATGCGGGTATATATATACAGTAGCGGGGTTTTCCTGTAATTTATTACGGAATCAGTTTTTGGAGTTGCCAGTTTGTTTTCCGTTTCAGCCATATTTCTTTGTATCATTCATTGGCTGAAAATTGGTGGAGGAGGGCTTAATTGCATTTGTGCAAATAAGCATTGTGGGAGGTGGTCTTTGCATATTGTTGGATCATGATGATTCTTCCACCCTTGACTTTCTTGAGTTCATGATGGCTTGACCTTTTTGGAGTCATCATGCTTGATGATGATGTTTGGTTATGATGGTTGAGTGTGACTTGTTTTTGTGATGATGATTCTTCATGATAACCTTCTCTCTCTCTCTCTCTTGATTTTGATATACTCATTTTCATTTGGACACTACACTACTCTTCTCATTCTCACACTCTCCTCTCATTCACTCCTTGGTGCATGGCCGGCCAAGCAAGAAGAGGGGGCTGCCCATTTTGTGTGGGGATTTTTGGTTCTATCATACTTGCAAAAATTCCCAAGTTCATCACAAAATTCCTCAAGTTCATTTCCTCTACCAAAGGCAACTTCAAGTAACCCCAAAATGAGACATGAGTTCTACACGTATTCTACAACAAATCTTGGGCACGTCGACTCGCCAACTTCGTGCCCGAGTTGCCTCGGTCAAGAGGTGGGAGCCCGTAAAAGAAGCTGGCGACGTGGTGCCCTTCTGGCGAGGAGGTGGAGACCGGACATTCCGCGGGAGATCGGGACGACGACGAGAAGACCGAAGGACACGGATCGCTCGGTATATCTCTCTACCCCTTCCCTTAGTTAGCTAGGACTAGATTAATGGCACGATCCGGGTTTATAGTGCGCGGTGGTGCCGGTATAAAAAGTTAAAGTAAATCATCGCTTCCGCATTCCGGCGTCGGATTGACGGCCGGGGCACCGCCGTGCACTTACAACGAGTACAACACTACCACTCTGTTTGTTTCCCCAGTGAATGCTCGGGGTCACAGCAGGTCAGCGACATGACAAAACGACATCCAAAACACGATATCTCACAAAACTAATCTAAAGGGAAGAAATTATACCTCAATAAGGCCACTCAAGAAAACCCTAGCTCCCCAACGTCATCGAAATTCCATTTTGCTTGGTTCAATGTGTAGAGGAAGAGATGGGGGTTAATTTTTGTGAAAGGGGTTTAGGGTTTTAGGGATTATTTGGAGATAGATCTAGGGTTTGAAGTGGAGGGTTATGGAGTTGAGAAAGATGAAGAGGGAGATGAAATGATGGGGGAGATGAAGTGGCAGCACCCCCCCTCTCTTTCTCACAAAATCACACACACACTCTCTCTCCAAAAGTATACCTAACCCACTCATTTTGTCCCCCCTTGACTTTTCTTTTCCCTTTTATTTTTCTCACCAAAAACACATAAACCCATATAAAACCACAAATGAAATAACATGTAACATATCATGGCGCACTAGCCATAAAAAACTATAGAAACGCGGATTTGGCTTAAATCGCGATTAGTAGTGCACTAATCGAGTTTTTATCAAAACTGCATATAATAAATTTTAAAAATGCCAAATCTTTTAAATATATTATTGAATGAATAAATCATTTTAATTTTCATTTATTTCACAAATATTGGTATATATTTACACCCTTTTTCGAAAACCCCAATTTCGCAAATCGGGCAGTTTTCGGGAAAAATATTATTTTAATATTAAATTCCAAAAATAATATTTTTATATTTTTCTGAAATGTTACAATCTTCCCCCTTAAAGAAATTCGGTCTCCGAATTTAAATTTAAACCCCTAAAATCTAAAACATTTCAATAATCAGCTCAAATCAACAGGGCTCCGAAATCACGGAAGATACAGAAACAACACAGCACGTCAAGTGCGCATGAAAACGAGTACAAAACTCAAAATCGAACTCCTTCAAGCGTTACGCAAATCATCGGATTTTCACGCATATCCTCAGAGTTACAATAGAGATACAGATCTCGAAATCCACTACTGAAATCCAATATACACTAGTCAAATACTATAATACGTGTAGAGTACGCATCTTTGGAAAACTTTCAAGAACTAAATAAAACTCATGAGAAAATCTCTTCTAAATCGCCGCATGAATGCGTAACTCACGGCATAAGTGACGGACGCTCATTTTAAAACAATAATATATGTCCATGTATGTTTTCCTAAATACACGTTCCGTCGTTTTTCAAAATATCCCCAAAGGTTTTCCTTTATAAACGTTCGTGTCGCTCACGGACACGTAAGAAATAGCGAGACTATAGCTCTTTTTCAAAACCTCTTGGTAAACTTTTAATGCATGCAAAGTACTCAGGTACTGTCCTCAGGTCAGTCATGTTTGGCCACTATATAATATGGTGCCAAAACAAAAACAAGGTGCTCAAATGCAAAATCAGCCTCAAAAGGCGTATCCAACAATCACGTGCGTCTGGTGCGTATGGAAATCAAATCCAAGCACAGGTGGCACAATATGCACAAAAGCTAAAACTTTTATCAACGCAATAGATATGCACAAATCACAAATCAATACAACGGTGTATAAAATATATATCAAGTGCGATAACTATGCGCAAAATGTAAATACCCAGTAGGTGTAGCCATGGTGCACGAAATCAATATCAGGAAACTCGTCATCAAAACTCAAATCCAAGCAATATAAGCGTGATTCTCGGATCACAAACGCAAATCGCAATAAATGATATCGAGGTACACCTCCTACAATGTCGAAAAATATCGGGGCGCCTAAAACTGGCAGGGCAAGAACATCCGCTTGCCTCCCGCTCACGGCCTGGCGTCCTCTGTCTCTGGGTCCTTATCTTCTCTATGGATTACCAATCTCGCCATCTATCGGCTCATCGGCCCTGTCAGGTGTGCTAACGGGGACGATTCCGTTCTTGCACTTCTCTGGTCATCTTCCGGTCAATCATCACGACCACTCGTAAGGCAGCACATCACTGGCGTAGGCCTCTGGCTCTCCGAATACACGTGACATATCTGATCCTGGGTGCAAATCTCATTGCAGCAATGTCCCGGAAGGAATCCTGCTCAAGGTCTCTTCCGATCTCGGCTATGCCGAACTGTACGGAGGCTGGTACTCTTACATAATCTTTTCTCATTCTCTGGACATCTGCGTTCTCAGCACAACATTTCCTCGAAAATTGGCCGCATCCCAACGCCTTTGTAAGCATATCAGATCTCTAATCTCGACGGGGAGTAGTAACAGCTCGTCAGCATCGTGCATGAACCTCCGGCTTCACTCGTTTTTATCATCGTCCGCTTCGACATCACATCGTGCAGTCTGCGTACTGCCACTATTCTCGGCCACGGTCAATCCGGAGTCTCTCACACGGACTCGAAGTTACGAACCCGGTATCTTCATCACTCTGTGGAAGATATCTGGCCGAACACGTCCTCGGGAACTCGCCCCAACCATCGAAGGAATACTCAATACTCGTCCATCCTTGATCAACTCATAACGCCACTGATGAGGTCTTCTATCCGAAGCTGGTTAGCTTACTGGTCTCCTATCACATGGTATCCGGACGGCGTTAAACTTTTCGATCGAGTCATCGAGGTCCCAAAATTTCCCGAAGACTCAACACCTGAGCGCAGTCTAAAAATATCTGGTACATACCACAGCACCTCTGGACCAGCTGTAGAAGGGCAAACCCAAGCCTCACTGATGGCACTGCTAAACTGCTACAAACCCTAAGGTTCAAAGCGGTTCCATGGTCTTCATGTCGAGTTGGGGTTTCATTCTTCTAGAGGGTCCACAGAATTACCTGCATATTCCTCCGAACACTTTAAACTTGGGAAAAATGGTTTCCTGACACTCGTTCGAACCTTTTTAACTTTGTCTATACAATATGTGAATACCCTCCGTCCGCACGCTAAACAATGCCTCAATCCTCCAGGAAAGGCGATACATCAGCGGCCATCTTTGGATCAGTCTGCTCTAGATCTGAGTAAGACTCTCCATATTGAAAATCTTCAACTCAACCGGGCCTGCGTCGATGCATCAATCTGACGAAACACCTTCGTCTTTCAAATCGAGGTAGACTAGCTATCATCTGTCGCATCTCTGCCTGGAAGCTCCGGCGATCGCAGCTCGTAAGCTATGGAGCGGCATCCCATCAATCTCAGCAACAGCTGGGTCATCTGTCTGCACAATAGGCGGCATCACAATCTCTGAGGTACGATGTACATCAACAGTTCTCTAGCAACTGACAGCTCCAACAATGGCCCGATCATCCGGTGTAAAATCAAGCACTCGCCTCCACAAGAGGTCACAACATAACGCTACATCGAGACGTTCCCATGTCACCAAAAAACACAATGGTCGGCCCTCGTACCAGACGAGCTCGCCCTGACCGAAACACCAGCAGCAGCTCAATCTGCGCTCAACCATGGTGACAGGAACCTCAATCGAGTATCGAAGAAAACAGATCAACGGCATGAGAGGAAACGACAGATCCAGAATGGATACATGATCATAAGAAGGAACAGCATCAATGGGAGTATGATCATGGAAACAAAAAGAATTAAGGATCTCAAATGGATGTATAATCAAGGATATGAAGAGAATCACAGATCTCAAAATATGTACATTTTAAGGTCTCTTAAGTGGAGTATCGTATCGTAAATATGCCGCGGAACATATGTACGGTACGTCACTCTACTCAAGCTACCTATTCCATCAATCAGGGTCAGCCTATGAAACGAAATTTCGGGTCTAATACCCCCCCCCGTTCAAGTCTAAGTTCCGTAAGGTCAAGCCGAGGTTCCGAAATACATACCCGTCCTAGACTCCGCATAGTCAAACATAGACTCGAACCAAGGTTAAATCTAACGCTCCGATACCAACTTTATCATGACCCGAAATATTAGCTCGTGACCAGCAATTAAATCACGCAACGTCTAAAGGCGTAACGTAATTCAAGTAAGCTGAAACCCAGAAATCTAAACCTTGTAAGAAAAATAACGGAGGTGGAGTTTTGAAATAAAGGTATAATGAAATCAAGTTTTCTTAATGCAAAGAAAAGGAACATGAAAATGCAAGTGGATTATGCAAGTTTAAAAACAGGTTTCGTCTTTTTGAAAATTGGGCAGCACCTCCTTTGTATATTTTAATCCAAAACCACAAATACATAATAAGAATAATGGCATCCCGAAGCGGGAGCTAGCTTTTCGCTAAACGGCGGATCACAACCACGCAAGATAGTAAATATGAGTATACGACGCCCAACGGCGAAGATCACCACAAAAGATAAAGAAATAAGCAAGACATCAAAACCACAAGTAGCAGAAAACCCCTCGCTCTAAGTCTCACAACCACAATCTCACTAAGTCTCATTACTTATACAATTGCAAATTTCGATTGATGGAGTTAACTAGATACAATATGAAATATAGATACAAGAGTGGGTACGATACAAGTGTCCCACCTACCACTACAAAACACTGAAATGAAGCTGTGTGCCAGCGATGCCGCTACTGATCCAAGCGGTCAACCTGCAAGAACTATGGCACAACGGGGGTGAGTTGCCAACTCGTGAATAGAAATATATCGACAAGTAGAAATCGAATTAATAACGACTCCTAGGTCAACTATATCATAAGGGTAGTACTATAATATCTAGGGTGACGGGTCGGTATGTGTGCCAACAAGGTAGTCAATGCCTATAAGCATGTGTATGACATCCAACAGTAAAATCAATGTATGTATGTATGTATGTATGTGGATCTAGTCCACGCGTCAACCACTGACGCAACAATATCATGCATGTAAATATCATAAAAGCATATGCATGAAAATATGAGGATATAAATCAACATGTGTCCCTCGTGACACCTCAAAATCATGGAACCTGAGTGTCCAGCATCGACACTTGAAACATCATGAAAACCGTGTCCAGCATCGACACGTAAATCCTCATATATCTCAGGCGCCGCATCCTCATATCGGCCCTCAGGCGCCGCACACCCTGGTCGGCCCTCATATCCATCTCACTACTCCGGTCGGTATCCTCCGGATAACCGCCGAGTCCAAATACTATCACCGGTAGGTAGTGCTCCCCTGCCAGGCTCACCGTCTAACATATATGAGTCTTCTTGCCCCGGGGTACCTCACTGGGTCCACCATGTACCCGCAGACGGTGCCTACCGCTCCTCGAATCGGGTTTCACATGCCACTCTCAGAACCGAGAAAACACATGGTGGACGCACTGAAATATCATATCAAGAGAAACCGGGTTTTTAAAACAATACATACTTTCTTTTAAAATGACCATGGATCTCAAATCCAGAAATCTCATGAAAACAGCATATCTCAATGCGTAAAATCATAAAGCATGATGTATGCGACATATGATGAAATATAAGCATATCCGTATATCATGCAACATGGAACAGTGATATATCATATTAAGGGAAAACCGCTCCTTTAAATAATTCCAGTTTTGAAAATATGTCTTGCGGTTCCCAATATCTCCAAAGTCAAATGCAACATCGTAATAAAGTGCACAGGTAACTATAGCAAGTAAATTATGCAAAGAGTCATATCATGATGCAGCAATCCTACTGTGTAGTGGCATGGCAATTATCGATGATGAAGTGTGTGAACCGGCAAATCTGTGTACGTGTAACATACGCATCATCGATAATGGTGTAAGTGTACTGACACAGGTATATGCAATTCAATAATAACATCACGAATGCAGCATAAGGTAAATCGCATAAGGTAAATCATCAGCTAAAAACTATAAGGTATACGTAACTATCATATGTCTGAGTCGGTGAATCTATCAATCGGCATCTAGCCTCACAGCACCACATACGGTATAATCCATTGTACGGCATCCTCTAGTCAAGGGTATGGATCAAACCCCAAGTCAAACTCATCACGTACGGAAAATCATCGCACGGCGGCATTAAGCTATCAGGGATCCTATCATCCTATAAGACGAGGAGGGTACGGACCTAACGTCTTGTACGGCTATCACTCATGATTCACGACATATATAAATATCTCTATATACCTATGTCCCAAGTCGCATCCGCAATAATCTCATATCAGGGGACCGACAGGGTATAATTCATCTCGATCGACTCGCATCCGTATACCATCATACCATCAACTCATCATATCATCATATCCGTCTCATATTCTTTCATCCCATTCATATCTCACATCAAGTCGAGTTTACATAAACATTTTATCTCTACTAAATATAAGTATTTAATCTAACATACACACCCAAACCATACAAGCAGATTTTTAAAAGAAGCGAATGTAGTTTTGAAAATAGGGGTTACGGTGTTTTAAAGAAAAGATATCATTTGAAAGTCCGTAACGTTCCTCAAGGTAACTGTTTAAAAGATGCATACGATTCTTTAGTTTGGAAATATGTATGGTTCGGATGCACATCTACGTCGACTATCTAGTCCTATAGTACCCTAAACAGCAGTATCGTCAATATCATCCTCAAATAACGTCATCACATATTAGCCGTATTATATCACTTCTAACTATCCTTAGTTTCTAATATGGTTTTACTAACTATCATTTAACCTTAACCCTAGTTTCCCAATCTAGGTTTTCTTAACCATAAGCTACAAATCGGTTTCCACCAAAACTTTGCGGGGGTGCTATATGCCATCCACCCGACTTCCCCCGTGGATATAGATCCACTCACCGTGGTCTTCGATTGCCGAAGTCGTTGATGCCATGCTCCGTCGCCTCGGAATCCACGCGAAGGTACCTACAATAACAACACATATCGCAACACTATTAAAATCAAGTTCTAAAATCCAAACCGGCACGCGCCTTGCTCGTAGGTTAGAACCTATAGCATACACGTACAAAATCAACCAAACAACCCTTGTTGTCGATATACAAACATGCGACAGCCAAAAACGAATCCAAATATCAAAACTCATCATTCAAAATAAAGAAAACATATCCTAAATCACACACTATTGTTCCCAGATTTTGACTCAGGTCAAATAAATCCAAGCAAACAAGTCTAGGATGATGTATATAGTATATATAAGCTACTGGACCAACCTAAGCCCCTACCCTCACCAAGTGGCCAGCCACCTCCACCTAAAATCCGATGTCGCCGGCCCAGGTGTCTCTGTTTGGGTTCATCAGGTCAGAGTGGTCTCCTAGTGGCTTAGTTTGGTCCCTGGTATTATTTGCTACACTAAAAAAATGTCCTACGTTGCTCCAGATACCCTATAAGCACACTAAAGATCACAAAAACTCATACGGAACAAATCCTAAGTTCGTGCATCGCGTTCACCTCTATGGCTCAGGTCAGGAATCGTGTCACCAAGGTCATGTAACACTCACCAATGTTCCCAGATTCCACCTACAGTCATTATATAAAAATCTAGTAGGACCAAACACCCTTAAACACCTTCAGGTAACTAGCCTACAAAACCCAAACCCTAACTCCTCTACCAATCCGGAGTCGCCGGAATTTCCTCAATAGCCGCCGGCCAAAACCGGTGGGAAAGGTCTCGTTCTTTAGGTGGTCACTTAGGGTTACGAGTACAACACTATCACTCTGTTTGTTTTCCCAGTGAATGCTCGGGGTCACAGCAGGTCAGCGACATCACAAAACGACATCCAAAACACGATATCTCACAAAAATAATCTAAAGGGAAGAAATTATACCTCAATAAGGCCACTCAAGAAAACCCTAGCTCCCCAACGTCATCAAAATTCCATTTTACTTGGTTCAATGTGTAGAGAAAGAGTTGGGGGTTAATTTTTGTGAAAGGGGTTTAGGGTTTTGGGGATTATTTGGAAATAGATCTAGGGTTTGAAGTGGAGGGTTGTGGAGTTGAGGAAGATGATGAGGGAGATGAAAATTATGGGGGAAATGAAGTGGCAGCAGCCCTCCTCTCTTTCTCACAAAATCACACACACTCTCTCTCTCCAAAAGTATACCTAACCCACTCATTTTGTCCCCCTTTGACTTTTCTTTTTCTCTTTTCTTTTTCTCACCAAAAACACATACACCCCTATAAAACCACAAATGAAATAACATATAACATGTCATGGCGCACTAGCCATGAAAAACTGTAGAAACGCGGATTTGGCTTAAATCGCGATTAGTAGTGCACTAATCGGGTTTTTATCAAAACTGCATATAATAAATTTTAAAAATACCAAATCCTTTAAATATATTATTAAATAAATAAATTATTTTAATTTTCATTTATTTCACAAATATTGGTATATATTTACACCCTTTTTTGAAAACCACAATTTCGCAAATCGGGCAGTTTTCGAGAAAAATATTATTTTAATATTAAATTCCAAAAATAATATTTTATATTTTTCTGAAATGTTACAGTTCCGGAACAGTGGAGGGCTCGTACAGGTGTATCGGCTAAAAGACAGAGGTCCAGTCGCCTTGTTAGGTTTCGTGCACGTCGCGGGAGTAGTGGAGGCTTGGGACGAGGTCAGTCTTTTAGCTCGTATTCCTAGGAGGGTCGGCATCCATGGAAAGGATGCTATCGGTGCAGGAGCCTTCATTACTTCATCAGGATTTGTTCCTTAACACCGCGTCAAGCTCTTGTTCAGATAAGTCATGGTCGTGGAGGGTTTGTTCCGAGGGGACAGTTTGGTAGAGGTGGAGTTCCGCCAGTTGCGGGTAGAGGGCACACCAGAGTTTGCTTTTACTCATCGGGACGCGCGAGTGTCCAATGCGGAGTTTTCAGGTATTCTTAAATTCATATGTTCTTTTGATTCGTAGGGTTGTTTTGTTCGGGATCTATGCATTCGTTTGTTTTACACACTTTGTGCCATGGTTGGGCCGAGAGTTGTGTATGCTAGATCAGCCATTGTTGTGTTAATTTCTTTCAGCGATTCCTTTATTGCGCGATACATGTTTCGGTCGTGTGCCAATCGGTTAAGAGATTCATCCGTCACTTTGATCCTTTTAGAGATGTTGGATTTGACGTTCTCCTGGGCACGGAATGGTTAGCTACGTGCTATGCGTCTGTGGACTGCCGTGCGGAAACAGTCAGGATTTGTTTCCCGGCGAGTCAGTTCTTTTTGTGCAGGGGGACAGTGGTGCCGCCCATCACAGCTTGAATTCAGCCTTTTTCGCTAGTCGGCTTTTGAGGAGAGGATGTCGAGGATTCTTGGCTTTCATTCATGATACCGGAGCCACAGTGGGTTTGTTGGACCGGCTTCCTATCATGCGAGAGTTTTCCGACGTTGTTCCAGATAAGCCGGCGAAGCTTTGGGAGCTTAAGGATCAGCTGCAGAGTTGCTAGATAGGGGGACTTGTACGTCCAAGTGTTTCGCTTTGGGGAGCTCCTATTCTGTTCGTCAGGGACAAAGACGGGAGTTTGAGATTGTGTGTTGATTGATCGTCAATTGAACCGAGTTACGGTGCGGATAGGTATGCTTTATCTCGCATTGACGATTTGTTCGATCAGCTCCAGGGTGCGAGACATTTTTCTATGTTTGCTTTGAGATCGGGTCATCATAGGTTGCGGGTTCAGAGTGATAACATTCCGAAGGCTGCTTTTGTGCGCGTTACGGGCAGTATGAGTTTTGGTAGTGTCGTTGGACTCACCAATTGCCCTAGCAGCATTCAAGGATATGATGAACCAGGTTTCTTTAGGCCGTTCCTCGACCAGTTGATTGTTGTGTTATTGATGACATTCTGGTCTATTCCAATGTGTCGTGAGGAACTCGAGCAGCACTTGAGGATTTGCTTTGCAGACATTGGGAGAGCCTCAGCGGTTTGCTAAATTATCGGAGTGTTCCTTCAGGCTTGATTGTGTTGTCTTCCTAGGTCTTGTAGTTACGGGAGACGGTATTCATATGGACCCGATGAAGATCAAGGCCGTACAGCTTGGCCCAGACTTGCAACGGGGACAGTTGTCCGCAATTTTGGGCTTAGCAGGTTTTTACCACCGTTTCATGCAGGATTGTTTGTGTATCGCTGCACCGTTGACTGGACTGACCGGGAAGGAAGTTCCTTTTCTTGGACTGAGGCATGCGTGCGGAGTTTTCAGCAGTTGAAGACTCGGTTGACAACTACACCAGTTCTTTCTTGCCTTCTGGATCGGGCGACTTTGTTGTTTACTGTGATGTTTTACGAGTGGGGCTCGATTTTGCGTTGATGAGGCATTCTAGAGTTATCGCTTTTGTTTCCCAACGGTTGTAGGAAGTACGAGCAGGATATCCCACTCATGATCTGGAGATGGCCGCGGTGGTCGTGCGTTGAAGATTTGGGACACTACTTGTGTGGAGAGTCGTGTTAGATTTTCACAGACCACCAGAACTTAGTGTACATCTTCCTGCAGTAGGTTTTGATTGTTGAGACAAAGCCGTTGGATGGAGCTTGTAAATGTTGGTGTATATGCCCTAGAGGCCATTACTGTATCATACTAGTATGTATATTACTTGATGGATGCTTGGGATATTCACAGTTGTATAGACAATCTTGCTCGATATAGTAGTATGCTACTTGGTTTGTCTCTGCTTTAATGTGTACATGTGTGTTTATTCATTATATCACCTATACGCATTAGTAGAGCCCTTGGGATCTTTGCTTGATTACCGGCGTTGTGATGGCGATCACACTCGTGGGGGCTGGGTAATCTACAAGCACATCCTTATACATGTCCCTAGTCGTGGGAGTATCGAGATAGGGCATCGATACTCCGGAGTAGACTAGCGTATGCGCTTCTCATCCCAGCACGGGAGACGGTCTGTCCCACAGCCGTCAGTACGCCGTACTTGAGATAGTATGCGGGTGCTCGTTAGGTTACGAGTACACTGGACAGGACTCGTCGGGAACTGATGGTTGGTATTATACCTATCGTCAGTTATCAGTTCCCAGGTGACATGAGTACAGCTTAGTCCGCTGACTTGACACTGTCACTTCGCCTCGAGTGTGTTCCCACTGTTCTTTGATTACTACCCTACCACGGTTCTACTGAGTCGTGCAAACAGGTAGTAGTTGGGTGCAGTCCCGAAGCACTTGGAGGCAGTGACGGTTAGACAGGATTCGTCTCTCCCGGTATTGGGGGTTGACATCGCGCTGTGTCTAGGAGAGCCATTACACGAGTAGTCCCTGGCCAGGGCAAGCGAGATATACTGGTAGGTTTCCAGTGTTATCTCAGGGTGTTCTGGGCTTCACTTCGACACGACTTGTACCGCTATTAGGGGACTGACGTTTACCGCCCCCTAGGCCCGCCATGCGATGTATCAGACGAACAGACCGGACTGTACGGAGATTGTCACATACAGACTCAGTAGGAGTTCGGATGGGTTTACCTCATCGGCCTTCTTATCGACATCTACCTGGGGACCGTTACGTACAGCTAGTGCCGCTTGCGGTCTGTGGTTAAACCCACTGCCAGCGTAGTGTCGAGTCTTTAGAGTCCCACACAGAGAGTTTCCCTGCACTGAGCGAAACGTGTAGAAGCCGTATGGTTTTACGGCAGGGCTGCGATCACTTACGTACACTTGTGTGCGTGTGGTGTTCAGGCAGGCAATACTAGTGGGCTTTGGTTTAAGCCGGATCCTAGTATTGCACGGATGGATTTGTTTTGTCTTCTGTGCATCCGCATTCTACGGAATACGGATGCAGGTGTGTATGCACAGTTTTCCGGAGCGATGAAGGAGGAAGTGCCTCATTAGGGTTTTGGCAGTTGGTTCGGCCAAAACCGTTATGTGGCAGGCTCATTAGGATTTTGACAGTTGATTCGGTCAAAACCATTTTGAGGCGGACTCATTAGGGTTTTGACAGTTCGTTTTGGTCAAAACCATTATGAGCCGGGGACATTATTTACTAATCCTTTCATTGATAATTATGTTATAGTTAATTACATTGACCATTTGACCATCTTGACTTTGTTGACCGTTTGACCAAAGTTGACTAGGATCTTCTTGAAAGATCTAAAGTATTCTTTGGTTTTCTTTTTCTTTTTGTTATGATAATGGTCATGTCATTTGTAGCCATCAACTTTATCTTAATGGGATTAGTAATGATAATGTTTTGCATTATTGCAACCATGGTTGGTTTTTCTCTTGGTTAAGTTTTTCATTTGCTCATTCTCATTCTCTCTCTTGAAATGAGAAGCTCCATGGTTGTTAGCTAGCTCCTCCTTCTTCCTCCTCTTGATTCATCTTTTGATCTCATGTATTGAGAGATAAAGATCCCACAAAGACAAAAGCATTCATCTATCACTTCTACACAACCTAGGGCTTCTAGATTAGCAATCTCCTTGCCCTAGTTACCTCGGCTCGAGGTGGAGCTCGGTGTACATCTCTCGGGTGGATCGTCTTCAACTCAAGGAGGCCGTGGAGGTGACCAAAGTCCGGAGCAAGCAAGGAGAAGAACAACAAGAAGAGAAGGAGTTCAAGTTGAGGTATAACCCCTAACCGAGTAGACAAATCTCTAGTTAGGATGCTAGTGTATTGTTTAGCAAAGATCCGGCTTTTACGGTCCATGTTACCATGTTCAGAAAAAATTTTGTTTTACCGTTTCCGCAACCCCGAAAGTACCGGGAGCGGTAACGTGGACCTAACAGTGGTATCAGAGCCAGGCTAAACACACCCTAGCATGTTAGCAAAGTATTTAGAATATCGACCGGACGAAAAACCGCAAAATCACCCCGAAAAATTCAGTTGCTGCCGATTTTCAGATCTGTTCCAAAATCAATAAATCATGCACTAAAAATCGGCTCAGGGTTTTGTTAGAAAACTGCAAAAATTTGATCCCCCAACTCGACCAAAGAGCCGCGGTTCCGCGGCATAAGCTTGCTTATGCCGCGGAACCGCGGCCGGTTTGGGTCTGTTGGGGAATCTTATTCTTGCAGTTTTCTTAGATGGGTATTTTGGGATTTTTTCAATATGACTTTTTTGCCCAGATTTTCCAGAAAGAAAAATTTGTTTTTGGGGCTTAAAAATCCGTATTTTTGGTCGATGTTCTGTAGACTTTGGCTAATGGTTATATCTGTAATGTTATATGTGTATTGAACGTCTGCTAATCGCTATACGTCGATTAGTGGGGGTTATACATATCTGTGATCTGTGCTATTGATGGTATGTGTATATGAACTCGTTGGATTGTCGCGGATGAATAGCCGGGGTGGATGTGAGATGAGTGTTTCTTTTTCTTTCATTCATGTAATAAATTTGTAAATTGATGTAATATTATTTTTATGGCCGCACAACCGGGTCGGGGTTGTAGCCGTCATTGTATAATTCTTTTTACTGTTTTTTGCTCCTAGGATAGACCCATGGAGGGGGTGCACAAACTACCGGGTATCTTGTAGTGCCGAGTGGCCTACTCACAGCGTTGAGGGAGGTTACTTCGCTTCAGGTACTGGCGGGTAGTTTGCCGCACCCATAGGGGTCTTGGATGGGGTGTTGGCTATTCATCGCGACCGTGTAATCCGCTTTTCGTTGCAGGCTCGAACGAATCGCGGGTTCCTAGTATATCCAAAGTGTTCATCTGTGATCTGGATTGGCTATCATTGCTGTATATCTATATATAATAACTATTTAGGCGTTGCTTATGTTTTTCAGCCGCGCTAGCCCAGCCCCCGCTCTGTCGTTAGTTAAGTAACCTAACGGGTGATGACGGGGCCCAGTGGCGAATGCGAATGGCATAAGCGTACGTCATATTTTGGTTGTTTTCTGCAATGGTAGGATTTAAATGATGGGACGCATTAAAAGAACTAATGCAAGAAAATAAACCTAAAAGACGTTGTTGGAACAAGTTTTTCAAAAGCTGTTATTGCAAGGACGTTCATTTTTGTTTTGCATCGCGGTATTCGGTTATGAATGCCCAGCACCTCATTCGACGAGGCAAGGGCCGAGATCCCCTCATCGGGAGTGACCCCTTGGACAAAAGTTTGCGTCAGGGTAATAACTTCACTATAGTCGATTTTTCTTGCTTTGCATCGAGGTATTCATCTTACGAATGCCCAGCACCTCACTCGACGAGGAAAGAGCCGAGATCCCTTCACAGGGAGTGACCTCTTTAGCAAAAGTTTTCGCCACTATGTTTTCAAAAAGATTACCAGGTTCCTTCAACGACATCAAGTTCATTACGTTAACGGGTTTGTCGCCAAAAAACCCAGCCGTAGCCCTCCGTCATTTCTTACAAGTAACACTTAGTATTCGTGCTGCGTTTGTTGACTCCGTCAAGGCGTAGTGTACGGTAGCTAAGTGCTGCTTGTTTGTATCGGTATATGGGATTGATTAGGACAGTCGTATAACCTTGTTGACTCCGTCAAGGGTTATGCGGGTGGGCTTAATGCAATCCAGATAATGACGGGTTGAACTTGATTAGGGCTCTTTGATTTGTTGACTCCGTCAAGATCACTTGGGTCCTAGGGGCAAAAACCACATCGGGAGTTTCAAAAGTACTGAAACTTGCAGATTTCGCATACCTTCTGGAGTGTGGTAGCTAGAGTGGATTCCATCTAGGTTATCACACAATGACAGTTGGATCCCGATCCCACTGATGAGTTGGATTACTCTCGGGAGATTACTTTCACTTAAACGATCAATGCTATAAACCTAGTAGGTGTCTAGAAAGGTGTTAGCGGGGCTACGCCCCCAGGGAAAAGAGGTTCTTAAATTAAGGAACTTCGCGAAAGCGTTGGAAAACCTCCCTCGAAGTACCGACACTAGCCTGGCTAAAAGGTTAAGCAAGTATTGTGACGTGAATTAAATCCCGACTAGTTCTTCTTTTAAAAGGTTTTAAAAAGAATTTGAGGAAACAGTGGGAGACATCCTGGTTAGATAAACTAATAAACCAATCTAATCTTGCAAGAGCGCCCGCTGAGTGTTTCTTTTCTCTCTCTCCAGATAGCAACCATTTCACGCCCTAATCAAGATAATAAAATGTATCGCTTGACCGATCCGAATTCTTATTCGGGGCTGGGGAACGTTGGTTCAGCTCTAACTTGTGACAACAGTCATAAGTATGAGAAAGGGAAAGGGGATTGTATAGATTTCCAGGATACCCAGTTGAAGAAGATGCATGGTTTTGCATCTACTTCAGATGTTCTTGTAATTGAGAACTGTTTTACGGTCAGCCCTACCTCCTGGGTACTTGATACCGGATCAGGATCTCATATCTGTAATTTATTGCAGGGACTGAGAAAAAGTAGGAAAGTTGCACCGGGTGATATGTCGCTCAGAGTAGCGAACGGAGCACAAGTTAATGCGGCAGCCGTCGGTGAATATCACCTAGTATTGCCAAATGGCAAGACTATGATTTTGAACGATTGCTACTATGTACCCTCCATGGTTTGCAACATCATATAAGTTTCTTTACTCGATAAAGATGGATATAACTTTGTTCTTGACAAGAATATCATGAACATTTACCTTCATAAGGTACTGGTTGCAGAGGGTACACTGTGTAATGGTATCTACGTTCTAAATCAGAATACTGTTCTCAATATACAAAACACACGCAAGAGGAAAAATTCAGATATGAATGAATCCTACTTGTGGCATTGTAGACTTGGTCATATCGGAGAGAAAAGACTGAGTAAGTTGCATAAAGATGGACTCTTGAATGCGTTCGATTTTTCATCTTATGAAACTTGTCAGTCTTGTCTCAAAGGGAAGATGATCAAATCTCCGTTCCCCGGACATGGAGAAAGAGCAGCAGAGCTCTTGGGACTCGTACATAGTGATGTATGTGGTCCAATGTCTACACATGCAAGGGGTGGGTTCTCCTACTTCATCACATTCACTGACGATCTCTCTAGGTTCGGATATGTGTATCTGATGAAACACAAATCTGAAGCTTTTGAGAAATTTAAGGAATTCAGAAAGGAAGTAGAGAACCAGACAGGAAAAAGTATCAAGATCCTCCGGTCTGATAGGGGAGGGGAGTACTTAAGCACGGAATTCCGAGATTACTTAAAAGAGAATGGTATTCTCTCTCAGCTTACTCCTCCTTATACACCACAGCACAACGGTGTATCGGAGAGAAGGAATCGTACCCTATTGGATATGGTTCGGTCCATGATGAGTAATGCTGAGTTACCTCTTTCATTCTGGGGACTTGCGCTAGAGACAGCAGCATACATACTGAATTATGTTCCATCCAAATCTGTGCCTAAAACTCCATATGAAATATAGAGTGGAAGAAATCCGTATCTTAAGCGATTTAAGATATGGGGTTGTCTGACCTATGTGAAAACACAGAAACCGGACAAGCTAGAGGCACGGTCAGTTCTGTGTAAATTTGTGGGATATCCTAAAGACTCACTAGGATATCTGTTCTACCACACTGAGGAACAGAAGGTGTTTGTATCTCGCCACGCTACCTTTTTAGAAAGGGAGTTTCTTGCAAAAGAAACTAGTGGGAGTTCGGTAGAACTGGAAGAAATTCAGCGACCACAAAATGTAACTGAAAATTTGGAGGAACCGCTAGATTCAATAACCCCAAACGAACCTCAGCCACTCCGCAGATCTGGTAGGATTTCTCATCCGCCCGAGAGATACTACGGTTTTCTCATAGCCGGGGATCAAGAGGATTGCATCTTGGAAGAAGATGACCCTACCAGTTTTAGGCAGGCCATTATCAGTAGGGACTCTGATAAGTGGCAGGAAGCAATGCAATCCGAAATGGAGTCCATGTACGCCAATAAAGTGTGGACCTTGGATAACTCCACCTGGGGTAAAACCCGTTGGATGTAAATGGATCTACAAAAGGAAACTTGGTGTAGATGGGCAGGTGGAAACCTATAAAGCCAGACTCGTTGCAAAAGGTTTTCGTCAAAGACCTGGTTTGGACTATGACGAAACTTTTTCTCCGGTGGCTATGCTCAAATCCATTTGGATCCTACTTGCCATTGCTGCCTTCCATGACTATGAAATATGGCAGATGGATGTAAAAACGGCTTTCCTAAACGGTTGTTTGGAAGAGTGCATTTATATGGATCAGCCAGAAGATTTCGTAGACAGTGGGAGCAGCGGGAAGGTGTGCAAGTTGCTTAAATCCATTTATGGATTAAAGCAGGCATCGCGGAGCTGGAACATCTGTTTTGATGAGGCAATCAAGGAATTTGATTTCATCAAGAACGAGGATGAACCTTGTGTCTATAAGAAGATTGTAGGACGAACTGTCGTATTCCTAGTCTTGTACGTGGACGACATTCTTTTGATAGGAAATGACATTCCTATGCTACAATCGGTCAAGCTATTTTTGTCACAACGGTTCTCCATGAAGGACCTGGGTGATGCCTCGTACATTTTGGGGATCAAGATCTATAGAGATAGATCCAAGAGACTGCTGGGACTTTCGCAGTCCAGGTACATAGAGACCGTACTAAAGAGATTTAGTATGGAGGATTCCAAGCGCGGTAACATACCCGCATTGTACGGAATTACCCTCTCCAAGAAGATATCTCCTAAGACTGACGAGGAGAGGGTTCGCATGAGCACTATACCCTACGCATCGGCAGTAGGATCTATAATGTATGCGATGCTATGTACAAGACCAGATGTAGCTTACGCGCTGGGCGCGGTAAGCCGGTATCAGTCAGACCCAGGTGAGGACCACTGGACAGCAGTGAAGAACATTCTCAAGTACCTGAGAAGGACTAAGGAGATGTTCCTGGTTTACGGTAATGGAGACCTCCGGGTCGAGTCCTTTACCGATTCAAGCTTTCAGAGTGACAAAGATGACAGCAAGTCTGTCTCGGGTTTTGTGTTTACCCTCAACGGAGGGGCAGTATGTTGGAGGAGTTCCAAACAGGATACCGTCGCAGACTCGACGATGGAGGCTGAATACATTGCTGCAAGCGATGCCGCAAAAGAGGCGGTCTGGATAAAGAAGTTCATTAGTGAACTTCAGGTGGTTCCGTCCATTGTTGACCCAATACCTTTGTATTGCGATAACAATGGGGCTATAGCTTTAGCGAAGGAACCAAGGTCCCAACAGAAATCCAGGCACATCTTAAGGCGGTATCACCTGATCAGGGAGATCATTGATCGCCAGGAGATCGAGGTGCGGAGAGTGGACACAAAGGACGACACAGCGGACCCATTCACGAAGGCCTTACCCCAGACTCAGTTCGAGCGGCTGATCGAGATGATAGGTCTTCGATATGCCAGTACATGGCCTTAGTGCAAGTGGGAGATTGTTGGTGTATATGCCCTAGAGGCCATTACTGTATCATACTAGTATGTATATTACTTGATGGATGCTTGGGATATTCACAGTTGTATAGACAATCTTGCTCGATATAGTAGTATGCTACATGGTTTGTCTCTGCTTTAATGTGTACATGTGTGTTTATTCATTATATCACCTATATGCATTAGTAGAGCCCTTGGGATCTTTGCTTGATTACCGGCGTTGTGATGGCGATCACACTCGTAGGGGCTGGGTAATCTACAAGCACATCCTTATACATGTCCCTAGTCATGGGAGTATCGAGATAGGGCATCGATACTCCGGAGTAGACTAGCGTATGCGCTTCTCATCCCAGCACGGGAGACGGTCTGTCCCACAGCCGTCAGTACGCCGTACTTGAGATAGTATGCGGGTGCTCGTTAGGTTACGAGTACACTGGACAGGACTCGTCGGGAACTGATGGTTGGTATTATACCTATCGTCAGTTATCAGTTCCCAGGTGACATGAGTACAGCTTAGTCCGCTGACTTGACACTGTCACTTCGCCTCGAGTGTGTTCCCACTGTTCTTTGATTACTACCCTACCACGGCTCTACTGAGTCGTGCAAACAGGTAGTAGTTGGGTGCAGTCCCGAAGCACTTGGAGGCAGTGACGGTTAGACAGGATTCGTCTCTCCCGGTATTGGGGGTTGACATCGCGCTGTGTCTAGGAGAGCCATTACACGAGTAGTCCCTGGCCAGGGCAAGCGAGATATACTGGTAGGTTTCCAGTGTTATCTCAGGGTGTTCTGGGCTTCACTCCGACACGACTTGTACCGCTATTAGGGGACTGACGTTTACCGCCCCCTAGGCCCGCCATGCGATGTATCAGATGAACAGACCGGACTGTACGGAGATTGTCACATACAGACTCAGTAGGAGTTCGGATGGGTTTACCTCATCGGCCTTCTTATCGACATCTACCTGGGGACCGTTACGTAAAGCTAGTGCCGCTTGCGGTCTGTGGTTAAACCCACTGCCAGCGTAGTGTCGAGTCTTTAGAGTCCCACACAGAGAGTTTCCCTGCACTGAGAGAAACGTGTAGAAGCCGTATGGTTTTACGGCAGGGCTGCGATCACTTACGTACACTTGTGTGCGTGTGGTGTTCGGGCAGGCAATACTAGTGGGCTTTAGTTTAAGCCGGATCCTAGTATTGCATGGATGGATTTGTTTTGTCTTCTGTGCATCCGCATTCTACGGAATACGGATGCAGGTGTGTATGCACAGTTTTCCGGAGCGATGAAGGAGGAAGTGCCTCATTAGGGTTTTGGCAGTTGGTTCGGCCAAAACCGTTATGTGGCAGGCTCATTAGGGTTTTGACAGTTGATTCGGTCAAAACCATTTTGAGGCGGACTCATTAGGGTTTTGACAGTTCGTTTTGGTCAAAACCATTATGAGCCGGGGACATTATTTACTAATCCTTTCATTGATAATTATGTTATGGTTAATTACATTGACCATTTGACCATCTTGACTTTGTTGACCGTTTGACCAAAGTTGACTAGGATCTTCTTGAAAGATCTAAAGTATTCTTTGGTTTTCTTTTTCTTTTTGTTATGATAATGGTGATGTCATTTGTAGCCATCAACTTTATCTTGATGGGATTAGTAATGATAATGTTTTGCATTATTGCAACCATGGTTGGTTTTTCTCTTGGTTAAGTTTTTCATTTGCTCATTCTCATTCTCTCTCTTGAAATGAGAAGCTCCATGGTTGTTAGCTAGCTCCTCCTTCTTCCTCCTCTTGATTCATCTTTTGATCTCATGTGTTGAGAGATAAAGATCCCACAAAGACAAAAGCATTCATCTGTCACTTCTACACAACCTAGGGCTTCTAGATTAGCAATCTCCTTGCCCTAGTTACCTCGGCTCGAGGTGGAGCTCGGTGTACATCTCTCGGGTGGATCGTCTTCGACTCAAGGAGGCCGCGGAGGTGACCAAAGTCCGGATCAAGCCACGGAGCAAGCAAGGAGAAGAACAACAAGAAGAGAAGGAGTTCAAGTTGAGGTATAACCCCTAACCGAGTAGACAAATCTCTAGTTAGGATGCTAGTGTATTGTTTAGCAAAGATCCGGCTTTTACGGTCCATGTTACCATGTTCAGAAAAAATTTTGTTTTACCGCTTCCGCAACCCCGAAAGTACCAGGAGCGGTAACGTGGACCTAACAGTAAAGGATTGTAATTGTGAGATCCTTTATTACCCATGGCAAGGCGATTGTGGTAGCTGATGCTTGAGTCATAGGCCCAGGGTTTAGCTTGTCCCAGTTGTGCGCAGTTCTAAGACAGTCTTCTGCAGATTTGCAGTTCTTGTGCAATCATGGAGTATAGCTTAAGTTCGCCTCTACAGAGGGGATAGCTTGCTCATGTCTGTGCCCCTCCACTTTTACTTAATCGTTTTCTTGAAGCACAACCCACCGATGCTCGTTGTCTGTGATACTTGAGCATGTCCGGCAGGGTTAAGATTCGAAGTCCTTGATTTTTTGACTAGGGTGTGCTACGTTTAGGGACGCGTTGTATGTACCTGATACTGATGGGTAGAAACGCGAGATCCTAGAAAAAGGCACACCAGTCAACCTTCTGTGTTCGTCCAAGTTCCACCACGATGTGATGTGACTTGTGAGATAGTTACGGGTGGGCAGGGATGAAGAGTGAAGTTTCGGATTTCGTTTCGAGATATCTGTCTTGTTGCAAGCTAAGGTTGAGCATTTGATACCGGCTGGAGAGTTGCAATCTTTAACCGTTCCGGAGAGGGAATGGGAGCAGATCTCCATGAATTTCGTTGTGGTGTCTAACCTCCCTCACTTGCAATGGTCGGCCCCTCTCCCTCTTGCTGCCCTCTCATTTCATTTGCCCTATTTGCACTTCTTTGAGCTTCTAAAATTCATCAAAAATCCTAAATAATTCCACAAAACTCATAATCAAACAATAACCAATCTTTCTTCTTCACAAATCTTGCTTATATCTTCAAGGAAAACATCATTTTGGAGGGGGGAAAAATGATGGATCTAGTTGCTAGATTTTGTTCTTGAGAAGGTATAAATTGAAACCCGAATACTTATTTGTTGTGCTAAAATCATATAGTTAGCTATCTAATTGTTTAGTATAGCTTTAAATTCATGTTTAATTCATTCATGATAATTTTTAGTGAAGAGTCAACTTAGGGTTTGTATGGCAAATCAAGATGTTTAGACTAATGAAAACTTAACCTACTTGCTAGATTTGTTATATGATATTTTACTAATTGTATAATTAGCTTAATTATAAACTAGACTTTTAATAAATCCTAATTAAGTGAGATTAAAATTATAGTAAAGGTATGAATGGTTTAATCCTGCTATATTATGATATTTGTAAATTCTAGTTTGATAAAAACTTGTAGTTTTGTGCTAAAATGAGATAAGTTGCTTACTAGATTTTCGGATAATTTAGGCATGGATTTCTTTTGACGTTGCGACGTTAATTATATTGATTCCATGCTATATCTTGTGTTGTGAATGCGCGATCGGTACAATCAGGGTCTAGGCTTGGTAGTTATGTCGCTTTGCGTTCCTAGCTAGGGTCGTGCCGATGTCGTTCGTGTCTTTGTGCAGCTTTTGATCTTGAGTTGGTTTCGTAGTGTCGCTACGCGCGTTAGCCACTGGACGAACACTTAAGAGTATGTTTGGAATTGGTGCGTCGGTCAAGCGTAGTTGGTACGTGTTATTGGTCGATTGTTAATATATACTTGTTATATTGTTATATGCTTTCAGGATCGCAGGCGGGGAGTTCGGGCGCTGCGAAGAAGGGAAAGCGAGTTGTTGGCTTTACCTAGCCACGATGGTTGGTGAGTAGATTTAACATCTATAGGGGAATCGCTCGCATGGCGTTATGCGTCTGGGCTAGATTAAATGATATGACTATTAGTTAGATGTATACGGATATTGATTGTGCATGTGTACTTTTATTGCATATCTCATTTCCTATTGTGCATGGACTTAGTATTAATGAGACACAACACCATTATTGACGGTTCATGTTTCACGAGCACTAATTGTATGCTACACACACACCGTCGATAATTGCCATGACACGCACAACACCTATACATATGTGATATTGTATTGTTTAGGGATATTGAGACATGATCCTCATTTTCATTATGCATAATGACATATAGCATACCTGTATACCTACATGCTTACACATATGTCTTGATATGCTTACATGCTAGTTACCAATATACCTATATGGTATTGTACCATTAGTGATAGGTATATACACATATGAGGCATAGCTACATGTACATCTTGCTTACATACTTATACATATACCTGGGGGGTATTACATCATTATTGATAGGTAGATACACATATCTTGCTATGCCAACATGGTTACGCATACCTGGCTATAGCTACATGTTCACCTTTATTTGATGTTGTATAGACTTGGAGAAATTAGGAACCGCATGATATATATATTAACTTGCTGCAGTTAAATAGCGGTTTTTCCTTTATATACTCATATTACTGTTTCATGTTGCATGTATTAAATTCATGTATTTCATATGATGTTCTCTGATATTTTTACTCCTAAGTATATATAACAGTGGAATGGGACGCTGTTATATATATGTGTGTGTGTGTGTGTGTGTGTGTGTGTATTAGTGGAATGGGACGCTAATATATATGTATTGATTCATGCAGTTATACTTATTCATTACTTGATATTTTCTGGATTTGAGGACCGTGGTTGTTTCATGAAATTATGCATTATTTGAAAAACCCGGTTTCTCTTGATATGATATTTCTGCAGCCACCATGAGTTTTATCGGTTCTGATATATATATACCCCATGCGAGGAGGCGTCGTGGGCCGTGTGCGGGTACATGGTGGGGCCCGGAGCTACCCCAGGGCAAGAAAGGTATTTCGATGGACCACGCCGATGAGCCTGACAGGGGAACCATACCTACCGGTGACAGTATTTCTGACACGGCAGTTATCCTGGGGATACCGACCGGTGTCATGTACGTATGGATACGTCGAATTTTGAGTGTCAGAGCTAGGCACTCGAGTTTTCGGGATAGCGTATGATACGTACCTATCAGGAGAGCCAGTCATGGTGACAGAGCCTGATAGATCGGTATTTATGTGTCGATGCTAGACACTTGTTTCATAACGTTTTTGGGTGTCGATGTTGGACACTCACTTTATATGAAACTTACTCGATACTGGATATTGGATATATGAGATTTTCTTGATACTATACATTCAGGATATATGAGATTTACTTGATATTGTACATTCAGGATAAATGAGATTTACTTGATACTGTACATTCAGGATATATGAGCTTTACTTGATATTGTACATTCAGGATATATTAGATTTACTTGATATTGTACATTCAGGATATATGAGACTTACAGTATATGAGGGCCAATTTGGGGGCTGATTTGAAGAAATTTGGGATTTAAATTGTCTTGATGGACTTTGGTCATGTCACAAGGTTAAGATTCCGTGAGAATGGCATGTTTTATTCCATACTCCTCATTTATTTTGTATGCATTGCTTCATGTATTAGTAGTACCTGATAGAGTACCTTTCATGACTGTTGCATATACAAAATGTCATATTATTGCTTCATGTATTAGTTGTACCTGCTAGAGTACCTTTCATGACTGTTGCATACATATGACCATTTATTATTATCCGCTTGCATGTATTAGATTCGCGCTGTACGTGCATACTTGCGATTGCCTGCATATGTTATTTACTATTCACGAGTTGGCAACTCACCCCCGTTATGCCACAGTGTTTTGCAGGTAGTCCCTCAGGGCAGTCGCGGCAGGATTTTCATCTTTCGTATTATCTTTTGCGGCGGATACCGCTTCGGCTGATTGCGTGCAGTTTTGCTATAGGTGGGTTTTTCAGTTATCCGATGTTGCTTATTGTATATTCATTGTATCCTGTACTCTCCATCTACCAATTTCATGTGTATGACTTAGAGACTTGATGTGAGGACGATATTGTATATTATTTTGGTGACTTGGATGTCTTTTATGCAGTTTTACTTATATCGTCTTTTATTTCTTCCCTACGGCATCGTATATCTGTTGTGGTGGTTGTTTTCCGCCATTGTGCGTGGATTTGCTCCTGTTGGGGATGCTTTACTTATATTTATGTCATACTCATTTTTTGGGTTAGTTTTTACAAAGGAGCTGCTGCCAAAATTTTTAAGAAAGTAAAGTTGGACTTTAAAGACTTTGATTTGAGATTTCAAAAGTTTTGAAAATTCTATTATCACTTACTACTTTTGATGGTTTAGATTACTGGGTTTTTGGGTTACTTAAATTGCATTACGCCTGTAGACGTTGCGTAGTTTAAGAGCCGTCACGTGCCGATTTCGGGTCGTAACATCAGACTCCAGTAACCGATAAGTCGTGTCGATGTAAGGCTCATAACGGGTCGAGAAACTACTGATAACACTTACCAGTAGGTCTCCATATCAGCCCTGGCCAGGGACTTCCAGTTATAGCCAATCGAACATAGCGCAACATCAACCCCCAACCGGGAGAAACGAAACCCCTCCCATCGCTCATTGCCTCCATGTGATTCGGGACTGTACCTACAAGCCACCATTTTGCATGTTCTAATGAACGTGGTAAGGTGGAAATCAAAGCACAGTGGGAATCACACAAGACTCTATGACGATCTCGGGTCTACAGACTAACCTGTACCAGTGTCACCAGAGAACTACTATCTGACGATAGGTATAATACCATCTAGGAGTTCTCGGCGAGTCCGTTCAGTGTACCCAGTCTCCACTGAGCACCCGTATACATTCTCTGATGTCAAATACCAATGGAAATAGAATCATCCATCGCCCATCATATGGGTCGAGAAGCGTATACGCTAGTCTACTCTGGAGTATCGATGCCCTGTCTCAATACTCCCTCGACTAGGAACAGTTATAGGATGTAATCTTGGACTACCTTGTCCCCACTAGTATGATCTACATCATAGTCCTAGTAGTCGAGTACATATCCTAAGGGATTTATCAACATGTGAGAGAAAGACAGTAAATGTAACATTTCAGAAAATATAAAATATTATTTTTGGAATTTAATATTAAAATAATATATTTCCCGAAAACTGCTCGATTTGCGAAATTGGGGTTTTCGAAAAAGGGTATAAATATATACCAATAATTGTGAAATAAATGGAAATTAAGATGAATTATTCATTTAAAAATATATTAAAAGGATTTGGCATTTTTAAAATTTATTATATGCAGTTTGGATAAAAACCCGATTAGTGCACTGCTAATCGCGATTAAGCCAAATCCGTGTTTCTACAGTTTTCCATGGCTAGTGCACCATGTCATGTTGCATTTTGGTTACATGTTGTTTTCTTGTGTTGTTTTGGGTATTTTATGGTTTGATTTTAAAAGACAAGAGAAAAGAAAAGAGAAAAGGGTAAAAGGGTAAATAATAGTGAGAGAGGGTGAGAATAAGAGGGTGAGAGAGAGGGGGGCTGCCATCTATAGTTCACCCCATTATTTTCCTTCAACTTTTCCTCGTCTCCTTCAACCTCACTTTCCTCCACCATCAACCCCAAGATCCACCTCAAAAACTCCATCAAAACCCTAAACTCCTTTCACAATAAATGATCCCCTCCTCATCCTCTATACATTGGACCAAGAAAAGTGGGATTTTGACAACATTAGCGAATTAGGGTTTTTCTTGAGTGACATCCATGAGGTATAATTTCTACCATTTAGATAGTTTTAAGTTTCTTTATATTCTAGTTAGTTAGAAATGGGTTTAAGATGTGGATTTATGAACTTGGAAAATTTAGAGAGGGGTTTGAGTGTTGTGTGGATTGGGGGATGCCTAGTGGCTGTTATAAGACCCTAAAGACCAATTCTTGACCTGGACCAGTGACCAAACCCCAAAACACGAACTTTAGATTCGTCAATATCGGGAAATTATGGAATTTGTGTTGGTATTTTGTGATCTGCTATCACCCAGGGGCACTAGGAAGAATTTAGCAAACACAGAGGAGTGTGGAAGCAACCTGGAACCTTCACCCAAGACCTGAGCCCCTACCCTTCAAAGGTGGCCGTAAATTTATTGTTCCTGGCCGCAATTTGCGGCCAGGGTGTGAGGAAAAGTGTTCATATTTGGTCCATGTCATGTTCTCCAGTAAACTAGACCCTGTGTATGTGCAATTTTAGCTAGTTTGACCTGAGTCAAAATCTTGGGAACATTAGTGTGATTTTGGATATGTTTTCCGTATTTTGAGATGCTCATTTTGATATTTGGATTCGTATTTGGTTGTTGGATGTCTGTACATCAACAACAAGGGTTGTTTGGTTGATTTTGTATGCGTAAGCTATAGGTTCTAACCTATGAGAAATGCGCGTGCCGTAATGGATTTAAAACTTGATTTTAATAGCGTTGCGATATGTGTTGTTATTGTAGGTACCTTCGCGTGGATTCCGAGGCGACGGAGCGTGGCATCATCGACTTCGGCAAGCGAAGACCAAGGAGAGTGGATCTATATCCACGGGGGAAGTCGGGTGGATGGCGTATAGCACCCCCGCACGCTTTGATGGAAACCGATTTATATATAGATTATGGTTAATGAAACCTTTAATAGAAAACTATAGATAGAGTTAAAAGGTAGTTAGAGAACCATATTAGAAACTAAGGATAGTTGGAAGTGATATGATACGGCTAATATGTGATGACGGAACTTGAGGATGATATTTGATGATATTGCCGTTTAAGGTACTATAGGACTAGATAGTCGATGTAGTTGTGTCATCCGAACCATACCTATTTCCAAACCGAAGAATCGTATGCATCTTTTAAACAGATATCTAGAAGGACGTTATGGATTTTCAAACGATATCCTTTCTTTAAAAACACCGTAACCCCTACTTTCAAAACTATGATTCGTGCCTTTTTAAAACTGTTTGTATGGTTAGGGTGTGTATGTTAGATGAGATACATATGCTTATAGTAAAGGTAAAATGTACATGTAAAATTGACTTGATGTGAGATATAAATGCGATGAAAAGAGAATACAATTTGACATGTGATATGATGATATGTTGGTATACGGATGCGAGACGATTGAGATGATTGATACCTTGCCGGTCCCCTGATACGAGATTGTTATGGATATGACATGGGACATAGGTATATAGATATATATAGAATGTCGTGAATCATGTGTGATATGTCGTACGAGACGTTAGGTCCGTACCCCTCATTGTCGCAAAGGTTGATAGGATCCCTGATAGTTTAATGCCGTCGTACGATGATTTTCCGTACGTGATGAGTTTGACTTAAGGTTTGATCCATACCCTTGACTAGAGGCTGCCGTAGGATGGATTATACCGTACGTGATGTTGTGTGGCTAGATGCCGATTAATAGATTCACCGACTCAGTCATGATAGATACGTGTACCCGTCAGCATTTGCATATGATTTACCTTATACTGCATTCATGTTATTCGCATTGCATTACTTATACCTGTGCTAGTACACCTGCACCATTATCGATGATGCGTATGTTACACGTACACAGATTTGCCGGCTCACACACTTCATCATCGATAATTGCCATGTCACTACACAGTAGGATTGCTACATCCATATTTGGGCACATACATGTTGTACACCATACTTGCGCACATCTATATTGTACATCCATACTTGCGCACATACATATTGTACACCATACTTGCGTACATACACATATGCACCATTATACGATGTTGTATTTGATTTTTGAGATTTGGGAACCGCATGATATATTTTAAAAACTGGATTCATTTAAAAGAGCGGTTTTCCCTCGATAGGTGCATATTACTGTTCCATGTTGCATGATATACGGATATGCTTACATTCTGTTATATGTCGCATACATAATGCTTTACACTTTTACGCATTGAGATACACCGTTTTTATGAGATTTCTGGATTTGAGAACCGTGGCCATTTCAAAAGAAAGCATATACTGTTTTAAAAACCCGGTTTCTCTTGATATGATATTTCAGTGCGTCCACCATGCGTTTTCACGGTTTTGAGACGTGTGACATGTGAAACCCGATTCGAGGAGCTGGATGTGGCCGATTGCGGGGACATGATGGACCCGGTATGGTACCCCGGGGCGAGAACGGATTGTTGTGCTGCAGACGGTGAGCCTGGAAGTGGGACCACTACCTACCGGTGATAGTATTTGGGGTCGGCGGATATCCGGAGGATACCGACCGGAGTCGAGAGATGATATAGGCCGATCCGGACTGACGGAGCCCGTAGGCCGATCCGGACTGACGAAGCCCGAGATATGAGGATTTACGTGTCGATGCTGGACACGGGTTTCATGATGTTTTCGGGTGTCGATGTTGGACACCCAGGTTCCATGATTTTAATGTGTCGCGAGGGACACCGTTGATTTATATCCTCATTTTTCATGCACACTCTTTTATGATATTCACGTGCATACATACATTGATTATATGGTTGGACGAGATCCACATGCATACATACATTGATTATATTGTTGGATGATATCCACATGCTGATTGATATTGATATTAGTGTTGGCACATATACAGACCCGGTCACCCTAGATATCATAGTATTACATTTATGATATAGTTGACCTAGGAGTCATTGTTTATTCGATTTCTACTTGTTGATGCTTTTCTACTCAAGAGTTGGCAACTCACCCCCGTTGTGCCACGGTTCTTGCAGGTTGACCGCATGGATCCGTAGCGGCATCGCTGGCACATAACTTCATTTGGGTGTTTTGCATTTGGTAGGTGGGACATTTGTATCGTACCCATTCTTGTATTTGTATTTCATATTGTATCTAGTCAACTCCATCAATCAAAATTAGTAAATTGTATAAGTAATGAGACTTAGTGAGATTGTGGTTGCGAGACTTAGAGCGAGGGGTTTTCCACTACTTGTGGTTTTGATGTCTTGCTTATATATTTATCTTTTGTGGTGAACTTCGCCGTTGAGCGTCGTATACTTATATATACTGTCTTGCGTGATTGTGATCCGCCGTTTGGAGAAGTGCTAGCTCCCGCTTGGGGATGCCTTTATTATTATTATTATGTATTTGTAGTTTTGGATCATAAAATACAATGGAGGTGCTGCCCAAATTTTTAAAAGACGAAACATGTTTTCCAACTAGAAATTTTCACTTGCAATTTTTATGTTCCTTTTCTATCCATTAAGAAAACTTGATTTCATTATACCATATTTCAAAACTTCACCTCCTTTATTTTCTTAAAAAGGTTTAGATTTCTGGGTTTCAGTTTACTTGAATTACGTTACGCCTTTAGACGTTGCGTGATTTAAGTGCTGGTCACGAGCTAATATTTCGGGTCGTAACAAAGTTGGTATCAGAGCACTAGGTTTAACCTTGGTTAGAGTCTATGTTTGACTATACAGAGTCTAGGGCGGGTATGTATTTCGGAACCTAGGCTTGACCTTACGGAACTTAGACTTGAACGGGGGGGGGGGGGTATTAGACCCGAACTTTCATTTCATAGGTTGACCCTGATTGATAGAGTAGGTAGCTTGAGTAGAGTGACGTACCGTACGTATGTTCCGCGGCATATTTACGATATGATACTCCACTTAAGAAATCTTAGGATGTACATATTTTTGAGACTTATGAATCTCTTCATACCCATGATTATACATCCATTTGAGATCCTTGATTCTATTCGTTTCCATGATCATACTCTCATTGACGATGTTCCTTCTTATGATCATGTATCCATTCTGGATCTGTCGTTTCCTTTCATGCCTTTGATCTATTTTTATCGATACTCGATTGAGGTTCCGGTCACCATGGTTTGAGCGCAGTTTGAGCTGCTGCTAATTTTACGGTCAGGGCGAGTTCGTCATGGACGAGGGCTGACCATTGTGTTTTCTGGTGACATGGGAACGTCTCGAGTTAGCGTTTGTGTTGTGACCTCTTATTGGAGGCGAGTGTTTGTCTTTGCACCGGATGATCGGGCCATTATTAGAGCTGCCAATTGCGAGAGGACTGTAGATGTACAGCCTACCTCAAAGACTGTGATGTCGTCTACCGTGCAGACAGATGACCCAGCTATTGCTAAGATTGATAGGATATCGCTTCCAGAGCTTATGAGCTGAGATCGCTGTGTTAATTATATGTATGCCCTAGAGGCCATTACTATACATAGGATGTATATTGTAGTGGATGCTTGGACATATATAGGGAGGACTTTCTTGCTCGACATGATAGTATGCTATCTGGTTGATCTTTACCTTAACGTGTACACTGATTGTCTCTCTGTTACATGTTGGTAAAGACCTTAGGATGTGTACTTGACTACCTGGACTATGATGCGGATCATACTAGTGGGGACATGGTAGTCCATAAGTACATCCTTCAAGGTCCCTAGTCGTGGGTGTATCGAGACGGGGCATCGATATACCAGAGTAGACTAGCGTATACCTTCTCGACCCATACAGATGAGCGATGGATGATCCCATATCCATTGGTGTTTGACATCAGAGATGATATACGGGTGCTCAGTGGAGACTGGGTACACTGGACGGACTCGCCGAGAACTCCTAGATGGTATTATACCTTACGTCAGATGGCAGTTCTCTGGTGACACTGGTACAGAGTAGTCTGTTGACCCGAGATCGTCATAGAGTCTTGTGTGGTTCCCACTGTGCTTTGATTTCCACCTTACCACGTCCAAGAGGGCATGCAAAACGGTGGTTTTTGGGTACAGTCCCGAATCACATGGAGGCAATGAGCGATAGGAGGGGATTCGTCTCTCCCGGTATAGGGAGTTGATGTTGCGCTGTGTTCGATTGGCTATAACCGGAAATCCCTGGCCAGGGTTGCTGAGATTTACTGGTAAGTGTTACCAGTAGTTTCTCGAATTGTTATAGACCTCATATCGACACGACTTATCGAGCTATTGGGGTCTGACGTTTACCACCCCTAGGCAAGATATGCGACATATCAGACGACGAGACCGGACTGTACGGTAAGTGTTACTGGTTGGATTCACAGGAGTGTGAGCGGGCTTGCTCGTCGATCTTCTGATCGCTCAATACCCGGGTGGCCATTACGTTTAGCAGACCGCTTGCGGCTTGTGGGTGTTTGATATGATCATCATCTGCTGCCGGCGTATTGACGAGTCTTTAGAGTCCTACACAGAGGTTTCCTGGCTCAAGCGAAACGAAATAGGAGCGCATATGAGATATGTGCGGGACCGAGAATAATGCGTGTATGTGATACCGTATTATATTCTCGCGATGAATGTATCGACTGGTTGTATGCGATATAACCTATTTATCGAGTCAAGGATTGATTCGATAAGCCGATACATTGGATATTAGTCGGTTATATGCGATATGACCGGATCGTTAAATCAAGTGTTGATTTAATGATTTAATGCATAATTATATATTTGATATATTACTTTGCATTAACTAGTATTTGTTCACTTTAAATGGATTTTCTCACTTGATGTACACAAGTTGTATATGTGATATACTTTTGTGCACTTGTTTGTATCATGTTTGATGATACATGCTCACTTGGTTAAGTGTATGATTAAACCATGGTTGTGTAATGGTTAGGATTTTGATTTACTTATTCATTTATTTATTTTGTTTATTTATTTTGCAAATTAAATGAATGGTGGCTTTCTTTGTTTGCTTGTTGAAGCTTCATGAAGCGTTGAACAAGTCCACCATATTTGTCTCATGCTTAACCCTAACCATTCCCACTAACCATAGTCTATTCTCTACACTTATTCATGGTTGCCATATGATAAGGATTGATATTATTTTCTATTTTGAAAATAACTTATCATATTCTTTTCTTCATCTTCTTCTTCTTTAACAAAGGAAGAAGCTTGCTACCAACAATGGCAACTTGAGAAAAAATGTGAGAAATCCAATTCTAAAGTGAACCCACTTCCTATTTCTTCATCCTCTACCACTTGCCAAGTAGTATAGGGTGTTTTCTTCACAAGTTTCATGGCTTGGTGAAGTGGGAGCTTGATCTTGTGTTGCCTCGACGTAGATCATCTTCGGCATCGAAGTCGGCGACCTAGCCCGGTCTTTTCTCCGATGAAACCACCGTGAGAGTCTTGGATTCTGATATGGACAGCGAGGGGACGTCATCATGGAGCTATGGAGGTGGAGGACCGGATCTACAAAGGTTGTATTTCCGTTCACTTATTAGTAAAGCAGTTTACTAGTTATAGTTTTCGCCTAAAATCTAGTTAACAATCCGTATTAGGGTTTCTCGGCACTTGTAAAATTTGAAATTGGCATGGTTGATACCTTGTGAGACCTCATTAGTGTGCCTAGGAACCCTACAGTGGTATTAAAGACTAGCTAGAGCCTTAGGCGATGCGTAGACGGAGTTACAATTCCGATCGAACCGAAACCTTAACTCCAAAATGCTCTCTGGACTTTTTTCAAAAACTGGGATTTTTCCAGATTAAAAATTCTTTAAAAATTCAGCAGGAAATTCTAAGAATTACGATGCAAAATTTATCAAGTGATGCTGCTAAAGTGCGGCGGAACCGCGGCAGAAGCTTGGCTTCTGCGGCGGTTCCGCGGCCAATATATGTGATCACTCTTCAATTTTTGCACAGTAACTCCTATATTTTGGTTCTGGATTTTCTGGGATTTTTTAATATTTATTCAAGAGTTGAATATTCTGGGGTGTTTTGGAGCTTTGTTGATTCGATCGGAAATTTCAAACTTTGTCTATGTGTTTTTCCGGGTAAATTTTAGAATATGTTAAAAAGTTCGACCGGATATAAATACCCACTTTTTCCCCTGCCGGGAAACTTCCAATTGTTGGATTTTTCCGTAGTTTAATGACGTTCTAAGTAGTGCAAGTAACGCGATGGACCCTCTAGAAGACAACAAACCTTAACTCGATTATGTGACCGTCTTGAACTGCCCTTTGAACCTTAGGGTTTGGGGCAGTACGGCGTGCCACATGTGAGGCGTTGGCTTGACCCTTCTATGGCTGGACCGTTGGTACTGAGGCATGAACTGGATGTTTTTAAACTTGTTTCATGTGTTGAGCTGTTTCGGGAAAACTTGGGTGTTTGACTGTTCGATCGGAAAGTTTAACATTTTCTGTTTATCTGGAATGTGATACAACAATTGGAATTCATAAGTAGTTATGAGATAACTGAATGAATGTTATAAACAAAGCAGTTTAGTCTCACTTGATCGGTTGCTACGGAATTTTGATGTGATCAAAAGTCCGTCGCAATCACGTAGCGTATGCGGATACTCGCCGGATAAACTTAATAGACAGCTACACCCCTTAGCCCCGACCAAGTGACTGTAGGAGAACTCCGTCGCCGAAAGCATCCGTCCGGGTGCTCGCGGTAGCGGTGTACCGCCTTGGTGCACTTCGTCGACGGCATCGGGGGTACGGCCGCCTACTAAAGTTTGCGATGACTATTCGATCAGGATGTCGGGAATCTTGTTGAATTACCTGACTTGATATTGAAAAGTGTTTTCGATAAAGTGACTAAAATGCGGGGTTTATAATTGTTAGGCATGTGATGTCTAAGGAATTCATTTGATTAGGCATGCGATGTCTATGCAGGTTGCGGATTCCAACTGTTGTAGTTTTACACTTTCTTTTCTGTGACCGTAAGTGTAATATGTGATATCGCCGGTTTCATTGCTATATGTCAACGACAATTGGGATGCGCATATTTACTTACGTTGATGACATGTGATGTTATGTGTTGCTGGATATGTTATATTGGATCGTCGTGTTTGAATAGCCGGGGTTTTTTATGTGAGATGAGTGTTTTTTTCATTCATGTAAAAACTTGTATGTAATATTCTTATATTGGGGCACTTCCAGGTTGCGGAAGTTGTCACCGTTTGTATATTATTTACTTTTCCGCACTAGGATAGACCCAAGGAGGAGGGCACAAGTAACCGGGTTTTGGAGTCCAGTGGGAGACCAACTCGAGGAGTCGAGTTCGGGTCTCCTAACTCTAGAATTGGTAAGGTTGCTGGCTGCTCTCGTAGGGGTCTAGGGGTGTGGGTTTGGCTATTCATCGCGACCATGGAATTCGTGTTTTATACTGGCTCGTATTGAAAACACGGACGTCCTAGTATATCCAATATTTCATATGATATTTTCTGCTGCGATATCTGTGATGTGATCATATGATATATTATGTGATAGATACTACTGTATATAGTATATATGATATATTATATAGACGTTACTTATGTTTTACACCCGCGCTAGCCCTGCCCCGCTCTGCCGGTAGTTACCTAACCTAACGGTGCACGAGGGGACATCGAGGCGAATGCGGATGGCATAAGTGTACGTCGTATTTATCTGTGATGTTTAGGTATTTAAATGATGGGACTTCTTTAATGTGATTAATGAAAGTAAAAGAAACCTAAAAATGTTGTAGAATTGAATTTCAAAAATAAAACAGGTAGCTACAGTTCTTGCTTTGCACAGCGATATATATGATATATCCTGCACCTTATTCGATAAGGAAAGGACCGAGATCCCTTCACCGGGAGTGACTCCTTTAGCAATAACTGCCAGATGCCACAACTCTCGGTTTGTCTTTTGATTGCTTCTATAGTTTCTGCTTTGCACAGTGATATATATGATATATCCCGCACCTCATTCGACGAGGAAAGGACCGACGATCCCTTCACCGGGAGTGACTCCTTTAGCAAAACTAGAAAAGCCTCAAAAACACTCCATTTCAAAATCATTTGATTCTTCAATGATATCAAGTTCATTACGCAATAGGTTTTCAGAAAAACCTGTCGTAGCCCTCCGTCATTTCAGATAAGTCCTACTTAGTATTCGTGCTACGTTTGTTGACCTCCGTCAAGGCGTAGTGTGCGGTAGCTAACTAGTATTTATCTGTTTATGCATATGATGCAGATTGGGTTAGGGTAGTCGTACGGCCTTGTTGACCTCCGTCAAGGGTCATGCGGGTGGGTTTGATTCAATCAAGAAATGACGGGTTGAACTTGACTAGTAGCCTATGGTTTGTTGACCTCCGTCAAGGTCATAGGGTGCTAGGGGCAAAATTATCGGAAATTTCAAGTGTTGAAATTTGCAATGAGATTGCATACCTTCTATGAGATAGTTGGATCCCGATACCCGCTGCGAGTAAGAGTTACTCCTGGGAGAGTTTTACGCATTACAATTAGCCAATCAAGTAGGTGTCTAGAAAGGTGTCAACGGGGTTACGCCTCTGGGAAAACGAGGTTTTACATTAATTAGGTTCGTGCGAAAGCACGGGGGACCTCCCTCAAAGTACCGACACTAGCCTGGCTGAAAGATTGGCGAACTTGTAGTGTGTAATTAATCCCGGCTAGTCTTTCCTTTTAGGGTTTGAAGGAAGATTTGATAAAAACAGTGGGAGCCATCCTGATTAGATAAAATATATAACCAATCTATTCTTGTAAGAGCGCACGCTGAGTGTTTTCTTCTCTCTCTCTCCAGGTAGCGACCATATCACGCCTTAATCAAGATAATAATACGGATATTGACCGAACCCGCTTGTTATAATGAGCTGGGGAACGTTGCTCCCGCTCCAAATTATAATTTTTATAAGACAGAGCAGGAAATAGAGGAATACCAAAATTCCTATGCCGCCCAAACGAAGAAAGTGCATGTTGATGCATCATCTTCGGGTGTGTTCGTTACAAAGAACTGTTTCTCTGTATCCTCTACGTCCTAGGTATTTGATACCGGATCAGGATCCCAGATATGTAACCTGCTACATAGGACTACAGAAAGGTAGAGAACTGAGAACGGGTGATAAGTTTCATGAGGCAGAAAACGGGGCAAGTGTTGCAGCCAAGTCTGTTGGTCACTGTCACCCTGTATGACCAGTACATTGATTCTGAACGAATGTTATTAGATACCGAACCTGATATACAAAATCATATCAGTCTCTTTATTAGTAAAGAAATGATAAAATTTTGTATTGTTGGATAATGTTTTGAACATTTCCTATATCAAAAGTTGATCGGTTCAGGCACGTTATCTAAAAGCATTGATATTCTAAATCAAACTACAGTTCTTAGTATACGGAACACACACAAGAGGAAGAGTTCAGAAATGAACGGATCCTTCTTGAGGTATTGTAGACTAGGTCATATCAATGCGACCTGACTAGCTAAGTTGCACAAAGATGCATATTTAAATCTGTTTGAATTTACATCTTGTGAAAACTTGCCGGTCATGTCACAAAGATAAGATGACCACAGCTCTGTTTATTTGTAACAGAGAAAGAGTTAGTAAACTCTTGGGATGATACATGTTGATGTATAAAGGTCCCCTGTCTACACATGCCAAGACTGGTTCTTTGTACTTCATTACATTCTCTGATCATCTCTTTAGATTCAGACATATGTTCCTGTTGAAACACAAGTCCGAAACTTTTGAGATATTCACAGAATATAAGTTAGAAGTAGAGAACCAAAAAGGGTAAAAGTATTATGTCCTTTGATGTGATCGAGGAAAAGAATACATGAGCACGGAAATCCTGGACTATTCTAAAGGAGAATGAGATTCTCTCTCAGCATTACTCCTCCGTATACACCAGAGCACGATGGTATATCGAGGCGGAGCAATCACACCCTATTTGATATGGTGTGCTCTATGATGAGTACTACTGAGTTACCTGTTTCCTTTTTGGGGGTTATGCACTTGAGAAGCTACATACCTATTGAAATTAGGTTCGAATCAGATCACAGCCTACCACTCCATATGAGATATGGTATGGAAAGAGCCCATGTCTTAAGCTAGTTAAGATTTGGGGTTGTCCGGCCTATGTCTAAAAGCAAAATCGGGACAAGCTCGAGGCAATGTCAGTTATGTAGAACTGGAAAGGTTCCAGCTATACAAACTACAGCAGATGATTTGAAAGAACCAAAGGATTCATTAGTAACCAACGAACTTCAGCCTCTCCGCCGATCTAGTAGGGTTCCTCACCCGCCTGAGAGATACTTCGGTTACTCTATGACAGTGGGAGCGAGGATTGCATCATGAGATGATGACCCAACTAGTTTCGAGCAGGCCATCGAGAGTAGTGACTCTGTAAGAATGGCTGGATGCTTTGCGATCTGAGATGGAATCCATGTACACCAACAAAGTATGGACTTTGGTTGCTATATCTGGAGGGTTAAATCCACATCAGAAGCAAGTATATCTTGAGAAGATTACTTGGTGTAGATTGAAAAGTTGAGACTTTCAAAGCTAGACTTATTAAAAGGTTTGCATCATTGACCAAATATGGATAATGATGAAACCTTTTCCAGTGGCTATGCTTAAGTCCATCCGGATCCTACTTGCCATGGCTACATACCATAACTACGATATCTGGCAGTTGGGTGTCATGACTGCTTTTCTAAATGATGTTTTAGAAAAGAGAGTCTATAAGTACACAGTCAGAGGGCTTCGTAAACAGTGGGAGCAGCGGAAACGTGTACAAGATGCTTTATAGGATAAAGCAGGCATCGCGGAATTGGAACATCTGTTTTGATGTAGTAGTCAAACAGTTTAACATCATCAAAATGGTAGATGAACCTTGTATATACAAAAAGGTAGTAGGGAGTATGGTGATGATCCTCGTAGAGTACGTGGATGACATACTCTTGATAGGGAAGGAGTTTCCTATGCTACGCTCGGTCAATCTCCGCTTATCACTAGGATTCTCCATATAGGATCAAAGTGATACCTACTAAATCCTGGATTTTGGATCTATGAGATAGATCTAATTGAATGTTAGGATACTCACTAGTTGTAGTGAGATGGTATCAATTGGTCCTGAGGAGAATCACTGGAAGGGTTCCAGGGTGATAAGGATGACTGAAAGTCAGTCACAGGCATTGTCTTTACCCTCAGTAAAGGGACGGTATGTTGGAAGAGTTCCAAGCTAGATACCGTGGCATACTAGACGATAAAGGCAGCATACATCGCAACTTAAGATGCTATCAAAGAGGATGTTTGGGTGTATATTGGTTCATGAGATGAACTACGTTCCTCCCATTGTGAGACAATGGAGTTGTGGCTTATGCCAAGGAACGTCCGTCCCATCAGTGATCCAGACATATTCTAAGGCAGTATCACCTGATCATGGAGATGGTTGATCTCCTAGGAGATCAAGGTTAGGAGAGTAGAGTCAGAGGACAACACGGCGGATCCACTCACAAAGGCTTTTTCCCAGAGAGAGACTTTTATGGGATGGTTGAGTATGAGATACTACAACCACTGCTATCAGATGGCCCTAGTGCAAGTGGGAGATTGTTAGTTATATGTATGCCCTAGAGGCCATTACTATACATAGGATGTATATTGTAGTGGATGCTTGGACATATATAGGGAGGACTTTCTTGCTCGACATGATAGTATGCTATCTGGTTGATCTTTACCTTAACGTGTACACTGATTGTCTCTCTGTTACATGTTGGTAAAGCCCTTAGGATGTGTACTTGACTACCTGGACTATGATGCGGATCATACTAGTGGGGACATGGTAGTCCATAAGTACATCCTTCAAGGTCCCTAGTCGTGGGTGTATCGAGACGGGGCATCGATATACCAGAGTAGACTAGCGTATACCTTCTCGACCCATACAGATGGGCGATGGATGATCCCATATCCATTGGTGTTTGACATCAGAGATGATATACAGGTGCTCAGTGGAGACTGGGTACACTGGACGGACTCGCCGAGAACTCCCAGATGGTATTATACCTTACGTCAGATGGCAGTTCTCTGGTGACACTGGTACAGAGTAGTCTGTTGACCCGAGATCGTCATAGAGTCTTGTGTGGTTCCCACTGTGCTTTGATTTCCACCTTACCACGTCCAAGAGGGCGTGCAAAACGGTGGTTTTTGGGTACAGTCCCGAATCACATGGAGGCAATGAGCGATAGGAGGGGATTCGTCTCTCCCGGTATAGGGAGTTGATGTTGCGCTGTGTTCGATTGGCTATAACCGGAAATCCCTGGCCAGGTGTTCAGTCGATAAAACTGCACATTTGTAGTACATTTTTCCTACCATTTTTATATTAAAAAAGGACTTTATTATAATATATTATACATATGAGGGTTTATGTGTAAAAACATTATTTTCCATGTGTTAATATATTTAATTATCATTTGGTAGGAAAATGTATGCAAATAATATTACTGGTCTAATCCTAGTAGAACAAAGTCTACTAAAATCTTATTTGAGTTGTTGTGCAGATTATTTCCAAGTTGTTATGAAGGATTTAACAAACAAATCAATTTGTTGAAGAATACTTTCCAAATTAAAGAGCAAACTTGGAGACTAAGTCTGGAAGCAGCCGAGAAAATATTTTCAGATTCTGAAGATGTTTAGGAATGCCAAATGTCACCATCAGAGAGCCCAAGAGAAACAACAGGGAGATCCCCACCATCGAGCGCGGTTCCGCGGCCAAACCCACCCTGGGGCAGCGGAACCGCCGCAATTAGGAGGAGAGAGAAAGTAATATTTTGGGAGATTTTCAAATGCTGAATTTTACCAACTTCTCAACAAAAAGATTCTGGCTTCGCACTATAAAAAGGCACCGAGGGCCTCTTGGAAAAGCTATCAAGCCGAAGAGATCACGAAGCTCCCGACGCTCACGCATCCAGGCTGATCATCGACTGTTCGACTACCTCCTTAGGAAAGATCGAGAAGCAAATCAAGTTTTGTAATCATTTTCTATGGAATAAAAAGTGTAGTTTGAAGGAGTTGATTAATAAAGGTATTTAGTTTTATTTAATTGTTTTTTGCATTATGTTTTCCCTCTCTTTCTTTTCATCTTCTTCTCCCAACATGCGCGAGTAATTCTCCGCTTGTTAGGGTTCGTAGGATTAGGGTAGGTTAATGGGGGATGAAAATAATTAAACCCTTTTTAAGTCCTATAAAGTTTAGGAACTTTATCAAAATAATCATTAACATCCTAATCGGGCGCGCTAGCAATTCCTTGCTAGTTCCGACCGCGATTAGAGATTAGATTAATGATTGTTTTGGTAAAGGCTAGATATGAACGGAGTTCCGTATCGAGATAAGGGTTACGAGTGGGATTCCTTTTCCCTCCAGAAACCCTAATCTACACGCATCACCGTCGTTCTAGTTCTAAATCTATTAATGGATAAAAAGGGTAACTTTTAATTAATCTTCCATAACTACTAAATCCTAACGAACCCTACAAGCCCTATTATTATATTATTTAAATCTCTAAAATAATCTAGATCTATAATTAACATTCTTGTTTAAAGTAGATCTAGAAATCTTTCTACAAAATTCTTTATTCCTCCTCTCTTTCTCAACACATCTAAAGTAAAAATAAAAGGTTCCACGTTTCCCAGAGGACGACCCGTACTCATCTCGGTCTAGCTACACGCGACACCGTTATTGATTGCGGTTAACTACAAACAAACACTTTTTCGTGAACAATCAAATGGCGCCGTTGCCGGGGATACGTGCGTAATTTTTTATTTTTACTATTTGTGTTGAATTCTTTGACGAGTCATATCATTATTAAAACAAAATTGCAAATTGCATATTTAACGATTTGTGTGTGAATTTTGCGAGGGAATCTGGAGTCGCGGATTTGAGGAAACGGGAGATCTAGGGTTTCACACTTCTCTGGTATCTTTCTTAACTACTTCTCTCTCCTCTCAAATCCAATAAAATCTATCTTCTGCAGGATTCTTTGCAAAATTGCGCCGCTCAAAAATCTTTTTGCAAAAGTTTTGTTATTGGTTTTGTTTTGCATATTTAATACGGATTTTAAGGGGCAAAGACCAAATCAAGATTAGGTGGGGATTTCATCACCCTTCCTAAGCCCCACAAATCACAAACCGAGCATATAGATCAACCCTTCATTAATTTAAAAAATATCTAGACCAGACTCTAAGGACTGTCGAGCTCAATAGGAAAAAGACTAGTATAGGCATCGGCCGTTTATCCTAACTGACATTGCGGTGTCTAGGCTAGTGGTTTTTAATTAGGCCCACTGTAGTGGTGGTTCCTTCCCACTTACCTGGCCGTACTTGTCCGTGAAGAGGCGGTTTGAGGTCTATTTCTAGCCTTAGTTAGGAGCTGTCTAGAGACTGGCCTAGGTAACCTTAGTTCTAGGGTTGCTTGTGCATTTTAGGGAGATTTGTCTTGAGTCCCACTTTTTTCAAAACAAGCCAATTTTAAATCACACACACGCTGCCACTTGCACTAAACCCGCTTAGTGCATGCTCGGCTGGACACGGGATCCTAGTGCCCGTCTTGTCCGCGTTCCTGCTATCGACACCGAAGTCGGTACTTCTTCATCTTCATTTCCCCCACCACACACCACATCGATCGTGATGGACGACACTCCATCTAATTATAACACCACGCTGTCACCGCCCGCAGGTGCGCAGAATCCACCGCGCATCTCTCTCCAAGAGAGATGTTATCCTATTCGTGGTCCCCTTCCTACTTGTCTATCTCTTCCACCACCTAACGGGGATAATTTCGAAATCAAACCCCACTACATCAATCTGCTGCCCAAATTTCACGGGCTTGAGTCGGAAGACGCGTACGTTTTCATCACCAAATTCGAAAACGTATGCGCAATGATGGGTACTTCACAATTGACTTTAGATGCTATGCGCTTACGTCTTCTCCCATTCACATTGTGCGACTTGGCAGAAAAATGGCTTTATAATACTGCCGCACACTCTATCACTAATTGGGATGAGTTCGTCGTAGCATTTCTTAAGAAGTTTTACCCAAATCATAAGACTGCACATGTTAGGAGCGAGATCAACCAGTTCACCCAGCTTCCCAATGAACCATTTTGGAAGTGCTTTGAACGTTTCAAAGATCTGCTTGTCCAATGCCCCCATCACGGAATACAAAGATGGGATTTATGTCGGATTATATATGAGGGCATTAATCCAGCGACAAAGCAGATGCTTGAAACAATGTGTCAATGCAATTTCATGTCTAAAGATGACGGTGAAGCTTGGAAATATCTGGAAGACCTCGCAGAAAGCACTTTGCAGTGGGAAAGCGTAAGACCACCTTCAACTAAGGGAGGTATTCACCAACTCGATGTTTCCATCGCAGTAAAAGCCGAAATGGCAGCGATGCAGAAGAAACTCGATGCTATGGAGAATAAATTCTCATCATTCTCCCTAAATCAGGTTACGCTTCCTAAGACTGTCTGTGGTTGCTGTTCGGATCCTTCACACTTAACGGAAGAATGTCCTATGAATGCATCGTTTCAAGCTAATGCTGCTTTTCAGCAGCGACCTAGAAACGACCCTTATTCTTCTACGTACAATCAAGGATGGAGGAATCATCCTAACTTTGCTTGGAATCAAAACCAACAAAGCAATTATCAAAGACCTCCTCCACAGCAACCACAACCACAGAATCAGCCCCCCTTTCAGTCACAAAATTTCCAAAATCCGGCCAACATTTCTACACCACAGGTGGCCGGTATTGACAACTCACTTGCACAAACTTTGGATATGTTCATGAAACAATCCATGCAAAATTCGGCTGATATGAGGTCTTCTATTGATGCCCTAACGAAAAACTCCTCCTCCCATGGTGAAAGTATCAAATCAATAGAAAACCAAATCGCACAGTTAAACGCCGCAATGAGTGCGAGAGAGAAAGGGAAACTCCCATCTCAACCCATACCTAATCCTGGCCACTCACAAAGTTATAATGTGAGTGCTGTTACCACGTTGAGATCGGGAAAAGTGCTGAACAACCAAGTGGGTGAGCAAGTTGATGATAGTGACACATTTGATACCCCTTCTTCTTCTTCTTCCCCTAATTCTTCTAGTCTCCCACCTTCACCCGAGCCTATTCTCCGTTTTCCCCAAGGCTCGAACCCTTCGCCCATTTCGCCAAATCTATCTAAGTCGATTCCCACTCCGGTTTTGGGATCGAATCCATCCCCACAGTCTTCTCCACAAACGTTGGACCCAAAACTTATTGATCAAGCACCTTATCCAAACAGGTTGAGGGGCAACAGACCTAGTCCACAAATGGAGAAGATTGTGGAAATTTTTAAGCAAGTTAACATAAACATTCCTCTCCTAGATGCTATTCAACAAGTTCCGTCATATGCGAAAATCCTAAAGGACTTGTGCACTAGGAAGCGAAAAGTTCAAGTACCTAAAAAAGTTTTCCTTGCGAGTAATGTGAGCACTGCTTTTACACAACAACTTCCCAAGAAACGAAAGGACCCCGGAAGTCCTACAATTTCAATTTCTATTGGGGGTAAAAACATCAATCATGCTCTACTCGATTTAGGTGCTAGTGTTAACTTGCTTCCGTATTCTGTTTATGAGCAATTAGGGATCGGAGAGTTAAAGCCGGCGCATTGCACTCTTCAGATGGCCGATCGATCTATCACCCAACCTAGGGGTGAGCTAGAGGATGTGTTAATCAAAGTCGGGGAATTCATATTCCCTGTGGACTTTATCGTTATAGATACACAACCTGTAGCAAACCCACGCAATCAAATCCCGGTGATACTCGGTCGACCCTTTTTGGCCACTTCCAACGCGGTAATCAATTGTAGAAACGGCTCTATGACCCTATCCTTTGGGAAGAAGTCAATTGAGCTTAACATTTACAAGTTGGGAAGTGAACCCTCCGAACCCTATGCTCATGTGTGTTCTGTCGAATTAATGGATGTCGACAGCAGCGAATTTGATCAACCTCATAATTCTGACTCTTTTCATATGTTGTTGCTTGACACGGACTCTTCCACCGAGTTTTCCGGGTCAACATCTAATGAGGAACCTTATATTGAGTCTGACGATCACCCCATTTTTTCCGATGACATTATTTTTCGGGGTATCGATGAAAGCTTTGAGGAAATTTTCGCTGATGAACTCGCATTTTTACAAGACACGGGTGTTGAGATGAATCAACTCCAAGATGAAGAAATTGGACCTCCACCCCCTCTTTTGGACAATCATGATAATGCGAGTAATCCATCATTACTATCACTGTGTCGTCTCTCCAAATTGAGACACAATCATTTTCCAATACACCTCTTGTCACCTCCCCACTTCTTCACGTCAATAGGTGACATGTTCTTCCACCAACCTTGGTGTTTCATCGATAAAATTTTTGAATGGTTGGTGTTGACCTTCGGTCTTTGCAGAGCTTGGCATTGACCAATAACCTTGACCCCCTCATGTGATTTTAAAAGATTAAAATTGTTTAACTCAAATTTGGGGGAGGGGTGGTATATTTTGGCTCTTGAAAGAAAATGATTTTTACAAAATTGTGAGCCTAAAATAAGTTTGGGGGAGGATTTTCACTTTCATATATTCTTGCCCCCGTTAATAATTTCCTCCCAAGTCTACAGGTTTTTGAGCTTAACGGATGACATCAGTGAGGACACTGCTGTAAACAGGTTTGGGGGAGGTTTGTGCTTATTTACATATCAATTTGCATCATACTTTGCATAAGCACAACATTTTCAAAAATTTTAAATGTTTTCTTTATAACAAAAGAGTAGAAAGTGAAAAATTACATCCAAAAGATAGGAATAGTTTAAGAAAACCAAGAAAATTAGAAGTTTTCTTATACGAACTAGTAATAAGTAGTTATGAGCTGTTGTCCCAAGGGTTAGTAAAATGAAGGAAGTCACTAATCTGAGGATAAAAATAAGTCTGAAAAATAGTTTCTATTCTGGAAGCCAAACATTTGAATGTTGATACCCTACAATATGCACCTACACACGTCTTGAAACTCGGGATAGTAGAGGATACCTTGAAATGCTCTTGTCTAAAAGCCAAAGTATGAAGGAAATAAAAAAATGAAGAAAATATAAAAATGGTGAAAAGAAAAAAATGAACACTGGTTTTGTATCGCCAAGGCAGCAATAAAAAAATATAGCGAGGGTGCCTCTTCACCTAGTGCCCTAAGGCCAACTGGTCTGGGAGTCACTGCTAAGCCTTAGGTGGTGCAAGACGAGGAAAATACTATCACCGAATCTGCAAGCACATGAGTAATCGGTCGGTTAGTACCTCAAGAAGTATTAACGGTCGCATGAAAGTGTGTGAGCAACCCTAAATATTCATCAAATTAAAAAGTACTAAGGTAGATGGACAAGAGTATGATAGCTTGAATTGAATTCTCCGAGTGTAGGGATGTTATTTACACACACGTGGGGTTATATGATCAATGTTTGGATGAAAGGTAGGAATGAAGAATAAAGACGATGTTTTATTGAGGGATGATGTGATTTCTAACATTTTTTCATGACTATTAAGATAGGGCTCATGATAACTGAAAAGCTAGTATAGTTGGAAACTCTTCTTTTCAAGGCCTTTCTTTTATGGTTCTTGTCTTTATATGTAAATTTCACCATCTTTCTTTTGTTATTGGATTTTGTGGGTGTAATCCGCTGAAAACCCTCAGGAGACAACACTCCTCCTACTAGGGACACCTAGAGGTTTAACGGCTTGTTGCACGTGCTCAGTGCAATCGTGTCTGCCTACGAAAGTGTGCTTAGTTTTCTCTTTTCTTTTTCTCCTCTTAAATAAACTAATTTGCTCGGGACGATCAAAGATAAGTTTGGGGGTATTTGTTCAGTCGATAAAACTGCACATTTGTAGTACATTTTTCCTACCATTTTTATATTAAAAAAGGACTTTATTATAATATATTATACATATGAGGGTTTATGTGTAAAAACATTATTTTCCATGTGTTAATATATTTAATTATCATTTGGTAGGAAAATGTATGCAAATAATATTACTGGTCTAATCCTAGTAGAACAAAGTCTACTAAAATCTTATTTGAGTTGTTGTGCAGATTATTTCCAAGTTGTTATGAAGGATTTAACAAACAAATCAATTTGTTGAAGAATACTTTCCAAATTAAAGAGCAAACTTGGAGACTAAGTCTGGAAGCAGCCGAGAAAATATTTTCAGATTCTGAAGATGTTTAGGAATGCCAAATGTCACCATCAGAGAGCCCAAGAGAAACAACAGGGAGATCCCCACCATCGAGCGCGGTTCCGCGGCCAAACCCACCCTGGGGCAGCGGAACCGCCGCAATTAGGAGGAGAGAGAAAGTAATATTTTGGGAGATTTTCAAATGCTGAATTTTACCAACTTCTCAACAAAAAGATTCTGGCTTCGCACTATAAAAAGGCACCGAGGGCCTCTTGGAAAAGCTATCAAGCCGAAGAGATCACGAAGCTCCCGACGCTCACGCATCCAGGCTGATCATCGACTGTTCGACTACCTCCTTAGGAAAGATCGAGAAGCAAATCAAGTTTTGTAATCATTTTCTATGGAATAAAAAGTGTAGTTTGAAGGAGTTGATTAATAAAGGTATTTAGTTTTATTTAATTGTTTTTTGCATTATGTTTTCCCTCTCTTTCTTTTCATCTTCTTCTCCCAACATGCGCGAGTAATTCTCCGCTTGTTAGGGTTCGTAGGATTAGGGTAGGTTAATGGGGGATGAAAATAATTAAACCCTTTTTAAGTCCTATAAAGTTTAGGAACTTTATCAAAATAATCATTAACATCCTAATCGGGCGCGCTAGCAATTCCTTGCTAGTTCCGACCGCGATTAGAGATTAGATTAATGATTGTTTTGGTAAAGGCTAGATATGAACGGAGTTCCGTATCGAGATAAGGGTTACGAGTGGGATTCCTTTTCCCTCCAGAAACCCTAATCTACACGCATCACCGTCGTTCTAGTTCTAAATCTATTAATGGATAAAAAGGGTAACTTTTAATTAATCTTCCATAACTACTAAATCCTAACGAACCCTACAAGCCCTATTATTATATTATTTAAATCTCTAAAATAATCTAGATCTATAATTAACATTCTTGTTTAAAGTAGATCTAGAAATCTTTCTACAAAATTCTTTATTCCTCCTCTCTTTCTCAACACATCTAAAGTAAAAATAAAAGGTTCCACGTTTCCCAGAGGACGACCCGTACTCATCTCGGTCTAGCTACACGCGACACCGTTATTGATTGCGGTTAACTACAAACAAACACTTTTTCGTGAACAATCACCAGGGTTGCTGAGATTTACTGGTAAGTGTTACCAGTAGTTTCTCGAATTTTTATAGACCTCATATCGACACGACTTATCGAGCTATTGGGGTCTGACGTTTACCACCCCTAGGCGAAATATGCGACATATCAGACGAAGAGACCGGACTGTACGGTAAGTGTTACTGGTTGGATTCACAGGAGTGTGAGCGGGCTTGCTCGTCGATCTTCTGATCGCTCAATACCCGGGTGGCCGTTACGTTTAGCAGACCGCTTGCGGCTTGTGGGTGTTTGATATGATCATCATCTACTGCCGGCGTATTGACGAGTCTTTAGAGTCCTACACAGAGGTTTCCTGGCTCAAGCGAAACGAAATAGGAACGCATATGAGATATGTGCGGGACCGAGAATAATGCGTGTATGTGATACCGTATTATATTCTCGCGATGAATGTATCGACTGGTTGTATGCGATATAACCTATTTATCGAGTCAAGGATTGATTCGATAAGCCGATACATTGGATATTAGTCGGTTATATGCGATATGACCGGATCGTTAAATCAAGTGTTGATTTAATGATTTAATGCATAATTATATATTTGATATATTACTTTGCATTAACTAGTATTTGTTCACTTTAAATGGATTTTCTCACTTGATGTACACAAGTTGTATATGTGATATACTTTTATGCACTTGTTTGTATCATGTTTGATGATACATGCTCACTTGGTTAAGTGTATGATTAAACCATGGTTGTGTAATGGTTAGGGTTTTGATTTACTTATTCATTTATTTATTTTGTTTATTTATTTTGCAAATTAAATGAATGGTGGCTTTCTTTGTTTGCTTGTTGAAGCTTCATGAAGCTTTGAACAAGTCCACCATATTTGTCTCATGCTTAACCCTAACCATTCCCACTAACCATAGTCTATTCTCTACACCTATTCATGGTTGCCATATGATAAGGATTGATATTATTTTCTATTTTGAAAATAACTTATCATATTCTTTTCTTCATCTTCTTCTTCTTTAACAAAGGAAGAAGCTTGCTACCAACAATGGCAACTTGAGAAAAAGTGTGAGAAATCCAATTCTAAAGTGAACCCACTTCCTATTTCTTCATCCTCTACCACTTTCCAAGTAGTATAGGGTGTTTTCTTCACAAGTTTCATGGCTTGGTGAAGTGGGAGCTTGATCTTGTGTTGCCTCGACGTAGATCATCTTCGGCATCGAAGTCGGCGACCTAGCCCGGTCTTTTCTCCGATGAAACCACCGTGAGAGTCTTGGATTCCGATATGGACAGCGAGGAGACGTCATCACGGAGCTATGGAGGTGGAGGACCGGATCTACAAAGGTTGTATTTCCGTTCACTTATTAGTAAAGCAGTTTACTAGTTATAGTTTTCGCCTAAAATCTAGTTAACGATCCGTATTAGGGTTTCTCGGCACTTATAAAATTTGAAATTGGCATGGTTGATGCCTTGTGAGACCTCATTAGTGTGCCTAGGAACCCTACACGCTGGAGCTTCCAGGCAGAAATGCGATAGACGATAGCTAGTCTACCCCGAGTTGAGAGACGAAGGTGATTCGTCAGGTTGATGCGCCGACGCAGGCCCAGTTAAGTTGAAGATTTCTAGTATGGAGAGTCTTACTCAGATCTAGAGCAGACCGATCCAGAGATGAACATTGATGTATCGTTTTTCCTGGAGGATTGAAGCATTGTTTAGCATGCGGGCGAAGAGTATTCACATGTTGTGTAGGCGAAGCTAAAGAGTTCGAGCGAGTGTCAGAAACCCATTTTTCCTAAGTTTAAAGTGTTCGGAGGAACTTGCAGGTAATTCTGTGCACCCTCTAGAAGAATGAAACCCTAACTCGACATGATGACCATGGAACCGCTTTGAACCTTAGGGTTTGCGGCAGTTTAGCGGTGCCATCAGTGAGGCTTGGGTTTGCTCTTCTACGGCTGGTCCAGAGGTACTGTGGTTTGTACCAGATATTATTAGACTGTGCTCAGGTGTTGAGCCTTCGGGAAATTTTGGGACATCGATGACTCGATCAAAAGGTTTGACGTCGTCCAGATATCATGTGATAAGAGATCAGCAAGCTGACCAACTTTGGATAAAGGACCTCACCCAGATGCGTTGTGAGCCGATCGAGGACGGACAAGTATTGAGTATTCCTCCGATGGTTGGGACGAGTTTCTGAAGACATGTTCAGCCAGATATCTTCTACGGAGTGATGAAGATACCGAGTTCGTGATTTCGAGTCCGTGTGAGAGACTTCGGATTGACCGTGGCCGAGAACAATTGCAGTGCGCAGATAGCATGACGTGACGTTAAGATGGACGAAGATAAAGACGAGCGAAACCAGAGGTTCGTGCGAGATGCTGACGAGCTGTTGTTACTCCCCGTTGAGATTAGAGATCTGATATGCATATAGAAGCGTTGGGATACGGCCAGTTCCCGATGAAATGTTATGCTGAGAACGCAGATGTCCAGAAAGCGAGAAAAGATTATGTAAGAGTACCAGCCTCAATACAGTTCGGCATAGGCGAGATCGGAAAAGACCTGACTAGGCCGATGAGCCGATGGATTGCGAGATTGGTAATCCACAGAGAAATGAAGACCCAGAGACAGAAGACGTCAGACCGTGAGCAGGAGGCAAGCGGATATTCTTGTTCTGCCGGTTCTAGGCGCACCGATTTATTTTTCGACATTGTAGGAGGTGTACCTCAATGTCATTTGTTGAGATTTGCATTTGTGATCCGAGTATCATGCTTATATCGCTTGGATTTAATTTTTTAGGATTGAGTTTCATGATATCGTTTTCTTGCACCATGGCTGCACCTACTAGGTATTTACATTTTTGTGCATAGTTATTGCACTTGATATATATTTTATACACTGTTGTGTTGATTTGCGATTTGTGCATATCTATTACACTCGAGATTCGATTTGTGCCTTGGCTGCATGTATTTATGATTTCATGGATTTCATACGGTTGATTTGATTTTGTGCGTGTGGTACGCACTCGATTTGATTTTTGCACTCGGTATAGCTTACATGTGCTTGCAGTGCATTGATATGTGTTTTGTGCACGCAGTTGCACGCGTTTACGATTTTATACACCCTGGTACACTCGGTGTTGCTTTTATACGCATTTGAGTTATGTATTCGTATTTCGTGCACTGGATGCACTGTATTTGTATTTCATGCACTGGATGCACTGTATTCATATTTCGTGCACTGGATGCCCTGTATTCGTATTTCGTGCACTGGATGCACTGTATTCGTATTTCGTGCACTGGTTGCACTAGATTTGCATTCCTTGCATTTTTTGCACCGAACGGGTATTTGTGCATTTGTCGCACTGGATTTATACTCAGTACCTTGGTTGCACTTGATTTATGTTTTTGAGCATTATTTTACCAGGTTTATGTTTTGTGCGTATCGGAGGCACTTGAGTGAGATTCTACTCGTGCCTGTTGGATGCCCTTGATTTAGATTTTATCCGTGCATATTGGATGCGATTTCATTCGTGCGGGACAGATGCACTTGATTTGGATTTTCGCGTATGTTGGGTGTATGATATGAGATGTGATTTGGTGCACACCGGATGCACTGGATTGAGATTTTTGTGCACTCTAAATGCACCAGATATTGTTGTCGTGCACACCCGTTGCAGTGGACAGATGCTTTTGTGCACCAGTACCAAACCCCAAAACACGAACTTTAGATTCGTCGATATCGGGAAATTGTGGAATTTGTGTTGGTATTTTGTGACCTGCTATCACCCGGGGGCACTAGGAAGTAGTTAGCAAACACAGAGGAGTGTGGAGGCAACCTGGAACCTTCACCCAAGACCTGAGCCCCTACCCTTCAAGTGTGGCCGCAAATTTATTGTTCCTGGCCACAATTTGTCACCAGGGTGTGAGGAAAAGTGTTCGTATTTGTTCCATATCATGTTCTCCAGTAAACTAGACCCTGCGTATGTGCAACTTTGGCTAGTTTGACCTGAGTTAAAATCTGGGGCACATTAGTGTGATTTTGGATATATTTTCCGTATTTTGGGATGCTCATTTTAATATTTGGATTCGTATTTGGTTGTTGGATGTCTGTAGATCAACAATAAGGGTTGTTTGGTTGATTTTGTACGCGTAAGCTATAGGTTCTAACCTATGAGAAATGCGCGTGCCGTATTGGATTTTAGAGCTTGATTTTAATAGCGTTGCGATATGTGTTATTATTGTAGGTACCTTCGCATGGATTTCGAGACGACGGAGCATGACGTCATCGACTTCGGCAAGCGAAGACCTAGGTGAGTGGATCTATATCCACAGGGGAAGTCGGGTGGATGGTGTATAGCACCCCCACACACTTTGATGGAAACCGATTTATATATAGATTATGGTTAATGAACCTTTAATAGAAAACTATAGATAGAGTTAAAAGGTAGTTAGAGAACCATATTAGAAACTAAGGATAGTTGGAAGTGATATGATACAGCTACTATGTAATGACGGAACTTGAGGATGATATTTGATGATATTGCCGTTTAAGGTACTATAGGACTAGATAGTCGATGTAGTTGTGTCATCCAAACCATACCTATTTCCAAACCGAAGAATCTTATGCATCTTTTAAACATATACCTTGAGGGACGTTATGAATTTTCAAACGATATCTTTTCCTTAAAAACACCGTAACCCCTACTTTCAAAACTACGATTCGTGCCTTTTTAAAACTGTTTGTATGGTTCGGGTGTGTATGTTAGATTAGATACATATGCTTATAGTAAAGGTAGAATGTACATGTAAAATTGACTTGATGTTGGATATAAATGCGATGAAAATAGAATACAATTTGACATGTGATATGATGATATGTTGGTATACGGATGCGAGACGATTGAGATGATTGATACCTTGCCGGTCCCCTGATACGAGATTGTTATGGATGTGACCTGGGACATAGGTATATAGATATATATAGAATGTTGTGAATCATGTGTGATATGACGTACGAGATGTTAGGTCCGTACCCCTCATTGTTGGAAAGATTGATAGGATCCCTGATAGCTTAATGCCGTCATACGATAATTTTCCGTACGTGATGAGTTTGACTTGAGGTTTGATCCATACCCTTGACTAGAGGCTGCTGTACGATGGATTATACCGTACGTGATGTTGTGTGGCGAGATGCCGATTGATAAATTCACTGACTCAGTCATGATAGATACGTATACCCGTCAGCATTTGCATATGATTTACCTTATGCTGCATTCATGTTATTCGCATTGCATTACTTATACCTGTGCTAGTACACCTGCACCATTATCGATGATGCGTATGTTACACGTACATAGATTTGCCGGCTCACACACTTCATCATCGATAATTGCCATGTCACTACACAGTAGGATTGCTACATCCATATTTGCGCACATACATGTTGTACACCATACTTGCGCACATCTATATTGTACATCCATACTTGCGCACATACATATTGTACACCATACTTGCGTACATACACATATGCACTATTATACGATGTTGTATTTGATTTTTGAGATTTGGAAACCGCGTGATATATTTTAAAAACTGGATTCATTTAAAAAAGCGGTTTTCCCTCGATAGGTGCATATTACTGTTCCATGTTGCATGATATACGGATATGCTTACATTCTGTTATATGTCGCATACATCATGCTTTACGCTTTTACGCATTGAGATATGCTGTTTTTATGAGATTTCTGGATTTGAGAACCGTGGCTATTTCAAAAGATAGCATGTACTGTTATAAAAACCCGGTTTCTCTTGATATGATATTTCAGTGCGTCCACCATGCGTTTTCTCAGTTCTGAGACGTGTGACATGTGAAACCCAATTCGAGGAGCTGGATGAGGCCGATTACGGGTACATGGTGGACCCGGTATGGTACCCCGATGCGAGAACGGATTGCTGTGCAGTAGGCGGTGAGCCTGGCAGTTGGACTACTACCTACCGGTGATAGTATTTGGGCTCGGGTGATATCCGAAGGATACCGACCAGAGTCGAGAGATGATATGGGCCGATCCGGACTGACGGAGCCCGTGGTCCGATCCGGACTGACGGAGCCCGAGATATCAAGATTTACGTATCGATGTTGGACACGGGTTTCATGATGTTTTCGGGTGTCGATGTTGGACACCCAGGTTCCATGATTTTAATGTGTCGCGAGGGACACCGTTGATTTATATCTTCATACTTTCATGCACACTCTTTTATGATATTCACGTGCATACATATATTGATTATATGGTTGGACGAGATCCACATGCATACATACATTGATTATATTGTTGGATTATATCCACATGCTGATTGATATTGATATTAGTGTTGGCACATATACAGACTCGGTCACCCTCGATATCATAGTATTACCTTTATGATATAGTTGACCTAGGAGTCGTTGTTTATTCGATTTCTACTTGTTGATGTTTTTCTACTCACGAGTTGGCAACTCACCCCTGTTGTGCCACAGTTCTTACAGGTTGACCGCATGGATCCGTAGCGGCATCACTGGCACATAGCTTCATTTGGGTGTTTTGCATTTGGTAGGTAGGACATTTGTATCGTACCCACTCTTGTATTTGTATTTCATATTGTATCTGGTCAACTCCATCAATCAAAATTAGTAAATTGTATAACTAATGAGACTTAGTGAGTGTTGGATATATGTATGCCCTAGAGGCCATTATATGATAGTGGATGTATTTATACATGTGTGTGTGTGTGTGTATTCAGTGTACATTCTTGCTCGACATGATAGTATGCTATCTGGTTCTTCTTTATCTGACATGTTGACTTGATCATGCTTTTATTCACTCACACATGTTGATAAAGCCCTGAGGATATTGGCTTGACTATTGTGATTATGATGGAGATCATACTAGTGGGACGTCTGTAGTTTATAAGCGTATCCTGAAATGTCCCTGGTCGTAGGTGTATCGAGATGGGGCATCGATATACCAGAGTAGACTAGCGTATATGATACTAGACCCATATGATGGGCGATGGATGTTGCCACATCCATTGATGTTTAACATCGAGATCGTATACGGGTGCTCAGTGGTGACTGGGTACATTGGACAGACTCGCCGAGAACTCCTATATGGCATTATATCTATCGTCGGATAGCAATTCTCAGGTGATGATGGTACATGTTAGTCTGTAGACCCGAGATCGTCATAGAGTCTTGTGTGTTCTTCCATTGTACTTTGATTACCACCCTACCATGGCTCTACTGAGTCGTGCAAATAGGTGGCTTTTAGGTACAGTCCCGAGACATACGAAGACGATGAGCGATAGGAGGGGTTTCGTTTCTCCCGGTATTGGGAGTTGATGATGTGCTGTGCTCGATTGGCTATATCAGTAAGTCCCTGGCCAGGGCTGTTGAGATTTACTGATAAGTGTTATCAGTAGTTTCTCGATCTGTTATAGACCATTCATCGTCACGACTTATTGAGTTATTGGGGTCGACGTTACCATCCTTAGACTCAGTATGCAGCATATCTGACGAAGAGACCGGACTGTACGGTAGTGTTGCCGGTTGGCTCGACGGGAGTTATGACAGGTTCGTTTGTTTTCTTCTGATCGCTCAATAGTGGCCGTTATGTTTAGCTGACCTCTTGCGGCTTGGGGGTGCTTGATATGATCATCACCCACTGCTGACATATTGACGAGTCTTAAAGTCCCACAATGGAGTTACCTAGTCCAGGCGAAACGATGTGGTGCGCATATAAGATATGCGCAGGGACCCGATTAAATGCGCGTATGTGATACCGTATATTAATCGGGCAGTTTGCTATTGGTCGGGTCATATATGATATAACTGGTTTGCTAAATCAAGTGTTGATTTTTCATTGACCATTAGCTTTTTCACTTTAAACCCTTCTTGTCTTTTGTTGTATGCATTTATTCTCTTTTATGCACATATGGATGTGCATGCACTCATACATGCATACACAATTCTATCATGGTTGTTGATATATTGGATGGTGGCAATATAAGACTCACACCTTAATAAATATGTTGATATTTATATTTGGAAAAGAAAATGGAATTGGATAATTACTCATGGTTGATTATTTTATTCCCCCCACTTACCTTTGTGTTAACCATGTGTTAATTTCCATGGCCATTTTGCATCCAAAGATAAATATCTAGATATTTATTAACTTGGGTTAAGAGTGAGAAGAAGAATATATATATATATTCTTTTCTCATTCTTAACTTAACACTTATCATTATCTCTTAAGCTCTCATTTGCCATCATCTTCTTTCTCCTCTCTTTTGCTCTCTAGTTTTCATTAGTGAGCAAAAGAGTGATCAAGTTAGGGTTTTGAAGTGAGAAAACAAACCACATCACCATTCTACACTACTCTTGCCCATTAGTTTAGAGTGTTGAGTTCTACTTCTTCTCTGGATCAAGTGGAGCTTCTAGCTTGGACAAAGAGGACTCCGAGTGGATCGTCGTGGACCTAGAGGATTTCAAGCGAGCTTCTTTCAACTCTCAAGTGGTCAAGGAGTCTAGCGTAGGGAGCTACAAAGGTTGTATTCTCAAACCCTAGCCTTTTACTACTTATGTTTGTGTTAAAGTTTTGTTACCCTAACTTTTCTTGTATGATCCTTAGGATGTTTTCTTTAGCACCCTATAATTTTTAATATGGCATGTGTAATGCTACCAAACCCTAGCAGTAGTGCTGTAGAAACACCTTCATGGTATCAGAGCCTAACTAGAAGCCTAGACGATGTTACGACAATACGAAAACGAAAACCCCCGCAAAATACGATTTTAGAAAACCCATGAAATGCTCTCTGTAAATTTTTTTAAAAAGTGTTCAAAAAATTATTTTAGTAACTGCGGAGTGGCATTTAGGATGATATAAGAACACAGAGGGAAAACGAGGGGGAGTGCTCAGTTCCAGGCCGGCGACCAAGCCATAAAATCCAACGTCGCCGACCCGTTATGCTTCCCTCCTCCTCATTTTTCAGCAGTGCTCTATACATCTTGATTTGGGGTTTCTGGTATTGTTTTGAAGTCCAAATTTGCATGTGATGTCAGTTTGGAATTGGGCTCTATGCGGAGTATTTCGTATTCGTATTTTTATAGTATTGTATTGGTAACTCTGGCGACGTTAAACAGGTCGAACGAATTATCAAACACTGGTATTTTCCAGGTTGAACGTACTCGATATATAATGTAGGTATTCCTATGGACCCTCTAGAAGAATGTAACCCTAACTCGAGATGTGACCACAAAACTGCGACTAAACCTTAGGGTTTACCGTAGTTAGTGGCGCCACAAATGAGACTTGGGTCTGCCCTTCTACGGCTGGTCCATTAAATACTGTGGCATAGATTTTGGGTATTGTTTGATGGCGCTCAAGTGTTGAGCTTGCTGGGGAATACGGGTGTTCGTTAATTCGATCGAAGGGTTTAACATTGCCTAGTAGTATGTGATACTTGTTTCTGCGACCGTAAGCGTAGTATGCATATTGTCGGTTTCATTGCTATATGCCAACGGCAATTGGGGTACGCATACTTGCTTACGTTGATGACATGTGATGTTATGTATTGCTGTGTTGTGATGTACAGGATTGTCGTGATCGAATAGCCGGGGGGTTTTATGTGAGATGAGAGTTTTACTTTTCATTCATGTAAAATTCATTTGTAATGTAATATTCTTTTATTTAGGGCACTTTCGGGTTGAGGATGATGTCACCATTGTTGTATATTATTTACTTTTCTACATTAGGATGGACCCAAGATGGAGAGCACAAGTGACCGGGTTCTAGAGTCCAGTGGAAGACCATCTCGAGAAGTCGAGACCGGGTTCCCTGAGGCCAGTGTCGGTACTTTGAGGGAGGTCCCCCGTGCTTTCGCACGAACCTAATTAATATAAACCTCGTTTTCCCAGAGGCATAACCCCGTTGACACCTTTTTAGACACCTACTTGATCGGCTAATTGTAATGTGTAAAACTCTCCCAGGAGTAACTCTTACTCGCAGCGGGTATCGGGATCCAACTATCTCATAGAAGGTATGCAATCTCATTGCAAATTTCAACACTTGAAATTCCCGATAATATTTTGCCCCTAACGTTCTATGACCTTGACGAAAGCCAACAAACCATAGCCCGCTAGTCAAGTTCAACCCGTACATTTCTTGATTGAATTAAACCCACCCGCACGACCCTTAACGAAAGCCAATAAAGCCGCACGACTACCCTAATCCAATCGCATCGTATGCAGCAGATAAGCAGCATATAGCTACCGCACACTACACCTTGACGAAAGCCAACAAATGTAGCACGAATACTATATACAACTTATCTGAAATGACGGAGGGCTACGACAGGTTTTTCTGAAAACCTATTGCGTAATGAACTTGATATCGTTGTAGAATCAAATGATTTTAAAATGGAGTATTTTTTAGGCTTTTCTAGTTTTGCTAAAGGGGTCACTCCCGGTGAAGGGATCGTCGGCCCTTTCCTCGTCGAATGAGGTGCAAGATATATCATATATACCGCTGTGCAAAGCAGAAACTATAGAAGCTATCAAAAGACAAACCGAGGGGTGTAGCATCTGCCAGTTATTGCTAAAGGGGTCACTCCCGGTGAAGGGATCGTCGGCCCTTTCCTCATCGAATAAGGTGCAGGATATATCATATATACCACTGTGCAAAGCAAGAACTGTAGCTACCTGTTTTATTTTTGAAATTCGATTCGACAACATATTTAGGTTTCTTTTATTTCATTAATCTCATTAATGAAGTCCCATCATTTAAGTACCTAAACATCACAGATAAATACGACGTACACTTATGCCATCCGCATTCGCCTCGATGTCCCCTCGTGTACCGTTAGGTTAGGTAACTAACGGTAGAGCGGGGCAGGGCTAGCGCGGGTGTAAAACATAAGTAACGTCTATATAATATATCATATATACTATATAAAGTATCTATCACAAAACTTATCATATGATCACATTGTTAGTTGTATGTATGCCCTAGAAGCCAGTATTGTACAAATGATGTATATTATATTGGATGCTTGGACATATATAGAGATGACTTTCTTGCTCGATATGATAGTATGCTATCTGGTTGCTCTTTATCTTAACATGTACACTTGTCTCTTTAAACTGTCTTACAGTTACATGTTGGTAAAGCCCTTAGGATGTGTACTTGACTATCTGGACTATGATGTAGATCATACTAGTGGGGACATGGTAGTCCATAGGTACATCCTTCAAGGTCCCTAGTCGTGGGTGTATCGAGACGGGGCATCGATATACCAGTGTAGACTAGCATATACGCTTCTCGACCCATGAGATGGGCGATGGATGATCCCATATCCATTGGTGTTTGACATCAAAGATGGTATACGGGTGCTCAGTGGAGACTGGGTACACTGGACGGACTCGCCGAGAACTCCCAGATGGTATTATACCTCACGTCAGATGGCAGTTCTCAGGTGACACTTGTACAGGTTAGTCTGTAGACCCGAGATCGTCATAGAGTCTTGTGTGATTCCCACTGTGCTTTGATCTCCACCTTACCACGTCTATGAGGGCGTGCAAAACGGTGGTCTTTGGGGATAGTCCCGAGTCACATGGAGGCAATGAGCGATAGGAGGGGTTTCGTCTCTCCCGGTATTGGGGGTTGATGTTGCGCTGTGCTCGATTGGCCGTAACAGGGAAGTCCCTGGCCAGGGCTGATCAGAGATTTGCTGGTAAGTGTTACCAGTAGTTTCTCGACCCGTTATGAGCCTCACATCGGCACGACTTATCGGTTATTGGGGTCTGACGTTTACCACCCCTAGACTTGATATGCGACGTATCAGACGAACAGACCGGACTGTACGGGAAGTGTTACTGGTTGGATTCACAGGAGTGTGAGCGGGCTAGCTCGTCGATCTTCTGATCGCTCAATACCCGGATGGCCGTTACGTTTAGCAGACCGCTTGCGGCTTGTGGGTGCTTGATATGATCATCATCTGCTACCGGCGTATTGACGAGTCTTTAGAGTCCTACACAGAGGTTTCCTGGCTCAAGCGAAACGAAATAGGAGCGCATATGAGATATGTGCAGGACCGAGAATAATGCGTGTATGTGATACCGTATTCCATTCTCGCGATGAAAGTATCGATTGGTTATATTCGATATAACCTAGATATCGAATCAAGGATTGATTCGATAAGCCGATACATAGGATACTAGTCGGTTGTATGCGATATGACCGAATCGTTAAATCAAGTGTTGATTTAATGATTTAATGTATAATTATATATTTGATATATTACTTTGCATTAACTAGTATTGGTTCACTTTAAATGGATTTTCTCACTTGATGTGCAAGTTGTATATGTGATATACTTTTATGCACATGTTTGTATCATGTTTGATGATACTTGCTCATTTGGTTAAGTGTAAAAAATTAAACCTTGGTTAAGTAAATGGTTAGGGTTTTTATTTATTCATTTATTTATCTTTTTAATTTGGATTAAAAAGAAATGGCAAAAGAAAACAAAAGGGTTGCTTTCATTCTTGAAGCTTGTTGAAGCTTCATGAAGCTTTGACCAAAGTGACCATTTTGTCTTCATGCTTAACCCTAACCATTCATCTAACCTTAGTCAATTCTCTACACCTAACCATGGTTTACATTATGATAAGTATTCATTTTCTTTTTCATTTTAATAACTTATCATAATCATCTTCATCTTCTTCTTCTTCTTGAGTTCAAGAAAAAGCTTGCCACCATCAATGGCATCTTGAGTAAACAAGTGAGAAATCCAATTCTAAAGTGAACCCACCTCCGATTTCTTCACCCTCTACCTCTTGCCAAGTAGTATAGGGTGTTTTCTTTACAAGTTTCACAACTTGGTGAAGTTGGAGCTTGAACTTGTGTTGCCTCGACGTAGATCATCTTCGGCACGAAGCCGACGACCTTGCCCGCCCATTTCTCCGATGAAGCCGAAGCTTGAGTCCGGGATTCGAGACGGACAGTGAGAGGACGTCTACGTGGAGCTAAGGAAGTGGAGAACCGGATCTACAAAGGTTGTAGCCTCTTTCTTATAGTTAAGTTGTTAACTAGCTTTACTTTTCGCCTAAAATTCTAGTTAACGATCCGTATTAGGGTTTCTCGGCACTCGTAAAATTTGAAATTGGCATGGTTGATGCCTTGTGAGACTTCATTAGCGTGCCTAGGAACCCTACAGTGGTATCAGAGCCTAGCTAGAGGCTTAGGCGAAGTGTAGACGACGTTTGAAACCCGATCGAACCGAAACCCTAAAAACCAAAATGCTCTCTGGACTTTTTCTAAAAACTGGGTTTTTTCCAGATTAAAAATGCTTAAAAAATTCAGCAGGGAATTATAAGAATTACGGTGCAAAATTTGACCAATGATGAGTTCAAAGAGCGGCGGAACCGCGGCAGAAGCCTGGCTTCTGCGGCGGTTCCGCGGCCGTATGATGACGTCATCCTTCCCTGTTTGCACAGTAACTCCTATTTTATTATGCTGAGTTTTCTGGGAATTTTTAATTTTGCTCAAGAGTTTAGTATTCTGGGGTTGTATTGGGAATCAAAGATTCGATCGGATTTTCAAATTTTTGTCTGTGTGGTTTTCCGGATAATTTTCGAATATGTTAAAAAGTTCGACCGGATATAAATACCCAACTTTTCCCCTGCCGGAAAATTTCCAAGTGTTGGATTTTTCCGTGGTTTAAAGACGTTCTAAGTAGTGCAAGTAACGCGATGGTCCCTCTAGAAGACAACAAACCTTAACTCGATTATGTGACCGTCTTGAACTGCCCTTTGAACCTTCGGGTTTGGGCAGTACGGCGTGCCACATGTGAGGCGTTGGCTTGACCCTTCTACGGCTGGACCGTTGGTACTGAGGCATGAAGTGAATGTCTTTGAACCTATTTCATGTGTTGAACGTTTTCGGGAAAACTTGGGTGTTCGAATGTTCGATCGGAAAGTTTGATATTTTCTATTTATCCGGAATGGGATACAATAATTGGAATTCGCAAACAGTTATGAGATAGCTAAATGAATATTATAAATCTAGCGGTTTAGTCTCACTTAATATTGAAAAGAGTTTTCGATAATGGGACTAAAATGCGGGGTTTATAATTGTTAGGCATGTGATGTCTAAGTATTTCCTTTGATTAGGCATGCGATGTCTAAAGAGGTTGCGGATTCCAACTGTTGTAGTTTTACACTTTCTTTTCTGTGACCGTAAGTGTAATATGTGATATCGCCGGTTTTGTTGCTATATGTCAACGACAATTGAGATGCGCATATTTACTTACGCTGATGACATGTGATGTTATGTGTTGCTGGATATGTTATATTGGATCGTCGTGTTTTGAATAGCCGGGGGTTTTTTTTATGTGAGATGAGTGTTTTTCATTTTCATTCATGTAAAAACTTGTATGTAATATTCTTTTATTTGGGGCACTTCCAGGTTGTGGAAGATGTCACCTTTTGTATATTATTTACTTTTCCGCATTAGGATAGACCCAAGGAGAGGAGCATAAATAACCGGGTTCTAGGGTCCAATGGGAGACCATCTCGAGGAGTCGAGTCCGGGTCTCCTAACCCTAGAATTGGTAGGGTTGCTTGCCGCTCTCGTAGGGGTCTAGGGGTGTGGAATTGGCTATTCATCACGACCGTGGAATCCGTGTTTTATACTGGCTCGTATTGAAAACACGGACGTCCTAGTATATCCAATGTTTCATATGTTTCTTCTGCTGCGATATCTGTGATGTGATCATGTGATGTTCTGTGATAGATACAGTATATAGTATATATGATATATTATATAGACGTTACTTATGTTTTACACCCGCACTAGCCCTGCCCCGCTCTGCCGTTAGTTACCTAACCTAACGGTGCACGAGGGGACATCGAGGCGAATGCGGATGGCATAAGTGTACGTCATATTTATCTGTGATGTTTAGGTATTTAAATGATGGGACTTCATTAATGTGATTAATGAAATAAAAGAAACCAAATGATGTTGTAGAATCAAATTTAAACAAAACAGGTAGCTACAGTTCTTGCTTTGCACAGCGGTATATTTGATATATCCTGCACCTTATTCGATGAGGAAAGGACCGAGATCCCTTCACCGGGAGTGACTCCTTTAGCAATAACTGGCAGATGCTACACACTCGGTTTGTTTTTGATTGCTTCCATAGTTTCTGCTTTGCACAGTGATATATATGATATATCCCGCACCTCATTCGACGAGGAAAGGGCCGACGATCCCTTCACCGGGAGTGACCCCTTTAGCAAAACTAGAAAAGCCTCAAAATCACTCCATTTCAAAACTTCATTTGATTCTACAATGATATCAAGTTCATTACGCAATAGGTTTTCAGAAAAACCTGTCGTAGCCCTCCGTCATTTCAGATAAGTAGTAGTTAGTATTCGTGCTACGTTTGTTGGCCTGCGTCAAGGCGTAGTGTGCGGTAGCTAACTAGTATTTATCTGTTTATGCATATGATGCAGATTGGATTAGGGTAGTCGTGCGACTTTGTTGGCCCGCGTCAAGGGTCGTACGGGTAGGTTTAATTCAATCAGGAAATGACGGGTTGAACTTGACTAGCGCACTATGGTTTGTTGGCCTGCGTCAAGGTCATAGGACGCTAGGGGCAAAATATTATCGGGAATTTCAAGTGTTGAAATTTGCAATGAGATTGCATACCTTCTATGAGATAGTTGGATCCCGATACCCACTGCGAGTAAGAGTTACTCCTGGGAGAGTTTTACACATTGCAATTAGCTGATCAAGTAGGTGTCTAGAAAGGTGTCAACGGGGTTACGCCTCTGGGAAAACGAGGTTTTACATTAATTAGGTTCGTGCGAAAGCACGGGGGACCTCCCTCAAAGTACTGACACTGGCCTGGCTGAAAGATTGGCGAACTTGTAGTGTGTAATTAATCCCGGCTAGTCTTTCCTTTTAGGGTTTGAAGGAAGATTTGATAAAAACAGTGAGAGCCATCCTGATTAGATAAGATAATAACCAATCTGATCTTGCAAGAGCATACGCTAAAGTGTTTTCTTCTCTCTCTCTCCAGGTAGCGACCATGTCATGCCCTAATAAAGATAATAATATGGATATATTGACTGAACCCGCATGTTATACTGTGCTGGGGAACGTTGGTTCCGTTCTTTCCTATAAGAGTTATAGGACTGAACAGGATATAGGGGAATACCAGGATTCCCATGCCACCCGAATGAAGAAAGTACATGTTGATGCATTTTCTTCGGGTGTGTTCGTTACAGAGAACTGTTTCTCCATTTGCTCTACGTCCTGGGTATTAGATACCGGGTCAGGATCCCATATATATAATCAGTTACATGGGCTTTGAAAAGGTAGAGAACTTGGAGAAGGTGATAAAGACATTAGAGTTGGAAATAGTGCAATTGTTGCAGCTAAGACTGTCGGGGAATATCACCTTGTATTACCAACTGGTAATATATTGGTTCTGAACGAATGCTATTACATGCCGAACCTGATATGCAACATTATATCGGTTTCTTTATTGAGTAAAGAGGGATATAATTTTGTATTACAGGATAATGTTATGAACATTTTCCGTAACCAAAAGTTGGTTGGATCAGGCACGTTGTGCAATGGCATTTATGTTCTAAATCAATCAACAGTTCTGAGCATAACAAACACACATAAGAGGAAGAGTTCAGAACTGAACGAATCCTTCTTATGGCATTGTAGACTGGGTCACATTAATGTGACACGACTGGCTAAGTTGCATAAGGATGGATATTTGAAACCATTCGAATTTTCATCTTATGACACTTGCCAGTCATGTCTCAAAGGCAAGATGACCAAAACTCCGTTTACGGGACACAGAGAAAGAGTTACCGAACTCTTGGGACTAATACATAGTGATGTATGTGGTCCCATGTCTACACATGCCAGGGATGGTTCTTCGTACTTCATTACATTCACTGACGATCTCTCTAGATTCGGATATGTGTTCCTGATGAAACACAAATCAGAAGCTTTTGAGAAATTTAGAGAATATAAACAAGAAGTCGAGAACCAAACCGGAAAAAGTATTAAAATCCTTCGATCTGATCGAGGAAGTGAATACTTAAGCAATGAATTCCTAGACTTCCTAAAAGAGAATGGGATTCTCTCTCAGCTGACACTTCCATATACACCACAGCACAACGGTGTATCAGAACGGAGGAACCGCACCCTATTAGATATGGTGCGCTCTATGATGAGCACGGCTGAGTTACCTATTTCCTTCTGGGGATATGCACTGGAAACAGCTGCAGACCTATTGAATATGGTTCCCACCAAAACCGTGCCAACCACTCCATATGAGATATGGAAAGGAAAGAGACAATGTCTTAATTATGTTAAGATATGGGGTTGTCCGGCATATGTAAAAACGCAAAATCCGGACAAACTCGCGGCAAGGTCCATTCTGTGTAAGTTTATTGAATATCCCAAACATTCACGCGGGTATATCTTCTACCACACCGAGGAACAAAAGGTGTTTGTTTCTCGACATGCCACCTTTTTAGAAAAGGAATTTCTTGATAAAGAGATTAGTGGCAAGGAGGTAGAACTGGAAGAGGTTCCAGCAATACAGACTACGACAGAAGACTTGGTTGAACCAGAGGATTCAGTAGTTCCTGATGAACCTCAGCCTCTCCGCCGATCTAGTAGGGTTCCTCGCCAACCTGAGAGATACTACGGTTTTCTCATGGATGGTGGGAGCGAGGATTGCATCATGGAGGATGATGACCCAACTAGCTTCGAGCAGGCCATCACGAGTAGGGACTCAGTGAAATGGCTGGATGCTATGCGGTCTGAGATGGAATCCATGTACACCAACAAAGTATGGACTTTGGATGTTGCTCCTGAAGGGGTAAAACCCATCGGGAGCAAGTGGATCTTCAAGAAAAAACTTGGTGTAGATGGGAAAGTGGAGACTTTCAAAGCTAGACTTGTAGCAAAGGGTTTTCGTCAAAGACCAGGTGTGGACTATGACGAAACCTTTTCTCCAGTGGCTATGCTTAAATCCATCCGGATCATGCTTGCCATCGCTGCATATCATGATTACGAAATCTGGCAAATGGATGTTAAGACCGCCTTTCTAAATGGTGATTTAGAAGAGTGCGTGTACATGACTCAGCCAGAGGGCTTCGTAGACAGTGGGAGCAGCGGAAAGGAGTGCAAACTGCTTAAATCCATTTATGGATTAAAGCAAGCATCGCGGAGTTGGAACATCTGCTTTGACGTCGTTATCAAAGAGTTTGATTTCGTCAAAAACCCAGATGAACCTTATATCTACAAGAAGGTAGCAGAGAGTAAGGTTGTCTTCCTCGTATTGTACGTGGACGACATACTCTTGATAGGAAATGATATTCCTATGCTGCAATCGGTCAAGCTCTTCTTATCACAAAGATTCTCGATGAAAGATCTTGGTGATGCCTCCTGCATATTGGGAATTAGGATCTATAGAGATAGATCCAAACGGATTTTGGGATTGTCCCAATCTAGGTACATTGACACCATACTAAAGAGGTTTAGTATGGAAGAATCCAAGCGTGGGAATTTACCCACGATTTCTGGAGTCACTCTCTCCAAAGAGATGTCTCCCAAGACTGATTTGGAGAGAGCTCGCATGCAAGGGATACCCTATGCTTCGGCTGTAGGCTCTATCATGTACGCGATGCTATGTACCAGACCCGATGTAGCATACTCACTAAGTGTAGTGAGCAGGTATCAAGCTGATCCTGGAGAGAGTCACTAGACAGCTGTGAAGAGCATTCTCAAGTACTTGCGAAGGACTAAAGAGATGCTCTTAGTGTATGGTAACGGAGAACTCCAAGTGGAGTCCTTTATCGATTCGAGCTTCCAGAGTGATAAGGACGACTTTAAGTCGCAGTCGGGATTTGTCTTTACCCTTTACGGAGGGGCGGTTAGCTGGAAGAGTTCCAAGCAGGAAACCGTGGCAGACTCGACGATGGGGGCTAAATACATCGCTGCCAACGATGCTGCTAAAGAGGCTGTCTGGATCAAGAAGTTCATTACTGAACTTGGAGTGGTTCCATCCATTGAGCATCCAATACCTTTGTATTGCGATAACAATGGAGCGGTGGCTTTGGCCAAGGAACCTAGGTCCCATCAGCGATCCAGGCATATTCTGAGGCGGTATCACCTGATCCGGGAGATAGTTGATCACCGGGAGATCGAGGTCAGGAGGGTTGACACGAAGAATAACACGGAGGATCCACTCACGAAGGCCATTCCCCAGATACAGTTTGAGAGACTCTTCGGGATGCTCGGTATGCGATACTACAGCAGCTGGCCCTAGTGCAAGTGGGAGATTGTTAGTTGTATGTATGCCCTAGAGGCCAGTATTGTACAGATGATGTATATTATATTGGATGCTTGGACATATATAGAGATGACTTTCTTGCTCGATATGATAGTATGCTATCTGGTTGCTCTTTATCTTAACATGTACACTTGTCTCTTTAAACTGTCTTACAGTTACATGTTGGTAAAGCCCTTAGGATGTGTACTTGACTACCTAGACTATGATGTAGATCATACTAGTAGGGACATGGTAGTCCATAGGTACATCCTTCAAGGTCCCTAGTCGTGGGTGTATCGAGACGGGGCATCGATATACCAGTGTAGACTAGCATATACGCTTCTCGACCCATGAGATGGGCGATGGATGATCCCATATCCATTGGTGTTTGACATCAGAGATGGTATACGGGTGCTCAGTGGAGACTGGGTACACTGGACGGACTCGCCGAGAACTCCCAGATGGTATTATACCTCACGTCAGATGGCAGTTCTCAGGTGACACTTGTGCAAGTTAGTCTGTAGACCCGAGATCGTCATAGAGTCTTGTGTGATTCCCACTGTGCTTTGATCTCCACCTTACCACGTCCATGAGGGCATGCAAAACGGTGGTCTTTGGGTACAGTCCCAAGTCACATGGAGGCAATGAGCGATAGGAGGGGTTTCGTCTCTCCCGGTATTGGGGGTTGATGTTGCGCTGTGCTCGATTGGCCGTAACAGGGAAGTCCCTGGGTAGGGCTGATCAGAGATTTGCTGGTAAGTGTTACCAGTAGTTTCTCGACCCGTTATGAGCCTCACATCGGCACGACTTATCGGTTATTGGGGTCTGACGTTTACCACCCCTAGACTTGATATGCGACGTATCAGACGAACAGACCGGACTGTACGGGAAGTGTTACTGGTTGGATTCACAGGAGTGTGAGCGGGCTAGCTCGTCGATCTTCTGATCGCTCAATACCCGGATGGCCGTTACGTTTAGCAGACCGCTTGCGGCTTGTGGGTGCTTGATATGATCATCATCTGCTACCGGCGTATTGACGAGTCTTTAGAGTCCTACACAGAGGTTTCCTGGCTTAAGCGAAACGAAATAGGAGAGCATATGAGATATGTGCAGGACCGAGAATAATGCGTGTATGTGATACCGTATTCCATTCTCGCGATGAAAGTATCGATTGGTTATATTCTATATAACCTAGATATCGAATCAAGGATTGATTCGATAAGCCGATACATAGGATACTAGTCGGTTGTATGCGATATGACCGAATCGTTAAATCAAGTGTTGATTTAATGATTTAATGTATAATTATATATTTGATATATTACTTTGCATTAACTAGTATTGGTTCACTTTAAATGGATTTTCTCACTTGATGTGCAAGTTGTATATGTGATATACTTTTATGCACATGTTTGTATCATGTTTGATGATACTTGCTCATTTGGTTAAGTGTAAAAAATTAAACCTTGGTTAAGTAAATGGTTAGGGTTTTTATTTATTCATTTATTTATCTTTTTAATTTGGATTAAAAAGAAATGGCAAAAGAAAACAAAAGGGTTGCTTTCATTCTTGAAGCTTGTTGAAGCTTCATGAAGCTTTGACCAAAGTGACCATTTTGTCTTCATGCTTAACCCTAACCATTCATCTAACCTTAGTCAATTCTCTACACCTAACCATGGTTTACATTATGATAAGTATTCATTTTCTTTTTCATTTTAATAACTTATCATAATCATCTTCATCTTCTTCTTCTTCTTGAGTTCAAGAAAAAGCTTGCCACCATCAATGGCATCTTGAGTAAACAAGTGAGAAATCCAATTCTAAAGTGAACCCACCTCCTATTTCTTCACCCTCTACCTCTTGCCAAGTAGTATAGGGTGTTTTCTTCACAAGTTTCACAACTTGGTGAAGTTGGAGCTTGAACTTGTGTTGCCTCGACGTAGATCATCTTCGGCACGAAGCCGACGACCTTGCCCGCCCATTTCTCCGATGAAGCCGAAGCTTGAGTCCGGGATTCGAGACGGACAGCGAGAGAACGTCTACGTGGAGCTAAGGAAGTGGAGAACCGGATCTACAAAGGTTGTAGCCTCTTTCTTATAGTTAAGTTGTTAACTAGCTTTACTTTTCGCCTAAAATTCTAGTTAACGATCCGTATTAGGGTTTCTCGGCACTCGTAAAATTTGAAATTGGCATGGTTGATGCCTTGTGAGACTTCATTAGCGTGCCTAGGAACCCTACACACATCACATATATCGCAGCAGAATAAACATATGAAACATTGGATATACTAGGACGTCCGTGTTTTTAATACGAGCCAGTATAAAACACGAATTCCACGGTCGCGATGAATAGCCAAACCCACACTCCTAGACCCCTACGAGAGCGGCAAGCAACCCTACCAATTCTAGAGTTAGGAGACCCGGACTCGACTCCTCGAGTTGGTCTCCTACTGGACTCCAGAACCCGGTTACTTGTGCTCTCCTCTTTGGGTCTATCCTAGTGCGGAAAAGTAAATAATATACAAAGGGTGACATCTTCCGCAACCTGGAAGTGCCCCAATAAAAGAATATTACATACAAGTTTTTACATGAATGAAAATGAAAAACACTCATCTCACATAAAAAAAAACCCGGCTATTCAAACACGATGATCTAATATAACATATCCAGCAACACATAACATCACATGTTATCAACGTAAGTAAATATGCACATCCCAATTGTCGTTGACATATAGCAACGAAACCGGCGATATCACATATTACACTTACGGTCACAGAAAAGAAAGTGTAAAACTACAACAGTTGGAATCCGCAACCTCTTTATACATCGCATGCCTAAACAAATGAATTCCTTAGACATCGCATGCCTAACAATTATAAACCCCGAATTTTAGTATCATTATCGAAAACTCTTTTCAATATTCAGTCGGGCAATTCAACAAGATTCCCGATATTCTGATCGAATGCTCGTCGCAAACTTCAGTAGACGGCCGCACCCCCGATGCCGTCGACGAAGTGCACCAAAGCGGAACACCGCTACCGCGAGCACCCAGACGGATGCTTTCGGCTACGGGGTTCTCCTACAGTCACTTGGTCGGGGCTAAGGGGTGTAGCTGTCTATTAAGTTTATCCGGCGAGTATCCGCGTACGCTACGTGATTGCGACGGACTTTTGATCACATCAAAATTCCGTGACAACCTATCAAGTGAGACTAAACCGCTAGATTTATAATATTCATTCAGTTATCTCATAACTACTTGTGAATTCCAATTATTGTATCACATTCCAGATAAATAGAAAATGTTAAACTTTCCGATCGATCAGTCAAACACCCAAGTTTTCCCGAAACAGCTCAACACATGAAATAGGTTTAAAAACATCCAGTTCATGCCTCAGTACCAATGGTCCAGCCGTAGAAGGGCCAAGCCAACGCCTCACATGTGGCACGCCGTACTGCCTCAAACCCGAAGGTTCAAAGGGCAGTTCAAGACGGTCACATAATCGAGTTAAGGTTTGTTGTCTTCTAGAGGGTCCATCGCGTTACTTGCACTACTTAGAACGTCTTTAAACCACGGAAAAATCCAACACTTGGAAATTTTCCGGCAGGGGAAAAGTGGGTATTTTTATCCGGTCGAACTTTTTAAGATTTTCTAAAATTATCCGGAAAGACACAGACGAGGTTAAACTTCCCGATCGAAACACCGAGTCCCCAATACAACCCAGAAAACTCAACTCTTGAGTGCAGATTAAAACTTCCCGGAGAACAGAGGAAACAGATACGGGCATTACTGTATCAAAACGAATCCCTAATCTGTTCAAACGGCCGCGGAACCGCCGCAAAAGGAGGCTATTGCCGCGGTTCCGCGGCGATACAGTGGAATGAGGGTTTCGTTTTCTGCAGTAACTCTTAGAATTTCCTGCTCTATTTTCTGAGAATTTTTAATTGACAAAAATCCACAGTTTGAAAAATTGTACAGAGGGGTTGAAATCGGGGGATATCGGGTTCGATCGGACTTCTAGCTTCGTCTACACATCTCCTAAAGCTCTAGCTAGGCTCTGATACCACTGTAGGGTTCCTAGGCATGCTAATGAGGTCTCACAAGGCATCAACCATGCCAAAATCAAAATTTTCCGGTGCCGAGAAACCCTAAACTAGATCGTTGACTAGAGTTTAGGCGATAACATATACGAGCAAACGACTTTACTCTAAAAGTGAACGGAAATACAACCTTTGTAGATCCGGTCCTCCACCTCCATAGCTCTGTGATGAAGTCCCCTCGCTGCGATCATCGAATCTCGGGCTCTAGCGTCGGCTTCATCGGAGAAATGGGCGGGCTAGGTCGTCGACTTCGATGCCGAAGATGATCTACGTCGAGGCGACACAAGGTCAAGCTCCAACTTCACCAAGCCATGAAATTTGTGAAGAAAACACCCTATACTACTTGGCAAGTGGTAGAGGATGAAGAAATAGGAAGTGGGTTCACTTTAGAATTGGATTTCTCACCCTTTTTCTCAAGTCACCATTGAAGGTTGCAAGCTTTCTTCTTCTTGAAGAAGAAGAAGAAGAAGAAAAAGAATATGATAAGAAAATCAATTAGAAAATAGAAAATACGTGATTCTTATCATAATGCAACCTTGGGTTAGATGTAGAGAATAAACCAAGGTTAGGTGAATGGTTAGGTTAGGCAAAAGAAACAAAAATGGTTGAACTTTTTCAAAGCTTCATGAAGCTTCTAAGTAAATCCCAAAAAGCAACCATTTCTTTTCTTGCCTTAAAAAGAATAAAAAAAATAAATAGTTAAAAGAAGATAATAAAACCCTAACCATTCACTTAAACATGGTTTAAAGTAAACCTACACCCAAACTTGCATGTATCATCAAACATGATACAAACTAGTGCACAAAACTATATCATATATACAATGTGCACATCAAGTGAGAAAATCCATCTTAAGTGAACCAATACTAGTTAATGCAAAGTAATATATCAAATATATAATTATACATTAAATCAACACTTGATTTAACAATCCGGTCATATCGCATATGACCGACTAATATCCGATGTATCGACTTATCGAATCAGTCCTCGATTCGATAACTAGGTTATATCACATACAACCAATCGATACATTCATCGCGAGAATAGAATACGGTATCACATACACGCATTATTCTCGGTCCCACACATATCTCATATGCTCTCCTATTTCGTTTCGCTTGAGCCAGGAAACCTCTGTGTAGGACTCTAAAGACTCGTCAATACGTCGGCAGCAAGTGATGATCATATCAAACACCCACAAGCCGCAAGCGGTCTGCTAAACGTAGCGGCCACCTGGGTATTGAGTGATCAGAAGATCGACGAGCAATCCTGCTCACACTCCTGTGAATCCAACCAGTAACACTTACCGTACAGTCCGGTCTCGTCGTCTGATATGTCGCATATCTCGCCTAGCGGTGGTAAACATCAAACCCCAATAGCTCAATAAGTCGTGTCGATATGAGGTCTATAACAGTTCGAGAAACTACTGGTAACACTTACCAGTAAATCTCAGCAACCCTGGCCAGGGATTTCCGGTTATAGCCAATCAAACACAGTGCAACATCAACTCCCTATACCGAGAGAGACGAATCCCCTCCTATCGCTCATTGCCTCCATGTGATTCGGGACTGTACCCAAAAACCACCGTTTTGCATGCCCTCTTGGACGTGGAAAGGTGGAAATCAAAGCATAGTGGGAATCACACAAGACTCTATGATGATCTCGGGTCAACAGACTAACCTGTACCAGTGTCACCAGAGAACTGCCATCTGACGTAAGGTATAATACCATCTGGGAGTTCTCGGCGAGTCCGTCCAGTGTACCCAGTCTCCACTGAGCACCCGTATATCATCTCTGATGTCAAACACCAATGGATATGGGATCATCCATCGCCCATCTGTATGGATCGAGAAGGTATACGCTAGTCTACTCTGGTATATCGATGCCCCGTCTCGATACACCCATGACTAGGGACCTTGAAGGATGTACTTATGGACTACCATGTCCCCACTAGTATGATCCGCATCATAGTCCAGGTAGTCAAGGACACATCCTAAGGGCTTTACCAACATGTAACAGAGAGACAATCAGTGTGCACGTTAAGGTAAAGATCAACCAGATAGCATACTATCATGTCGAGCAAGAAAGTCCTCCCTATATATGTCCAAGCATCCACTACAATATACATCCTATGTATAGTAATGGCCTCTATGGCATACATATAACTAACAATCTCCCACTTGCACTAGGGCCATCTGATAGCAGTGGTTGTAGTATCTCATACTCAACCATCCCTTAAAAGTCTCTCTCTGGGAAAAGGCCTTTGTGAGTGGATCCACCGTGTTGTCCTCTGAGTCTACTCTCCTAACCTCGATCACCCTGGAGATCAACCATCTCCATGATCAGGTGATACTGCCTTAGAATATGTCTGGATCACTGATGGGACGGACATTCCTTGGCATAAGCCACAACTCCATTATCACACAATGGGAGGAACTAAGTTCATCTCATGAACTGATATACACCCAGACAGCCTCTTTGGTAGCATCTTAAGTAGCGATGTATCCTGCCTTTATCGTCTAGTAAGCCACGGTATTTATCTCGGAACTCTTCCAACATACCGTCCCTCCACTGAGGGTAAAGACAATGCCTGTGACTGACATTCAGTCGTCCTTATCACCCTGGAACACTTCCAGTGATTCTCCCTAGGATCAATTGATACCATCTCACTTCAACTAGTGAGAATCCTAACATCTATTTAGATCTATCTCATAGATCCAAAACCCAGGATTTAGTAGGTATCACTTTGATCATATGTGGAGAATCGTTGTGATAAGCGGAGATTGATCGAGCGTAGCATAGGAAACTCCTTCCCTATCAAGAGTATGTCATCCACGTACTCTACGAGGATCGTCACCATACTCCCTACTACCTTTTTGTTTATATAAGGTTCATCTACCATTTTGATGATGTCAAACTCTTTTGACTACTACATCAAAACAGACGTTCCAACTCCGCGATACCTGCTTTATCCTATAAAGCATCTTGTACACGTTTTCGCTGCTCCCACTGTCTACGAAGCCCTCTGACTGTGTACTTACAGACGCTCTCTTTTAAAACATCATTTTAGAAAAGCAGTCATGACACCCAACCGCCAGATATCGTAGTCATGGTATGTAGCCATGGCAAGTAGGATCCGGATAGACTTAAGCATAGCCACTGGAAAAGGTTTTATCATTATCCACGCCTGGTCGATGACGAAAACCTTTAACAAGTCTAGCTTTGAAAGTCTCAACCTTTCCAAATACACCAAGTAATCTTCTCAAGATATACTTGCTCCTGATGGGGATTTAACCCTTCAGATAAAGCAACTAAAGTCCATACTTTGTTGGTGTATAAGAATTCCATCTCAGATCGCTAGCATCCAGCCATTCTTACAGAGTCCCTACTCTCGATGGCCTGCTCGAAACTAGTTGGGTCATCATCTCATGATGCAATCCTCGCTCCCACTGTCATCGAGAAACCGAAGTATCTCTCAGGTGGATGAGGAAACCTACTAGATCGGTGGAGAGGCTGAGGTTCGTTAGAATCTACTGAATCCTTTGGTTCTACCAAATCATCTGCTGTAGTTTGCATAGCTGGAACCTTTCCAGTTGTACATAACAGACCTTACCTCGAGCTTGTCCGGATTATGCTTTTAGACATAGCCCGGAAAACCCCAAATCTTAACCAGCTTAAGACATGGGCTCTTCCCATACCATATCTCATATGGAGTGGCAGGCTGTGATCTGATTCAAACCCTATTCAATAGGTATGCAGCTTCTCAAGCGCATAACTCCCAAAAGGAAACAGGTAACTCAGTAGTACTCATCATAGAGCGCACCATATCGAATAGGGTGCAATTGCTCCGCCCCGATATACCATCGTGCTATGGTGTATACGGAGGAGTAATGCTGAGAAAGAATCTCATTCTGCTTTAGAATAGTCCAGGAATTCCATGCTCAAGTATTCTCCTCCCTGATCGCATCAAAGGACATAATACTTATACCCTTATTTTGGTTCTCTACTTCTAACTTATATTCCGTGAATATCTTAAAAGGTTCGGACTTGTGTTTCAACAGGAACATATGTCTGAATCTTGAAAGATCATCAGAGAATGTAATGAAGTACAAAGAACTGGTCTTGGCATGTGTAGACAGGGGACCTTTATACATCAACATGTATCATCCCAAGAGTTCACTAACTATTTCTCTGTTTCCAATAAACAGAGCTGGTGTCATTATATCTTTGTGACATGACTAGCAAGTTTCACAAGATGTAAATTCAAACTGATTTAAATATGCATCTACATGTAACTTCAGCTAGTCGAATCGCATTGATATGACCTAGTCTACAATGCCTCAAGAAGGATTCGTTCATTTCTGAACTCTTTCTCTTGTGTGTGTTCTGTATACTAAAAACTATAGTTTGATTTAGAACATCAATGCTTTTAGATAACGTGCCTGAACCGATCAACTTTTGATATAGGAAATGTTCAAAACATTATCCAACAATACAAAATTTTATCATTTCTTTACTAATAAAGAGAGTGATATGATTTTGTATATTAGGTTCGGTATCTAATAACATTCGTTCAGAATCAATGTATTGGTAATACAGGGTGACAGTGACCAACAGACTTGGCTGCAACACATGCCCCGTTTTCTGTCTCATGAAACTTATCACCCGTTCTCAGTTCTCTACCTTTCTGTAGCCCTATGTAACAGATTACATATCTGGGATCCTGATCCGGTATCAAATACCCAGGACGTGGAGGATATAGAGAAACAGTTCTTTGCAATGAACACACCCGAAGGAGATGCATCATATGCACTTTCTTCGTTTGGGCGGCACGGGAAATCTGGTATTCCCCAATTTCCTGCTCTGTCTTATAACAATTATAAGTTGGAGCGGGACCAACATTCCCCAGCTCAGTATAACAAGCGGGTTCGGTCAATACATCTGTATTATTATCTTGATTAAGGCGTGATATGGTCGCTACCTGAAGAGAGAGAGAAGAAAACACTCTGCGTGCGCTCTTGCAAGATTAGATTGGTTATTATTTTATCTAATCGGGATGGCTCCCACTGTTTTTATCAAATCTTCCTTCAAACCCTAAAAAGGAAAGACTAGCCGGGATTAATTACGCACTACAAGTTCGCCAATCTTTCAGCCAGGCCAGTGTCGGTACTTTGAGGGAGGTCCCCCGTGCTTTCGTACGAACCTAATTAATATAAACATCGTTTTCCCAGAGGCATAACCCCGTTGACACCTTTCTAGACACCTACTTGATCGGCTAATTGTAATGTGTAAAACTCTCCCAGGAGTAATTCTTACTCGCAGCGGGTATCGGGATCCAACTATCTCATAGAAGGTATGCAATCTCATTGCAAATTTCAACACTTGAAATTCCCGATAATATTTTGCCCCTAACGTGCTATGACCTTGATGAAAGCCAACAAACCATAGCCCGCTAGTCTAGTTCAACCCGTACATTTCTTGATTGAATTAAACCCACCCGCACGACCCTTGACGAAAGCCAACAAAGCCGCACGACTACCCTAATCCAATCGCATCGTATGCAGCAGATAAGCAGCATATAGCTACCGCACACTACACCTTGACGAAAGCCAACAAATGTAGCACGAATACTATATACAACTTATCTGAAATGACGGAGGGCTACGACAGGTTTTTCTGAAAACCTATTGCGTAATGAACTTGATATCGTTGTAGAATCAAATGATTTTAAAATGGAGTGTTTTTGAGGCTTTTCTAGTTTTGCTAAAGGGGTCACTCCCGGTGAAGGAATCGTTGGCCCTTTCCTCGTTGAATGAGGTGCAGGATATATCATATATACCGCTGTGCAAAGCAGAAACTATAGAAGTTATCAAAAGACAAACCGAGGGGTGTAGCATCTGCCAGTTATTGCTAAAGGGGTCACTCCCGGTGAAGGGATCGTCGGCCCTTTCCTCATCGAATAAGGTGCAGGATATATCATATATACCGCTGTGCAAAGCAAAAACTGTAGCTACCTGTTTTATTTTTGAAATTCGATTCCACAACACCTTTAGGTTTCTTTTATTTCATTAATCTCATTAATGAAGTCCCATCATTTAAGTACCTAAACATCACAGATAAATACGACGTACACTTATGTCATCCGCATTCGCCTCGATGTCCCCTCATGCACCGTTAGGTTAGGTAACTAACGGCAGAGCGGGGCAGGGCTAGCACGGGTGTAAAACATAAGTAACGTCTATATAATATATCATACATACTATATAAAGTATCTATCACAGAACATATCACATGATCACATCACAGATATCGCAGCAGAATAAACATATGAAACATTGGATATACTAGGACATCCGTGTTTTTAATACGAGCCAGTATAAAACACGGATTCCACGGTCGCGATGAATAGCCAAACCCACACCCCTAGACCCCTACGAGAGCGGCAAGCAACCCTACCAATTCTAGAGTTAGGAGACCCGGACTCGACTCCTCGAGTTGGTCTCCCACTGGACTCCAGAACCCGGTTACTTGTGCCCTCCTCCTTGGGTCTATCCTAGTGCGGAAAAGTAAATAATATACAAAGGGTGACATCTTCCGCAATCTGGAAGTGCCCCAATAAAAGAATATTACATACAAGTTTTTACATGAATGAAAATGAAAAACACTCATCTCACATAAAAAAAACCCGGCTATTCAAACACGACGATCCAATATAACATATCCAGCAACACATAACATCACATGTCATCAACGTAAGTAAATATGCGCATCCCAATTGTCGTTGACATATAGCAACGAAACCGGCGATATCACATATTACACTTACGGTCACAGAAAAGAAAGTGTAAAACTACAACAGTTGGAATCCGCAACCTCTTTAGACATCGCATGCCTAAACAAATGAATTCCTTAGACATCGCATGCCTAACAATTATAAACCCCGCATTTTAGACTCATTATCGAAAACTCTTTTCAATATTCAGTCGGGCAATTCAACAAGATTCCCGATATTCTGATCGAATGCCTGTCGCAAACTTCAGTAGACGGCCGCACCCCCGATGCCGTCGACGAAGTGCACCAAGGCGGAACACTGCTACCGCGAGCACCCAGACGGATGCTTTCGGCGACGGGGTTCTCCTACAGTCACTTGGTCGGGGCTAAGGGGTGTAGCTGTCTATTAAGTTTATCCGGCGAGTATCCGCGTACGCTACGTGATTGCGACGGACTTTTGATCACATCAAAATTCCGTGACAACATATCAAGTGAGACTAAACCGCTAGATTTATAACATTCATTCAGTTATCTCATAACTACTTGTGAATTCCAATTATTGTATCACATTCCAGATAAATAGAAAATGTTAAACTTTCCGATCGATCAGTCAAACACTCAAGTTTTCCCGAAACAGCTCAACACATAAAATAGGTTTAAAAACATCCAGTTCATGCCTCAGTACCAACGGTCCAGCCGTAGAAGGGTCAATCCAACGCCTCATATGTGGCACGCCGTACTGCCCCAAACCCGAAGGTTCAAAGGGCAGTTCAAGACGGTCACCTAATCGAGTTAAGGTTTGGTGTCTTCTAGAGGGTCCATCGCGTTACTTGCACTACTTAGAACGTCTTTAAACCACGGAAAAATCCAACACTTGGAAATTTTCCGGTAGGGGAAAAAGTGGGTATTTTTATCCGGTCGAACTTTTCAAGATTTTCTAAAATTATCCGGAAAGACACAGACGAGGTTAAACTTCGCGATCGAAACACCGAGTCCCCAATACAACCCAGAAAACTCAACTCTTGAGTGCAGATTAAAACTTCCCAGAGAACAGAGGAAACAGATACGGCCATTACTGTATCAAAACGAATCCCTAATCTGTACAAACGGCCGCGGAACCGCCGCAAAAGGAGGCTATTGACGCGGTTCCGCGGCGATACAGTGGAATGAGGGTTTCATTTTCTGCAGTAACTCTTAGAATTTCCTGCTCTATTTTCTGAGAATTTTTAATTGACAAAAATCCACAGTTTGAAAAATTGTACAGAGAGGGTTGAAATCGGGGGATATCGGGTTCGATCGGACTTCTAGCTTCGTCTACACATCTCCTAAAGCTCTAGCTAGGCTCTGATACCACTATAGGGTTCCTAGGCACGCTAATGAGGTCTCACAAGGCATCAACCATGCCAAAATCAAAATTTTCCGGTGCCGAGAAACCCTAAACTAGATCGTTGACTAGAGTTTAGGCGATAACATATACGAGCAAACGACTTTACTCTAAAAGTGAACGGAAATACAACCTTTGTAGATCCAGTCCTCCACCTCCATAGCTCCATGATGAAGTCCCCTCGCTGCGATCATCGGATCCCGGGCTCTAGCGTCGGCTTCATCGGAGAAATGGGCGGGCTAGGTCGTCGACTTCGATGCCGAAGATGATCTACGTCGAGGCGACACAAGATCAAGCTCCAACTTCACCAAGCCATGAAACTTGTGAAGAAAACACCCTATACTACTTGGTAAGTGGTAGAGGATGAAGAAATAGGAAGTGGGTTCACTTTAGAATTGGATTTCTCACTCTTTTTCTCAAGTCACCATTGAAGGTTGCAAGCTTTCTTCTTCTTGAAGAAGAAGAAGAAGAAGAAAAAGAATATGATAAGAAAATCAATTAGAAAATAGAAAATAAGTGAATCTTATCATAATGCAACCTTGGGTTAGATGTAGAGAATAAACCAAGGTTAGGTGAATGGTTAGGTTAGGCAAAAGAAACAAAAATGGTTGAACTTTTTCAAAGCTTCATGAAGCTTCTAAGTAAATCCCAAAAAGCAACCATTTCTTTTCTTGCCTTAAAAAGAATAAACAAAATAAATAGTTAAGAGAATATAATAAAACCCTAACCATTCACTTAAACATGGTTTAAAGTAAACCTACACCCAAACTTGCATGTATCATCAAACATGATACAAACTAGTGCACAAAACTATATCATATATACAATGTGCACATCAAGTGAGAAAATCCATCTTAAGTGAACCAATACTAGTTAATGCAAAGTAATATATCAAATATATAATTATACATTAAATCAACACTTGATTTAACGATCCGGTCATATCGCATATGACCGACTAATATCCGATGTATCGACTTATTCTCGCGATGAATGTATCGATTGGTTGTATGCGATATAACCTAGTTATCGAATCAGTCCTCGATTCGATAACTAGGTTATATCGCATACAACCAATCGATACATTCATCGCGAGAATAGAATACGGTATCACATACACGCATTATTCTCGGTCCCGCACATATCTCATATGCTCTCCTATTTCGTTTCGCTTGAGCCAGGAAACCTCTGTGTAGGACTCTAAAGACTCGTCAACACGCCGGCAGCAATTGATGATCATATCAAACACCCACAAGCCGCAAGCGGTCTGCTAAACGTAGCGGCCACCTGGGTATTGAGCAATCAGAAGATCGACGAGCAAGCCCGCTCACACTCCTGTGAATCTAACCAATAACACTTACCGTACAGTCCGGTCTCGTCGTCTGATATGTCGCATATCTCGCCTAGGGGTGGTAAACATCAAACCCCAATAGCTCAATAAGTCGTGTCGATATGAGGTCTATAACAGTTCGAGAAACTACTGGTAACACTTACCAGTAAATCTCAGCAACCCTGGCCAGGGATTTCCGGTTATAGCCAATCGAACACAGTGCAACATCAACTCCCTATACCGGGAGAGACGAATCCCCTCCTATCGCTCATTGCCTCCATGTGATTCGGGACTATACCCAAAAACCACCGTTTTGCACGCCCTCTTGGACGTGGAAAGGTGGAAATCAAAGTATAGTGGGAATCACACAAGACTCTATGACGATCTCGGGTCAACAGACTAACCTGTACCAGTGTCACCAGAGAACTGCCATCTGACGTAAGGTATAATACCATCTGGGAGTTCCCGGCGAGTCCGTCCAGTGTACCCAGTCTCCACTGAGCACCCGTATATCATCTCTGATGTCAAACACCAATGGATATGGGATCATCCATCGCCCATCTGTATGGGTCGAGAAGGTATACGCTAGTCTACTCTGGTATATCGATGCCCCGTCTCGATACACCCACGACTAGGGACCTTGAAGGATGTACTTATGGACTACCATGTCCCCACTAGTATGATCCGCATTATAGTCCAAATAGTCAAGTACACATCCTAAGGGCTTTACCAACATGTAACAGAGAGACAATCAGTATACACGTTAAGGTAAAGATCAACCAGATAGCATACTATCATGTCGAGCAAGAAAGTCCTCCCTATATATGTCCAAGCATCCACTATAATATACATCCTATGTATAGTAATGGCCTCTAGGGCATACATATAACTAACATGGCTTATGGGCTTAAATGATAGGACTACATTAATATGATTAATGTAAGGAAAATAAACCTAAAAAGATGTTGTAGAATCAGATTAGAAAAACCACTCTGCTTTTTACGAAAAAGCTACATTTCAAAACTGCGGAGTTTAAGCCACTCCTTTTGAAAACCATTTGATTCTACGACGATATTAAGTTCAAAGCGTTAAAGGTTTTCTTAAAAACCATCTGCAACCCTCCGTCATTTTAGGAAGTAGAGTACTTAGTATTCGTGCTACGTTTGTTGACTATAGTTAAGGCGTAGTGTACGGTAGCTAAGTGATGTCTTCCTACAATGCATATGATGCAGATTAATTGGGACATTCATATGACTTTGTTGACCATAGTTAAGGGTCACGTGGATGGGTCTAATTAATCAAGAAATGATGGGTAGAACTTAACTAGTGCTTATGATTTGTTGACCATAGTTAAGGTCATGAGTGCTAGGGGTAAAAACCACATCGGGAATTTCAATAGTTGAAATTTGCAATGAGATTGCATACCTTCCATATGATGGTTAGATCCTGATCCCACTGTGGGCAATAGTTGTTCCCAGGAGAGTTTTGCAGTTTACAATTAGTTAACCTATTAGGTGTCTAGAAAGGTGTTAACGGGGCTACTCCTTTGGGAAGACGAGGTTTATATTAATTAGGTAAGTGGGAAAGCACGGGGAACCTTCCTCAAGTACCGACACTGGCCTGGCTGAACTGTTAGCGAAGTTGTAGACTGTAATTAATCCTGGCTAGTTTTCTTTTTTAAGGTTTGAAATAAAAACATGATTAAAGCAGTGGGAGATATCAATTAGATAAGATAATAACCAATCTGATCTTTGCAAGAGCTTTCGCTGAGTGTATTCTTTTCTCTCTCTTAATGGCAGATACCAATGACAGGACTCAAGTTTCTACTAGATAAAAATAAACTGAATGGGACCAATTATAAAGACTGGCTGAAGAATCTTAACATTACCTTGACTTATGATAAGGTATCATATGTCCTCACGGCTCCAGCCCCTCCCGTCCCAGGTCCTAAATCCTCAGTTGTGGATATTGAAGTCCGCAAGATATAGGATGCTGACTGTGCCACAGCCAAGTGCCTCGCGCTTGCATCGATGGATAACACACATCAAAAGCAGCACGAGAATATGGACGTACAAGCCATATTTCTCCATACAAAGGAGTTGTATGGAGAGCAATCTCGTGTATTACGATACGAGGCATCCAGAAAGCTGTTTCAGATGCGAATGGCCCCTGGCACACCAGTAGGAGACCATGTTCTGAAGATGATAGCTCTCATAGAGGAGCTTGAGGACCCATGGTGGATAATGGACAATGAGAAATATACGGATATTATTCTGCAATCTCTCCTCTCTACCTTTGCTCAATTTATAGTTAACTTCAACATGCACAACATGGAGAAGGAACTACCTGAACTCCTTAATATGTTAAGGAGTGCAGAGAGCATGCTGAAATCAGTGAAAACTCCCGTTTTGAGTGTTGGGCCATCTTCCTCCTCTCGCCCGAAGGCTAAGGCTAAGAGAAAGATGATGAAGAAACCCACCAAACCTAAGGGTGGAATCAAAAAGGCCAAGGGGAAAGACAAGTCCAAAGCTGGGGAATCGGAGAAAAGGGAATGTTATCATTTCCACAAAACAGGACACTGGAAGCGCAACCGCACGAAGTACTTGGATCTCAAGAAGAAGCATGGGGATGCTTCCGCTTCAGGTGTGTTTGTGACAGAAAATTGTTTTTCAATAAACTCTGCTTCCTAGGTATTAGATACCGGTTCAGGTTCTCACATTTGCAATTCTATGCAGGGTCTGAGAAATAGCAAGGTTTTGAAGACAGGTGACCATACTCTCTGCGTTGGAAATGGTTCCAATGTACATACAGTTGCAGTGGGAGAGTATCACTTGGGGTTGCCGTCTGGGTGTATATTGGTTTTGAACCCATGTTATTATGTACCTAGTATGCTTTGTAATATAATATCCGTTTCTTTATTAGACAATGAAGGATATAATTTTGTATTGCAGAACAATGTTATGAACATTCACCTGAATCAAATGTTGGTTGGGTATGGTACACTTAATAACGAGATATACGTCCTAAATCAACACACAGTTTTCAGCATACAACACACTAATAAAAGAAAACTTTCAGAAATAAATGAAGCTTTTCTTTGGTATTGTAGACTTGGTCATATTAACGAAACAAGACTAAACAAGCTACATAAAGATGGATATTTAAACCCTTTTGAATATAAATCTTATGCAACTTGTCAGTCTTGTATCAAGGGTAAAATGACCAAAACTCTGTTTACAGGATACGGAGAAAGAGCTACTGAGCTCTTAGGCCTCATACATAGTGATGTATGCGGGCCAATGTCTACAATGGCTAGAGGCGGTTTTTCATACTTCATTACTTTCACTGATGATTTCTCAAGATTCAGTCATGTATTTTTATTAAAGCACAAGTCCGAAGCTTTCAAGAAATTCACTGAATATAAACTCGAAATAGAAAAACAAACCGGCTTGAGCATCAAAATGCTTCGATCAGATCGAGGTGGGGAGTATCTCAGTACAGAGTTTGCAGACTTCCTAAAAGAGAATGGGATTCTCTCTCAGCTCACTCCTCCTTACACACCACAGCACAACGGTGTGTCAGAACGACGAAATCGGACCCTATTAGATATAGTCCGTTCCATGATGAGTGATGCTGAGTTACCCAACTCATTTTGGGGGCATGCATTAGAAACTATAGCATTTCTACAGAACAGGGTCCCAACCAAAACTGTGTCTACCACGCCATATAAGATATGGCATAGGAAGAGACCATCTCTTAAACGATTTAAGATTTGGGGTTGTCCGGCCTATGTTAAAAAGCAGAATCCGGACAAACTCGAGACACGGTCAGTCATGTGTAATTTTGTGGGATATCTAAAGAATTCTTATGGATATCTATTCTACCACAAGGAGGAACAAAAAGTGTTTGTTTCTCAGTATACCACGTTTTTGGAAAAAGATTTTTTACAAATGATACTGATGGCAGTGTGGTAGATCTAAAAGAAGTTCTAGAAACACAAATTACAAATGATGACTTGGTTGAACCAGCTGTTGCAACAAAAACTGAGGAACCTCGGCCACTCCGTAGGTCTGGTAGGACTTCTCTCCCACCGGAGAGGTACTACGGTTTCCTCATTGAAGGTGATAGAGAAGACTGGATCATGGAGGAGGATGATCCTACCAGCTTTCAGCAAGCTATCACGAGTTGAGAGTCTGTAAAGTGGCTGGATGCCATGAGATCCGAAATGGAGTCTATGTACACCAACAAAATATGGACTTTAAACATTGTACCCCCTAGGGTAAAACCTGTGGGGTGCAAATGAATCTTTAAAAGAAAGATTGGTGTAGATGGGCAGGTAGAGACCTATAAAACAAGACTTGTGGCGAAGGGTTTTCGTCAAAGACCAGGTCTGGACTATGACGAAACTTTTTGTCCCATAGCCATGCTTAAATCCATTCGGATCCTACTTGCTATCGCTGCTCACTACGACTATGAAATCTGGCAGATGGACGTTAAAACAGCATTTCTAAATGGAGATTTAGAAGAATGCGTTTATATGGACCAGCCAGAGGGCTTCATTGACAGTGGGAGCAGCGGGAAAGCATGTAGACTTCTTAAATCCATTTATGGATTAAAGCAGGCATCACGGAGTTGGAACATCTGTTTCGATGATGTTATCAAAGTGTTTGATCTCATCAAAAATCTAGATGAACCTTGTGTTTATAAGAAGGCTGTAGGGAGAGCTGTCACATTCCTCGTATTGTACGTGGATGACATTCTTCTGATAGGAAATGATATTCATATGCTACAGTCGGTCAAATCTTTCTTATCACTAAGGTTCTCCATGAAGGACCTGGGCGATACCACATACATTCTGGGAATTAGGATCTATAGGGATAGATCCAAGAGGTTATTGGGATTGTCCCAAACCAGGTACATCAACACCATCCTAAAAAGGCTTAGTATAGAAGACTCCAAGCGGGATGCCTTACCCTCTTGCCATGGGGTCACTCTCTCTAAGGACTCTTGCCCAAAGACCGATGAAGAGAGAGCTCGCATGAGCATTATACCCTATGCTTCTGCAGTAGGATCTATAATGTATGCGATGTTATGTACATGCCCAGATGTAGCTTATGCACTTAGTGTAGTAAGAAGGTATCAATCCAACCCAGGGGAGAATCACCGGATAGCTGTGAAGAACATTCTTAAATACTTGCGAAGGACTAAAGAATTGTTCTTGGTGTATGGTAACGGAGATCTCCAAATGGAGGCCTTTACCGATTCGAGCTTCCAGAGTGATAAAGACGACAGCAAATCTATCTCTGGGTTTGTATTTACCCTCAATGGAGGGGCGGTAAGTTGGAAGAGTTCCAAACAGGAAACCGTTGTAGACTCTACGATGGAGGCTGAGTACATTGCTGCGAATGATGCCGCCAAGGAAGCCGTGTGGATGAGGAAGTTCGTCTCGGAGCTAGGAGTAGTTCCAACCATTATTGATCCAATACCATTGTATTGTGATAATAATAGGGCTATGGCGTTAGCCAAGGAGCCCAGGTCCCATCAGCGGTCCAGACACATCCTGAGGCGCTTTCATTTGATCCGGAAGATTGTAGATCGCCGCGAGATCGAGATTAAGAGAGTAGACACAAAGAATAACATCGTGGATCCACTCACCAAGGCCCTCCCTCAGCCGCAACATGAGAGACTTTTTGAGATGTTAGGTATGAGATACGCCAATAACTGGCCTTAGGACAAGTGGAAGATTGTTGGATATATGTATGCCCTAGAGGCCATTATATGATAGTGGATGTATTTATACATGTATATATATATATATATATTCAGTATACATTCTTGCTCGACATGATAGTATACTATCTGGTTCTTCTTTATCTGACATGTTGACTTGATCATGCTTTTATTCATTCACACATGTTGATAAAGCCCTGAGGATATTGGCTTGACTACTGTGACGTCTGTAGTTTATAAGCATATCATGAAATGTCCCTAGTCGTAGGTGTATCGAGATGGGGCATCGAGATACCAGAGTAGACTAGCGTATATGATATTAGACCCAAATGATGGGCGATGGATGTTCCCACATCCATTGATGTTTGACATCGAGATCGTATACGGGTGCTCAGTGGTGACTGGGTACACTGGACGGACTCGCCGAGAACTCCTATATGGTATTATATCTATCGTCGAATAGCAGTTCGCAGGTAACACTGGTACAGGTTAGTCTGTAGACCCGAGATCGTCATAGAGTCTTGTGTGTTCTCCCACTGTACTTTGATTACCATCCTACCACGGCTCTACTGAGTCGTGCAAACAGGTGGCTTTTGGGTGCAGTCCTGTGACACACGAAGACGATGAGCGATAGGAGGAGTTTCGTCTCTCCCGGTATTGGGAGTTAATGCTGTGCTGTGCTCGATTGGCTATATCAGTAAGTCCCTGGCCAGGGCTGTTGAGATTTACTGATAAGTGTTATCAGTAGTTTCTCGATCTGTTATAGACCATTCATCGGCACGACTTATTGAGTTATTGGGGTCGACGTTACCATCCCTAGACTCAGTATGCAGCATATCTGACGAAGAGACCGGACTGTACGGTAGTGTTGCCGGTTGGCTCGACGGGAGTTGTGACAGGTTTGCTTGTTTTCTTCTGATCACTCAATATCCGAGTGGCCGTTACGTTTAGCTGACCTTTTGCGGCTTGGGGGTGCTTGATATGATCATTACCCACTGCTGGCGTATTGACGAGTCTTAGAGTCCCACAATGGAGTTACCTAGTCCAGGCGAAACGATGTGGTGCGCATATGAGATATGCGTAGGGACCCGATTAAATGCGCGTATGTGATACCGTATATTAATCGGGCGGTTTGCTATTGGTCGGGCCGTATGTGATATGACCGGTTTGCTAAATCAAGTGTTGATTTATCATTGACCATTAGCTTTTTCACTTTAAACACTTCTTGTTTTTTGTTGTATGCATGCATGTATGCATTTATTCTCTTTGATGCATATATGGATGTGCATGCACTCATACATGCATACAAAATTCTATCATGGTTGTTGATATATTGGATGGTGGCAATATAAGACTCACACCTTAATAAATATGTTGATATTTATATTTGGAAAAGAAAATGGAATTAGATAATTACTCATTGTTGATTATTTTATTCCCCTCACTTACCTTTGTGTTAACCATGAGTTAATTTCCATTGCCATTTTGCATCCAAAGATAAATATCTAGATATTTATTAACTTGGGTTAAGAGTGAGAAGAAGAAAATATATATATTCTTTTCTCGTTCTTAACTTAACACTTATCATTATCTCTTGAGCTCTCATTTGCCATCATCTTCTTTCTCCTCTCTCTTGCTCTCTAGCTTTCATTAGTGAGCAAAAGAGTGATCAAGTTAGGGTTTTAAAGTGAGAAAACAAACCACATCACCATTCTACACTACTCTTGCCCATTAGTTTAGAGTGTTGAGTTCTACTTCTTCTCTTGATCAAGTGGAGCTTCTAGCTTGGACAAAGAGGACTCCGGGTGGATCGTCGTGGACCTAGAGGATTTCAAGCGAGCTTCTTTCAACTCTCAAGTGGTCAAAGAGTCTAGCGTAGGGAGCTATAAAGGTTGTATTCTCAAACCCTAGCCTTTTACTACTTGTGTTTGTGTTAAAGTTTTGTTACCCTAACTTTCTAGTATGATCCTTAGGATGTTTCTTTAGCGCCCTATAATTTTTAATATGGCATGTGTGATTCTACCAAACCCTAGTGGTGGTGCTGTAGAAACACCTTCAGTGAGATTGTGGTTGCGAGACTTAGAGCGAGGGATTTTCCGCTACTTGTGGTTTAGATATCTTGCTTATATATTTATCTTTTGTGGTGAACTTCGTCGTTGGGCATCGTATACTTATATATACTATCTTGCATGGTTGTGATCCGCCATTTGGCGAAGAGCTAGCTCCCGCTTGGGGATGCCTTTATTATTATTATGTATTTGTGCTTTTGGATCAAAAAATACAAAGGAGGTGCTACCCAAATTTTTAAAACACGAAACATGTTTTCCTACTAGAAATTTTCACTTGCAATTTTTATGTTCCTTTTCTATGCATTAAGAAAACTTGATTTCATTATACCTTATTTCAAAACTTCACCTCCTTTATTTTCTTAAAAAGGTTTAGATTTCTGGGTTTCAGTTTACTTGAATTACATTACACCTTTAGACGCTGCGTGATTTAAGTGCTGGTCACGAGCTAATATTTCGGATCGTGACAGTAAACCAATACAAGTCAACATGTTAAGACAGAGTGAAACAAAATAGCATACTATCATGTCGAGCAAGAAAGTCCTCTCTATATATATCCAAGCATCCACAATAATATACATCATATGTACAATAATGGCCTCTAGGGCATATATATAACTAACAATTTCCCACTTGAACTAAGGCCAGCTGTTGTAGTATCTCATACCCAACATCCTGAAGAGTCTCTCAAATTGTATCTGGGGTATGGCCTTCGTGAGTGGATCCGCAGTGTTGTCCTTCGTGTCAACTCTCCTGACCTCGATCTCTCAGCGATCAATTATCTCCCGGATCAGGTGACACCGCCTCAGATTATGTCTGGATCTCTGATGGGACCTGGGTTCCTTGGCCAAAGCCACAGCTCCATTATTATCACAATACAAAGGTATTGGGTGCTCAATGGATGGAACCACACCAAGTTCAGTGATGAACTTCTTCATCCAGACAGCCACTTTGGCAGCATTGTTGGCAGCGATGTATTCAGCCTCCATCATCGAGTCTGCCACAGTTTCTTGCTTGGAATTCTTCCAACAAACCGCCCCTCCATTTAGGGTAAAGACAAATCCCGAGTGCGAGTTAGAGTCGTCCTTATCACTTTGGAAGCTTGAATCAGTAAAGGACTCCACCTGGAGTTCTCCGTTACCATACACCAAGAACATCTCTTTAGTCCTTCTCAAGTACTTGAGAATGTTCTTCACAGCTGTCCAGTGACTCTCTCCTGGATCTGCATGATACCTACTCACTAAACTTAGTGAGTATGCTACATCGGGTCTGGTATATAGCATCGCGTACATGATAGAGCTTACTGCCGAAGCATAGGGTATACCTTGCATGCAAGCTCTCTCCAAATCAGTCTTAGGAGACATCTCTTTGGAGAGAGTGAGTCCAGAGATCGTGGGTTGGTTCCCACGCTTGGATTCTTCCATACTAAATCTCTTTAGTATGGTGTCAATGTACCTGGATTGGGACAATCCCAGTATCCGTTTAGATCTATCTCTATAGATCTTAATCCCCAAAATGCAGGATGCATCACCTAGATCTTTCATTGAGAATCTATGTGATAAGAAGAGCTTGACCGAGTGCAGCATAGGAACATCATTTCCTATCAAGAGTATATCATCTACGTACAATACGAGGAAGACAACCTTACTCTTTGCCACTTTCTTGTATACACAAGGTTCATCTACGTTCTTGATGAAGTCAAACTCTTTGACTACCACATCAAAGCAGATATTCCAACTCCGCGATGTCTGCTTTAACCCGTAGATGGATTTAAGCTGCTTGCACACCTTTCCGCTGCTCCCACTATCTACGAAGCCCTCTGGCTGAGTCATGTATACGCACTCTTCCAAATCACCATTTAGAAAGGCGATCTTAACATCCATCTGCCAGATTTCGTAATCATGGTATGCAGCAATGGCAAGTAGGATCCGGATGGACTTAAGCATAGCTACTGGAGAAAAGGTTTCGTCATAATCTACACCCGGTCGTTGACGAAAACCCTTTGCAACAAGTCTAGCTTTGAAAGTCTCAACTTTTCCATCTACACCAAGTTTCTTCTTAAAAATCCATTTGCTCCCAATGGGTTTTACCCCTTCAGGAGCAACTTCCAAAGTCCATACTTTGTTGGTGTACATGGATTCCATCTCAGATCGCATTGCATCCAGCCATTTCACAGAGTCCCTACTCGTGATAGCCTGCTGGAAGCTAGTCGGCTCATCATCTTCCATGATGCAATCCTCGCTCCCACCATCAATGAGAAAACCATAGTATCTCTTAGGTGGATAAGGAACCCTACTAGATCGACGGAGCGGTTGAGGTTCGTTGGGAACTACTAAATCCTCTGGTTCCACCAAATCTTCTGTCGTAGTTTGTATAGCTGGAACTTCTTCCAGTTCTACCTCCTCGCCACTAATTTCCTTTGCAAGAAATTCCTTTTCTAAAAAGGTGGCATGTTGAGAAACAAACACCTTTTGTTCCTCAATGTGGTAGAAGATATACCCATGTTACTTTTAGGGATATCCTACAAACTTGCACAAGACAGACCTTCCCTCGAGTTTGTCCGGATTATTCCTTTTGACATAGGCCGGACTACCCCATATCTTAATATAATTAAGAGATGGTCTCTTCCCCTTCCATATCTCATATGGTGTCGTAGGCACTGATTTGGTAGGAACCATATTCAATAGGTGTATGGCTGTCTCAAGCGCATACCCCCAGAAGAAAATAGGCAACTCAACAGTGCTCATCATAGAGCGCACCATATCTAATAGGGTGCGGTTCCTCTGTTCTGATACACTATTGTGCTGTGGTGTATATGGAGGAGTAAGCTGAGAGAGAATCCCATTCTCTTTTAGATAGTCCAGGAACTCATTGCTTAAGTATTCTCCTCCTCGATCAGATCGAAGGATCTTAATACTTTTACCCGTTTGGTTCTCGACTTCATGCTTATATTCTCTGAATTTCTCAAAAGCTTCAGACTTGTGTTTCAACAGGAACACATGTCTGTATCTTGAGAGATCGACAGTGAATGTAATGAAGTACGAGGAACCATCCCTAGCATGTGTAGACATGGGACCACATACGTCACTATGTATCAGTCCCAAGAGTTCCGTAACTCTTTCTCCGTGTCCACTAAACGGAGTTTTGGTCATCTTGCCTTTGAGACATGACTAGCAAGTATCATAAGATGATAATTCAAACGGATTCAAATATCCATCTTTATGTAACTTAGCTAGTCGTGTCGCATTGATATGACCTAGTCTATAATGCCACAAGAAGGATTCGTTCATTTCTGAACTCTTCCTCTTGTGTGTGTTTTGCACATTAAGTACTGTAGTTTGATTGAGAACGTATATGCCATTATTTAACGAGCCTGATCCAATCAACTTTTGATTCAGGAAGATATTCATAACATTATCTTGTACTACAAAATTATATCTTTCTTTACTTAATAAAGAAACTGATATAAGATTGCATATCAGGGTCGGAATGTAATAGCATTCGTTCAGAATCAATGTATTAGCATTCGGTAATACATGGTGATATTCGCCAACAACCTTGGCTGCAACATTTACAACATTCCCTACTCTTATGGAATGATCACCCTCTCCCAGTTCTCTACCTTTACGTAGACCATGTAACATGTTACATATATGGGATCCCGATCTGGTATCTAATACCCAGGACGTAGAGTGAACTGAGAAACAGTTCTCGATAACTAACACACCCGAAGAAGATGCATCAACATGCTTGTTCTTCGTTTGGGTGGCATGAGAATCTGGATATTCTCCTATTTTCTGCTCAGACTTATAACAATTATAAGTTGGAGCGGGACCAACGTTCCCCTGCTCAGTATAACAAGCGGGTTCCGTCAATACATCCATATTATTAGCTTGATTAAGGCCTGACATGGTCGCTACGTGGAGAGAGAGAGAAGAAGAAAATTTAGCGTATGCTCTTGCAAGATTAGATTGGTTATTATCTTATCTAATCAGGATGGCTCCCACTGGTTTTTATCAAATCTTCCTTAAAACCCTAAAAGGTAAAACTAGCCAGGATTAATTACACCTTACAAGTTCGCAAATCTTTCAGCCAGGTCAGTGTTGGTACATTGAGGGAGGTTCCCCGTGCTTTCGCACGGACCTAATTAAAATAAACCTCATTTTCCCAGAGGCATAACTCCGTTAACATCTTTCTAGACACCTACTTGATAGGCTAATCGTCATGTGTAAAACTCTCGCAGGAGTAACTCTTACTCGCAGTGGGTATCGGGATCCAACTATCTCATAGAAGGTATGAAATCTCATTGCAAATTTCAACACTTGAAATTCCCGATAATACTTTTGCCCCTAACGTGCTATGACCTTGACGAAATCCAACAAACTATAGTCCGCTGGTCAAATTCAACCCGTACATTTCTTGATTGAATTAAACCCATCTGCACGACCCTTGACGAAAGCCAACAAAGCCATATGACTACCCTAATCCAATCGCATCATAAGCTGCAGATAAGCAGTAAGTAGCTACCGCAAACTACGCCTTGACGAAAGCCAACAAACGTAGCACGAATACTAAATATTACTTGTCTGAAATGTCAGAGGGCTACGCAGGTTTTTCAGAAAACCATGAGTGTAATGAACTTGACATCGTTGTAGAAACAAGTGATTTTGAAAAGGAGTGTTTTTGAGGCTTTTACTAATTTCGCTAAAGAGGTCACTCCCGGTGAAAAGATCTCGGCTCTTTCCTTATCGAATAAGGTGCAGGATATTTCACAAATACCACTATGCAAAGCAAGAACTATAGAAGCAATCAAAAACAAAACCGAGTGAGTTGTAGCATCTGCTAGTTTCTCTAAAGAGGTCACTCCCGGTGAAGGGATCTCTGCTCTTTCCTTATCGAATAAGGTGCTGGATATTCTACAAGGAATACCGCTATGCAAAGCAAAACTAGAGCTACCCTTTTTATAAATTTGATTCTACGCCATCTTTTAGGTTTTTTTTTCTTTCATTAATCTCATTAATGAATCCCATCATTTAAGCTTCCTAAGCAACACAGAAGAAACGAAAAAACAACGTACGCTTATACCATCCACATTCGCCATAGTGTATTGTTATGCACCGTTAGGTTACTTAACTAACGGCATACCGGGACGGGACTAGCACGGGTGCAAAACATAAGCAACTTCTACTATATATCTCATATATAATAATAAAGCATTCGTCTCACGCATATAAAATGATCACAACACAGTATATCAGCAGCAGAAGAAACATATGAAATATTGGATATACTAGGAGGTCCTAGTTTTATTTTGAGCCTGTATAGAACACGGATTCCACGGTCGCGATGAATGGCCAAACCCACATCCCTAGACCCCTACGAGAGCGACAAGTAACCCTCCCAATTCTAGGGTTAGGAGACCCTGTCTCGACTCCTCGAGACGGCCTCCCACTGGACCCTAGAACCCGGTTACCTGTGCTCCCCTCCTTGGGTCTATCCTAATGCGGAAAAGTAAATAATATACAATGGTGACAGCATCCTCAACCCGGAAGTGCCCCAATAAAAGAATATTACATACAATGAATTTTATATGAATGAAAATAAAAACCCTCATCTCATATAAAACCCCCCGGCTATTCAAAACACGATGATCCAATATAACATATCACAGCAACACATAACATCACATGTCATCAACGTAAGTAAATATGCGTATCCCAATTGTCGTTGATATATAGCAACGAAACCAGCGATACACAACAATTACACTTATGGTCGCAGAAAAAGAAAGTGAAAAACTACAACATTTGGAATCCACAATCATCTTAGACATCGTAAACCCGAAATATCATATATTACGGATTTCATGCCAAACTATATGAATCCCACATATTGTATCACATTACAGAAAAAGCTAGACGATGTTAAACATTCCGATCGAATCAACAAACACCCAAAATTTCCCAAAAGCTCAACACTTGAGCGTAGTTTAAAATTATCCATCACATGCCACAGTAGCAATGAACCAGCCGTAGAAGGGTCAACCAATGCCTCACTTGTGGTGCCGCTAAACTACCACAAACCCTAGGGTTTAGAAGCAGTTTTGACGGTCACAAAATTGAGTTAAGGTTTTGTTCTTCTAGAGGGTTCACCGCATCACTTGAACGATATTTGAATGTTCTTTAACTATGAAAAAGATCCAACTCTTGAAAAAATTTCAGCAAGGGGAAAAGTGGATATTTGATATCCGTTCGAACTTTTTAACACCGTCTAAAATAACCGAAACAAAAGCTAGAATTATGAATATGAAATACTCTGAATTGCCTTTGCTAAAAGATAACATCACATGCAAAATTAGCAAACACAAACAACACCTAAAGTATCAAAACCCAGAGCTTTAAACACTGTGCAAATTTCAGCCCAGTAGGATCCGAGCTGGCCGGTTTTGGGGGTGATGATATCGACCATTTTTCGAGGGATTGGGATGAAATTTGTATGGGGTTCATATTGTATCACATACATCACTCTGCAACTGTTTGGAAAAAAATTTGACACTCTGAAAAAATTTACAGAAACTAGGTATTTTCGTCGGGTGTTTCAGAGTTGTTTCGGTTTCGTAATCCTACACTTATCCATCTAATTCTCTAGGTAGGCTCTGATACCACTTTTTGATTACCTATAACGGCATCAAGGTTTCGAGAGCCACCATCTATGCCAAATTTAAATTTTTGCCATTCTAAATAACCCTAACACAAGATCTTTATTAACTAGAGAATCAAACTAAAACTACAAGTAAACAACTTTACTTCTAAGAGTATGGGATTACAACCTTTGTAGTCCGTTCCTTCGCTTCATAAGTTCCGATTTAAGGTCCCTTCGCTGCAGTCATCAAGCTCCCGAACCCTAAAGAGGCTCCATGAGATGAATGATCCATGCTAGCTAGAAGTTTTCACTTTCAAATATGATCTACTTTGAAGAATCACAAACCCAAGCTCTCACTTCACTAATAAGGTATTAGTGAAGTAAACACCCTAATCTAAGTGGGTAGAATAGATGAGGATGGTGAAGTAGGAATTTTGCTCTCTTTTGTTTTCTTTTTCTTACAAAACAATCATCACAAAATAAAAGCTAGAAAGCTTTTGGAGAGAGGAAGAAGAAGATAAAGTTGTGATGAATGAAAATGAATTATTGTTGAGGTTAGAATTGCAACCTAGGGTTAAGCATGTCATGCTTAATCCTTGTAGAGACTTTACCATGGTCTAGGGTTAGGGTTTGGTTTAGAAATATCTAAGCAAAATATCAAGAGAGAAGACTTAGTCAACAAAGGCAACTCTTTTGCCAAAAGTCCTTTCTTTTTGAATTTTGCTAATATATATATATATATATATATATATATATATATATATATATCAAACCCTAATCTTAGCCATGGTAATAATCTCAAAACCCTAGTTGCAAGTTTAACCCTAACATGATACAATATTATATATCACATATATAATATATATTGTAACAAAAGAATATAATACAATTAACATATATCACATATATATCAATGTATCATCAAGTGAGAAAAAGAATCATTTAAGTGGGCTTATATTAGTTAATGTAATGCAATATATCACTTATTAAATCAACACTTGATTTAATAACCCAGCTATATTACATATAACCGACTAATATAATATATATCAGTTCATTGAATCAATACTTGATCCGATGCCCCGGCTATATCACATATACCCGGCCGATATCACATATCGCAAGAATCAAATACGGTATCACATACACGCATTATTCTCGGTTCCGCACATATCACATATGTGCTCTTACTCCGTTTTGTCTGAGCCTCTGTGTAGGACTCTAAAGAATCGTCAATATGCCGGCAGTAGATGATGATCATATCAAACACCCACAAGCTGCAAACGATCAGCTAAACGTAACAGCCACCCGGGTATTTAGCGATCAGAAGATCAACAAGCAAGCATGTACATTCTCCTGTGAATCTAATCAGTAACACTATCGTACAGTCCGGTCTCTTCGTCTGATATGTAGCATATCTAGTCTAGGGGTGGTAAACGTCAGACCCCAGTAACCGATAAGTCGTGTCGATGTAAGGCTCATAACGGGTCAAGAAACTACTGATAACACTTACCAGTAGGTCTCCATATCAGCCCTTGCCAAGGACTTCCAGTTATAGCCAATCGAACACAGCGCAACATCAACCCACAATACCGGGAGAGATGAAACTCCTCCTATCGCTCATTACCTCCATGTGATTCGGGACTGTACCCAAAAGTCACCTTTTTTCACGTTCTCATGAACGTGGTAAGGTGGAAATCAAAGCACAGTGGGAATTACACAAGACTCTATGACGATCTCGGGTCTACAGAATAATCTGTACTAGTGTCACCAGAGAACTGTTATCTGACGATAGGTATAATACCATCTAGGAGTTCTCGGCGAGTCCCTTCAGTATACCCAGTCTCTACTGAGCACCCATATACCTTTTCTGATGTCAAACACCAATGGATATGGGATCATCCATCGCCCATCATATGGGTCGAGAAGCGTATATGCTAGTCTACTCTGGAGTATCGATGCCCTGTCTCGATACTCTCTCGACTATAGGAACAGTTATAGGATGTACTCTTGGACTACCCTGGCCACACTAATATGATCTACATCATAGTCCTAGTAGTCGAGTACATATCATAAGGGCTTTATCAACATGTGAGAGCAAGACAGTAAACCAATACAAGTCAACATGTTAAGACAAAGTGAAACCAAATAGCATACTATCATATCGAGCAAGAAAGTCCTCTCTATATATATTTCCAAGCATCCACTAAAATATACATCATATGTACAACAATGGCCTCTAGGGCATATATATAACTAACAAGTACAGATTAGTCCGTGGACTTGACATCGCTACTTCGCCTCGAGTGTGTTCCCACTGCACTTAGATTACTACCCTACCATGGCTCAAAGGAGTCATGCAAACAGGTAGTAGTTGGGTGCAGTCCCGAAGAACTTAGAGGAAGTAGTAGTTAGATAGGATTCATCTCTCCCAGTATTGGAGGTTGATATCGTGCTGTGTTCGGAAAGCCATTAGACAAAGTCCCTGGCCAAGGAAAGCGAGATTTACTGGTAGGTACTCTAGTAGTTTCTCAGGGTGTTTTGGGTTCTACTCCGGCACGACTTATTGCACTATTAAAGGTCTGATGTTTACCATCCCCCTAGGCCATATATACGAGTATCTTAGATGAACAGACCGGACTGTACGGAGATTGTCACAGACAGGCTCAGTAGGAGTTCGGATGAGTTTGCTCATTGGCCTTCTTATCAACAGATACCTGGGTAGCCGTTACGTGCAGCTAGTACCGCTGACGTGCCTGTGGTTAAACCCACTGCCAACGTACTGTCGAGTCTTTAGAGTCCCACACAGAGGGTTTCTTTTCTTCTGGCGAAACGATGTAGAGGCCGTATGGTTTTACAGCAGGGTTTCGATCACATACATGTACTTGTGCACGGATAATGTTCGGACGGATAATACTAGTGGGTTTTGGTTTAAGCCGGATCCTAGTATTATATTGTTGGATTATTTTCGTCTCATTGTATTCGTATTTTTAGAATACAGATACGTATATGTATATACGGTGAGGGGTATTCTTGTAATTTACTCAAGGGTGCTTCTAAAAGAAGACACCTCATTTATGGATTTAACCATTTTGATTAAATGGTTAATGAGGTGGAGGTGTGAGGTGTTCTTAATGAAGTATGGCTACATGGTGACTCATATGATGACTCATGGGGTGACTATTGAAGCATGGTTGATTCATTTTGTGTGAATTATTATTTGCTTCATTATCAAAAAGACTTAGCCATTCTTCATAGAATACTTATCACTACACTCTCATCTCCTTAAGCTTTCTTCTTCTTCCTCAACCCTAAAAGTCTCATATGTTGAGAAATCTAGGGTATTTTGAGACAAATTGATCCATCATCACACTCTACATCATCTAGGCTATCTACTTTAGCGAACTAGGTATCCTAGTTACCTCGGTTTAGAGGTTGGAGCTCAAAGCACATACTCTCGGATGGATCGTCTTTGACGCGAGAAGGCCGACCTTGCAAGCTCGATTCGATCTTTGAGGAGCCAAGGAGAGGAGGACAAGAAGACCCGAAAGACCAATACACGGAGGTATAACACTCTTACATAGTAGTTAAACCTTCTAGTTGTTAGTTAGTTAAGGTTCAAATTAAGATCCTGGAGTTTATTCGGTGTTGCGAAGCATAGAAAAATCATTTTTTGCATATTCCGCCTCCTCGCGGACCCGCGGGGTGTGCGGCATCGACTTACAAAAGGTTTTCGTCAAAGACCAGGATTGGAATATGATGAAACCTTTTCTCCAGTTGCGATGCTTTAATCCATTCGGATCCACTTGCCATTGCTTCCTTCCATGACTATGATATCTGGCAGATGGACGTGAAAACCACTTTTCTAAATGGAAATATAGAATAGTGCGTTTTACATGGATCAGTCAGAGGGTTTTTTAGACAGTGGGAGCAGCGGAAAGTTGTGTAAATTGCTTAAATCCATTTATAGATTAAAGCAAGCATCGCGGAGTTGGAACATCTGCTTGATGAGTCGGTAAAAAAATTTGACTTTATCAAAAATGTAGATGAGCCATGCATTTATAGGAAGATTGTAGGAGGAGCAGTAGTCTTTCTTGTATTATAAATGGATGCCATACTCCTGATAAGGAATGACATCCCTATGCTATAATCATTCAAGCTTTTCTTGTCACAGAAGTTCTTCATGAAAGACTTGGTGATACCTCCTACATTCTAGGGATTAGATCTATCGTGATAGGTCTAAAAGAATATTGAGACTTTCACAGTCCAGGTTCATTGACACTATAGTAAAGAGGTTTAGTATGGAAGATTCCAAGCATAGTAACTTACCCTCTTGTCACGGAATCACCCTCTCCAAAGAGATGTCTCCAAAGGCTGATGAAGAGAGGGTTCGCATGAGCATTATACCCTACGGTTTGGCGGTAGGATCTATAATGTATGTGATATTATGTACCAGACCAGACGTAGCTTACACACTTAGCATGGTAAGTAGGTATCAGTCAAACCCAGGTGAGAAGCATTGAATAGCAGTAAAGAAAATTCTCAAGTACCTGAGAAGGGCTAAGGAGATGTACTTGGTGTATGGTAATGGGGACCTCCAAGTCGAGGGTTTTACTGACTCGACGGTTTTACTGACTCAGACTTCCAAAGTGACAAGGATAACTCTAAATCCGTCTCGGGTTATATGTTTACCCTCAATGGAGGGGGTGTGTTAGAAGAGTTTCAAACAGGATACCATCGCAAACTCAATGATAGAAGCTGTGTACATAGCTGGTAATGATGCCGTAAAAGATGCGGTCTGGAAGAAGTTCATTTCTGAACTTCAGGTGGTTCCGTCCATTGTCAATCCAATACTGTTGTATTGCGATAACAATGGGGCTGTAGCTTTAGCGAAGGAACCAAGGTCCCATCAGAAATCTAGACATATCTTGAGGCGGTATCACCTGATCAAGGAGATTGTAGATCGCAAGGAGATCGAGGTTCGGAGAGTGGATACAAAAGACAATACAGCGGATCTATTCACGAAGGCCTTACCTCAAGCACAATTCGAGCTACTGTTCGAGATGTTGGGGATATGATATGCAAATAACTGGCCCTAGTGCAAGTGGGAGATTGTAGGATATATATATGACCTAGAGGCTATTATTTGTAATAGATACTATGGATATGTATATATGTACAGGACAATCTTTCTCGAAATGATAGTATGCTATCTGGTTTGCCTTTATCTTAACATGTACGTGTGTTTTACTTGTTATTATGTACTACTTATACATATTGATAAAGCCCGTAGGATTACTGCTTGACTACCAGCGTTATGATGGCGGTCATACTTGTGAGGGTTGGATAGTCTATAAGCATATCCTTAAATGGTCCCTAGTCGTAGGAATATCGAGACGGGATATCGATATTCCAGAGTAGACTAGTGTATACATTTCTATACCTCGACGAGGGGTGATGGTTAGTCTCACAGCCATTGGTGTGATTCACCTAAGATTGTATACATGTGCTCACTGTGGGTGGGTACACAAGACGGACTCGCTGAGAACTGCTGGATGGTATTATACCTAGCGTCAGATGACAGTTCTCATGTGGCATATATGCAGGTAGCCTGTAAACCTGAGATCATCATTGTCTCATATGAGTTCCCACTGTGCTTTGATTACTACCCTACCATGGCTCAAAAGAGTCGTGCAAACAGGTTTTAGTTGGGTACAGTCTCAAGCCACATGGAGGCAGTGAGTGATTGTTAGGGATTCGTCTCTCCTGGTATAGGGAGTCGATATCGCACTGTGTTTGGTTGGTCAAAACCATAATCCCCTGGCCAGGGCAGTTAAGAATTACTGATAATTAGATTAGTAGTTTTTTGGATGGTCTTAAGCCACATCAACATGACTTATCGGGTTAGTAGGGGTCTGACATAAACCACCCATAGACCCAGTATGCGATACTCTTAGAGGAACAGATCGGACTATACGGATATTGTCACGGTTAGACTCAGTAGAGGTTCAGATGAGTTTGCTTGTTGGCCTGCTTTTCAACAGGTACATGGATAGCCGTTACGTACAGCTGGTGCCGCTGACGTGCTTGTGGTTAAACCCACTGCCACTGTCGAGTCTTTAGAGTCCCAGGGTTTCCCTGGTTTAGGCGAAACGATGTGGAGGACGTATGTTTATACGTGCAGGGTTCCGGTTAATTACTTGTACTAGTTGCACAGAATTTGATCGGACGTATTGTAATACTAGTGGGCTTAGGATTAAGCCGGTTTGTTAAATCTGATATTGATTTAATGCTAGTATTATATTAGTAGTATCATTCTATCTCTCGGGTATTCGTATTTTGATACGAATATGGGTATGTATATACGGTAGAATGTATTTTGTATTATATAAAATATCTTCTAGAAGATGACACCTCATCATGCATTTTTCTATTTATTGAAAATAGAAAATTAGGTGGAAAGGTGAGATGGTTTCAAGCATGGCATGAATCATGGCTTTGGTATTTCTTTATTCATTTGTGAATACTATTGAAGTATGGCTTATAATTTTAATGAGAGAAATATACTTCATATCTTTTTCCTTAGCCATTATTCAACTCATTATTCTTGAAATTCTTGAATTGTCATTCTCTCTCTTCTCTTGATCTCATCTTCATCTTCAACCCCAAACATCCTAATGAGTTGAGAGCCATGGGGTTTTGAGATAGAATAAATCACCACTATTCATCTCCACATATTCTAAACTAACTAGATTAGCAAACTAGCTAGTTTAGTTACTTTCTTTTGAAAGTAGAAACTTGAATCAAAAACTTTCGGGTGGATCATCTAGGATCGAGGAGGCCGTCAACCAAGCTAGATCAAGGATCTCAAAGGAGCTTAAGAAGAGGAGTCAAGCCCCGAAGGACACGAACCTATCGGTATAACCCTCTTTACATAGTAGCTAGAACTCCTTTTTACTAGTTTAATGTTTGGTTAGATTCTAGGTAGTTATTTCTAGCGCCAAGTTTATTGAAAATTTAAAGTTTTTTTTATTCTGCAATGGCCTCCATTAGCAGCTAGGGCGTTAGGAAACGTTACAGAACCGATGGAGCCTATTTGCTCAATTTAGTATACAGAGTGTCCATGTACTGCTTATGTGATGGAAGCAGTTAATTGGACCCCTGAAGGTCGGTTTGAGCCATTGTCAGCCGGGATAACCAACAAACCTTTATAGGCAATTGACATTTTAGGGCGCCGGATATGCCAAGGCGAAGCTTCACCCTGGGGGCAAGTCTATAAGATAGGAGTTACCCCACGGCATCCAGTGGGCTACCTCCATTAGGCTTGCTAAATTCTTTCTACCCAATGATCACGGTTACAAAAGGATAGTCTATACGAGGCAGTATACTATTTGATGTTTTATTTCCATACTCCCCATGTGTGGTGGATTAAGGATTTTGTATACCAATGGAATCTCCTTATGCATACATTTCTACTAGGGGACCGAGAGGTTTCCATTTCACTGGAAGAGTTCCGGAAAATATCCGGACTGCCGATTAAGGGAGTGCATTACGAGGAGTTGCTACCCTCAGACGAGTATGTTTTTTCTATGGCGCCAACCATGCGGGAGGGCTTAACGACTGATAATGCCGTTCGACAGAAATATCCAGGCCTGATCAAGACATTGAATATCCATGAGAGCTTATTTGTGGCATCCGAAGGGCAAGGAGTCAGCTTCGGAGATTTCATCGCTCGCTTCCTTCGTGCCGATGTTCTATCTAAGAAGGCCCCGAAATTTGTGAGGATTGAAGATCCATTTGGGGTTAGCTTGGCAAAACTACCAACTAATGAGGAGGATTTGCCACGGTTCTATATTCCAAACATGTCGGCCATCGCTTTTGAAGATATTGCTGCCGCTGGCATAAACGAGGAAACGTTCTTTATAGGTTTCATCAGTCTTTAGCTCAGTTGGTTCGCGATGCCTATGCTTCGATGCTTTATGAGGACCTCTGTCTTCAACCCTGTGCACCGCATAGCTAAGGGACCACGATTAGCTATTGGCGTTGCAGGGTTATCTCACTTGTATCATGGCTTGAGCACTGCTGCCAATACTTCGAATCTGGGCATGGACCCTGTGAACTTCTCTCTCCACTACTTCATGTCCTGGATTGATATGCCCATATTAGATGCATTTGCTGTGCACCAAAGGCCTAATTTTTATGAATCATATACTTTCCTGTGGATTATGAAGCAAGTTGATACTTCTGCTCCTGATCCGACGCAGTTGGGGGCTCTGCGAATACTGCTCTGTCCGTACTCGAATGAAGGTGGCATGGTTTTCACTGATCAAGTTCTTTCTATGCCAACAGGGGCCACTCAGCAGCTGTATGATGTACCGAAAAAGGAAGCACTGGCTCTGAAGCATAAGGAGATCATGCATCTCTGCTCGATCAGATCTAGTTTTGGTATTTCGGTTGGAAAACGCCGCCTTATTCATGTGATACAACCTACACCGTTTTTCCCAATAGTTAGGTTATGATCAAGGCGTGCCTCTCGAAGCATTCTTGGTTCAGCCCGCTGCCTCGCTGGAGACTGCTCGTGATGTTATTCACCACTTTATGCATTTGAACACCGGTTATCAGTTTATGATTCCCGAGCCGGATTACCTTCCAAGGCCTTTGGGCCCTTAGAAAGGTTGGTATTAGCATAAGGTAGGTCCAATCATCATAAATGAAAGACGGGTGCTTCTTGAGCATAGGGCCCCCTTGCCTACCCGCGCCGTTGATGTTCCACTACGACCGTGATCAATCGTCCGTCCACCTTTAAGGGAAAGTGGTGCGGCGGTTATTCTGAAGGCCCCTCCAGTAGTGCCGGCTCCTCTTGCAGCTAGTATGCCAGTTCGTATTGAACATGATACAGAGACATCACGTGCCGCAGAGGCAGTGGCGTTATCCGAGTCGGATCCTGAGGTTGAGATCGGGCAACGCCATCCGAAGATGCCAAGGGGGAGGAAACGTTCCTCCACGAGCATTAGCGGCCCAAAAAAGAGAAAAAGATCCGCAATGCGTCTGATCGATGCCTTGCTTGAGCCCGAATCTCCTGCTCCTGATGGCGATGGTATGCCTGTTGGATATAGTACCCTCAAGGCAATTATTGTGATTACAAGTAGGCAATTATGATAATTGAACGAGGACCTATACAAATATAACAATCTTACACGAGATGATAGTATGCTATCTGGTTTGTTTTCATCATTGATGAAGCCCGTAAGATTATTGCTTGACAACCATCATTATGATGGCGATCATATAAGTGGAAGCTGGGTTGTCCATAAGCACATCTTTAAATGTCCCTAGTCGTGGGAGTATCGAGACTGGGCATCGGTATTCCGGAGTAGACTGGTGTATACATTTCTTGACCCCGATGAGGGGCGGTGGTGTTCATACCAGAATATTGCATTTTATACCGCCCATTCTTATGCTCGTGTGTTTATAGGTAGGTGCTTGTAATCCGTGTTTGTTACATATTTACAGAGTACAGGTTTCCAGTACAAATATTGCAAATCAAGATAAAATCTCCACAGTTACGCCAAAAGCAGAACATCTGTTGACAGCAGATAAAAGCCGGGTTTCGGTCATCCATATCCGTCCAGTGCCGAGTACCAGTTCCTGAGACAAGACAGATGACAATGGTCATTCGTGTCTGGGACAAGCACAGAGCACGAGAGGGGCTGCACAAGAATCAATGGGTGCGCGGAGCTCGAGGGAGAGAGAAGTCAAAAGTGAAAAAGATAATGCAATCTTAGACTTGGAAATCTGCAGATATTCTGGAAGAAATCTGTGCAGTATGAAGATTTCAAACACGAGGAAAAGCCAAACCAGGGATCCCCACAAAACCACACAACCCAACTCCACTAATGGGCCACGGATCCGCGGCCAATAAGGGGTATTGGCCGCGGATCCGCGGCCGTATAGTCTCTGCAGGGTGTCGTTTTCTGTGGGTAGTTTGGGTACTTCATTTTATGGCAGATTGTTGCCCTAGGTTTTCAGTTCACCTCCTATAAATACCCCAGAACATGCCAAGCTTAAGGGGACTTCTTTTGTTCCTCTTTTGTAGTTTTTTGTGTAGTTCTTCTTCTTCTTCTTCATTCTTTTTCCATGAAAATTGTAGTGAGAGCTTTTTGAGTGGGAGATCAATGAAGATGAGGGCTTTTTGTATCATTCTCTTTTGTTTCTTCTTCCCCTTGAGATTCTTGCTTTCTCTTGATCATTCAACCTCTTCATTGAGCTTAAATGGTTAAGGGTTAGTTATTGATCTCAAGGGTCGTATTTTCTTATGGAATTAGCGCTTCATTTCACATGCGTTCTCTACCCTTCCCTTGATCTTGCAACCTCTTGATTGAGCTTGCAAGTTTAAGGGTTGGCTATTGATCACATGCTTGTCTTGAGTTCTAGTTTCTTGTTCTTTTTATCGCTTTTTATTACTTGCTTATTATTATCTTGCTTTACTTTCTTGCAATTTAATTCATGCACTTAATTACTTGTAATCTTTTCTTTTCTTTGTTCTTTTCTTTTGCTCTCTTTTGTTCATTTTGTGAATGGTTGTAATTATTGTTGTTAAGATGAAATACGGTATTGTAAGTTAATATCTTCTTTCTCATTTCCTTTTCCCGTTATTTTCCATTGAACTCCGCCCAAACCATACGCAAACGCTCCGTTAGGCACCCTACCCTAACAAGGTAACGGTGATTCCTAACCGCGACCGGTTGCGTTCGGTTTGGCTGGAGGCGAGAGCAAGAGACAAGAACGGAAGGACAAGGGTAAATAAGCCGTATTCCACGAATACCGCGCTTAAATCCCCTAATCCACGTTGTTGCCGATTGCTCTAGCTTCAATTGGTCAAGACTCGGCTCAAAGATTTTGAGTACGGATTTTTTTAGCTTACAATCTCGTATCTTCTTCTTAACAACCTTATACTTGCAAATAATACACATAGGATAGTCTCGAACAAACATACACATATTCTTTATTGACTCGTCTAAGACAAGAACGGACATACAACCATCTCCCTGTGGATCGACCCGTGCTCAACCGGCTAGCTGCAAAGCGACACCGTCTTGATTGCGGTTAACTTTAATTCTTTCAATCAAATGGCGCCGTTGCCGGGGAGACGGTAACGTATTTCTTTTCTTGTTATTCGGGTTAATATTCTTTTTGTATATATATAAAAAAATATATAAAAAAAAAAATCTTTTTGTTGTTTTTGATCATTTTTGTGGGCAAGAGTGCAGATTTTTGCAGATTTGCAAACTGCGATTATGGGGAGCAAAGTGTACATTCAAGGCTAAGGTGATTGCAAAGTACAGTGCCAAAGATCCGGGTAGTTTGACCCGCGTAAGCGAAATTTTCAAGCTTACCGGATTTGATTCAACGGGAGTTTCCTAACCCAAAATCTTAACGGTACGTATTTTTCTAACACCGCCTTCTTCTCAAATCCGACGCATCCAATATACTATACTTTGCAGGATTCTTTGCAAGTTCGCTAACAAACGCTAAAAATTGACTAACCCGTATTTGTTGCAGTGCCGCGCTTAAAAAAAAAAGATTTTTTGATTCTTTATAGAATTTTTATTGAATTGCGCATTGCATCAATTAATACGGACTTAAGGGCAAGCGAACCCACAATATACGGTAAAGGATTTCATCACCTTTTCCGTGGCCCACAAATCACGAACTTGAGCATAACGCTTACCCGCACAAAATTTAAAAGAAACTAGACTTTAAGCCTTAAGGACTTCGCGCTCACTAGGAGAAGTTAACTGTGTTTAGAACCTCGCTTAACGGTATATTGTTCACGGGGTGTCTAGGAAAGTGTTAACGGCGCAACCGCCAAAAGAGAAAGGTTATTTAATTAAGGAACTTCGCGAAAGCGTTGGAAAACCTCCCCTTATCTCTGCACTTACCTGGCCTCATGATCAGTGTATCTTGAGCCCGTTTCTCGACACAGTTTTACTTCGACAATCAAGTTCTGGAGCAGGTCTAGTTGACCTAGGTGAACCCTAGAACGATTAGGTGTGTGGTATTTTTGTGTCGTGATTGTTTTTGTCCATATTCTTTTTGTGTGTATATTTCATTCTTCTGTTAATATATAAACTAAAATATATATATATATATATAAATATCACATCCTTTTTCCCTTCCTTTTCTCTGCCTTTCTTTCCTTCTCTCTTCATATCATGGGTACTCCACCTCGCAAAACTCTTGCCGAACTTTGGTACCCCCAACCAGACATTACTTCTTACGGTTCTTGCTTTGGCCGAACTTCGAACGATCCATCCATGCCAAAAATTTCATTGAGAGATCGGATAGACGCGTCTAGGACAAACAATTTGACTCCGCAATCAACTTCGTATCAACCATTTCAAACATTCACCCCTTCTTATGTTGATACCCCTTCTTCGAGTCATGTTGCAACTCCAAGACCTATGTCTATTGCAGAACGTATTGAACAATCTCGTAGCCGATCTTTCACTCCTGTCACCACTTCAAATTCTTGGGATCAACAATTTCATTCACCTTCTTATCCAAATGTTGATCCTACCCATGTCCAACCATTCAATTCCTACCAGTCCTACCCTACTTTTTCACCTTCCCTAGACATTGCTTCAGAACCGCCATTTGGGAGTTTTCAGTATCCAAACAACTTTGAATCTTTTACTGAAACCCCTTCCCAACCCATGTCTAGTCTGGAACAGTCTTTGGAAGACTTTAGGGTAGCGTCGTACCAACAGATGATGGATTTGGATGCGTCCATGGCCGCCCTCATACAACCTACTGACCCGGTAGCTAGTTTTCAACTAGCTCCACATTTTCCAATGTATGAAGAGGCGGTCGGACAGGCTGTGAATTTGAGTGGAGAAAGTGAGCTGTACCCCCTTCCAAATCAAACCTACCCGTTTCAAATTGAATCCCATAACTCCTGTGTTGAAAGTCTATCAAGTGTCCCAACTGAATTATCAATTGAAGATAGAATGTTTAATGAGTTGTGCGACTTTGTAGGGTTTGATTTGCCAGATTGTGAAGGGTCCCTTCCAAGTGAAAGCAATCCCAATCCTTTTGACCTCTACACCTCTATCTTAGAACCAGAATCGATTAATATACATGCTTTTGATGAGGTGTCTGAGAATATTGATTTTCACTTGATTGAGGATATTGATGCTGGGGATATTTTGGATGATGAACCCGTAGATTTGGCTAAGTATGTCTCTTCGAATCATCATCCCGAGTCATTAAATGTATTTCCCGAACCCCATATGCGTCTGGACTTTGAAGAGAGGTGCATGGATGTGCTAAATTTTGAGGAGAATTAAGGATAGTTTTGAGGATGAACCAGTTTTGCTTGATGAGTCGGATTTTCCAATTCATCATGTTCTTTCCACTGACTGTGTACACCCTCCTGAACCTTTAACCGATACCCTTCCTCAACCACTTCCCTCCATCCTTTCCATCGTTCCGACCTTGCAAGAGCCCGTCTCACTTTCATTTACTATGTCTGGTTTACCAAGTTCGGCGTACCCATGGTTTCTCACGAATCTTGAGGGATTTGACCCCATTTCTCGACGGGTAAATATATTAGCACAATCGCTTTTTACACATCGCTCATCACAAATTGTGCTAATCTATTTACTCCATTTGCACCCTCAAGTTCGTATTCCACTTCTTTTTCCCTTCCGCCATTCTTCTTCCTCTCATATACCGAGACCGTATCCCGCTTCTCTTCGCATACGGTCTCGCGTATTGTCCATCTCTTTTCTCTACGCCTTCTTTCCCCAACCAGCACATTATAGAGATAAAATTTTTGAATGGTTGGTGTTAACTTTTGGCCTGTGTAAGGCCTTGTATAGCTTGATACTGTTCTTTCCCCCCTAATCCTGAACTTCACCGCTTAAACAGTGGAAACACTGTTCTACTTAAGTTTGGGGGGGAACACTTTTTTTGTATATATTTTTGTTTTCCTTTTTTTTTGTATATAATTTTTTTTTTTAGGGAGCATCGACCATTTTGACCCTCTTGGTGTAGCCTGACAGTGAGGGCACTGTCAAGTTTAAGTTTGGGGGTGTGCTCGGTAAGCTTTCTTCCTTCGCATTCATTTGTATATTTTGCATTTGCATACCTTATTAAAAACCCACAAAAATTAAAAATTTTCCAAAAAATATAAAAACTTTGTCGTCAAGTTAGCTAATAGGGTAACTTAGATCTTTATTCCGAAAGTTTAGTTGATATGATAGAAATAACTAAATTCTAGGCTTAGGGATTGAAAACCCTAAAAATAACCCTCATTCTGTCTAACTTTGGTAAGTATACGTCCTTACAGTTTTTTTGAGAAATAGGTAATCTTGAGTTCAGTTCTTGAGTTAAGTCAAGATGAAGGGAAAGTATTGATGTTTTACTGAAGGATAAGTCTGAAAAATAGTTTCTTTTCTCGAGTTCAAATTTAGAAAGTATATACCCTAGAAACTGCACTTACACGCATCTTGAAACTTGGGATAGTAGAGGATACCTTGAAATACTCTTGCCTGAAAGCCTAGTATGAAAGAAAAAACGGTATTTAAAGCTAAACACCAAAAGAGCATATTGAAAAATATATCCGGTCTTGAAAAAGAAAAAGAAAAAGAAAAAGAAAAAAATAGAATAAAGTCAAGACCTGGAAATTGCTATTTACGCTTTAAAGTTCACACATTCAGTAATCGGTCGTTAGTGCCTCAAGAAGCATTAATAGTCGCATGAAAGGTGTGTGAGCAAATCCGTCCATCCTTAATGAAAAGAAGTAGTATTAGGTATTAGGGCAAGGGTATTATAGCTTGAATTGAATTCTTGAGTGTAGGGGTGCAAATATACACACACGTAGAGATATACAATTGATGTTTGGATAAGAGATAAGAAATAAAGAATAAGACTTGTGTTTTCTGTAAAGTTGATAAAAATCCCTGATTTGAGGCCGCACTTTAGAAGGAAAACTCAGGAGAACCAACATCTTTCTAAAACTTTTTTGGAACATATAGGATCTAAAGTTAAAACAGATAGGAGGTGTGAAACATAAGTGTTGGATATTTCTAACTTAGGATGATAGAATTTCTAACGTAAATACTAAACTGTAGGAGTAGAATCGACGTTAACTTATGACACTAGCTTGACGGGATTTTGTGGGTAGTATCCGCTGAAAACCCTCAGGAGACAACACTCCTCCTACTAGGGACACCTAGAGGTTTAACGGCTTGTTGCACGCGCTCAGTGCAATCGCGTTCCCTACGAAAGTGCGGTTAGGATTTTATTTTTGTGAATAATTGGTTTTGCTCGGGACGAGCAAAAGTTAAGTTTGGGGGTCTTTGTTCATACCAGAATATTGCATTTTATACAGCCCATTCTTATGCTCGTGTGTTTATAGGTAGGTGCTTGTAATCCGTGTTTGTTACATATTTACAGAGTACAGGTTTCCAGTACAAATATTGCAAATCAGGATAAAATCTCCACAGTTACGCCAAAAGCAGAACATCTGTTGACAGCAGATAAAAGCCGGGTTTCGGTCATCCATATCCGTCCAGTGCCGAGTACCAGTTCCTGAGACAAGACAGATGACAATGGTCATTCGTGTCTGGGACAAGCACAGAGCACGAGGGGGGCTGCACAAGAATCAATGGGTGCGCGGCGCTCGAGGGAGAGAGAAGTCAAAAGTGAAAAAGATAATGCAATCTTGGACTTGGAAATCTGCAGATATTCTGGAAGACTTCTGTGCAGTATGAAGATTTCAAACACGAGGAAAAGCCAAACCAGGGATCCCCACAAAACCACACAGCCCAACTCCACTAATGGGCCGCGGATCCGCGGCCAATAGGGGGTATTGGACGCGGATCCGCGGCCGTATAGTCTCTGCAGGGTGTCGTTTTCTGTGGGTAGTTTGGGTACTTCATTTTATGGCAGATTGTTGCCCTAGGTTTTCAGTTCACCTCCTATAAATACCCTAGAACTTGCCAAGCTTAAGGGGACTTCTTTTGTTCCTCTTTTGTAGTTTTTTGTGTAGTTCTTCTTCTTCTTCTTCATTCTTTTTCCATGAAAATTGTAGTGAGAGCTTTTTGAGTGGGAGATCAATGAAGATGAGGGCTTTTTGTATCATTCTCTTTTGTTTCTTCTTCCCCTTGAGATTCTTGCTTTCTCTTGATCATTCAACCTCTTCATTGAGCTTGAATGGTTAAGGGTTAGTTATTGATCTCAAGGGTCGTATTTTCTTATGGAATTAGCGCTTCATTTCACATGCGTTCTCTACCCTTCCCTTGATCTTGCAACCTCTTGATTGAGCTTGCAAGTTTAAGGGTTGGCTATTGATCACATGCTTGTCTTGAGTTCTAGTTTCTTGTTCTTTTTATCACTTTTTATTACTTGCTTATTATTATCTTGCTTTACTTTCTTGCAATTTAATTCATGCACTTAATTACTTGTAATCTTTTCTTTTCTTTGTTCTTTTCTTTTGCTCTCTTTTGTTCATTTTGTGAATGGTTGTAATTATTGTTGTTAAGATGAAATACGGTATTGTAAGTTAATATCTTCTTTCTCATTTCCTTTTCCCGTTATTTTCCATTGAACTCCGCCCAAACCATACGCAAGCGCTCCGTTAGGCACCCTACCCTAACAAGGTAACGGTGATTCCTAACCGCGACCGGTTGCGTTCGGTTTGGCCGGAGGCGAGAGCAAGAGACAAGAACGGAAGGACAAGGGTAAATAAGCCGTATTCCACGAATACCGCGCTTAAATCCCCTAATCCACGTTGTTGCCGATTGCTCTAGCTTCAATTGGTCAAGACTCGGCTCAAAGGTTTTGAGTACGGATTTCTTTAGCTTACAATCTCGTATCTTCTTCTTAACAACCTTATACTTGCAAATAATACACATAGGATAGTCTCGAACAAACATACACATATTCTTTATTGACTCGTCTAAGACAAGAACGGACATACAACCATCTCCCTGTGGATCGACCCGTGCTCAACCGGCTAGCTGCAAAGCGACACCGTCTTGATTGCGGTTAACTTTAATTCTTTCAATCAGGTGGCCGGTCCCACAAGCCATTGGTGTTGTGTCACCTAAGATAGTATATAGGTGCTCACTGGAAGTGAGTACACCGGACGAACTCGCCAAGAACATCTAGATTGTATTATATCTATCGTCAGATGGAAGTTCTCAGGTGGCATGTGTAACACCTTAGAACGCGATTAGAGTTAATCAAGCGATATAGTGCGGGTTTTTAAATAAATTTCACCGATAATTGTTTTCACATATTTTATTTTAATAAATTAATATTTTATTTAAACTATTTTTGTACTTGCACACACATGTGCATGTTAATCTAGGGTTAAGGAAGTGTTAACCATGGTTTACTAGCCATGTCACTTAACCTTATATGTTATGTTATAATCTTATATTTCTATTTTAAGCAAAAAAGTTTTAAATGTTTTAGAAATGAAAAGAAAAGAGTTGAATAATGATGGCATGGGGGACAAGCATGGGAGACATTTAATGAGGAGAGAGAAAGGGCATGGCTTTCAAAAGCCATGTCACATCTCACCCTCACCCTCTCACTCTCTCATTATCCCTCAACACTCCCTCTCTCACTCATTTTCTTTTCTTCTTTACTAAAAGATCTTCTCTTGAAAATTATTTCCACTAATCCTCAACCCTAAATTTTCATCAAACCTCACTAAAACCTTCACAAATCATGCTTAAGCCCTCTTGTGATGTCTTGGAGCTTGATGGCTAGGGTTTTGCCTAAGTTTGGTGAGGTAATGATGCTAAACCCTTGTTTAGGCTTTATGGAATGTTTTGTGTTAAATGGTTTCAGTATTATACCTTAATGTTTTAAAGTTTAGTGTTAAAGTTATTTTTGTGTTAAGTTTTAGGTCTCTGTTGAATTTGCTATCGACCCAGGTATTTGTTTAGGAAGTTGCCATCACAGAGACTTAGTTTAGAGGCCTAGAACACACCACGACAACTTGAGACCATTCCCTTGTTATTTATATATATGCCCTAGAGGCCATTGTTGTACATATGATGTATATTATAGTGGATGCTTGGATATATATAGAGAGGACTTTCTTGCTCGATATGATAGTATGCTATCTGGTTTCACTTTGTCTTAACATGTTGACTTGTATTGGTTTACTGTCTTACTCTCACATGTTGATAAAGCCCTTAGGATATGTACTTGACTACTGAGACTATGATGAGATCATACTAGTTGGGCCAGGGTAGTCAACGAGTAGATCCTATAACTGTTCCTAGTTGAGGGTGTATCGAGACAGGGCATCGATACACCAGAGTAGACTAGCGTATACGCATCTTGACCCATATGATGGGCGATGGATGATCCCATATCCATCAGTGTTCGACATCAAAGATGGTGTACGAGTGCTCAGTGGAGACTGGGTACACTGAACAGACTCGTCGAGAACTCCTAGATGGTATTATACCTATCGTCAGATAGCAGTTCTCCGGTGACACTGGTGCAGGTTAGTCTGTAGACCCGAGATCGTCATAGAGTCTTATGTGATTCCCACTGTGCTTTTATTTCCACCTTACCATGTCCAAGAGGGCATGCAAAATGGTGGCTTTTGGGTACAATCCCGAATCACATGGAGGCAATGAGCGATAGGAGGGGTTTCGTCTCTCCCGGTATAGGGAGTTGATGTTGTGCTGTGTTCGATTGGCTATAACTGGAAGTCCCTGGCCTGGGCTGATATGGAGTGCTACTAGTAAGAGTTATCAGTAGTTTCTCGACCCGTGATGAGCCTCACATTGACACGACTTATCGGTTACTGGGGTCTGACGTTACAACCCCTAGACTTGATATGTGACATATCAGACGAAGAGACCGGACTGTACGGTAGTGTTACTGATTGGATTTATAGGAGAATGTACAGGCTTGCTTGTTGATCTTCTGATCACTCAATACCTGGGTGGATGTTATGTTTAGCTGACCGCATGCAGCTTGTAGGTGTTTGATATGACCATCACCTACTGTCGGCGTATTGACGATTCTTTAGAGTCCTACACAGAGGTTTCCTGGCTCAGGCAAAACGGAGTAGGGCACATATGCGATATATGGGGGACCGAGAATAATACGATATGGGATACCGTATTCTATTCTCACGATATGTGATATCGGCCGGGTATATGTGATATAACCGGGTCATCGGATCAAGTGTTGATTCGATGAAAAGGTACATATTATATTAGTCGGTTATATGCAATATAGCCGGATTGTCGGATCAAGAGTTGATTCGATAATTTAATGCATAATTATATATGTGATATATTACATTACGTTAACTAATATAAGCTCGCTTTATTGATTCATTTTCTCACTGGATAATACATTGATATATATGCGATATATGTTAATTGTATTATTTTCTTTTGTTACAAAATATATTATATATGTGATATATAATATTGTAATATGTTAGGGTTACAAATGCAACATAGTTGTTGAGTTTAAACCAAGTTAGGGTTTGGATTTAGGTTAGCTTTTGGGTTAGCTTTTGGATGAGCTTTCATGAAGCTTCATGAAGGTTTGACTTTTGTCTTCATTCTTGATATTTTGTGTAGATATTTGTTAACCCAACACAAATCCTTAACCATAGTTTATTCTCTACATGAGTTAAAGCCTTCATTCTTAATTGATGGTTGCAATTGTAACCACAACAATAATTCATTATTCATCACAAAAGGATTAGCTTCATCTTCTTCTTCTTCTTGCTCTTGAAAAAGCTTCACTAGCTTTTGTGTTTGTGATGAAAAATGGTGAGAAATTGAAAACAAAAGAGAGCAAAATTCCTACTTCATCATCCTCATCTATTCTAGCCACTTAGATTAGGGTGTTCACTTCTCTAATAAGTTCATTTGTGAAGTATAAGCTTGGGTTAGAGATTCTTCAAGGTAGATCATCTTGGATCAAGAAGACTACAAGCAAGATACATCATTCACCTCTTGGAGCCTCACGAGAGTCGGAGTTCTTGATGATCGCAGCGAAGGGACCTCAACATGGAGCTTATGAAGCGAAGGAACGGACTACAAAGGTTGTAATCCTATTCTCTTTACTTCCTTGTATGTGATACAAACTAGTTACCCTAGAAATTCCAGCATGAATCATGGTTTGCTTGCTTTGCACCTCTCTAAATTTTAAAGTGGCATGAGTGGTGCTACCAAACCCTAGACTAGGTGCAAGGGAAGCCCAACATCCCTTTAATTTTGGCCACAGATTTATTGTTTCTGGCTGCAAATTGCGGCCAGATCAGAGAGCTGGGGTTTGTGTCTTGGTCGTGGGGTCTCTAGGGAAAAGTGTAGGCTCGTGGTATATGCAACTTTCACTAATTCTTTGTGTATAAAAATTTGGGAACGTTTAGCTAGAATTCAAGCATTTCGGCAATGTGCGATACGGATTTATCCGAATTTGGGTTAAGTGTTTCGTATGTTTAACAGCCATAGGTATGGTCTAGGATGTCGCTGCACTCGTTTAGCCCGCTAAGCTAACACTTGATAGCTTGTGGGAGTCGATTCGTTAGTTGTCGTTTGTGTCCGTGTGTTGTCGTAAGTTTACTAATTTCATGACTTTTGGTTTTGTGTGATGCTAGGATCACAGGCGGGGACTTCAGACGCAGCCAGGAAAGGGAAGGGGTGATCGGATTCACTTAGCTCTAGATCGTCCGGTGAGTAGATTTAACATCTAATCACCTGTATGGCGTTAAGCGCCGAAGGCTAGATTCAAGTGATATATGTTGGATATATGTATGCCCTAGAGGCCATTATATGATAGTGGATGTATCTATACATGTATATATATTCAGTATGCATTCTTACTCGACATGATAGTATGCTATCTGGTTCTTCTTTATCTGACATGTTGATTTGATCATGCTTTTATTCATTCATACATGCTGATAAAGCCCTGAGGATATCGGCTTGACTACTCTGATTATGATGGAGATCATACTAGTGGGACATCTGTAGTCTATAAGCATATCCTGGAAAGTCCCTAGTCGTAGGTATATCGAGACGGGGTATTGATATACCAGAGTAGACTAGCGTTCATGATACTAGACCCATACAATGGGCGATGGATGTTCCCACATTCATCGATGTTTGACATCAAGATCATATACGGGTGCTCAGTGGTGACTGGGTATACTGGACGGACTCACCGAGAACTCCTATATGGAATTATATCTATCGTCGGATAGCAGTTCTCAGGTGACACTGGTACAGGTTAGTCTGTAGACCCGAGATCGTCATAGAATCTTGTGTGTTCTCCCACTGTACTTTGATTGCCATCCTACCACGGCTCTACTGAGTCGTGCAAACAGGTGGCCGTTGGGTACAGTCCCGAGACACACGAAGGCAATGAGCGATAGGAGGGGTTTCGTCTCTCCCGATATTGGGAGTTGATGCTGTGTTGTGCCCGACTGGTTATATCAGTAAGTCCCTGGCCAGGGCTGCTGAGATTTGCTGATAAGTGTTATCAGTAGTTTCTCGATCTGTTATAGATCATTCACCGGCATGACTTATTGAGTTATTGGGGTCGACGTGACCATCCCTAGGCTCGATATGCAGCATATCTGACGAAGAGACCGGACTATACGGTAGTGTTGCCGGTTGGCTCGACGGGAGTTGCAGCAGGTTCGCTTGTTTTCTTCTGATCGCTCAATACCCGGGTGGCCGTTACGTTTAGCTGACCGCTTGCGGCTTGAGGGTGCTTGATATGATCATCACCCACTGCCGGCGTATTGACGAGTCTTAGAGTCCCACAAAGGAGTTACCTAGTCCAGGCGAAACGTTGTGGTGCGCGTATGCGATATGCGCATGGACCCGATTAAAATGTGCGTATATGATACCGTATATTGATCGGGCGGCTTGCTTTTGGTAGGGTCATATGTGATATGGCCGGATTGATAAATCAAGTGTTGATTTATCATTTAACCATTAGTTTTCTCACTTAAAACCTTTTCTAGTATATGATGGATGTATGCATGCATGTATGTTTTTCTTTCTTTCTTTCTAGTTTCATGCACATATGGATGTGCATACATACATACATACATACACCATCTATCATGGTTGTTTACACATGGAAATGGTGGCAATATAAGACTCACACCATGGATATATATATGGATTATTATTTGATTTTTTGTTTAAAACAAAATGGTAAAGAAAAGGATAATTCTTGCTTAGCTTCTACACTCTTTTTTAAACCTAACCATGCTCACCTACTTTTAACCATGAGTTATCATTCTCTTTGTGTTTTAAACTCAAGTTAAATAATGTCTCCATCATCTAACCATGGTTTGAGATGAGGATTAGAAAATATATATTCATATATTTTCTTTTTCCTTTACAAGGGTTATCATTTTTACTCTTGTTAAAAAAAAAGCCACCATCTTCTTCCTCCTTCACCATTTGCTCTCTAGTTTATTCTAGTGAGTAAAACACACATAAAGAAAGGTTTTTGAAGTGAGAATCATAACCACAACATCTTTCTACATAAGTTTAGCCAACTTGTTTAGAGTGTTCTCTTCATTTCTCATCTTGAAAAGTGAAATTGCGAGCTTGGACGAGGAACTTCGGGTGGATCGTCGTGGACGCGAGAAGACTTCAAGAGGACCTTCTTCGAACACCCAAGAGGCCAAAGAGTCTAGCAAAGGGAGCTACAAAGGTTTTAGTCTCGAAACCCTAGTCTTTATTGCTTTTATCTTTTGAAACCCTAATTTTCTAGGATCGATTCCTTTGTATGCTTGCTTAGCACCATAAAAATTTAAACTTTGTGACATGTGATGCTTCCAAACTCTACATAGGGTGCTAGGCAAACCTAACATTGGTATCAGAGCCGACCTAGAACATTAGGCGACACTTTTACGAAGTAAAAATCCCGATCGGACAAAAATACGACTTTTTTTTAGACCCTCTCTGGACAAATTTTAAAATCTGACATTTTTCAGAATTAAAAATACTTAAAAAATAGAGCAGGAAATTATATGAAATACTGTGAAAAACGAACCAATGATCCGTACATATGGCCGCGGAACCGCGGCAATTACTTGCTTAGGCCGCGATTCCGCTGCCGTACAGAGAGTTCATTTCTTCATTTTTCCACAATAATTCATAATACTGCTTGTACAGTGTTTTAGGTATCTTTAATCTGAATATAGTATTGTATTTTCTGGAGATGGTTTTGGACGCGTAGATTCGACCGGAATTTTCATTTCGTTGCTTTTCCGGGTAAATTAGAAAGTATTGAAGTGTTTGAACGAGTATCATTTGCTCACTATTCACGGGGTTTAAATACTTTGGAGATACGTGCAAGTCTTTTTGTGGTGGACCCTCTAGAAGACAACAAAACTTAACTCGATTATGTGACCATCTTGAACTGCCCTTTGAACCTTAGGGTTTGGGGCAGTACGGCGTGCCACATGTGAGGCGTTGGCTTGACCCTTCTACGGCTGGACCGCTACTACTGTGTCACACTCCGGATTTTTGAACCCTGCTCAAGTGTTGAGCTTTAGTGAATCTTGGGTACTTGATCGTTCGTTCGAAAACTTTAATACTGTCTGTTTATCTGGAATGTGATACAATATGTGGAATTCATATAGTTTAGGCATGAAATACGAAATATGTGATATTTCGCATTTATGATGTCTAAAGAGAATGTGGATTCCAAATATTGTAGTTTTACACTTTGTTTTCTGTGACCGTAAGTGTAGTATGTTCGATATCGCCGGTTTCATTGTTATACATCAACGACAATTGGGGTATGCATACTTACTTACGTTGATGATATGAGATATTATGCGTTGCTGAGATATGATGTGCAGGATTGTCGCGATTGAATAGCCAGGGGTTTTTTATGTGAGATGAGAGTTTTATATTTTCATTCATGAAAATTCAAATGTAATGTAATATTCTTTTATTTGGGGCACTTCCGGGTTGAGGTTGTGTCACCAGTGTTGTATATTATTTACTTTTCCGCAGTAGGATAGACCCAAGGAGGGGAGCACAGGTGACCGGGTTCTGGGGTTCAGTGGGAGGCCATCTCGAGGAGTCGAGACCGGGTCTCCTAAACTCCAGAATTGGTAGGGTCGCTTACCGCTCTCGTAGGGGTCCAGGGTACGGGCTTGGCTATTCATCGCGACTGTGGAATCTGTATTTTCTATTCTGGCTAAAATACTAAATACGGACGTCCTAATATATCTTACATTATATCTATGTTTCTGCTGCCTGTGTTCTGTGATATCTGAGACGAATGACATATTATATATATGATATATAGTAGACGTTGCTTATGTTTTACACCCGCGCTAGTCCCGTCCCGGTATGCCGTTAGTTAAGTAACCTAACGGTGCATAACGGAACATTGCGGCGAATGCGGATGGCATAAGCGTACGTGTTATTTTCATTTCTTTTCTGTGATTGGCTTAAGGACTTAAATGATGGGATTACATTAATGTGATTAATGTATAGAAAATAAACCTAAAAAGATGTTGTAGAATCGGATTTGAAAACCACTCGGCTATTTATGAAAAAGCTATATTTCAAAACTGCGGAGCTTAAGCCACTCCTTTTGAAAACCATTTGATTCTACAACGATATCAAGTTCAAAGCGTTAAAGATTTTCTTAAAAATCATCCGCAACCCTCCATCATTTTAGGAAGTAGAGTACTTAGTATTCGTGCTACGTTTGTTGACTATAGTTAAGGCGTAGTGTACGGTAGCTAAGTGATGTCTTCCTACATTGCATATGATGCAGATTAATTAGAACATTCTTATGACTTTGTTGACCATAGTTAAGGGTCATATGAGTGGGTCTAATTAATCAAGAAATGACGGGTAGAACTTGACTGGTACTTATGATTTGTTGACCTTAGTTAAGGTCATAAGTACTAGGGGTAAAAACAACATCGGGAATTTCAATAGTTGAAATTTGCAATGAGATTGCATACCTTCCATATGATGGTTGGATCCCGATCCCACTGTGGGCAATAGTTGCTCCTAGGAGAGTTTTACAGTTTATAATTAGCTAACTCATTAGGTGTCTAGAAAGGTGTTAACGGGGCTCCGCCTCTGGGAAAACGAGGTTTACTCTAATTAGGTCCGTGCGAAAGCACGGGGAACCTCCCTCAAGTACCGACACTGGCCTGGCTGAACGGTTAGCGAAGTTGTAGACTGTAATTAATCCTGGCTAGTTTTTCTTTTTAAGGTTTGAAAGAAAAACCCAATAAAAGCAGTGGGAAATATCGATTAGACAAGATAATAACCAATCTGATTTATGCAAGAGCTTTCGCTGAGTGTATTCTTTTCTCTCTGTTAATGGCAGATACCCATGACTGGACTCAAGCTTCTACTAGATAAAAACAAACTGAATGGGACCAACTATAAAGACTGACTGAGGAATCTGAAAATCGCCTTGACTTATGATAAAGTATTATATGTCCTCACGGCTTCAGCCCCGCCCGTCCCAGGTCCAAAATCCTCAGTTGCGGACATTGAAGTCCGCAAGACATGGGACGCTGACTGTGCCACGGCAAAATGCCTTGCGCTTGCATCGATGGATAACACACATCAAAAGCAGCACGAGGATATGGACATTCACGGTATATTTCTCCATACAAAAGAGTTGTATGGAGAGCAATCCCGCGTATTACGATACGAAGTATCAAAGAAATTGTTTCAGATGCGAATGACCCCTGGCACATCAGTAGGAGACCATGTTTTGAAGATGATAGCTCTTATAAAAGAGCTTGAGGACCTTGGATGGACGATGGACAATGAACAATATATAGATATTATTCTGCAGTCCCTCCCCTCCACCTTTTCTCAATTCATAATGAACTTCAACATGCACGGCATGGAAAAGGAACTCCCTGAACTCCTTAACATGTTAAGGAGTGCAGAGAGCACTATGAAGTCAGCAAAAACTCCCGTTATGACTATTGGGCAATCTTCTTCTTCTAGCCCAAAAGCTAAGGCCAAAGGAAAGAAAAAGAAGAAGCCCACCAATCCTAAGGGTGGAGTTAAAAAGGTGAAGGGAAAGGAAAAGTCCAAAGCTGGAGACTCGGGGAAAGGCGAATGTTTTCATTGCCACAAGACAGGACATTGGAAGCGCAATTGCACGGAGTACTTAAGTCTCAAGAAGTAGCATGGGGATGCTTCTGCTTCAGGTGCGTTTGTGACAGAAAACTGTTTTTCAATAAACTCTGCTTCCTGGGTATTGGATACCGGTTCAGGTTCTCACATTTGCAATTCTATGCAGGGGCTGAGAAATAGCAAAGTTTTGAAGACAGGTGACCATACTCTCCGCGTTGGAAATGGTTTCAATGTACATACAGTAGCAGTGGGAGAGTATCACTTGGGGTTGCCATCTGGATGTATTTTGGTTTTGAATCCATGTTATTTTGTACTAAGTATGCTATGTAATATAATATCTGTTTCTTTGTTTGACAATGAAGGATATAATTTTGTATTGCAAAACAATGTTATGAACATTCACCTGAATCAAATGTTGGTTGGGTATAGTACGCTTAATAACGGAATATATGTCCTAAATCAACACACAGTTTTCAGTATACAACACACTAATAAAAGAAAACTTTCAGAATTAAATGAAGCTTTTCTTTGGCACTGTAGACTTGGTCATATTAACGAAACAAGACTAAACAAGTTACACAAAGATGGATATTTAAACTCTTTTGAATATAAATCTTATGCGACTTGCCAGTCTTGTATCAAGGGTAAAATGACCAAAACTCCATTTACTGGACACGGAGAAAGAGCTACTGAGCTCCTAGGCCTCATACATAGTGATGTATGTGGGCCAATGTCTACACAGGCTAGAGGCGGTTTTTCATACTTCATTACATTCACTGATGATTTCTCAAGATTCGGTCATGTATTTTTATTAAAGCACAAGTCTGAAGCTTTCGATAAATTCATTGAATATAAACAAGAAGTAGAAAAACAAACCGGCTTGAGTATCAAGATGCTTCAATCAGATCGAGGTGGTGAGTATCTTAGTACAGAATTTGCAAACTTCCTAAAAGAGAATGGGATTCTCTCTCAGCTCACTCCTCCTTACACACCACAGCACAACGGTGTTTCAGAACGACGGAATAGGACCCTATTAGATATGGTCCGGTCCATAATGAGTGATGCTGAGTTACTAGTCTCGTTTTGGGGGCATACATTGGAGACTGCAGCGTTTCTGCTAAACAGGGTTCCAACCAAAACCGTGTCTACCACGCCATATGAGATATGGCATGGGAAGAGATCATCTCTTAAGAGAATTAAGATTTGGAGTTGCCCGGCCTATGTTAAAAAGCAGAATCCGGAAAAACTCGAGACACGGTCAGTCATGTGTAACTTTGTGGGATATCCAAAGAATTCTTATGGATATCTATTCTACCACAAAGAGGAACAAAAAGTGTTTGTTTCTTAGTATGCCACATTCTTAGAAAAAGAGTTTTTCACAGATAAAAATGATGGCAAGGTGGTGGATCTAGAAGAGGTTCTAGAAACACAAACTACAAATGACGATTTGGTTGAACCGGCTGTTACAACAGAAACTGAAGAACCTCGGCCACTCCATAGGTCTGGTAGGACTTCTCGCCCACCGGAGAGGTACTACGGTTTCCTCATTGATGGTGACAGAGAAGGCTGTATCATGGATGATGATGATCCTACCAGTTTTCAGCAAGCTATCACGAGTAGAGACTCTGTGAAGTGGCTGGATGCCATGAGATCCGAAATGGAGTTTATGTACACCAACAAAGTATGGACTTTGGACGTTGTACCCCCTGGGGTAAAACCTGTGGGGTGCAAATGGATCTTTAAAAGAAAGATTGGTGCAGATGGGCAGGTGGAGACCTATAAGGCAAGACTTGTGGCGAAGGGTTTTCGTCAAAGACCAGGTTTGGACTATGATGAGACTTTTTCTCCCGTAGCCATGCTTAAATCCATTCAGATCCTACTTGCTATTGCTGCTCACTACGACTATGAAATCTGGCAGATGGACGTTAAAACTGCATTTCTAAATGGAAATTTAGAAGAATGCGTTTATATGGATCAGCCAGAGGGCTTCATTGACAGTGGGAGCAGCGGGAAAGCATGTAAATTGCTTAAATCCATATATGGGTTAAAGCAGGCATCACGGAGTTGGAACATCTGTTTCAATGATGTCATCAAAGAGTTTGATTTCATCAAAAATCCAGATGAACCATGTGTTTATAAGAAGGCTGTAAGGAGAGCTGTCACATTCCTCGTATTGTACGTGGACGACATTCTTCTGATAAGAAATGATATTCCTATGCTGCAGTCGGTCAAATCTTTCTTATCACTAAGATTCTCCATGAAGGACCTGGGTGAAGCCACATACATTCTGGGCATGCATAAGGATCTATAGGGATAGATCCAAAAGGTTATTGGGATTGTCCCAAACCAGGTACATTGACACCATCCTAAAAAGGTTTAGTATGGAAGACTCCAAGCGGGGTGCCTTACCCGCTTGCCATGGGGTCACTCTCTCCAAGGACTCTTGTCCAAAGACCGATGAAGAGAGAGCTCGCATGAGTGTTATACCCTATGCTTCGGTAGTAGGATCTATAATGTATGCGATGTTATGTACACGCCCAGATGTAGCTTACGCACTTAGTGTTGTAAGCAGGTATCAATCTAACCCAGGGGAGAATCACTGGACAGCTGTGAAGAACATTCTTAAGTACTTGCGAAGGACTAAAGAATTGTTCTTGGTGTATGGTAATGGAAATCTCCAAATGGAGGCCTTTACCGATTCGAGCTTCCAGAGCGATAAGGACGACAGCAAATCTATCTCTGGGTTTGTATTTACCCTCAATGGAGGGGCGGTGAGTTGGAAGAGTTCCAAACAAGATACCGTTGCAGACTCTACGATAGAAGCTGAGTACATTGCTGCAAATGATGCTGCCAAGGAAGCCGTCTGGATGAAGAAGTTCGTCTCGGAGCTAGGAGTAGTTCCAACGATTATTGATCCAATACCTTTGTATTGTGATAATAATAGGGCTATGGCGTTAGCCAAGGAGCCCAGATCCCATCAGCGGTCCAGACACATCCTGAGGCGTTTTCATTTGATCCGGGAGATTGTAGATCGCCGCGAGATCGAGATTAGGAGAGTAGACACAAAGAATAACGCTGCGGATCCATTCACCAAGGCCCTCTCTCAGCCACAGCAAGAGCGACTTTTTGAGATGTTGGGTATGAGATAGCCAATAATAATGCAAGTGAGAGATTGTTGGATATATGTATGCCCTAGAGGCCATTATATGATAGTGGATGTATCTATACATGTATATATATTCAGTATGCATTCTTGCTCGACATGATAGTATGCTATCTGGTTCTTCTTTATCTGACATGTTGATTTGATCATGCTTTTATTCATTCATACATGCTGATAAAGCCCTGAGGATATCGGCTTGACTACTCTGATTATGATGGAGATCATACTAGTGGGACATCTGTAGTCTATAAGCATATCCTGGAAAGTCCCTAGTCGTAGGTATATCGAGACGGGGTATTGATATACCAGAGTAGACTAGCGTACATGATACTAGACCCATACGATGGGCGATGGATGTTCCCACATTCATCGATGTTTGACATCAAGATCATATACGGGTGCTCAGTGGTGACTGGGTACACTGGACGGACTCACCGAGAACTCCTATTTGGAATTATATCTATCGTCGGATAGCAGTTCTCAGGTGACACTGGTACAGGTTAGTCTGTAGACCCGAGATCGTCATAGAGTCTTATGTGTTCTCCCACTGTACTTTTATTGCCATCCTACCACGTTTCTACTGATTCGTGCAAACAGGTGGCAGTTGGGTACAGTCCCGAGACACACGAAGGCAATGAGCGATAGGAGGGGTTTCATCTCTCCCGATATTGGGAGTTGATGCCGTGCTGTGCCCGAATGGTTATATCAGTAAGTCCCTGGCCAGGGTTGCTGAGATTTGCTTATAAGTGTTATCAGTAGTTTCTCGATCTGTTATGGACCATTCACCGGCATGACTTATTGAGTTATTGGGGTCGACGTGACCATCCCTAGGCTCGATATGCAGCATATCTGACGAAGAGACCGGACTGTACGGTAGTGTTTCCGGTTGGCTCGACGGGAGTTGCAGCAGGTTCACTTGTTTTCTTCTGATCGCTCAATACCCGGGTGGCCGTTACGTTTAGCTGACCGCTTGCGGCTTGAGGGTGCTTGATATGATCATCACCCACTGCCGGCGTATTGACGAGTCTTAGAGTCCCACAAAGGAGTTACCTAGTCCAGGCGAAACATTGTGGTGCGCGTATGCGATATGCGCATGGACCCGATTAAAATGCGCGTATATGATACCGTATATTGATCGGGCGGCTTGCTTTTGGTAGGGTCATATATGATATGGCCGGATTGATAAATCAAGTGTTGATTTATCATTTAACCATTAGTTTTCTCACTTAAAACCTTTTCTAGTATATGATGGATGTATGCATGCATGTATGTTTTTCTTTCTTTCTTTCTAGTTTCATGCACATATGGATGTGCATACATACATACATACATACACCATCTATCATGGTTGTTTACACATGGAAATGGTGGCAATATAAGACTCACACCATGGATATATATATGGATTATTATTTGATTTTTTGTTTAAAACAAAATGGTAAAGAAAAGGATAATTCTTGCTTAGCTTCTACACTCTTCTTTAAACCTAACCATGCTCACCTATTTTTTAACCATGAGTTATCCTTCTCTTTGTGTTTTAAACTCAAGTTAAATAATTTCTCCATCATCTAACCATGGTTTGAGATGAGGATTAGAAAATATATATTCATATATTTTCTTTTTCCTTTACAAGGGTTATCATTTTTACTCTTGTTAAAAAAAAAACCACCATCTTCTTCCTCCTTCACCATTTGCTCTCTAGTTTCTTCTAGTGAGTAAAACACACATAAAGAAAGGTTTTTGAAGTGAGAATCATAACCACAACATCATTCTATACAAGTTTAGCCAACTTGTTTAGAGTGTTCTCTTCAATTCTCATCTTGAAAAGTGAAGTTGCGAGCTTGGACGAGGAACTTCGGGTGGATCGTCGTGGATGCGAGAAGACTTCAAGAGGACCTTCTTCCAACACCCAAGAGGCCAAAGAGTCTAGCAAAGGGAGCTACAAAGGTTATAGTCTCAAAACCCTAGTCTTTATTGCATTTATCTTTTGAAACCCTAATTTTCTAGGATCGATTCCTTTGTATGCTTGCTTAGCACCATAAAAATTTAAACTTTGTGACATGTGATGCTTCCAAACTCTACATAGGGTGCTAGGCAAACCTAACAATATAACCTTGTGTGATATGCTTATATGTTTATATATACATTGATTGTGCATGAGTACCATTTTGTACATCCTATTACCTGTTGTACATCGACATATCATTGGTAGGGCACTGCACCATTACTAACGGTCCATGTTGCACGAGCACTAATTTATATGCCACACACACACGTTGGTAATTTCCATGCCACGCACACTATAGAAATTGCCATAGATAAATATATGTTGTACTGCATTCATTATTGACCGTTAGACAACGATTCTTGTTCTAGTAAGCATCATGATTAGTATCATACATACATTGCTATAGTGATATACCTCATATGATGTTTTCATGGGATTTCTGTTTCGCGGTTTTGGGAAACCGTAAGGTACATTTTGAAAACTTGAAATATTTAAAAGCGTGGTTTTCCCTTGATATGATATGTCGTGTCCACCATGATTTTTCTCGGTTCTGAGCTATGAGCATACTCGATTCAAGGAGTTGGATGAGCCATCTACGGGTATATGGTGGACCCGGTAAGGTACCCCGGGGCAATAAGCTCGAGATGTAGACGATGAGCCTAGCAGGGGGAGCACTACCTACCGATGATTGTATGGAAACTTGGCAGATATCCGGAGGATACCGTTCGGAGTTATATGATGAGATGGATATGAGGGCTGATCATAGTGACGGCGCCTGAGATATTGGGTGTTGTTGATGGACACCGGATTTCCATGATGATGATGATTTATTGATGAGGAATGTGTTTTTATCCCACACTCAGGACTTTTATGATATACTCTGTACTCATAGTCATTGTACCTCGATGTAGTACCTTGATTTGGATTATGCTGCATCTCATATTATTGTACATATGCTATCATGACTGCATATGTAGGATTGGTTGTTTATCGTGCATGCATATAATTACTTGTACGATGGTGTTTACTTCTCACGAGATGGAAACTCATCCCGGTTGTGTCACAGTGTTTTGAAATGTTGACCCTCAGTATACTCACGGCAGGGCTCTTTACTGCATCATTTTAAGTGGATACCGCTACTGTTGGATGTGAGACCTTTCGTAGGTGGGTTTTTGTGCGGGTATCCATATACTTCCGTTTGTATATCTTATTTTGTATCTAGTACTCTCCTCCATCTTCCACTTACATGTATTTGACTTAGAGACGGGACTGAGAGATTCGGTATTTGTATATTATTTGTGCTTCTGGTTGTCGTGCTCGTGTGAGCCGGCTTTTTTTCATGCTGTGATGATGTTTTACCTCTTATTATGCTGTTTTCACTTCTTATTTGATTAATTTTTCGCTACGGCGTCATATATTTACCTGTTGTGGTTGTGTTCTGCCTTTAATCATGAGTTGCTCCCGATTGGGGATCCTTTTTATTCTATGTTTTGTACCCGTTTGGGGCTAGTTTTTATAAAGAAGATGCTGCCGATATTTTTAAGAAAATAAATTTAAGTTTTGGGATTTTTAACTAGAGATTTTAAATGCTTTTAACTAATATTTTATCACTCTATCTTTTCATGGTTTAGATTTCTGGGTTTTCGGCTTACTTGAATTACGTTACGCCTTTAGATGTTGCGTGATTTAAGTGTCGGTCGCGTTCCTAATTTGGGTCATGACACCATGAGTACAGGTTAGTCCTTTGACCCGAGATCGTCATTTGTCTCGTGTGATTTTCCATTGTACTTTGATTACTACCCTTCCATGGCTCAAAAGAGTCATGCAAATAGGTTTTAGTTGGGTACAGTCTCGAGCCACATGGAGGCAGTGGTCGATTGTCAGGGATTCGTCTCTCCTGGTATCAGGAGTCGATGTTGTGCTGTGTTCAGTTAGCAATCACTAGAAATCTGTGGCCTCGGTGGATGAGATTTACTGATAGTTGATCGGTATTATCTCTATTGGTGATGAGCTTGACTCAGACACGACTTATCAAGTTAGTAAGGGTCTGACGTTATCCACCCCCTAGACCCGATATGCGATACTCTTAAACAAAAAAACATAATTGTATGGAGAATGTCACATTCAGGCTCAGTAGGGTAAGAACGTACTTGATTGTCGACCCCCCTTTCAGCAAGTACCTGGGTAGCCGTTCCGTACAGCTAGTGCCGCTGACATACTTGTGGTTAAACCCACTGCCAGCATATTGTCGAGTCTTTAAAGTCCCATACAGAGGGTTTTTCTCGGTTTAGGCGATAGATGTAGGAGACGTACATTGGTACATGCAAGGGTCTGATTAAATACGTGTACGTGATATACGGATTTTAATCGGACGGTTGATAATACTAGCCAGCTTAGGATTAAGCCGGATTGTTAAATCTAGCTTTGATTTAATAATTTACATATGTATTTTGATACATATATTTTGATATTATTGTTCGCTATTCATTTTCTCTCTTTGTTGCTATCCGTATTTTAAACGGATACGCGTGTATGTAGTGATACATATGCCGGATGAAATATTCCGTATTTATACGGAAATGATTCTAGATAAAGGACACCTCATATTTGTTTTTCTTTTTATAAAAACAAATGGGAAATGAGATGGAAATGAGGTGGCATGAGGCATGGTTATTCTTGTAGAGAGGTATTGGTTGGTTGTGGTCATTTATTGGGTTTACGATAAGTCGAAAATATTGCATTCTTAACACATCAATTTCCCTACTCTTTGTAAGTATCTAAAGGTGTTTGGTATAAATATAGCACATATTAGCAATTCGTCTGCAAAATATCAAATAACATGTGTTATACATTATAACCGGTATTATGAGGGAAATTGAGTGTTTATTACTACACGCATGATCTTTGTATATCAATACTTGTCTCGAGATTGTGTGCAGGAAATTATCCAGGTAAAAGAATCGGAATCACAAAAGTGCTGATAAAATGCATCAAGTCCAAGACTTGAGATCTGGCAGTAAATTAGAAAGAATTATAAGATTCCAGACATCAGGAAACAACCATAAAGCCAACATGAAACAATACAGAAATTTCCATGCACTGAGTCCACCAAACGGCCGCGAATCCGCGGCCGAGTCTGGTCGATCCGCCGCGGATCCGCGGCCGAGTTGACTCGTCGGCGGTGAGAACTTTTTGCAGAGGTTTTTTTATAACGGCCAAACTTCTCCAAGACGCTTCGAATTGTGTAGATTTCTCCAGAAGCTTCCCTTCTAACAGCCAAGCTTCTTGTGCAAGTTTGATACCTACCAAGCTTCTCATGCAAGCTTCATAACAACCTAGCTTCTAGTAAAAGATAAACCAAGCTTCTAGGGGAAGCTAAAGGGAAAACTATAAAAAGGGACCTAGGGTTTCATTACAAAGGTTGTTCATTAGTTGTTCAAGAATTGGGGTTAAACAATCAATACAAAATTAGAGTGACACAACTTGAACCAACTCAAGATCCATTGAGAGAAAGATTGAGCGAAAACCAAAGATCTTCTATTTGCAATGTCGTTCATCATCCGAGCAAGAGATCCACGACGATCCGCGACTCACGAAGATCGAGCCACGCAAAGATCAACGCCAAATTCCTTCTCAAATGAGTGAGCTAGAGCTAGTCTTGTAAACTTGAGTGAGAGATGTAATTTGAAGAAGATCTAAATAAAGGTGAAAATCTTTATTCTCGCTTTCTATTCATTCTCGCATTATGATATTCTTCGTTCTTGATTGTTTGATGATGATGCGTGAGTAAATTCTCCGCTTGTGGAGGATCCGAGAGAATTGATAGATCTAGTGATGATCAAATCTTTATACTAATTCTTAATTCTTATGAGATTTGTGAACCTTAGCAAAATGAATCGTTGATGACCTAATTTAGAGCGAAGTAACTTCTTGATTATTTCGTTGCAAATTAGGGATCAAACAATCGGTGATTTTCTTTGCTAAAGGCTAGATCCGAATGATTATGATTGAAAAGACAAGGGATAGTGAAGGAGAAATCATAGTTTCTTCAATTGATCCCTAATCTTCAATCATCATCATCAATCTAGCTACAAATATTCAAAAGATAAGATTAGGAATTATTAGATTCATCATTAGCTATTAACTCAATCGGATCCTACAAGCTATTTTTCATATCTAGATAATTCAATTGGTTTGGACATTTACTTGATCTTTATTAATTCTTGATTTTAGATCTATTTCTTTATGATTCTTGAAACTAAAATCTCATGAATATTGAATCATTTTCTTTTATCTTTTAATTTTCAACTCAAATAAAACGATTTCGAACAAATCACACTTTCTCAGTGGACGATCCGTTCTCATTGACGAAACTATAATAGACAACGTCAATTGATTGCGGTATAAATTTCTTTAGTTGTGATTAAAACTTTTCCATACACAAGAAGAATGATCAATCAAATGGCGCCGTTGCCGGGGATAGTGTGCTAATTTGTTCGTTTTTGTAATTTGAGTTGGAAAAGTTATTATTCCATCAGAATTTTTAGATCAAAATCGCAACAAGCGCTTAACGATTTGTTGTGATTTGTTACAAGGTGATCTGGAATCTGTGAAGGTACAGGAGCATCTGCACTAATTTCTGTGCAGGGAACACATTAAACTGCGGCGGATCCGCGGTTTTTGGTCCCTTCTTGCAGCGGATCCGCGGCGAGATAGCTGCTTCAGTGCACCAAAATTTTTAGGTCCATTTCTGTCTTTCTTATCTCCTCCCTGCTCTATCCAATAACCATTTTCTGTAGAATTCTTTGCAAAAATTCGCAGCGCCGCAAAAAGAAATTGTTGCGTGTTTTGATCTTGGTTGTTTGCATTTTTAACACGGAAATTAAGGGGCAAAGACCAAATTCAGATTAGGTGGGGATTTCATTACCCTTCCTAAGCCCCAAAAATCACAAACTTGCATCCGCATCACCCTCATTAACTAAAAAAATATCTAGACAAGACTCTAAGAACCGTCGCGCTCACTTAGGACAGAAGGAGATCGTGGGTAATCTATTGCTTTTCCGTGTTTCTTTTGTGGTGTTTAAGGAAAGTGGTTACTTAATTAGGCCCACCACTTACATAGTGGAGAACCTCCTACTTACCTGGCCACAGAAGAGATAAAAAGGAAGTAGAGGATCTATCTTGCGACTTGTCTTCTAGAAGTCTAGGAGCGGTCTAGAGCCTTGACCTAAGTGACCATTAGATTTAGGGTTGCTTGTGCATTGTTTGTGTGATTTTCAAAAATCCGTCTTTTTCAAAACAAACACCAAACTCATCTTTTCCTTAATTATCACAACATTGCCACTTGTGCTAAACCATTTAGTGCATGCTCGGCTGGACACGGGATTCTAGTGCCCGTCTTGTCCGCGTTCCTCCTATCGACTCCGAAGTCGGTAAATCTACGTCTACTTTTTCTTCACCCACTGCCACATCCACTTCGATGGACAGTTCTCCATCGAACTTCTTTAACACTACTCTGCCACCGTCCGCAGGTGCGCAGAATCCGCCCCGCATCTCTCTCCAAGAGAGATGTTACCCTATGCGAGGTCCTCTTTCGACCTGTCTTACCATTCCACCAGCCAATAGGGATAATTTTGAAATCAAACCACAATACATCAATCTTCTACCTAAATTTCACGGTCTCGAGTCTGAAGACGCATACGTCTTTATTACCAAATTTGAAAATGTATGCGCTATGATGGGTACTTCACAGCTTTCTGTAGATGGTATGAGATTACGTCTTCTCCCATTCACTTTGTGTGATATAGCCGAGAAGTGGCTTTATAACATAGCCGCACATTCTATTTCGGACTGGGGAGAATTCGTAACAGCTTTCCTTAATAAATTCTACCCTAATCATAAGACAGCTCGAGTCTGTAGCAAAATAAATCAATTTACCCAGCTTCCAAATGAACCATTCTCGAAGTGTTTTGAACGCTTCAAGGATCTGTTAGTTCAATGTCCTCATCACGGAATCCCTAGATGGGATCTGTGCAGAATCATATATGAGGGCATTAATCCTACAACAAAACAGACCCTTGAATCCATGTGTCAAGGCACTTTCATGAATAAAGATGATGGTGAGGTCTGGAGATTTTTAGAAGATTTCGCTGAAAAATCTTTACAGTGGGAGAGTATAAGTCAACCATCGTCTAGGGGTGGTAACCACCAATCTGATGTTTCCATAGGAGTTAGAGCTGAAATGGCAGCAATGCAAAAGAAACTCGAAGCTATAGAACATAAATTTTTAGCAGCCTACCTAAATCAGATATCACTCTCCAAAACTGTCTGTGGATGATGTTTTATCCATCTCATCTTACAGAAGAATGTCTTTTAAACTCTCCGTTTCAAGGTCAAGAGCATACCAATGCTGCTTTCCAACAAAGACCTAAAAACGATCCGTATTCTTCCACTTATAATCAGGGTTGGAGGAATCACCCTAACTTTGCTTGGAACCAACAACAAACTCAAAACACGGTTCCAAATCAAACAATTTCCAAAGGGATCCTCCACCACAACAGCAACCACTTCAAATAAGTCAGCACCCCTATCAATCACAAAACTTTCAAAATCCGGTCAACACATCTGCACCGTATAACAATTCTTTGCAAGTGACTGATACTGATAACTCCTCTTCACTCGAACAAACCATGAATTTGCTTCTGACAAATCTCATGCAAGTTTCGGCTAAGATGAAGTCTTCTGTCAATAAAATCCAGAAAAACTCTGACTCCCAAAGTGAGAGTATTAAATCACTGGAAGCACAAATTGCACTATTAAAAGCCGAAATGAGTGCTAGAGAGAAAGGGAAACTTCCAGCTCAACCTTTACCCAATCCTGGCTATTCACATCATGTGAATGCTATCACCACGTTGAGATCTGGAAGAGTGCTTGACAACCATGTCGGTGAAGAGATTAATAATAATGATGAATCAATCAATGATACCCCGGCTGAGACTTTTCCTTCCACTTCCACTTCTACTTCTGACCCCAGTTCGTCTATCCCACCGCTTTCTTCCGAGCCTATTCTCCGTTTTCCCCAAGGCTCGAACCCTCAACACACTTCTTCTAGTCCACCAAAGATGATCCCCACTCCTATTCTGGGATCTTTTCTACCCACACGATCTTCTCCAATGTTGGACCCCGCTCTTATTGCTAAAGCTCCTTATCCGAATCGGTTAAGGGGAAATAGACCAAGTCCGCAAATGGAGAAGATCACTGAAATCTTTAAACAGGTTAACATCAATATCTCTCTCCTAGATGCTATACAACAAGTCCCGGCTTATGCGAAAATTCTCAAGGACTTGTGCACTAGGAAGAGGAAGACTCAAGTGCCAAAAAAGTGTTCATGTTGAGTACTGTAGACACAGCTTTTCCCCAACAATTACCTAGAAAACGTTAGGACCCTGGCTGTCCTACAATTTCTATTTCTATTGGGGGTAAAAACATTAATCGTGCTCTACTTGACCTTGGCGCAAGTGTTAACATGCTTCCTTACTCGGTTTATGAGCAGTTAGGGATTGGAGAGTTAAAACCAGCTCACTGCACTCTCCAGATGGCCGGCCGATCAATCACCAAACCTAGGGGTGAACTAGAGGATGTGTTGGTAAAAATCAGGGAATTTTTATTCCCTGTGGACTTTATTGTTCTCGATACACAGCCTGTAGTGAACCCACGGAACCAAATTCCGGTGATTCTGGGCCGCCCCTTTTTGGCCACTTCCAATGCTATAATCGACTGTCGTAACGGCTCTATGACCCTATCCTTTGAGAAGATGTCAATTGAGCTTAACATTTACAAGTTGGGAAGTGTACCCTCCAAACCTTCTGCTCAAGCATGTTCTGTCGATTTAGTGGATGACGACAGCAGGGAATTTGATCAGCCTCATGATACTCATCTAGACTCTTTTCATATGTTGTTGTTTGACCCAACTATACGGACTCTTCCACCGAGTTGTCCGGGTCAACATCTAACACTGATTATGAACCGTTTTTGGAGTCAAAAGATCACCCCACGCTTTTTGATGACATTATTCTTCGGGGGATCGATGAGAGCTTTGAGGATATTTTCGCTAATGAACTCACATTTTTAGCAAACACAGGTGTTGAGATGAGTCATCTCCAAAATGAAGAAATTGAACCTCCACCCCTTCTTCTGGACTATAAAGAGAATGCGAGTAATCCATCACAATCACTGTGTCGTCTTTCCAAAACGAGACGCAAACCCTTTCTATCACACCACTTACCTTTTCCCCACTTCTTCCTGGCTCCTTATAACATGTTTTCCACCAACCGATGCACTACACTGATAAAATCTTCGAATGGTTGGTATTGACTTTCGATCTTTGCAAAGCTTGGCATTGACCAGTAATTTTGACCCCCTCTTGAGATTATAAAAGCTTAATATTGTTTAACTCAAGTTTGGGGGGGTTATAAACTGGCTCTCGAAAATAAAATTTTTACTCAAAATGGTGAGCCAATGAACAAGCTTGGGGGAGGATTTTCACGATCATATTTATTGCCCCCTGTCACGCCCCGCTTCCCAGTGTACGGCGAAGGGGACGCGACGAGGTCCGCTACGTATATACTCAAAAGTACATACGCTAAGCATATCTACGCAATATAAAATAAATACACAAGAGACAAGAAATAAAAAGAACAGCAACTTTTATTTATTAACATTCTTTGTACAATACATGAAAGGAAATACAACTGAAATAAAAGATGCCTAAACAGTGGCATAACATGGAATGAAAAGTACAGAAAGGGAAAGTGTACAATGAAACTAAAGTGCAGGGTCTTCGGCAAACTGCTCCAAGTCTTCTTGAGATGGCTCGATCTCCGCCGGGTCCAAATCACCTGACGACATTCAAAGAAGAAAGAAACAGAATGTCGTCAGCGAACATATCACTCGGTAAGTCCCAAAGGTAAGAGGAGACAGAATAAGAAGATATATTTTAAAGTTGTATTATCCTGTAGTAATGTCGTATTAACGCTGTTATTTGTAGCTTGGTACAGAAGGATGCCAGTGTATACGAGGGGAGTCTCTATATGCCAGAGACTAGGGGCACGTATAGTACAAGGAACCGTTTATGCCACGGTACAACAGCAACTGGATTCATGTTAGGTGTATTAAATCTGACCACCTCGTGCCGCCTTTAACACCTTCCGTACCAATCTACCCCTTAAACCCCGCGATGTCTTATTTGTATTGTTATCTTGTAAATTGTATTGGTTGCATGATTGATTGACTGACTGACCGAAACCATGATATCAGGAAACGGTTGTAACTTTGGAGTCATGTAAATGGAATACTGAGAATCATGTAAAAGGAATATATATCCATGGTTCGGTTCAGTCAAATTGTATAAATTGATAATTGTATTCATGGATTCATGTGTTCATTGGAAACTTGTAGATTATAGATTGACTTGAATCATATTCAAGTCAGATTAATTAGACTCAAACCCGAGTCAGACAATCAGAAATGTGAATCTAAGTCTTATAATTGCTAGGGTCCTTAGGGTAATTTATAAAACTTGATGGGGGTTTTATGTAAAAATACTTTTATACACTTTTCAAAATACACCTCAAGTATTTATTGTTCGTCTTTAAAGTTGTAATGAGGGTGGATTTTATGTTGTGACATTTCTAGTAAAATTATCCTAGTTTTATAAATAAGGGTATTTTTCTGTAATATTGATTATTTGAAGTTCATGGTATTTTAGTGTAAAATTTATTCTTATGATTTTTAGAAAAAGGTGGAAAATTTATATTATAATAAAATAGATATTTAAATGATAAATATACATATGTTAATACAAAAATAATTTTAATAAATATTTTATATTCCAAAAAATCTCATTTTTCTTAAGATGTCGTATTTTAAACCTTTCGAGACCGAATGCTCCTTGCGGAGGTCTGAATCTCGCACTACTAAGCCCGAGGGTGCACGATAAACCATACTATCCCTAACGGGTTCCCCAAAGGTGGGTTGTAGCGGCGCTTTGCAAAGATTGTAAAATACTAATCCTTTAGAAAACGGTTTTATAAAGTAAAAGGTATTTATTTGCAAAGTGTAATTTCCGTATTTTAGATTCTAGGGTTTCCTAAGCCAACTAGCCTATTTCTAAATGGTCTAAATGACAAGTCGTTAGAAGCCTCAAATCGCCTCTTCACCGCCAATTATGGCCAGGTAAGTACAAGTGAGGAAGGAGGGATCCGCTCACGAATCGTGAGACGGGTCTTTTAAGGTTACCTTTGCTCACTTGCCTAGCCTAGACACCACAAAGTCAGATTTAGATAAATGATCGATACGCACAACTTATCGTGTTTCCTAATAAGAGGTATTTATTTAAAAGTGTATCAAGCTAAACTTTTAGAATTGATTTTGTTAAGAATATGGTATTTAAATGAAAGTTTTGTTTTATCGTATGCTAAATTCTTGATGATTTCGTTTAGGTTTGTATTTGCATGTGTATGGAGGTAGGTCATTACCTCGTGCTCTACTTTAAATGTATAGCAAAGTTTAGGAGTTAAATGTGAAATCAAAACATGATGGTATTAAAGTGAAAAATACGATAGATTGGAAAGGTTATCATTTCATGTGATGAAACTTGTCCAAATTGTTTGTTAAATGTCTAATAGTCAACATAAAAATGTTTAAGCATGAATGTATTGGTGAGAAGTGAAATTTTATAGAAAACCGAATCGGAAATCGGATTTGTTCCGATTCCGTCGGGTTTTGTAATTTCGTATTTTAAAGAATAAGAAAGAGAGATAGAATGGGACTTACGGGTTTTTGATTACACTAGAGTGAAGGGGAACTAAAGGGATTGCCGATGCATTGCGTCGTCGTCGGTAGTTCCTAAAAATTTCGCCGGAATTTCGTCGAAGCTTCGCCGCGAGCTTGTTTTCAAAGTACACACTTCTTGGAAAATTTTGAGAGAGTGAGCTTAGGATTTTGGGGGTGAGAAGGTAGTGTGTAGGGTTGGTATTTATAGGGTTAGGGTAGATGAAAAGTTTAAAATAAAAATGTGATAAAATGTAATAAAAATGTATTAAAAGTAGAGTAATTGGGGTTTTTAAAGAGCTCTGGAAGTGGTCTGAGGCTGGAATTTTGCAAGTGCATAGGGAATATGAAAAGACACAACTTTCATGTTGGGGCCGTCGCCGGAATCGGACGACTCGTGGGTGACTCTGCCGTGACTCGGTCAGAGCACTGAGTCGGCCGAGTCGAGGCCAAGTTGGCCGATTCCCGGCCGAGTCCGGCGGCCAGGATCCCCCCGACGGTTCATCTAACTCCTGGAAGTGTTACATCTTTGAGTGTAGTGGGGTTTTTGTGAAATATGCGCGTGTAAACTCTTGGTATTCTAAAGGTTTTAAAAAAAATCAATATTAAAAATAATGTGGGGCAGGGGATTTGAACTCTGGTGGCTTGGTTCAGCAGTGCAAGGTATTACCAATGAGCTACAAGCTCCTTCTTGTAATTATGGTGTTATTTAATTACTTAAAATGATAGCAGCAAGAGTAAATACTCCAAGTATACATTAAATTTAAAGTAATTTTTTGTACACTAAAAATGGAGTTATTACATTCTTGTAGCTTGTAATTAAAAACAAAATAATTACCTATATCTTGTGCTCAGGCTAAAATACCCCTTTGTGGATTTTTGAAAAAATATTTGAAAAATTTTGTATAGGAAATTTAGGGTTGTTACACTCCCCCGTTAATAAATTTCCTCCCAGGTTTACAGGTTTTTGTGATCTAGCAGAAAACAACAGTGAGGACACTGTTGTAAACAAATTTGGGGGAGGTTTGTGCTTATTTACGCATCACTTTGCATCATACTTTGCATAAGCACAAAACATATAACAAAAAAAAATATTTAATATTTAATATTATAATAAAAGATTAGATAGTGAAAAATTACATCTAAAAGATTGGAAAAATTTAAGAAAACCTAGAAAATTAGAAGTTTTCTTAAACGAACTAGTAATAAGTAGTTATGAGCCGTTGTCCCAAGGGTTAGTAAGATGAAGAAAGTCACTAATCTAAGGATAAAAATAAGTCTGAAAAATAGTTCCTATTCTGGAAGCCAAACATTTGAATGTTGATACCCTACTATACGCACTTACACACATCTTGAAATTCGGGATAGTAAAGGATACCTTGAAATGCTCTTATCTAAAAGCCAAAGTATGAAGGAAATTATAAATGAATAAAAGATAAAATGGTGAAGAAAAAATGAACACTGGTTTTTTAATCACCAAGACAGCATAAAAAAAATATAGCGAGAGTTCTTCATCACCTAATGCCTTAGACCAACTGGTTTAGGAGTCACTGCTAAGCCTTAGGTGTTACAAGACGAGAAAAATATTAAACACGCCTAATAAACAAGCACATGAGTAATCGGTCGGTTAGTACCTCAAGAAGTATTAACGGTCGCATGAAAAATGTGTGAGCAAATTCATCTAAATATTCATCGACTAAAAAGTACTGTGATGATGGACAAGAGTATAATAGGTTGAATTGAATTCTCCGAGTGTAGGGATGTCTATTACACACACGTAGGGGTATATGATCAATATTTGGAAGAAAGATAGGAATGAAGAATAAAGACGATGTTTTATTGAGGGATGATGTGATTTCCAACATCTTTTCATGACTATTAAAATAGGGCTCATGACAACCGAAAAGCTAGTGTAGTTGGAAACTCTAATTTTCAAAGTCTTTCTTTTACAATTCTTATCTTTATATGTAACTTTCACGGTCTTCCTTTTATTATGGGATTTTATGGGTGCAATCCGCTGAAAACCCTCAGGAGACAACACTCCTCCTACTAGGGACACCTAGAGGTTTAAAGGCTTGTTGCACGTGCTCAGTGCAATCGTGTTGTCTACGAAAATGTGCTAGTTAGTTTTTCTTTTTCTTATATTTTCTCCTTCTCTTAAATAAAACAAGTTTGCTCGAGACGCCCAAAATTAAGTTTGGGGGAATTTGATCAGTCAAAAATATTGCATCCTTAACACATCAATTTCCCTACTCTTTGTAAGTATCTAAAGGTGTTTGGTATAAATATAGCACATATTAGCAATTCGTCTGCAAAATATCAAATAACATGTGTTATACATTATAACCGGTATTATGAGGGAAATTGAGTGTTTATTACTACACGCATGATATTTGTATATCAATACTTGTCTCGAGATTGTATGCAGGAAATTCTCCAGGTAAAAGAACCGGAATCACAAAAGTGCCGATAAAACGCATCAAATCCAAGAATTGAGATCTGGCAGTAAACTAGAAAGAATTATAAGATTCCCAACATCAGGAAACAACCATAAAGCCAACATGAAATAATACAGAAATTTCCATGCACTGAGTCCACCAAACGGCCGCGGATCCACGGCCAAGTCAGGCCGATCCACCGCGGATCCGCGGCCGAGTTGACTTGTTGGCGGCGAGAACTTTTTGTAAAAACTTTCTTTTAACAGCTAAACTTCTCCAAGGCGCTTCGAATTGTGTAAATTTCTCCAGAAGTTTCCCTTCTAACAGCCAAGCTTCTTGTGCAAGTTTGATACCTACCAAGATTCTCATGCAAGCTTCATAACAACCTAGCTTCTAGTAGAAGATAAACCAAGCTTCTAGGGGAAGCTAAAGGATAAACTATATAAAGGGACCTAGGGCTTCATTACAAAGGTTGTTCATTAGTTATTCAAGAATTGGGGTTAAACAATCAATACAAAATTAGAGTGACACAACTTGAACCAACTCAAGATCCATTGAGAGAAAGATCGAGCGAAGACCAAAGATCCTCTATTTGCAACGTCGTTCATCATCCGAGCAAGAGATCCACGACGATCCGCGACTCACGACGATCGAGCCACGCAAAGTGTAAGGTTACTAGGCACTGTCACAAGGTTCTACAAGGCATCAACCATGCCAAAATCAAATTTTTCATGTGCCGAACAACCCTAACCAAGATCTTAGACTAGAGATTAGGCGAAACAAAGCATGTAAACAACTTTACATCTAAGAGTTAGGGATTACAACCTTTGTAGTCCGTTCCTTCACTTCTAAAGCTCCATGTTGAGATCCCTTCGCTGCGATCATCATGTACCCGGACTCTAGAGAGGCTTCATGAAGAGAAAGATGCAATCTTGCTTCCGATCTTCAATAACAAAGATGATCTACCTAGAAGAAACTCAAACCCAAGCTCTTGCTTTGCTAATCAAGTATTAGCAAAGCAAACACCCTAATCTAAGCGGCTAGAATAGATGAGGATGATGAAGTAGGAATTTAGCTCTCATTTGTTTTCAATTTCTCACTCATTTTCATCACATTAGAAAAAGCTAGAAAGCTTTTCTCAAAGGAAGAAGAAGAAGAAATCACTTTGTGATGAATAATGAATCAAGTGTGATGTTAGAAATGCAACCTTGGGTTAAGTAAGAAGACTTAACCCTTGTAGAGATTTAACTAGGGAAAAGGGTTGGGTTGGGTTAAAGAAATATCTATGCAAAATATCACAAAATATCACAAAATATCAAGGTCAAAGTCAAAGCTTCTTGAAAGCTTCATGAAAGCTTAACCCTAATCCAAACCCTAACCATATTTAAACTCCACAAATCATGTTGCATTTATAACCATAACATGTTACAATATTATATATCACATATACAATATTTATTGTAACAAAATAAAATAATACAATTAGCATATATCACATATATATCAATGTATTACCCGAGTGAGAAAAAGAATCTTTAAGTGAGCTTATACTAGTTAATGTAATTTAATATATCAAATATATAATTATACATTAAATTATCGAATCAACACTTGATCCGATAATTCGGCTATTTCATAAATAACCGGCTAATATAATCTGTATCAGTTCATCGAATCAACACTTGATCCGATGACCCGGCTATATCACATATACCCGGCCGATATCACATATCGCGAGAATCTAATACGGTATCACATACACGTATTATTCTCGGTCCCGCACATATCACATATGTGCTCGTACTCCGTTTTGCCTGAGCCAGGAAACCTCTGTATAGGACTGTAAAGAATCGTCAATACGCCGGCAGTAGGTGATGATCATATCAAACACCCACAAGCTGCAAGCGGTCAGCTAAACGTAACAGCCACCCAGGTATTGAGCGATCAGAAGATCAACAAGCAAGCCTGTACTTTCTCTTGCGAATCCAATCAGTAACACTCCCGTACAGTCCGGTCTCTTCGTCTGATATGTCGCATATCTCGCCTAGGGGTGGTAAACGTCAGACCCCAGTAGCTTGATAAGTCGTGTCGATATGAGGTCCATAACAGTTTGAGAAACTACTGATAACACTTACCAGTAAATCTCAGCAACCCTGTCCAGGGATTTCCAGTTATAGCCAATCGAACACAACACAACATCAACTCCCTATACCGGGAGAGACGAAACCCCTCCTATCGCTCATTGCCTCCATGTGATTCGGGACTGTACCCAAAAGCCACCGTTTTGCACGCCCTCTTAGACGTGCTATGATGGAAATCAAAGCACAGTGGGAATCACACAAGACTCTATGCCGATCTCGGGTCTACAGACTAACCTGTACCAGTGTAACCAGAGAACTGCCATCTGACGTGAGGTATAATACCATCTGGGAGTTCTCGGCGAGTCCATCCAGAGTACCCAGTCTCCACTGAGCACCCGTATAACTTCTCTGATGTCAAACACCAATGGATATGGGATCACCCATCGCCCATCATATGGGTCAAGAAGCGCATACGCTAGTCTACTCTGGAGTATCGATGCCCTGTCTCGGTACTGTAAGTCCACGTTGCCCACCCCGGTGCTTACGGGGAGGCGGAAAACATAATAAAAATTGGATTTTTTATCAACTATAGGCAACATGGACCAAGCTTTAAGGATCTTTGCTAAACATAAACTTGCTAAAGCTAACTACAAAGTAGCTAAGTGATGGAAAGGTTATACCTTGAGCTCAAAGTCCTTCTCTCCTTGCTCCTTGGAATGGTAGAAAGAGGTCACCTTGCTTGTCTTCTCCCGTCAAAGAAGGATCCACCCGAAAGCCTCGACCTTTAGCTTCAACTCCAAGCTAGGAGTAACTAGAGTGCAAGAAATGCTAAGACTTGAACCCTAGAAGAGAGCAGAGAAGATCAAGTGAGGGTTTTTCTCAAGCTTTTTGTTTCTCAACACATGAGAGGGAGAGAGCTTGAGGGAGAGGATGAGCAAGAGAGAGAAATGATATGAGAGAATGAATTATTAGTGAGACATTCTCACTAATATATGTGCATTATTTTAATTGAATAATTAACTTGAAAATTGTCATGGTAAATCATGACATGACCATTATCATTTCAATTTGCAAAGATCAAAGAGCATCTTCCAAATGAAATGATTATGGTCAAGTTGTCAACAAGGTCAACAAGTCAATGAAGTCAAATTGTCAACAACAACAACCATGCACAATTATTAAGCTAATTATCAATTAACTATAATACACACAAAAGCAATAGGGTTAATAAAATGACAATAGCCATTAACCCTAAACAAGGTCCTCTCCCTCAATCTCAAGCAACTGTGCATACGCACCCGCATTCGTGATCCGAGGAACACGAATACTCTGAGAAAAACCAATCTCAAATCATATACTAGGATCCGGCTTAAACCAAAGCCCGCTAGTATAAACTGTCCGGACAGCAAACGTGCACAAGTGCGCGGATGCGAACGAACCCTGTCGCAAAACCATGCGACCTCTACTCATTTTGCCTAAAGGCGAATAGCTCTCTGTGTGGGACTCTAAAGACTCGACACTACGCTGGCAGTGGGTTTAACCACAGACCGCAAGCGGCACTAGCTGTACGTAACGGTCCCCAGGTAGATGTCGATAAGAAGACTGACGAGGTGAACCCCATCTGCACTCCTACTGAGCCTGTATGTGACAGTCTCCGTACAGTCCGGTCTGTTCGTCTGATACATCGCATGGCGGGCCTAGGGGGCGGTGAACGTCAGTCCCCTAATAGCGGTACAAGTCGTGTCGGAGTGTAGCCCAGAACACCCTGAGATAACACTGGAAGCCTACCAGTATATCTCGCTTGCCCTGGCCAGGGACTACTCGTGTAATGGCTCTCCTGGACACAGCGCGATATCAACCCCCAATACCGGGAGAGAAGAATCATGTCTAACCGTCACTGCCTCCAAGTGCTTCGGGACTGCACCCAAAAACTACCTGTTTGCACGACTCCTTTGAGCCGTGGTAGGGTAGTAATCAAAGTGCAGTGGGAACACACTCGAGGCGAAGTGACAGTGTCAAGTCAGCGGACTAAGCTGTACTCATGTCACCTGGGAACTGATAACTGACGATAGGTATATTACCAACCAACAGTTCCCGACGAGTCCTATCCAGTGTACTCGTAACCTAACGAGCACCCGCATACTATCCCAAGTACGACGTACTAACGGCTGTGGGACAGACCGTCTCCCACACTGGGATGAGAAGCGCATACGCTAGTCTACTCCAGAGTATCGATGCCCTGTCTCGATAGTCCAACGACCAGGGACCTGTATAAGGATGTGCTTATAGATTACCCAGCTCCCACGAGTGCGAGCGCCATCACAACGCTGGTAATCAAGCAAAGATCCTAAGGGCTCTACTAATATGTATACCAGCAATATGCTAAAAGAAACACATGCACATATTAAAGCAGAGACAAACCAAGTAGCATACTACCATTTGGAGCAAGATTGTATATACAACTGTGAATATCCCAAGCTTCCATTAAGTAATATACAAACTAGTATGATACAGTAATGGCCTCTAGGGCATATACACTAACAATCTCCCACTTGCACTAAGGCCATGTACTGGCGTATCGGAGACCTATCATCTCGATCAGCCGCTCGAACTGAGTCTGGGGCAAGGCCTTGGTGAATGGATCTGCTGTGTTATCCTCTGATGCAACTCTCCGGACCTCGATCTCCTGGCGATCCACGATCTTCCTGATCAGGTGATACCGCCTTAAGATGTGTCTGGATTTCTGATGGGATCTGGGTTCCTTCGCTAAAGCTATAGCCCCGTTGTTGTCGCAATACAGAGGTATTGGGTCAACAATGGACGGAACCACCTGAAGTTCTCTCAAGAACTTCCTCATCCAGACAGCTTCTTTTGCGGCATCAGATGCAGCGATGTATTCCGCTTCCATCGTCGAGTCGGCAACGGTTTCCTGTTTGGAGCTCTTCCAACACACCGCCCCTCCATTGAGGGTGAAGACAAAACCCGACATGGACTTGGAATCATCCTTGTCACTCTGGAAGCTGGAGTCAGCAAAGGCCTCAATCTGCAGGTCTTTTCCGCCATACACCAAGAACATCTCCTTAGTCCTTCTCAGGTACTTGAGAATGTTCTTTACTGCTATCCAATGTTTCTCCCCTGGGTTTGACTGATACCTGCTTACTACACTCAGTGCATAAGCCACATCCGGTCTGGTACACAACATCGCATACATTATAGAGCCTACCGCAGAAGCGTAGGGTATAATAGACATGCGATCCCTCTCCAAATCATTCTTGGGAGACATCTCTTTGGAGAGGGTGATCCCGTGACAAGCCGATAGATTACCGCGCTTGGAATCTTCCATACTGAATCTCTTCAGTATGGTGTCGATGTACCTGGACTGCGAGAGTCCTAATATCCTCTTGGATCTGTCACGGTAGATCCGGATACCCAGAATGTATGAGGCATCACCTAGGTCTTTCATGGAGAACCTGTGTGACAAGAACCCCTTGACAGATTGTAGCATAGGAATGTCATTTCCTATTAAGAGAATGTCATCCACGTATAAAACGAGGAATACTACAGTTCTCGCTACAAATCTACAATAGATGCATGGTTCATCTGGATTTTTGATAAAGCCAAATTCTTTGACCGTCTCATCAAAACAGATGTTCCAACTCCGCGATGCCTGCTTGAGTCCATAAATGGACTTGAGCAACTTGCACACCTTTCCGCTGCTCCCACCCTGAATGAAACCCTCTGGCTGGTCCATATAGACACACTCCTCTAAATGACCATTTAGAAAAGTTGTCTTTACGTCCATCTGCCAAATCTCATAATCGTGGAAAGCAGTGATGGCAAGAAGGATCCGAATGGATTTCAGCATAGCTACTGGAGAAAAGGTTTCGTCATAGTCCAAACCAGGTCGCTGACGAAAACCCTTTGCTACCAGTCTAGCTTTATAGGTCTCAACCTGTCCATTTACACCAATCTTCCTTTTGAAGATCCACTTGCATCCTACGGGTTTTACCCCGTCTGGAGCAATGTCCAACGTCCATACTTTGTTGGTGTACATGGACTCCATCTCGGTCCGCATTGCATCCAGCCATTTTACCGAGTCGACGCTCTGAATGGCTTGCTGGAAGCTAGTAGGCTCATCACAATCTATGATGCAGTCCTCTCTATCCCCGTCAATGAGAAAACCGTAGTACCTCTCGGGCGGATGAGACTGCCTACTACTCCTGCGGAGTGGCATAGGAATGTCCTGTTCTTTTGAACCTTCTGGTTCTACCAAGCTTTCAGTAATAGTTTGTGGTTCTGGAATTTCTTCCAGTTCTATTGCGCTCCCACTTATTTCTTTTTCTAAAAACTGATGTTCCAGAAAATGGGCATTACGAGAAACAAGGACTTTTTGTTCCTCTGCGTAATAGAAAAGATACCCCCTGGAGTTCTTTGGGTATCCCACAAACTTGCACAGTACTGAGCGTGCCTCGAGCTTGTCCGCATGCTGCTTTTTGACATAAGCTGGACATCCCCAAATCTTCAAGTATTGAAGATAGGGTTTCTTCCCACTCCATAACTCATATGGTGTGGTAGGCACAGTCTTAGTGGGAACACGGTTCAAAAGATATGCAGCTGTTTCTAGCGCATATCCCCAGAACGATCGCGGTAACTCAGCGTTACTCATCATGGACCGTACCATATCCAATAGGGTTCGGTTCCGTCTCTCCGATACACCGTTATGTTGCGGAGTGTATGGAGGAGTAAGCTGAGAGAGAATTCCATTCTCTTTTAAGTAATTCAGGAATTCGGCACTTAAGTATTCTCCTCCTCGATCCGATCTTAGGATCTTGATCCTTTTGCCTGTTTGTTTTTCTACTTCATTCTTATATTCCTGGAACTTATCAAAAGCTTCGGATTTATGCTTCATTAAGAAGACATGTCCGAATCTTGAGAAATCATCCGTAAAAGTAATGAAGTAAGAAAAACCGCTTCGCGCATGTGTAGACATTGGACCGCACACGTCACTGTGTACGAGTCCCAAGAGCTCGCTCGCTCTTTCTCCGTGTCCAGAAAACGGAGTCTTTGTCATCTTTCCTTTGAGACAGGATTGACAAGTTGCATACGATTGATATTCGAACGGATCTAAATATCCTTCAGTATGTAACTTAGTCAATCTTCTCTCATTGATGTGACCCAGTCTACAATGCCATAAGAAATTTTTATTAATTTCTGGAGACTTTCTTTTGTGTGTATTCTGGATATTGAAAACCTGTGGTTGGTTTAAAACGTATATACCGTTGTTCAATGTACCTGACCCAATCAAAACTTGATTAAGGTGAATGTTCACTACATTACTTACAAATGCAAATTCATAACCTTCTTTAGATAATAAAGATACAGAGATGATATTACAGGTTGCATTTGGTACATAATAACAACTACGCAAAACCAAAAAGTGTCCATCTGATAATCCCAGGTGATAGTCCCCCACGGCTTCAGCATCCATGCTAGCACCGTTCGCAACTCTGAGGGTCATGTCACCTGCCTTCAAAACTCTACGCTTTCTCAACGCCTGCAAAGAATTACAGATATGAGATCCTGATCCGGTATCCAATACCCAGGATGTAGAGTTTATTGATAGACAGTTTTCAATAACATACACACCTGAAGCTGAAGCTGCAACTCGCTTCAAATCCTGTGTTCTGGCTTTCCAAGCCTTGCAATCTTGTTTCCAGTGACCACTTTTGTGACAATAGAAGCATTCTTCCTTCCCCACCAGCTTCCCCGCTACCTTTGTTGCTTTACCCTTTCCCTTCGTATCCACTTTACCGACACCGCCTCTTGGTTTGGCGGGGGCTTTCTTCTTCTTGCCCTTGGCTTTCGCCCTGGACCTAGAAGAGGAAGATCCCCCTACAAACAAAGTGGATGTCTCCCTACCCTTCTGTAGGGTGCCCTCAGCAATCCTCAACATGTTCAGAAGTTCGGAAAGTTCAACCTCCTTTCCTTGCATGTTGAAGTTAAGAATGAACTGGGCGTAAGTGGAAGGAAGGGACTGGAGAATCAAATCAGTATAGAGTTCATTCTCCAACGTGGTCCCAAGGTCCGCGAGCTCCTCTATGTAGCCGATCATCTTAAGCACGTGGTCCGCTACCGATGATCCGACGGCCAACCTTGCCGAAAAAAGCTTCTTCGACACTTCGTATCTAGCGATACGAGACTGCTCTCCATACAGTTCTTTTGTATGGAGAAATATGGACTCTAGGTCCATATTCTCGTGCCTCCTGTGATGTTCGTTGTCCATCGAGGCTAGTACGAGGCATCTGGCCCTCGCGCAATCTATCTCCCATGTCTTACGGATTTCTACATCCGCGACGCTGGAGGTGGGACCTGGGACAGGGGGAGCTTTGGTGGTAAGTACATACCCCAACTTGTCATAAGTGATAGCCATCTTGACATTCCTGAGCCAATCTTTGTAGTTTGGCCCTGTCAGTTTATTTTTATCTAGTAATAACTTAAGTCCGGTCATCTTGAATGGTCGCTGCAATTAGGAGAGAGAAAAGAAACACTTTAGCATGATGCTCTTGCAAGTTTAGAGTGGTTTTTAGTTTGTCTAAACTGGATGGCTCCCACTGTCTCTCGAATCCTTTCTCAAACCGTAAAGAAAGGATTAGTCAGGATTACTCTCACCGTACAATACTTGCTTAACCGTTCAGCCAGGCCAGTGTCGGTACTTCGAGGGAGGTTTTCCAACGCTTTCACGAAGTTCCTTAATTAAGTAACCTCTTTTCCCTGTGGGCGTAGCCCCGCTAACACCTTTCTAGACACCTACTAAGTTTATAGCATTGATCGTTAAGTGAGAGTTTTCCCGAGGAGTAGCATATACTCACAGTAGGATCGGGATCCAAATATCATCGCGTGATAAAACCGAAGGAATCCTACCAGAATCATCACACTCCAAATGGTATGCAACGCTAGCAAGTTTCAGTACTTATGAAACTCCCGATGTGGATTTTTGCCCCATGCTCTTATGACCTTGGCGTGAGGTCAAAATGTCATAAGTCACATGTCAAGTTCTTCCCATCATTATCCTAGTTAATTTGAACCCACCCGTACCTACCCTTGACGTAGGCCAAAACGGCAGTACGACTGTCTCAAATCAACGCATTCTATCTATGCAACGGATAAATATCCGGCAGCTACCAATCACTATGCCTTGGCGTGAGGTCAAAATACATAGCTTGAATACTACCGAATATTTAACCGAAATGATGGAGGGCTACGGATGGTTTTGGCGAAACCGTGAACGTAGTGAACTTGATATAATCGATGGAACGAGATAGCTTTTAAAAGGAGTGGTTCAAGCTCCGCGTTTAAAAGTTTAGTTTTGAAAAGAACCGAGTGGTTTTCAAAGTGTTCCAATCGACTTTTACTTGGTTTATTTTCTTGCATTAGTTCTTTTAATGCATCCCATCATTTAATCCTACCATTGCAGAAAACAACCAAAATATGACGTACGCTTATGCCATTCGCATTCGCCACGGGACCCCGTCATCACCCGTTAGGTTACTTAACTAACGACAGAGCGGGGGCTGGGCTAGCGCGGCTGTAAAACATAAGCAACGCCTAAATAGTTATTATATATAAATATATAGCAATGATAGACATTACAGATCACAGATGAATACATTGGATATACTAGGAATCCGCAATACGTTCGAGCCTGCAACGTAAAGCGGATTACACGGTCGCGGTGAATAGCCAATACCCCACCCAAGACCCCTACGGGTGCGGCAAACTACCCGCCAAGCACCCGAAGCGAAGCAACCTCCCTCACCACCGTGAGTAGGCCACTCGACACTTCGAGATACCCGGTAGTTTGTGCACCCCCTCCATGGGTCTATCCTAGGAGCAAAAACAGTAAAAAGAATTATACAATGACGGCTACAACCCCGACCCGGTTGTGCGGCCATACAAAAATATTATTACATCAATTTACATGTTACAAATGAATGAAAGAAAAAAAACGCTCATCTCACATCCACCCCGGCTATTCACCCGCGACAATCCAATCCATTCATATCCACAAACCAATAACAATCACAGATCACAGAGATGTATAACCCCGACTAATCGACTTATAGCGATTAGCCGACGTTCAATACATACAAGCATCACAGATATAACCGATATAGTTAAAGTGTAGTGAAGTTCCGAAAAAATACGGATTTATAGGCCCCCAAAAGTAAATTTTAGTTCTGGAAAATCTGGGCACATATAACATATCCTAAAAATCACAAAACCAACACAGAAATACACTGCACCAAAATCGAGGCAGAGAGGAGACAAGACGGCCGCGGATGCGCGGCGCAATAGCTTCCTATTGCCGCGGATCCGCGGCCATTTGGTCGATTCTCTGTCTCGTTTTTGGTGGTGTTCTTAACAAAACCCTGAGATAATTTTTGGTGTATAACAAATTTTATTTTAACCAGAAAAAAAATTAACAGAAACTTAGGGTTTTGCGAGTTTGGTTTTTCGATTTTCCGGTTTCGAAACTTCGTTACACTTAACTACTTAGCTAGTTTATGTTTAGTTAGGCTCTGATACCAGTCTACGTTGCCCACCCCGGTGCTTACGGGAAGGCGGAAAACATAATAAAAATTGGATTTTTTATCAACTATAGGCAACATGGACCAAGCTTTAAGGATCTTTGCTAAACATAAACTTGCTAAAGCTAACTACAAAGTAGCTAAGTGATGGAAAGGTTATACCTTGAGCTCAAAGTCCTTCTCTCCTTGCTCCTTGGAATGGTAGAAAGAGGTCACATTGCTTGTCTTCTCCCGTCAAAGAAGGATCCACCCGAAAGCCTCGACCTTTAGCTTCAACTCCAAGCTAGGAGTAACTAGAGTGCAAGAAATGCTAAGACTTGAACCCTAGAAGAGAGTAGAGAAGATCAAGTGAGGGTTTTTCTCAAGCTTTTTGTTTCTCAACACATGAGAGGGAGAGAGCTTGAGGGAGAGGATGAGCAAGAGAGAGAAATGATATGAGAGAATGAATTATTAGTGAGCCATTCTCACTAATATGTGTGCATTATTTTAATTGAATAATTAGCTTAAAAATTGTCATGGTAAATCATGACATGACCATTATCATTTCAATTTGCAAAGATCAAAGAGCATCTTCCAAATGAAATGATTATGGTCAAGTTGTCAACAAGGTCAACAAGTCAATGAAGTCAAATTGTCAACAACAACAACCATGCACAATTATTAAGCTAATTATCAATTAACTATAATACACACAAAAGCAATAGGGTTAATAAAATGACAATAGCCATTAACCCTAAACAAGGTCCTCTCCCTCAATCTCAAGCAACTGTGCATACGCACCCGCATTCGTGATCCGAGGAACACGAATACTCTGAGAAAAACCAATCTCAAATCATATACTAGGATCCGGCTTAAACCAAAGCCCGCTAGTATAAACTGTCCGGACAGCAAACGTGCACAAGTGCGCGGATGCGAACGAACCCTGTCGCAAAACCATGCGACCTCTACTCATTTTGCCTAAAGGCGAATAGCTCTCTGTGTGGGACTCTAAAGACTCGACACTACGCTGGTAGTGGGTTTAACCACAGACCGCAAGCGGCACTAGCTGTACGTAACGGTCCCCAGGTAGATGTCGATAAGAAGACTGACGAGGTGAACCCCATCTGCACTCCTACTGAGCCTGTATGTGACAGTCTCCGTACAGTCCGGTCTGTTCGTCTGATACATCGCATGGCGGGCCTAGGGGGCGGTGAACGTCAGTCCCCTAATAGCGGTACAAGTCGTGTCGGAGTGTAGCCCAGAACACCCTGAGATAACACTGGAAGCCTACCAGTATATCTCGCTTGCCCTGGCCAGGGACTACTCGTGTAATGGCTCTCCTGGACACAGCGCGATGTCAACCCCCAATACCGGGAGAGACGAATCATGTCTAACCGTCACTGCCTCCAAGTGCTTCGGGACTGCACCCAAAAACTACCTGTTTGCACGACTCCTTTGAGCCGTGGTAGGGTAGTAATCAAAGTGCAGTGGGAACACACTCGAGGCGAAGTGACAGTGTCAAGTCAGCGGACTAAGCTGTACTCATGTCACCTGGGAACTGATAACTGACGATAGGTATATTACCAACCAACAGTTCCCGACGAGTCCTGTCCAGTGTACTCGTAACCTAACGAGCACCCGCATACTATCCCAAGTACGACGTACTAACGGCTGTGGGACAGACCGTCTCCCACACTGGGATGAGAAGCGCATACGCTAGTCTACTCCGGAGTATCGATGCCCTGTCTCGATAGTCCAACAACCAGGGACCTGTATAAGGATGTGCTTATAGATTACCCAGCTCCCACGAGTGCGAGCGCCATCACAACGCTGGTAATCAAGCAAAGATCCTAAGGGCTCTACTAATATGTATACCAGCAATATGCTAAAAGAAACACATGCACATATTAAAGCAGAGACAAACCAAGTAGCATACTACCATTTCGAGCAAGATTGTATATACAACTGTGAATATCCCAAGCTTCCATTAAGTAATATACAAACTAGTATGATACAGTAATGGCCTCTAGGGCATATACACTAACAGGTACTCCTACGACTAGGAACATTTGAAGGATGTACTTGGTGACTACTCTGTCCCCACTAGTATGATCTGCATCATAGTTCAGGTAGTCAAGTACCCATCCTAAGGGCTTTATCAACATGTAACATAAAGACAATCAGAGTACATGTTAAGATAAAGTGTAACCAGATAGCATACTATCATGTCGAGCAAGAAAGTCCTACCTATATATGTCCAAGCATCTACTACAATATACATCGTATGTACAGTAATGGCCTCTAGGGCATACATATAACTAACAATCTCCCACTTGCACTAGGGCCATCTGTTGTGGTTGTTGGAGATAGTGCCCTCAGAGTCAATTATTGGATCACAGGCACGTGATTGCAATGATTGAGGGAGGACCTATCCCGGGACGACAGTCTTACTCGAGATGATAGTATGCTATCTGGTTTACCTTTATCATCGTGTATTGCTTCAGGTGACCTTACATGTCACTATTACACGTTGATAGAGCCCATAGGATTCTTGCTTGACGGCCAGCAGTATGAGGGCGATCATATACGTGGGAGCTGGTAGTCTATAAGCATATCCTTAAAAGGTCCCTAGTCGTAGGAGTTTCGAGACAGGGCATCGATTCTCCAGAGTAGACTAGTGTATACAGTCGAGACCCCGATGAGGGGCGGTGGCCGGTCTCACAAGCCACTGGTGTCAGTTGGTTCACCTAAGATGTATACAGGTGCTCATTGGGTTATGAGTACACCGGACAGGACTCGCCGGGAACATGCTAGTTGGTCTTATACCTGACGTCAGATAGCAGTTCCCAGGTGACATGTGTACAGGTTAGTTCATCGACCTGGGGATCGTCATTTGTCTCGTGTGAGTTCCCACTGTACTTTGATTACTACCCTACCACGGCTCAAAGGAGTCGTGCAAACAGGTTTTAGTTGGGTACAGTCCCGAGCCACATGGAGGCAGTGAGCGGATCTTCGGGGGTTCGTCTCTCCCGGTATTGGGGGTGAGGTCGCGCTGTGTCTAGGAGAGCCATTACACGAAGTCCTTGGCCAAGGCAGGAGATTTACTGGTAGGTATTCCAGTAGTATCTCAGGGTGTTCTGGGCTACACTCCGACACGACTTGTACCGCTTTTGGGGGTCTGACTTTTACCAACCCCCTAGGCCCGACATGCGATGCTCATAGACGAACGGACCGGACTGTACGGATATTGTCACTGACAGGCTCAGTAGGGTGTCAGGATGAGTTCGCTCATCGACGTCCCTTTTAGTCAGTAGCTGGTGGCCCGTCACGTATTGGCTTATACCTCTGACGTGCTAGTGGTTAAATCCACAGCCATAGTATTGACGAGTCTTTAGAGTCCACCACACTTTCAGTTACTCAGCTTTCGGGCGAAACGCTGTAGAGGCCGTATGGAGATATGGCAGGGTCCGATCAGATACGTGCGGTATTGCACGGATCAGGATCGGACGGTTTGTACTAGTGGCCGTATGGTTATATGGCAGGGTTCGATCAGATACGTGCGGTATTGTACGGATCAGGATCGGACGGATATTACTAGCCGGCTTTGGTTTAAGCCGGATCCTAGTATAGTACAGTGTAGATTTTGTCTCTTTGCATTTGTATCCGGACGGAATACAGATGCGGGTGTGTATGCACAGTATCGGGGTTTTCCTGTAATTTATTACGGGACCAGTTTTCTGGAGTTGCCAGTTTGCATTCCGTTCTGGCCGGTTTTCCTTTGTTCTTTCCCGGCCGGACTTTTCTGATGGAGGGGATTATTTGCAAGTTTGCAAATAACACTTTGTGGAGGTTTTTCTTGCAAATGTATTTATTATGATAGCATCTTTTGATACCATTCTCATCACTTGCTTTTTGTTGATAAGAAAGGATTTGAGGTTGATTTGAGTTTTGGTTATGATGATGTTTTTGAATGTGGTCACCACTTGTGCTCCTACCATCACCTCCCTTCATGCTTCTTATTCTTTCCTCCACCATTTCTAAGTGGATGAGTTTTTTGATGGTTGAGAGAGAAGAAGATGAGAGCTTCCTTTTGAGAGTGTAACATTTTTGATCTCTTTTCATGTTAAGAAAAATGCAAGCACCATTTTTCTTATCTTGTTTCCTCCATCATCTTCAAATGGCAACGAACCCAAATGAGACATAGCCTCTACACTACACTTCCTACAGCAAATCTTGGACGCGTCGGCTAGCCTACTTCGCGCCCGAGTTGCCTCGGTATTGAGGTGGGAGCCCGTAAAAGATGCAGGCGATGTGGTGCCCTTCCGGCGAAGAGGCGACAACGAGGAGATGACGGACGAAGCATCCGCGGGAGATCGGAGTGGAGATGAAGACCGAAGGACTCAGATCATTCGGTATATCTCTAACCCGTCTTGTAGTTAGCTAGGACAAGTTTAATGGCCCGATCCGGGGTTTAGTGCGCGGTGGTGCCGGTTTGCAAAGTTCGCAAAATTAAAGTTTATCACCGTTTCCGCATTTGGCCGTCGGATTGACGACCGGGGCGCCGCCGTGCACTTACAGTGGTATCAGAGCCTCGCCATTAACTTCTTCTAGCTTCGTTTGATGTGTTTTGCATTTCCGATCGACCAAAATTCCAAAACTCGCATTTTTGTTCACATCAGTTTTCTGTTGAAATTTTTTGGTCTCGAAAAAATTTTCAGGTTGTCTCAGAATGATGTGCAGGGAGTTCTAAGAACACTGAAAAAATTCGACAACATGATCCCTTATTAAGAGCGCGGATCCACGGCCATTAACCTTTCTTAGGCCGCGGATCCGCCGCAGTAATGAGGGCTCATGCCATCATTTTTTGTCAGTGGGCTTGTGGGCTAAAAATAAGGGTTTTGGAATATTAAAATTGGGCCCAGAATTTCTGTGAGTGCTACAGTATTGCTTAGGGGCCCACTTGTTAATTTTTTATCGATCGGATATTTTAAACACATTTTTTCACAGTATTTACATTATATCTGCGACCGTGAATGTCACTCGATCGGTAAATCCGGTCTAACTGCTATAGCCCGGTTAGACGGATTTACGAACGTGACTTTCACGTTGATGTTCTATGTATTTGCTGTGTTGTTGCGGATCGGTCGTGGGGGATAGCCTGGTTGCAGTGGTAGTACAGTTTGGTTGTATTATATACATTTGTTATTGCGGGGCGAGCGTCCGACATGTGGACTGCTGTCACTGCCTGTTTGTATTATTCTTTTGGGCACGACCAGGTTGCGGTCGATGTACCCGTTGTATGTATATTTTACTTTCTGTACTAGGATTACCCCGCGGAGGGGTGCACGGATAGCCGGGTTCTAGAAGGCAACAAGCCTGCATCTCATGGCATTGGGACGGAGGGGGCTTCACTCCAGGATTGGCTGGCTATTCGCCGCACTCGTAGGGGGTATAGGTTTTCATTGCACAGGCTATCCACACGACCAGGGGAACGTCGGGTTTCAGTAGTGGCTCTGTGAAACCCGGGGATCCCAGATATCTGTATTGTTCTGTGATGCTGTACATTTCTGTGATGTTGCATTTTATTCACGCCTTGAGCGAAATGTAATATATTGGTATATATATTAGTAGATGTTGTATATGTTTTTCATCCGCGCTAGTCCAGTCCCCGCTCTGCCGTTAGTTAGCTAACCTAACGGGTGATGACGGGACCCAGTGGCGAATGCGGATGGCATATACGTACGTCAGTATATTTTTTCGTTCTTTATGGTGTGATCATTTGATGGGACTGCATTGATTCGGATCAATGCAAGATAAACAAACCTAATCTGATGTTGTTGGAACACTTTTCAAAAAGCTGTTATTGCAAGGACGTTCACTTTTGTTTTGCATCGTGGTATTCATTTGGAATATCCTGCTCCTCAGTCGACGAGGCAAGGGCCGAGATCCCTTCACCGGGAGTGACCCCTTGGACAGAAGTTTGCGTCAGGGCATTAACTTCACTATAGCCGATTACTTTTGCTTTGCATCGTGGTATTCATTTGGAATATCCTGCACCCCATTCTACGGGGAAAGAGCCAAAATCCCTTCACCGGGAGTGACCTCTTTAGTAAAGGTTTTCGTCACTATATTTTCTAAAAAGCTATCCGTTCCTTCAACGATATCAAGTTCATTACGTTAAAGGTTTTCGCCAGAAACCATTCGTAGCCCTCCGTCGTTTCAGACAGGTAGCACGTAGTATTCATGCTATGTTTGTTGACCTTCGTCAAGGCATAGTGCATGGTAGCTGCTTGTTGCTTTTCTGCTGCATAGATAGATGTGTTGGTTTGGGACAGTCGTATAGCCTTGTTGACCTTCGTCAAGGGCTTGTACGGGTGGGTTCAAATTAACCTGGACAATGACGGGTGGAACTTGACATGTGACTTATGATTTATTGACCTTCGTCAAGGTCATAAGAGCATGGGGTAGAAATCACATCGGGAGTTTCAAAAGAACTGAAACTTGCCAGATATGCGCATACCTTCTGGAGTGTTATACCGTGAGCAGATTCCGTCACGTTATCATGCGATGATAGTTGGATCCCGATTCCCACTGATGAGTTAGTTTACTCCTCGGGTGACCCTGACTAATTCTTCTTTCAGGTTTGGAGGAGAATTTGAGGTACAGTGGGAGGTTTCCAGATTAGATAAATTGGTAACCATTCTGATCTTGGGTAGAGTGCACGCTGAGTGTTTCTTTTTCTCTCTCTCTTTGGCAGCGACCATTGACCCGACCCTAAGACTATGACTCAGTGACCAAGTTGACCGAACCTTCTTTACACTGGCTTTTGGATTGTCAGAGTTGCAGACCTCATTGCCACTCCTACTTTTACCCTTTTCTCCAGGACACCCCGTATTACTACGAACGTCCACTTCCATTGGACAAAACCATCATATGGTTATATACGAACTCGAAGGAATTTATTCGAGGATGGTTTCAGGTTCTAGAGAAAACGGATAGGACTATTCAGTTGTCTTTTCCCTTTTACCTTCTCTCAAGTTATGAGTACTCCTTGGTTTAGGAGATAGTACACCTATTACGCAAATTGGATAGTCTTCTTCCAAACTTTAGGCTAGTGCCGAATAGTGGGGAATGAGGAAAACCAATTAGCATAACCATGGTGTGCAGAAGGTATTAAGATTAAGACAAAGTAAGGGATTAGTAAGAGGGCAAAGTAAATTGCGACTGATATTCACGACCAAACCAAGTATTTCTTCGCCAATCCTAAATCACCTTTGTATTTCTCCAGGACACTCCGTATCACTACGAAGATCCCAGTTCATTGGATAATCCATCGTATGGTTATATACGAACTCGAAAGGAACTTGTTCCAGTTCGGGGATGGATCCTGGTTCAGGAGAAATAGGAATAAGGTTTATTCGGTTGTCTTTTATCTTCACCTTCTCTCGCATTGCGAGTGCTCCTAGGACTAGGACAGTACACCCATTATGCTTATTGGATAGTCTTCTTCCAAACCATAGGCTGGTGCCGAACGGTAGGGAAGGAAGAAAACCATTTGGCCTAAGGGGTGTGCAGAAGGTAATGACCAAAGACATATAAAGGGATTTGGAGAGGTGGCAAAGAATTATACGGTTATAGTTGTGAATCTGGATAATGGTAGAGGCATTACTAGGAATACCAGGATACCCCATCGAAACATTTCAATGTTTCAGTTCAACTGTGTACTGTTAAAAGGAAAACTGATTTCCCGATTAGACGCTTGCTCCAGGGTATGTATTTATCAGGTATGATTCTCACATCTGTATGGTTTTACAGATGATGAGTGGGAGTAAGCTATTGGGAATTGGGTGATTATCCTCATTATATCAGGATTCATTGTAATCGGTGATATTTGAGGAAATCGCCTGGGTTGTTTGCCGGACGGCAAATATTTGGTTTTGAATATCCGTTGTTATGCACCAATTTCAAATCGATATATCTGTACGTCTATTTTCATAGAGTGAGATATACTTTTTGAAATTATGTCAGTGACATTTACCCAATCAGTGGATGGTTAGGTAAGGAGCATTAAACAGCGGTGTAATTCTTCTTAACCATAAGTACAGTTTTCAACCTACGACACACAGTGAAAGAGTTGTCAGACTCAAGGGACTTATACAGAGTATTGTATGTTGTCCAGGGTCCATCAGGACACAGGGGTTGGTCCTCGTACTATATTCGGTTTACTTATGACTTCTCTAGTTTTTAGACAGGTGTTTCGTGGAAACACAGGGTCCGAATTTTGAGAAGTTATAGGTATTTGAATAAAGTAGAGAACCAGGTTTTGCAAGTATCGGGATTCTTCAAGGAGATCGAAGATGTAGATACTTGTGAATGGTATTCAGTTGATAGTAATGATAAAGAGAAATTGCTTCTTTTTCAGGTTACTCATAATTGGAAGCATTCCTAAGTTGAGTAACGCTGATCGGCCTCTCTCCATTTAGTTGACATGCACTGGAGACAGCTGCATGATTTGAATCTGGTTCAATTAAATCAGTGCCTCTGGTTCTATATTGGATATAGTACAGTTCATATCTTAATATTGTTAAGGTACGGGGAGTTGTCCGGCTTATGATTAAAACCAGACTCTGGATGACTCAAGGCACGTTTCTGTAATGGCTGTTTGTGGGTTGACCCAGGCTATGACGAGGGTTGACTTTCTACCATCTGGCAGATCAATAGAAATATTGTTCTAAACTCGCCACAGTTTTATTAAAAATGGATTTTTTCAAAAACAGTAGTGGGAGTATGGTAGAACTGGAAGTGATTCCAGAACCGCAAACGATTACTGAAGATTTGATAAGGAACCTAAAGATTCAATCTGATTTGACATTCCATTGGCCACTCCGCAGATACGGTGGGTAACTTCAGGCACCCGAGAGGTACTCCGGTAGCCTCAAGGACGGTGACAGGGAAGTTCTTGTTTACCCACACTTGCCATTGTTGTTGTTCCAGGCTGCGAGACCCGGCAGGAGGATGAGTATAGCGTCGTTCTAAACTAGCTTTAGAAGTGCACGTCTATATGACTCTGCCAGAGGGTTTTCGTAGTCAGTGGGAGCAGCGGAAGCATTGGTGGACATCAGGCTTATGTCTATTTATAGACTAAAGCAGATATAGCGGAGTTAGATCATCTGTTTCTGATGTGACAGTCATAGGTTAGACGTCATCAGAATAGGGGATGGATCTGTTGAGAAGGTAGTAGGAAGTGATATTCCTATACTACGATCGGTTATATTTTGGTCGTCACACAGTGGTTTCTCCACATGGGACTTGGACATTATATCAGACATACTGGTTACTAGATCTATGGTTTTAGATCTAGATTTGGGTGGTTTCCCAATCAGGGTACTTTGACAGCGTTCTAAGAGTATTTAGAATGAACGACTCCTGGCACGGTAGTGTACCTGCAGGTGATGGAGTCACCCTCTCTAAAGGTGTCTTATAGACTAAAGTAGAGAGGGATGTGCATGATTGGCAGATCACTTGCTTAGGCAATTGAGTCAATCATGAGATGTCAAGTACCACACCAGATGTTGTTCTTGCACTAGATGCAATAAGTTGATATTGATCCAATCCTGGAGGAACAGTCGGAAGCAGTTTTAGAACATAAGTGAATGTTCTAGGGATATGATAACGACTGCCTCCTTTAGGAGACGGTTATCACTCCAGGCTTCCAAGGTGACATGGACGACAAGGAGGTTGTCAGAGTTATAGTTTTTCCTTCTGACGAGGGGCAGTGTTTTGGACAGGTAATCCAAGGCAATACTGAGGGTGGCATGGCGCAGGATACTGATTAAGTTCAGTTGACGATACAGTCTAAGAAGTTTGGATTTGGAGTTCATTTATGAGCTAGGTCCCATCAGGCATCCAGACATTCTAAGACAGGTATTGCTCATTTCGGGATATGGCTTTCTCCGCGAACTTGAGATATAGAGAGACATAGAAAGAAACATCTAGGCGGATCCACTCACTGAGGCTTTTCCTCGAACGCAATAGTTTCGCAAACAGGTTTTGTGCGACTGACTAGTAGAGGAGTTGGGTGTTCAATATCACACGGGCTGTGAGTATGCGACATCGCAATAATTAGCCTTGAGTGCAAGTGGGAGATTGTTGGAGATAGTGCCCTCAGAGTCAATTATTGGATCACAGGCACGTGATTGCAATGATTGAGGGAGGACCTATCCCGGGACGACAGTCTTACTCGAGATGATAGTATGCTATCTGGTTTACCTTTATCATCGTGTACTGCTTCAGGTGACCTTACATGTCACTATTACACGTTGATAGAGCCCATAGGATTCTTGCTTGACGGTCAGCAGTATGAGGGCGATCATATACGTGGGAGCTGGTAGTCTATAAGCATATCCTTAAAAGGTCCCTAGTCGTAGGAGTTTCGAGACAGGGCATCGATTCTCCAGAGTAGACTAGTGTATACAGTCGAGACCCCGACGAGGGGCGGTGGCCGGTCTCACAAGCCACTGGTGTCAGTTGGTTCACCTAAGATGTATACAGGTGCTCATTGGGTTATGAGTACACCGGACAGGACTCGCCGGGAACATGCTAGTTGGTCTTATACCTGACGTCAGATAGCAGTTCCCAGGTGACATGTGTACAGGTTAGTTCATCGACCTGGGGATCGTCATTTGTCTCGTGTGAGTTCCCACTGTACTTTGATTACTACCCTACCACGGCTCAAAGGAGTCGTGCAAACAGGTTTTAGTTGGGTACAGTCCCGAGCCACATGGAGGCAGTGAGCGGATCTTCGGGGGTTCGTCTCTCCCGGTATTGGGGGTGAGGTCGCGCTGTGTCTAGGAGAGCCATTACACGAAGTCCTTGGCCAAGGCAGGAGATTTACTGGTAGGTATTCCAGTAGTATCTCAGGGTGTTCTGGGCTACACTCCGACACGACTTGTACCGCTTTTGGGGGTCTGACTTTTACCAACCCCCTAGGCCCGACATGCGATGCTCATAGACGAACGGACCGGACTGTACGGATATTGTCACTGACAGGCTCAGTAGGGTGTCAGGATGAGTTCGCTCATCGACGTCCCTTTTAGTCAGTAGCTGGTGACCCGTCACGTATTGGCTTATACCTCTGACGTGCTAGTGGTTAAATCCACAGCCATAGTATTGACGAGTCTTTAGAGTCCACCACACTTTCAGTTACTCAGCTTTCGGGCGAAACGCTGTAGAGGCCGTATGGAGATATGGCAGGGTCCGATCAGATACGTGCGGTATTGCACGGATCAGGATCGGACGGTTTGTACTAGTGGCCGTATGGTTATATGGCAGGGTTCGATCAGATACGTGCGGTATTGTACGGATCAGGATCGGACGGATATTACTAGCCGGCTTTGGTTTAAGCCGGATCCTAGTATAGTACAGTGTAGATTTTGTCTCTTTGCATTTGTATCCGGACGGAATACAGATGCGGGTGTGTATGCACAGTATCGGGGTTTTCCTGTAATTTATTACGGGACCAGTTTTCTGGAGTTGCCAGTTTGCATTCCGTTCCGGCCGGTTTTCCTTTGTTCTTTCCCGGCCGGACTTTTCTGATGGAGGGGATTATTTGCAAGTTTGCAAATAACACTTTGTGGAGATTTTTCTTGCAAATGTATTTATTATGATAGCATCTTTTGATACCATTCTCATCACTTGCTTTTTGTTGATAAGAAAGGATTTGAGGTTGATTTGAGTTTTGGTTATGATGATGTTTTTGGATGTGGTTGAAAGGTTCCTAGGCACTCTAATAAGGTCTCACAAGGCATCGAACATGCCAATTTAAAATTTTTGGTGCCGAGAAACCCTAGACTACGGATCGTTTGCTAGAATTCTAGGCGAAACTAAAAGCTAGTTAACAGTTAACTACTGGGATACGGAAATTACAACCTTTGTAGATCCGGATATCCACCTCCACGGCTCCGCAACGAAGTCTTCTCGCTGTCCATCTTGAAGCTTGGACTCTCGTGACGGCTTCATCGGAGAAACGTGCGGAATAGGTCGTCGGCTTTGTGTCAAAGACGATCTACGTCGAGGTTGCACAAACTCAAGCTCCGACTTCACAAACTTGTGAAACTTGTGAAGTAAACACCCAAAACAACTTGGCAAGAGGTAGAGGGTGAAGAAATAGGAGGTGGGTTCACTTTAGAATTGGATTTATCTCACTTTAACTCAAGTTGCCATTGATGGACCTTGAGCTTTTCTTTTGAAGATGAAGAAGAAGAAGAGCTAGAATTATGATAAGTGTTATATAAAATAAAAAGAAAAACTATACTTATCATAACTCTAACTCAAGTTAGGTGTAGAGAATAAACCATGGTTAGTAGAGTGGGTTAGGGTTAAGCAAGAGGATAAGAATGGTTGCTAAAGTCAAGGGTTCAAGAAGCTTCATACAAGAAACAAATATAGCCACCATTCTCATTTTGAATTTATCCATATAAATAAACAAATAAATGGATAAATAAATATGGAAAACCCTAATTACAAAATAACCATGGTTTAATTCTATTCACTTAACCATATGATCAAGTATCATCAAACATGATACAAAAAGTGCACAAAAGTATATCACATATACAATGTGCAATCCAAGTGAGAAAAATCCGTTTAAAGTGAACCAATACTAGTTAATGCAATGCAATATATCAAATATATAATTATGCATTAAATCATTAAATCAACATTTGATTCAATGATCCAGTCATGTCGCACATAACCGACTAGAATCCAATGTATCGATTTATCGAATCAATGATTCGATAACTAGGTCATATCGAATATAACCATTCGAAACATAAATCGCGAGAATGAAATGCGGTATCACATACACGCATTATTCTCGGTCCTGCACATATCTCATATGCGCTCCTATTTCGTTTCGCTTGAGCCAGGAAACCTCTGTGTAGGACTCTAAAGACTCGTCAATACGCCGGTAGCAGATGATGATCATATCAAGCACCCACAAGCCGCAAGCGGTCTGCTAAACGTAACGGCCACCCGGGTATTGAGCGATCAGAAGATCGACGAGCTAGCCCGCTCACACTCCTGCGAATCCGACCAGTAACACTTACCATACAGTCAAGTCTCTTCGTCTGATATGTTGCATATCAAGTCTAGGGGTGGTATACGTCAGACCCCAATAACCCGATAAGTCGTGCTGATGTGAGGCTCGTAACGGGTCGAGAAACTACTGGTAACACTTACCAGCAAATCTCTGATCAGCCCTGGCCAGGGACTTCCCTGTTACGGCCAATCGAGCACTGCGCAACATCAACTCCCAATACCGGGAGAGACGAAACCCCTCCTATCGCTCATTGCCTCCATGTGATTCGGGACTGTACCCAAAGACCACCGTTTTGCACGCCCTCATGGACGTGGTAAGGTGGAGATCAAAGCACAGTGGGAATCACACAAGACTCTATGACGATCTCGGGTCTACAGACTAATCTGTACAAGTGTCACCTGAGAACTGCCATCTGACGTGAGGTATAATACCATCTGGGAGTTCTCGGCGAGTCCGTCCAGTGTACCCAGTTTCCACTGAGCACCCGTATACCATCTCTGATGTCAAACACCAATGGATATGGGATCATCCATCGCCCATCAAATGGGTCGAGAAGCGTATACGCTAGTCTACTCTGGTATATCGATGCCCCGTCTCGATACACCCATGACTAGGGACCTTGAAGGATGTACCTATGGACTACCATGTCCCCACTAGTATGATCTGCATCATAGTCCAGGTAGTCAAGTACAAATCCTAAGGGCTTTACCAACATGTAACTATAAGACAGTATAAAGAGACTAGTGTACATGTTAAGATAAATGGCAACCAGATAGCATACTTTCATGTCGAGCAAGAAAGTCATCTCTATATATGTCCAAGCATCCAATATGATATACATAATCTGTACAATACTGGCCTCTAGGGCATACATACAACTAACAATCTCCCACTTGCACTAGGGCCAGCTGCTGTAGTATCTCATACCGAGCATCCCGAAGAGTCTCTCAAACTGTATCTGGGGAATGGCCTTCGTGAGTGGATCCGCCGTGTTGTTCTTCGTGTCAACTCTCCTGACCTCGATCTCCCGGCGATCAACTATCTCCCGGATCAGGTGATACCGCCTCAGAATATGCCTGGATCGCTGATGGGACCTGGGTTCCTTGGCCAAAGCCACCGCTCCATTGTTATCGCAATACAAAGGTATTGGATGCTCAATGGATGGAACCACTCCAAGTTCAGTAATGAACTTCTTGATCCAGACAGCCTCTTTGGCAGCATCGTTGGCAGCGATGTATTCAGCCTCCATCGTCGAGTCTGCCACGGTTTCCTGCTTGGAACTCTTCCAGCTAACCGCCCCTCCGTAAAGGGTAAAGACAAAGCCCGACTGCGACTTAGAGTCGTCCTTATCACTCTGGAAGCTGGAATCGGTAAAGGACTCCACTTGGAGTTCTCCGTTACCATACACCAAGAACATATCTCTAGTCCTTCGCAAGTACTTGAGAATGCTCTTCACAGCTGTCCAGTGACTCTCTCCAGGATCAGCTTGATACCTGCTCACTACACTTAGTGAGTATGCTACATCGGGTCTGGTACATAGCATCGCATACATGATAGAGCCTACTGCCGAAGCATAGGGTATCCCTTGCATGCGAGCTCTCTCCAAATCAGTCTTGGGAGACATCTCTTTGGAGAGAGTGACTCCAGAGATCGTAGGCATGTTCCCACGCTTGGACTCTTCCATACTAAACCTCTTTAGTATGGTGTCAATGTACCTGGATTGGGACAATCCCAAAATCCGTTTGGATCTATCTCTATAGATCCTGATTCCCAATATGCAGGAGGCATCACCAAGATCTTTCATTGAGAATCTTTGTGATAAGAAGAGCTTGACCGATTGCAGCATAGGAATATCATTTCCTATCAAGAGTATGTCGTCCACGTACAATACGAGGAAGACAACCTTACTCTCTGCCACCTTCTTGTAAATACAAGGTTCATCTAGATTTTTGACGAAATCAAACTCTTTGATAACGACGTCAAAGCAGATGTTCCAACTCCGCGATGCTTGCTTTAATCCATAAATGGATTTAAGCGGCTTGCACACCTTCCCGCTGCTCCCACTGTCTACGAAGCCCTCTGGCTGAGTCATGTACACGCACTCTTCTAAATCACCATTTAAAAAGGCGGTCTTAACATCCATTTGCCAGATTTCGTAGTCATGAAAGGCAGCAATGGCAAGCATGATTCGGATGGATTTAAGCATAGCCACTGGAGAAAAGGTCTCGTCATAGTCCACACCTGGTCTTTGACGAAAACCTTTTGCTACAAGTCTAGCTTTGAAAGTCTCCACTTTCCCATCTACACCAAGTTTCTTCTTGAAGATCCACTTGCTCCCAATGGGTTTTACCCCTTCAGGAGCAACTTCCAAAGTCCATACTTTGTTGGTGTACATGGAATCCATCTCGGACCGCATAGCATCCAGCCATTTTACTGAGTCCCCACTAGTGATGGCCTGCTCGAAGCTAGTTGGGTCATCATCCTCCATGATGCAATCCTCACTGCCACCATCAATGAGAAAACCGTAGTATCTCTCAGGTTGGCGAGGAACCCTACTAGATCGGCGGAGAGGCTGGGGTTCATCGGGAACTACGGAATCCTCTGGTTCAACCAAATCTTCTGTTGTAGTCTGTATTGCTGGAACCTCTTCCAGTTCTACCTCAATGCCACTTATCTGTTTCATAAGAAAACCTTTTTCTAAGAAAGTGGCATGTCGAGAAACAAACACCTTTTGTTCCTCGGGGTGGTAGAAGATATACCCTTGTGAATTTTTGGGATATCCTACAAACTTACATAAGACAGATCTTGCCTCGAGTTTGTCCGGATTTTGTCTTTTGACATAGGCTGGACAACCCCATATCTTAATATAATTAAGATGTGGTCTCTTCCCTTTCCATATCTCATATGGAGTGGTAGGCACTGATTTGGTAGGAACTCTATTCAATAGGTCCATGGCTGTCTCAAGCGCATGTCCCCAGAAGGAAATAGGTAACTCAGCTGTACTCATCATTGAGCGCACCATATCTAATAGGGTGCGGTTTCTCCGTTCAGATACACTGTTGTGCTGTGGTGTATAAGGAGGAGTCAGCTGAGAGAGAATCCCATTCTCTTTTAGGAAGTCCAGGAATTCATTGCTCAAGTATTCACCTCCTCGATCAGATCGAAGGATTTTAATACTTTTTCCGGTTTGGTTCTCAACTTCTTGTTTATATTCTCTAAATTTCTCAAAAGCTTCTGATTTGTGTTTCATCAGGAACACATATCCGAATCTAGAGAGATCGTCAGTGAATGTAATGAAGTACGAAGAACCATCCCTGGCATGTGTAGACATGGGACCGCATACATCACTATGTATCAGTCCTAAGAGTTCGGTAACTCTTTCTCCGTGTCCCGTAAACGGAGTCTTGGTCATCTTGCCTTTGAGACATGACTGGCAAGTGTCATAAGATGAAAATTCAAACGGATTTAAATATCCATCTTTATGCAACTTAGCTAGTCGTGTCGCATTGATGTGACCCAGTCTACAATGCCACAAGAAGGATTCATTGAGTTCAGAACTCTTCCTCTTGTGTGTGTTTGTTATACTGAGGACTGTTGATTGGTTTAGAACATAAATGCCATTGCACAACGTGCCTGATCCAACCAACTTTTGGTTATGGAAAATGTTCATAACATTGTCCTGTAATACAAAATTATATCCCTCTTTACTTAATAAAGAAACCGATATAATGTTGCATATCAGGTTCGGCATGTAATAGCATTCGTTCAGAACCAATGTATTACCAGTTGGTAATACAAGGTGATATTCCCCGACAGTCTTGGCTGCAACAATTGCACCATTTCCAACTCTAATGTCTTTATCACCTTCTCCAAGTTCTCTACCTTTTCTTAGCCCATGTAACTGATTACATATATGGGATCCCGACCCGGTATCCAATACCCAGGACTTAGAGCAAATGGAGAAACAGTTCTCAGTAACGAACACACCCGAAGAAAATGTATCAACATGTACTTTCTTCATTCGGGTGGCATGGGAATCCTGGTATTCCCCTATATCCTGTTCATTCCTATAACTCTTATAAGAAAGAACGGAACCAACGTTCCCCAGCACAGTATAACATGCGGGTTCGGTCAATACATCCATATTATTATCTTTATTAAGGCATGAAATGGTCGCTACCTGGAGAGAGAGAGAAGAAAACACTTTAGCGTATGCTCGTGCAAGATCAGATTGGTTATTATCTTATCTAATCAGGATGGCTCCCACTGCTTTTTATCAAATCTTCCTCCAAACCTTAAAAGGAAAGACTAGCCGGGATTAATTACACACTACAAGTTCGCCAATCTTTCAGCCAGGCCAGTGTCGGTACTTTGAGGGAGGTCCCCCGTGCTTTCGCACGAATCTAATTACTGTAAACCTCGTTTTCCCAGAGGTGTAACCTCGTTAACACCTTTCTAGACACCTACTTGATCGGCTAATTGTAATGTGTAAAACTCTCCCAGGAGTAACTCTTACTCGCAGCGGGTATCGGGATCCAACTATCTCATAGAAGGTATGCAATCTCATTGCAAATTTCAACACTTGAAATTCCCGATAATATTTTGCCCCTAGCTCGCTATGACCTTGACGCATGCCAAACAACCCATAGTCTGCTAGTCAAGTTCAACCCGTCATTTCCTGATTGAATTAAACCCACCCGCACGACCCTTGACGCATGCCAAACAACGCCGTACGAATACCCTAATCCAATCGCATCATATGCTGACAGATAAGCACTAGTTAGCTACCGTACACTACGCCTTGACGCATGCCAAACAACCGCAGCACGAATACTAACTAATACTTATCTGAAATGACGGAGGGCTACGCAGGTTTTCATAAAACCATAAGCGTAATGAACTTGATATCGTTGTAGAATCAAATGAAGTTTTGAAATGGAGTGATTTTGAGGCTTTTCTAGTTTTGCTAAAGGAGTCACTCCCGGTGAAGGGATCTCGGTCCTTTCCTCGTCGAATGAGGTGCGGGATATATCATATATATCGCTGTGCAAAGCAAAAACTATAAAAGCAATCAAAAACAAACCGAGTGTGTAGCATCTGCCAGTTATTGCTAAAGGAGTCACTCCCGGTGAAGGGATCTCGGTCCTTTCCTCGTCGAATGAGGTGCGGGATATATCATATATATCGCTGTGCAAAGCAAGAACTGTAGCTACTTGTTTTATTTTAAAATTCGATTCTACAACATCTTAGGTTTCTTATCTTTCATTAATCACATTAATGAAGTCCCATCATTTAATACCTAAACATCACAGATAGATATGACGTACACTTATGCCATCCGCATTCGCCTCGATGTCCCCTCGTGCACCGTTAGGTTAGGTAACTAACGACAGAGCAGGGCAGGGCTAGCGCGGGTGTAAAACATAAGTAACGTCTATATAATATATCATATATACTATATACTATATCCATCACAGAATCACATCACAGATATCGCAGCAGAATAAACATATGAAATATTGGATATACTAGGACGTCCGTGTTTTCAATACGAGCCAGTATAAAACACGGATTCCACGGTCGTGATGAATAGCCAATCCCACACCCCTAGACCCCTACGAGAGCGGCAAGCAACCCTGCCAATTCTAGGGTTAGGAGACCCGGACTCGACTCCTCGAGTTGGTCTCCCACTGGACCCCAGAACCCGGTTACTTGTGCTCCCCTCCTTGGGTCTATCCTAGTGCAGAAAAGTAAATAATATACAAAGGGTGACAACTCCCGCATCCTGGAAGTGCCCCGAATAAAAGAATATTACATACAAGTTTTTACATGAATGAAAATGAAAAACACTCATCTCACATGAAAACCCCCGGCTATTCGAATACGACGATCCAATATAACATATCCAGCAACACATAACATCACATGTCATCAACGTAAGTAAGTATGCATACCCCAATTGTCGTTGACGTATAGCAACGAAACCGGCGATATGAACATACTACACTTACGGTCACAGAAAAGAAAGTGTAAAACTACAACAATTGGAATCCGCAACTACTTTAGACATCGCATGCCTAACAGATATAAATCCCGCATTTTAGTCTCATTATCGAAAACTCTTTTCAATATCATATGGGACTAAACTGCTAGATTTATAACATTCATCCAGTTATCTCATAACTGTTTGTGAATTCCAATTATTGTATCCAATTCCGGATAAATAGAATATATTAAACTTTCCGATCGAACACTCGAACACCCAAGTTTTCCCGACACCGATCAACACATGAAATAGGTTCAAAAACATTCACTTCATGCCTCAGTACCAACGGTCCAGCCGTAGAAGGGTCAAGCCAACGCCTCACATGTGGCACGCCGTACTGCCCCAAACCCGAAGGTTCAAAAGGCAGTTCAAGACGGTCACATAATCGAGTTAAGGTTTGTGTCTTCTAGAGGGACCATCGCGTTACTTGCACTACTTAGAACGTCTTTTAACCACAGAAAAATCCAACACTTGGAATTTTCCGGCAGGGGAAAACCTGGGTATTTATATCCGGTCGAACTCTTTAACATATTCTACAGTTATCTGGAAAAACACAAAAGACGAAATTTGATAATCCGATCGAAATACAGATTCCCAATAGTACCCCAGAATACTCTTCTGTAAAGTCACAATAAAAATATCCCAGAAAACACAGCATTGAATTATATGAGTTACTGTGAAGAAAAAATAGTGCAAGGGAACAGTACTGCCGCGGAAGCGCCGCACATGCCTAGCATGTGCCGCCCTTCCGCGGTGGAAAAGTTGAATTACCCCCTCGTATTTCACAGTAATTCTAATAACACCCTGCTTGATTTTCTACATATTTTTAATTGACAAAAATCCGAATTTTTAGAAAAAGTCCAGAGAGCATTTTTAGGTTTTGGATTTCGGTTCGATCGGGTTTCAAACGTCGTCGGGACTTCGCCTAAGGCTCTAGCTTGGCTCTGATACCAGTGAAAGGTTCCTAGGCACTCTAATAAGGTCTCACAAGGCATCGAACATGCCAATTTAAAATTTTTGGTGCCGAGAAACCCTAGACTACGGATCGTTTGCTAGAATTCTAGGCGAAACTAAAAGCTAGTTAACAGTTAACTACTGGGATACGGAAATTACAACCTTTGTAGATCCGGATATCCACCTCCACGGCTCCGCAACGAAGTCTTCTCGCTGTCCATCTTGAAGCTTGGACTCTCGTGACGGCTTCATCGGAGAAACGTGCGGAATAGGTCGTCGGCTTTGTGTCAAAGACGATCTACGTCGAGGTTGCACAAACTCAAGCTCCGACTTCACAAACTTGTGAAACTTGTGAAGTAAACACCCAAAACAACTTGGCAAGAGGTAGAGGGTGAAGAAATAGGAGGTGGGTTCACTTTAGAATTGGATTTATCTCACTTTAACTCAAGTTGCCATTGATGGACCTTGAGCTTTTCTTTTGAAGATGAAGAAGAAGAAGAGCTAGAATTATGATAAGTGTTATATAAAATAAAAAGAAAAACTATACTTATCATAACTCTAACTCAAGTTAGGTGTAGAGAATAAACCATGGTTAGTAGAGTGGGTTAGGGTTAAGCAAGAGGATAAGAATGGTTGCTAAAGTCAAGGGTTCAAGAAGCTTCATACAAGAAACAAATATAGCCACCATTCTCATTTTGAATTTATCCATATAAATAAACAAATAAATGGATAAATAAATATGGAAAACCCTAATTACAAAATAACCATGGTTTAATTCTATTCACTTAACCATATGATCAAGTATCATCAAACATGATACAAAAAGTGCACAAAAGTATATCACATATACAATGTGCAATCCAAGTGAGAAAAATCCGTTTAAAGTGAACCAATACTAGTTAATGCAATGCAATATATCAAATATATAATTATGCATTAAATCATTAAATCAACATTTGATTCAATGATCCGGTCATGTCGCACATAACCGACTAGAATCCAATGTATCGATTTATCGAATCAATGATTCGATAACTAGGTCATATCGAATATAACCATTCGAAACATAAATCGCGAGAATGAAATGCGGTATCACATACACGCATTATTCTCGGTCCTGCACATATCTCATATGCGCTCCTATTTCGTTTCGCTTGAGCCAGGAAACCTCTGTGTAGGACTCTAAAGACTCGTCAATACGCCGGTAGCAGATGATGATCATATCAAGCACCCATAAGCCGCAAGCGGTCTGCTAAACATAACGGCCACCCGGGTATTGAGCGATCAGAAGATCGACGAGCTAGCCCGCTCACACTCCTGCGAATCCGACCAGTAACACTTACCATACAGTCAAGTCTCTTCGTCTGATATGTCGCATATCAAGTCTAGGGGTGGTATACGTCAGACCCCAATAACCCGATAAGTCGTGCTGATGTAAGGCTCGTAACGGGTCGAGAAACTACTGGTAACACTTACCAGCAAATCTCTGATCAGCCCTGGCCAGGGACTTCCCTGTTACGGCCAATCGAGCACTGCGCAACATCAACTCCCAATACCGGGAGAGACGAAACCCCTCCTATCGCTCATTGCCTCCATGTGATTCGGGACTGTACCCAAAGACCACCGTTTTGCACGCCCTCATGGACGTGGTAAGGTGGAGATCAAAGCACAGTGGGAATCACACAAGACTCTATGACGATCTCGGGTCTACAGACTAATCTGTACAAGTGTCACCTGAGAACTGCCATCTGACGTGAGGTATAATACCATCTGGGAGTTCTCGGCGAGTCCGTCCAGTGCACCCAGTTTCCACTGAGCACCCGTATACCATCTCTGATGTCAAACACCAATGGATATGGGATCATCCATCGCCCATCACATGGGTCGAGAAGCGTATACGCTAGTCTACTCTGGTATATCGATGCCCCGTCTCGATACACCCACGACTAGGGACCTTGAAGGATGTACCTATGGACTACCATGTCCCCACTAGTATGATCTGCATCATAGTCCAGGTAGTCAAGTACAAATCCTAAGGGCTTTACCAACATGTAACTATAAGACAGTATAAAGAGACTAGTGTACATGTTAAGATAAATGGCAACCAGATAGCATACTATCATGTCGAGCAAGAAAGTCATCTCTATATATGTCCAAGCATCCAATATGATATACATAATCTGTACAATACTGGCCTCTAGGGCATACATACAACTAACAGTGGTCACCACTTGTGCTCCTACCATCACCTCCCTTCATGCTTCTTATTCTTTCCTCCACCATTTCTAAGTGGATGAGTTTTTTGATGGTTGAGAGAGAAGAAGATGAGAGCTTCCTTTTGAGAGTGTAACATTTTTGATCTCTTTTCATGTTAAGAAAAATGCAAGCACCATTTTTCTTATCTTGTTTCCTCCATCATCTTCAAATGGCAACGAACCCAAATGAGACATAGCCTCTATACTACACTTCCTACAGCAAATCTTGGACGCGTCGGCTAGCCTACTTCGCGCCCGAGTTGCCTCGGTATTGAGGTGGGAGCCCGTAAAAGATGCAGGCGATGTGATGCCCTTCCGGCGAAGAGGCGACAACGAGGAGATGACGGACGAAGCATCCGCGGGAGATCGGAGTGGAGATGAAGACCGAAGGACTCAGATCATTCGGTATATCTCTAACCCGTCTTGTAGTTAGCCAGGACAAGTTTAATGGCCCGATCCGGGGTTTAGTGCGCGGTGGTGCCGGTTTGCAAAGTTCGCAAAATTAAAGTTTATCACCGTTTCCGCATTTGGCCGTCGGATTGACGACCGGGGCGCCGCCGTGCACTTACAGTGGTATCGCATACCCAACAATCAGCTGTGGTTGAAGTATCTCATACTCAACCATCCCATAAAAGTCTCTACTGGGAAACTGGTCTTTGTGAGTGGATCCGCGCTGCTGTCCTCTGTGTCTACTCTCCTAACCTCAATCTCCCTGGAGATCAACCATCTCCATGATCAGGTGATACTGTCTAAGAATATGTCTGGATCTCTGATGGGACGGGTGTTCCTGGGCATAAGCCACAACTCCATTATCACACAATGGCAGGAACGAAGTTCATTTCATGAACTTATATATATATATTCAGACCGCCTCCTTGGTAGCATCCTTAGTAACGATGTATCTTGCCTTTAATCGTCTATCATGTCACGGTATCTAGCTTGGAACTCTTCCAACATACCGTCCCTCCACTGAGGGTAAAAACAATGCCTGCGACTAACATTCAGTTGTCCTTATCATCCTGGAACTTTTCCAGTGATTCTCCCCAGGATCGATTGATACCATCTCACTACAACTAGTGAGAATCCTAACATCCAATTCGATCTATCTCATAGATCCATAACCCAGGATTTAGGAGGTATCACCTTGATCCTTTATGGAGAATTTTTGTGACAAGAGGAAATTGACCGAGCGTAGCATAGGAAACTTCTTCCCTATCAAGAGTATGTCATCCACGTACTATACGAGGATCACCACCATACTCCTTACTACCTTTTTGTATATACTTGGTTCATCTACCATTTTGATGAAGTCAAACTCTTTGACTACTACATCAAAACAGACGTTCCAACTCCGCGATGCCTGATCTATCACATAAAATATCTTGCACACATTTCCGCTGCTCCCACAGTCTACGAAGCCCTCTGGCTGTATACTTATAGTCTCTCTCTTCCAAATCATCATTTAGAAAGGCATTCATGACACCCAACCGCCAGATATCGTAGTCATGGTATGTAGCAGTGGCAAGTAGGATCTGGATGGACTTAAGCATAGCTTTGAAAGTCTCAACTTTTCTATGTACACCAAGTAATCTTCTCAAGATATACTTGCTCCTGATGGGGATTTAACCCTTCAGATAAAGCAACCAAAGTCCATACTTTGTTGGTGTATAAGGATTCTATCTCAGATCTCTAAGCATCCAGCCATTCTCACAGAGTCCCTACTCCTGATGGTCTGCTCGAAACTAGTTGGGTCATCATCTCATGATGCAATCCTCGTTCCCACTGTCATAGAGAAACCGAAGTATCTCTTAGGTGGATGAGGAACTCTACCAGATCGGCGGAGAGGCTGAGGTACGTTGGAAAATATTGAATCCTTTGGTTCTACCAAATCATCAGCTGCAGTTTGTATAGCTGGAACTCTTTCCAGTTCTACCTCATGACCATTAATTTCTTCACAAGAAATACCCTTTCCAAAAGGTGGCATGCTGAGAAAACAAAACATCTTTTGTTCCTCGGTTTTGTAGAAGATATTCCCTTGCGAATGCTTGGGATATCCAACAAACTTCCACAGAACTGACCTTGCCTTGAGCTTGTCCGGATTTTGCTTTTGATATAGGCCGGACAACCCCAAATCTTAACATCTTTAAGAGATGGGCTCTTCCCATACTATATCACATATGGAGTGGTAGGCATCTGATTTGGTTGGAACCCTATTCAATAGGTATGCAACTTCTCAAGTGCATAACCCCAAAAGAAAATAGGCTTCTCAGTAGTACTCATCATAGAACACACCATATCACACAGGGTGCGATTGCTCCGCCTCGATACACCGACGTGCTGTGGTGTATACGGAGGAGTAATGCTGAGAGAGAATCTCCTTCTCCTTCAGAATAGTCTAGGAATCCCGTGCTCAAGTATCCTCCTCCTTGATCTCATCAAAGGACATAATACTTATACCCGTTTTATGGTTCTCTACTTCTAACTTATATTCTGTGAATATCTCAAAAGCTTCGGACTTATGTTTCAACAGGAACATATGTCTGAATCTTGAGAGATTATCATTGAATGTAATGAAGTACAAAGAACCGGTCCTGGCATATGTAGACAGGGGACTTTCATACATCAGCATGTATCAATCCCAAGAGTTCACTAACTCTTTCTCTGTTTCCAATAAACGGAGCTGTGGTCATGTTATCTTTGTGACATGACTGGCAAGTTTTACAAGATGTAAATCCAAACTAATTTAAATATGCATCTTTATGTAACTTCAGCTAGTTGGGTCGCATTGATATGACCTAGTCTACAATGCCTCAAGAAGGATTCGTTCATTTCTGAACTCTTCCTCTTGTGTTTGTTCTGTACATTAAGAACTCTAGTTTGATTTAGAATGTCTATGCTTTTAGATAACGTGCCTGATCCGATCAACTCTTGATATAGGAAATGTTCAAAACATTATCCAACAATACAAAATTATATCCTTCTTTACTAATAAAGAGACTGATATGATGTTGTATATCAGGTTCGGTATCTAATAACATTCGTTCAGAATCAATGTATTCTGGTAATACAGGGTGATAACTGCCAACAGACTTGGCTGCAACACTTGCATCATTTCCAACTCTTGAAACTTATCACCCGTTCTCAGTTCTCTACCTATCTGTAGCCCATATAACAAATTACATTTGCGGGATCCTAATCCGGTATCTCATACCCAGGACATAAAGGATACTGAGAAACAGTTCTCGGTAATGAACACACCCGAAGAAGATGCATCATCATGCACTTTCTTCTTTTTGGCGGCACGGGAATTCTGGTAATCCCCAATTTCCTGCTCAGTCTTATAACAATTATAAGTTGGAGTGGGACCAACGTTCCCTAGCACAGTATAACAAGCGGGTTCGGTCAATACATCCATATTATTATCTTTATTAAGGCGTGACATGGTCGCTACCTGGAGAGAGATAGAAGAAAACACTCAGCGTATGTTCTTGCAAGATTAGATTGGTTATTAATATATCTAATCAGGATGTCTCACACTGTTTTAGTCAAATCTTCCTTCAAACCCTAAAAGGTAAAACTAGCTGGGATTAATTACACCCTACAAATTCGCCAATCTTTCGGCCAGGCCAGTATCGGTACTTTGAGGGAGGTTCCCCGTGCTTTCGCACAGACCTAATTAAAATAAACCTCATTTTCCCAGGGGCGTAACCCCGTTAACACCTTTCTAAACACCTACTTGATCGGCTAATTGTAATGTGTAAAACTCTCCCAGGAGTAACTCTTACTCACAGCGGGTATCGGGATCCAACTATCTCATAGAAGGTATGTTGGGATGCTAGGCACACTCACAAAGGTCTACGAGGCATCAACCATGCCCGATTAAAAATTTAGCCGTGCCGAACAACCCAACGCCGGATCTTTAAACTAGAGTTTATGCGAAACTAAGCATGTTAAACACTTTAACACTAAGTGAAAGGGATTATAACCTTTGTAGATCTGGTCCTTCACTTCTTAAGCTCCGTGTTGAGGTCCCTTCGCTGCGATCATCGTGTTCCGGACTCTCGAGAGGCTCCACGAAGAGAAAGATGCAGTCTTGCTTCCGATCTTCGATAACAAAGATGATCTACCTTGAAGTTTCATTAACACACTCTAACACTCACTAAATGAAGTGAACACTCTCATCTAAAGGGCAAGGGTAGATGAGGATGATGAAGTAGGATTTTTGCTCTCATTTGTTTTCATACTCTCACTCATTTTCATCACAAAGCAAAAAGCTAAAAAGCTTTTGCTTAAAGGAAGAAGAAGGAAGAAGATGATGAATAATATCATTTTAATCCTTTTGTGATGAATAAAGCAAAGGAGATAATGATGAATAATGCAACCATGGTTGACTAAACCATTGTAGAGACTTTAGGGCTAGGGTTTGGGTTAGGTCAAGAAATGAGTCATAACAAAATATCTTTCATAAAACAAAACTAAACCTTCTAGAATCATCTAGAAAGAATTAACCCAAATCAAACCCTAATCTTGTTTAATCTCTACTAAACATGTTGCATTAGTTATCATATCATGTTACAATATTATATATCACATATATAATATTTATCGTAACAATATAAAATAATACAATTAACATATATCGCATATATATCAATGTATTACCCGAGTGAGAAAAAGAATCTTTTAATGGGCTAATATTAGTTAATGTAATTTAATATATCATATATATTATTATACATTAAATTATCGAATCAACACTTGATCCGACAATCCAGCTATATCGCATATAACCGATTAATATTTATCCGTACCGATTCATCGAATCAACACTTGATCTGATGACCCGGCTGATATCAAATATTAAAAATAGAATACGGTATCTCATATCGTATTATCCTCGGTCCCGCAGATATCACATATGTGCTCCTACTCCGTTTTACCTGAGTCAAGAAACCTCTGTGTAGGACTCTAAAGAATCGTCAATACGCCGGCAGTAGGTGATGATCATATCAAACACCCACAAGCTGCAAGCGGTCAGCTAAACGTAACAGCCACCCAGGTATTGAGCGCTCAGAAGATCAACAAGCAAGCCTGTACATTCTCCTGTGAATCCAAACAGTAACACTCCCGTACAGTCCGGTCTCGTCGTCTGATATGTCGCATATCTCGCCTAGGGGTGGTAAACGTCAGACCCCAGTAGCTCGATAAGTCGTGTCGATATGAGGTCTATAACAGTTCGAGAAACTACTGATAACACTTACCAGTAAATCTCAGCAACCCTGGCCAGGGATTTCCGGTTATAGCCAATTGAACACGGCACAACATCAACTCCCTATACCGGTAGAGACGAATCCCCTCCTATCGCTCATTGCTTCCATGTGATTCGGGACTGTACCTAAAATCCACCTTTTTGCACGCCCTCTTGGATGTGGTATAATGGAAATCAAAGCACAGTGGGAATCACACAAGACTCTATGACGATCTCGGGTCAACAGACTACTCTGTACCAGTGTCACCGGAGAACTGCCATCTGACGTGAGGTATAATACCATCTGGGAGTTCTCGGCGAGTCCGTCCAGTGTACCCAGTCTACACTGAGCACCCGTACACCATCCTTGATGTCAAATACCGATGGATATGGGATCATCCATCGCCCATCATATGAGTCAAGATGCGTATACGCTAGTCTACTCTGGTGCATCGATGCCCTGTCTCGATGCACCCTCGACTAGGAACAATTATAGGATGTACTCGTCGACTATCGTGGCCCCACTAGTATGATCTCATCATAGTTCCAGTAGTCGAGTACATATCCTAAGGGCTTTATCAACATGTAACATAGAGACAATCAGAGTACATGTTAAGATAAAGTACAACCAGATAGCATACTATCATGTCGAGCAAGAATGTCCTCCCTATATATGTCCAAGCATCCATTACAATATACATCATATGTACAGTAATGGCCTCTAGGGCATACATATAACTAACAAGGTATGCAATCTCATTGCAAATTTCAAGTCTTGAAATTCCCAATAATATTTTGCCCCTAGCAACTTATGACCTTGGCTAAGGTCAACAAATCATAAGCGCTAGCCAAGTTCAACCCGTCATTTCCCGATTGAATTAAACTCACCCGCATGACCCTTGGCTAAGGTCAACAAAGTCACACGACTACCCTAACTCGATCTCATCATATGCTTATACAGATAAGCACTAATTAGCTACCGCACACTACGCCTTGGCTAAGGTCAACAAACGTAGCACGAATACTAAGTAGTACTTATCTGAAATAACGGAGGGCTACGACAGGTTTCTAAGAAAACCCTTTGCGTAATGAACTTGATATCGTTGTAGAATCGAGTGATTTTGAATGGAATGTTTTTGAGGCTTTTACTAGTTTTGCTAAAGAGGTCACTCCCGGTGAAGGGATCTCGGCTCTTTCCTTATCGAATAAGGTGCAGGATATTTCACAAATACCACGGTGCAAAGCAAGAACTATAAAAACAATCAAAAGACAAACCGAGTTTGTAGTATCTGCTAGTTTCGCTAAAGAGGTCACTCCCGGTGAAGGGATCTCGGCTCTTTCCATATCGAATAAGGTGCTGGATATTTTACAAGGAATACCGCTATGCAAAGCAAGAACTAGAGCTACCATTTTTTTTTAAACAAGTTTCTACAACATCTTTAGGTTTCTTTTAGTTTCATTAATCTCATTAATGAAGTCCCATTTTGTTATGCTTCACATGCATCACATTTGAAACGAAATTTGCAATATAACATATATCTCATATATATAATATAAACATTCGTCTCAGGCAGTAATATGATCTCATCACAGAACATTGCAGCAGAAGATAACATATAAAATATTGGATATACTAGGATTTCCGTGTTTTATGCGAGCCTGTATAAAACGCGGATTCCACGGTCATGATGAATTGCCAAACCCACATCCCTAGACCCCTACGAGAGCGGCAAGTAAAACTGCCAATTCTAGGGTTAAGAGACCCGGTCTCGACTCCTCGAGATGGCCTCCCACTGGACCCTAGAACCCGGTTACTTGTGTAAGTCCATATTGCGACCCCCGGTACTTACGGGGAGGCGGAAACGGTATAAAAAACGAATTTTTATCGCAAGAGGCAACATGGACTAAACTATGTCGGGATCGTTGTCTAAACTAAAACTAGTATTCTAGCTAAAGAGAGTTAGCTACTATGGAAGATGGTTATACCTAAACTTGAACTCCTTCTTCTTCAAACCTTGTAGAGGTTGATGGTTCTCTTTTCGTCGCCTTCTCCCGTCGAAGATGGATCCACCTCGAAGGTTCGACTTTGGGCTCTTCCTCGATCTTTGAGTGAACTAGGGTTTCCGGCTTGCTAAACCTTCATCCTAGAATGAGTAGAGAGTGATTAGGGTTTGCTTTTGTTTCTAAAGAGAATGAATCTCAACACATGAGAAGGTTTCTCTTTTCAAGAGGAAGAAGAAGAGGAAATGAGGAGAGAGAGAGGTTATGATAGAATGAGCTCAATTATTTCTTTCTTGCAACCATATTGCAAAAGAAATGAATTATCTAAATGATAATAATTGAAAATGAGAATAGTTGATGGTAGTATTTTGAATGACCACAACCATGCTTCATTTAATAAAAAGCAAGCATGAATCAAGGAAGACTTTCAAGGCATGAAAATGGTCAATGGTCAACAAGTCAACCAAGGTCAACAAGTCAACAAAAACAACCATAACATAATTCTCATTTAATTATTATTATTAATAGATAATATATAAATCCATTAGGGTTTGGAAAATGAAGACTGTCAATTGTGCATACGCACCCGTTCCGAAACCCTAATGAAAAACCTCATTCTCCGCCTCAAGCAACTGTGCATACACACCTGCATTCTCGTTCCGAAAAACAAGAATACCAAGATATAAAAGCAACCCCCAAAACATATACCAGCATCTGGCTCAAACCAGAGCCTGCCAGTATAATCCGTCCGGACTCCAAACGTGCACAAGTGCACGGATGAGAACGAACCCTGTCGCAAAACCATGCGACCTCTACTCTGTTTTGCCCAGAGGCGAATACCCTCTGTGTGGGACTCTAAAGACTCGACACTACGCTGGCAGTGGGTTTAACCACAGACCGCAAGCGGCACTAGCTGTGCGTAACGGTCCCCAGGTAGATGCCGACAAGAAGGCTGACGAGGTGAAACCCCATCTGAACTCCTACTGAGTCTGAATGTGACATTCTCCGTACAGTCCGGTCTGTTCGTCTGATACATCGCATGGCGGGCCTAGGGGGCGGTAAAACGTCAGTCCCCCAAAAGCGGTACAAGTCGTGTCGGAGTGAAGCCCAAAACACCCTGAGATAACACTGGAAACCTACCAGTATATCTCGCTTGCCCTGGCCAGGGACTACTCGTGTAATGGCTCTCCTAGACACAGCGCGATGTCAACCCCCAATACCGGGAGAGACGAATCCTGTCTAACCGTCACTGCCTCCAAGTGCTTCGGGACTGCACCCAACCACCACCTGTTTGCACGACTCCTTTGAGCCGTGGTAGGGCAGTGATCAAAGTGCAGTGGGAACACACTCGAGGCGAAGTGTCAGTGTCAAGTCAGCGGACTAAGCTGTACTCATGTCACCTGGGAACTGATAACTGACGATAGGTATAATACCAACCTGTCAGTTCCCGACGAGTCCTGTCCAGTGTACTCGTAACCCAACGAGCACCCGTATACTATCTCCAGTACGACGTACTGATGGCTGTGGGACAGACCATCTCCCACACTGGGATGAGAAGCGCATACGCTAGTCTACTCCGGAGTATCGATGCCCTGTCTCGATAGTCCTACGACTAGGGACCTGTATAAGGATGTGCCTATAGATTACCCAGCCCCCACTAGTGTGACTGCCATCACAACGCTGGTAATCAAGCAAAGATCCTAAGGGCTCCACTAATGCGTATAAGTGATATACTGAAATAAACACAAGTACACATTGAAGTAGAAACAAACCAAGTAGCATACTACTATATTGAGCAAGATTGTTTATACAAGGTGAATATCCCAAGCTTCCATCAAGTAATATACAAACTAGTATGATACAGTAATGGCCTCTAGGGCATATACACTAACAATCTCCCACTTGCACTAAGGCCATGTACTGGCGTATCGAAGACCTATCATCTCGATCAGCCGCTCGAACTGAGTCTGGGGTAGGGCCTTGGTGAATGGATCTGCAGTGTTCTCTTCTGAAGCAACCCTCCGAACCTCGATCTCCTTGCGATCCACGATCTCCCTGATCAGGTGATACCGCCTCAAGATGTGCCTGGATCTCTGATGGGACCTGGGTTCCTTTGCTAAAGCTATAGCCCCGTTGTTGTCGCAATACAGAGGTACTGGGTCAACAATGGACGGAACCACCTGAAGTTCTTTTAAGAACTTCCTTATCCAGACAGCTTCTTTTGCGGCATCAGATGCAGCGATGTATTCCGCTTCCATAGTCGAGTCTGCAATGGTTTCCTGTTTGGAACTCTTCCAACACACCGCCCCTCCATTGAGGGTAAAGACAAAACCCGACATGGACTTGGAATCATCCTTGTCACTCTGGAAGCTGGAGTCAGCAAAGGCCTCAATCTGGAGGTCTTTTCCGCCATACACCAAGAACATCTCCTTAGTCCTCCTCAGGTACTTGAGAATGTTCTTTACCGCTATCCAATGTTTCTCCCCAGGGTTTGACTGATACCGGCTTACTACACTCAGTGCATAAGCTACATCCGGTCTGGTACACAACATCGCATACATTATAGAGCCTACCGCAGAAGCGTAGGGTATAATAGACATGCGATCCCTCTCCAAATCAGTCTTGGGAGACATCTCTTTAGAGAGGGTGATCCCGTGACAAGCCGGTAAGTTACCGCGCTTGGAATCTTCCATACTGAATCTTTTCAGTACGGTGTCGATGTACCTGGACTGTGAAAGTCCTAATATCCTCTTGGATCTATCACGATGGATCCGGATCCCCAGGATGTAAGAGGCATCACCCAGGTCTTTCATGGAGAACCTTTGTGACAAGAAACCCTTGACAGATTGTAGCATAGGAATGTCATTTCCTATTAAGAGAATGTCATCCACGTATAAAACAAGGAATACTACAGTTCTCGCTACAAATCTACTATAGATGCATGGTTCATCTGGATTTTTGATAAAGTCAAATTCCTTGACCGTCTCATCAAAACAGATGTTCCAACTCCGCGATGCCTGCTTTAGTCCATAGATGGACTTAAGCAACTTGCACACCTTTCCGCTGCTCCCACTCTGAATGAAACCCTCTGGCTGATCCATATAGACACACTCCTCTAAATTTCCATTTAGAAAAGCGGTTTTTACGTCCATCTGCCAAATCTCATAATCGTGGAAGGCAGCAATGGCAAGAAGGATCCGAATGGATTTCAGCATAGCCACTGGAGAAAAGGTTTCGTCGTAGTCCAAGCCAGGTCTTTGACGGAAACCCTTTGCTACAAGTCTAGCTTTATAGGTCTCAACCTGTCCATCTACACCAATCTTCCTTTTGAAGATCCACTTGCATCCTACGGGTTTTACCCCGTCTGGAGCAATGTCCAACGTCCATACTTTGTTGGTGTACATGGACTCCATTTCGGTCCGCATTGCATCCAGCCATTTTACCGAGTCAATGCTCTGAACGGCCTGCTGGAAGCTAGTAGGCTCATCATAGTCTATGATGCAATCCTCTCTATCCCCGTCTATGAGAAAACCGTAGTATCTCTCGGGCGGATGAGACTGCCTACTACTTCTGCGGAGCGGCATAGGAATGTCCTGTTCATTTGAACCTTCTGGTTCCACTAAGCTTTCAGTAATAGTCCGTGGTTCTGGAATTTCTTCCAGTTCTACTGTGTTCCCACTTATCTGGTTTTCCAAAAACTCAGTTTCCAAGAAGTAGGCATGACGAGAAACAATGACTTTTTGTTCCTCTTCACAGTAGAAGAAATATCCCTTGGAGTTCTTTGGATATCCTACGAACTTACACTGTACTGAACGCGCCTCGAGCTTGTCCGCATGCTGCTTTTTAACAAAAGCTGGACATCCCCAAGTCTTGATGTGACTGAGATGGGGTCTCTTCCCACACCACATCTCATATGGTGTAGTAGGCACAGTCTTAGTAGGAACTCGGTTTAAAAGGTACGCAGCTGATTCTAGTGCATACCCCCAGAATGATCGCGGTAACTCAGCGTTACTCATCATGGACCGTACCATATCCAATAGGGTCCGGTTCCGTCTCTCCGATACACCGTTATGTTGCGGGGTGTATGGAGGAGTAAGCTGAGAGAGAATCCCATTCTCTTTTAAATAATTCAGGAACTCGGCACTTAAGTATTCTCCACCTCGATCCGATCTTAGAATCTTGATACTTTTGCCGGTCTGTTTTTCTACTTCATTCTTAAATTCCTGGAATTTTTCAAAAGCTTCGGACTTATGTTTCATTAAGAAGACATAACCGTATCTTGAAAAATCATCCGTAAAAGTAATGAAGTAAGAATAACCGCTTCGCGCATGTGTAGACATTGGACCGCACACGTCGCTGTGTACGAGTCCCAAGAGCTCGCTCGCTCTTACTCCGTGTCCAGTGAACGGAGTCTTTGTCATCTTTCCTTTGAGACAGGATTGACAAGTGGCATATGATTGATATTCGAACGGATCCAAATATCCTTCTGTATGTAACTTAGTCAACCTTCTCTCATTGATGTGACCCAGTCTACAATGCCATAAGAAAGTCTGATTAATATCTGGTGACTTTCTTTTGTGTGTATTCTGGACATTGAAAATCTGTGGTTGGTTTAATACGTATATACCATTGCTCAATGTACCTGACCCAATCAGAACTTGATTAAGGTGAATGTTAACAACATTACTTACAAACGCAAATTTATAACCTTCTTTAGAAACCAAAGATACAGAAATGATATTACAAGTTGCGTTGGGTACAAAAAAGCAATTACGCAAAACCAAAACATGTCCATCTGACATTCCTAGGTGATAGTCCCCCACGGCTTTAGCATCCATGCTAGCTCCGTTCGCAACTCTGAGGGTCATGTCACCTTCCTTCAAAAACCTACGGTTTCTCAACGCCTGCAAAGAATTACAGATATGAGATCCTGATCCGGTATCCAATACCCAGAAAGTAGAGTTTATAGAAAGACAGTTTTCAATAACATACACACCTGAAGCTGAAGCCGCAACCTGCTTCAGTTCCTGTGTCCTGGCTTTCCAAGCCCTGCAATCTTTCTTCCAGTGTCCACTCTTGTGACAATAGAAGCATTCCTCTTTACCAACAAGCTTCCCCGCTATCTTTGTTGCCTTTTCCTTTCCCTTCGCACCCACTTAACTAACACCGCCCCTTGGTTTGGCGGGGGCTTTCCTCTTCTTTCCCTTGGCTTTCGCCTTGGACCTAGAAGAAGAAGATCCTCCTACAAACAAAGTGGATGTATCCCTACCCTTCTGTAGGGTGCCCTCTGCGCTCCTCAGCAGGTTGAGGAGTTCTGAAAGTTCAACTTCCTTTTCTTGCAAGTTGAAATTCAGTATGAACTGGGCGTAAGTGGATGGAAGGGACTGGAGAATTATATCTGTGTAGAGTTCACTATCCAACGTGGTCCCAAGTTCCGCGAGCTCCTCAGTATAGCCAATCATCTTAAGCACGTGGTCCGCTACCGATGATCCGACGGCCAACTTAGTCGAAAATAACTTCTTCGACACTTCGTATCTTGCGATACGAGACTGCTCTCCATACAGTTCTTTTGTATGAAGAAATATGGATTCCAAATCCATATTCTCGTGCCTCCTCTGATGGTCATTGTCCATCGAGGCAAGTACGAGGCATCTGGCCTTCGCGCTGTCAATCTCCCAAGTCTTACGGATTTCCTTATCCGCGACGCTGGAGGTGGGACCTGGGACGGGGGGAGCTTTGGTGGTAAGAAGATACCCCAGCTTGTCGTAAGAGATTGCCAATTTGATATTCCTGAGCCAATCTTTGTAGTTTGGCCCTGTCAGTATGTTTTTATCTAGAAGTAACTTAAGTCCAGTCATTTCGATTTGGTCGCTGCAGGGGGAGAGAAGAAACACTTAGCACGATGCTCTTGCAAGTTTAGAATGGTTTTTAATTTGTCTAAACAGGATGGCTCCCACTGTCTCTCGAATCCCTCCTCAAACCACAAAGGAAGAATTAGCCGGGATCAATCCCACCGTACAATACTTGCTTAACCGTTCAGCCAGGCCAGTGTCGGTACTTCGAGGGAGGTTTTCCAACGCTTTCGCGAAGTTCCTTAATTTAAGAACCTCTTTTCCCTGGGGGCGTAGCCCCGCTAACACCTTTCTAGGCACCTACTAGGTTTATAGCATTGATCGTTTAGTGAGAAATTTCCCGAGGAGTAGCATATACTCACAGTAGGATCGGGATCCAAATATCATCGCGTGACGAAAATGAAGGAATCCTACCATAATCATCACACTCCAAATGGTATGCAAATCTAGCAAGTTTCAGTACTTATGAAACTCCCGATGTGGATTTTTGCCCCATGCTCTTATGACCTTGACTTTGGCCAACAAATCATAAGTCACATGTCAAGTTCTTCCCGTCGTTATCCAGGTTAATTTGAATCCACCCGTACATACCCTTGACTTTGGCCAACAAGGCAGTACGACTGTTCCAAATCAACGCATCTATCTATGCTGCACATGAATATCCAATAGCTACCAATCACTATGCCTTGACTTTGGCCAACAAACACAGCTTGAATACTATTGACTATTTATGTGAAACGACGGAGGGCTACGAATGGTTTTGGCGAAACCGTGAACGTAGTGAACTTGATATAATCGATGGAACGAGATAGCTTTTAGAAGGAGTGGCTCAAGCTCCGCATTTAAAAGTTAGTTTTGAAAAGAACCGAGTGGTTTTTCGAAAGTGTTCCATCGACTTAAACTTGGTTTATTATCTTGCATTAGTTCTTTTAATGCGTGATATTCTTGCATTAGTTCTTTTAATGCGTCCCATCATTTAATTCCTACCATTGCAGAAAACAACCAAAATATGACGTACGCTTATGCCATTCGCATTCGCCACGGGGTCCCGTCATCACTCGTTAGGTTACTTAACTAACGACAGAGCGGGGGCTGGGCTAGCGCGGCTGTAAAACATAAGCAACGCCTAAATAGAAAGCAATGATAGACATTACAGATCACAGATGAATACATTGGATATACTAGCAATCCGCATTTCTTTCGAGCCTGAAACGAAAAGCGGATAACACGGTCGCGGTGAATAGCAAATACCCCACCCAAGACCCCTACGGGTGCGGCAAACTACCCGCCAAGTTCCCGGTAGTTTGTGCACCCCACCATGGGTCTATCCTAGGAGCAAAAACAGTAAAAAGAATTATACAATGACGGCTACAACCCCGACCCGGTTGTGCGGCCAAACAAATAATATAATTACATCAATTTACATTTACAAATGAATGAAAGAAAAACAAAAGCTCATCTCACATCCATCCCGGCTATTCACCCGCGACAGTCCAACACATTCATATACACATTCCAGCACATTACAGATCATGTATAACCCCGACTAATCGACTTATAGCGATTAGCCGACGTTCAATACATGCAAACATCACAGATATAACCAACATAGTCAAAATGCAGTGAAGTTCGGAAAAATACGGAATTATAGGACCCCAAAAGGAAATTTCTTTTCTGGAAAATCTGGGTACATATAATATATTTTAAAAATCCCAAAACCAACACAGACACACACTGCACGAAAAACGATGCACAGAGGACTACAGAACGCGGCGCTTCCGCGGCGGATACAGGGGTCACGCGGCGGATGGGCGGCGGCTTGGAGGAATTACTGCATCGTTTTTCTTGGGTGTTCATAAAAAACCCTGAGACGATTTTACAAGTATAAATTTTTTCATTTTGAGCCCAAAAAAATTCAACAGAAACTCAGGTTTTTAGTTTTCCGGTTTTGCGATTTTTCGGTTCCGAACTTCGTTACACTTCACTACCAAGCTAGTTTAAGTTTAGTTAGGCTCTGATACCACTGTAAGTCCATATTGCGACCCCCGGTACTTACGGGGAGGCGGAAACGGTATAAAAAACGAATTTTTATCGCAAGAGGCAACATGGACTAAACTATGTCGGGATCGTTGTCTAAACTAAAACTAGTATTCTAGCTAAAGAGAGTTAGCTACTATGGAAGATGGTTATACCTAAACTTGAACTCCTTCTTCTTCAAACCTTGTAGAGGTTGATGGTTCTCTTTTCGTCGCCTTCTCCCGTCGAAGATGGATCCACCTCGAAGGTTCGACTTTGGGCTCTTCCTCGATCTTTGAGTGAACTAGGGTTTCCGGCTTGCTAAACCTTCATCCTAGAATGAGTAGAGAGTGATTAGGGTTTGCTTTTGTTTCTAAAGAGAATGAATCTCAACACATGAGAAGGTTTCTCTTTTCAAGAGGAAGAAGAAGAGGAAATGAGGAGAGAGAGAGGTTATGATAGAATGAGCTCAATTATTTCTTTCTTGCAACCATATTGCAAAAGAAATGAATTATCTAAATGATAATAATTGAAAATGAGAATAGTTGATGGTAGTATTTTGAATGACCACAACCATGCTTCATTTAATAAAAAACAAGCATGAATCAAGGAAGACTTTCAAGGCATGAAAATGGTCAATGGTCAACAAGTCAACCAAGGTCAACAAGTCAACAAAAACAACCATAACATAATTCTCATTTAATTATTATTATTAATAGATAATATATAAATCCATTAGGGTTTGGAAAATGAAGACTGTCAATTGTGCATACGCACCCGTTCCGAAACCCTAATGAAAAACCTCATTCTCCGCCTCAAGCAACTGTGCATACACACCTGCATTCTCGTTCCGAAAAACAAGAATACCAAGATATAAAAGCAACCCCCAAAACATATACCAGTATCTGGCTCAAACCAGAGCCTGCCAGTATAATCCGTCCGGACTCCAAACGTGCACAAGTGCGCGGATGAGAACGAACCCTGTCGCAAAACCATGCGACCTCTACTCTGTTTTGCCCAGAGGCGAATACCCTCTGTGTGGGACTCTAAAGACTCGACACTACGCTGGCAGTGGGTTTAACCACAGACCGCAAGCGGCACTAGCTGTGCGTAACGGTCCCCAGGTAGATGCCGACAAGAAGGCTGACGAGGTGAAACCCCATCTGAACTCCTACTGAGTCTGAATGTGACATTCTCCGTACAGTCCGGTCTGTTCGTCTGATACATCGCATGGCGGGCCTAGGGGGCGGTAAAACGTCAGTCCCCCAAAAGCGGTACAAGTCGTGTCGGAGTGAAGCCCAAAACACCCTGAGATAACACTGGAAACCTACCAGTATATCTCGCTTGCCCTGGCCAGGGACTACTCGTGTAATGGCTCTCCTAGACACAGCGCGATGTCAACCCCCAATACCGGGAGAGACGAATCCTGTCTAACCGTCACTGCCTCCAAGTGCTTCGGGACTGCACCCAACTACCACCTGTTTGCACGACTCCTTTGAGCCGTGGTAGGGCAGTGATCAAAGTGCAGTGGGAACACACTCGAGGCGAAGTGTCAGTGTCAAGTCAGCGGACTAAGCTGTACTCATGTCACCTGGGAACTGATAACTGACGATAGGTATAATACCAACCTGTCAGTTCCCGACGAGTCCTGTCCAGTGTACTCGTAACCCAACGAGCACCCGTATACTATCTCCAGTACGACGTACTGATGGCTGTGGGACAGACCATCTCCCATACTGGGATGAGAAGCGCATACGCTAGTCTACTCCGGAGTATCGATGCCCTGTCTCGATAGTCCTACGACTAGGGACCTGTATAAGGATGTGCCTATAGATTACCCAGCCCCCACTAGTGTGACTGCCATCACAACGCTGGTAATCAAGCAAAGATCCTAAGGGCTCCACTAATGCGTATAAGTGATATACTGAAATAAACACAAGTACACATTGAAGTAGAAACAAACCAAGTAGCATACTACTATATTGAGCAAGATTGTTTATACAAGGTGAATATCCCAAGCTTCCATCAAGTAATATACAAACTAGTATGATACAGTAATGGCCTCTAGGGCATATACACTAACAACTTGTGCTCCCCTCCTTGGGTCTACCTAATGCAGAAAAGTAAATAATATACAATGGTGACATCAACCTCATCCCGGAAATGCCCCAATAAAAGAATATTACATACAATGAATTTTACATGAATGAAAATAAAAACCCTCATCTCACATAAACCCCCCGGCTATTCAAAACGCGACGATCCAATATAACATATCACAGCAACACATAATATCTCATATCATCAACGTAAGTAAATATGCGTATCCCAATTGTCGTTGATGTATAGCAACGAAACCAACGATACACCACATGTTACCCTTACAGACGCAGAAAAGAAAGTGTAAAACTACAACAGTTGGAATCCGCAACCTCCTTAGACATCTCATGCCTAACCAAATGAATTCCTTAGACATCGCATGCCTAACAATTATAAACCCCGTATTTTAGTCTCAATATCGAAAACACTTTTCAATATCTATTCGGGCAATTCAACAAGATTCCCGACAACCTGATCGAATGCTCGTCGAAAACTTTAGTAGACGGCCGCACCACTGGATGCCTTCGACGAAGTGCACTAAGGCGGAACACCGCTGCCGCAAGCACCCGAACAGATGCTTTTGGCGACGGGGTTCTCCTACAGTCACTTGGTCGGGGCTATAGGGGCGTGGCTATCTATTAAGTTTACCCGGCGAGTATCCGCGTACGCTACGTGATTGCGACGGACTTTTGATCGCATCAAAATCCTGTGGCAACCGATCATCTGAGACTAAACTGCTAGATTTATAACATTCAAATTAGTTATCTCATAACTACTTGTGGATTCCAAATATTGTAACACATTCCAGATAAATAGACAATGTTAAACTTTCCGATCGAATAAATAAACACCCAAGATTTCCCAAATAGCTCAACACTTGAGCGGAGTTTAAAACCATCTATCACATGCCACAGTACCAATGGTCCAGCCGTAGAAGGGTCAAACCAAAGCCTCACATGTGGCAACGCCGTACTGCCCCAAACCCTAAGGTTTACAGGCGGTTCAAACGGTCACATAATCGAGTTAAGGTTTGTGCTCTTCTAGAGGGTCCACAGATACACTTGCATGATTTCTCGAAAGTTTTAAACTCATGAAAAAATCCAACACTTGAAAATTTTCCGCCAGGGGAAAAAGTGAGTTATTGATATCCGTTCGAACTTTTAACACATTCTAAATTAACCGAAAAAAACTAAACGAAGTTAAACTTTCCGATCGAATCAACGAATACAAAAGATCTCCAGAAAACTCAACACTTGAGTAGAATTAAAAATTCCCAGAAGCATGCAAAAGTACCTATGGATATTACAGTGAAATAGCTAACCCTAATACCCCTGTACGGCCGCGGAACCGCCGTGCAAGGCATGGTATTGCCGCTGTTCCGCGGCGCTGTAAGGGGATTAGTGGTTCGTTTTTCACAGTAATCCTTAGAATTCCCTGCTTAATTTTCTGAGTATTTTTAATACAGAAAAAATCAACATTTTAAAAAATTTCCAAAGAGGGGGTAAAACCCGATGTTTCGGGGTTCTATCGGACTTTAAACTTCGTCTAGACGACGCCTAAAGCTCTAGTTTGGCTTTGATACCACTGTAGGGTTATTAGGCATTGTCACAAGGTTCTACAAGGCATCAACCATGCCAAAATCAAATTTTTCATGTGCCAAACAACCCTAACCAAGATCTTAGACTAGAGATTAGGCGAAACAAAGCATGTAAACAACTTTACATCTAAGAGTTAGGGATTATAACCTTTATAGTCCATTCCTTCACTTCTAAAGCTCCGTGTTGAGGTCCCTTCGCTACGATCATCATGTACCCGGACTCTAGAGAGGCTCCATGAAGAGAAAGATGCAATCTTGCTTCCGATCTTCAATAACAAAGATGATCTACCTTGAAGAAACTTAAACCCAAGCTCTTGCTTTGCTAATCAAGTATTAGCAAAGCAAACACCCTAATCTAAGCGGCTAGAATAGATGAGGATGATGAAGTAAGAATTTAGCTCTCATTTGTTTTCAATTTCTCACTCATTTTCATCACATTAGAAAAGGCTAGAAAACTTTTCTCAAAGGAAGAAGAAGAAGAAATCACTTTGTGATGAATAATGAATCAAGTGTGAGGTTAGAAATGCAACCTTGGGTTAAGCAAGAAGACTTAACCCTTGTAGAGATTTAACTAGGGTAAAGGGTTGGGTTGGGTTAAAGAAATATCTATGCAAAATATCACAAAATATCAAGGTCAAAGTCAAAGCTTCAAGAAACCCCTTGAAAGCTTCATGAAAGATTAACCCTAATCCAAACCCTAAGCATATTTAAACTCCACAAATCATGTTGCATTTATAACCATAACATATTACAATATTATATATCACATATACAATATTTATTGTAACAAAATAAAATAATACAATTAGCATATATCACATATATATCAATGTATTACCCGAGTGAGAAAAAGAATCTTTAAGTGAGCTTATATTAGTTAATGTAATTTAATATATCAAATATATAATTATATATTAAATTATCGAATCAACACTTGATCCGATAATCCGGTTATTTCACAAATAACCGACTAATATAATCTATATCAGTTCATCGAATCAACACTTGATCCGATGACCCGGCTATATCACATATACCCGGCCGATATCACATATCGCGAGAATCTAATACGGTATCACATACATGTATTGTTCTCGGTCCCGCACATATCACATATGTGTTCCTACTCCATTTCGCCTGAGCCAAGAAACCTATGTGTAGAACTCTAAAGAATCGTCAATATGCCGGTAGTAGGTGATGATCATATCAAACACCCACAAGCTGCAATCAGTCAGCTAAACGTAACAGCCACCCAGGTATTGAGCGATCAGAAGATCAACAAGTAATCATGTACTTTCTCCTGCGAATCCAATCAGTAACACTCCCGTACAGTCCGGTCTCTTCGTCTGATATGTCGCATATCTCGCCTAGGGGTGGTAAACGTCAGACCCCAGTAGCTTGATAAATCGTGTCGATATGAGGTCCATAACAGTTCGAGAAACTACGGATAATACTTACCAGTAAATCTCAGCAACCCTGGCCAGGGATTTCCAGTTATAGCCAATCGAACACAGCGAAACATCAACTCCCTATACCGGGAGAGACGAAACCCCTCCTATCGCTCATTGCCTCCATGTGATTCGGGACTGTATCCAAAAGCCACCATTTTGCACGCCCTCTTGGACGTGGTATGATGGAAATCAAAGCACAGTGGGAATCACACAAGGCTCTATGATGATCTCGGGTCTACAGACTAACCTGTACCAATGTCACCAGAGAACTGCCATCTCACGTGAGGTATAATACCATCTGGGAGTTCTCGGCAAGTCCGTCCAGTGTACCCAGTCTCCACTGAGCACCCATATACCTTCTCTGATGTCAAACACCAATGGATATGGGATCACCCATCGCCCATCATATGGGTCAAGAAGCGCATACGCTAGTCTACTCTGGAGTATCGATGCCCTGTCTCGGTACTCCTACGACTAGGAAGATTTGAAGGATGTACTTGGCGACTACTCTGTCCCCACTAGTATGATCTGCACCATAGTCCTGGTAGTCAAGTACTCATCCTAAGGGCTTTATCAATATGTAACATAGAGACAATCAGAGTACATGTTAAGATAAAATGTAACCAGATAGCATACTATCATGTCGAGCAAGAAAGTCCTACCTATATATGTCCAAGCATCCACTACAATATACATCGTATGTACAGTAATGGCCTCTAGGGCATACATATAACTAACACAAAGATCAACGCCAAATTCCTTCTCAAATGAGTGAGCTAGAGCTAGTCTTGTAAACTTGAGTGAGAGATGTGATTTGAAGAAGATCTAAATAAAGGTGAAAATCTTTATTCTTGCTTTTTATTCATTCTCGCATTATAATATTCTTCGTTCTTGATTGTTTGATGATGATGCGTGAGTAAATTCTCCGCTTGTGGAGGATCCGAGAGAATTGATAGATCTAGTGATGATCAAATCTTTATACTAATTTTTAATTCTTATGAGATTTGTGAACCTTAGCAAAATGAATTGTTGATGACCTAATTTGGAGCGAAATAACTTCTTGATTATTTCGTTGCAAATTAAGGATCAAACTATCGGTGATTTTCTTTGCTAAAGGCTAGATCCGAATGATTATGATTGAAAAGACAAGGGATAGTGAAGGAGAAACCCTGGTTTCTTCAATTGATCCCTAATCTTCAATCATCATCATCAATCTTGCTACAAATATTCAATAGATAAGATTAGGAATTATTAGAATTATCATTAGCTATTAACTCAATCGGATCCTACAAGCTATTCTTCATATCTTGATAATTCAATTGGTTTGGACATTTACTTGATCTTTATTAATTCTTGATTTTAGATCTATTTCTTTATGATTCTTGAAACTAAAATCTCATGAATATTGAATCATTTTCTTTTATCTTTTAATTTTCAACTCAAATAAAACGATTTCGAACAAATCACACTTTCTCAGTGGAAGATCCGTTCTCATTGACGAAACTACAATAGACACCGTCTATTGATTGCGGTATAAATTTTTTTGGTTGTGATTAAAACTTTTCCATACACACGAAGAATGATCAATCAGTTCACTTTTTGAACCTTGGTTGTAAAAAGGTGGAGCCATTATTCTTTCTATACTTGATGATTATTTTGGAGTGCATGCTTGATGGTTAACATTTAGCCACTCTCTCCTCACCTCTCTCTCCCCTTCTTCTTCCTCTTGCTCACTTGAGTTTGAGAAAATGAGTGAAAATATTTAGTGGAAAAATTCCTATATAATCCACCATCCATCTATAGCAAGTTTGGATCGTCGGTCGGAGCCTCTTTCGATTTCCCTCGGTGGATCTTTTTCGGCGAGGGTGGTCGACCTTCAAGCGTGATCTCGGTGTCTACAAGCTTAGAGGGGTCTTCCACAATTGGGTGGTCTCGCGTCGAAGGTTGTAATTTCATACCCATGCATGTTTTAGCTTGCTATTTTAGGGTTTTGGATCGAATCCTGGGTTATGCGTGTTTTGTGCAGGGTAATAAACTATGCGCATGTGCAATGCTCAGTGCTCTTGTCAGTACCTCAAGTAGTAACATGTCGTGTGTATGAGTATGCATGCACCATGGATGTAAAATATTCAACCATGAAATCTGGATATATCTGTATAAGAAATCATTAACCTTTATCATAGTAAAATTTGTATGGTAATCTGAAACATCATCAATGAAATCCATGGAAATCCGTGTCAAGTATCGACACAAAACATGTAAATCTCAAGTCCCAATACCTTATAGTCTCAATACCTCGGGCTCCGTCAGTCCGGATCGGCCCATATCATCAAATTTCACGACAACGGTCGGTATCCTCCGGATATCTGCCGCGCCAGACATCACCGGTAGGTAGTCTTCCCCTGCCAGGCTCATCGTCTACAACTCGATCTTCTTGCCCCGGAGTACCATACCGGGCCCACCATGTACCCGAGACGGTTCATCCACTCCTCGAATCGGGTCTCAAAATCCAACAGAAAACATGAAATCTCATGGTGGATGACACATACATCACGACAAAACCGCAACTTACATTTAAAAAAAAGAGGGAGAGAGAGAAGTTTTTATATATATTCTTGCGGTTTTCCCCAAAATCCAGAAATCTCATAGAAATCCAAAATCCCAAAATCATGAGTAAGTACATAATAAGTATCGGCATAAGCCCCACAATACTACATGATAACATGAAAATGTGAATGCATGAAACGTCTAAGTAATAAATGCAATGTCTAGACTAACGCCTGAGAGTAATCACAATATTATGTTGATCTAACCTGTAGCTGATTCTATCAATAAAAGATAATATGTTCTAAGGTGTACGTGACATAGCAATTACCGATGATAATGTATGTGAGCCGGCAAATAAGTGTACGTGGAATATGCGTATCATCGGTAATGGTGCTGGTGTCCTAACAGGCAGAGTTCCATACTGACTAAAGAAACATATGTATGAACATGCAACTTGATGATTACAATCTGAATGTAAAGATGAATGTGTATTAACCACTCATTTAGAATATACATATCTAACTACAATTATATGACTCGAGCCTAAACTAGTATCTATCTAACCCCTTAAGGAACTAAACTAAAGAAACTAGTCGATAAGAAAAATAAGGATCCACCTAAAGTCTGAGTCGATATCTCTAATAGTCGGCGATCCAACCTCAATAGCGTCACGTACATAGTACGACTTCCTCAAGTCAAGAGTGCGGATCAATCATCACATCTACGCCTCGTACGGTAAAATCCATCGTACGGCATCCCAAAATCGGGGTACGGGTCAACTATCACCTATGTATATCATCATTAGTATAATATCATCATCAAATAATGTCATGATCAAGGGTACTGTACTGTAATCGCATACATCCCAATATCATCAATCATATATCATTGTCTACGTAAATATACATCGTCAATTGGTCCTCAGATCATGCCGCATATATCATATCGTCATTAAGTCACATATATCATGTCGTGATTAAGTCACCTATATCATATCGTACTCAAGTCACACATATATCATATCGTAATCAAGTCACACATATATCATATCGTGATTCAGTCACATATTACAGTCCGGGTTCTATTCTAAAGTCTCTTATATCTCAATGTCATCATCACCTATTATCATTTATGTATACATATCCATTTTCTCATTTTCCAACGATCCGCTAACATCATAATACGACTGTATAGCCAAGAGATCACAGCATCAAGCCCAGTTATATCGTCCCATCCCCATGTATCATATAACATCCTTATATCACATATACATGTTGTGTGTGTGTGTGTCTGTGTGTGTGTATGTGTGTGTGTGTATATATATATACCTACACACATTCCTATACACACACACACACATACACACACACACATACACATATACACCATGTCAAGTTTCTGTATGTGCGTGTGTGTGTGTCTACCTGAAACCTACGAATTCCCTCCAAGACATTCATCCTCTGGTAAAGTCTTTCTAAATCAGTCTAGTCCAACCTAAAGTCTTTAATAAGGTCCTACTCGCCAAGAATCTAAGATCATGTCCGACTTCCTAATGATAATAAGTAATATTCCTATTCTACATTTGCAGGGGTGCTAAACGTCATCCACCTGACTTCCCCCATAGATATACATCTACTCACCTGGTCCTTGTCTGCCGAAGACGATGTCGCCCTCCTCTTCTTCCTCGTCCGAAGTCCACGTAAGGGGTACCTATACGCAAACATATATATTATCGTAAACTAAATCGCGGACAAAACCAAAATGACGCACGAAACGCGCATAGGTTAAAACCTATGACCCGCTCATGCAAAAGAACCAAATATCGCTCGATATCGGCTTACAAACGCCGATTGATCGAGATAAACACCAACAAACAACTCGTAGTTCCAAAAGTCATTATTTATAATATAAAACATGGTTTAAATCATCAAAACCTTAAAATCAATCAAATTGTCCTATTTCGCAAAAACCTAGAAAACGTCAATTTACCGTTTTTCTTCAAAACTTGATGTTTAAATGAAACTAATGGTCATAATATTCATTAAATAACATAATTAGATTATATAAACAATTACTATATTTTTATCACACTAATTTGTATTAAATTGAAAATTCTAGTTTGCAATTTTATCAAATTTCAAGACCCTGCAAGCAAAAATTCACAATTCCACGACTAAACTTGATTTTGCATGAATTAAATTATTAAACTAGAATTTATGATGTTAATAATATCATGAAACCATAATTATATTTTAAATCTCAATTATTTAAGAAATTTCTAAAACCTAGTTAGCAAAAATAGCATATTTATCACAATTTTCCATTATCAATTTAAAACTAGTAACAAAATTAGGTTTTTCATTCCTTTAACATGTTAATATTCTCATTAAAATCACAACCTAATGATAAAAACCTTAATTAGAATTTATATCACCAATATATATATTTTATAAAAACCTAGTTAGCAAAATTATTCAATTTAAACAATTTTGAATGAACAATTTATAATACATCAACCATGGTAGATTTTTTTTCCTTTATAAAGATATTAAACTACTTATTATAACTCCACTCAATTAATAAAAACCCAAACTTCATTTTAAAACCCTCTCTTGAATTTTTCATTTAGCAATAGAACCAATTTAAAAACTAATTAAACACTTAATTAAGCTAAATTAAGTAATTTACAAACATTCAAACCAAGGGCTTAGGTTTATACCTCACATATGAGATCCAACAAGAAAATATGCCTCCAAAAGAATGGTTTCCTACTTCAAGATCCATGCTAGATGAACAAAGAATAATTGGTAGGATTTTAATTAGGAATTTGTGGGTTTTTATTTGAATTTTTGATGAAATTTGGAGGATTTTTGAAACAAAATCAAGTGGAGAAATGCGGGGGGGGGATGCCATGGTGAGGCCGTCCACTACCTAGAGAGGAAAGGAGAGAAAGAAAAGAGTGAAGAATGATGTAGAAAGTTCTCCAAAATAACACATCCTTTATGTCTTTTCACTAATTTCTTTACTTAATAATTTTTCTTTTCAAAAAATTGATCCTAGAAAAATCTAGAACCATGAAAATATATGAGAAAGAATTTTTCATAAACACACTTGTACCATCACCTTCACCCTTATCGTCACCGTCGTCTTCTCAACTCGGACCACCAACATCCTCCTCCCGAGAAACCCAACTCCATCGCCTACACCAACATCCAACTAAGAACCCCACTGCAACTCAAGACCTTCGTCGACCCCAGATCAGCAACCACTCCGGCTCTGGAATCCACCTCCAATCACCACCATACTCCCCAGCACCCTCTCTTCATCACCGAACCCCTCTTTGCCGTCATAGCAGTCGTCACACCCTGCTTCCTAAAATACGTAAACACGGCATGTGACAGAACCAACCATGCTACCTGTGGCTAGAAACCATCTCTCCACGGTCACATTACAGCTGTTAATTGGATATCAAGAACAGTAAAATAAAATCTAGCTAACACATGTCCATCTACCACAATAAATAAAATCAAGAAAATACATAAAGCTGAAACGAATGAAGATCCAATAAACAATAGCATCTGAATCACGTCCCAATATGGGCTCACATCAATAGAAATAAAACTGCTGAAAAAAATAACTAAGAGTCTCCAAGCTAAATAGCTAGCTCCTCATTGCTCGGCTTGATTGTGAAAGTACTCTTGATCTGCCTGTAATAAAGGTAGAGGGACCGGGCCATGCAAAACCCAAACATCAGTGCGTCATAAATACCACAATAATAGCAATAACTAGGATATGATGCTATGATTAAACATGAATATAAATAATAAACACAGATATAAATAGTGAGCTACATGTATGTGGTGTGCTTCTAGGTCATCTATTCTAGAAGTCTTTGAAATCAATTAATATAATTCTCATCGTAACCCAACAGTATATATCACCCCTACGGGACCACGGCACAATGATTATTCCGTCACGCCCGGAATCACGGCAAATAATGATTATTCCGTCACGCCGGAATCACGGCAAACAATAAACAATTATTATTCCGTCACGCCCAGAATCATGGCAAACAATAATAATATCCTCTTGCGTTACATTTTGATTACATTCTTGATTTCCCTTTTCCCCCCAAGGTTTTGTGTTCAAGTCAGGTATTGACGATATAAATCTAATGACATCACAGGATCAAGCAAGTACAGTGCATGTCTATGCAGACAACAAGTCACGTCCGTCAGGACAACAATCAGGATTGTTGGCATTAGCAATAAGATCCAAGTAACAAGTCTGGTAATGTTTCGTGAACATGCCATGTACTGTATATTAACCAAAATAGATACCAATGTAAAACTGTGATCAATATCGAAACACAATTACTGCTAGGATGCATATGTATCTATCTGTAATAACCATTATACGTCCATTACCATATATGATGCAATCTAGATAACATATTGAACTGATATAGTAGTAGAATAACATTGTGATGTTCCGACATGCAACTAGATAAACTATTATCAGTACGGATAGAGATGGATACTGTAAAACTGTAAATTGCTACTACTAGCTGAATATTAAAACGTATGCACTATAGTCGAGCATATGAATATCGATATAATCAAAATAGCATGTTGCAAGTTTAAAACTTGCCTAATCGGATCTCACGTCGAGATATGGATGTCACGTTCTGACGTCGAAATAAAGTCACGATACAAAACTTACGCATGTAGGACTGGACCTGGCTGAGTAGCTGCGTGATATGGTAACTGGGCTAGATAACGATGGTGACTGGGTCATCTGGATCGTCGGCGACGTGCGCAACTCAGGCGAGACGGCCGAAAAGAAAAGAAAAGAAAAGAAGAGGAACAGAAGAAGAAGCTGTTGGGTTCTCTGTACTTGGTGACAACAAAGGAAAGATGGGCGACGAGGTGACGGCGATGAGGTGAAGTCGTCGGTGGCAAGATGGGTATGGGTTCTGGTGATCGGGGATGGAGCAAGGGTCGGTGGTGGTGGTGTAAGGTGTTCTGGGTTGCTAGGGAGATGAGGAGGCGATGGAGGTGGTCGGTGGTGACGGGTTCCTGGCGACAAGGGGTTGCTGGCGATAGGAGTGTTGGGTTCTTAAGTCGAGGAGGTCGGGTTAGGGCGTAGGGTCGTCGGGAAAGAGACGAGGAGAGGAAGAGATGATGGAGGTGAGGACGAGGAGGCGAGGACGAGAGGGAGACGGTGATGGTGAGGGGGCAGTGACGGGGCGGCGACGACGAGGGATGACGAGGGTTAGGGTTCTGGGTTCGCGGGGAAGAAATGAGGGGGGTATGGGTATTTATTATATATTAGAGAGAGAGAGAGAGAATGAGGTGGGGATGGGGATTACGAGAGTGAGAGACAAAGACAGAGATAGAGAAATAAAGAGAGAGACGGAGAAGGAGAGAGATGCGAGAGATATAGAGAGAGAGATGGATTATTATTTAATATAATTAATATATTATATATAACGGTTTATATTATTAATTTTAGAAAATATTATATATATATTGTGGGATTTTATAGATAATACCAGATTACTCCGAATATTACCCGTATCTCTTCAAAAAACTAGTTTTTCAATATGGAGAATATGTGTAAGAATTTAAACCATAATGCGATATCCGGTAAATAAGAACATATACCCCTAAATACGGATCTACATAAATATATGTAGCGATCAAATAATCTGTCAGTTTAATAATCAGGATATGAACATGATACATGAGTGCAAGCATATGATATAGGGTATCATGACATGCAAGGCTAGATAAGAAAATATGTTACTTGATTTTATACTATATTTTAAAAATATATTTAGATTCTAAAATATATTATATCTGTATATAAAAATCTAGATTTGCATGGATATTCTGTACTAGCAAATATTTGATATAATTTTGAATTATGATGGGTTTCAAACATGCGAGTCGGGTCGGATAATAACCATAACTACCAATTGCACTATCCGCAACCCACAAGCAACAACAATAAAGAATTTTACCGAAAGATTTGAAATACCCCAAATAAATTATATAACAGTGCTAGGGTGTAACATTATACCCAACTACAAAAGGATTTCGTTCTCGAAATTCACGGAACAAGAAAAGACAAGAAAACGCGGATCTAAGAAAAGAGGTGTGGAAACTTCTGTCGGATCTCGTCTTCATGTTCCCAAGTAGATTATCCGTGCAAACGATTCCCCCATGAAATGAGTACTAGAGGGATAATTTTATTCTTTAGGACCTTTTCTCGTCGATCCACAATCGCCATCGGTCGCTCTTCATATGTTAAAGCTTCCCTTACGGTCAATTCCGAGTGATGTAGGACGTGCGTCTCATCTCTAACATACTTGCGGAGTTGAGATACATGAAACACGTTATGAACACCCGCCAAGGATGTTGGTAAAACCAATCGATAAGCTACCTCTCCTACACGCTCGATAATACTGAAAGGCCCCACGAATCGAGAACTAAGCTTGCCTCGATTACCAAATCGGATCACTCCTCTAGTCGATGATATCTTTAAGAATACAAGATCACCAGCTGCGAACTCTAGAGGTCTTCATCTAGTATCAGCCCAACTTTTATGTCGATCTTGTGCCACCTTCATATGAGTTCGGATCACATAAACTTTCTCCACCGTTTGCACAATAAGATCCGGTCCCAATAATCTTTTTTCTCCAATATCATCCCAACAAATAGGCGAGCGACACTTACAACCGTATAATATTTCGAATGGAGCCATCTATATAGTCACCTGAAAACTGTTATTGTATGAGAACTCCACCAAGTGCAAATGATCCTCCCATGAACCCTTGAAGTCTAACATGCATGCTCTCAACATATCTTCAAGAGTTTGGATCGTTCTTTCTGACTGGCCATCTGTCTGAGAATGATAGGCCGTGCTAAATTTTAAGCGGGTTCCTAAACTTTCTTGTAGACCCCTCCAAAAGTGTGATAGAAATCGAGTATCACGATCCAAAATGATTCTCACAGGTACTCCATGCAATCTCACAATCTCCTGCATGTACCGCTCTACCAAAGTCTCCGTCAACTGACCAACATGAAACAGTATAAAATGAGATGCCTTGGTCAATCGATCGACAATCATCCAAACTGCATTATTGCCCTTTGGACTCCGTGGTAAAGCTGTCACGGAATCCATGGTTATATGTCCCTACTTTTATTAAGGAATTGGAAGTGGTTGTAACAAACCAACTACCCTTTGATATTCAGCCTTGACTTACTGACACACCAAGCACTTCAATGCGTAGCCAGCAATCTCTCTTTTCATGCCTTCCCACCAGAAATGTTGTTGTAGATCTCTGTACATCTTTATGCCTCCCGGATGTACGGAATATGCGGAACTATGAGCCTCCTTCATGACTTCTTCCAGAACATCTCCTTTAGGCACACATAAACGACTCACATATCGTAATGAACCATCTTCATGAATTAACAAGTCTGTTCGAAGTCCCGCTTCTACTTATTCTCGAAACTTCTGCAATCTTAGATCGTACGACTATGCTGCTTTAATGTTATCGATCAAGGATGACTGTATTTGCAACTGCATCAACTGTTCCAAAGAATTCGGTAGTACGATCTCCAACTTGAACCTTTGAAGATCAGCTATAATCTCCTTTTGTGCAGTCAACATCTGTATTGCTGGCAACCGACTTAACGCATCCGGCACCACATTAACTTTTCCCAGATGGTATCTTAGGTCAAGATCATAGTCAGCCATCAGATCTAACCATCTTCGCTGCCTCATGTTGAGCTCTTTCTGCGTGAACATATACTTTAGGCTTTTGTGATCGGTAAATGCATCTACCTTTTCGCCCAATAAGTAATGTCTCCAAATCTTCAGAGCGAAAATCACTACTGCTAACTCCAGATCATGAGTTGAGTAGTTCTTCTCATGAGTCTTCAATTGTCTCGACGGATAAGCTATGACCTTCCCATACCGCATTAGAATACATCCCAAGCCTTTTCCAAATGCGTCGCTGTGAATAACCAACCCTCCGGAACCATCTGGTACTGTCAAAATAGGAGCGGTGGTCAATCTTTGCTTTAACGCTTCAAAAGCTGACGCACACTTCTCGGTCCATACGAACGGTATCTTCTTTCATGTTAGCTTGGTCAATGGTTCTGCTAGTCGAGCGAAGTTCTCCACAAACCTTCTATAGTATCCGGCAAGCTCAAGAAAACTTCTGATCTCCCCTGCATTTTTTGGAATTGGCCAATCATAAACAGCTGCAATCTTTTCAGGGTCAACGGCAATCCCATCTCCAGATACAACATGACCTAAGAACTTTACTTCTTCGAGCCAAAACTCGCACTTGCTCATCTTAGCATATAGCTTTTCTCGTCTCAATGTTTGCAGTGTGATCCTAAAGTGTTCTGCATGCTCTTCTTTGCTCCTTGAATGGACTAGAATATCATCAATAAACACCGCTACGAACTGGTCTGGGTACGATGAAAAGATTCGGTTCATCAAGTCCATAAATATTGCTGGTGCGTTAGTAACTCCAAATGGCATCACCAAGTACTCGTAATGCCCATATCGAGTTCGGAATGCTGTCTTGCAAATATCTTCTGATTTCACCCGAACTTGATGATATCATGATCACAAATCCAACTTCAAGAATACTCTCGAGCCGCTGAGTTGATCGAATAATTCGCCGATGCAAAGGATTGGGTACTTGTTCTTAATAGTCACCTGATTTAATTCTCGATAATCGATGCACATCCTCCGCGTGCTATCTTTCTTCTTGACTAGAAGAACTAGAGCTCCCCATGGTGAACCACTGCTACGAATCCAACCCTTCTCTAGCAATTCAACAACTTGTTCCTTTACCTCTTCTAGTTCCACTGACGCCATTGGATAATAAGCCCTTGAAATCGGCGCTGCTCCAGGAATAAGATCAATCGCGAAATCCACATCTCGTTTTAGCGGTAAACCCGAGATGTTCTTGAACACATCCATAAACTTCCGAACTACTGCTGGCGCTCCCTCTTTGTTTACTTCCATCGACGAAAGAACGACATTAGTTGGCCTACATCTAAATTCGACTGGCCCGACAGATCTGCTACCTCCCAAAAATATAAACTCCAGATGTCCGGGAATCTGGAAAATCACTTTGTTTGCCCTACAATCAATGTGAGTGTAGAAATGCCAAGGAAATCCATTTCCAAGATAACATCATAGCTGCCAGTATCAATCACCAAGAAATCCGCGAATAACTCCCGTCCACAGATAACAATCGAGCAACCCTTGCACTTACTACTAGATATAATTCTCCCATTCCCAGTGTGTATGTCCCAGAAGCTAGAAAGGGCGTGTGTGGAATAGAGTGTGCACTAATAAACTTGGACGACATGAAGCAATGGGATGCACCTGAATCGAATAATGCCAATGTGGGAAAATTATAAACGAGTAGGATATCTGAAACAACATCATCTGAAGCCTTGGCCTCCTCGGCCGTCAAGGTGAAGGACCGTGCTTGGTTAGGCCCCTGAGTAATCTACTTTTGTTGTGCTCTCGGAGCATCACCCTTCAACTGAACTCTCGATAGGCAAGCAATCATTCGATGATCAGCAGCTGCGCAAATCAGACACTGCCCAAGCCTCATCCGGTACTCCCTCCGGATATGACCCGGTCGTTGACAGTAATTACAAATCACATCCTTCCTCTACGTTGAAACAGAGGTCCTTTCCATAGGTATTGTCCCCTGTTTGTTTATCGGAATGCCTCTACATACAAGAGCTCTGTTTGGCGTAAATATCGGCTTTCGCACTACGAGAGCTTGCTGTTGAGTACGCTTTACTCTCACTGATAAACTCTGTTACTCCTTGGCTTCCTTGAGAACTTGGGAGAAGGTGGTCAATCCCAGAAATATGATATGTCTCTGAATCTCCACATCCAAGCTACGCATAAACCTCCATGCCCTATCTGCCTCATTGGCAACCAAAGGCCTCGCAAATCAACTGAGCCGAGTCCACTCAGCCACATGTGCATCAACGGATCTGCCATTTTGCTTCAAGCTAATGAATTTCTCTTCCATTTCCTTCCGAGCAGACCGCGGAAAGAACTTCTCCAAGAAACTTCGCGAAAAGGTTGCCCAGCTGATCGATTTGGTCAAACGGGTCTCCTCTACGAGCCACCACTCACGAGCGTAATCTACTAATTGGATGCGTACTATATCCATCCTTTTCTCATCTGGAATCTACACGACAATGAGCAGGTTCTCTGTATCAACTAGCCACTGGTCCGCTAGCAATGGCTCCTCCAGTTCTGTAAATATGGATGGACCGAGCTTTCTAAAGTCCACCATGGTTCCCTCACGCTATGTTGGCTTGAGTGCTGCTGCAACTATGGACTGCTGGACCGTCCGCAGACCCTCCTAGAAAGTCTCGGCATGCTGCTGATTCAGCTCAATTTGACGCTTCTGGTTTTGCAGTATACCACGTACAACTCCAAGCAATGCGGCGTTATCTACACGCCTTTGGTATGACCGCAAATCTCTATCCGCCATGATTCTGAAACCAAGACATTGAAGGGGATTAGTAACGACAAACAGTATTCATTAAACAAGATAGCTCTAAATTCAAGACTGGCAAGATAGTAATGTGACAGGACATGTTCCTAATTCCGGGTTTCCTGGTTAGTGTATTGGGTTCAATACCTAACTACAAAAGAACCAAACACGAATAACCCTAAATCCTATATCTATGATACGAAACAAACCCTGTCATGCCCCGCTTCCCAAAATACGTAAACACGGCACGTGATAGAACCAACCATGCTACCTGTGGTTAGGAATCATTCCTCCATAATCACATTATGGCTGTCAATCGGATATCAAGAACAGTAAAATAAAATCTAGCTAACACATGTCCATCTGCCACAATAAATAAAATCAAGAAAATGCATAAAGCGGAAATGAATCAAGATCTAATAAACAATAGCATCTGAATCATATCCCTATATGGGCTCACATCAATAGAAATAAAACTGTTGAAATAAATAACTAAGAGTCTCTAAGCTAAATAGCTAGCTTCTCATTGCTCGGCTTGATTGCGAAGTACTCTTGATCTGCCTGCGATAAAGGTAGAGGGACTGGGCCATGCAAAACCCAGACGTCAGTGCGTCATAAATACCACAATAATAGCGATAACCAGGATATGATGCTATGATTAAACATGAATATAAATAATAAACACAGATATAAATAGTGAGCTACATGTATGTGGTGTGTATCCTAAAGCTGTGTTTCTAGGTCATCTATTCTAGAAGTCTTTGAAATCAATTAATGTAATTCTCATCGTAACCCAACAGTATATATCACGTTCAAACCCCCACAGGACCACGGCACAATGATTATTCCGTCACGCCCAGAATCATGGCAAACAATGATTATTCCATCATGCCCGGAATCACGGCAAACGATAAACAATGATTATTCTGTCACGCCCAGAATCATGGCAAACAATAATAATATTCTCTTGAGTTACGTTTTAGTTACATTCTTGATTTCCATTTTCCCCCCAAGGTTTTGTGTTCAAGTTAGGTATTGATGATATAAATCTAATGCCAACACAGGATCAAGCAGGTACAGTGTGTGTCTATGCAGACAACAAATCACGTCCGCCAGGACAACAATCAGGATTGTTGGCATTAGCAATAAGATCCAAATAACAAGTCTGTTAATGTGTCATGAACATGCCATGTACTGTATATTAACAAAAATAGATACCAATGTAAAACTATGATCAATATCGAAACACAATTACTACCAGAATTCATATCTATCTATCTGTAATAACCGTTATACGTCCATTGCCATATATGATGCAATCTAGATAACATATTGAACTGATATAGTAGTAGAATAACATTATGATGTTCCGACATGCAACTAGATAAACTATTATCAGTACGGATGCAGACGGATACTGTAAAACTGTAAATCGCTACTACTCGCTAAATATTAAAACGTATGCACTATAGTCGAGCATATGAATATCGATATAATCAAAAGAACATGTTGCAAGTTTAGAACTTGCCTGATCGGATCTCACGTCGAGATACGGATGTCACGTTCCGACGTCGAAATAATGTCACGATGCAAAACTTATGTATGCAGGACTGGACCTGGCTGAGCAGCTGCATGACGTGGTAACTGGGCTAGATAACGATGGTGACTGGGTCGTCTAGATCGTCGGCGACGTGCGCAACTTCGACGAGAAGGCCGAAAAGAAAAAAAAAGAAAAGAAGAAGAAGAAGAAGAAGAAGCTGTTGGGGTTCTCTGTACTTGGCGAGAATAGAGGAGAGATAGGCGATGAGGTGACGGCGACAAGGTGAAGTCGGCGGCGGCAAGGTGGGTGTGGGTTCTAGTGATCGGGGATGGAGCAAGGGTCGGTGGTGGTGGTGTATGGTGTTCTGGGTTGCTAGGGAAACGAGGAGGCGATGGAGGTGGTCGGTAGTGACGGGTTCCCGGCGACGAGGGGTTTTCGGCATTGGGGGTGTTGGGTTATTGGGTCGGGGAGGTCGGGTTAGGGCATAGGGTCGTCGAGAAGGAGGAGATGATGGAGGTGAGGAAGAGGAGGCGAGGACGAGAGGGAGACAGTGATGGTGAGGGGGCGATGGGACGGCGACGACGAGGGTTAAGGTTCTAAGTTCGCGGGGACGTGAAGAAATGAGGGGGGAGAGAGTATGGGTATTTATTATATTATATTATATATATATATGTATGTATATATTAGAGAGAGAGAATGAGGTGGGGACGGGGATTACGAGAGAGAGACAGTGTCACGCCCCACACCCAATACAGAGAGTATTGTCCGCTCTGTTAGTGTATATGCCCTAGGGGCCATTATTGTATCATACTAGCATGTATATTACTTAATGGAAGCTTGGGATATTCACAGTTATATATAACAGTCTTGCTAAACATAGTAGTATGCTACTTGGTTTGAGTCTATTTTAATATGTGCATATGTTTCTTGTAACGTATCACTTATACATATTAGTAGAGCCCATAGGATCTTTGCTTGATTACCAGCGTTGTGATGGCAGTCACACTAGTGGGAGCTGGGTAGTCTGTAAGCAACATCCTATACAGGTCCCTGGTCGTTGGATTATCGAGATAGGGCATCGATATTCCGGAGTAGACTAAGTGTGTACGCTTCTCATCCCAGTTGGGGAGATGGTCTGTCCCACAGCCATCAGTACGTCGTACTAGAGATAGTATACAGGTGCTCGTTAGGTTACGGGTATACCGGACAGGACTTGCCGGGGAACTGATTGGTTGGTATTATATCCATCGTCAGTTAACAGTTCCCAGGTGACATGAGTACAGCATAGTCCGCGGACTTGACACTGCTACTTCGCCTCGAGTGTGTCCCACTGTTCTTAGATTGCTACCCTACCACGGCTCAAAGGAGTCGTGCAAACAGGTAGCAGTTGGGTGCAGTCCCGAGCACTTGGAGGCAGTGGCAGTTAGATAGGATTCGTCTCTCTCGGTATTGGGAGATGATATCACGCTGTGTCAGAGAGCCATTACGCAAAGTCCCTGGCCAGGGCAAGCGAGATATACTGGTAGGTTCCAGTAGCTTCTCAGGGTGTAAAGGATTTCGCTCCGACACGACTTATACAGCTATTAGGGGACTGACGCTTGCCGCCCCCTAGTCTTGATATGCGATAGTCTTAGACGAACAGACCGGACTGTACGAAGATTGTCACATCAGGCTCAGTAGGGGTTCGGATGGTTTTCCTCATCGGCCTTCTTATCGACATCTACCTAGGGACCGTTACGTACAGCTAGTGCCGCTTGCGGTCTGTGGTTAAACCCACTGCCAGCGTAGTGTCGAGTTTTTAGAGTCCTACACAGAGAGTTTCCCTGCTCCAGGTGAAACGATATAGAGGTCGTATGGTTTTACGACAAGGGTTCGGACACATACGTGTGTTTACGCACGTACGACTTTTCGGACAGTTTTTACTAGCCGGCTTTGGTTTAAGCCAGATTCTAGTATCGAGTTATTGGATTTATACAGTCTAAAGTTTTTCCGTGTTTTCACAGATTGGAGGGGCGTTCTCGTAATTTGTCGGGAAGGTTCTAGAAGAGTGGTGACTAAGGGGTTAAGGTGGCATGAGCATTAATTGCTTAATGACTCATTTGTGTGATTCATCCTTTACATTAAATGATTCATTAATGAATTAATGAGTCATATGATGAATCACACTAGATGAATGAATCTAACCATGATGATAAATCATTTATATTATTTATTTGATTAATTATTATGGTTGATATATTCATTTGAGTTCATTATTCTTTTCATTATCATTCTCACCTTCTCTTTCCTTAAGCTCACTCTCTCTTCAAATCCTAACCCTAACCTCTCATGTGTTGAGATCAAGGGTTAGCTAGACTAATACTTCCATAACCTCACTCTATATCCCCTAGGTAGCTTAGATTAGCACTTTAAGCAACCTAGTTATCTCAAGTTTGAGATTTAGCTTGGCGTAGGAGCTCTCGGGTGGATCATCTTTGATTCGAGGAGGCCGTTGAGGTGCCGATGTTCCAAGGAGCCTACGAGGAGTGGAGGACCGCGATGAAGACCCGAAGGACAAGTAACGTGAGGTATAACTTCGTATCCGAGTAGTTAAACCTCTTGTAGTTAGTTAGCAATGCTTTAGAAACGATTCATGCGCTCAAGTCCGTGTTACGAAGCTTTGATAATCGTTTTTCATATATTCCGCCTCCCCGCAAGTTCGTGGGATGCGTGACATGGACTTACAGTGGTATCAGAGCCAACTAAACCATTACTAGCTTGTTAGCAACTAATTAGAAGTTCGATCGACGAAAAACACGAAAACAAAACCCTGAAAATTCCTAGTTTCTGTTAATTTTAAACCTGTCTGAAAAATAATTTGACATACCTTAAAATTCACAGCAGGGAATTGTAAGAAAACTGGGAAAATACGAGCCCCTAACTCGGAAAGACGGCCGCGGATCCGCGGCAAGAAGGTGCTTTCGGCCGCAGATCCGCTGCCGAGTCAACGCCGAGTTGACTCGGATTTTCACAGTAATTCATATTTTGGTGTTTTTTGTTTTCCTGTATGCTCTGTTTCTACCCAGGTTGCTTCAGTGCAGGTTTGCTTTTGGGGTAAACACGGAATATGGTATTCGATCGATGTTCTAAGATATTTGCTAATTGGGTTTTTATCTGTAATGTTTAATGTGTTCGTAAACATCCCCTAACTGCTAGTATGACGGTTGGTAGGGGGTTGCACATTTCTGAAATGTTTACTGTTTGTGTATATGAACTGTGTTGGACTGTTGTGATGATTAGCCGGGGTTTGAGATGTGTTTAATATTCATTCATTCAATGTAAATGTAATTTGATGTAATATTCTTTTGCGGGGCACATCCAGGTTGCGGTTGTAGCCACCGTTGTATTATTTCTTTTTACTGTTTTTGCTCCTAGGATAGACCCAAGACGGGGTATACAAACTACCGGGTACTTTGAAGTGTTTAGTGGCCTACTCACTTTGTTGAGGGAGACCGCTTCACTTCGGGTACTTGGCGGGTAGTTTGCTGTACCCGTAGGGGTCTAGGGTGGGGTAATGGCTATTCATCACAACTGTGTAATCCGTCTTTTATTATAGGCTCAAAGCAAATGCGGATTGCTAATAAATCCAATAAAGTTTATCTGTGATCTGGAATGCTTATTATTGCGTCTGACGAATGTACAATATCTATATATGATAGCTATTAGACGTCACTTATATTTTACACCCGCACTAGCCCAGTCCCCGATCTGTCGTTAGTTAAGTAACCTAACGGGTGATGACGGGACCCCGTGGCGAATGCGGATGGCATAAGAGAACATGGTATTTTCGTTGTTTTCTGCAATGATAGGATAAATGATGGGACGCATTATTATAATGCAAAGAAAATAAACCAAAGTTTAATCGTTGGAACAAATTTAAAAGAAACCACTCGGTTATTTTAAAAGAGCAGAATTTTTTAATTGCGGAGCTTTAACCACTCCTTTTAAAAAAGTATCAGGTTCCTTCGATTATATCAAGTTCACTATGTTCACGGTTTTGCCAAAACCATTCGTAGCCCTCCGTTATTTCATTTGGGTATCCAATAGTATTCAAGCTGTGTTTGTTTGGCCAAAGTCAAGGCACGGTGTTTGGTAGCTATTGGATATTCATATGTAGCATAGATAGATGCGTTCGTTTGGGACAGTCGTACTACCTTGTTTGGCCAAAGTCAAGGGTATGTACGGGTGGGTTCAAATTAACCTGGACAATGACGGCTAGAACTTGACATGTGACTTATGATTTGTTTGGCCAAAGTCAAGGTCATAAGAGCATGGGGCAAAAATCCATATCGGGAATTTCTAAAGAAACTGAAATTTGCAGAGACAGCATACCATTTTGGAGTTTGATGAATGTTGGTAGGATTCCTTCAACATTATCATACGATGATATTTTGGATCCCGATCCTACTGTGAGTACATGCTACTTATCAGGAGATTCGTCACTTAACGATCAATGCTATAAACCAAGTAGGTGCCAAGAAAGGTGTCAGCGGGGTTACGCCCCCAATGAAAAGAGGTTATTTAATTAAGGAACTTCGCGAAAGCGTTGGAAAACCTCCCTCGAAGTATCGACACTGGCCTGGCTGAACGGTTAAGCAAGTATTGTACGGTGAGAATTGTCCTGGCTAATTCTTCTTTTATGGTTTGAGGAGGGATTCGAGAAACAGTGGGAGCCATCCTGTTTAGATAAATTAAAGCACTCTAAACTTGCAAGAGCATCATGCTAATAGTATTTTCTTCTCTCTCTTAAATTGCAGCGACCTTGTGACCACACATAGGTTACATCTAGATAATAATTTAACTGAATCTTACTAATATGAGTGGCAAAAGTCTGTCCAGATGTCCATTGCCTATGACAAGCTGGACCACCCTATTACTACTCAAAATCCCGCCGTCCCAGGTCCAGTTTCCACTGTCGCGGATATGGATATCCGTCAGACAAGGGAAAAAGATAAAGCGAAAGCTAAGTGCCTCGTGTTAGCTTCAGTTGATGGTATATACCAGAAGCAGCACGAGAAGATGGACCTAGTTTCCATCTTTCTCCATAACAAAGATTTATATGGAGAGCAATCTCATATCACAAGATATGAGACCTCGAACGAATTAATTCAAGCGAGGTTGGCCGACGGGTCATCTGTAGGGGAAAACGTCCTTACAATGAATAGATGTATTGATGAGCTCCAGGACCTGGAGACCGCGTTGGGAAACGAGTCAGATACTGACTTGATTCTACAGTCTCTGCCTCCTACCCTGAAGGAAACCAGGGAAGCAGAAGGAAAGAGAACGGCAAAAGTTTCGGGACTGGATATAGTAAGAGAGGGACGTTCATATTGTTACAGGAATGAACATTGGCAGAATGATTGTAGGGCTTTTAAAGCCAGTAGCCAGGATATGAAACATGTTGTGGCTTCAGCCTCAAGTGTATTTGTTATAGAGAACTGTATGTCAGTTAACCCTACTTCCTAGGTATTGGATACCGGATCAGGAACTCACATCTGTAATTCATTACAGGCTCTGAGAAATCGTAGGGTTATTGGGATAGGTGATATGACCCTCACAGTTGCTAACGGAATGAGCATGAACGCTGAATCCGTAGGGGAATATCATCTTGGACTGACAACTGAGGAGATATTGATTCTGCGTAACTGTTTTTATGTACCAGGTACAACTTGTAATATCATATTTGTATCCTTACTTTCTAAAGAAGGATATGATTTTACTTTTATAAGCGATGTGGTCCACATCCACCTAAATCAAGTTCTGATTGGGTCAGGTACATTAAATAACGGTATATACGTATTAAATCAAGCTCAGGTTTTCAATGTCCAGAATGCACTTAAAAGAAAGTCTCCAGACATGAATCAGACTTTCTTATGGCATTGTAGACTAGGTCACATCAATGAAACACGATTAACTAAGTTACATAGAGAAGGATATTTGAATTCGTTCGAATATCAATCTTATGCTACTTGTGAATCTTGTCTCATGGGAAAGATGACAAAGACTCCGTTTACTGGACACGGAGTAAGAGCAAGCGAGCTCTTGGGACTCGTACACAGTGACGTGTGCGGTCCAATGTCTACACATGCGAGAGGTGGTTATTCCTACTTCATTACTTTTACGGATGATTTCTCTAGGTCTGGATATATCTTCTTGATGAAGCATAAATCTGAGGCCTTTGAGAAATTCCAAGAATACAAGAATGAAGTAGAAAACTAAACCGGCAAAAGTATCAAGACACTGAGATCTAATCGAGGTGGTGAATACTTAAGTGCCGAGTTCCTGGGTTACTTAAAAGAGAATGGAATTCTCTCTCAGCTTACTCCTCCATACACACTATAACACAACGGTGTATCGGAAAGGAGGAATCGAACCCTATTGGATATGGTTCGTTCCATGATAAGTAAAGCTGAGTTACCACGATCATTATGGGGATATGCACTAGAATCAGCTGCATACCTTTTAAACCAAGTTCCAACTAAGACTGTGCCTACTTCACCATATCAGATGTGGTGTGGAAAGAAACCCTATCTTAAACATATTAAGATATGGGGATGTCCAGCTTTTGTAAAGAAGCAGCATGCGGACAAGTTAGAGGCACGATCAGTACAGTGTAAGTTTGTGGGATATCCAAAGAACTCCAAAGGATATTATTTCTATTACGCAGAGGAACAAAAGATTTTTGTTTCTCATAATGCTCGCTTCTTGGAAACTGAGTTTTTAGAAAATCAGATAAGTGGGAGCGCAATAGAACTGGAAGAAATTCCAGAACCACAAGCTATTACTGAAAGCTTGGTAGAACCAGAGATTTCAGAAGAACCGGACATCCCGACGCCACTCCGTAGGAGTAGTAGGCAGTCTCATCCGCCCGAGAGATACTACGGTTTTCTCATAGACGGGGATAGAGAGGATTGCACTATTGACTATGATAAGCCTACTAGCTTCCAGCAAGCCATTCAGAGTGGTGACTCAGTAAAATGGCTGGAAGCAATGCGGACCGAAATGGAGTCCATGTACACTAACAAAGTATGGACTTTGGACGTTACTCCAGATGGGGTAAAACCCGTAGGATGCAAATGGATCTTCAAAAAGAAGATTGGTGTAGATAGACAGGTTGAAACCTATAAAGCTAGACTTGTTGCAAAGGGTTTCCGTCAAAGACCTGGTTTGGACTATGACGAGACCTTTTCTCCAGTAGCTATGCTAAAATCCATTAGGGTCCTTCTTGCTATTGCTGCCTTCCACGATTATGAGATCTGGCAGATGGACGTAAAGACGGCTTTTCTAAATGGAAATTTGGAAGAAAGCGTCTATATGGATCAGCCAGAGGGATTCATTCAGAGTGGGAGCAGCGGTAAAATATGCAAGCTGCTTAAGTCCATTTATGGACTAAAGTAGGCATCGCGGAGTTGGAACATCTGTTTTGATGATGCTGTCAAAGAATTTGACTTTATCAAAAATCCAGATGAACCATGCATATGCAGTAAGATTGTAGGGAGAGCTGTAGTATTCCTCGTCTTGTACATGGATGACATTCTCCTAATAGGAAATGATATTCCTATGTTACAGTCAGTCAAAAGATTCTTGTCACATAAATTCTCCATGAAAGACCTGGGTGATACCACCTACATTCTGGGGATCCGGATCTATCGTGATAGATCAAAAAGGATGTTGGGACTTTTGCAGTCCAGGTACATAGACACCATAGTGAAGAGATTCAGTATGGATGATTCTAAGCGCGGTAACCTACCGGCTTGTCACGGAATCACCCTCTCCAAAGAGATGTCTCCCAAGACTGATTTGGAAAGGGATCGCATGCCAATTATACCCTACGCTTCTGCGGTAGGCTCTATAATGTATGCGATGTTATGTACCAGACCAGATGTAGCATACACATTGAGCGTAGTAAGCCGGTATCAAGCAAACCCAGGGGAGAAACACTGGATAGCAGTAAAGAACATTCTCAAGTACCTAAGGAGGACTAAGGAGATGTTCTTAGTGTATGGCGGAAAAGACCTCCAGATGGAGGCCTTTGCCGACTCCGGCTTCCAGAGTGACAAAGATGACTCCAAATCCATGTCGGGTTATGTCTTTACCCTCAATGGAGGGGCGGTCTGTTGGAAGAGTTCCAAGCAGGAGACCGTTGCAGACTCAACGACGGAAGCGGAGTACATAGCTGCTTGTGATGCCGCAAAAGAAGCTGTCTGGATGAAGAAGTTCCTCACAGAACTTCAGGTGGTTCCTTCCAGTGTTGGTCCAATACCTCTGTATTGTGACAACAACGGCGCTATAGCTTTAGCGAAGGAACCCAGGTCCCATCAGAAGTCCAGATACATCTTAAGGCGGTATCACCTGATCAGGGAGATCATAGATCGCCAGGAGATCGAGGTGAAGAGAGTAAAGACGGAGGATAACATTGTTGATCCATTCACAAAGGCTATTCCTCAGATGCAGTTCGAGAGGCTATTCGAGATGATAGGTCTATGATATGCCAGCTCATGGCCCTAGTGCAAGTGGGAGATTGTTAGTGTATATGCCTTAGGGGCCATTATTGTATCATACTAGCATGTATATTACTTAATGGAAGCTTGGGATATTCACAGTTATATATAACAGTCTTGCTAAACATAGTAGTATGCTACTTGGTTTGAGTCTACTTTAATATGTGCATATGTTTCTTGTAACGTATCACTTATACATATTAGTAGAGCCCATAGGATCTTTGCTTGATTACCAGCGTTGTGATGACAGTCACACTAGTGGGGGCTGAGTAGTCTGTAAGCAACATCCTATACAGGTCCCTGGTCGTTGGATTATCGAGATAGGGCATCGATATTTCGGAGTAGACTAAGTGTGTACGCTTCTCATCCCAGTTGGGAAGATGGTCTGTCCCACAGCCATCAGTACGTCGTACTAGAGATAGTATACAGGTGCTCGTTAGGTTACGGGTACACCGGACAGGACTCGCCAGGGAACTGATTGGTTGGTATTATATCCATCGTCAGTTAACAGTTTCTAGGTGACATGACACGACTTATACAGCTATCAGGGGACTGACGCTTGCCGCCCCCTAGGCTTGATATGCGATAGTCTTAGACGAACAGACCGAACTGTACGAAGATTGTCACATCAGGCTCAGTAGGGGTTCGGATGGTTTTCCTCATCGGCCTTCTTATCAACATCTATCTGGGGACCGTTACGTACAGCTAGTGCCGCTTGCGGTCTGTGGTTAAACCCACTGCCAGCGTAGTGTCGAGTCTTTAGAGTCCCACATAGAGAGTTTCCCTGCTCCAGGCGAAACGATATAGAGGTCGTATGGTTTTACGACAAGGGTTCGGACACATACGTATGTTTACGCACGTACGACTTTTCGGACAGTTTTTACTAGCCGGCTTTGGTTTAAGCCAGATTCTAGTATCGGGTTATTGGATTTATACAGTCTAAAGTTTTTCCGTGTTTTCACGGATTGAAAGGGTGTTCTCGTAATTTGTCGGGAAGGTTCTAGAAGAGTGGTGACTAAGGGGTTAAGGTGGCATGAGCATTAATTGCTTAATGACTCATTTGTGTGATTCATCCTTTACATTAAATGATTCATTAATGAATTAATGAGTCATATGATTAATCACACTAGATGAATGAATCTAACCATGATGATAAATCATTTATATTATTTATTTGATTAATTATTATGGTTGATATATTCATGTGAGTTCATTATTCTTTTCATTATCATTCTCACCTTCTCTTGTGTTGAGATCAAGGGTTAGCTAGACTAATACTTCCTTAACCTCACTCTATATCCCCTAGGTAGCTTAGATTAGCACTTTAAGCAACCTAGTTATCTCAAGTTTGAGATTTAGCTTGGCGTAGGAGCTCTCGGGTGGATCATCTTTGATTCGAGGAGGCCGTTGAGGTGTCGATGTTCCAAGGAGCCTACGATGAGTGGAGGACCGCGATGAAGACCCGAAGGACAAGTAACATGAGGTATAACTTCGTATCCGAGTAGTTAAACCTCTTGTAGTTAAATGATTCATTAATGAATTAATTGTAAGTCCATGCTACCTCTCCCGGTACTTTCGGGCATGCGGAATTTGGTGAAAAACGATTTTCTTAGAGGTGGTAACATGGACTTAAAGACCCGGATCTTTGTTAAACATCTAACTAACAACCTAACTACGAGTTGCTAACTACTCGGTTAGGGGGTTATACCTTTCTTTTTCTCGAACTCCTTCGTCTTCAAGCTTCGATGGTCGTCCGAATCGGCTTCTCCCCGTCGTCTCCTTGCGCCGAAGATAAATCCACCTGAAAGCTTCAACCTTTGGCTCCTTCTTCGAACTTTGAAGAAACTAGTTCACTCGGTTTGCTAAACCTTGTGAACTAGAGTGAGTAAAGAAGAGTTTGTATGGGATTTTATCTATGGTTCTTGGTTCTCAACTCATGAGACAAGTGAACCATAGAGTCAAGAGAGGGAGAGCAAGAGGAGGAGATGAGAGCTCAAGAACAAGAGAGAGAATGAGCATGAAAGAATGAGAGAAGACTTTTCTCATTTTGCTCTCATAATCCAAAATAATCATAACACCTCATATCAATCAAGTATTATGTGATGGTTTAAGCAACCATAGCCATATCATTTCATGCACTCATTTTGCACAAAAGAGCAAGCAAGCAAAAGTCTTTGCCATGAAATGATAGCTATAGTTATCATGATGGTCAACTAGTCAAGCCTAGTCAACCGGTCAACAAAGTCAACAAGTCAACAAAAGTCAACAAGTCAACAAAGTCAATCCCTCAACAACCATGTCACCATAATACTTAATTAATATAATTGTTAATCACATATCATATTCTCATTAGGGTTGAGCAAAAAGTCAATAGTCAACTGTCAACGGTCAACAACCCTAATGAGAATCCTCTGCCTCTGTCTCTCCGTCAACTGTGCATACACACCCGCATCCGCGTTCCAAGGAACACGAATGCATACTGGATCAAACCAATCCCAAAAGGTACACTAGGATCTGGCTTAAACCAAAGCCCGCTAGTGTGAACTGTCCGGACACTGTACGTGCACAAGGCACGGATGTGACCGAACTCTGTCGCAAAACCATGCGACCTGTCGCAAAACCATGCGACCTCTACTCTTTTGCCTAAAGGCGAATAGCTTTCTGTGTGGGACTCTAAAGAATCGACACTACGCTGGCAGTGGGTTTAACCACAGACCGCAAGCGGCACTAGCTGTGCGTAACGGTCCCCAGGTAGATACCGACAAGAAGACTGACGAGGCGAAACCAATCTGAACTCCTACTGAGCCTGAATGTGACATTCTCCGTACAGTCCGGTCTGTTCGTCTGATACATCGCATGGCGGGCCTAGGGGGCGGTAAACGTCAGTCCCCCAATAGCGGTACAAGTCGTGTCGGAGTGAAGCCCAAAACACCCTGAGATAACACTGGAAGCCTACCAGTATATCTCGTTTGCCCTGGCCAGGGACTACTCGTGTAATGGCTCTTCTAAACACAGCGCGATGTCAACCCCCAATACTGGGAGAGACGGATCCTGTCTAACCGTCACTGCCTCCAAGTGCTTCGGGACTGCACCCAACTACCACCTGTTTGCACGACTCCTTTGAGCCGTGGTAGGGTAGTAATCAAAGTACAGTGGGAACACACTCGAGGCGAAGTGACAGTGTCAAGTCAGCGGACTAAGCTGTACTCATGTCACCTGGGAACTGATAACTGACGATAGGCATAATACCAACTAGTCGGTTCCCGACGAGTCCTGTCCAGTGTACTCGTAACCCAACGAGCACCCGCATACTATCTCAAGTACGACGTACCGACGGCTGTGGGACAGACCGTCTCCCACACTGGGATGAGAAGCGCATGCGCTAGTCTACTCCGGAGTATCGATACCCTGTCTCGATAGTCCTGCGACCAGGGACCTACATAAGGATGTGCTTATAGATTACCTAGCCCCACTAGTGTGACTGCCATCATAACGCTGGTAATCAAACAAAGATCCTAAGGGCTCCACTAATGTGTATAGGCGATATACTAAAATAAACACATGTACACATTGAAGTAGAAACAAACCAAGTAGCATACTACTATTTTGAGCAAGATTGTATATACAAGGTGAATATCCCAAGCTTCCATTAAGTAATATACAAACTAGTATGATACAGTAATGGCCTCTAGGGCATATACACTAACATTAATGAGTCATATGATTAATCACACTAGATGAATGAATCTAACCATGATGATAAATCATTTATATTATTTATTTGATTAATTATTATGGTTGATATATTCATGTGAGTTCATTATTCTTTTCATTATCATTCTCACCTTCTCTTGTGTTGAGATCAAGGGTTAGCTAGACTAATACTTCCTTAACCTCACTCTATATCCCCTAGGTAGCTTAGATTAGCACTTTAAGCAACCTAGTTATCTCAAGTTTGAGATTTAGCTTGGCGTAGGAGCTCTCGGGTGGATCATCTTTGATTCGAGGAGGCCGTTGAGGTGTCGATATTCCAAGGAGCCTACGATGAGTGGAGGACCGCGATGAAGACCCGAAGGACAAGTAACGTGAGGTATAACTTCGTATCCGAGTAGTTAAACCTCTTGTAGTTAGTTAGCAATGGTTTAGAAACGATTCATGCGCTCAAGTCCGTGTTACGAAGCTTTGATAATCGTTTTTCATATATTCCGCCTCCCCGCAAGTTCATGGGGTGCGTGACATGGACTTACACGCTCTGGCCGAAGCCGCACGGTTTTGTCCTTCGGGGCGAACCGGACCCGACCAGGGGCCACTTCCCAGGAGGTCACCCATCCCAGAACTTTCCTGGCTCGAGCACGCTTAACTACGGAGTTCTCAAACTCCTGTAGTGCCGGTTCAATTAAAAGGCGCCTCTGTATTTAAAAGTGGTATCATTCCATTTATAGTACAGATCTGCCCCCTTTCGGAATGTATTCCGAAGAGACCTCATTGTTCTACAGTGGGTCCCACGGACTCAAGAGGTGGCCCCCACGGATTCAAGAGGTGGCCCCCGCCCACTTAACACGACACTTGGCGTGGCACTTTGTTCCGTGTAGCACTTTGCTCCGTGAGCAAGAACCGGGTCCCGACATTCCCCCCACCTTTGAACAATGGTTCGTCCTCAAACCACAGACCTACTATTGAGGGACCAGCTCTGATACCATTCTGTCACGCCCCACACCCAATACAGAGAGTATTGTCCGCTCTGGCCGAAGCCGCACTGTTTTGTCCTTCGGGGTGAACCGGACCCGACTAGGGGCCACTTCCCAGGAGGTCACCCATCCCAGAACTTCCCTGGCTCGAGCACGCTTAACTACGGAGTTCTCAAACTCCTGTAGTGCCGGTTCAATTAAAAGGCGTCTCTGTATTTAAGAGTGGTATCATTCCATTTATAGTACAGATCTGCCCCCTTTCGGAATGTATTCCGAAGAGTCCCCATTGTTCTACAATGGGTCCCACGGACTCAAGAGGTGGCCCCCACGGATTCAAGACGTGGCCCCCGCCCACTTAACACGACACTTGGCGAGGCACTTTGTTCTGTGTAGCACTTTGCTCCGTAAGCAAGAACCGGGTCCCGACAGACAGACAGAGAAAGACCAGAGAGACAGAGACAGAAACAGAGAGAGAGAGACAGAGAAGGAGAGACGAGAGATGTACAGAGAGATTGATTATTATTTAATATAATTAATATATTATATATATTATTTATAACAGTTTATATTATTAGTTTTAGAAAATATTATATATATATATATATTATGGGATTTTACAGATAATATCAGATTACTCCGAATATTATCCGTATCCCTTCAAAAAATTAGTTTTTCAATATGGAGAATATGCGTAAGAATTTAAACCATAATGCGATATCCGGTAAATAAGAACATATATCCCCAAATACGGATTTACGTAAATATATGTAGCGATCAAATAATCTGTCAGTTTAACAATTAGAATATGAACATGATATATGGGTGCAACTACATAATATGGGGTACCGTGACATGCAAGGCTAGATAAGAAAATATGTTATTTGATTTTATATTGTATTTTAAAAAGATATTTAGATTTTAAAATATATTATATCTGTATATAAAAATCTAGATTTGCATGGATACTCTATACTAGCAAATATTTGATGTAATCTTGAATCATGATGGGTTTCAAACATGCGGGTCGGGTCGGATAATAACCACAACTACCAATTGCACTATCCGCAATCCAAGAGTAACAACAATAAAGAATTTTACCGCAAGTTTGAAATACCCCAAATAAATAGTATAACAGTGTTAGGGTGTTACAACAGTAACCCTCTCTTTGATCGCCATCACTCACTTTTGCCGAGATGACCATTGACAGCAGTGCAATTTGTTGTCGACTTCTGAACTCCTACTGAGCCTGAATGTGACATTCTCCGTACAGTCCGGTCTGTTCGTCTGATACATCGCATGGCGGGCCTAGGGGGCGGTAAACGTCAGTCCCCCAATAGCGGTACAAGTCGTGTCGGAGTGAAGCCCAAAACACCCTGAGATAACACTGGAAGCCTACCAGTATATCTCGTTTGCCCTGGCCAGGGACTACTCGTGTAATGGCTCTTCTAAACACAGCGCGATGTCAACCCCCAATACTGGGAGAGACGGATCCTGTCTAACCGTCACTGCCTCCAAGTGCTTCGGGACTGCACCCAACTACCACCTGTTTGCACGACTCCTTTGAGCCGTGGTAGGGTAGTAATCAAAGTACAGTGGGAACACACTCGAGGCGAAGTGACAGTGTCAAGTCAGCGGACTAAGCTGTACTCATGTCACCTGGGAACTGATAACTGACGATAGGCATAATACCAACTAGTCGGTTCCCGACGAGTCCTGTCCAGTGTACTCGTAACCCAACGAGCACCCGCATACTATCTCAAGTACGACGTACCGACGGCTGTGGGACAGACCGTCTCCCACACTGGGATGAGAAGCGCATGCGCTAGTCTACTCCGGAGTATCGATGCCCTGTCTCGATAGTCCTGCGACCAGGGACCTACATAAGGATGTGCTTATAGATTACCTAGCCCCACTAGTGTGACTGCCATCATAACGCTGGTAATCAAACAAAGATCCTAAGGGCTCCACTAATGTGTATAGGCGATATACTAAAATAAACACATGTACACATTGAAGTAGAAACAAACCAAGTAGCATACTACTATTTTGAGCAAGATTGTATATACAAGGTGAATATCCCAAGCTTCCATTAAGTAATATACAAACTAGTATGATACAGTAATGGCCTCTAGGGCATATACACTAACATTAATGAGTCATATGATTAATCACACTAGATGAATGAATCTAACCATGATGATAAATCATTTATATTATTTATTTGATTAATTATTATGGTTGATATATTCATGTGAGTTCATTATTCTTTTCATTATCATTCTCACCTTCTCTTGTGTTGAGATCAAGGGTTAGCTAGACTAATACTTCCTTAACCTCACTCTATATCCCCTAGGTAGCTTAGATTAGCACTTTAAGCAACCTAGTTATCTCAAGTTTGAGATTTAGCTTGGCGTAGGAGCTCTCGGGTGGATCATCTTTGATTCGAGGAGGCCGTTGAGGTGTCGATATTCCAAGGAGCCTACGATGAGTGGAGGACCGCGATGAAGACCCGAAGGACAAGTAACGTGAGGTATAACTTCGTATCCGAGTAGTTAAACCTCTTGTAGTTAGTTAGCAATGGTTTAGAAACGATTCATGCGCTCAAGTCCGTGTTACGAAGCTTTGATAATCGTTTTTCATATATTCCGCCTCCCCGCAAGTTCATGGGGTGCGTGACATGGACTTACACGCTCTGGCCGAAGCCGCACGGTTTTGTCCTTCGGGGCGAACCGGACCCGACCAGGGGCCACTTCCCAGGAGGTCACCCATCCCAGAACTTTCCTGGCTCGAGCACGCTTAACTACGGAGTTCTCAAACTCCTGTAGTGCCGGTTCAATTAAAAGGCGCCTCTGTATTTAAAAGTGGTATCATTCCATTTATAGTACAGATCTGCCCCCTTTCGGAATGTATTCCGAAGAGACCTCATTGTTCTACAGTGGGTCCCACGGACTCAAGAGGTGGCCCCCACGGATTCAAGAGGTGGCCCCCGCCCACTTAACACGACACTTGGCGTGGCACTTTGTTCCGTGTAGCACTTTGCTCCGTGAGCAAGAACCGGGTCCCGACATTCCCCCCACCTTTGAACAATGGTTCGTCCTCAAACCACAGACCTACTATTGAGGGACCAGCTCTGATACCATTCTGTCACGCCCCACACCCAATACAGAGAGTATTGTCCGCTCTGGCCGAAGCCGCACTGTTTTGTCCTTCGGGGTGAACCGGACCCGACTAGGGGCCACTTCCCAGGAGGTCACCCATCCCAGAACTTCCCTGGCTCGAGCACGCTTAACTACGGAGTTCTCAAACTCCTGTAGTGCCGGTTCAATTAAAAGGCGTCTCTGTATTTAAGAGTGGTATCATTCCATTTATAGTACAGATCTGCCCCCTTTCGGAATGTATTCCGAAGAGTCCCCATTGTTCTACAATGGGTCCCACGGACTCAAGAGGTGGCCCCCACGGATTCAAGACGTGGCCCCCGCCCACTTAACACGACACTTGGCGAGGCACTTTGTTCTGTGTAGCACTTTGCTCCGTAAGCAAGAACCGGGTCCCGACAGACAGACAGAGAAAGACCAGAGAGACAGAGACAGAAACAGAGAGAGAGAGACAGAGAAGGAGAGACGAGAGATGTACAGAGAGAGATTGATTATTATTTAATATAATTAATATATTATATATATTATTTATAACAGTTTATATTATTAGTTTTAGAAAATATTATATATATATATATATTATGGGATTTTACAGATAATATCAGATTACTCCGAATATTATCCGTATCCCTTCAAAAAATTAGTTTTTCAATATGGAGAATATGCGTAAGAATTTAAACCATAATGCGATATCCGGTAAATAAGAACATATATCCCCAAATACGGATTTACGTAAATATATGTAGCGATCAAATAATCTGTCAGTTTAACAATTAGAATATGAACATGATATATGGGTGCAACTACATAATATGGGGTACCGTGACATGCAAGGCTAGATAAGAAAATATGTTATTTGATTTTATATTGTATTTTAAAAAGATATTTAGATTTTAAAATATATTATATATGTATATAAAAATCTAGATTTGCATGGATACTCTATACTAGCAAATATTTGATGTAATCTTGAATCATGATGGGTTTCAAACATGCGGGTCGGGTCGGATAATAACCACAACTACCAATTGCACTATCCGCAATCCAAGAGTAACAACAATAAAGAATTTTACCGCAAGTTTGAAATACCCCAAATAAATAGTATAACAGTGTTAGGGTGTTACAACAGTAACCCTCTCTTTGATCGCCATCACTCACTTTTGCCGAGATGACCATTGACAGCAGTGCAATTTGTTGTCGACTTCATCTCCGAGATTAGCAGGTTTGGAGGTTGCTACGTGTTGCCGTTTCGTATCCGTATTCATCGAGATCGAGGCAAGTTTACAACTTGCTGCATGCTATATATATATATATATATATATATATATATATATATATATATATATATTACTTATTATTATGATACCTTTTACATCTATAATATGTAAATCGTTAATTAGTTAATAATAAGTTTATAATCTGCAGTTTATAACGTTATGTAAATTATATCTATAACTAGAAATCATACAAAGGATTCTAGTTTGGTCAATTGGTAAATCAAAATGTAGGAATTAATATGTTTCATTATACTATTTATAGCACCTGGATAAAGGTTACAACTATATTTCATCATCATCTGTTTGAACGATATTATTACAAATAAACACTTAATCTAATTTAATATACTACATTGACATTCTTATAACCCGTCATCCTATACCTACTTACCTATAATACTTACCGATACCAACGATCCTGACTTATTGTCCTGCTGGACGTGACTTATTGTCTAGATGGACATAACATGTGCCTGCATATTCCTATATTAGTATTAAGTAGATATTATATTTATACCTGAATTGGAAAACGAAACCTTGGGAAACGAGAAAATCAAAAGTGTAACTGAAGTATAATTTAAAAGAATATTACATATTTCCGTGGTTCCGGAGGATAACGGAACAGAATCATTCTTGATTCATACATCTTGATCCGTGATCCGGGGGGTAACGGGATATATCTTGGTCCGTGGTCCCGGGGGTAACGGGATATATACTTTTGAGTTACATGGAGGAGTACATTCATTAATTTTAAATACTTGTAGGACAATTAACCTAGAAATACAGACTTTAGAATATGCGTGACATACTTATAACCTGCTGTTATAACACCTGTGATTATTTTGTTTATACTCATACCTTATTTTGCACGTGACATCCTATATAGCACACTATTCGGTTTATTATTATGATGATGATATTATGACGCACCGACGTCTGAGTTTTGCATGGCCCGATTCATTTAATCTTATCGCGGGAAGATCAAGAATACTTTGACAGACAATCTGAGCAATGAAGGGCTTTCTGCTGATTTAGTTTAGTGATACTTTAGATTTATTTTCGAGTTATGGTTTTGTCATTGTGATCCCATAAGGGACGGGCTTAGGATATTATTTCTTGTTGGATCTTTATTTGTTTCCACTACCTTTCTCATTATTATTTATTGTAGCAGTTGGACATGTGATAGTTAGATATTTATTTATTATTCTTGATATTTGATTGACAGCCTTAATGCGACTATGAAAAGATATTTTCTCACAATGGATAGCATAGTTGGGTTTGTCATGTTCTGTATTTACGTATTCTGGGAAGCGGGGCGTGACACTTGCTGTAAAATATTCGATCGTCAAGAAAGGGTCACAGCAGTTATGTAGGGTTCCTAGGCACACCCATGAGGTCTCACAAGTGATCAAACATGCCCAATTCTAAAAATTTCATGTGCCTACAAACCCTAATACGGATCGTTAACTAGATTTATAGGCGATGCAAGCAAGTAAACGAATTTATTGCTAAAGGAAAGTGACTACAACCTTTGTAGATCCGATCCTCCACCTCCTAGGCTCTGTGATGACGTCCCTCCGCTGTCCATATCGGATCCCGGACTCTATTATCGGCTTCATCGGAGAAATGGGCGGGCTAGGTCGCCGACTTCGATGCCGAAGATGATCTACGTCGAGGCAACTTAAGATCAAACTCCAACTTCACCAAGTCATGAAACTTGTGAAGAAAACACCCTATACTACTTGGCAAGAGGTAGAAGATGAAGAAATAGGAAGTGGGTTCACTTTAGAATTGGATTTCTCACTCTTTTCTCAAGTTGCCATTAAAGGTTGCAAGCTTTTCTTCTTGTTGAAGATGAAGAAGATGAAGAAAGAATATGATAAGTATTTTTTCAAATAGAAAATAAAATGAATACTTATCATATACCAACCATGGTTAAGTGTAGAGACTAAACTAGGGTTAGGTGAATGGTTAGGTTAAGGGAAGCAAACAAAATGGTCAAGCTTTCAACACTTCATGAAGCTTCATGAAAGAAACAAAGAAAGCCACCATTTCTATTTATCTTTTCCAAAAATAAATAAATGAATAAGTAAACAAAACCCTAACCATTCATTTAACCATGGTTTAATCATACACACAAACTCAAGTTAGCATGTATCATCAAACATGATACAAACAAGTGCACAAAAGTATATCACATATACAACTTGTGTACTTCAAGTGAGAAAATCCATTTAAAGTGAACAAATACTAGTTAATGCAAATTATTATATCAAATATATAATTATGCATTAAATCATTAAATCAATACTTGATTTAACGATCCGGTCATATCGCATATAACCGACTAGTATCCAATGTATCGACTTATCGAATCAATCCTCGATTCGATAACTAGGTTATATCGCATACAACCATTCGATACATTCACCGCGAGAATAGAATACGGTATCACATACACGCATTATTCTCGGTCCCGCACATATCTCATATGCGCTCCTATTTCGTTTCGCTTGAGCCAGGAAACCTCTGTGTAGGACTCTAAAGACTCGTCAATACGCCGGCAGCAGATGATGATCATATCAAGCACCCACAAGCCGCAAGCGGTCTGCTAAACGTAACGTCCACCCGGGTATTGAGCGATCAGAAGATCGACGAGTAAGCCCGCTCACACTCCTGTGAATCCAACCAGTAACACCTACCGTACAGTCCGGTCTGTTCGTCTGATAGGTCGCATATCTCGCCTAGGGGTGGTAAACGTCAGACCCCAGTAGCTTGATAAGTCATGCCGACGTAAGGTCCATAACATTCATGAAACTACTGATAACTCTTACTAGTATATCACTGCAACCCTGGCCAGGGATTTCCTGTTATGGCCAGTCGAGCATAGCGCAACATCAACCCCCAATACCGGGAGAGACGAATCCCCTCCTATCGCTCATTGCCTCCATGTGAATCGGGACTGTACCCAAAAGCCACCTGTTTGCATGACTCAGTAGAGCCGTGGTAGGGTGGAAATCAAAGCACAGTGGGAGACACACAAGACTCTATGACGATCTCGGGTCAACAGACTAAGCTGTACCAGTGTCACCAGAGAACTGCCATCTGACGTGAGGTATAATACCATCTGGGAGTTCTCGGCGAGTCCGTTCAGTGTACCCAGTCTCCACTGAGCATCCGCATACCGTCTCTGATGTCAAACACCAATGGATATGGGATCATCCATCGCCCATCACATGGGTCGAGAAGATATACGCTAGTCTACTCTGGAATATCGATGCCCCGTCTCGATATTCCCACGACTAGGAACATTGAAGGATGTACTCATGGACTACCCAGGCCCCACTAGTATGATCTGCATCACAGTCCTGGAAGTCGAGTACACATTCTAAGGGCTTTATCAACATGTAACAGAGAGACAGAAAGTATACATGTTAAGATAAAGAGCAACCAGATAGCGTACTATCATGTCGAGCAAGAAAGTCCTACCTATATATGTCCCAGCATCTACTACAATATACATCCAATGTACAGTAATGGCCTCTAGGGCATACATATAACTAATAATCTCCCACTTGCACTAGGGCCATCTGTAGCAGTGGTTGTAGTATCGAATACTCAACCATCTCCTAAAAGTCTCTCTTTGGGAAAAGGCCTTCGTGAGTGGATCCGCTGTGTTGTCCTCTGAGTCTACTCTCCTAACCTCGATCACCCTGGAGATCAACTATCTCCATGATCAGGTGATGCTTCCTCAGAATATGTCTGGGTCACTGATGGGACTAGGGTTCACGGGCCAAAGCCACACTTCCATTGTCACACAATGGTAGGAACCTAGTTCATCTTATGAACCAATATACACCCAAACTGCCTCTTTGGTAGTATCTTTAATAGCGATGTTGCCAGCCTTTATCGTCTAGTTTGCCACGGTATCTAACTTGGAACTCTTCCAACATACCGTTCCTCCACTGAGGATAAAGACAATGCCTGCGACTGACATTCAGTCATCCTTATCACCCTGGAACCTTTCCAGTGATTCTCCCCGGGATCGATTGATACCATCTCAGTACATCTAGTGAGAATCCTAGCATCCAATTACATCTATCTCATAGATGAAAACTCAGGATTTAGGAGGTATCACTTTGATCATATATGGAGAATCCATGTGATAAGAGGAGATTGACCATGCGTAGCATAGGAAACTCTTTTCCTATCAAGAGTATGTTGTCTACGTACAATACGAGGATGACCACCTTACTCTCTACTACCTTTTGTATATACAAGGTTCGTCTACCATTTTGATGAAGTCAAACACTTTGACTATCACATCAAAACAGACGTTCCAACTCCGCGATGCCTGCTTTATTCTGTAAAGCAACCTGCACACGTTTCCGCTGCTCCCACTGTTTACGAAGCCCTCTGGCTGTGTTCTTATTGACGTTCTCTTTTAAATCAGTATTTAGAAAAGTAGTCATGACACCCAACCACCAGATATCGTAATCATGGTATGTAGCAATAGCAAGTAGGATCTGGATGGACTTAAGCATAGTCCCTGGAAGAGGTTTCATCATTATCCATGCCTGGTCGATGACGAAAACCTTTAACAAGTCTAGCTTTGAAAATCTCAACTTTTCCATCTACACCAAGTAATCTTCTCAAGATATACTTGCTCCTGATGGGGATTTAACCCTTCAGATATCGCAACCAAAGTCCATACTTTGTTGGTGTATGTGGATTCCATCTCAGATCGCTAAGCATCCAGCCATCCTTACAGAGTCCCTACTCTTGATGACCTGCTCGAATCTAGTTGGGTCATCATCTCATGATGCATTCCTCGCTCCCACTGTCATTGAGAAACCAAAGTATCTCTCAGGTAGGTGAGGAACCCTACCAGATCGGCGGAGAGGCTGAGGTTCGTCGGGGACTATTGAATCCTTTGGTTCTGTCAAATCATCAGCTGCAGTTTTGTATAGCTGGAACCTTCCCAGTTCTACAGAACTGACATTGCCTCGATCTTGTCCGGATTTTGCTTTTAGACATAGGCCGGACAACCCCAAATCTTAACTAACTTAAGATATGGGCTCTTCCCTTTCCATATCGCATATGAAGTGGTAGGCAACTGATTTTATTTGAACCTAATTCAATAGGTGTGCAGCTTCTCAAGTGCACAACCCCAAAAGGAAATAGGTAACTCGGTAATACTCATCATAGAGCACACCATATCTAATATTGTGCGATTGCTCCGTCCCGATACACCGTTGTGCTGTGGTGTATTCAGAGGAGTAATACTAAGAGAGAATCTCATTTTCCTTTAGAATAGTCCAAGGATTCCATGCACAAGTATTCTCCTCCCTGATCTTATCATAGGACATAATACTTATACCCGTATTTTGGTTCTCTACTTCCAACTTATATTCTGTGAATACCTCAAAGGCTTCGGACTTATGTTTCAACAAGAACATATGACTGAATCTTGAGAGATTATCAGAGAATATAATGAAGTACAAAGAACCGGTCCTGACATGTGTATACAAGGGAGTTTACATACATCATCATATATCAGTCCTAAGAGTTTACTAACTCTTTCTCTGTTTCCAATAAACAGAGCTATGGTCATCTAATCTTTGTGACATGACTGGCAAGTTTCACAAGATGTAAATTCAAACTGATTTAAATATGCATCTAAAATGTAACTTCAGCCAGTCGGGTCGCATTGATATGACCTAGTCTACAATGCCTCAAGAATGATTCGTTCATTTCTGAACTCTTCCTCTTGTGTGCGTTCTGAATACTAAGAACTGTAGTTTGATTTAGAACGTTAATGCTTTTAGATAACGCGCCTGAACCGATCAACTTTTGATATAGGAAATGTTCAAAACATTATCCATCAATACAAAATTATATCCTTCTTTACTAATAAAGAGACTGATATGATTTTGTATATCAGGTTCGGTATCTAATAGTATTTGTTCAGAATCAATGTACTGGTAATACAGGGTGACAGTGACCAACAGACTTGGCTGCAACACTTGCCCCGTTTTCTGTCTCATGAAACTTATCACCCGTTCTCAGTTTTTCTACTTTTTTGTAGCCCTATGTAACAGATTACATATCTGGGATCCTGATCCGGTATCAAATACCCAGGATTCAGAGGATACTGAGAAACAGTTCTTTATAATGAACACACCCGAAGGAGATGCATCATATGCACTTTCTTCGTTTGGGCGGCATAGGAATTCTGGTATTCCCCTATTTCCTGCTCTGCCTTATAACAATTATAAGTTGGAGCGGGACCAACGTTCCCCAGCTCAGTATAACAAGCGGGTTCGGTCAAAACATCCATATTATTATCTTGATTAAGGCGTGATATGGTTGCTACCTGGAGAGAGAGAGAAGAAAACACTCTGCGTGCGCTCTTGCAAGATTAGATTGGTTATTTATTTTATCTAATCAGGATGGCTCCCACTGTTTTTATCAAATCTTCCTTCAAAGCCTAAAAGGAAAGACTAGCCGGGATTAATTACACTCTACAAGTTCGCCAATTTTTCAGCTAGGCCAGTGTCGGTATTTTGAGGGAGGTTCCCCGTGCTTTCGCACGGACTTAATTACAGTAAACCTCGTTTTCCCAGAGGCGCAACCCCGTTGACACCTTTCTAGACACCTACTTGATCGGCTAATTGCAAAGTGCAAAACTCTCCCAGGAGTAACAATTACTCGCAGTGGGTATCGGGATCCAACTATCACATAGAAGGCATGCAATCTCATTGCAAATTTCAACACTTGAAACTCCCGATAAAGATTTTTACCCCTAGCACTTATGACCTTAACTATGGTCAACAAATCATAAGTACTAGTCAAGTTCTACCCGTCATTTCGTGATTAATTAGACCCACCCACATGACCCTTAACTAAGGTCAACAAAGTCACACGACTGTCCTAACTAATCGCATCATATGCGGTGTAGGAAGACATCACTTAGCTACTGTACACTGTGCCTTAACTAAGGTCAACAAACACAGCACGAATACTAAGTACCCTACTTCCTAAAATGACGGAGGGTTGCGAATGGTTTTTATGAAAACCTTTAACGCTTTGAACTTGATCTCGTTGCCGAATCAAATGGTTTTTAAATGGAATGTTTTTTAGGCTTTTCTAGTTTTGCTAAAGGGGTCACTCCCGGCGAAGGGATCGTCGGCCCTTTCCTCGTCGAATGAGGTGCGGGATATATCATATATATCACTGTGCAAAGCAGAAACTATAGAAGCGATCAAAAGACAAACTGAGTGTGTAGCATCTGCCAGTTATTGCTAAAGGAGTCACTCCCGGTGAAGGGATCTCGGTCCTTTCCTCATCGAATAAGGTGCAGGATGTTCTATAATGAACACCGCGATGCAAAGCAAGAACTGTAGCTACCTGTTTTATTTTTGAAATTCGATTCCACAACATCAATTAGGTTTATTTTCTTTCATTAATCTCATTAATGAATATCCCATCATTTAATTCCACCTAAACATCACAGATAAATATAACGTACGCTTATGCCATCCGCATTCGCCTCGATGTCCCGTCTGCACCGTTAGGTTAGGTAACTAACGCCAGAGCAAGGCAGGGCTAGCGCGGGTGTAAAACATAAGCAACGTCTATATAATATATCATATATACTATATATAAAATATCTATCTGAACAAATCACATGATCACATCACAGATAATGCAGCAGAAAGTATCATATGAAATATTGGATATACTAGGACGTCCGTGTTTTTAATACGAGACAGTATAAAACACGGATTCCACGGTCGTGATGAATAGCCAATCCCACACCCCTAGACCCCTACGAGAGCGGCAAGCAACCCTACCAATTCTAGGGTTAGGAGACCCAGACTCGACTCCTCGAGATGGTCTCCCACTGGACCCCAGAACCCAGTTACTTGTGCTCCCCTCCTTGGGTCTATCCTAATGCGGAAAAGTAAATAATATACAAATGGTGACATCATCCGCAACCTGGAAGTGCCCCAATAAAAGAATATTATATACAAGTTTTTACATGAATGAAAATGAAAAACACTCATCTCACATAAAAAAACCCCGGCTATTCAAACACGACGATCCAATATAACATATCCAGCAACACATAATATCACATGTCATCAACGTAAGTAAATATGCACATCCCAATTATCGTAGACATATAGCAACGAAATCGGCGATATCACATATTACACTTACGGTCACAGAAAAGAAAGTGTAAAACTACAACAGTTGGAATCCGCAACCTCTTTAGACATCGCATGCATAATCAAATGAAATACTTAGACATCGCATGCCTAACAATTATAAACCCCGCATTTTAGTCTCATTATCGAAAACACTTTTCAATATTATGTCGGGCAATTCAACAGAATTCCCGACATTCTGATCGAATGCTCGTCGCAAACTTTAGTAGGCGGCTGCACCCCCGATACCGTCGACGAAGTGCACCAAGGCGGAACACCGCTACCGTGAGCACCCAAACGGATGCTTTCGGCGACGGGGTTCTCCTACAGTCACTTAGTCGGGGCTATGGGGTGAGGCTGTCTATTAAGTTTACCCGGCGAGTATCCGCGTACGCTACGTGATTGCGGCGGACTTTTGATCTCATCAAAATTCCGTGGCAACCGATCAAGTGAGACTAAAGTGCTATGTTTATAACATTCATTCAGTTATCTCATAACTACTTATGAATTCCAAATGTTGTATCACATTCCGGGTAAATAGAAAATGTTAAACTTTCCGATCGAACAATCGAACACCCAAGTTTTCCCGAAACAGCTCAACACATGATATAAGTTTAAAAACATTCAGTTCATGCCTCAGTACCAACGGTCCAGCCGTAGAAGGGTCAAGCCAACGCCTCACATGTGGCACGTCGTACTGCCCCAAACCCGAAGGTTCAAAGGGCAGTTCAAGACGGTCACATAATCGAGTTAAGGTTTGTTGTCTTCTAGAGGGACCATCGCGTTACTTGCACTACTTAGAACGTCATTAAACTACGGAAAAGTCCAACAATTGGAAATTACCCGGCAGGGGAAAGAGTGGGTATTTATATCCGGTCGAACTTTTTAACATATTCTAAAATTACCCGGAAAAACACATAGACAAAGTTTGACAATCCGATCGAATCTACGAACTCCCAATACAACCCAGAAAACTCAACTCTTGAGTTCAGATTGAAAATTCCCAGGAAAACCAGCACTAGAAAATAGGAATTACTGTGTAAAATTCATTGAACAAGGAGACCGTACGGCCGCGGAACCGCCGCACGAGCCATGCTCGTGCCGCGGAACCGCGGCGGTTTGATGGAATTAGGCGATCGAATTTCACAGTAACTCTTACAAAATCCTGCTGATTTTTCTGTATATTTTTAATCTGGAAAAAACCCAGTTTTTGAAAAATGTACAGAAAGCCGTTTTGAATTAGGGTTTCGGTTTAATCGGACTTCTAACTCCGTCTACGCATCGCCTAAGACTCTAGCTAGGCTCTGATACCACTGTAGGTCAGGCAGCCACCCCATCCAATGGGGTCGCCGTGGCACCAACGGGTCCCTCAGCCGCTACTTTTTACGCATGCCCCCTCGCGAGGACTACAACCCGCCGGAACACCTTCCGGTCTCGGGACACCCTGGGGGTAAGAGCCTATGCTTCGCCATATTGTCACACAGTGAGAACCCCCCATAGGTCGATATCTAATGCCTAGTAGCTCTGATACCAATGTTGGTCAGGCAGCCACCCCATCCAATGGGGTCGCCGTGGCACCAACAGGTCCCTCAGCCACTACTTTTTACGCATGCCCTCTCGCGAGGAATACAACCCGCCGGAACACTTTCCGGTCTCGGGACACCCTGGGGGTAAGAGCCTATGCTTCGCCATACTGTCACACAGTGAGAACCCCCCATAGGTCGACATCCAATGCCTAGTAGCTCTGATACCACTGTAGGGTTCCTAAGCACACCCATGAGGTCTCACAAGTGATCAAACATGCCCAATTCTAAAAATTTCATGTGCCTACAAACCCTAATACGGATCGTTAACTAGATTTATAGGCGATGCAAGCAAGTAAACGAATTTATTGCTAAAGGAAAGTGACTACAACCTTTGTAGATCCGATCCTCTACCTCCTAGGCTCTGTGATGACGTCCCTCCGCTGTCCATATCGGATCCCGGACTCTAGCATCGGCTTCATCGGAGAAATGGGCGGGCTAGGTCGCCGACTTCGATGCCGAAGATGATCTACGTCGAGGCAACTCAAGATTAAACTCCGACTTCACCAAGTCATGAAACTTGTGAAGAAAACACCCTATACTACTTGGCAAGAGGTAGAGGATGAAGAAATAGGAAGTGGGTTCACTTTAGAATTGGATTTCTCACTCTTTTTCTCAAGTTGCCATTAAAGGTTGCAAGCTTTTCTTCTTGTTGAAGATGAAGAAGATGAAGAAAGAATATGATAAGTATTTTTTCAAATAGAAAATAAAATGAATACTTATCATATATCAACCATGGTTAAGTGTAGAGACTAAACTAGGGTTAGGTGAATGGTTAGGTTAAGGGAAGCAAACAAAATGGTCAAGCTTTCAACACTTCATGAAGCTTCATGAAAGAAACAAAGAAAGCCACCATTTCTATTTATCTTTTCCAAAAATAAATAAATGAATAAGTAAACAAAACCCTAACCATTCATATAACCATAGTTTAATCATACACACAAACTCAAGTTAGCATATATCATCAAACATGATACAAACAAGTGCACAAAAGTATATCACATATACAACTTGTGTACTTCAAGTGAGAAAATCCATTTAAAGTGAACAAATACTAGTTAATGCAAATTATTATATCAAATATATAATTATGCATTAAATCATTAAATCAATACTTGATTTAACGATCCGGTCATATCGCATATAACCGACTAGTATCCAATGTATCGACTTATCGAATCAATCCTCGATTCGATAACTAGGTTATATCGCATACAACCATTCGATACATTCACCGCGAGAATAGAATACGGTATCACATACACGCATTATTCTCGGTCCCGCACATATCTCATATGTGCTCCTATTTCATTTCGCTTGAGCCAGGAAACCTCTGTGTAGGACTTTAAAGACTCGTCAATACGCCGGCAGCAGATGATGATCATATCAAGCACCCACAAGCCGCAAGCGGTCTGCTAAACGTAACGGCCACCCGGGTATTGAGCGATCAGAAGATCGACGAGCAAGCCCGCTCACACTCCTGTGAATCCAACCAGTAACACCTACCGTACAGTCCGGTCTGTTCGTCTGATAGGTCGCATATCTCGCCTAGGGGTGGTAAACGTCAGATCCCGGTAGCTTGATAAGTCATGCCGACGTAAGGTCCATAACATTCGTGAAACTACTGATAACTCTTACCAGTATATCACTGCAACCCTGGCCAGAGATTTCCTGTTATGGCCAGTCGAGCATAGCGCAACATCAACCCCCAATTCCGGGAGAGACGAATCCCCTCCTATCGCTCATTGCCTCCATGTGAATCGGGACTGTACCCAAAAACCACCTGTTTGCACGACTCAGTAGAGCCGTGGTAGGGTGGAAATCAAAGCACAGTGGGAGACACACAAGACTCTATGACGATCTCGGGTCAACAGACCAAGCTGTACCAGTGTCACCAGAGAACTGCCATCTGACGTGAGGTATAATACCATCTTGGAGTTCTCGGCGAGTCCGTTCAGTGTACCCAGTCTCCACTGAGCACCCGCATACCGTCTCTGATGTCAAACACCAATGGATATGGGATCATCCATCGCCCATCACATGGGTCGAGAAGATATACGCTAGTCTACTCTGGAATATCGATGCCCCGTCTCGATATTCCCATGACTAGGAACATTGAAGGATGTACTCATGGACTACCCAGGCCCCACTAGTATGATCTGCATCACAGTCCTGGAAGTCGAGTACACATCCTAAGGGCTTTATCAACATGTAACAGAGAGACAGAAAGTATACATGTTAAGATAAAGAGCAACCGGATAGCGTACTATCATGTCGAGCAAGAAAGTCCTACCTATATATGTCCCAGCATCCACTACAATATACATCCAATGTACAGTAATGGCCTCTAGGGCATACATATAACTAACAAGTTATATATTGATTGCCTCAAGAAATTGATAATGGTGCAAGCATGCCTACAAGGAATCCTAGTAACATCCCATTCTTGGCATATAGATGAGCGAGCCGACACATTGATCCGAACATTTTTAATGTTAAACACTTCACAATGCTCCGTATCAGCTTGATGAACAAAAAAAACCTAGCGGCATCCAAATTTTTGTTCAGAATGCCTTCCAAATTGGGACATAACACTCTATTCCACTTTTCAGCTTTTTCTCGCCGACTATTGAAGCGATCCATTAAATATACCCTTATGCGGTCTACCATTTGAAGAATAGGAAAAGTGCGGGTCTCACGGATCCAGTTATTATATGATTCAACAATATTGGATGTAACATTACCGTACCTGCATTCAACAAACACATAAATAGATGTTACAAGCAACTTTAATAGATGTTACATGCATCTTATAGAAGTTGCAGGCAACTTATTAGATATTACATACAACTACCCAGAGGTTACAAGCAATTAGTAGATGTTACATACAACTTAATAATTATAATCAAGTTAATTCGTAGAAGTTATATGTAACTGGTTAGAAATTACAGCAACTGTTTAGAAGTTATAAGCAACTGATGTCATATTATACATATCTATGTCAATCATGTTCATAGCCAAATCAGGTGTATTAAGGAGCAAGAATTGAGATTGTACCTTATTTTAGAAAAGTAACAATTAGCCCAATTTTGAGAATTGTAATGTTCAACTATTGCATTGTAGGCAACCATCGATTTCTCTTTCAATTGGTTTATCTTTCTTAAGAACTCAACCGTCGTGTATTGGTAACACGCTGTCTCCATCAATCGCGCGCAAGTTTCAGCTTCCGAATTCTTCATACCAAACCTTTGAGCCTGCTTTTAAAGTTCTGCTTCAAGTGAAGAATTCAAAATGAATGCAATGCAGTAGGAAAGCACATCATAACCGCTTCTTTGATTCCCTTGTCGGAGTTTGATACAAATACAAGGGTATGCGGTGGGTCATAGGCCCTAGGACCATCAAACAATACGACCCTCAACTACCTAAAACCTATGTCCAATTGGTGATGTTCTCTTGATCGCAGATAGTGAAACCTAACGGAAACAAACCATTGTTTCCATCATAAGCGGTCGTCGTCAATAGAAGGCCTTTTGCCATGTTCATGATGAATGTTCTATCAAGAAATATGAGAGGTCGACAACCATCTAAATATTCGTCAATACAAGCACCATAGCTAACAAATAGCCTCATGAATCCGTCATCCACTGATTTGTTGATACTAATTATGCTCCCGGGATTGGTTTCCATGCACTTGCTTTGATACAACATCAAAGAGTCATAAGAATGAGGATAATTGCCGAAGAAGGTCTCTTGTACCAATTCCCTTGCATTCCACGCAATATCGTATGGAATATTCACCCCGAACCTTTGATAGAAGTCCTTCTTATCCTCGATTGGCCGATAACCCGGTCGTGACCTCAAAACATCTACAAGCATGTCGGCTACCAATTTCTTTGTAGCCTCGGGATGTCCGTCGCTTGAAATCCCTCCGGAACGTGTGTGCGTCGGATAGTATCTCTTTAGCCCATAAAGAACTGCTCAAACACGACAAACATTCAAACCTTAGCATAACTTAATAGTTAAAACAATCAACAATTTGAAAAAAAATGATAATTACACTTTTACATTAATAACGTATATGTTAACTCTATACTTTCGAATACAAAGCGATACATGCAATCTCTATTGGCATCCTTTATCCCTTTGGGAACATGCCATCGTTACCCTCAAGTCATTGTTCTTAATATAGTCGAAGTTGAATTTTTTCGCAATAGCAAATTGGCAAATAGTCATCCTAACTTTGTAAGAACTCTTGAATATTTGAGATGTGCCCTGAATTGCGTCATGCCACGCAACCGGAATATTGTTCCTCATTATTTGATCATCTTGCCTCACCAGTGGAAAGCTTGACTCCAACTCAAGTACTCGGTCATGCGCACTTTCTGGAGTGGGGGAACATGATGCGTATTAACTGTTACACAAAAAGGGTTTAGATGTTAATATATTATTAATTGCATCCATGTAGATATTACAAGCAACTTATTAGATATTAAAGGTAAATCTTCTTAAATATTAGGGTAGTGCAGTTGCTTAGAAGTTACATGCAACCGTTTAAAAGTTATATGCAACTTTTTTAGAAATTACATGCAACCGACGTCTGGTGGACTAGACGTCTCCATTTCAAATCTTGCCTCTGAAAATTGACTTCGGAGACGTCTGTTATTTGAAACCAGACGTCTGCAAGAGCTTAGAAGTTACGAGCAACTACTTACAAGTTACATGCAAGTTATAAGTTACATGCAACTGTTTAGAAATTACCGGTAACTGCTTAAATGTTAGAGGCAACTTCTTACAAGCTACATGCAACTGCTTAGAAGTTACAGACAAATTTTTTAGAAATTACATGCAAGTGCTTAGAAATTATATGCACCTTCTTAGAAGTTACAGACAAGTCCATGTAAATATTACAAGCAACTTATTAGATTTAAAAGCAAATCTTCATAGACATTGGAGAAATGCAACTGTTTAGAAGTTACATGCAACTAATAATATGTTAACATAAGTACATGGCGAAGCATACTTATTGGTTTTGAAATTGAATTACAAATTGTATCTTAAAAATATAAATTGGGAACAAGTCAGAGAACTTGGTTCTGTTTGATACATTGGTAATTAGAATATTGTTGACTAATAATATGTTAACAAGTCAGATAACGCTAACAATTTATAAGGCTTGGTGCTGCTATATATTTGTTGATCTTAAAAAATTACAAATTGTATCTTAAAAAAATACAAATTGTACATATTTCATGTATTATGGCTGGAGACTCCATATGAGCCTTTGAAGAGAGCTTTAGAGTAAATAGGAACACCCATGAAACTTACTAGCAGTTGCTCTCTTTAACCTTCTCTTAAGAAGGTGAGATCGTAGAGCTGATGAAGGATTTTATGCATATTAATATATGCGGTTGACGCTGTAATGGTTGATGTTTTTGGCTGATGATGGAATCCTGATAAATTGTGTTATTAGTAAAATTCTTTATCCAACATCAGCCTCTTCCACGAGAGCAAGTCTTTCCACCTTCAAGAAAGACCATCCTTAGTAAAAAAATTTATCTATTCTAATTACTTTCTATGAAATGAAACTCTCCACGTCCAAAAAAGTAAAGTTTTACACTTTTTCATTTTTTCATTCTGTTTTTTTTTCTGAGTTTGCATTGAAATTTTTGCTCAATGTTGAACAAAGAGAATGTCATGTATTTATAGAAGTTTCAGTCTTGATGCAAATGAGAGAATAGAATTTCTTTATTCTGTAATCAATGTACTTTAGTTTTCAATAATAGAATCTTTCATGTAACTAGTCAAATTGTTTTCTTCAAAAAGATCGGTTTTTTTATTGATTGGTCACATTTCATGCTTTATAGGGTTTAGATTTACATGTTAGGATATAGGATGCTTTGTGTGTAGATCTAGTAACAAGTGATGGAGAATCTTACATGTAATAAGGGCTTCATTTCAACTGCTTAGAAGTTACAGACAGATGGTTAAAAATTACAGACAATTGTTTATAAGTTACACGCAACTGCTTACAGGTTACAACCAACTGCCTAAAAGTTACTGGCAACTGGTTAGAAAACCACATCAGACATTTGGAACAAATTTTTTGTACTGCAGACGTCTGTGACAGACGTGTCACAGATGTTTCCAGTTCAAAATATGTCTCTCGAAATTGACTTCACAGACGTCTGGTATTTGTAACCAAACGTCTTTAGTTCAAAATATGCCTTTGAAAATTGACTTCAGAGACGTCTCCATTTCAAATCTTGCCTCTGGAAATTGATTTTATATATGTCTGGTTTTTTAAACCAGACGTCTGAAAGGGCTTAGAAGTTACATGCGGCTTTTTAGATGTTACAAGCAACCGTTTAGAAATTACAGGCAAGTACTTAGATATTAGAGGCAACTGTCTTGTATATTTCTCTAAACAAAAATTAAGTTAAATAAAAACAAATTTGCTTGTAATAGCTAGGGTATCAACAGATGTTTGCATATGAATGACCTTCTCATTTGCTTCTTAATGAATGTAGACCATATTAATGTAGTCATCTTCATTTATCATCCTAATCTCATGATCTTCATATTTCTCCATTTTATAAGAAAATTTCAACTTCTCAACCGGTATATCGAGTCGAAAAGAGATTGCTCCTTTCATTTCAAGACATATTCTCGCCTTCGAGATGGTCAAGACCGCAGCTTTACCATTCGATCCACTCACAAAACACATTAATTTCCAAGTTTGGCCTATCATCAATGACCAAGATAATAAATAAAAGTTTAGTTTGTTAAGATAGTAAATGAAAGTGGAGTAAATGAGAGAAGATAATGGATAATGGAGATAATGAATGAGATAATTCTTGTTCTGTTGACAATATAGGTTTTTTAGGGGGAAAGTGGTGAATTCGGAGGGAAAATGGTTAGGTTAGAACACTTAATGCCCAATCTTTTAAGGAAAAAAATCAACAAAGCATAATTAGGCATAGAAGTTATATGCAACCGTTTACAAGTTACAGACAGCTCAACTGTATGTTTTTTTTAAAAAAAAATGGCAGCTGTTTTCTTATATTTGCGCGCATGGGTTACAACGGGCAGTTTTGGGATATACCAAAATATTTAATACTTAGAGTATTTTAGGGAAAATTACTGGGCATAGGGGGTTTTCAATAAAAACCTAGGAAGTTTCTCACATGCTTTAAAGGGGCGGGGGGTTTCTAACATTTTACCCAAAAAAGTAACACATCAACAATAAAAAAAATAAAGGGGGCAATTCTTTTCTTTTTCTTATGTTAAAATAATATTTTTTAATCCTTTTTGTCAGATTTCCACTCCTTCCTAGTAGAAAGCTGAAAATAGTTTCCATTTTTTTCCAACATGGCAACAACGTTTTAGCATTTTGGAGCTGTCCTTTTCGTTGGAACCAAATAGAGGAAAATGGGAGTCTGCAAGAAAGCATGTTGCTATATTGTAAAATTAGCGCTTTTCCTGGCAAACAAACATGGCCTTAATTGAAACCAGATGAAAAAGAAATGGTGGAAAAGGTGAAAAAATTATTTATTCTAATCGGACATCGTCATAATTTTAAAATAAAACCAAGTATAAGAAAATAATCTTAAAAGAATAGTCATTGCCCTTGATTCCTGCAGAAATTGGAGGAATTTTGCAAAAATATGCTTTTTCTAAACGGTCAGGATTCTTAAACTATAGCATCTTAAAAAATTGTGGGCGACCTAGTAATTATCAGATATTTTTTTGGTAAGCAAATAAACGTATATGAAAATAGCTAAATTTTGGAGGTGGCATATGGGAAGAATTCATACTTTTATCCATTCCAAACTCTTTCTTCTTTCCGAATCAAATCCAGGTGAAGTAAAAAGAAGCGGATACGATTGCTGCCCTCTCTCTGTCTCTCTCTCTCTCTCTCTCTCTCTCTCGAGATCATCAAACCCTAATAACAATCTCTCTTCGTTGTCATAATGGCAACTCTCCCGAGCTCTTCACTCCTCAGCCTCAACCTCAGATTCAGCGATCGGAGCTCAGTCGCCGTTCGAAGAGCTTCAAGAAACAACATCTGCTTCCTTTGCAAGGAAAGGCATGGTGTTTTGAGATCCAGAAGGCGATTCGATACCTTCAAGCGCTTCTCCATTGGCGGCGGCGATGGCGAAGAGGAGAAGAGGTTGAGCTCTTCGAAGACGTCTATGGAGGAGGTGGAGCGTGGAGCTGGTAACGACGAGAGGCCTGCCTCAGTTTCTCCCTCTTCTAGGGTACTGAGCTTTTTCTTCTATAATTTTTTGTTCAATTTTGATATTTATGTTACTGATTTTTGCCAAACAAGCTTTTTTCACGGTACTATGATTGATTTTGAGTAAATTAATGCTATATGATGGGGTTTAGGGATGGGGGGGTGGGGTGGGGACGATTTTGGGCATATTGGTATGACCGCATGAGCAAGGATGTTTAGGGAATTAGTATACCATGGAAAGGATTGGAGTGGGTTTGAAGATTTGAAGGATTTAAAACCAGAACTTTTTGAATGTGATACTAGCAAATTTAGAGAAGATATGAGGGTTTAGTTAGTAAAGAGAAATACTTACTAACTATTATTTTCATTTGGGATGAATCAGAAACCATGATAGTGAGATTATAGAGGGTGTTGTTCATAGAGTCCAAGCATGATGTATAAGCGCATAAACGCTTCTAGAAAATTACACGGCCGCACAATACTCATGAAGCTGAACGACAAATTTTATGGAACAACTCTAAGACTATCTATGCTTTACAATGAGAAAAGCATTGTTAAAATGATAATGCTGATGTGCACAAGTGCAATACACCAAAATATAAAAATAAGAAATTATTGTATTCATAAGAAGCTAATGATAGAATTGATTGAGAACATTTGGACACCGCCGCAATGTGCTCATGCAGAGGAGCATAGGATCAGAGGAGCAACCAGGATGTGACTAACCTAAACAAACATCAATGAGGATAGTAATAAATACATCCACTAATTTAACATAAGAGACAACCTTTATTATTGGCTACTAATATATAAACATGTGAGGCATCAAGATATTTGGTCAGTGGAACCTGGTTATGCACTTCTTCATTTGAAAAAGGAAATGTTTATAAGCATCTTGAGACAATCTGTGGAACTCGAGGATCCACTGAGTTCCATCTAAAGGTAACTCTGTAGGTGAAGAAGCTCAATAGTGAAGGTATTTTGATACTTTGGTATTACACACAGAAAAATAGTTTCTATACATAGAAATGAGTAGGAAAAATGGATGACACCGATTAAATTTTAAATCAAATCTCAGGGAGACATATGGTAAATTAAGCAAACGCATATGTTTGAATATGGATAAAATACGAATAAATAGATGGTGTAAGCATTCTCTACCAATTTCCACAAATGGAGGCATTTATTCTCTCTAGTGTACACTCACATGCTTCACATGAGCAATACATCGTTACATTTTGTAGTAAACTTGGTGTTATTACAACGATTACTCACTAATATTTAATTGAGATCTCTTATCTTAAAATGATAAATGCACATCTTATCAGCGATGAGGCTTTATAGCATAAAACACATAATTTCAACAAAATATAAGAAAGAAGATAAAAAAGTATAAAACGCTCAAAAAGTTGGAGGAGAAATAATTCCTTCTCACTATAAGAAATACAACTTTTCTCTTCCAAACCTTCACTCTTAGCTACAACACACAAAAACCTTCTAACCACAAAATCTTAAGAGAATATTTTTATGATTCTAAAACTCTACACCACAAAATTATTGAAGTACCATAACCAAAACACCCATACATTATATGGACCCAAAATAAATATAAAACCAACCTGAACTAGCAAGACACATAAATACATAATATATGCATGATCCAAGTCATAACTTAACAATCCCTACCTTGACTTGAATTTTGCAAACCTCCTCCACATCTCTCTATTTATCATTCTTAAACCGACAGCCTATCATCCTCGTTTAGGGGTATCCATAGGACTCATCATCGTGCAACAAAATGTGGCTCCACCTCTCCAACACAATCATGGACATCACCTTTATCTGTCACTACACTCCTTACAAAGTGATATAAACCACCTACCCTAACACTAATCCTTTAGACACCATGTTATCTTCGTCTCAAGTCCAATGCCTCTAGAGAGATCAAGTTCTTCCTAAGATTTATATATGCCTAACTCCAATAACTGTGTCTGCACAACTCCATGTAACATGCGCATACTAATTGATCGAATCTCGACAATTTTTCTCTCAACACCGTTTGCCATTTTGAGTACATTCGCATTGCACATCTAATAATTGTCATTTTTTTCTAACCGAGCACATATGAAATGAGCACTCGGAATCTACCATCCAATTTCAATTGCTCTGATCACAAATTGTCGTTAATAAAACTCTAGAATTATTGAACAACGTTGAAAACGAGGATGCGTTTTCGTTCCCGTTCTTTTGACTCTCCTTCAACTTTGGTGAAAATGTCAATGTATGTCCCGTCTTAATAGAATTCCAAGTTTCCAACATACATGTGGCTTGCGATCCCTAGAAAGTAACACCCTTTATGTACATCTAAACCCTCATTCTTTCAAAAAGGTCGAATTCGACCATCCGGTAGTAACAAGAGCACCATTCTTTTCTTTTGTTCACAACTATAGTTTTTGTCGAGATTCATTTACTAATAAAGTGTAGTCCACTTCATCAATCATAAAAGTTTCGTTTCCAAATATTGATATGGCCATAATATGATCAAGCAACAAAGATAACAAAGCCAACAAGATCAAAGTCCTATATTCCTCATCAAATTTTGCATCCAAGGAAGACAATCCGGTCAGAATCCTCATAAACTCATCAAAATTCTCATCAAGTTTCATTCCTTTCTCAAATTTGAGGCCATATAACTTTTTCTTTAAGAGTAAACAGTCTGCCAGAGATCTAGACATGTATCTATTTTCCAACGTCTCGTAAGCTTTCACCATATCAGACAACCCAATGACCTCTTGAAGGGTGTTGTTCGCAAGATGCAACTGAATCGTGCTATTTGCCAAGTCCTGCAACTCTTCTTATGCCTCTTCTATTATCTTGGCTGGCTTGCTTGAATTTAGCCTGAAAGCTTTACAAGTCCATCTCGAGTTAAAATATTTTGCACTTTTTGTTGCTCCCAAATTGAAGTCATTGTGTTCATTAAAAGGCTCTAATAAGAAACTCAATCCCTTTGATGTCACCTTACCTATACCTTGAATGTTTGCCATCGACATGCACAATCTTGATCAACCCAAGATTCTTCGCTCATCTTAAACCAATATCGATGAGTCATTGATTTGAAAAGATTTATCAAAATACAATGAATCAAAAATATTAGCCCCCATTAGTGCATTCAGAACTTATGAAAACCTAGGAATAAAGCCCTAGATCACCAAAATCAGCCATTGACCCGTCTTTAGTTCAGACACCAATCGATCCTAGCTGTTGATCCACCTAAATTGTTAATTCGGTCAAAAAAGCATGTCTGAAACTCCTCTCCTCTTTCCTCATGCATGAATAGGACAAGCATGGGAAATTTGCAATTTATGAGTTTCGTCCTCAAGCTTTTTCAGTGATTCAAACAGACAAATATCACTCCTTGAGGCAAAGATTCCCTGCACTGCAACTCTTCACCTAAACAACTTAGCCACCGAAATCAACAAAAATATCTCATCTTTCCTTCATGTGCACCACCCCAAACAATAGATCTAAGTCTAACCTAGCTCCGGTACCATAAATGAAGAATTTCAATATAAACATAAGAAAGAAGATTAATAGACGTTAGATCTAGTCTAATCTAGCTCTGGTACCATAAATGAAGAATTTCAATATAAACATAAGAAAGAAGATTAATAGACGTTAGACACTCAAAAAACTTAGGGAGGATAAATAATTTTTCTCACAATAAGAAATACTTTTCTCTCCCAAACCGCTCACTCTTTAGCCACAACACACAAAAACCCTCAAAATCTCATAATTGAACCCGAAGAGAATATCTGTATGGCTCCAAAACTCTACCAAACATAAAATTACTTAAGTATTCTAAACAGAACACCCATTAATTAATTGGATCCAAAACAAATCCAAAACCAACATGAACCCGCTAGTCACATGATATATGTATAATCCAAGTCATAAACCTATCAACCGGTCCTTTCGTTCTTTGGATTCACGAATAATTACTCATTTTATTTGGTCAATTTTCTTCTATACACATATACAGAGATACACACTTAATAACATCGAGATTCCCCCCTCCCCTGGTGTGTAGGACACATAATTCGGGAATGGGATACTTCCACACAAATATACTCTTCACGAGGAGGAAGTGCATGTACTCTCAGATACAATTTGTGGTATCATGAATTACTAGTAAAATACTTTCTTACTGAGGCAGTTGTTGGTTCCTGGGGAAGCAAAGGAAGAGCAACTGGTGGTTGTAGGTTTTGATATTCTTACAACTATCTCTAAATGCATATTATGCGCTTTATGCCCTGGGTCAGGACATTTTATGTGCTTTATGTCCCGAGTCAAGGACATTTTATGCCAGGTATTCATGTCCTTTTCTTGCGTTAGGACATCTTTTTGTGTTGGGACATCTCTGCATAATGACTTTCTGAGGGGAACTATTTGATACCTTTAAAGCATGGAAGAAAAGGTTATCTTAAAATGTCAATAGACGTAATGCTGACAGAAGATTCAATATAACCTGCATTCTAGATCACTGATGGTAAACTAAGTACACGTTGTTAGTCTCAATTATTTATAATGAATATTAATAACAAAGGACAGCTACCCTCTATACAAGGAAGCCAATAATTATAAAATTTTATATGGTCAACAGCTACAATATTACAGCATTCGATTTATCAAGTTCTAATTATTTGATGTATGAATAAAACATTACATTGAGGCGTCGAACTATGGAATGACATTTCAACATCTAACCGCAAGTGATAATGGTTTCAGGTTGGGATGTTTTTTGTTTTGAATGTGTCAGAAATCCATGAATCTTTGAGACTCATATCACTTGCTTAGCATGTCTTCTCAAATGTGAACCTCAAAAGTCACATGTGATTGTATGAGATGATCTCTCACCATCTGATATATAAGTTTAGGTGAACTGCCATATTAAGGTATTTTCTGCGATTCTTAAAATTGTTTGGCATGAATCGGTACTTTTCTTGTTTACAGGTTTGACTTTTTTTCTGAGTACACCCAAATTTAATAATAGTAGGATTGTTGCCTCGCCCCCCCCCCCCCTCATCCCCTTCCTTTTTTCCCTTGTTCAGCTGTCAATCTGATGATAAAGTTCCCATATCTTTGCAATGTATCATGCTTTTGGACAAGACATATCAAATTCAATCCATCTCATATCATTGATTTGACCATGCAAATATCTAACAGTTACTATATCCTATTTTTTCCTCTTTTCAGCCACCTGGTATTCCATCAGATGGACCAGTTTTCAGTAGCTTTCAGGTTGATTCAATCAAACTGATGGAACTCCTTGGACCTGAGAAAGTAGATCCATCTGATGTGAAACTAATAAAAGAAAAACTTTTCGGATATTCAACTTTTTGGGTGACCAGAGAGGAGCCCTTTGGTGACCTTGGAGAAGGCATTCTCTTTCTTGGAAATCTGCGTGGAAAAAGGGAAGATGTTTTTGCGAGACTACAGCGCCAGCTAAAAGAAGTCACTGGGGACAAATACAATTTATTTATGGTAGAAGAGCCCAATTCAGAAGGCCCAGATCCACGTGGTGGGCCTCGTGTCAGTTTTGGCTTACTGCGGAAAGAGGTTTCTGAGCCAGGACCCACTACTCTTTGGCAATATGTGATTGCTTTCCTTCTCTTTGTTCTTACCATTGGTTCATGTGTAGAGCTAGGAATTGCATCTCAGGTATTGTGCATTACAATTAGCACCTCAATTGTCTTCACTTATCTCAATTTTTGGTATTTAATATCTATTTTGTTTGGTTTTTGCTGTCATAATTACTCTAAGTCTTCTATACAGATAACTAGTCTCCCGCCGGAGGTAGTCAAGTACTTCACAGATCCAAATGCTACCGAAGCACCTGATATGCAACTTCTGGTTCCTTATGTGGAATCTGCTCTGCCACTTGCATACGGTGTTTTAGGTGTTCAACTGTTTCATGTAAATACATCATTCTAATCTATATTTATACTTCAGATTTTTACATTCAAACCTAATGGAGAATGCAATTCATTAACTGCTGATTCTGACACTTCTTTTATCCTGACCCCAGTAACTGATATGTTGTTAACGCCGTCATCTATCATGAGCATTCGGAAGTAGTGAAATAAATTCAACCTTTTCTTTTTATGTTTGCTGTTGTTTTAATGGAGAAATAGATTTCTTCGTCACTTAGACTGATACCAGGATCATAATTTGTCGAAGAGGCGGTCTTTGATGCACAATTACTAGTGAGTTTTAACGGTTTGCACCAGTATGCTCACTGTGATCAGCTGTATGACTTATAACCAATATTCAGAAGATATAAAAATGGCACTGATCAGTTCTGGAGTACTATGGTACATCTGCCATTGAGCAGTAAAATAGAAATCGTGGAGAATGAAACATGCGTCATTTGTCATATGAATCACATAGATCTTGACATATAGTAATGTAGTATTTCCAGATCAAATAGATTGATTTTTATGTCAAGGATATGACTTTAGACAGTGGTGTTCACGGTTCATATTTCATATGGTCTGCTATTGGCCAGGAATTAGCAACACATCCACATATTGTGAATGAGATTGTAATTGGGGCATGGGGTTGAATCATGGTCCTCCCCTTCCCTGAAAACTTGTCAAATAACAAAAAGGAACAAAAATAGAAAATGCTCTGCACCTAGCCTTTTCAATCAAACTCTGCATCTGAGTTCGTAGTTATATATTGCAATAAGTTTGTAATGATTTGCATCCTACAAGATGGTGCTGCCCTTTTGTCTGTGCAGATTCTCTCCCACAAAACTATTTTATGGACTGATATATCATCTACTTGATTGCATGTTCATAACTTATCAGTTATTATCAGTAAATGTCAACTTCATTTGTCGCAATGCAATATTCACTCTTATTGCTTAGATACTATCTGTTATACCAGGTACATATTTTTCTTCTAAAGCATCTTGGCTTGTAACATACAGGAAGTTGGACATTTATTAGCAGCATTTCCAAAGAAAGTTCAACTGGGCATTCCTTTTTTCATCCCAAACATTACTCTTGGCAGTTTTGGTGCGATCACTCAGGTGAGAAATTTATGAAAGATGTAAATTCCAATAAACACCTAAGTATATTGATGAATAATACATATATTTATGCCAATATATATTATCTCATGATGAGATAGCCATAGCATGATGACTGTTTTTTCTTTCCTTTTTTCAATTTTCATATCAGGCTTGTATTCCTCATTTTCAAATTTAAATCTTGTAGTTCAAATCTATTCTTCCTGATCGAAGGACAAAGGTTGATATATCATTGGTGGGTCCTTTGGCTGGTGCTGCACTCTCGTTCTCAATGTTTTGTGTTGGCTTGTTGCTCTCATCAAATCCAGCTGGTTTAGGAGATTTGGTGCAGGTCCCCAGCACACTATTCCAGGGTTCATTACTTCTTGGACTCATCAGCAGAGGAGTTCTGGGCTACACGTATGCTTTTGTCCTTTGATCTATTTTCTCATTTTGCATGAATTCTGCCTTGCATGCTTAATGATCTATTTTCTCCTTCAAAATCTGAAGCATGCCTGAGCAATTGCTCAACCTACTTTTCCTTTCTGGTGCATACTCTTACCAATATATGGATGCACGATATAAATAATAATTTCTTCTTCACCTTTTCCTTGTCCGTCTAAGGAGATTTTGTCAGGAAGTTTTGATGCTACTTTCTAATTTTAAGCCCCTCTCTAGTCAACCATGAACCATTAATTCTAGTTGATCACAACAACAAAACAAATCGATTTTGATTTTTTACTCTGTTATGTATATATCCTTTGACATCTCTTGCTTCTGAAAATAATTTTAAAAAAATATCCCATGAAATATATCATTCTATTCACTGGGTGCCAAGTTCACCGAAGATGCTTCAACCTTTAAGGTTGATACATATGTTAAATACTATGTTGAGTTGACTACTCAATGATACTTCAATTAGAGATATCTTTTTATCATTCTGTATTATATCTACCAGAAAAATAAAATCTGGAGGAAGGATGTGTTGTCTGCTCCATGGTACTTCAGCTAGGAATAATTATCCACTGTATTGTATCCATATAGAACCAAGGGAAGGGGTTCTTTGGGCATAGTTTGAGCATCTGCTGCTCACATGTTGCTGGGATCTTGGGACAAATGGAAAATTGAGAATCAATGATTTTACATTGTTGAGATAATCAACAATCACTCTAGGTAGGGTACTGTAAAGGTCTCAGCATTTTTGGAGTGCTAAGGAATGGTTTCTCCTGCAAATAGTGTATGGTTTCAAGGAACATTATTTCCAGACACATTTTGTACATAAGTTTCCTCACATGAGCATGTAGATGTATAGCATCGAAGCAATACGCTATTAATTACATAGACCTTCAGGATGCTTCTCATGTTTACGAGTAGCATTATATTAGTTGATATAAATAGGACTGGCATGGAGGTGTCATCACTACAAACATTGCTAGGGTAAATTTTCTTTTAGAACTCAACCACAATTCCTATATTTTTCCAGATTTCAACTTCTTATAATTTATCACAATTTCTCTTGCAGTTAATCAACTCTTGCTTTTAATTTTGTTTATATTCAATCACATTGTATTCTGAATTTCTGTTCTTCTCTGCAGTTGGTTGACGAATTGAAATTAACGTTCAATTAATATCTGTATGCAGAGCTATGCATGCTGCTAACGTGTCAATCCACCCTCTCGTGATAGCAGGCTGGTGAGTTGTATTTAACAATTAATACTAACTTCTTATCTTCTTATGTATCTTAGTCGCTAATGCTCATCTCCTCTGAAATTAGTGCAGGTGTGGCTTGACTACAACAGCTTTTAATATGCTTCCTGTGGGGTGTCTTGATGGTGGAAGGGCCATAGAGGTATCTACTTTTGCCTGTACCAAAATAATAAGCTGCTACGAGGTCTTTTTTTGGGGGGGGGGGGGATGTTCTGTGGATGTGCATGGAACCTTTTTCTTACCCATATGGTTCAACAGAACTTCAGTTTAGGAAGTAGAGCATATCCACGCAAAAGTGTATAAATGTTGGTAGTGATGTATATGCGAAAAAAGAAGGGGTGGGGGTGGGGTTGACACATTTAGCGTGTGTGCACGCATAAAGATGCTGCACATACACACACATTAGTGTAAACAGTGAAAGGAAAGGGGTTAGGGTGCTGAAGATCTATCCTGTCCTGAGAAAGTCAACTATTTCGTGCCACACAATTCTACGCGTCCCTAATGTGATCCCAATCATTGCCTCGTCTAGCTGCTCATTGTCATATTTATCTTGTATCATTAAGAGTTTAGCGGTCCACTCATAGAACTCAAAAATGCAATCAGATCTGGTAACACCATGTGCAATGAGAAAGACTTAATGTGAGTTAACTACTTATATTAGTTGTCTAATGAAGGAGTATTCCCATGATAATACTTCAAATTTATATATACAACGTTGAAGGTTCATATTGAGAATAATGAAGAGATTACAGATCAAAAATATTTCCGTCATTTAATAATTGAATAATTAGATTTTGCATATATGTTGCACGCCAAAAATTGCTGTATGCATGATCCCTATGGGAAAAGAGATGATGAAACGGAATCTTGGTTGGGTGAGTGAATGAAAATTTTCTTTTTGATTGCTAAGGTTGCATATGCAAAAATCCTCAACCATATGTGTTCAGAATTTATGCTCATATATCAGTTTAGAGGAGTGTTTTAGAAGATGAATTGATGGATGAAATGAACTTTTCAAGTGCCTGAAGGCCTATTTTTTTTTTTTTTTGCAATTCTTGAACTATATGTATTTATATATTACGTAAATGACCAATTTTGAGGTGAATTTAAAGTCTTTACAGAACGGACTTGCGCTTTTTATAGACTAAAATTTAGACAGTTTTTTAATGTAAAAAGATGACATTTAGAGGAGTCCTATATAAAATGTTTGTTCTCATTGTTTTTCTTGTGTGTTTTTTGGGGTGGGGGGGGGGTCGGGGTGTGAACGTAACTACTTACCTTGGTATCAAATTTCTTTTGGGCAAGGCTTACGTTAGTCTTGCAATATAAGAAGGTAACAATTAGAGGAGTCATACAAATTCTTATTATCTGGTTGTAATGAAAGATGGTCAGATCTAGAGGAGTCTTACAAATTCTTATTGGTGTGTAATGTAAGAAGGTAAGATTTAGAGGAGTCATACAAATTCTTATTCTTATGGGTGTCTGTAATGTAAGAAGGTAAGATTTAGAGTGGTCATACAAATTCTTATTCTCATGGGCTATCTGTAAGAGTTTAATAGGGCTTTGCAGACGAAAGGCATAGTGGAGAGGTTTGCTGAAATCATTCAACCACTTTTCTAATATCTTGGTTCATGCAATAGGGTCGCAGAGAGCTACTATGATCCCCGCATAAACAAAATCTATATTTTAACAGGGTCACAGAGAGATATTATGATCCCCCGGCAGGAACAAAACCTTTATTTTCATAAATCTACAGCCGTAGATTGTTAGTGGAGCTTGCATATTTCTGTCATTCCCCTTTGTTCACCTTCAACTATCTTCTCTTGAGTGGGGTGGAATGAACTCGCTCAGGGGCAGATGACATGTTTGTTAAAGCTCATGTCCGAAGTCTTGGTTGTCTGCAACCATTGCAGACTTGAAAAGCATGAGAAATTATGTTTATACTGTACTTGTATGTGTGCGAGCATGCGCTTGCCTGCCGTTATTATGTTAATTTTAAATTTAACAGCAATATTTAATTGCATCAGGGTGCTTTTGGGAAAAACGCTTTGTTTGGTTTTGGCTTGACAACATATGCAATGCTCGGACTGGGAGTGGTATGCTTGTCTTCCATTTCTTCTAATCACAATAATTATTGACTTTGGTATCTTAGCTTCATTTTGATTCATTCTTAGCCTTTTCCTTTTCGAAACAATGGAAGTTTTTCCTGCCTTACAGGGATATATCTTCGATCAGATGTTTTTTCTAATAAATTAGTGATGATGCTCAATATTGGCGATCTCCAAGATCAGGACACGTGGCAGATGACGTGTCCGGAACTCAGAAGGAAGGGCCCACGGGGGCCGACCCGGCCATCACCGTACCCGACCTACAAGCACAAGCTGGCTCACCTCAGAGCCCCCTGAAAATTGACCTCCTCGGCCTTTCAGCTCGCCCCGAGCTACCACAGGACCAAGACTCCTCGGCCCTCTCGCTCGCCCCCGAGCTCCCCAGCCGAGGCCATCTTCCTCGTTCCTCCGACCGACCAACTCCACCGCTCACAGACGTAACCGCCGCTCCGCGAATCTCACCATGCGCGGATTCTCCGCCAGCAACATCCCACGCCATCACGATCCCCATTAATGGGCGATCCGTCCTTTACGCGGGCATGATGTCGGGAGCGTAACTGCCGGCGAGATTCTCGCGCCTGCTGCGTGCTGCCGCCACTATATAAACCCATCACAGAGGGGTCAAGTAACCCATTTTTTACTCCACTTAGCCGTTACTCTGCTCGAATCTCGTGCTAACTTGATCGTCGGAGGGTCCTCGGTGGTACCAAACCATCCCGGGACTTCCTTGCAGGTATTCGGCGCTAAACTCCTCAAAACCCCCAATCTCCTCAAAACCCACTGAGATCCACACGCAATAGGAGATCACCTCCAAAATCCACCGGGAGATCGACGGAAGACAACATCTGACGGAGACCCGAAAATGACCTCTGTCAGTTGGCGCCGTCTGTGGGAAAGCTAAACTCCACAAAAAACAAAGTTGGCCTTCCGATCTCCATCCACATGGCAAGCGACCACCCTGAAGATCCACCGAATGTCGTCGACTCCTCTGCCGGCCGCCGCCTCCTCACGGACTCCGGCGGTCGCAGGCCCCTCGATCCTTCCCATTCAACCTCGAAGTCCCATGTCGGAGAGCCTAGCCTCGAGCCTTGTCGCCCCCTGTCCCTGCCGAGACGGTGGCGGTCAGCTCGCCTGCTTCCAGGCATGACCGGCAGCCCCTCCCTCGACGGGGTCGCGCCCACGAAGCCCGCCAAGGCAGCTCGAGGACCATCCTACCGCGGGGCCCAAGGGACCTCGCCGGAAGGAACCGGGGCCCATCAAGAACTATGGTCATGACGACAGAGGGCCAGTCAAGCTCCTGCGAGACTCGGCACCCCACGCCGGCAGCAAATGCCAACGGCCGCCCGAGCAAAAAGGCCAGGGGCCACGAGCCCATCACCTTTGGCGACGGGGACCTCCACGGCATATCCATGCCCCGCAATGACCTTCTAGTGATCACGGCCTGAGTCCACCGGTACGAGGTCCACCGGATACTTGTCGACTCAGGCAGCTCGGCAGACCTCTTTCACGACTGCTTTCTGCGCATGGGGCTCACCCCAGCAGACTTGAAACCAACCTCCCATGTCCTTTCAAGGTTCACCAACCACTCCATCCCAGTGCAAGGGGTGGTCACCCTACAGTTCAACATCGGGAAGCCCGGCCGCACCCGCACGTTGCCTGTGGACTTCATCGTAGCAAAGGTCCCATCGGCCTACAACGTCCTCCTCAGCCGTCTGACGCTGAACGCCCTCCAGGCCCAGATATCGACCTACCACCTGACGATGAAGTTCCCTATCGATCAGGGCGGGATAGGTCGAGTCTACGGGAACCAGCAGGTCGTGAAGGTATGCCTTACCGAAACATCTTCGTTCGAGCAGCCGGCCGACGATGCTGATGTAAATAACGACATCAAGGGTTCTCTGGACACCCGAGACGAGTGGAAGGAGGTCTGGGGGACGCCGGTCGAACCACTGACCGAGGTGCCCCTGACAGAAGGGGACGAGGAAAAAACCGTCCAGGTCGGATCGCTCCTGACAGGGACTCAGCGAGATGACCTGGTCAGATTCCTCAGAAATAACTCCGACGTCTTCGCCTGGGCGCCTGCTGACATGCCTGGGATTGACCCCAAAATCATCTCCCACAAGCTCGGGGTTGATCCTGCGGCCTGAGCCGTCAGACAGAAAAACGAAGCTTCGTCCCGGTCAAACAGAAGGCTGTCGAAGATGAGGTTGATCGACTTCTCGCCGTCAACTTCATCAGGAATGTACCCTACTCGGAGTGCCTGGCGAACGTAGTTCTGGTCAAGAAGTTAAGCGGAAAGTGGCGCATGTGCGTCGACTTCACCGACCTCAATAAGGCCTGCCCCAAGGACAACTATCCACTCTTTCGGATAGATCAGCTCGTCGACAGCTCGGCCGGCCATGAGCTATTGAGCTTCAGGATGCTTTCTCCGGCTACAATCAGATCCGTATGAATCCGGAGGATGAAGATCTCACCGCATTCACAACGGATCGGGGGGTATATTGCTACAAGGTGATGCCTTTCGGCCTCAAGAACGCCGGGGCCACGTACCAACGGTTGGTCAATCGCATGTTCAAGCTTCAGATCGGCAGGAATATGGAAGTCTACGTTGACGATATGCTCGTTAAATCCGTCTCGTCGGCCGACCATGCCAGGGATCTGGGTGAGGCCTTCGAAGTGCTCCGCAAGTTCAAGATGAAGCCAAACCCTGCCAAATGCGCATTCGGAGTCACCGGGGGAAAGTTCCTCGGTTTCATGGTCACTCACCGTGGAATCGAAGCTAACCCAGAGAAAATCGACGCTATCCTCAACATGGCTGCGCCCAAGACCAACGTCGAGATCATGCGGCTCACAGGACGAGTCGCCGCTCTGAGCCGTTTCATGTCCAGGTCGGGGGAGAAATGCCTCCCGTTCTTTAAACCTCTGAGGAAGATCTTGAGGTTCGAGTGGTCGGAGGAGTGCCAAGCCGCCTTCGACCAATTGAAGAAGCACCTTGCGACGCCACCATTGCCCACCTGACCAGTTGAAGGAGACGAGCTGTCGCTGTATTTGGCGGTATCCGACCAAGCAGCAGGCTCGGTGTTCGTCTGGGAGGTCGGTGAAGCGCAGAAGTCGGTGTACTATGTGAGCCACGTATTTAAGGACGCAGAAACGAGATATCCAGCCATAGAGAAGATTTTCTTAGCCCTCATGGTGGCCTCAAGGAAGCTGCAACACTATTTCCAAGCACACACCATCATCGTCCTCACCAAACGTCCGTTGGGGGCTATCCTTGCATCACCAGAATCCTCAGGCCGCTTAGAAAAGTGGAGGTGGGAACTATCTTAATTTGACATAAAGTATCACCCAAGGCAGGCCATTAAAGTGCAGGCCCTGGCCGATTTCATCGTTGAATGCACCATCCCTAGCAAGAAACCGGAGTCCACACCGCCCCTCGCAACTCAGTGTCCTACTGCGGAGAGGCCTGGCTCGGTTCCTGAGTGGGTCATCTACGTCGACGGGTCTTCAACCGAGGAAGGCTGCGGTACTGGCCTCATTATCCGGGGCCCGAACGAAGCGGAAATGGAGTACTCTCTGAAACTCGGTTTCAAAGCCTCGAACAACGCGGCAGAGTATGAGGCCTTTCTGGCTGGGCTGCGCATGGTCGCTGGGCTGGGACTGAAGATAATTCGAATCCGCAGCGACTCGGCCCTTATCGTCGGTCAAGTGACCGGCCGCTTTGAAGCTCGGGAGCCTCTGGTGATGAAGTACCTGGACGAGGTGAGGAAACTCCGGAGGAACTTTGATGAAGTCCAAGTAGAACAAATACCAGGCAGCTGAATGCCTAAGCCGACGCTCTGAGCAAGCTGGTTTCGTCATACTCGGCCAACAATAAGCGGTCTATCTTATTCGAAACCCTTCCTCAGCCCAGCATGGAAGACGGAGCGACAACACTCCACATATATGCGGCACAGGAAGGCGACCAAGATTGGAGGAAGCCCCTCGTGGAATTCCTGAAGGACGGTACGCTCCCAGAAGATCGAGGAGCCGCCCGCCGTCTCCGGGCCAAAGCCCGCCACTTCATCTGGAGCAATGGGAACCTCTACAAGAAGTCCTTCACTCAGCCCCTGCTCCGGTGCATTGACCCCCACGAAGCCGACTACGTCCTCCGGGAAATCCATGAGGGGGTTGGCGGTGCGCACCAAGGGGACCGAACCCTGATCCAAAAGGCGTTGCTCCAGGGGTATTACTGACCCACTATTCATGAGGACGCCCGGAAGCTAGTCAGGAAATGCAAGAGTTGCCGGCTCCACGGCAGCATCCCTCGCCTCCCCGCTACCGAGCTGATCGCCCTGACATCCCCATGGCCGTTCGCCTAATGGGGATTGGACATGGTCGGCCAGTTCCCTACCAGTACAGGCGGGCACAAATACGTCCTCGTCGCAGTAGACTACTTCACCAAGTGGATCGAGGCCGTCCCCATCAGGAAACCGAACGACGCCACGACCATCAAGTTCCTGCAAAACAATCTGATACTCCGGTTCGGCATCCCGAGGTGTATCATCACCGACCACGGGATGAACTTCGAGAACGAGAAAGTGAATGACTTCTGCAAAGAATACCATATCCTCATGAAGTTCGCCGTGGTCGCACATCTCCAATGCAACGGGCATGCCGAAGACGCTGACCGAGACGTCCTCCGAGGTCTCGGACCCGCCTAGAAGGACGACAAGGCAGTTGGGTCGAAGAACTGCCCCGGGTCTTATGGGCCCTGCGCACGTCAAAGAAGACCCCCACCGGGGAAACCTCCTTCAGCCTCTGCTACGGGACTGAGGCAATGTTCCCAGCGGTTCGGGCTACCCAGTCATCGGGTCGAGCACTTCGATGATGATGCGAACATCTGGGCACTACGGACCAACCTGGACATCTTGTTGGAGAAGAGAGACCGGGCTCAGATCAGGACTGCCGCTTATCAACAACAAACAGCCCGATACTACAACGCTCGGGTCAAGCACCGCTCCTTCCAGACCGGGGATCTGGTCCTACGGCGAAACGAGTTCATTGATCAAGACAGGCTTCACAAGTTCTCTCCGAAGTGGGATGGTCTCTTCCTCGTCTCTGAGGCACTCCCCGGCGGAGCCTATCGCCTACAAGACGCGGACGGATGCAAGCTCCCGCGGCCTTACAACACCGAGAAGCTTAAGCTATACCAATGAGGCCAAGGCCAACAAGTGTGTACCCCTCCTTTCGCAAAGACGATGTAAATGTTTTCTAAAAATCCTTCGAATAAAGAAACGTCGGAACATTGCGAGTAGAGTTCTGTCTTTGCGATCCAAACCCTCACCAAGAGGCGACCGCGCAGCTTCACTGCCCGGTTATCCTTAGCAGGCCTCCTACGACCCTTCCAACGCTAAGGATCTAAGTCCTCCACCGAGGCGGCCGAGCGGCTACCCTGCTCGGCTATCCCTGGTCGGTAGCTTCCCTACTCGCAACGCCAGGGGTCGAGGCCCTCGCCAAGAGGCAACTGCGCAGCTTCACTGCCCGGATATCCTTAGCAGGCCTCATACGGCCACTCCAACGCTAATGATCCAAGTCCTCCTTAGAGGCAGCTCAGCATCTACCCTGCTCGGCCATTCCCGGCTGGTAGCTTCCTACCACGACCGACAGGGATCAAAAGCCCTCCCAGAGGCAGTCGAGCCCGAAGGTCCCTCGCTCGGCTATCCTTCAGGATAAAAGCCCTCGCCAAGAGGCACCGGGAAGTAACCCTGCCCGGCCAAGGGTCCTTGGTAGGCTTCTTACAGCCCAACCTGCGCTAAGGATCAAAGTCTTCCCAGAGGCAGTCGAGCCCTTGGTCGGCTATCCTTCAGGACAAAAGCCCTCGCCAAGAGGCGCCGGGAAGTAACCCTGCCCGGCCAAGGGTCTTTGGTAGGCTTCTTACAGCCCCTCCTGCGCTAAGGACCATAGTCCTTCCAGAGGCAGTCGAGCCCTTGCTCGGCTATCCCCGGCTGGTAGCTTCCTACCACAACCGACAGGGATCAAAGTCCTCGCCAAGAGGCACTGGGCAGTAACCCTGCTCGGTCCCCGTCCTGAAGAATCAAAGCCCTCGCAAGAGGCAACCGAGTAGCTACCTTGCTCAATCATCTCCGGCTGGTAGCTCCCTACCCATGACGCCAGGGATTAAAGCCCTCGCAAGAGGCATCTGAGCGGTTACTCCGCTCGGTCATCCCAGGCTGGTAGTTGCCTACCCACGACGCCAGAGATCAAAGCCCTTGCAAGAGGCAACCGAGCAGCACCTTGCTCGGTCATTTCCGGCTGGTAGCTCCTTACCCATGACGCTAGGGATCAGAGCCCTCACAAGAGGCATCCGAGCGGCTACCCTGCTCGGTCGTCCCAGGCTGGTAGTTGCCTATCCACGACGCCAGAGATCAAAGCCCTCGCCAAGAGGCAGCCGTGTAGCTTCACTGACCGATCATCCTTAGTGGGCCTCCTACGGCCCCTCCAACGCTAAGGATCCAAGTCTTCCTTAGAGGCAGCTCAGCAGCTACCCTGCTCGGCTATCCCCGGCTGGTAGCTTCCTACCACAACCGACATAAATCAAAAGCCCTCGCCAAGAGGTAACCGAGCAACTTTCCGGCTCGTTCATGCCCAACGGACGCTGCGGGCTTGTAGCCCTCATAACGAGGTCACTGAGCCCATTCATGCTCGGCACAAATTCGGCGGACATCCCTCTGCCCATCACATGTAGAAGATCCGAGGCCCCAACAAGGAGTATCAGGTCTATCCAAGTCTAAGCGATCCCCTTCGACTTCGGGGCTATGGAGATGCCTCCTTCGCAGCAGCACTTGGCACGCTTGGCAAGTGATCGAAATCAACTCGACGAACGATCGCTAGACAGATAGCCGACCTGACATGGAAGCCCAACAGTGCAAGCAGAGATATTTTATGAGCATTCTCCACAAACAGAAGATAAAGTGCAAACCGATGAAACCAAAGAAAAGGTCTTATTACCAAAGGCAAAGTCTTTACAATGGGTATTTTGGGCTCCCCAGCCTTACAAACTGCCCGGAGGCTTACAAAAGAAGGACGAGGAAATATCAAAAAAGCCTAAGTCGCAAACCTCCCGCGCCTCGCTTCCCTCATCACTGTCACCGCGGCCTGCCGGAGGCTTCACCAACGGAGGTTTTGCCACCAGGGGTGCGCCTCGCTTCCCTCATCGTTGTCTGTCGGAGGCCTTGCCACCGGAAGTGGGACCCGAGCACGGAGCTCACCGTCGACGGACTCGGGAAGCCGCTCTTTCACAGCATCCAAAGCCTTATTCCACGCAACGGCGGAATACTCGCCAAGCTCGACGTAAAACTGCTCTGACACCTTGTAATCGGCCACAGCTTTCTTAGCCCGAACCTCGGCAGTGTTGGCCGCCAGAAGCGTCGCCTCGGCATCCCTCCTGCTGGCGTCTCTCTCCTTCTCCATGCCCGCGAAACGATCGGCCAGATCCGCCGGTTTCCTCTCGGCAACTCGATGGGATGCACTTAGGTGACGATAGGCATCTTGATTCGCTGAATTGGCGAGCTCCGCGACCTCTGCACGGGCTGCCAGGACGTCAGCCCTCGCTCTCTCCAGACGCAGGTCACGCCGCAGGACCTCGACCTCCGAAGGAAATGCTTCTACTGGCCTCGGTGCGTGGAACATCCCCTCGGCCTCCATACGAGTAGCGAGGGCGCAGTGTTGAAGGACCTGACGGGAAGCGGGTGAGAAACTTGGAGGCGCTCGAGCCAAAGAAAGGAAGGTCAAAAAACAACGCGTAGAGGAGTTCGTACCTGGACCGCCCCTTTGGCAATGGCCTCCATTTGGACCCTCAGGGTGTCATGCGGAAGCTTTCCCCCGGCTGACTCTTCCATCCCGGCGAGCAGGCCGGCAGCGACGGAAAGCCCATATGGAGCCATGAAGATGGCATTCCCCCCTGCACGGGAATCTCCTCAGGAACCATCGATGGCAGCGCACGAGAGATTGTCCTTTTCCTCTTAAGGGGGACCCCGTCCTCGCCCTCCCCTCTGTCTCTCGTCTGGGGCTCGGATGACCGTGGACGTCTCAGGCAGCCGCCGGAACAATCATCAGGAGCCGTCAACGAAGCGGACGTTCCTATCGCCGGCGGAACATTCGGCACAGGGCATGAGCCAGCCAGGGGCACAGCCGCGCCACTGACCTCCCTCCGGAACGAGAAACCCGAAGAGTGGTAACGAACCATGTATCCAAAAGAAGAAGAGCGTCGAGCAGCCAAGACTTAAAAGAAAGGAAATATGAAAGTGTAGGGGCCCTGGAGCGGGCCCCACCTCTACTTATCACCGCAAACGACCTCATCCAACGGTGCTCTTCATCTCCCGCCGAAACGCCTCCTCGCGTCCAACGGCTCCGATTGCTCCACTTGTCGTTCCTACACTGGACCGCACCCCATCAGGCGTCGCAGGTCTGCACACGTCGCGTCGGCCAACCGGCGCTTGATACGTGAACCGTCGTTTCAATAGCAGGATGCACGAACCAGCGCACCTTTCTTAAATGCAGAGATCTCGCCCTGATTCGCTGGCAGAAAAGACAGTTGACAGCCCGGGGACGCGTCCCTACGAAACCTTAGGAGGGAGCTCACCCCGGGCGGCCCGGCAGTCCACTCCTGTCCCGACCCGCTAGCTGGTCGGGACAAGAGTGGGGGGTTAATGATGATGCTCAATATTGGCGATCTCCAAGATCAGGACACGTGGCAGATGACGTGTCCCGGAACTCAGAAGGAAGGGCCCACGGGGGTCGACCCGGCCGTCACCGTACCCGGCCTACAAGCACAAGCTGGCTCACCTCAGAGCCCCCTGAAAATTGGCCTCGGCCTCTCAGCTCGCCCCGAGCTACCACAGGACCAAGACTCGGCCCTCTCGCTCGCCCCGAGCTACCACAGGACCAAGACTCGGCCCTCTCGCTCGCCCGCGAGCTCCCCAGCCGAGGCCATCTTCCTCGTTCCTCCGACCGACCAACTCCACCACTCACAGACGTAACCGCCGCTCCGCGAATCTCGCCATGCGCGGATTCTCCGCTAGCAACGTCTCACGTTCCACGCCATCACGATCCTCATTAATGGGCGATCCGTCCTTTACGCGGGCGTGACGTCGGGAGCGTAACTGCCAGCGAGATTCTCGCGCCTGCTGCTGCGTGTTGCCGCCACTATATAAACCCCTATCACAGAGGCGTCAAGTAAGCCATTTTTTACTCCACTTAGCCGTTACTCTGCTCGGATCTCGTGCTAACTTGATCGTTGGAGGGTCCTCGGTGGTACCAAACCACCCCGGGAATTCGGTACTCGGCGCTAAACTCCTCAAAACCACCAATCTCCTCAAAACCCCATTGAGACCCACACGCAACAGGAGATCACCTCCAAAATCCACCGACGGAGACCTGAAAAGGACCTCCATCAATTAGATTGTGATTCACTCAGTCCACTGGTAGTTCACATATATACTATTGCAATCAAATCAATTCAAGGGAGTTTACTGTTTTGACTTTTAAAGGTTAAAAAGAAGAAGAAAAAAACAGCTGAATCGGGTGACAATTGACATCCTTTTTTCTCTCCCCTCATCCTATACGCATGCATCATTCCTTGTTCAAAAACTCATGCCAATATATATATATATATATATATATATATATGAGAATAATAGAGGAAAGATGCCATAGGAGAGAATTTCCTCCTATGGCGTCGAAAAAACACACCCTCCATCGTGTTTCCCGACGATCGGAATGCATCATCTTCATCGTTATCATCTAAGATATGGGTACACCAAATTTCATATGATTCTACAACTTTTTCACCGTTGAATTAGTGGGTTCAAAATTAACTGTTTACCGACAATAGAACTTTTTACATTGCTAAATCAACGGTGAAAAGGTTGTAGAATTATATGAAATTTGGTGTACTCACATCTTTAGATGATAACGATAAGATGATGCATTCCGATCGTCGGAAAACACGATGGAGATGGTGTTTTTTCGACGCCATGGGAGGAAATTCCCTCATATGGCCTCTTTCCTCCATATTCTATATATATATATATATATATATATATATATATATATATATATATATATATATATATATTTTTTTTTTTTTATAGCAAGTAGTTCAAAAATAATAATTTTGCACCGAAAAATAACTTTTGCAAGATTAAAGATCATCTTGGTCCGTTCAAAATTCCGCCGCACATGCATAACTCCCCCCCCCCCCCCCCCCCCAAAAAAAAAAAAAATAAATTAAAAAGAAGAAAAGTAAGTGAAAGAAAGAATAGTTTTTCTATAGTTTGATCATACCTCACAGAAAATATAAATTCTTCAATTTTCTGCTTCTACAGCTTGGTGGACCACTTTCACTTCCTTGGGGGTTATACGTGCTCATATGCCAGGTACGACGATATCTTGTTTTGCCGTGAAACTTCATCTTTTTCATCTTCCTTGTCTTTTCTCTAAATTGCATGTTAAACCTGCATTCAGAGGGCCCCAGAGAAACCGTGCCTAAACGATGTCTCCGAGGTTGGGACATGGAGAAGAACTGCGCTGACAGTAGCCATGTTTATTGTGATATCGATTCTTCTTCCATTGTGGGATGAGCTTGCTGAGGAGCTTGGTATAGGCCTAGTAACTTCGCTATGATAGCCGAGTGAAGTAGAGATTATTCCAAGTCCATTTTTGTATTGAATTTTACATCTGAAATAAAATATTTTGTTTCTTTGAGGTGCACGTAATTATCATCAGTTACCACACTATTTTCTGTGATTAATGTGATAAGTCTTCGCTTTCAAATTTTTATCATGAATCATTGGAATTTTTCCAGCTTTAAAGACAAGTAAATGGAAGGAGCTGATTTGTGTGTTGCGTTCCCCAGAAACTAGGCTCTATTTATTTGTGCCACCATGATCGGGAAATTGCAGCTCCAAAACGGGATGGCGATGATTTGAATTGAGATTGGATGAAGGTTATTCGTTTAAGGCAAAAAATAGAAAGTAAAAATTGGAAAACATAATCATGTGCCTGGTTTTGATTTAGGGTTTTCATATATTTAACGGTTCATTCAGAAAATAATACCTTTTAGCATATTAGACTGTAAGTACAAAGTGACGAATGATTAACGATTGTTTACATCCCTAAATAATTCTAAATTAGTTTTATCATTATTGGTGCTCTTTGATATAAGTATTAAGAGAAGCACAAAATATTAAAAAATCTACTGTACACCAAAACAAAGGAAGTGATAATCAGTCCACTAAAAATGGTCTCATCCGAAGATTAATTAGGTCTTGTTTGATGACAGAACACGGTTTTCCAAAACCATGTTTTGTGAGGTTCTGAGGTTAAACTTCAAAAATTGTAATTGAGACTCTGTTTAATAGCCAAAATAGAGTCAGATTGCGGTGTCAAAACATTTAGAGGGCTTGAAACTCCACATTTGGGAAAAAAATTACACAAAATCTTGAACACAGTTCTGCAGTGCCCCTTCATGTTGGTTGGGGGTGGGGTGCGGCGGGGGTGGGGGGCGGGGGACTTTTGAGGTAAACCTCGTTTTTAAAAGCCTGTTTCCCTTGCTTCTTATTTTCTCAACCGACATTTGAGACCGACGGGAAAGGGTCACGCGAGTGACACATGATGGAATTCCTAGAGCAACAAAAACGCATGAAGAAAGCGAGCCAAAATCAAGCAAAAAGAAGAAGAGAGATCGAGCGAAAGGGCGCAGATATTGAAGAGGGAGAGCGCGCGATGGCGAGGTCATCGAGTTCTCTGCCTTCGCTCTTCACGTCTCTCGTTTACTTACTCCTCTCTCTCACGCCGCTCTTCTTCCTCTCTTCCAGCGAACACACCACGCTTTTCAAAGGTACTAACTTTCTCTAGGGTTTCATTTTCCCAATTTTTTCCGTGTTTCTGCACGAATCGATAGCGTTTTATCCTTTCCAAGCACAGATTTGAAGCCACAATGTTTTCTTGTTCGGAATTTATGTAGAAATTCATATGCTAAGAGCCTTGGGCTATGTGCAGCACAAAATTTAGTCCCTAAGAAAAGTGGAATTGTTAGGGATCAAGTGGATTTAGGTTGTGTGCCCCTCTCCATAATCTAGGGCGATGTAAATTTGGGGAAAAGATGTTACCTTCATCATGGATTGGGTTCTCGAGTGGTGATTAGTTGTTGAAGGACATAGGGTATTTGAATTTCTGGAATCATATTGTCGTATAACTTGAAAACGAAAGTGAGGTTTGTAATTTCAGGCCATGTCTGGGTATGGATTTAGGAAAAGTAGAGCTTATTTTTGAGTGGATTCAGAGGGTATGCAAACTCTAGTTTGCAAGGTGCTACCTCCATTTTGAAAGCTGGTGTTTGGCTTTGGAGTCATCTAAACTCCAAAATATTGTTTTGGAGTCATCTAAACTCCAAAATGCTGTTTTCTTCGCAAATTTTAGAGTTTAGAAAAGTATGATTGGATTGGAGTTTAGTAAACTCTGGTTATCTCAACTTTGGATTTTAGACAACCAGCTTTTTCTTAACTCCAAAATCCATGTCAAACATGGCATAGTTAGGATTTTGGAGTTAAGTTTAGTTAACTTTATGAAACTCAGTGTACATAAACTTAACTCCATTAGCCTCAATGTGTATGAATTCCGGATTGTAACACAAGGGTTTGTTAATTTTATTTTGTGTTAACCCTAGTTCCCCCAATGTCGGCGATCCCTGCTCAAGGAAAATCAAATTTGGTTATAAAGCACAACCTACTTTTAAATTTTGGAATTTGGTTGTCAAACTTCATGAAACCAAGCTTCTGGAACTATGAAACTGAGGTTTGGTGACTGGAACGTTGTTGCACTGTAGGCCTTGTAGTTTTTTGATGCTGTTTCTTGTTTGTGTGTGCTTTGGTAGCAATGACTATTATCTCTCTATCTTGCCATTTCTGTATTAATCTTTGGGCCCTCATTTTGTGTTCGATTAATGATTTGGCAGATGTTAGTCTGGAAAGCCCAGTCCTTCACATTGTTCCATCACCTCATGATGGATATTCTTGTGAGCGGGTGCGAGTGATTGGTACATCAAGGTTGATTGTCAAACATTATGCTAGTGCATTGCATGTTACAGTAAAAGCCTCAGATGCTACCCCTGAAAAGCTTCATGGACAAATTGAGGTTTGTTCTCACAGGTGAGCAACATATTTGACTTTGATTTTGGTCAACTTATATGTGCATATTATGAATTGAGTGTTATCTCTCTCTCTCTCTCTCACACATGCGCGCGCGCGCACACACACAAATGTTTGTGAAAAATATCTCATGTTTTGCCACCACTTGCAGAAATGTTTCGCTTGGTCTATGCCAATGTGAGAGCGATGATTGGAAGACTCTTCAGAAGGGTCGATGGATTGCCGTAATGTCTCCGTATGTGAAGAGATATATTGATGTAAAAGTTAAGGATAAAGTACCTGTTTCCACTACAGTCACCATTGAAGAAGGTTAGTGATTACTATTCTATCCTTACATTTTGTTGAGTTTGCCTTGTATTCTCGACTCTCGTGTTTGATACGGCTCAAAATGGATCGAGCCGGCTCACAAGTCGTTTGGAATTAGTATTTATTCTTTGGATGCAAGAGATGGCTCAGGACAATCTTGAGCCGGCTCAAATTGTCCCGGGCCAAATTATGGGCTGTTTTGGAAAGATTCGTTTTGGAGATTTATCTGAAGAGTTATTGGAAAATCTATAAGACATCTTTCATGAGCTTAATTATCAAAGTTTGTTGAAAATTAATTAGGAAGATTTGTTAGGAGATTTGTGAAGAGATTTGTTAGAGATTGTTTTGGAGATTTGATTTCATCCAAATTGGAGGAGTTCTATTATTTTGTGCTATAAATAGATAAGGGTCTCATCAGATAAAAGTGGCAAAACATGAGGAAGAGAAAGAGGAGACGAAGGCAGAGGCGGAGGGTGAGGGATTTACCAGAAGAGTAGTCTTGGTGTTTGTATGAGTAGATAAAGGCAAAGGCGAAAGGTAGTCATCTATAGATGAAGGTGGAGAGATTTACCAAGAGTAATTTTTGTGTTTGTATGAGCGTTGAGATATGAGCGAGATGAGAGAAAATATAAAATGTACCGGTATTCTTGATCATTAATAAAGAGATTCTCATGTTTGCCCCGGATGTAGGCCGTTGGTCGAACCCCGTTAAATATTGGTGTTGTGTGTTTTTATTTTTGCTCGTCTTCATTGTATGCCTAGCGAAAACTAACACATTTAATGGAGCTATAAATAGATTGATAATTTCACCCTTCTGTGCCTTGTACTGTTTACGTTTGAAATGTGACTAACTTTCTGTATATAAATGCAGAATTTCAACTGTGGCGTTTGATTTGTCTTGGCATCGGCTTTCTCCTGCTTCCCTTGGCACCAATAGTCAGTACTTGGGTCCCATTTTATGTTTGCAGTTCGATGGCTATTGGTGTTCTGGGTGTTGTGTTGGTCATTGCATTTCAGGTATTTCCCCCACGCAACTTTGATTTTATTTTGCACTAAAATATGGTTAAAATTGCACAGAGTTCGATGGCAGTTAATATTTTTAAAAGGGCGAAAGGGAGACCAAAGAAAACATGGATGGCGGTGATACGAAAAGATATGGTTGCCAAAGACCTCAATGAAAGTATATTGTTTGATAGGAGTGAGTGGAGGCGGAGGATTCATGTGCTGGACCTGGCGTGATTCTTATGTTGGTTCATGTAGCCTACCCCATATGCTTGGGATAAAAGGCTCAGTTGTTGTTGGAATTTTATGTGCATACTTTACATGTAGCAGTAATATTGTTGCAAGTTTACTACCATTTAAAAACTCATGGTTAATTTTCACAAAAATTGGCCAAATGAATTCCTGGCCTCATTTCAATGAAATCAAGTTTGAGTTTTTAAACTAAATGGAAGTTGACTACAGAAATTGATACTCTGTAATTCACTTTTTTCACTCCATAACATTAGTGCATGGACTACATACACTTCATATTGCTCGTATTGTGATATGGATTATAGATGTAAAACCAAAGAAATTCTGCTCCGTTAGAAGTATAATGGATGGAAATTTTGTTGTTAGGGTTACTAAATTTAAGGTAATTATCAATGTGTTAGGATTCCTTGCCACTATTCGTAACAAATGGATGATTGCCTGATACCAATGTATAATATATTATTTGAATCCATTCATTACCTAAATCTGTTCCACATCTTCAATATTGTGTCTATCGTCTAGTTTCCTTAACTTTTATCTGCTGCTTTTAAAATTGTCACGTCCCGCTTATCAGAGTACGCTGAAATGGGCACGTGACATAGCCAACCATGCTACCTGTGGGTAGGAAGTATCCATCCACAGTCACATTACGGCTGTAGAGATATCAAGAACAAAATAAAACTATCTAAAACATGTCCATAATCCAAGATAAATCATGAGTCAAGAATAAATAAATGCGGAAGCGAAAGATCCAATACAAATAACTGGAATGTATGTCCCATAATGCGGGCTCACATCAGGAATAAAATGCAGGAAAGAAAAACTAACTACTGCTGACACTCACAGCTCAGCCTGTCGGCTGAAGCACTCCTGCTCGGACTGCAACAGCGGTACAGAATCTGCCATGCAAAACCCAGACGTCAGCGCGTCATGTCATCAAGTAATAAAAATATAAACAGGGTAGCAGGCAATGCAATATAAACATGAATAAAGCAAGGGTAAAATAATATAAGTCAGAGCAGTGCAGGGTAGTGTGCAGTGGGTAAACTAAACTGTTCCATCAGGTTCTAAAGTCTTTGAAACCAAATAATGTAATCCTTATCGTAACTCGTCGGTAGTTATTCCGTAACGCCCGGAAAGACAGCAAACAGTAGGTATTCCGTAACGCCCGGAAAAACGACAAACAATGGGTATTCCGTAACGCCCGGAAAAACGGCAAACAATAGGATGGCCCTTGGAGTTACGTTCGGTTACAATACTGATTTTCCCATACCCTCAAGTTATATGTGTAAGTCAAGTCAGGTATCCCGTAATCAAGAAACTAATGCCAACACAGGATCGGATAAAAAGGTTTGTCTGGATAGACAACAGGAACGGTCCATGAGGACTACATGTCAGGTTTGTTGGCATTAGACACAAGATCAGGTAACGGGTCAGGTCATGGTACATCAGGTCAAATCAAGAAGTATACGGTACCATGTCGGGTAGATCAATATATATATAGCAAGTCAGGTCAAGATGTAAACAATATCATGGGTATGCTCACAATCAGTTATACAAGCAAGCGTGGTTATCATCACATGATATAAGCAATGAATTAAGCAATAAGCAGATTTACTCAATTTGCAGTACAGCTATCAGTCGTGTCACAAAGATGATTTCAATGTTATGCGAATGCAGTATGACAATTATGGCCTTTTAATCATGTTAACAAGTTTAAGAACCTTAGAGGTGCAATGATTTATATACAGGTTCAATACAGTTATTACAGGTTAAAAATGCACACGAGTGTCCAAATGGAACAAAACTATAGAGATAAATGCCATAAGCTATGCCAATATTAAAATATGATTAAACGGTAAATGTGGTTATTAGGTTCAATTGCAAACTGTAGGTTCCAAGTTTAAAGATAAAATGACATAACAATATTGTACATGAAAAATAAGAACTGATCGTACCAAGTTAAAATTTACAGGTTTAGAGTGTCATAAAATATATGTAAATATTGTATAGCATGTATCAAGGGGTACTTGCCTTGACGGGTCGCGAATCGGAAGAACGGAACGTTAACCGTCGGCGGGAAAAACTCGCGACGGTCGCACGGTTCACGGAATGAACCCAAACGACGAATAGTGAAGCCACACGAGTCGGGGTACCACGCTGGAACGTTGGGACGCGTCGTCGGCACCGTCGGATTCCGGCCGAGGAATGAACAGTAAAGATCAAGATATGCAATCAAGAAGAGAAAGAAAAATAGAGAAGAAAGGAAGAAGGTCTTACAGGTAGGGTGTTCTGAGATTTCAGGGGAGTCGGCACGGGGCGACGGCGATGAAGGTTGCCGGCGTGGTGATACTCCGGCGAAGGCAGTGGGTTATGGTGTGCAGTCGCGGCCGTGGGGGTCTGTAGAGGGAGGTGGAAGCGGTTTGGAAGGCCGGGACGTGGAGAAGGATGCGAGGAGGAGACGAGGGCGACGACGGTGAGTCACCGGCGAGGTTGGGCTCGCTGGGGAATGCACGGGTGGCCTCGTCGGGGTGTGCAGGCGCTCGAGAACGTGGGGAAATGGAGGAAGGAGGTGGGTGTGGCTGCGATGAGGGCGAGGAGGCGAGGATGCTGGTGACGTTCGCGTCGGCGTTGGTGCGGCAGCGGCGAGGGGTGAGGCGGCCGGGTTCGACGAGGTTGGGTTTAGGTTAAAAAAGAGAGATGAGGATGGAGATGAAATATATATATGAGAGAGAGAGAGAAAGTGGAGAGAGAGATATATATATATGGGGAGGAGAGAGAGATACGGTGAGGGAGAGAGAGTTAAGGAGAGGAGAGAGGTGGGGCCCGGGCTAACGAGGGGAAACCCTGATTGGTTGAGGTTTGTTAAGGAAAAGAAATATTAAAGATTTAAACGATTTTGAACAGTGAAAATCTTATAAGTTTAAGGAAAAATATTCGATGATTTGAATATTAAAATTTGGGATTTTGGCGTAAAATAAAACATTTTCAAATCGCGCCCGTGTCGGGTCCAAAAATTTAAAATTGAAATAATAGAATTTTAAGCGGGATCCAAAATTTAAAATGAAGTGTTTTATGATTAAAAAGCATACCCCCAAAACGGACACACGTACGTGCGCGTAGCCGTCCAAACTCGCCCGTTTCATTGAACGGGACGAGAACACGACGCACGGACGCAACAACGGGTTTAGGGGTGTCAAGTAGGCCAAAATGAATATTTTTAATTTTATTTTAGATGCCATAAATTGTTATATGCAGAAATGAATTTGCCGGGTAAAATTTACAGTAAATGACAATCAAGCAAGATAAGTGAAAAGAGTACCACATTATGCTCAAACAGTAACTGAAATTAGTAGCATTGGGCTCGGGTGTTACATTATACCCAACTACAAAAGAATTTCGTCCTCGAAATTCCAAGAATACAAAGACAGATAACTACAAGAAAAGGTGAGGAAACTTCTGCCGGATTTCATCTTCTCGTTCCCAAGTGGACTCTCCATGCGAGCGATTACCCCAAGAAACAAGCACAAGAGGGATCACCTTGTTCTTAAGAACCTTTTCCTTTCGATCCACGATTTCAATCGGTCGCTCCTCAAAAGTCAAGTCTTCTCGTACTGTTAGCTCCGAATGATCCAATACATGTGTTTCATCTTGAACATACCTTCGTAGTTGAGATACGTGAAACACATCGTGCACATTCGCCAAGGATTGCGGTAACGCCAAACGATACGCTACATCACCAACACGCTCCAAGATCTCAAAGGGTCCAACGAATCGAGGACTAAGCTTTCCTCGACTTCCAAAACGAATCACCCTTCTAGTCGGTGATATCTTCAAGAACACCAAATCACCCACGGCGAGCTCTAGAGGTCTTCTTGACGTATCAGCCCAACTTTTCTGTCTGTCTTGCTGCCTTCATATGATTTCTGATAGTGTTAACCTTCTCAACTGTCTGCACAACCAAATCTGGTCCCAATAATCTTCGTTCACCGACATCATCCCAACAAACAGGTGAACGACATTTACGACCATACAAAGCTTCAAATGGAGCCATCTGGATAGTTGCCTGAAAACTGTTGTTGTAAGAAAACTCCACCAAATGTAGATGATCCTCCCAAGAACCCTTGAAGTCCAACATGCATGCTTTCAACATATCCTCAGAGTTTGGATCGTTCTCTCCGACTGACCATCAGTTTGAGGATGATAAGCTGTGCTAAACTTCAATCGAGTCGCCAAACTTTCCTGTAGACTCCGCCAAAAGTGTGATAAGAACCGAGTGTCCCGATCGGACACGATGCTCACCGGTACTCCATGCAATCCTACAATCTCTTGCATGTACCGCTCTGCCAAAGTCTCGGTTGATTGACCAACCCGAAAAGGAATGAAGTGAACTGTCTTGGTCAGCCGATCAACAATCACCCATACTGCACTGTTGCCTCATATTAAGCTCCTTCTGTGTGAACACATACTTCAAGCTCTTAAGATTAGTAAAACTTCGACCCTTTCGCCCAAAAGGTAGTGTCTTCAAATCTTCAAAGCGAAAATCACAGCCGCAAATTCCAAGTCATGAGTTGGGTAATCCTTCTCATAGGTTTTTAATTGTCTCGATGCGTATGCTACAACCTTCCCATGCTGCATCAAAACACGTCCCAACCCTTTCCCAGATGCGTTGCTGTGAATCACCAATCCTCCGGAATTGGCTGGCACGTTCAGGATAGGGGCGGTTATCAACTTCTGCTTCAACGTCTCAAAAGCTAACGCGCATTTGTCCGTCCAAACAAAGGTATCTCCTTGCGCGTAAGCTTGGTTAACGGCTCCGCCAGACGAGCAAAGTTCTCCACGAATCTTCTGTAATATCCGGCGAGTCCAAGAAAACTTCTTATCTCTGCAACATTCTTTGGAATCGGCCAATCTCGTACTGCTGCAATCTTTTCTGGATCGACGGCAATTCCATCGCCAGACACAACATGCCCTAAAAACTTTACTTCCTCCAGCCAAAATTCGCACTTACTCATCTTCGCATATAACTTCTCCTGTCTCAACGTTTGCAGTGCGATCTTCAAATGCTCGGTATGCTCTTCAAAACTCTTCGAGTAAACCAGAATATCGTCAATGAATACTACAATAAACTGGTCCAAGAATGGTGAAAAGATTCGGTTCATCAAGTCCATGAATACTGCCGGCGCATTCGTTATTCCGAAGGGCATCACTAAGTATTCGTAATGTCCATACCGAGTTCGGAACGCCGTCTTGCAAATATCTTCTGCTTTCACTCGGACCTGATGATATCCGGATCGCAAATCCAGCTTCGAGAATACCCTCGCGCCACTAAGCTGCTCAAAAGTCCTCCAATGCGAGGGATAGGGTACTTGTTCTTAGTAGTCCCCCGGTTTAATTCTCGATAGTCGATGCACATCCTTCTTGTGCCATCATTCTTCTTTACTAGAAGAACTGGAGCTCCCCAAGGCGAGTTACTGCTTCGAATCCAACCCTTCTCAAGCAATTCAGCAACCTGCTCCTGACTTCTTCCAATTCTACTGGTGCCATAGGGTAATACGCTTTGGATACTGACGCTGCACCAGGAATAGGATCAGTTGCGAACTCCACGTCTCGCTTCGGTGGTAAACCCGAGATGTCCTCGAACTCGTCCATGAACTCTCAAACTACGGCTGGTGCTTCGTCTTTACAATCCTTGCCGAAGGAAGAACATTAGTTGTCGGCCTAGCCCCAAACTCTACTGGCCTAACAGAACCGCTTCCTCGAAACAAACCTCTGGATGTCCGGGAATCTGGAAATTCTCTTTCTTTACTCTACGCTTAATGTGAGCGTGGAAAGTGCCGAGAAATCCATTCCCAAGACGATTTCACAATTGCCGGTAACAAACACCAAGGAATCCGCAATTAACTCCCGTCCGCCAACAACAACAGAACAATCCTTACATCTTCTATTAGTTAAGATTTTCCCTTTCCCAGTGTATATGTCCCAAAACTAAACAGGGTCGTGCAATCCTTCGAGTGTAAAGTAATAAACTTGGACGACATAAAACAATGGGATGCATTAGAATTGAATAACGCTAATGCGAGAGAAAACGAAGATCCAGTAGGGTACCTGAAACGACTTCCTCTGGGGCTTTAACCTCTTCAGCCGTCAGGGTAAATGTTCGAGCTTGATTGGGTCCTCGAGTTATCAGCTTCTGCTCCTGAAACTGTCTCTGCGGTGGCTTCTGAGTATCTTCTTTTAACCGTAGCTTCCACGGGCAAGTATCAATGGTGTGATTCGCTGATCCACAAATAAGACAAAGTCCAAGCCTTTTACGACAATCTCTGCGATAATGACCCGGTCGCTGGCAGTAATTGCACACCACCTTTCCCTTTTGCTCGGGCAAAACTGGCCTTTTCATTGGCACAACGCCATGTCTGTCCACCGGAATACCCTTGCGTCCATGTGCTCGGTTTGGCGCAAATGTTGGCTTCCGTGCTGTAACTGCTGGCTGCGATGTACCCCCGGTCTTCATAGTTAGCCTCTGCTGCTCTCGGGCTGCTGTAAGTACGTGTGAGAAAGTGGTCAAACCCAGGGAGACAATCTGCCTCTGGATGTCCACATCCAAACTGTGCATGAACCTTTTTGCCCTATCAGCATTGTTGGCAACCAAAGGTCCAGCGAATTTACTGAGCCGCGTCCACTCAGCTGCATGCACATCTACAGGTGCGCCGTTCTGCTTCAAGCTGACGAATTTTTCTTCCATTTCCTCCCGTGCAGTCCGCGAGAAGAACTTTTCCAAAAATCTTTTCGAGAAATCCGCCCAACTGATCGGCTTGGACAAGCGGGTCTCTTCCACAAGCCACCATTCCCGGGCGTAGTCTACCAACTGGATGCGTTCCACATCCACCTTCTTATCTTCTGGGATCTGTGCCGCTACAAGTAAATTCTCTGTGTCAACTAGCCACTGCTCTGCTGGCAACGGCTCCTCTAAACCAGTAAATGTAGACGGACCCAAACGCCTGAAATCTGCTATGGTCCCTACTCGGTCAACTGGCTTAGCTCCGATATTGTTCACAGACTGTTGAACGATCTGCAAACCTTCCTGAAACGAGTCCGCTTGCTGCTGGATCAGCTCGGTCTGTTTCTTTTGATTCTCCAGCATTCCTCTTATCACTCCAAGCATGGCGGCTGCATCCACACGCCTTTGATACGTCTTCAAATTCTTATCTGCCATATTCCTGAAATCAAAACACCCAACATTAGCATGATGATAGATTCTGAATATAGATCAAGGCTAGAACTCCAAGATACTTAAATAGAGTGCCGCATTGTAACTATGCCGCGGTATCATAGCCACAATTACATAACTCAACTCAAGTCGCCTAAATCCTAGAGATATCAAGGAATCAGTTTTCGAGTCGATATGCAAAGGAAGTTTGCATATCGTAAAAGACATAATCAGGAAGAATGTGATTCAAGAATGGTAAACGGCAAGGTGGCAGGACATGTTTCCTAAACACTGGTATTCTGATTCGCGTATTGGGTACAATACCCAACTACAAAAGAATCAACCCGACTAACCTATGGCTTTCTGATACCAAAAGAACCATGTCACGCTCCGCTTCCCAGAGTATACTGAAATGGGCACGTGACATAGCCAACCATGCTAACTGTGGGTAGGAAGTATCCATCCACAGTCACATTACGGCTGTAGAGATATCAAGAACAAAATAAAACTATCTAAAACATGTCTATAATCCAAGATAAATCATGAGTCAAGAATAAATAAATGCGGAAGCGAAAGATCCAATACAAATAACTGGAATGTATGTCCCATAATGCGGGCTCACATCAGGAATAAAATGCAGGAAAGAAAAACTAACTACTACTGACACTCACAGCTCAGCCTGTCGGCTGAAGTACTCCTGCTCGGACTGCAACAGCGGTACAGAATCTGGGCCATGCAAAACCCAGACGTCAGCGCGTCATGTCATCAAGTAATAAAAATATAAACATGGTAGCAGGCAATGCAATATAAACATGAATAAAGCAAGGGTAAAATAATATAAGTCAGAGCAGTGCAGAGTAGTGTGCAGTGGGTAAACTAAACTGTTCCATCAGGTTCTAAAGTTTTTGACACCAAATAATTTAATCCTCATCGTAACTCGTCGGTAGTTATTCCGTAACGCCCGGAAAGACGGCAAACAGTAGGTATTCCGTAACGCCCGGAAAAACGGCAAACAATGGGTATTCCGTAACGCCCGGAAAAACGGCAAACAATAGGATGGCCCTTGGAGTTACGTTCGGTTACAATACTGATTTCCCCATACCCTCAAGTTATATGTGTAAGTCAAGTCAGGTATCCCGTAATCAAGAAACTAATGCCAACACAGGATCAGGTAAAACGGTTTGTCTGGATAGACAACATGAACGGTCCATGAGGACTACATGTCAGGTTTGTTGGTATTAGACACAAGATCAGGTAACGGGTCAGGTCATGGTACATCAGGTCAAATCAAGAAGTATACGGTACCATGTCGGGTAGATCAATATATATATAGCAAGTCAGGTCAAGATGTAAACAATATCATGGGTATGCTCACAATCAGTTATACAAGCAAGCGTGGTTATCATCACATGTATAAGCAATGAGTTATGCAATAAGCAGATTTACTCAATTTGCAGTATAGCTATCAGTTGTGTCACAGAGATGATTTCAATGTTATGCGAATGCAGTATGACAATTATGGCCTTTTAATCATGTTAATAAGTTTAAGAACCTTAGAGGTGCAATGATTTATATACAGGTTCAATACAGCTATTACAGGTTAAAAATGCACACGAGTGTCTAAATGGAACAAAACTATAGAGATAAATGCCATAAGCTATGTCAATATTAAAATGTGATTAAACGGTAAATGTGGTTATTAGGTTCAATTGCAAACTGTAGATTCCAAGTTTAAAGATAAAATGACATATAACAATATTGTACATGAAAAATAAGAACTGATCGTACCAAGTTAAAATTTACAGGTTTAGGGTGTCATAAAATATATGTAAATATTGTATAGCATGTAGTAAGGGGTACTTGACTCGACGGGTCGCCAATCGGGAGAACGGAACGTTAACCGTCGGTGGGGAAAACTCGCGACGGTCGCACGGTTCACGGAATGAACCCAAACGACGAACAGTGAAGCCACACGAGTCGGGGTACCACGCTGGAACGTCGGGACGTGTCGTCGGCACCGTCGGATTCCGGCCGAGGAATGAACAGTAAAGATCAAGACATGCGATCAATAAGAGAAAGAAAAATAGAGAAGAAAGGAAGAAGAAGGTCTTACTAGTAGGGTGTTCTGAGATTTCCGGGGAGTCGGCACGGGGCGACGGCGATGAAGGTTGCCGGCGTGGTGATACTCCGGCGAAGGCAGTGGGTTATGGTGTGCAGTCGCGGCCGTGGTGGTCTATAGAGGGAGGTGGAAGCGGTTTGGAAGGCCGGGACGTGGAGAGGGATGCGAGGAGGAGACGACGGCGAGTCATCGGCGAGGTTGGGCTCGCTGGGGAATGCACGGGTGGCCTCGTCGGGGTGTGCAGGCGCTCGAGAACGTGGGGAAATGGAGGAAGGAGGTGGGTGTGGCTGCGACGAGGGCGAGGAGGCGAGGATGCTGGTGACGTTCGCGTCGGCGTTGGTGCCGCAGCGGCGAGGGGTGAGGCGGCCGGGTTCGACGAGGTTGGGTTTAGGTTAAAAAAAGAGATGAGGAGGGAGATGAAATATATATATGAGAGAGAGAAAGATATGGGAGAGAGAGAAAGTGGATATATATATATATATATATATATATATATATATATATATATATAGGGAGGAGAGAGAGAGATACGGTGAGAGAGAGAGTTAGAGAGAGGAGAGAGGTGGGGCCCGGGCTAACGAGGGGAAACCCTGATTGGTTGAGGTTTGTTAAGGAAAAGAAATATTAAAGATTTAAACGATTTTGAACAGTGAAAATCTTATAAGTTTAAGGAAAAATATTCGATGATTTGAATATTAAAATTTGGGATTTTGGCGCAAAATAAAACATTTCCAAATCGCGTCCGGGTCGGGTCCAAAAATTTGAAATTGAAATAATAGAATTTTAAGCTGGATCCAAAATTTAAAATGATGTGTTTTATGATCAAAAAGCATACCCCCAAAACGGACACACGTACGTGCGCGTAGCCGTCCAAACTCGCCCGTTTCACTGAACGGGACGAGAACACGACGCACGGACGCAACAACGGGGTTAGGGGTGTCAAGTAGGCCAAGATGAATATTTTTAATTTTATTTTAGATGCCATAAATTGTTATATGCAGAAATGAATTTGCCGGGTAAAATTTACAGTAAATGACAATCAAGCAAGATAAGTGAAAAGAGTACCACATTATGCTCAAACAATAACTGAAATTAGTAGCATTGGACTCGGGTGTTACATTATACCCAACCACAAAAGAATTTCGTCCTCGAAATTCCAAGAATACAAAGACAGATAACTACAAGAAAAGGTGAGGAAACTTCTGCCGGATTTCATCTTCTCGTTCCCAAGTGGACTCTCCATGCGAGCGATTACCCCAAGAAACAAGCACAAGAGGGATCACCTTGTTCTTAAGAACCTTTTCCCTTCGATCCACGATTTCAATCGGTCGCTCCTCAAAAGCCAAGTCTTCTCGTACTGTTAGCTCCGAATGATCCAATACGTGCGTTTCATCTTGAACATACCTTCGTAGTTGAGATACGTGAAACACATCGTGCACATTCGCCAAGGATTGCGGTAACGCCAAACGATACGCTACATCACCAACACGCTACATCACCTCAAAAGGTCCAACGAATCGAGGACTAAGCTTTCCTCGACTTCCAAAACGAATCACCCTTCTAGTCGGTGATATCTTCAAGAACACCAAATCACCCACGGCGAACTCTAGAGGTCTTCTTGACATATCAGCCCAACTTTTCTGTCTGTCTTGCTGCCTTCATATGATTTCTGATAGTGTTAACCTTCTCAACTGTCTGCACAACCAAATCTGGTCCCAATAATCTTCGTTCACCGACATCATCCCAACAAACAGGTGAACGACATTTACGACCATACAAAGCTTCAAATGGAGCCATCTGGATAGTTGCCTGAAAACTGTTGTTGTAAGAAAACTCCACCAAATGTAGATGATCCTCCCAAGAACCCTTGAAGTCCAACATGCATGCTCTCAACATATCCTCAGAGTTTGGATCGTTCTCTCCGACTGACCATCAGTTTGAGGATGATAAGCTGTGCTAAACTTCAATCGAGTCGCCAAACTTTCCTGTAGACTTCGCCAAAAGTGTGATAAGAACCGAGTGTCCCGATCGGACACGATGCTCATCGGTACTCCATGCAATCCTACAATCTCTTGCATGTACCGCTCTGCCAAAGTCTCGGTTGATTGACCAACCCGAAAAGGAATGAAGTGAGCTATCTTGGTCAACCGATCAACAATCACCCATACTGCACTGTTGCCTCATATTAAGCTCCTTCTGTGTGAACACATACTTCAAGCTCTTAAGATCAGTAAAACTTCGACCCTTTCGCCCAAAAGGTGTGTCTTCAAATTTTCAAAGCGAAAATCACAGCCGCAAGTTCCAAGTCATGAGTTGGGTAATCCTTCTCATGGGTCTTTAACTGTCTCGATGCGTATGCTACAACCTTCCCATGCTGCATCAAAACACATCCCAACCCTTTCCCAGATGCGTTGCTGTGAATCACCAATCCTCCGGAATTGTCTGGCACGTTCAGAATAGGGGCGGTTATCAACTTCTGCTTCAACGTCTCAAAAGCTAACGCGCATTTGTCCGTCCAAACAAAGGTACCTCCTTGCGCGTAAGCTTGGTTAACGGCTCCGCCAGACGAGCAAAGTTCTCCACGAATCTTCTGTAATACCCGGCGAGTCCAAGAAAACTTCTTATCTCTGCAACATTCTTTGGAATCGGCCAATCTCATACTGCTGCAATCTTTTCTGGATCGACGGCAATTCCATCGCCAGACACAACATGCCCTAAAAACTTTACTTTCTCCAGCCAAAACTCGCACTTACTCATCTTCGCATATAACTTCTCCTGTCTCAACGTTTGCAGTGCGATCTTCAAATGCTCGGTATGCTCTTCAAAACTCTTCGAGTAAACCAGAATATCGTCAATGAATACTACAATAAACTGGTCCAAGAACGGTGAAAAGATTCGGTTCATCAAGTCCATGAATACTGCCGGCGCATTCGTTACTCCGAAGGGCATCACTAAGTATTCGTAATGTCCATACCGAGTTCGGAACGCCGTCTTGCAAATATCTTCTGCTTTCACTCGGACCTGATGATATCCGGATCGCAAATCCAGCTTCGAGAATACCCTCACGCCACTATGCTGCTCAAAAGTCCTCCAATGCGAGGGATAGGGTACTTGTTCTTAGTAGTCCCCCGGTTTAATTCTCGATAGTCGATGCACATCCTTCTTGTGCCATCCTTCTTCTTTACTAGAAGAACTGGAGCTCTCCAAGGCGAGTTACTGCTTCGAATCCAACCCTTCTCAAGCAATTCAGCAACCTGCTCCTGACTTCTTCCAATTCTACTGGTGCCATAGGGTAATACGCTTTGGATACTGACGCTGCACCAGGAATAGGATCAGTTGCGAACTCCACGTCTCGCTTCGGTGGTAAACCCGAGATGTCCTCGAACTCGTCCATGAACTCTCAAACTACGGCTGGTGCTTCGTCTTTACAATCCTTGCCGAAGGAAGAACATTAGTTGTCGGCCTAGCCCCAAACTCTACTGGCCTAACAGAACTGCTTCCTCGAAACAAACCTCTGGATGTCCGGGAATCTGGAAATTCTCTTTCTTTACTCTACGCTTAATGTGAGCGTGGAAAGTGCCGAGAAATCCATTCCCAAGACGATTTCACAATTGCCGGTAACAAACACCAAGGAATCCGCAATTAACTCCCGTCCGCCAACAACAACAGAACAATCCTTATATCTTCTATTAGTTAAGATTTTCCCTTTCCCAGTGTGTATGTCCCAAAACTAAACAGGGTCGTGCAATCCTTCGAGTGTAAAGTAATAAACTTGGACGATATAAAACAATGGGATGCACTAGAATTGAATAACGCTAATGCGAGAGAAAACGAAGATCCAGTAGGGTACCTGAAACGACTTCCTCTGGGGCTTTAACCTCTTCAGCCGTCAGGGTAAAGGTTCGAGCTTGATTGGGTCCTCGAGTTATCAGCTTCTGCTCCTGAAACTGTCTCTGCGGTGGCTTCTGAGTATCTTCTTTTAACCGTAGCTTCGACGGGCAAGTATCAATGGTGTGATTCGCTGATCTGCAAATAAGACAAAGTCCAAGCCTCTTACGACAATCTCTGCGATAATGACCCGGTCGCTGGCAGTAATCGCACACCACCCTTCCCTTTTGCTCGGGCAAAATTGGCCTCTTCATTGGCACAACGCCACGTCTGTCCACCGGAATACCCTTGCGTCCCTGTGCTCGGTTTGGCGCAAATGTTGGCTTTCGTGCTGTAACTGCTGGCTACGATGTACCCCCGGTCTTCATAGTTAGCCTCTGCTGCTCTCGGGTTGCTGTAAGTACTTGTGAGAAAGTGGTCAAATCCAGAGAGACAATCTGCCTCTGGATGTCCACATCCAAACTGCGCATGAACCTTTTTGCCCTATCAGCATTGTTGGCAACCAAAGGTCCAGCGAATCTACTGAGCCGCGTCCACTCAGCTGCATGCACATCTCCAGGTGCGCCGTTCTGCTTCAAGCTGACGAATTTTTCCTCCATTTCCTCCCGTGCAGTCCATGGGAAGAACTTTTCCAAGAAACTTTTCGAGAAATCCGCCCAACTGATCGGCTTGGACAAGCGGGGTCTCTTCCACAAGCCACCATTCCCGGGCGTAGTCTACCAACTGGATGCGTACCACATCCACCTTCTTATCCTCTGGGATCTGTGCCGCTACAAGTAAATTCTCTGTGTCAACTAGCCACTGCTCTGCTGGTAACGGCTCCTCTAAACCAGTAATTGTAGACGGACCCAAACGCCTGAAATCTGCTACGGTCTCTACTCGGTCAACTGGCTTAGCTCCGATATTGTTCACAGACTGTTGAACGATCTGCAAACCTTCCTGAAACGAGTCCGCTTGCTGCTGGATCAGCTCGGTCTGTTTCTTTTGATTCTCCAGTATTCCTCTTATCACTCCAAGCATGGCGGCTTCATCCACACGCCTTTGATACGTCTTCAAATTCTTATCTGCCATATTCCTGAAATCAAAACACCCAATATTAGCATGATGATAGATTCTGAATATAGATCAAGGCTAGAACTCCAAGATACTTAAATAGAGTGCCGCATTGTAACTATGCCGCGGTATCATAGCCACAATTACATAACTCCACCCAAGTCGCCTAAGTCCTAGAGATATCAAGGAATCAGTTTTCGAGTCGATATGCAAAGGAAGTTTGCATATCGTAAAAGACATAATCAGGAAGAATGTGATTCAAGAATGGTAAACGGCAAGGTAGCAGGACATGTTTCCTAAACACGGATATTCTAATTCGCGTATTGGGTACAATACCCAACTACAAAAGAATCAACCCGACTAACCTATGGCTCTCTGATACCAAAAGAACCATGTCACGCTCCGCTTCCCAGAGTACACTGAAATGAGCACGTGACATAGCCAACCATGCTACCTGTGGATAGGAAGTATCCATCCACAGTCACATTACGGCTGTAGAGATATCAAGAACAAAATAAAACTATCTAAAACATGTCTATAATCCAAGATAAATCATGAGTCAAGAATAAATAAATGCGGAAGCGAAAGATCCAATACAAATAACTGGAATATATGTCCCATAATGCGGGCTCACATCAGGAATAAAATGCAGGAAAGAAAAACTAACTACTGCTGACACTCACAGCTCAGCCTGTCGGCTGAAGTACTCCTGCTCGGACTGCAACAGCGGTACAGAATCTGGGCCATGCAAAACCCAGACGTCAGCGCGTCATGTCATCAAGTAATAAAAATATAAACAGGGTAGCAGGCAATGCAATATAAACATGAATAAAGCAAGGGTAAAATAATATAAGTCAGAGCAGTGCAGGGTAGTGTGCAGTGGGTAAACTAAACTGTTCCATCAGGTTCTAAAGTCTTTGAAACCAAATAATGTAATCCTCATCGTAACTCGTCGGTAGTTATTCCGTAACGTCCGGAAAGACGGCAAACAGTAGGTATTCCGTAACGCCCGGAAAGACGGCAAACAGTAGGTATTCCGTAACGCTCGGAAAAACGGCAAACAATGGGTATTCCGTAACGCTCGGAAAAACGGCAAACAATAGGATGGCCCTTGGAGTTACGTTCGGTTACAATACTGATTTCCCCATACCCTCAAGTTATATGTGTAAGTCAAGTCAGGTATCCCGTAATTAAGAAATTAATGCCAACACAGGATCAGGTAAAAATGTTTGTCTGGATAGACAACAGGAACGGTCCATGAGGACTACATGTCAGGTTTGTTGGCATTAGACACAAGATCAGGTAACGGGTCAGGTCATGGTACATCAGGTCAAATCAAGCAGTATACGGTACCATGTCGGGTAGATCAATATATATATAGCAAGTCAGGTCAAGATGTAAACAATATCATGGGTGTGCTCACAATCAGTTATACAAGCAAGCGTGGTTATCATCACATGATATAAGCAATGAGTTAAGAAATAAGCAGATTTACTCAATTTGCAGTACAGCTATCAGTCGTGTCACAGAGATGATTTCAATGTTATGCGAATGCAGTATGATAATTATGGCCTTTTAATCATGTTAACAAGTTTAAGAACCTTAGAGGTGCAATGATTTATATACAGGTTCAATACAGCTGTTACAGGTTAAAAATGCACACGAATGTCCAAATGGAACAAAACTATAGAGATAAATGCCATAAGGTATGTCAATATTAAAATGTGATTAAACGGTAAATGTGGTTATTAGGTTCAATTGCAAACTGTAGGTTCCAAGTTTAAAGATAAAATGACATATAACAATATTGTACATGAAAAATGAGAACTGATCGTACCAAGTTAAAATTTACAGGTTTAGGGTGTCATAAAATATATGTAAATATTGTATAGCATATAGGAAGGGGTACTTGCCTCGACGGGTCGCGAATCGGGAGAACGGAACGTTAACCGTCGGCGGGGAAAACTCGCGACGGTCGCACGGTTCACGGAATGAACCCAAACGACGAACAGTGAAGCCACATGAGTCGGGGTACCACGCTAGAACGTCGGGACGCGTCGTCGGCACCGTCGGATTCCGGCCGAGGAATGAACAGTAAAGATCAAGACATGCAATCAAGAAGAGAAAGAAAAATAGAGAAGAAAGGAAGAGGGTCTTACAGGTAGGGTGTTCTGAGATTTCAGGGGAGTCGGCACGGGGCGACGGCGATGAAGGTTGCCGGCGTGGTGATACTCCGGCGAAGGCAGTGGGTTATGGTGTGCAGTCGCGGCCGTGGGGGTCTGTAGAGGGAGGTGGAAGCGGTTTGGAAGGCCGGGACGTGGAGAGGGATGCGAGGAGGAGACGACGGCGAGTCACCGGCGAGGTTGGGCTCGCTGGGGAATGCACGGGTGGCCTCGTCGGGGTGTGCAGGCGCTCGAGAACGTGGAGAAATGGAGGAAGGAGGTGGGTGTGGCTGCGATGAGGGCGAGGAGACGAGGATGCTGGTGACGTTCGCGTCGGCGTTGGTGCGGCAGCGGCGAGGGGTGAGGCGGCCGGGTTCGACGAGGTTGGGTTTAGGTTAAAAAAAAGAGATGAGGATGGAGATGAAATATATATATGAGAGAGAGAGAGAAAGTGGAGATATATATATATATGGGGAGGAGAGAGAGATACGGTGAGGGAGAGAGAGTTAAGGAGAGGAGAGAGGTGGGGCCGGGCTAACGAGGGGAAACCCTGATTGGTTGAGGTTTGTTAAGGAAATGAAATATTAAAGATTTAAACGATTTTGAACAGTGAAAATCTTATAAGTTTAAGGAAAAATATTCGATGATTTGAGTATTAAAATTTGGATTTTGGCGCAAAATAAAACATTTCCAAATCGCGCCCGGGTCGGGTCCAAAAATTTGAAATTGAAATAATAGAATTTTAAGCGGGATCCAAAATTTAAAATGAAGTGTTTTATGATCAAAAAGCATACCCCCAAAACGGACACACGTACGTGCGCGTAGCCGTCCAAACTCGCCCGTTTCACTGAACGGGACGAGAACATGACGCACGGACGCAACAACGGAGTTAGGGGTGTCAAGTAGGCCAAGATGAATATTTTTAATTTTATTTTAGATGCCATAAATTGTTATATACAGAAATGAATTTGCCGGATAAAATTTACAGTAAATGACAATCAAGCAAGATAAGTGAAAAGAGTACCACATTACGCTCAAACAGTAACTGAAATTAGTAGCATTGGGCTCGGGTGTTACAAAAATGCTTATATTTATACATCGTTCCTATTTTCTGACTACTTATGTCATTTTTGCTAATCTTGTATTGTGTATCCGGATGCTTATACGTGAGTGTTTGTTTGAAGATCTCCTTAATTTCAATTCTTAATTTATGCACAATTTTTGTTTTTCCTATCTAACTTGCTGAAGTCACATTGAAGATAAATTACTTTGCCATTTTAAGCTAGTGTTACTTTCGTTAAGCATTGATATTGGAATTTTTTGTAGTTAATGAAGCTATTGCCCATGGGTAGGAAGAACATCTTTTACATCACACTTTATGGATCCGTGGTAAGTAGTGTATCATTTTGCACCTGAATTTTAATATATCTTGCTTTAGGCGTTATGAAAATTATAATATTCTAGTCTTACACTATATGTAAAATGTCGATTCACATCTCTTTTCAGCTTGGTGTTGGTTCATATATTGCACAGTATTTCTCTACGCTGGTCAATTCTATTCTTGTGAATTTTGGGCTCAGCGAGGAGATGCATTACCCTGTAAGTATGTTTTATAAATCTTACCTTATTCTTAATTTGTTATATAATATCTTAAAAAGTGCAGTAATGCTGTACATTGCCTTTCAGGGTCTGGCTTCCTCCTTTTTATCATATTAGCTGTATGTAGGCTTTTTGATGTAATAAAGATGAATACGAAACCTAAATTAACCCAATCAATTAAAATAGCCAAGACACTTTAAACCTCTTATCCTCTTTGATTGTTTTGATTTGATTTGATTTTTTAAAATATAGGCTTTGCATTTTGCAACTTAATAAATATAAGAACCAATGATGAGTATCTAGCCTAACCTAAGTCATCTAATTAGAACATATAGATGAATTGCTATTTTCCCATGCATCCAATGCCTCCATCACCAAGGTTTTATGATATAATAAAGATGAGTATGAAACCTAAATTAACTCAACCAATTAAAATAGCCAAGACACTTTAAACCTCTTATCCTCTTTTGATCGTTTTGATTTTTTTTTTTTTAATATAGGCTTTTGCATTTTGCAACTTAATAAATATAAGAATCAATGATAAGTATCCAACCAAACATAAGTCATCTAATTAGAACATATAGATGAATTTCTATTTTCCCATGCATCCAAGGCCTCCATTACCATGCATCCAATGAAAACAGTTAAGGGGGTGTTAGTTCCAAGTCATTTGAAAATACAATTCTGAAATTTGAAAATTCATGTTAGCCCCAAGTTATTTAAAATTAGAATTTGCTTAATACTGTTAGTCGAAACTAGCATTTCAGAATGCAAGTATTTGTTTTTTAGAATTCGTCATTCAACTTGAGTACAAAAATGAGAAAATCAATTAATCTTAAAATCGCCATATGCCCCTACGTTTTCTAAAATGCCATATGTACATAATAGATCAAAATTTAAATAAACCGTCCTTCTCGGCATCGCCACCACCGGCCGCTGCCACCATTAATTGGACATCGACCGCTGCCGCCCCCCGGCCAACCTTCCCCACTGCCCCCGCCGCCGAGCGACCATCCCCGATTCCCTGCCGCAGTCATCGTCCGACCGTCCCCACTGCCGTCGTCGACCGACCATCCCGTTGCCGCTGGCCGGCCACCGCGCGTAGCCATCGGCCTCCCTTCACTGCCATCGCCGCCGAGTGCCACCTGTCGCCGCCGCCTCCGGCCGACGATCGACTCCGCCGCCACCGGTCATCCTCCGCCATCGATCGCCGTCTATCAAACCTCCATCAGTTGAGTACCAGCTAACGTTCACAATTAAATGTATTATCCTAAATTACATATGGATTTTGCAATCAAATGACTAGCATTTTGAATAGAAAAGAATTTTATCAAAATGACGGCCATTTCATTTACAAATTCTGGAATCTGGGACTAACACCATTATGAACCTACTATTGGTATATGTATGAGACATGCGTCAACTTCCACGCTTCCAAGGTTCTTGATTTATGTCGATTATGATTGATTTTTAGTAATATGTGGAATTGATAAGGAATGGGTCCATGCATCATTATTTGATATATCTGAGAACTGTTATTTGTTAAAGCACAAGATTTACTTATCCTATAGCTATTCTCATATCCTTGTCTTAAAAAAATTATTTACAGGTATCAGTCTTTCTTCTGGCATGGATAATTCTAGCTGGGGCTGCTTTAGGGTACTGGATTGTTAGAAGATACATCATTTCAGAAGATGGCAGTATAGATGCTGGCATAGCCCTATTTGTTAAGTGGGCAATGCGCGTTCTTGCTGTCGCTTTTGTTCTTCAGGTATGTTGCTTGACCCAGTAGTGCTAGCGCCTCTATTTATTTTTGCTTTGCAGGAACCTTTTATTAAGTTTATGTACTGTGATATTTCCTTTAATATGAAAATAATTTACAACATGTATTTTTTTTCTTATTAATTTAATTCGCACATTTTTTTCTTTAATCAGATTTTAATTAGGCATTCTATGATACTACTTAAATAATTCACTTATATGGAGGCTTTGATTCGCTTGTTAGAAAATTTTATATATGGATAATTAAAGCTTGCTGCTATATCTTTGTTTTATATTTCAATGTGCACATATTATTTTTGGGCCATAAATTGGTTGAAAAATTATTGTTTGAACTGCACAAGTAGATATAGTGGAGACGAAGTGTTCATCTGGAGATATATAGTTAGGCAGCGCAACTGCAAGATTTAAAAAAAAAAAGGAAATAGAATGTGTCAGTACAATTCTAGCAAAGATTTCATAGAAAATATGAGAAAGGAAAAAAAAAACACTATTGGAGTTGCTATCCAGCCAATCAATTGTGTGCGAATCAAGCTAGGTACACTTTGAAATACTGTGCAGAAGCTGTCTAAGTTCACGCATTATGATCTTAACTGCTAGGAGATGCTGGGTTTTGTTAAATTAGGTACTTTACACAGGTTTGGGTCCCTTCTTCCGGTTAGGCTTAGATATCATGTTTTATATTCTTAACAAGCATAACAGTTTTTATTTTATCATTTTATTGGTTATAGGGTTTCTATTATGGTTCTAATTTTGAGTACAGACGGTTAGAGATTTGTTGGGTTTTATGTGGTTTGGAAATGGTAGAGTAGCTTTATGGTTCATTGCATTTATGAAATATCATTCATACATAAGCAAGATACTGCAGGGAATTAAAGAAGATATCATACATGCCATTTAGTGAGTCTCATACTATGCAACTTCATAAGATGACTGTAAAGAGAAAACATGATTTTAACTTCTTTATCTGTTATATACATGCTTATAAATTTAATTTATACTTCTGTATAAATTCAGTGGCTGCACAGGTACACTTTATAATGATTAATATAGCAATCCTTTCATTATATTTGTCAATACTCAAGATGAGCGAAGATGACGAGATTGTGTACATCTTCTACAGTTCTTTTTAAGTCCTATTACATAGAAATTGTTCGGTGTGTTGAGATGAGCTTGTATGATTTATCATCTCTGATTTTTTTCCTTCCTCGTATCAGAATAAAAGTTGGCTATTTTTAATGTTTCTCATTGGTTCTACCATTTCCAGAGCTCTCTAGACAGTCTGTTGCCACTGATTGCATTGAGTATATATTGGTGTGTTAGCTTTCTTGTAACTTCGAAGAAGTGGGGGGCTCGAGCAAGCTTGTAAGCTTTATGTACTTTCTCTTACAAATATACTATGTTAGAGACTCAATCTGTTGCCTTATTTTGTTAAATTGTAGGCAACTTGGGCGTTCAGAAAAAAATTTGTGGCAACCAAGAACAGGGAAAGCATATGCAAGTGGTAGCAGGCAAACAGAATTCTTGAGTCGGTCACCTAATAATGATTTTGGACGCAGTATTTGGAGAAGCTCAAGCAATCCATATAGGCTGTCCAACACAAATATGAGAGGTAATTTTTTATATTTTATGATGTCCATAATAAATTTTAATTTACATACAAGTCCCTACAAATTTAATGATTTGATAAGTCTCCAAGAATGTGTGCCTATCTATTATGGAAACCCATCTATCTTTTCTGTCATAGGATTTAGTTGCGGCTAAGGATTAATCATGGCTTTAACCCTTAATGAGATGTGACAACTTTGTCTATCCTTTAGTTTGCGTCTGTGTGTTCCTTGTCCTCTCTTCTTCATTCCTTAATGAAACCCACTGTAACTGCTGCTAAAAAAATTTGAAATTGAACTCACTCTTTCAATAAGAAGCGAGTAATCTCCTCTTTCCATTATTTTAATGTCATCTGATGTTCTCCCTTGTGGCTTAAATTAAATCACCTTATCTAGATGAACAACCATTCCTACTGAACCAATGAGGTAGTTTTTCACTGCAAACTCTGATTTTTAACTTAATGCTTCAGCCCATTTGTTAATTGATCCATTCTATGTTGCACAAATGCTTTGTAGAGGAGATTGTATTTGTATCAGATGCTCATCAGGTAGTTGGATGCTTGTGAATACTCTTTTTGAAACACCTTAAAATTTTATATTTTATTCTCCACATATTCGAGGATTCATTAATGAATAAGACACCTATGGTCTATTAATTAATGATGGGAAATACAATCAAATTAATTCATAAATGTATTTATGTACTTTGCCTAGTTTATTGAATTTAAAAGACAATGTTTATTTGGGTAAACTATTGCTTTACATAAACTGGCTGGCTTTTTTGCCGAATTTTTTTTAGATCGGGGGAATGGCTTTAGAAGGAAGGGAGAGGATGTAGGATTTGCATTCTTGAACCAAAGAAAATTATTTTCATTTAAGTCTAAATTTCCTAAATCGATAATCTCTTTTTGTTATTGTATCCAGTATAATAATTAAATATTTGTATCGAATTAATTGATTGTAGAAGTTTGAAATTTGTTAACTGGGGAATATATATGACTTGTAGCTTATCCCACGAACCTGTGCTACTTAGAATTGTTTCAGCCAACATCCATGCCACGTTCTCTTATATACTCTTTAAAAGCCATCAAACCAAAACTCACTCCGAATACAATTTCAGTGCGCATTCAGATCCTTGTCCTTTTATTTAGCTTCAGTCCAATATTCAGCAGCACCATTAGTCCACTCAGAGTGGGCTTTCACCTTTGAATTTGAATCTGCAGTATGTGTATTTGGAGCTCGATAGGTAATGGAGAATAAAAGGGATTGGGAATAGAAGACAGAAAGTTTAGACGTTAGTTGATTTAAAGAAGAGAGAAAAAAAAGGAGGGGGTGATTGGGAATGCAAGAAAAATTTAAAGAAGAAAATATGTTGAAGTGGAAAAGGACAATAATGAAAGGAAAGCGAATGACGAAGGGTTGGGTGGAAGCTTTGTTAAAGAAAAGTGATAATATATACTCCCTCTCTGCACTACGCTTCAAGTCTTAACCGCGAGTATATAAAACTATATTAAGGCGCACTGTATCCCAACCTTGGTCCAATGCAACCAAAGTCGCATGCCATAAGATCCAACCCATTATATATATAAAACTAATAAAAAAAATAAACATAAAGTGATATAAATTGACAAAAAATAATATTTTATACATGTCCTACATAATTTGTCATTTTGCATAGAGACTTCTACCGTAATTATTGAAATATCTTGGAACAATGTTATTTCATTGGGTTCAAAATTTTATTTCTATATAAAAGTAAATATTTAATATTGTTGTACGCATGCTTCCTTGCATGCATGCTTTATTATATTGGGTTTTATGCTATTATTTATTTATTGGGGCTGTATCATTGTTGTGAAGGGTTGTCTGTGCTGAAATTTTGGCGTAAAAACTAGATTACATATCATAAGAGATTGTCATGAAGAGAATGATGAAGAGGCTTTTTTAACTTACAGCTAACCAATCTTTTCGTATTAGTGTTCTCTTAGGTGACTAGTTGGTAACTTGAATCAGCAAAAATCATATAGGCAATAGGTTGCCTTCCATAGTCAATCCATTCATTGTTTGTTATCTCTACACCCTAAATGTCTTGCAGAGAGCTCGAATGATATTATCTTCTCTAACTTGTCGAACAATATAAATTTCCCCCCCTTAAAATTGAGAAAGCCCATTCGTTTAGAAAGTTATAGTTGTTTCTTCGTTTTGGCTTAAGCACTATACGATTCTCATTCATTCCTAAAAGTAGGAGTCGGCCCATCTCCCTCCACTATATTTCATGTGCCGGTCAAAAGTGAAAAGGGTGTGAAATTTGTGGGACTGGTAATAAATGGCGCTTCTTGTATTCTTGCAGCTGCAAATCATGTGTACTCTTCCCCTAGCCATAGATCCCCAAGCCAACAAGAAGACTTCTACTCATCTTTCCATAAGACACCTGTGCGCAGGTTCTCAAAGTCACAGTGGGAGGACTTCACCCGTGAATCAACCAGGGAAGCACTTGCCGAGTGGGCCTCGTCCCCAGATGTCTCCAAATGGATCGCGGACAATGCCCATCGAATGCGTCTTGATTTGGACCATGTGTCCAATGACAGCATAGAGAGCTCTTCGGACTCATCAAATGAAACAGTAATCGAGAATGGGAGCGGGCTTCGCTTCTTTAATTGGAAATGAGCATTATGTTCCTTTGAGTTTGTATATACAAACGCTGTTTGCAATAAAATGGTAGTTATTGGTTAGTTACTTCGTTAATTGATGATTATTTCTTTTCCCCAGGCATCTGGCCCTAGAAATGTTGTATTTGTAAGGGTGAGTATTATTGTAGGATATCTTTCATCCTGTTTAGTTGTTGTAAGGTTGGTAGCAATTAATATCTGACTTGTCGAATTGTAATAAAAGTTACGTGGATCTTTTAGCCTATTGGGATCTTTTTAGAAATCTGCTTGGTCTTTTTCTTTGCCAATTTTACTGACTAATAGTAAATAATAAAAGAGTGAGTTATTCAAGTGTGTTATGGCTCTTAGCCGAAGTACTTATAATATGGTAGCACGCTCTTGGTTATGTAAGTGCCACAATAACAGATATTTGTGATGCACAAGGTTCAATCAGTTTCTTTGTATGTGGTTGGTTCTTACTTTCTGCTTCTGTTTTTATCGTGTTTAAGATTACCATAATTTGGTGGAAAATATCTGATGTTTTTGTTCCCTGTGTTGATAAGGTATGATTTATGTTTCCTTGGCTGTATCTGATATTTCTGCTCCCCTATCTTGAGTTATTGATGCAAAAATTAATTTGTTACAGATTAATAGACAGGCACAAAGATATATCTTGATGTTTGTTCACAAAGCTTCACATGCTGCTAGTTTTCGGTTTGGGTAGCACCGTGAAATTTTATTATGCGAGCTTAATTATTAAACCAAAGAAGACATAATTTTGCTATGACAATGAATCTCTATTGTCTAATTAAATTAGATAGATACTTATTGTATAAAGAGATGTAAACCTGATTTAAATAATTAGAATGATAAAAACTAACAAGGCGAACCTATCAAATTAGACTGCAGGAGTTTAGATTTCTCAAAATAATGATAAATAAAAAGAGGAGAATGTTATTCCATCATACATGGAAAATAGAGAACTCGTATGTGTGGTAAGTAAATATTTATAAAACAAAGGATTGAAGAGATTTGAAAAATTCAATAGAAGTAGCAATACTATGAAAGATACTCTCCTCCATTCTTTGTTAGCGGAACTCTCGAAATGATTGAACTTATATAACACAAATAAAAAAAGAAAAATCAAAATTAGACATTGATAAAAAGAATAACACAGAGTAGTAAATAGATAAAAAAAGAAAACATTGGATAGATTTGAAGAGTTGATGAAAACAGCAACCTTATTAAAAGCGTTCTTCTTTATTTTTGAACAATTGATTTTAGAACTAGTATCACATGTGCATAAATTATAGCTTCGTATAATGTCAGATTTTCATGATTTTTTCATTTGTGTGCTCTTCCTTTCAAGTGACCAACTCAGAAATTTTTGTCCACGGAAGCACAGCATGTGATAAGGTCTCATTGAGATTTTGTTTAAAATTTTCTATTAAGCATACAATAGGATTCATATTTAATATAATTAAAATTTTAAAAAAACAATTATGTCAACGGTTGGAATTGAACCCGTGACATCTTATTAGGTAACATCATGCACAATCACATGGGCAACTATATCTTATGTATGTACACACAAGCTCCAAATATAGTAGATCGAAGTAAGAATTTTTTTTATATAAAATCTATGGGGACACGATCTATGGGGACACATCCCTCTGCGTTAAGTTAAGTTGTATGTGGGTCCCTCCGTGATCCGTTCCCGAGGATTTTGTTTGATCTGATGCTACACTGAACCTATATTAGGTGGGTAAGAGAATTGACTTCTTCTCCCTTAATGTGAAACAAAATACAAAGTTTTCACATTTTTTACATTTAAATTATATTTCTTATGATGCATACAGCTAGCAAGTGGGAGAGCCCCATACTCTTCCTATGAGCATCTATCAATTTTCTGAACAGTGAACACATATAGATAAGGTCTTTATTTTACTTTTTATGTCCTTTTTACGAACAAAACAATTTCAATCAAAGATGAAATAGTTTCTTTAATTAAAACTTTTGTTTGATGTCATTAGTGGAGCCAAACAGCGTAGTAAACTGTTTTAGACAAGGATTAAGAAATGACCTTGTTATCAAGAAACTTTTATTATTAATCTTGTGATCTCAAGTCTCAAAATCTATATATATCTATATCTATATATATATATCAAGAAACTTCTATATATCTTGTGATCATATTATTTATTTCAGATTGATCATTCGTTACCTTTTTAAATACTTGTTGTTTAACTATAACTTTAAGTTTACGCTAAGAGTTAATGCAATTATTTGTTTTCCATATATTTTAGCTACAATAACAAGGCGGTTCGAACGGCCAGTCTTAACATGGACTCTTCTATGTTATAACTAAAACAAAAGCTAATTTGTTTATCTATATTTTTTTTGTTAAGCATAAGCAGAGCATCATTAAGGTGAATTTATTTTGTAGGTCTATACATTTTTACATCGAGATAAATCCGAAATTCAATCCAAAAAAAAACCTTATTATGATCAATAATTAGATCTGATAACCGGTTTGATGATCCTGAATATCATGATTTCACAATGACAACGCCTCCCACAATCCTAGCAATCGTAGAAGATGTAAAGATCCAAATCTACTTTTCCTTCTTCCATTCATTTGGTAAAGAATATTAAATATATTCCTCAGTTCTCGTCATAATTTTCAAAATTTTAGTCCGTATACAAACTTTCAAATGGTATCATAGCATGCAAAATAAAATCCTACCGGACCATACTTTCGAAATGGCGGATGAATACACAGTTGAGTAAGTGGTTACTTGTTTCTCCACTCTTTCCGGCCCAATCAAAAGATCATATGCATCTCCTTCTCACCGACAACGATATATAAATTTTCCTTGCAGGATTCCCCAATAAAGAAGGAAAAAACAGAACAATCAAAAAGGCTGCATGGCCTCCATATAATTGTTGTTAGATCTTGTGGACAGCCAATGAAGCCACATCACAATCAACTATTATTATTATTTATTATTCGTTGTCGTTGTCAAATAATGTCAAGAGCCTTACATCAAAGTAATAATATTCATGGAGATTAATTGGAGGCAGCCTTCTCTTTCTACCAGAAGGTAACCCAATTCCCGACGTCGATCAGCCACGTCTCCTTTAGTTAATAGTGTCCCTTTTTTCTGCCTATATTTTCTGAAGCCATCCCATAAAACGTGGGGCGAATGAATGAAAACCATATATATGGCAAATTAAAAAATATTTCTCTTTCTTAACATATTTTTGCCAACAACGATTCTCAATGATGAGACCGGAATCTCTCTCAGATGTTGTCCTCTATCGATTTTGTGGTCAGCGAGGCTGAACGGTTGAGATTTGTGGTGAAACTTGGGTGTGGATCTTAATGGTTGTTGGTTGTTGTTGGCGCCGAGTTACCTGCAAAGGAAGTCCCGGGACGGGAAATCACCGTAGGACCCTCTGACGATAAAGAAATACCGGGGAATAATTGGGCAGAGTAGCGGCGTATTGGATTGAGTTCCAGTTACCTGAACCGTCTGGAGGAGGGGTTTATATAGGGGTCACATTGGAACGAGGCGATGCAAGATTCTCGCCGTTCGCTACGCCCCTACATCACGTTTGAGTTGATGGCAGGATACACCTATTAATGTCGAGATACGCTAGCGTAAGATGTAGGACGTGGAGCGGCGGAGATCTCGTCGTGGCGAGACATATGGAGCCGTTACGGGGGCGCTTGTGCTCCATGCTCCCGACCAAACAGGGACTCTGAGGAATCTCAGCTATAGGATAGCTCGGAGACGAGCAAGGACGCTGAGGAAGCTCAGCCATAGGATAGCTTGGAGATGAGCTAGGAAGCTGAGAAAGCTCAACTCTATGATTGTTGGGAGACGAACAATGGCTGGTAGCTAGACGAAGAGGGAATATACTCAGGGGAGGCCTCCAGAAGGTCGGGTGCAACCTCGGAGGTTAGGCGCCAAGGAATGTCCCCAATGCATCATATCTATTTCAGCTTCATACCCCCATGAATCTAGTGAGGTTATGTGGATGACACGTCATCTGCAACGTGTCGCGATCTAGGGAATTCCCATATGAGTATTGTCATTAGCCCCCCACCCTCGTTCCGACCTATTTATAGGTCGGGTCAGGAGTGGTTTGCTCGGTTTTCTCTGTTCAGCTTGGTGTCGAGGATTCTTCATGGTAGATTGTCCGGGAACGACTTTGCGTTTGGCAGTTGTGTCTCTTCGATCTCCGAGTCCGCATAGCGTTTTACCGTATGCCTTAATTTTCGAGCATATCCCTAATGACGTCAGCGGATCACTGAGAGGGCAGCGCCATAATGAAGACATCGCGTCGCCTGTTCGGGCCGTCGATTTCGTGCCACGTGGCCATAATCGGATGGCGGATTATGAGACGTCGCTTTCATCGGTTGGATCTGCATGAGGGGGAAGCGCCAAATGGTTGTCTACCACGTGGTGCCATCGGGACCATTGGGCGTGACTCTTCATTCTGGCGGGATCGGATTTGGGCCGCCAGATAGCCTTTGCTGAGTGTATAAATAGGGGAGGCCTATCCTTAGGAAACCCTTTGATTCGCCTGTCTTTTGACGTCTATAGATTGCTCGGCGCTCCTGCTCTTAGGTTGGATCCCCAGTCCAAATCCTTCTTCAGCTCCTCCTCCCTTGAATCAGGTCAGACGTCTTCCTCTGGTCCTCTAATAGATGTAGTTAGTGTAGAGTCAGGCGATGGGACTTTGACCTCTGAAGCCGAGTCTAGTAGGTCTTCTCCGTCTTCCCCGGCTTTTGATGGCCGAGAAAGTTCTTCTTCCTCTTAGTCAGGTTCGCCCCCAAGGGGTGGTGATTTCCTTGTTCCTGTTGTCGAGGAGCCAAGAAGGCCCTCAAGGCACGTATCGAGAATACTTGTGATGCTTCCTCGATGCTAAACAGGTCGGACGAGCTTTCCGACATTCAGGCTCGTTTCCATATTTTCTCTGGTTACACGCTCCGTCTGGCAAGGGAGGGTGAACGGGCAGATCAGGTATAGGGTAATGAGATTGCCCTGTACTTGGAAGCGTTCCGAGCAGGGATGCGTATACCATTTTCACTCGAGCTTTGTACCATCCTTCATTGTTACTAACTCCCCCCGGGCTAGCTAGCACCAAATTCTTCTTAAAATTGATCAGGCTTAAAATTGATCAGATCCTCTATAGCCTAGGTCTTCTCCAGTTCTTTCTTTGCTATAAGAACAATTCGGGTACTCATAAGGATGAATCGAGCTGGGTTTACTTCTCCTTTAAAAAGCATAAGGGTAGGACGGCCGGGTCGGGGGTAGTGGTCGTCCCTTCTTCCATCCATGAGTGGAAGGAGAAGATCGTCTTCGTCGGTCCTCCGAAGGGAGAGGAGTGGTTGGTGCCCACCAAATGGTAACGGGCAGATTGCTCGAAGGCCAAGCAGTCAAACGCCCTGGAGGCGGAGGCCGTGTCCCGGTAGGAGTCGATCCAGCGTGCCGACGCCTTGCTTTCCGAGCAGGCCCTGAGCTAGGCGGGACTCAATCCTGCGAGCTTCATAGGTAAGTTAGGTTTTAGTCGATCAATTTATATCTGGTATATTTCGCTACTTCTGTCGTTAACCCTTTTTATTTCCATCTGTAGAGCCCATGGACCGGTCGAAGATCATGGCCGCCTTGGTCGCTAATGTACAGGGAAGGATGGATGGAGGCGGCGGCTCGTCTAAATGTAACATTTCAGAGAATATAAAATATTATTTTTGGAATTTAATATTAAAATAATATATCTCCCGAAAACTGCCGATTTGCGAAATTGGGGTTTTCGAAAAAGGGTATAAATATATACCAATAATTGTGAAATAATTGGAGATTAAAATAATTTATTTATTTAAAAATATATTTAAAGGATTTGGCATTTTAAAAATTTATTATATGCAGTTTGAATAAAAACCCGATTAGTGCACTGCTAATCGCGATTAAGCCAAATCCGTGTTTCTACAGTTTTCATGGTTAGTGCACCATGACATGTTTCATTTGGTTACATGTTCATTTGTGTTGTTTATGTTATGGTTTTATTGTGGCGAGAAAAGAAAAGAAAGGAAAAAGGTGTTATGATGACTTGAGGAGAGAGAGAAGGGACATCATAATGAGAGTGAGCATGCTTGGAGAGAGAGAGTGAGAATAATTGAGAGAGAGAGAGAGGGGAGGGGGGCTGCCTCATTTGTTTTCCTCCACCATTTTCTTCTTCTTCTTCCTCATCTCACTCCCCCTTCTACCCTCATGACCCATCTCAAAATACTCCCTAAAACCCTATACCCCTTTTACAAAAGATGACCACCTCGTCACCCTCATCGCAATGGACCAAGTAAAGTGGGATTTTGACAACATTGGGACTTCTAGGATTTTGCTTGGGTGTAACCATGAGGTATATCTTTTTTCATTTAGGGTAGTTTTGATTTCCTAGTATTTTGTTTAAGTTTAGAAGTCGTTTAGTGGTGGATTTGTGAGTTTTGAAATTCTAGAGAAGGGTTTGAGAGATTGATGATGTTAGTGGCTGTCAATAAGACTTAGAGGTGATTCTTGACCTGGACCATAGCATAGAAACCAGAATACGGATTTAGGAATTGATCCATGTCGGTTTTGTGAGGGTTAGCATGCCTACAGTGAATCTGGAGCAACCCGGGGAATATCTGAGTTTAGCAAACAACTCTAGGGACCAAATTTGACCAATAGAAGACCACCCTAACCAGACGAGCCCCAACGGAGACACAAGGGTCGAGGAGGCCGGATTTTAAGGCCATGAGGCCGGCCAAATTGTTAGGGTTGGGTTCCAGGTTGTTCCAGTAGCTCAAATACCCCATATACAACACCCTATACTTGTTTGTTCATCCAAATTTGATCTGAGTCAAAATCTGGGGGCATTTTGGTGTGATTTTGGCTATATTTTCCGTATTTCGAAATGTTTAGTTTTGATATTTGGATTTGTATTTGGTTGTTGGATATTTGTACATCAACAACAAGGGTTGTTTGGTTGATTTTGTACGCGTAAGCTATAAGTTCTAACCTATGAGCAATGCGCGTGCCGTATTGGATTTCAGAACTTAATTTTTATAGCGTTGCGATATGTGTTGTAATTGTAGGTACCTTCGCGTGGATTCCGAGGCGACGGAGCATGGCGTCATCAACTTCGGCAAGCGAAGGCCACGGTGAGTAGATCTATATCTACGGGGGAAGTCAGGTGGATGACGTATAGCACCCCCGCACACTTTGATGGAAACCGATTTATATATAGATTATGGTTAATGAAACCTTTAATAGAAAACTATAGATAGAGTAAAAAGGTAGTTAGAGAACCATATTAGAAACTAAGGATAGTTAGAAGTGAGATGATACGACTAATATGTGATGACGGGATTTGAGGATGATATTTGATGATATTACCGTCTAGGGTACTATAAGACTAGATAGTCGACGTAAATGTGTCATCCGAACCATACCTATTTTCAAACTGAAGAATCGTATGCATCTTTTAAACAGATACCTTGAGGGATGTTACAGATTTTCAAATGATATCTTTTCTTTAAAAACACCGTAGCCCCTACTTTCAAAACTACAATTCGCATCTTTCAAAAACTGTTTGTATGGTTCGGGTGTGTATGTTAGATTAGACACGTATCTTATAGTAAAGGTAGAATGTATTTCCAAAATTGGCTTGATGTGAGATATAAAGGCAATGAAAAGAGAATACGATTTGGCATGTGATATGATGAGATGTTGGTATACGGATGCGAGTCGATTGAGATGATTGATACCTTTGCCGGCCCCCCCCGATATGAGATTGTTATGGATGTGACCCGGGGATATAGGTATATAGATATTTATATTGTTGTGAATCTTGAATGATAATCCCTATGTAACATTAGGCTGTACCCTCATTGTCATATAGGTTGATAGGATCCCTATTGGTTTAATGCCGCCGCACGATGATTTTCCGTGCGTGATGAGTTGGGCTTGATGATTGATCCATACCCTTGACTAGAGGATGCCGTACGATAGATTATACCGTACGTGATGTCGTGAGGCTAGATGCCGATGGTTAGATTCACCGTCTCGGTCATGTTAGATACTTATACCCGTCGGCATTTGCATACGATTTACCTTATGCTGCATTCATGTTATTCTCATTGCATCGCATATACCTGTGCTAGTACACTTACACCATTATCGATGATGCGTATGTTACACGTAAACAGATTTGCCGGCTCACACACTTCATCATCGATAATTGCCATGTCACTACACAGTAGAACTGCTGCATCAGGATATGACTCCTTGCATGATATACTTGCTATAGCTACATATTGTACATCCATACTTGCGTACATACATATTGTACACCCATACTTGCATGCATACACACATGCACCTTTATACGATGTTGTATTTGACTCTGGAGAAATTGGGAACCGCAGGATATATTTAAAAACTTGATTCATTTTAAAAGAGCGGTTTTCCCTGATATTGTCACATCACTGTTCCATGCTGCATGATATACGGATATGCTTACATTCTTTTATATATCGCATACATCATGCTTTATGATTATACGCATTGAGATATGTTGTTTTCATGAAATTTCTGGATTTGAGAACCGTGGTGATTTCAAAAGAAAGTGTGTATTGTTTTAAAAACCCGGTTTCTTTTGATATGATATTTCAGTGTGTCCACCATGTGTTTTCTCGGTTCTGAGAGTGGCATATGAAACCCGATTCGAGGAGCGGTAGGCACCGTCTGCGGGTACATGGTGGACCCGGTGAGGTATCCCGGGACAAGAAGACTCGTATTGTTAGACAGTGAGCCTGGCAGGGGAGCACTACTTACCGGTGATAGTATTTGGGCTCGGCGGATATCCAGAGGATACCGACCGGAGTCAAGAGATGATATGGGCCAATCCAGACCGACGGAGCCCGAGGGCCGATCCGGACTGATGGAGCCCGAGATATGAGGATTTACGTGTCGATGCTGGACAAGGGTTTCATGATATTTAGAGTGTCGATGCTGGGCATTCAGGTTCCATGATTTTGCTGTGTCGCGAGGGGCACACATTGATTTATATTCTTATACTTTCATGCATATGCTTTTATGATATTTACATGCATGATGATGTTGTGTCAGTGATTGACACGTGGACGAGATCCACATGCATACATATATTGATTTTATGGGTGGACGAGATCCACATGCATACATACATTGATTTTATGGTTGGATGTTATCCATATGCTGGTAGGCATTTATTTATAGTGTTGGCACATATACAAACCCGGTCACCCTAGATATCATAGTATTACCTTTATGATATAGTTGACCTAGGAGTCGTTGTTTATTCGATTTCTACTTGTTGATGTTTTTCTACTCACGAGTTGGCAACTCACCCCCGTTGTGCCACAGTTCTTACAGGTTGACCACATGGATCAGTAGCGGCATCACTGACACATACCTACTTTTGGGTGGTTTGCTTGGTAGGTGGGACATTTGTATCGTACCCACTCTTGTATTTACTATTTCATATTGTATCTAGTCAACTCCATCAAATCAAACTAGTATTTGTATAAGTAATGAGACTTAGTGAGACTTTTGGTTGTGAGACTTATAGCGAGGGGTTTTCCGCTACTTGTGGTTTGATGCCTTGCTTATTTCTTTATCATTTGTGGTGAACTTTGCCGTTAGGCGTCGTATACTTATATTTATGTTTTGCGCGGTTATAGATCCGCCGTTTGGCGAAGAGCTAGCTCCCGCTTGGGGATGCCATTATCATTATTATGTATTATGGTTTTGGATAAAAAATACAAAAGAGGTGCTGCCCAAATTTTTAAAAGACGGAACATGTTTTTCAACTAATAAATTCCACTTGCATTTTTCATGTTCTTTTACTTATGCATTTAGAAAACATTGATTTCACCCTACCTTTATTTCAAAACTTTACCTCTTTTATTTTCTTAAAAAGGTTTAGATTTCTGGGTTTCGGCTTACTTGAATTACGTTACGCCTTTAGACGTTGCGTGATTCGGGTGCCGGTCACGAGCTAAATTTTTGGGTCGTGACAAAGTTGGTATCAAAGCGCTAGGTTTAATCTTGGTTCTAGTCTATATTTGACTATGCGGAATCTAGGGTGGGTATGTATTTCGGAACCTAGTCTTGACCTTACGGAACTTAGACTTGAACCGGGGGGGGTATTAGACCCGAACTTTCGTTTCATAGGTTGACCCTGATTGATGGAGTAGGTAGCTTGAGTAGAGTGACGTACCGTACGTATGTTCCGCGCCATATTTACGATACGATACTCCACTTAAGAAAGCTTAGGATGTACATATTTTGAGATCTATGATTCTCTTCATACCCATGATTATATATCCATTTGAGATCCTTGATTCTATTCGTTTCCATGATCATACTCTCATTGATGTTGTCCTTCTTATGATCATGTATCTATTTTGGATCTGTCGTTCCCTTTCATGCCTTTGATCTGTTTTCATCGATGCACGCTTGAGGTTCCTATCACCATGGTTCGAGCGCAGATTGAGCTGCTGCTAGTGAGGCGGTCAGGGCGAGCTCGTCATGGACGAGGACTGACCATTGTGTTTTCTGGTGACATGGGAACGTCTTGAGTTAGCGTTTGTGTTGTGACCTCTTATTGGAGGCGAGTGTTTGGCTTTGCACCGGATGATCGGGCCATTGATAGAGCTGCCTGTTGCGAGAGGACTGTTGATGTACAGCATACCTCAAAGATTGTGATGTCGCCTACCATGCAGACGGATGACCCAGCTGTTGCTGAGATTGATAGGATCTCGCTTCCAGAGCTTACGAGCTGAGATCGCCGGAGCTTCCAGGCAGAAATGCGACAAATGATAGCCAGTCTATCCCGAGTTGAGAGACGAAGGTGATTCGTCAGATTGATGCGCCGACGCAGGCCCAGTCGAGTTGAAGATTTCCAGTGTGAAGAGTCTTACTCAGATCTAGAGCAGACCGATCCAGAGATGACCGTTGATGTATCGTCTTTCCTGGAGGGTTGAGGCATTGTTTAGCATGCGGGCGAAGGGTATTCACATGTCGGCTAGGCGAAGCTAAAAAGTTCAAGAGAGTGTCAGAAACCCATTTTTCCCAAGTTTAAAGTGTTCGGAGGAACATGCAAGTGATTCTGTGGAACCTCTAGAAGAATGAAATCCTAACTCGACATGATGACCATGGAACCGCTTTGAACCTTAGGGTTTGCGGCAGTTTAGCGATACCATTAGTGAGGCTTCGGTTTGCCCTTTACGGCTGTTCCAGAGGTACTGTGGTATGTACCAGATATTTTTAGACTGTGCTCAGGTGTTGAGCCTTCGGGAATTATGGGACCTTGATGACTCGATCGAAAAGTTTGACGTCGTCCGGATATCATGTGATAGGAGACCAGTAAGCTGATCAGTTTCGGATAGAGGACCTCACCCAGATGCGTTGTGAGTTGATCAAGGACGGGCGAGTATTGAGTATTCCTCCAATGGTTGGGACGAGTTCCCGAGAACGTGTTCGGCCAGATATCTTCTACAGAGTGATGAAGATACCGAGTTCGTAAATTTGAGTCCGTGTGAGAGATTTCAGATTGACCGTGACCGAGAACAGTTGCAGTGCGCAGATAGCATGACGTGACGTCAAAGTGGACGATGATACGGACGAGTGGAACCAGAGGTTCGCGCGAGATGCTGGCGAGCAGTTGTTACTCCCCGTTGATGCCAGAGGATCTGATGTGCATACAGAGGCGTTGGGATGAGCCCAGTTCCCGAGGAAATGTTGTAGTGAGGACGCAGATGTCCAGAGAATGAGAAAAGATTATGTAAGAGTACCAGCCTCCGTACAGTTCGGCATAGGCGAGATCGGAAGAGACCTTGAGCAGGATTCCTTCCAGGACACTGCTGCAATAAGATTTTCACCCAGGATCAGATGTGTCATGTGTATTCAGAGAGTCAGGAGCCGACGCCAGTGGCGTGCTGTCTTACGAGTGGTCGTGATGATTGACCGAGAGATGACCAGAGAAGTGCCAGAACGGAATCGTCCCCGTTAGCACACCTGACTGGGCTGATGAGCCGATGGATTGCGAGATTGGTGAATCTGCAGAGAAGATAAGGACCCGGAGACCGAGGACGCCAGACCGTGAGCTTTTAGGCACACCGATTTATTCTTCGACATTGTAGGAGGTGTACCTCGATGTCATTTGTTGCGATTTGCGTTTGTGATCTGAGTATCACGCTTATATCACTTGGATTTGAGTTTTAATGATGAATTTTATGATATTGATTTTCGTGCACCATGGCTGCACCTACTGGGTATTTATATTTTGGCATAGTTATTACACTTGAGATATGCTTTATACACTGTTGTGTTGATTTATGATTTGTGCACAGTTATTGCACTTAATATCGTTTTGTGCCTTAGCTGCACATGTTTATGATTTCATGGATTTCATACAGTTGGGTTGATTTGTGCATATGGTACGCATTCGATTTGGTTTTTGCACTCGGTATAGTTCACATATGCTTGCAGTGCATTGATACGTATTTTGTGCACCACAGTTGCACCTGACTTCGTTTTGATTTCATTTGTGATATTGATTGTGATTCCATGCTTAGGGCATGCATATGATTTGATTTACGCTTTCGGCATAGTTTTCATGCACTTTTAGTATTTTGATTTGCTTTTGTTCACGTTGATGCACATGGTTGTGAGATTATATACCACGGTATACCTGATTTGGATTTGAATTGAAATGTGTTGTATACCGTCGATTTCGATTGTGATACTCGATATTTGTTTTGTGCACCTTGTGCACCTGATTGGATTCTTGCGCATATTTGACGCGCTTGGATTGGACTTTTGCACATGTTCGGCGCTTGATATTGGATTTCGTGATTTCGTGCATGTTGGATGCACACGATTTAGATTTTATTCATGCATGATGGATGCACCTGATTTGGATTTTCGTGCATGTTGGGCATATGATATGAGATGCGATTTTGGTGCACACCAGATGCACTAAATCGGGATTCTTTGTGCATATCAGCTGCACCCGATATTACTGCCAGGCACACCGTTGCCTCTGACAGGTGTTTCATGCACACCCGTTGCACTTAGATGTTATTTCTGTGCACATGTATGGCACATTCATGGATTTTGATTTCCGTGCGTACCAGACACATGCGGCATTCTTATGCACATTTTGGGATTGATTTCTTATGGAGCAGTACGTTTTTATGATATTTGCTATTTGTTTTCATACTGAGCAGGACTATTCAGAGGACAGTACCTGAATATATTTTGCATGCATTGATAGCTATCGAAGGGATTTCCAAAAAGGGAGCTATAGTCTTAGTATTTACCTACGTGTCTGAGATGACCCGAAACATTTTATAAAGGAAACCCTTCTAAATTATTTTCAAAAATGGAGGGACGTACATATTAAACAAAGGATAAGTATATATATAGTTATTTTCTTATAATAGACGTCCTCCACTGTGCCGCGATATGCGCATCGCACAGCAACATGAAAGGTTTGGCATGCATTTCCTTCAGATGTTTACATGTATAGTTTTGATGTATATCATATTGGTTTTCGTATTGGATCTGACATTTGTGTCTTCTCCATGACTCCGATGATTGCGGGATGCTTGACGGAGTTTTGATTTGGAGTTATCTGCTCATTGTTCACGCGCATGCATTGCGCTATGATGCGTTTTATGTATTGATGATTTCGGAGCCCCGACGACTTGGACTTTTTATTGAAATGTTTTCGATTTTGGGGGTTTAAATTTAAATTCGGGGACCGAATTTATTTAAGAGGGGAAGATTTTAACATTTCAGAAAATATAAAATATTATTTTGGAATTTAATATTAAAATAATATATCTCCCGAAAACTGTCGATTTGCGAAATTGGGGTTTTTGAAAAAGGGTATAAATATATACCAATAATTATGAAATAATTGGAGATTAAAATGATTTATTTATTTAAAAATATATTTAAAGGATTTGGCATTTTTAAAATTTATTATATGCAGTTTGAATAAAAACCCGATTAGTGCACTGCTAATCGCGATTAAGCCAAACCCGTGTTTCTACAGTTTTCATGGTTAGTGCACCATGACATGTTTCATTTGGTTATATGTTCATTTGTGTTGTTTATGTTATGGTTTTATTGTGGCGAGAAAAGAAAAGAAAGGAAAAATGTGTTATGATGACTTGAGGAGAGAGAGAAGGGACATCATGATGAGAGTGAGCATGCTTGGAGAGAGAGAGTGAGAATAATTGAGAGAGAGAGGGGGGGCTGCCTCATTTGTTTTCCTCCACCATTTTCTTCTTCTTCTTCTTCCTCATCTCACTCCACCTTCTACCCTCATGACCCATCTCAAAATACTCCCCAAAACCCTATACCCCTTTCACAAAAGATGATCACCTCCTCACCCTCATCGCAATGGACCAAGCAAAGCGGGATTTTGACAATATTGAGACTTCTAGGGTTTTGCTTGGGTGTAACCAAGAGGTATATCTCTTTTCATTTAGGGTAGTTTTGATTTCCTAGCATTTTGTTTAATTTAGAAGTCGTTTAGTGATGGATTTGTGAGCTTTGAAATTCTAGAGAAGGGTTTGGGAGATTTATGATATTAGTGGCTGTCAATAAGACTTAGAGGTGATTCTTGACCTGGACCATAGCATAGAAACCAGAATACGGATTTAGGAATTGATCCATGTCGGTTTTGTGAGGGTTAGCATGTCTACAGTGAATCTGGAGCAACCCGGGGAATATCTAAGTTTAGCAAACAACTCTAGAGACCAAATTTGACCAATAGAAGACCACCCTGACCAGACGAGCCCCAACGGAGACACAAGGGCCGAGGAGGCCGGATTTTAAGGCCATGTGGCCGGCCAAATTGTTAGGGTTGGGTTCCAGGTTGTTCCAGTAGCTCAAATACCCCATATACAACACCCTATACTTATTTGTTCATCCAAATTTGACCTGAGTCAAAATCTGGGAGCATTTTAGAGTGATTTTAGCTATGTTTTCCGTATTTTGAAATGTTTAGTTTTGATATTTGGATTTGTATTTGGTTGTTGGATATTTGTACATCAACAACAAGGGTTGTTTGGTTGATTCGTAAGCTATAGGTTCTAACCTATGAGCAATGCGCGTGCCGTATTAGATTCAGAACTTGATTTTTATAGCGTTGCGATATGTGTTGTTATTGTAGGTACCGTTGCATGGATTCCGAGGCGACGGAGCATGGCGTCATCAACTTCGTCAAGCGAAGGCCACGGTGAGTAGATCTATATCTATGGGGTAAGTCGGGTGGATGGCGTATAGCACCCCCGCACACTTTGATGGAAACCGATTTATATATAGATTATGGTTAATGAAACCTTTAATAGAAAACTACAGATAGAGTAAAAAGGTAGTTAGAGAACCATATTAGAAACTAAGGATAGTTAGAAGTGATATGATATGACTAGTATGTGATGACGGGATTTGAGGATGATATTTGATGATATTGCCATATATGGTACTATAAGACTAGATAGTCGACGTAGATGTGTCATTCGAACCATACCTATTTCCAAACTGAAGAATCGTATGCATCTTTTAAACAGATACCTTGATGGACGTTACGGATTTTCAAATGATATCTTTTCTTTAAAATCACCGTAGCCCCTACTTTCAAAACTACAATTCGCATCTTTCAAAAACTGTTTGTATGGTTCGGGTGTATATGTTAGATTAGACACGTATGCAGTAAAGGTAGAATGTATTTGTAAAATTGACTTGATGTGAGATCTAAAGGCGATGAAAAGAGAATACGATTTGGCATGTGATATGATGAGATGTTGGTATACGGATGCGAGTCGATTGAGATGATTGATACCTTTGCCGCCCCCCTGATATGAGATTGTTTTGGATATGACCCGGGGATATAGGTATATAGATATTTATATTGTTGTGAATCTTGAATGATAATCCGTACGTGACATTAGGCCGTACCCTCATTGTTATATAGGTTGATAGGATCCCTATTGGTTTAATGCCGCCGTACGATAATTTTCCGTGCGTGATGAGTTGGGCTTGATGATTGATCCATACCCTTGATTAGAGGATACCGTACGATGGATTATACCGTACGTGATGTCATGAGGCTAGATGCCGATGGTTAGATTCACCGACTCTGTCATGTTAGATACGTATACCCGTCGGCATTTGCATACGATTTACCTTATGCTGCATTCATGTTATTCTCATTGCATCGCATATATCTGTGCTAGTACACTTACACCATTATCGATAATGCGTATGTTACACGTACACAGATTTGCCGTCTCATAAACTTCATCATCGATAATTGCAATGTCACTACACAGTAGAACTGCTACATCAGGATATGACTCCTTGCATGATATACTTGCTATAGCTACATATTGTACATCCATACTTGCGTACATACATATTGTACATCCATACTTGCGTACATACATATTGTACACCTATACTTGCGTGCATACACACATGCACCTTTATACAATGTTGTATTTGACTCTGGAGAAATTGGGAACCGCAGGATATATTTAAAAACGTGATTCATTTTAAAAGAGCGGTTTTCCCTGATATTGTCACATCACCGTTCCATGCTGCATGATATACGGATATGCTTACATTCTTTTATATGTCGCATACATCATGCTTTATGATTATACGCATTGAGATATGTTGTTTTCATGAAATTTCTGGATTTGAGAACCGTGGTGATTTCAAAAGAAGTGTGTATTGTTTTAAAAATCCGATTTCTCTTGATATGATATTTCAGTGCGTCCACCATGTGTTTTGTCGGTTCTGAGAGTGTCATGTGAAACCCGATTCGAGGAGCGGTAGGCACCGTCTGCGGGTACATGGTGGACCCGGTGAGGTACCCCGGGGCAAGAAAACTCGTATTGTTAGACAGTAAGCCTGGCAGGGGAGCACTACCTACCGGTGATAGTATTTGGGCTCGGCGGATATCCGGAGGATGCCGACCGAAGTCGAGAGATGATATGGGCCGATCCGGACCGACGGAGCCCGAGGGCCGATCCGGACTGATGGAGCCCGAGATATGAGGATTTACGTGTCGATGCTGGACACGGGTTTCATGATGTTTAGAGTGTCAATGCTGGGCACTCAGGTTCCATGATTTTGATGTGTCGCGAGGGGCACACGTTGATTTATATGCTCATACTTTCATGCATATGCTTTTATGATATTTACATGCATGATGATGTTGTGTCAGTGGTTGACACGTGGACGAGATCCACATGCATACATACATTGATTTTATGGGTGGACGAGATCCACATGCATACATACATTGATTTTATGGTTGGATATTATCCATATGCTGGTAGGCATTTATTTATAGTGTTGGCACATATACAGACCCGGTCACCCTAGATATCATAGTATTACCTTTATGATATAGTTGACCTAGGAGTCGTTGTTTATTCGATTTCTACTTGTTGATGTTTTTCTACTCACGAGTTGGCAACTCACCCCCGTTGTGCCACAGTTCTTACAGGTTGACCACATGGATCAGTAGCGGCATCACTGACACATACCTACTTTTGGGTGGTTTGCTTGGTAGGTGGGACATTTGTATCGTACCCACTCTTGTATTTACTATTTCATATTGTATCTAGTCAACTCCATCAAATCAAACTAGTATTTGTATAAGTAATGAGACTTAGTGAGACTTGTGGTTGCGAGACTTGGAGCGAGGGGTTTTCCGCTACTTGTGGTTTGATGCCTTGCTTATTTCTTTATCATTTATGGTGAACTTCGCCGTTGGGCGTCGTATACTTATATTTATGCTTTGCGTGGTTGTGGATCCGCCGTTTGGCGAAGAGCTAGCTCCCGCTTGGGGATGCCATTATCATTATTATGTATTATGGTTTTGGATCAAAAAATACAAAGGACGTGCTGCCCAAATTTTTAAAAGACGAAACATGTTTTTCAACTAATAAATTCCACTTGCATTTTTCATGTTCTTTTACTTATGCATTTAGAAAACATTGATTTCACCCTACCTTTATTTCAAAACTTTACCTCTTTTATTTTCTTAAAAAGGTTTAGATTTCTGGGTTTCGGCTTACTTGAATTATGTTACGCCTTTAGACGTTGTGTGATTTGAGTGCCGGTCACGAGCTAAATTTTTGGGTCGTGATACCAAACCCGCACAGAGCGCGGTGCCCCGCGAGGGTCCCTTAGCAAAGGTCACCGCCGCTCTGCCTGTCCCCGAGGAGCGCAGTAGCGGAGGGCAGAAACAAGCCCGGGAACAGGTTCCCTAGGTGAGGCCGGATGCGCCTTCCTCCGCCTTGTCTTTGGGCAAGAGGCTCTAGAAGGTGGTTTCCCGGCAGCTTCCGGCCGGGATACACGTGCAGGAGAGTGACTTCTGCCTCGAGGTGCCTTCGGGGCTATCCGTGACCAACAGCTTGCTGGTAGATATGGAGAAAGTGGCGGAGGCCAAGATACCTCGAGACACCATGAAGGCCCAGGTTGCGGCGATAGCTCAGGAGGTAGTCCAGATTGGTGATTTTTTCGCAAATTTCCAAGTAAATTTTCCCCTGTTCATTCCCTGGCAAATGTTGTTTGCTTTTTTTTTTTCTGCAGGTCCTTCAACACTGCACCCTCTTAGCCGTCATGGAGGTCGAGGAAGTTTCCCCGGCGATAAAAAACGTCGGGGAAACTTCTTCACGTGAGGAAGATCTCCTCGCAAAATTGAATGAGGCAGAGGATAACGCCGCCTCCCTCGAGTTGCAGTTGGTCTCAGAGGGTGTGAAGGCCAAAAGGCTGAAGGAGTCCCACCGAGCCCTGACTGAGTCCAACCGAGCCCTCCAGGTCCTGGCCGGCGAAGTCAACGAGATCTTTGATGCCATGAGGAAGCAAAGAGACTCATTTAAGGGGATGTTCAGGAGGCCAACAAGGCGGCGAAAAAGGCCTAGGAGAGGGCGGAGAAGGCTGTGGAGGACTATAAAATGTTCGATTCTACGTCGACCTCGCTGACTCTGCGGCCGTTGGGTGACATAATGCCCTCGACGCCGTCAAGGAGATGACACCCGTGTTTGACGATTGGGAGCTCTACGCGAGGTACCCCTTCCTGGAGGAGGAGCTAAAGGGCGGAGGCGCTGAGCATGCGGATGGAGGCGTCGAGCAGGTGGGCGGAGGCGCTGAGCAGGCGGACGGAGGCGAGCAGACTGGTGGAGGTGTTGAGCAGGCAGAAGACGAGGAGACCTTGACCAAGAAGATGACTTGAAGTTGCCGCTCTCCCTGTTCTCTCTTTTATTGTAGGCCTCCGGGCAATTTGTAGCAATTTTGTACAGCTGATGAGCTCATAATACCCTGTATATAATTTCGAAATTAATGAAATATTTTTGCTCGTCTGTGATGTGTCTGATTGGAAAGTCTCATTTTTATTTTTACTTTTCCAAGTGTGGATAGGCCAGAACCCCCATCACCCCGGAGACGGGGTAACGTGAGTTAAGCGAACACTAGGCTTATTCTTCCAAGTGTAGATAGACCGGTGTCCCCCCTCACCCGGGAGACGAGGTAACAAGATTCAGGCGAACATTAGGCTTATTCTTCCAAGTGTAGATAGACCGGTGCCCCCCTCATCCTGGAGACAAGGTAACGGTAGTCCGACGAACACTAGGCTTATTCCTCCAAGTGTAGATAGACCGGTGTCTTCTTAGAAACTCTTAGGAACTCGGACCGGCCTTAGCAAAGCTCGGTGTTATCCCCTATTCGGATTTGAGTGGACTTAATGTTAGGCCGGCTATCGACAGTGTTGGATGTATATGCTCTAGAGGCCAGTATTGTATATGTATACATATGGATACTAGAGATATATATGTACAGAACAATCTTGCTCAGATTTATAGTATATTATTTGACTTGTCTTTATCGGGATATGTGTATTGTTTTTTTATCTGGTTTTCACATATTGATAAAGACTCGATACGGTAGTGTACTATTGTGGTTTGTCTTTATCTTAACATGGCATATGTCATACATATTGCGGTTACATGTTGATAAAGCCCCTAGGATCTTGCTTGACTACCTGCGTTGTGATGGCGATCATATTTGTGGGAGAAGGGTAGTCCATAAGCACATCCTTAAATGGTCCCTAATCGCGTGAGTATCGAGACTGGGCACTGATACTCCGGAGTAGACTGGTGTGTACTTTTTTACCCCCGTCGGGGGATGGTTGGTCCCTCAGCCATTGGTCTGATGCACCTAAGATCGTATGCAGGTGCTCACTGGGTGTGAGTACACTGGACGGACTCGTCGAGAACTTGTATATGGTACTATACCTATCGTCAGATGGAAGTTCTCAGGTGACATGTGTGCATATTAGTCTTTGGACCCGAGATCGGCATTTGTCTCGTGTGAGTTCCCACTGAACTTTGATCATTACCCTACCACGGCTCTACTGAGTCGTGCAAACAGGTTTTGGTTGGGTTCAGTCCCAAGCCACATGGAGGCAATGAGCGATTGTCGGGGATTCGTCTCTCCCGGTATAGAAAGTCGATATCGCACTGTGATTCGATTGGTCAGGACCATAAGATGGCCAAGGCACGTGGGATTTACTGATAGGTTGATCAGTAGTTTTCCGGATTGGTCCTGAGCCACATCGACACGACTTATCAGGTTGTTAGGGTCTGACGTTCACCATCCCCTAGACCTGGTATGCGATACTCTTTGACGAAGAGACCGGACTGTACGGATATTGTCACGGATAGGCTCAGTAGGAGATCCGGATGAGTTTTCTTGTCGGCCTTCCTTTTCGACAGGTACCTGGGCAGCCGTTACGTACAGCTAGTGCCGCTGACGTGCTTGTGGTTAAACCCACTGCCAGAGTACTGTCGAGTCTTTAGAGTCCCACACAGAGGGTTTCCCTGATCCAGGCAAAACGATGTAGTAGCCGTATTGGATACGTGCAGGGTTCGATCGATTGATGTACTTAGTACTCGGATTTTCGATCGGACAGTTTGTAATACTAGCTGGCTCGGGTTTGAGCCGTATTATTAAATCAGGTATTGATTTAATAATTTACATATATGTATTTCGATATATATATTCTAGTATTACGTTCTTCGTGTTATTCTATCTCTTTTGGGCGTTCGTATTTTTATCTGATTGCCGGTATATTTGTACAATAGACTGAAATCCGTATTTACTACAGATTTCCTTCTAGAAGGTGGCCACCTCATTATGTATTTTCTTTTTATTTGATAATTGGAAATGAGGTGTAAAGTAAAAGGTATGGGAGGAATGGTGATGACCATGCTTTAATAATTCACAAACGAATTTATAATTCATTTGGAGTTACTATTGAAGCATGGTTGTTAATTGTTTATTGAAAGAATTCACACACAAAACCAAGGGGTGTGATTTTCTCTCACTTCATGCTTCATTTCTCTTTGAGCTCTCATTTTTCTTGAGTTCCTCCCTCCTCTTGCTTTCTTCCATCTTCATCTTCTTCCTCTTCACTAACATTCTCATGTGTTGAGAAATAAGTGAAGAGGTTAGAAAATAGATAGCAAACACTTAGACACCCTCCACTACATCCTAGACTACTAGGTTTAGTAACCCAAGTTCTCTAGTTGCTCCTTATAGCTATTTGGTTAGGAGCTAGAGCCATGGATCATATTCCCCGGGTGGATCATCAAGGACCAAGGAAGGCCGGAGAACAAGCTCGATCCCGGAGGACCGACGGAGCAAAGGAAAGAAGATCAAGCAAGTTCAAGGTGGCTAGTAGGAGCTAAGGATGAAGAACGAAGACCGAAGGACTTGGTTCGTTTGGTAAGAATTCCTCATCATAGTAGATAGCTCTCCTAGTATAGCTAGTTAGTTTTATGGAAAGATCCGGTTTTAGGGTTTAGTCTAGCGCCAAGTTTTGTTTGCAAGAAAATTTTTGTTCCGCATTTGGCCACGGGAGTTGGCCGGGGCGCTAGGGTAACCCTTCATGGTATCAGAGCCATCCCATAAAACCTATACTAGCTAGTTCAAACGTGTTTAGAATAACGATCGACCGAAAATTCCAAAAACCACATTTCATTTCATGCAGTTTCTGTCGATTTTTAAACGTGCTCGAAAAATCAATTTTATGGTCTCAGAAAATCATGAAGGCTTTTTTGAGACTACAGAAGAAAATTAATCACGTGATCCCTCTGAACCGCCGCGGAACCGCCGCTCAAACCCCCTATTGGCGGTGGTTCCGCGGCCGTTTTGGGGCCCACGTGACCAAATTTTCTTCCGGGCCTCTTATTTTTGGAATTGTGGTTTCTGGAATAATTATTTTTTGGGCCCAGATTTGTTATAGTGTTGGTTTAATACTTGGGGCCTACTTGGAAAGTTTCGTTGATCATAATTTTAAGATACGTGTTTTATTATCAGTACATTCACTTTTATCTGCGACCGGGAATGTCACTCGATCGGTAAAACTCGTCTGATTGCTATATGTTCTTTTAGACGGGTTTTGCGAACGTGACATTCGCGTTAATGTTGTGTGCTTGTGCTATGATTGTGGTTGGATTGTCGTGGTGGATAGCATGTAGTGCAATGTTAGAATACAGTTTAAATTCATTTATACATTTGTTATTGCGAGGCGAGCGTCCGACATGTGGACTGCCGTCTTTGCTGGGTTGTATATTTTTTTGGGGCACGACCGGGCTGAGGTCGATGTCACCGGTTGTATATATTATTTTACTTTTCTGTACTACGATTACCCCATGGCGGAGTACACGGATAGCCGGGTTCTGGAAGGCAACAAGCCCGCATCTCATGGCATCGAGACGGAGGAGGCTTCATTCTCATGGCGTTGAGACGGAGGGGGATTCATTCTAGAACTGGCGGGCTATTCGCAGCACTCGTGGGGGGTACAGGTTTTCAGTGCACATGCTATCCATACGACCGGAACGTCGGGTTTTATTTGCGGCTCAAATGAAACCCGGGGCTCCAAGATTATCCACCATTCTGTAATGTTATCTGTGATGTTGTTTATTATCATGCTTGGGACGAATGTTATATATACTTATATATATACTAGTAGATGTTGTATATATTTTGCTCCCGCGCTAGTCCAGCCCCCGCTCTGTCGTTAGTTAAGTAACCTAACGGGTGATGACGGGGCCCAGTGGCGAATGCGGATGGCATATACGTACATCGTATTTTCGTTCTTTTCTGGTTTGATAGGTTACAAATTTTATGGGGCCGTATTAATTTTAATTAATGCAAGATAAAAAACCTAAAAGATGTTGTTGGAACCAAGCTTTAAAAACTGACATTACAGACGTTCTCTTTTGCTTTGCATAGTGGTATTCAGTTTGGAATATCCTGCACCTCATTCGATGAGGCAAGGGCCGAGATCCCTTCACCGGGAGTGACCCCTTGAGTAAAAGTTTGCGTCAGGGTAATAACTTTAATATAGTCGACTATTTTTGCTTTGCATCGAGGTATTCAGTTTGGAATATCTTGCAACTCATTCGACGAGGAAAGAGGCGAGATCCCTTCACAGGGAGTGGCCTCTTTAGCAAAAGTTTTCGCCACTATATATATTTACAAAACTACTCAGGTTCCTTCAACGATATCAAGTTCATTACGTTAACGGGTTTTTCGCCAAAAACCCAGCCGTAGCCCTCCGTCATTTCAGAATAGTAATATTTAGTATTCGTGCTGCGTTTGTTGACCTAGTCAAGGCGTAGTGTACGGTAGCTAAGCAGTATTTTTCTGTGCATTGTAAATGCGATTGGTTAGGACAGTCATGCGGCCTTATTGACCTAGTCAAGGGCTCGTACGGGTGGGTTTAATGTAATCAAGAAAATGACGGGTAGAACTTGACTAGCGGTTTATGGTTTGTTGACCTAGTCAAGGTCATAAATTGTTAGGGGTAAAAACCACATCGGGAGTTTCAAACATACAGGAAACTTGCAGATTTAGCATACCTTCTGAAGTATGGTGACTAGAGTGGATTCCATCTAGTGCATCACACAATGATAGTTGGATCCCGATCCCACTGATGAGTAGGATTACTCTTGGGAAATTTTTTCACTTAACAATCAATGCTATAAACCAAGTAGTTGTCTAGAACGGTGTTAGCGGGGCTATGCCTCCAGGGAAAAGAGGTTATGTAATTAAGGAACTTCGCAAAAGCGTTGGAAAACCTCCCTCGAAGTACCAACACCAGCCTGGCTGAAAGGTTAAGCAAGTATTGTGACGTGCGATTAATCCTGACTAGTTCTTCTTTTAGGGTTTGAAGAAGAACTTGAGGAAACAGTGGGAGCCATCCTGGTTAGATAAATTAATAACCAATCTAATTTTGCAAGAGCGCACGCTGAGTGTTTTTCCCTCTCTCTCTCCAGGTAGCAACCATTTCACGCCCTAATCAAGATAATAAAATGTATCGCTTGACCGATCCGAATTCTTATTCGGGGCTGGGGAACGTCGGTTCGGCTCTAACTTACGACAACAGTCATAAGTATGGGCTTGGGAAAGAGGAAAATTTGAATTCCTTCATAACCCCATCGAAGAAGAAACACACTGTTGCGTCTTCTTCAGGTGTTCTTGTAGTTGAGAACTGCTTTTCGGTCAATCCTACCTCCTGGGTACTAGATACCGGATCAGGATCTCATATCTGTAATTTATTGCAGGGACTGAGAAAAAGTAAGATAGTTGGACCCGGTGATATGTCCCTCAGAGTAGGGAACGGAGCATAAGTTAATGCTGCGGCCGTCGGTGAGTATCACCTAGTGTTGCCAGATGGCAATACTATGATTCTGAACAATTTCTACTATGTACCTTCCATGGTTTGCAATATCATATCAGTTTCTTTACTTGATAAAGATGGATATAACTTTGTTCTTGATAGAAATATCATGAACATTTACCTTGATAAGGTATTGGTTGCAGAAGGTACACTGTATAATGGTATCTATGTTTTAAATCAGAATACAGTTCTCAATGTACAAAACACACGCAAGAGGAAGAGTTCAGATACGAACGAATCCTACTTGTGGCATTGTAGACTTGGTTATATCGGAGAGAAAAGACTGAGTAAGTTACATAAAGATGGACTCTTGAATACGTTCGAATTTTCATCTTATGAAACTTATCAGTCTTGTCTCAAAGGAAAGATGACCAAATCTCCGTTCACCGGACATGGAGAAAGAGCAAAAGAGCTTTTAGGACTCATACACAGTGATATGTGTGGTCCGATGTCTATACATGCAAGGGGTGGATTTGTTAGTGTATATGCCCTAGAGGCCATTACTGTATCATACTAGTTTGTATATTACTTAATGGAAGCTTGGGATATTCACCTTGTATATACAATCTTGCTCAAAATAGTAGTATGCTACTTAGTTTGTTTCTACTTCAATGTGTACATGTGTTTATTTTAGTATATCGCCTATACACATTAGTGGAGCCCTTAGGATCTTTGCTTGATTACCAGCATTGTGATGGCAGTCACACTAGTGGGGGCTGGGTAATCTATAAGCATATCCTTATGCAGGTCCCTAGTCGCAGGACTATCGAGACAGGGCATCGATACTCCGGAGTAGACTAGCGCATGCGCTTCTCATCCCAGAGTGGGAGATGGTCTGTCCCACAGCCATCAGTACGTCGTACTGGAGATAGTATGCGGGTGCTCGTTGGGTTACGAGTACACTGGACATGACTCGTCGGGAACTGACCGGTTGGTATTATACCTATCGTCAGTTATCAGTTCCCAGGTGACATGAGTACAGCTTAGTCCGCCGACTTGACACTGTCACTTCGCCTCGAGTGTGTTCCCACTGTACTTTGATTACTACCCTACCACGGCTCAAAGGAGTCGTGCAAACAGGTAGTAGTTGGGTGCAGTCCTGAAGCACTTGGAGGCAGTGACGGTTAGACATGATTCGTCTCTCCCGGTATTGGGGGTTGACATCGCGCTGTGTCTAGGAGAGCCATTACACGAGTAGTCCCTGGCCAGGACAAGCGAGATATACTGGTAGGCTTCCAGTGTTATCTCAGGGTGTATTGGGCTTCACTCCGACACGAATTGTACCGCTATTAGGGGACTGACGTTTACCGCCCCCTAGGCCCGCCATGCGATGTATCAGACGAACAGATCGGACTGTACGGAGACTGTCACATTCAGGCTCAGTAGGAGTTCAGATGGGTTTCACCTCGTCAGTCTTCTTGTCGGCATCTACCTGGGGACCGTTACGCACAGCTAGTGCTGCTTGCGGTCTGTGGTTAAACCCACTGCCAGCGTAGTGTCGAGTCTTTAGAGTCCCACACAGAAAGCTATTCGCCTTTAGGCAAAAGAGTAGAGGTCGGATCGTTTTGCGATAGGTCGCATGGTTTTGCGACAGGGTTCAGTCACATCCGTGCACTTGTGCACGTTTAGTGTCCGGACAGTTTACACTAGCGGGCTTTGGTTTAAGCCAGATCCTAGTGTACGTATTGGGATTGGTTTTATCCAGTTTGTATTCGTATTCCTCGGAACGCGAATGCGGGTGTGTATGCACAGTTGACGGAGAGACAGAGGCAGAGGATTCTCATTAGGGTTGTTGACCGTTGACTGTTGACTATTGACTTTTTGCTCAACCCTAATGAGAATATGATATGTAATTAACAATAATATTAATTAAGTATTGTGGTGACATGGTTGTTGAGGAGTTGACTTTGTTGACTTTGTTGACCGGTTGACTAGGTTGGACTAGTTGACCATCATGATGACAATGGCTATCATTTCATGGCAAAGACTTTTTACTTGCTTGTTCTCTTGTGCAATATGAGTGCATGAAATGATATAGCCATTTTGACTTAAACCATTTACACAATACTTGATTACTATTTTTGTGATGATGGTTTTGGATTATGAGAGCCAAGTGAGAAAAGTCTTGCTCATTCTATGATTTTCATTCTCTCTCTTGTGTTCTTGAGCTCTCATCTCCTTCCTCTTGCTCTCCCTCTCTTTAGTCTATGGTTCACTTGTCTCATGTGTTGAGAACCAAGAACCATAGAGAAAATCCCAACACACTCTCCTCTACTCACTCTAGTTCACAAGGTTTAGCAAACCGAGTGAACTAGTTTCTTCAAAGACCGAAGAAGAAGCCAAAGGTAGAAGCTTTCAGGTGGATCGATCTTCGGCGCAAGGAGACGACGGGGTGAAGCCGATCCGGACAACCATCGAGGCTTGAAAACGAAGGAGTTCAAGAAAGAAAGGTATAACCCCCTAACCGAGTAGTTAACAACTCCTAGTTAGGTTATTAGTTAGATGTTTAACAAAGATCCGGTTTTGAGTCCATGTTACCACCTCTAGAAAATTGTTTTTCACCAAATTCTGCATGCCCGAAAGTACCGGGAGAGGTAGCATAGACTTACAGGATTCTCGTACTTCATCACATTCACTGACGATCTCTCTAGATTCGGATATGTGTATCTTATGAAACACAAATTTGAAGCTTTTGAGAAATTCAAAGAATTCAGGAACGAAGTAGAGAAACAGATTGGCAAAAATATTAAGATCCTCCGATCTGATAGAGGAGGGGAGTACTTAAGCACGGAATTCCTAGAATACTTAAAAGAGAATGGAATTCTCTCTCAGCTTACTCCCCCTTATACACCACAACACAACGGTGTATCGGAGCGGAGGAATCGTACCCTATTGGATATGGTTCGCTCCATGATGAGTAATGCCGAGTTGCCTCTTTCATTCTGGGGACATGCGCTTTTAACAGCGACATATCTGTTGAATGATGTTCCATCCAAATATGTGCCTAAGACACCATTCGAGATGTGGAATGGAAAAAGGCTGTATCTTAAAAGATTTAAGATATGAGGTTGTCCGTCTTATGTTAAAAAACACAATCCGGATAAACTGGAGGCACAGTCAGTTTTGTGTAAGTTTGTGGGATATCCTAAGAACAGTTATGGATATTAGTTTTATCACACCAAGGAACAGAAGGTGTTTGTTGCTCAACATGCTGTTTTCTTGGAAACAGAGTTTCTTGCAAAAGAAATTAGTGGGAGCACGGTAGAACTGGAAGAATGTAGTAGCGGATGCTCTGAGCAGGAGGCCCGGGGGTAATCTATCGTGTTTGAGCGCAGTGCAGAGGCAGTCGTCGGCAGATTGACAGATTTTATGCGACAGGCGAGTGCAGTTCGAGTTCACGCCGATCGGGGGACAGCTTGGGCATGTTCGTGCACGCCCACAGTTGCTTGACCGTATACATGAGGCACAGTACAGTGATGACCGTTGTTCAGAGATCATGGCACAGGTTGGACATGGCAGATTTTTCGAGTTCGTGATCGATGATCAGGGGATACTGCGATTTGGGACTAGACTGTGCATACCAGATGCTGAGGGACTGCGGCGTGAGATTCTTGAGGAGGCACATCGATCGGTGTACAGTGTTCATCCGGGTTCCACCAAGATGTACCATGATATGAGAGATGTTTACTGGTGGGATGGAATGAAGAGGGACATCGCAGACTTCGTATCGAGATGCCTGACTTGTCAGCAAGTCAAGGCCGAGCACCAGAGGCCAGCGGGAGAGCTACAGCCGTTACCCATTCCGGAGTGGAAATGGGAACAGATTTCTTTGGCCTTCATCGTGGGTCTACCCAGGACTAGACGAGGGTATGACTCCATCTGGGTGATCATGGATCGTTTGACGAAAGCGGCTCACTTCCTGCCGGTGAAGACGACTTTCGGATTTGCTCAGTATGCCTAGATTTACATCGACAAGATTGTACGACTGCATGGAGTCCCGACGTGTATCGTGTCCGACCGAGGCACCCAGTTTACCAGCCGACTATGGCAGAGGCTTCAGGAGGCTTTGGGCACCCGTTTGAATTTCAGCACAGCATTTCATCCGCAGACCGACGGCCAGTCAGAGCGGACTATTCAGACTCTCGAGGAAATGCTCCGAGCGTGCATTTTAGACTTTGGTGGTAGCTGGAATCATCATTTACCCTTGGTGGAGTTCTCTTACAAAAATAGTTTCCAGGATATTATTCAGATGGCACCTTTCGAGGCCTTGTATGGGAGGAGATGTAGATCGCCCGTCTGTTGGACATAGCTCAGTGAGAGCAGTATTTTGGGGCCACAGATCGTACAAGAGACGACCGAGAAGATACAGCTGATTCGAGACAGGATGATGACAGCTCAGAGCAGGCAGAAATCGTATGCTGATAGATGCCGCCATAGATTAGAGTTTGCAGTTGGCGATCACGTTTTTCTGAGGGTCTCTCCGATGAAGGGAGTGATGAGGTTTGGACGGAAGGGGAAGCTTAGCCCCAGATTCATAGGTCCCTTCGAGATTCTCGAGCGTGTGGGCGCAGTAGCATATCATTTGGCTCTTCCACCCGACTTCCCAGACGTTCACCCCGTATTCCACGTGTCGATACTTCGCAGATACCTACATGACCCCTCACACATGATTCAGCATCAGACCGTTCAGCTCAAGCGCGATCTTTCGTTCACCGAGCAACCAGTCGTGATATTGGACCGGCAGGTGAAGAAACTTTGATCGAAGGTTTTGCTATCAGTGAAGGTGCTTTAGCGCAGCCCGAATGGTGAAGAGATCACTTGGGAGGCCGAGGGCGAGATGCGGAAGAAATTCCCTCATCTCTTTGAAGGTATGCGTAGCTTTATATTTTTAAATTCGGCAACGAATTTCTTTAAGGGGGAAGATTGTAACACCTTAGGATGTGTTTAGTGGCTAATTGTATTTTAATATATGGTTTTTAATAAAAGGTTTACCAAATTGATTTTCAAATATTTTATCAAATTTAATGAATATTTTATTAGAATTTTCCTAGGCTTGCACACACTTGTGCATGTAAACTAGGGTTAAAATAGGGTTAAACCATGATTAGCAACCATGGTGGGTCAAGCCTTTAGAATTAAGTGTTTTGGGTTTTAATTAAGTGTGTTTGTTTTCTTTTTTAACAAAAAAAAATGGAAAATGATTTGAAATTGGTTGACTTGGAGGGGGAGAGAGAGAGAGAATGGGCATGATGGCTTTACCTTGCTTGCATTAAATGAGAAGAGAGAGAGAGGGGGGGTTGAAACTTTGTGCACTCATTTCTTTTTCCTCTCATTTTCTTCTCACAACTCTCTCACTCTCATTCACACACACACACTCATTCCTCACAGCAGTAGAAGCATCAGCAACAGCAGAAGAAGCAGCCACTGCAGCAACACCAACAGCAGCAGCACCAGCTTCAGCAACAGCAACAGCAACAGCTCCAGCAACATCAGCAGCAGCTCCAGCAGCAGCAACAGCATCAAATCTTCTTCTTCTACTCCTTCTCCTGCTTCCTATGGTCTTTTGGGGGTATATTTCTTAAACCCAACTTCCTAGCTTGCTTAACTTGTGTGTTATTAGCTTCGATTAGTGTCAAAAGTGAGTTTTTGTGCTAGAAATGGTGAATTGTGGGGAGTTTTGGCTAAGAGATGTTTCCGATGGTTAGCCTAGCCTAGTTAAGTGTTATTAGGGCCATTTAAACCTAGTTAAACCCCAGATTTCACTAAAATACCCTAGGTTGCCTTTTTGTGTAAAATATAACGTTTTAAAGTGAATTTTTAGCTTTCTGTGATCTGCTATAGACCCGGGTATTTCAGATAAAATCTGAGTTAACTGTAGCCTACTTTTTAGACCCTGATCACACCACCAGAGGATGAGCCCCCTACCCAAATTTTGGCCGCTGGTTTATTCTTTCTGGCCGCAAATTGCGGCCAGATGAGGGAGCTAGGTGTTAGGGTTTTGGCTAGATGAGTCTGCTATATTTTTAGGGCCTTTGGTATGTGCAATTTTGTAAGATTTCACCTGAGTTAGAATCTGGAACCATATATCGTTTTCTAGTACGTTTTGTTTGCGCGATACGCGCGATACGTGAGTGGGTTCTGTGATCCAGCGTATCGTGACGTGTCGGGATAGTTTTAGACGCGTATACACACGTTTCAGCGTATCGTACCCACGCGCGTTTAGTTCGCGACGCGAGTTTCTCGCTTGATTTCGATATCACGTTTTTGCGAGATATTTGCTTATATATGGATTCTTTGTGTAAATTCCAGGTTCGCAGGTGGTTCGTCGGACGCCGCAAAGAAGGGGAAGCAGGTGGTCGGCTACATTTAGCACGTGACTAGGTGAGTAGATTTAACATCTACGGGGAATTCGCCCGTATGGCGTTAAGCGTCAGGGCGTAATAGGATATTTTAGTTGTATGTGTTCATATAGATATACTATAGTAGCATACCTTCTTGTTGCATATAGAATTGGTAGTATAGAACACTGCACTGTCACTAACTGTTCAAGCTGCACGAGCACTATTTGTTTGTTACACTCACACCGTTAGTGATTGCCATGACACTCACATTATAGGATTGCTACGAATTATATATCGTCTTGATTTCCGTTTCATTGATGATTGTCATGACTTGCCGCATATTGGCATATATTTATATTCATACCATGCAACTGTATATTCACTTTTGTGCATAGCTTCATTGATATATCACTACCTGCGCACATGCACCATTTATATTCATCTTAGTGCATACATATCTTGATATATCTACACTTGTGCACATATACATCGTATATCCATATTAGTGCACATGTACATTGCTACACTCACATTGCGTACATATCCATTCGCACATCCATACCTATATACATACATATGTTACATACATGGGTGATATTGACATGATTTAAAAACTAAGGGACCGCATGGGACATTTTCAAAACTGGATCCTTTTTAAAAAGAGCGGTTTTCCCTTTCTTTTACTCTTAGTGTCATACGACACATTGCATGGATTTACGCATTGAGTTTGGATTTATGTGATTTCTGGATTTAGGAACCGGGGTATTATTTTAAGAAAATACGCACTGTTTTAAAAACCCGGTTTCCCTCGATATAATATTTCAGTGAGTCTACCATGCGTTTTCTCGGTTCTGAGACGTGTGACATGTGAACCCGAATCGAGGAGCTGGATGAGGCCGATTGCGGGTACATGGTGGACCCGGTATGCTACCCCGGGGCGAGAACAGATCGCTGTGCAGTAGACGGTGAGCCTGACAGTGGGACCACTACCTACCGGTGATTGGTTGGACCTGACGGTTATCCGGAGGATACCGACCAGAGTCGATAGATGGATACGGGAACGCCACATACTGCCGGGGCTAAGGGCCGATTCCGCAGACGGAGCCCGTGGGCCAATCCGGACTTACGGAGCCCGATACTTGAGGATTTGCGTGTCGATGCTTGACACGATGATTTTGTGATATTTTCGAGTGCCGATGCTAGGCATTCACGATTCCATGAGCTGTATAGGATTTGAGGGCCGATCAGAGTGACGGCGCCCGAGTTTTACTGGGATTTGGGTGCATTGATAGACACCGGTTATTTTTCCATGTTGACATTCCGTGTAGATGATATTTATTCCTATGCTCAGTATTCATTATTTTGCATCTCATCCTGTAGCTATAGTACCTGATAGAGTACTTTTGCATGATTAATGCATACCCTGCTCATCATATATATATTGATGTTATTAAATTGCACCTGTTAGGTATGATTATTGCGTATCCAGTTCATTCATATAGATATTATCTGTTGGCATATGTTAGAGTATCGCAGTACGTGCATACTCACGATTACCTTTATATGTTATCTACTATTCACGAGTTGGCAACTCACCCCCGTTGTGCCACAGTGTTTGCAGGTTGCCCCTCGGAGTAGTTGCGGCAGGCCGTTTTCTTGCATCTTTTGATACAAATACCACTACAGTTGGTGTGTGAGCTTTTGCTGATAGGTGGGTTTTGTGCGGTATCTGTTTATTTTCCAGTTGTATACATTGTTGTATCTAGTATTCTCCATCTACTACTTATGTATTGACTTAGAGACCAGTTGTGAGGGCGATGTATATTATTTTGTACTCTGGTGTCGATCTCGTTGTGAGCCGACTTTATTATGCAGCTTTATCTTTCATGATGTTTGTTTTCACTTACTGCTCATTTCTTCGCTTCGGCGTCGTATATTTTTATCGTGGTGATTGTTTCCACCGTTGGGCGTGATTGCTCCCGTTTGGGATACTTTATTCTTATTGTATATCATTTATTCATATATTGTCTTGTACCCGATTTCGGGGCTAGTTTTTACAAAGGAAATGCTGCAAAAATTTTTAAGATAATAACTTGAACTTTAAAGAATTTTACTAAATTACTTAAGGTTTTCTAAACGTTTTAACAAATGTTCTAATAAATGTTTTAAACACTCGCTACTTCAAATGGTTTTGATTTCTGGGTTCGGCTTACTTAGTCGCGTTACGCCTGTAGACGTTACGTGGTTAAGTGCCGGTCACGGGCCGAATTTTGGGTCGTGACATCGGGACCCGGTCCTCGCTTACGGAATAAAGTACCACACGGAACAAAATGCCACGCCAAAGGGCGGGGGCCATCTCTTGAATTCATAGGGGCCACATCTTGAGTCCGTGGGATCAACTGTAGAACAATGAGAATCTTTAGAATACATTCCAAAAGAGGGCAGATCTATATGGAATGATGCCAGTCTTCAATATAGAGGCGCCTTTTAAGTGCACCGGCACTTCAGGAGCTTGATTATTCCGCAGTTAAGCGTGCTCGAGCCAGGGGAATTCTGGGATGGGTGACCTCCTGAGAAGTGACCCTTGGTCAGGTCTGGTTCGCTCCGAAGGACAAAACCGTGCGGTTTCGATCAGAGCGGACAATACCGTCTGTGTTGGGGTGGGTCATGATAGAATGGTATCAGAGCTGGTCTCTTAATAATAGATATGTGGTTCGAGAACGAACCATTGTTCAAAGATGGGGAGGATGTCGGGACCCGACCCTTACTCACGGAATAAAATGCCACACGGAACAAAGTGCCACACGGAAGGGCAGGGGCCACATCTTGAGTCTGTGGGAACCACTGTAGAACAATGGAAAATCTTCGGAATACATTCCGAAAGAGGGCAGATCTGTACTATAAATGGAATAATACCACTCTTCAATACATAGGCGCCTTTTAAGTGAATCGACACAACAGGAGCTTGAGAACTCCACAGTTAAGCGTGACTGAGCCAGGAAATTCTAGGATGGGTGACCTCCTGGGAAGTGGCCCTTTGTCGGGTCCAGTTCGCTCCGAAGGACAAAACCGTGCGGTTTCGACCAAGAGCGGACAATACCGTCTGTGTTGAGGGTGGGTCATGACAGAATTGGCCACTGGAAGGTAGGATTGCCATGACGTTGATATTTGCGCCTCCTTGATCCCCGATGCTACGTAGCGCATAGCGGGTATTTTGAGATACGTGCGAATTTCCTGACGGCGTCATTCAATCGTCTCGGATCTGCGTGAAAGGGAGGCGGCCAATGGCCGGGTGCCGCGTGGCGACGTCTCATCGGATGGATGTGATACTCTGTAATTCACGCCTTGGAGGGAGAGAATCTCGACCGTTGGGGAATTTTCGTTGAGGCTATAAATAGAGGAACCTTAGCCCCCTCTTAGGCACTCCTGTCGATTTGCTTTTAGTTGTCTCCGTCTCTTCCCCTTTTTCTTCTTCTGATCTTTGTAGTTTATTGGTTTTTGATGGCCAACAATACGTACAACATCCGAGATATCGTAACACGCAATGATGTCTACCACTACGACTTTAACAGTTCCAAGCCGACATACGAGGATGTGATATGTAGAGCGTCATTACGAGCGGTTTCTCTCACACCGATCTTCTCTCCTACAGGTGCTCATCTACGTGATTTGGAGATCCTCCCCCAGCCTTTTCAGGGCGTTGTCCTAGCAAGCACTGGAGGTGGCCGTCGACAAGATGCACATGGCTCTGGTGTTGGGCCTGATCTCGAAGAGCAGGAGAGACTGCTTGATAGATATCCTGCGCAGATCTTTCCAACAGAGGTTGATCATAACTTCATGCTCGACGGGAGGGAGTCCCTGATGGAACCGTAGCTGCTCGGGTCTATAGGCATAGACAGAGGGAGCGATGGGACGCTGCCTGGGCTTGGCTATCGGATCTCTACTTTGAGTACCAGGATCAATACTTTCAAGACCCTCTTCCTCCTCTATTGTAATCGTTAAGAAGCATTTTTTTTCCTTTTGCGAGCCCCGGGCGCTTTTGTAAAGCTGAGGAGCCGAGAATACCTCTTATTAATAAATTTTTCTTTGCTTAGAGTGTTAGAATCGTCGAACTTTCTTGCTTTTATTTTTCCAAGTGTAAGTAGATCGGTGCCCTTCTTCAAATTCTTAGGTCGGTTACCTACGGGCTTTATTCACCAGGGTAAATGGCTGGCCTGGGATACTCCCTTTGCCTCCGAGCCAGGCTGGAGACAACCTGTTGGCTAGTGAGAGGGCTTAGGATTCACTAGTTTGGACGGGTAGGAATCTACCCGCCGTGAATGGGTGCGACGGGTATGGAACTGTTTGCCGGCTTCAGAACCAAGCAAGGAGCCACTCGCATGAGGGCTTAGTTTGGAAACAAAAGAATGTTGAAATAACAGAAAAGTAGAATTCTCATTATTTGAGAGGGTACAAGTTCATGTATACAATTTAAGTTTTTTGGCATTATACGGCAGTGGAAAGGCTCGTCCCAAGGAGTCTTAGAGGCGATATGCTCCTTCGGGAAATACCTCGGTCACGAGGAAATGGCCGTCCCATTTTAGGGAGAACTTGTGCAGCTTCCCTTGGTGCTTGAATTCGTTGCATCGGAGGACTAAGTCTCCTGTTTTGAACGCTCGGTGCTTAACCCGAGCATTGTAATACCGAACGGTCTGTTGCTGATATGCGGCTGTCCTTACTTGCGCCCGATCCCTCTTCTCCAGCTGGATGTCTGTAAGTGCATATATGCTCGTTACCGTGACCACTACGGCTATACGGAATCAAAAACATTAAAATCTTGAGCACAATACACTAAAATCCCCATGATACAAGCCTAAACACTAAACTAAACAATTCTAACAAGAGGTTTAGCTACTAGGTTAGAATTACAATCTTTGTAGACGGTCCTTCGGGTCTTGAAAGGTTGACTCCACAAGCTCCTTGGGTTGATGGATTGAACTCTCGAAGTCAACTTCCGCGTCAAAGATGATCCACCTGAGAATGCCGATTCAAGTAGTAGCTTCGTCCGAAGCAATTAAAGGTCAAGTCTTGCTAGGACAAAATACTTAGAGTGATGTAGTTTGTAAAACTAGATGCTCTCTTTTAATCCTCAAAACTCAAGTAGAGAAATTGAGGAAGAAGAAGATGGCTACTCAAGAAATTTCCTCACTGGTGAAAATATCAACCATCACTCAAAAATATCTCTCACTCTCTCATCTTATCTCTATATGCCACAAACAAAGGAGTGGGTGGGCTAGTGACTCACTAAGGTGAGTCACAAACCCACACACTTCTTCATTAAGTGGAGAAGAGATGAGTGAGAGAGTGTAGCCACCTCATCAAGTATACATACACATACACATATATAAATATAAATGCATGCATATAAACAAGTATATTCAAACCCGTATAAATACGTATACCGTATTTCTACCAAAATAACACTGTATTTGTACCGAAAATACAAAATACGTGTATTCATATTTAGAAAGAAATACATGTATTTGTACCAAAACATAAATACCCGTATTTATACAAATACACATATTCGTATAAATACCGTATTCGTGTTAAAATGCAAATACCCAAAAAAGAGCAATATAATACCAGTATCAAAACTTGCTGTCTTTCAAATCTACTAGTACTACTAAACCGTCCGATTAAAGTACGTGTATAAATACACGCGTTCAATCGAATACCCGTGTGTAAAACTATACGCAAACTACACCGTTTCGCTTGAACCAGAAAACCCTCTGTATTGGACCTTAAAGACTCGACAATACACTGACAGTAGGTTTAACTATAAGCACGTCAGTGGCACTAGCTATACGTAACGGCTACCCAAGTATCTGTCGAAGGGAAGATCGAAACGATAACTCGTCTGAAAACCCTACCGAGCCTATAGGTGACATTCTTTGTACAGTCCGGTCTGTTCGTCTAAGAGTATCGCATGTCGGGTCTAGGGGTGTTAAACGTTAGACCCCTAATAGCGCAATAAGTCGTGTCAGTGTGGAGCCCAATACAACCTGAGAAACTACCGGTGTACCTACCAGTAAATCTCACTTTCCCTGCCTAGGAACCTTGTGTATTGGCCAACCGTACACAACGTGAAATACCAGGAGAGACGAATCCCTTCTATACCCTACTGCATCCAAGTGCTTCGGGACCGCACCCAACTACTACCTGTTTGCATGACTCTTTTGAGCCGTGGTAGGGTAGTAATCTAAGTATAGTGGGAACACACTCGAGACAAATAGTGATGTCAAGTCAACAGACTAACCTGTACTTATGTCACCAAGGAACTGCTAACCGACGATAGGTATAATACCAACTAGCAGTTCCCAGCAAGTCTGTCCAGTATAACTGATAACCTAATGAGCACCTGTATACTATCTTTGGTACCATATACCAATGGCTGTGGGACAGACCACCTCCCTTGACGGGGATAAGAAGCATATACACTAGTCTAATCTGGAGTATCGATCCCCAGTCTCGATAATCCTACGACTAGGGACAAGTTTAAGGATGTGCTTAAAGACTACCCAGCCCCCACTAGTGTGACTGCCATCATAACGCTGGTAGTTAAGCAAAGATCCTAAGGGTTCTATCAACATGTATTGATGATATGTTAAAAGAAACAAATGCACATGTTAAGATAGACTCAAACCAGATAGCATACTATCAAATTGAGTAAGACTGTTATTATATCTGTGAATATCCCAAACTTCCAAAATATAATATACAATCCAGTACTATACAATAATGGCCTCTAGGGTATATATCACTAACAATCTCCCACTTGCACTAAGGCCATGTATTGGCGTATCACAGACCTAACATCTTGAATAGCCTCTCGAATTGTGTCTGAGGGATGGCCTTTGTGAGTAGATCTGCAGTGTTGTTCTTCGTATCTACTCTCCGCACCTCGATCTCCCGGCGATTCATGACCCCCCTGATTAGGTGATACCGCCTCAAGATATGTCTGGACTTCTGTATTGGATATGTATGCCTTAGAGGCCATTATTGTATATGTATACAAGTGAATGCTCGGACATATGTATGTATAGGACAATCTTACTCGATATGATAGTATGTTATTTAGTTTGTCTTTATCGTAACATGTACATATGTTTTACTTGTTATTACGTATCATTAATACATTTTGATAAAGCCCGTAGGATCATTGCTTGACTACCAGCGTTATGATGGCAATCATACTTATGAGAGTTGGGTAGTCGATAAGTACATCTTTAAATGTCCCTAGTCGTATGAGTATCAAGACAGGGCATTAATACTCTGTAGTAGACTGGTGTATACATTTCGAGACCCCGACGAGGGGCAATGGTTGGTCTCGCAGCCATTGGTCTTTGGCATCTAAGATCGTATACATGTGCTTACTGGAGGTGAGTATACTGGACGGACTCGCCGAGAACTGGCTAGATGGTATTATACGAATCGTTAGATAGCAGTTCTCTGGTGACATGAGTGTAGATAGTTTGTCGACCTAAGGTCTTCATTTGTCTCGTGTGAGTTCTTACTATGCTTTGATTACTACCCTACCGCGGCTCTACAGAGTCGTGCAAACAGGTTTTAGTTGGGTACAGTCCCGAGCCACATGGAGGCAGTAAGCGATTGTCGGGGATTCGTCTCTCCCGGTATAGCGAGTCGATGTCACGCTGTGTTCGGTTGGCCAACACCATAAGCCCCTGGTCAGGGCGGATTGAGAATTATTGATAGGTAGATCAGTAGGTTCTCGAATGGTCTTGAGCCACATCGGCACGACTTGCCAGGTTATTAGGGGTCTGATGTTTTCCACCCCAAGACCCGGCTGTAACGACTCTGAAATCCCTGTACGGAATTATTTGTTAAATGTATAGAAAAGGATATTTCAGCATGTGTAGGAGTTATAAGTTATTTTTGTTCAATAAAAGTAAGAAGCAAGTTGTAAATCACTGGTAAAACATTTACATTGCTGTGACATAGCTTGTGCGTTCGATTCCCATCAGTCCCAATTATTTTTAAAGATTTTTCTTTTTAATTTTTCGGAAACCCAAGAGTTGCACGTGCAATTCACGGGGAATCGAAAAGTTTCAGAAAAACCAAACAGGCGCAAAGAGGAGTAAACACTAATCTAGACACGTGGCACGAATCTCGAGGCAAGCCATCAAGATCCGACCGCCCGTTTTGCTTATAATCCCACCGCCACCGGTCCAATGTTCTCCAATCGTCTCCATGCTTTTCACACTCGTCCCTTCAGCTCCCCTCTACTCCCCTGCACTATTTGATTTTCCTGCAATCAAACAGAGACTCTTCAAATCCCTAATTAACACCATTAAATCCATTTTAATTCATTTTTTCACACCCATTCTCATTTTTACCCTATAAATATCATTTCATGCCCTAGCTCTCCTCTATTCTGAAAATTTCCTCAAAATTCTCTAAGTTCAAAAAGGGTTGAGGCTATTCAAATGGAGTTAAGTCAAAGGGAGTAGCGATCAAATTCTGATGATCGGAGCATCTCCGACGAGACCAAGACCACCTCTCTCTTCCTTAACTTCTTCCTAACATTACACAACGAGTAAGTCTCTCTTCTCTATATTTTTTCATCTCAAATCGTCTTCTAAAAACACATCGACAAAGTGGAGTTAACTCCGATATATGTTATTTTAACATTTGTACTCCCCTCATTAAGTAAGATAGGTCAAACTAACTTTCTCACACCACTCATAACCTTATTTACAATCATTTAGCTTTTAGTTTAATAAAATTTTCATGTGAAACAATCATATAACAAACTTTATCATTAAAATACCATGAACTTTAATATAACCGTAATTTCAATAACTAGAGTATAAGCCTTTCGATCATTCACAGGGTAACGACCTACACCACACGCATACTATGGTTTCATAGCATGGGGTTTTAAACATATGATTTATTTAAAGAATATGTTTTACATTAAAATACCACATTTTTTCAAAACGGGTTTCTTTTAATAGATATTTTAAATCCTTGGCAATTGTGCCTCTACAACTCTCGTCAGGAGACCCGCTATTGGATGGTGCGGATTATCACACATCCTTGGGACAGTAGAGCGAGATGCAAAACTTCTCAAGGAGTATTCGGTCTCGAAAGGAAATAAAAATACGGTTTTTAAGAAATAAGACTTTTTTAAACAAAACTAAACTTTGGAAAATTATACAAAACTACGAATCCGTATTTTCAATAAAAATAAATTATAAAACTATATTTTTAAAATGAAAGATTAGAATTTTTAATAAAATACCACCGAGTTTCCAAAAGAGCTAGTTTTCATAAAAATACTATAAACTTTTAAAAGCTAGTTTTATCACCAAAACACTACAACAGTTAAAACACATGTTCATAAAAACCCTAAATATTATAAATCACCCTTGAGGTTTATTTCTAAACAACATTAAAGTATTTTTTCATAAAACTCTCTCGAGATATACAAACAATTATAACTAATAAGGACCCTAGATTAATATAGGTTTAAGTGGTATCATTTATCTTGAGCCCCGGGGAGTTCGAGAATGCGAGTGCTTGCTTATTCATGTCAGACAATTTAACGGAGTTTTCAATAGCATTTGTCTTGGAAAAAGACACAAATCCTGCCGTCCATGTGCAGCAGTTGCCGATTTCTCCCGAACATAAGATTTTTAACAGTTTAAAACAATTCATTTGACAAAGACCTGAACTCGAATCCAAATTCGAATCTAAACTTGAACTCGAACTCGAACACAAACTCGAACTCTAACCCAACTCAAATTTAAACATTGAACGTGAACTCGAACTCAATCTACTCTAACTAACTTTACTCGAACCAAGATTACAATTGACATGACTCGCATTCTACTCGACTCACTCGACTTCATTCTACACCTTTTGTAATTTACGGTTTCGATCAAGACATGTTATAACCAACCCATAAATTTAATTAAGTATACTATACAATTATAAACTATTTATACTCGAGGTGTTTAGGATAGTTTCTTGTGTGAATCCAACGGAGCTTCAGGAGTCCTGTATTAACCTCTTTTCTATTTTACTTGAATATCAGTCGGGTTGACTCATCCACAGCTTAAAACCCCGATGCTAACACATGAAATGGACCCGTGTTTCCTTGCTCCTGGGGCCCCACTCTTGAGCTCGTGAATACTTCTACGGTTGCGTTGACATTCACATTTGGAACTTAACGTTAACATAGTGACCATATAGAGACCTATAATACATATTTACCTATGAACATATACTTTTACTTGTCCTATACATATTCTACACTTGTCTTTTTACTCTTACTTTATCCTTGGGACTTACCGAGCTCTAGTTCGTTGACGGGCATTCCACCCACCCTTATTTTCGTGGAATGTTTGTCAGATACGGTCGAGACGGAGGAAGTGGAGGCCACAGAGGAAGACTACAACCGGACTGCTACTCAAGTTTAGCTTAGCTTCACTTTTTATTCAGCTTATGTATGCCATATGTTTAGGCATTTTTCTTTATTGTATTTACTTTCTAGCTGAAACTCATGTATATGTAAATATTTGAAGTTGAATGTAAATAAAGATATTTGTTGAAAATTTTACAGTCTTCATTTATTCTTGCATTGTGTATTATTATTTCAATACACTTAGTATATTTATTTAGGGAATGACCTTCTCTGAATAAATATGCCGCGGGCTTGCCACGTCATCGTTTTCGTCTACTGGAAAGAGGGACGTGACACCGGCATGCGATACTCTTAGACGAACAGATTAGAATGTACGGAGATTGTCACGGATAGGCTCGGTAGGAGTTTGGATGAGTTTGCTCGTCGTCCTTCTTTTCGAAAAGTACCCGAGTAGCCGTTACGTACAGCTAGTGCCACTGGCGTGCTCGTAGTTAAACCTATTGCCAGCGTACTGTCGAGTCTTTAGAGTCTCGCACAAAGGGTTGCCCTGGTTCAGGCGAAACGATATAGGCCGTATGGTTTTACGGGCAGGGTTTCGATCATATACGTGTACTAGCTACATGTATTTTGTTCGGACGGATAATACTACCAGGCTTAGGATTAATCCGCATTCTAGTATTATACTATTGGATTATTTTATCTCTTGGTATTCGTATTTTTTAGTATGAATACGGGTATGTATATACGGTGGGGGTATTCTAGTAATTTCACTAAAATACTTTTAGAAGGAGACATCTCATTTTGTTTTATATCTATTTATTTAAATATATAATGAGGTGGAGGGATGAGGTGTATTGAAGCATGGTTGAAGCATGGCTACTTGATTTTATTTATTCATTTATTATAACTATTCAAGCATGGTTGCATTATTTCTATTGAAATAATGTATGCTTGATATTTTGAAAGACTTAGCCATTCTTTATAAGCTTGATTCATTTTCTACACTTGTCTTCTCTTTCCTCCTTTTCTCTCTTCTTCCCAAAAACCATAACTCTCTCATGAGTTGAGAATCCATGGTTTTATAAGATAATCCAATCCAATTAACATTCTACATCTTCTAAGCTATATAGATTAGCAAACTAAGTACTTTAGTTACCTCAAGTTTGAGGTTGGAGCTTGAACTATAGACTCTCGAGTGGATCGTCTTCGATACGAGGATGCTGACGACCAAGCTCGATCCCAATGGACAAGAAGCTCAAGAAGAGGAAAAGAAGACCTGAAGGACTTGGTTCATGTAGGTATAATCACTTTCATAGTAGATTAATACCTTTGCAAGTTTTGTTATTTAGGGCTTACGGTAGATCTTGGGATTAGTCGGTATTGCAAGCTTTAAAAATTATTTTTGAAAATTACGCCTCTCTACGAACCTAGTGTAGTGTGCGACACTACCTAACATGGTATCAGAGACACTCTATAAGCCTTAGATAGCTCGTAGCGACGTTATAAATCTGCCGTTTTTTTGCTCACGAACTGCCGACAAAAACAGTCCCAAAAATTGATGTTTTGAGAAGTTTGCACATCCCGCGGGCTCACGGTTAGAACCAAGAAGCCATGGGGTAGAGCATAGGAACCCTAGAGAAACCCCGAGGGGACCGAAGGCCTGTCCTACCCCCCAAGACCACTACAAGGTGGCTTTGGGGGGTGTTGACCCGAGAGCACCCTTTTAGGGTGCTCTCGGGTCTGCCTCCCGTTGGGGGCACCTCATGGTGGCCCTCGAGGGTAGGTACCCACTTAGGCCCCCCATTGACATTTAATTTTGGTCCCTATGCCTCCATGAAGATTCGGACGGGTTTCGAGTTCATTTCGACTCCCGGATTGGATTAAAACGGATTTTTTGGGCTTTAGCTCACTAGATTTTCATGTCTTTGAAAATTTGGTTCGTTTTCTAATTGTGTACGGAATTCTAACATCGTGGTTTTATTTACTTGCTTCTGTGATGCGTACATGTGTTGTTTAACGCCTTCTAATCTCTATACGTTGATTAGAAGGGGTTGCACGCATCTTGTTTATCTGTGGTGTTGCTTATGATGTCTTTGAAATGGTTTGATGGATTGTCGGGATGGATAGCATATAGTGCAATGTTTGTAGTACAGTTTTGATTCATATGTATATTCATTATTGTGGGGCGAGCGTCCGACATATGGACTGTCGTTTCTGCCTGGTTTTATATTCTTTTATTGGGGAATGGTCGGGTTGAGGTCGATGTCACCTATGTATATATTTTTCTTTTTCTGTACTAGGATTACCCCATAGAGGAGTGCTCGAGTAGCCGGGTTCTAGAGGGCAACGAGCTTCCATCTCATGGTGTTGATACCAAGGTGCCTTACTATAGAATTGACAGGCTATTCACCGCACTCGTAGGGGGTATAGGATGACCCACGGTGGAGCGCTCAAGTTACCGGATTCGATGAAGTGTTGGGTAGCCCATTCACCTTGTTGACTGGGGTTGCCTTTCTTCAGGAATTGGCGGGTAACTTTCCACGTTTTTAGGGGTCTTGGTTATACATTGCACATGCTATCCATGACCGGGGAACGTCGGGTTTCATTTGCGGCTCGAATGAAACCCGAGGCTCCAAGCTTATCCGCTTTTCCATATTGCTTATTGCTTATCTGTGATGTTGTTTATATCATGCCTGGGAAAAATGGTTATATATATATATATATATATATATATATATATATATATTAGTAGATGTTGTATATGTTTTGCATCCGCGCTAGTCCAGCCCCCGCTCTGCCGTTAGTTAAGTAACCTAACGGTGCATCGACGGGACCCCGTGGCGAATGCGGTGGCATATACATACATTGTATTTTCGTTCTTTTCTGGTGTGATAGATTTTAATTTATGGGACCACATTAATTTTGATTAATGCAAGGAAAATAAACCTAAAAGATGTTGTCGGAACAAATTTCGAAAAACTATAGTTGTATTCTTTCACTTTGCATAGTAGTATTTGTTTAGGAATATCCAGCACCTTATTCGACGAGGCAAGAGCCTAGATCCCTTTACGGGAAGTGACCTCTTGAGCAAAAGTTTATGATACTATAGATTACTCGGTTTTCTTCAAAACCACTATTTTTCAAAAGCGGAGCCTAAACCACTCCTTTTCAAAACTGCTCGGTTCCTTCAACAATATCAAGTTCATTACGTTAAAGGTTTTCGCTAAAAACTGGCCATAGCCCTCTGTCATTTTAGATAAATACCATTTAGTATTCGTGCTGTGTTTGTTTGCATCCGTTAAAGTATAGTGTATGGTAGCAAAATGATGCATATCTGTAGCATAGAGATGCATTAATCTAGGACATTCATACAGCTTTGTTAGCATCTGTCAAGGGCGAGTACGAATGCGTTTAAATTAATCAGGACAATGACGGGTAGAACTTGACTTGCGCTTTATGATTTGTTGGCATCTGTCAAGGTCATAAGACGCTTGGGGAAAAAACCACATCGGATGTTTTAAATATACATGAAACTTGCTAGCGTTGCATACCTTCTGGAGTATGGTGACTAGAGTGGCTTCCATCTAAGTTATCATACAATGATAGTTGGATCCCGATCCCACTAATGAGTAGGATTACTCTTGGGAAATATTTTTTACTTCACAATTAGCTAACCTATTAGATGTCTAAAAAACTGTTAATGGGGCTATGCCTCTGCGGAAATGAGATTTATTCTAATTAGGTTCATGCGAGAGCACGGAGAACCTCTCTCGGAGTACCAACACCCACCTGGCTGAACGGTTAGTGAACTTGTAAGGTGTTAATGATCCCGCACGCTGAGTGTTTTATTTTCTCTCTTTCCAGGTAGCAACCATGTCACGTCTTAATCAAGATAATAAACTATATGACTTGACTGACCCGGATTCTTATTGGGGCCTGGGGAACGTCGGTTCGGCTCTAACTTATGACAACAGTCACGGGTATGAGCAAGGAAAAGAGAATTACATGAATTCCTTGATGACCCTAACGAAAAAGAAGCATACTATTGAGTCTCCTTAAGGTGTTCTTGTTATTGAGAACTGTTTTTCGGTCAGTCCTGCCTCCTGGGTACTCGATACCGGATCAGGATCTCATATCTGTAATTTATTGCAGAGACTGAGAAAAATAGGATGGTTGGACCTGGTGATATGTCTCTCAGAGTAAGGAACGGAGCACAAGTTGATACTGCTGCCATTAGTGAATATCACCTAGTATTGCCAAGTGACAATACTATGATTTTGAACAACTGCTACTATGTAACTTCCATGGTTTGCAATATCATATCAGTTTCTTTACTTGAAAAAGATGGATATAACTTTGTTCTAGATAGAAATATCATGAACAATTACCTTAATCAGGTATTGGTTGCAGAAGGTACACTGTGTAATGGTATCTACGTTCTAAATCAAAACACGGTATTCAATATACAAAACACACACAAGAGGAAGAGTTCAAAAGTGAATGAATCCTACTTGTGGTATTGTAGACTTGGCCATATTAATGAGAAAAGACCGTCTAAGTTGCATAAGGATGGATATATGATGCAACACCTTAAAACGCGATTAGAGTTAATTAAGCGATATAATACGGGTTTTTGATAAACTTAACTAATAATTATTTTTCACATATTTTATTTAATTATTTATGTACTTGTGGTATTTATGCACACACATGTGCATGCTAATCTAGCATTAAGGATACGCTAAACATGTTTGGTTAGCCACGATACATTAACCATATCTTTATGTTCTTATTAATAATTTAAGTAATAAAAAGGTTTTAATAGAAAAAGAAAAGAAATGAAGGCATGGGGAGACAAGGAAGTAAGGGGAGCAATTAATGAAGAGAGAGAGAGAGAGAGAGAGAGAGAGAGTATGTCTCTCAAGAGCCATCCCTCTCCCCTTATCTCTCTCTCTCTCATTCTCTCAATCCTCAACTCTCTCTCTCTCATTCTTCTTCTTATTCCAAAAATTTACTCTTGCAAAATTTCCCACCTCAACCTTGAGCCTAGATCACCGCTAAAGCTCACTTAAACCCTCAATTAAGCATGTTTAGTCTCTCTTGGAGTCTTGGAGCTTTCATGGCTAGGGTTTCTTCCAAGTTTTGGTGAGGTAATGATCTAAAACTCTTAATTAGACTCTAAGAAAAGTTTTTATGTTAACTAGTTTCACTAAACTATCTTAATGTTTTGGGTTTAGTGTTAAATACCGTATTTAGTTAAGATTAGGTTTCTATTCGAATCTGCTATCGACCCAGATATCTTTTTGAGAAGTTGCCATCACTGAGAGCTAGTCTAGAGGCCACAAATATAACCCCAAAACCTGAGCCCTACCCTCTTTTTCTTGGTCACAGATTTAATCGATCTGGCCGCAAATTGCGGCCAGTCTGGGGAGTTGGAGTGTGGGTCTTGGTCGAGGGTTCTCTGGAACTACATATAGGCTTATGGCATGTGCAACATTCCCTAATTGCTTGTATAGGAAAGTCTGGGACTGTTTTTCTATATTTCAAGTGTTTCTTTAACGTGCGATACGGATTTATCCGACTCTCGTTTAGGGTCTTGTGTGATTTGCAGCCTTAGGGGTAATCTTGGATGTTGTTGTACACGTTTAGAAGGCTTAGCTCACACATAGTATTTTGTGGGAGTTGGTTCGTTCGTGTAACGTATGTGTACGTGTTTTTATCAAAGATTTTATTAGCCTCACGTGTTATGGTTTTGTGCGATGCTAGGATCGTTTGGAGGGACTTCGGACGTAGCTAGGAAGAGGAAGGAGGTGGTCGGATTCCTATAGCTCAAGACCGTTCCGGTGAGTAGATTTAACATCTACGGAGGAAATCACTTGTATGGCGTTAAGCACCGATGGCGAGATTCTAGTTACAAACTTTATACTGCGTTCTTATACATTTGTTATTGTGCATGAGTATCATGGTGTGCATCCCATTACCTGTTATGCATTGGCATATTCTCAGTAGGACACTGCACCATTACTAACGGTTCATGTCGCACAAGCACAGATTCATATGCCCACACACCGTGTTGGTAATTGCCATGATACACACACTATAGAAATTGCTATGAATAACTACATTGTATTACATTCTTAAATGGTAATTATGCTCTCGTTATTGTATTAATACACATCATGTCAGCATCATACATACATTGCTATTAGTACCATATTCTCATATGATGTTTCATGAGATTTCTGTTTTCCTGACATGATATTTGATGTCCACCATGGGTGTTCTCGGTTCTGAGTGATGAGTATACCCGATTCGAGGAGTGAGGAGAAATCGTCTGCGGGTACAAGGTGAGCACGGTATAGTACCCCAGGGCAAGAAGATCGTATAGAAAGGCGTTGAGCCCGGCAGGAGAGCATTACCTACCGGTGATTGTATGGAAACTCGGCGGATATTCGGAGGATATCGTTCGGAGTTATATGATGAGATGGATATGAGGGCCGATCAGAGTGACGATGCCTGAGATATTGGGATTTGAGTGTCGTTGATTGACACCGGTTTTTATGATAATTTATTGATGGTATCGCAGTTTTATTTCACATTCAGGACTTATTATGACATGCTCTGTTCATATAGTTGTTGCATCCTGATGTTGTACCTTGCTCATGATTATGTTGCATTCACGCTGTTATACATATGCTATCATAACCTCACATTAGGAATTATCGCTATTTCGTGCATGCTTGCAATTACACGTATGATGTTATTTATTATTCATGAGCTGGCAACTCACCCCTGTTATGTCACAGTGTCTTGCAGGGCTGATCCTCAGTGTAGTCGCGGTGGGGTACTCTACTTCTTCTATTTCTGCGGATACCGCTACTTTTGAGCTTGACATATTTCGTAGGTGGGTGGCGAGTATTCATGTGCTTTCTACTTGTATCCTTATCCTTGTATCTAGTATACTCCATCTACCATATGTATGTATTGACTTAGAGACAAAACTGAGAGACTTGATATCTGTATTATATATGACTTTGGGTGTCGTGCTCATGTGAGCCAACTTTTGTGCTATGTTGCAATATTATTACATTTCTTATTCGCTTATTTCTTCGCCTTTGGCTTCGTATATCTATTGTGGTTGTGTTCCTCCTTTAGGCGTGAGATTGCTCCCAAGTGGGAATGCTTTTTTATATACTTATGTTTTGTATCCTGTTTTGGATCAGTTTTTACAAAGGAAATGCTGCCGAAATTTTTAGTAACAACTTGAGATTTTAAAAAGGTTGATATTTTGAAACAAATGTTTTACCCCTCTACTTCATTTCACGGTTTAGATTTCTGGGTTTCCACTTACTTGAATTACGTTACGCCTTTAGACGTTGTGTGATTTAAGTGCCGGTTACGTTCCTAAATTGGGTCGTGACAAAGTTGGTATCAGAGCGTTAGGTTTTACCTTTCGGAGTGTAGGATGACCCTAGGTATGATGGAGTAGGTAGCTTAAGAAGAGTGTGGCGTAGCGTGTGTATGTTCCGCAGCTTGTTCACTACACAATACTCCGCCTAAGTGACCTTAGGATATAATTTCTTGTAATTCCTTTCTTGATTCCATATATCCTTTTGATTCGATTGCAATGTTCTTATCGAATCCAGATTCTTGTTCCAGCCACTATGCCGCCAAAGACTACGAGGGCCCATAGGGCTGCCGCTAGAGATGAGGTCAGGACGGGCTCGTCTGAGACGAGGGCCATCCAGGGCGGTAGGCCTATCCTTCAAGAGCATATTGATCCACCTTCTTTAGGCTGGATTGCTAGGCTGGAGGCGAGTATTCGGGACTTGCGTCAGATGGTTGGATATTTGGTTGAGACCAGCCGAGCACAGAGATCAGATGATGTTCCACCTACTACGGAGACCGTGATTGTACCTATTGCTCAGACAGTTGTACCTGCCGTTACCGAGACTATTGCTGTATCATTATCGGACTTTATGAGGTTGAAGCCTACGGTTTTCACTGGCACAGACGCAACAGAGGATCCACAGTCGTTCCTCGACAGGATGGCCCGGATTTTTCGTTCCCTGAGATGTTCCGATGCGAGGTCGGTCGAGCTTACTAGTTTCCGTCTGGAGGGTCTTTCCCAGACTTGGTGCGAGTCTATCGAGAGAGGCCGAGCTGTAGGTCTTCTTCCTATGACCTGGGATGAGTTCACGATGGTTTTTCTTTCTCGTTTCCTTCCGCAGAGCGTCAAGGATGCCCGAGTTTGCAATTTTGAGTCTTTGCGCCAGACTTCTGGTATGACAGTGGCCGAGTATGATATCCAGTTCACCCAGCTATCTATATATGCTACTTATTTGGTGGATACCGAAGAGAAGCGCGTGAAGAGGTTCATGCGAGGTCTTGATACATAGTTGTTCCTCTCTATTGGCGCCCAACACTTTGATACCTATGCAGCAGCGATGGATGTAGCCCTGCTAGTAGAGGAGCGTATTGCCGAGACTACGGTTGTTCCGGGACCGAAGTGGATTCATACCGATGTATCAGCTCCCAGACAGTTTGGTAGAGGCCGCGACGGATTCTTTCTAGGCCGTGGTGGTAGCAGAGGCTTGAAACGAGGCCAGTTATATAGCTTTTACCACAGGGTCAGCAGCCGTCGTCAAGATGTTTTTGGTATGGGAGTCCACATCACCACGTCAGGTATTGTACTAAGAGACGCCAGGACGAGGCAGCAGTTCCACAGGTCACCTTACCACCTTTACCTCTTCCGAAAGCATTGCCTCTTACGCTCGTCGTTACTTCACGCCAGACCGATGCTCCGAGAGACCGTGGTCTTGGCGGTCTTGTTTAGAAGGGACGAGATGGCAGAGGTAGAGGACAGGCCCGAGTTTTTGATTTGACTCCTCAGGATGCGCAGGCATCGAATGCAGTTGTGACAGGTACTCTTTCGATGTGTACTTTCGATGCGCGTATATTGTTCGACCCTGGATCTATGCACTCTTATGTATCCACGCACTTCATACCGAGGTTGGGCCGAGATTCGTCTTTGTTAGATCAGCCGCTCATTATAATTACTCCCGTTAGAGAGTCTTTTGTTGCTCGACATGTGTTTCGGCCGTGTACCGTTCGTATTGGAGATAAAGATTCTTCTATCGATTTGATCCTTCCTGATATGTGTTCATATCAGAATTTTGTAGTATTATATTCCCCATTCTTAATCATATTGCAAATAAATAGGTGCTTTTGATCCATGTCTGTTAAATAGTTCCAGGTTACAGGTTCTCGGAACAATACAGTGAAAATGGTGAAAAGACGCTACAAAAGTGAGACTACGACCAACAAATAGAAGAATCTTTATGATGCCGCCTACAGAACAAATGAAGATCAATGAACAGTTCGATTGCACAAGGTACGAAGGCAGCACAAGATTCAAGACTTCAACACGAAGCGAACGGTAAAAGTCCACAACATTCTGCACTGAGAAAATCTGGAAGAAAATAGAAAAGATTCTGAAGAACCAAGTGAAGAAACCAGAAGCAAAATGCAACATGAAGCAGCCCTAAAACTTTTAGACAGAGATCCCATCATTTGTCCGCGGATCCGCGGCCAAACCAGGCTTATGGCCGCGGTTCCGCGGCCATATAGAACACGTGTCGGTGTGTTGGTGCGTGTCGGTGGGAGTCGGTGCATTGACCCGGTTTTCTTAGGGTAGTTTTGTAAATTCTGATGCGGATCAGATGTAAACCCTAGGGTTTCTATTATCTATAAATAGGAAGCCTACAGCTCTTTTTGGAGCATGCCTATTTTAATTTCTAGAATTTAAATTTTCATTCCATTGTAATTGTCAAAGAGTGCATCAATAAAAAGTAAGTTTTTTTTATCTTGAATTTCTTATCTGCAATTTTATTTCTCTATAATTTTTTATCTGCCGTAGTTATTTTCCGCAAGTTAATTAGGCTATTAAAAGAAAATCACAAAAAATGAATTACTTTGTTAATTCCCTAATGAGTGAGTAGTTCCTCACTTGTTAGGGTTAGGTTTGGGGAAGGTTTGAGAGATGAAAATCTCTCACTCCTTTCTTGCCCGTTCAATATTTTAAAAATAGGACTTTTATGCAAATCAAACACACACCGCTCACTACGGCACCCTATCCCACGAGATAGCGGTGATTCCCTAGTTAGACCGGTTGTGATTGATTTCCATAGATGTTAATGTTAAGAATTAAGAAAGGACGGACAAGGGTCAAAAGGAAGAAACTTCGTTTCTTCCTGATCGCGCTAATCCCCTTTGTTAATTATTACCTTAACACCTAAGATCTTAATTAGGGCAAAGAAAGCGGTGAGTAGATTTAACTTTCCAAATTAACCTAATCCTAACCCCAGCAAGGTTTTAATCCAAATCAATTTCAATTTCAGTTTTTATAGAAATCAAAACCTACCACAAATAGGAATTGACTCGTTAGAACAATAAGAAAAGACACGTTTTTCCTGTGGACCGACCCGTACTCAACCGGCTAGCTACCAAGCGACACTGTTATTGATTGCGGTTAATTCTTTGATTTTAAAACGCATACGCACATAAGGATCGAACAATCAAATGGCACCGTTGCCGGGGATAACGGTAGTTATTTTCTTTTTGTAATTTCGGGTTACTTAAAAAATTAAAAAATCATAAAAACTGAAAAATATAAAAACAATTTTTTTTATCATCTTGTTATTTTTTGAAGGGTTTTCGTGCGAATTGTGCAGGATCGGAAAGAAGGACAGATTCAGATCTGGAAAAATCCAGTGAACAAAACAGCAAACAGCTGATCTGAACAAACATAGGAGAACCACAATAGACAACAGAAGAATTTTAGAGGCTTGAACCCACATTTCCACCGCGGAACCGCCACAGTTGAACGTATTTGGCCGCGAATCCGCGGCCGTTTGTTGACGTCAGCAATCCAATTTTTTGTAAGAATTCTTTATCTTCTCTGTAACCCTCTGTAGTCCACTGAAATTTTTTCCTGCCGGGTTCTTTGCGAAAAAAAACTTCTCCCCCTTCTCCAATAACTTGATTTTGTGCAGGATTCTTTGCGCCGCAAATAAAAGAAAATTTTTTTGGCAAGTGTTTTGGATTTTTGTGTGTTTACTGCTTTGCATTTTTTAAAACGGACTTTTAAGGGGCTATAACACCAATCCAGATTGGGTGGGGATTTCATTACCCTTCCTAGGACCCCAAAAATCACCAAAAGCATTTTGCATCAACCTTCGAGTTAATTAAAAAAAATATCAGACTCAGCCAATAAGGACTGTCGTGCTCATTAGGACAAAGGAAAAGTTGTAGGCATCGGTCGCTTATCTAAACCTGACTTTGTGGTGCCTAAGCTAGACAAGTGGGAAAGATAATTTTTAAAGGCCCATCTCACGGTGATTCGTGAGCGGATCCCTCCTTTCTTTACTTGTTCTTACCTGGCCACAATTGGCGGTGAAGAGGCGATTCGAGGATCTCACAACTTGCCCTTTGGAACAGTTAGGAGCAGTCTAGTTGACTTAGGAGACCCTAGCTCTAGGCTTGATTATGCATATTGTGATTGCTTGAAAGTGTGTCTAAACTCCTTATAAAAAATCTTTTGCAAAAACTCCTTATAAAAAAAACCACAAAACAAAATTTTTACAAAAACTTGCCATTTTGTTGCTAGAAATCCATTGCACCCCACATTCTTTCATTGATGTTATCTTACCCCCACCTTCTGTTTTTACTTTTTGACTACACTACACCTCGTTAGTGTATGTCCGGTTGGGCTAGGGACACTAGCGCCCGTTTAGTCCGTGTCTCGTTAGTGCCTACTGACGACGCTTTCGACTCCGAAGTCGAAATTCCCTCCACTTCTTTACCTTCATCTTCAAATTCATCATCTTCTAAGGAGATGTCAGGATTCAATCGTAACAACCCCTTACCTACGGGACTGATTCCACCTCAACTGGGTGCGAATAACCCACCACACCCTCCTGTTGAAGCGCCCCAACGAATCGTGCTCCAGGATATTTTCTATCCCATCCGCACCGCACTTCCCACTTGTTTTTCACTTCCACCGGCTAATGGGGATAACTTTAAAATTAAACCCCACTTCATCAATATATTGCCCAAATTTCACGGGCTGGAATCCGAAGATACTTACATCTTCATTAACAAATTCCAGAATGTTTGCGCAATGATGAAGACCACACAACTTTCTGATGATGCTATAAGGCTACGTGTCATTCCATTCACTTTATGTGACCTAGCTGAAAAATGGTTATATAGCACAACATTACATTCCATAAAAAATTGGGAAGAGTTTGTTAAGACTTTTCTAAAAAAGTTTTACCCACACCACAAGACCGCGAGAATTCGCAATGAAATTATTCAATTTTCCCAGCTTCCTTCCGAACCTTTTTGGAAGTGTTTCAAAAAATTTAAGGACCTTCTTATTCAGTGCCCTCACCACGGTATCGAGAATTAGCAACTTTGCCAAACTTTATACGAAGGACTGAACCAAGCAACTAAGCAGTTGTTGGAAACCATTTGTCAAGGTCACTTTCTTACAAAATCAAGCGAGGAAGCTTGGCAATTTCTCGACGATCTTGCTGAACAAATACTTCAGTAGGAAAGCACTTAGACCACTTCATCTACTTCATCAGGTCAGTCTAGGGCAGGCATACATCAACTTAATATATCGATTGCAATGAAGGCCGAAATGGCCGCGCTCACGAAAAAACAAGAAGCAATTGAGAGCAAATTCTCATCGCCTTCTCCTGCCCCAGCTTTACCCCCACACACTATTTATACTTGTTGTTCGGATCTGTCCCACTAACCGAAGAGTGTCCTTACAACCCACCTGTTCAAGGACAAGATCAAGTCAATACTGCCTTTCAGCAAAGACAAAGAAATGATCCATACTCTTCAACTTATAATCCTGGTTGGAGGAGCCACCCAAATTTTGCTTGGAATCAAAATCAACAACAATTCCAAGGCAATAACAACTTTCAGAGGCTTCCTCCACAACAACAATCCCCTCAACAAACTCAATATCAGCAACCTTTCCAACCCCAACCTTACCAAAACCAAATGAACAATTTTGTACCAAACAATTCTTATCCTCAAAACAATTTTGTTCAGCCGAATAACGATAAGGTTTCCTCGCTAGAACGAAGTCTGGATGCGTTTTTAAAACAATCTACGCAATCCTCAGCCAGCATCCAAGCGTCCATTCAGTCTTTGGTGCAACACACTGCTTCACATGATTAGAGTATCAAAACAATTGAAGCGCAAATTGCACAACTGAATGCTGCGTTAAGTGAGCGAGAGAAGGAGAAACTTCCATCTCAACTATTGCCAAATCCCGGTCACGCACAAAATACTTATGTTGCTCATGAACAACAAAATCATAATGTGAGTGCCGTGACTACATTGAGATCTGGAAAGGTATTGTACAACAACGTTGGTAATAATGATGACACCCCGGCCGCCGCTTCTTCTTCTTCTTCTTCTTCTTCTTCTTCATCATCTTCTTCGTCTTCTTCAGAGCCTGTTCTTCATTCTTCACAAGGCTCTACTTCTTCTAATTCGAACGGACCCACATCTCACTCCACTAAAAACCCAACACTGGGATCCGTTCCAACTTCGCAATCTACTCCACAAACATTGGACTCAACAAATTTTCAAAATATTCCATTCCAAACAGGTTGAGATCCAATAAAACTCCACAAATGGAGAAGATTGTGGAGTTATTCAAACAGGTTAGCATTAACATACCTCTCTTGGATGCAATCCAACAAGTCCCTTCTTACGCTAAAATCTTAAAGGACTTATGCACCAAGAAGAGGAAATCGCAGGTACCAAAGAAAATTTTCATGGCTAGTGCAGTAAGTGATGCTCTTATCCAACCTTTACCCCAAAAACGTAAGGACCCTGGCTGTCCTATAATTTCAATAACAATTGGGGATAAGAACATCAATCGCGCACTTTTAGATCTTGGTGCCAGTGTTAATTTGCTTCCCTATTCAGTGTATGAACAATTAGGTGTTGGAGAGTTTAAACCCACACATTGTACTCTCCAAATGGCCGGCCGATCCATCACCCATCCTAAGGGTAAGTTAGAGGATGTGTTAATTAAAGTAGGGGACTTTATTTTCCCCGTTGATTTCATTGTTATGGACACACAGCCTGTAGCTAACCCCCGGAGTCAAATTCCGGTGATACTCGTGTAGGGTTCCTAGGCACCCTAATGAGGTCTCACAAGGCATCAGCCATGCCAATTTCAAAAAAAACTAGGTGCCGAGAAACCCGACTACGGATCGTTGGCTAGAAATCTAGGCGAAAAAGAAACTAGTTAACAACTTAACTACAAAGAAACGGAAATACAACCTTTGTAGATCTGGTGCTCTACCTCCATAGCTCCGCAACGAAGTCTCTTTGCTGTCCAAATGAATTCCCGGGCTCTAGCGTCGGCTTCGTCGGAGAAATGGCGAGCTAGGTCGTCGATGTCCATGCCGAAGATGATCTACGTCGAGGCATCGCTAGATCAAGCTCCAACTTCACCAAGTCAAGAAACTTGTGAAGGAAACACACTCTACTACTTGGCAAGAGGTAGATGATGAAGAAATAGGAAGTGGGTAGACTTTAGAATTGGATTTCTCACTCATCTTCATCAATCACCATTGATGAAGAAAGGTTTTCTTCAAGAAGAAGAAGAAGAGGAAGATGATAATTCTTATGATAAGTTTATTAAAAGGAATAATAAAAATGAATACTTATCATAACATTAACTATGGTAATGTGTAGAGAATCAATCATGGTTAAAGGAATGGTTAGGGTCAAGCTAGAGACAAAATGGTCACTTAGTCAAAGTGTTCATGAAGCTTCATGAAAACAACAAATGAAAGCCACCTTTTCATTTCATTTTCTTTTATTCATTTATCAAAAATAAATGGATAATTAAATAAGATAAATGAATAACAAATAATAAACCCTAACCATTTCATTAACCAAGGTTTAATACTTTACACTTAACCAAAAAGCATGTATCATCAAACATGATACAAGCAAGTGCACAAAATCATATCACATATATAATGCGCACATCCGAGCGAGAAAATCCATTTAAAGTGAACCAATACTAGTTAATGCAAAGAAATATATCAAATATATAATTATGCATTAAATCATTAAATCAACACTTGATTTAACGATCCGGTCATATCACATATAACCGACTAGTATCCAATGTATCGGCTTATCGAATCAATCCTTGATTCGATAACTAGGTTATATCGCATATAACCAATCGATACATCCATCGCGAGAATAGAATACGGTATCACATACTCGCATTATTCTCGGTCCCGCACATATCTCATATGCGCTCCTATTTCGTTTCGCTTGAGCCAGGAAACCTCTGTGTAGGACTCTAAAGACTCGTCAATACGCCGGCAGCAGATGATGATCATATCAAACACCCACAAGCCGCAAGCGGTCTGCTAAACGTAACGGCCACCCGGGTATTGAGCGATCTGAAGATCGACGAGCAAGCCCGCTCACACTCCAGTGAATCCAACCAGTAACACTACCGTACAGTCCGGTCTGATCGTCTGATATGTTGCATATCTCGCCTAGGGGTGGTAAACGTCAGACCCCAATAGCTCGATAAGTCGTGTCGATATGAGGTCTATAACAATTCGAGAAACTACTGGTAACACTTACCAGTAAATCTCAGCAACCCTGGCCAGGGATTTCCTGTTATAGCCAATCGAACACAGCGCAACATCAACTCCCTATACCGGGAGAGACGAATCCCCTCCTATCGCTCATTGCCTCCATGTGACTCGGGACTGTACCCAAAAACCACCGTTTTGCACGCCCTCTTAGACGTGGTAAGATGGAAATCAAAGTACAGTGGGAACCACACAAGACTCTATGACGATCTCGGGTCAACAGACTACTCTGTACCAGTGTCACCAGAGAACTGCCATCTGACGTAAGGTATAATACCATCTGGGAGTTCTCGGCGAGTCCGTCCAGTGTACCCAGTCTCTACTGAGCATCCGTATATCTCCTCTGATGTCAAACACCAATAGATATGGGATCATCCATCGCCCATCTGTATGGGTCGAGAAGGTACACGCTAGTCTACTCTGGTATATCGATGCCCTGTCTCGATACACCCACGACTAGGGACTTTGAAGGATGTACTTATAGATTACCATGTCCCCACTAGTATGATCCGCATCATAGTCCAGGTAGTCAAGTACACATCCTAAGGGCTTTACCAACATGTAACAGAGAGACAATCAGTGTACACGTTAAGGTAAAGTACAACCAGATAGCATACTATCATGTCGAGCAAGAAAGTCCTCCCTATATACGTCCCAGCATCCACTACAATATACATCCAATGTACAGTAATGGCCTCTAGGGCATACATATAACTAACAATCTCCCACTTGCACTAGGGCCATCTGTAGCAGTGGTTGTAGTATCTCATACTCAACCATCCCATAAAAGTCTCTCTCTGGGAACAGGCCTTCGTGAGTGGATCCGCTGTGTTGTCCTCTGAGTCTACTCTCCTAACCTCGATCTCCCTGGAGATCAACCATCTCCATGATCAAGTGATACTGCCTTAGAATATGTCTGGATCACTGATGGGACCGGCGTTCCTTGGCATAAGCCACAACTCCATTGTCACACAATGGGAGGAACATAGTTCATCTCATGAACCAATATGCACCCAAACAGCCTCTTTGGTAGCATCTTAAGTAGCGATGTATCCAGCCTTTATCGTCTAGTATGTCACGGTATCTAGCTTGGAACTCTTCCAACATACCGTCCCTCCACTGAGGGTAAAGACAATGCCTGTGACTGACATTCAGTCGTCTTTATCACCCTGGAACCCTTCCAGTGATTCTCCCCAGGATCGGTTGATACCGTTTCACTACAACTAGTGAGAGTCCTAACATCCAATTAGATCTATCTCATAGATCCAAAAAACCAGGATTTAGGAGGTATCACTTTGATCCTATATGGAGAATCATTGTGATAAGCGGAGATTGATCGAGCGTAGCATAGGAAACTCCTTTCCTATCAAGAGTATGTCATCCACGTACTCTACGAGGATCGTCACCATACTCCCTACTACCTTCTTGTTTATACAAGGTTCATCTACCATTTTGATGATGCCAACTTCTTTGACCGCTTCATCAAAACAGATGTTCCAACTCCGCGATGCCTGCTTTATCCTATAAAGCATCTTGCACACGTTCCGCTGCTCCCACTGTCTACGAAGCCCTCTGGCTGTGTACTTACAGACACTCTCTTCTAAACATCATTTAGAAAAGCTGTCATGACACCCAACCACCAGATATCGTAGTCATGGTATGTAGCCGTGGCAAGTAGGATCTGGATGGACTTAAGCATAGCTACTTAGAAAAGGTTTCATCATCATCCATTCCTGGTCAATGATGTAGACCTTTAACAAGTCTAGCTTTGAAAGTCTCAACTCTTCCATGTACACCAAGTAATCTTCTCAAGATATACTTGCTCTTGATGGGGATTTAACCCTTCAGATATAGCAACTAAAGTCCATACTTTGTTTGTGTATATGGATTCCATCTCAGATCACTAAGCATCCAGCCATTCTTACAGAGTCACACTCCTGATGGCCAGCTCGAAACTAGTTGGGTCATCATCTCATGATGCAATCCTCGCTCCCACTGTCATAGAGAAACCGAAGTATCTCTCAGGTGGGTGAGGAACCCTACTAGATCGGCGGAGAGGCTGAGGTTCGTTGGAATCTACTGAATCTTTTGGTTCTATCAAATCATCAGCTGCATTTTGTATAGCTGGAACCTTTCCAGTTCTACATTACAGACTTTGCCTCGAACTTGTCCGGATTTTGCTTTTCATACATAGCCCGGACAACCCCAAATCTTAATCAACTTAAGATATGGGCTCTTCCCTTTCCATATCACATATGAAGTGGTAGGCAACTGATTTGATTGGAACCCTATTCAATAGGTATGCAGCTTCTCAAGTGCATAACTCCCAAAAGGAAATAGGTAACTCAGTAGTACTCATCATAGAGCACACTTTATCATATAGGGTGTTATTGCTCCGCCCCGATACACCATCGTGCTATGGTGTATACAGAGGAGTAATGCTGAGAGAGAATCTCATTCTCCTTTAGAATAATCCAGGATTTCCGTGCTCAAGTATTCTCCTCCTCGATCTCATCATAGGACATAATACTTATACCCTTTTTGGTTCTCTACTTCTAACTTATATTCTGTGAATATCTCAAAAGGTTCAGACTTGTGTTTCAACAGGAACATATGTCTGAGTCTCGAGAGATCATCAAAGAATGTAATGAAGTAAAAAGAACCTGTCTTGGCATGTGTAGACAGGGGACCTTACATACATCAACATGTATCATCCCAAGAGTTCACTAACTCTTTCTCTGTTTCTAGTAAACTGAGCTATGGTCATCTTATCTCTGTGACATGACTGGCAAGTTTCATAAGATGTAAATTCAAACTGATTTAAATATGCATCTATATGTAACTTCAGCTAGTCGGGTCGCATTGATCTAACCTAGTCTACAATACCTTAAGAAGAATTCGTTCATTTCTGAACTCTTCCTCTTGTGTGTGTTCCGTATACTAAAGAACTGTCGTTTGATTTAGAACATCAACGCTTTTAGATAACGTGCCTGATCCGATCAACTTTTGATATAGGAAATGTTCAAAACATTATCCAACAATACAAAATTTTATCATTTCTTTACTACTAAAGAGACTGATATGATTTTGTATATCAGGTTCAGTATCTAATAACATTCGTTCAGAATCAATGTATTGGTAATACAGGGTGACAGTGACCAACAGACTTGGCTGCAACTCTTGCCCCGTTTTCTGCCTCATGAAACTTATCACCCGTTCTCAGTTCTCTACCTTTCTGTAGCCCTATGTAACATATTACATATCTGGAATCCTGATCTGGTATCACATACCCAGGACGTAAAGGATACTGAGAAACAGTTCTCTGTAATGAACACACCCGAAGATGATGCATCAACATGCACTCTCTTCGTTTGGGCTGCACGGGAATTCTGGTAATCCCCAATTTCCTGCTCTGTCTTATAACAATTATAAGTTGGAGCGGGACCAACGTTCCCCAGCTCAGTATAACAAGCGGGTTCGGTCAATATTCCGTATTATTATCTTGATTAAGGCGTGATATGGTCGCTACCTGGAGAGAGAGAGAAGAAAACACTCAGCGTGCGCTCTTGCAAGAATAGATTGGTTATAATTTTATCTAATCAGGATGGCTCCTACTGCTTTTTATCAAATCTTCCTTCAAACCCTAAAAGGAAAGACTAGCCGGGATTAATTACACACTACAAGTTCGCCAATCTTTCAGCCAGGCCAGTGTCGGTACTTTGAGGGAGGTCCCCCGTGCTTTCGCACGAACCTAATTAATGTAAACCTCGTTTTCCCAGAGGCGTAACCTCGTTGACACCTTTCTAGACACCTACTTGATCGGCTAATTGTAATGTATAAAACTCTCCCAGGAGTAACTCTTACTCGCAGCGGGTATCGGGATCCAACTATCTCATAGAAGGTATGCAATCTCATTGCAAATTTCAACACTTGAAATTCCCGATAATATTTTGCCCCTAGCAGCTATATGACCTTAACATAGTCAACAAATCATAAGTGCTAGTCAAGTTCAACCCGTCATTTCCCGATTGAATTAAACCCACCCGTACGACCCTTAACATAGTCAACAAAGTCGCACGACTACCCTAATCCAATCACATCATATGCTTATGCAGATAAGCACTAATTAGCTACCGCACACTACGCCTTAATATAGTCAACAAACGTAGCACGAATACTAACTAGTACTTATCTGAAATGACGGAGGGCTACGACAGGTTTTTCTGAAAACCTATTGCGTAATGAACTTGATATCGTTGTAGAATCAAATGATTTTAAAATGGAGTGTTTTTGAGGCTTTTCTGGTTTTGCTAAAGGAGTCACTCCCGGTGAAGGGATCGTCGGTCCTTTCCTCGTCGAATGAGGTGCGGGATATATCACATATATCACTGTGCAAAGCAAAAACTCTTAAAAGCAATCAAAAGACAAACCGAGTGTGTAGCATCTGCCAGTTATTGCTAAAGGAGTCACTCCCGGTGAAGGGATCTCGGTCCTTTCCTCATCGAATAAGGTGCAGGATATATCATATATACCGCTGTGCAAAGCAAGAACTGTAGCTACCTGTTTTATTTTTGAAATTCGATTCTACAACATCTTAGGTTTCTTTTTATTTCATTAATCACATTAATGAAGTCCCATCATTTATTACCTAAACATCACAGATAAATACGACGTACACTTATGCCATCCGCATTCGCCTCGATGTCCCCTCGTGCACCGTTAGGTTAGGTAACTAACGGCAGAGCAGGGCAGGGCTAGCGCGGGTGTAAAACATAAGTAACGTCTATATAATATATCATATATACTATATACTGTATCTATCACAGAACATCACATGATCACATCACAGATATCGCAGCAGATGAATCATATGAAATATTGGATATATTAGGACGTCCGTGTTTTCAATACGAGCCAGTATAAAACACGGATTCCACGGTCGTGATGAATAGCCAAACCCACACCCCTATACCCCTACGAGAGCGGCAAGCAACCCTACCAATTCTAGAGTTAGGAGACCCGGACTCGACTCCTCGAGTTGGTCTCCCACTGGACCCCAGAACCCGGTTACTTGTGCCCTCCTCCTTGGGTCTATCCTAGTGCGGAAAAGTAAATAATATACAAAGGGTGACATCTTCCGCAACCTGGAAGTGCCCCAATAAAAGAATATTACATACAAGTTTTTACATGAATGAAAATGAAAAACACTCATCTCACATAAAACCCCCCGGCTATTCAAACACGACGATCCAATATAACATATCCAGCAACACATAACATCACATGTCATCAACGTAAGTAAATATGCGCATCCCAATTGTCGTTGACATATAGCAACGAAACCGGCGATATCACATATTACACTTACGGTCACAGAAAAGAAAGTGTAAAACTACAACAGTTGGAATCCGCAACCTCTTTAGACATCGCATGCCTAATCAAATGAATTACTTAGACATCGCATGCCTAACAATTATAAACCCCGCATTTTAGTCCCATCATCGAAAACACTTTTCAATATCAAGTCGGGCAATTCAACAAGATTCCCGACATCCTGATCGAATGCTCGTCGCAAACTTCAGTAGACGGCCGCACCCCCGATACCGTCGACGAAGTGCACCAAGGCGGAACACCGCTACCGTGAGCACCCGAACGGATGCTTTCGGCGACGGGGTTCTCCTCCAGTCACTTGGTCGGGGCTATGGAGTGAGGCTGTCTATTAAGTTTACCCGGCGAGTATCCGCGTACGCTACGTGATTGCGACGGACTTTTGATCGCATCAAAATTCCGTGGCAACCGATCAAGTGAGACTAAACTGCTATGTTTATAACATTCATTTAGTTATCTCATAACTAATTGTGAATTCCAATTATTGTATCCCTTTCCAGATAATTAGAAAATGTTAAACTTTCCGATCGAACAATCGAACACCCAAGTTTTCCCGATACAGCTCAACACATGAAATAAGTCTAACAACATTCAGTTCGTGCCTCAGTACCAACGGTCCAGCCGTAGAAGGGTCAAGCCAACGCCTCACATGTGGCACGCCGTACTGCCCCAAACCCGAAGGTTCAAAGGGAAGTTCAAGACGGTTACATAATCGAGTTAAGGTTTGTTGTCTTCTAAAGGGACCATCGCGTTACTTGCACTACTTAGAACGTCGTTAAACTACGGAAAAATCCAACACTTGGAAATTTCCCGACAGGGAAAAGTTGGGTATTTATATCCGGTCGAACTTTTTAACATATTCTAAAAATTTATCCGGAAAGCCACATAGACAAAATCTGATAATCCGATCGAAACTACGAACCCCCAATACACACCAGAAAATTCAACTCTTGAATAAATTATAAAAATTTTCAGAAGACTCAGCACTTTGACACAAGAATTACTGTGCAAGACACGTGGTATAAATCAGCAACTTGGCCGCGGAACCGCCGCGAAACCCAGGGTGGGGCCGCGGTTCCGCGGCTCTTTGGTCGATTTAGAGCCACGTGCTTCACAGTAACTCTTAGGCTTCCCTGCTGAATTTTTTGGCAATTTTTAATTCACAAAAAACCCTGTTTTTAGAAAATTTCCAGAGAGCAATTTTGATTTGGGGTTTCGGGTTCGATCGGGTTTCAAATTCCGTCTAGACTTCGCCTAAGGCTCTAGCTAGGCTCTGATACCATTGTAGGGTTCCTAGGCACCCTAATGAGGTCTCACAAGGCATCAACCATGCCAATTTCAAAAAAAACTAGGTGCCGAGAAACCCGACTACGGATCGTTGGCTAGAAATCTAGGCGAAAAAGAAACTAGTTAACAACTTAACTACAAAGAAACGGAAATACAACCTTTGTAGATCCGGTGCTCCACCTCCATAGCTCCGCAACGAAGTCCCTTTGCTGTCCAAATGAATTCCCGGGCTCTAGCGTCGGCTTCGTCGGAGAAATGGCGAGCTAGGTCGTCGATGTCCATGCCGAAGATGATCTACGTCGAGGCATCGCTAGATCAAGCTCCAACTTCACCAAGTCAAGAAACTTGTGAAAGAAACACACTCTACTACTTGGCAAGAGGTAGAGGATGAAGAAATAGGAAGTGGGTAGACTTTAGAATTGGATTTCTCACTCATCTTCATCAATCACCATTGATGAAGAAAGGTTTTCTTCAAGAAGAAGAAGAAGAGGAAGATGATAATTCTTATGATAAGTTTATTAAAAGGAATAATAAAAATGAATACTTATCATATCATTAACCATTGTAATGTGTAGAGAATCAATCATGGTTAAAGGAATGGTTAGGGTCAAGCTAGAGACAAAATGGTCACTTAGTCAAAGTGTTCATGAAGCTTCATGAAAACAACAAATGAAAGCCACCATTTCATTTCATTTTCTTTTATTCATTTATCAAAAATAAATGGATAATTAAATAAGATAAATGAATAACAAATAATAAACCCTAACCATTTCATTAACCAAGGTTTAATACTTTACACTTAACCAAAAAGCATGTATCATCAAACATGATACAAGCAAGTGCACAAAATCATATCACATATATAATGCGCACATCCGAGCGAGAAAATCCATTTAAAGTGAACCAATACTAGTTAATGCAAAGCAATATATCAAATATATAATTATGAATTAAATCATTAAATCAACACTTGATTTAACGATCCGGTCATATCACATATAACCGACTAGTATCCAATGTATCGGCTTATCGAATCAATCCTTGATTCGATAACTAGGTTATATCGCATATAACCAATCGATACATCCATCGCGAGAATAGAATACGGTATCACATACTCGCATTATTCTCGGTCCCGCACATATCTCATATGCGCTCCTATTTCGTTTTGCTTGAGCCAGGAAACCTCTGTGTAGGACTCTAAAGACTCGTCAATACGCCGGCAGCAGATGATGATCATATCAAACACCCACAAGCCGCAAGCGGTCTGCTAAACGTAACGTCCACCCGGGTATTGAGCGATCAGAAGATCGACGAGCAAGCCCACTCACACTCATGTGAATCCAACCAGTAACACTTACCGTACAGTCCGGTCTGATCGTCTGATATGTCACATATCTCGCCTAGGGGTGGTAAACGTCAGACCCCAGTAGCTCGATAAGTCGTGTCGATATGAGGTCTATAACAGTTCGAGAAACTACTGGTAACACTTACCAGTAAATCTCAGCAACCCTGGCCAGGGATTTCCTGTTATAGCCAATCGAACACAGCGCAACATCAACTCCCTATACCGGGAGAGACGAATCCCCCTCTATCGCTCATTGCCTCCATGTGACTCGGGACTGTACCCAAAAACCACCGTTTTGCACGCCCTCTTGGACGTGGTAAGATGGAAATCAAAGCACAGTGGGAACCACACAAGACTCTATGACGATCTCGGGTCAACAGACTACTCTGTACCAGTGTCACCAGAGAACTGCCATCTGACGTAAGGTATAATACCATCTGGGAGTTCTCGGCGAGTCCGTCCAGTGTACTCAGTCTCTACTGAGCACCCGTATATCTCCTCTGATGTCAAACACCAATGGATATGGGATCATCCATCGCCCATCTGTATGGGTCGAGAAGGTACACGCTAGTCTACTCTGGTATATCGATGCCCTGTCTCGATACACCCACGACTAGGGACTTTGAAGGATGTACTTATAGACTACCATGTCCCCACTAGTATGATCCGCATCATAGTCCAGGTAGTCAAGTACACATCCTAAGGGCTTTACCAACATGTAACAGAGAGACAATCAGTGTACACGTTAAGGTAAAGTACAACCAGATAGCATACTATCATGTCGAGCAAGAAAGTCCTCCCTATATACGTCCCAGCATCCACTACAATATACATCCAATGTACAGTAATGGCCTCTAGGGCATACATATAACTAACAATCTCCCACTTGCACTAGGGCCATCTGTAGCAGTGGTTGTAGTATCTCATACTCAACCATCCCATAAAAGTCTCTCTCTGGGAACAGGCCTTTGTGAGTGGATCCGCTGTGTTGTCCTCTGAGTCTACTCTCCTAACCTCGATTTCCCTGGAGATCAACCATCTCCATGATCAAGTGATACTGCCTTAGAATATGTCTGGATCACTGATGGGACCGGCGTTCCTTGGCATAAGCCACAACTCCATTGTCACACAATGGGAGGAACATAGTTCATCTCATGAACCAATATACACCCAAACAGCCTCTTTGGTAGCATCTTAAGTAGCGATGTATCCAGCCTTTATCGTCTAGTATGTCACGGTATCTAGCTTGGAACTCTTCCAACATACCGTCCCTCCACTGAGGGTAAAGACAATGCCTGTGACTGACATTCAGTCGTCTTTATCACCCTGGAACCCTTCCAGTGATTCTCCCCAGGATCGGTTGATACCGTTTCACTACAACTAGTGAGAGTCCTAACATCCAATTAGATCTATCTCATAGATCCAAAAAACCAGGATTTAGGAGGTATCACTTTGATCCTATATGGAGAATCATTGTGATAAGAGGAGATTGATCGAGCGTAGCATAGGAAACTCCTTCCCTATCAAGAGTATGTCATCCACGTACTCTACGAGGATCGTCACCATACTCCCTACTACCTTCTTGTTTATACAAGGTTCATCTACCATTTTGATGATGTCAACTTCTTTGACCGCTTCATCAAAACAGATGTTCCAACTCCGCGATGCCTGCTTTATCCTATAAAGCATCTTGCACACGTTTCCGCTGCTCCTACTGTCTACGAAGCCCTCTGGCTGTGTACTTACAGACACTCTCTTCTAAACATCATTTAGAAAAGCTGTCATGACACCCAACCACCAGATATCGTAGTCATGGTATGTAGCCGTGGCAAGTAGGATCTGGATGGACTTAAGCATAGCTACTTAGAAAAGGTTTCATCATCATCCATTCCTAGTCAATGATGTAGACCTTTAACTTACGAGATCGTGAGGATCCTTATCTTCGTGAATGATCATATCAAACACCCTTATAATCAAATCGGGGGTAGGCCTTATCTTCGTGACTCCGCAAGGAGGGATAATGCGCTTTGCCTTTTCCCTAACAGAACCGAGGACAAATAATGAAGCGGAATATGAGGCTTTGATAGCAGGTCTTGAGATCGCTGTCAACATGGGAATCAAAGACCTCCTCATATACGGAGACTCCCAACAGGTCGTTAGTCAAGTAAACGACGACTATCAAACATGCAAACCAGAGTTGGTGAAGTACGGCGAGAGAGTGAAACAATTGCTGACTCAAATCCCTTCCTACATTCTGGAAGCATACCGCATACAGAAAATAGCAAAGCTGACGCATTAGCCAAACTTGCTAAAGAACTGGCCGACGAAAATCTCGATGACATGAGGATCGTTGTGCAAAGCCGTCGGGTTCTTAAACCAGTAGAAATGTCTACGGAGTCTAAAGAAATGGAAGCTACCAAGCAAACGGCCCTACAAATAGAGGACCAAGAAAAGGCTAAGAATTGGAGAGAAGTCTTTATAGACCACTTCAAATCCCGTCAAACGCCGGAAGATGCATCCTCAAGACACCAGCTCATGAAACGAGCTCTGCCTTTCGCCTTCGTTAATGATAATCTATATAAGAGATCATTCGACTCTCTGTGGCTAAGATGCCTAGGACCGGAAGAAGGAAGGAGAGTCTTCCAAGAAACTCATGACGGACTCTGCGGTTCTCATCAAGTCGTGCCGAAGATGAAACTGAAGATAAAAAAGATGGGCTACTACTGGACCACGATGATCCAGGATTGCCTCGAATATGCAAAGCAGTGCCACTCGTGCCAAATTCATGGAGACTTCATCCATCAGCATCCAAACCCGCTACACCCAACAGTGGCCAGCTGTCCGTTCGAAATTTGGGGAACCAACATAATTGGGCCCATCGAGCCAGCATCCTTCCAAAGGACATCGGTTCATACTAGCGACGACCGATTACTTTTCTAAGTGGGCAGAAGCAGTGCCGCTAAGAGAAGTGAAGACGGATTTCTTCAAGACACACATCATCTACCGGTTCGGAACTCCGCGACGGATTATCTCCGATAACGGGCCGGCCTACAGAAGTCACAGAATCAGCCGCTTTGCACAGCAATATAATATAGACTGGAGATACTCTTCGGTTTATAATCCCCGAGCTAACGGTCTAGCTGAGGCTTTCAACAAGACCTTAATGAAGATCATAAAGAAGACGGTGTCCAAAAATAAAAAGGACTGGCTTGAGAGACTGCATAAAGCTCTCTATGCTTATCGGACCACGTTCAAAACGGCCACAAACACAACGCCATTCGCGTTGGTATTCGGCACGGAAGTAGTACTCCCTTTGGAGATAGAGCTACCCTCTCTACGAGTGGCGGTTCATTACGAGCTAACAGATGAAGAGAATGCTCATCTTCGGCTTGAGGAGATCGACGCCGAAACCCGTCTCACGGCGCAGCAAAATCTAGAAGCTTATAAATGAAGGATGGCGTGCTCATACGAAAGGCTGACTAGGCCAAGAACATTTTGCCAAGGCGTAATCGTGCTAGTTGTCAAAAGACCTATGATCCCCAATCATGCCAAACGGGAGAAATTCGAGCCAAACTATGAGGGCGCGTACATCATAGATAAAGTCTATCAAGATGGGGCTTACTTGCTCATGGATATGCAAGGCGAAAGACCCTTCAGGCCAATAAATGGTCGGTTTTTGAAAAAATACTATGCCTGACGAGTTACGACCTAGGTTAACGATAGATGACGACGCCTATGTCCACGCGCTATCTTCCCAAGCCCAAACTCTATAAGTAGTATCCGGCAAAACTGTTGTCTCCAAAACGGTAACAACGGATCGAAACGTTCATAAACTAACAATAGACCGTAATGTCCTAAAACTAGCTGTAGACCACAATGTCCTAAAACTAGCGACGGACCGAAGAGTCTCTAAAACTACTACAAACCGCAGCATCTTTGGGCTGACGCAAAAAAAAAAACTTACGTCTATAAGCAAAATGGGCACAGATGAAAACCCGAAAGGGCTCCGTGAGTAAAAATAATAGGGCTACCGGCGAGTTTGTGAAAACCTGAAAGGGCGCAGACTCGTTAAAAATTTTATGCACACTTGTAAGGTCCTCTCGACCTTGTGAGGAGAAAATACCCGCGTGAGATCCTTACGACTCACAAGGGAGCAACACACTTAGGGATCCCCATGATTCCTGAGGAGAAATTACTCTTACGAGATCCTCAAGACTCGTATGGAGAACCCTCTTATGAGACCCTCACGGCTCATAAGATTCGAAAGCCTTAAGCTACAGGGATCTTAACTTGTTCTTGAGCTATAACATTTCCCAGACTGCCCTACAAGCGGTTTAATACTGACCCTTGTATACAATCCATGGGCGCAAATAATCATTTCCTCACCGAGTCCCACCAATGACGAGGAATGTCCTCATCTGGTGAACAAACACTTGTAGGTCCTCTTGACTTATAAGGAGAAAACACTCTTGCAAGATCCTTACGACTTACAAGAGAACATACACTTAAGAACCCTCACGATTCCTAAGGAAAAATCGCACCTATGAGATCCTCACGACTAGTAGGGAGAAAAACCTTTATGAGACCCTTACGGCTCATGAATTCAAAAGCCTTAGTCGACAGGATGCTAACCCTGTTTTCTAAGCCACCTTTGTTCGTGTCGACGGAGGCAAATGATGATTCGCTCCTGGCAATGTTCCAGTAGTAGCGATGCTGATGCCTAAATCGGTAACAAATTCCAAGTCCTTTCGAGGTAAATGATGATTCGCTCCTAGCAATATTCCAGTCGCAGCGATGCTGATGCTAAGATTGGTATAGATCCCAGGTTCTATACGCGTGGCGAAAAGTCAGCGAGCCGTAAATGCATATGAAATAGCCGAAATGATAGGGCAACTTGCAACAAAATCAGCAAGTAAAAGATATGCATATAAAAATAGCCGAAATATTTGGGCAACTCGCAATAAAAAGCAGCGAGTAAAGAAAAAGTAAAATAGCCGAAATGATTGGGCACTGCGAAAAATAGCCGAAATGATTAGGCAATCACGACTTTCGCGATATAAAAAGCTGAAATGATAAAGCATTGCAGAAAGAAATAAAAAAATAATGAAATAATGAAACTTTTGCCCTGCAGGTAAGTCCATACTGACCCCTGTATACAATCCATGGGCATAAACGAAAAGGGAACCGCATGTCCCAACAAACTCTGTCAAAGGGAAAGTCAGATCTCGACAGCAACATCTGCATCCCAGAAGCTCAGCCACGGCATTCCTCCTCATCCCGGCAGGGCACGGACGCGACACCACCAATCGGAGCCACGACAAAGTCCTCAGTTCCAAGACTCTATGGTTCACAGACAACCTAGAGTCAGCCCCGTCACCGCAGAAAGCGGAGCAAGTCAACCCGACACCGCAGAAAGTGGAAATGCATCATCAAATGACCCCGTCTCGAAAATACGTCGTCCAATGACCCCATCTCGGAAATACGTCATCAAATGACCCCGTCGGGGAAATACGTCAGCAAATGACCCCATCGCGGAAACACGTCATCCAATGACCCCGTCGCGGAAATACATCATCCAATGACCTTGTCGTGGAAATACGTCAGCAAATGACCCCATCTCGGAAATACGTCATCAAATGACCCCGTCGCGGAAATACGTCATCCAATGACCCCGTCGCGGAAATACGTCATCCAATGACCCCGTCGCGGAAATACGTCGTCAAATGTCCCCGTCTCGGAAATACGTCGTCCAATGACCCCGTCTTGGAAATACGTCATCCAATGACCGAGTCGCGGAAATACGTCAGCAAACGACCCCGTCTCGGAAATACGTCAGCAAATGACCCCGTCGCGGAAACACGTCATCTAAGGACCCCGTCGTGGAAATACGTCAACAAGTGACCCCGTCGCGGAAATACGTCATCCAATGACCCCGTCTCGGAAATACGTCAGCAAGTGACCCCATCGCGGAAATACGTCATCCAATGATCCCGTCTCGAAAATATGTCATCCAATGACCCCGTCATGGAAATATGTCAGCAAGTGACTCCGTCGCGGAAATACATCATCCAATGACCCCATCTCGGAAATACGTCAACAAGTGACCCCGTCGCGGAAATACGTCATCCAATGACCCCGTCTCGGAAACACGTCATCCAATGACCCCGTCTCGGAAATACGTCAGCAAATGACCCCGTCTCGGAAACACGTCATCCAATGACCCCGTCGTGGAAATACGTCAGCAAATGACCCCGTCTCGGAAACACGTCATCCAATGACCCCGTCGTGGAAATACGTCATCCAATGACCCCGTCTCGAAAATACGTTAGCAAGTGACCCCGTCTCGAAAATACATCATCCAATGGCTCCGTCTCGGAAAAGATTCGTCTCAATCTTCAGGGAAATTAGTGTCCTTGGTAAGACCTCTCGATTCAGGAAAATCAGCGTCCTTGGCGAGAACCCCTCGATTCGCGTCGACCCGCAAGGAAAGCAGTGTCTTTGCAGGAATCTCTCGATTTGTTTTGACCCCAGGGAAATCAGTGTCCTTGGCTAAACCTCTCGATTCAGGGAAATCAGCGTCCTTGACGAGAACCTCGATTCGCATCGACCCGCAAGGAAATCAGTGACTTTGCAGGAATCTCTTGATTCGTTTCAACCCTAGGGAAATCAATGTCCTTAGCAAAACCTCTCGATTCAGGGAAATTAGCGTCCTTGGCAAGAACCTCGATTCGCGTTGACCCGCAAGGAAATCAGTGTCTTTGCAAGAATCTCTCAATTCGTTTCGACCCGAGGGAAATCAGTGTCCTTGGCTAAACTTCTCGATTCAGGGAAATCGGCATCCTTGGCGAGAACCTCGATTCGTGTCGACCTGCAAGGAAAGCCGTGTCTTTGCAGGAATCTCTCGATTCGTTTTGACCTAAGGGAAATCAGTGTCCTTGGCAAAACCTCTCAATTCAGGGAAATCAGCGTCCTTGGCGAGAACCTCGTTTCGCGTCGACCCGCAAGGAAATCAGTGTCCTTGCAGGAATCTCTTGATTCGTTTCGACCCTAGGGAAATCAGTGTCCTTGGCTAAACCTCTCGATTTAGGGAAATCAACGTCCTTGGCAAGAACCTCGATTCGCATCGACCCACAAGGAAATCAGTGTCTTTGCAGGAATCTCTCGATTGGTTTTGACCCCAGGGAAATTAGTGTCCTTGGCAAAACCTCTCGATTCAGGGAAATCAGAGTCCTTGGCGAGAACCTCGATTCGCGTCGACCCGCAAGGAAATCAGTGTCATTGCAGGAATCTCTCGATTCGTTTCGACCCTAGGGAAATCAGTGTCCTTGGCAAAATCTCTCAATTCAGGGAAATCAGCGTCCTTGGCGAGAACCTCGATTTGCGTCGGCTCATAAGGAAATCAGTGTCTTTGCAGGAATATGTCGATTCATCTCGACCCCAGGGAAATCAGTGTCCTTAGCTAAACCTCTCGATTCAAGGAGATCAGCGTTCTTGGCGAGAACCTCGATTCGCTTCGACCCGCAAGGAAATCAGTGTTTTTGCGAGAATCTCTCGATTCATCTCTACCGGCGAGGAAATTAGTGTCCCTGCACATTAAAAAAATTCTCCTGTGAGTTCCTTACGACTCTCAAGAGAAAACGCACTTAGGAATCCTCACGATTCCTAAGGAGAAAATACACCTATGAGATCCTCTCGACTCGTAGGGAGAAGTCTTTATGAGACCCTTACGACTCATGAAAATAAAAAAAAATCTTAGACTATAAGGATCCTAAACTTGTCTTCTAAGCCGACAATTCAATGGCCATGCATTACTCTGCACTACTTCATCCACGTACATACTTACGTGGGCAAAATAGTAGGGGGCATTTGTTCCCTTATAAAAAATGAATAATAAATAAAAGCAATGGGAAAAAGTCCCCAAATGGAGCATCACGTGCCCACACGTGATAGGCACTGTGCTTGACAAAACTAAGCTGAGACTGGGCCTCACGTGCAAACATGTGACCTCTATATACAAAGTATATAGGCACCTGAATAAAGCAAACAATTGACCGAAGCAAAAACTCACGTGATAGCACGTTACGCTCTTTGGTAGGCTTAATTTGGCGGGGTCACGTGCTACACGTGATGGGCTCCTATGCCTTCTGAACCGATAGAATTAAATTCTAATTAAGAGGAATCAAAACCCCTAATTGGAAAATGTTGCCTTAAATCTTTCCAAACAAGAAAGATTACGCTCTGTAAAACAGGACGCCGTTGGATTAAAAATCCAATGGTGATTAAAAATCACCAATCTACAGAAAGATTTTTGTACCGGGAAATATCTTCCTAATATTATTAAGAACAACAAAAGAGACATCTTCTGTAAAACAGAAGTCCTTGGATTAAAAATCCAATGGTGGATAAAATTCACCGATTGGTCTAAAAGATCATTTTGGTTGATTATAAAATCAATCAAAATCTTTCAAAGAGAGATTTTCTAAACAAATTGATTCCCTTCTTCTCCTATAAATAAGAGAAAAGAAGTAAGAAGGAAAAAAGAGACAGAAGGAGAGGGGAAGAAAAATATAGAGAGAATTTAATTCTCTAAAGAAGAGGAACCCCACCCAAAAGCTCCTACAAAAAGAGAATTTAATTTTCAAACCAAGAGTTTAACTCTTCTCAAAGAACTTAGTTCTTCCTCGGGTTAAGATCTGCAGAAGCAGATCTCCTCACAAATTGAGAATTTAATTCTCATCGGGGAGATTCTGTCATGCAGATTCAAAACCTAGGGGAAAGAACTGAATCCAAAAGAGTTTAACTCTTACAAAACATGTGGGAATTTAATTCCTCTGAAACTAGGGTTTAACCCTTTAAAAAGAATTTAATCCATACAAAGAACAAAAGGAGAACTTGATTCCTCAGAACCATAGAAGAACAGCCTGATGATTCATTAGCGTTCAACTTTACACAATAAAAACTCACGTGTTCCCACGTGAGCATCTTTGAGGAACGAAAAAGGAAAGACTGAGATCTAGCCACATGACCCCACATGACCCCTGAGAAGTGCTCAGCACTTATAAAAGAGAAAAGGGAATGAACCCTATTTTTGGGGCGCCTCACGTGACCCCACGTGACCCCTGAGAAGTGCTCAACACTTATAAAAGAGAAAAAGGAATGAACCCTATTTTTTGGGGCACCTCACATGACCCCACGTGACCCCTAAGAAGTGCTCAGCACTTATAGAAGAGAAAAGGGAATAAACCCTATTTATTGGGCGCCTCACTGATCCCACGTGACCACCTAACAGTGCTCAGCACTAGAATAAGAGAATAAAAGAGGCAGCGCCCAACTCTAAGCCTCTCACGTGCCACACGTGAGCGCCCCAACTTTCAATGTTTAATACTTCTATGGCGCCTCATGTGCCACACATGAGAGCTGCTATTGGCCTCATGTGCCATACGTAAGCATCTCAGATCTCAGTGTTTAACACTGCCTTAGAACATCACGTGGGAGCACATGGGCACTGAGCATACACTAGTGTTTAACATTATAAGAGGCCAACTTCAACTCCAGATTGGCTAAGTCTTTCCTGAGATTAAATCTTTAAATAAACCGAGCCTCCATGCTCATGACTGATGTTTCCTCAATTTGGAATTTAGTTCAAGGGTACATCTCTCCACACCTCTGATAAATGTTGTTGTAATTATTCAACGTCTTCACAGAGGTGGTGGGTCCCGACAACCAACAAGCTGGACCGTAATGTCCTTAAACTAACTATGGACCGTAGTGTCCTTAAACTAAACCCTCACCTCAAAAATGGTGATCTGCAGACCGTAACGTCCCTAAACTAAACTCTATAGACTATGATGTCTTTAAACTCTATGGACTATGATGTCCTCAAACTCCACGGAATATGATGTCCTTAAACCTAATGGACCGTAACGTCCCTAAACTAAACTCTACGGACTATGATGTCCTTAAACTCCACGGCCTATGATGTCCCTAAACCCAATGGACCGTAACGTCCTTAAACTAAATTGATAAGGGTCCAAATGCTCTTTCATTGGATCTAAATGATCCTAAAACCTTGTTAAGTAGATCTTAGTCTAAAATTAGACTAACATATCCTTAACAAACATTTAAGTTGATATTAATCTCAAACGAGGTTAACGAGCCTTAAATCCACCAAACCCAAATCTAAGAAAATACGGATTTGGACTAATCCCGGCCCTACGGGCGGCAACATAAATTAGTCTCCGTATACAATCCACGGGCAACCAAAAATAAAACAAACACACACGACACGAAGTGACCATCTAGAGAAGGAGAAAGTGTTTACTGCGATGCGGTAGCGTAATTAATTGCAGGGGCTTGCGCCTGGAGGGAAGAGCGTCCCCACAATAAAACCCCCCTCATAAACGAAGGGGAATCTGACGAAGTCTGCTACAACGGCCGCATCTGTCCAAACCTTCGATATACGGTGTCATAAATCAACTTGGCATCTTCGGAGAGGTGGACGGATAAAACCAAATAGCATCTGCTCCCAAATTCAGGCAAGACGTCTTTTCTTCCCGGTTTTCGGCGGCGAACAGCCCCGACGGAGCTTAAAGAGCTTGAGGATCAACTGCAAGATTTTCTTGACAAGGGACTTATTCATCCGAGTGTGTCGCCTTGGGGAGCTCCTGTCCTGTTCGTTAAGAAGAAGGACAACAGTATGAGATTGTGTACCGACTATCGTCAATTGAACCGAGTCGCGGTACGGAATATGTATCCTTTACCTCGTATTGACGATTTGTTCGATCTGCTCCAGGGAGTGAGATACTTTTCAAAGATTGATTTGCGGTTAGGTTACATCTGTTGCGGGTCCGGATGATGACATTCCGAAGACTGCTTTTCGGACACGCTACGGGCATTATGAGTTCTTGGTGATGTCGTTCGGGCTCACCAATGCCCCGGCAGCGTTCATGGATTTGATGAACCGGATCTTCAGGCCATTCCTCGACCAATTTATTATTGTATTCATTGATGACATTCTGGTATACTCCAGGAGTCGAGAGGAGTATGAGCAGCACTTGAGGATTACTTTGCAGACATTGATAGAGCACCAGCTGTTTGCTAAATTCTCGAAGTATGCTTTCTGGCTTAATAGTGTTGACTTCTTGGGTCATGTGATTACGAGAGACGGTATATGTTTAGACCCGAAGAAGATCGAGGCCGTACAGTATTGGCCCAGACCTATTTCTGTGATAGAAGTCCGCAGTTTCTTGGGCTTAGCCGGTTATTACCGCCGTTTCGTGCAGGATTTCTCTAGTATCGCTACACCGCTGACCGGACTGACCCAGAAGAGAGTTCCATTTCTTTGGACCGAGGCATGTGAGCAGAGTTTTCAGCAGTTGAAGACTCGTTTGACGACTGCATCAGTTATATCTTTGCCTTAAGGATCAGGCAGCTATATTGTTTATTGTGATACTTCTCGAATGGATTTAGGTTATGTGTTGATGCAGCATGTCAAATTTATCGCTTATACTTCTCGGCAGTTGAAGAAGAACGAGCAAGACTATCCCACTCATGATCTAGAGATGGCCGCGCTGGTCTTTACGCTCAAGATTTGGAGACATTACTTGTATGATGAGTCGTGTCAGATCTTTACGGACCACAAAAGCTTAAAGTATATCTTCCAGCAGCGGGATCTGAATTTGAGGCAGCGCCGTTGGATGGAGCTTGTAAAGGACTATGATTGTGAAATCGTTTATCACCCGGACAAGGCAAATATGGTAGCTGATGCTTTGAGTCGTAGGACCGGAGGTAGCTTGTTCTATTTAAGCGCGATTCAGAGACAGTCTTCTAAAAATTGGAAGATCTTATGCGACAGCACTGTATAGTTTGAGTTCACTTCCATAGGAAGGCAGCTTGCTCATGTCTGTGCCCATCCACTTCTACTCAATTGCATCCGAAAGGCACAGTCCGACGATACTCATTTGTTTGAGATTATAGAGCATGTTCGGCAGGGAAGAGATTCGGAGTTTGTGATTGATAGCCAGGGATGGTTATGATTTGGGACTCATCTATGTGTACCAGATTCTGAGGGGATGCGATGTGAGATCCTAGAGGAGGCTCATTAGTCAGCATATAGTGTTCATCCGGGTTCCACTAAGATGTATCATGATTTGAGAGATATCTACTAGTGGGAAGGGATGAAGGATGATGTTTCGGATTTCGTTTCGAGATGCCTGACTTGCCAGCAAGTCAAGGACGAGCACCAGAGGGCCGCGGGAGAGTTACAGCCTTTGCCCATTCCGGAGTAGAAATGGGAGCAGATCTCCATGGATTTCATTATGGGTCTACCGAGCTCCAGTCGAGGATATGACTCTATTTAGGTGATTATAGACTGGTTGACGAAAGTGGTTCACTTCCTCTCAGTGAAGACCACTTTCGGATTTGCTCAGTATGCTCAGCTGTATATTGATGAGATTGTGCAAATGCACGGCGTTCCGATATTCATTGTATCCGACAGAGGCGCCCAGTTTACCAGCCGTCTTTGGCAAAAACTTCAGGAGGCTTTGGGTACCCGTTTGAGTTTCAGCACTGCTTTCCACCCGCAGACCGATGGTCAGTTAGAGCAGACTATACAGACTCTCAAGGATATGCTTCGAGAGTGCGTACTTGATTTTGGTGGCAGTTGGGATTGTCACTTTCCCTTGACAGAGTTCTCCTACAATAACAGTTTTCAGGAGACGATTCAGATGGCACCTTTCGAGGCCTTGTATGGGAGAAAGTGTCGATCGCCAGTTTGTTGGACCAAACTTAGCGAGAGCAGGATTTTGGGACTGCAGCTAGATCTGGAGACAACGGAAAAGATCAAGTTGATCCTGGACAGGATGAGAGCAGCCCAGTGCAGGCAGAAGTCTTATGCCGACCGTCGTCGTCGCAAACTTGAGTTCGCAGTGGATGATCATGTTTTCGTATGGATCTCCCCGATGAAGGGGGTGATGAGGTTCGGAAAGAATGGGAAGCTTAGTCCCAGATTTGTGGGTCCTTTCGAGATTCTTAAGCGAGTCGGTACCATTGTCTATCGTTTGGAACTTCCGCCCAGTTTTCTGGATGTACACCCCGCATTTCATGTATCGATACTTCATAAGTACCTTCATAATCCTTCTCACGTGATTCAACACCAGACCATTCAGCCGGAGCGCGATCTTTCTTTCACCGAGCAGCCGGTAATTATTCTGGACCGCCAGGTGAAGAAACTTCGGTCAAAGGTCTTACCGTCTGTGAAGATTCTATGGCGTAGCCCAAATAGCGAAGAGATCACATGGGAAGCAGTGAGCGAGATGCGGAAGAAATTTCCCTATCTCTGCGAGTATGCGTAGTAAGATTTTAAATTCGGAGACCGAATTTCTTTAAGGGGGAAGATTGTAACACCTTAAAACGTGATTAGAGTTAATTAAGCGATATAATACGGTTTTTTGATAAACTTAACTAATAATTATTTTTCACATATTTTATTTAATTAATTAATATTTTATTTAATTATTTATGTACTTGTGGTATTTATGCACACACATGTGCATGCTAATCTAGCATTAAGGATATGCTAAACATATTTGGTTAGCCATGGCACATTAACCATATGTTTATGTTCTTATTAATAATTTAAGTAATAAAAAGGTTTTAATTAAAAAAGAAAAGAAATGAAGGCATGGGGGAGACAAAGAAGTAATGGGAGCAATTAATGAAGTGAGAGAGAGAGAGAGAGAGAGAGAGAGAGAGAGAGAGAGCATGGCTCTCAAGAGCCGTCCCTCTCCCCTCATCTCTCTCTCTCATTCTCTCAATTCTCAACTCTCTCTCTCATTCTTCTTCTTCCTCTTCTTCTTCCAAAAATTTCCTCTTGCAAAATTTCCCACCTCAACCTTGAGCCTAGCTCACCACTAAACCTCACTTAATCCCTCAATTAAGCATGTTTGGTCTCTCTTGGAGTCTTGGAGCTTGCATGGCTAGGCTTTATTCCAAGTTTTGGTGAGATAATGATCTAAAACTCTTAATTCGGCTCTAAAGAAAGTTTTTATGTTAACTAGTTTCACTAAACTACCTTAATGTTTTGGGTTTAGTGTTAAATACCGTATTTAGTTAAGATTAAGTTTCTGTTCGAATCTGCTATCGACCTAGATATCTTTTTGAGAAATTGCCATCAGTGAAAGCTAGTCTAGAGGCCACAAACACAACCCCAAAACCTTATCCCTCCCCTCTTTTTCTTGGCCGCAGATTTAATCGATCTGGCCGCAAATTGCGGCCAGTCTGGGGAGTTGGAGTGTGGGTCTTGGTCGAGGGTTCTCTGGAACTACATGTAGGCTTATGGCATGTGCAACTTTCCCTAATTGCTTGTATAGGAAAATCTAGGACTATTTTTCTATATTTTAAGTGTTTCGTTAACGTGCGATACGGATTTATCCGACACTCGTTTAGGGTCTTATATGATTAGCAGCCTTAGGGGTAGTCTTGGATGTTGCTGCACACGTTTAGAAGGCTTAGCTCACTCATGGTATCTTGTGGGAGTTGGTTCGTTCGTGTAACATATGTGTCCGTGTTTTTATCGAAGATTTTATTAGCCTCACGTGTTATGGTTTTGTGCGATGCTAGGATCGTTTGTGGGGATTTCGGACGCAGCTAGGAAGGGGAAGGAGGTGGTCAGATTCCTATAGCTCGAGACCGATCCGGTGAGTAGATTTAACATTTACGGGGGAAATCGCTTATATGGCGTTAAGCGCCGATGGCGAGATTCTAGTTACAAACTTTATACTGCATGCTTATACATTTGTTATTGTGCATGAGTATCATAGTGTGCATCCCATTACCTCTTATGCATTGACATATTCTCAGTAGGACACTGCACCATTACCAACGGTTCATGTCGCACAAGCACTGATTCATATGCCCACACACACCGTTGGTAATTGCCATGAAACGCACACTATAGAAATTGCTATTTATAACTACATTGTATTACATTCTTAATTGGTAGTTATACTCTCGTTATTGTACTAGTACACATCATGTCAGCATCATACATACATTGCTATTAGTACCATGTTCTCATATGATATTTCATAAGATTTGCGGTTTTCCTGACATGATATTTGATGTCCACCATGGGTGTTCTCGGTTCTGAGTGATGAGTATACCCGATTCGAGGAGTGAGGAGAAATCGTCTGCGGGTATATGGTGGGCCCAGTATGGTACCAAGGGACAAGAAGATCGTATAGAAAGGCGTTGAGCCCGGCAGGGGAGCATTATCTACCGGTGAATGTATGGAAACTCGGAGGATACCGTTCGGAGTTATATGATGAGATGAATATGAGGGCCGATCAGAGTGACGGCGCCTGAGATATTGGGATTTGAGTGTCGTTGATTGACATCGGTTTTTATGATAATTTATTGATGGTATCACAGTTTTATTTCACATTCAGGACTTATTATAATATACTCTGTTCATATAGTTGTTGCATCCTAATGTTGTATTTTGCTCATGATTATGTTGCATTCACGCTGTTATACATATTCCATCATAACCTCACATTAGGAATTATCGCTATTTCGTGCATACTTGCGATTACACATATGTTGTTATTTACTACTCATGAGCTGGCAACTCACCCCCATTGTGCCACAGTATCTTGCAGGGCTGATCCTCAGTGTAGTCGTGGCGGGGCACTCTACTTCTTCTATTTCTGCGGATACCGTTACTTTTGGGCTTGGCATATTTTGTAGGTGGGTGGCGAGTATTAATGTGCCTTCTACTTGTATCTTTATCCTTGTATCTAGTATACTCCATCTACCATATGTATGTATTGACTTAGAAACGGGACTAAGAGACTTGATATCTGTATTTTATGTGACTTTGGGTGCCGTGCTCGTGTGAGCCAACTTTTATGCTATGTTGCGATGTTGTTACATTTCTTATTCGCTTATTTCTTCGCCTTTGGCGTCATCTATCTTTTGTGGTTCTGTTCCGCCTTTAGGCGTGAGATTGCTCCCAAGTGGGATTGCTTTTGTATATACTTATGTTTTGTATCCTGTTTGGATCAGTTTTTACAAAGGAAATGCTACTGAAATTTTTAGTAACAACTTGAGATTTTAAATAGATTGATATTTTGAAACAAATGTTTACCCCTTTACTTCATTTCACAGTTTAGATTTCTGGGCTTTGGCTTACTTGAATTATGTTACGCCTTTAGACGTTGCGTGATTTAAGTGCCGGTTGCGTTCCTAAATTTGGTCATGACATCTGAATCCGTTCGAATTTTCATCCTATGAAACTTGTCAGTCTTATCTTAAAGGGATGATAACCAAATCTCCGTTCACCGGACACGAAGAAAGAGCAACAGAGCTCTTGGGACTCATACAAAGTGATGTATGTGGTCCAATGTCTATACATGCAAGTGGTGGGTTCTCATATTTCATCACATTCACTGACAATCTCTCTAGGTTCGGATATATGTATCTTTTGAAACACAAATTTGAAGTTTTTGAGAAATTCAAAGAATACAGAAACAAAGTAGAGAACCGGACTGGTTAAAGTATCAAGATTCTCCTATCTGATAGAGGAGGGGAGTACTTAATCATGGAATTCCTCGACTATTTAAAAGAGAATGGAATTCTTTCCCAGCTTACTCCTCCATATACATTACAACACAACGGTGTATCGGAACGGAGGAATCATACCCTATTGGATATAGTTCGCTCAACGATGAGTGGTGCTGAGTTATCTCTTTCATTCTGGGGATATGCGCTAGAATCTGCAACATATTTATTGAATAGAGTTCCAACTAAATCCAGGTCTACTACTCCATATGAAATATGGGAGGGGAAGAGACCATACCTTAACTTTATTAAGATATGGGGTTTCCAGTCTATGTTAAAATATATAATCTGGACAAACTCAAGGCATGATATGTATTATGTAAGTTTGTGGGATATCCTAAACATTCAACAGGATATCTGTTCTACCAAACTGAGGTACAGAAGGTGTTTGTTGCTCGTCATGCAACCTTCTTAGAAAGGGAATTTCTTGCAAAAGAAATTTGTGGGAGCATGGTAAAATCGGAAGGAATTCAAAACCCACAAACTACATCTGAAGATTTGGTAGAACAACGGGATTCAATAATACCCGACGAACCTCAGCCACTCGGCGAACTAGCAGGATTTCTCATCCGCCCAAGAGATACTATGGTTTTCTCATAGACGAAAATCGAGAGGATTGCATCTTGGAAGAAAATGATCATACTGTTGGGGTTCCTCACGCCCTGGCCGTCGACCGCGGCCGTTGCAGAAAGAAAATTTTTGGTGTTTAAAATACTCGGTGCTAAAAACAACTACCTAGAATAGAAACCAAACATGAAACTAGCAAGCAATAGGAGATAGAAGTGTTTTACCAAAAGATCCGTGTCCTTCGATCTTCTACCCTTTTCCTTAGCTCCTTGAGGTCTCCTTGATCGAGTTTGACCGCCAGACTTCCTCCGTTGAAGATGATCCACCTAAGGGATGTGATAGCTCCACACTAAAAATCCAATGGAGCAACTAGAGACTCTATGTTGCTAATCTAGAGTATCTAGTGATATAGTGAGTTGTTCTTAGTGTATTTCTATCTCTTATCCACCCTTGATTCTCAACACATGAGATGGTAGGGTGGAAGATCAATAAAAAGAAGGAGGAGCTCAAAAAAGGCTAGTGAGGAGAGATAACCAAAATGTGAGAATGATTTTCATCAAGTGAGAGAAAATTATGAAGCATGGTTTTGTATAAAACCATTTTCCAATAAAAATAAAGCAACCATACTTGAATAATTTGCACAAATGAATTTACAATTCATTTGTCAACACTATTTAAGCATGGTTCTTACCATTCTCATCTCACTACCTTTACACTTCATTTCAATTTAAATTAATAAATGGATAAACTAAAATGAGATGTCCACCTTCTAAAATGATTTCCATATAAATACGGAATACACTCAACTGTATATGCATACCCGTATTCGTATCAAAATACGAATATCCAAAGAGATAGAATAACACAAAGAACATAATACTAGAATAAACATATCGAAATATATATACATAAATTATTAAATCAATACCTAATTTAATAATCCGGCTCAATCCTAAGCCGGCTAGTATTACCAACCGTCCGATTGAAAGTCCGTGTAACTAGTACAATCATTCGATCGGAACTCTGCACGTATCAAAATACGGCTACTATATCATTTTTCCTGAACCAGGAAAATCCTTTATGTGGGACTCTAAAGACTCGACAGTATGCCGGCAGTGAGTTACTGGATAAATTCATAACCACAAGTATGTCAGCGGCACTAGCTGTACGTAACGGCTACCCGGATACCTGTCGAAAAGGAAGGCCGACGAGCAAACTCATCCGGATCCCTACTGAGCCTATCTATGACAATCTCCGTACAGTCTGGTCTCTTCGTCTAAGAGTATCGCATATCGGATCTAGAGGGTGGATAAAGTCAGACCCCTAATAACATGATATTTCGTGTCGGTGTGAAGCCCATCACCCACTAAGAAACTTCCGATCCAAATCAGTAATTCTCGTCCATCTTGGCCAAGGATTTCTGGTGATGGCCACCCGTGCACAGTGCGAAATCAACCCCCCAATACCGGGAGAGACGAATCCCCGACGATCTTCTCACTACCTCTATGTTGCTCGGGACTGTACCCAACTAAAACCTGTTTGCACGACTCCTTTGAGCCATGGTAGGATAGTAATCAAAGCACAGTGGGAACTCACACGAGACAAATAACGATTTCAGGTCGAAGAACTAACCTGTACTCATGTCACCTGAGAACTGCTATCTGACAATAGGTATAATACCAACTAGCATGTTCCCGACGAGTCCGTCCAGTGTACTCACCCCCAGTGAGCACCTGTATACGATCTTAGGTGCGAAAGACCAATGGCTGTGGGACCAATCATCGCCCCTCGTCGGGATCTAGAAACATATACACTAGTCTACTCTGGAATATCGATGCCCAGTCTCGATACTCCTACGATTAGGGACATTTAAGGATGTGCTTATGGACTACCAAGCCCCCACATGTATGATCACCATCATAACGCTAGTAGTCAAGCAATAATCCTACGGGCTTTATCAATATGTAATAGTGAGCTGTAATACCACTTAATACATGTACATGATGATAAAGTCAAACCAGATAGTATACTATCATCTCGAGTAAGACTGTTCTACTCGTATAGGTTCTCCCTCAATCATCACAATCGCCTGCCTGTGATTACAATAATTGATTTGAGGGCACTATATCTAACACCTACTAGTTTCAAGAAGGCCATTACCAGTAGGGACTCTGATAAATGGCTAGATGCTATGCGATTTGAAATGGAGTCCATGTATACCAATAAAGTTTGGACCTTGGATATTGCTTCTCCTGAGGTAAAAACCGTTGGATGCAAATAGATCTTCAAAAAGAAGGTTGGTGTAGATGGACAGGTGGAAACCTATAAGTCTAGACTTGTTGCAAAAGGTTTTCGTCAAAGACCTGGTGTGGAGTATGACGAAATATTTTCTCCAGTGGCTATACTTAAATCCATTCGGATCCTACTTGACATTGCTGCCTTCCATGACTATGAAATCTGGCAGATGGACGTAAAAACAGCTTTTCTAAACGGAAGTTTGGAATAGTGCGTTTATATGGATCAACCACAGGGATTCGTAGACAGTGGGAGAAGTGGGAAGGTATGCAAGTTGCTTAAATCCATTTATGGATTAAAGCATGCATCACGGAGCTGGAACATCTTTTTTGATGAAACAGTCAAAGAATTTGACTTCATAAAAAACGAGGATGAGCCTTGTATCTATAAGAAGATTGTAGAAAGAACCGTCGAATTCCTAGTCTTGTATGTGGATGACATTATTTTGATAGGAAATATCATTCCTATGATACAATAGGTCAAGCTGTTCTTATCACAAAGGTTCTTCATGATAGACCTGGATGATGCCTCCTACATTCTGGGGATTAAGATCTATAGAGATAGATCCAATTGATTGTTAGGACTTTCACAGTCCAGATACATAGAGTCCGTACTAAAGAGATTTAGTATAGAATATTCCAAGCGCGGTAATATACCCGCATTGCACAGAATCACCCTCTCCAAAGAGATGTCTCCCAAGACTGATGAGGCGAGGGTTCGCATGAGCATTATACCCCACGCTTCGGCGGTAGGATCTATAATGTATGTGATACTATGTACTAGACCAGATGTAGCTTACGCGCTTAGTGTGGTAAGCCGGTATCAGTCAAACCCAGGAGAGAACCACCAGATAGCAGTGAAGAACATTCTTAAGTTCCTGAGAAGGGCTAAAGAACTGTTCTTGGTATACGGTAATGGGGACCACCAGGTGGAGACCTTTACTGACTCGAGCTTTTAGAGTGATAAGGATGACAACAAGTCTATCTTGGGTTTTGTGTTTACCTTCAACGAAGGGGCGGTCTGTTGGAAGAGCTCCAAACAGGACGCCATCGCAGACTGGACGATGGAGGCTGAATATATTGCTGCAAATGATGCCACAAACGAAGCTGTCTGGATTAAGAAGTTCATTACTAAACTTGAGGTGGTTTCGTCCATTGTTGATCCAATACCTTTGTATTGCGACAACAATGGGGCTATGGATTTAGCAAAAGAACCATGGTCCTATCAGAAATCCAGACACATCTTGAGGCGGTATCACCTGATCAGGGAGATCGTTGATCGCCGGGATATCGAGGTGTAGAGAGTGGACACAAAACAAAATACGGCGGATCAATTCACCAAGTCCCTCCCTTAAGCACAGTTCGAGAGACTATTTGAGATGTTGGGTATGCAATACGCCAACATTTGCCCTAGTGCAGACGTTAGGTATTCGATACGGTCCTTAGTGCAAGTAGGAGATTATTGGATATGTATGCCTTAGAGGTCATTATTGTATATGTATACAAGTGGATGCTTGGACATATATATGTAGAGGAAAATCTTACTCGATTTGATAGTATGCTATTTGGTTTGTTTTTATCTTAACATGTGCATATATTTTACTTGTTATTACGTATCATTAATACATGTTGATAAAGACTCTAAAATCATTGCTTGACTACCAGTGTTATGATGGCAATCATACTTGTGGGAATTGGGTAGCCGATAAGCACATCTTTAAATGTCCATAGTCATGTGAGTATCGAGAAGGACATCGATACTCCAGAGTAGATTGGTGTATACGTTTTGAGACCTCGACGAGGGATGATGGTTGATCCCATAGCTATTGTTCTTTGGAACCTAAGATCGTATACATGTTCTCACTGGGGTGAGTACACTGGACGAACTCACCGAGAACTGGCTAGATGGTATTATATCGATCGTCAAATAGCAGTTCTTTAGTGATATGAATGCAGATAGTCTGTCGACCTGACGTCATCATTTGTCTTGTATGAGTTCCCACTGTGCTTTGATTACTACCCTACCACAGCTCTACCGAGTCATGCAAATATGTTTTAGTTGGGTACAGTCCTAAGACAAATGGAGGCAGTGAGAAATTGTCAAGGATTCGTCTTTCCTGGTATAGGGAGTCGATGTCGCGCTGTGTTCTGTTGGCCAACACCATAAGTCCCTGGCCAGGGTGGATTAAGAATTACTGATAGGTAGATCAGTAGATTCTCAGATGGTCTTAAGCCACATCGGTACGACTTGTCAGGTTATTAGGTGTCTGACGTTTTTCACCCTCTAAACCCGGTATGCGATACTCTTAGACGAACAGACTGGACTATACGGAGATTGTCACGGATAGGCTCCGTTGGAGTTCGGATGAGTTTGCCCGTTGGCCTTCTTTTCGACAGGTACCTGGGTATCCGTTACGTACAGTTAGTGTCGCTGACGTGCTTGTGGTTAAATCCACTACCAACGTACCGTCGAGTCTTTATAGCCCTACACAGAGAGTTTCCCTGGTTCAGGCGAAACAATGTAGATGTTGTATGATTTTACGTGCAGGGTTTCGATCATATACGTATACTAGCTACAGGTATTTTGTTCGGACGGATAATACTAGCGGGCTTAAGATTAAGCTGCATTCTAGTATTATATTATTGGATTATTTTAACTCTTGGTATTCGTATTTTTTGTAGTACGAATATAGGTATGTATATACGGTGGGGGTATTCTAGTAATTTCACTAGAATACTTATAGAAGAAGACATCTCATTTTGTTTTATATCTATTTATTTAAACAGATAATGAGGTGGAGGGATGAGGTGTATTGAAGTATGGTTGAAGTATGGCTACTTGATTTGATTTATTCATTTGTTATACCTATTCAAGCATGGTTGCATTATTTCTATTGAAATAATGTATGCTTGATATTTTGAAAGACTTAGCCATTCTGCATAAGCTTGATTCATTTTCTACACTTGTTTTCTCTTTCCTCCTTTGCTCTTTTCTTCTTCCCAAAAACCATAACCCTCTCATGAGTTGAGAATCCATGGTTTTATGAGATAATCCAATCCAATTAACACTCTACATTTTCTAAGCTGCTTAGATTAGAAAACTAGGTACTTTAGTTACCTCAAGTTTAAGGTTGGAGCTTGAACTATAGACTCGTGGGTGGATCGTCTTCGATACAAGGAGGCTGCCGACCAAGCTCGATCCAGATGGACAAGGAGCTCAAGAAGAGGAAAAGAATACCCGAAGGACTTGGTTCATATAGGTATAATCACTTTCATAGTAGATTAATACATTTGCAAGTTTTGTTATCTAGGGCTTACGGTAGATCTTGGGATTAGTCGGTGTTGCAAGTTTTAAAATTTTTTGAAAATTCTGCCTCTCTACGAACCTAGTAGAGTGTGCGACACCGTCCGACATTCTGATGGGACCCTGGTTCTTTCGCTAAAGCTATAGACCCATTGTTGTCACAATACAAACGTATTGGATCAACAATGGACGGAATCACCTGAAGTTCTGTAATGAAAATCCTCATCTAGACTGCCTCTTTTGCGACGTCACAAGCAGTGACATACTCTGCCTACATCGTCGAGTCAACAACGGTATCCTGTTTGGATCTCTTCCAACAAACCGTTCCTCCATTAAGGGTGAAGTCATAACCCGACATTGATTTAGAGTTATCCTTGTCACTCCGGAAGTTGGAGTCAGTGAAGGCCTCGATCCGGAGGACTTTACTGCCGTACACCAAAAACATCTCCTTAGTCCTTCTCAGGTACTTGAGAATGTTCTTAACTACTATCCAGTGCTTCTCCCTATGGTTTGACTGATACCTGCTTACCACGCTCAGTGCGTAAGCAACATCTGGTCTGGTACACAACATCACATACATTATAGATCCTACCACAGAAGCGTATGGTATAATACTTATGTGATCCCTTTCCAAATCAGTTTTAGGAGACATCTCTTTGGAGAGGGTGATTCCGTAACAAACTGGTAGGTTACTATACTTAGAATCTTCCATACTAAATCTTTTCATTATAGTGTCAATGTACCTAGACTGTGAAAGTCCCAACATTCTCTTAGATCTATCACGATAGATCTGGATCCGCAGAATGTAGGAGGCATCACCCAGGTTTTTCATAGAGAACTTCTGTGACAAGAATTTTTTGACTGGTTATAGCATAAGAATGTCATTTCCTATGAGGAGAATGTCATTCACGAACAAGACGAGGAATACCAAAGTTCTCGCTACAATCTTATTATAAATGCATGGTTCATCTGCATTTTTGATAAAGTCAAATTTTTTGACCGTCTCATCGAAGCAGATGTTCTAACTCCGCGATTCATGCTTTAATCCATAAATGGATTTAAGCAACTTGCACACTCATCCACTGCTCCCACTCTCTATGAAACCTTCTGGCTGATCCATATAAACACACTCTTCTAAATTTCCATTTAGAAAAGCGGTCTTTACGTCTGTCTTCTAAATTTCATAATCATGGAAGACAGTAATGACAAGTAGGATCCGAATGGATTTAAGCATAACCACTGGAGAAAATATTTCATCATAGTCTAAGCCAGATCTTTGACGAAAACCTTTTGCTACAAGTCTATTTTTATAGGTTTCAACCTGTCCATCTGCACCAATCTTCTTTCTGAAGATACATTTGCAGCCTGGAGGTTTTATCCTTTAAGGGGCAATATCTAAAGTCCAAACTTTATTGGTGTACATAGATTCCATCTCGGTCCACATTGCATCCAGCCACTTTACCGAGTCTCTGCTCGTAATGGCCTGCTGGAAACTAGTTAGCTCATCATCATCAATGTTGCAATCCTCTATATCCCCGTCTATGATAAAACTGTAGTATCTTTCGGGTGGATGAGACTGCTTACTAGATCTGCGGAGTGGCGTAGGGACGTCTGGTTCTTTTGAAACTTCTGGTTCCACCATACTTTCAGTAATAGTTTGTGGTTCTGGAATTTCTTCCAGTTCTATTGCGCTCCCATTTATTTCTTTTTCAAGAAATTGAGTCTCTAGAAAGTGGGCATGCCGAGAAAAAAAACCTTTTGTTCCTCTGCGTAATTGAAAAGATACCCCCTGGAGTTTCTTGGGTATCTCACAAACTTACACAATACTGACCGTGTTTCGAGCTTGTCCGCATGCTTCTTTTTGACAAAATCTAGACATCCATATATCTTAAGATAGGGTTTCTTCCCACTCCACATATGGTGTGGTAGGCACTGACTTAGTCGGAACTTTGTTCAAAAGATATGCAGCAGATTCTAGTGCATAACCCCAGAAGGATTGCGGTAACTTAGTATTACTCATCATGGAACACACCATATCCAATAAGGTGCCGTTCCACCTTTCCGATACACCGTTGTGTTGAGGTGTGTATAGAGGAGTAAGCTAAGAGAGAATTCCATTCTCTTTTAAATAACTCAGGAACTCGACACTTAAGTATTCACCACCCTGATCAGATCGAAGTGTCTTGAAACTTTTGCCTATTTGTTTTTCCACATCACTCTTATATTCCTCAAATTTCTCAAAGGTCTCGGATTTATGTTTCATCAAGAATACATGTCCATACCATGAGAAATCATCCGTACAAGTAATAAAGTAGGAATAACCATTTCTTACATGTGTAGACATTGGACCACACACGTCGCTGTGTATGAGTCCCAAGAGCTTAGTGGCTCTTACTCCGTGTTCAGTGAACAAAGTCTTTGTCATCTTTTCTTTGAGATATGATTGACAAGTTACATAAGACAGATATTCAAACGAATCCAAATATCCCTCTCTATGTAATTTCGTCAACCATGTTTCATTGATATGACCTAGTCTACAATACCATAAGAAAGCTTGATTTAATTCTGGAGTCTTTCTTTTGAGTATGTTCTGGACATTGAAAACTTAGCGTTGATTTAATACGTATATACCGTTTTCTAGTGTACCAGACCCAATCAAATCATGATTAAGGTGAATGTTTACAATATCGCTTACAAATGTAAAATCATAACCTTCTTTAAATAGTAAAGATACAGAAATGATATTACATGTCAAACTTCGTATACAAAAATAGTTACGCAAAACCAAAGTGTGTCCACTTGTCAATGCTAGGTGATATTCTCCTATGAAAACAGCATCCATGCAACCCTGAGGGTCATATTACCCACCTTTATAACTCTACGGCTTCTCAGTGCCTGCAATGAATTACAAATATGAGATCCTGAACCGGTATCCAATACCTAGGAAGTAGAGATGAGTAACAGACAGTTTTCAATCATAAACACACCTGAAACTGAAGCCACAACTTGCTTCGAATTCTGGTTCTTGGCTTTCCAAGCCATGCAGTCCTTCTTCCAATGACCTTTCCTATAACAATAGAAGCATTCCTCTTTCCTTACTGTTGGCCCCCCAACTTTTGCTTTATCCCTTCCTGTAACACATTGAAATTCGTTTAGGTTAATTTCGTGCTAATTAGCGATAATGCATGTTTTCATAAAACCTTGTTAATATTTATTTTCCACATAAATGGAATAAATCTAATTTTAATTGTGAAAATATGTAAATATATATATAATTGTGTTTCATTAGTTACTATTTAAATTAGGGTTCACATATTTATCAAATTTCCTAAACTATTAATCTTCTAAGTCAAAAAAAAAAAAAATTAGTTAGCATGCACAACCCTATAATCACCCTAGGTTAATGTTGTAACTTGTCTTTATTTTCTTTTCTCCCATGGTTCTTTCCTTTTTTTACAAAACTTTACATAACAAAACAAAACAAGCAAATAAAGAAAATGAGATAATGAGGTGGAAAAGAGGCGGGGGGGGGGGGTATTTTATTAGACATGGGAGACCTTGACTTTTGAGCACACACTCTCTCTCCCTCTCTTTTTCCAGCAGCAGCAGCAGCCTCTTTCCCCCTCATTCCTTCTTCTTCTCTTCACTCTAAGCCTCTAATATCCATTAAAAATCCATTCTTTATCACAAAAACCTCATGTTTAACTCTTCCAAACACTTCCTTGTTGGTTCTTGAGGCTAGTCTTAGCTCTAGGAGGCAAGATCATCAAGTTTGTGCCACCACTTGACCAACTTGAGGTATATAGCTTACTTTATTTACCTCTTTGCTTAGCATATAGTTATTTAGCTTAATTTAGTGTTTAAGTAGGGTTTTAGTTCTAATTAGATGGTTTAAGAGGAGATTAGGTCAAGTTAAGTTTGTTATGGCTTGATTAGCTTAATTAAGTGTTGTTAGTGTCGTTTAATCCATGTCTTTGCATCAGGTTACACTAAAACACCATTTTGTATTAAATTAGTGTTTTAGTTAAGATTTGTGTAAGTTTTGTGATCTGCTTTCAAACCTGTTGCTTCAGGCAAAAGTTGCATTTACTGGAGCATGTTTACTAAAGTTAGACCACACACACGAAGCACGAGACCCCCATTCCCATTCCTGGCCGCAAATAAAAGGGTTCTGGCCGCAAATTGCGGCCAGATGGTGGATCTGTGTGTCGAGGTTTGGTGGTTAGGTGTCTGCTATATAATGTAGGTCTTTTGTATATGCAACTTTTCCTATTTCATCTTGTATCAAAATCTGGAACCAATTACGTTGTTTTTAACACTTTTAGACTTGCACGACATGCATGTTCTGAGTTTGGGTATGGTGTTTGCTGTGTATCACAGCATGTCGGGATGGTTTCAGACGTTTGCGCACACGTTTTGGTGTTTCAAATGCACACGCATTCAGCTTACGACGTTAGTTCTCGTATGGTCTTGATATCGCGTTTTTGCATGATTTTAGCCTTATGTGTGTTGCTATGTGTAAATTCTAGATTCGCAGGCGGGGACTTCGGACGCCGCGAAGAAAGGGAAGCAGGTGGTCGGATTTACTTAGCTCGAGATCACCGGTGAGTAGATTTAACATCTACGGGGAAATCGCCCGTATGGCGTTATGCGTCAGGGCTTGATATACTAGTGTAGCCGCATGTTTACATCCATATACATTGAGTATGCATGAGCATCGTACATACCATTATATTGTTATTCCTCGTCTGAGTATCTAGTGGACACTGCACTATTACTGGCGGTTCATGTTGCACGAGTACTAATTTGTATGTTACACCCACACCGTCAAGAATTGCCATGACACGCCTATACATATATACATGCTTGCGTACCTACACATTGTACATTCATACTTGAGTATCTCATATAGTATATACATGCTTGCGTACCAACACATTGTATATTCATACTTGAGTATCTCATATAGTATATACATGCTTGCGTACCTACACAATGTACATTCATACTTAAGTATCTCATATAGTATATACATGCTTACGTACCTACACATTGTACATTCATACTTGTGTTGGATATATGTATGCCCTAGAGGCCATTATATGATAGTGGATGTATTTTTACATGTATATATATATATATATTCAGTGTACATTCTTGCTTGACATGATAGTATGCTATCTGGTTCTTCTTTATCTGACATGTAGATTTGATCATGCTTTTATTCATTCACACATATTGATAAAGCCCTGAGGATATAGGCTTGACTACTGTGATTATGATGGAGATCATACTAGTGGGACATCTGTAGTTTATAAGCATATCCTGAAATGTCCCTAGTCGTAGGTATATCGAGACGGGGCATCGATATACCAGAGTAGACTAGCGTATATGATACTAGACCCATATGATGGGCGATGGATGTTCCCACATTCATCGATGTTTGACATTGAGATCGTATACGGGTGTTCAGTGGTGACTGGGTACACTGGACGGACTCACTGAGAACTCCTATATGGAATTATATCTATCGTCGGATAGCAGTTCTCAGGTGACACTGGTGCAGGTTAGTCTGTAGACCCGAGATCGTCATAGAGTCTTGTGTGTTCTCCCACTGTACTTTGATTACCACCCTACCACGGCTCTACTGAGTCGTGCAAATAGATGGCCGTTGGGTACAGTCCCGAGACACGCGAAGGCAATAAGCGATAGGAGGGGTTTTCGTCTCTCCCGGTATTGGGAGTTGATGTTGTGCTGTGCTCGACTGGCTATATCAGTAAGTCCCTGGCCAGGGCTGTTGAGATTTACTGATAAGTGTTATCAGTAGTTTCTCGATCTGTTATAGACCATTCATCGGCACGACTTATTGAGTTATTATGGTCGACGTTACCATCCCTAGACTTGATATGCAGCATATCTGACGAACAGACCGGACTGTACGGTGGTGTTGCCGGTTGGCTCGACGGGAGTTGTGACAGGTTCGCTTGTTTTCTTCTGATCGCTCAATACCCGGGTGGCTGTTACGTTTAGCTGACCGCTTGCGGCTTGTAGGTATTTGATATGATCATTACCTACTGCCGGCGTATTGACGAGTCTTAGAGTCCCACAATGAAGTTTCCTGGCTCAGGCGAAAAGATGTGGTGTGCATATGAGATATGCGCGGGGACCCGATTAAATACGGATATATGATACCGTATATTAATCGGGCATTTTCTATTGGTCGGGTCGTATGTGATATGACCGGTTTGCAAAATCAAGTGTTGATTTAACAAATGACTTTTAGATTAATTCTTTAATTAAACTTTTTTTTCTATTTTTGTATGCATGCATGTATGCACATGATGATGTGCATGGATACATACATACATACATTGTATCATGGTTGTTGATACATGTTTGGTGGCAATGCAAGACTTATATTGTAGAATTATCTATTTATTTATCATTTAGAAAAAGGGAAAGGATAATTCACACAAGGTTTATGTTTATCATCTTTGACCATGCTTCAACCACCTTTTAACCTTGGGTTAATTATCCTTTTGTCTTTTAACCTATTTGATAAAAATCTAGATGATTCTAACCATGGTTGAAGTGAGAAGGATTAATATAGATTAATCCTTTTTCTCATTTCAATTATTCACTCTCATAACATTTTCTTTTGTGAGAAAGCTTAGCCACCGTCTTCTTCTTCCTCTCTTGATAATTTCTTTGAGTGAGGTTGATAAAAAGAAAGAGTTTTGATTATAGAATATAAATCACATCATCATATTACACACATCTAGCCCATTTGTGTAGGGTGTTTGCTCTACTTCATTCACATATCGAGTAAAGCAAGGAGTTTTGGGCAAAGGAGCTTCGGGTGGATCGTCATGGACCTAGAAGATCTCAAGCGAACCTTTTTCCAACCCTCAAGTAGCCAAGGAGTCTAGCGTAGGGAGCTACAAAGGTTGTACTCTCAAAACCCTAACTTTTTCTACTTGTGATGATGTCAATGTAATGAAACCCTAAATTTCTAGTGATGATTCTTTGTATGTTCACTTAGCACCTTAAAAAATTTGATTTTGGCACATGTGATGCTTCCAAACCCTTCATGAGGTGCTAAGTAAACCTAACAATGGTATTAGAGCCAAGCTAGAGTTTTAGGCGACGCTTTGGCGAAGTTAAAACTCCGATCGAACCAAAAAATACGGTTTTTTAACCTTCTCTGGACATTTTTTTGAAAAAGTGTTTTTTCAGTATTAAAAATCCTTAAAAAATTCAGCAGGTAAATATAAGAAATTCTGTAAAATACGAAGCCATAAATCTTACATTACGCCGTGGAACCGCGGCCAGACCTTGCTTAGGCCGCGGATCCGCGGCCGTACTGAAGTGATATTGCCTCGTATTTGTACAGTAATCTTCTCACCTGCTTGTACATATTTTTGGGTATTTTTAATCTGACTCAAGTGTTGAGTGTTCTGGGGATTATTTTAGGTTCGTTGATTCGATCGGAATATATAATTTCGTGCTGTTTTCGGGTAATTTAGAAAGTATTAAAAAGTTCGAACGGATATCATTAACTCATTTTTTCCCGGCACGAAAAATTTTCAAGTGTTGATTTTTTCTCGGGTTTAAATCTTTCGGAAATACGTGAAAGTTATGCGGTGGACCCTCTAGAAGAACACAAACCTTAACTCGATTATGTGACCGTCTGAACTGCCTCTAAACCTTAGGGTTTGGGGCAGTACGACGTGCCACATGTGAGGCGTTGGCTTGACCCTTCTATGGCTGGACCGCTGCTACTATGACACATTCCGGGATTTTTGAACTCCGCTCAAGTGTTGAGCTTCAGGAAATTTTGGGTATTTGATTATTCGATCGGAAAGTTTAATACTGTCTATTTATCTGGAATGTGATACAATATGTGAAATTCATATAGTTAGGCATGAAATGCGAAGTATGTGATATTTCGGATTTACGATGTCTAAAGAGAATGTGGATTCCAAATGTTGTAGTTTTACACTTTCTTTTCTATGACCGTAAGTGTAGTATGTAGTTGTATTGCCGGTTTTCGTTGCTATACATCAACGACATCGGTGTATGCATACTTACTTACGTTGATGATATGATATATTACGTGTTGCTGAGATATGATGTGCAGGATTGTCGCGATTGAATAGCCGGGTTTTTTTTTATGTGAGATAAGAGTTTTATTTTCATTCATGTAAAATTCAAATGTAATGTAATATTCTTTTATTTCGGGCACTTCCGGGTTGAGGTTGATGCCACCAGTGTTGTATATTATTTACTTTTCCGCATTAGGATAGACCCAAGGAGGGGAGCACAAGTGACCGGGTTCTGGGGTTCAGTGGGAGGCCATCTCGAGGAGTCGAGACCGGGTCTCCTAAACTCCAGAATTGGTAGGGTCGCTTGCCGCTCTCGTAGGGGTCTAGGGGTGTGGGCTTGGCTATTCATCGCGACTGTGGAATCCGTATTTTCTATTGTTGGCTAAATACTAAATACGGACGTCCTAGTATATCCCACATTATATCTGTGTTTCTGCTGCCTGTATACTGTGATGTGATATCTGAGACGAATGATATATTATATATGAGATATATAGTAGACGTTGCTTATGTTTTACACCCGCGCTAGTCCCGTCCCGGTATGCCGTTAGTTAAGTAACCTAACGGTGCATAACGGAACATTGCGGCGAATGCGGATGGCATAAGCGTACGTTGTATTTTCGTTTCTTTTCTGTGATTGGCTTAAGAACTTAAATGATGGGACTACATTAATATGATTAATGTAAAGAAAATAAACCTAAAAAGATGTTGTAGAATCGGATTTGAAAACCACTCGGCTCTTTATGAAAAAGCTACATTTCAAAACGGCAGAGCTCAAGCCACTCCTTTTGAAAACCATTTGATTCTACGACGATATCAAGTTCAAAGCGTTAAAGATTTTATTAAAAATTATCCGCAACCCTCCCTCATTTTAGGAAGTAGAGTACTTAGTATTCGTGCTACGTTTGTTGACTATAGTTAAGGCGTAGTGTACGGTAGCTAAGTGATGTCTTCCTACACTGCATATGATGCAGATTAATTAGGACATTCATGCGACTTTGTTGACTATAGTTAAGGGTCATATGAGTGGGTCTAATTAATCAAGAAATGACGGGTAGAACTTGACTGGTACTTATGATTTGTTGACCATAGTTAAGGTCATAGGTACTAGGGGTAAAAACCGCATCGGGAATTTCAATAGTTGAAATTTGCAATGAGATTGCATACCTTCCATATGATGGTTGGATCCCGATCCCACTGTGGGCAATAGTTGCTCCCAGGAGAGTTTTGCAGTTTACAATTAGCTAACCCATTAGGTGTCTAGAAAGGTGTTAACAGGGCTACGCCTCTGGGAAAACGAGGTTTACTTTAATTAGGTCCGTGCGAAAGCACGGGGAACCTCCCTCAAGTACCGACACTGGCCTGGCTGAACGGTTGGCGAAGTTGTAGACTGTAATTAATCCTGGCTAGTTTTCTTTTTAAGGTTTGAAAGAAAAACTTGATTAAAGCAGTGGGAGACATCGATTAGATAAGATAATAACCAATCTGATCTTTGCAAGAGCTTTCGCTGAGTGTATTCTTTTCTCTCTCTTAATGGCAGATACCAATGACTGGACTCAAGGTTCTACTAGATAAAAATAAACTGAATGGGACCAATTATAAAGACTGGCTGAGGAATCTGAAAATTGCCTTGACTTATGATAAAGTATCATATGTCCTCACGGCTCCAGCCCCGCCCGTCCCAGGTCCAAAATCCTCAGTTGCGGATAAAGAAGTCCGAAAGACATGGGACGCTGACTGTGCCACGGCCAAATGCCTCGCGCTTGCATCGATGGACAACACACATCAAAAGCAACACGAGAATATGGACATTCACGCCATATTCCTCCATATAAAGGAGTTGTATGGAGAGCAATCCCGCGTATTACGATACGAAGCATCAAAGAAATTATTTCAGATGCGAATGGCCCCTGGCACACCAGTAGGAGACCATGTTCTGAAGATGATAGCTCTCATAGAAGAGCTTGAGGACCTTGGATGGACGATGGACAATGAACAATATACGGATATTATTCTGCAGTCCCTCCCCTCCACCTTTGCTCAATTTATAGTTAACTTCAACATGCACAACATGGAGAAGGAACTACCTGAACTCCTTAATATGTTAAGGAGTGCAGAGAGCACACTGAAATCAGTGAAAACTCCCGTTTTGAGTGTTGGTCAATCTTCTTCTTCTCGCCCAAAGGCTAAGGCCAAGGGAAAGATGAAGAAGAAGCCAATCAAGCCTAAGGGTGGAGTTAAAAAGGTTAAGGGGAAGGACAAGTCTAAAGCTGGAGAATCGGGGAAAGGAGAATGTTTTCACTGCCACAAAACAGGACATTGGAAGCGCAACTGCACGGAGTACTTAAATCTCAAGAAGAAGCATGGGTTGCTTCCGCTTCAGGTGTGTTTGTGACAGAAAACTGTTTTTCAATAAACTCTGCTTCCTGGGTATTAGATACCGGTTCAGGTTCTCACATTTGCAATTCTATGCAGGGGTTGAGAAATAGCAAAGTTTTGAAGACAGGTGACCATACTCTCCGCGTTGGAAATGGTTCCAATGTACATATAGTCGCAGTGGGAGAGTATCACTTGGGGTTGCCATCTGGTTGTATATTGGTTTTGAACCCATGTTATTTTGTACCTAGTATTCTTTGTAATATAATATCCGTTTCTTTGTTAGACAATGAAGGATATAATTTTGTATTGCAGAACAATGTTATGAACATTCACCTGAATCAAATGATGATTAGGTATGGTACGCTTAATAACGGGATATACGTCCAGAATCAACACACAGTTTTCAGCATACAACACACTAATAAAAGAAAACTTTCAGAAATAAATGAAGATTTTCTTTGGCACTGTAGACTTGGTCATATTAACGAAACAAGACTAAACAGGTTACACAAAGATGGATATTTAAACTCTTTTGAATATAAATCTTATGCGACTTGCCAGTCTTGTATCAAGGGTAAAATGACCAAAACTCTGTTTACAGGACACGGAGAAAGAGCTACCGAGCTCCTAGGGCTCATACATAGTGATGTATGTGGGCCAATGTCTATACTGGCTAGAGGCGGTTTTTCTTACTTCATTACTTTCACTGATGATTTCTCAAGATTCGGTCATGTATTTTTATTAAAGCACAAGTCCGAAGCTTTCGAGAAATTCACTGAATATAAACTCGAAGTAGAAAAACAAACCGGCTTGAGTATCAAAATGCTTCAATCAGATCGAGGTGGGGAGTACCTCAGTACAGAATTTGCAAACTTCCTAAAAGAGAATGGGATTCTCTCTCAGCTCACTCCTCCTTACACACCACAGCACAACGGTGTGTCTAAACGACGGAATCGGACCCTATTAGATATGGTTTGTTCCATGATGAGTGATGCTGAGTTACCCGTCTCATTTTGGGGGCATGCATTGGAGACTGCAATGTTTCTACTGAACAGGGTTCCAACCAAAACCGTGTCTACCACGCCATATGAGATATGGCATGGGAAGAGACCATCTCTTAAGAGAATTAAGATTTGGGGTTGCCCGGCCTATGTTAAAAAGCAGAATCCGGACAAACTCGAGACATGGTCGGTCATGTGTAACTTTGTGGGATATCCAAGGAATTCTTATGGATATCTATTCTACCACAAGGAGGAACAAAAGGTGTTTGTTTCTCAGTATGCCACATTCTTAGAAAAAGAGTTTTTCACAGATAAAGATGAAGGCAATGTGGTGGATCTAGAAGAGGTTCTAGAGACACAAACTACAAATGACGACTTGGTTGAACCGGCTGTTGCAATAGAAACTGAGGAACCTCGGCCACTCCGTAGGTCTGGTAGGACTTCTCGCCCACCGGAGAGGTACTACGGTTTCCTCATTGATGGTGACGGAGAAGACTGCATCATGGAGGATGATGATCCTACCAGCTTTCAGCAAGCTATCACGAGTGGAGACTCTGTGAAGTGGCTGGATGCCATGAGATCCAAAATGGAGTCTATGTACACCAACAAAGTATGGACTTTAGACGTTGTACCCCCTGGGGTAAAACCTGTGGGGTGTAAATGGATCTTTAAAAGAAAGATTGGTGTAGATGGACAGGTGGAGACCTATAAGGCAAGACTTGTGGCGAAGGGTTTTCGTCAAAGACCAGGTTTGGACTATGACGAGACTTTTTCTCCCGTAGCCATGCTTAAATCCATTCGGATCCTACTTGCTATTGCTGCTCACTACGACTATGAAATCTGGAAGATGGACGTTAAAACGGCATTTCTAAATGGAGATTTAGAAGAATGCGTTTATATGGATCAGCCAGAGGGCTTCATTGACAGTGGGAGCAGCGGGAAAACATGTAGATTGCTTAAATCCATATATGGGTTAAAGCAGGCATCACGGAGTTGGAACATCTGTTTCGATGATGTTATCAAAGAGTTTGATTTCATAAAAAATCCGGATGAACCTTGTGTTTATAAGAAGGCTGTAGGGAGAGCTGTCACATTCCTCGTATTGTACGTGGATGACATTCTTCTGATAGAAAATGACATTCCTATGCTACAGTAGGTCAAATCTTTCTTATCACTAAGGTTCTCCATGAAGGACCTGGGTGATACCACATACATTCTGGGCATTAGGATCTATAGGGATAGATCCAAGAGGTTATTGGGATTGTCTCAAACCAGGTACATCAACACCATCCTAAAAAGGTTTAGTATGGAAAACTCTAAGCGGGGTGCCTTACCCGTTTGCCATGGGGTCACTCTCTCCAAGGACTCTTGCCCAAAGACCGATGAAGAGAGAGCTCGCATGAGCATTATACCCTATGCTTCGGCAGTAGGATCTATATTGTATGCGATGTTATGTACACGCCCAGATGTAGCTTATGCACTTAGTGTTGTAAGCAGGTATCAATCCAACCCAGGGGAGAATCACTGGATAGCTGTGAAGAACATTCTTAAGTACTTGCGAAGGACTAAAGAATTGTTCTTGGTGTATGGTAATGGAGATCTCCAAATGGAGGTCTTTACCGATTCGAGCTTCCAGAGCGATAAGGACGACAGCAAATCTATCTCCGGGTTTGTATTTACCTTCAATGGAGGGGCGGTAAGTTGGAAGAGTTCCAAACAGGATACTATTGCAGACTCTACGATGGAGGCTGAGTATATTGCTGCAAATGATGTCGCCAAGGAAGCCGTCTGGATGAGGAAGTTCGTCTCGGAACTAGGAGTAGTTCCAACCATTATTGATCCAATACCATTGTATTGTGATAATAATGGGGCTATGGCGTTAGCCAAGGAGCCCAGGTCCCATCAGTGATCCAGACACATCCTGAGGCACTTTCATTTGATCCGGGAGATTGTAGATCGCCGCGAGATCGAGATTAGGAGAGTAGACACAAAGAATAACGCCGCGGATCCACTTACCAAGGCCCTTCCTCAGCCGCAGCATGAGCGACTTTTGGAGATGTTGGGTATGAGATACGCCAATAACTGGCCTTAGTGCAAGTGGGAGATTGTTGGATATATGTATGCCCTAGAGGCCATTATATGATAGTGGATGTATTTATACATGTATATATATATATTCAGTGTACATTCTTGCTCGACATGATAGTATGCTATCTGATTCTTCTTTATCTGACATATTGATTTGATCATGCTTTTATTCATTCACACATGTTGATAAAGCCCTGAGGATATAGGCTTGACTACTGTGATTATGATGGAGATCATACTAGTGGGACATCTGTAGTTTATAAGCATATCCTGAAATATCCCTAGTCGTAGGTATATCGAGACGGGGCATCGATATACCAGAGTAGACTAGCGTATATGATACTAGACCCATATGATGGGCGATGGATGTTCCCACATTCATCGATGCTTGACATCGAGATCGTATACGGGTGCTCAGTGGTGACTGGGTACACTGGACAGACTCACTGAGAACTCCTATATGGAATTATATCTATCGTCGGATAGCAGTTCTCAGGTGACACTGGTGCAGGATAGTCTGTAGACCCGAGATCCTCATAGAGTCTTGTGTGTTCTCCCACTGTACTTTGATTACCACCCTACCACGGCTCTACTGAGTCGTGCAAACAGGTGACCGTTGGGTACAGTCTCGAGACACACGAAGGCAATGAGGGATAGGAGGGGTTTTCGTCTCTCCCGGTATTGGGAGTTGATGCTGTGCTGTGCTCGACTGGCTATATCAGTAAGTCCCTGGCCAAGGCTGTTGAGATTTACTGATAAGTGTTATCAGTAGTTTCTCGATCTGTTATAGACCATTCATCGGCACGACTTATTGAGTTATTGGGGTCGACGTTACCATCCCTAGACTTGATATGCAGCATATCTGACGAACAGACCGGACTGTACGGTGGTGTTGCCGGTTGGCTCGACGGGAGTTATGACAGGTTCGCTTGTTTTCTTCTGATCGCTCAATACCCGGGTGGCCGTTACGTTTAGCTGACCGCTTGCGGCTTGTAGGTATTTGATATGATCATTACCTACTGCCGGCGTATTGACGAGTCTTAGAGTCCCACAATGAAGTTTCCTGGCTCAGGCGAAAAGATGTGGTGTGCAATGAGATATGCGCGGGGACCCGATTAAATACGGATATATGATACCGTATATTAATCGGGCATTTTCTATTGGTCGGGTCGTATGTGATATGACCGGTTTGCAAAATCAAGTGTTGATTTAACAAATGACTTTTAGATTAATTCTTTAATTAAACTTTTTTTCTATTTTTGTATGCATGCATGTATGCACATGATGATGTGCATGGATACATACATACATACATTGTATCATGGTTGTTGATACATGTTTGGTGGCAATGCAAGACTTATATTATAGAATTATCTATTTATTTATCATTTAGAAAAAGGGAAAGGATAATTCACACAAGGTTTATGTTTATCATCTTTGACCATGCTTCAACCACCTTTTAACCTTGGGTTAATTATCCTTTTGTCTTTTAACCTATTTGATAAAAATCTAGATGATTCTAACCATGGTTGAAGTGAGAAGGATTAATATAGATTAATCCTTTTTCTCATTTCAATTATTCACTCTCATAACATTTCCTTTTGTGAGAAAGCTTAGCCACCATCTTCTTCTTCCTCTCTTGATAATTTCTTTGAGTGAGCTTGATAAAAAGAAAGAGTTTTGATTATAGAATACAAACCACATCATCATACTACACACATCTAGCCCATTTGTGTAGGGTGTTTGCTCTACTTCATTCACATATCGAGTAAAGCAAGGAGCTTTGGGCAAAGGAGCTTCGGGTGGATCTTCGTGGACCTAGAAGATCTCAAGCGAACCTTTTTCCAACCCTCAAGTTGTTGCGCCACGGCAGCGCCCCGGCCGTCTTACTCGAGGCCAAAATGCGGAATCAAAATTTTTTCCTTACTCGGAAACCGGCGCTACCGCGGACAAAGAAAACCCGGATCGTAAACCATTAACCTAATGCTAGCTAACTAGAGAGGGGGTGAGAAGTATACCGAGTGATCCGAATCCTCCGGTCTTCTCGTCATCGTCCCGATCTCCCGCGGAAAGTGTTGCCTCCACATCGTCGCCTCCTCACCGGAAACGGCACCACATCGCCTTCTTCTTTTACGGGCTCCCGCCTCAATACCGAGGCAACTCGCGCATGAAGCCGGCAACTCGACATGCTCAAGATGTGCTGTAGAATGTGTAGTAGATTGTCTCACTTGGGTTTGTTGCCATTTGTGGATGATGGAGGAAATGAGATTAGAAAAATGGTTCTTGCATTTTTCTAGCATGAATGAATTCAAGAAATGAAACTCAAGCTCTCTTCTTCTTCTTCTTCTCTCTTTCTTTTTCCTCTCTTGAAAAAAAAAACTTATCATCTAGTAAGCATAAGAATGGTGGAGGTAGAGAAGAAAAGAATATCAAAACCATCACCTTAGAAGGAAGGTGAGTGTAGGAAAAGGTGGAGGGTAACCACAAGCAAAACATAATCATCATCAAACTTACATCAACCTCAAATCCAATCTTTTCACAATAAATCATGAAAAGATGATAGAAAAGAATGGAATAAAAAAGATGCTATCATAATTAATCATTATGCAAAGAAGTCCTCCACAAAGTGTTATTTGCAAAACTGCAAATAACCCCCTCCATCAGAAAAGTCCGGCCGGGAAAGAACAAAGGAAAACCGGCCGGAACGGAATGCAAACTGGCAACTCCAGAAAACTGGTCCCGTAATAAATTACAGGAAAACCCCAATACTGTGCATACACACCCGCATCTGTATTCCGTCCGGATACAAATGCAATGAGACAAAATCTACACTGTACTAGACTAGGACCGGCTTAAGCCAAAGCCGGCTAGTAAAATCCGTTCGATCCTGATCCGTGCAATACCGCACGTATCTGATCGAACCCTGCCATATAACTATACGGCCACTAGTACAAAACTGTCCGATCCTGATCCGTGCAATACCGCACGTATCTGATCGGACCCTGCCATATCTCCATACGGTCTCTACAGCGTTTCGCCCGAAAGCTTGAGTAACTGTAAGTGTGGTGGACTCTAAAGACTCGTCAATACTATGGCTGTGGATTTAACCACTAGCACGTCAGAGGTATCAGCCAATACGTGACGGGCCACCAGCTATTGACTAAAAAGGACGTCGATGAGCGAACTCATCCTGACACCCTACTGAGCCTGTCAGTGACAATATCCGTACAGTCCGGTCCGTTCGTCTATGAGTATCGCATGGCGGGCCTAGGGGGTTGGTAAAAGTCAGACCCCCAAAAGCGGTACAAGTCGTGTCGGAGTGTAGCCCAGAACGCCCTGAGATACTACTGGAATACCTACCAGTAAATCTCCTGCCTCGGCCGAGGGCTTTGCGTAACGGCTCTCCTAGACACAGCGCGACCTCACCCCCAATACCGGGAGAGACGAACCCCTGAAGATCCGCTCACTGCCTCCATGTGGCTCGGGATTGTACCCAACTAAAACCTGTTTGCACGACTCCTTTGAGCCGTGGTAGGGTAGTAATCAAAGCACAGTGGGAACTCACACGAGACAAATGACGATCCTCAGGTCGATGAACTAACCTGTACACATGTCACCTGGGAACTGCTATCTGACGTCTGGTATAAGACCAACTAGCAGGTTCCCGGCGAGTCCTGTCCGGTGTACTCATAACCCAATGAGCACCTGTATACATCTTAGGTGAACCAACTGACACCAGTGGCTTGTGAGACCGGCCACCGCCCCTCGTCGGGGTCTCGACTGTATACACTAGTCTACTAATGGAGTATCGATGCCCAGTCTCGAAACTCCCACGACTAGGGACCTTTTAAGGATGTGCTTATAGACCCCAGCTCCCACGTATATGATCGCCATCATACTGCTGGTCGTCAAGCAAGAATCCTAAGGGCTCTATCAACGTGTAATAGCGACATGTCAGGTCACCTAAAGCAGTACACGATGATAAAGATAAACCAGATAGCATACTATCATCTCGAGTAAGACTGTCCCACCGGGATAGGTCCTCCCTCAATCATTGCAATCACGTGCCTGTGATCCAATAATTGACTCTGAGGGCACTATCTCCAACAATCTCCCACTTGCACTCAAGGCTAATTATTGCAATGTCGCATACTCACAGCCCGTGTGATACCGAACACCCAACTCCTCTACTAGTCAGTCTCACAAAGCTCGTTTGCGAAACTATTGCGTTCGAGGAATAGCCTCAGTGAGTGGATCCGCAGTGATGTTTCTTTCTATGTCTCTCTATATCTCAAGTTTGCGGAGAAAGCCATCTCCCGAAATGAGCAATACCTGTCTTAGAATGTCTGGATGTCTGATGGGACCTAGCTCATAAATGAACTCCAAATCCAAACTTCTTAGACTGTATCGTCAACCGAACTTAATCAGTATCCTGCGCCAAGCCTCCCTCAGTATTGCCTTGGACCACCTGTCCAAAATACTGCCCCTCCTCAGAAGGAAAACTATAACTCTGACAACCTCCTTGTCGTCCATGTCACCTTGGAAGCCTGGAGTGATAACCGTCTCCTAAAGGAGGCAGCCGTTATCATATCCCTAGAACATTCACTTATGTTCTAAAACTGCTTCCGACTGTTTCTCCAGGATTGGATCGATATCAACTTATTGCATCTAGTGCAAGAACAACATCTGGTGTGGTACTTGACATCTCATGATTGACTCAATTGCCTAAGCAAGTGATCTGCCAGTCATGAGTATCCCTCTCCCCTTTAGTCTATAAGACACCTTTAGAGAGGGTGATTCCTTCAACTGCAGGTGCACTACCGTGCCAGGAGTCGTCCATTCTAAATACTCATAGAATGCTGTCAAGGTACCCAGATTGGGAAACCACCCAAATCTAGATCTAAAACCATAGATCTAGTAACCAGTATGTCTGATATAATATCCAAGTCCTATGTGGAGAAAACACTGTGTGACGACCAAAATATAACCGATCGTAGTATAGGAATATCACTTCCTACTACCTGCTCAACAGATCCATCCCCTATTCTGATGACGTCAAACCCATGACTGTCACATCAGAAACAGATGATCTAACTCCGCTATATCTGCTTTAGTCTATAAATAGACATAAGCCTGATGTCCACCAATGCTTCCGCTGCTCCCACTGACTACGACAACCCTCTGGCAGAGTCATATAGACGTGCACTTCTAAAGCTAGTTTAGAACGACGCTATACTCATCCTCCTGCCGGGTCTCGCAGCCTGGAACAACAACAATGGCAAGTGTGGGTAAACAAGAACTTCCCTGTCACCGTCCTTGAGGCTACCGGAGTACCTCTCGGGTGCCTGAAGTTACCCACCTTATCTGCGGAGTGGCCAATGGAATGTCAAATCAGATTGAATCTTTAGGTTCCTTATCAACTCTTCAGTAATCGTTTGCGGTTCTGGAATCACTTCCAGTTCTACCATACTCCCACTGCTGTTTTTGAAAAAATCCATTTTTAATAAAACTGTGGCGAGTCTAGAACAATATTTCTATTGATCTGCCAGATGGTAGAAAGTCAACCCTCGTCATAGCCTGGGTCAACCCACAAACAGCCATTACAGAAACGTGCCTTGAGTTATCCGGAGTCTGGTTTTAAGCATAAGCCGGACAACTCCCCGTACCTTAACATCGTTAAGATATGAACTGTTCTATATCCAATATAGAAACAGAGGCACTGATTCAATTGAACCAGATTCAAATCATGCAGCTGTCTCCAGTGCATGTCAACTAAATGGAAGGAGGTCGATCAGCGTTACTCAACTTAGGAATGCTTCCAATTATGAGTAACCTGAAAGAGAAGCAATCTGTCTTCATCATTACTATCAACTGAATATCATACACAAGTATCTACATCTTCAATCTCTTTGAAGAATCCCGATACTTGCTACACCTGGTACTCTACTCTATTCAAATACCTATAACTCCTCAAAACTTAGACCCTGTGTTTCCACGAAACAGCTGTCTAAAATCTAGAGAAGCCATAAGTAAACCGAATATAGTACGAGCACCAACCCCTCTGTCCTAATGGACACTGGACAACATACAATACTCTGTATAAGTCCGCTGAGTCTAACAACTCTTTCACTGTGCGTCGTAGGTTGAAAACTGTACTTATGGTTAAGAAGAATTACACCGCTGTTCAATGCTCCTTACCTAACCATCCACTGATATAGGTAAATGTCATCGACATAATATCAAAAGGTATATCTCACTCTATGAAAATAGACGTACAGATATATCGATTTGAAATTGGTGCACAACAGCGGATATTCAAAACCAAATATTTGCCGACCGGCAAACAACCCAGGTGACTTCCTCAAATATCACCGATTACAACGAATCCCGATATAATGAGGATGATCACCCAATTCCCAATAACTTACTCCCACTCATCATCTGTAAAACCATACAGATGTGAGAATCATACCTGGTAAATACATACCCTGGAGTAAGTGTATAATCGGGAAATCAGTTTTCTATTAACAGTACACAGTGAAACTGAAACATTGAAATGTTTCGTCGGGGTATCCTGGTATTTCTAGTAATGCCTCTTCCATTATCCAGATTCACAACTGTAACCGTATATCTCTTTGCCATCTGTCCAAATCCCTTTATATGTCTTTAGTCATTACCGTCCGCACACCCCTTTAGGCCAATTGGTTTTCTTCCTTCCCTACCGTTCGGCACCAGCCTATGGTTTGGAAGAAGACTATCCAATAAGCATAAAGGGTGTACTGTCCTAATCCTAGGAGCACTCGCAATGCGAGAGAAGGTGAAGATAAAAGACACCTGAATGTACTTTATTCCTATTTCTCCTGAACCAGAATCCATCCCCGAACTGGAACAAGTTCCTTTCGAGTTCGTATATAACCATACGATGGAATATCCAATAAACGGTGGATCTTCGTAGTGATACGGAGTGTCCTGGAGAAATACAAAGGTGATTTAGGATTGGCGAAGAAATACTTGGTTTGGTCGTGAATATCAGTCGCAATTTACTTTGCCCTCCTACTAATCCCTTTCTTTGTCTGAACTTAATACCTTCTGTACACCGTCTAGGTTAACTGGTTTTCTTCATTCCCTACCGGTCGGCACCAGCCTATGGTTTGGAAGAAGACTATCCAATTTACGTAATAGGTGTACTACTCCTAAACCAAGGAGTACTCGCAACCCGAGAGAAGGTGAAAAGAAAAGACAACTGAATAGTCCTATCCGTTTTCTCCAGAACCAGAAACCATCCTCGAAGTCCTTCGAGTTCGTATATAACCATACGATGGTTTTGTCCAATGGAAGTGGACGTTCGTAGTAATACGGGGTGTCCTGGAGAAAAGGGTAAAAGTAGGAGTGGCAATGAGGTCTGCAACTCTGACAATCCAAAAGCCAGTGTTAAGAAGGTTCGGTCAACTTGGTCACTGAGTCATAGTCCAGGGTCGGGTCAATGGTCGCTGCCAAAGAGAGAGAGAAAAGAAACACTCAGCGTGCACTCTAACCTAGATCAGAATGGTTATCACTTTATCTAATCTGGAAACCTCCCACTGTACCTCAAATTCTCCTCCAAACCTGAAAGAAGAATTAGTCGGGGTCACCCGAGGAGTAAACCAACTCATCAGTGGGAATCGGGATCCAACTATCATCGCATGATAACGTGACGGAATCCACTCACGTCACCACACTCCAGAAGGTATGCGCATACCTGGCAAGTTTCAGTTCTTTTGAAACTCCCGATGTGATTTTTACCCCTAGGACCCAAGTGACCTTGACTGAGCCAACATATCAAAGGATCCTAGTCAAGTTCAACCCGTCATTATCTTGATTGCATTAGACCCACCCGCACGAGTCCTTGACTGAGCCAAAATGACCGTACGACTGTCCTAACCAATCACATATCCATGCAACAGAAAAGCACTACATAGCTACCGAACACTACGCCTCGGCTGAGCACGACATACGCAGCACGAATACTAAGTAATACTAATCTGAAATGACGGAGGGCTACGACTGGTTTTTGGCGAAAAAACCTTTAACGTAATGAACTTGATATCGTTGAAGGAACTGCATAGTTTTTATAAAAATATAGTGACGAAAGCCTTTGCTAAAGAGGTCACTCCCGGTGAAGGGATCTCGGCTCTTTCCCCGTAGAATGAGGTGCAGGATATTCCAACTGAATACCACGATGCAAAGCAAAAGTAATCGGCTATAGTGAAGTTAATGCCCTGACGCAAACTTCTGTCCAAGGGGTCACTCCCGGTGAAGGGATCTCGGCCCTTGCCTCGTCGACTGAGGAGCAGGATATTCCAGATGAATACCACGATGCAAAACAAAAGTGAACGTCCTTGCAATAACAGCCTTTTTTTTTTGAAAAAGTGTTCCAACAACATCAGATTAGGTTTGTTTATCTTGCATTGATCCGAATCAATGCAGTCCCATCAATTGATCACACCACAAAGAACGAAAATATACTGACGTACGTATATGCCATCCGCATTCGCCACTGGGTCCCGTCATCACCCGTTAGGTTAGCTAACTAACGGCAGAGCGGGGACTGGACTAGCGCGGATGTAAAACATATACAACATCTACTAATATATATATACCAATATATAGTATTTCGCTCAAGGCGTGAATAAAATGCAACATCACAGAAATGTACAGCATCACAGAACAATACAGATATCTGGAAACCCCGGGTTTCACAGAGCCGCTGCTGAAACCCGACGTTCCCCTGGTCGTGTGGATAGCCTGTGCAATGAAATCCTAGACCCCTACAGGCGCGGCAAGTCACCCGCCAAAACCTGAAGCGAGGCAGCCCCCTTCAGTACCGTGAATGGACCACCCAGCACTTCACGGAATCCGGTAACTTGGGCACCCCTCCTGGGTCAACCTGTACCCCCTACGAGTGCGGCGAATAGCCCGCCAATCCTGGACTGAAGCCCCCTCCGTCTCAATGCCCTGAGATGCGGGCCCGTTGCCCTCCAGAACCCGGCTATCCGTGCACCCCACCGCGGGGCAAACCTAGTACAGAATGTAAAATATACATACACCGGGTACATCGACCGCAACCAGGTCGTGCCCCAAAAGAATAATACAAACAGGCAGTGACGGCAGTCCACATGTCGGACGCTCGCCCCGCAATAACAAATGTACATAATACAACAAAACTGTACTAGCATTGCATCCAGGCTATCCCCCACGACCGATCCGCAACATCACAGCATAAACATAGAACATCAACGTGAAAGTCACGTTCGCAAATCCGTCTAACCGGGCTATAGCAGTTAGACCGGATTTACCGATCGAGTGACATTCACGGTCGCAGATATAATGTAAACACTGTGAACTAATGTGTTTAAAATTATCCGATCGATCAAAATTACCAAGTGGGCCCCCAAGCAATACTGTAGCACGCACAGAAATACTGGGCCCAAAATTAACATTCCAAAAACCAGATTTTCAACACAGGAACATTCTGGAAAAATTTGGGTGATTGAACAGTAGAACACGCGGCGGAAGCGCGGCCAAAGCATGGCTTTGGCCGCTCTTCCGCGGTGACTTTTACTGTTCATGAGTCCAAATTTTCCCAGAGCTCTTGTTCTGTCCTACACATCATTCTGAAACAACCTGAAAAATTTTTAGACTTCAAAAAATTTCGACAGAAAACTGATGTGAAGGAATGTGTGGTTTTTGGGATTTCGGTCGATCGGAAACGCAAAACACATCAAACGAAAGCTAGACGAAGGTTAATGGCGTGGCTCTGATACCATGTTGCGCCACGGCAGAGCCCCGGCCGTCTTACTCGAGGCCAAAATGCGGAATCAAAATTTTTTCCTTACTCGGAAACCGGCGCTACCGCGGACAAAGAAAACCCGGATCGTAAACCATTAACCTAATGCTAGCTAACTAGAGAGGGGGTGAGAAGTATACCGAGTGATCCGAGTCCTCCGGTCTTCTCGTCATCGTCCCGATCTCCCGCGGAAAGTGTTGCCTCCACATCGTCGCCTCCTCACCGGAAAGGGCACCACATCGCCTTCTTCTTTTACGGGCTCCCGCCTCAATACCGAGGCAACTCGCGCATGAAGCCGGCAACTCGACATGCTCAAGATGTGCTGTAGAATGTGTAGTAGATTGTCTCACTTGGGTTTGTTGCCATTTGTGGATGATGGAGGAAATGAGATTAGAAAAATGGTGCTTGCATTTTTCTAGCATGAATGAATTCAAGAAATGAAACTCAAGCTCTCTTCTTCTTCTTCTTCTCTCTTTCTTTTTCCTCTCTTGAAAAAAAAAACTTATCATCTAGTAAGCATAAGAATGGTGGAGGTAGAGAAGAAAAGAATATCAAAACCATCACCTTAGAAGGAAGGTGAGTGTAGGAAAAGGTGGAGGGTAACCACAAGCAAAACATAATCATCATCAAACTTACATCAACCTCAAATCCAATCTTTTCACAATAAATCATGAAAAGATGATAGAAAAGAATGGAATAAAAAAGATGCTATCATAATTAATCATTATGCAAAGAAGTCCTCCACAAAGTGTTATTTGCAAAACTGCAAATAACCCCCTCCATCAGAAAAGTCCGGCCGGGAAAGAACAAAGGAAAACCGGCCGGAACGGAATGCAAACTGGCAACTCCAGAAAACTGGTCCCGTAATAAATTACAGGAAAACCCCAATACTGTGCATACACACCCGCATCTGTATTCCGTCCGGATACAAATGCAATGAGACAAAATCTACACTGTACTAGACTAGGACCGGCTTAAGCCAAAGCCGGCTAGTAAAATCCGTTCGATCCTGATCCGTGCAATACCGCACGTATCTGATCGAACCCTGCCATATAACTATACGGCCACTAGTACAAAACTGTCCGATCCTGATCCGTGCAATACCGCACGTATCTGATCGGACCCTGCCATATCTCCATACGGCCTCTACAGCGTTTCGCCCGAAAGCTTGAGTAACTGTAAGTGTGGTGGACTCTAAAGACTCGTCAATACTATGGCTGTGGATTTAACCACTAGCACGTCAGAGGTATCAGCCAATACGTGACGGGCCACCAGCTATTGACTAAAAGGGTCGTCGATGAGCGAACTCATCCTGACACCCTACTGAGCCTGTCAGTGACAATATCCGTACAGTCCGGTCCGTTCGTCTATGAGTATCGCATGGCGGGCCTAGGGGGTTGGTAAAAGTCAGACCCCCAAAAGCGGTACAAGTCGTGTCGGAGTGTAGCCCAGAACGCCCTGAGATACTACTGGAATACCTACCAGTAAATCTCCTGCCTCGGCCGAGGGCTTTGCGTAACGGCTCTCCTAGACACAGCGCGACCTCACCCCCAATACCGGGAGAGACGAACCCCTGAAGATCCGCTCACTGCCTCCATGTGGCTCGGGACTGTACCCAACTAAAACCTGTTTGCACGACTCCTTTGAGCCGTGGTAGGGTAGTAATCAAAGCACAGTGGGAACTCACACGAGACAAATGACGATCCTCAGGTCGATGAACTAACCTGTACACATGTCACCTGGGAACTGCTATCTGACGTCTGGTATAAGACCAACTAGCAGGTTCCCGGCGAGTCCTGTCCGGTGTACTCATAACCCAATGAGCACCTGTATACATCTTAGGTGAACCAACTGACACCAGTGGCTTGTGAGACCGGCCACCGCCCCTCGTCGGGGTCTCGACTGTATACACTAGTCTACTAATGGAGTATCGATGCCCAGTCTCGAAACTCCCACGACTAGGGACCTTTTAAGGATGTGCTTATAGACCCCAGCTCCCACGTATATGATCGCCATCATACTGCTGGTCGTCAAGCAAGAATCCTAAGGGCTCTATCAACGTGTAATAGCGACATGTCAGGTCACCTAAAGCAGTACACGATGATAAAGATAAACCAGATAGCATACTATCATCTCGAGTAAGACTGTCCCACCGGGATAGGTCCTCCCTCAATCATTGCAATCACGTGCCTGTGATCCAATAATTGACTCTGAGGGCACTATCTCCAACACAAGTAGCCAAGGAGTCTAGCGTAGGGAGCTACAAAGGTTGTACTCTCAAAACCCTAGCTTTTTCTACTTGTGATGATGTCAATGTAATGAAACCCTAAATTTATAGTGATGATTCTTTGTATATTCACTTAGCACCTTAAAAATTTGATTTTGGCACATGTGATGCTTCCAAACCCTTCATGAGATGCTAGGTAAACCTAACAACTTGAGTATCTCATATAGTATATACATACTTCCGTACATACATACTGTACCCTCATGCTTGCGTACATACATATTGCACCCTCATGCTTGCGTACATACATACTGTACCCCCATGCTTGCGTATATACATATTGTACCCTCATGCTTGCGTACATACATATTGTACCCTCATGCTTGCGAACATACATACTGTACCCTCATGCTTGCGTACATACATATTGTACCCTCATAATTGCGTACATGCATATTATACACCCATACCTGCGTACATGCATATTTTGTACATACATATATGATGCTGGCTTTGGTCTTGAGGATTGGGAACCGTATGATACATTTTAAAACTGGATTCTTTTAAAAGAGCGGTTTTTCTTTTTATGCTCATAGCATGATTTTATGATTTCATACATCATATTGCATGGATTTACGCATTGAGTTATGGATTTCATGTGATTTCTGGATTTGAGGACCGTGGTATTATTTCAAGAAAGTATGCACTGTTTTGAAAACTCGGTTTCTCTTGATATGATATTTCAATGCGTCCACCATGCGTTTTCTCGGTTCTGAGACGTGTGCTAGAAAACCCGATTCGAGGAGTTGGATGATCCGTTTGCGGGTTCATGGTGGACCCGGTATGGTACCCCGGGGCGAGAACGGATTGTTGTGCAGTAGACGATGAGCCTGGCAGAGGGACTATTACCTACCGGTGATTGGTTGGACCTGGCGGTTATCCGGAGGATACTGACTAGAGTCGAGAGATGGATATGGGCCGACCCGTACTACTGGGGCCCGAGGGCTGATTCCGCAGATGGAGCCCGTGGGCCGATTCGGACTGACGGAGCCCGATATATGAGGATTTGCGTGTCGATGCTGGACACGAGTATTTCATGATGTTTTCGAGTGTCGATATTGGGCACTATGGTTCTATGAGATCTACAGGATTGAGGGCCGATTAGAGTGACGGCGCCTGAGTTTTTGGGATTTGGGGTGTATTTGATGGACACCGGGTTTTTCCACGATGATGATTCGTGTTGATGATATATTTTATCCCATGCTCAGCATACAACTTTTTATGCATTGCATCATGTATTTGTTGTACCTGATAGAGTACCTCGTATGATTATTGCATACCTAGATTATCATATCGATGTTATCAGATTGCACATGTTTGAGAATCGCAGTACGTGCATAACTGCGATTATCTGTATATGTTATTTTTTATTCACGAGTTGACAACTCATCCCCATTGTGCCACAGTGTTTTGCAGGTTGACCCTCAGAATAGTCGCGGCAGGGCTACATCATTGTATCTTTTTGCTACGGATACCGCTTCAGTTGGCGTATGAGCCGTTTCGCGTATAGGTGGGTTTGTTGTGATCCGTTTACATTTGATTGTACACCTTATTGTATCTAGTACTCTCCATCTACCATTTGTGTATTGACTTAGAGACCAGTTGTGAGGACGATGTTGTATATTATTTTTGTGACTCTGGATGTCGAGCTCGTGTGAGCCGACTTTACTTATGCAGTTTTATCTTTTATGCTGTTCTTTACTTATATTGTTCTTTTTTTCGCTACGGCGTCGTATATTACTCTTGTGATGGTTGTTTCCGCCGTTGGGCATGATTGCTCCCGTTTGGGGATCTTTATTCATATCATGTGTTGTTTTTACTTGTATCTCATGCTTGTACCGGTTTTCGGGGCTAGTTTTTACAAAGGAAGTGCTGCCGAAATTTTTAAAAAAATAATTTAAACTTTAAAGAATTTTTACTTGAAATTTCCAAATGTTCTTAACAAATGTTTTCATCAATTACTACCTTTATGGTTTAGATTTCTGGGTTCGGCTTACTTAAATTGCGTATGCCTGTAGACGTTACGTGGTTTAAGTGCCGGTCACGTGCCGAATTCTGGGTCGTGACAAAGTTGGTATCAGAGCGTAGGTTTTACCTTTCATAGTATAGGATGACCTTGGTAGATAGAGAAGGTAGCTTAAGCAGAGTGGCGTAGCGTGTGTATGTTCCGCGGCATACTTACGATACGGTACTCCGCCTAAATGACCTTAGGACTTATTGATTGAAATTCCTTCGTTATTATATACATTCTTGTGATTCGATTTCTGTATTCTTATCGAATCCTGTTTTCTTTTCCAGCTACTATGCCACCGAAGACTACGAGGGAACAGAGAGCGGTTGCTAGAGCCGAGGTCAGAGTTGGCTCGTCTGAGACAAGGACTAATCAGGACAGTACGCCCGTTGTTCTGGAGCAGATTGATCCCCCTTCGACGGACCATATTGCTATTCTAGGGGCCGGTATGCAGGATTTGCGCCAGATGATGGGGTCGTTAGTTGAGGCCATTCGAGCGCAGAGACAGGAGGTTGTTCCACCTATTGCGGGGACCGCGATGGTACCTATGGTTCAGGCAGTTGCACCTGCAGCTACGGAGGTGATCACAGTATCGTTATCTGAGTTCATGAGGCTGAAGCCTCCGGTCTTCACAGGCACCAATGCAGCGGAGGATCCGCGGTCTTTTATTGACCGGTTGGCCAGGATATGCCATTCACTGAGATGCTCCGACGCGAGATGGGTGGAGTTCGCGAGCTTTCATCTTAAAGGTCTTGCGCAGAAGTGGTGCGAGTCTCTAGAGAAGGGTAGAGCCACAGGTCTTCCTCCTATGACCTGGGCTGAGTTCGTGATGGTGTTTCTCGCCCGTTTTCTTCCATAGAGTGTTAGGGATGCTCGAGCGCACAGGTTCGAGTCGTTACGCCAGACTCCGGATATGACAGTGGCGGAGTATGATGTGCAGTTCACCGAGCTATCTGTGTATGCCCCGTATTTGGTAGCTACTGAGGAGATGCGAGTCAAGAGGTTTGTTCGAGGTTTGCTTACCCATTTGTTCCTCGCTATCAGTGCCCAGCAGTGTGATACATATGCAGCAGCCATGGATGCAGCCTTATTAGTCGAGGAGCGTCTTGCCGAGAATTCGGTAGTTCCGGAGCCGAAGAGGGTTCGTACTGATACATCCGCATGGAGACGGCCGATTAGGTGCTGCGACAGACTTCGTACAGGTGGCAGAGATTTTGGGTGAGGCTGGTTGTTCAGTTCTTATCCCTGGGAGGGTCAGCAGTCATCGTCCAGATGTTTCCGATGCAGGAGTTCTTATCACAGTGTTCGAGATTATCCCGAGCCACGTGAGGGCAAGGCCGTCGGGCTGCACGTTACCTTACCACCTTCTCCACCTTAGAGAGTGTTGCCTCTTGCACCTGTTGTTGCTCCGCGTCAGACTTATGAACAGAGAGGTCGTGGTCACGGAGGGTTTGTTAAGAGAGGACGGGACGACCGAGGCAGAGGATAACCAGTCGCAGGTAGAGGGCAGGCATGGGTATTTGCTTTGACTCATCAGGATGCGCAGGCGTCTAATGCAGTAGTTTCAGGTACTCTTTCAGTATGTTCTTTTGACGCACACATGTTGTTTGATCCGTGATCTACGCACTCGTATATTTCTACACACTTCATGCCGAGATTGGGCAGAGAGTTGTGTTTACTAGATCAGTTGCTTGTTGTGACTACCTCTGTTGGCGAGTCGTTTATTGCGAGACACGTGTTTCGGTCGTGTGTTGTCCGTATTGGTGACAAAGAGTTGCCGGTCGACTTGATCCTTCTTGAGATGTTGGACTTCGATGTTCTCGGGGTATGGACTGGTTAGCTACGTGCTATGCGTCTGTGGACTGCTGCGAGAAGACAGTTAGGTTTTGTTTTCCCAGCGAGTCGGTTTTTGTTTTGCAGGGGGACCGTGGTGCCGCCCCTCACAGTTTGATTTTGTCTCTTCGCGCTGGACAGCTCTTGAGGAAGGGGTGTCAGGGATTCCTAGCATATGTCTGTGATACTAGAGCTGCAGAGGTCCCATTGGACCAGGTCTCGATTGTTAGTGAGTTCCCTAATGTTTTCCCTGACGAGTTGCCTGGATTACCGCCTGTGCGCGATGTTATGTTCTGCATTGACTTGATTCCCGGCCCGGGGCATATTTCCATACCGCCTTATCGGATGGCCCCGGCGGAGCTTAGAGAGTTGAAAGGTCATTTGCAGGATTTGTTAGATAAAGGGCTTATTCGACCTAGTGTGTCTCCTTGGGGTGCTCCTGTCCTGTTCGTCAAGAAGAAGGACGGCAGTTTGCGCTTGTGTATTGATTACCGTCAGCTGAACTGGGTTACCGTACAGAACAGATATCCCTTACCACGTATCGATGATTTGTTTGACCAGCTTCAGGGTGCGGGACACTTCTCGAAGATTGACCTGCGATCGGGCTACCATCAGTTGCGGTTTCGGCAGGAGGATATTCCGAGGACGGCTTTTTGCATGCGTTACGGGCATTATGTGTTTTTGGTGATGTCGTTCGGACTCACCAATGCCCCAGCAGCGTTTATGGACTTGATGAACCGCATTTTTAGGCCGTATCTTGATCAGTTCATCATCGTATTTATTGACGACATCTCAGTGTATTCCCGGAGCCGAGAGGAGCACAAGCAGCACTTGCGGATCACATTGCAGACTTTGAGAGAGCACCAGCTGTTCGCGAAATTCTCCAAGTGCGCATTTTGGCTTGACAACGTTGATTTCTTAGGTCACGTGATTACGAAAGATGGTATACTTGTGGACCCGAAGAAGATCGAGTCTATTCAGCATTGGCCTAGACCAGCATCAGCTCCAGAGATCCGCAGCTTTCTAGGCCTAGCCGGCTATTACCGACTATTTGTTCAGGACTTCTCCCGTATCGCTGCACCATTGACCAGGTTGACCCGGAAGGGGGTTCCTTTTGTTTGGACGGGGGTGTGTGAGCATAGCTTTCAGCAGTTACAGACTCGTTTGACTACGGCGCCGGTGTTATCTTTGCCTTCGGGATCGGGTGGATTTGTGGTTTATTGTGACGCTTCTCGAGTGGGGCTAGGTTGTGTATTGATGCAGCACGACAGGGTTATCGGATATGCTTCTCGGCAGCTGAAGAAACACAAACAGAACTATCCTACTCACGTTTTAGAGATGGCTGCAGTGGTTTTTGCACTCAAGATCTGGAGACATTACCTATACGGCGAGTCATGCCAGATATTCACGGACCACAAGAGCTTGAAGTATATATTTTAGCAGCGAGACCTGAATCTGAGACAGCGCCGTTGGATGGAGCTAGTGAAGGAATACGATTGCGAGATCCTTTATCATCCGGGCAAGGCGAATGTAGTGGCGAATGCTTTGAGTCGGAGGCCCGGAGGTAGTTTATCTTGTTTGAGCGCCGTGCAGAGACAGTCGTCAGCGGATTGGCAGATTCTATGCGACAGCCAAGTGCAGTTCGAGTTTACTCCGATCGGAGGACAGCTTGCGCATATCCGTGCACGTCCACAGTTGCTTGACCGTATCTATGAGGCACAGTACAGTGATGACTGTTGTTCAGAGATCATGGCATAGGTTAGACAGGGCAGAGATTCCGAGTTCGTGATCGACGATCAGGGGATACTACGATTTGGGACTGGACTGTGCATACCAGCTTCTGAGGGACTGAGGCGTGAGATTCTTGAGGAGGCCCATCGATCGGTATACAGTGTTCATCCTGGTTCCACTAAGATGTATCATGATATGAGAGACGTTTACTGGTGGGAAAGGATGAAGAGAGATGTCGCCGACTTCGTTTCGAGATACCTGACTTGTCAGCAAGTCAAGGCCGAGCGCCAGAGGACAGCAGGAGAGTTGCAGCCTTTGCCCATTCCGGAGTGGAAATAGGAGCAGATATCTATGGACTTCATTGTAGGTCTACCCATGACCAGTCGAGGGTATGACTCTATTTGGGTGATCGTGGATCGATTGATGAAAGTGACTCACTTTCTGCCAGTGAAGACCACTTTTGGATTTGCTCAGTATGCCCAGATATACATAGATGAGATCGTACAGTTGCATGGCATCCCAGCTTGTATCGTATCTGACCGAGGCACCCAGTTTACCAGCCGACTATGGCAGGGACTTCAGGAGGCTTTAGGCACCTGATTGAGTTTCAACATATCATTTCATCCGCAGACCGACAGCCAGTCAGAGCGGACTATTCAGACTCTTGAGGATATTCTCCGAGCGTGCGTATTAGATTTTGGTGGCAGCTGGGATCATCATTTGCCCATAGCAGAGTTCTCCTACAACAACAGCTTCCAGGAGACGATCCAGATGACACCTTTCGAGGCTCTATATGGGAGGAGATGTAGATTGCCCGTCTGTTGGACAGAGCTCGGCGAGAGTAGTATTTTGGGGCCGCAGATTGTTGAGGAGACGACGCGAAGATCCAGTTGATTCGTGATAGGATGAGAGCGGCCCAGAGCAGGCAGAGATCTTATGCGGACCGTCGTAGGCGCAGACTTGAGTTTGCTGTGAGCGATCATGTTTTCTTGAGGGTCTCCCCAATGAAGGGCATGATGAGATTTGGGAGAAAAAGGAAACTTAGTCCCAGATTTGTAGGCCCCTTCGAGATCCTCGAGCGTGTTGGTGCAGTCGCGTACCGTTTGGCTCTTCCATCTAGCTTTCCGGACGTTCACCCCATATTCCATGTGTCGATACTTCGCAGATACTTTCATGACCCTTCTCACATGATTCAGCACCCGATGGTCCAGCTGGAGCGCGACCTTTCTTTTACAGAGCAGCCGGTGGTCAGCCTGGATCGACAGGTGAGGAAATTGAGGTCAAGGGTTATACCGTCCATGAAGGTCCTTTGGCGTGGCCCGAGCAGCGAGGAGGTCACCTGGAAGACCGAGGACGAGACGAGGAAGAAATATCCCCATCTCTTTGAAGGTACGCGTAGCTATATTTTAAATTCGGGGACCGAATTTCATTAAGAGGGGAAGATTGTAACACCTTGAAATTCGTTTAGGTTAATTTCGTGCTAATTAGCGATAATGCGTGTTTTCATAAAATCTTGTTAATATTTATTTTCCACATAAATGGAATAAATCCAATTTTAATTGTGAAAATATGTAAATATATATATAATTGTGTTTCATTAGTTACTATTTAAATTAGGGTTCACATATTTATCAAATTTTCTAAACTATTAATTTTCTAAGTCAAAAAAAAAATTTAGTTAGCATGCACAACCCTATAATCACCCTAGGTTAATGTGGTAACTTGTCTTAATTTTCTTTTCTCCCATAGTTTATTCCTTTTATTACAAAACTTTACATAACAAAACAAAACAAGCAAATAATGAAAATGAGATAATGAGGTGGAAAAGAGGCATGAGGGGGGGGGGTATTTTTTTAGACATGGGAGACCTTGTCTTTTGAGCACACACTATCTCTCCCTCTCTTTTTCCAGCAGCAGCAGCCTCTTTCCTCTCTCATTCCTTCTTCTTCTCTTCACTCTAAGCCTCCACTCTCCATTAAAAATCCATCCTTTATCACACAAACCTCATGTTTAACTCTTCCAAACACTTCCTTATTGGTTCTTGAGGCTAGTCTTAGCTCTAGGAGGCAAGATCATCAAGTTTGTGCCACCACTTGACCAACTTGAGGTATATAGCTTACCCTATTTACCTCTTTGCTTAGCATATAGTTATTTAGCTTAATTTAGTGTTTAAGTAGGGTTTTAGTGCTAATTGGATGGTTTAAGTGGAGATTAGATCAAGTTAAGTTTGTTATGGCTTGATTAGCTTAATTAAGTGCTGTTAGTATCGTTTAATCCATGTCTTTGCATCAGGTTACACTAAAACACCATTTTGTATTAAATTAGTGTTTTAGTTAAGATTTATGCAAGTTTGTGATCTGCTTTCAAACCTGATGCTTCAGGAAAAAGTTACATTTACCGGAGCATGTTTACTAGAGTTAGACCACACACACGAAGCACAAGACCCCCATTCCCATTCCTGGCTGCAAATAAAAGGGTTCTGGCCCCAAATTGCGTCCAGATGGTGGATTTGTGTGTCGGGGTTTGGTGGTTAGGTGTCTGCTATATAATGTAGGTCTTTGGTATATGCAACTTTTCCTATTTCATCTTGTATCAAAATCTGGAACCAATTACGTTGTTTTTAACATTTTTAGACTTGCGCGACATGCATGTTTTGAGTTTGGGTATGGCTGTGTATCACAGCATGTCGGGATGGTTTCAGACGTTTGCGCACACGTTTTGGTGTTTCGAATGCACACGCGTTTAGCTTGCGACGTTAGTTCTCGTATGGTCTTAATATCGCGTTTTTGCAGGATTTTAACCTTATATGTGTTGCTATGTGTAAATTCTAGGATCGCAGGCGGGGAATTCGGACGCCGCGAAGAAGAGGAAGAAGGTGGTCTGATATACTTAGCTCGAGATCACCGGTGAGTAGATTTAACATCTACGGGGAAATCGCCCGTATGGCGTTATACGTCAGGGCTTAATATACTAGTGTAGCCGCATGTTTATATCCATATACATTGAGTGTGCATGAGCATCGTACATACCATTATATCGTTATGCCTCATCTGAGTATCTAGTGGATACTGTGTTGGCTATAGTGCCCTCAAGGCAATTATCATAGTCGCAGGCATGTGATCATGATGATTGAGGGAGGGCCTATACCGATAAAATATTCTTACTCGAGATGATATTATGCTATCTGGTTTGTCTTTATCATCATGTATATGTTGATAAAGCCCTTAGGATATTGCTTGACTACCAGCATTGTGACGGCGATCACATACGTGGGAGCTGGGGGTCTATAAGCACGTCCTTAAATGTCCCTAGTCATGGGAGTATCGAGACCGGGCATCGATACTCCAGTGTAGACTGGTGTGTACTTATCTAGACCCTGACGAGGGGCGGTGGCCGGTCTCACAAGCCATTGGTGTCAGTTGTTCACCTAAGATAGTATGCAGGTGCTCATTGGGTTATTAGTATACTGGACGGACTCGCCGGGAACATGCTAGTTGGTATTATACCTATAGTCAGATGGCAGTTCCCTGGTGACATGTGTACAGGTTAGTCTGTTGACCTGAGATCGTCATTTGTCTCGTGTGAGTTCCCACTGTGCTTTGATTACTACCCTACCACGGCATAAAGGAGTCGTGCAAACAGGTTTTAGTTGGGTACAGTCCCGAGCCACATGGAGGCAGTGAGCGGATCGTCGGGGATTCGTCTCTCCCGGTATTAGGGGTTGATGTCGCACAGTGTACGGGTGGCCATCACTAGAAATCCTCGGCCGGGGTATGTGATAATTACCGATCCAAGATCGATAGCTTCTCAGGTAGTGATGGGTTTCATACCGACACGAATTATCGCGTTGTTAGGGGTCTGACTTTATCCACCCCCTAGACTCAATATGCGATACTCTTAGACGAACAGACCGGACTGTACGGATATTGTCACCGACAGGCTTAGTAGGGGTTTGGATGAGTTTGCTTGTCGACCTTCCTTTCGCTCAATACCTGGGTAGCCGTTACGTACAGCTAGTGCCGCTGATGTGCTTGTGGTTAAACCCACTGCCAGCGTATTGACGAGTCTTTAGAGTCCCACACAGAGGGTTTTCACGGTTCAGGCGATATGGTGTAGGTGACGTATGTTGATACGTATAGGTGTCCGATTAAATATGTGCACAGGCTGCACAGACTTTAATTGGACGGTTGATAATACAGCGGCTTAGGATTAAGCTAGATTGTTAAATCAAGTTTTGATTTAATAAATTACATATGTATTTATATATATATGTATTCTAGTATTATTGCTCACTATTTATTTTCTCTTTTTGGCTATTCGTATTTTCGCACGAATACGCGTATGTGTATTTCGATACATATACCGGGAAGTATTCCGTATTTGTACGGAATGACTTCTAGAAGATTTGCCACCTCATTATTGATTTTCCTTTTTAGAAAAATCATTTGATTCATAATGAGATGGAAAGGTGATTGGGTCAAAGCATGGGTTGGCAATGTAGAGATTGGCATGGTCTTCAATTGTTTATTGATAATTAGACATAGTGTTTTTTGGTGTGCATTTTTTTTGTGTGGTGAATTGAAAGGGGCCGGCCACTTTTTTGAAAGGGCTTGCTCATTTTGTATAGCTCACTCTCTCTTCATTACACCCACACCAAAAAAAGACTTAACCATTTTTTGAGCTCATGCCTTCCATGCTTTCATCATCTCCACATCTTCCATGGTTACTCTATGAGCATAATATTTTGAGAGAAAGTTTTAGTGACACTATCCTACACTCCCCACTCTCCACTACTAGCAATTTTGAAGAGTCGGTTGGTTCGCTTGGCGAACCTGAAGCTTGCGCCGTTTCCCTCGGGTAGATCATCGGAGATGAAGGAAGACCGGCGACCAAAGTCGATCCGCATCACTTGGAGCTTGGAATTGGTTGAAGACCCGAAGGACTTGGTTCATTAGGTATAACCATTCTATCTTCTTTAATTAGATTGCTAGTTTTAGGGTTAATGGTTTTGATCTTGTTAATCGGGTAATAGTAGCGCCGGGTTATAAGAAATTTTTGTTCCGCATTTGGCCACGGTTCGATGGCCAGGGCGCTCCCACTACCCAACACACTGCACTATTACTGGCGGTTCATATTGCACGAGCACTAATTTGTATGTTACACCCACACCGTCGGGAATTGCCATGACACGCCTATACATATATACATGCTTGCGTACCTACACATTGTACATTCATACTTGAGTATCTTATATAGTATATACATGCTTGCGTACCTACACATTATACATTCATACTTGAGTATCTCATATAGTATATACATACTTGCGTACATACATACTATACCCTCGTGCTTGCGTACATACATACTGTACCCTCATGCTTGCGTATATACATATTGTACCCTCCTACTTGCGTACATACATACTGTACCCTCATGCTTGCGTACATACATATTGTACCCTCATACTTGCATACATGCATATTGTACACACATACCTGTGTACATGTTTATTTTGTACATACATATATGATGCTGGCTTTGGTCTTGAGGATTGGGAACGCATGATACATTTTGAAACTGGATTCTTTTAAAAGAGCGGTTTTCCTTTTTATGCTCATAGCACGATTTTATGATTTCATACATCATATTGCTTGGATTTATGCATTGAGTAATGGATTTCATGTAATTTCTGGATTTGAGAACCGTGGTATTATTTCAAAAAAGTATGCATTGTATTGAAAACCCGGTTTCTCTTAATATGGTATTTCAGTGCGTCCACCATATGTTTTCTCAGTTTTGAGACGTGTGCTAGAAAACCCAATTCGAGGAGTTGGATGATTCGTTTGCAGGTTCATGGTGGACCCGGTATGGTACCCCGGGGCGAGAACGGATTGTTGTGCAGTAGACGATGAATCTGGAAGAGGGACCACTACCTACCGGTGATTGGTTGGACCTGGCGATTATCCGGAGGATACTGACCAGAGTCGAGAGATGGATGTGGGCTGACCCGTACTGCCGGGGCCCGAGGGCTGATTCCGCAGACGGAGCCTGTGGGCCGATCCGGACTGTCGGAGCCCGATATATGAGGATTTGCGTGTCGATACTGGACACGAGTATTTCATGATGTTTTCGGGTGCCGATGTTGGGCACTCCGATTCCATGAGATCTACAGTATTGAGGGCCGATTAGAGTGACGGCGCCTGAGTTTTTGGGACTTGGGGTGTATTTGATGGACACCTGGTTTCTCCACGATGATGATTCGTGTTGATGATATGTTTTATTCCATGCTCATCATACAAATTTTTATGCATTGCATCATGTATTTGTTGTGCCTGATAGAGTACCTCACATGATTATTGCATACACAGATTATCATATCGATGTTATCAGATTGCACATGTTTGAGTATCGCAGTACGTGCATACCTGCGATTACCTGTATATGTTATTTACTATTCACGAGTTGGCAACTCACCCCCTTTGTGCCACAGTGTTTTGTAGGTTGACCCTCAGAGTAGTCGCAACAGGGCTACATCATTGTATCTTTTTGCTACGGATACCGCTTCAGTTGGCGTGTGAGCCATTTCGTGTATAGGTGGGTTTGCGGTGATCCGTTTACATTTGATTCTACACCTTATTGTATCTATTACTCTCCATCTACCATTTGTGTATTGACTTAGAGACCAGTAGTGAGGACGATATTGTATATTATTTTTGTGACTCTGGATGTCGAGCTCGTGTGAGCCGACTTTTCTTATGCAGTTTTATCTTTTATGTTGTTCTTCACTTATATTGTTCTTTTTTCACTACGGCGTCGTATATTACTCTTGTGATGGTTGTTTCCGCCGTTGGGCATGATTGCTCCCGTTTGGGGATGCTTTATTCATATCATATATTTTTTTTACTTGTATCTCATGCTTGTACCCGTTTTCGGGGCTAGTTTTTACAAAAGAAGTGCAACCGAAATTTTTAAGAAAATAATTTAAACTTTAAAGAATTTTTACTTGAAATTTCCAAATGTTCTTAACAAATGTTTTCATCAATTACTACCTTTATGGTTTAGATTTCTGGGTTCGGCTTACTTAAATTGCGTACGCCTGTAGACGTTACGTGGTTTAAGTGCCGGTCACGTGCCGAATTCTGGGTCGTGACACTTCCTCTGTATCTTACCGACTCCACTTCTCGGTTTGGTGGGGGCCTTCTTCTTCTTCTCTCTAGTTTTCGCCTTAGATCTAGAGAAAGAAGGTTCCCCAACAAGTAGAGTGGGTGTCTCCCTGAATTTCTTCAATACGCCCTTTGCACTCCTCAACATGTTAAGAAGTTCTGGAAGTGTAACTTCCTTCTCATGAATATTAAAATTCAATATAAACTGGGCATAAGTAGAGGGGAGAGACTGTAGAATCAAGTCTGTATATAACTCGTTCTTCAACGTGGTCACAAAGTTCGTGAGCTCTTCAATATAGCCGATCATCTTAAGGACGTGGTCCTCTATAAATGACCCGATAACCAATCTCGCTTGAAACAATTTCTTCAAGGTCTCGTATCTTGCGATACAAGATTGCTTTCTATATAAATCTTTGGTATGGAGGAATATGGAAGAAATGTCCATACTCTCGTGCCGCCTATAGTGTTCATTATCCATAGAGGCTAACATGAGACACTTGGCTTTCGCATTGTCTAATTCCCATGTCTTACAGATCTCTTTATCCGCGACGGTGGAATCTGGACCTGAGATGGCTGGGGCTTTAGAAGTAAGGAGGTAGTCCAGCTTGTCATACGTCATGGCCATCTGGACATTCCATAGCCAATCTTTATAGTTTGGCCCCGTCAATATATTTTTATCTAGTAGTAACTTAAGCCCGGTCATCTTGGTCGCTGGAATTAGGAGGGAGAGAGAAGAAACACTCAGCATGATACTCTTGCAAGTTTAGATTGTTTATTAGTTTATCTAAACAGGATAGCTCCCACGGTTTTCTCGAATCCTCCTTCAAACCATAAAAGAAGAATTAGTCGGGATTAATCGCCCCCTACAATTCTTTCTTAACCTTTCGGCCAGGCTAGTGTCGGTACTTCGAAGGAGGCTTTACAACACTTTCGCGAAATTCCTTAATTAAATAACCTCTTTTTCCTGGAGATGTAGCCCCGCCAACACCGGTCTAGACACCTACGTGGTTTATAGTATTGATTGTAAAGTGAAAAACTCTCCTAAGGAGTAATAATACACATGGTGGAATCGGGATTCAACTATCATTGTGTGATAAATTTGAAAGAATCCTACCAAAATCATCACACTCCAGATGGTATGCAAAACTAGCAAGTTTCATTTTCCTTTGAAACCCCCGATGTGGATTTTATCCCCAGGCGCTTATGACCGTGACGAAGGCCAAAATATCATAAGACGCAAGTCAAGTTCTACCTGTCATTGTCCAGGTTAATCTAAACCCAATCGTACAAACTCTTGACGAAGGCAAAAATAGTTGTACGTCTGTATTAGATTAACGCATCTATCTATACTACAGATGAATATCCAGCAGCTACCAATCACTATGCCTTGGTGAAGGTCAAAATACATAACTTGAATACTACCGAATACCCATCTGAAATGACGGAGGGCTATGGCTAGTTTTGGTGAAAACCGTGAATGTAATGAACTTGACATAGTCGAAGGAACCATGATAGTTTTTAAAAAGGAGTGGTTTAGGCTTCACATTTAAAAGTTATTTTTTAAAGAAAACAAAGTGGTTTTGAAATTGTTCCAACGATTTAAGCTTTTGGTTTGTTTTCTTTGAATTAATCAAAATTAATGTGGTCCTATCATTTAACCCTATCATTGCAGAAAAAACGAAAACAGAACGTACGGTTATGCCATCCACATTCACCACGGGGCCCCGTCATGCACCGTTAGGTTACTTAACTAACGGCAGAGCGGGGTAAGGGCTAGCGCGGGTGCAAAATATAAACAATGTTTATTATATATAATCTATATATATAGCCATTCGTCTCACGCAATAATAGTCATTCCAGATCACAGATCATAGCATAAGCAATACAGATGAAGTTATTAGATATACTAGGATTTTCGTGTTTCATTTTAGCCTAGAACGAAAAAAGAATTCCACGGTCGTGATGAATAGCCAAACTCTCATCCCATACCCCTACGGGTACGAAAAACTATCCGCCAAATTCCCGAAGTGAAGCAACCTCCCTCAATGAAATGAGTAGGTCACTCGGCACTTTAAGAACCCGCTAGTTTATGTACCCCACCTTAGGTCTATTTTAGGTGCAAGAAAAAGTAAATGAAATAATACAACGGTGGATACAAACTCAACCCGGATGTGCCCCGCAAAAGAATATTACATCACTTTTACAAATTATATGAATGAAAAAAAGAACACTCTTCTCACATCCCCCGGCTATTCAATCACGACGATCCAATACTTCATATCCACAAACCGCAATAACAAGATACTAGATATGTGCAACCCCTACTAATCGACGTATAGCAATTAGTCGACATTTAGAAACACATATAAACTTAAAGCGAATAAACGATGTTAAAATTGTGACTTAGAAATACTCCGTATTGCCTAAGCACAAAGATAACACTAGATGAAATCTGGGAAAAATCAAGCAATATCATAAATCCTAAATCCAAGAGTAAAAAACACCACAAGAAACACGAGACCTAACTCCCCTACGAAACCGCCCATAGTGAGGAAATCACTAATTCTAGAGGTTTTTATGGGAATCCGTGCTTCGTTTTTCTTTGGTGTTCTAGTTACAACATAAAGAGCACTCTGCAATTGTTTAAAAAAATTTAGAAGCTCCTGAAAAATCGACAGTAACTTGGATTGGATTTATCGATACAGAGTTATTTCGGTTTCGAAACTCTAAACCTTGTCTATTCATTAGTTAAGTGTTTGGGTAGGCTCTGATACCAGTGTAAGTACATATATGCTCCTTGCCGTGACAACTGCGGCTATGCAGAATCAAAAACTTTAAAATCTTGAGCACAATACACTAAAAACCCCAAAATATAAGCCCAAACACTAAACTAAACAATTCTAACTAGAGGTTTAGCTACTAGGTTAGAATTACAACCATTGTAGACAGTCCTTCAGGTCTTGAAAGGTTGACTCCATATTCTCGTTGGGTTGATGGAACGAGCTTTCAAAGTTGATCTTCCGCGTCAAAGATGATCCACCCGAGGATGCCGATTCAAGCGATAGCTTCGTCCGAAGCAATTAAAATCAAGTCTTGCTAAGACAAGATACTTAGAGTGGTGTAGTTTGTCAAACTAGATGCTCTCTTTTAATCCTCAAAGCTCAAGTAGAGAAATTGTTGAAGAAGAAGAAGATGGCTACTTAAGAAATTTCCTCACTTGTGAAAATATCAACCATCACTCAAAAATATCTCTCACTCTCTCATCTTATCTCTACATGCCACAAACAAAGGAGTGGGTGAGCTAGTGACTCATTAGGGTGAGTCACAAGCCCACACACTTCTTCATTAAATGGAGAAGAGATTAGTGAGAGAGTGTAGCCACCTCATCAAGTATACACACACACACACAAATATAAATTCATGCATATAAATAAGTATACTCAAACCCGTATAAATAAATATACCATATTTCTACCAAAATACAAATACCGTATTTGTACCGAAAATACAAAATACACGTATTCATATTTAAAAAGAAATACATGTATTTGTATCAAAGCTCAAATGCCCGTATTCATACAAATACACGTATTCGTAAAAATACCGTATTCATGTTAAAATACAAATACCCAAAAGAGAGCAATATAATACTAGAATCAAAACTGGCTGTCTTTCAAACCTGCTAGTACTACTAAACCGTTCGATTAAAGCACGTGTATAAATACACGTGTTCAACCGAACACCCGTGCGTAAAACTATACGCAAACTATACCGTTTTCCCTGAACCAGGAAACCTTCTGTGTGGGACTCTAAAGACTCGACAATACACTGGCAGTGGGTTTAAGTACAAGCATGTCAGTGGCACTAGATGTACATAACGGCTACCTAGGTATCTGTCGATGGGAAGATCGATATGATAACTCGTCCGAAAACCCTACCGAGTCTATAAATAACATTATCCGTACAATCCGGTCTGTTCGTCTAAGAGTATCGCATGTTGGGCCTAGAGGGGTGGTACACTTTAGGCCCCTAATAGCACAATAAGTCATGTTGGTGTGGAGTCCAATACAACCTGAGAAACTATTGGCGTACCTACCAGTAAATCTCACTTGCTCTGTCCAGGGACCTTGTGTATTGGCCAACCGTACACGGTGCGATATCACCCCCAATACCGGGAAAGATGAATCCGTTCTATCCTTTACTGCCTCCAAGTGCTTCGGGACTGCACCCAACTACTACCTATTTGCACGACTCATTTGAGCCATGGTAGGGTAGTAATCTAAGTACAGTGGGGACACACTCGAGATGAATAGTGATATCAAGTCAACGGGCTAACATGTACTCATGTCACCGGGGAACTGCTAACCGACGATAGGTATAATACCAACCAGCAGTTCCCAGCGAGTCCGTCCAGTGTAACTCATAACATAATGAGCATCTGTATACTATCTTTGGTACCAATGACTGCGGGATAGGCCACCTCCCCTGACGGGGATAAGAAGCGTATACACTAGTTTACTCTGGAGTAGCGATGCCCAATCTTGATAATCCTATGACTAGGGACAAGTTTAAGGATGTGCTTATAGACTACCCAGCCTCCACTAGTGTAACTGCCATCACAACGCTGGTAGTCAAGCAAAGATCTAAGAGCTCTATCAACATGTATTAGCGATATGTTAAAAGAAACATACCCACATATTAAGATAGACTCAAATCAGATAGCATACTATCATATTGAGAAAGATTGTTATTATATCTGTGAATATACCAACCTTTTAAAATATAATATATATCCAGTACTATACAATAATGGCCTCTAGGGCATATATCACTAACAATGTCCAGGTTGCTTCGAAGGGCTAAGACGTTGACTTTATCGTCGAAGTGTTCGACTTGATAACTAGGTAGACCGAGTTCTGTGGGAACCATTACCTTGGTGCCATAACAGAAACCGAACAGGGTTTCCCCCATGGGTGTCTTCTTTGACGTACGTAATGCCCATAGTACCCGAGGAAGTTCTTCGACCCATCCGCCCTGTCTTCCTTCCAGGAGAGCTCTAAGGCCCTGGATGACACCTCGGTTTGCTGTCTCGGCTTGCCTATTACACTGGAGATGAGCGACCGCGGAGAACTTCATTAGTATGTGGTAGTCATTGCGGAATTATCAGATTTTGTCATTTTTGAAGTTAGTTCCGTGGTTGGTGATGATGCACCTCGGAATTCCAAATCGGACGATTACGTTGTTCTGCAGAAAATTCACTGTGGATGCGGCATTCGGTTTTCTAATCGGCGTGGCTTCGACCCATTTTGTAAAGTATTCCACAGCGATGAGGATATAATAGTGCCCCCCATGCCAGTGGGAAGTTGGCCAATCATGTCCATTCCCTACAGTGCGAATGGTCAACGGGAGCTCAACGGCGTTTGCTCTGTGGCTGGTAACCGAGGAACGCTGCCGAAGAGTAGGCACGCCTTGCATCTTCATACGAGCTATTCTGCATCACTGTGGACAATCGACTAATAATACCTCTGTAGCAGCGTCTTTTGAATTAGATTGCGAACCTCCTGATGTTCGCCTCTGACTCCTTCGTGTATCTCTTGGAGAACGTACTCAGCTTCGTCGAAATTGACGCATCTGAGTAGAAGTTGGGTGTACAATTTTTTGTACATGTTTCTTTTACTCCATATGAAGTGGCAAGCTTTCATGCGAAGCCAGCGCACTTCCATTTGGTCCTCAGGGAGCATTCCATCCTTGAGGAACTCCACTATAGGCTTTCTCTAATCCGGGATACTCCCTTGAATGGTGTAGACCTGGTGTATCACTTCTTTATCTTCGATGCTGGATCATGATAGGATTTCGAAGAGAATGTTCCTCTTGTGATTGGCCGAATAGGAGGAGGCGAGCTTGCTCAAGGCGCCGGCTTAGTTGTTCATGCTCCGGGGAACCTACTCCACTTGAACTTCATTGAAATTTTTCTGTAGCCTTTTCACCTCGGCAAGGTATTTCATCATTAGAGGTTCCCGGGATTCGAATCGTCTGGTCACTTGGCCGACGAACAATGCAGAATCGCTGAGAATTCTAATTTTCTTTAGCTCTCATCCCCGAGGCGATTCGTAGGCTGGCTAATAAGATTTCATATTCCATGGCGTTGTTCGAGGCCTTGAAGTCGAATCGCAGAGGATATTCCATCTCAGCTTCATTAGGGCCGCGGATGACCAGCCTAGCCTAACTTCCTTCCTCTATGGAGGAACCGTCCATATAGAGTACCCAGTCCGGAATCGGACCGAGCTTTACTTCGACTGAGTGGTGCAGGTTTGGATCTCACATCGGCGCATCTTCTCTATTGGGAATGGTGCATTCGTCGACGAAATCGGCGAGGGCTTAGGCTTTGATGGCTTGCCTTGGTCGGTATCGGAAGTCAAATTATGATAACTCCCATCTCCACTTCTCCAAGCGGCCCGACAAATCGAGGTAACCGAGGATGTTCCCCATGGGTCGGTCGGTGAGAACGATGATTGTATGAGCATGGAAATAGAGCTGAAGTTTCCTGGAGGCAACGATGAGCACCAGAACTATCTTTTCAATAGTCGGGTACCTGGTCTTCACGTCTTTGAAAATGTGGCTAATGTAGTAAATCGTCCTATGTATCCCCTTGGATTCTTTGATGTGCATGGAGCCGGTTGCCTGATTGGAGACGACCAGGTACAGCAGCAGCTTGTCTCCTTCAACTGGTCAGGTAAGAAGCAATGGTGTCGACAGATGAGCCTTGAGCTGCTTGAAGGTGACTTGACACTCTCCAGACCACTCGAATCTGGGGATCTTCTTTAAGGCTTTGAAGAAAGGTAAGCACTTTTCGCCGGATCTGAACATGAATCGACTCAGAGCAGCTACCTTGCCTACGAGTCACATGATTTCTATATTGCTCTTAGGCATCATCATGTCAATGATGGCTTTGATCTTCTCCGGGTTTGCCTCGATTCCTCGGTAGGTGACCATGAATCCGAGGAACTTGCCACCCGTGACGCCGAAAGCACACTTAGCTGGATTCAGCTTCATTTTATGCTTTCACAGGACCTCAAATGTCTCGCCAAGGTCCGTTGTATGTTCGGCTGACTGGGTGGATTTCACGAGCATGTCATCAAAATAGACTTCCATATTTCTCCCAATCTGTGGTTTGAACAGCTTGTTGACCAGCCGTTGTTATGTTTCCCTAGCGTTTTTTAGGCCGAAAGGCATTACCTTATAGTAGTAAACCCTTCGATCGGCGATGAAGACGGTGAGATCTTCGTCGGCCGGGTTCATCCGAATTTGATTATAACCGGAGAAAGCATCCATGAACCTCAGCAGTTCGTGACCGGCCGAGCTGTCTACCGCCTGATCTATTCGAGGGAGTGGGTAGTTGTCTTTCGGGCAGGCCTTTTTCAGATCGGTGAAATCGACGCATATGCACCATTTCCCATTCGCTTTCTTGACCATGAATATGTTGGCTAGCCAAGTTGAGTAGTCCAGGTTCCTTATGAAGTCTGCCGCGAGTAGTCAGTACACTTCCTCCTCAATCGCCTTCTGTTAGACAGGCGCGGAGCTTCTTTTCTTTTGTCGGACCGATCGGGCTTCTGAGTCAACTCCAAGCTTGTAGAAGATTGCCTTAGGGTCGATCCTCGGCATGTCCACGGGAGTCCAAACAAACATGTCGGAGTTGTTTCAGAGGAACTGGAAAAGGTTGTACCGAGTTTCCCCATTCAAGAAAGAGCCGATCTGGACAGTTCGAATGTTGTCTCCCTCTTTGAGGGGGACTTCAGACAAGGCCTCTGTTCACCGCCGAAAGACCGGATTGAGACGTTGGGACGTCTGGCCTGAATTTGGGGCAGATGCTATTCAGACATATCCATCCACCTCTCCGAAGATACCAAGTTGATTAATGGCACCGTATATCGAAGGTTTGGATAGATGTGACCGTTGTAGTAGACTTTATCAGATACCCTTCATTTGTGAGGGGTTTTTGATTGTGGGGACGCTCTTCCCTGCAGGCGTAAGCCCCTGCAATTAATTACGTTATCATGTTGCGATAATCATGTTCTCCTGCTCCAGTGGTTCACTTCGTGTCGTGTTGTGTTAGTTTTATTTTGGATACCCATGGATTATATACGGAGACTAATTTATGTCGTCGCCCGTAGGGCGCGGATCATCCCAAATATATATTAAATTTGGGTTTGGGTTTTGAACTTAGGTTATATTTTCCTTTAGTTCAAAAATATTTTGTTTTATTTAAGAACCGTTAATCTTGTTTGAGATTAAGATCAACTTAAATATATAAGCATTTGGGCTCAATTTATTTTTAACTAAGGATACGTTAGCCCTATTTGAGACTAAGATCAACTTAGCAATATTTTAAGGACCATTAAATTCTAGATGAGATCCAAACAACAGAGCATTTGGGCTCAGCTGCAAGAAGCTTTCATAAAGACTTTTATCCAATTTGGGCTTGGTCTACTAACTATTGGGCCATCCTTTTTTTTTGCTTAGGAGTGCTAAGCACTTATTTGTAGTTCTAATGCTCATGTGTGAAACACGTGAGGCGCTCAGATATGAGCGTTGCCCAATCAGTGCTAAGCACTTAGTCATTTTGATTGAGTATAGAGTGCTAAGCACTTTGTATGGCACTCGCGTGGAAAGCACATGAGACGCTGCGTATTGATTTTGGGTTTTGTTTGTTCACCCCTTTTTTTTATGCATATAGTTTAACTCTATCTGAAGCTAATGCTTCAAAAGGGTGTTCTCACGTATTTAACACGTGACCCCAAAGTGGGTTTTTAAATCTATTTATTTAGTGCTTATATGCTTTACTCATAGGTGCTCACGTGTTTAATACGTGAGGCCTATTTAGTCTTTAATTATTTGGTTGCAGCGCTTATATGCTCTGCATATAAGTGCTCACGTGTTTAACACGTGAGACTTGAGACGTGGAGAATTCTCTCCACTTTTTTCTCTCATTTTATAAGAGAACAAATGCCCTCCAGTGTTTCTCTCACGTGGCTTGAACGCGAGTGCAACGCTGTCCATCTTTACTACCATTGGATTGCTTAAGAGAATGGGAAGTTGAACCGTTCCCATCACGTCTTATAAATGGAGCCTTTGGCCATTGAGATGACTACTATTTTATCCTTCTTCTTCCTTAAGTTTCTTTATTCCTTGAGAATTTAATTCTCATTTCAAAACTTAGATCTCGGCCCACAGAACTCCTTCTGATCAGAGTTAAATTCTGCCCAAAAAAATTTTGGTAAGGATTATGAACAGAGCTTAGCTCTTAAAAGACCTCCTTTTTTGTTTTGGATTTTTAACCCATTAAATGAGCTTGGCTCTTTTCTTGAACTGATATCTTAAAGATCTTTAAAAAGAACTTTTTCCTTTTTTTTGAGTAGACCGTTGGTCTTGAATCAATAGGCATTATTGAGAATCGTCGGTTCTTTTCTTAGGGTTTTACCCTATTAATGATCCTGATCTTTGAGGGTCTTTGGAATTTAATTCCATTATATATATTTTTAATCTATTTCCCATCATGGGGTTTTCTGGGATTAATCCCATCATTGGGGAAATTTGATTCCATTTCCTCTTAGCTCTGAATTTTTTGAAACTTCGAGGATTTTATTCCCTTTCCTGTTCTTAAGTATTTTCCTTTTTAGGTTTAATACTCTTTTCACGGATTTGAGTCTGTTGTTATCTTTTAAAAGAGCCCACTTTTCGAAGATATTGAGAGTTTTAACTCCACTGTTCACTTAATGAGAATCCTTTTAGATTCTCACAATGGGCGGTTTGTCTCATCATTGACGAGCCGCCATTTTGATTTCATGGAGTCCACTAGCTTTATAGTTAGTAGTGTAGGGTTCCTTTCGATGGCAGCAAGGTTTCGGGAGGCATCATCTATGCCATTTTTAAAAAATGCCGTGAAAAAGAACTCTAAACTAGAATCGTTAGCTAGAAATATAATACGGAAACAAAGTAAACCATTTACTTTCTAAGTGAAATTGAAATACAACCTTTGTAGATCGGTCCTTCACTTCATAAGCTCCTTGTAGTAATTCCTTTGCTGCGATCATGGTTCTCCCGGACCCTTGCATGGCTTCACAAGGCGAATGGAACGTTCTTGCTTGAAGTCTTCGATGCCGAAGATGATCTACGTCGAGGGAATACTAGCTCAAACTTCTACTTCACTAACTAAAGGATTAGTGAAGCAAACACCGTAAACTAAAGTGTTAGTCTAGTAGAGGATGAAGAAATAGGAAGTGGGTTCACTTTAGAATTTATTTTCTCACTTTACTTTCTCACTTAATCAAAACCTAGAGAGCTTTGAGCTCAAGAAAGAAGATGAACAAAAATGAGAAGAGAATAAAAATGAGCAAGTAAGAGAGTGAACCATGCTGAGTGAGTATCATATACTAACTCATGTAGAGACATAACTATGGTTAATTAATATGGTTGGGTTAACAAATATCTAAAGTAAAATAAACTAGTGGACTTAGTCAATGCATCCACAAGCTTCCACTAGCTTCATGCATATTTCTAATTTTCCACTAATTTTGTAATTACTTTAAATACTAAACCCAACATGATAATTAGCATGGTGTAAGTCTTGTACACCCATGAAAGTTGTATCAACAACCATGATACAAAACTATGCACTATTTAATATATATCTCATATATAATAAATGTGCACATGTGAGAAAAACAAATGCTTAAGTGAACCAATGTTAGTTAATGTAAATTAGTATATCACATATACAATTATACACTAAATTATCAAATCAACACTTGACTTAATAATCCGGCTATATCACATATAACCAACTAACATCCAATGTATCGTCTTATCGAATCAACCCTTGATTCGATGACCCGGCTATATCACATATAACCGACCGATACAAAAAGTCGCGAGAATAGAATACGGTATCACATACACGCATTATTTTCAGTCCCGCACATATCACATATGTGCTCCTATTTCATTTTACCTGAACCAGTAAAACCTCTATGTAGGACTTTAAAGACTCGTCAATACGCCGACAGTAGGTGATGATCAAATCAAGCACCCACAAGCCGTCAGCGGTACTAGCTGGACGTAACGGCTACCCGAGTATTGAGTGATCAGAAGATTAGCAAGCAAGCCCGCTTCAACTCCTGCAAAAACCTGACGGTAACACTTGCCGTACAGTCCGGTCTCCTCGTCTGATATGTCGCATATCAAGTCTAGGGGTGGTAAACGTCAGACCCTAATAACCGATAAGTCATGCCGATGTGAGGCTCATAACGGGTTGAGAAACTGCTGGTAACACTTACCAGTAAATTTCTAAATTAGCCCTGGTCAGGGACTTCCCTGTTATGGCCAATCGAGCATAGCGCAACATCAACTCCCAATATTGGGAGAGACGAAACCCCTCCTGTCGCTCATTGCCTCCATGTGACTCGGGACTGTACCCAAAAACCACCATTTTGCATGCCCTCTTGGACGTGGTAAGGTGGAAATCAAAGCACAATGGGAATCACACAAGACTCAATGACGATCTCGGGTCTACAGACTAACCTGTACAAGTGTCACCAGAGAACTGCCATCTGACGTAAGGTATAATACCATCTGGGAGTTCTTGGCGAGTCCGTCCAGTGTACCCAGTCTCTACTGAGCACCCGTATACCATCACTGATGTCAAACACCAATGGATATGGGATCATCCATCGCCCATCTTATGGGTCAAGAAGCGTATACGCTAGTCTACTCTGGTATATCGATGCCCTGTCTCGATACACCCACGACTGGGAACATTAAAGGATGTACTTATGGACTACCATGGCCCTACTAGTATGATCTGCATCATAGTCCTGGTAGTCAAGTACACATCCTAAGGGCTTTACCAACATGTAACTATAAGACAGTATCAAGAGACTAGTATACATGTTAAGATAAAGAGCAACCCGATAGCATACTATCATATCGAGCAAGAAAGTCCTCTTTATATATGTCCAAGCATCCAATATAATATACATCATATGTACAATACTGGCCTCTAGGGCATACATACAACTAACAATCTCCCACTTGCACTAGGGCCAGCTGCTGTAGTATCGCATACCAAGCATCCCAAAGAGTCTTTCAAACTGTATCTGGGGAATGGCCTTCGTGAGTGGATCCGCTGTGTTGATCTTCGTGTCAACCCTCCCGACCTCGATCTTCCAGCGATCAACTATCTCCCGGATCAGGTGATACCGCCTCAGAATATGCCTGGATCGCTGATAGGACCTGGGTTCTTTAGCCAAAGCCACCGCTCCATTGTTATCACAATACAAAGGTATTGGATGCTCAATGGATGGAACCACTCCAAGTTCAGTAATGAATTTCTTGATCCAGACAGCCTCTTTGGCAGCATCGTTGGTAGCGATGTATTCAGCCTCCATCGTCGAATCTGCCACGGTTTCCTGCTTGGAACTCTTCCAACTTACCGCCTCTCTGTAAAGGGTGAAGACAAATCCCGAGTGCGACTTAGAGTCATTCTTATCACTCTGGAAGCTCGAATCGGTAAAAGACTTCACTTGGAGTTCTCCGTTACCATACCAAGAGCATCTCTTTAGTCCTTTGTAAGTACTTAAGAATGCTCTTCACAGCTGTCCAGTGACTCTCTCCAGGATCCGCTTGATACCTACTCACTACACTTAGTGAGTGTGCTACATCGGGTCTGGTACATAGCATCGCGTATATGATAGAGCCTACTGCCGAAGCATAGGGTATCCCTATCATGCGAGCTCTCTCTAAATCAGTCTTGGGAGACATCTCTTTGGAGAGAGTGAGCCCAGAGATTGTGGGTAAAAACCCACGCTTGGATTCTTCCATGCTAAACCGCTATAGTATAGTGTCAATGTACCTGGATTGGGACAATCCCAGTATCCGTTTAGATCTATCTCTATAAATCTTGATCCCCAAGATGTAGGAGGCATCCCCAAGATCTTTCATTGAGAATCGTTGTGATAAGAAGAGCTTGACCGATTGCAGCATAGGAATGTCATTTCCTATCAAGAGTATGTCGTCTACGTATAATACGAGGAAGACAACCTTACTCTCTGCTACCTTCTTGTATATACAAGGTTCATCTACGTTTTTGACGAAATAAAACTCTTTGATAACGACGTCAAAGCAGATGTTCCAACTCCGCGATGCTTGCTTTAATCCATAAATGGATTTAAGCAGCTTGCACACCTTCCCGCTGCTCCCACTAGCTATGAAGCCTTCTGGCTGAGTCATGTACACGCTCTCTTCTAAATCACCATTTAGAAATGCGGTCTTAACATCCATTTGCCAGATTTCATAGTCATGATATGCAGCGATGGCAAGCATGATCCGGATGGATTTAAGCATAGCCACTGGAGAAAAGGTTTCGTCATAATCCACACCTGGTCATTGACGAAAACCCTTTGCAACAAGTCTAGCTTTGAAAGTCTCTACTTTCCCATCTACACCAAGTTTTTTCTTGAAGATCCACTTGCTCCCAATGGGTTTTACTCCTTCAGGAGCATCTTCCAAAGTCCATACCTTGTTGGTGTACATGGATTCCATCTCGGACCGCATTGCATCCAACCATTTCACTGAGTCACCACTCGTGATGGCCTGCTCGAAGCTAGTTGGGTCATCATCCTCCATGATGCAATTCTCGCTCCCACCATCCATGAGAAAATCGTAGTATCTCTCAGGTGGGTGAGGAACCCTACTGATCGGCGGAGTGGCTGGGGTTCATCGGGAACTACCGAATCCTCTGGTTCCACCAAATCTTCTGTTGTGGTTTATACAGCTGGAACCTCTTCCAGTTCTACCTCAGAGCCACTAATCTCTTTTGCAAGAAATCCCTTTTCTAAAAATGTGGCGTGTTGAGCAACAAACACCCTTTGTTCCTCACTGTGGTAGAAGATATACCCTCACGAATGCTTGGGATATCCAACAAACTTACACAAAACAGACCGTGCCTCGAGTTTGTCCGGTTTTTGTCTTTTGACATAGGCCGGGCAACCCTATATCTTAATAAAATTAAGATATGGTCTCTTCCCCTCCCATATCTCATATGGGGTGGTAGGTGCTGGGTTATGCCGGCGCCCTGGTCATCAAAAGTGGCCGGTGCGGAACAAAAACGACGAATAAAAATCTGGCGCCGACGGAACCCAATCCCAAGATCGAACCCATAAACACTAAAACTAGAAAACCAAACACAAAGAGATAGAATGGTTATACCTAATGAACCAAGTCCTTCGGGTCTTCAACCATTTCTAAGCTCCTAGCGATGCGGATCGACTTTGGTCGCCGGTCTTCCTTCATCTCCGATGATCCACCTGAGGGAAACGACACAAGCTCCAGGTTCGCCAAGCGGACCAACCGACTCTCTAGGATTGCTAGTAGTAGAGAGTGGGGTGTGTAGAATAGTGTCACTATAATTCTTTCTCTCATTTATAAGCTTAAGTAAGCATCAAGTGAAGATGAAGAAGAGGTGATGAAAAAGAGATGGTATGAAAATTGGCTATGTGTTTTTGTGTGAGCATGAGAGTGAGAGAGCACAAAATTGAACCATCACAAATGAGCAAGCATTTTCCCACCACTAGTGGCCGACCCTCTCTCTCATGCCCTCACAAAATGTCATCTCCAAATTACATTAAACAAATCAAGACCATACCAATCTCTACATGTCCAACCCATGCTTTGACTAAAAAACCATAGTCATCTTTCCACTTCATTATAAACAAAATGATTTTCAAAAGAAAATCAATAATGATGTGGCACCTTCTAGAAGCCATTCCATATAAATACGGAATGCTTTCCGGTATATATATCGGAATACACATACGCGTATTCGTACGAAAATACGAATAGCCAAGAGAGAAAACGAATAGTGAGCAATAATACTAGAATACATATATATATATATATATATATATTTATAAATGGATATGTAAATCATTAAATCAAAACTTGATTTAACAATCTGGCTTAATCCTAAACCGCCAGTACTATCAACCGTCCAATTAAAGTCTGTGCAGTCCGTGCACATATTTAATCGGACACCTGTATGTATCAACATACGTCAATTACACCATATTGCCTGAACCGTGAAAACCCTCTGTGTGGGACTCTAAAGACTCGTCAATACGCTGGCAGTGGGTTTAACCACAAGCACGTCAGCGGCACTAGCTGTACGTAACGGCTACCCAGGTATTGAGCGAAAGGAAGGCCGACGAGCAAACTCATCCGAACCCCTACTGAGCCTGTCAGTGACAATATCCGTACAGTCCGGTCTGTTCGTCTAAGAGTATCGCATATCGAGTCTAGGGGGGTGGATAAAGTCAGACCCCAAATAACGCGATAATTCGTGTCGGTATGAAACCCATCACCTCCTCAGAAACTACTGATCCAAATCAGTAATTCTCCATTACCCCGGCCGAGGATTTCAGGTGATGGCCATCCGTGCACTGTGCGACATCAACCCCCAATACCGAGAGAGACGAATCCATGATGATCCGCTCACCGCCTCTATGTGGCTCGGGACTGTACCCAATTAAAACCTATTTGCACGTCTCCTTTGAGCGTGGTAGGGTAGTAATCAAAGCACAATGGGAACTCACACGAGACAAATGACGATCTCAGGTCGACAGACTAACCTGTACACATATCACCAGGAAACTGTTATCTGACAATAGGTATAATACCAACTAGCATGTTCCTGGCGAGTCTGTCCAGTATACTCATAACCGAATGAGCACCTGTATACTATCTTAGGTGAACGACTAACACCAATGGCTTGTGAGATCGTCCACCCCCTCGTCAGGGTCTAGATAAGTATACACCAGTCTATACTGTGGAGTATCGATACCCAGTCTCGATACTCCCACGACTAAGGACATTTAAGGATGCGCTTATAGACCCCCAGCTCCCACGTATATGATCGCCATCATAATGCAGGTGGTCAAGCAAGAATCTTATGGGCTCTATCATGATAATAAAGACAAACCAGATAGCATATTATCATCTCAAGTATGACTGTTTTATCGGTATAGGCCCTTCCTCAATCATCACAATCACGTGCCTGTGACTACGATAATTGCCTTGAGGGCATTATAACCAACAATCTCCCACTTGCACTTAAGGCTAATTATTGCGATGTCGCATACTCACAGCCCGTGTGATACCGAACACCCAACTCCTCTACCAATCAGTTTCGCAAAGCCTGTTTGTGAAACTAATGTGTTAGAGGAATAGTCTCAGTGAGTGGATCCGCTCCAATCTTTCTTTCTATGTCTCTCTTTATCTCAAGTTCGCGGAGAAATCCATCTCCCGAATTGAGTAATATCTGTCTTAGAATATGTCTGGACATCTGATGGGACCTAGTTCATAAATGAACTCCAAATCCAAACTTCTTAGACTGTATCGTCAACTGAATTTAATCAGTATCATGTGCCATGCCTCCCTCAGTATCCGCTTGGACCACCTGTCCAAACTACTGCCCCTCGTAGGAGGGAAAGACTATAACTCTGACAGTCACTCTGTCATCCATGTCATTTTGGAAGCCTGGAATGATAACCATCTCCCGAAGGAGGCTGCCGTTATCAAATCCTTAGAACATTCACTTACGCTCATAAACTTCTTCCTAACGTTTCCCCAGGATTGGATTGATATCTCAAATTATTGCATCTAGTGCAAAAACAACATCTGGTGTGGTACTTGACATCTCATGATTGACTCAATTGCCTAAGCAATTGATATGCCAATCATGCACATCCTTCTCCCCTTTAGTCTGTAAGACACCTTTAGAGAGGGTGACTCCATCACTTGCAGGTTTACCACCATGTCAGGAGTCGTCCATTCTAAAATACCTTTAGAATACTGTCAAAGTACCCAGATTGGGAAACTACCCAAATCTAGATATAAATCATAGATCTAGTAACCAGAATGTCTGATATAATATCCATAACCTATGTGGAGAAACTACTGTGTGACAACCAAAGTATAACCGATCGTAGTATAGGAATTTCACTTCCTATAAAGTGCATGTCATCCTAAATACCAGGACATACACCCTACTACCTTCTTAACAGATCCATCTTCTATTCTGATGAAGTCAAATACCTATGACTGTCACATCAAAAATAGATGATCTATCTCCGCTATATTTGCTTTAGTCCACTATGCTTCCGCTGCTCCCATTGACCACAACAACCCTCTGGCAGAGTCATATATACGTACACTTCCAAAGTTGGTTTAGAACGACGCTATATTCATCCTCCTGCCGGGTCTCATAATCTGGAACAGCAGCAATGGCAAGTCTGGGTAAACAAGAACCTCCCTGTCACCGTCTTTGAGAAAACCGAAGTACCTCTCGAGTGCCTGAGGTTACCCACCATATCTGCGAAGTGGCTAATGGAATGTCAAATCTGATTGAATCTTTAGGTTCTTATTAAATTTTTAGTAATTGTTTGTGGTTCTGGAATCACTTCCAGTTCTACCATACTCCCACTGCTGTTTTCTGAAAAAATCTATTTTATTAAAACTGGTGGCGAGTCAAGAACAATATCACTATTGATCTTCCTGATGGTAGAAAGTTAACCCTCGTGAAAGCCCGGGATAACCCACAAACGGCCATTACTGAAACGTGCCCTGAGTTTGTCCAGATTTTGGTTTTAAGCATCAGCCGGAAAACTCCCTATATCTTAACATCGTTAAGATACAAATTGATTCTATATACCATATAGAAACAAAGGCACAAATTTTATTGGAACCGGATTCAAAATCATGCAGCTGTCTCCAGTGCATATCTGCCAAATGGAATGAGGCTAATCAGTATTACTCAAGTAGGAGTGTATCCATATATGAGTAACCTGAAAGAGAATCAAGTTCTCAAAACCATTACCATTAACTGAATACCAAACATAAGTATCTACTTCTTCAATCACCTTGAAGAATCCTGATACTTGCGATATGTGGTTCTCTACTTTATTCTTACACCTATAACTTCTCAAAACTTAGACCTTGTATTTCTACGAAACACTTGTCTAAATCTAGAGAAGTCATAAGTAAACAGAATATAGTATGAGGACCTTCCCCTTTGTCCTAATGGACACTGGACAACATACAATACTTTGTATAAGTCTCTTGAGTTGAATAACTCAGACCCTGTGCGTCGTAGGTTGAAAACTGTACCCAGGAGATTTCCTCAAATATCACCAATTACAACGAATTCCGATATAATGAGGATGGTCACCTAATTCCCAATAACTTACTCCCACTCATCATCTGTAAAACTATACAGATGTGAGAATTATACCTGGTAAATACATACCCTGGAGCAAGGGTCTAATTGGGAAATCAGTTTACAATTAACAATGCACAGTGAAACTGAAACATGAAAATGTTTCGAAGAGGTATCCGGGTATTCCTAGTAATTCCTCTTTCATTATCCAGATTCATAATTGCAACCGTATATTTCGTTGCCATCTCTCCAAATCCCTTTATTTGTCTTTAGTCATTACCTTCTGTACACCATCGTTAAGCTAAGTGGTTTTCTTCCTTCCCTACCGTTCGACACCAGCCTATGGTTTGGAAGAAGACTATCCAATAAGCATAATAGGTGTACTCTCCTAATCCTAGGAGTACTCGCAACCTGAGAGAAGGTGATGATAAAAGACAACTGAATAAACCTTATTCCAATTTCTCCTGAACCAGAATCCATCCTCGAAAAAGTTCCTTCGAGTTCGTATATAACCATACGATGGGTTTATCCAATAGGATTGGATGTTCGTAGTGATACGGTGTGTTATGAAGTAATACAAAGATGAAGTAGGAGTGGCGATGAAAGACTTGGTTTGGTCGTGAATAGCAGTCGCATTTTACTTTGCCCTCTTTCTAACCCTTTATTTGTCTTTACTTATTACCTTCCGCACACCACACTTAGGCTAATTGGTTTTCTTCATTCCCTACCTTTCGGCACCTGCCTATGGTTTGAAAGAAGACTATCCAATAAGCGTAATAGGTGTACTGTCTCCTAATCTTAGGAGCCCTCACAACCTGAGAGAAGGTAAAAGGAAAACACAACTGAATTATCCTGTTCATTTTCTCCAGAACCAGAAACCATCCTCGAAAAAGTTCCTTCGAGTTCGTATATAACCATATGATGGTTTTATCCAGTAGGATTGGATGTTCGTAATAATACGGGGTGTTTTGGAGAAATACAAAGGGTAAAAGAAGGAGTGGCAATGATGTATGCAACTCGGACAATCCAAAAGCCAGTGTTTTAAAGAAAGTTTGGTTAACTTGGTCATTGAGTTATTGTCTAAGGTCGGGCCATGGTCGCTGCCAAAGAGAGAGAGAGAGAGAGAAGAAACAATCAGCGTGCACTCTAGCCTAGATCAGAATGGTTAATCACTTTATCTAATCAGGAAACCTCCCACTGTAATCTCAAATTCTCCTCCAAACCTGAAAGAAGAATTAGTCGGGATTACCCGAGGAGTAATCCTACTCATCAGTGGGAATCGGGATCCAACTATCATCGCATGATAACTTGATGGAAGCCACTCAAGTTATCACACTCCAGAAGGTATGCGCATGCCTGGCAAGTTTCCTGTATGTTTGAAACTCCCGATGTAATTTTTATCCCATGCTCTTATGACCTTGACGTAGGCCAACAAATCATAAGTCACATGTCAAGTTCTACCCGTCATTATCCAGGTTAATTTGAATCCATCCGTACATATCCTTGACGTAGGCCAACAAGGTAGTACGGCTGTTCCAAACCAACGCATCTATCTATGCAACAGAAAAGTAACAAATAGCTACCATACACTATGCCTTGACGTAGGCCAACAAACATAGCATGAATACTAAGTGCTACCCGTCTGAAATGACGGAGGACTACGAATGCTTTTTGGCGAAAAACCTTTAACGTAATGAACTTGATATCGTTGAAGGAACCGGATAGCTTTTATATAAAAATATAGCTGCGAAAACCTTTGCTAAAGAGGTCACTCCCGGTGAAGGGATCTCGGCTCTTTCCTCGTCGAATGAGGTGCAGGATATTCCAAATTGAATACCACGATGCAAAGCAAAAATAATCGACTATAGTAAAGTTATTATATTGACGCAAACTTTTACTCAAGGGGTCACTCCCGATGAAGGGATCTCGGCCCTTGCCTCGTCGAATGAGGTGCTGGATATTCATAACCGAATACCACTGTGCAAAGCAGAAGCGTACGTCTGTAATGTCAGTTTTTAAAATTGGTTCCAACAACATCAAATATAGATTTGTTTTCCTTGCATTGATAAGAATCAACACAGTCCCATCAATTAATCACACCAGAAAAGAACGAAAATAAAATGTACGTATATGCCATCCGCATTCGCCACTGGGTCCCGTCATCACCCGTTAGGTTACTTAACTAACGACAGAGCGGGGACTGGACTAGCGCGGGTGCAAAACATATACAACATCTACTAGTATATATATATAATAATCGCTCCAGGCATGATAAATGCAACATCACAGAAAAGTAATAAGCATCATAGAACAATACAGATAATCTAGGATCCCCGGGTTTCCATTGAGCCATAAATGAAAACCCGACGTTCCCCTGGTCGTGTGGATAGCCTGTGCAATGAAAGTCCTAGACCCCTACGAGCGCGGCAAGTTACCCGCCAAAACCTGAAGCGAGGCAGCCCCCTTCAGCAAAGTGAATGGACCACCCAGCACTTCACGAAACCCGGTAACTTGGGCACCCCTCCTTGGGTCAACCTATACCCCCTACGAGTGCGGCGAATAGCCCGTCAATTCTAGAGTAAGGTACCCTCCGTCTCAACGCCATGAGATACTGATTTGTTGCCGTCTAGAACCCGTTTATTCGTTCACTCCACCGCGGGGTAATCTTAGTACAGAAAAGAAAAAAATATACAAGGGTGACATCGACCTCAGCCCGGTCGTGCCCCAAAAGAATAATATACAAACAGGTAGTGACGGCAGTCCACATGTCGGACGCTCGCCCCGCAATATCAAATGTACAAATAAATCCAAACTGCACTACCATTGAACATAAGCTATCCACCACGACAATCCGCAACATCATAGTACAACACAGAACATCAACGTGAATGTCACGTTCGCAAACCCATCTAAAAGGACTATAGCGATTAGATAAGGTTTACCGATCAAATGACATTCACGGTCACAGATAGAAATGTAAAGTACTGAAAAATTACACAGTTAAAATTTCGATCGATTAAAATTTATCCGCAAAGGCCCCAAAAGCAAATCCAGTACTCAAAAGATTCTGGGCCAAAACAAATCATCACAAAAATCATCGTTTTTAATTTATGAGCTACAGTAAAAATTTTATGGTCCGTCGCTACTAAACGGCCGCGGAACCGCCGCCAAAAGGGGGTTAGTGCGGCGGTTCCACGGCGCTTTAGAGGCTTTAGGAGCCCAAATATTTTCTGCATTCATGAAATCGCCTGCACGGATTTTTAAGCTACTGGAAATAATTTTTGGAGCCCTTTCAGAAATCAACAGAAACTTGGAAAATCGGAAAATTGTTTTTCAAATTTTGATTGATAGAGATTTTAAGCTTGTGCAACCTAGCTAGTAATGGTTTATGGGTGGCTCTGATACCACTGCTGGGTTATTCCGGCGCCCTGGCCATCAAAAGTGGCCGGTGCGGAACATAACGACGAATAAAAATCTGGCGCCGACGGAACCCAATCCCAAGATCGAACCCATAAACACTAAAACTAGCAAACCAAACACAAAGAGATAGAATGGTTATACCTAATGAACCAAGTCCTTCGGGTCTTCAACCATTTCTAAGCTCCTAGCGATGCGGATCGACTTTGGTCGCCGGTCTTCCTTCATCTCCGATGATCCACTTGAGGGAAACGACACAAGCTCCAGGTTCGCCAAGCGGACCAACCGACTCTCTAGGATTGCTAGTAGTAGAGAGTGGGGTGTGTAGAATAGTGTCACTATAATTCTTTCTCTCATTTATAAGCTTAAGTAAGCATCAAGTGAAGATGAAGAAGAGGTGATCAAAAAGAGATGGTATGAAAATTGGCGAAGTGTTTTTGTGTGAGCATGAGAGTGAGAGAGCACAAAATTGAACCATCACAAATGAGCAAGCATTTTCCCACCACTAGTGGCCGGCCCTCTCTCTTATGCCCTCACAAAATGTCATCTCCAAATTACATTAAACAAATCAAGACCATACCAATCTCTACATGTCCAACCCATGCTTTGACTAAAAAACCATAGTCACCTTTCCACCTCATTATAAACAAAATGATTTTCAAAAGAAAATCAATAATGATGTGGCACCTTCTAGAAGCAATTCCGTATAAATACGGAATGCTTCCCGGTATATGTATCGGAATACACATACGCGTATTCGTACGAAAATACGAATAGCCAAGAGAGAAAAGGAATAGTGAGCAATAATACTAGAATACATATACACATATATATATATATATATATATATAAATGCATATGTAAATCATTAAATCAAAAATTGATTTAACAATCTGGCTTAATCCTAAGCCGCTAGTACTATCAACCGTCCGATTAAAGTCTGTGCAGTCCGTGCACATATTTAATCGGACACCTATATGTATCAACATACGTCAACTACACCATATTGCCTGAACCGTGAAAACCCTCTGTGTGGGACTCTAAAGACTCGTCAATACGCTGGCAGTGGGTTTAACCACAAGCACGTCAGCGACACTAGCTGTACGTAACGGCTACCCAGGTATTGAGCGAAAGGTAGGCCAACGAGCAAACTCATACGAACCCCTACTGAGCCTGTCAGTGACAATATCCGTACAGTCCGGTCTGTTCGTCTAAGAGTATCGCATATCGAGTCTAGTGGGGTGGATAAAGTCAGACCCCTAATAACGCGATAATTCGTGTCGGTATAAAACCCATCACCTCCTGAGAAACTACTGATCCAAATCAGTAATTCTCCATTACCCCGGCCGAGGATTTCAGGTGATGGCCACCCGTGCACTGTGCGACATCAACCCCCAATACCGGGAGAGACGAATCCCTAATGATCCGCTCACTGCCTCCATGTGGCTCGGGACTGTACCCAACTAAAACCTGTTTGCACGTCTCCTTTGAGCATGGTAGGGTAGTAATCAAAGCACAGTGGGAACTCACACGAGACAAATGACGATCCCAGGTCGACAGACTAACCTGTACACATGTTACCAAGAAACTGCTATCTGACAATAGGTATAATACCAACTAGCATGTTCCCGGCGAGTCCGTCCAGTGTACTCATAACCCAATGAGCATCTGTATACTATCTTAGGTGAACAACTAACACCAATGGCTTGTGAGATCGGCCACCGCCCCTCTTCAGGGTCTAGATAAGTATACACCAGTCTACACTGGAGTATCGATGCCCAGTCTCGATACTCCCACGACTAGGGACATTTAAGGATGCGCTTATAGACCCCCAGCTCCCACGTATATGATCACCATCATAATGCAGGTGGTCAAGCAAGAATCCTATGGGCTCTATCATGATGATAAAGACAAACCAGATAGCATACTATCATCTCGAGTAAGACTGTTTTATCGGTATAGGCCCTTCCTCAATCATCACAATCACGTGCCTGTGACTACGATAATTGCCTTGAGGGCATTATAGCCAACAGTAGGCACGGATTTGATAGGAACTCTATTCAGTGGGTATGCCGCTGTCTCCAGTGCATACCCTCAGAAGGAAATAGGTAACTTAGCTATGCTCATCATAGAGCGCACCATATCTAATAGGGTGCGGTTCCTTCGTTCCGATACACCGTTGTGCTATGGTGTATATGGAGGAGTTAGCTAAGAGAGAATCCCATTCTCTTTTAGGAAGTCCAGGAATTCATTACTAAAGTATTCACCTCCTCAATCAGATCGTAGGATTTTAAGACTTTTCCCGGTTTGGTTCTCGACTTCTTGTTTATATTCTCTAAATTTCTCAAAAGCTTCTGATTTGTGTTTTATCAGGAACACATATCCGAATCTAGAGAGATCATCAGTGAATGTAATGAAGTACGAAGAACCATCCCTGGCATGTGTAGACATGGGACCACATACATCACTATGTACCAGTCCCAAGAGTTCCGTAACTCTTTCTCCGTGTCCCGTAAACGGAGTTTTGGTCATCTTTCCTTTGAGACATGACTGGCAAGTGTCATAAGATGAAAATTCGAACGGATTCAAATATCCATCCTTATGCAACTTAGCTATCCGTGTCGCATTGATGTGACCCAGTCTATAATGCCACAAGAAGGATTCGTTCAGTTTAGAACTCTTTCTCTTGTGTGTGTTTGTTATGCTCAGAACTGTTGATTGATTTAGAACATAAATGCCATTGCACAACGTGCCTGATCCAACCAACTTTTGGTTTAGAAAAATGTTCATAACATTATCCTGTAATACAAAATTATATCCCTCTTTACTTAATAAAGAAACCGATATAATGTTGCATATCAGGTTCAGCATGTAATAGCATTCGTTCAGAATCAATGTATTACCAGTTGGTAATACAAGGTGATACTCCCCGACGGTTTTAGCTGCAACAATTGCACCATTTCCAACCCTTATGTCTTTATCACCTTCTCCAAGTTCTCTACCTTTTCTCAGCCCATGTAACTGATTACATATATGGGATCCTGACCCGGTATCTAATACCCGGTATATATGTAACTGATTACATATATGGGATCCTGATTACATATATGGGAGAAACAGTTCTCTGTAACGAACACACCTGAAGAAAATGCATCAACATGTACTTTCTTCATTCAGGTGGCATGGGAATCCTGGTATTCCCTTATATCCTATTCAGTCTTATAACTTTTATAAGAAAGAACGGAACCAACGTTCCCCGGCACAATATAACATGCGGGTTTGGTTAATACATCCATATTATTATCTTGATTAAGGCATGATATGGTCGCTACCTGGAGAGAGAGAGAAGAAAACACTTTAGGGTATGCTCTTGCAAGATCAGATTGGTTATTATTTTATCTAATCAGGATGGCTCCCGCTGTTTTTATCAAATCTTCTTTCAAACCCTAAAAGGAAAGACTAGCCGTGATTAATTACACCCTACAATTTCGCCAATCTTTCAGCCAGGTCAGTGTCGGTACTTTGAGGGAGGTTCCCCGTGCTTTCGCACGGACCTAATTAAAATAAACCTCGTTTTTCCAGAGGCATAACCCCGTTGACACCTTTCTAGACACCTACTTGATCGGCTAATTGTCCTGTGTAAAACTCTCCCAGAAGTAACAATTACTCGCAGTGGGTATCGGGATCCAACTATCTCATAGAAGGTATGCAATCTCATTGCAAATTTCAACACTTGAAATTCCCGATAATATTTTGCCCCAAGCATCCCATGACCTTGACGGAGGTCAACAAACCATAGGGTGCAAGTCAAGTTCAACTCGTCATTTCTTGATTGAATCAAACCCACCCGCACGACCTTTGACGGAGGTCAACAAGGTCATACGACTACCCTAATCCAATCTGCATCCTATGCATAAGCAGATAAATACTAGTCAGCTACCGTACACTATACCTTAACGGAGGTCAACAAACGTAGCACGAATACTAAGTAGGACTTATCTGAAATGACGGAGAGCTACGACAGGTTTTTCTGAAAACCCATTGCGTAATGACCTTGATATCGTTGTAGAAACAAGTGAATTTTGAAAAGGAGTGTTTTTGAGATTTTTATTAGTTTTGCTAAAGAGGTCATTCCCGGTGAAGGGATCTCGGCTCTTTCCTCATCGAATAAGGTGCGGGATATATCATATATATCACTATGCAAAGCAAAACTCCAAAAGTAATCAAAAGACAAACTGAGTATTTGTAGCATCTGCCAGTTTTGCTAAAAAGGTCATTCCCGGTGAAGGGATCTCGGCTCTTTCCTCATCGAATAAGGTGCGGGATATATCATATATATCACTATGCAAAGCAAAAATTGTAGCTACCCTTTTTCAAAAATTTGAATCTACAATATCTTTTAGGTTTCTTTTCTTTCATTAATCACATTAATGAGGTCCCATCATTTAAGTCACCTAAACATCACAGATAAATACGATGCACACTTATGCCATCCGCATTTGCCTCAATGTCCCGTCATGCACCGTTAGGTTAGATAACTAACGGTAAAGCGGGGCAGGGCTAGCGCGGGTGTAAAACATAAGTAACGTCTATATAATATTTCATATATACTATATACAGTATCCATCTCAACATATCAAATGATCACATCACAGATATCGCAGCAGAAGAAACATATGAAATAATGGATATACGAGGAGGTCCGTGTTTTATTTTGAGCCTCTATAAAACACGGATTCCACGGTCGCGATGAATAGCTAAACCCACACCCCTAGACCCCTACGAGAACGGCAAGCAACCCTACCAATTCTAGAGTTAGAAGACCCGGACTCGAATCCTCGAGTTGGTCTCCCACTGGACTCTAGAACCCGGTTACTTGTGCTCTCCTCTTTGGGTCTATCCTAATGCGGAAAAGTAAATAATATACATCAATGGTGACATCAACCACAACCCGGAAGTGCCCCAATAAAAGAATATTATATACATTTAATTTTACATGAATGAAAACAAAAACTCTCATCTCACATAAAACCCCCGGCTATTCAAAATGCGGCAATCCAATATAACATATCCAACAGCAACACATAACATCACATGTCATCAACGTAAGTAAATATGCGCATCCCAATTGTCGTTGACATATAGCAACGAAACCGGCGATATAACATATTAAACTTACGGTCGCAGAAAAAATAGACGATGTTAAACATTCCGACCGAGTCAACAAACACCCACAATTACCCAGAAAACTCAACACTTGAGCATAATTTTAAAGTTATTCAGCACACGCCACAGTACCAACGAACCAGCCGTAGAAGGGCCAAACCAACGCCTCACATGTGGCATTGCTGAACCACCATAAACCCGAGGGTTCAGTGGCGGTTTTGACGGTTACATAATCGAGTTAAGGTTTTGTTCTTCTAGAGGGTCACATAACTTGCATGATCTTTGAAAGCTTTTTAACTACGGGAAAAAATCGAACACTTGGAAAATTTTCCGGCAAGGGAAAAGGTGGGTATTTGACATCCGATTGAACTTTTTAATATCGTCTAAAGTAACCCGAAAACAGTTAAAATACAACTACGAAACACTCCGAGTTGTTATTATAGTAAATTAAAATCACATGACAATTTAGCAAAAATAAACAACACCTGAAGCACCAAAACCCATGTAACAGAACACTGGAAAAATTTGGAAGGGGGCTCGGATTTGGCCGGTGAAGGGGGGTCGCCGGCCCAAAATTTTCCAAATGCCTCCAAATTTCATCAGTGTTCATGTTATCACATATATATGACTCTGTACTTGTTTAAAAAAATTTAGTACTCGTTTTAAATTCGACAGAAACATGGATTTTAGGGTTTCAAGTTCGGAGTTCGTTTCGTATTCGTAATCTAACAATATCCGTATAATTTCCTAGCTAGTCTCTGATACCACTGTAGGGTTCCTTTCGACGGCAGCAGGGTTTCGGGAGGCATCATCCATGCCATTTTTAAAAATTGCTGTGAAAAGGAACTCTAAACTAGAATCGTTAGCTAGAAATATAATACGGAAACAAAGTAAACCATTTACTTTCTAAGTGAAATCGAAATACAACCTTTGTAGATCGGTCCTTCACTTCATAAGCTCCTTGTAGTAGTCCCTTCACCGCGATCGTGGTTCTCCCGGACCCTTGCATGGCTTCACAAGGCGAATGGAACGTTCTTGCTTGAAGTCTTCAATGCCGAAGATGATCTACGTCGAGGGAATACTAGCTCAAGCTTCTACTTCACTAACTAAAGGATTAGTGAAGCAAACACCCTAAACTAAAGTGCTAGTCTTGTAGAGGATGAAGAAATAGGAAGTGGGTTCACTTTAGAATTTGTTTTCTCACTTTACTTTCTCACTTAATCAAAACCTAGAGAGCTTTGAGCTCAAGGAAAAAGATGAACAAAAATGAGAAGAGAATAAAAATGAGCAAGTAAGAGAGTGAACCATGGTGAGTGAGTATCATATACTAACTCATGTAGAGACATGACCATGGCTAATTAACATAGTTGGGTTAATAAATATCTAAAGTAAAACAAACCTAGTGGACTTAGTCAATGCATCCATAAGCTTCCACTAGCTTCATGAATATTTCTAATTTTCCACTAATTTTGTAATTACTTTAAATACTAAACCCAACATGATAACTAGCATGGTGTAAGTCTTGTACACCCATGAAAGTTGTATCAACAACCATGATACATAACTATGCACTATTTAATATATATCTCATATATAATAAATGTGCACATGTGAGAAAAACAAATGCTTAAGTGAATTAATGTTAGTTAATGTAAATTAGTATATCACATATACAATTATACACTAAATTATCAAATCAACACTTGACTTAATAATCCGGCTATTTCACATATAACCAACTAACATCCAATGTATCGTCTTATCGAATCAACCCTTGATTCGATGACCCGGCTATATCACATATAACCGATCGATACAAAAAGTCACGAGAATAGAATACAGTATCACATACACGCATTATTCTCGGTCCCGCACATATCACATATGTGCTCCTATTTCGTTTTGCCTGAGCCAGTAAAACCTCTATGTAGGACTCTAAAGACTCGTCAATACGCCAACAGTAGGTGATGATCACATCAAGCACCCACAAGCCATCAGCGGTACTTGCTGGACGTAATGGCTACCCGGGTATTGAGCGATCAGAAGATCAGCAAGTAAGCCCGCTCCAACTCCTGCAAAAGCCTGACGGTAATACTTGCCGTACAGTCCGGTCTCCTCGTCTGATATGTCGCATATCAAGTCTAGGGGTGGTAAATGTCAGACCCCAATAACCGATAAGTCATGACGATGTGAGGCTCATAACGGGTTGAGAAACTACTGGTAACACTTCCCAGTAAATCTCTAAATCAGCCCTGGCCAGGACTTCCCTGTTATGGCTAATCGAGCATAGCGCAACATCAACTCCCAATACCGGGAGAGACGAAACCCCTCCTATCGCTCATTGCCTCCATGTGACTCGGGACTGTATCCAAAAACCACCGTTTTGCATGCCTTCTTGGACGTGGTAAGGTGAAAATCAAAGCACAGTAGGAATTGCACAAGATTCTATGACGATCTTGGGTTTACAGACTAATCTGTACAAGTGTCACCAGAGAACTGCCATCTGACGTGAGGTATAATACCATCTGGGAGTTCTCGGCGAGTCCGTCCAGTGTACCCAGTCTCTACTGAGCACCCGTATACCATCACTGATGTCAAACACCAATGGATATGGGATCATCCATCGCCCATCTCATGGGTCGAGAAGTGTATACGCTAGTCTACTCTGGTATATCGATGCCCTGTCTCGATACACCCACGACTAGGAACATTAAAGGATGTACTTATGGACTACCATGGCCCCACTAGTATGATCTGCATCATAGTCCTGGTAGTCAAGTACACATCCTAAGGGCTTTATCAACATGTAACCATAAGGCAGTATCAAGAGACTAATATACATGTTAAGATAAAGAGCAACCAGATAGCATACTATCATATCGAGCAAGAAAGTCCTCTCTATATATGTCTAAGCATCCAATATAATATACATCATATGTACAATACTGGCTTCTAGGGCATACATACAACTAACAAGTAGTCCCATAAGACCAGGTCACATATTTTGTTGATTGTTTTTTGTCCCCATTTTTAGATACAATGGCCTCACCTCCCTACTTCCCTTATACACGCTCAGAGGTTGCTTTCCCACAGTTGTCGCCAGACAAAGAAGTGATGGCTATGATTAAGAATCACGATAAGGACAGAAAGAGCCTTCTTTTATGGTGCGTCTGGTATGGTCACATTATAAGGGGCCGCCATAATTTTATGTGTAGAGTACCAACGGAACCCATTCATTCGATTCAGTTTACGGAGCGTCCATGTACTGCTTATGCAGTGGAGGCGGTTAATTGGACTCCTGAGGGGTGACTTGAGCCATCAACGACAAGGATACCTAATCAGCCCTCAGTGGCTATCGACATTTTGGGACGCCGAATATGCTAAGGTAAGGCTCAACCTTGGGGACAGGTCTACAAGATAGGCGACTTCCCACAGCATCCAGTGGGCTACTGTCATGACCCGGAAAAAGCACGTGACTGGTACTTGAATCATGTGAAGTCTATAGGACTCCACCTAATTCAAGTAAACCAAAAATCCAGAAATCTAAACCTTTTTAGGGAAAAATAGTAGAAGTGCAGTTTTGAAATAAGGTACACTGAAATCAAGTTTATTCTTATATATATAGATAAGTAGTAATATATGAAACACTATATTTGTATCTAACTTGAAAATCTTTTGTCATTTAAAATTTGGGCAGCACCTCCTTTGAAATTTTTAACCCGAAAACGAATACATAAAATATATAATATGCATCCCCAAGCGGGAGCTAGCTCTTCGCCAATTGGCGGAAACAACCACGCAAGATATAATATACAACGCCGAAGGCGAGGATCAAAACACAGAAATGAAATAAATAAAACAAAGCACCATCAAGAAAACAAATACCTTACTAAATACATGTGCGTGACTCTAAGGCCGAAAGAATATACAACAAAGGTTTCTAAATCTACTAAATAACAAGTCTGGTTGATGGAGCTTTAACTAGATACAACAAATAAATATACAAGTATAAAATGGTGGAGACGAAGCAATGTATCCCAACTATCAAGCAATCACGCGGAAGAAAGTGAAGTGCCAGTAAGCCGCTACGGAACCTGTACGGCTAAACCTGCAAGAAACTGTGACACAACAAGGGTGAGTTGCCAACTAGTGAGTAGAAGTCATCACCGAGAAGAAACTGAATGGATGACTATCTCCTAGGTCATACAGTACAATATAATAATAATAATAGCACGGTAACATAGAGTAACATTAGAGATGATAATATAGACATATGCTTAAGGTCAAGTACTCGTGTCCGTGTCATAAAGCAACTACATGTCATATGTATTATGTATGAAAGTATCATTAAAAGGGTATGTCCAGTTTCGACACAGAAAATCAGGACAAAACTAAATGACAAGCATCGACACTCGAAAATATCATGAAAACCGTATCCATCAGCGACACATCATCCTTATAAATATCGGGCTCCGTCAATCCGGATCGGCCCAAATCATCTAATCACACGACTACGGTCGGTATCCTCCAGATATCCGCCGCGTCAAATATCACCAGTCGGTAGTGCTCCCCTGCCGGGCTCAACGCCTTCTTAATACGTCAAATATCACCGGTCGGAATAAAAAAGTTTTAATAGAAAAAGTAAAGAAATGAAGACATGGGGGAGACAAAGAAGTAAAAGGAGAAATTAATGGACAGAGAGAGAGAGAGAGCGCATGGCTCTCAAGAGCCATCCCTCTCCCCTCATCTCTCTTTCTCTCATGTGGAAAGTCCGTTTTTGGATAAAGATGAAATAGTTTCTCGTTTACGAAAGGCCTCTCAATTCTCAATTCAATCTCTCTCAATCTTCTTCTTCCTCTTCATTAATTTTAGAAGTGCTAAGCAAAACCAACCATGAATCGAACTAGAAATTTAGGGTAACAAAGGCAAGTATCATATATTTGAAAGTGTCTAACACTAAGAGGGGAGAATTACAACCTTTGTAGACCTCCTTCTTGGCTCCTTGGATCAACTTGGAGTTTGAACCGGTTCGTTCGAGTCCTTCAAAGTCCACGACGATCCACTACGGAGTCTCTTTGCACAAGCTCCTAGCTTCACTTGATCAAGATGGAAGTGAAGCAAACAATCTATACTAGTGGGCTAGACTAACATAGATTGGTGATGTGGGTTTTGATCTCACTTAAAAAACTTTTTTTTTTCTTCTTTTCTTCACTCACTTTCTAAAACCTAGAGAGCTTGAAGGAGGAGGAAGAAGAAGGAGATGGCTAAACTTAACTCTTGTAAGAAAAAAATAATGATAATAATCAAGAGAGAGAGGGCCATCTCACAATCAACAATGGTTCCAAAATATCTAGATATTTTAATATTGAGTTAACAAAAACCATGGGCAATAAAACCATGGTTTTGATTTTGGTCAACTAAAGAAGTGTGTAGAAACCTAACCATGATTTTATTTCCATTTTGGTTTTTCTCAATAATCAAAATATATAAATATTTCTCCATGCGAGTCTTGCATTGACATCACCAATGTATCATCATCCATGACACATGTATGTATGCATGTGTGCATTCATATCAATATATACATACATACACCCATGCATACATCTTAAAGAAATAGGTTTTAATAAATGAGCTAATGGTCATTAAATCAACACTTGATTTAATAATCCGATCATATCACATACGACCCGACCAATAGTAAACGCTAGATTAAAATGCAGTATCATATAATCGCATTTAATCAAGCTCCCGCGCATATCCTCATATGCACCCCACATCGTTTCGCCTGAGCTAGGAAACCCCCCTGTGGGACTCTAAGACTCATCAATACGCTAGCAGTAGGCAGTGATCATATCACATACCCACAAACCGTCATCGGCACTAGCTGTACGTAACGGCTCCCAGGTATTGAGCGATCAGAAGAAAAATAAGAGAACCTGTCAAAACTCCCGTCGAGCAAACTGGCAACACTTACCGTACAGTTCGGTCTCTTCGTCAGATATGCTGCATATCGAGTCTAGGGATGGTATCGTCGACCCCAATAACTTAATAAGTCATGCATATAATAGATCGAGAAACTACTGATAACACTTATCAGTAAATCTCATCAGCCCTGGCCAGGGACTTCCTGTTATAGCCAATCGAGTATTGCGCAACATCAACCCCCAATACCGGAAGAGACGAAACCCCTTCTATCACTCATTACCTCTATGTGCCTCGGGACTGTACCTAAAACCCACCTGTTTGCACGTCTCGGTAGAGCCGTGGTAGGGTGGAGATCAAAGTACAGTGGGAGTACACACATGACTCTATGACGATCTCGGGTCTACAGACTAACCTGTACCAGCGTCACCTGAGAACTGCTATCCGACGATAGATATAATACCACATAGGAGTTCTCGACGAGTTCGTTTAGTGTACCCAATCTCTACTGAGAAACCGTATACAATCTTTGGTGTCACCACTCCAATGGATATGGGATCATCCATCGCCCATCATATGGGTCAAGAAACGTATACGCTAGTCTACTCTGGAATATCGATGCCCCGTCTCGATACACCCATGACTAGAACATTTTAAGGATATGCTTATAAACTACACATGTCCCACTAGTATGATCTGCATCATAATCCCAGTAGAAAAGCAAATATCCTGAGGGCTTTATCAACATGTACCAAATGAGTAATATGCATGATCAAGTGAACATGTCAAGATAAAGAATAACCAGATAGCATACTATCATTTCGAGCAAGAATGTCCTCTGAATACACACACACACACACACATACACATCTCGATATATCTACTATCAAATAATGGCCTTTATGGCATACATATATCCAACAATCTCCCACTTGCACTAAGGCCAATTATTGGCGTATCTCATACCCAACATCTCAAAAAGTCGTTCATGCTGCGGCTGAGAGAGGGCCTTAGTGAGTGGATCCGCGGTGTTATTCTTTGTATCTACTCTCCGAATCTCGATCTCACGGCGATCGACTATCTCCTGGATCAAATGATATCGCTTCAGGATGTGTCTGGACCGCTGATGGGACCTGGGCTCTTTGGCCAACGCCATAGCCCCATTGTTATCATAATACAATGGTATTGGATCAATAATGGTTGGAACTACTCCTAGCTCCGAGATGAACTTCCTCATCCAGACGGCTTCCTTGGCAGCATCATTTGCAGCAATATACTCAGCTTCTATCGTGGAGTCTGCAACGGTATCTTGGAACTCTTCCAACATACCGCCCCTCCATTGAGGGTAAATACAAACCCTGAGATAGATTCGCTGCCATCCTTATCACTCTGGAAGCTCGAAACGGTAAAGGCCTCAATTTGGAGATCCCCGTTACCATACACCAAGAACATTTCTTTAATCCTCCGTAAGTACTTAAGAATGTTCTTCACAGCTGTCCAGTGATTCTCCCCTGGGTTAGATTGATACCTACTTACTACACCCAGTGCATAAGCTACATCAGGACGAGTACATAACATCGCATACATTATAGATCCTACGGCTGAAGCGTAGGGTATAATGCTCATGCGATCTGTCTCTTCACCAGTCTTTGGGCAAAAGTCCTTGGAGAGAGTGACTCCATGACAAGCGGGTAAGGCATCCCGCTTGGAGTCTTCCATACTAAACCTCTTTAGGATGGTATTAATGTACCTGGTTTGGGACAATCCCAACAACCTTTTAGATCTATCCCTATAGATCTTCATGCCTAATATGTATGAGGCATCACCCAGGTCCGTCATGGAGAACCTTTGTAATAAGAACAGTTTAACCGATTGTAGCATAGGAACATCGTTTCCTATCAGAAGAATGGCATCCATGTACAATACGAGGAATGTGACAGTATTCCCTACAATCTTCTTATAAACACAAGGTTCATCTGGATTTTTGACGAAATCAAACTCTTTGATGAAATCATCAAAACAGATGTTCCAACTCCGTGATGCCTGCTTTAATCCATAAATAGATTTAAGTAACCTACATGCTTTTCCGCTGCTCCCACTATCAATGAAGCCCTCTGGTTGATCCATATAAACGCACTCTTCTAAATCACCATTTAGAAATGCAGTTTTAACGTCCATCTGCCAGATTTCATAGTCTTAGTGAGCAGCAACAGCAAGTAGGATCCGAATGGATTTAAGCATGGCTACAGGAGAAAAGGTTTCGTCATAGTCTAGTCCTGGTATTTAACGAAATCCTTTCGCCACAAGACTTGGCTTATAGGTCTCCACCTGCCCATCTACACCGATTCTTCTCTTAAAAATCCATTTACACCCTACGAGTTTTACCCCAGAGGGTACAACTTCTAAAGTCCATACTTTGTTGGTATACATAGACTCCATTTTGGATCTTATGGCATCCACCCACTTTACAGAGTCACCACTCATGATAGCTTGCTGGAAACTAGTAGGGTCATCATCATCCATGATGCAATCTTCTCCATCACCATCAATGAGAAAACCGTAGTATCTCTCCGGTGGGTGAGAAGTCCTACCAGATCTATGGAGTGGCTGAGGTTCATAAGATTCTGTTGCAACATCAGGTTCAACCAAGTCGTTATTTGCAACTTGTGTCTCTAGAACCTCTTCTAGATCTACCACATTGCCATCAGTATCATTTGGAAAAATTTCATTTTCTAGAAATGTGGCATGTTGAGAAACAAACACTTTTTGTTCCTCCTTGTACTAGAAAAGATATCCAAACGAATGTTTTGGATATCCCACAAATATACACTTAACCGATCGTGTCTCGAGTTTGTCTGGATTCTGCTTTTTAATAAAAGCCGGACAACCCCAAATCTTAACTCGTTTAAGAGATGGTCTCTTCCCATACCATATCTCATACGGAGTGGTAGCCACGGTCTTGGTTGGAACCCTGTTCAACAGATATGCTGCAGTCTCCAATGCATGCCCCCAAAAGAAGAGAGGTAACTCAGCATCACTCAGCATGGATCGCACCATATCAAATAGGGTGCGATTCCTCCGTTCTGACACACCGTTGTGCTGTGGTGTATAAGGGGGAGTGTGCTGAGAAAGAATCCCATTCTCTTTTAGGAAGTTTGAAAACTCTGTACTAAGATACTCTCCATTTCGATTTGATCGAAATATGTTGATGCTCATTCCTGTTTGTTTTTCTACTTCAAGTTTGTACTCCTTGAATTTCTCGAAATCTTCAGACTTATGCTTTAATAAAAATACATGACCGAATCTTGAGAAATCAACAGTAAAAGTTATGAAGTAAGAAAAACCGTCTCTCTCATGTGTAGACATTGGCCCACATACATCACTATGTATGAGGCCCAAGAGTTCTGTAGCTCTTTCTCCGTGTCCAGTAAACGGAGTTTTGGTCATTTTCCCTTTGATACAAGACGGACAAGTCGCATAAGATTTATATTCAAAAGGATTTAAATATCCATCTTTATGAAACTTGTTTAGTCTTGTTTCGTTAATATGACCAGGTCTACAATGCCAAAGGAAAGCTTCGTTTATATCTAAAAATTTTCTTTTATTTGTGTGTTATATGTTGAAAACTGTGTGTTGATTTATGACGTATATCCCGTTATTAAGTGTACCATAACCAATCAACTCTTGATTCAGTTTAATGTTCATAACATTATGCTGCAATACAAAATGATATCCTTCATTGTCTAACAAAGAAACGGATATTATATTAAAAGCATACTAGGTACATAATAATATGGGTTCAAAACCAATATACAACCTGACGGCAACCCCAGGTTATACTCTCCCACTGAAACTGCATGTACATTGGAACCATTTCCAACTCCGAGAGTGTGATCACCGGTCTTCAAAACTCTGCTATTTCTCAGTTCCTGCACACAATTGCAGATGTGAGAACCTAAACCGGTATCCAATACCCAGGAAGCAGAGTTTATAGAAAAACAGTTTTCAGTCACAAACACACCTGAAGTGGAAGCATCACCATACTTCTTTTTCCTGAGATCAGTAATATACTCGACACGGTTTTGCTTCCAATATCCCGACTTCTTGCAGTAGAAACATTCTCCTTCTCCTGACTTCTCAGCCTTGGATTTGTCTCTTCCTTGTGTCTTTTTGATTCCACCTCTCGGTTTGGTGGGTTTCTTCTTATTCCTTCCCTTGGCCTTGGCTTTTGGGATGGAAGAGGAAGATTGCCCAACAATCAGAGAAGGAGTCTTTGCCTTGAGCGTGCTCTTCGCACTTCTCAACATATTGAGAAGTTTAGGTAGTGACTTCTCCATATTATGCATGTTGAAGTTTACTATGAATGGAGCAAAGGCAGGGGGAAGAGACTGTAGAACAATATCACTATACTGTCCGTTCTCCATTGTCCATCCGAGGTCCTCAAGCTCTTCAATAAGAGCTATCATCTTCATAATGTGATCACCTACTGGTTTGCCAGGAGCCATCCTCATCTAAAACAACTTTCGAGACGCCTCGTATCGTAGGGTACGAGATTGCTCCCTATACAACTCCTTTGTATGGAGAAAGATGGATTGAACATCCATCTGCTCATGCTGCTTTTGATGTGTATTGTCCATCGATGCAAGTGTGAGGCATTTGGCAGTGGCACAATCAATATCCCATGTTTTGCGGATCTTCTTATCCGCAACAGAAGATTCAGGGCCTGGGCTAGGAGGGGCTAAGGCAGTAAGGACATATGATACCTTATCATATGTGTCAACCAGTCTTTATAGTTCGGTCTGGTTAGTTTATTTTTCTCTAATAAATGCTTAAGTCCAGTCATGGGTTTCTGCCATTAGGAGAGAGAAAAGAATACACTCAGCGAAATCTCTTGCAAAGATTAGATTGGTTATTTATCTTATCTAACCGATGTCTTCCACTGCTTTTATCAAATTTTCCTTCAAACCTTAAAAAGAAAATTAGCCAGGATTAATTATAATTTACAACTTCGTTAATCGTTCAGTCAGGCCAGTGTCGGTACTTTGAGGGAGGTTCCCCGTGCTTTCGCACGGACCTAATTAAAATAAACCTTGTTTTCCCATAGGCGTAGCCCCGTTGTCACCTTTCTAGACACCTGATGGGTTAACTAATTGTAAAGTCCAAAACTCTCCTGGGAGAAACTCTTGCTCACAGTGGGATCCGGATCCAACTATCACATAGAAGGTATGCAATCTCATTGCAAATTTCAACTCTTGAAGCTCCCGATATGGTTTTTACCCCTAGCACTCATGACCTTGGCTATGGTCAACATATCATAAGCACAAGTCAAGTTCTACCCGTCATTTCATGATTAATTAGACCCACCCGTATGACCCTTGGCTATGGTCAATATAATCATGTGACTGTCCTAATTAATCGCATCATATGCTGTGTAGAAAGACATGACTTAGCTACCGTACACTACGCCTTGGCTATATAGTCAACATACGTAGCACGAATACGAAGTACTCTACTTCCTAAAATGACGGAGGGTTGTGAATAGTTTTTAAGAAAACCTTTAACGCTTTGAACTTGATATCGTTGTAGAATCAAATGGTTTTAAAAGGAGTGGTTTAAGCTCCGCATTTTGAAAACTTGTTTTTTCATAAAAAGCCGAGTAAGTTTCAAATCCGATTCTACAACATCTTTTAGGTTTCTTTTTCTTTACATTAATCTCATTAATGTAGTCCCATCATTTTAAGTCCTTAAGCCATCACAAAAAAGAAATGAAAATAGAATGTACACTTATGCCATTCGCATTTGCCACAGTGTCCCGTTATGCTCCGTTAGGTTACTTAACTAACGGCATAGCGGGGCGGGACTAGCGCGGATACAAAACATAAGCAACGTTTATTATATATCATATATATAATACCCCATTCGTCTCAGCATATAAAGTGATCACATCATAGAATATCAACAGTAGAAGCACATATTTGAAAATATATGATATACTAGAAGGTCCATATTTTGTATTTAGCCAACAATAGAAAATACGGATTCCACGATCGCGATAAATAACCAAGCCCACACCCCTAGACCCCTACGAGAACGGTAAGTGACCCTACCAATTCTAGAGTTAGGAGCCCCGGTCTCGACTCCTCGAGATGGCCTCCCACTAGACTCTAGAACCCAGTCACTTGTGCTCCCCACCTTAGCTCTATCCTAATACGGAAAAGTAAATAATATACATCGATGGCGACATCATCCTCAACTTGGAAGTGCCCCAATAAAAGAATATTACATACAATGAATTTTACATGAATGAAAAGAAAAACTCTCATCTCACATAAAAACCCTGGCCATTCAATCACGATGATCCTATACATCATATCTTCGCAACACATAACATCACATGTCATCAACGTAAGTAAGTATGCATACCCCAATTGTTATTGACATATAGCAACGAAACCGGCGATACACTACATACTACACTTACGGTCGCAGAAAAGAAAGTGAAAAACAACAACAATTGGAATCATCACTACCTTTAGACATCATAAGCCCGAAATATCATATATTCTGGATTTCATGCCTAACGATGCAAATCTTACATTTGGGTCTCATCTATGAAAACACCTTTTCAAAGGAAGTCGGGTAATTCAACAAGATTCCCGATTCCACCCGAAATCAAAATGTTAAATTTACATGCAACTAATTACTTTTCATAAAACTAATTAGTGTAGATTCCAATTATTGTATCACATTCACAAATATCTAGACGATGTTAAACGTTTCGATCGAATCAACAAACACCCACATTTCCCAGAGAGCTAAACACTTGAGCAAAATTAAAATACCCAAAACATACCACAGTACCTATGGACCAACCGTAGAAGGGTCAACCCTTTCCTCACCTATGGCGCTGAGGAACTACGGCAAACCCTAGGGTTTGGCTGCGCTTCTGTAGTTATAGAATCGAGTTAGGGTTTCGTTCTTCTAGAGGGTCCATAGAATTACCTGCATGATTCTTTGAATATATATAACTTGGAAAATCCCAACTTTTGGAAAATTTCCAGAGGGGGTCATGAGGTAGTGTTTGATGTTTGTTCGAACTGTTAAACGTCGTCTAGGTTACCTGAAACGATGTTAAAATTACGACTACGAAACACTCCGAATGTCCACTACAGAAAGATAACATCACATGCAATTTTTAGCAAAAACAAACAATACCTGAAACACTAAAACCCAGAGACCAGAGCACCAAACAAAAACGAAGCCCAAACTTCATGGGAAAACTGGCCAGGCCAGGTATATTAGGCATTTCACCGGGTCAAATCCGGTGGAATGGCCTCGTTTTCGTTTGGTGTTCATATTACATCATATGTAACATTCTGCAAATGTTTAAAAAAATTTTAGAGGCTCTGAAAAAATCGACAGAGATGGGGGTTTAGTTTCGAGGTTTCAGAGTTGTTTCGGTTTCATAATTTATCTAACATCGTCTAAGTTTCTAACTTGGCTCTGATACCACTGTAGGGTTTGCCTAGCACTATGCCTAGGGTTTGTCTTGCATAAAATATGCTACAATAAAAATTTTAGAGGTGCTAAGCAAAACCAACCATGAATCGAACTAGAAATTTAGGGTAACAAAGGCAAGTATCATATACTAGCAAGTGTCTAATACTAAGAGGGGAGAATTACAACCTTTGTAGATATCCCTCTTGTCTCCTTAGATCAACTTGGAGTTTGAACCGGTTCGCTCGAGTCCTTTGAAGTCCACGACGATCCACCACGGAGTCCCTTTGCACAAGCACCTAGCTTCACTTGATCAAGATGGAAGTGAAGCAAACAATCTATACTAATGGGCTAGACTAATATAGATTGATGATGTGGGTTTTGAACTCACTTAAAAACCTTTTTTTTTTCTTTTCTTCACTCACTTTCTAAAACCTAGAGAGCTTAAAGGAGGAAGAAGAAGAAGGATATGGCTAAACTTAACTCTTGAGAGAAAAAAATAATGATAATAATCAAGAGAGAGAGGGGGGGTCATCTCACAATCAACCATGGTTACAAAATATCTAGATATTTTGATATTGAGTTAACAAAAAACATGGGTAATAAAACCATGGTTTTGACTTTGGTCAACTAAAGAAGAGTGTAGAAACCCAACAATGATTTTATTTCCATTTTTTTTTCTCAATAATCAAAATATATAAATATTTCTCCATGCGAGTCTTGGATTGACATCACCAATGTATCATCAACCATGACACATGTATGTATGCATATGTGCATTCATATCAATATATACATACATACACCCATGCATATATCATAAAGAAATAGGTTTTAATAAATGAGCTAATGGTCATTAAATCAACACTTGATTAATAATCCGGTCATATCACATACGACCTGACCAATAGTAAACGCTAGATTAAAATGTGGTATGATATACTCGCATTTAATCAAGCTCCCGCGGATATCCCGATATGCACCCGCATCGTTTCGCCTGAGCTAGGAAACCCCTCTGTGGGACTCTAAGACTCGTCAATACTCTAGCAGTAGGCAGTGATCATATCATATACCCACAAACCGTCAGCGGCACTAGCTCAACGGAACGGCTCCCAAGTATTGAGCGATCAGAAGAAAAACAAGCGAACATGTCAAAACCCCCGTCGAGCCAACTGGAAACAATTACCGTACAGTCCGGTCTCTTCGTCAGATATGCTGCATATCGAGTCTAGGGATGGTATCGTCGACCCGAATAACTCAATAGCTCATGCCGGCATAAAGCCTATAACAGATCGAGAAACTACTGATAATCCTTATCAGTAAATCTCATAATCCCTGGCCAGGGACTTCCTGTTATAGCCAATCGAGCATAGCGCAACATAAACCCTCAATACCGGGAGAGATGAAACCCCTCCTATCACTCATTACCTCCATGTGCCTCGGGATTGTACCCAAAATCCACCTGTTTGCACGACTCGGTAGAGCCGTGGTAGGGTGGAGATCAAAGTACAGTGGGAGCACACACAAGACTCTATGATGATCTCGGGTCTACAGACTAACCTGTACCGGCGTCACCTGAGAACTGCTATCCGAGGATAGATATAATACCAAATAAGAGTTCTCGGCGAGTCCGTTCAGTGTACCTAGTCTCCACTGAGCACCCGTATACAATTTTTGGTGTCACCACACCAATGGATATGGGATCATTCATCGCCCATCATATGGGTCAAGAAACGTATATGCTAGCTTACTCTGGAATATCGATGCCCCCTCTCGATACACCCACGACTAGGATCATTTTAATGATATGCTTATAAACTACACATGTCCCACTAGTATGATCTGCATCATAATCCCAGTAGTCAAGCAAATATCCTAAAGGCTTTATCAACATGTTCCAAATGAGTAATATGTATGATCAAGTGAGCATATCAAGATAAAGAATAACCAGATAACATACTGTCATGTCGAGCAAGAATGTCTTCTGAATATATATATACACATACCGATACATCCACTATCAAATAATGGCCTCTAGAGCATACATATATCCAACAAGTAGAAGCGTCTTTTGAATTAGATTCCGGGCCTCCTGATGTGCACCTCCGACTCTTCGTGTATCTTTTGGAGAACGTACTCAGCTTCGTCGAAATTGACACATCTGAGTAGAAGTTGGGTGTACGATTTTTTGTACATGTTTCTTTTGCTCCATATGAAGTGGCATGCTTTCATGCGAAGCTAGCGCACTTCCATTTGGTCCTTAGGGAGCATTCCATCCTTGAGGAACTCCAATATAGGCTTTCTCCAATCTGGGATACTCCTTTGAGTGGTGTAGACCTGGTGTATCACTTCTTTATCTTTGATGCTGGGTCACGACAGGATTTCGAAGAGGATGTTCCTCTTGTGATTGGCCGAATAGGAGGAGGCGAGTTTACTCAAGTCGTCGACTTCGATGTTCAAGCTCCCGGGAACCTGCTCTACTTGAACTTCATCGAAATTTTTCCGTAGCCTTTTTACCTTGGCGAGGTATTTCATCATTAGAGGTTCCCAAGCTTCGAATCGTCCGGTCACTTGGCCAATGACCAATGCGGAATCGCTGCAAATTCTAATTTTCTTTAGCTCCCATCCCCGAGGTGATTCGTAGGATGGCTACTAAGATTTCATATTCCACGGCGTTGTTCGAGGCCTTGAAGTCGAATTGCAGAGAGTATTCCATCTTAGATTCATTGGGGCCGCAGAAGACCAGCCTAGCCCAACTTCCTTCCTCTATGGAGGAACCATCTACATAGAGTACCCAGCCCGGAATCGGACCGGGCTTTTCTTCGACTGAGTGTTGTAGGTTTGGATCTCACGTCGGCGCATCTTCTCTGTTTGGAATGGTGCATTCGATCACGAAATCGGCGGGGGCTTAGGCTTTGATGGCTTGGCTTGGTCGGTATCGGATGTCAAATTATGACAACTCCCATCTCCACTTCTCCAAGCGGCCCGATGAATCGGGGTAATCGAGGATGTTCCCCATGGGTCGGTCGGTGAGAACGATGATTGTATAAGCCTGGAAATAGTGCCGAAGTTTTTTGTAGGCAACGATGAGCACCAGAACTATCTTTTCAATAGCCGCGTACCTGTTCTTCACGTCTTTGAAAACGTGGATGATGTAGTAAATCAGCCTATGTATCCCTTCGGATTCTTTGATGTGCACGGAGCCAGTTGCCTGGTTGGAGACGGCCAGGTACAGCAGCAGCTTGTTTCCTTCAGCTTGTCGGGTAAGAAGCGATGGTGTCGAAAGATGAGCCTTGAGCTGCTTGAAGGTAACTTGACACTCTCCGGACCACTCGAACCCGGGGATCTTCCTTAAGGCTTTGAAGAAAGGTATGCACTTTTCGCCAGATCTGGACATGAATCGACTCAGAGCAGCCACCCTGCCTGTGAGTCACATTTTTTCTACGTTGCTCTTAGGTATCGTCATGTAAATGATGGCTTTGATCTTCTTTAGGTTTGCCTCGATTCCTCGGTGGGTGACCATGAATCCGAGAAAATTTCCGCCTGTGACGCCGAAAGCACACTTGGCTGGATTCAGCTTCATTTTATGCTTTCGCAGGACCTCAAAGGTCTCGCCAAGGTTCGTAGTATGTTCGGCTGATTGGGTGGATTTCACGAGCATGTCATAAACATAGACTTCCATATTTCTCCCGATCTGTGGTTTGAACAGCTTGTTGACCAGCCGTTGTTATGTTTCCCTAGCGTTTTTAGGCCGAAAGGCATTACCTTATATTAGTAAACCCTTCGATCGGTGGTGAAGGCAGTGAGTTCTTCGTCGGCCGGATTCATCCGAATTTGATTATAACCAGAGAAGGCATCTATGAAGCTCAACAGTTCGTGACCTACCGAGCTGTCCACCGGCTGATCTATCCGAGGGAGCGGGTAGTTGTCTTTCGGGCAGGCCTTGTTCAGATCGGTAAAATCGACGCATATGCACCATTTCCCATTCGCTTTCTTGACCATGACTATGTTGGCTAGCCAAGTCGAGTAGTCCAGGTTCCTAATGATGTCTACCGAGAGTGGTCGGTACACTTCCTCCTCAATCGCCTTCTGTTTGACAGGCACGGAGCTTCTTTTCTTTTGTCGGACCGACCGGGATTTTGAGTCAACTCCAAGCTTGTGAGAGATCGCCTTGGGTTCGATCCCCGGCATGTCCACGGGTGTCCAAGCAAACATGTCGGAGTTGTTTTGGAGGAACTGGAAAAAGTTGTCCCGAGTTTCCCCAGTCAAGAAGGAGCCGATCTGGACAGTTCGAATGTTGTCTCCATTTTTGAAGGGGACTTCAGACAAGGCCTCTGCTCACCGCCGAAAGATCGGATCGAGACGTTGGGACGTCTGGCCTGAATTTGGAGGCATATACATCCATCTCTTCGAAGATACCAAGTTGATTTATGGCACCGTATATCGAAGGTTTGGACAGATGCAACTTTTGTAGCAGACTTTATCAGATACCCTTCATTTGTGAGGGGTTTTTGATTATGGGGACACTCTTCCCTGCAGGCGTAAGCCATGCAGTTAATTACGTTATCGCGTTAGGATAACCACTTTCTCCTGTTCCAGTGGTTCACATCGTATCGTGTCGTATTTGTTTTATTTTGGTTGCCCATGGATTGTATACAGAGACAAATTTATGTCGTCGCCCGTAGGGCGTGGATTATCCCAAATCTGTATATATTAAATTTGGGTTTGGGTTTTTAACTTAGGTTATATTTTCCTTTAGTTCAAAAATATTTTGTTTTATTTAAGAACCGTTAATCTACTTTGAGATTAAGATCAACTTAAATATATGAGTATTTGGGCTCAATTTATTTTTAACTAGGTATACGTTAGCCATATTTGAGACTAAGATCAACTTATCAATATTTTAAGAACCATTAAATTTTAGATGAGATCCAAACAACAAAGCATTTGGGCTCAGCTGCAAGAAACTTTTAGAGAGACTTTTAGCCAATTTGGGCTTAGTCTACTCACTATTGGGCCTTCCTTTTTGTTTTACTCAGGAGTGCTAAGCACTTATTTGTAGTTCTAACGCTCATGTGTGAAACACGTGAGGCGCTCAGATATGTCGTAGAAATGCGATACATTTTTATGCTATGCGTTCTACTCAGTTCTCTACTTACCGTAATCAAGACGGTGTCGCTTTGCAGCTCGCCGGTTGAGCACGGGTCGATCCATAGGGAGATGGTAGTATGTTCGTTTATGCTTTAGACGAGTTAATGAAAGAATGTGTATGTGTATGTTTATGTCTAGCCTAAATGTTCGTATTTATGTTCAAGTAAGCTTGTTAGGGTTAAGGTTGGTTAGTAGAGTTAGGATTAGTCTTGTGCTTTTCTTTTACCAATCTTAAAATGAAGTTAGGATAATAGAAAGTAGCGGGGATTAGGAGGACATAGGAATGGGATTTGCGAGTTTATGCAAGCTTTCCAACGCTAAATCCATTCCTATTTCCTCTTGTCCTTCCGCTACGTGCACTTATTTCTAACTCTCGGCCAAACACCCGCAACCATGTATCTAATTGGGTTACAACTACATGTCACGTTGTAGTGCGCCCAAAGGACTTCTCGGCTTAGGTTGCGGCTATATGTCATGTATAGCGCGTCTAAGTGAGGGGGTTGCGTTTGTTTGGTCGAGATTCGTTTTAGGATGTTTGGCGAAGAGAAGCACAAGGGATTTTTCCGTCCCTCATATTAACCTTCCTTGGCCCCTAACAAGTGGAAATTATTCACACATTAAAATGAAAATAAAAACGAAGCAAGAAAGAAGAAAAGAAAGAAAGGAAAAAAACAGTTTTACAAAATGATAGCAAGCTAACTACTTGGGCCCTCACCTTAGCAAGGGACTCCGTCGAGTATCATGGCTCGAAAATAATACGGATAAGAAGAAAAGAAAAAGAAAACAAGGAAAGAAATTACAACAACTACTTAAGAACAAGAAATAAAATTACACTAAGAATTGGAATTACAATACAAGAATTAAAAGATACAAAAAAATCCTCATCTTCATTAAACATCCACTCAAGAGCTCTCAGTACATTTTAATGAAGGAATAGATGAAGAGGAAGAAGAAGATACAAGCTAACCTACACTAATTCTAACTGAAAGAAGCATTCCTTACTTGGCACAAAACTGGGCTATTCATAGGCAGAGAGCTGAAACCCTAGGGCTAAATCCTGAGCCCAAATACAATGACCAAATAACCCCAAAGTTTGGTCAGATGATAACACGAAACCGCGGCGGAACCGCCGCAAAACCCACATTTGGCGACGGTTCCGCTGCGGTTTTGTGGAATTAGGGTCTCGTATTTTCTGGGATTCCTTGTGTTGCTATCTTCTATTGTTCTACATGTCCCAAATTGCAAAATACTTCCAAAGTTTCTTCAGATTTGCAACAGTCCAAAATGGGTTCACTTTTAATTCATTTGACCTTTATCTCTCTCGAGCTCCGCGCACCCATTGAATCTTATGCTGCCCCTCTCGTGCTCTGTTCTTGTCCGAGACACGAATGACCGCTGTTATTTGTCTTGTCTCTTGAACTGGTAAGCGGCACTGGACGGATACGGATGACCGGAACCCGGCTTTTATCTGTTTGTGGTAGATGTTCTGGATTTTGGCGTAACTGTGCAGATTTTGTATGATTTGCGTCATTTTGGACTAGGAACCTGTAACCTGTAAATATATAGCAAACACGGATCATAAGCACCTGCTTATAAACAAACGAGCAGAAGAATGGGCGGTATTAAATGCAATATTCTGGTATGAACAAATACCCCCAAACATAACTTGCAAAACCAATTATTCACAAAATGTCCTAACCTCACTTTCGTAGGGAACGCAATTGCACTGTACTCGTGCAACAAGCCGTTAAACCTCTAGGTGTCCCTAGTAGGAGGAGTGTTGTCTGTTCAGACCATAATATTGCATTTTTCATTCCCCTTTTCTTATCCTTTTTATAAATAAACAGGTACTCTTGACGCACGTTTGTTGCATATTACAGGATACAGGTTCTGGAGCAAATACAGTGAAAAAGACACAAAACAACAGAAAAAGGGACTTTTGACCAACAATTAGACGGATCTTAGTCAAGCCTAGACGAAGAACAGTGCAAGGTCCAAAATGTCAAGTGAACGGTCAAAAGATACGAACAAGTTTTCACTGAAGATCTGGAGAAGACCCAGAAGCCCAACAGAGAAAATACATATGAAAATAGGAAGCCCAAGAAAATACAACCTATGTGCAGAAAGTTGGTGACCCAAGCCAACAGTTGCCGCGGATCCGCGGCCATTCAGAGCCCGTATCGGTGGAATTTTCCCGTGTCGGTGCGTCGGTGCAGGGGTTGGGATTTTTCGTGGGCATATCTGTAATTGCACATGCGCGAGACTCTGAAACCCTAATTCTTCTGTTTACTTATAAATTGTAATCTAAAATTGTAAAACCCTATGCCTCTTTTCAATCAATAAATTTCAGAATTTCTGAGAGATAAATTCAGATCTGTTCTTCTTGTTTGGAGGGAGCCGTCAACTTAGGAAGGTATTTTATTTCTGTTTCTTTTAATTAAAATGTTTTCTCATCCCCTAATGAGCGAGTAATCTCCTCGCTTGTTAGGGTTAGCCTTAGGGAAAGGGTTGAGAGATGAGATCTCTCACCCCTTTCAATGCCACTTTCACCTAATGAATTAGAACTCCACGCATACGAGCACAACCGTTCCCTGCGGCATCCTACCCATCGAGGTAACGATGAACCGTAGTATAAAGGGCCGGTTGCGCGCGTTTTCCGTGGGGGTTAGGGTAATTATCAACAAAGGAAGGATACAAATCTAGAGGAAGAAACATCTTCCCAAAAGATTTGGATCCACTTTATTAATAATTATCTTAACATCTAATAGATCTAAAAAGAAGGCATTGAAAGCGGTGAGGAAAAACGTTAATCTCCAAAACTTCCCTTAAGACTAACCCTAGCAAGACTCTTAATTAGATTAATTAGATCCAGTTTTTATAGATTTTTATAAACCAACAAAAACTACATTTTGAATCAACTCGTTAAAACACATTAAAGAAATTTACCCGTCTCTGTGGATCGACCCGTACTCACCGGCTAGCTGCGAAGCGACGCCGTTTCTGATTGCGGTAAATACAAGTTTTGATACAAATCAAATGGCGCCGTTGCCGGGGAAGGCGCAATTTTTCTTTTTGTGAATTTTCGGGTTGATATAAATCTTAAAAATTATAAAAATCTGAAAATATAAAAAAAATACAAAAATTATCAACTTTGATCTGTTTGAAGGGTGTATCTTTTGAATCTTGCAGGAACAGCAAAGAATCGCGGATCTGGAATTTTACAGAGGGAAAAACAGAAAAGTACATATAAGAACAGAGAGGAACTGAAGGCACAGAACAACAGAATTTTTTCCAGCGCCCGATCCCTCTGCTCCACCGCGTTTCGGCCGCAGAAGGGGGCCCCATACCGCGGAACCGCCGCGGGTCTGCCACATCAGCACATCAAAAGTGCAGGGTTTGCTTCCTCCTTCTTCCCTCTGTCAACTCCATATCTCTGTCTGTAAAAATTCTTCTGCAGGGTTCTTTGCGCTAAAATTCTTCTTCCCCCTTCTAAATAACAGATTTCTGCAGGTTTCTTTGCGCCGCGCTAAAAATTGATTGCAAGTGAAATTTTATTGTTTTGCATAATTTAACCGGACTCTAAGGGGCTAATTGACCAAACTCAGATTGGGTGGGGATTTCATCACCTTTCCCAGGACCCCAGAAAACACCTAAAGCATTTTGCATCGACCACAATTAATTAAAAAAGACTAGACTCAGACCTAAGGACATCGAGCTCAATAGGAAAAGGACTAGTATAGGCATCGGCCGTTTATCCTAACCGACATTGCGGTGTCTAGGCTAGTGGTTATTAATTAGGCCCACTGTAGTGGTGGTTCCTTCCCACTTACCTGGCCGTACTTGTCCGTGAAGAGGCGGTTTGAGGTCCTATTTCTAGCCTTAGTTAGGAGCTGTCTAGCAGACCTAGGTGACCCTAGATCTAGGCCTGATTGTGCATGTGTGGTTGATACATTTGTGTCACGAGTCCCTTTTTCAAAAACCTCTTTGCAAAACTCACACAAAAATAAAAAAAAAATATAAATCTTTTAAAAATACTTGCAACTTGCCGCTAAAAAACTTGCAACTCACTTTCACTCACTTCTTCTCACTGACGTTATCCTAAGCCCACATTATGTTTTTTTATTTTTTCTGACTACACTACTCCTTTAGTGTATGTCACTTTGGACTAGGGATACTAACGCCCGATTAGTCCGTGTTTCGTTGGTACCGACCAACGAACCCTTCGACGAACCCTTCATCGACATTCCGTCCATTTCCTTACCTCCACCTTTAAATTCTTCTTTCGAAGGTATGTCGGGATTCAACCCCAACGATACCTTACCGACGGGAATGATTCCACCTCCGCCAGGTGCGAATAACCCGAATCTCCCACCTGTTGTAGCGCCCGCACGAGTTGCGCTCCAGGATCTCTTTTACCCCATCCGCACTTCTTTACCTACATGTCTTTCACCCCCACCGGCAAATGGGGATAATTTTGAAATAAAACCATATTTCCTCAATATGCTGCCAAAATTTCATGGTTTGGAATCTGAAGATGCATATATTTTTATTAATAAATTCCAAAATGTGTGCGCTATGATGAAAACAACCCAATTAAGTGATGACGCGATAAGGCTAAGGGTCATTCCTTTCACCTTATGTGACCTAGCCGAGAAGTGGCTATATAGCACCGCATCACATTCCATTAGAAATTAGGACGAGTTTGTGAGAGCTTTTCTGAAAAAGTTCTATCCTCATCACAAAACTGCTAGAATCCGTAACGAGATTATACAATTTTCACAGCTTCCTTCCGAACCATTTTGGAAGTGCTTCGAGAGATTTAAAGACCTACTTGTTCAATGCCCTCATCATGGGATCGAAAGTTGGCAACTTTGCCAAACATTATACAACGGATTGAACGCAGCAACGAAGCAGTTGCTAGAAACAATATGTCAAGGTCATTTTCTCTCCAAGTATAGTGACGAAGCATGGCAGTTTCTTGAGGATCTTAGTGAGCAAACAATTCAGTGGGAGAGTTCCAAGACCACAGCATCATCTTCTGTTGGTCAATCTAGGGCAGGCATACATCAAGTAGATATGTCGATTGCTATGAAGGCCGAGATGGCCTCACTTATGAAAAAGCTAGAAGCCATTGAGACCAAAATCTCATCGTCTTCTCCTGCCCCTACTCTACCCACACGAACTGTTTGTGCTTGTTGTGCGAATCCATCGCATCTAACCGAAGAGTGTCCTTACAATGCACCTATTCAAGGACAGGATCAAGTCAATGCTGCATTTCAGCAACGACAAAGAAATGAACCGTACTCTTTGACATACAATCCGGGGTGGAGGAGTCACCCGAATTTCGCTTGGAACCAAAATCAACAAGTCCAAGGGAACAATAATTTTCAAAGACCTCCTCCACAACAACAACAAACACCTTTACAAACTCAAAACCAGCAACCTTTCCAACAACAACCTTATACAAATCAAACGAACAATTTAGTTCAACCAAATGATGATAAGGTCAGCTCGCTCGAGAAAAGTCTAGATGCATTTCTCAAGCAATCTACAGAATCCGCAGAAAGATGTGAAAGTTATGTTCAGTCTTTAATGCATAACAATGCCTCACACGATCAAAGTATCAAATCTATTGAGGCACAAATTGCACAATTAACCGCTGCGTTGAGCGAGAGAGAAAAGGGAAAGCTTCCATCTCAACCATTGCCTAATCCCGGTCACCCACAAAACGCATATCACAATCACAATGTTAATGCGGTGACCACGTTGAGATCCGGAAGAGAGTTGCAAAATAATGTGGATACTAGTGATGACATCCCCGCCGGTGGTTCTTCGTCTTCTTCTTCTTTTTCTCCATCGTCTTCTTCCCCTTCTTCATTTTCTTCACCTTCTTCTTCACCTTCTTCTTCACCTTTTTCTTTAGAGCCTATTCTCCACCCTTCACACGGCTCTACTTCTTCTAGCTCGAACGGACCCAACTCTCACAACATGAACACATCTTCACCGGGATCCGTTCCTACTCCACATTCTACTCCACAAACATGTGACTCAACTAATTTTCAAAATGCACCATTTCCAAACAGGTTGAGTCCCAATAAACCAACTGCACAAGTGGAAAAGATTGTGGAATTGTTTAAGCAGGTTAGCATAAATATACCTCTCTTGGATGCTATCCAACAAGTCCCTTCATACGCGAAAATCTTAAAGGGCTTATGCACCTCGAAGAGAAAGGCATCGCAAGTACCCAAGAAAGTGCTAGTGGCTAGTGCAATGAGCAATGCTATTAACCACCATCAAATCTTACCCTAAAAACGAAAGGACCCCGGCTGTCCTACGATTTCCATCACAATTGGGGATAAGAAAATTAATCGAGCACTTTTAGATCTTGGGTCTAGTGTTAACCCGATTCCCTACTCCGTGTACGAACAATTAGGGGTTGGAGAGTTGAAACCCACTCGTTGTACTCTCCAAATGGCTGATCGATCAATCACCTATCCACGGGGTCAGCTAGAGGATGTGTTGATCAAAGTCGGGGAGTTCATATTCCCCGTTGATTTTATCGTTATGGATACACAACCTGTTGCTAACCCAAGAAACCAAATTCCGGTGATTCTCAGTCGACCATTTTTGGCCACTTCCAATGCAGTAATAAATTGTCGCAATGGCTCCATGACTCTCTCCTTTGGGAAGATGTCTAGTGAGTTCAATATTTATAAGATGGGAAGTCTGCCCCCCGTACCTAAAAGTAGTACACGAGAAGTTTGCTCTATTCACGAAATCACGCAGGAGGACTGCGAGCTTGAAAGATTCTTGTTTAATGAAAACAGTTTTGACGCCACTAGTGCGTCCCTCCTTGAGCCTACCACCGTTGACACAACCGATGTTGATTATAAATGTTTCACTTTTTTGGATGATGACGACTCACAGCCCGAATATGAGTCGTTTGAATTTTTAGATGAGTCAGTCGAGCCATCCGAATCGGTTGTTTGCAATGATTTCGAACCTGTGTTGGAGTCCTTTGAGTTCGAGGTAGATTCCGCAATGATTCTTTCACCTCCGAAACTCGAACTCACGCCCTTGCCGTCTCACCTTAGATATGCTTACATAGGTGAGAATGAGACCTTTCCCATTATCATGTCAGCCTCTCTAGCCCTCGAGCAAGAGAACGCCCTCGTAATGGTCTTACAAGATAGGCGGCAAGTTTTCGGTTGGACTATGGCGGACATCGAGGAGATAAGTTCCCTCATAATTGAATATCATACACAATTGATGGATGATACCAAGTCAATAGAGGACCCACAGGAACATCTTGGGGGTATTGTGGTGAGTCAACCTCCTTTAGAAGTTGAAATACCCCCATTTCTTTTAATAAGTTACGAGAATGCCAATACTCCACTGATTGCTGATCATTTACATTCTCGTTTTGATATATCACCATCGCCTGTATATTTACCTCCACACCTCCCATACCACCACTTCTATCTTCCCCAATTCTTTATGGACCACTATAATTTATTCTTCCACCAACCAATACTCTTTACCGATAAAATTTTCAACTGGTTGGTGTTGACTTTTGGGCTATGCAAAGTTTGGCAGTAATGTCTAACATAGTTTAAATGAAGTTTGGGGGAAGGCCTTTCTGTATATATTTTTGTTTTCATTAACAATAAAAAATTATAAATAAATAAACAGGGAAGTGCCGGTATTTTGACCCTCTTGGTTTAGCATGACAGTGAGGACACTGTCAAGTTCAAGTTTGGGGGTATGCTCGGTACGTCTTCTTCCTTCGCATTCATTTGTACATATTTTTGCATTTGCACACTTATTTGAAAACCCATAAAAATCGAAATATTTCAAAAATTATAAAAATTATTGTATTCAATTTTGGCTAATTGACTTGAGTTTGACAAATAGGTTAACTAGTTAGGAACAACTAGATCTTAGACTCAATAAATTAAAAACCCTAAAAATAACATTCCTTAAAGTTTAATGGTAGAAAGTATATGCCTTGTAGTTTATTTAGAAATAGGCAAATTTTAGGGTTCACTTCTTGGACTAAGTCGAAACAAGGGAAGAGTATTGATGTTCTTATTAAAGTATAAGTTTGAAAAATAGTTCCTAGCTTAAGTCTAATTTCTGAAAATATATACCCTACAAATGCACAATCACGCACCTTGAAACTTGGAATAGTAGAAGAGACCTTGAATTGCTCTTGTCTAAAGTCCTTAGTACAATGAAAATAAAGAGAAAAAAAGTGAATAAAGAATATAAAAAATGGACACTGGTTTTTGTGATTACTTAAGGCTGTAAAGAATAGAAAAATATTTAGCGAGGGTGCTTCATCACCTAGTGCCTTAGATCAACTGGTTTGGGAGTCACTGCTAAAGCCTTGGGTGTTGCAAAACTAGGAAGTACGCTTTAAAGTGCTAACGCGTCTTGTAATCGGTTGTTGGTACCTCAAGAAGTATTAACGGTCGCATGAAGGATGTGTAAGCAAATTTCATTTAAAAATTCACTAATTAATAAGTGCTTTGGACAATGGACGAGAGTATGATTGCTTGATTTGAATTTCCAAGTGCAGGGGTGATCTATACACACACGTAGGGGTATGTGATTGGAATTTAGATAAGAGAAAGGAATGAAAGATAGAACTTGTATCTTTAATAGAGTTGATAGAAATTCCTAAGTGGAGATGAAACCCTAGAAGGAAAACTTAAGAAATGCCGAAAGCTAAGTAGGTCTACATAACATATATGATCTTAAGTTAAATAATGAGAAAGTGTGAAGAATATGGGTGGATAATTTGCGAGTCAAAAGGTAATAGAATTCCTTGTTAGAAAACCTAATTGGAAAACAAAAGTCAATGGGCCGAGTTGATAGGATTTTGTGGGTGTAATCCGCTGAAAACCCTCAGGAGACAACACTCCTCCTACTAGGGACACCTAGAGGTTTAACGGCTTGTTGCACATGCTCAGTGCAATCGCGTTTCCCTGCGAAAGTGTGGTTAGGATTTTAGTGAATAAAAACAATAAGTTTGCTCGAGGACGAGTAAAAGATAAGTTTGGGGGTATTTGTTCAGACCATAATATTGCATTTTTCATTCCCCTTTTCTTATCCTTTTTATAAATAAACAGGTACTCTTGACGCACGTTTGTTGCATATTACAGGATACAGGTTCTGGAGCAAATACAGTGAAAAAGACACAAAACAACAGAAAAAGGGACTTTTGACCAACAATTAGACGGATCCTAGTCAAGCCTAGACGAAGAACAGTGCAAGGTCCAAAATGTCAAGTGAACGGTCAAAAGATACGAACAAGTTTTCACTGAAGATCTGGAGAAGACCCAGAAGCCCAACAGAGAAAATACATATGAAAATAGGAAGCCCAAGAAAATACAACCCATGTGCAGAAAGTTGGTGACCCAAGCCCACCAAAGGGCCGCGGATCCGCGGCCATTCAGAGCCCGTGTCGGTGGAATTTTCCCTTGTCGGTGCGTCGGTGCAGGGGTTGGGATTTTTCGTGGGCATATCTGTAATTGCACATGCGCGAGACTCTGAAACCCTAATTCTTCTGTTTACTTATAAATTGTAATCTAAAATTGTAAAACCCTATGCCTCTTTTCAATCAATAAATTTCAGAATTTCTGAGAGATAAATTCAGATCTGTTCTTCTTGTTTGGAGGGAGCCGTCAACTTAGGAAGGTATTTTATTTCTGTTTCTTTTAATTAAAATGTTTTCGCATCCCCTAATGAGCGAGTAATCTCCTCGCTTGTTAGGGTTAGCCTTAGGGAAAGGGTTGAGAGATGAGATCTCTCACCCCTATCAATGCCACTTTCACCTAATGAATTAGAACTCCACGCATACGAGCACAACCGCTCCCTGCGGCATCCTACCCATCGAGGTAACGATGAACCGTAGTATAAAGGGCCGGTTGCGCGCGTTTTCCGTGGGGGTTAGGGTAATTATCAACAAAGGAAGGATACAAATCTAGAGGAAGAAACATCTTCCCAAAAGATTTGGATCCACTTTATTAATAATTATCTTAACATCTAATAGATCTAAAATGAAGGCATTGAAAGCGGTGAGGAAAAACGTTAATCTCCAAAACTTCCTCTAAGCCTAACCCTAGCAAGACTCTTAATTAGATTAATTAGATCCAGTTTTTATAGATTTTTATAAACCAACAAAAACTACATTTTGAATCAACTCGTTAAAACACATTAAAGAAATTTACCCGTCTCTGTGGATCGACCCGTACTCACCGGCTAGCTGCGAAGCGACGCCGTTTCTGATTGCGGTAAATACAAGTTTTGATACAAATCATTGTCTCCTGAGGGTTTTCAGCGGATACTACCCACAAAATCACGTCAAGCTAGTTTCATAAGTTAACGTCGATTCTACCCTTACAGTTTAGCATCTATGTTAGAAATTCTATCATCCTAAATTAGAAATATCCAACCCTTATGTTTCACACCTCCTATTTATTCAACCCCAGATCCTATACATTTTACAGTTTTAGAAAGATCTCGGTTTCTCTTAAGTTTTCCTTCTAAAGCGCAGTCTCCAATCCGGAATTTTTATCAATTTTACGGAAAACATAAGTTTTATTCTTTATTCATATCTTGCCTCCAAACATCGATCGTATACCCCCACGTGTGTGTAAATTTTCACCCCTACACTCAAGAATTCAATTCAAGCTATAGTACCTTTGACTTAATACCTAATACTACTTCTTTTCGTTAATGATGGACGGATTTTCTCACACACCTTTCATGCAACTATTAATGCTTCTTAAGGCACTAGCTAGCTGATTACTGAATGTGTGAGCTTAAAGCGTAAATAGCAGTTTTCAGGTCTTAACTTTATTTATTTATTTGTTTGTTTTTATTTTTTTTCTTTTTCAAGACAGGATATATTTTTCAATGATACTCTTTTGGTGGTTAGCTTTAAATACCGTTTTTTCTTTCATACTAGGTTTTCAAGCAAGAGTATTTCTAGGTATTCTCTACTATCCCAAGTTTCAAGGTGCGTGTATGTGCAGTTTGTAGGGTATATACTTTCTAAATTTGAACTCAAAAATAAAACTATTTTTCAGACTTATCCTTCAGTAACGCTTTCAATACTTTCCCATCATTTCGACTTAACTTAAGAACTGAACTCAAAATTACCTACTTCTATAAAAAAACTGCAAGGACGTACAATTACCAATGTTAAACAGAATGAGGGTTATTTTTAGGATTTTCAATTCCTAAGCCTAGGATTTAGTTATTTCTAACGTATCAACTAAACTTTCGGAATAAAATCTAAGTTACCCTATTAGCTAACTTGACGACAAAGATATATTTTTGGAATTTTTTTTGATTTTTATGGGTTTTTAAATAAGTATGCAAATGCAAAATATACACATGAATACGAAGGTAGAAAGCTTACCGAGCACACCCTCAAACTTAAACTTGACAGTGCTCTCACTGTCAGGCTACACCAAGAGGGTCAAAATTGTCAGCGCTCCCTACAAAATTTTTATACAAGAAAAAAAGCAAACTAAAAATATATACACAAAAGATCCCCCAAAACTTAAGTGAAACAGTGTTTCCACTGTTAAGCGTTGAAGTTCAAGTTAGGGAGAGAGAACAGTATCAGGCTATACAAGGACTTACACAGGCCAAAAGTTAACATTGACCATTCAAAAATTTTATCGCGATAAAGCAGCAGTTGGTGAAAGAATGCGGCAAGGAAAGAAATGGAGAATACGCGAGACCGTATGGGGATGGAAGCGGCGTACGGTCTCGGTCGGGGAGAAGAATGGTGGAAGGGGAAAAGAAATGGAATACGAACTTGAGGATGGAAACGAATTGAATAAATTAGTACAATCTGTAATGACCGATGTGTAAAAAGCGATTGTATTAATCTATTAACCCATCGAGAAATGGGTTCAAACCTCTCAAGATTCATAAGAAAACATAGGTAGACCGAACTTGGTGAACCAGATACAAGAATTGAAGGTGATACGGTGTCTTGCAATGTGGGAACGATGGAAATGATGAAGGGAAGTATTTGAAGAATGGTATCAGTTAAAGATTCAGGAGGGTGTACACAGTCAATGAAAGGGATAGGATGAATTAGAAAATCCGACTCATCAAGTAAAACTGGTTCATCCTCAATGCTATCCTCAAAATTCAGCTAATCCATGCACTTATCATCAATTTCCAGATGCATATGGGGTTCGGGAAAAACAGTTAATGACTCGGGATGATGTCCACATGGAAGTGAAAGGACATGATGAATTGGTGAGAAAAACTCATCCAAAACTGTAGTTTCATCATCCATAATATTCCCAGCATCAATGTTCTCAATCAAGTGAAAGTAAAATTTCTCAGACACCTCATCAAAAGTATGGATTTTAATCAATTCAGGTTCTAGAGTGGAGGTGTAGAGATCAAAAGGATTGGGATTGGTTTCACTTGAAATGGACCCTTCACAATCGGGCAAATCAAACACTACAAAGTCGCACAACTCATCAAACGTTTTTTCTTCAATTGGTGATTCATGTGGGACACTTGATAGACTTTCGAAACCGGAGTTGTGGGATTCTATTTGCAACGGATAGGTTTGGTTTGGAAGGGTGTACTGCTCCCGCTCACAACTCAAATTCTCAATCTGTCCTATCGCCTCATCATACAATGGAAAAATCGGAGCTAGTTAGAAACTAGCTGCCGGTTCGTTAGGTTGTATGAGGGCTGCCAGGGACGTATTCAAATCCAGCACCTGTTGGCACGATACTACCCGAAATTCTTCTAAAGTTCGTTCGAGACTAGACATGGGTTGTGAAGGGGTTTCAGTAAAACATTCAAGCTTGTTTGGATACTGGAAACTCTCTAAAGGCTGTTCAGAAGTAATGTCTACGGAAGGTGTAAAAATCGGGTAGGATTGATAGGAATCGAATAGTTGGACAGGAGTAAGTTCAACGTTATGATAAGGAGGTGATTGGAATTGTTGATCAAAAGAATTGGAGATGGTGAAAGGAGTGAAAGATCGGCTACGGGATTGTTCAATACGTTCAGCAATAGACATAGGTCTTGGAGTTAAAACAGGACTCTCAAAAGGGGTATCAACGTAAAAGGTGGGGGAGGTTGAAACGGTTGATACAAAGTGGATTGCGGAGTCCAGTTGTCGTCCTAGACGCATCTATCCGATCTTTCAAAGAAAGTTTGGGCATGGATGGATCGTTCGAAGTTCGACCAAAGCAAGAACCGTAAGAAGTAATGTCTGGTTGTGGGTACCAAAGTTCGGCAAGAGTTTTTCTAGGCGAGGTACCGATGATATGAAAAGTGGGGAGGGTGGAAGTGGAAAATTTTTATAAATTTTTGAATTTTTTGAAATTTTTTTTAGCAGTTTTCGAAATTGTTTGCTTTGAAAGAATACGAAATTATGGGACTAAACTTTACATAAGCACAATCACAATCACAATATGCAAAAACAATCACCTAGAGCTAGGGTCTTCAAAATCTAACTAGACCGCTCCTAGACTTCCAAGCGATAAGTTGCAGGATAACCTTCGAATTGCCTCTTCACTACCAATTGTGGCCAGGTAAGCACAAGTGAAGGAAAGAGGGTTCCGCTCACGAATCACCGTGAGACGGGCCTTTTAAAATTACCTCCTCACTTGTCTAGCCTAGGTACTATAAAGTCAAGTTTAGATAAACGACCAATTCCCCGCAAGTTTCACTTGTCCTAAATGAGCGCGATAAGTCTTTATAGGTTTGATCTAGATATTTTTTATTAACTCAAGATAATGCGTATGCTTTTTGTGATTTGTGGGGTCTTAGGAAGGGTGATGAATTCCCCACCCAATCTTAATTGGTGTTCATGCCCCTTAAAGTCCGTATTATTATATGCAAAGTGTATAAACAAACAAAATCTAAAATAAAAAAAATATTTGGCGGCGGCGACGTAATCTGTGCAAATAAACCTGCAGAAAATACAGTTCAATAGGATTCACAGAGGAGATAAAAGAAAAGAGAAATGGTGGAAAAAAATTGAGGCTTAGAAGCCTCAATAGAACCGCGGAACCGCCGCGGATCCCTACTTTTGACCGCGGTTCCGCGGTCAAAATGTAGACTTGGGTCTTCAACTTTGGTCCCTGCACTCACCTTGTTCTCAACTCCAAAATAAAATGCTCTGTTTTCTTATTTGATTACTGTACTTGCTCCAGATAGCTTGCACACTTGCACACAAAAAATATTAAAAATAACAAAAAGGATTTTTTTATTATATTTATTTTATTATATATATATACAACAAAAAAAATATTTACCCGAATAACAAGAAAGAAATACATTACCATCTCCCCAACAACGGCGCCATTTGATTGTCGTAGAAACGCGATACGTTTTTATGATATGCATTCTACTCAGTTCTCCACTTACTGTAATCAAGACGGTGTCGCTTTACAGCTAGCCGGTTGAGCACGGTTCGATCCACAGGGAGATGGTAGTATGTTCGTTCGTGTTTTAGACGAGTCAATGAAAGAATGTATATGTATATGTTTAAGTCTAGCCTAAGTGTTCGTATTTATGTTCAAGTAAGCTTGTTATGGTTAAGATTGGTTAGTAGAGTTATGATTAGTCTTGTGCTTTTCTTTTACCAATCTTAAAATGAAGTTAGGATAATAGAAAGTAGCGGGGATTAGGAGGACATAAGAATGGGATTTGCGAGTTTAAGCAAGCTTTCCAACGCTAAATCCATTCCTAGTGTCTCTTGTCCTTCCGCTACGTGCGCTTATTTTCAACCCTCGGCCAAACACCCGCAACTATGTATCCAATTGGGTCACAACTACATGTCACGTTGTAGTGCGCCCAAAGGACTTCTCAGCTTAGATCGCGGTTATATGTCACATATAGCGCACCTAAGTGAGGGGGTTGCGTTTATTTGGTCGAGGTTCGTATTTGGATGTTTGGCGAAGAGAAGCACAAGGGATTTTTCCGCCCCTCATACTAATATTCCTTAGCCCCAAACAAGTGGAAATTGTTCACACATTAAAATGAAAATAAAAACAAAGCAAGAAAGAAAGAAGAAAATAAAGAAAGGAAAAAAACGGTTTTACAAAATGGTAGCAAGCTAACTACTTGAGCCTTCACCTTAGTAAGGGACTCCGTCGAGTATCATGGCTTGAAAATTATATGGATAAGAAGAAAAGAAAAAGAAAACAAGGAGAGAAATAGCAACTACTTAACAACAAGAAATAAAATTACACTAAGAATTGAAATTACAATACAAGAATTAAAAGATACAAAAAAAACCCATCTTCATTAAACATCCACTCAAGAGCTCTCACTACACTTTAATGGAGGAATAGATGAAGAAGAAGAAGAAGATACAAGCTAACCTACACTAATTCTAACTAAAAAGAAGCATCCCTTACATGGCACAAAACTGGGCTATTTTTAGGCAGAGAGCTGAAACCTTAGGGCTAAATTATGAGCCCAAATACAATGACCAAAACAACCCCAAAGTTTGGTCAGATGATGACACGAAACCGCGGCGGAACCGCCGCAAAAACCCACATTTGGCGGCGGTTCCATCGCGGTTTTGTGGAATTGGGTCTCGTATTTTCTGGTATTCCTTATGTTGCTATCTTCTGTTGTTCTGCATGTCCCAAATTGCAAAATACTTCCAAAGTTTCTTCAGATTTGAAACAGTCCAAAATAGCTTCGCTTTTAATTCATTTGACCTTTATCTCCCTCGAGCTCCGTGCACCCATTGAATCTTGTGCTGCCCCTCTCGTACTCTGTTCTTGTCCGAGACACGAATGACCACTGTTATTTGTCTTGTCTCTTGAACTGGTAAGCGGCACTGGACGGATACGGATGACCGGAACCCGGCTTTTATCTGTTTGTGGTAGATGTTCTGGATTTTGGCGTAGCTGTGTAGATTTTGTATGATTTGCGTCATTTTGGACTAGGAACCTGTAACCTGTAAATATGTAGCGAACACGGATCAAAAGCACCTGCTTATAAATAAACGAGCAGAAGAATGGGTGGTATTAAATGCAATATTCTGGTATGAACAATCATATACATCTCGTACGGTAATATTCATCGTACGGCATCCCCAAAATCGAGGGTAAAGATCAAATATCATTATAAATCATCATTCGCACGGTATCAATCTTCGTACTATCATATCATAAATCAGTGGTACGGATCTAAGGTCTCGTACAATCTATTATATCACCAAAACACATGTTATCACATGCTTGCATAAATATCACCCAACGATCCTTTATTACATCATAACATAAACGGTGTTTCGACTCAATCACATATTATAGCCTCATGGCATCATGGCCGATCATATCGACTCATATCCATATTACATATAATATCCTCATCTCACATGTGTATATATATATATATATATATATATATATATATATATAATCAAACACACACACATATATACACACACACACATACACACGCATCTATCAAGTGTGTGCGTGTATGCATGTGTGTGACTACACATATCCCAACGTTCAAGACTAAAGGGAAAAGATGACTAAGGGTATATCTTCCAAGAATTCCACTTAATCCAATCTATAGTCTCCTAAACCCTATTTGCTAAGTATCTAAATCTCACATCGGCCTAAAAATATAAGTATGTAGAATTACCCTAAAATACAGTTGCGGGGGTGATATACGCCATCCACCCGACTTCCCCCGTAGATATACATCTACTCACCTACTATCCTTGCTTGCCGAAGTCAATGATGCCTTGTCCTCCCTTGTCTTACCGAAAATCCATGTGAAGGTACCTACAATTCAACGCATATCGTATCGACATCATAATCAAGTCCGGAAACCGATATGGCAAACGAAACATACATAGGTTAGAACTTATGGTCCACGCATGCAAGAACAACCAAATAACTCCCGACGTTGACGTACAAACGTCAAACGACCGAGTCAAAACTAAAATATCCAAAAACCAAGTTTCAAAAGTCGCAAAACATCGCCAGAAATCAAGTAAAACAACTCCAGATTTTTATTAATGTAAAATTAGACTTTTTTGCATACAGGGTAGGTCTAGTTATCTAAAAAGTGAGCTACAGACTAAGTTTCAGATCCTAACTCAAAAATTAGGCCGCAAATTGCTGCCAAATCGAATAAAAAGGAGGCCAAAATATGAAACCTTGGGCTTGGGCTTCTAGGATAGCTTCCTAGTGGTCTGCACATCTCACTATATCTGCAAAATATTTTTCAGGGTCTCCGGGTCATAGCAGATCCTAATAGGTCATTACAATTCCCACAAAAACCCGATATCGGCAAATTTAAAGTTCAAGTCTTGAGGTTTAGTCTCTGGGTTTGTCCATAGTGTTAACACTACAGGGGTTGTGGTCACTAATTATACCTCAGTTGCACCTTTTTAATTCATAAAATCCCCTAAACCTTCTCTTGGAATTTCCAAATATCACTAAATCTCATTTGCTTAATTCTAAATCACTATAAGAGTTAAAGAAACTTAAGTTCTAAACTAAAGGTGAAGAAATTAGCTCATTTGGCAATTAGGAAAAATTCTAAGGTTGCACAAAGTGTCCAAAGTTCCAACTTGATTCATCCAAGTGGTTTGTAGTGAGGTTGTGATCAAATTTAGTGAAGGGAGTGTATGGTTTTGGCTTGGTTTTGGTGGTGTTTGTGAGGTGGTAGTGGAGATGGAAGAAGATGATGAAGGAGATGAAGAGGAATGAAGAAGTGGAAATGAGGGAGGGAGATATGATGAGCCAAGAATGTGTAGAAGCTTCTCACTCTCGCTCTCTCCCATGCCATGTTCCCACTCTCTCTACACAAATATCTTCTCCTTATTTCCCTTTTCTTTTCTTTTTAAAAAAAACCAAAACAATAAAAACCATGCATATATGCCCAAATAAGGAATTAAAACCATGGTTCAAAACAAATAAAAATTGTAACATGTGTATGCAACATGTTTTGTTGCATGTCATGCACATAAACATGATTAATACATAATTAGTAAATATTAATCAAGTTTAACATAATTTGCATATAATTAATTTATAAAATATCTAAATCACATAAATTCTTTCAAAATCAATAATTCATATTAATTTTCCAAACTATCGGTATATAATTATACCATTTCGTTAAAACTAATTCTCATACTTTAATAATATTCATGAAATTCATTATTTTAATTATTTAAATTCCCAAAAAATAATATTTTATTTCTGAAATGTTACAGCTACCTTCTTTGGACCCGGTATATTCTTTCCTCCCAACACTTACATTTGCATAAAGTTAGATTGTACCAGACGGTGTACGCATCTTTATTCTACAATAATGCTCCATATGTTTGGTGGGTTAAAGCCTTTTTAAACCAATGGAATCTTCCAATGCACACGTTCCTACCAGGGGATCGTGAAGTTTCCATTTCACTGGAGGAATTCCGAGAAATTTAGGGACTGCCGATCAGGGCAGAACACTACGAGGAATTACTACCCCATGACAAGTACGTTTTTGCTATGATGCCAGCTATGCATGAAGGCTTGACAACTGAGAATGATATTCAGCACAAGCATCCAAGTTTAATCAAGGCCTCAAGTATTTTTGAGAGTCTGTTCGTGGCATCAGAAGGGCAAGGTGTTAGTTTTAACGATTTCATCGCTCGCTTCCTTCGTAAAGATGCTCTATCCAAGAAAGCTCTGAAATTTGCGAAGGTCGAGGATCCCTTCGAATTTGGCCTGGAGAAATTGTCGGCTAAAGAAGAAGATCTGCTGCAATTTTATATCCCAAGTTCGTCGGCCGTGACTTTTGACGCGATTGCTGCCCCTGGTATGGACAAGGAAACATTCTTTATAGGCTTCATCAGTCTTTGGCTCAGCTGGTTTGTCATGCCGATATATCGACGCTTTATGAGAGCCTTCGTCTTCTACCCTGCACACTGCATAGCTGAGGGAGCACAATTGGCCATTGGTTTTGCAGGGTTATCACACCCGTATCATGGTTTAAATACCGCAGCAAACACTTCAAGCCCAGGTGCAGACACTGTGAACTTCTCCCTCCATTACTTCACGTCCTGGATCGAGATGCACGTGTTAGGCGCGTTTGTTGTGCACTGACGGCCTGATTTCTATGATTCTTATACCTTCCCACGAGTCATGAGATTGGTTGATGCTTCCACTCCTGATCCAACTCAGTTAGGGGCTTTGCATGTGCTGCTTAACCCGTATTCAAACGAGGGTAGCATGGTTTTTAATGATTGGGTTCTTTCTGCACCAGTGGGGCTTATTCAACAGTTGTTTGATCTATTAAAGAATGGAACGCCAATTTTGGAACACAAGGAAATCATGCACTTGTATTCGATCAAGCCGAAGTACTTTGTGTTCCGATTGAATGATGCTGCTCTCTTCATGCGGTACAATCTGCATCGCTTTTCCCAACAGTTGGGTTATAACCAGGGTGTCCCCCTTGAAGCTTTCTTAGTTGAGCCTACTCCTTCACTAGAGACTGCCCGCGATGCTATTCATCACTTCATGAGGCTGAACATTGGTTCTCTCTTCATGATCCCTGAGTCCGATTACATTCCAAGGCCTGTGGGATGCTTCAAGGGCAGGTATCATCACCGGGCCAGTCCTATCATCACAAAGGAGAGGCGGGTGCTTTTTGAGTGTAAGGCCTTTGCGCCTGCCTAAGCCATCAATGTTCTGTTGCGACCAGAGTCAGTCGTTCGCCCTCCTCTGAGAGACAGCGATTCTGTGGTCATCCTGAAAGCTGCTCGAACAGAGTCGTCCCCCCGTATTGCTGGTATGACAGTTCGTGCTGGAGCCTGCGCGGGGGCTCCTAATAAAGCACAAGCTACGGCGTCATCAATGTCGAACCCTGAAGATGAAATTGGACAACGCCGCGCAAAGGTGACAAAGGGGAGGAAGCGTCCTTCTGCAAGTGCTGGCTCAGGACCTAAAAGAAGGAAGAAGTCGGATGCGTGCTTAATCGACACCTTGCTCGGGCCTGAACCTCTTACTTGTGATGAACATATGTCTGCGCATGAACAAAATGTTGGTTTTCTTTTTTCGAGTACATCAGCCGAGGAGGCCGCTCAGCTGGCCGAAACCCTAAAGCGATCATAAGATGAGACCGAAAACGTGCACCCTAAGAAGAGAGGCTTTCCCCCTGTTGTGTTTCGTGATGTTGATCCAGCTCCTGCTATGTTACCAGTAGTTCCTTTAATGCCGGCTGAAGAAAGGCTCTTACGCAGCCGATATCGGCTGTTTCTGAAGATGAGCTTGCTCTGAAAGTGGGTAGGGCATTATCTTCAATCGAAGCCTGACGAGCGTGGTTAACCAGGAAAGAGCAGCGGCTCGAAGAAGCCATACTTCAGGCTCCTTGGCGTCTCAGTAAATTATTTACATTTCTTTCATATTCCATTCGTCCTTACATATTTTCTTTTGTACGGCCTTCCGTGGCGGGCGCAGCTTCGAGCCCAGCTCGTGCCTTAGAGCCTCCGGTGATGACTTTTATTCCTTCAGCGGAGGTTGCTGGACCAACTATAGATTCTGTAAATATTCCCAGTGGCGCACCAGAGGATGTAGAGGAGATTCCTGAGGCTGTTGTCCCTTTGGTCCAGAACGGACGAAGTATTGAAGGTAATCTTTTATCTTTATTTCTGTTTAACGACCTTTTAATATGTATGACCCTTCCTTTCTCTCAGAATTGCGGGAGCTGGCTTCCTCAATTGTGGTTGGTTCTCCGGAGGAAACCTTCTTACGTCTACTTAACATGGCGGCTCCACATGCGATATCCCCCAGCGCATTGTCCTTTCTTCCGGCCAAGGTTAGTATTCCTTTGCCTTTCGTATCATATATTCATAATGATACTGACGTGCCCTTTACTTTAAACCATGGTCCTACAGGCTGATGACGAAGTTGAAGTTCTTGATGGGCCTAAGGATTTCTCAGCTTTGCCTTCTGTGGCCATGGGTAAGTGACGCTTTAGCCCCGGTATTCTTTTACTTATTCTTCGTTCAGAAAGGCGACTAGCCATAAAAGTATCTTCACAGTTTTACTAACCTTGACTCCACTAGAGTCCCATATTTGCCCTTATACCAGGCGTATGTCTGAGAGGATGGAAAAACAGTGTATTCATTCACTGGCCACTCTTATTGAAGATCTCCGTGCTGGCACCTCCGTCATGGCAGAGGAATTTGCTGTCAAAGCTAATGCTTCTTTGTCTGTCCTTGCCACCTACCATGACGAGGCGCTGGTGCGTACTTGGGTTGAATATTGCCGTCGAGTGGAGGCTTCTCTACATGGAGTCGAATGCATATGTCTTCCCTCTGATATCTTATCTGTAAAGGCCAACTTGCATGAATAGATTGATCGGTGTGCGGCCAACCTCCGATCTTGTGAAAAAAAGGCTCAATCGGAAATTTTCAGAGAGGGAGCTGGCCTCGAAGTCTTTGGGAGAACTTCAAGCCCAGCTCATAACCAAGACTACTTGGGCCTATGAAATTTAGAGGTTCCTTCAGGATGCAATTATGGAGGTGGTGGCTCTCGATAAAGCTGTCATTTGTACGCGCGAAATGGTTGAGACTTACAAGACTGCTGAGAAAGAGCTTGAGTATCGGTTTTCTTTATATTAATAATAACAAGCATGGGAAGGAGCTCAGCTTGCGGCGCTGCTAGCTTGAGGCGGAGGTCTGGCGGAAAAATGATGATCTAGCTGGCTTATTGAACCGTCCACCATCTTAAATTTTTTTGTCACTGTATTCCCCCCCTTTTTTTATATCTTGTATTCATTTTGGTTTATGAATAAAAGACATATTTTATTTCATGCATGCGCCTCACTATCTTTTGATCTCTTGATTTGACACTAATTAGTTTATTTACACGTTTCGGAGTTTCTAGTTTATGTACCCATTTTGGAGTTTGAAGTTTATTCACTCATTTCGAAGCTGCAGTATATGTACTCATTTTGGAGTGTTTTTAGTTTACATCCCTTGGGTTTACAGGCAAAATTGTCCTAACGTTGTATGTAGATAACCCTCATTCTTTACAACAAGGGTTCATTAGGTTTGTGGTACTAGGGTTTTAGTCCGTGGTACCGTCGCATTGGCTGATGTATTCTCCGATATGTAGTCATTATGCCGCTGTTCGAGTAGCCCCGCGACCGTCGTGTCTCTGATCCCTTCGGGGGCTGGACAAGACAACTTCAAATAATCTCCTTAGGCTATATTACCATTAGAAAAGCAAGCGTTAGGAATTTTCCATGACGCTTTTTACTTTTGGTTAGGCTCAATTTGGAGCCCCGATAAGCCATAACCGCACCTTTCTAAGATGGGATGATCTCCTATGGTCTTTTAGCTTTTATATGAGTTGTTGTCAAGACCCGAAGCTGGGAATATGCCGTCACTTTTTTTTTCTTTGACGATGTCGTGCCGATTCTTTGCTGAAGTAAGATAGACATCTGTAGGACCTCTATACTGCGTGTATTGCAATTGAAGTCTGGAGCTAGGAATATGTCATTGCTCCAATTTCATTTGATAGCTGCGTTCGCCTCCTGCTGATATGAGGGAGGAACGCTGGAATAGTCTCTAGGTTGTATATGTACCGTCGAGACTTAGAACTAGGATTTTGCCATTACTCAATTTTTGCTCTGACCCTTGGGTCTCCTGTTGACGCTGCATCTGCATCTTGCTGGAATGAGAAGAACGTCGGGGTGATCGTTAGGCTTTAGATGTTGCCATTAAGATCTGAAGCTAGGATTTTGCCATCACTTCACTTTTATTTGATTGTTGTGTCTGCCCCTACTGGAATGAAGAGAGGGGACACAGGGATAGTCTCTAGGTTGCATATGTACTGTTAAGACTTAGAACTAGGATTTTGCCATGGCTCCATTTTTGCTTTGACCCTTGGGTCTTTTGTTGACGTTGTGTCTGCATCCTGCTGGCATGAGAAGGAACGCCTGGATAGTCTTTAGGTTGTATATGAACCGTCAGGACTTAGTTCTCCTTTTGACGAAGCGTGGTGGGAGAATATGGTCTCTTTTTCTTTATTTGTGCCCATGGATCGTATACAAGAGTCAATATGGACATACTTGCAGGGCAGAAAGGTTTCATTTTCGTTTTTTTTTATTTCCGCGATTCTCTATCTTTTCATCTTTTACGTCACGAAAGTCGTGATTGCCCAATCATTTCGGCTATTTATCGCGGTGACCAATCATTTCGGATGTTTTGCTTTTTTACTTGCTGCTTTTTATTGTGAGTTGCCCTATCATTTCAGCTTTTTTTTGAGTTGGGAATTTGAAATTTGATACCAATCTTAGCATCAGCGTCGCTATCACCGGATTATTGCCATGAGCGAATCATCGTTTGCCTTAAAAGGACTTAAAGTTTGATACCTATTTAGGCATCAGTATCGCTACAACTGGGATATTGCCAGGAGCGAATCATCATTTGCCTTTGTCAATTTGAATAAAGATGGCTTAGCAAACAGGGTGAGGATACTGTCGACTAAGGATTTTTGACTTTATGAGCTATAAGGGTCTCATTAAGATATTTCTCCCTATGAGTCGTGAGGATCTCATAGGTGTATTTTCTCCTTTGGAGTCGTGAGAATTCCTAAGTGTGTTTTTCTCTTATAAGTCGCAAGGATCTTACAAGAGTATTTTCTCCTTGTAAATCGAAAGAATTTACAAGTGTCGTTCACCATATGGGGACATTTCTAGCCATTGGTAGAACTTGGTTGGAGAATATTTATTTATGCCCGTGGATTGTATACAAGGGTCAATATCAGACCGCCTGTAGGGCAAAAAGGTTTTGTAGGGTTTTTTTGTAGCTTAAGAATAGGTTTAGATCCCTGTAACTTAAGGATTTTGAATCCTATAAGCCGTGAGGGTCTCATAGGGGGAAATTCTCTTTTGTGTAATTTCTCCTTAAGAATCGTGGGGATTCCTAAGTGTGTTGCTCCTTTGTGAGTCGTAAGGACCTCACGCGGTTTTTTTTACGAGTTCTTACCCTTTCAGGTTTTCACTAGCTCGCTGGCAGTCCTGCTATTTTTACTCATGACGCCCTTTCAGGTTTTCCTCCGTGCCCATTTCGCTTGTGGACATACCCTTTTTTTAAGCGGCCCGCAAGTTAACACACCATTGGCTGTAAACCTCGGTCTACATCAAAGGACTACATCACGTGAGACCCAGAAGTGTTATGAATCGTTTATACCTGTGGATTATATATGGTAATCGATATGGGGATTTACCGTAGGGCTAAACGTGTGAGTTTAAGGACATGACGGTGTTTTATCGCCATATTTTGGGGCGAAATGCTAGTTTAAGGACATTCCGGTCCAACATTCCCGTTTTGGGGATGAACATTAGTTTAAGGACGTTTCGTTTCAATATTAGTTTAAGCACGTATCGGCCCCATATTAGTTTAAGGACGTTTCGGTCCCATATTAGTTTAAGGACCTTTCGGTCCTTTATCACCATTTGAGGCGACGGAGCTTTTTGGATACTACTCTGAGAGTTCCGACCCAAGAAGATAGCGAGCGGACACAAGCGTCGTCATCTATCATTGACTTAAGTCATAACTCTTCAAGCGAAGTACTTTTTGAGGAATCGGCCGTTTATTGGCCGGAAGGGTCTTTCACCATGTATATCCATGAGCAGGTAGGCTCCACCTTGATAGACTTTGTCTATGATGTATGGGCCTTCATAGTTTGGCTCGAACTTTCTCTGTTTTGCACAATTGGGGATCATTGGTCTTTTGACGACCAGCATGAGTTCACCTTGGCGGAATGTTCTCGGCCCGGTCAGTCTTTCGTATGACCGTGTCATCCTTGCCTTGTGAGCCTCCAGATTTTGCTGTGCTATAAGGCGAGTTTCGTCGAGGGCATTGAGCTCCTCAAGCCTAATATGAGCATTTTCTTCATCTGTCAGCTTGTATCGAACTGCTACTCGTAGAGAGGGGAGTTCTATTTCCAACGGGAGCACTACTTCCGTGCAGAACACTAATGCGTATGGTGTTGTATTCGTGGTCGGCATGAACGTTGTTCGGTATGCCCAGAGAGCTTCATGCAGCCTTTCGTGCCAGTCCTTTTTGTTTCTGGACACTGTTTTCTTTATAATCTTTATAAGGTCTCGTTGAAAGCTTCAGCTGGACCGTTGGCCCGAGGATTATAGACAGAAGAGTATCTCCAATCTATTTTATGTTGCTATGCGAAGCGGCTTATTTTATGGTTTCTGTAAGCTGGTCCATTGTCCGAGATTATTTATCGTGGAGTTCCGAACTGATAGATGACATGGGTTTTGAAGAAATGGAGGATATTCTCCATCTTCACCTCCCTTAGTGGTACTGCTTCTGCCCATTTAGAGAAGTTGTCAGTTGTTGCTAATATGATCCGATGTCCTTTGGATGATGCCCGTTCAATGGGGACAATTATATCGGTTCCCTACATTTCGAACGGCCAGCTAGCCACTGTCGGGTGTAAAGGATTTGGATGTTGATGGAAAAAGTCCCCGTGAATTTAGCACGGGTGACACTGCTTCGCATATTCGAGGCAGCCCTGAATCATTGTGGGCCAATAGTAACCCATTCATTTTATCTTCAACTTCATCTTTGGTCCATCTTGGTGAGAACTGCAAAGTCTGTCGTATATTTCTTGGATGACTTTCTTTGCTTCCTCCGACCTCAGGCATCTTAGCCATAAATAATCGAACGATCTCTTATATAGAGTATCATTGACGAAGGCAAAAGACAAAGCTCTTTTCATAAGTTGATGACGACGCATTTTCGGGCATTCGTCGGGACTTAAAGTAGTCTATGAAGACTTCCCTCCAGTCCTTGATCTTTTCTTCGTCCTCTATTTGAAGGGTTACTTGTTCGGTTGTTTCTTTTCCTTCGGATTACTTTATTAGTTCTTCCGAAGATATTTCTGTTGGCGTGAGAACCCTGCGGCTTTGCACAATGATCCTCACGTCATCAAGATCTTCATCGGCCAATTCCTTAGCCAATTTGGCCAATGCATCTGCCTTACTGTTTTCCGCACGTGGTATACTTTCCAGGGTATAGGCAGAGATTTGTGTCAGCAATTGCTGCACCCTTTCGCCATACTTTATCAGCTCTAGTATGTATGCCTGATAGTCGCTATTTTCTTGGATGACAATCAGCTGGGAGTCTCTATATATGAGGAGGTTTTTGATTCCCATGTCAATAGCGATCTCGAGATCTGCTATCAAAGCTTCATATTCAGCTTCGTTATTAGTCCTTAGCTCTGTTAAGGAGAGGGCATAACGCAATATCCCCCTTGCGTAGTCATGAAGATAAGGCCCATCCCGACTTTTGATTATAGGGGTGTTCTACTTTCGCTGCTTCATGGAAGATGCTCTATCAAAGTAGAGTTCCTATTGGGAATCGTTTTCTTCAATTGCATAGAACGCGTGTTCGTCTAGCAACTCACAATTTAAGGGGGAGTCGGCTGGTATCGGATGCTCCGCTAGAAAGTCAGCTATGGCCTGACCTTTCACTACTTTAAAGAATCGATACGTTAACGAGAATTCAATCAGGAGGAGGGCCCATTTGGCAAGCCTTCCTATTATTATGGCCCTTGACATTAGATATTTAAGAGGATCCACCTTCGATATGAGATGGACCTCATGTGCCAAGGCGTAATGTCTGAGCTTCGTTAGTGCGAAGATTAGTGCCAGACAATGCTTTTCGATGGGGGAATAGTTGTTTCTACCCTCAGGAGAACTCGACTTAAATAGTACAGAGCTCTCTCCTTTCCCTGATCGTTCTCTTGTGCCCATAACGTGCTTAGAGAACTCTCAAGGGCCTTTGTATATAGGATAAGGGGTTTTCCCTTAACCGGAGCGGTCAATATCGGCGGATTTTGTAGGTATTGCTTGATTTCGTCCAGTGCATTTTGGCACTTTTGATCCTAGACGAATGGGGTCCCTTTCTTCATCAAATGACTGTATGGATCGCATTTTTCGGAAAGGTTGGCTATAAACCGCCGGATATACGTGAGCTTTCTTTGGAGAGACGGCAGTTGTTTGAAGGTTCTTAGTGTAGGCATTTCTATAATCGCCTTGATCTTTCAGGGGTCGATTTCAATATCTCGGTGACGTATGATGAATCCTAGGAATTTGCCAGAGGAAACTCCAAACGCGTATTTTAGAGGATTCGTCTTCAGATTATACTTCTGAAGATGTTGGAACACTATTTTTAGATGTTCTTCGTGAGATTTGCTTTTTACCACAAGGTCGTCGATATAGCATTCGACAATCTCATGGATAAGATCATCGAAGATCTTTGTCATGGCCTTCTGGTAGGTAGCGCCAGCGTTCTTCAAACCGAAAGGCATTACCTTATAACAGAATATGCCTAGCAGGGTTCGGAAGGCGGTATGCTTCTGGTCTTCAGGATAAATTTTTATTTGGTTGTATCCTGAAGATCTATCCATGAAAGAGAAGACCTCATGGGTAGACGTGTTATCGATCATAAGCTTGGTAACGGGCACTGGGAAGTCATCCTTCGGGCAAACTTTGTTGAGGTCCCAAAAGTGCACGCAGATGCGAACCGTCCTATTATTCTTCATCACTGGAATGATGTTAGCGATCCAGTCGGGATATTGAACTTCTTGGATGAAGCCGGAGTCGATTAGTTTCTTGACTTTAGCGTTGATATTCATCTCAAGTTCGAGTCGCATCCTTCTTGGCGCTTGTTTGATTTAACTTTATACTTGGCAATATAGCCAATTTATGTATTGCCACTTTTGGATCTAGATCCGGCATTTCAGAGTAGTTCCAGGCGAAGCAATCTTTATATTGCATGAGCATGTTTTTTAACGTGGCCACCTGTTTTCAGATAGTAGCTCACTAACGAACGTTGGTCTCGGATCATTTTCCGTCCCTAAGTCAATTTTTCTTAGGTTATCCGCCATAGTGTGTATCCCATCTTCTAGCTCTTTTGGTACTGGTGGAAAATCTAAGATTACCTCGTCCTCGTCTTCATTTGCGAAGCACCTATAGAGGTCATTCATAGTATCGTGCCTTCTCACTTTTAAGAGTGTTATCATATAGCAGGTACAAGTACGCTTCCATTCTAGATGTTGGGCTGGTCTAATCCTGACGGTACAGGTCCTTTTCGGCTCGTGCTTTTGCGGTGGGGTAACCCACCAGCCGTCGGATAACGTAAACCTGCCTTGTCGATACTGGTCTTCTACCCAGTTTTTGAAGGTGAAGCAGTTTTTTCGGGGTGCTGAGACTCCGGAAGTGTCATCATTTGGTGTTTCATGACAAGGTTGAATATTTTCCTTATATTGTCTTGAGGGAAAAAGTATTCCCAACCCATTTTCTTTATAAAGGACATGCTCCAATTGAGTTTTTCTCGTTCGCACGGCGTCTTGCATCCGCTTTGTTGTTTTCGAGCGTTGTTTGCGTTCTTTACCCTGTTTTTACCTCCATTACGGGATTTTCCCCTCTCACGAGAATATACAGTGGGCCGGAGATGATGAGCATTATAGCCTACCTTCTCCGCAGATTACTGACTGAGACGCTGCGTCCGACCTTTTCATAAATGGCTATTTCGCGGCTGTGATTGTCCCGGCTCGTTTGAAAGGAACTCGCTCCGATTTCTTTTATTAATCTGTCAATTTGTTCTTCCAGCGATGACTTAACGATTTTAGAGCGGGAACTCGCTCCGATTTGACGTCACGGCTCTGTCAATTTGTTCTTCCAGCGATGACTTAACGATTTTAGAGCGGGAACTCGCTCCGATTTGACGTCACGGCTATTTGGAAGAGTGTTTTCTGCTTCACTGGAGTTGTTTGCGATGCGGCAACTGTGGATCTTCTCCAGTTTTTTGGACCAAACATATCCGAGCTCGGTTGTCTCCATCTTCCCGTTGGGCATTTTTCGCCGAGTCCCAGGAATATCCCAAATCTTTTTGTAGAATTGGGCATATCAAACAGTTTGTTCGAGGGTAACAACACTAAACTTTCTATACAAAATTTTTGTAAAGTACAGAAAGGAGTACCTTAGCCTGAACACAACTTAAAAGTATTTCTTGTTTTAGAACAGCAAGAAACAACTTGTAGCTCATTGGTAAAGCCTTGCACTGTTGTGACACATCCCCTGTGTTCAAATCCCCTTAGCCACATATTATTTTTAAATGATTTTTCTTTTAAAATTTTTGGAGGCCCAAAAGTTTACACGTGCAATACACGTAAAAATGAAAAGCCACTAAAATCAAACATATGGAAAATGCTATTTGAACAGACCATGACACATGGCATCAATCCAACACCTCGACCCCACACTATGGTCAGCAAGATGGGGCTCTGGGCCAGTGCCGCCGGGCTCCCCTAGGAAATGCTATAATTTTTTCAACCTAACACCCATTGTCCGTTCCGCACTACTCCTCTTCTGTTTAATTTTCATGCACATCAATAGAGAATTAAAATGAGCTTTAAAACAAAATTTTAATGCATTTTAATTCTCATTTTGAATACCCTAAACCCTAATTCTATCCTATAAATACCACCCTACACCCTATCCATCTCTATTCTGAAATCCATTGTCAAAACTCTCAAAATTTTCCAAGTCCAAAAAGTTGTACAAGTGGAGTTAGCCCAAGGTCAAGTTCCAGCAACGATTCAGGACGAATCCGGCGACACCGCGACTCCATGACGCCTTCAAAACCTTCCTCCACCTCTTCTATCTTTTCTCAACCAGTAAGTTCCCTCTCCTCTCCTCTCTTTCTATTCTAAAACGATCTTTTATTAAAACTAGTCGGAAGCGGAGTTATTCCGACTTCCGATTTTAATTTCATTAAAAACCCAATTTTTCTTAACAGCAAATCAACCATTTCTTTATATCTTGTTTAGCAACCATAAAACAACATTTAGAATAAGTTTCAATTCAAAATAAAATGCTATACAACTTGTATTATACTTTTTCGTTTAAATACCATAAAGTTTACCTACGACATTACTTCATCATATTGCTCATATTACCTTAAGAAAACTCACGAGGAAATGACCTACCTCATCACAAAACTCATCATGACATAGCATGATGGCTTGAAAACAATATTTTTGTGGCTAAGACGAGTTTACAGTTAAATACCATAAACTATCAAAACCGTATTTCTTTTAATTGTTTTAATCAAATTCCATACGATTATGTCCTTACAACCCATTTTGGGGAATCCGATTTTATTGGTGCGGGTTATTGCACATCCATCGGACTAGTAGGGTGAGATGCAGACCTCCTCACGGAACATACGATCTCGATGGAATTTTTATTATTACAATTCTTAAGAAAATGTGATTTCTATTAATAAATAAATTCTATTTTTCATAAATATATATATGTAAATATTATCAAAATATCTATTTATAATATATAATATATTCCATGTTTTCTAAACCAAAAGAAAACAACCACAAAAGTTTATGAAAATACCATCAAGAAATCAATAAAAGTCAATTTACATGAAAATACCATATACTATTCAATTTAGGTTTATATCCACTAGAATATCCCATCTTATAAAAATTGCATCTAGGAAAACCCTAAAGGCGATAAATAAATACTTGAAGTTTATTTTGAAAATATATCAAAACTATTTTTCATAAAACCCCTCAAGTTATATTAATTTACAATAAGGACCCTAATAAATATAGGTTTAAGCGGGACCAATTCTCTTGAGCATTAGGGAGCCGGAGAAAGTGGATGCTTTCCTATTTAAGGTAGACAACTCAAAATAGGGTTATCAATACGGTAATTCTCTTAGAAAAAGACATAAATCCTGCCGTCTATATGCAGCAGTTACCGATAATTACAAAACTAATTCAGGAATCAAATTCTGGGTAAAGTGTATGACTCAATCTGAGTCTCGGTCTAATCTAAAATCAATCCAACCATGAATACAATTCAAATATAACTCTAATATAATATGAATCCATTTATACCATAATACTATCTATATCAACATGAATTGATTTGACCGAACCATGGATATACATAAACTTGAACACATGACTATCCGTTTACATTCTTTCCGTTTACATGAACAACTTATATCATGGTTTCTGCAAGTCTTACATCTACATATTACTACAAAACAACACAATAAAACATTACGGGGTTTTAAAAGGGTAGACTGGTACGGAATGTATTAAAAATGGCACGAAATGGTCATTAAAAGACGTAACTAAACATCCATTGTCGTTGTTCCATAGGGTTTGACGGAGCCTTGTACTACAGGTTATCTTAGTCCACGGGATAGTTAGACTCCTCTCGTAAACATTAATACTTTCTATACCAAGCTATAAACAAATGCGTTAACATAACTATCAAATATTATACCAGATATATTCTGTTTACCTGTTCAGTCTATTTCTATCTCTCTTTGGGACTTACCGAGCGATTGTTCGCTGACGACATTCATTTTCTATTCTTTCTTTGGAATGTTGTCAGGAGGACCCGACTCTCTGGAGATCGAGCCCAGTTCAGAAGACTTGGATCTATTCTCAGAAGACCCAGAGCTTTAGTCACTTGTATATACTTTTACTTTCAGTTCATGCCATTGTTTAGGCATTGCTTTCCAGTCTTGTATTTACTTTTCAGTTGCATTGTAAAGAATGTTTAATAAATAAAAAGTTGATATTCATTTACATCTCATGTCTTTCTTGTGCACATTTATATTATATTGCTTATTTACGCTTAGCGTGTTTACTTCTGAGTAAATATATCGCATGCCTCGTCGCGTCTCCTTACCCATACACCGGGAAGCGGGACGTGATAGGTTTTGTTGGTGGCTCATGCAGGTCAGTTCTGCATGGAACCCAACCATGCAGGGTCAGTTCTGCACGAAGTCCTAAGCAATATAACATAAGAATTATAAGACTCAACAACTAAACATTTTTTACATTTCATATTCTTTGAATCTATCCTAACCCTATTTTTCTTTCAAGGTTATGGATTCTCCCAACAACACGAGTATAAACATCAATAACACACCACCACCTCTTCCACTGACGCCTACCGTGGTAGCTCTGATCAACGAGCAGATGGTACTGCTCGAGGCAATTAAGAGCCTCCTGAAGGGACAATAGCAACAGACTACCATACTAATGAACAACCCAGAAGCGGAAGCACCTGGAGTGAAGCAATTCCGGACATTGCATCCTAAGCAATTTTCTGAGAAAGAGAGCCCTTTGGAAGCGGAAGAATGGGATCAATCCATTGAGGACGATCTGGCAGCAGCACAAGTGCCAGACATTGCTTGGGTAAGGATTGCAAAGCTGCAACTTACTGATAACGCCCGAGTATGGTGAAAGGCAGAACAAAGCCGTCTTGCTCAGGCGATCGAATGGAGGATTTTTCGCGAGATGTTCGACGCAAAATATTTTCCCGAGACTGCCCGCTTTGATATGGAGCAGCAATTCATCCACTTGCAACAAGGTTCGATGTGGACCAAATCTATGGATGAGTATGATGCTGAGTTCACTATGTTGAGTAGGTAAGTTATGTCTCAAATATTCTATTTTTCTAATATCACCTATTATACAGCTAACACAAGACCGTAACAGGTTTGCGGCCCATCTCATACCGACTGTTGAGATCAGGGCCAGAAGATTTCAGCAAGGGTTGGACCCAGAGATCCAAGTTGCATTAGCTAAAAGGGATTTCCCAACCCATGATTTGGCTTTGAAAACTGCCCGAAGATATGAGGCAGTAGTGAAGAATAAGGGCAAACCTCAATCTGCCAGTGTGAAGCGCCTTGCCACCCAGATGGCAGGAGAAGACCCTCCTATACAAACTTTTGCACCCAGGAGACTGGAAATAACATCTAACTGGCCCAGTCCAGACTTTTTCCACTACTGTAAGAGGGATGGACATTTGTTGAAGGACTGCATGCGCGCAAAAGGCATGTGCTTAGTTTGTGGCCCATCCACTCATAGTATTGGAACATGTCCTCATAAACGCAATCCGGTTCCAACACACATCAACTATCCGCAGCGGCCAACTATTCAGGCACCTACGTCTCTTCTTGCTCTCCCACCTCCACCTCCACGTGGACCTCCTGCACAGCCTAATCGCCAATTCCATTAGGCACTGTAGAACATACCTCGAGGGCAGAGGAACATGCCCCAAGGCAGAGAACATGCCCCAAAGAATGAGGAATGTGCCTCTAGCTAGGAGGAACGTACCCCGGCGTCAGGCTTACACATTAGTGGAGTAGAAGCCGAGGCTATAGACCAAGATAACACTGGTAATTCCCTTCAATCTTTTCAAAACCCTTACATCCGTTCGTTCTTTCAAATATATTTTTCATGCACTTTCAATAGCTCTTTGCACCACCGCAGTCATCAAATTTTTCTTGAATCTGTTACAACTTCCTTCTATAAATTTCGAGGACAAAATTTTTATAAGGAGGGTAGAATGTAACAACCCTAAATTTTCTATACAAAATTTTTGTAAAGTACAGAAAGGAGTACCTTAGCCTGAGCACAACTTAAAAGTATTTCTTATTTTAGAACAGCAAGAAACAACTTGTAGCTCCTTGGTAAAGCCTTGCACTGCTGTGACATAACCCTTGTGTTCAAATCCTCTCAGCCATATATTATTTTTAAATGATTTTTCTTTTAAACTTTTCGGAAGCCCAAAAGTTTACACGTGCAATACACGTAAAAATGAAAAGTCACTAAAATCAAACACGTGGAAAATGCTATTTGAACAGACCATGACACGTGGCATCAATCCCACATCCCAACCCTACACTCTGGCCGGCGAGATAGGGCTCTGGGCCTGCGCCGCCGGCCCCCCTAGGAAATTCTCCAATTTTTTCACCCGAACACCCCTTGGCCTCCCCCACTACACCTCTTCTGTTTGATTTTCCTGCACATTAATAAAGAATTAAAATGAGCTTTAAAACAAAATTTTAATGCATTTTAATTCTCATTTTTAATACCCTAAACCCTAATTTTATCCTATAAATACCACCCTACACCCTATCCCTCTCTATTCTGAAATCCATTGTCAAAACTCTCAAATTTTTCCAAGTCCAAAAAGTTGTACAAGTGGAGTTAGCCCAAGTTCAAGTTCCGGCAACGATTCGGGACGAATCTGGCGACACCGCGACTCCACGACGCCTTCAAAACCTTCCTCCACCACTTCTCTCTCTTCTCAACCAGTAAGTTCCCTCTCCTCTCCTCTCTTTCTATTCTAAAACGATCTTTTATTAAAACTAGTCGGAAGCGGAGTTATTCAGACTTCCGATTCTAATTTCATTAAAAACCCAATTTTTCTTAACAGCAAATCAACCATTTCTTTATATCTTGTTTAGCAACCATAAAACAACATTTAGAATAAGTTTCAATTCAAAATAAAATGCTATGCAACTTGTATTATACTTTTTCGTTTAAATACCATAAAGTTTACCTACGATATTACTTCATCATATTACTCATATTACCATTAGAAAACTCATGAGATAATGACCTACCTCATCACAACACACTTCATGACATAGCACGATGGTTTGAAAACAATATTTTTGTGGCTAAGACGAATTTACAGTTAAATACCATAAACTATCAAAACCGTATTTCTTTTAATTGTTTCAATCAAATTTCATATGATTATGTCCTTAGAATCCATTTTGGAGAATCTGATTTGGTTGGTGCAGGATATCTCACATCCATCGGACTATTAAGGCGAGATGCAGACCTCCTCACGGAGCATACGATCTCGATGGAATTTTTATTATTGCAATTCTTACGAAAACGTGATTTCTATTAATAAATAAATTGTATTTTTAATAAATATATATGTAAATATTATCAAAATATCTATTTTAAATATATAATATATTCCATGTTTTCTAAATTAAAAGAAAAGAACCACAAAAGTTCATGAAAATACCATCAAGAAATCAATACAAGTCAATTTACATGAAAATACCATATACTATTCAATTTAGGTTTATATCCCCTAGAATATCTCATCTTATAAAAATTACATCTAGGAAAGCCCTAAAGACGATAAATAAATACTTGAGGTTTATTTTGAAAATATATCAAAACCATTTTTCATAAAACACCCTCAAGTTATATTAATTTACAATAAGGACCCTAGTAAATATAGGTTTAAGCGGGACCAATTCTCTTAAGCATCAGGAAGCCGGAGAAAGTGGGTGGCTATTTAAGGTAGACAACTAAAAACGGGATTATCAATACGGTAATTGTCTTGGAAAAAGACACAAATCCTGCCGTCCATGTGCAGCAGTTACCGATAACTACAAAACTAATTCAGGAATCAAATTCTATTTAAAGTGTCTGAATGAATCTGAGTCTCAGTCTAATCTGAAATCCATCCATCCATGAATACAATTCAAATATAACTCCAATACAACATGAATTCATTTATACCAGAATACAATCTATATCAACATGAATTGATTTGACCGAACCATGGATATACATGGAGTTGATCACATGACTATCTGTTTATATTCTTTCCGTTTACATGGACAACTTATATCATGGTTTCGACAAGTCTTACATCTACATATTACTACAAAACAACACAATAAAACATTACGGGGTTTTAAAGGGGTAGACTGATACGGAATGTGTTAAAGTTGCACGATATGGTCATTAAAAGACGTAACTAAATATCCATTGTCGTTGTTCCGTGGGGTTTGACGGAGCCTTGTACTACGGGTTACCTTAGTCCACGGGATAGTTAGACTACTCTCGTAAGCACTAATACTTTATGTACCAAGCTACAAACAACTGCGTTAACATAACTATCAAACATTATATCATATATATTCTCTTTACCTGTTCAGTCTATTTCTATCTCTCTTTGAGACTTACCGAGCGATTGTTTGCTGACGACATTCCTTTTCTATTCTTTCTTTGGAATGTTGTCAAGCAGACCCGACTATCTGGAGATCGAGCCCAGTTCAGAAGACTTAGAGCAGTTCTTAGAAGACCCAGAGCTTTAGTCACTTGTATATACTTTTTCTTTCAGTTCATGCCATTATTTAGGCATTGCTTTCCAGTCTTGTATTTACTTTTCAGTTGCATTGTAAAGAATGTTTAATAAATAAAAAGTTGTTGTTCATTTACATCTCATGTCTTTCTTGTGAACATTTACATTATATTGCTTATTTACGCTTAGCGGGTTTACTTCTGAGTAAATACGCCGCGTGCCTCGTCGCGTCTCCTTACCCGTACACCGGGAAGCGGGGCGTGACATCGAGGGGTACACCTTGGTATCTTAACAGTTTTTTCAATCCCTCCGTGTAATATCTTGGCAGACGGATAGGTTGAAGCCTGTCGAGTGCAAAATCGGCACCATGCCAAACTTCTTTTTCTACTTTGGTCTTCGTAGATTGGTAGAAGATGATCGCTTTTTCACTTCTTCGCCTGAGAGGTACGTAGAAAGTTTGCAATTCTTGTACGCTGTATGTATCGAGCGCACCAAGTTCTTTGTAATGCCAAGGCGGTGTTAGTGATATATGCCCTAGAGGCCATTATTGTATAATACTGGATTGTATATTACATTTTGGAAGCTTGGGATATACACAGATATAATAACAGTCTTGCTCAATATGATAGTATGCTATCTGGTTTGATTCTATCTTAATATGTGTATATGTTTCTTTTAGTATATCGCTAATACATATTGACAGAGCCCATAGGATGTTTGCTTGACTACCAGCGTTGTGATAGCAGTCACACTAGTGGGGGCTAGGTAGTCTATAAGCACATCCTTAAGCTTGTCCCTAGTCGTAGGATTATCGAGACAGGGTATCGATACTCCAGAATAGACTAGTGTATATGCTTCTCATCCCAGTTAGAGAGATGACCTATCCCGCAGCCATTGGTATGCAATACCAGAGATAGTATATAGGTGCTTATTAGGTTATGAGTTACTGTAACGTTCTGAAAATTCAATTAGGTTAATTATGATTAATTATTGATATGACGTGTTTTCCGTAAAAACCAAGATATAATTATTTTTTCACATAGATTTAAATATACCTATTTTAACTATGTAATTGCTAGTATTGGTATTTAACTGGTCACTTATTTAATTGCTAGTTTATTTAAATATTTTCCTTAAGTGTTTATTTTAAGTATTATTCTAATCATACAATTATATATTTAATTAGTGTTAATTACAATTAGAATGGGTTAAGTATATATTAGTGCACCATGACAACTTAATATCTAGTTTGTAATATATTCTTTTTCTTTAATTTGTTCTCCATGGTTCTAGAGAATTCTAGGATTAATTAGAAAATAAAATAATTAAGAAATGAATTAATAAATGAGGAAATGGGGGAGTTTTGACTTGACACCCACACACACTCACTCACCTCTCTCCCCCTCACCTTTGGCCGAAACTTCTAGTGGCAGTCCTCCTCATTTTCTCCATCTCATTTCATCTCAAAAATCCTCATTTTCCCATCAAAAATCCACACAAAATCTCACTAATTCATAGTTAAATCTTCACCCAAAATTCCTTGGCTTAAACTACCTTGGATCCAGGAGCAAGAAAGCATTTTGGGGGGCTAAGTTTGCAAGTTAGGTCTCAAAATGTTTGAGGTATAAATCATAACATAATGGTTACTTTGTTAGTTGTTGCTTTAATTTAATTTTAATTAGGTGTTAATATAGTTTAATTTCAAGATTTGCATGTTAAAGAGAAGGGTTTGGTTTAAATCAAGGTCTTATCATCTAATTATGGTGGCAATGTGTAGTTAAACATCTAAAGACCTTGCAAAAATCTAATCTAGTTGTTAATTTGCTAATCGTTACTTCTAATTGTCCTAATTAAATGTTCTTGAAAACTAATTTGATGATTAGTGTGTAAATAGGTGAGATTAAAATTTAGTTAATAATTATATGGCCTAATTAAGATATTAAATGAACTTTGTGGCCACTAGGTTTGCAAAAACACCTAGCTTTGCACTAAAATTCTCTTTGTTTGCTTACTAGGTTTGTAGAATAAATAGATTTTAATTTAGTTTGAGGTTGAAATGTTCTACAACCTATTTCCTATGATATTTAGTATGTTGTGAAGGCGCGATCGATACGATCCGGTTCTAGGCTTAATTGTTGTCACGTATAGCGACCCCTAGTTATGGTTTGTGACGTTGTCGCGAGCGCGTTTTATGCACCAAGTGCGTGCGAGTCTAGTTAGTGCGTGTTGATTGTCTTGTATCGTTTTTGTCCGCGACTATTTATATATCTATCCTCTTATTTAGTTGTGTGCGATTCTAGGATCAGGTGCAGAGATGTCGGACGCAGCGCGGAAAGGTAAGGCTGTGATCAGATCAGATTAGCCAAGGCGTCCCGGTGAGTAGATGTACACATCTATGGGGGGTCGTATGGATGGCGCAAGGCGTCCGATAGTTAGGATTACTAGTAGTGCTTGTATTTATATGCGTAATCTTCTAGTCATTCATTTCATTTCATTGCATCATCTATATACATATGATATTATCTCATAGGACGCTTGCACCATTACCATTGGTTCATGCCGCACGTGCACTATTCATACGAACACACACGCCTTTGGTAATTGCTATACCACGAACACTATAGAACTTGCTTAAATCAGTATCTAAAAAATTTGAATCATGTATGATATGTAAACTGGTAGTTGTATATTCATTTCATCAAGATTGATACGTAGGATGGCTAGTCACATATACATACCTCATTGCATCATACTTCATACATGGTTTCTGGTCATACGTCGCATGGTATATACTATCGTATCATAGACATCCATCATCACTGACATGTTTACATATTATGATTCTTTTTGAGAATTTCAGTACTTATGAGATTTCTGGATTTTGGGGATAACCGCAAGGATTTTATGGGCTTATTACCATTTTAAAAATGTAAATTGTGGTTTTCTCGTGATATGATATATATGTTGCCCACCATGAGTTTTCCTGATTTCTGTTGGTTTTCGAGACCCGATTCGAGAAGTAGGATGATTCGTCTCGGGTACATGGTGGGCCCGGTAAGGTACCCCGGGGCAAGAAGCTCGAGTTGTAGACGATGAGCCTTGCAGGGGCAGACTACCTACCGATGATGTCTGGCACGGCGGATATCCGGAGGATACCGACCGTAGTCGTGAGATTTGATGATATGGGCCAATCCGGATTAACGGAGCCCGAGTTATTGAGATACTGAGATATACATATATTGTGTCGATGCTTGACACAGATTTTCTGTTGATTTCATTGATGATACTTCAGATTATTTCACTAAAGTTTTACTAAGATAAGAATACAGATTTTCTCATACCAGACATATTTGCATTCATATTAGAGCATCGCATCATATTGGTATATGTAGGTTGTGACGTATTTGCGTGGATGCTTACGATAGCCTTATTAGAAGATACTTACTACTCACGAGTTGGAAACTCACCCCCGTTGTGCCACAATATCTTGCAGGTCTGACCTGTCAGCACGGTAGTGGCAGGCGTACTTCCTCATTTTGCTTCATTTTCATTGACTTGCAGTTTGCTCATAGGTGGGTTGTGAGGATATTTTGATCCCACCTTGTGTATTGTTATTGTATCTAGTACACTCCATCTACCTTATCTACCGCTTTTCCCCAGTCGTATATTGGACTTAGATGATGAGCTTGTTAGACCTGTATGTATTCTATTTCTGGTGTCGATGCTCACTTGAGCCGATGTAGTGTTTTCTTATTTCTGGTTTTCAGATGCTTATCTCATATTACAATGATATATATATATATATATATATATATATATATACTGCTTGGGGATCGCGTTATTCTTTACTTGTGTATTTTCATGTGTTGTACCCGTTTGGGGGCCAGTATTTACAAAGGAAACTCTGCCGAAATTTTTGGGAAATTTGATGTTTTAAAATGTTTTAATGTGACGTTATTTTACTAAAATCATTTTTTTAGTTAAGTTTTCCTTCACTCTACTTCTTTAAATGGTTTAGATTTCTGGGCTTTGGCTTACTTAGATTACGTTACGCCTCTAAACGTTTTGTAATTTAAGTGCTAGTCATGTTCCACATATCCGGGTCATGACAGTTACACTGGACGGACTCGATAGGAATTGCTGGTTGGTATTATACCTATCGTCAGTTAGCAGTTCGCGCGTGACATGAGTACAGTTTAGTCCGTTGACTTGACATCATTATTTGTCTCGAGTGTGTTTCCATTGTACTTAGATTACTGCCCAACCACGGCTCAAATGAGTCGTGCAAATATGTAGTAGTTGGGTGCAGCCCCGAAGCACTTAGAGGCAGTGGTGGATAGAAATGATTCGTCTCTCTTGGTTTTGGGAGTTGATATCGCGCTGTATTCGTATAACCAATATATAAAGTCCCTGGCCAGGGCAAGTGGATTTACTGCTAGGTGTTTACCGCTGAAAATAGAGACGAACCTGGAAGAGATCATCTTGCCTGAATTTGGGGGCAGATGCTATTTGGATTTATCCATCCACCTCTCTGAAGATTCCAAGTTGATTTATGGCACCATATATCGGAGGTTTGGATGGATGCGGCCGTTGTAGCGGACTTCGTCAGATTCCCCCTCGTTTTATGAGGGGGGTTTTTTATTGTGGGGACGCTCTTCCCTGCAGGCGCAAGCCCCTGCAGTTAATTACGTTACCGTATTGCGATAACCACTTTCTCCTGCTCCGGCAGTTCACTTCGTGTGTATGTTTTTTTGGTTTTGGTTGCCCGTGAATTGTATACGGAGACTAATTTATGTCGTCGCCCGTAGGGTATGGGTTAGTCCAAATCCGTATATTTTAGATTTGGGCTTCGTTTCATTTAAGGATCGTTAAGCTAGTTTGAGATTAAGATCGGCTTAAATATATATGAGCATTTGGGGCTCAATTTGTTTTTAACTAAGCATACGTTAGTCCAATTTGAGACTAAGATCAACTTAGCAAAATTTCAAGGATCATTTTTATCTCGGATCCAACAACAGTGTATTTGGGCTCAGCTACGGGAAAAACTTCAGAGACCTAGCCAATTTGGGGACTTGGCCTTCTTAGTCTTTTCTTTTATTCAAAAGTGCTAGACACTTATTTGGGCTCTGTTTGTTCAGCCCCTTTCTTTTATGCTAAAGTGTTGAGCACTTATTTGACCTCTAACACTCACATATATGACATATGAAGCATTCAGTCATGGACGCCGCCCAATGAGCGCTGATCACTCAGCCATTTTGGATTTTGTAAAGTGCTATGCACTTTTGTTCTATGCCCAGGTGATGAGCACATGCGGCGCTGGCATTCTGTTTTGGGCGTCTGCGTGTCTTCCACGTGAGGCGCTAGACGCTGTTACAAGGGGCGCCCATGTGAGAAGCACGTGAGGCGCTAGTTTTTTTCCTTTTATCATTTAGAGATTTAAATCTCTGTTGATATTTTCAGAGAGGTTAAACCTCTATCACTGGCGCTTTGACCATTAACGCTCACTAAAATCACTATACTTGAGGATTTTAGGTTGAGTTTTTTAAAGAACCAAGTTCTCGATTTGAAGGAACTGAGTTCCTGAAGCATTATGGACTCCGTTTAAAATTTGTTCTTCTCTGAATCTTTGATTCTCAAGAACAAGCTCTTCCCGATGAGAATTAAATTCTCAACTTGTGGGAGATTTGCCTTATGGATCTCAAATCCAGAGAAAAAACCAAGTTCTTTGAGAAGGGTTAAACCCTTAGATGTGATAGAAATATTTTGATCTCTTTTCTTTACCTAGAGTTTTGAAGAGGAAAGTATTCTTGCTTTGAGAATTAAATTCTCTATTCTTTCAAGAGCTCGCTGTGTTTTGTAGAAGCTTCTCAGGGGTTCGTTCTATCTCCTTCTCTCTGTGCGTATCTATCTCCTATGTATGGCTCCACCTTTTTTTTAGACTTGAAGTCTCGGGGCCTTTATATAGTGGAGGCGAATTGTTGATTAGTTTTGAAAAAATCTCTCATTGAGAGATTCCAATTGATTTAATTGGTCTCAAAATTGATTTGGGGAATTTTACCTGCCATTGGATCTTTGATCCAAGAACTTCTGTTTTTTACATAATATGATTTTGGGTTTTTAACGAGATTGGGAAAATATTTTCCCTATACATAATTTATTATGTAAAACGGTGATTTTTAATTACCATTGGATTTTTTAATCCAGTGGTTCTCTGTTTTACAAAGATCAATTTTTCTTATTTAGAAAGATTGAGGGGATATATTTCAGAACAGAATTTTATTCTACAATTGGATTTTTGATCCAACCGAGAGTATCTTTCTTATTTAGAAAGATATGGGAGATATTTTCTCCTAATAGAATTTGAATTATATCTTGATGATTTATCATCTCCGTTGGATCTTTGATCCAACGGCTCTGTTTAACAGAGAGTATCGTAGAATTTAATTCTCCCTGAGGGCCGGCGCTCACGTGTTGTGCACGTGGGTGCCACTTAAGAATTTAGTTCCTAAGATGGGTATTTCTATATTTTGCACATTGGCGCCAGCGTGAGGAGCAAGTGCGGTGCCATCTAAGATTTTAACTCTTATATAATGAACCCTTCTGTGCTTTGCACATTGGCGCCCGCATGAGGAGCACGTGAGGCGCCACCATAGGACTTAATCCTATGAAATTGACTCTGACGCTAGCGCCCTCGTGGAGAGCACATGAGGCGATGTCTCATTGAATTCAACAGAGCTTTGCTCTTTTATTAGGTTAAATATATTGGGGAAACAAATGCCCCTACCGTTGTTCTCACGTGGCTTACACATGGGTCCAACGGTGTCACCTTTTCCACTGTTCGATCTCCTGGGAAGTTGAACCGTCGCTTCATGTCCTATAAATAGGGCATTTGGCCCTTGAGATGACTGTCATTTCAGCATCCTCATGCTTCTTCTTTCTTGAGAATTTAATTATCTTTTCAGAGCGTAGATCTCTGTTCAAAGAAACTCTCTCAGAGTTAAACTCTGTCAAAATTTTGGTAAGAAACTCTTAAAAGAATCTATTCTTGATTTGGGTTTTTAACCCATTAACAGAACTTTGCTCTTCTCTTGGAACGATCGCTTAGAGATCTAAAAACTTTTGTTTGGGTAGACCATGGGTCTTAGAGATCTTAGAGTTTTACCCTATTTCTGACTGTGATCTTTGAAGGTTGTTTGGAATTTAATTCCATTTCTCGAGCGGATTTCTGGGATTTTATCCCATTATTAGAGGAATTTAATTCCGGATTGTTCTACAGAGCTTGGCTCTGAGAAAATTTCTTTTTAAGAAATTCTTTTGGGAATTTTATTCCCTTTCTTATTTTCTTTTTGGGGATTCTTTTTGCAGATTTGAAATCTATTGTAGAACACAGTTTTCGAGAGAGTTTAACTCCACAGTTCAATGAGATTTCTCATTAAACAAGAACCCTTTTGGATTTTTACAGTGAGTGCCTTCCTCATCATTGATAAGGCATTAAAACCATTGTAATTTCTTTCTAGATTGTAATAATTTTGACACTTTGATTGTTAACCCCTCCCTTTTTTTAGATACTATGGCTTCTCGTCTTTATGATCTTGAAGAGATTATCTCTTATGAAGATATTCGCATCCAAGGCCGCTGTCAACGCCAGGAATTCACTGACGCCTAATGCGCTGAGATGATGCGTCGTTTTGACGACTAAAACGGTCGGTTACTCCCCCGTCGTTCTGCTCTCTTGAAAATTATTGTTGGGTCGATTTGGGAAGAAATTCCTGGGCTCGACGAGGCTATGCCACTCGAGGCGCTCGATGATGCCGAAGACAGGGTGCATTCAATATATCTGATGAGTCTGATCTCAAAGAAGAGCAGCAGGATGTTGAGGTCCGGAATTCGAAGTGAAATTCTTGATTTGTCCATTCCTAGTCGTCGAACTGTTGGAGGACCCGGGCCACTATCAGAGACTGGTTGGTAAGCTCATCTAAGCGAAGAGATTATCTTGTCGATGTTTTGCATCGAGTCTTCCAACAGAAGTTGATAATGTCCGCATACCAGAGGACGGACGACATTAGTGGAGATCCCGATGCTTACATTCGTAAGAAAATGCATAAGAAAATGACCAAAGAAGCCAAAAACACTTCACTCAGACTTGCTTCCAAGTTCCTAAATCCGTGTCCGGAATTCAGTGTTTTGCCGTTGTAAACACTTTGATGATGTTTTTTATGATTTGTTTTATCGCCAATGTATAAATTTCTTCGAAGTATGAATGACAAAATTCCCTTTTCTCTTCATGCCAATGCTCATATGTGTCTTACATGAAGTGTTGTTATACATATAAAGAAACCGTTGCTGGCACTCATGTGTCATCCGCGTGAGGCGCTGCTGAGGATTTTAATCTTGAACTAGCGTCGGCGTTCACATGTTATGCACGTGAGGCGCTGCTCAAGTCCCGGAAAGAGTCAATGCGAGTGCTCACGTGTCATGCACGTGAGGCGCTGCTGATGGAGTCATTTCTCCTCCTTACTATGATTCCCATGAGTCAGCTCTTTCTTTTCCCTTGCCTTTTTTGCCAGGCCTTGGAAATAGCTCCACCATACACAACATTTTCTGTGCCTAGATTTGAATGTTTCTCTTTATAATCTGAAGCTCTACTTCCCTCTTCTTTCACAAGGAGAGAACTGCCTTCTAACAAACCAAGAGTTATGGCTTGCAATCGTCCGCATCCTCGTCGGCAACCGTGGGAGGTACCTATCGAGGGAATTGTCTCCTGTTTTACTGCGCGTTTAGCGGATCCCATTCTCACTGATGACCAGTGTCACACGGTGATGTACGAGCTTCTGGCTCGTAGGGGCTCTCCTCTTCCTGTCGGCTCCATTTGGCTTCGGACGATCTTCTCGTCTGCACTTGCTGACATCCCTCCTTATCCAGCGGAGATGACTCTAGCGATGCTCGACGTGGCGGAGGACAGGATCGAGTGCTTCCATGAGGCTTGTTTGATTACCCAGCCTCTGAGGGATTGTTCGGTTCGTCTGCTAAGCCAGATACGGGCTCAGCGGGCCCTGCCTTCGCTGATGAGCACGGCGCTGACCGATGGGGAGAGACTCCTCGCAAGATCGCCGCTTCGACATGATGGAGAAGGCAGAGAATGAATTAGAGAATCTTTTATATCGTTTTGTTAATCCTTGTATTTGGCGATCTTTTCTCTGTGTAATAAATAACAACAATAATGTCGATCACTGAACGTTTCATCCCCAATGCATATTCATATGGACATCTTGCCTATGTACATGTATTTTGTATTTTAATCTTTAGAAGTTTCTGATGCATACATCTAGACATAGGTGAACATTGGACTGAAGTGATGAATAGCATCTGGCTGGTTTCGAGCTGGCGTACACGACTTTTATTAGAATTTTGATCTGAGAAGATAGCGAGCAGATACAAGCATCTTCTCAAATCTTGATCCTTAAAAAATGTAATTTTGAACCCCCAAGGCCCATAAGTTGCGCCTTTCTGTTTCTCGATGTCTTAATTTAGCGCCCATTAGTTTGTTTACTCGTTTTGGAGTCTGTACTTTATTCACTTGTCTTTGAGTTTCTAGTTTGTTCACTCATTTCGGAGTCTCTAGTTTATTCACTCATTTCGGAGTTTCTAGTTTATTCACTCGTTTCAGAGTTTCTAGTTTATGTACTCGTTACGGAGATTTTAGTTTATTCACTCGTTACGGAGTTTCTAGTTTTTTCACTCGTTTCGGAGTCTCTAGTTTATTCACTCGTTTCGGAGTCTCTAGTTTATTCACTCGTTTTGGATTTTTTAGTTTATGTACTCATTTCGAAGTTTTTTAGTTTACCTCCCTTGGGTTTACAGGAAAACTTGTCCTAACGGTGTATATAGATAACCCCCATTCTTTATGATGGAGGTTCGTTAGGTTTGTGGTACTAGGGTTTTAGTCCGTGGTATCATCGCGTTGGCTGATGTATTCCTCGATATGCGGTCTTTAAGCCGTTGTTCGAGTAGCCCCGCAACTGTCGTGTCTCTGATCCCTTAAGGGGCTGGACAAGACGTCTTCAAGTAATCTCCTTAGGTCATATTACCGTCGAAGAGCAAATGTTAGAAATTTGCCATAACGCTTTTTACTTGAGGTTAGGCTCAGTTTGGTCCTCGATGGGTCATAACGACTCCGCACTGGTGTAGGATGATCTTCGATAGTCTTTTAAGCTTTATATGAGTTGCTTTCAAGACCCGAAGCTGGGAATATGTTGTTGCTTCATTTTTTGTTTTTACGATGTCGCGCCGATTCTTTGCTGAAGTATGGTAGACATCTGTAAGACTTCTATGCTGTATGTATCGCAGTTGGAGTCCAGAGCTAGGAATATGCCATTGCTCCAATTTCATTTGATAACAGCATTCGCATCCTGCTAAAATAAGGGAGGCGTGAGGATGGTCTCTAGGTTGTATATGCGCCGTCGAGACTTGGAGTTAGGATATTATCGTTACTCCATTTTTTGGTTTCGACCCTTAAATCTTTTGTTGACGTTGCGTCTGCACTGAGAAGGAACGACGGGACTGATGGGTTCCTTAGCACCCTCACTAAGTTTTCTAAAGGCATCAAGCATGCAATTTTAAAATTTCTAGTGTGCTAAGCAACCCAAACAAAGGATCTAACTAGAGAATTAGGGTTAAGCTATACAAGTAAACAACTTTACTCTAAGTGAACAAGGAATACAACCTTTGTAGACCGGTCCTTCACTTCTAAAGCTCCGTGTAGTAGTCCCTTTGCTCTAAGTAGTGGTCTCCCGGACACTCGTTAGGCTCTACAAGGCGAAAGGAACAAGCTTGCTTGAAGAACTTCGAGACCGAAGATGATCTACGTCGAGGAATCTAACTCAAGCTACCTCTTCACTAATTGAGAATTAGTGAAGCAAATAACCTATACTAAATGGCTAGTCTAGTGTAGATTGATGAAGTAGGAATTTTGCTCGCTTTAAAATTATTTTTCTCTCACTTTTTTTTCACCTCAAGAAAATCCAGTAAGCTCAAGGAGATGAAGAAGAAGATGAAGTCAATCATAGAATGGCAACCATGGGTGAGAAAATATCATATATCACTCATGTAGAGACTTAACCATGGCTAAAGATAATGGTTGGGTTAATAAATATCTAAAGTAAAACAAAATTAGTGGACTAAGTCAATGGTTTCCACAAGCTTCTCCAAACTTCATAAGCCATGACAAATTCCACTTAATTTTGTATATTCCCTTAATAATTAAATCCCCACATTATCTTAAGTGTGGTGTGAGTCTCATACATCCATGTACAGTGTATCATCAAGCATGACAGAAAGAAAAATAAATTAATATATATCACATATATATTAATGCATAAATGAGAAAAAGAAATTCTTAAGCGAGCTAATATTAGTTAATGTATATCAATATATCAAGTATATAATTACACATTAAATTATCAAATCAACACTTGATTTAATAACCCAGCTGTATCGCATACAACCGACTAATATCATTTATATGCATATCACATATACATATAACATATCATTGAATCAACACTTGATTCAATAATCTGATTATATCACATATAACCTGTATCGCAAGATTGGAATGCGGTATCACATACACGTATTAATCTCAGTCCCGTATATATCACATATGTGCCCTACTTCGTTTCGCCTGAGCCAGGAAACCTCTGTGTAGGACTCTAAAGACTCGTTAATACGCCGGTAGTAGGTGATGATCATATCAGTTGCCCATAAGCCGTCAACGGTACTAGCTGGACATAACGGCTACCCGGGTGTTGAGCGATCAGAAGATCAACAAACAAGCCTGCTCATACTCCAGTGAATCCAATGAGTAACACTACCGTACTGTCCGGTCTCTTCGTCTGATATATCGCATATCGAGTCTAGGGGTGGTAAACATCAGACCCCGATAACTTGATAAGTCATGCCGATATGAGGCTCATAACGGGTCGAGAAACTACTGATAACACTTACCAGTAAATCTCAGTATCAGCCCTGGCCAGGGACTTCCTGTTATGGCCAATCGACCACAACGCAACATCAACCCCCAATACCGGGAGAGACGAATCCCCTCCTATCGCTCATTGCCTCCATGTGACTCGGGACTGTACCCAAAAATCACCGTTTTGCATGCTCTCTTGAACGTGGTAAGGTGGAAATCAAAGCACAGTGGGAATCACACAAGACTCTATGACGATCTCGGGTCTACAGACTAACCTGTACCGGTGTCACCAAAGAACTGCTATCTGACGTTAGGTATAATACCATCTAGGAGTTCTCGGCGAGTCCTGTTCAGTGTACCCAGTCTCCACTAAGCACCCGTATACCATCTTTGATGTCAAACACCAATGGATATGGGATCATCCATCGCCCATCAAATGGGTCAAGAAGCATATACACTAGTCTACTCTAGAATATCGATGCCCCGTCTCGATACACCCTCGACTAGAAACAATTAAAGGATGAACTTATGGACTACCCTGGCCCCACTAGTATGATCTCCATCATAGTCCTAGTAGTCAAGTACACATCCTTAGGGCTTTATCAACATATGAGAGAAAGACAACATCACAATACAAGTCTATATGTTAAGATAAAGAATAACCAGATAGCATGCTATCATGTCAAGTAAGAAATTCTTCCCTATATATGTCCAAGCATCCATTGTAATATATAATCATGTACAACAATGGCCTCTAGGGCATACATACAACTAACAATCTCCCACTTGCACTAAGGCCAGTTGTTGTAGTATCTCATACCCAACATGTATCTTACAACTAACAATCTTTCAAACTGTATCTGGGGTTTTGTCCTCAGTGAGTAGATCCGCCGTGTCATTCTTCCTATCATCTCTCCTGACCTCGATCGCCCGGAGATCAACCATCTCCCTGATCAGGTGATACTGCCTAAGAATATGTCTGGATTTCTGATGGGACCGGGGTTCCTAGGCCAAAACCACAGCTCCATTGTCACCATAATGGTAGGAACCTTACCAAGTTTATCTCATGAACATTATTATCCAGACAGCCTCTTTGGCAGCATAGTTGGTAGCGATGTATTCACCCTTTATCGTTGAGTCTGCCACGGTATCTAGTTTGGAACTCTTAAAACATACCGTCCCTCCATTGAGGGTAAAGACAAAACCCGCGACTGTCTTACAGTCGACCTTATCACTCTAGAAGCTCGAATCCGTAAAGGACTCCACATGGAGTTCACCGTTACCAAACACCAAAAACATTTCTTTAGTCCTTCTCAAGTACTTAAGAATGTTCTTCATAGCTATCCAGCGTTTCTCTCCAGGATCTAATTGATACCTACTCACTACACCTAGTAAGAATGATACATCCTCTTAGATCTATCTCTATAGATCTTAATCACTGGATGTATGATGCATCAACCAGATCCTCCATGGAAAAACATTGTGATAAGGGGAGCTTGACCGAGTGTAGCATAGGAACACCATTTTTTATCAAGAGTATGGCATCCATGTAGAATACGAGGAAGACATCCTTACTCTCTACAACCTTCTTATATATACAAGGTTCATCTACCTTTTTGATGAAGTCAAACTTTTTGACTGCCACATCAAAACAGATGTTCCATCTCCGCGATGCCTGCTTTAATCCGTAAATTGATTTAAGCAACTTGCACACATTTCCACTGCTCCCTCTGTCTACGAAGCCCTCTGGAAGTGTCATGCACACGCTCTCTTCTAAATCACCATTTAGAAAAGCAGTCTTGACGTCGATCTGCCAGATTTCGTAGTTATGGTATGCAGTAATGGCAAGTAGGATCCGGATGGACTTAAGCATAGCCACTGAAGAAAAGGTTTCATCAAAATCCACACCTGGTTATTGACGACAACCTTTTGCAACAAGTCTAGATTTGAAAGTCTCAACTTTTCCATCTACACCAAGAATCTTCTCAAGATCCACTTGCTCCCGATGGGTTTTACCCCTTCAGGTGCAACTACCAAAGTCCCTACTTTCTTGGTGTATATAGATTCCATCTTAGATCGCATAGCATCCAGCCATTTCACAGAGTCCCTACTTGTGATGGCCTGCTCGAAACTAGTTGGGTCATCATCTTCCAACGATGCAATCCTCGCTTCCACTGTCATTGAGAAAACCGTAGTATCTCTCAGGTGGATGAGGAACCCTACTAGATCTGCGGAGATGCTGAGGTTCGTCGGGAACTATTGAATCCTCCGGTTCTACCAAATCAACAGCTGTTAGTTTGTCTAGCTGGAACTTTTTCCAGTTCTACCTCATGACCACTAATTTCTTCCATAAGAAATTCATTTTCTAAAAAGGTGGCATGCTGAGAAACAAAACACCTTTTGCTCCTCAGTGTGGTAGAAGATATACCCTTGCGAATGTTCGGGATATCCAACAAACTTATACAGTACTGACCTTGTCTCGAGCTTGTCCGGATTTTACTTTTCAACATAAGACGGACAACCCTATATCTTAACTCGTTTAAGAGATAGTCTCTTCCCATTCCATTTCTCATATGAAGTGGTAGGCACTGATTTGGATGGAACACTATTCAATAGGTATGCGGCTTCTCAAGCGCATAACCTCAAAAGGAAATAGGTAACTCAGCGTTACTCATCATAGAGCGCACCATATCTCATAGGATGCGAATCCTCCGCCCCGATACACCGTTGTGCGGTGGTATATACGGAGGAGTAAGCTGAGAGAGAATCTCATTCTCTTTTAAATAATCCAGGAACTCCGTGCTTAAGCATTCTCCTTCGCGATCAGATCGAAGGATTTTAATACGTTTACCCGTTTGGTTCTCCACTTCGTACTTATATTCCTTGAATATCTCAAAAACTTCAGACTTGTGTTTCAACATGAACACGTGTCTGAATCTTGAGAGAGCATCAGTGAATATACTGAAATACGAGGAACCATTCCTGGCATGTGTAGATATGGGACCACATGCATCACTATGTATCAGTCTCAAGAGTTCAGTAACTCTTTCTCCGTGTCCAGTAAACGGAGTTTCGGTCATTTTGCTTTTGAGAAATGACCGGCAAGTATTATAAGATGTAAATTTGAACGGGTTCAAATATTCATCCTTATGTAATTTAGCTAGTCGTGTCGCATTGATATGACCTAGTCTACAATGCCTTAAGAAGGATTCGTTCATTTCTAAACATTTCTTCTTGTGTGTGCTCTGTATGTTAAGAACTGTAGTTGATTTAGAACGTATATGACATTATATAACGTTCCTGATCCAATCAACTTTTGATTCAGGAAAATGTTCATAACATTATCCTGCAGTACAAAATTATATCTTTCTTTAGTTAATAAAGAGACGGATATAATGTTGCATATCAGGTTCGGTATGTAATAACATTCGTTCAGAATCAATGTATTACCATTTGGTAATATAAGGTGATAATTGCCAACTGCCTTGGCTGCAACAATTGCACCGTTTCCTACTCTAATATCCTTATCACCCAGTCCCAGTTCTCTACCTCATTTAAGCCGATGTAACAAATTATATATCTGGGATCCTGATCCGGTATCTAATACCCAGGGCGTAGAGTATACTGAGAAACGGTTCTCGGTAACGAACACATCCGAAGAAGATGTATCAACATGCTTATTTTTCGTTTGGGTCGCGTGAGAATCCGGATATTTCCCTATTTCCTGCTCGGACTTATAACGATTATAAGATAGAGCGGAACCAACGTTCCCCAGCCCATTATAACAAGCGGGTTCGGTCAATACATCCATATTATTATCTTGATTAAGGCATGTCATAGTCGCTAGCTGGAGAGAGAGAGAAGAAAATACATAGTGTATGCTCTTACAAGATTATATTGGTTATTATTTTATCTAATCAAGATGGCTCCCACTGTTTTTATTAAATCTTTCTTCAAAACCTTAAAAGAATGACTAGCCGGGATTAATTACACCCTACAAGTTCGCCAATCTTTCGGCCAGGCCAGTGCCGGCACTTTGAGAGAGGTTCCCCGTGCTTTCGAACAGACCTGATTAAAATAAATCTCGTTTTCCCAGAGGCATAACCCCATTGATACCTTTCTAGACACCTACTTGATCGGCTAATTGTAATGTGCAAAACTCTCCCAGGAGTAACTCTTACTCGCTGTAACGACCGTGTTTTCTAATACCTAATAAAATATATTTCTACTATCAAATAATTATTTATGTGTTTCTTTTATAGAAGAATAATTTTTTAAGTAATGCTAATAATTTTCAAAGCATTGAATATGATTAAAGGAATTTTTCTAAAATCTATTTATTGTTTTTATAGGCTTAAAATGTTTTAATAAAATTTATAATGCCTTAAAATAATCTACATATTTTTATTATCAATTAAAATAATTAATTCGTAATTAAAAATATTTTAAAGGATAAATTAGATCTTAATAACTAGCTAAAACCATAAGAATGAATATATTATTTAGTTTTAGCCCAAAATTATTTTTATACTAAAGATAACAATAAAATATATTTTCTGAAATTTTTCCAAAATTTTCCCGTATTTTTAACAATTTTTTAAACCAAATTCAACTTTTAAAATAATAAACAGATTGTTATTTTATTTATAAAAAATATATATATATTTAAATTCCCCTTTAACCTGGACCGTTGGATGCTCGATCCAACGGCCCAGAACCCACCGACGCGCCCACGTGGTGGGGACCACACAAAACCGCGTGATCCCCCACGCGTGACACGTGGCGGCGGCGGGGCTCTTAGCGGCGCGATCTCGCCCGTTGGATCATGATCCAACGGGTGAGATGAGAGGCGGCGGGCGCAATCACGAGCTGATGATTCTGCAATCATTGGCAGCGCGGATTTTGATGGGGTTTTAACTGAATTCTTGGATTTTATGGTTGGTGAAAAAACCCTATAAATAGGCACTTCAAACACTGATTTCTCACATCTCAGAACTCCAAAAATTCTGGAAAAAAAATACCAGTGCTTTCGTATCGACGACGCCGACGCTATGGCTCCACCTAATCATCGAGGAAAAATCAGGGCGCGGAGCTATTGAGGATTTTGTACACGCCTACATTTTCAACCCTTCGGCATCCGACTCAAACAAAAGGTAGGATCTGCCTCTCTCCCCTTTTTCTGTCGCCTTCTTCTTTACTCAATAACCTAGTTCCAACTTCTAATCATCAACCCCCTATTTAAAATGTTGTTATAATATTCGTGCATGCCTTTTCCTTGTACCCTCAATAATGATAATGTTAACCCATGTTTTAAAACGGTGTTTAATTTCCCCTGCACACAAAAATATATTGCACTCTCATACCACCTGGAATCTGATATGCTTAATGTCATAACCTATGAATTGTCAATTCACCTCTGACATACCCACACTTACCCATACTATCAAAATGATCTCGAAATAGGTTACTTCCACAAAATACCCTCGTTTAATTAAAATGTTATATTTGTTTAAATTATCCATAAGAGATAAGATATGTGAAATAAATATTTTAGATACGACATACATATATTTTACTTACACTTTTTCATCAACTACTATAATATTGTTAAACCCCCTTCAACCTTTTTAAAGAAGAAAATACTAAATTTAAATAACGGCTTATGGTTTTTCCAAAACGAACGTATTTTCTAAAAAGTTACCTCGAATCTAAAACACTATAATTTCATAAAATTATTAATTTCATTTAAATACCTCGACCTTTATTGAAGGGCCATTTTCAACAAGGACCATAATCCGTATAACGATATCTTTTCAAAATGAATATTTGGTACCTTATTGAAAGAAAGTTTTCAAATAAACACCAATCTAGGACAAAGGAAAGGTTGTAGGCATCAGTCGTTTATCTAAATCAGACTTTGTGGTGCCTAGGCTAGACAAGTGGGAAAGGTAATTTTAAAAGGCCCGTCTCACGGTGATTCGTGAGCGGATCCCTCCTTTCCTTACTTATGCTTACCTGGCCACAATTGGCGGTGAAGAGGCGATTTGAGGATCTCACAACTTACCCTTTGGAACAGTTAGGAGCAGTCTAATTTTTCAAATAAAAACCTCTTGTAACTTGTCCTTATAAAAATCCCTTGCAAAAGATTTTCAAATAAACACCACAACCTTTTATCGAAAGGATATTTTTCCGTAAAACATTATGTTTTTTCCAAAATGATAAATATTCCAAACCTCATGGTTTTTCTTAGAAGTAATAAAAGATAATTAAACACTATTATTCTTTTTACTAAGCATTCTCTAAGATGACACGAAGTACTTTACGAACTTTAGAAAATAAAACGAGTGGTTGTGGAAGGCCATTTTAAACGAGATCAATACTTTTAAATTTCCAGTTTATGACAACATGACATATACAAAACATGATACGGTTAGGGCTAGAATGCGCGGACCTAAGTATGGAATACTAAATATGAAGATCCCGATATTCCGGGTGAACAGTCCAAAGTGTGGACGACTATATAAATATGAAGATCCCGATATTCTGGATGAACAGTCCAAAGTGTGGACGACTATACAAATATGAAGATCCCGATATTCCGGGTGAACAGTCCAAAGTGTGGACGACTATAAAATGTGGAAATTCCATGCCTAGAGGTATACGCACTAACTCTAATTCGTCAAAAATTTTATACTGAACCACGGGGATGGGTGGTTTGATTAGGCAAGGAGATTCAGAACTCGAATTCCCCTACTACTCGATCATGATCCCGGGAAGTGAAATGATACATTTCAATTCCCCAGTTGTTGTTCCGTGGCCACAACGGAATAATCGCGAGTATCCGGACCCTTGTTTAACAAACTAAAACGTTTACAATATCTATTGATACTCAACACTAAACTCATATCATATGCTATACCTACTTGTTATCTTATCTACCTTTCTTTCTGAGACACGAGTTATTCAGTATCTTGGATGTGGATATCTTACCAGTTTAGACTTGTTGTTTATTATGGAACTGAAGGGTGGTAATACCTATGCACTTGAGTGATATTCATGCTAGACAAAGCTCCATCGAAGTCATGGGACACCTTTCAGGGATGTTCACGCTACCATATTGATTGCCATCCCAGGCATAAGCACCAGCTCATACTGCTTCCAGCTAGTCATGGGATATCTCAAGGATACGAGTATGTTCACCTGTCAATTCCATCCATACACACCTTGTTTAACCTGATTTAACTCTTACACTGAATATCCGTTTGACTTGACTTGAACCTTTACCAACATATACCTCACACAACCTATTCATATTCACATATCTAATTTGTATATAACCTCATACCTTTATACACATGTACATCATATTCATTATATACACATGTTCATTTCTATACCATTACTTTCTTATGAGGCAATCCTACCCGAGTATAACTCGCTGACGGACCTTCCTTTTCTTCCTCTATCTTTGGAATGCCCGTCAGATAAGAATGAGTATTATAGCGAGGATCAAGGTGTGAAGCCAACTTATGAAGATTTTGCAGACTGGACGATGGAAGATTAGCTAGATTTAATTTTTATTGTTGCCCACATGTTTGGGGCTTTTGTTTCTCCTCGATATAATTAAACTACTTAGTTTATTTTACTCTTTCTTTTGGGATGTAATAAAGTTTGGTTAATGGAAATAAATGCCTTTCGCTTTTATTATTTTTGTTTTGGTACACATCCTGCATGTTAAATATTCATACGCTTAACGTGACTGTATTGAATAGACCATCTTCAACACAGTTAGGTTGCGGACCATGCCACGTCATCCTTCTCCTTCTTTTGGGAAGCGGGGCGTGACACTCGCAGTGGGTATCGAGATCCAACTATCTCATAGAAGGTAACCAATCTCATTGAAAATTTCAACACTTGAAATTCCCAATAATATTTTTCCCTAGCGTCCAATGACCTTGACGGAGGCCAACAAACTATAGGCTGCTAGTCAAGTTCAACCCGTACATTTCATGATTGAATTAAACCTACCCGCACGACCCTTGACGGAGGCCCACAAAGTCGCACGACTACCTTAATCCAATTGCATCATATGCTGTAGATAAGCACTAGTTAGCTATCGCACTCTACGTCTTGACGGAGGCCAACTAACGTAGCACGAATACTAAGTAACACTTATCTGAAATGACGGAGGGTTACGATGGGTTTTTAAGAAAACCTTTTTCGTAATGAACTTGATATCGTTGTAGAATTGAGTGATTTTGAAAAGGAGTGTTTTTTAGGCTTTTGCTAGTTTCGCTAAAGAGGTCACTCCCGATGAAGGGATCTCGGCACTTTCCTCATCGAATGAGGTGCTGGATATTAATCAAGGAATACCACTATGCAAAGCAAGAACTAGAGAAGCAATCAAAAGACAAAACCGAGCGGGTTGTAGCATCTGCTAGCTTTTGTTAAAGAGGTCACTCCCGGTGAAGGGATCTTGGCTCTATCCTCATCGAATGAGGTGCTGGATATTCATCAAGGAATACCACTATGTAAAGAAAAAACTAGAGCTACCTTTTTTAAAACAGGATTCTACAGCATCTTTAGGTTTCTTTCTTTTTCATTAATCTCATTAATGAAGTCCCATCATTTATGCTTCCTAAGCATCACAGATAAAGAAACGAAAATACTTATATAACGTACGCTTATGCCATCCGTATTCGTCACGGGGTCCCGTCATGCACCGTTAGGTTAGATAACTAACAGCAGAGCGGGGGCAGGACTAGCGCGGATGCAAAATATAAGCAACATTTATTATATATCATATATATAATATTAAGCATACGTCTCAGGCAGTCATACGATCTCATCACAGAACATTACAGTAGAAGTCAACATATGAAATATTGAATATACTAGGAGGTCCGTGTTTTAAATTAAGCCAGTAAAAAAATACAGATTCCACTGTTGTGATGAATAACCAAACCCACATCCCTACACCCCTACGAGAGCGACAAGCAACCCTACCAATTCTAGAGTTAGGAGACCCGGTCTCCACTCCTCGAGATGGTCTCCTACTGGACTCTAGAACCCGGTTACTTGTGCTCCCCGCCTTGGGACTATTCTAATGCAGAAAAGTAAATAATATACATCAACGGTGACATCATCCTCAACCCGGAAGTGCCCCAATAAAAGAATATTACATATAAGTTTTTACATGAATAAAAATGAAAAAACTCTCATCTCACGCAAAAACCCCTGGCTATTCAAACATGACGATCCAATATAACATATCATAGCAACACATAATATCACATGTTATCAACGTAAGTAAATATGCGTATTCCAATTTTCGTTGACATATAGCAACGAAAACGGCGATACACCAAATATTACACTTACAGTCACAGAAAAGAAAGTGAAAACTATAACAATTAGAATCCGCAAGCACCATAGACATCATAAACCTGAAACATCACATACTGAAGGGTCCCGGCAGTGCCCCGGCCGTCGAAACGCGGCCAAAATGCGGAACAAAAATTTATTAAACCGGCGCTACCGCTGCCCGATTTCCGGATCGACCTTAAACCCTATACTAGCGAGCTAACTAAAAGTTAGAATCGTTATACCGAGTTGATCCGAGTCCTTCGGTATTCATTCCAAGCTCCTAGCGGTCTTTTGACGATGTTTGGTTGCCGGTCTTCCTTCGTCTCCGATGATCCACCCGAGGGAAACGGCGCAAGCTCCAACCTCGACAAACGAGGTAACCGACGCTCCAACGTCGCTAGCGATGGAGAGTGGGGGTGTATGAAAGTGTCACTACAATTTTCTCTCAACATATGAGCTCAAGAGAGCATCCATAGAAGATAAATGGAGGTGATGAAGACTTTGGCATGAACTAAGGAAATTTGCTAAGTTATTTTTCAAGCATGAGAGAGTGAGAGAGAGAGCTAGCATGTAATCTATCAAATGAAAATGAACCCCACCAAAAAAAATGGCCGGCCCCCTCTCTCTCTCCAATCAACAAAACCCCAATTTTCTTTTTCCAATAAAAATAACATCAACCATACTTTGCACCATGCTTTGAACCATGCCACTCCATGCCTCATGCCACCTCACACCCTCCACCTCATTATCAAACAAATGATTTTTCTAAAAAAAAAAATCAATAATGAGGTGGCACACCTTCTAGAAGTCATTCCGTATAAAATACGGAATACTTCCCGGTACATGTATCAAGATACATATACGCGTATTCATACCAAAATACGAATAGCCGAGAGAGAAAACGAATAGTGAACAATAATACTAGAATACATATATATATATACATATGTAAATTATTAAATCAAAAACCCGATTTAATAATCCGGCTTAATCCTAAGCCGCTAGTATTATCAACCGTCCAATTAAAGTCTGCACAGCAAGTGCACATATTTAATCGGACATCTGTATGTATCAACATACCTCATGTACACCATATCGCCTGAACCGTGAAAACCCTCTGTGTGGGATTTTAAAGACTCGTCAATACGCTGGCAGTGGGTTTAACCACAAGCACGTCAGTGGCACTAGCTGTACATAACGGCTACCCAGGTATTGAGCGAAAGGGAGGCCGACGAGCAAACTCATCCTGAACCCCTACTGAGCCTGTCAGTGACAATATCCGTACAGTCCGGTCTGTTCGTCTAAGAGTATCGCATATCGAGTCTAGGGGGGTGGATAAAGTCAGACCCCCGACAACGCGATATTTAGTGTCGGTATGAAACCCATCACCACCTGAGAAACTAACGATCCTGGATCGATAATTCTCGTCCACCGTGACCACGGATTTATGGTGATGGCCATCCGTACACAACGCGACATCAACCCCCAATACCGGGAGAGACGAATCCCCGACGATCCGATCACTGTCTCCATGTGGCTCGGGACTGTACCCAACTAAAACCTGTTTGCACGACTCCTTTGAGCCGTGGTAGGGTAGTAATCAAAGCACAGTGGGAACTCACACGAGACAAATGACGATCTCAGGTCGATAGACTAACCTGTACACATGTCACCTGGGAACTGTTATCTGACAATAGGTATAATACCAACTAGCTGGTTCCCGGCGAGTCCGTCCAGTGTACTCATAACCCAATGAGCACCTGTATACTATCTTAGGTGAACAAACTAACACCAATGTCTTGTGAGACCTGGCCACCGTCCCTCGTCGGGGTCTCGATCAGTATACACTAGTCTACACTGGAGTATCGATGTCCGGTCTCGATACTCCTACGACTAGGGACATTTAAGGATGTGCTTATAGACCCCAGCTCCCACGTATGTGATCGCCATCACAATACTGGCAGTCAAGCAAGAATCCTATGGGTTCTATCAACATGTATATGATGATAAAGACAAACCAGATAGCATACTATCATCTTGAGTAAGACTGTTACATCGGTATAGGTCCTACCTCAATCATCATAATCACAAGTCCGTGACTATGATAATTGCCTTGAGGGCACTATAGCCAACAATCTCCCAGTTGCACTTAAGGCCAATTATTGCGATGTCGCATACTCACAGCCCGTGTGATACCGAACACCCAACTTCTCTACTAATCAGTTTCGCAAAGCCCGTTTGCGAAAATGATTGCGTTCGAGAAATAGCCTCAGTGAGTGGATCCGCTCGAATGTTTCTTTCTGCATCTCTCTATATCTTAACTTCGCGGAGAAAACTATCTCCCGAAATGAGCAATACCTGTCTTAGAATTTGTCTGGATATCTGATGGGACCTAGTTTACAAATGAACTCCAAATCCAGCAAACTACTTAGACTGTATCGTCCACTGAATTTAATCAGTATCATGCGCCATGCCTTTCCTCAGTATCCGCTTGGACCACCTGTCCAACGTACCGTCCCTCAGAAGAGGGAAAAACTATAACTCTGACAGTCACTCTGTCATCCAGGTCACCTTGGAAGCCTGAAATGATAACCGTCTCCCGAAGGAGGCGGCCGTAATCATTTCCCAAGAACATTCACTTATGTTCAATAAACTGCTTCCCAATGTTTCTCCAGGATTGGATTAATATATCTGCTTATTGTATCTAGTACAAAAACAATATCTGGTGTGGTACTTGACATTTCATGATTAACTCAATTGCCTAAGCAAGTGATATGCTAATCATTCAGGTCCCTCTCCCCTTTAGTCTGTAAGACACCTTTAGAGAGGTTGACTCCATCACCCGCAGGTAGACCACCATGACAGGAGTCGTCCATTTAATGTCAAAGTACCCAGATTAGGATACTTCCCAAATCCAGATCCAAAACCTTAAATCTAGTAACCAGAAAACCTGATATTACATGCATATCCTGTGTGGAGAAACAACTTTGCGACAACCATAGTACAACCGATCGTAGTATAGGAATATCTCTTCCTATCAAGTGTATGTCATCCCAATACCTGGACATCACTCTCTACTACCTTCTTACCAGATCCATCTCCTATTCTGATGAGGTCAAAGCCTATGACTTTCACATCAAAAATAGATGATCTATTTCCGCTATACCCGCTTTAGTCTGTAAATAGACATAAGCTACTTGTCCTCTATGCTTCCGCTGCTCCCACCGACTACAACAACCCTCTGGCAGAGTCATATACACGTGCATTTCTAAAGCTAGTTTAGAACCACGCTATACTCATCCTCCTGCCGGGTCTTATAGTCTAGAACAGCAGTAATGGCAAGTGTGGGTAAACAAGAGCCTCCCTGTCACCGTCTCTGAGAAGACCGAAGTACCTCTCGGGTGCCTGAGGTTGCCCACCAAATCTGCGGAGTGGCTAATGGAACGTCAAAACTAATTGAATAGTTAGGTTCTATTAAATCATCAGTGATCGTTTGTGGTTCTGGAATCACTTCCAGTTCTACCATACTCCCACTTTTGTTTTTCTGAAAAAATCTATTTTACTAAAACCGTGGCGATTCAAAAACAATATAAATATTGATCTTCCTGATGGTAGAAAGTTAACCCTCATCAAAGCCCGGGATAACCCACAAACTGCCATTACTGAAACGTGCCTTGAGTTTATCCGGATTCTGGTTTTAAGCATCAGCCGGACAACTCCCTATACCTTAACATCGTTAAGATATAAATTGATTCTATATAAATCTAATATAGAAACAAAAGCACTAATCTAATTTGAACCAGATTCAAAATCATGCAGCTGTCTCCAGTGTATATCAACCAAATGGAAAAGAGGACAATCAGCATTACTCATCTAGGAGTGTATCCATATATGAGTAACCTGAAAAAGAAGCAAGTTCTCAAAACCATTACTATTAACGGAATACCAAACACAAGTATCTATATCTTCGAATATTTTGAAGAATCCCGATACTTCTAACAAATGGTTCTCTACTTCATTCTTATACCTATAACTTCTCAATATCTTGACTTTGCATTTCAACGAAATACTTGTCCAGAACTGGAGAAGTCACAAGTAAACAGAATATAGTACGAGTACCAACCCCTTTGTCCTAATGGACACTGGACAACATACAATACTTTGTACAAGTCTCCTGAGTTCAACAACTCAAACCCTGGGCGTCGTAGGTTGAAAAATTGTACTTTGGTTAAGAAGAGTTACACCGCTGTTGAATGCACCTTACCTAATCACCAACTGATATAGGTAAATGTCATAGACACAATATCAAAAAGTTATATCTCACTTTATAAAATAAATATACAGATATATCAATTTGAAATTGGTGCATAACAATGGATATTCAAAACCAAATATTTGCCATCCGGCAAAATCCAGATGATTTCCTCAAATATCACCAATTACAACGAATTCCGATATAATGAGGATCTAATCACCCAATTCCCAATATCTTATTCCCACTCACCATCCGTAATAACATACAGATGTGAGAAACTGATCTGGTAAATACATACCCTGGAGTTAGATTCCAATTGGGAAAACAGATTTCAATTAACATTTCACAGTGAAACCGAAACATGAAAATGTTTCGAAAAGGGTTAACTGGTATTCCTAGTAACGCCTCTTCCATTATCCTGAATCATGACAGTAACCATATACTTACCTGCCCTCACTGCAATCCCTTTATTATGTATTTACTTATTACCTTCTGTACACCTCCTTTACGCTAATTGGTTTTCTTCATTCCCTACCTTTCGGCACCAGCCTAAGGTTTGGAAGAAGACTATCCAATAAGCATAATAGGTGTACTCTCCTAATCTTAGAAGCCCTCGCAACCTGAGAGAAGGTAATGGGAAAAGACATCTGAATAATCCTATTCTTTTTCTCCTGAACCAGAATCCATTCTCGAGAAAGTTCCTTCGAGTTCGTATGTAACTATACGATGGATTTATCCAATGGAAGTGGATGTTCGTAGTGATACGAGGTGTTCTGGAGAAATGTAAAGTGAATGTAGGAGTGACAGGGGTATACATGGTCTTTGTCGTGAATGATGATGATCGCAATTTTCTTTGCCATTATTCTAATTTCTTTATATGTCTTTACTTATCACCTTCTGTACACCACAGTTAAGCTTGTTGGTTTTCTTCCTTCCCTACCGTTCGACACATGCCTATGGTATGGAGGAAGACTATCCAATAAGCTCAATAGGTGTACCCTCTCCTAATCCTAGGAGCCCTCACAACCTGAGAGAAGGTAAAGAGAAAAGACAACCGAATAATCCTATTCATTCTCTCCAGAACCAGAATCCATCCTCGAAAAAGTTCCTTCGAGTTCGTATATAACCATACGATGGATTTATCCAATGGAAGTGGATATCTATAGTGATACGGGGTGTTCTGGAGAAATGCAAAGGTGATATAAAAGTGGCAATGATGTATGCGACACCGTGACATTCCAAAAGCCACAGTGTTTTAAGAAGGTTCGGTCAATTTGGTTTCATGAGTTTTAGTCAAAGGTCGGGTCATAGTCGCAGCCAGAGAGAGAGAGAGAAGAAACACTCAGCGTGCACTCTAACCTAGATCAGAATGGTTGATCATTTTATCTAATCTGGATGGCTCCCACTGTATCCTCGAATTCTCCTCCAAACCTAAAGGAAGAATTAGTCGGAATCACCCGAGGAGTAATTCTACTCATCAGTGGGAATCGGGATCCAACTATCATCGTATGATAACTTGATGAAAGCCACTCAAGTCACCACACTCCAGAAGGTATGCGCAAGCCTGGCAAATTTCCTGTATGTTTGAAACTCCCGATATGATTTTTACCCCCAAACAGTTTATGACCTTGACTTTGGCCAACAAATCATAACCCGCAAGTCAAGTTCTACCCGTCATTGTCCTGATTGATTTAGACCCACCCACACACACCCTTGACTTTGGCCAACAAAGTGGTACGACTGTCCTAAACCAATGCATATCCATGCAACAGACAAGCAACACACAGCTACCGCACACGATGCCTTGACTTTGGCCAACAAACACCGCATGAATACTATACGCTACTTATCCGAAATGACGGAGAGCTATGGCTGGTTTTTGGCGAAAAACCTTTAACGTAATGAACTTGATATCGTTGAAGAAATCCAAGTGGTTTTATAAATATATAGTGGCGAAAACTTTTGCTAAAGAGGTCACTCCCGGTGAAGGGATCTCGGCACTTTCCCCGTAGAATGAGGTGCAGGATATTCCAAACTGAATACCACGATGCAAAGCAAAAACAATCGACTATAGTAAAGTTATTACGTTGACGCAAACTTTTACTCAAGGGGTCACTCCCGTTGAAGGGATCTCGGCCCTTGCCTCGTCGAATGAGGTGCAGGATATTCCAAATGAATACCACGATGTAATTACCACGATGTAAAGCAAAAGAGAACATCTGTAATGTCAGTTTTTAAAAAAAACTTGGTTCCAACAACATCATAAATAGGTTTGTTTTATCCTTGCATTGATAAGAATCTATGCAGTCCCATCAATTAATCACACCAGAAAAGAACGAAAATAAAATGTACGTATATGCCATCCGCATTCGCCACTGGGTCCCGTCATCACCCGTTAGGTTACTTAACTAACGACAGGGCGGGGGCTGGGCTAGCACGGGTGCAAAATATATACAACATCTACTAATATATATAAATATATATATAACATTCATCCCAAGCATGATATAAAGAAACATCACAGAAGCAACACAGAATGGTGGATAATCTGGAGCCCCGAGTTTCACTTGAGCTGCAAGTGAGACCCGACGTTCCCTGTCGTGTGGATAGCATGTGCAATGAAACCTAGACCCCTACGAGCGCGACAAGTTACCCGCCAAAACCAGAAGTGAGGTAGCCCCCTTCAGCAACGTGAATGGACCACCCAGCACTTCACGGAATCCGGTAACTTGAGCACCCCTCCTGGGTCACCTATACCCCCTACGAGTGCGGCGAACAGCCCGCCAATTTTAGAGTAAGGTCCCCTCCGTCCCAACGCCATGTGATGCGGACCGTTGCCCTCTAGAACCCGGCTATTCGTGCACTCCACCGCGGGGTAATCCGAGTACAGAAAATAAAATAATATACAAGGTTGACATCGACCTCAGCCCGGTCGTGCCCCAAAAGAATAATATACAAACTGGCAGTGACGGTAGTCCACATGTCGGACGCTCGTCCCGCAATATCAAATGTACAAATGAAATAAAATTGTACTAACATTGCACCATTTCTATCCACCACGACGATCCAACCAATATCACAGCACAACACAGAACATCAACGTGCATGTCATGTTCGCAAACCCGTCTAAAAGACATATAGCAATTAGACGAGTCTACCAATCAAATGACATTCACGGTCGCAGATATAAATGTATGTACTGTTAAACGCCCACTTAAATTATCGATCGACTAAGATCCAAATTGGCCCCAATAGAAAAACAACACTTTACTGAAACCTGGGTCAAAACAGAATATCACAAAAATCACAATTCCAAGAAATAGAGCTCCAGAAAAAATTTCGACGCCCGTTGCCACTATTCCGCCGCGGAACCGCCACCAATGGGGGGTTAGTGCGGCGGATCCGCGTCGATTTAGAGGCTTCAGGGGCTCAAATTTTCTCTGTACCCTTATATTAGCCTGCTCGGATTTTTAAGATGTGTGAAATAATTTTTTGACCACATTTGAAAATCGACAGCAAACAGAAAATTGAAATCGTGATTTCGGTTAAATCCGTCGATCGATCTTTTAAGCACGTCTAAACAAGCTAGTAAGGGGTTTAAAGGGTGGCTCTGATACCATGAAGGGTCCCGGCAGCGCCCCGGCCGTCGAAACGCGGCCAAAATGCGGAACAAAAATTTATTAAACCAGCGCTACCGCTACCCGATTTCCGGATCGACCTTAAACCCAATACTAGCGAGCTAACTAAGAGTTAGAATCATTATACCGAGTTGATCCGAGCCCTTCGGTCTTCATTCTAAGATCCTAGCGGTCCTTTGACGATATTTGGTTGCCGGTCTTCCTTCGTCTCCGATGATCCACCCGAGGGAAACGGCGCAAGCTCCAACCTCGACAAACGAGGTAACCGATGCTCCAACGTCGTTAGCGATAGAAAGTGGGGGTGTATGAAAGTGTCACTACAATTTTCTCTCAACATATGAGCTCAAGAGAGCATCCATAGAAGATAAATGGAGGTGATGAAGACTTTGGCATGAACTAAGGAAATTTGCTAAGTTATTTTTCAAGCATGAGAGAGTGAGAGAGAGAGCTAGCATGTAATCTATCAAATGAAAATGAACCCCACCAAAAAAAATGGCCGGCCCCCTCTCTCTCTCCAATCAACAAAATCCCAATTTTCTTTTTCCAATAAAAATAACATCAACCATACTTTGCACCATGCTTTGAACCATGCCACTCCATGCCTCATGCCACCTCACACCCTCCACCTCATTATCAAACAAATGATTTTTCTAAAAAGAAAAATCAATAATGAGGTGGCACACCTTCTAGAAGTCATTCCGTATAAAATACGGAATACTTCCCGGTACATGTATCAAAATACATATACGCGTATTCATACCAAAATACGAATAGCCGAGAGAGAAAACGAATAGTGGACAATAATACTAGAATACATATATATAAATACATATGTAAATTATTAAATCAAAAACCCGATTTAATAATCCGGCTTAATCCTAAGCCGCTAGTATTATCAACCGTCCAATTAAAGTCTACGCAGCAAGTGCACATATTTAATCGGACATCTGTATATATCAACATACCTCATGTACACCATATCGCCTGAACCGTGAAAACCCTCTGTGTGGGACTCTAAAGACTCATCAATACGCTGGCAGTGGGTTTAACCACAAGCACGTCAGCGGCACTAGCTATACGTAACGGCTACCCAGGTATTGAGCGAAAGTGAGGCCGACGAGCAAACTCATCCTGAACCCCTACTGAGCCTGTCAGTGACAATATCCGTACAGTCCGGTCTGTTCGTCTAAGAGTATCGCATATCGAGTCTAGGGGGTTTGATAAAGTCAGACCCCCAACAACGCGATATTTAGTGTCAATATGAAACCCATCACCACCTGAGAAACTAACGATCCTGGATCGATAATTCTCATCCACCGTGGCCACGGATTTATGTTGATGGCCATCCGTACACAACTCGACATCAACCCCCAATACCGAGAGAGACGAATCCTCGACGATCCGATCACTGCCTCCATGTGGCTCGGGACTTACCCAACTAAAACATGTTTGCACGACTCCTTTGAGCCGTGGTAAGGTAGTAATCAAAGCACAGTAGGAACTCACACGAGACAAATGACGATCTCAGGTCGACAGACTAACCTGTACACATGTCACCTGGGAACTGCTATCTGACAATAGGTATAATACCAACTAGCAGGTTCCCGGCGAGTACGTCCAGTGTACTCATAACCCAATGAGCACATGTATACTATCTTAGGTGAACAAACTAACACCAATGGGTTGTGAGACCTGGCCACCGCCCCTCGTCAGGGTCTCGATCAGTATACACTAGTCTACACTAGAGCATCGATGCCTGGTCTCGATACTCCTACGACTAGGGACATTTAAGGATGTGCTTATACACCCCAGCTCCCACGTATGTGATCGCCATCACAATGTTGGCAGTCAAGCAAGAATCCTATGGGCTCTATCAACATGTATATGATGATAAAGACAAACCAGATTGCATACTATCATCTTGAGTAAGACTGTTACATCGGTATAGGTCCTGCCTCAATCATCATAATTACAAGTCCGCGACTATGATAATTGCCTTGAGAGCACTATAGCCAACACATACTTCAGATTTCATACCAAACCAAATGAATTCCTTAGACATCATAAACCTGGAATATCTCATATTCCGAATTTCATGCCTAACCTTATAAACCCCGCATTTTAGTCTCAATATTGAAAACACTTTTCAATAACCAGTCGGGCAATTCAACAAGATTCCCGACATCCTGATCGAATGCGTGTCGAAAACTTTAGTAGAGGGCCGCACCCCTGATACCGTCGACGAAGTGTACTTTGGCGAAACACCACGGCAGCGAGCACCCGGGGGATGCTTTTGGCAACGGGGTTCTCCTACAGTCACTTTGTCAGGGCTATGGAGCATGGCTATCTAGTAATGTTACCCGGCGAGTATCCGCGTACACTACGTGATTGCGACAGAGTTTTGATACATATCAAAATCCCGTGGCAACCGATCAAATGAGACTAAATTGCTAGGTTTACAAAATTCAAACTAGTTTTCACAAAACTAATTATTGTGAATTCCAAATATTGTATCACATATATAAACCCGAAACGATGTTAAAATTACGAATACGAAACACTCCGAATTGCCACTACAGAAAGATAACATCACATGCAATCTTGGCAAAAACAAACAATACCTGAAACACCAACCCCAGAGACTGGAACACCAAAGAAAAATGAAGCCCAAATACCTATACAAAATCGGCCAGGCCGGTTTTTAGCTTCTTTTCGTCGGGAAAAATCCGTTGGAATGGGCTCATTTTTCTCTGGTGTTCTTATTACATCATATGTAACAATCTACACTTATTTAAATAATTTTCAGAGAACTTTTTAAAAACGACAGATACTAGGGATTTGGTTTCGAGGTTTCGGAGTTGTTTCGGTTTCGTAATTCTACTAATATCGTCTAATTTTCTAACTTGGCTTTGAAACCACTGATGGATTCCTTAGCACCCTCACTAGGTTTTCTAACGGCATCAAGCATGCAATTTTAAAATTTCTAGTGTGCTAAGCAACCCAAACTAAGGATCTAACTGGAGAATTAGGGTTAAGCAATACAAGTAAACAACTTTACTCTATGTGAACAAGAAATACAACCTTTATAGACCGTTCCTTTACTTCTAAAGCTCCGTGTAGTAGTCCCTTTGCTCCAAGTAGTGGTCTCACGGACTCTTGTTAGGCTCCACTAGGCGAAAGGAACAAGCTTGCTTGAAGAACTTCGAGACCGAAAATGATCTACGTCGAAGAATCTCCAACTCAAGCTACCTCTTCACTAATTGAGAATTAGTGAAGCAAAAAACCTATACTAAATGGCTAGTCTAGTGTAGATTGATGAAGTAAGAATTTTTCTCACTTTAGAATTATTTTTCTCTCACTTTTTCTTCACCTCAAGAAAATCTAGTAAGCTCAAGGAGATGAAGAAGAAGATGAAGTCAATTATAGAATGGCAACCATGGATGAGAAAATATCATATATCGCTCATGTAGAGACCTAACCATGGCTAAAGATAATGGTTGGGTTAATAAATATCTAAAGTAAAACAAAATTAGTAGACTAAGTCAATGGTTTCCACAAGCTTTTCCAAGCTTCATAAGCCATGACAAATTCCACTTAATTTTGTATATTCCCTTAATAATTAAATCCCCACATTATCTTAAGTGTGGTGTGAGTCTCATACACCCATCTACAATGTATCATCAAGCATGACACAAAGAAAAATACATTAATATATATCACATATATTAATTGCATAAATGAGAAAAAGAAATTCTTAAGTGAGCTAATATTAGTTAATGTATATTAATATATCAAATATATAATTACATATTAAATTATTAAATCAACACTTGATTTATTAACCTGGCTGTATCGCATACAACCGACTAATATCATTTATATGCATATCACATATACATATAACATATCATTGAATCAACCTTGATTCAAAAATTCGGTTATATCACATATAACCTGTATCGTAAGATTGGAATACGGTATCACATACACGTATTAATCTCGGTCACGCACATATCACATATGTGCCCTACTTCGTTTCGCTTGAGCTAGGAAACCTCTGTGTAGGACTCTAAAGACTCAATACGCCGGCAATAGGTAATGATCATATCAGTTACCCACAACCCGTCAGCGGTACTAGCTGGACGTAACGGTTACCCGGGTGTTGAGCGATCAGAAGATCAAATAGCAAGCCTGATCATACTCCCGTGAATCCAATGAGTAACACTATCGTACAGTCCGGTCTCTTCATCTGATATGTCGCATATCGAGTCTAGGGGTGGTAAACGTCAGATCCCAGTAACTTGATAAGTCATGCCGATATGAGGCTCATAACAGGTCGAAAAACTACTGATAACACTTACCAGTAAATCTCAGTATCAGCCATAGCCAGGTACTTCCTGTTATGGCCAATCGAGCACAGCGCAACATCAACCCCCAATACCGGGACAGACGAATCCCCTCCTATCGCTCATTGCCTCCATGTGACTCGGGAATGTACCCAAAAAACCACCTTTTTACACGCTCTCTTGAACGTGGTATGGTGGAAATCAAAGCTCGGTGAAAATCACACAAGACTCTATGACGATCTCGGGTCTACCATCTAACCTGTAAAGGTGTCACCAGAGAACTGCTATCTGACATTAAGAATAATACCATCTAGGAGTTCTCGGCGAGTCCTTTTCAGTATACCCAGTCTCTACTAAGCATCCGTATACCATCTTTGATGTCAAACACCAATGGATATGGATCATCCATCGCCCATCAAATGGGTCAAGAAGCGTATACGCTAGTCTACTCTGGAATATCGATGCCCCGTCTCGATACACCCTCGACTAGAAATAATTAGAGGATGAACTTATGGACTACCCTGGCCCCACTAGTATGATCTCTATCATAGTCCTGGCAGTCAAGTACACATCCTAAGGGCTTTATCAACATGTGAGAGAAAGACAATATCACAATACAAGTCTACATGTTAAGATAAAGAGTAACCAGATAGCATACTATCATGTCGAGCAAGAAAGTCCTCCCTATATATGTCCAAGCATCCATTGTAATATACAATCATGTACAACAATGGTCTCTAGGGCATACATACAACTAACAGGGACAGTCTCTGAGTTGTATATGAACTGTCAAGACTTAGAGCTAGGATTTTGCCATGGCTCCATTTTTGTTTCGACCCTTGGGTCTTTTGTTGACGTTGCATCTACATCCTGTTGGCAAGAGAAGCACGTCGGGCTGGAGTTAGGATTTTTTCGTCACTTCTTTTTGATTTGGCTCCTTGGAGCTTTTGTTAACGTTGCATCTGCACCCTGTTGGAATGAGAAGAACGTCGAGTCGATCTCTAGGCTGTAGATAATTCCGTCCAGATCTGGCTCTCCCTTTGATGGAGCCTAGTGGGAAAATATGGTTTCAGTTCTTTCATTTGTGCCCATGGATCGTATACAAGAGTCAATATGGACATACTTACAGGGCAGAGAAAATTTTATTTTATTTTATTTTTTATTGCCGTGATGCTCTATCTTTTCATCTTTTCATATCGCGAAAGTCATGATTGCCCAATCATTTTGGCTATTTTTCGAGGGGCCCAATCATTTCGGCTATTTTTTTTTCTATTTTTACTCGCTGCTTTTTATTGCGAGTTTCCCAAATATTTCGGCTGTTTTTATATGCATATAGTTTTTTACTCGCTGATTTTTATTGCGAGTTGCCCCATTATTTCTGCTGTTTTTATATGCATTTTTTTTGCTACTCGCTGTTGTTTCTATTGCGGGTTTGGAATCTGATACCAACCATAGCATCAGCATCGCTATGACTGGAATATTTCCAGGAGCGAATCATCATTTTCCGTGAAAGGACTTGGAGTTTGACACCTGTTTAGTCGTCAACATCGCTATAACTAGGATATTACCATGAGCGAATCATCATTTTCCTTGAGAGGACTTGAAGTTTGATAGGCATCAGTATCGCTGCAACTGGGATATTGCCTGGAGCGAATCATCATTTTCCTTTGTTAATTTGAACAAAGGTGGCTTAGCAAACAGGGTTAGGATCCTGTCGACTAAGGCTTTTTAACTTTATGATCCGTAAAGGTCTCATAAAGGTATTTCTTCCTACGAGTCGTGAGGATCCCGTAGGTGTATTTTCTCCTTAGAAATCGTGGGGATTCCTAAGTGATATTTTCTATCGTAAGTCGTAAGGATCTTCCAAGAGTGTTTTCTCCTTATAAGTCGAGAGGAATTATAAGTCGATAGGATTTACAAGTGTCATTCACCATATGAGAACATTTCTCGCCATTGGTGGAACTTGGTGAGGGAAATGTTTATTTGTACCCGTGGATTGTATACAAGGGTCAATATTGGACCGCCTGTAGGGCAACTTGGGGGATATAACGGCTTAAGAATAGGTTTGGATCCCTGTAACTTAAGGCTTTTAAATCTTAGGAGCTGTGAGGGTCTCATAAGGGGGATTCTCCTTACGAGTCGTGAGGATCCCGTAAGTGTAATTCCTCCTCAGGAATCGTGAGGACTCCTAAGTGTGTTCTTCCTTTGTTGGTCGTAAGGATCTCACGCAGGTATTTTCTCCTCACAAGGTCGAGAGGACATTACAAGTGCATATAAATTTTTTTATTTTACAAGTCTGCGCCCTTTCCAGGTTTTCACAAACTCGCCGGCAGTCCAGCTGATTTTTACTCACGGCGCCCTTTCGGGTTTTCATCCGTACCCATTTTGCTTGTGAACATACATTTTTTTAACAAGATTGCGCCCTTTCGGGTTTTCACAAGCTCGCTGGTAACCCTACTATTTTTACCCACGGCGCCCTTTCAGGTTTTCATCCGTGCCCATTTCTCTTGTGAACATACATTTTTTTAACGAGATTGCGCCCTTTCGGGTTTTCACAAGCTCGCCAGTAGGCCTGCTATTTTTACTCATGGCGCCCTTTTGGGTTTTCATCCGTGCCGATTTCGCTTCTGGGCATACCTTTTTTTTGCGAACGATGGAACTCTCAAAAGTAGTTTCACCCCAGATGACCCATCTGTTTGCCGGTAGGACTTAGGGATGGCTTCATCGCTTGAGCAGCTGTGTCGCCAGTAGGACTTGAATTGCAACCCTCTCCATTGAGACTTCGATTGCAATATAGATCTTAAAGGAGTGTATCTCCGTATTTGGGGCAACGTGCTATTTTAGGGACGTTCCGGTCCATTATCGCCATATTTGAGACAAATTTTTAATTTAAAGACATCTCGGTCCGTTGTCGCCATTTTTGAGTCGGATTTCTAGTTTAAGGACATCTCGGTCCGATATCACCATGTTTGAGGCGAATTTTTAGTTTAAGAATATCTCGGTCCGTTGTTGTAACGACATTGTTTTAATGTACAGAAAATTTTTAAAGTTAATGTACAAATGGAGTATTTGTAAATCCTGAGCACAAGTTATAAATTTTATTTGTTTTTAAACAGCAAGAAAGCACTTGTAGCTCATTGGTAAGGCCTTGCACTGCTGTGACGTAACCCCTATGTTCGAATCCCCCCAGCCACATATTATTTTTGCTGATTTTTCTTTTAAATTTTTGGAAGCCCAAAATTTTACACCTGCAATATACGTAAAATGAAAAGTCACTGAAAAATCAAACATGTGTAAAATACTATTAACTACGACTAGGACACGTGGCATTCATCCAGACCCCAACCCACTCACCACGACCGGCGAGATTGCGCTCTGGGCCGGCCCCGCCGGGCCTCCCATCCCTAATGCCTCCAATTTTTGCCCTAGCACCCCTTAGACTCCCCCACTAACCTTAGTCTGTTTGTTTTCCCTACACATTAACAGAGAATTAAAATGTGACATTAACCCAAAATGTTAATGCATTTTAATTCCATTCTTCAATCCTCAAAACCCTAATTTCTCCTATAAATACCATCCTATACCCTAGCCCTCCTCATTCTGAAATCTCTTGTTAAAACTCTCAAAATTTTCTAAGTCCAAAAAGTTGTATAAGTGGAGTTAGCCTAAAGTCAAGTTCCGGTGATGATTCGGGACAAATCCGGCGACACCGCGACTCCATGAAACCATCAAACGCTCCATCAACCTCTCCTCTCTTCTCCAAACTTGTAAGTCCCCTCTACTCTTTTCTTTTCACCTCTCAAAACTTCTTATTTTCAATGATGTCGGTAAGTGGAGTTATACTGACATCCATCTATAAAACTTTTTAAACTAACAATTTTTCTTAAGAACTATTTATCTAAATCATTGTACTTAGTTTGTTAAACATTAAACTATAATTAAAAATAAATTTCAATTCAAAACTCCATATAAAAAACACTTTTATTGCACTTTTATGGTTAAATACCACAAACTTTCTATTCTACATTACTTCATCATATAGCTCATATTAGTTTTAGAAAACTCACGAGATAATGATCTACCTTATCACAACACTCATCATGACATAGCACGATTGCCTTTTTACAATATTTTTGGGTCTAATGCAATTTTACGATAAAATACCCTAAACTATTAAAAACTGTATTCTTTAAGATTCTTTTAATTAAATTCCATACAATTATATCCTTACAACCCATTTTGTGGAATTCTATTTGGTTGGTGCGGGTTATCGCACATCTATCGGACTAGTAGGGCGAGATGCAGATATCCTCACGGAGCATACAATCTCGATGGAATTTTTATTACAATTTTTAAGAAAACGTGATTTAAATTTAATAAATAAATTTAATTTTTAATATATATTATCAAAATATCTATTTTAAATATATTTAATAATTCCATGTTTTCTAAATCAAAAGAAAAGAATCACAAAAGTTCATGAAAATACCCTCGAAATCAATACAAGTAAAATTACATGAAAATACCATATACTATTCAATTTAGGTTTATATCCACTAAAATATCTCATCACTTTTAAAATCACATCTATGAAAACTCTAAAGACGATAATTAAATACTTGAGGTTTATTTTTGAAAATATATCAAAACCATTTTTCATAAAACCCCCTCAAGTTTATTAATTTACAATAACGACTCTAGTAAACATAGGTTTAAGCAGGACCAATTGTAACCCTTCGAAAATCGTTTAGGCAGTTTTTCGGTAATCGGCTAATTTTTCGGTTTTTTCCGTAAAAAGTCAAAATAGGTATTTTTCATTGTAGATCTAATTATACAAAATTTAGATAAGATATTACTATAATTTTGTCACTAAAATGTCACTTATAATTTTCTAGTTAAATAAAAAAAAATTCGTAATTAATTATTTTTTATTTTTATTTTAAGCCTTTTTAAATACATTAAATTAGGGATAAATACAAATTTAATTAGGTAAATTTCATAATTAGGAATCTTTATAAGCTAAAATATGGTGTTAATAAAATTATATCATGACTTGCAAACTTTTGGTTTTAGGGTGGGAAATTTAATGGAAAAATGGTGTAAAATGAGGTTTTTTTTGTAAATTGTTGATATGAAAGCATTAAATGACAACATGGGGTGTTTATTGACCTAGAAACTTCTCCAAATTTCCCCACACCCTCCTCCTCTTCCTGCTGGTCAAATTTCAGCAGCTCCCCCTTCATTTCTCACTTCATTTTGCTTCATTTTGCTATCAAAATTCAATGAAAATTCACAAATTTCCATCTCCATTCAAAGCCAAACCCTAATCCACTCTCTCCTCACCCAAATTAGTTCAAAAACTTGATGAAAGGAGGCTTCTTGGTGATTTGATCAAGGTAGGGTTCAAGCTTGTGAGGTGAAGATTCTAATCTTTTTGTTAACTTGTAGTTTAGATATGCTAGAATTGAAATTTGAAGTATTAGTTTAGTAGTAAATGTTTGTTTAGGAAAATCAAGAGAAGGATTTGATTTTAAATTAGGGTTTGTAGCATGGTGGTTGGATTTAAGTTAGGGTTTGGTTATCTAATTGATTGGAGTGGTTAATAGTGTAGTGTTATGCTCGCTAAATCGACAAAATTGCGATGTTTGTATCGAATCGGTTTGAAATTTGCTTACTAGATTTTTTCAAAAATTAGAATGCGATCAAATTGTGTTATGTTAGCGATATAATTAGCTTTGTATAGGACTATTAGAGTGCGCGAATGCGGGGTTTCGTCTAGTCGGGTTTTAGTTTTGTCGATTTCCCCGAAATGACGATTCTAGTTAACGATTAGCGATTTTCGTGCGTTTTTCCGCGCACCGAGTGTATGTTATGTTTAATTCGAGAGCGTCGATAATTGTATATTGTGACTTGCATCGTTTTAGGTTTTGTAATCTTATGCTTGGTGTTGTGCAAATATAGGATCGGTCGGGGAAACATCGGACACGGCACGTAAAGGCAAGGCGGTGGTCGGATCGGGTTAGCGGGGATTTCAGGTGAGTAGATGTATTCATCTATGGGGGAATCGTCTGAATGGCGCGAGGCGCCCCCTAGTTAGGATTACCCTACTTTTTGCAAGATTTATATTGTTAGCTAGCTTATCCATTCATGTACACTGCATACCCTTATAGCGAACAGTATATTAGATTGCATAGACATTCATCTATACTTATGCGATATTACTTCATAGGACACGAACACCATTACCATTGGCATCTGTTGCACGCGCACTATTCATGTGACACACACGCCTTTGGTAATTGCCATGCCACGTGCACTATAGAACCTGTTTATCATAATATCGCCACTTGCATTCATACTTGATATATGAAATTGCATAGCATACGTATACCTCGCATCATCATCATATTTATATAGATTTCTAGCAAAATTCACATCGTATGCATTGATATCATAGACATTTATCATATATAACATGTGGACATTATGATTTTCTTGAGGATTTCAGTATTGCTGCGATTTCTGGATTTTTGGGGAAAACCGCAAGAATTTAACAAAACCTTATATTTATCATTTTCAAAACAAAGTTGCGGTTTTCTCGTGATGTATGTGTCGTCCACCATGAGTTTTCATGTTTCTGTTGGATTTCGAGACCCGATTCGAGGAGTGGATGAACCGTTTCGGGTACATGGTGGGCCCGGTATGGTACCCCGGGGCAAGAAGATCGAGTTGTAGACGATGAGCCTGGCAGGGGAAGACTACCTACCGGTGATGTCTGGCGCGGCGGATATCCGGAGGATACCGACCGTTGTCGTGAGATTTATGATATGGGCCGATCCGGACTGACGGAGCCCGATATTGAGACAGATATGATTCCTATTTGGTGTCGATGCTTGACACGGGTTTTCAGATGATTTCTTGATGGTACTTAGCTATTATACAGATATTCATTTTCTAAAGTTAAGAATTCAATACCCGTAGCATTTAAAACACTTAAAGACTTAATAATGACATTGCATACCTGTGCATGCATACTAGAGATATTATATCACATATGGACATGCATGTTGTGGTGCATTGCGTGCATTCTTACGATTGCCTTATTAGATGTTATATTTACTCACGAGCTGGCAACTCACCCTCGTTGTGCCACAGTGTCTTGCAGGTCGGACCCGTCAGTCTTGTAGCGGCGGGCTATCTTATCATCAGCTCCTTTTGCTCAGACTCGCGACATCGCCCGTAGGTGGGTTGCGAGCACACTTTATTTTTTTTGCTTTGTCATTGTATCTAGTATTCTCCATCTACCACTTTATATTGTATATGTGACCTAGTGGTGAGACTGAGAGGTTGTATATTTGTGGTTTCTTTTGGGTCGAGCTCACTTGAGCCGGCGATGTGTTTTCTGATATTTTGCATCTCTTTATTGCTCTTTTCTTGATACTACTATTATATTGCATGTGGTTGTGATCCGCCTTGGGCGAAGAGCTAGCTCCCGCTTGAGGATGCCATTTTTATGATTACAGGTTTATTATCTTGTTGTACCCATTTTGGGGGATAGAAAATACAGGGGAGACTCTGCCGAAATTTTCGGAAATTTTTGATGTTTTAAAAAGGGATTCTATGCAACTTAAATGATTTTTAAAAACCATTTTCATTAAAGGTTTTCCTTCACTCTCTTTTGTTTTCGGTTTAGATTCTTCTGGGCTTTGCCTGACTTAGGTTACGGTACGCCTTTAGACGTCTCGTAATCTAAGTGCCAGTCGCGTTCCGTACTTTCGGGACGTGACACCAATTTTCTTGAATCTCAGGGAGCCGGAGAATGTGGGTGCTTGCCTATTTAAGGCAGACATATAAAACGGGTTTATCAATGGTAATTGGCTTGGAAAAAGTCACAAATCACGCCGTCCATGTGCAGCAGTTACCGATAACTCCAAAACTAATTCAGGACTTCAATTCTGATTAAGTTTCTGACTCAGTCGGAGTCTCAGCCTAATCTGAAATCAATCCATCCATGCATACAATTCAATATAACTCCAATGCAACATGAATCCTTTTATACCAAAATACAATCTATATCAACATGGATTGATTTGACCGATCCATGGATATACATTTGACTTTTCTACATGACTATCCGTTTATATCCTTATCCGTTTACATGAACAATTGATATCATGGTTTCGGCAAGTCTTATATTTACAAATCACTACAAAACAATACAATAATACATTACGGGGTTTAAAGGGGTAGATTGGTACGGAATGTGTTTAAAGTGGCATGAGACAGTCACTTTAATACACCTAACCTGAATATCCATAGCCGTTGTCCCATGGGTTTTGACGGGGACTTGTACTCCTTATACCATAGTCCATGGCGTAAGCTGGACTCCTCTCGTATACACTGGCATATTCTGTACCAAGCTACAAACAGCTGTGTTAACATAACTATCAACATTATACCAGTTATATTCTCATTATCTTTTCAGTCTATTTCCATCTCTCTTTGGGACTTACCGAGCGATTGTTCGCTGACGACATTCCTTTTCTATTCTTTCTTTAGAATGTTGTCAGGAGGACTCGACTCTCTAGAGATCGAGCCTAGCTCAGAAGACTTGGAGCAGTTCGTCGACAACCCAGAGCTCTAGACACTTGTATATACTTTTATTTTCAGTTTCATGCCATTGTTTAGGCATTGCTTTCCAGTCTTGTATTTACTTTCCAGCATTGTATTGTAAAGAATGTTTAATAAATAAAAAGTTGCTGATCATTTACATCTCATGTCTTTCTTGTGTACATTTATATTATATTGCTTATATACGCTTAGCATGTTTAAATCTGAGTAAATACGTCGCGTGACCCATCACGTCTCCTTACCGTACTCTGGGAAGCAGCGTGTGACAGTTGTCTCCATGTTTGAGGCGAATTTATAGTTTAAGGACATCTTGGTCCGGTGTCACCATGTTTGAGGCGAATTTTTAGTTTAAGGACATCTCGGTCCTTTATCGCCATGTTTGAGGCAAATTTTTAGTTTAAGGACATCTCGGTCTTTTGTCACCATGTTTGAGGCGAATTTCTAGTTTAAGGACATCTCGGTCCGTTGTCGCCATGTTTGAGGCGAATTTCTAGTTTAAGGACATCTCGGCCCTTTATCGCCATGTTTGAGGCGAATTTCTAGTTTAAGGACATCTCGGTCCTTTATCGCCATATTTGAGGAGAATATTTAGTATAAGGACAACTCAGTCCGTTATCGCCATGTTTGATGCGTAATTTTTTTTAACGTGATTGCGCCCTTTCGGGTTTTCACAAGCTCGCCGGTAACTCTGCTGTTTTTACTCACGACGCCCTTTCAGGATTTCATCCGTGCCCATTTCAATTGTGGGCATACCCCTTTTTTTAACGAGATTGCGCCCTTTCGGGTTTTCACAAGCTCACCGGTAGCCTTACTGTTTTTACTCACGGCGCCCTTTCGGGTTTTCATCCGTGCTCATTTCCCTTGTGGGCATACCCTTTTTTTGCGAACGATCGAACTCTCGAAAGTAGTTTCACCGCAGGTGACCCATGTGTTTGCCGGTAGAACTTGGGGATGGCTTCATCGCTGGAGCAATTGTGTTGCCAGTGGGACTTGAGTTGCAACCCTCGCCATTAAGAATTCGATTGCAATATAGATCTCAAGGGAATGTATCGCCGTATTTGGGGCGACGTGCTAGTTTAGGGAGTTCCGGTCCATTATCGCCATATTTGAGGCGAATTTTTAATTTAAGGATATCTCGGTCCATTGTCGCCATGTTTGAGGCGAATTTCTAGTTTAAGGACATCTCGGTCCGTTGTTGCCATGTTTGAGGGGAATTTTTAGTTTAAGGACATCTCGGTCCTTTATCGCTATGTTTGAAATGAATTTTTAGTTTAAGGACATCTCGGTCCCGTGTCGCCATGTTTGAGAGGAATTTCTAGTTTAAGGATATCTCGGTTCAGTGTCACCATGTTTAAAGCGAATTTCTAGTTTAAGGACATCTCGGTCCTTTATCACCATGTTTGAGGCGAATTTCTAGTTTAAGAATTTCTAGTTTAAGGACATCTCGGTCCGTTATTGCCATGTTTGAGGTGAATTTTTAGTTTAAGGACATCTCGGTCCGTTATCGCCGTGTTTAAGGCGAATTTTATTTTTTTTGCGAACGATAGAACTCTCGAAAATAGATTCACCGCAGGTGACCCATCTGTTTTCCGGTGGGACTTGGGGATGGCTTCATCGCTGGAGTAGCTGTGCCGCCAGTGGGACTTGAGTTGCAACCCTCACCATTGAGACTTCGATTGCAATATAAATCTCAAGGGAGTATCGCCGTATTTAGGGCGACGTGCTAGTTTAGGGACGTTCCGGTCCATTATCGCCATATTTGAGGTGAATTTTTAATTTAAGAACATCTCGGGCCGTTGTCGCCATATTTGAAGCGAATTTCTAGTTTAAGGAAATCTCGGTCCTTTATCGACATTTTTAGGCGAATTTTTAGTTTAAGGACATCTCGGTCTGTTATCGCCATGTTTGAGGTGAATTTTTAGTTTAAGAACATCTCGGTCTGTTATCGCCATTTTTGAGGCGAATTTTTAGTTTAAGGACATCTCGGTCCGTTGTCTCCATGTTTGAGGCGACGGAGCTTCTTTGCATACCACTTTCAGATTTTTTGACTAAGGAAGACAGCGAGCGGACACAAGCATCGTCATCTATCATTGACCTAGGTCCTGACTCGTTAGGCGTAGTATTTTTTGAGAAATCGGACGTTTATTGGCCGGAAGGGTCTTTCGCCATGCATATCCATGAGCAGGTAGGCTCCACCTTGGTAGACTTTGTCTATGATATACAGGCCTTCATAGTTTGGATCGAATTTCCCCTGTTTTGCACGATTGGGGATCATCGGTCTTTTGACGACTAGCACGAGCTCGCCTTGGCGAAACTTTCTTGGCCTGGTCAGTCTCTCATAAGACCGTATCATCCTTGCCTTATAAGTCTCCAAGTTTTGTTGTGTTATAAGGCGAGTTTCGTCAAGGGCGTCGAGCTCCTCAAGCCGAAGATGAGCATTTTCTTCATTTGTCATCTCGTATCGAACCGCTACTCGCAGAGAATGGAGTTCTATTTCCAAGGGAAGTACTGCTTCTGTGCCGAATACCAACGCGTATGGTGTTGTATTCAGCGCTGTTTTGAACGTTGTTGGGTACACCCAGAGAGCTTCATGCAACCTTTCGTATCAGTCTCTCTTGTTTCTGGACACCGTTTTCTTTATAATCTTTGTCAACGTCTTGTTGAAAGCTTCAGCTAGACCGTTGGCACGAGGATTATAGACTGAAGAGTATCTCCAATCAATCATATGCTGTTGTGTGAAGCGGCTGATTTTATGGCTTCTATAATCTAGCTCATTATTCGAGATAATTCGTCACGGAGTGCCGAACCGATAGATGACATGTGTCATAAAGAAATGGAGGATATTCTTCGTCTTTACCTTCCTTAGTGGTACAGCTTCTGCCCATATAGAGAATTAGTCGGTCATTGCCAATATAAACCGATGTCCTTTGGATGACGCTGGTTCAATGGGGCCAATTATATCGGTTCCCCACATTCCGAACGGTCAGCTAGCCACTGTGGATGTAGCGGATTTGGATGTTGGTGGATGAAGTCCCCATGCATTTGGCATGAATGACACTGCTTCGCATATTTGAGGCGGTCCTGAATCATTGTGGGCCAATAGTAACCCATTCTTTTGAGCTTCAGCTTCATCTTTGGCCTGACTTGGTGAGAACCGCAAAGGCCGACGTGAGTTTCTTGGACGACTTTCTTTGCTTTTCCCAGCCCCATGCATCTTAGCCACAGGCAGTCGAGCGATCTCTTATATAAAGTATCATTGACGAAGGCGAAAGACAAAGCTCGTTTCATGAGCTGATATAGAGATGACGCGTTTTTGGGCGTTCGTTAGGATTTGAAGTAGTCTATGAAGAGTTCCCTCCAATTCTTGACCTTTTCTTCGTCCTCTATTTGAAGGGCTACTTGTTCGATCGTTTCTTTTCCTTCGGATGGCTCTGTTAATTGTCCCGAGGATATTTCTGTCGGCGCGAGGATCCTGCGACTTTGCACGATGATCTTTACGTCATCGAGGTCTTCGTCGGCTAACTCCTTAGCCAATTTGACCAACGCGCCCACCTTACTGTTCTCCGCACGGGGTATACTCTTCAGGATGTAGGAGAGGATTTGTGTCAACAGTTGTTGCACCCTTTCGTCATACTTTATCAGCTCCGGCTTGCATGTCTGATAGTCTCCATTTACTTGGCTAACGATCAATTGGAAGTCTCCATATATGAGAAGGTCTTTGATTCCCATGTCGACAGCGATCTTGAGACCTGCTATCAAAGCTTCATATTCAGCTTCTTTATTAGTCCTTGGCTCTATTAAGGAAAGGGCGTAACGCATTATCCCTCCTTGCGGAGTCACGAAGATAAGGCCCACCCCGGCTTTGATTATGGGGGTGTTTTGCTTTCGCCTCTTCATGGAAGATGCTCCATCGAAGTAGAGTTCCCACCAGGAATCATTTTCTTCCTTCTCTCCTTCGATTGTGTCGAACGCATGTTCATCCGGCAACTCGCAATTTAAGGGGGAGTCGGCTGGTATCGAATGCTCGGCGAGAAAGTCGGCGATGGCCTGGCCTTTCGCTGTATTGAGAGGTCGATACGTTATCGAGAACTCCATCAGGAGGAGGGCCCATTTGGCAAGCCTTCCTGTTAATATAGCCCTTGACATCAGATATCTTAGAGGATCCACCTTTGATATGAGATGGACCTCATGTGCCAAGGCGTAATGTCTGAGCTTCGTTATCGCGAAGATCAGTGCCAGGCAATGTTTTTCGATGGGGGAGTAGTTGTTTTCTTCCCCCAAGAGAGCTCGACTCAAATAGTACAAAGCTCTCTCCTTTTCCTGTTCGTTCTCTTGTGCCCATAGCGAGCCTATAGAATCTTCAAGGGGCAGTTGTATATAGGATGAGAGGTTTTCCTTTAACCGGAGCGGTCAATACCGACAGATTTTGCAGATATTACTTGATTTCGTCTAGTGCATTTTAGCACTTTTGATCCCAGACGAACGGGGTCCCCTTCTTTATCAGATGACTGTAGGGACGACATTTTCCGGAAATTGGCTATGAACTGCCGGATTTATGCAGCTTTCCTTGAAAGGATCGCAACTGTTTGAGGGTCCTTGGCATGGGCATTTCCGTAATCATCTTGATCTATAAGGGATCGATTTCAATATCCCGGTGCCGTATGATGAATCCTAGGAATTTTCCTGAGGAGACTCCAAACGCGCATTTCAGAGGATTCATCTTCATATTATACTTCCGAAGACATTGGAACACTACGTCTAGATGTTCCCAATGTTCCTCGTAAGACTTGCCCTTCACCACCAGGTCGTCGATGTAGCATTCGACAATCTCATGGATGAGATCATCGAAGATCTTTATCATGGCCCTCTGGTAGGTAGCGCCAGCGTTCTTTAAACCGAAAGGCATCACCTTGTAGCAGAATATACCCAGCGGAGTCCGGAAGGCGATATGTTTTGGTCTTCAGGATGAATTTTTATTTGGTTATATCCTGAAGATCCATCCATGAAGGAGAAGACCCCATGGATAGATGTGTTATCGATCATCAGCTCGGTAATAGGTACTGGGAAATCATCCTTCGGGCAAGCTTTGGTGAGGTCCCGAAAGTCCACGCAGATGCGCACCGTCCCATTTTTCTTCATCACCGAAATGATGTTAGCGATCCAGTCAAGATATTGAACTTCTTGGATGAAGCCAGAGTCGATTAGTTTCTTGACCTCAGCATTTATACCCATCTTAAGTTCGAGCCGCATTCTTCTTAGCGCCTGTTTGATTGGCTTTATGTCTGGCGATATGACCAGTTTATGTACTCCTTACCTTTGGATCTAGACCCGGTATTTCGGAATAGTTTCATGCGAATCAATTTTTATACTGCATGAGCACGTCTTTTAACATGGCTACCTATTTTTTAGATAGCAGCTCACTGAGGAACGTTGGCCTCGGATCGTTTTCCGTCCCTAAGTCAATTTTCCTTAGGTTGTCCGTCATAATGTGTATCCCGTATTCCAGCACTTTTGGTGCTGGTGGAAACTCTGAGATCACCTCATACTCATCTTCATTTGCGAAGCACTTGAAGGGGTAATCTATAGTCTCGTGCCCTCCTTCCTTTGAGAATGTTATCACATGGCAGGAACAGGTTCGCTTCCATCCTTGATGTTGATCTGGTCCTATCCTCACAGTATAGGTCCTCTTCGGCTCATGCTTTTGCGGTGGGGTTACCCTCCAGCTGTCGGATAAAGCGAACCTGCCTTGTTGATATTGGTCTTCGACCCAGTCTTTGAAAGTGAAGCAGTCTTCAAGGGGATGACCTATTGCTCGATGATAGGAGCAATAATCCGGGTGATGGACCTCGTTTATTTGTTCGGGGTGCCGAGACTCCGGGAGCTCCACCATTTGGTGCTTCATGACAAGATTGAATATTATTCTTGTCTTGTCATGAGGGAAAGAGTATTCCCGACCCATTTTCTTTATAAAGGACGGGTTCCAACAAAGAAGCACTTGATAGTGCGTCTTCTTAGATCTGCCTTGTTGTTTGCGAACGTTGTTTGTGCACTTTATCCAATTTCTGCCTCTATTTTGGGATTTTTCCTTTTTGCGAGGACATACAGGGAGCTGGGGATAAAGGGATTGTAGTCTTCTTTCACCACAGATTGCTGATTGATGCGCTGCGTCCTGGCTTTTTCATAGATAGTCATTTCGCTGCTGTGGTTGTCTCGACTCTTTTGACAAGCCTCTTCTATTAGCTTGTCTATTTGTTCTTCGAGTGACGGACTTAACGTTCTTAGAGCGGGATTTCGCTCTATTTCAACGTCACGGCCATTTGGAAGAGCATTTTCCTCTTTTCTGGTGCTGTTTGTGACGCGGCGGCTGTGGAACTGCTCCCGTTTCTTGGACCGACCGTATCTGAGCCCCGTTGTCTTCATCTTCCCGTTGGGCATCTTTCGCTGAGTCCTGAGGATATCCCAAATATTTTTGTAGAATTGGGCTTGCCGAACAGTTTGTTCGAGGGGTACACCTTGGCATCTTAACAAACTTTTCAATCCCTTTGTGTAGTATCTTGGCAGACAGATTGGTTGAAGCCTGTCGAGTGCAAAATCGGCACCGTGCCAGACTTCTTTCTCTACTCTGGTCTCCGTAGATTGGTAGAAGAGGATCGCCTTTTCACCTCTTCATCTGGGAAGGACGTAGAAAGTCTGTGGTTCTTGGACACTGTATGTATCGAGCGCATTAAGTTCCTTGGAATGCCGAGGCGGAGCCATTGTGATTTGTAGACTCTGATCGGCTCCGGCGAGGGTTTGCATTGACGGGCGGATGGAGAACACTGCGTTGGTCTCGTCCTCAGAATCGCTGCTAAAGACCAGAATAAGGGTCGATGGTCTGGGCCTGCTGTTTTCTTTCTGGGGTTGCCCCGAGTAGACTATTTCTTCATCTTCCTCGGAATCGCCCCCAAAGATCGGGATGGTGGTGACAAATTTCTGTTTATCCTCCATCTTATGACACCTTTCCGTATCTTCGAAATCTGGTAGGAAGTACTTTGCGTATTCATATTTCCGGACTTCGTTTACCGAGAACGGGTTTAGCTCTCCCGTGACGGTGTATTCCGAACCATCCTTGAAATACTTCATACACTGATGTTGTGTAGAAGGGATGACGTTGTACTCATGCATCCAGGGCCTGCCGAGCAAAGAGTTATAGCAAGTCTTGGCGTCAATGACGTGAAATTTGATGTCAGTGACAAGCAACCCGAAGTGTAACGTCGGTATTACAAACCCAGGCATCCGTGACGACTGTGAATCAAACCCGGAGATTGTAATTTTGTATCGGGCCAAATGTTTAATGTTCATGCAAATCTCCTTCATCACTTTCACGTTAAGAAGGTTGACGGAGGATCCGTTGTCGACAAGGATTTTCCTTATTTTGATATCGTGGCAGTACCCGGTGACGTATAACGGGCAGTTATGCTCGCACCTACCGAGGAGGAGATCTTCATCGCTGAATGTAATGTCAGCTGTATAAACCTCTGCCAGCTCGTCTTTCATCTTCTTCTCTGTGAGAAAAGTTTGGAACTGGTCGGGCTCTTGTAATGCCTTGATCAGAGACTCTCATGCCTCTTTGGACAAGAGGAGAGCATCTAATATGCTCAACTGTGAGGGTATTTTCCTCAGATGTGCTAGGACATTATAATCCACCTTGTTTTTTTGTAAGTGGGGCCCTGGCTGTGAGCTCTTTGACAACTCCATCATCATGGGTAATTTCCACAGGGATTTTTTCTTTCCCTTTGTCTCTTTTATTCGAACCTTTGTTCGTAGGTCCGAGGTTCTTCTCAGGTAGTGTGCGGTTACGCAGCTGAATGTTCTCACAGTTCTTATCCTCCTCTTCTTTTTCAGAGGTGGATTCCTTGAAAAGGGGGCTGAGGGTTATTTCATCCTCGAAATCGCTCCCGAAGGTAGGAACTTTGGGTTTTTCCCTTTCCAAACTAGTATCAACCATATGACAGTTGCCAGTCATTTTCTATCACGCACTTGCCGCACTTTTTCGCTGTCAACGAGCTTCGCGCTTCATCCTCTTGAAGTGTTTTTGATGGGCAACATATTCTTGCCACCACTTCTTGAAGGCACTGCATTCCTCGGTGGGGTGTGTAACCCTCCGATAATATAGGCAGTAGTTTGGATGTGAATTCTCTTCGTCGAGGCATATGACCCCAGGAGTATTTCTTACGAGAGGTGACAACTTCATTCCCATGGACAGGGCTTTGGCGAACCGCTTCTCTACTTTGATCCTGCTCTTATTTATGGCAGGTGTGCTTTGGTTCGGTTGGAGTACTTTACGACTCATCCTTGCCGCAGCTTTTTCATTCTGATGCTGACGCTTAGCCTTTTCGTATATGGTTGTTTCGCGTTCTCGGTCAGCTTTGCTTTTTCAAAAGGCTTCGTTTAACAGCCTAACGATCGGGTCTTCTAGCAGTTCCAGGGATTTTAGCGCCAATTCTGCCTTAAGTTCCTTTGCACTGTTTTCTGGCGCTGAGTGAGCTTCTTCGCCATTTAACGACGAATGGGAGACCATATGGCAACTTGCAACATAGTCTTCGATTTCTTCTGATGAGTCATTTCCCTCATCGTTGTCACTATCTTCGTTCTCAAGAATACGCTTGAGGAACTCTTCAAGTGTGACCGGTATCCATGCCTTCTAGTTGTACTCCTCCAGCGCGTCAATGTACTTTTGTAGGTTTGTACGCTTGTCGTCATACTCGGCAGGCTACACAGGCTTCTTCGTCTTCTTTTTTTTTGAAGGCTTTGAAGGCTTGACTTGGGGATTTTGCCCTTTATCAACAACTTTCGGTATGGGACGCGGTTTCAACATCCCTTTGATAATTTCAGGTTCAAGTTGTCTTTTCCACCTGACTGCCGGACATGCCTATAGATCCTTCAGCATTCTTTTAGTTTTAGCTGAAAGAACGACTTCCTATGGAGTTTCTTCCATGAGCGAGCATGATGCCCCCGGCGCATCCATCTTTTTGGGAGTGTGCTTCTGTAGTGGCTTCACCCTCCAGTTTTCTGACAGCGCGAAATTCCCCTGTTGATACTGGTCCTCGACCCAGTTCTTGAAGACATAGCAATCCTCAATTGGGTGGCTTACCATTCTATGATAGGAGCAATAGTTGGGGTTGTTGACGTCGCCGGGTTGCGGTGGACGCCGTGGGTCTGGTAATGTGATGAGTTTGTTACGCATTACCAACTCAAATAGTCTCCTCGTCTTATCGCGGGAAAACGAGTAAGCGCGTCCTAGCCTTTCTTCCAGGGATAGGCGTGGACGTGCATTATTTTGGCAAACCGTCGATTTTGGGTCGCTCGGTTGTTGTTGAGTGTTGACGACGAAGGTTGCTTTCCCTTTACCCTTGGCATTTCAAGGGTCCTTACTTAAGGAGGAAGATCCGTGACCTATCTGGTCCATTTGGGCTAGTTTATCAATCAAAACCTGGAAGTTCGTCGGCTTGAAGAACTTCATGAACTGGGAGTCGTTTGCGGATCTAGGGTCCCGATGAACATGCCCACGGCGGAGGATTCTTCGATGCGTTGTTCGCACTTTGACCATAGGTTCCGCTACCGGATCACATATTGGACCGAGGTTTCTCCTGGCTTAACCCTGGCATTGATTAATGCCGTGATTGGAGTGCGCTCGCTCGCGCTGGCGAACCGCTGTGTGAAAATCAGCTCCATCTCTGTGAATTTCTTTACGGAGTCATTTGGGAGCTCCGAGTACCATTCAAAGGCCGTCTCTGACAGACTACCAACGAACTGGCGAAGCAACAGTTTGTCATTGCCTCCAGTGTTGCCGCACAGAGCTCTGAACTGCGCGACATGCTGGTGTGGGTTGCTTGTCCCCTTGTACACATGGAACTTGGGGATCGTATATCCCGGCAGGTACTTGATTTGGTCATACCAGCCTGGATACAGTCGCCCAATTCTGACAGTTTGGCCGGCCGCTTCATTTGCTTGATGAGCTCGTATTTGTTGAGCGATGTAATCATCAAGAGCATCCTTGGAGATTGTTTCCTCCTTGGCCACTGATAAGGCCGGAAGAGGGTATGATGTTTCCCCTATGTCATCCTCGATAATTATCGGCGGTTCCTCGGCTGGGGATTCTGGCTGGATCATCATTCCAATCATGCCCTGGAATAAGATAGCCATCTACTTTATGTTAGCAGACTGCTCTGCGGCTTCCTTGTCTTTTCTTTCAAGCACCATTCGCAGGAACTCTGTATCGATCTCTTGTACTTGACGTTGTTCGGCTGTTGGGCCCGGACTTTCTTTCTGCCCATTGAGTGCTGCCATTTTGGTCAGCATCTCCTGGAACTTTTGTTGTTACTCCTGAGCTTTTGTCAGCGACCGAGTTTGCAGTCAATGACCTACAAAAGCATGGCTTTCTTCTTTTCCGAAAGCCATGTAAACCGTATGCACGATCATGCCCTCAGCCTTGGGGCATTTAGATCCATCGCCTTTGGAATTTGCCGCAGACGGTGGGATTTTCTCCGGCCTCCATCTTTTATTGGAGGTCGAAGTTGAAGGAGCCGTTGTAACAGGCACCCGTGTGGAAGAAGTCCCTCACTGTATAGTGGAGGGATGGTCTTCCTCTTTTCGAGCCTTCGATTTCTTCAGTCGACGAGAGTAATCTATGTTGATCACAGATTCATGGACATTCCGCCAGACTCTATGAAATTAGGAGGAGAGTCATTGATGGAGGCACTCCGTCTTTGCCTGAACTGTGGCTTTTGCAGGCAAGGGCAATTTCTTTAGCACTGCCGTTGGAGAGTTCTTGCGTACCCTCCTGAGCAGATCAAAGATGTTCCCGGTTGGAACAGCAGCGTCAACATCCACCGTTGGAGCTGGTGGAGTACGTCCAGAGGAGGAGTTGCTCCCATCTTTTCTCACTCAGCGGCAGTGACGACGTCGAGCGTGTCTTGCAGACGGGACCGCCTCAGTTTTGGAAGCGGCTTCGTTGTGCCCCCAGCTTTGGTGGGGGCTGTTGTTGGTGTGAAAGTGTACGTTAGCACCACCATTGGGTTTTACTAGTATCAAGCATGTCGTTTTTTAAAAATTAGGGGTGCTAAACTACACTAAGCAAGATCATTAACTAGATGACTAGGGTTTAAGCTAGATATCATAAAAACTATACTAAGAGAACGAAACTACAACTTTTGTAGATCGTGTCCTTCTCTTCAAATGCTCCGGATTGGAGTCCACGCGACTCCGCTTGTCTCCACTTGAAGATGGCACAAGTTCCCTTCATGATCTTCATGCCGAAGACGATCCACCCGAAGTCCACTAGTCCAAGCTACATCTTCACTAAACTCTTTAGTGAAGAAAACACACTAGTTTAAATTTCTAATTCAAACTAGATGGTGAAGTAGGGGTATAGTTTGCTCACTAGGGTTCTCACAAGATCAAGGGTTCACAACTCATGTAAGAGATTGAGCTTGGAGGTGAGGTGAGGAAAAATGGAGAGAGCTAGAGAACAGGCTCAAGAAAATGGCTAAGGCAAAAAAGAGTTCAACTCAAGAATGAGTGTAGAAAGGCAACCCCAAGCTCACACATTATTGAAGCATGGAATAAAATGCAATACAAATAATGCACCATGCTTCAATAGTGCAAACAAATGAATAAAGAAATATAAAAACCCATGCCTTTCCCATGCTCTCAAAAGTCTCCCCATTTTTCTTTTCGTTTTCTATTTGATAAAAATAGAAGATCCATGCCATGCTTCATTTTAATATATATATATATATATATATATATATATATATATCATATATATATTAATATATATATATATATATTATGAAGAATAATTAGTGAGCTAATAATATTAGTTAACATATAATTATATCAAATATAATATATATCAAATTATCAAATCAACACTTGATTTAATAATCCGGTTATATCATATATAACCGACTAATATCATTTATCTGTATATCACATTATTAAATCAACACTTGATTCAATAATCCAGTTATATCACATATAACCTAACTGATAACAAATAACCGCTAGATTAGAATACGGTATCATATATTCGTATTTAATCTGGCCCCCGCACATATCAGCATATGTGTCCTACTTCGTTTCGCTTGAACCAGGAAACTTCTGTGTGGGACTCTAAAGACTCGTCAATACGCCGGCAGTAGATGATGATCACATCAATCACCCACAAGCCGTCAGCGGTACTAGCTGGACGTAACGGCTACCCAGGTATTGAGCGATTAGAAGATCAACAAGCAAGTTTGTCTAAAATCTCATGAAGTTTATAAGTAACACTTACCGTACAGTCTGGTCTTTTCATCTGACATGTCGCATATCGAGTCTAGGGGTGATAACGTCAGACCCCAGTAACTTGATAAGTCATGCCGATGTATGGCTCATAACGGTTCAATAAACAACTGATAACACTTACCAGTAAATCTCATCAACAGCCCTGGCTAGGGAATTACTGTTATAGCCAATCGAGTATAGTGCAACATCAACTCCTAATACCGGGAGAGACGAAACCCCTCCTATCGCTCATTGCTTCCATGTGACTCAGGACTGTACCCAAAATCCACATGTTTGCATGACTCCTTTGAGCCGTGATAGGGAGGAAATCAAAGCACAGTGGGAGCCACACAAGATTCTATGAGGATCTCGGGTCTACAGACTAACCTGTACCAGTGTCACCTGAGAACTGCTATCTGACAATAGGCATAATACTAACTAAGAGTTCTCTGAGAGTCCAGTTCGATGTACCCATTCTATAATGAGCACCTGTGTACAATCTTTGATGTCACACACCAATGGTTGTGGGATCAACCATCGCCCCATACAGGGTCAAGAAATATACACACTAGTCTACTCTGGAATATCGATGCCCTATCTCGATATCCCCTCGACTAGGAACCTTTAAAGGATGTACTTGTGGACCACCCTGGCCTCACTAGTATGATCTGCATCATAGTCCCGGTAGTGGTGTACATATCCTAAGGGCTTTATCAACATGTAAGAGAGAGAATATAATAATACCAGTCTACATATTAAGATAAAGGCAACCAGATAGCATACTATCATGTCGAGCAAGAAAGTCCTCTATATAAATGTCCAAGCATCCACTATAATATACATCAATGTACAATAATGGCCTCTAGAGCATACATATCCCTAACAATCTCCCACTTGCACTAAAGCCAGTTATTGTAGTATCTCATACCCAACATCCCAAATAGTTTCTCGAATTGCGTCTGGGGAAAGGCTTTCGTGAGTGTATTCGCTACGTTGTCCTTCGTGTCAACTCTCCTGACCTCGATCTCCCGGCAATCAACTATCTCCCGGATCAGGTGATACCTCCTAAAAATATGTCTGGATCTCTGATGGGACCGGGGTTTCTTGGCCAAAACCACAGCTCCATTGTTATCACAATACACAGGTATTATGCTCAATGGATGGAACCACACCAAGTTCAGCTATGAACTTCTTCATCCATACAGCCTCTTTGGCAGTATCGTTGGCAGCGATGTATTCAGTCTCCATCGTCGAGTCTGCTACGGTATCTTGCTTGGAACTCTTCCAACACACCGCCCCTCCATTGAGAGTAAAGAAAAAACCCGAGACCGACTTACTATCGTCCTTATCACTCTGGAAGCTCGAATCTATAAAGGACTCCACTTGGAGTTCACCGTTACAATACACCAAGAACATTTCTTTAGTCCTTCTCAAGTATTTAAGAATGTTCTTCACAGCTATCCAGTGGTTTTCCTAAGGATATGATTGATACCTACTCACTACACCTAGCGAGTAAGCAACATCCAGTCTGGTACACAACATCGCATACATGATTGACCCGACTGCCGAAGTATAGGGTATCCCTTGCATGCGAGCCCTCTCCAAATCAGTCTTGAGAGACATCTATTTGGAGAGAGTGATTTCTGAGCAAGTGAGTAAATTACTACGCTTAGAATCTTCCATACTAAACCTCTTTAGTATGGTGTCTATGTACCTGGATTGGGACAATCCCAACATCTGTTTAGATCTATCTCTATATATCTTAATCACCAAGATGTAGGAGGCATCACCAAGATCTTTCATGAAGAACTTGTGTGATAAGAAGAGCTTGATCGATAGCATAGGAACATTGTTTCCTATCAAGAGTATGTCATCTACGTACAATACAAGGAAGACAACCTTACTCTCTACAGCCTTCTTGTATATACAAGGTTCATCTACGTTTTTAATGAGGTCAAACTCTTTGATAGTTTTATCAAAACAGATGTTCCAGTTCCGCGATACCTGCTTTAATCCGTAGATTGATTTAAGCAGCTTGCACACGCTTCCGCTGCTCCCACTATCTACGAAGCCCTCTGGCTGTGTCATGTGCATGCTCTCTTCTAAATCACCATTTAGAAAAGCGGTCTTGATGTCATCTGCCAGATTTCGTAGTCATGGTATGCAACAATGGCAAGTAAGATCCTGATGGACTTAAGCATAGCCACTGGAGAAAAGGTTTCATCATAATCGACACCAGGTCGTTGAAGAAAACCTTTTGCAACAAGTCTAGATTTGAAAGTCTCAACTATTCCATCTACACCAATTTTCTTCTTAAAGATCCACTTGCTCCCGATGGGTTTTACCCCTTCAGTAGCAACTTCCAAAGTCCATACTTTGTTAGTGTACATGGATTCCATCTCGGATCTCATAGCATCCAGCCATTTCATAGAGTCCCCACTTGTGATGGTCTGCTCGAAACTAGTTGGGTCATCATCTTCCATGATGCAATCCTCGCTACTAACGTTTATGAGAAAACCGTAGTATCTATCAGGTGGATGAAGAACCTTACTAGATCTGCAAAGTGGCTGAGGTTCGTCGGGGCCTATTGAATCCTCCGGTTCTACCAAATAGTCAGTTATAGTTTGTGTAGCTGGAACTTCTTCCAGTTCTACCTCATTACCACTAATTTCTTTTACAAGAAATCTTTTTTCTAAAAAGGTGGCATGTCGAGAAACAAACACCTTTTGTTCCTCGGTGTAGTAGAAGATATACCCTCGCGAATGTTTGGGATATTCTACAAACTTGCACAGAACTGACCTTACCCCGAGCTTGTCCGGATTTTGTGTTTTCACATAAGCCGGACAACCCCATATCTTAACATAATTAAGGCATGGTCTCTTTACTTTCCATATCTCATATGGATTGGTTGGCTCGGATTTGTTGGGAACCATATTCAATAGGTCTGCAGCTGTCTCCAGTGTATGTCCCTAAAAGGAAATAAGTAACTCAGCAACACTCATCATAGAGCGCACCATATCTAATAGGGTTCGATTCCTCCGCTCCGATACTCCGTTGTGCTGTGGTGTATACGGAGGAGCAAGCTGTGAGAGAATCCCATTCTCTTTTAAATAGTCTCGGAATTCCATGCTCAAGTATTCTCCTCCCCGATCAGATCGAAGGATTTTAATACTTTTACCCGTCTGGTTCTCTGCTTCGTTCTTATATTCCTTGAATTTCTCAAAAGCTTCAGACTTGCATTTCAACAAGAACACATGTCCGAATCTAGAGATATCATCAGTGAATATAATAAAGTACGAGGAACCATTCCTAGCATGCGTAGACATAGGACCACATACATCACTATGTATCAGTCCCAAGAGTTCAATAGCTCTTTCTCCGTGTCCAGCAAACGGAGTTTTGGTCATCTTACCTTTGAGACATGACTCGCAAGTTTTATAAGATGTAAATTCGAACGGATTCAAATATCCATCTTTATGCAACTTAGCTAGCCTTGTCGCATTGATATGACCTAGTCTACAATGCCACAAGAAGGCTTCGTTCATTTCTGAACTCTTCCTCTTGTGTGTGTTCTGTACGTTTAGAACAGTCATTTGATTTAGAATGTATATACCATTACATAACGTACCAAACCCAATCAACACTTAATTTAGAAAAATGTTCATAACATTATCCTCTAATGTGAAATTATATCATTCTTTAGTTAACAAAGAAACTGATATAATATTACACATCATCTTTGGTACGTAGTAACAGTCGTTCAGAAACAATGTATTACCAGTTGGTAACACTAGGTGATATTCGCCAACTGGTTTGGCTGCAACAATTGCACCATTCCCTACAACTAGAGACTTATCATTCTTTCTCAGTTCTCTACTCTTTTTAGCCCATGTAACAAATTACATACATGGGATCCTGATCCGGTATCCAATATCCAGGACGTAGAGCAAACTGAGAAACAGTTCTCGGTAACGAACACACCCGAAGAAGATGCATCAGTATGCTCCTTCTTCATTCGGGTGGCGTGGGAAACTTGATATTCCCTTATTCCTTGCTCGGACTTATGACAATCATAAGAAAAAGCGGAACCAACATTCCCCAGCTCAGTATAATAAGCGGGTTCGGTCAATACATCCATATTATTATCTTTATTAAGGCGTGTCATTGGTCGCTACCTGGAAAGAGAGAAAGAAGGAAACGCATTAGCGTGCGCTCTTTACAAGATTAGTTTGGTTATTATCTTATCTAATCAGGATGGCTCCCACTGTTTTTATCAAATCTTTCTTCAAACCTTAAAAGGTAAGATTAGCCGGGATTAATTACACGCTGCAAGTTCGCCAATCGTTCATCCAGGCAGGTATTGGTATTCCGAGGGAGTCTCCCCATGCTTTCGCATAGAACTAATTAAATAACCTCGTTTCCGGAGGGGCATAACCCCGTTAACACCTTTCTTAGACACCTACTTGATCAGCTAATTGTAAAATGAAAAACTCTCCCAGGAGTAACACTTACTCGCATTAGGTATCGGGATCCAACTATCATATAGAAGGTATGCAATCTCATTGGAAATTTCAACACTTGAAATTCCCAATATCTGTTTTTACTCCTAGCGTCCTATGACCTTGACGCAGGCCAACAAATCATAGGGCGCTAGTCAAGTTCAACCCGTTCATTTCTTGATTGAATTAAACCCACCCGTACGACCCTTGATGCAGGCCAAACAACGACGTACGACTACCCTAATCCAATCGCATTACATACTGCAGATAAGCACTAATTAGCTACTGCACACTACACCTTGACGCAGGCCAACAAACGCAGCACGAATACTAAATAATACTTATCTAAAATGACGGAGGGCTAAGGCTGGTTTTGAAGAAAACCTTTAATGTAATGAATTTGATATCGTTGTAGAATCTAGTGATTTGAAAAGGAGTGTTTTTGTAGCTTTTTCTAGTTTTGCTAAACAGGTCACTCCCGGTGAAGGGATCTCGGCTCTTTCCTCATCGAATGAGGTGCCGAATATTCATCAAAGAGTACCACTATGCAAAACAAGAACTAAAAAAGCTATTAAAACAAAACCGAGTGGGTTGTAGCATTTGCTAGTTATGCCAAAGAGGACACTCCCGGTGAAGGGATCTCGGCTCTTTCCTCATCGAATGAGGTGCTGGATATTCATCAAGGAATACCACTATGCAAAGAAAGAACTAGAGCTAGCTTTTAAAAACTTTTGATTCTACAACATCTTTAGGTTTCTTTTCTTTTCATTAATCTCATTAATGAAGTCCCATCATTTAATGTTTCCTAAACATCACAGAAAATGAAACGAAAATACAATGTACACTTATACCATCCGCATTCGCCACGGGACCCCGTCATGCACCGTTAGGTTACTTAACTAACGGCAGAGCGGGGGCTGGACTAGCGCGGGTGCAAAACATAAGCAACGTTTATTATATATCATAAATATAAAGCATTCGTCTCGCGCAGTTATATGATCAACATCACAGAACATAGCAGCAGAAGACAACATATGAAATATTGGATATGCTAGGAGGTCTGTGTTTTAAATTCAGCAAGTAATGAAAAACATGGGTTCCACGGTCGTGATGAATAGCCAATCCCACATCCCTAGACCCCTACGAGAGCAGCAAGCAACCCTGCCAATTCTAAATTTAGGAAACCCGATCTCAACTCATCGAGATGGTCTCCCACTGGACTCCAAAACCCGGTTATTTGTGCTTCCTACCTTGGGTCTATCCTAATGCTGAAAAGTAAATAATATACATCAATGGTGACATCATCCTCAAACCGGAAGTGTCCTAATAAAAGAATATTACATACAAATTTTACATGAATGAAAATTGAAAAACTCTCATCTCACATAAGAACCTTGGCTATTCAATCATGACGATCCAATAAAACATATCACAGCAACACATAATATCACATATCATCAACGTAAGTAAATACGCGTATCCCGAATGTCGTTGACATATAGCAACGAGATTTGGAATATCCCACATATTACACTTACGGTCGTAGAAAAAAAAATTAAAACTACAATAATTAGAATCCGCATTTCCGTAGATATCATAAACTCGGAATATCTCATATTCCGAATTTCATGCCTAACAATATAAACCCCGCATTTTAGTCTCATATCAAAAACTCTTTTCAATAATTTAGTCGGGTAATTCAACAAGATTCCCGACTACCCGATCGAATACTCGTCGGAAACTTTGGTAGATGGCCGCACCCCCGATGTCGTCGACCAAGTGCACTTAGGAGGAACACCGTGACCGCGAGCACCCGAGTGGATGCTTTTGGCAATGGGGTTCACCTAAAGTCACTTGCTCGGGGCTATAGGGCGTGGCTACCTAATAAAGTTATCTGGCTAGTATTCGCATACGATACGTGATTGCAACGGAGTTTCGATCCGAATCGAAACTTCGTGGCAATCGATCAAAAGACACTAACATGTTAGATTTACAATCACTAACTAGTTTTCACAAAACTAATTAATTGTGGATTCCAAGTATTGTATCATATATCAAACTTAGACCCGAAACGATGTAAAAATTACGACTACGAAACACTCTGTATTAGCCCCTTAACAAAATTGACATCAGATGCAATTTTGGGCTAATCAAACAGGACCAGAAACCCCAAAACCAAGCCAACATAACACCAAACAAACACGAGACCAAATGGATCAAGGGGGCCGGCAACGCCAGTAAAATGCCCAATCTCACCGGGTGAATAGTGGCATTTTGGTGTCGTTTTTATTCAGTGTCCTAGTTATATCATATATAGCATTCTGCAACTATTTTAAAAAAAATAGTGACCATTTAAAAATCAATAGAAACTTGGTGTTCAGGTTTGCAGTTACGGAGTTGTTTCGGTTTCGTGATTTTACAAATATCGTATAATCTTCTAGCTTTTGCTCTGATACCATGAAAGTGTATGTTAGCACCACCACAGGGTTTTACTAGTATCGCGCATGTCGTTTTTTAAAAATTGGGGGTGCTAAACTACACTAAGCAAGATCATTAACTAGATGACTAGGGTTTAAGCTAGATATCATAAAAACAATACTAAGAGAACGAAACTACAACCTTTGTAGATCGTCTCCTTCTTTTCAAATGCTCCGGGTTATAGTCCACGCGACTCCACTAGGCTCCACTTGAAGATGGTACAAGCTCCCTTCGTGATCTTCGTGCCGAAGACGATCCACCCGAAGTCCACTAGTCCAAGGTACCTCTTAACTAAACTCTTTAGTGAAGGAAACACACTAGTTTAAATTGCTAATTCAAACTAGGATGGTGAAGTAGGGGTGTAGTTCGCTCACTAGGGTACTCACAAGCTCTACGGTTCTGTTCAGTCGAAAATATTGCACATTTGATATAACATTTTCCTTACTTTTCTTAACTATTTAAAGGTGTTTATTATAAATATGGAACATATGTGGGTTTATCTGCAAATTTACTCTTTATCATATATTTATATATTATAATTAACGTTATGAAGGAAAATATATACATATAATATTTATATAATATTTTTATTATACATATCATATCAAATTATCTTAATCAAATTTCTTAAAGATTTAATACCATATAAAATAATTAAGATAATATCTCCAATATAACAAATATTACTAATATTATTTATGGAGATATTGTGCAGATTTAGCTCAGGTCCGGAGATCGAGATATTCGAGATGTCAGGAGCAAGATCTGTCAATAAAATCGTAAAATCAATAATGGCAGAGACTCGGAAAATATTTGAAGAATCCAGACATTGAAGAAATCTCCACGTGTCAACATAAGAAAGCACCTGAAATTTGGAACCATAATGCTACCAAACCGCCGCCCAACCGCGGCCATAACGCACAATCCGCAGAGGATCCACGGCACATCTAGAGCCATTGGATGAGAAATTTTAGGATTTGGATCGTGATTGCATATCTTAACCTATGGGATCTAGGGTTTCTGCTTTGAGAGCTATATTAAGGACCGAGGGCTCAACTTAGAGAATCGTCACTTTTAACACGAAGCAAATCACCGTCAAGAACAAGAGGTCCATGACAGCTCCGCAATTCGACGTGATAGAGCGACATGAATATCGACTGAGCATCTACTTCCTACGAGGCAGAGATCGAGAGCAAATTTTTCTTGTAATCTAAATTCGAAGGTTCTGTACTTGTAACGTTGATTAATAAAGGTAGATCATTTGCTTAATTATTTCGCATTTACATTCTGCATTTAAATTATACATTATGATTTCCTTCTCTATCTTTTCTTCTTCTTCTCAAAACATGCGTGAGTAATTATATACTTACTAGGCTTCGTAGGATTAAGGTAGATCAATGGATGAAAAAATCCCTTAACTTCTTTTATATCTTATAAAGTTTATAAAGTTTAGCAAAATAAATGTTAACATCCTTATCGGGCGCGCTACCAATTAATTGATGGTCTCGACCGCGATTTGAGATTAGATTAACAATTATTTTGGTAAAGGCTAGACATGAATAGAGATCAATGTAAGGATAAGGGTTAAGAGTGGGGAAACCCTAGTTTCTTCCAAAAGAACCCCAATCCATATTCATCACTATCGATCAAGTTTTAAATATATTAAAAGATAAAAGGAGTCATCTTTAATTGATCATCCATTACTACTAAATTCTATGAACCCTACAAGCCCTTTCTTCATAAAATCTACATCCGTGTTCAATATAGATCTACAACCAATCACCCTAATTTCAATCAACTCGTCTAAAGCAAGATAAAAGATTCGACGTTTTCCTGAGAACGACCCGTACTCATCTCAGCTAGCTACTCGCGACACCGTTATTGATTGCGGTTAACTTTATTTACCACACACTTCTTTAAAAATCTACAAATTAATCAAATGGCGCCGTTGCCGGGGATATGTGCGTAATTTTTTTTCTTGCTATTCGGGTTGAATTCTTATCCGATACATAAAATAAAAAATTAAAAACAGCAAATTGTATATTTAACGATTAGTGTGCGGCTTTTTGCGAGGGAATCTGGAGCCGCTGGAACGAAGAATTTGAAATTCAGAGACTTTCAAAGAGGAACAGAGGAGTCAAGGAGGCACTGTAGAAAAATTTGGCTGAAGACCCCTCCATTGCGCGGCGGAACCGCGGCAACAAGGTGGTTTTGGCGGTGGTACCGCGGCGGCCTTAGAGAATTGTGCCCCCAAAATTTTTCGGTATATTTCTTATATCTTTCTCTCTCCTTTAGAAATCCAATAATTTGATTTTCTGCAGGATTCTTTGCAAAATATCGCCGCTCAAAAATCTTTTGCATGTTTTGTAATTGATTTGCTTTTGCATATTTTTAACCGGACTTTAAGGGGCAATAACCTAAATTCAGATTAGGTGGGGATTTCATCACCCTTCCTAGGCCCCACAAATCACAAAACGAGCATCCACATAACCCTACATTAATTTAAAAAATATCTAGACCAAACCTCTAAGAACCGTAGCGCTCAATCAGGACAGAGGAGGGTCGTAGGTAATCTATCTCTTATCCGCATTTCTTTTGTGGTGTCTAAGGCAAGTGTGACTAAGGAAAGTAGTTACTTAATTAGGCCCGCTATTTTTGGTAATTCGTATAGCGGATACCTCCCACTTAGCTAGCACTTACATGGTCACAAGTGTGATAAAGAGGTGGTAGAGAATTGATCCTGCGACTTGTCCTTTGGAAGTCTAAGAGCGGTCTAGTGCTTGACCTAGGTGACCTTAGTTTAGGGTTTGATTGTGCATTTTGTGATTTGTTGAGTCAACCTCAAGTCTCTCTTTCAAAGCAAAACAAACCAAATAGAGCTTAAATCATTACCATTTCACCATTTTTCTTTTCACTTTCTTATAATGGGTAACCCAAACAGACGAACTCTTGCCGAGCTTTGCTATCTAGAACTAGATATCTCTTGTTTTCATAACTACTTTGGTACAAAATCCGAACCTATTATTTCCTTGATAAATCGGATAGACGCGTCTAGAACCAACAATTGGACACCGAACTCCACTTTGTATCAACCGTTTCAACCTCTCCCACCTTCTTACGTTGATACCCCTTCTAAGAGTCATATTGCGACTCCAAAACCCATGTCCATTGCAGACATAATTGAACAATCCCGTAACCGATCTTTCACTCCTTTCCAAACTCCAAATTTGTTAGGACAACAATTCCAATCACCTTTTTATCAGAATGTCGATCCTACTCCTATCAATTTTTCACAACCATTCGATTCCTATCAATCCTACCCGACTTTTACACATTCTCTAGACATTTCTTCTGAACAGCCATTTGGGAGTTTCACCTATCCACAAGAATTTCAATCTTCTACTGAAACCCCTTCACAACCCATGTCTAGTGTTGAACGGTCATTAGAAAAATTTCGGGTAGTGTCGTACCACCAGATAAAGGAATTGAATGCATCCATAGCCGCCCTCATACAACCCAACGAACCAGTAGCTAGTTTCCAACTAGCTCAAAATTTTCCAATGTATGATGCAGCAATAGGACAAATTGAGAATTTGAGTAGAGAGTAGGTAGTGCACCCTTCCAAATCAAACCTTCCCATTCCAAATTGAATTCCTCAACTCCAGTTTCACAAATCTATCGAGTACACCAAACGATTCACTAATTGAAAATAGAATATTTGATGAGTTGTGCAACTTTATAATGTTTAATTTACCTAATTGTGAAGGGTACATTTCTAGTGAAACCACACCCAATCCTTGTGATATCTACACCTCCACTCTAGAACCAAAATTGATTGAAAACCATACTTTTGATGAGGTGGCTGACTTTCACTTGATTGAGGATATTGACGCTGGGAATATTTTGGATGATAAACCCATAGTTTTGGATGAGTTTTTCTCACCAATTCATCAGGTCCTTTCACTTCCATGTGAACATCATCTTGAACCATTAACTGTTTTTCCCGAACCCCATATGTGTCTCGAAATTGATGATAAATGCATGGATGGGCTAAATTTTGAGGAAAATGTTGAGGATAATTTTGAATATGAAACCGTTATGTTAGATGAGTTGGATTCTTCGACCCATCATGTCCCTTCTATTAAATATGAACGTCTTCCTGTACAATTAACCGACCCTATCCTTACCACCGACCTATCCGAGAAGCAGAACGATATTCAGCCTTCATTTCCCACATCTGGTTCAACAATGCTCGACACACAAATTTGTTTACTCATTTCATCTCCTACTTTCTCTAGTTCTTCTTCTAATCTTCCTTTAATTCTATCGAGTTTTGATGAATCACGCTCCGATATTTCGAGTTCGATAATTCTAGAAAGACAACTTGATTTAGACTCTTTTGAGAATAAGGTAGATGAGCTTTTCGAGTCTCTTACCGCCATAATTTCTGACAAATCAAGTGTGTTGAATTCGAGCGCGAAACAGATTGACATTGAAACGTTCACTCAGACCATCGATCAAAGTTTCGAAGATATTTTCGCCGACGAACTCATATTCCTAAACGACACGGATGTTGTGATAAATCAACCTCCACCCGAAGAAGTTGAACCACCACTCTTTTAGTTATCACATACGAGAATGTGACTATTCTACCCATTCCTAATCATTCACATTCTCGTTTTCACTCACCATCACTGTTCCGTCTCTATCAACCGAGACGTAAACCCGATCGATTCCGCCTTCTATCTCCCCACTTCTTCAAATCTCTGATCTTCCACCAACTATATTCTTGCATTGATAAAATCTTTGAATGGTTGGTGTTGACTTTTGGTCTTTTTAAAGCTTTGCATTGACCAATTATTCCCCCCACTTATAATTTTAAATGCTTAAGATTGTTTTACTTAAGTTTGGGAGAAGAAAAATATATTTTGTCTCTTGAACGAAAAAAAATATTGTGAGCCAAAAATAAGTTTGGGGGAGAATTTCACTTTCATTATTTCATGTCCCCTTTAATAACTTTTCCTTCCAAGTCTACAGGTTTTTTGTAATTAAAAGATGACATCAGTGAGGACACTGCTGCAAACAGGTTTGGAGAAGGTTTTTGCTTATTCACGCATCATTTTGCATTATACTAAATATAAGCACAAAATTTTTATTTGATAGTAAAAGTTAGAAAGTGAAAATTTACATCTAAAAAATAGGAATAGTTTGAGAAAAGTAAGAAAATTAGATATTTTATAACGAAACTGGTAATAAGTAGCCATGGGCTGTTGTCCCAAGGGTTAGTGAGATGAAGGAAATTACTAATCTGAGGATAAAAATAAGTCTGAAAAATAGACCATATTCTTGAGGCCAAATATTTGAACGTTGATACCTTACTATACGCAATTGCAAACATCTTGAAACTTGGGATAGTAAAGGATACCTTGAAATACTCTTGTCTAAAAGCCTTAGTATGAAGAAAATAAAAGATAAAGGGTGAAGAAAGAAATAAACACTGGTTTTGTAATTACTTAAGGCAACAAAAAAAATATAGCGTGGGTGCTTTATCACCTAGTGCTTTAGACCAACTGGTTTGGCAGTCACTGCTAAGCCTTAGGTGTTGCAAGATGAGGATAATTACGCCTTAATAAGTGAGCACGTTTGATAGTCGGTAGGTTAGTATCTCAAGAAGTATTAACGGCCGCATGAAGAATGTGTGAGCAATTCCATCTGAAAATATTCACCTATTAAAAAGTACTAAGGAAGATGGACAAGAGTATGATAGCTTGAAATGAATTCTCTAAGTGTAGGGATGTTTTTTACACACACTTAAGGGTATATGATCGATGTTTAGAAGAAAAGTAGGGAGAAAGACTAAAGGCGATGTTTTATTTAGGGATGATGTGATTTCTAATATCTTTTTACGGCCATTAAGATATGGCTCATGGCAACTGAAAAGCAGGTATAGTTGGAAATACTTATTTTCAAGTTCTTTCTTTTATAGCTCTTTCTTTTATAGCTCTTATCTTTGTACTTAACTTTCATCTTCTTTCTTTTATTATGGGATTTTGTGGGTGTAATCCGCTGAAATCCCTTAGAAGACAACACTCCTCCTACTAGGGACACCAAGAGGTTTAACGGCTTGTTACATGTGCTCAATGCAATCGTGTTTGCTTAGGAAAGTGTGCTGGGTTTTTCTTTTTCTTTTTTCTCCCTCTCTTAAATAACTAGTTTGCTCGGGACGATCAAAGTTAAGTTTGAGGGGTATTTGTTCAGTCGAAAATATTGCACATTTGATATAATATTTTCCTCACTTTTCTTAAATATTTAAAGGTGTTTATTATAAATATAGAACAAATGTGGGTTTATCTGCAAATTTACTCTTTATCATATGTTTATATATTATAATTAATATTATGAAGGAAAATATATGCATATAATATTTACATAATATTTTTATTATGCATGTCATATCAAATAATCTTAATCAAATTTCTTAAAGATTTAATACCATATAAAATGATTAAGATAATATCTCCAATATAACAAATATTACTAATATTATTTATGGAGATATTGTGCAGATTTAGCTCAGGTCCGGAGATCGAGATATTCGACATGTCAAGAGCAAGATCTGTCGATAAAATCGTAAAATCAATAATGGCAGAGACTCAGGAAATACTTGAAGAATTCAGACATTGAAGAAATCTCCACGTGTCAATATGAGAAAGCACCTGAAATTTGGAACCCTAATTCTACCAAACCGCCGCCCAACCGCGGCCATAACGCACAATCCGCGGCGGATCCGCGGCACATCTAGAGCCGTTGGATGAGAAATTATAGGATTTGGATCGTGATTGCATATCTGAATCTATGAGATCTAGGGTTTCTGCTTTGAGGGCTATATAAAAGACCGATGTAACGTTTTGAAAATCGTTTTGGTGAAATTTCGGAAAATCGGTAAAATGAGGGGGTTTTCTGTAAAAAGTCAAAATACAAATATCTTTATTATAAAATTAAATATTCATATTCTAGATATATAATTGCAAGTATTTGATGTTTATTGAGCCACTGGTGAAATTTCAAATTTTCTGAAAAATTTTCCGAAAATAATTATTTTAATATTATTTTAAGCCGTCACTAATACATTTAATTAAGGAAAATTACAAATTAAAATGAGTTGAAACAAATTTTGTGCATCATAACAAATTTAAAAAAAAATTAACACATTTTTTTGAAATTAAATGAAGTTGTTAATCGATTTTAGAAAATATTGAAAAAAAAGGCTTTTTTTGGTGAAATTAGTGTAAGTGGAAGTGGGGTATAATTTTTATCTTTGTTTCTCACCCAAACAAGACCCACACCCATCCCCAAAATTCTGGGCCGAGCCCATGATGTCCCCCTCCATCTCACACTTCTATTTGGTTTGAAAAGAAAACAAGAGAAGAAAAGGAAATGAAAGAATAAAAGAATGTATAAGATTGGGCTTTTGACTTTTATCTTTGACTTTAAAACCAACACCCTCTCTTTCTCACTCTCCCACTCACCTCACCCCTCCCCACTCTCGGCCAGAAATCAGCCCCCCCCCCCCATTTTCTCCAAGTATCCATCTTCCTTCACCTCCATTTTCCTTCAAAAATATCAACAAAAATCAACACAAACCCTCACAAAATCAAAATCCGACTCCTACCCATTTCTCATTAGCCAAAATTGCATGGATCTAGGGAACAAGATTTCAATTTGGGAGGCTATGTGTGCTTGTGGATCTTCAAATTTTTTGGGTATAAATTCTAACCATTTTTGCTTAATTTGTTGGTTAATTTCTTAAAGCTAAGTTATTTAAGTGTTAATTTGGTTCTTGTTGCTAATTTGAGAATTCAAGAATATGGTTTGAAGCTAATTTGGGTTTAACCATCACTATTAGAATAATCAAGTGTAGATTATCATCTTGTGGAATTGTAAAACCTTACCTAGTAACTAGTTTGCTAATTGTTATTTTAAAATTTTACTAATTAAAGCTATTTTGCTAACTAGAGTTTTTGGAAAATTATTAAATGCTTTAGATTAAATATAATTAAAGTTTCATGTCATTATTAATATTATATTGAGTGGTTTAATGCCTTTGGATCATGCAAAACCAAGCGTAGTTGTTGTTTTGTGCATTTTCACTCGAAATTGTTAAAATTAGATAAATTGCAAAACTAGAATTTTTAGTTTTATAAGAATTGATGAGATTAATTTTTTGAAATGGGTTGTATGACTCATTTAAGATGTTTGATAAGTATTATAGCCGCTAGATTTGTTTAAACGTCGAGTTTTGTACTAAAACGGGTAATTTTTGCTTGCTAGATTTTCGGAAAAATGGCTTTTAAAGTGAATTTGGGGTTTTTGTGAATTTTAACATATTTTATATTATAATTAGTGTTCGTGAATGTGCAAATGAGTGTCTTTGGGTTTTTCTCGATGGTTTGACATTTGTACATCGATATCGAGGGTTGGTTTAGCTATTCTTGCATGCGTAGGCGATAGGTTTTGACCTAGGCGTGATACGCGTGCCGATTTGATTTTCGTATACCGTTTCGATTTCGAATTTGGTTTTAATGCGATACAGTGCGTTATGATATGTAGGTACCCCATGTGGACTTCGAGACGACAAGCAAGCGCGTGGCGACGTCGGCACCGGCGAGCGAGGACCAGGTGAGTAGATTTATATCTACGGGGAGAAGTCGGGTGGATGGCGTATAACACTCCCGCAGTTCGTGGTGATGTATACAAATACGTATACACACATATATTTTGATGATATATTGTTGAGTTTATTGATGATAAAGATAGATTTTAGGTGTGAATGGATAGGATTAGTGTTGCGAGACCCTACAGTAGAGGTTGCACCACATTTACACACACCCATACTTGCATACATTCTTCTTTCATATGTGCTTATATGGGGTTATATTATTATGTGTTCACATGGGTATGGAACTATGTGTTCACATACTGGATTTGAGGATAGTATTGGGATTTGAGATGAGTCGATAAGATTTGATTGAGACCGCGAGAACGGTGATATGGCAGGATTCGCACTTGAGATACGTCCTGATATTATAGCGGATCTTGGGACGACGTTACATGTGAATAGTGTTATACATTGAATGGTTGACATGTGATCGTGATATGAGATAAGATATAGTAAGATATTCATAATAGGTCGCATTAGACGATGTATAACTCTTTATGACAATATATGATGATGATATCGGTTTGTATGAGGCTGTAGATCAGCAGTCAGATCATGACTATATTGATGATATTAGTATCGTACTAGACGTAGGTCAGTACCCGGATTATGATATTTGATAAAGAGGATACCAGATGAATAATGTGATATCGACCCGTACCCAGATTTGGGATGCCGTACGACGGATTTACGTATGAGTTATATTTTGATGTTTGATCCGCGCTCTTGACTTGGGAATATTTGATTATAGTTATGGTATCGGATGTGATATTATTGAGACAGGATTACCGACTAACATATACATATAGGTATATGTATCGACTCAGAGGTTAGGCGGTTTCCTTACCTTCAGTAGCCAGTTAGCTTAGCCCTTTAGTTTAGTGTAGTTGTTAGACTAAATTTATATTAAATATAGATTTGTTATCTTGTGTCTATTATTTAGCTCCCACTCATTATTGTTGTTGCTCCGCATCGCATACTTATTTTTGACTCATATTCTATTGTTAATTTCATGATGTTAGGACACCAGCACCATTACCGATGACGCGTATGTACCACGTACACTTACTTGCCGGCTCACACACATCTTCATCGGTAATTGCCATGTCATGAACACTTTAGAAAATACTATTTCATTTGACATAAGTTGTTAGCTAATAGTTTAGACATTGTAGTTATTACTTGCTACTTCATGCATGTTATTATTCATTGATATGCCGCATTCATGGATTTTTTATGTCTATATTCGCTGTTTACATGCTATTGAGGATTTGGATTCGGATTTTCATGAGATTTCCTGGATTTAGGGGAAAACCGCAAAAACACTTATAAACTTCTTTCTCTTTTTTTTAAAAGAAAAGTGCGGTTTTCCCATGATGTATGAGTCGTCCACCATGAGTTTGCTGATGGATTTCGAGACCCGATTCGAGGAGTTGGATGAACCGTTTCGGGTACATGGTGGACCCGGTGCGGTATCCCGGGACAAGAAGATCGCAGATGATGGCGTTGAGCCTGGCAGGGGAGCACTACCGACCGGTGATATTACCCGACGTGTCAGATATCCGGAGGATACCGTCGTGGTCTTGAGATTGATGGTAGGGGTCGGTCTGGACTGACGGCGCTCTAGATAGTGAGATTGAGACATACAGAGATATTAGAGATATTGAGGTACAGAGATTGCGACACAGAGATATCGAGATATTTGGATATTTGTTTTGTGTCGATACTAGGCACTGTTTATGCTGATTCATTTATGATACCTCGTTTTTTTAAAAAGGATACAGAAATCTCACTAATTTATGAAAGCAGTTTTATTCAGTACATGTATTCTGTTTCATGCATTCATACATCATCTATATGATATATTGCTACCTGAGGCACTGACACGGGCACATGGGATTTCACTCGAGTTAGATATTTACCCTAACCATTGTTATAGGCTGCATGTTATATATATTGAGGATATATTATGATCGTTGACCTAAGATTGCGTTGTTCATGCAGTTTCTGTTCGTAGATGTTTTTCTACTCACGAGTTGGCAACTCACCCCCATTATGCCACAGTTTCTTGCAGGTTTTGCCGTACAGGTTTCATTACAGCTTTGCTGGCACTACTTCCTTTTCCGGGTGATTTTCTAGTAGGTGGGTTTATTCGTATCATAACCCCCATTATATACCTTGTATATTATTACTCTGTTGTATCTAGAAGTTCCATCAACCAACATGTATTTATTTTTGAGATAGAGACCAGTGATGTTATTCTTTCGACCTTAGAGTCGCGCGTTACATTTCTGTGGATTTCTTGTTGTTTTGAGTTTCCTTTTGAGTTTTGATACTCGCCCTTGGCGTTGTATATTTTATTGCTTGTGTGGTTGTGACCGTCGATTGACGAAGAGCTAGCTCCCGCTTGGGGATACCTTTTATTGATTTCGTATACTATTCATGTTGTATCCCGTTTGGGAGCCAGTATTTACAAAGGAGACTCTGCCGAAATTTTCAGGAAATATTTGATGTTTTAAAAAAACGCATAACTCGGCTTATGCTATTAAAACTACTTGATTTTAAATTGGTTTTCCGTCACTCTACTACTTTTCTTGGTTTGGATTTCTGGGTTTTCGGCTTACTTAGATTATGTACACCTCGAGACGTTTCGTAGTTTAAGTGCCGGTCATGTTCCGTACTTTCGGGACGTGACAACCGAGGGCTCAAATTAGAGAATCATCACCTTTAACTCGAAGCAAATCACCGTCAAGAACAAGAGATCCATGACAGGTCCACAATTCGACGTGATAGAGCGATGTGAATATCGACTGAGCATATACTTCCTACGAGGAAGAGATCAAGAGCAACTTCTTCTTGTAATCTAAATTCGAAAGATTTATACTTGTAACTTTGATTAATAACGGTAGATCATTTGCTTAATTATTTTGCATTTACATTTTGTATTTAAATTCTGCATTATAATTTCCTTCTCTATCCTTTCTTCTTCTTCTCAAAACATGTGTGAGTAATTCTGCGCTTGCTAGGGTTCATAGGATTAGGGTAGGTCGATGGATGAAAAAATTTCTTAACTTCTTTTACATCTTATAAAGTTTATAAATTTTAGCAAAATAAATGTTAACATCCTTATCGGGCGCGCTACCAATTAATTGATTATCTCGACCGCGATTTGAGATTAGATTAACAATTATTTTTGTAAAGGCTGGACATGAATAGAGATCAATGCAAGGATAAGGGTCAAGAGTGGGGAAACCCTAGTTTCCTCCAAAAGAACCCCACTCCACATTCATCACTATCGATCTAGTTTTAAAATCTATTAAAAGATAAAAGGAGTTATCTTTAATTGATCATCCATTACTACTAAATTCTATGAACCCTATAAGGCTCTTCTTCATAAATTCTACATCCGTGTAAAACATAGATCTACAACTAATCACCCTAATTTCAATTAACTCGTCAAAAGCAAGATAAAAGATTCAACGTTTCCCAAAGGACGACCCGTACTCATCTCAGCTAGCTACTCGCGACACCGTTATTAATTGCGGATAAATTTACTTACCACACACTTCTTTACAAATCCACAAATCAATCAAATGATTACGCAACTCATGTAAGAGATTGAGCTTGGAGGTGAAGTGAGGAAAAATAGAGAGAGCTAGAGAGCAAGAGCTCAAGAAAATGGCTAAGGCAAAAAAGAGTTCAACTCAAGAATGAGTGTAGAAAGGCAACCCCAAGCTCACACATTATTGAAGCATGGAATAAAATGCAATACAAATAATGAACCATGCTTCAATAGTGCAAAAAAATGAATAAACAAATATAAAAACCCATGCATTGCCCATGCTCTCAAAAGTCTCTCCATTTTTCTTTTCATTTTTTATTTTCTAAAAATAGAAGATCCATGCCATGCTTCATTTTAATATATATATATATTATGAAGAATAATTAGTGAGCTAATAATATTAGTTAACATATAATTATATCAAATATAATATATATCAAATTATCAAATCAATACTTGATTTAATAATCCGGTTATATCACATATAACCGACTAATATCATTTATCTGTATATCACATTATCAAATCAACACTTGATTCAATAATCTGGTTATATCACACATAACCTAACCGATAACAAATAACCGCCAGATTAGAATACGGTATCACATACTCGTATTTAATCTAGGCCCCGCATATATCAGCATATGTGTCCTACATCGTTTCGCTTGAACCAGGAAACTTCTGTGTGGGACTCTAAAGATTCGTCAATACGCCAGCAGTAGGTGATGATCACATCAATCATCCACAAGCCGTCAGCGGTACTAGCTGGACGTAACGGCTACCCAGGTATTGAGCAATTAAAAGATCAACAAGCAAGTTTGTCCAAAATCTCATAAAGCCTATAAGTAACACTTAGCTTACAGCCCGGTCTCTTCGTCTGATATGTCACATATCGAGTCTAGGGGTGGTAACGTCAGACCCCAGTAACTTGATAAGTCATGCCGATGTATGGCTCATAACGGTTCGAGAAACTACTGATAACACTTACCAGTAAATCTCATCAACAACCCTGGCCAGGGACTTACTGTTATAGCTAATCGAGCATAGCGCAACATCAACTCCCAATACTGGGAGAGACGAAACCCCTCCTATCGCTCATTGCCTCCATGTGATTCGGGACTGTACCCAAAATCCATATGTTTGCATGACTCCTTTGAGCCATGGTAGGGAGGAAATCAAAGTACAGTGGGAGCCACATAAGATTCTATGACGATCTCGGGTCTACAGAGTAACATGTACCAGTGTCGCCTGAGAACTGCTATCTGACGATAGGTATAATACCAATTAGGAGTTCTCGGCGAGTCCTTTTCGGTGTACCTATTCTCTAATGAGCACCTGTGTACAATATTTGATGTCACACATCAATGGTTGTGGGATCAATCATCGCCCCATACAGGGTCATGAAACGTACACACTAGTCTACTCTGGAATATCGATGCCCTGTCTCGATATCCCCTCGACTAGGAACCTTTTAAAGGATGTACTTGTGTACCACCCTGGCCCCACTAGTATGATCTACATCATAGCCCTGGTAGTCAACTACATATCCCAAGGGCTTTATCAACATGTAAGAGAGAGACGGTATAATAATACCAGTCTACATATTAAGATAAAAGCAACCAGATAGCATACTATCATGTCAAGCAAGAAAATCATATATATATATATATATATATATATATATGTATATATGTATGTATGTCCAAGCATCCACTATAATATACATCAATGTACAATAATGGCCTCTAGGGCATACATATCCCTAACACCATCCTGTTGAAGACTGAAGTCCTTGGAAGAGTTTGAGGATGATCGGCCAATCTTTCGAAGACCGACTTTCTGGTAGGGGAAACACTTTTGATGACTTCACTTGTAGGAGGATTTGGGAGGGCTATCCGTTTTGGGGCAGCCCTTCAGATATCATGACCTTCTTTACAGAACCGTTTTGGTTCTTTCTTAGTCTGTTGAAGACTGAGACGTCTGAGTTTCGGCTTAGCCTGTCGAAGACTGAGACATTAGATTTGGACGGCCCGTAGAGAGGGGCCATTGTGGTTTCCAGTCGATCGAAGACTGACTTCTTGGGAGCTTCTTCCTGTGGCGCTAAGGCTCCGACACCCACCGGTGGGAACATGCTCCCGAAGAATAGTCCTGTAGTGGCTTGCGTTACTTGCCACACTGGCATCGAAAAGATGGAGGCTGCGTTGGGCCCGTAGGTCACTCCTCTACTTGGGGTGGAGCGGGAGTTGCTGTTGCAAGTTGTGCAGTTGGAAGCCATCGATTTTCTTCTCTTTCTGCACAGGAACAAGACACCAAATCTTAGTACCTCGAATCCAAGAGCAGCCATAGCGAACCGTGATTTTGTTCGCAAAACACGACATACGAAGTGTGGAGTGCAAAGAGGAAAATGTCCTACCGGGCATGCCAAAATCTGTTTACCGCCGAAAATAGAGACGCACCTGGGATGGATCGTCTTACCTGAATTTGGGGGTAGATGCTATTTGGATTTATCCGTCCACCTCTCCGAAGATACCAAGTTGATTTATGGAACCATATATCGGAGGTTTGGACGGATGCGGCCGTTGTAGCAGACTTCGTCAGATTTCCCTCGTTTTATGAGGGGGTTTTGATTGTGGGGACACTCTTCCCTGAAGGCGCGAGTCCCTGCAGTTAATTATGTTACCGTATTGCGATAACCACTTTCTCCTACTCCGGCAGTTCACTTCGTGTCGTGTGTATGTTTTTTTTTGTTTTGGTTGCCCGTGGATTGTATACGGAGACTAATTTATGTCGTCGCCCGTAGGGTGCCAGATAGTCCAAATCCGTATATTTTAGATTTGGGCTTGGTTTCATTTAAGGACCGTTAATCTAGTTTGAGATTAAGATCAACTTAAATATATATGAGCATTTGGGGCTCAATTTGTTTTTGACTAAGGCTACGTTAGTCCAATTTGAGACTAAGATCAACTTAGCGGAATTTCAAGGATTATTTTTATCTCGGATCCAACAACCGAGCATTTGGGCTCAGCTATGGGAAAAACTTCAGAGACCTAGCCAATTTGGGGGGTTTTCCTGCTTAGTCTTTTCTTTTATTCAAAAGTGCTAGGCACTTATTTGGGCTCTGTTTGTTCAGTCCCTTTCTTTTATGCTAGAGTGTTGAGCACTTATTTGACCTCGGACACTCACATATATGACATGTGAAGCATTCAATCATGAGCGCCGCCCAATGAGAGCTGAGCACTCAGCCATTTTGGCTGTTTGTGGAGTGCTATGCACTTTTGTTCAGCGCCTACGTGATGAGCACGTGCGGCGCTGACCTTCTATTTTGGGAATCCGCATGTCTTTCACGTGAGGCACTAGACGCTGTTACAAGGGGCGTCCACGTGGGAAGCACGTGAGGCGCTAGTCTTTTTCTTTTATCATTTAGAGATTTAAATCTCTGTTGATATTTTCAGAGAGGTTAAACCTCTATCACTGGCGCTTTGACCATTAACACTCGCTAAAATCACTATATTTGAGGATTTTAGGTTGAGTTTTTTTAAAGAACAAAGTTCTCGATTTGAAGGAACTGAGTTTCTGGAGCATCATGGACTCTGTTTAAAATTTGTTCATCCCTGAGTCTTTAATTCTCAAGAACAAGCACTTCCCGATGAGAATTAAATTCTCAACTTGTGGGAGATTTGCCTTGTGGATCTCAAATCCAGAAAAAGAATAAGTTCTTTGAGAAGGGTTAAACTCTTAGATGTGATATAAATATTTTGATCTTTTTTCTTTACCTAGGGTATTGAAGAGGAAAGTACTCTTCCTTTGAGAATTAAATTCTCTATTCTCTCAAGAGCTAGCTGTATTTTGCAGAAGCTTCTCGAAGGTTCGTTCGATCCCCTTCTCTCTGTTCATATCTGTCTCCTCTGTGTGTCTCCTCCTTTTTTTTAAACTTGAAGTCTAGGGGCATTTATATAGTGGAGGCGAATTGTTGATTAGTTTTAAGAAAATTTCTCATTAAGAGATTCCAATTGATTTAATTGTGTTAGTTATGTATATGCCCTAGAGGCCATTGTTGTACATATGATGTATATTATAGTGGATGCTTGGATATATATAGAGAGGACTTTCTTGCTCGACATGATAGTATGCTATTTGGTTTCACTTTGTCTTAATATGTTGACTTGTATTGGTTTACTGTCTTGCTCTCACATGTTGATAAAGCCCTTAGGATATGTACTCGACTACTAGGACTATGATGCAGATCATACTAGTGGGGCCAGGGTAGTCCAAGAGTACATCCAATAACTGTTCCTAGTCGAGGGAGTATCGAGATAGAGCATCGATACTCCAGAGTAAACTAGCGTATACGCTTCTCGACCTATATGATGGGCGATGGATGATCCCATATCCATTGGTGTTTGACATCAGAGAAGGTATACGGGTGCTCAGTGGAGACTAGGTACACTGAACGGACTCGCCGAGAACTCCTAGATGGTATTATACCTATCGTCAGATAGCAGTTCTCTGGTGACACTGGTACAGGTTAGTCTGTAAATCTGAGATCGTCATAGAGTCTTGTGTGATTCCCACTGTGCTTTGATTTCCACCTTACCACGTTCATGAGAACGTGCAAAACGGTGGCTTTTGGGTACAGTCCTGAATCACATAGAGGCAATGAGCGATAGGAGGGGTTTCGTCTCTCCCGGTATTGGGAGTTGATGTTGCGCAGTGTTCGATTGGTTATAGCTGGAAGTCCCTGGCCAGGGCTGATATGGAGTGCTACTGGTAAGTGTTATCAGTAGTTTCTCGACCCGTTATGAGCCTCACATCGATACGACTTATCGATTACTAGGGTCTGACGTTTACCACCCCTAGACTGGATATGCGACATATCAGATGAAGAGACCGGACTGTATGGTAGTGTTACTGATTGGATTCACAGGAGTGTGTGCAGGCTTGCTTGTTGATCTTCTGATCGCTCAATACCCGGGTGGCTGTTACGTTTAGCTGACCGCTTGCAGCTTATGGGTGTTTGATATGATCATCACCTACTACTGGCGTATTGACGATTCTTTAGAGTCCTACACAGAGGTTTCCTGGCTCAGGCAAAACGGAATAGGAGCACATATGTGATATGTGCGGGATCGAGATTAATACGATATGAGATACCGTATTCTATTCTCGCGATATGTGATATCGGCCGGGTACATGTGATATAGCCGGGATATCGGATCAAGTGTTGATTCAATAAGATGATACAGGTTATATTAGTCGGTTATATGTTATATAGCCGGATTATCGGATCAAGAGTTGATTCGATAATTTAATGTATAATTATATATGTGATATATTACATTACGTTAACTAATATAAGCTCACTTAAATAATTCTTTTTCTCACTTGGTGATACATTGATATATATATGTGATATATATTAAATTTATTATTTTCTTTTGTTACATTATATATTATATATGTGATATATAATATTGTAATATGTTAGGGTTACAATTGCAACTAGGGTTTTGAAATTAAACCATGCTAGGTTTGGATTAGGGTTAATCTTTTGCTTTTGGTAAATTCTAAATTGTGTAGATATTTATCCATGTTGACTTTGTCAACCCCCCCCCTTGATATTTGTTAGATATTTGTTAACCCAAACCCTAACCCTAGTACATGGTTAAGTCTCTACAAGGGTTAAGCATGACATGCTTAACCCTAGGTTGCAATTCTAAGCTCAACAATATTTCATTATTCATCACAAAACTTCATCTTCTTCTTCCTCTCTCCAAAAGCTTTTCTAGCTTTTTATCTGTGATGATATATTGTGAGAAATAGAAAACAAAAGAGTGCAAAATTCCTACTTCATCATCTTCATCTATTCTAGCTACTTAGATTAGGGTGTTCACTTCACTAATACCTCATTAGAGAAGTGTGAGCTTGGATTAGAGTTTCTTCAAGGTAGATCATCTTAGAAAATGAAGACTTCAAGCAAGATGCTTCATTCACCTCACGGAGCCTCTCTACAGTCCGGGTACTTGATGATCGCAGCGAAAGGACCTCAACTCGGAGCTTATGAAGCGAAGGAACGAACTACAAAGGTTGTAATCCCAAACTCTTAGAAGTAAAGATGTTTACTTGTTGGTTTTTGTTTGATTCTCTAGTTAAGATCCTAGATTTAGGGTTATCTATAATGGAAAATTTTGAAATTGGCATGTGAGATGCCACCCGAAACCTTGCTGCCGTTGTAGGTATCCCAGCAAATTGGTCTCAAAATTGATTTGGGGAATTTTACCCGCCATCGGATCTTTGATCCGAGGACTTCTGTTTTTTACAGAATATGATTTTGGGTTTTTAACAAGATTGGGTAAATATTTTTCCTATACAGAATTTATTCTGTAAAACGATGATTTTTAATCACCATTGGATTTTTTAATCCAACGGTTCTCTGTTATCCAGAGAGCAATTTTTCTTATTTAGAAAGATTGAGGGAATATATTCCAGAATAGAATTTTATTCTACAATTGGATTTTTGATCCAACCGAGAGTATCTTTCTTATTTAGAAAGATATGGGAGATATTTTCTCCTAATAGAATTTGACTCTATATCTTGATGATTTATCATCTCCGTTGGATCTTTGATCCAATGGCTCTGTTTAACAGAAAGTATCGTAGAATTTAATTCTACCAGGGCGCTGGTGCACACGTGTTGTGCACGTGGGCGCCACATAAGAATTTAATTCTTAAGATGGGTATTTCTATGTTTTGCACATTGACGCCCGCGTGAGGACCACGTGCGGCGCCATCTGAGAGTTTAACTCTTATATAATGAACCCTTTTGTGCTTTTGCACATTGGCGCCCGCGTGAGGAGCACGTGAGGCGCCACCATAGGACTTAATCCTATGAAATTGGCTATGGCACTGGCACCCTTGTGGAGAGCACGTGAGGCGCTGCCTCATTGAATTCAACAGAGCTTTGTACTTTTATTAGGTTAAATATATTGGGGAAACGGTAGGTACACCAGTAGTTTCTCAGGGTGTATTGGGCTCTACACCGACACGACTAATTGAGCTATTAGGGGTCTCACGGTTACCACCCCCTAGGACAGATATGCGATACTTTTAGACGAACAGACCGGACTGTACGGAGATTGTCACGGATAGGCTCAGTAGGGGTTCGGATGAGTTCGCTTGTCGGCCTTCTTTTCGACATATACCTGGGTAGCCGTTACGTACAGCTAGTGTCGCTGACAGACTTGTGATTAAACCCACTGCTAGCGTACTGTTGAGTCTTTAGAGTCCCACACAGAGGGTTTCCCTGGTTCAAGCGAAACGATGTAAAAGCCGTATGGTTTTACGTGTAAAGTTTCGATCATATATGTGTAATGGCTACACGGATGTTGTTCGGACGGATAATACTAGTGGGCTTTGGTTTAAGCCAGATTCTAGTATTATATTATTGGATTATTATTATCTCATCGTATTCGTATTTTTGCAATACGAATACAGGTATGTATATACGGTGAGGGCATTCTTGTAATTTTACAAGGGATGCTTCTAGAAGGGGACACCTCATTATTGGATTTATCTATTTTTGGAAATAGATTAATGAGGTTGAAAATGGAGATGTTTGTGGCATGGGGGAAGCATGGATTATTCTTTTGTTTATTGATTTGGACTTACTATTGAAGCATGGTTGATATTTTTTATTGGAAAATAATCCAGGCTTCATGTGAGAAAAGAATGAGTCATTCCTCACTTGCACAAGACTTAGATCATTTGCATATTTTCTTTCTCTCTCTATTTCCTCTCCTCCTTCTTCCTCAAGACCCTAACCCTCACATGTGTTGTGAATCGTAGGGTCACTTGAGATTAAATAATCCAATTAACCCTCTATGTCTCCTAAGCTACCTAGTTTAGCAAACTAGGTATTTTAGTTATCTCGGTTTAGAGGTTGGAGCTTGAACCATAAACTCTCGGGTGGATCGTCTTCGACACGAGGAGGCCAACAACCGAGCTAGATCCACACTTCTTAGGAGCTCAAGGAGAGGAAAAGAAGACCCGAAGGACTAGAATTATCAAGGTATAAAACACTTACATAGTAGTTTAGCTAGTTAGGATTTCTGAAAGATCCTGGAGTTTAGGTCGGTGTTGCAAAGTATAAAAATCGTTTTTTTGTAAATTCCGCCTCCCCACAAATGCGTAGGGTGTGCGACATTGACTTATAGTAGTATCAGAGCCTACTTAAACCTTAACTAGCTAATTAGCAAGTAGTTTGAACTTCGATCAACAGAAATTACCCAAAATTACATTTCTATGTATTGCTTGCTGTCCGAATTTAAACATGTTCAAAAAATTATTTCGGTGACCTTAAATTTACACAGGCAAGCTTTTATGAAACCAAGAATAAAATTTGAGCACTTAAGCTCTCAATTAGACCACGGAACCGCGGCCAATAGGTCATTTGGCCGCGGATCCGCGGCCTAATAATGGCCAAAATGCTCCCAATTTTTTCTATGGTTCATGTACTTGGAAATATGATTTTTTGTATATTTGGTTTTTGCCCATATTTTTTGTGTACTAGTTTGTACATGGGTAAATACAGAAAGTTATTATCGATCAAAATTCTAAATTTTTGCTTAACTGTGTTTTATGTTTGTATATGTGTTGCTAAACGTCTACTAATTGCTATATGCCGATCTGTGGGGTTGCACATATATAGTATCTTGATGATGGTTTGTGGATATGAAGTATTGGATCGTCGTGAATGAATAGCCGGGGGATGTGAGAAGAGTGTTCTTTTCTTTCATTCATGTATATTTATAAATTGATATAATAATCTTTTGCAGGGCACATCCAGGTTGAGGTTGTAGCCACCTTTGTATTATTTCATTTACTTTTTTCTTGCACCTAGAATAGACCCAAGGTGGGGTGCACAAACTACCGGGTTCTTGAAGTGCCGAGTGGCCTGCTCATTTTATTGAGGGAGATTGCTTCACTTCAGGAATTTGGCGGGTAGTTTGCCACATCCGGAGGGGTCTAGGGTGGAGTTTGGCTATTCATCAAGACCGTGGAATCCGTTTTTCGTTCTAGACTAAAACGAAACACGGATATCCTAGTATATCCAATATATTCTTCTGTGTTGCTGTGATCTGTGATCTGGAATGACTATTATTGCGTGAGACGAATGGATATATATATATATATAATAAACATTGCTTATGTTTTGCACCCGCGCTAGTCCAGCCCCCGCTCTGCCGTTAATTAAGTAACCTAACGGTGCATAACGGGGCCCCGTAGCGAATGCGGATGGCATAAGCGTACATTTTATTTTCATTTCTTTCTACAATGATAGGGTTAAATGATGGACAGCATTAATATTGATTAATGCAAAGAAAACAAACCAAAGGTAAATCGTTGGAACAATTTCAAAAGCACTCGGTTTTCTTGAAAAACAACTTTTAAATGCGGAGCCTAAACCACTCCTTTTAAAAGCTATCATGGTTCCTTCGACTATATCAAGTTCATTACGTTCACGGTTTTTGCCAAAACCAGCCGTAGCTCTCCGTCATTTTAGATGGGTATTCAGTAGTCTTCTAGCTATGTATTTTGACCTTCGCCAAGGCACAGTGATTGGTAGCTGCTGGGTATTCATCTGTAGCATAGATAGATGTGTTAATATGGGACAGGCGTACAGCTATTGTGGCCTTCGTCAAAGGTTTGTACAAATGGGTTCAGATTAACCAGGACAATGACGGGTAGAACTTGACTTGCGTCTTATGATATTTTGGCCTTCGTCAAGGTCATGAGCGCTTGGGGAAAAAATCCACATCGGGAGTTTCAAAAGAAGAAAACTTGCTAGTTTTGCATACCATCTGGAGTGTGATGATTTTGGTAAAATTCCTTCAAAATTGTCACACAATGATAGTTGGATCCCGATCCCACCGTGAGTTTTATTACTCCTCGGGAGAGTTTTTCACTTAAACAATCAATACTATGAACCAAGTCGGTGCCTAGAACGGTGTTGGCGGGGCTACACCTCTAGGGAAAAGAGCTTATGTAATTAAGGAATTTCGCGAAAGCGTTGGACAACCTTCCTCGAAGTACTGACACTAACCTAGCCGAAAGGTTAAAGAAGAATTGTAAGGTGCGATTAATCCCAACTAATTATTCTTTTATGGTATGAAAAAGGATTTGAAGAAACAGTGGGAGCCATCCTGTTTAGATAAACTAATAACCAATCTAAACTTGCAAGAGCATCATGGTGAGTGTTTTCTTCTCTCTCTCCTAATTGCACAGGCCAAAATGATCGGGCTTAAGTTAATGCTAGATAAAAATATATTGACGGGGCCAAACTATAAAGATTGGCTAAGAAATGTCCAGATGGTCATTACCTATGACAAGCTGGGCTACCTCCTTACTACCAAAGCCCCCGCCATCCCAGGTCCAGATTCCATCGTCGCGGATGTTGAGATCCGTAAGACATGGGAAATAGACTGTGCGAGAGTCAAGTGCTTCGTGCTGGCCCCAATGGATAATGAACACCAGAGGTGGTACGAGAAGATGGACTTAGCTTCCATCTTCCTCCACACCAAGGATTTATATGGAGAGCAATCTTGTATCGCAAGATACGAGACCTCGAAGAAATTATTTCAGGCGAGATTGGCTATCGGGTCATCTGTAGGGGACTACGTCTTTAAGATGATCAACTATATTGAAGAGATCGCAGACCTTGGGACTACATCAGAGAACGAGTTATATACAGACTTGATTCTACAGTCCCTCCCCTCTACCTACGCCCAGTTTATCTTGAATTTCAATATTCAAGGGAAGGAAGTTACACTTCCAGAACTACTCAACATGTTGAGTGCAGAAGGAACACTAAGGAATACTAGGGAGACACCCGCTCTACTTATTGGGGAACCTTCCATCTCTAGATCTAAGGAGAAAATCAAGGGGAAGAAGAAGAAGACCCCCACCAAGCCGAAAGGCGGTGTCAGTAAGGCAGAGGGAAATGGCAAGGAAAAAGTTTCGGGCCCGACAGTAGGGAAGGAGGAATGTTTCTATTGTCACAAGAAAGGCCGTTAGAAGAAAGACTGCAGGGCTTGGAGAGCCAGCAACCAGGATTCAAAGCAAGTTGAGGCTTCGGCTTCAAGTGTGTTTATGATTGAAAACCGTTTGTCAATCAACTCTACTTTCTAGGTATTGGATACCGGATCAGGATCTCATATCTGTAATTCATTACAGGCTTTGAGAAACCGTAGAGTTATAAAGGCAGGTGATATAACCCTCAGGGTTGCTAACGGAACGAACGTGGATGCTGTATCCATAGGGGAATATCACCTAGGATTGACAAGTGGACACACTTTGGTTTTGCATAACTGTTTTTTTGTACCTAATTTGACATGTAATATCATCTCTGTATCTTTACTATCTAAAGAAGTTTATGATTTTACATTTGTAAGCAATATTGTAAACATCCACTTTAATCATGGTTTGATTGGGTCAGGTACACTAGACAACGGTATATAGTACTAAACCAATACCAGGTTTTCAATGTCCAGAACACACTTAAAAGAAAGTCTCCAGAATTAAATCAAGCTTTCTTAAGGCATTGTAGAATGGGTCACATCAAGGAAACACGATTGACGAAATTACATAAAGAGGGATATTTGGATCCGTTTGAATATCTGTCTTTTGCAACTTGTTAATCATGTCTCAAAGGAAAGATGACAAAGACTCCGTTCACTGGGCACAGAGTAAGAGCCACCGAGCTCTTGGGACTCATACACAACGATGTGTGTGGTCCAATGTCTACATATGAAAGAAGTGGTTATTCCTACTTCATTACTTTTACGGATGATTTCTCAATGTATGGACATGTATTCTTGATGAAACATAAATCCGAGGCCTTTGAGAAATTCCAAGAATACAAGAATGAAGTGGAAAAACAAACAGGCAAAATTATCAAGACACTTAGATCTGATCAAGGCGGTGAATACTTAAGTGTCGAGTTCCTGGATTATTTAAAAGAGAATGGAATTCTCTCTCAGCTTACTCCTCCATACATACCTCAACACAATGGTGTATCGAAAAGGAGGAACCGCACCTTATTGGATATGATACGTTCCATGATGAATAACGCTGAGTTACCGCGATCCTTCTGGGGTTATACACTAGAATCTGCTGCACATCTTTTGAACAAGGTTCCTACTAAGTCTGTGCCTACCACCCTATATGAAATGTGGAGTGGGAAGAAATCTTATAGTAAGTATTTTTAGATATGGGGATGTCCAGCTTTTGTCAAAAAGCAGCATGCGGACAAGCTCGAGGCACGATCAATACTGTGTAAGTTTGTGGAATACCTAAAGAACACTATGGGGTATCTTTTCTATTACGCGGAGGAACAAAAGGTTTTCGTTTCTCGGCATGCCCACTTTTTGGAAACTCGATTTCTTGAAAAATAAATAAGTGGGAGCGCAATAGAACTGGAAGAAATTCCAGAACCACAAACTATTATTGAAAGCATGGTGGAACCAGAAGTTTCAAAAGAACCGGACATCCCTGCGCCACTCCACAGATCTAGTAGGTAGTCTCATCCGTCCGAGAGATACTACAGTTTTCTCATAGACGGGGATAGAGAGGATTGCATCATCGATGATGATGAGCCAATTAGTTTCCAGCAGGCCATTACGAGCAGAGACTCGGTAAAATGGCTGGATGCAATACTGACCGAAATGGAATCCATGCAAAGTTTGGACTTTGGACATTGCCTCAATGGGTAAAACCCGTAGGCTGCAAATGGATCTTCAGAAAGAATATTAGTGCAGATGGACAGCTTGAAACCTATTAAGGCTAGACTTGTAGCAAAAGGCTTTCGTCAAAGACCTGGTTTGAACTAAAGATGAAACCTTTTCTCCAGTGGCTATGCTTAAATCCATTCGGATCCTACTTGCCATTGCTGCCTTCCATAATTATGAAATTTGGCAGATGAACATAAAGACCACTTTTCTAAATGGAAATTTAGAAGAGTGTGTTTATATGGATCAGCCAGAGCGTTTCATAGATAGTAGGAGCAGCGGAAGAGTGTGCAAGTTGCTTAAATTCATTTATGGATTAAAGCAGGTATCGCGGAGTTGGAACATCTGCTTTGATGAGACGGTCAAAGAATTTGACTTTATTAAAAATCCATATGAACAATGCATTTATAGTAAGATTGTATCAAGAACTGTAGTATTCCTCGTATTGTATGTGGAAGACATTCTTCTGATAGGAAATGACATTCTTATACTACAATCAGTCAAAGGGTTCTTGTCACAAAGGTTCTCCATGAAAGATCTGGGTGATGCCTCCTATATTCTAAGGATCTAGATCTATCGTGATAGATCTAAGAGAATGTTGGGACTTTCACGGTCCAGGTACATCGACACCATACTGAAAAGAATTAGTATGGAAGATTCCAAACGCCGTAATCTACCGGCTTGTCACGGGATCACTCTCTCCAAAGAGATGTCTCCCAAGACTGATTTGGAAAGGGATCGCATAAGTATTATACCCTACGCTTCTGCGGTAGGCTCTATAATATATGCGATGTTGTGTACCGGACTAGATGTTGCTTACGCACTGAGCGTGGTAAGCAGGTATCAGTCAAACCTTAGGGACAAATACTGAATAGCAGTTAAGAACATTCTCAAGTACCTGAGAATGACTAAGGAGATGTTCTTGGTGTACGGCAGTAAAGACCTCCAGATCAAGGCCTTCGCTGACTCTAACTTACAGAGTGACAAGGATGACTCCAAATCCATGTTGGGTTATGTCTTTACCCTCAATGGAAGGACAGTCTGTAGGAAGAGCTCCAAGAAGGATACCGTTGCTGACTCGACGATGGAGGCAGAGTATATTGCTACATGTGACACCGTAAAAGAAGCAGTCTGGATGAAGAAGTTCGTTACAAAACTTCAGGTGGTTCCGTCCATTGTTGATCCAATACCTGTGTATTGTGACAACAAAGGGGCTATAGCTTTAGCAAAGGAACCAAGATCCCATCAGAAGTCCAGACATATCTTGAGGCGGTATCACCTGATCAGGGAGATCGTGGATCGCTGGGAGATCGAGGTGCGGAGAGTAGACACGGAGAATAACACTGCAGATCTATTCACAAAGGCCATCTCTCAGACACAGTTCAAGAGGATTTTCGAGATGATAGGTCTGCGATATGCCAATACATGGCCTTAGTGCAAGTGGGAGATTGTTGGTGATATATGCCCTAGAGGCCATTATTGTATAGTACTGGATTGTATATTACATTTTGGAAGCTTGGGATATACACAGATATAATAACAGTCTTGCTCAATATGATAGTATGCTATCTGATTTGATTTTATCCTAATATCTGTATATGTTTCTTTTAGCATATCGCTAATACATATTGATAGAGCCCTTAGGATCTTTGCTTGACTACCAGCGTTGTGATGGCAGTCACACTAGTAGGGGCTGGGTAGTCTATAAGCACATCCTTAAACTTGTCCCTAGTCGTAGGATTATCAAGACAGGGCATCGATACTCTACGTCCTGTGTATTAGATACCGGATCGGGACCCTACATATGTAATATGTTACATAGGCTAAAGAAAGGTAGACAACTGGGAAAAGGTGATCATTCTCTAGAGTAGGGAATGGTGCAAATGTTGCAGCCAAAGCAGTTGGTGAATATCACCTTGTATTACCAACTGGTAATACATTGATTCTGAATGAATGTTATTAAATACCGAACCTGATATGCAATATTATATCATTTTCTTTATTATGTAAAGAAGGATATAATCTTGTATTACAGGATAATGTTATGAACATTTTCCTGAATCAAAAGTTGATTGGATCAGGCGCGTTATATAATGGCATATACGTTCTAAATCAAACTACAGTTCTCAACGTACAGAACACACACAAGAGGAAAAGTTCAGAAATATCATACACAAGTATCTACATCTTCAATCTCTTTGAAGAGAAGCAATCTGTCTTCATCATTACTATCAACTGAATATCATACACAAGTATCTACATCTTCAATCTCTTTGAAGAATCCCGATACTTGCTACACCTGGTACTCTACTCTATTCAAATACCTATAACTCCTCAAAACTTAGACCCTGTGTTTCCACGAAACAGCTGTCTAAAATCTAGAGAAGCCATAAGTAAACCGAATATAGTACGAGCACCAACCCCTCTGTCCTAATGGACACTGGACAACATACAATACTCTGTATAAGTCCGCTGAGTCTAACAACTCTTTCACTGTGCGTCGTAGGTTGAAAACTGTACTTATGGTTAAGAAGAATTACACCGCTGTTCAATGCTCCTTACCTAACCATCCACTGATATAGGTAAATGTTATCGACATAATATCAAAAGGTATATCTCACTCTATGAAAATAGACGTACAGATATATCGATTTGAAATTGGTGCACAACAGCGGATATTCAAAACCAAATATTTGCCGACCGGCAAACAACCCAGGTGACTTCCTCAAATATCACCGATTACAACGAATCCCGATATAATGAGGATGATCACCCAATTCCCAATAACTTACTCCCACTCATCATCTGTAAAACCATACAGATGTGAGAATCATACCTGGTAAATACATACCCTGGAGTAAGTGTATAATCGGGAAATCAGTTTTCTATTAACAGTACACAGTGAAACTGAAACATTGAAATGTTTCGTCGGGGTATCCTGGTATTCCTAGTAATGCCTCTTCCATTATCCAGATTCACAACTGTAACCGTATATCTCTTTGCCATCTGTCCAAATCCCTTTATATGTCTTTAGTCATTACCGTCCGCACACCCCTTTAGGCCAATTGGTTTTCTTCCTTCCCTACCGTTCGGCACCAGCCTATAGTTTGGAAGAAGACTATCCAATAAGCATAAAGGGTGTACTGTCCTAATCCTAGGAGCACTCGCAATGCGAGAGAAGGTGAAGATAAAAGACACCTGAATGTACTTTATTCCTATTTCTCCTGAACCAGAATCCATCCCCGAACTGGAACAAGTTCCTTTCGAGTTCGTATATAACCATACGATGGAATATCCAATAAACGGTGGATCTTCGTAGTGATACGGAGTGTCCTGGAGAAATACAAAGGTGATTTAGGATTGGCGAAGAAATACTTGGTTTGGTCGTGAATATCAGTCGCAATTTACTTTGCCCTCCTACTAATCCCTTTCTTTGTCTGAACTTAATACCTTCTGTACACCGTCTAGGTTAACTGGTTTTCTTCATTCCCTACCGGTCGGCACCAGCCTATGGTTTGGAAGAAGACTATCCAATTTACGTAATAGGTGTACTACTCCTAAACCAAGGAGTACTCGCAACCCGAGAGAAGGTGAAAAGAAAAGACAACTGAATAGTCCTATCCGTTTTCTCCAGAACCAGAAACCATCCTCGAAGTCCTTCGAGTTCGTATATAACCATACGATGGTTTTGTCCAATGGAAGTGGACGTTCGTAGTAATACGGGGTGTCCTGGAGAAAAGGGTAAAAGTAGGAGTGGCAATGAGGTCTGCAACTCTGACAATCCAAAAGCCAGTGTTAAGAAGGTTCGGTCAACTTGGTCACTGAGTCATAGTCCAGGGTCGGGTCAATGGTCGCTGCCAAAGAGAGAGAGAAAAGAAACACTCAGCGTGCACTCTAACCTAGATCAGAATGGTTATCACTTTATCTAATCTGGAAACCTCCCACTGTACCTCAAATTCTCCTCCAAACCTGAAAGAAGAATTAGTCGGGGTCACCCGAGGAGTAAACCAACTCATCAGTGGGAATCGGGATCCAACTATCATCGCATGATAACGTGACGGAATCCACTCACGTCACCACACTCCAGAAGGTATGCGCATACCTGGCAAGTTTCAGTTCTTTTGAAACTCCCGATGTGATTTTTACCCCTAGGACCCAAGTGACCTTGACTGAGCCAACATATCAAAGGATCCTAGTCAAGTTCAACCCGTCATTATCTTGATTGCATTAGACCCGCCCGCACGAGTCCTTGACTGAGCCAAAATGACCGTACGACTGTCCTAACCAATCACATATCCATGCAACAGAAAAGCACTACATAGCTACCGAACACTACGCCTCGGCTGAGCACGACATACGCAGCACGAATACTAAGTAATACTAATCTGAAATGACGGAGGGCTACGACTGGTTTTTGGCGAAAAAACCTTTAACGTAATGAACTTGATATCGTTGAAGGAACTGCATAGTTTTTATAAAAATATAGTGACGAAAGCCTTTGCTAAAGAGGTCACTCCCGGTGAAGGGATCTCGGCTCTTTCCCCGTAGAATGAGGTGCAGGATATTCCAACTGAATACCACGATGCAAAGCAAAAGTAATTGGCTATAGTGAAGTTAATGCCCTGACGCAAACTTCTGTCCAAGGGGTCACTCCCGGTGAAGGGATCTCGGCCCTTGCCTCGTCGACTGAGGAGCAGGATATTCCAGATGAATACCACGATGCAAAACAAAAGTGAACGTCCTTGCAATAACAGCCTTTTTTTTTTTTGAAAAAGTGTTCCAACAACATCAGATTAGGTTTGTTTATCTTGCATTGATCCGAATCAATGCAGTCCCATCAATTGATCACACCACAAAGAACGAAAATATACTGACGTACGTATATGCCATCCGCATTCGCCACTGGGTCCCGTCATCACCCGTTAGGTTAGCTAACTAACGGCAGAGCGGGGACTGGACTAGCGCGGATGTAAAACATATACAACATCTACTAATATATATATACCAATATATAGTATTTCGCTCAAGGCGTGAATAAAATGCAACATCACAGAAATGTACAGCATCACAGAACAATACAGATATCTGGAAACCCCGGGTTTCACAGAGCCGCTGCTGAAACCCGACGTTCCCCTGGTCGTGTGGATAGCCTGTGCAATGAAATCCTAGACCCCTACGGGCGCGGCAAGTCACCCGCCAAAACCTGAAGCGAGGCAGCCCCCTTCAGTACCGTGAATGGACCACCCAGCACTTCACGGAATCCGGTAACTTGGGCACCCCTCTTGGGTCAACCTGTACCCCCTACGAGTGCGGCGAATAGCCCGCCAATCCTGGACTGAAGCCCCCTCCGTCTCAATGCCCTGAGATGCGGGCCCGTTGCCCTCCAGAACCTGGCTATCCGTGCACCCCACCGCGGGGCAAACCTAGTACAGAATGTAAAATATACATACACCGGGTACATCGACCGCAACCAGGTCGTGCCCCAAAAGAATAATACAAACAGGCAGTGACGGCAGTCCACATGTCGGACGCTCGCCCCGCAATAACAAATGTACATAATACAACAAAACTGTACTAGCATTGCATCCAGGCTATCCCCCACGACCGATCCGCAACATCACAGCATAAACATAGAACATCAACGTGAAAGTCACGTTCGCAAATCCGTCTAACCGGGCTATAGCAGTTAGACCGGATTTACCGATCGAGTGACATTCACGGTCGCAGATATAATGTAAACACTGTGAACTAATGTGTTTAAAATTATCCGATCGATCAAAATTACCAAGTGGGCCCCCAAGCAATACTGTAGCACGCACAGAAATACTGGGCCCAAAATTAACATTCCAAAAACCAGATTTTCAACACAGGAACATTCTGGAAAAATTTGGGTGATTGAACAGTAGAACACGCGGCGGAAGCGCGGCCAAAGCATGGCTTTGGCCGCTCTTCCGCGGTGACTTTTACTGTTCATGAGTCCAAATTTTCCCAGAGCTCTTGTTCTGTCCTACACATCATTCTGAAACAACCTGAAAAATTTTTAGACTTCAAAAAATTTCGACAGAAAACTGATGTGAAGGAATGTGTGGTTTTTGGGATTTCGGTCGATCGGAAACGCAAAACACATCAAACGAAAGCTAGACGAAGGTTAATGGCGTGGCTCTGATACCATGTTGCGCCACGGCAGCGCCCCGGCCGTCTTACTCGAGGCCAAAATGCGGAATCAAAATTTTTTCCTTACTCGGAAACCGGCGCTACCGCGGACAAAGAAAACCCGGATCGTAAACCATTAACCTAATGCTAGCTAACTAGAGAGGGGGTGAGAAGTATACCGAGTGATCCGAGTCCTCCGGTCTTCTCGTCATCGTCCCGATCTCCCGCGGAAAGTGTTGCCTCCACATCGTCGCCTCCTCACCGGAAAGGGCACCACATCGCCTTCTTCTTTTACGGGCTCCCGCCTCAATACCGAGGCAACTCGCGCATGAAGCCGGCAACTCGACATGCTCAAGATGTGCTGTAGAATGTGTAGTAGATTGTCTCACTTGGGTTTGTTGCCATTTGTGGATGATGGAGGAAATGAGATTAGAAAAATGGTGCTTGCATTTTTCTAGCATGAATGAATTCAAGAAATGAAACTCAAGCTCTCTTCTTCTTCTTCTTCTCTCTTTCTTTTTTCTCTCTTGAAAAAAAAAACTTATCATCTAGTCAGCATAAGAATGGTGGAGGTAGAGAAGAAAAGAATATCAAAACCATCACCTTAGAAGGAAGGTGAGTGTAGGAAAAGGTGGAGGGTAACCACAAGCAAAACATAATCATCATCAAACTTACATCAACCTCAAATCCAATCTTTTCACAATAAATCATGAAAAGATGATAGAAAAGAATGGAATAAAAAAGATGCTATCATAATTAATCATTATGCAAAGAAGTCCTCCACAAAGTGTTATTTGCAAAACTGCAAATAACCCCCTCCATCAGAAAAGTCCGGCCGGGAAAGAACAAAGGAAAACCGGCCGGAACGGAATGCAAACTGGCAACTCCAGAAAACTGGTCCCGTAATAAATTACAGGAAAACCCCAATACTGTGCATACACACCCGCATCTGTATTCCGTCCGGATACAAATGCAATGAGACAAAATCTACACTGTACTAGACTAAGACCGGCTTAAGCCAAAGCCGGCTAGTAAAATCCGTTCGATCCTGATCCGTGCAATACCGCACGTATCTGATCGAACCCTGCCATATAACTATACGGCCACTAGTACAAAACTGTCCGATCCTGATCCGTGCAATACCGCACGTATCTGATCGGACCCTGCCATATCTCCATACGGCCTCTACAGCGTTTCGCCCGAAAGCTTGAGTAACTGTAAGTGTGGTGGACTCTAAAGACTCGTCAATACTATGGCTGTGGATTTAACCACTAGCACGTCAGAGGTATCAGCCAATACGTGACGGGCCACCAGCTATTGACTAAAAGGGACGTCGATGAGCGAACTCATCCTGACACCCTACTGAGCCTGTCAGTGACAATATCCGTACAGTCCGGTCCGTTCGTCTATGAGTATCGCATGGCGGGCCTAGGGGGTTGGTAAAAGTCAGACCCCCAAAAGCGGTACAAGTCGTGTCGGAGTGTAGCCCAGAACGCCCTGAGATACTACTGGAATACCTACCAGTAAATCTCCTGCCTCGGCCGAGGGCTTTGCGTAACGGCTCTCCTAGACACAGCGCGACCTCACCCCCAATACCGGGAGAGACGAACCCCTGAAGATCCGCTCACTGCCTCCATGTGGCTCGGGACTGTACCCAACTAAAACCTGTTTGCACGACTCCTTTGAGCCGTGGTAGGGTAGTAATCAAAGCACAGTGGGAACTCACACGAGACAAATGACGATCCTCAGGTCGATGAACTAACCTGTACACATGTCACCTGGGAACTGCTATCTGACGTCTGGTATAAGACCAACTAGCAGGTTCCCGGCGAGTCCTGTCCGGTGTACTCATAACCCAATGAGCACCTGTATACATCTTAGGTGAACCAACTGACACCAGTGGCTTGTGAGACCGGCCACCGCCCATCATCGGGGTCTCGACTGTATACACTAGTCTACTAATGGAGTATCGATGCCCAGTCTCGAAACTCCCACGACTAGGGACCTTTTAAGGATGTGCTTATAGACCCCAGCTCCCACGTATATGATCGCCATCATACTGCTGGTCGTCAAGCAAGAATCCTAAGGGCTCTATCAACATGTAATAGCGACATGTCAGGTCACCTAAAGCAGTACACGATGATAAAGATAAACCAGATAGCATACTATCATCTCGAGTAAGACTGTCCCACCGGGATAGGTCCTCCCTCAATCATTGCAATCACGTGCCTGTGATCCAATAATTGACTCTGAGGGCACTATCTCCAACAATCTCCCACTTGCACTCAAGGCTAATTATTGCAATGTCGCATACTCACAGCCCGTGTGATACCGAACACCCAACTCCTCTACTAGTCAGTCTCACAAAGCTCGTTTGCGAAACTATTGCGTTCGAGGAATAGCCTCAGTGAGTGGATCCGCAGTGATGTTTCTTTCTATGTCTCTCTATATCTCAAGTTCGCGGAGAAAGCCATCTCCCGAAATGAGCAATACCTGTCTTAGAATGTCTGGATGTCTGATGGGACCTAGCTCATAAATGAACTCCAAATCCAAACTTCTTAGACTGTATCGTCAACCGAACTTAATCAGTATCCTGCGCCAAGCCTCCCTCAGTATTGCCTTGGACCACCTGTCCAAAATACTGCCCCTCCTCAGAAGGAAAACTATAACTCTGACAACCTCCTTGTCGTCCATGTCATCTTGGAAGCCTGGAGTGATAACCGTCTCCTAAAGGAGGCAGCCGTTATCATATCCCTAGAACATTCACTTATGTTCTAAAACTGCTTCCGACTGTTTCTCCAGGATTGGATCGATATCAACTTATTGCATCTAGTGCAAGAACAACATCTGGTGTGGTACTTGACATCTCATGATTGACTCAATTGCCTAAGCAAGTGATCTGCCAGTCATGAGTATCCCTCTCCCCTTTAGTCTATAAGACACCTTTAGAGAGGGTGATTCCTTCAACTGCAGGTGCACTACCGTGCCAGGAGTCGTCCATTCTAAATACTCATAGAATGCTGTCAAGGTACCCAGATTGGGAAACCACCCAAATCTAGATCTAAAACCATAGATCTAGTAACCAGTATGTCTGATATAATATCCAAGTCCTATGTGGAGAAAACACTGTGTGACGACCAAAATATAACCGATCGTAGTATAGGAATATCACTTCCTACTACCTGCTCAACAGATCCATCCCCTATTCTGATGACGTCAAACCCATGACTGTCACATCAGAAACAGATGATCTAACTCCGCTATATCTGCTTTAGTCTATAAATAGACATAAGCCTGATGTCCACCAATGCTTCCGCTGCTCCCACTGACTACGACAACCCTCTGGCAGAGTCATATAGACGTGCACTTCTAAAGCTAGTTTAGAACGACGCTATACTCATCCTCCTGCCGGGTCTCGCAGCCTGGAACAACAACAATGGCAAGTGTGGGTAAACAAGAACTTCCCTGTCACCGTCCTTGAGGCTACCGGAGTACCTCTCGGGTGCCTGAAGTTACCCACCTTATCTGCGGAGTGGCCAATGGAATGTCAAATCAGATTGAATCTTTAGGTTCCTTATCAACTCTTCAGTAATCGTTTGCGGTTCTGGAATCACTTCCAGTTCTACCATACTCCCACTGCTGTTTTTGAAAAAATCCATTTTTAATAAAACTGTGGCGAGTCTAGAACAATATTTCTATTGATCTGCCAGATGGTAGAAAGTCAACCCTCGTCATAGCCTGGGTCAACCCACAAACAGCCATTACAGAAACGTGCCTTGAGTTATCCGGAGTCTGGTTTTAAGCATAAGCCGGACAACTCCCCGTACCTTAACATCGTTAAGATATGAACTGTTCTATATCCAATATAGAAACAGAGGCACTGATTCAATTGAACCAGATTCAAATCATGCAGCTGTCTCCAGTACATGTCAACTAAATGGAAGGAGGTCGATCAGCGTTACTCAACTTAGGAATGCTTCCAATTATGAGTAACCTGAAAGAGAAGCAATCTGTCTTCATCATTACTATCAACTGAATATCATACACAAGTATCTACATCTTCAATCTCTTTGAAGAATCCCGATACTTGCTACACCTGGTACTCTACTCTATTCAAATACCTATAACTCCTCAAAACTTAGACCCTGTGTTTCCACGAAACAGCTGTCTAAAATCTAGAGAAGCCATAAGTAAACCGAATATAGTACGAGCACCAACCCCTCTGTCCTAATGGACACTGGACAACATACAATACTCTGTATAAGTCCGCTGAGTCTAACAACTCTTTCACTGTGCGTCGTAGGTTGAAAACTGTACTTATGGTTAAGAAGAATTACACCGCTGTTCAATGCTCCTTACCTAACCATCCACTGATATAGGTAAATGTTATCGACATAATATCAAAAGGTATATCTCACTCTATGAAAATAGACGTACAGATATATCGATTTGAAATTGGTGCACAACAGCGGATATTCAAAACCAAATATTTGCCGACCGGCAAACAACCCAGGTGACTTCCTCAAATATCACCGATTACAACGAATCCCGATATAATGAGGATGATCACCCAATTCCCAATAACTTACTCCCACTCATCATCTGTAAAACCATACAGATGTGAGAATCATACCTGGTAAATACATACCCTGGAGTAAGTGTATAATCGGGAAATCAGTTTTCTATTAACAGTACACAGTGAAACTGAAACATTGAAATGTTTCGTCGGGGTATCCTGGTATTCCTAGTAATGCCTCTTCCATTATCCAGATTCACAACTGTAACCGTATATCTCTTTGCCATCTGTCCAAATCCCTTTATATGTCTTTAGTCATTACCGTCCGCACACCCCTTTAGGCCAATTGGTTTTCTTCCTTCCCTACCGTTCGGCACCAGCCTATAGTTTGGAAGAAGACTATCCAATAAGCATAAAGGGTGTACTGTCCTAATCCTAGGAGCACTCGCAATGCGAGAGAAGGTGAAGATAAAAGACACCTGAATGTACTTTATTCCTATTTCTCCTGAACCAGAATCCATCCCCGAACTGGAACAAGTTCCTTTCGAGTTCGTATATAACCATACGATGGAATATCCAATAAACGGTGGATCTTCGTAGTGATACGGAGTGTCCTGGAGAAATACAAAGGTGATTTAGGATTGGCGAAGAAATACTTGGTTTGGTCGTGAATATCAGTCGCAATTTACTTTGCCCTCCTACTAATCCCTTTCTTTGTCTGAACTTAATACCTTCTGTACACCGTCTAGGTTAACTGGTTTTCTTCATTCCCTACCGGTCGGCACCAGCCTATGGTTTGGAAGAAGACTATCCAATTTACGTAATAGGTGTACTACTCCTAAACCAAGGAGTACTCGCAACCCGAGAGAAGGTGAAAAGAAAAGACAACTGAATAGTCCTATCCGTTTTCTCCAAAACCAGAAACCATCCTCGAAGTCCTTCGAGTTCGTATATAACCATACGATGGTTTTGTCCAATGGAAGTGGACGTTCGTAGTAATACGGGGTGTCCTGGAGAAAAGGGTAAAAGTAGGAGTGGCAATGAGGTCTGCAACTCTGACAATCCAAAAGCCAGTGTTAAGAAGGTTCGGTCAACTTGGTCACTGAGTCATAGTCCAGGGTCGGGTCAATGGTCGCTGCCAAAGAGAGAGAGAAAAGAAACACTCAGCGTGCACTCTAACCTAGATCAGAATGGTTATCACTTTATCTAATCTGGAAACCTCCCACTGTACCTCAAATTCTCCTCCAAACCTGAAAGAAGAATTAGTCGGGGTCACCCGAGGAGTAAACCAACTCATCAGTGGGAATCGGGATCCAACTATCATCGCATGATAACGTGACGGAATCCACTCACGTCACCACACTCCAGAAGGTATGCGCATACCTGGCAAGTTTCAGTTCTTTTGAAACTCCCGATGTGATTTTTACCCCTAGGACCCAAGTGACCTTGACTGAGCCAACATATCAAAGGATCCTAGTCAAGTTCAACCCGTCATTATCTTGATTGCATTAGACCCACCCGCACGAGTCCTTGACTGAGCCAAAATGACCGTACGACTGTCCTAACCAATCACATATCCATGCAACAGAAAAGCACTACATAGCTACCGAACACTACGCCTCGGCTGAGCACGACATACGCAGCACGAATACTAAGTAATACTAATCTGAAATGACGGAGGGCTACGACTGGTTTTTGGCGAAAAAACCTTTAACGTAATGAACTTGATATCGTTGAAGGAACTGCATAGTTTTTATAAAAATATAGTGACGAAAGCCTTTGCTAAAGAGGTCACTCCCGGTGAAGGGATCTCGGCTCTTTCCCCGTAGAATGAGGTGCAGGATATTCCAACTGAATACCACGATGCAAAGCAAAAGTAATCGGCTATAGTGAAGTTAATGCCCTGACGCAAACTTCTGTCCAAGGGGTCACTCCCGGTGAAGGGATCCCGGCCCTTGCCTCGTCGACTGAGGAGCAGGATATTCCAGATGAATACCACGATGCAAAACAAAAGTGAACGTCCTTGCAATAACAGCCTTTTTTTTTTTTTGAAAAAGTGTTCCAACAACATCAGATTAGGTTTGTTTATCTTGCATTGATCCGAATCAATGCAGTCCCATCAATTGATCACACCACAAAGAACGAAAATATACTGACGTACGTATATGCCATCCGCATTCGCCACTGGGTCCCGTCATCACCCGTTAGGTTAGCTAACTAACGGCAGAGCGGGGACTGGACTAGCGCGGATGTAAAACATATACAACATCTACTAATATATATATACCAATATATAGTATTTCGCTCAAGGCGTGAATAAAATGCAACATCACAGAAATGTACAGCATCACAGAACAATACAGATATCTGGAAACCCCGGGTTTCACAGAGCCGCTGCTGAAACCCGACGTTCCCCTGGTCGTGTGGATAGCCTGTGCAATGAAATCCTAGACCCCTACGGGCGCGGCAAGTCACCCGCCAAAACCTGAAGCGAGGCAGCCCCCTTCAGTACCGTGAATGGACCACCCAGCACTTCACGGAATCCGGTAACTTGGGCACCCCTCCTGGGTCAACCTGTACCCCCTACGAGTGCGGCGAATAGCCCGCCAATCCTGGACTGAAGCCCCCTCCGTCTCAATGCCCTGAGATGCGGGCCCGTTGCCCTCCAGAACCCGGCTATCCGTGCACCCCACCGCGGGGCAAACCTAGTACAGAATGTAAAATATACATACACCGGGTACATCGACCGCAACCAGGTCGTGCCCCAAAAGAATAATACAAACAGGCAGTGACGGCAGTCCACATGTCGGACGCTCGCCCCGCAATAACAAATGTACATAATACAACAAAACTGTACTAGCATTGCATCCAGGCTATCCCCCACGACCGATCCGCAACATCACAGCATAAACATAGAACATCAACGTGAAAGTCACGTTCGCAAATCCGTCTAACCGGGCTATAGCAGTTAGACCGGATTTACCGATCGAGTGACATTCACGGTCGCAGATATAATGTAAACACTGTGAACTAATGTGTTTAAAATTATCCGATCGATCAAAATTACCAAGTGGGCCCCCAAGCAATACTGTAGCACGCACAGAAATACTGGGCCCAAAATTAACATTCCAAAAACCAGATTTTCAACACAGGAACATTCTGGAAAAATTTGGGTGATTGAACAGTAGAACACGCGGCGGAAGCGCGGCCAAAGCATGGCTTTGGCCGCTCTTCCGCGGTGACTTTTACTGTTCATGAGTCCAAATTTTCCCAGAGCTCTTGTTCTGTCCTACACATCATTCTGAAACAACCTGAAAAATTTTTAGACTTCAAAAAATTTCGACAGAAAACTGATGTGAAGGAATGTGTGGTTTTTGGGATTTCGGTCGATCGGAAACGCAAAACACATCAAACGAAAGCTAGACGAAGGTTAATGGCGTGGCTCTGATACCATGTTGCGCCACGGCAGCGTCCCGGCCGTCTTACTCGAGGCCAAAATGCGGAATCAAAATTTTTTCCTTACTCGGAAACCGGCGCTACCGCGGACAAAGAAAACCCGGATCGTAAACCATTAACCTAATGCTAGCTAACTAGAGAGGGGGTGAGAAGTATACCGAGTGATCCGAGTCCTCCGGTCTTCTCGTCATCGTCCCGATCTCCCGCGGAAAGTGTTGCCTCCACATCGTCGCCTCCTCACCGGAAAGGGCACCACATCGCCTTCTTCTTTTACGGGCTCCCGCCTCAATACCGAGGCAACTCGCGCATGAAGCCGGCAACTCGACATGCTCAAGATGTGCTGTAGAATGTGTAGTAGATTGTCTCACTTGGGTTTGTTGCCATTTGTGGATGATGGAGGAAATGAGATTAGAAAAATGGTGCTTGCATTTTTCTAGCATGAATGAATTCAAGAAATGAAACTCAAGCTCTCTTCTTCTTCTTCTTCTCTCTTTCTTTTTTCTCTCTTGAAAAAAAAAAACTTATCATCTAGTCAGCATAAGAATGGTGGAGGTAGAGAAGAAAAGAATATCAAAACCATCACCTTAGAAGGAAGGTGAGTGTAGGAAAAGGTGGAGGGTAACCACAAGCAAAACATAATCATCATCAAACTTACATCAACCTCAAATCCAATCTTTTCACAATAAATCATGAAAAGATGATAGAAAAGAATGGAATAAAAAAGATGCTATCATAATTAATCATTATGCAAAGAAGTCCTCCACAAAGTGTTATTTGCAAAACTGCAAATAACCCCCTCCATCAGAAAAGTCCGGCCGGGAAAGAACAAAGGAAAACCGGCCGGAACGGAATGCAAACTGGCAACTCCAGAAAACTGGTCCCGTAATAAATTACAGGAAAACCCCAATACTGTGCATACACACCCGCATCTGTATTCCGTCCGGATACAAATGCAATGAGACAAAATCTACACTGTACTAGACTAGGACCGGCTTAAGCCAAAGCCGGCTAGTAAAATCCGTTCGATCCTGATCCGTGCAATACCGCACGTATCTGATCGAACCCTGCCATATAACTATACGGCCACTAGTACAAAACTGTTCGATCCTGATCCGTGCAATACCGCACGTATCTGATCGGACCCTGCCATATCTCCATACGGCCTCTACAGCGTTTCGCCCGAAAGCTTGAGTAACTGTAAGTGTGGTGGACTCTAAAGACTCGTCAATACTATGGCTGTGGATTTAACCACTAGCACGTCAGAGGTATCAGCCAATACGTGACGGGCCACCAGCTATTGACTAAAAGGGACGTCGATGAGCGAACTCATCCTGACACCCTACTGAGCCTGTCAGTGACAATATCCGTACAGTCCGGTCCGTTCGTCTATGAGTATCGCATGGCGGGCCTAGGGGGTTGGTAAAAGTCAGACCCCCAAAATCGGTACAAGTCGTGTCGGAGTGTAGCCCAGAACGCCCTGAGATACTACTGGAATACCTACCAGTAAATCTCCTGCCTCGGCCGAGGGCTTTGCGTAACGGCTCTCCTAGACACAGCGCGACCTCACCCCCAATACCGGGAGAGACGAACCCCTGAAGATCCGCTCACTGCCTCCATGTGGCTCGGGACTGTACCCAACTAAAACCTGTTTGCACGACTCCTTTGAGCCGTGGTAGGGTAGTAATCAAAGCACAGTGGGAACTCACACGAGACAAATGACGATCCTCAGGTCGATGAACTAACCTGTACACATGTCACCTGGGAACTGCTATCTGACGTCTGGTATAAGACCAACTAGCAGGTTCCCGGCGAGTCCTGTCCGGTGTACTCATAACCCATTGAGCACCTGTATACATCTTAGGTGAACCAACTGACACCAGTGGCTTGTGAGACCGGCCACCGCCCCTCGTCGGGGTCTCGACTGTATACACTAGTCTACTAATGGAGTATCGATGCCCAGTCTCGAAACTCCCACGACTAGGGACCTTTTAAGGATGTGCTTATAGACCCCAGCTCCCACGTATATGATCGCCATCATACTGCTGGTCGTCAAGCAAGAATCCTAAGGGCTCTATCAACGTGTAATAGCGACATGTCAGGTCACCTAAAGCAGTACACGATGATAAAGATAAACCAGATAGCATACTATCATCTCGAGTAAGACTGTCCCACCGGGATAGGTCCTCCCTCAATCATTGCAATCACGTGCCTGTGATCCAATAATTGACTCTGAGGGCACTATCTCCAACATATACACCATAGCACAATGGTGTGTCGGAGCGGAGGAATCGCGCCCTATTAGATAAGGTGCGCTCTATGATAAGTAATGCTGAGTTACCTGTTTCCTTTTAGGGTTATGCGCTTGAGAAGCTGCATACCTATTGAATAGAGTTACATCCAAATCAGTGCATACCACTCCATATGAGATATGGTATGGGAAGAGACCATCTCTTAAACGAGTTAAGATATGGGGTTGTCTGGCCTATGTTGAAAAGCAAAATCCGGACAAGCTCGAAGCAAGGTCAGTACTGTATAAGTTTGTTGGATATCCCGAACATTTGTGAGGGTATATCTTCTTCCACACTGAGGAGCAAAAGGTGTTTTGTTTCTCAGCATATCACCTTTTTAGAAAAGAAATTTTTTATGGAAGAAATTAGTGGTCATGAGGTTGAACTGGAAGAAGTTCCAGCTAGACAAAGTAACGGCTGATGATTTGGTAGAACCGGAGGATTCAATAGTTCCCGTCGAACCTCAGCCTCTCCGCTGATCTAGTAGGGTTCCTCATCCGCCTGAGAGATACTACAGTTTTCTCAATGACAGTGGGAGCGAGGATTGTATCATGGAAGATGGTGACCCAACTAGTTTCGAGCAGGCCATCATAAGTGGGGACTCTTTGAAATGGCTGGATGCTATGCGATCTAAGATGGAATCCATATACACCAACAAAGTATGGACTTTAGTAGTTGCACCTGAAAGGGTAAAACCCATCGAGAGCAAGTGGATCTTGAGAAGATTCTTGGTGTAGATGGAAAAGTTGAGACTTTCAAACCTAAACTTGTTGCAAAAGGTTGTCGTCAATAACCAGGTATGGATTTTTATGAAACTTTTTCTACAGTGGCCATGCTTAAGTCCATCCGGATCCTACTTACCATTGCTGCATATCATGACTACGAAATATGGCAGATCGACGTCAAGACCGCTTTTCTAAATGATGATTTAGAAGAGAGCGTGTACATGACACTGCCAGAGGGCTTCGTAAACAGTAGGAGCAGCGAAAAGGTATGCAAGTTGCTTAAATCAAAATACAGATTAAAGCAAGCATCGCGGAGTTAGAGCATCTGTTTTGATGTGGCAGTCAAAGAGTTTGACTTCATCAAAATGGTAGATGAACCTTGTATATACAAGAAGGTTATAGAGAGTAAGGTTGTCTACCTCGTATTGTACGTGGATGACATACTCTTGATAGGAAATGGTGTTCCTATGCTACACTCGATCAAGCTCTACTTATCACTTTGTTTATCCATAAAGGATTTGGGTGATGTCTCTTACATCCTGGGGAGAAACACTGAACACCAGTGAAGAACATTCTTAAGTACTTGAGAAGAACTAAAAAACGATCTTGGTATATTGTAACGGTGAACTCCAAGTGGAGTCCTTTACCGATTCGATCTTCCAGAGTGATAAGGTCGACTGTAAGACAGTCTCGGGTTTTATCTTTACCCTCAGTGGAGGGACGGTATGTTGGAAGAGTTCCAAGCTAGATACCGTGGCAGACTCAACGATAAAGGGTGGATACATCGCTACCAACGATGCTACCAAAGAGGCCGTCTGGATAAAAATGTTCATGAGATGAACTTGGTTCCTACCATTGTGGTGACAATGGAGCTATGGCTTTGGCCTAGAAACCCCGGTCCCATCAGTGATCCAGATATATTCTTAGGTAGTATCACCTGATCAGTGTGATGGTGGATCTCCAGGAGATCGAGATCAGGAGAGTTGATAGGAAGAATAACACGGTGGATCCACTCATGAAGGCCTTTTCCAAGAGAGACTTTAAGGGATGTTGGGTATGAGATACTGCAACAACTGGCTTTAGTGCAAGTGGGAGATTGTTAGTTGTATGTATGCCCTAGAGGCCATTATTGTACATGATTATATATTATAGTGGATGCTTGGACATATATAAGGAGTACTTTCTTGCTCGACATGATAGTATGCTATCTGGTTACTCTCTATCTTAACATATATACATGTATTGTCTCTCTGTTACATGTTGATAAAGCCCTTAGGATGTGGACTTAACTACCAGGAATATGATGGAGATCATACTAGTGGGTCCAGGGTAGTCCATAAGTCCATCCTTTAATTGTTCCTAGTCGAGGGTGTATCGAGAAGGGGCATTGATATTCCGGAGCAGACTAGCATATACGCTTCTTGACCCATTTGATGGGCGATGGATGATCCCATATCCATTGGTGTTTGACATCAAAGATGGTATACGGGTGCTCAGTGAAGACTGGGTACACTAAACAGGACTCGCCGAGAACTCCTAGATGGTATTATACCTAACGTCAGATAGCAGTTCTCTGGTGATACTGGTACAGGTTAGTCTATAGACCCGAGATCGTCATAGAGTCTTGTGTGATTCCCACTATGCTTTGATTTCCACCTTACCACGTTCAAGAGAGCGTGCAAAATGGTGGTTTTTGGATACAGTCCCAAGTCATATGGAGGCAATGAGCGATAGGAGGGGTTTCGTCTCTCCCGGTATTGGGGTTGATGTTGCGCTGTGCTCGATTGGCCATAACAGGAAGTCTCTAGCCAGGGCTGATACGGAGATTTACTGGTAAGTGTTATCAGTAGTTTCTCGACCCGTTATAAGCCTCACATCGGCATGACTTATCAAGTTACTGGGGTCTGACGTTTACCACCCCTAGACTCGATATGCGACATATCATACGAAGAAACCGGACTGTACGGTAGTGTTGCTGTTGGATTCACAAGAGTATGGACAAGCTTGCTTGTTGATCTTCTAATCGCTCAATACCCAGGTAGCCGTTACGTCCAGCTAGTACCGCTGACGGCTTGTGGGTGACTGATATGATCATCACCTATTGCCGGCGTATTGACGGGTCATTAGAGTCCTACACAGAGGTTTCCTAGCTCATGCGAAACGAAGTAGGGCACATATGTGATATGTGCGGGAGCAAGATTAATACGTGTAAGTGATACCGTATTCCAATTTCGTGATACAGGTTATATGTGATATAACCGGATTGTTGAATCAAGTGTTGATTCAATGATATGTGATATGTATATGTGATATGCATATAAATGATATTAGTCGATTGTATACGATACAGCCGGGTTATTAAATCAAGTGTTGATTTAATAATTTAATGTGTAATTATATATTTGATATATTAATATACATTAACTAATATTAGCTCACTTATGAAAATGTTTTTTCTCAAAATACATACAAATATATATGTGATATATATTAATGTATTTGTCTATGTGTCATGCTAGATGATACATTGGACTTGGGTGTATGAGACTCATACCTAATTTAAGATAATTTGGGTGTTTAAATATTAATGGAAAAATCAAAATTAGGTGGAAATTAGCATGGCTAAGATGATTGTGGAAGCATGGAGAAGCTTTGACTTTAGTCCACTAATTTTGTTTGACTCTTCTCATCCCAGTTAGGAAGATGGCCTGTCCTGCAGCCATTGGTATGCGATACTAGAAATAGTGTACATGTGCTCATTAGGTTATGATTTACACTGGACGGACTCGATGGGAACTGCTGGTTGGTATTATACCTATCGTCAGTTAGCAGTTCCCTCTTGACATGAGTACAGGTTAGTCCGTTGACTTGACATCACTATCCATCTCGAGTGTGTTCTTACTGTACCTAGATTACTATCCTACCACGGATCAAATGAGTCGTGCAAACTTGTAGTAGTTGAGTGCAGTCCCGAAGCACTTAGAGGCAGTAGTGGATAGAAAGGATTCGTCTCTCCCGGTATTGGGTGTTGATATCGCGCTGTGTTCGGATAGCCAATACACAAAGTCCTTGTCCAGGGCAAGTGATATTTACTGGTAGGTACACCAGTAGTTTCTCAGGATGTATTGGGCTCTACACCGACACGACTTATTGCACTATTAGGGGTCTGACGGTCACCACCCCTAGGCCCGATATGCGATACTCTTAGATGAACAGACCGGACTGTACGGAGATTGTCACGGATAGGCTCAGTAGGGGTTCAGATGAGTTTGCTTGTCGGCCTTCTTTTCGACATGTACCTGGGTAGCTATTACGTACAGCTAGGGCCACTGACGGACTTGTGGTTAAACCTACTGCCAGCGTACTGTCGAGTCTTTAGAGTCCCACACAGAGGGTTTCCCTAGTTCAGGCGAAACGATGTAGAAGCCGTATGGTTTTATGTGCAGGGTTCCGATCATATACATGTACTGGCTACACGGATGTTGTTCGGACGGATAATACTAGTGGGCTTTGGTTTAAGCCAGATTCTAGTATTATATTATTGGATTATTATTATCTCATCGTATTCGTATTTTTGTAGTACGAATACAGGTATGTATATACAGTGAGGGCATTCTTGTAATTTTGCAAGAGATACTTCTAGAAGAGGACACATCATTATTGGATTTATCTATTTTTGCAAATAGATTAATGAGGTGGAAAATGGAGATATTTGTGGCATGGGTGAAGCATGGCTTATTCTTTTGTTTATTGATTTAGACTTGCTATTGAAGCATGGTTGATATTTTCTATTGGAAAATAATCCATGCTTCATGTGAGAAAAGAATGAGCCATTCCTCACTTGCACAAGACTTAGTCCATTTGCATATTTCCTCTCTCTTCATTTTCCTCTCCTCCTTCTTCCTCAAGACCCTAACCCTCCCATGTGTTGTGAATCCTAGGGTCGCTTGAGATTAAATAGTCCAATTAACACTCTATAAATTCTAAGCTATCTAGTTTAGCAAATTATGTACTTTAGTTACCTCGGTTTAGAGGTTGGATGGTGGATCGACTTCGACACGAGGAGGCCGACGACCGAGCTAGATCCACACTTCTTAGGAGCTCAAGGAGAAGAGAAGAAGATCCGAAGGATTAGAATCATCAAGGTATAAAACACTTACATAGTAGTTCAAAACTCTATGTAGTTTAGCTAGTTAGGGTTTCTGAAAGATCCTGGAGTTTAGGTCGGTTTTGCAAAGTATAAAAATCGTTTTTTTTGTAAATTCTGCTTACCCACAAGTGCGTGGGGTGTGCGACATTAACTTACAGGTGGAGCCATGGTAATTTGTAGACTCTGATCTATTCCGGCGATGGTTTTCATTGACGGGCGGATGGAGAACACTACGTTGGCCTCGTCCTCAGAATCGCTGTCAAAGACCAAAATAGGAGTAGATGGTCCGGGCTTATTGTTTTCTTTTTAGGGTTGCCCCGAGTAGACTATTTCTTCATCTGCATCGATATCACTCCCAAAGATTGGGATAGTAGCAACAGACTTCTGTTTATCCTTCGGCTTATAACGCATTTCCGTATCTTCGAAGTCCGGTAGAAAGTACTTTGCGTCCTCATATTTCCGAACTTCGTTTACCGAGAACGGGTTTAGCTCTCCCGTGACTGTGTACTCCGAACCATCTTTGAAATACTTCATACACTAATGTTGTATAGAAGAGATGACGTTGTACTCATATAACCAAGGCCTGCCGAGCTGTAACGACTCTGAAATCACTGTACAGAAATTTCTTGTTATTGTACAGAAAAGGGTATTATAGCATGTGTAAGAGCTAAAAGTTATTTTTGTTAAATAAAAGCAAGAAGCAACATGTAACTCACTAGTAAAGCCTCTGCACTGCTGTGACATAGCCTGTATGTTCGATTCTCATCAGACACAATTATTTTTTAAGATTTTTCTTTTTAATTTTTTGGAAGCCCAAGAGTTGCACGTGCAATACACGGAGAAATGAAAAGTTTCAGAAAAATCAAACAGGCGTAATGAGGTGTATGTTTCCCCAATATATTTAACCTAATAAAAGAGCAAAGCTCTGTTGAATTTAATAAGGCAGCGCCTCGCGTGCTCTCCACGAGGGCACCAGAGCCAATCTTATAGGATTAAATCCGACGGTTGCGCCTCATGTGCTCCTCACATGGGCACCAATATGCAAAACACAAAAGAATCTATTAAATAAGAGTTAAACTCTTAGATGGCGCCGCATGTGCTTCTCACGTAGACGCCAGTGTGCAAAGCACAGGAATACCCATCTTAAGAATTAAATTCTTAAGTAGCGCACACGTGCACAACACGTGAGCGCCAGTACCCAGGTAGAATTAAATTCTACAATACTCTCTGTTAAACAGAACCGTTGGATCAAAAATCGAACGGAGACGATAAATCATCAAAATACAGAATTAAATTCTGTTGGGAGAAAACATTTCCCAAATCTTTCTGAAATAAGATAGATACTCTCGGTTGGATCAAAGATCCAATTGTTGAATAAAATTCTATTCCGGAATATATTCCCTCAATCATTCTAAATAAGAAAGATTGCTCTCGGTAAAACAGAGAACCGCTGGATTAAAAATCCAATGGTGATTAAAAATCACCGTTTTACAGAATAAATTCTATATAGGGAAAATATTTCCCCAATCTCATTAAAAATCAAAAATCATATTCTGTAAAAACAGAAGTCCTTAGATCAAAGATCCAAAGGTGGGTAAAATTCCCCGAATCAATTTTGAGACCAATTAAATCAATTGGAATCTCTCAGTGAGAGATTTTCTCAAAACTAATAAACAATTTGCCTCCACTATATAAAGGCCCCAAGACTGCAAGTCTCAAAAGAAGGGAGGAAGACGAGGACAGAGAGAGCCAGAACAACAAAGAGAGACGGAGAGAGGAAAACAGAAAGAAAAGAGAATTCAATTCTTAAAGAAGAAGATCTCCATTTTCGAAACCCTAGGTAAAGAAAATATCGAGATCGAAACATCTCCTTTACCTAACATATCTAAGGGTTGAGCCCTTCTAAAAGAACTTAATTTTTTCTCTGAAGATCTACAAGACAGGTCTTCCACAAGTTGAGAATTTAATTCTTATCGGAAAGATCTTGTTCTTGAGAATCAAAGGTTCAGGAAAGAAAAAATTTAAAAGAGAAAGAATATGGAGTCCATAATACTCCACGAACTCAGTTCCTTCGCATCAAGAACTTAGTTCTTAAAAGAACATGATCTCAGATCCTCGAAATAGTGATCTTGGTGATCGTTAATGGTCAAAATACCATTAACAGAGATTTAAGTTCTGTAAAAAATATCAATAGAGATTAAATCTCTATATAAAAGAAACTAGCGCCTCACGTGCTTCCCACGTAGGCGCCCCTCTTTAACAGCGCCTCACGTGTTCCTCACACGGGTGCCACATAAAAGGTGCTTAGCACTTCACATACAGCCTAAATAGATAAGTGCCTAGCACTGATTGGGCAGCGCCTCACGTGCTCCTCACGTGGGCGCCATCAAAAAAGAAGAGAGAAAAGTGTCCAACACTCCATAAACATCCAAAGTGGCAGAGTGCTTAGCGCTCATTGGGCAGCGCCCATAATCAAATACTTCGCATGACACCCATGTAAGTGTCAGAGCGTCAAATAAGTGCTTAGCACTTTTTCATAAAAAGAAAAAGGCTGAACAGACAGAGCCCAAATGAATGCTTATCACTTTTTGAACAAGAGTAGGCAGACTAAGCCCAAATTAGCTAATGCTCTGAAGTTTCTTGCGGCTGAGCCCAAATGATCTTTTGATGGATCTTAAGTAAAAAATTATCCTTAAAAATATTATTAAGCCGATCTTAGTCTCAAACATGATTAATGATCTCTCATTGATGATATCAAAAATGATGGTCATCTCATATCTCCTAAGGCAACCTTAGTCTCAAATATAACTAACGATTCTTAGCTCCACCACAACCCCTTTCCCCTAAAATACGGGATTTGGTTCGAGAGTAGATCTTTACACACCTCTGATATATGTCGTTGTAATTCCTCAACGTCTTCAAAGAGGTGGCAAATCCCGACAACCAACAACTCCTCTCGTCATACATCGATGCACTTCCAAATTGACGTGCATGCCTCAAATCAGATCGTGCCCCAATTGGGCATATTCCATATCATCATTGTTCATTTCGTCGCGTAACAAATACACGTGCGCGCAAGATGAATAAATGACCGAAATGTCCCTAAACTAACAGTAGCATCAAAAAACGGCGTTAATGGACCGAAATGTCCTTAAACTAACATTCCTCCCTGTTCCCCTCCGAACAACGGAGACGCGACCGCGCAGGTCCGTCTTGCCTGAGATTCGGGGCAGATGCTAATTGGTGCTATCCGTCCACCTCTCCGAAGATACCAAGTTGATTTATGGCACCGTGTATCGAAGGTTTAAACGGATGCGGCCGATGTAGCAAACTTCGTCAGATTCCCCCTCGCTTGAGGGGTTTTTGATTGTGGGGACGCTCTTCCCTGCAGGCGCAAGCCCCTGCAGTTAATTACGCTACCGCATCACGGTAACAACTTTCTCCTTCTCTATATGGTCACTTCGTGTCGTGGGTGTTTGTTTTGTGTTCGGTTGCCCGTGGATTGTATATGGAGACTAATTTGTGATGTCGCCCGTAGGACGTGGATTAGTCCAAATCCGTATTTTTTTTAGATTTGGGTTTGGGGGGTGTTTAAGGATACGTTAGCCTTATTTGAGGTTAAGATCAACTTAAACGTTCGTTAAGGACACGTTAGTCTAATTTTAGACTAAGATCGACTTAACGGGATCATTTAGATCCGACAAGAGAGCAATTGAGGGCTCTATTATTTAGTTTAGTGATGTTGCGGTCGATAAGTAGTTTAAGGACATTGCGGTCCAATGTTAGTTTTAAGACGTCGCGGTCAAGGTTAAGGACATCATAGTCCGTGAGTTTAAGGACATCACAGTCTAGTGTTAGTTTTAAGACATCACGGTCGAGGTTAAGGACATCATAGTCCATAAGCTTAAGGACCTCACAGTCCGATGTTAGTTTTAAGACATCACGGTCAAGGTTAAGGACATCATAGTCCGGTATTAGTTTTAAGACATTACGGTCGAGGTTAAGGACATCATAGTCCATGAGTTTAAGGACCCCACAGTCCGTAATAGTGTGCGGTTGTCGGGACCCGTCACCTCTCTGACGACGTTGAAGGATTACAATGACAGATGTCAGAGGAGTAAAGAGATGTACCCTTGAACCGGGTGTAAATTGATCGGAAGAGCAGTTATGCTCAGTTCAATTTATATTGAGGACTTATGGCCAAAATTGGGCATATCCAGTTGAAAATGTTTAACATTTTATCCATGTTCTGCCTATTAGGCTTTATTTGGGCTCTGCCCTTTTATAATGCATAGCATTAGGGTCTGTAATTAACTGCATAGCATTCATATTTGGCCTGTTAGACCTTTATTTGGGCTCTGCCCTTTTATAATAATGCATAGCATTTATATTTGGAATGTTAGACCTTTACTTAGGCTCTGCCCTTTTTGATAATGCATAGCATTTTTAGTGGTCTGATAGTGCGCCACGTGGCTTGTCAGGCGCTTTGCGTCAATCAAAGAGCGCAATGCGCTAGCGCATGCGAAGGTGACACGTGTCACGCTCTGCGCTAAGCGCAAGTTGTTAGCGCACAGCGCTTTCTGAGTGCGCTGCGCCAGTGCACTGCACCAATGAATGACACGTGGCGCGCTCTTGTGCAGTGCGCCATTCCAAGAGCGCAATGCGCTGTATTTAGAAGCGCAAAGCACAAATTGTTCTATGGTTGACACGTGGCGCGTTCTGGTAACGTGCGCCTGTCCAAGGAGCGCAAAGGCGCATTTCAAAAGTGCAAGGCACTGTCCAATAACGCAAAGCGCATTTTGATCAATTTAAGATTAAAGAACAAGTTTATGTTCTCCAAAAAGAGGTTTTACCTCAAGATTCAAGAACCAAAGTTCTTGTTCTCAACAAAAGGCTGTGCCTTTATAGATCAAATGATCTAAGAATGAAGTAAATTACTTCTTTAAATCTTTTATTATTGGATCTTTTCTGATCTTTTTTTCTTTTTTATTGAAGATCTTGATCTTGTTCTTAGATCTTTGATCTTTTTAGAAGAGAATTCTTCTTTTTGTGAGGTGTTTTCATCTCTGTTCTTCAAGAATCAAATTCTTTACCTTTAAAGATGAAGAAGATGATCTTCTTTCTTCAGAGGCTTGCATTTTCTTCTCTTTGAGTTTTTCTCAAAGTTTGCATAGGGTTCTCTCTCTTCTGTCTATGTGTCTCTTTTCTTTTTTTATTTTAGCAAGAAGGATCATTGGTCGTTGGGACCCACCACCTCTCCGACGACATTGAGAGATTACAGTGCCATATATCGAAGGTGTGGAGGGATGTACCCTTTGAACCATGTCTCACTCATTAGGGAGGAAGAACAGGCTGGAGCTTAAGCTTCTCGCTACTGAAAAACGCTTCTTTGCGTTCACGCACGTGTGTCGCACGTGTTGGGCGCTCATATTTGCACGTAGCGCACATGGAGCTTGCGCATATGCGCATTATAGGGGGAGCAAGCTCCTATGGAGAACGAGTCTCCTTTTAATATTATTAAATGTTCTCATGTAGTACACACGTGCGTTGCACGTGGTGCGCGCATGGTGAGCATACTTGCGTTGCACGTAGCGCACATAGCGCTTTCGCATATGCGCATTATGGGGAGGAGCAGGCTCTTATCTTGGAGAACTAAGCTCCTATGGAAAACGTATCTCCTTTTAATATTATTAAATGTTCTCATGTGGTGCGAAGGTGCGTTGCACGTGGTGCGCGTATGGTGAGCATACGTACGTTGCACGTAGCGCGCATGGCGCTTGCGCATATGCGCATTATGGGGAGGAGCATGCTCATATCTTGGAGAACTAAGCTTCTTTTAATATTATTAAATATTCTCATATGGTACGCACGTGCATTGCACGTGGTGCGCGGATGGTGGGCACACGTGCGTTGCACATAGCGCAGGTGGCACTTGCACATATGCGCATTATGGGGAGGAGCATTCTCCTATCTTTGAGAACTAAGCTCCTTTGAGAATTGAATCCTTTGAGGATTGAACTCCACCCTTTCTAAGAGGCATCCCCTCTTATTTATATGGGAGTGGTAGAGAAGCCATCTCTCCTTTTCCCGATGTGGGACTAAAAAATGCATTCCCCATGTAGTAGAGCATTACTTTAGATTACACGTGCATAGCACATTTGCTCATAACTTTTGATCTCGGATGAATTATGAGGCCCATAATATATCAAATCGAAGGATTTTTCGAGACACTTTCGACACCATCAAAATTTAGCTGTTTCTCATTCCAGAGTTTGTCAAAATATAGCTCGGAAAATACTGGTTCGCATCTTCTTCCTTAGATCACATGTGCATAGACATTTGCTCATAACTTTTGATCTCGGATGAATTATGAAGCCCATAATATATCAAATCGAAGGTTTTTTCGAGATACTTTCAATACCATTAGAATTTAGCTATTTCTCATTCTGGAGTTTGTCAAAATACAGCTCAGAAAATACTGGTTCGCATCTTCTTCCTCAGATCACATGTGCATAGACATTTGCTCATAACTTTTGATCCCGGATGAATTATGAGGCCCATAATATATCGAATCGAATGTTTTTTCGAGATGCTTTCAATACCATCAGAATGTAGCTATTTCTCACTCAGGAGTTTATCAAAATACATCCCGGAAAATACAAGTTCACATTTTCTTAAGCGTATCGCTGTCATTTGATGCCTTGGGCTCTTTTGTGCAGAAATTTTTGGCGGGAACAAATGCCCCCAACTACTTTTCCTATGTAAGTATATATGTGGGAGAAGTAGTGCAGAGTAATTCATAGTGTGTCACCAGTTTTGGGTTGGTATATAATTTTCAGAATCTTGATCTGAGAAGATAACGAGCGGACACAAGCGTCGTCATTTATCATTGACTCAAATCTCGACTCTTAAGGGGTATAGTCCCAAACCCTCAGCTCCATGAGCCCTACCCTTCTATTCCTTTATGTTTTACTCTGGCGTGAAGTAGTTTATATGCTTATGAGTAACTTCTCCATTTCAGTGGCATGTAGCTTTGGCAAGTGTGGCCCATAGATGGTAGATAACAGTTAATCTTGAACTCTTTATAAGATAGTGATGGCTTAGGAGACAGGGGTAGGATCTGTCACCTAAGACTTTTCAACTTTATGAGCCGTGAGGGTCTCATAAAGACTAATCTCTCTACGAGTCGAGAGGATCTCGTAGGTGTAATTTCTCCTTAAGAATCGTGAGGATTCATAAGTGTGTTTTCTCTTGAAAGTCGTAAGGATCTCACAAGAGAATTTACTCCCTTACGAGTCATGAGGGCCCGCAAGTAATGGATGAAGTTATCCTTATCCGTATTTCACGGAGTTAGGGGTTGCTCTGGATGCTTCCCACGGGTTCACTGCCGTGTTTGGCGAGGACCAGGCTCCGCTCTGGATGTTTTCCAGGATACCGTAGTTTAAAGATATCGCGGTCGAGGTTAAGGACATCATAGTCCGTGTATTTAAGGACTCCACGGTCCGTTGTTAGTTTTTAAGATATCGCGGTCGAGGTTAAGGACATCATAGTCCATGAGTTTAAGGACCTCACAGTCCAATGTTAGTTTTAAGACATTACGGTCGAGGTTAAGGACATTATAGTCCATGAGTTTAAAGACCTCACAGTCCGATGTTAGTTTTAAGACATCACGGTCGAGGTTAAGGACATCATAGTCCGTGGATTTAAGGACTCCATAGTCCAATGTTAGTTTTAAGACATTACGGTCGAGGTTAAGGACGTCATAGTCCATGGGTTTAAAGACCCCATAGTCCGTGAAATGTGTGGTTGTCGGAACCCGTCACCTCTCTGAAGACGTTGAGGAATTACAACGAAAAATATCAAAGGAGTGAAGAGGTGTACCATTGAACCAAGGTAAAATTAGTTTAAGGACATTACGGTCCATTATTAGTTTTAAGACATCACGGTCGAGATTAAGGACATCATAGTCCGTGAGTTTACGGACCTCACAGTCTGATGTTAGTTTTAAGACATCACGGCCGAGGTTAAGGACATCATAGTCCGTGGATTTAAGGACTCCACAGTCTGATGTTTGCTCTAGATGCTTCCCACGGGTTCACTGCCGTGTTCGGTGAGGACCAGGCTCCGCTCTGGACGTTTTCCACGGGGTCAGAAGTGACATAATCCGCATTCCACGTAGCCAGGAATTTTGCTCTAGATGCTTCCCACGGGTTCACTGCCGTGTTCGGCGAGGACTAGGCTCCACTCTGGATGCTTCACACTGGTTCACTGCCGTGCTCTGTGAGGACCAGGATCCGCTCTGGACGTTTTCCACTGGGTCAGAAGTGATATAATCCGCGTTCCACGTAGCCAGGAATTTTGCTCTAGATGCTTCCCACGGGTTCATTGCCGTGTTCGGCGAGGACTAGGCTCCGCTCTGGATGCTTCACACGGGTTCACTGCCGTGCTCTGCGAGGACCAGGATCCGCTCTGGACGTTTTCCACTGGGTCAGAAGTGATATAATCCGTGTTCCACGTAGCCAGGAATTTTGCTATAGATGCTTCCTACGGGTTCACTGCCGTGTTCGGCAAGGACTAGGCTCCGCTCTGGATGCTTCACACGGGTTCACTGCCGTGCTCTGCGAGGACCAGGATCCGCTCTAGACGTTTTCCACAGGGTCAGAAGTGGCATAATCCGCGTTCCACGTAGCCAGGAATTTTGCTATGGACGCTTCCCACGGGTTCACTGCCGTGTTCGGCGAGGACCAGGCTCCGCTCTGGACGTTTTCCAGGATACCATAGTTTAAAGACATCGCGGTCGAGGTTAAGGACATCATAGTCCGTGGGTTTAAGGACTCCACAGTCCGTTGTTAGTTTTAAGACATCACGGTCGAGATTAAGGACATCATAGTCCGTGAGTTTAAGGACCTCACAGTCCAATGTTAGTTTTAAGACATCACGGTCGAGGTTAAGGACATCATAGTCCGTAGATTTAAGGACTCCACAGTCCATGAAATGTGTGGTCGTTGGGACCCGTCATCTCTTTGAAGACGTTGAGGAATTACAACGACAAATATCAAAGGAGTGGCGAGATGTACCCTTTGAACCAAGGTGAAATTAGTTTAAAATCATTATGGTTGATTGTTAGTTTTAAGACATCACGGTCGAGGTTAAGGACATCATAGTCCATGAGTTTAAGGACCTCACAGTCCGATGTTTGCTCTGGATGCTTCCCACGGGTTCACTGCTGTGTTTGGCGAGGACCAGGCTCCGCTCTGGATGCTTCACACGGGTTCACTGCCATGCTTTGCGAGGACCAGGATCCACTCTGGACGTTTTCCATAGGGTCAAAAGTGACGTTATCCGTGTTCCACGTAACCAGGAATTTTGCACTAGATGCTTCACACGGGTTCACTGCCGTGTTCGGCGAGGACTAGGCTCTACTCTAGATGCTTCACACGGGTTCACTGCCGTGCTCTGCATGGACCAGGATCCGCTCTGGATGCTTTACACGGGTTCACTGCCGTGCTCTGCGAGAACCAGGATCCGCTCTAGATGCTTCATCCGGGTTCACTGCCGTGCTCTGCGAGGACCAGGATCCGCTCTGGACGTTTTCCACGGGGTCAAAAAGTGACGTTATCCGTGTTCCACGTAACCAGGAATTTACACTAGATGCTTCCCACGGGTTCACTGCCGTGTTCGGCGAGGACTAGGCTCCGCTCTGGATGCTTCACACGGGTCACTGCCGTGCTCTGCGAGGACCAGGATCCGTTCTGGATGCTTCCCACGGGTTCACTGTCGTGCTCTGCGAGGACCAGGATCCGCTCTGGACGTTTTCCACGGGGTCAAAAAGTGACGTTATCCGTGTTCCACGTAACCAGGAATTTGCACTAGATGCTTCCCACGGGTTCACTGCCGTATTTGGCGAGGACTAGGCTTCGCTCTAGATGCTTTACACGGGTTCACTGCCGTGCTCTGCGAGGACCAGGATCCGCTCTGGACGTTTTCCACGGGGTCAAAAGTGACGTTATCCGTGTTCCACGTAACCAGGAATTTTGTTGATTATATGCGCATTTCACGGAGTTGGGATTTGACTCTCGGTCATCTGTACACCGTCGAGTCATGGAACTGGGAGTTGCCGCTGTTCCGCTTTGCTTGATGTCGTGTCTGCTGAGACGAATGTTGAGATGAGCTCCAAGTTATCTGTGACTCGTCGAGATTTGGCTTCTTCTTCTGATGAAACCTGGGGGAGGAGGAGTGTGATTCCTTCTTTGTTTGCGCCCCTGGATTGTATACAGGGATTGATGTAATATCACCTGTAGGGCATAAATTTCATTTTTATTTTTATTTTATTTCTTTCCACGATGCTCTATCATTTCAGCTTTTATATCGCGAAGGTCGCGATTGCCCCATCATTTCGGCTATTTTTCGCGGTGCCTAATCAGTTCGGCTATTTGTTTTATTTTTACTCGCTGTTTTTTTATTGCGAGTTGCCCAATCATTTCGGCTATTTTGCATGCATACATTTTTACTTGCTGATTTTGTCGCAAGTTTCCCCATCATTTCGACTATTCCGTATGCATGTATGGCTTGCTGGCTTTTCGCTGCAAGTTTGGAATTAGACATCGAGTTTGGCATCAGCACCGCTAAAACTGGGATATTGCCAGGAGCGAATCATCATTTGCCTCTGTAGACATCGAACAAAGGTGGCTTAGCAAACAGGGTTAGGGCCCTGTCGACTAAGGCTTTTGACTTCATGAGCCGTAAGGGTCTCACAAAGGTATTTCTCCCTACAAGTCGTGAGGATCTCGTAGGTGTGTTTTCTCCTTAGAAATCGTGTGGATTCCTAAGTGTATGTTCCTCTGTAAGTCGTAAGGATCTTATAAAAGGGTTTTCTCCTTATAAGTCGAGAGGGCTTACAAGGGTTGTTCACCGTACGAACATATCCCTAGTCACGGATAGGACTTAGTTAGGAAAATGTTTATTCGCGCCCGTGGATTGTATACAAGGGTCGGTATCGAGCCGCTTATAGAGCAATATCGAAGGTTGTGGGGGTTGCTTAAGAACAGGTTCAGGTCTCTGTAACTTAAGACTTTCAAATCTTATGAGCCGTGAGGGTCCCATAAGAGAGTTCTCCTTACGAGTCGTGAGGATCTCGCAAGTGTAATTTCTCCTTAGGAATCGTGGGGATCCCTAAGTGTGTTGCTCCCTTGTGAGTCGTAAGGATCTCACGCGGGTGGTTTCTCCTTACAAAGTCGAGAGGACCTTGCAAGTGTCTCTTAACGAGGTTGCGCCCTTTCGGGTTTTCACAAACACTCGCCGGTAGCCCTGCTGTTTTTACTCACGGAGCCCTTTCGGGTTTTCATCCGTGCCCATTTTGCTTATGGACATACCGTTTTCTTTTTCTTCTTCTTCTCTTTTTTTTGTAACGAGGTTGCGCCTTTTTGGGTTTTCACAAACACTCGCCGGTAACCCTGCTGTTTTTACTCACGGAGCCCTTTCGGGTTTTCATCCGTGCCCCTTTTGCTTATGGACATATCGTTTTCTTTCTCTTTTTTTGTATCGGCTTTGGGATGCTGCAATCCACCGTAGTTTATCAACATCTCGGTCAAGAGCTAATTTTAGGACATAGTAGTCCATCGTTAGTTTAAGGACGTTTTGGTCCGTTGTTAGTTTAGGGACGTTTCGGTCCGCTGTTAGTCTAGGGACGTTTCGGTCCGCTGTTAGTTTAAGGACGTTTCGGTCCGCTGTTAGTTTAAGGACGTTTCGGTCCACTATAAAGTAAGCTGGTTACTACTTATAGAGTTTGGGCTTAGGAAGATAGCGAGCGGACATAGTCGTCGTTATCTATCATTGACCTAGGCCGTGACTCGTTAGGCGTAGTATTTCTTCAGGATGCGACAGTTTATTGGCCTGAAAGGTCTTTCGCCATGCATGTCCATGAGTAGATAGGCTCCACCCTGGTAGACCTTGTCTATGATGTAGGGGCCTTCATAGTTCGGCTCGAATTTTCCTCGCTTGGCGCGATTGGGGATCATAGGTCTTTTGACCACTAGTACGAGTTCTCCTTGGCGGAATTTCCTCGGCCTGGTCAATCTTTCATATGAGCGCGTCATCTTTGCTTTATAAGCTTCCAGATTTTGTTGCGCTACGAGCCGGGTTTCATCAAGGGCATCGAGCTCCTCGAACCGAAGGTGAGCATTTTCTTCGTCTGTCAGTTCGTAATGGACTGCCACTCGTAGAGAAGGTAATTCTATCTCGAGGGGGAGTACCGCTTCTGTACCGAATACCAACGCGTATGGAGTTGTGTTCGTGGCCGTTTTGAACGTAGTTCGATATGCCCAGAGAGCTTCTTGTAGCCTCTCATGTCAGTCCTTCTTATTTCGGGACACCGTCTTCTTCACGATCTTTGTTAAGGTTTTGTTGAAAGCCTCAGCTAGACCATTAGCTCGGGGATTATAAATTGAGGAATATCTCCAGTCTATGTTGTGCTGTTGTGCGAAGCGGCTAATCTTGTGGCTTCTGTAGGCTGGCCCGTTATCGGAGATGATCCGTCTCGGAGTTCCAAACCGGTAAATGACGTGTGTCACGCCCCGCTTCCCAGAGTACGCTAAGATGGGCACGTGACATAGCCAACCATGCTACCTGTGGATAGGAAAAATCCCTCCACGGTCACATTACGGCTGTAGAGATATCAAGAACAGGAAACTAAACTAAACTATCTAGTACATGTCTCTGAGCCAGAATAAATGAGTCAAGGAATGATAATATGCGGAAGCAAAGGATACAATAAATGAAACACATGGAAAGTAAAACTGCATACCAACAGGATCTTCACCGCTCGGTCTAACAGCGGCAATACTCCTGATTAGTCTGCAATAAAGGTAGAGAATCTGGGCCATGCAAAACCCAGAAGTCAGCGCGTCATAACATCAAGCAATAATATATAAACAGGGCAACAAGACATGCAGGTATAATCATAAATGGTAAAGCAGGTGTCACAGCAATGTAAATCAGGGCAGTGAAAGGTAGTGTACAGTGAGTAAACTAAACTGGTCTATTGGGTTATCTACTCTTAAGTCTTGAAATCAATTTGATGAATTATCGATGTAACTCAATAGTATCCCGTGCATGCCCGGGACCACGGTCTAAGACTCTCGGGCTAAAACCGAGACATGCCGCTAGGCACTAAAATATGAAATATGTAAAGACGAACGATGTCAGCAGCACATCCCAAGGCTGGCCTAGCCTCTAAAACTGATCAGTATAAGCAAGCAACTGTCGAGTTACAAGTCAGGTTTCATCATTGATTTCCCCATACCCCCAAGTTATAAGTATTCAAGTCAGGTATTGATAAATCTAGAGCTAATGCCAACACAGGATCAGGCAGGTACAGGTTTGTCTGGATAGACAACAGGAACGGTCCGTAAGGACAACAGGTCAGGTTTGTTGGCATTAGACGCAAGATCAGGTAATAGGTAAGACCATGGTACATCAGGTCAAGCCAGGTAATAAATAAAGGTGCCACGTTATGTCAAGAGTTGTACGGTACCATGTCGGGTCAAGTAATATGTGTAGCAAGTCATGTCAGGGTATACAAGATATCATGTGGGTGCTCATAATCAACTAGCATAATCATGGTTATAAATAAACAAGCATGGGTATTATCAGAACTATAAACTGGCACATGTAATATGATATGCAAATAGGTACAGATTAAACTACTTGGATGCACGGTTATTAGTTTGGGTTTAAGGGATAGTTTTAACATTTCATGAATGCAGTATAACAAATGTGGATGATAAAATCATATTAATATGTACCAAAACAATCTAGAGATGCAATTGAATATGAATTAGGATAGATGTATGCAACCGGTCGTCCGATAAGGTATAAACTACAAAAGGGTATTATGGCTATGCAAACAATTGTGATTATGTGATCTAACATATAAATGTGGTTACTAGGTTTAATAAACTAAATGCAACAGTTAGGTTTCCAGTTCTAGATCTGAAATATGTAAACGGAACATCGTGCTGTTAACTTGAAACTCATGGCTTTAGATTCTATCTATAGATTTAATAAGAAAATAGATAAATTAATATAGGAGTAGTATGAATAGCATGTAGCAAGTTTCACTTGCCTGATCGGATCTCAAAGCGGTATGTGCAGCACGTCGGATATCGGGGAAAATGTCGTGATGTGTCAACGCGAGCACATAACAGAACCAGGTACGGCAATAACACGACCGCGCTATCAGGGGACGTCCTCAGGACCACCCGGATCAACAGGGACGGGTAAGGCTCCGTCGATCATCGGAAAAACAAGAATCCAAGAAGTAAAGAGAAAAAATGAAAGGAAGAAGAAGAAAGGAGAAGAAGAAGGAGAAGCGAGGAGAAGGGTGCTCTGGGGTTTGGATCACAGGCGAGGACAGAGAGGGTGACGACGGCAACGGGTCTCCGGCGATCGCCAGAAGAACGGATCAAGAGATTTAAAGAAAAGAAAAAAGAAGAAGGGAAGAAGAAGAGAAGAATAAGATAGGAAGTATTTGGTTTCTCTGGGGTTGTGATGCCCTGGGGTCAAGGAGGACGAGGTGGTGGTAACGATGATAGGTGGACGGAAGCGATGGAATCGGAGTTCCGGCGAAGGTTAGGGTTTGCTCTTCATGTGCAGGAAAGAGAGAGGGGCTCGGGATTCTTTGGTATGTGGGTTGCAATCGGTGGAGAGGGAAGAGGAGAGGAAGAAGATGAGGATGACGGTGACAGCGAGGGGTCTCCGGCGACGAGGATGTTGCAGCCGCAGTGGGTTGCAGTGGGTTCGAGTTTGGGGTTGCAGGTGGCGAGGATGGAGAAGGCTGTTGGGTTGCGGTTGAGGAGGAGAGGTCGTGGATAAGAGCGTGACGGCGACGGTGAAGTCGGCGGCGGCAAGGATGACAACGCACGATGGGTGTCGTAGTCGCAGGTTTCTGGGTGCTCGTGCCGGGGAGAAGAGGTGAGCAGGGAGAGGAGGTCGAGGAGTGGACGAGGGTGGTGGCAAGGTGAGGAGACGACAACGAGGCGACGGGTGCGGGCGATGAGCGTGGGCGAAGAAGGAAGGCGAAAAAGAAAAATATAATGGGGAAGACGAAGAGGGAGGGGAGAGAGAAAGACGTGTTAATATTTAAAGGTAACAAATCTTTTATGCATGTACAGCGAGAGAGAGAGAGAGAGAGGGAGAGAGAGATAGAGAGAGAGAGATATATAAACTGTTTTAAAAATATAAAATATATTTTTTAGAGAGAGAGAGAGAAAGAGACAGAGCTGAGATTAGGTTTTATATTTTAGGTTTAAAATATATTTTTAGTTGAGAGAAACTTTAGAATAAGTAAATATTATAATATTAAAATATTAGTCCGTTTTGAGAATTTAGCAAATACAAACCTACTCCAAAACACGCCCGGGTCGGGACCAAAAATTCAGATTCAAAATATAAAAAATATATGCGACTTCCAAATTTCAAAATGAATGCTCAGTCAAAGAAAATGCATACCCCCAAGAACGGATGCACGTACGTGCGCGTAGCCATCCAGATACGTCTGTTTCACTGAACGGGACGATAACAAGGTGCGCGGATTCTACCACGTGGTTAGGGGTATCATGCAGGATATGAAATGCAATTTTAAAAATATTTTATGTAACCTAAAATGTGATATGTAAAAAGTGCGATGCCAGATGAAATGCCAGTATGTACTAAACATGAGATGCACGTGTCCATGCAACAAGTCAAGGTAATCTATAAATAAGAATCAAACAGGTTCAAGCAAGCGGGTCGGGTCGAATGCAAAGTAATATGTAAAATACCATTCGCACCCAAACACGCTAAATCAAGAAAAGACCATGGATAGGTAAATATGGAAACTGGAATTGGTATAAATGAACTCGGGTGTTACATTATACCCAACTACAAAAGGATTTCGTCCTCGAAATTCCAAGAACAAGATAGGATAACAAACAAAAAAAAACTACTAGGATAGATGGGAAATTTTCTGTCGGACTTCATCTTCTCGTTCCCAAGTTGACTCTCATGTGAGCGATTACCCCAAGAAACAAGTACAAGAGAGATAACCTTACTCTTAAGAACCTTTTCCTTTCGACCCACAATCGACATCAGTCGCTCCTTAAAAGTCAAGCCTTCACGTGCAGTCAGCTCCGAATGATCCCACACCTGTGTTTTATCTCGAACATACTTACGGAGTTGAGATATGTGAAACACGTCATGAAGGAATTTGAGTCAGCAGTTGCTTTATCTCGAACATTCTTTAGCGAGCTTGGCTAACGCATCCGCCTTGCTATTTTCCGCACGCGGTATGCTTTCCAAGGTGTATGAAGGAATTTGAGTCAGCAGTTGCTGCACTCTTTCACCGTATTTCACCAACTCTGGTTTGCACATCTGATAGTCGCCATTTACTTGACTAACGATCAGCTGGGAATCTCCGTATATGAGGAGGTTTTCAATTCCCATGTCGATGGCGATCTCGAGGCCTGTTATCAAAGCTTCATACTCGGCTTCATTGTTCATCCTTGGCTCTGTCAAGGAGAAGGAGAATCGCATTATCCCTCCTTGTGGGGTCACGAATATAAGGCCTACCCCTAATTTGATTATAGGCGTGTTCTGTTTGCGCTTCTTCATGGAAGACGCTCCATCAAAATAAAGTTCCCACCGGATACCACCTCCGTCGATAGCATCAAACGCATGTTCGTCTGGCAGTTCGCAATTCAAGAGAGAATTGGCCGGTATCGGATGTTCAGCGAGGAAGTCGGCGATGGCCTGGCCTTTCACTGCCTTAAGAGGCTGGTAAGTTATTGAGAACTCCATCAAGAGCAAGGCCCATTTAGCAAGCCGCCCTGTCAATATGGCCTTTGACATTAAATATTTGAGAGGATCCACCTTATATGAGACGGACTTCATGCGCCAATGCATAGTGTCGGAGTTTCGTTATCGCGAAAATCAACGCCAGGCAGTGTTTTTCGATGGGAGAATAATTGCTTTTTCCCCCCAGGAGAACTCGACTCAAGTAATAGAGAGCTCTTTCTTTCTCTTGGTCATTCTCTTGTGCCCATAACGCGCCTAAAGAACCTTCGAGGGTTGTTGTATAAAGAATAAGAGGCTTTCCCTTGACCGGAGCAGCCAGCACTGGCGGGTTGTGCAGATACTGCTTGATTTCGTCTAGTGCGCCATGGCATTTATGGTCCCAGACGAATGGAGTCCCTTTTTTCATTAGGTGACTGTAAGGACGGCACTTGCCGGAGAGATTGGCTATAAATCGCTGGATGTACGCGAGCTTCCCTTGGAAGACCGCAATTGCTTGAGAGTCCTTGGCGGGGGCATCTCCATGATCGCCTTGATCTTTGACGGATCAATCTCAATACCTCGGTGTCGGACGATGAATCCCAGGAATTTTCCCGAGGAGACCCCGAACGCACATTTGAGAGGGTTCATCTTCAGATTGTATTGCCGAAGGCGCTGAAACACGATCCTCAGATGCTCGAGATGTTCCTCGTATGATTTGCTTTTCACCATGAGGTCGTCGATGTAGCATTCGACGATTTCATGTATGAGGTCATCGAAGATCTTCGTCATGGCCCTCTGATAAGTGGCACCGGCGTTCTTTAGACCGAAGGGCATCACTTTGTAGCAGAATATACCCAAAGCGGTCCAAAAAGCAGTATGCTTTTGGTCTTCGGGATGCATCTTTATCTGATTATATCCTGATGAGACGTCCATGAAGGAGAAAACTTCATGAGTGGACGTGTTATCTATCATCAGCTCGGTGACCGGTACTGTGAAATCATCCTTCGGACAGGCTTTATTGAGATCCCGGAAGTCCACGCATATGCGTACTGTTCCATTCTTCTTCATCACCGGGATGATGTTGGCGATCCAGTCAGAATACTGAACTTCCTGGATGAAGCCGGAGTCGATCAGCTTCTTGACCTCAGCGTTAATGCTCATCTCAAGCTCGAGCCGCATTCTTCTCGGTGCTTGTTTGATTGGCTTGATGTCCGGGGATATCGTCAGTTTGTGGACCGCAATCTCTGGATCTAATCCTGGCATTTCGGAATAGTTCCATGAGAAACAATCTCTATGACGCATAAGCACGTCTTTTAGCGTGGCCACCCTTTCTTCAGATAGCAACTCACTGACGAATGTAGGTCGTGAGTCACTTGCCGTCCCCAAATCAATTTTCTTGAGGTTATCTGCAGTGGTATGTATTCCATCTTCCAGCTCTTTTGGTGCCGGTGGAAATTCTGAGATCACCTCGTCATCATTGTTTTCGAAGCAACAGGGGAGGTCATGCATATTCTCAGGTTCTTCTTTTGATGATGTTATCATATGACAAGTACGAGTTCGCTTCGAAGACCGATGTGTATCTGGTTCTACTATCGTAGCTTTGGGTTCATGCTTTTGCGGCGGAGTTCTCCTCCAACTGTCGGATAGAGCAAACTTGCCTTGCTGATATTGATCTTCGACCTAGTTCTTAAAGATGAAGCAGTCTTCGATAGGATGTCCTATTGCCCTATGATAGGAGCAATAGTCTGGATGAGAGACCTCGTTAGCTTGCTCAGGGTGCTTGGACTCCGGAAGTGTAAGCATTTGATGTCTTATGGCAAGATCAAATATCTTCTTTGTCTTGTCTTGAGGAAAAGAGTACGCTCGACTCATCTTCTTCATAAGGGACAAATCCGGACTGCTCGATTCCCGATCGCGTGACATTTTGGTCCCGCTTTGTCGTTGCTGAACGCCTTTTCCGCTCTTCGACTTGTTTCTGCCTCTGCGTCGGGCCTTTTTTACAACAGGTTGACAGGGAGCGGCATTTTCGTCTTTCGCCGCCTGTTGGAGAAGGCGTTGCGTCCTGGCTTTCTCATAAATGGCCATTTCGCGGTTATGGTCGTCTCAAACTTTTTGACCAGCTTCCCTTATAAGCTTGTCTATTTGTTCTTCGAACGACGGACTGGGCATTTTTACGTCGGGGACTTTTTCTGGTTCAGGATTAGCACTCTCCCATTGAGCATCTCCTTCTTCATCAAAGTTATGTACAACATAGCAATCGCGGAGTAGCTCCCATTTCTTGGACCGAACATATCCAAGCCCGACCGCTTCCATTCTCCCGTTGGGTAACTTGCGCTGAGTTCCAGGGACATTCCAGATCCTGTTATAGAACCGTGCTTGCCGAGCAGTTTATTTAAGGGGTATCCCTTGGCTCTTCAACAGCCTTTTCAAGCCTTCTGTATAATATCTAGGCAGACGGATGGGCTGGAGCCTGTCAAGTATAGAATCTGAGCCATGCCATATTTCTTTCTTCACTTTGGTTTCCCCAGAGCGGTAGAATAGGATCGCCTTTTCGCTTTCTCACCTGAGAGGGACATAGAACGTCTGCAGCTCTTCCACACTGTAGGTATCAAGCGCGTCTAGTTCTTTATGATGTTTGGGCGGAACCATGGCAATTTGCAAACTTTGCTTTTCATCAACGAATGTTCGTATTGGAGGCCGAGCAGAGAATATAGCATGGACTTCATCTTCCGAGTCGCTGCCAAAGATCAACATAGGAGCGGACGGTCCCGGCTTGTTGTACTGAGGTGGACCTAAATAAACTATCGCTTCCACTTCTTCAGTGTCACTCCCGAAGACTGGAATGGTGGCGATAGCTTTGTTCTCCAGTTTGTGACATCTCTCCGTGTCCTCGAAATCTGGCAAAAAGTATTTTGCATCTTCGTACTTGCGGACTTCGTTCACGGAGAATGGGTTCAGCTCTCCTGTTACGGTATACTCGAGACCATCCTTGAAATACTTCATACACTGATGTTGTGTAGAAGGGATGATGTTGTACTCGTGTAACCAAGGCCGGCCGAGTAAAGCGTTGTAGCATGTCTTGGCGTCAATGACATGAAATTTAATATCCGTGACAAGCAACCCGAATCGTAATGTCAATATCACAGACCCGAAAGTCTGCGATGACTGGGAGTCAAAACTAGAGATGGTGATTTTATCACGAGCGAGATGTTGGACGCTCATGCAGATTTCCTTCAACACTCGCGCATTGAGAAGTTTGACGGAAGACCCATTGTCAACCAGGATTTTGCCTATCTTTATATCGTGACAGTATCCTGAGACATAGAGGGGACGATTGTGCTCGCACGTCCCAAGGAGGAGGTCTTCGTCGCCAAAGGTGATATCGGCCGTGTGTACTTCCTCCAGCTCGTCCTTCATCTTTTCTTCGGCAAGAAAAGCTTGGAATTGTTCTGGCTCTTGTAATGCCTTGATCAATGAATTTCTCGCTTCTTTGGATAGTAAAAGGGCATCGAGAATGCTGAGCTGCGAGGGTAACTTCCTCAAGTGTGCCAGAATGTTGTAGTCCATCTTACTCTTCTTTGGTGGGTCCTTGGCGGTCAGTTCTTTCATGACTTGGTCATCCAGGGCGATATTCTCGGAGACCTTTTCTTTTCCCTTATCTTTTTTACTCGTAGATCCGAGATTCTTTTCTGGAAGCGTGCGATTGCGTAGCTGGATGTTTTCACAGACCTTCGGTTCTTCCTCCTTCCCCAATGCGGATTCTTTAAAATAGGGGCCAAGAGCCATTTCTTCATCAGAGTCGCTTCCGAAAGTGAGAATTTGCGATCCCCCGGTATTGACCATGCGACAGTTACCGGTGTCTCTTTTATGCTCCTCAGTCGCACTTCTCCGCTCCCGACGAGTTTTGCGTTTCATCCGCTTAAAATGTTGCCGATGAGCAACATATCCATGCCACCATCTTTTAAAAGCGTCGCATTCCTTGGTGGGGTGCGAAATCTTTCGATGATATGAGTAGTAGCTAGGATGCATCTCTGCTTCACAGGGAGTGTTTCCTTTGGAGGGTGGTAGCTTTATTCCCATTGATATGGCTTTAGCAAACCTTTTTCTCGTCTTGAACTTGATTTTATCTGCGACGGATGTTCCTTGATTCGACGGGAGTGTCTCGACTCTTTCATCTAGTCGTCAGTGTTTGGCTCTTTCAAATATGGCCGTCTCGCGCTCTCGATCAGCTTTACTTTTCAAAAGAGCCGTGTTCAGGAATGCATCAACTATTTCGTCTGACGGCTCCAGAAGTTCTGGCTTAACATTTGCCCCCAGCTTCTCAGTGCAAGGAGTTTCTTTATCGTCTATCGACGAGTGAGAGATCACATGGCAACTTGCCACGTACTCCTCAGATCCATCTGACGAGCCTTCTCCATCATCTTCCTCCTGAAGGACGTGGCTGAGGAACTCTTGGAGCGTGATTGGGGTTCGCGCCTTCTGATTATACTCTTCCAGCGCGTCAATCTGCTTCTGCAAGTCCGTGCGCTTGTCGCTAGGCTTCACGGGCTTCTTGGATTTCTTCTTCTTTTTTGAAGATTTCGACGGCTGGGTTAAGCACTTTGGCTATCACCACCAATCTTTGGAGTTGGGCGCGGCTTCAGCATCCCTTCGATGATCTGGGGTTCTAGCGGGTTCTTCCACCTGATCGCCAGGCATGTCTGAAGCTCATTCAGCATCCTTTTGGTTTTAGCTGACAGCACGACCTCCCATGGAGCTTCTTCAACAAAAGAACATGTTGCCCCCGGTGTATCCGTCTTCTTAGGAGTGTGCGGTTGTGGTTGGTTTACTTTCCACTTCTCAGACAACGCAAACTTGCCTTGTAGGTACTGATCCTCGATCCATCCCTTAAAGACGAAGCAATCCTCGATTGGATGGCTTACCGTTTGGTGGTAAGGGCAATAATTGGGATTGTTCACTTCGCTGGGCTGCGGTGGTCGTCTTGGATTTGGCAAATTGATAAGCATGTTGCGCATAGCCAGCTCAAACAACCTCTTCGTTTTGTCCCATGGGAATGAGTAAAGACGCTTCATTTTTTCATTGTAATAGCGTCGTCTCTCTTCCAGTTGATCTGCTAGCTTTGAGGCACTGGGCTGCTGTTGAGTGTTCGCAACGAAGGTCGCCTTCCCTTTACCTTTGTCGTTCCGAGGTTCCGGCTTCGGGGAAGACGGTCTGTGACCCATTTGATCCATCTGGGCTAGCTTATCAATTAAAGCCTGGAATGTGGTTAGTTTGAAGAACATCGTGAACAGTGAAATAGTTGCATGAGGGTCTAAGGTGCCCACGAACATGCCCACCGCTGGCGCTTCTTCAATGCGCTGTTCGCACTTCGACCACAGGTTCCGCCATCGGATTGCATATTGGACCCAAGTTTCGTCCGGCTTCACCCTTGCATTAATCAACGCCGTTATTAGGGTGCGTTCGCTGGCACTCGTGAATCGTTGAGTGAATAGCAACTCCATCTCTGCGAAAGTTTTGACGGAGTCGTTTGGAAGCTTGGAGTACCATTCAAACATCGTCTCCGATAAGCTGCCGATGAACTGGCGAAGCAAGAGCTTATCATCGCCGCCGGTGTTGCCACAAAGAGCCCTGAACTGGGCGACATGTTGATAGGGATTGCCTGTCCCCTTGTAGACATGGAATTTCTGGATCGTGTAGCCCAGCGGGTACTTTATCTGATCATACCAGCTCGGATATGGTCGCCCTGTTTTGACGACTTGGCCGGCTGCTTCATTTGCCTGATGAACTCGTATTTGTTGAGCAATATAATCATCCAGGGCAGCCTTAGAAATGGTTTCCTCCTTAGCTGTTGAAAGAGCCAGAGGAGGGTTCGACGTCTCCCCTCTGTCATCTTCAATAATGATCGGAGGGTCTTCAGCTGGGGGATCCGGCTGTATCATCATGCCGACCATGTCTTGGAACATAAGAGCCATCTGCTTTATATTGGCCGCTTGTTCCGCAGCCTCCTTGTCCTTCTTTTCAAGCATTCTACGAAGGAATTCAGCATCAGTCTCGTGTTCGCGACGCTGCTCCGATGATGCCTCTGGGCTTTCTTTTGGTCCCGTGAGTGCGGCCATCGTGGTCAACATCTCCTGGAGCTTCTGCTGCTGTTGTTCCTGAGCTCTTGTAATGGATCGGGTGAGTGGTCGGTGGCCCGTTGAAGCGTGGCTATCCTCCTTCCCGGATGCTATGTAAATGGTATGGACCACCATGCCCCAGACTTGGGGCGTTTGGGCTCAGCGGTAGGAGAATTCCTACGCACCTTATTCAACAGCTCAAAGCTATTTCCGGTTGGAACAGCAGCATTAATCTCCGCCGTCGGGGCTGGTGGAGTTAGCCCAGAAGAGGAGTTGCCTCCTGACTTCCTCACTCGGCGCCAGTGGAGACATCAAGCGTGCCGCGCTGATGGAATTGGTTCGGTGACGGGGATGGCCCTGTCTTGCCCTCCTGTTCAGGTGAGGGGATGTTGCCGGTGTCAGCCTATTAAAGACTGATGTCTTCTAAGTAGCAGGAGCAGGAGTTAGGATGGTCGGTCTTGTAAAGACCGACCCCTTGGCAGGAGAAGCCGCCTGGACGACTTCAGGAGCAGGTTTGGTTACTCTCTTCGGAATAACCTTCTCTGGGACTGCAAGCTTCATTGTGAGCCCGCAGGAGTTTTGTCCCAGCCTGGAGAAGACCGAGGCACTGGTGTTAGACGACCCGTTGAGAAGGGCCGCAGTGACTGTAAGTCGATCGAAGACCGACTTCTTGGGAGCTTCTGGTATGGGCAGAGGAGCGGTGAAGCTCGTTGGCGGGAGCATGGGCCCGAAAAACAGCCCTGTGGTGGCTTGAGTAATCTGCTCCATGGGCATCGTGAACAGAGAGGCTGCTTGGGGCCCATAGGTTATGCCCCCAGTTGAGGCAGGACGCGAGTTGCAGCTGCAGTTGGAGCACTTCGAGCAGGTGAATGCCATTGTTGTTTTGCTTTCTGCGCCAAGCAAGAGACCAAATCTTAGTAACTTGAAACCCAAGGACAACCATTAACAAACCGCGATTGGTTTGCGAACACGACACACGAAGTGTGGATTGGAAAGAGGAAAAGGTCCCACCGGGCGTGCCAGAATTTGTTCCCCTCCGAACAACGGAGACGCGACCGCGCAGGTCCGTCTTGCCTGAGATTCGGGGCAGACGCTAATTGGTGCTATCCGTCCACCTCTCCGAAGATGCCAAGTTAATTTATAGCACCATGTATCGAAGGTTTAAATGGATGCGGCCGATGTAGCAGACTTCGTCAGATTCCCCCTCGCTTGAGGGGGTTTTGATTTTGGGGACGCTCTTCCCTGCAGGCACAAGCCCCTGCAGTTAATTACGCTACCGCATCGCGGTAAGAACTTTCTCCTTCTCCATATGGTCACTTCGTGTCGTGGGTGTTTGTTTTGTGTTCGGTTGCCCGTGGATTGTATACGGAGACTAATTTGTGCTGTCGCCCATAGGACGTGGATTAGTCCAAATCCGTATTTTTTTTAGATTTGGGTTTGGGGGGTGTTTAAGGATATGTTAGCCTTATTTGAGGCTAAGATCAACTTAAACATTCGTTAAGGACACGATAGTCTAATTTTTGACTAAGATCGACTTAACGGGATCGTTTAGATCTGACAAGAGAGCAATTGGGGGCTCTATTGTTTAGTTTAGTGATGTTGCGGTCGATAAGTAGTTTAAGGACATTGCGGTCCAATGTTAGTTTTAAGACATCGCGGTCAAGGTTAAGGACATCATAGTCCGTGAGTTTAAGGACATCACAGTCCATTGTTAGTTTTAAGACATCACGGTCGAGGTTAAGGACATCATAGTCCATGAGCTTAAGGACCTCACAGTCCGATGTTAGTTTTAAGACATCACGGTCAAGGTTAAGGACATCATAGTCTGGTATTAGTTTTAAGACATCACGGTCGAGGTTAAGGACATCATAGTCCATGAGTTTAAAGACCCCACAGTCCGTAACAGTGTGCGGTTGTCGGGACCCATCACCTCTCTGACGACGTTGAAGGATTACAACGACAGATGTCAGAGGAGTAAAGAGATGTACCCTTGAACCGGGTGTAAATTGATCGGAAGAGCAGTTGTGCTCAGTTCAATTTATATTGAGAACTTATGGCCAAAATTGGGCTAAGTCCAGTTGAAAATGTTTAACATTTTATCCATGTTCTGCCTATTAGGCTTTATTTGGGCTCTGCCCTTTTATAATGCATAGCATTGGGGTCTGTAATTAAATGCATAGCATTCATATTTGGCCTGTTAGACCTATATTTGGGCTCTGCCCTTTTATAATAATGCATAGCATTTATATTTGGCCTGTTAGACCTTTACTTGGGCTCTGCCCTTTTTTGATAATGCATAGCATTTTTAGTGGTCTGATAGTGCGCCACGTGGCTTGTCAGGCGCTTTGCGCCAATCAAAGAGCGCAATGCGCTAGCGCATGCAAAGGTGACACGTGTCACGCTCTGCGCTAAGCGCAAGTTGTTACCGCACAGCGCTTTCTGAGTGCGCTGCGCCAGTGTGCTGCACCAATGAATGACACGTGGCGCGCTCTGGTGCAGTGCGCCATTCCAAAAGCGCAATGCGCTGTATTTAGAAGCGCAAAGCGCAAATTGTTCTGTGGTTGACATGTGGCGCGTTCTGGTGACGTGCGCCAGTCCAAGGAGCGCAAAGGCGCATTTCAAAAGTGCAAGGCACTGTCCAATAGCGAAAAGCGCATTTTGATCAATTTAAGATTAAAGAACAAGTTTATGTTCTCCAAAAAGAGGTTTTACCTCAAGATTCAAGAACCAAAGTTCTTGTTCTCAACAAAAGGCTGTGCCTTTATAGATCAAATGATCTAAGAATGAAGTAAATTACTTCTTTAAATCTTTTATGATTGGATCTTTTTTGATCTTTTTTTCTTTTTTATTGAAGATCTTGATCTTGTTCTTAGATCTTTGATCTTTTTAGAAGAGAATTCTTCTTTTTGTGAGGTGTTTTCATCTCTGTTCTTCAAGAATCAAATTTTTTACCTTTAAACATGAAAAAGATGATCTTCTTTCTTCAGAGGCTTGTCTTTTCTTCTCTTTGAGTTTTTCTCAAAGTTTGCAGAGGGTTCTCTCTCTTCTGTCTATGTGTCTCTTTTCTTTTTTGTTTATTTTAGAAAGAAGTATCATTGGTCGTTGGGACCCACCACCTTTCCGATGACACTGAGAGATTATAGTATCATATATCGAAGGTGTGGAGGGATGTACCCTTTGAACCATGTCTCACTCATTAGGGGGAAGAACAGGCTGGAGCTTAAATTTCTCGCTGCTGAAAAAGGTTTCTTTGCGGTCGCGCACGTGCGTCGCACGTGTTGGGCGCTCATATTTGCACGTAGCGCACATGGAGCTTGCGCATATGCACATTATGGGGGGAGCAAGCTCCTATGGAGAACGAGTCTCCTTTTAATATTATTAAATGTTCTCATGTAGTACGCACGTGCGTTGCACGTGGTGCGCGCATGGTGGGCATACTTGCGTTGCACGTAGCGCACATGGCGCTTGCGCATATGCGCATTATGGAGAGGAGCAGGATCCTATCTTGGAGAACTAAGCTCCTATGGAGATCGTATCTCCTTTTAATATTATTAAATGTTCTCATGTGGTGCGCACGTGCGTTGCACGTGGTGCGCGCATGGTGGGCATATGTGCGTTGCACGTAGCGCACATGGCGCTTGCGCATATGCGCATTATGGGGAGGAGCATGCTCCTATCTTGGAGAACTAAGCTCCTTTTAATATTATTAAATATTCTCATGTGGTGCGCACGTGCATTGCACGTGGAGCGCGGATGGCGGGCACACGTGCGTTGCACGTAGCGCACGTGGCGCTTGCGCATATGCGCATTATGGGGAGGAGCATGCTCCTATCTTTGAGAACTAAGCTCCTTTGAGAATTGAATCCTTTGAGGATTGAACTCTACCCTTTCTAAAAGGTATCCCCTCTTATTTATATGGGAGTGGTAGAGAAGACATCTCTCCTTTTCCCGATGTGGGACTAAAAAATGCATTCCCTATGTAGTAGAGCATTACTTTAGATTACACGTGCATAGCACATTTGCTCATAACTTTTGATCTCGGATGAATTATGAGGCTCATAATATATCAAATCGAAGGATTTTTCGAGACATTTTCGACACCATCAAAATTTAGCTGTTTCTCATTCCGGAGTTTGTCAAAATATAGCTCGGAAAATACTGGTTCGCATCTTCTTCCGTAGATCATATGTGCATAGACATTTGCTCATAACTTTTGATCTCGGATGAATTATGAGGCCCATAATATATCAAATCGAAGGTTTTTTCGAGATGCTTTCAGTACCATCAGAATTTAGATGTTTATCATTCCAGAGTTTGTCAAAATACATCTCGGAAAATACTGGTTCGCATCTTCTTCCTTAGATCACATGTGCATAGACATTTGCTCATAACTTTTGATCCCGGAAGAATTATGAGGCCCATAATATATCGAATCGAAGGTTTTTTTCGAGATGCTTTCAATACCATCAGAATTTAGCTGTTTCTCATTCGGGAGTTTGTCAAAATACAGCCCGGAAAATACAGGTTCACATTTTCTTAAGCGTATCGCTGCCATTTGATGCCTTGAGCTCTTTTGTGCAGAAATTTTTGACGGGAACACTCCCCAAAACGGGAATATTGGACTGAAATGTCCTTAAACTAATATTTGCCCCAAACACTGCGGTAATGGACCGCGATGTCCTTAAACTAAAATAACTGAGCCCCAAATGCTCATATGTTTAAGCCGATCTTAATCTCAAACCAGATTAACGGTTCTTAAATAAACTAAAGCCAAATCTAAAATATACTGATTTGGACTGATACACGCTCTACGGGCGACGACATAAACTAGTCTCTGTATACAATCCACGGGAAACCAAAACAAAAAAAACACATACGACACGAAGTGAACTTCCGGAGCAGGAGAAAATGGTTATCGCAATGCGGTAACGTAATTAACTGCATGTGCTTGCGCCTGTAGAGAAGAGCGTCCCTACAATCAAAAAACCCTCATAAAATGAGGGGAAATCTGATAAAGTCTGCTATAACGGCCGCGTCCGTCCAAACCTCCGATATACGGCGCCATAAATCAACTTGGAATTTTCGGAGAGGTGGACGGATAAATCCAAATAGCATCGGCCCCAAAATTCAGGCAAGATGATCCATCCCGATTCGTCTCTGTTTTCAGCGGTAAACAGATTCTGGCACGCTTGGTGGGACCTTTTTCTCTTTCCACTCCACACTTTGTGTGTCGTGTTTCGCGAACAAAATCGTGGTTCGCTATGGTTGCTCTTGGATTCGAGGTACTAAGATTTAGTGTCTTGTTTCTGTGCAGAAGAAGAAAATCGATGACTTCCAACTGCACAACTTGCAACAGCAACTTCCGCTCCGCCACAACTGGAGGAGTGACATGCGGGCCCAACACGGCCTCTATCTTTTCAATGCCGGTGGGGCAAGTTACGCAAGCCACTACGGGATTGTTCTTCGGGACCATGTTCCCCCAGTGGATTTTGGTGCCTCAATGCCGCAGGAAGAAGCTCCCAAAAGGTCGGTCTTCGATCGACTGGCAACCATAACGGCCCCTCTCAATGGGTCGTCCAAATCCGATGTCTCAGTCTTCGACAGGCTGAGCCGAAGCTCAAATGTCTAGGTCTTAAACCAAACTGAGCAAGAACTAAAACGGGCCCGCAAAGAGGCTCGTGACACCTGAAGGGGCGACCCTAAAACGGATAGCCCTCCCAACTCCTGCTACGGGCGAGTCGTCAAAGGTGCTTCCCCTAGAAGAAAGTCGGTCTTTGAAAGATTGGCCGGCCATCCTCAAACCTTGCCAAGAATGTCAATTTTCAACAGGCTGACACCAACGACAGACCCTCAGCAAAAGCCGGGGGCACAAAGAAGCCGCTTCCAAAACTGAGGCGGTCCCATCTGCAAGACACGCTCGACGTCGCCATTGGCGCCGGATGAGAAAAGCTGGGGGTAATTCTCCCTCTGGACTTACCCCACCAGCTCCAACGGTGAAAGTTGATGCTGTTGTTCTAACCGGGAACGGGTTTGATCTACTCAGGAGGGTACGCAAGTACTCTCCAACGGCGGTGCTAAAGAAATTTCTCCCGCCTATAGAAACCACAATGCAGGCAAAGCCGGAGCGCCCCCATCAACGGCTCTCGTCGCAAATTCATAGGGTTTGGTGAAAAGTCCAGGACTCCATGATTGATCAAAACTACTCGCGTCGACCGAAGAAATCGAAGGCTCGACAAGAGAAAGGCTGCCTCTTCGTCATACAGCGAGGGACTTCTTCTGCACAGGTGCCTGTTACAACGGCTCCTTCAACTTCGACTTCCCACAAAAGGATGTGGCCAGAGAAAATCCCATCGCCGGCGGCATACTCCAAAGGCGATGGACCCAAATGCCCCAAGTCTGGGGGCATATGATCGTACATACGGTCAACATGGCCTCCGAGAAAGAAGAAAGTCGTGCTTCCGTAGGTCACTGGCAGCAAACTCGGTCGCTGACAAAAGCTCAGGAGCAACAACAAAAGCTCCAGGTGATGCTGACCAAAATGGCAGCACTTACCGGGCAGAAAGAAAGACCGGATATAAAAGCCAAACAGCGCCAGGAACAGAAGACCGATACAGAGTTCCTGCGAAGGGTGCTTCAAAGAAAGGATAAGGAAGCTGCTGAGCAGGCTGCTAACATAAAGCAGATGGCTCTCTTGTTCCACGATATGGTTGGAATGATGATCCAGCCAGAACCCCCAGCCGAAGATCCGCTGATAATCATCGAGGATAATAGAAGGAAAACATCAAACCCTCTTCTGGCTATGTCCACAGCCAAGAAGGAAACGATCTCCAAAGCTACTCTTGATGATTATATAGCTCAACAAATACGAGCTCATCAAGCAGTTGAATCGGCTGGCCAAATCGTCAGAACCGGGCGACCGTACCAGGGCTGGTATGACCAAATAAAGTACCCGCCAGGATATACGATTCCCAAATTCCATGTATACAAAAAGACAGGTAATCCCCATCAGCACGTCGCGCAGTTCAGAGCTTTGTGCGGCAACACTGGAGGCGATGACCAACTGTTGCTTCTCCAGTTCGTTGGCAGCCTATTACAGACGATCTTTGAAAAGTACTCGGAGCTCCTAAATGAATCCGTGAGGAAATTCACAGAAATTGAGCTGCTGTTCACACAGCGGTTCGCCAGGGCAAGCGAGCACACCCCGATCACAGCATTAATCAATGCCAGGGTAAAGCCAGAAGAAACCTAGGTCCAATATGCGATCCGGTGATAGAACCTATGATCAAAGTGTGAGTAGCGCATTGAAGAATCCCCCGCCGTGGGCATGTTCATCGGGACCCTTGATCCTCAAACAACTGTGTCCCAGTTCATAACGTTCTTCAAACCAACAACCTTCCAGGCTCTGATAGATAAACTGGCCCAAATAGACCAGATGGGCCACAGGCCTTCCTCCTCAAATATGGACCCTTGAAATGCTAAGGGTAAAGGGAAAGCGGCCTTTGTTGCTAACACTCAACAACAGCCGAGTGGCCCAAAACCGGCTGCTCGCCAAAACAATGCACGTCTACGTCTATCCCTGGAAGAAAGGCTAAGATGCGCTTACTCGTTTCCCCACGATAAGACGAGGAGACTATTTGAGTTGGCAATGCGTAACAAACTCATCACATTTCCAGACCCACGGCGTCCACCGCAACCCGACGACGTCAACAACCCCAACTACTGCTCCTATCACAGAATGGTGAGCCACCCGATTGAGGATTGCTATGTCTTCAAGAACTGGGTCGAGAACCGGTATCAACAGGGAAAGTTCGTGCTGTCTGAAAACTGGAAGTTGAACCCACCACAGAAGCACACTCCCAAAAAAGTGGATGCGCCGGAGGCATCATGCTCGCTCGTGGAAGAAACTCCATAGGAAGTCGTTCTTTCAGCTAAAACCAAAAGAATGCTGAAGGATCTACAGGCATGTCCGGCAGTCAGGTGGAAAAACCCACTTGAACATGAAATCATCGAAGGGTTGCTGAAACCGCGTCTCGTACCGAAAGTTGTTGACAAAGGGCAAAATCTCCAAGTCAAGCCTTCAAAGTCTTCGAAGAAAAAGAAGAAGACCAAGAAATCTGTGCAGCTTGCCGAGTATGACGACAAGCGCATGAACCTACAAAAGTACATCGACGCACTGGAGGAGTACAACCAGAAGGCACGGACACCGGTCACACTCAAAGAGTTCCTCAAGCATATTCTTAAGAACGAAGAGAGCGACAGTGATGAGGAAAATGACTCATCAGAAGAAACCAAAGACTATGTAGCAAGTTGCCACATGGTCTCACATTCGTTGTCAAATGACGAAAAAACTCCCTCAGCGTCAGAAAACAATGCAGAGGAACTGGGGGCAAAATCGGCGCTAAAATCCCCTGAACCGCCAGAACCCCCGATCGATAGGCTATTAAACGAAGCCTTTCGAAAAAGCAAAGCTGACCGAGAACGCAAAACTGCCATATACGAAAAGGGTAAGCGTCAGCGTCGGGATGAAGAAGCTGCAACAAGGTGGAGTCGTAAAGTACTCCAACCAAACTAAGGCATACCTGTGACAACTAAGAGCAGGATCAAGACAGAGAAGCGGTTCGCCAAAGCCCTGTCAATGGGAATGAAGCTGCCACCTCTAGTGGGAAACACTCCTGGGGACATATGTTTCGACAGAGAGGATTCACATCCAAATTACTGCCTATATCATCGGAGGGTTACCCACCCCACCGAGTTATGCAGTGCCTTCAAGAAGTGGTGGCAAGGATACGTTGCCCATAAAAAATACTTCAAGAGGATGAAGCGCGAAGCTCGTCGACAGCAAAAGAGTGCGACAGATGCGCGTGAAAAAATGACTGGAAACTGTCATATGGTTGGTACCAGTTCAAAAGGGGAAAAGCCTCAAGTTATTACTTTCACGAGCGATTCTGAGGACGAAATACCCCTCATCCCTCTCTTCAAAGACTTTACCTCGGGAAAAGAGGAGGAGGAGGAGAACTGCGAGAATATTTAGCTACGGAGCCGCACGCTGCCTAAAAAGAACCTCGGACATACAAACAAAGGTTCGAGCAAAAAAGACAAAGGGAAAGAAAAAAATCCCTGAGGAAATTGCCCTCGACTGTGGAGTTGTGAAAGAGCTCGCAGTGAGGGAACCGCCTAAGAAAAATAAGGTGGATTATAACGTCCTGGCACATCTGAGGAAAATTTCCTCACAACTGATCATATTGGATGCTCTCCTCTTGTCCAAAGAAGCACGAGAGTCTCTGATCAAGGCATTACAAGAGCCTAATCAATTCCAAACTTTCCTCGCAGAAGAAAAGATGAAGGATGAGCTGGAAGAGGTTCACACAGCTGACATTATATTCAGCGATGAAGACCTCCTCCTTGGTACGTGCGAGCATAACCGTCCATTATACGTCACCAGGTACTGCCACGACATCAAGATAGAGAAAAGCCTTATCGACAACGGATCCTCCGTCAACCTTCTCAATGTGAAAGTGCTGAAGGAGATTTGCATGAACATTCAGCACTTAGCCCGAGACAAAATTACCATCTCCGAGTTCGACTCACGGTCGTCATGGATGTTGGGTCCCATAATACTGACGTTACGCTTCGAGTTGCTCATCACTGACATCAAATTTCATATCATTGACGCCAAGATTTGCTATAACGCTTTGCTCGGCAGGCCCTGGCTGCATGAGTACAACGCCATCCCTTCTACACAAAATCAGTGTATAAAGTATTTCAAGGATGGTTTGGAATGCACCGTCACAGGGGAGCTGAATCCGTTCTCCGTAAATGAGGTCCGGAAATATGAAGACGCAAAGTACTTCCTACCAAACTTCGAAGATGCAGAAAGGTGTCATAAGCCAGAAGATAAACAGAAGTCCGCCGCCACTATCCCGATCTTTGGGAGCGATTCCGAGGGAGATGAAGAAATAGTCTACTCGGGACAACCCCAGAAAGAAAACAACAGGCCTGGACCATCTACCCCTATTCTAGTCTTTGGCAGCGACTCTGAGGACGAGGCCAACACAGTGTTCTCAATCCGCCTGTCAGTGCAAACCCTCGACGAAGTATATCAGAGTCTGCAAAGCACAATGGCTCCGCCTCGACATTACAAGGAACTTGATGCGCTACATACATACAGCGTACAAGAACTACAGACTTTCTACGTCCCTCCCAGATGAAGAGGTGAAAAGACGATCCTCTTCTATCAATCTACGGAGACTAGAATAGAGAAAGAAGTCTGTCACGGTGCCGATCTTGCACTCGACAGGCTTCAACCAATCCGTCTTCCAAAATACTACGTAGAGGGATTGAAAAGACCGTTAAGACACCAAAGTGTACCCCTCGAACAAACTGTTCGGCGAGCCCAATTCTACAAAAAGATTTGGGATATCCCTGGGACCCAGCGAAAGATGCCCAACGGGAAGATGGAGACAACCGGGCTTAGATACTTTCGTCCTAGGAAACGGGAGAAGTTCCACAGCTGCCACGTCATGAACAACTCTAGAGAAGAGGAAAATTCTCTTCCAAATGGTCGGGACGTTGAAACAGAGCAAAATCCCACTCTGAGATGGTTAAGTCCATCGCTCAAAGAACAAATAGACAAGCTAATAGAAGAGGCTTGTCAAAAGATTCGAGACAATCACAGCTGTGAAATAGCCATTTATGAAAAGGCCAGGACTCAGCGCCTCAATCAGCAATCTTCGGAGAAAGAAGACTACAATGCCTTTTATCCCCAGCATGCTGTATGTCCTCGCAAAAAGGAAAAATCCCGAAATAGAGGCAAAAATAGGAAAAAGAGCGCAAAAAACATTCGCAAACAACAAGGCAGATCTAAGAAGCCGCGCTATCAATAAAAACTTGGTTGGAACCCGTCCTTTATAAAGAAGATGGGTCGGGAATACTCCTTCCCCCAAGACAAGACAAGGAAAATATGCAACCTTGTCATGAAGCACCAAATGATGACGCTTCCGGAGTCTCGGCACCCCGAACAAATAAACGAGGTCCATCACCCGGATTATTGCTCTTACCACCGACCCATAGGTCATCCCCTTGAAGACTGCTTCACCTTCAAAGACTGGGTCGAAGACCAGCATCAACAAGGCAGGTTCGCTTTATCCGTAAGCTGGAGGGTAACCCCACCACAAAAACATGAGCCAAAGAAGACCTATACCATAAGGATAGGACCTGCTCAACACAAAAAATGGAAGCGAACTCGTACTTGCCATATGATAACACTCTCAAAAGAGGGAGGGCACGAGACTATGGATGACCTCCGCATGTGCTTCACAAATGAAGATGAGGACAAAGTGATCTCCGAGTTTCCACCGGCGCCAAAAGAGCTAGAAGATGGAATACACACCACGGCGGACAACCTAAGAAAAATTGACTTAGGGTCAGAAAATGATCTGAGGCCGACATTCGTTAGTTAGCTACTATCTGAAAAATAGGTGGCCACATTAAAAGACGTGCTCATGCAATATAAAGACTGCTTCGCATGGAACTATTCCGAGATACCGGGTCTAGATCCAAAGGCGGCAGTACATAAACTGGCCATATCGCCGGACATAAAGCCAACTAAACAAGCGCTAAGAAGAATGCGGCTCGAACTTGAGATGAGTATAAATGCTTTGGTCAAGAAACTAATCGACTCCGGCTTCGTCCAAGAAGTTCAATATCCTGACTGGATCGCCAACATCATTCCGGTGATGAAGAAAATTAGGATGGTGCGCATCTGTGTGGACTTTCGGGACCTCAACAAAGTTTGCCTAATGGATGACTTCCAAGTACCTGTTACCGAGCTGATGATTGATAACACGTCTACCTATGAGGTCTTCTCCTTCATAGATGGATCTTCAGGATACAATCAAATAAAAATGCATCCTGAAGATTGAAAGCATACTGCCTTCCGGACACCGCTGGGCATATTTTGCTATAAGGTGATGCTCTTCGGTCTGAAGAACACCGGCGCTACCTACCAGAAGGCCATGACAAAGATCTTCGATGATCTCATTCATGAGATCATCGAATGCTACATCGATGACCTTGTGGTTAAAAGCAGATCATATGAGGAACATTGGGAACATCTAAACATAGTGTTCCAACATCTTCGGAAGTATAATCTAAAGATGAATCCTCTAAAATACGCGTTTGGAGTCTCCTCGGGAAAATTCCTAGAATTCATCATATGGCACCGTGGTATCGAAATCGATCCCTCGAAGATCAAGACGATTGAGGAAATGCCCACGCCAAGAACTCTCAAACAGTTGTGATCCCTTCAAGGAAAGCTCGCATATATCCGGCAGTTGATAGCCAATCTCTCCAGAAAATGTTGTCCCTACAATCATCTAATGAAGAAGGGGACCCCGTTCGTCTGGGATCAAAAGTGCCAAAATACACTAGACGAAATCAAGCAATACCTACGAAATCCGCTGGTATTGACCAGTCCGGTTAAGGGAAAACCCCTTATCCTATATACAACAGCCCTTGAGGGTTCTCTAGGCGCGCTATGGGCACAAGAGAATGATCAAGGAAAAGAGAGAGCTTTGTACTATTTGAGTCGAGTTCTCCTGAGGTCAGAAAACAACTACACCCCCATCAAAAAGCATTGCCTGGCACTGATCTTCGCGATAACGAAGCTCAGAAATTACGCCTTGGCATATAAGGTCCATCTCATATCAAAGGTGGATCCTCTCAAATATCTGATGTCAAGGGCCATACTAACGGGAAGGCTTGCCAATGGGCCATCCTCCTAATGGAGTTCTCGATAACGTATCGACCCCTTAAAGCAGTGAAAGGCTAGGCCATTGCCGATTTTCTTACGGAGCATCCGATACCAGCCGACTCCCCCTTAAATTGCGAGTTGCTGAATGAACATGCGTTCGATACAATCGAAGGAGAAAGGAAGAAAATGATTCCCGATGGGAACTCTACTTGATTGAGCATCTTCCATGAAGAGGCGAAAGCAAAACACCCCCATAATCAAAGCCGGGGTGGGCCTTATCTTCGTGACTCCACAAGGAGGGATAATGCGTTTTGCCCTTTTCTTAACGGAGCCAAGGACTAATAACGAAACTGAGTATAATGCATTGATAGCAGGTTTAGAGAACGTTGTCGACATAGGAATCAAAGACCTCCTCATATATGGAGTCTCCCAGCTGATCGTTAAATGGTGACTATCAGACATGCAAGCCAGAGCAGATAAAGTATGGTGAAAGAGTGCAGCAACTGCTGACACAAATCCCCTCCTACATCCTGGAGAGTATACCGCATGCAGAAAATAGCAAAGCAGATGTGTTGACCAAATTGGCTAAGGAATTAGCCGACGTAGACCTCAATGACGTAAAGATCATCGTGCAAAGCCGCAGGATCCTCGCGCCGACAGAAATATCTTTGGGAGACTTAACAGAGCCATCCAAAGGAAAACAAATGAGCGAACAGGTGACCCTTCAAATAGAGGATGAAGAAAAGGTCAAGGATTAGAGGGAAGTCTTCATAGGCTACTTCAAATCCCAACGAACGCCTAAAAACGCATCGTCTCGAAATCAGTTCATGAAACGAGCTTTGTCTTTTGCCTTCGTCAATGATACTCTATATAAGAGATCGTTCGACTGTCTGTGGCTAAGATGCCTGGGGCCGGAAGAAGCAAAGAAAGTCGTCCAAGAAACTCACGACGGACTCTGTGGTTCTCACCAAGCTGGGCCAAAAATAAAGCTGATGATCAAAAGAATGGGTTCCCACAATAATTCAGGACTGTCTCGAATATGCGAAGCAGTGTCACTCATGCCAAATTCACAGAGACTTCATCCACCAGCATCTAAATCCACTACACCCAACAGTAGCTAGTTGGCCGTTCGAAATGTGGGGAACCGATATAATTGGCCCCATTGAACCAGCATCGTTCAAAGGACATCGGTTCATATTGGCAACGACCGACTACTTTTCTAAGTGGTCAGAAGTAGTACCGCTAAGGGAGGTGAAGACAAATCATATCCTCCATTTCTTCAGGACACATGTCATCTACCGGTTCGGCACTCCGCGACAAATTATCTCGGATAATAGGCCAGCCTACAAGAGCCATAAAATCAGTCGCTTCGCAGAACAGCATAAGATATATTGGAGATACTCTTCAGTCTATAATCCTCGTGCCAACGGTCTAGCTGAAGCCTTCAACAAGACCTTGACAAAGATTATAAAGAAGACGATGTCCAGAAACAAAAAGGACTGGCACGAAAGGCTGCACAAAACTCTCTGGGTGTACCGAACAACGTTCAAACAGCGATGAATACAACACCATACACGTTGGTATTCGGTATGGAAGTAGTGCTTCCTCTGGAAATAGAACTCCTTTCTCTACGAGAAGCGGTTCAAGACGAGCTGTCAGATGAAGAAAATGCCCATCTTCGGCTTAAGGAGCTCGATGCCCTCGACGAAACTCACCTTATAGCACAGCAAAATCTGGATGCTTATAAGACAAGGATGACACGGTCATACGATAGACTGATTAGGCCGAGAACTTCCGCCAAGGCGAGCTCGTGCTAGTCATCAAAAGACCGATGATCCCCAATCATGCAAAACGGGAGAAATTCGAGCCGAACTATAAAGGCCCGTACATCATAGACAAAGTCTACCAAGGTGGAGTCTACCTGCTCATGGATATGCATGGCGAAAGACCCTTCCGGCCAATAAACGACCGATTCTGCTAAAAATACTACGCCTAACGAGTCATGACCAAGGTTAATGATAGATGATGATGCCCGTGTCCGCTCGCTGTCTTCCTGAGTCAAAAACTCTGAAAGTAGTATACAAAGAAGCTCCGTTGCCTCAAACATGGCAACAATAGACCGAGATGGCAACAAAGTCCTTAAACTAATTACTCGCCTCAAACATGGCGATACTGGACCGAAAAGTCCTTAAACTAGTTAATCGCCTCAAACATGGCAATACAGGACCGAGATGTCCCTAAACAAAAATTTCGCCTCGAACATGGCGATATGGGAACAAAACGTCCCTAAACTAGTGCATCGCCCCAAATACGGCTATACATTCCCTTGGGATCTATATTACAACTCGAGTCCCACTGGCTACATAGCTAATCCAGCGATGAAGCCACCCTCAAAACCCACCGGCAAACAGACGGCTCACTTATGACAAAGCTACTTTCGAGAGTTTCGTTGTCAAAAAAAAGGTATGTCCACAAGCGAAATGGGTACGGATGAAAACCCGAAAGGGCGCCGTGAGTAAAAACAGCAGGGCTACCGGCGAGCTTATAAAAACCCGGAAGGGCACGATCTTGTTAAAAAATGGTATGTCCACAAGCAAAATAGGAACGGATGAAAACCAGAAAGGGCGCCGTGAGTAAAAACAGCAGGACTGTCGGCCAGTTTGTGAAAACCCGAAAAGGGAGTAAACTCGTAAAATAAAAAATTCATGTGCACTCACAAGGTCCTCTTGAACTTGTGAAAATAAAATACCCGCGTTAGATCCTTACGACTCACATAGAAGCAACACACTTAGGAATCCTCATGATTCCTAAGGAGAAATTACACTTACGAGATCCTCACGACTCGTAAAGAGAATTCTCCTTATGAGACCCTCACGGCTCATAAGATTCAAAACCCTTAAGCTACAGGGATCTGAACCTGTTCTTAAGCCGTCACATCCCCAAATTTCCCTACAGGCGGTCCAATATTGACCCTTATATACAATCAACTGGCACAAATAAACATTTCCCCACCAAGTTCCACCAATGGCGAGAAATGTCCCCATATAGTGAACGACACTTGTAAGTCCTCTCGACTTATAAGGAGAAACACTCTAGCAAGATCCTTACGACTTACAAGAGAAAATATCACTTGGGAATCCCTACGATCCCTAAGAAGAAAATACACCTACGAGATCCTCACGACTCGTAGATAGAAATACCTTTATGAGACTCTTACGTCTCATAAAGTTAAAAAGCATTAGTCGACAGGATCCTAACCTATTTGTTAAGCCACCTTTGTTCAAATTAACAAAGGCAAATGATGATTCGCTCCTGGAAATATCCTAGTTGCAGCGATATTGATGCCTAAAAAGGTATCAAACTTCAAGTCCTCTCAAGGCAAATGATGATTCGCTCCTGGCAGTATCCCAGTTGTAGAGATATTGATGCCTAAACAGGTGTCAAACTCAAAGTCCTTTCATGGAAAATGATGATTCGCTCCTGGCAATATTCCAGTTGTAGCGATGCTGATGCCAAGCTTGGTATCAGATTCTAAACCCGCAATAGAAACAGCAGCAAGTAGCAAAAAGAAAAAAAAATCATATAAAAACAGCCGACATGATGGAGCAACTCGCAATAAAAATCAGCGAGTAAAAAAATATATGGATATAAAAACAACCGAAATGTTTGGGCAATTCGCAATAAAAAACAGCGAGTAAAAAATGTAAAACAAAATAGCCGAAATGATTGGGCACCGCGAAAAATAGCCGAAATGATTGGGCAATCACGACTTTCGCGATATGAAAAGCTGAAAAGATAGAGTATCGCGGCAATAAAAAATAAAATAAAATAAAATTTCCTCTGCCCTGCAAGTATGTCCATATTGACTCTTGTATACGATCCATAGGCACAAATGAAAGAAAGGAAACCATATTTTCCACTAGGCTCCGTCAAAGGGAGAGCCAGATCTGGACAGCAATATCTACAGCCTAGAAATCAACTTGACGTTCTTCTCATTCCAACAAGGTGCGGATGCGACGTTAACAAAAGCTCCAAGGAGCCAAATCAAAAAGGAGTGACGGCAAAATCCTAACTCTAGCCCGACGTGGTTCTCATGCCAACAGGATACAGATGCAACGTCAACGAAAGACCCAAGGGTCGAAACAAAAATGGAGCCATGGAAAAATTCTAGCTCCAAGTCTTGACAGTTCATATAGAACTCAGAGACTATCCCGGCGTTCCTTCTCAGTGTAGACGCAATGTCAACAAAAGACCTAAAGGTCGAAACCAAAAGATGGAGTAACGGCAAAATCCTAACTCCAAGTCTCGACGACGCATACACAACCTAGAGACCATCCCGGCGTTCCCCCTCATTTCAGCAGGATGCAAATGCGGTTATCAAATGAAATTGGAGCAATGGCATATTTCTAGCTCTGTACTTCAACTACGATACATACAGCATAGAAGACTTACAGATGTCTACCCTACTTCAGCAAAGAATCGGCACGGTATCGTCAAAACAAAAAATGAAGCAACGGCATATTCCCAACCTGAGCCTTGAAGGCAACTCATATAAAGCCTAAAAGACAATCGGAGATCATCCCACACCAGTGCGGAGTGGTTATGACTCATCGGGGCTCCAAATTGAGCCTAACCTCAAGTAAAAAGCGTCATGGAAAATTTCTAACATTTGCTCTTCCGACGGTAATATGACCTAAGGAGATTACTTGAAAACGTCTTGTCCAGCCCCCGAAGGGATCAAAGACACGATAGTCATGGGGCTACTCGAACAACGGTTTAAAGACCGCATATCAAGGAATACATCAGCCAACGCGACGATACCACGGACTAAAACCCTAGTACCACAAACCTAACGGACCTCCGTAGTAAAGAATGGGGGTTATCTATATACAACGTTAGGACAAGTTTACCTGTAAACCCAATGGAGGTAAACTAAAAAAACTCCTAAATGAGTACATAAACTAGAAACTCCGAAATGAGTGAATAAACTAGAGACTCCGAAACGAGTGAATAAACTAGAAACTCCAAAATGGGTGAATAAACTAGAAACTCTGAAACAAGTACATAAACTAGAAACTCCAAAATGAGTAAATAAACTAATGAGCGTTAGATTAAGACATCAGGGAACAGAAAGGCGCAACTCATAAGCCTCGGGGCTCGGGATTATGTTCCTTAAGGATCAAGACCTGAGTTAAGCATGGATGACGACGCTTCACTCACGGGTATACCACCGTGAGCAAGGTAGCATAACGAAGAATTTGATCACATCAGTCCAGTACTCACCTATGTCTAGATGCATGCATCAGAAACTTCTAAAGTTTAAAATACAGAGTATACGTGCAGAGGCAAGATGCCCACATGAATATGTGTTGGGGATGAAACGTTCAGCGGTCAACAAATTTTTATTTATTCCACAGAAAAAAGATCACCAAATATGGGATCAGAGATACAGGGATTAATAAAACAATAAACAAAATTCTCTAACTCCCTCTCCGCCTTCTCTACCATGTCGAAGCAGCGATCTTCGCGAGGGATCGCTCCACATCGGTCGGCGCCATGCCTATCAGTGAAGGCGGACATGACGGCCCGCCGAGCCCGTATCTAACTTAGCAACTGAACAGAGTAGTCCTTCAGAGGTTGGGAAATCAAATACGCCTCATAAAAGCCATCGATCTTGTCCTCCGCTGCGTCGAGCATTGCCGGAGTCATATCCGCTGGATGAGAGGGGATGTCAGCGAACACAGACAAGAAGACCATCCGGAGCCAAATGGAACCGGCAGGAAGAGGAGAGCCCCTACGAGCCAGAAGCTCGTGCATCACCATGTCATCAGTGAGAACGGGATCCACTAATCGTGCAGGAAAACGGGGAATAATTCCCTCGATAGGTACTTCCCATGGTTGCCGACGAGCATGCGGACGATTGCAAGCCATAACTCTTGGTTTGTTAAAAATGGCACTCTCCTTGTGAAGAAAGAGGAAAACATAGATTCAGATTATAAAGAGAAGCATTCAAGTCTAAGCACAGAAAATGTTGTGCATGGTGGAACTATTTCCAAGTCCTGACAAAAAAGAGCATGGGAAAAGAAAAGGTTGACTCATGGAATCAGAGCAAGAAGGTGAAACAATCCCCTCAACAGCGCCTCATGACACGTGAGCGGCAGTGCCGATTCTTTGCAGGTTTAGAACCTGTAATGGCGCCTCACGTGCGTAACGCGTGAGCACCGTCGCTTGTTCAAGATTAAGAACCTGTAGCAGCGCCCCACGTGCATAACACGAGAGCGCCGGCACCAGTTTTTATATATATGAATAACAACACTTCACGTGAAACACATATGAGCATTGGCATAAAGAGAAGGGGGAGTTTTGTCATTCAAACTTCGAAGAAATTTATACATTGGTGATAAAAAAACATCATCAGAATGTTTACAATGGTAAGACGCTGAATTCCGGACACGGATTCATGAACTTAGAGGCAAGTTTGAGTAAAGTGCTTATAACTTCGTTTACCATCTTTTTATGCATTTTCTCACAAATGCAAGCGTCGGGATCCCCGACGATGTCGTCCATCCTCTGGTACGCGGATATTCTCCTTCTGTTGGAAGACGCGATGCAATACAGCGACAAGATCATCCCTCCGCTTCTTTGAGATCAAGCCCATCAGATATACTGAATGCACCTTGTCTTCAGCATCATCAAATGCCTCGAGTGGCATAGCCTCATCAAGCTCAGGAAGTGCTTCCCAAATCGACCCAACGATAATCTTCAAAAGAGCAGAATGGCAGGGGAGCAATCGGCCGTTGTAATCGTCGAAACTACGCATCACCTCAGCGCACTGGGCGTCAGTAAACTCTTGGCCCTGGCAACAGCTTTGGATGCGAATCTCCCCATAAGAGATAATCTCTTCAAGATCATACAGATGAGAAGCCATAATATCTGAAAAGAAAAACCAGTAAAGGGTTAGCAATCAAATACCAAAATCATTACGATCTAAAAAAAAGGTGGCCCTCATAAAATCAAGGTAATACCCCCCATCAATGATGAGGTAGGCACTTATTGTAAGAATCCAAAAGGATTCTCATTTAATGAAAAATCTCATTGAACTGTGGAGTTAAACTCCCTCGAAAAATGTGTTCTACAACGGATTTCAAATCTGCAAAAAAAACCTCAAAAAAGAAAATAAGAAAGGGAATAAAATTCCCAAAAGAATTTCTCAAAGCTAAGCTCTGTAGAATAACCCGGAATTAAATTCCTCTAACAATGGGATAAAATCCCAGAAATCTGCTCGGGAAATGGAATTAAATTTCAAACAACCTCCAAAGATCAAAGTCAACAGGGTAAAACCCTAAGATCTCCAAGACCCATGGTCAACCCAAATAAAGTTTTTAGATCTTTAAGAAATCATTCCAAGAGAAGAGTAAAACTCTGTTAATGGGTTAAAAACCCCAAAACAAGAAGAGGTTCTTTTAAGAGTTTCTTTAAGAGTTAAATCATGGTGATGATTCTTACCAAATTTTGACAGAGTTTAACTCTGAGAAAGTTCTGGGAACAGAGATCTATGCTCTAAAAATAGAATTAAATTCTCAAAGAAGAAGAAGACTCAAGAGGATGATAAAACGGCAGTCATCTCAAGGGCCAAAGGCCCTATTTATAAGACATGAAGGGACGGTTCAACTCACCAGGAGATCGAACGGTGGAAAAAGTGACACCGTTACACCCACGTGAGAGCAACGGTAGGGGCATTTGTTTCCCCAATATATTTAACCTAATAAAATAGCAAAGCTTTGTTGGATTTAATTAGGAAGTGCCTCACGTGCTCTCCATGAGGGCGCCAGCGCCAGAGCCAATCTTATAAAATTAAATTCTATGGTGGCGCCTCACGTGCTCCTTACACGGACGCTAATGTGCAAAGCACAAAAGAATCTATTAAATAAGAGTTAAACTCTTAGATTGCACCGCAGTGCTCCTCACGCGAGCACCAGTGTGCAAAGCATAGGAATACCCATCTTAAGAATTAAATTCTTAAGTAGAGCCCATATGCATGACATGTGAGCGCTAGCGTCCAGATATAATTAAATTCTATAATACTCTCTGTTAAACAGAACCGTTGGATCAAAGATCCAACGGAGACGATAAATCATCAAAATACAGAATTAAATTCTGTTGGGAGAAAACATTTCCCAAATATTTTTGAAATAAGAAAGGAACTCTTGGTTGGATCAAAAATCCAATTGTAGAATAAAATTCTATTCTGAAATATATTCTCTCAATCTTTCTAAATAAGAAAGATTGCTCTCTGTAAAACAGAGAACCGTTGGATTAAAAATCCAATGGTGATTAAAAATCACCGTTTTACAGAATAAATTCTGTATAGGGAAAATATTTCCCCAATTTCGTTAAAAACCAAAAATCATATTCTGTAAAAACAGAAGTCCTTGGATCAAAAATCCAAAGGTGGGTAAAATTCCCCGAATCAATTTTGAGACCAATTAAATCAATTGGAATCTCTCAATGAGAGATTTTCTCAAAACTAATCAACAATTTGCCTCCACTATATAAAGACCCCGAGACTGCAAGTCTCAAAAGAAGGGAGGAAGACGAGGACAGAGAGAGCCAGAACAACAAAGAGAGACGGAGAGAGGAAAACAGAAAGAAAAGAGAATTCAATTCTCAAAGAAGAAGAGCTCCATTTTTGAAACCCTACGTAAAGAAAACTTCAAGATCAAAATATCTCATTTACCTAACATATCTAAGGGTTGAGCCCTTCTAAAAGAACTTAGTTCTTTCTCTGGATCTGAGATCCACAAGACAAGTTGAGAATTTAATTCTCATCGGAATGATCTTGTTCTTGAAAATCAAAGGTTCAGGGAAGAACAAATTTAAAAGAGAAAGAATACGGAGTCCATAATACTCCAGGAACTCAATTCCTTCGAATTAAGAACTTAGTTCTTAAAAGAATATGATCCCAGATTCTCGAAATAGTGATGTCAAAATACCATTAATAAAGATTTAAGTTCTCTAAAAAACATCAACGGAGATTAAATCTCTATATAAAAGAAACTAGCGCCTCACGTGCTTCCCACGTAGGCACCCTTCTTTAACAGCGCCCAGCGCCTCACGTGCTCCTCACACGGGCGCCACATAAAAAGTACTTAGCACTTCACATACAGCCAAAACGGCTAAGTGCCTAGCACTGATTGGACAGCGCCTCACGTGCTCCTCACGTGGGCGCTATCAAAAAATAAAAGAGAAAAGTGCCCAGCACTCCATAAACAGCCAAAGTGGCAGAGTGCTCAACGCTCATTGGGCAACGCCCATAATTAAATGCTTCGCATGACACCCATGTGAGTGTCAGAGCGTCAAATAAGTTCTTAGCACTTTTTCATAAAAAGAAAAAGGCTGAACAGACAGAGCCCAAATGAGTGCTTAGCACTTTTTGAACAAGAGTAGGCAGACTAAGCCCAAATTGGCTAAACCTCTGAAGTTTCTTGCGGCTGAGCCCAAATGATCTTTTGATAGATCTTAAGTAAAAAATGATCCTTAAAAATATTATTGAGCCGATCTTAGTCTCAAATATGATTAATGATCTCTCATTGATGATATCCAAAATGATATTCATCTCATATCTTCTAAGGTAAGCTTAATCTCAAATATGACTAACATTTCTTCGGTCCACCACAACACCTTTTTCCTCAAATCCGGGATTTGGTTCGAGGGTACATCTTTACACACCTCTGATATATGTCGTTGTAATTCCTCAACGTCTTTAGACATATGGCAGGTCCCGACAACCAACAACTCCTCTCGTCATACATCGATGCACTTCCAAATTGACGTGCATGCCTTAAATCAGATTGTGCCCCAAATTGAGCACATTCCATATTACCATTTTTCATTTCGTCACGTAACAAATACACGTGCGCGCAAGATGAATAAAGGACCAAAAATTCCCTAAACTAACAGTCGCCTCAAAAACGGCGATAATGGACCCAAATGTCCTTAAACTAACATCCGTCCCCAAAATGGGAATGTTGGACCGAAATGTCCTTAAACTAATATCTGCCCCAAACACGGCGGTAATGGACCGCGATGTCCTTAAACTAAAACAACTGAGCCCCAAATGCTCATATGTTTAAGTCGATCTTAATCTCAAACCAGATTAATGGTTCTTAAATAAACCAAACTCAAATCTAAAATATACGGATTTTGACTGATTCGCGCCCTACGGGCGACGACATAAACCAGTCTCCGTATACAATCCACGGGCAAACAAAACAAACAAAAACACACACGACACGAAGTAAACTTCCGGAGCAGGAGAAAGTGGTTATCGCAATGCGGTAACGTAATTAACTGTAGGGGCTTGCGCCTGTAGGGAAGAGCGTCCCCATAATTGAAAACCCCTCATAAAATAAGGGGGAATCTGATAAAGTCTGCTACAATGGTCGCGTCTGTCCAAACCTCCGATATATGGTACCATAAATCAACTTCGTATCTTCGGAGAGGTGTATCGATAAATACAAATAACATCTGCCCCCAAATTCAGGTAATACGATCAATCCCGGTTCGTCTTCGTTTACGGTGGTAAACAGTGTACACACCCAATTTGACACATGGCACGAATCTCGAGGCAGATCACCACATCTCGGCCGCCCATTCCTTCAATTTGGCCGCTACCGACGGTCCCAATGCCTCCAAATCACCCTGTGCTTTGCACACTTGTCCTTTTGACTCCCCTTAACTCCCCGGCACTGTTTGATTTTCCTGTAATCAAATAGAGACTCTACAATTCACTATTTAACACCTTTTTAATGCATTTTAATCCAAAATTTTAATTTCCAAACCCTTATTCTTTACTATAAATGCCACCCCATGCCCTAGCTCTTCACCATTCTGAAATTCTAGCAAAAATTCTCTCAAAACTCTCTAAGTGCCACGTGAAGTTAAGCCCCTCAAGTGGAGTAGCGAGCCAAACTCGACGACCGGAGCATCTCCGACGAAACCATGACCCCCGAGAGCTTCTTCAATCTCTTCTTAACCACCTAAAATCGTAAGTCTCTTTATCTCTATTCTTTTCCATCTCAAAACAACTTTTTAAAACAAACCGACAAAAGAGGAGTTATCTCCGATATCATATTCTTTTTAATATTTGTATGGCATGTGATAAGCAAATAAAAGCAAACTAACATGCTACATTAATCTTAATATAATTTCACATCATTTAGTTTTAATTTTAAAAAATATTCATAGGAAACAAACATATAACAAACTTTTTCATTAAAATACCATGAATTTTAGTATAACACTTCTCGATAATTAGTTTAAATACCTTTAGAAAAACTTTACGGGGTAACGATCTACCCCACATGCACACTATGGTTCTATAGCACGGTAAACTAGAGCTATGGTTAATTTAAAGAAGAACTTTTTCATTAAAATACCACACCGTTTCAAAACGGGTTTCTTTAAATCGGTATTTCAAAATCCTTGACAATTATGCCTCTACAACCCTCGTTTGGGGACCTGTTAATAGATGGTGTGGATTATCGCACACCTTGGGGACAGTAGAGCGAAATTCAGAACTTCTCACAGATTATTCGGTCTCGAAAGGAAATAAAAATACGGTTTTAAGAACGCAACAACAACAACAACAACTGAGCCTTTTATCCCAAGCATATGGGGTAGGCTACATGAACCAACATGAGAATCACGCCGGGTCCAGCACATGAATCCTCTGTCTCCACTCACTTCTATCGAACAATATACTTTCATTGAGTCCTTTGGCAACCATATCGTTTCGTATCACCTCCATCCATGTTTTCTTCGGTCTCCCTTTTGCCCTTTTGCCATTACCCATATCGAGAGTATCTATTCGTCGAACCGGTGCTTCCATAGGTCTGCGTCGCACATGACCAAACCATCTAAGCCGGTTTTCCCGCATCTTCTCCTCCACGGGTGCTACACCAACTTTTGCACGAATATCCTCATTTCGCACCTTGTCTTTTCTAGTGTTACCGCACATCCAACGAAGCATGCGCATCTCCGCTACGCACATCCAACGGTTTTAAGAACGCGACTTTTCTAAACAAAACTAATTTTGAAAAATTATATAAAAAATTATGAATCCGTATTTTCAATAAAAACAAATTAAGAAAACTATAATTTTTTTTTAAATGAAAGATTAGAATTTTCAATAAAATACCACCAAGTTTCCAAATGTAGTAATTTTCACAAAATACCATAAACTTTCAAAAAGACTAGGTTTTACCACAAAAACACCACAACAATTAAAATACATGGTCTTGAAAACCCTAAATATTATAAATCACCCTCGAGGTTATTTTTAAACAATATTAATATATATTTTTCATAAAAACCCCTCGAGATATGCAAACGATATTTTAAGGACTCTAAAATTAATATAGGCTTAAGTTGTATCATTTCTCTTGAGCCTTAGGGAGCCGGAGAAAGTGGGTGCTTGCCTATTCAAGTTAGACAACTTAACAGAGTTATCAATGGAAATTGTCTTGGAAAAAGACACAAATCCTGCTGTCCATATGCAGCAGTTGCCGATTTCTCCCGAACATAAAATTTTTAACAATTTACATCAATTCACATGAAAAAACATGAAATCGAATCTAAACTTGAACTCAAACTCGAACACAAACTCAAACTCTAACCAAACTCGAATCTAAACTCGAATATGAACTCGAACCCAAGTTACTCGAACCAACTTGACTCGAACCAAGATTGCAATTGTCCTGACTCGCATATTATTCGACTCATTCGAATACATTCTACAGTATTTGCAATCTATGGTTTCGATCAAGACATGTTAATCAATCATTCAAATCAATTAAGTATATTAATCAGTTATAATATATTATACTCGGGGTGTTTGGGATAGTTTCTTGTGTGAATCCAACTGAGCTTCAGGAGTCCCGTATTAATCTCTTTTTTATTTTACTCGAATATCAGTCGGGTTGACTCATCCACAGCCTAGAGCCCCGATGCTAACACATGAAATGGTCTCATGTTTCTTTACTCCTGGGGCCTCAATCTAGAGCTTGTGAATACTTCTACGGCTGCTTTGACATTCATACTTGGAACTTAACATTAACATAGTGATCATATAGAGACCTATAGAACATATTTACCCATGATCATATACTCCTACTCGTCATATAAATATTCTACAATTGTCATTTTCTTATTCTTACTTATCCTTGGGAATTACCGAGTGCTAGTTCGCTGATGGGCATTCCACCCATTTTTCTTCTCTTAGAATGTTCGTCAGATACGGTTGAGACGGAGGAAGTTGAAGCCATAGAGAAGGACTACAACCAGATTGCTACTCAAGGCTAGCTCAGCTTCATTTTTTCTTCAGTTTATGTATGCCACTTGTTTAAGCATTTTCCTTATTGTGTTTACTTTCCAGCATAAACTCATGTATTTGTAAATATTGAAAGTTGAATGTAAATAAAGATGTTTGTTGAAAAATTTTACAGTCTCTATTTATTCTTGTATTGTGCATTATTATTTCAATACACTTAGTATATTTTTTTAGGGAATGACCTTCTTTGGATAAATATGCCACGGGCTTGCCACGTCTCCGTTTCCATTTCTCGGAAAGTGGGGCGTGACACGAGCAAAGCATTATAACAAGTCTTGGCATCAATGACATGAAATTTGATGGCAGTGACGAGCAGCCCGAAGCGCAGCGTCAGTATTATGGACCCAAGTGTCCGTGACGACTGTAAGTCGAACCCGGAGATGGTAATTTTATCTCAGGCGAGGTACCGAATGTTCATGCAAATCTCCTTCAGTACTCTTACATTAAGAAGGTTAACGGGGGATCCGTTGTCGGAAAGGATTTCCCTTATCTTGATGTCGTGGTAGTACCCGGTGATGTATAACGGGCGATTATGCTCGCACGTACTGAGGAGAAGATCTCCATCGCTGAATGTAATGTCAGCCGTGTGGACCTCTGCCAGCTCATCCTTCATCTTCTCTTCTGCAAATAAAACTTGGAACTGATCGGGCTCTTGTAATGCCTTGATCAGAGAATCCCGTGCCTCTTTAGTCAGGAGAAAAGCATCCAATATACTCAGTTGTGAGGGTATTTTCCTCAGATATGCCAAGACGTTGTAATCCACCTTGTTTTTCCTAGACGGGTCCTTTACTGCGAGCTCTTTGACTGCTTCTTCATCAAGGGCAATTTCCTCGGGGATTTTCCCCTTTCCTTTGTCTTTTTTTTGTTCGAACCTTTGTTCGCAGATCCGAAGTTCTTCTTAGGCAGCGTGCAGTTACGCAGCTGGATGTTTTCATATTTCTTCTCTTCCTCTTTTTTTCCCGAGATGAAGTCTTCGAAGAGAGGGCTGAGGGGTATTTCGTCCTCAAAATCGCTCCCGAAGGTAAGAACTTGGATTCTTTCCCCTTCCGAATTAGTACCAACCATATGAGAGTTGCCAGTTGTTTCTTCATATGTGTTCATCGCACTATTTTGCCGCTGACGGGCACAAGCTTCGCGCTTCATCCTCTTGAAGTGTTTTTAATGGGCAACGTATCCTTGCCACCACTTCTTGAAGGTACTTCATTCCTCAGTGGGGTGGGTGGCCCTCTGATGATATAAACAGTAGTCTGGATGTGCTTCTTCTCTATTGAGGCATATAATCCCGGAGTGTTCCTCATGAGAGGTGGCAGCTTCATCCCCATTGACAGGGCTTTGGTGAACCGCTTCTCTGTTTTGATCCTGCTCTTATTTGTAGCAGGTGTACTTTGGTTTGGTCGAAGTACTTTACAACTCATCCTCACTGCGGCTTCTTTATCCTAACGCTGACGTTTAGCCTTTTCATATAAAGATGTCTCACGTTCTCGGTCAACTTTGATTTTTTGAAGGCTTCGTTTAACAGCCTCTCGATCGGGTCTTCTAGTAGTTCCAGGGATTTTAGCGCCGATTCTGCCCCCGGTTCCTCTGCGTTGTTTTCTGACGCTGAGGGAGTTTCTTCGTCATATAACGACGAATGGGAGACCATGTGACAACTTGCTACACGGTCTTCAGTATCTTCTGATGAGTCATTTTCCTCTTTATTGTCACTATCTTCTTCCTCAAGAATATGCTTGAGGAACTCTTCGAGCGTGACCGGTGTCCGCGCCTTCTGGTTATACTTCTCCAGCATGTTAATGTATTTTTGTAAAGTTGTGTGCTTGTCGTTATACTCGGCAGGCTGCACAGGCTTTTTGCTCTTTTTCTTTTTCTTCTTCTTCGAAAACTTCGAAGGCTTTACTTGGGGGTTTTTCCCCTCGTCAACAATTTTCGGTGCGGGACATGGTTTCAGCATCTCTTCGATAATTTCAGGTTCAAGTGGCTTTTCCACCTAACTGCCAGACATTCTTGTAGATCTTTCAGCATTCTTTTGGTTTTTGCTGAAAAAATGACTTCCCATGGAATTTCTTCCACGAGTGAGCATGATGCCCCATGCTCGTCCACCTTTTTGGGAGTATGCTTATAGGGTGGGTTTACCTTCCAGTTATCAGATCGCGCAAATTTCGCCTGTTGATACTGGTATTCGACCCAGTTCTTGAAGACGTAGCAATCTTCAATTGGGTGGCTTGCCATTCTGTGATAGGAGCAGTAATTAGGGTTATTAACGTCGCCGAGTTGCGGTGGACGTCGTGGATCTGGCAATATGATGAGTTTATTACGCATTACCAATTCAAACAGTCTCCTCGTCTTGTCGTGGGGAAACAAATAAGTGCTTCCTAGTCTTTCCTCCAAGGATGGGTGCGAACGTGCGTTGTTTTGGCGATAAGCTGGTTTTGGGCCACTCGGTTGTTGTTGCGTATTGACAACAAAGGCCGCTTTCCCTTTACCCATGTTATTTCTAGGGTCCTTATTTGAGGAGGAAGGCCCGTGAACCATCTGGTCCATTTGGGCCAGTTTATCTATCAGAGCCTGAAAAGTTGTGGGCTTGAAGAACGTCATGAACTGGGATACAGTCGTTTGAGGATCAAGGGTCCCGATAAATATGCCCACGATGGGAGATTCTTCAATGCGTTGTTCGCACATAGACCACAGGTTCCGCCACCGGATTGCGTATTGGACCAATGTTTCTCCCGTCTTTATCATGGCATTAATTAATGCCGTGATCGGAGTGCGTTCGCTCGCGCTGGCGAATCGGTGTGTGAATAGCAGTTCCATTTCTGTGAATGTTTTCATGGAGTCATTTGGGAGCTTCGAGTACCATTCAAAGGTTGTTTCTGACAGGCTGCCGACGAACTGATGAAGCAACAATTTGGCGTCGCCTCCGGTGTTGCCGCATAGAGCTCTGAATTGCATGACGTGTTGGTGAGGGTTGCCTGTCCCTTTGTATATATGGAACTTGGGGATCGTATATCCCGGCGGGTACTTGATTTGATCATACCAGCTTGGATATGGTCGTCCGGTTCTGACAATTAAGCCAGCAGCTTCATTAGCTTGATGAGCTCTTATTTTTTTAGCAATGTAATCATCAAGGGTGGCCTTGGAGATCGTTTCTTCTTTAGCCGCTGATAAAACCAGAAGAGGGTTTGATGTCTTCCCTCTATCATCCTCGATGATTATCGGTGGATCTTCGGCCGGGGGTTCTGGCTGGATCATCATTCCAACCATGTCTTGGAGCAAGAGAGCCATCTGCTTTATGTTAGCAGCTTGCTCAGCGGCTTTCTTATCCTTTCTCTCGAGCACCCTTCGCAGAAACTCAGTATCGGTCTCTTGCTCTTTGCACTGTTCAACTTCTTTATCCGGACTTTCCTTCTGTCCAGTGAGTACCGTCATTTTGTTCAGCATTTCTTGGAGCTTTTGTTGTTGCTCCTAAGCCTTTGTCAGCGACCGAGTTTGCGGTCGGTGAATTACTGAAGCACGGCTCCTTTCTTGCCCATTGGTCGTATAGACTCAATGGACCATAATGCCCCCAGACTTGGGGCGTTTGGATCCATCGCCTTTGGAATTTGCCGCGGGCGGTAGAATTTTCTCCAGCCTTGTTCTCTTATGGGAGGTTGAAGTTGAAGGGGACGCTGTAACAGGCATCTACATGTTGTATGACGAAGGAGTGGTCTTTTTCTTGCCGATCCTTCAATTTCTTTGGTCGACGAGAGTGATTTTCATTAAGAACTAAGTCTTGGACATTCCGCCGGACTCTATGAATTTGTGAGGAGAGTCACTGATAAGGCTGCTCCGGCTTTGCCTGCACTGTAACTTTTGCAGGTGGGGGTGATTTCTTTAACACCGCCGTTAGGTAGTTTTTACGTACCCTCCTGAGTGGATCAAAGTTGTTCCTAGTTAGAACAGCAGCGTCGTCTTCCACCATTGAAGCTGGTGGAGTGAGTCTAGAGAGGGAGTTGCCCGCGACTTCTCTCAATCTGCGCCAGTGGCGACGTCTAGCGTGCCTTTTTGTTGAAGGGACTGCCTTAGTTTTGAAAAAGGCTTCATCATACCCCTGGTTTTGCTGAAGAGATTCAATCGGCATCAGCCTGTTGAATACCGACGTCCTTGTTAAAGTTTGAGAAGGGTTGGCCAGTCTTTCGAAGACTGACCGTCTGATGGGGGAATCGCCTTTGACGGCTTCGCCTGTAGCAAGAGTTGGGAGGGCTGTCCGTTTTGGGATAGCCCCTTCAGATATCACGAGCTTCTTTGCGGGCCCGTTTGAGTTCTTGCTCAGCCTATTTAAAACTGAGACGCCAGATTTGGACGGCCCGATGAGAGGGGCCGTTGTGGTTGCCTGTAACAACTCTAAACTTTCTGTACATAATTTTTTTCAAAAATACATAAAGGAGTGCCTAAGCCTGAGCACAAGTTATAAATTTGAATTGCTTTAGAACAACAAGAAAGCACTTATAGTTCATTGGTAAAGCCTTGCACTGCTGTGACGTAGCCCCTGTATTCAAATCCCCCCAGCCACATATTATTTTTATTGATTTGTCTTTTAAACTTTTAGAAGCTCAAAAGTTTACACGTGCAAAACGCGTAAAAATGAAAAGTCACAACAAAATCAAACATGTGGACTGAGGTATATGAGACGACTAGGACACGTGGCAGCAATCCAAGAACCAACCCACCGATTTGGACCGGCGAGATTTTTTGAAGGGGCCGGCGCCGCCGGTTTTCTCCGCAGGTAATGCCCAAATTTTTTTACCCTAGCACCTCTTGGACTCCCCCCACTAACCCTAGACTGTTTGATTTCCCTGGACATTTCCAGAGAATTAAAATGAGGTATTAATCCAAATTTTTAATGCATATTTTTAATTCATTCTTCATTACCCTAAACCTTAATTTCTCCTATAAATACAACCCTACACCATAGCCCTCCTCATTCAGAATTCCATTGCCAAAACTTTCTAAAATTCCTAAGCCCAAGAAGATGTACAAGTGGAGTTAGCTCAAGGCAAAGTTCCGGCGACTTTTCGGAACAAATCTGGCGATGAAACGATTCCATAAGCTTCCTCTACCTCTCTTCTTTCTTTCTAATCTGCAAGTCCTACTTTCCCTATTCTCCTTCTATTAAAACGAATTCTATTTCTAATCTAACTAAAAACACTATTTATCTTAATAATAAATTTACAATCTTTTTGTATATTGTTTAGCAATCATAAACAAACATATTACAACAAGTTTTATCTCAAAATAATATGTATTGCAACTTCTATTTCAGTTTTACGGTAAAATACCATCATGTTTACATACGACGTTGCTTATTCATTTTGATCATATTACCTTTAGAAAACTCACGAGGTAATGACCTACCTCATCATAACACTCATCTTGACATAGCACGATGGCTTTTGTAACATTATTTTGGGACAAAATACGAATTTATATTTAAATACCATAAACTTTCAAAAACCGTTTTATTTAAAAGTGTATTATTTAATTCCTTACAAATGCGCTTCTACAACCCATTTTGGGGAACCCCGATCGGGATGGTGCGGGTTATCGCACATCCTCGGGCCTAGTAGAGCGAGATGCAGACCTCCTCGCGGAGCATCCGATCTCGATGGGATTTTTTAATGCAATTTTTAAGAAAAATGTGATTTCTATTTAATAAATAAGTTATATTTTTATAAATATATATATATATTATCAAAATATCTACTTTAATATATTTATTCCGTGTTTTCTAAATCAAAGAAATCACAAATTTCATGAAACTATCAATACAATTCCAATATTACACTATAATACCATATGCTATTCAAGTTAGGTTTATATCCACTAGAATATTTCATTTTATAAAAACAACATCTATGAAAAACCTAAAGACGATAATTAAATACTTGAGGTGTGTTGGTGATGTATGCCCTAGAGGCCATTATTGTATCATAATGGTTTGTATATTACTTAATGGAAGATTGGGATATTCATAGTTGTATTGACAGTATTGCTCAAAATGGTAGTATGCTACTTGGTTTGTTTCTACTTCAATATGTGAATGTGTTTCTTTTAGTATATCGCTTATACATATTAGTAGAGCCCTTAGGATCTTTGTTTGATTACCAGCGTTTTGATGGCAGTCACACTAGTGGGGAATGGGTAATCTACAAGCACATCCTTCTACAAGTCCCTAGTCGTAGGATTATCGAGACTGGGCATCGATACTCCAGAGTAGACTAGTGTATACGCTTCTCATCCCAGCAGGGGAGATGGTCTGTTCCACATCCATTAGTACGCCGTACTGAAGATAATATGCAGGTGCTCATTAGGTTATGAGTACACTAGACAGGACTCGTCGAGAATTGTTGGTGGGTATTATACCTATCATCGGGTAGCAGTTCCCAGGTAACATGAGTACAGCATAGTCCGTTGACTTGACACTGTTACTTCGCCTCGAGTGTGTTCCCACTGTACTTTGATTACTACCCTACCATGACTCAAAGGAGTCGTGCAAACAGGTAGTAGTTGGATGCAGTCCCGAAGCACTTGGAAGCAGTAGCGGTTAGATAGGATTCGTCTCTCCCGGTATTAGGGGTTGATATCGCGTTGTGTTTGGAGAGCCATTACAAAAAGTCCCTGGTCAGGGCAAGCGAGATTTACTGATAGGTATTCCAGTAGTTTCTCAGGGTATTTTGGGCTACACTCTGGCATGACTTATTGCGCTATTAGGGGTCTGACGATTACCGCCCCCTAGACCTGATATACGATACTCTTAGACGAACAGACCGGACTGTACGAAGATTGTCACATGCAGGCTCAGTAAGAGCTCGGATGAGTTTGCTCATCGGCCTTCTCATCGGCGGATACCTGTGTAGCCGTTACGTGCAACTAGTACCGCTTGCGGCTTGTGGTTAAACCCCCTGCCAGCGTACTGTCGAGTCTTTAGAGTCCCACACAAAGGGTTTCCCTGCATCAGAAAAAAGGTGTAGAGGTCGTATGGTTTTACGACAAGGCTTTGAACACTTACATACACTTGTGCGTGTATGATGTTCGGGCGGATGATACTAGTGGGCTTTGGTTTAAGCCGGATCTTATTATTTTACTGATGGATTTGTTTCGTCTCTTTGTATTCGTATTCTTCGGAATGCGGATGCGGGTATGTATATACGGCTGAGGGGAATTCTCGTAAATAGTTCGGGAAAGATTCTAGAAGGGGACACCTATTAAGGTTTTGATTTCTTTTTGAGATTAAAACTAATTGGGTGGACAAATGACGTGGATGTGAACATTGAACCTAGCATGGCTACTTAGTGACTCATGGCTATGACTCACCATAAGATATTTATGAACTCATAAGATATTTATGAGAAATATCTCCACAATTATTGAATAAGACTCACTCTATTCTTGGAAGGCAGCCAAGGATGTTCAAAGTTCACAACTCCATTCTCGCTTTCTCAAGTCTTCTGCTTCTTCTTCACAAACCCTAAAAGTCTCATCAGTTGAAAAACCTAGGGTTCCAAGAGACAAAGTATTCCATCTTCACTCTCTATATCACCTAGGCCATCTAGTCTAGCAAGCTACTTGCCCTAGTTACCTCGGAGTTGAGGTTGGAGCTCGAACAATAGACTCTCGGGTGGATCGTCCTTGACTCGAGGAAGCCACGATCCGTAATGATCCTTGGAGCCTACGATGACGAGGAGGACAGCGACTAAAAGACCCGAAGGACTTAGTTTCATGAGGTATAACTTTCATCCAAGTAGTTAAACCTCACACAGTATTTTGTTAGCTAGGGTTTAGCATCGATATTGGAGTTTAAGTCAGTGTTGCGAGCTTTGAAGAATCATTTTTTGCAAATTCCGCCTCCCCGCGGACACGCGGGGTACGCGACATGGACTTACAAGGTGTATTTTGAAAATATATCAAAACCACTTTTCATAAAACCCCCTCAAGTTATATTAATTTACAATAAGGACGCTAGTAAACATAGGTTTAAACGGGACCAGTTCTCTTGAGCCTCAAGGAGCCGGAGAATATGGGTGCTTGCCTATCTAAGATAGACAAACTAAAAACGGTGTTATCAATACGGTAATTGTCTTGGAAGAAGACACAAATCCTGCCGTCCATGTGCAGCAGTTACCGATAACATCAAAACTAATTCAGGACTTCAATTCATTTTAAAGTGTCTGACTCAGACAGAGTCTCAGTCTAATCTGAAATCAATCAATCAATCTATTCTTGAATATGATTCAAGTATAACTCCATTTCAACATGAATCCATTTATACCAGAATTCAATCCATATCAACATGACTCGACTAAACCAAACCATGGATATATTCTGATTACATGACTATCCATTTATATCCATTCCGTTTACATGATATCATGGTTTCGGCAAGTCGTACATCCATTAAACAAAACAAATCAATACAAAATACATTACGGGGTTTTAAAGGGGTAGACTGGCACAGAATGTGTTAAAAGTGGTACGAGATGGTTATTAAAAGACGTAACTATACATCCATTGCCGTTGTTCCGTGGTTTTATCGATGGAGCCTTGTACTACGGGTTACCATCATCCACGGTGTAAGTTGGACTCCTCTCGTATACACTAGCATATTCTGTACCAAACTACAATCCACTGCGTTAATATAACAAACTCACAATACACCAGTTATATTCTCATATCTGTCTATTCATCTGTCTATTTTATTTCTACTTTTCTTTGGGATTTACCGAGCGATTGTTCGCTGACGACATTCTTATTTCTCTTCTTTCTTTGGAATGTTGTCATGAGGACCTGACTCTGAGGAGTTCGAGACCAGCCAGGAGCACTTGGAGCAGACCACTGAGCAGCACAACCTTTAGGCTTTACTTGTACTTACTTCTCTTTCAGTTCATGCCATTATTTAGACATTGCTTTCATCATTGTATTTACTTTTCAGTTGTATTATAAAGAAATGTTTAATAAATAAAACTTGTTGTTCATTTACATTTCATATCTTCTTGTGTATATTTACATTATATTGCTTAGTTACGCTTAGCATGTTTACTTCTGAGTAAATACGTAGCGGGTCTCGTCGTGTATCCTTACCCATGCACTGGGAAGCGGGGCGTGACAGGTTTTGTTGATGGCCCATGCAGGTCAGTTCTGCATGGACATGCAGGTCAATTCTGCATGAAGTCCAAAGCAATATTACACAAGAATCAGCAACTAAAAACATTCTTTACATTTCATATTCATTGAATCTTACAATTTCATATTCTTTGAATCTATCCCAACCCTATTTTTTTCAAGGTTATGGATTCTCCAAACAATACCAGCACCAGATTCAACAACACACCACCACCTCTTCCGCTTACGCCTACCGTTGTAGCTCCGATCAACTAGCAAACGGTATTGCTTGAGGCAATCCAAAGCCTTCTGGAAGGACAGCAGCAGCAGACTGCTATCTTATTGAACCTTCCAGAAGAGGAAGCACACAGAGTGAATCAATTCCGAGTATTGCACCCGAAGCAATTTTCTGGGAAAGAGAGCCCTTTAGAAGCTGAAGAATGGGCTGAGAGCATTGAGGACGATCTGGCAGCAGTACAAGTGCCAGAGATTGCCTGGGTTAGAGTTGCGAAGCTGCAACTCACAGATAACGCCAGAGTATGGTGGAAGGCAGAAGAAAGCCGTCTTGCCCAGCCTATCGAATGGAAAACTTTTCGCGACATGTTCGACGCGAAATATTTCCCCGAGACTGCCTGATTTGACATGGAGCAGCGATTCATCCACCTGCAACAAGGTTCGATGTGGACCAAATCTGTGGATGAGTATGATGCTGAGTTTACCATGCTCAGTAGGTAAGATATGTCTCAAATATTCGATTTTCTTATATCACATACTACACAGCTAACAAAGACCATAACAGATTTGCGGCACACCTCATTCCGACTGCTGAGATCAGGTCCAGACGATTTCAGCAAGGATTAGATCCGGAGATCTAAGCTGCCTTAGCTACAGGGGATTTCCCACCTCACGAACTGGCTCTGAAAGCTTCCCGTCGATATGAGGCGGTAGTGAAGAAGAAGGGCAGACCTCAATCTGCCGGTGTAAAGCGCCCTGCCACCCAGATGGCAGAAGGAGCCTCTTCAATACCAAATTTTGAACCCAGGAGACCGAAAGTAACAAATAACCGGCCAAGTCCAGATTTTTGCTTGTACTGCAAGAGAGATGGACACCTGTGGAAGGACTGTAAGCGCGCAAAAGGCCTGTGCTTAGTTTGTGGCGCATCCACTCATGGAATTGGAACATGTCCTTATAGACGCAATCCAGTTCCAACTCACAACACTTATCCGCAGCGGCCAGCTATCCAGGCTCCTGCACCCCGTCTTGCTCTTCCAGCTCCACCTCCACGTGGACCTCCTGCACAGCCTAATCGCCAATTCCATCAGGCACTGAAGAACATGCCACGAGGGCAGAGAAACATGCCCCAAGGATAGAGCAATGTGCCTCCAGCAAGGAGGAATGTACCCGGCGTCAGGCTTTCACATTAACGGCCGTAGAAGCCGAGACTGTAAACCAATGTAACCCTAGTAATTTCCTTATATCTTTTTCAATCTTTCCAAAACTTTTGCATTCTTTTGTTCTTCCAAATATTTTTTAAGCACTATCAATAGTTCTATCACCAAACTTTTCTTGAATTTGTTACACTTTCCTTATATAAATTTCGAGGACGAAATTTTTATAAGGAGGGTAGAATGTAACAACCCTAAACTTTCTGTACATAATTATTTTCAAAAATACAGAAATGAGTACCTAAGCCTGAGTATAAGTTATAAATTTGAATTGCTTTAGAACAGCAAGAAAGCACTTATAGCTCATTGGTAAAGCCTTGCACTGCTGTGACGTAGCCCCTGTGTTCAAATCCCCTCAGCCACATATTATTTTTATTGATTTTTCTTTTAAACTTTTAGAAGCTCAAAAGTTTTGTCACGCCTCGCTTCCCAGAGTACGCTAAGATAGGCACGTGACAGAGCCAACCATGCTACCTGTGGATAGGAAATATCCTTCCACAGTCACATTACGGCTGTAGAGATATCAAGAACAATAATAATAACTATCTAATATATGTCCATAAGCCAGAATAAACGAGCCAAGAATAAAATAATGCGGAAGCAAAAGATCCAATACAGGAATAAACTAGAATGTACGTCCCATAATGCGGGCTTACATCAAGAATGAAAATACTGAAAGGAAAAATAAACTAACTACTAACAAGTCCTCACTGCTCGGCCTGCTGACTAAAATACTCCTGCTCGACCTGCAGCAAAGGTAAAGAATCTGGGCCATGCAAAACCCAGACGTCGGTGCGTCATAATATCAAGCAACAATACATCAAGTAGCAAGTCATGCAGGTATGAGTGTAAACAGTAAGATAGGTATAACAGCAATATAAATAAGGACAGTGAAGGGTAGTGTGCAGTGAGTAATTTAAACTGGTCTATTGGGTTAACTACTCTCAAGTCTTTGAAATCAATTTGATGAATCATCGATGTAACTTAATAGTATCCCGTGCATGCCCAGGACCACGGTCAAGATTCTCGGGCTGAATCCGAGACGTGCCGCAAGGCAGTAAAAGGTAATAGGTAACGATGAATGATGTCAGCCGCATCATCTCGGGGCTGGCCTAGCCCGTAAAACTGATCAGTAAAGGTATCGAACTGTCGAGTTACAAGTCAGGTTTCATCATTGATTTCCCCATACCCCCAGGTTATGTGTTCAAGTCAGGTATTGATAAATCTGAAGCTAATGCCAACACGGGATCAAGCAGGTACAGGTTTGTCTGAATAGACAACAGGGCATGTCCGTAGGGACAACAGGTCAAGATTGTTGGCATTAGTAACAAGATCGGGTAACAGGTCAAGCTATGGTACATCAGGTCAAGTCAAGTAGTGTATATAAATCCAACCATGTCAAGAAGTGCATAGGTATCAAGTCGTATCCAGTAGTAGTGTATCAAGTCATGTCAGGGGGTGCACAAGTGTCACATGGGTGCTCATAATCAAATTATAATAATCATGGGTACACAAAAACACGTATGGGGTACCAATGTAACAATAAAATGGAATAGTGTGATGTTGTATGCAAATAGGTATAAATTCAAACATATGGATGCACAGTTATCGATTAGGGTTAAGATTATAGTTCCAATATTAATTAGGATGCACTTTATTAAACATGGAATATTAATATCACATTATTATGCACTAATATGATCTAAGGATGCAATTATATATATTCTAAATGAAATGGATGCAAACGGGTATTCGAAAAGTTACAAACAATAAAATGGTACTATGGGATGTACAAATAAGCACTATGTGAAATAAATATTGGTATGGATGCCGTTTAATGTAATCTAATATGCAACAAGATATGTATTCCATGACCTAGATCTAAAATGATATAAACGGAACATCGAAACGTTAAAATGAAATATGGGGCAGTAGATTTAAACAACAGGTATAATATATATTTAAATAAATATATAATAATGTAAATAGCATGTAGCAAGATTAACTTGCCTCGACGGTGTTCCCCACCGAAAGACGCGGCGAGAGACGCGGAGGACGTCTTGCCTGAAATTCGGGGCAGATACTAATTGGTGATATCCGTCCACCTCTCCGAAAATGCCAAGTTAATTTATGGCACCATATATCGAAAGTTTAAACGGATGCGGCCGATGTAGCAGACTTCGTCAGATTCCCCCTCGTTTGAGGGGTTTTTGATTGTGGAGACGCTCATCCTTGCAGGCGCAAGCCCCTGCAGTTAATTACGCTACCGCATCGCGGTAACAACTTTCTCCTTCTCCAGATGGTCACTTCGTGCCGTGGGTGTTTGTTTTGTGTTTGGTTGCCCGTGGATTGTATACGAAGACTAAGTTATGTTGTCGCCCGTAGGGCGTGGACTAGTCCAAATCCGTATCTTTCTTAGATTTGGTTTTGGAGGGGTTGAGTTTAAGGATACGTTAGCCTCATTTGAGACTAAGATCAACTTAACGTTTGTTAAGGATACGTTAGTCTAATTTTAGACTAAGATCAACATAACGGGATCGTTTAGATCCGACAAGAGAGCAATTGGGCTCTATTGTTTAGTTTAATGATATTGCGGTCGATAATTAGTTTAAGGACATTACGGTCCATTGTTAGTTTAAAGACATCGCGGTCGAGGTTAAGGACATCATAGTCCGTGAGTTTAAGGACCTCACGGTTCGATGTTAGTTTAAATACATCACGGTCGAGGTTAAGGACATCATAGTCCGTGAGTTTAAGGACCCCACAGTCCGATGTTAGTTTAAAGACATCACGGTCGAGATTAAGGACGTCATAGTCCGTGAGTTTAAGGACCCTACAGTCCGTGGAATGTGTGGTTGTCCGGACCCGTCACCTCTTTGAAGACGTTGAGGAATTACAACGACAAATATCAAAGGAGTGAAGAGATGTACCCTTGAACCAAGGTGAGTTGGTTGAAAGAGCAGATGTGCTCAATTCAAGATAAGTTGAGGACTTATGGCCAGAATTGGGTTAAGTCCAATTAAAAATGTTTAACATTTTATTTTTGTTCTGGCTATTAAGCCTTTATTTGGGCTCGGCCCTTTTAATAATGCTAAGCATTGAATTCTGACATCTTTTGTCTTCATCAGAACAGATTGTGTTCTGACAATGCGCCACGTGGCGCACCAGGCGCTTTACGCCAGCTAAAGAGCGCATTGCGCTTCTGTCAGATAGCGCACACGAAGATGACACGTGTCGCGCTTAGCGCTAAGCGCTAGTTCATTAGCGCATTGTGCTTTTAATTTATGAGCGCTTTGCGCTAGTCTGTTGGTGCGCCGGTGAGTGACACGTGGCGCGCTTGGCGCTAAGCGCTAGCTCATGAGCACAGTGCGCCGTTTCAGAAGTGCAAAGCGCAGATTGTGTTTATGGTTGACACGTGGTAGGTTTTGGCGCTGAGCGCCGGTCCAATGAGCACAAGAGCGCAATTCATGAGTGTAAGGCACTTTCAAGAACAAATTTATGTTCTTCTTAAAGGAGGCTTTGCCTCAAGATTCAAGAACAAAAGTTCTTGTTTTATAAAAAGGCTCTGCCCTTATAGATCAAAAGATCTGTGAATGAAGTAAAATACTTCTTTTAGTTTTTTTTTTTATCATTAGATCTTTTGGTCTTCTTTTTTTATCAAAGACCTAGATCTATGATCTTTTTAGAAGATGGTTCTTCTTTTTACGAGATGATTTCATCTCTGTGGTTCAATAAATAGTTCTTTACCTTGAAGATGAAGAAAAAATCTTCTTTTTTCTAAGAGCTTGCTCTTCTTTCTCTTTGAGTTTTCTCAAAGTTTTCAGAGGGTTTTCTCTCTCTCTTCTGTGTATATGTGTGTTAGACTTGAAGTATAGGGGCCTTTATATAGGGCCAAATGATTTGTTGAATCAGTTTTAAGAGATCTTTCTCTAATTGATTTGGGAATATTTCCCACCGTTGGATCTTTGCTCCTAAGGCTTCTGTTTTACAGAAGATAATTTTCTTGTTTTAATAAGATTGGAAAAATCTTTCAATAACAGAATTTTAGTTCTGATTGATTAATAATTTATTATTAATAGATCTTTTGATCTAACGGTGGGGGAATCTTAATTCCAGCGCTGGCGCACCTTGCGCTAGCGCACCTACGTTCGACACGTGGCGCGCAGCGCAACTGCGCTAGCGTATCCATGTTTAACACGTGGCACATAGCATAACTGCGCTAGCGCACCCGTGTTTAACACGTGGCGCGCAACGCAGAGCGCCGGATCTGAAGCGTTGCTTCAACTTTTAAATTTTGAATTTTGAAACAGAGCTTTGCTCTGATTGGGGGTGCGCTGCCTAGGGCGCAGCGCACCTGGCGCTAGCGCGTCTGCGTTTGACACGTGGTGCGCAGCGCACAGAATCTGAAGCGTTGCTTCAATTTAAATTTTGAATTTTGAAACAGAGCTTTGCTCTGATTGGGGGAAACAAATGCCCCCCCCACTGTTGCGCTCACGTGGCGCACACGTGAGTGCAGCGGTGGCAGCATCTGAGCCCTTGGATCAACTCAGAAGTTGAAGAGGCGGTTCAATGCCTATAAATAGGACATTTGGTCCCTTAGATGATTTCCACCTCCTTCTTGAGAATTTTCATTCAGAGCCTTGCTCTTCTGTTTAAGAACTTTCAAGAGTCAGAACTCTTTCCAAACTTAGGTAAAATTAAAAAAAAAATTAATAAATTAGGGTTTTTACCCATTAACAGAGCCTTGCTCTTCATAGATCTTTGATCTAAAGAAAACCCTTTTAAGGTTTCATTAATAGAGCCTTACTCTCATGAACCCATAGATTTAAAGAGATCTTTTGGGGTTTCTTAGCCCCTGAACAGAGCCTTGCTCTTTGATAATATGTGGATCTTTTGATCTTTGATGAAGAACTCTTAAGAGTTTTTTTTCAGGGATCTTGAAGATCCCAGAATTTTTAATTCTCAAAAATTAATTTTAATTAATCTTTGATAGATTTTCCATCATCATTACAGAGCCAGGCTCTTTAAAGAATTTTATTCCTTCATGACCAGAGTTTGACAAGTGTCACTCTGTTATAGAGCTTTGCTCTCAAAGGGAGATTTTCTCCTTTTCCCGAGAGATTTCTCATTCAATGAGAATTTCTTTGAGGATCTCCTCATTAATTAACAGTCTCATCCAATGATGAGGCTGTTTTATTAATTGATGCATTGTCATCTGGATTTTGTGGGTCCTTCTTTGGTCCCCTTTCCACTGCATTACAGCGTGGTACAAATTTTAAAGTACCGAGTGTCAGAATTTTAAAATTAAATTATAGTACTGACAATTGAATTCTGTCCTTTCTCGCAGGCGCCATGTCTTCCGATCTCTCTTTCCCGTTTTTTCGTTCAGAGGGAGGATTCCCTGAGGCACCTGTGGACCGGGAGGTTCTCGCGCTCATCAGAGACTATGACCCGGAACACAAAAACCTTCACCTGTGGGGTAGGTGGTATGACTAGATTATCAAAGGTCGTCAAAGCTTCTCTTGTGCGACGCCGTCGGAGCCGATCTCATCGATTTCGTATGCAGATGCACCCCCGGTGAACTATGCCGTGGAGGTTGTCAATTGGACTTCGGAGGGTCTTCTTCAACCTTCGATTGCCGCCATACCCATGCAGCTGCCGGCAGCTTTAGATACTTTGGGACGGCGCATATGCCAGGGCGAGTCGCGCCCTTGGGGACAACCCTACAACATCGGGTTGACTCCCCGACATTCGGCCGGGTATTTGCAGTGGGCCGGGTACATTTTGTCTGCGAAGAAAACGCAACTGCTGAAGCTCAGCCTATATCCTGCGGTTTATGCTTTTGTTCCAATATTCTGCTCCTCCGACATGGTGGATTAAAGCGTTCTTGGAGCAATGGAACATCCCAACCCATACCTTTCTTCTACTGGATAGAGAAGTCTCCATCTCCTTAGAAGAATTTGCTGAGATTTTCGGTCTGCCGGTTAGGGGAGAGCACTATAAGGAGCTGCTTCCTCCAGATAAATACGTTTTTGCCACCAAGCCGGTGGTGATGGGCCTAACGCCAGAGAACGCCATTCAGCACCAGTTTCCTAGCCTGATAAAGGTGCTGAACATGTACGAGAGCCTCTTTTTGGAATCCGGAGGCCGGGGGGTTAGTTTCGCAAACTTCATTGCCCGGTTTCTTCTCCCGGAAATTCTATCGCAACGAGGAAAAAAAATTTCCAAGCTCGACGACCCCTTCGGCTTTGGCTTGGACTATCGACCGGTATTGGAAGATGATCAGAAGGGCTTTTTTCTCCCTGATGCCGCGATCATTCCTCTGTCAGAAATCACCGCTCCGGGCATTGACGAGGAGGCTTTCCTCCTTGGGTTTCTTAGGCTATGGTTGTGCTGGTTCGCACTTCCTATGCACCCTCGCTATATGAGGCCGTCCGTTTTCTACCCGGCGCATCGAATGGTTGCCGGGATACAAGTGACCATTGGGATTGCGGGGTTAGCCCACCTGTACCATGGTCTTAGCATGGCGGCGGATACATTTGAACCGAGGGTGCACGCCGCCAACTTCCCGATGCACTACTTTACTTCATGGATGGAAATGCACGTGCTCGGGGTATTTGGTATTCATAGAAGACCTTCATTTTTTGAGAAATGCAAATTCCCGAGAATTATGCGGCCGGTCGATGCTTCTATCGTGAATCCGTCTCAGCAGGAAGGTAGGGGCTTGCTTCTTCGTCCACGCACGGTCGGAGCTGGTATTTCTTTTACGGACAAAGTCCTGACGATCATCCAGGAAACTTCCAAGACGGTGCTGGCATTGCGCGACGTCTTTAAGGACAGGGCCTCCGTATTGAAAGCCCGGGAGATTCTACATCTATACTCCATCAGGCCGGGCTTTCTCGTATTCAGGCAAAATGATGCGGCGGTTTTTATGAGATACTACCTCCATCATTTTGCACAGCAGCTGAGTTATAACCAGGGGGTTCCACTGGAGGCGTTCTTGGAAGAACCTGCTGCCACCAAAGAGGGGATACGGGATGCGCTGCATCACTTTATGCGCTTGAATACGGGCTCCCACTTCTTTATTAGCGAGCCGAGTTGCATTCTGAGGGCCCTTAACGTACACGGGGCCTGGTATCAACACGCGATGGGCGCTGTTATTAGGGAAGAGAGGCGCCTGCTGCTCGATCGCAAAAGTGTGCATCCTGCCAGCGATCGTAACGTCCCTTTAAAACGACGGATCGCTGTCCCCCCTCCGCTAAGAGGGGTCGCTGCAGTTGAGCCTCCACGTGTGTTAAGCCCCACGTGTGGATTGCCCCATGCTCCTGCGAAGACGGTGGACGTGCCCTCGGTGTCCCATGCTCCCATGGAGATGGTAACTATAGCTTCACCCAAATCTGGCGTGGGCTCGGATATCGGGACTCGCCGTCCCAAAGTGCCCACGAAGCGCAAGCTGGTGTTGGCTGCGACCGGAGCTCGCTCACAGAAGAAGAAAAAGAAGTCGATCCTTTCTATCGACGTTGTACTTGGCCAGGAGCATCACGCTCCTTACGGCGAGGGCCTGAGAGAGTATGGGACAAATGAGGACTTATTCATGCCGCCAGACGATACTGATCTGGCGGCTGCCATTGCAGCTTCTAAACAATTGGCCAGCCACGAAGAGGGGTTGGCTATCTTTGCGCGATCAGGTACTCATTAGCTGTATTTTCCGTCATTGCATCATATCTCTATTATTGTGTTATGACTGACGTTTTTCTTCTTTAACAGGCATTTCTACCAAAGAAGCTCTCGCTGCTTCTCTCAAGACTTTAGAGGAAGAGGAACGACTTCGAGCATTCTTAGGCATCGGTACATTTCGGTTCACCATGTTCCTGCTCCCGTTTCTTATGAGTAATCTGACCCTTTCTTTATCTTATCGCAGGGACCACAATGCCGATCCCGCAAGCTGATGTGGAAATTCTTCCCGGGCCAGCTACCGAAGTCCCGGCCTCTTCGGCACTGCCGAAAGAGGCCTTACTTAAACAACCGATGATGGAAGCCTTGACGGCTCCAGAGGTAACCCTGGATGCGGACGATGACGTCATGTTGAAGGAGGCTTCTAGGAGGTCTGTTTTGACGGCCCGGGAAGAAAGGAAGCGCCGGAGGCACGCAGCAAGGAGCGTAGTGCTGCTTTAGCTGCGGGAGCGGGTTCGAGCGCCGCTACCCCTGCTGCTACTCCTTCAGAGGAGTCTCCGGTTGCCTTGTCTACTGCTTACAGACGGGCGGCACGGGCGGCTCGGGAAGCAAACGGTAAATCAACTCCAGGTAATGTGCCTTGGGGTTCCGTTGTCAAAGTTTTAAATTATCAGTTCTCATATACCTTATCTTGCTGGGCCGAGCCTTACCGAAGAAGTGGCGGCGAACACTGGGCCTGAGGTAGCGGTGGAGGAGATAGCTGCTATTTCTGAACCCGGGGCGGTGGTAGGCGAGGTGGCCGCAATTGCCGGGCTTAAGGTAGTGGCTGACGAGACAGTCACGATTGCTATGCCCGAGATAGCTACTATTGCCGAGCTCGAGGTGGCGGCGGATGAGACGGCTACCATTGCTGAGCCCGAGGTGGCCGCTCCCTCTCAAGAGTCGGGCACCGCCCCAATCATTGCTCTTCCCGCTTACGGCTCTTGGCCATCTCCTGGCGTCGCAAGCGTTATGACGGCTCTTATAGAGTCAAGGGATGAGGCGACGGGAGGTGAGACCATCCCGGTGGAGGAGGAAGAAGCCGTTGCTGTATCAAGTGGCGCCCTCGTCGCGGTTCCGACTGGCGACTCATCAGGTAGATTTTGGGTCATTTCTTTTATTTTTGTTCTGCAATCCTTTTCAATCTTTCCTGACAGTATTTATCTTGTTTCTAATGCAGGGGTGGCGAGTGCTGAGGTCGCGCTACCCGAGGCAACGCCACCAGTTACCGTTTTGATGGTGACTCCTCCTCTACCTTCTCTCGCACCGTCTCAGATGTTGGAAGGTATGGATTTATGACCCATCAGTCTTACTTCTAGGTTGTATAATTTATGTACTGACATTGCATTACTGCGTCTTTGCAGGAGTCCTTTTTGACCACCTGTATCAGGTGCTGCATCCACACTTCTCCTTCCTGTCAGAAATTAGTCCGCCAGGTGGTGTCGGTGAGTATCTTTTCTAAACGACGTCTTCTCTTTTACGGGCAGTCACATTATTGCTAATCCCTCTTTGTATTGCTTGTAGCCCTATAAATCGAAGGCGGGGACGCGGCTATTGTTGCGCCACCAGTACTCCCAGCTCTGCCTCCTGTTGCAGCCGGTATAGTAAACTCTATGCATGTATTTTTTTATTTCTCGAGCCGTGATATGATTGTGATCTGTTTTGCAGCGGTCACATAGACTCCAGCCCCGTTCGAGTCTCGCGTCATAATGCCGGCCGGACCCTTTTCCAGACGTCCATCCTCGAAGGCTGCCGCAAATAGTCTGCGCATGTTAAGCGACTATATTGAGGAGCTTGATGTAGAGACTCCCACATTTGCTGCGGACTTTGCTGCGGAGATTAATCTAATGCTGGCGACACTTATGAACTTCCATAATGAAAGCGTTGTTGAGTCTTGGGTTAACTATTGCCGGATGATTGAGGCTTGCCTGCACGAGCTTGAGCTTATGCGTCCTGCCCCTGATACTCAGGCTTTGAACTCCCAGCGGGCCGCATGGGTTGAGCAGAGCGTTCCGTTCCTTCGCCATTTCGAACGAGAGGCAACCCTTAAGCGAAAGGAACGTGAGGTGACTTCCGCTGAATCTGTTCAACTGCGCGCTGAGGTTGCAGCCAATGCTGCCCAGCTGAACTCCATCTTTGAAAACCTTCAACGATGTATCTCTGACGGGCTGGTGTTGAGAAAGAAACTTGATCTTAGTGAGCAGGTTGCGCAGAGTCAGGAGGCTGCTCAGCAGGAAATTGATCAGAAACTTTCATCCTGTCTGCAGCAACGGGCCCAAATTGAAGAAGAGCTGGCCGCGGCGGATGATCGTGAGAAGGAGTTGAAAGGAGTGCGCGAGCAGCTAGCTGATTTATTGAAGACGCCTCCCTCCTAGTAGCTGTTTTTGTATAGATTGAACACTTGTAATCTTTGAATAACATGTATCCATTTTTATTCTTTTATATGATTTGCCTTGTACTCAATTGAATTCATGAATAAAAGATACACATTTTTTATTCTACTGTTGCTTTCTTCTCCTTGCTATGTTGTTGCCATGTGATTTTAGCAAGTGTGGCCTGTAGATAGTATATAGCTGTCCATCTTGGACTCTTTATAGGGTGGTGATGGCTTAGGAAACAGTGTTGGGATCTGTTGCCTAAGACTTTTCAATTTTATGAGCCGTGAGGGTCTCATAAAGACTTTTCTCCCTACAAGTCGTGAGGATCTTGTAGGTGTCTTTTCTCCTTAGGAGTCGTAAGGATTCCTAAGTGTGCTTTCCCTTATAAGTTGTAAGGATCTTACAAGAGAATTTACTCCCTTATGAGTCATGAGGACCCGCAAGTGATGGGTGAAGTTGTCCTTATCCGTATTTCACGGAGTCAGGAGTTGCTCTGGATGCTTCCCACGGGTTCACTGCCGTGTTCTGCGAGGACCGGGCTCCGCTGTGAACGTTTCCCACGGGGTCAGGGTTGACATAAGCCGCGTTCCACATAACCAGGAATTTTTCTCTGGATGGTTCCCACGGGTTCACTGCCATGTTCGGCGAGGACCAGGCTCCGCTCTGGATGCTTCACACGGGGTCATTGCCGTGCTCTGTGAGGACCAGGATCAGCTCTGGACGTTTCCCATGAGGTCAGGATTAACATAAGCCGCGTTCCACGTAGCCAGGAATTTTGCTCTGGATGCTTCCCACGGGTTCACTGCCGTGTTCGGCTAGGACCAGGATCCACTCTGGATGCTTCACACGGGGTCATTGCCGTGCTCTGTAAGGAACAGGATCCACTCTGGACGTTTTCCACGGGGTCAGGATTGACGTAAGCCGCATTCCATGTAGCCAGGAATTTTGCTCTAGATGCTTCCCACGGGTTCACTGCCGTGTTCGGCGAGGACTAGGCTTTGCTCTGGATGCTTCACACGGGTTCACTGCCGTGCTCTGCGAGGACCAAGATCCGCTCTGGACGTTTCCCACGGTGTCAGGATTGACATTAGCCGCATTCCACGTAACCAGGAATTTGCTCTGGATGCTTCCCACGGGTTCACTGCCGTGTTCTGCGAGGACCAGGCTCCGCTCTGGATGTTTCCCATGGGGTCAGGATTGACATTAGCCGCGTTCCACATAGCCAGTAATTTGCTCTGGATGCTTCCCACGGGTTCACTACCGTGTTCTGCGAGGACCAGGCTCCGCTCTGGATGCTTCACACGGGTTCACTGCCGTGCTCTGTGAGGACCAGGATCCGCTCTAGATGCTTTAACGGGTTCACTGCCATGCTCTACGAGGACCAGGATCCGCTCTAGACGTTTCCCACGGGGTCAGGATTGACATAAGCTGTGTTTCACATAGCCAGGAATTTGCTCTGGATACTTCCCACGGGTTCACTGCCGTGTTCTGCAAGGACCAGGCTCCACTCTGGATGCTTCATACGGGGTCATTGCCGTGCTCTGCGAGGACCAGGATCCGCTCTAGACGTTTCCCATGGGGTCAGAATTGACATTATCCGTGTTCCACGTGACCAGGAATTTTGACTTTATCCGCATTTCACGGAGTCGGGGTTTGACTCTCGGTCATCTGTGCACCGCCGAGTCGTGGAACTGGGAGTTTCCGCGGTTCTGCTTTGTTTGATGTTGTGTCTGTCATAATGAGACGGATGTTGAGATGATCTCCAGGCTATCTGTGAACCGTTGAGATCCCCTTCCTCTTCTGATGAGATCTGGGGGGGAAAGGTGTGATCCCTTCTTTGTTTGCGTCCCTGGATTGTATACAGGGATTGACATGATATCACCTGTAGGGTATGAATTTCATTTCTTTTTTTTTTATTCCGCAATTCTCTACCATTTCAGCTTTTATATCGCGAAGGTCACGATTGCCCAATCATTTCGGCTATTTTTTCGCAGTGCCCAATCATTTCGGCTATATTTTTTTTATTTTTACTCACTGCTTTTTATTGCAAGTTGTCCAATCATTTCGGCTATTTTTCATGCATACATTTTTACTTGCTGATTTTGTTTGCAAGTTGCCCCATCATTTCGGCTATTTCGTATGCATGTGTGGTTCGCTGGCTTTTCTCTGCAAACTTGGGATTAGACACTGATTTCGGCATCAGCACATCTACAACTGGGATATTGCCAGGAGCGAATCATCATTTGCCTCTGTCGATGTCGAATAAAGGTGGCTTAACAAACAGGGTTAGAATCCTGCCGACTAAGGCTTTTGACTTCATGAGCCGTAAGGGTCTCACAAAGGTATTTCTCCCTACAAGTCGTGAGGATCTCGTAGGTGCGTTTTCTCCTTAGGAATCGTAAGGACTCCTAAGTGTATGGCTTCTCGTAAGTCGTAAGGATCTTACAAGAGGGCTTTCTCCTTACAAGTCGAGAGGACTCACAAGGGTTGTTCACTGTGTAGACATATCCCTAGTCACGGATGGGACTTTATTAGGAAAATGTTTATTCGTGCCCATGGATTGTATACAAGGGTCAGCATTGAGCCGCTTGTAGGGCAGCATTGGAGGTTGTGGTGGCCGCTTAAGAGCAGGTTCAGATCCCTGTAGCTTAAGACTTTCAAATCTTATGAGCGTGAGGGTCCCATAAGAGGGTTCTCCTTACGAGTCGTGAGGATCTCGCAAGTGTAGTTTCTCCTTAGAAATCATGAGGATCCCCAAGTATGTTGCTCCCTTATGAGTCATAAGGATCTCACGCAGGTGGTTTCTCCTTACAAAGTCGAGAGGACCCTGTAAGTGTTTTTTGACGAGGTTGCGCCCTTTCAGGTTTTCACAAACACTCGCCGGTAGCCCTGCTGTTTTTACTCACGGAGCCCTTTCGGGTTTTCATCCGTGCCCATTTTACTTATGGACATACCGTTTTCTTTTTTTCTTTTTTTTTATTCTAACGAGGTTGCGCCCTTTTGGGTTTTCACAAGACTCGCCGGTAGCCCTGCTGTTTTTACTCACGGAGCCCTTTCGGGTTTTCATCCGTGCCCATTTTGCTTATGGACATACCGTTTTCTTTTTTCTCTTTTTTTCTCTTTTTTTTGTATCAGCTTTGGGATGCTGCAATCCATCGTAGTTTATCGACATCTCGGTCAACAGCCAGTTTCAGGACATAGTGGTCCATCGTTAGTTTAAGGACGTTTCGGTCCGTTGTTAGTTTAAGGACGTTTCGGTCCGTTGTTAAGGAAGCTGGTTACTACTTACAGAGTTTAGGCTTAGGAAGATAGCGAGCGGACATAGTCGTCGTCATCTATCATTGACCTAGGCCGTGACTCGTTAGGCGTAGTATTTCTTCAGGAATCGACCCTTTATTGGCCTGAAAGGTCTTTCACCATGCATGTCCATGAGTAGATAGGCTCCACCCTGGTAGACTTTGTTTATGATATACGGGCCTTCATAGTTTGACTCGAATTTTCCCCACTTGGCACGGTTGGGGATCATAGGTCTTTTGACTACTAGCACGAGTTCGCCTTGGCGCAAGGTTCTCGGCCTAGTCAATCTCTCATATGAACGCGTCATCTTTGCTTTATAAGCCTCCAGATTTTGTTGTGCTATGAGCCGGGTTTCATCAAGGGCATCGAGCTCCTGAGCATTCTCTTCGTCCGTTAGCTCGTAATGAACTGCCACTCGTAGAGAGGGTAGCTCTATCTTGAGAGGGAGTACCGCCTCTGTACCGAATACCAATGCGTATGGAGTTGTGTTCGTGGCCATTTTGAACGTAGGCCGGTACGCCCAGAGAGCTTCATGTAGTCTCTCATGTCGGTCCTTCTTATTTCGGGACACCGTCTTCTTCACGATCTTCGTCAAGGTCTTGTTGAAAGCCTCAGCTAGACTGTTAGCTCGAGGATTATAGACTGAGGAGTATCTCCAGTCTATGCTATGATGTTGTGCGAAGCGGCTGATCTTGTGGGTTCTGTAAGCTGGCCCATTATTGGAGATAATCCGTCGCGGAGTTCCAAACCGATAAATGACGTATGTCTTGAAAAAATGGAGGATATTCTCCGTCTTCACCTCTCTCAGCGGTACTGCTTCTGCCCATTTGGAGAAGTAATCAGTTGTCACCAAAATGAATCGATGTCCTCTGGACGATGCTGATTCGATGGGGCTGATTATGTCAGTCCCCCACATTTCGAACGGCCGACTAGCCACCGTTGGATGTAGTGGATTTGGATGCTGGTGGATAAAATCTCCATGGATCTGGCACAAGTGGCATTGCTTCGCATACTCGAGGCAGTCTTAGATCATCGTGGGCCAATAGTAGCCCATCCTTTTAATCTTCATCTTCGGCCCGGCTTGGTGAGAACCGCAGAGTCCGTCGTGAGTTTCTTGGATGACTCTTTTTACTTCTTCAGGTCCCAGGCATCTTAACCACAGAGAATCAAATGACCTCTTGTACAGAGTATTGTTGACGAAAGCGAAAGATAGGGCTCGTTTCATGAGCTGATGTTTTGAGGACGCGTCTTTAGGCGTTCAACGGGATTTGAAGTACTCTATAAAGACTTCTCTCCAATCTTCAACCTTTTCTTGGTCTTTTACTTGTAGAGCCATTTGCTCGGTCGCTCCCTTTTCCTCGGACGACTCCGGAGATATTTCTGCCGGTGCAAGAACTCGACGGCTTTGTACCACGATCCTTACGTCATCGATGTTCTCGTCAGCCAGTTCCTTAGCGAGCTTGGCTAATGCATCCGTTTTGCTATTTTCTGCACGCGGTATGCTTTCCAAGGTGTAAGAAGGAATTTAGGTCAGCAGTTGATGTACCCTCTCGCCGTATTTCACCAACTCTGGCTTGCACGTTTGGTAGTCGCCGTTTACTTGACTAACGACCAATTGGGAATCTCTGTATACGAGGAGGTTTTCAATTCCCATGTCGATAGCGATCTCGAGACCTGCTATCAAAGCTTCATACTCGGCTTCATTGTTCGTCCTCGGCTCTGTTAAGGAGAAGGCAAAGCGCATTATCCCTCCTTGGGGAGTTACGAAGATGGGGCGGCATACCCCTGATTTGATTATAGGGGTGTTTTGCTTGCGCTTCTTCATGGAAGACGCTCCATCAAAATAAAGTTCCCATTGGGTGCCATTACCGTCGATCATGTCAAACGCATGCTCATCTGGCAGTTCACAATTCAAAGGAGAATCGGCAGGTATTGGATGCTCAACGAGGAAGTCATCGATGGCTTGGCCTTTCGCTGCCTTAAGAGGCTGATAAGTTATTGAGAACTCCATCAAGAGAAAGGCCTATTTAGCGAGCCACCCTGTCAATATGGCCTTTGACATCAAATATTTGAGAGGATCCACCTTCGATATGAGACGGACTTTGTGCGCCAACGCATAGTGCCTGAGCTTCGTTATTGCGAAGATCAATGCCAGGCAGTGTTTTTCGATGGGAGAATAATTGCTTTCTGCCCCCAGTAGAACTCGACTCAAGTAGTAGAGAGCTCTTTCCTTCCCTTGGTCGTTCTCTTGTGCCCATAATGCACCTAAAGAACCTTCGAGGGCGGTTGTATACAGAATGAGAGGCTTTCCCTTGACCGGGGTAGCCAGCACTGGCGGATTTTGCAGGTACTGCTTGATTTCGTCTAGTGCGTTTTGGCATTCGCGATCCCAGACGAAAGGGGTTCCTTTCTTCATCAGGTGGCTGTAAGGACGGCATTTCCCTGACAGATTAGCTATAAATCGCCGGATATACACAAGCTTCCCTTGGAGAGACCGCGGTTGCTTGAGAGTCCTTGGTGGAGGCATTTCCATAATCGCCTTGATCTTTGATGGATCTATATACCTCGGTGTCGGACGATGAATCCTAGGAATTTGCCCGAGGAAACTCCGAATGCGCATTTGAGAGGGTTCATCTTCAAGTTGTATTGCCGAAGGTGTTGAAACACGATTCTCAGATGCTCTAAATGTTCCTCGTATGATTTGCTTTTCACCACGAGGTCGTCGATATAGCATTCGACGATTTCATGTATGAGGTCATCAAAGATCTTCGTCATGGCCTTCTGATAGGTGGCACCAGCGTTCTTTAGACCAAAGGGCATCACCTTGTAGCAGAATATACCTAAAGGGGTCCGGAAAGCGGTATGCTTCCGGTCCTCGGGATTCATCTTTATCTGATTGTATCCTGACGAGCCGTCCATGAAGGAGAAGACTTCGTGACTGGACGTATTATCTATCATCAGCTCGGTGACCGGTACTGGGAAGTCGTCTTTCGGGCAGGCTTTATTGAGATCCCGAAAGTCCACACATATGCGCACTGTCCCATTTTTCTTCATCACCGGGATGATGTTGGCGATCCAGTCAGGATATTGAAATTCTTGGATGAAACCAGAGTCGATCAGCTTCTTGACCTCGGCATTGATGCTCATCTCAAGCTCGAGCCGCATTCTTCTCGGCGCTTGTTTGATCGGCTTGACGTCCGGAGATATCGCTAGTTTGTGCACAGCAATTTCTGGATCTAACCCTGGCATTTCAGAATAATTCCATGCGAAGCAATCCTTATGTTGGATGAGCACGTCCTTTAGCATAGCCACCTTTTCTTCAGACAGCAGCTCGCTGATGAATGTCGGTCGCGGGTCACTCGCCGTCCCCAAATCAATTTTCTTGAGGTTATCTGTAGTAGTATGTATTCCATCCTCCGGCTCTTTTGGCGCCGGTGGAAATTCTGAGATTACCTCGTCATCATCATTTTCGAAGCACCAGGGGAGTTTGTCCATATCCTCAGGTTCTTCTTTTGATAGCATTGTCACATGACAGGTACGAGCTCGCTTCCAAGACCGATGTGGATCTGGTTCTACCCTCGTAGATTTGGGTTCATGTTTCTGCGGCGGGGTTACCCTCCAGCTGCTGGATAGGGTGAACCTGCCTTGTTGATATTGATCTTCGACCCAGTTCTTGAAGGTGAAGCAGTCTTCAATAGGATGTCCTATTACCCTATGATAGGAGCAATAGTGCGGATGAGAGACTTCGCCTGCTTGCTCGGGTGCTTAGACTCTGAGAGTGTAATCAGTTGATGTTTTATGGTAAGATCAAGTATTTTCTTTGTCTTGTCTTGGGCAAAAGAGTATGCTCGACCCATCTTCTTTATAAGAGATGAATCTTGGTCGCTCGGTTCTTGATCGCGTGGCTTCTTGGTCCTGTTCTGCCGCTGTCGAACGTCTTTCCCGCTCTTTGGCTTGTTCCTGGCTCTGCGTCGGGCCTTTTATACAGCGGGTTCACAAGGAAGAGTATTTTCATTTTTCGCAGTCTGCTGAAGGAGGCGTTGCGTCCTGGCTTTCTCGTAGATGGCCATTTCGCGATTATGGTCGTCTCGAACCTTTTGACCCGCTTCCCTTATAAGCTTGTCCATTTGTTCTTCGAATGACAGACTGGGCATTTTCACGGCGGGAGCCCTTTCTGGTTCAGGGTTAGCATCTTCCCATAGAGCATCCCCTTCTTTATCAAAGTCATGTACGACGTAGCAGTTGCGGAGTAGCTCCCGTTTCATGGATTGAACATACCCAAGCCCGGTCGTTTCTATTTTCCCGTTGGGCAATTTCCGCTGAGTTCCAGGGACGTTCCAGATCCTGTCATAGAACTTAGCTTTCCGAGCGATCTGTTTGAAAGGTACGCCTTGGTGCCTTAACAGCTTTTTTAGTCCGCTCGTGTAATATCTGGGCAAACGGATGGGCTGGAGCCTGTCAAGTGTAGAATCTGCGCCATGCCAGATTTCTTTCTCCACTTTGGTTTCCCCGGATCGGTAGAATAGGATCGCCTTTTCACCTTTTCGCGTGGGAGGAACGTAGAATGTCTGCAGTTCTTCCATCCTGTAGGTATCAAGCGCGTCTAGTTCTTTATGATGCTTGGGCGGAACCATGGCAACTTGCAAACTTTGCTCTTCACCAGCGAAGGTTTGTATTGAAGGCCGAGCAGAGAATATAACATGGACCTCATCTTCTGAGTTGCTGCCAAAGATCAACATAGGAGCGGACGGTCCTGGTTTGTTGCACTGGGGCGGACCTAAGTAAACTATTCCTTCTTCCTCCTCGGTATCACTCCCGAAGACCGGAATGGTAGGGATAGCTTTGTTCTCCGGTTTGTGACATCTCTCCATGTCCTCGAAATCTGGCAAGAAGTATTTTGCATCTTCGTATTTCCGAACTTTATTTACGGAGAATGGGTTCAGCTCTCCCGTCACAGTGTACTCGAGACCATCCTTGAAGTATTTCATACACTGGTGTTGTGTAGAAGGGATGATGTTGTATTCGTGCAACCAGGGCCGACCGAGCAAAGCATTGTAGCATGTCTTGGCGTCAATGACGTGGAACTTGATGTCAGTGACGAGCAGTCCAAAGCGTAACTTCAGTATCACGGACCCAAGCGTCCGTGATGACTGGGAGTCAAACCCGGAGATGGTGATTTTATCGTGAGCGAGGTGTTGAACGCTCATGCAGATTTCCTTTAGTACCCTTACGTTAAGTAGATTGACGGAGGACCCATTGTCGACCAGGATTTTATCTATCTTGATGTCATGACAGTATCCGGAGACGGTTGTGCTCGCATGTCCCAAGGAGGAGATCTTCGTCGCCGAAGGTGATATCGGCTGTGTATACTTCTTCCAGCTTGTCCTTCATCTTTTCTTCGGCGAGGAAAGCTTGGAATTGTCCGGGCTCTTGTAATGCCTTGATCAAAGAATCTCTCGCCTCTTTGGATAGTAGGAGGGCGTCGAGAATGCTGAGCTGGGAGGGTAGCTTCCTCAAGTGTGCTAGAACGTTGTAGTCCACCTTGTTCCTTTTTGGCGGGTCCTTGGCAGTCAGCTCTTTGATGACTTGGTCATCTAGGGCGATATCATTGGAGACCTTTTCGTTTCCCTTATCTTTTTTATTCGTGGGTCCGAGATTCTTTTCGGGCAGAGTGCGATTGCGCAGCTGAATATTTTCACAGGTCTTCGGTTCTTCCTCTTTTCCCGAGGTGGATTCTTTGAAGAGAGGGCCAAGGGTCATTTCTTCATCAGAGTCGCTCCCGAAGGTGAGAACCTGCGATCCCCCGGCGTTGACCGTGCGACAGTTGCCGGTAATTCTTTTATGCTCCTCGGTCGTACTTCTCCGCTCCCGACGAGTTTTGCGTTGCATCCGCTTAAAATGTTGCCAGTGAGCAACATACCCCTGCCACCATCTTTTAAAAGCGTTTCACTCTTCGATGGGGTGTGCAATCTTTCGATGATATAGGCAATAGCTAGGATGCATCTCTGCTTCACCGAGAGTGTTTCCTTCGGAGGGTGGTAGCTTCTTTCCCATTGATATGGCTTTAACAAACATTTTCCTCGTCTTGAACTTATTTTTATTCGCGACGGATGTCCTTTGATTCGGTGGGAGTATCTCGACTCTTTCGTCCAGTCGCCGACATTTAGCCTTTTCAAATATGTCTGTCTCGCGCTCCCGATCAACTTTACTATTCAGAAGAGCTTCGTTTAGGAATGCGTCGATCATTTCATCTGATGGCCCTGGAAGCTCCGGTTCAGGATTTGCCCCCAGTTTTTCTGTGTAAGGAGCTTCTTCATCGTTCATCGATGAGTGAGAGATCACATGGCAACTTGCTACGTAATCCTCAGATTCGTTCGACGAGTCTTCTCCATCATCTCAGTCTTCAAGGACGTGGCCGAGAAATTCCTGGAGCGTGATTAGAGTCCGCGCCTTCTGGTTATATTCTTCCAGCGCGTCGAACTGTTTTTGCAGGTCCGTGCGCTTGTCGCCAGGCTTCACAGGCTTCTTGGATTTCTTCTTCTTCTTTGAAGATTTTGACGGCTGGATGTGAACACTTTGGCTATCACCACCAATCTTTAGAGTTGGGCGCGGCTTTAGCATCCTCTTAATGATTTCAGGTCCCAACGGATTCTTCCACCTGATCGCCGGGCATATCTGGAGATCATTCAGCATCCTTTTGGTTTTGGCCGAAAGAGCTACCTCCCATGGAGCTTCTTCAACAAAAGAGCACATTGCCCCCGGTGTGTCCATCTTCTTAGGAGTATGCGGTTGTGGTGGGCTTACTTTCCACTTCTCCGACAACGCAAACTTGCCTTGTTGGTATTGATCCTCGATCCATCCCTTAAAGACGAAGCAATCTTCGATTGGATGGCTTACTGTTTGGTGGTAAGGGCAATAATTGGGATTATTCGCTTCACCGGGTTGCAATGGTCGCTTTGGATTCGGCAGATTGATAAGCCTGTTGCGCATCGCCAGCTCGAATAGTCTCTTCATTTTGTCCCGTGGGAACGAGTAAGGACGCTTCATTTTCTCATTATAATAGCGCCGTCTCTCTTCCAGTTGATCCGTTAGTTTAGGGGCACTGGGCTGCTGTTGTGTATTCGTGACGAAGGGCGCCTTCCCTTTACCCTTTTCGTTCCGCGGCTCCGGCTTCGGAGGAGACGGTCTATGACCCATCTGGTCCATCTGGGCTAACACTTTAATTAATGCTTGGAATGTGGTGGGTTTGAAGAACATCATGAATTGTGAAATAGTTGCATGAGGGTCTAGGGTACCCATGAACATGCCCACCGCTGGTGCTTCTTCGATGCGCTGTTCGCACTTTGACCACAGATTTCGCCATCGGATTGCGTATTGAACCCAAGTTTCACCCGGCTTCACCCTTGCATTGATCAACACCGTTATTGGGGTGCATTCACTAGCACTCGCAAATCGCTGGGTGAATAACAGCTCCATTTCTGTGAAAGTCTTGATGGAGTCGTTTGGAAACTCGGAGTACCACTCAAACGCCGTTTCCGACAAGCTGCCGACGAATTGGCGGAACAAAAGCTTATCATCGCCACCGGTATTACCACATAGAGTCCTGAACTGGGCGACATGTTGGTGCGGATTTCCTATCCCTTTATATACATGAAACTTAGGGATGGTATATCCTGGCGAGTACTTTATCTGGTCATACCAGCCTGGATATGGTCGCCCAGTTTTCACGACTTGGCCAGCCGCTTCATTCGCCTGGTGAGCTCGTATTTGCTGAGCAATATAGTCATCCAGGGCGGCCTTGGAAATAGTTTTCTCTTTGGCTGCTGAAAGAGCCGGAGGAGGGTTTGATGTCTCCCCTTTGTCGTCTTCAATGATGATCGGAGGGTTTTCGGCTGGGGGATCCGGCTGGATCATCATGCCCACCATATCTTGGAATAGAAGGGCAATTTGCTTTATATTGGCTGCTTGTTCTGCGGCCTCTTTGTCCTTCTTCTCAAGCATTCTCCGAAGGAATTCAGCATCAGTTTCCTGCTCATGGCATTGCTCCGAGGATTCCTCTGGGGTTGCTTTCGGTCCTGTGAGTGCGGCCATAGTTGTTAACATCTCTTAAAGCTTCTGCTGTTGTTGTTCCTGGGCCCTTCTTATTGATCGGGTAAGCGGTCGATGGCCCGTAGAAGCACGGATCTCCTCTTTTCCGGAAGTCATATAAACGGTATATACCATCATGCCCCCAGACTTGGGACGTTTGGGCTTAGCATCTTTACGATTTGCCGCGGTCACAGGGGCTTTCTTTGGTTTCCTCCCCTTTTGAACAGTTGAAGTCGAGGGGGGCGTTGCAGCGAGCACCCAGACAGTTGTTGCCTTTTGTGGCTTAGCAAGACGGTTCTCTTCTTGTTGAACCTTCGCCTTTTTCTGTCGACGAGGGTAATCTTGATCAACTACCGAACCTGCCGCCAGACTTTGTAGATTTTGGAGGACAGCCGCTGAGGGGACTGTTCTGGCTTTGCTTCCGCAATATTCTCCACGGATGGAGGAGATCTTTTCAGTACGGCGGTAGGAAAGTTCCTGCACACCTTGTTCAGCAACTCGAAACTGTTCTCAGTTAGAACAGCAGCATTAACTTCCACCGTTGGGGCTGGTGGAGTTAGCCTAGAGGGGGAGTTGCCCCCAGCCTTCCTTACTCGGCGCCAGTGGCGACGTCGAGCGCGTCGAGCTGTTGGGATGGTTTCAGCTTGAGGGGCGACTTTGTCTTGCCCCTGCTTTGGAGAAAGGCTATTGCTGGCGTCAGCCTCTTGAAGACTGAGGTCCGTTGAGTAACAGTATTTAATCTGTCAAAGACAGACTTTGGAGCGGGAACGAGAGCCGGAATGGGAGCCAGGACAGTCAGTCTTGTAAAGACCGACCCCTTGGCAGGAGAAGCCGCCTTGACGACTTCGGGAGCAGGATTGGTTACTCTCTTCGGAATAACCTTTTCTTAAATTGTAGGCTTCATCATGGGCCCACAGGAACTTTGGCCCAATCTGGTAAAGATTGAGGCGCTGAAGCTGGACGACCCGTTGAGAGGGGCCGCGTCAGTAACAAGCCGATCAAAGACCGACTTCTTGGGAGCTTCCGGTGTTGGTATAGGAGCGCTGAAGCTCGTTGGCGGAAGCATGGTCCCGAAAAACAATCCAGTAGTGGCTTGAGTGACCTGTTCCACCGGCATAATAACAGGGAAGCCGCTTGGGGCCCATAAGCTATGCCTCCGGATGAGGCGGAACGTGAATTGCAGTTGCAGTTGGAACACTTTGCGCAAGTGAACGCCATTGATCCTTCGCTTTCTGCACCAAGCAAAACGCCAAATCTCAGTACCTCAAACCCAAGGGCAACCATATCAAACTGCGATTCGTTCGCGAACACGACACACGAAGTGTGGAGTGGAAAGAGGAAAAGGTCCCACCGGGTGTGCCAGAATCTGTTCCTCTCCGAAAGAAGCGGTGAGAGACGCGGTGGACGTCTTGCCTGAATTTCGGGGCAGATGCTAATTGGTGATATTCGTCCACCTCTCTGAAGATGCCAAGTTGATTTATGGCACCATGTATCGAAGGTTTAAACGGATGCGGCCAATGTAGCAGACTTCGTCAGATTCCCCCTCGTTTGAGGGGTTTTTGATTGTGAGGATGCTCTTCCCTGCAGACGCAAGCCCCTGCAGTTAATTACGCTACCGCATCGTGGTAACAACTTTCTCCTTCTCCAGATGGTCACTTCGTGCCGTGGGTGTTTGTTTTGTGTTTGGTTGCCCGTGGATTGTATACGGAGACTAAGTTATATTGTCGCCCGTAGGGCGTGGACTAGTCCAAATCCGTATCTTTCTTAGATTTGGGTTTGGGGGGGTTGAGTTTAAGGATACGTTAGCCTTATTTGAGACTAAGATCAACTTAAACGTTTGTTAAGGATACGTTAGTCTAATTTTAGACTAAGATCAACTTAACGGGATCGTTTAGATCCGACAAGAGAGCAATTGGGCTCTATTGTTTAGTTTAATGATATTGCGGTCGATAATTAGTTTAAGGACATTACGGTCCATTGTTAGTGTAAAGACATCGCGGTCGAGGTTAAGGACATCATAGTCCGTGAGTTTAAGGACCTCACGGTCCGATGTTAGTTTAAAGACATCACGGTCGAGGTTAAGGACATCATAGTCCGTGAGTTTAAGGACCCCACAGTCCGATGTTAGTTTAAAGACATCACGGTCGAGGTTAAGGACGTCATAGTCCGTGAGTTTAAGGACCCCACAGTCTGTGGAATGTGTGGTTGTCGGGACCCGTCACCTCTTTGAAGACGTTGAGGAATTACAACGACAAATATCAAAGAAGTGAAGAGATATACCCTTGAACCAAGGTGAGTTGGTTGAAAGAGCAGATATGCTCAATTCAAGATAAGTTGAGGACTTATGGCCAGAATTGGGCTAAGTCCAATTAAAAATATTTAACATTTTATTTTTGTTATGGCTATTAAGCCTTTATTTGGGTTCGGCCCTTTTAATAATGCTAAGCATTGAATTCTGACATCTTTTGTCTTCATCAGAACAGATTGTGTTCTGACAATGCGCCACATGGCGCGCCAGGCGCTTTGCGCCAGCTAAAGAGCGCATTGCGCTTCTATCAGGTAGCGCACACGAAGATGACACGTGTCGCGCTTAGCACTAAGCGCTGGTTCATTAGCGCATTGCGCTTTTAATTTATGAGCGCTTTGTGCTAATCTGTTGGTGCGCCAGCGAGTGACACGTGGCGCGCTTGGCGCTAAGCACTAGCCCATGAGCACAGTGCGCTATTTCAGAAGCGCAAAGCGCAGATTGTGTCTTTGGTTGACACGTGGCAGGTTTTGGCACTGAGCGCCGGTCCAATGAGCGCAAGAGCGCAATTCATGAGTGCAAGGCACTTTCAAGAACAAATTTATGTTCTTCTTAAAAGAGGCTTTGCCTCAAGATTCAAGAACAAAAGTTCTTGTTTTATAAAAAGGCTCTGCCTTTATAGATCAAAAGATCTGTGAATGAAGTAAAATACTTCTTTTAGTTTTTTTTATGATTAGATCTTTTGATCTTTTCTTTTTATCAAAGACCTAGATCTATGATCTTTTTAGAAGATGGTTCTTCTTTTTACGAGATGGTCTCATCTATGTTGTTTAAGAACTAGTTCTTTACCTTGAAGATGAAGAAATGATCTTCTTTTTTCTAAAAGCTTGCCTTTCTTTCTCTTTGAGTTTCCTCAAAGTTTTCAGAGGGTTTTCTATCTCTCTTCTGTGTATATGTGTGTTAGACTTGAAGTCTAGGGGCCTTTATATAGGGCCAAATGATTTGTTGAATCAGTTTTAAGAGATCTTTCTCTGATTGATTTAGGAATATTTCCCACCGTTGGATCTTTGATCCTAAGGCTTCTGTTTTACAGAAGATAATCTTCTTGTTTTAATAAGATTGGAAAGATCTTTCCATAACAGAATTTTAGTTCTGATTGATTAATAATTTATTATTAGTAGATCTTTTGATCTAACGGTGGGGGAATTTTAATTCCAGCGCTGGCGCACCTACGTTCGACACGCGGCGCACGGCGCACGGCGCAGAGCGCGGCGCAACTGTGCTAGCGCACCCATGCGCAGCGCAGAGCGCGGCGCAACTGCACTAGTGCACCCGTGTTTGACACGTGGCGCGCAGCGCAGAGCGCCGGATCTGAAGCGTTGCTTCAATTTTTAAATTTTGAATTTTGAAACAGAGCTTTGCTCTGATTACGGGTGCGCTGTCTAGGATGCAGTGCACCTGGCGCTAGCGCGTCTGCTTTTGACACGTGGCGCACAGCGCGCAGCGCACAGAATCTGAAGCGTTGCTTCAATTTAAATTTTGAATTTTGAAACAGAGCTTTGCTCTGATTGGGGGAAACAGACGGATCAAGAAACGGGTGTGTACGGAACGTCTCACGTCGGCGAAATGTCGCGACGCGCGCACGGTACACGGAATGGATCCAACAACGCACAAAGGTGATCACCCAAGTCAGGTACGTTCGCTGGGTCGTCGGGATCGTCGACGTCACGTCCGGTTTCCGGCGAACTACAGAGACAGAGAATTTAAAGAAAAGAAACACAAAGAAAAGAAAGAAGAAAGAGAGGAAAGGAAAGAGGAAAAGGAGATTGGGAAGAAGAGAAATGCTCACTGGGTGTACTGGAGTCGGGGAACGAGGACGAGATCGCCGGCGGCGATCAATTCCGGCGGTGCAAGGTGTGCAGGGGGTTCGGGTTTGGGTTTCTGGTGTGTGTGTGCGAGATTCTTGGTGGCTGGGTCGTGCTAGCAGAGGAGGAGAGGAAAGGGAGAGGGAGAAGAGGGTTGTGGAGACAACAACGAGGTCGTCGGAGCTCCGACGGTGATGGTGCAGCAAGGGTGCAGAGGTTGAGTTTGGGTGCAGGGAAAGAGCTCGGGGTAGGCTAGAATAGTGGTGGTGGTGTTGGGAGTTAAGAGGGAGGTGCGTGGACGGAGGGGAACACGATGACGAGGTCGTCGGTGATGGGAAGCGACAAGGTCGGTGAGGCAAGGTGTTGAGGCGATGGGTCAGGTTCTTGGGAAAGGAGGTGGTCGAGGAAGGAGAGGGTGGCTGTGAGGGTTGAAGTGATGGTGGAGGTCGAGAGGAGGGTCGGCGACGGATGAGCGAGAGGCTAGGGTTTCGGTGGTCTCGTGGGTGAAAAATTTCTGAAGAAAGGAAGAAGAAAGATATATATTATAAGGAGAGAGAGAGAAATAAGCAAGAGGGGAGAGAGAGAGATTCTGAGAGAGAGAGAGAGAGGTGAGAGAGAGAGAGGTGAACAGTAGGGAGAGAGAAATTTGTTTGTATATGGGGAGAGAGAGAAAGGAAGAGGGGAGGAAAGAGAGAGAGGTAAAGAAAAGAGAGAGAAAGAGAAAGAAAGAAAAGAAAGAGATAGAGAAAGAAGTGAGGCCGGCCAGCGAGAGGAGAGAGGCTGGGAAAATTTTAAAAGATTTTTTTGTTTTGTTTTTAAAATATTTAGTTAGCTGTAAAATCTTAGGAACTGTTAAATAGATTTTTAAACGAATTTTAAAATTTAAATAATTAGAATTTTGGCGGGATACAAAAGTATTCCAAAACGCGCCCGGGTCGGGTCTAAAAATTCAGATTTTAAATATGAAAAATATATGCGACTTTCAAAATTCGAAACGAATGCTCAGGTAACAAAAATGCATACCCCCAAAAACGGATGCACGTACGTGCGCGTAGCCATCCAAACACGTCTGTTTCACTGAACGGGACGAGAACAAGATGCACGGATGCTACCACGGGGTTAGGGGTATCACACAGGCTATGAAATGAAATTTTAAATTATTTTACATGACTTAAAAATGTTATATGGTAAAATATACGATGCTAGATGAAATGCCAGTATGTACTAATCATGAGATGCACGTGTCTATGTAACAAGTCAAGGTAATCTATAAATATGAATTAAACAAGTTCAAGCAAGCGGGTCGGGTCGAATGCAATGTAAAATGTAAACTATCATTCGCACCCAAAACACGATAAACCAAGAAAATACCACAAATAAGTAAATACGGAAACTGGAAATGATATAAATGAACTAGGTTGTTACAAGTTTACACATGCAAAACACGTAAAAATGAAAAGTCACGACAAAATCAAACATGTGCACTGAGGTATATGAGACGACTAGGACACGTGGCAGCAATCCAAGAACCAACCCACCGGTTTGGACCGGCGAGATTTGTTGAAGGGGCCGGCACCACTGGTTTTCTCCGTAGGTAATGCCTAATTTTTTTTATCCTAGCACCCCTTGGACTCCCCCCACTAACCCTAGACTGTTTGATTTCCCTGCACATTTCCAGAGTATTAAAATGAGATATTAATCCAAATTTTTAATGCATATTTTTAATCCATTCTTCATTACCCTAAACCCTAATTTCTCCTATAAATACAACCCTACACCATAGCCCTCCTCATTCAGAATTCCATTGCCAAAACTCTCTAAAATTCCTAAGCCCAATAAGTTGTATAAGTGGAGTTAGCTCAAGGCAAAGTTTCGTCGACGTTTCAGGACAAATCCTGCGACGAAACGACTCCCCGATGATTCCATAAGCTTCCTCTACCTCTCCTCTTTCTTTTTAATTTGTAAGTCCCACTTTCATCTTCTTCTTCTATTAAAACAAATTCCATTTTCAAAACTAGTCGGAAACGGAGTTAATCCGACTTCCGTTTCTAATTTAACTAAAAACACCATTTATCTTAATAAAAAAATTACAATCTTTTTGTATATTGTTTAGCAATCATAAACAAACACATTACAATAAGTTTCATCTCAAAATAATATGTATTGCAACTTCTATTTCAGTGTTACGGTAAAATACCATCATGTTTATATACGACATTGCTTATTCATTTTGATCATATTACCTTTAGAAAACTCATGAGGTAATGACCTACCTCATCACAACACTTACCTTGACATAGCACGATGGCTTTTGTAACATTATTTTGGGACAAAATACGATTTACATTTAAATACCATAAACTTTCAAAAACTGTTTTCTTTAAAAGTGTATTATTTAATTCCTTGCAAATGCGCCTCTACAACCCATTTTGCGAAACCCCGATCGGTATGGTGCAGGTTAACACACATCCTCGGCCCTAGTAGAGCGAGATGCAGACCTCCTCACGGAACATCCGATCTCGATGGAATTTTTTAATGCAATTTTATAAAAAAAAATGTAATATCTATTTAATAAATAAGTTCTATTTTTATAAATATATATATATATATAATCAAAATATCGACTTTAAAATATATATTCCATGTTTTCTAAATCAAAAGAATCGCAAATTTCATGAAACTACCAATACAATTCCAATATTACACTATAATACCATATGCTATTCAAGTTAGGTTTATATCTACTAGAATATTTCATTTTATAAAAACTACATCTATGACAAACCTAAAGACGATAATTAAATACTTGATGTGTATTTTGAAAATATATCAAAACTACTTTTCATAAAAACCCCTTCAAGTTATATTAATTTACAATAAGGACGCTAGTAAACATAGGTTTAAGCGGGACCAGTTCTCTTGAGCCTCAAGGAGCCGGAGAATATGGGTGCTTGTCTATCTAAGGTAGACAAACTAAAAAAGATGTTATCGATACAGTGATTGTCTTGGAAAAAGACACAAATTCTGTCGTCCATGTGCAGCAGTTACCGATAACATCAAAACTAATTCAGGACTTCAATTCGTTTTAAAGTGTCTAACTCAGACAGAGTCTCAGTCTAATCTGAAATCAATCAATCAATCTATCCTTGAATATGATTCAAGTATAACTCCATTTCAGCATGAATCCATTTATACCAGAATTCAATCCATATCAACATGACTCGACTAAACCGAACCATAGATATATTCTGATTTTATGACTATCCATTTATATCCATTCCGTTTACATGATGTCATGGTTTCGGCAAGTCGTACATCCATTAAACAAAAAAATCAATACAAAATACATTACGGGATTTTAAAGGGATAGACTAGCACAGAATGTGTTAAAAGTGGTACGAGATGGTCATTAAAAGACGTAACTATACATCCATTGACGTTGTTCCGTGGTTTTATCAACGGGGCCTTGTACTACGGGTTACCATCGTCCACGGTGTAAGTTGGACTCCTCTCGTATACACTGGAATATTCTGTACCAAGCTACAATCCACTACGTTAACATAACAAACTCACAATACACCAGTTATATTCTCATATTTGTCTATTCTATTTCTACTTTTCTTTGGGACTTACCGAGCGATTGTTCGCTGACGACATTCCTATTTCTCTTCATTCTTTGGAATGTTGTCAAGAAGATCTGACTCTGAGGAGTTCAAGAGCAGCCAGGAGCACTTGGAGCAGACCACTGAGCAGCACGACCTTTAAGCTTTACTTGTACTTACTTCTCTTTCAGTTCATGCCATTGTTTAAACATTGCTTTAATCATTGTATTTACTTTTCAGTTGTATTATAAAGAAATGTTTAATAAATAAAAGTTATTGTTCATTTACATTCCATGTCTTCTTGTGTATATTTACATTATATTGCTTAGTTACGATTAGCGTGTTTACTTCTGAGTAAATACGTAGCAGGCCTCGTCGCGTCTCCTTACCCGTACATTGGGAAGCGGGGTGTGACATTGCCAGTCGATCGAAAACCGACCTTTTAGGAGCTTCTTCTTGCGGCGCTGAGGCACCGAAACTCACAGATGGGAGTGGTCCCAAAGAACAATCCAGTAGTGACTTGTGTGACATGCCCCACTAGCATTGAAAAAATAGAGGCCGTGTTGGGCCAATAGGTCACTCCTCCAGTTGGGGTAGAACGGGAGTTGCTGTTGCATGCAGTGCATTGAGAAGCCATTGATTTTCTCTAGACAGGAGTAAGACACTGAGTTTTAGTACCTCGAATCCAAGGGCAACCATAGCGAACCGTGATTTTGTTCGCAAAACACGACACACAAAGTGTGGAGTGGAAAGAGGAAGAGGTCCCACCGGGCGTGCCAGAATCTGTTTACCGCCGAAAGACCAGACCGAGATGTTAGGATGTCAGGCCTGAATTTGAGGGCAGATGCTAGTTGGACATATCCATCCACCTCTCCGAAGATACCAAGTTGATTTATGGCACCGTATATCGGAGGTTTGGACAGATGCGGCCGTTGTAGCAGACTTTATCAGATTCCCCCTCATTTGTGAAGGGTTTTTGATTATGGGGACGCTCTTCCCTGCAGGCACAAGCCCCAGCAGTAATTACGTTATCGCGTTGAGATAACCACTTTCTCCTGCTCCTATGGTTCACTTCGTGAAGTGTTGTGTTTGTTTAATTTTGGTTGCCCGTGGATTGTATACGGAGACTAATTAATATCGTCGCCCGTAGGGCGCGGATCAGCCCAACTCCGTATATATTAGATATGGGTTTGGGTTTTGAACTTAGGTTATATTTTCCTTTAGTTCAAAAATATTTTGTTTTATTTAAGGACCGTTAATCTAATTTGAGATTAAGATCAACTTAAATATATGAGCATTTACGCTCAATTTATTTTTAACTAAGAATACATTAGCCATATTTTAGACTAAGACCAACTTAGCAATATTTTAAGGATCATTAAATTTTAAATGAGGTCCAAACAAAAGAGCATTTAGGCTCAGCTGTAAGAAACTTTCAGAGAGACTTTTAGCCAATTTGGGTTTGGTCTACTCGGTCTTGGGCCTTTCCTTTTGTTTTACTCAGGAGTGCTAAGCACTTATTTGTAGTTCTGGCGCTCATGTGTGAAACGCGTGAGACGCTCAAATATGGGCGCTGCCCAATCAGTGCTAAGCACTTAGTCATTTGGACTGAGTATAGAGTGCTAAGCACTTTATATGGCACTTGCGTAGGAAGTACGTGAGGCGCTGAGCATTAATTTTGGGTTTTGTTTGTTCACCTTTTTCTCTATACAGAAGTGCTAAGCACTTAGTTAAAGCTCTGGCATTCACGTGGAAAGCACGTGAGGTGTATAGGCATAGTTGATGCCAATTGGTGCCAACGCTTAGTTATTTTAACTAAGTATATATAGTGATAAGCACTTGGTATGGCGCTCACGTGGGAAGCACGTGAGGCATTCAGCCTTTGTTTTTTGTAGCTCACGTGTATTTCACGTGATTGTTTTACTGTTCGGGTGCTGGGTTGCTTTGTTTTGGTGGCTACCCAATCAGTGTAAATAAGTTTCTTTGTTTTTGGGGCTCACGTGGGAAGCACGTGAGGCGCCAAGTTCTTTCCTTTCAGAGATTTAATCTCTATTAATGGCATTTTGGCCATTAATGATCATCCAGATCTCAGGTTTGAAGATCTGAGATCAGTTTTATTTAAGAACTAAGTTCTTTTTTATAAGAACCAAGTCCTTTATGTAGGGTTAAACCCTATTTTCAGAGGAATTAAATTCCCAGAACATAGGTTCTTTTTCTTACTTTTTCTTTTAACCTAGTTCTTTTCTGAATCTTTAATTCTCAAGAACAAAATCTTCCCGATGAGAATTAAATTCTTAACTTGTGGGAGACTTATCTTGCGGATCTCTGATCCAGAGAAAGAACTAAGTTCTTGAGAAAGGTTAAACCCTTGAATATGTTAGGTAAAGGAGATGTTTTGATCTCAATGTTTTTTTCTTCACCTAGGATTTGAGAAGAGGAAAGTCTTCTTCTTTATAAAGAATAAAATTCTCTTGTTATTTTGAAAGCTTTCTGTATTTTTTAGAAGTACATGGGGGGTTCCCTCTATATGAGACTTGAAGTCTCGGGTCCTTTATATAGAAGAGACAAATTGTTAATTAGTTTTGAGAAAATCTCTCATTGAGAGATTTCAATTGATTTAATTGGTCTCAAAATTGTTCGGGGGGGATTTTATCCAACGTTAGACCTTTGATCTAGTGATTTTCGTTTCACAGAATATGTGTTCTTGTTCTTAACAAGATTGGGGAAATATTTTCCCATATACATAATTTTATTCTGTCAAACGGTGTATTTAATCACCATTGGATTTTTAATCCAAGGGTACTCGGTTTAATAGAGCACACTCTTTCTTTATTTAGAAGAATTGAGGAAATATATTCCCATTTCATTAGATCTTTGTTCCAACCACTTTCTGTTAAATATCCTTCTTATTTAGAAAGATTAGGGAGATATTCCCCCCATTAGAATTTAATTCTAAATTTGGTGATTTTTTAATCACCCTTGGATTTTTGATCCAACGGTACTCTGTTAACAGAGAATATCTCTCTTTTAGAAAGGTCAAGAGAGGTATTTTCCCAAGAGTAAAATTTAATTCTACATAAGGAGGCGCCCTCACGTGTTTAACACGTGAGGCTTATTTAGCCTTTTTCATTTAGCGCCCATATGCCTTGCATATGGGCGCTCACATGTTTAACACGCGGGGTCAATTTGGTCTTTGGCCACTTACTCTTAGTGCTTATATGCTTTGCATACAAAATAGAATTTAATTCTATGTATAAAGTTTAACTCTATCTGAAGCTAATACTTCAAAAGGGTGTTCTCAAGTGTTTAACACGTGACCCCAATGTGGGTTTTTTAATCTGTTTATTTAGTGCTTATATGCTTTACTCATAAGCGCTCACGTGTTTAACACGTGATTCCTATCTAGTCTTTAATTGTTTGGTTGCAGCGCTTATATGCTTTGCATATAAGCGCTCATGTGTTTAACACGTGAGGCTTGAGACGTGGGGAATTCTCTCCTCTTTTATCTCCCTTTTTATAAGGGAACAGCCTCCACTGGGAAACCCCGGATCTTCTTCTTGTCATCACGTGTATCCAGCGATTCTTGAGATCACACGGTCCGTCGGACAGATCAACTTGTCCTCGGACACCGTCGTGGCGAGACATACCCTGGCAATTTGCTGATCTTCGTAGGCCCGGCCTATCCCCCTATCGTCCAGAGAAAACTTGAGCGTGAAGTGGTAGGTCGAGATCTGAGCTTGGAGGGTGTTTAAAGTGAGGCAACCCAAGAGGATGTTATAAGATGAAGGAACCCGGGCAACGAGGAAACTCACCGACATTGTTCGAGTTCTTCCGGCTTCCCAATGTTGAAAGGGAGAGTGATCATTCCCTCGGCTTAGACGAAGTGGTTAGTAAAACCGGAGAGAACATGCGAGGTTGGTTGGAGATCGGATGGGTTTAACCCCATACGCTGGAAGCAGTCGTAAAATAGGATATCCACCAAGCTTCCCGAGTCAACGAGGATTCTCCTGACTTCGTACCAATTTACCCTGGCCATGACAACTAGGGGGTCATTGTGTAGGATGAATATGCCATGAAGGTCTTCATCGGTGAAGGTGATGGGAGCAACCTTCTTGCACTTCTTGGAGAGGGGAGCACCTAAGATCATGACCGGTCGGATACAGCGGGTGTCCTCGTTGCTCGAAGTCGAGCCAACAGAGACTACCACGATCTGTCTGATCGTCAACTCTCCAGTTGGAGGTTGGTCTGCTTGCTCCCTATCTGCTTGACGTTTGTCTCACAGGTACTTTGCTAGGTGACCAGAGTGGATTAGCTCCTCGATATAATCACGGAGCTATTTGCAATTCTTGGTCGGGTGTCCCTATGACCGATGAAAGGCACAGTATGGGCCGCAGAGTCACTTGCCCGGCCTTTGTATCATCGGCGGAAGTTTGAAAAATCCCTTGCCCTTTGCCTCCTCTAGTAGTTCGTCCTGAGAGACATTCAGAGAAGTGTACTCATGAAACCTCGATGAATAGGGTTTCAGACGATCGGTCTTTCTCTTCTCCTCCCGGTTTCGTTTCTTTCGGTCTGTCTGGTCTCCGCGGGGAAGGTTAGCGTTCACCTCATTCTCAAGTTGGATTTCTCGCTCGGTCCAAACTTTTACCTCGGCCATGATCTAAGGTTGCGCAAATGCAAAAGAGTGGAGCCACTCTTTGTGCCTAAGACCGGATCTCAAGGCGGTGATGACCATCTTGTAAGTCGATGTCGCACACCCCCACACACTTGTGGGGAGGCGAAATACACAAAAAACGATTTTTATACTTGCAACATCGACCTATCATACAGGATCTTTTCAGAAACCTTAACTAGCAAAACACTTGGAGGTTTTTAACTACTTTGAAAGAGTTTATACCTCATTAATTCTAGTCCTTCTCGTCTTCTTCTCCTTAGCTTGAGCTCCTCGAAGGTGCGGATCAAGCTCAGTCGTCGGTCTCCTCGTGTTGAAGACGATCCACCCGAGAGTCTATGGTTTAAACTCCAATCTCAAAACCAAGGTAACTAAAGTACCTAGTTCGCTAAACTAGATAGCTTAGGAGATGTAGAGAGTTAATTAGAGTATTTTATGAAACCCTAGGATTCACAACTCATGTGAGGGTTAGGGTTTTTGAGTAAGAAGGAGAAGAACAATGGAGAGAGAAAGAGAATGAACAAAATGAACCAAGTGTTGTGCAAGTGAAGAATGGCTAATACTTTTCTCAATTCAAGCATGCAATAATTTTTCAATAGAAAATTGTAGCCATGCTTCAATAGTAAGTCCAAACCAATAAACAAATGAATTAGCCATGCTTCACCCATGCCACAAATATCTCCATTTCCACCTCATTAATCTATTTTCCAAAAATAGATAAATCCAATAATGAGGTGTCCCCTTCTAGAAGCATCTCATGTAAATTACAAGAATGCCCTTACCATATATTTATACCTGTATTCGTACTGCAAAAATATAAATATGATGAGATAATAATAATCCAATAATATAATACTAGAATCTAGTTTAAACCAAAGTCCACTAGTATTATCCGTCCGAACAACATCGGTGTAGTCAGTACACGTATATAATCGAAACCCTGCACATAAAACCATACGGCCTCTACATCGTTTTGCCTGATCCAGGGAAACCCTCTTTGTGGGACTCTAAAGACTCGTTAGTATGCTGGCAATGTGTTTAACCACAAGTTCGTCTATGGCACTAGCTGTACATAACGGCTATCTAGGTACCTGTCGAAAAAAAAGCCGACGAGTGAACTCATCCGAACCTCTACTGAGCCTATCCGTGACAATCTCCGTACATTCCGGTCTATTCGTCTAAGAATATCACATATCGGGCCTAGGGGGTGGTAACCATCAGACCCCTAATAGCGCAATAAGTCGTGTCGATGTAGAGCCCAATACACCTTGAGAAACTACTGGTGTACCTGCCAGTAAATCTCATTTGCCCTGGCCAGGGACTTTATGTATTGTCTATCTGAACACAGCGCGATATCAACTCCCAATACCGGGAGAGATGAATCCCTTCTAACCCCTACTGCCTCCAAGTGCTTCGGGACTGCACCCAACTAGTACATGTTTACATGACTCATTTGAGCCGTGGTAGGGTAGTAATCTACGTACAGTGGGAACACACTCGAGACGAATAGTGATGTCAAGTCAACGGACTAACATGTACTCATATCACCCGGGAACTGCTAACTAACGATAGGTATAATACCAACCAGTGGTTCCCATCGAGTCCGTCTATTGTAACTCATAACCTAATGAGTGGTGTATACTATCTCTGGTATCGCATACCAATGGCTGCGGGACAGGCCATCTCCCCTGACTGGGATGAGAAGCGTAAACACTAGTCTACTTTGGAGTATCGATGCCCTGTCTCGATAATCCTACGGGACAAGCTTAAGGATGTGCTTATAGACCATCCAGCCCTCACTAGTGTGACTGCCATCACAACGTTGGTAGTCAAGCAAAGATCCTAAGGGCTCTATCAATATGTATTAGCGATATGCTAAAAGAAACATATACACATATTAAGATAGAATCAAACCAGATAGCATACTATCATATTGATCAAGACTGTTATTATATCTGTGTATATCCCAATCTTCCAAAATATAATATACAATCCAGTACTATACAATAATGGCCTCTAGGGCATATATCACTAACGTCTCGTCCTAGTGCTCAGGTACTTCCAGGAGAGCATTGTAGAACCGGGCGATATATCCCTTGAAAGATTTCCTATCGTTGATCTTGATGGTGAACAGGTAGTCGACCGTCCTCTTCTGTCATCGGTTTCCGATGAAGTGGCCGAGGAACTAAGTAGCCAGCTTGTCGAAAGTTGAGATTGAGTGCGAAGTCAGACCGCGGAACCAGTCTCGCCCGGCCCGCATGAGAGTAATGGGGAAGGCTCGGCATTGAACCTCATCCGAGTTATCTTGAAATCTCATACCCGCGGTGAACGCGTCCAAGTGGTCTTTCGGGTCAGACTTCTCGTCAAAAATAGCCACTTTAGGTGGTTTGTTCCGGGATGAAACCTGCTCCCTCGGCAATTGCTCAGTGAAGGGCTTGGCGAGAGAGTCCACAGAGTATCTCACCGATGCGCCGGGCGAACGGGTGGAGAGTCGCATATCCTCGATTTTCTTCTCGAGGACTTCGATTCACTGCTGGTACCCCGACGATTCTTCGTAATCGGATTTCCTGCTGTCCCTATTTCAGGCTTAAGTGATGGAGCGGCTTTGGCTTCGCTCTATCACGTTCCTAAGATCTTCAGGATGAACCCTGACGTGCGCCTTTGGCATGGACTCGATGATTATGGTGACGCCAGTCTTCCCTGGAATCAGGCAACCTGACCGACGTCGCCTCGGAGGGCAAGGGAACCCGGCGAGCGTTGAAGCGACCATTTGGTTGGTCCTGATTGTTAGTGATATATGCCCTAGAGGCCATTATTGTATCATACTAGATTGTATATTACTTAATGGGAGCTTGGGATATACACGGATATAGTAACAGTCTTGCTCAAAATGGTAGTATGCTACCTGGTTTGTTTCTACCTCAATATGTGCATATGTTTTCTTAGCATGTCGCTTATACATATTGGTAGAGCCCTTAGCATCTTTGCCTGATTACCAGCGTTGTGATGGCAGTCACACTAGTGGGGGCCGGGTAGTCTATAAGCACATCCTATACAGGTCCCTAGTCGAAGGATTATCGAGATGGGGTATTGATACTCCACAGTAGACTAGTGTATATGCTTCTCATCCCAGCAGGGGAGATGGTCTATCCCACAACCATTAGTATGTCATACTGGAGATAGTATGCAGGTGCTCATTAGGTTATGAGTACACTGGACAGGACTCGTCGGGAACTGTTGGTGGGTATTATACCTATCGTCGGGTAGCAGTTCCCAGGTGACATGAGTACAGCTTAGTCTGTCGACTTGATACTGCTACTTCGCCTCGGATGTGTTCCCACTGTACTTTGATTACTACCCTACCACGGCTCAAAAAAGTCGTGCAAACAGATAGTAGTTGGGTGCAGTCCTGAAGCACTTGGAGGCAATGGCGGTTAGATAGGATTCGTCTCTCCCGGTATTGGGGGTTGATATCACGCTGTGTTCGGAAGGCCATTACACAAAGTCTTTAACCAAGACAAGCAAGATTTACTGTAGGTACTCCAGTAGTTTCTCAGGGTGTTTTGGCCTACTCTCCGACACGACTTATTGCGCTATTAGGGTCTGACAATTACTGCCCCCTTAAGCCTAATATGCGATACTGTTAGACGAACAGACCGGACTGTACGGAGATTGTCACATACAGGCTCAGAAGGAGTTCGGATGAGTTAGCTCATTGGCCTTCTTATCGACACATACCTGAGTAGTTGTTACGTGCAGCTATTACCGCTTGTAGCTTGTGGTTAAACCCACTGCCAGCGTAGTGTCGAGTCTTTAGAGTCCCACATAGAGAGTTTCCCTGCACCGGGCAAAAAGTGTAGAGGTCGTATGGTTTTACGACAGGGCTTCGATCACGTACGTGCACTTGTGCGCATATGATGTTCGGACGGATAATACTAGTGGGCTTTAGTTTAAGCCAGATCCTAGTATTGTATTGATGGATTTATTTCATCTTTTTGTATTCATGTTCTTCGAAATGCGGATGCGGGTATGTATATGCGGATGCGGGTATGTGTATACGGATGAGGGGCATTCTCGTAATTTGTCAAGAAAGCTTCTAGAAAGGGGACACCTAATTAGGGTTTGATTCCTTTTGGATTAAACTAATTGGGTGGAGGAAATGAGGTGTTATCTTGACAAAAGATGAGCATGGCTCTTGGTGACTCATGCCATGACTCATGTTATAATCATTACACACCAAAGATATTTTATCAAGCCATGCTGGATATTTATCTAACATGCTTGATATTTATCTAAGTGTGTTTATTTATCACAAGAGCAGCCAAGCTCATTTTCTTTAGTTGCTTCACCATTCTCAATTTCCTCAAGTGCTCCTTCTTCTTCCTCTAAACCCTAAAGCTTTCATGTGTTGAGAATCATAGGGTTCCAAGAGACAAATTACCCCATCTTCTCACTCTACATAACCTAGGACTTCTAGTTTAGCGAACTAGAAGCCATAGTTATCTCATATTTGAGGTAGTAACTCGGACTATAAACTCTCGAGTGGATCGTCTTTGACTCGAGGAGGCCGTTGAGGTTGTCCGATCTATTCCGATCCTTGGAGCTGACGACGAGGTGGAGGACAGCGAAGAAGGCCCGAAGGACTTGGTATCATGAGGTATAACTTCTATCCGAGTAGTTAAACATCATTGCTTGTTAGCTAGTTAGGGTTTAGTATCGAATTTGGAGTTCAAGTCGGTGTTGCGAGCTTTGAAAAATTGTTTTTTGCATATTCCGCCACCCTGCAAACACGCGAGGTGCGCGACATCGACTTACACTATTATCTCGGCATTGGACTGTCCAGCGCTCAACGAGTTATGGAATCATTCCTCATATGGGGATCGCGACTGCCTGAATCGACACGTCGGTGTTCCGTGGTGTAACACCTTAGGTTGTGTTTAGGTGTTAATTATATTTTTATATATAGTTTTAATAAAAAGTTTACCAAATTAAGTTTCAAATATTTTATTCTAATTAATGAGTATTTTATTAGGATTTTTCTAGGCACACACACACACTTGTGCATGTAAACTAAGGTTTAGATTTGGGGTTAAACCATGATTAGCAAGCATGAAGGATTAACCCATTCACTTTAAGTTAATTGATTCTTATTAGGTGTATTTGGACTTTAAATGGGGTTTCATTTATTTGTGTGTTTTGTTTATTTGAATTTCTTTTCTTCTCTTTTGTTGACTTGGTGTAAGAGAGAGGGAGTATGGGCATGGCATGAGCCATGCTCATTAAATGAAGAGAGAGGGAGTATGGGCATGGCATGAGCCATGCTCATTAAATGAAGAGAGAGGGAGAGAGAGGGGGGGTTTGACTTGGGTCTCTCATTCTCACTCTCACTTCTTACACTCACTCTCATACACACACACACACTCACCTAGAATTAGCAGCAGCAGAAGAAGCCTCAGCAGCAGCCACAGCACCAGCAGCAGCTGCAGAAGCATCAGCATCAGCAGCAGCTCCAGCATCAGCAGCAGCACAACAGGCAGCAGCAGCAGCAGCAGCTCACCTCTTCTCCTCCTCCTCCCTCTTCCTGCTTCATAGGGTCTAGTAAGGTATAATCTTGAGCCTAACCCTCTACTTTGCTTAACTTATGTAGGATTTGCTTCGGTTTGTATAAAAAGTGAGATTTTGTGCTTGAAATGGTGATTTGTGTGAACTTATGGTTTAGTGCTATTAATATTGGTTAACCTAGCCTAATTAGGTGTTATTAAGACCATGTAAACCTAGTTAGACCCCAGATTACACCAAAATACCATAGGGTTTCAAATTGTGCAGAATTTAGTGTTTTTAAGTGAAATTTCACCTTTCAGTGATCTGCTATAGGCCCGAGTAGTTCAGGTTAAAATTGAGGAAACTGAAGCACACTAGATATACCCTGACCACACCCCCTGAACACGAAGCCCCCATTCCTTTGTTAGGCCGCCGGTTTATTCATTCTGGCCGCAATTTGCGGCCAGATAAGGGTGGTTTTGGGTGAAGTTTGCATGGGTAGGAGTCTGCTGTTATTTCTAGGCCAGTGGTATGTATAATTTTGTAAGTTGTTAGCCTGGAAACAATCTGGGACATTATATCGTATTTCTAGTACGTTTGGTTCGCGCGATACGCGCGATACGCGAGAGGGTTCTGTGATTCAGCATATCGCGGCGTGTCGGGATAAGTTTTAGACGCGTATACACGTTTAGCGTATCGTACACACACGCGTTTAGTTCGCGACGTGAGCGTATCGTTTGGCTTAGATATCGCGTCTTGCGAGGCGGTTGCTTATATATGGATTCTTATGTAATTCCAGGTTCGCAGGCGGGTACGTCGGACGAAGCTAAGAAAGAGAAGCAGGTGGTCGGCTACGAGTAGCGCACGACCAGGTGAGTAGATTTAACATCTACGGGGAAATCGCCCGTATGGCGTTAAGCGTCAGGGCGTGATAAGATATTAGATTGTAGATGTTCATATGGACTGTAGTAGCATACCTTATTGTTGCATGTAGAAATGATAGCATAGGACACTGCACTGTCACTAACGGTTCAAGTTGCACGAGCACAATTGATATGCTGCACTCACACCGTTAGTGATTGCCATGACACTCACATTATAGGATTGCTATAAATTATATATCATACTGATTCCACTTTATTGATGTTGTCATGATTTGCCGCATAACAGCATATGTTATATCCATATTTGGGCACATATACATCACATACCTATACCAGTGCATACATATATTGATATCTTCATACCTGCGCACATGCACACTGTATACCCATACCAGTGCACACATATATTGATATCTTCATACCTGCGCACATGCACACTGTATACCCATACCAGTGCACACAAATATTGATATCTTCATACCTGCGCACATGCACACTGTATACTCATACAAGTGCACACATATATTGATATCTTCATACCTGCGCACATGCACACTGTATACTCATACCAGTGCACACATATATTGATATCTTCATACCTGCGCACATGCACACTGTATACCCATACCAGTGCACACATATATTGATATCTTCATACCTGCGCACATGCACACTGTATACCCATACCAGTGCACACATATATTGATATCTTCATACCTGCGCGCATGCATACTGTATACCCATACCAGTGCACACATATATTGATATCTTCAAACCTGCGCGCATGCACACTGTATACCCATACCAGTGCACACATATATTGATATCTTCATACCTGCGTGCATGCACACTGTATACCCATACCAGTGCACACATATATTGATATCTTCATACCTGCGCACATGCACACTGTATACCCATACCAGTGCACACATATATTGATATCTTCATACCTGCGCACATGCACACTGTATACCCATACCAGTGCACACATATATTGATATCTTCATACCTGCACACATGCACACTGTATACTCATACCAGTGCACACAAACATTGATATCTTCATACTTGCTTAGATTACGCATTGAGATATATTGTTTCCATGTTAATTCTGGATTTGGGGAACCGTGGATATTTCAAAAGAGAATAGTTAATTATTTAAAAACCCGGTTTCCCTTGATATGATATTTCGGTGCGTCCACCATGTGTTTTCTCGGTACTAGAGTGATATATGTGAAACCGAATCGAGGAGTGGATGAGGCCGATTACGGGTACATGGTGGACCCGGTATGGTACCCCGGGGCGAGAACGATTTCGCTGTATAGTAGACGGTGAGCCTGGCAAAGGGACTACTACCTATCGGTGATTGGTTGGACCTGGCGGTTATCCGGAGGATACTGACCAGAGTCGATTGATGGATACGGGACGACTCGTACTGCCGGGGCCGAGGGCCGATACCGCAGACAGAGCCCGTGGGTTGATCCGGACTAACGGATGCCCTATACAGGAGGATTTGCGTGTCGATGCTTGGCACGAGTATTTCTTGATATTTTGGGTGCCGATGTTGGGCACTCACGATTATATGAGATTTACAGGATTTGAGGACCGAGGAGGATGACGACGCCTGAGTAGTATTGGGATTTGGGTGCATTGATGGGTACCGATTATACTTTCCACGATGACATTCCGTGTAGATGTTATATTTCCCATGCTCAGTATGTAGTAATTGATATCTCATCATGTATCTATTGTACCTGATATAGTACACATGCTTGCATGATCATTGCATACCCTGTTCATTCTATATAGGGTTGTTAGATTGCATTGCTATACCTGATTATCACATATCTTGCTCATCACATGGAGATGTTATTAGATCGCACTTGTTGCATGATTTGAGCATCCAGTTCATCATATAGATATTATCTGTTGGCATAGGTTAGAGTATCGCAGCACGTGCATACTCGCGATTACCTTTATATGTTATCTTCTATTCACGAGTTGGCAACTCACCCCCGTTGTGCCACAGTGTTTGCAGGTTGCCCTTCGGAGTAGTCGCGGCAGGCTGCGTTCTTGCATCTTTTGACACAGATACCCCTACAGTTGGTGTACTAGCTCTTTTGCTGATAGGTGGGTTTGTGCGGTATCTGTTTATCTTTCAGTTATGTATATTGCTGTATCTAGTACTCTCCATCTACCACTTATGTATTGATTTAGAGACCAGTTGTGAGGACGATGTATATTATTTTGTATTCTGGTGTCGAGCTCGTTGTGAGCCGACTTTACTTATGCAGTTATTCTATCTGTGATGTTTCCTACTTGTTGCTCATTTTCTTCGCTACGGCGTCGTATATTGTTATCTTGGTGATTGTTCACTTAAGAATTCTTATCATTTTTAGTTAATGCTTCCAATTAAAGCTTAAAACACTCTATACTTTTATTGGTTTTGACTTCTGGGTTTCGGCTTACTTAGCTGCGTTACGCATGTAGATGTTACGTGGTTAAGTGCCGGTCACGGGCAAAACTTTGGGTCGTGACAAAGTTGGTATCAGAGCGTAGGTTTTACCTTCGGAGTGTAGGATGACCCTGGTATGATGGAGTAGGTAGCTGCAGCAGAGTGGCGTAGCGTGCGTATGTTCCGCGGCATACTCACGACACGGTACTCCGCCTAAGCGACCTTAGGACTTATTGATTGAATTTCCTTCATAATTGTATACATCCTTGTGATTCGATTTTCGTATCCTCATCGAATTCTACCTTATTTTCAGCCATTATGCCGCCAAGGACTACGAGGGTGCAGAGAGCGGTCGTGAGAGCCGAGGTTCGAGTTGATTCATCTGAGACGAGGACTGATCCGAGTAGTACCCCTGTTGTACCAGGACAGATTGTTTCTCCTACGACAGATCAGATCGCTAGACTAGTGGCAGAGATGCAGGGCTTGCGCCAGACGATGAGCTCATTGGTGGAGGTTGTTCGAGCGCAACGACAGATGGTTGCCACCCCTGTTACCCAGTTGTTCCTTGCGATCATCATGCAGTATTCCGTCCCCTACATAGCACCGGTAGAGGCAGCCCCAGTTTACGAGACACGTCTGCCAGAGACCGTGAGAGTTCCGTAACAGTTGTGGAATCGTACTGGTGTACCAGCCCAGAGCAGAGGCTTAGGACATGGACAGTCGTTTGGCTCTCATCCCCAGGCAGGACAGCAGTCTGCGCGTAGGTGTTTACGATGCGGAAGCCTTCAACACCACATCAGGCAGTGTTCCTTCACACCACATCAGGGTCGTATTCTGAGATGTCGTGGACGCGGAGGGTTCGCACAGAGGGGTCAGACTAGTAGAGGAGGAGTTCGATCAGTCGCAGATGAAGGACAGGCACGAGTTTTCGCTTCGACCTATCGGGACGCGAGGGCGTCCAACGCGGAGCTTTCAGGTACTCCTTCGGTATGTCCTTTTGTTGCACTCGTATGTTTCCGTACTTCGTGCCGAGTTTAGGACGAGAGTCATGCTAGGTAGATCAGCCGTTTGTTGTGTTAACTTCTGTCAGCGATTCTTTTGTTGCGCGACACGTAATTCGGTCGTGTGCCCATCGGATAGGAGATAGAGATTCGTCTGTCATTTTGATCCTCCTAGAGATGTTGGATTTGGCAATCTCCTGAGCACGGACTGGTTAGCTATGTGCTAGGCTTTATGGACTACCGTGAAGAAACAATTAGGTTTTGTTTTCCGGGCGAGTCAGTTCTTATGGTGCAGGTGGATAGTGGTGCCACCTCTTACAGCTTGAATTCAGCCTTGTTCGCTAGTCGGCTTTGAGGAGATGTCATGGATTCTTGGCATTATTCGCGATATCGTAGCCACAGTTGGTGTGTTGGGTCGGTTTTCTTTAGTGTGAGAGTTTTCCGACGTTGTTCCAGATGAGCCGGCGAGGCTTAAGGAGCTTAAGGTTTTGCTGCAGAGTGGTTGTTGAGGGAGTCGTGCGTCTGAGTGTTTCGCATTAGGAAGTTCCTATTTCTGTTCGTCAAGGAGAAAGACGACAGACTGAGCTTGTGTATTAATGGATCGTCAATTGAACCGGCTTACGGTGCGGATAGGTATCCTGTACCTCGCATTGACGATTTCTTCGATCAGCGTCAGAATGCGAGACTTTGCCTAAGCTTTTTTGGGATCAGGTCATCATTGTTGCGGGTTCGGAGTGATGACATTCCGAAGACTGCCTTGTACGTGCTACGGGCTTTGTGTGTTTTGGGTGTGTCACTGGACTCACCAATGCCCTAGCAACATTCGTAGGTGTGATGAACTGGTTTTCTTCGGGCTGTTCCTCGACCAGTAATTGTTGTGTTATTTACGACATCCTGGTCTTATTAGTGCGTCTTGAGGGATAGGAGTAGCACTCGAGGATCTGTTTTATGGATACTGGGAGAGCCCCAGCGGTTTGCTAGATTCTCGGAGTGTCCCTTCAAGATTGTTTGTGTTGACTCCTAGGTTTTATAGTTACGGAGACGATTTTGTATGGTTCCAAGGAAGATCGTGGCTGTACAGCTTGGGCCCAGATTTGTGAGCAGGACGGAGGTCCGCAGATTTTTTTGGGCTTAGTAGGTTTTTACCGCCGTTTTATGCAGGATTGCCAGTGTAATGCTGCCCCGTTGACTAAATTGACCGGAATGGAGGTTTCTTTTCTTTGGACTGAGGCTTGTGTACGGAGTTTCCGCAGTTGAAGACTCGGTTAACAACTACATCAGCTCCTTCTTTGCTTTTGGTTCGGGCGACTTTGTGGTTTAACTGTGATGTTTCGTGAGTAGGGCTCGAAGGTGTACTGAGGTGACACAATGGAGTTATCGCTTTTGCTTCCCTACATTTGGAGGAAGTACGAGAAGGATATCCCACTCATGATCTGGAGATGGCCACGATGGTTTTGCGTTGGAGATATAAAGACACCACTCGTTTGAGAGTCGTGTCAGATTTTCACGGACCACCAGAGTTAAATGTACATCTTCCTGCAGCGGGTTTCGATTGTTGCAATAGTCCTCCACAGATTCACAGTTCTTGTGCGATCGTGGAGTACAGCTTAAGTTCGTCTCTACTGAGGAGACAGCTGGCTCATGTCCGCGCCCGACCAATTTTCTTAAATCGCTTTCGCGAGACACTGCCCGCCGACGCTCATTCGTCAGAGATACTGGAGCCTACTCGACTGGGTAATGATTTGGAATCCTGGACTTGTGACAAGGGTGTGCTAGGTTAGGGAGTCGTAGGTGTACCTGATATTATGGGTTAGAGACGTGGAATCCTAGGGCAGGCACATCGGTCAACTATCTGTACTCATTCAAGCCTCACCAACTGTTGACGTGACTTGTGAGGTAGTTACGGGTGGGCAGGGACAGAAAGAGAAGTCTCGGATTCGTTTCAAGGTGTCTGTCTTGTGGTGTGCTAGGGTTGAGCAACTGAGGCCGGATGGAGAGTTGCAACCTTTAACCGTTCCGAAGAGGGAACGAAGCAGACCTCCCCGGAATTGTTCTGGTGTCCACCCAGGTTTAGTCAAGATGTGACTCCATTCGGATGCTTGTCATCCGGTGATACTCAGTTTGCTCAGTTGATCTTGTTAAGTTGTGCGTATGTAGAAATTGTTGTCGGCGGTTGGGGATCGTCGTTTGCCATCGATAGGGTTCTCCTTTGATAGCAGTTATCAGGAGACACTCCAATTGGTAACCTTTAGGCTTAGAGGTTAAGTCGTGTCGATCGCCAGTCTGTTTTCCTAACTCCGTGTTATAGGATTATTGGACCTCAGCTAGTTTAGAAACTTCGGAAATGATCCAGTTGTTTTTTGTCAGGATGAGAATTGTCCATTTCGGACAGAGGTCATATGCTGGCCAAGATAGTCGCAGATTCGAGTTCGAAATGGCAGATCATGTATTCCTACGGAATTTTCCGGTAATTGACATGTTGAGTTTTGGGATACTTATTTCAGGATAGTAAGTCTTTTTAGGATCCTTAAGGCGAGTTGGTTCGTTGCCTTTAGTTTGGCACTTCCACCCAGGTTATTGAGTATTCACCCCGTATTCCCTATGTCGATACTTTACAATTACCTTCATGACCTTTCTCATTGGATTCAGCGCCAGACCATTTAGTTCGAGCGTGATCCTTCGTTCACCAAACAGCCAGTCGTAATTTTGGACCGGCAGGTGAAGAAACTTCGATCGAAGGTCTTGCCATCAGTGAAGGTATTTTGGTGCATCCCAAACGGTGAAAAGGTCACTTGGGAGGCTGAGCGAGATGCGGAAGAAGTTCCCTCATCTCTCTGAAGGTATGCGTAGCTTTGTATTTTAAAATTCGGGGACGAATTTTCTTTAAGGGGGGAAGATTGTAACACCTTAGGTTGTGTTTAGGGGTTAATTATATTTTAATATATAGTTTTAATAAAAAGTTTACCAATTTAAGTTTCAAATATTTTATTCTAATTAATGAGTATTTTATTAGGATTTTTCTAGGCGCACACACACTTGTGCATGTAAACTAAGGTTTAGATTTGGGGTTAAACCTTGATTAGCAAGCATGAAGGATTAACCCATTCTCTTTAAGTTAATTGATTCTTATTAGGTGTATTTGGACTTTAAATGGGGTTTCATTTATTTGTGTGTTTTGTTTATTTGAATTTCTTTTTTTCTCTTTTGTTGACTTGGTGTAAGAGAGAGGGAGTATGGGCATGGCATGAGCCATGCTCATTAAATGAAGAGAGAGGGGAGAGAGGGGGGGTTTTGACTTGGGGTCTCTCATTCTCACTCTCACTTCTTACCTCACTCTCATACACACACACACACTCACCTAGAATTAGCAGCAGCAGAAGAAGCCTCAGCAGCAGCCACAGCACCAGCATCAGCTGCAGAAGCATCAGCATCAGCATCAGCAGCAGCACAGCAGGCAGCAGCAGCAGCAGCAGCTTACCTCTTCTCCTCCTTCTCCCTCTTCCTGCTTCATAGGGTCTAGTAAGGTATAATCTTGAGCCTAACCCTCTAGTTTGCCTAACTTATGTAGGATTTGCTTCGGATTGTATAAAAAGTGAGATTTTTTGCTTGAAATGGTGATTTGTGTGAACTTATGGTTTAGTGCTGTTAATATTGGTTAACCTAGCCTAATTAGGTGTTATTAAGACCACGTAAACCTAGTTAGACCCCAGATTACACCAAAATACCATAGGGTTTCAAATTGTGCAGAATTTAGTGTTTTTAAGTGAAATTTCACCTTTCAGTGATCTGCTATAGGCCCGAGTAGTTCAAGTTAAAATTGAGGAAACTGGAGCACACTAGATATACCCTGACCATACCCCCTGAACACGAAGCCCCCATTCCTTTGTTAGGCCACCAGTTTATTCATTCTGGCCGCAATTTGCGGCCAGATGAGGGTGGTTTTGGGTGAAGTTTGCATGGGTAGGAGTCTGCTGTTATTTCTAGGCCAGTAGTATGTATAATTTTGTAAGTTGTTAGTCTGGGTAGAATCTGGGACGTTATATCGTATTTCTAGTACGTTTGGTTCGCGCGATACGCGAGAGGGTTCTGTGATTCAGCGTATCGCGGCGTGTCGGGATGAGTTTTAGACGCGTATACACGTTTAGCGTATCGTACACACATGCGTTTAGTTCGCGACGTGAGCGTATCGTTTGGCTTAGATATCGCATCTTGCGAGGTGGTTGCTTATATATGGATTCTTGTGTAATTCCAGGTTCGCAGGCGGGTACGTCGGACGAAGCTAAGAAAGATAAGCAGGTGGTCGGCTACGAGTAGCGCACGACCAGGTGAGTAGATTTAACATCTACGGGGAAATCGCCCGTATGGCGTTAAGCGTCAGGGCGTGTTAGAATATTAGATTGTAGATGTTCATATGGACTGTAGTAGCATACCTTATTGTTGCATGTAGAAATGATAGCATAGGACACTGCACTGTCACTAACGGTTCAAGTTGCACGAGCACGATTGATATGCTACACTCACACCGTTAGTGATTTCCATGACACTCACATTATAGGATTGCTATAAATCATATATCATAGTGATTCCACTTTATTGATGTTGTCATGATTTGCCGCATAACAGCATATGTTATATCCATATTTGGGCACATATACACCACATACCCATACCAGTGCAAACATATATTGATATCCTCATACCTGCGCACATGCACACTGTATACCCATACCAGTGCACACATATATTGATATCTTCGTACCTGTGCACATGCACACTGTATACTCATACCAGTGCACACATATATTGATATCTTCATACCTGCGCACATGCACACTGTATACCCATACCAGTGCACACATATATTGATATCTTCATACCTGCGCACATGCACACTGTATACCTATACCAGTGCACACATATATTGATATCTTCATACCTGCGCACATGCACATTGTATACCCATACCAGTGCACACATATATTGATATCTTCATACCTGCGCACATGCACACTGTATACCCATACCAGTGCACACATATATTGATATCTTCAAACCTGCGCACATGCACACTGTATACCCATACCAGTGCACACATATATTGATATCTTCATACCTGCGCGCATGCATACTGTATACCCATACCAGTGCACACATATATTGATATCTTCAAACCTGCGCGCATGCACACTGTATACCCATACCAGTGCACACATATATTGATATCTTCATACCTGCGCACATGCACACTGTATACCCATACCAGTGCACACATATATTGATATCTTCATACCTGCGCACATGCACACTGTATACCCATACCAGTGCACACATATATTGATATCTTCATACCTGCGCACATGCATACTGTATACTCATACCAGTGCACACATACATTGATATCTTCATACTTGCTTAGATTACGCATTGAGATATGTTGTTTCCATGTTAATTCTGGATTTGGGGAACCGTGGATATTTCAAAAGAGAATAGTTAATTATTTAAAAACCCGGTTTCCCTTGATATGATATTTCGGTGCGTCCACCATGTGTTTTCTCGGTACTAGAGTGATATATGTGAACCCGAATCGAGGAGTTGGATGAGGCCGATTACGGGTACATGGTGGACCCGGTATGGTACCCTGGGGCGAGAACAGTTTCGCTGTATAGTAGACGGTGAGCCTGGCAGAGGGACTACTACCTACCGGTGATTGGTTGGACCTGGCGGTTATCCGGAGGATACTGACCAGAGTCGATTGATGGATACGGGACGACTCGTACTGCCGGGGCCGAGGGCCGATACCACAGACAGAGCCCGTGGGTTGATCCGGAATGACGGATGCCCTATACAGGAGGATTTGCGTGTCGATACTTGGCACGAGTATTTCTTGATATTTTGGGTGCCGATATTGGGCACTCACGATTATATGAGGTTTACAGGATTTGAGGACCGAGGAGGATGACGACGCCTGAGTAGTATTGGGATTTGGGTGCATTGATGGGTACCGATTATACTTTCCACGATGACATTCCGTGTAGATGTTATATTTCCCATGCTCAGTATGTAGTAATTGATATCTCATCCTGTATCTATTGTATCTGATATAGTACACATGCTTGCACGATCATTGCATACCCTGTTCATTCTATATAGGGTTGTTAGATTGCATTGCTATACCTGATTATCACATATCTTGCTCATCACATGGAGATGTTATTAGATCGCACTTGTTGCATGATTTGAGCATCCAGTTCATCATATAGATATTATCTGTTGGCATAGGTTAGAGTATCGCAGCACGTGCATACTCGTGATTACCTTTATATGTTATCTTCTATTCACGAGTTGGCAACTCACCCCCGTTGTGCCACAGTGTTTGCAGGTTGCCCTTCGGAGTAGTCGCGGCAGGCTGCGTTCTTGCATCTTTTGACACAGATACCCCTACAGTTGGTGTACTAGCTCTTTTGCTGATAGGTGGGTTTGTGCGGTATCTGTTTATCTTTCAGTTATGTACATTGCTGTATCTAGTACTCTCCATCTACCACTTATGTATTGATTTAGAGACCGGTTGTGAGGACGATGTATATTATTTTGTATTCTGGTGTCGAGCTCGTTGTGAGCCGACTTTACTTATGCAGTTATTCTATCTGTGATGTTTCCCACTTGTTGCTCATTTTCTTCGCTACGGCGTCGTATATTGTTATCTTGGTGATTGTTCACTTAAGAATTCTTATCATTTTTAGTTAATGCTTCCAATTAAAGCTTAAAACACTCTATACTTTTATTGGTTTTGACTTCTGGGTTTCGGCTTACTTAGCCGCGTTACGCCTGTAGACGTTACGTGGTTAAGTGCCGGTCACGGGCCAAACTTTGGGTCGTGACACGTGTTGTCGTGGTTGGCACGAGCGAGGCTGAGGATCTGAACACATCCTTCTGCTGCCTCGTGTACGCCGCCGTTCTGGGAAGCAAAGGCGGCGGTTTGCCAGGCGTGGCTGGCAATTTGGACACGAGCGATCGCGTCCACCATCGCTGTCAGTCAGTCGATCCGCACCGATAAGGCTTCGATGATATTGGGAGGAGGAGTGGAACCGCCCCCGCCTCCGTTGCGGAGGACGGGATATCTCATACTAGGATCCTCATTGCGATGATCGCTGACCATCGAATTGAAGGCTGAAGATCAACTTTTTGGATGGAAAACGGCGTTCCCACAGACGGCGCCAACTGATGGAGGCCGGAATCTCCCTCAGATGTTGTCCTCTATCGATCTTGTGTCCAGTGGAGCTAAACGGTTGAGATTTGTGGTGAAAGTTGGGTGTGGATCTCAATTGGTTGTTGGTTGCTGTTGATGCCGAACTACCTGCAAAGAAAGTCCCGGGGTGGGAAACTACCATAGGACCCTCCGACAATCAAGTAAGTACCGGGGAATAATTGGGCAGAGTAGCGGCGTATTGGATTGAGTTCCAGTTACCTGAACCGTCTAGAGGAGGGGTTTATATAAGGGTCGCATTGGAGCGGGACGATGCGAGATTCTCGCCGTCCGTACGCCCTCACGTCACGTTCACGTTGATGGCCGGATATGCCCATTAATGGCGAGATACGCTCATTAAAGGCGAGATACGCTAGCGTGGGATGCAGGACATGGAGCGGCGGAGATCTCGTCGTAGCGAGATACACGAAACAGTTACAGGGGCGCTCGTGCTCCGTACTCCCGGCCAAATAGGGATTGTGATGAATCTTAGCTATAGGATAGCTTGGAGACAAGCAAGGATGCTGAGGAACCTCAGCCATATGATAGCTCGGAGACTAGCTAGGGAGCTGAGGAAGCTCAGCTCTATAATTGCTCGGAGACGGGCAATGGCTGGTGGCTAGACGAAGAGGGAACGTACTCAGGGGAGGCCTTCAGAAGGTCGGGTGGAACCTCAGGGGCTAAACGCCGAGAAATGTCCCCAACGCATCATACCTATTCCAGCTCTATAGCCCCCAGAAATTTGGGCTTATGTGGACGACACGTCATCTGCTACGTGTTGTGATCTGGGGAATTCCCACTTATGAGTATCGTCACTCAATGAGGATTGTCCGCGGTCGTTCATGGGCGGTTTCTAGCATGGTAGTCATTGACGGTGGTAGATGGCAGCAATTGTCGACGGTTATGGATGTGGGTTGCTAGCGGTGATCGACGGTATGAGTACTGGGCTATGGCCAGTCATCGGGGGGTCGTAAGCAGCGGACACCGGTTAACGTCGACGGTCGTTGATAGACGGTTACTGACGATGGTCGCCTACGTGTAAGTGTCGCTGATGGGCAGTTGCGAGTGACGGTAATCAATCATCAATATATGGATGGTGGCAATCGACAACGACTCGATCGTTAACGGTGGTTGTCGACCATCCTCGAACGGGGCCGGCGATCAGCGGTTTGCCGACGGTGTTATGATTTTTAGATCACAAACAATTCAGAAAAACAACACGGGATCTTTAAGAAGAAAGAATAAAATAAAAGCATAATCAAACACAATAAATTCTTCAACAGTTCTTTATTCAATTTAATACGAAATACAGAAAATTCTATTCTTTGAAATCTCTTACAAAACTTTTCTTCAATTCTTCTTCTTCTACTTCAATTTCAAATACTCTAATCAATCTATATTTATAGGCTTAGAAACCATAAACCTAATCCTACTAGAATACCTAATTTATCAATTAAGACCTCATCAAATCTCCAAAAATAATCTCTAAACACATCTTCAAATTATTTTCCAACTAATTTCCTATATACGTCAGAATTCTCATCGACGGACGTCTAAAGCACAAGTGCTCAGACGTCTGACCACGCTCTGGATTTCTGAATTCTTCTTCTTCAGACGTCTGAAAGACATCTTCAGACGTCTGACCACTCTCTGTAATTCAAGAATTTGCGCTTCAGACATCTGAATCACTATGGCTCAAACGTCTTACACACAAGATTGTTGAATACAAGTCAATTTCATAACACGGTGGTCTTCAACGAGTGGTTGCCTGAGATGACAGTTGCCCGATGACCGTGGACACGGTAGACGACTGATGGTCTCATGAATTTTAAGTTTCAAGGGAATAATTAAGAGTGAATAAAAGACTCACGTTTTAATCATGTTTCTTTTATAATTTTGTATAAATAATTTTATATAATTAAAACATTTTTAGTAGATATTACTGCTCTCTATTTTGAAATGCTAGGCATAAATGAAGGACCAATGCTATTTTCAAATTTGCTCGAGCGACAATGACATTCATCTACTTTGTGGAAGGTCTTGCATTTGAAAACCTTCAATTGCAATGGCAAGAAGAGTTTTCAATTAATTATATGAAGAAAGTTCTCATGGAACTAGAGGCTTAACCCTTCCAACCCTTCCAACCCCCAACCCCAATCAAAGGCTACTGGCTGTCCTAGGGCTCAACCCTTCCAATCCCCAACCCCAATCAAAGGCTACTGGCTGTCCTAGGGCTCAACCCTTCCAACCCCCAACCCCAATCAAAGGCTACGGGCTGTTTTTGGAAGGGAAAAAAAACTTTCTTTTTCAAATTCTCTACAAACGTACATTTTGATTTTCAAATGAGTTAAGACTAATACTCCTTTCAGAATTATGCTGCTTGGAAATTTAAAAAGATGGAAATAGCAAAAGGAAAAAAGGAAAAAAGATACAATTCTGAATTGTTGCTTCATCTTTACTTGTTACTACCTCCGTTTCACAATATAGGTCTCTTTTCACTTCTTTCTTTTTCATCAAAATATATTTCCTTTTGTAATACCAAGAAGAAACTTTGATCATCAATTCATTTTTAATGCTGCAATTACTAAACTAACCTCAAGAAGAAATGATTTCTCTTCATGCTTGTTCAAACAGCAATAATGATGGAGTTAAAATAGGAACTTTACATTTATAAAATCATAAATTTTAGAAAATTCAATTTTCTCGGAATAGCCGTGCAAAATAAAAAAAAAACTTACATCATGGATTATAGTTTCTGGGGAAAAAAGGGTTTGAATTTCTTTGTTTTCAAGAAAAGTTTTTTCCCCAACTTCGAGAACAACAGTGAAAAAAGTGCTAGGGATGCAGACCTTAATCATATTATTCAATCCAAATTTGTCTTTAATATGGATAATCAATTGGTGCAAATATTCAAAACCATATTCCATCTGAATTATGTTAAAAGACTCTAAAACACATAATTCAGATTTCGATTTTGCAGGTTTGCAAAAGGACATATGGGAATGTCCTATATTCATAATTATATGTAGGTTATCACAAACTTCATTTAGTTATTGACTATTTTGATCATCGTTATCGCTTTGGTAATCAAACATGGTAAGTAATATAACCATCAAATATTACTTCTCTTTGAAACTCAAACATGCTATTTCTCATCGAATGTTACTCCATGCTAATTTTCAGTAATGCTTGTGAGGTCAAGTATTAAGCCTACCGGCAAAGACGGTCCTTATATTTGTATCTTTTCTCATGAATACCTGTTTGTTTTATGGATACCTCTAATAATTTTAATTTTAGATCTTCGTTTACCCACAAAATAAATACGATTCGGTCAAAGATTATCTGGGGATCAGAACCGTCTACAGTCGTCAGTGGATAAGGCTAATAAATCTTCAGTGGTGCATCATTCAACCAATCAGCAATTAATACTCAAGAATCTAAAATAAAAAACTAGTAAAAAATAAATATTGAAAAACAAAACGGTTGTTAGATCAATAATTGAGAGAGGAAGCAAGCAGGCGCGAACTCTCACGCACCCGTGGTCACAAATTGAAATTGCCGCCCAACAAACAAAAAAAAACGCCGATTTGCCGTCGGCGAGTCGTTATCTATTACGTCAGCACCGTCAAAGTTAACGTGGAAGACGCCGACCACCGCCCAAGTCTGTTGTTTGTTGTCCTCTCTTTTTTGATTCCCCTTGTAAATAAATAAGTAAAATAAATTTGAAGGGAATCTTTGATTGCATAAGAAAGCGGTTTCATTTGTAAATTTCTTACTTTTCTATAATAAATTGACAGAAATTTCAACGGGAGCAAGAAACATGCCTTCTATATGATATTTTATTGTTATTATTTAGGCTCATATGTGGGAAGCCGTTGGCACTACTAGAATAAGGGGTTGCCCCTACGGATAAAGGTTTCCGTAGGGGCAATAAAATGATGTCCCTACGGATTACTCCGTAGCTCCACATGGTTGCCCCTACGGTGTCATACGAATTAATTTAAAAATATTAAAACGTAATTTATTATTTGGCCCTACGGAGCCGCAAAAAAAGGACATACAGTTAAATCCGTAGGAGCATATATATGGGTTATTAATAAAAAAAGCCTTCCTTAATCAGACTTATATACAGGTCTTAATCGGCTTAAGGAGCACGAATATAAATAGCAAATACCTCGGGAAGAGAGATGAGAGTAGTGTTCTTTAGTTCCATGAGGGGATTATTGCAAGAGTTCCTGACCTGAAAGGACACCGGCAAGCTGTTGCCTTCTTTTTAAAGACCAATCATTTATTTATATATGAGATAATGGAAGAGATGGCGAGCCGTATCAATGATTCTCAATGGAGGATCGGGGCTTTTTTGACCAATTCTTGTTCAAGTCCGAAAAAAATCCGTTCGAGAAAGAAGAAGGCCTTTTCTTTTTCGATCGAGAGATTCAGCCGGTTGGTCCCGCCGTATCTCACAGATAGCAATCTTGATATATCAATCTTCTTCTTATGTGATGCATCTCTAGCAAGTTGGTGGGTGGCTCCTCCGTTGGTAGAGCCGCACCACACAAAAGGCAAAGCTTAGCTCGACTATTAAGCGAGGGATTCAGATGCAGGTAAATAATCACTTTTGAATGACGTTCTTCCTGGCCAATCCAATTGTAAGATGAAAGAGTGAAATTAGCTCTCGATCGTTCCCAAAAATTCATCTCGCTCTCACTCTCCCGCACGCGCCTCTCGTCGCCACCGCCCTCCCGCGTGCGCCTCGTCGTTCCCGACATCACCGTCGACTTCCTCGTCGCCACCGCCCCGACTCGTCGCCGATTGCGTCGTTGACCATCTCCGGTCTCCTCCATCGCCGGTCTAACTATAGGTTAGTAAATTTCATATTTTTATTTCTAATTATGCTTTTATTTCTGTTTTTGTTGATTATTGGGTTGCTACCTGGGCTAGGGTTAGGGTTCAGGGTTCGGTTAAGGTTAAGGTTAGGGTTAGGGTTAGGGTTAGGGTTCAGTTTAGGGTAGGGTTAGGGTTCGGTTCAGTTAGAGTTAAGGTTAGGGTTAATTAGTTGGGGTTAGGGTAAGACTTGGGCTAGGGTTAGGGTTAGGGTTCAGTGTATGGTTAGGGTTAGGGTTAGGGTTAGGGTTTGGTTCAGATTTAGGGTTAGAGGCCAGGGTTAATTTGGGTTAATTAGTGATAATTTGAAAAGGTTAGGGTGTTGATTAGGGTTAATTTGGATAAATCGGGTTAAGTTTGGGCTGATTAGGGTTAATTAGATTAATTTGGGTAAATTGAGTTAAGTTTGGGTTAATTAGGGATAATTTGTATTAGGATAACGATTATGGTTAATTGTGATTAATTAGGTTAATTAGGGTTATTTAGGGTTAGGGTTTAGGGTGCACTAGTTCATTTAGTAGGATACTCGGTGATAACGTAAACGTACAATTTTACCGTAAACGCAAGAAAAAATTACCCTAAACTAAAAACTTCGAACCCTTAATAACGAAACGTAAACGTAAAAGCTATTCAAGTTAAATGTTCAAATTAAAACCAACATATGATACTCGATAATAATATGAAACTTTCATATTCTCATCGATACTGATATATGAAAATCAAAGCGCGACTTAGTTCCCGTCTATCGATTAACATACGTTCGATATTCGTCTTGATATAGAATTATACGAAAGTTGTTAAATATCGGACGGTATAGTTCGGTACTAACAACCGTCGTATAGTCTATGTGATGAGAAGATTCAATCGTATGATAACCGATAGATTTGTCCAGTGTGAACAAGTTAGGAATGTATAAAGCAAACACCTGCATTCACCTGTGTTTTCATCCGTTTCGAGTTATTTCGTCGGTACTTTTCCGCTGGTTCTCTGTGTACAAAGATAGATTAGATGTTCGTTTCAGCGTTGTTTCACGGCTTTGAAATGATTATCTATTCTATTACAGTGTACTCGGAGAACAGCGGGGAGGTGCTGCCGAAATTTACTCGAAACGGTTGAAAGAACAAGCGAATAAGTGTTTACTCTATACATTCTTAATGGGATAGAAGCCTTACCCCCGACAGTCGAAACGCACACATAAAACACGAATACACAACAAACGCACACACAGCACATACACACTAACAACCCTACACTTAAGCGAAATTATAAATTGAAACACACATATATAGAATACAACTCTTACATGGGTATCCTCAAATCTAACTTTGATTATCGATAATTTATTCTTTTCAACGGCAAACGCACACACAAAACATATACACGGATTTTCTCCTTTGTCAGTAACCATCCCGTTCTTAGAAAGATGAATTAGATTGACCAGTGTGAACACACTTCGATTTTACGGTCAGGACGATCCATTTATCTTTTTGAACCAAGCGTTCCAAGTATACTACTCACAGTGTTTGAAGCATCCGGGATGGAGTGTCGTATGTCGTTGGAAACCCGGGGATGCTTACGATGTCCCAGAATTCGAGGACAGCTATGAGGATGAAGAAGAGAGAAGACTTAGAGTGCTCCGACCGTCTGTTTCAAAAGACGGGTTGTCTTCAGCTGATCATGAAGATACGTGTGTTAGAAATGATATCGATGATGAAATCCAAGAAGATATGTCTAATGCGTCCACGAAACGAAAAAGATTATCAGTAATGTTATATTATTACTTCACATTTTACGATCTATACATATATAGCATGCATATGTAATGATTGTCTAATGCGTCCACGAACCGTTTTATCTAGATTTGATGACGATGATGGGAGCAACGAGGGGCGGCAGGAGCTCCAGCCGCGGCACCGGCAAAGGCAGAGCAGTTCTGCCGCCCGGAGAGCTGCGTAGGGAGTTTCAGAGGGCCGGTCTTGCACCCCGATCGGAGACCCCTTCGGATGCCTCCTTCCGTGTGGAATTTGCCACACCTCCAGATATATTGCATGCATATTCATTTTGAATGTAATATTATAGATATACATGCATATTCATGTCAAAATTACTTATATAGTCAATGTTTGATTGTCTAGTTGTTGGTAGTGCGTCCACATTAGGGACAGAGGCTACTCCCGCACCTCCAGGTATGTTTATATATCATATAGTGCATGTATATTGATTTAGAATGCTATATCATAAATATACATACATTCTTTTTGCTCTTACATACTTACATCTCGGGTAGAGGCCACCACCGCACCTGCGGGTATATTTATATATCCTATAGTGTATACATGTTGATTTAGAATGTTATATTATTGATATACACATTCTTTTTGCAATTACTTATATAGTCAATGTTTGATTGTCTAATTATAGGTGGTGCGTTCACGTCTGGTGCAGAGGCCACTCCCGTCACTTCTATACCCTCCGCTCAGTCTGCAGGTTTGTATGAATAAATATAAAATATTTATTCATTTTACATATCCTTTAAAAATAAATATGAACTTCATGTAATTTTATCGATATTTATTTTCTAGTTGGAGATGCATCTACGTCCGGGTCATCGGCTGTTCCTCACCGGAGGAACTATCGTCCCGCCCGGGCCCGAGCTCGTGCTTCTGTCGCCGGAGGTATATATCACACTTCAATTTTCGCTAAACCTTAATTTCTTAATACCACTTTGTCTTAATATTGATTGTCTTGATATTTCTTGTAGATGCAGGGCATCCCCATCCCGAGAGGGCGGCTCGAGGCCCAAATCAGAACGATCCGATGCTGCTGACCCCAGTTCTAGACGCCGCACACGGAGGGCACCACGGAGGTTGGGAGAGGCCGGGGACTGGGTCCTAGCAGGGCCTATATGAGGTTGAACTCTACTCCGGCGGTTACTTCCCTTACTCCCCGTGAGCGACGTCTAGAGCAAGATGTTGTCACCTTGAAGACCACCGTCCAGGAGTTGAAGGAGATGATGGTATGTATACTATTTAATAGTAAAATATTATATCATATTATAGATAGTAACATATCCAATATTAGTAGCCTGAGCTTATTTGGTTGTAGACTTAACTTTGATTAATCTTAGATTGGGGTTTCGCAATAACCTGATAATGAAACTAATTCGACTAATACACAGTTCTTACTCGTTTATTACACACAAAATTGAACAGATGCGACAGGGTACTTCGGCTGCGGCTCCAGCTCCACATGCATCTCTTTCGGCTGCGGCTCCGCAAGCCACTACCTCGGCTGCGGTTGCGCAGACCACTCCTGCAGCTCCATAGCTCGCTCAGACTCTTGCACAGTCCGCTCCTTCATTGGTTGAGTTTTTGACGATCCAGGGCTGCACCGAGGAGCAGATGCGCCATATTACGTTGATTATCAGAGGTGGAGGAGCTGGACCGAGCTAGGGTAGCTTTATTTATATTTTTGAGAATGTATATACTTATCTGATACATATTGTATAAATTTTGGACGATAATGGTTGGTGATTGTTTGCTTGTTCACGATGATTTATCCTGATATCGTATTCTGTTTGTCTATTTCTTTTATATATTATGTGTGGGATGTTGATTATGAATATTTTTGTATTTGGTTATATGATGAATATATTATTGTGCACATGGCGGGTTAAAAGCAGGAAGCCCTTTTTAAAAAAAACCCTGATATTATGTTCCTACGGATTAATCCGTAGGGCCATCTGTTGCACCTACGGATTAATCCGTAGGTCCACGGTTTTTCTCTACATATTTATCCGTGGGGACAAAATATCAGGATAACCGACATTTTGCCTTTATGGACTCAGTAACAGGCGTTACACTTGCCCCTACGGATATAGCCGTAGGGGCTTATATTTATACCTACGGCTAACTCCGTAGGGGCCGGAAGTTGCCCCTACGGATAGCACCGGAGGGGCAAGTATTTTATTTTATAAACCACTAAATTAAATAAATATTTGTCTCTACAAAATACACCGTAGGTACATAGTCCCCTACGCATTAAACCGTAGGGGCAATTTTTACTCCATAAGGACATGCTCAGGACGAAGACTTGCACCTGCGACCACTGTACCTACGGAGAATTTTCGAGCCCTTACAAATATATCCGTAGGGGCAGTGTTTTGCCCCTACGGATAAAGCCGTAGGGACAACCCTTTATTGAAGTAGTGTCGCTTTTTTATCAAAAGATAGAAAGCTCTCATAAACTTGAAAAACCTAAGCTTTATCACATAATCTTCAAGGAATATAATTTTATTCAACGCTCTTTTTCATATCTAAAATGTCTCTCTAATTAATTTAATTGAATAACCTAGTTGTTACCTTGTCTTCTTCGTTTTCAAATCCGTACAATTTTGAATCCATGTTCATTCTTTGAAGGAGAATAGAGAAGATAGACCATGTCTTAAATTGAAGATTTTGGAAAGAAAGGAGAAAAAAAAGTTTGGAGGGAAAAAACTTAGTGAAGAAAGAGTGAAAGAATTTAGAAAGTAAAGCATTTAAGGAAACATACATTGAAGACGTGTTAAATTTGTGGGGGTAAATTGCATGTTTTTAAGATAAGGGGTTCTTCTGTTTTTCGGGCAAAAGCGAGGGACATTTACTGCATTTTAGCCAATTATTTATTCATGAAAAAAATCCATTTGCTTGATTTCATCATATCGTTTTTGATCAATTAATTACATGCATAATATACAGAATTTATAAATTGTAAGTATCTCCAGCATTTAGCATATAGGGTTACGTGGCTCGTCCAATTTCAAATTCAAAGAAAAACCTGGAAAAATAAAAATTTCAATCGAGTATTAGAATACTAAATATTATTTTTAAGTATTCGTCTCAGGTGTAAAGGGCAAAAAAAGTAAATATAATTCTAAGCATGTTGATAATTTAGTGAAAATCAAGATGTTAAAAACTAAACCGATGGGTAGTTGAATTAATACCTTGAGCTCTCATTTCCTGGTCTTTCCACACAACCCTTGTGAGCGTGTGTTATGCCCATGCCAAGTAACAATTTATGAATAGTCTTTTACTATGATTTGGCTAGTGAATCTAATTTTGTATATTTTTATTTATAATAAATGCTAAATATAATTAGACAGCCTAGTTTTTATTTGATGCCAAAAAGATAAAAACATCCAAATGATTGGATATGGCTCCGTTCTAATGTATACCATACAAAAAGGGATGTCTCCCGTTGTATCCCAATATATCAAAATAATCGAATATATGTTACATGCCTCTTAAGATGTCAATAGCCGGTAAAACGAAAACACCATTCAATTCGTACCAAAAGAAGTATAAGAAGTTACCTTCATTATTATTTTGAATAAGAAGAGAGTATAGAGCACAAGGAACAAGACAACAAATAATTTTTTAATGCTGCTTCATTATTAATTTTCAAAAGAAGAAATATATGGCTCCTATAAATTAATTTGTTTATTTGTTTGTTTGTTTGTTTTGCCCATACAAGAAGCATAAGAAGTTACCTCATAACCGTTTCTTTATTCCAAAAATAAATAAACAAGCACTAGAAGTAAATTTCAGGACTTTTTATATGACATTTTTTTTGGAAGTTACTTCAAGGATATTCCCGATTTTTCCGGTACCTCCGGTCATCCAAACAGAAAATGAATTATTAAATATAATAAAAAGCTTGCAAAAAAATAAAAGAATCTAACAATATTCATTTCCCAAAAAAAATGGCGAAAATCCAGATTCTGCCAGCTGGCAGCCCGGGCAGATTTTTCGTTCCCATTTCCCTCTTCCCCTTCATTACACGCTTCCTATAAATTCCCACCCTCTCTTTTTTTTAATTTTAAAACTCGTTGGGAAAAAAACAATAATAAAAAAAACAGAGAAGAGAAAGAGAGAGCCGACTCCGGGTTCTGTCTCTCTCTCTCTCCCTCTCTATTATCATCTCTTTTTTCCTCTAATTTTTTTTGTTTTGCGAATAAAAATCTCAGCATTTTGATCTGAGATGGGGTTCGGAGAAGGGGGGATCTGCAGTGAAGAGAGAGGGAAGGGTGGGTCGAGATTAGGGTTTCGGAGTTTGATGAGGAGGAAGCAGGTGGATTCCGATAGGGTTAGGGCTGAGAGCGGCCATCACAAGCTCGCCAAGGAGCTGTCCATTCTGCAGCTCATCGCTATAGGTACTCAACTTTAAAAAAGCCACCTTTTTTCGGTATTTTGATTGGATGAGAGCGAGATAGAGAGATTGATTTGGTGGTAGATATGCATATATTGGTGCGTGGGAACTATTTGCTTAATTGACTGTGCTATAAATGGAGAGCTTAGTTCACAGCATCTTGTTGTATAATTTTCAAGCACAAATCATTAAGCTAGATTCGATGTCAATTTGATGATTTTTAGTTATTTTGAGCTTTGAATTGGTTTAGCAATGCTGTGTTATGTTAACTAAACTAGCGTTTTCAGGACATGTTAGCCGATTTAGTGTTGCAACAGATCCATGAAGCATGATGATTTTCCCTTATTCCATCAAATTTTGACCAAGCTCTTTTTGTTAAGTGAAGCATTAACAAAGTGCTCCAATGACAAAAAATTCATCATTAGTCACTATAGGTCATGTTTGAATTAAGTGATTTGACCGACATAGATTTTCAATGACGAAATTGCCACAAAAGGATGAAGTTTTATGTGCTTGCTCTATCTGTTTAAGCTCCCTGTTATAGATTCACTACAAACTGGATCTGCCGTTAGTTTAGGCTCTACAGCAAACTATTTCTATCTGTAATTCATTATGTGCTAATTATCATCGTTAGCCTCATAAACTGCTTTCAGTTTGCTGTATAGCTGTGGTTCTCACGTACACATTACTTTGATCAGGCGTTGGCTCGACAATAGGTGCTGGAGTTTATGTTCTCGTTGGAACTGTCGCTAGAGAACACTCGGGGCCAGCTCTGACCATTTCATTCTTAATTGCTGGAATCGCCGCTGCCCTTTCGGCATTCTGTTATGCTGAGCTAGCCAGCCGTTGCCCTTCCGCAGGAAGCGCCTATCATTACTCGTACATTTGTGTTGGAGAAGGGTAATTAACCTTAATTCTTTATGCACCATCTGTTACCATGACTATCCAAATCCACTAAAATCTATGGTTATATTTATATATATAACGAGATTATGTAATTGAGAGTTGTAAATAAAATAATGGATTCTGTAAGTCTAACACTCTTCTGTATTCTCCCCCTTACAGTGTAGCTTGGTTGATTGGTTGGGCCCTAATTCTTGAGTATACAATTGGTGGTTCAGCTGTTGCACGAGGCATAACTCCAAACTTGGTATGTATATTTTATTACAGAAATCTTCCCTTACTTTTTGATATTTCTGGCACTTTTCTTGGATCTGATGCTGCAATGCATGTAAATTTGTTACCTCTTTCCTTTCAATCGAACTTGAAATGCTTTACATAGATAAACACACTTATTTACTTACCACAAAAGGAAGCAAAAACTCCTTGCCTTGCACTGATAACCTGGTTTGCATTTGTTTCAAGCTTTATCTAATTGAGGTGGAATAGAGCTTAGCCTGAAGGGTAACACCCAGTTAGATTCTCGTTGATTATCTTGAACTTAATTAAAAGCAAAATTTTCCTACATGGAATGTTTCAATCAGTAGTTATTTATGATGTATTTGGTGCTTGCATATTAGATTAACAAATCTCACAGGCAAATCTTTCTTATGCCACACAATTGGTCATATGCTCTATTTATTAAAGTCTAGACTTCTCTGTTGAGAAAGAAAACCTTATTGGTCTGTTTATTAGAAAACCTGCTTAAACGTATATTCGAAGGTAAATAACACAAACTGGATTCCATCTGGAAGCCATGTGATGGTTTAGTCATTGGCAAGTTAGCTTGAATAACTCTCCTATTCATAGTTTGTTAGTGTTAAAAGTTATTTGTTAGTGTTAAAAGTTATACTATCTTATGCTTATACTCAACTTGTACTGTCTTAGGCCTTGGCCTTTGGAGGACCAGACAGTTTGCCCTCTTTCCTAGCACGTTCTCAAATTCCAGGACTGGATATTGTCGTTGATCCATGTGCCGCAGTTCTTGTTTTAATAGTTACCGCTCTGTTATGTGTGGGGATAAAGGAGGTACATATGCTTATTGATGAAAATTTTAGTTTTCCCATCTTTTTTGTTTACTATAATAAGTTTAAAATTTCGTAAAAAAATTTCTCTGCAGAGTACATCCGTACAAGCTGTGGTCACTGTTTTAAATGTAATTGTCATGCTGTTTGTTATTGTGGCTGGTGGATATATTGGCTTTAAGACTGGATGGGTGGGATATAGTGTTTCAAGCGGGTAACAGAACTCCTTCAACTCATAAAAGCTGCAGTTTTTAGTGTGACAACCAGCTTGAATCTTCTTCTTGGCTTTTCAGATACTTTCCTTACGGCGTCAATGGAATGCTTGCTGGATCAGCAACTGTTTTCTTTGCATACATAGGTTTTGATTCAGTTGCTAGCACGGCTGAGGAGGTAAGCACATTGGATATTATGGAAGGGTTGTTTGTTTGGTGATTTTTTTCTTTATATGGTTTCTAATAACAGTATCATGCTTAATGTTCTTGCAGGTGAAAAATCCTCAGCGTGATTTGCCATGGGGTATAGCATCATCTTTATCTATTTGCTGCTGCTTGTATATGATGGTTTCTGTTGTTGTGGTTGGCCTGGTACCATACTTTGCAATGGATCCTGATACTCCGATTTCTTCTGCATTTGCTAAACATGGAATGCAGTGGGCAATGTAAATTAAAACCCTCCATTTAACGTTATAATGAACTCTTACTGCTTGGTAATTGTCCTGTTATTCTAGTTCCTTGTTATTGATCTTAACCTTTTTGATGTCGCATGCAGGTATATTGTTACAGCCGGTGCTGTTCTTGCTCTCTGTTCCACATTGATGGGTTCACTTTTGCCACAGGTGCAAAATTTAAAGTTCTAGTACTTGTAATGCTTCAATTACTTCCAGACACACACTGCCACAATATTTAGGGCAACATAATGATATATCTGAGCTGCCTGATGCTGTCATACATCAAATTCTAAGTCTGTGTCGATGTATTATATTGCCATGATCATTAGATGTGTTATGCTTCTTACTCTGCTGGACTAATGGCTGATATTTTTTATAATCTTTGAAGTTACTGCTTTAGATTATAGAACTTATCAATTCTTAAATAGAATACAAGCTGAAATGTGGATATCCTTTCTTTTCATTTCTCAGCCTAGAATTCTGATGGCAATGTCTAGAGACGGGCTGCTGCCACCTTTTTTCTCGGATGTGAACAAACGCACTCAAGTTCCTGTGAAGAGTACAATTTTGACCGGAATATGCGCAGCTTTCCTGGCATTTTTTATGGATGTTTCACAGTTGGCAGGCATGGTAATATTTTGCTCTATGGTTATTGTCTTCTTATAGGTATAAATAAATTCATGACACATTGTCATTTGACAACTAGTAGAATATTCATGTAGGTCAGTGTTGGTACACTCCTTGCATTCACCATCGTTGCTATTTCAATCTTGATTCTTCGATATGTTCCTCCAAATGAGGTGCCTCTTCCGTCATCACTTCAAGAGTCAATTGATTCAGTATCATTTCGTTATAGCGTTCAAGAAAAAGAAGGGGGATCTTCAAAAAGTCCTGTTGAAAAGATACAAGATGCGACTTCTGTAAATACTCAAGAGGCATCGATCAAATATCCTCTTATTGTAAAGGAAGATGTGTCAGGTATCAATTTGGAAGTTGCTTACTATTCTATGAACCTTTTCTTTATAAAAACGAATAGTGTGATACATTAACAACTTGATTCTTTTTTCCATTTTTTCTTTTTGAAAGGTGAAGTTTGTTATTTATATGGGCAATTTTTGAATATTGCAGATAAACTGAATGAACAAAAACGGCGTAAGCATGCAGCATGGAGTATAGCATGTGTGTGCATTGGAGTGCTTATCCTGACTTCTTCAGCATCAGTTCCATCCTTTCCTGGGTTAGTTATTCTTCAAGGCCTTTACAATATATCATTGATGAGATATTTGGGCTGATCTTTACATTCGCTTGATATATGATATATATGCACTTTTGATAACGCTATTTCCCCATAAAATCTTAGGTATATACTATATGCTGCTCAAATTGCAGTACAAGTTTTATCAGCAGCCATCAGCAATCAATGTTATGTTTATCATATAGAGCGGTAGCAAAAATTGAAAACAATGTAGTAACTTTTACATTGTTTGGCAATGTTATTATATACGCAGTATTAATACCGAGGCACTCTTGTCTCTAAGCTGGATTTTGTGCCATAGCATAATATGTCGTTTACTCACTGCATAAAACCTCATGTAATATCAGTAGCGCACATCGTATATTGACTTTCAAGTTCTTATTCGTATTTCAGCTTGGTACAATATTCAGTTTGTGCCTTCGGCGGCCTTCTCCTTTTGGGAGGTCTGGTTGTACTTTCCTGGATCGAGCAAGATGATGGTCGGCATAGTTTTGGACATGCAGGAGGTAATTATTATTTAATAGAAGTAAGTTTGTTTTGATTTGTATAGATTGCAAACTTGATCGGTAACGATGTAAGTTCTGACTCTTTTACAGGATTCATTTGCCCTTTTGTTCCGCTTCTCCCGATCTGCTGCATTGTCATTAATGCATATTTGCTTATAAATCTTGGGTGAGTAGTTAATCCCAGTGCTGGTTTTTATTTTCTGAGATTAGTTTATATTTATGGTTTGGTTATAATGTCTATATTTATGACCAAAAGCTTTTATTTTCCATTTATTTAACCTAAGGAGTCAAGTATAAAGACGTAATTTAGGGTGGGCCACACCCAACTTAACCCCATGCACCTCTTGTTTTACTCCTGTTGGGGGCCGCAATTAGCTATAGTATACCACTGCCCCATTAACCTCTTTTAACTTAATTTCATAGGATAGCTATCTCGACATATAGGTGGGTACCTGATTGTGCAGAATTTACATTCAAAAACAAATGTGTTGGAGAAGCAATCATGACATTCCAAAGTTGAAATCCGAAGAGAAAATCCAATTCCATGTCTTATTCAGTTCTGTAGGTTCATTTGTTGATTTTGTTTTTAATTGGATAAATTTTCAACAAAGCAACCAACAGAACATTAGGAAAATCACCCAATTAGAAGCAAATTCGATATTAAAATTCTAATTTGCAGCACATTCTATAAAACCCTAGAAACTAACCCCCATTAGAAGCAAATTCGACAGTAAAAAGCCTAGGTAGCAAATAACAAACAAAAAGTTGAGAAATTACCCAGTCAGAAGCAAATCAACGGCAAAACTCTAAATTTTGACAAGAAACCGATGTTTATGAAATTGCGGCAAAGAACCAACAAAATCCTAGAAAACGTTGCAGCCAAAAGAATAGTCACAATATTTGAAGTTTTAACTACATAGAATCCAATTCAATGACTTGAAGATTCTTCAGAAATCTTATATATTTAATGGTTATGGAAAATTAGCCTTAATTTTGTGAGATTTTTGGCCTGCTGATCTAATTGCTTCTGTTTGTATTCTTATAGCTTCTTTCACATAACAATCCAATTTTAGTTGGTTGTAGAAGGTGCAGTATTTAGAGTTGATTGTAAAAATGTCATTAATGAAAGTGGCATGCTTTTATTATTAATGGACAGAACATTTGTTGCAGCCAATTTGGCTGCAGTATATTTTTTTGCTTCATTTTGCTAAACAAACATTATGAAAAAAAACATATAATTTTTTTCCCTGACAAATACTGCATGCAGCTCAAATATAACCAAAAAGCCCTTGTAGCCGAAATGGTTTTTTATCCTATCTTTTTTCAGCACGAATTAAGCTTCAATAAGATCATATCTTTTGTATCTCAAAACTTACAGAATATTTGTTTCTCAGATCTGGCACCTGGATGCGTGTTTCGATATGGCTATTGATTGGTGTTTTCGTGTACCTATTCTATGGCCGACGCCATAGCTCATTAACAGATGTAGTATATGTTCCAGTGGCCCATGCAGATGAGATTTATAGAACCTCTACAGAGTTTGTGGCTTAGTACACAATTACATCAGCAAAACCTTCTTTCATGTACAATTCCCCTGTTGTACCATTTTTAATGCAGTGATATTATAGTTATCGGAAAGGAAATTGATCAGCGGATTCTTCCCTCAGAAGTAGCAGGGAAAATGTAAATAGATTGAAGAAAATGTTAGCGAATGCTGAAAATTAGTTGTTTTCAGCTGTATTGTTTGATGAAATCGATTGTTTATATGTAAGAAATATTAGCAATGACACTTCGGCTCTGTTCTTGTTTCTGATGATTCTATCCACGCATGTGGTGCGACTAAGTGTAGTGTTTGAGAATATGATTTCTGGTCGAAACTTAGACCGAGTAATGTACTTTACGCCATCTCAATATATAGCTTGTGAACTTTTGAAATTGGATCAGAAAGATATTGTCCTGCTGCTGCAGATAGATTAGAAAAACATCTTCTTGATATATAATTTAAATGAAGAAAGCATCAAGGTCTAGTTAGGCACTGTGGTTCCAAACTATAAGAGTGTGGTTTGGAGTCCAAACTATAATAGCCGATTCTGTTGGTTATGTTAGAAAGCTGACAGAGAGTTTTCCTATTAGGTATTTATGAGGAGTCTCCCATAGTCCCCTTGAGAGAGAGAGAGAGAGAGAGAGAGCAATGAAGGAGAGTCTGGAGTTGTGGTCTGAGGGAAGATCATATGCTTTAGGGTAAATTGTCAAAAAGAAGAAAAAAAACTGCCAAAGTTTTCTGCTGTAAATGACACCTGGGCCAAAGAATCTCATCACAGGCAATATCTGTATAGTTGCCTGCAACATTTAGTTAGCGATGTTAGTTAACCGTATACATATTGCAGAAAACTGTATATATATTACAGGAAACTAGATGTTGGATATTTTTTTTTGGGGAGGGGCGGGGGATAGCGGAAAACATATCCAGAGGGCTTTTGACGAGAATTTTTGGGTCAGGTTTTTTCTGACAATTTACCCTTAACTTCATAGATTAGGTTTAAAAAAAGATTATGATTTGAAAAATATCATTTCATCACGTCTCCGCTGTTAATTATGGGCAGTATATTATGATAGCTAGGAGGGGTACAAATGCTCAACTCCTTGTAGCACACCCCTTCTAGTACAGAAGATCCATTTGCTTTAAACCCAGTCTTCTAGTCTTTTAGCTAGATTTTTGTGTGCATATACCCGTGACTGCGGCCTCCATGAGGAGGAATAGAAACACTTGATTGCTTACCAAGACTTAAACTTGGAAGGAAGCCTAGAAGGGAGTCAGACTGCGAAACAAACATTTTTGATATCAATTAATGATCACAACGTGAAAATATATGTTTCAGCAACATCAAAGTCAAGTCCGTACATTTATCAATGGAGTACAATACAAACGAGAATTAGTATGTTACTCTCTCATGTGGAAGGAGTCTGGGAATTAAGCAGAAAAATTGATAAGAAATACAATTCTAAAGCTAATTAACATAAAAATTCCTGGCCACATCAATACATGCTTCCAAATTTTCCCTGATCAAAATACACTATAAATATTACTTATGTACAAAAAGGTCTTGAACGTACAAAATATTCGATCAGCAAACATCAATAAAAATCTTGAGTTTCGATGATTAGACCATAATTGAGATGCCCAAATAAAATCACACTGAAACATAAAATTATTTTTTTAGCAAGTATTCACAACAGAGACAGTAGAGGTCAGTTTCTACCCACTTCTCTTGGTTCCAAGTGCTACTATCATTTCTTGCATACAACAATAGTTCTAGATTATTCTGGTCACCACAGGCCCCGACCAACAATACATCTTCATAATTTATAATATTACAAATTTACAACCAGCCAAATGCCGCAATAACTCAATTAAAATCCGAGGAGAAAATGATCTCTCTGTCGATTTGACTAATCTCATCATCCTCAGTCATCGCCTGCAAATATTTACGAAAACATCATGATTAATTTTTCATCGGAGAAAAAAGTTGAATAGACATCAAGTGTTTATTCTTTCTTCTTCTTCTTCCTCTTCTCTCCTAAAGATGGCCTGCCTTTCTAATCTCAATTAATACCAAAATTAGTTAATTACCATATAATATTTATCGAGGTCAGAAGCATGAGGCTGAAATAAGGGAAAAGCTAAAACCCTGTTGGAATAGAGTTTAGATCTTGAAACAATAATTTGAAATAGATAAAAGATAACGAGGAAAGCAACATACCAGAGCCGTCTTTGATTTACAAATGCAAGGTGCTCCATATTTACACCACAAGCTCGTCCTCAAGATAATTGTATTCGAATGTGAATTCGGTCTTAATCCTTTGGCACCTGAAATGAGCATCAAGATGCCGTCAAAATAAACAGCTTATGGTTCCTGATTTTATATATAGAATTGGGACACATTATCACTTTGCGGATTTGATAACGTTCCCCCCCCCCCCCCCCTAATTGAAGTGTTAAACTTACAAACTAGCACATTTAGATTCTACAGTTTGAATCACTCAGTTCTTGTCATGAACCAAGCTTAACTGTTTAGGTCAAAGGATGACAATGTATATCAACTTATCAAGACAACAGAATACTATGAACTCTCACTCTCAAGTGGGCGTCTGAAGTTTGGGTCCCATGGGAAAGACTTCGTTAGCTAGCAAAGTCAGAACAAAGGTAGGTAATTAAATATATTTTAAATTGGCAATGATGAGGCTTGAACCTAAGACCTCATGAAACATGACGAGCTTTGATGCCAAGAACCACTTTACCCAAAAGCGTAAATTGTCAGATCGTGGGATAACAATGTATACCAAGACAACATAATACTTTAGTGGTTGATATACTGATCAACTTGTAAAAATGAATACACCAAACATATGTTGTCAACTAAAAAAGGATCTTGGAATTATTTTCTATGGGCGTATTATTTTCTACAAGCAGTTGAGAAACTAATCATTATATATACAACTAGCAAATACCTCGCGCCTTACACGCGAGTGTTAAACATATCTATGAGTAAATTGAGGAGGAAAAACACTATGACTACTTTGGCCGTGTTTGGTTATATGAAGTTGGAATTACAATGCATTTCCAAATGCATGCTTTTGCAACTACCATAATTGAAATTGCCTTTCATTGTTTGGTAGAATTAGTATCAACTACAGCCAACAAATTGTTAAGTATTGAATAGTTAATAACAATTTTATATTATATATAGTAAGAAATTATCAAAACCATTTTATTATTATATATTTGCTTACTTGAAATGTGTTCTGCACAATTCCCAAAATGTAGTTGCAACTACGCCAATTTTGAGCGCAATTGCAACATTTCAAGCCTAAATGCTTTTTGCAACTACATCTTGTGTTGCCAAGACATGTAAACGAAACAATCATTTTTCCAACACTGTGTAGTTAAAGCCACATATGGTTGCAAAAACATGTAACCAAACTTCCCCTTGCATAGATTATTCAACTCAAAATACGAAAATGATTCGTTGCATATTACCTGAATGAGAAGAGAGAGTGCAACTTTTTGAGGACGATTCTTAATTTTTTTACTTGCCTTAGCTTGAATTCTATAGACGGCTATTTGTAATTGTTACAAATAAAATATAGATTTAGATTTAGTTAGATTGGTAAGATTTAGATTTGATTAAATCTAAATAGATTATTTGTATTTTCCTATTATTAGTAAAACAATGATATATATATATATGAGAATAATGGAGGAAATGTGCCATAGGAGGGAATTTCCTCCTATGACGTTGAAAAAATACACCCTCCATGTTTTTATTCGACGATCAGCACCCATCTTCATCTTTATCGTCTAAAATGTTGATACACCAAATTTCATTAGATTCGAATGGTTTTTCACCGTTAATTTAGTGGGTAGAAAATTAGCGGTTTACCGACAATATTACTTTTTACATTGCTAATTCAACGGTGAAAAAGTGGTGGAATCACATAAAATTTAGTGTATCCACATCGTATATGATAAAGATGATGATGGGTGCCGATCGTCGAAAAAAGTCGCGAAGGATATAGATTTTAGACGCCGCCTGACGAAAATGCCTCCTAGAGCCGCTTTCCTCCATTATTCTCTCTCTATATATAGAGGAGAGGGGATTCTCTATCTCCTTTGTAATTTTCCTTAATTCTCTGATTTCATGGTATCGGAGCCTAGCCCTAACAACTAGCCCTAACCCATCTTCCAACCCCGCTCCCCCTTCCAACCAACGCCCTCGCCATCTAGATATAGATCTAGTCTTCGCCATCACCGCATCTCCACCGATCCAGCCCAAGTGCCATCACCACATCTCCACCGATCACCGATCACCATCACCGCATCTCCACTGACCCGGAGCCCATCACCACTTCGCCATCTTCGCCGACCAGGAGCCCGTCACCGCATCAGCAACCGCCATTGCTTCGCCATGACTCCATCAGCATCCGCCGCCGCCTCGCCACGACTCCATCAGCAACCGCCGTCGCCTCTCTATAAGCAACCTTTTATTAAAAACCGGTGAAGATTTGGAGGTGATTTGGTGAAGAGATGGGGTTGTAGATCCAGTCAATCGCCACCGACGCGGAGACTTTTTGACTCCCCCCTAAACTGCATGCTTGAGGAAAGCAAAACCAACATAAACTCTCTCTGGCCTCATAAATAAATAAAAATTGTTGGTGATTAATTGGTGTCAGAAGTGGGATATAAAAAAATCGAGGCCTCCAGTGATTACTTGGTGGTTTGGGTTAATATTAAAAAAATTCGTTACTATTGCACAGTTGTTGGCACTCTTTGATCATGAGTGATAAAGAGTCTCTGAAAGATACACTAATGTTTCGTATCCTAATTTTATACAAGAACCCGATTGAATACCGGCAAATATCCTCGATGGAAGGCTGTGGAAATGTTTGCCAAGGAGCATAGCTTAAGGAAACATCTCGTTAAGCCACCTCCTTATGATCCTTCTGAAGACTGGGTATCACATGATGCCATGTTGTATCGCTTGATGACTAAGGCCATGAAGGATGAGATTGTGTTGCAAGTCTTCAAATACTCAACCGTTTACTCTATTTGGAGTTGTGTGACAGAGATGTTTGAAAGAAAAATTTAGTGCTATGGTAGCAGAGAGTTTTAAATAAACTTGAGCGAGAGAACAAATCTGTCTCATTTTATTATGGTGAAATCAAAAGGCTTGTAGCAGAACTCATTTCGATTTATTCTATTGGTGGTGAAAAGAAGGGATGGAAGACATATCATGATCATATGATGGTGATGACATTTCTTGCTGGTCTTGGTCCCGAATTTGAAAATATGCGTCCACAAATTTTAGGCGGATCAAAGGTCCTCTCTCGCGGATGCTTATAGGGTTGTTCTTCGCGCCTATCCTTCTTTTGTTGTTGAAGGTACTATTGATCATGTTGCAAAAGACCGTGAATACAAATCAGCCCTTGTTTCTTTTTATGGTAGTAGAGGACGAGGTGGACGTAGTACACGAGGACGTGGTAGAAGAGGTTGAACGCCTTTTGGAGAAAGGGGCGAGGAGGTGATTGTTTCAGTTTACATTGTAAGATGATTGGCCATACTAAGGATACTTGTTATTCGCTTCATCTGGATCTCCGACCTCAATGGGCTGCTAGAGTAGCTACTTCTGACATTAAACTTGCTACTTCTACTCCTCATGATGCTACTGGACTTTCTGATCACGAAATATTGCGACTTAGGTCTCTTCTTACAGGATCTATTTCCTCGAGCTCCACTACGGCTTTGGCTAAAGGTTAACACATGTCTTCTAACCCATACATCTCCATCATCATGGATTATTGACTCGGAAACATCATATCATATGACTGAAACATCATGTATTTTCTCATCTAAAATTGCATATCCCGATGGTATTACACTTGCAGACGGTTCAATCTCTAAAGTAGAAGACATTGGTCATATTTCTCTTACTCCATCCATGTCGTTATCATCAGTATTATATGTTCCTTGATTTCCTTTCAGCCTGATCTATGTAAGTAAACTTGTTCATACCTTGAATTGTTCAATAACTTTTTCTCCTTCTGGCTGTGTCATGCAGGATCCGAGGACAGTGAAGGTGATTTGTTCAGGACGTGAACTTGGAGGCCTTTATTATTTTGATGGACAGCTACCAAAGGTTGCTTACTCAACAAATAGTCATATGCTGGTTAACCTCTGTCGCTTAGGTCATCCTGTTCTGCCCATTTTACAGAAATTAGTTCCCTCTTTATCTATTTCGTTATCATTAGAGTACGTCGCTTGTGAGATCAGAAAGCATACTTGTGCTTCCTATCAGTCTAGAGTCAATAAACGTGCTGAGAAACTATTTGATTTAGTGCATTCTGATGTTGGGGGGCCATGTCCTATTATGTCAAACCGTGATTTTCGATATTTTGTTATTCTTGTTGATGATTACTCTCGAGTGACATGGTTATATTTGTTGAAATCTAGAACTGACGTCTTTGATGCCTTTAAATCATTTGTTACTGAGGTGCAAAATCAATTTGGTATTAATATCAAAACTCTGAGAAGTGATAATGCAAAGGATTACTTTAATAAAAGGTTTACTCGGTTTCTTGACACGTTTGGTATTATACATTAGTTTTCATGACCCTATACACCTCAACAAAATGATGTTTCTGAACGAAATAATAGTCATCTATTGGAGGTCACACGTTCTCTTTTGTTCCATATGAATGTTCCTAAATGTTTTTGGGATGATGCCGTTCTCACTGCTTGCCCTCTTGTCAATCGTCTATCAAGTTCAGTCTTAGGGGGGAGAAATTCCAATCTCTACTTTATTTCCCTCTAAACCTTTATTTTCTCTTCCTCCGCGTGTTTTTGGTTGTACTTGTTTTGTCCACAATCATCAACCTGGCTTATCAAAGCTCGATCCCAAGTCTATTAAGTGTGTTTTCTTAGGATATTCTCGGAGTCAAAAGAAATACAAGTGTTATAGTAAAGAACTCAATAGAGTTTTTGTTTCAGCTGATGTGACCTTTCATGAGAGCACACCTTTCTTTGGTACTAATGTAATACCCCAGTCACTGAGAAAGGATTTTCCTATTAATGAAAATGATATTCTTGTTATCGAATCTTCTTTAGCCAATCCTTGTGTCTCAATAGCACCAAATACTTCAGAACTAGATAGTCGTTTAATTGAGCAACCAACTCAGGTGGAAGAAAACGAAAAAGAGAAGCCTCCAGTCATTGAAGAACTTGCACCTGGTCCAGACTAAGATCCGATTTAGACTGATCTTGATCTTCCAATTGCCCTTCGCAAAAGTACTCGTATCATTAAGCCTCTCTATCCTCCATCAGATTATGTCATGTATGCTAGACTCTCGTACAAAACATTTACTGCTGCCATTGAATCCTATGATATTCCTTCTACATTTGATACTTTGGCTCATCTCAAATGGAGGAAAGCCATGAAAGAAGAAATGTTGGCCTAACGTTTGAATGGTACGTGGAAGCTTACCCAGTTGTCTGTTGAAAAGAGAGCAGTTGGTTGCAAATGAGTATACACCATTAAGCTTAATCCAGACGGTTCATTGGCTCGTTTGAAGGCCAAACTTGTTGCCAAAGGCTATTCTCAGACTTATGGAGAAGATTATGATGAGACTTTTTCTCCTGTGGCAAAGAAGTCGTTTGTACGTATATTCTTATCACTTGCAGCCATGTATTATTGGCCGCTACATCAGCTTGATGTGAAGAATGTGTTTCTTCACGTTGACTTGAAAGATGAAGTATATATGGGGTAACCACCTGGTTTTGTTTCTAGGGGGTTTAGTAAAGTCTGCAAACTTCATATATCTTTATATGGTCTCAAACAGTCTCCACGTGCTTGGTTGCGTGTTTAGTTTGGGAGACTAGCTAGCATTATTCTTTATATGGTCTCAAACAATCTTCGCATGCTTGGTTTGGGAGACTAACTAGCGTTCAAGCGTTTGGGTTATGCAAAAGCAGCAATAATCATTCAGTTTTCTTTAGAAATCGAGGCGGCTATAAGATTTTAATAGTTGTTTATGTTGTCAAGTTATATCTAGGGCAGGGGGAGCCAATTACCGATCCAGGACGATATCCTACAGTGGTTGGTAAGTTTAATTATTTGACCGTAACAAGGCCTGACATCTTTTTGCCTGTTAATATAGTTCCCCAGTTTATAGTGGATCTTAGAAATTCACATTGGAGTGCAGTGATGCGTATCCTTCGCTATTTGAAAGTTACACCAGGGAAAGGTATTATGTATAAGAACTTTGGGCATTCTAAAGTTACAGGGTTTACAAATGCAAATTGGGCTGGATAGCCAAGTGATCGAAAATCAACCACAGGTTTTTGTGTTTATTGTAGGGAATTTGGTCTCATGAAAATACAAGAAACGGAATGTTGTCTCGCGTTCAAGTGCCGAATCAGATTATATAGCCATGGCCAATATTACGAGTGAGCTAGTATAGATAGTTTCTCTTCTTCGAGAACTTGATTATCAATCTAAGGAGCCGGTAAAACTTTATTGTGACAACAAGGCTGCAATTTATATTGCCAACAATCCAGTTTTTCACGAACGAACAAAGCACATCGAAATATATTGCTATTTTATTCAAGAAAAGATTGAAGGGATCATTCATGCTGTCTACGTGAAAAAGACTATCAATTAGCAGACCTATTCACCAAGCCTTTGGGAGTGCAGTTTATTTGTACCAAGTTGGGCTATGCTCCAACTTGAGGAGTATAACGAATAAAATATAGATTTAGATTTAGTTAGATTGGTAAGATTTAGATTTGATTAAATCTAATTAGATTATTTGTATTTTCCTATTATTAATAAAACAATGATATATATATATATATATGGGGTAGAGGGGATTCTCTATCTCCCTTGTAATTTTCCCTAATTCTCATATTTCAGTAATAAACATTTTAGAAGTACTAAGGATATTGGTGTAATACAGAGGATATTGTATGACCAACATTACAGAAATTATGATGAAAAATATTAAAAACTTAGGGTGGGTCATTAAAGGGCTAAACGCGAGCATAATGTTATGGAAAAATAAAAGGGATACACTAAATACCCTTAATTATCATGGATTTTCACTTAAATACCTTAAAGTCTGTTTATTACAGTAAAATACCTTTAGTGCTATTTTGATTGTAGTTTAGTGAAAAATATTTCCCGAAAACCATAGTTAAAGGTATTTTGCTGGAAAAAAATAATTTAGTTTTAGTGGAAGACCTTGATAGTTAAAGAGTATTTTAGTTTAATTTACCAAAATAGATAGGCTATAAATATAAAGCCAACAATAAAAAAGGAAAAGCCTAAGACCCTTATTAAGTCTCTCTCTCTTAGCCAAGGGCAATTTAGGCAATGTTAAAAATAGTGCTTTTGTCTTTTAATCAAAAGATGCCTTTTGTAGCAAAAGATTCCATTTTGAGCTCCCCTATGTATAAGATATAAAGAAAGATTGCCTTCAATAATTATAGTCCCTATGAAAGCTTGATTCTCTCAAAAGTAAGGAAATATTTAGTTGGTACAGCTATATACTTAATAGTAAACTTAGTAATTAGAACTTAGAAGATCGCGATAGCAAACAGAAGTTTTAGAGAACCAAAATCACGCAACAGTGGTTCAAGTTGAAAAAACAAAGGAAGCAAACCTAATCACATAATAGTTTCAAATTAAGGTATGTGAAGTCTAAAAGAAAACAAAAAATAAATAATAGAAAAAGGAGCAAACAAAAGATTCATATAGCGATTCAAGTTGCAAATTCCTAGGAGATAGAGAATACCTGATCACATAATCGTTGTAAAAGAAAATGTAATGATGCACAACCCAACTTAGAAAAAATAAATAAAGAAGTATAGCTTACCATCCAGCATGTGGACCATCATCCATAAAATGAAAATCAAAGTAGACATATGTTCCTTTTTCGTACTCATCGTTAGAAACTTTCGGTTCTTCATGCCGCTGAAACCATGTGTTGTATTTCCTGTGATATCTCCATGACTGCTTTTTGAGTTCTCTTGCAGCCAAGTATTGCTGGAATGTATTCTGCAGCATTATGTTCAATATAAGATGTTCAAACAAATGACTACACAGTATAAATGACTACATAGTACACCAAGAAATTGGCAATGCAACGACAGTCTAAGATACCTGTTGGTAGTAAAATGCAAAGAACATGGCATCCACGCCTGCTGGATCAATATTCATTCTTTCCCAGAAGGCAGGATTTTCAACAATGTCAGCCTGAGTTTGAGGGAAGCTTGCAGGAGTTACAACAGGACGCCTCTGGAAAATTGGAAAAGTAAATAATTTATATAATTGCTATAGTATGAAATGTTTCTCTCAACCCTCCTCACAACTTATGGAATATTGGTGCAGATTGTATCAAAGCCACTAAGGTCCAAATCCTGTTGGACGCCCATTACAAAAATTGAGTTTCCTATGACAACTCGGTCCACAAAAGAAAGGTTTTCGGCCCAAAAATGGTGCTTAACCAAGAACGTTTATGAAAACATTTCTTTCAATCCCACCACCACTTCAGTAGTTTGGTGCAGTGGCAGGGACATTAAAAATAATAATATCCTGCAAAAGAATCAGTAAAAGATCGCAAACTATAAAGAACGAAGAATCTATACTGGTATGTAACTCTTTGCACGTTCTGAGTCCTTGGGTTGAGGAAGCTTGTAATAGGCAGCATCCAACATCTGCATATTATAGATCTGATCATACATAATGCTGGAGTTCCCAGCTGATCCACTAAGGTTATCGCCGATGGCACCTAGGTCTGAAACACTTCTGCGTCCAATGACACCAAGGCTAGCTGAAGAGTGACTTGGTTGTAATGGTTGCCGTGGCGAGAGATCAGTGTCTCTTGGTAATTGGTTACCTTCTGTTGCCTGTGAAATCAACAGAAGTCCTTCACATTATCTAAAGTACAATTCTAAAACCTTTTACATTGTTGTCTATTCTAGTATATCCCTCCTTAGAGACAATACTGTTAAATGATTTGATACATGGCAACAGCCTTTCAAAGAAATTACCAAGACCTAACAATAAAAAGCTATAATATAGACATGATTTTGTTTATGCATGAAAAGATTCAGAATGTATTGCCAGCGAGAAGAATTTAACATGAAAATAATTCATCAAGAGATCTAAATGCCATTTCCGCAAACTAACCCAATCAAGTATCACTTACCTTACCTTTAACCACGTTCTGGATTCAAGTCAAGGCATATTAACATAAATTGGTTTCCAGATATGCCTCAGAAAAAAACACCCCAGAAAACTACTCTGCAAGGAGAACACCAGAGTGGGAATTCGTACTGAAGAAATAATCACAAAGACGGTGGTTAGTGATACTACAATGAATTGCTAAGCTAAAGCCTTCATAACTCCATTTCGCTGCCTCCCAATGACTGATTTGTCATATATTACTTTGCAATTTGGAAGCAATAATTCCTGAATGCTATGAAGAAAGAAATGAATGGCTTTTGTTTTATGTCATCCTGAGTGCCCCATCCACAATCTTGTGTCATCATATGCCTAGATCTAAGGAATATGCTTTCCATATTTCGTAAACCATAGCATTTTGTTGATTTCTCATTCCATTCAGCTGATCAAACTAAGTCGGACAATAGGACAAGCGTGTTGCCGGTAAGTAATGAGTTGGGAAATGTACAGAAATTAGGTCAAAAGCCTTTGCTATCGCTACTATTTTGTCATCAAACAGGAATTAATATTTCAACAGTTTAGTAAGTCTAAAGTATATATGATTCACTACCTATTAGTGATGGTTGAACTTGTATAGTTATTTTGTGCATGTGCACTATGACCTTAATGCTTTATACAGCTGTTCTTTATTCCGTAAGGATCAGGCCTGCATAAAGCTGTATGAACCAGTGGTGGATCTAGGAATATTGATTAGAGAGGGCACAAAATGGGTTTCGGATCTCTATTTATAATTCAAACTAAATAATAGATAAAATCCATGATACAATTACGAGTTGTGCAGAAAGTTCAAGCTACTTGATTAAGAAATACATGGCAACTCATAGATTGCAGCGACTTGCAGTTTGGGTAGAACGAGAGAAAAATGATAAAGAGAAAGCATAGAAGATTGTGTTTTTGTTAGGATTTGGAAAAGTTATATTTCATCCTAAATTTCTATCTTATTTTTACGAACACCCCGTAATCTTTAGTATTTTTATATTTCACTTTCTACCTGTACCTGTAAGTTAGTTAAATATCACCTCAAATCTTACCTTTTCTTTTCTTTTCGTCTTCAAATCTTTTCTTTATTTCAAAAAACACAATTAAATCTTTGAATACTTCAAATTTCTTGTAGTAATTAACTTCGGTATTAGTGTTTTGTATATTTTCCGCAGTTCAGGCTTCTTGAGAATATATATATATATATAAGCTGTAGTTCAAGCTTTCAAGCTTTTTTTTTCCTAAATTGTCCCTCGGATTTCCCTTAATGCCACTTATGTCCTCATTTTCATGGAAAATTAGCTTTGGCCCCTTCCATTTTAATGAAATTTGCATTTGGCCCCTTCCTTCTAATGAATGATCATTGTATGGGCTGGAAAAAATTAGACTCTACCCCTTACTTTTTTTTATGAAATTAGCGTTTGTCTTCTTCATTCTACTAATGAAGATTGGCGATTGACTCGAAAAAAATATGAAACACCCCGTCTTAATGATAGCGGCCTTCAAATATTTGACCCCGGTCATATATTCATATCTTCTTGACAACTCTTATAAAATTATTACTAACTAAACAATTTAAAAGTAACTTAGTTAAGAAAAAGTATATGATAGTTTTCTATCTCACCGTCAAATTTCTTTTTCCCACGATAAAAAGTCAAAAAAAAACTCATTCTTTTTCTATAGAAAAAATTTTCAACAAAGAAAATCTAATTGAACCGATTCATCCAACATCAATAGCAAAGAAATTCTTATTTTATTAATTCCTACAAAATAGTTTTTTCCTATTTAAAAAATTAATATTGTGATTGTGAGCTATGTTTTGACAAAGGAAATCAACATTGAAAACCTCTCGACGGATATATGATTCTCTTTCAATATTTTTTCGAAACTATTTATTTAAAATATTAAGTTATTTTTCTTTATTTAGTTTTGGCTTGAAATCCCTATTTGAGACGACTTTCAATTTGGTTAAATTTTTTCATGTTTTCTTCTTCTAAATTGAAATTGAGTTATGTTTAGAGATATTGTATTAACATATATATATATTTAATCAAAGCAAGATATGATTGGCTTAGTTTAGAACTTTGTTTTGCTAAAAAGCGAACTCTAAAAAGCATCCACATAAATAAGTGCATGCCTTACTTCCAAATTCTCACAAAATCTTATACAGAATGAATTTGAAATGCAATTTAATTTTGAAAACGCAACATATTTTGTTCATATGTGCCGTCCTTATCTATTTTCAGAAACTTTTGTTTTAATTCAAATACGTGCAACATATTTTCAAACGAATTATCTTTATTTATTTTTGCATGAGTCGTTACTATTCAATATAGATTGTTGCAAAATATCTATGGAAAGTATATTTCTTTTTCCTTCACAACCACCCAAGCATGGCGTGGGGGCCACTTGCTAGTCAAAACAAAAGTTGTTAGTTTCATCTTTTCAAGATTTGTGCTTAAAATATAATTAGATTAGAGTGTTTTTTTAAACAAAAGAGAAATTAGTGATGAAATCTAATACAATAAGATCGGTGAGTGTATTAAAGTAGAAAAGAACGCAAATGTATAATATCAAAAAGACATGGTATTTTTTAAATGCAGCTTGCTGCTGTTTCGTACCGTTCCTCTGCGCAAAAATGATTTTGGGCTTTTTTAGGCTTTGATATAAGCAAATTTTTTTAAATTAATTTTAGTGGTCACATGGGAATGTGATGCGGGACCAGGGTAAAGTTTAATACTAGGAAAAAAGCTTTGCTCCGTGTTGGAGGGGATTGAGTGGTTTATATTTGAAAAATACTTTTTGTTACTAAAGTTGCATGAGGGATTGGAATGGTTGAATACTGGGGTTTTTGTTTTTGAAAGAGCTGAGTGGGGGCACGTGCCCCCACAGTCTTCAACATGCGTCCCCACTATGAACAAGAGTGTAGTGCTTAGTAAATGTGATGTAATAAGATGAAAAAGTATATATGTAGTTTCAAGCAATGTTATCCGAAACATGGAACATTTCGGTACACGAAATAAAAACAGGAATGAGGAATGCCATTTGTCATGGACCATGGTACAATAGGAAGTCTTCTTGCAAACGCTTATACGGAACGAAAACATAACTTTGAAACATGGAGTTTTTTTGAATCATCAGTACATGTATGTAAATACGCACATGTGCATAATATGTACGTACGTACATATGCATACTCATATCTTGTTTGATTTATTATACTAGTTACTCAAGTTCTTATATATATATGGGGGTACATCAGCAGGGCGTGGGCCATCTGGTTTAAGTTAAATGGGGGACTCATTCCAGAGTTGTGTCTACGTTCACAGGCAAGAAGGTTGTTAACGTTCACAACCCTATTTTCCCTCCATTATTCTCACACACACATATATATAATGGAGGCAAGAGGCCCTAGGAGTCTTTTTCGCCACCTAAAAACTATACCCTCCACCATTTTTTTCGATGATCGGCACCGGTCATCTTGATCTTCATCATCTAATATGCCAATACACCAAATTTCATGTGATTCTAGCACCTTTTCATCGTAGATTTAGTGAGCGCAAAACTTGCAGTTTACCGGCAATAGAACTTTTTACATGCTAAATCAACAGTGAAAAGGTGCTAGAATCACATGAAATTTGGTGTACCGATATATTAGACGATGAGGATCAATGTGGACAGTGCCGATCGTCGAATCAAATTGTGGAAGGTGTAGTTTTTTTACACCATCTGACAAAAATACCTCCTAGGGCCTCTTTCCTCCATTATATATATATATATATATATATAACAGAGGAGAGGTGCAATAGGAAGGAATTTCCATATATGGCATCGAAAAAATACACCCTTCATGATTTTTTCGACGATTAGCGTTCATCGTCTTCGTCTTTAATTCTTTATCATCTAAGATGTGGATACGCCATATTTTATATGATTCTACCACTTTTTCACTGTTGATTTAGTGGATACAAAATTGACGGTTTACCGACAATAGAACTTTTTGCCTTGCTAATTCAACGGTGAAAAAGTGGAAGCCTCACATGAAATTTGGTGTATCCACATCTTAGATGATAAAGATGATGAAGGGTGCCGATCGTCGAATAAAATGTTGGATGGTTGATTTTCATGGATGCCATAGAAGGAAATTCCCTTCTATGGTATCTTTCCTCCATTATTCTCTCTCTCTCTCTCTCTCTCTATATATATATATATATTAAAGGCAATTCTTCTGATCCAGAACGGTAGTGTTTCCCAATTGGGGACAACTTTCCAAGTCGCAAATCGCTAATGGTTTAGCAATTTATGGTAACACGGCTCTCAAGGACCACATGATGATAAGTAAAATCCTCTGCCCTCAATTTTCATCAATAAAAACATTAAGAGAGTAAAGTAGAAAACAATCAATTGTAATTGTTTAATAAACTTGATGAATCACAAACTTCACATGCAATTACCCGGTTACCTACTTCACAATACTATCCGCATGTTCCTCTAAGCTCCCTCACCATGCTAAATTTTAAGTTTTAAGACCTCTCTATAGAAGACTCACATGTGTATGTTGCATATGATGCTTATTTGTCAACTACTTTCGAGTACTCACAAGCATTCATGGGCACATACAGAGACACTATGGCATGCAACATGTGCCTTCATGCCACACCCATTCCCCCACTCTCATCCAAAAAACTTAAGTGATTCAGAATAAATATATTACATTATGAACCACATACAGAGACACTATGGCATGCAACATGTGCCTTCATGCCACACCCATTCCCCCATTCTCATCCAAAAAACTTAAGTGATTCAGAATAAATATATTACATTATGAACTATTGGAAACAGATGGTAAGATGAAATTGTGAGTATCAAGAGTATAGTTTGACTATTCTCTGGCAGCATATGTCCATTTAACAAAACACAAGGATCCCGGTAAAAGGTCGGACGGTAAAAAAGTTTCTATTAGCAAACAACCTTCACCTTCCTATTATTTTCCTCCATACAAACAAAGATACAGAATTGGAAACCCTACTTATAATAGTACTCATTAATAATATTAGTGGGCAAACAATAAATTGAGACAGAGAAAGTGCAAAATAAGAATATATATATATATATATATATATATATATATATATATATATATTCTTGACAAATAAGAATAGTGTGTGTGTGTGTGTTGTATTCTTGACAAATAAGAAATAGAATCTACATCAGATATGTGTGTGTGTGTGTGTGTGTGCTTAACATGAATATTTTGTACCGTGTATGGTGACTTCGACTCTTCATCATTTGTGATCTTGTTGAGACTAGAATTTGACGTAGATTCTACATTCAAATCATCAGATATATTCTGCTGCGGCTGTTCTTCATCTCCTTTGGAAGGACCTACATCTGCAGTTCTAGAATACTTTAGAAATAACTGAAAAGCAAATTGAATGGAGCAAAATATGTTGGAAGGTTGGACTTGCCTGCGTCTTTTGATGCGGTTGAGATTAGTGGATGCTGAGAAGACTGTTGATGAATTGGGGTTTGTATCTGTGCGGAGGAAACAGAATTGAGTCCCGTTGATTGCATATTTAGTAGTCCCAGTTGAGGTGACAAGGATGAGCTCTGAGAATTGAACTGCTAACAAATAACAAAATTAAGAGTAAGCAAATGCCTGCGCATGGTTTTAGCAAGTCATAGAGAATGCAAAGCAGTAGCAGCAGCAACAACAACAACAACTAAGCCTTTTATCATATGGGGTAGGCAACATGAACCAACATGAGAATCATGCTGGATCGAGCACATGAATCCTCCGCCTCCACTCACTCCTATCGAACAATATACTTTCATTAAGGCCTTTGGCATCCATATCTTTTGGTATCACCTCCATCCATATTTTCTTCGGTCTCCTTTTCGCTCTTTTGACTTGGCCTAAATCGATAATATCCATTCGTCGAACCGATACTTCCGTAGGTCTGCGTTGCACATGACCTGCCCATCTTAGGCGGTTTTTCCGCATCTTTTCCTCCACTGGTACTACACCAACCTTTGTACAAATATCCTCATTTCACACATTTTTTCTAGTGTTACCACACGTCAAACGAAGCATGCGCATCTCCACTACATGCATCTTCTGTGCATGATGTTTCTTCGGAGTCCAGCATTCTGTACCATATAATAAAGCATGCCGAATAGCGCTTCGATAAAATTTCCCTTTCAACCTTAACGGAAAGTTACAATCACACAAAATAGTCGTTGCACTCCTCCATTTCAACCAACCAACATGAATTCTCTAGTTGACATCGCTATCGATCTCCCCATCCTTTTGGATGATGGAACCTAGATATCTAAATTGATCGCTCGATGATATCTCTTGCCTATCCAGTGTTATACCATTGTGATCTCGACTTTTCTGTTTACTGAATTTGCATTGCGTATATACTATCTTGAACCTACTCAATCTAAACCCCCGAGATTCCAACGTTTGACTCCATAACTCCAATTTGGCATTAACCCCTACTTTCGTCTCATTTATCAGAATAATATCATCGAATAACATACACCAAGGTATCTTATCCTGAATAGTTCTAGTAAGCCCATCCATCACTATGGCAAACAAGAATGGACTTAACGCAGATTCTTGATGCAAGCCAATTGTGATCGGAAGATCACTGATTAGGCTACCGTAAGTCCTTACATTTGCCACTACTCCATCATACACGTATCATGTCAATGTACCTGATTGGGACTCCATTTCTCATCATTGTCCGCCATAATAGCTCTCTAGTTACCTTATCATAAGCTTTCTCTATGTCAATAAAAAACTAATGCAAATCCCTTCTCCTCTTGAAAACGTTCGATAAGTTGACGAAACAAATGAATAGCCTCTGTCGTCGATGGTCCAGACATGAACCCAAACTGGTTCTCTATTATCTTAACATCATGTCTTAGCCTGTGTTCAATCTCTCCTAAAACTTCATGGTGTGCCATACGAGTTTTATTTCACGGTAGTTTGAATAACTTTGAATGTCCCCCTTATTCTTGTAGAGAGATACAAGGGTACTCCACTCATTTGGTATCTTTTTGGTTTGCCAAATCTCAGTAAACATGTCCGTCGGCCATCTATGTACATCTCTCCTAAGCATCTCCATACCTCAATAGGAATTCCGTCTGGACTAACAGCTTTCCTTGATTTCTTCTTCAAAACTTATGTAACCTCAGGTATTCTTATTCTACGCATGAAATCACGGTTTATATCTTAAGATTGAATGACAAGTCCATCCAAATTCTTAGTAAAACTTTCATTGAACTTGTCAAAATAATCTCTCCACTTTTCCTTGATATTATCTTAAACCAAAACTTTCTGGTCTTCAAATTTGACACTTCACTACACATAAGTTTCCGGTCTTTCTTTCCCTCATTCAAGCAATCATGTATCTATCATTTTCAGCCCCTTGGTGTTCAACATCTCATACACCTCTTTATAGACCCTAACTTTGGCTTCTCAAATCTCTCTACATCTCTACTCTTTTTCAAATCTCTATAAGAATCTCCCTTGATTTTAATAGCAGCCTTTATTTCTTCATTCCACCATGACGTGTCCTTAAATGGTGGAGCGACACCCCTCGACTCACCAAGTAGCTCTTTAGCTACCCTCTTAACGCAACTAGCCATCTTGATTCATGTTGTGTCTGAATCGTCTTCGGATTTCCAATCAGCCACTTGAACTACATGATCTACAAAAGTTTCTTGGTGACTTACCTTCAGTCGCCACCACTTGATTGTAGGCTATACCTTACATCTAATTTTCCCATGCCCTCTTCTAAAGCGAACATCTAGAACTAAAAGACTTCGGACTTCCAATAAATTGAACATTATAGAGACCACGAAGCAAGAATCAAAATATCAGTCGATGCAATGTTATGTGGCAGATCATATAATCTAAAGGTTACAAACAATATAAAAGGATTTTGTAATTCCCAACATTGTGATCCTTAAAGCAGGAATAATTTGCATGGCCGTCTCATAAAAAATTCCCTTCACTTTAATGGTTATTCGAAGATCACCATAAACTCTTGAAACCATCTCCAATTTAATCATCCTGTTTAGTTTTTTGAATAATATACTGTGCAGTCTCACTGGCATGATGAAAAATTGCTCCTAAATACCGAAATGGTGAATCTAGATATTTCCTGGCTAATGATGTAGATTATACTCTCTTTTTTCTCATAATCCGCAATAGTCATAGTTCACATATTTCATGTTTATGTTTCGGGTCCAGATCCTATCAACTCCAAGCGTCTTTTCACCTTTCTGCTTTAGTAATTATCCCTCTCATAGCCCATCAACCAATACAATCTCATTTACAAACAACATACACCATCAGATGGCATCGTTATTTCATTATTAATAGGTCTAGAAAGTTTATCTAGACCTACGGCAAAGAGATAAAAACTCAATGTCAATCCTTGTGTACGTCTTTGATACTAAATGGCCCCGTCTTCCCTGATATTGTTTCCAGGTATCATTATTAATTACATCGGTAAAACATGTTCCTTTTCTAAAACCAACCACATCACTTTAGGCCCTTATCTTAAGCATTGTTGTGAAATAAATTTTAAAAAACATATCAATGAAAATCTATGTTAATCTACCATGAAATAGCCAGAAGTTCATGGCAATAAAACAAAGTTACCAAAAATAATAGCAGAAGTCAACCATCAGCCAGTGTTGTTCATGCTCCAACTATCTATTCATAAGTAAAAGATGATTTCAATGTAGCGCCTGACCGATGATTAGAATAAAATCCTTGCTTGCGCACATCCCTAGTTAATTTCCAACTATCACGTACAATCAAGCGAATCAAAGCACCTAAATTTGTCTTGTGGCATATTTATTAGGCTAAATTGCATAAAGGTACCCATGAATTTTCAACTTTTTTGCGTTTGATACCATGAACTAATTTAATTACAAACAAGTGCCATGAACTATCACCTCCGGTTGCAACTAAATACCATCAAATTTTCTTCCGTCTGCAACCGTTATGTTTAACTGCCACGTCAGCAATATTTGAGTTGTTTCTCCATTTTACCCTTGTGATTCTCAGTCAATCCATGACCTTCAATTTCAAAAAAGAAAAAACAGCAAAAAAGAAATAGAAATAACTCAAGGATGCCACCCATAGGACTGCCGCCACCCCGCCCTCTTTGCCTCCCTCCCCGCCGCCCTCACAGCCATTACATCCTCTGTCTCCTCCTTCGCCGTTTTCGGTGTGGGCAAGTTCTTCTCCAACGATCTCGACTGGACCCAAGCCGTCTCCTTTGAGCGTTGTCCTCTCCTTTCCTTTCGTCTCAATCAATTTCTCAAACAATCCCAAAACCCCCCATCACCCCTGAAGTAACAAACCTTCCAATTCGACAAACAAGAACTCCTTCACCGAATCCAGCCTTTCCTCGGGAGACCACTCCATCGAGATCTCCTCCTTGAGATTTTTCCTCTCCGCGGTCGCCTTCATCATCACTAGGCCTTCGAAGGTAGCCCCTCCGCATATGAGGACCTCGGCAGGTCGTCCATCCTTATCGTCCAGATTTGCTCCACAAAGTCGAGAAAGACAGGGAGATTGCCAGAGCGGAGGCGGTGGTTCCCACGGCGGCGTGGAGGTAGGCAAAATAGATGGGGCTAGAGAGGGAGGTGGGCCCCTTTCCTATGTGGTGGAGAAGCTCAAGAAAGGCTAGGAAGATGGGGTCGGAGGCGACGCGACAGAGGAGGGTGCGGCAAAGGGGTGGCGGAGGAGAGGGTGGCGGAGGAGAGGGGTGCAGTGGAGCTGTAGGCCAAAGTTTTTTTATGGCCAAGTTGCACAAAAATTAATATAAATCGAAAGGTATAACGGTTCATTCATGCACCATTTTTAACGCCGTGTGGTATTTATGTCAAAAAGAAAAGTTCATAGTAGCTATCTCTAATTATTAACGTTCATGTTATCAAACGCAAATAAGTTGAAAGTTCACGAGTACCTTGTGCAAAATTTAGCCTATTTATTATAACCTGCTCCCTAACCATGATTTCTACAGAGGGCTACGGTGTTTTTGTAATTTGCATGTACCTTTAGTTGTGTTCTTGTCCATTTGGGTGCAAGGAATTGGCACCTTTTTAAATAACGCCTCAAGCACAAACCTAACTTATCTTTATTCTATTTAAATAAAGACAAAAAGGAAATATAGTGTGAAGCAAAAAAGATTGAATCAGAAGATACTACTGCCTACTTCATCTAAAAAGTACAAATAAACGATAACTAAAAAGAAATAACACAATCTTAGGAAACAAATAGAGTTGCACACTCAAGAAGATAGTAGCTGTTGCAAAATTGAACTCTGATGTTGCATATTAATCTGCTTGTGGTTTGGTAACTTAAAAGAAATAACAGAATCTTTCAAAATAAATAGAGTTGCACATTCAAGAAGATAGTACCTGTTGCAAAATTGAACTCTGTTGTTGCATATTAAACTGCTTGTGGTTTACCCCGGTGAGATGAGGAACACTGAGAAGGGTACTGTGACCTTGGTGCTGTACTTGTTGAAGTCTCTGCAGAAACTTTTCCCTCTGATCAGGAGGAATCTCAGGCCTTCCTCGAAACTGGCCCTGAAAAGAGAATGTCAGGCAAATACAAACATTGAGAAGAGACGCTATACAAATGAACGGACTGACAGACGTTTTTTTTATTTAAAAAATATAGGGTTATTTTGATATACAAGGGATTTTGAAAAAGCACCCCCAAAGATTAAATTTTTAAAAACAACCCTCAAAGATGAGGGATTTTGAAAAAACATCCCCAAAGATTAAAATTTTTAAAAACAACCCTCTAAGATTAGTCGTTAACTAAATACAACCATTTGTTACACTTACTCATGTTTGATCCTGATTTAGGATTAACCATGGTTATTTGAGATATTTTCAGATATATTAAATATCCAATTTACCCTCAATCCCTAAGATCCCATCATCTTCAAAAATCATGCCCCCTCTCATCTCATCATGCAAAAACCTTTGCTTCTCCTCTCTCTTCCCTCTCCTAAAAGCAAACCATCACCCAAGTCCTCCTCCACCTCAAACCTTGAATCTCAAACAACATTTACATAACCCTTTCCATATTTTCCCATCTTAGGATCTCTTTTCATCCTCAACTCCCCCATCCTCCATGTCGCTCTCATCCACCCCCTCGTCCCCTTCTTCTCTCCTTCGCAAGACTCTCTCCATCTCCTCTAAACTCCTCCGTCTCTACTCGATCCACCGCCACATCAAAATGGGAGGGGGGGGGAACACATGGTTGGAGCCAGGAATGTCAGAGGGGTAAAATTGTCTTTTTACAAACCCATCAACTAGTTCTAATACCGTTAGTAACAGAAGTTAGCTTCAGGGTCCTTTTTAGTTAACTTAATATCTTTGGGGTTGTTTTTAAAAAAAATTATCTTCAGGGCTGTGTTTTCAAAATCCCTCATCTTTGAGGGTTGTATATCAAAAAAAACCAAAAATTAAAGAAGAAAAAGAGAAAAATTGACATTTGAACTAGCTGTTATGAAGATCCCTGCCCGTAATAGTCAAAACTCTAGTTTCATAGAATTCTGCTGGACATCAATAAACACATGTTATATTTAAAAAGCCACATGCTTTGGATCTAAAGAACAAGTAGTAATAAATATGCTTCTTTTTTCTATTCTGAGGCAGTTAAAGAACAGGGAGTAATACAAGGTGATGATTCTGGTTAAACACAAAGTGTTGTGAATTTGAAATGTTAAAAACTTCTTAATTTTAATACTGAGAGGTTAGAAATGAGAGAGATGCGCACTGTTTCAATTTGATTCTGAAATGCAGCTGGACTTGGAGGCCTCCATTGGACTTCACTAGCAACAGATGGCGAAAAGACTCTTCCTCCGATTAATGGACTCTCGCCAATATTAGCATCAGTCGAACTCGTCCCATCATTACCTTTTGAAACCTGCTGCAGTAGCATTCTATTACTTAAAGGAGAAACCAAAGGTGGAGTAAGCCTGCCGGTTCCCATTCTCTCATCAACACTTAAAACATTTCTCTTAGTCATGTCAGATACTGCAGGAACAGAACCAAGAGCTCCATTGCTCGAAATCCCACTGACCGAACTCATGGAAGCACTTACGGATGCTTGATTAGGTATCCCTCTGCTAATTCCCGGGATTGCTGGCGATGGTCTTCGGGTTGGAAAGGTATTGCTATCGTCCTCCTTAACTGAATTTACTGTGTTTACAAGAGATGAAGATACAGCAACAGCTGGGCTCTCTGATGCATTTCGAGCAGCAGGTGGACTGGAAAGTACTGTAGCCACACTGGGCCCATCGATCAATGGTCGGACTATAGCAAAAGGCATGGCTGAATTAGCTCCTGTTGGTGTTGTGGAACCAAGACTAGGTGAAGCTGTTGTTTTAGGAGCAATGTCCGAATTGCCGTCTTGGGAAGCTGTTTCTTCACTTTGAGCTTGATCGGCATTCGGTGGACTGGTTAATGACGAAGCAGCCTGGTATACAATAAGTAGTATCAAAACAAGATATGATATTTGATCATCAAGAACCTTGTCCAAGTTTAGCAATACATGGCATATAAGTGTGAACATAAATGAATCATAAATAAAGTGCCATAACGCAAGATACTTTGAAGAGAAGGGGAATAACTTGTTTTTGCTTATAACCACCCATTTATTGTATTACTCTTACCCAATAAAGTGCAAAAAGATTGCTTGAAATATTAAAATAATTTTGATGGTAGTTCACTTCAAGAACATTTGAAGTTGCCTTCAGGCATATAAGGTTTCAGTAAAAACTAATGAAATTGCCTAAAGATGGAAAATAACCGAAAACGTCAATGGAAACTCAAGAAAATCTCAATCATAGTTCGCTTGTAACTAGGAGAAAGAACCATCCGAAATTTTTGAGGGAAAGTGTAATGAGGGATTAATAGGGCATATACAATCATCCAATTGTGCTGAAGAAATGATAGAATTGATAAAGTTCATAAAGAGATAATCATGTTGATGTAAGAACCAATTCTTAAGGCCTTGTCTGGCTATGGAGTTAGGAACTGGATAACTGCAGCCGATTTCCGAAGTGAAGGTATTATATGCAAGCTCTAGCTTGCAATGCTCTACCTCCACTTTAAAAATAGGTAAATTTCAAGTTGCTGCCATGAAGTTTACCCAACAAATACAGGCAACTTATAAAATTACGAAAACCTATCACGAACTTTCGCACTCCAATTACATCCCTAATAGAGTTGAGTTTTCTTGTAAATTGACTGTTTTGCCCTGATCTTCTCTTCTTATTCTCCTTCCTGTTATGACATTTCTTAATTTTTTTAATGGTTAGATATTAAAAGGGAATTTGCTTGACTAATTGTTGATTGGTGTAATTTCACAAGGCCAAACTTCACCTCCTAATGCTTTTTAGATCTAGATTCATGTTTTTCTTGTTCTTTTCTTGTAGTTATTTTCTTAATATAAAAAATTAATCTTCTAGTGTTATACATTCTTACCCTATTTTTTCCATAGTTACAAGGCTTTTCGGTCAATTGATTGGAACCATTAAAAAGGTTAATAAGGAAGAATATGAGTTCATAGCTGATGAGTTTGTGGATTTTGGATTTTCAAAGGAAGAGAGGAAAGAATGGAAGAGAAAAAGGAGGAAGTCATACGGAAGTAGGGACAAGATCGTCATTGAAAGTCACAAGTCACATGACCAAAAATCTGTCGGTGTAACAACATAGGGTGGTTTTCTGAAAATATTCATGGCAAGTTATTTAATTTTAGAAGTTGTTGATAGTAGCTGTGGCAAGTGGGTTAACTTCATGGTAGCAGCTCAAAACATAGCTTAAAAATAGCTCCATTACTGTCATTTGGCTTTATAGTAATCCCAACTTTTTCTCTGCTCTGTTAGGAGTTGAGATAAACAAGGTCGGAGTGAAGTTTAAATATTACGATTATCTCAACTTCTAGGTTGACATAATACATTTGACATACCTCGATATATTTAGGAAAATGGCTGTAACTTAAATAACGCTAAAAATTCTGGTTCTCATAACTTGACTTCGAAGCCAACAGAGGCTAATAGGGTAAGCTTCAGAGCTCCTAAACATGTTTAGTTTGGCAAAATGGCAAAACCATCAGAATTTCCAAACCTAAAGTTTCTACAAATTCACATGGTCATAATAATTATAATGAAGAGATTAAAACGTAATCAAAAGTTACCTTAGCAAGACCAGAAGGGCAAAGCGTGACCAAATCTTCGAGTGCTTCCACCTTATCTAATGGTAAAGAGCTGTAGAATGCATCGACGTCGCCAAATCTTTCAAAATCGTCCTTTAAAGGTAAGCTTAGGAAGTTAGAATCCATAGAAGATATTCAGAAAGTACGTAAGGTATGTAATTATTGAGTAGAAGCCCACCTGATTGCATTCCACATAATCTTCAAGAAATTCTTTAAGGTCATTAACCTGATCAGGACTCAACTCATCATTATCCAACAGTCTCAAGATCAACTCCAGCTTCATTATATGAGCCTTGTGCCGCCCAATGGATGTCTCCAGATGTGTCTATAAAAAAAATTATTTAAAAAGAGAGGTTAAAATAGTGTTCAAGTTGTTCAATACACTATAAAGCGTGCATGAAAAGTGATAGCATTAGTGCATACAAACGATTGAAACCATTGTTTAAGTAGTTTATACGCTATAGTTAATCATTTATATTAGACATAATCTGATTGAGACAATTTGCAAACACACCAGCCGAGGATTCTTCGTTTTTCCTTTCTTCCCAGAAAATCCTTCAGCTTCAGCTTCAAAGTTATCAATTTGATTTTCCAAATCCCCAACCTATAAAGTCACAGAAGTATATTAGTAATATTTCACTACTCCAAAAAACCCTAGTAGCAAGATTAATTAGAAAATATCTCAAACCCCACATAAACAGACGAATTTTATAGGAGAAAATCAATCCAAAAGACTGAATAAATCCAGCCTATCCACATACAATCTCTATAGTCGAACACAATTTCAGAATCCGGATTCAAATTTGACATCAGGCTAGTTGGCATGGAAGCATTCAATCATGTGGACTATTTACAACACAGTTGTATGGTATTTTCATCATTATTATTTTTACATAAAGCCAAAGCCAAGACATCCTTAGCAACCACATTGCCCGGGCAATTAACATAAGAAGTTTTATATTAAAAAAATTGCGATGAATCCTCAAATTCACCACATGCCACCAAGCAGAAGTACAATAAGCCTTAACCCAAAAAATTGGGATAAAGACTCCTTCTTGTTATCGATTAATCTCTTCAAAATCCATATTATCTTATTTGATAGGAAAAAAGGGAAAAGAGCAATATATATTTAAAAAGTTCAAAGCGGGTATTTTTTTATAAATCAGGAGCAATACAAAAATTCATAGTGAAGATATCCTAAAAAAAACATTCATAGTGAAGATATCCTCAAAAAAACACATTCATAGTGAAGATGATCTCAAATTCAAATAAATATTCTTCGTATCATGTGGCTTCTGAAATGTCCATAAACATCCCAGATGCTAGCACCGCATACCTTGAAATCAAGCTGAACATTGAGAAGACCCCAAAAATGAAAATTAAAAGATTATATATGTGGCTCGGTGAATAATCTCCTAAGAACCTTGCTGCTTGTTGAAATAAATAATAAGCATGACCTACAGTTTATGAAATATGGGCAAACACAAACATATATAATGAAAACAATAATACACAACAGTAACAGACAAACAAATTGCAGAGAAAAAAAATAGAAAATGAAGATTGGCGCATGCCCACATCATTCATAGACAGATGTAAACCTAAGAACAATATAGGTAAAATTGACAGCATACCATGTTGTTTAGCCAGTCTCTTGTCTCTGATTTAGCCTTCTCTTTTGGGTCCTATTAAATGTCAATGACAATAACAGAAAGATAAAAAGCCTTCAGTAATTTTTTTTGTATGTATAAGCTATATAGACTCGATGACAACTACGAATCTAGAAAAACACTATTACATCCCATCTTGCCAAGTGAATCAAGTAGACTTGACTAAAAGAAATGTGTAGTAACATGAAATGAGAAAAAAGTAATCATTATTTATGATGTTAGAAAATAGAAACCATTGATAGGCATGCAAAAGATGGCATGGTATACATACAAGCAAAGAGTTTGGATGCTGCTTACTGTTTTCGGTTGTTGGCCAAGCCCTTCTTTGGAAAAGGCTTTTGTTTTGGTCTCCTTCTCACAGACTTTAAACCTTTCCATTTCACGCTCAATAAGCTTTCGAGCATCCATGAGAGCCTGATCATAAGAGGCACTAACCTATGTTAAGAATATATCACAAAATAGATTATCAACCCCAGAATCACAATGTCTATATTTAAAAGAGATATCAGTTACCCTGAATGGATTCGATTATAGCAACCAGTAGAGCTTACAAACAATAATAGCTAAAAATATTAGACCAGCCTTATACAAAACATTTATAAGAAATCATATAATTGCTAAGTGAGAATTCATTAATTCCTGTCCAGAAACATTGTACACATTACAAACACAAGACAGCTAAAAGTTGTCTAGTATAAAATTATTGAAACATGCGCCTAATAGTCCCAAACCCGACTTTAATTGCCATCATGTTAGTAATAGTAACCTTAACATTTTCACAGCTTAAAAAAACTGAAATTTGGATAGCTAAGCTGCTATAAACTGAGTGCAGTACTATACTCCAATTGTGTTCTGAACAGAGAAACTTAAGCTCCCGGATTAAATTGTTCATATAGATTGAAGTATTGAATGATAAACTAGATTATTCCATCCCTGCTCTTCATATTAGTCTGTGTAACATACATAAACATGTGTCACAGATATGGAATTCAGAAGGCATCAACAATCACCTGCCATTTTATAGCTGAGTTTCTACTCATCATTGGTTCGCATTTCACTTGCATTGTGTCATTTCTTAATATCTTTCTTAATTTTTAACATTGTGTCCCCTTATCCTATCCTGATCATTACACTCAACAATTAGCCCCATAAACATGATATTTGGCATAGGTCCCAGGTAATTAGTTTTTAATATAAGAGTATTCTATATAGACCGTTTTTTTTGGCTAACACTTTCCATGTTGTCGTGTCATGAGATGTTTGATTAAGTCGTACGACGAGCAGGCAAGAAAAGAGAAACAGAAGAGTAGTAACATTATTGCGAAGGTATTTTTTTATACCATGTCAGAGACATTTATTATATAAGATATGTTGTGCTTTTATTATAAACTCTTTTATTATAAACTCAAAGGGTCAACACAAGCAATTAAGTTGAGTGAGCTACCCAGAATATTTCTATTTTTTCATTTTGGGCGGGGGTAGGTGGGGACTTGGCTGCTAACTAACTCCTAGTCAACTTCTTTCAATGTTTTACTACCTTATGCTAAGACATTGGTATTGCATCCCCATGACATTCAATAAGTGGTGCGCGCGCATGTGCTTGCACTTTACGCATGTACCTAAGAATCAAAAAATCCAATGTTACAAGTCCATTCGACTGATTCTTAACTTGTGTTGACCTATACTATGATGTTTAATTTGTCGTTTACCAAGCATGAAACACAATAAACATGAAGATAAATGTTTTAAACATGAAGATAAATGTTTGAAACAAATTCTATGCTAATTGAAAATTTTATCAATTTAGCAAGTTGATTTATGATTAAATTTCACATTGTTTGCCTCTACACATATTTGGAGTTAGAAAGACTCTGGCTTAGCGATATGAGAATACTATCACAACTCAAAACATTCAATTCTAACCTTTGATTCCAAATATCATGGCTATTTATATTATTTGTTTATCACAATCTCACGTTGTTACTTAGATAAGGGACTAGCAAAGATTTATTTAAATAATTTTGATTTTTTCCTTGACTTATTTGTACAGTTGTACCATAAAAGTATTTATGTATTTATAAGATGTATATATGTATTTATAAGACTTCTATCATATAGCATGACTTTCCCTAAACGCAGGAGAGGAGTTAACGCTTTTATTGTTGAATTTGCCTCGTATTCTCAATCCCTAGAAGTTGAGAAGACTCGCAACATATTTGAAATTACATATTTTTCTCTCTTTGTATGAGACGACTTGAGATAATTTTGTGCCAGCTCAAACGTCCGTCGACGAGTCCTTCTCAGTTTTGGTTTTGGTGAAAATTCGTTTTGGAGATTTAATGAGATCCTAACTGGAATAGGTTTAGCGATTCTAGACCTATAACTATAAATTGATTAGGGTATTTTGTTTAGGAGGAAGAAGTGAAATAGAAAATTTTATAATTCGTATTAAGTTGAATAAAAGCAGAGAAGTTGGGAGAATTTCTTGTGGTTGGTTGTGTTTTTCATATTATCTTTTCTTCTCAAGGATTTTGTGTTTGTTTCCTGAATTATTTGGGACCTAAAATCCTTACAAATTGGTATCAGAGTTTGGTTGAAAGAAGAACGACGAAAATGGAGACAACTCAAATCAAAACAAGGATGGTGTGCTTGAATAGCGCAAATTGGTCGTATGGAAGCCAAGGATGTAGGACATGTTGTGCCTCAACGATTTAGATGTGCCTCTTGCTGAAATTAGCGCCAAACCAAAGAAGATATCGGATGAAAATTGAGCAAGATTGGATCAGAAGGCGAAGGGTCTTATTCGGGGATGGATAGAAAATTCGGTGTTTCACCATGTGTCGTCAGAGAAAACAACAGAGGTATTACAGAAGAAGTTGACAGATCTCTACGAGAGAAAAACGGCTACGAATAAGGTTTTTCTAATGAGAGAATTGATGAATCTGAAGTTACAGAAAGATTCCGCAATAGCGGAGCACTTGAACGATGTTCAAAATATCGTGAATCGACTAGCAGCCATTAAGATGCCGATTGAAGACGAGATGCAACCACTTATAGTGTTGAATTCCCTTCCGAATAGTTTGGAAACTCAGGTAGTTTCTTTAAACAACCTGTCTCCTGATGGAGTTATTTCGATAAGCACAGTAACAAGTTATCTCTTAAATGAAAAAATAAAAGGGAATTATCAAGTAGACCATCTGATTCATCTGCATTTACTGTAAGAGGGTCCGAAGTGTAGGAAGGAACAAAGCAACGATGGAAGAAATCAGAGATCATGGCCTGCAAAAGATATTTCGAAGATCATGTGTCCTCACTGCAATGAGATAGGTCAATTTAAATCCGATTACCCCAAGTTGAAGGACTTAGATGATCTAAAGAGACTTAGAAAAAAAGAGCAAGCGAACGTGGCCTACGATACCGAAATAAAATATGATAGGCTTATGACTAGTAATGGAGAATTTAAAAAGGAAGATATATGGTACATGGATTCGGGAGCATCCTTCACATATGTTCAAATAAAGAGTGTTTCGATGAGATTGAGGAGAAAAATGAGACAGTAGCGATAGCGGATGACTCTAAAATACAAGTGGAAGGCGTGAATACCATAAAAATAGAGACGTTCGATGGGAAGCAGAGAGTTCTTGGAGATGTCCGGTATGTCCCAACACTGAAGAGTATTTAATTTTGCTTGGAAGATTGGATACAAAAGCTTACACAATTATTGCTCAAGATGGAGTAATGAAGGTGTGCCAGAAGGACTGTGTCGTCATGAAAGGAGTCAAAATCTCAAGCGATATATATCAACTTATGGGGAAGCATTAGCCTGGAAGAATAACCTTGGAAGAAGGTGGAGCTTTATCCAGAACTCAGAAGACGTCGTGGATGAAAGTTGTGAAGAGAAGATAGAAGATAGCTCGTTGAATATAAGTCAAGATGGAGATTTGTTGAGTTTGCCTCGTATTCTCAATCCGTAGAAGTTAAGACGACTCGGTAAATTCTGTGACAATTCACAATATGTCTGGAATTATATATTTTTCTCTGTTTGTATGAGACAGCTCGAGGTAATTTTGAGCCGGCTTAAACGTTTGTCGACGAGTCCTTCTAGTCTTAGTTTTGGTGAAGATTCGTTTTGGAAATTTGATGAGATCCTAATTGGAATAGGTTTAGAAATTCTAGGGCTATAAATATAAATTGATTAGGGTATTTTGTTTAGGAAGAAGAAGAGAAGTAGAAAATTTTGTAATTCGTATTAAATTGAATAAAAACAGAGAAGTTGGAAGAATTTCATGTGTTTGGTTTGTTTTTCATATTATCTTTTCTTCTCAAAGATTTTGTGTTTGTTTTCTGAATTGTTTGGGACCTAAAATCCTTACATTTACAAGATAGTGATTGATCAATAAAATTGCCTTATTAAGATTTGAGATTATTGGCTCTATGGTGTTCCTCCCCTTCGCATGTTTATCCCGGAAAAAAACAGCAGCTTAACCTATAATTTGTAACATATTATTTATTAAGAATTGTGTGGTGTGTATAATTATTCTTGTTCAGTTAGTATCAAAAGATTTGCTTTGGATGAATGCTTACACCAAATGAGGTTATATAACCAGATCTGCGATCGTCCCACTATTGTCGTTTCTCTGCCAATGATAGTTCGTTTATAGTTTCATATATCCTATCAGACCGTAGCTCGCATAGAGGAAACGTGAGAACCAATTGAGTAGGTTGGGGCATGTGCAACGTAGATTGAAAAGAGCGTCGGCTGGAAAGAGTGAAGGCAAAGACGAGCTATTACAAAGAAAGATAAATTGAAACAACTTAAAAAATTGTTAGATGTTGAGTTACTTTTACTTAGAGAGATGGCACTTAGCACAATGCAAGATAAGGTTTCGTATAATCAATCCGAAGTTTGGGATAAAGGCCTGCTATACAAAATTGTGAAATTACACTTATACCTGTTTCAATTTCATCTAAAATATGCTAGGAAATCATCCTCGTCTTTAGATAAAGAAAACAGCATAAATTTCACATCAAAGCAAACCGGAAGTTAAGCACTTGATACTAACCTTCTCTTCTCGTTGCCTCAACCCCAGTAAAACACTAGTTGAATAGACAATCCGAAAAACAAAGGCAGTTACATTAGCATAAGCATAAAACCAGAACAAATAAAAGAACCTACCTAAATTTTCACCAAAAGATTTGTTGACTTAACAGAGGCTGCAACATATAGCTGAACGGAGAAAAGGGTCTCATGCAGGCAATCTAAAAGCCAATCAATCAAACTATTGATAAATGAAAGATTTTATTACTCGTGCATTTTTGTTCGTCCCTTCTATAAACTCATTTATGCTTAACTTCTACCTAGCTCAAAAAAAACTGATCACCTACTGAAAGTCTGAAACAGTTACAACTAAAAAGTTAATTTCTGTTTAAAATTAAATCAATAAAACAGACGCACAACAAATTCACATTAAAATTCGTAACAGCAACCATAACGAAGATTTAAGAAAAAACAAACCTTTTTGTCCTTTATCTCGCTGGACTGAATCCATGTCTTGATCTGATCCCGATACCTCTGAAGCTTCTTGATCTCCTTCTTCAGATCCGCTTCGAATTTCTCCTTCTGATTCGCGTTCTCGGTATCATAAACCTACAATTTTAAATAATAAAAAAAACATAAAATCATCAAATAAATTCAAACATCCGTTACTAAATCACCAATCAATGCTAATTTCATCGGCATCTGACCTTGTTCCAGATGCTATCAAAGACATCGACGCCCTCTTGGACCTTCTTCAGCACTCGATCGATCTCTCCCTGGAGTTTTCGGCTAGCTCCCATGGCTGAACTGGGGGAGAATCGACGGTTTCGAGCATCCAAAGATTCGATTTTTAGGGCTTAGAGTTTCGATTTTTTTCTTTTTGTCAGAGGGTTAGGGTACAGGGAGCGTGTTTGCGGAGAATGAGGAAAAAGGAAACAGCTTTAAATTGAAGGATGAACTTTGTTATAATTGCCGTAAATTAACATTCATGTCCTAATTTTACATAATATGGAAACTTTATTAGATTTCTGCCGATTAAGTTTGGGCTACAAAATGAAATGGGCTAGACATTGTGGCTTTTTAGTTTACAAAGGACCCGAATCAATATAGGGTAAACTTTCAAAATGCCCCCGGCCCGCTTCAAAGTTGTGTGCCTTTTGCTCTTGTTAAAAAACCTTGGGCCCAATCAAAAGGCCTTGTTTACCAGTTCTGTGTAATGTCTAACCGGTTGACTATAATATCTAAGCAGTTGCGGTTGCATATGATATCTAAACAGTTGCATATAATATCCAAGTAGTGGAGAGAAGACAAGGCCTAAATGAGATACAGTCTAAGTGTTTTTCACAGAAATTTTGAACAGGTTCTTACCGAAAATTTCGAAAATTATAAAGGTTTTTACACAACTCCCGAGCGGCGGCACGGGGCCTTTTTGACAATTTATCCTTCCTTTTTTTTAATCTTACTCTCCTATCTTGTTTACTGTATAAAATTGGGTAAATTGTCGAAAGCCTCCGGCCCGTAAAGACCTCTAGGCTTTTTGCTCTTGTTAAAAAATCTCGGGCCCAATCAAAACCATCCATATACCAGTTGCCTGTAATATCTAAACAGTTGCCTGTATTATCTAAACAGTTACAGTTGTGTGTAATATCTAAACAGTTGCCTGTAATATCTAAAGCGGCTGTCTGAAATATCCAAGCAGTTGAGAGACTATAATGCCTAAATGAAATACAGCCAAGGGTTTTCATAAAGATTTTGAATTGCGGGACATTTCTAACAATTTCGAAAATTAAAGGGAGGTTTAGATAACTCCCGGACAGGCCGGGGGCTTTGTAACAATTTACCCTATAGATATATTTTTTTGTTGGAAACTTGAAACAAAGAGTAAATTACACTAAAATACCCTCGACTATCCTCTTTTTCACTAAAATACCTCAGGGTTCTTTTATTAGAGCAACATACCTATTGCTATTTTTGATGATATTTTAGTTACAGAAAAATTCCCTAAATACCATAGTTTAAGGTATTTTCTGTAATGAAAAAATCTTAAGATGTTTTAGCAAAAAAAAACAGGATAGTTGAGAGTATTAGGACAAAGGGTCAGTTTTGCCTCACGAAGAAGCGGCTATGCTATAAGAGTCCGGATAAAAAAATACTTTGATGCTTTCATTGGTTAAATTAGAGTCAAAGCATCTGAAAAATATAACATCAACTTATAGCCAAGCCCTTTATAAAAGCCAGATAAAATACAAAGGCATCTATATCACCAAACCTTTATTTAATAAATCCACACCAAAACTTATGTATAGAGAAAATTAACATCAACCGCATCGGCCTTTAATTTTTGTCTTTTTATGACGTCCTTCCTCTTGATCCTGATCTGGAGCTCGTTCACAGCGTCGATATAGTATTGCCCCGTGTCTATCACAGTATGATCGTCATCAGTGGGATCACGAAGGTCCACAACCTCGCGGACTCGTCGACAACGCGATTGAGCTCCTCCATCATGTTGCCGAGATCCTCCTGCGGCGAGATCGAGATGAGGACGTTCAGATCCATGTCAGTGAGCTGGTGGTTGACGGTGCAGATCTCGCATCCGAACATGCCGCCAATCTTGGCAAGCAAATTCGCAAGCTAGGGTCGGGAAACACTTGAGCGAGAGGATTGGGTCGGAGGAGAGAGCAGAGGTTGCTGGAGAGGTTGAGGGGGCGGAGGATAGAGAGGATGGAGATGGGGAGGGAGGGAATGGAGCCGGTGAGGTTGGAGAAGGAGAGACGAAGGGGACAACGCGGCGGATAAGAGGCTGCAGGTGCAGGAAGGGCAATAAAATACGATTTGGGGAGTAGGAATTATAGTCTAATGCAACGGGGGTTAATTTTGTCCATAAGCATATAAATTTTTTTGTAGATCTATTAAATAAGTGTTTCACAATATAACCACCAAACTAGAAACTAAAATTAGACAAACATATGAAAAACAATTAAACCGATTCTACCGTTGCATTCCTTTGCCAAACAAGACACCGACTCTGGAAAAATCAAGAAACCCCCAAGCACTAAATTCCATGCCAATATTTATATTTTTTTTAAAAATAAAATAAAAATGCTTAGAAAGCAAGCTGTTCGTTGAACTCCGAGACGTTGGTCGGCAAAAACACTTCTATATTAATCCCCACGTGCAACCTCAACCAAAAAGCCCATTATAGAACCCACTCAACAACAAGCCCAACGTTCATATTCCCACAGCATTTAACCCGACCCGGGCCCATTTCCCCTTTAAACCCCATCCGCTTCCATCCAAACGCCTTTCACATCGCTACTCTCACTTTTTAACCTTTTTACTGCAGGCAGCTTCGCTTATCCACTTTCAGTGGCAGTATCGTAGATATAACCAAATCGAGGGACTTATCACAGCCTCGCTGTTTGAAGTCCACTTGCTGGTGGTGGGGCCCATCGCCTGAAACTGCAGTCCATCACACTACGTTGCTGCTACCTCCCCAGCTCGGATCTCGATACGATACACGTGTATCGTACGGATCCGACGTGTCCTGATCCAACGTGGCATGTCCCCGCTCCCCACGCCTTTAAAATCCCCTTCCTCGATCTCAAACCGACAGCCCAACGGTCGAATCCACATTTTCCTCGTTCCTTTTCTGACTCGCACTCTAAAAATAAAGATTAATTTCTCAAATCTCGCCGGAAACTCGCCGGAAAATATTGGCGCCGTTAAAGATGACGGAGGGGAGCACGAGGAAGCTGGTAGTGGAGATGTGCAGCGCCAAGAACCTGATGCCCAAGGACGGCCAGGGCACGGCCAGCGCTTACGTCATCGTCGACTTCGACGGCCAGCGGCGGCGGACGAAGACGAAGCCCCGCGACCTCAACCCTCAGTGGGACGAGAAGCTCGAGTTCTTGGTCCACGATCCCGACTCCATGGCCTCCGAAACCCTAGAGATCAACGTCTACAACGATAAAAAGTCGGGAAAAAGAAGCACCTTTTTGGGGAAAGTGAAGATCGCCGGCGCTAGCTTCCCTGCGTCGGGATCTGAGACGCTGATCTATTACCCTCTGGAGAAAAGGAGCGTCTTTTCTCAGATCAAGGGCGAGATCGGGCTCAAAGTTTGTTATGTCGACGAGCCGCCGCCGCCTCCTCCGCCGGAATCGGCCGCTTCAGTCCCGAAGGCTGAGGCGACTCCGCCTCCTGCGGAGGAGAAGCAGCCTGAAGAGGCGAAGAAAGCAGAGGAAGAGAAGAAGCCAGAGGCGACTGCGGCGAATGCAGAAGAGAAGCCGAAGGAGGATGAGAAGAAGCCAGATTCCGGTGCCGCCGCCGCGCCGGCGAAAGACGAGAAGGAGAAGGAAAAGGAGCTGCCTTTGGTGGCTGCGGCAGCATCGACGCCGTCGAAAGTGGCATCGAACAGATCGAGATTCGGCGATCTCGAGGCTAGATCGACTCTCGTTGGTGAGCGCACCGGCAGCTCCTATGATCTCGTCGATCGAGTCTCTTATCTCTTCGTCCGAATTCTGAAGGCGAAAACCGCCGATTCGATCACGGATCGATCTCTGTACGCCAAAGTGATCATCGGGACTCGCAGCATCAAGACGAAGACCACGAAGAACGCCGATTGGGATCAGGTCTTTGCCTTCCACAAAGCGAGCTTGAGCTCCGCCTCCCTCGAAATCTCCTTCTGCGAGGAGAAGTCAGAGAAGAAAGAAGGGGAAGAAACGGTTACTGTCACCGAAACGAGCCTCGGATCGATCTCCTTGGATCTTCAAGAGCTCCCGAAGCGGTGCCCGCCGGATAGCCCGTTGGCGCCTCAATGGTATGCTGTCGAAGGCGCGACCGAGGGCAATGAAGTCATGCTCGCGGCGTGGATCGGCAACCAAACCGACGAGGCTTTTCAAGAATCGTGGCAGTCGGATTCAGGCGGGCTAAATGTGCATACTAGGTCGAAAGCTTATCTTTCGCCTAAGCTATGGTACTTGAGGCTCACCGTGATTCAAACACAAGATCTGCGGATCGATGCTAAAGGCACGGCGAAACCGCCTGAGCTCTTCGTCAAGGCGCAGCTCGGCGGCCAAGTGTTCAAAACTGGTAGAGTTTCACTTGTTTCATCTTCGTCTTCGGCGAATCCTTGCTGGAACGAGGATCTGGTGTTTGTCGCAGCCGAGCCATTTGATCCTTTCCTGACAGTTTTCGTTGAAGATGCTACTAATGCGCAAACGATTGGGCAATCCAAGGTTCCTCTGTCTTCTATTTATCGACGTGTCGATGATCGAGCTGAGCCGCCCTCGCGCTGGCTCAACCTTGCCGGCGATGAGAGCAAACCATACACTGGGCGTGTACACGTGCGTGTGTGCTTAGAAGGCGGGTATCATGTGCTCGACGAAGCGGCTCATGTGACCAGTGATGTTCGTGCCGCAGCAAAACAGCTTTTCAAACCCCCGATCGGGTTGCTGGAGGTCGGAGTTCGAGGGGCCGCAAATTTGGTCCCCATGAAATTGGCCAAGGATGGGGCTAGCGGATCGACCGATGCTTATGTTGTGCTCAAATATGGTCCCAAATGGGCTCGGACCCGAACCATTTTGGACCAGTTCAACCCCCGATGGAACGAGCAGTACGCATGGGACGTGTTTGACCCATGCACGGCCCTCACCATCGCCGTCCTCGACAATGCCCGTTATAAAGCCACCGATGGCGATAAGCTGAGCAAAGACACTCGTATCGGAAAAGTCCGCATCAGGCTCTCTACCCTAGACACAAACAGAGTTTATCTAAACACATTTCCTCTTACGGCCGTCACACCTTACGGCGCGAAAAAGATGGGCGAGATCGAGCTAGCGATACGATTCACATGCTCTTCCTACATCAGCTTGATCCAGTCCTACAGCAGCCCCATGCTGCCGCGGATGCACTACGTGCGCCCGCTGAGCCCCGCGCAGCAGGACCTGCTCCGCCACACCGCGATGCGGATCGTGTCCGCCCGCCTCGCCCGGTCCGAACCACCATTAGGCCAGGAGGTGGTCCAGTACATGCTCGACACTGACTCCCATGTGTGGAGCATGCGCCGGAGCAAGGCCAACTGGTTCCGCGTCGTCAGCTGCCTCTCCCGCGCCGCGGGGCTGGCCAAATGGGTACACGGGGTCCGCATGTGGGTGCACCCATCTACGACCGTGTTTGTGCATGTGCTCCTCGTGGCCGTGGTGCTCTGCCCTCACATGATCCTGCCCACAGCATGCCTGTACATGTTCTTGGTCCTGGTGTGGCGGTACCGGGTGCGTGTCAGCGAGCCGGCTGGCATGGACCCGAGGCTGTCACACGTGGACGCGATCGGGCCAGATGAGCTGGACGAAGAGTTCGACCTGTTTCCGTCTTCCCGGCCCATCGAGCAGGTCCGGGTGAGGTACGACCGGTTGAGGATCTTGGCCGGTAGGGCCCAGACACTGCTCGGCGACGTGGCGGCGCAGGGGGAGAGGGTGGAGGCCCTTTTGAACTGGAGGGACCCGCGAGCAACGGGAATCTTTGTCGGGGTGTGTTTGGTGGCGAGCATGGTGTTCTATGTGGTGCCGTTTAAAACACTGGCGTTGGGTTTCGGGTTCTATTACTTGAGGCACCCGAAATTTCGGGACGATATGCCATCCATGCCGTTTAACTTCTTCCGGCGGCTGCCCTCGCTGTCGGATCGTATTCTTTGAGCTTTTTTGGGTTTTTTTTGCCCCCCGGGTTTATTTGTTGTTTTAACTAGATAGGACGTAATGATGTTAATTAATTTTCTTTTCCAAATAAACCTGAATGTCTATGAGGTTGATTTTGTTGTGGCTTTTTGGCATTTGAAGAAAAGTGATCAGCTGCTATATTGGAATGCAAATTTGAATTAGGCCACTTTTTGGATGATCATCTTATTTTGAGATTGATGGTCTACAGTAAAAGTAAGCCAATTTTAGATGATTTTGATACCTTTTCGTTATGATCTGCTTATAAAAAAATATTCCATTATTATTGGCCAATCATTAAAATTGTAACCCTTCCTTCAATGTAAATACAAGCAGTGTCGTTTTAGAATATATTGGTCAAGAGCTTGTGCCAATAATAAAATTGAGATCATTAAAGATATAGTTCTTTCTTATGACAAGTGTATCCATATTTATGAAAAAATAAATGTAAAATACATATTTAGATTATAAACAACAGAGAGACATGAGATACAAATTTGGTTTTTTCTTGTGTTTGTGTCTGTGTGTTTGTGTTGGGGGGTGGGAGTGCGGGTGGGGGTGGGAGGTGGGGATGTGGTTTAACTTGCACATCCATGACAATGTTTTGTAAATGTGAAGCTATGGTCCAAGTCTTTATTACTAGTTAATAACCATGATATTTGATGAGGTCCTTTTCAGGTCTCCCTCAGATGTTGTCTGCCGTCGATCTCTCGGTGGATTTGGAAGATGATCTCCTGTCGCGTGCGGGTCTCAATGGGTTTTGAGGAGATTGGTGATTTGAGTAGTTTAACGCCGAGTGCCTGCAAAGAAGTCCCGGGATGGTTTGGTACCACCGAGGACCCTCCAACGATCAAGTTAGTACGAGATCCGAGCAGAGTAACAGCTAAGTGGAGTAAAAATGGCTTACTTGACCCCTCTGTGATGGGGGTTTATATAATGGCGGCAGCACGCAGCAGCAGGCGCGAGAATCTCGCCGGCAGTTACGCTCCCGACGTCACGCCCGCGTAAAGAGCGGATCGCCCATTAATGGGGATCGTGATGGCGTGGAACGTGGGATGTTGCTGGCGGAGAATCTGTGCATGGCGAGATTTGCGGAGCGGCGGTTACGCCTGTGAGTGGTGGAGTTGGTCGGTCGGAGGGACCGAGGAAGATGGCCTCGGCTAGGGAGCTCGGAGACAAACAAGAGGGCTGAGAAGTCTTGGTCCTGTGGCAGCTCGGGGGGAGCTGAGAGGCCGAGGAGGCCAAATTTCAGGGGGCTCTGAGGTGAGCCAGCTTGTGCTTGCAGGTCGGGTACAGGGGTGGCCTGGTCAGCCCCTGTGGCCCTTTCTTCTGAGTTCTGGGACACGTCATCCGCCACGTGTCCTGATCTTGGAGACCGCCAATAATGAGCATCATCAATATTAAATTCTAAAATGAATTCATATTTTTCTTTATTGATGATAACTAAAGCGCCGTAAGCGAGCAGAACCCACAATAACTCTAACCAACTGAATTTGAAATATGTAAGTTATTTTCTTTCAAATATTTCTCAAGTTTTGATTTTAACGGTTAGGCTTGTCTCATCTAGTTGCAGAATGAGCTTGCTCTGCTCTCAAGGCGATCAAAAGGCAAACTTATAGTTTATTCTACGGCCGTAATTTTATTTTTCATTAGCCTTTTATCTTGTTTTCATAGAATAAAGTAACTCTCTGCTTTCTTAAGAAAAATATAAAATATTTACTGAAATTTACAATAAATTCCTGAGTAAATTTTGGATCTAGATACTCTATTATGTTTTTGATGAGGCTCGGTGTCGGTGACTTTCCAGATACTGACACGTTGCAGATGACGTGTCTCAGAACCTACGAGAAAGGATCCGGAACCTCGGTTAGAGTTTCCTGAGGAGTTTCCCGATCTTCCAGGGCTTTCCAGACCATCCACAGCTCACCTCCGAGTTGTCGCAGAACAAAGATGCCTCGGCCTCCCGCTCGTTCCCGAGCCTCCCGCCGAGCTCATATTCCTCGGTCTCACCGACCGACCCGCAGCACTGATCACAGACGCCTCCGCCACGGCTCCGCGAATCTCGCTATGCGCGAGATATCCGCCGCCCACATTCCGCGTTCCACACCATCACGATCCCCCATTAACGAGCCTGTCTTGTCATTAATGCGGGATCCCGCCTATCACGCGGGCGTGACGCCAGGGACGTAACGGCCGACGTGATTCTCGTGCTACCGCTATTTAAACCTCTCTCTCAGACGATCGAGATAAGCCATTTTTGACTCCACTAGGCTGTTACTCTGCCAAAATACTCCATCTAACTTGATCGTCGGAGGGTCCTCGGTGGTACAACCATCCCGGGACTTCTTTGCAGGTAGCTCGGCCTCAACCATACAAACCCCATTGAGATCCACACGCTCTAGGAGTCAACCCTCCAACTCAATCCCAACCGTCCATCAGTGCTCGCAGCAGATCAACGGAAGATAACATCTAAAGGAGATCAAGACCTCCATCAGTTGGCACCGTCTGTGGGAAACGTCTAGTTCCACTCAACGAAAGTTCATCTTCCGATCCCAACTTCATGGCGAGCGATCACCGTGATGATCCAAGTGCTAGCCACCGTCTCCCCCATAACGAAGGCGCGGACGAATCTCCTCCCCCGAACGCCATCAACCCCTCGCCGCTCGGATAGATCGACTCGTGTCCGTCGTGGATGCGCTCGTCCGTGTCCAAACGGCAGGGCAATCTCCCCAGGTCACCGCTCCCCTACCTCGGGACCGGGACCCCTACAGCAGGAGAGAAGACTCTACTCACGTCGGCACTACCGACCACCGTCTCGCTGCCTCGAGCGGCCGCAGATCTCCCGAGCCAACATATTCTATGACCCGCTGGGCGCCCCACAGTTCAACACCGAGATCCGTTGCCAGAGCGCCTCGCCCGTCCCATCGCGCCCCTGTCCCTCCCGAGGAGGTGTCAGTCAGCTCGCCTGCGCCCAAGCATGACCGACACCCCCTCACTCGACGGGGTCGCGCGGACGGGACTCATCACGGCAGCTCAAAGACTATCTCGCCAGGGGACCTAAGGAATCTCATCGAAAGAAATTGAGGCCGCGGCCAAACATAGATCTCCAACAGCAGAGGCCAAAGATCAGAATGTACTGAATCATCGGAATATCACGGCCGACTTGACGCCCTCGAAAAGAAGATCGAAAGCATGCATCGGGAAGGTCGTCATTCGAGCGACGGGGCTAAATACGCCGCCGACTCGCTCACGAAGCCCTTCACCGAAGAGCTTCTCGCCGTTCACGTCTCTTCCCGGAACAAACCCCCGAAGGTCTCACTCTTCGACGGTAAGTCCGATCCAAAGGACCATTTGGACGCATTCACGGCCGGGATGAGTTTCCAAGACTGTTCTGACGCCGCCCAGTGCCGCGCTTTCCCGGCCACTCTCATTCGCTCCGGGCGAGACTGGTTCCGAGGACTCGTGCCACACTCAATATCAACCTTCAATGAGCTGGCCACCCAATTCCTCAGCCACTTCATCGGGAACAGACGGTAGAAGCGGATCGTCGACCATCTCTTCACAATAAAGAGCAGGGACAAAAAAACCTTCAAAGGGTACGTCACCCGTTTCTACAACGCCCTTCTCGAAGTTCCAGAACATCGGGACGAGACGGTCGTTACGGCACTTAGGTCGGGTCTTAGGCACAAGGAGTGGTTATACTCCTTTGCATTAGCGCAACCTAAGACCATGGCCGAGGTAAAGGCCTGGACCGAACGTGAGATCCAGCTTGAATCCGAGGTGAACGCCAACCTACCCCGGACAGAACAAGCTGATCACAAGAAAAGGGTCCGGGATGAGAAAAAGAAGATTGAGCGGCCGAAACCCCCCGAAGTTTCAGGAGTACACCCCGATCAACGTCTCCCAGAAGGTTTTGCTGGAGGAGGCGAAGGGCGAGAGGTTTTTCAAGCTCTCCCCAGTCTCGAACAAGGCAGCGAAGCGCATCCGGGGCCTCTACTGTGGCTTCCATCGGTCTCAGGGCCACTCCACGGAGAACTGCAAGCAGCTCCGAGACTACATCGAGGAGCTAATCCGCTCGGGACACCTGGCAGCGTACTTGCTGGACAAGCGGCAAGCTGACCGTGAGCAGGAGCAGCGTCCCCCTTCCGGTGAGTTAACAATAGGTCAAATCATGGTCATGTCAGCGGGGGGTACGTCGAGGACCTACGAGGCTCAGCGTCCCTCACTAACAGAGCTGACAGCCACCCGAGTAAGAAGGCCAGGGCAGCCGAGCCGATCGTTTTCAACGACGAGGACCTCCACGGTATATCCCTGCTCCACAACGACCCTCTGGTGATTACGGCTCGGGTCCACCAATACGAGGTGCATAGGATACTGGTCGACTCAGGAAGTTCGGCGGACATTCTCTTCTACTACTGCTTTCTGCGCATGGGGCTCACCCCGGCGGACCTAAGACCGACCTCTCACGTTCTGTCAGGGTTCACCAACCACTCCATCCCGGTGGAAGGGGTAATCACCCTGCAATTTAACATCTGGGAAGCAGACCGTACATGCACCGCGCCTGTGGAGTTCATCGTAGCGAGAATCCCATCGGCCTACAACATTCTCCTCGGTCGCCCAACGCTGAACTCCCTCCGGGCCCAGATATCGATCTTCCACTTGGCTATGAAATTCCCGCTCGACCGAGACGGGATAGGTCGGGCCTACGGAGACCAGCGGACTGCAAAGGTTTGCTTCACTGCAACATCTTCATCTGAGCGGCCAATCAACGATGTTGAGGGCGAGAGTGACATCAAAGGTTCTCTGGACACTCGAGACGAGCAAAAAGAGGTCCGAGGGCCCCCGGTGGAGCCACTGACAGAGGTCCCCCTCGTAGAAGGGGACGACGAAGGAATCGTTCAGATCGGCTCGCTTCTGACAGGAACTCAGCGAGACGACCTGGTTCATTTCCTCAGAAACAACTCCGACGTGTTCGCCTGGGCGCCTGCTGACATGCCTGGGATTGACCCCAAAATCATATCTCACAAGCTTGGGGTAGATCCTACGGCCCGACCTGTCAGGCAGAAAAAGCGAAGTTTCGCCCCGGTCAAACAGAAAGCTATCGAGGACGAAGTAGATCGGCTCCTCGCCGCCAACTTCATTCGCAATGTGCCCTACTCGGAATGGCCGGCGAACGTAGTCCTGGTCAAAAAGTTGAGCGGGAAGTGGCGCATGTGCGTCGACTTCACCGAACTCAACAAGGCCTGCCCGAAAGACAACTATCCCTTCCCTCGGATAGACCAACTCGTCGACAGCTCGGCAGGCCACGAGCTACTTAGCTTCATGGATGCTTTTTCCGGTTATAATCATATCCGTATGAATCCGGCAGACGAGTATCTCACCGCATTCACAACGGACCGGGGGTATACTGCTACAAAGTGATGCCCTTCGGCTACAAAAACGCCGGAGCTACGTACCAACGATTGGTCAATCGCATGTTCAAGCCGCAGATCGGCAGGAACATGAAAGTTTACGTCGACAATATTGTAACAACTCCAATTTTAGTGTACATAAAGTTCATTTAAAATTAATGTATACTTGGGGTATTTGCTTTTCCTGTGAGTACTATAACTATTTGTTTGGCTTTTTAATAGCAAGAAGGAGCTTGTAGCTCATTGGTAATACCTTATACTGCTGAACCAAAGCACCAGAGTTCAAATCCCATCAGCCACATTATTTTTAATATTGTTTTCTTTTAATCTTTTTTAGAATCCCAAGAGTCTACACATGCTAAACCCGTAAAACCAAAGGTCACATATAAAAAAAACTGACCAAGGTGAAAGACCAAAAGACGAGGGACACATGACGACGAGCTCGGCCCTGACTCGACCGGATCGGGCCGGCGGCGCGCCTGACTCGGCCGCCGCCGCCGGCCGATTCCGCTCCAAATCCGATTCATCCTTCATGAAAGTTGTGTCTTTTGGTCTTCTTAAAACCCCTGTACACTTTAAATATTCTGCACAATAACAGAGCCTAATAAAATCAATTTAAACCATATTAATGCAATTTATTTTAATCATTTTTCTATTAAATCCTAACCCTAATCTTTTCCTATAAATACCACACCTAAACACACCTTTCTCACTCACAAACTCTGTCCAAATTCTCAAGAAAACTCTCAAGAATTTTTGTGTACAAGTGTAGTTAGCGAAGGGCGAAGCTCCGGCGAAATTCCGATGACAACTCTAGGAGCTCCCGGCGACGAAACGACGCACCGGCACCTCCTACTTCCTTCTCTTCCTCTTCTCTTGACCCTAAACCCGTAAGTCCCACCTCCCCCTTCTCTATTCTATTCTTAAAACTTGTATTCCTAAAATCCGATGGAAGCGGAGTTAATCTGACTTCCGATTCGGTTTTCTTTAAAAAGTGAAATTTTCATTAAACGCAACCATATCAAACTCTCATATCTTGACTATTAATCATTAACAAAATATCATGAACAAATTTCATAGCAAAATATTTTATATTGCAATTTTTATCGTACTTTTTCAGTAAAATACCATATAGTTTAGTTTTGACATTAAACATCATATTTCTTGCTATACCTTTAGATAAATCACGAGGTAATGACCTACCTCTTCACAACACTCATATGCAATATAGCACGATACCTTTTAGAAAATATAGATTCGGGAAAATACCGTTTTACACAAAACTACATTTAACTTATAAAAACCATTTTCACAAGATTATGTATTTTAAATAAGTCTTTGCAAAGCGCCGCTACAACCCATTTGGGGAAGCCGTTCGGGATGGTGCGGATTATCGTACATCCTCGGACTTAATAGTGCGAGATCCAGATCTCCGCAAGGAGCATTCGGTCTCGAAGATTTAAAAATACAAATATCTTAAGAAAATGAGATTTCTAGAAAAATAATAAATTAAAAATATTATATATATATATATATCATCAAAATATCTATTTTTGATATAATATAAATATTCCAACCTTTCTAAATAAAAAAGAATCACTTCACATGAAAATATCATGCAATTCCATACAAGTTCAATACTTTACAATTAAATACCATATATTATGAAATTAGGTTTTATTCACTAGAAATGTCACATATATAAAATCTATATCTATGACAACTCTAAAGACGATAATTAAATACTTGGGGTGTATTTTGAAAATTATACAAAAGTATTTTTATATATAACCCCCTCAAGTTCTATAAATTACCCTAAGGACCCTAGTAAACATAGGTTTAAGCGGGACCAATCTCTTGAGCCTCAGGGAGCCGGAGAAGTGTGTTTTTGCCTATTTAAGATAAACAACTTAATAAACGGTGTTATCAACACGGTAATCGTATTTGAAAAAGACACAAATCCTGCCGCCCATGTGCAGCGGTTACCAATAACACCAACACCTAATTCAGGATTTCAATTTCTTTTCTAATTGTTCTGACTCAGACTGAGTCTCATTATAATAATCTGGCTTGAATATGATTCAAGTACAAACTACAATTCAATATGAATCCATGAATCCATATATTTAATCTATTCAATATGTATTGACTGAACCGAAATATGGATATACTTCCATCTACATGATTCTCCAGCTGCATACATTTACTGATATCATGGTTTCGGTAAGTCAGCTATCTTACAATCTATATTATACGACAATACAATACAAACAATACCATCAAGACATCACGGGGTTAAGGGGTAGATTGGTACGGAAGGTGTTAGAAGCGGCACGAGACTGCAAGATTTAAGACACCTAACCTAAATTCATTTGTTGTTGTACCGTGACATAAACGGTTCCTTGTACTCCATTTGCTTTTAGTCTCTGCCATATAGAGACTCCTCTCGTATTCACTGGCCTTTTCTGTACCAAGCTACAAACAACAACGTTAACCATATAATACAACTTTAAAAGCTACATTCTCTCTCTGTCTATTCTATTTCTCTCTTATCTTTGGGACTTACCGAGCGATTGTTCGCTGACGACATTCCTTCTCTTTCTTCTTTGGAATGTTGTCAGGTGATTCAGACCTTCAGGAGACCAAGCCTACCAGCGAGGACTTGGATCAGCTAGCCTACGACCCAGAGTTTTAGATTCATTGTACACATTTCATTTCAGTACTTTCCATTTCTGTTATGCCACTGTTTAGGCTTTGCTTTCATTCAGATGTATTTACTTTTTCATGCATTGTACAAAAGAATGTTAATAAATAAAGTTGGTGTTCATTATATTGGTCTCTTGTGTATATTTCTTTTATATTACTTAGTTATGCTTAGCGTATTTACTTCTGAGTATATACATAGCGGACTCGTCGCGTCCTTTGCCCGTACACCGGGAAGCGAGGCGTGACAGGTTTTATTGACGGCCCATGCAGGTCAGAGCTGTATGGAAACCTACCATGCTGTTCAGTTCTGCGTGGACAACCTAAGCAATATAACACAAGAACCAGCAATTAAAAACATTCTTTACAATTCATACTCCTTGAATCTTATCATTTCATATACTTTGAATCTATCCTAACCCAAATTTTTCATTCAAGGTTATGGATTCCCCGAACAACACCAACACCAACGTCAACAACACACCTCCACCACTACCATTCACACCTGCCGTCCCTACTCCGATCAACGAGCAGACGGTTCTACTTGAGGCAATCCGCAGCCTTCTCGAAGGACAGCAGTAGCAGACTGTCATCGTGATGAACCGTCCCGAGGCAGAAGCACCTAGAGTTGGATATGGTGCCCTCAAAGTCAATTATTGGATCGCAGGCACGCGATTGTAATGATTGAGGGAGGACCTATACCGGTAGGACAGTCTTACTAGAGATGATAATATTCTATCTGATTTGTCTTTATCATCACTATTACATGTGGATAGAGCCCATATGATTCTTGTTTGACTACCAGTATTATGATGGCGATCATATACGTGGGAGCTGGTGGTCTATAAGCGCATCCTTAAATGTCTCTAGTCGTGGGAGTTCGAGACTGGGTATCGATACTCCAGAGTTGACTAGTGTATACTCATCGAGACCCCGACGAGGGGTGGTGGCCAGGTCTCACAAGCCATTGGTGTTAGTTTGTTCACCTAAGATAGTATACAGGTGCTCATTAGGTTATGAGTACACTGGATGGACTCGCCGGGAACTTGCTAGGTTGTATTATACCTATTGTCAGATAGCAGTTCCCAGGTGACATGTGTATAGGTTAGTCTGTCGATCTGAGATCGTCATTTGTCTTGTGTGAGTTCCCACTGTGCTTTGATTACTACCCTACCACAGCTCAAAGGAGTCGTGCAAACAGGTTTTAGTTGGGTACAGTCCCGAGCCACATGGAGGCAGTGAGCGGATCGTCGGGGATTCGTCTCTCCCGGTATTGGGGGTTGATGTCGCACAGTGCACGGGTGGTCATCACCAGAAAACCTTGGCCAAGGTAGTCGAGAATTACTGATTCGGATCAGTAGTTTCTCAAGAGGTGTTTGGCTTCATACCGACACGAATTATCGCGTTATTAGGGGTCTGACTTTATCCACCCCCTAGACTCGATATGCGATACTCTTAGACGAACAGACCGGACTGTACGGATATTGTTACTGTTAGGCTCAGTAGAGTTCCTAGATGAGTTCGCTCATCGGCTTCCCTTTCGCTCAATACCTCAGCAGCCGTTACGCACATCTAGTGCCACTGACGTGCTTGTGGTTAAATCCACAGCCTGCATATTGATGAGTCATTAGAGTCCCCCCACAGAAAGTTTCCCAAGTTCGGGCGAAACGTTGTAGAGGTCGTATGGTTTTATGGCAGGGTCCGATCATATACGTGCACTTGTGCACGGATCATGATTGGACGGATCATACTAGTAGGTTTTGATTTAAGCCAGATCCTAGTATTAGATTTGTTGGATTATTTTCGTCTCGTAGTATTCGTATTCAATCGGAATGCGGATGCATGTATGTATATACAGGTGAGGGGTATTCTTGTGATCCGTCATGAGTTTACTTTAGAAGATTCCATTCTATTTATTGTTTTAAACATTTGGATTAATGTTTATTAAGTGGAAATTGTGAGTGCAAGTCATGATCAAGAGCATTAAATGTGGCATGTGCAATATTGGTGACTCATGGTGTGTTTTCTTGTGCCATGTCTATTCTCTTGATTGTTTATTGTGTGGGATTGATGTGTGAAGAGAGAGAGGGCAGCCACTAGAGGTGGGGCTTGGTTCTTGATTTTGTTATTAGAGCTCTCACATTTTTATCTCACACAATAATAAGAAAGCACTTCTTCTTCACTAGCTTTTTCCTTGAGCTCACAACTTCCATCAATGGCTTCTTCTTCAACCTCCACTCTATCTCTCTCATGTGTTGAGAATCCTAGAATGTCATGAGACAAAATAATCACACCTATCTCTACTTCACCTTGGACATGTCGGCTAGAAAACTTCATGTCCGAGTTGCTTCGGTTTGAAGCGGGAGCCCGTATAAAAATTCCTCGATGTGGTGCCACTTCAACAAGAGAGACCGGAGGGCGAACTTCGTCGGGCAGCCGCGACAAGCATGGGACGGAGATTGAAGACCGAAGAACATGGATCGATCGGTATAATCTTTGAACTCATTTTAAAGATTACTAGTTAACGGTTAATGGAACAATCCGGATATTTGGTTATGATAGCGGCAAGTTTTGAAAAGTTTTTGTTCCGCATTTGGCCTTGGAAAGACGGCCGGGGCGCTGCCGTATCCCAACACCTAGGGTGAAGCAATTCAGGGTTTTGCACCCGAAATAATTCTCAGGAAAAGAGAGCCTGCTGGAAGCTGAGGAATGGGCTAAGAGCATCGAAGCTGATCTGGCAGCGGCACAAGTGCCAGAAATAGCTTGGGTTCGTGCTGCGAAACTGCAGCTCACGGATAATGCATGGGTCTGGTCGAAGGCGGAAGAAAGCCATCTTGATCAACCCATCAAATGTAAGACTTTCCGAGACATGTTCGACGCAAAGTACTTTCCTGATACTGCCAGGTTCGACATGGAACAACAGTTCATCCATCTGCAACAAGGTTCAATGTGGACCAAGTCAGTAGATGAATATGATGCTGAGTTCACCATGCTCAGTCGGTAAGATATGTCTCAATAATTCGATTTTTCAATATATCACATACTACACAGCTAACACAATACTTTAACAGATTTGCGGCACACCTGATACCGATGGATGAGATCAGAGCCCGTCGATTTCAATAAGGGTTAGACCCGGAGATCCAGGCTGCGTTAGCCACAGGAGATTTTCTGACCCACGAATCGGCTCTGAAATCTGCCCACCGTTATGAGGCAGTGGTAAAGATGAGGGGCAGACCTCAATCTGCCGGAGTTAAGCGTCCTGCCAACCATATGGCAGGAGAAGCCTCATCAAGGCCACCATTTGTGCCAAGGAGATTGGGAGTACCGAACAACAGGCCCAGCCCAGCCTTTTGTAACTACTGCAAGAGAGATGGGCGTCTGATGAAAGACTACCGGCGTGCAAACCGTCTTTGCTTAGTCTGTGGCCCAGCTACTCATGATATTGTGTCTTGTCCTCGAAGACAAAACTCATATGCTGCACCCAGGCCAGCAATCACTTACCCGTAACGCCCAGCCATCCAAGCACCTGCTCTGAGACTTGCACTACCTGTTCCACCACCTAGAGGACCACCGACTGCACCTCCTCCTCGTCAGCTCCATCAAGCTCAACGGAACATTCCGAGGAATGCTCCTCAGGCCATGAGGAATGTACCACGGCGACAGGCTTTCACGATGACCATGGAAGAAGCTGAGGCCACTGGCCAAGTTATCACCGGTAACCCTTTCTTCTCAATCTTTTCTTTCAGTCTTAACACCTACCTATATATTTTCTCTATACCTAAAATATATCCCATATACCTTAGGTACAATCTTAGTAGCTTCACTTCCTGCACTAGCACTCTTCAACACTGGAGCATCTCACTGTTTTATGTCGCAGTGGTTCGTCCAAACTCAAGCGATTCCAGTCACACCGCTTGTATCCAGTTGGAATGTCAGTTCAGGAAACGGCGTTCTAAAGGCAACAATGGGATACAGCTTGTGTCCAGTAGTCGTCTGTAGCAGAGAATTCTATGCTGACTTCAAGGTGCTGGGCATACCGAACTTCGATGTGGTTCTAGAAATGGATTAGCTCGGAACATTTTATGCTACCATTGACTGTCGTCAAAGGAGGGTAGTATTCGAGATTTCAGACCATCCGGTTTACTATTTCAAAAGTGGAGACCGTACCCTAGAGCCAAGTACTTACAAGGCAAAACCAAAGAAGGCAGTGATTGCAGCAACTCAAGCGGAGGAAGAATCAAAGCCAGAAGTGGTTGGAGAGTTTGACGATGTATTTCCTGACGATATATCAGGTTTTCCTCCCGATCGAGCTCTTGAATTCAGCATTAATTTAGTACCAGGAGCACAACCGGTGATCAAAACACCTTATCGATTTAGTCCGGAAGGTTTGAAGGAAGTCCGAACTCAGTTGGACGAATTATTGGCGAAAGGATGGATTCGTCCCAGCACTTCAAGTTGGGGATCACCAGTACTGCTTGTAAAGAAGAAGGAAGGTTCATACAGAATGTGCATCGATTATAGAGCCTTGAACGAAGTAACGATAAAGAACAAGTATCCACTCCCTCGCATCGATGATTTATTCGATCAGCTAAGTGGATCTTGTGTTTTCTCCAAATTAGATCTTCGTTCAGGTTATCATCAGGTGAAGGTCAATGAAGTTGATATTCATAAAATGGCTTTCAGAACTCGCTATGGACATTACAAATTTCCTGTGATGCCATTTGGAGTGACCAACGCACCGGCAATATTCATGAACCTAATGAATCAAGTTTTCCGGGAGTACTGAGACATGTTTGTTGTCATCTTTATCGACGAAATCCTGGTGTATTCTAAGAGTCGGAAAGAGCACGCCGAACTCTTGAGAATTGTCTTGGAAACTCTACGACAATATCAATTATACGCCAAGTACAGCAAGTGCGAGTTTTGGCTAGATCAAGTTGGTTTTCTTGGACATATTGTATCAGGCGAATGAATCTCTGTGGATCCAGCGAAAGTTTCAGCAGTAAGCAATTGGCCGACACCAAAATCAGCGAAGAACATTCGGAGTTTCTTGGGTCTAGCTGGATATTACCGAAAGTTCATTGAAGGCTTTTCTAAGATAGCAACACCCCTGACCAAGCTCACACGTAAAGATGAAGACTTTGTGTGGTCAGAAGATGCGAGCAAGCTTTCGTAGAACTCACGTCAAGATTGACATCAGCGCCTATTCTCGTTATACCGGACCAATTTGGAGGTTTCGAAGTGTATTGTGATGCACCCGGTAAGGGATTAGGATGTGTTCTACATCAGCACGGAAATGTTGTGACTTATGCTTCAAGACAGTTGAAGACTCATGAGCGCAATTATCCGACGCATGATTTGGAGTTGGCAGCCGTAATCTTTGGTCTCAAGATTTGGCGCCATTATCTTCTTGGTGAACGAGTGAACATATACACAGATCATAAGAGTCTGAAATATGTGTTTACTTAGAAGGAGTTTAATATGCGGCAGAGACGATGGTTAGAACTCATGGCGGACTTTGATATCAACCTGCAATCTCACCCGGGAAAGGTGAATGTGGTACCTGATGCCCTTAGTCGCCAACCATTAGCAATGAATCTCACCGCTCAGTAGAAACTTCAACAAGACTTGCATCAGATGGAGATTGAAGTAGTCATGCCAGGTAACGCTTCAAGTTTGATGAATTTACAAGTTCAATCTACCATTGTCAATCAGATCAAAGCGGCTCAAGAAAGTGATACTAAGTTGCAAAAGATCAGAGAACAAGTAGAGAATGTACTTAGAACAGACTTCATCATCCATGAAGACGGATCTTTGAGATACGGCAGCAGATTATGTGTACCAAAAGGTTCTGTTCGGGAAGAGTTAATGAAAGAAGCTCACAACTCTCCCTACTCAGTACACCCTGAAAATACAAAGATGTACAAAGATCTACGTCAGAATTACTGGTGGCATGGAATGAAGCGTGAAGTAGCCAGAAGCGTCGTTAAATGCTTGGTGTGTCAGCAAGTAAAGGCTGAACATCACAGGACAGCTAGATTACTTCAATCGTTACCGATCCCAGAATGGAAGTGGCAACACATCACGATAGATTTTGTGACTGCACTTCCTCGCAGCACAAAGGGTAACGATACGGTATGTGTTATTGTAGATCGACTCACAAAGTCAGTTCACTTCATCCCATTTTGAGTTGGCCAATTTACCGAGACACTAGCAAAGAAGTACATGAAGGTACGAATCTAAGTAAAGATTTAAATTCTTCAAATATGTACTATCTTTGATACATATGAACTCATACAGGAAATTTTGAGACTTCATGGAGTACCGGTCTGCATTGTCTCAGATCGTAATACCAGGTTCCGATCATAATTTTGGCAGAGTCTGCAAGCAAGCTTGGGAACAAGTCTGAACTTCAGCACGGCTTATCATCCACAAACAGATAGTCAATCTGAGCGAACTATTCAGATCTTGGAGGATATGCTCAGAGCGTGTATGTTATACTTCGGACGATCGTGGGAAGATCAGCTATATCTTGTGGAGTTTTCGTACAACAACAGCTACCAAGCAAGCATAGGAATGACACCTTTTGCAGCACTTCATGGAAGGAAGTGTCGATCACCATTAAGTTGGGACAATATCGGAAATAGAGAACTCCCTGGAACTGAGATGATAGTAGCAACTGTTGATGTGGTTCATACTATCAGGGAAAGAATGCGCATAACCCAAGATCGACAGAAGCACCGGGCTGATGCAAAACGACGTCATTTGGATTTCCAGCCAGGAGATCATGTATTCTTAAAGATATCTCCAAACCGTGGAGTGATTCGATTTGGAAGACGGGGTAAGCTAAGTTCGAGATACATTAGACCGTTCGACAAACTCGAACGAGTCGGTGAAGTGGCATACCGCTTGGCACTTCCACCTTCATTAGAAGGAGTGCATAATGTGTTCCACATATCCCAGCTCAGAAGGTATGTGAGTGACCCCAGCCATATTCTAGATCATTCCAAACTCACTGTACAGCCCGACTTATCTGTGAGCAACAACCTGTTGAGATTCTGGACAGGAAAGTGAAGTCACTTTGGAACAAGAAAGTCAATTTGGTTCGAGTGATGTGGAGAAAGGACACTCCAGAAGAATCGACATGGGAAAGGGAAGATGAGATGCGTGCAAGATATCCTCACCTATTTGTAATCTAGTTCTTAAAATAAATTGTAAATTTTGAGAACGAAATTTTTGTAAGGAGGGTAGACTATAACAACTCCAATTTTAGTGTACATAAAATTCATTTAAAATTAATGTATACTTGGGGTATTTGCATTTCCTGTGAGTACTATAAGTATTTGTTTTGCTTTTTAATAGCAAGAAGGAGCTTGTAGCTCATTGGTAATACCTTACACTGCTGAACCAAAGCACCAGAGTTCAAATCCCATCAGCCACATTATTTTTAATATTGTTTTCTTTTAATCTTTTTTAGAATCCCAAGAGTCTACACGTGCTAAACCCGTAAAACCAAAGGTCACATATAAAACAAACTGACCAAGGCGAAAGACCAAAAGACGATGGACACATGACGATGAGCTCAGCCCTGACTCGGCCGGATCGGGCCGGCGGCGCGCCTAACTTGGCCGCCGCCGCCGGCCGATTCCGCTCCAAATTCGATTCATCCTTCATGAAAGTTGTGTCTTTTGGCCTTCTTAAAACCCTTGTACACTTTAAATATTCTGCACAATAACAGAGCCTAATAAAATCAATTTAAACCATATTAATACAATTTATTTTAATTCATTTTTCTATTAAACCATAAACCTAATCTTTTCCTATAAATACCACACCTAAACACACCTTTCTCACTCACAAACTCTGCATAAATTCTCAAGAAAACTCTCAAGAAATTTTGTGTACAAGAGGAGTTAGCGAAGGGTGAAGCTCCGGCGAAATTCCGACGACAACTCTAGAAGCTCCCGTCGACGAAACGACGCACCGGCACCTCCTACTTCCTTCTCTTCCTCTTTTCTTGACCCTAAACCCGTATATCCACCTCCCCCTTCTCTATTCTATTCTTAAAACTCGTATTCCTAAAACCCAACGGAAGCGGAGTTAATCTGACTTCTGATTCGGTTTTCTTTAAAAAGTGAAATTTTCATTAAATACAATCATATCAAACTCTCACATCTTGACTATTAATCATTAACAAAATATCATGAACAAGTTTCATAACAAAATATTTCATATTGCAATTTTTATCGTACTTTTTCAGTAAAATACCATATAGTTTAGTTTTGACATTAAATATCATATTTTTTGCCATACCTTTAGATAGATCACGAGGTAATGACCTACCTCTTCACAACACTCATATGTAATATAGCACGATACCTTTTGAAAAATATAGATTCGGGAAAATACCGTTTTACACAAAACTAACTTTAACTTATAAAAACCATTTTCACAAGATTATTTATTTTAAATAAGTCTTTGCAAAGCGCCGCTACAACCCATTTGGGGTACCCGTTCGGGAGGTGCGGATTATCGCACATTCTCGGGCTTAGTAGTGCGAGATGCAGACCTCCGCAAAGAGCATTCGGTCTCAAAGATTTAAAAATACAAATATCTTAAGAAAATGAGATTTCTAGAAAAATAATAAATTAAAAATATTATATATATATATATATGTATGTATGTATGTATGTATGCATCATCAAAATATCTATTTTTGATATAACATAAATATTCCAACTTTTCTAAATCAAAAAGAATTACTTCACATGAAAATACCATGCAATTACATACACGTTCAATACTTTACAATTAAAAACCATATATTATGAAATTAGGTTTTATTCACTAGAAATGTCACATATATAAAATCTACATCTATGACAACTCTAAAGACGATAATTAAATACTTGTGGTGTATTTTGAAAATTATACAAAAGTATTTTTACATATAACCCCCTCAAGTTCTATAAATTACCCTAAGGACCCTAGTAAACATAGGTTTAAGCGGGACCTATCTCTTGAGGCTCAAGGAGCCGAAGAAGTGGGTGCTTGCCTATTTAAGGTAGACAACTTAATAAACGGTGTTATCAACACGGTAATTGTCTTTGAAAAAGACACAAATCCTGCCGCCCATGTGCAGCGGTTACCGATAACACCAAAACCTAATTTAGGATTTCAATTTCTTTTCTAATTGTTCTGACTCAGACTGAGTCTCATTATAATAATCTGACTTGAATATGATTCAAGTACAAACTACAATTCAATATGAATCCATGAATCTATATATTCAATCTATTCAATATGTATTGTCTGAACCGAACCATGGATATACTTCCATTTACATGATTCTCCAGTTGCATACATTTACTGATATCATAGTTTCGGCAAGTCAGCTATCTGTACAATTTATATTACACGACAATACAATACAAACAATACCATCAAGACATCGCGGGGTTAAGGGGTAGATTGGTACGGAAGGTGTTTGAAATGGCACGAGACTGCAAGATTTAAGACACCTAACCTGAATTCATTTGCCGTTGTAACATGACATAAACGGTTCCTTGTACTCCATTTGCCTTTAGTCTCTGGCATATAGAGACTCCTCTCGTATACACTAGCCTCTTCTGTACCAAGCTACAAACAACAACGTTAACTATATAATACAACTTTAAAAGCTACATTCTCTCTTTGTCTATTTTATTTCTCCTTTATCTTTGGGACTTTCCAAGCGATTGTTTACTGACGACATTCCTTCTCTTTCTTCTTTGGAATGTTGTCAAGTAATTTGGATCTTCAGGAGACCAAGCCTACAAGCGAAGACTTGGATCAGCTAGCCTACGACCCAGAGCTTTAAATTCATTGTACACATTTCATTTCAGTACTTTCCATTTCTGTTATGCCACTGTTTAGGCATTGCTTTCATTCAGATGTATTTACTTTTCCATGCATTGTACAAAAGAATGTTAATAAATAAAGTTGTTGTTCATTACATTGGTCTCTTGTGTATATTTCTTTTATATTGCTTAGTTACGCTTAGTGTATTTACTTCTGAGTATATATGTAGCGGCCTCATCGCGTCCTCTGCCCGTACACCGAGAAGCGGGGTGTGACAGATATGCTCGTAAAATCGGTCTCGTCGGTCGACCATGCTAAGGATCTGGGCGAGGCCTTCGAAGTACTCCGCAAGTTCAAGATGAAACTGAACCCCGCCAATTGCGCATTCGGGGTCGCTCGGGAACCTCTGATGGTGAAGTATTTGGCCGAGGTAAGAAGACTTCGAAAGAACTTCGACGAAGTCCAGGTAGAGCAAATCCCCAGACATCTCAACGCCCAAGCAGACACCTTGAGTAAGCTAGCTTCATCCTACTCGGCCAACAACAAGTGGTCCATCCTCTTCGAGATCTTACCACAGCCCAGCGTGGAAGACGGGGTAACAATACTTCATGTGTACACATCCCAGGAAGAAGACCGAGACTGGAAGAAGCCCCTCGTGGAATTCCTAAGGGAAGGTACGCTCCCAGAAGATCGGGGAGAAGCCCGCCGTCTCCGAGCCAAAGCCCGTCACTTCGTCTAGAGCAATGGGAACATCTACAGGAAGTCCTTCACTCAGCCCCTTCTCCGGTGCGTCGACCCCCACGAAGTCGATTACGTCCTCCGTGAGATTCACGAAGGGGTCGGCGGCGCACACTAAGGGGCCCACCTTAATCCAGAAGGCATTGCTCCAGGGGTACTACTGGACAACTATTCACCAAGACACCCAGAAGCTCGTCAGGAGATGCAAAAGTTGCCAACTCCACAGAAGCGTACCTCGCCTTTCGGCTACCGAGCTGACCGCCCTAACCTCCCGTGGCCGTTTTCCCAGTAGGGAATGGACATGATAGGCCAGTTCCCTACCGGTACGGGCAGGCACAAGTATGTCCTCGTCGCAGTGGATTACTTCATGAAGTGGATCGAGGCCATCCCCATCAGGAAACCGGATGCCACCACAACTATCAAGTTCCTGCAGAACAACGTGATACTCCGGTTCGGCATCCCGAGGTGTATCATCACCGACCACGGGACGAACTTCGAAAACGAAAAAGTGAAGGAATTCTGCAATGAATATCATATCCTTATGAAGTTTGCCGCGATCGCACATCCCTAATACAACGGGCAAGCCGAAGTCGCTAATTGGGACGTCCTCCAAGGTTTTCGGACACGCCTAGAAGGACGCCAAGGCAGTTGGGTCGAGGAATTGCCCCGGGTCCTATGGGCCCTGCGCACGTCAAAGAAGACTCCCACCGGGAAAACCCTTTTCAGCCTCTGCTACGGGACCGAGGCAATGGTCCCAGCGGAGATCGGGCTATCCAGTCATCGGGTCGAATACTTCGATGATGAAGCAAACACCTCGGCACTACGAACCAACCTGGACATCTTATTAGAGAAACGAGACCGGGCTCAGATAAGAGCAGCCTATCAGCAGCAAACCGCCCGCTGCTACAATGCGCGAGTCAAGCATCACTTCTTCAAGACCGGAGACCTGGTCCTAAGGCGAAATGAGTTCATCGATCAGGGAAAGCTGCATAAGTTTTTCCCGAAGTGGGACGGTCCTGCCCGGCGGAGCCTACCGACTACAAGACACGGACGGTCGCCAATTTCCATGACCTTACAATTCCGAGAAGCTCAAGCTGTACATATGAAAAGAATATTTGCGCATATATGTTTCTTACTTAACCAAAACAATGTAAATATTTCTTGAGTTCTTTCTTTTTCAACAATAAAAGGGAAACACTAGAACATTGCAAGGAGAAAAATTTATTCATTCAAAAGGTACTACGGGCTCCTCGGCCTTACAAAAAAAAGGGAGAAGTTACAACAAAGGGGAACGGGATCGAGGAAGTACTCCTGGTGGTACTCAGAGTAGATCTCCACCAGCCAGGCCCTAGCCTCTGCAGCCCGCTCCCGTCGGTGCTGCACGCGAACCCGGGATGCTACGGAAGCACCCGACACTCCACCCTTTGCTCCTTGGCTCACGATGTACCTCTGTTTAAAGCACTCCAAAATGAGAACCAGGGATCGATCGTGCCTGGCCTTCGAGATAAGACCGAGCAGGAAGATCGAACGCACCTTGTCGAGCGCCTCGTCCAGAATCTTCTCGGTGAAGGGGTTGTCCAACCCCGGGGACCTCCTCCAAATAGCGTACATCAGCAGCTGTAGGAGGGACGACCGCCGAGGGAGAAGCCGGCCGAAGTGACCCTCGAAACGCTGGACCACTTCCCGGTACCCATCCTCGGTTAAGGATTGGTAGTACAAGGAAACGTCGTCAAAGGTGATGATCTCTTCGACCGAGTACATGCGCCCAGTCATCTCAAAAGAAGACGGTGCCGAAGGGGTCTCCATCTCCTTCTCCATTTATAACTCAAAGAAAATCCTTGGGGACCCAGATTTGCGCGCACAGGGGTGCGAATCCCGGGATCCATCAAGATTACTCCAATGCCACGCCCCCACGTGGCATAGCCGACGCAACTTCCTGAAACGTTACGCCTCCCCCAAGCTTTCCTAACACGTGCAGCATGTAACGGTCACCCCTCCGGATCCACCGAGCAGCCACCCTGCTCGGTCCATCCTTTGCAGACCGCTACTCAGATTCTTCAACAAGGCAATAAACTCATGAAGCCGAGCAGCTACGCTGCTCGATCCCTCCTTGGCTAGTAATTCCTTACCCATGATGTTAAGGATCGAAGCCCTCCCCAAAAGGAAACCGAGCGGCTACCCCGCTCGGTTATCCCTGGCTGGTAATTTCTTACCCCACGACACCATGGATCAAAGCCCTCTCCAAGAGGCACCTGGCAGCAACCCTACTCGGCCCGTCCTTAACAGGCCTCTTACGGCCCCTCCCGCGCTAAGGATCAAAGCCCTCGCCAAGAGGCAACCGATCGGCTACCCCGCTCGGTTATCTCTGGCTGGTAATTTCTTATCCCACAATGCCAGGGATCAAATCCCTCACCAACAGGCACCGGGCAGCAACCCTGCTCGGCCCGTCCTTAGCAGGCCACTTACGGCCCCTCCCGCGCTAAGGATCAAAACCCTCACCAAGAAGCAACCGAGCGTCCACCCTGCTCGGTTATCCCTGGCTGGTAATTTATTACCCCATGACGCCAGGGATCAAAGCCCTCGTCAAGAGGCACCGGGCAGCAACCCTACTCGGCCCGTCCTTAGCAGGCCTCTTACGGCCCCTCCCGTACTAAGGATCGAAGCCCTCATCAAGAGGCAACCGAGCGGTTGCCCCGCTCGGTTATCCCCGGCTGGTAGTTCCCTACCCACCGACGCTGGGGATCAAAGCCCTCACCTAGAGGCTGTAGGGTGTTTTTCGTCACCCCATTGAGATAGGAATACGCGCGTACTTTTCAGGCGCACTACAGATTCCCTTTACCTAGGGTAGGCCGGGGTTTAATGATTGTAGGGATCCGAATCTCCGGCAGCCGCGAACTAAGCTGCTGTTAATTACCCCTCGTTTTTGGAGCGAGGGAACCTCCGATTGACGGGTTAAACTGGTCATGCGAACTCAATGTGCAGTGTACGTGTGTTGTGTTTTGAAAGGGGGGTTTGGATATATCGGGAGCCACGCAGAGTTTCCACGGGGGTCCCGCTACCTGGATAGCAGGCTGGGGGTCAAGGGGGCTAGCAGCCCCCTTGCGGGGTGCTGGGCAGCGCCCCGTTAGAAATTTTTTTCTAACAGGGACTGTGTCGTGGAGTATGTGTGTATGTATATATGTATACATAAGTATATATATATATGTATATATATAAGAAAAAAAAGGGGGAAAGACATCCAAAGGATGCGTGGGGGCAGCACCTTGGGCGTTGTGTGCCTAGGTGATGTGCACTAAGGCGCTAGAGTGCCACGTGTCGGCACGTGGGCGCTCTGCCCTTGAGCGCTGGGCACTTGAGCGCAAGCGCGCCACGTGTCGGCACGTGGGCGCTTTGCGCTTCAGCGCCTGACGCTCGAGCGCAAGCGCGCCACGTGTCGGCACGGGGGCGACTTGCGCTTGCGCTTGAGCGCAAGCGCGCCACGTGTCGGCACGGGGGCGACTTGCGCTGGAGCGCAAGCGCGCCATGTGTCGGCGCCGGGGCGACTTGCGCTCGAGCGCTTGCGCTGGAGCGCAAGCGTGCCACGTGTCGGCACGTGGGCGCTTTGCGCTCGAGCGCAGGACGCTGTAGTGCAAGCGCGCCATGTGTCGGCACGTGGGCGCTTTACGCTCAAGCGCTGAGCGCGAGCGCGCCACGTGTCGGCACGCGGGCGCTCTGCGCTTGAGAGCCGGCGAGAAAAAGAGGCTTTTAGCCTAAAAAAAATTTCTCGGAAGAGAAATCAGAGAGGAGTTGGACTCCTGAGTGTGTTTTTGGGGTTAATGGAAGGGGTTCTTCTTCCTCCTCCTCTGTTAGCTGGATCTTGAAGATCAAGAGATGTGAGATCTCAAAATCTCTCCTTTTTGAGATCTAGTGACAGATCCAAGTTCCCCTTTGTGGGTTTGGTGGTGAAAAACTATCTAGTTTTGGGAAAGGGAGAGTAACACTCTTGATTTAATTCACAAAAAAAAGGAAGAAGGTTTGAAACCTTCAGAAAGGGGAAAGAGGCACAAACCCTAGGTTTTTGAGAGAATGGAAAAGTTATCCTTATTCATCATCATTTTGCCTTATATAGGCTTACATATTTGCATATAGCCCCTTGGGCTCTACAAAATGGCATTTTGCCCATCCCATGGCTCATGTGCCATTTCTTTTTGCACATAAGCCATGGGCTTACAAAATATTGGTTTTATGCCCGTTTTGCATACATTCATGTATAAAAAATTACATAAAAATTATTTATTACATGATCTATATTTAGGCATGGAGGAGGCTGGCCGCGGGCTTGACTTGGGCATAGGCCCGCTTGACCTGGGCTTGGGCCCACCTGGCTTGGGGTTGACCTTGACTTTGACTCGGTCAATGGGGGTGTAAATTTTTACCCCAACAAAGTGCCCCCCATCAATAAATGCACACCGCACATTTGAGTTGTGTGCATGAAATTGATGGATCTTGAAGCTGAACTTCGAGGTGGAACATCATTCCGGAGGCGAAGCATCATCCCGGGGAGCATGATTCCCAGGGATCGGAGCATCATTTTGATTCGCGGAGCATAATTCCGGGGTTGGAGTATTCCTCGGGGAGCTTGATTCCCGGGGATCGGAGCATCATTCCGATGAGCGGAGCATGATTCCAGGATTCGGAGTATCATTCCGAAGAGCGGAGCATGATTCTAGGGATCGGAGCATCATTCCGATAAGCGGAGCATGATTCCAGATATCGGAGCATCATTCCGAAGGGCGGAGCATCATTCCAGGGGATCGGATCATCATTCCGATGAGCGGAGCATGATTCCAGGGTTCAGAGCATCATTTCGAAGATCGAAGCATAATTCCAGAGTTCGGAGCATCATTCCGAAGATCGGAGCATAATTCCAGAGATCGGAGCATCATTCCGAAGGGCGGAGCATAATTCCAAGGATCGGAGCATCATTCCGATGAGCGGAGCATGATTCCAGGGTTCGGAGCATAATTCCGAAGCTCGGAGCATAATTTCAGAGATCGGAGCATCATTCCGAAGGGCAGAGCATAATTCCAAGGATCGGAGCATCATTCCGATGAGCGGAGCATGATTCCAGGGTTCGGAGCATCATTCCGAAGAGCGGAGCATCATTCCAAGGAGCGGAGCATCATTCCGATGAGCGAAGCATGATTCCAGGGTTCGGAGCATCATTCCGAAGAGCGGAGCATGATTCCAAGGATCGGAGTATCTGTTAGTTATATGTATGCCCTAGAGGCCATTACTATACATAGGATGTATATTGTAGTGGATACTTGGACATATATAGGGAGGACTTTCTTACTCGACATGATAGTATGCTATCTGGTTGCTCTTTACCTTAACGTGTACACTCATTGTCTCTCTGTTATATGTTGGTAAAGCCCTTAGGATGTGTACTTGACTACCTGGACTATGATGCGGATCATACTAATAGGGACATGGTAGTCCATAAGTACATCCTTCAAGGTCCCTAGTCGTGGGTGTATCGAGATAGGGCATCGATATACCAGAGTAGACTAGCGTATACCTTCTCGACCCATATAGATGGGCGATGGATGATCCCATATCCATTGGTGTTTGACATCATAGATGATATACGGGTGCTCAGTGGAGACTGGGTACACTGGACGGACTTGCCGAGAACTCCCAGATGGTATTATACCTTACGTCAGATGGCAGTTCTCTGGTGACACTGGTACAGGTTAGTCTGTAGACCCGAGATCGTCATAGAGTCTTGTGTGATTCCCACTGTGCTTTGATTTCCACCTTACCACGTCCAAGAGGGCGTGCAAAACGGTGGTTTTTGGGTACAATCCCGAATCACATGGAGGCAATGAGCGATAGGAGGGGATTCGTCTCTCCCGGTATAGGGGGTTGATGTTGCGCTGTGTTCGATTGGCTATAACCGGAAATCCCTGGCCAGGGTTGCTGAGATTTACTGGTAAGAGTTACCAGTAGTTTCTCGAACTGTTATATACCTCATATCGACACGACTTATCGAGCTACTGGTGTCTGACGTTTACCACCCCTAGGCAAGATATGCGACATATCAGACGAACAGACCGGACTGTACGGTAAGTGTTACTGGTTGGATTCACAGGAGTGTGAGCGGGCTTGCTCGTCGATCTTCTGATCGTTCAATACCCGGGTGGCCGTTACGTTTAGCAGACCGCTTGCGGCTTGTGGATGTTTGATATGATCATCACCTGCTGCCGGCGTATTGACGAGTCTTTAGAGTCCTACACAGAGGTTTCCTGGCTCAAGCGAAACGAAATAGGAGCGCATATGAGATATGTGCGGGACCGAGAATAATGCGTGTATGTGATACCGTATTCTATTCTCGCGATTTTTATCATTGGACGGTTATATATGATATAGCCGGGATACCGAATCAAGTGTTGATTCGATACATTGATACACTTGATATTAGTCGATTATATGCGATATGACCGGATCATTAAATCAAGTGTTGATTTAATGATTTAATGTATAATTATATATTTGATATATTACTTTACATTAACTAGTATTGGTTCACTTAAAATTGATTATCTCACTTGAAATCACAAGTTGTATATGTGATATATTTTTGTGCACTTGTTTGTATCATGTTTGATGATACATGCAAACTTGGGTTTGTGTTTGAATTAAACCATGGTTAGTTAATGGTTAGGGTTTCATATGCTTTATTTACTTATTCATTTATTTATTCATTTGTGAAAGAAATAAAATGGTGGCTAACTTTGGATTTTGTTGAAGCTTCATGAAGCTTTGAAAGCTTGACCATTTTGTTTCTTTCCTTAACCCTAACCATTCACCTAACCCTAGTTTATTCTCTACACTTAACCATGGTTGCAATATGATAAGGGTCACTTGTTTTTCTTTTTAAAAATTAATTCTTTTTTCATTCTTCTTCTTCTTCTTCAAGATGAAGAAAGAAAAGCTTTCTACAAAAATGTCAAGTGATGATTCCAAGTGAGAAATCCAAATCCAAAGTGAACCCACTTCCTATTTCTTCATCCTCTACCACTTGCCATGTAGTATAGGGTGTTTTCTTCACAAGTTTCATGACTTGGTGAAGTTGGAGCTTGATCTTGAGTTGCCTCGACGTAGATCATCTTCGGCATCGAAGTCGACGACCTAGCACGATCATTTCTTCGACGAAACCATCGCTAGAGTCCGGGATTCGATGATCACAGCGGAGGGACTTCATCACAGAGCTATGGAGGTGGAGGACCGGATCTACAAAGGTTGTATTTTCGTTCACTTTTAGAGTAAAGTTATTTTCTCGCATTTGTTATCGCCTAATATCTAGTTAATGATCCGTATTAGGGTTTGTAGGCACATGAAAAATTTTGAATTTGGCATGGTTGATGCCTTGTGAGACCTCTTTAGTGTGCTTAGGAACCCTACAGTATCATTCCAAAGCGTGGAGCATAATTCCAAGATCGGAGCATGATTCCAGGATTCGGAGCATCATTCCGAAGAGCGGAGCATGATTCCAAGGATCGGAGCATCATTCCGAAAGGCGGAGCATGATTCCAGAGATCGGAGCATCATTCCGAAAAGCGGCATACATTCTGACCGAAGCATAATTTCGATGCAGAGGTTGATCCCCAGGCGAAGCATAATTCCGATGGGGAAAGAAGATAATCCGAGGCGAAGCTTGATTTCGACACGGGGTGCACATTCTGAGATGAAGCATGATTCCGACGCAGAGATGGCTGGTTGACTTGATTCCGAGGCGGAGCATAATTCCGGCAGGGAAGGTAGATATCCCGAGGCGAAGCATGATTTCGACACGGGGTGCATTCTGAGACGAAGCATAATTCCGACGCCGAGCTTGTTGGTTGATTTAATTCCGAGGCGGAGCATAATTCCGGCAGGGAAGGTAGATATCCCGAGGTGAAGCATGATTTCGACACGGGGTACATTCTGGGACGGAGCATGATTCCGCTGCAGAGGTTGTTGGTTTGATTTGATTTGGGTTGATATCAGTATCGCTACACTGGAATATGGTACCAGGAGCGAATCATCATTTGTCATGAGAGGATTTGGGAATTGTTTTTTTTTGTTTGGCATCAGCATCGCTACACTGGAATATGGTACCAGGAGCGAATCATCATTTGCGATGAGGAGATTTCCCTCGTTCCCAGTTTAACGACTTAGGGGTCATATGTTCCTAGTTTAACGACTTAAGGGTCATCTTTCCCTAGTTTAAAGACTTAGGGGTCTATTGGATTGGAGTTTGGGATTTTGTTGGCGTCCGCATCGCTGCACTGGAATATGGTACCAGGAGAGACTCATCATTCGCCGTTGGGGTATGGGATTTGGAATTTGGTTGGCGTCTGCATCGCTGCACTGGAATATGGTACCAGGAGCGACTCATCATCCGCCGTTGGGGTATGGGATTGGGAATTTGGTTGGTGTCTGCATCGCTGCACTGGAATATGGTACCAGGAGCGACTCATCATTCGCCGTTGGGGTATGGGATTTGGAATTTGGTTGGCGTCTGCATCGCTGCACTGGAATATGGTACCAGGAGTGACTCATCATTCGCCATTTGAGTTTGGAATTTGGTTAGCGTCTGCATCGCTGCACTGGAATATGGTACCAGGAGCGACTCATCATTAGCCACTTGGGGATTGGGGAGCGATGTCTTAGGAGACAGGTTTAGATCCCTATCGCCTAAGGCTTTTCAATTTTATGGGTCGTAAGGGTCCCATAAAGCATCTTCTCCCTACGAGTCATAAGGATCCCGTAGGTGCATTTTCTCCTTAGGAGTCTTGAGGACCCCCAAGTGTGTTTTTCCTTTGTGAGTCGTAAGGATCCCACGAAGGTTTGTTCTCCTCATGTATCGTGAGGACACATGAGTGGGTCTTCTCAATGGAGCATAATTCCAAAGGCGGAGACCAGCCGCGTAACTGGTGATTACGGTGAGGCATGGGTATAATGAGAATTATTTGAGCCCGTGGATTGTATACGGCAGTCAATTTGGGGACTGGCCGTAGGGCTGGGAGAGTTTGGGAATTTGAATTTTTGTTGGCGTCTGCATCGCTGCACTGGAATATGGTACCAGGAGCGACTCATCATTCGCCGTTGTTTTTTTTTTGTTTTGTTTTCGTTTTACCGCAATTGCTCTATCATTTCAGCTTTTCTTATCGCGAAGGTCGCGATTGCCTTATCATTTCGGCTTTTATTCGCGGTTGCCCCATCATTTCGGCTTTATTTCATCTTTATTTTACTCGCTGATTTTTATTGCGAGTTGCCCCATCATTTCGGCTTTATTTCATCTTTATTTTACTCGCTGATTTTTATTGCGAGTTGCCCCATCATTTCGGCTTTTCTTTATTTTTCTTTTATTTACACATTTTTTGTTTATTTACATTTTTTTTTACATTTCCAGTTTAACGACTTAGAGGTCGATTATTCCCAGTTTAATGACGTGGTGGTCGGCTGTTTTCAGAGAAAGGCAGATGTCTGAGAGAATGAGTTTTACGAAGAACTTCGGTCTCCGTTTGTATGAAATTGGCGGTCGCAGCTGGACTGTTTGTTAACACGCCTTTAGACAGTTCTATCTCTTCTGCCTTGTATTGCTTTTCGACCCAATCTTTGAAGACGAAGCAGTCCTCAATGGCATGACCTATCACTCTATGATAGGGGCAGTAATTGGGGTCGTCGGTCCTATTCGCTTCCTGCGGTCTTTTTGACTCTGGCAGTTGTATACCGTTCTTCAGGGCGTCTTTGAATATTTTACGGATTTTGTCCCTTCTGAAGGAATAGACCTTATCCAGCTTCTCTTTTAGTGGAGATTCTCCTCCCTCTCCGAACATTGGCTTCCGAGGCTGGTTGGCGCTAGGCCCGCTCATCCCTTGCTTATTTCGGTTAGCCGAAGTGTTGAAAGATTCAGAATCATCGGAGTTTCCGTCTTTGCGATTATCGTCCTTTCGATTTCTCTAGGACCTATTGTTATTTTGGGAATCCGAGGAGGACTCCTGTTTTGAGCGCTCCAGCATCTGAACTTTCCTGGTCAGCTCTTGGAATGTTTTGAAACCCGCGGTGTATAGAAATGGGGCCATCCAATTGTTGAGATTTCCGACGAGGAGACTGACAGATTGGTCCTGCTCTATCGGCGGCTCGTATTTGACGGAGAGATTGCGCCATCGGGTTATAAAATCCGAGCTGCTTTCGTTGTTCTTGGGCTTGGTCCTTACGAGCTCGGCAATGGTGATCTTATCGCTGACGCTCATGAATCTTTGTCGAAACAAAGATTCCATTTTGACGAAAGTAGTAATGGAGCCATCCGGTATGCTCGCGTACCAGTCGAAAGAAACACCGGTCAAGCTATTAACGAACTGGCGGAGGAGAAGCGCATCGTTGCCCCCAGTATTCCCGCATGAGGCTTTGAAGTGGGCGATGTGTTGATTCGCATTTCCCGTCCCATCGAATCTTCCGAATTTAGGGATGACATAGCTGCTAGGAAATTCTACCAGATCATACTGAGCAGGATATGGTCTCCTACTACTGTTGATATCTTTTTGCGCTTCGGCTTCGGCCACCAATGTTTTGACTTTGTTGGCAACCAAATCCATGATTTGATCTTGAGTTAGCGGGCTACTGTCATTGGTAGCCAAGACATTTCCCGAGATAGGATGCGACTGGTCGTCATGCGGTCCGCCCACCTTTGGATTGGAGGGAATAGGCGTCGGCTGTTTCGGGACACCGCTTCCCGGTTCATAAGAGCCCTGCGCCTGATGGGGCGGCTGAGAGGCAAGTTGGGCCATGAGCTGTAGGACGACATTTGTCAAGTCGTCAATTTTTTAGTAGAGCTTGGCCATCTCCTTGTCTTTGTTTCTGAGTTGCTTCCGGAGCTCTTGCTCCGCGGTCCTGGGGCGGAAAATTGGCTCTTCTTCGCTTTCCGAGCCCGACTCCTCATGGACCGAAGGGTCTTTCTGCCTATCACCCTCATCGAGAGGGTTTTCATCACCCAGCAGAGGCGGCTGTTCTTAGGAAGCGGCAACTACATTCAAGCCAGATTGGATTTGAGATATGGTGGCCCCGTCCTTCCTATTGCTGCGCGTGCCCACCATGTAGATAGTGTGGACCACATATCCAGCCATTTCCTCGTCTTTGGCGAGATAACCCTGTTCCTCGAACCTCATGAGGTTCAGCCTAGCAGGAGCCCTAGCCCTTTTGTTGACTCTATATCTGATCCTTTTCTGCCTTAGCTTCTCAATTTTAAGGGCTTGGCGGGCATCTGTTTCTTGGGAAGCCACCGTGAGTCGATTAGCGGGGAGCTTAGAGAAGACACCCGATCGAGCAGTTGTCAAGGGCACCGCCGGAGCTTGCTCGAGACGCCTTGTTGCTTTGTTGGTGTCAATGGCCTTGCCCCCAGCTGGGGCCAAGGAAAGTCGTTCAAACACCAACTTGCGTTTGAGTTGGGGCATCTTTGAGACCACGACATTTGGCCTCTTGCCTTTTGAGACCGGTTTGTCTGTCACTGGGGCTAGAGGAGCTGGGACGGCGTTAGCAGACACGAACATAATAGAGCCAAATGGTAGCGGCGGCTCCTCCCATTGTCGCCCGAGACTGGCCGAAAGGACCGTCCTGGCGTCCATCATCATCGTGTAGGAGATGGGAGCCGTGCTGAGAACTGAGTTCATCTTTGGAGACATTGTTGGGAAGTGATTGCTTGAAGACCTGCATGAAAGAGCATGATTTTAGTATAATTATAGATATGTATATTGATTGAGTTCGCATGAACGTTTAACCCGAAATATGGGTGGAGAGATAGGTCCCACCGGGCGTGCCAGAATCTGTAGGGTGTTTTTCGTCACCCCATTGAGATAGGAATACGCGCGCGCTTGTCAGAAGCACTACAGATTCCCCCTGCCTAGGATAGGCCGGGGTTTAATGATTGTGGGGATCTGAATCTCCGGCAGCCGCGAACTAAGCTGCTGTTAATTACCCCTCGCCTTTGGAGCGAGGGAACCTCCGATTGACGGGTTAAACTGGTCATGCGAACTCAATGTGCAGTGTACGTGTGTTGTGTTTTGAAAGGGGGGTTTGGATATATCGGGAGCCACGCAGAGTTTTCACGGGGGTCCCGCTACCCGGATAGCGGGCTGAGGGTCAAAGGGGCTAGCAGCCCCCTTGCGGGGTGCGGGGCAGCGCCCCGTTAGAAATTTTTTTCTAACAGGGACAGTGTCGTGGAGTATGTGTATGTGTACATATGTATACATAAGTATATATATATATGTATATATATATAAGAAAAAAAAGAGGGGGAAAAGGCATCCAAAGGATGCGTGGGGGCAGCACCTTGGGCACTGTGCGCCTAGGTGATGTGCGCTCAGGCGCTAGAATGCCACGTGTTGGCACATGGGCGCTCTGTGCTTGAGCACTGGGCGCTTGAGCGCAAGCGCGCCACGTGTCGGCACGTGGGCGCTTTGCGCTTCAGCGCCTGACGCTCGAGCACAAGCGCGCCACGTGTCGGCATGGGGGCGACTTGCGCCTGAGCGCTTGCGCTTGAGCGCAAGCGCGCCACGTGTGGGCACCGGGGCGACTTGCGCTCGAGCGCTTGCGCTTGCGCGCAAGCGCGCCACGTGTCGGCACGTGGGTGCTTTGTGCTCGAGCGCAGGGCGCTGTAGTGCAAGCGCGCTACGTGTCGGCACGTGGGCACTTTGCGCTCGAGCGCGAGCGCGCCACGTGTCGGCACGCGGACGCTCTGCGCTTGAGCGCCGGCGAGAAAAAGAGGCTTTTAGCCTAAAAAAAATTTCTCGGAAGAGAAATCAGAGAGGAGTTGGACTCCTGAGTGTGTTTTTGGGGTTAATGGAAGGGGTTCTTCTTCTTCCTCCTCTGTTAGCTGGATCTTGAAGATCAAGAGATGTGAGATCTCAAAATCTCTCCTTTTTGAGATCTAGTGACAGATCCAAGTTCCCCTTTGTGGGTTTGGTGGTGAAAAACTATCTAGTTTTGGGAAAGGGAGAGTAACACTCTTGATTTAATTCACAAAAAAAAGGAAGAAGGTTTGAAACCTTCAGAAAGGGGAAAGAGGCACAAACCCTAAGTTTTTGAGAGAATGGATAAGTTATCCTTATTCATCATCATTTTGCCTTATATAGGCTTACATATTTGCATATAGCCCCTTGGGCTCTACAAAATGGCATTTTGCCCATCCCATGTCTCATGTGCTGTTTCTTTTTTGCACATAAGCCATGGGCTTACAAAATATTGGCTTTATGCCCGTTTTGTATACATTCATGTATAAAAAATTACATAAAAATTATTTATTACATGATCTATATTTAGGCATGGAGGAGGCTGGCCGCGGGCTCGACTTGGGCATGGGCCCGCTTGACCTGGGTTTGGACCCACCTGGCTTGGGGTTGACCTTGACTTTGATTCGGTCAACGGGGGTGTAAATTTTTACCCCAACAGAGGCAACCGAGCAGTAACCCTGCTCGGTCCTCCCTTAGCATGCCTCCCTATGCCCTCCCACGCTAAGGATCGAAGCCCTCATCAAGAGGCAACCGAGCAGCTACCCTGCTCGGTTATCCCTGGCTGGTGGTCAAATACCCACGAAGCCAAGGATCTAAGCCCTCACTAAGAGGCCACCGAGCAGCTACCCTGCTCGGTCCATCCACGTCTAAGCGATCACCACCTCGACTTCGGGGCCATGGGGATACCGACCTTTCACTGGTCTTTGAACACTTGGCAAGTGATAGAATTCAACTCGACGTGTGATCGCTAATGGAAAACCGACTTAACATGAAAGCAGTACTGCGCAAATATAAATGTTTACCACAAACAAGCGAAGAACACTGCAAAATGGGTTTTCTATTCATAAAAATCAGAAGTATTTACAAAGATATTATGGGCTCCTCAGCCTTACAAAAATGCCCGCGGGTTTACAAAATTTTGGCGCAAAATGAGGAGGTGAGGAAGTTCATGTCTCAGGGCCGGGGAGAACCCCGATGAGAGACGCGTCCACTACGACCGCCGGGGCGGCATCTTCGGGGTCGACGCCCACGGCGGGAACCTCGGTGCCGGTAGCCGGGTCAACCGATTGATCCCCGACGGGCCCACCAGGGGCCTCTTCCCTTGCAGCACTGCCGGGATCGTCCCTCTGCACCTCTTCCCCATGGGGGTACGTGGACCGGAGATCGCTGTCAGGAAAATCCGGCATCTAGGCCTTGACATCGTCGAGGGCGTCGTGCCAAATAACGCCGGCAGCTTCAGCAAGGTCGGTATAAAACTGGTCCGACTGCTTGTAGCTCTCCACCGCCTTCGACGCCCGAAGCTCAGCCTCCGACGCCCGATGCTTGGCACGCCTCGCTCTATCCTTCGCCGCCTCATTCTCCTTTCGGAGGGTGTTCGCCATCTTCTTCAAGGTGGCGACGAGCACCTGGGAGTCTTCCCACTTGGCCTCGGTGGCTCGTGCGGCCTCTCGGCACCGGGCGACCTCCCGACTCCCGGCCGCCACCCGGTATTTAAAGGCAGCGATCCTCTCTATCGCCGCCCCCAGCTCCTGTCTTGAGCTCTCCTCATGGCCTACGGCCTGCATCGCCGGGGCTATCTCCTCATCCTCCATGTTGACGACGAGGGCGACGTGCTGGAGGACCTGAAGAAAAGAAAGAGGATTAAAAAGGAAAGGGAGGTACCCGATCACGCGAACAAAAATGCTGAATTAAAAACCAAGTGGGATGCTAACACTAACCTGTACGGCCTCTTGAGCTATGGCCGCCATTTGGACCCGGAGGGTCCTCCGAGGGATTCTGCCCCTGGCCGACCTCTCCATCTCCGAGAGCAGGTTGTCGGCGACGGAGAGTCCCGAAGGCACCTCGAAACGGAGCTCCCCATTGTCCACGAGGATCGGGGAAGCCGGGGTGGAGGGCGACATCCTATGGAACCTCTTAAGGAGCAACGCGGGAGAACCAGTTTCGGTCCCCACCTCGGAAGCCCGGGGCTCTTGCTCCCGAGCACGTTTTCGGGCCGGTGTACGACTGGACTCGGGGGCTCGGGGCGTGCTTGGGGTCTGGATGAAGCTGTCGCCGGTGGGACCGGAGCTGACGATGGGCGAGAAGGGCCGGCGCCTCCGGCCTTCTTTCCCTTTTTCACGTCGACCACTGCCGCCCGGAACTTGCTTAGGTCCATGGGTTCTGCAAAAGACAAAATACAGAGGAGTCAATAACGTCAGAAAAGTAAAAGAGTGCTCAAGTCTAAAACAAGTCGACCGAAAATTCCTAACTTACTCGCGAACTGGGCGGGGCTGAGCCCGGCCCAACTGAGGGCCCGCTCAGACAGCAATACATCGGTCCGGAGGAGGGGCTCCCACTCCGACACCGCCAACGCGTCGGGATCCATCGACTGACTCACCCGCGGGCAGCTGGCCCCTTACCACTGGGTGGACACCGGCCAATCCTCACCCTCGGGCGGCTCAACAAACAAAAACTTCTTCTTCCAGTCATGAATGGAAGAAGGTACTAAGACAACCTCCGACCCGGCAGCACTCCCTCTGTGCTTCCTAAAGGAGAGGTATACCCAGCTCGGCTCACCCCTACGAGCGCCGGGGTGGTTTTTATAGCAATGGAAAGACACGAGAAGGCTCCGGCGGAAAGGGATCAGATGCATCTTCAACCGGACCAGGAACCCAAGAAGAATCCTCCAAGAGTTCGGCACTAGCTGGCCCGGGGCTAACTCGAAACAGTTCAACGCCGCACTCACCTCGGGGGAAAAAGACAGGCGCATCCCGACCCAAAAGGCTTCCAGGTACAAGGCAATCTCCTTGCCCCTTACCTGGTCTGTCCTCTCCCCCTCCTCGGCTAGACGAAGCGAATGCCGGGAGGAATGTGGTAACGAGTCCGGATGGTAGCGAGCTCATCCGCGTGCCTCAGCGTGGATGACGCACCAAGAGCATCCGTGACCTGCGCTGTGGGGACCGCCCCCATCGCGCGACCCCGGGGAGCATGACTAACCCTAACTCCCCGGGGGGACTCCGAATCAGACGAGGAAGAAGCGGAGGAAGTGGAAGAGGAAGCTGCCGAAGACTCCCTAGACTCTACCTGGACTACATCTACAGACTCCTCAGAAGAAGATATCTAACCTGATCAAAGAGGGGGGTGTTTTCAGGAAATTGAACGTAAGGAATCCGATCTGAGGAGAAGAGCGCCGAGCTTACATGACTGGGAACGGGGAAATTATGAAGAGGTATGGGCTCTGATGGGGATCCCACCTCTATTTATAGCCGCCGGCATACACATCCTATGGCTCCGATCGCCTCCCGCCAAAACGACGTTTTGCAACCAACGGCTGACAACGTTCCTGTTCCCCTCCGAACGGCGGCCAAGACATGGACGTCTTGCCTGAAATTCGGGGCAGATGCTAATAGGTGCTATCCGTCCACCTCTCCGAAGATGTCAAGTTGATTTATGGCACCGTGTATCGGAGGTTTGAACGGATGCGGCCGATGTAGCAGACTTCGTTAGATTCCCCCTCGCTTGAGGGGTTTTTGATTGTTGGGACGCTCTTCCCTGCAGGCGCAAGCCCCTGCAGTTAATTACGCTACCGCATTGCGGTAACAACTTTCTCCTTCTCCAGATGATCACTTCGTGTCGTGGGTGTTTGTTTTGTGTTCGGTTTCCCGTAGATTGTATACGGAGACTGAGTTATGTCGTCGCCCGTAGGACGTGGATTAGTCCAAATCCGTATTTTCTTAGATTTGGGTTTGGGGTTTTGGTTTGAGGATACGTTAGCCATATTTGAGGCTAAGATCAACTCAAACGTTTGTTAAGGATTCGTTAGTCCAATTTGAGACTAAGATTAACTTAACGGGATCGTTTAGATCCGACAAAAGAGCATTTGGCTCTATTGTTCCAGTTTAGGGACATAGGGGTCCATTACATGTATGGCCGTCGGGACCCATCACCTCTCTGACGACGTTGAAGGATTACAACGACAGATGTTAGAGGAGTTCAGAGATGTACCCTTGAGCCAAAGTTGATTGGGGGATCTAGAGTCCAATTTGGGACTAAAGTCTGTTTGAAGGTTTAAGGACACGTTAGCCATATTTGAGGCTAAGATCAACTTAAACGGGATCGTTTAGATCCGACAAAAGAGCATTTGGGCTCTATTGTTCCAGTTTAGGGACGTGGTGGTCCAAGTTCCAGTTTAGGGACGTGGTGGTCCAAGTTCCCGTTTTGGGGACAAATGTTAGTTTAAGGACGCATTAGTCTATGAGTTTAAGGACCCCATAGTCCGTATTAATGTGTGGTTGTCGGGACCCGTCACCTCTCTGAAGACGTTGAAGGATTACAACGACAATTATCAGAGGAGTTCAGAGATGTACCTTTGAACCAATGAGTTGGTTGAAAGAGCAGATGTGTTCGGTTCAAGATGATTTGAGGACTTATGGCCAGTTTGGGCCAAGTCCAATTATGTTTGAAATATTGTCCCTTTGGGCCATTAGACATTTGTCTGGGTTCAGCCCCTCATCATTCAGCAGTGCTAAACAGAGGTTTGGGGGTTCTGACAACATTTTGTCTTTTATTAGGCACTGACCATTCATCATGGCTCTGGAGTTTACTTTGAATGTTATGTAAAATGATCAAGTTTGGAAAACAAGGGTATATTTGGAGTTCAATCAAAGGGGAATCCTGCCTCTGGAAAAACTTATCCATTTTGGGCTAGGTTGGTTTTGAAATAGTGTTAACACTAGAAGGTATTTGACGATCACGTGTTCCCACGTGATGCGCTTTAAAAAATAGTGTTAAACACTAAAAAGGGGTGGTCACGTGGGGTCACGTGAGGTGCCTGAGATTGGGCCGAAACTCCTTTCTTCGTTCTGCCATTAAGTGTTAAACACTTTCATTTTTATTTTAGAGCATCACGTGTTGGCACGTGATGGGGATCTGTGTGCCAATTGTTAAAGCATTTGCTGAGGGGTCACGTGATAACACGTGAGAGCGTCCAAAGCTTTCATTTCCTTTGATTTTTCTTTCTGCGTTTTGGGAGTCACGTGGGAGCACGTGAGGTATTGCCTCAAAGCTTCTTCCTTTTTATTTTTAGGGATCTTTCTAGGGGTCACGTGACCCTGGTTTTATTCCTTCTTTTCTGATCACTGCGGATTGGGGCCACGTGTCATCACGTGACCAATATTCTTTATGTGCATGGAGATCTTTCAAGTCCCTTTATTTTAAGAATTAAATTCTCTGTAGGGTTAAACCCTAATTTTATTTTGGAGGAATTAAATCCCTATTGTGAAAGAATTAAATTCTTATTTAGCGTAAAACCCTAATTTCTTTTTAAAGGAATTAAATTCCCAGATATGTAACATAATTAAATTCTTGATTAGGGTTAAACCCCAGTTTCATTTTAGGAGGAATTAAATTCCTTTGAGTTTGGGAGAATTAAATTCTCAAAACTCAATTCCCCTTCTAAGTTTAGGATCTGCATGGCAGGATCTCGACCCGATGAGAATTAAATTCTCATCCTATGGGGAGATGTGCTCTGTACAGATCTTCAACCAGAAGAAGAACTAAGTTCTTTATTTGCAGAAGAGTTAAACTCTTAAATTTTGAGAATTAAATTCTCTTTTTGAAGTTGATCTTTTTCCCTTTTCTCACATAGGGTTTTCTTTGTTGAGAATTAAATTCTCCTTTCTTTTCTTCCCTCTTGAGAATTAAATTCTCCTCTCTCTATTTTTCTCTCCAAAAAGAAAAAGGTCCCTTCTCTTCTTTTCTTGGCTCCTATTTATAGGAGAAGGAAAAGAATCAATTTGTTCAGCAAATCTCTCATTGAAAGATTTGATTTGTTTTCGTATTTAATATAAGCCTTTAGATCATTCGGTGAATTTTATTCACCGTTGGATTTTAAATCTAAAAGATATTCTGTTTGTTATTTCGGTGAGATTTGGGGAGATCTTTCCTTATTTGAGATTTTTCCATAAATTGGTGGTTTTTAATCACCATTGGATTTTTAATCCAACGGTCCCCATAATTCTTTTCCATTTGGAAAGATTTAGAGAAATTTAGAATTTTAATTCTATTTGGAAAGATTCAGAGAAATTTAGAATTTTAATTCTATTAAACTGTAAGGATTTCAAAGCCAGTCACGTGCTGACACGTGACCCTTGGTCATGTATGAGCACGTGACCCCCAATTGAGTCCTCTTCTCAGCGTTCATTCACGCTTCAGTTTTAACCATCACGTGTCAACACGTGACCATTGGTCACATGTGAGCACGTGATACCTCATTGCGGTCTTTTCTGAGTTTTTATTATATCTTTTAACTCCTCCAGCGGGTTCTTAAAGGTCCATCACGTGCGGACACGTGATACCTCATAACTTTTGATCCCGGATGAATTATGAGGCCCATAATATATCAAATCGAAGGGTTTTTCGATATGCTTCCAATAACATCAGAATTTAATAGTTCCTCTTTCGGGAGTTTATCAAAATATAGGCCGGAAGATACTGGTTCGCATTTCTTTAAGCGTATCACTGCCATTTGATACCTTGGACTCCTTTGCGTAGAAATTTTTGGCGGGAACAGTTCCACCTATCGCACTCACGTTGGGTACGCCCCTTCGGGCGCGGAAACTCCTGCGGCACGTCTCGCCAGCCAACTAACGCCAGACACGTAGGCTGTCGCTTCGACGAATGTACACACGATCCGACACTTCCCTTTAATGCGAGATCTCTCTCCTGATCCACTGACGCCATCAAGAAAATACTACACTTTGCCCGGAAATGCGCGCCGACGATATCTTCGAATGAGAGCACTCCTCGAGTGATCAGTCAGACCACTCTCGACCCGACCCAGGAGCGGGTCGAGACGAGAGTGGGGGGTTAATGATGAGGCTCGGTGTCGGTGACTCTCCAGATGCTGACATGTTGCAGATGATGTGTCTCAGAACCTACGAGAAAGGATCCGGAATCTCGGTTAGAGTTTCCCGAGGAGTTGCCCGACCTTCCGGGGCTTTCCAAACCACCCACAGCTCACCTCCGAGCTGTCGCAGAACAAAGATGCCTCGGCCTCCCGCTCGTTCCCGAGCCTCCCGCCGAGCTCATATTCCTCGGTCTCACCGACCGACCCGCAATACTGATTACAGACGCCTCCGCCACGGCTCCGCGAATCTCGCCATGCGCGAGATATCCGCCGTCCACATCCCGCGTTCCACGTCATCACGATCCCCCATTAACGAGCCTGTCTCGTCATTAATACGGGATCCCACCTATCACGCGGGCGTGACGCCATGAGCGTAACGGCCGGCGTGATTCTCACGCCTGCCTGCGCATTGCTGCCGCTATTTAAACCCCTCTCTCAGACGATCGAGATAAGCCGTTTTTGACTCCACTAGGCCGTTACTCCGCCAAAATACTCCATCTAACTTGATCGTCGGAGGGTCCTCGGTAGTACAACCACCTCGTGACTTCTTTGCAGGTAGCTCGGCCTCAACCATACAAAGCCCATTGAGATCCACATGCTCTAGGAGTCAACTCTCCAACTCAATCCCTGCCGTCCATCAGCGCTCGCAGCAGATCAACGGAAGATAACATATGACGGAGATCAAGACCTCCATCGGTTTTTGTCTGCTTTTGAATCCGACCGTTAAATTAAGCAGAATAAAGATGGGTCCAAGCTTCTGAGAGTTAATGAGAAGAATCCATTAGCTGAAATTAACAGAACAGTGAAAAACAAGTGCAGTAGATCCTAATCCGTAAATTCTTGTGGTACAGTACAGATGCGTTGGGAAATATCCACATATTTTCATCCGAATTCAGGGAACAATGAGTCCTGCTATTTGTACGGACTGACAAATGGACGAGGACTCAATTCTTTGTTGGATATATAGCTCTTTAATTATGTGAAGTTCATCTAATTTTCAGTAGATTCGATTTTTTTCTCTTGCTACAATCATTTTCATGTAGTCATTCGTAAAGGTACTTAAATTATCTGAGTAACAGAGAATCATGTGGTTTGCAATGAATATAGGGTTTAGAAACAAAACTTTATTGCATGTGATTTCTGACTAAGTTATTTGGAAACTCTTGAAACCATTGGTGATAAGCATCCAGAGGACCAACCAGGCTGTCTGTAGAGAGAATATAAGTACTAAATGAAATACAACCAAGAGTTTTTTCACAGAGATTTTTAACATCAGGCCCTTTTCAATAATTTCGAAAATTATAAGGGTTTTTAGACAACTCCCGAGCTGGCCGGGGGGCATTTTGACAATTTACCCCTTGTATAATGATCAGGGCTGATTACATAAAACACCGTCATCTTTTATCAACCGGTATCTCCACCTGTTCATGTTAATGGCGTCCATATATGTGCCAAGAATGTGATCTTAGAAGCTCTGAAATACCTTTGTTTTTGTTCAATCGATCTCAAAATCATTTATCTTTTTCGATCAAATATAAAATCCTTTTCGATCAGAACTAATAGTCACAATCCTAATGGTCGGCTCTCTCACACTCTTCAAACAGTCCCAAAATTACACCTTAAGGCTTAAATAATAATGAGCTTGAAAAGCAATTGAGGAGGAAGTTGTCGTCTTCCGAAATACGGGGATGGGCGCAAAATGGATATAGAGGAGGAATGAAGGGGAGGGCAGAGGGGCAGAAAATCTTAGCTTAAGATGCAGGTTATATTTAGGAGGAAGAGAGCGGGGACATCCATGTGGATGGGCCATCCCCACTCTCTCCATCCCCTTTTAGGTTCGCGAGGAAAGTGGTCTTGAGAAGTGATGATGCTCCATATTGATGACCCATCAAGATCAAGACACGTTGCAGATGACGTATCCCAGAACCCAGAAGAAAGGGCTGACCAGGCCATCCGGGTACCCGACCCGCAAGCTCTAGCTGGCTCTCCTCATAGTCCTCTTGATACTGGCCTCCTCGGCCTCTCAGCTCGTCCCGAGCTGCCACCGGACCAAGACTCCTCAGCCCTCTTGCTCGTCTCCGAGCTCCCCAGCTGAGGCTATCTTCCTCGGTCTCTCCGACCGACCAACTCCACCACTCAGACGTAACCGCCGCTCCGCAAACCTCGCCATGCGCAGATTCTCCGCCAGCAACATCCCACGTTCCACGCCATCACGATCCCCATTAATGGGCGATCCGCTCTTTACACGGACGTGACGTCGGGAGCATAACTGCCGGTGAGATTCTCGCGCCTGCTGCTGCGTGCCGCCGCCGCTATATAAACCCCCATCACAGAGGGGTCAAGTAAGCCATTTTTTACTCCACTAAGCCGTTACTCTGCTCGGATCTAGTACTGACTTGATCGTCGGAGGGTCCTCGGTGGTACCAAACCATCCCGGGACTTCTTTGCAGGTACTCGATGCTGAACTCCTCAAATCACCAATCTCCTTAAACCTATTGAGACTCACACGCAACAGAAGATCACCTTCAAAATCCACCGGGAGATCGACGGAAGACAACATCTGACGGAGACCAGAAAAGGACCTCCATCAAGAGGATTTTAGAACCATTTTCCTCTAAATATAAAGGTCAAAGTGCGTTTTACTTAAGTGTGTCTATTCTGTTAATGCCATAACAACATTCTAATTTTTGAAAGTTCGATGGCGTTGGCTGTATTTTAATACACAAATTAATCTAATTATTACGATCATATTATGATTTATAAATTGTTGGATTTTATGTCTATATATATTAAAAGCTGTCCCAGCTCTGCTATTATAACTCAAACTTAGGTATGTGGTATTTTATTTAAAACAAATTTTAGAAAATTACCACATCTCCTCACATTACAGATCAGGCCAAAGCAGGCCTTGAAACTTTTTTTTCCTGCTAAATTTTAACCGTTCATGTATTACACCAGGAATGGTGGATAACCCATTTTTTTGACAAAACCCCCCCCCCCCCTCTCCCTCCCCCCTATTTAGGACTTGATAAAAGGTTTCCCTCTCACACACTCATGCATGACTTAGAAAAATGGTTTTTAATAAAAGAGACAAAGACAAGCATCTTGAAATAAGAGATTCTATACATATCTTTTTTTTTCCTGAAGAAAAAAGCTAGACTTGAATTGAATCCATCTCAATCTATCTTCTATATCTATATCTATTTATTATATAAAAATCTGTGGTAAGCTTCAAGCTCTTTTTGGTTCTTTAGCTAGAATTTCAAGCTTTTTTATCCTCTAACCATATATTACATATCTTTATATAAATAAATAAATAAATAAATGCAAAATATATATATGAATAAGCTTGAAATTTTCACCTCAATTTTGTCTTTATGCCCAAAAATTGTAGGAAAGCCCCCCACATTTTAGGCATCTAACGGAAAATTACATGGAGGACCCTCATTTCCGTAATTTTGTTACGGTTGTAAATTTTCGTTTTACCTTGTCATGCAAAATTTTTAGCTTGTGACAACCATCTTACTGCACTTATATTAGGAAATCGTCGGTTAATGCATTATTCATTCTGCTTTCAAATGCACAGACAGAAACTTCGGTTTTTCACTTTTTTTGGCATCTAGCGGATAATTATTAAAATACCCTCATTTTCAAAATTTTGTCATGATTGCAAACTTTTTTTAACAAACTCCAATAGTACACTTTAACTTTGTTATGGAAAATTATATTTTAAATGCTTCATGGAAATTTTTTAATCTGCAGCAGCCATCTTACTGCAGCTATATTGAGAAATTGTCGCTTAATGCAGTGTTCATTTTGCTTTCAAATGTACATATGGAAACTTCGGTTTTTCCTGCTCTTTTGGCATATGGCGGATAATTATATAGAAGACCCTCATTTTCAAAATTCAGTCATGGTTGCAAAATACCGTCGTCGCTGCAAAATTTCTTAAACAAAATCCAATAATAGAATTTAACTTCCTCATGGATTTTTTTTTAACTCGAGGCAACCGTCTTACTACAGCTTTATTGGGAAATCGTCATTTAATGCTCTATTCGTTTTGTTTTCAGTATACGGATGGAAACTTTGGTGCTCCCGCACGCATGGATTTTTTTCTCTAGTGTGTGTGTGTGTAAAGCTTTGTGGCAAGCTTCAAACTCTTTTTTGTCCTATAACTAGAATTTCAAGCTTTTTTGGTCATCTATATATATATATATATATAATATGGATATAGCTTGTAATTTTCAAGCTTAATTTTTTCTTTTTGCGAAAAAATTGTAGGAAAGTCCATCACTTTTTATGCATTTAATGGAAAATTATGTGGAGCCCCCTTATTTCCAATTTTTTTACGGACTTTACGGTTATAAAATTCATAAATAAACTCTAATAACACACTTTAATTCATCATGCAAAATTTTTAGCTTGCGACAACTATCTTATTGCTGCTATATTGGAAAATCGTCACTTAATGCACCGTTCATTTTGCTTTCAAATATACAGATGAAAACTTCGGTTTTTCATGCTTTTTAAGACATCTGGCGAATAATTTTTGGAGGACCCTCATTTCAAATTTTTGTCATGGTTGCAAACTTTCGGAAATAAACTTCAATAATACACTTTAACTACGTCATTAAAAATTACATTTTAACTACAACATGAAAAATATTTAATCCGCGACAACTATCTTACTGCAGCTATATTTGAAATCGTCGCTTAATGCAATGTTCATTTTCCTTTCAAATGCATAGATAGAAACTTCGATTTTTCATGTTCTTTCTGGCATTTGACGGATTCTTATATGGAATATCCCAATATTCAAAATTTAGACATGGTTGCAAAATTTTCGTAAATAAACTTCAATAATACATTTTAATTTCGTCATGGAAATTACACTTTTCTTCGACATGGAAAATTTTAATCTGCGATAACCACTTACTGTAACTATATTGGAAAATCGTTGTTTAATGAACTATTCATTTTGTTTCCAAATATACAAATTCCGTGCTCTTTCTGACATCTAGCGGAAAATTATATCGAAGACTATCATTTTCAAAATACCGTCACGGTTGCAAAATTTTGTAATTAAAATTTAATAATACATTTTAACTTTCGCAAGTAAAATTTTTAACTTGCAACAACCATCTTACTGCAGCTATATTGAGAAATCGTCACTTAATATACTGTTCATTTTGTTTTCAATATACGGTTGAAATTTTGGAGCCCATGCGCTTGCGTAGGATTTTTTCTAGTATATTTTATATAAAGCTATATGAGGGGAATATTCCCTCGTCTAGCTTCATTTTGTCATCCCGTGGCTTTGCTACAAATTTTTATATCTCCATGTATGTTTTGATAATTTGTTATTAGGCTCGATTCACTATTATTATTATGCACACTTAGTTTGTAGATGATCATATAAATTGCAATTAGCTCCTATTGTCTGTTCTTTGGTATACATATTGGTTATAATTTACCCCATCTAATAATTTGTGCCCAACTAAATAATAATAACTGTTTTGATTACATAAATAAATTTGGCCGCTATTAATTTTCTTCCAAGATTTTAATTTTATCCTTAGCTAGTCTTTAACTCAACTATTAATATAGATATATCATTCATGCAAAAATTTATGCATTATAATTTTTCTCTAGTTGGAACAATTGCATGTTGATTTATGATTGATTCCTTTGTTCCTTAAGATTGAACTTAGTTCTGTGAAAAAGTTTGGGTATTTTATAGTTATTTCACGAGGTGTTTGTGGAAAAGGCTATATTTACTTTGGTAATTTAAAATAGAAAAAACAAACTTTTATAATTCATATACTCCATATAGGAAAAAATTATTCCATGTGCCGGTCATATACACCCGGGTAAAAGAGAGAAGAAATAGAAGTGTGGGCTCCACATATTGCCCAAGGCTGCCGAAACTTCCCTCCTCTCTCACCCACTGTCCGGATGTATTACACCCGGCACACCTGCTGGATATAGGTGCCCTCAAGTCAATTATTGTAATTGAAGGAAAACCTATACGGGAGAACAATTTTACTCGAGATGATAGTATGCTATTTGGTTTGCCTTTATCTTTCATGTGATGCGTCTTATTTACTATCATGTATCATTTGGACATGAGATAAACCCTTAGGATTTTACTTGACTACCAGGATGATGATGGCACTACCACAAATAAGGGTTGCCCCTACGGATTTACCCGTATGGACAAACCACTGCTCCTACGGATAAATCCGTAGGACAATAAAATACCCTGTAGATACAAACGCCGTAGGTGCAAGTTGAAGCCCTGAACTTGCCCCTTCGGACAAATATTTGCCCCTACGAAGTTCTGTGTAGGTCCCTCTTACCTTACGGATTAGGCCGCAGGGACAACAAATTTATTTTATTTTACGTTTTTTTAAAATATATTACTTGTACCTACGGATGAATCCGTAGGGCCAAGTAATAGCCCCTACAGATACATACGTAGGTACTTATCCGTAGGGGAGTTTGTTTGCCCCTACGGATATATCCGTAGGGGCAATCCCAACCCCCTGATACTGAGATCACAGGGGAAAATATCAGTTATTCTGATATTTTGTCCCTACGGATTAAACCGTAGGGGCAACGTTGATACCTACGGATTAATCCGTAGGTACATACTATCATTTTTAAAAAAAAAAGGGCTGCCTATTTTTTTCTCGCCCTGTGCACAATAATATATACATCAATCGAATATAAAATTAATTATCACACAACATATATCGCAGTATTCGTAATCACATCTCACGCATATAATATACAAAATAAACCAAAAAACAGAATATGATATAAATATAAACACCGTAAGACCACCAATATCAATATCGTCCAAAATGTAGTACAATATGTATCATATAAATAAATACATGTTTCAAAAAATAAGAATCAAAAAGCTACCCTAGCTCGGTCCAGCTCCACCTCTGATAAACGCTAGAATCTGGCGCGCCTGCTCCTCGGTCAATAAACCATACAATTCGGCGCGTGCGGGAGTCTGAGCGGGCTGTGGAGCTGGCGATGTGGTCTACGCAACCGCCGTCGAGGTAGTGGCTTTGTGGAGCCGCGGCTGCGGGAGTCTGAGCGGACGGTGAAGCTATAGGAGCTGTCTGTGGAACCGCAGCCGATGTAGTGGCTTGCGGAGCCGCAGCCGAAGGAGATGCATGTGGAGGCTCGGCCGATGTACCCTGTCGCGTCTGGACCTAACGTGTGTAATAAGCGTGTAAGAACTGTGTATTATTCGAATTCGTATCATTATCAAGTTATTTCGAAACCCCATTTGGATATCTAGTTTGGAAAACCGTAGTTTATTTTAATTAGATATGTATGTATGATTAATCAGAACTAAGTCTGCAACCAAATAAGCTTAGGCTACGTATTAATATTGGATATGTTGATATCTATAATATGACATGATATTTTACTATAAAGTAGTATACATATCAGCATCTCCTTCAACTCCTGAACGGTGGCGTTCAAGCTCTCCAGTTCCTGCTGGACACGTCGCCACTGGAGACGGAGGAAGTAACAGCCGGGGTGGAGTCCAACCTCATATGGGCCCTGCTAGGGCCCAGTCCCCGGCCTCTCTCCCAACCTCCGTGGTGCCCTCCGTGTGCGGTGTCCAGGACTGGGGTCAACAGCCTCGGATCGCTCTGTCCGGTAAAATTGATCCCCGAGTCCTCGGCCTGCTCAACCACCCGCTCCTACACCCACATTAAGCAGTAAAGTATAAGTATAAAATTTAAATTTGAACTTTCCAAAACTAAAATTTCAAATATGGGTAGAATAAATATTAACACTTACGCAATACTCCTGGGTAGCGACGTCGGGATATCGAAGCTTGCCCGTGGCGGGATCTGTCGAGGTGCCGTGGACGGCAAGATATGTGGACAGCACGCTCGGTGTACCACCTTGCGCCAGGGTCTGAGCTATCTGCAATATTAGAAAATAACTCTTAATATTAGATATATTAGAAAATAACTCTTAATATTGCATTATATCACAAAGGCCGGTCTATTGTAATTTACCGATAACTCCATGGCTCGAGTAATATTTCTCGAGCCACCTGTGTAAGTGGGGCGACCCCTCTTCGCCGACTTCCTATTCTCTGTATTTTGAGCGGCCTGTTTCTGCACAACGCATTCACATTTAGTTTTCTAATTAAGGAACACAAAAAATAAATTATATCCTAAACAATGAATTACATTTAAAATACATACCTGTTTGCATTGAGAGTCGAAATATTCACACAATAGAGGCTATGTCTCTACGTCGACTCTCGCAAACGCCGGAGTAGATAGGAGGGCCGCTCTCTCTGCCTCGGGGGTCGCCATCCACAGGGAGCAGTCGGCCTTCAGCTCATTCCTGTTGTATCTGACCTTGGTCTGCATGTTCTTCATCAGGCCATTGCATAGAGCATGAAGGTCGAGCACCCTCCCAGGGTGATCAGGGTCGGGTACAGGCTGAAAATCGTAATCCAACTGAAAATACAAAAAAACATTGTTATTAGATTACAAGTGTTAATAATAAATATATTGGATAAATCAAATGAAAATATATATTAATACCCGAACCTGATCAAAGAAGAGGGCGAATGAGCGCCGGTGCTGCTCGCCCCACTCAACGTGAAGTGGACAGTTCTTCACGAGCCGGCTCTCATCCCCCATATACCGGCCGAACCTCTCGGCATGAGGACCGGTATAGCGATAGTCAAGGGTAAAAAAGAGGGGGAATGCTGCCTCCCCTAGCTCTGTCAGGCCTCAGCCTATGGGTCTGATTCGGGCCTCGAGTCCCCCTCTGGGGATGGGGAGGCCCTGCGTTTGCAAGAAATATCAAGACAATCAATATTAAGACAAAGTTGTATTAAGAAATCAAGGTTAAACGAAAATTGAAGTGTGATATATACCTCCAGTGACTAAAGCACGAGCCTGGGCCCGGGCAGCAGCACGAGCGGGACGATAGTTCATCCGGTGAGGAACAGCCGGTGTCCCGGATGCGGACGCATCCCCTCCAACTAGAAAATAAACATTGACGCTAAATTTCCATGAAGTTCATATTTATTCTATAGAGCATATGTAAAATGAATAAATATTTTATATTTATTCATACTAACCTGCAGACGATGCGGAGGGTATGGAAGTGGCAGGAGTGGCTCCTGCGTCAGATGTGGACGCACCACCTATAATTAGACAATTAAAAATAGATTATATAAGTAATTGCAAAAAGAATGTGTAGATCAATAATATAACGTTCTAAATCAATATGCATGCACTATAGGATATATAAACATACCCGCAGGTGCGGTGGTGTCACCACCTACAGCTAGACAATAATAAAAATTACTATCTAAGTAAGAGCAAAAGGAATGTGTGTATATTTATGATATAGCATTCTAGATCAATATACATGCACTATATGATATATAAACATACCTGGAGGAGCGGGAATGGCCTCTGTCCCAGATGTGGACGCATCACCAACAACTAGACAATCAAATATTGACAATATAAGTAATTTTGACATAAACAGGTATGAATATCTATAATATTACATTCAAAATGGATATGCGTGCAATATAGCTGGAGGTGTGGCAAAATCCACACGGAAGGAGGCATCCGAAGGGGTCTCCGATCTGGGTGCAAGACCGGCCCTCTGAAGCTCCCTACGGAGCTTTCTGGGCGGCAGAACCGCTCTGCCTCTGCCTCTGTCGCGGCTGGAGCTCCTGCCGCCCCTCGCTGCTCCCGGCATCGTCATCAAATCTAGATAAACGGTTCGTGGATGCATTGGACAATCATTAAAAGTATTGAATATATATGTATAGATCGTAAAATGTGAAGTAATAATATAACATTACTGATAACCTTTTTCGTTTCGTGGGCGCATTATACATATCTACTTGGATTTCATCGTCGATATCATTTCTAATCCACGTAACTTCATGATCGGTCGAAGACAACCCGTCCTTCTAAACAGACGGTCGGAGCACTCTAAGCCTTCTCTCTTCTTCATTCTCATCGCTGTCCTCGAATTCTGGGACGTCGTAGACATCTCTGGGTTTCCATCGGCATACAACACTCCATCCCGGATGCTTCAAACACTGTGAGTAGTATATTTGGAACGCTTGGTTCGGAAAGATAAACGGATATTCCTGACCGTAAAATCGAAGTGTGTTCACACTGGTCAATCCATATTCATCTTTCCAAGTCCCAAGATTGCTTCTCCACTTATCCGTATCGGTTCGCGTATCGTACCAAGTACACTGGAATATATAAAAGGGTTCTGATCGTTCGGGATAGTGGATGCCGAGTATACAATTTAAGTACCCATAATAAATCACACCGTCCGATCCTACCGTCGCAATCCCACTATTCTGAGTGGTTCTAGATGATTCTATGTCCTTAACTTCGAATTTGTATCTAAGGACACCAAATCCTTTGTAATATGCAACCTCCATACTAGGAAATTGAGCTAAATATCTTGAATCACTCTCAAATGATGCAGACAAGTTCGGATCGTGGATCTAACAAAACAAATTTTATGAAAAATACATAACGATACAAGTTTAGATTAAAACTGATAGCAATAAAATGTTATTCGAATAACTTACATGATCTGTGACCCAATCACAAAAATTATCCTGATGATATTTTTCCAATCGTTCTTCGTTCCAATCAGGATGCTCCTCACGTACCTTGTTAAAATGAATTCTGTTTTCGATAAATAATGGTGACATTAATATTATTTCATTTCATACACACACAAACACAAATATAACAATTAATCCAAAAAAACTTACTCTCTAATTTGTTCAAGACATGCGCAATTAAGCAAGATAAACCGGTATATCTTGTTGATAAATATAGTGTCTACCCTTTTATACTCGGCTTTACCATATGGCCCGTCTTGAATTCTTCGAGGCCGGTTAAGTCTTGTCTTAATGTTCTCGTCCAGAAAGCGGGAACAAAATGTGGTTGCTTCATCAAGAAGATAACCTTGCATGATAGAACCCTCTGGTCGATTTTTATTGCGTATATACTTTTTAAGAGTGTAGAGGTACCTAATGAAAATATGTTGAATAAATAAATACGGGTATACAGGACAACAATAAATTTATAAATTGCGCGAAACGAAAAATTACACGTACCTCTCGACGGGATACATCCATCGATATTGTACCGGTCCGGCTAACTTAGCCTCAGTTGCAAGATGAACCGTCAAGTGTATTATGATATCGAAGAATGACGGTGGGAAAATACGCTCAAACTTTCAAAGTATCAACGCAATAGAATTTTCTAGTTTATCCAGCGTCACAACCTCCAGTATTTTAGTACACAACTCTCTGAAAAAACAACATAGGTCGTTGATTACTAGACCAACCGATTCGGGGAGAGAAGTCCTGAGGGCTAATGGAAGAAGGTGCCCCACGAAAACATGGTGATAATGACTTTTCAGCCCATCGATCTTGCCTTTCACAATTTTTATTTTCTTGCTGAATGATCCTGAGAAACCTGTGGGAACTTTCAAATCATACAACACCTGCAGAAATCTTTTCTTCTCCGGTTGTGACATATGATAAGCGGCATTGGGAAGTATAAACTTGTCCGGTTTACCCGCTACCGGTCTAGGGTGCAATTCACTTCTTATTCCCCACTCCTGTAGATCCATCCGAGCATTCAGCTTGTCTTTCGATTTCCCGTCTTTACAAAGAAGCAAGTTAAGTATGTGCTCTGATACTCTCTTCTCTATATGCATGACGTCCAGACAATGACGCACTAAATTTGTTGACCAGTACGGAAGCTCGAAGAAAATGCTTAACTTGTTCCAAAATGGTGGTTTGACCTGTTTCATCGGATCCATCCCGAAGGTCACATTATTGTAACCATCCCATTTAGTAGTCACGTCATCTCTGATGGAGATCCAAGAAACTCTTGATGACCATCAAAGTGAACCGTGTCTAACGTATAGGGGTGGTCTGGAGGCAGGAAACGTCGATGGCCGCAATAACAAACCTTCCTGCTAAAATTCAAGAATTTCGATGTTATGTGTTCATGGCAATGAGGACATGCTTTGTGACCATGTACGGACCAACCTGATAGCATTCCATACGCAGGAAAGTCATTAATTATCCACATTAAAGCCGCACGCAGTATGAAGGTTGTATTTGTGTTTGCATCGTATGTCTCTACACCATCAATGAACAAAGATTTCAACTCGTCGATCAGAGGTCGGAGATAGACGTCGATATTGTTCCCCGGTGAGTTTGGTCCATCGATAAGAAGAGGCATCATAAAGTATGATTGGTCCATAGCCAACCAAGGCGACAGATTATAAATTATCATTACAACAGGCCATGTGCTGTGACTTCCAGCCATGTAGTTGAATGGGCAGAAACCATCAGTAGCCAGTCCGAGCCGGACATTGCGAGGATCGCAACTGAATATTGCGTGCCTCCTATCGAAATCCTTCCATGCCGGTGAATCTCTTGGATGACTCATTTTTCCATCTTCACTTGGAGGAGCACGGTGATGCCAAATCATTGCCTCGGCTGTTTTCTTGCACCTGAATAGCCTCTGTAGCCTCTGTGTTATGGGAAAGTATCGTGCTATCTTGACAGGTATATCAGGCTTCTTATCAGAATCTTTGGGCTTATACCTGGCCTCTCCGCATGTTGGACACTCTTTCAAATCTGAATTCTCTTTCCGGTACAACACGCAATTTTTAGGACATACTTGAATCTTCTCACACTTTAGACCCAAATCAGACATCATCTTCTGGGTTCCGTACCAGCTGTCGGGCACGTTATTTCCCGGAGGCATATAATCTTTCAAGAACGAAAGAAGCATTGTGAATGACTTGTTGCTCCATCCATTTAGGCACTTAATCTGGAAAAGTTGGACGAGCCATGAGAGGCTGGAATACTTCGCATTCTCATAAATTGGTTTTCTAGCATCATTCATGAAATTTTCATATTTATCCGCACGCGGTCCTTGACCGGAAGGAATGTCATCTTCGGTACGAATAGATTCACCTAGGGCAGCCTCTACCATATCCTCCATTTCTTCTGATGGAAATAAATTACCGTCTTCTCCTTCTGCCACATTACCGAATTCTCCTTCTTCTCCTGCCGCATTATCGTGTTCTCCTTCTTCTTCTGCCGCATTACTGCATTCTTCTCCTTCTCCGTGATATTTCCAAGTTGTATAAAGTCTAGTAAACCCATATTTTACAATATGAAGCTCTGCCAATTCTACCTTCTGCCAGTACTTATTGCCACATCTATCGCACGGACAGAGAATCTTCTCCATTATGATCTTATTATGTGCGCGTGCAAATTCAATGAAAGCAGCAACTCCTACGACAAACTTAGGTTGCATACGTTGTTGCCAATCCACATACATCCAGTCCTTAACTCTGACGTACTCATGGGCCATGTTAGACTGTATAACATATAAATTGTAGGTTATGGTGACTATATTGAGAAATATAAGAACGGGATAGTTACTGACAAAGGAGAAAATCCGTGTATATGCTTTGTGTGTGCGTTTGTCGTTGAAAAGAATAAATTATCGAACGTATGTTAACCGATAGATGGGGACTAAGTGACGCTTTTAGTTTCATATATGAGTATCGATGAGAATATGAAGGTTTCATATTATCATCGAGTATCATATATTGGTTTTAACTTGAACATCTCGAATCATTCTCTAATTATGCATTTGTTGTGTATTCTTGTTGTATGTGTGTGTTCCGGCTGTCGAGGGTAAGGCTTCTATCCCATTAAGAATGTATAGAGCGAACACCCATCACTTGTGTTTTCAACCGTTTCGAGTAAATTTCGGCAGCACCTCCCCGCTGTTCTCCGAGTACACTGTAATAGAATAGATAATCATTTCAAAGCTGTGAAACAACGTTGAAATGAACATCTAATCTATCTTTGTACATGGAGAACCAGCGGAAAGGTACCGACGAAATATCTCGAAACGGATGAAAACACAAGTTAATGAAGGTGTTTGCTTTATACAATCCTAACTTGTCCACACGGGACAAATCTATCGGTTACCATACGATTGAATCTTCTCATCGTATATATAGACTATACGACGGTTGTTAGTATCGAGCTATACCGTCCGATATTTAACAACCTTCGTATAGTTCTATGTCACGACGAACATCGCACGTATGTTAACCGATAGACGGGGACTAAGTGGCGCTTTTAGTTTCATATATGAGTATCGCTGAGAATATGAAGGTTTCATATTATCATCGAGTATCATATATTGGTTTTAACTTGAACATCTCGAATCACTCTCTAATGATGCGTTTGTTGTGCATTCGTATTGTATGTGTAACATGATTTTAAACCATTGAGATCAAGATTGATAGAACTGATCATCCTACATTGCAATGGCATTCATCTACCAAAAAATATTATTGCAATGGCATTCATCTATAACAATCAACAATTAAAACTACAAATGTAGGATACTGATATCATAAAGCGTTATACGCAACATATGAATTCACATGACTGAAATATGCATCAAAAAACATGTTCATCCAAAAGAAAGGCCACTGTCAACAAATATAGACAAAGGATTATTATATTAACTATGAAACATATTAGAAAAAGGATAGAAGTTCAAGATATTAATAACACGATGATAATCAAAGCAATTGCGTACAGATGCTAAAACCGAATATGTGACATGATATTCTTGTAAAGATAGACATGTATTAAAAGAGGGGGTGCCCAAGTAAAATCCATAACTAAATCCTTATCTTGCCCTTCCTTTTCTTCAAATCAGAAATGTGTCTTTTTTTTTGCATTATGAATGGTCTGGTACCACAAGCTCAGTATGTTGAATCATGTTTTGGTTGGACAAAGACTTGCCAATGGCAGCATGCAAAGATTTATTTGGCCACAAACTACAATCACCACATGAATGCATACAATTATAATTTTTGGGCAATCAATCTATAGCTAGCTATTTGATTCTATATCTACAACACGAAAGACACGAATTCTTCCCATGTCTCCTCATGTCTCCATGGAAATTGGGGCAACATCGTCAGAGACTACATTAATTCCTCACGACTCCACGAATTCTTCCCTAGCCCCAGCCCCAGCCCAGCCCCAGCCCAACCCCACCATAAACCTCAACCCCAGCCCCAACCCCAACCCAGCCTAGCCCCAACCTAACCCTAACCCCAGCCCCAGCTAAACCCCAACCCCAGCCCTAACCCTAATCCCAGCCCCAGCCCCAGCCCCAGCCGAGCCCCAACCCGAACCCCAACCGCAACCCCCTGCCGAACCCCAACTGCAGCCCCAGCCCCAGCCCCAGCCCCAGCCCCAGCCCCAACCCTAACGCTAACCCCAACCGATGCTTCATTGGTACCCAAACCATGAACCATAGCCCTAAAACAATTAAAAATTTTAGTAATTGAAGATTTCCTTACCTGTGCAGAGGCGATGATCGATCGGAGGCGACGACGAAAACGGAGATGAGCCGGCGCTGGCGACGACGAAAGTAGGTAGTGGCTACGACGAATCGACCGGCGCTGGCGACGATGAGAACGACAATCGATCGATGGGAACGAGGGGTTTGGGAATTTGGGTTCGCACGCAGGAGAAAATAATATTTAGGGATAATCAGCGTAGGGATCGATCTGTGCCTTTTTACTTAAATTCCTATTTAGATGCCCTTACGGATAAGTTCGTAGGTTCTTGGTTTGCGGCTCCGTAGGGGCAAACAACAATTTAAGATTTAATATTTTTAAATTAATATGTAAGGACCGTAGGGACAACCTTTTGGCCCTACGGATTAGTCCATAGGGCCAAACTAAAATTGCCCCTACGGATGTCGTTATCCGTAGAGGCAACGCCCTATTTTAGTAGTGTGGAGATCATACTAGTAGGGCCTGAGTAGTCGATAAGAACATCCTTAAAAGTCCCTAGTCGTAGGAGTATCGAGACCGGATATCGGTACTCCAGTTTAGACTAGTGTGTACGTTTCCTGACCCGGTTGGAGGATGATGGCTGATCCTTCAGCTATTGGTGTTTGAAATTGAGGATTGTATACATGTGATCATTGGATTAGTTACACTGGACAGAATCACCGAGAACTCCTAGTTGGTAATATACCAATGTCAGGTGGCAGTTCTCTTGTGACATGAGTACATGGTAGTCCCTAGGACATGAGATCGCCATAGTGTCTCATGTGTGTTCCCACTATACTTATACTTCTACTCTCCACGGCTCAAAGGAGTCGTGCAAACATATTTTTGTTGGGTATAGTCCCGAAGCACGTGGAGGTAGTGAGCGATCGAGAGGATTCGTCTCTCCCGGTATAGGGAGTTGATGTTACGCTGTACAGAACATGACTACAACCACAAGTCGATGGCCATCGCAGTGGAGATAAACTGATAAGTGTTATCAGTTGTATTTCCGGTTGGTTATGAGTCCTCTGTCGCACGACTTATCGAGTTATTGGAGTCTGACAGATTCCAAACCCTAGACCCAATATGTGATACTCTTAAACGAAGAGACCGGACTGTACGGTAATGTCACTGATAGACTTTGCAGGGTTCAGATAAGCTTGCTCGTTGACCTTCTTTCGTTCAATACCTGGATAGCCGTTACGTGCAGCTAGTACCGCTGACGTGCTTGTGGACTATGAATATGATCCTAACCTATTGCCAGCGTATCGTTGAGTCTTTATAGTCCCACACAGAGATTTCCCAGTGCATGCGAAATGATGTAGGACACGTATAGGGATACGTGCAGGAGTTCGATTAAACACGTGTATTTGATACACGTATTTTAATCGGGTGTTTATTGATATTAGCCGATATATATATGATATAGCTGGATTATTGAATCAAGTATTGATTTAATAATTAAATGTATATTTATAAATTGATTATATTATATATTAACTAATATCTTGCTCACTTAATTATTTTCTTCTCTTTAATAATATTTATATATGATATAAATATTGTGACATGTATGTTGGTACATAAGTGATGGGAGTATGAGAATTATATGGAAGAATGAAAATGAGTTGTGGATTTAAGGTGGTTGTAAAATTCATGAGGTGTTTTATTTTGATGACTCATTTTTATTTTTAGTTCAATTTGATGAACCTTATCTCTTCTTCATACTATCTCATCTCCTCCATAGTTCTTCCTCCTCCTCTTGATTTTCTTTAAGTGAAGAGAAGAAAAGAAAAGAGAGAAAATTAAGTGAGCTAATTTTTCTACATCTTCTATTAATCATTCTTAGCAAGTTTAATTAGTGGGTTACTTCATTTTGATGAGATCAATTTGAAGCTGTAACTTGTGTTGGAGTAATCTCAAGGTGGATCATTTTCGGCGAGAAGATCATCGAGCAAGCTTGTTTCGGGATTAGTGGAGACTAGCAGAAGTCCAAGGAGAGGTGGTTAACGCACTACGAAGGTTGTAGTCCGTCAACTCTTATTTTTAGCTTACTAGTTTAGTGACAAGTTTAGTAATTTGCTTTGATTCTTGGTTTGGATATACTAATGCTCTTTAGGTTTTTGAAATTACCGCTTCTGCCGCTTTTAAACCCTACTAGAGGTGCCTGACATCCCAACAGTGGTATCAGAGCCATACCAAAATACTACAACTTGTTTTGGTGACATTGGAATTCTTGAAACCCATTTTTTTCAAAGCTAGATTTAAATATTTGCATGAAAATCTCTCATTTTTGTTGTGCTGGAGCCACATGATTTTTGGTTCGGACCAAGAGTTTAGAGTAGGCTCACGATAATCCGAACCCATCCAATTTGAGCTTGATTCGTCCTCGATTCGGGGCAGAACCGAGGCCGATTTAGCCCCGCATCGAGGGCTGAATGAGCCACTAGATCAGCCCCGATTTAGGGCGATTCAGCCCTTATGCGGGGCTGATCCCGCTCCTGATTCGACCCCATTTCAGGGTCGAATCAAGGCTCATATTGTGTGGGGTTTTATGCGGTTATCGGGGTTCGATTTCACGCAAAAATGAGGGGATTTTCGTTGTCGGGATGAACTTGAAATTCAATTTTTAGAATTTCAAGTTAGCGATTTTGCAGTTTATGAATTCTAATGTCATGACTCGAATCAACTAAATCAAAGTGTTTGATTTAATCGACTTGAACATAGATACAATAAGGATATGAGTTGGTAAACGTCACCTAGTTGCTATATGATCAATTAGACGAGATTGGGCATTTGTTATTGTGATTGTTGTTGATATATGTTGATATATAGCATTATTGGAATGTGTTGGATTGTCGCGAAATGAATAGCCCCCATGGGGAAGTGTGGTGTTGTGATAAGTGTTATTTTCATTCATACTTGTATCCATCTTGTATATTCATTTATTCGGGACGAGCACCAACTTGTGGCCACCGTTTTCACTATATGTATATTCTTTTTCAGGATGAGCGACTGACTTGTGGTCGTCGTCACCGTGATGTATTATTATTTGTCGGGATACGATCATGTTGCGATCGTTGTCGCCGTTGTATAATACAGGTTTAGGATTACCCCGCGGAGAAGCGCACGAGCAATCGAATTCTAGATTGCAGTGGGTAGCCATCTTAAGAAGTTGAGATTAGGTCACTCGAGTCAAGGATTGGCTTGCCGTGCTTGTACGGGATATAGGATAGACCCGTGGAGGAGTGATCAAGTCACCGGATTCGAGAAAGTGTCGGGTGGCCCCCACATGATGATGATGTTGGGTTGCCTCGTTTCTTAGGTTGCCTGGTAGCTTGCCGCACTTGTAGGGGTCTGCTTTTGGCTGCACACAGACTATTCACGCGACCGGGGAATGTCGCATTTCGTTTTTGGCTCGAATGAAAAGCGGGATTTCTAGGTGATCCGACCATTTATATTCTGTGATGTTCATTACTTGCTTGTGATGTGATTACCTGCCTGTGATATAATTACCTGCTTGTAATGATATTTATCGCTTGCCTATAAAGTGAAATATATGAAATATGTGATATATATATATATATATATATATATATATATATATATATATATATGATATATACGTTTTGCACCCGCGCGAGCCCTAACCCCGTCCTGCCATAAGTTAAGTAGCGTTACGGTGAAGACCCGGAGCCCCGTGGCGGATGCAGATGGTGTATATGTGTATTCTATTTTCTTTTCATACTTTTTTATGATTGTATGAGAAAATGCTAGGTAATGTGATTATCTAAATAATGAGATTGTATTGATTCGAATTAATGCAAAGATAATAAACCTAAGACACGTTGTAAGGACCAAATATCAGATATTGTGGTATTATAGTCGAAATGTTTGCTTTGCACAGAGGTATTCGGTTAGGAATATCCTGCACCTCATTCCATGAGAAAAGAGCCTAGATCCCTTCACAGGGAGTGACCTCTTTGGCAAAAGATTGTGTTACTATAAGTTTGCAAATTGAATAGCCGTATCCTATTGCTTTGTACAGAGGTATTCAGTTAGGAATATCCCGCACCTCATTCAATGAGGTAAGAGCCCTGATCCCTTCATGGGGAATCCACACTTAAGCAATAGTCTACGTAACTATAAATTTGCAAAATCACTCGGTTCTTACGATGAGATCAAGTTCATTACGTTAAAGGTTTTTTTCAAAACCAGCCGTAGCCCTCTGTCATTTCAGGAAGTAGAGTACTTAATATTCGTGCTGCGTTTGTTGACCATAGTTAAGGCGTAGTGTACGGTAGTTAAGTGATATTTTCCTGCTTATATGTGATGCGATTAGTTAGGACAGTCGTACGACTTTGTTGACCATAATTAAGGGTCGTACGGGTGGGTCTAAATTAATCACGAAATGACGGGTTGAACTTGATTAGTGATTTATGATTTGTTGACCATAGTTAAGGTCATAAGCCGTTAGGGATAAAAACTGGTATCGGGAGTTTCAAGTGTTGAAACTTGTAATGAGATTGCATACTTTTTATGGAGTAGGGTGACTTGTTGAATTTAATTAAGCTTACCACGCCATGATAGTTTGGATCTCAATTCCCACTGTGAGTAATAGTTACTCTCAGAGGATTTTCTATTAATGATCCCGGCTAGTTCTCCTTTTAGGATTTGAATGAGAATTTGACAAAACAGCCGGAGTCGTTATGATCAGATAAATATACCAATCTAATTTAGGTTAGAGTGCATGACGAGTGTTTCTTTTCTCTCTCTGGCAGCGACCTAAGACTGACCCAAAACTAAAAACTCTTAAAAACTAGTTAACCGAACCTTTTTTTATAATCAACGGTTTTGGAATGTCATGATTGCCCCATTTCACGATATAGTCGCATATGTTCTTACCCCCCCACTTCTCCTTTTGCTTTCTCCAGAACACTCTGTATCCGATATAGAGATCCATATTGCTTGGAAGACCATCGTATAGTTAGATACGAACTCGAAAAAATTGTTCCAGTTGAGAATGGCCGCAGGTTCAGGAAAAAGTGAATTGTATATGATATAAGCTTTTTCAATAAGGAGTATATATTACGCTTGTTGGATAGTCTTCTTTCAATCCCGATGCTGGAGCTGAAAAAAAGGGTAGAAGAAAACCAACTAGCATAAATCCGGTATACACAAGGTGTAACATTTCAGAAAAATATAAAATAATATTTTTGGAATTAAATAATAAAATAATAAATTTCACGAATATTATATGAATATAGATTTGAGTTTTCGTAGATTATTATAATTATATATACCTATATTTTGGAAAATAATTGGAATTAAAAAATAAATTATCATTTATGAAAGCATTTATTGGATTTGGGCTTTTATAAAATTTTATACAATTATTTACATATAAATTTATGTTAAAACTTGATTAGTATTTTACTTATTGTGCATTAAACTTAGCCTTATTTGTTAAACATACTTTGTGTGCATGACATGTAACATTTTGTTCATGATTTATACCATGGTTTCATTTTTATTTGGTTTTATTGTTTTAAATAGAAAAGAATAAAAAGAAAAGAAAAAGAGGGGGGGTTGGGGACATGATAGGATGGTGTTTTAAATGAGGGAAATAAATGTGAGAGAGAGAGAGAGAGAGTATGGTTGTAGCCATCCATTTTTTTCTTTCGCGTTATTCCTTCATCCCATCTTCTTGTTCTTCTTCCTCTTCATCTCGATCGCCTCCTCCCCTTCTTCTACCACCCCACAAAACACCCCCAAACCATCTCAAATTTCACACAAACCTTTACAAAAAATATTCACAATCTCATCCTACACATCATGGTGGGATCAAGTTGGAGTTTTGAGCTTCCTTGGTCATCTAAGAATTTTCTTGAGTTGCTCCATGAGGTAATATTTTCACTTTTAAACAAGTTTTTAGGTTTCCTAACCTCCTATATTAGTTTAAAGTTAAAAAGTTTATGTTTAGTGAACTTGAAATTTTCCAGGATGATCTTTAGTAGATGTTATGAGTAGTGGTGATATATTTGAGGCTTAGTTAGTGACCACATACCTATTAGTGATAGAACTCTTGACCAAACATGAGTTTAGAAGTTTCACACATGAACTTAGAATTTTTCGATATCGATTTTGATTGAGTATTGATGTTCAAATGGAATCTGGTATTATCCAAGAACTCTGAAAATTAAATAGCAGATACTGTGAGGTGTGTAGACCAATAGAAAGCCAACGTAGAAGCCCGAGCCCCTAACTCCTTTACTTGGCCATCAAAATATTCCTTTGAGCCACAATTTGCAGCCAAATTTGTGAATCTTGGTCTGGGGTTTGTCCTGTAGCTCACTCACTAGATAATTAGGCCTATCGTATATGCAAAAAAGTTTAATTTCACCTTAAGAAAAATCTAGAGTCATTTTAATCAATTTCTATCAATGTTTTTCCGACATTTGAAAACTTGGTTTTTGATATTTGTGTTTTGACTCGGTCGTTTGACATTCGTACGTCAATGTCGAAGGTTATTTTGTTGTTCTAGCATACGTGGACTATAAGTTCCAACCTATGTACCCTCCGCTTGTCGTATCGGTTTTCGATTTGGATTTTTATGCGATATGTATGTTTTGAATTGCAGGTACAAGCACGTGGACTTTCGGGACGACAAGGAAGGTAAGGCATCCGTCGGGATCGACTAGAGCGAGGTATTGTAGGTGAGTAGATGTATATCTACGGGAGAAGTCGAGTGGATGGCGTATAGCACATTTGCAACCGTAGAATTAGGATATGTATATATAATTATATGTATATTTATGTAGATATTAGATAGATATACCTAGCTAATAAGGTTTTAGGATACTATATGCTATAGCAGTATACTTGTAGGAAGGTATATCCTTAGTTCTAGATTTTCTTAGCCTATGAGCTATATCTACTTATGAAGTATATAAATATATATATTTTGCAATATGGCACAATAAGATGAGGATGCGATCCGATTTGATGATACGAGTCGATATGTTTGGCTATGATGATATGAGGAGACACGATATAATATGATATATGATGACATGAGATGATATATGATGATATGAGATGAGATAATGTATGTGACTATAGATTCGTACTATTGATTGATAATATCGTACGATAGATTATACCGTACGTGATATGATGAGAATAGATCGCCGACTTATATATCGACTCGAGAAATATTTTTTTTAAATCACTAAAGTAGATATTAGGATGTATTTGAGCTATACCTATTTTCAAAACTAACGAATCATTACGTAATTTTAAATAATAACGTTAAGAACGCTATGACTTTTTCAAATGGTATCTTTTCAAAAACATCGTAGCTCCTATTCTTCTAAAAACAACGATTCGTACAATTTTAAACTATAACTGTATGGCTTCTACGTAGTTGCGTATTTTTATACTGTTCGCGTTTACGATTTCTTATTTCTGCATACGCTCGCATTATATTCATTTACGATATATATACCGCGTTCATACCCTTATCATTATATATGACTTCGTCTGTTAGGACACATGCACCATTACCGATGATACACATGTTGCACGTACACTTACTTACTGGCTCACACACACATCATCGGTAATTGCCATACCATGTTCACATTAGAAATCGCTATGTCACCGTATCACCTTATAACCTATTAGCATTTTAGTTACTGATTAATACACAATATCCCATATTATTATGGATATTGCATTTTCTTTACCTTACTACACGACACACTCATATGAACACACTTGCTATGCATTACAGTGTTGTTCTGTACCCGTACATATTATTTCATTACTGCTGCGCTTTTATAAAATTCCGTTCTTATGAGATTTCTGGATTTGAGAAACCGCAAATATTATTTAAAAAAAACTTATGATTGTTTTAAAAACGCGGTTTCTCTTGATATGATATTTCGACGTCCACCATGAGATTTCTCGGTGCTGAGCTATGATGATTACCCAATTCGAGAAGTGAGGAGTCACCGTCTGCGGGTACATGGTGGACCCGGTATGATATCTCGGGGAAAGAAGATCGTATAGAAAGGCGTTGAGCCAGGCAAAAGAACACTACCTACCGGTGACAGTATTGTACTCGGTAGATATCCGGAGGATACTGACTGGAGTGATATGAGAAAGATGGATATGAGGGCCGATCCGATGAGATGGCACCTTAGATATGAGAATTTACGTGTCGATACTGGACACGGATTTTATGATGATTTTGAGTGTCGATACTGGGCATTCAGGTTTTTATGATGATTTGATGTGTCGTTGATGGACACACGTTGGATGATACATATATATACTTATATATGACACAGATGACATGGTACTATATATTACCACAGGCACGACCTTATATTATTATACTTATATGTACACCAGCACCCTCGTTACCACACGGTATTATATTATTATATTATTGTATGACCTAGGAGATCGTCATACATTCGATTTCTATCTGTTGATATCTTCTACTCACGAGTTGGCAACTTACCCCCGTTGTGCCATAGTTTTCTTGCAGGATCGACCGCTCGGATCAGTAGCGGTTTGCTGTCACACAGCTTCCTCCGGGTGATTGCTTGGGTAGGTTGGATACAGTTCAGAGTGTAACCACCCTTGTATACTTTTATATTTCTTTGTATCTAGTTAAAACTCTATCAACCTGATTATGTATATTTGGTAGACCTAGAGATCAGTTTGTATATTGTTTCAGACTTAGTGTCGAGAATTGTATTATTCTTTATATTGAGTTTGATGATGTCTTGGTTTCCTTTATTTCTTTCAGTGATTGATCTTCGCTTTGGGCGTCGTATATTTCATATTGCGTGGTTGTGATTCTGTCAATTGGCGAAGAGCTAGCTCCCACTTGGAGATGCCATATTATTATTGATTATGTACCTGTTTTTATCAAATTTACAAAGGAGGTGGTGCCCAAATTTCAAATGGCGAAAATGATTTCAAACTTTAGCATATTACACGCTTGCATTTCAAACGAACTTATTTATACTTTAAAAGAAACCACTTGATTTCATTTATACCCTTTTCAAAACTTCATCTCCACCATTTTACTTAAAAAGGTTTAGATTTCTGGGTTTTCGGCTTATTTGGGTTACGGTGGGGTCCTATAGACTTCACGTGATGCGAGTGCCGATCACGTGCTAGTTCCGAGTCGTGACAAAGTTGGTATCAGAGCGTTATGTTTAATCTTGATTCGAGTCTAGGTTTGACTATGCGGAGTCTAGGGCGTATATTTCGGAACCTAGGCTCGACCTTACGGAACTTAGACTTGACTGAGGGGGTATTAGACCCGAACTTTTGTTACATAGGTTGATCTTGATTGATGGAGTAGGTAATTCAAGTAGAGTAACGTATCGGGTGTATGTTCCGCGGCATACTTACGACACGCTGCTCCGCTTAAGTAACCTTAGAATGTATATATTTTGAGATCCGTATTTCTATTTGTTCTTATGATTTATCATCATCGATGTTTATTTACAATTCCTGTCACCTTAGCTATATGAGCTGAGAGAGTCGCGACTAGAGATGCGGTCAGAACAAGCTCGTCAGGGACGAGGACTGACCAGGGTGTTATTCCGGTGGCACAAGAATAGATTGTTTATCTTTTTATGTTAGGATTTCTTGTTTGAGACGAGTGTTCGGAATATGCACCAGATGATCGGGCCATGGCTTGAGGCCGGTCAAATAGAGGGGACTGTTGACGTATAACCTACTGCAGAGACCGTGGTGTTGTTTACCGTGCAGATAGATGAACTAGCTATTGCTGAGATTGACGAGATATCGCCTCCAGAGTTTACGAAGCTGAAGCTACATGAGTTTATATGCAGGGATGTGATAGAAGATCTCTAGTCATTCTTGGATAAGTGACCAGGATATTCCGTTCGGTTGGATGCCCCAATGCGAGATCAGTTGAGTTGCCTACCTTCAGTTCAAAGGGTCTTGTTTAGACCTGGTATGAATCGATCGAGAGAGGACGAGCAGTGCGTATTCCCCTGATAGATTGGACGAGTTCCCGAGGACACATTTTGCCACATTTCTTCGACCGAGTGTGTCACGCCCCACCCTCAATACAGAGAGTATTGTCCGCTCTGGACCCGGTTCTTGCTCACAGAACAAAGTACCACACGGAACAAAGTGCCACGCCAAGTGTCATGTTAAGTGGGCGGGGGCCACCTCTTGAATCCGTGGGGTCCACCTCTTGAATCCGTGGGACCCATTGTAGAATAATGGGGAATTTTCGGAATACATTCCGAAAGAGGGCAGATCTGTACTATAAATGGAATGATACCACTCTTCAATACAGAGCCGTCTTTTAAGTGAACCAGCACTACAGGAGCTTGAGAACTCCATAGTTAAGCGTGCTAGAGTCTGGGAAGTTCTGGGATGGGTGACCTCCTGGGAAGTGGCCCCTAGTCGGGTCCGGTTCGTCCCGAAGGATAAAACCGTGCGGTTTCGGCCAGAGCGAACAATACTCTCTGTATTGGGGGTGGGGTGTGATAGAGTGTTGGAGACACCGAGTTCGTAGCTTCGAGTCTCTGTGAGAGACGCTGGATATAACTATGATGGAGGATGAATTATTGTTTACACAACTATCAAGGTTCGATTCCGATTTGGTCGATATTGAAAAAAACGGATTAAGAGATTCGTACGAGGTCTCAACGAGTTGTTCCTCTTCGTTGATTCTAGAGATTGGATACGTATGCTGAGGCATTGGATACGGCCACATTTACAGAGAAAAGTCGTGATGAGATTGCAGCTGTCCTGGAACGGTAGCGGATTAAGTAAAGTGTGCTAACTTCCGGGCAGCCCGGCAGAGATGATGTTGGAAGAGAACCGTTCCCCTAATAATTAAACATAACAATAAGAACTAAGCTCTGTTAAATCCAATGAGGCAGTGCCTCACGTGTTCCCTACGAGAGCGCCAACGCCGGCGTTAGTCCTATAAGATTAAATACTATAGTGGCGTCTCACGTGAAGTTCACGTGAGCGCCAATGTGCAAAGCACAGAAGCGCCTGTTATGTATAAGAATTTAATTCTTAAGTGGCGTCCACGTGCATAACACGTGAGCGCCAGCGCTCAAATTAAGAGCAGGTAGAATTAAATTCCACATGAAAATTATTTCCCTAAAATTTGGGATATTCTCCGCCGTTGGATCAAAGATCCAATGGTGATGATAAATCATCAAATGATAGAATTAAATTCTATTAGGATAAAATATCTCCTTAATCTTTCTAAGTGAGAAAGATACTCTCGGTTGGATAAAAAATCCAATGATAAAATTAAATTCTATATGGGAAAATATTTCCCTAATCTTTCTAAACTAGAAAGATATACTCTGTTAAACAGAGAACCCTTTGATTAAAAATCCTATGGTGATTAAAAATCACCGTTTGAATTAAAAGATAGAATTAAATTCTATGTATGGGAAAATATTTCCCTAATCTTATTAAAAATAAGAAAATATATCCTGTTAAACAGAAAATCACTGGATCAAAAATCCAACGGTGGATAAAATTCCCCGAATAATTTTTGAGACCAATTAAATCAATTGGAATCTCTTAATGCGAGATTTTCTCAAAACTGATCAACAGTTTGCAAATACCGACCCGAGACTTCAAGTCTCATAGAGAAAGACCTCCTATAAGCTTTGGCAGCTACAACCGAGAATTCAATTCTCTTGCTGAAGAAAAGTCTTTGCTCCTCTTAAAGTCCTAGGTAAAGAAAATGAAAAAATCAAAATATCTCCTTTGCCTAATATAAAAGAAAATAAGGGTTCAACCCTTCATAAAAAGAACTTAATTCTTTCTTTGATCTGAGATTTGCAAAGCAAATCCCCCTACAAGTTGAGAATTTAATTCACATTGGGGAGATTTTGTTCTTCAAACTCAAAATTTAGGGGAAAGAACTAGATTAAAAGAAAATGAGAGAAAAGAACTTATGGTTCTAGGAATTTAATTTTTCTGCAAGCAGGGTTTAACCCTATATAAAAGAACTTAGTATGAAAAGAAACTTAGTTCTCCAATAAAAAAAAGAGAAGAAAAGATTCCAGATCTTCAAAAACAAAGATCTTGGTGATCATTGATGGTCAAAATACCATTAACAGAGATTTAATCTCTAAAAAAAGGAATTTATCGCCTTATGTGGAAACACGTGAGCGCCCAAAAGATTCCTAAAACAAAGGACTCAGCACCTCACGTGCTTCCCACATGGATGCCCCAAACAAATAACTCAGTATCTCACGTGCTTTCCATGTGGACGTCCCAAACAAAGAACTCAGCGCCTCACGTGCTTTTCACACGGGCGCTCAAAATAAAAGGCCAGTGCCTCACGTGAAAGACACGTTAACGCTGAGTAAAAGTGCTTAGCACTCTATATTCATTCAAAATGACTGAATGCTTAGTACAGGTTGGGTAGCGTCCAAATCTCAGCGCCTCACGTGATACACACATGAGCACCATACAAAAGTGCTTAGCACTCTATATATATAGTCAAAATGACTAAAGTGCTTAACGCTGATTGGGCAGCACACATGACTGAGTGCTTCACATGATACACATGTGAGCGCCAAAAACCCAAATAAGTGCTTAGCACTTTTGAATAAAAGAGAAGAAGAAAAGGCTGAGTAGACCAAGCCCAAATTGGCTAAATCTCTATGAAGTTTTTTGTAACCGAGCCCAAATGCTCTGCTGTTGGATCTTAAATAAATAATGATCCTTAAAAATGATCCTAAGTTGATCTTAGTCTCAAATAGAACTAACATATTCTTAGTTAAAATAATTGAGCCCATATGCTCATTTGTTTCTAAGTTGATCTTAGTCTCAAATATGACTAACGATTCTTAGATCAAACTCAAATATCCTATGAACGGATAGACTTCACAAATGTGAAAAATGCGTCCTAAGTTCATTCCCGTTGGCAAACCAAGCTACCAATGTAGACCCCGTCAAGCAAATCCTTGACCCAAACCCAAATCTCAAATATACGATATGGATTAATCCGCGCTCTACGGGCGACGACATAAATTAGTCTCCGTGTACAATCCACGGGCAACCCAAAATAAAACAAATATAACACAACACGAAGTGAACTGCTGGAGAAGGAGAAAATGGTTATCGCAATGCGGTAACATAATTAACTGTTAGGGCTTGCGCCTACAGGGAAGAGCGTCCCCACAATTAAAAACCCCTCACAAACGAGGGAGAATCTGATGAAATCAGCTACAACGGCCGCATCTATCCAAACCTCCGATATATGGTGTCATAAATCAACTTGGTATCTTCGAAGATATGGATGGATATGTTCCAAATAGCATCTGCCCCCAAATTCAGGTTAGACGTTCACAACGTCTCGGTTCGGTCTTTCGGCGGTAAACAAGACCGTGGCAGGTTTTTTCCGGAATACCTCAGCGAGGATCGATTGTATGGCACGTACTCAGAGGGCCAGAGGCCACCGTCATTGACGTGTTATATTACGAGTGGCCATATTAATTGGTCATGAGATGTTTAGAGAGGCGTCAGAACGAGACTGTTTCCGTTGTTACTCTTAACCGGGCCGTCGAGCCGAGAGAACGTGGTATTGGTAATCCACAGAGAGAACAAAGACCCAGAGACAGAGGACACCAGACCGTGGGCAGAAAGCAGGTAGGATCTCTTGCTCTGCCAGCTCCGGTGCACCGACACCTTTCGAAATTGAAGGAGGTGTATCTCAATATCATTTATTTTTTATTTGTGGTTTAGTGATTCAAATATCACGTTTTATCGTTTTGATTCTTGTGTTTTGAGGATTTAGTTCCATGATTTATATTTTCGTATACCGTAGCTGCAATTGATATATATTTCCTTTTTGCATAGTTGTTGCACTTGATTTATATTTTTTTACATCAGTACACGTGATTTGTGTTTTTGTGCATATCCATGCATTCTATATTGTTTCGTGCACGCAGTTGCATAAATTTATGATTTCATACACTTTGGTATACTCGATTTTGATTTCGTGCATATTGTATACCGCTGATTTTCATACACTTGATATTGTTTACTTGCGTATTCGATGCATTTATATGGTTTTCGTGCACGTCAGCTGCGCTAGATTTATGTTTTCATGCACCGTGTGCACTTGATATTCGTTTTTGTGCACTCTATTGCACTAGATGCTTTTGTGCGGACCTGACGCACTTGATTTAGACTTTCGCGCATACTTGGCGCACTTGTTGTGATTTTATGAATATTTGAGGAATTTGATTGAGATTTCGTGCCCTCTAGATGCACTTGATGTTGTTGTCGTGCATATCCGTTGCACTTGACAGATACTTTTGTGCACACCCGTTGCACCCAGTTTTCATTTTCGTGCACATTCGTTGCACTTGATTTTGTAATGACTCTGAAATCACTGTACATAAATTTCTTGTAATTCACAGTAAAGGGTATTTCAGCCTGTGTAAGAGTTAAAAGTTATTTTTGTTAAATAAAAACAAGAAGTAACTTGTAACTCACTGGTAAAACCTCTACTCTGCTGCGGCATAGCCTGTGTGTTCGAATCCCATTAGACCCAATTATTTTTAAATTTTTTCTTTTTAATTTTTGGAAGCCTAAGAGTTGCACGTGCAATACACGGAGAAATAAAAAGTTTCAAAAAAATCAAACAGGTGCAATGAGGTGTACACACCCAAATACACACATGGCACGAATCTCAAGGCAATACCTCAAGATCCGACCGCCAGAACCCGTCAAAGGGCTGGCGCCGACGGTCGATTTAGCTCCAAATCATCCTGTGTTTTGCACACATACCCCTTCGACTCCCCTTAACTCCCCTGCACTGTTTGATTTCCCTACAATCAAACAGAGACTCTTCAATTCACCATTTAACACCTTTTTAATATATTTTAATTCAAAATTTTAATTTCCAAACCCTAATTCTTCACTATAAATATCACCCCATGCCCTAACTTCCCTCTATTCTGAAAATTTCTAGCAAAATCACCTCAAAAGTTTCTAAGTACAAGTGGAGTCAAGTGGAGTTAGCAACTAAGCTCCTTCATTCGAATATCGAAGCCGTTCCGGAGCTCCCGCGACGCCACAAATCCCCCTCCCTTCTTCCTTACTCTCTCCTCGATATTACCAAGCCGTAAGTCCCTCTCATATCTCTTTCTTTTCATCTCATCTCATTCTCTAAACATATATCGATAAAGTGGAGTTACTTCCGATACATTTCTTTTAAAACTTAGAACTACCTTTTTCTTTATACATAAGTCACACTAATTTTACCATCCCACTTGTAACTTTAATTACAATCTTTTAGCTCGGAGTTTAATCAAAATTTTCATGTGAAACAAACAAAAATGAACTTTTTCAGTAAAATATCTTAAACTTTAGTATAAAGCTCTTTTCGATAATTGTTTAAACAATATCTTTAGGAAAACTTCACGGAGTAACGACCTACCCCACACGCACATTTTGGTTTGATAACACGATATCTACAAATATATATGGTTGGTTTAAAGAATAGCTTTTCATTAAAACACCACATCTTTTCAAAACCGGGTTTCTTTTAAAGCGGTATTTCGTAATCCTTGGAAAATACGGCTCTACAACTCTCGTTAGGGGACCCGCTAATGAATGGTGCGGATTATCGCACATTCTTGGGATAGTAGAGCGAGATGCAGAACTCCTCACGTAGTATTCGATTTCAAAAGGAAATAAAATACGTTTTTTTAAGAAATGCGACTTTTCTAAATAAAACTAATTTTTGAAAAAATTATATAAAAATATAAATTTGTATTTTTAATATAACATATAAACTATATTTTTAATATGAAAGATTACATTTTTAAATAAAATATCATCAAGTTACTAAAAAGGGCTAGTTTTCAATAAAATACCATAAACTTTTAAAAGCTAAATTTTTATCATTAAAATACCCAATAATTAAAATACATGCCCATAAAAACCCTAAAGCTTGTAAATCATCCTCGTGGTTAGTTTTTAAACAATATTAATATATATTTTTTATCAAACCCCTTTGAGATATACAAACAATAATTAAGAACTCTAGATTAATATAGGTTTAAGCGGGATCAATTCTCTTGAGCCCCAGAGAGCCGGAGAAAGTGAGTGCTTGCCTATTCAGGTTAGACAACTTAACGGAGTTATCAATGACAATTGTCTTAGAAAAAACACAAATCCTGCCCTCCATGTGCAGCAGTTGCCGATTACTCTCGAACCTAAAAAAGTCAAGAGTTAAATCCGTTCACAAGTGTCTGACTCAATCTGAGTCCAAACTCAAACCAGAATCCAAAATCAAATACGAACTCAAATACTTGATCATGAACTAGAATACTCGAATTCAAATATCAAACTCAAACTTGTATACTTGACTCGACTTGACCGAATCATGGATATAACCTGACATGAACTCGACATAACTACTTGAATACATGATTACATCCTGAACACGAACCGGAACATTTTATATCCGTGGATTCAGCCAAGACCTATAATTTTAATCTATACAATACAATACGCGGGGATAAAGGGGTAGATTGGTACGGAACGTATATCATTGTAACGTTTTAAAAATAATTAAATAAATAATTAAATAAATAAAATTGTTTAAGTGAATTTTATGATTTTCGGTAAAGCAAAATGTATTTTTCGTAAAATCAAACCGCAATTGTTTTTCATTATAAATTCAAAAATACCTATTTAATTATGTAATTACTAGTAAATAGTGTTTATTTAGCCACTTATAAATTTTTAGTTTAATTAATTTTTTTTCCTAAATTAATTATTTTAAATATTAACATAAGCTTTATTTTTACACTAAATTAGTGTAAATTACAAATTTAAATGGTTTTAATTTGTAAAAATGAACCATGGCATGTTAGAATTTAGTATGTATCATGCAAAAATTATTTGCAAATTTTTCCTATTTTCTAGAGCTTTCTTGAGTTGCTATAGTAAACAAATAAATAAATAATTAAATAAACCATGAAAAGACCTTTAAGTGATATTTCTCCTCTTGAAACTTCTACACTTTTCCTTAATCATTTCTTCCTCTCCCTCACTCCCTCAAGGCCGGCCACAACCCCCCATGGCTGCCCCCCCATTTCCCACCTCATTTTTGCACAAAAATCCATCAAATTACATCAAAAATTCAACAAAAAATACACAAAATCCTAATCTCTTCATACCCTTTATTCTCTACCCTTTTTTATATGGATTTTGGAGTGGGAAAGCATGTATTTTGGAGGCTCATTTCTTGTTTGGATTTCACATTTTGGAGGTATAATTTTCTTTCTTTTGATTTATTGTTATTAGATGATCATTTAAGCTTAATTAGATTTAATGAATTAATTCTATGTTTTTAAAAAAAAAATGCAAGTTAGGTTTGTAAATTCAAGTTAGGGTTTTTAATAATTAATTAGGGTTATAATAGTTAGTTTAAAACTTTTAGAATTGGAAAATATTGCATGGTTGTTAAATTGTAAAATTTTCATTTAAAATTGTTTTAAATAAGGAAATTAGCTAACTAGATTTTTCTAAAATGTGTTTGTGGGTAATATAAAATTCCAATTAAAGTTGCTATCATTAGATTGTAGTTTTAGTGAGAGTATTAGCATGTAAATGGAAAGAAAAACTTAGTTTGATCACTAGATTACTTTGAGAATTGGAAAATACTAATAAAATGCTATTATTTTGTAAACTAGATTTTGAAAATTCCTAAATAAATGAGATTAAAAATATAATTTATGGTTTCATTAAATCATTATCATCATGAATTGTGGTTTAATACATTAATTCATGCAAAATCATGTTTTGTGGTGGAATTGTGGTATTTTGCTTGAAAAATGTTAAAATTGTTAAAAGTTGCAAACTAGAAATTTCAAATAAATGCAAAATTGTGTAATAAAAATATAGTAATAGTTTGTATAGTCTAGTTATGCTATTTAATGAGTTTTATGACCCTTGGTTTCATTTAAATGTCAAGTTTGGATGAAAAACGATAAATTGGCATTTTCGGGTTTTTCGAAAACGGACGATTTGATCGATTTTAGTGTTTCGATGAATTTGATCATGTTTTACAATATAAGTAATGTGCTTTAAAACTACGAGTTATCTGTTGATGTTTATCTCGATCCATCGGAGTTTGTACGCCGATATCGAGCGATAATTGGTTCTTTTGCGTGGACGGGACATAGGTTTTAACCTATGCTTGTTCCTTATATCGTTTGACTTTTGTATGTGATTCGGTTTACGATAATATTTATATGTTTGCGTTTAGGTACCCTTCAAGTGGACTGCGGGCGATGAAGAGGAGGATGGCGACACCGTCGTCGGCAGACATGGACCAGGTGAGTAGATGCATATCTACGGGGGGAAGTCGGGTGGATGGCGTTTAGCACCCCCGCAACGTAGAATAGGAATAGTACTTATTGACATTAGGAAACCAGATGTAACCCTAATAGGACCCTAGTATTGACCCTAGGCTGGACTAGACTGATTTAGGAAAACCATATCAGAGGATGAGTACCTTGGAAGAGGTTTGCAGGTTTCAGATAGAAACACACCCACGCACACACTGAAACTCGACATGGGGTACGTGTATGTATATATATATAGAACTAGGTATAGGTATATACATATATATACAACACGTATAGGTGATTCATTGATGTGATATGATATCCGAGGTATGATGAAACAGTATAACTGGGCTTGATGCCGTGATTCTTGACTATACAGTCGTAATAAAGTGTTAGCGGATCATTAGAGAATGAGATAATGAACATGAATATATAAATTATAAAGAGTGGTGGTGATATTGATGTACATGGGACGCTAGAATAGTACCCGGACTGTAACTTGTGACTGATCACGATATGATATATGTATAACTTGATTACGACATTATATTGGTGTGACCTGATGCCGATATCATATAAGTATGACCTAGTCACAATATGATACATATGACATGATATTTCTGAGGATAAACTAATGATGCTTATCATGATGGCAATGATATATGATTGATGTATGCGATCACAGTTTAACACCTTGATCATGAGATGTGCTGATGATGACATTATACGAATGAGGAGACACCTAGGAGATACTTGACCGTACCCCGATATTGGGATGCCGTACGATGGATTTTACCGTACGAGGCTTAGATTTGACGATTGATCCGCACTCTTGATTCGAGGAAGCCGTACTACGTACGTGACGCTATTGAGGCGGGATCGCCGACTATTAGAGATACTGATTCAGACCTTAGGTAGACTCTAGTTTCTTACTGACTAGTCTATTAGGTTTAGTTCCTTAGGATGTTAGATGGACACTGGTTTAGGTTCGACTCACATAGTGGTAGTTGTACTCGTATCTCGCAGAGGAGTGGATAATGCACATCTGTATTTACATTCATACTGTAATTATCATGGTGCATGTTCTTTTATATGTTGCTATAATCAGTATAAACTTTACCTGTTAGGACACCAGCACTATTACCGATGATGCGCATATTCCACGCACACTTATTTGCCGGCTCACACACATCATCATCGGTAATTGCTATGTCACGTACACTTTAGATCATATTGACTTTTATGGATAGAATCAGTTAACAATTAGACCGCTATAATATTGTGATTATTCTCTGACATTAGTACAGACATGATATTTATTGCTTAGACATTCATGCATTCATATTTTCATGTTATCATGCAGTATTATGGGCATATGCCGACACTTATCATATACTTACTCAAGATTTTGAGATTTGGATTTCTATGAGATTTCTGGATTTTTGGGGAAAACCGCAAAAATATATAAAAACTTCTCTTTCTCTCTCCTCTTCTCTTTTTAAAATAAGATGCGGTTTTCTCGTGATGTATGTGTCGTCCACCATGAGATTTCATGTTTTCTATTGGATTTCGAGACCCGATTCGAGGAGTGGATGAACCGTCTCGGGTATATGGTGGGCCCGGTATGGTACCCCGGGACAAGAAGATCGAGTTGTAGACGATGAGCCTGGCAGGGGAAGGCTACCTACCGGTGATGTCTGGCGCGGCGGATATCCGGAGGATACCGACCGTTGTCGTGAGATTTGATGATATGGGCCGATCCGGACTGACGGAGCCCGAGATATTGAGACTTGAGATTACATGTGTTGTGTCGATGTTTGACACGAATTTCCATGGATTTCATTATTGAGATTTCAGATTCTTATACACATTCTACTATGATAACAGCTAAAGATTTCTTATACATATATATCTGGATTTCAGGATTTGTTACTTTACATTCATGGTGCATGCATTTCATTCATATGACATAATATTATATGAGGTACTGACACGACACGGAGTAGTTGCACTTACACGTAGTATTACCCTGCTATTACTAGATGTTTGGGATATAGTAGTGTATTATTATGACCTAGGATAGCGTCGTGCATTCGATTTCTTTTCGTAGATGTCTTCTACTCACGAGTTGGCAACTCACCCCCGTTGTGCCAAATTCTTTACAGGTTCGATGTACAGGTTTCCGTGGCAGCTTGTTGGCACATCTTTTCTTCAGGGTGATTTGCACGGTAGGTTGGTTCACTTGTATCCGAACCACCATTGTACTTTTATTCATTCATTTGTATCTAGTAAGCTCCATCAACCATATTTGTATTACTTGATAAGTTTATAGGACCAGTCTTTTATTTCGACCTTAGAGTCGCGCATGTATTATTCAGATCTGGTGGTTTTGTTTTCTTTTGAGTTTTGAGCCTCGCCTATTGGCGTTGTATATTATTGTGCTTGCTGTGGTTGTTTCCGCCTGTTGGCGTTGATGCTAGCTCCCGTTTGGGGATGCTTTTTATTGTTTATGTATATTATACTTGTTGTACCCGTTTGGGGGCCAGTTTTTACAGAGGAGACTCTGCCGAAATTTTTGGTAAAATTTGCTGATGATTTTATACTTGTTTTTTTTTACTGCTTCTTTTTCTTTTTCATGGTTTAGATTTCTGGGTTTCGGCTTACTTAGGTTACGTGGCGCCTCTAGACGCTTCGTAATCTAAGTGCCGGTCACGTTCCGTACTTTCGGGTCGTGACAATCATGGTACGAGAGGTCACTTAAAAGACACCAACATGAATTCACGTGCCGTTGTCCCGTGGGTTATGACGGGGCCTTCTACTACATGTTACCATTGTCCACGGGGTAAGATAGACCCCTCTCGTATACATGAATACCTTCCTTATCAAACTACAAATAACCACGTTAGAATAACTATTTTATACCTGTGAACGATCATATACAACTTTACCATTCATTTCAAATTATATACTATCTACTCTTTTTTTTTAGGACTTACCGAGCAATAGTTCGTTGACGACATTCCTCTCTATTTTCTTTTTTTGGAATGTTCGTCAGGAGGACCGGACTCTGAAGACGTAGAGCCAAACCAGGAGAACTTAGACCAGCTTGCAACTCCGCTTGTCTACTAGTTCTTCCTGTACTTACTTTCAGTATGCCTTTATTGCGGCACTTACTTTTATTATTGTATCTTTTATTTTCAGATAGTTGTATGTAAAGTTGAATGTAAATAAAGTTGCCGTTTCATTTTATTACTCTTATTATTCTTGTTCATTGTTATAATGCTTAATTACGCTTAACGTATTTATTTTCATAGTAAATACATTGCGGGCCTGCCACGTCACCGTTTCTGTCTACCGGGAAGCGGGGCGTGACAGGTTTTGGCTTCGATTTCCGTGCGTACCAGACGCAAATGGATTTATTTTCATATAAACCTATTGAGGTTGATTCCTTCTTTTTGAGTATCGTATTTTATGATATATATTATATTATATAGTAGCCGAGCAGAATTGGTCTCTTAGACGAAAAGACCGGACTGTATGGTAATGTCACTGATAGACTTTGCAGGGTTCAAAGAAGTTTGCTCGTTGACCTTCTTTCGTTCAATACTTGGATAGCCGTTACGTGCAGCTAGTACCGCCGACATGCTTGTGGGCTATGAATATTATCCTAATCTACTGCCAGCGTATTGTCGAGTCTTTAGAGTCTCACACCGAGATTTCCCAGCGCATGCGAAATGATATAGGACACGTATAGGGATACGTGCAGGAGTTCAATTAAACACGTGTATTTGATACACGTATTTTAATCGGGTGTTTATTGATATTAGCCGGTATATATATGATATAACCGGATTATTAAATCAAGTGTTGATTTAATAATTAAATATATATATTTATATATTGATATATTAACTAATATCATGCTCACTTAATTATTTTCTTCTCTTTGATAATATATATATGTGATATAAATATTGTGATATGTATGTTGATACATAAATGATGGGCGTATGAGAATTATATGGAAAAATGAAAATAAGTCATGGATTTAAGATGATCGTAGAATTCATAAGGTGTTTTATTTTGATGACCCATTTTTTTTTAGTTCAATTTGATTGAACCTCATCTCTTCTTGCTACTATCTCATCTTCTCCATGGTTCTTCTTCTTCCTCTTGATTTTCTTTAAGTGAAGAAAAAAAGAAAAGAGAGAAAATTAAATGAGCTAATTATTCTACATCTCCTACTAATCATTCTTAGGTAGTTTAATTAGTGGATTGTTTTATTTTGATGAGATCAATTTGAAGCTATAGCTTGTGTTGGAGTAATCTCAAGATGGATTATTTTCGGCGAGAAAATCATCGAGCAAGCTTATTCCGGAATTCGTGGAGACTGGCCGGAGTCTAAGGAGAGATGGCTAACACACTACAAAGATTGTAGTTCGCCAACTCTTATTTTTAGCTTACTAGTTTAGTGACAAATTTAGTAGTTTGGTTTGATTCTTGGTATGTGTATACTAATACTCTCTAGGTTTTTGAAATTATCGTTTCCGCCGCGTTTAAACCCTATTAGAGGTGCCTAACATCCCAACACCACCGAATAATTTCTCCTATATAGATATAATACGATGATAGATTGATATTTTTTTTGAATTGGGTTAAGAGTTCGGACTTGAAAAACTTCAAATTTTAATCGGTAGCCAATTCATGGTAAACATTTTTGTTCTAATTGTGACAGTCAACTAAAAATTCAACTAGTTATGTTCAGTTGGAGCACAATGTCGTCATTGAGTATTTTTGGCAGCCTTCGATATCTAAAATAATGTTAGAATTTCTACTCTTCGGTAGAAAATAACTTTCCAACCAGCTTTATAATAATGAATAGAATATAATATTTTTACCAAGAGCATATTTAGATTATTAATATTAAAATTTATATGGTTTAACCTATATTCATCCCATACATCCCTTGCAACAAATGCTTGGTAACTTAATCCACATTTTGATTGGTTTGGAATGAGAATATGCTTTAAAATGTTGAATTAATTAATTTATATCTCTTCTTTTTGAGTACTACGTTATCTATAAATTATTATTTTTTATTTTTTAATTATCTATATGCTTGATATTAAACAGTGCGAAAGAGAAAGTTAAGAATTAGAAAAATTAATTTTGGATTAATTTTTTTAATTCCGGTGGAATACGTAATCTTTTTTTGTATATTACAGCTTGCACCAACTTTACCATTTAAACTAGAAATTGGATTGAAAAATTACCATATAAGTTTTTTAAATTTATATGTAGTGTATGACAAATGCAAATATTTTGGACAACGAAACTTCTGTGGCAATTTTCAGAAAGAGCTCGAATAATATGACAACAAAATGTTAGATGTATATGAATCCAAATTTTGGACAATTTTTTTTTTTTGAAATCGCCTGCCACGCATGTTGCGGGTAGTTTATAAATAACCCCCTTGAAATCTTGCCTTACACCTTATAAATTTTATTGATAATTCTCAAATCTTCTAAAAGTGACCAAAACAATTATTACAACTTACAACCATTCAAAGAAAGTACTACTATTTTAACAAAAAAGCATCTTTTAAAATCATTTTATATATTTTTTTATAGTAAAATTGTTTCCCGGACCGGTTTGGAGATATGACTTATTTTTAAACCCATGTATTTTCAAAATTATGAAAAACCCAATACTTACATAATACGGATGTTTCAATCCCAAAATAGGTTGTGTGTATTATTCTTAGGATATTTTTGTAAAATTTTCAGGTTTACCCTCATTACTTTTATTCGAACGCATAAAATTATTATCTAAAAATAATTATTCGTAAGATTTCCTCTCATAACCGCTATGGTTCGCTACTTCCTCCTCAGGGCTTCACTCCTAATTCCTCATTTTCCCCTCAACAATCTCCTCTTCCAAATTTACATCTCCATTTTCAAATCCCTCCAATCTAATTTCTCCGATTCCCAATCTCCATTTTCAATTTATGCATCCCACCTTTTAAATCTCTAATCTCCGATCCAATTTCCTGATTTCCCTATCTCCATTTCTTAGTCAATCTTTTCTCCCATTGCCAACATCTCCATTTCTATATTGGTTAAATCTAAAGCAATCAATAATAAAAAGGGATAATAAAAAAAGTCGGAAAATTAGGACAAGCAATAACAAAGATGTCAAGTAACAGTAAAGATGATGGATTTTAAAAGAAATTAGGAAAAGTAATGATAAAGAGATGATAATAAAAAAGCCATTGAAACTATAGGTATATAACATAAAAAATCTAATGTTCTAATGTTCCAAAAAATATAATGTTATAATATCTTAATAAATATTAAAAGGGTATTACAGTCAATGCATATATAAATACATATACAAATCATGGGTTGGGTTTAAAATAATGTCAAAATATATTTTAAGGTTTTTTTACAATTTTGGAATTTTGTGAGTTTAAAATTGTCATATCTTCAAACTGGGCCAGGAAACAAATTTCCCTTTTTTATATTGTCTGAAAATCACAAAATTAGTTGTTACAACCCTTCAAAATTTTAACAAAAAAATCTTTCAAAATCATTTTATATTTTTTAATACCGTAAATATTACCATTTCAACAGAATTTTTTTAAAAAGTTCTACCGGCCCTCCAAACTAAAGGCCTAACAAAGGCTACTTTTCACTTTTCGTCGCACAACGCCCAACGGACATGTCCAAGATTAAACATCTAAAATGTAGATTGGGGTTGCTCACGAAGTGTATCTGTTCTTTTTTCAAATTCAACAGATAAGTTTAAAACCATATTGAAATGTAATGGAGCAGTCGAAAGCCTGAGCTTGTCGCTTGTTATAACCTTTATAAACACAAACAAATGCAAGCAACATACATGCATTTGCTAGTATCACTATAACTTAATTATAAAAGGTCGTGAAACATGAGCAAGAAGCCTAGGGTATAAATTCCGCTTGTATTAGGTTCCAAGTTAAGAAATTTATTTTCTGATGTCTCCTTAAATTACCTAGTGTCTCCTTAAATTATTTTCTGATGTGATTTAAACCGTCTTGAACCCCATGTGCTGCTGTACGAAAAATCCAATGGTAACAGACGACAAATTGCTTATATATTTGCTAATATATTCTCACACTGTTGTTGTCTAACTGGGTATTACACTACAAGAAATTCGTGCTTATTCCGTCGGGGCGGGGGTGTTTATTTCGTCGGTTATTATCCGACGGAATAAACCTTATTTAGACAAGGGTAGTGGGACCAAAGTCTTAATATTTTTGGAAATTTATTCCATCGGCTCAAAGCCGACGAAATAAGGTCGAACATCCAGTAAAGGTTAGGAGGCCCTGGGTTTGAGATCATTTCTTTAGATCTCAAACCCTAGCCCCCATTTCCTTGCTCCCTCCTCCTCCTCCTCCTCCCTGTCCCTCTCCTCCTCCCTCTCCCCGTCGCCGCCGCCTCCTTACCCCGTCTCCGACTTCCTCCTTCTTCCCTCGACTTCGACGCGCTTCCTCCCCTCGTCGCCAACCTCTTCATCCTCATTTCAGCCGACGTCGACAGAGTTCTAAATCCTCCTCCTCCTACTACTATGACCTCCTCCTCGTCTGAGCCGACATACCTCCTCCCCTCCTCCATGTTGCTTGAGCTCAACACCGTCGAATTCTAGAGCTCAACGCCATAGCCTTTCCCTTCCAAGCTCAACTGTTCCTTGACAAGGCTCTACTTGGAGCTTTCAAAGGTTAGGCTTCACTAATCCTTCTCTAGATTTAGGGTTTTCAATTCCTTGTGGTCGTGTGGATGTTAATTTATGGTGATCGAACTTGTGATAGTAGTGTTGGATATGTATGCACTAGAGGCTATTATTGTGTATATATATACTTAGACATATGTATGTACAGGATAATCTTACTCGATATGACAGTATGCTATTTGGTTTGATTTTATCTTAACACGTGTATATGTTTTACTTGTTATTACGTATCCTTAATACACGTTGATAAAACCCGTAGTATTATTGCTTGACTACCAACATTATGATGGCGATCATACATGTTGGGGCTGGGTAGTCCATAAGTACATCTTTAAAATCCCTTGGTCATGGGAGTATCGAGACTGAGTATCGATATTCCGGAGTAGACCGGTGTATACGTTTCTAGATCCCGACGAGAGGCGATGGTTGGTCCCACAGCCATTGGTGTCTGGCACCTAAGATCATATACATGTGCTCACTAGGGGTGAGCACACTGGACGGACTCGTCAAGAACTTCTACATGGTATTATACCTTTCGTTAGATAGCAGTTCTCAGATGACATGAGCACAGATTAGTTTTTAGATCTGAGATCGTTATTTGTCTCGTATGAGCTCCCACTGTACTTAGATTACTACCCTACCACGGCTCTACTGAGTCGTGTAAACAGATTTTAGTTGGGTACAGTCCCGAGCCACATGGAGAAAGTGAGCGATTGTTAGGGATTCGTCTCTCTCGGTATAGGGAATCAACGTCGCACCGTGTTCGGTTGGCAAGCACTATAAGACCTTGGCCAAAGTAGATAAGATTTACTGATAGTTAGATCAATAGTATCTCAGATCGATCCTGAGCCACATCGGCACGAATTATTGGGTTATTAAGGTCTGACATTTACCATCCTCTAGACCCGTTACACGATACTCTTAGATCAAGAGACCGGACTGTACGGAGATTGTTATAGATAGGCTCAGTAGGAGTTCGGATGAGCTTACTTGTCGGTCTTCCTTTTCGACAGATACCTGGGTAGCCGTTACGTACAGCTAGTGCCGTTGACATGCTTGTGGTTATGAATTTATCCAGTAACTCATTGCCAGCGTGCTGTCGAGTCTTTAGAGTGCCACACAGAGGGTTTCCCTGGCTCAGGAAAAATGATGTAGTGGCCATATTTTGATACGTGCAGGGTTTCGATTAAATACGTGTACTAGCTATATTGACTTTAATCGGACGGATGGTAGTACTAGCCGACTTAGAATTAAGCCGGATTATTAAATCAAGTATTGATTTAATAATTTACATATATATATTTCGATATGTATATTCTAGTATTATGTTCATTGTATTATTCTATCTCTTTGGGTATTCGTATTTCGATACGAATACGGGTATATATATACGGAGAATGTATTTTGTATTTATACAAAACCCATTCTAGAAGGAGGACATCTCATTTTAGCATTTTTCATTTATTGAAAATACAAATGAGGTGGAGGGATGAGGTGTAAAGAGAGAATGATGTGAGGAATGGATTTGTATTTGTTTATTACATTTGTATGCACTATTCAAGTATGGTTGCTATTTTCTATTTTGGAAATTAACTAAACAAAACCATGCTAGCTATTTTGTTTTTCACACACTAGTTTTCATTTTACCATTTTCTTTCTCTCGAGCTACTCTTTCATCTTCTTTCCTACACTCTCATGAGTTGAGAATAATGGGTTGAAAGAGATAGAAAAATATTAGAACACATCATTACTTCTCTAAGAACCTTAAATTAGCAACCTAGGGTTTTTAGTTGCTTCACTTGCTTATTTGTGTGTAGCTAGAACCTTGAACTATATATCTCGGGTGGATCATTTAGGACCAAGATAGACCGCCTACAAGCTCGATCCAGCAGTCTTGAGGAGCTAAAGAAGTGGATAGAAGACCGAAGGACACGAATCTTTAGGTATAACCTTCTAACAGAATAGTTAAAATCTTTGTAGCTTGCTAGTTTAGTGTTTGGTTTAGATTCTTGGATTTATGTTTCTAGCGCCTCTTCAAAAATTTTCTTTTTTCATTCCGTATTGGTTGCGGTTGTAGCGGCTAGAATGCTGGGAACTTTATCATGGTATCAGAGTCACCCAAACATGTAAACTAGTTGTTGACGATGCCTGAGTTTCGAAACCGAAAAATTTTCGTTTTTTCAAAACCGAAATTCTCATGTTTTTGTTCAATTTTTTTTTGATCTCTAAATTTTTTTTAAGGATTGTAGAAACATGATAATTGTATGATAATGACACAGAAACAAAAACGAGGCAAATCCGAGATAAATTGACCACCAAAATATTCTTTTTGGCCGCAATTTGTGGCCAAAAGTTCTCTGTTTTGTATCAATTTTTTTCATGTCTTAGGTTTTAGAAAATAGGATTTTTGGCATACTTCTTTTTTGTCTAAATTTGGTTTAGTACTGATTGTTTTTAGGGGCAATACAGAAAGTTTTACAACTCAAAACTTTTGCATCGTTGATATCTGTGATGTTGTATATGTGTTTCAAATGTCGTCTAATTGCTATATATCATTTAGACGGGGTTGCACATACTTGCTTATGTTATTGTGATATATATCTCTGTGATAGTTTATACAGATTGACGTGTTAGATACCCCTCGTGCGATGTTGCTTATACAGTTGTGTCTTTTGTATATTCATTATTGCAGGGCGAGCGTCCGACTTGTGGATTGCTGTTTCTGCCTATTTGTATATTTTTTTATTGGGACTCGGCCGGGTTGAGGTCGATGTCACAATTGTATATTATTTCATTTATGTACTAGTATAAATCCACAGAGAAGTGCTCGAATAGACAGGTTCTAGAGTGTGCTAGGTGGCCGTCTCGCAGTGGTGAGTTCGAATCGCCTCGCTCTAGAATTAGGGGTTTTGGTCCGATATTGTACGTGCTATCCACATGACCGGGGAACGTCGAGTTTCATTTGCGGCTCAAAAAAATCACAGGGCTCCTAAATTATCCACTATTCCATATTGCTTGTCGCATATCTGTGATGTTTTTGTATCATGCCTGTGACAAATGGTTATATATATATATATATATATATATATATATATATATATATATATGTTTTGCATTCGCGCTATCCCTGCCCATGCATTGTTGTAAGTTAAGTAATTTTACGGTGAAGTCCCTAAACCCCATGGAAAATGCGGATGGTATATCCGTACATTCTATTTTTGTTCTTTTCTGGTGTGATAGGAATTAATTGATGGGACCGTATTAATTTTGATTATTGCAAAGAAAAATAAACCTAAAATGATGTTGTCGGAATCAAATTTTAAAACCACCCGGTTCTTTTAAAAACTACTCGGTTTTCTACAAAACCAAATATTTTCAAAATTGATCTTGAACCAATCATTTCGAAATCACTAGATTCTTTCAACGATATCAAGTACATTACGTTAAAGATTTAGTCGCCAAAAACTGTAAGTCCATGTCACGCACCCCACGAACTTGCGGGGAGGCGGAATATATGAAAAACGATCATCAAAGCTTCGTAACACGGACTTGAGCGCATGAATCGTGTCTAAACCGTTACTAGCAAACTACGAAAGGTTTAACTACTCGGATTCGAAGTTATACCTCACGTTACTTGTCCTTCGGGTCTTCATCGCTGTCCTCCACTCCTCGTAGGCTCCTTGGAACATCGGCACCTCAACGGCCTCCTCGAGTCAAAGATGATCCACCCGAGAGCTCCTACTCCAAGCTTGATCTCTAACTTGAGATAACTAGGTTGCTCAAAGTGCTAATCTAAGCTACCTAGGGGATATAGAGTTGGATTAGGGATGTATTAGTCTAGCTAACCCTTGATCTCAACATATGAGAGGTTAGGGTTAGGGTTTCAAGAATGAGAGCTTGAGGAGAGAGAAGGTGATGATAAGAATCATATTGAATAATAAGCTCATTTGAATATAACAACCATAACAATTTATCAAATAAATAATTCAAATGATTAATCATCATGGTTGATGCATTCACCTTGTGTGATTCATCATGTGACTCATTAGCTAATTAATGCATCATTTAATTCCATGGATGAATCACACAAATGAGTCATTAAGCAATAAATGCTTATGCCACCTTAACCCCCAAGTCACCATGCTTCTAGAAGCTTCCCGGAAAATTACGAGAACGCCCCTCCAATCCGTGAAAACACGGAAAAGCTTTAGACTGTATAAATCCAATAATCCGATACTAGAATCTGGTTTAAACTAAAGCCGACTAGTAAAAACTGTCCGAACGTCGTACGCGCGTAAACACACGTATGCGTTCGAACCCTTGTCGTAAAACCATACGTCCTCCATATCGTTTCGCATGGAGCAGGGAAACTCTGTGTGTGGGACTCTAAAGACTCGACACTACACTGGCAGTGGGTTTAACCACAGACCGCAAGCGGCACTAGCTGTACGTAACGGTCCCCAGGTAGATGTCGATAAGAAGGCCGATGAGGAAACCCATCCGAACTCCTACTAAGCCTGATGTGACAATCTCCGTACAGTCCGGTCTGTTCGTCTAAGACTATCGCATATCGAGCCTAGGGGGCGGCAAGCGTCAATCCCCTAATAGCGGTATAAGTCATGTCGGAGCGTAGCCCATTACACCCTGACAAACTACTGGAACCTACCAGTAAATCTCGCTTGCCCTGGCCAGGGACTTTGCGTAATGGCTCTCTGACACAGCGCGATATCAACTCCCAATACCGAGAGAGGCGAATCCTGTCTAACCGCCACTGCCTCCAAGTGCTCGGGACTGCACCCAAGTGCTACCTGTTTGCACGACTCCTTTGAGCCGTGGTAGGGTAGCAATCTAAGAACAGTGGGACATACTCGAGGCGAAGTAGCAGTGTCAAGTCTGCAGACTATGCTGTACTCATGTCACCTGGAAACTGTTAACTGACGACGGGTATAATACCAACCAACAGTTCCCTGCGAGTCCTGTCCGGTGTACCCGTAACCTAACGAGCACCTGTATACTATCTCCAGTACGACGTACTGATGGCTGTTGTAATACCCAGCTCTTTTATACCAAAATTGTTTTCTGTTACCTTAGAATCCTCTTCATTCTTAATTATGAAATATTCATTCTATTTATAAATTTATCATCATATTTTATTGTATTTTTCAAAACCCCATTTGAACCCCCAAACCCTAAATTCTAATTAGCCTTGTTCCAAATAATTTTCCTATTAATCCTAGCCCATTGGTTTAAATATAAATCCTTAAACTTTTCTACCCAAGCCCAGCACCATTTTTCCCTAAGCCCGGCCCCATCTTTTCTAATTTGTTTTCTAATTTTTCCCTTTTGTTTTCCCTAGCCCAACTGGCCCAGCCCACTCTTTTCTCCTCAAATTTTCTCTATTTTTCATCAGCCCAAGCATCCTCAGCCCACACCCTCACCAATTTTCCTTTTTATGTTTTTCTTCTTCGGCCCGTTTTCTTTTTCTCCAATTAATCACTTTCTTTTTCTCTGGCCCAATCAAGCCGGCCCCTCACTTTTATTCATTCTGTTTTCTTTTCAAATTTCCTTTGGCCCGGCCCACCTTCCTCTCCTCAGCCCGCACTCGCCTCCTTCCCCTACCCGACCCGCTCCACTGTACATCTTCCATTCGAATACCCAACGGCTCCCTTCCCTCACTCCCGCTCACGACCGTTTCTCGCCGCCTTCTTCGCCTTCGCTCGCGCTGCCGTTACCCCCCACGTCGCGCACTCACCTCTCCAACTCTCGTTATCTCTTTCTCTTCTCTCTCTCTCTCATCATATTCTCATTCTTCCTCCTTTCCCGCGGCCACACCCAACACCGCGACCACCAAAGCTTCACCCTCCTCGTCATCGACGGCGACCACCATCATCAACCACCTTTCCCTCTCGCGCGCGCTGCAAACCCCACAACCGCCGACCATCTCGTCGGGCCCTCGTCACCGACCCCACCTTCTCTTCTCCCTCTCTCTGCTCTTCTCTCTTCTCTCTCTCTGCCTTCCCCCTCACTCTCTCTACATCTCCCTGCTCCCCCTCTCTCTAGCTCACACAGATCTCTTTGCATCCCTCTCTGCCTTCCTCCTCACTGTCTTTCTCACTCTAACTCGCAGCTTCCTCTCTCTCCCTCTCTCCCTCTCTCTCTCTCCCGATCACTCCCTCTCTCTCTCTGTCTCAACTCTCTCTCTCTCTCGTTTCTCTCTCACTCTCTCTCAATTCCTCCCTCTCCCCCTCTGTACACCTCCCTCTCTCTCTAACTCTCTCTCTCTCTCACTGAACATTCTCTCTCTCTCTTTCTCTCTCTGGCTCTCTCTCTCTCTTACTGCTCTAACTCTCTCCCACTATACCTCTCCCTCTGCAAACCCCTCACCATCAGCTTCACAGCAAAACCCCGACCACCAAGCTGCGAGCCGCCGCTGCCGAGACACGAGTCCGAGACAAATCGAGTTGCCGTGCCGCGCGTGTGTCGCGCGTTCGTGACGACACAGACACCGTACCTCCCGGGGCGTCTCCAGGCAAGTTTTTACTTGCTTACATGCTATTTACTCATGATACAAATGTTAATTACATAAATATTAAAGTTGCAAGATTAGTTAAAATTATGTGTCGAAACTGTTCGACGCTTGTTCCCTTAGGAAAATATTATCAGATTTGACGGAACTCGATGGTGTAGGTTGGCCCGTAGGGCTGTGAGCATAGTGTGTGATTTTTTGTTGGATAATATAATCGATAATGACTAAAACAACTACCCCCAAGTTTGATCGTAAAACCGTAATCCTGTCGTATCTGAAAACCGTTAAATTCACCATAAATCATATACATATTAGAATGGTGCGTTCGAGGGCTCAAATCGAAGCTAACTCGACGAACTTTAACCCTATACCAGTTTTCAGACATTTCTGTATTTAAACTGTGATGATTTTCGGATCGGAGTGCGACTCTGGACTGCAGTCCAGAGTGACTCCAGTCTTTGCTTGCTGTTTCGTATTGGATACCATAGAATTTCCTTAACTCGTAAGTTGCGGAACTCCGCTGTTTAATATAGTTAAATCTGTTAGCTAGACAACACAATTGATTTCATCCTGTTTCGTTACTGTTTGATATTTAATCTGTAATTTAGAAGATCGGAACATTTAACAGTTCCAGCAGAACCAGAATTGACATGTTGATATGAAACAGATTATAACTCCTGACGTACAGACGCGATTGAAGATCCGTTTGTTGCGTTGAAAACTTTACTGAAAACTCTAGAACTTATCCAACTGTAGCGTCGCTAAAATATGATCCCAACTGGGGTTAAAATGCGTTGCGAAACGGACTTCTGATTCTGAAATTGGATTTCCAGCCGCGAGCGCTTAAAATGAAATGATTATAACTAATGCTCCTGGAACCCGATTGGCTTGAAACAAAATTCTATGGATAGCTAACTGAACATATTAATTACTTCCTGTTTATCATTTCGCCAAATTATATATGTATGTTGCATGATAAATCGTGCAAGAGAAAGGATGCTGTTTCATAACATCCTCATCATGTTTATATACTTGTTCACGCATCATATCATACCCATATCATCATATTGATAACCTAGTGACATCATGCATTTACCCAGTGTCAGATTTTAGTGATGATTGTGGCAAGTACGTCAGTGTTCGTGTATTCGTGATTAAGTGAAAGTGATACGTACTTGTGCACAATCAGTGACCATATTATTCTATTGCATTGTCGACGTCTGTGGGATGCGTGCACGTGTGACTAATAAGTGGAATGGGACATTTATGGAAGCGTTTGCACGGGTGTCACAGATAAGACACCAGACACTGCCATTTATCTTAGGTATTAATCGGGACGTGCTTGATGGAGGTCCTGCCTCCAGTTCTCGCGCAGACTTGTCACGGATCGATTAGTATTTAGATCGATGGTTAGCGGTTGATGTAGACCTCGGGGTGTGGGGTAGTTCAAGTGTGAATTCAACAGAATCTCGGGAGTCCCATGCCGGCTTATATATTTAGGGAGTTATATGGAGATTTACAGGGTATGTGCTATAGACACCGTGATACATTCGTTACATGTTGGGCCCGTGGTCCCTTGCCCTTGGGTGGAGGACACTCGCGAGTAGTTGACTCTCACACTTGGACTGACGATAGGCTTATTGACCTGTGCAGTGGGACTTAGAGACTGATAGGGTTACTGTCGTTTACATTCCTTATATACTGTGTTGACATACATGACATATCGTTATACTGCTTTACTACTCCGCTGCATTTATCTCTGCTCATTTATATTCATGCTGTTATTGATTTACTGTTATTCATATCCTTCACCACTGTTAGAACTGTTACTTGATTATATACATTATATTGCTATTGTGTCGCTCTGACGACCTGAGTATGCATGCTCAGTGTGAGGAGAAGATTTAGCCTGGACCAGAACTAGACGTGCATCACAGACTTCCTGACTTGCTTTCCCGAGTTACATTCATTGGTTCCACTCCAGGTCAGTCTTTACATTGTTCCTTTCAGTTACTGCATTTTCCCATTACCTGCGCATCATTTACTGTTAACCATGAAAAGCTAGAAGCCGAAGTGTGACTACGGCGGGACTTTTCCTTGACCGTAGGAGCATGGCTGGCCTTGTTTACCCCTCGTATTTCGTATTTTGGGAAGCGGGGCGTGACATGGTTTAGTTGGTATCAGAGCCAGGTTTTGCATCGTTTGGGATTGCAGTTTTCCGTACATTGTTTGGCAATCTAAGACATTCCTCGGTCTAGGTTGTAAACTTGTCACTCTTGATCCATATTCACATCGTGTGTTCAGCTATCCATTCGCTATGGTCTCGGGTGACCTGACAAGATTACGTGGTTGCAATTGCACTACCGTATTCGGTTTAGGTGACTTAAAGTCATACGGTTGATTCTCCACTTGTGATAAAATTCATCATCTCTGATATTCTTGAATCCTTGTCCTATCCATATCATATTTTGATTTATTTAGCGTGTGACTCATATCATTCTCGAAATTGTTGTTTCAGGATCATGTCTTCCAACGACTCTTCATCTTTATCCGCTCCCCAGAATCATAATGTTGAGATCCTTAGTGTACTACAAGGTTTAAAGGAAGCCCAGGAGCGAACAAACGACCTATTAACTGAAGGGCTGAGAAGACAGGTGAGTCAGACCCCAGCGGGAGCCTCCTATCATAAAGGGATTCCTATTGGACAAGGAAGGGAGAAGAAGATGAAGCGTCAACAGAAGCATCAGAAGAAACCTTGCTGTGGATATTGTAAGAGGCCAGGACACCTTCAGAAGGATTGTCGCCGTGCTCAAGGGAAATGTCTGATATGCGGTTCCAACAAACACCTCATCAACGGCTGCCCAGAAAGGAAAGAACTGCAAGGAAGAAACTCGTCCACACTCCCCACTTCTGCCAAGTGAGAATTGCCGCGTAGTTCGGACTTCGACGATAAGGCGGATCAAACGCAGGATTCAGCTCACGCGACGAGAATGCAATGTTATAGTAGTCGAAGAATGATTTTTCATGTTATCTATTTTCAGTAATAATATTGTCGTTTTTATGAATGTTCCTTCTGTTTGAATATTTGTATCCGTCGAACTTTTAGTTGGATGAAATAAAATTTGAATCATGAAATATGTATCATTCTCATGCTTCCTCTAGATCAAATTCTATTCATTATCACAGTATTTTAAATTCTGAGCTTTCAATTCCTTTCACCGCATATCTTTCCGTACTTTGTACACTTGGCCATTTTTCTTATTCATTCCATTGTTTAATCATGACTTTTCTTTTCGGGCCATGGCACACCCTGGTGCAGCGCCGCATCTTGATAAGGATGCACAGTCATGCGTATCCTTAGACCACACGATGACGAGTTCTGACGATGAGATCAACGGTCCCCTGGTCAACTTCGGAAACCACGTTTCAGAGGACGAAGGAGTAGCCGCCCCAGAGTTTAAAGTGATAACTGATCCGACGAGTAAGAAGAAGATCCTGAAGAGAATCCTATAGAAGAAGACTCGATAAAGGAAGATCCAAATCCAGTGGAGGGAGACCCCATAGAAGAGAACCAAGAAGGAGAGGAACACATAGAATCGGATCTCGATGAAGAAGCTCCATCCGAGGAAGAGGGACCAGAAGATCAAGACCCGGATGTGGAAGAACTTCCAGTGGAGATACCTGCGAGGCACTATGGATATGGACGCCCCTACCCGAGCGCGCGAGCCTACCGCAACCTGCTGAATCTCCACAACCGCGACTGACGGGACTCCTTTTGATGTTGTCTTTCTGGCCAAATAAAATGTGTATAGTTAAGGACACTTATTGTCCTAGAGAATGTCTTGTTTCAAATTTCTTGAATAAAGTAAATCTTCTGGATTCGTAAACCTTTTGATATTTGGTTCGTTTGATACTTGTTTATTGCCCCTATCCATTTATTTCCTGTCGAGTTCCCTGACTGTCCACCCCTACTCATTGTGTAGTTTTCAATCTCATTTCGATTGGAAAGTACCGCACCCTGGTCCTTGGAATGAGCCACCATTCATCCTTCGTCTGTGCCCCGTTTGAGATCCTTCTGGGAGGAGAACAGTTCTTGTGAAACTTCCAAGTTCGCTAACCCTTCACATCTTGATTCATATGTTGTACCGACCACTATCCTACCCATACTTCTTCCCTTGTAGTCATTTGTTGTTCGCCCGTACTTCCTGTGCTGACCCGATCCCAATTCCCTTGATCCTCAGCCTAAAGCCGCCATACTCCGACCTTCTGGTGAGCTACCTTTCCTTCTAATCATTACCCCCATCTAGCCCTATATCTCTTTGTGTTCTCCTTTTTACCCTGAATATATATAGGGACTCTCTTATTCGAAAATTTAGTTTTCAGTATTTTGTATTTATCAAAGAATACGCGTTATTGAATACTCCGTTTTTAGGTTTGAAGTACATTATTGTTATTTTCATTTCAGTAGCACAACCTTACACCACACATATTTTATTCCATGCTCCTTATATTCACTATATGAGTTTTCTACGCTATTTGATCGATACTTCGTCCTAAAAGTATTTTAACCTACCGAATAAGCTTTCACTACCTCACTATGGTTGCTTTATCTTCGAGTGTTGTGTTGTTACTATTATAAGTGGTTATACTTGATACTTATTATTTTTGCTATGCTACTTTATTATGATTATACATGCACATAGTTAAATTTCGATTTTATCGAGTACGTCTCGAATAATATTGTTCGTTATTGTTATTATTTATATTTCCGTATATGAAGTTACCCTTATAGTTATTCCTGCATTATAGTTTTTTGACCTACCTTTCCGTACGTTGTCCTTACTTATACCTATTTTAAAACTTCTTCGCCCTCGTACTGATAATAAATCTTTTATGTTAATGTGCAATATAATAGCTTTCGCTTATGTTGGTATAACCTATCGGTTATTTTAAATTTCGAGGACGAAATTTTTGTAAGGGTGGTATGATGTAATACCCAGCTCTTTTATACCAAAATTGTTTTCTGTTACCTTAGAATCCTCTTCATTCTTAATTATGAAATATTCATTCTATTTATAAATTTATCATCATATTTTATTGTATTTTTCAAAACCCCATTTGAACCCCCAAACCCTAAATTCTAATTAGCCTTGTTCCAAATAATTTTCCTATTAATCCTAGCCCATTGGTTTAAATATAAATCCTTAAACTTTTCTACCCAAGCCCAGCACCATTTTTCCCTAAGCCCGGCCCCATCTTTTCTAATTTGTTTTCTAATTTTTCCCTTTTGTTTTCCCTAGCCCAACTGGCCCAGCCCACTCTTTTCTCCTCAAATTTTCTCTATTTTTCATCAGCCCAAGCATCCTCAGCCCACACCCTCACCAATTTTCCTTTTTATGTTTTTCTTCTTCGGCCCGTTTTCTTTTTCTCCAATTAATCACTTTCTTTTTCTCTGGCCCAATCAAGCCGGCCCCTCACTTTTATTCATTCTGTTTTCTTTTCAAATTTCCTTTGGCCCGGCCCACCTTCCTCTCCTCAGCCCGCACTCGCCTCCTTCCCCTACCCGACCCGCTCCACTGTACATCTTCCATTCGAATACCCAACGGCTCCCTTCCCTCACTCCCGCTCACGACCGTTTCTCGCCGCCTTCTCCGCCTTCGCTCGCGCTGCCGTTACCCCCCACGTCGCGCACTCACCTCTCCAACTCTCGTTATCTCTTTCTCTTCTCTCTCTCTCTCATCATATTCTCATTCTTCCTCCTTTCCCGCGGCCACACCCAATACCGCGACCACCAAAGCTTCACCCTCCTCGTCATCGACGGCGACCACCATCATCAACCACCTTTCCCTCTCGCGCGCGCTGCAAACCCCACAACCGCCGACCATCTCGTCGGGCCCTCGTCACCGACCCCACCTTCTCTTCTCCCTCTCTCTGCTCTTCTCTCTTCTCTCTCTCTGCCTTCCCCCTCACTCTCTCTACATCTCCCTGCTCCCCCTCTCTCTAGCTCACACAGATCTCTTTGCATCCCTCTCTGCCTTCCTCCTCACTGTCTTTCTCACTCTAACTCGCAGCTTCCTCTCTCTCCCTCTCTCCCTCTCTCTCTCTCTCCCGATCACTCCCTCTCTCTCTCTGTCTCAACTCTCTCTCTCTCTCGTTTCTCTCTCACTCTCTCTCAATTCCTCCCTCTCCCCCTCTGTACACCTCCCTCTCTCTCTAACTCTCTCTCTCTCTCACTGAACATTCTCTCTCTCTCTTTCTCTCTCTGGCTCTCTCTCTCTCTTACTGCTCTAACTCTCTCCCACTATACCTCTCCCTCTGCAAACCCCTCACCATCAGCTTCACAGCAGAACCCTGACCACCAAGCTGCGAGCCGCCGCTGCCGAGACACGAGTCCGAGACAAATCGAGTTGCCGTGCCGCGCGTGTGTCGCGCGTTCGTGACGACACAGACACCGTACCTCCCGGGGCGTCTCCAGGCAAGTTTTTACTTGCTTACATGCTATTTACTCATGATACAAATGTTAATTACATAAATATTAAAGTTGCAAGATTAGTTAAAATTATGTGTCGAAACTGTTCGACGCTTGTTCCCTTAGGAAAATATTATCAGATTTGACGGAACTCGATGGTGTAGGTTGGCCCGTAGGGCTGTGAGCATAGTGTGTGATTTTTTGTTGGATAATATAATCGATAATGACTAAAACAACTACCCCCAAGTTTGATCGTAAAACCGTAATCCTGTCGTATCTGAAAACCGTTAAATTCACCATAAATCATATACATATTAGAATGGTGCGTTCGAGGGCTCAAATCGAAGCTAACTCGACGAACTTTAACCCTATACCAGTTTTCAGACATTTCTGTATTTAAACTGTGATGATTTTCGGATCGGAGTGCGACTCTGGACTGCAGTCCAGAGTGACTCCAGTCTTTGCTTGCTGTTTCGTATTGGATACCATAGAATTTCCTTAACTCGTAAGTTGCGGAACTCCGCTGTTTAATATAGTTAAATCTGTTAGCTAGACAACACAATTGATTTCATCCTGTTTCGTTACTGTTTGATATTTAATCTGTAATTTAGAAGATCGGAACATTTAACAGTTCCAGCAGAACCAGAATTGACATGTTGATATGAAACAGATTATAACTCCTGACGTACAGACGCGATTGAAGATCCGTTTGTTGCGTTGAAAACTTTACTGAAAACTCTAGAACTTATCCAACTGTAGCGTCGCTAAAATATGATCCCAACTGGGGTTAAAATGCGTTGCGAAACGGACTTCTGATTCTGAAATTGGATTTCCAGCCGCGAGCGCTTAAAATGAAATGATTATAACTAATGCTCCTGGAACCCGATTGGCTTGAAACAAAATTCTATGGATAGCTAACTGAACATATTAATTACTTCCTGTTTATCATTTCGCCAAATTATATATGTATGTTGCATGATAAATCGTGCAAGAGAAAGGATGCTGTTTCATAACATCCTCATCATGTTTATATACTTGTTCACGCATCATATCATACCCATATCATCATATTGATAACCTAGTGACATCATGCATTTACCCAGTGTCAGATTTTAGTGATGATTGTGGCAAGTACGTCAGTGTTCGTGTATTCGTGATTAAGTGAAAGTGATACGTACTTGTGCACAATCAGTGACCATATTATTCTATTGCATTGTCGACGTCTGTGGGATGCGTGCACGTGTGACTAATAAGTGGAATGGGACATTTATGGAAGCGTTTGCACGGGTGTCACAGATAAGACACCAGACACTGCCATTTATCTTAGGTATTAATCGGGACGTGCTTGATGGAGGTCCTGCCTCCAGTTCTCGCGCAGACTTGTCACGGATCGATTAGTATTTAGATCGATGGTTAGCGGTTGATGTAGACCTCGGGGTGTGGGGTAGTTCAAGTGTGAATTCAACAGAATCTCGGGAGTCCCATGCCGGCTTATATATTTAGGGAGTTATATGGAGATTTACAGGGTATGTGCTATAGACACCGTGATACATTCGTTACATGTTGGGCCCGTGGTCCCTTGCCCTTGGGTGGAGGACACTCGCGAGTAGTTGACTCTCACACTTGGACTGACGATAGGCTTATTGACCTGTGCAGTGGGACTTAGAGACTGATAGGGTTACTGTCGTTTACATTCCTTATATACTGTGTTGACATACATGACATATCGTTATACTGCTTTACTACTCCGCTGCATTTATCTCTGCTCATTTATATTCATGCTGTTATTGATTTACTGTTATTCATATCCTTCACCACTGTTAGAACTGTTACTTGATTATATACATTATATTGCTATTGTGTCGCTCTGACGACCTGAGTATGCATGCTCAGTGTGAGGAGAAGATTTAGCCTGGACCAGAACTAGACGTGCATCACAGACTTCCTGACTTGCTTTCCCGAGTTACATTCATTGGTTCCACTCCAGGTCAGTCTTTACATTGTTCCTTTCAGTTACTGCATTTTCCCATTACCTGCGCATCATTTACTGTTAACCATGAAAAGCTAGAAGCCGAAGTGTGACTACGGCGGGACTTTTCCTTGACCGTAGGAGCATGGCTGGCCTTGTTTACCCCTCGTATTTCGTATTTTGGGAAGCGGGGCGTGACATGGTTTAGTTGGTATCAGAGCCAGGTTTTGCATCGTTTGGGATTGCAGTTTTCCGTACATTGTTTGGCAATCTAAGACATTCCTCGGTCTAGGTTGTAAACTTGTCACTCTTGATCCATATTCACATCGTGTGTTCAGCTATCCATTCGCTATGGTCTCGGGTGACCTGACAAGATTACGTGGTTGCAATTGCACTACCGTATTCGGTTTAGGTGACTTAAAGTCATACGGTTGATTCTCCACTTGTGATAAAATTCATCATCTCTGATATTCTTGAATCCTTGTCCTATCCATATCATATTTTGATTTATTTAGCGTGTGACTCATATCATTCTCGAAATTGTTGTTTCAGGATCATGTCTTCCAACGACTCTTCATCTTTATCCGCTCCCCAGAATCATAATGTTGAGATCCTTAGTGTACTACAAGGTTTAAAGGAAGCCCAGGAGCGAACAAACGACCTATTAACTGAAGGGCTGAGAAGACAGGTGAGTCAGACCCCAGCGGGAGCCTCCTATCATAAAGGGATTCCTATTGGACAAGGAAGGGAGAAGAAGATGAAGCGTCAACAGAAGCATCAGAAGAAACCTTGCTGTGGATATTGTAAGAGGCCAGGACACCTTCAGAAGGATTGTCGCCGTGCTCAAGGGAAATGTCTGATATGCGGTTCCAACAAACACCTCATCAACGGCTGCCCAGAAAGGAAAGAACTGCAAGGAAGAAACTCGTCCACACTCCCCACTTCTGCCAAGTGAGAATTGCCGCGTAGTTCGGACTTCGACGATAAGGCGGATCAAACGCAGGATTCAGCTCACGCGACGAGAATGCAATGTTATAGTAGTCGAAGAATGATTTTTCATGTTATCTATTTTCAGTAATAATATTGTCGTTTTTATGAATGTTCCTTCTGTTTGAATATTTGTATCCGTCGAACTTTTAGTTGGATGAAATAAAATTTGAATCATGAAATATGTATCATTCTCATGCTTCCTCTAGATCAAATTCTATTCATTATCACAGTATTTTAAATTCTGAGCTTTCAATTCCTTTCACCGCATATCTTTCCGTACTTTGTACACTTGGCCATTTTTCTTATTCATTCCATTGTTTAATCATGACTTTTCTTTTCGGGCCATGGCACACCCTGGTGCAGCGCCGCATCTTGATAAGGATGCACAGTCATGCGTATCCTTAGACCACACGATGACGAGTTCTGACGATGAGATCAACGGTCCCCTGGTCAACTTCGGAAACCACGTTTCAGAGGACGAAGGAGTAGCCGCCCCAGAGTTTAAAGTGATAACTGATCCGACGAGTAAGAAGAAGATCCTGAAGAGAATCCTATAGAAGAAGACTCGATAAAGGAAGATCCAAATCCAGTGGAGGGAGACCCCATAGAAGAGAACCAAGAAGGAGAGGAACACATAGAATCGGATCTCGATGAAGAAGCTCCATCCGAGGAAGAGGGACCAGAAGATCAAGACCCGGATGTGGAAGAACTTCCAGTGGAGATACCTGCGAGGCACTATGGATATGGACGCCCCTACCCGAGCGCGCGAGCCTACCGCAACCTGCTGAATCTCCACAACCGCGACTGACGGGACTCCTTTTGATGTTGTCTTTCTGGCCAAATAAAATGTGTATAGTTAAGGACACTTATTGTCCTAGAGAATGTCTTGTTTCAAATTTCTTGAATAAAGTAAATCTTCTGGATTCGTAAACCTTTTGATATTTGGTTCGTTTGATACTTGTTTATTGCCCCTATCCATTTATTTCCTGTCGAGTTCCCTGACTGTCCACCCCTACTCATTGTGTAGTTTTCAATCTCATTTCGATTGGAAAGTACCGCACCCTGGTCCTTGGAATGAGCCACCATTCATCCTTCGTCTGTGCCCCGTTTGAGATCCTTCTGGGAGGAGAACAGTTCTTGTGAAACTTCCAAGTTCGCTAACCCTTCACATCTTGATTCATATGTTGTACCGACCACTATCCTACCCATACTTCTTCCCTTGTAGTCATTTGTTGTTCGCCCGTACTTCCTGTGCTGACCCGATCCCAATTCCCTTGATCCTCAGCCTAAAGCCGCCATACTCCGACCTTCTGGTGAGCTACCTTTCCTTCTAATCATTACCCCCATCTAGCCCTATATCTCTTTGTGTTCTCCTTTTTACCCTGAATATATATAGGGACTCTCTTATTCGAAAATTTAGTTTTCAGTATTTTGTATTTATCAAAGAATACGCGTTATTGAATACTCCGTTTTTAGGTTTGAAGTACATTATTGTTATTTTCATTTCAGTAGCACAACCTTACACCACACATATTTTATTCCATGCTCCTTATATTCACTATATGAGTTTTCTACGCTATTTGATCGATACTTCGTCCTAAAAGTATTTTAACCTACCGAATAAGCTTTCACTACCTCACTATGGTTGCTTTATCTTCGAGTGTTGTGTTGTTACTATTATAAGTGGTTATACTTGATACTTATTATTTTTGCTATGCTACTTTATTATGATTATACATGCACATAGTTAAATTTCGATTTTATCGAGTACGTCTCGAATAATATTGTTCGTTATTGTTATTATTTATATTTCCGTATATGAAGTTACCCTTATAGTTATTCCTGCATTATAGTTTTTTGACCTACCTTTCCGTACGTTGTCCTTACTTATACCTATTTTAAAACTTCTTCGCCCTCGTACTGATAATAAATCTTTTATGTTAATGTGCAATATAATAGCTTTCGCTTATGTTGGTATAACCTATCGGTTATTTTAAATTTCGAGGACGAAATTTTTGTAAGGGTGGTATGATGTAATACCCAGCTCTTTTATACCAAAATTGTTTTCTGTTACCTTAGAATCCTCTTCATTCTTAATTATGAAATATTCATTCTATTTATAAATTTATCATCATATTTTATTGTATTTTTCAAAACCCCATTTGAACCCCCAAACCCTAAATTCTAATTAGCCTTGTTCCAAATAATTTTCCTATTAATCCTAGCCCATTGGTTTAAATATAAATCCTTAAACTTTTCTACCCAAGCCCAGCACCATTTTTCCCTAAGCCCGGCCCCATCTTTTCTAATTTGTTTTCTAATTTTTCCCTTTTGTTTTCCCTAGCCCAACTGGCCCAGCCCACTCTTTTCTCCTCAAATTTTCTCTATTTTTCATCAGCCCAAGCATCCTCAGCCCACACCCTCACCAATTTTCCTTTTTATGTTTTTCTTCTTCGGCCCGTTTTCTTTTTCTCCAATTAATCACTTTCTTTTTCTCTGGCCCAATCAAGCCGGCCCCTCACTTTTATTCATTCTGTTTTCTTTTCAAATTTCCTTTGGCCCGGCCCACCTTCCTCTCCTCAGCCCGCACTCGCCTCCTTCCCCTACCCGACCCGCTCCACTGTACATCTTCCATTCGAATACCCAACGGCTCCCTTCCCTCACTCCCGCTCACGACCGTTTCTCGCCGCCTTCTCCGCCTTCGCTCGCGCTGCCGTTACCCCCCACGTCGCGCACTCACCTCTCCAACTCTCGTTATCTCTTTCTCTTCTCTCTCTCTCTCATCATATTCTCATTCTTCCTCCTTTCCCGCGGCCACACCCAACACCGCGACCACCAAAGCTTCACCCTCCTCGTCATCGACGGCGACCACCATCATCAACCACCTTTCCCTCTCGCGCGCGCTGCAAACCCCACAACCGCCGACCATCTCGTCGGGCCCTCGTCACCGACCCCACCTTCTCTTCTCCCTCTCTCTGCTCTTCTCTCTTCTCTCTCTCTGCCTTCCCCCTCACTCTCTCTACATCTCCCTGCTCCCCCTCTCTCTAGCTCACACAGATCTCTTTGCATCCCTCTCTGCCTTCCTCCTCACTGTCTTTCTCACTCTAACTCGCAGCTTCCTCTCTCTCCCTCTCTCCCTCTCTCTCTCTCTCCCGATCACTCCCTCTCTCTCTCTGTCTCAACTCTCTCTCTCTCTCGTTTCTCTCTCACTCTCTCTCAATTCCTCCCTCTCCCCCTCTGTACACCTCCCTCTCTCTCTAACTCTCTCTCTCTCTCACTGAACATTCTCTCTCTCTCTTTCTCTCTCTGGCTCTCTCTCTCTCTTACTGCTCTAACTCTCTCCCACTATACCTCTCCCTCTGCAAACCCCTCACCATCAGCTTCACAGCAGAACCCTGACCACCAAGCTGCGAGCCGCCGCTGCCGAGACACGAGTCCGAGACAAATCGAGTTGCCGTGCCGCGCGTGTGTCGCGCGTTCGTGACGACACAGACACCGTACCTCCCGGGGCGTCTCCAGGCAAGTTTTTACTTGCTTACATGCTATTTACTCATGATACAAATGTTAATTACATAAATATTAAAGTTGCAAGATTAGTTAAAATTATGTGTCGAAACTGTTCGACGCTTGTTCCCTTAGGAAAATATTATCAGATTTGACGGAACTCGATGGTGTAGGTTGGCCCGTAGGGCTGTGAGCATAGTGTGTGATTTTTTGTTGGATAATATAATCGATAATGACTAAAACAACTACCCCCAAGTTTGATCGTAAAACCGTAATCCTGTCGTATCTGAAAACCGTTAAATTCACCATAAATCATATACATATTAGAATGGTGCGTTCGAGGGCTCAAATCGAAGCTAACTCGACGAACTTTAACCCTATACCAGTTTTCAGACATTTCTGTATTTAAACTGTGATGATTTTCGGATCGGAGTGCGACTCTGGACTGCAGTCCAGAGTGACTCCAGTCTTTGCTTGCTGTTTCGTATTGGATACCATAGAATTTCCTTAACTCGTAAGTTGCGGAACTCCACTGTTTATTATAGTTAAATCTGTTAGCTAGACAACACAATTGATTTCATCCTGTTTCGTTACTGTTTGATATTTAATCTGTAATTTAGAAGATCGGAACATTTAACAGTTCCAGCAGAACCAGAATTGACATGTTGATATGAAACAGATTATAACTCCTGACGTACAGACGCGATTGAAGATCCGTTTGTTGCGTTGAAAACTTTACTGAAAACTCTAGAACTTATCCAACTGTAGCGTCGCTAAAATATGATCCCAACTGGGGTTAAAATGCGTTGCGAAACGGACTTCTGATTCTGAAATTGGATTTCCAGCCGCGAGCGCTTAAAATGAAATGATTATAACTAATGCTCCTGGAACCCGATTGGCTTGAAACAAAATTCTATGGATAGCTAACTGAACATATTAATTACTTCCTGTTTATCATTTCGCCAAATTATATATGTATGTTGCATGATAAATCGTGCAAGAGAAAGGATGCTGTTTCATAACATCCTCATCATGTTTATATACTTGTTCACGCATCATATCATACCCATATCATCATATTGATAACCTAGTGACATCATGCATTTACCCAGTGTCAGATTTTAGTGATGATTGTGGCAAGTATGTCAGTGTTCGTGTATTCGTGATTAAGTGAAAGTGATACGTACTTGTGCACAATCAGTGACCATATTATTCTATTGCATTGTCGACGTCTGTGGGATGCGTGCACGTGTGACTAATAAGTGGAATGGGACATTTATGGAAGCGTTTGCACGGGTGTCACAGATAAGACACCAGACACTGCCATTTATCTTAGGTATTAATCGGGACGTGCTTGATGGAGGTCCTGCCTCCAGTTCTCGCGCAGACTTGTCACGGATCGATTAGTATTTAGATCGATGGTTAGCGGTTGATGTAGACCTCGGGGTGTGGGATAGTTCAAGTGTGAATTCAACAGAATCTCGGGAGTCCCATGCCGGCTTATATATTTAGGGAGTTATATGGAGATTTACAGGGTATGTGCTATAGACACCGTGATACATTCGTTACATGTTGGGCCCGTGGTCCCTTGCCCTTGGGTTCTACCCTTGGGTGGAGGACACTCGCGAGTAGTTGACTCTCACACTTGGACTGACGATAGGCTTATTGACCTGTGCAGTGGGACTTAGAGACTGATAGGGTTACTGTCGTTTACATTCCTTATATACTGTGTTGACATACATGACATATCGTTATACTGCTTTACTACTCCGCTGCATTTATCTCTGCTCATTTATATTCATGCTGTTATTGATTTACTGTTATTCATATCCTTCACCACTGTTAGAACTGTTACTTGATTATATACATTATATTGCTATTGTGTCGCTCTGACGACCTGAGTATGCATGCTCAGTGTGAGGAGAAGATTTAGCCTGGACCAGAACTAGACGTGCATCACAGACTTCCTGACTTGCTTTCCCGAGTTACATTCATTGGTTCCACTCCAGGTCAGTCTTTACATTGTTCCTTTCAGTTACTGCATTTTCCCATTACCTGCGCATCATTTACTGTTAACCATGAAAAGCTAGAAGCCGAAGTGTGACTACGGCGGGACTTTTCCTTGACCGTAGGAGCATGGCTGGCCTTGTTTACCCCTCGTATTCCGTATTTTGGGAAGCGGGGCGTGACAGCTGTGGGACAGACCATCTTCCTAACTGGGATGATAAGCGTACACACTTAGTCTACTCCGGAATATCGATGCCCTGTCTCGATAATCCAACGATCAGGGACTTGAATAGGATGTTGCTTACAGACTACCCAGCTCCCACTAGTGTGACCGCCATCACAACGCTGGTAATCAAGCAAAGATCCTATAGGCTCTACTAATATGTATAAATGATACGTTACAAGAAATATATGCACATATTAAAGTAGAAACAAACCAAGTAGCATACTACCATTTTTAGCAAGACTGATATATAACTGTGAATATCCCAAGCTTCCATTAAGTAATATACAAGCTAGTATGATACAATAATGGCCCCTAGGGTATATACACTAACAAAAACCAACTGTAGCCTTTCGTCATTTTCTACAAATATTACTCAGTATTCGTGTTACGTATGTTGACCTTGACAAGACGCAGTGTACGGTAGCTAAGTGGTGCTTGTTTGTAATAAGAGATGCGATTATTTAGGATAGTTGCATATCCATGTTGACCTAGTCAAGGGCTTATGCGGGTAGGTCTAAATAAATCAAGATAATACGGGTTGAACTTAACTAGCGGTTTATGATATGTTGACAAGATCATAAGCCGTTAGGAGTAAAAACTAAATCGGGAGTTTCAAATATAAAGGAAACTTGTCAGGTGTGTACATACCTTCTGAATTGTGGTGACTAGAGTGGCTTCCATCTAGATTATCACGCGATGATAGTTGGGTCCCGATTCCTACTGATGTGTAGGATTACTCTCGGGAGATATTTTTCACTTCACAATTAGCTAACATATTAGGTGTCTAGAAAGGTGTTAACGGGGCTACGCCTCTACGGAAATGATATTTATTTTAATTAGGTCCGTACGAGAGTATGAGGAACTTATCTCGGAGTACCAACACCCACCTGACTGAACGGTTAGTAAACTTGTAACGTGTAAATAATCCTGACTGGATCACCTTTTAAGATTTGAAAAAGAATTCGAGGAAAAAGTGCGAGCCATCCTGATTAGATAAATTAAAAACCAATCTAATCTTGCAAGAGCATGCACTGAGTGTTTCTTTTCTCTCTCTTCAGATAGCAACCATGTCACGCCTTAATCAAGATAATAAAATGTATGACTTGACCGAACCGATTTATTATACTGGGCTGGGGAACGTCGGTTCGGCTCTAATTTGTGACAACTGTTACGAGTATGGGTAAGAGAAAGAGGATTACATGAATTCTTTAATGATCCCGGTGAAGAAGAAGCATACTATTACGTCTCCTTCATGTGTTTTTGTTATTAAGAACTGTTTTTCGGTCAGTTCTACCTCTTGGATACTAGATACCTGATCAGGATCTCATATCTGCAATTTATTATAAGGATTGAGAAAAAATAGAATGGTTGGACTGGGTGATATGTCCTTCAGGGTAGGAAACGAAGCAAAACTTGATGCTGCTGCCGTCGGCGAATATCACCTAGTGTTGCCAAGTGGCAACACTATAATTTTAAACAACTGCTACTATGTACCTTCCATGCCTTGCAATATTATATCAGTTTCTTTACTAGATAAAAATGAATATAATTTTGTTCTAAATAGAAATATCATGAACATTTACCTAAATCAGTTATTGGTTGCAGAAGGTATATTATGTAATGGTCTATACGTTCTTAATCGAAACACAGTTTTCAATGTACAAAATACACGCAAGAGGAAGAGTTCAAATACGAACAAAGCTTACTTGTGGTATTGTAGACTTGGTCATATCAATGAGAAAATACTACCTAAGTTACATAAAAATGGATATTTGAATCCGTTCGAATTTTCATCTTATGAAACTTGTCGGTCTTGTCTCAAAGGAAAGATGACCAAAACTCCGTTTACAGGGCATGGAGAAAGAGGTACAGAGCTCTTGGAACTCATATACAGTGATGCATATGGTCCGATATCTATACATGCAATAGGTGGATTCGCGTACTTCATTACATTCACTGATGATCTCTCTAGATTTGGATATATATTTCTGATAAAACACAAATTTGAAGCTTTTGAGAAATTCAAAAAATATAAGAGCGAAGTAGAGAATCAGACAAGAAAAAGTATCAAAATCTAATCTGATCGAAAAAGGGAATACTTGAGTACGGAGTTTCTTGGTTTTCTAAAAGAGAATGATATTCTCTCTCAACTTACTCCTCCGTATAAACCACATCACAAAGATATATTGGAGTGGAGGAATCGTACTTTATTAGATATGGTTCGCTCTATGATGAGTAATGTTGAGTTGGCTCTTTCATTCTGGGGACATGCACTAGAGACAGCTGCATTTGTATTGAATAGGGTTCCGACTAGATCAGTGCCTACCACTCTATATGAAATATGGGAGGGAAAGAGACCATGCTTTAATTTTATTAAGATATAGGGATGTCCTGCTTATGTAAAGAAGCAGAATCCGGACAAACTCGAGATACGATCAGTTCTATGTAAACTTGTAGGCTACTACAAGTATTCACGGGGATATCTTTTCTACCACACCGAGAAACAAAATGTGTTTGTTTCTCGCCATGCCTTTTTCTTAGAAAAGGAATTTATTGCAAAAGAAATTATTGGGAGCACGGTAGAATTGGAAGAAATTCCAGAAGCACAAACCACAACCGAAGATTTGGTAGAACTAGAAAATTCAATAGAACTCGACGAACCTCAGCTACTCCACGGATCTAGTAGGATTTCTTATCTGTCCGAGAGATACTACGGTTTTTTCTTATAGACGAGAATCGAGAGGATTATATCTTGGAAGAAGATGATCCTACTAGTTTCGAGCAGTCCATTACCAGTAGGGACTCTGTTAAATGGCTGGATGCTATGCGATCCGAAATGGAGTTTATGTACACCAACAAAGTTTGGACTTTGGATGTTGTTCCTCCTGGGGTAAAATCCGTTGGATATAAGCGGGTGTTCAAAAAGAAAATTGATGTAGATGGACAGGTGGAAACCTATAAGGTTAGACTTGTTGCAAAAGGTTTTCGTCTAAGACCAGTTGTGGACTATGACGAAACCTTTCCTCTAGTGGTTATGCTGAAATCCATTCAGATCCTACTTGCCATTGCTGCCTTCCATGACTATGATATCTGGCAGATGGACGTAAAAACGACTTTTTTAAACGGAAGTTTAGAGGAGTGCATTTATATGGATCGGGCGGAGAGATTCAAAGATAGTGGGAGCAGCGGAAATGTGTTGCTTAAATCCATTTATGGATTAAAGCAGGCATCGCGGAGTTGGAATATCTGTTTTGATGAGACAGTCCGGGAATTTGACTTCATCAAGAACGAGGACGAGCCATGTATCTACAAGAAGATTGTAGGGAGAGCTGTCGTATTCCTCTTCTTGTACATTAATGACATTCTCCTGATAGGAAATGATATTCCTATGTTGCAATCAGTCAAACTGTTCTTGTCACAAAAGTTCTCCATGAAAGATCTCGGTGATGCCTCCTACATTCTGAGGATTAAGATCGACAGAGATGGATCTAAGAGGCTGTTGGTACTTTCACAGTCCAGATACATAGACATCATACTAAAGAGGTTTAGTATGGAAGATTCCAAGAGCGGTAATATACCCGCTTTGCACATAATCACCCTCTCTAAAGAGATATCTCCCAAGACTGATGAGAAGAGGGCTCACATGAGCATTATACCCTATGCTTCGGTGGTAGGATCTATAATATATATGATGCTATGTGTCAGATCATATGTAGCTTATGCACTTAGCGTGGTAAGCCGGTATCAATCAAACCCAGGGGAGAACCACTGGACAATAGTGAAGAACATTCTCAAGTACCTGAGAAGGATTAAAAGATGTTCTTAGTGTACGGTTATGGAGATCTCCAGATAGATTCCTTTACCGATTCAAGCTTCCAAAGTGATAAGAATGACATTAAGTCTGTCTCGGATTATGTGTTTACCCTCAACATGTTGGATATATATGCCCTAGAGGCCATTATTGTATATATATATATATAGTGGATACTTGAACATATGTATGTGCGGGATAATCTTGCTCGATATGATAGCATGCTATTTGGTTTGTCTTTATCTTAACATGTATATTTTTTTACTTGTTATTATGTATCATACATTAATACATGTTGATAAAGCTTGTAGGATTATTGTTTGACTACCAGCGTTATGATGGCGATCATACATGTGGGGGCTGGGTAGTCCAAAAGCACATCCTTAAATGTCCCAAGTCGTGGGAGTATCAAGACTGGGCATCGATATTCCAGAGTAGACCAGTGTATACGTTTCTAAACCCCGATGAGGGGCGATGGTTGGTCCCATAGCCATTGGTCTTTCGCACCTAAGATCGTATACCTGTGCTCACTGGGGGTGAGTATACTGGACGGACTCGCCGAGAACTTCTATATGGTACTATACCTATCGTCAGATAGCAGTTCTCATGTGACAAGAGTACAGGTTAGTCTTCAGACTTGAGATCATCATTTGTCTCATGTGAGTTCCCACTGTACTTAGATTACTACCCTACCACGGCTCTACTGAGTCGTGCAAACATGTTTTAGTTGGGTATAGTCCCGAGTCATATGGAGGAAGTGAGCGATTGTTGGGGATTCATTTCTCCCGGTATAGGGAGTCGATATCGCACTGTGTTCGGTTGGCCAGCACCATTAGACCTTGGCCAAGGCAGTTTGGATTTCTGATAGTTAGATCAGTAGTTTCCCAGATTGGTCCTGAGTCACATCAGCACGAATTATCGGGTTATTAAGGTCTGACGTTTACCACCCCATAAACTCGGTATGCAATACTCTTAGACGAAAAGACTAGACTGTATAGAGATTGTCATAGATAGGCTCAGTAAGGGTTTGGATGAGTTTGCTCGTTAGCCTTCCTTTTCGACAGGTATCCGGGTAGCCGTTACGTACAGTTAGTGCCACTGACGTGCTTGTGGTTATAGATTTATCTAGTAACTTATTGTCGGGGTACTGTCTGTTCCCTTATAAAAAAAGGGGAAAGAAGAGAAAAGAAAAGAAAGAGAAAAAAAGCGTTGAGAAATTTCCCACTAATAAAGCATCACGTGCTCACACGTGAGCGCCTAGATACAAAGATTATAGGCGCCACGCTTAACAATTGACAGGCTGAAATTGAGCCTTACATGCAAGTACGTGAGCATCTATATACAAAGTATATAGGCACCATATTAAAACAAATAGTAAAGCAGAGAAGATCACGTGTTAGTACGTGATTCCCTATTAGGCTGTTGCGTATAAGCAAACAAGTTTAACTTAGTGGGGGTCACGTGCTACACGTGAGTGTTCCCAATCACCTTCCAAATAGAATTAAATTCTAAATAAAGGGATCAAACCCTATGTGGAAAATATTTCCTTAAATCTTTCTAAACTATCTGATAGAATTAAATTCTATATATATGGGAAATATATCTCTGATTTTCTTTAAAACAGAAACATATTCTCTGTTGTTAAATGAAAGTCCTTTGGATCAAAGATCCAACGGTGATAATCTGATAGAATAAAATTCTATCTTAGGAAAATATTTCCTAATCTTGTTAAACAAACAAGAAATCTTCTTTGTTAAACAGAGAGTCTTTGGATTAAAAATCCAACGGTGAATAAAATTCACCGATTGATCTAAAAGATCATGGAATCAATCATGATCTCTCAATGAGAGATTCTTTTAACAAATTGATTCTTGTTCTTCTCATATAAATAAGAGCGAGAAGAGGAGGAGAAAGAGGAAGGAGACCCCCCCATAAGGTTTGAGAAACAAAAGAACAAGAGAAAAAGAGAATTCAATTCTCCAGAGGAAGAAAATCCCTTTCTTGAACAAAAAATCCTAGGTAAGAAAAAAGACAGAGATTATTTTATCTCTTCTTTAAGGGTTTAACCCTTCAAAAAAGGAACTTAGTTCTTACTCTGGTTGAGGTCTGCAGAAGCAGATCTCCCCACAAGTTGATAATTTAATTCTCATCGGGAAGATTCTGTTATTCAGACTCAAAATTTAGAGGAAAGAACTAAGTTCGAAGAATTTAATTCTTCCAAAAGTATACATGAATTTAATTCCTCTGATAAAACTAGGGTTTAACCCTGCAAAAGAATTTAATTCTTATAAAACAAAGGACCTTAAAATTCTTAAAAATCAGATTAAAATCTCTATGCATGTAAAAGAAAAGACTGGGAATTCGTTAGTGTTCGACGTTAGAATGAAAGCTCACGTGTTCCCACGTGAGCACCTCTGAGGAACAAAAAGGAAGGACAGAAAGCGCCTCACGTGCTCCCATGTGACCCCTTAAAACGAGCGCTCAGCAATTACATGAAAAAGGGAATAAACCCGATGACTGTTCCCATTTTAGGGCGCTTCATGTGACCCCCAAACAGTTTCTTAACGCTTATATGGAAAAGAGGAAAATTCCAAAGACAACGCTCACATTTTAAGCACCTCACTTGTTCTCACGTGGGTATTATATGAGCTAAGTGCTTAGCACTTATAAAAGGAAGAGGGAATAAATTCAAAGAGGCAGTGCCCAACTTTGGCGCGCCTCACGTGCTCACATGTGAGTGCCACATGAATTAAGTATTTAACACTTGTATATATAGACGAAGATTTGAACCAAAGGGCACAGTACCAACTTTCAGGTGCCTTACGTGCCACACATGAGCACCCCAAATTTCAGTGTTTAACACTGCTTTAGAGACTCACATGAGAGCACGTGAGCACCGAGCATATATTAGTGTTAACACTATAAGGAACCAACTCCAGCCCCAAATTGGCTAAGTCCTCTTGAGATTAAAACGTCTTGGAACTCCAAATAGACTGAGCCTCTATGCTCATGACTTTCCAAACTAATTGACCAGAACGATGTCCATCATACATCTCCTAAGTTGATCTTAGTCTTCCAAAAATAAGTAATGATTCTCAGATGGTCCACCACGATCTCTCCCCTCAATCTGGAATTTGGTTCAAGGGTATATCTCTCTATACCTCTGATATATGTCGTTGTAATTCCTTAACGTCTTCAAAGAGGTGGTAGGTCCCGACAACCAACTGCTTTTGGATGCACTTCCCAAAATGGTGACTATGGACCAGAACATCCTTAAACTAACAACGGACCGTAACGTCCTTAAAATAAAACAATAGAGCCCAAATGCTCTGTTGTTGGGTCTGAATGATCCCAAAATCCCGTTGAGTAGATCTTAGTCTAAAATTAGACTAACGTATCCTCAATAAACATTTAACTTGATCTTAATCTCAAACGAGATTAACGACCCTTAAATCGACCTAAACCCAAATATAAGAATATGCGGATTTAGACTAATTCACGCCCTACGGGAGACAACATAAATTAGTCTCCGTATACAATCCACGGGCAACCAAAAATAAAACAAGCACACACGACACGAAGTGACCTTCTGGAGCAGGAGAAAGTGGTCATCGCTACGCGGTAACGCAATTAACTGCAGGGGCTTGCGCCTGCTGGGAAGAGCGTCCCCACAATAAAAAACCCCTCACAAACGAGGGGGGTCTGACGAAGTATGCTACAACGGCCGCATCCATCCAAACCTCTGATACACGGTACCATAAATCAACTTAGCATCTTCCGAGAGGTGGACGAATAAATCCAAATAGCATAAGCCCCAATATTCAGGCAAGACGATCCATCCTGGTTCGTCTCCGTTTTCGGCGGTAAACATATTCTGGCATGCCCGATGGGACCTCTTCCTCTTTCCACTCCACACTTTGTGTGTCATGTTTGCGAAGGAATCGTGGTTTAATATGGTTACCCCTGGATTCGAGGTACTAAGATTTGATGTCATGCTCTTATGCAGAAGACAACATCGATGGCTTCCAGCTGCACCAACTGCAACAGCAACTCTCGCTCCACCTCGAATGGAGGAGTGATTTATGGGCCCCAAGCGGCCTCCATCTTTGCAATGCCAGTGGAGCATGTGACTCAAGTCACCACTGGATTGTTCTTTGGGACCATGATCCCGCTGACAAGCTTCAGCGCCCCAATGCCATCATAGGAAGCTCCAAAGAAGTCGGTCTTTGATCGACTTGCAACCACCACGGCCCCTCTCAACGGGTCGTCCAAGTCTGCTACCCCAGTCTTTGACAGACTGAGCTAAAGCTCCAGTGGGCCTGCAAAGAGGCCTGTAATACCTGAGGGGTTATCCCGAAGCGGAGCATTCCAGTTCCGGCTGATAAAGTCGTTAGAGGGGACTCTCCTGTTAAAAGATCGGTCTTCGCAAGACTGGCCGTTCCAATTCCTGCTTCCGGCGAAGTCATCAAGATTGCTCCCCTTACCAAAAGGTCGGCCTTTGAAAGATTGATCGTTCCCACTCAACGGACGTCGGTCTTCAATAGGCTGACACCAATGGTGGCCTCTCATCAAAGCAGGGGGCATGACGAAGCCTCTCCAACGACGGAAGTAGTCCCGTCTGCACGACATATTCGACGTCGCCACTGGTGCGGAGTGAGGAAAGTTGGGGACAGTTCCCCCTCTGGACTTACCCTACCAGCTCTAATGGTGGAAATTGACGCTGCTGTTCCAACTGGGAACAACTTTGAGCTGCTCAGGAGGGTGGGCAAGAACTCTCCAACCGTTGTACTAAAGAAGTCTCATCCGTCTGCTGAAAACATGACATAGGTGAAGCCGGAGCAGCACCCTCAGCGGCTGTCCTCCAAAATCCATAGGGTCTGGTGGAAAGTCCAATATTCTGTAATTGACAAAAATTACTCTCGCCGACTAGAGAAAAAGAAGGTTCGGCAAGAGGAGGACCATCCCTCCATCGTACCACAGAAGGTATCGTCTGTATGTGTGCCTGCTGCAACGGCCTCCTCAACTTCGACCTCCCATAAAAGGAGATGGCCGGAGAAGATCCCCATGCCCGCGGTAAATTTCAAAGGCAGTGGACCCAAATGCCCAAATTCTGGAGGCATGGTAGCACACACGGTGTACATGGCTTCTGGGAAAGAGGAAAGCCGTACTTCCATAGGTCATCGACCACTCACACGGTCTGTGACAAAAGCTCAAGAGCAGCAGCAAAAGCTCCAAGAAATGCTAATGAAGATGTCGGCACTCACTGGGCAAAAAGAAAGCCCGGAAGCATCGTCTGAACAGTGCCGGGAGCAGGAGACTGATACGGAGTTCTTATGAAGGGTGCTGGAAAGGAAGGATAAGGAGGCCGCAAAATAAGCCGCTAATATAAAACAGATGGCGCTTCTGTTCCAAGACATGGTTTGGATGATGATCCAGCCGGAACCTCCAGCCGAAGACCCTCCGATAATTATCGAAGACGATAGAGGGGAAACATCAAATCCTCCACCGGTTTTCTCAGCAGCCAAGGAAGAAACGATCTCCAAGGCTACCCTTGATGACTACATAGCTCAAAAAATACGAGCTCATCAGGCAAGAGAAGCGGCTGGCCAAGTCGTCAGAACTGGACGACCTTATCCAGGCTAGTACGATCAAATCAAGTACCTGCCGGGATATATGATCCCTAAATTCCATGTGTATAAGGGGACAGGCAATCCCTATCAGCACGTCGCTCAGTTCAGAGCTCTATGCGGCAATACTGGAGGCGACGACAAACTGCTGCTTCGTCAGTTCGTCGGCAGCTTGGCGGAGACAACATTTGAATGGTACTCGGAGATTCCGAATGACTCCATCAAAACATTTACAGAAATGGAGCTACTGTTCACGCAGCGTTTCGCAAGCGCACCCCGATTATGGCATTAATTAATGTCAGGGTGAAGCCAGGAGAGACCTGGGTTCAATACGCAATTCAGTGGCGGAACCTATGGTCAAAATGCGAACAACGCATCGAAGAAGCTCCTGCCGTGGGCATGTTCGTAGGGACCCTTGATCTTCAGGCAACTATATCCCAATTTATGATGTTTTTCAAGCCGACCACCTTCCAGGCCTTGATTGACAAGCTGGCCAAATGGACCAGATGAGCCATAGGCCGTTCTCTTCAAAAACGGATCTCCGGAATGAAAAGGGCAAAAGGGAATGCGACATTCGTTGCCAATGCTCAACAACAACCGAGTGACCCGAAACAGGTTACTCGCCAAAGCAACAAACCACAATCCCTCGAAGAGAAATTGAGACATCCTTACTCGTTTTCCTGGGATAAAACGAGGAGACTGTTCGAACTGGCGGTGCGCAATAGGCTCATCACTCTGCCAGATCCGAGACGCCCACTGTAGCCTGGTGACGTCAACAGTCCCAACTGCTGCCCCTACCACAGAGTAATGGGCCACGCAATCGAAGATTGCAACGTCTTCAAAAAATGGGTTGAGGACCAATACCAACAAGGAAAATTCACGCTATCCGAAAACTGGAAGGTAAACCCGCCACAGCAGCACGCTCCTAAAAAGGTGGATACGCCGGGGGCATCATGCTCATTTATAGAAAAAATTCTGTGGGAAGTTGTCCTTTCAGCTAAAACTAAGAGAATGCTGAAGGATCTTCAAGTATGTCCGACGATCAAACGGAAAAGCCCGCTAGAGCCCGAGATCATTGAGGGGATGCTTAAACCACGCCCAACACCGAAAGCTGATAGCGATGGGCAAAACACCCAGGTCAGGCCTTCAAAGTCTTTAAAGAAAAAGAAGAAGACCAAGAAACCCGTGCAGTTTGACGACAAGCGCACGGACCTGCAGAACTACATTGACTCGCTGGAGGAATACAACCAAAAGGTGCGGACCCCAATCATACTAGAAGAGTTTCTCAACCACATACTTGAGAACGAAAACAGTGACAATGATGAAGGAGACAACTCGTCAGAAGAACCCGAGGATTATGTGGCGAGTTGCCACTTGTTCTCTCATTCGTCAGTGAATGGAAAAGAAGCTCCTTCACCATTAGAAATAACGTAGAGAAGCTGGGGGTAGGACCGGCATCAAAATCCCTGGAGCCGTCAGACAACTTGATTGACAGGCTGCTAAACGAAGCCCTTCAAAAGAGCAAAGCCGACCGAGAACGTGAAACGGCCATATACGAAAAGGCCAAACGTCGGCGTTAGGATGAGGAAGCTACGACAAGGAAGAGTCGCGAAGTACTCCAACTGGATCGAAGCACACCCGTGATAGACAAAAGCAAGTTTAAGACGAGGAAACGGTTCACCAAAGCTCTGTCAATGGGAATGAAGCTGCCAACTTTCGAAGGAAATACTTCCGGGAGTGCGTGCCTTGACGAAGCGGATGTACATCCGAAATACTGCTTATACCATCGGAGGGTCATACACCCTACCGAAGAGTGCAATGCCTTCAAGAAGTGGTGGCAAGGATACGTTGCCCACCGACAACACTTCAAGCGAATGAAGCGCAAAGCCCGTCGGGAACAAAGAAGCACGACAGATGAGCATGAAGGAACTGCTGGCAACTGCCACATGGTTGATACCAAGAAATCTCAAGTTCTCACCTTCAGGAGCGATTCTGAGGAAGAAATAGCCATCGGCCCTCTCTTCAAAGAACCCACCTCTGGGAAAGAGGAGGAAGAGAAAAACTGTGAGAACATCCAGCTGTGTAACCGTATGTTGCCTGAAAAGAATCTCGGGCCTACAAACAAAGTTCCAAGCAAAAGAGACAAGTGGAAGGAAAAAGTCGCTGAGGAAATTACCCTCGATGGTAGAGTCGTCAAAGAGTTCGCAGCCAAGGAACCGCCTAAGGAAAACAAGGTGGATTATAATGTTCTGGCACATCTGAGAAAGATACCCTCACAATTGAGAATTTTGGATACCCTTCTCCTGTCTAAAGAGGCACGAGATTCTCTGATCAGGGCGTTGCAAGAGCTCGATCTGTTTCAAGCCTTTCTGGCAGAAGAAATGATGAAAGACGAGCTGGAAGAAGTTTACACAGCTGACATCACCTTCAGCGATGAAGACCTCCTCTTCGGAATGTCCGAGCATAACCGTCCGTTATATGTAACCGGATAATACCATGACATTAAGATAGGCAAGATCTTAGTCGACAACGGGTCCTCCGTCAACCTTCTCAATGTGAGAGTGTTGAAGGAGATTTGCATGAACGTTCAACACCTGGCTCGAGATAAAATTACCATCTCCGGGTTTGACTCCTAGTCATCACGAACGCTCGGGTTTGTAATACTGATGTTACGTTTCGGGCTGCTCGTCATTAACATCAAATTTTATGTCATTGATGCCAAGACTTGCTACAACGCTTTACTCGGTAGGCCTTGGTTACACGAGTACAACATCATCCCTTCTACACAACATCAGTGTATGAAGTATTTCAAAGACGGCATCGAGTACATCGTGACGGGAGAACTAAATCCATTCTCCGTAAATGAAGTTTGAAAATATGAAGACGCAAAGTACTTCCTACCAGACTTCGAAGACACGGAAAGATGTCATAAGCCGGAGAATAAGCAAAAAGCCGTCACTACTATCCCGGTCTTCGGGAGTGATACTGAGGAGGATGAAGAGATAGTCTTCTCGGGGCAGCCCCAATGCAACAGACCCGGACCATCTACCCCTATTTTGGTCTTCGGTAGTGACTCTGAAGACGAGGTCAACGCAGTATTCTCTGTTCGTCCATCAATACAAACCTTCATTGGAGCTGATCAGAGTTTGCAAATCACCATGGTTCCGCAGCAGCATTATAGGGAACTTGATGCGCTCGATACATACGGCGTGCAAGAGCTGTAAACCTTCTACGTTCTTGCTAGGCGGAGAGACGAAAAGGCGATCCTCTTCTATCAATCCACGGAGACCAAAGTGGAGAAAGAAATCTGGCATGGTGCCGATCTTGCGCTTGACAGGCTTCAACCAATCCAGCATCCCAGATACTACACAGAGAGATTGAAGAGGCAATTAAGATGCCAAGGTGTACCCTTTAAACAAACCGCTCGACATGCCCAGTTCTACAACAAGATTTGGGATGTTCCCGGGACTCAGCGAAAGATGCCTAACGGGAGGATGGAGACGACCGGGCTTGGATACGGTCAGTCAAAGAAACGGAAGCGATTCCATGGTTGCCATGTCATAAATAACTCCGGTGGAGAAGTGAATGCATTTCCAGAAAGCGCTGATATCAAACCAGAGCGAGATCCTGCCATGAGAATACCAAGCCCGTCATTCGAAAAACAAATTGACAAGCTAATAAGGGAAGCAGGTCAAAAGGTTTGGGATGACCATAGCCGCGAAATGGCCATTTACGAGAAAGCCAGTACGCAACGTCTCATTCAGCAGTCTACGGAAAGAGAAGACGACGATGCCCTTCATCCTCAGCCCGCTGTGCCCTCTCGCGGCAAGAAAAAGGCCCGACGTAAAAGCAACAATAAGGTGAAGGACAGGAATGACGTTCAAAAACCGAGATTGTAACGACGCCAAAATCTTTATAAATTTGTATTATCCCTCTTCAATAATATACCGTATTTATTTGTACTTGGTATTTTCTATTTTCTCCTAAATTTATTATTATTTTATTCTTCAATCTATTTTGTATATTTTTCTTGGTACAATTTCTTTTTCTTATATTTAAGTTTTTAACTTCTCATTCTTATTTTTCCTTTCATAAATATTTAACCCAAATCCATTATTCTTATTCTCTACAGCCCATCTGAAAAGTCCACTTTCTTTTTAAGCAACAACATCTATTTAATTCTAATTAAATATATGCATGAACAACCTTTTAGCTCATTGGTTAAGTCTTTGCATTGTAATTCCATAAGTCATATGTTCAAATCCCCATTCTTGCAATTATTTTTTATCATTTTTTATTCTTCTCATAACCTACAAATGAGACCTTTCATTTCTCTTTTAACTCTCATGTTGAATGCATATATTATTATACATAATTCACCATTACACCATCTTTATTGTCCTCCTCTATATTTTTCTTATATTTTTCTATCCCCCACTTCTCCCTCTTCACCTAGAGTCCAAGAAGAAGAACATGAAGAAGTCTTCAAGAAGGTCTCGCTAGTAACGCGAGGCTATCGGCGGATAGACAAGCTCGGTGACAATACCGGCTTGTGCATATAAGTCCTTTCTCTCTCTCACTCTCCATATCTTTATTCTCCTTTTGTCATATCTCGTAAACCCGCTATTCTTTTCATATCGTTCCATAAGATAAGATAAAGATAAACATATACATATATATAAATCTAGATATATATGGTTCTATATGATTGAATAAATATCTTATTGCTTCTTGTTTAAATCAAAGTGTTTTCAATTCTTTGTTCATGATTATGAATGTTTATTACAAGTTGTGAGAACATAGATTTCATGCCACAATATATCTACCATATCTCATGGAATCGGTTTTGTTATTAAAAGAAAGGATGAAGCTTGCATAAAAATACTAGTTAATCTTTTTGCCGATTTTAGTATACACATCAATACCTTTAGCTGTAAAATAATTTTTAGAAATTAATTTTTACTTCTGAAAATTTCAGGAAATTTACATATGATAAAGTATATTATTTTTTACATGCTGTAAAAATTTTAGATCGAATCACCAAACGGTTTAGGAATTATATTGTTTTTATTCACCGCTCGTAAAATAGAAAACTGCAGTTATCGGTCAATTTCTAGGACACATAACTTGGTACAAAGATATCCAAATTGATAAAACTCAGGTGTTTTAGATATCTACATCGAATGATATAGATTTTCTTAGTTTTATATTTTTACTTAAAATCAACGTAAAATATAGAAAACTGTGTTACAATATTAAGCGACGAATCTGGACAGAATCTGTCCTGATTCGCACACTGTTTTTAAATTAGACATAACTCAAACTCCCGATATCCGTTCGTGACAAAATTTAGATGTGTAGATGCACAATTGATAGAGATATAATTTTATGTATACTTGATTACTTATAAATGCATGAAACACTCCGATGTAGGCTTTGCAATACAATATATAGTTGCTGTCCAGAAATCTGAATTTCTGTTTTAAACGCTGATATTAAAATGATCATAAGTAGAGCTTCAGAAATCCAAATCATTTAAATCTTGGTGTTTTGGATAAGTACTTCAAAATACCTAATTTTTTTTAAATAATTTTCGTAACCTAAAACTTGATGCAAATTAACTCAAACCGTGTTTTAAAAATATGTGACGGTACTGAACAGATTCTGATCTGTTTTGCGCAACGATACGAAAACATATATATCTCTCAAACCGATAGTCGTATTTGGGTGAAACTGGAACTCACGGATGCAAAACACTTAGAGCCGTATTTTTTTTATGTTCCGCATTCGTTCGACTTGATTAATTAGTCGTACATAATATTTTCTTTATAGCATTGTTTTTGGTAGTTACTCGTATAATATACTTGACTCATTTCATACTATTCGAACATGTATACATATTTATCTTGATCATTAAATTGTTATTTGTACATAAATACGATAATTAAATATTTGAGTTATATTTTGAAAACCATACAGAATTATTTTTTACATAAAACCCCTTCAAGTTTTATAAATTACCCTAAGGACCCTAGCAATTATAAGACCTCGATTCAGTTCGATCTGATTGTCTGACTCGGGTTTGAGTCTAATTAATCCGACTTGAATATGATTCAATTCAATCTATAATCTACAATATACCAATTCAATATGAACACATGAATTCATGAATACAATTATCAATTTATACAACCTGACTGAACCGAACCATGGATATACATTCCTTTTACATGATTCTCAATATTCCATTTACATGACTCTATGGTTACAACCGCTTACTGATATCATTGTTTCGGTCAGTCAATCAATCTTACAATCAATACAGTTTACAAGATAACAATACAAACAAGATATCGCGGGGTTTAAGGGGTAGACTGGTACGGAATATGTTAAAGGTGGCACGGGGTGGTCACTTAAGACGTAATTACATCCATGCCGTTGTTCCGTGGTATTATCGACGGAGCCTTGTACTACAGGTTACCAAGGTCCCCGGTATAAGTGGGACTCCCTTCGTATACACTGGCATCTTCTGTACCAGGCTACAAACAACAGCGTTAATACAACATTACAATATTATAATTCAACATTAAAGGCTACTCTCTCTCTCTCTCTCTCTCTCTCTCTCTTACTCTCTGTCTATTTCTCCCTTATCTTTGGGACTTACCCAGCGACCTGTTCGTTGATGACATTCTGTTTCTCTCTTCTTTGAATGTCGTCAGGTGGTTTGGACCCGGCGGAGATCGAGCCATCTCAAGAAGACTTGGAGCAGTTTACCGAAGACCTTACACTTTAGTTTCATTGTACACTTTTCCTTTCTGTATTTTTCATTTCCTGTTATGTCAATGTTTAGGCATCTTTTTATTTCAGTTGTATTTCCTTTTTATGTATTATACAAAAGAATGTTAATAAATAAAAGTCGCTGTTCCTTTTATATCTTGTCTATCGTGTATTTATTTTATATTGCTTAGATACGCTTAGCGTATGTACTTCTGAGTATATACGTAGCGGACCGGTCCCGTCCCCTTCGCCGTATACCGGGAAGCGGGGCATGACAGGTTTTGTTGGTGGCCCATGCAGGTCAGAGTTGTATGGAACACTGTCATGCAATTTTGTTCTGCGTGAACAACCTAAGCAATATAACACAAGAAACAGCAACTGAAACGTTCTTTACATTACATATTCCTTGAATCCATCTTGAATTCCACCTTCGATTTCTTTTAAGTCTATCTCAAGACTTTTGAATTCTTAACTCTTATTCACCCTTTCTATTTGTATCTCGTTGGCATATTAGCTCAATTGGTTAGAGGATCAATCGACGGAGCTCGAAGACGACATCATCCTAATCCTGTTTCCTTACTCTGTTACATCATCCTTCTTGAGTAATTTCGAGGACGAAATTATTTTTAAGGAGGGTAGAATGTAACGACCCCAAAATCTTTATACATTTGTATTATCCCTCTTCAATAATATACCGTATTTATTTGTACTTGGTATTTTCTGTTTTCTCCTAAATTTATTATTATTTTATTCTTCAATCTATTATGTATATTTTTCTAGGTACAATTTCTTTTTCTTATATTTAAGTTTTTAACTTCTCATTCTTATTTTTCCTTTCATAAATATTTAACCCAAATCCATTATTCTTATTCTCTACAGCCCATCTGAAAAGTCCACTTTCTTTTTAAGCAACAACATATATTTAATTCTAATTAAATATATGCATGAACAATCTTGTGGCTCATTGGTTAAGTCTTTGTATTGTTATTCTATAAGTCACATGTTCAAATCCCCATTCTTGCAATTATTTTTTCTTCTTCTCATAACCTACAAATGAGACATTTAATTTCCAAAATGAATGATGACCTTTCATTTCTCTTTTAACTCTCATATTGAATGCATATATTATTATACATAATTCACCATCACACCATCTTTATTGTCCTCCTCTATATTTTCCTTATATTTTTCTATCCCCCACTTCTCCCTCTTCACCTAGAGTCCAAGAAGAAGAACATGAAGAAATCTTCAAGAAGGTCTCGCTAGTAACGCGATACTATTGGCGGATAGACAAGCTCGGTGACAATACCGGCTTGTGCATGTAAGTCCTTTCTCTCTCTCCCTCTCCATATCTTTATTCTCCTTTTGTCATATCTCGTAAACCCGCTATTCTTTTTATATCGTTCCATAAGGGAAGATAAAGATAAACATATACATATATATAAATCTAGATATATATGGTTCTATATGATTGAATAAATATCTTATTGCTTCTTGTTCAAATCAAAGTGTTTTCAATTCTTTATTCATGATTATGAATGTTTATTACAAGTTGTGAGAACATAGATTTCATGCCACAATATATCTACGATATCTCATGGAATTGGTTTTGTTATTAAACGAAAGGATGAAGCTTGCATAAAAATACTAGTTAATCTTTTTGCCGATTTTAGTATACACATCAATACCTTTAGCTGTAAAATAATTTTTAGAAATTAATTTTTACTTCTGAAAATTTCAGGAAATTTACATATGATAAAGTATATTATTTTGTACATGCTGTAAAAATTTTAGATCGAATCACCAAACGGTTTAGGAATTATATCATTTTTATTCACCGCTCGTAAAATAGAAAACTGTAGTTATCGGTCAACTTATAGGACACATAACTTGGTATAACGATATCCAAATTGATAAAACTCAGGTGTTTTAGATATCTACATAGAATGATCTAGATTTTCTTAGTTTTTTATTTTTACTGAAAATCGACGTAAAATATAGAAAACTGTGTTACAATATTAAGCGACGAATCTGGACAGAATCTGTCCTGATTCGCACACTGTTTTTAAATTAGACATAACTCAAACTCCCGATATCCGTTCGTGACAAAATTTAGATGTGTAGATGCACAATTGATAGAGATATAATTTTATGTATACTTGATTACTTATAAATGCATGAAACACTCCGATGTAGGCTTTGCAATACAATATATAGTTGCTGTCCAGAAATCTGAATTTCTGTTTTAAACGCTGATATTAAAATGATCATAAGTAGAGCTTCAGAAATCCAAATCATTTAAATCTTGGTGTTTTGGATAAGTACTTCAAAATACCTAATTTTTTTAAAATAATTTTCGTAACCTAAAACTTGATGCAAATTAACTCAAACTGTGTTTTAAAAATATGTGACGGTGCTGAATAGATTCTGATCTGTTTTGCGCAACAATACGAAAATATATATATCTCTCAAACCGATAGCCGTATTTGGGTGAAACTGGAACTCACGGATGCAAAACACTTAGAGCCATATTTTTTTTATGTTCCGCATTCGTTCGACTTGATTAATTAGTCGTACATAATATTTTCTTTATAGCATTGTTTTTGGTAGTTACTCGTATAATATACTTGACTCATTTCATACTATTCGAACATGTATACATATTTATCTTGATCATTAAATTGTTATTTGTACATAAATACGATAATTAAATATTTGAGTTGTATTTTGAAAACCATACAAAATTATTTTTTACACAAAACCCCCTCAAGTTTTATAAATTACCCTAAGGACCCTAGCAATTATAAGACCTCGATTCAGTTCGATCTGATTGTCTGACTCGGGTTTGAGTCTAATTAATCCGACTTGAATATGATTCAAGTCAATCTATAATCTACAATATTCCAATTCAATATGAACACATGAATCCATGAATACAATTATCAATTTATACAACCTGACTGAACCGAACCGAACCATGGATATACATTCCTTTTACATGATTCTCAGTATTCCATTTACATGACTCTATGGTTACAACTGCTTACTGATATCATTGTTTTGTTAGTGTATATGCCCTAGAGGCCATTACTGTATCATACTAGTTTGTATATTACTTAATGGAAGCTTGGGATATTCACCTTGTATATACAATCTTGCTCAAAATAGTAGTATGCTACTTGGTTTGTTTCTACTTCAATGTGTACATGTGTTTATTTTAGTATATCGCCTATACACATTAGTGGAGCCCTTAGGATCTTTGCTTGATTACCAGCGTTGTGATGGCAGTCACACCAGTGGGGGCTGGGTAATCTATAAGCACATCCTTATGCAGGTCCCTAGTCGCAGGACTATCGAGACAGGCATCGATACTCCGGAGTAGACTAGTGTATGCGCTTCTCATCCCAGAGTGGGAGGTGGTCTGTCCCACAGCCATCAGTACGTCGTACTGGAGATAGTATGCGGGTGCTCGTTGGGTTACGAGTACACTGGACAGGACTCGTCGGGAACTGACCGGTTGGTATTATACCTATCATCAGTTATCAGTTCCCAGGTGACATGAGTACAGCTTAGTCCGCTGACTTGACACTGTCACTTCACCTCGAGTGTGTTCCCACTGTACTTTGATTACTACCCTACTACGGCTCAAAGGAGTCGTGCAAACAGGTAGTAGTTGGGTGCAGTCCCGAAGCACTTGGAGGCAGTGACGGTTAGACAGGATTCGTCTTTCCCGGTATTGGGGGTTGACATCGCGCTGTGTTTAGGAGAGCCATTACACGAGCAGTCCCTGACCAGGGCAATCGAGATATACTGGTAGGCTTCCAGTGTTATCTCAGGGTGTTTTGGGCTTCACTCCGACACGACTTGTACCGCTATTAGGGGACCGACGTTTACCGCCCCCTAGGCCCGCCATGCAATGTATCAGACGAACAGACCGGACTGTACGGAGATTGTCACATTCAGGCTCAGTAGGAGTTCAGATGGGTTTCACCACGTCAGCCTTCTTGTCGGCATCTACCTGGGGACCGTTACGCACAGCTAGTGCTGCTTGCGGTCTGTGGTTAAACCCACTGCCAGCGTAGTGTCGAGTCTTTAGAGTCCCACACAGAAAGCTTTTTCGCCTTTAGGCAAAAGAGTAGAGGTCGCATGGTTTTGCGACAGGTCGCATGGTTTTCCGACAGGGTTCAGTCACATCCGTGCACTTGTGCACGTTTAGTGTTCGGACAGTTAACACTAGCGGGCTTTGGTTTAAGCCAAATCCTAGTGTACGTTTTGGGATTGGATTTATCCAGTGTGTATTCGTGTTCCTCGGAACGCGGATGCGGGTGTGTATGCACAGTTGACGGAGAGACAGAGGCAGAGGATTCTCATTAGGGTTGTTGACCGTTGACTGTTGACTATTGACTTTTCGCTCAACCCTAATGAGAATATGATTAATAATAATATTAATTAAGTATTGTGGTGACATGGTTGTTGAGGGGTTGACTTTGTTGACTTGTTGACTTTGTTGACCGGTTGACTAGGTTGGACTAGTTGACCATCATGATGACAATGGCTATCATTTCATGGCAAAGACTTTTTACTTGCTTGTTTCTCTTATGAGAAATGAGTGCATGAAATGATATGGCTATTGTAGCTTAAACCATTTACACAATACTTGATTACTATTTTGTGATGATGGTTTTGGATTATGAGAGCCAAGAGAGAAAAGTCTCCTATCATTCTATCATTCTCACTCTCTCTCTTGTTCTTGAGCTCTCATCTCCTTCCTCTTGCTCTCCCTCTCTTTTGTCTATGGTTCACTTATCTCATGTGTTGAGAAACAAGAACCATAGAGTAAAATCCCAACACACTCTTCTCTACTCATTCTAGTTCATAAGGTTTAGCAAACCAAGTGAACTAGTTTCTTCAAAGACCGAAGAAGAAGCCAAAGGTAGAAGCTTTCAGGTGGATCTATCTTCGGCGCAAGGAGACGACGGAGTGAAGCCGATCCGGACAACCATCGAGGCTTGAAGACGAAGGAGTTCAAGAAAGAAAGGTATAACCCCCTAACCGAGTAGTTAACAACTCCTAGTTAGGTTGTTAGTTAGATGTTTAACAAAGATCCGGTTTTGAGTCCATGTTACCACCTCTAGAAAATTGTTTTTCGTCAAATTCCGCATGCCTGAAAGTACCGGGAGAGGTAGCATGGACTTATAGTGGTATCAGAGCCTAGTTAAGCTCTATCTAACATGTTAGCATAGTAGATAGAAATTCGATTAGAGAAAAAGTCCCGAAATAAACCCGAAATTCAAACTTTCTGTCGATTTTCAAAGTGCTGAAAAAATTATTTGAGATATACCAAAAATCGACTCAGGGTTTTTAGAAGAAACTGCGAAAATTCGACCCACTGAATCGATCAACGCGCCGCGTTTCCGCGGCCGAGTTGACTCGGTCGTGGGATTTTATTTTTGCAGTTTGTTCATAGGGGTATTTTGGGATTTTTGGAATATGTATTTTCTGCCCAGATTTTCCAGAACGAAAATTTTGTGTTTGGGGCCTGAAAATCCGTATTTTTGATCGAACTTCTAAAAGACTTAAGCTGACGGGTTTTTCTGTGATGTGATATTTGTATTGAACGTCTGCTAATCGCTATATGTCGATTAGTGAGAGTTATACAAATCTGTGATCTGTAATATTGCTGGAATGTGTATATGAATTCATTGGATTGTCGCGGGTGAATAGCCGGGGGTTGTGAGACGAGAGTTTTCTTTTCTTTCAATTCATGTAAATTTGTAAATTGATGTAATAATTATTTGTATGGCCGCACAACCGGGTCGGGGTTGTAGCCGTCATTGTATAATTTCTTTTTACTGTTTTTGCTCCTAGGATAGACCCATGGAGGGGGTGCACAAACTACCGGGTATGCCGAAGTGCCGAGTGGCCTACTCACGGAGATGAGGGAGGTTGCTTCGCTTCGGGTACTTGGCGGGTAGTTTGCAGCACCCGTAGGGGTCTTGGGTGGGGTTTTAGCTATTCACCGCGACCGTGTAATCTGCTTTTCGTTACAGGCTCGTACGAATTGCAAGTTCCTAGTATATCCAATGTTTTCATCTGTGATCTGAAATGGCTGTCATTGCAATATATCTATATATGATATTATTTAGGCGTTGCTTATGTTTTACAGCCGCGCTAGCCCAGCCCCCGCTCTGTCGTTAGTTAAGTAACCTAACGGGTAATGACGAGGCCCCGTGGCGAATGCGAATGGCATAAGCGTACGTCATATTTTGGTTGTTTTCTGCAATGGTAGGATTAAATGATGGGACGCATTAAAAGAACTAATGCAAGAATATCACGCATTAAAAGAACTAATGCAAGAAAATAAACCAAGTAAAAGTCGTTGGAACACTTTCGAAAAACCACTCGGTTCTTTTCAAAACAAACTTTTAAAATGCGGAGTTTGAGCCACTCCTTTTAAAAGCTATTTCGTTCCTTCGATTATATCAAGTTCACTATGTTCAAGGTTTCGCCAAAACCATTCGTAGCCCTCCGTCGTTTCGTATGAATATTCAATAGTATTCAAGCCATGTTTGTTGACCTTCGTCAAGGCATAGTGATTGGTAGCTGTTGGGTGTTCATATGTAGCATAGATAGATGCGTTGGTTTGGGACAGTCGTATTACCTTGTTGACCTTCGTCAAGGGTATATACGGGTGGGTTCAAATTAACCTGGATAATGACAGGTAGAACTTGACATGTGACTTATGATTTGTTGCCTTCGTCAAGGTCATAAGAGCATGGGGCAAAAATCCACATCTGGAGTTTCAAAAGAACTGAAACTTGCTAGCGTTGCATACCATTTGGAGTGTGATGATTCTGGTAGGATTCCTTCAGTTTTGTTACGCAATGATATTTGGATCCCGATCCTACTGTGAGTATATGCTACTCCTCGGGAAATTTCTCACTTAACGATCAATGCTATAAACCAAGTAGGTGTCTAGAAAGGTGTTAGCGGGGCTACGCCCACAGGGAAAAGAGGTTATTTAATTAAGGAACTTCGCGAAAGCGTTGGAAAACCTCCCTCGAAGTACCGACACTAGCCTGGCTGAACGGTTAAGCAAGTATTGTACGGTGAGATTGATCCCGACTAATTCTTCCTTTATGGTTTGAGGAGGGATTCGAGAGACAGTGGGAGCCATCCTGTTTAGATAAATTAAAAACCAATCTAAACTTGCAAGAGCATCATGCTGAGTGTTTTCTTCTCTCTCTCTTAATTGCAGCGACCCAGTGACCACACCTAGGTTACATCTAGATAATAAAATGACTGAACCTGACTGTTATGACTGGCAAAGGTCTGTCCAGATGTCCATTGCCCATAACAAGCTGGGACACCTCTTAACTGATCATACCCCTACCGTCTCAGGTCCAGTTTCCCCTGTCACGGATGTTTACATCCGCAGGACATGGGAAAAGGATTGTGCGAAAGCCAAGTGCCTCGTGTTAGCCTCAGTTGATGGTGTAAACCAGAGGCAGCGCGAGAAGATGGACTCAATTTCTATCTTCCTCCATAACAAAGTTTTATATGGAGAGCAATCTCGTATCGCAAGATATGAGACCTCGAACGAATTGCTTCAAGTGAGGTTGGCTGTCGGGTCATCTGTAAGGGACAACGTCCTTACAGAGACCAGCTATTTTGAGCTCACGGACCTGGAGACCACGTTGGAGAATGGGTCAAGTACTGACTTAATTCTACAATCCCTGCCCTCTGCTTATACCCGGAAGGAAACCAGGGAAGAAGAAGGAAAAAGAAGGGCAAAAGTTTCGGGACTGGATATGGTTAAAGAGGGACGTTCCTATTGTAACGGGAATGAACATTGGCAGAAGGATTGCAGGGCTTGCAAAGCCAGTAGCCAGAATTCAAAGCATGTTGTGGCTTCGGCTTCGAGTGTGTTTGTAATTGAGAACTGTATGTCAGTTAACCCTACTTCCTGGGAATTGGATACCGGATCAGGAACTCATATCTGTAATTCGTTACAGGCTCTGAGAAACCGTAGGGTTATCAGGAAAGGTGATATGACTCTCAGGGTTGCTAACGGAATGAGCATGGATGCTGAATCCGTAGGGGAATATCATCTTGGACTGACAACTGGGCAGATATTGATTTTGCGTAACTGTTTGTATGTACCAGGTGCGACTTGTAATATCATATCTGTATCCTTACTTTCTAAGGAAGGATATGAATTTACTTTTGTAAGCAATGTAGTACACATCCACCTAAATCAAGTTCTGATTGGGTCAGGTACATTACAGAACGGAATATACGTGTTAAATCAAGCTCAGATTTTCAGTGTCCAGAACCCACTTAAAAGAAAGTCTCCGGAAACAAATCAGGCTTTCTTATGGCATTGTAGACTGGGTCACATTAATGAGACACGATTAACTAAGTTACATAAAGAAGGGTACTTGAATCCGTTCGAGTATCAGTCTTATGCCACTTGTGAATCTTGTCTCATGGGAAAGATGACAAAGACTCCCTTCACTGGACGCGGAGAAAGAGCGAGCAAGCTCTTGGGACTCATACACAGTGATGTGTGTGGTCTAATGTCTACACATGCGCGAAGTGGTTATTCATACTTCTGTTAGTTATATGTATGCCCTAGAGGCCATTACTATACATAGGATGTATATTGTAGTGGATGCTGGGACATATATAGAGAGGACTTTCTTGCTCGACATGATAGTATGCTATCTGGTTGATCTTTACCTTAACGTGTATACTGATTGTCTCTCTGTTACATGTTGGTAAAGCCCTTAGGATCTGTACTTGACTACCTCGACTATGATGCGGATCATACTAGTGGGGACATGGTGGTCCATAAGTACATCCTTCAAAGTCCCTAGTCGTGGGTGTATCGAGACGGGGCATCGATATACCAGAGTAGACTAGCGTATACCTTCTCGACCCATACAGATGGGCGATGGATGATCCCATATCCATCGGTGTTTGACATCAGAGATGATATACGGGTGCTCAGTAGAGACTGGGTACACTGGACGGACTCGCCGAGAACTCCCAGATGGTATTATACCTCACGTCAGATAGCAGTTCTCTGGTGACACTGGTACAGAGTAGTCTGTTGACCCGAGATCGTCATAGAGTCTTGTGTGGTTCCCACTGTGCTTTGATTTCCATCTTACCACGTCCAAGAGGGCGTGCAAAACGGTGGTTTTTGGGTACAGTCCCGAGTCACATGGAGGCAATGAGCGATAGGAGGGGATTCGTCTCTCCCGGTATAGGGAGTTGATGTTGCACAGTGTTCGATTGGCTATAACAGGAAGTCCCTGGCCAGGGCTGATCAGCGAATTGCTGGTAAGTGTTACCAGTAGTTTCTCGACCCGTTATGAGCCTCATATCGACACGACTTATCGAACTATTGGGGTCTGACGTTTACCACCCCTAGGCGAGATATGCGACATATCAGACGATCAGACCGGACTGTACGGTAGTGTTACTGGTCGGATTCACTGGAGTGTGAGCGGGCTTGCTCGTCGATCTTCAGATCGCTCAATACCCGGGTGGCCGTTACGTTTAGCAGACCGCTTTCGGCTTGTGGGTGTTTGATATGATCATCACCTGCTGCCGGCGTATTGACGAGTCTTTAGAGTCCTACACAGAGGTTTCCTGGCTCAAGCGAAACGAAATAGGAGCGCATATGAGATATGTGTGGGACCGAGAATAATATCAGTATGTGATACTGTATTCGATTCTCGCGATGTGACATTGATCGGTTATATGCGATATAGCCGGGTTATCGGATCAAGTGTTGATTCGATAAGTTGTTACTAATGATACCAGTCGGTTGTGTGCGACATGACCGGATCATTGAATCAAGTGTTGATTTAATGATTTAATGCATATTTATATATTTGATATATTGCTTTGCATCAACTAGTATCGGTTTACTTAAGATGGATTTTCTCGCTCGAGTGTGCGCATTGTATATGCGATATGTTTATGTGCACATGTTTGTATCATGTTTGATGATGCATACCACTTTGGTTAAGTGTAAAGTTTGAACCATGGTTGTGTTTATGTTTAGGGTTTTATTTTCTTAATTATTCATTTATTCTTTTTGATAAATGGATAAAAGGAAAACAAATGAGAAAATGGTGGCTTCTTTTGTTTTGTTCATGAATCTTCATGAAGCTTTGACTTAGTTAACCATTTTGTCTCATGCTTAACCCTAACCACTCCACTAACCCTAGTTCACTCTATACAACTAACCATGGTCATGTTATGATAAGAATGAGTTTCTTTTCTAATTAAACTAATTCTTATCATAACAATTTCCTTCTTCTTCTTCCTTGCTTCAAGTGAAGAAGCTTGAGGTCATCAATGGTGGATTGATGATTTGAGTGAGAAATCCAATTCTAAAGTCTACCCACTTCCTATTTCTTCATCCTCTACCTCTTGCCAAGTAGTAGAGTGTGTTTACTTCACAAGTTTCTTGACTTGGTGAAGTCGGAGCTTGATTTAGCGATGCCTCGACGTAGATCATCTTCGGCATGGACATCGACGACCTAGCTTGCCCATTCTCCGACGAAGCCGATCCTAGAGCCCGGATTTGACTTGGACAGCGGAGAGGACCTCGTTGCGGAGCTATGGAGGTGGAGCACCGGATCTACAAAGGTTGTATTTCCGTTTTCTCATTAGTTAAGTGTTAACTAGTTCATTGTTCGCCTAGACATCTAGCAAACGATCCGTTGTTTAGGGTTTGTAGGCACCGTAAAATATTAATATGGCATGTTTGATGCCTTGTGAGACCTCCTTGGGGTGCCTAGGAACCCTACAGTGGTATCAGAGCCTAGCTAGAGCCTTAGGCGAAGTCCAGACGGAAATTGAAGTCCGAACGAACCCGAAACCCCGAACCAAAAGAGCTCTCTGTACTTTTTTCAAAAACAGGGATTTTTCAGTATTAAAAATATTCAGAAAACCCAGCAGGAAAATATAAGAACTACGGAGCAAAATTGAGGTGATGAACAGTGAAACATGGCGCGGAACCGCGGCATTAGCCTACCTAAGGCGGCGGTTCCGCGGCATATTAATGACATCATCCTTTAATAATTGCACAGTAATTCACTGTTTTCAGTGCTGAGTTCTCTGGATGTTTTTAAATGTTATTCAAGAGTTGAATTTTCTGCAGTTATTTTGGGGATTCGGTGTTTCGATCGGAGTATCAAATTTTGTCTGTGTGGTTTTCCGGATAAATTTTAGAATATGTTAAAAAAGTTCGACCGGATATAAATACCCAACTTTTCCCCTGTCGGAAAATTTCCAAGAGTTGGATTTTTCCGAAGTTTAACGACGTTCTAAGTAGTGCAAGTAACGCGATGGACCCTCTAGAAGACACAAACCTTAACTCGATTATGTGACCGTCTTGAACTGCTCTTTGAACCTTCGGGTTTGGGGAAGTACGGCGTGCCACATGTGAGGCGTTGGCTTGACCCTTCTACGGCTGGACCGTTGGTACTGAGGTACGAACAGAATGTTGTTAGACTTATTTCATGTGTTGATCTGTATCGGGAAAACTTGGGTGTTCGATTGTTCGATCGAAAAGTTTAACATTTTCTGTTTATCTGGAATGGGATACAATAATTGGAATTCACAAAAGTTATGTGATAACTGAATGAATGTTATAAATCTAGCAATTTAGTCTCACTTGATCGGTTGCCACGGAATTTTGATGTGATCAAAAGTCCGTCGCAATCACGTAGCGTACGCGGATACTCGCCGGGTAAACTTAATAGACAGCCTCACTCCATAGCCCCGACCAAGTGACTGTAGGAGAACCCCGTTGCCGAAAGCATCCGTCCGGGTGCTCGCGGTGGCGGTGTTCCGCCTTGGTGCACTTCGTCGACGGTATCGGGGGTGCGGCCGTCTACTGAAGTTTGCGACGAGTATTCGATCAGGATGTCGGGAATCTTGTTGTATTGCCCGACTTAATATTGAAAAAAGTTTTCGATTTTGAGACTAAAATGCGGGGTTTATAATTGTTAGGCATGCGATGTCTAAGTAATTCATTTGGTCAGGCATGCGATGTCTGAGGTGGTTGCGGATTCCAACTGTTGTAGTTTTACACTTTCTTTTCTGTGACCGTAAGTATAATATGTGATATCGCCGGTTTCGTTGCTATATGTCAACGACAATTGGGATGGACATATTTACTTACGTTGATGACATGTGATGTTATGTGTTGCTGGATATGTTATATTGGATCGTCGTGTTTGAATAGCCGGGGGTTTTTATGTGAGATGAGTGTTTTTCTTTTTCATTCATGTAAAAACTTGTATGTAATATTCTTTTATTGGGGCACTTCCAGGTAGCGGAAGTAGTCACCGTTTGTATATTATTTCCTTTTCCGCACTAGGATAGACCCAAGGAGGGGAGCACAAGTAACTGGGTTCTGGAGTCCAGTGGGAGACCAACTCGAGGAGTCGAGTCCGGGTCTCCTAACTCTAGAATTGGCAGGGTTGCTTGCCGCTCTCGTAGGGGTCTAGGGGTGTGGGTTTGGCTATTCATCACGACCGTGGAATCCGTGTTTTATACTGGCTCGTATTGAAAACACGGACGTCCTAGTATATCCAATATTTCATATGATTCTTCTGCTGCGATATCTGTGATGTGATCATGTGATGTTCTGTGATAGATACAGTATATAGTATATATGATATATTATATAGACGTTACTTATGTTTTACACCCGCGCTAGCCCTGCCCCGCTCTGTCGTTAGTTACCTAACCTAACGGTGCACGATGGGACATCGAGGCGAATGCGGATGGCATAAGTGTACGTCGTATTTATCTGTGATGTTTAGGTACTTAAATGATGGGACTTCATTAATGTGATTAATGAAATAAAAGAAACCTAAGATGTTGTAGAATCGAATTTCAAAATAAAACAGGTAGCTACAGTTCTTGCTTTGCACAGCGGTATATGTGATATATCCTGCACCTCATCCGACGAGGAAAGGACCGAGATCCCTTCACCGGGAGTGACTCCTTTAGCAATAACTGGCAGATGCTACACACTCGGTTTGTCTTTTGATTGCTTTTAAGTGCTTTTGCTTTGCACAGTGATATATATGATATATCCCGCACCTCATTCGACGAGGAAAGGACCGACGATCCCTTCACCGGGAGTGACTCCTTTAGCAAAACAAGAAAAGCCTCAAAAGCACTCCATTTCAAAATTCATTCGATCCTACAACGATAAAAAGTTCATTACGCAATAGGTTTTCAGAAAAACCTGTCGTAGCCCTCCGTCATTTTAGATAAGTATTAGTTAGTATTCGTGCTGCGGTTGTTTGGCATGCGTCAAGGCGTAGTGTACGGTAGCTAACTAGTGCTTATCTGCCAGCATATGATGCGATTGGATTAGGGTATTCGTATGGCGTTGTTTGGCATGCGTCAAGGGTCGTGCGGGTGGGTTTAATTCAATCAGGAAATGACGGGTTGAACTTGACTAGCAGACTATGGGTTGTTTGGCATGCGTCAAGGTCATAGCGAGCTAGGGGCAAAATATTATCGGGAATTTCAAGTGTTGAGATTTGCAATGAGATTGCATACCTTCTATGAGATAGTTGGATCCCGATACCCGCTGCGAGTAAGTGTTACTCCTGGGAGAGTTTTATACATTACAATTAGCCGATCAAGTAGGTGTCTAGAAAGGTGTCAACGGGGTTACGCCTCTGGGAAAACGAGGTTTACAGTAATTAGGTTCGTGCGAAAGCACGGGGGACCTCCCTCAAAGTACCGACACTGGCCTGGCTGAAAGATTGGCGAACTTGTAGTGTGTAATTAATCCCGGCTAGTCTTTCGTTTTAGGGTTTGAAGGAAGATTTGATAAAAAGCAGTGGGAGCCATCCTGATTAGATAAAATAATAACCAATCTATTCTTGACAGAGCGCACGCTGAGTGTTTTCTTCTCTCTCTCTCCAGGTAGCGACCATATCACGCCTTAATCAAGATAATAATACGGAATATTGACCGAACCCGCTTGTTATACTGAGCTGGGGAACGTTTGTCCCGCTCCAACTTATAATTATTATAAGACAGAGCAGGAAATTGGGGAATACCAGATTTCCCGTGCCGCCCAAACGAAGAGAGTGCATGCTGATGCATCATCTTCGGGTGTGTTCATTATACAGAACCGTTTCTCAGTATCCTTTACGTCCTGGGTATGTGATACCAGATCAGGATCCCAGATATGTAATCTGTTACATAGGGCTACAGAAAGGTAGAGAACTGAGAACGGGTGATAAGTTTCATGAGGCAGAAAACGGGGCAAATGTTGCAGCCAAGTCTGTCGGTCACTGTCACCCTGTATTACCGATACATTGATTCTGAACGAATGTTATTAGATACCGAACCTGATATACAAAATCATATCTGTCTCTTTATTAGTAAAGAAAGGATATAATTTTGTATTGTTGGATAATATTTTGAACAATTCCTATATCAAAAGTTGATCGGTTCAGGCACGTTATCTAAAAGCATTAATGTTCTAAATCAAACCACAGTTTTTTGTATAAAGAACACACACAAGAGGAAGAGTTCAGAAATGAACGAATTCTTCTTGAGGCATTGTAGACTAGGTCAGATCAATGTGACCCGACTAGCTAGAGTTACATTTAGATGCATACTTAAATCAGTTTGAATTTGCATCTTGTGAAACTCGCCAGTCATGTCACAGAGATAAGATGACCATAGCTCCGTTTACTGGAAACAGAGAAAGAGTTAATGAACTCTTGGGATGATACATGTTGATGTATGTAGGTCCCCTGTCTACACATGCCAAGAATGGTTCTTTGTACTTCATTACATTCTCTGATAATCTCTCAAGATTCAGACCTATGTTCCTGCTGAAACACAAGTCCGAACCTTTTGAGATATTCACAGAATATAAGTTAGAAGTAGAGAACCAAAATACGGGTATAAGTATTATGTCCTTTGATGAGATCAAGGAGGAGAATACTTGAGCACGGAAATCCTGGACTATTCTAAAGGAGAATGAGATTCTCTCTCAACATTACTCCTCCGAATACACCATAGCATGATGGTATATCGGGGCGGAGCAGATACACCCTATTTGATAAGGTGTGCTCTATGATGAGTACTACTGAGTTACCTATTTCCTTTTTGGGAGTTATGCACTTGAGAAGCTGCATACCTATTGAATAGGGTTCGAATCAAATCAGTTGCCTACCACTCCATATGAGATATGGAAAGGGAAGAACCCATGTCTTAAGTTAGTTAAGATTTGGGGTTGTCCGGCCTATGTTTAAAAGCACAATCCGGACAAGCTCGAGGCAAGGTCTGTTATGTACAACTGGAAATGTTCCAGCTATACAAACTACAGCACATGATTTGATAGAACCAAAGGATTCAGTAGATTCCAACGAACCTCAGCCTCTCCGCCGATCTAGTAGGGTTCCTTACCCACCTGAGAGATACTTCGGTTTCTCTGTGACAGTGGGAGCGAGGATTGCATCATGAGATGATGACCCAACTAGTTTCGAGCTGGCCATCAAGAGTGAGACTCTGTAAGAATGGCTGGATGTTTAGCGATCTGAGATGGAATCCTTATACACCAGCAAAGTATGGACTTTAGCTGCTATATCTGAAGGGTTAAATCCCCATCAGGAGCAAGTATATCTTGAGAAGATTACTTGGTGTACATGGAAAAGTTGAGACTTTCAAAGCTGGACTTGTTAAAGGTTTGCATCATTGACCAGGTGTGGATCATGATGAAACTTTTTCTAAGGATCTAAGCTTAAGTCCATCCAGATCCTACTTACCACGTCTACATACCATGACTACGATATCTGGTGGGTGGGTGTCATGACTGCTTTTCTAAATGAAGTTTTAGAAGAGTGTGTCTATAAGTACACAGCCAGAGGGCTTCGTAGACAGTGGGAGCAGCGGAAACGTGTGCAAGATGTTTTATATGATAAAGCAGGCATCGCGGAGTTGGAACATCTGTTTTGATGAATTAGTCAAAGAAGTTGACATCATCAAAATGGTAGATGAACCTTGTATAAACAAAAAAGGTAGTAGGGAGTATGGTGACGATCCTCGTAGAGTACGTGGATGACATACTCTTGATATGAAAGGAGTTTCCTATGCTACGCTCGATCAATCTCCGCTTATCACAATGATTCTCCATATAGGATCAAAGTGATACCTACTAAATCCTGGATTTTGGATCTATGAGATAGATCTAATTGGATGTTAGGTATCTCATTAGTAGTAGTGAGATGGTATCAATCGATGCAAGGGAAAATCACTGGAAGGGTTCCAGGGTGATAAAGACGACTGAATGTCAGTCGCAGGCATTGTCTTTACCCTCAGTAAAGGGACGGTATGTTGGAAGAGTTCCAAGCTAGATACCGTGACATATTAGACGATAAAGGCAGGATACATCGCTACTTAAGATACTACCAAAGAGGCTGTTTGGGTGTATATTGGTTCATGAGATGAACTACGTTCCTACCATTGTGTAACAATGGAGTTGTGGCTTATGCCAAGGAACGCCGGTCCCATCAGTGATCCAGACATATTCTAAGGCAGTATCACCTGATCGTAGAGATGTATGATCTCCATGGTGATCAAGGTTAGGAGAGTAGACTCAGAGGACAACACAGCGGATCCACTCACAAAGGCCTGTTCCCAGAGAGAGACACTTTTATGGGATGGTTGAGTATGAGATACTTCAAACCACTGCTACAGATGGCCCTAGTGCAAGTGGGAGATTGTTAGTTATATGTATGCCCTAGAGGCCATTACTATACATAGGATGTATATTGTAGTGGATGCTGGGACATATATAGGGAGGACTTTCTTGCTCGACATTATAGTATGCTATCTGGTTGATCTTTACCTTAACGTGTATACTGATTGTCTCTCTGTTACATGTTGGTAAAGCCCTTAGGATCTGTACTTGACTACCTCGACTATGATGCGGATCATACTAGTGGGGACATGGTGGTCCATAAGTACATCCTTCAAAGTCCCTAGTCGTGGGTGTATCGAGACGGGGCATCGATATACCAGAGTAGACTAGCGTATACCTTCTCGACCCATACAGATGGGCGATGGATGATCCCATATCCATCGGTGTTTGACATCAGAGATGATATACGGGTGCTCAGTAGAGACTGGGTACACTGGACGGACTCGCCGAGAACTCCCAGATGGTATTATACCTCACGTCAGATGGCAGTTCTCTGGTGACACTGGTACAGAGTAGTCTGTTGACCCGAGATCGTCATAGAGTCTTGTGTGGTTCCCACTGTGCTTTGATTTCCATCTTACCACGTCCAAGAGGGCGTGCAAAACGGTGGTTTTTGGGTACAGTCCCGAGTCACATGGAGGCAATGAGCGATAGGAGGGGATTCGTCTCTCCCGGTATAGGGAGTTGATGTTGCACAGTGTTCGATTGGCTATAACAGGAAGTCCCTGGCCAGGGCTGATCAGAGAATTGCTGGTAAGTGTTACCAGTAGTTTCTCGACCCGTTATGAGCCTCATATCGACACGACTTATCGAACTATTGGGGTCTGACGTTTACCACCCCTAGGCGAGATATGCGACATATCAGACGATCAGACCGGACTGTACGGTAGTGTTACTGGTCGGATTCACTGGAGTGTGAGCGGGCTTGCTCGTCGATCTTCAGATCGCTCAATACTCGGGTGGCCGTTACGTTTAGCAGACCGCTTGCGGCTTGTGGGTGTTTGATATGATCATCACCTGCTGCCGGCGTATTGACGAGTCTTTAGAGTCCTACACAGAGGTTTCCTGGCTCAAGCGAAACGAAATAGGAGCGCATATGAGATATGTGCGGGACCGAGAATAATATCAGTATGTGATACTGTATTCGATTCTCGCGATGTGACATTGATCGGTTATATGCGATATAGCCGGGTTATCGGATCAAGTGTTGATTCGATAAGTTGTTACTAATGATACCAGTCGGTTGTGTGCGACATGACCGGATCATTGAATCAAGTGTTGATTTAATAATTTAATGCATATTTATATATTTGATTTATTGCTTTGCATCAACTAGTATCGGTTTACTTAAGATGGATTTTCTCGCTCGAGTGTGCGCATTGTATATGCGATATGTTTATGTGCACATGTTTGTATCATGTTTGATGATGCATACCACTTTGGTTAAGTGTAAAGTTTGAACCATGGTTGTGTTTATGTTTAGGGTTTTATTTTCTTAATTATTCATTTATTCTTTTTGATAAATGGATAAAAGGAAAACAAATGAGAAAATGGTGGCTTCTTTTGTTTTGTTCATGAATCTTCATGAAGCTTTGACTTAGTTAACCATTTTGTCTCATGCTTAACCCTAACCACTCCACTAACCCTAGTTCACTCTCTACAACTAACCATGGTCATGTTATAATAAGAATGAGTTTCTTTTCTAATTAAACTAATTCTTATCATAACAATTTCCTTCTTCTTCTTCCTTGCTTCAAGTGAAGAAGCTTGAGGTCATCAATGGTGGATTGATGATTTGAGTGAGAAATCCAATTCTAAAGTCTACCCACTTCCTATTTCTTCATCCTCTACCTCTTGACAAGTAGTAGAGTGTGTTTACTTCACAAGTTTCTTGACTTGGTGAAGTCGGAGCTTGATTTAGCGATGCCTCGACGTAGATCATCTTCGGCATGGACATCGACGACCTAGCTTGCCCATTCTCCGACGAAGCCGATCCTAGAGCCCGGATTTGACTTGGACAGCGGAGAGGACCTCGTTGCGGAGCTATGGAGGTGGAGCACCGGATCTACAAAGGTTGTATTTCCGTTTTCTCATTAGTTAAGTGTTAACTAGTTCATTGTTCGCCTAGACATCTAGCAAACGATCCGTTGTTTAGGGTTTGTAGGCACCGTAAAATTTTAATATGGCATGTTCGATGCCTTGTGAGACCTCCTTGGGGTGCCTAGGAACCCTACAACTTCATTACTTTCACAGATGATTTCTCTAGGTATGGACATGTCTTCTTAATGAAGCACAAATCCGAGGCCTTTGGGAAATTTCAAGAATACAAGAATGAAGTTGAAAAACAAACCGGCAAAAGTATCAAGATTCTAAGATCGGATCGAGGTGGAGAATACTTGAGTGCCGAGTTTCTGGACTACTTAAAAGAGAATGGAATTCTCTCTCAACTTACTCCTCCATACACACCACAACACAACGGTGTATCGGAAAGGCGGAATCGGATCCTATTGGATATGGTTCGTTCCATGATGAGTAAGGCTGAGTTACCGCGATCTTTCTGGGGTTATGCACTAGAAGCAGCTGCATATCTCTTGAACAAGGCTCTAACCAAGACTGTGCCTACCACCCCATATCAGATGTGGAGTGGGAAGAAACCCTGTCTTAAGTATCTTAAGGTATGGGGATGTCCAGCTTTTGTAAAAAAGCAGCATGCGGACAAGCTCGAGGCACGCTCAGTACTGTGTAAGTTTGTGGGATACCCAAAGAACTCCAGAGGGTATCTTTTCTATTCCGCAGAAGAACAAAAAGTTTTTGTTTCTCCGCATGCCCACTTCTTGGAAACTGAATTTTTGGAAAATCAGATAAGTGGGGCGCAATAGAACTGGAAGAAATTCCAGAACCATAAGCTGTTACTGAAAGCTTGGATGAATCAGACGTTTCAAGAGAACCGGACATTCCTACGTCGCTCCGCAGAAGTAGTAGGCAGTCTCATCCGCCCGAGAGATACTTCGGTTTTCTCATAGACGGGGATAGAGAGGATTGCACAGTTAATTATGATGAGCCTACTAGCTTCCAGCAAGCCATTCAGAGCGGTGACTCGGTAAAATGGCTGGATGCAATGTGGACCGAGATGGAGTCCATGTACACCAACAAAGTTTGGACTTTGGACTTTGCTCCAGAAGGGGTAAAACCCGTAGGCTGCAAATGGATCTTCAGAAAGAAGATTGGTGTAGATGGGCAAGTTGAAACCTATAAAGCTAGGCTCGTTGCAAAGGGTTTTCGTCAAAGACCTGGTTTGGACTATGACGAGACCTTTTCTCCGGTAGCCATGCTTAAATCCATTCGGATCCTTCTTGCCATTGCTGCCTTCCACGATTCTGAGATCTGGCAGATGGACGTAAAGACGGCTTTCCTAAATGGATATTTGGAAGAGTGCGTCTATATGGATCAGCCAGAGGGATTCATTCAGAGTGGGAGCAGCGGTAAAGTGTGCAAGTTGCTCAAGTCCATCTATGGACTCAAGCAGGCATCGCGGAGTTGGAACATCTGCTTTGATGATAATGTCAAAGAATTCGACTTTATCAAAAACCCAGATGAACCATGCATTTACAGTAAGATTGTAGGGAGAAATGTGGTATTCCTCGTCTTGTACGTCGATGACATTCTCCTAATAGGAAATGATATTCCTATGCTACAGTCAGTCAAAGGATTCTTGTCGCAGAGGTTCTCCATGAAGGACCTGGGCGATGCCAACTACATTCTGGGGATCCAGATCTTTCGTGATAGATCTAAGAGGTTGTTGGGACTTTCACAGTCAAGGTACATCGACACCATACTGAAACGATTCAGTATGGAAGATTCCAAGCGCGGTAATCTACCGGCTTGTCACGGAATCACCCTCTCCAAAGAGATGTTTTCCAAGACTGATTTGGAAAGGGCTCGCATGTCATCAATACCCTACGCATCTGCGGTAGGCTCTATTATGTATGCGATGTTATATACCAGACCAGATGTAGCATACGCATTGAGCGTTGTAAGCCGGTATCAGTCGAACCCAGGGGAGAAACACTGGATAGCAGTAAAGAACCTTCTCAAGTACCTGAGAAGGACTAAGGAGACGTTCTTGGTGTATGGCGGAAAAGACCTCCAGATTGAGGCCTTTGCTGACTCCAGCTTCCAGAGTGACAAGGATGACTCCAAGTCCATGTCGGGTTATGTCTTTACCCTCAATGGAGGGGCGGTTTGCTGGAAGAGTTCCAAGCAGGAAACCGTTGCTGACTCAACTATGGAAGCGGAGTACATAGCTGCTTGCGATGCCGCAAAGGAAGCTGTCTGGATGAAGAAGTTCCTCACGGAACTTCAGGTGGTTCCTACCAGTGTTGATCCAATACCGCTGTATTGTGACAACAATGGCGCTATAGCTTTAGCGAAAGAACCCAGGTCCCATCAGAAGTCCAGGCACATTTTGAGGCGGTTCCACATGATCAGGGAGATCATTGATCGCCGGGAGATCGAGGTAAAGAGAGTAAATTCAGAAGATAACACTGCAGATCCACTCACGAAGGCCTTGCCCCAGACTCAGTTCGAGCGGCTAATCAAGATGATAGGTCTTCGATACGCCAGTACATGGCCTTAGTGCAAGTGGGAGATTGTTAGTGTATATGCCCTAGAGGCCATTACTGTATCATACTAGTTTGTATATTACTTAATGGAAGCTTGGGATATTCACCTTGTATATACAATCTTGCTCAAAATAGTAGTATGCTACTTGGTTTGTTTCTACTTCAATGTGTACATGTGTTTATTTTAGTATATCGCCTATACACATTAGTGGAGCCCTTAGGATCTTTGCTTGATTACCAGCGTTGTGATGGTAGTCACACCAGTGGGGGCTGGGTAATCTATAAGCACATCCTTATGCAGGTCCCTAGTCGTAGGACTATCGAGACAGGGCATCGATACTCCGGAGTAGACTAGCATATGCGCTTCTCATCCCAGAGTGGGAGGTGGTCTGCCCCACAGCCATCAGTACGTCGTACTGGAGATAGTATGCGAGTGCTCGTTGGGTTACGAGTACACTGGACATGACTCGTCGGGAACTGACCGGTTGGTATTATACCTATCGTCAGTTATCAGTTCCCAGGTGACATGAGTACAGCTTAGTCCGCTGACTTGACACTGTCACTTCACCTCGAGTGTGTTCCCACTGTACTTTGATTACTACCCTACCACGGCTCAAAGGAGTCGTGCAAACAGGTAGTAGTTGGGTGCAGTCCTGAAGCACTTGGAGGCAGTGACGGTTAGACAGGATTCGTCTCTCCCGGTATTGGGGGTTGACATCGCGCTGTGTCTAGGAGAGCCATTACACGAGTAGTCCCTGGCCAGGGCAATCGAGATATATTGGTAGGCTTCCAGTGTTATCTCAGGGTGTTTTGGGCTTCACTCCGACACGACTTGTATCGCTATTAGGGGACTGACGTTTACCGCCCCCCTAGGCCCGCCATGCGATGTATCAGACGAACAGACCGGACTGTACGGAGATTGTCACATTCAGGCTCAGTAGGAGTTCAGATGGGTTTCACCTCGTCAGTCTTCTTGTCGGCATCTACCTGGGGATCGTTACGCACAGCTAGTGCCGCTTGCGGTCTGTGGTTAAACCCACTGCCAGCGTAGTGTCGAGTCTTTAGAGTCCCACACAGAAAGCTTTTCGCCTTTAGGCAAAAGAGTAGAAGTCGCATGGTTTTGCGACAGGTCGCATGGTTTTGCGACAGGGTTCAGTCACATCCGTGCACTTGTGCACGTTTAGTGTCCGGACAGTTAACACTAGCGGGCTTTGGTTTAAGCCAAATCCTAGTGTACGTTTTGGGATTGGATTTATCCAGTGTGTATTCGTGTTCCTCGGAACGCGGATGCGGGTGTGTATGCACAGTTGACGGAGAGACAGAGGCAGAGGATTCTCATTAGGGTGTTGACCGTTGACTGTTGACTATTGACTTTTTGCTCAACCCTAATGAGAATATGATTAACAATAATATTAATTAAGTATTGTGGTGACATGGTTGTTGAGGGGTTGACTTTGTTGACTTGTTGACCGGTTGACCAGGTTGGACTAGTTGACCATCATGATGACAATGGCTATCATTTCATGGCAAAGACTTTTTACTTGCTTGTTTCTCTTGTGAGAAATGAGTGCATGAAATGATATGGCTATTGTAGCTTAAACCATTTACACAATACTTGATTACTATTTTGTGATGATGGTTTTGGATTATGAGAGCCAAGAGAGAAAAGTCTCCTATCATTCTATCATTCTCACTCTCTCTCTTGTTCTTGAGCTCTCATCTCCTTCCTCTTGCTCTCCCTCTCTTTTGTCTATGGTTCACTTGTCTCATGTGTTGAGAAACAAGAACCATAGAGTAAAATTCCAACACATTCTTCTCTACTCATTCTAGTTCATAAGGTTTAGCAAACCAAGTGAACTAGTTTCTTCAAAGACCGAAGAAGAAGCCAAAGGTAGAAGCTTTCAGGTGGATCTATCTTCGGCGCAAGGAGACGACGGAGTGAAGCCGATCCGGACAACCATCGAGGCTTGAAGACGAAGGAGTTCAAGAAAGAAAGGTATAACCCCCTAACCGAGTAGTTAACAACTCCAAGTTAGGTTGTTAGTTAGATGTTTAACAAAGATCCGGTTTTGAGTCCATGTTACCACCTCTAGAAATTGTTTTTCGTCAAATTCCGCATGCCCGAAAGTACCGGGAGAGGTAGCCTGGACTTACATGTTTCGGTCAGTCAATCAATCTTACAATCAATACAGTTTATAAGATAACAATACAAACAAGATATCGCGGGGTTTAAGGGGTAGAATGGTACGGAATATATTAAAGGTGGCACGGGGTGGTCACTTAAGACGTAATTACATCCATGCCGTTGTTCCGTGGTATTATCGACGGAGCCTTGTACTACAGGTTACCAAGGTCCCCGGTGTAAGTGGGACTCCCTTCGTATACACTGGCATCTTCTGTACCAGGCTACAAACAACAGCGTTAATACAACATTACAATATTATAATACAACATTAAAAGCTACTCTCTCTCTCTCTCTCTTACTCTCTGTTTATTTCTCCCTTATCTTTGGGACATACCGAGTGATCTGTTCGTTGACGACATTCTGTTTCTCTCTTCTTTGAATGTCGTCAGGTGGTTTGGACCCGGCGGAGATCGAGCCATCTCAAGAAGACTTGGAGCAGTTTACCGAAGACCCTGCACTTTAGTTTCATTGTACACTTTTCCTTTCTGTATTTTTCATTTCCTGTTATGTCACTGTTTATGCATCTTTTTATTTCAGTTGTATTTCCTTTTTATGTATTGTACAAAAGAATGTTAATAAATAAAAGTTGTTGTTCCTTTTATATCTTGTCTCTTGTGTATTTATTTTATATTGCTTAGATACGCTTAGCGTATGTACTTCTGAGTATATACGTAGCGGACCGGTCCCGTCCCCTTCGCCGTATACCGGGAAGCGGGGCGTGACAATGTCCGAGCTTGGGGTATCAACACTAAACATAAGGGTTAGCATGCATACCGCAACAACAAAAATACAAAATAGTTAGTGAGAGCAAATGGTTTTAGTGTTGAGTTTGCTAAGGGTTTGCGATGGTATATAGTATATGAAACAAAGAGTTTGTCAAGCACCTTATCACAACATACCATATCCAAACTTAGCAAACTTAACACTAAATTGATTTTAACTTTAAACATTGAAATGGGGAAAGAGAATGAATATGGTATATGAGGAGGTTACAAAGTAACAATGTTTCAAAATACCATATCATATCAATACATAAGCAATATTTAAGTTAGAATCATAAATTAAGCACATGAAACATAAACAAAAGGTGGAGGAAGCAAAACCTTTCATCTCACTTCATCACCATTACCACAACCAAAGAATTAGTTAAGGATGATAATAAAGTAAGTAAAGAAAAGAAGCAAGAATAAAAGAAACAACAATATATATTAACACTTGAAGAAATGAGATACAAGATTTTTGGTAGCTTGTTCAACCTCCTTAATGAAGCTCTCCAAAGAGAGCTTCAAGAGGGAAGAAGAAGAAGAAACCAATGATGAAGCCCACTCACCCTCACGCTAAACAAAAGAACAAACTAAAACTATAAGATAGAATATGTGCATGTGAGACCCTTGATCACTTGCCCACCGGTATGCTTTTATAGCCACCAAAGAAAAATAAACAAACAATAAAAATAAGGTGACATGGCAGCAAGGGAGGCTCTGTGAAAATATGGGGCCAATTGGTCAAGGGGGCCCGACCTGCTCGACCATATAGGGTATGTGGCCAGTTGGAATCCAAGCTCCTGAGCTCATATTCATGTGATGGGTTTGTGTGCTTCCCAATATCCCTCTGGTGTTGCTAGATTTCTCTGTATAGGCCTTTGATGCACTCAGGGATTGGAGGGAAACATGGAGCAATGCATCAATACTTTTAGCATTCAATGCTCATTTAATGCACATCACACCCATGTCCACTTGTGCCTTGCATCATGGCAGCCTTATCATGGTCTAGTACCAAAGAGATAGTGTCACACATGTATGTGTTGGACCAAAATTGTGTGCATGCATTATTTTGCAAAAGAGCTCTTCGGATATCGGTCGTTTTTCTGTTCCGTCTACAGTGTCAGCTCCCAAATGTTATATCCATTATTTTAAATGTGTTTCCAGTATTTTATCACGAATACCTGTAATCTGTAATTACTGAGCAGACACTTGTTAATAGTACCGATATAAACAAAATAGATAACGAATGAGCGGTATTAAAGTACAGTTTTCTGTGATGAACAATAGTCTATGAAGTCTTCTCTCCATTCCTTAGCCTTTTCTTTGTCCTTTACTTTGAAGGCCACTTGTTTGGTCGCTTCCTCCTCTTCAGACATCTCCGGAGATATCTCTGCCGCCGTGAGAATCCGGCGGCTTTTCACAATGATCCTTACGTCATCGAGGTTTTCGTCGGCCAGTTCTTTAGCGAGCTTAGCTAACGCATCTGCCTTGCTATTTTCTGCACGTGGTATGCTTTCCAGGATATAGGAGGAAATCTGAGTCAGCAGTTGCTGCACTCTTTCGCCATATTTTACTAACTCTGGCTAGCACGTCCGGTAGTCGCCATTTACTTGGCTAACGACTAGCTATGAGTCTCCATATATGAGGAGGTTTTCGATTCCCATGTCAATAGCGATCTCAAGACCCGCTATCTAAGCTTCATATTCCGCTTCGTTGTTTGTTCTTGGCTTTATTAAGGAAAGGGCAAAATGCATTATCCCTCCTTATGAGGTCACAAAGATAAGACCTACCCTGGCTTTGATTATGGGGGTGTTTTGCTTTCGCTTTTTCATGGAAGATGCTCCATCGAAGTAAAGTTCCCATCGAGAGTCATTTTCCTCATCCTTCATGTTGAACGCATGTTCATTCGGCAACTCGCAGTTTAAGGGAGAATCGGCTGGTACTGGGTGTTCAGCGAGAAAGTCGGCAATGGCCTGGCCTTTCACTGCCTTGAGGGGACGATACGTTATCGAGAATTCCATCAAGAGGAGGGCCCATTTGGCAAGCATTCCCGTTAGTATGGCTCTTGACATCAAATATTTAATAGGATCTAATTTTGATATGAGATGGAACTTATGTGCCAAGGCATAATGTCGACACTTCATTATCGCGAAGATCAGTGCCAGGCAATGCTTTTGATGGGGGAGTAGTTGTTTTCTGCCCCCAGAAGGACTCGACTCAAATAGTAGAGGGCCCTCTCCTTTCCCTGGTCATTCTCCTGTGCCCATAGGGCGCCTAATAAACCTTCAAAGGCTGTTGTGTACAGGATGAGAGACTTTCCCTTGACCGGAGCGATCAGTACCGGCGGGTTCTGCAGGTATTGCTTGATTTCATTCAATGCACTCTGGCATTTACGATCCTAAATGAACGGGGTCCCCTTCTTCATTAGATGGCTGTAGGGGCGGCATTTTCCGGAGAGGTGGTTACGAACCGTCGGATATACATGAGCTTTCCTCGGAGAGACCGCAGTTTCTTGAGAGTTCTTGGCGAAGACATTTCTATAATCGCCTTAATCTTTGATGGATCTATTTCGATGCCTTGGTGTCGTCCGATGAATACTAGGAATTTGCCTGAGGAGACTCTACACACGCATTTCAGAAGGTTCATCTTCAGATTATATTTCCGAAGACGTTGGAACACTATTTTCAAATGCTCACAGTGCTCCTCGTACGATTTGCTTTTCACAACGAGGTCATCGATATAATATTCAACAATCTCGTGTATGAGGTCATCAAAGATCTTCGTCATGCCCCTCTGATAGGTAGCGCCAGCGTTCTTCAGACCGAAGGGCATCACTTTATAGCAGAATATGCCCAGTGGAGTCCGGAAAGCAGTGTGCTTTTGGTCTTCAGGATGCATCTTTATTTGATTATACCCTGAAGATCCATCCATGAAGGAGAAGACTTCATGAGCGGACGTGTTATCGATCATCAGCTCGGTAACCAGTACTGGGAAGTCATCCTTCGGGCAAGCTTTATTGAGGTCCCGGAAGTCCACGCAGACGCGCACCGTCCTATTTTTCTTCATCACTGGGACAATATCGGCGATCCAGTTAGAATATTGAACTTCTTAGAAAAAGCCAGAGTCGATTAGTTTTTTGACTTCGGCATTGATGCTCATCTCGAGTCTGATCCGCATTCTTGGCGCCTGTTTGACTGGTTTGACATTCGGCGATATAGCCAGTCTTTGCACCGCTATTTCTGGATCTAGTCCCGGCATCTCGGAATAATTCCATGCGAAGCAGTCTTTATACTGCATAAGCATGTATTTAGTATAGCCACCTGCTCTTTAGACAGCACCTCACTGACGAACGTTGGCCTCGGATCGTTTGTCGTCCCCAAGTCGATTTTCTTCAGATCGTCTGTTATGGTGTGTATCCCATCTTCCAGTTCTTTTGGCGCCGGTGGAAATTCTGAGATCACCTCATCCTCATCTTCATTTGAGAAGCACTGGGAGAGGTCGTCCACATTCTCATGCTCTCCCGCCTTTGAGAATGTTATGTGGCAGGTACGAGCTCGTTTCCAAGCTCGATGTTGATCTGGACTTACCCTCGCACTGTAGGTTGCTTTTGGCTCATGCTTCCATGGTGGGGCTACCCTCCAATTGTCGGACAAAGCAAACCTGCCTTGCTGATATTGGTCTTCGACCCAGTCTTTGAAGGTGAAGCAATCTTCAAGAGGATATTCTATTGCTCGGTGGTAGGAGCAATAAGCCGGATGATGGACTTTGTTTATTTGCTCAAGGTGCCGAGACTCCGGAAGCGTCATCATTTGATGCTTCATGACAAGATTGAATATTTTTCTTGTCTTGTCTTGAGGGAAAGAGTACTCCCGACCCATCTTCTTCATAAAAGACGGGTTCCTGCTGACTTTTTCTCGATCGTGTGGCTTCTTGGATCTACATTGTTCCCCTCCGAAAGGCGGCCTGGACATGGGCTGTCTTGCCTGAGATTCGGGGCAGATGCTATATGGTTTTATTCGTCTATCTCTCCGGAGATGCCAAGTTGATTTTTGGCACCGTGTATCGGAGGTTTAGACGGATGCGGCCGATGTAGCAGACTTCGTCAGATTCCCCCTCGGGGTGAGGGTTTTTGATTGTGGGGACGCTCTTCCCTGCAGGCGCAAGCCCCTGCAGTTAATTACGCTACCGCATCGCGGTAACAACTTTCTCCTTCTCCAGAATTTCACTTCGTGTCGTGTGTGTTTGTTTTGTTTGTGGTTGCCCGTGGATTGTATACGGAGACTGAGTAATGCCGTCGCCCGTAGGACGTGGATTAGTCCAAATCCGTATTTACTTAGATTTGGGTTTGGTGTTTTTAGTTTAAGGATGCATTAGTCGCGTTGCGGCTAAGATCAACTTAAACGTTCGTTAAGAATACATTAGTCCTGTTTTAGACTAAGATAAACTTAACGTAGTGATTAATTTAATTATATGGCCATCAGGACTCGTCACCTCTCTGACGTCGTTGAAGGATTACAACGACATGTATCAGAGGAGCTCGGAGATGTACCCTCGTGCCAGAGTTGATTGGGAGTTTTATAATCCATTTGAATGTTTAAGGATACGTTAGCCGTGTTTGGGGCTAAGATCAACTTAAACGGGACCGTTTAGATCAGGCAAAAGAGCATTTGGAGGCTCTATTGTTTCAGTTTGGGGACGTAGTGGTCCGTTTTCCAGTTCAGGGACGTGGTGGTCCATCGCCAGTTTAGGGGCGTGGTGGTCCGATATTAGTTTAGGGACGTTTCGGTCCAATATTAGTTTAAGGACGTCTCGTTCCGATATTAGTTTAAGGACGTCTCGTTCCGATGTTAGTTTAAGGACGTCTCGTTCCGATGTTAGTTTAAGGACGTCTCGGTCCGATGTTAGTTTAGGGACGTCTCGGTCCGATGTTAGTTTAAGGACGTCTCGGTCCGATGTTAGTTTAAGGACGTCTCGGTCCGATGTTAGTTTAGGGACGTCTCGGTCCGATATTAGTTTAAGGACGTCTCGGTCCGATGTTAGTTTAAGGACGTCTCGGTCCGATGTTAGTTTAAGGACGTCTCGGTCCGATGTTAGTTTAGGGACGTCTCGGTCCGATGTTAGTTTAAAGACATCTCGGTCCACGAGTTTAAGGACCCCGCAGTCCATATGGGTGTGTGGTCGTTGGGACCCGTCACCTCTTTGACGTCGTTGAGGAATTAAAACGATGGATGTCAAAGGAGTTCGGAGATGTACCCTCGAACCGGATGTAGATTTATTTAGGAGAGCCATTTTGCTCAGTCAATTTAATTTAAGGACTTATGGCCACGATTGGGCTAAGTCCAGAAAGGATGCAGAGCATCAATTTTATTTGGGCCCAGCCCTTTTATTGCTTTGCAATTTATTTTGGCCTGCTAGGTCTTTTTGATTTGGGCCTAGCCCTTCAAGTAATGCATTGCATTTGTGCAAAGCACCAAGAATCTTTTAGATTCAGAAGTGCAGAGCACTTTTTAATTTCTTGATCTAAATTTAGATCAAAGAAAAGAAAGAAATCTTTTCTTTCTTTCTGTCTCAGAGAACCAGAGGTTCATAGCAAGTGCAAGGCACTATTTTTATTATTTTTATTTATTTATTTATTTATTTATTGAAGATCACTGATCTTGTTTTTTAGATCAATGATCTATTCTTTAAGAGAATTTTCTCTTATCTCAAAGGTTTTTACCTTCTTTTTTTTTGTATTCTCAAGGAGTTCTTAAGAGTTCTCTTCTCTCTTCTTCTTTTTTTTTAAAACCCTCTCCTTCTTTTGAAATAAGGTTTGGGGTCCTTTTTATAGTGCTCAAGAATTAGTTAAATTTGTTCAATAAATCTTTTCCTGAGTGATTTGGGGAATTTTCCCCACTTATACAAGAACATCTTCTTGTTTTAACAAGATTTATTCTGTTTTGTGCAACTCTCCCAGTGAGTGACACGTGTCGCGCAGCGCTTGCGCAACTGCGCGGACACGTGTCGCGCAGCGGCGCGCTTGCGCAGCAGCGCTTGCGCAACTGCGCGGACACGTGTCGCGCTGCGGCGCGCTTGCGCAGTTGAGTGTTGCTTATGTTTTTTAAAGAGCCTTGCTCTGATTGGACGTACTGCCTTGGGCGTTGTGCTGCCGTGTCAACTTCTGACACGTGGCGCGCAGCGCACGGGAACCGAAGCGTTGCTTCAAAATTTGAATTTTCAAAATTCAAACAGAGCCTTGCTCTGATTGGGGGAACAAATGCCCCCCCACCGTTGCGCTCACGTGGCGCAGCGGTGGCAAGATCCCGACCATTGGATCATAGAGATCAGGTGAAGAGACGCAGGCGTCTATAAATGGGACCCTTGGTCCTTAAATTTTTTTACCGTTTTAAGAACTTTGATTCAGAGCTTTGCTCTTGCTTAAAAACTCTTAGAGCCTTGCTCTTGCTTCTTCCCAAGAACTTTAAAGTTCAGAACTTAGAATCATTCTAGGTAAAAATTTAAATTAATTTAAATTAAATTTAATTAACAGAGCCTTGCTCTTATAGATCTTTGATCTAAAGAAAAACCCCTTTGGGGTTTCTTCAACAGAGCCTTGCTCTCATAGATCTTTGATCTAAAGAAGACCCCTTTGGGGTTTCATCCACAGAGCCTTGCTCCCCAAAATTTACAGAGATCTTGTTCCTGGGTTTTAACCCATGAACAGAGCCCTGCTCATAGATCAAATAGAGAACTCTTAAAAGTTTTCATGGATCTTTAAGATCCCAAAAATTTTAATCCTTAGGAGTTATAATTTTTCATTACTACTACAGAGCTAGGCTCTTTTTTTTTAGGAAGTTTTATTCCCTTGAGACCAGAGTTTGACAAATATCACTCTGTGACATAGCTTTGCTCTAAAAGAGGAGATTTCCTCCTTGTCTCTAGGGATTCCCCCCCAATGAGGATATTCTCTTATGGGTCTTTTTCATTAACTGACAGTCTCATCTAATGATGAGACTGTCTTATCAAATGATGCGCCGTCATCTAGATTTTGTGGGTCCCCCTTTGGTCCCCTACCCATTGCATTGTAGTGTGATGTAGGACTTTGAAATGTGAAGCATTGGAACACTAACGATTATATTATTTTTTTTTCTTTTTCTACAGGAAACATGTCTGAAGATCTGTCTTTCCCTTTCGTTCGCTCAGAAGGAGGGTTCCCACATTCGCCAGTGGACCGGGTGGTGTTTGCTCTGATTAAAGATCACGATCCTGAGTGCAAGAAACTTCACCTATGGGGAAGGTGGTACAGCCAGATCATCCAAGGCCGTTGCAGCTTTAGCTCCGCCTCGCCCTCTGAGCCCATAGCCGCGATCCCTTATGCGGACAAGCCTCCGGTGAAGTATGCCGTGGAGGTTAAAAATTGGAATTCTGACGACCTCCTCCAGCCTGCAATCGGTGCCATCCCGGTGCAACCGCCGCCGGCGATAAACATCTTGGGGAGGCGAATCTGTCAGGGTGAAGCACGCCCTTGGGGACAGGCTTATAATATTGGACTGATCCCGCGACCGCTTGCCGGATATTTGCCCTGGGCCCGCTACATCTTAGCGGCGAAAAGGACTCATCTGACGACGATTGGTTTATATTCGGCCGTCTACGTTTCACTTTTCGAATATCCCTCTTCTCCAATATGGTGGATAAAGGCCTTTTCTCCCTAAGCCGTGAGGGTCTCATAGAGACTTTTCTCCCTACGGATCGAGAGGATCTCGTAGGTCGATTTTCTCCTTAGGAATCGTGAGGATACCTAAGTGTGGTTTTCTCTCATAGGTCGTAAGGATCCTATAAGAGAATTTTTCCCTCTTACGAGTCGAGAGGACCCGTAAGTGGTTGTTTCCCTCTTTATCGAATCTCGACTTTGGAGAGTGAGACCCGTGTATAGTATACAAGAGACCATTTTAGATCGACTTATAGGGTCTCATCTTTCAGGAAGTAAGTTTTCCCACCTCTGCTGCCTGAGGCTTCATCTTGCAAATTGAGAAACAAATTTGATTTATTAGAGAAATCCCTTTTCTGAATGATCCGGGGGAATTTCCCCTCACCGTCGGATCTTTGATCCAAAGGCTTCTGTTTCACAGAAGCAAATCTTTTCATTTTAAAAAGAGTAGGAATGATTTCTCCAGAATTTTTAATTTTGTTTAGCGCAAATGCTTCAGGGTATGACACGTGTCGCACAGCGCACAGTGCAGCGCAACTGTGTTAGCGCCTCTACGCTATGTCGTGTAGCGCACGGCGCAGCGCAGCTGAAGCGTTGCTTCCTTTAATTTTGAAAAGGAGCCTCGCTCTGATTGGGTGCGCTGCTTTGGGGTGCTGCGTTGATGCGTTTGCGCCGGACACGTGGCGTGTAGCGCTCAGCGCAACGCAACTGCGCCAGCGCTTCCGTGTTGAAGCGTCGCTTCTTCAAGACAGAGCTTTGCTCTGATCGGGGAAGGACGAAGCGTTACTTCATCTCCTGTCTCGGAATTCGAACAGAAATTCGCTCCAATTAGGGTAAACTGCCGTGACAACTCTTGGAAGTCGAAGAGGCACCTGAGGCCTATAAATAGGACCTTTGGTCCCCTCCAGATACTTATCATCTTCCAGATTTCCATTTTCAAAGACTTCAGAGCTTTGTTCTTGCCTTTAAGAACTCCGGTGCCTTGCCCCTTTTTTTTTAAAAGTTTTTTAGAAAAACTTCAGGTAAAATTGATTCTTAGATCAATCTTAAACAGCAGAGCTCTCGTCTAGTGGGTTTCATCTTTGAACATAGTTTTGCTCTCTAGGAATTTAGTCATCCACGTATATTATTGCTTTTCTATTGTTGATCTTCCTGTAATGTTTTCTCCAGGCATAATGGCGGTGGTGCATCTATACAGTCTACACGAGTTCATTACCTATGATGATATCCGCGCTCAGGGTCGTCAACAAAATCAGGAGTTTACAGACGCTGAATGTGCAGAAGTTATGGGTCGTCTGAACGCAAGCGGTGGTTGGCTGTTGCCTCGGCGTTCGGCTCTTTTGAAAGTCGTGCTGGGAGCAATATGGAGGGCACTTCCGGGTCTTCACGAGGCCTTACCACTCAATGCACTGGATGATGCCGAGGACAAGGTGCATTCAGTGCACCTGACAGGGCTGATCTCGAAGAAACGACGGAACGACCTCGTTGACATCTTGCATCAAGTGTTTCAGCAGACGACGATCGTTGCTGCTTATCAAAGGCCGGAAGGGCTTGCCGACGATATCGACACCGAGGAGCACGAAAGACTGCGCATAAGAATAATTAGAAAGGCCAGAAGAACTCTGGATGGCCTTACTTTTGATTTCCTCAATCCGTGCCCCGGATCCGAGGTTATACCGTTGTAATAATTTGAACAATGTTTCTTATTCATTATTCTTATGCTTGTAAAAAACTTTTAGCGGTATGAATGAAAACCCTCCCCTTTTCTATTTCAGCTTGTCTTATTTCTCGTCCTGAGTCTTCTGTCCATGCATAAATGAATGCGTCACGCATGCCAGATCAAATATAGAACGGATATTCTTCTGTCATCTTCTTTCTTTTAATGTCAGTAGGCTGTCTTAATAACCATGGTTGATGGATGTCTAAAATGAGTATTCCGACTTCCTCAGGAAATAGCGATGGCTTAGGCCGCAGGTTCAGGTTTACCGCCTAAGACTTTTCAATTCTATGAGCCGTGAGGGTCTCATAGAGGCTTTTCTCCCTACGGATCGAGAGGATCTCATAGGTGGATTTTCTCCTTAGGAATCGTGAGGATTCCTAAGTGTGGTTTTCTCTTATAAGTCGTAGGGATCTTATAAGAGAATTTTCCCTCTTACGAGTCGAGAGGATTCGTAAGTGGTTGTTTCCCTCCTCGTCGAAATTCGACTTCGGAGAGTGAGACCCGTGAATAGTATGCAAGAGACCATTTTGGATTGACTTGCAGGGCCCCATTGCTCAAGAAGCAAGCTTTTCAATCCTTGCTGTCTGAGACTTCTTCTTACAAATTGAGACGAATCGGGAATTTGCTCGCGGAGAGGGTGATGGCTCTGCGAGTTGACATGAGTTAAGAGGCTCTCATCACGGAGTGTTTGTATCCGTGAGTCGAGGAATTTTGCTAGGGATTATTTGTGTCCCAAGCGCCAAGGATTATTTGTTTCCTTGGGGTTTGAAACGAGTCGAGGATTCCTACGGAGGCATTGGTGGCTCTGCGGGTCGACGCGGATCAGAAGGCTCTCGTCAAGGAGTGTTTGTATCCGTGGGTCGAGGAATTTTGCTAGGGATTATTTGTTTCCCAAGCACCAAGGATTATTTGTTTCCTTGGGGTTTGAAACGAGTCGAGGATTCCTACGGAGGCACTGGTGGCTCTGCGGGTCGACGCGGATCAGAAGGCTCTCGTCAAGGAGTGTTTGTATCCGTGAGTCGAGGAATTTTGCTAGGGATTATTTGTTTCCCAAGCGCCAAGGATTATTTGTTTCCTTGGGGTTTGAAACGAGTCGAGGATTCCTACGGAGGCACTGGTGGCTCTGCGGGTCGACGCGGATCAGAAGGCTCTCGTCAAGGAGTGTTTGTATCCGTGAGTCGAGGAATTTTGCTAGGGATTATTTGTTTCCCAAGCGCCAAGGATTATTTATTTCCTTGGGGTTTGAAACGAGTCGAGGATTCCTGCGGAGGCACTGGTGGCTCTGCGGGTCGACGCGGATCAGAAGGCTCTCGTCAAGGAGTGTTTGTATCCGTGAGTCGAGGAATTTTGCTAGGGATTATTTGTTTCCCAAGCGCCAAGGATTATTTGTTTCCTTGGGGTTTGAAACGAGTCGAGGATTCCTACGGAGGCACTGGTGGCTCTGCGGGTCGACGCGGATCAGAAGGCTCTCGTCAAGGAGTGTTTGTATCCGTGAGTCGAGGAATTTTGCTAGGGATTATTTGTTTCCCAACCGCCAAGGATTATTTGTTTCCTTGGGGTTTTGAAACGAGTCGAGGATTCCTGCGGAGGCACTGGTGGCTCTGCGGGTCGACGCGGATCAGAAGGCTCTCGTCAAGGAGTGTTTGTATCCGTGAGTCGAGGAATTTTGCTGAAGTCACTGGCTTCTTCGGTTGAAATGAACCGTTGAGGTTTGGGGTTCGTCGTCTGACGGAATCCGCTGGGAAAGTATGGTTCATTCTTTGTTTACGCCCTTGGATGGTATACAGGGATCGATGTGATCTTAACTGTAGGGCCAAAGTTTTTTAATTTCTTCTTTTTATTTTATTTTATTTCCGCGATGCTCTATCATTTCAGCCTTTATATCACGAAGGTCGCGATTGCCCAATCATTTCGGCTATTTTTTGCGGTGCCCAATCATTTCGGCTATTTATTTTATTTTTACTCGTTGCTTTTTATTACGAGTTGCCCAATCATTTCGGCTATTTTGCATGCATACATTTTACTTGCTGCTTTTTATCACAAGTTGCCCCATCATTTCGGCTATTTCGTACGCATGAGCGGCCTTCTGGCTTTTCGCCGTAAACCTGAAATTAGACACCGACTTCGGCATCAGCACCGCTACAACTGGGATATTGCCAGGAGCGAATCATCATTTGCCTCTGTCGTTATCGAACAAAGGAGGCTTAGCGACCAGGGTTAGGGTTCCGTCGACTAAGGCTTTTGACTTCATAAGCCGTAAGGGTCTCACAAAGGTATTTCTCCCTACAAGTCGTGAGGATCTTGTAGGTGTATTTTCTCCTTAGGAACCGTGAAGGTTCCTAAGTGTTTTGTTCCTCTGTAAGTCATAAGGATCCTTCAGGAGGGTTTTCTCCTCATAAATCGAGGGGATTTATAAGGGTTGTTTACCATGCGAACGTATTCCCAGTTACGGATGAGATTTGGTTAGGGAAATGTTTATTCGCGCCCGTGGATTGTATACAAGGGTCAGTATTGAGCCAGTTGTAAGGCAATATCGGAAATTGTGGGGATTGCTTAAGCACAGGTTTAGGTCTCTGTAACTTAAGACTTTCAAATCCTATGAGCCGTGAGGGTCCCATAAGAGAGTTCTCCTTACGAGTCGTGAGGATCTCGCAAGTGTATTTTCTCCCTAGGAATCGTGAGGATCCCTAAGTGTGTTGCTCCTTTGTGAGTCGTAAGGATCTCACGCGGGTGGTTTCTCCCTACAAGGTCGAGGGGACCTTGTAAGTGTCCTTTAACGAGGTTGCGCCCTCTCGGGTTTTCACAAACACTCGCCGGTAGTCCTACTGTTTTTACTCACGGAGCCCCTTCGGGTTTTCATCCGTGCCCTTTTTGCTTATGGACATACCGTTTTTTTTTCATTTTATTTTCTTTTTCTCCTTTTTTTTTCTTTTTTTTTACGAGGTCGCGCCCTTTCGGGTTTTCACGAATACTCGCCGGTAGCCCTGCTGTTTTTACTCACGGAGCCCTTTCGGGTTTTCATCCGTGCCCTTTTTGCTTATGGACATACCGTTTTTTTTTTATTTCATTTTATTTTTATTATATATATATATTTTTTATCTCGTCAGCCTAAGGATGCTGCGGTAGTAGCTTAAAGACGTTTTTGTCTGCTATTAGTTTTAGGACATTTCGGTCCGCTGTTAGTTTAAGGACATTTCGGTCCGCTGTTAGTTTAGGGACATTTCGGTCCGCTATTGAGAAGCTGGCTACTGCTTATAAAGTTTGAGCTTAGGAAGATAGCGAGCGGACATAGTCGTCGTCATCTATCGTTGACCTAGGCTGTGGCTCATTAAGCGTAGTATTTCTTTAGGAAGCGACCGTTTATTGGTCTGAAAGGCCTTTCACCGTGCATGTCCATGAGTAGGTAGGCCCCACCCTGGTAAACTTTATCTATGATGTACGGGCCTTCATAGTTAAGCTCGAATTTTCCCCGCTTGGCGCGATTGGGGATCATAGGCCTTTTGACCACTAGCACGAGTTCGCCTTGGTGGAATGTCCTCGGTCGGGTCAATCTTTCGTATGAGCGCATCATCTTTGCTTTATAAGCTTCCAGATTTTGTTGCGCTATGAGCCTAGTTTCATCAAGGGCGTCAAGCTCCTCAAGCCGAAGGTGAGCATTTTCTTCGTCCGTTAGCTCGTGGTGAACTGCCACTCGTAGAGAGGGTAACTCTATCTCGAGAGGGAGTACTGCTTCCGTACCGAACACCAACGCGTATGGCGTTGTGTTTGTGGCTGTCTTGAACGTGGTTCGATACGCCCAAAGAGCTTCTTGCAGTCTCTCATGCCAGTCTTTCTTATTTCGGGACACTGTTTTCTTTATAATTTTCGTCAAGGTTTTGTTGATGGCCTCGGCGAGACCGTTAGCTCGCGGATTATAGACTGAGGAATATCTCCAGTCTATGTTATACTGCTGTGCGAAGCGGCTGATTTTATGACTTCGGTAGGCTGGCCCGTTATCGGAGATGATCCGCCTCGGAGTTCCAAACCGATATATGACGTGCGTTTTGAAGAAATGGAGGATATTCTCCGTCTTCACTTCTCTCAATGGTACTGCTTCTGCCCACTTAGAGAAGTAGTCAGTCGTCGCTAGGATGAAACGATGTTCTTTAGACGATGCTGGTTCGATGGGGCCGACTATATCAGTCCCCCAAATTTCGAATGGCCAGCTAGCTACCGTTGGATGCAACGGATTTGGGTGCTGGTGGATGAAGTCCCCATGAATCTGGCATGAGTGACATTGCTTCGCATATTCAATGCAGTCTTGAATCATCGTGGGCCAGTAATAGCCCATCCGTTTGATCTTCAACTTCATCTTTGGACCTGCTTGGTGAGAACCGCAGATTCCGTCATGAACTTCCTGAACGACTCTTTCCGATTCGTCCGGTCCTAAGCATCTCAGCCACAGAGAATCGAATGACCTCTTGTATAGAGTATCATTGACGAAGGCGAAAGACAGAGCTCGTTTTATGAGTTGATGTCTTGCGGACGCATCTTCGGGCATTTGGTGGGACTTGAAGTAGTCTATAAAGATTTCCCTCCAATCCTCGGCCTTCTCATGGTCTTTTATTCGTAGGGTCGTCTGCTCAGTCGCTTCCTTTTCTTTATATGATTCTGGAGGTATTTCTGCCGGGGCGAGCACTCGACGGCTTTGTACCACGATTCTAACGTCATCGAGGTTCTCGTCAGCCAATTCTTTAGCAAGTTTGGCCAGCGCGTCCGCTTTGCTGTTTTCCGCGCGCGGTATGCTTTCCAAAATATAGGAGGGAATTTGGGTTAGCAGTTGTTGTACCTTTTCACCGTATTTTATCAATTCCGGTTTGCATGTTTGGTAATCGCCGTTCACTTGACTGACGACTAGCTGGGAGTCCCCATATATGAGGAGGTTTTCAATTCCCATGTCAATGGCAATCTCCAAGCCTGCTATCAAAGCTTCGTATTCAGCTTCATTATTCGTTCTCGGCTCTGTCAAGGAGAAGGCGAAGCGCATTATTCCTCCTTGTGGGGTTACGAAGATAAGGCCTACTCCCGATTTGATCATTGACGTATTTTGTTTGTGCTTTTTCATGGAAGACGCCCCATCGAAATAAAGCTCCCAACGGGTATCACCACCGTCGATTGCATCAAACGCATGTTTGTCTGGCAAATCGCAATTCAGAGGTGAATCGGCAGGTATCGGGTGCTCAGCAAAGAAGTCGGCTATGGCCTGACCCTTCACTGCCTTGAGGGGTCGATATGTTATCGAGAACTCCATTAAGAGCAGAGCCCATTTAGCGAGTCGTCCCGTCAATATAGCCTTTGACATTAAATATTTGAGAGGGTGCACCTTTGAAATGAGATGGACTTCATGCGCTAATGCGTAATGTCTAAGCTTTGTTATTGCGAAGATCAACGCCAGGCAGTGTTTTTCAATGGGGGAGTAATTGCTTTCTGCCCCCAGCAGAACCCGACTTAAGTAGTAGAGTGCTCTTTCTTTCCCCTGGTCATTCTTTTGTGCCCATAATGCGCCTAAAGAGCCTTCAAGGGCGGTCGTGTAAAGAATGAGAGGCTTTCCCTTAACTGGAGCAGCCAACACCGGAGGGTTTTGCAGATACTGCTTGATCTCATCCAATGCGCCTTGGCATTTGTGATCCCAAACGAATGGGGTTCCCTTCTTCATCAGGTGACTGTAAGGACGACACTTTCCTGAAAGATTAGCGATAAACCGTCAAATGTATGCAAGCTTTCCTTGGAGAGATCGCAACTGTTTAAGAGTTCTTGGCGGAGGCATTTCCATGATCGCTTTAATCTTAGACGGATCTATTTCAATACCTCGGTGTCGAACGATAAATCCTAGGAATTTGCCCGAGGAAACCCCGAACGCACATTTTAAAGGATTCATCTTCAAATTGTATCGCCGAAGGCGTTGAAATACAGTCTTCAAATGCTCGAGATGCTCTTAGTATGACTTGCTTTTAACCACGAGATCGTCGATATAGCATTCGACGATTTCGTGTATAAGTCGTCGAAGATCTTTGTCATGGCCCTCTGATAAGTAGCACCGGCGTTCTTCAAACCGAAGGGCATTACTTTATAACAAAATATACCAAGGGGAGTCCTGAAGGCTGTGCGCTTCTGGTCTTCGGGATGCATTTTTATCTGGTTATACCCCGATGAGCCGTCCATGAAGGAGAAAACCTCATGAGTGGATGTATTGTCTATCATCAGTTCAGTGACTGGCACTGGGAAATCATCCTTCGGGCAAGCTTTATTAAGATCCCGGAAGTCTACGCATATGCGCACCGTCCCATTTTTCTTCATCACTGGGACGATGTTGGCGATCCATTCAGGGTACTGAACTTCCTGGATGAAGCCGGAGTCGATTAACTTTTTGACTTCGGTATTTATGCTCATCTCAAGCTCGAGTCGCATTCTTCTCGGCGCCTGTTTGACTGGTTTGACGTTTGGGGATATTGCTAGTCTATGTACAGCGACCCATGGATCTAGTCCTGGCATCTCGGAATAGTTCCATGCGAAGCAATCTTTATGCTGTACAAGGACGTCTTTTAACGCAGCCACCCTCTCTTCAGACAGCAGCTCGCTGACGAATGTCGGCCGCGGATCATTTACCGTCCCCAACTCGATTTTCTTGAGGTTATCTGCGGTAGTATGTATTCCATCCTCCAGTTCTTTCGGAGCTGGGGGAAATTCTGAGATTACCTCATCGCTGCTGTTTTCAAAGCACCAAGGGAGCTCACTTACGTCCTTGGGCTCTTCTTTTAATATTGTGATCATATGACAGGTGCGAATTCGCTTCCAGTCCCAATGTGGAACTGTTTTTTCTTTCATGGCCTTGGGCTCGTGCTTTTGTGGTGGCGTTACCCTCCAGTTGTCAGACAGAGCAAACTTGCCGAGCTGGTACTGATCTTCGACCCAATTCTTAAAGGTGAAGCAATCTTCAAGAGGATGCCCTATCACTCGGTGGTAAGAGCAATAGTTTGGATCAGAGACTTCACCTGCTTGTTCTGGGTGCTTGGACTCCGGCAATGTAAGCATTTGATGTTTCAGAGCAAGCTCAAGTATCTTTTTCGTCTTGTCTCGAGGAAACGAGTATGCTCGACCCATTTTCTTCATGAGGTATTGGTCAATAACGCTTGATTCTCGCTTGCGTGGCTTCTTAGCCCTGCTTTGTTGCTGTTGAGCGCCTCTTCGGCCTTTCGACTCGTTTCTGCCTCTGCGTCGAGCCCTTTTTGTATCAGGTTGACACGGGGCAGCATCTTCGTTCTTTACTGCCTGTTGAAGGAGGCGCTGTGTCTTGGCTTTCTCATAGATTGCCATCTCACGATTGTGATCATCTCGGGCTTTTTGACCCGCATCCCTTATAAGTTTGCCCATCTGGTCTTCAAATGATGGACTGGGCGGTTTTGTATCAGGAACTTTTGCTGGCTCAGGATTAGCGTTTTCCTCTTGAGCATTTGCTTCTTCATCAGAATTGTGCACGACGTAACAGTCGCGGAGCAGCTCTCGTTTCCTGGAGCGAATGTATCCGAGCCCGATCGTCTCCAGCCTCCCATTAGGTAGCTTGTGCTGAGTTCCGGGGACGTTCCAAACCCTGTCATAGAATTTGGCCTTTCTGACGGTTTGTTCGAAAGGTATTCCCTGGCGCTTCAGCAGTCTCCTCAAGCTTTCCGTATAGTATCGGGGTAGACGGATGGGCTGGAGTCTGTCCAGCGTTGGATCCGCTCCGTGCCAAAGTTCTTTCTCCCGTTTGTTTTCTTCGGAACGGTAGAATAGGATTGCTCTATCGCCTTTTCGTCCAGGAGGGATATAAAATGTCCGCAATTCTTCCACACTATCGTTGGCGAGCGCATCTAGTTCTTTATAATGCTCAAGCGGCACCATGGCTATATGTAGACTTCGCTCTTCATCAGCAGAAGCTCGTATTGAAAGCCGAACAGGGAATACAGCATGGACTTCGTCCTCCGAATCACTACCAAAGATCAGTGAAGGGATGGATGGTCCCGGCTCGGTGTATTGAGGCGGACCCGAATAAATTATATCCTCTTCTTCCTCGGTATCACTGCCGAAGACAGGGATGGTTGCGTTAGTTTTGTTCTCCGGCTTGTGACACCTTTCCGTGTCTTCGAAACTCGGCAAGAAGTATTTGGCATCTTCATACTTGCGAACTTCATTCACGGAAAACGGATTCAATTCTCCGGCCACGGTGTACTCGAGGCCATCCCTACAATACTTCATGCACTGATGCTGTGTAGAAGGGATGATATTGTACTCGTGTAGCCATGGTCGGCCGAGCAGAGCATTGTAGCACGTCTTGGCGTCTATAACATGGAATTTGATGTCTGTGAAGAGCAACCCGAAGCGTAGCGTCAATATCACAGATCCAAGAGTTTTTGATGATTGAGAGTCGAATCCAGAGATGGCGATTTTGTCTCGGGCGAGGTGTTGGACGCTCATGCAAATTTCCTTTAACACTCGCACATTGAGTAAATTAACAGACGATCCGTTATCGACCAGGATTTTACCTATCTTTATGTCATGGCAGTATCCTGAGACATAAAGGGGACGATTGTGGTCGCACGTCCCGAGGAGAAGGTCTTCATCGCCGAAAGCAACGTCGGCCGTGTGCACCTCTTCCAATTCATCCTTCATCTTTTGTTCGGCCAGGAAGGCTTGGAACTGGTACGGATCTTGTAGAGCCTTAATCAAAGAATCCCTTGCTTCTTTTGATAGCAATAGGGCATCGAGAATGCTAAGTTGTGAGGGTAGCTTTCTCAGATGCGCCAAGACATTGTAATCCACTTTATTCCTCTTTGGCGGGTTCTTGGTGGTTAACTCTTCCGCAACTCGGTCATCCAAGGCGATGTCTTCAGAGACCTTCTCTTTCCCCTTGTCTCTCTTGTTTAAGGGTCCTAGATTCTTTTCAGGCAACGTCCGATTGCGTAGCTGTATATTCTCGCAAACCTTCGGTCCTTCTTCCTTCCCCGACGTGGGTTCTCTGAAGAGGGGGCCAAGTTCTAACTCCTCATCAGAATCGCTCCCAAATATAGGCACTTGTGATCCTCCGGCGTCAATCATGCAACAGTCACCGGTAGTTTTATCAAGCACTTTGATCGTTCTGCCCTGCTCTCGGCGAGCTTTGCGTTTTTCCCGCTTAAATTGTTGCCGGTGAGTAACATATCCTTGCCACCACTTATCGAAAGCTTTACACTCTTTAGTGGGATGTGACACCTTCTGATGGTACAAGCAATAGGAGGGGTGCATTTCCGATTCACTGGTGATGTTTCCTTCAGAGGATGGTAGCTTCATGCCCATTGATATGGCCTTAGCAAACCTCTTCTTTATCTTGAATTGGCTTTTGTCGATAGTGGAGGCGTTTTGCTCCAGCGGGATCATCTCAGCTCTTTCCTTAAGTCGATGGCGCTTGGCCCATTCGAATATAGCCGTCTCGAGTTCTCGATCAGCTTTACTTTTCAATCGAGCTTTATTAAGAAACGCGCCAATCATTTCAACTGATAACCCTGGAGCTCTTGATTCGGCATTTGCCCCCAGCGTTTTAGTGCCAGAAGTCTCTTCATCGTTCGTGATCGAATGGGAGATCATATGACAGCTCGCCACATTTTCCTCGGATTCATCTGATGAACTTTCTCCCTCATCTTCCTCTTGAAAGACGTGATTGAGGAACTCTTGGAGCGTGATGGGAGTCCGCGCCTTTTGGTTATATTCTTCCAGCGCGTCAATTTGCTTTTGCAAGTCCGTGCGCTTGTCGCTAGGCTTTACGGGCTTCTCAGATTTCTTCTTCTTCTTTTTTGAAGATTTTGACGGCTGACTATGAACGCTTGAACTGCCACCATCGGTCCTCGGAGTCGGACGTGGCTTCAACATCCCCTCAATAACCTGCGGTTCAAAGGGGTTCTTCCACTTGACCGCTGGACAGGTCTGAAGATCATTTAGCATCCTCTTCGTCTTGGCTGATAATACAACCTCCCAAGGAGCTTCCTTAATGACGGAGCATGTTGCCCCCGGCCTATTCGTCCCTTTAGAGGTGTGGGGCTGCGGGGGATTCACCTTCCATTTGTCGGATAGCGCAAATTTGCCCTGGCGGTACTGGTTCTCAAGCCAATTCTTGAAAACGTAGCAATCCTCGATGGGATGGCCTAGTACTCGATGGTAAGGGCAGTAATTGGGCTAGTTGACGTCGTTCGGTTGCAACGGACGTTTTGGATCTGGCGGATTTATGAGTCTGTTGCGCAACGCCAGCTCGAATAGCCTCCTCGTTTTATCGCGGGGGAAGGAGTAAGGACGTCCCATCCTGTCCTCAAGGGGTACGTATGGGCGTGTATTGTTTGGACGAGCAACCGGCTTCGAGTCGCTCGGTTGTTGTTGGGCATTAGCGACAATGATCGCTTTTCCCTTTCCTTTGTCGTTTCGGGAGTCCGGCTTCGGGAGAGGGGGTTTATGGCCTATCTGGTCCATCTGCGCTAGTTTGTCGATCAAAGCCTGGAAGGTAGTCGGCTTGAAGAACATCATGAACTGCGAGATGGTTGCCTGTGGATCAAGGGTTCCAACAAACATTCCCACCGCTGGAGCTTCTTCTATGCGCTGTTCGCACTTTGACCATAGATTACGCCACCGTATAGCGTACTGAACCCATGTCTCGCCGGGTTTTACCCTGGCATTAATCAGTGCCGTCATCGGGGTACGCTCACTGGCACTTGCAAAACGTTGGGTGAAGAGCAGCTCCATCTCCGCAAAGGTTTTAATAGAGTCGTTGGGAAGCTCAGAATACCATTCGAATGCCGTATCCGATAAGCTTCCAACAAACTGGCGAAGCAACAACTTGTCGTCGCCGCCGGTGTTACCGCAAAGCGCCCTGAACTGGGCAACATGTTGATGGGGATTGCCGGTCCCTTTGTAGACATGAAACTTGGGAATTGTGTAACCCGGCGGGTACTTGATTTGGTCATACCAGCCTGGATACGGCCGCCCCGTTTTTACGACGTGGCCGGCTGCTTCGGCCACGTGATGAACCTTTATTTGCTGGGCTATGTATTCATCCAGATCAGTCTTAGATATTGTATCCTCTTTAGCTGTTAATAGAGCGGGCTGCGGATTCAACGTCTCTCCCTTATCATCTCCAAGGACGATTAGGGGTTCTTCAGCGGGAGGATCTTGTTGTATCATCATCCCTATCATGTCCTGGAAGAGGAGGCCCATACGCTGTATGTTGGCCGCTTGTTCAGCAGCCTCTTTGTCCCTCTTTTCCAGTACTCGGCGAAGGAACTCGGCGTCGGTCTCTTCCTCCTGGCGCTCATCTAAGGACGTCTCAGGGTTCTCTTTTGGCTCCGTGAGTGCAGCCATTGTAGTCATCATCTCCTGGAGCTTTTGTTGTTGCTCCTGGGCCTTGGTCACTGATCGGGTAAGCGGTCGATGACCCGTAGAAGTGCGGCTTTCTTCCTTTCCAGAAGCCATATAAACCGTATGAACAATTATGCCCCCTGACTTGGGGCGTTTAGGTTCACCGCTTTTAAACTTTGCCGCTGACGCGGGAGCTTTCTCTGGCCTCCTTCTTTTGTGGGCCATCGAGGTTAAAGGAGCCGTTGGAGTGGGCATCCTAGCAACTGTCACCCCCTGCTGTTTAATGGGGCAGTTTTTGTTATTTTCCACTTTCGCCTTTTTCTGGTGACGTAAGTGGTCTGGATCAATCACAGAGTCTTGAATCTTCCGCCAGACTTTATAAATTTTTGACGACAGCCGTTGAGAGGGCTGTTCTTGCTTTGCTTCCGGAGCTTTCTCCATAGGCGGAGATCTTTTCAATGTAGCTATTGGAGAGTTCTTTCTTACCTTCCTCAGTAATTCAAAGCTGTTCCCGGTTGGAACAGCAGCGTTGACCTCCACCATCGGAGCAGGTGGAGTCAGCCCTGAGGGGGAACTGCCTCCTGCTTTCCTCACTCGTCGCCAATGGCGACGTCGCGCACGACGAGCCGTTGGGATTGGCTTGGAAATCGAGATGGTTTCTTGTTGCCCCCTGTTTGGGCGTGGGGTAACTGCCGATGTCAGTCTATCGAAGACTGATGCCTTTTGACCAGCTGGGGGAGGAGTGGGAACCGTCAATCTTGTGAAGACCGACTCTCTGATGGGAGAAGCCGCTTTAACGACTTCCGGAGCAGCAACCGTTGCCCTCTTTGGGGTGGCCACTTCATGGTTCTGACCTAGCCTGCTGAAAACGGAGGCTGTCGGTTTGGTGACGGGCGACCCGTTGACAGGGGTCGTGGTAGCAGTGAGTCGGTCGAAGACCGACTTCTTACCCACTTCCGGTGCAGGTATTGGTGCAGAAAAGCTTGCAGGTGGGATCATAGTTCCGAAGAACAAGCCGGTGGTGGCCTGGGTCACTTGGTCTACCGGCAGAGTAAGGAAAGAAGCCGCTTGGGGCCCATACGCTACACCTCCGGGAGAGGTGGAGCGTCCATTGCAGTGGCACTTCGAGCAGTTGGTGCAGTTGGAGGCCATTGAATTTTGAGTTCTGTGCCAGACAAAAGACCAAATCTTAGTAATTTGAAATCCGAAGGCAACCATTTAACAAACCGCGATTGGTTCGCGAGGACGACACACGAAGTGTGGAGTGGAAAGAGGAAAAGGTCCCACCAGGCGTGCCAGAATCTGTTCCCCTCCGAAAGGAGGCCTGGACATGGGCTGTCTTGCCTGAGATTCGGAGCAGATGCTATATGGTTTTATCCGTCTATCTCTTCGAAGATGCCAAGTTGATTTATGGCACCGTGTATCGGAGGTTTAGACGGATGCGGCCGATGTAGCAGACTTCGTCAGATTCCCCCTCGGGGTGAGGGGTTTTTGATTGTGGGGACGCTCTTCCCTGCAGGCGCAAGCCCCTGCAGTTAATTACGCTACCGCACCGCGGTAACAACTTTCTCCTTCTCCAGAATTTCACTTCGTGTCGTGTGTGTTTGTTTTGTTTGTGGTTGCCCGTGGATTGTATACGGAGATTGAGTAATGCCGTCGCCCGTAGAACGTGGATTAGTCCAAATCCGTATTTACTTAGATTTGGGTTTGGTGTTTTTAGTTTAAGGATGCATTAGTCGCGTTGCGGCTAAGATCAACTTAAACGTTCGTTAAGAATACATTAGTCTTGTTTTAGACTAAGATCAACTTAACGTAGTGATTAATTTAATTATATGGCCATCAGGACTCGTCACCTCTCTGACGTCGTTGAAGGATTACAACGACATGTATCAGAGGAGCTCGGAGATGTACCCTCATGCCAGAGTTGATTGGGAGTTTTATAATCCATTTGAATGTTTAAGGATACGTTAGCCGTGTTTGGGGCTAAGATCAACATAAACGAGACCGTTTAGATCCGGCAAAAGAGCGTTTGGAGGCTCTATTGTTTCAGTTTGGGGACGTAGTGGTCCGTTTTCCAGTTCAGGGACGTGGTGGTCCATCGCCAGTTTAGGGACGTGATGGTCCATCGCCAGTTTAGGGACGTGGTGGTCCGATATTAGTTTAGGGACGTTTCGGTCCAATATTAGTTTAAGGACGTTTCGGTCCAATATTAGTTTAAGGACGTCTCGGTCCGATGTTAGTTTAAGGACGTCTCGGTCCAATATTAGTTTAGGGACGTCTCGGTCCGATGTTAGTTTAAGGACGTCTCGGTCCGATGTTAGTTTAAGGACATCTCGGTCCACGAGTTTAAGGACCCCGCAGTCCATATGGGTGTGTGGTCGTTGGGACCCGTCACCTCTTTGACGTCGTTGAGGAATTACAACGATGGATGTCAAAGGAGTTCGGAGATGTACCCTCGAACCGGATGTAGATTGATTTAGGAGAGCCATTTTGCTCAGTCAATTTAATTTAAGGACTTATGGCCACGATTGGGCTAAGTCCAGAAAGGATGCAGAGCATCAATTTTATTTGGGCCCAGCCCTTTTATTGCTTTGCAATTTATTTTGGCCTGCTAGGTCTTTTTGATTTGGGCCTAGCCCTTCAAGTAATGCATTGCATTTGTGCAAAGCACCAAGAATCTTTTAGATTCAGAAGTGCAGAGCACTTTTTAATTTCTTGATCTAAATTTAGATCAAAGAAAAGAAAGAAATCTTTTCTTTCTTTCTGTCTCAGAGAACCAGAGGTTCATAGCAAGTGCAAGGCACTATTTTTATTATTTTTATTTATTTATTTATTTATTTATTGAAGATCACTGATCTTGTTTTTTAGATCAATGATTTATTCTTTAAGAGAATTTTCTCTTATCTCAAAGGTTTTTACCTTCTTTTTTTTTTGTATTCTCAAGGAGTTCTCAAGAGTTCTCTTCTCTCTTCTTCTTTTTTTTTTTAAAACCCTCTCCTTCTTTTGAAATGAGGTTTGGGGTCCTTTTTATAGTGCTCAAGAATTAGTTAAATTTGTTCAATAAATCTTTTCCTGAGTGATTTGGGGAATTTTCCCCACCGTTGGATTTTTGATCCAGAGGCTCCTGTCTTATACAAGAAAATCTTCTTGTTTTAACAAGATTTATTTTGTTTTGCGCAACTCTCCCAGTGAGTGACATCGGTGCGCTTGCGCAGCAGCGGTTGCGCGACTGCGCAGACACGTGTCGCGCAGCCGTGCGCTTGCGCAGCAGCGGTTGCGCGACTGCGCAGACACGTGTCGCGCAGCCGTGCGCTTGCGCGACTGGGCAGACACGTGTCGCGCTGCGGTGCGCTTGCGCAGTTGAGTGTTGCTTATGTTTTTTAAAGAGCCTTGCTCTGATTGGACGACTGCCTTGGGCGTTGTGCTGCCGTGTCAACTTCTGACACGTGGCGCGTTGCGCGCAGCGCACGGGAACCGAAGCGTTGCTTCAAAATTTGAATTTTCAAAATTCAAACAGAGCCTTGCTCTGATTGGGGGAACATACATCTCTGTAACGACCCCAAAATCTTTATACATTTGTATTATCCCTCTTCAATAATATACCGTATTTATTTGTACTTGGTATTTTCTGTTTTCTCCTAAATTTATTATTATTTTATTCTTCAATCTATTATGTATATTTTTCTAGGTACAATTTCTCTTGCTTATATTTAAGTTTTTAACTTCTCATTCTTATTTTTCCTTTCATAAATATTTAACCCAAATCCATTATTCTTATTCTCTACAGCCCATTTGAAAAGTCCACATTCTTTTTAAGCAACAACATATATTTAATTCTAATTAAATATATGCATGAACAACCTTGTAGCTCATTGGTTAAGTCTTTGCATTGTTATTCTATAAGTTACATGTTCAAATCCCCATTCTTGCAATTATTTTTTATCATTTTTTATTCTTCTCATAACCTACAAATGAAACATTTCATTTCCAAAATGAATGGTGACCTTTCATTTTGGAAATGAAAGGTCTCATTTGTAGGTTATGAGAAGAATAAAAAATGATAAAAAATAATTGCAAGAATGGGGATTTAAACATGTAACTTATAGAATAACAATACAAAGACTTAACCAATGAGCTACAAGATTGTTCATGCATATATTTAATTAGAATTAAATATATGTTGTTGCTTAAAAAGAAAGTGGACTTTTCAGATGGGCTGTAGAGAATAAGAATAATGGATTTGGGTTAAATATTTATGAAAGGAAAAATAAGAATGAGAAGTTAAAAACTTAAATATAAGAAAAAGAAATTGTACCTAGAAAAATATACATAATAGATTGAAGAATAAAATAATAATAAATTTAGGAAAAAACAGAAAATACCAAGTAAAAATAAATACGGTATATTATTGAAGAGGGATAATACAAATGTATAAAGATTTTGGGGTCGTTACAGACATACAAACGGTAAGTGATCAAAACGGACTCGTTTCGTGCTTTGCGGTGAATATCGGAATTTGACAGTTTGTGCGCAACCGCTTTGACAAGTCGTGCTTCATGCCGGGATCAAGGTAAGGCCGGACAACTCATGATCAAGGGAGTATATAGGTAAACGTCGCGATTCGATCTTCCAAGCCAAAGCTGCAACCATTCTTTCTTAACTTGTTTTCTTGCTTTTCTTGTTTTCGTATTTTTTCTTTTTATTATTTGTGACAAACAACCAATTCATTAATTTGTTGAACCTTAAATCATTATCCCTAATACACAATTCCCTGTGGACTGACCCGTACTTGCCGGCTCGCTACAACGTGCCGTGCACTTGTGGTTATAAATATTTAAAATGAGAACGATCTCGCATGCACATTCCATTTCCTTCATTTCATATCTGTTTCCGTAACATACGATTTTGCGCGCGCGGGTGAATTCCCAACAAGTTTTTGGCACCGTTGTCGGAGAGTTGTTGTCATTAGGTATTGTTATTTTTGGTTCTTACCAACAAAACTAACGTTTAACACAATTTTTTTAAAAAACTAACAATACGATATTCTTTTCACTTTTGTTCTCTGTTCTGAAAACCTGCAATCACCCAGAAATTCAACTTAAAAATCAAGTTATGCCATAAGAGTACTTAGCTAGCTTAGAGAATCTACACAAAATTCGAGCACAAATACTCACTATTTGACCGGCGACATCCGTGCCAGATCCGAGCTTGCCGGCCCAGTTTGGGTATTTGTGAATTTTTTTCTTGTGTTGTCTCCAGTTCCTTGTTGGTATTCTGTTGGTATTGTTTGATTTTTATAATTTTGAGTGTGCAAGAATTGGGGCATATATATCGCTTTTGACACTAAATATCGTATTTTCCGACATTTCAGGTTTTTCGCGGATTTACGACCAGCGATCGTGCGGAGCGAGGTTCAAACTCAATTTCAAGTCATTAGTGAAGTATAGTGCCAAAGATCCGGATAGTTTGACTCGCGCAAGAGAACAATCAAAGAGTCGGATCACTTCAAAAGGTTTTTTTTAAACCAAATCACATTGGTACGTATTTCTTAACCCATTCCTCTCGAATCCGACGCATTCCAATATTCTATCTTTTGCAGGATTCTTCGCACAAAGCTTGCCACCAATTGCACAGAGAACTGACCGTATTTGTTGCAGCGCTTAAAACTTAAATGAAAAAGAATTGCTTAAGTTGCTTGATTTTTTGAATTCTTTTATTGGTTGCGCATTTGCATCTTAATACGGATTTAAGGGCAGAAAGACCAAACAAGATACGGTAAAGGATTTTATCACCTTCTTCCGTAGACCACAAATCACAAACTGCATTCTTGCATACCCCCAGTAATTTTTAAAATCAATTAGAACTTTGACTCTATGGACTTCGCGCTCATTAGGAGAAGTTGACTGTGTTTAGAACACCGCTTAACGGTATATCATTCACAGGGTGTCTAGGAAAGTGTTCAAGAGACAGGGTTATTTAATTAAGGAATTTCACGAAACCGTTGGAAAACCTCCCCTTCTCTCTTTCACTTACCTGGTTTCGTGATCAGTATATCTTGAGCCCGTTTCTCGACATAGTTTTACTTCGTCAATTAGGTTCTTGAGCAGGTCTAGTTGACTTAGAACAACATAGACTGCTTGGAGTGTGATATTGTTTATTTTTTTGACATTTGTGAATTCTTGTTAATATGAGTGATACACAATTCAATTCTATTTTTCACGATTTTTATTCATTTGTTTATACTCAGTCCCAATTAATTTGTACAAATTGCCAAAATTATTCCCACATTCATGAAAATTATCCTTTTCTAGGGGGTGACCAACCATCCCAAAGTTTTGATAATGGTCACGCACCTAACACTCTTGAACCCAGTCCCACTTCAACCGTAGACCAACTGATTAAAAATTATGAGAAAGAGGTCGACAGATTGACAGCTTTACCATCATCACCATCACAACCCCTCCAACCCAAAACAGTTGAACCATCTTTAGGGAGTGACGGTGAGTTGGATGCTAGGTTGACTGCTTTAGAAAAGGAGATTGAAGTGATAGCTGCGGTTGAGAATCAAACAGCTGCGACGCTAGCCCTGTTTATACAGCAATCTGAGCAATTATTTGTTGCTCAAGCTCAATCATTGGCTAGAATCAAGGAACAAGTGAAACATTTAGCTGTGAGGATTCTAGGGAGTGAACACCGTCAATCGGAACCCAATAGTGTTAATATCTATCATCTAGGAAGTCACCCGAGTGAGATAAAAGATCAATTGAATTTTGATGATTTCATAAATGATGATACGATTGTATTGACTGAGTGTTATCAGGACACACAAGAAAACCCTCTAAGTCAGTCCACCATTAGCCTTCAGGAATCCGCTGAACCTCTTGTCACTTGTGATTTAGAGATTGATTTAACCGAAGTAATACTTGAAGAGGAAATTCTTGAACCGACTGATTTTTGCTTTCCAATTTTAGAAGAGGGAGCTTGTGAATTTGATGGGTATGATTGGGATAGATTGTTAGAAGAAATCAATGATCAGAAACCCATAATTTTTGTATCACCTAGTGATATTGTTTCGGAAGAAACATTAGGGTGGGAACCAACTTTTCTGGATGACGTATACCTACCCATTTGTGAATGTGATGAGGAGGAAATTGTTTTGGGAGAGTTTGTGAATAATGAGAGTAAGACTGTGGAAAATCTTAGGGAGGAAGACAGTCTTGAAAAATATTCTTTCATGTCGAGTTTTGAGAAAATTTTTGCTGATGAACTTGATATTCTTGGTGAGTTTGAGTCGGGAACAATTTGGGAACATCCGAGAAACCTTTATTTTGCTGAATTTTTTGCGGATGAACTCCAGTTTTTAAACGAACCTGGCTTCGGAACTCAACATGTGCTTATTGAACATTCAATTCATTCAGAAAACAATTCTTTAACCTCCTCAAAATTTCATTTTCACTTTCAACGTCTTCTGATCCCCACCTTTACATGTCCATGCCCTTCGTTAACATTTAACATATTCTTTTTCTTTTTCTTTTTATTCTTTTTATACAGATTCTTTTACCAGCCATTGCACTATATAGACAAAAAATTTATGTGGCTGGTATTAATTTCTGGACTAACCCAGTCATTTAACTTGTGAAAATTGTAATTAGTCTTAGGTTTTTTCTTTTTCTTTGAATAAAATTCTCACCCTGATGTCTAAGTCTAGCTACCGGAGACGGGGGCAATGATGAGGACATCGTAAAACTCAAGTTTGGGGGTGAGCACTGCGTTTATTCAATATATTCTGCATTGCATACATATTAAAAAACCCATAAAAATTGAAATTTTTTCCTAAAAACATAAAAACTCTGTCATGTTAACTTATATTCGAAATCTGACGGTTCGGTTGATGAGTTAAAAATAACTAAATTCTTTTTATGAGACCGATAACCCGAAAAATAACCCTCCTTGTATTTAACCATAGCTGATATACGTCTTTTATAACACTTTACACGCGTCGTATGTTTTTGAGAATTTGATGAAAGTCTAACATGTCTCAAACTTTTTAAATTTGATAAATATCTTTAGGATCAAACAGGTTTGTTCTAAGTTAAGCAAAATATCAAGAATAGTTCATACGGTGAAGTGAATATGAGGAATATGATTGAGGTTTTAACAGAAGCTATAAGTCTGAAAAATAACCCATCTGAAACCTTGTTGGAGTAATTACACACCTTATCATATGTAACGTCTTTGGATTTAAAAGAAAAAGCTGGCTATATCTCCGTTTTCACTGAGTGCAGAATTATTTAAAATAAAATGTGTCTTTTGTTTTGTGGCCTTGGTAACTTGGGTAATTAAGTCCTTGGGGCGTCTCCGCACCTAATGCCCTAAAACCATCTGGTTTGGGAGTCATTGACCCAAAGCTCGCTAAGTTTCCAATCGCCAGATAAAATAAGCTAAGCAAGTGTTCTCTCCGAGTTAAAAGTCCTAACGGTTCTTTGTGGGAGAATAATCTTGGCGGAGACGAATTTTCTATTAAAAACAGTTTTTTTCGCGGAGATATGAAAGTTTGTATTCATTAAGACATTTTGCATGATAACGAAAGGTGTGTATGAGCAAAAATAGGTAAAAGGTAGGAGTGAAGATTAAGACTTAGGTTCTCTGTTAAAAATGATTTAATATTCTGACTTGAAACCTAATTGGAAAATAAAACTTGAGAAAATTTTAACTCCTTTCAAACTCGTGTGATCCTTCAGAAGTTTATCCTGGTCTGTAATTATGATATGATGACCCTAATCAATGTTCTTAAAACTTATGGACACTACTCGCACAATCACGTAAAGACGCGTATCAGCTTATGTTAAACAAATTGTGAGGAGTGAAAAATAGGGTTTAACGTTTCTGACTTGGGTAATAGAACTTCTAGCTTTAATCACTAACTTTAGGATTAGAATCAATAGTTTCTCCGCAACGCTAACTTGACTGGATTTTGTGGGTGTAATCTGCTGAAAACCCTCAGGAGACAACACTCCTCCTACTAGGGACACCTAGAGGTTTAACGGATTATTGTACATGCTCAGTGCAATCGCGTTCCCTGCGAAAGTGAGGCTAGGATTTTTTGTATTGCTCGGGACAAGCAATAGATAAGTTTGGGGGTATTTGTTCATCACAGAAAACTGCAATTTAATACCGCTCATTCGTTATTTATTTTGTTTATATCGGTACTATTAACCAGTGTCTGCTCAGTAATTACAGATTACATATATTCGTGATAAAATACTGAAAACACATTTAAAATCACGGATATAACATTTGGGAGCTGACACTGCAGACGGAACAGAAAAATGACCGATATCCGAAGAGCTCTTTTGCAAAATAATGTGCACACAATTTTGGTCCAACACATACATGTGTGACACTAGCTCTTTGGCACTAGATCATGATGGGGCTGCCATGATGCAAGGCACAAGTGGGATGGGTATAATGTGCATTAAATGAGCATTGAATGCTAAAAGTATTAATGTGATGCATTGCTCCATGTTTCACTCAAATCTCTGAGTGCATCAAAGGCCTATACAGAGAAATCTAGCAGCACCAGAAGGATATTGGGAAGCACACAAACCCATCACATGAATACGAGCTCAAGAGCTCAGATTCCAATTGGCCACATACCCTATATGGCCGAGCAAGCCGGCCCCCCTTACCCAATTGACCCCATATTTTCACAGAGCCTCCCTTGCTACCATGTCAGCTCATTTTTGTTGTTTGTTTATTTTTCTTTGGCGCCTATAAAATCAGACCAGTGGGCAAGTGATCAAGGGTCTCACATGCACATATTCTATCTTATAGTTTTAGTTTGTTCTTTTGTTTAGCTTGAGGGTGAGTGAGTTTCATCATTGGTTTCTTCTTCTTCTTCTTCCCTTTTGAAGCTCTCTTTGGAGAGCTTCATTAAGGAGGTTGAACAAGCTACCAAAAATCTTGTATCTCATTTCTTCACGTGTTAATATATATTGTTGTTTCTTTTATTCTTGCTTCTTTTCTTTACTTGCTTTATTATCATGCTTAACTAATTCTTTGGTTGTGGTAATGGTGAGGAAGTGAGATAAAAGGCTTTGCCTCCTCCACCTCTTGTTTATGTTTCATGTGCTTAATTTATGATTCTAACTTAAATATTGCTTATGTATTGATATGATATGGTATTTTGAAACATTGTTACTTTGTAACCTCCTCATATACCATATTCATTCTCTTTCCTCATTTCAATGTTTAATGTTAAAATCAATTTAGTGTTAAGTTTGCTAAGTTTGGATATGGTATGTTGTGATAAGGTGCTTGACGAGCTCTTTGTTTCATATACTATATACTATCACAAACCTTTAGCAAACTCAGCACTAAAACCATTTGCTCTCACTAACTACTTTGTGTTTTTGTTGTTGCGGTATGCTTGCTAACCCGTGTGTTTAGTGTTGATACCCCAAGCTCGGACATACAAACGGTAAGTGATCAAAACAGACTCGTTTCATGTTTTGCGGTGAATATCGGAATTTGACGGTTTGTGCTCTGCAACCGCTTTGACAAGTCGTGCTTCATGCCGGGATCAGGGTAAGGCCGAACAACTCATGATTAAGGGAGTGTAGAGATAAACGTCGTGATTCGATCTTCCAAGCCAAAGCCGCAACCATTCTTTCTTAACTTGTTTTCTTGCTTCTTGTTTTTGTATTCTTTCTTTTTGTTATTTGTGACAAACAACCAATTCATTAATTTGTTGAACCTTAAATCATTATCCCTAATACACAATTCGCCGTGGATCGACCCGTACTTGCCGGCTCGCTACAACGCGCCGTGCACTTGCGGTTATAAATATTTAAAACGAGAACGATCTCGCGTGCGTATTCTGTTTCCTTCGTTTCATATCTGTTTCCGTAACATACGCGTTTGCGCGCGCGGGTGAATTCCCAACAACTATTTCAAATCCCATCGAACACCCGAAAACACGTCGTCAAGACATCAGCTCATGAGGCGAGCCCTGTCTTTCGCCTTCGTCAATGATACTCTTTATATGAGATCATTCGACAGTTTATGGCTAAGATGCTTGGGACCAGAGGAAGCTAGGTGGGCCGTCCAAGAAACTCACGACGGACTCTGTGGTTCTCATCAAGCTGGGCCAAAGATGAAACTGAAGATCAAAAGAATGGGTTACTACTGGACCACAATGATTCAGGACTGCCTAGAATATGCGAAGCAGTGTCACTCGTACCAAATTCATGGGGACTTCATCCACCAGCATCAAAATCCGCTGCAGCCAACACTGGCTAGTTGGCCGTTCGAAATGTGGGGAACTGATATAATCAGACTTATCGATCCAACATCATCTAAGGGACATCGGTTTATATTAGCGACGACCGATTACTTCTCTAAGTGGGCAGAAGCTGTACCGCTAAGAGAAGTGAAGACGGAGAACATCCTCCATTTCTTCAGGACACACGTTATCTACCAGTTCGGCACTCCACGACGGATCATCTCGGAGAATGGGCCAGCCTACAGGAGCCATAGAATCAGTAGCTTCGCACAGCAGCATAATATAGATTGGAGATACTCTTTGGTCTATAATCTTCGAGTTAATGGTCTAGCTAAGGCTTTCAACAAGACCTTGACGAAGATCATAAAGAAAACAGTGTTCAGAAATAAAAAGGACTGGCACGAAAGACTGCATGAAGCTCTCTGGGAGTATCGAACCACATTCAAAACGGCCACGAATACAACGCCATTCGCGTTGGTATTCGGCACGGAAGCGGTACTTCCCTTGGAGATAGATCTATCCTTTCTACGAGTAGCAGTTCGGTATGAGCTGACGGATGAAGAAAATGCCCATCTTCGGGTTGAGGAGCTTGATGCCTTCGATAAAACTCGCCTCATGGCGCAGCAAAACCTGGAAGCTTATAAAGTAAGGATGACGCGCTCATACGAAAGACTGACCAGGCCGAGAACATTCCGCCAAGGCAAGCTCGTGCTAGTCGTAAAAAGACCTATGATCCCCAACCGTGCAAAGCGGGGGAAATTCGAGCCAAACTATGAGGGTCCGTACATCATAGACAATGTCTACCAAGGTGGGGCCTACTTGCTTATGAACATGCATGGCGAAAGTCCCTTCCGGCCAATAAACGGCCGATTCCTTAAGAAATACTACGCTTGAAAAGTCACGGCTCAGGTTAATGATAGATGAAGACGCTCATGTCCGCTCGCTGTCTTCCTAAGTCCAAACTCTATAAGTAGTATCCGGCAAAACTTCGCCCCTAGGCCAACCAATGGACTGAGATGTCCCTAAACTAACAATGGACCGAGATGTTCCTAAAACTAACAATGGACCTAGGCGTCCCTAAACTAACAATGGACCGTAATGTCCTTAAACTAAATACATCTCCTCAAATACGGCGATAGTGGAATTCAAGTCCACAAGTCCCAGCGGTGAGGACTGCTACTTAAGTTCTGTTGGCCGTGCAGCTGCCTCGGTGGTGAAGTTTCCCATAAGTTCCATTGGCGCAAAAAAGGGACGTCCCCAAGCGAAATGAGCATGGATGAAAACCCGAAAGGGCTCCGTGAGTAAAAATAGCAGGGCTACCGGTGAGTTTGTGAAAACCTGAAAGGGCGCGATCTCGTTAAAATAAAAACACCTACAAGGTCCTCTCGACCTTGTAAGGAGAAAACACCTGCGTGAGATCCTTACGACTCACAAGGGAGCAACGCACTTAGGGATCCCCACGATTCCTAAGGAGAAATTACACTTACGAGATTCTCACGACTCGTATGGAGAATTCCCCCATATGAGACCCTCACGGCTCATAGGATTCAAATGCCTTAAGATACGGGGATCTGAACCCGTTCTTAAGCCATCACACTCCCCAGTTGACCTACAAGCGGTCCAATAAACGTTCCATCACCAGGTCCCACCAATGTCGAGGAGTGTTCTCATATGGTGAACGACACTTGTATGTCCTCTCGACTTATAAGGAGAAAATGCTCTTATGAGATCCTTACGACTTATAAGAGAACACACACTTGGGGATCCCCACAATTCCTAAGAAGAAAATACACCTACGAGATCCTCACGACTCGTAGGAAGAAATACCTTTATGAGACCCTTACGGCTCGTAAAGCCAAAAAGCCTATGTCAACAGGATCTTAACCCTGTTTGCTAATCCACCTTTGTTCAAATCGACAAGGGCAAATGATGATTCGCTCCTGACAATATTCCAATCGTAGCGATACTGATGCCTAAGTTGGTATAAAATGCTAAGTCCTTTCAAGGCAAATGATGATTCACTCCTGGCAATATCCCAGTTGTAGCGATACTGATGCCTAAATCGGCATCAAATTCCAAGCCCTTTCAATGCAAATGATGATTCGCTCCTGGACACATTCCAGTCGCAACGGTGCTGATGCCAAGATTGGTATCGGATCTTAAGTTCCATACTTGCAACAAAAATCGGCGAGCAAGAATGCATATGAAATAGCCGAAATGATAGGGCAACTCCCAATAAAAATCAGCGAGCAAAATACATGCATATAAAAACAGCCGAAATGTTTGGGCAACTCGCAATAAAAAACAACGAGTAAAAATAAAAGAACAGCCGAAATGATTGGGCAACGCAAAAAAAAAAAGAAAGCCGAAATTATTGGGCAATCGCGACTTTCGCGATTTAAAAAAGCTGAAATGATAGAACATCGCGAGAAGAAATAAAAAAAAGGAATAAAACTTTTGCCCTGCAGGTGAGTCCACATCGACCCCTGTATACAATCCATGGGCACAAACGAAGAAGGGAACCACATTTCCTACTAGACTCGATCAGAAAGAGAGCCAAATCTCGACGGCAACATCTACAGCCTAGAGATCAACAACGTCGTTTCTTCTCACACCAGCAGGATGCAGACGCAACGTCAACAACCGACCCTACGGTCAAAACAATGTAGCCATGGTAATGTCCCTAGTTTCAAGACTCGACGGTTCACAGACAACCTAGAGACAATCTCGACATTCATCGCAATATAGCAGACACAATGTCAACAAACGAAGCGAAGGTAGATCCCTGGCTTCAGGGTCTCGACGTCAACATCTACAGCTTAGAGATCACTATGGCGTTCCTTCTCACACCAGCAGGATGCAGATGCAACGTCAACAACCGACCCTAGGGTCAAAACAATAGAGCCATGGCAAAGTATCTAGTTCCAAGACTCGACGGTTCACAGATAACCTAGAGACAATCTCGACATTCGTCGCAATATAGCAGACACAATGTTAACAAACGGAGCGAAGGAAGACCCCTGACTTCAGGGTCTCAACGGCAACATCTACAGCCTAGAGATCACCACGTCGTTCCTTCTCACACTAGCAGGATGCAGACGCAACGTCAACAACCGACCCCAGGGTCAAAACAATGGAGCCATGGCAAAGTCCCTAGTTCCAAGACTCGACGGTTCACAGACAACCTAGAGACATTCTCGACATTCATTACAATATAGCAGACACAATGTCAAAAAACGAAGCAAAGGAAGATCCCTAGCTTTAGGGTCTTGAAGGAAACTCAAATAAAACCTGAAAGACTATCGGAGATCATCCCACACCAGCACGGAGTGGTCATGACTTATCGGGGCTCCCAAATTGAGCCTAACCTCAAGTAAAAAGCGTCATGGAAAATCCCTAACGCTTGCTCTTCCGACGGTAATATGACCTGGGAGATTAGTTGAAAATGTCTTGTCCAGCCCCCAAAGGGATCAGAGACACGACAGTCATGGGGCTACTCGAATAGCAAGATTGCATATCGGGTAATACATCGGCCAACGCGACGGTACGACGGACAAAAACCCTAGTACCACAGACCCTAACGGACTTCTATCAGCAGAGGTTAACTGTGACGTTAAGACATTCTTGCGAGAACTTCTCGATTCATCTCGACTCGTAGGGAAAACAATGTTTCTGTGAGAACTTCTCGACTCGTCTCGACTCGTAGGGAAAGAGCCTTAAGCAACGGGGATATCAACCTATTTCCTAAGCACTGGGGCCCTGCAAGTAGGTCCAAAATGGACTATTGTATACTATCCATAGGCCACACTCTCCAAAGTCGAATATCGGTAAGGAGGGAAAAAACCACTTACGAGTCCTCTCGATTTGTAAAGGGGAAAAATCTCTTGTGAGATCCTAACGACTCTCAAGAGAAAACGCACTTAGAAGATCCCCACGACTTCTAAGGAGAAAATACACCTGCGGGATCCTTTCGACTCGTAGGGAGAAAACCCTTTATGAGACCCTCACGGCTCATAAAGTTGAAAAGTCTTAGGCGGCAGACCTGAACCTGTTTCCTAAGCCATCGCTGCCCTACAAGGAGGTCAAGATAGACTATCTACGGACCACATTTGCTAAAGTTTCATGCCACTGAAATGAATAAAAATATGTCTTTTATACATGAATCAAAATGAATACAAGATGCTCTTATTCATGAATGAATAAAAAAAAGAAAGAAAAGCGCTAGTATGAAGAAAAATCTGCCTTTTATTCAGGAATCAAAATGAATACAAGATGCTCTTATTCATGAATGAATACAAAAAAAAATCTTTAAGCCGGCGGACGGTGCAATAAGCCAATAAGTTCGTCATGCTTCCACTGGACCTTGGCTTCAAGCTCCATAAGTGCGGCAAAACGGGCCCCCGCCCGAGTCTGGTGAGTCTGATATGAAGCAAACCGACTCTCAAGCTCCCTTTCGGCAACTTTATGGGCTTCAACCATCTCTCAAGTAAAGATAACAGCTTTATCAAGAGCCACCACCTCCGTGATAGCTTCTTGAAGCACCCGCCAAATTTCATACGTACAGGTAGTCTTGGCAGTAAGCTGAGCCTGAAGTTCCCCCAAAGCATTCGAAGCTAACTCCCTCTCCGAAAACTTCCGGTTGAGCCTCTTCTCGCAAGACTGCAGATTGGATGCGCACTGTTCGATCTATCCCCACAGACTCGATTTCACGGTTATGATGTCGGAGGGAAGGCGGATGCACTCAAGCCCGTGTAGGCAGACTTCCACTCGGCAACAATACTCAACCCAGACGCATACCAATGCTTCATCATGATAGGTGGCGAGAACGGACAAGGAAGCATTGGCCTCGACAGCAAATTCTTCGGCCGTGATAGAGGTAACAGCGCGAAGGTCTTTGATGAGAGCCGTCAGGGAGTAGATGCTTTGTTTCGCCATCCTTTCAGACGCACGCCGGGCATAAGGACCCGGTGGCATGAAGATCCGAGATTCCAGCGGAGTTAGGGTTAGCAGAGCTATCAAGATTTGTGAACAGTCAATAAGATTCATAAGCATGGAATAGAAAAAGAAATGCCAAAGATAAAACCTCACTTACCCACAGTCATGCAAGGGGGTTTGAAAGATCCTTAGCTCATCAAGGATCTCAATTTTGTCATCAGCTTCCAGAACTGTGGAGAGCATGTTAGCATCATAAAAAAAGAGAGATGATAATAAAACAAAAGAGGTTAGAGGACACCGGCCTTGCCCAGAAGAAAGGACTATGCTTTGTGGGGGTATCGCTTGTGGGGTCGCTATATCAAGTAGACGCTGGAAAGTCTTCTTGGGAGATAGATCTATGATAGAAGCCGCCGGTTTCCGTAATTCTGAAGGAAAAAAGAGTTCAGATAACGGAGAGATCATTAAAACGAAATGTAGGAGATTACCTTCGATGCTCCGCCCGCCTTGGACTGGGGGGATAGCAGCTTCGGCAGTCTCCTCCACACCATCAGGTACAGCACTAGAGACCTTTGCCGGCATGGCGGCTTCCAATTCAGAAACAACAGCCACCACTTCAGGCTCTGAGGAGGCAACAGCTGTCTCAGCGATCCTTTCTACAATCTCCAGGACGCCACCAGAGAGATCCACTGGATCTACGGCTGGTAAGGTCACCTCTGCGGAAAGTACAGATGCTAAAGTGACGGAAGTCACCATCGGGAGCTCCAAGATAGGACTAACGGCTTCAACAAACTCTTCTACACCCTTTGGTGCGTCACTAGAGATGTCCATAGGGTTCGTAACCAGTGGGGTCATCTCTGCTGGAGGAATAGATACCGAAGGAACATAAGCTACCACCGGAAGCTTCACAGTAGGAATAGCGGCTGTAATGATCTCCTATACACCTGCCGGTGCGTCACGAGAGACATTTGTAGAGTCCGCAATTATTGCCCGATCTGTATTCAAATCTTTTTCCGCCGCCGAAGTCCCTGCAAAGTTTTCATGAAAATGAGAAGACATAAAAGTAATACAGACTATTCGCTTAAAGAAGGACATGAGAAAGATGCATACCAATGCGCCAAGGAGCTTGAAGTATGGCTTTCTCCAGACATTTTTCCTTTCTTGCTAAGTGCGCTCGCCGGGGTTCAAGTGCAGATGAATGACTGCTTGTCTTTAATGCAAGTTCGTCTTCGGAGGCGATCGTTATTGGCTGTTTGAGGGCCCGTTCTTCTTCCATCAGCAAAGGACCCATATGTACCCGTCGTAATGATAGATCAATGTCATAGAAAATAAACGGAGGGTAGGGCTTTTTCCGGATGCGCACGTTCTCGGTCTCATCCTGTGAGCGCCTTAAAGCCTTAGCCAATTGCGCGGCTTTCTCGGCGGACGAGCCAGGATACATAAGACCGGCGTCCGATTCCTCCATAGCTATCGGTTCGTCCTGAATGAACGGCTCGGACTCAAGCAAGGTGTCAAGTAGGCCGGCGACCGATCTCTTCCTCCTCTTAGAACTTGTGCTAGCACTGACCGAAGAACGGTTCCTGCCCTCGGCGCTTTGGCACGACGTTGACCAACCTCGCTTCTGGTATTCCCCTTTGGCGATACCACTGCTGATGACATCGCCACTGATGACGCCGCCATAGATGACACTACCGCTGGCGCTTCATTGGAAGCCTTTGCTTGGGCTCTAGTGCGCACTGGCATACCAGCAGTGCGAGGAGTCGATTATGTTTCTGCGGTCTTGGGGATAAGTACCACACCGCTATCCCTCAATGGAGGGCGAACCACTGTCCGCGGCCGCAACAGAATGCCAGTGGCTTGGGTCGGAGCTGAAGCTCTACATTCGAAGAGCACCCGCTTCTCCTCGGCAATGACGGGACCTGCTCGATGACGATACAAACTCGTAAAAGACCCCACACACCTTGGAAGGTAGTCGGATTCAGGGATCATAAAATGGGAGACGGTGTTTAGCAGCATAAAATGATGGATGACGTCACGAGTGACTTCCAGAGATTAACTAAGAATGCCTCGAAAGGGACACCCTGGTTATAACCCAATTGCTGGGCAAAGCGGTGCGGATTGTACCGCATAAAAAGAGCCATGTTATTCTGACGGAATACCAAGTAGCCCGGCCTAATCGAGTTCAGGTGCATAATCTCTTTAGGCTTTAGAGATGGCGCTCCCCCTTTGATAGATCAAAAAGATGTTGAACGGGCCCCGCAGGAGCAGGGAGAACTCGGTCACCAAACACCATCCAGTCCTCATTTGAATATGGGTTGAGCAACACGCGGAGGGCTCCTAGCTGAGTCGGATCGGGAGCAGAAGTATCCACCAACCTCATAACCCGTGGAAATGCATAAGAGTCATAGAAATCTGGCCGCCAATGTGCTGCAAATGCTCCCAGTACATGCATCTCGATCCACGACGTGAAGTAGTGGAGGGAGAAATTCACAACATCCGCACCTGGGGTCGAAGTATTGCCCGCAACGCTTAATCCATGATATAGGTGCGACAGTCCCGCAATACCAATGGCTAATCGTGCCCCTTTAGCTACGCGATGAGCATGGTAGAAGATGGAAGCTCTCATGAAGCGTCGATGCGTCGGAATGGCGAACCAACTGAGCCAAAGGCTGATAAAGCCGATGAAGAAGGTCTTTTCGTCCATGCCAGGGGACACAATCGCATCGAAGTGTAAGTCGATGTACAACACCCCACAAGTTGCGGGGAGGCGGAAATATGAAAAACAATCTTGTTGTTTGAGTTAACATCGACTAACCGAAGAATCTTTGCTAAACTATAACTAACATATACATAGGAGTTGTTAACTACTATGAGAAGTGATTATACCTAGTGAATCTAGTCCTTCGTCTTTTCGTTATCCACTTCCTCCTCGACCTCCTCTACGTAATAGACGATCCACCCGAGAGCTTCTATTCCAAGCTTCACCTCTAATCTTGAGGTAACTAGGTTTCTTCAGTTGCTAATCAAAGGTACCTAGGTGATATAGAGTGAGGTTATGGATTAATTAGTCTATCTAATCCTTGATCTCAACACATGAGGGGTAGGATTAGGGTTTGAAGAGAGAGTGAGCTTGAGGAGAGAGAAGGTGAGCAAGAGAATGAGAATGAGATAATGATCTCTCTTGAATATATGAAGCATAATGATTTATCAAAATAAATAAATAAAATGATTAATCATCATGCTTCATTTATTCATATGAGTGATTCATCTCATGAGTCATTAGTTCAATAAATGAAGCATTAACTCTAAGGATGAATCACACAAATGAGTCATTAAAACAATAAATGCAAATGCCACCTAAACCCCCAAGTCACCATCCTTCTAGAAGCTTCTCGCCAAATTACGAGAACGCCCCTCCTATCCGTTAAAACACGGAAAAACTTTAGACTGTATAAATCCAATAATCCGATACTAGAATCTGGCTTAAACCAAAGCCGGCTAGTAAAAACTGTCCGAACGTCGTACGTGCGTAAACACACGTATGCGTCCGAACCCTTGTCGTAAAACCATACGACCTCTATATCGTTTCTCCTGGAGCAGGAAAACTCTTTGTGTGGGACTCTAAAGACTCGACTACTACGCTGGAAGTGGGTTTAACCACAGACCGCAAGCGGCACTAGCTGTACGTAACGGTCCCCAGGTAGATGTCGATAAGAAGGCTGATGAAGAAACCCATCCGAACTCCTACTGAGCCTGATGTGACAATCTCCGTATAGTCTGGTCTATTCGTTTAGGACTATCGCATATCGGGCCTAGGGGGCGGCAAGCGTCAGTCCCCTAAAAGTGGTATAAGTCGTGTCGGAGTGAAGCCCATTACACCTTGAGAAACTACTGGAACCTACCAGTAAATCTCGCTTGCCATGGCCAGGGACTTTGCGTAATGTCTCTCTGACACAGCGCGATATCAACTCCCAATACCGAGAGAGACGAATCCTGTCTAACCACCACTGCCTCCAAGTGCTCGGGACTGCACCCAACTGCTACCTGTTTGCACGACTCCTTTGAGTCGTGGTAGGGTAGCAATCTAAGAACAGTGTGACACACTCAAGGCGAAGTAGCAGTGTCAAGTCTGCGGACTATGCTGTACTCATGTCACCTGGGAACTGTTAACTGACGACGGGTATAATACCAACCAACAGTTCCCCACGAGTCCTGTCCGGTGTACCCGTAACCCAACGAGCACCTGTATACTATCTCCAGTACGACGTACTGACAGCTGTGGGGCAGACCATCTCCCCAATGGGGATGAGAAGCGTTCACACTAGTCTACTCCGGAGTATCGATGCCCTGTCTCGATAATCCTACGACTAGGGACCTGAAAAAGGATGTGGTTGTAGACTACCCAGCCCCCACTAGTGTGACTGCCATCACAACGCTGGTAGTCAGCAAGATCCTAAGGGCTCTATCAATACGTATACTCACATATTAAGATAGATAAAACCAAGTAGCATACTACCATATTTAGCAAGACTGTTATATAACTGTGAATATCCCAAGCTTCCATTAAGTAATATACAAGCTAGTATGATACAATAATGGCCCCTAGGGCATATACACTAACACGAAGGACACGGTCGACGAGATCGGAATATAAAACTGCGGCAAGTCTTCCTCTTTGGCCGGCAGTTTATTCATCCCAAACTCAAAAGGGTCGTCAATGTTCGCAAACTTTAGAGCCTTTTTGGATAAAACGCCTTCACGGATAAAGCAGGCGATGAAGCTCTCAAAGGTGACGCCCTGTCCTTCTGACGTCGCGAACAGTTTCTCAAAAAATACTCAGAGTCTTGATTATACTGGGGTAGTTATGGCGGACGGCGTTTTCAGTCGTCAAGTCGTCAAGTATAGTCGGCATGGTCGCGAACACGTACTAGTTGGGAGGCAGCAACTCTTCATAATGCTATCCCCTAATTAGCAGTCCAGAAATCTGGCGAAACTCTTCCAGTGAAATAGAGACCTCACATTCCCCTAGAAAGAAGATGTCGGTGGGAAGATTCCATTGGTTCAGAAAAGCTTTAACCTATCAGATATGAGGGGCCTAGTAATGAAAAAGAGACGTGTATACCGCTTGATATAGCCTAACCTTCTGCAACCATGCACTGTGGGCGGGAAGAACATATCGAGCCTAAGGAAGATACCCTACTGGGTGGCGAAGGCTAAGCCCTACCTTATAAATTTGTCCCCTGGGTTGGGCTTCACTTTGACAAATGCGGCGCCCCAAGATATCTATAGCCGGCAATGGCTGGTTAGTTATCCCGGTTGTTGATGGCTCAAGCCGGCTTGTAGGAGTCCAATTAGCTGCCTCCACCGCATAAGCGGTCTGCGGGCGCTCCATCAGCGATATTGGGTGGAGAGGCTCTGTTGACACCTCACAAGTAAAGCTGCGGCGACCCCGGATGATGTGACCATACCAAACTCCCCATAAAGGTAGACTAGTACAGTCTCTATCATGTGCCCTGATCATCGTCATAGCTTCCTCATCCGACGGCGATTGCGGAAAAGCGGCGTCTAAACGAGTAAAGGGAAAGTAGAGAAGAGAAGCCATCATTCCTGAAATAAGGGAAAGAAAATCCATTAATGAAATATATATATATATATAACAACAGAAGGAAACGATAGGAAGTTTGTTCCATGGGACCACTGATTGCAAAACTAATGGACCCCACAAAATCAATATGGCGGCTCACCAATGATGAGACAGGATAATCATTGTGAGAATAAAAAAAGATTCTCATTATGCAAACAATGGAGTTTAAACAACTCTTGACTTCATCATAGAAAAAAACGTATTCTGTTAAAATACCCAACAAATTTAAATTTGTGCAAATAAGGGTAAAACCCTTTGAAAATATTCTCAAGAACGCCAGGGAATGAAATTCCCGAAGGGCCCTCCTGATCTTTCAGAGCTAAGCTCTTTGGTGAGGAATTAAATTCCTTTTAAGCGGTGGAATTAAATTCCAGCAACCCCCATGATAGGGAAACAAAAAATAGAATTAAAATACCAAGAATCCTCAAAGATCAGAGGAGAAATGCCCAATCTTTGAAGACATTGGGGTTTACTACTCAAATATTACGTCTTTTGGATCTCTAAGAGATGGGTTTGAGAAGAGAGCAAAGCCCTTATGGTGGATTTAAAATCCAGAGAAAAAAGAGAATTAAAGAAAAGGGTTTCTTTGTCGTTCAAGATCTTTACCTAAAAAAGTTCTTTCTGACAGAGTTTAACCCTGAAATTTCAATGGGCAGAGAACTAAGCTCTGAAGAAGAATTAAATTTTCAAAGAAGACAAGAAAAGAAGAAGATGAAAGAATAATGGCTTCCTAAAGACAAAACCCTTGCATTTATAAAACGTGATGGGGAGCGGTTCATCTTCCTATTCCCCTGGGCAATCCAACGGTTGTAAGGGTGACATCGTTGCATTCACATGCAAGCCACATGAGAACAATGCTGTGGGGGCATTTGTTCTCTTATAAAAAAGGGGAAAGAAGAGAAAAGAAAATAATGAGAAAAAAGCGATGGGAAAATTTCCCATTAATAGAGTATCACGTGCTCACACGTGAGCGCCTAGATACAAAGATTATAGGTGCCGCGATTAACAATTGACAGGCTGAAATTGAGCCTCACGTGCAAGCACGTGAGCATCTATATACAAAATATATGGGTGCCATATTAAAACAATAGCAGACCGGAGAAGATCACGTGTTCGCACGTGATGCACTATTAGGCTGTTGCGATTAAGCAAACAAGTTTAACTCAGTAGGGGTCACGTGCTACACGTGAGTGTTCCCATTCACCTTCCAAGATGATAGAATTAAATTCTAAATAAAGGGATCGAAACTCTATGTGGAAAATATTTACTTAAATCTTTCTAAACTATCTGATATAATTAAATTCTATATATATGGGATATATATCCCTGATCTTCTTTAAAACAGAAACATCTTCTCTGTTGTTAAATGAAAGTCCTTTGGATCAAAGATCCAACAATGATAATCTGATAGAATAAAATTCTATCTTAGGAAAATATTTCCTAATCTTGTTAAACAAATAAGAAATCTTCTCTGTTAAACAGAGAGTCTTTGGATTAAAAATCCAACGGTGGTTAAAATTCACCGATTGATCTAAATGATCATGGAATCAATCATGATCTCTCAATGAGAGATTCTCTTAACAAATTTATTCTTATTCTTCTCGTATAAATAGGAGCGAGAAGAGGAGGAGAAAGAGGAAGGAGACCCCCCATAAGTTTTGAGAAACAAAAGAAAAAGAGAAAAAGAGAATTCAATTCTCTAGAGGAAGAAAATCCCCTTCTTACACAAAAAAACCTAGGTAAGAAGAAAGACACAAAGATTATTTTATCTCTTCTTTAAGGGTTTAACCCTTCAAAAAAGGATCTTAGTTCTTCCTCTGGTTGAGATCTGCAGAAGCAGATCTCCCCGCAAGTTGAGAATTTAATTCTCCTCGGGAAGATTCTGTTATGCAGACTCAAAACTTAGAGGTAAGAACTAAGTTTGAAGAATTTAATTCTTCCAAAAGTATACAAGAATTTAATTCCTCTGATAAAATTAGAGTTTAACCGTGCAAAAGAATTTAATTCTTATAAAACAAGGGACCTAAAAATTCTCAAAACTCAGATTAAAATCTTTGTGCATGTAAAAGAAAAGACTGGGAATTCATTAGTGTTCGACATTATAACGAAAGCTCACGTGTTCCCACATGAGCACATCTGAGAAACAAAAAGAAAGGACTGAGGGCGCCTCACGTGCTCCCACGTGACCCCTTAAAACGAGCGCTCAGCAATTACATGAATAAGAGAATAAATCCGAAGACAGTTCCCATTTTAGGGTGCCTCACGTGTTCCCACGTGACCCCCAAACAGTTGCTTAACACTTATATGGAAAAGGGGAAAATTCCAAAGACAACGCTCACATTTTAAGCACCTCACTTGTTCGCACGTGAGCATTATATGAGCTAAGTGCTTAGCACTTATAAAAGGAAGAGGGAATAAATCCAATGAGACAGTACCCAACTTTGGGGTGCCTCACGTGCTCACATGTGAGGGCCACAGGAATTAAATGTTTAACACTTGTATATATAGATGGGGATTTGAACCCCAAGGGCACAGTACCAACTTTCAGGTGCCTCACATGCCACACGTGAGTGCCCCAAATTTCAGTGTTTAACACCACTTTAGAGCCTCACGTGAGAGCACGTGAGCACCGAGCATATATTAGTGTTTAACACTATAAGGAACCAACTCCAGCCCCAAATTGGTTAAGTCCTCTTGAGATTAAAACGTCTTGGATCTCCAAATAGATTGAGCCTCTATGCTGATGACTTCCCAAACTAATTGACCAGAACAATGTCCATCACACATCTCCTAAGTTGATATTAGTCTTCCAAAAATGACTAATGATTCTCAGATGGTCCACCATGATCTCTCTCCTCAATTTGGAATTTGGTTCAAGGGTACATCTCTCTACACCTCTGATATATGTCGTTGTAATTCCTCAACGTCTTCATAGAGGTGGTCGGTCCTGACAACTAACTGCTTTTGTATGCACTTCCCAAAATGGCGACTACGGACATAAACGTCCTTAAACTAACAACGGACCATAACGTCCTTAAACTAAAACAAAAGAGCCCAAATGCTCTTTTGTTGGGTCTGAATGATCCCAAAATCCTGTTGAGTAGATCTTAGTCTAAAATTAGACTAACGTATCCTCAACAAACATTTAACTTGATCTTAATCTCAAACGAGATTAACGATCCTTAAATTGACCCAAACCCAAATCTAAAAATATATGGATTTGGACTAATCCACGCCCTACGGGCGACAACATAAATTAGTCTCTGTATACAATCCACGGGAAACCAAAAATAAAACAAACACACACGACACGAAGTGACCCTCTGGAGCAGGAGAAAGTGGTTATCCTACGCTGTAACGTTGTTAGTTGTATGTATGCCCTAGAGGCCATTATTATACTTGAGATGTATATTTTAGGGAGGACTTTCTTGCTCGATATGATAGTACGCTATCTGGTTGCTCTTTATCTTAACATGTACACTTACTGTCTCTCTGTTACATGTTGATAAATCCCTCAGGATGTGTACTTGACTACCAGGATTATGATGCAGATCATACTAGTGGGGCCTGAGCAGTCCATGAGTCCATCCTTCAATTGTTTCTAGTCGAGGGAATATCGAGACAGGGCATCGATATTCCAGAGTAGACTAGCGTATAGCTTCTCGACCCATGTGATGGGCGATGGATGATCCCATATCCATTAGTGTTTGACATCAGAGATGGTATACGGGTGCTCAGTAGAGACTGGGTACACTGAACGAACTCGCCGAGAACTCCTAGATGGTATTATACCTCACGTCAGATAGCAGTTCTCTGGTGACACTGGTACAGGTTAGTCTGTCGACCCAAGATCGTCATAGAGTCTTGTGTGTCTCCTACTGTACTTTGATTTCCACCCTACCACGGCTCTACTGAGTCGTGCAAACATGTGTTTTTTGGGTACAGTCCCGAATCACATGGAGGCAATGAGCGATAGGAGGGGATTCGTCTCTCCCGGTATTGGGGGTTGATGTTGCGCTATGCCTGACTAGCCATAACTGGAAATCCCTAACCAGGGTAGATGAGATTTACTGGTAAATGTTATCAGTAGTTTCTCGACCCGTTTTGGACCTTGCATTGGCATGACTTATCAAGCTATTGGGGTCTGATGTTTACCACCCATAGGCGAGATATGCGACATATCAGACGAAGAGACCTGACTGTACCGTAGTGTTACTGATTGGATCACAGGAGTATGAGTAGGCTTGCTTGTTGATCTTCTTATCGCTCAATACCCGGGTAGCTGTTACATTTAGTAGGCCTCTTGCGACTTGTTGGTGTTTGATATGATTATCACCTACTGCCGGCGTATTGACGAGTCTTTAGAGTCCTACACAGAGGTCTCCTGATTCAAGCGAAACGAAGTAGGAGCACATATGAGATTTGTGCGGGACCGAGATTAATACATGTATGTGATACCGTATTCTATTCTCGCGATTTGTGTCATCGGTCGGTTATATGCGATATAGCCGGGTTATCGAATCAAGTGTTGATTCGATAAAATGATACATATTATATTAGTCGGTAATATGTGATATAGCTGGATTATTAAATCAAGTGTTGATTAATAATTTAATGTATACCAGATACCGTATTCTATTCTCGCGATTTGTGTAATCGATCGATTATATGCGATATAGCCGGGTTATCGAATCAAGTGTTGATTCGATAAAATGATACATATTATATTAGTCCGTTATATGTGATATAGCCAGATTATTAAATCAAGTGTTGATTTAATAGTTTAATGTATAATTATATATTTATATATTAAATTACATTAACTAATATATACTCACTTAAGTATTTATTTTTTCTCACTTTTTATATATTTAACATATATGTGATATATGTTTATTGTATAGTTTCTTTTGGTCCACAAATTATATATGTGATATATAATATTGTGACATGCTAGGTTATACATGCAACTTGGGTGTATGAAAATCATACCATGCTATATGATAATGGTTATGTTTTATTTATCTTATTAATTCAAAATTAGTGGAAATTAGTCATGCTTGGAAGCTTGGAGAAGCTTGAAGCATCTTTGACCAAGTCCACTTGTTTTGTTTTATCTAAGATATTTATTAACCTAACCCCAATCAATTAGCCATAGTTTATTCTCTACAAGGGTTAGCCATGACATATACTAACCCACGGTTGCATTTCTAATTTCACTCTCATTCTCTTCATCACTTGATCATCTTCTTCTTTATTTGATTCTAGCTCTCTTGATCTTGAGAAAGTGACGAAATATTGTGAAAAAAATAAATCTAAAGTGAGCCCATTTCCTACTTCACCATCCTATACTATTAGCCATTTATTTTAGGGTGTTCTCTTCATAAAGTTCATCACCTAGTGAAGAAGTAGCTTGGGTTTGAGTCTTCTCGACGTAGATCATCATCGGCCTCGAAGACTTCGAGTAAGCTTGTTCATTTCTCCAAGGAACCCATATTAGAGTTCGGGAGATCACTACTCGTAGCGAAGGGACTACTACACGGAGCTTTAGAAGTGAATTACCGGTCTACAAAGATTGTATTCTTCATTCACTTAGTGTAATGGTAGATTACATATTTTGATTGTCCAGTTACTATAGCTTGATCCTTGTTAAGGGTTTTTTAGCATATTAGAATTTTTGAAATTGGCATGCTTGATATTTTTAAAACCCCGTAGGGTGCCGAGGAATCCCAACAGTGGTATCAGAGCCGGGCTAGAGTATTAGACGATATTTGTTAGATTACAAAACCGAAACTACTCCGAAACATGCAACATCGAACCCTAGTTTCTGTCGAATTTTAAATGGCTTCTAAATTTTTTTTAAACAAGTGCAAAATTTTGTATGAGATATGACATGAACATAGAAGAAATTTGAGCAAAATTGGCTGAAAAGTGGCCGGCCAGACATGTAGAAAAACCGGTGAGCTCGGCCCAATTTGGGTATTTTGGCCTCAAATTTTTTCTGTGTTCCAGGCTCTGGGGTTTGGTGTTTCAGGAACTGTTTGTTTTTTCTATGATTGCATATGATGTGGTCTTACTATGTAGGCAATTCAGAGTGTTTCGTATTCATAGTTTAACATGGTTTCGGGTTTTCACATGTTATCTAGGCGAAGTTAAAAAGTTCGAACGAATGTCAAAACCCCATTTTTCCAAGTTTAAGGTATTCAGAAATGCAAGTGATTCTGTGGACCCTCTAGAAGAATGAAATCCTAACTCGACATAATGACCATGGAACCACTTTTGAACCTTAGGGTTTGCGGCAGTTCCGCGGTGCCATTAATGAGGCTTCGGTTTGCCCTTCTACGGTTGGTCCATAGGTGTTGTAACATATTCTGGGTATTTTTGAACTGTGCTCAAGTATTGAGCTCTTGGGGAATTGTGGCACTTTGATGAATCGATCGAAAAGTTTAACTTCGTCCGGACATTTGTCATGGGATATAATACTTGGAATTCACAATATTTGAATTTTATAAATCTAGCAATTTAGTCTCATTTGATCGGTTGCCATGGGATTTTGATGTGATCAAAATTTCGTCGCAATCACGTAGCGTACGCGGATACTCGCCGGATAACCTTGTTAGATAGCCACGCCCCTTAGCTCCGACCAAGTGACTGTAGGAGAACTCCGTTGCCAAAAGCATCCGTCCTGGTGCTCGCGGCCGCGGTGTTCCGCCTAAGTGCACTTCGTTGTCGGTATCGGGGGTGCGGCCGTTTACTAAAGTTTCCGACGAGCATTCGATCAGGATGTCAGGAATCTTGTTGAATTACCCGACTTATTATTGGAAAGTGTTTTCAATATCGAGACTAAAATGCGGGGTTTATAATTGTTAGGCATGCGATGTCTAAGGAATTCATATTGTTAGGCATAAAATATGGAATATGAGATATTACGGGTTTATGATGTCTAAGGTGGTTGCGGATTCCAACCGTTGTAGTTTTCATTTTCTTTTCTGCGACCGTAAATGTAATATGTGGTGTATCGCCGGTTTCGTTGCTATACGTCAACGACAATTGGGATACACATATTTACTTACGTTGATGACATGTGATGTTATGTGTTGATGTGATATGTTATATTGGATCGTCGTGTTTGAATAGCCGGGTTTTTTTATGTGAGATGAGAGTTTTTCATTTTCATTCATGTAAAAACTTGTATATAATATTCTTTTATTGGGGCACTTCCGGGTTGAGGAAGATGTCAGCGTTGATGTATATTATTTACTTTTCCGCATTAGGATAGACCCAAGGTGGGGAGCACAAGTAACCGGGTTCTAGAGTCCAGTGGGAGGCCATCTCGAAGAGTCGAGTCTGGGTATCCTAACTCTAGAATTGATAGGGTTGCTTGCCGCTCTCGTAGGGGTTTTGGGATGCGGGATTGGCTATTCATCACGACCGTAGAATCGTGTTTTATACAGGCTTAAATTAAAACCCGGAAATCCTAGTATATCCAATATTTCATATGTTGTCTTCTGCTGCTGATATTCTGTGATGTGATCACTTTATATTTTAAGATAAATACTATATATAATATATATAGTATATTATAGACGTTGCTAATGTTTTTCACCCGCGCTAGCCCTGCCCCGCTCTGCCGTTAGTTACCTAACCTAACGGTGCTTAACGGGACTTCGTGGTGAATGCGGATGGCATAAGCGTACGTTATATTTATCTGTGATGCTTAGGTAACTTAAATGATGGGACATTCATTAATGAGATTAATGAATGAAAATAAACCTAATGATGTTGTGGAATCGAATTTGAAACCCACTCGGCTTTTTACGAAAAAGCAAAGTTTCAAAAAGCGGAGCTTATGCCACTTTTTTTAAAACCATTTGATTCTGCAACGAGATCAAGTTCAGAGCTTTAAAAGTTTTCTTATAAACCATCCGCAACCCTCCGTCATTTTAGGAAGTAGAGTACTTAGTATTCGTGCTGCGTTTGTTGACCTTAGCCAAGGCGTAGTGTACGGTAGCTAAGTGATGTCTTCCTACACAGCATATGATGCGATTAATTAGGACATGCATGCGACTTTGTTGACTTTAGCCAAGGGTCATATGAATGGGTCTAATTAATCACGAAATGACCGGTAGAACTTGACTAGTGCTTATGATTTGTTGACCATAACCAAGGTCATAAGTGCTAGGGGTAAAAACCATTATCGGGAGTTTCAAGTGTTGAAATTTGCAATGAGATTGCATACCTTCTATGTGATAGTTGGATCCTGATACCCACTGCGAGTAATTGTTACTCCTGGGAGAGTTTTGCACTTTACAATTAGCCGATCAAGTAGGTGTCTAAAAAGGTGTAAACGGGGTTACGCCCCTAGGAAAACGAGATTTATTTTAATTAGGTACGTGCGAAAGCACGGGAAACCTCCCTCAAAGTACCTGCACTGGCCTGGCTGAAAGATTGGCGAACTTGTAGGGTGTAATTAATCCCGGCTTGTCTTTCCTTTTAGGGTTTGAAGGAAGATTCAATAAAACCAGTAGGAGCCATCCTGATTAGATAAAATATATAACCAATCTAATCTTGTAAGAGCGCACGCAGAGTGTTTTCTTCCCCCTCTCTCTCCAGGTAGCGACCATATCACGCCTTAATCAAGATAATAATATGGATGTATTGACCGAACCCGCTTGTTATTCTGAGCTGGGGAACGTTGGTCCCGCTCAAACTTATAATTGTTATAAAACCGAGCAGGTAATAGGGGAATACCAGGATTCCCATGCCACCCAAACAAAAAAAGTTCATATTGATGCATCTTCTTCGGGTGTGTTCGTTACAGAGAACTGTTTCTCTGCATCCTCTACGTCCTGGGTATATGATACCGGATCAGGATCCTGCATATGTAATCTGTTACATGGCCTACAGAAAGATAGAGAACTGGGAATGGCTATTGTCTCTAAGTATAGAGAACGGTGCAATTGTTGCAGCCAAGATGTTGGCAGTTATCACCTTGTTTTACCAAATGGTAATATATTGATTCTGAACGAATGTTATTAGATACCGAACCTGATATACAGCATTATATCAGTCTCTTTATTTACTAAAGAAGGATATAATTTTGTATTGTTGGATAATGTTTTAAACATTTCCTATATCAAGAGTTGATTAGTTAAGGAACATTATCTAATAGCATATACGTTCTAAATCAAAGCACAGTTCTTAATGTACAGAACACATACAAGAGGAAGAGTTTAGAAATGAATGAGTCCTACTTATGACATTGTAGACTAGGTCATATCAATGCGACCCGACTTGCTAAGTTACATTAAGATGCATATTTAAATCAGTTTGAATTTACATCTTGTGAAACTTGCCAGTCATGTCACAAAGATAAGATGACCATTGCTCCGTTTACTTGAAACAGAGAAAGGGTTAGTAAACTCTTGGGACTGATACATGATGGTGTATGTGGTCCCCTGTCTACACATGCCAGGACTGGTTCTTTGTACTTCATTATATTCACTGATGATCTCTCAGGATTCGGAAATGTGTTCTCGTTGAAACAAAAGCCTGAAAATTTTGAGAAATTCAATGAATATAAATCCAAAGTAGAGAACCAAAACATGTATAAGTATTATGTTCTTTGATGGGATCGGGGAGAAGAATACTTAGGCATGGTGATCCTGGACTATTCTAAAGGAGAATGAGATTCTCTCTCAGCATTACTCTTCCGTATACACCATAACACAATGATGTATCGGGGTGGAGCAACCACACCCTATGAGACATGGTGCGCTCTATGATGAGTACTGCTGAGTTGCCTGTTTCCTTTTGGGGTTATGCACTTGAAGAAGCAGCATACCTATTGAATTGGGTTCAAATCAAATCAGTGCCTACCACTCCATATGAGATATGGTATGGGAAGAGCCCATCTCTTAAGCGTGTTAAGATTTGGGTTATCCAGCCTATGTCCAAAATAAAAATCCGGATAAGCTCGAGGCAAGGTCAGTTCTGTGGAAGTTTGTTGGATATCCCAAGCATTCGGAAGGGAATATCTTCTACCACACCGAGAAACAAAAGGTGTTTTATTTCTCGGCATGCCACCTTTTTAGGAAAAGGAATTTATTTTGAAAATAAATTTGTGGTCATGAGGTAGAACTGGAATTAGTTCCAGCTATGCAAACTACAGCTGATGATTTAGTAGAACCAGAGGATTCAATAGTTTCCAACGAACCTCAGCCTCTCCACCGATCTGGTAGGGTTCCTCATCCGCCTGAGAGATACTTAGGTTTCTCGATGATAATGGGAGCGATGATTGCATCATGAGAGATGATGACCCAACTAGTATCGAGCAGGTCATCAAGAGTGGGGACTCTGTAAGAATGGCTGGATGCTAAGTGATATGAGATGGAATCTATATACACCAACAAAGTATGGACTTTGGTTGCTATAACTGAAGGGTTAAATCCCCATCAGGAGCAAGTATATCTTGAGAAGATTACTTGGTGTAAATGGAAAAGTTAAGACTTTCAAAGCTAGACTTTGTTGCAAAAGGTTTTCGTCATCGACCAGGCGTGGATAATGATGAAACCTTTTCTCCAGTGGCTATACTTAAGTCCATCCGGATCCTACTTGCCATTGCTACATATCATGACTACGATATCTGGTGGTTGGATATCATGACTGCTTTTCTGAATACTGATTTTGAAGAGAGCGTCTATAAGTACACAGCCAGAGGGCTTCGTCGACAGTGGGAGCAGCGAAAACGTATGCAAGTTGCTTTATGTGTTAAAGCAAGTACCGCGGAGTTAGAACATCTGTTTTGATGTGATAATCAAAGCGTTTGACATCATCAAAATGGTAGATGAACCTTGTACATACAAAAGGGTAGTAGAAAGTAAGGTGGTCTTCCTCGTATTGTACGTGGACGGCATACTCTTGATAGGAAAGGAGTTTCCTATGCTACACTCAATCAATCTCCTCTTATCACATTGATTCTCCATGTAGGATCTAGGTGATACCTCCTAAATCCTGTTTTTTGGATCTATGAGATAGATCTAAGTGGATGTTAGGATTCTCACTAGGTGTAGTGAGATGGTATCAAGTGATCCTGGGGAGAATCACTGGACAGCTTTGCAGAACCTTCTTAAGTACTTACAAAGCACTAAATAAATGTTCTTAGAGTTTGGTAACAGTGAACTCCAGTGGGAGTCCTTTACCGACTCGGGCTTCCAAAGTGATAAGGTCGACTGTCAGACAGTCACAGGCATTGTCTTTACCCTCAGTAGAAAGATGGTATGTTGGAAGAGTTTCAAGCTAGATACCGGAGAAAACTAGACTTTAAAGGCTGGATACATCGCTATTAACGATACTACCAAAGAGGCAGTCTGGGTGTATTTTTGTTCATGAGATGAACTAGGTTCCTACCATTGTGTGACAATGGAGGTATGGCTTTGGCCTAGGAACCTCGGTCCCATCAGTGACCCAGACATATTCTAAGGTCGCATCACCTAATCATGGAGATGGTTGATCTCCAGGGGATCGAGGTAAGGAGAGTTGACGCGAAGGATAATACGGCGGATCCACCCACAAAGGCCTTTCCTGCGAGAGACTTTTATAGGGCGTTGGGTATGATATACTACAACAACTGGCCTTAGTGCAAGTGGGAGATTGTTAGTTGTATGTATGCCCTAGAGGCCATTATTGTACATGAGATGTATATTATAGTGGATGCTGGGACATATATAGGGAGGATTTTCTTGCTCGACATGATAGTACGCTATCTGGTTGCTCTTTATCTTAACATGTACACTTACTGTCTCTCTGTTACATGTTGATAAAGCCCTTAGGATGTGTACTTGACTACCGGGATTATGATGCAGATCATACTAGTGGGGCCTAGGTAGTCTATGAGTTCATCCTTCAATTGTTCCTAGTCGAGGGAATATCGAGACAGGGCATCGATATTCCATAGTAGACTAGCGTATAGCTTCTCGACCCATATGATGGGCGATGGATGATCCCATATCCATTGGTGTTTGACATCAGAGATGGTATACGGGTGCTCAGTGAAGACTGGGTATACTGAACGGACTCGCCGAGAACTCCTAGATGGTATTATACCTCACGTCAGATAGCAGTTCTCTGGTGACACTGATACTGGTTAGTCTGTCGACCCGAGATCGTCATAGAATCTTGTATATCTCCTACCGTGCTTTGATTTCCACCATACCACGTCTCTACTGAGTCATGCAAACAGGTGTTTTTTGGGTACAGTCCCGAGTCACATGGAGGCAATGAGCGGTAGGAGGGGATCCGTCTCTCCCGGTATTGGGGGTTGATGTTGCGCTATGCGCGACTGGCCATAACTAGAAATTCCTGGCCAGGGTAGATGAGATTTACTAGTAAGTGTTATCAGTAGTTTCTCGACCCGTTATGGACCTTGCATCGGCATGCCTTATCAAACTATTGGGGTCTGACATTTACCATCCATAGGCGAGATATGCGACATATCAGACGAAGAGACCGGACTGTACGGTAGTGTTACTGATTGGATTCGCAGGAGTATGAGCAGGCTTGCTTGTTGATCTTCTGATCGCTCAATACCCGGGTAGCCGTTACATTTAGCAGGCCTCTTGTGGCTTGTTGGTGTCTGATATGATCATCACCTACTGCCGGCGTATTGACGAGTCTTTAGAGTCCTACACAGAGGTTTCCTGGCTCAAGCGAAACTGAGCACATATGAGATATGTGCGGGACCGAGATTAATACGTGTATGTGATACCATATTCTATTCTCGTGATTTGTGTCATCGGTCGGTTATATGCGATATAGCCGGGTTATCGAATCAAGTGTTGATTCGATAAAATGATACATATTATATTAGTCGGTTATATATGATATAGCCGGATTATTAAATCAAGCGTTGATTTAATAATTTAATGTATAATTATATATTTTTATATTAACTTACATTAACTAATATATGCTCACTTAAGTATTTATTTTTTCTCACTTTTTATACATTTAACATATATGTGATATATATTTATTGTATAGTTTTCTTTTGTTCACAAATTATATATGTGATATATAATATTGTGACATGCTAGGTTATACATGCAACTTGGGTGTATTAGAATCATACCATGCTATATAATAATGGTTAGGTTTTATTTATCTTATTAATTCAAAATTAGTGGAAATTAGTCTTGCTTGGACGCTTGGAGAAGCTTGAAGCATCTTTGACCAAGTTCACTTGTTTTGTTTTATCTAAGATATTTATTAACCTAACCCCAATCAATTAGCCATGGTTTATTCTCTACAAGGGTTAGCCATGACATATACTAACCCATGATTGCATTTCTAACCCCACTCTCATTCTCTTCATCACTTGATCATCTTCTTCTTCATTTGATTCTAGCTTTCTTGATCTTGAGAAAGTGATGCAATATTGTGAAAAAAATAAATCTAAAGTGAGCCTATTTTGTACTTCCCCATCCTCTACTATTAGCCATTTAGTTTAGAGTGTTCTCTTCACAAAGTTCATCACCTAGTGAAGAGGTAGCTTGGGTTTGAGTCTCATCGACGTAGATCATTTTCGGCCTCGAAGACTTCGAGCAAGCTTGTTCATTTCTCCAAGGGAACCCATACTAGAGTTCGGGAGATCACTACTCGCAGCGAAGGGACTACTACACGGAGTTTTAGAAGTGAAGGACCGGTCTACAAAAGTTGTATTCCTCATTCACTTAGTGTAATGGTATGGCCATTTCGAAGGAAAGATGAAGCAAGCCAAGCGCGAAATTACATGTTTTGATTGTCTATTTACTCTAGCTTGATCCTTGTTAAGGGTTCTTTAGCATCTTATAATTTTCTAAATTGGCATGCTTGATGTCTTGAAAACCCGGTAGGGTGTTTCGGACGGATGGTAATATTAGCCAGTTTAGGATTAAGCCGGATTATTAAATCAAGTATTGATTTAATAATTTACACACACACATATATTTATTTCGATATGTATATTTTAGAATTATATTCATTGTATTATTCTATCTCTTTGGGTATTCGTATTTCGATATGAATATGGGTATGTATATACAGGGAATGTCTTTTGTATTTATACAAAACACATTCTAGAAGGAGGACACTTCATTTTAGTATTTTCCATTTATTAGAAAATACAAATTAAGTGGAGGGGTGAGGTGTAAAGAGAAAATGGTGTGAGAAATGGCTTTGTATTTGTTTATTGCATTTGTATCACTATTCAGGTATGGTTGCTATTTTCTATTTTGGAAATTAGCTAAACAAAGCTATGCCAGCCATTTTGTTTTTCACATACTAGTTTTCATTTCGCCATTTCCTTTCTCTCTCCTTCTCTTGAGCTCCACTTTCATCTTCTTCCCTATACTCTCTTGAGTTGAGAATCAAGGGTTGAAAGAGATAGAAAAATAATAGAACACATCACTACTTCTCAAAGCCTCTTAGATTAGCAACCTAAGGTCTTTAGTTACTTCACTTGCTTGTTTGTATGAAGCTAGAGCCTTAAACCATATCTCTCGGATGGATCATTTAGGACCAAAATAGACCGGCCTACAAGCTCGATCCAGCAGCCTCGAGGAGCTAAAGAAGTGGATAGAAAATCGAAGGACACGAATTTTTAGGTATAACCTTCTAATCGGGTAGTTAAACTCTTTGTAGCTTGCTAGTTTAGTGTTTGGTTTAGATTCTAGGGTTTATGTTTCTAGCGCCTGTTTATCACAGAAAACTGCATTTCAATACCACTCATTCATTATATATTTTGTTATATATCGGTACTATTAACCAGTGTCTGCTCAGTAAATATGTTAGGTGTATGTATACCCTAGAGGCCATTATTGTACATATGATGTATATTATAGTGGATGCTTGGATATATATAGAGAGAATTTTCTTACCCGACATGATAGTATGCTATATGGTTGCTCTTTATCTTAACATGTATACTTGTCTCTTGATACCGTCTTATGGTTACATGTTGGTAAAGCCCTTAGGATATGTAATTGACTACCAGGATTATGATGCAGATCATATTAGTGGGGCCATGGTAGTCCATAAGTTCATCCTTTAATGTTCCTAGTCGTGGGTGTATCGAGATGGGGCATCAATATATCAGAGTAGACTAGCGTATACACTTCTCGACCCATGTGATGGGTGATGGATGATCCCATATCCATTGGTGTTCGACATCAGAGATGTTATACGGGTGCTCAGTGGAGACTGGGTACACTGGACGGACTCGCCGAGAACTCCTAGATGGTATTATACCTGACGTCAGATAGCAGTTCTCTGGTGACACTGGTACAGGTTAGTCTGTAGACCCGAGATCGTCATAGAGTCTTGTGTGATTCCCGCTGTGCTTTGATTTCCACCTTACCACGTTCAAGAGGACGTGCAAAACGGTGGTTTTTGGGTACAGTCCCGAGTCACATGGAGGCAATGAGCGAGAGGAGGGGATTTCGTCTCTCCCGGTATTGGGGGTAGATGTCGTGCTGTGCTCGATTGGCCATAACAGGGAAGTCCGTGGCCATGGATGATTTAGAGATTTACTGATAAGTGTTATCAGTAGTTTCTCGACCTGTTATGAGCCTTGTATCGGCATGACTTATCGAGCTATTGGGGTCTGACGTTTACCACCCCTAAACTTGATATGCGACGTCTTAGACGAAGAGACCGGACTGTACGGTAGTGTTACTCAAAGGCTTTATAGGAGCTAGAGCGGGCTTGCTTGTTGATTTTCTGATCGCTCAATACTCGGGTATCCGTTACGTCCAGCTAGTACCGCTGACGGCTTGTGAGTGTTTGATATGATCATCACCTACTGCCGGCATATTGTCGAGCCTTTAGAGTCCTCCATAGAGGTTTTAATGGCTCAGGCAAAATGAAATAGGAGCACATATGTGATATGTGCGGGACCAAGAATGATGCAAGTATGTGATACCACATTCTATTCTCGCGTTTTGTATCGGTCGGTTGTATGCGACATAGCCGGGTTATCGAATCAAGTGTTGATTCGATAAGATGGTACATATAATATTAGTCGGTTATATGTGATATAACCGGATTATTAAATCAAGTGTTGGTTTGATAATTTAGTACATAATTGTATATTTGATATACTATTTTACATTAACTAATATTAGCACACTTAAGCATTTATTTTTCTCACAAGTGCACACTTAATATATATGTGATATATATTAATTGTGTTATTTTTGTGTCATGGTTGTTGATACACACTACATGGATATATGAGACTTACACCATACTAATTATAATGTGGGGTTTGATTATTTAAAGTAAATCCAAATTAGTGGATAAATGGTCACATGCATGAAGCTTGTAGAAGCTTGTGGATGCATTGACTTGGTCCACTAATTTTGTTTTACTTAAGATATTTATTAACCTAACCATTATAATTTAGCCATGGTTATGTCTCTACATGAGTTAGCTATATGATAAAAACTCACCCATGGTTGATTCTCTCACCTCATTAGTTCATTCTCATTTCTTTGCTTCATCATCTTCAACCTTGAGAAAAAGATCACTGGCTTTTTGCAAAATGAGAAAATATTGTGAGAAAAATAAAACTAAACTGAGCCCACTTCCTACTTCATCATCATCTAGTAGATTAGCACTTTAGTATAGGGTGTTAGCTTGTCACGACCCGAAATATTAGCTCGTGACTAGCACTTTAATCATGCCACGTCTAAAGGCGTAACGGGATTCAAGTAAGCTGAAACCCAGAAATCTAAACTCTTTTTTTTGAAAAATAAAGGAGGTGAAGTTTTGAAATAAGGGTATAATGAAAAAAAATGCAAGTTTATTTTACTAACTGAAAAAAACATGTTTCGTCTTTTAAGAATTTGGGCAGCACCTCCTTTGTATATTTTGATCCAAAACCACATATACAAGATAATGATAAAGGCATCCCCAAGCGGGAGCTAGCTCTTCGCCAAACGGCGAATCACAACCACGCAAGACAATATATATAAGTATACGACGCCCAACGGCAAAGATCACCATAAAGATAAAGAAAAGCAAGACATAAAAACCACAAGTAGCGGAAAACCTCTCGCTCTAAGTCTCGCAACCACAATCCCACTAAGTCTCATTACTTATACAATTTTTTAATTTTGATTGATGGAGTTAACTAGATACAATATGAAATATAATACAAGAGTAGGTACGATACAAATGTCCCACCTACCAAAACAAAACACCCAAATGAAGCTATGTGCCAGCGATGCCGCTACGGATCCATGCGGTCAACCTGCAAGAACTGTGGCACAACGGGGGTGAGTTGCCAACTCGTGAGTAGAAAAACATCTACAAGTAGAAATTGAATAAACAACGACTCCTAGGTCAACTATATCATAAAGGTAATACTATGATATCTAGGGTGACCGGGTCATCATATGTGCCAACAAGGAAGTCAATACCTACATGTATGCGGATATAATCCAACAATATAGTCCAGGTATGTATGCATGTGGATCTCGTCCAACCATATAATCGATGTCTGTATGCACGTAAATATCATAAAAGAGTGTGCATGAAAGTATGAGGATATAAATCAACGGTGTCCCTCTCGACACATCAAAATCATGGAACCTGGGTGTCCAACATCGACACCCGAAAACATCATGAAACCCGTGTCCAGCATCGACACTTAAATCCTCATATCTCGGGCTCCGTCAGTCCGGATCGGCCCATATTATCTCTCGACTCCGGTCGGTATCCTCCGGATATCCGGCAGGTCCAAAAAATCACCGGTAGGTAGTAGTCCCTCTGCCAGGCTCACCGTATGTATACACGGCATCCCTTTCTTGCCCCGAGTTACCATACCGGGTCCACCATGTACCCGCAATCGGCCTCATCCGCCTCCTCGAATCGGGTTTCATATGTCGCACTCAGAACCGAGAAAACACATGGTGGACGCACTAAAATATCATACCAAGAGAAACCGGGTTTTTAAAACAGTACATGCTTTCTTTTGAAATCGCCACGGTTCTCAAATCCAGAAATCTCATGAAAACAACATAACTCAATGCGTAAAATCATAAAGCATGATGTATGCGACATATGATAGAAATGTAAGCATATCCGTATATCATGCAACATGGAACAGTGATGCGACAATATCAGGGAAAACCGCTCTTTTAAAATGAATCACGTTTTTAAATATATACTGCGCTCCCAATTTCTCCAAGTCAAATACAACATCGTATAAAGGTGCATATGCAACAATAGCAAGTAAATTATGCAAGGAGTCGTATCATAATGCAGCCATCCTACTGTGTAGTGACATGGCAATTATCGATGATGAAGTGTGTGAGCCGGCAAATCTGTGTACGTGTAACATACGCATCATCGATAATGGTGCAGGTGTACTAGCACAGGTACAAATAATGAAATGCGAAAAGCATGAATATACCATAAGCTAAATCATATGCAAATGCTGACAGGTATACGTATCTAATATGACGAGTCGGTGAATCTATCAATTGGTATCTAGCCACACAACATCACGTACGGTATAATCCATCGTACGACATTCTCTAGTCAAGGGTATGGATTAATCATAAAATCAAACTCGTCACGTACGGAAAAGATCATCGTACGGCGGCATTTAAAACATTAGGGATCCTATCAACCTTTACGAAAATGAGGGGGTACGGACCTAACGTCACGTACGGCATATCACACATGTTTCTTAACATATATAAATGTAACTATATACCTATGTCACAGGTCACATCCATAACGATCTCATATTAGGAGACCGACAAGGTATCAACCACCTCAATCCACTCGCATCCGTATACCAAAACATCATCATATCATCATATCCGTCTTATATTCTTTCATCGCATTTATATCTCACATCAAGTCGAGTTTACATAACATTCTATCTTTACTAAAAGTATAAGTATCTAATCTAACATACACACCCGAACCATACAATCAGATTTTTAAAGAGTGGGTCGTAGTTTTGAAAATAGGGGTTACGGTGTTTTTAAGGAAAATATATCATTTGAAATTCCGTAACGTCCCTCAAGGTATCTGTTTAAAAGATGCATACGACTCTTCAGTTTAGAAATATGTATGGTTCGGATGACACACCTACGTCGAATATCTAGTCCTATAGTATCCTAAACGGCAATATCGTCAACATCATCCTCAAATCCCGTCGTCACAATTAGCCGTATTATATCATTTCTAACTATCCTAAGTTTCTAATATAGTTTCATTAACTATCATTTAACTCTAACCCTAGTTTCTAAATCTAGGTTTCCTTAACCATATTTTATAAATCAGTTTCCATCAAAACTTTGTGGGGGTGCTATACGCCATCCACCCGACTTCCCCGGTAGATATAGATCTACTCACCTTACTTCTTGCTTGCCGAAGTCGATGACGCCACGCTCCGTCGTCTCGGAATCCACGTGAAGGTACCTACAATAATAAACAATCACAATGCGTGTTGAAATCAAGGAAGAAAACCAAAACGGCATACGTTTCGCTCATAGGTTAAAACCTATAGCCTAGCATGCAAAACACGACCAATAACCCTGGTCGTTGACGTCCAAACGCCACACGACGGAAACACAATACCAAATACCAAATTCATTAAAAACCGCAAAACAATTTCAGAAACTAAGTAAAACACTCCCAAATTTTCCCCAGGTGACAATTAGCCAATTTTGCATACAGGAGGGGTCTAATTTATTGAAAAAGGAGCCATGGACCAAACTTGGGACCCTAATTCCCTGATCTGGCTGCAAATTGCAGCCAGAATAGATATAACTACGGCCTTAGGTTGGGGTATGGGGCTAGGGTTTCAGTGGTAGCTTCCTAGGTGCCTGCACGACTCCCAGTATTCGCTAAATAATTTTTAATGCCCCCGGGTTACTCCAGATTTCCATATACCCTCACAAACCAACATAAAACCGACATAATCAATTCCTAAATCCGTTTTTCTATCCTAGTCCAGTAAAAACCCCACTCAAGTCTTATTAACAGCCCCTATATCACCACAACACAACTCGAACCCTATTCCTTCTCTTGGAATTTCCAAGTTCACAAATCCATCACTAAACGAGTTCTAAGTTAAACCAAAATGCTATGAATTCAAACTAAACTAACATGGAAAGAGATATACCTCCCATGGCAACCCAAGAAAACCCTAGCTCGACCAAAGTCACCAAAACCGAACTTTGCTTGGTCCAATGTGTAGAGGGTGAAGAGGGGATCAACTTTTGTGAAAGGGGTTTAGGGTTTTGGGGATTATTTGGAGATGGATCTAGGGCTTTGAGTGGAGGGAAGTGGGGTTGAGGAAGATGATGAGGGAGAAGAAAAATGATGGGGGAATAAAGATGGCAGCAGCCCCCCTCTCTCACTTATTCTCATACACACTCTCTCTCTCCAATCATTCACCTTTTTGCCCCCTTTTCATTTCTCTTTCAAATTTCAAAACCAAATCACATAATACCCATAAAACAACACAAATGCAACAACATGTAACCAAATGTAACATGACATGGTGCACTAGCCATGAAAACTGTAGAAACACGGATTTGGCCTAATCGCGATTAGCGGTGCACTAATCGGGTTTTTATCTAAACTGCATATAATAAATTTTAAAAATGTCAAATCCTTTAAATATATTATTAAATGAATAAATCATTTTAATTTCCATTTATTTCACAATTATCGTTATATATTTATACCTTTTTTCGAAAACCCCAATTTCGCAAATCGGGCAGTTTTCGGGAAATATATTATTTTAATATTAAATTCCAAAAATAATATTTTATATTTTATGAAATGTTACAATCTTCCCTCCTTAAAGAAATTCGGTCCCCGAATTTTAATTTAAACCCCTAAAATCTAAAACATTTCAATAATCAGCTCAAATCAACGGGGCTCCGAAATCACGGAAGATGCAGAAACAACACATCGCGTCAAGTGCGCATGAAAACGAGTACAAAACTCAAAATCGAACCCCGTCAAGCGTCACGCAGATCATCGGATTTGCACGCATATCCTCGGAGTTACAATAGAGATAAAGATCTCGAAATCCATTACTAAATCCAATATACACTAGTCAAATACTATAATACGTGTATAGTACGCATCCTTGGAAAATTTTCAAGAACTGAATAAAACTCATGCAAAAATCTTTTCTAAATCGCCGTGTGATGTGTAACTCATGGCCTAAGTGATGGACGCTCATTTTAAAATAATAATATATGTCCATATATGTTCTCCTAAATACACGCCCCGTCGTTTTCAAAATATCCCAAAAGGCACTTTCCTTTATAAACGTTCGTGTCGCTCACAGACACATAGGAAATAGTGAGACTATAGCTCTTTTTCAAAACCTCTTGGTAAACTTTTAATACATGTAAAGTACTCAGGTACTGTCCTCGGATCAGTCATGTTTAGCTACTACACAATATAGTGCCCAACATGAAAACAAAGTGCTCAAAAGCAAAATCAGCCTCAAAAGGCGTATCCAATAATCACGTGCGTCTGGTGCGTACGGAAATTAAATCCAAATACGAGTGTTACAATGTGCACAAAACCAAAACTAAGTGCAACGGGTGTGCACGAAAGCATCTGTCCAGTGCAACGGGTGTGCACGACAACAATATCAAGTGCATCTAAAGTGCACGAAAATCTCAATCCAGTGCATACGGTGTGCACAGAATCACATCTCATATCATGCGCCCAACATGCGCAAAAATCCAAATCAAGTGCATCTGTCCCGCACGAATGAAATCGCATCCAATATGCACGGATAAAATCTAAATCAAGGGTATCCAACAGGCACGAGTAGAATCTCACTCAAGTGTCTCTGATGCGCACAAAACATAAACCTGGTAAAATAATGCTCAAATGCATAAATCAAGTGCAACCAAGGTACTGAGTATAAATCTAGTGTAACCAATGCACGATATACCCGCCTGGTGCAATAAACGCGTGAAGTGCAAGTCTAGTACAACAATGCACAAAAATACTAATCTGGTGCATCAAGGGCACAAAATATAAATCCGGTGCATCCAGTGCACGAAATATCAAATACAGTGCATCTAGTGCACGAAATACAAATACGGTGCATCAAGTGCACGAAATACAAATCTAGTGCATCTAGTGCACAAAATACCTATCAATAACTCAAATGCGTATAAAACGCAACACCGAGTGTGCCAAGGTGTATAAAATCATAACCATGTGCCACTGCGTGCACAAAACACATATTAATGCACTGGAATCACATATAAGCTATACCGAGTGCAGAATCAAATCGAGTGCGTACCATACGCACAAAATCGAATCAACTATATGAAATCCACGAAATCATAAACATGTGCAGCTAAGGCACAAAACCGATATCAAGTGCAATAAATATGCACAAATCAAAAACCAACACAACGGTGTATAAAAACGTATCTCAAGTGCAATAACTATGCACAAGTCAATATCAGGAAACTCGTCACCAAAACTCAAATTCAAGCGATATAAGCGTGATACTCAGATCACAATGCAAATCGCAACAAAGAACATTGAGGTACACCTCCTACAATGTCAAAGAATAAATCGGTGTGCCTAAAACCGGCAGAACAAGAATATCCACTTGCCTCCTGCTCACGGTCTGGTGTCTTCTGTCTATGGTTCTTCATTTCTCTATGGATTTACCAATCTCGCAATTCATCGGCTCATCGGCCCAGTTAGGTGGGATAACGGGGACGATTTCGTTCTAGCACTTCTCTGGTTATCTCTCGGTCAATCATAATGACAATTCGTAAGGCAGTACATCACTGGCATCGGCCTCTAGCCCTCTGAATACTCGCGACACAACTGATCCTGGGTGCAAATCTCATTGCAGCAGTGTCCTGGAAGGAATCTTGCTCAAGGTCTCTTCCGATCTCGCCTATGCCGAACTGTACGGAGGCTGGTACTCTTACATAATCTTTTCTCATTCTCTGGACATCTGCGTCCTCACCACAACATTTCCTCGGGAATTGGACGCATCCCAACGCCTCTGTATGCACATCAGATCTCTAATCTCGACGGGGAGTAACAACAGCTCGTCAGCGTCTCGCATGAACCTCTGGTTCCACTCGTCTGTACCATCGCCCACTATGACGTCACGCCATGCTATCGCACTGCAACTGTCCTCGGCCACGGTCAATCTGGAGTCTCTCACATGGACTCGAAGTCACGAACTCAGTATCTTCATCACTCTGTAGAAGATATCTGGCCGAACACATCCTCAGGAACTCGTCCCAACCATTGGAGGAATACTCAATACTCGTCCGTCCTTGATCAACTCACAATGCATCTGGGTGAGGTCTTCTATCCGAAACTGGTCAGCTTACTGGTCTCTTATCACATGATATCCGGACGACGTCAAACCTTTCGATCGGGTCATCAAGGTCCCAAAATTTCCCGAAAGCTCAACACCTGAGCACATTCTAAAAATATCTGGTACATACCACAGTACCTCTGGACCAGCCATAGAAGTGCAAACCCAAGCCTCACTGATGGCACCGCTAAACTGCTGCAAACCCTAAGGTTTAAAAGCGGTTCCATGGTCATCATGTCGAGTTAGGGTTTCATTCTTCTAGAGGGTCCACAGAATTACCTGCATGTTCCTCCGAACATTTTAAACTTGGGGAAAATGGGTTTCTGACACTCGTTTGAACTTTTTAACTTCGTCTAGGCAACATGCGAATACCCTTCGTCCGCATGCTAAACAATGCCTCAATCCTCCAGGAAAGACGATACATCAACGATCATCTCTGGATCGGTCTGCTCTAGATCTGAGTAAGACTCTCTACACTGAAAATTTTCAACTCAATTGGGCCTGCGTTGGCGCATCAATCTGACGAATCACCTTCGTCTCTCAACTCGGGATAGACTAGCTATCACCTGTCGCATCTCTGCCTGGAAGCTCCGGCGATCTCAGCCCGTAAGCTCTGGAAGCGACATCCTATCACTCTTAGCAACTGCTGGGTCATCTGTCTGCACGGTAGGCGACATCACAATCTCTGAGGTAGGCTGTACATCGACAGTCCTCTCACAACAGGCAGCCTCTAGCAGTGGCCCGATCATCCGGTGTAAAACCAAATACTCGCCTCATCCGAGAGGTCACAACATAAGCACTACATCGAGATGTTCCCATGTCACCAGAAAACACAATGGTCAGCCCTCGTACCGGACGAACTCGCTCTGACCGCATCACTAGCAGCAGCTCAAACTGCACTCAAACCGTAGTGACAGGAACCTCAATCGAGTATCAAAGAGAGCAGATCAACGGCAAGAAAGGAAACGACAGATCCAGAATGGATACATGATCATGAGAAGGAACAACATCAATGGGAGTATGATCATGGAAACAAATAGAATCAAGGATCTCAAATGGATGTACAATCATAGGTATGAAGAGAATCATAGATCTCAAAATATGTACATCCCAAGGTTTCTTAAGTAGAGTATCGTATCGTAAATATGCCGCGGAACATACGTACGGTACGTCACCCTACTCAAGCTACCTACTCTATCAATCAGGGTCAACCTATGAAACGAAAGTTCGGGTCTAATACCCCCCGTTCAAGTCTAAGTTCCGTAAGATCAAGCCTAGGTTCTGAAATACATACCCGCCCTAGACTCCGCATAGTAAAACATAGACCCAAACCAAGGTTAAACCTAGCGCTCTGATACCAACTTTGTCACGACCCGAAATATTAGCTCGTGACCAGCACTTGAATCACGCCACGTCTAAAGGCATAACGGGATTCAAGTAAGCTGAAACCCAGAAATCTAAACTCTTTTTTTTGAAAAATAAAGGAGGTGAAGTTTTGAAATAAGGGTATAATAAAAAAAATGCAAGTTTATTTTACTAACTGAAAAAAACATGTCTCGTCTTTTAAGAATTTGGGCAGCACCTCCTTTGTATATTTTGATCCAAAACCGCATATACAAGATAATGATAAAGGCATCCCCAAGCGGGAGCTAGCTTTTCGCCAAATGGCGGATCACAACCACGCAAGACAATATATATAAGTAGACGACGCCCAACGGCGAAGATCACCACAAAGATAAAGAAAAGTAAGACATAAAAACCACAAGTCGCGGAAAACCCCTCACTCTAAGTCTCGCAAGTACAATCCCACTGAGTCTCACTACTTATACAATTTACTAATTTTGATTGATGGAGTTAACTAGATACAATATGAAATATAATACAAGAGTGGGTACGATACAAATGTCCCACCTACCAAAGCAAAACACCCAAATGAAGCTATGTGCCAGTGATGCCGCTACGGATCCATGCGGTCAACCTGCAAGAACTATGGCACAACGGGGATGAGTTGCCAACTCGTGAGTAGAAAAACATCTACAAGTAGAAATCGAATAAACAACGACTCCTAGGTCAACTATATCATAAAGGTAATACTATGATATCTAGGGTGACCGGGTCATCATATGTGCCAACAAGGAAGTCAATACCTACATGTATGCGGATATAATCCAACAATATAGTCAAGGTATGTATGCATATGGATCTCGTCCAACCATATAATCGATGTCTGTATGCACGTAAATATCATAAAAGAGTGTGCATGAAAGTATGAGCATATAAATCAACGGTGTCCCTCTCGACACATCAAAATCATGGAACCTGGGTGTCCAACATCGACATCCGAAAACATCATGAAACCCGTGTCCAGTATCGACACTTAAATCCTCATATCTTGGGCTCCGTCAGTCCGGATCGGCCCACGGGCTCCGTCAGTCCGGATCGGCCCATATCATCTCTCGACTCCGGTCGGTATCCTCCGGATATCCGGCTGGTCCAACCAATCATCGGTAGGTAGTAATCCCTCTGCCAGGCTCATCGTCTGTATACACAGCATTCCTTTCTTGCTACGGGGTACCATACCGGGTCCACCATGTACCCGCAATCGGCCTCATCCGCCTCCTCGAATCGGGTTTCACATGTCGCTCTCAGAACCGAGAAAACACATGGTGGACGCAATGAAATATCATATCAAAAGAAACCGGGTTTTTAAAACAGTACATGCTTTCTTTTGAAATCGCCACGGTTCTCAAATCCAGAAATCTCATGAAAACAGCATATTTCAATGCGTAAAATCATAAAGCATGATGTATGCGACATATGATAGAAATATAAGCATATCCGTATATCATGCAATATGGAACAGTGATGCGAAAATATCAGGGAAAACCGCTCTTTTAAAATGAATCACGTTTTTAAATATATACCGCGGTTCCAAATTTCTCCAAGTCAAATACAACATCGTATAAAGGTGCATATGCAACAATAGCAAGTAAATTATGCAAGGAGTCGTATCATAATGCAGCCATCCTACTGTGTAGTGACATGGCAATTATCGATGATGAAGTGTGTGAGCCGGCAAATCTGTATATGTGTAACATACGCATCATCGATAATGGTGCAGGTGTACTAGCACAGGTACAAATAATGAAATGCGAAAAGCATGAATGCACTATAAGCTAAATCATATGCAAATGCTGATAGGTACACGTATCTAATATGACGAGTAGGTGAATCTATCAATTGGCATCTAGCCACACAACATCACGTACGGTATAATCCATCGTACGGCATGCTCTAGTCAAGGGTATGGATCAATCATAAAATCAAACTCGTCACGTACGGAAAAGATCATTGTACGGCGGCATTTAAAACAATAGGGATCCTATCAACCTTTACGAAAATGAGGGGGTACGGACCTAACGTCACGTACGGCATATCACTCATATTTCACAACACTTATAAATGTAACTATATAGCTATGTCCCAGGTCACATCCATAACGATCTCATATCAGGGGATCGACAAGGTATCAACCACCTCAATCCACTTGCATCCGTATACCAAAACATCATCATATCATCATATCCATCTTATATTCTTTCATCGCATTTATATCTCACATCAAGTCGAGTTTACATAACATTCTATCTCTACTAAAAGTATAAGTATCTAATCTAACATACACACCCGAACCATACAATCGGATTTTTAAAGAGCGAGTCGTAGTTTTGAAAATAGGGGTTACGGTGTTTTTAAGGAAAAGATATCATTTGAAATTCCGTAACGTCCCTCAAGGTATCTGTTTAAAAGATGCATACGACTCTTCAGTTTAGAAATATGTATGGTTTGGATGACACACCTACGTCGAATATCTAGTCCTATAGTATCCTAAACGGCAATATCGTCAACATTATCCTCAAATCCTGTCGTCACATATTAGCCGTATTATATCATTTCTAACTATCCTTAGTTTCTAATATGGTTTCACTAAATATCATTTAACTCTAACCCTAGTTTCCAAATTTAGGTTTCCTTAATCATATTTTATAAATCAGTTTCCATCAAAACTTTGCGGGCTTGCTAGACGCCATCCACCCGACTTCCCCGGTAGATATAGATCTACTCACCTTACTTCTTGCTTGCCGAAGTCGATGACGCCATGCTCCGTCGCCTCAAAATCCACGTGAAGGTACCTACAATAATAAACAATCGCAATGCGTGTTAAAATCAAGGCGGAAAACCAAAACGGCACACGTTTCGCTCATAAGTTAAAACCTATAGCCTAGCATGCAAAACACGACCAATAACCCTGGTCGTTGACATCCAAACACCACAAGACGGAAACACAATACCAAATACCAAATTCAAATTCATTAAAAGCCGCAAAACAATTTCAGAAACTAAGTAAAACACTCCCAGATTTTCCCCAGGTGACAATTAGCCAATTTTGCATGCAGGAGGGGTCTAATTTATTGAAAAAGGAGCCATGGACCAAACCTGGGACCCTAATTCCCTGATCTGGCCGCAAATTGCGGCCAGAATGGATATAACTGCGGCCTTGGGTTGGGGTATGGGGTTAGGGTTTCATTGGTAGCTTCCTAGGTGCCTGCACGACTCCCAGTATTCGCTAAATAATTTTTAGTGCCCCCGGGTTACTCCAGATTTCCATATACCCTCTCAAATCAACATAAAACCGACATAATCTATTCCTAAATCCATATTTTCTATCCTAGTCCAGTAAAAACCCCACTCAAGTCTTATTAACAGCCCCTATATCACCACAACACAACTCGAACCCTATTCCTTCTCTTGGAATTTCCAAGTTCACAAATCCATCACTAAACGAGTTCTAAGTTAAACCAAAATGCTAGGAATTCAAACTAAGCTAACATGGAAAGAGATATACCTCCCATGGCAACCTAAGAAAACCCTAGCTCGACCAAAGTGACCAAAACCGAACTTTGCTTGGTCCAATGTGTAGAGGGTGAAGAGGGGATCAACTTTTGTGAAAAGGGTTTAGGGTTTTGGGGATTATTTGGAGATGGATCTAGGGCTTTGAGTAGAGGGAAGTGGGGTTGAGGAAGATGAAGAGGGATAAGAAAAATTATGGGGGAATAAAGATGGCAGCAACCCCCCTCTCTCTCACTTATTCTCACACACACTCTCTCTCTCTCCAATCATTCACCTTTTTGCCCCTTTTTCATTTCTCTTTCAAATTTCAAAACCAAATCACATAATACCCATAAAACAATATAAATGCAACAACATGTAACCAAATGTAACATGACATGGTACACTAGCCATGAAAACTGTAGAAACACGGATTTGGCCTAATCGCGATTAGCAGTGCACTAATCGGGTTTTTATCGAAATTGCATATAATAAATTTTAAAAATTCCAAATCCTTTAAATATATTATTAAATGAATAAATCATTTTAATTTCCATTTATTTCATAATTATCGGTATATATTTATACCTTTTTTCGACAACCCCAATTTCACAAATCGGGCAGTTTTCGGGAAATATATTATTTTAATACTAAATTCCAAAAATAATATTTTATATTTTATGAAATATTACATAGCTTCACTAATCTCTCATTAGTGAAGTAGAAGCTTGAGTTAGTGTCTTCTCGACGTAGATCATCTTCGGCCTCGAAGACTTCAAGAAAGATCGTTCCTTTCACCTTGAGAAGCCATGCAAGAGTCCGGGAGTTCCATGATCGCTGCGAAGGGACCACTACAAGGAGCTATTGAAGTGAAGGACCGGTCTACAAAGGTTGTATTCCGTTAACACTTAGAAGCAAAGATGTTTACTTTCTAGTTTAGCTCCTAAAACTCTAGTTAGATCCTTGGTTAGGGTTGTTTGGCACACTAAATTTTTAAATATAGCATGTTTGATGCTTTGGGAAACCTTATGGTTGTTCCTAAGAACCATACAAAATATAGATTACAGGTATCCGTGACACAATACTATAAACACACTCAAAATCACAGATATAACGTTGTGAGCCGACACTGCAACCGGAACTACAAACCGATCGATATCAAAAGAGTTCTTTTGCAACAAATAAATTTGTACACAATTTTGGTACAACACAATACAAGTGTGCACACAACTCTTTGATGCTTGGACCTTGGCGGGGGCTGCCCAAACAAGTGAGGGTGATGTGTAATAAATGCTAAAAGATGCGATGTGATTTGAAGCATCAAGTTCCCTCCAAAACTACTGAGTATAACCCAAGCTGAAATGAAGAAATCAAACAATACCAGTGGACTTGTTGAGTGCACTCGAGACCACTACACCAACACGAGCCCAATTGCTCAAGACCAAACCGGCGAGACTTTCCCAAAAACCGGCACCACCGGTTTTTCTAGGTCCAAATGCTCCCATTTTTCTCCTGGTTGTTTATTTAGGTCACATCATCTTATTTTTATTGTTTGTTTATTCTGGAACGAGGCCTATAAATACAAGATCAATGGGCAAGTGGAGATGATACTTTTGCTTTAGTTTTGCTTTAGAACACTTGTAATTTGTAATTTGATTTTCCTTTGAACTCTTGAGATCTTGCCCCTTGGTCTTGACCTTGCAACTTCTTCATTGAACTTGCAAGCTTAAGATTTAGGTTCTTAAATTCAAGATTAGTTGTATCTTGTTTGAAATTCAATAAAAGTTCTCATTTCATTACATATGTCTTGCTTTCTACATACTTTGAACTTATGAAATTCTTGCTTTATTTTGATCTTGCAACCTCTTAAGTGAGCTTGCAAGATTAAAGTTTGGTATTTAGATTTCATATTGGTACGGGACTAAAGAACAACGAAAGGAATTTGCACGTTTGATTTATCGGTTCTTTCTTTGTCTTTTCTTTTCTTGCATTTTTTTGTTATGTTGCCTTACTCTTTTCTTTTTTATTTTGGTATTGTAAATATGTGTGAGTAATTGATCTACTTGTTAAGGGTAGAATATGGTTAGTTTGTGTTAGGAGATGTGTTTGCTAAAACTTTAAAAAAACCTTAACTTTGCAATTGAAACTCCGAGCAAACCACTCGCAATTCCGCTCCGTTAGGCACCCTATCCTACCACGGTAGCGGTGAATTCTTATCGTGTCCAGATTGTGAATGGTTTGCTGGAGGTTAAGGTCAAGAGACAACAACGGAAGGACAAGGGACAATGAATATAGATTTAGCTCAAAATCGTAAATACCGTATTTCAAGTTCCCTAATCCACGTTGTTGCCTACTGCCTTAGTGTCAATATCAGAATTAAGGTCTATAAGAAATGGGCAAACATTATCCTAACACAAGCTAACCTAAAACTACCCCTAACAATTCTTTTTATTAAACATATCATTGTTACGACACTAAGTATAACAAAAAACCCAAGTTACTGTATCAACTCGTTAAAACAAGCTAAAAAGCCTACCATCTCCCTACTGACGACCCATACTCATCGCGGCTCGCTACACGCGACACCATATTTGATTGCGGTAATTTCAAATTCTTTCTAAATATGACACGGTAAAAAACTTATCAATCAAATGGCGCCGTTGCCGAGGAGACGGTAACGCTTTTACACTTGTAGTCTCGGGTTAATTTGTGAATATTTTGTACAAAAACTAACTTTCTAACACATTCAACGGATAAAACCATTTTTTTACCGACACGAAAACTAAAAACTAGAATGTTATCTGGATTTATGTTTTGCTAACACACTGTGATTTAAAATAAAATCAAAGTATAAGAATGGAATACTATTGTTACACAGAGGAAACACACAAAATTTGAGCACCAAATTTGCAAAATAGACCGACGAAATATTGATATTTCCCGATCTCGCCGGCTCTGTTGTGGGTTTTTGAAAAATTGTATTTTGTGTTGCCTCCAGTATTCTGTTAGTATCCCATTTTTATTATTTGATTTCCATAATTATTTGCGTTTAGCACTTTGGCTATCTATATCGATTTTTAGCTCAAATATCCGTATTTTTCTGACATTTGCAGATTTGACTGATTGACGAGCAGTGATCGTGCGGAGCAGGGGGCGTTTTCAAGTATAAGGGGATTGAACACTTTGTGCCAAAGACCCGGGTAGTTTGACCCGCGCAAGCGAACCATTCAAACACTCGGAGACAATATCAACACGAGTTTCTTAAACTCAACACTTTTGGTACGTATCTTTCTAAACTTCCTCTTCTCAAATCCGACGCTCCATTATTCATATCTTTGCAGGATTCTTTGCAACATCGCCGCAATAGCTAAAGAAAAACTAACCGTATTTGTTGCAGCGCTACATTTAAAGTAAAAAAATTGATGATTGATTGTTTCAAAATAAAACCTTGTTGATTTGTGCATTGCATCATTAGACTTAAGAGGATATAACACCAATTCAGATTGGGTGGGGATTTCATCACCCTTCCTAAGACCCCGGAAATCACTAATTGCATAAGTGTCACCTCAAGCTTAATAAAAAAATATCTAGACTCAGCCAACTAAGGACTTGTCGCACTCAATAGGACAAAGGAAGATTGTAGGCATTTGGTCGTGTTCCCCTCCGAAAGACGGCGTGCAAGACTGCGATATCTTGGCACTGAGATTCGGGGCAGATGCTAATAGGTGCTATCCGTCCACCTCTCCGAAGATGCCAAGTTGATTTATGGCACCGTGAATCGGAGGTTTAGACGGATGCGACCGATATAGCAGACTTCGTCAGATTCCCCCTCGTTCGAGGGGTTTTTGATTATGGGGACGCTCTTCCCTGCAGGCGCAAGCCCCTGCAGTTAATTACGCTACCGCGTCGCGGTAACAACTTTCTCCTTCTCCAGCTGGTCACTTCATGTCGTGGGTGTTTGTTTTGTATTTGGTTGCCCGTGGATTGTATACGGAGACCGAGTTATGTTGTCGCCCGTAGGGCATGGACTAGTCCAAATCCGTATTATCTTAGATTCGGGTTTGGGGGTTTGGTTTGAGGATACGTTAGCCATATTTGAGGCTAAGATCAACTCAAACGTTTGTTAAGGATACGTTAGTCTAACCTGAGACTAAGATCAACTTAACGGGACCGTTTAAATCCGACAAAAGAGCATTTGGGCTCCATTGTTCCAGTTTAGGGACATAGTGGTCCATTTAATGTATGGCCGTCGGGACCCGTCACCTCTCTGACGACGTTAAAGGATTACAACGACAGATGTCAGAGGAGTTCAGAGATGTACCCTTGAACCAGAGTTAATTGGGGGGATCTATAGTCCAGTTTGGGACTAAAGTCTGTTTGAAAGGTTTAAGGATACGTTAGCCATATTTAAGCTAAGATCAACTTAAACGGGATCGTTTAAATCCAACAAAAGAGCGTTTGGGCTCTATCGTTCCAGTTTAGGGACATTGCGGTCCATGGGTAGTTTAAGGACATTGCGGTCCATTGTTAGTTTTAAGACATCTCGGTCAAGGTTAAAGACGTCGTAGTCCATGGGTTTAAGGACCCCACAGTCCATTGTTAGTTTTAAGACATCTCGGTCAAGGTTAAGGACGTCGTAGTCCATGGGTTTAAGGACCCCACAGTCCATATCAATGTGTGGTCATCGGGACCCGTCACCTCTTTGAAGACGTTGAGGGATTACAACGCCAAGTATCAAAGGAATGAAGAGATGTACCCTGGAACCGGAGTGGATTAAATAGTCTTTGGCCCAATTTGGGATCAAGACCAATTAATTATGTTATGAGCCCATTAGCCCAGTTAATTACGAATTGAGGACTTATGGCCAGCTTGGGCTAAGTCCAATCATGTCTGGGACATCGGCCCTCCTGTTGGTCCCTTGAAGGAGAGGCTTTGCCTCTGGACATTTAGCCAATTGGGCCAATGCCTAGTGTTAAACACTAAAGACCAATCAGTGTTGAACACTGAGAATGAGGTTGATAAGTCAGTGTTTAACACTGGAAGATAGTTGGTGTCAACACCAGCAACAAGGCCTTCAAATTAGTGTTAAACACTAAAACAGACCAGTGTTAAGCACTGGCAACAGAAATCCCAAATTAGTGTTGAACACTAAGGTAATCAGTGTTGAACACTGCAAATAAAGTTCTTTGCTTAGTGTTGAACACTAAGGCCAAACAACGTTTTAACACTGAATTCAGGGGTTCCAATTTAGCGTTAGACGCTGAGGCAAGAGGGGTCACGTGGTAGCACGTGAGGGCGCCCTCCCTTCGTTTGTTCTGTTGAGAAGATCGCATCTTTTGGAGCATCACGTGTCATCACGTGACGGGTGTTTGAATGGAGTATGTTAAAGCCTCTGCCAAGGGTCACGTGGGTCACTGCCTCAAAGGGCTTTCTGTAGATCTTTTGGGGGGGTCACGTGGTGACACGTGACCCTGCTTTTCTGTAGTTGTTTAGAAGATCTGTTAATCCCTTTCAGGAATTAAATTCCTCGTAGGGTTGAACCCTAACAATAATTTCAGAGGAATTAAATTCCTAGTTCCTTTTGAAGAGTTGAACTCTGAATTTTCTGTAGGAATTAAATTCCTCATATATGTGAAGAACTGAATAGGGTTAAACCCTAATAAAAGCTTTAAGGAATTAAACCCCCACTCTCTGTTAGAGAATTATTCTGGGGAATAAGATTAAGGGAATTAAATTCTTGTTGTTTTAACAGAACTAAGTTCTTAACTAGGGTTAAACCCTGATTCTTTTCATTCTGAAGGAATTAAATTCCCATAACACAGGGTCAAACCCTAATTTTATCTTGAAGGAATTAAATTCCTATAGTTCTATGAGAATTAAATTCTCGTGCTTCCATTCCCTCTCTATGCTTTGGATCTGCATGGCAGGATCTCAACCCATTGAGAATTAAATTCTCAACTCAAGGGGAGATGTGCACTTTACAGATCCTCCATCAAAGAGAGAAGAAATATGTCCTTCTGTTTTATATCAGAATTAAACTCTATTGAGAATTAAATTCTCTTTTCTTTCAATGAAACCTTCCCTTTCTTACCTAGGGTTTTCTTTTGCAGAAGATCCAAATTCCTCTAAAGTATCAAGGCTCTCTCTCTTTTCTTCCCTCTGCATATATATCTTCTCTTGTGTGTCTCTTGGTTCCTATTTATAGGAGAAGCAGCCGAGTCAATTAGTTTTGGTGGATCTTTTATTAGGAGATTTGATTTGTATCCATCATTCGTTTTGGACCTTTGGATTATTAGGTGAATTTTACTCACCATTGGATTTTAAATCCAGAGATTCTCCTCTGTTATTTTGGTTAGATTTTACGGGGAAATCTTTCCAAATTCGAGATTTTCCCATAGATAGATGATATTTAATCATCTTTAATTCAATCGGTTGCTTTTGGAAAGATTTGAGAGGTCTTTTCTCAGAATTTAATTCTGTTAACAAATGGGCTTTGAAGTCGGTCACGTGTGGCCACGTGACCCTTGGTCACATGTGGGCACGTGACCCCCTTGGAACGAGCCTTCTTCTTTCTTTTTGCGCTCTGTCTTCTGGTTGCTGCTTAACCGTCACGTGCCATCACGTGACCCCTGGTCACGTGTGAGCACGTGACCCTCGTCTGGACTCTTTTTCTTGTTTTAACCGGAGAACAAGTCTGCTGCTTTTGAGTATCACGTGCCAACACGTGACCCTGGTCACGTGGGAGCACGTGACCTCTTCTGAAGCCTTTTCCTTGATTTGATCAGGGAACCGGTTTGCTTTTGAAGCCGCTTTTAATTGTCACGTGCCAACACGTGACCCAGATCACGTGGGAGCACGTGACCCTTTCTGAAGCCCTTTTCTTTGATGTAGTCGGGAAGCTGAATTTGCCTTGCCGATGCTTTTAGATGTCACATGCCAACACGTGACTGCTGGTCACGTGTAAGCACGTGACCCTTTTCTGAAGCCTCTTCAGTGGGCTTTCCTGATTTTAAATCAGGAAACAAATGCCCCCACAGCGTTGTTCTCACGTGTCCGCTCGTGAGTGCAACGCTATCACCTTTTGTGACCGTTGGATTCCTCTAGGGATTTGGGGAGATGAAACGTTTCCATCACCTCCTATAAATGTTCATGTCCCTTTCGAAGAGCCTTCACTTTGCTCATCTCCTTCTTTTGAGAACTTTTTTCCCTTGAGAATTTAATTCTCGCTTTCAGAGCTTAGTTCTCTGCCTTGAAACATTTTCAGAGTTTAACTCTGTTCAGGTGACCCTTTTTCCTCAGGTAATGTTCTTGGACAAACAGTAAATTTTCACATTCCTTTGGATTTTAAATCCCAAAACAAGGGTTTTTACTCTTTTTCAACAAGGAACCCATTTTTCTTCAAGTTTTTCCATAAGAACAGGAAACCACCTAACCTTCGAACTGTAGATCTGTTAGGGTTTAGATGATCTTTGGGGAGATGATGATGGCGTTTCAACTCCATGGAACTTAATTCCTTCCAAAAATGTTTCTGGGAATTTAATTCCCTTCTCTTAATAAGGAATTTAATTCCAATGAAGAACTCTGTTTCTTCACACGGAGGCTTCTTGGGGTCTCTTGACCCGAGGTTGTCCTTCTGCAATTAATGCAACAGGAGCTTTGTAATGATGTCTTCTGTGGGAATTTAATTCCCTTGATCTTGTTGGATCCATTGTAGAGCCCGAGGCAGATCCTGTTGGGGGGAATGTGTAGGGTTACCATTCTTTATTAAATGAGGATATTCCCTTTGTTTTATTGTAACTATTTGGTCTTATTATTAATGAGCCGTCATCCGGATTCTGTGGGGCCCATGTGTTTTGTAGCCAATAGTCCCAGAAAACTCTGCTGTTGCTTTCTTTAACTAGTCTTCATGTTCATGCATGGATATATATCACTGACTTTGCTTTTAACGGTCTCCTTTTATTGGATTTCAGGTGCGATGGCTTCTGTTCCGTGCTTTCCCTTTTCTCGCTCGGAGGCTGCTTTTCCTCAGTCGCCATCTGATGAGGAAGCGATGGCGATGATCCGGGCCCATGACCCGAACTGTACCAACCTTCTTCAATGGGGATCTTGGTATAGTCAGATTATTCAGGGTCGCCGGAGTTTTCTTTGCGCGGTACCGACGGAGCCCACTTTCCCATTCTTACCGATGGATCCTCCGAGGACGGTTTTTGCTGTGGAAATACCCAACTGGACTCCAACGGGGAGGCTCGAGCCTTCGACGGCCGGTATTCCGAACCATCTGATCCCGGCCATAGACATCTTGGGGCGGCGTATCTGCCACGGTGAGGCCCACCCGTGGGGGCAAATTTATAAGATAGGGCTTACTCCTCGGCACCCTACGGGTTACCTTCTCTGGGCTCGCTACATGCTTTCTGCCCATCGTGCGCGGTTGCAGAAAGTCGGGCTTTATCAGGCAATATACGCGTCACTCTTTCATTATAAGTCTCCGCATGTCTGGTGGGTCAAGGCGTTTTTAAACCAATGGAATCTTCCCACCAACACTTTCATTCTAGGAGATCGCGAGGTCTCGATCTCTCTGGCCGAATTTTATGACATCTCGGGGTTGCCAATCAGGGGTAGTCTATACAAGGAGTTGCTGCCTTCTGACGAGTATATTTTTGAACCCGAGCCCGCCCCAGTTGACGGCCTGTCTGCTGAGAATGCCGTCCGCCACAAGCGTCCCAGTTTAATCAAGGCGCTAGGTATCTTCGACCGATTATTCACCGAATCCGAAGAGCAGGGTGTTACTTTCAAGAGCTTCATTGCTCATTTCCTTCGTGAGGATGCCCTATCGAAGACGGCTCCGAAGTTTGCCAACATTGGAGACCCTTTTGGGTTCGGTCCGAAGAAACTGCCGACCACTGAATTGGACTTACCTCAGTACTACATCCCTATTATGTCACCGACCTCTTTTGAATCCATCGCTGTTCCCGGCATAGACGAGGAGACGTTCTTCATGGGGTTTGTTAGTGTCTGGCTCAGTTGGTTCGTTATCCCCATGCATCGCCGCTTCATGAGAGCCTCGGTCATCTACCCGGCTCATCGTATTGCTGAGGGGACGCGGTTGGCCATCGGCATCCCGGCCTTGGCGCATCTTTATCATGGGTTAGGCACCGCAGCTAATACCTCTACACCCGGCGTGGATGTAGTGAACTTTTCGCTTCATTATTTCACGTCCTGGGTCGAAATGCATGTGCTGGGAGCTTTCGCTATGCATCAGAGGCCCGCGTTTTACGACGCCTATCCCTTCCCGCGACTTATGCTACTGGTGAGTGCTTCTGCTGCTGACCCGACTCAATTCGGGGCTATTCGGGTGCTGATTTCTCCTCACGCCGCCGCTGGCGGGCTGGTTTTTAATGATCGGGTCTTGTCTACTCCCTCGGGTCCAGTTCAACAACTCTGGGACCAGTCGAAAGACAATGCACCTTCTTTGAAGCCCCGGGAGGCCGCGCATTTGCATACAATTAGACCGGGCTACTTGGTGTTTCGCCAAGATAGTGCAGCTCTTTTCATGCGGTATAATCCGCATCGATTCGCCCGACAGCTTGGATACGACCAAGGTGTTCCTTTCGAGGCTTTTATAGTCGCCCCGACCCCTTCGCTCGATGCTGTTCGCGATGCCGCTCATCATTTCATGAGGCTGAACACCGGCTCTCGTTTCATGGTCCCTGAAGCTGAGTACATGCCCCGGTGTGTGGGTGCATTTACGGGCTGGTATCTTCATCGGATCAGCCCAATTATTCTTGAAGAAAGAAGGGTGCTTCTTGGTCACGATGCTCCTCCTCAGGTTTCGGGGGCTAAGCTGCGACCGAGGGTTCCGGTCCGCTTCCCTTTGAGGGAGATTGGCGCTGCGCTCATTCCGGGGGAGTCAGGGGTAGACCTTACTCCAACAGCTGGTATGCCCTTGGTTTCCCGATCGCGGGGTAAACAGGCCCCAGTGGTAGCACCCCTGCCGGTGGCGGTACCGCCCTCTGTGGCATCGACAATGGCGATGTCATCCTCGGTTGTGGCACCGAGCGAGAGTAACAGGGATGAGGGCGCTGAGGGCGATGTGGGCCAGCGCCGCCCTAAGGCTTCGCGAGGGAGGAAGCGGTCATCCTCAGCGACCGGCTCTGGGTCTAAACGGCGGAGGAAAGCGGCCACCACCCTGCTTGATTCTTTGGCGGAGTCTGAGCCTATTCTTGAAGATGAACCATTGGCCCTGCAAGAGTCAGACGCTGGACTTCTCTTCCTGAGTTCGGCTGATGAGGAGGCCGCACAGTTGGCTGAGGCCATACGGCGTTCAAAAGACGCGTCTCATAACGCCAAGGTTCCGAAGAAGTCTTATCCCGCTGTAATTTTTTACGAAGACCCTTTGTGGATTCGGCGGCGATTTATTGGTCCTTTGGAGGAATGGGGGGAGAGGGCTTTGAAGCAGGCCGCTTCAGAAGATGCAGCTGACGCACTTTCTTTATAGACCGGTGGTCATGAGTCTACCCTTGAACCCCGGCGAGCCCACCTCCTTGAGAAGGAGCAGCGGCTTGAAGAAGCCATATTGAGGGCTTCTTTGCGTATAGGTACGTTGTGCTCCTTTTGTAGTCTTTCCGATTATTTATGCCCGTGCATATGTATCATTATTTTTATTCGAATCGTGCAGAATCTTCGACGCTGGGGGAGCTCTCTACGGGCCCATTAAAGCTAAAGCCCGCCGGAATTCTCAATGAGGCCTTGCTTGATGTGGAGGGGGCTGATGAGGCTGCTCCTCTCATGGTAGAGCCTCCAGCGGCGGTTCTTGATCAGGGAGCGCTTGCTCCTTTGGGGGAAGCTCCTTTGGAGGTCGCCGCCCCAATGACCCTTACTGAGGACGGCTCAGAGGCTGGAAGAGAGGCAGTCGGGACTACTCTTCCTTTGTTGAATCCTGACGTTACGGCGGAGACCGTTGAAGCTGCTATCCCCCCGGCTCAGAATGGGAAGAGCGTTGAAGGTAACCCTCTGCGTTTTAATTTAGCAACCCTTTCATAGTCTAAACTCTTTTATCTTTCCCAGAATTGCGCGGTTTGGCGGCCACTATCGCTGATCTGTCGCCTCGACAGTCATTTCAGCGTTTATTGGAGATGGCGGCTCCGCAGGCGATCTCCCCTCAGCGTATTGTCCTTTCCTCCGGGCAAGGTTAGTGTCATTCGCCATTTTTTCTTTTACCATAGCATTGTTACTATCTTGCGAAATGACGTTGATGTCTCTTATAGTTTTGGAAGCTGACGATAAGGTCGAGGTCGTTGAAGGGCCAGGGGAACCTTCGGCTCCTACTTGCATAACTGTCGGTGAGTGACATTTTATTATAATCCCGTTCGTTCTGTGTTTAAGAATTTTACTAATCATTTGTCAAATTTGAACAGCCCTGCCAGTCTCCATGGCGTTGGAATCGCGCATCGTGATGCCGCCCGGCCCTTATGCTTTGCGGGCTTCAGAACGCTTGGCCCAATTGAGCCTTGTCTCCCTATCATCTTTCGTCGAGGAGCTCCGTGCTAGTAGCGCGACCACGGCCGAAGCGTTTGCCGCTGAAGCTAACGGCTCTCTTCCTTTTCTCGCCACCTATCATAGAGAGGAGGTGGTGCGGGTCTGGATGGAGTTCTGTAGGAAGGTGGAGGCTTGTTTGCACGCTCTTGAATGTTCTCGCCTTTTCTCGAAAGCCGTGGCTACAAAAACGGAGTTGCGGGGTCTGATAGCACGATGTGCGGCTAACATGACGTCATGCGAGAAGAGGCTTGGCCGCAAGTTCTCGAAGAGGGAATTGGCTTCTAAGGCGCTGAGCGAGCTTCAGGCCAGCCTCACAGCCATGGCCAACAAAGCATACGAACTCTGGCGAGTGCTCCAGGAGTCCATAAAAGAGGTGGTGGCTCTCGATAAAGCTGCCACGTTCACTCGTGAGAGGGTCGAGACTCATAAAGCCACCGAGAAAGAGCTCGAAGCTCGGCTTGCTTCGTATCAAGCTTAGCAAGCTAAGCTTGAGGCTCGTCTTCTGGAGATCTTGCGTCATGAAGCCGTGGCTCAGCAACAGAACGATGAGCTGGTAAAATTACTGCACCGCCCGCCGGCTTGAGGACTTGTATCTTTTCTCCTTTTTTTTTGTACATACTCATGAATGAGAGTATCTTTCTTTTTTGTTTCTTTCATGAATTGTACTTTGTATCCATTTTGGTTTATGAATAAAAGATACATTTTTCTTCTCAATGGTGTGTCCCCTTTCATTGAATGCGTTTGCGGACAATTTATCTTGATCTCCTTGCAGGGCACCGATAGCTTAGGATTCAGGGTTAAGATCTGCTTCCTAAGACTTTTGCACTTTATGAGCCACGAGGGTCTCATAAAGAGTTTTTTCTTCCCATGGGTCGAGAGGATCCCATAGGTGTAAGTTCTTCTTAAGAATCGTGAGGATTCTTAAGCGGGTTGTCCCTTGAGAGTCGTAAGGACTTCACAAGAGAGTTTTTCTTCCTTACAGGTCGTGAGGACCTGCAAGTGCTGGATGTGGTCGCCCTCGTCCGTGTTTCACGGAGTCAGGGGTTTCCCAAGGCATCGTAGTTTAAAGACATCGCGGTCAAGGTTAAGGACCTCATAGTCCGTGGATTTAGGGACTCTACAGTCCGATGTTTGGTTGCAGGGACCCGTTACCTCTTTGAGGACGTTGAGGAATTACAACGCCACGTATCAAAGGAGTGAAGAGATGTACCCTTAAACCAAGACAGAATCCGTAGGGAATCGGGGTGGTTGATCGTTAGTTTTAAGACATCACGGTCGAGGTTAAGGACATCATAGTCCGTGGATTGTAAGGACTCCACAGTCCGGTGTTTGCTCTGGATGCTTCACACGGGTTCACTGCCGTGCTTGGCGAGGACCAGGCTCCGCTCTGGGCGTTTTCCGCGGGGTCAAAGAGTGACGTTATCCGCGTTCCACGTAACCAGGAATTTTGCACTAGATGCTTCACACGGGTTCACTGCCGTGCTCGGCGAGGACTAGGCTCCGCTCTGGATGCTTCACACGGGTTCACTGCCGTGCTCTGCGAGGACCAGGATCCGCTCCGGACGTTTTCTACGGGGTCAAAGAGTGACGTTATCCGCGTTCCACGTAACCCGGAATTTTGCACTAGATGCTTCACACGGGTTCACTGCCATGCTCGGCGAGGACTAGGCTCCGCTCTGGATGCTTCACATGGGTTCACTGCCGTGCTCTGCGAGGACCAGGATCCGCTCTGGACGTTTTCCATGGGGTCAAAGAGTGACGTTATCCGCGTTCCACGTAACCAGGAATTTTGCACTAGATGCTTCACACGGGTTCACTGCCGTGCTCGGCGAGGACTAGGCTCCGCTCTGGATGCTTCACACGGGTTCACTGCCGTGCTCTGCGAGGACCAGGATCCGCTCTGGACGTTTTCCGCGGGGTCAAAGAGTGACGTTATCCGCTTTCCACGTAACCAGGAATTTCGCTGATTGTATCCGCATTTCACAGGATGGAGGTTTGACTGCTGGCGATATGTATACCACCGAGCCATGGAACTGGGAGTTGCCGCTGTTCCGCTTAGCTTGAAGTTGTGTCTGTCGTTACGAGACGAGTGTTGGGAAGATCTCTAGGTCGCTTGTGACCCGTCGAGATTTAGCTTCTTTCTTTGGTGAAACCTGGGGGGAGGTATGTTCCCTTTTTTGTTTACGCCCTTGGATTGTGTACAGGGTGTGATGGAACATCACCTGTAGGGCATAAATTAAAACTTTTTATTTTATTTTATTTCTCTTTCCGCGATGCTCTATCATTTTAGCTTTTATATCGCGAAGGTCGCGATTGCCCCATCATTTCGGCTATTTTTCGCGGTGCCCAATCATTTCGGCTATTTATTTATTTTCTACTCGCTGCTTGCCCCATCATTTCGGCTATTTTTCATGCATACATTTTTACTTGCTGCTTTTTATTGCAAGTTGCCCCATCATTTCGGCTATTTCGTAGGCATGTGTGGCTTGCTAGCCTTTTCGCCGCAAGCTTGGATTTTAGACACCGATTTCGGCATCAGCACCGCTACAACTGGAATATTGCCAGGAGCGAATCATCATCTGCCTCTGTCGATGTTGAACAAAGGTGGCTTAGCAAACAGGGTTAAGGGTCCTGTCGACCAAGGCTTTTGACTTCATGAGCCGTAAGGGTCTCACAAAGGTATTTCTCTCTACAAGTCGTGATGATCTTGCAGGTGTATTTTCTCCTTAGGGATCGTGAGGATTCCTAAGTGTATGTTCCTCTGTAAGTCGTAAGGATCCTACAAGAGGGTTTTCTCCTTATGGTTCGAGAGGACCTACAAGGGTTGCTCATTATATGGACATATCCCTAGTCACAGGTGTGACTTTGCTGGGGAAATGTTTATTCGCGCCCGTGTATTGTATACAAGGGTCAGTATTGAGCCCCTTGTAGGGCAGTATCGAAGGTTGTGGGGGATTTGCTTAAGAACAGGTTTAGGTTTCTGTAACTTAAGACTTTCAAATCTCATGAGCCGTGAGGGTCCCATAAGAGAATTCTCCTTACGAGTCGTGAGGATCTCGCAAGTGTATTTTCTCCTTAGGAATCGTGGGGATCCCTAAGTGTGTTGCTCCTTTATGAGTCGTAAGGATCTCACGCGGGTGGTTTCTCCTTACAAGGTCGAGAGGACCCTATAAGTGTCTCTTAACGAGGTTGCGCCCTTTCGGGTTTTCACGAACACTCGCCGGTAGCCCTGCTGTTTTTACTCACGGAGCCCTTTCGGGTTTTCGTCCGTGCCCATTTTGCTTATGGACATACCGTTTTTTTTATTCTTTTTCTCTTTTTTTTACAAGGTCGCGCCCTTTCGGGTTTTCACGAACACTCGCCGGTAGCCCTGCTGTTTTTACTCACGGAGCCCTTTCGGGTTTTCATCCGTGCCCATTTTGCTTATGGACATACCGTTTTTCTTTATTTTTCTTTTTCTCCTTTTTTTTTGTCAGCCTAAGGATGTTGTGGTAGTAGTTTAGGGACGTTTCGGTCCGTCGTTAGTTTAAGGACATTTCGGTCCGTCGTTAGTTTAAGGACGTCTCGGTCCGTCGTTAGTTTAAGGTCGTCTCGGTCCGTCGTTAGTTTAAGGACATTTCGGTCCGTTATTAGTTTAAGGACATTTCGGTCCGACATGGAGAAGGCCGGCTACCGCTTATAAAGCTCGAGCTTAGGAAGATAGCGAGCGGACATAGTCATCGTCATCTATCATTGACCTAGGCCATGGCTCATTAAGCGTAGTATCTCTTTAGGAAGCGACCGTTTATTGGCCTGAAAGTCCTTTCACCGTGCATGTCCATGAGTAGATAGGCCCCACCCTGGTAGACCTTATCTATGATGTACGGGCCTTCATAGTTTGGCTCGAATTTTCCCCACTTGGCTCGATTGGGGATCATAGGCCTTTTGACCACTAACACGAGTTCGCCTTGGCGGAATGTCCTCGGTCGGGTCAATCTTTCATATGAGCGCGTCATCTTTGCTTTATAAGCTTCCAGATTTTGTTGCGCTATGAGCCGGGTTTCGTCGAGGGCATCGAGCTCCTCAAGCCGAAGGTGAGCATTTTCTTCGTCCGTCAGCTCGTAGTGGACTGCCACTCGTAGAGAGGGTAACTCTATCTCGAGGGGGAGCACTGCTTCCGTCCCAAATACCAACGCGTACGGCGTTGTGTTCGTGGCCGTCTTGAATGTAGTTCGATAGGCCCAAAGGGTCTCTTGCAGCCTCTCGTGCCAGTCTTTCTTATTTCGGGACACCGTATTTTTTATGATCTTCGTCAAGGTCTTATTGAAGGCCTCGGCCAGACCGTTAGCTCGTGGATTGTAAACTGAAGAATATCTCCAGTCTATATTGTGCTGCTGCGCGAAGCGGCTAATCTTATGGCTTCTGTAGGCTGGCCCATTATCGGAGATAATCCGCCGTGGGGTTCCAAACCGATAGATGACGCGCGTCTTGAAGAAGTGGAGGATATTCTCCGTCTTCACTTCCCTCAGCGGTACTTCTTCTGCCCATTTGGAGAAGTAATCAGTTGTTGCCAGGATGAAACGATGTCCCCGGGACGATGCTGGCTCGATGGGGCCGACTATGTCAGTCCCCCACATTTCGAATGGCCAGCTAGCCACCGTTGGGTGTAGTGGATTCGGATGTTGGTGGATAAAGTCTCCATGAATCTGGCACGAGTGGCATTGCTTCGCATACTCGAGGCAGTCTTGGACCATCGTGGGCCAATAATAACCCATCCGTTTGATCTTCAATTTCATTTTCGGGCCTGCCTGGTGAGAACCGCAGAGTCCGTCGTGAACTTCCTGAACGACTCTTTCTGCTTCGTCAGGTCCTAAGCATCTCAGCCACAGAGAATCAAACGATCTTTTGTATAGAGTGTCGTTGACAAAAGCAAAAAATAGAGCTCGTTTCATGAGCTGATATCTTGAGGACGCTTCTTCGGGCATTCGTGGGACTTAAAGTAGTCTATGAAGACTTCCCTCCAGTCCTCGGCCTTCTCATGGTCTTTTATTTGTAGAGTCGTTTGCTCAGTCGCCCCCTTTTCTTCGTATAATTCCGGAGATATTTCTGCTGGGGCGAGCACTCGACGGCTTTGTACCACGATTCTGACGTCATCGAGGTTCTCGTCAGCCAGTTCTTCAGCGAGCTTAGCTAACGTGTCTGCTTTGCTATTTTCCGCACGTGGTATACTTTCCAAAGTGTAGGAGGGAATTTGGGTCAATAGTTGTTGCACCTTTTCGCCGTATTTCACCAACTCCGGTTTGCACGTTTGGTAGTCACCATTTACTTGACTAACAACCAATTGAGAATCCCCGTATATAGAGAGGTCTTCAATTCCCATGTTAATGGAGATCTCGAGGCCCGCTATCAAAGCTTCGTATTCGGCTTCATTGTTCGTCCTCGATTCCGTTAAGGAGAAAGCAAAGCGCATTATCCCTCCTTGTGGGGTTACGAAGATGAGGCCTACTCCCGATTTGATTATGGGGGTACATTGTTTGCGCTTCTTCATAGAAGATGCCCCGTCAAAATAGAGTTCCCATCGGGTATCACCGCCGCCGATCGCGTCGAATGCATGTTCGTCCGGCAAATCGCAGTTCAGAGGAGAACCGGCAGGTACTGGATGCTCAGCGAGGACGTCGGTAATGGCCTGGCCTTTCACTGCCTTAAGAGGTCGATACGTTATTAAGAACTCCATCAGGAGTAGAGCCCATTTAGCAAGTCGACCCGTCAGTATAGCCTTCGACATCAAATATTTAAGAGGGTCCACCTTCGAGATGAGACGGACTTCGTGCGCCAACGCATAGTGTCTGAGTTTTGTTATCGCGAAGATTAACGCCAAGCAGTGTTTTTCAATGGGCGAGTAGTTGTTTTATGCCCCCAGCAGAACTCGACTTAAGTAGTAGAGTGCCCTCTCTTTCCCTTGATCGTTCTCTTGTGCCCATAATGCGCCTAAGGAACCTTCGAGGGCGGTTGTATAAAGAATGAGGGGTTTTCCCTTGACCGGCGCAGCCAACACCGGAGGGTTCTGCAGGTACTGCTTGATCATGTCTAGTGCACCTTGGCATTTGTGATCCCAAACGAATGGAGTTCCCTTCTTCATCAGGTGGCTGTAAGGACGGCATTTGCCTGAAAGATTGGCGATAAATCGCCGGATGTATGCGAGCTTCCCTTGGAGAGACCGCAACTGTTTGGGGGTTCTTGGCGGAGGCATTTCCATGATCACCTTGATCTTAGATGGATCTATTTCGATACCTCGATGTCGGATGATGAATCCCAGGAATTTACCCGAGGAGACTCCAAACGCGCATTTGAGGGGATTCATCTTCAAATTATATTGCCGAAGGCGTTGAAATACAGTCTCTAGATGCTTTAAATGCTCTTCGTATGACATGCTCTTTACTACAAGGTCGTCGATATAGCACTCGACGATGTCATGTATGAGGTCGTCGAAGATTTTTGTCATGGCCCTTTGATAGGTAGCGCCGGCATTCTTTAGACCAAAGGGCATAACCCTGTAGCAGAATATACCCAAAGGGGTCCGGAAAGCGGTATGCTTCTGGTCTTCGGGATGCATCTTTATCTGATTGTATCCTGACGAACCGTCCATAAAGGAGAAAATCTCGTGAGTGGACGTGTTATCTATCATTAGCTCGGTTACTGGTACTGGGAAATCGTCCTTTGGACAGGCTTTATTGAGATCCCTGAAATCCACGCATATGCGTACCGTCCCATTCTTCTTCATTACCGGGACGATATTGGCGATCCAGTCGGGATACTGGACTTCTTGGATAAATCCAGAATCGATCAGCTTCTTGACTTCGGCATTGATGCTCATTTCAAGCTCGAGTCGCATCCTTCTTGGCGCCTGCTTGACTGGCTTGATATCTGGGGATATCGATAATTTATGCACAGCAATCTCCGGATCTAATCCTGGCATCTCGGAATAGTTCCACACGAAGCAGTCTTTATGCTGTAGAAGCACGTTCTTTAATGCGGCCACCCTTTCTTCAGATAGCAGCTCGCTGACGAATGTCGGTCGCGGATCATCTGCCGATCCTAGCTCAATCTTCTTGAAGTTATCTGCAGTAGTATGTATGCCATCTTCCAGTTCTTTCAGAGCTGGCGGAAATTCTGAGACCAGCTCATCATCGCTGTTCTCAAAGCACCAGGGAAGGTCATCCATGTTCTCGGACTCTTCTTTTAATATCGTAATCATATAACAGGTGCGAATCCGCTTCCAGGACTGAGGTGGATCCGTTTTTGCTCTTGCGGCTTTGGGTTCGTGCTTTTGTGGCGGCGTTACCCTCCAGCCGTTGGATAAAGCGAATCTGCCCTGTTGGTACTGGTCCTCGACCCAGTTCTTGAAGGTGAAGCAGTCTTCGGTAGGATGTCCTATGGCTCGGTGATAAGAGCAATAGCTCAGATGAGAAGCCTTGTTAGCTTGCTCAGGGTGTCTAGACTCTGGAAGCGCGATCATTTGATGTTTTATAGTGAGCTCGAGTAACTTCTCCGTCTTGTCTCGAGGGAAGGAATACGCTCGACTCATCTTCTTCGCGAGGGACAAATCCGGACCGCGCAATGCCCGCTCACGTGACTCTCTAATCCTGCGTCGTTGTTGTTGGCTCCTCTCTCCGGTTCTTGATTTATTTCCGTCTCTGCGTCGGGCCTTTCGTACAACGGGTTGACAAGGATGAGCATCTTTGTCTTTTGCAGCCCGTTGAAATAGACGTTGCGTCCTGGCCTTCTCGTAGATGGCCATCTCGCGGTTGTGGTCTTCCCGAGCTTTTTGACCCACTTTCCTAATAGGCTTGTCCATTCGTTCTTCAAACGACGGACTCGGCATTTCAATCGCGGGATCTAGTTTTGATGAGGGGTTGGCATTTCCTGACGGGGCGTCCTCTTCTTCATCAAAAGTATATATGGCGTAGCTACTGTGGGCCCGTTCCCGTTTTCCGGTTCTCGCGTATCCAAGCCCAAGTGTTTCCATTTTCCCGTTGGGCAATTTGCGTTGGGTCCCAGGGACATCCCAAATCCTGTTGTAGAACCGAGCTTGTCGAACAGTCTGTTTTAAGGGTACTCCTTGGCGCTTCAATAGCCTCTTTAGTCCATTTGTGTAGTATCTGGGCAAACGGATAGGTTGGAGCCTGTCGAGTGTAACATCCGTGCCATGCCAGATCTCTTTCTCTATTTTTGACTCTGAGGATCGGTAGAATAGAATTAACTTCTCACCCCTTTGCCTGGGAGGGACGTAAAATGTTTGCAGGTCCTGCACATTGTGAGCTTGAAGTGTGTCGAGATCCTTCTAGTGTTCCCGCGGCACCATGGTGATTTGCAAACTCTGATCATCGCTAGGGGGTGCTTGTATTGACAGCCAATTGGAGAACACGGCATTAACCTCATCTTCCGAGTCACTTCCGAAGACCAACATGGGGGCGGACGTCCCCGGGTTGTTGCGTTGAGATGGCCTGGCATAAACTATCTCTTCTTCTTCTTCTTCGGTATCGCTCCCGAAAACAGGGATGGTGGTGGCGGCTTTGTTCTCCGGGTTGCGACACCTTTCTGTATCCTCGAAATCTGGCAAAAAATACTTTGCATCTTCGTATTTGCGGACTTCGTTCACGGAAAATGGGTTCAACTGACCTGTTACGGTATACTCGAAACCATCCTTAAAGTACTTCATACACTGATGTTGTGTAGAAGGGATGATGTTGTACTCGTGTAGCCAAGGACGACCGAGCAAGGCATTGTAGCAGGTCTTGGCGTCAATGACATGGAATTTGATGTCTGTGACGAGGAGTCCAAAGCGTAATGTCAGTATCACGGATCCGAGAGTCCGTGATGATTGTGAATCGAAACCGGAGATAGTAATTTTGTCACGAGCAAGGTGTTGCACACTCATGCAGATTTCCTTCAACACCCGAACATTAAGGAGATTGACGGAGGATCCATTATCCACCAGGATCTTGCCTATCTTGATATCATGGCAGTATCCGGAGACATATAGGAGACGGTTGTGGTTGCACGTCCCGAGAAGGAGGTCTTCATCACCGAAAGTGATGTCGGCCGTATGCACTTCCTCCAATTCATCCTTCATCCTTTCAGTGGCGAGGAAGGCTTGGAATTGCTCAGGTTCTTGTAACGCCTTAATTAGTGAGTCTCGCGCTTCTTTTAATAATAGGAGGGCATCGAGAATGCTAAGCTGAGAAGGTAGCTTCCTTAGGTGCGCTAGGATGTTATAGTCCACCTTACCCTTCCTAGGAGGGTCTTTGGCAGCCAGCTCTTTCATGACTTGGTCATCTAAAGTGATATCTTCAGTGACCTTTTCCTTTCCCTTATCTTTTCTACTCGCGGGCCCGAGATTCTTTTCTGGGAGTGTGTGATTGCGCAGCTGAATGTTCTCGCAGGCCTCCGATTTCTCCTTTTTCCCTAAAACGGATTCTTTAACGAGAGGGCCCAGAGCCATTTCTTCATCAGAGTCGCTCCCAAAGGTGAGAACTTGTGACCCTCCAGCGTTAACCATGTAATAGTTGCCAGTGGTCCTGTTGTGCTCGTCGGCAGTACTTCTTTGTTCTCGACGAGTCTTGCGTTTCATGCGCTTAAAATGTTGCCGATGAGCAACATATCCTTGCCACTATATCTTAAAGGCGTCGCACTCCTCCGTGAGGTGTGAAATTTTCCGATGATATGCGCAATAATCAGGGTGCCTCTCCACCCCATTGAGCGTGTTTTCTTCCAAGGGTGGTAGCTTCATTCCTATCGACATGGTTTTGGCAAACCGTTTCCTCGTCTTGAATATCTTCTTGTCTGCCTCGGATGCCTTTCGATCTGGCTGGAGTACTTCAATTCTTTCATTTAGTCGCCTGCGTTTGGCTCCTTCCGATGCGGCCATCTCACGCTCCTGATCTGCTTTACTCTTTAGACGAATCTCGTCCAGAAAGGCGTCGATCATTTCATCTGTTGGCCACACAAGTCCTGGCTCAGGGTGTGCCCCCAGTTTCTCGGTGCCAGGAGTTTTCTCATCTTCCGAGTAGGAAATCACATGACAACTCGTCACTTATCCCTCGGATTCATCCGATGAGCTCTATTCCTCATCTTCCTTCTGAAATACGTGGTTGAGGAACTCTTGCAGTGTGACGGGAGTCCGTGCCTTTTGATTGTACACCTCCAGCGCGTCAATCTGTTTCTGCAAATCCGTGCGCTTGTTTCCAGGCTTCACGGGCCTTTTGGATTTCCTCTTCTTTTTCTTCGAAGATTTTGACGGTTGGGTGTGAGTACTTAGGCCATCACCACGAATCTTTGTAGTTGGGCGCGGCTTCAACATCCCTTCGATGATTTGAGGTTCAAGCGGGTTCTTCCATTCAACCGCTGGGCACGCATGAAGGTCCCTCAGCATCATTTTGGTTTTAGCTGATAGCATTTCCCATGGAGCTTCTTCAATAAAGGAACAAGTCGCCCCCGGTGCGTCCGTCTTCTTAGGAGTATGCAGCTGTGGCGGGTTCACAGTCTGGAACAACAGCAATGGCAAGTCTGGGTAAACAAGAACCTCCCTGCCACCGTTTCTGAGCATACCGAAGTACCTCTCGGGTGCCTGAGGTTACCCACCATACCTGCGGAGTGGCCAATGGAATGTCAAACCAGATTGAACTTTAGGTTCTTATCAAATCTTCAGTAATCGTTTGCGGTTCTGGAATCACTTCCAGTTCTACCATACTCCCACTACTTCTTTCTGGAAAAAACCATTTTTATTAAAACTGTGGCGAGTTGAGAACAATATCACTATTGATCTTCCAAATGGTAGAAAGTCAACCCTCGTCATAGCCCGGGTCAACCTGCAAACAGCCATTATAGAAACGTGCCTTGAGTTATCCGGAGTCGGTTTTAAGCATAAGCCGGACAACTCCCCGTATCTTAACAAAGTCAAGATATGAACTGTTCTATATCCAATATATGAACAGAGGCACTGATTTAATTTAACCAGATTCAAATCATGCAGCTGTCTCCAGTGCATGTCAACTAAATGGAAGGAGGCCGATCAGCGTTATTCAACTTAGGAGAACTTCCAATTATGAGTAACCTGAAAAAGAAGCATGTTGTCTTAACCATTACTTTCAACTGAATACCATACACAAGTATCTACATCTTCGATCACCTTGAAGAATCCCGATACTTGCAACATCTGGTTCTCAACTTTATTCTTATACCAATAACTTCTCAAAACTTGGACCCAGTGTTTCTACGAAACACCTGTCTAAGAACCAGAGAAGTCATAAGTAAACAGAATATAGTATGAGGACCAACCCCTCTGTCCTAATGGACACTGGACAATATACAATACTCTGTAAAAGTCCCCTGAGTCTGGTAACTCATTCACTGTGTGTCGTAGGTTGAAAACTGTACTTATGGTTAAGAAGAATTACACCGCTGTTCAATGCTCCTTACCTAACCATCCACTGGTATAGGTAAATGTCATAGACATAATTTCAAAAAGGTATGTCTCACTCTATAAAAATAGATGTACAGATATATCAATTTGAAATTGGTGCACAACAACGGATATTCAAAACCAAATATTTGCCGTCCGGCAAACAACCCAGGTGACTTCCTCAAATATCACCAATTACAACGAATCCCGATATAATGAGGATGATCACCTAATTCCCAATAACTTACTCCCACTCATCATCTGTAAAACTATACAGATGTGAGAATCATACCTGGTAAATATATACCCTGGAGCAAGTGTCTAATTGGGAAATCAGTTTTCTTTTAACAGTACACAGTGAAACTGAAACATTGAAATGTTTCGATGGGGTATCCTGGTATTCTTAGTAATGCCTCTTCCATTATCCAGATTCACAACTGTAACCGTATAATTCTTTGCCATTTCACCAAATCCCTTTATATGTCTTTAGTCATTACCTTCTGTACACCCCTTTAGGCCAAATGGCTTTCTTCCTTCCCTACCGTTCGGCACCAGCCTATGGTTTGGAAGAAGACTATCCAATAAGCATAATGGGTGTACTGTCCTAATCCTAGGAGCACTCTCAATGCGAGAGAAGGTGAAGATAAAAGACAACCGAATAAACCTTATTCCTATTTCTCCTGAACCAGAATCCATCCCCGAACTGGAACAAGTTCCTTTCGAGTTCGTATATAACCATACGATGGATTATCCAATAAACTTGGGATCTTCATAGTGATACGGAGTGTCCTGAAGAAATACAAAGGTGATTTAGGATTGGCGAAGAAATATTTGGTTTGGTCGTGAATAGTAGTCGCAATTTATTTTGCCCTCTTATTAATCCCTTTCTTTGTCTTAACTTAATACCTTCTGTACACCGTTTAGGCTAATTGGTTTTCATCATTCCCTACCATTCGGCACCATCCTAAGGTTTGGAAGAAGACTATCCAATTTGCGTAATAGGTGTACTATCTCCTAAACCAAGGAGTACTCGCAACCTGAGAGAAGGTAAAAGGAAAAGACAACTGAATAGTCCTATTCGTTTTCTCCAGAACCGGAAACCATCCTCGAATCCCTTCGAGTTCGTATATAACCATACGATGGTTTTGTCCAATGGAAGTGGAAGTTCGTAGTAATACGGGGTGTCCTGGAGAAAAGGGTAAAAGTAGGAGTGGCAATGAGGTCTGCAACTCTGACAATCCAAAAGCCAGTGTTAAGAAGGTTCGGTCAACTTGGTCACTGAGTCATAGTCTATGGTCGGGTCAATGGTCGCTGCCAAAGAGAGAAAGAGAAAAGAAACACTCAGCGTGCACTCTAACCTAGATCAGAATGGTTATAAATTTATCTAATCTGGAAACCTCCCACTGTAACGTCAAATTCTTCCCCAAACCTGAAAGAAGAATTAGCCGGGATCACCCGAGGAGTAAACCAACTCATCAGTGGGAATCGGGATCTTACTCTCATCGCATGATAATATGACGGAATCCGCTCACGTTATCACACTCCAGAAGGTATGCGCATATCTGGCAAGTTTCAGTTCTTTTGAAACTCCCAATGTGGATTTTTGCCCCATGCTCTTATGACCTTGACTTTCGCCAACATATCATAAGTTACATGTCAAGTTCTTCCTGTCATTATCTAGGTTAATTTGAACCCACCCGTACCTACCCTTGACTTTGGCCAAAATGGCAGTACGACTGTCCCAAACCAACGCATCTATCTATGCTGCATATGAATACCCAATAGCTACCAAACACTGTGCCTTGACTTTGGCCAACATACACAGCTTGAATACTATTGACTATCCATATGAAACAACGGAGGGCTACGAATGGTTTCTGGCGAAAACCTTTAACGTAATGAACTTGATATCGTTGAAGGAACTGATAGCTTTTGGAAAAATATAGTGACGAAAACCTTTGCTAAAGAGGTCACTCCCGGTGAAGGGATCTCGGCTCTTTCCCCGTCGAATGAGGTGCAGGATATTCCAACTGAATACCATGATGCAAAGCAAAAGTAATCGGCTATAGTGAAGTTATTGCCCTGACGCAAACTTTTGTCCAAGGGGTCACTCCCGATGAAGGGATCTCAGCCCTTGCCTCGTCGACTGAGGAGCAGGATATTCCAACTGAATACCACTGTGCAAAACAAAAATGAACGTCCTTGCAATAACAGCTTTTTGAAAAGTGTTCCAACAACATCAGAATAGGTTTGTTTAGCTTGCATTGATCCGAATCAACGTAGTCCCATCAATTGATCACACCACAAAGAACGAAAATAATGACGTACGTATATGCCATCCGCATTCGCCACTGGGTCCCGTCATCACCCGTTAGGTTACTTAACTAACGACAGAGCGGGGACTGGACTAGCGCGGATACAAAACATATACAACATCTACTAGTATATATATAATATATATAATTTTCGCTCAAGGCGTGATAAAATGCAACAGCTCAGAAATGTACAGCATCACAGAACAATACAGATATCTGGGATCCCCGGGTTTCATAAAGCCGCTACTGAAACCCGACGTTCCCCTGGTCGTGTGGATAGCCTGTGCAATGAAATCCTAGACCCCTACGGGCGCGGAAAGTTACCCGCCAAAACCTGAAGCGAGGCAGCGCCTTTCATCAACACGAATGGACCACCCAGCACTTCATGGAATCCGGTAACTTGGGCACCCCTCCTGGGTCAATCCTATACCCCCTACGAGTGCGACGAATAGCCCGCCAATTCAAGAGTAAAGCCCCCTCCGTCTCAAAGCCTTGAGATGTGGGCTCGTTGCCCTCTAGAACCCGGCTATCCGTGCACCCCTCCTTGGGGTAATCCTAGTACAGAAAGTAAAATATACATACAACGGGTACATCGACCGCAACCTGGTCGTGCCCCAAAAGAATAATACAAACAGGCAGTGACGGCAGTCCACATGTCGGACGCTCGCCCCGCAATATGAAATCTACATATAAAACAGAACTGTACTACCACTGCAACCAGGCTATCCCCCACGACCGATCCGCAACATCACAGCACAACACAGAACATCAACGTGAATGTCACGTTCGCAAATCCGTCTAAAAGGGCTATAGCAGATAGATTGGATTTACCGATCGAGTGACATTCACGGTCGCAGATATAATGTAAATACTGTGAACCAGCATGTTTAAAATATCCAATCGAACAAATTTATCAAAGTGGGCCCCAAGCAGTACTGTAGCACTCACAGAAAATCTGGGCCCAAAAAGAATATCCCCAAACCCCTATTTTTAACTCATAAGCTATCTGCAAAATTTTGATCAAGTGATCAATCAAAAGCGCGGCGGAACCGCGGTCCAAGCATGGGTTTGGCCGCGGTTCCGCGGCGGTATGGAGAGATCGCGCGACCAAATTTTCACAGATTGCTTCTATATCCATGCACAGTGTTATGAGACAACCAGAAAAATTTTTGGAGCTAAAAAAATTTCGACAGAGAACACATGTGCATTGAAAATTCGGTTTTTGGGGATTTTCTGTTCGATCGAGTTCTAAACATACTAGAGCAAGCCAGGCATGGTTAATGGCGTGGCTCTGATACCAATGTAAGTCCGCGGCGGCGCCCCGGCCGTCGATCCGACACCGGAAACGCGGAAACAAAAATTTTGCAAACTAGCAAACCGGCACCACCGCGCACTTTTCACCCGGATTGGGCCATTAACCTAGCTACTAGCAAACTAAAATACGAGTAGAGAAGTATACCAAGCGATCCGTGTCCTTCGGTCTTCGTCTCCACTCCGATCTCCTACGGAATCTCCGTCCGTCATGTCCTCGTCGGAAAGGGCACCACGTAGCCGGAATCTTTTACGGGCTCCCACCTCTGGACCGAGGCAACTCAGGCGCGAAGTTGGCTAGACGACGCGTCCAAGATTTGCTGTAGACTAGAGTAGTAGGTTGTCTCTTTTGGGGTATATGAAGTTGCCATGGTATGTGGAGGAAAAGAATGAACTTGAGAGAAGGAAATGGAGCTCTCAATTTTTTTAAGGAATGAGATGAGAAAAATCACCACCCACAAGAACCTCTCTCCTCTCTCTCAATTTGTGGCCGGCCCCCTACAAAGAATGGTGGGGAAAAAGAAATCCCCAATCAAGAGAAGAAAATGAATAATCTAATATGAAAATGGTCACACCCATATCACTTCTCATCTTATCAAATCCAATCTCAAAAAAGCAAAGGAAAAGACCATAAAAGAATCTCATGATGAAGAGGCCACAATTATGCAAGAAACCCCTCCACAAAATGTTATTTGCAAATGTGCAAATAACACCCTCCAACGGAAAGTCCGGCCGTGAAGGAATAAAAGAAAACCGGCCAGAACGGAATGCAAACTGGCAACTTCAGAAAACTGATCCTGTAATAAATTACAGGAAAACCCCGCTACTGCAAATACATGCCCGCATTTGTATTTCCACTGAACACAAATGCAAAGAGACAAAATCTACACTATCTAATACTAGGATCCGGCTTAAGCCAAAGCCGGCTAGTAAAAATCGTCCGATCACGATCCGTGCAATACCGCACGTATCTGATCGAACCCTGCCATATCTGCATACGGCCTCTACAGCGTTTCACCCGAAACCTGAGTAACTGAGTGTGGTGGACTCTAAAGACTCGTCAATACTATGGCTGTGGATTTAACCACTAGCACGTCAGAGGTATAAGCCAATACGTGACGGGCTACCATGTATTGACCAAAAGGGACGTCGATGAGCGCACTCATCCTGACACCCTACTGAGCCTGTCAGTGACAATATCCATACAGTCCGGTCCGTTCATCTATGAGCATCGCATGGCGGGCCTAGGGGGTTGGTAAAAGTCAGACCCCCAATAGCGGTACAAGTCGTGTCGGAGTGTAGCCCAGAACACCCTGAGATACTACTGGAATACCTACCAGCAAATCTCCTGCCTTGGCCAAGGACTTTTCATGTTCTGGCTCTCCTAGACACAGCGCGACCTCACCCCCAATACCGGGAGAGATGAACCCCTGCAGATCCGCTCACTGTCTCCATGTGGCTCGGGACTGTACCCAACTAAAACCTGTTTGCACGACTCCTTTGAGCCGTGGTAGGGTAGTAATCAAAGCACAGTGGGAACTCACACGAGACAAATGACGATCTCAGGTCGATGAACTAACCTGTACACATGTCACCAGGGAACTGCTATCTGACGTCTGGTATAATCCCAACTAGCAGGTTCCCGGCGAGTCCTGTCCGGTGTACTCATAACCCAATGAGCACCTGTATACATCTTAGGTGAACCAACTGACACCAGTGGCTTGTGAGACCGGCCACCGCCCCTCGTCGGGGTCTCGACTGTATACACTAGTCTACTCTGTAGAATCGATGCCCTGTCTCGAAACTCCCACGACTAGGGACCTTTTAAGGATGTGCTTATAGACTCCAGCTCTCACGTATATGATCGCCCTCATACTGCTGGTAGTCAAGCAAGAATCCTAGGGGCTCTATCAACGTGTAATAGCGACTCGTAAGGTCACCTAAAGCAGAACACGATGATAAAGATAAACCAGATAGCATACTATCATCTTGAGTAAGACTGTCCTACTGGGACAGGTCCTCCCCTCAATCATTGCAATCACGTGCCTGTGATCCAATAATTGATTCTGAGGGCACTATCTCCAACACTTTATACTTCATTACGTTCTCTGATGATCTCTCAAGATTCAGACATATGTTCCTGTTGAAACACAAGTCAGAACCTTTTGAGGTATTCACAGAATATAAGATAGAAGTATAGAACCAATAAGGGTATAAGTATTATATCCTTTGATGAGATCAAGGAGGAGAATACTTGCGCATAGAATTCCTGAACTATTCTAAAGGAGAATGAGATTCTCTCTCAGCATTACTCCTCCGAATACACCACAGCACAACGTTGTATCGGGGCGGAGCAATCACACCCTATATGATAGGGTGCGCTCTATGATGAGTACTACTGAGTTACCTGTTTCCTTTTGGGGGTTATGCACTTGAGAAGCTGCATACTTATTGAATAGGGTTCCAATAAAATCAATTGCCTACCACTTCATATGTGATATGGAAAGGGAAGAGTCCATATCTTAAGTTTGTTAAGATTTGGGGTTGTCCGGCCTATGTCTAAAAGCAAAACCCGGACAAGCTCGAGGCAAGGTCTGTTGTGTAGAACTGGAAAGGTTCCAGCTATACAAAATACAGCAGATGATTTGATAGAATCAAAGGATTCAATAGTAACCAACGAACCTCAGCCTCTCCGCCGATCTAGCAGGGTTCCTCACCCACCTGAGAGATACTTCGGTTTCTCTATGATAGTGGGAGCGAGGATCGCATCATGAGATGATGACCCAACTAGTTTCGAGCTGGCCATCAGGAGTGGGACTCTGTTAGAATGGATGGATGCTTAGCGATCTAAGATGGAATCCTTATACACCAACAGAGTATGGACTTTGGTTGCTATATCTGAAGGGTTAAATCCCCATCAGGAGCAAGTATATCTTGAGAAGATTACTTGGTATAGATGGAAAAGTTGAGACTTTCAAAGCTAGACTTGTTAAAAGTTTTCGTCATCGACCAGGCATGGATAATGATGAAACCTTTTCCAGTGGCTATGCTTAAGTCCATCCGGATCCTACGTCCCACGGCTACATACCATGACTACGGTATCTGGCGGTTGGGTGTCATGACTGCTTTTCTAAAATGATGTTTCAGAAAAGAGAGTCTGTAAGTACACAGTCAGAGGGCTTCGTAGACAGTGGGAGCAGCGGAAATGTGTGCAAGATATTTTATGTGATAAAGCAGGCATCGCAGAGTTGGAACATCTATTTTGATGGATTAGTCAAAGAGTTTGACATCATCAAAATGGTTGATGAACCTTGTATAAACAAAAGGGTAGTAGGGAGTATGGTGACGATCCTCGTAGAGTATGTGGATGACATACTCTTGATAGGGAAGGAGTTTCCTATGCTACGCTCGATCAATCTCCGCTTATCACAATGATTCTCCACATAGGATCAAAGTGATACCTACTAAATCCTGGGTTTTGAATCTATGAGATATATCTAAATAGATGTTAGGATTCTCACTAGATGTAGTGAGATGGTATCAAACGAACCTGGGGAGAATCACTGGAAGTGTTCCAGGGTGATAAGGACGACTGAATGTCAGTCACAGGCATTGTCTTTACCCTAAGTAAAGGGACGGTATGTTGGAAGAGTTCCAAGCTAGATACCGTGGCATACTAGACGATAAAGGCAAGATACATCGCTACTTAAGATGCTACCAAAGAGGCAGTCTGGATGTATATTTGTTCATGAGATGAACTTAGTTCCTCCCATTGTGTGACAATGGAGTTGTGGCTTATGCCAAGGAACGTCCGTCCCATCAGTGATCCAGACATATTCTAAGCCAGTATCACCTGATCATGGAGATGGTTGATCTCCAGGCTGATCGAGGTTAGGAGAACAGACTCAGAGGACAACACGGCGGATCCACTCACAAAGGCCTTTTCCCAGAGAGAGACTTTTATGGGATGGTTGAGTATGAGATACTACAACCACTGCTATCAGATGGCCCTAGTGCAAGTGGGAGATTGTTAGTTATATGTATGCCCTAGAGGCCATTACTATACATAGGATGTATATTGTAGTGGATGCTTGGACATATATAGGGAGGACTTTCTTGCTCGACATGATAGTATGCTATCTGGTTGCACTTTACCTTAACGTGTACACTGATTATCTCTCTGTTACATGTTGGTAAAGCCCTTAGGATGTGTACTTGACTATCTGGACTATGATGCGGATCATACTAGTGGGGACATGGTAGTCCATAAGTACATCCTTCAAGGTCCCTAGTCGTAGGTTTATCGAGACGAGGCATCGATATACCAAAGTAGACTAGCGTATACCTTCTCGACCCATACAGATGGGCGATGGATGATCCCATATCCATTGGTGTTTGACATCAGAGATGATATACAGGTGCTCAGTGGAGACTGGGTACACTGGACGAACTCGCCGAGAACTCCCAGATGGTATTATACCTTACGTCAGATGGCAGTTCTCTGGTGACACTGGTACAGAGTAGTCTGTTGACCCGAGATCGTCATAGTGTCTTGTGTGATTCCCACTGTGCTTTGATTTCCACCTTACCACGTCCAAGAGGGCGTGCAAAACGGTGGTTTTTGGGTACAGTCCCGAGTCACATGCAGGCAATTAGCGATAGGAGGGGATTCCTCTCTCCCGGTATAGGGAGTTGATTTTGCGCTGTGTTCGATTGGCTATAACCGGAAATCCCTGGCCACGGTTGCTGAGATTTACTGGTAAGTGTTACCAGTAGTTTCTCGAACTGTTATAGACCTCATATCGACACGACTTATCGAGCTATTGGGGTCTGACGTTTACCACCCCTAGGAAAGATATGCAACATATCAGACGAGACTGTACGGTAAGTGTTACTGGTTGGATTCACAGGAGTGTGAGCGGGCTTGCTCGTCGATCTTCTAATCGCTCAATACCTGGGTGGCCGTTATGTTTAGCAGACCGCTTGCGGCTTGTGGGTGTTTGATATGATCATCATCTGCTACCGGCGTATTGACGAGTCTTTAGAGTCCTGCACAGAGGTTTCCTGGCTCAAGCGAAACGAAATAGGAGCGCATATGAGATATGTGCGGGACCGAGAATAATGCGTGTATGTGATACCGTATTCTATTCTCGTGATGAATGTATCGATTGGTTGTATGCGATATAACCTAGTTATCGAATCGAGGATTGATTCGATAAGTCGATACATTGGATATTAGTCGGTCATATGCGATGTGACCGGATCGTTAAATCAAGTGTTGATTTAATGATTTAATGTATAATTATATATTTGATATATTACTTTACATTAACTAATATTGGTTCACTTAAGATGTTTTTCTCACTTGTTTGTGCACATTGTATATGTGATATATTTTTGTGCACAAGATTGTATCATGTTTGATGATACATGCAAACTTGGGTGTGTGTTTATTTTAAACCATGGTTTAGGTTAATGGTTAAGGTCTTATTTTCTTTCTTTATTTATTTTTGATAAAACTAAATGGTGGCTTTTTGTTATTTTGGCTTGAAGCTTCAAAAAGCTGCAAAGCATCTTTGAAAAAGTCATGCCATTTTGTTTTGTTCCTAAACCCTAACCATTTACTTAACCCTAGTTCATTCTCTACATGAGTTAACACTAACCCATGGTTGCATTATGATAACCATCACTTCATTTTCTTTTTGGAATTAATTCATTTTTCTTCTTCTTCATCTTCTTCTTCAAGTGAAGAGAAGAAAAGCTTTCTACAAAAATGTCAAGTGATGATTCCAAGTGAGAAATCAAAATCTAAAATGAACCCACTTCCTATTTCTTCATCCTCTACCACTTGCCAAGTAGTATAGGGTGTTTTCTTCACAAGTTTCATGGCTTGGTGAAGTTGGAGCTTGATCTTGTGTTGCCTCGACGTAGATCATCTTCAGCATCGAAGTCGACGACCTAGCCCGCCTATTTCTCCGATGGAGCCGACGCTAGAGCCCGAGATCCGATGATCGCAGCGAGGGGACTTCATCACGAAGCTATGGAGGTGGAGGACCGGATCTACAAAGGTTGTATTTCCGTTCACTTAATAGTTAAGTTGTTAACTAGCTTATATTATCGCCTAATCTCTAGTCAACGATCCGTATTAGGGTTTCTCGGCTCCGGAAAATTTTGAATTTGGGATGGTTGATGCCTTGTGAGACCTCCTTAGAGTGCCTAGGAACCCTACAATGTCGTTCTCAAAATTATTGTTTACAGGATCATGTCTTCCAACGACTCTTCCTCTATCTCCACTTCCCAGAATCAGACCGTTAAGATTCTGAGTGTACTGCAAGGTCTGAAGGAAGCTCAGCAGCGAACGAACGACTTGTTAGCTAAAGGACTGAGAAGGCAGGTGAATCAGGCACCAGCGGGAGTCTCAAATCGTAAAGGGTTCCCCGTTAGACGAGGAAAAGAGAAGAAGATGAAGCGCCAATTTGTTTCCCCGCGACAGAAGCAACAGAAGACCCCATGTTGTGGGTACTGTAAGAGGCCAGGACATCTTCAGAGGGATTGTCGCCGCGCCCCAGGGAAATGTCTGATTTGCGGATCCAGCGAATATCTTATCAACGGTTGCCCAAAAAGGAAAGAGCTACAGGAAGGAGATTCGTCCACACTCCCCACTTCTGTCAAGTGATGATTATTGCGTAGTTCGAACTTCGAGGATAAGGAGGACTCAGCGCAAGATTCAACTCGCATGACGAGAATGCAGCGGTCTAGTAATCAAAGAAGAAATTTTCATGTTTTCTAATTTCAGTAATAATGTTGTCATCCTTTTATAAATATTTCTTTCCATTTGAAATCTTGTATCCGTCGAACTTTTAGTTGAATGCAATAAAACTTGAATCGTAATATATGTATCATTCTCTTGCTTTCTCCTTATTTATTCTATTCATTATCACAGCATTTTAATCCTGATCTTTCAGTTCCTGCCACCGCATATTTTTCTATACTTCGTACCCTGAGCTATTTTCTTGATGTATTCCACTGTCTAATCATGACTCTTTCTTTTCAGGCCATGGCCCACCCTGGAGCAGCGCCACATCTAGATGAGGATGCACAGTCATGCGTTTCCTTAGACCGCACACTGATGAGTTCTGATGATGAGATCAACGATCCCCAGGCCATTTTCGGGAACAGCGATTCCGAAGACGAAGGAGCAGTCACCCCAGAGTTTAACATGATAGACGATTCCGACGAAGAGGAAGGAGACCCTGAAGAGAACCCGATAGAGGAAGATCCCGAGGAAGAGCCCGAGGAAGACCCGATAGAAGAAAATCCAGTTGAGGAAAATCCCGTGGAAGAAAATCCAGAAGAAGAGAATCACATGGAATCAGACCTCGATGAAGAAGCTCCAGCCGAGGAAGAAGGACCAGAAGATCAAGACCCTGCTGTGGAAGAAGTTCCAATGGCGGTCCCCGCGAGGCGCTATGGAAATGGACGCCCCTACCTGAGCACGCGAGCCTACCGCAACCTGCTGAATCTCCACAACCGCGACTGACGGGATTCCTTTTAGATGTTGTCTTCTCTGGCCAAATAAATCTGTGTATAGTTTAGGGCCACCTTTCATCTTTGAGAATGCTTTGTTTAAAATCTTCTAGAATAAAATAAATTGCTGAGTTCGCTAATCTTTCGATCTTCTTAGTTCACTTACTACTTGATTATTTCTTCTTTACAATTATTTTTCTCTACTGAGATCTGTCCACCCCTACTCCTTACTTTGTCTTAACCCTCACTGAGATTAACTAGTACCACGCCCGATCTTTTAGAGGTACACCCTTCATCCTCAGTTTGTGCCTCGTTCGAGATCCTTCTGGGAGGAGAAAATTTTAGTGAAACTTCCGAGTTCGCTAACCCTTCAAATTCTTGATTCATAGGATGTACCGACCGTTATCCTCCCCATACTTTTTCCCTTGTAGTCCTTTGTTGTTCACCTTTACATCCTGTGCTGACCCGATCCCAATCTCCTTGATCTTCAGCCTAAAGCCGCCATACTCCAACTTTTGAATGATCCACACTTCCTTGTAATCCTTACCCTAGCTAGCCCTGTACATTTTGTGTGTTTTCCTATTACCCTATATATATTTAGGGACTGTATTATTCGAAATTTGGTTTTCATCATCCTGTATTTTTCGAAGAGTGTATTTTATCGACTATTCCCGTTTTACGCATTTCAAGTAGTTCACCACTAGCTTTCCCATTATTTTTCGATAGCGCAACCTTACATCGCACATATTTTCGCTCCATGTTCCTTATTTTCACTATATGAGTTTTCTACGTTATTTGACTGATACATCGTCCTAAAATATTTTAACCTACCGACAAATCTTTCACTATTTTATTATCATTACTTTATTTTCGGGTGTTGTGCTTATGTTTACTAATATAAACAATTGTGCCTTATACTTATTATTTCTGCCGTGCTACCTTTGATATACTTATACGTGCACATATTTGAGTTTCGATTTTATCGAGTACGCCTCGAATATCATTGTTCGTTATTGTTGTTATTGCTATTCTCGTGTACATATAGGTTGCCTTTGTAGTGTTCCTGTCTTATACTTATTTAAACCTATATCTTTGTATGTTGTTCTTCAAATTTCTTCATCCGCCTAGTTCAAGTAAATCTTTATGTGTTAGTTTGCAATATAATAGCTTTCGCCTATATTTGTATTACTTATCGTTTATTTTAAATTTCGAGGACGAAATTTTTATAAGGGTGGTATGATATAACACCCAGCCCTCTTTATACCAATATTTGTGTTTCTCGTTAACTTATAAGATTTTACTTTATTTATAATTAATTATTAGTTTATTTATTTTTAAAACTTCTTTTTAAACCCTAAAACCCCAAACCCTGAATCTTTACTTTTCTATTTCCATAATTCCACAGCCAATTAAAACCCCCAGTCCATTATCTATCGATTCTATATTTTACAGATTCTTTTATTTTAATTTTGTTTCCAAACCAGGCCCGCTTCCTTTCCTCACTTGAATTATTTTTCCCCTGTATTTTTCCCCTTTGATTTTTCCCTTTTTATTTTCTCAGCCCATTCCTTTATTTTTTCATAAACTCAATCCCTTTTTAATCCCCCGGCCCGCTTATTTTTCCACAATTAATTTATTTTAATCCCCAGCCGAGCCCGGCCCATTCCCTCTTTCCTCCTCAATATTTTTAAATTCCTTTTTCAGGCCCAACGGCCCGCGCCCAACTCCCCAGCCTTCACCCGACCCGCGCCCGCTTCACTACCCGACCCGCCTCCTACACCCCCATCTCCCCCAACGGATACTTTCCTTTTCCCCCGCTCGCGACCCATTCCTTCGCCGTAACCCACGCCGCCTCCTTCACCCACGCCCACGCTCTTGTCGGCCACGCCCGTGCGCCGTTACCCTCGTAATCACCTCCTCATCCCTCCAACTCTCATCACTTCTCCTCCCTCCTACTCCCTCACCCAACCCACAGCACCCCTCTGGTTCCCGTCGCCGACGACGAAGAGAACGACCACCGTCGCTGCCCTCGTCTCCTCACCATTCTCCCTCGCTCTTCCCTGCCTTCACCAACCTCCTCATCTCCCACCCCTGCACACCCGAGCTCGAGATGAGCACTGCACCCATCTCGACCCCCACCTGCGTTCTCGCCGGCAAGCCCCCTCTCACCGGGATCGCCTCGCCGACGCATCATCATCATCATCGCCATCACTCTCTCTGTCTCTATCTCCCCTCTCCCCCTGCAACTCACCCCTCTCCCAAGCTCTCTCTATCTCCCCTGCAACCTCGCTCTCTCTGTTTCTCTCTCTCTCTCTCTCACTGATCTCTCTCTCTCTCTCTCCCTGCTTTTCTCTCTCTGTCTCCCTTCTCTCTAATCTCTCAATCTCTCTATCTCTCTTTACACACTCTCTTTCCCCTGCACACTCTCTCACTTCTCTGCAATCTCTTGCTCTCTCTCTAACTCTTTCTCTCTCTCAATATCTCTCTCCCTCTGCAAATCCCTCACCATCGGCCTTGCAGCACCATCATCTCCCCAATCTCACGAGCCCTAGCCGTTGCTGAGACAGAACCCCATAGCCGAGCCCAAGGTTGTGGTCATCGTGTCGCGTTCGTGACGTTACCGTCACCGTACATCCCCGAGATGTGTCCAGGCAAGTATTTTACTTGCTTACATGCTAATTTACTCGTGTTATAAATTCAAAGGTACAAGTTATGAATTTGCAATCTCCGATAAAACTAAACGACATACCTGTTCAATGCATGATCTCAAAGAAAATACTTTTCTAATTTGACGGAACTGGATTGTTTATATTGGCCCTTGTAATGATGAATACCTTGTATAAATTTCGTTGGAAAATATGACCGTTAACGACTAAAACGACTACCCCCAAGTTTACTCGTAAAATTGGAATTTTCTTGTACCTGAAAACCGTTAAAATCACCATAAATTATACACATATTGGAATGATGCGTTCGAGGGCTCAAATCGAAGCCGACTCGACGAACTATAACCTTATGTAAATTTCTAATTGTTTCTGTACTTAAACTGTGACAATATTTGGATCGGAGTGCGACTCTGGACTGCAGTCCAGAGCGACTCCAGTTGTTGTTTACTGTCCCGTAATGAACACCATCCTGTTTCCTTAACTCGTAGGTTGTGGAACTCCACTGTTTATTATAGTTGAATCTGTTAGCTAGACAACACAAGTGGTTTCATCCTGTTTCGTTATCGTTTGATATTTAATCTGCAATTTAAAAGATGGGGACGTATAACAGTCCCAACAGAATCAGAATTTACATGCTAGTATTGAATAGTGTATATCTCCTGACGTACAGACACGATAGAAGATCCTTCTATTGCGTTGAAAACCTTGCTGAAAACCCTAGATTTCATTCAACTGTAGCGTCGCTAAAATCTGATCCCAACTAGGATTAAAATGCGTTACGAAACGGACTTCCGATTCTGAAACCGGATTTCCAGCCGTGAACGCTTAAAATGAAATGGCTATAATTAATGATCCTGGAACCCGATTGGCATGAAACAGAATTCACTGAATAGACAACTGAACCTACTATTTAATCCCCATTCATTGTTTCATTAAACTGTAAACATATGACTTATGATAAATCGTACAAGTGGTAGAATACTGTTTTATGACATCCTAATCATACTTTACATACTGTTTACGCATCATATTACATATGTCGCTGCATTGATAACTTAGTGATAACGTGCATTACCCAGTGTTAGGTATTAGTGATGATTATGACAAGTACGTTAGTGTTCGTGTATAAGTGATTAAGTGTAAGTGACACGTACTTGTACACAATCAGTGAACCTTATTATTCTATTGCATTGTCGACGTCTGTGGGACGCGTGTACGTGTGACTATAAGTGGTATGGGACACTTATGGAAGCTCTTGCACGGGTGTCATAGATAAGGCACCAGACACTGCCATTTATCTTAGGTATTAGTCGGGACGTGCTTGATGGAGGTCCTGCCTCCAGTTCTCGCGCAGACTTGTCACAGACCGAATGGTATTTAGGGTTATGGTTAGCGTTTGATGTAGACCACGGGGTGTGGGGTAGTTTGAGTGTGAGTTCAACAGAATCTCGGGAGTCCCATGCCGGCTTATATATTTAGGGAGATATATGGAGATTTACAGGGTACATGATTATTACCGTGATTTACATGTTGGGCCCGTGGTCCCTTGCCCTTGGGTTCTACCCTTGGGTGGAGAACACTCACGAGTGGTTGACTCTCACACTTGGACTGACGATAGGCTTAGTGACCTGTACAGTGAGACTTAGAGACTGATAGGGATGATAGCATCGATATACATACTTACTGTGTTGATATACGTGGCATATCATTCTACTGTTTTTACTGTTCTGCTGCATTGATTACTGCATGTTCATACCTATACCGTCATTGATTTACTGTTTTATATATCTATTATCACTGTTAGAATTGTCACATGATTTTATATATTATATTGCTATTGTGTCGCTCTGACGACCTGAGTATGCATGCTCAGTGTGAGGAGAAGATTTAGCCTGGACCAGGACTAGACGTATATCCCAGACACCTCGACTTGCTATCCGGAGTTATATTCTTTTGTCTCCCCTCAGGTCAGTTCTTTACATTGTTTCATTCAGTTACTGCATTTCCTATTACCTGCGCATCATTTACTGTTTACCATGAAAAACCAGAAGCCGAAGTGTGACTACGGCAGGACATTTCCTTGACCGTAGGAGCATGGCTGGCCTTGTCAACCCCTCGTATTCCTTATTTTGGGAAGCGGGGCGTGACACATAACCCTAACCCTAGAATCTTAACTAGAGAATTAGACAATACATGCGTGTAAACAACTTTGCATCTAAGTGAATAAAGAATACAACCTTTGTAGACCGGTCCTTCACTTCAATAGCTCCGTGTAGAAGTCCCTTCGCTGCAAGTAGTGGTCTCCCAGACTCTACTTGGAATTTACAAGGTGAAAGGAACAAGCTTGCTTGAAGTCTTCGAGGCCGAAGATGATCTACATCGAGGAGACTCTAACTCATGCTACCTCTTCACTAATTAGGGATTAGTAAAGCTAACACCGTAAACTAAATGGCTAGTCTTGTAGAGGATGATGAAGTATGATTTTTTTCTCACTTTAGAATTAATTTTCTCACTAATTTTCTTCACCTCTCCAAAACCTAGAGAGCTCTCTCTTGATGAAGAAGAAGATGAAAAGGAAAATAGAAATGAGCGAGAATAGCAACCATGGGTGAGAAAATATCTCATATAACTCTTGTAGAGACTTAACCATGGCTAATGACAATGATTGGGTTAATAAATATCCAATATAAGACAAAATTAGTGGACCAAGTCAATGGGTTCTACAAGCTTCTACTAAGCATCAACCATGACTAATTTCCAACCAATTTGTGATTTATTTTAAATCAATAAACCCTATATTATCATGATCATGGTGTGAGTCTCATGCACCCATGTGGCATGTATTAACAAGCGTGACACAATAATATATATCACATATATATTAAGTGTACACATGTGAGAAAAAGAAATGCTTAAATGAGCTAATGTTAGTTAATGTATGTTAGTATATCAAATATACAATTATACATTAAATTATTAAATCAGCACTTGATTTAATAATCTGGCTATATCATATATAACCGATTAATATCATATGTATCAACTTATCGAATCAACACTTGATTCGATAACCCGGCTATATAACATATAACCGACTGATATCACATATCGCGAGAATAGAATACGGTATCACATACTCGTATTAATCTCGGTCCCTTACATATCACATATATGCTCCTATTTCATTTTACTTGAGCCAGGAAACCTCCGTGTATGTCTCTAAACACTCCTCAATACGCCGGTAGTAGGCGATGATCATATCAAGCACCCACAAGCCGTCAACGGTACTAGCTGGACGTAACGGCTACCCGGGTATTGAGCGATCAGAATATCCATAAACAAGTCTGCTCATACTCCTGTAAAGCCTGACAGTAACACTACCATAAAGCCCGGTCTCTTTATCTGATATGTCGCATATCTAGTCTATGGGTGGTAAACGTCAGACCCCAGTAACCGATAAGTCGTACCGATATGAGGCTCATAATGGGTCGAGAAACTACTGATAATACTTACCAGTAAATCTCTGTATCAGCCCTGGTCAGGGACTTCCTGTTATAGCCAATCGAGCACAGCGCAACATCAACCCCCAATACCAGGAGAGACGAGTCTCCTCCTATCGCTCATTGCCTCCATGTGACTCGGGATTGTACCCAAAAACCATCATTTTACACGTTCTCTTGAACGTGGTAAGGTGAAAATCAAAGCACAGTAGGAATCACACAAGACTCTATGACGATCTCGGGTCAACAGACTAACCTGTACCTGTGTCATCAGAGAACTGCTATCTGACGATAGGTATAATACCAACTAGGAGTTCTCGGCGAGTCCGTTCAGTGTACCCAGTCTCCACTGAGCACCAGTATACCATCTTCGATGTCAAACACCAATGGATGTGGGATCATCCATCGCCCATCATATGGGTCAAGAAGTGTATACGCTAGTCTACTCTGGAATATCGATGCCCTGTCTCGATACACCCTCGACTAGGAACAATTAAAGGATGTACTTGTGGACTACCCTGACCCCACTAGTATGATCTCCATCATAGTCCTGGTAGTCAAGTACACATCCTAAGGGCTTTATCAACATATGAGATCAAGACAGTATCACAATACAAGTCTACATGTTAAGATAAAGAGCAACCAGATAACATATTATCATGTCGAGCAAGAAAATTCTCTCTATATATGTCCAAGCATCCACTATAATATACATCATATGTACAATAATGGCCTCTAGAGCAAACACATAACTAATAATCTCCCACTTGCACTAAGGACGGTTGTTGTAGTATCTCATACCCAACATCACGAAGAGTCTCTCAAATTGTATCTTGGGTATGGCCTTAGTGAGTGGATCCGCCGTGTTATTCTTTGTGTCAACTCTCCTGATCTCGATCTCCCGGCGATCAACTATCTCCCGGATCAGGTGATACCACCTCAGAATATGCTTGGATCGCTGATGGGACCTGGGTTCCTTGGCCAAAGCCACCGCTCCATTGTTATCACAATATAAATGTATTGGATGCTCGATGGACGGAACCACTCCAAGTTTAGTTATGAACTTCTTTATCCAGATAGCCTCTTTGGCAGCATCGTTCGCAGCGATATATTCAGCCTCCATCTTCGAGTCTACCACGGTTTCTTGCTTGGAACTCTTCCAAAAAACTGCCCCTCTATTGAGGGTAAAGCCAAATCCCGAGACCGACTTAGAGTCGTCCTTATCACTCTGGAAGCTCGAATCGGTAAAAGACTCCACTTGGAGTTCACCGTTACCATACACCAAGAACATCTCTTTAGTCCTTCTCAAGTACTTAAGAATGTTCTTCATAGCTGTCTAGTGATTCTCTCCTGGATCTGCTTGATACCTACTCACTACACTTAGTGAGTATGCTACATCGGGTCTGGTACATAATATCGCGTACATGAAAGAGCCTACTGTAGAAGCATAGGGTATCCCTTGCATGCGAGCTTTCTCCAAATCAGTGTTGGGAGAAATCTATTTGGAGAGAGTGAGTCCTGAGATCGTGGGTAAATTCCCACGCTTGGAATCTTCCATACTAAACCTCTTTAGTATGGTGTCTATGTACCTGGATTGGGACAATCCCAGTATCCGTTTAGATCTATCTCTATAGATCTTAATCCCCAAGATGTAGGAGGCATCACCTAGATCTTTCATTGAGAATCTTTGTGATAAGAAGAGCTTGACCGAGTGCAGCATAGGAACATCATTTCCTATCAAGAGTATGTCATCCACGTACAATACGAGGAGGACAACCTTACTCTCTGCCACCTTCTTGTATATACAAGGTTCATCTACGTTTTTGATGAAGTCAAACTCTTTGACTACCACATCAAAACAGATGTTCTAACTCCGTGATGCTTGCTTTAACTCGTAGATGGATTTAAGGAGCTTGCACACCTTTCCGCTACTCCCACTGTCTACGAAGCCCTCTGGCTGAGTTATGTACACGCTCTCTTCTAAATCACCATTTAGAAAGGCAGTCTTAACATCCATCTGCCAGATTTCGTAGTCATGGTATGCAGCAATGGCAAGTAGGATCCGGATGGACTTAAGCATAGCCTCTGGAGAAAAGGTTTCATCATAATCCACATCTGGTCGTTGATGAAACCTTTTGCAACAAGTCTATCTTTGAAAGTCTTAACTTTTCCATCTACACCAAGTTTCTTCTTAAAGATCCATTTGCTCCCAATGGGTTTTACCCCTTCGGAAGCAACTTTCAAAGTCCATACTTTATTGGTGTACATGGATTCCATCTCAGATCGCATTGCATTAAGCCATTTCACAGAGTCCCTACTCGTGATGGCCTGCTCGAAGCTAGTTGGGTCATCATCTTCCATGATGTAATCCTCGCTCCCACCATCAATGAGAAAAACGTAGTATCTCTCAGGTGGATGGGGAACCCTACTAGATCTGCGGAGAGGCTGAGGTTCACTGGGTACTATCGAATCCTCTTGTTCTACCTAATCATCTGTTATAGTTTGTGCTGCTGGATCCTCTTCCAGTTCTACCTCAAGGCCACTAATTTCTTTCGCAAGAAATTCTTTTTCTAAAAATGTGGCATGCCGAGAAACAAACACCTTTTTCTCTTCGGTGTGGTAGAAGATATACCCTTGTGAGTTTTTGGGATATTGTATAAACTTGCACAGAATAGGCCTTTCCTCGAGTTTGTCCGGATTGTGCCTTTTGACATAGGCCGGACAACCCTATATCTTAACATAATTAAGATATGGTCTCTTTCCCTTCCATATCTCATATGGAGTGGTAGGTACTGATTTGGTAGGGACCATATTCAATAGGTGCATTGTTGTCTCAAGCGCATAACCCCAAAAGAAAATAGGTAACTCAGCGGTGCTCATCATAGAGCGCACCATATCGAATATGGTGCGATTCCTCCGCGCCGATATACCGTTTTGCTGTGGTGTATATGGAGGAGTAAGCTGAGAGAGAATCTCATTCTCTTTTAGATAGTCACGGAATTCCGTGCTCAAGTATTCTCCTCCTCGATCGGATCGAAGTACTTTAATACATTTACCCGTCTGGTTCTCGACTTCATGCTTATATTTGTAGGGTGTTTTTCGTCACCCCATTGAGATGGGAATGCGCGCGCGCTGGTCAGATGCAGTACAGATTCCCCCTGCCTAGGATAGGCTGGGGTTTATTGATTGTGGAGATCCGAATCGCCGGCAACCGCGGACTAAGCTGCCGTTAATTACCCCTCGCCTTTGAGGCGAGGGAACCTCCGATTAACGGGTTAAACTGGTCATGCGAACTCAATGTACAGCGTGCGTGTGTTGTGTTTTGAAAGGGGTTTTTGGATACATCGGGAGCCACGCAGAGTTTTTACGGGGGTATATATACATATATATAAAAAAAAGAAAGGGAAAGAGCATCCAAAGGATGCGTGGGAAAAAGCGGCAGCGCTTTGGGTGCTAACGCTTTGAGTGCAAGAGTGCTAGCGCTTTGAGCGCTAGCGCCCCACGTGCCAGGAACGTGGGCGCTCGGGCGCTAACGCTCTGGGCGCTAGCGCTTTGGGCGCTAGCGCTTTGGGCACTTTGAGCACTAGCGCACCACGTGTCAGCACGTGGGTGCTCGGGCGCTAGCGCTTTGCGCGCTGACGCTCTGAGCGCAAGAGCGCTAGCGCTCCACGTGTCAGCACATGGGCGCTCGGGCGCTAGCGCTCTGGGCGCTAGCGCTCTGAGCGCATGAGCGCTAGCGCCCCACGTGTCATCACGTGGGTGCTCGGGCGCTAGCACTTTCGGCGCTAGCACTCTGAGCGCAAGAGCGCTAGCGCTCCACATATCAGCACGTGGGCGCTCAGGCGCTAAAATGGACTTGGTCTCTGCAATGGGAGTTGTACTCCCAGAAAGGAGAACTTATTATTCTGTATGTGTATATATATATATATAACTCCTAGGATATTTTGAAGCTAATGAAGGGGTTTCTCCCCTTGAGCCCTAGTTCTTCCCCAAAGTGGTGTCTCTGGAGATGGGTCTCCTTCTTCCTCCTCTGTTGGCAGGATCTTGAAGATCAAGAGATGTGAGATTTTAAAAATCTCTTCTTTTTGAGATCTAATGGTAGATCCATGTTCCCCTTTGTGGGTTTTGTGGTGAAAACTATTTAGTTTTGAAAAAGGAAGAGTAAAACTCTTGATTTAATTCAAAAGAAAGAAGAAGGTTTTAGAACCTTGAGGAAGGAGAAAGAGGCACAAGCCCTAATTTTTGGGGAATGGAAAGTCTATACTTTATTCATCATCATGTTGCCTTATATAGGCTTACATATTTACATATAGCCCCTTGGGCTTTGGAAAATGGCATTTTGCCCATCCCATGGCTCATGTGCCATTTCTTTTTGCACATAAGCCATAGGCTTTACAAAAATTTGGCTTTATGCCCATTTTCTTACATTCATGCATAAAAAATTACATAAAAAATTATTTATTACATGATTTTTATTTTGGTATGGCGGAAAGCCGAACGCTTCGTGTTCGGGCTTGACCCGGGCATTGGCCCACTTGCTTAGGCTTGGGCCCACCTGGTTTGGGGTTGACCTTGACTTTGACTTGGTCAACCGGGGTGCAAATTTTGACCCCAACAAAGTGCCCCCCATCAATAAATGCACACCACATAAGTGAGTCATGTGCATAAAATTGATGGATCTTCTTTCGCGTAGAGGCGACTTGCTTTGGTTCCCACTTTTTGGGATGCACTGCCCTTTTTACGACGTGGACGGTCGACGCTTGACGCGTCTCCGAGACGGAGTGTCCGTGGTAGACGTTTCCCTGGCCCGGAGTGATCGGGTTCCTGCTTTGTAGGAAGCCTGCACTGCCCTTTTTACGACATGGACGGTCGACGCTCTAATCCGGAGCGATTTGGTTCCCGATTTGTGGGAAGCCTGCACTGCCCTTTTTGCGACATGGACGGTCGACACTCTGATCCGGAGCGATTTGGTTCCCGATTTGTGGGAAGCCAGCACTGCCCTTTTTGCGACATGGACGGTCGACGCTATGATCCGGAGCGATTTGGTTCCCGATTTTTGGGAAGCCTGCAATGCCCTTTTTGCGACATGGACGGCCGGTGCTGCCCTTTTAGTGACGTGGACGGTCGGTTCTGCCCTTTTAGCAACTTGGACGGTCGGTTCTGCCCTTTTAGTAACGTGGACGGTCGGTTCTGCCCTTTTAGCGGCTTGGACGGTCGGTTCTGCCCTTTTTGCGACTTGAACGGTCGATTCTGCCCTTTTAGCGACTTAGACGGTCGGTGCTGCCCTTTTTGAGACTTGGACGGTCGGTTCTGCCCTTTTTGCGACTTGGACGGTCGACGCTCTGATCCGGAGCAATTTGGTTCCCGATTTGTGGAAATCCTGCACTGCCCATTTAGCGACATGGACGGTCGACGCTCTGATCCGGAGCGATTTGGTTCCCGATTTGTGGGAAGCCTGCACTGCCCTTTTTACGACATGGACGGTCGACGCTCTGATCAGGAGCGATTTGGTTCCCGATTTGTGGAAAGCCTACACTGCCCTTTTTGCGACATGGATGGTCGACGCTTGATGGGTCTCCGAGATGGAGTGTCCATGGTAGACTTTTCCCTGGTCCGGAGTGATCTGGTTCCTGCTTTGTAGGAAGCCTGCACTGCCCTTTTTGCGACATGGACGGTCGACGCTTTGATCCGGAGCGATTTGGTTCCCGATTTTTTGGAAGCCTGCACTGCCCTTTTTACGACGTGGACGGTCGACGCTCTGATCCGGAGCGATTTGGTTCCCGATTTGTGGGAAGCCTGCACTGCCCTTTTTACGACATGGACGGTCGACGCCCTGATCCGGAGCGATTTGGTTCCCGATTTGTGGGAAGCCTGCACTGCCCTTTTTACGACATGGACGGTTGACGATTGAAGCGTCTCCAAGACGGAGTGTCTGTGGTAGACATTTCTCTGGCCCGGAGTGATCTGGTTCCTGCTTTGTAGGAAGCCTGCACTGCCCTTTTGGCGACATCGACGGTCAACGCTCTGATCCGGAGCGATTTGGTTCCCGATTTGTAGGAAGCCTGCACTGCCCTTTTTACGACATGGACGGTCGACGATTGACGCGTCTCCGAGACGGAGTGTCCGTAGTAGACATTTCTCTGCCCGGAGTGATCTGGTTCCTGCTTTGTAGGAAGCCTGCACTGCCCTTTTTGTGACATGGACGGTCGACGCTCTGATCCGGAGTGATTTGGTTCCCGATTTGTGGGAAGCCTGCACTGCCCTTTTTGCGACATGGACGGTCGACGCTCTGATCAGGAGCGATTTGGTTCCCGATTTTTGGGAAGCCTGCACTGCGCTTTTTGCTACATGGACGGTCGACGCTCTGATCCGGAGCGATTTGGTTCCCGATTTGTGGGAAGCCTGCACTGCCCTTTTTACGACATAGACGATCGACGCTTGACGCGTCTTCGAGACGGAGTGTCCATGGTAGACTTTTCCTTGGCCCGGAGTAATCTGGTTCCTGCTTTGTAGGAAGCATGCACTGCCCTTTTTGCAACATGGACGGTTGACGCTCTGATCCGGAAAGATTTGGTTCCCGATTTATGGGAAGCCCGCACTGTCCTTTTTGCGACATGGACGGTCGATGCTCTGATCCGGAGCGATTTGGTTCCCGATTTATGGGAAGCCTGCACTGCCCTTTTTGCGACATGGACGGTCGACGCTTTGATCCGGAACGATTTGGTTCCCGATTTTTTGGAAGCCTGCACTGCCCTTTTTACGACGTGGACGGTCGACGCTCTGATCCGGAGCGATTTGGTTCCCGATTTGTGGGAAGCCTGCACTGCCCTTTTTACGACATGGACGGTCGACGCCCTGATCCGGAGCGATTTGGTTCCCGATTTGTGGGAAGCCTGCACTGCCCTTTTTACGATATGGACGGTCGACGCTTGACGCGTCTCCGAGACGGAGTGTCCGTGGTAGACGTTTCTCTGGCCCAGAGTGATCTGGTTCCCGCTTTGTAGGAAGCCCACACTGTCCTTTTTACGACATGGACGGTCGACGCTCTGATCCGGAGCGATTTGGTTCCCGATTTGTGGGAAGCCTGCACTGCCCTTTTTGCGACATGGACGGTCGATGCTCTGATCCGGAGCGATTTGGTTCCAGATTTGTGGGAAGCCTGCACTGCCCTTTTTGCGACATGGACGGTCGACGCTATAATCCGGAGCGATTTGGTTCCCGATTTGTGGGAAGCCTGCACTGCCCTTTTTCTAACATGGACGGTCGACGTTTGACGCGTCTACGAGACGGGGTGTCCGTGGTAGACGTTTCTCTGGCCCGGAGTGATCTGGTTCCCGATTTGTAGGAAACCTGCACTGCCCTTTTTGCGACATAGACGGTCGACGCTTGACGCGTCTCCGAGACGGAGTGTCCGTGGTAGACGTTTCCCTGGCCCGGAGTGATCTGGGTCCCGCTTTGTAGGAAGCCTGCACTGCCCTTTTTACGACATGGACGGTCGACGCTCTGATCCGGAGCGATTTGGTTCCCGATTTGTTGGAAGTCTGCACTGCCCTTTTTATGATGTGGACGGTCGACGCTCTATTTGACTTGCTCTGCTTCCTGCAGTGTCAGGGGTGAACTTGACTTGCTCCGCTTCTTGCGGTGTCGAGATTGGATTCTGACTTGCTCCGCTTTCTGCGGTGTCGGAGTTGAAATTGACTTGTTGATTTTGATTTGGGTTGACATCAGCATCGCTATACTGGAATATGGTACCAGAAGCGAATCATCATTTGCCATGAGAGAATTTGGGGATTTTTGTTTTTGCTTGGCATCAGTATCGCTATACTGGAATATGGTACCAGGAGCGAATCATCATTTGCGCTTGCTTATCAGGAAGCGATGGCTTAGGAGACAGGTTTTAGGTTCCTATCACCTAAGACTTTTCAATTTTGTGAGCCGTAAGGGTCTCACAAAGCATTTTCTCCCTACGAGTCGTAAGGATCTCATAGGTGCATTTTCTCCTTAGGAGTCGTGGGGACTCCTAAGTGTGTTGTTCTTTTGTGAGTTGTAAGGATCTCACGCGGGAATTTTCTCCTCACAAAGTCGAGAGGACTTTGCGAGTGCATTTCATCTCTTTTTCATTAGTTTGCGCCCTTTCGGGTTTTCGCAAACTCGCCCGCAGTCCTGCTGTTTTTACTCACGGAGGCCTTTCGGGTTTTCATCCGTGCCCATTTTGCTTGTGGACATACCATTTTTATTTTATTTTATTTTTATTTTTGGTGGGACTTTTAATGTGGTCTCACCGGTAGGACTTGGTAGAGATTGGGATCGTTTTACGCCCGTGGATTGTATACGGTTTTGCAGGATGTATGATCCAGACCGTAGGGCCGGAAAAAAATTTAGGACTTTGTTAGCGTCTGCATCGCTGTACTGGAATATGGTACTAGGAGCGACTCATCATTCGCCATTGGGGTATGGGATTTGGAATTTGGTTGGCATCCGCATCGCTACACTAGAATATGGTACCAGGAGCGACTCATCATTCGCCGCTTGGGATTTGTGTTTGGAATTTGGTTGGCGTCTGCATCGCTGCACTGGAATATGTTACCAGGAGCGACTCATAATTCGCCATTGGGGTATGGGATTTGGAATTTGGTTGGCGTCTGCATCGCTACACTGGAATATAGTACCAGGAGCGACTCATCATTCGCCGTTTGGGATTTGAGTTTGGAATTTGGTTGGCGTCTGTATCGCTGCACTGGAATATGGTACCGCTGCACTGGAATATGGTACCAGGAGCGACTCATCATTCGCCATTGGGGTATGGGATTTAGAATTTGGTTGGCGTCTGCATCGCTACACTGGAATATGGTACCAGGAGCGACTCATCATTCGCCGTTGGGATTTGGAATTTGGCTGGCGTCTGCATCGCTGCACTGGACTATGGTACCAGGAGCGACTCATCATTCGCCATTGGGATTTGGAATTTGGATGGCGTTTGTATCGCTGCACTGGAATATGGTATCAGGAGCGACTCATCATTCGCCACTTGGGGGTTGGGAAGCGATGGTTTAGTTAGATCCCTATCACCTAAGGCTTTTCAATTTTATGGCCCGTAAGGGTCCCATAAAAGCATTTTCTCCCTACGAGTCGTAAGGATCCCGCAGGTGTATTTTCTCCTTAGGAATCGTGAGGACTCCTAAGTGTGTTTTTCATTTGTGAGTCGTAAGGATCCCACAAAGGTTTGTTCTCCTCATGTATCGTGAGGACACATGAGTGGGTCTTCTCGATGGAGCATAATTCCGAGGGTAGAGACCAGCCACGTGACTGGTGATTGCGGTGGGGCATGGGCATGGTGAGAATTATTTGAACCCGTGGATTGTATACGGAAGTCAATTTGGGGACTAACCGTAGGGCCGGAAGAATTTTGGGAAATTGGATTTTGGTTGGCGTCTGTATCGCTACACTGGAATATAGTACCAGAAGCGACTCATCATTCGCCGTTGTTTTTTGTTTTGTTTTGTTTTTGTTCTTGTTTTTGTTGTTTTTTTTACCACGATTGCTCTATCATTTCAGCTTTTCTTATCGCGAATATCGCGATTGCCCTATCATTTCGGCTTTTATTCGCGGTTGCCCCATCAATTCGGATTTATTTTCATCTTTATTTTACTCGCTGATTTTTATTGCGAGTTGCCCCATCATTTCGGCTTTTATTTTTCTTTTATTTACACATTTTTTTGTTAATTTACATATATATATATATATATATTTACATTCCCAGTTTAACGACTTAGAGGTCGACTGTTGCCAGTTTAAAGACTTAGCGGTCTATCATTCCCAGTTTAACGACGTGGCGGTCCTCTGTTTCCAGTTTAACGACTTAGAAGTCATCTGTTTCCAGTTTAATGACATGGTGGTCATCTGTTCCCAGTTTAAAGACTTAGGGGTCATCTATTTCCGGTTTAACGACTTGGTGGTCAGCGGTTCCCAGTTTAAAGACTTAGAGGTCTATCGTTCCCCGTTTATCGACGTGGTGGTCATCTTGCTTATCCCGGCTCCTTGAACTTTGATCTTGGCGGAGTTCTGTTGATGACCGTAGCTCTGTAGCTTGTCGGTACATCTGACGACTATAGGGCTTTCTCAATTTTGTATTGGTTCTCCGCCCAATCTTTGAAAACACAGCAGTCTTCAATGGTATGACTCACTACCCTATGGTATGGGCAGTATACGAGATTGCCGGTCATATTCATTTCATGTGGCCTCTTCGGAATAGGCAATTACAGACCGTTATTCAAGGCTTCCTCGAATATATTGCGGACTTCATCCCTCCTGAAAGAGTACACCTTCTTCTTTCTCTCCATTAGAGTAGGTGCCCTTACCGATGCCGGTCCTTGAGTCCGATCAGTCTTTGGTTCGCCCTTTTCAAATAATGGCACATGTCTAGGAGGATTGGATTCCCGAAAGGTTTCGGTCTCTATTTGTATGAAATCGACGGTCGTAGTTTGACTGTTTGCTAACACGCCTTTAGACAGTTCTATCTCTCCCGTCTTGTATTGCCTTTCGACCCAATTTTTGAAGACGAAGCAGTCCTCAATGGCATGACCTATCACCCTGTGATAGGGGCAATATTTTGGGTCGTCGGTCATATTCGCTTCTTGCGGTCTCTTTTATTCTGGCAGTTGTAGACCGTTTCTTAGGGCGTCCCTGAATATCTTGTGGACTTTTTCCCTTTTGAAGGAATAGACTTTTTCCAGTTTCTCTTTCAGAGGCGATTCCCCCCCGGCGGATGTATCGGAGGGACTGGAGGCTGATTGCGGCAGTTTTTCGCGAAGGCGCTCCGCTCTTAGGTTGAAAGGAATATCAGTTGGCTTCCTCCGAGTATCAATCCCTGGTTCATGAACCAAAATTTGATTATGCTGTAATTACAATCGGGCAACTTGGGTCGCGAGATCTGCCGGTACGTTTGCCAATTCGTCGACCTTGGACTGTACCTTGGCTAGATTCTCATCCCTGTCCTGAAGCTGCCTCTGAAGCCATCGGAGTAACGCTTGTTCTGTAGTTCCGGCTATGACAACCGGATCATCTTTATTGCCTGAGCTCAATTCCGCAGGAACCACGGGCTCCTCTGGCTTATCGGCCTGAGCGGGCTCTTCATCACTTAGATCGAGCCGATGCTGGGTAGCGTCAATCATATCATCACCATGGATGTGAAGAAGAGGAGGATTCGTTTCTTCATGTCCGACCATATAGACAGTGCAAACCACATACCCAGCCATCTCTTTATCTTTGGCGGCTGATTTCGCGGAGTGGTCCGGGCTTTGGAAATTCATAAATTTTAACATGGACAGAGCCCTAGCCCTTTTGTTGGCTTTGTATCTGAGCCATTTTTGCCTCCGCTTCTCTGCTTTGAGCGCTTGGCAGGCTTCTGCTCTTCGGGAAGCCGCTATAGACTGAGTGATGGGGAGGCTTGAGAAGACACCCAATCGAGCAATTGTCAGAGGCGCCGCTGGAGCTTGCCCGAGATGCCTTGTTGCTTTGCTGGTGTTGATGTCCTTGCCCTCAGCTGGGGCCAAGGAAAGTCGTTCAAACACCGACTTGCGTTTGAGTTGGGGCATCTTCGAGACCACCACATTTGGCCTCTTGCCTTTCGAGACCAGTTTGTCTGTCACTGGGCCTTGAGGTGCAGGGATGGCATTAGCTTAGACAAACAGAATAGACCCAAATTGTAGCAGCGGTTCTTCCCACTGTCGTCCGAGACTTGCCGGGAGGACCGTCCTGGAGTCCATCTTCATCGTGTATGAGATGGGAGCTGAGTTCATCTTTGGAGACATTGTTGAGAAGTGATTGCTTGAAAATCTGCATGAAAGTGCATTATTTCAGTATAAATATAGGTATGTATATTGACTGAGTTCGCATGAACGTTTAATCCGAAATATGGGAGGAGAGATTAGTCCCACCGGGTGTGCCAGAATCTGTAGGGTGTTTTTCGTCACCCTATTGAGATGGGAATGAGCGCGCGCTGGTCAGGCGCAGTACAGATTCCCCCTGCCTAGGGTAGGCTGGGGTTTATTGATTGTGGGGATCCGAATCTCCGACAACCGCGGACTAAGCTGCCGTTAATTACCCCTCGCCTTTGGGACGAGGGAACCTCCGATTAACGGGTTAAACAGATCATACGAACTCAATGTGCAGCGTGCGTGTGTTGTGTTTTGAAAGGGGTTTTTGGATACATCGGGAGCCACGCAGAGTTTTTACGTGTGTGTGTGTGTGTGTATACATATATATATAAAAAGAAAGGGAAAGGGCATCCAAAGGATGCGTGGGAAAAAGCGCCAGCGCTTTGAGCGCAAGAACGCTAGAGCGCTAGCGCTTTGAGCGCTAGATCCCCACGTGCTAGGCACGTGGGCGCTCGGGCGCTAGCGCTCTGAGCACAAGAGCACTAGCGCTTTGAGCGCTAGCGCTCCACGTGTCAGCATGTGGGCGCTCAGGCGCTAGCGCTTTGGGCACTGGCGTTCTGAGCACAAGAGCGCTAGCGCTCCACTTGTCAGCATGTGGGCGCTCGGCGCTAGCGCTTTGGGCGCTAGCGCTCTGATCACAAGAGCGCTAGCGCCCCACGTGTCAGCATGTTGGCACTCGGGCGCTGGGCGCTAGCGCTAGCGCTTTGAGCGCTAGCGCCCCACGTGTCAGTACGTGGGCGCTCGGGCGCTAGCGCTCCACGTGTCAGCACATGGGCGCTCGGGCGCTAAAATGGACTTGGTCCCTGCAATGGGAGTTGTACTCCCAAAAAGGAGCACTTATTATTCTCTCTGTGTGTGTGTGTGTGTGTGTGTGTGTGTGTGAGGAGTTAAACTCCTAGGATGTTTTGAAGCTGATGAAGGGGTTTCTCCCCTTGATCCCTAGTTCTTCCCCAAAGTGGGGTCTCTGGAGATGGGTCTCCTTCTTCCTCCACTGTTGGCAGGATCTTGAAGATCAAGAGATGTGAGATTTTAAAAATCTCTTCTTTTTGAGATTTAATGGTAGATCCAAGTTTCCCTTTGTGGGTTTTGTGGTGAAAAACTATTTAGTTTTGAAAAAGGAAGAGTAAAACTCTTGATTTAATTCAAAAGAAAGAAGAAGGTTTTAGAATCTTGAGGAAGGAGAAAGAGGCACATGCCCTAATTTTTGGGGAATGGAAAGTCTATGCTTTATTCATCATCATGTTGCCTTATATAGGCTTACATATTTACATATAGCCCCTTGGGCTTTGCAAAATAGCATTTTGCCCATCCCATGGCTCATGTGCCATTTCTTTTGTCACATAAGCCATAGGCTTTACAAAAATTGGCTTTATGCCCATTTTGCTTACATTCATGCATAAAAAATTACATAAAAAATAATTTATTACATGATTTTTATTTTGGTATGGCGGAAGGCCGGACGCTTCGTGTTCGGGCTTGACCCGGCATTGGCCCACCTGCTTGGGCTTGGGGCCCACCTGGCTTGGGGTTGACCTTGACTTTGACTTGGTCAACCGGGGTGCAAATTTTGACCCCAACAATATTCTTTGAATTCTCAAAAACTTTAGACTTGTATTTCAACAGGAATACATATCCGTATCTTGGGAGATCGTTAGTGAATATAATAAAGTATGAGGAACCATCCCTGACATGTGTAGACATGGGACCGCATACATCACTATGTATTAGTCCCAAGAGTTCTGTAACTCTTTTTTCGTGTCCAGTAAACGGAGTTTTGGTGATCTTTCCTTTGAGACATGACTGGAAAGTTTCATAAGATGATAATTCCAACGGATTCAAATATCAATCCTTATATAACTTAGCTAGTCATGTAGCATTGATATGACCTAGTCTACGATACTATAAGAAGGATTCGTTCATTTATGAACTCTTCCTATTGTGTGTGTTTTCTACATTAATAACTGTGGTTTGATTTAGAACATATATGCCGTTATTTAACGAACCTGATCCAATCAACTTTTGATTCAGAAAAATGTTCATAACATTATCCTGTACTACAAAATTATATCCATCTTTACTTAATAAAGAAACTGATATAAGATTGCATATCAGGTTCGTTATGTAATAGCATTCGTTCAGAATTAATGTATTACCATATGGTAATACAAGGTGATATTCGCCAACTGCTTTGGCTGCAACATTTGCACCATTCCCTACTCTTACAGAATGATCACCCATTTCCAGTTCTCTACTTTTTTTTAGCCCATGCAACATATTACATATGTGGGATCCTGATCTGATATCTAATACCCAGTACGTAAAGTGTACTGAGAAACGGTTCTCGGTAACTAACACACCCGCGGAAGATGCATCAACATATTTATTCTTCGTTTGGGTGGCGTGGGAATCCGGATATTCCCCTATTTCCTGCTCAGTCTTATAACAATTATAAGAAAGAACGGAACCAACGTTCTCCTGCTCAGTATAACAAGCGGGTTCGGTCAATACATCCATATTAATATCTTGATTAAGGCCTGACATGGTCGCTACTTGGAGAGAGAGAGAGAAGAAAACACTTAGCATATGCTCTTGCAAGATTAGATTGGTTATTATCTTATCTAATCAGGATGGCTCCCATTGTTTTTATCAAATCTTCCTTCAAACCCTAAAAGGTAAGACTAGCCAGGATTAATTACACCTTACAAGTTCGCCAATATTTCAGCCAGGCCAGTGTCGGTACTTTGAGGGAGGTTCCCCGTGCTATCGCACGGACCTAATTAAAATAAATCTCGTTTTCACAGGGGCGTAACCCCGTTAAAACCTTTCTAGACACCAACTTGATCGGCTAATTGTGATGAGTAAAACTCTCCCAAGAGTAACTCTTACTCGCAGTGGGTATCGGGATCCAACTATCTCATAGATGGTATACAATCTCATTGCAAATTTCAACACTTGAAATTCCCAATAATATTTTGCTCCTAGCGTCCTATAACCTTTGACAAAAGCCAATAAACCATAGTTCGCTAGTCAAGTTCAACCCGTACATTTCATGATTGAATTAAACCCACCCGCACGACCCTTGACGAAAGCCAATAAAGTCATACGACTACCCTACTCCAATCGCATCATATGCAACAGATAAGCAGTAAGTAGCTACCGCACACTACGCCTTGACGAAAGCCAATAAACGTAGCACGAATATTAAATACTACTTATCTGAAATGACGGAAGGCTACGACAAGTTTTTTAGAAAACCTTTTGCGTAATTAACTTGATATCGTTGTAGAATCGAGTGATTTTGAAAAGGAGTGTTTTTGTGGCTTTTACTAGTCTCGCTAAAGAGGTCACTCCCGGTGAAGGGATCTCGGCTCTTTCCTCATCAAATGAGGTGCTGGATATTCTATAAGGAATACCGCAATGCAAAGCAAGAACTATAGAAGCAATCAAAAGACAAAACCGAGTAGGTTGTAGCATCTGCTAGTTTCGCTGAAGGGGCCACTCCCGGTGAAGGGATCTCGGCTGAGGTGCTGGATATTCTACAAGGAATACCGTATGCAAAGCAAAAACTAGAGCTGCCCTTTTTAAAAATTTGATTCCACAACATCTTATAGGTTTCTTTCTTTTTCATTAATCTCATTAATGAAGTCCCATCATTTATGCTTTCTAAGCATCACAGAAGAAACGAAAATACAACGTACGCTTATACCATCCGCATTCGCCACAGTGTCATGTTATGCACCGTTAGGTTACTTAACTAACGGCATAGCGGGGCGGGACTAACGCAGGTGCAAAACATAAGCAACGTTTATTATATATCATATATATAATAATAAAGCATTCGACTCAAGCATATAAAGTGATCAAATCACGGAATATCAGCAGCAGAAGTCCACATATGAAATATTGGATATACTAGGAGGTTCGTGTTTTATATTAAGCATGTAGAAAACATGGATTCCACGGTCGCGATGAATAGCCAAACCCATATCCATAGACCTCTATGAGAGCGGCAAGCAACCCTACCAATTCTAGAGTTAGGAGACACGGGCTCGACTCCTCGAAATGGTCTCCCACTGGACTCTAGAACCCGGTTACTTGTGCCCCCACCTTGGGTCTATCCTAATACGGAAAAGTAAATAATATACAACAATGGTGACATCATCCTCAACTCGGAAGTGCCCCAATAAAATAATATTACATACAACTTTTTACATGAATGAAAATGAAAAACACTCATCTCACATAAAAAAAAAACCGGCTATTCAAAACACGACGATCCAATATAACATATCCCAGCAACACATAACATCACATGTCATCAACATAAGTAAATATGTATATCCCAATTGTAATTGACATATAGCAACGAAACCGGCGATACACTATATATTACACTTACGATCGTAGAAAAGAAAATGTCAAACTACAACATTTGGAATCAACACGGCCCCTAGACATCATAAACCCGGAATATCACATATTTCGGATTTCATGCCTAACATTGTAAATCTTATATTTGGGTCCCACTCATGAAAACACCTTTTCAAAAGAAATCGGGTAATTCAACAAGAATCCCGATTCCCACCTAGACCGAAATGTTAAATTTACAAGCAACTAATCAATTTTCACAAAACTAATTAGTGTAGATTCCAAATATTATATCACATTCCATAGATAGCTAGGCGATGTTAAACATTCCGATCGAATCAAAAAAACACCCAAAATTTCCCAAAACCTCAACACTTGAGCACAGTTTAAAAAATACTCAGTACATGCCACAGTACCTATGGACCAACCGTAGAAGGGCCAGCCTTTGCCTCACCTATGGCGCCGCGGAACTACCGCAAACCCTAGGGTTTGACGGCGGTTCCGACGGTCATAGAATTGAGTTAGGGTTTCGTTCTTCTAGAGGGTCCATAGAATCACTTGCATGATTTTTGAATGTTCTTTAACTTGGAAAAATCCAACTTTTGGAAAATTTCCAGCGAGGGAGAAAATTAGGTATTTGATATTCGTTCAAACTTTTTAACGCCGTCTAAAATACCCGAAACGATATTAGAATTACGACTACGAAACACTCTGAATTGCCTTTACAGAAAGATAACATCACATGCAATTTCAGTAAAAACAAGCAACACCTGAAATACCAAAACCTAAAGACTGGAACACCACAAAAAATTGAAGCCTGGATCCTTCTAAAAAACCGATGGGGCCGGTTTTTATGTGCATGTGGTTGGCCAAATTCCAGCGAGGAGGGCTCAAGTTTCTGTGGTGTTCATGTTACATCATATGTAACATTCTGCAGTTACTTAAAAACAATTTGAAGACTTTTAAAATTCGACAGAAACTAGGATTTTTAGTTTCGATGTTTCGGAGTTGTTTCAGTTTCGTAATTCTACAAATATCGTCTAATTCTCTAGCTTGGCTCTGATACCACTGTAGGATTACCTAGCATGACAGCAAAGTTTCGGGAGGCATCATCCATGTCGTTTTCAAAAAATTTCCATGCTGCATAATCCTAACCATAGAATCTTATCTAGAGAATTAGACAATACATGCATGTAAACAACTTTACATCTAAGTGAATAAGGAATACAACCTTTGTAGACCGGTCCTTTACTTCAATAGCTCCGTGTAGAAGTCACTTCGCTGTAAGTAGTGGTCTCCCGGACTCTAGTTGGACTCCATAAGGTGAAAGGAACAAGCTTGTATGAATTCTTCGAGGCCGAAGATGATCTACGTCGAGGAGACTCTAACTCAAGCTACTTCTTCACTAATTAGGGATTAGTGAAGCTAACACCCTAAACTAAATGGCTAGTCTAGTAGAGAATGATGAAGTGGGATTTTTGCTCACTTTAGAATTAATTTTCTCGCTAATTTTCTTCACCTCTCCTAAACCTAGAGAGCTCCCTCTTGATGAAGAAGAAGATGAAGAGGAGAATAGAAATGAGTGAGAATAGCAACCATGGGTGAGAAAATATCTTATATAACTCTTGTAAAGACTTAATCATGGCTAATGACAATGGTTGGGTTAATAAATATCCAATGTAAGACAAAATTAGTGGACCAAGTCAATGGGTTCTACAAGCTTCCACTAAGCATTTGACTAATTTCCAACTAATTTGTGATTTACTTTAAATAAATAAACCCTACATTATCATGAGTATGGTGTGAGTCTCATACACCCATGTAGCATGTATTAATAAGCATGACACAATAATATATATCACATATATATTAAGTGTACAATATGAGAAAATAAATGTTTAAGTGAGTTAATGTTAGTTAATGTATGTTAGTATATCAAATATACAATTATACATTAAATTTTTAAATCAACACTTGATTTAATAATCCGTCTATATCACATATAACCGATTAATATCATATGTATCAATTTATCAAATCAACACTTGATTCGATAACCCGGTGATATCACATATAACCGACCGATATCACATATCGTGATAAAAGAATATGGTGTCACATACACGTATTAATCTCGGTCTCGCACATATCACATATGTGCTCCTACTTCGTTTCGCCCAGGAAACTTCTGTGTAGGACTCTAAAGACTCGTCAATACGCCGGCAGTAGGTGATGATCATATTAAGCACCCATAAGCCGTCAGCGGTACTAGTTGGACGTAACGGCTACTCGGGTATTGAGCGATCAGAATATCTACAAGCAAGCATACTCATACTCCTGTAAATCCTGTTAGTACCACTACTGTAGAGTCCGGTCTCTTCTTATGATATGTCGCATATCTAGTCTAGGGATGGTAAACGTCAGACCTCAGTAACCGATAAGTCGTGCCGATGGGAGGCTCATAACGGGTCAAGAAACTACTGATAACACTTAGCATTAAATCTCCGTATCAGCCCTGGTCAGGGACTTCCTGTTATAGCCAATCGAGCACAGCGCAAAATCAACCCCCAATACCAGGAGAGACGAATCCCCTCCTATCGCTCATTGCCTCCATGTAACTCAGGACTGTACCCAAAAACCACCGTTTTGCACATTCTCTTGAACTTGGTAAGGAGGAAATCAAAGCACAGTGGGAATCACACAAAACTCTACGACGATCTAGGGTCTACAGACTAACTTGTACCTGTGTCACCAGAGAACTACTATTTGACGATAGGTATAATACCAACTAAGAGTTCTCGGCGAGTCCGTTCCGTGTACCCAGTCTCCACTGAGCACCGTATACCATCTTTGATGTTAAACACCAATGGATGTGGGATCATCTATCGCCCATCATATAGATCAAGAAGCGTATACGCTAGTCTACTCTGGAATATCGATGCCCTGTCTCGATACACCCTCGACTAGGAACAATTAAAGGATGTACTTGTGGACTACCCTGGCCCTACTAGTATGATCTCCATTATAGTCCTGGTAGTCAAGTACACATCCTAAGGACTTTATCAACATATGAGAGCAAGACAGTATCACAATACAAGTCTACATGTTAAGACAAAGAGCAACCAGATAACATACTATCATGTCGAGCAAGAAAGTCCTCTCTATATATGTCCAAGCATCCACTATAATATACATCATATGTACAATAATGGCCTATTGGGCATACATATAACTAACAATCTCCCACTTGCACTAAGGACAGTTATTGTAGTATCTCATACTTAACATCCCGAAGAATCTCTCAAATTGTATCTGGGGTATGGCCTTCGTGAGTGGATCCACCGTGTTATTCTTCGTGTCAACTTTCCTGACCTCGATCTCCCGGCGATCAACTATCTCCCGGATCAGGTGATACCGCCTCAGAATATTCCTGGATCGCTAATGGGACCTGGGTTCCTTGGCCAAAAACACCACTCCATTGTTATCACAATACAAATGTATTGGATGCTCGGTGGACGGAACCACTCCAAGTTCAGTTATGAACTTCTTCATCCAGACAGCCTCTTTGGCAGCATCATTGGCAGCGATGAATTCAGCCTCCATCTTCGAGTCTGCTATGGTTTCTTGCTTGGAACTCTTCCAACAAACCTCCCCTCCATTGAGGGTAAAGACAAATCCCGAGACCGAATTAGAGTCGTCCTTATCACTCTGAAAGCTCGAATCGGTAAAGGACTCTACTTGGAGTTCACCGTTACCATACACCAAGAACATCTTTTTAATCCTTCTCAAGTACTTGAGAATGTTCTTCATAGCTGTCCAGTGATTCTCTCTTGGATCTGCTTTATACCTACTCACTACACTTAGTGAGTATTCTACATTGGGTCTGGTACAAAACATCGTGTACATGATAGAGCATACTATGGAAGCATACGGTATCCCTTGCATGCGAGCTCTCTCCAAATCAGTCTTGGGAGACATCTCTTCAGAGAGAGTGAGTCCTGAGATCGTGGGTAAATTCCCACGCTTGAAATCTTCCATACTAAATCTCTTTAGTATGGTATCTATGTATCTGGATTGGGACAATCTCAGTATCCGTTTAGAACTATCTCTATAGATCTTAATTCCCAAGATGTATGAGGAATCACCTATATCTCTCATTGAGAATCTTTGTAATAAGAAGAGCTTGACCGAGTGCAGCATAGGAACATCATTTCCTATCAAGAGTATGTCATCCACGTACAATACGAGGAGGAAAACCTTACTCTCTGCCACCTTCTTTTATATACAAGGTTCATCTATGTTTTTGATGAAGTCAAACTCTTTGATAACCACACCAAAACAGATGTTCCAACTCCGTGATGCGTGCTTTAACTTATAGATGGATTTAAGCAGCTTGCACACATTTCCGCTGCTCCCACTGTCTACGAAGCCCTATGGCTGAGTCATGTACACGCTCTCTTCTAAATCACCATTTAGCAAGGCGGTCTTAACATCCATATGTCAGATTTCGTAGTCATGGTATGCAGCAATGGAAAGTAGGATCCGGATGGACTTAAGCATAGCCACTGGAGAAAAGGTTTTATCATAATCCTCACCTGGTCTTTGACGAAACCTTTTGCAACAAGTCTAGCTTCGAAAGTTTCAACTTTTCCATTTACACCAAGTTTCTTCTTAAAGATCCATTTGCTCCCAATGGCTTTTACCCCTTCGGAAGCAACTTTCAAAGTCCATACTTTGTTGGTGTACATGGATTCCATCTCAGATCGCATTGCATCCAGCCATTTCATGGAGTCCCCACTCATGATGGCCTGCTCGAAGCTAGTTGGGTCATCACTTCCATGATGCAAACCTCGCTCCCACCATCAATGAGAAAACCATAGTATCTCTAAGGTGGATGAGAAACCCTACTAGATCTGCGGAGAAGCTGAGCTTCATCGGGTACTATCGAATCCTCTGGTTCCACCAAATCATCTATTATAGTTTATGCTGCTGGAACCTCTTCCAGTTCAGCCTCAAGGCCACTAATTTCTTTCGCAAGAAATTACTTTTCTAAAAAGGTGGCATACCGAGAAACAAACACCTTTTGCTCCTCGGTGAGGTAGAAGATATACCCTTGTGAGTTTTTGGGATATCCTACAAACTTGCACAGAACAGACTTTACCTCGAGTTTGTCCGGATTGTGCCTTTTGACATAGGTCGAACAACCCCATATCATAACATAATTAAGACATGGTCTTTTCCCCTTCCATATCTCATATGGAGTGGTAGGCACTGATTTGGTAGGGAATATATTCAATAGGTGTATGGCTGGCTCAAGCGCATAACCCCAAAAGGAAATAGATAACTCATCGGTGCTCATCATAGAGCGCACCATATCGAATAAAGTGCGATTCCTCCACTCCGATACACCGTTGTGTTGTGTTGTATACGGAGGAGTAAGCTAAGAGAGAATTCCATTCTCTTTTAGATAGTCATAGAATTCCGTGCTCAAGTATTCTCCTCCCCGATCGGATCAAAAGATTTTAATACTTTTACCCGTCGTGTTCTCGACTTCATGCTTATATTTTTTGAATTTCTTAAAAGCTTCAGACTTGTATTTCAACAGGAATACATGTCCGTATCTTGAGAGATCGTCAGTTAATGTAATGAAGTATGAGGAACCATCCCTGGCATGTGTAGATATGGGACCGCATACATCACTATGTATGAGTCCTAAGAGTTCCGTAACTCTTTCTCCGTATCCAGTAAACGGAGTTTTTATCATCTTTCCTTTGAGACATGACTGGCAAGTATCATAAGATGATAATTCGAACGGATTCAAATATCCATCCTTTGTTAGTGTATATGCCCTAGAGGCCATTACTGTATCATACTAGCTTGTATATTACTTAATGGAAGCTTGGGATATTCACAGTTGTATTGACAGTCTTGCTCAAAATGGTAGTATACTACTTGGTTTGTCTCTACTTCAATATGTGCATGTGTTTCTTTTAGCATATCGCTTATATACATATTAGTAGAGCCCTTAGGATCTTTGCTTGATTACCAGCGTTGTGATGGCAGTCATACTCATGGGGGCTGGGTAATCCATAAGCACATCCTTATACAGGTCCCTAGTCGTAGAACTATCGAGACAGGGCATCGATACTCCGGAGTAGACTAGCGTATGCGCTTCTCATCCCAGCGGGGGAGACGGTCTGTCCCATAGCTATCAGTACGTCGTACTTGAGATAGTATGCGGGTGCTCGTTAGGTTACGAGTACACTGGACATGACTCGTCGGGAACTGTTGGTTGGTATTATACCTATCGTCAGTTATCAGTTCCCAGGTGACATGAGTACACTTAGTCCGCCGACTTGACACTGTCACTTCGCCTCAAGTGTGTTCCCACTGTACTTAGATTACTACCCTACCACGGCTCAAAGGAGTCGTGCAAACAGGTAGTAGTTGGGTGCAGTCCCGAAGCACTTGGAGGCAGTGACGGTTAGACAGGATTCATCTCTCCCGGTATTGGGGGTTGACATCGCGCTGTGTCTAGGAGAGCCATTACACGAGTAGTCCGTGGCCAGGGAAAGCGAGATATACTGGTAGGTTTCCAGTGTTATCTCAGGGTATTCTGGGCTTCACTCCGACACGACTTGTACCGCTATTAGGGGACTGACGTTTACCGCCCCCCTAGGCCCGCCATGCGATGTATCAGACGAACAGAACGGACTGTACGGAGATTGTCGCATACAGGCTCAGTAGGAGTTCGGATGGGTTTACCTCATCGGCCTTCTTATCGACATCTACCTGGGGACCGTTACATACAGCTAGTGCCGCTTGCGGTCTGTGGTTAAACCTACTGCTAGCGTAGTGTCGAGTCTTCAGAGTCCCACACAGAGGTTTCCCTGCACTGAGCGAAACGTGTAGAGGCCGTATGGTTTTACGGCAGGGCTACGATCACTTACGCGCACTTGTGTGCATATGCTGTTCGGGCAGGCAATACTAGTGGGCTTTGGTTTAAGCCAGATCCTAGTATTGCACGGATGGATTTGATTTGTCTTCTGTGCATCCGCATTCTACGGAAAGCGGATGCGGGTGTGTATGCACAGTTTTGAGGAGCGATGAAGGAGGAGGTGCCCCATTAGGGTTTTGGCAGTTGATTCGGCCAAAACCGTAATGTGGCACACTCATTAGGGTTTTGACAATTCGTTTGGTCAGAACTATTATGAGCCGGAGACATTGTTTACTAATCCTTCTAGTGATAGTTTAGTGATGGCTAATTGCATTGATCATTTGACCACTTAGACCTCTCTTGACTTTGTTGACCCGTTGACCGTGTTGACCATTGACCTTCAAGAGAGATCTACACTCTTCTTTCATTTTCTTTTTAATTCTTGAGTTATGATAATGGTCAATTCAATGTGCCATCAACTTTATCATGATAGGATTAGTAATGATGATTTTAGTGTATTATTGCAACCATGGTTCATTTCATTAGGGTTAATCTTTTCATTATTCTCTTCTCATTCTCTCTCTTGAAGTGAGAAGAAAAAGAAAAGCTCCATGGTTGCTAAGTTTCTCCTTTTCCTTCCTCCTCTTGATCTCATCTTTTGATCTCATGTGTTGAGAGAAAAAGATCCCACAAAGACAAACACATCCATACATCTCCTCTACACATCCTAGGGCTTCTTGATTAGCAATCTCTTTTCCCTAGTTGCCTCGGCTCGAGGTGGAGCTCGGTGTACATCTCTCGGGTGGATCGTCTTCGACTTAAGAAGGCCGCGGAGGTGCCCAAGGTCCGGATCGACGCTTGGAGCTTGGATGGACGAGCGGGACAGCGGAATGAAGACCCGAAGGACCGATTCCGTGAGGTATACTTTCTACAGCATAGTAGTTAAAACCTCTAGTAGTTTACTAGTTTCTAGTTTAGCCAAGATCCTTGCTTTTGAGTCCATGTTGCCTTGAGCCAAAATTTTTGTTTTTCGCCGTTTCCGCCTCCCCGTAAGAACCGGGGTGAGCAACGTGGACTTACATCCTTATGTAACTTAACTTGTCGTGTCGCATTGATATGACCTAGTCTATAATACCATAAGAAGGATTCGTTCATTTATGAACTCTTCCTCTTATGTGTGTTTTGTACATTAAGAACTGTTGTTTGATTTAGAACGTATATACCATTATTTAACGAGCCTGATCCAATCAACTTTTGATTCAGAAAAATGTTCATATCATTATCCTGTACTACAAAATTATATCCTTCTTTACTTAATAAAGAAACTGATATAGGATTGCATATCAGGTTCGGTATGTAATAGCATTCGTTCAGAATCATTGTATTATCATTTGGTAATACAAGGTGATATTCGCCAACTGCTTTGGCTGCAACATTTGCATCATTCTCTACTCTTACAGAATGATCACCCATTTCCAGTTCTCTACCTTTCCTTAGCCCATGAAACATATTACATATATGGGATCCCGATCCGGTATCTAATACCCAGGACGTAGAGTGTACTGAGAAACAGTTCTCGGTAACTAATACACCCGAAGAAGATGTATCAACATACTTATTCTTCGTTTGGGTAGCATGGAAATCCGGATATTCCCCAATTTCCTGCTCGGTCTCATAACAATTATAAGAAAGAATGGAACCAACGTTCCCCTGCTCAGTATAACAAGCGGGTTCGGTCAATACATCCATATTATTATCTTGATTAAGGCCTGACATGGTCGCTACCTGGAGAGAGAGAGAAGAAAACACTTAGCGTATGGTCTTGCAAGATTCGATTGGTTATTATCTTATTTAATCAAGATGGCTCCCATTGTTTTTATCAAATCTTCCTTCAAACCCTAAAAGGTAAGACTAGCCGAGATTAATTACACATTACAAATTAGCCAATTTTTCAGCCAGGCCAGTGTCGGTATTTTGAGAGAGGTTCCCCATGCTTTCGCACGGACCTAATTAAAATAAATCTCGTTTTTCCAAGGGCGTAACTCCGTTAACACCTTTCTAGACACCTACTTGATCGGTTAATTGTGATGTGTAAAACTCTTCCAGGAGTAACTCTTATTCGCAGTGGGTATCGGGATCCAAGTATCTCATAGAAGGTATGCAATCTTATTACAAATTTCAACACTTGAAATTCCCGATAATATTTTGCCCCTAGCGTCCTATGACCTTGACGAAAGCCAACAAACCATAGTTCGCTAGTCAAGTTCAACCCGTACATTTCATGATCGAATTAAACCCACCCGCACAACCCTTGATGAAAGCCAACAAAGTCATACGACTACCCTAATCCAATCGCACCATATGCAGCAGATAAGCAGTAAGTAGCTACCGCACACTGCGCCTTGACGAAAGCCAACAAACGTAGCAAGAATATTAAATACTACTTATCTGAAATGACGGAAGGCTACGACAGATTTTACGAAAACCTTTTGCGTAATTAACTTGATATCATTGTAGAATCGAGTGATTTTGAAAAGGAGTGTTTTTTAGGCTTTTACTAGTCTTGCTAAAGAGGTCACTCCCGGTGAAGGGATCTCGGCTCTTTCCTCATCGAATGAGGTGCTGGATATTCTATAAGGAATACCGCTAAGCAAATTAAGAACTATAGAAGCAATCAAAAGACAAAACCGAGTGGGTTGTAGTATTTGCTAGTTTCGCTAAAAAGGTCACTCCCGGTGAAGGGATCTCGGCTCTTTCCTCATCGAATGAGGTGCTGGATATTCTACAAGGAATACCGCTATGCAAAACAAAAACTAGAGCCACCCTTTTTGAAAATTTGATTCCGCAACATCTTATAGGTTTCTTTCTTTTTCATTAATCTCATTAATGAAGTCTCATCAATCTCATTAATGAAGTCTCATCATTTATGCGTCCTAAACATCACTGAAGAAACGAAAATACAATGTACGCTTATACCATCCGCATTCGCCACAGTGTCCCGTTATGCACCGTTAGGTTACTTAACTAATTCGTCTCAAACATATAAAGTGATCACATCAAAGAATATCAGCAGCAGAAGTCCACATATGAAATATTGTATATACTAGGAGGTCCGTGTTTTATATTAAGCCTGTAGAAAACACGGATTCCATGGTCGCAATGAATAGCCAAACCTACATCTCTAGACCCCTACGAGAGCGGCAATCAACCCTACCAATTCTAGAGTTAGGAGACCCGGTCTCGACTCCTCGAGATGGTCTCCCACTAGACTCTAGAACCAGGTTACTTGTGCTCCCCACCTTGGGTCTATCCTAATGCGGAAAAGTAAATAATATACAACAATGGTGACATCATCCTCAACCCGGAAGTGCCCTAATAAAAGAATATTACATACAAGTTTTTACATGAATGAAAATGTAAAACTTTCATCTCACTTTAAAAAACCCGGCTATTCAAAACACGACGATCCAATATAACAAATCCCAGCAACACATAACATCACATGTCATCAACGTAAGTAAATATGCGTATCTCAATTGTCGTTGACATATAGCAACAAAACCGGCGATACACCGCATATTACACTTACGGTCGCAGAAAAGAAAATGTCAAACTACAACATTTGGAATCAATACGGCCCTTAGACATCATAAACCCGGAATATCACATATTTCAGATTTCATGACTAACATTGTAAATCTTACATTTGGATCCTACTCACGAAAACACCTTTTCAAAATAAATCGGATAATTCAACAAGATTCCCGATTCACACAGAGACCGAAATGTTAAATTTACAAGCAACTAATCAATTTTCACAAAACTAATTAGTGTAGATTCCAAATATTGTATCACATTCCACAGATAGCTAGACGATGTTGAACATTTTGATCGAATCAGCAAACACCCAAAATTTCCCAAAGAGCCCAACACTTAGCACGGTTTAAAAAATACTCAGTACATTCCACAATACCTATGGACCAACCGTAGAGGGGCCAACCCTTGCCTCGCCTATGGCGCCGCGGAACTACCGCAAACCCTAGGGTTTCACGGCGGTTCCGACGGTCATAGAATCGAGTTAGGGTTTCGTTCTTCTAGAGGGTTCATAGAATCACTTGCATGATTTTTGAATGGTCATTAACTTGGAAAAATTCAACTTTTGGAAAATTTCCAGCGAGGGAGAAAATTGGGTATTTGATATTCGTTCGAACTTTTTAACGCCGTCTAAAATACCTGAAACGATGTTAGAATTACGACTACGAAATACTCTGAATTGCCTTTACAGAAAGATAACATCATATGCAATTTCAGTAAAAACAAGCAACACCTTAAACACCAAAACCAAGAGACTGGAACACCACAAAAAGTTGAAGTCTGGATCCTTCTAAAAAACCGATGGGCCCGGTTTTTATGTGCATGTAGTCGGCCAAATTCCGGCGAGGAGGGCTCAAGTTTCTGTGGTGTTCATGTTACATCATATGTAAAATTCTACAGTTGCTTAAAAAAAAATTTGAAGACTTTTAAAATTCGACATAAACTAGGATTTTTAGTTTCGATGTTTCGGAGTTGTTTCGGTTTCGTAATTCTACAAATATCGTCTAATTCTCTAGCTTGGCTCTGATACCACTGTAGGATTACCTAGCACGACAACAAGGTTTCGGGAGGCATCATCCATGCCGTTTCAAAAATTTGCCATGCTGCATAACCCTAACCTTAGAATCTTAACTAGAGAATTAGACAATGCATGCGTGTAAATAACTTTACATCTAAGTGAACAAGGAATACAAGTTTTGTAGACCGGTCCTTCACTTCAATAGCTTCGTGTAGAAGTCCCTTGGCTACAAGTAGTGGTCTCCCAGACTCTAGTTGGACTCCACAAGGTGAAAGGAACAAGCTTGCTTGAACTCTTCGAGGCCGAAGATGATCTACGTCGAGAAGACTCTAACTCAAGCTATCTCTTCACTAATTAGGGATTAGTGAAGCTAACACTCTAAACTAAATTGCTAGTCTAGTAGAGAATGATGAAGTAGGATTTTTGCTCACTTTAGAATTAATTTTCTCAGTAATTTTCTTCACCTCTCCAAATCCCAGAGAGCTCTCTCTTGATAAAGAAGAAGATGAAGAGGAAAATTGAAATAAGTGAGAATAGAAACCATGGATGAGAAAATATCTCATATGACTTTTGTAGAGACTTAACCATGGCTAATGACAATGGTTGGGTTAATAAATATCCAATGTAAGACAAAATTAGTAGACCAAGTAAATGGGTTCTACAAGCTTCCACTGAGTATCAACCATGACTAATTTCCAACCAATTTGTGATTTACTTTAAATAAATAAACCTTACATTATCATGAGGATGGTGTGAGTCTCATACACCCATGTAGCATGTATGAACAAGCATGACACAATAATATATATCACATATATATTAAGTGTACACATATGAGAAAAAGAAATGCTTAAGTGAGCTAATGTTAGTTAATGTATGTTAATATATCAAATATACAATTATACATTAAATTATTAAATCAACACTTGATTTAATAATCCGGCTATATCACATATAACCGACTAATATCATATGTATCAACTTATCGAATCAACACTTGATTCGACAACCCGGCTATATCACATATAACCGACCGATATCACATATCGCGAGAAAAGAATACGGTATCACATACACGTATTAATCTCGGTCCCGCAAATATCGCATATGTGCTTCTACTTCGTTTCGCCTGAGCCAGGAAACCTCTGTGTAGGACTCTAAAGACTCGTCGATACGCCGGCAGTAGGTGATGATCATATCAGTCACCCACAAGCCGTCAGCAGTACTAGCTGGACGTAACGGCTACCCGGGTATTGAGCGATCAGAAGATCAACAAGCAAGCCTGATCATACTCTTATAAAGCCTGTCAGTAACACTATCGTACAGTCTGGTCTCTTCGTCTGATATGTCGCATATCTAGTCTAGGGGTGGTAAATGTCAGACCCCAGTAACCGATAAGTCGTGCCGATTTTAGGCTCATAACTGGTCGAAAAACTACTGATAACACTTACCAGTAAATCTCTGTATCAGCCCTGGCCAGGGACTCCCTGTTATAGCCAATCGAGCAAAGCGCAACATCAACCCCCAATACCGGGAGAGACGAATCCCCTCCTATCGCTCATTGCCTCCATGTGACTCGGGACTGTACCCAAAAACTACCGTTTTGCACGTTCTCTTGAATGTGGTAAGGTGGAAATCAAAGCACGGTGGGAATCACACAAGACTCTATGACGATCTCGGGTCTACAAACTAACTTGTACCAGTGTCACCAGAGAACTGCTATCTGTCGAAATTTAGTGATGATTATAAGGCTGGCGTCGAAGAGTTTATATAATTTGCATTGAGGGACCGATCCCGTGAAGAATTGATTTTGTGTCCGTGTAAAAAGTCCGTGAACGGTGTCGACCTTCGTCAAGATATAGTTTATGACCATCTACTGAATAACAAGATTTCGCCTTGTTATACAAAATGGAAGTACTATGGAGAAGCTGCACCGATAGTAGAACTTTCTACAAGTTGTTGGATTAGAAAAAATGATCCTCCTCGTACGTGTTTTAGGGACATGGATTTGAATAATATGTTGGACGAGCTCCGAACTGGAATGCATCCTGATCCTAAGTTAGGTTGTATTTGTATGTTATATTAGATATTTTTCAGGATATGAGTTTGCAACGTGGTCGTGGATGTGGACAGTTTGAGGATAACGTGGTATCCAGTTCGTCGAATCAGGGTCCAGGAAAAAGGGGCTCTACACAGGCAAAAGATATATGGGGTCGCGGGCCAGACGACCCAAAGATCGTGGTGCATTTGTTGGCAACTAAGGATTTCGTTGAGCCCGGGACGAAACAGCTAAAGAAATTCTGTGCCTCAATCTGCAACAACGAAAAATGGATGCTGCATTGCATGAAAGTCGGTTCCAGTTATGTCCCGGTGGATTGGATGGTAAAAGCTTTAGAGGCCAAAAAGCAAATGGTCTTAGATGAGATTTTGGTAAAGTTATTTAATTAAGCATTCGTTTATTACTTTTTCATATATGATATGATGCTAATACATTTTTGGTGCTTCTTTGTAGACGTGCTTTACTGTAGTTTGGTAGGTTGACGACGCTCTTATACCTCTGCACGACGTCCGAGGGAGATTGTTTATATGCATGTAGGGGAGTTGGTGTGATCATAAACACTTGGTCCATAAGAAATGGAAGGATGCTCCCATCGATGCGGCGAAATGAACGACAAAGCCCGTAACTTGGACAAACGGGTACTGGACCGCCATGATATTGTTGGATATAGGGTCCTGAAGGCAATTATTATAATTGTACAAGTCATATATGGATAGAACAATTTTGCTTGAGATGATAGTATACTATCTAGTTTGCTTGACTACCGGGATTAATGATGAGGATCATAATAGGGGGCCTGTATAATCCATAAGCACATCCTTAAATGTTCCTGGTCATAGGAGTATCTTGACAGGGTATCAGTACTCCGGTTTAGACTAGTGTATACATTTCCTGATCTGGTTTTTAGGCGACAGCTGGTCTCACAGCTATTGGTGTTTGACACCGAGAATTGTATACAGGTGCTCATTGGAGAATGAGTTTCACTGGGCGAACTCGCAGAGAAATTTTAGATGATATTATACAGATGTCAGATAGCAGTTCTCTGGTGACTATAGTATAGGGTAGGCTCTTGACTTGAGATTGCCATAATATCTTATGTGTGTTCCCACTATACTTTGATTACCACCTTACCATGGCTCTACAAAGTCGTGCAAACAAGTTTTAGTTGGGTATAGTCCTGAACTACATGGAAGAAGTGAGCGATCAAAGGGATTCGTTTCTCCTGGTATAGGGAGTCAATATCGCGTTATGCAGGACATAACTATAATCAGAAATCCCTGGTCATGGTGGATGCGATAAACTGGTAAGTGTTATCAATTGTATCTCAGATGGTTATGAGTTCGATGTATGCAGAACTTATTGGGCTATTAGGGTTCTGACAGATTCCACCCCCAGGCTCGATATGCGATACCCTTTGACGAAGAGATCGGACTGTATGATATTCGTTACTAGTAGGCTCTGCAGGGTGCGGATGAGATTTCTTGTCGACCTTTCTTTCGACATATACCTGGATAGCCGTTACGTACAGCTAGTTCCACTGACGCGCTTGTGGTTATGGATTTGATCCAGTAACTCACTGCTAGCGTATTATTGAGTCTTAGAGTCCCACATAGAAAGTTTTCTCGGCTCAGGCGAAATGATGACGTGACATGCGTATGGGAATACATACGGAAATTCGATTCAATACGTGTATATGATGCACGCTATTTAATTGGACATTCCATAATACTAGCCAGTTTATTCATTAACCGGGTTATTGAGTTAAGTGTTGATGTAACAAGCCTAAACTTTCTGTACAATTTTTTGCTAAAAGTACAGAAAGATGTACTTTTGCCTGAACACAAGTTATAAGTTTGTTTTGTTTTTGAACAGCGAGAAGGAGCTTGTAGCTCATTGGTAATACCTTACACTGCTGAACCAAAACACCAGAGTTCAAATCCCATTAGCCACACATTATTTTTATTTTAAATTTTTTTAATCTTTTAGAAGTCCAAGAGTCTACACGTGCACAACACGTAAACTGAAGAGTCACACATAAAACAAACGAGTCCAATACAGTAGACCAAGTACAGAGGACACGTGGCAAGAAGATGGACCCCGACTCGGGCCGGCAGAACGGCTGACTCGGCCAGCGCCGCCGGGTCAACTCGGCTCGATCCCATATTTTCTTCTGTCCCATGCACCCTTTGGACTACCCCACTCCCCCTGCACTATTTAAATTCTCTGCAATTAAACAGAGAATTAAAATACCCTATTTAATCCATTTTAAATACAATTTTTGTTACACGCTTTCACTACCCTAAACCCTAGATTTTTCTATAAATACCACACCTAAAATCACCCCTCCTCACTCCCAAATTCCTACCCAAACTTTTAAGAAAATTCCCAAGTCTTTTGTATGCAAGTGGAGTTAGCAAAGAGCGAACCTCCGACGAACTTCCGATGGCAATCCGAGAAGTTTCCGACGACGAAACGACGTACCGGCACCTCCCATCTTTTCCTCTTTCCCTTCTCTAGCTAATCAACCCATAAGTCCCCCTTCTCTCTCTCTCTGTCTATTCTACTTCTCTCTTATCTTTGAGACTTACCGAGCGATTGTTCGCTGAAGACATTCCTTCTCTTTCTTCTTTGGAATGTTGTCAGGTGGATCGGACCTTCTGGAGATTGAGCCCACCTTTCAGGACTTGGATCAGCTACCCATCGACCCGGAGCTTTAGTTACTTGTACACATTTACATTCTGTATTTTCCATTTCTGTTATGCCACTGTTTAGGCATTGCTTTTCATTCTATGTATTTACTTTTCAGATGTATTATAAAAAGAATATTAATAAATAAAGTTGTTGTTCATTACATTTATCTTTTGTGTATATTTCTTTTATATTGCTTAGTTACGCTTAGCGTATTTACTTTTGAGTAAATACGTAGCGGGCCCGTCGCGTCCCCTTCACTGTACACCGGGAAGTGAGGCGTGACAGGTTTTGTTGGTGGCCATACAGGTCAGAGCTGTATGGAACCCTACCATGCATGTCAGTTCTGCATGGACAACCTAAGCAATATAAAACACAAGAAACAGCAACTAAAAACATTCTTTACATTACATATTCTTTTAATCTTACTATTTCAAATTCTTTGAATCTTATTTTTTGAATCTATCCTAACCCTATTTGTCATTCAAGGTTATGGATTTCCCAAATGACACCAACACGAATATCAACAACACTCCTCCACCCTTACCACTTACTCCTGCCATCACTGCTCCGATCAATGAGCAGACGGTACTGCTTGAGGCGATCCTCAGCCTCCTGGAAGGAATGCAGCAACAGACTGCTATATTATTGAACCGTCCAGAAGCAGAAGCAACCGGTGTAAAGCGCTCTGCCACCCAGATGGCAAGAGGAGCCCATCCTATACAACCTTCTGAACCTAAAAGGCAGAAAGAAACAATTAACCGGTCAAGTCCAAGTTTTTGTTTCTACTGCAAGAGGGCTGGACATTTGTGGAAGGACTGTAGGCGCGCAAAATGCCTATACTTAGTTTGTGGCGCATCCAATTACGGAATTAGAAACCGTCCTTATAGATGCAACCCGGCTCACACACCCACCAACTACCCGCAGCGGCCAGCTATCCGGGTGTTAGTTATATGTATGCCTAGAAGCCATTGCTGTACATACGATGTATATTGTAGTGGATGCTTGGACATATATAGGGAGGACTTTCTTGCTCGACATGATAGTATGCTATCTGGTTACACTTTATCTTAACATGTACTCTGATTGTCTCTGTGTTACATGTTGATAAAGCCCTTAGGATGAGTACTTGACTACCAGGACTATGATGCAGGTCATACTACTGGGGACAGTGTAGTCGCCAAGTACATCCTTCAAATGTTCCTAGTCGTAGGTGTATCGAGACAGGGCATCGATATACCAGAGTAGACTAGCGTATACGCTTCTCGACCCATATGGTGGGCGATGGATGATCCCATATCCATTGGTGTTTGACATCATAGACGGTATATGGGTGCTCAGTGGAGACTGGGTACACTGGACGGACTCGCCGAGAACTTCCAGATGGTATTATACCTCACGTCAGATGGCAGTTCTCTGGTGACACTGGTACAGGTTAGTCTGTAGACCCAAGATCTTCAAAGAGTCTTATGTGATTCCCACTGTGCTTTGATTTCCACCTTACCACGTCCAAGAGGGCGTGCAAAACGGTGGCTTTTGGGTACAGTCCCGAGTCACATGGAGGCAACGAGCGATAGGAGGGGTTTCCTCTCTCCCAGTATAGGGAGTTGATGTTGCACAGTGTTCGATTGGCTATAACAGGAAGTCCTTGGCCAAGGAAGCTTCAGAGATATACCGGTAAGTGTTATCAGTAGTTTCTCGACCCATTATGAGCCGCATATCGACACGACTTATCGAGTTACTGGGGTCTGACGTTTACCATCCCTAGACGAGATATGCGACATATCAGACGAAGAGACCGGACTGTACGGTAGTGTTACTGATTGGATTCGCAGGAGTGTGAGCAGGCTTGCTTGTTGATCTTCTGATCGCTCAATACCCAGATGGCCGTTACGTTTAGAAGAACGCTTGTGGCTTGTGGGTGTTTGATATGATCATCACCTACTGCCGGCGTATTGACGAGTCTTTAGAGTCCTACACAGGGGTTTCCTGGCTCAAGCGAAACGGAGTAGGAGCACATATGCGATATGTGCGGGACCGAGATTAATACGATATGTGATACCGTATTCTATTCTCGCAATTTGTAACATTGACCGGTTGTATTCGATATAGCCGGGTTATCGGATCAAGTGTTGATCTGATAAGTTGTTATTTTTTATATTAGTCGGTTATAGCCGGATTATTAAATCAAGGTTGATTTAATAATTTAATGTATAATTATATATTTGATATATTACATTACATTAACTAATATTAGCTCATTTAAGATTTATTTTCTCACTTGTTTTGTGCATGTGTGTGTGTGTGTGTGTGTATGATATATATATATATATATATATATATATATATATATATTAATGTACATAGTTTTGTGTCATGTTTGATGATACATACAAGATGGGTGTATGAGAGTTATACCATTTTAGGGTTAAATTAGGGTTTGGTTTATTTCTTAAGGTTTAACAAAAGAGAGAAGACTTTGTCAAAGTTGACAAGCTTCATGAAGCTTGTAGAAACTTTGATAAAGTCCACTCTTTTGTCATTCCTTAGGATATTTTCCTTAACCCAAACCTTAACTCTAGCCTAGGGTTTATTCTCTACATGAGTTAAGCATGAGGGCTTAACTCAACCATGGGTGATATAATTCATTTGGATGAATTATTTCATAAGTATTCTTTCTTCTTCTTCTTCCTCCATGAAAAGCTTGCTAGCTCTAATGGTGGTTTGAGAAAAAGTGTGAGAAAATCAATTCTAAAGTGAGCCCACTTCCTACATATTCATCCTCTACTACTTGCCATGTAGTATAGGGTGTTCTCTTCACAAAATTCATGACCTAATAAAGGAATAGTTTGAGTTAGTGTCTCCCCGACGTAGATCATCTTCGGCCTCGAAATCTTCGAAGCAAGCACGTTCATTACTTCAACGGAGCCTCTCTAGAGTCCGGAGTTTGCGATCGCAGCGGAGGGGACTTCTACACGGAGCTATTGAAGTGAAGGACCGGTCTACAAAGGTTGTATTCCTTACTCTCTTTCCATATTGCAAAGTGTTTGTGTATAGTATTCCGTATATTTCTAATTAACGATCTAGTTTAGGGTTAGCTAAAACGGCAAAATTTAAATTTGGCATGGATGATACCTCCCGAAACCTTGCTGCCATCGTAGGTAACCCTTCAATGGTATCAGAGCCATGCTAGAAATAAATACGGATTTTGTTAAAATCACGAAACTGAAACAACTCCGAAACTTGAAACATAAAAACCATGTTTTTGTCGATTTTGAAAAGAGTTCAAAAAATTATTTAAACAAGTGCAGAATGTAGTATGTGATACCACATGAACACACAACAAAAATGGACCCCTTCCCTCGGAACAAGGCCGGCGACCAAGCCTCCAGGTCCGGCGACCTCGGTTCTCAGGTGAGGGAATGGGTTGAATTTTTGGGTATGTTCCAGTGGCTTGGTTTTGATGTTTCAGGTGTTGTTTATTTTTGCTAATTTTGCATGTGATGTAATTTTACAATATAAGCAAATCGGAGTGTTTCGTATTCGTTGTTTTAACTTTGTTTCGTGTGTTTCACATATTGTCTAGACAATGTTAAAAAGTTCGATCGAATGTCAAAAACCCATTTTTCCAAGTTTAACGTATTCGGAAAAACATGCAAGTGATTTTTTGGACCCTCTAGAAGAACCTAAACCTTAACTCGATTATGTGGCCGTCAAAACCACCACTTGAACCTTAGGGTTTGTGGTAGTTTGGCGTTTCACATGTGAGGCATTGGTTTGACCCTTCTACGGCTGGTTCATAGGTAATGTGGCATCTTCTGGGTATTACTAAAACTGTGCTCAAGTGTTGAGCTGTCGCGAAATTGTGGGACTTTGATGAATCGATCGAAGGGTTTAACTTCGTCTGGATATTATGTGATGGGATACAATATTTGGAATCCACAAGTAGTTATGAGATAACTAATTTGAATGTTATAAATCTAGCAGTTTAGTCTCATTTGATCGGTTGCCACGGGATTTTGATGTGATCAAAAGTCCGTCGCAATCACGTAGTGTACACGGATACTCGTCGGGTAAACTTAATAGATAGCCACGCTCCATAGCCCCGACCAAGTGACTGTAGGAGAACCCCGTCGCCAAAAGCATCCGTTCAGGTACTCGCGGCAGCGGTGTTCCGCCTTAGTGCACTTCGTCGACGGCACCGGGGGTGCGGCCGTTTACTAAAGTTTCCGACGAGCATTCGATCAGGATGTCGGGAATCTTGTTGAATTGCCTGACTAGATATTAAAAAGTATTTTCGATATTGAGACTAAAATGCGGGGTTTATAATTGTTAGGCATGCGATGTCTAAGGAATTCATTTGGTTAGGCATGCGATGTCTAAGGAGGTTGCGGATTCCAACTGTTGTAGTTTTCATTTTCTTTTTTGCGACCGTAAGTGTAATATGTTATGTATCGCCGGTTTCGGTGCTATATGTCAACGACAATTGGGATACGCATATTTACTTACGTTGTTATATTGGATCGTCATGTTTGAATAGCCGGGGTTTTTATGTGAGATGAGGGTTTTTATTTTCATTCATGTAAAATTCATTGTATGTAATATTCTTTTATTGGGGCACTTCCGGGCTGAGGATGATGTCACCATTGTATATTATTTACTTTTCCGCATTAGCATAGACCCAAGGCGGAGAGCACAAGTAACCGGGTTCTGGAGTCCAGTGGGAGATCATCTCGAGGAGTCGAGACCAGGTCTCCTAACTCTAGAATTGATAGGGTTGCTTGCCGCACTCGTAGGGATCTAGGGATGTGGGTTTGGCTATTCATCACGATCGTGGAATCCGTGTTTTATACAGGCTTAAAATAAAACACGGAAATCCTAGTATATCCAATATTTCATATGTTGTTCTTCTGCTGCGATATCTGTGATGTGATCATTTGTTATGTTGAGATAAATACTGGATATAGTATATGAGATATATTATATAGACGTTGCTTATGTTTTACACCCGCGCTAGCACTGCCCCGCTCTGCCGTTAGTTACCTAACCTAACGGTGCACGAGAGGACATCGAGGCGAATGCGGATGGCATAAGCGTACGTTGTATTTATCTGTGATGTTTAGGTAACTTAAAATGATGGGACTTCATTAATGAGATTAATGAAATAAAAGAAATCTAAAGATGTTGTGGAATCGAATTTTCAAAAACAGGTAGCTCTAGTTGTTGCTTTGCATAGCAGTGTTCCTTGTAGGACATCCAGCACCTTATTCGATAAGGAAAGAGCCGAGATTCCTTCACCGGGAGTGACCTCTTTAGCGAAACTAGCAGATGCTACAAACTCAGTTTGTATTTTGATTGCTTTTTATAGTTTTTGCTTTGCATAGTGGTATTTGAGAAATATCCTGCACCTTATTCGATAAGGAAAGAGCCGACGATCCCTTCACCGGGAGTGACCTCTTTAGCAAAACTAGTAAAAGCCTCAAAAACACTCCATTTAAATCATGTGATTCTACAACGATATCAAGTTCATTACGCAAAAAGGTTTTCATAAAAACCTGTCGTAGCCCCCCGTCATTTCAGATAAGTAGTAGTTAGTATTCGTGCTGCGTTTGTTGGCCTTTGTCAAAGTGTAGTGTGCAGTAGCTGACTAGTGCTTATCTGCTTATGCATATGATGCAGATTGGATTAGGGTAGTCGTGCGGCCTTGTTGACCTCCGTCAAGGGTCGTGCTGGTCGGTTTAATTCAATCAGGTAATGACGAGTTGAACTTGACTAGCATCCTATGGTTTGTTGGCCTTTGTCAAGGTCAAGGGAGGTTAGGGGTAAAATATTATTGGGAATTTCAAGTGTTGAAATTTGCAATGAGATTGCATACCTTCTATGAGATAGTTGGATCCCGATACCCACAGCGAGTAAGAGTTACTCTCGGGAGAGTTTTATACATTACAATTAGCCGATCAAGTAGGTGTCTAGAAAGGTGTCAACGGGGTTACGCCTCTAGGAAAACGAGGTTTATTTTAATTAGGTCCGTGCGAAAGCACGGGGAACCTCCCTCAAAGTACCGGCACTGGCCTGGCTGAAAGATTGGCGAACTTGTAGGGTGTAATTAATCCCAGCTAATCTTTCCTTTTAGGGTTTGAAGGAAGATTTGATTAAAACAGTGGGAGCCGTCCTGATTAGATAAAATAATAACCAATCTAATCTTGCAAGAGCATACGCTGAGTGTTTTCTTCTCTCTCTCTCCAGGTAGCGACTATGCCACGCCTTAATCAAGATAATAATACTGATGTATTGACCGAACCAGCTTGTTATACTGTGCTGGGGAACATTGGTCCCGCTCCAACTTATAATTGTTATATGATCGAGCAGGAAATAGGGGATTACCAGAATTCCCGTGCCGCCCAAACGAAGAAAGTGCATGATGATGCATCCTTTTCGGGTGTGTTCATTACAGAGAATTGTTTCTCTGTATTCTTTACGTCCTGGATATGAGATACCGGATTAGGATCCCACATATGTAATCTGTTACATGGGCTACAGATAGGTAGAGAACTGAGAACGGGTAATAAGTTTTAAGAGTTAAAAATGGTGCAATTGTTGCAAGCCAAGTCAGTTGACAGTTATCACCCTGTATTACCAAATACATTGATTCTGAACGAATGTTATTAGATACCGAACCTGAAATACAACATCATATCAGTCTCTTGATTAGTAAAGAAGGATATAATTTTGTATTGTTGGATAATGTTTTGAACATTTCCGATATCAAGAGTTGATCGGTTCAGGCACGTTATCTAAAAGCATATACGTTCTAAATCAAACTACAGTTCTTAACGTACGAGACACACACAAGGGGAAGAGTTCAGAAATGAACGAATCCTTCTTGAGGCATTGTAGACTAGGTCATATCAATGCGACCCGATTAGCTAAGTTACATTTAGATGCATATTTAAATCTGTTTGAATTTACATCTAGTGAAACTTGCCTGTCATGTCACAAAGATAAGATGACCATAACTCCGTTTATTGGAAACAGAGAAAGAGTTAGTGAACTCTTGGGATTGATACATGCTGATGTATGAAAGTCCCAAGTCTACACATGTCAGGACTGGTTCTTTGTACTTTATTACATTCACTGATGATCTCTCAAGATTCGCACATGTGTTCCTGTTGAAACACAAGTCTGAACCTTTTGAGATATTCACAGAATATAAGTTAGAAGTAGAGAACCAAATTGGGTATAAGTATTATGTCCTTTGATGTGATCAAGGAGGAGAATACTTGAGCACGGAATTTCTGGTTTATTCTAAAGGAGAATGAGATTCTCTCTCAGCATTACTCCTCCGTATACACCACGGCACGTCGGTGTATCGGAGTAGAGCAATCGCACCCTATATGATATGGTGTGCTCTATGATGAGTACTACTGAGTTTCCTATTTCCTTTTTGGGGTTATGCACTTGAGAAGCTGCATATCTATTGAATAGGGTTCCAATCAAATCAGGTGCCTACCATTCTATATGAGATATGGTATGGGAAGAGCCCATCTCTTAAAGAAGTTAAGATTTGGGGTTGTCCAGCCTATGTCAAAAGCAAAATCCGGACAAGCTCGAGGCAAGGTCAGTTCTGTGGAAGTTTGTTGGATATACAAACTGCAGCTGATGATTTGGTAAACCTGGAGGATTCAATAGTTTCCAATGAACCTCAGCCTCTTCGCCGATCTAGTAAGGTTCCTCACCCACCTGAGAGATACTTCGGTTTTCTCGATGACAGTGGGAGCGAGGATTGCATCATGAGATGATGACCCAACTAGTTTCGAGTTGGCCATCAGGAATGGGGACTCTGTGAGAATGGCCGGATGCTATGCGATCTGAGATGGAATCTATATACACCAACAAAGTATGGACTTTGGTTGCTTTATCTGAAGGGTTAAATCCCCATCAGAAGCAAGTATATTTGAGAAGATTACTTGGTGTACATGGAAAAGTTGAGACTTTCAAAGCTATGCTTAAGTCCATCCAGATCCTACTTGTCACTGCTGTAGGGTTCCTAGGCACACTGTAGAGGTCTCACAAGGCATCAACCATGCCAATTTCAAATTTTATGGGTGCCGAGAAACCCTAATACGGATCGTCGACTAGAAATTTAGGCGATATACGAATCTAGTTAACAACTTAACTAAAGATAAGAAGCTACAACCTTTGTAGATCCAGATAACCACTTCCTTGGCTCCACGTAGGCGTCCTCTCGCTGCCCATCTCGAATCCCGGACTCAATCGTCGGCTTGATCGGAGAAATGGACGGACTAGGTCGTCGGCTTCGTGCCGAAGATGATCTACGTCGAGGCATCACAAGTTCAAGCTCCGACTTCACAAATTTGTGAAACTTGTGAAGAAAACACCCAAAACAACTTGGCAAGAGGTAGAGGGTGAAGAAATAGGAGGTGGGTTCACTTTAGAATTGAATTTCTCACTTTAGAACTCAAGTTGCCATTGATGGCATCAAGCTTTCTTGAAGAAGAAGATGATGAAGAAGAAAGAATATCATAAGTTTCATATTTAAAAATGAAACTAATATGAATACTTATCATATACTAACCATGGTCAAGTGTAGAGATTAAACTAAGGTTAGTTGGAATGGTTAGGGTTAAGGATGAGATAAGAATGGTGGACTTTTTCAAAGCTTCAACATAGAAACAAAATAAGCCACCATTCTTAATAATATCCAAAATGAATAAATAAATAAATAACTAAGTAAATAATCAAAACCCTAACCATTCATATAACCATGGTTTAATCTTTACACAAACCCAAGTGAGCAAGCATCATCAAACATGATACAAACAAGTGCACAATAAATATATCACATATACAATGTGCATCAAGTGAGAAAATCCTTTTAAAATGAACCAATACTAGTTAATGCAAAGTAATATATCAAATATATAATTATACATTAAATCATTAAATCAACACTTGATTTAACGATCCGGTCATATCGCATATAACCGACTAGTATCCTATGTATCGTTTTATCGAATCAATGATTCGATAACTAGGTCATATTGCATACAACCAATCGAAACATCCATCGCGAGAATGAAATGCGGTATCACATACACGCATTATTCTCGGTCCCGCACATATCTCATATGCGCTCCTATTTCGTTTCGCTTGAGCCAGGAAACCTCTGTGTAGGACTCTAAAGACTCGTCAATACGCCGGTAACAGATGATGATCATATCAAGCACCCACAAGCCGCAAGCGGTCTGCTAAACGTAACGGCCATCCGGGTATTGAGCGATCAGAAGATCGACGAGCCTGCCCGCTCACACTCCTGTGAATCCAACCAGTAACACTTACCGTACAGTCCGGTCTGTTCGTCTGATATGTCGCATATCAAGTCTAGGGGTGGTAAACGTCAGACCCCAATAACCGATAAGTCGTGCCGATGTGAGGCTCATAACGGGTCGAGAAACTACTGGTAACACTTACCAGCAAATCTCTGATCAGCCCTGGCCAGGGACTTCCCTGTTACGGCCAATCGAGCACAGCGCAACATCAACCCCCAATACCGGGAGAGACGAAACCCCTCCTATCGCTCATTGCCTCCATGTGACTCGGGACTGTACCCAAAGACCACCGTTTTGCACGCCCTCATGGACGTGGTAAGGTGGAGATCAAAGCACAGTGGGAATCACACAAGACTCTATGACGATCTCGGGTCTTCAGACTAACCTGTACAAGTGTCACCTGAGAACTGCCATCTGACGAGAGGTATAATACCATCCGGGAGTTCTCGGCGAGTCCGTCCAGTGTACCCAGTCTCCACTGAGCACCCGTATACCATCTCTGATGTCAAACACCAATGGATATGGGATCATCCATCGCCCATCTCATGGGTCGAGAAGCGTATACGCTAGTCTACTCTGGTATATCGATGCCCCGTCTCGATACACCCACGACTAGGGACCTTGAAGGATGTACTTATAGACTACCATGCCCCCACTAGTATGATCTGCATCATAGTCTAGGCAGTCAAGTACACATCCTAAGGGCTTTACCAACATGTAACTATAAGACAGTTTAAAGATACTAGTGTACATGTTAAGATAAAGAGCAACCAGATAGCATACTATCATATCGAGCAAGAAAGTCATCTCTATATATGTCCAAGCATCCAATATAATATACATCATCTGTACAATACTGGCCTCTAGGGCATACATACAACTAACAATCTCCCACTTGCACTAGGGCCAGCTGCTGTAGTATCGCATACCGAGCATCCCAAAGAGTCTCTCAAACTGTATCTGGGTAATGGCCTTCGTGAATGGATCCGCCGTGTTGTCCTTCGTGTCAACCCTCCTGACCTCGATCTCCCGGCGATCAACTATCTCCCGGATCAGGTGATACCGCCTCAGAATATGCCTGGATCGCTGATGGGACCTGGGTTCCTTGGCCAAAGCCACCGCTCCATTGTTATCGCAATACAAAGGTATTGGATGCTCAATGGATGGAACCACTCCAAGTTCAGTAATGAACTTCTTGATCCAGACAGCCTCTTTGGCAGCATCGTTGGCAGCGATGTATTCAGCCTCCATCGTCGAGTCTGCCACGGTTTCCTGCTTGGAACTCTTCCAGCTAACCGCCCCTCCGTAAAGGGTAAAGACAAATCCCGACTGTGACTTAGAGTCGTCCTTATCACTCTGGAAGCTCGAATCGATAAAGGACTCCACTTGGAGTTCTCCGTTACCATACACCAAGAGCATCTCTTTAGTCCTTCGCAAGTACTTGAGAATGCTCTTCACAGCTGTCCAGTGACTCTCTCCAGGATCAGCTTGATACCTGCTCACTACACTTAGTGAGTATGCTACATCGGGTCTGGTACATAGCATCGCGTACATGATAGAGCCTACAGCCGAAGCATAGGGTATCCCTTGCATGCGAGCTCTCTCCAAATCAGTCTTGGGAGATATCTCTTTGGAGAGAGTGACTCCAGAGATCGTGGGCAAGTTCCTACGCTTGGATTCTTCCATACTAAACCTCTTTAGTATGGTGTCAATGTACCTGGATTGGGACAATCCCAATATCCGTTTGGATCTATCTCTATAGATCCTAATCCCCAATATGCAGGAGGCATCACCAAGATCTTTCATTGAGAATCTTTGTGATAAGAAGAGCTTGACCGATTGCAGCATAGGAATATCATTTCTTATCAAGAGTATGTCGTCCACGTACAATACGAGGAAGACAACCTTACTCTCTGCCACCTTCTTGTAGATACAAGGTTCATCTGGGTTTTTGATGAAATCAAACTCTTTGATAACGACGTCAAAGCAGATGTTCCAACTCCGCGATGCTTGCTTTAATCCATAAATGGATTTAAGCAGCTTGCACACCTTCCCGCTGCTCCCACTGTCTACGAAGCCCTCTAGCTGAGTCATGTACAAGCACTCTTCTAAATCACCATTTAGAAAGGCGGTCTTAACATCCATTTGCCAGATTTCGTAATCATGATATGCAGCGATGGCAAGCATGATTCGGATGGATTTAAGCATAGCCACTGGAGAAAAGGTTTCGTCATAGTCCACACCTGGTCTTTGACGAAAACCCTTTGCAACAAGTCTAGCTTTGAAAGTCTCCACTTTCCCATCTACACCAAGTTTTTTCTTGAAGATCCACTTGCTCCCAATGGGTTTTACCCCTTCAGGAGCATCTTCCAAAGTCCATACTTTGTTGGTGTACATGGATTCCATCTCGGATCGCATAGCATCCAGCCATTTCACTGAGTCCCCACTCGTGATGGCCTGCTCGAAGCTAGTTGGGTCATCATCCTCCATGATGCAATCCTCACTGCCACCATCAATGAGAAAACTGTAGTATCTCTCAGGTGGACGAGAAACCCTACTAGATCGGCGGAGAGGCTGGGGTACGTCGGACACCACTGAATCCTCTGGTTCTACTAAATCATTAGTTGCAGTTTGTGGTGCTGGAACCTCTTCCAGCTCTACCTCATTGCCATTAATTTCTTTTGCAAGAAATTCCCTTTCCAAAAAGGTGGCATGTTGAGCAACAAACACTCTTTGTTTCTCAGCTTGGTAGAAAAAATATCCTTGAGAATTCCTTGGATATCCCACAAACTTGCAAAGGACTGATCGTGCCTCGAGTTTGTCCGGATTTTGCTTTTTGACATAGGCCGGACAACCCCATATCTTAATTCGTTTAAAATATGGTCTCTTCCCACTCCATATCTCATATGGTGTGGTAGGTACAGATTTAGACGGAACCAGATTCAATAGGTATATGGCTGTCTCAAGCGCATACCCCCAAAGGGAAATAGGTAACTCAGCATTGCTCATCATTGAACGCACCATATCTAATAGGGTGCGATTCCTTCGTTCCGATACACCGTTGTGCTGTGGTGTATAAGGAGGAGTAAGCTGAGAGAGAATCCCATTCTCTTTTAGATAATCCAGGAATTCAATGCTTAAGTATTCACCTCCTCGATCAGATCGAAGAATCTTAATACTTTTGCCCGTTTGGTTCTCTACCTCGTGCTTATATTCTTTGAATTTCTCAAAAGCTTCAGACTTGTGTTTCAACAGGAACACATGCCCGTATCTAGAGAGATCGTCAGTGAATGTAATGAAGTAGGAAGAACTATTTCTGGCGTGTGTAGACATAGGACCGCATACATCACTATGCACCAGTCCTAAGAGTTCTGTAACTCTTTCTCCGTGTCCCTTAAACGGAGTTTTGGTCATTTTTCCTTTGAGACATAAATGGCAAGTGTCATAAGATGATAATTCGAATGAATTCAAATATCCATTCTTATGCAACTTAGCTAGTCGTGTCTCATTGATATGGCCAAGTCTACAGTGTCACAAGAAGGATTCGTTCATTTCTGAGCTTTTCCTTTTGTGTGTATTTTGTATACTGAGGACTGTATTTTGATTGAGAATGAATATGCCATTATGCAGCGAGCCTGATGCAATCAACTTTTGATCTAGGAATATGTTCATAACATTATCCTTTACTACAAAATTATATCCTTCTTTACTTAATAAAGAAACTGATATAATGTTGCACATCATGTTCGGTATATAATAGCACTCATTCAGGACTAGTGTATCACCATTTGGTAATACCAGGTGATATATGCCAACTGCTTTGGCTGCAACATTTGCCCCATTCCCTACTTGAACGGAATGATCACCTTTTCCCAGTTCTCTACCTTTTCGTAGCCCATGTAACTGCTTACATATGTGGGATCCTGATCCGGTATCTAATACCCAGGACGTAGGGTGAACTGAGAAACAGTCCTCAATAACAAACACACCCGAAGAAGGTGCATCATCATGCACGTTCTCCGTTTGGGCAGCGTGAGAATCTAGATATTCTCCTGTTTCCTGTTCAGTCTTATAACATTTATAAGATAGAACGGGTCCAACGTTCCCCTGCACAGTATAACATGCGGGTTCGGTCAATACATCCATATTATTATCTTTATTAGGGCATGGAATGGTCGCTACCTGGAGAGAGAGAGAAGAAAACACTTTAGCGTATGCTCGTGCAAGATCAGATTGGTTATTATCTTATCTAATCAGGATGGCTCCCACTGTTTTTTATCAAATCTTCCTTCAAACCCTAAAAGGAAAGACTAGCCGGGATTAATTACACACTACAAGTTCGCCAATCTTTCAGCCAGGCCAGTGTCGGTACTTTGAGGGAGGTCCCCCGTGCTTTCGCACGAACCTAATTAATGTAAACCTCGTTTTCCCAGAGGCGTAACCTCGTTAACACCTTTCTAGACACCTACTTGATCGGCTAATTGTAATGTGTAAAACTCTCCCAGGAGTAACTCTTACTCGCAGTGGGTATCGGGATCCAACTATCTTATAGAAGGTATGTAATCTCATTGCAAATTTCAACTCTTGAAATTCCCGATAATGCTTTTGCCCCTAGCGATCTATGACCTTAACTAAGTCAATAAACCATAAATCGCAAGTCAAGTTCAACCCGTACATTTCCCGATTGAATTAAACCCACCCGTACGACCCTTGACTGAGTCAACAAGGCCGTGCGAATGCTCCAATCCAATCACATCTCATGTTGTAACAGATAAACATAATTTAGCTACCATACACTATGCCTTGACTAAGTCAACAAACATAGCACGAATACTAAATAATATCTATCTGAAATGACGGAGGACTACGCGGGTTTTTTCAGAAAAAACTATGAGCGTAATGAACTTGATATCGTTGTAGAATCAAAATGTAATTTTGAAATGGAGTGTTTTTTAGGCTTTTCTAGTTTTGCTAAAGGAGTCATTCCCGGTGAAGGGATCGTCGGTCCTTTCCTCGTCGAATGAGGTGCGGGATATATCATATATATCACTGTGCAAAGCAGAAACTCTTAAAAGCAATCAAAAACAAATCGAGTTTGTAGCATCTGCCAGTTATTGCTAAAGGAGTCACTCCCGGTGAAGGGATCTTGGTCCTTTCCTCATCGAATAAGGTGCAGGGTATATCATATATACCGCTATGCAAAGCAAGAACTGTAGCTACCTGTTTTGTTTAAAATTTGATTCAACAACATCTTAGGTTTCTTATCTTTCATTAATCACATTAATGAAGTCCCATCATTTAAGTACCTAAACATCACAGATAAATACGACGTACACTTATGCCATCCGCATTCGCCTCGATGTCCCCTCATGCACCGTTAGGTTAGGTAACTAACGGCAGAGCGGGGCAGGGCAAGTGCGGGTGCAAAACATAAGTAACGTCTATATAATATATCATATATACTATATACTGTATCTATCATAGAACATCACATGATCACATCACAGATATCGCAGCAGAAGAAACATATGAAACATTGGATATACTAGGACGTCCGTGTTTTCAATACGAGCCAGTATAAAACACGGATTCCACGGTCGTGATGAATAGCCAATCCCACACCCCTAGACCCCTACGAGAGCGGCAAGCAACCCTACCAATTCTAGGGTTAGGAGACCCGGACTCGACTCCTCGAGTTGGTCTCCCACTGGACCCCAGAACCCGGTTACTTGTGCTCCCCTCCTGGGTCTATCCTAATGCGGAAAAGTAAATAATATACAAAAGGTGACAACTTCCGCTACCTGGAAGTGTCCCAATAAAAGAATATTACATACAAGTTTTTACATGAATGAAAATAAAAAAAACACTCATCTCACATAAAAAACCCCGGCTATTCGAACACGACAATCCAATATAATATATCCAGCAACACATAACATCACATGTCATCAACGTAAGTAAATATGCGCATCCCAATTGTCGTTGACATATAGCAACGAAACCGGCGATATCACATATTACACTTACGGTCACAGAAAAGAAAGTGTAAAACTACAACAATTGGAATCCGCAACCTCTTTAGACATCGCATGCCTAATCAAAATGAAATACTTAGACATCACATGCCTAACAGTTATAAACCCCGCATTTTAGTCTCATTATCGAAAACTCTTTTCAATATCAAATGAAACTAAACCGCTAGATTTATATCATTCATTCAGTTATCTCATAACTGTTTGTGAATTCCAATTATTGTATCCCATTCCGGATAAATAGAAAATATTAAACTTTCCGATCGAACATTCGAACACCCAAGTTTTCCCGAAACCGTCCAACACATGAAATAGGTTCAAAGACATTCACTTCATGCCTCAGTACCAACGGTCCAGCCGTAGAAGGGTCAAGCCAACGCCTCACATGTGGCACGCCGTACTGCCCCAAACCCGAAGGTTCAAAGGGCAGTTCAAGACGGTCACATAATCGAGTTAAGGTTTGTTTTCTTCTAGAGGGACCATCGCGTTACTTGCACTACTCAGAACGTCTTTAAACCACACAAAAATCCAACACTTGGATATTTTCCGGCAGGGGAAAAGTTGGGTATTTATATCCGGTCGGACTTTTTAACATATTCAAAAAATTATCCAGAAAGCACTTAGACAAAGTTCAATAATCCGATCGAATCTTCGATTCCCATTGCAACCCCAGAACACTCAACTCTTGAGTCAATTTAAAAATTCCCAGAAAACTCAGCACTGTAAAATAGGAATTACTATGCAAAGGAGGAGGGCTGACGTCATCATAACGCCGCGGAACCGTCGCAGAAGGCATGCTTCTGCCGCGGTTCCGCCGCACATTTTACTGTTCATTTGAAAAAATTTGCACCGTAATTCTTAGAATTCCCTGCTGAATTTTTTAAGCATTTTTAATCTGGAAAAATCCCAGATTTTAGAAAAAGTCCAGAGAGCACTTGGGTTTTAGGGTTTCGGGTTCGTTCGGGTTTCAAACGTCGTCTAGACTTCGCCTAAGGCTCTAGCTAGGCTCTGATACCACTGTAGGGTTCCTAGGCACACTGTAGAGGTCTCACAAGGCATCAACCATGCCAATTTCAAATTTTATGGGTGCCGAGAAACCCTAATACGGATCGTCGACTAGAAATTTAGGCGATATACGAATCTAGTTAACAACTTAACTAAAGATAAGAAGCTACAACCTTTGTAGATCCGGATAACCACTTCCTTGGCTCCACGTAGGCGTCCTCTCGCTGCCCATCTCGAATCCCGGACTCAATCGTCGGCTTGATCGGAGAAATGGGCGGACTAGGTCGTCGGCTTCGTGCCGAAGATGATCTATGTCGAGGCATCACAAGTTCAAGCTCCGACTTCACAAATTTGTGAAACTTGTGAAGAAAACACCCAAAACAACTTGGCAAGAGGTAGAGGGTGAAGAAATAGGAGGTGGGTTCACTTTAGAATTGGATTTCTCACTTTAGAACTCAAGTTGCTATTGATGGCATCAAGCTTTCTTGAAGAAGAAGATGATGAAGAAGAAAGAATATCATAAGTTTCATATTTAAAAATGAAACTAATATGAATACTTATCATATACTAACCATGGTCAAGTGTAGAGATTAAACTAAGGTTAGTTGGAATGGTTAGGGTTAAGGATGAGATAAGAATGGTGGACTTTTTCAAAGCTTCAACATAGAAACAAAATAAGCCACCATTCTTAATAATATCCAAAATGAATAAATAAATAAATAACTAAGTAAATAATCAAAACCCTAACCATTCATATAACCATGGTTTAATCTTTACACAAACCCAAGTGAGCAAGCATCATCAAACATGATACAAACAAGTGCACAATAAATATATCACATATACAATGTGCATCAAGTGAGAAAATCCTTTTAAAATGAACCAATACTAGTTAATGCAAAGTAATATATCCAATATATAATTATACATTAAATCATTAAATCAACACTTGATTTAACGATCCGGTCATATCGCATATAACCGACTAGTATCCTATATATCGCTTTATCGAATCAATGATTCGATAACTAGGTCATATCGCATACAACCAATCGAAACATCCATCGCGAGAATGAAATGCGGTATCACATACACGCATTATTCTCGGTCCCGCACATATCTCATATGCGCTCCTATTTCGTTTCGCTTGAGCCAGGAAACCTCTGTGTAGGACTCTAAAGACTCGTCAATACGCCGGTAGCAGATGATGATCATATCAAGCACCCACAAGCCGCAAGCGGTCTGCTAAACGTAACGGCCATCCGGGTATTGAGCGATCAGAAGATCGACGAGCCTGCCCGCTCACACTCCTGTGAATCCAACCAGTAACACTTACCGTACAGTCCGGTCTGTTCGTCTGATATGTCGCATATCAAGTCTAGGGGTGGTAAACGTCAGACCCCAATAACCGATAAGTCGTGCCGATGTGAGGCTCATAACGGGTCGAGAAACTACTGATAACACTTACCAGCAAATCTCTGATCAGCCCTGGCCAGGGACTTCCCTGTTACGGCCAATCGAGCACAGCGCAACATCAACCCCCAATACCGGGAGAGACGAAACCCCTCCTATCGCTCATTGCCTCCATGTGACTCGGGAATGTACCCAAAGACCACCGTTTTGCACGCCCTCATGGACGTGGTAAGGTGGAGATGAAAGCACAGTGGGAATCACACAAGACTCTATGACGATCTCGGGTCTTCAGACTAACCTGTACAAGTGTCACCTGAGAACTGCCATCTGACGTGAGGTATAATACCATCTGGGAGTTCTCGGCGAGTCCGTCCAGTGTACCCAGTCTCCACTGAGCACCCGTATACCATCTCTGATGTCAAACACCAATGGATATGGGATCATCCATCGCCCATCTCATGGGTCGAGAAGCGTATACGCTAGTCTACTCTGGTATATCGATGCCCCGTCTCGATACACCCACGACTAGGGACCTTGAAGGATGTACTTATAGACTACCATGCCCCCACTAGTATGATCTGCATCATAGTCTAGGCAGTCAAGTACACATCCTAAAGGCTTTACCAACATGTAACTATAAGACAGTTTAAAGAGACTAGTGTACATGTTAAGATAAAGAGCAACCAGATAGCATACTATCATATCGAGCAAGAAAGTCATCTCTATATATGTCCAAGCATCCAATATAATATACATCATCTGTACAATACTGGCCTCTAGGGCATACATACAACTAACAATCTCCCACTTGCACTAGGGCCAGCTGCTGTAGTATCGCATACCGAGCATCCCGAAGAGTCTCTCAAACTGTATCTGGGGAATGGCCTTCGTGAGTGGATCCGCCGTGTTGTCCTTCGTGTCAACCCTCCTGACCTCGATCTCCCGGCGATCAACTATCTCCCGGATCAGGTGATACCGCCTCAGAATATGCCTGGATCGCTGATGGGACCTGGGTTCCTTGGCCAAAGCCACCGCTCCATCGTTATCGCAATACAAAAGTATTGGATGCTCAATGGATGGAACCACTCCAAGTTCAGTAATGAACTTCTTGATCCAGACAGCCTCTTTGGCAGCATCGTTGGCAGCGATGTATTCAGCCTCCATCGTCGAGTCTGCCACGGTTTCCTGCTTGGAACTCTTCCAGCTAACCGCCCCTCCGTAAAGGGTAAAGACAAATCCCGACTGCGACTTAGAGTCGTCCTTATCACTCTGGAAGCTCGAATCGGTAAAGGACTCCACTTGGAGTTCTCCGTTACCATACACCAAGAGCATCTCTTTAGTCCTTCGCAAGTACTTGAGAATGCTCTTCACAACTGTCCAGTGACTCTCTCCAGGATCAGCTTGATACCTGCTCACTACACTTAGTGAGTATGCTACATCGGGTCTGGTACATAGCATCGCGTACATGATAGAGCCTACAGCCGAAGCATAGGGTATCCCTTGCATGCGAGCTCTCTCCAAATCAGTCTTGGGAGACATCTCTTTGGAGAGAGTGACTCCAGAGATCGTGGGCAAGTTCCCACGCTTGGATTCTTCCATACTAAACCTCTTTAGTATGGTGTCAATGTACCTGGATTGGGACAATCCCAATATCCGTTTGGATCTATCTCTATAGATCCTAATCCCCAATATGCAGGAGGCATCACCAAGATCTTTCATTGAGAATCTTTGTGATAAGAAGAGCTTGACCGATTGCAGCATAGGAATATCATTTCCTATCAAGAGTATGTCGTCCACGTACAATACGAGGAAGACAACCTTACTCTCTGCCACCTTCTTGTAGATACAAGGTTCATCTGGGTTTTTGATGAAATCAAACTCTTTGATAACGACGTCAAAGCAGATGTTCCAACTCCGCGATGCTTGCTTTAATCCATAAATGGATTTAAGCAGCTTGCACACCTTCCCGCTGCTCCCACTGTCTATGAAGCCCTCTGGCTGAGTCATGTACACGCACTCTTCTAAATCACCATTTAGAAAGGCGGTCTTAACATCCATTTGCCAGATTTCGTAATCATGATATGCAGCAATGGCAAGCATGATTCGGATGGATTTAAGCATAGCCACTGGAGAAAAGGTTTCATCATAGTCCACACCTGGTCTTTGACGAAAACCCTTTGCAACAAGTCTAGCTTTGAAAGTCTCCACTTTCCCATCTACACCAAGTTTTTTCTTGAAGATCCACTTGCTCCCAATGGGTTTTACCCCTTCAGGAGCATCTTCCAAAGTCCATACTTTGTTGGTGTACATGGATTCCATCTCGGATCGCATAGCATCCAGCCATTTCACTGAGTCCCCACTCGTGATGGCCTGCTCGAAGCTAGTTGGGTCATCATCCTCCATGATGCAATCCTCACTGCCACCATCAATGAGAAAACCGTAGTATCTCTCAGGTGGACGAGAAACCCTACTAGATCGGCGGAGAGGCTGGGGTATGTCGGACACCACTGAATCCTCTGGTTCTACTAAATCATTAGTTGCAGTTTGTGGTGCTGGAACCTCTTCCAGCTCTACCTCATTGCCATTAATTTCTTTTGCAAGAAATTCCCTTTCCAAAAAGGTGGCATGTTGAGCAACAAACACTCTTTGTTCCTCAGCTTGGTAGAAAAAATATCCTTGAGAATTTCTTGGATATCCCACAAACTTGCAAAGGACTGATCGTGCCTCGAGTTTGTCCGGATTTTGCTTTTTGTCATAGGCCGGACAACCCCATATCTTAATTCGTTTAAAATATGGTCTCTTCCCACTCCATATCTCATATGGTATGGTAGGTACAGATTTAGACGGAACCAGATTCAATAGGTATATGGCTGTCTCAAGCGCATACCCCCAAAGGGAAATAGGTAACTCAGCATTGCTCATCATTGAACGCACCATATCTAATAGGGTGCGATTCCTTCGTTCCGATACACCGTTGTGCTGTGGTGTATAAGGAGGAGTAAGCTGAGAGAGAATCCCATTCTCTTTTAGATAATCCAGGAATTCAATGCTTAAGTATTCACCTCCTCGATCAGATCGAAAAATCTTAATACTTTTGCCCGTTTGGTTCTCTACCTCGTGCTTATATTCTTTGAATTTCTCAAAAGCTTCAGACTTGTGTTTCAACAGGAACACATGCCCGTATCTAGAGAGATCGTCAGTGAATGTAATGAAGTAGGAAGAACTATTTCTGGCATGTGTAGACATAGGACCGCATACATCACTATGCACCAGTCCCAAGAGTTCTGTAACTCTTTCTCCGTGTCCCTTAAACGGAGTTTTGGTCATTTTTCCTTTGAGACATGAATGGCAAGTGTCATAAGATGATAATTCGAATGAATTCAAATATCCATTCTTATGCAACTTAGCTAGTCGTGTCTCATTGATATGGCCAAGTCTACAGTGCCACAAGAAGGATTCGTTCATTTCTGAGCTTTTCCTTTTGTGTGTATTTTGTATACTGAGGACTGTATTTTGATTGAGAATGAATATGCCATTATGCAGCGAGCCTGATGCAATCAACTTTTGATCTAGGAATATGTTCATAACATTATCCTTTACTACAAAATTATATCCTTCTTTACTTAATAAAGAAACTGATATAATGTTGCACATCATGTTCGGTATATAATAGCACTCATTCAGGACTAGTGTATCACCATTTGGTAATACCAGGTGATATATGCCAACTGCTTTGGCTGCAACATTTGCCCTATTCCCTACTTGAACGGAATGATCACCTTTTCCCAGTTCTCTACCTTTTCGTAGCCCATGTAACTGCTTACATATGTGGGATCCTGATCCGGTATCTAATACCCAGGACGTAGGGTGAACTGAGAAACAGTTCTCAATAACAAACACACCCGAAGAAGGTGCATCATCATGCACGTTCTCCGTTTGGGCAGCGTGAGAATCTAGATATTCTCCTGTTTCCTGTTCAGTCTTATAACATTTATAAGATAGAACGGGTCCAACGTTCCCCTGCACAGTATAACATGCGGGTTCGATCAATACATCCATATTATTATCTTTATTAGGGCATGGAATGGTCGCTACCTGGAGAGAGAGAGAAGAAAACACTTTAGCGTATGCTCGTGCAAGATCAGATTGGTTATTATCTTATCTAATCAGGATGGCTCCCACTGTTTTTTATCAAATCTTCCTTCAAACCCTAAAAGGAAAGACTAGCCGGGATTAATTACACACTACAAGTTCGCCAATCTTTCAGCCAGGCCAGTGTCGGTACTTTGAGGGAGGTCCCCCGTGCTTTCGCACGAACCTAATTAATGTAAACCTCGTTTTCCCAGAGGCGTAACCTTGTTAACACCTTTCTAGACACCTACTTGATCGGCTAATTGTAATGTGTAAAACTCTCCCAGGAGTAACTCTTACTCGCAGTGGGTATCGGGATCCAACTATCTTATAGAAGGTATGCAATCTCATTGCAAATTTCAACTCTTGAAATTCCCGATAATGCTTTTGCCCCTAGCGATCTATGACCTTGACTAAGTCAACAAACCATAAATCGCAAGTCAAGTTCAACCCGTACATTTCCCGATTGAATTAAACCCACCCGTACGACCCTTGACTGAGTCAACAAGGCCGTGCGAATGCTCCAATCCAATCACATCTCATGTTGTAACAGATAAACATAATTTAGCTACCATACACTATGCCTTGACTAAGTCAACAAACATAGCACGAATACTAAATAATATCTATCTGAAATGACGGAGGGCTACGCGGGTTTTTTCAGAAAAAACCATGAGCGTAATGAACTTGATATCGTTGTAGAATCAAAATGTAATTTTGAAATGGAGTGTTTTTTAGGCTTTTCTAGTTTTGCTAAAGGAGTCATTCCCGGTGAAGGGATCGTCGGTCCTTTCCTCGTCGAATGAGGTGCGGGATATATCATATATATCACTGTGCAAAGCAGAAACTCTTAAAAGCAATCAAAAACAAACCGAGTTTGTAGCATCTGCCAGTTATTGCTAAAGAAGTCACTCCCGGTGAAGGGATCTCGGTCCTTTCCTCATCGAATAAGGTGCAGGGTATATCATATATACCGCTATGCAAAATAAGAACTGTAGCTACCTGTTTTGTTTAAAATTTGATTCTACAACATCTTAGGTTTTTTATCTTTCATTAATCACATTAATGAAGTCTCATCATTTAAGTACCTAAACATCACAGATAAATACGACGTACACTTATGCCATCCGCATTCGCCTCGATGTCCCCTCGTGCACCGTTAGGTTAGGTAACTAACGGCAGAGCGGGGTAGGGCTAGTGCGGGTGAAAAACATAAGTAACGTCTATATAATATATCATATATACTATATACTGTATCTATCATAGAACATCACATGATCACATCACAGATATCGCAGCAGAAGAAACATATGAAACATTGGATATACTAGAACGTCCGTGTTTTCAATACGAGCCAGTATAAAACACGGATTCTACGGTCGTGATGAATAGCCAATCCCACACCCCTAGACCCCTACGAGAGCGGCAAGCAACCCTACCAATTCTAGGGTTAGGAGACCCGGACTCGACTCCTCGAGTTGGTCTCCCACTGGACCCCAGAACCCGGTTACTTGTGCTCCCCTCCTGGGTCTATCCTAATGCGGAAAAGTAAATAATATAAAAAAGGTGACAACTTCCGCTACCTGGAAGTGTCCTAATAAAAGAATATTACATACAAGTTTTTACATCAATGAAAATAAAAAAAACACTCATCTCACATAAAAACCCCCGGCTATTCGAACACGACAATCCAATATAACATATCCAGCAACACATAATATCACATGTCATCAACGTAAGTAAATATGCGCATCCCAATTGTCGTTGACATATAGCAACGAAACCGGCGATATCACATATTACACTTACGGTCACAGAAAAGAAAGTGTAAAACTACAACAATTGGAATCCGCAACCTCTTTAGACATCGCATGCCTAATCAAAATGAAATACTTAGACATCACATGCCTAACAGTTATAAACCCCGCATTTTAGTCTCATTATCGAAAACTCTTTTCAATATCAAATGAAACTAAACCGCTAGATTTATATCATTCATTCAGTTATCTCATAACTATTTGTGAATTCCAATTATTGTATCCCATTCCGGATAAATAGAAAATATTAAACTTTCCGATCGAACATTCGAACACCCAAGTTTTCCCGAAACCGTCCAACACATGAAATAGGTTCAAAGACATTCACTTCATGCCTCAGTACCAACGGTCCAGCCGTAGAAGGGTCAAGCCAACGCCTCACATGTGGCACGCCGTACTGCCCCAAACCCGAAGGTTCAAAGGGCAGTTCAAGACGGTCACATAATCGAGTTAAGGTTTGTTGTCTTGTAGAGGGACCATCGCGTTACTTGCACTACTCAGAACGTCTTTAAACCACACAAAAATCCAACACTTGGATATTTTCCGGCAGGGGAAAAGTTGGGTATTTATATCCGGTCGGACTTTTTAACATATTCAAAAAATTATCCGGAAAGTACTTAGACAAAGTTCGATAATCCGATCGAATCTTCGATTCCCATTGCAACCCCAGAACACTCAACTCTTGAGTCAATTTAAAAATTCCAAGAAAACTCAGCACTGTAAAATAGGAATTACTGTGCAAAGGAGGAGGGCTGACGTCATCATAACGCCGCGGAACCGCCGCAGAAGGCATGCTTCTGCCGCGGTTCCGCCGCACATTTTACTGTTCATTTGAAAAAATTTGCACCGTAATTCTTAGAATTCCCTGCTGAATTTTTTAAGCATTTTTAATCTGGAAAAATACCAGATTTTAGAAAAAGTCCAGAGAGCACTTGGGTTTTAGGGTTTCGGGTTCGTTCGGGTTTCAAACGCCGTCTAGACTTCGCCTAAGGCTCTAGCTAGGCTCTGATACCACTGTAGGGTTCCTAGGCACACTGTAGAGGTCTCACAAGGCATCAACCATGCCAATTTCAAATTTTATGGGTGCCGAGAAACCCTAATACGGATCGTCGACTAGAAATTTAGGCGATATACGAATCTAGTTAACAACTTAACTAAAGATAAGAAGCTACAACCTTTGTAGATCCGGATAACCACTTCCTTGGCTCCACGTAGGCGTCCTCTCGCTGTCCATCTCGAATCCCAGACTCAATCGTCGGCTTGATCGGAGAAATGGGCGGACTAGGTCGTCGGCTTCGTGCCGAAGATGATCTACGTCGAGGCATCACAAGTTCAAGCTCCGACTTCACAAATTTGTGAAACTTGTGAAGAAAACACCCAAAACAACTTGGCAAGAGGTAGAGGGTGAAGAAATAGGAGGTGGGTTCACTTTAGAATTGGATTTCTCACTTTAGAACTCAAGTTGCCATTGATGGCATCAAGCTTTCTTGAAGAAGAAGATGATGAAGAAGAAAGAATATCATAAGTTTCATATTTAAAAATGAAACTAATATGAATACTTATCATATACTAACCATGGTCAAGTGTAGAGATTAAACTAAGGTTAGTTGGAATGGTTAGGGTTAAGGATGAGATAAGAATGGTGGACTTTTTCAAAGCTTCAAGAAGCTTCAACATAGAAACAAAATAAGCCACCATTCTTAATAATATCCAAAATGAATAAATAAATAAATAACTAAGTAAATAATCAAAACCCTAACCATTCATATAACCATGGTTTAATCTTTACACAAACCCAAGTGAGCAAGCATCATCAAACATGATACAAACAAGTGCACAATAAATATATCACATATACAATGTGCATCAAGTGAGAAAATCCTTTTAAAATGAACCAATACTAGTTAATGCAAAGTAATATATCAAATATATAATTATACATTAAATCATTAAATCAACACTTGATTTAACGATCCGGTCATATCGCATATAACCGACTAGTATCCTATGTATCGTTTTATCGAATCAATGATTCGATAACTAGGTCATATCGCATACAACCAATCGAAACATCCATCGCGAGAATGAAATGCGGTATCACATACACGCATTATTCTCGGTCCCGCACATATCTCATATGCGCTCTTATTTCGTTTCGCTTGAGCCAGGAAACCTCTGTGTAGGACTCTAAAGACTCGTCAATACGCCGGTAGCAGATGATGATCATATCAAGCACCCACAAGCCGCAAGCGGTCTGCTAAACGTAACGGCCACCGGGTATTGAGCGATCAGAAGATCGACGAGCCTGCCCGCTCACACTCCTGTGAATCCAACCAGTAACACTTACCGTACAGTCCGGTCTGTTCGTCTGATATGTCGCATATCAAGTCTAGGGGTGGTAAACGTCAGACCCCAATAACCGATAAGTCATGCCGATGTGAGGCTCATAACGGGTCGAGAAACTACTGGTAACACTTACCAGCAAATCTCTGATCAGCCCTGGCCAGGGACTTCCCTGTTACGGCCAATCGAGCACTGCGCAACATCAACCCCCAATACCGGGAGAGACGAAACCCCTCCTATCGCTCATTGCCTCCATGTGACTCGGGACTGTACCCAAAGACCACCGTTTTGCACGCCCTCATGGACGTGGTAAGGTGGAGATCAAAGCACAGTGGGAATCACACAAGACTCTATGACGATCTCGGGTCTTCAGACTAACCTGTACAAGTGTCACCTGAGAACTGCCATCTGACGAGAGGTATAATACCATCCGGGAGTTCTCGGCGAGTCCGTCCAGTGTACCCAGTCTCCACTGAGCACCCGTATACCATCTCTGATGTCAAACACCAATGGATATGGGATCATCCATCGCCCATCTCATGGGTCGAGAAGCGTATACGCTAGTCTACTCTGGTATATCGATGCCCCGTCTCGATACACCCACGACTAAGGACCTTGAAGGATGTACTTATAGACTACCATGCCCCCACTAGTATGATCCGCATCATAGTCTAGGCAGTCAAGTACACATCCTAAGGGCTTTACCAAATGTAACTATAAGACAGTTTAAAGAGACTAGTGTACATGTTAAGATAAAGAGCGACCAGATAGCATACTATCATATCGAGCAAGAAAGTCATCTCTATATATGTCCAAGCATCCAATATAATATACATCATCTGTACAATACTGGCCTCTAGGGCATACATACAACTAACAACTGCTACATACCATGACTATGATATCTGGTGGTTGGGTGTCAGGACTGCTTTTCTAAATGGTGATTTGGAAGATGGCGTCTATAAGTACATAGCCAGAGGGCTTCGTATACAGTGGGAGCAGCGGAAATGTGTGCAAGTTGCTTTATGAGTTAAAGCAGGCATCGCGGAGTTGGAATATCTGTTTTGATGCGTTAGTCAAAGTGTTTGACTTCATCAAAATGGTAGATGAACTTTGTATATACAAAAAGGTAGTAGGGAGTATGGTGATGATCCTCGTATTGTACGTGGATGACATACTCTTGATAGGAAAGGTGTTTCCTATGCTACGCTCGGTCAATCTCCTCTTATCATAAGGATTCTCTATATAGGATCAAGCTGATACCTCTTAAATCCTGGGTTTTGGATATATGAGATAGATCTAAGTGGATGTTAGGATTCTCACTAGGTGTAGTGAGATGGTACCAACCGATCCTGGGGAGAATCACTGGATGGGATCCACGGTGGTAAGGACGACTGAATGTCAGTCACAGTCATTGTCTTTACCCTCAGTAGAGGAACGGTATGTTGGAAGAGTTCCAAGCTAGATACCGTGACATACTAGACGATATAGGTTGGATACATTGCTACCAAGGATGCTATCAAAGAGTCAGTCTGGATGTATATAAGTTCATGAGATGAACTTCGTTCCTACCATTGTGTGACAATGGAGTTGCGGCTTTTGCCTAGGAACCCCCGTCCTATCAGTGATCCAGACATATTCTTAGGCAGTATCTCCTGATCAGTGGAGATGGTTGATCTCCAAGAGGATCGAGGTTAGGAGAGTAGATACAGAGGTGAATATGGCGGATCCATTCACAAAGGCCTATTTCCCAGTAGAGACTTTTATGGGATGGTTGAGTATGAGATACTTCAACCACTGCTGATTGTTGGGTATGAGATACTACAACAGATGGCCCTAGTGCAAGTGGGAGATTGTTAGTTATATGTATGCCCTAGAGGCCATTGCTGTACATACGATGTATATTGTAGTGGATGCTTGGACATATATAGGGAGGACTTTCTTGTTCGACATGACAGTATGCTATCTGGTTACACTTTATCTTAACATGTACTCTGATTGTCTCTATGTTACATGTTGATAAAGCCCTTAGGATGAGTACTTGACCACCAGGACTATGATGCTGATCATACTAGTGGGGACAGTGTAGTCGCCAAGTACATCTTTCAAATATTTCTAGTCGTAGGTGTATCGAGACAGGGCATCGATATACCAGAGTAGTCTAGCGTATACGCTTCTCGACCCATATGATGGGCGATGGATGATCCCATATCCATTGGTGTTTGACATTAGAGGCGGTATACGGGTGCTCAGTGGAGACTGGGTACACTGGACGGACTCGCTGAGAACTCCCAGATGGTATTATACCTCACGTCAGATGGCAGTTCTCTGGTGACACCGGTACAGGTTTGTCTGTAGACCCGAGATCGTCATAGAGTCTTATGTGATTCCCGCTGTGCTTTGATTTCCACCTTACCACGTCCAAGAGGGCGTGCAAAACGGTGGCTTTTGGGTACAATCCCGAGTCACATGGAGGCAACGAGCGATAGGAGGGGTTTCGTCTCTCCCGGTATAGGGAGTTGATGTTGCGCAGTGTTCGATTGGTTATAACAGGAAGTCCTTGGCCAAGGCAGCTTCAGAGATATACTGGTAAGTGTTATCAATAGTTTCTCGATCCATTATGAGCCTCATATCGACACGACTTTGTTCCCGCCAAAAATTTCTGCGCAAAAGAGCCCAAGGTATCAAATGGCGGCGATACGCTTAAGAAAATGGGAACCAGTATCTTCCGGGCTGTTTTTTGATAAACTCCCGAATGATAAACAGATAAATTCTGATGGTATCGAAAGCGGCTCGAAAAACCCTTCGATTTGATATATTATGGGCCTCGTAATTCATCCGGGATCAAAAGTTATAAGGAATTACGTGTCCACACGTGATGGGCTTTTAAAAACCCGCTGGAGGAGTTAAAAAATATAATAAAAACTCAGAAAAGACCCCAATGGGGAATCACGTGCTCACACGTGACCATGGGTCACGTGCAGACACGTGATGGGCTTTTAAAGCCTCTAAAATAATGAATGGAATTTAATTCTAAAAGTCAGAAAATACCTCAACGAGGTATCACGTGCTTACACGTGACCAATGGTCACGTGTTGACACGTGATGGTTAAAACTGAAACATAAATAAGCGGCTGAGAAAGGAACCCAATTGGGGGTCACGTGCTCACACGTGACCAAAGGTCACGTGCCAGCACGTGACTGGCTTTAAAAGCATTATAATTTAATAGAATTAAATTCTAAAAGTTTCCAAATCTTTCCAAATGGAAAAGGTCTATGGGGACCGTTGGATTAAAAATCCAAGGGTGATTAAAAATCACCAATTTATGGAAAAATCTTGGACTTGGAAAGATTTCCCCCCTAAATCTGACCGAGATAACAAATGGATATCTTTGGATTTAAAATCCAATGGTGAATAAAATTCACTTAACAATCTAAAGGCCCAGATTAATGATGAATGCAAATCAAATCTCTCAACATACAAATCAAATCTCTTAATAAGAGATTTGCTAAACAAATTGATTCTCTTCCTTCTCCTATAAATAGGAGCCAAGAAGAGAAGAGAAGGGATCTACTTTTTTGAGAGAAAAACAGAGAGAGGAGAATTTAATTCTCAAGAGGGAAGAAAAGAAAGGAGAATTTAATTCTCAACAAAGAAAACCCTAGGTGAGAAAAGGGAAAAAGATAAACTTCAAACAGAGAATTTAATTCTCAAAAGGTTTAACTCTTACATAAAGAAAAGAACTTAGTTCTTCTTCTGGTTGAAGATCTGCACAGAGCACATCTCCCCATAAGTTGAGAATTTAATTCTCATCGGGTCGAGATCCTGCCATGCAGATCCTAAACTTAGAAGGGGAATTGAGTTCTGAGAATTTAATTCTCCTAAAACAAAACTAGGGTTTTACCCTAAATAAGAATTTAATTCTTTCAAAATAGGAATTTAATTCCTCCAGAATCAAAATTAGGGTTTTACCCTAAATAAGAATTTAATTCTTAAAGATAATAAGAATTCAATTCTTAAAAGATCTCTGTTCATGAAAAGAACTAGGGTCACGTGCCCCCACGTGACCCTTGAAAAGATCCCCTGCAAAGAACTTTGAAGCATCACCCCACGTGCTCCCACGTGACCCACATTATATATGGAACAAAAGTAAAGGCAGAAACAATTCTGGGCGCTCTCACGTGTTACCACGTGACCCCTAATAAATGTTCTAATAAATCAGGGCATGATTATACATCACGTGCCCACACGTGATGGCTATGAAAATTAAAAGTGTTTAACACTTGTTTGCAGAACAAAATAAAGGGGATCTGGCCTCACTTTTTGATGCCATCACGTGCTCCCACGTGACTCTCAAAACGCAGAAAGAAAGATCAATGGAAATGAAGGCTTTGGGCGCTCTCACGTGTTTACCACGTGACCCCTCAGCAAGTGCTGTAATATTCGATGCATAAACCCCCATCACGTGCCAACACGTGATGCTCTAAAATAAAGATGAAAAGTGTTTAACACTTATTCGCAGATTTGAGGATAAAACAAAGGAGATGTGGCTCCGCATTTAGGGCGCCCTCACGTGTCACCACGTGACCCCTAATGAGCGTTCCAACAGACCAGAGCGGGGGCCTCCATCACGTGCTCACACGTGATGGCCGTCAGAATTAAAAGAGTTAAAACACTGATTTGCAGAATAAGATAAGGGAAATCAGGGCGCTCTCACGTGTCCACACGTGACCCCTCTCCCCTTAGTGTTCAACACTAATCCGAAGACTTTGTCCTCAGTGATTAACACCGATTTTCTTAGTGTTTAACACTAATTTGGAAAACTCTATTTGCAGTGTTTAACACTGATTTGCTTGGTGTTTAACACTAATTTGAAAACACTGTTCCCAGTGTTTAACACTGATTATCTTTTAGTGTTTAACACTAACTTGCTATCTTATTCCCAGTGTTCAACACTGTTGGTTTCTAGTGTCTAACACTAGCTTCAGCCCAATTGGCTAAGTTTCAGAGGCAAAGCCTCTCCTTCAATGGACCAACAGAGGGCCAATATTTCAAACATAACTGGACTTAGCCCAAACTGGCCATAAGTCCTCAAATCATCTTGATCTGAGCACATCTGCTCTTTCAACCAACTTATTGGTTCAAGGGTACATCTCGGAACTCCTCTGATATTTGTCGTTGTAATCCTTCAACGTCTTCAGAGAGGTGACGGGTCCCGACAACCACACATCAACACGGACTGTGGGGTCCTTAAACTCGCGGACTTATGCGTCCTTAAACTAACGGACTAATGCGTCCTTAAACACACCCATATGGACTGTGGGGTCCTTAAACCCATGGACTTATGCGTCCTTAAACTACTAATGGACCACCATGTCCCTAAACTGGCATTGGACCACCATGTCCCTAAACTGGCATTGGACCACCATGTCCCTAAACTGGAACAATAGAGCCCAAATGCTCTTTTGTCGGATCTAAACGATCCCGTTAAGTCGATCTTAGTCCCAAACTGGACTAACGTATCCTTAACAACCGTTTAAGTTGATCTTAGCCTCAAATATGGCTAACGTATCCTTAAACCTTCAAACAGACTTTAGTCCCAAATTGGACTATAAATCCCCCAATCAACTTTGGTTCAAGGGTACATCTCTGAACTCCTCTGACATCTGTCGTTGTAATCCTTCAACGTCGTCAGAGAGGTGATGGGTCCCGACGGCCATACATTTAATGGACCCCTATGTCCCTAAACTGGAACAATAGAGCCAATTGCTCTTTTGTCGGATCTAAACGATCCCGTTAAGTCGATCTTAGTCCCAAACTGGACTAACGTATCCTTAATAACCGTTTAAGTTGATCTTAGCCTCAAATACGGCTAACGTATCCTTAAACCTTCAAACAGACTTTGGTCCCAAATTGGACTATAGATCCCCTAAGCAACTTTGGTTCAAGGGTACATCTCTGAACTCCTCTGACATCTGTCGTTGTAATCCTTCAACGTCGTCAGAGAGGTGATGGGTCCCAATGGCCATACATGTAATGGACCACCATATCCCTAAACTGGAACAATCGATCCTCCAAACGCTCTTTTGCCGGATCTAAACGATCCCGTTAAGTTGATCTTAGTCTCAAATTGGACTAACGTATCCTTAACAAATGTTTGAGTTGATCTTAGCCTCAAATATGGCTAACGTATCCTCAAACCAAAACCCCAAACCCAAATCTAAGAAAATACGGATTTGGACTAATCCACGTCCTACGGGCGACGACATAAATTGGTCTCCGTATACAATCCACGGGCAACCACAAATAAAACAAACACACACGACACGAAGTGACCATCTGGAGAAGGAGAAAGTTGTTACCGCAATGCGGTAGCGTAATTAACTGCAGGGGCTTGCGCCTGCAGGGAAGAGCGTCCCCACAATCAAAAACCCCTCAAGCGAGGGGGAATCTGACGAAGTCTGCTACATCGGACGCATCCGTCTAAACCTTCGATACATGGTGCCATAAATCAACTTGGCATCTTCGGAGAGGTGGACGGATAGCACCAATTAGCATCTGCCCCGAATCTCAGGCAAGACGTCCTGTCGCGCCGTCTTTCGGAGGGGAACAGACTTATCGAGTTACTGTGGTCTGACGTCCTAGACGAGATATGCGACATATCAGACGAAGAGACCGGACTGTACGGTTGTGTTACTGATTGGAATCGCAGGAGTGTGAGCAGGCTTGCTTGTTGATCTTCTGATCGCTCAATACCCGGATGGCCGTTACGTTTAGCAGACCGCTTGCGGCTTGTGGGTGTTTGATATGATCATCACCTACTGCCGGCGTATTGACGAGTCTTTAGAGTCCTACACAGGGGTTTCCTGGCTCAAGCGAAACGGAGAAGGAGCACATATGCGATATGTGCGGGACCGAGATTAATACGATATGTGATACCGTATTCTATTCTCGCGATTTATAACATTGATCGGTTGTATTCGATATAGCCGGATTATCGGATCAAGTGTTGATTTGATAAGTTGTTACTTTTGATATTAGTCGGTTATAGCCGGATTATTAAATCAAAAGTTGATTTAATAATTTAATGTATAATTATATATTTGATATATTACATTACATTAGCTAATATTAGCTCATTTAAGATTTATTTTCTCACTTGTTTTGTGCATGTATATATATATAAGATATATATATTAATGTACATAGTTTTGTGTCATGTTTGATGATACATACAAGATGGGTGTATAAGAGTTATACCATTTTAGGGTTAAATTAGGGTTTGGTTTATTTCTTAAGGTTTAACAAAACAGAGAAGACTTTGTCAAAGTTGACAAGCTTCATGAAGCTTGTAGAAACTTTGATAAAGTCCACTTTTTTGTCATTCTTTAGGATATTTTCCTTAACCCAAACCTTAACTCTAGCCTAGGGTTTATTCTCTACATGAGTTAAGCATAAGGGCTTAACTCAACCATGGGTGATATATTTCATTTGGATGAATTATTTCATAAGTATTCTTTCTTCTTCTTCTTCCTCCATGAAAAGCTTGCTAGCTCTAATGGTGGTTTGAGAAAAAGTGTGAGAAAATCAATTCTAAAGTGAGCCCACTTCCTGCTTCTTCATCCTCTACTACTTTCCATGTAGTATAGGGTGTTCTCTTCACAAAGTTCATGACCTAGTGAAGGAATAGCTTGAGTTAGTGTCTCCCCGACATAGATCATCTTCGGCTTCGAAGTCTTCGAAGCAAGCACATTCATTACTTCAACGGAGCCTCTCTAGAGTCCGGAGTTTGCGATCGCAGCGGAGGGAACTTCTACATGGAACTATTGAAGGGAAGGACCGGTCTACAAAGGTTGTATTCCTTGCTCTCTTTACATATTGCAAAGTGTTTGCATATAGTATTCCGTATATTTCTAGTTAACGATCTAGTTTAGGGTTAGCTAAAACGGCAAAATTTAAATTTGGCATGGACGATGCCTCCCGAAACCTTGCTGCCGTCGTAGGTAACCCTTCACCGGGCTCCTGCATCTCGCTTTGCACTCCCAGCTCCACCATCTGCACAGCCTACTCGCCAATTCCATCAGGCACTGAGGAACATGTCTCGAGGGCAGAGAAATATGCCCCAAGGACAGAAAAATGTGCTCCCAGTTAGGAGGAATGTACCACGGCATCAGGCTTTCCTTTTAGAGGCCAAAGAAGCAGAGGCCGTAGAGCAAGGTAATCCTGGTAATTTCCTCAACTCTTTTCAAATTTTTCGTTCTTTCACATATTTTCACATACTACCAATAGTTCTATCACTAAACTTTCCTTGAATCCGTTACACTTTCCTTTTACAAATTTCGAGTACAAAATTTTTATAAGGAGGGTAGAATGTAACAACCCTAAACTTTCTATACAATTTTTTTTCAAAAATACATAAAGATGTATTTTTGTCTGAGCACAAGTTATAAGTTTGTTTTGTTTTTGAACAGCAAGAAAGAGCTTGTAGCTCATTAGTAATACGTTACACTGCTGAACCAAAGCACCAGAGTTCAAATCCTATCAGCCATACATTATTTTTATTTTAAATTCTTTTAATCTTTTAGAAGTCCAAGAGTCTACACGTGCACAACACGTAAACTGAAAAGTCACATATAAAACAAACAAGTCCAATACAGTAGACCAAGTACAGAGGACACATGGCAAGAAGATGGATCCCGACTCGGCCGACTCGGGCCAGCGGAACGGTTGACTCGGTCGGCGCCGCCGGGTCAACTCTGCCCGATCCGATATTTTCTTCTGTCCCCTGCACCTTTTGGACTACCCCACCCTCCTGCACTATTTAAATTCTCTGCAATTAAACAGAGAATTAAAATGCCCCATTTAATCTATTTTAAATACAATTTTTATCACCCCCTTTCACTACCCTAAACCCTAGATTTTTCTATAAATACCATACCTAAAATCACCCCTCCTCACTCCCAAATTCCTGCCCAAACTCTCAAGAAAATTTCCAAGTCTTTTGTGTGCAAGTGGAGTTAGCAAAGGGCGAAGCTCTGACGAACTTCCGACGGCAATCCGAGCAGTTTCCGACGACGAAACGACGCACCGGCACCTCCCATCTCTTCCTCTTTCCCTTCTCTAGCTAATCAACCTGTAAGTCCCCCTTCTCTCTCTCCCTCTCTGTCTATTCTAATTCTCTCTTATCTTTAGGACTTACCGGGCGATTGTTCGCTGACGACATTCCCTCTCTTTCTTCTTTGGAATGTTGTCAGGTGGATCGGACCTTCAGGAGATCGAGCCCACCTTCGAGGACTTGGATCGGCTAGCCATCAACCCGGAGCTCTTGTTACTTGTACACATTTACATTCTGTATTTTCCATTTCTGTTATACCACTGTTTAGGCATTGCTTTTCATTCCATGTATTTACTTTTCAGATGTATTGTAAAAAGAATGTTAATAAATAAAGTTGTTGTTCATTACATTTGTCTCTTGTGTATATTTCTTTTATATTGCTTAATTACACTTAGCATATTTAGTTCTGAGTAAATACGTAGCGGGCCCGTCGCGTCCCCTTCACCGTACACCGGGAAGCAGGGCATGACAGTTGACTTAATAATCACATATGAAATATGGTTGCTAGTATAGTGTATATGATACACACACATTCTCTCTCTCTCACACATTAGTATATGATACTAATATATTGCTGATTTATATGATACCATTTCTCTCTCATGATATATATATATATATATATATATATATATATATATAGAGAGAGAGAGAGAGAGAGAGTGCGAGCATTGTTCATGTATTTGATACATGCTCATTCTCTCTTTGTTGCATGTATATAGATACATACACATATTTGTCTTTTCATACGAATATTTATTTGTCACAATATGACAAATGAGCCATGTGAGATGGTGGGGGCCACATGCATGACCCACCCCATTTCAATGGCCAAGTGGAGAGAGAAAAAATGAGATGATGGGAGAATGATATTTAATCTGATTCTCTACATAATATTTTCCGACCAAAGAAAATAAAGAGGTGCTCCTCCTCCTCCTCCTTCTTCTTCCTCTTCTTTATCTTCCTCTACATGGGATGAAAAGAAAAGAAAAGAAATAAAGAGAGTAAAAAAGAGAGATTCTCATTCACATCATTCTATCTCCAATTCTAGCAAGTTTTGTGAGCTAGTTGCTTCACTAGAAGTAGCGAAGTGAGTGCTTGGCTGGGTTTCCTTCAAGTAGATCATCTTCGGCCAGGAGAAAAGCATCCGTGTTCATTTCCGGAGGACTCGGAACTTAGCATGGGTCTTCCACTAAAGAGCGGACATGCTACAAAGGTTGTAGCCCCCCCATCCTTCTCTTGATTTCTTGTATTTGTTGCAATGCTAGTATTTGATATGATCTTGAGTTAGGAATTGGTGCTATGCTCTTCTATAAATTTTTGTTATGCAATTCTACCACGGTCCGCAAATGTTGTGACCCTGGCGCCAATCCCTAGCAGATAGAACACTTCTGTTCGGATAAATTTAGGGTACGTATATTGTTCAACTTGTAAAGTATTATACATTAATCTGTCAATTAGTATGAGATATTATATCATATCTAAATGGTAGGAGAGGAGTGAGTGGGGAGAAGCGACGCAGAGTCATAATACTGATCATTGGTTGGGCGGAGAGATGAACTCCTCCTAGTATGGAGCTGTTCATGTAAGATCAAATCAAATATACTGAATTTGTCTATTTTGTAAACGTGATCTAAATCGAATTTTCGTTTAAATGGAAGGCGAGACAAACAGAAGAAATGCCCAGCCGTATGGACATTCATGGTATGGGGTTTGCGTGTTAGTCCAGTTTCCCCAGTTCACAGGAGGCGAATGGGCATTAGGTAAATATGCTCTTATACGGGTTATTTTTAGTTATTTAAATTACCTAATTTCATTTTCAATAACTGACTTAACTTGGTTCATACTGTAATTTGGTGCAGCAAGAGATGAGCAGAGAGATTGATGAACCAGTGGAGACGTTTGTCGAGAAGTATGGCCGAGATCCTACTCCCGTTGAGCTTCATGGAATTAACGAGAATATCATTCAGCAATATAATCTTGATTGGCACGGAAGAGTTCATTTGGACGGCCATGGCATTTCGCCTATAGCATATTACGCCAATCAGGATCCGGAGTTGCATCCTCCTTAGATACGCGCAGGGATATTCATTCAGGAGCCCCCCCCCCCCCCGCACCCCCATCCGCATCTCCACCAACTCCGATATCCGTGGAGAAGGCTCTTCTCCTCATACTTCCGCGGGTTCTCGAGCACGCGTCTTTTCGTCTACTTCTGTATCTGGACCCTCATCAGCTTCTAGTTCGCGAAGGAGGATGACCAGAGAAGAATTTGCTAGGTCACTTGAGACGAGAATGTAGATCATAGATAGCTTGAAGTCTTAAAGAAACCAAATACTGGATGTAAGTTTGATAATACTTGGTTTCAATACATTTTTCATATAATTATTAAAAATGTGTACTAATAATTGTCTATTGATAAGACTATAGTACCTGTTCGATTTCAATGACTTTCCGGACGACGGCGGCGACGGCAGAGAGTAAGCTCGAGATGGAGATAGATAATCACTACACGCGCGTGCATCGATATTGAAATCACTCCATTTCGTACGTTTTAAGAAGTTGTAAAATACTATTAAACGAATGCCGTGTTAATTATATTTCGTATCGGATTCTCGGATTCTATAATTTCGTGAAGTTGTATTAAGTAATGAACTTTATTTCAATATCGTATCGTATCAGGTTTGTGTCTACTATCTAATTTCTGTGTTATGAATTGATTTTGTATGCGACACGACCGTGATTATTGTGATGTGTATTGGTTGTTTGTTGGTCATGATTTCAGTAAATGAATTGAATTTGTATCGAATTGTCGAATTAAACCAAAAAAACTTGCTCACTATTTTTTTCTCTGTACCACACCTATTTTGATAGTTTACATCTGATGGAATAAACCTATTACAGAAAATTAATCCCAGTTTTGTCCACTTTATTCCGTCGAATGTAAACCGACGTAATAGACTACCCAACCAAATAAAATAAGCACCCGACGGAATAAACCTATCACGTCGACGTTTATTCCTTCCGATATCACCTAACAGAATAAATTTATTTCGTCGGGAGGAAATTTGTTCTGTCGGGTGATACCCGACGAAATAAATAGGTGTTTCTTGTAGTGTTAGTGGATTTTGAACAGGTGAAATGTTCAATTGCGTACGCGTTATTTCCCCTTTCCACCGTTCTAAAAATCGGCCTAGCGGAAGCGGTGTGAAGCCGCTTCGTTTCAGCCTTAGACGGCTCAATTAAATAGTTTAAGCACTTAATAAGCACTTAAGCGGCTTATCCCATTTTATAGTATCATGGATCGGGTTTGTTCTCTTTTCAAATCATTCCTGAGTCATATCCATACTTAATAAATGATAAGTGCTAAAATATTCATCCTAATTTACACGGTAAAACCCTAAGTTTTTCTCTGCCTCTCTCTGCCTCTCTTGCTCATCTTTTCTCCGCTCTTGGCCTCTCGCTAATCTCTCCACCGCTTGTTCTTTGATGGGATAGCGTCGCCAGCATGAAATTTCCTCCGCTTACTCTCCTCTCATGACTCTTTCTCCTCCTTTCATATCCTCGTCTCTAAATAATTTTTCACCGATGTCGAATCAATCTCACATTTCGGTTGTGTACTCTTCAATCTCACAGGGTATGTAATCTACAAGTTGGAAATTCAACTAGAAATTTAATCCCCTTTTTTGAATAATTTTTGAATCAGAAATATTGCTCAAAATATATTTGTTGTTGATTTTTACTGTTAAACCATCAATATATTACGTTTTACCGTGCTGATGTATCAATATTTTTCTGTTTCTATTGCTGAAATTTCAATATATCATTTTTGTTGCCGAAGTGTTAATATATTTGGTGTTTTCACCTCTGAAATGTCAAAATTTTGTTGAATTTTACCGTGCAAACCTGAAAAAGCCATAAATTACTGACTTGTATTGCTGTAATATCAATAAGCTATTGTTTTAACTGCTGAAATGTTAATGTATTGCGGTATTTTTAATCATATTTACTGTTGATTTTTGACCAAATATAATTTTCTATGATTTATTGAATTGTGTATACGCGCGCTCTCACATATATATACTAAATATATTTTTAACTACAATTAAAAAAATGTCTAGGCGTCGCTTAAGTAGCGTCTAGGCCGTATCCCAACCGCTCAACTCCGCATGGTGCTTTTTACAACATTGCCCCTTTCATGTCCAACTTCATTTATCATGATCAAAAAGATGAGTGCGTTGAAGCACCGAAATCCATCAAGCAAATTACCGGGAAAAACCTCCGCAGGCACAAGAAAAAAAGAATTAAAGAAGGGTATATTGTCAAAAAGTCACCAGCCCACTGGAGTTATTTTAAAACCCCTGTAATTTCGAAATTGTTGGGAAAGGCCTGCTGTTCGAAATCTTTGTGAAACCCCCTTGGGCTTTATTTCATTTAGGCCTTATATTCTGTCAGCTGCTTTAATATTACAGGCAACTGCAATGGCATAGATATTACAGGCAACCGCTTAAATATTACAGACAACCGGTATACAAGGGTTTTAATTGGGTGCAGGTGTGTTTGAGAAGAGAAAAAAGCCCAGGGGTTTTCAAACAAGTTTGAAGAGGGCCTAGGGCTTTTTGACAATTTACCCCATCAAAAAATCTCTGTTCTGAAGTCTTGTTAGAAAAACATCAATATCAATTTGTGAGTTGGTTGGAGCTTGGCAATTGATAAGAGCACAATGCAGGTGGTGCAGGGGCTCCAAACCCAGTAACCCAACCTAACCCAGAGCCGGTCAACCTCAGCTCAATTGCAAGAAAATTTCAAGACAACCTCCTCCCTCATCACCCCCTACTGACTCGTGTCACTTTTTTTTTCCAAGTCAGACTTCCACGTCATCAACCAAAGCAGTTGTCACCGATACGAAAGCTTACCATAGATAAAAAGAAAGCCAAATGGGTACTTATGCTAAGTACATTTTGTTCTTGCACCTTGAAAGAAACAAGAACCTAAGAAAGAGAAAGAGAGGAAGAGAGAAAAGCAAAAGGCAAAGCAAGCAAGAAAGAGATTAGAGAGAGAGAGAGAGAGGGAGAGAGAGATGGAGAAGCGAGAGAGCAGCAGTGTACATATCCAAATTGAAGAAAATGGCACAAGCATTCATACTCCAAGAGTCAATCAGATAGCACCAACGCAGGTGATCTAGCATCCATTAGTTTTGGTTTCTTTCTCTTCAGTTTTTGATGTGTTCTTGATCCATTTCTCCATTTCCCTTTATGGGGTTTATCTCAATTCTATTGTCTTTTATTTTCTTGTGAAAAATCAACATTGAATGTGGACAAGGCTCTAGATTTTAATGCTTTATGTTAGAGTCATAGCCATTGTAATTAAACCTCCAAATCGCGCCATGGGCTAAGGAAAAATGCGTTTTTCCTCGATCATCCTCAATGCCGTGCATGTTGAGTGTCCTTTTTTCTTTGAATAATTCCGGGGTTATTTTGATGCAGGGATTTGACTTGGTACCTTAAATATTTGCACTTGATTGATTTTGAATTTGCAATCTACCATGCATAATCATCAAAATATTAGCGTCTTTGATTTTTGAAGCCAAACTCCAAAATCCGAGATCAATATATAATTTTCACATCGGGGGCTTGGAAGAACCAAATGCAGTGAAACCAGGGTATTGGAAATAAAATTTGAGTTTGTTTGAAGTTGAGGAAAAATCATACTCTTACGCTTTGTAATTTGAGTTTGCTTGAAGTTGTTCAGTATACATACCTGATTCATTAATTAAATACTTGTGGAGTCAATACATTATGTTATAATTAGGTTGGGTAGATATGAGTTTGGTTCAGTTATGGCTAATGACGCATCATAGAAATTGCTTGCCTTTTCTTCTTCTTTTTATGACAATTAGGCTCTCGTTCTATTGGGCCACATGGATCTAGTCCTGTAGTAGTTATTTACATTGTCCTAAACTAAATTTTTGCATGTTGCCAATGAATATATATTAAATCTTATGTCTAAAAAGTAAATGCAAAACATAAATTGAATCAAGAGGAGAGAAAAAATAAGTTTAAATTAGGAAGAGAACCAGTTGTTTTCTAAATTTTCCGAAATAAAAGGGACAAAATACCGCATGCCTCCTCTAGAGTTACCTCCCGAGTTATGGTTATAATAGAAGAGATGACGGCGGTTTTTCTAAAAATGCTAAAAAGATATTAGAATTTAGAAAAGGTAAAATTAAGGATAGCAAGGCCCTTAGTCATTCTTACTGATAGTCCCCTGCTTCTCCAAAACTTTCAGGTACTGGAGCAACCTCCACCTGCAGCAAACCAACACCCCTCCACTCCGAGGAAAAAACCAACCTGCGGCAGCATCTTCTTTAAGGTCCTCTTCTTCGCCCACCTCCTCGTCGTCGCACTCCTTGTCTCCGTCCTCTCCATCCGTGCATTTTTCACGAGAGCCCCCACTTTCAAACCCCTCCACTATTTCCCTCCTCTCCTCGCCTCGGTCCCCATCTCTGCTCTCTTCTCTCTTCTTGTTCTCCTCTTCACTCTCCACCATCCAGAAAAATCCCTTGACGCGTCCCTGTGGCTCTCCCCTCTCCTGACATGCTTAGCAGGAGCTCTACTCCTCAGCTTCGGGACGGGCACTAGCTTCGCGGTCGGCGCTCCTGCTGTTGTTTTCGGAATCGCACAGTTCTTTTACACGTGTTGGATCAGTAATAGGATTGGGCATGCACGTAAAATTCTATCTGTTTCGGTTTCGACGGTGAGGTTTACTGTTGAGGTTGGGAAATATGTAGCGGTTGTGATTTTGGTTGGTGTTGGGTATTGTTGGTTGTGGGTTTTGGGAGTAGGGGGAGTTGCGGCATCGGCCTCAGAGAATAGGAGGTTTGACGGGGTTTCTGTGTTACTGCTCCTGCTCAGCCTCGCATGGACAATGCAGGTAATGATGTTGACAACTGGAAATTTCTTCGGCTTTTTTGATTGCATGTGTCCGATACTGAGACAGAGAGATGCATAGCACATATCACATTGACGATCCAATACTCGGGATATAACTTTTACTTATGACCAATTTCATGATTCCAGGTTCTTAACACTACTCTCAACTTACAATCTGCAGGTGCTAAGAAACTACGGGCATGTCGCATTATCACACATAGCATACACTTGCCTCATTCAGGGAGCATCACTCCCTACACACATCGCATTCCGTAACGCTTACGGACTCTCCCTCGGCGACATCTGCATCGGTTCCATCACATCCCCACTCACCACCCTAACCCGTGCTGTCGCTCGTGCCATTAACATTCTCGCTGGCGACACGGACGAGTTCCTCTTCTCGTGCGCCGGCTGCTGCATCCCCATGGCCGACCGCCTGGCGGCGCACGCGAACCGCTGGGGGTTTGTGTTGGTTGGAGCCAAGGGGATGCGTTTTGGGGAGGCGTCGAAGGAGGTTTGGGAGACGTTTAGAAGAAGAGGGATGGGGAAGTTGGTTGATCTGGATGTTACAAGTTCGTTTTGCTTGTTTTGGGGGGTGGCTGGTGGTGCGGCTGCGGCGATGGCCTGCGGGGTGTGGATGGTCGTGGTGGATGTGGGGTATGCAACAGGGCCAACGCTGTATGCTTTCATCATTGGCTATTTCATGGTAAGGGTTGCATATAGATCTCGGTCATCTCTAGTTGGATACAGGTCTGAAGAGTCTAACAGATATATCTGTTTGCCACACATAACAAACAAAGAAATTCGAGAAAATTTAATATTCATCCAAAAGGTGATAGGGTTTATGTATGTCCATTATGGCATTGGGCACTAACCAATTGGAGAATTGTGGCATACAAAGGATTTTTCTATTCATTTATTGGATAGAGAGATGGCATAATCAAAATGGATTGATTTATTTATCTTCTGATAATATATTGGTGGTTAACTACTGCTACAATAATTTTGACAATCCAGGTGAGAATTGGGATAGCTTGGGCACAGGCATGTGTATCAGCTTATCATGTAGTGTATGCAGGAGATCCACAAAACAGCTTGTCGGGTTCGACGATAGCTGACAGGATTAGAGAACTGGAGATATCGACGGACTGATGACAAAGACAACAACTTTGTGGCTTGTTTTTCAGATTTAGGAGGAAATTTGTTGTACATCTATATTTAGGACAAACGTGTGTAGCGGTAACCCGACTCTCAAGCAAATTTTGGAACAGCCACATATAGCGCATTAGTTTGGTGGTATTTCATGTGTACCTATGCATGAGCGCACACGTGTTTGTTTTGTTGTATGTTGGGGGTGTACAATGTGTCAAATTCATATCAAATGCAAATTTGGCATAGCTTAGGCCTTAAAGTAACAAAGATTGTTATATTCTATGAACTATTCAAGCACTGATGGTCGTCTATGTTGGGGCAATCAAATTGGCGAATGTTACCCTCAGTAGCAAACCAGAAATCTTTATTAGAACAAAAGAATAAATTAAAGCATGAAGAAATCTTAGAATCCAAATCAATATATGCAATAATGCATGAACCATCAATCATTTTAGCTCATGGAGCACAACAAAGTTATATTACATAGCCTACAAATATCATGTAGTTTTATGGAGCCGAATAGATGAAATGAAATAAAACGGGGATAATAGGTTTCCTGAAGCCGTAGCCAAACCACTGATGCATTAGCAAGCGATGTGCACACAAGGTAAGTATTCTTTAGTCAACAGACCGGCGTCTTGGACATTGTTTCCGCCAGCGAAACCTGAAAAAGCACATAATTTATGAATACTAAAGATACATGCTTTATATGTAACTGTACATCCACAACTTTCACAAGGCAAAAACTATAGCTTATTCGACACAACAAAGCAGACACAATAATCAAAGTTATGAACAAACCATTATGGCGTATTCAAGGCTATTTAGGGTATGGTCACCTGAGACTGGTCATAAACTAATACAACATCAAGTTATCCTGGTAGGAGCTATATGTGGGAAATAATACAGGGCTTAAGCAGTATAATTAGCTGAGGATGTAGGAAATCTTCCACAGATGCCCCCACATATAGAATTCATGGGCTAACATATACCATTAAAATATTATATAAACTTACCATGTAATACAGGGATACGAGGTAATTGATGCTGCATATACTTTCAACATAAATATAACTCTCTCTTTTAGACACCATACCTAAAAAGATTATCCTAAAACATCCAACTGGTAGGTTACAATATGACCTATCAAGATTATAGTTACCCGTTACCTTTTTTAATCAATGAAATTAGTCATTACAAACTTGGAGAATTATCTGATGCGTTTGCTCACTAACTTCCAATATATGATAAATCCTGAGACTGCTATATAAAGAAGCATTTGTTCAAGTGACTAAAAAATTACTAGAATGTCACCAAACGGCAACAATAAGGCCAAATCATCGAATATTTGATTTTATAAAAGATATCGAATCTTCTTCTGCCTCAACTAAAAAAGCACCTTCCGTTAATTTAATGTGTTGGTTTAGTTACTACAGGCAAATTACAAATAAATCACTTCTACCCCTAACCCATCTCCTTCTTTCTCTTCCTCTCCTCCTCAGCATATCTTCATCACCAGATGCAAGGAGGTGAGAAAACCCATCTCCCCTCCTCATCTCATTTGACTATTCGTCTTTTTCTTTATCTTCTTCCTCTCCTCCTCACCATCTCTCTTTGTCACCAAATGGAAAGAGAAGAGAAAGCACATCTCCTCCTCCATCTTCCTCCCTTCTCCCTACCATTTTTACAAACCCCATCCCTATTTCCACTGCTCCTCTCACAACCAAACTCCAAATCTCAACACCGCCACCCTCCCCACCTCCGTCCCTCCCTCCACTGCCACACGGTCTCTTTACCCGCATTAACAGGAAACCAACAAAATAGCCTAACCTTAACCTAAACCCTATCCCTAACCCTAAGCATGACTAGCCATTGGAAGGGTAAATTAGTCATCAGATGACTAAAGTTAACAATTAATTGACATAATTTGGATGTTAATTGGATTGAAGTTAACTAGGGGGACTAATTTAGTTCAGTTTGAAGATTCGAGTGTCATACAAAATTATAAAGATTTAGGTGTCTTTTTATAAAAATACCAAAGATTAAAAGGTCCACAGAAAAACATATTTATATCAGCATACCACTATAAAAGCAACTGTTACCTATCAATATTTACTGAAAACCATAATCATACCTAAAGAGAAAGCAGGAAGCGTCAATGGCTTAATGAGCCCCGACATGACCTCGCCCGCCACATTCTGAACACATTATGTTTCCAGTGCCTCCACATCCTACACCACGAAGAGGTCTAGCCATGAGAATAAACTAACTCAACAAAATTGTAAAATAGCAAGGCATAAACTATGAGAACAATAAACCAGTAAAATTATAGAACTCTGGGTGATGGTAGTCAGAATGAGCTATTCCCTTAACAAGCTGTGGCTTTACGTAAGATGTACAAGAATGAAATAAAGGTTCAAAACAGTCACATAAGATAAGATTGATCAGAAATCAAAGGAAGTGCAGTGGCATGCCATTATTTATTTAAAAGGCGATGAGAGATGTTATTCAGAAGATAAATAGCATTGAAGTGTTCCGTTTTCTAGGGATTTTTTTTGTTCCTGTACCACTACAGTTAATTAGGTCAATTAAATTCTTTACACAAGGTTAGACCTTTCTGAGTGTGCTGGTTGTGTGGTTTTTTTAAAAAATATCTTTTATTTTATTTTCATTTCCTTTTTTCCCTTGTTCTTTTGTATATTTTTTTTGTGCATGCACGGGTGGGTGGGGTTTCAGCGTTGGGGGGGGGGAGGGATGTCACGTGATTGCACCTTGCATTGTTTAAAACACCTGCATTTCGCTTCCAGAAGTTTGACATATATAACATAAATAAAGTGCCAAGTGAATGTTTAAACTATTGGTTGATTCACTTGTATTAGACCTGCTAGCAGCCTTAAAATAAATGGAGTTTCCTAGAACAAAACCTTGCCATCCCCCATTCCTCGCCCATATTCCTTCTTAGTCATAGATGCTCGATATCGGCGATCTCCCAGATCGTGACACGTGGCAGATGACGTGTCTCGGAGCTCAGAAGAAAGGGCCTACAGGGGCTGACCAGGCCATCCCTGTGCCCGACCACCATGCACAAATTGGCTTCCTAGGTTTCCCAGCTCGCCTCTGAGCTACCACAGGACCAAGATGCCTCGGCTCTCCCGCTCGTCCCCGAGCTCTCCCGCCGAGGCCATTTTCCTCGGTCTCATCGACCGACCAACGGCACTACTCGCAGGCGTAGCTACCGCTCCGTGATTCTCGCCATGCGCGAGATCTCCGCCGACCACATCCCACGTTCCACGCCATTCCGATCCCCATTAACGAGCTTGTTCGGCCATTAATGGGAAGATCCGCTTATCACGCGGGCGTGACGTCGGGAGCGTAACGGCCGGCATGATTCTCGCGTCTGCCCCTGCATGCTACCACCACTATATAAACCCCTATCCCAGAGGGATCAAGTAAGCATTTTCTGCTCCACTTAAGCCGTTACTCTGCTCGGATCTTGTTACTGACTTGATCGTCGGAGGGTCCTCGGTGGTACCAAACCATCCCGGGACTTCCTTGCAGGTACTCGGCGCAAATCTCCTCAAACTCATTGAGATCCACACATCGTAGGAGATCACACTCCAGATCAAATCCCAGCCACCCATCGCAGCCGTCGGCAGATCAACGGAAGACAACATCTGAAGAAGACCAAAAAGGGGCCTCCATCAGCTGGCGCCGTCTGTGGGAAACCAACTCCACAAAAACAAAAGTTCGTCTTCCGATCTCCAACCACATGGCGAGCGATCACCCTGAAGATCCAAGCACCAGCCGCCGCCTCCCCCTCAACGGAGGCGCGGATGAACCTCCCCCGGCGATTGTCATCAACGCCCTTGCCGGCTGAATAGACCGACTGACATCCATCGTGGAGGCGCTCATCCGCGTCCAAACGGCGGGGCCTGAACCCCAGATCGTCGCTCCTCTACCTCGAGAAGACTCTGCCCGCGTCGGCACGGCCGACCACCAACAAGCTACCTCCCACGGCCACAGATCTCCTGGACCGGTACTCTCTACGGCCCGCTGGGCGCCCCACAACTCCACACCAAGATCCACCGCCTGAGCGCCTCGCCTCGAGCCTCCTCGCGACCCTTACCCTCCCGAGAAGATATCGGTCAGCTCGCCTGTTCCCAGGCATGACCAACACCCCCTCCCTCGACGGGGTCGCAAGGACGGAGCTCGCCGCGGCGGCTCGAGGGCTACCTCGCCCGGGAATTTGAGGAACCTCATCGAGAGGAACTGGGGACGCGCCCAGACGCAGATCTCCCACAGCAGAGGCCAAGGATCGGGGGTGCTGAATCCTCGAGGTACCACGGCCGACTCGACGCCCTCGAGAAGAAGATCGAGGGCATATGTCGGGAATGTCACCTCTCGGGCGACTGGACTAAGTACGCCGCCGACTCACTCACCAAATCATTCACCGAGGAGCTGCTTGTCGTCCATGTCTCCTCGCGCAACAAGCCCCAAAAGGTCTCTTTCTTTGACGGGAAAACCGACCCGAAGGACCATTTGGATGCTTTCACCGCGGTGATGAGTTTCCAAGACCACTCCGACGCCGCCCAATGCTGAGCTTTCCCGGCCACCCTCATCGCCTCCGGACGGGACTGGTTCCGAGGACTCAAGCCTCGCTCGATCTCAACCTTCGACGAGCTGGCCACTCAGTTCCTCGGCCACTTCGTCGGGAACCATCGGCAAAACCGCACGGTTGACTACCTCTTCATAATCAAGAGCGAGGACAAGGAGACGTTCAAAGCTTACGTCACCCACTTCTACAATGCCCTTCTTGAGGTCCCCGAGCACCGGGACGAAACGGTCATCACGACACTCAGGTCGGGTCTTAGGCACAAGGAGTGGCTATGCTCCTTTGCACTGGAGCAACCTAAGACCATGGCCGAAGTGAACGCATGGACCGAACGCGAAGTCCAGCTCTAGTCCGAGGTGAATGCGAACTTTCCCCAGGCAGACCGACCCGACCAGAAGAAGAGGGCAAGGGAAGAGAGACCAGAGCGTAAGCAGCCCTATCATCCGAAGTTCGAGGAGTACACCCTGCTCAACGTCTTCCAAGCAGTGCTACTGGAGGAGGCTAAGGGCGAGGGGTTCTTCAAGTTCCCTCCGATCCCACGTCAGGCCTCGAAGCGAACCTGGGCCCCTACTGCGGTTTCCTCAGGTCGCTCGGCCACTCCACGGAGAGTTGCAAGCAGCTCCGGTACTATATCGAGGAGCTCATCCGATTAGGGCACCTCGCCGCCTACCTAAGGGATAAGCGGCAAGCCGACCGCGAGCAAAAGCAGTGTCCCCCTCCCGCCGAGCTGACCATCGGCCAAATCATGCTCGTATCAACAGATGATACGTCCGGCACCCGCGGAGCCCAGTACCCTCTGCCGAACACGGAGACCAACAAACATCCGAGGGGCTCGGACTGTGCAGATAAGGTCATCCACTAGCATGTACTTTTTCAAAGGCAATGTGAACTCTTCCTACAATCTGCTGCTTATGTAATAAAAAAGATCAATGGAACATTGCGAAAAAGAAGAAAAAAGCCTTATTTATTCAAAAAAAGGGGTATTATGGGCTCCTCGGCCATACATCGAAAAAAATTACGTTGGGGGAAGGGGTGCAGAAAGCACTGCTCGTGGTACTCCGAGAAGATTTCCGCCAGCCGAGGCCTCGCAGAATCCAGCCTCTGCCCTCGATCCCCCCGCGCGCGTTGGCATCGAGCCTCAATTGGTAGCACTCACGGAGGAGCGCCACCGAGCGGTTCAGCCGACCCATAGAGATCATGCCGAAACGCCTCAGAGACCGTAGCTTGCCCACGGCCTCGTCTTGGAGCTGCTCGGACAAGGGGGTTATAGAGCCCCGGCGACGCCCTCCAAATAGAGTACATCAGCAGCTGCAGCAGGGGCGAGCGCCGGGGGAGAAGCCGTCCGAAGTGATCCTCGATGCTGCCAAAAACCAACTGCAGCGTGTTCTCGGTGCAGTTCCGGTCGTACAAGTACACGTCTTCGAAGTGAATGATGTCGGGGGTGGTGAAGGGGAAGTCTTCCATCTTTACGATTTGCTTGTGAAGAGAGGAAGGACCAACACTCCCTCCGCTTTATAGCCCGCTGCGCTCCCAAAGGACCCAACAGCCGCCCGTTTACACCCACAAAGGTGCTGCCACACGGCAAACATTAAGCCTTTTCTGACGAAATCGAAACGAAGCGGCTCTGGCGCTTCACCTCCCTCACGCATTCAATGCGCATGTTCCGCGTATTCGCCACGACTGTTCCTATTCCCCATGCCAACACCGGGAAGGTCTGACAGAATATCATAAAGAGGCAACCGCGCAGCTTCACTGTCCGGTTATCCTTAGCATGCCTCCTACGGCCCCTCCAGCGCTAAGGATCAAAGCCCTCGTCTAGAGACAGCCGCGCAGCTTCCCTGCCCGGCTATCCCGGCCGGTAGCTTCCCTAAACACAACGCCAGGGATCAAAGCCCTCGCCAAGAGGCAGCCGTGCAGCTTCACTGCCGAGTTATCCTTAGCAGGCCTCCTATGGCCCCTTCAACGCTAAGGGTCAAAGCCCTCGCCAAGAGGCAACCGCGCAGTTTCACTGCCCAGTTATCCTTAGCAAGCCTCCTACGGCCCCTTCAACGCTAAGGATCAAAGTCCTTGCCTAGTGGCAGCCGAGCGGCTACCTTGCTCGGCTATCCCTGGCTGGTAGCTCCCTACCTATGACGCCAGGGATCAAAGCCCTCACAAAGAGGCACCGGGCAGTAAACCTGCTCGGCCCCATCCTAAAGGAAAAAAACCCTCGCCAAGAGGCACCAGGCAGTAACCCTGCCCGGCCCCCATCCTTAGTAGGCTTCTTACAGCCCCTCCCGCGCTAAGAATCAAAGTCCTCCCTAGAGACGGCAGAACCCGACCCTTGCTCGGCTATCCCCAGCTGGTAGCTTCCTACTACAACCGACAGGGATCAAAGCCATTGCCAAGAGGCACCGGACAGTAACCCTGCTCGGCCCCCGTCCCGAAGGATCAAAGCCCTCGCAAGAGGCAACCAGACCCGCCCTTGTTCGGTCACCCCGGCTGGTAGCTCGTTACCCACGACACCAGGGATCCAAGCCCTCGCCAAGAGGCACCGAGCGGCTACCCTACTCGGTCATCCCAGACTGGTAGTTCCCTATCCACGACGTCAGGGATCTAAGCCCTCGCCAAGAGGCACCGAGCGGCTACCCTGCTCGGTCATCCCCGCCTGGTAGCTCCCTACCCACGATACCAGGGATCCAAACCCTCGCCAAGAGGCACCGAGCGGCTACCCTTCTCGGTCATCTCCGGCTGGTAGCTCCCTACCCACGACGCCAGGGATCCAAGCCCTCGCCAAGAGGCACCGAGCGGCTACCCTGCTCGGTCATCCCCGGCTGGTAGCTCCCTACCCACGACGCCAGGGATCCAAGCCCTCGCCAAGAGGCACCGAGCGGCTACCCTGCTCGGTCATCCTAGGCTGGTAGCACCCTACCCACGACGCCAGGGATCAAATCCCTCGCCAAGAGGCACCGAACGGCTACCCTGCTCGGTCATCCCCGGCTGGTAGCTCCCTACCCACGACGCCAGGGATCCAAGCCCTCGCCAAGAGGCAGCCGAGCGGCTACCCTGCTCGGTCATCCCCGGCTGGTAGCTCCCTACCCACGACACCAGGGATCAAAGCCCTCGCTAAGAGGCATCTGAAGCCCTCAGAGTGAGGACACCGAGCTCTCTTCGGCTAGGCACATCTGCAGCGGACAACCTACTGCCCATCGAATGTCGCGGATCTGAAGCACTCTCCAAGAGACACCAGGTCTATATAAGCCTGGGCGATCCTCCCTCGACTTCGGGGCCATGGAGATACCTTCTTTCCAACAGCCTTTTGCACGCTTGGCAAGTGATCGAAATCAACTCGACGCGCGATCGCCAGACGAAGAACCGACCCGACATGGAAGCTCAACAGTGCAAGTCCGAATATTTTACGAGTATTCTTCACAAACAAAGGATAATATGCAAGCAATGAAACAGCAAAAGTTTTATTCGCACAAACAAAATTCTTTACAAGGGTATTGGGGGCTTCCCAGCCTTACAAAATTCCTGATGAGACAAAATAAAAGAAGCAGGAAAACGAGGGGCTTCAGGCCTCGGGGCCAGGCGCGTCCCCGGGAGCCTCAATATCTACCACGCCTCGGGGAGGGTCCTCGGCCACTTCCTCGTCGGGGACCTCTTCTTCTCCAAGGTCGTCCCCTTGCTCATCGACACCCGTGAGGGGGTATTCGGCCCGAAGCTTTTCATCAGCGAACTCCGGCATCCGGGCCTTGACGGCGTCGAGAGCCTCGTGCCAGATGTTGGTAGTGGCCACGGCTAGGTCGGAGTAGTAGTCCTTCGACTTCTTATAGTCCTCCACCGCCTTAGCCGCCCCAAGATTGGCCCGCTTCACCTCCTCAGCCGCCACCTCCAACTCCTTCCGGAAGGTCTCCACCGTCTTCTTCATCGTGCTGACGAGCACCATGGCGTCCTGGAGCTTGGCCTCGGCGGCCAGGGTGGCCTCATGGTGCCGGGCAGCCTCCTACTTCGAGGACACCACCACCCGCGTCACAGCGGCCACCTCCTGCTTCCCGGCCGCCACCTCGCCCTCCAGGGAGGCGACCCTCGCCATCGCCGCCTCCAGCTCCCGCTTGGAGCTCTCCTCCAGCGAGGTAAGCTGGCCCGTGGCCTTCATCGCCGGGGTTATCACCTCTTCCTCCATGCGGATGGCGAGGGCGACATGTTGGAGGACCTGAGATAATCAAAGAGATGTCAGAAAGGCAAAGGAGGGACAAAATCTTACGAACAGCCGAGCGCTTACCTGCACGGCCTCCTTGGCAATGGACGCCATCTGGCTTCCGAGGGTCCCCTGGGGACCCTACCCCCTGCTGACTTCTCGATGTCAAACAGCAGGCTGTCGGCGACAGCGAGCCCCGCAAAGCGGAGGCCCTCCTCCTCCACCATGATCGGGGAGGCCTGGGTCCGAGGAACCCTTCGGGGGACCCTCTTGAAGGGGGCTGATGGAGACCCGGCCTCCTCCGAGGCTGGGTCCTCCTGTTCACGCACCCGCTTCCGGCTCGGCGCTTTGCTGGACTCCAGGGCGGGACCCGCCCCCGAACGCTGAGGTACGGCCACCGGAGGCACCGGGACGGCAGCCTAAGGAACTGGGACAGGCTTAGAGCGGGAAGAGCCGGCACCTCCAGCCTTCGGGCCCTTATTTGGCTGCCGCATGGAGGCTCGGAGTTCGTTCATATCCATGGATTCTGCATAAAAAAAGATGCAGTGGAGTCAGCGCCGCATACAAAAATAAAGCAAAATGCAAACCTAACTCACCGACGAACTCGACGGGGCTGAGCACGGCCCAACTCAAGGCCCGCTCAGATAGCAGCACGTCGGGTCGATGAATGGGCTCCCACGACGCCACTCTCACCGCGGCGGGGTCATTGGACTGATTTCCCAGGAAGCACTTATCCCTTGACCATTAGGTCGGCACGGGCCAGTCCTCATCCTCGGACGGCGCAACAAAGAAGAACTTCTTCTAATCATGGATGGAAGAAGGCAGGACTACAACTCCTGACCCGGCGGTTCCCCCTGTCGCTTCCTAAAGAAGAGGTAGACCCATCTTGGGTTGCCCGCTCGACCCCCAGGATGATTTTTGAAGAGGAGAGAGGAATCAAGGATGAAGAGACTGAAGGGGACCGTCTGTAGCTTCAGGCGGACCAGGAACCCGAGAAGGATCCTCTATGAGTTCGGCACTAACTGGCCCGGAGCTAACCCGAAGAAGTTTAGCGCTTCGACGATCTCCGGAGAGAAGGGCAGGCGCATTCCGCCCCAAAAGGCTTCCAGGTACAGGACGATCTCCCTACCCCGTACTTGGTTTGCCCTCTCTCCTTCCTTGGCCAAGCGAAGCGTATAACCAGAAGGGATATGGAAGTGAGCCCGAGCGTTGGCAAGCTCATCCTCATGCCTCATCAAAGACGGCACGTTAGGAGCGGCGTCCGCCGCCTCGTCCCTGGGGACTGCCCCAGTCGCACGATCCCGGGAAAAAGATCTGACCCCTGCTCCCCGGAAAGACTCGGGCTCGACTGGAGGGTCCCTAGAGCCTACTCCCACCACACCTACAGGCTCTATAAAGGAAGACATCTAATCTGGAGAAGAGAGATCCTCGGGAGGCAAAAGCAGAAGAAAGAAGAAGAGCGCCGAGCTATCAGGACTTAAAGCGAGAAAAGTATGAAGAGATAGAGGCCTTGGAGTGGACCCCATCCCTATCTATTGCTGCCATCGCTCATCCAACGACGCCCTTCGACTCATCACGTCCGACGACCCCGATTGCTCCACCTGTCGCTCCAGCATTGGGCCACATCCCATCAGACGTCGCAGGTCTGCAAACACGTCGCGTCGTCCAACCGACGCTCGACATGTGGACCGTCGCTTCAGTGACGGAACGCACGGACTGACGCACCTTCCTTGAATGCAGATATCTCGCCCATGATTCGCTGGCAGAAAAGACAACAGATTGCCCGGGGACACGTCCCAACGATATCTTCAAAGGGAGCTCACCCCGGGTGGCCCGGCAGTCCACTCTCGACCCGACCCGTCAGCTGGTCGAGACAAGGGTGGGGGGCTAATGACGATGCTCGATATCGGCGATCTCCCAGATCGTGACAAGTGGCAGATGACGTGTCCCAGAGCTCAGAAGAAAGGGCCTACAGGGCCGACCAGACCACCCCTGTGCCCGACCCCCATGCACAAATTGGCTTCCTCGGCCTCACAGCTCGCCTCCGAGCTACCACAGAACCAAAATGCCTCGGCTCTCCCGCTCGTCCCCGAGCTCTCCCGCCCGTCCCCGAGCTCTCCCGCCGAGGCCATTTTTCTCGGTCTTATCGACCAACTAACGGCACCACTCGCAGGTGTAACCGTCGCTCCGCGAATCTCGCCATGTGCGGGATCTCCGCCGGCCACATCCCACGTTCCACACCATTACGATCCCTATTAACGAGCCTGTCCCGCCATTAATGGGAAGATCCGCTTATCACGCGGGCGTGACGTCGGGAGCGTAACGGCCGGCGTGATTCTCGCGTCTGCCCCTGCATGCTACCGCCGCTATATAAACCCCTCTCCCAGAGGGATCAAGTAAGCATTTTCCGCTCCACTTAAGCCGTTACTCTGCTCGGATCTTGTTACAGACTTGATCGTCGGAGGGTCCTCGGTGGTACCAAACCATCCCGGGACTTCCTTACAGGTACTCGGCGCAAATCTCCTCAAACCCATTGAGATTCACACATCGCAGGCGATCACACTCCAGATCAAATCCCAGCCACCCATCGCAGCCGTCGGCAGATCAACGGATGACAACATCTGAAGGAGACCGAAAAGGGGCCTCCATCAGTAACATCTACAGATTTAAAATAACAGCCATCTCACTACAGAAATATGCCACTCAGACGCGAGTTGAAAAATGAAGAGATTGAACTTCGAAGAATTTGAATCAATGAATCTGCTATATCAATGTATTGTTAAACTATTATGTACAGTGATACGACTAACACGGAGTATCATTTAGAAGAACAAACTGAAAGATATGACATAAATCACAATTTGTAGATAACAATATTATACCAAAATGATAATAAGAAGAAGAAATAATGAAGTAGTTAAGCTTCTTACCTAGGCACCTAACTTTGACAATGATTCCCTGGCTTTCCAGTATAGAGTCCACATATAAACCTGAACCAGAGCAGGTGGCACACAGGATTACCCCTTTCTCTTGGCAATCGGCACAAGGTGGGTTGGTGCCAATATCTCTTTTGTTCAAAGATACACCAACTGGCTTCTCAATGATTTCCTCTGGAATGGATTTATCATAACAAAATAAGGATTCAAGATTGCTTTTGCTTCTTTGCATATCACGTACAGAACTCGATTTCACCTGCAAAATCACAAGAGCTTTATTGAGACTCATCATGATAGAACATTTCTTTTACGAGATAAACTGTTTAGCACTCGTGCCATTGTAGTAGTCTTGCAAAAAGAATCTAAAACCAACATGTCAACACCCAACTCAATACTTCCTGCTCTACCTACAATCATCAAATTACATTCTTCACAGTTTGTCCAAAAGTTGCAGTAGAGATCCCTCAAACAGACAATAACAAGGTCTTCGAACCAGGCATTGTTAATATCTGAGTATCTATGCAAAGATGCAAAATGGTCAAAGTAATTTTCCTCTACAACAAAATTTTTCATTGTTCAAATAGCAAAACATATCATGCCCCCTGTACAGCAAGTACTTATCTGTAAGAAGTACCAAGAACTAAGACAGGTAGCTGCAAAATCGCCTGAAGGAACATATTTAGAAGTTGACACACACACACACACACACACACACATATTAAAGTATGCAGAAAATGCATTAAACATATTACAGTATATCTCAATCTCTTGTCCATTGAACACCTACTGGGTCATTGCTATAAGCGGCAACTTCAGGAAATGCTGGAAAACAATCTTTCAATTTTTAATAGTCCCTAAGAAAACCTAACATTAACAGCGATGTTGAGTTCCTTTATCCCCTCTTACTGGTACCACTTTCTGCTAAAGCCACGTCATAACCTAAAGGAAACCTGCTGATCCCAATTGCCCAAAGAATTATTCCAACCTCAAAAATGAAGAAAGTTATGAACATATATCACAATGTCACGTTATATTATGGTTATTAATACCTTAGCGAAATCATGAATACTCTACAGAGAAATACCAAAAATGTTTCCACATAACATTCTTGCTTTAATTTTATATCTCATCCCAATCAAATATACAATGCGTTATAAATTCTCAAATTGCGTTAAACATAAGTTAAATTGCGGTTTTCTACAAAAGTGACCAGAAATGGTTCAAATTTAAATCATAAATGATTCGATCCCCTGAAATTTCCAAGATCCACAAAAATATTTAACAATTTATTGTAAATTTTCGTGAATTGAAGATTAATTCAACACCTTCACCAATTACAAAGATTATAAATTTCTCGAGGATTGAAGAGAACGAACCCTAATTCGAGCCGAATTGCAGCGGGAAACCGATCGATTCGCAGGGAAGGAGTTGGGGTCGCTTCCCTTGACGCGAGAGAGAGGAAACTGATGACGATTAGATGGCAACGGAGAAGAAAACGTTGAAGAACTCATCGAGAGCTCCATTGAAACTAGCACAAATTTTTCTCTTGTTTGTGTCCGAAATTTTCAATGGAGAGATTTTGATCGCTGAGAGAAACAATAAAAAAGGGGCAAACCTTGAGCTTCGTTATTATCGCAGTCCAAGGCCAGCGTATATTGTTCTGGTGTCCAATGACTAAATTGGCACTATAAACTTTCGGTTATTTACCACCTTGTTTTATAAATGTGCATGATGTCATGGCAAATTCGTGGATGTTTGTGTCTTTAGGGTTGCTAAATCAGTTCAAAGCGCCGAGCTGGGCGTGGAATCGGTTCATTGATGATAACTAAATGAGTGGACTGATCGAGCTTGAACAAAAATTCAAGCTCGATGAAATAAACAAATAAATACAAGCAAGATAGGCTTTAACTATATATTTTGGTATTGGTATTAATAATAAATGATTACTTATTCTTAATTTTAAATAATAATTATTATCCATTCTTGCTTGCATCATAATTAATATTGATTAATATTGAGTCAAATATAGTTTTCCTACTGCATTACAGAACTAGATAATTTATACCTTTAAATTTGGTTGGCAAGTATCTAAACAAGTTTGAGCACGTTTATTTAGTTATAACGACTATAATTCTCCTTACTCACTTTGTTAAATATAATGTTGAAAACCGATATGATTTTTAAGTATATATTTGTAACTATTTAGAGCCATTTTTCTAGATTTTAAATAAGCTCAATAAAGCTCGAGGGTCGGCTCTGCCCGGGCTCGTTTCCTAACTAAATGAGTCGAGCTTGAACGAGTTGTTAGGCTTGGTTTAATGCATCCGGTCAAACATCATAAAGCTCGATTCGTTTAATAGCTCTATGTGTGTTGTGCTTGTGTACACTGTGTCTCGTGGGTTTAGTGTGTACTTGGTGAGCTTCACTGGCCAATTAAATTTATTTTTTGAATGTGCATGATTTTTTTAGGCCCTAGTTAGCTGTTGAGTTACAATAGCTGAGGTTAACTTACATGCGGAGTACAACTATTGTGGACTATGGTTAAACATTAATGCTGCGTTAGGCTTTGGAGTTGCTTAAACTTCTAATCGTTGCTGTGGAGATATGTGCTCCAAAATAAGAGTTTTCTTTAAAATGTTTTGGTTGGATCAGAGCTCAGAAAGCTACCAACCATTTCAATTTTGGAGTTTATTCTGCACTCTAAAATGACACTCTAAAATCAAAGCCAAATATGAGATGATTAGTATTTTGAAGTTTAGTTTAGGTAAAGCTTATGTAAAGTTGGTTTCCTCCAACAGCCAACTTTAAGAACAACTTATCTTGCATCTGAATAAAGGAAGAATGAAGTAAGAGAGCTTTTTTCCTAAGATTGGTCAAAATGAAATTTTCCTTGGGTATATCTTTTTAGGGCTGTAAGAAACATTGAAATTAAATAACTGTTTATGTGTGTATTTTTTAGAATATGCTTTTTTTTTTGCTCGTCCACAAACAGAATAATTCGACAAGCTCGAAAAATCGGATTCGGAGAACTATTCGGAAAAAATTGGCAAGTATTCGGAAAAGATGCGGCAAGTATTCGGAAAATGTTCAGAAGGATTTCGAGAAAGAAATTAATATATGAGCATGCGCATAACATGTAAACAGTAGATGAGCCGATGGGTTCTGTTTTTTGTGAATTATTCGCTAATATTTGCTAGTTATCCGCTGATTGTGCAAATTATTCGTGAAAAATTCGAATCGTTCGTGAACGGCGATTAAATTAGAGATTTAATTGGCCGGCCAAAAATACGCGAATTCGCCGAATTATTCGCGAATATTGTGGCTATGCTTGAAAGATTTGGGACTCTTTTTGTTTCTTTTATCGAAAGCATCAGTAATAAGATCTGTTTGTCATGTAACTATCTAAAACTAGATATTTGCATGTGCAATACATATATATTGAAGAATATATAGTGATAGGTTTTGTGACATGGACATTGCATCAATTACTGATTCGATATACCTGCTTTATTGTTTACCTATACCGGTTACTTCATGCTCATGTGATCACTCCATGTTTATTGTTTCATGTTCATCATCATTGCATGTGTTCATATATGTATTTATATATATTGCTATTGTGTCACTCTGACGACCTGAGTATGCATGCTTAGAGTGAGAAATGGACTTAGTTCGGATCAGGATCTGTTGTACCTCGAGAATATTGCGCACATTTAGATCAGTGACGCCAGCGCTATCTTTCCCTTGCTCTCTATCTGGTTAGTTTTATATCTGTTTGATAGAAATAGTGACTGCATTTCTCATTACCTATGCATTGATTACTGATTACCACGTAATGCTAGAAGCCGGTGATTACGGCAGGATGTTTCCTTGATCGTAGGAGTATGGCTGGCATTTTCACTCCTCGTATTCCGTATTTTAGGAAGCGGGACGTGACATGGTTTTGTTGGTTTCAGAGCCAGGTTTGGATTAAATTGATAGTACAATTTCCGACTAAGGCTTGACAATTTAAGCCACCCTTTCGGTTTAGATTATAAACTTGTTATCCTTGACTGGAAATCCCTATAGTTTGTCAAGCTACATTTTGACTCCATCCGCTAGAGTTTTTGGTGACTTAGTAGAGTTATGTGATTATAATTATGAACTGCAACATAGTTATAAGGCATCAATCTGTAGGGTTGGCTTAGCACCTTAGCAAGGTTTTGGCATGTATCAATCATGCTACTTTAAAAATTTTGGGGTGCTAAACAAACCCTAACCAAGATCTTAACTAGAGACTTAGGGTTAAACATGATATGTAAACACTTTACAACTAAGTGAACAAGGAATACAACCTTTGTAGACCGGTCCTTCACTTCAATAGCTCCGTGTAGTAGTCCCTTCACTGCGATCACGATCCCCGGACTCTAGAATGGCTCCCATAAAGAAACGAACAAGCTTGCTTCGAAGTCTTCGAGGCCGAAAATGATCTGCGTTGAGGAGACACCAGCTCATGCTATCTCTTCACTAATTGTGTAGATTAGTGAAGCAAACACACTCTACTAAATGGAAAGTAGTAGAGGATGATGAAGTAGAAAGTTTGCTCACTTTAGAAATCATTTTCTCACATTTTATCTCATACCTCCATTGAAGCTAGAAAGCTTTTCATGGAGCTTGATGAAGAGGAAGAAGAACTCATGAATAATTCATCCTAATGAATTATTGCACCCATGGTTGAGTTAGAGCTATCATGCTTAACTCATGTAGAGAATTAAGTCATGGCTATGGTTAAGGGTTGGGTCAAGTAAAATATCCTAAGGAATGACAAAAGAGTGGACTTTGTCAAAATTCTCCAAGCTTCTCCAAGCTTAAAACTTTGACCAAGTCTTTTGCTCTTTTGTAATAACTTAAGAAATAATCAAAACCCTAATTTTACCCTAACATGGTATAAGTCTCATACACCCATCTTGTATGTATCATCAAACACGACACAATACATGTACACAAATATACATATCACATATATATATACAATGTGCATATCAAGTGAGAAAAGAAATCATTAGTGAGCTAAATATTAGTTATTGTAATATAATATATCAAATATATAATTATACATTAAATTATTAAATCAACTCTTGATTTAATAATCCGGCTATAATACATATAACCGACCGATATCACAAATTGCGAGATTAGAATGCGGTATCACATACTCGCATTAATCTCGGTCCCGCACATATCACATATGCGCTCCTACTCCGTTTCGCATAAACCAGGAAACATCTATGTAGGACTCTAAAGACTCGTCAATACGCCGGCAGTAGGTGATGATCATATCAAACACCCACAAGCCGCAAGCGGCTTGCTAAACGTAACGGCCACCCGGGTATTGAGCGATCAGAAGATCAACAAGCAAGCCTGCTATAACTCCTGCGAATCAAATCAGTAACACTACCGTACAGTCCGGTCTCTTCGTCTGATATGTCGCATATCACAGCCTGGGGGTGGTTTAACGTCAGACTCCAATATCCCGATAAGTCATGTCGATATGAGGTCCATAACAGTTCGAGAAACTACTGATAACTCTTAACAGTAAATCCAAGCAACCCTGGCCAGGGATTTCCAGTTATAGCCAATCGAACATAGCGCTACATCAACCCCCAATACCAGGAGAGACGAAACCCCTCCTATCGCTCATTGCCTCCATGTGATTCGGGACTGTATCCAAAAGCCACCTTTTTGCACGATCTCTTGACCGTGGTATGGTGGAAATCAAAGCACAGTGGGAGTCACACAAGACTCTATGACGATCTCGGGTCTACAGACTAACCTGTACCAGTGTCACCAGAGAACTGCTATCCGACGATAGATATAATACCATCTAGAAGTTCTCGGCGAGTCCGTTCAGTATACCCAGTCTCCACTGAGCACCCGCATACCTTCTCTGATGTCAAACACCAATGGATATGGGATCATCCATCGCCCATCATATGGGTCAAGAAGCGCATACGCTAGTCTACTCTGGAGTACCGATACCCTGTCTCGATACTCCCACGACTAGGAACATTTGAAGGATGTACTTATCGACTACCCAGTCCCTACTAGTATGATCTACATCATAGTCATGGTAGTCAAGTACTCATCCTAAGGGCTTTATCAACATGTGATTACAAAACAGTATTTGTTTACATGTTAAGATAAAATGCAACCAGATAGCATACTATCATGTCGAGCAAGAAAGTCCTTCCTATATATGTCCAAGCATCCACTACAATATACATCGCATGTACAGTAATGGCCTCTAGGGCATACATACAACTAACAATCTCCCACTTGCACTAAGGTCATTTGTTGTAGTATCCAATACCCAACAATTTAGAAGAGGTTGTAGTATCCCATACTCAACCACTGTAGAGAAATCTCTCTAGGGGTAAGGCCTTTGTGAGTGGATCCGCTGTGTCAACCTTCTGGTCTACTCTCCTAACCTTGATCCCTTGGAGATCAACCATCTCCCTGATCAGGTGATACTTGCTTCAGAATATGTCTGGAACGCTGATGGGACCTGCGTTCCTAGGCCTAAACCACAACTCCATTGTTGTCACAATAACAGTTATTGGACGCTCAATGGTAGGAATCTTGTTCATCTTATGAACAAGAAATGTCCAGACAACCACTTTGGTAGTATCGTTAGTAGTAATGTATTCAGCCTTTATCGTCTAGTATGTCACGGTATCTAGCTTGGAACTCTTCCAACATACCATCCCTACATCGAGGGTAAAGACAATGCATGTGACTGACTCTCAGTCGAACTTATCACTCTGGAAGCTGGAACCAAGAACTTTCTTTTAGTGCTTCTCAAGTACTTAAGAATGTCCTCCACAGCTTTGCAGTGACTCTCACAAGATCCGATTGATTCCTGATCACTACACCTAGTGAGTCATCTACATCTAGTCTGGTACATAACATCGCACACTCTGATAGAGCCTACTGCCGAAGCATAGGGTATCCCTTGCATGCGAGCTCTCTCCAAATTAGTATTGGAGAGAGTGATCCATGAGTAAGTGGATGAACCACCACGCTTAGAATATTCCATACTAAACCCTTTTAGTATGGTGTTCATGTACCTGGATTTGGGACACCCCCAACATCCATATAGATCTATCACCATAGATCATAATCCACAAGATGTAACATGCATCATCTAAATCTTCTATTGAGAATCCCCGAGATAAGAGGAGCTTGACCGAGTGTAGCATAGGAAACCATTTCCTATCAAGAGTATGTCTTCTGCGTACAATACGTGGAATACAACCTTACTCTCTACAACCTTCTTGTATATACAAGGTTCATGTACCATTTTGATGTGCTCAGGCTCGGCTAGTCCAAGGCTCCTGTAAACAGGATAAATTGTATATATTTTGGTACTGGTATTAATAATAAATGATTACTTATTCTTAATTTTAAATAATAATTATTATCCATTCTTGCTTGCATCATAATTAATATTGATTAATATTGAGTCAAATATAGTTTTCCTACTGCATTACAGAACTAGATAATTTATACCTTTAAATTTGGTTGCCTGGTATCTAAACAGGTTTGAGCACGTTTATTTAGTTATAACAACTATAATTCTCCTTACTCACTGAAGGGCCTCCTTTCCGGGCCTCCGTCAGATGTTGTCTTTCGTTGATCTCGCGGTGGACTTAGCTGATTATTTTCCTTCGCGTGCGGGTCTCAATGGGTCTTGGGAGGAAGAGGTGAGGTGAGGGAGGTGTAGCCGAGTACCTGCAAAGAAGTCCCGGGGTGGTTTGGTACCACCGAGGACCCTCCAACGCTCAAGTTAGAGGGGAAATCCGAGCAGAGTAACGGCATAAAAGTGTAAAATATGGCTTACTTGACCCCTCTGTGATGGGGGTTTATATAGCGGTGGTGGCATGCAGCAGCAGGCGCGAGAATTTCGCCGGCAGTTACGCTCCCGACGTCACGCCCGCGTAAAGAGCGGATCTCCCGTTAATGGGGATCGTGATGGCGTGGAACGTGGGATGTTGCCGGTGGAGAATCTGCGCGTGGCGAGATTCGCAGAGCGGCGGTTACGCCTGGGAGTTGGTCGGAAGGTCGAGGAAAACGTCCTCGGCGGGCGCTCGGGGACGAGCAAGGAGGCCGAGGAGTCCCGGTCCTGTGGTAGCTCGGGGACGAGCTGAGAGGCCAAGGAGGCCAATTTGCAAGGGCTCCAAGAGGGGCAGCTTGTGCTTGCTGGTCGGGCACGGGGTGGCCTGATCGGCCCCTGCGGGCCCCTTCTTCTGAGTTATGGGACACGTCAACTGTCACGTGTCATGATCTTGGGGATCGCCAACATCGAGCACTATCATTAGCCCCCCACTCTTGTCCCGGCCAGCTAGTGGTTGGGTCAGGAGTGGACTGCCGGGCCTCCTGAGGTGAGATCCCTTTTATGGTTTCGTCGGGGCGAGCCCTCGGGCCGTCGGTTGTCTTTTCCGCCAGCGAATCAAGGCAAGATCTTTGCATTCAAAGGAGGTGTGCCGGTTCGTGCACTCTGCAGTCGAAGCGACGGTCCACGTGTCGAGCGTCGATTAGCCGAAACGACGTGCGTAGGTCTGCGGCGTCTGATGGGACGCGGTCCAGTGCTGGGCTGCCACGTGGAACGATCGGGGTCGCTGGGCGCGAGGAGTCGTTTCGGCGGGAGGTGACAGGCGCCGTTGGATGCGGTCGTACGTGGTGATAAAATGGGGGTGTGGCCCACCTCAGGGCCCCCAACCTTTCATTTCCCTTCTTCCTTGAGTCGCTGCCGCTCGGCGTTCTTCTTCCTTTGGGATGCATGGTTCGCTCCCATTCTTCAGGCGGCCCATGCCGGGAGGAAGCTAGTGGCGTAGCCGAGCCCCCGTCCAGCTCACGCCCTCCGCCGGATTCTCTGCCGACGGCAGGGCCGTCCATTCCGTCGACGGCATCTGGTGGTTTCTTCGGCGGCGGCCAGAGTCGTCAGCGGTTGCCCGAGTCCCAGACTGGGGATGGGGGGAAGGGAGAGGGCAGCCCCCTTCTGAAGAGGAAGAGGACAGTTTCTCGCGTGCCGCCGTCGAAGGCCCCTGAAGGGATTCCCGTGCAGGAAGGGGGCTCCGTCTTCATAGTTCCGTCTGGGCTTTTTGTCGCCGCTGGCCTGCTCGCCGGGATGAAGGAGTCGGCTGGGGGAAAGCTTCTGTGTGGCTCCTTGAGGGATCAATTGGAGGCCATGGCGCAAGGGGCGGTCCAGGTATGAATCCCTCCATGCGTATTTGTCTTGGTGTGCCTTCCCTTGGTTTGGGTGCTTCCTGGTTTCTCATCGGCTCTCTGTCAGGTTCTTCAACACTGCGCCCTTTCCGCTCGCATGGAGGCCGAGGGGGCGTTCCACACCCCGAGGCCAGTGGAGGCATTTCCTTCTGAGGTCAAGATTTTGCGACGCGACCTGCGCCAGGAGAGGGAAAAGGCTGACGTTGTGGCGGGCCGGGCGGAGGCTGCGGAGCTTGCCAACTCGGCGACTTGGGGTGCCCTTCGTCGTCTGAACGCGTCTCTCCGGGTTGCCGATAGGAAGCTGGCGGACATGGCCGAACGCTTTGCGGCCCTGGAAAAAGAGAGGGACGCCAGCAGGGGAGATGCCGAGGCGGCGTTGCTGAAGGCCCAAGTTGCCGAGGCTCGGGCTAAGAAAGTTGTGGCCGAGTATAAGGTATCAGAGCAGTTTTACGCCGAGCTCGGGGAGTATTCTGCCGTCGCGTGGAACAAGGCTCTCGATGCCGTGAAGGAACAGCTTCCCGAGTTCGATGGTGGTGAGCTCCGTGCTCGGGTTCCGCTTCCGGCGACGAGGCCTCCGGTGAGAGATGGCGAGGGAAGCAGGGTGTGCCTCTGGTGGCAAAGTCTCCGGTAGTAGGGCCTTGGGCCATGGCGCCGACGATGAAGTGGCCGAAGTAAGCTTCTGGGCAGTTTGTAGGGCTGGGGGGCCCCAGAATACCCTTTGTAAAGACCTTGGTTTTGGCAATAAAAGAAAAAATCCTTGATTCGTCGGTTTTCATTATGTCTTTTTTGTGTGAAGGACGTTCGTAGGATATCCTCGCTTGTATTGTCGTGTTTCCGTATCAGGTTGGCCATTTGTCTGGCGATCTCTTGTCGAGTTGACTCCAATCACCAGCCGACGAGTGTGTCAAGCGCTGCCGCGGGGGTATCCTCATGTATGGCCCCCGAGGTCGATGGGAGATCGTTCAGACTCGGATGAACCTGTTGTCCTTCTGGGTGTCTTGGATCCTCATGTATGGCCACCGGGCTACCGGCCGGGCTTGACCGAGTAAGGGCTCGACCGCCTTTGGGAGGACTTTGGGCCCTAGCGCGAGAAGGGCTGTGGAGGGCCATTAAGAATGACCGGGCAGCGAGGATGCGCGGTTGCCTCTTGGTGAGGTCTTTGATCTCTGGCGTCGTGGTTAGGCAACTACCAGCCTGGGATGATTGAGCGGGGTAGCCGCTCTGGTGCCTCTTATGAGGGCCTTTGATCCCTGGCGTCGAGGGTAGGGAGCTACCAGCCGGAGTAGACCGAGCAGGGTAGCTGCTCGGTTGGCTCTTGCGAAGGCTTTGATCCTTCAGGACGGGGACCGAGCAGGGTTACTGCCTAGTGCCTTTTGGCGAGGACTTTGATCCCTGTCGGTTATGGTAGGAAGCTACCAGCCGGGGATAGCCGAGCAAGGACCCGACTGCCTCTGGGAGGACTTTGGTCCTTGGCGCGGGAAGAGCTATAAGGCTGTAAGAAGCCTACCAAGGACCTTTGGCCGGGTAGGGTTACTGCCCGGTGCCTCTTGGTGAGGGCTTTTGTCTTGCAAGATAGCCGAGCGAGGGAACCTCGGGCTTGACTGCCTCCGAGAGGGCTTTTTGATTCCCGGCGTTGCGGCAGGGAAGCTGCCCGCCGGGGATAGCCGAGCGAGGGAACCTCAGGCTCGACCGCCTCTGAGAGGGCTTTTTGATCCCCGGCGTTGTGGCAGGGGAGCTGCCTGCTGGGGATAGCCGAGCGAGGGAACCTCGGGCTCGACCGCCTCTGAGAGGGCTTTTTGATCCCCGGCGTTGTGGCAGGGAAGCTGCCTGCTGGGGATAGCCGAGTGAGGGGACCTCGGGCTCGACTGCCTCTGGGAGGGCTTTTTCGTTGTACACGGGGAACTCTACCGGGGAAAAAGATTAGAAGATTCTTTATTCGTAAGGGTAGGAATTCTAGACAACGCTTTACACCATCTTGTTAAAGGGAAATCTCGAGTGGTAGCTGGGGTGCGACGCTTTGCTAGCTTTGACCTCATTGGTATAGCTTGAGCTTCTCGGCGTTGTAAGGCCGAGGGAGCTTCCGCCCGTCCGCGTCTTGTAGGCGGTAGGCTCCGCCGGGGAGCGCTTCGGAGACGAGGAAAGGACCTTCCCACTTCGGGAAGAACTTGTGAAGCCTGTCTTGGTCGATGAATTTGTTCCGCCGTAGGACTAGGTCCCCCGTCTTGAAGGAGTGGTGTCTTACCCGAGCGTTGTAGTATCGGGCCGTCTGCTGTTGATAGGCGGCGGCTCTGATCTGGGCCCGATCCATTTTCTCCAACAGTATGTCGAGGTTGGTTCGTAGTGCCATGGTGTTTGCGTCATCGTCGAAGTGCTCGACCTGGTGGCTGGGTAGTCCAATCTCCGCTGGGACCATCGCTTCGGTCCCGTAGCAGAAGCTGAAAGGGGTCTCCCTGGTGGGAGTTTTTTTTGACGTGCGCAGGGCCCACAAGACCCGGGGTAGCTCCTCGACCCAACTGCCTTGTCTCTCTTCCAGGCGGGTTTGGAGACCCTGGAGGACGTCCCGGTTAGCGACCTCGGCCTGCCAGTTACATTGGGGATGCGCGACCGCGGCGAACTTCATGAGGATATGGTATTCTTTGCAGAAGTCCCTTACTTTCTCGTTCTCGAAGTTCGTCCCGTGGTCGGTGATGATGCACCTCGGGATCCCGAACCGGTGAATCGGGTTGTTTTGGAGGAACTTGATGGTTGTGGCGGCGTCCAGTTTCCTGATGGGAACGGCCTCGATCCACTTGGTGAAGTAGTCCACCGCGACGAGGACGTATTTATTCCCGCCAGTTCCGGTGGGGAATTGGACGATCATATCCAATCCCCACTGGGCGAATGGCCATGGGGATGTCAGGGCAGTTAGCTCGGTAGCTAGGAGGCGGGGAATACTGCCGTGGAGTTGGCAGCTCTTGCACTTCCTGACCATCTTCAGGGCGTCCTTGTGCATGGTAGGCCAGTAGTACCCCTGGAGTAGTGCCTTTTGGATCAAGGTTCGAGCCCCATGGTGTGCGCCGCCCACCCCTTCATGGATTTCCCGCAGGACGTAGTCGGCTTCATGGGGGTCAACGCACCGGAGCAGGGGATGGGTGAAGGCCTTCTTGTAGAGGTTCCCGTTGCTCCACATGAAGTGGGTGGCTCTGGCCCGGAGGCGGCGAGCGGCCGCTCTATCCTCCGGGAGCATGCCGTCCTTCAGGAATTCCAAGAGGGGCTTCCTCCAATCCCGGTCGTTCTCCTGCGCTGTGTATACTTGGAGTGTCTCCGCCTCGTCTTCCACGCTGAGTCGGGTCAAGGTTTCGAAGAGTATCGATCGCCTATTGTTGGCCGAGTACGATGAAGCCAGCTTGCTCAGGGCGTCTGCTTGAGCATTCATTTGCCTGGGTATTTATTCTACCTGGACTTCGTCGAAGTTTTTTCGGAGCTTCCTCACCTCGTCTAGGTACTTCACCATTAGGGGCTCCCGGGCCTCGAAGCGGCCAGTCACTTGGCCGATAACTAGGGCCGAGTCGCTGCGGACTCGGATGATCTTCAGCCACAGCCCGACGGCCATGCGCAGTCCGGCTAGGAGGGCTTCGTACTCCGCCGCGTTGTTCGATGCTTTGAAACCAAGCCTCAAGGAATACTCCACCTCGGCTTCATTTGGGCCCCGGATAATGAGGCCGGCACTGCAGCCTTCCTCGGTAGAAGACCCGTCGACGTAGATGACCCACTCCGGAGCTGAGCTGGGGCTTTCCCGGACGGGATGCTGGGCTATGAGGGGCGGCGCGGAATCCGTCTTCCGGCTAGGGATGGTGCATTCTATGATGAAGTCGTCCAGGGCCTGCGCCTTGATGGCTTGCCTCGGGCGATACCTTATGTCGAATTGAGACAGATCCCATCTCCATTTCTCTAGAAGGCCTGAGGACTCCGGTGATGCCAGGATAGCCCCCAATGGGCGCTCAGTGAGGACGGCGATTGTGTGTGCTTGGAAGTTGTCACGACCCGAAAGTACGGAACGTGACCGGCACTTACATTACGAAACGTCTAGAGGCGCAACGTAACCTAAGTAAGCCGAAGCCCAGAAATCTAAACCATATAAAAGAAGAAGAAGAAAAGAAAACATGAGGAAAAACAAGTTTAAAAGTATCAGCAAATTTTCTCAAAAATTTCGGCAGAGTCTCCTCTGTAAAAACTGGCCCCAAACGGGTACAACAAGTATAATATACATAAACAGTAAAAGGCATCCCCAAACGGGAGCTAGCTCAACGCCAACAGGCGGAAACAACCACAACAAGCATAATAATAGACAATGCCAAAGGGCGAGGCTCAAAACTCAAAAGAAAACAAAACCACCAGATCAGAATAATACATACGCGACTCTAAGGTCGAAATAAAAGACTGGTCCAATAAACTTATCAAGTAATACAAGTATGGTTGATGGAGCTTACTAGATACAAATGAATGAATAACATACAATGGTGGTTCAGATACAAGTGAACCAACCTACCATGCAAATCACCCTGAATGAAATGATGTGCCAGCAAGCTGCTAGGGAAACCTGTACATCGAACCTGTAATAAAATTTGGCACAACGGGGGTGAGTTGCCAACTCGTGAGTAGAAGACATCTACGAAAAGAAATCGAATGCACGACGCTATCCTAGGTCATAATAATACACTATTATATCCTAATCATCTAGTAATAGCAGGGTAATACTACGTGTAAGTGCAGATACTCCGTGCTCGTGTCAGTGCCTCATACAGTACTATGTCATATGAATGGATATGCATGCACCATGAATATAAAATAATCAATCCTGAAATCAAGATATATCTGTATAAGAAATCTTTAGCTGTTATCATAGTAAAACGTGTTTAGAAATCTGAAATATCAACAATGAAATCCATGGAAATCCGTGTCAAGCATCGACACAAATATGTAAATCTCAAGTCTCATAGTCTCAACATCTCGGGCTCCGTCAGTCCGGATCGGCCCATATCATCAAATCTCACGACAACGGTCGGTATCCTCCGGATATCCGCCGCGCCAGACATCACCGGTAGGTAGCTCTCCCCTGCCAGGCTCATCGTCTACAACTCGATCTTCTTTCCCCGGGGTACCATACCGGGCCCACCATGTACCCGAGACGGTTCATCCACTCCTCGAATCGGGTCTCGAAATCCAACAGAAAACATGAAATCTCATGGTGGACGACACATACATCACGAGAAAACCGCATCTTATTTTAAAAAGAAAAGAGGAGAGAGAGAGAGAAGTTTTATATATTCTTGCGGGTTTCCCCAAAAATTCAGAAATCTCATAGAAATCCAAATCTTAAAATCATGAGTAAGTATATGATAAGTGTCGGCATATGCCCATGATACTGCATGATAACATGAAAATATGAATGCATGAATGTCTAAGTGATAAATATCATGTCTATACTAACATCAGAAAGTAATCACAATATTATATCGGTCTAGTTGTTAACTGATTCTATCAAGAAAAGATAATATGATCTAAAGTGTACGTGACATAGCAGTTACCGATGATGATGTGTGTGAGCCGGCAAATGAGTGTGCGTGGAATATGCGCATCATCGGTAATGGTGCTGGTGTCCTAACAGGTAAGGTTTATACTGATTATAGCAACATATGTAAGAACATGCATCATTATGATTCCAGTGTGAAAGTAAGACGGATGTATGTTATCCACTCATTTGATATAACATTACCACTGCCACTATATGACTCGAACCTAATCTAGTGTCCATCTAACCTCCGAAGGAACAAAACCTAAGAAACTAGTCAATAAGAAACAAGAGTCTACCTAAAGTCTGAATCAATATCTCTAATAGTCGGCGATCCGGCCTCAATAGCGTCACGTACGCAGTACGGCTTCCTCGAATCAAGAGTGCGGATCAATCATCATATTTATGCCTCGTACGGTAAAATCCATCGTACGGCATCCCAATATCAGGGTACGGGTCAAGTATCTCCCAGGTGTCTCATCATTAGTATAATGTCATCATCAACACATCTCATGATCAAGGTGCTAAACTGTGATCGCATACATCAATCATATATCATTGCCATCATAATAAGCATCATTAGTTTATCCTCAGAAATATCATGTCATATGTATCATATCGTCCCCAAGTCACATCTCTATGATATCGACATCAGGTCACACCTATATGAGGTCGTAATCAAGTCATACATATCCCATATCGTGATCAATCACAAGTTACAGTCCGGGTACTATTTTAGAGTCCCATGTACCTCAATATCATCACCACCCATTATAATTTAAGTATACATGTTCATTATCTCATTCTCTAATGATCCGCTAACACTTAACACGACTGTATAGCCAAGAATCACGGCATCAAGCCCAGTTATACTGTTTCATCGTACCTCGGATATCATATCACATCAATGGATCCCATACACGTGTTGTATATATATATATATACTTATACCTAGTCCTATATGTATATATACATGCATGTATACACCATGTCGTTTCTCAGTGTGTGCGTGTGTGTGTTTCTACCTGAAACCTACGAACCTCTTCCAAGGTATTCATCTTCTGATATGTCTTCCTAAATCAGTCTAGTCCAGCCTAGGGTCATTACTAGGGCCCTACTCATTAAGAATCTAGGGTCACAACTGGTTTCCAAATGTCAAAAAGTACTATTCCTATTCTACGTTGCGGGGGTGCTAAACGCCATCCACCCGACTTCCCCCCGTAGATATACATCTACTCACCTGGTCCATGTCTGCCGAAGACGGTGTCGTCATCCTCCTCTTCATCGCCCGCAGTCCACGTGAGGGGTACCTAAATACAAACATATAAATAGCATCGTAAACTGAATCACATACAAAAGTCAAAACGACGCAAGGAACAAGCATAGGTTAAAACCTATGTCCCGTCCACGCAAAAGCACCAAATATCGCTCGATATCGGCGTACAAACTCCGATGGATCGAGATAAACATCAACAAATAACTCGTAGTTTTAAAACACATTACTTATATTATAAAACATGATTAAATCCATCGAAACCCTAAAATCCATCAAACCGTCCAATTTCGTAAAACCCGAAAATGCCAATTTACCGTTTTTCTTCAAAACTTGACATTTAAATGAAACCAATGGTCATAAAACTCATTAAATAGCCTAACTAGATTATAAAAACCATTACTATATTTTTATTACACAATTTTGTATAAATTTGGAATTTCTAGTTTACAACCTTTATAGATTTTCAACACTTTGCAATCTAAAATTTCATAATATCACAACCAAACATGATTTTACATGAATTCACTTACTAAACCACAATTCATGATGATAATAATATAATGAAACTATAATTTAAATTTTTAATCTCATATATTTAGGAATTTCCAAAACCTAGTTTACGAAAATAGCAATTTTATTAGTATTTTCCAATTATCAAAAGAAACTAGTGATCAAACTAAGTTTTTCATTCCTTTAATATGCTAATATTCTCATTAAAACTACCATATAATGATAACAACCTTAATAAGAATTTTATGTTACCCACAAACACATTTTGGAAAAATCTAGTTAGCTAAATAGCTTAATTAAAACAATTTGAATAAACAATTTATTATACAACAACCATGCAAGATTTTTCCACTCTAAAAGATGTTAAACTAGCTATTATAACCTTATTTAATTAATAAAAACCACAACATGAATTTACAAACCCTAACTTGAATTTTAAAATTTGCAACTAGAATTAATATATTAAATCTAATTATATTTAAAAGAAACAACTAATAACAATAAATAAAAAGGAGAAGATTTATACCTCCAAACTATGAAATCCAAACATGAAAATGAGCCTCCAAAATGCATGCTTTCCCACTCCAAAATCCATGTAAAAATGAGCAAGAGTAAAAGGGTAGGAAATAAATAGGATTTTGTACAATTTTTGTTGAATTTTGATGGATTTTTGATGTATTTTGGAGCAAAATAAAATGAGGAAAATGGGGGCTACCATGGGGGGTGAGGCCGGCCATTTTTTTGGAGGTGAGGGAGAGAAATAAGAGGGTGAGAAAGTGTGTAGAAGTCTCCACCAAAATATCACTTCAATATGTCTTTTCATGCATTTCTTTATTTTCTTTTATTTCTTTACTATAGCAACTCAAGAAAACTCTAGAAAATAGGAAAAATTTGCAAATAAATTTTGCATGATACACACTAAATTATAACATGCCATGGTTTATTTTTACAAATTAAAACCATTCAAATTTGTAATTTACACTAATTTAGTGTAAAAATAAAGCTTATGTTAATATTTAAAATAATTAATTTAGGAAAAATATTTAATTAAACTAAAAATTTATAAGTGGCTAAATAAACACCATTTACTAGTAATTACATAATTAAAATAGGTATTTTTGAAATTATAATGAAAAACAATTACGGTTTTGTTTTACGAAAAATACATTTTACTTCGCCGAAAATCATAAAATTCACTTAAACAATTTTATTCATTTAATTATTTATTTAATTATTTTTAGAATGTTACAATCTTCCCCCCTTTAAGAAATTCGGTCCCCGAATTTAAATTAAAACTCCCCCTCCAAATACTAAAACATTTAGCAAAACACTCAAATCGTCGGGGCTCCGAAATCATCAATACATAACAAAAATCAACTCCATCAAGCATAACGCAATCATCGGAGTTATGGCGAAGATAAAATATCAAAACCCAATATGAAAACCATCATAATATACATCAATCTATAACTTATATATAGTGTGCATCATAGTAAAATCGCCTAAACATCATAATAAAGAAGCATACAAAAACCCCTCTTGAAAATCGCCGTGCAATGCACGTGTCACGGCATAAGTAGCGGACGTTTATTTATTTATTTATTTATTTTTTATAAAAAAATAGCTATATATATATATATCTTTTATTTAACATACACGTCCCGCCTGGTTACTAAATCAAATAATAATGATTATGAAACATACTGCTCAAACTGAAATCAATCCTAATCACATCAATAAAATATCATGTGTGTCCGGTGCGCACTGAAATCGAAACCAAATACAGATACCATGAATACACACAAAAACAAAATAAGTGCAACAGGTGTGCACCAAAACATCTGTCAAGTGCAACGGGCGTGCACGACTCACTATCAGGTGCATCTAATCTGCACAAAACCCCGATTTAGTGCATCTGGTGTGCACAAAATCGCATCAAGTGCGCCAAGTATGCGCAAGAATCCTAATCAGGTGCACATGGTGCACGAAAACATACATCGAATACCAAAATCGAAATCACAGCACAAAAATGTATGAAAACTAGGTCGAAACATATGTCAAAATCATGTGTAACCCCTATGCATGAAATCAAATCAAAAATCTCAAAATATATAAAACCAAATCAAGTGTACTGGGTGTGTACTAAACAACATCAATACAACTGATATATGAAACACAAATAGAATGAAATGAAGGTACACCCATGAAATACTAATCGTAGGACAAGGTCCTCAAAATACCAAAATCCAATCAACGAAAATATGGAATTCAAATCACTAAATCACAATCGTAAACACTATCGTCAATGTCCGCCTCTTTCCTCTGATGTCGATTGCTTCGAACTCGTCTCTTCGTAGCTGTGCTGACTGTGCTACCCACGGCAATACTCATATCTAGAGTCTCCCACGTAGTCGATCCCTTCACTTGATATTCGGACTACATTAAACTTTTCAATCGATCCATCAAAATCCCATAATTCCCCGAGAGCTCAACACTCAAGTACAGTTTAAGAATATCCGGTACATACCCCAGCATCGATGATCCAGCCGTAGAAGGGCAAACCCAAGCCTCACTAATGGCACCGCGGAACTGCCGTAAACCCTAAGGTTCAAGGGCGTTCTCGTGGTCATTATGTTGAGTTAGGGTTTCATTCTTCTAGAGGGTCCATCGAAATACCTGCATGTTCTTCCGAATACTTTAAACTTGGGAAAATGGTTTTCTGATAATCGTTCGAACCCTTTAACTTCATCCGGACGGCATGTGAATACCCTTCGTCCGCACGCTAAACAATGCTTCAATCCTCAAGAATAACCAATACTCTAATGGTTATCGCATTCGAGCCGCAGCTCCCTCTGCCAGTGTGTCCGTGGTAACAGAAACCACCCTCCAACATTGACGAAGATAGATCAAAAGAACGAATGGAATACGGTGCAAACAATGTACATCCTAAGGCTTCTTAAGCAGAGTAGCGTATCGTAAGTATGCCGCGGACCATACCCACGGTACGTTACTCTACCTAAATCGTCTACTCCATCAACCAAGGGTCACCTAGACTTATACAAGGTTAAACCTAGCGCTTTGATACCAACTTTGTCACGACTCGAAAGTACGGAACGTGACCGGCACTTACATTACGAAACGTCTAGAGGCGCAACGTAACCTAAGTAAGCCGAAGCCCAGAAATCTAAACCATATAAAAGAAGAAGAAGAAAAGAAAACATGAGGAAAAACAAGTTTAAAAGTATCAGCAAATTTTCTCAAAAATTTCGGCAGAGTCTCCTCTGTAAAAACTGGCCCCAAACAGGTACAACAAGTATAATATACATAAACAGTAAAAGGCATCCCCAAACGGGAGCTAGCTCAACGCCAACAGGCGGAAACAACCACAACAAGCATAATAATATACAATGCCAAAGGGCGAGGCTCAAAACTCAAAAGAAAACAAAACCACCAGATCAGAATAATACATACGCGACTCTAAGGTCGAAATAAAAGACTGGTCCAATAAACTTATCAAGTAATACAAGTATGGTTGATGGAGCTTACTAGATACAAATAAATGAATAACATACAATGGTGGTTCAGATACAAGTGAACCAACCTACCGTGCAAATCACCCTGAATGAAATGATGTGCCAGCAAGCTGCTAGGGAAACCTGTACATCGAACCTGTAATAAAATTTGGCACAACGGGGGTGAGTTGCCAACTCGTGAGTAGAAGACATCTACGAAAAGAAATCGAATGCACGACGCTATCCTAGGTCATAATAATACACTATTATATCCTAATCATCTAGTAATAGCAGGGTAATACTACGTGTAAGTGCAGATACTCCGTGCTCGTGTCAGTGCCTCATACAGTACTATGTCATATGAATGGATATGCATGCACCATGAATATAAAATAATCAATCCTGAAATCAAGATATATCTGTATAAGAAATCTTTAGCTGTTATCATAGTAAAACGTGTTTAGAAATCTGAAATATCAACAATGAAATCCATGGAAATCCGTGTCAAGCATCGACACAAATATGTAAATCTCAAGTCTCATAGTCTCAACATCTCGGGCTCCGTCAGTCCGGATCGGCCCATATCATCAAATCTCACGACAACGGTCGGTATCCTCCGGATATCCGCCGCGCCAGACATCACCAGTAGGTAGCTCTCCCCTGCCAGGCTCATCGTCTACAACTCGATCTTCTTTCCCCGGGGTACCATACCGGGCCCACCATGTACCCGAGACGGTTCATCCACTCCTCGAATCGGGTCTCGAAATCCAACAGAAAACATGAAATCTCATGGTGGACGACACATACATCACGAGAAAACCGCATCTTATTTTAAAAAGAAAAGAGGAGAGAGAGAGAGAAGTTTTATATATTCTTGCGGTTTTCCCCAAAAATTCAGAAATCTCATAGAAATCCAAATCTTAAAATCATGAGTAAGTATATGATAAGTGTCGGCATATGCCCATGATACTGCATGATAACATGAAAATATGAATGCATGAATGTCTAAGTGATAAATATCATGTCTATACTAACATCAGAAAGTAATCACAATATTATATCGGTCTAGTTGTTAACTGATTCTATCAAGAAAAGATAATATGATCTAAAGTGTACGTGACATAGCAGTTACCGATGATGATGTGTGTGAGCCGGCAAATGAGTGTGCGTGGAATATGCGCATCATCGGTAATGGTGCTGGTGTCCTAACAGGTAAGGTTTATACTGATTATAGCAACATATGTAAGAACATGCATCATTATGATTCCAGTGTGAAAGTAAGACGGATGTATGTTATCCACTCATTTGATATAACATTACCACTGCCACTATATGACTCGAACCTAATCTAGTGTCCATCTAACCTCCGAAGGAACAAAACCTAAGAAACTAGTCAATAAGAAACAAGAGTCTACCTAAAGTCTGAATCAATATCTCTAATAGTCGGCGATCCGGCCTCAATAGCGTCACGTACGCAGTACGGCTTCCTCGAATCAAGAGTGCGGATCAATCATCATATTTATGCCTCGTACGGTAAAATCCATCGTACGGCATCCCAATATCAGGGTACGGGTCAAGTATCTCCCAGGTGTCTCATCATTAGTATAATGTCATCATCAACACATCTCATGATCAAGGTGCTAAACTGTGATCGCATACATCAATCATATATCATTGCCATCATAATAAGCATCATTAGTTTATCCTCAGAAATATCATGTCATATGTATCATATCGTCCCCAAGTCACATCTCTATGATATCGACATCAGGTCACACCTATATGAGGTCGTAATCAAGTCATACATATCCCATATCGTGATCAATCACAAGTTACAGTCCGGGTACTATTTTAGAGTCCCATGTACCTCAATATCATCACCACCCATTATAATTTAAGTATACATGTTCATTATCTCATTCTCTAATGATCCGCTAACACTTAACACGACTGTATAGCCAAGAATCACGGCATCAAGCCCAGTTATACTGTTTCATCGTACCTCGGATATCATATCACATCAATGGATCCCATACACGTGTTGTATATATATATATATACTTATACCTAGTCCTATATGTATATATACATGCATGTATACACCATGTCGTTTCTCAGTGTGTGCGTGTGTGTGTTTCTACCTGAAACCTACGAACCTCTTCCAAGGTATTCATCTTCTGATATGTCTTCCTAAATCAGTCTAGTCCAGCCTAGGGTCATTACTAGGGCCCTACTCATTAAGAATCTAGGGTCACAACTGGTTTCCAAATGTCAAAAAGTACTATTCCTATTCTACGTTGCGGGGGTGCTAAACGCCATCCACCCGACTTCCCCCCGTAGATATACATCTACTCACCTGGTCCATGTCTGCCGAAGACGGAGTCGTCATCCTCCTCTTCATCGCCCGCAGTCCACGTGAGGGGTACCTAAATACAAACATATAAATAGCATCGTAAACTGAATCACATACAAAAGTCAAAACGACGCAAGGAACAAGCATAGGTTAAAACCTATGTCCCGTCCACGCAAAAGCACCAAATATCGCTCGATATCGGCGTACAAACTCCGATGGATCGAGATAAACATCAACAAATAACTCGTAGTTTTAAAACACATTACTTATATTATAAAACATGATTAAATCCATCGAAACCCTAAAATCCATCAAACCGTCCAATTTCGTAAAACCCGAAAATGCCAATTTACCGTTTTTCTTCAAAACTTGACATTTAAATGAAACCAATGGTCATAAAACTCATTAAATAGCCTAACTAGATTATAAAAACCATTACTATATTTTTATTACACAATTTTGTATAAATTTGGAATTTCTAGTTTACAACCTTTATAGATTTTCAACACTTTGCAATCTAAAATTTCATAATATCACAACCAAACATGATTTTACATGAATTCACTTACTAAACCACAATTCATGATGATAATAATATAATGAAACTATAATTTAAATTTTTAATCTCATATATTTAGGAATTTCCAAAACCTAGTTTACGAAAATAGCAATTTTATTAGTATTTTCCAATTATCAAAAGAAACTAGTGATCAAACTAAGTTTTTCATTCCTTTAATATGCTAATATTCTCATTAAAACTACCATCTAATGATAACAACCTTAATAAGAATTTTATGTTACCCACAAACACATTTTGGAAAAATCTAGTTAGCTAAATAGCTTAATTAAAACAATTTGAATAAACAATTTATTATACAACAACCATGCAAGATTTTTCCACTCTAAAAGATGTTAAACTAGCTATTATAACCTTATTTAATTAATAAAAACCACAACATGAATTTACAAACCCTAACTTGAATTTTAAAATTTGCAACTAGAATTAATATATTAAATCTAATTATATTTAAAAGAAACAACTAATAACAATAAATAAAAAGGAGAAGATTTATACCTCCAAACTATGAAATCCAAACATGAAAATGAGCCTCCAAAATGCATGCTTTCCCACTCCAAAATCCATGTAAAAATGAGCAAGAGTAAAAGGGTAGGAAATAAATAGGATTTTGTACAATTTTTGTTGAATTTTGATGGATTTTTGATGTATTTTGGAGCAAAATAAAATGAGGAAAATGGGGGCTACCATGGGGGGTGAGGCCGGCCATTTTTTTGGAGGTGAGGGAGAGAAATAAGAGGGTGAGAAAGTGTGTAGAAGTCTCCACCAAAATATCACTTCAATATGTCTTTTCATGCATTTCTTTATTTTCTTTTATTTCTTTACTATAGCAACTCAAGAAAACTCTAGAAAATAGGAAAAATTTGCAAATAAATTTTGCATGATACACACTAAATTATAACATGCCATGGTTTATTTTTACAAATTAAAACCATTCAAATTTGTAATTTACACTAATTTAGTGTAAAAATAAAGCTTATGTTAATATTTAAAATAATTAATTTAGGAAAAATATTTAATTAAACTAAAAATTTATAAGTGGCTAAATAAACACCATTTACTAGTAATTACATAATTAAAATAGGTATTTTTGAAATTATAATGAAAAACAATTACGGTTTTGTTTTACGAAAAATACATTTTACTTTGCCGAAAATCATAAAATTCACTTAAACAATTTTATTCATTTAATTATTTATTTAATTATTTTTAGAATGTTACAATATTCCCCCCTTTAAAAAATTCGGTCCCCGAATTTAAATTAAAACTCCCCCTCCAAATACTAAAACATTTAGCAAAACACTCAAATCGTCGGGGCTCCGAAATCATCAATACATAACAAAAATCAACTCCATCAAGCATAACGCAATCATCGGAGTTATGGCGAAGATAAAATATCAAAACCCAATATGAAAACCATCATAATATACATCAATCTATAACTTATATATAGTGTGCATCATAGTAAAATCGCCTAAACATCATAATAAAGAAGCATACAAAAACCCCTCTTGAAAATCGCCGTGCAATGCACGTGTCACGGCATAAGTAGCGGACGTTTATTTATTTATTTATTTATTTTTTATAAAAAAATAGCTATATATATATATATCTTTTATTTAACATACACGTCCCGCCTGGTTACTAAATCAAATAATAATGATTATGAAACATACTGCTCAAACTGAAATCAATCCTAATCACATCAATAAAATATCATGTGTGTCCGGTGCGCACTGAAATCGAAACCAAATACAGATACCATGAATACACACAAAAACAAAATAAGTGCAACAGGTGTGCACCAAAACATCTGTCAAGTGCAACGGGCGTGCACGACTCACTATCAGGTGCATCTAATCTGCACAAAACCCCGATTTAGTGCATCTGGTGTGCACAAAATCGCATCAAGTGCGCCAAGTATGCGCAAGAATCCTAATCAGGTGCACATGGTGCACGAAAACATACATCGAATACCAAAATCGAAATCACAGCACAAAAATGTATGAAAACTAGGTCGAAACATATGTCAAAATCATGTGTAACCCCTATGCACGAAATCAAATCAAAAATCTCAAAATATATAAAACCAAATCAAGTGTACTGGGTGTGTACTAAACAACATCAATACAACTGATATATGAAACACAAATAGAATGAAATGAAGGTACACCCATGAAATACTAATCGTAGGACAAGGTCCTCAAAATACCAAAATCCAATCAACGAAAATATGGAATTCAAATCACTAAATCACAATCGTAAACACTATCGTCAATGTCCGCCTCTTTCCTCTGATGTCGATTGCTTCGAACTCGTCTCTTCGTAGCTGTGCTGACTGTGCTACCCACGGCAATACTCATATCTAGAGTCTCCCACGTAGTCGATCCCTTCACTTGATATTCGGACTACATTAAACTTTTCAATCGATCCATCAAAATCCCATAATTCCCCGAGAGCTCAACACTCAAGTACAGTTTAAGAATATCCGGTACATACCCCAGCATCGATGATCCAGCCGTAGAAGGGCAAACCCAAGCCTCACTAATGGCACCGCGGAACTGCCGTAAACCCTAAGGTTCAAGGGCGTTCTCGTGGTCATTATGTTGAGTTAGGGTTTCATTCTTCTAGAGGGTCCATCGAAATACCTGCATGTTCTTCCGAATACTTTAAACTTGGGAAAATGGTTTTCTGATAATCGTTCGAACCCTTTAACTTCATCCGGACGGCATGTGAATACCCTTCGTCCGCACGCTAAACAATGCTTCAATCCTCAAGAATAACCAATACTCTAATGGTTATCGCATTCGAGCCGCAGCTCCCTCTGCCAGTGTGTCCGTGGTAACAGAAACCACCCTCCAACATTGACGAAGATAGATCAAAAGAACGAATGGAATACGGTGCAAACAATGTACATCCTAAGGCTCCTTAAGCAGAGTAGCGTATCGTAAGTATGCTGCGGACCATACCCACGGTACGTTACTCTACCTAAATCGTCTACTCCATCAACCAAGGGTCACCTAGACTTATACAAGGTTAAACCTAGCGCTTTGATACCAACTTTGTCACGACCCGAAAGTACGGAACGTGACCGGCACTTACATTACGAAACGTCTAGAGGCGCAACGTAACCTAAGTAAGCCGAAGCCCAGAAATCTAAACCATATAAAAGAAGAAGAAGAAAAGAAAACATGAGGAAAAACAAGTTTAAAAGTATCAGCAAATTTTCTCAAAAATTTCGGCAGAGTCTCCTCTGTAAAAACTGGCCCCAAACAGGTACAACAAGTATAATATACATAAACAGTAAAAGGCATCCCCAAACGGGAGCTAGCTCAACGCCAACAGGCGGAAACAACCACAACAAGCATAATAATATACAATGCCAAAGGGCGAGGCTCAAAACTCAAAAGAAAACAAAATCACCAGATCAGAATAATACATACGCGACTCTAAGGTCGAAATAAAAGACTGGTCCAATAAACTTATCAAGTAATACAAGTATGGTTGATGGAGCTTACTAGATACAAATAAATGAATAACATACAATGGTGGTTCAGATACAAGTGAACCAACCTACCGTGCAAATCACCCTGAATGAAATGATGTGCCAGCAAGCTGCTAGGGAAACCTGTACATCGAACCTGTAATAAAATTTGGCACAACGGGGGTGAGTTGCCAACTCGTGAGTAGAAGACATCTACGAAAAGAAATCGAATGCACGACGCTATCCTAGGTCATAATAATACACTATTATATCCTAATCATCTAGTAATAGCAGGGTAATACTACGTGTAAGTGCAGATACTCCGTGCTCGTGTCAGTGCCTCATACAGTACTATGTCATATGAATGGATATGCATGCACCATGAATATAAAATAATCAATCCTGAAATCAAGATATATCTGTATAAGAAATCTTTAGCTGTTATCATAGTAAAACGTGTTTAGAAATCTGAAATATCAACAATGAAATCCATGGAAATCCGTGTCAAGCATCGACACAAATATGTAAATCTCAAGTCTCATAGTCTCAACATCTCGGGCTCCGTCAGTCCGGATCGGCCCATATCATCAAATCTCACGACAACGGTCGGTATCCTCCGGATATCCGCCGCGCCAGACATCACCGGTAGGTAGCTCTCCCCTGCCAGGCTCATCGTCTACAACTCGATCTTCTTTCCCTGGGGTACCATACCGGGCCCACCATGTACCCGAGACGGTTCATCCACTCCTCGAATCGGGTCTCGAAATCCAACAGAAAACATGAAATCTCATGGTGGACGACACATACATCACGAGAAAACCGCATCTTATTTTAAAAAGAAAAGAGGAGAGAGAGAGAGAAGTTTTATATATTCTTGCGGTTTTCCCCAAAAATTCAGAAATCTCATAGAAATCCAAATCTTAAAATCATGAGTAAGTATATGATAAGTGTCGGCATATGCCCATGATACTGCATGATAACATGAAAATATGAATGCATGAATGTCTAAGTGATAAATATCATGTCTATACTAACATCAGAAAGTAATCACAATATTATATCGGTCTAGTTGTTAACTGATTCTATCAAGAAAAGATAATATGATCTAAAGTGTACGTGACATAGCAGTTACCGATGATGATGTGTGTGAGCCGGCAAATGAGTGTGCGTGGAATATGCGCATCATCGGTAATGGTGCTGGTGTCCTAACAGGTAAGGTTTATACTGATTATAGCAACATATGTAAGAACATGCATCATTATGATTCCAGTGTGAAAGTAAGACGGATGTATGTTATCCACTCATTTGATATAACATTACCACTGCCACTATATGACTCGAACCTAATCTAGTGTCCATCTAACCTCCGAAGGAACAAAACCTAAGAAACTAGTCAATAAGAAACAAGAGTCTACCTAAAGTCTGAATCAATATCTCTAATAGTCGGCGATCCGGCCTCAATAGCGTCACGTACGCAGTACGGCTTCCTCGAATCAAGAGTGCGGATCAATCATCATATTTATGCCTCGTACGGTAAAATCCATCGTACGGCATCCCAATATCAGGGTACGGGTCAAGTATCTCCCAGGTGTCTCATCATTAGTATAATGTCATCATCAACACATCTCATGATCAAGGTGCTAAACTGTGATCGCATACATCAATCATATATCATTGCCATCATAATAAGCATCATTAGTTTATCCTCAGAAATATCATGTCATATGTATCATATCGTCCCCAAGTCACATCTCTATGATATCGACATCAGGTCACACCTATATGAGGTCGTAATCAAGTCATACATATCCCATATCGTGATCAATCACAAGTTACAGTCCGGGTACTATTTTAGAGTCCCATGTACCTCAATATCATCACCACCCATTATAATTTAAGTATACATGTTCATTATCTCATTCTCTAATGATCCGCTAACACTTAACACGACTGTATAGCCAAGAATCACGGCATCAAGCCCAGTTATACTGTTTCATCGTACCTCGGATATCATATCACATCAATGGATCCCATACACGTGTTGTATATATATATATATACTTATACCTAGTCCTATATGTATATATACATGCATGTATACACCATGTCGTTTCTCAGTGTGTGCGTGTGTGTGTTTCTACCTGAAACCTACGAATCTCTTCCAAGGTATTCATCTTCTGATATGTCTTCCTAAATCAGTCTAGTCCAGCCTAGGGTCATTACTAGGGCCCTACTCATTAAGAATCTAGGGTCACAACTGGTTTCCAAATGTCAAAAAGTACTATTCCTATTCTACGTTGCGGGGGTGCTAAACGCCATCCACCCGACTTCCCCCCGTAGATATACATCTACTCACCTGGTCCATGTCTGCCGAAGACGGAGTCGTCATCCTCCTCTTCATCGCCCGCAGTCCACGTGAGGGGTACCTAAATACAAACATATAAATAGCATCGTAAACTGAATCACATACAAAAGTCAAAACGACGCAAGGAACAAGCATAGGTTAAAACCTATGTCCCGTCCACGCAAAAGCACCAAATATCGCTCGATATCGGCGTACAAACTCCGATGGATCGAGATAAACATCAACAAATAACTCGTAGTTTTAAAACACATTACTTATATTATAAAACATGATTAAATCCATCGAAACCCTAAAATCCATCAAACCGTCCAATTTCGTAAAACCCGAAAATGCCAATTTACCGTTTTTCTTCAAAACTTGACATTTAAATGAAACCAATGGTCATAAAACTCATTAAATAGCCTAACTAGATTATAAAAACCATTACTATATTTTTATTACACAATTTTGTATAAATTTGGAATTTCTAGTTTACAACCTTTATAGATTTTCAACACTTTGCAATCTAAAATTTCATAATATCACAACCAAACATGATTTTACATGAATTCACTTACTAAACCACAATTCATGATGATAATAATATAATGAAACTATAATTTAAATTTTTAATCTCATATATTTAGGAATTTCCAAAACCTAGTTTACGAAAATAGCAATTTTATTAGTATTTTCCAATTATCAAAAGAAACTAGTGATCAAACTAAGTTTTTCATTCCTTTAATATGCTAATATTCTCATTAAAACTACCATCTAATGATAACAACCTTAATAAGAATTTTATGTTACCCACAAACACATTTTGGAAAAATCTAGTTAGCTAAATAGCTTAATTAAAACAATTTGAATAAACAATTTATTATACAACAACCATGCAAGATTTTTCCACTCTAAAAGATGTTAAACTAGCTATTATAACCTTATTTAATTAATAAAAACCACAACATGAATTTACAAACCCTAACTTGAATTTTAAAATTTGCAACTAGAATTAATATATTAAATCTAATTATATTTAAAAGAAACAACTAATAACAATAAATAAAAAGGAGAAGATTTATACCTCCAAACTATGAAATCCAAACATGAAAATGAGCCTCCAAAATGCATGCTTTCCCACTCCAAAATCCATGTAAAAATGAGCAAGAGTAAAAGGGTAGGAAATAAATAGGATTTTGTACAATTTTTGTTGAATTTTGATGGATTTTTGATGTATTTTGGAGCAAAATAAAATGAGGAAAATGGGGGCTACCATGGGGGGTGAGGCCGGCCATTTTTTTGGAGGTGAGGGAGAGAAATAAGAGGGTGAGAAAGTGTGTAGAAGTCTCCACCAAAATATCACTTCAATATGTCTTTTCATGCATTTCTTTATTTTCTTTTATTTCTTTACTATAGCAACTCAAGAAAACTCTAGAAAATAGGAAAAATTTGCAAATAAATTTTGCATGATACACACTAAATTATAACATGCCATGGTTTATTTTTACAAATTAAAACCATTCAAATTTGTAATTTACACTAATTTAGTGTAAAAATAAAGCTTATGTTAATATTTAAAATAATTAATTTAGGAAAAATATTTAATTAAACTAAAAATTTATAAGTGGCTAAATAAACACCATTTACTAGTAATTATATAATTAAAATAGGTATTTTTGAAATTATAATGAAAAACAATTACGGTTTTGTTTTACGAAAAATACATTTTACTTTGCCGAAAATCATAAAATTCACTTAAACAATTTTATTCATTTAATTATTTATTTAATTATTTTTAGAATGTTACAATCTTCCCCCCTTTAAGAAATTCGGTCCCCGAATTTAAATTAAAACTCCCCCTCCAAATACTAAAACATTTAGCAAAACACTCAAATCGTCGGGGCTCCGAAATCATCAATACATAACAAAAATCAACTCCATCAAGCATAACGCAATCATCGGAGTTATGGCGAAGATAAAATATCAAAACCCAATATGAAAACCATCATAATATACATCAATCTATAACTTATATATAGTGTGCATCATAGTAAAATCGCCTAAACATCATAATAAAGAAGTATACAAAAACCCCTCTTGAAAATCGCCGTGCAATGCACGTGTCACGGCATAAGTAGCGGACGTTTATTTATTTATTTATTTATTTTTTATAAAAAAATAGCTATATATATATATATCTTTTATTTAACATACACGTCCCGCCTGGTTACTAAATCAAATAATAATGATTATGAAACATACTGCTCAAACTGAAATCAATCCTAATCACATCAATAAAATATCATGTGTGTCCGGTGCGCACTGAAATCGAAACCAAATACAGATACCATGAATACACACAAAAACAAAATAAGTGCAACAGGTGTGCACCAAAACATCTGTCAAGTGCAACGGGCGTGCACGACTCACTATCAGGTGCATCTAATCTGCACAAAACCCCGATTTAGTGCATCTGGTGTGCACAAAATCGCATCAAGTGCGCCAAGTATGCGCAAGAATCCTAATCAGGTGCACATGGTGCACGAAAACATACATCGAATACCAAAATCGAAATCACAGCACAAAAATGTATGAAAACTAGGTCGAAACATATGTCAAAATCATGTGTAACCCCTATGCACGAAATCAAATCAAAAATCTCAAAATATATAAAACCAAATCAATTGTACTGGGTGTGTACTAAACAACATCAATACAACTGATATATGAAACACAAATAGAATGAAATGAAGGTACACCCATGAAATACTAATCGTAGGACAAGGTCCTCAAAATACCAAAATCCAATCAACGAAAATATGGAATTCAAATCACTAAATCACAATCGTAAACACTATCGTCAATGTCCGCCTCTTTCCTCTGATGTCGATTGCTTCGAACTCGTCTCTTCGTAGCTGTGCTGACTGTGCTACCCACGGCAATACTCATATCTAGAGTCTCCCACGTAGTCGATCCCTTCACTTGATATTCGGACTACATTAAACTTTTCAATCGATCCATCAAAATCCCATAATTCCCCGAGAGCTCAACACTCAAGTACAGTTTAAGAATATCCGGTACATACCCCAGCATCGATGATCCAGCCGTAGAAGGGCAAACCCAAGCCTCACTAATGGCACCGCGGAACTGCCGTAAACCCTAAGGTTCAAGGGCGTTCTCGTGGTCATTATGTTGAGTTAGGGTTTCATTCTTCTAGAGGGTCCATCGAAATACCTGCATGTTCTTCCGAATACTTTAAACTTGGGAAAATGGTTTTCTGATAATCGTTCGAACCCTTTAACTTCATCCGGACGGCATGTGAATACCCTTCGTCCGCACGCTAAACAATGCTTCAATCCTCAAGAATAACCAATACTCTAATGGTTATCGCATTCGAGCCGCAGCTCCCTCTGCCAGTGTGTCCGTGGTAACAGAAACCACCCTCCAACATTGACGAAGATAGATCAAAAGAACGAATGGAATACGGTGCAAACAATGTACATCCTAAGGCTCCTTAAGCAGAGTAGCGTATCGTAAGTATGCCGCGGACCATACCCACGGTACGTTACTCTACCTAAATCGTCTACTCCATCAACCAAGGGTCACCTAGACTTATACAAGGTTAAACCTAGCGCTTTGATACCAACTTTGTCACGACCCGAAAGTACGGAACGTGACCGGCACTTACATTACGAAATGTCTAGAGGCGCAACGTAACCTAAGTAAGCCGAAGCCCAGAAATCTAAACCATATAAAAGAAGAAGAAGAAAAGAAAACATGAGGAAAAACAAGTTTAAAAGTATCAGCAAATTTTCTCAAAAATTTCGGCAGAGTCTCCTCTGTAAAAACTGGCCCCAAACAGGTACAACAAGTATAATATACATAAACAGTAAAAGGCATCCCCAAACGGGAGCTAGCTCAACGCCAACAGGCGGAAACAACCACAACAAGCATAATAATATACAATGCCAAAGGGCAAGGCTCAAAACTCAAAAGAAAACAAAACCACCAGATCAGAATAATACATACGCGACTCTAAGGTCGAAATAAAAGACTGGTCCAATAAACTTATCAAGTAATACAAGTATGGTTGATGGAGCTTACTAGATACAAATAAATGAATAACATACAATGGTGGTTCAGATACAAGTGAACCAACCTACCGTGCAAATCACCCTGAATGAAATGATGTGCCAGCAAGCTGCTAGGGAAACCTGTACATCGAACCTGTAATAAAATTTGGCACAACGGGGGTGAGTTGCCAACTCGTGAGTAGAAGACATCTACGAAAAGAAATCGAATGCACGACGCTATCCTAGGTCATAATAATACACTATTATATCCTAATCATCTAGTAATAGCAGGGTAATACTACGTGTAAGTGCAGATACTCCGTGCTCGTGTCAGTGCCTCATACAGTACTATGTCATATGAATGGATATGCATGCACCATGAATATAAAATAATCAATCCTGAAATCAAGATATATCTGTATAAGAAATCTTTAGCTGTTATCATAGTAAAACGTGTTTAGAAATCTGAAATATCAACAATGAAATCCATGGAAATCCGTGTCAAGTATCGACACAAATATGTAAATCTCAAGTCTCATAGTCTCAACATCTCGGGCTCCGTCAGTCCGGATCGGCCCATATCATCAAATCTCACGACAACGGTCGGTATCCTCCGGATATCCGCCGCGCCAGACATCACCGGTAGGTAGCTCTCCCCTGCCAGGCTCATCGTCTACAACTCGATCTTCTTTCCCCGGGGTACCATACCGGGCCCACCATGTACCCGAGACGGTTCATCCACTCCTCGAATCGGGTCTCGAAATCCAACAGAAAACATGAAATCTCATGGTGGACGACACATACATCACGAGAAAACCGCATCTTATTTTAAAAAGAAAAGAGGAGAGAGAGAGAGAAGTTTTATATATTCTTGCGGTTTTCCCCAAAAATTCAGAAATCTCATAGAAATCCAAATCTTAAAATCATGAGTAAGTATATGATAAGTGTCGGCATATGCCCATGATACTGCATGATAACATGAAAATATGAATGCATGAATGTCTAAGTGATAAATATCATGTCTATACTAACATCAGAAAGTAATCACAATATTATATCGGTCTAGTTGTTAACTGATTCTATCAAGAAAAGATAATATGATCTAAAGTGTACGTGACACAGCAGTTACCGATGATGATGTGTGTGAGCCGGCAAATGAGTGTGCGTGGAATATGCGCATCATCGGTAATGGTGCTGGTGTCCTAACAGGTAAGGTTTATACTGATTATAGCAACATATGTAAGAACATGCATCATTATGATTCCAGTGTGAAAGTAAGACGGATGTATGTTATCCACTCATTTGATATACCATTACCACTGCCACTATATGACTCGAACCTAATCTAGTGTCCATCTAACCTCCTAAGGAACAAAACCTAAGAAACTAGTCAATAAGAAACAAGAGTCTACCTAAAGTCTGAATCAATATCTCTAATAGTCGGCGATCCGGCCTCAATAGCGTCACGTACGTAGTACGGCTTCCTCGAATCAAGAGTGCGGATCAATCATCATATTTATGCCTCGTACGGTAAAATCCATCGTACGGCATCCCAATATCAGGGTACGGGTCAAGTATCTCCCAGGTGTCTCATCATTAGTATAATGTCATCATCAACACATCTCATGATCAAGGTGCTAAACTGTGATCGCATACATCAATCATATATCATTGCCATCATAATAAGCATCATTAGTTTATCCTCAGAAATATCATGTCATATGTATCATATCGTCCCAAAGTCACATCTCTATGATATCGACATCAGGTCACACCTATATGAGGTCGTAATCAAGTCATACATATCCCATATCGTGATCAATCACAAGTTACAGTCCGGGTACTATTTTAGAGTCCCATGTACCTCAATATCATCACCACCCATTATAATTTAAGTATACATGTTCATTATCTCATTCTCTAATGATCCGCTAACACTTAACACGACTGTATAGCCAAGAATCACGGCATCAAGCCCAGTTATACTGTTTCATCGTACCTCGGATATCATATCACATCAATGGATCCCATACACGTGTTGTATATATATATATATACTTATACCTAGTCCTATATGTATATATACATGCATGTATACACCATGTCGTTTCTCAGTGTGTGCGTGTGTGTGTTTCTACCTGAAACCTACGAACCTCTTCCAAGGTATTCATCTTCTGATATGTCTTCCTAAATCAGTCTAGTCCAGCCTAGGGTCATTACTAGGGCCCTACTCATTAAGAATCTAGGGTCACAACTGGTTTCCAAATGTCAAAAAGTACTATTCCTATTCTACGTTGCGGGGGTGCTAAACGCCATCCACCAGACTTCCCCCCGTAGATATACATCTACTCACCTGGTCCATGTCTGCCGAAGACGGTGTCGCCATCCTCCTCTTCATCGCCCGCAGTCCACGTGAGGGGTACCTAAATGCAAACATATAAATAGCATCGTAAACTGAATCACATACAAAAGTCAAAACGACGCAAGGAACAAGCATAGGTTAAAACCTATGTCCCGTCCACGCAAAAGCACCAAATATCGCTCGATATCGGCGTACAAACTCCGATGGATCGAGATAAACATCAACAAATAACTCGTAGTTTTAAAACACATTACTTATATTATAAAACATGATTAAATCCATCGAAACCCTAAAATCCATCAAACCGTCCAATTTCGTAAAACCCGAAAATGCCAATTTACCGTTTTTCTTCAAAACTTGACATTTAAATGAAACCAATGGTCATAAAACTCATTAAATAGCCTAACTAGATTATAAAAACCATTACTATATTTTTATTACACAATTTTGTATAAATTTGGAATTTCTAGTTTACAACCTTTGTAGATTTTCAACACTTTGCAATCTAAAATTTCATAATATCACAACCAAACATGATTTTACATGAATTCACTTACTAAACCACAATTCATGATGATAATAATATAATGAAACTATAATTTAAATTTTTAATCTCATATATTTAGGAATTTCCAAAACCTAGTTTACGAAAATAGCAATTTTATTAGTATTTTCCAATTATCAAAAGAAACTAGTGATCAAACTAAGTTTTTCATTCCTTTAATATGATAATATTCTCATTAAAACTACCATCTAATGATAACAACCTTAATAAGAATTTTATTTTACCCACAAACACATTTTGGAAAAATCTAATTAGCTAAATAGCTTAATTAAAACAATTTGAATAAACAATTTATTATACAACAACCATGCAAGATTTTTCCACTCTAAAAGATGTTAAACTAGCTATTATAACCTTATTTAATTAATAAAAACCACAACATGAATATACAAACCCTAACTTGAATTTTAAAATTTGCAACTAGAATTAATATATTAAATCTAATTATATTTAAAAGAAACAACTAATAACAATAAATAAAAAGGAGAAGATTTATACCTCCAAACTATGAAATCCAAACATGAAAATGAGCCTCCAAAATGCATGCTTTCCCACTCCAAAATCCATGTAAAAATGAGCAAGAGTAAAAGGGTAGGAAATAAATAGGATTTTGTACAATTTTTGTTGAATTTTGATGGATTTTTGATGTATTTTGGAGCAAAATAAAATGAGGAAAATGGGGGCTACCATGGGGGGTGAGGCCGGCCATTTTTTTGGAGGTGAGGGAGAGAAAGAAGAGGGTGAGAAAGTGTGTAGAAGTCTCCACCAAAATATCACTTCAATATGTCTTTTCATGCATTTCTTTATTTTCTTTTATTTCTTTACTATAGCAACTCAAGAAAACTCTCGAAAATAGGAAAAATTTGCAAATAAATTTTGCATGATACACACTAAATTATAACATGCCATGGTTTATTTTTACAAATTAAAACCATTCAAATTTGTAATTTACACTAATTTAGTGTAAAAATAAAACTTATGTTAATATTTAAAATAATTAATTTAGGAAAAATATTTAATTAAACTAAAAATTTATAAGTGGCTAAATAAACACCATTTACTAGTAATTACATAATTAAAATAGGTATTTTTGAAATTATAATGAAAAACAATTACGGTTTTGTTTTACGAAAAATACATTTTACTTTGCCGAAAATCATAAAATTCACTTAAACAATTTTATTCATTTAATTATTTATTTAATTATTTTTAGAATGTTACAGAAGTAGTGCCGCAGTTTCCGCGAGGTTACTACGTGGGCCAGGACAATCTTCTCTATGGCGGGGTATCTCGTCTCCGCGTCCTTGAATACATGGCTCACATAGTACACTGGCTTTTGTGCCCCCTCGGCCTCCCAGACGAGCACCGAGCCTGCTGCTTGGTCGGATACTGCCAGGTACAGCGACAGCTCGTCCCCTTCTACGGGCCGGGTGAGCAGGGGCGGTGTTGCGAGGTGCCTCTTCAGTTGGTCGAAGGCGGCTTGGCAATCTTCCGACCACTCGAACCTCGGAATTTTCCTCAGCGCTTTAAAAAACGGGAGGCACTTTTCCCCCGACCTGGACATGAAACGGCTCAGAGCGGCGACCCGTCCTGTGAGCCGCATGATCTCAACATTGGTCTTCGGTGCGGCCATGCTCAGGATGGCGTCGATCTTCTCTGGGTTAGCCTCAATCCCGAGGTGAGTGACCATGAACCCGAGGAATTTCCCTCCGGTGACTTCGAACGCACACTTGGCGGGGTTCAGCTTCATGTTGAATTTGCGGAGCACCCCAAACGCCTCACCCAGGTCTTTGACATGGTCGGCCGACGAGACGGACTTGACGAGCATGTCGTCAACGTAGACTTCCATGTTCTTGCCGATCTGTGGCTTGAACATGCGGTTGACCAGCCTCTGGTATGTGGCCCCGGCATTCTTGAGGCCGAAGGGCATCACTCTGTAGCAGTACACCCCCCGGTCCATTGTGAATGCGGTCATATCTTCGTCATCAGGATTCATGCGGATTTGGTTATAGCCGGAGAAAGCATCCATGAAGCTCAGAAGCTCATGCCCGGTCGAGCTGTCGACGAGCTGGTCTATGCGAGGGAGCGGGAAGTTGTCCTTGGGGCAGGCCTTATTGAGGTCGGTGAAGTCGACGCACATACGCCACTTTCCACTCGACTTCTTGACCAGGACCACGTTTGCCAGCCACTCTGAGTAGGGCACGTTCCTGATGAAGCTGGCGGCGAGGAGCCGGTCAACTTCCTCTTCGATAGCCTTCTGTTTGACCGGGGGGAAGCTTCTTTTCTTCTGCCTGACGGGTCGGGCCGTAGAATCAACTCCGAGCTTGTGGGAGATGATTTTGGGGTCGATCCCAGGCATGTCTGCCGGTGCCCAGGCGAAGAAGTCGGAATTGCTTCGGAGGAACTCGATCAGGTCATCCCGTCAAGAGTGACCCGACCTGGACGGTCTTTCCTGGGTCTCCTTCCGCTAAAGGCACCTCGGTCAGAGGCTCGACCGGTGATCCATGGACCTCCTTCCGCTCATCCCGGGTGTCCAGGGACCCTTTAATGTCGCCGCATGTACCGGTGCTATCGGTGTGCTGCTCGGGGGAAGGTGCCTCTGTCATGCCTACCTCCGCGACCCGCTGACTCCCGTATGCCCAGCCTACCCCACCCTGATCGAGGGGGAACTTTATCGCCATGTGGTATGTCGAGATCTGGGCCTGGAGGGAGTTCAGCGTCGGCCTGCCGAGGAGGACGTTGTAGGCCGATGGGACCCTAGCCACAATGAAGTCCACAGGCTGTGTGCGCGTGCGGCCGGGCTCCCTGATCGTGAACTGCAGGATGACCACCCCTTATGCCGGGACGGAGTGGTTGGTGAACCCCGAGATGACGTGGGAGGTCAGTCTCAAGTCTGCTGGGGCCAGCCCCATACGCAAAAAGCAGTCGTGGAAGAGGATATCCACCGAGCTGCCCGAATCGATGAGTATTCGGTGGACCTCGTATCGGTGAATTTGTGCTACGATCACCAGCGGGTCGCTGTGGGGCACAGATATGCCATGGAGATCCTCGTCGCCAAAGGTGATGGGTTCCCGGCCCCTAACCCTTTTGCTCGGGCGGCCGCCGGAGCCTGTAAGACGGTAGCCAGCGGAGAAACCGACGATCTTAGGCGAGGGTTCGCCCGCGTCTCCGTTGCGAGGGAGGCGACAGCGGGCGTTTGTATCTTTAGGGGAATTGGTTGTCATGTGGGCGGAGAGCGGAAGGCCAACTTTGTATTTTGTGGAGTTATTTTCCCACAGACGGCGCCAACTGATGGGGCTCCTTTTCGGGCCTCCGTCAGATGTTGTCTTCCGTTGATCTCGCGTTGGACTTAGCTGATTATCTTCCTTTGCGTGTGGGTCTCAATGGGTCTTTGGAGGAAGAGGTGAGGTGAGGGAGGTGTGGCCGAGTACCTGCAAAGAAGTCCCGAGGTGGTTTGGTACCACCGAGGACCCTCCGACGCTCAAGTTAGAGGGGAAATCCGAGCAGAGTAATGGCATAAAAGTGTAAAAATGGCTTACTTGACCCCTCTGTGATGGGGGTTTATATAGCGGTGGTGGCATGCAGCAGCAGGTGCGAGAATTTCGCCGGCAGTTACGCTCCCGACGTCACGCCCGCGTAAAGTGCGGATCGCCCGTTAATGGGGATCGTGATGGCGTGGAACGTGGGATGTTGCCGGCGGAGAATCTGCGCGTGGCGAGACTCGCGGAGCGGCGGTTACGCTTGGGAGTAGGTCGGAAGGCCGAGGAAAACGTCCTCGGCGGGCGCTCGGGGACGAGCAAGAAGGCCGAGGAGTCCCGGTCCTGTGGTAGCTCGGGGATAAGCTGAGAGGCCAAGGAGGCCAATTTGCAGGGGCTCCAAGGGGGGCCAGCTTGTGCTTGCTGGTCGGGCATGGGGTGGCCTGATCGGCCCCTGCGGACCCCTTCTTCTGAGTTATGGGACACGTCACCTGTCACGTGTCATGATCTTGGGGATCGCCAATATCGAGCACTATCACTCACTTTGTTAAATATAATGTTGAACACCGATATGATTTTTAAGTATATATTTGTAACTATTTAGAGCCATTTTTCTAGATTTTAAATAAGCTCAATAAAGCTCGAGGGTCGGCTCTGCCCGGGCTCATTTCATAAATAAATGAGTCGAGTTTGAACGAGTTGTTAGGCTTGGTTTAATGTACCCGGTCAAACATCATAAAGCTCGATTCGTTTAATAGCTCCATGTGTGTTGTGCTTGTGTACACTGTTTCCCATGGGTTTAGTGTGTACTTGGTGAGGTTCACCGGCAATTAAATTTATTTTTTGAATGTGCATGATTTTTTTAGGCCCTAGTTATCTGTTAGAGTTACAATAGCTGGGGTTAACTTATATGCGGAGTACAACTATTGTGGACTATGGATAAACATTAATGCTGTGTTTGGCTTTGGAGTGACATGGTTTTGTTGGTATCAGAGCCAGGTTTGGTTTAGATTGAGAGTACAGTTTCCGACTAAGGCTTGACAATTTAAGCCACCCTTTCGGTTTAGATTATAAACTTGTTATCCTTGACTGGAAATCCCTATAGTTTGTCAAGATACATTTTGACTCCATCCGCTAGAGTTTTTGGTGACTTAGTAGAGTTATGTGATTGTAATTATGAACTGCAACATAGTTATAAGGCATCACTCTATAGGGTTGGCTTAGCACCTTAGCAAGGTTTTGGCAAGTATCAATCATGCTACTTAAAAATTTTTGGGGTGCTAAACAAACCCTAATCAAGATCTTAACTAGAGACTTAGAGTTAAACATGATATGTAAACACTTTACAACTAAGTAAACAAGGAATACAACCATTGTAGACCGGTCCTTCACTTCAATGGCTCCATGTAGTAGTCCCTTCGCTGCGATCACGATCCTCGGACTCTAGAATGGCTCTCATGAAGAAACGAACAAGCTTGCTTCGAAGTCTTCGAGGCCGAAAATGATCTACGTCGAGGAGACACCAGCTCATGCTATCTCTTCACTAATTGTGTAGATTAGTGAAGGAAACACACTCTACTAAATGGCAAGTAGTAGAGGATGATGAAGTAGGAAGTTTTCTCACTTTAGAAATCATTTTCTCACATTTTATCTCATACCTCCATTGAAGCTAGAAAGCTTTTCATGGAGCTTGATGAAGAAGAAGAACTCATGAATAATTCATCCTAATGAATTATTGCACCCATGGTTGAGTTAAAACTATCATACTTAACTCATGTAGAGAATTAACTCATGGCTATAGTTAAGGGTTGGGTCAAGTAAAATATCCTAAGGAATGACATAAGAGTGGATTTTGTCAAAGTTCTACAAGCTTCTCCAAGCTTAAAACTTTGACCAAGTCTTTTGCTCTCTTGTAATAACTTAAGAAATAATCAAAACCCTAATTTAACCCTAACATGGTATAAGTCTCATACACCCATCTTGTATGTATCATCAAACATGACACAATACATGTACACAAATATACATATCACATATATATACAATGTGCATATCAAGTGAGAAAAGAAATCATTAGTGAGCTACATATTAGTTAATGTAATATAATATATCAAATATATAATTATACATTAAATTATTAAATCAACTCTTGATTTAATAATCCGGCTATAATACATATAACCGACCGATATCACAAATCGCGAGATTAGAATGCGGTATCCATACTCGCATTAATCTCGGTCCCGCACATATCAGATATGCGCTCCTACTCCATTTCGCATGAACCAGGAAACATCTATGTAGGACTCTAAAGACTCGTCAATACACCGGCAGTAGGTGATGATCATATCAAACACCCACAAGCCGCAAGCGGTTTGCTAAACGTAACGGCCACCCGGATATTGAGTGATCAGAAGATCAACAAGCAAGCCTATTATAACTCCTGCGAATCAAATCAGTAACACTACCATACAGTCCGGTCTCTTCGTCTGATATGTCGCATATCACAGCCTGGGGGGTGGTTTAACGTCAGACCCCAATAGCCCGATAAGTCATGTCGATATGAGGTCCATAACAGTTCGAGAAACTACTGATAACTCTTAACAGTAAATCCAAGCAACCCTGACCAGGGATTTCCAGTTATAGCCAATCGAACATAGCGCTACATCAACCCCTAATACCGGGAGAGACGAAACCCCTCCTATCGCTCATTACCTCCATGTGAATCGGGACTGTACCCAAAAGCCACCTTTTTGCACGATCTCTTGACCGTGGTATGGTAGAAATCAAAGCACAGTGGGAATCACACAAGACTCTATGACGATCTCGGGTCTACAGACTAACCTGTACCAGTGTCACCAGAGAACTGCTATTCGACGATAGGTATAATACCATCTAGGAATTCTCGGCGAGTCCGTCCAGTGTACCCAGTCTCCATTGAGCACCCGCATACCTTCTCTGATGTCAAACACCAATGAATATGGGATCATCCATCGCCCATCATATAGGTCAAGAAGCGCATACGCTAGTCTACTCTGGAGTACCGATGCCTTGTCTCGATACTCTCACGACTAGGAACATTTGAAAGATGTACTTATCGACCACCCAGTCCCTACTAGTATGATCTACATCATAGTCATGGTAGTCAAGTACTTATCCTAAGGGCTTTATCAACATGTGATCACAAAACAGTATTTGTTTACATGTTAAGATAAAGTGCAACCAAATAGCATACTATCATGTCGAGAAAGAAAGTCCTTCCTATATATGTCCAAGCATCCACTATAATATACATCGCATGTACAGTAATGGCCTCTAGGGCATACATACAACTAACAATCTCCCATTTGCACTAAGGTCATTTGTTGTAGTATCCAATACCCAACAATTTAGCAGAGGTTGTAGTATCCCATACTCAACCATTGTAGAGAAGTCTCTTTAGGGGTAAGGCCTTTGTGAGTGGATCCGTTGTGTCAACCTTCTGGTCTACTCTCCTAACCTTGATCCCTTGGAGATCAACCATCTTCCTGATCAGGTGATACTTGCCTCAGAATATGTCTGGAACGCTGATGGGACCTGCGTTCCTAGGCCTAAGCTACAACTCCATTGTTGTCACAATAACAGTTATTGGACGCTCAATGGTAGGAACCTTGTTCATCTTATGAACAAGAAATGTCCAGACAGCCACTTTGGTAGTATCGTTGGTAGCAATGTATTCAGCTTTTATCGTCTAGTATGTCACGGTATCTAGCTTGGAACTCTTCCAACATACCATCCCTACATCGAGGGTAAAGACAATGCCTATGACTGACTCTCAGTCGAACTTACCACCCTGGAAGCTGGAACCAAGAACATTCTTTTAGTGCTTCTCAAGTACTTAAGAATGTCCTCCACAGCTTTCTAGTGACTCTCACAAGATCCGATTGATTCGTGATCACTACACCTAGTGAGTTATCTACATCTGGTCTGGTACATAACATCGCACACTCTGATAGAGCCTACTGCCGAAGCATAGGGTATCCCCTGCATGCGAGCTCTCTCCAAATTAGTATTGGAGAGAGTGATCCATGAGTAAGTGGACGAACCACCACGCTTAGAATCTTCCATACTAAACCCCTTTAGTATAGTGTTCATGTACCTGGATTTGGGACACTCCCAACATCCATATAGATCTATCACCATAGATCATAATCCATAAGATGTAACAGGCATCATCTAGATCTTCTATTGAGAATCTCCGAGATAAGAGGAGCTTGACCGAGTGTAGCATAGGAAACCATTTCCTATCAAGAGTATGTCTTCTACGTACAATACGTGGAATACAACCTTACTCTCTACAACCTTCTTGTATATACAAAATTCATCTACTATTTTGATGAAGTCAAACTCTTTGACTATCACATCAAGACAGACGTTCCATCTGCCTGAACCCGGTTGGGCCATTATCCCATGATGCAATCCTCGCTCCCACTGTCACCGAGAAGATCGTAGTATCTCTCGAGTGGATGAGGAAACCTAATAGATTCGTGGAGAGGCTGAGGTTCGTCGGAAACTATTGAATCCTTTGGTTTTACCAAATCATCAGCTGTTAGTTTGTCTAGCTGGAACTCCTTCCAGTTCTACCTCATGACCACTTAATTTCTTCACAAGAAATTCCTTTTCTAAAAAGGTGGCATGCTGGGAAACAAAATGCCATTTGCTCCTCAGTTAGGTAGAAGATATTCCCTTACTAATGCTTAGGATATCCTGACAAACTTACACAACTGACCTTGCCTCGAGCTTGTCCGGATTTTGTTTTTCAACATAGGCCGGACAATCCCATATCTTAACTCGTTTAAGACATGGTCTCTTCCCATACCATATCTCATATGTAGTGGTAGGCCCTGATTTGGATGGAACCTTATTCAATAGGTATGCAGCTTCTCAAGTGCATTTCTCCAAAAGGAAACAGGTAACTTAGCAGTACTCATCATAGAGCACGCCATATCCCATAGGGTGCGATACCTCCATCCCGATATACCGTTGTTCTGTGGTGTATACGAAGGAGTAAGCTGAGAGAGAATCATATTCTCCTTTTAGAAACTCCAGGAACTCCATACACTAGTATTCGCCTTCTCGATCATATCGTAGGACTCTAATACTTTTACCCATTTGGTTCTCAAAAGAACCAACCTTGGCATTTGTAGACATGGGACCATATACATCATCGTGTATCTGTCCCAAGAGTTCAGTAACTCTTTCTCTGTTTCCAGTAAACGGAGTATTGGTCATTTTTATCTTTGAGACAAGACTAGCAAGTAGCATAAGATGAAAATTCGAATAGATTCTCATATTCATCCTTATGTAATTTAGCTGGTCGTATCGCATTGATATGACCTAGTCTATAATGCCTCAAGAAAGATTCGTTCATTCCTGAACTGCTCCTCTTGTCTGTGTTCTATATACTTTGAACCGTGGTTTGATTTAGAACATATATGCTATTATATAACGTGCCTGATCGAATTAACTCTTGATTCAGGAAAATGTTCACAACATTATTCTCCAATACATAATTATATCCTTCTTTAACTCAGTAAAGAACATGATGTAACGTTGTATATCAGGTTCGGTATGTAATAACATTTGTTCAGAATCAATGTATCAAATACAAGGTGATATCTGCCAACAGACTTGGCTGCAACACTTGCACCATTCTCTAACATTTAGAGACATATCACCCATTCTTAGTTCTCTACCTATCGTAGCCCATGTAACATATTACATACACGGGATCCTGATCTGGTATCACATACCCAGGACGTAGAGGACACTGAGAAACAGTTCTTGGTAATAAAGACACCTAAAGAATATGCATCAACATGCACTTTCTTCGAATTGGGTGGCATGGGAATCCGGATATTCCCCTATTTCCTGTTCAGTCTTATAACAATTATTAGAAAGAATGGAACCAACGTTCCCTAACACAGTATAATAAGCAGGTTCGGTCAATACATCCATATTATTATCTTGATTAAGGCGTGACATAATCGCAACCAGGAGAGAGAGAGAAGAAAACACTCTGCGTGCGCTTTTTGCAAGATTAAATTGGTTATCCATTTATCTAATCAGAATGGCTCCCACTGTTTTAGTCAAATCTTCCTTCAAACCCTAAAAGGTAAGACTAGCCGGGATTAATTACACCCTACAAGTTCGCTAATCTTTCAGCCGGGCTAGTGTTGATACTTTGAGGGAGGTTCCCCGTGCTTTCGCACGGACCTTATTAAAATAAACCTCGTTTTCTCAGGGGCGTAACCCCGTTAACACCTTTCTAGACACCTACTTGATCGGTTAATTGTAATGTGTAAAACTCTTCCAGGAGTAACTCTTACTCGCAGCGGGTATCGGGATCCAACTATCTCATAGAAGGTATGCAATCTCATTGCAAATTTCAACACTTGAAATTCCCAATAATATTTTATTCCCAGCGTCCTATGACCTTGACGGAGGCCAAACTATCCATAGTGCGCTAGTCAAGTTCAACCCGTTCATTTCTTGATTGAATTAAACCCACCCGCACGACTCATGACGGAGGCCAAACTACGTTGTACGAATACCCTAATCCAATCGCATCGTATGCTTGCAGATAAGCACTAGTCAGCTACCGTACACTACGCCTTGACGGAGGCCAAACTACCGCATCACGAATACTAAGTAGTACTAATCTGAAAATGTAAGTCTACGGTAGCGCCCCGGCCATCTGTCCGAGGCCAAAATGCGGAAACAAAACTTTTTCTTAACTTGGAAACCGGCGCTACCGCATACTAAAAAACCCGGATCAGGCCATTAACCTACTACTAGCTAACTAGAGAAAGGGTAGAGAGCTATACCGAGCGATCCGTGTCCTTCGGTCTTCGGCCACCATCCCGATCTCCCCGCGGCAACTCCGGTCTTCATCTCCTCGTCGGAAAGGGCACCACATCGAGAAGTCTTTTTACGGGTTCCCGCTTCATCCGAAGCAACTCGGGCGTGAAGTGTTGTAACACCCAGCCCTTTTATACTGAAATTCGTGTTTCTCATTAGCTTATATAGATTTAGTCTATTTAAAATTATTTATTATTTTAATTATTTTAGAACTTCTTTAAACCCTAAACTTCCAATCCGTTCCCCCGCTATTTTTCTCAAATCCTAATTCCAATCCCTTATGTTCTTTTCCCATTTTCATAAAGATCGATTCCGGTCTAGAACTCCATTTCGTTTTGATTGTTCCCTTAAGCCCATTTCTTTATAAATGAACTTATTTCTTTTTCAGCTTTCTCCCGGCCCATCCCTTATTATTTCCATTTAAATTCCAAGCCCGGCCCCAATTCTTTTCTAATTAAATCTTCAATTCCTTCACTGGCCCAGCCCAATCCTTTTTTTCCAAATTTCCTTCCTTTAATCCTCTGGCCCGCGCCCAGAGCCCAGCCTCGGCCATCCTTTTTTTTATCTCTTCAATTTATTATTCCCAAGCCCATTCCTCGGCCCGGCCCTCCTCCTCTTCAAATTCTTTATTTAAAATTTCCTCAGGCCTATTCCCACAAGCCCACTCCTCAATTCTTTTATTCCTCGGCCCATTCATGAATTTTTCCCTTTTATTTCTCGGCCCAGCCCGTTTTCCCCCCCACTACTGTGCATCTTCTTCAATTTCCCAACGGCTCTCTTCCCGCGCGCGTTTCCTCCGCCTTCTCCGCCGCGACTCGTGCCCACGCCCACGCGCTCGCGTGCCGATTTCCCCACGATGCGCCCCGCTCGCGCGAGCGTTACACCACGTTCTTCCCCTCTCCAACCTCGTCGCCCATCACTTCTTCACTCATTCTCTTCCTCGCGCCCACTGCCCCGAAACCTAGCGCCCTGCCGACCACCATCGCCACCCAAGCTCCTTCCGCTCTCCCCATCACCACAGGCCAACAACCCCTCCATCACCGACTCACCCTAACCTCCTCCTCAAACCCACACCTTCACCCCTCCAGCCACCGCAGCACCCTCTCGCCGGCGAACCCCTGTACCCCTCGTCGATTGCACCATCATCATCATCCTCGTCTCCGACCCTCTCCGTCACTCCTCCCCTCTCCCTGCAACCTCTCTTCCCTCTCTCTCTCGTGTCCCTCTCTCTCTAACTCCCTCTGTGTCTCTCTCCCATTTCTCCCTCTCTCTCTAGCACTCTCTACTCTTCTCAATACTCTCTCTCTCTAACCGTCACTCTCTCCTTCTCACTCTGTCTTCCCCTCTAATCTTCCCTATCTCTCATTTCAGCCCTCTGCTACACTCTCTCTCTCTCTCCATAACCCACACCCATCACTAAAAGCTTCGACCCCCGCTGCTGTTAATTGCCGGAGAACCGACGCCGACCCCAACACACCCCGGGAGACCCACTGAGCACCAATCTATACTCCCGGCAAGCACAAGACGACTCCGGACAAAACGACGCGAGATCCACATCTCGATCCAAGCTCGCGCGAACCGGTTCCACGGCGTATATCACGCGTTCGTGACGACGTTGCTGCCTTGCGACCCCGAGACTTCTTCCAGGCAAGTTTTTACTTGCTTACATGCTATTTTACTTAAGTTAAAATTGTTAAATGCATAGATTATTAAAGCCACAAGTTTAACCAATTATATGCCGTACCTGTTCGACGCGTGTTCCCAAAGAAAATACATTTCTAAATTGACGGAACTTGATTTATTACTTGGGCCCTTGTTGTGATGAACAACGGGTGCAAGTTTCGTTGGATAATTTGATCGTTCATGACCAAAACGACTACCCCCAAGTGTTAACAGTACAACTGAAATTCTTGTGTACCTGAAAACCGTTAAATTCACCATAAATCATATACATAGTAGAATGGTGCGTTCGAGGGTTCAAATCGAAGTCAACTCGACAAAATTTAACCCTATATTAGTTTCCAGACATTTCTGTATTTAAATCGTGATGATATTCGTGTCGGAGTGCGACTCTGGACTGCAGTCCAGAGCGACTCCAGTCATTGCTTGCTGTTCCGTATTGGGCATCATAGGTTTTCCTTAACTCGTAGGTTGCGGAACTCCGCTGCTTATTGTAGGTAACTCTGTTAGCTAAACAACACAATTAGTTTCATCCTGTTTCGTTATCATTTACTATTTAATCTGTGATTTAGAAGATCGGGACGCATAACAGCCCCGACAGAATCAGAACTGGCATATTAGAGTTAAACAGATTATAACTCCTAACGTATAGACGCGATGGAAGATCCGTTTGTTGCGTTGAAAACTTTACTGAAAACCCCAGAATTCTTTCAACTGTAGCATCGCTAAATTATGATCCCAACTGGGGTTAAAATGCGTTGCGAAATGGATTCCTGATTCTGAAATTGGATTTCCAGCCGCGTGCGCTTAAAATGAAACAGTTATAACTAATAATCCTAAAACCCGTTTGACCTGAAACAAAATTCTAAGGATAGATAGCTGAACATATTAAATACTACCTGTTTATCATTTCGCTAAATTATATACATATGTTTCATGATAAATCGTGCAAGTGATAGACTGCTGTTTTTATAATACCTTAGTTGTGCTTCTTATACTGTTCATGCATCATATCGTACCTATATCATTGTAGTGATAACCTAGTGACATCGTGCATTTACCCAGTGTTAGATTTTAGTGTTGATTGCGGCAAGTACGTCAGTGTTCGTGTATTCGTGATTAAGTGAAAGTGATACGTACTTGTGCACAATCAGTGTCCCTTTTATTCTATTGCATTGTCGACGTCTGTGGGATGCGTGTACGTGTGACTATAAGTGGTATGGGACACTTATGGAAGCGCTTGCACGGATGTCACAGATAAGGCATCCGACACTGCCATTTATCTTAGGTATTAGTCGGGACGTGCTTGATGGAGGTCCTGCCTCCAGTTCTCGCGCAGACTTGTCACGGATCGATTAGTATTTAGGGTTATGGTTAGCGTTTGATGTAGACCTCGGGGTGTGGGGTAGTTCAAGTGTGAATTCAACAGAATCTCGGGAGTCCCATGCCGGCTTATATATTTAAGGAGTTATATGGAGATTTACAGGGTATGTGCTATAGACACCGTGATACATTCGTTACATGTTGGGCCCGTGGTCCCTTGCCCTTGGGTTCTACCCTTGGGTGGAGGACACTCGCGAGTGGTTGACTCTCACACTTGGACTGACGATAGGCTTATTGACCTGTGCAGTGAGACTTAGAGACTGATAGGGTTACTGTCATTTACATTCCTTATATACTGTGTTGACATACATGACATATCGTATACTGCTTTACTGCTCCGCTACATTTATCCCCACTCATTTATATTCATGCTGTTATTGATTTACTGTTATTCATATCCTTCACCACTGTTAGAACTGTTACTTGATTATTTACATTATATTGCTATTGTGTCGCTCTGACGACCTGAGTATGCATGCTCAGTGTGAGGAGAAGATTTAGCTTGGACCAGATCTAGACGTGCATCACAGACTTCTTGACTTGCCTTCCCGATTTAAATTCATTTGTTCCACTTCAGGTCAGTCTTTATATTGTTTCCTTCAGTTACTGCATTTCTCATTACCTGCGTATCGTTTACTGTTTACCATGATAAACTAGAAGCCGAAGTGTGACTACGGCAGGACATTTCCTTGACCGTAGGAGCATGGCTGGCCTTGTCCACCCCTCGTATTCCGTATTTTGGGAAGCGGGGCGTGACATGGTTTAGTTGGTATCAAAGCCCAGGTTTTGCATAGATTGAGATTGCAGTTTTCCGTGCACAGTTTGTCAATCTAAGACATCCTTCGGTCTAGGTTGTAAACTTGTCATTCTCGATCCATATTCACCTCGTGTGTTCAGCTATCTATTCGCTATGGTTTCGGGTGACTTGACAAGGGTACGTGATGGTAATTGCACTACCGTACTCTATTCAAGTGACTTAAAGTCATACAGTTGATTCCCCACTTGTAATGATATTCATCATCTCTGATATTCTTGAATCCTTGTTGTATCCATATCATATTTTGATTCATTTAGCATGTGACTTATATCATTCTCAAAATTGTTGTCTCAGGATCATGTCTTCCAACGACTCTTCGTCTTTATCCGCTCCCCAGAATCAGACCGTTGAGATCCTGAGTGTACTGCAAGATTTGAAGGAAGCCCAGGAGCGAACAAACGACTTGTTGGCTGAAGGACTGAGAAGACAGGTGAATCAGGCACCAGCGGGAGTCTCCTATCATAAAGGGATCCCTATTGGATGAGGAAAGAAGAAGAAGATGAAGCGTCAACAGAAGCATCAGAAGAACCCTTGCTGTGGATATTGTAAGAGACCAGGACATCTTCAGAAGGATTGTCGCCGCGCCCAAGGAAAATGTCTAATTCGTGGATCCAGCGAACACATCATCAACGGCTGCCCAGAAAGGAAAGAACTGCAAGGAAGAAACTTGTCCACTCTCCCCACTTTTGCCAAGTGAGGATTGCCGCGTAGTTCGGACTTCGACGATAAGGCGGATCAAACGCAGGATTCAACTCACGCGACGAGAATGCAATGTTATAGTAGTCGAAGAATAATTTTCATGTTTCAGTAATAATAATGTGTCTTCCTTTGTGAATATTTCTTTCTGTTTTAAATCTTGTATCCTTTGAACTTTTAGTTGAATGCAATGAAATTTGAATCATATATATGTATCATTCTCATGCTTCCTTTATGTCAAATTCTATTCATTATCACAGTATTTTCATTCTGATCCTTCAGTTCCTGCAACCGCATATTTTTCCTATATTTCGTACCCTGAGCTTTCCTTGATGTATTCCACTGTCTAATGATGACTTCTCTTTTCAGGCCATGGCCCACCCTGGAGCAGCGCCGCATCTAGACGAGGATGCACAGTCGTGCGTTTCCTTAGATCACACACTGACGAGTTCCGACGATGAGGTCAACGGTCCCCAGGTCAATTTCGGAAACAACGATCCAGAGGACGAAGGAGCAGGCGCCCCAGAGTTTGACATGATGGTTGTTTCTGACGAAGAAGAAGGAGGTCCCGAAGAAAATCCGATAGAGGAAGACCCCGAGGAAGAACCGATGGAAGAAAACTCAGTGGAGGAAAATCCCATGGAAGAGAATGCAGAAGAAGAAAACCACATGGAATCGGACCTCGATGAAGAAGCTCCATCCGAGGGAGAAGAACCAGAAGATCAAGATCGCATGGTGGAAAGACTTCCAATAGAGGTACCTGTGAGACGCTATGGGAATGGACGCCCCTACCTGAGTGCGCGAGCCAACCGCGACTGACGGAATTTCTTTTGATGTTGTCTTTCTGGCCAAATAAACTCTGTATAGTTTAAGGCCACCTTTCACCTTTGGGGATGCCTTGTTTCAAATTTTCTTGAATGAAATAAATCTTCCGAATTCGTAAACATTTTGATTATTGGTTCGCTTGATACTTGTTTATTGCCCGTATCCATCTATCTTTCTACGGAGTTCCCTGACTGTCCATCCCTACCCATTGAAAAGTTTTCACCCCGTTTTGATTAGAAAGTACCGCCCCTTGATCCTTGGATTGAGCCACCATTCATTCTTCGCCTGTGCCTCGTTTGTAATCCTTCTGCTAGGAGAAAATTTTGGAGGAACTTCCGAGTTCGCTAACCCTTCACGTCTTGATTCACAAGTTATACCGACCACTATCCTACCCATACCTCTTCCCTCGTAGTCATTTGTTGTTCGCCCCTTCATCCTGTGCTGACCCGATCACAGTCTCCTTGATTTTCAACCTAAAGCCGCCACCCACAGACCTTTGGATGATTCACACTTTCTTGTAGTCATAACCTAACTAGCCTATGCAATTTTGTGTTCTTTCTATTACCCTAAGTATATATGGGGACTGTGTTATTCGAAAATTTAGTTTTCATTATGTTGGTTTGAGTTACTGATTACTCCGTTTTTGTATTTTAAGTACAACTATTATTATTTTCATTTTCAGTAGCGCAACCTTAACCGCGCACATTTCGTTCCATGTTTCTTACTTTCACTATATGAGTTTTCTAAGCTATTTTGAAACTATTTGACCGATGCATTATCCTAAAATGTTTTAACCTACCGACTAGATGTCCACTACTTTGTTCTTATTATTTTATTTTTGGGTTCCGTGCCTATGATTACTATTTTAAATGATTGTACCTTATATTTATCTTTCTGTCGTACTACCTTAAATATACTTGTATGTATCCCTGTTTGGGTTTCATTTTTATTGAATACGCTTTGACCATTATTGTTCGTTATTGTTACCTATATTCTCGTATACTTGTAGTTGCTCTTACGGTGTTCCTACATTATACTGATTAGATCTATCTTTCGTATATGGTTCTTATATATATATATATAAGTATCTTCAGATTTTGTTTAACCATTTAAAGTAAATCAACATGTATTAGTGTTTGATATGATAATCCTTCGCTTATTATTTACAGCTAGTTGTTTCCTTTAAATTTCGAGGACGAAATTTTTGTAAGGGTGGTATGATATAACACCCAGCCCTTTTATACTGAAATTCGTGTTTCTCATTAGCTTATATAGATTTAGTCTATTTAAAATTATTTATTATTTTAATTATTTTAGAACTTCTTTAAACCCTAAACTTCCAATCCGTTCCCCCGCTATTTTTCTCAAATCCTAATTCCAATCCCTTATGTTCTTTTCCCATTTTCATAAAGATCGATTCCGGTCTAGAACTCCATTTCGTTTTGATTGTTCCCTTAAGCCCATTTCTTTATAAATGAACTTATTTCTTTTTCAGCTTTCTCCCGGCCCATCCCTTATTATTTCCATTTAAATTCCAAGCCCGGCCCCAATTCTTTTCTAATTAAATCTTCAATTCCTTCACTGGCCCAGCCCAATCCTTTTTTTCCAAATTTCCTTCCTTTAATCCTCTGGCCCGCGCCCAGAGCCCAGCCTCGGCCATCCTTTTCTTTATCTCTTCAATTTATTATTCCCAAGCCCATTCCTCGGCCCGGCCCTCCTCCTCTTCAAATTCTTTATTTAAAATTTCCTCAGGCCTATTCCCACAAGCCCACTCCTCAATTCTTTTATTCCTCGGCCCATTCATGAATTTTTCCCTTTTATTTCTCGGCCCAGCCCGTTTTCCCCCCCACTACTGTGCATCTTCTTCAATTTCCCAACGGCTCTCTTCCCGCGCGCGTTTCCTCCGCCTTCTCCGCCGCGACTCGCGCCCACGCCCACGCGCTCGCGTGCCGATTTCCCCACGACGCGCCCCGCTCGCGCGAGCGTTACACCACGTTCTTCCCCTCTCCAACCTCGTCGCCCATCACTTCTTCACTCATTCTCTTCCTCGCGCCTACTGCCCCGAAACCCAGCGCCCTGCCGACCACCATCGCCACCCAAGCTCCTTCCGCTCTCCCCATCACCACAGGCCAACAACCCCTCCATCACCGACTCACCCTAACCTCCTCCTCAAACCCACACCTTCACCCCTCCAGCCACCGCAGCACCCTCTCGCCGGCGAACCCCTGTACCCCTCGTCGATTGCACCATCATCATCATCCTCGTCTCCGACCCTCTCCGTCACTCCTCCCCTCTCCCTGCAACCTCTCTTCCCTCTCTCTCTCGTGTCCCTCTCTCTCTAACTCCCTCTGTGTCTCTCTCCCATTTCTCCCTCTCTCTCTAGCACTCTCTACTCTTCTCAATACTCTCTCTCTCTAACCGTCACTCTCTCCTTCTCACTCTGTCTTCCCCTCTAATCTTCCCTATCTCTCATTTCAGCCCTCTGCTACACTCTCTCTCTCTCTCCATAACCCACACCCATCACTAAAAGCTTCGACCCCCGCTGCTGTTAATTGCCGGAGAACCGACGCCGACCCCAACACACCCCGGGAGACCCACTGAGCACCAATCTATACTCCCGGCAAGCACAAGACGACTCCGGACAAAACGACGCGAGATCCACATCTCGATCCAAGCTCGCGCGAACCGGTTCCACGGCGTATATCACGCGTTCGTGACGACGTTGCTGCCTTGCGACCCCGAGACTTCTTCCAGGCAAGTTTTTACTTGCTTACATGCTATTTTACTTAAGTTAAAATTGTTAAATGCATAGATTATTAAAGCCACAAGTTTAACCAATTATATGCCGTACCTGTTCGACGCGTGTTCCCAAAGAAAATACATTTCTAAATTGACGGAACTTGATTTATTACTTGGGCCCTTGTTGTGATGAACAACGGGTGCAAGTTTCGTTGGATAATTTGATCGTTCATGACCAAAACGACTACCCCCAAGTGTTAACAGTACAACTGAAATTCTTGTGTACCTGAAAACCGTTAAATTCACCATAAATCATATACATAGTAGAATGGTGCGTTCGAGGGTTCAAATCGAAGTCAACTCGACAAACTTTAACCCTATATTAGTTTCCAGACATTTCTGTATTTAAATCGTGATGATATTCGTGTCGGAGTGCGACTCTGGACTGCAGTCCAGAGCGACTCCAGTCATTGCTTGCTGTTCCGTATTGGGCATCATAGGTTTTCCTTAACTCGTAGGTTGCGGAACTCCGCTGCTTATTGTAGGTAACTCTGTTAGCTAAACAACACAATTAGTTTCATCCTGTTTCGTTATCATTTACTATTTAATCTGTGATTTAGAAGATCGGGACGCATAACAGCCCCGACAGAATCAGAACTGGCATATTAGAGTTAAACAGATTATAACTCCTAACGTATAGACGCGATGGAAGATCCGTTTGTTGCGTTGAAAACTTTACTGAAAACCCCAGAATTCTTTCAACTGTAGCATCGCTAAATTATGATCCCAACTGGGGTTAAAATGCGTTGCGAAATGGATTCCTGATTCTGAAATTGGATTTCCAGCCGCGTGCGCTTAAAATGAAACAGTTATAACTAATAATCCTGAAACCCGTTTGACCTGAAACAAAATTCTAAGGATAGATAGCTGAACATATTAAATACTACCTGTTTATCATTTCGCTAAATTATATACATATGTTTCATGATAAATCGTGCAAGTGATAGACTGCTGTTTTTATAATACCTTAGTTGTGCTTCTTATACTGTTCATGCATCATATCGTACCTATATCATTGTAGTGATAACCTAGTGACATCGTGCATTTACCCAGTGTTAGATTTTAGTGTTGATTGCGGCAAGTACGTCAGTGTTCGTGTATTCGTGATTAAGTGAAAGTGATACGTACTTGTGCACAATCAGTGTCCCTTTTATTCTATTGCATTGTCGACGTCTGTGGGATGCGTGTACGTGTGACTATAAGTGGTATGGGACACTTATGGAAGCGCTTGCACGGATGTCACAGATAAGGCATCCGACACTGCCATTTATCTTAGGTATTAGTCGGGACGTGCTTGATGGAGGTCCTGCCTCCAGTTCTCGCGCAGACTTGTCACGGATCGATTAGTATTTAGGGTTATGGTTAGCGTTTGATGTAGACCTCGGGGTGTGGGGTAGTTCAAGTGTGAATTCAACAGAATCTCGGGAGTCCCATGCCGGCTTATATATTTAGGGAGTTATATGGAGATTTACAGGGTATGTGCTATAGACACCGTGATACATTCGTTACATGTTGGGCCCGTGGTCCCTTGCCCTTGGGTTCTACCCTTGGGTGGAGGACACTCGCGAGTGGTTGACTCTCACACTTGGACTGACGATAGGCTTATTGACCTGTGCAGTGAGACTTAGAGACTGATAGGGTTACTGTCATTTACATTCCTTATATACTGTGTTGACATACATGACATATCGTATACTGCTTTACTGCTCCGCTACATTTATCCCCACTCATTTATATTCATGCTGTTATTGATTTACTGTTATTCATATCCTTCACCACTGTTAGAACTGTTACTTGATTATTTACATTATATTGCTATTGTGTCGCTCTGACGACCTGAGTATGCATGCTCAGTGTGAGGAGAAGATTTAGCTTGGACCAGATTTAGACGTGCATCACAGACTTCTTGACTTGCCTTCCCGATTTACATTCATTTGTTCCACTTCAGGTCAGTCTTTATATTGTTTCCTTCAGTTACTGCATTTCTCATTACCTGCGTATCGTTTACTGTTTACCATGATAAACTAGAAGCCGAAGTGTGACTACGGCAGGACATTTCCTTGACCGTAGGAGTATGGCTGGCCTTGTCCACCCCTCGTATTCCGTATTTTGGGAAGCGGGGCGTGACAAGTGTCCTAGCCGACGTGCCCAAGATTGAAGTAGAGTATGTTGTGATCACTTTGTCTCTTGCATCCATGGCTTGGATGGAGGTTGAAGGTGTTGCCATTGGAGGAAGATAATGAACTAGAGGAAGAAGAAGAAGAGAAGGCTTTCTTATCTTTTCTTTTTCTTTTGTTGTGATCAAAAATGAGTGTGAGAGGGTGTTAGAAAAAGAAATACAAGAGCTAACATATCATATGGCAGCCCCCTTCTCTCTCCTCCTCATTTCATGACACAAATCAATCCATTAATGTGACACATTTGCTAAAAAAGAGACCATGACTCATAGTATATGTCTATGTCACATTAATGCATCTAATGATGATTTCTAGCTCATTATTTCCACTATCCAAACATTAATCTAAATGTTTCGTCCAACAAAAAGATCCGGCAACATCTAAAGTAAACTCGTGACGGATCATAAGGATACCCCTCACCTGTATATACATACCTGCATCCGCATTCTGACTGAATGCGAATGCGACGAGACTAAAGTAATCCAACAAATCTAATACTAGGATCCGGCTTAAACCAAAGTCCACCAGTATGATCCGTCCGATCATGATCCGTGCAATACCGCACGTATAAGATCGAACCGTGCCATAAATCCATACGGCCTCTACAACGTTTCGCCCGAAACTTGAGAAACTGTCTGTGGGGGACTCTAAATACTCGTCAATACTTTGGCTGTGGATTTAACCACTAGCACGTCAGAGGTATTAGCTATATGTAACGGGCTACCAGGCATTGACCAAAAGGGAGGTTGATGAGCGAACTCATCCTGACACCCTACTGAGCCTGTCAGTGACAATATCCGTACAGTCTGGTCCATTCGTCTATGAGTATCGCATGGCAGGCCTAGGGGGTTGGTAAAAGTTAGACCCCCAAAAGTGGTACAAGTCGTGTCAGAGTGTAGCCCAGAACACCCTGAGATAGTACTGGAATACCTACCAATAAATCTCCTGCCTTAGCCAAGGACTTCGTGTAATGGCTTTCCTAGACACAGCGCGACCTCACCCCTATTACCGGGAGAGACGAACCCTTGCAGATCCGCTCACTGCCTCCATGTGGCTCGGGACTGTACCCAACTAAAACCTGTTTGCACGACTCCTTTGAGCCGTGGTAGGGTAGTAATCAAAGCACAGTAGGAACTCACACGAGACAAATGACGATCTCAGGTCGATGAACTAACCTGTACACATGTCACCAGGGAACTGCTATCTGATGTCAGGTATAAGACCAACTAGCAGGTTCCCGGCGAGTCCTGTCCGGTGTATTCATAACCCAATGAGCACCTGTATACATCTTAGGTGATCCAACTGACACTAATGGCTTGTGAGACCAGCCACCGCCCCTCGTCGGGGTCTCGACTGTATACACTAGTCTACTCCGGAGTATCGATGCCCTGTCTCGAAAACTCCCACGACTAGGGACCTTTTAAGGATGTGCTTATAGACCCCAGCTCCCACGTGTATGATCGCCATCATACTGCTGGCCGTCAAGCAAGAATCCTAAGGGCTCTATCAACGTGAAATAGTGACCTGTAAGGTCACCTAAAGCAGTACACGATGATAAAGATAAACCGGATAGCATACTATCATCTTGAGTAAGACTGTTCTACCGGCATAGGTCCTCCCTCAATCATTGCAATCACGTGCTTGTGATCCAATAATTGACTCTGAGGGCACTATATCCAACAATCTCCCACTTGCACTCAAGGCTAATTATTGCGATGTCGCATACTCATAGCCCGTATGATACCGAACACCCAACTCCTCTTCTAATCAGTCTCACAAAGCCCGTTTGCGAAACTATTGCGTTCGAGGAATAGCCTCAGTGAGTGGATCCGCCCTGATGTTTCTTTCTATGTCTCTCTTTGTCTCAAGTTCGCGGAGAAAACCATCTCCCGAAATGAGTAATACCTGTCTTAGAATATGTTTGGATATCTGATGGGACCTAGTTCATAAATGAACTCCAAATCCAAACTTCTTAGACTGTATCGTCAACTGAAACCAATCAGTATCCTGCGCCATGCCTCCCTCAGTATCCGCTTGGACTACCTGTCTAAAATACTGCCCCTCGTCAAAGGGAAAACTATAATTCTGACAGACACTCTGTCATCCAGGTCACCTTGGAAGCCTGGAATGATAACCGTCTCCTAAAGGAGGCTGCCGTTATCAAATCCCTAGAACATCCATTTATGTTCTAAAACTGCTTCCGAATGTCTCTCCAGGATAGGATTAATATCAACTTACTGCATCTTGTGCAAAAACAATATCTGGTGTGGTACTTGACATCTCATGATTGACTCAATTGCCTAAGCGAGTGATCTGCCAATCATGCACATCCCTCTCCCCTTTAGTCTGTAAGACACCTTTAGAGAGGGTGACTCCATCACCTGCAGATACACCACCATGCCAGGAGTCGTCCATCCTAAAACACCTTTAGAATGCTGTCTAGGTACCCAGATTGGGATACTACCCAAATCTAGATCTAAAACCATAGATCTAGTAACCAGAATGTCCGATATTATATCTATATCCTTATGTGGAGAAACCACTGTGTGATAACCAAAGCATAACCGATCGTAGTATAGGAATTTCACTTCCTACTCTGTGTATGTCATCCAAATAACAGGACATCACACCCTACTACCTTCTTAACAGATCCATCCCCTATTCTGATGAAGTCAAACCTATGACTGTCACATCAGAAATAGATGATCTATCTCCGCTATATCTACTTTAGTCCATAAATAGACATAAGCTACTTATCCACTATGCTTCCGCTGCTCCCACTGACTACGACAACCCTCTGGCAGAGTCATATACACGTACACTTCTAAACCTAGTTTAGAACTGTCGGGGATAGTGCCCTCAGAGTCAATTATTGGATCACAGGCACGTGATTGCAATGATTGAGGGAGGACCTATACCGGTAGGACAGTCTTACTCAAGATGATAGTATGCTATCTGGTTTATCTTTATCATCGTGTACTGCTTTAGGTGACCTTACAAGTCACTATTGCACATTGATAGAGCCCTTAGGATTCTTGCTTGACGGCCAGCAGTATGATGGCGATCATATACGTGGGAGCTGGGGTCTATAAGCACATCCTTAAAAGGTCCCTAGTCGTGGGAGTTTTCGAGACAGGGCATCGATACTCCAGAGTAGACTAGTGTATACAGTCGAGACCCCGACGAGGGGCGGTGGCCGGTCTCACAAGCCACTGGTGTCAGTTGGTTCACCTAAGATGTATACAGGTGCTCATTGGGTTATGAGTACACCGGACAGGACTCGCCGAGAAAAATGCTAGTTGGTCTTATACCAGACGTCAGATAGCAGTTCCCTGGTGACATGTGTACAGGTTAGTTCATCGACCTGAGATCATCATTTGTCTCGTGTGAGTTCCCACTGTACTTTGATTACTACCCTACCACGGCTCAAAGGAGTCGTGCAAACAGGTTTTAGTTAGGTACAGTCCCGAGCCACATGGAGGCAGTGAGCGGATCGGCAGGGGTTCGTCTCTCCCGGTATTGGGGGTGAGGTCGCGCTGTGTCTAGGAGAGCCATTACACGAAATCCTTGGCCAAGGCAGGAGATTTACTGGTAGGTATTCCAGTAGTATCTTAGGGTGTTCTGGGCTACACTCCGACAAGACTTGTACCACTTTTGGGGGTCTGACTTTTACCAACCCCCTAGGCCCGTCATGCGATGTTCATAGACGAACGGACTGGACTGTACGGATATTATCACTGACAGGCTCAGTAGGGTGTCAGGATGAGTTCGCTCATCGACGTCCCTTTTGGTCAATACCTGGTAGCCCGTTACGTATGGCTAATACCTCTGACGTGCTTGTGGTTAAATCCACAGCCAAAGTATTGACGAGTCTTTAGAGTCCTCCACAGACCGTTTCTCAAGTTTCGGGCGAAACGCTGTATAGGCCGTATGGATATATGGCAGGGTTCGATCATATACGTGCGGTATTGCACATATCATGATCGGACGGATAATACTAGCGGGCTTTGGTTTAAGCCGGATCCTAGTATTGTACAGTGTAGATTTTGTCTCATTGCATTTGTATTCGGTCGGAATACAAATACGGGTATGTATATACAGTCGCGGGGTTTTCCTGTAATTTATTACGGGATCGTTTTTCTGAAGTTGCCAGTTTGCATTTCGTTTCGGCCATTTTCCTTTGTATCTTTCTTCGGCTGAATTTTGGTGGAGGGGGTTATTTGCAATTGTGCATGGAGAAGACTTTTTGTGATAGCTTCATGATGGTTCAACCATCATTTGACTTCTTGGTTCATGATTGCTCATGATTGCTTGACTTTTGGGTTATGATGATAAAGGGTTATGATGATGGAGTGATGATTGCTTTTGGTTTATGGTCACCCTCTCTCCCCTTGTGCTCACCCCCTTGCATTATTTCCCTCCTCCATATTTGTTTTGGTCGGCCACTTCTTGATGAGGGGAGGATTAATTTTTGGTGTGGGAAAAATTCTTGTTCTCATCTTTGCATACACCAAAAATCCTAAGCTCATTTTCCATTGTTCATTCCTCCATCATTATGGCAACTTCATATCCGTGAGAGACAAACTATCTCTACAGTATTCTTGGGCATGTCGGCTCGCCAACTTCGTGCCCGAGTTGCCTCGGTTCAGAGGTGGGAGCCCGTAAAAGAACCCGGCTATGTGGTGCCCGTTCCGACGAGGAGATGAAGACCGGAGATTCCGCGAGGAGATCGAAGTGGAGGCCGAAGACCGAAGGACACGGATCGCTCGGTATAGCTCTCTACCCGTTCTCTAGTTAGCTAGGAGTAGGTTAATGGCCCGATCCGGGTTTAAAAGTCTGCGGTAGCGCCGGTTCTAGTTTTTAGAAAAGTTTTTGTATTCCGCATTTTGACCTCGTTAAGACGGCCGGGGCGCTGCCGTGCACTTACACTGGTATCAGAGCCACGCCATTAACCTAGTCTAGCTTGCTCTAACATGTTTACAAGTTTGATCGAATGGATTTTCCAAAAACCGCGTTTCCATGTCGTACTTTCTGTCAATTTTTTCTGTGCTGTAAAAATTATTTGGTACATTGGAAAATTACGTGCAGGTTTTTTTTATGAATTCTGTGAAAATTTGGTAGGTTGATGTTACTGTAGCGCGGCGGATCCGCGGCCGTACTGTAGCTTCAGTTCACCAAATTTCTACAGTGGCTCTCTGACATGGAAATAGGGTTTTTGGTATGTTCTGTTTGGGCCCAGATTTATTTTGAGTGCTACAGTTTGTGCTTGGGGCCCACTCCGAAAAATTTAGTCGATCGAAAATTTTAAACATGTTAGTTCACAGTATTTACATTATATCTGTGACCGTGAATGTCATTTGATCGGTAAATCCTGTCTAACTGCTATAGCCCTTTTAGACGGATTTGCGAACGTGACATTCACGTTGATGTTCTGTGTTGTGCTGTAATGTTGCGGATTGTCGTGGTGGATAGCCTGGATGCAATGGTAGTACAGTTTGGTTTATTATGTACATTTGATATTGCGGGGCGAGCGTCCGACATGTGGACTGCCGTTACTGCCTGTTTGTATATTATTCTTTTGGGGCACGACTGGGCTGAGGTCGATGTACCCGTTGTATGTATATTTTACTTTCTGTACTAGGATTACCCCGCGGAGGGGTGCACGGATAGCCGGATTCTAGAGGGCAACGAGCCCGCATCTCATGGCTTTGAGACGGAAGGGGCTTCACTCTAGAATTGGCGGGCTATTCGCCGCACTCATAGGGGGTACAGGTTGACCCAAGGAGGGGTGCTTAAGTTACCGGATTCCGTGAAGTGCTGGGTGGTCCATTCATGTTGCTGAAGGGGGCTGCCTCGCTTCAGGTTTTGGCAGGTAACTTGCCGCGCCCGTAGGGGTCTAGGATTTCATTGCACAGGCTATCCACACGACCAGGGGAACGTCGGGTTTCAGTAGCGGCTCTATGAAACCCGGGGATCCCAGATATCTGTATTGTTCTGTGATGCTTATTACATTTCTATGATATTGCATTTTATCACGCCTTGAGCGAATATTATATATTGATATATATACTAGTAGATGTTGTATATGTTTTGCATCCGCGCTAGTCCAGTCCCCGCTCTGTCGTTAGTTAAGTAACCTAACGGGTAATGACGGGACCCAGTGGCGAATGCGGGTGGCATATACGTATATCATTATTTTCGTTCTTTATTGGTGTGATCAATTGATGGGACTGCATTGATTCGGATCAATGAAAGTTAAACAAACCTATTCTGATGTTGTTGGAACATTTTTCAAAAAGCTGTTATTGCAAGGGCGTTCTCTTTTGTTTTGTACAGTGGTATTCGGTTATGAATATCGAGCACCTCAGTCGACGAGGTAAGGGCCGAGATCCCTTCACCGGGAGTGACCCCTTGGACAGAAGTTTGCGTCAGGGCAATAACTTCACTATAGTCGATTACTTTTGCTTTGTATCGTGGTATTCAGTTGGAATATCCTGCACCTCATTCTACGGCGAAAGAGCCGAGATCCCTTCACCGGGAGTGACCTCTTTAGCAAAGGTTTTCGTCACTATATTTTTAAAAGCTATCCAGTTCCTTCAACGATATCAAGTTCATTACGTTAAAGGTTTTTTGCCAGAAACCATTCGTAGCCCTCCGTCATTTCAGTTAAATGTTCGGTAGTATTCAAGCTATGTATTTTGACCTACGCCAAGGCATAGTGATTGGTAGCTACCGGATATTTATCTGTTGCATAGATAGATGCGTTAGTTTGGGACAGTCGTACTACTATTTTGGCCTACGTCAAGGGTATGTATGGGTGGGTTCAAATTAACCTGGACAATGACGGGTAGAACTTGACATGTGACTTATGATATTTTGGCCTACGTCAAGGTCATAAGAGCATGGGGCAAAAATCACATCGGGAGTTTCTAAAGAAACTGAAACGTGAGTGGATTCCATCACATTATCATGCAATGATAGTTGGATCCCGATTCCCACTGATGAGTTGGTTTACTCCTCGGGTGATCCCGACTAATTCTCCTTTCAGGTTTGGAGGAGAATTTGACGTTACAGTGGGAGGTTTCCTGATTAGATAAAGTGATAACCATTCTGATCTAGGTTAGAGTGCACGCTGAGTGTTTCTTTTCTCTCTCTCTTTGGCAGCGACCATGACCCGACCCTGAACTATGACTCAGTGACCAAAATTAACCGAACCTTCTTAAATACTGGCTTTTGGATTGTCTGAGTTGCAAACCTCATTACCACTCCTACTTTTACCCTTTTCTCCAGGACACCCCGTATTACTACGGACGTCCACTTCCATTGGATAAAACCATCGTATGGTTATATACGAACTCGAAGGAATTTATTCGAGAATGGTTTCCGGTTCTAGAGAAAACGAATAGGACTATTCAGTTGTCTTTTCCTTTTACCTTCTCTCAGGTTGTGAGTGCTCCTTGGATTAGGACAGTACACCTATTACGCAAATTGGATAGTCTTCTTCTAAACCATAGGCAGGTGCCGACCGGTAGGGAATGAAGAAAACCAATTAGCCTAACGATGGTGTACAGAAGGTATTAAGTAAAGACAAATAAAGGGATTAGATGGAGGGCAAGGTAGACTGCGACTGCTATTCACGACCAAACCAAGTATTTCTTCGCCAATTCTACTTCACCTTTGTATTTCTCCAGAACACTCCGTATCACTACGAAGATTCACAGTTTATTGGATACTCCATCGTATGGTTATATACGAACTCGAAAGGAACTTGTTCCAGTTCGGGGATGGATTCTGGTTCAGGAGAAATAGGAATAAGGTTTATTCAGTTGTCTTTTATCTTCACCTTCTCTCGCATTGCGAGTGCTCCTTGGATTAGGGCAGTACACCCATTATGCTTATTGGATAGTCTTCTTCCAAACCATAGGCCGGTGCCGAACGGTAGGGAAGGAAGAAAACCATTTGGCCTAAAGGGGTGTGCAGAAGGTAATGACTAAAGACATATGAAGGGATGTGGAGAGATGTCATAGAAATATATGGTTACAGTTGTGAATCTGGATAATGGAAGAGGCATTACTAGGAATACCAGGATACCCCTACGAAACATTTCAATGTTTCAGTTTCACTGTGTGCTGTTAAAAGAAAACTGATTTCCCAATTAGACACTTGCTCCAGGGTATGTATTTATCAGGTATGTTTCTCACATCTGTATGGTTTTACAGATGATGAGTGGGAGTAAGTTATTGGGAATTAGGTGATTGTCCTCATTATATCGGAATTCGTTGTAATTGGTGATATTTGAGGAAGTTACCTGGGTTGTTTGCCGGACGACAAATATTTGGTTTTGAATATCCGCTGTTATGCACCAATTTCAAATTGATATATCTATACGTCTATTTTTATAGAGTGAGATATACCTTTTTGAAATTATGTCCATGACATTTACCTATATCAGTGGATGGTTAGGTAAGGAGCATTAAACAGCGGTGTAATTCTTCTTAACTATAAGTATAGTTTTCAACCTACGACGCACAGGGTTTGAGTTATTAGACTCAGAAGACTTATACAGAGGATTGTTTATTGTCCAGTATCCATTAGGACAGAGGGGTTGGTCCTCGTACTATATTCGGTTTACTTATGACTTCTCTAGTTTTTAGACAAGTGTTTCGTAGAAACGCAAGCTCCGAATTTTGAGAAGCTATAGGTATAAGAATAAAGTAGAGAACCAGGTGTTGCAAGTATCAGGATTCTTCAAGGTGATCGAAAATGTAGATACTTGTGTACGGTATTCAGTTAATAGTAATGGTTTTGAGAAACTTGTTTCTCTTTCAGGTTACTCATAATTGGAAGCACTCCTAAGTTGGCCTCCTTCCATTTAATTGACATGCACTGGAGACAGCTGCATGATTTGAATCTGGTTCCAATTAAATCAGTGCCTATGTTTCTATATTGGATATAGAACAGTTCATATCTTGACACTGTTAAGGTACGGGGAGTTGTCCGGCTTATGCTTAAAACCAGACTCCAGATAACTTAAGGCACATTTCTGTAATGGCTGTTTGTGGGTTGAACCGGGCTATGACGAGGGTTGACTTTCTACCATCTGGAAGATCAATAGTGATATTGTTCTTAACTTGCCACAGTTTTAATAAAAATGGATTTTTTCAGAAAACAGTAGTGGGAGTATGGTAGAACTGGAAGTGATTCCAGAACCGCAAACGATTACTGAAAATTTGATAAGAACCTAAAGATTCAATCTGGTTTGACATTCCATTGGCCACTCCGCAGATATGGTGGGTAACCTCAGGCACCCGAGAGGTACTCCGGATCCTCAAGGACGGTGGCAGGGAGGTTCTTGTTTACCCAGACTTGACACTACTGTTGTTCCAGGCTATGAGACCCGGCAGAAGGATGAGTATAGTATCATTCTAAACTAGCTTTAGAAGTGTACGTGTATATTATTCTGCCAGAGGGTTGTCGTAGTCAGTGGGAGCAGCGGAAGCATTGGTGGACAACAGGCTTATGTCTATTTATAGACTAAAGCAGATATAGCGGAGATAGATCATCTATTTCTGATGTGACAGTCATAGGTTTGACTTCATCAGAATAGGAGATGGATCTGTTAAGAAGGTAGTAGAGTGTGATGTCCTGGTATTTGGATGACATACACAGAGTAGGAAGTGATATTCCTATACTACGGTCGGTTATACTTTGGTTGTCACATAGTGGTTTCTCCATATAGGAATTGAATATTATATCAGACATTCTGGTTACTAGATCTATGGTTTTAGATCTAGATTTGGATAGTTTCCCAATCTGGGTACTTAGACAACATTCTGAAGGTGTTTTAGAATGGACGACTCCTGGCACAGTAGTGTACCTGCAGGTAATGGAGTCACCCTCTCTAAACGTGTCTTACAGACTAAAGGGGAGAGGGATGTGCATGATTGGCAGATCACTTGCCTAGGCAATTGAGTCAATCATGAGATGTCAAGTACCACACCAGATGTTGTTTTTGCACGAGCTGCAATAAATTGATATTGATCCTATCCTGGAGAAACGATCGGAAGCAGTTTTAGAACATAAGTGGATGTTCTAGGGATATGATAACGACAGCCTCATTCGGGAGACAGTTATCATTCCAGGCTTCCAAGGTGACCTGGATGACAGAGTGACTGTCAGAGTTATAGTTTTCCCTCTGACGAGGGGCAGTATTTTGGACAGGTGGTCCAAGTGGATACTGAGAGAGGCATGGCGCAGGATACTGATTAAGTTCAGTTGACGATACAGTCTAAGAAGTTTGGATTTGGAGTTCATTTATGAACTAGGTCCCATCAGATATCCAGACATATTCTAAGACAGGTATTGCTCATTTCGGGAGATGGCTTTCTCCACGAACTTGAGATAAAGAGAGACATAGAAAGAAACATTAAAGCGGATCCACTCACTGAGGCTATTCCTCGAACGCATTAGTTTCGCAAGCGGGTTTTGTGAGACTGATTAGTAGAGGAGTTGGGTGTTCGGTATCACATGGGCTGTGAGTATGCGACATCACAATAATTGGCCTTGAGTGCAAGTGGGAGATTGTTGGGGATAGTGCCCTCAGAGTCAATTATTGGATCACAGGCACGTGATTGCAATGATTGAGGGAGGACCTATACCGGTAGGACAGTCTTACTCAAGATGATAGTATGCTATCTGGTTTATCTTTATCATCGTGTACTGCTTTAGGTGACCTTACAAGCCACTATTGCACATTGATAGAGCCCTTAGGATTCTTGCTTGACGGCCAGCAGTATGATGGCGATCATATACGTGGGAGCTGGGGTCTATAAGCACATCCTTAAAAGGTCCCTAGTCGTGGGAGTTTTCGAGACAGGGCATCGATACTCCAGAGTAGACTAGTGTATACAGTCGAGACCTCGACGAGGGGCGGTGGCCGGTCTCACAAGCCACTGGTGTCAGTTGGTTCACCTAAGATGTATACATGTGCTCATTGGGTTATGAGTATACCGGACAGGACTCGCCGGGAATATGCTAGTTGGTCTTATACCAGAGGTCAGATAGCAGTTCCCTGGTGACATGTGTACAGGTTAGTCCATCGACCTGAGATCGTCATTTGTCTCATGTGAGTTCCCACTGTACTTTGATTACTACCCTACAACGGCTCAAAGGAGTCGTGCAAACAGGTTTTAGTTGGGTACAGTCCCGAGCCACATGGAGGCAGTGAGCGGATCGGCAGGGGTTCGTCTCTCCCGGTATTAGGGGTGAGGTCGCGCTGTGTCTAGGAGAGCCATTACACGAAGTCCTTGGCCAAGGCAGGAGATTTACTGGTAGGTATTCCAGTAGTATCTCAGGGTGTTCTGGGCTACACTCCGACACGACTTGTACCGCTTTTGGGGGTCTGACTTTTACCAACCCCCTAGGCCCGCCATGCGATGCTCATAGACGAACGGACCGGACTGTATGGATATTGTCACTGACAGGCTCAGTAGGGTGTCAGGATGAGTTCGCTCATCGACGTCCCTTTTGGTCAATATCTGGTAGCCCGTTACGTATGGCTAATACCTCTGACGTGCTAGTGGTTAAATCCACAGCCAAAGTATTGACGAGTCTTTAGAGTCCCCCACAGACCGTTTCTCAAGTTTCGGGCGAAACGCTGTAGAGGCCGTATGGATATATGGCAGGGTTCGATCATATACGTGCGGTATTGCACGTATCATGATCGGACGGATAATACTAGAGGGCTTTGGTTTAAGCCGGATTCTAGTATTATACAGTGTAGATTTTGTCTCATTGCATTTGTATTCAGTCGGAATACAAATGCGGGTATGTATATACAGTCGCGGGGTTTTCCTGTAATTTATTACGGGATCGTTTTTTTGAAGTTGCCAGTTTGCATTTCGTTTCGGCCATTTTCCTTTGTTTCTTTCTTCGGCTGAATTTTGGTGGAGGGGGTTATTTGCAATTGTGCATGGAGAAGACTTTTTGTGATAGCTTCATGATGGTTCAACCATCATTTGACTTCTTGGTTCATGATTGTTCATGATTGCTTGACTTTTGGGTTATGATGATAAAGGGTTATGATGATGGAGTGAGGATTGCTTTTGGTTTATGGTCACCCTCTCTCCCCTTGTGCTCACCCCCCTTGCATTATTTTCCTCCTCCACATTTGTTTTGGCCGGCCACTTCTTGATGAGGGGAGGATTAATTTTTGGTGTGGGAAAAATTCTTGTTCTCATCTTTGCATACACCAAAAATCCTAAGCTCATTTTCCATTGTTCATTCCTCCATCATTATGGCAACTTCATATCCGCGAGAGACAAACCATCCTACACTTCACCTACAGTATTCTTGGGCACGTCGGCTCCCCAACTTCGTGCCCGAGTTGCCTCGGTCCAAAGGTGGGAGCCCGTAAAAGAACCCGGTGATGTGGTGCCCGTTCCAACGAGGAGATGAAGACCGGAGATTCCGCGAGGAGATCGAAGTGGAGGCCGAAGACCGAAGGACACAGATCGCTCGGTATAGCTCTCTACCCGTTCTCTAGTTTGCTAGGAGTAGGTTAATGGCCCGATCCGGGTTTAAAAGTCCGCGGTAGCGCCGGTTCTAGTTTTTAGAAAAGTTTTTGTATTCCGCATTTTGGCCTCGTTCAGACGGCCGGGGCGCTGCCGTGCACTTACAAGAACGACGCTATACTCATCCTCCTGCCGGGTCTCACAGTCTGAAACAACAGCAATGGCAAGTCTGGGTAAACAAGAACCTCCCAGTCACCGTCTTTGAGCATACCGAAGTACCTCTCGAGTGCCTGAGGTTACCCACCATAACTGCGGAGTGGCTAATGGAATATCAATCCTGATTGAATCTTTAGGTTCTTATCAAATTTTCAGTAATCGTTTGCAATTCTGGAATCACTTCCAGTTCTACCATACTGCCACTACTGTTCTCTGAAAAAAAAATCCATTTTACTAAAACTGTGGCGAGTCTAGAACAATATCACTACTGATCTTCCAGATGATAGAAAGTCAACCCTCGTCATAGCCCGGGTCAACTCACAAACAGCCATTATAGAAATGTGCCTTGAGTTATCCAGAGTCTGGTTTTAAGCATAAGTCGGACAACTCCCCGTACCTTAACATCGTTAAGATATGAACCGTTCTATATCCAATATAGAAACAAAGGTACTGATTTAATTGGAACCAGATTCAAATCATGCAACTGTCTCCAGTGCATGTCAACTAAATGGAGAGAGAGAAGCCGATCAGCATTACTCAACTTAGGAGAGTTTCCATTTATGAGTAACCTGAAAGAGAAGCAAGTTCTCTTAATCATTACTATCAACTGAATACCATACACAAGTATCTACATCTTCGATCACTTTGAAAAATCCCGATACTTGCAATACCTGGTTCTCTACTTTATTCATATACCTATAACTTCTCAAAACTTGGACCTTGTGTTTCTACGAAACAGTTGTCTAAAAACTAGAGAAGTCATAAGTAAACCGAATATAGTACGAGGACCAACCCCTATGTCCTAATGGACACTGGACAATATACAATACTCTGTATAAGTCCCCTGAGTTGAATAACTCAATCCCTGTGTGTCGTAGGTTGAAAACTGTACTTATGGTTAAGAAGAATTACACCGCTGTTTAATACTTCTTACCTAACCATCCACTGATATAGATAAATGTCATGGACATAATTTCAAAAAGTTACATCTCACTCTATAAAAATAGACGTACAGATATATCAATTTGAAATTGGTGCATAACAACGGATATTCAAAACGAAATATTTGCCGTCCGGCAAACAACCCAGGCGATTTCCTCAAATATCACCAATTACAACGAATCCCGATATAATGAGGATGATCACCCAATTCCCAATAACTTACTCCCACTCATCATCTATAAAACCATACAGATGTGAGAATCAAACCTGGTAAATACATACCCTGGAGTAAGGACTAATTGGGAAATCAGTTTTCTTTTAACAATACATAGTGAAACTTAAACATATAAATGTTTCGAAGGGGTATCCAGGTATTCTTAGTAATGCCTCTTCCATTATCAGATTCACAACTGTAACCGTATATTTCTTTGCCATCTCTCCAAATCCCTTTATATGTCTTTAGTCATTACCTTCTGTACACCCGTTTAGGCTAAATGGTTTTCTTCTTTCCCTACCGTTCGGCACCAGCCTATGGTTTGGAAGAAGACTATCTAATAAGCGTAATAGGTGTACTGTCCTAATCCTAGGAGCACTCACAACCCGAGAGAAGGTAAATATAAAAGACAACTGAATAAAACCGTATTCCTATTTCTCCTGAACCAGAATCCATCCCCGAACTGGAACAAGTTTCTTCGAGTTCGTATATAACCATACGATGGAGTATCCAATAAACTGTGGATCTTCGTAGTGATACGGAGTGTTCTGGAAAAATACAAAGGTGATATAGGATTGGCGAAGAAATACTTGGTTTGGTCATGAATAGCAGTCACAGTTTACTTTGCCCTCTTACTAATCCTTTTATATGTCTTAATTTATTACCTTCTGTACACCATCGTTAGGCTAAATGGTTTTCTTCATTCCCTACCGTTTGGCACCTGCCTATGGTTTCGTAGAAGACTATCCAATTAGCATAATAGGTGTACCGTCCTAATCCAAGGAGCACTCGCAACCTGAGAGAAGGTAAAAGGAAAAGACAACTGAATAGTCCTATTCGTTTTCTCCAGAACCGGAAACCATCCTCGAATCTGGAACAAGTTCCTTCGAGTTCGTATATAACCATACGATGGTTTTATCCAATGGAAGTGGACGTTCGTAGTAATACGGGGTGTTCTGGAGAAAAGGGTAAAAGTAGGAGTGGCAATGAGGTATGCAACTCAGACAATCCAAAAGCCAGTGTTTTAAGAAGGTTCGGTCAACTTGGACACTGAGTCATAGACAAGGGTCGGGTCATGGTCGCTGCCAAAGAGAGAGAGAAAAGAAACACTCAGCGTGCACTCTAACCTAGATCAAAATGGTTATCAATTTATCTAATCAAGAAACCTCCCACCGTATTCTCAAATTCTCCTCCAAACCTAAAAGAAGAATTAGTCGGGATCACCCGAGGAGTAAACCAACTCATCAGTGGGAATCGGGATCCAACTATCATCGCATGATAATGTGATGGAATCCACTCACATTATCACACTCCAGAAGGTATGCGTATATCTGGAAAGTTTCAGTTTCTTTACAAACTCCCGATGTTATTTTTACCCCATGCTCTTATGACCTTGACTTTGGTCAACAAATTATAAGTCACATGTCAAGTTCTACCCGTCATTATCCAGATTAATTTGAACTCACCCGTACCTACCTTTGACTTTGGCCAACAAGGCAGTACGACTGTCCCAAACCATCGCATCTATCTATGCAACAGAAAAATAACAAATAGCTACCATACACTATGCCTTGACTTTGGCCAACAAACATAGTATGAATACTAAGTGCTACCCGTCTGAAATGACGGAGGGCTACGAATGGTTTTTGGCGAAAAAACTTTAATGTAATGAACTTGATATCGTTGAAGGAACCGGATAGCTTTTTATAAAAATATAGTAACGAAAACATTTGCTAAAGAGGTCACTCCCGGAGAAGGGATCTCGGCTCTTTCCTCATAGAATGAGGTGCAGGATATTCCAAATGAATACCACGATGCAAAGCAAAAGTAATCGACTATAGTGAAGTTATTACCCTGACGCACACTTCTGTCCAAGGGGTCACTCCCGGTGAAGGGATCTCGGCCCTTGCCTCGTCGACTGAGGTGCTGGATATTCATAACCGAATACCACTGAGCAAAACAAAAGAGAACGTCCTTGCAATAACAGCTTTTTTTTGAAAAATGTTCCAACAACATCAGAATAGGTTTGTTTAGCTTTGCATTGATCCGAATTAATACAGCCCCATCAATTAATCACACCAATAAAGAACGAAAATACGATATATGTATATGCCATCCGCATTCGCCACTGGGTCCCGTCATCACCCGTTAGGTTACTTAACTAACGATGGAGCGAGGACTGGACTAGCGCGGGTGTAAAACATATACAACATCTACTAGTATATATATCAATATATAATAATCGCTCAAGGCGTGATAAAATGCAACATCACAGAAATGTAATAAGCATCACAAAACAATACAGATAATCTGGGATCCCCGGGTTTCATAGAGCCGCTACTGAAACCCGACGTTCCCCTGGTCGTGTGGATAGCCCGTGCAATGAAATCCTAGACCCCTACGGGCGCGGCAAGTTACCCGCCAAAACCTGAAGCGAGGCATCCCCTTCAACAACGTGAATGGACCACCCAGCACTTCATGGAATCCGGTAACTTGAGCACCCCTCCTTGGGTCAACCTGTACCCCCTACGAGTGCGGCGAATAGCCCGCCAATTCTAGAGTGAAGCCCCCTCCGTCTCAAAGCCATGAGATGCAGGCCCGTTGCCCTCTAGAACCCGGCTATCCGTGCATCCCACCGCGGGGTAATTCTAGTACAGAAAGTAAAATATACATACAACGGGTACATCGACCTTAGCCCGGTCGTGCCCCAAAAGAATAATATACAAACAGGCAGTGCCGGCAGTCCACATGTCGGACCCTCGCCCCGCAATATCAAATGTACAAAATACAACCAAACTGTACTACCATTGCATCCAGGCTATCTACCATGACAAAACCGCAACATCACAGCACAACACAGAACATCAACGTGAATGTCACGTTCGCAAATCCGTCTAAAAGGGCTATAGCAGTTAGACAGGATTTACCGATCAAATGACATTCACGGTCGCAGATATGATGTAAATACTGTGAACTAACATGTTTAAAATTTTCGATCGACTAAATATCCCGAAGTGGGCCCCCAAGTACAACTGCAACACTCAAATAAATCTGGGCCCAAACAAAATATTCCAGAAACCCCTTTTTCACTGTAGAAATTTGGTACTGTGAAGCCACTGTTCGGCGGCGGAACCGCGGCCAAAATGGGGTTATGGCCGCGGTTCCGCGGTGCTACAGTAATATCATGGCACCAATTTTCTCCAGTGTTCTCAGAAAACCCTGCTCGTATTTCTGCAACATACCAAATAATTTTTTGAGAACTAAAAAATTTCGACAGAAACACAGAATTTGAAAACACGGTTTCGGAATTTTCGTTCGATCGAAGTTCTAAACACGTTAGAGCAAGCTAGTAAAGATTAATGGCGTGGCTCTGATACCATGTAAGTCTACGGTAACGCCCCGGCCGTCTGTCCGAGGCCAAAATGCGGAAACAAAACTTTTTCTTAACTTGGAAACCGGCGCTACCGCATACTAAAAAACCCGGATCGGGCCATTAACCTACTACTAGCTAACTAGAGAAAGGGTAGAGAGCTATACCGAGCGATCCGTGTCCTTCGGTCTTCGGCCACCATCCCAATCTCCCCGCGGCAACTCCGGTCTTCATCTCCTCGTCGGAAAGGGCACCACATCGAGAAGTCTTTTTACGGGCTCCCGCTTCATCCGAAGCAACTCGGGCGCGAAGTGTGCTAGCCGACGTGCCTAAGATTGAAGTAGAGTATGTTGAGATCACTTTGTCTCTTGCATCCATGGCTTGGATGGAGGTTGAAGGTGTTGCCATTGGAGGAAGATAATGAGCTAGAGGAAGAAGAAGAAGAAGAGAAGGCTTTCTTATCTTTTCTTTTTCTTTTGTTGTGATAAAAAATGAGAGTGAGAGAGTGTTAGAAAAAGAAATACAAGAGCTAACATATCATATGGCAGCCCCCTTCTCTCTCCTCCTCATTTCATGACACAAATCAATCCATTAATGTGACACATTTGCTAAAAAAGAGACCATGACTCATAGTATATGTCTATGTCACATTAATGCATCTAATGATGATTTCTAGCTCATTATTTCCACCATCCAAACATTAATCCAAATGTTTGGTCCAACAAACAGATCCGGCAACATCTAAAGTAAACACGTGACGGATCACAAGGATACCCCTCACCTGTATATACATACCTGCATCCGTATTCTGACTGAATGCGAATGCGATGAGACTAAAGTAATCCAACAAATCTAATACTAGGATCCGGCTTAAACCAAAGCCCACTAGTATGATCCGTCCGATCATGATCCGTGCAATACCGCACGTATAAGATCGAACCGTGCCATAAATCCATACGGCCTCTACAACGTTTCGCCCGAAACTTGAGAAACTGTCTGTGGGGGACTCTAAAGACTCGTCAATACTTTGGCTGTGGATTTAACTACTAGCACGTCTGAGGTATTAGCTATACGTAACGGGCTACCAGGCATTGACCAAAAGGGAGGTCGATGAGCGAACTTATTCTGACACCCTACTGAGCCTGTCAGTGACAATATCCGTACAGTCCGGTCCGTTCGTCTATGAGTATCGCATGGCGGGCTTAGGGGGTTGGTAAAAGTCAGACCCCCAAAAGCGGTACAAGTAGTGTCGGAGTGTAGCCCAGAACACCCTGAGATACTACTGGAATACCTACCAGTAAATCTTCTGCCTTGGCCAAGGACTTCGTGTAATGGCTTTCCTAGACACAGCGCGACCTCACCCCTAATACCGGGAGAGACGAACCCTTGCAGATCCGCTCACTGCCTCCATATGGCTCGGGACTGTACCCAACTAAAACCTGTTTGCACGACTCTTTTGAGCCGTAGTAGGGTAGTAATCAAAGCACAGTGGGAACTCACACGAGACAAATGACGATCTCAGGTCGATGAACTAACCTATACACATGTCACCAGGGAACTGCTATCTAACGTCTGGCATAATCCCAACTAGCAGGTTCCCGGCGAGTCCTGTCCGGTGTACTCATAACCCAATGAGCACATGTTTACATCTTAGGTGATCCAACTGACACCAATGGCTTGTGAGACCGGCTACCGCCCCTCGTCGGGGTCTCGACTGTATACACTAGTTTACTCCGGAGTATCGATGCCCTGTCTCGAAAACTCCCACGACTAGGGACCTTTTAAGGATGTGCTTATAGACCCCAGCTCCCACGTATATGATCGCCATCATACTGTTGGCCGTCAAGCAAGAATCCTAAGGGCTCTATCAACGTGCAATAGTGACCTGTAAGGTCACCTAAAGCAGTACACGATGATAAAGATAAACCAGATAGCATACTATCATCTTGAGTAAGACTGTCCTACCGGCATAGGTCCTCCCTCAATCATTGCAATCACGTGCCTGTGATCCAATAATTGACTCTGAGGGCACTATATCCAACAGAAAAGACGGAGGGCTACGCAGGTTTTTAAGAAAACCATGAGCGTAATGAACTTGATATCGTTGTAGAATCGAGTGAATTTTGAAAAGGAATGTTTTTGAGGCTTTTACTAGTTTTGCTAAAGAGGTCACTCCCGGCGAAGGGATCTCGGCTCTTTCCTCATCGAATAAGGTGCAGGTTATTTCACAAATACCGCTATGCAAAGCAATAAACTATAGAAGCAATCAAAATACAAACCGAGTGGGTTGTAGTATCTGCTAGTTTCGCTAAAGTGGTCACTCCCGGTGAAAGGATCTCGGCTCTTTCCTTATCGAATAAGGTGCTGGATATTCTACAAAGAATACCGCTATGCAAAGCAAGAACTAGAGCTACCAGTTTTTAAACAAGTTTCTACAACATATTTAGGTTTCTTTTTCTTTCATTAATCTCATTAATGAAGTCCCATTTATTTATGCTTCCCAAGTATCACAGAAGAAACGAAAGCAACAGTATTAATTATATCTCATATATATAATATATAGGCATTCGTATGAGGCAGTAATATGATCTCATCACAGAACATTGCAGCAGAAGAATCACATATGAAATATTGGATATACTAGGAATTCCGTGTTTTAAGTTAAGCCAGTATAAAACACGGATTCTACGGTCGTGATGAATAGCCAAACCCATATCCCTAGACCCCTACGAGAGCGGCAAGCAACCCTACCAATTCTAGAGTTAGGAGACCCGGTCTCGACTCCTTGAGATGGTCTCCCACTGTACCCTAGAACCCGGTTACTTGTGCTCCCCGCCTTGGGTCTACCCTAATGCAGAAAAGTAGATAATATACAACGGTGACAGAATCCTCAACCCGGAAGTGCCCCAATAAAAGAATATTAAATACAATGAATTTTACATGAATGAAAAAGAAAAACTCTCATCTCATATAAAACCCCCGGCTATTCAAAACACGACGATCCAATATAACATATCACAGCAACACATAACATCACATATCATCAACGTAAGTAAATATGCGTAACCCAGTTGTCGTTGACATATAGCACCGAAACCGGCGATACACCACATATTACATTTACGGTCACAGAAAAGATAGTGTAAAACTACAACATTTGGAATCCACAATCACTTTAAACATCTTAAATCCGAGATATCACATACTTCGCATTTCATGCCTAACAATATGAATTCCACATATTGTATCACATTCCAGATAAATAGACAATGTTAAACTTTCCGATCGAATAAACAAACACCCAAGATTTCCCAAATAGCTCAACACTTGAGCGGAGTTCAAAAAGTCTCAGAACATGCCACAGCCGCTATGAACCAACCATAGAAGGGTCAAACCAACGCCTCACATGTGGTAACGCTAAACTACCACAAACCATATGGTTCAGTAGCGGTTTTGACGGTCACATAATCGAGTTAAGGTTACGTTCTTCTAGAGGGTCCACATATTCGCTTGCATGATTTTCTGAAAGTTTTAAACTCAGGAAAAATCCAACTCTTGAAAGTTTTCCGACAGGGAAAGAAGTGGGTTATGGATATCCGTTCGAACCTTTTAACACGTTCTAAATTACCCGGAAAAACTTAAACGAAGTTAAACTTTCCGATCGAATCAACGAGTTCCCAATATTTCCCAGAAAGCTCAACACTTGAGTAGAATTAAAAATTCCCAGAAGCATGAAAAAGTACCCAAGAATAAAGCCCTGAATTATTAGCCCCTAACTCCTAAAGTTGGCCGCGGAACAGCCGCCAAACACATGGTTTGGCCGCGGTTCCGTGGTCCCTTGAGCGGGTTATGGTTTCGTACTTCACAGTAATCCTTAGAATTCCCTGCATGATTTTCTGAGTATTTTTAATATGAAAAATTTTAACTTTTGAAATTTTTTCCAGAAAGTGGGATTTTTCGGGGTTTTGGAGTTCGATCGGACTTTAAACTTCGCCTACACAACGCCTAATGCTCTAGCTTGGCTCTGATACCACTGTAGGGTTGGCTTAGTACCTCAGCAAGGTTTTGGCAAGTATCAATCATGCTACTTTAAAAATTTTGGGGTGCTAAACAAACCCTAACCAAGATCTTAACTAGAGACTTAGGGTTAAACATGATATGTAAACACTTTAAAACTAAGTGAACAAGGAATACAACCTTTGTAGACCGGTCCTTCACTTCAATAGCTCCGTGTAGTATTCCCTTCGCTGTGATCACGATCCCCGGACTCTAGAATGGCTCCCATGAAGAAATGAACAAGCTTGCTTCGAAGTCTTCGAGGCCGAAGATGATCTACGTCGAGGAGACACCAGCTCATGCTATCTCATCACTAATTGTGCAGATTAGTGAAGCAAACACACTCTACTAAATGGCAAGTAGTAGAGGATGATGAAGTAGGAAGTTTGCTCACTTTAGAAATCATTTTCTCACATTTTATCTCATACCTCCATTGAAGCTAGAAAGCTTTTCATGGAGCTTGATGAAGAAGAAGAAGAACTCATGAATAATTCATCCTAATGAATTATTGCACCCATGCTTGAGTTAAAGATATCATGCTTAACTCATGTAGAGAATTAACTCATGGCTATGGTTAAGGGTTGGGTCAAGTAAAATATCCTAAGGAATGACAAAAGAGTGGACTTTGTCAAAGTTCTACAAGCTTCTCCAAGCTTAAAACTTTGACCAAGTCTTTTGCTCTTTTGTAATAACTTAAGAAATAATCAAAACCCTAATTTAACCCTAGCATGGTATAAGTCTCATACACCCATCTTGTATGTATCATCAAACATGACACAATACATGTACACAAATATACATATCACATATATATACAATGTGCACATCAAGTGAGAAAAGAAATCATTAGTGAGCTAAATATTAGTTAATGTAATATAATATATCAAATATATAATTATACTTTAAATTATTAAATCAACTTTTGATTTAATAATCCGGCTATAATACATATAACCGACCGATATCACAAATTGCGAGATTAGAATGCGGTATCACATACTCGCATTAATCTCGGTCCCGCACATATTGTCACGCCCCGGTTCCCAGAGTACGCTAAGATAGGCACGTGATAGAGCCAACCATGTTACCTGTGGATAGAAAATATCCCTCCACAATCACATTACGGCTGTAGAGATTTCAAGAACAATAATAAACAACTATCTAATACATGTCCATGAGCCAGAATAACGAGTCAAGAATAAAATAATGCGGAAGCAAAAGATCCAATACATAATAACTGGAATGTACGTCCCATAATGCGGGCTCACATCAAAAATGAAAATACTGAAAGGGAAACTAAACTAAACTAATAACAGGTCCTTACTGCTCGGCCTGTTCACTGAAACGCTCCCGCTCGGCCTGCAGCAAAGGTAAAGGATCTGGGTCATGCAAAACCCAGACGTCAGTGCGTCGTAATATCAAGCAATAATAAAATTAAGGAGTAGCAAGGCATGCAGGTATGAGTATGAACAGTAAAACATGTATAACAGTAACATACATAAAGACAGTGAAGGGAAAAGGCACAGATGACGTGCAGTGAGCAATCTAAACTGGTCTACTCGGTTAACTACTCTCAAGTGTTTGAAATCAATTTGATGAATTATCGATGTAACTCAATAGTATCCCGTGCATGCCCGGGACCACGGTCAAGACTCTCGGGCTGAATCCGAGACATGCCGCTAGGCAGTAAAAGGTAGTATGTAAAGACGAATGATGTCAGCAGCATCATTCCGGGGCTGGCCTAGCCCGTAAGACTGATCAGTAAAGGCATCGAACTGTCGAGTTAAAAGTCAGGTTTCATCATTGATTTCCCCATACCCCCAAATTATGTGTTCAAGTCAGGTATTGATAAATCTGGAGCTAATGCCAATACAGGATCAAGCAGGTACATGTTTGTCTGAATAGACAACAGAAAATGTCCGTAGGGACAACAGGTCAAGATTGTCGGCATTAGTAACAAGATCGGGTAACATGTCAAACTATGGTACATTAGGTCATGTCAGGTGGTGTACATGTATCATGTCATGTCAAGTAGTGCACAGGTATCAAGTCATGTCAGTAGTAGGGTATCAGGTCATGTCAGGTAGTGCACAAGTGTCGAGTGGGTGCTCATAATCAAACTGTAATAAGTATGGGTACACAAAATCAAGTATGGAGTACTAATATAACAATAAAATGGAATAATGTGATATGGTATGCCAATAAATATAAATTCAAAGATATGGATGCACAGTTATCGATTAGGGTTACATTTATAGTTCCAATACTAATTAGGATGCTCTTTATTAAACATGGGATGTTAATATCACAGTGTTATGTATTAATATGATTTATGGATGCAGTTATATGTATTTTAAATGAGATGGATGCAAACGGGTATCCGAAAAGTTATAAAACTATAAAATGGTAATGTGGGATGTACAACTAAGCAATATGTGATATAAATATTGATATAGATGCAGTATATTGTAATCTAGTATGTAACAAGATAAGTTTCATAACCTAGATCTGAAATAATATGAATGGATGCAAACGGAACATCAAAAAGCTATAATATGAAACATGGGATACTAGATTTAAAATACCGGTATGATATTTATTTAAGTAGGTATATAATGAGTTATATAGCATGTAGCAAGATTAACTTGCCTAGACGGAACGAGAACGGATTTGTACGGAACGTCCTACGTCGGCGAAATGTCGCGACGCGCGCACGGTACACGGAACGGGTCCAAATAACACACGAGGGTGATCACGCAGGTAAGGTACGTCGTCTGGATCGTCGGCGTTGTCATGGCTCTGGCGAACTACAGAAATCAAGAATTAGAGAAAAGAAAAGAAAAGAAAGAGAAGAAAAGAAAGAGAAGAAGAGAAAGCTCACCGTGGTTGCAGAGAGGAGTCGCGAGGGTGTCGACGGCCGTGAACGAGCTCCGGCAAAGCTAGGGTTTGGTGTTAGGGTTTCGGTTAGGGTTTGGGTTTTGTTTGCTGGGGTGTTGCTGGGTTGTAGGAGGAAGAACGGAGGAGATAGGGAGAGAGAGGAGATAGGGAGAGAAAGGAGATGGTGATGGTGGTGGTGTGAGGCTAGTGTCGTCGGCGATGAAGGAACGGCGACGAGGTGGTGTGGGTTTTGGTTTCTTGGTGTGTGCAGGGGTGTGTGCAGGGATCTCGGGAATGAAAGGAGAAGCCAGAGGAGAATGAAGGAGATGATGGAGATGAGGGTGGAGGCGAGATCGAGAGAAGAGAGGCGATGGCTTAGGGTTAGAGTTTGAGAAAAGATGATGGGTCGAGGAGGAAGAGCTCGGGGTTTATTTAGAAAATGGAGGAGGGAGAAAATATATATAGGGATATTATGAAGGGAGGTGATCGTAAGCGAGAAGGGAGGTGACGAGATCCTACAGCTACAGAGATTGCAAGAGGAGAGAGAGAGGATCGAGAGGAGAGAGATAGAGAGAATCGAGAGGAGAGAGAGAGGAATAGTGAACAGTGAGGAGAAAGAAAATTGGAAGGTAGCGGGAGAGAGAGAAAGAGAGAAAGACAGAGAAGAGAGAGAAGAGAGAGGGAGAGACGAGTGGGGGCTACGAGACAGAGGGAGAGAGCTGGAGAGAGAGAGAGAGAAATCTGGGTTGTTTTAATTTTTAGTTTTAAAAAATATTTTTAGTTAGTTAATTAAATTCTTATGAACTGGTAAAAACTATTAGAACGAATTTTTTTTAAAAAAAATTAAATAAATTGAATTTTGGCGGGATATGAAATATTCCAAAACGCGCCCGGGTCGGATCTAAAAATTCAGATTTAAAAATATGAAAAATATATGCGACGTCCAAAATTCAAAATAAATGCTCAGGTAACGAAAATGCATACCCCCAAGGACGGATGCTCGTACGTGCGCGTAGCCATCCAAACACGTCCGTTTCATTGAACGGGACGAGAACAAAATGCCTGGATGCTACCACGGGGTTAGGGGTATCATGCAGGCCATGTTATGTAATTTTAAATTATTTTACGTGACTTAAAATGTTATATGGTAAAAGATGCAATACCAGATAAAATGCCATTATGCACTAAACATGAAAATGCACAGTCTACGCAACAAGTCGGGGTAATTCATAAATATGAATCAAACAAGTTCAAGCAAGCGGGTCGGGTCGAATGCAATATAAAATGTAAAATACCATTCGCACCCAAACATGATAAATAAAGAAATACCCCAAATAAGAAAATACGAGAACTGGAATTGGTATAAATGAACTAGGTTGTTACATTATACCCAACTACAAAAAGAATTTCGTCCTCGAAATTCCAAGAACAAGAAAGGATAAACAATCAAGAAACTACAAGAATAGATGTGGAAACTTCTGTCGAATTTCATCTTCTTGTTCCCAAGTTGATTCTCCATGCGAGCGATTTCCCCAAGAAACAAGTACGAGAGGGATAAGCTTGTTCTTAAGAACCTTTTCCCTCCGATCCACAATCGACATCGGTCGTTCCTCAAAGGTTAAATCTTCTCGTACAGTCAGCTCCGAATGATCCAGTACGTGTGTTTCATCTCGAACATATTTATGGAGTTGAGATACATGAAACACGTCATGAACATTCGCCAAAGATTGCGGTAACACCAATCGATACGCCACTTCTCCAACACGCTCCAAAATCTCGAAAGGCCCAACGAATCGAGGACTAAGCTTGCCCCGACTTTCGAAACGAATCACTCCTCTAGTCGGTGATATCTTCAAGAACACCAAATCACCAACAGCGAACTCTAGAGGTCTTCTTGATGTGTCGGCCCAACTCTTCTGCCGATCTTGTGCTGCCTTCATATGATTCCGGATAGTGTTAACTTTCTCTACTGTCTGCACGATCAAATCTGGTCCCAACAATCTTCGTTCTCCAACATCGTCCCAACAGGAAGGTGAACGACACTTGCGACCATATAATGCTTCGAATAGAGCCATCTGAATAGTCGCCTGAAAACTGTTATTGTAAGAAAACTCCACCAAGTGTAGATGATTCTCCCATGAACCCTTGAAGTCTAACATGCAAGCTCTCAACATGTCTTCAAGAGTTTGGATCGTTCTCTCCGACTGGCCATCTGTTTGAAGATGATAAGCTGTACTAAACTTCAATCGAGTCCCCAAACTTTCCTGTAAGCTCCTCCAGAAGTGTGATAAGAAACGGGTGTCACGGTCGGACACGATGCTCACCGGTACTCCATGCAATCTTACAATCTCCTGCATGTACCGTTCTGCCAATGCTTTCGTTGATTGACCAACTCGAAATGGCATGAAATGAGCTGCCTTGGTCAATCGATCAACAATCACCCAAACTGCATTGTTGCCCTTTGGACTCCGCGGTAAAGCTGTCACGAAATCCATGGTTATATATTCCCACTTCTATTGAGGAATCGGAAGTGGCTGCAATAAACCAGCAACCTTTTGATGTTCAGCCTTAACTTGCTGACACACCAAGCACTTTGCTACAAAGCGGGCAATCTCCCGTTTCATGCCTTCCCACCAGAAATGCTGTCGTAGATCTCGGTACATTTTCGTGCCTCCTGGATGTACGGAATATGCGGAACTGTGCGCCTCCTTCATAACTTCTTCACGAATATCTCCTTTTGGCATACACAAACGGCTACCATAGCGCAACGAACCATCTTCATGAATCAACAAGTCTGTTCGAAGTCCAGCTTCAACCTGTTCTCGAAACTTCTGCAATCTTGGGTCCTGCAATTGCGCTGCTTTAATGTTCTCGATCAACGACGACTGTACTTGCAGCTGCATCAATTGTCCGGAAGAATGCGGTAGCACAATCTCCAAATCGAATCTCCGAAAGTCTTCAATAAGTTCCTTCTGTGCAGTCAACATCCGAATTGCTGGCAACCGACTAAGCGCATCCGGCATAACATTAACTTTCCCCGGATGGTATTTAAGATCAAGATCGTAGTTAGCCATCAGCTCCAATCATCTACGCTGCCTCATATTAAGCTCCTTCTGTGTGAATACGTACTTTAGGCTTTTGTGATCGGTGAATACTTTGACCCTTTCGCCCAATAAGTAGTGTCTCTAAATCTTCAAAGCGAAAATCACAGCTGCTAGCTCCAAGTCATGAGTTGGGTAATTCTTCTCATGGGTCTTCAACTGTCTCGATGCGTAAGCTATAACCTTCCCATGCTGCATCAAAACACATCCTAATCCTTTCCCAGATGCGTCGCTGTGAATCACCAATCCTCCGGAACTGTTTGGTACAGTCAAAATAGGAGCGGTTATCAATCTCTGCTTCAACGCCTCAAAAGCTGACGCACACTTATCCGTCCACACAAATGGTACTTCCTTGCGCGTAAGCTTGGTCAAAGGCTCAGCCAAACGAGCAAAATTCTCCACGAACCTTCTGTAATACCCGGTAAGTCCAAGAAAGCTTCTGATCTCTGCAACGTTCTTCGGAATCGGCCAATCTCGAACTGCTGCAATCTTTTCGGGATCAACGGCGATTCCATCTCCGGACACGACATGCCCCAAAAACTTCACTTCTTCAAGCCAAAATTCGCACTTGCTCATCTTTGCATACAATCTTTCTTGCCTCAATATCTGCAGTGCGATCTTCAAGTCTTCTGCATGCTCTTCTATGCTCCTCGAGTAAACTAGAATATCATCAATGAACACCACTATAAACTGGTCCAAGAATGGTGAAAAGATTCGGTTCATCAAGTCCATAAATATCGCTGGTGCATTCGTTACTCCGAAGGGCATCACTAAATACTCGTAATGTCCATACCGAGTTCGGAAGGCCGTCTTGCAAATATCTTCTGATTTAACTCTGACCTGATGATATCCGGATCGCAAATCCAGCTTCGAAAATACTCTCGCGCCACTAATCTGCTCGAATAATTCGCCAATGCGAGGGATTGGGTACTTGTTCTTAATAGTCACCCGGTTTAATTCTCGATAATCGATGCACATCCTCCTTGTGCCATCTTTCTTCTTGACCAGAAGAACCGGAGCTCCCCAAGGTGAGTTACTGCTGCGAATCCAACCCTTCTCAAGTAATTCGGTAACCTGTTTCTTGACTTCTTCCAACTCTACTGGTGCCATTGGATAGTACGCCTTTGAGACTGGCGCTGCACCAGGAACAAGATCGATCGCGAACTCTACGTCCCGTTTCGGCGATAAACCTGAGATGTCCTCGAACACGTCCATGAAATCTCGAACTATACCTGGCGCTTCTTCCTTATCAACTTCCATCGACGAAAGAACATTGTTTGTCGGTCTAGCCCTAAACTCGACTGGCCCGATAGAACTGTTTCCTCCAGTAAAGATAAATTCCGGATGTCCGGGAATCAGGAAAATCACTTTCTTTGCCCTACAATCAATGTGAGCATGGAATGTGCCGAGAAAATCCATTCCAAAGACGACTTCATAACTGCCTGTATCAATCACCAAGAAATCTGCAAATAACTCCCGTCCGCAAACAACAACTGAACAATCCTTACATTCTCTACTAGCTATGATCTTCCCATTCCCAGTGTGTATGTCCCAACAACTAGACATGGTCGTGCAAGCAATCGAGTGTGTAGCAATAAACTTGGACGACATAAAACAATGGGATGTACCAGAATCGAATAACGCTAATGCGGGAAAACCATGAACAAGTAGGATATCTGAAACAACTTCTCCTGAAACCTTAGCTTCCTCAGCCGTCAGGGTAAATGCTCGAGCTTGATTGGGTCCATGAGTCAGCTGCTTCTGTCCTTGAAACTGGTTCTGCGGTGGCCTCTGAACATCATCTTTCGTGCGAAGCTTTGACGGACAAGCGTTGATAGTATGATCCGCCGATCCACAAACCAAACAGAGTCCCCGCATCCTTCGACATTCCCTTTGCATGTATCTAGGTAAATGGCAGTAGTCACAAATCACGCTCCTTCTTTGATCAACAACGACAGGTTTCTTCATAGGTGTTACGCCACGTCGGTTCACCGGAATACCTCTGCGTACATGCGCTCGGTTCGGTGCAAATGCCGGCTTCCACACTGTAACTGCTTGCTGCTGCGTACTCCCAGTCTTCATAGATAGGCTCTGCTGCTCTCAGGCCGCTGTAAGTACTTGTGAGAAAGTGGTCAAACCCAGGGATATAATTTTCCTCTGGATGTCCACATCCAAACTGCGCATGAACCTTCGTGCCCTATCAGCTTCTTTGGCCACCAAAGGTCCAGCGAATCGACTGAGCCGTGTCCACTCAGCCGCATGCGCATCCACGGATCCGCCGTTCTGCTTTAAACTGATAAACTTTTTTTCCATTTCCTCCCGTGCAGTCTGCAGGAAGAACTTCTCCAAGAAACTCTTTGAAAAATCTGCCCAACCGATCGGTTTGGGCAAGCGGGTCTCTTCCACAAGCCACCATTCACGGGCATAGTTCACTAATTGGATGCGTACCACATCCACTCTCTTATCCTCTGGAATCTGTGCCGCAACGAGCAAATTCTCCGTATCAACTAGCCACTGCTCCGCTGGCAACGGCTCTTCCAGACCAGTAAAGACGGACGGACCAAGTCTCCTGAAATCCGCCACGGTACCAAGTCAACTGGTCTGGCCACAACATTGTTTACGGACTGCTGGACGGTCCGCAAACCTTCCTGAAAAACTTTGGCTTGCTGCTGGTTCAGCTCGGTCTGCCGTTTCTGGTTCTCCAGCATTCCACGAATTACTCCAAGCAAAGCGGCTTCATCAACGCGCCTCTGGTACGTTTTCAGATTTTTGCCTGCCATGTTCCTGAAACTACAACACCGAAAAGATTAGTATGATAACAGATTCAAAATATAGATCAAGGATATGAATCAAGACTAGAACTCCAAGTTACTCAAATAGAGTACCGCATTGTAACCATGCCGCGGTACATAGTTACAATCACATAACTCCACCCAAGTCGCCTAAATTCTAGAGATAAACAATAGGAAACCAAAGTTTCAAGTCGAGATGTAAAGAGGTTTGCATACTGTCAAGGTAAGAATCAGGAGGAAGTTAAGATTCAAAAATGGCAAGATGGCAAAGTGGCAGGACATGTTCCTAATCACGAGTATTCTGATTCGTGTATTGGGTCCAATACCCAACTACAAAATAATCAAACCCGATTAACCTAGATCCTATGGCTCTGATACCAAACAAATCCTGTCACGTCCCGCTTCCCAGAGTACGCTAAGATAGGCACGTGACAGAACCAACCATGCTACCTGTGGATAGGAAATATCCCTCCACAGTCATATTACGGCTGTAGAGATATCAAGAACAATAATAAACAACTATCTAATACATGTCCATGAGCCAGAATAACGAGTCAAGAATAAAATAATGCGGAAGCAAAAGATCCAATACAATAATAACTGGAATGTACGTCCCATAATACGGGCTCACATTAGAAATGAAAATACTGAAAGGGAAACTAAACTAAACTAATAACAGGTCCTTACTGCTCGTCCTGTTCACTGAAACGCTCCTGCTCGGCCTGCAGCAAAGGTAAAGAATCTAGGCCATGCAAAACCCAGACGTCAGTGCATTATAATATCAAGCAATAATAAAATCAAGGAGTAGCAAGGCATGCAGGTACGAGTATGAACAGTAAAACAGGTATAACAGTAACATACATAAAGAAAGTAAAGGGAAAAGGCACAGATGACGTGCAGTGAGCAATCTAAACTGGTTTACTGGGTTAACTACTCTCAAGTCTTTGAAATCAATATGATGAATCATCGATATAACTCAATAGTATCCAGTGCATGCCCGGGACCACGGTCAAGACACTCGGGCTGAATTCGAGACATGCCGCTAGGCAGTAAAAGGTAGTATGTAAAGACGAATGATGTCAGCAGCATCATTCCGGGGCTGGCCTAGCCCGTAAGACTGATCAGTAAAGGTATCGAACTATCGAGTTACAAGTAAGGTTTCATCATTGATTTCCCCATACCTCCAAATTATGTCTTCAAGTCAGGTATTGATAAATCTGGAGCTAATGCCAACACAGGATCAAGCAGGTACAGGTTTGTCTGAATAGACAACATGAAATGTCCATAGGGACAACATGTCAAAATTGTCGGCATTAGTAACAAGATCAGGTAACATGTCAAACTGTGGTACATCAGGTCATGTCAGGTGGTGTACATGTATCAAGTCATGTCAAGTAGTGCACAGGTATCAAGTCATGTCAGTAGTAGGATATCAGGTCATGTCAGGTAGTGCACAAGTGTCGAGTGGGTGCTCATAATCAAACTGTAATAAGTATGGGTACACAAAATCAAGTATGGAGTACTAATATAACAATAAAATGGAATAATGTAATATGGTATACCAATAAATATAAATTCAAAGATATGGATGCACAATTATCGATTAGGGTTACATTTATAGTTCCAATACTAATTAGGATACTCTTCATTAAACATGGGATGTTAATATCACAGTGTTATGTATTAATATGATCTATGGATGCAGTTATATATATTTTAAATGAGATGGATGCAAACGGGTATCCGAAAAGTTATAAAACTATAAAATGGTAATGTGGGATGTACAACTAAGCAATATGTGATATAAATATTGATATGGTTGCAGTATATTGTAATCTAGTATGTAACAAGATAAGTTTCATGACCTAGATCTGAAATGATATGAATGGATGCAAACGGAACATCGAAAAGCTATAATATGAAACATGGGATACTAGATTTAAAATACAGGTATGATATTTATTTAAGTAGGTATATAATGAGTTATATAGCATGTAGCAAGATTAACTTGCCTAGACGGAACGAGAACGGATGTGTACGGAATGTCCTACGTCGGCGAAATGTCGCGACGCGCGCACGGTATACGGAATGAGTCCAAATAACGCACGAGGGTGATCACGCAGGTCAGGTACGTCTTCTGGATCGTCGGCGTCGTCACGGCTCCGGCGAACTACAGAAATCAAGAATTAGAGAAAAGAAAAGAAAGAAGGAAAGAAAGAGAAGAAAAGAAAGAGGAAGAAGAAGAATGAGAAGAAGAGAAAGCTCACCGTGGTTGTAGAGAGGAGTCGCGAGGGTGTCGACGGCCGTGAACGAGCTCCGGCGAAGCTAGGGTTTGGTGTTAGGGTTTCGGTTAAGGTTTGGGTTTTGTTTGCTGGGGTGTTGCTGGGTTGTAGGAGGAAGAACATAGGAGATAGGGAGAGAAAAAAGATGGTGATGATGGTGGTGTGAGGCTAGTGTCGTTGGCGATGAAGGAACGGCGACGAGGTGGTATGGGTTTTGGTTTCTTGGTGTGTGCAGGGGTGTGTGCAGGGGTGTGTGCAGGGATCTCGGGAATGAAAGGAGAAGCCAGAGGAGAATGAAGGAGATGATGGAGATGAGGGTGAAGGCGAGATCGAGAGAAGAGAGGCGATGTCTTAGGGTTAGAGTTTAAGAAAAGATGATGGGTCGAGGAGGAAGAGCTCGGGGTTTATTTAGAAAATGGAGGAGGGAGAAAATATATATAGGGATATTGTGAAGGGAGGTGATCGTAAGCGAGAAGGGAGGTGACGAGATCCCTATAGCTACAGAGATTGCAAGAGGAGAGATAGAGAGAGGATCGAGAGGAGAGAGATAGAGGATCGAGAAGAGAGAGAGAGAAATAGTGAACAGTGAGTAGAAAGAAAATTGGAAGGTAGCGGGGGAGAGAGAAAGAAAGAGAAGAGAGAGGGAGAGACGCGTGGGGGCCACGAGACGGAGGGAGAGAGCTGGAGAGAGAGAGAGAGAAATCTGGGTTGTTTTAATTTTTAGTTTTAAAAAATATTTTTAGTTAGTTAATTAAATTCTTATGAACTGGTAAAAAATATTAGAACGACAATTTTTTCTAAAAATTAAATAAATTGAATTTTGGCGGGATACGAAATATTCTAAAACGCGCCCGGGTCGGGTCTAAAAATTCAGATTTAAAAATATGAAAAATATATGCGACGTCCAAAATTCAAAATAAATGATCAGATAATAAAAATGCATACCCCCAAGGACGGCACGTACGTGCGCGTAGCCATCCAAACACGTCCGTTTCACTGAACGGGATGAGAACAAGATGCGTGGATGCTACCACGGAGTTAGGAGTATCATGCAGGCCATGTTATGTAATTTTAAATTATTTTACGTGACTTAAAATGTTATATGGTAAAAGATGCTATACCAGATAAAATGCCATTATGCACTAAACATGAAAATGCAAAGTCTACGCAACAAGTTGGGGTAATTCATAAATATGAATCAAACAGGTTCAAGCAAGCAGGTCGGGTCGAATGCAATATAAAATGTAAAATACCATTCGCACCCAAACACGATAAATCAAGAAATACCCCAAATAAGAAAATACGAGAACTGGAATTGGTATAAATGAACTAGGTGGTTACACATATCACATATGTGCTCCTACTCCGTTTCGCATGAACCCGGAAACATCTATGTAGGACTCTAAAGACTCGTCAATACGCCGGCAGTAGGTGATGATCATATCAAACACTCACAAGCCGCAAGCGGTCTGCTAAACGTAACGGCCGCCCGGGTATTGAGCGATTAGAAGATCAACAAGCAAGCCTGCTATAACTCCTGCGAATCAAATCAGTAATACTACCGTACAGTCCGGTCTCTTCATCTGATATGTCGTATATCACAGCCTGGGTTTAATACCCAGCCTCTTTTTATACCCATATCCGTATTTATGAAAATTGTCACTTACAAATTCGTTAGTTTATATTTAAAATTATTTTAGTTTAAAAACCCTATTACCAATCTATTTTATATTTTTCCCAAACTCTTTTATTGCTATTTCCAAGCTGGCCCCTTTCTTTTCCCTATTATTTTATCCCCTGGTCCGAGCCTTTTTTCCCATCCCAGCATTAATCCCTCAGCCCAAGAAATTCCTATCAAGTTAATTTATTTAAACAAAAAATTTCCAACCATAAAATTCCCAGCCCAAGTTTTACCCCGGCCTTTCCCCATCTCCTCAGCCCAACTTTAAAATTTTCTTTCCTTCTATTTTCCCTTACTATTCCAGCTTCCCCGGCCCGTTTCTTTTCTTTTCCCATTTAATTTCTTTTCTCCATCGGCCCAGCAGCCCGGCCCACTCCCTCTCAGCCCAAAGCTTTTCCCTCTTCACCGACCCGCTTCACCTAACCCGACCCGCTTCGCTTCTCCTCTTCCCCAACGGCTACTTCCCATTTTTCTCGCTCGAATCTTCCCGTTGCGCCCTCGTCGCCGCTCCTCGCGCCCATGCTCGCGAGCGTTACCCACGACGCGCACCCCTTGTCCCCTCTACCCTTCACCACCTCTCTTCTCTCGTACACACCCACTTCTCTCTCTCCCTCTCAAACTCTCACTCTAGTCCCTGCGCACCACTGTAGGGTTCCTAGGCACTCTCAAGAGGTCTCACAAGGTATCAACCATGCTAATTTCAAATTTTACGGTGCCGAGAAACCCTAGATACGGATCGTTGGCTAGAATTTTAGGCGAATAAGAAACTAGTAAACTACTTTACTAAGAGAACGGAAATACAACCTTTGTAGATCCGGTCCTCCACCTCCATAGCTCCGCAATGAAGTCTCCTCGCTGTCCAAATGGAAACCCGGGCTCTAGCATCGGCTTCATCGGAGAATGGACGGGCTAGGTCATCGACTACGATGCCGAAGATGATCTACGTCGAGGCATCACTAGATTAAGCTCCAACTTCACCAAGTCATGAAACTTGTGAAGAAAACACACTCTACTACTTGGCAAGAGGTAGAGGATGAAGAAATAGGAAGTGGGTAGATTTTAGAATTGGATTTCTCACTCATTTTCATCAATCACCATTGATGGAATCAAGGTTTCTTCAAGTGAAGAAGAAGAAGAAGATGAATATTATGATGAGTATTTTTCAAAAAGGAAATAAAATGAATACTTATCATAATGTAACCATGGTCAAGTGTAGAGAATAGACTAGGGTTAAGTGGAATGGTTAAGGTTAAGCATGAGACAAAGTGGTGACGTAGTCAAAGCTTCATGAAGCTTCAAATACAAACAAAGAAAGCCACCATCTTTCCCATTTTCTTTTCCAAAATAAAATAAATGAAATAAATAAATAAATGAATAAGAAAAGAAAACCCTAACCATTCATATAACCATGGTTTAATCTTTACACAAACCCAAGTAAACATGTATCATCAAACATGATACAATCAAGTGCATAAAAGTATATCACATATACAATGTGTACATCTGAGTGAGAATATCCATTTAAAATGAACCAATACTAGTTAATGCAAAGTAATATATCAAATATATAATTATGCATTAAATCATTAAATCAACACTTGATTCAACGATCCGGTCATATCGCAAATAACCGACTAGTATCCAATGTATCGGCTTATCGAATCAACCCTCGATTCGATAACTAGGTTATATCGCATATAACCATTCGATACATTCATCGTGAGAATAGAATACGGTATCATATATACGCATTATTCTCGGTCCCGCACATATCTCATATGCGCTCCTATTTCGTTTCGCTTGAGCCAGGAAACCTCTGTGTAGGACTCTAAAGACTCGTCAATACGCCGGCAGCAGGTGATGATCATATCAAACACCCACAAGCCGCAAGCGGTCTGCTAAACGTAACGGCCACCCGGGTATTGAGCGATCAGAAGATCGACGAGCAAGCCCGCTCATACTCCTGTGAATCCAACCAGTAACACTTATCGTACAGTCCGGTCTCGTCGTCTGATATGTCGCATATCTCGCCTAGGGGTGGTAAACGTCAGACCGCAGTAGCTCGATAAGTTGTGTCGATATGAGGTCTATAACAATTCGAGAAACTACTGGTAACACTTACCAGTAAATCTCAGCAACCCTGGCCAGGGATTTCCGGTTATAGCCAATCGAACACAGCGCAATATCAACTCCCTATACCGGGAGAGACGAATCCCCTCCTATCGCTCATTGCCTCCATGTGATTCGGGACTGTACCCAAAAACCACCGTTTTGCACGCCCTCTTGGACGTGGTAAGGTGGAAATCAAAGCACAGTGGGAACCACACAAGACTCTATGACGATCTCGGGTCAACAGACTACTCTGTACCAGTGTCACCAGAGAACTGCCATCTGACGTAAGGTATAATACCATCTGGAAGTTCTCGGCGAGTCCGTCCAGTGTACCCAGTCTCCACTGAGCACCCGTATATCATCTCTGATGTCAAACACCAATGGATATGAGATCATCCATCGCCCATCTGTATGGGTCGAGAAGGTATACGCTAGTCTACTCTGGTATATCGATGTCCCGTCTCGATATACCCACGACTAGGGACTTTGAAGGATATACTTATGGACTACCATGTCCCCACTAGTATGATCCGCATCATAGTCCAGGTAGTCAAGTACACATCCTAAGGGCTTTACCAACATGTAACAGAGAGACAATCAGTGTGCACGTTAAGGTAAAGAGTAACCAGATAGCATACTATCATGTCGAGCAAGAAAGTCCTCCCTATATATGTCCCAGCATCCACTACAATATACATCCAATGTATAGTAATGGCCTCTAGGGCATATATATAACTAACAATCTCCCACTTGCACTAGGGCCATCTGACAGCAGTGGTTGTAGTATCTCATACTCAACCATCCCATAAAAATCTCTCTCTGGGAACAGGCCTTTGTGAGGGATCCGCTTTGTAGTCCTCTGAGTCTTCTCTCCAAACCTCGATCCCCTGGAGATCAATCATCTCCATGATCAGGTAATACTGCCTTAGAATATGTCTGGATCACTGATGGGACCGGGGTTCCCGGGCCAAAGCCACACTTCCATTGTCACACAATGGTAGGAACCTAGTTCATCTCATGAACCAATATACACCCAAACAGCCTCTTTGGTAGCATCTTAAGTAGCGATGTATCCAGCCTTTATCGTCTAGTATGTCACGGTATCTAGTTTGGAACTCTTCCAACATACCGTCCCTTTACTGAGGGTAAAGACAATGCCTGTGACTGACATTCAGTCGTTCTTATCACTCTGGAACACTTCCAGTGATTCTCCCCAGGATCAACTGATACCATCTCACTACAACTAGTGAGTGTCCTAATATCCATTTAGATCTATCTCATAGATCCAAAACCCAGGATTTAGGAGGTATCACTTTGATCCTATATGGAGAATCATTGTGATAAGCGGAGATTGACCGAGCGTAGCATAGGAAACTCCTCCCCTATCAAGAGTATGTCATCCACGTACTCTACGAGGATCACCACCATACTCCCTACTACCTTTTTGTATATACAAGGTTCATCTACCATTTTGATGAAGTCAAACTTTTTGACAACTACATCAAAACAGACGTTCCAACTCTGCGATGTCTGCTTTATCCTATAAAGCATCTTGCACACGTTTCCGCTGCTCCCACTGTCTATGAAGCCCTCTGGCTGTGTACTTACAGACGCTCTCTTCTAAAACATCATTTTAGAAAAGCAGTCATGGCATCCAACCGCCAGATATCGTAGTCATGGTATGTAGCCGTGGCAAGTAGTATCCGGATGGACTTAAGCATAGCCACTGAAAAAGGTTTCATCATTATCCACGCCTGGTCGATGACGAAAACCTTTAACAAGTCTAGCTTTGAAAGTCTCAACTTTTCCATCTACACCAAGTAATCTTCTCAAGATATACTTGCTCCTGATGGGGATTTAACTCTTCAGATATAGCAACCAAAGTCCATACTTTGTTGGTGTACATGGATTCCATCTCAGATCACTAAGCATCCAGCCATTCTTACAGAGTCTTACTCCTGACGGCCAGCTCGAAACTAGTTGGGTCATCATCTCATGATGCAATCCTCGCTCCCACTGTCATAGAGGAACCAAAGTATCTCTCAGGTGGGTGAGAAACCCTACTAGATCGGCGGAGAGGCTGAGGTTCGTTGGTAACTATTGAATCCTTTGGTTCTGTCAAATCTTCAACTGCAGTTTTGTATAGCTGGAACATTTCCAGTTCTACATAACAGATCTTGCCTCGAGTTTGTCCGGATTATGCTTTTAGACATAGTCCGGACAACCCCAAATCTTAACCAACTTAAGATATGGGCTCTTCCCTTTCCATATCACATATGAAGCGGTAGGCAACGGATTTGATTTGAACCCTATTCAATAGGTATGTAGCTTCTCAAGTGCATAACTCCCAAAAGGAAATAGGAAACTCAGCAGTACTCATCATAGAGCACACCATATCACATAGGGTGCTATTGCTCCGCCCCGATATACCATCGTGCTATGGTGTATACGGAGGAGTAATGCCGAGAGAGAATCTCATTCTCCTTTAGAATAATCCAGGATTTCCGTGCTCAAGTATTCTCCTCCTCGATCTCATCAAAGGACATAATACTTATACCTGTTTTGGTTCTCTACTTCCAACTTATATTCTGTGAATATCTCAAAAGGTTCGGACTTGTGTTTCAACAGGAACATATGTCTGAATCTTGAGAGATCATCAGAGAATGTAATGAAGTACAAAGAACCGGTCTTGGCATGTGTAGACAGGGGACCTACATACATCAACATGTATCGTCCCAAGAGTTTACCAACTCTTTCTCTGTTACCAATAAACAGAGCTGTGGTCATCTTATCTCTGTGACATGACTGGCAAGTTTCATAAGATGTAAATTCAAACAGATTTAAATATGCATCTATGTGCAACTTCAGCTAGTTGGGTCACATTGATATGACCTAGTCTACAATACCTCAAGAAGGATTCGTTCATTTCTGAACTCTTCCTCTTGTGTGTGTTCTGTATACTAAGAACTGTAGTTTGATTTAGAACATCAATGCTTTTAGATAACGTGCCTGAACCGATCAACTTTTGATATGGGAAATGTTCAAAACATTATCCAACTATACAAAATCTTATCATTTCTTTACTAATAAAGAGATTGATATGATTTTGTATATCAGGTTCGGTATCTAATAACATTCGTTCAGAATCAATGTATTGGTAATACAGGGTGACAGTGACCAACAGACTTGGCTGCAACACTTGCCCCGTTTTCTGTCTCATGAAACTTATCACCCGTTCTCAGTTCTCTACCTGTCTGTAGCCCTATGTAACAGATTACATATCTGGGATCCTGATCTGGTATCAAATACCCAGGACGCAGAGGATACTGAGAAACAGTTCTTTGTAATGAACACACCCGAAGATGATGCATCAGCATGCACTCTCTTCGTTTGGGCGGCACGGGAAATCTGGTATTCCCCAATTTCCTGCTCTGTCTTATAACAATTATAAGTTGGAGCGGGACCAACGTTCCCCAGCTCAGTATAACAAGCGAGTTCGGTCAATATTCCGTATTATTATCTTGATTAAGGCGTGATATGGTCGCTACCTAGAGAGAGAGAGAAGAAAACACTCAGCGTGCGCTCTTGCAAGAATAGATTGGTTATTATTTTATCTAATCAGGATGGCTCCCACTGCTTTTTATCAAATCTTCCTTCAAACCCTAAAAGGAAAGACTAGCCGGGATAAATTACACACTACAAGTTCGCCAATCTTTCAGCCAGGCCAGTGTCGGTACTTTGAGGGAGGTCCCCCGTGCTTTCGCACGAACCTAATTAATGTAAACCTCGTTTTCCCAGAGGCGTAACCCCATTGACACCTTTCTAGACACCTACTTGATCGGCTAATTGTAATGTGTAAAACTCTCTCAGGAGTAACAATTACTCGCAGCGGGTATCGGGATCCAACTATCTCATAGAAGGTATGCAATCTCATTGCAAATTTCAACACTTGAAATTCCCGATAATATTTTGCCCCTAGCGTGCTATGACCTTGACGCAGGCCAACAAACCATAGTGCGCCAGTCAAGTTCAACCCGTCATTTCCTGATTGAATTAAACCCACCCGCACGACCCTTGACGCAGGCCAACAAAGTCGCACGACTACCCTAATCCAATCTGCATCATATGCATAAGCAAATAAATACTAGTTAGCTACCGCACACTACGCCTTGACGCAGGCCAACAAACGTAGCACGAATACTAACTAGCACTTATCTGAAATGACGGAGGGCTACGACATATTTTTCTGAAAACCTATTGCGTAATGAACTTGATATCGTTGTAGGATCGAATGATTTTGAAATGGAGTGCTTTGAGGCTTTTCCAGTTTTGCTAAAGGAGTCACTCCCGGTGAAGGGATCGTCGGTCCTTTCCTCGTCGAATGAGGTTCGGGATATATCATATATATCACTGTGCAAAGCAAAAACTCTTAAAAGCAATCAAAAGACAAACCGAGGGGTGTAGCATCGGCCAGTTATTGCTAAAGGAGTCACTCCCGGTGAAGGGATCTCGGTCCTTTCCTTATCGAATAAGGTGCAGGATATATCATATATACCTCTGTGCAAAACAAGAACTGTAGCTACCTGTTTTGATTTTGAAATTCAATTCTACAACATCTTTAGGTTTCTTTTATTTCATTAATCTCATTAATGAAGTCCCATCATTTAAGTACCTAAACATCACAGATAAATACGACGTACACTTATGCCATCCTCATTCGCCTCGATGTCCCCTCGTGCACCGTTAGGTTAGGTAACTAACGGCAGAGCGGGGCAGGGCTAGCGCGGGTGTAAAACATAAGTAACGCCTATATAATATATCATATATACTATATACAGTATCTATCACAGAACATCACATGATCACATCACAGATATCGCAGCAGAAGAAACATATGAAATATTGGATATACTAGGACGTCCGTGTTTTCAATACGAGCCAGTATAAAACACGGATTCCACAGTCATGATGAATAGACAAACCCACACCCCTAGACCCCTACGAGAGCGGCAAGCAACCCTACCAATTCTAGAGTTAGGAGACCCGGACTCGACTCCTCGAGTTGGTCTCCCACTGGACTCCAGAACCCGGTTCCTTGTGCTCCCCTCCTTGGGTCTATCCTAGTGCGGAAAAGTAAATAATATACAGAGGGTGACATCTTCCGCAACCTGGAAGTGCCCCAATAAAAGAATATTACATACAAGTTTTTACATGAATGAAAATGAAAAAACACTCATCTCACATAAAAACCCCCGGCTATTCAAACACGACGATCCAATATAACATATCCAGCAACACATAATATCACATGTCATCAACGTAAGTAAATATGCGCATCCCAATTGTCGTTGACATATAGCAACGAAACCGGCGATATCACATATTACACTTACGGTCACAGAAAAGAAAGTGTAAAACTACAACAGTTGGAATCCGCAACCTCTTTAGACATCGCATGCCTAATCAAATGAATTACTTAGACATCGCATGCCTAACAATTATAGACCCCGCATTTTAGTCTCATAATCGAAAACACTTTTCAATATCAAGTCGGGCAATTCAACAAGATTCCCGACATCCTGATCGAATGCTCGTCGCAAACTTTAGTAGGCGGCTGCACCCCCGATACCGTCGACGAAGTGCACCAAGGCGGAACACCGCTACCGCGAGCACCCGAACGGATGCTTTCGGCGACGGGGTTTTCCTACAGTCACTTGGTCGGAGCTATGGAGTGATGCTGTCTATTAAGTTTACCCACCGAGTATCCGCGTACGCTACGTGATTGCGACGGACTTTTGATCACATCAAAATTCCGTGGCAACCGATCAAGTGAGACTAAACTGCTATGTTTATAACATTCATTCAGTTATCTCATAACTGCTTGTGAATTCCAATTATTGTATCACATTCCGGATAAATAGAAAACGTTAAACTTTCCGATCGAACAATCGAACACCCAAGTTTTCCCGATACAGCTTAACACATGAAATAAGTCTAACGACATTCAGTTCGTGCCTCAGTACCAACGGTCCAGCCGTAGAAGGGTCAAGCCAACGCTTCACATGTGGCACGCCGTACTGCCCCAAACCCTAAGGTTCAAAGGGTAGTTCAAGACGGTCACATAATCGAGTTAAGGTTTGTTGTCTTCTAGAGGGACCATCGTGTTACTTGCACTACTTAGAACGTGATTAAACTACAGAAATATCCAACACTTGGAAATTTCCCGACAGGGGAAAAATTGGGTATTTATATCCGGTCGAACTTTTTAACATATTCTAAAATTTATCCGGAAAGCCACATAGACAAAATCTAATACTCCGATCGAAACACCGAATCCACAAAACAACCCCAGAAAATTCAACTCTTGAATAAATATTAAAAATTCCCAGAAAATCCAGCATAATAAAATAGGAGTTACTGTGCAAACAGGGGATGATGATGTCATACTTTAGCCGCGGAACCGCCGCAGAAGGCATGCTTCTGCCGCGGTTCCGCCGCTCTTTGTACTGTTCATGAGTCAAATTTTGCACCGTAATTCTTATAATTCTCTGCTGAATTTTTTTAAGCATTTTTAATGTGGAAAAATCCCAGTTTTTAGAAAAAGTCCAGAGAGCATGTTTCGGGTTAGGGTTTTGGTTCGATCGGACTTCAAACTCCGTCTACGCATCGCCTAAGGCTCTAGCTAGGCTCTGATACCACTGTAGGGTTCCTAGGCACTCTCAAGAGGTCTCACAAGGCATCAACCATGCCAATTTCAAATTTTACGGTGCCGAGAAACCCTAGATACGGATCGTTGGCTAGAATTTTAGGCGAATAAGAAACTAGTAAACTACTTTACTAAGAGAACGGAAATACAACCTTTGTAGATCCGGTCCTCCACCTCCATAGCTCCGCAATGAAGTCTCCTCGCTGTCCAAATGGAAACCCGGGCTCTAGCATCGGCTTCATCGGAGAATGGACGGGCTAGGTCATCGACTACGATGCCGAAGATGATTTACGTCGAGGCATCACTAGATCAAGCTCCAACTTCACCAAGTCATGAAACTTGTGAAGAAAACACACTCTACTACTTGGCAAGAGGTAGAGGATGAAGAAATAGGAAGTGGGTAGACTTTAGAATTGGATTTCTCACTCATTTTCATCAATCACCATTGATGGAATCAAGGTTTCTTCAAGTGAAGAAGAAGAAGAAGAAGATGAATATTATGATGAGTATTTTTCAAAAAGGAAATAAAATGAATACTTATCATAATGTAACCATGGTCAAGTGTAGAGAATAGACTAGGGTTAAGTGGAATGGTTAAGGTTAAGCATAAGACAAAATGGTGACTTAGTCAAAGCTTCATGAAGCTTCAAATACAAACAAAGAAAGCCACCATCTTTCCCATTTTCTTTTCCAAAATAAAATAAATGAAATAAATAAATAAATGAATAAGAAAAGAAAACCCTAACCATTCATATAACCATGGTTTAATCTTTACACAAACCCAAGTAAACATGTATCATCAAACATGATACAATCAAGTGCATAAAAGTATATCACATATACAATGTGCACATCCGAGTGAGAATATCCATTTAAAGTGAACCAATACTAGTTAATGCAAAGTAATATATCAAATATATAATTATGCATTAAATCATTAAATCAACACTTGATTCAACGATCCGGTCATATCGCATATAACCGACTAGTATCCAATGTATCGGCTTATCGAATCAACCCTCGATTCGATAACTAGGTTATATCGCATATAACCATTCGATACATTCATCATGAGAATAGAATACGGTATCACATACACGTATTATTCTCGGTCCCGCACATATCTCATATGCGCTCCTATTTCGTTTCGCTTGAGCCAGGAAACCTCTGTGTAGGACTCTAAAGACTCGTCAATACGCCGGCAGCAGGTGATGATCATATCAAACACGCACAAGCCGCAAGCGGTCTGCTAAACGTAACGGCCACCCGGGTATTGAGCGATCAGAAGATCGACGAGCAAGCCCGCTCACACTCCTGTGAATCCAACCAGTAACACTTACCGTACAGTCCGGTCTAGTCGTCTGATATGTAGCATATCTCGCCTAGGGGTGGTAAACGTCAGACCGCAGTAGCTCGATAAGTTGTGTTGATATGAGGTCTATAACAATTCGAGAAACTACTGGTAACACTTACCCAGTAAATCTCAGCAACCCTGGCCAGGGATTTCCGGTTATAGCCAATCGAACACAGTGCAACATCAACTCCCTATACCGGGAGAGACGAATTCCCTCCTATCGCTCATTGCTTCCATGTGATTCGGGACTGTACCCAAAAACCACCGTTTTGCACGCCCTCTTGGACGTGGTAAGGTGGAAATCAAAGCACAGTGGGAACCACACAAGACTCTATGACGATCTCGGGTCAACAGACTACTCTGTACCAGTGTCACCAGAGAACTGCCATATGACGTAAGGTATAATACCATCTGGGAGTTCTCGGCGAGTCCGTCCAGTGTACCCAGTCTCCACTGAGCACCCGTATATCATCTCTGATGTCAAACACCAATGGATAAGGGATCATCCATCGCCCATCTGTATGGGTCGAGAAGGTATACGCTAGTCTACTCTGGTATATCGATGCCCCGTCTCGATATACCCACGACTAGGGACTTTGAAGGATGTACTTATGGACTACCATGTCCCCACTAGTATGATCCGCATCATAGTCCAGGTAGTCAAGTACACATCCTAAGGGCTTTACCAACATGTAACGGAGAGACAATCAGTGTGCACGTTAAGGTAAAGAGTAACCAGATAGCATACTATCATGTCGAGCAAGAAAGTCCTCCCTATATATGTCCCAGCATCCACTACAATATACATCCAATGTATAGTAATGGCCTCTAGGGCATATATATAACTAACACCCACTCCCCTCGTCGCCGCCGACAACCCTATCACCCTTCAAACTCCTTCCCTCGCTTTCCCCTTCCAACCACCTCGTCTCCTCCTAGCAACCCCGCAACTCCTTCTCTACCCCCACTCCATTTCACTCAAGATCACACCACCACAACCCTTCCCTCCTCCTCTCGCCGGCCGTCTTTGACCGTTGCTGCGACCACCCCACCTTCGACCACCCCTGGTAACTCACCAACACCCATACATCCACACCCGAGCTCCCCACTTTCTCTCTCCCACTCCCCTGCACCCACTAACGGAGTCCCCTGCACTCCCAAATCGCTGCACCCCGACGACGCCGACGAGCTCCGGCCTCCGCAACCCATCTCGTCGACCCGAGCACCACCTCCCCACCACCACAAAGCCTCCTTCTCTCTCCCTGTGTCTCCTTCTCCCTCAACCTCTGCTTCTCTCTTTCTCACACTCTCTCAATTTCTCTAATTCTGTCTCTCGCTCTTTCTCACTTCCTCTCTCTCTCCGCTCACCACCTCACCTCTCCTCCACCCTCGTCATCATCATCATTATCATCGTCGCGGCCACCCACCCCTTGGCCGAGAAAACCTCGTTGTCGCAACTACAGCTACAACCCAACAACAACATCAAAACCTCTTGACCGATCAAGCCAAACCGCCACCTCTCCCCTCACCGACTCGCCAAGCTCCTTCGCGTCACCTCGGCCACCACCTGCGCGCACCTCGTCGATGAGCTCCCCCTCAGCGCCTCTCCCCTGCTCCGGCCAACCAACGCCGCTCTTCGCTGCCCCCAGAACAGACCCGAGCTCATTCCGAGACGCTGCCGTCGCCGTTCGTTGCGCGTTCGTGACGTTACCGTCGCCGTGCATCCCCGAAACGTTTCCTGGAAAGTATTTTACTTGCTACATGCTAATATATTCGTATTACAAACTTAGATCGTATAGTTTACAAATTTACAACTCTCGATAAAATATATGGCGCAACTGTTCGATGCTTGATCTCAATGGAAATCCTTATTTAAATTGACTGAACATGAGGGCAATTGCTGGCCCATGTGATTTTGAATACTATATATAAATTTCACTGGATAATACAACTGTTAGTGACTAAAATGAATACCCCCAACTATACCGGTAAAACTAGAAATTTCTCGTATCTGAAAATGGCAAAAATCACCGTAAATTATGTACATACTGGAATGATGCGTTCGAGGGCTTAAATCGAAGCCGACTCGACGAAATATAACACTATGCAAGTTTCTAATGATTTCTGTACTTAAATTGTGACAATATTTGGATCGGGTTATGACTCTGGACTGCAGTCCAGAGCGACTCTGGTTACTGTGTGCTGTCTCGTGATATGTACCACCTTGTGTCCTGAACTCGTATGTTGTGGAACTCTGCATTTTAGTAAAGGTGAATCTGTTATCTAGATAACACAAGTGGTTTCATCCCGTTTCATCGTCGTTTGCTATTTAATCTGTAATTTAAAAGATGGGGACGTATAACAGTCACAATAGAATCAGAATTGACATACTAGTATTGAACAGTGTATAACTCCTTACGTACAGACGCGATCGAGAATCCGTCTATTGCGTTGAAAATATTATTGAAAACCCTAGATATCATTCAACTGTAGCGTCACTAAATTCTGATCCCTACTGGGGTTAAAATGCGTTGCGAAATGGACTTCCGATTCTGAAACCGGATTTCCAGCCGTGAACGCTTAAAATGAAATGGCCATAACTAGTGATCCTGAAACCCGATTGACGTGAAACTAAACTCGCTGGATAGATAATCAAACATACGATTTATTTCCCATTCATTGTTTTGCTAAACTGTACACGTATGATTTCTGATAAATTATGCAAGTGGTAGAATATTGATTTATGATATCTTAATCATGCTTTACATATTGTTTACTCATCATATCATATACATATCACTGCATTGATAACCTAGTGATCATGTGCATTACCCAGTGTTAGGTATTAGTGATGATTGTGACAAGTACATTAGTGTTCGTGCATGAGTGGATAAGTGAAAGTGATACGTACTTGTACACAATCAGTGAACCCTATTATTCTATTGCATTGTCGACGTCTGTGGGACGCGTGTAAGTGTGACTATAGGTGGTATGGGACACTTATGGAAGCTCTTGCACGGGTGTCACAGATAAGGCACCAGACACTGCCATTTATCTTGGGTATTAGTCGGGACGTGCTTGATGGAGATCCTATCTCCAGTTCTCGCGCAAACTTGTCACAGACCGAATGGTATTTGAGGTTATGGTTAGCGTTTGATGTAGACCACGGGGTGTGGGGTAGTCTGAGTGTGAGTTCAACAGAATCTCGGGAGTTCCATGCCGGCTTATATATATGGAGATTTACAGGGTACATGATTATTACCGTGAGTTACATTTTGGGCCCGTGGTCCCTTACCCTTGGGTGGAGGACACTCGCGAGTGGTTGACTCTCACACTTGGACTGACGATAGGCTTAGTGACCTGTACAGTGAGACTTAGAGACTGATAGGGATAATGGTATTGATATACATTACTTACCGTATTGACATACTTGGCATACTATTTTACTGCTTTACCGTTCACCTGATCTATTGGACACTTCATTGGTTACTGCATGTTCATACCTATACCGTCTTGATTTACTGTTATATATATCTATTAACACTGTTCGAGTTGCCACTTGCATCTATATGTTTATATTGCTATTGTGTCGCTTTGACGACCTGAGTATGCATGCTCAGAGTGAGGAGTGGATCTAGCCTGGACCAGGACTAGACGTACATCGCGGACATCCTGATCAGCTACCCTGAGTTATACTCTTTTTATCTCCATCAGGTCAGTTCTTTGTATTTGATTTGTTTCAGTTACTGCATTTCTCATTACCTGCGCATTGTTTACTGATTACCACGTAAAGCTAGAAGCCGAAGTGTGACTACGGCAGGACTTTTCCTTGACCGTAGGAGCATGGCTGGCCTTGTCAACCCCTCGTATTCCGTATTTTGGGAAGCGGGGCGTAACATGGTTTTGTTGGTATCAAAGCCAGGTTTTGCTTCGATTGGTATTGCAGTTTTCCGTGTAGAGCTTGACAATCTAAGACATTCCTCGGTCTAGGTTGTAAACTGGTCATTCTTGATCCATATTCACATTGTGTGTTCTGCTATTCATTCGCTAGGGTTTCAGGTGACTTGGCAAAGTTACGTGGTTGTGATGGTGAACTACATCATAGTTACCCTACCGTACTCTGTTTAAGTGACTTAGAGTCCTACAGTGATTTCCACTTGTAATAAACTTCATCGTATCTGATATTTTTGATTCTTATAGCTTGTGCCTTATATCGTCCTCAAAAGTATTGTTTCAGGATCATGTCGTCCAACGACTTTTCCTCTATCTCCACTCCTCAGAATCAGACCGTTGAGATTCTGAGTGTACTGCAAGGTCTGAAGAAAGCCCAGGAGCGAACAAACGACTTGTTAGCTGAAGGACTGAGATGGCAGGTGAATCAGGCACCAAAGGGAGCCTCCAATCGTAAAGGGATCCCTGTTAGACGAGAAAAAGAGAAGAAGATGAAGCGCCCATTTGTTCCCCCGAGACAGAAGCAGCAGAAGACCCCATGTTGTGGATACTGCAGGAGGCCAGGACATCTTCAGAGGGATTGTCGCCACGCCCAACGGAAGTGTCTGATTTGCGGATCCAGCGAACATCTTATCAACGGTTGCCCAAATAAAAAGGAGCTACAAGGAGGCAGTTCGCCCACACTCCCCACTCCTGCTAATTGATGGATATTTCGTAGATCGAGCTTCGAGGATAATGCGGACCCAGCTTAGGATTCAACCTGTATGACGAGATTGCAGCGGTCCAGAAATCAGAGAAGAGTTATTATGTTTTCGGCTTTCAATAACAATGCTGTTACCCCTTTTGTAAAATTTCCTTTCGTTTAAAATCTTGTATCCGTCAAACTTTTAGTTGAATGCAATAAAAACTTTGAATCGTAATATATGTATCATTCTCTTGCTTTTCCCCTTTATTTATACTATTCATTACCACATCATTTTTAATTTTGATTTTTCAGTTCCTGCCCACGGCATATTTTTCCTGTACTCCGTATCCTTAGCTATTTTCCGATATGTTCCACTGTCTGATCCTGACCCTTTCTTTTCAGGCCATGGCCCACCCTGGAGCAGCGCCGCATCTAAATGAGGATGCACAGTCATGCGTTTCCATAGACCGCACGCTGATGAGTTCTGACGATGAGATCAACGGTCCCCAGGTCATCTTCGGAATCAGCGATTTCGAGGACGAAGGAGCCGCTGCCCCAGAGGTTGACATGATAGGCGATTCCGACGAAGAGAAAGGAGATCCTGAAGAGAACCCGATAGAGGAAGATCCCGAGGAAGACCCGATAGAAGAAAATCTAGTGGAGGAAAATCCCATGGAAGAGGACCCAGAAGAAGAGAATCACATGGAAGCAGACCTCGATGAAGAAGCTCCTGCCGAGGAAGAAGGACCAGAAGAACAAGACTCTGCGGTGGAAGAACTCCCAATGGCGGTCCCTGCGAGGCGCTATGGAAATGGACGCCCCTACCTGAGCGCGCGAGCCTACCGCAACCTGCTGAACCTCCACAACCGCGACTGACGGAATTTTTAGCTGTTGTCTTCTCTGGCCAAATAAATCTGTGTATAGTTTAGGGCCACCTTTCGTTTTTGAGAATGCTTTGTTTAGAATCTTCTGGAATGAAAAAATTACTGAGTTCGCTAATCTTTCGATCTTCTTAGTTCACTTGATGCTTGATTATTTCTTATATACATTTATTTTCCTACTGAGATCTGTCCACCCCTACTCCTTGTATTGTTTTAACTCTCGCTTCAATTAAAAAGTACAGCACTCGATCTTTGGAATGAGCCACCCTTCATCCTTCGTCTGTGCCTCGTTTGAGATCCTTCTGGGAGGAGAAATTCATAGTGAAATTTCTGAGTTCGCTAACCCTTCGAAAAAAATTTGATTCGCTTGATGTATCGACCGTTATCCTGCCCATACATTTTCCCCTTGTAGTCCTTTGCTGCTCACCCTTACTTCCTGTGCTGACCCGACCCCAATCTCGTTGACCTTCAGTCTAAAGACGTCATACTCCGACCTCTTGTATGAGCCACACTCCATTGTAATCTCTACCCTAGCTAGCCCTATACATATTTGTGTTTTTCTCTGTTACCCTAACTATATTTAGGGACATTATTATTCGAAATTTGGTTTTTATTATTTTGTATTTATCGAAGAGTGCGTTTTATTGACTATCCCCGTTTTACGCATTTCAAGTACTTCACTACTAGCTTTCCCATTATTTTCGGTAGCGCAACCTTACATCGCGCATACTTTCGTTCCATGTTTCTTATTTTCGCTATGTGGGTTTTCTAAGTTATTTTTAAAAAAAAACTATTTGATCGATACATTATCCTAAAATGTTTTAACCTACCGATAAATCCTTCACTACTTTATTGTCATTACTTTATTTCCGGGTATTGTGCCTATGGTTACAATTATAAATGGTTGTGCCTTATACTTATTATTTCTGCTGTGCTACTTTTGATATACTTATATGTGCACATATTTGGGTTTCGATTTTATCGAACACGCCTTGATTATTATTGTTCGTTATTGTTATCTATATTCTCGTATACATGTAGTTGTCCTTATAGTTGTTCTTACCTTATACCTATTTAGACATATCCTTTGTAGGTGGTTCTTACATATATATACCTTCAAAATTCTATCCACCCGTTTTAAACAAATCACTATGTATTAGTGTTCGATGTGGTAACTTTTCGCTTATTATTTTATAGCTTGTCGTCCTCTTAAATTTCGAGGACGAAATTTTTGTAAGGGTGGTATGATGTAATACCCAGCCCCTTTTTATACCAATATCCGTATTTATGAAAATTGTCACTTACAAATTCGTTAGTTTATATTTAAAATTATTTTAGTTTAAAAACCCTATTACCTATCTATTTTATATTTTTCCCAAACTCTTTTATTGCTATTTCCAAGCCGGCCCCTTTCTTTTCCCTATTATTTTATCCCCTGGTCCGAGCCCTTTTTCCCTTCCGAGCACTAATCCCTCAGCCCAAGAAATTCCTATCAAGTTAATTTATTTAAACAAAAAATTTCCAACCACAAAATTCCCAGCCCAAGTTTTACCCCGGCCTTTCCCCATCTCCTCAGCCCAACTTTAAAATTTTCTTTCCTTCTATTTTCCCTTACTATTCCAGCTTCCCCGGCCCGTTTCTTTTCTTTTCCCATTTAATTTCTTTTCTCCATCGGCCCAGCAGCCCGACCCACTCCCTCTCAGCCCAAAGCTTTTCCCTCTTCACCGACCCGCTTCACCTAACCCGACCCGCTTCGCTTCTCCTCTTCCCCAACGGCTACTTCCTATTTTTCTCGCTCGAATCTTCCCGTTGCGCCCTCGTCGCCGCTCCTCGCGCCCATGCTCGCGAGCGTTACCCACGACGCGCACCCCTTGTCCCCTCTACCCTTCACCACCTCTCTTCTCTCGTACACACCCACTTCTCTCTCTCCCTCTCAAACTCTCACTCTAGTCCCTGCGCACCCGCTCCCCTCGTCGCCGCCGCCAACCCTATCACCGTTCAAACTCCCTCCCTCGCTTTCCCCTGCCAACCACCTCGTCTCCTTCTAGCAACCTCGCAACTCCTTCTCTACCCCCACTCCATTTCACCCAAGCTCACACCACCACAACCCTTCCCTCCTCCTCTCGCCGGCCGTCTTTGACCGTTGCCGCGACCACCCCACCTTCGACCACCCCTAGTAACTCACCAACACCCATACATCCACACCCGAGCTCCCCACTTTCTCTCTCCCACTCCCCTGCACCCACCAACGGAGTCCCCTGCACTCCCAAATCGATGCACCCCGATGACGCCGACGAGCTCCGGCCTCCGCAACCCATCTCGTCGACCCGAGCACCACCTCCCCACCACCACAAAGCCTCCTTCTCTCTCCCTGTGTCTCCTTCTCCCTCAACCTCTGCTTCTCTCTTTCTCACACTCTCTCAATTTCTCTAATTCTGTCTCTCGCTCTTTCTCACTTCCTCTCTCTCTCTGCTCACCACCTCACCTCTCCTCCACCCTCGTCATCATCATCATTATCATCGTCGCGGCCACCCACCCCTTGGCCGAGAAAACCTCATCGTCGCAACTACAGCTAGAACCCAACAACAACATCAAAACCTCTTGACCGATCAAGACAAACCGCCACCTCTCCCCTCACCGACTCTCCAAGCTCCTTCGCGTCACCTCGGCCACCACCTGCGCGCACCTCGTCGACGAGCTCCCCCTCAGCGCCTCTCCCCTGCTCCGGCCAACCAACGCCGCTCTTCGCTGCCCCCAGAACAGACCCGAGCTCATTCCGAGACGCTGCCGTCGCCGTTCGTCGCGCGTTCGTGACGTTACCGTCGCCGTGCATCCCTGAAACGTTTTCAGGCAAGTATTTTACTTGCTACATGCTAATATATTCGTATTACAAACTTAGATCGTATAGTTTACAAATTTACAACTCTCGATAAAATATATGGCGCAACTGTTCGATGCTTGATCTCAATCGAAATCCTTATTTAAATTGACTGAACATGAGGGCAATTGCTGGCCCATGTGATTTTGAATACTATGTATAAATTTCACTGGATAATACGACTGTTAGTGACTAAAATGAATACCCCCAACTATACCGGTAAAACTAGAAATTTCTCGTATGAAAATGGAAAAAATCACCGTAAATTATGTACATACTGGAATGATGCGTTTGAGGGTTTAAATCGAAGACGACTCGACGAACTATAACCCTATGTAAGTTTCTAATGATTTCTGTACTTAAATTGTGACAATATTTGGATCGGATTGCGACTCTGGACTGCAGTCCAGAGCGACTCTGGTTACAGTGTGCTGTCCCGTGATATGTACCACCTTGTTTCCTGAACTCGTATGTTGCGGAACTCCACAGTTTAGTAAAGGTGAATCTGTTAGCTAGATAACATAATTAGTTTCATCGCGTCTCATCGTCGTTTGCTATTTAATCTGTAATTTAAAAGATGGGGACGTATAACAGTCACAACAGAATCAGAATTGACATACTAATATTGAACAGTGTATAACTCCTGACGTACAGACGCGATCGAGAATCCGTCTATTGAGTTAAAAATCTTATTGAAAACCCTAGATATCATTCAACTGTAGCGTCGCTAAATTTTGATCTTTACTGGGGTTAAAATGCGTTGCGAAATGGACTTCCGATTCTGAAACCGGATTTCCAGCCGTCAACGCTTAAAATGAAATGGCCATAACTAGTGATCGTGAAACCCGATTGACGTGAAACCAAATTCGCTGGATAGATAATCAAACATACTATTTATTCCTCATTCATTGTTTCGCTAAACTGTACACGTATGATTTCTGATAAATTATGCAAGTGGTAGAATACTGATTTATGACATCTTAATCATGCTTTACATATTGTTTACTCATCATATCATACATATGTCACTGCATTGATAACCTAGTGATCATATGCATTACCTAGTGTTAGGTATTAGTGATGATTGCGACAAGTACGTTAGTGTTCGTGCATGAGTGGATAAGTGAAAGTGACACGTACTTGTACACAATCAGTGAACCCTATTATTCTATTGCATTGTCAACATCTGTGGGACGCGTGTAAGTGTGACTATAGGTGGTATGAACACTTATGGAAGCTCTTGCACGGGTGTCACAGATAAGGCACCAGACACTGCCATTTATCTTGGGTATTAGTCGGGACGTGCTTGATGGAGATCCTGTCTCCAGTTCTCGAACAGACTTGTCACAGACCGACTGGTATTTGAGGTTATGGTTAGCGTTTGATGTAGACCACGGGGTGTGGGGTAGTCTGAGTGTGAGTTCAACAGAATCTCGGGAGTTCCATGTCGGCTTATATATATGGAGATTTACAGGGTACATGATTATTACCGTGAGTTACATTTTGGGCCCGTGGTCCCTTGCCTTTGGGTCCTACCTTTGGGTGGAGGACACTCGCGAGTGGTTGACTCTCACACTTGGACTGACGATAGGCTTAGTGACCTGTACAGTGAGACTTAGAGACTGATAGGGATAATGGCATTGATATACATTACTTACCGTGTTAACATACCTGGCATACTATTTTACTGCTTTACCGTTCACCTGATCTATTGGACACTTCATTGGTTACTGCATGTTCATACCTATACCGTCTTGATTTACTGTTATATATATCTATTAACACTGTTCGAGTTGCCACTTGCATCTATATGTTTATGTTGCTATTGTGTCGCTCTGACGACCTGAGTATGCATGCTCAGAGTGAGGAGTGGATCTAGCCTGGACCAGGACTAGACGTACATCGCGGACATCCTGATCAGCTACCCTGAGTTATACTCTTTTTATCTCCATCAGGTCAGTTCTTTGTATTTGATTTGTTTCAGTTACTGCATTTCTCATTACCTGCGCATTGTTTACTGATTACCACGTAAAGCTAGAAGACGAAGTGTGACTACGGCAGGACTTTTCCTTGACCGTAGGAGCATGGCTGGCCTTGTCAACCCCTCGTATTCCGTATTTTGGGAAGCGGGGCGTGACACTGGGGTGGTTTAACGTCAAACCCTAATAGCCCGATAAATCATGTCGATATGAGGTCCATAACAGTTCGAGAAACTACTGATAACTCTTAACAGTAAATCTCAGCAACCGTGGCCAGGGATTTCCAGTTATAGCCAATCGAACATAGCGCAACATCAACCCTCAATACCGGGAGAGACGAAACCCCTCCTATCGCTCATTGCCTCCATGTGATTCAGGACTATACCCAAAAGCCACATTTTTGCACGATCTCTTGACCGTGGTATGGTGGAAATCAAAGCACAGTGGGAATCACACAAGACTCTATGACGATCTCGGATCTACAGACTAACCTGTACTAGTGTCACCAGAGAACTGCTATCCGACGATAGGTATAATACCATCTAGGAGTTCTCGGCGAGTCCGTCCAGTGTACCCAGTCTCCACTGAGCACCCGCATACCTTCTCTGATGTCAAACACCAATAGATATGGGATCATCCATCGCCCATCATATGGGTCAAGAAGCGCATACGCTAGTCTACTCTAGAGTACCGATGCCCTGTCTCGATACTCCCATGACTAGGAACATTTGAAGGATGTACTTATCGACTACCCAGTCCCTACTAGTATGATCTACATCATAGTCATGGTAGTCAAGTACCCATTCTAAGGGTTTTATCAACATGTGATCACAAAACAGTATTTGTTTACATGTTAAGATAAAGTGCAACCAGATAGCATACTATCATGTCGAGCAAGAAAGTCCTTCCTATATATGTCCAAGCATCCACTACAATATACATCGCATGTACAGTAATGGCCTCTAAGGCATACATATAACTAACACACTCTGCTTGAGTGAATTTGAGTTCTACATATGATTACCGCTCGATTGAGTTTCACCTCACCACATATTCTTGCTTCGTTTGTCAATTCTATATCTTATTCTGATTCTTATACCTTGTACCTTATGCCATCCTAAAATTTGTTGTTTCAGAACCATGGCTCCCAACGACTCTTCTTCCATCTTCACTCCCCAGAGCCAGATTGCCGAGATTTTGGATGTACTGCAAGACTTGATGGAAACCCAGGAGTGAACGAACGATCTCTTAGCTGAAGGACTAAGAAGGCAGATGACTCAAGCACCAAGAGGTGCCCCCAATCATAGGGGAATCCATATTAAAAAAAAAGGTGGCATGCAGATGAAGCGCTCATTTGTTACTCAGCAACAGAAGCAGCGGAGAGTCCAACGTTGTGGTTATTGCAAGAGGCCATGCCACTTTCAGAGGGACTATTGCCAGGCCAAAAGCCAGTGCTTGATTTGTAGATCCGACGAATATCTTGTCAATGGTTGCCCTAAAAGGAAAGAGCTGCAAGGTGGAGATTCGGCAACGCGCTCTAAATCTTCTTGAGCGACTTGGTTATTTTTGTACTTAAATTTCGAGGATGGCAGGGGCCCAGCACAAGATTCAGACTTGTCTTACGAGATTGCAGAGATTTAGATATCGACGCAGAGTTATCACATTTCCAGCTTTCAATAAAGATATTGTTACTCTATTTTTAGTAGTTGTTTCCTTCCGTTTAAATCTTGTATCGGTTGAAGTTCTAGTTTGAATGCAATAAAGTTATGGATTGTGACTAACTACTTTTGTTTGACTCACTATATCTAGACCCTAAACTTAGTTGACACTATGGTTCATTACCGCACCCACTGATCTTTCCCAATTAGGTTGTATCTTGCCGCATACTCCTGTCCGAAACTGTCAAACCCTATCCGTATTGTAAATTTATAATTTTTCCATATTTTGAATCCGAATTTCATCCTTTTATCTGTGTCATTCTGGACAATCCAATTCCTATTTAAGTTTCTTTCATTCGAGTGCTTGCACGCGGTGTCGTCCTTCGAAGTATATATCGCAATACTCACTCTAACTAGTCTACCGTAAATTAGAAGCGTTATTTTCCTATTAACATAGTTATAACTAGTAGTGCTTACTATATTAAATTTAGAGTTTTGCCTATTTGAAATTATTTAGGTTCTCATTATGTGTTAGTAAGTATTTTAGTTTTACTCCCTGTCTTGAAATGCCATACTATTTCATCTTCTCAATAGTTCAAATTTACACCGTATATTGTAACGACCCCAAAATTCTTATACCTTCTTTAATAAAAATGCGATATTTAATTGCTTTTGGTATTTTCCATATTATCCATTTTCTATTAAATATATTATGTTATATTTTGTTTTCTAATACATATACTATTTAATCACTTCAACTATTTTCCTATCCTATTATTTTTCCAATACCCAAATTCTTTAACCCAAAACACAAACCCACACTCATTTATTTTAAAACCAAATTCATTAACCCCCTTCTCATTCTCTTTTATAATTCTATTTTTTCTATTAGCCAGCCCAATAAACCCAAACTGAACCCCAAAACTAATTTTTTCCCTGCAGCCCATTACTACTACTCCTAAATTCTATTCCTTCTCTCCTTCTTTATTTTTCATTTATTTCTCTGGACTGTGCACTTCCCATGCATTAATCCACTATTCATTCCCTCTCAATTAACCCCTACTACTCCTTCAATCCCTCTTCTCGTAACCCCCACCTCACTTTTAAAACCCGTGGTGCTGCTCTCTCTCTCTCACTGCATACATATATATACAGATTAAAACACCATACATAATCTCATACGCACACTCTCTCTTCTTCTACTTTATATCTTCTTCTTTCATTTAAATGAAAATGAGAACTATGCAAAACCCAACACCAAACCTTGTTGCCTTGGCCGACCACCTCCCTTGGTCGATCAATCAATCCATCACCGTCATGAAAAAAAGCAGCAGCAGCCATAATGATAAGCAACAAAATTGAGAGCAACCAAACTCTCGATCTTCAACAGCTTGTGCGACGAGACCAAGCCGAGAACCGAAGCTCTAAGGCCGGGCTCGAGTCCGCGGGAGCGTGATGGTCATTTCCATGCCTCCGAGTCTTCAATCCGTCTAAGTTTTGAATTTTGCGTGAGACGGTGTGGATGAAATGCCCAACGAAAATCTGTCGTTTTCACACGTTCCAATTGCATGTAAGTCCTGATGACGCTCGATATTGGCGACATCCAAGATCAGGACACGTGGTAGATAACATGTCCCAAGACTCGGAAGAAAGGGCCACAGGGGCCGACTAGGCCACCCTGTGCCCGACCTACAAGCACAAACTGGCCCTCATCGGGGCCCTTTGCAAATTAGCCTCCTCAGCCCCTTGGCTCGCCCCGAGCCGCCACGGGACCAAGACTTCTCGGCCTCCTCGCTCGTCCCCGAGCCCCCGGTCGAGACCGTCTTCCTCGGCCCTCCGACCAACTCTACCACCCACAGGCGTAACCGCCGATCCGCGAATCTCGCCATGCGCAGATTCTACGCCAACAACATCCCACGTTCCACGCCATCACGATCCCCATTAATGGGCGATCCGCTCTCTGCGCGGGCATGACGTCGGGAGCGTAACCGCCGGCAAGATTCTCGCGCCTGCTACTGCGTGCCACCACCGCTATATAAACCCCATCACAGAGGGGTCAAGTAAGCCATTCTTTACACTTTACGCCGTTACTCTGCTCGGATCTCAACACTAACTTGAGCGTCGGAGGGTCCTCGGTGGTACCAAACCACTCCGGGACTTCTTTGCAGGTACTCGGCGACAGTCTCCTCACCCCACCTTCTCCTCTCAAAACCCATTGAGACCCACACGTAACGAAGGACAATCAGTCAAGTTCACCTCGAGATCAACGGAAGACAATATCTGACGGAGGCCCGAAAAGAAGCTCCATCAAGTCCCTTCTTCCTTCTTGCCTCTTGTTGTGACTCCATAAACCCACTGTTCCGCCTCATCATAATCCCCAAAATCAATTTCCATAAACAATGAAGAAATTTTAATCTTTTGCATTAATCAAGGGACTGTTATTTTACGATGTAAAAGCATAAAGTTAAGACATAAGTTAATGTTGAAAGTTTCTATTATTTAGTCTAAATTTGATATTGTAAATAAAGATATATAAGCTGCATTAATGTGTAAGATTAAGATAAGATATAATGACTAGAAATTTAAGCAGGAAGTAACTTTTAGAGGCCAAACAGATATATTGTTCGTCCAAGCTTTGCTCTAGCCTTATAAATCTAATTTCCGTAACCGATCGACCTCTCACTCCAATACACAACATATTACAGAAATGAAATTTAAACTGTCTCGTTTCAATGACATTTTATGAATTATTCATTATGATAACCAAATATGCTAATTTTCTGATGATGTTTATATGATGATACATGACTCCTTGATATTTCTAATAAGATATCCAACTAAGCCATTAATTTAATACATTATAAATCCCCCATGCTTTAAATGGTATTTTATATAAATACCCAAGTTAAGATTTTTATTAAACTGCCCTCGAGTTTTAACTAACATCTTTTCCGTTGCAATATTCGTCTCTTCAACCCACTTTTGGGGAACCCCGTTCGGAATGATGCGGATTATCGCACGTTCTTGGGCTTAGTAGAGTGGAATTCAGACCTCCGTAAGGAGCATTCGAATTCTGATGGAATTTTAATACTATTTTTAAGAAAATGAGATTTCTAGAAGAAAATTAATTAAAATAATTTACATAAAACCTCTCAAGTTATACTAAATTTACAATAAGAACCATAGTAAACATAGGTTTAAGGGGGACCAGTCTCTTTAGCCTCAGCGAGCCAGAGATATGGGTGCTGGCCTATTTAAGATAGACAATTTAACAAATAGTGTTATCAACACGGTAATTGTCTTTGAAAAAGACACAAATCCTGCCGTCTATGTACAACAGTTACCGATAATATCAAAACAATCAGGATTTCAAGTTCTTTTAAAGTTTCTGACTCATACCGAGTCTCAATCTAATCAATCTGACTTGAATGTGATTCAAGTACAAACTAAAATATAACATGATTCAATATGAATTCATCCATTCAATCTATTTAATCTATATTGACTGAACCGAACCATGGATATATTCCATCTACATGTTCATCCGTTCCATTACTGATATCATGGTTTCGGCAAGTCATCCATCTATACATAACAAGACAAGACAAGACAATACAAACAATATAATCAAGATATCGCGGGATTTATAAGGGGTAGATTGGTACGGAAGGTGTTAGAAGTGGCACGAGACTGCAACCATAAGACACCTAACCTGAATCTCCATTGCCGTTGTACCGTGGCTGAACGGTTCCTTGTACTCCATATACCTTAGTCTCCAGGATAGTGAGACTCCTCTCGTATACACTGGCCACTTCTGTACCAAGTTACAAACAATATCGTTAACACTAAATAACAACATTAAACAGCTATACTCTATTCTGTCTATTCTATTTTATCTATCTACGGGACTTACCGAGCGATTGTTCGCTGATGACATTCTCTTTCTTCTTCTTTAGAATGCCGTCAGGTGTTTCGGACTCACTGGAGACAGAGCCCACCAGCGAAGACTTGGATCACTTTATTGAAGACCCAGAGATTTAGATTCACTTGTACATTACATTTCATTTTCATTTCTGTTATACCATTGTTTAGGCATTACTTTCATTCCGTGTATTTTCATTTCAGTTGTATTGTAAAAAGAATGTTTAATAAATAAAATTGCTGTTTATTTACATCTTGTCTCTTGTGTACATTTTATTTTATATTACTTAGATACACTTAGCGTGTTTATTTCCGAGTAAATGCGCAGCGGACCTCGTCGCGTCCTCTGCCCGTACACTGGGAAGCGGGGCGTGATATATATTCTATTTCTAGTAAATTGTCCCTATTTATGTTTTTCATACTATTGTCCTTTTGTCTTGAAATTTTTTCATTTATCTGCCTTAATTACATGATGTCATTTTGAGTTATTTGTTACTATATATTTCTTTTAATGTTTTATTTCTTATTATACTGTTATCATTCATATTCATTTCGTTTGATAGTGTTCTTTTGATTAACTTTCAAAATTTATATTATTAACTGTTTGATTAAAATGAGTTTCATATGGATTTTCTATATGGAATTCCCTTTTCTTTGTTCATAATTATACCAACTATCTTTTGTTTTCGTATTTACATTTACTTACGTATTCTTGTGCTCCAATTGATTTAAATTTTCTATTTACTGTAATATAAATTATGGTTATCTTTTATTTACTTGTACATATATCATTATCTCGGTATTATCTTAGTTTCTTTTGTATCATATTATCTCCGTATTTTTGCAAATATAGTTTAGTCTTGCTCTTTACATAAATTGTTGATATCTCGTTTGTTTACTAGCCACCTATGTGTTCATTTTATTTTCTCTATATTTTACCGTATGAGTATGCTCAAACTATTTTATAATTGCCTGATTGGTAGTCTTACTAATGTAGTTTCGGAGGTTAAGGCTTATCAGCCAATTTTTCGCCATTATTATTTGTTGTCATACTTCCTTGTATTATATATATAGTTTACTACTATAAATGGTTATGCCTTATTCTTACTTATGACTATTCTTTTAGCAATATTTCTTATATATATATATATATATATATATATATATATATATATATATATATATATTCTTTTAGCAACGATATTTCTTATATATATATATATATATATATATATATATATATATATATATATATATATATCTTTAATTTCTATCTAGTTGCTTTTGCATAAATCGCTATATAATAATATTTGATTTATGTTGCTTTTGTATTGCGTTTTTAGCGTATCGTATTTTAAATTTCGTTAGCCTACTACTATACTCGATCGTAGAGAGAAGGTACTGAAGAATAAAGTCATTTCGTTAGTCCGAATTCTTGGGACGGTCGTTCACATGGGGAATCTACCTGGGAACGTGAAGAGGATATCCGTTCGCGGTTCCCACATCTCTTCGAGTAGCCATTTGTATTGCCATTTTCTTTTTCGTTCTTTTAATTTCGAGGACGAAATTTTTGTAAGAGTGGTATAATATAATACCCAGTCCCTTTTCTACGCCAATACCGGTATTTAAATAAAATGTTTCAACCATTTTAAATTTTAAATATTGTTATCTAATTATTTTGTTTCCTACCAACCTAACCCAAGGCCTGAGCCTATTAGCCTAAACCCTCCCATTTTTCCCAACAATTTCTTTAAACCTTTTCAAATTTAAAATTTATTCTCATTTAAAACCAAATCATACCCCCATCAATTTCAAATATATTCCATTAAAAACCTATTAATTATATATATTAAATTACCTTTTACACACTCTCTCTCTTCTTTATATTTTTCAATAATTATTTTAAAAACCCCACGTTTTCTATCTCTCTCCTCTCGATCACGTCCTCTCTCTCTTCTTTCGATCGCTCTCTCTCTCCTCTCCCCCGCATGTTTTCCTTCTCCTTCTTCCCCGAGCTCGAGCCGCACCCCTCGTCTCTCGCCACCGCCGACTCCCTCAACCCCTCATCGTCACCATCCCTTCTCCTCTCTTCCTTCGCCTCCTCCCCTCCCCGACCATTACCTCACTTCCCTCTCTCTTCCCCATTATAAACCTCGCAATGAACCCAAGAACCCGCACCCCCCATTGCCGTTGCCCCACGCCGCCGACCACCCTCGTCATCATCACCGTCTCTCCCTATCCTCATTCTCCCCGAAGCCAACCAACTCCTCACAGAACCCATCACCTGCAAACCCAAGAAACCTCGCTGCAACCCTAGCCTTGCCTGCAAACCCTGCCTCGCATGAGCTCCGATCCCGTCAGCCTCGTCCTCGCCACCATCTTTTCCCCTTCTCTCCTTATCCCCAAAGAACCCGAACTTTATACCCTCACCTTCCTTGAGAACCCTTGCTTGCACACCTCTTAACCTGAGCTCGCCTCACCATCGACCGTACAACCCAACACCTCTTTCCATCACCTGCCACGAGCTCCCCTCGCCTTCATCTCCAGCGCCCGTCTCACCACCAAGCTCAACCCCGACTCCACCAACGCCGACCGCAGCCGCCTCGCCCAGCAACCCGGCACAGCTCCACTTTCGCCCGAACTCCCCACCTTGTCGGAGCCGTCTATGGACCGCCAATGACCTTGCCAGCGGCACACCATGCTCATCGTCGCCGCCATCGTTGCATCGCCCGACCCTAGCCGCTGTCGAGCCGTCGAACCCAAGTTCAAGTTTGCCGTGTCGTGCCTAGCCACTCTTGCAACGTGACCGTGTCGTGCCCTTTCCATAGATCACCATTGTTGCCACGTCGCTGCCGTATCATTTTCGATACGTCGTCAGGCAAGTTCAAATACTTGCTACATGCTATAGTATATTCATTTCGGTTGCGAATCAAATATTAATATAAATGCTCGATACAAACCATAATCTAAAAACCCTCTTAAAATGACGGAACTTAAGCATAACGGATTATCATAGTGATAACGAATACCGTGTTAAGAGTTGGCTCGAAAATACGGACCTTAACGCCGTGAAATGTCATCCCTATTTAGATCCGTCGAATCTGAAAATTTTCGTACCTGAATTTCGTGAAAATCATAGTAAATTGGTTACACACCAGAATGTTGTGTTCGAGGGCTCATATCGAAGCCGACTCGACAACTTAGAACCCTATATAATTTATAATCTGTTTCTATTTCAAAACAGTAATGGAAATTGTTCGGGAGTACGGCTCTGGATTGCAGTCCAGAGCAACACTGCTTTCCAACACTTGATTGGAAATGCTTTTACATCTCTGTGTGAAAATGTTATTATGCAGAACCCTATACCATAGTGAATACAAATCAGTTAGCTAACTATTGGAAGTGGTTTCATTCGTTTTTACCATCGTTTTCTATTTTAATCACATTTTAAACCATCGGTATATACTGCTGTTCCAAGCAGGGACAGAATGCATATCCCGACCTTAGATAATGTATAACTCCCAGTACACAGTGGATATTATCGATCCGTATAGTGAGTTGGAAACCTGACTAATAAATCTAAATATTATCCAACTGCAGTGTCGCCTAATTATGCTCCCAACTAGGAGTAAAGCGTGTTACGAAACGGACTTCCAGTTCAGAAACTGGATTTCCCACAGCAAACACTTAAAATGAAATGACCATAAGTAGCAAACTTGAAACCCGATTGACACGAAAATAATTTTTCTGTACAGATAATTAAATATACTGTTTATCCCTTTTATATTGTTTTTCTTAATTCTGCACGTGTGATTTATAGTAAATTTTGCAAGTGGTATGACACCGGCTGCTATATTTTATTCGTATTATAATTAATTGCATTCTCATCATATCATGTAGATGTTATATTCTCATTTGAATAGTGGTCATAAACATTGATAACCTAGTATCCGTGTTACAATACCAAGTGATAAATATTAGTGATTGGATTGGGGCAAGTACGTCAGTGTAGAAGCGTGGATGAATAAGTGAAGAGACACGTACTTGTATACGATCGTCAGAACCGGTTAAATTATTGCATTATCGACGCCTATGAGACATATATAGGTGTAACTATAACTGGAATGGGACGGTTATGGAAGCACGCATATTAGTGTTATTGGTAAGATATCGAGTACTGTCCATTTATCTTGGATACCAGTCGAGCCATGCATGATGGATATCCTGTCTCCAGTTCTCGCATAGACTTGTCATGGAGCGACTAGTATTTGGGTTCAAGGTCGGTGTTTGATATAGACCGCGGGTGTAGGGCGGTTTGAGTATGAGTTCGATCAACGGAATCTCAAGAGTCCCACTGCCGGCATATATAGCGATTTCGGGAGTCGTATGGATGGTATTACTGATTATTAGTGAGCGTGATTCAGGCCCGTGTTCCCTTACCCCTGGGGTCTACCTTTGGGTTGGGGATACTTCTGCGGTGATTGACGCTCACACTTGGACCGACGATAGGTTTAGTGACTTGGACAGTGAGACTTAGAGACTGATAGGTTTAGTGACATGGACGTTGCATCGACTACTGATTCGATATACCTGCTTTATTGTTTACATGTACCAGTTACTTCATGCTCATGTGATCACTCCATGTTTACTGTTTCATATTCATCATCATTGCACGTGTTTACATATGTGTTTATATATATTGCTATTGTGTCGCTCTGATGACCTGAGTATGCATACTCAGAGTGAGAAGTGGACCTAGCTCGGATCAGGATCTATCGTACCTCGAGGATATTGCGCACATCTAGATCAGCGACGCTAGCGTTATCTTTCCCTTGATCTCTATCTGATTAGTTTCATATCTGTTTGATAGAAGTAGTGACTGCATTTCTCATTACCTGTATATTGATTACTGTAACGACCCCAATATTAATATACCTCCGTATTTTCTTTCTTTAGTAAAATATTGTATTTATTTATTCTTAGTATTTTCTGTATATTTTGTTTTTTTTATAAATATATTATTTTATTATTCCATCTATTTTTCCCAAACACATTTCTTTAAAACTAAATTTTATTTTTTTTTTCAAATTAAACATAAGACCTAACCCACCCCATAACTCAAATCCAATTTCATTTTCATTTTCTTCAATAAAACTATGAGCCCAAAAGCCCACTTTTTTTTAAACAACATCATATAGTTAATTCTTATTAAATATGTGTATGAATAACCTTGTAGCCTATTGGTTAAGTCTTTGCATTGTTATTCTATATATCACATGTTCAAATCCACATTATTGCAATTATTTTTTATCAATTTTTATTCTTCTCATAACTTACAAATGAGACCTTTCATTTCCAAAATGAATGACGACATTTCATTTCTCTTTTAATTTTCATATTGAATGCATATATTATCATAGATAATTCACCATTACACCATCTTTATTTGTCCCCCTCTTTCTTTTTCTTCTTCACATTTTTCTATCTCTTCCTTCTCCCTCTTCACTTAAAGTCATAGAAGAAGAACATCAAGAAGTTTCAAGAAAATCTAGCTAGTAACGCGAGATTATCGGTGGATAGACAAGCCCGGTGATAATACCGGTTTGTATATGTAAGTCCCTTCTCTCTTTCCCTCCCTCCATCTCTTTCTCTTTTTTATTGTAACAACTCCAATTTTTGTATACATAAAATTGATTTAAATTTGAAGTATACTTGGGGTATTTAATGTTGCTGTTACCACTTTAAGTATTTATTTTCCCACAATAATTACAAGAAGGAGCTTGTAGCTCATTGGTAATATCTTGCACTGCTGAGCCAAGCCACCAGAGTTCAAATCCCATGCCCCACATTATTTTTAGATTATTTTTGTTTTAAATCCTTCGGAAGCCCAATAGTCCACAGACCATAACTCCCAAACTTTGAACTTCACCCAGAAAAGTAAATATACCAGAGCTTTCACCTGATTGCCCCATACCCACTGATCGCCTGACTCGGCCGGGACCGGCCGACTCGGTCCGGTGCCGCCGGCCGGACTCGGCCGGACGACCGAGTCGGCAACTGAAAAGTTATGACTTTTCAGTTGCCCAACTCCCCTGCATACACCATTTATTTGGATCGGTTCCCGAAACTTAATTATCCCCCATTTACTATAATTTTTAATGAATTTCTACATTTTTTACAATTTTTTTTAATTAAAAACCTTTCACCTACCCTACCCTAGCCTACCCTATAAATACACCCCCTATCCTCTACCCTCTCATCCCAAAACCCTAAGCTCACTCTCTTAAAAATTTTCCAAGAGTTGTGTACCTTGAAAACAAGTGCGCGGCGAAGCTCCGACGGAAATTCCGGCGACGTTTTTAGGAACAACCGGCGACGAAGCAACGCCTCAGCAACCTCACTAGTCCCTCCTTCACTCCTTTGCCTAATCGAAACCCGTAAGTCCCATTCTATCTCTCTTTCTATTTCTCTAAAATACGAAATTACAAAACCCGACGGAATCGGAACAAATCCGATTTCCGATTCGGTTTTCTATAAAATTTCACTTCTCACCAATACATTCATGCCTAAACATTTTTATGTTGACTATTAAATATTTAACAATCAATTTGAATAAGTTTCATCACATGAAATGATAGCCTTTCCAATTTATCGTATTTTTCACTTAAATACCACAATGTTTCGATTTCATATTTAACCCCTTAACTTTGCTATACATTTAAAGTAGAGCACGAGGTAATGACCTACCTCCACACACACGCAAATACAACCCTAAACGACATCATCAAAAACTTAGAATACGATAAAACAATACTTTCATTTAAGTACCATATTCTTAATAAAATCATTTCTAAAAGTTTTAGTTTTAATACACTTTTAAATAATACCACTTATTAGGAAAACACGATAAGTTGTGGATATCGATCGTTTATCTAAACCTGACTTTGTGGTGTCTAGGCTAGGCAAGTGAGAAAGGTAACTTTAAAAGGCCCGTCTCACGATTCGTGAGCGGATCCTTCCTTTCCTCATTTGTACTTACCTGACCACAATTGGCGGTGAAAAGACGATTTGAGTCTTCTAACGACTTATCGTTTACACCATTTAGAAATAGGCTAGTTGGCTTAGGAAACCCTAGAATCTAAAATACGGAAAATTACACTTTGTAAATAAATACCTTTTACTTTATAAAACCGTTTTCTAAAGGATTAGTATTTTACAATCTTTGCAAAGCGCCGCTACAACCCATTTTTAGGAAACCCGTTCAGGATTGTGCGGTTTATCGCACATCCTCGGGTCAGTAGTGCGAGATTCAGACCTCCGCAAGGAGCATTCGGTCTCGAAAGGTTTAAAATACAACATCTTAAGAAAATGAGATTTTTGGAATATAAAATATTTATTAAAATTATTTTTGTATAAATATATGTATATTTATCATTTAAATATCTATTTTATTATAATATAAATTTTCCACCTTTTTCTTAAAAATCACAAGAATAAATTTTACAGTAAAATACCATGAACTTCAAATAAATCAATATTACAGATAAATACCCTTATTTATAAAAACTAGGATATTTTCACTAGAAATGTCACAACATAAAACCCACCCTCATTACAACTCTAAAGACGAACAATAAATATTTGAGGCGTATTTTGAAAAGTATATAAAAGTATTTTTACATAAAACCCCCCTCAAGTTTTATAAATTACCCTAAGGACCCTAGCAATTATAAGACCTCGATTAACAATTCTGATTGTCTGACTCGGGTTTGAGTCTGATTAATCTGACTTGAATATGACTCAAGTCAATCTATAATCTATAATATTTCAATTCAATATGAACACATGAGTCCATGAATACAATTATCAATTTATACAACTTGACTGAACCGAACTATGGATATATATTCCTTTTACATGATTCTCAGTATTCCATTTACATGACTCTACGGTCACAACCGTTTCCTGATATCATGGTTTCGGTCAGTCAGTCAATCAATCATACAACCAATACAATTTACAAGGTAACACTACAAACAAGATATCGCGGGGTTTAAGGGGTAGATTGGTACGGAAGGTGTTAAAGGTGACACGAGGTGGTCAGATTAAGACACCTAACTTATATTCCGTTGCTGTTGTACCGTGGCATAAACGGTTCCTTGTACTACACGTGCCTCTAGTCTCTGGCATATAGAGACTCCCCTCGTATACACTGGCATTTTTCTGTACCAAGCTACAAACAACAGCGTTAACACAATATTACAACAATAATATACACTTTAAAAGATATTTTCTTATTCTGTCTTTTCTACTTTTCTCTCACCTTTGGGACTTACCGAGCGACCTGTTCGCTGATGACATTCTGTTTCTTTCTTCTTTGAATGTCGTCAGGTGATCTGGACCCGGCAGAGATCGAGCCATCGTAAGAAGACTTGGAGCAGTTTGCTGAAGACCCTGCACTTTAGTTTCCTTGTACACTTTTTCTCTCTATACTTTTCATTTCCTGTTATGCCACTGTTTAGGCATCTTTTTATTTCAGTTGTATTTCCTTTCATGTATTGTACAAAGAATGTTAATAAATAAAAGTTGCTGTTCTTTTTATTTCTTGTCTCTTGTGTATTTATTTTATATTGCTTAGATACACTTAGCGTATGTACTTCTGAGTATATACGTAGCGGACCTCGTCGCGTCCCCTTCGCCGTACACTGGGAAGCGGGGCGTGACAGGTTTTATTGGTAGCCTATGTAGGTCAGAGCTGTATGAAACCCTATCATGCAGTTCTGTTCTGCGTGAACAACCTAAGCAATATAACACAAGAACCAGCAACTAAAACATTCTTTATAATTCATGTTCCTTGAATCTTACAATTTCATATTCCTTGAATCTTATCATTTCATGTACTTGAATCTGTCCTAACCCAAATTTATCTTCAAGGTTATGAATTCCCCGAACAACACCAGCACCAACGTTAACAACACACCTCCAGCACTACCTCTCACACCTATTGTTCCTGTGCCACCCACCGAGCAAACAGTGCTACTTGAGGCGATCCGCAGCCTTCTCGAGGGACAGCAACAACTCCTAAACCGTCTCGAGACTGACGCACCGGGGGTAAAGCAATTCAGGGCTTTACATCCCAAGCAGTTCTCCGGAAAGGGAAGCCCACTTGAAGCTGAAGAATGGGCACAAAGCATAGAAGATGATCTGGCAGCAGCTCAAGTGCCAGACATAGCTTGGGTCCGTGTGGCGAAACTACAGCTCACGGACAATGCTCGCAACTGGTAGAAGGCGGAAGAAAGTCATCTTGTACAGCCTATTGAATGGAAAACTTTTCGCGAGAAGTTCGACGCGAAATATTTCCCTGTGACTGCCAGGTTTGCCATGGAGCATCAGTTCATTCATCTGCAACAAGGATCGATGTGGGACAAATCAGTAGATGAGTAGACGCTGAATTCACCATGCTAAGCCGGTAAGATATGTCACAACAGTTCAATTTTTAAATATCACATACTACACAGCTAACACAATCTCTAAACAGATTCGCGGCACACTTGATTCCGACGGACGAGATCAGAGCCCGTCTCTTTCAACAAGGTTTGGACACAGAGATTCAGGCTGCTCTAGCCATAGGAAAATTTATGACTCATGAGGATGCCCTGGAAGCTGCCCGCAGTTATGAGGCAGTGATAAAAGCAAGGGGCAGACCTCAGTCTGCAGGAGTCAAACGCCCTGCCAACCAGATGGCCGGTGGAGCCTCGTCCAGACCACCTTTTGTGCCAAGGCGACCCGGAGTACTGAACCATCGTCCCAGTCCAGCCTTTTATAACTACTGCAAGAGAGCTGGACATATGATGAAAGACTGCCGGCGAGCCAACTGCCTTTGCTTAGTCTGCGGCTCAGCTACTCATGATATTGGGTCTTGTCCCCAAAGGCAAAACCCAGTTGCTGCACCCAGGACAGCAAACAATTACCCACAACGCCCTGCCATCCAAGCCCCTGCTCCAAGACTTGCACTACCTGCACCACCCAGAGGACCAAAAGCTGCACCACTTCCTCGTCAGTTCCATCAAGCTCAAAGGAACGTTCCGAGGAATGCTCCTCAGGCCAGGAGGAATGTACCAAAGCGCCAGGCTTTTACGATGTCTGTGGAAGAAGCTGAGGCCACTGGCCAAGTCATCACTGGTAAACTTTCCTTCTCAAACTTATCTTTTAGTCTTGGTTATCTGCACACTTTCCCTATACCTAAAACATATCCCATATACTTTAGGTACAATCCTAGTAGTCTCACTACCTGTACTTGCACTGTTTGATACTGGAGCATCCCACTGCTTTATGTCGCAACGGTTCGTCCGAACCTATACGATTCCAGTCTCACCGCTTGTATCTAGTTGGAATGTCAGTTCAGGAAATGGCGTTCTAAAGGAAACTATGGGATACAGCTTATGTCCAGTCGTCGTCTGCAGCAGACAGTTTTATGCTGACTTCAAAGTATTGGACATACCGAACTTCGATGTGGTTCTAGGAATGGATTGGCTTGGAACTTTTTATGCTACCATCGACTGTCGTCAAAGGAGGGTAGTATTCGAGATTCCAGACCATCCGGTCTTCTATTTCAAAAGCGGAGACTGTACCCTAGAGCCAAGTACCTACAAAGCGAAGCCAAGAGAAGCAGTAATTGCAGCAGCTCAAGCAGAAGAAGAATTAAGACCAGAGGTAGTTCGAGAGTTCAACGATGTATTTCCTGACGATATATCAGGTTTGCTTCCCGATCGAGCTCTTGAATTCACTATTGATTTAGTACCAGGAGCACAACCGGTGATCAAAGCACCTTATAGACTGAGTCCGAAAGGTTTGAAGGAAGTCCGAACACAGTTGGACGGATTATTGGCGAAAGGATGGATTCGTCCCAGCACTTCAAGTTGGGGAGCACCTGTACTACTGGTAAAGAAGAAGGAAGGTTCATACAGAATGTGCATCGATTATAGAGCCTTGAACGAAGTCGCTATAAAGAACAAGTGTCCACTCCCGCGCATCGATGATTTATTCGATCAGCTAAGTGGATCTTGTGTGTTCTCTAAATTAGATCTTCGTTCAGGTTATCATCAAGTGAAGGTTAAGGAAGCTGATATTCACAAAACAGCTTTCAGAACTCGCTATGGACATTACGAATTTCTAGTGATGCCATTTGGAGTGACCAATGCACCAGCAATATTCATGAACCTAATGAATCAAGTTTTCCGGGAGTACTTAAACAGGTTTATTGTCATCTTCATCGACGACATCCCGGTGTATTCTAAGAGTCGGAAAGAGCATGCAGAGCACCTACGAATTGTCCTGGAAACTCTTCGACAACATAAGCTTTATGCCAAGTACAGCAAGTGCGAGTTTTGGCTAAAGCAAGTTGGTTTTCTTGGACATATTGTATCAGGAGAAGGAATTTCTGTGGATCCAGCAAAAGTTTCAGCAGTTAGCGAATGGCTTACACCAAAGTCAGTGAAGGACATTCGGAGTTTCTTAGGTTTAGCTGGATATTACAGAAGGTTTATTGAAGGATTTTCAAAGATAGCAACACCCCTGACCAAGCTCGCACTTAAAGATGAAGAATTTGTGTTGTTAGAAGCATGCGAACAAACTTTCGTAGAACTCAAGTCAAGATTGACATCTGCACCTATTCTCGTAATACCGGATCAATCTGGAGGATTCGAAGTGCATTGCGATGCATCCGGTAAGGGATTAGGATGTGTTCTACATCAGCACGGTAAGGTTGTGGCTTATGCTTCAAGACAACTGAAGACTCATGAGCGCAATTAACACATGATTTGGAGTTGGCAGCCATCATCTTTGCTCTCAAGATTTGGCGCCATTATCTACTTGGTGAACGAGTGAACATCTACACAGATCATAAAAGTCTGAAGTACGTGTTTACTCAGAAAGAGTTGAATATGCGGCAGAGAAGATGGTTAGAACCCATGGCGAACTTTGACATCAACTTGCAATATCACCCAGGGAAGGCGAACGTAATACCTGATGCTCTTAGTCGCCAACCATTATCGATGAATCTCACCGCTCAGTGGAGGCTTCAACAAGACTTGCATCAGATGGAGATTGAGGTAGTCATACCAGGTAATGTTTCAAGTTTGATGAATCTACAAGTTCAATCAACCATTGTCAATCAGATCAAAGCAGCTCAAGCAAGTGATGCTAAGTTGCAAAGGATCAGAGAACAAGTGGAGAATGGACTTAGAACAGACTTCATCATCCATGAAGACAGATCTTTGAGATACGGCAGCAGATTGTGTGTACCAAAAGGTCCTGTTCGGGAAGAGTTAATGAAAGAAGCTTACAGCTCTCTCTACTCAGTACATCCTGGAGGTACCAAAATGTACAAAGATCTACGTCAGAATTATTGGTGGCATGGAATGAAGCGTGAAGTAGCCAGAAACGTCGCAAAATGTTTGGTGTGTCAGCAAGTAAAGGCTGAACATCACAGGACAGCTGGACTAAATCAACTGTTACTAATTCCGGAATGGAATTGGCAACACATCACGATGGATTTTGTGACTGCTCTTCCTCGCAGCACAAAGGGTAACGATGCTATATGGGTCATTGTGGATCGACTCACAAAGTCGGCTCACTTCATCCCATTTCGAGTTGGCCAATCAACTGAGGCACTAGCAAAGAAGTACATGGAGGAAATTGTGAGACTTCATGGAGTACCGGTCTGCATTATTTCCGATCGTGACACCAGGTTCCGATCGCAATTTTGGCAGAGTCTGCAAGCAAGCTTGGGAACAAGTCTGAATTTCAGTACGGCTTATCATCCACAAACAGATGGTTAGTCGGAACGAACTATTCAGATCTTGGAGGATATGCTCAGAGCGTGTATGCTAGACTTCAAAGGATCGTGGGAAGATCACCTGCATCTTATGGAGTTTGTGTACAATAACAGCTACCAAGCAAGCATAGGAATGGCACCTTTTGCAGCATTGTATGGAAGGAAGTGTCGATCACCATTAAGTTGGGATGACATCGGAGATAGGGAAATTCTTGGACCAGAGATGATAGTAGCGACCGTTGATGTGGTTCGTACTATCAGGGAAAGGATGCACATAGCCCAAGATCGACAGAAACACTGGGCTGATGCAAAGAGACGATACTTGGAGTTCCAGCCAGGAGACCATGTATTCTTGAAGATATCTCCGAACCGCGGAGTGATCCGATTTGGAAGACGGGGTAAATTGAGTCCGAGATATATTGGACCGTTCGACATACTCGAACGAGTCGGTGAAGTGGCATACCGCTTAGCGCTTCCACCCTCATTGGAAGGAGTGCATAACGTATTCCACATATCCCAACTCAGAAAGTATGTGAGTGACCCCAGCCATGTACTTGATCATTCCGAGCTCACTATACAGCCCGACTTGTCTTGTGAGCAACAGCCTGTGGAGATCCTGGACAGGAAAGTGAAAACACTTCGAAACAAAGAAGTTAACTTGGTCTGGGTAATGTGGAGGAAAGATACTCCAGGAGAATCCACTTAGGAAAGGGAAGATGAAATGTGTGCAAGATATCCTCACCTCTTTGTAAACTAGCCCTCAAATAAAAGTTGTAAATTTCGAGGACGAATTTTTTTTAAGAAGGGTAGATTGTAACAACTCTAATTTTTGTATACATAAAATTGATTTAAATTTGAAGTATACTTGGGATATTTAATGTTGCTGTTACCACTTTAAGTATTTATTTTTCCCACAATAATTACAAGAAAGAGCTTGTAGCTCATTGGTAATACCTTGCACTGTTGAACCAAGCCACCAGAGTTCAAATCCCCTGCCCCACATTATTTTTAGATTGTTTTTGTTTTAAATCCTTTGGAAGCCCAACAGTCCACAGACCATAACTCCCAAACTTTGAACTTCACCCAGAAAAGTAAATATACTAGAGCCTTCACCTGACTGCCCCACACCCACTGATCGCCTGACTCGGCCGGGATCGACCGAGTTGGCCGGCGGACCGGCCGACTCGGTTCGGCGCCGCCGGCTGGACTCGGCCGGACGGCCGAGCCGGCAACTGAAAAGTTGTGACTTTTCAATTGCCCAACTCCCCTGCACACACCATTTATTTGGATCGCTTCCCGAAACTTAATTATCCCCCATTTACTACAATTTTTAACGAATTTCTACATTTTTTAACAATTTTTTTAATTAAAAACCTTTCACCTACCCTACCTTAGCCTACCCTATAAATACACCCCCTACCCTCTACCCTCTCATCCCAAAACCCTAAGCTCACTCTCTCAAAATTTTTCCAAGAGTTGTGTACCTTGAAAACAAGTGCGCGGCAAAGCTCCGACGAAATTTCGGCGGAAATTCCGGCGACGTTTTTAGGAACAACCGGCGACGAAGCAACGCCTCGGCAACCTCACTAGTCCCTCCTTCACTCCTCTGCCTAATCGAAACCCGTAAGTCCCATTCTATCTCTCTTTCTATTTCTCTCAAATACGAAATTACAAAACCCGACGGAATCGGAACAAATCCGATTTTCGATTCAGTTTTCTATAAAATTTCACTTCCCACCAATACATTCATGCCTAAATATCTTTATTTTGACTATTAAACATTTAACAATCAATTTGAATAAGTTTCATCACATGAAATGATAGCCTTTCCAATTTATCGTATTTTTCACTTAAATACCACAATGTTTCGATTTCACATTTAACCCCTTAACTTTGCTATACATTTAAAGTAGAGCACGAGGTAATGACCTACCTCCACACACACGCAAATACAACCCTAAACGACATCATCAAAAACTTAGAATACGATAAAACAATACTTTCATTTAAGTACCATATTCTTAATAAAATCATTTCTAAAAGTTTTAGTTTTGATACACTTTTAAATAATACCTCTCATTAGGAAAACACGATAAGTTGTGGACATCGATCGTTTATCTAAATCTAACTTTGTGGTGTCTAGGCTAGGCAAGTGAGAAAAGTAACTTTAAAAGGCTCGTCTCACGATTCGTGAGCGGATCTCTCCTTTCCTCATTTGTACTTACCTGGCCACAATTGGCGGTGAAGAGACGATTTGAGGCTTCTAACGACTTGTCGTTTAGACCATTTAGAAATAAGCTAGTTGGCTTAGGAAACCCTAGAATCTAAAATACGGAAAATTACACTTTGCAAATAAATACCTTTTACTTTATAAAACCGTTTTCTAAAAGATTAGTATTTTACAATCTTTGCAAAGCGCCGCTACAACCCATTTTGGGGGAACCCGTTCAGGATTGTGCGGTTTATCGCACATCCTCGGGTTAGTAGTGCGAGATTCAGACCTCCACAAGGAGCATTTGGTCTCGAAAGGTTTAAAATACGACATCTTAAGAAAATAAGATTTTTGGAATATAAAATATTTATTAAAATTATTTTTGTATAAATATATGTATATTTATCATTTAAATATCTATTTTATTATAATATAAATTTTCCATCTTTTTCTAAATATCACAAGAATAAATTTTACATTAAAATACCATGAACTTCAAATAAATCAATATTACAGATAAATACCCTTATTTATAAAAACTAGGATATTTTCACTAGAAATGTCACAACATAAAACCCACCCTCATTACAACTCTAAAGACGAACAATAAATATTTGAGGCGTATTTTGAAAAGTATATAAAAGTATTTTTACATAAACCCCCCCTCAAGTTTTATAAATTACCCTAAGGACCCTAGCAATTATAAGAGCTCGATTCACAATTCTGATTGTCTGACACGGGTTTGAGTCTGATTAATCTGACTTGAATATGATTCAAGTCAATCTATAATCTACAATGTTTCAATTCAATATGAACACATGATCCATGAATACAATTATCAATTTATACAACTTGACTGAACCGAACCATGTATATATATTCCTTTTACATGATTCTCAGTATTCCATTTACATGAACCTACGGTCACAACCGTTTCCTGATATCATGGTTTCGGTCAGTCAGTCAATCAATCATACAACCAATACGATTTACAAGATAACACTACAAACAAGACATCGCGGGGTTTAAGGGGTAGATTGGTACGGAAGGTGTTAAAGGTGGCACGGGGTGGTCAAATTAAGACACCTAACCTATATTCCGTTGTTGTTGTACCGTGGCATAAATGGTTTCTTGTACTACACATGCTTCTAGTCTCTGGCATATAGAGACTCCCCTCGTATACACTGGTATCCTTCTATACCAAGCTACAAACAACAGTGTTAACACAACATTACAACAATAGTATACACTTTAAAAGATATCTTCTTATTCTGTCTTTTCTACTTTCCTCTCACCTTTGGGACTTACCGAGCGACCTGTTCGCTGACGACATTCTGTTTCTTTCTTCTTTGAATGTCGTCAGGTGATCTGGACCCGGCAGAGATCGAGTCATCGCAAGAAGACTTGGAGCAGTTTGCTGAAGACCCTGCACTTTAATTTCCTTGTACACTTTTCCTCTCTGTACTTTTCATTTCCTGTTATGCCACTGTTTAGGCATCTTTTTATTTCAGTTGTATTTCCTTTCATGTTTTGTACAAAGAATGTTAATAAATAAAAGTTGCTGTTCTTTTTATTTCTTATCTCTTGTGTATTTATTTTATATTGCTTAGATACGCTTAGCGTATGTACTTCTGAGTATATACGAGGCGGACCTCGTCGCGTCCCCTTCGCCGTACACTGGGAAGCGGGACGTGACATTTATATTGCCATGAAAAACTTCCCTTATTATATCATAATCCCTAAATAATTAATTAAATGGATACATATATAAATAATGAACACACACAAACATACACAAATATATAGTTTGTAAAGTTTTTTCATTACTCTCAATCTATATGTTAAGATTTTATAGTAACCAATTAGGATTGCATCGTTTGTTGTTGCATTTTAAATTACTTTATTTAAAGTTTGTAAAAAAAATGAAGTTACGAATAAATACCATGGTTGTCTCATTTATCACATATGACATATCAATACCCTTACTTTTAAAATAATTTTTAGAAATTAATTTTTACTTCTGGAAATTTCAGAAAATTTACATATGATAGAATATATTATTTTGTACATGCTGTAAAATTTTTAGATCGAATCGCTTAAAGGTATATGAATTATATCGTTTTTATTCACTGTTTTTAAAACCAGAAAACTGCCAATAAGGGTCTTCTTCGAGAGACCATAACTCTATAATCATTGATTCAAATTAAGTGTTTTCATATGTTTTGAACATCTACATTGAAAGATCTAGATTTTCTTTGTTTTACGTTTTTACCGAAAACCAATGTAAAATATAGAAACCGCGTTACAATATTAAGCGACAAATCTGGACAGAATCTGTTCTGATTCGCACACGATTCACACACTGTTTTTAAATTAGATATAACCCAAACTCCCAATGTCCGTTCGTGAAAAAATTTAGATGTGTAGATGCACAATTGATAGAACTATATTTTTCTATATACTATATTACTTATAAATGCATGAAACAACCCGATATAGGTTTTGCAATACAATATATAGTTACTGTCCAGAAATCTGAATTTCTATTTTAAACGTTGATATTAAAATGATCATAACTAGAGCTTCAGAAATCCAAATCATTTGAATCTTGGTGTTTTGGATAAGTGCATAAAAAGACCTACAATTTTCTAATAATTTTTGTAACCTGAAACCCGATGGAAATTAACTAAAACTGTATTTTAAAAATATGTGACGGTGCTGAATAGATTCTGATCTGTTTTGCACGACGATACGAAAATATGTATATCTCCCAAACCGGTAGTCATATTTAGACGAGACTGAAACTTACATGTGCATAACACTTAAGGCTATGTTTTCATTTATATTCTGAATTCAAATAACTTGATTAATTAGTCGTACATATCACATATTTACAACATTATTTTTGGACGTTTCTTGTATATTTATCTCATATCATACTCTATGATTGCTTATCTATTTTTATCTATATGACTTGTGATTAAACCATTACATGCTGAAATTGACTTGATCTTGACACGACTCAATCATGAATACCTGAACCCAATAGGTCCACTTGACTCGACTTGACCCGAACCATGAATACGTAATGACTTGACATGAACACTTGACATGAATACATGAACAATTGACTTGAATACTTGAAGTCGACTCGATACATGAATTGCGCTCTCTTATGTATTCATGGATCTAGGCAAGACTTGTAATTTTAATCATAGACTTATATACACGGGGTGTTGTGGTAGTTTGAATATAAATCCAATGGAATCTCATGAGTCCCATTAATACAAATCATGTTACTATGGTACCGGGCTGAAACGGTACAAATCATGTTGCTGTGGTACCGGATTGAAACGGTACAAATAATGTTTTTGTGGTACCAGGCTGAAATGGTATAAATCACGAATTCACGAATGAGGGTTCATGTTTCCAAGCCCCTGGATAGTAGCCTGTTGGGTTTGAAATATTTCAATAACAATTGAACACCCGCTATTTTGGACCCACGATTCCTTGTCCCTAGACGATAGTCTTGGGTTCGAGAATACTCTTGAGATTGGTTGACATTCACACTTGAACTCATGTTAGTTAATTTTACCCTTTTAGAGACCTTTTAGGACACTTATATTCACTTTATGTTCACAATACCTACGCTTCACGGTCATGCTATACTTGTTTGCTATGCTCATGTTACATTTCCATGCTGATAAGTTGCCATATACATTACCATACTTGTTCACATATTACAATTTCCATTTATACTATATTACATGTTATTTTGCACTCAATTTATATATTACACATCTCTATTGGGACTTACCGAGCGTTAGCTCGCTGACGGACATTCCACCCACTTCTTTTTATTCTTGGAATGTTCGTCAGGTGACATTGAGATAGAGAAGATAGAAGTGGTCGAAAAGGAGTACAACCAGTTCGCATCAGAAACAGACGTATAATTTCATTCAGTTTTTCATTTCATTTCAGTTTATTTATGTATGCCTCCTTGGTAAGGCTTATCATGTTAAATATCTTGTATTCAGATATTTTGTCTATTATGAATCATGAATGTAATAAATCACAGTTGGAATTCATTCTTTTGTTTATTCTTGTTAGTTTATGTTGCTTATAGACGCTTAGCGTATTTATTTTGAGAAATGACCTTTTCGGGATAAATACATCGCGGGCTTGCCACGTCACCGTTTCCATCTAGTGGGAAGCGGGGCGTAACAACATGGGATCCGTGTTCTTGGTTGATCGGGCGGAAACCGAGAAAGCTCGGCATGTCAGGAGCTCGGAGACGAGCCGGGTGGCCGAGGAAGCTCGGCATGTCAGGAGCTCGGAGACGAGCCGGATGGCCGAGGAAGCTCGGCATGTCAGACGGCTCGGAGACAAGTAAGGAGATTGAGGAAGCTCGGAGACGAGCTGTTGGTAGTTTCTTAGATGAAGGTGGAATGTATTCAGAGAGGTCTCCCGAAAGGTCGGATACGTTCCTCGAGAAGGGGATCCCGAAGAATATCCCTGATGCAACTTATTTATTCCACCCCTGTAGTTTTCGGGACACGTCATCCGCCACGTGTCATAATCTGGGAAGATACCACTTGTGAGCGTCATCACTTTCACACATGCAGTCTTATAGAATCTTTGAGGAGATCTCATCTATCGATACTTTGAGATCGAGTTCGGCAATTAAATCTCAATAGTGAGTGACAAGTTATGTAATTATTGCAAGAATCAAACCAAAGCTCTCTTATTTTATTTTTGAGTTGATAATTTTTACTATAAAAGCCACAATTCTTTCATGATAAATTACTTGACCTGCAAATATTTTGAGATCGAATTCGGCATCTGCTTCTCAATAGCAAATAACAGTTATGCAACTATTCCAGGATTTGAATTAAATATCACTTATTTTAAGTAGGTAAGTTTTAGCGTAAAAGCCATGTTTTTTTTTCCACGATAAATTACGAAGTTTAACCTTCAAAAACAAATGGATAAAGGGGATGATGACCCAAGAGAGGGTACTTGACAAACGCCGAGCTACAAAACCACAAAAATTTAAATAGAGAGCATGGGGGGAGCTATATAGCAACATCCTTAGATGAGGCCTCCCTCAATTTGGATTTTGAGGTAAGATATCATATCCTCTTTCTAATGCATGCAGCTGTCTGTATGACTATTGTTTGTTGCTGAGACAAAAAGGGAGATCTCGACACGCAATTTTTTTGTGTTGGCCAAGGAAAATCATACGTTTGGTGAGGCAGCCAGATCAATCCATTCTCTCATTTATTGGCGCCTCTTGGTCACATCTTGTCTTGCTAGTCTTCTCACCTTAGTTGCAGTCATGCCTTTTTGTATGTCGAGGATGCATGAGTCTCCGCTCCACTCATCGATCATGCATAGACCGTTTGTGAGAACTGTTATCCGCATTTATGTAAGAGTATAGAAGTTTATCCAGATATGAGCCATTTATGTTTTCACATTACCGTTCGGTAACTTGACCCACATGATTCTAATTAAAAAGAAGCCAAATAAAATTTCCATCTTCTACTTTGATAGTCGGGAATTCATCGAACGCTTGTTCTATCATAATAGTTTGGTGAATACAAGGATATATCATTTAAAGGGTGATGGATCTCTAGGTCTCCTTCAGATATTACCTTTCATTGATCCGCAGCGAGTGTGACGAGCCGCTGAGATTGGATCTGAGGGTTTCCCCTTTGTGCGTGTGGATCTCAATGGGCTTGAAGTGGATGAAGCCGAGCTACCTACAAGAAAGTCCCGGGATGGTTGTGCCACCGAGAACCCTCCGACGATCAAGTTAGACGAGCTAAATGGGCAGAGTAGTGGCCTATTGAGGTGAAAAATGCCTTACCTGAGTCGTCTGAGAGATAGTTTATATAGGGGCAGCCGTGGGCTGGTGGGCGCGGGATTCACACCGGCCGTTACGCCCCTAGCGTTACGCCCGCGTGAAAGGCGGGATTTCCCATTAATGACGAGATGCGCTCGTTAATGGGGAACGAGATGGCGTAGAACGCGGGATCGCGGGCGGCGGATATCTGGCGTCAGACGAGATTCCCGGAGCCGTGGCGGAGACACCTGTGATCGGTGCTATGGGTCGGTCGATGAAACCGAGGAACAGAAGCTCGGCGGGAGGCTCGGAGGCAAGCGGAAGGTTGAGTGGGCTTGGTTTATGTGATAGCTCGGAGGCGAGCTAGGAGGGCTGAGGGAACTCAGCGTGCAGGAGGGCTCAAAGGCGAGCCAATGGTTGTTTGTGAGGCGGGCACAGGAGTCGTCGAGAAGGCCATCGAAAGTCGGGAACATCCTTGGGATGAAGGCCTAAGGCATTCTTCTAATATACCGTTCCTGCTCCTTTCCCGCAAGCCCTGGGACACGTCATCTGCCACGTGTCAACATCTGGGGAGTGCTCAGTATCGAGCATCATCATTAGCCCCCCACTCCTGTCCTGACCTATTTATGGGTCGGGTCGAGAGTGGTCTAACCGATCACCCAGGCTAAGTTCTTATTTGATGACGTCAACGGATCAGGGAAGAGATCTTGCATTAAAGAGGAAGCGTCGATTCGGGCGTACGCTCATCGGAGCGCCAGGCCACGTGTCGGACGCTGGTTGGCTGACGTGACGGGCTGCTGGTTTTCTCGCGCCCGATAGGACGCGCCCAATCGCGTGTGACAGGTGGAGCGTTGATGGCCGTTGAACGCGAAGTGTCATTTTGGCGGGAGACGATCGGCGCCGCTGGATGTGTTCGCCGATTGCTATAAATAGAGATGGGATTCCTCCGAGGGTCCATGCTTCGCAATAATTTCCTTTTCCCTTCATGTGTTGGCTCGGCGCTCTTCCCTCTAAGTCGAATTTCCTGTGTTCTTTCCTCGGAAGACCCCTTCTCTCGATCAGGTTAGATGTCTTCCTCTGAGGGGTCCGTAGAAATAGTTCGGGTAGAGTCTAGGGAGTCTTCTGCAGCTTCCTCTTCTTCGTCCGGGTCGGAATCTTCCTAGGAGGTTAGGGTTAGTCGCGCTTCCCGGGGTCGTGCGGCAGGGACGGTCCCTAAAGCTAGCCCCAGGAGTGTCCGCGACGTAGTTTCCCTTGTGAGGCACGTGGATGAGCTCACCACAATTCGGGCCCGCTTTCACATTCCCCCCGTCTACTCGCTTCGTTTGGCCGGGGAGGGAGAGAGGACAGATCAGGTACAGAGCAAGGAGATTGCCTTATACTTAGAGGCTTTTAGGGTCGGGATGCGCCCGCCCTTCTTTCCCGAGGTGAGTGCCGCGTTGTGTTGTTTTCAGTTAGCCCCGGTCCAGTTAGTGCCAAACTCCTGAAGGATTCTCCTCGGGTTCCTGGTCCGGTTGAAATTGCGGAAGATCCCTTTCAGTCTGAACTTTCTCCTTTCCTCTCTCTGCTACAAAAACCACCCCGACACTCACAAGGATAAGCCGAGCTGGGTATATATTTCTTTTAGAAAGCACTGGGGAGGCGCGGTCCGGTCGGGGGTCGTCGCAGTGCCTTCTTCCATTCATGAGTGGAAGGAGAAGTTTTTATTTGTCGGGCCACCAGAGGGAGAGGATTGGCCTGTGCCCATCCAGTGGCACAGAGCCAACTGCCCACTGGTGAGGCGGTCGAATGATCCCGATACGGTGGCGGTGTTGGAGTGGAAGCCCGTCCTCCGGGCCGATGTGTTGCTGTTTGAGTAGGCCCTCAGTTGGACCGGGCTCAGCCCCGCTCAGCTTGTGGGTAAGTTAGGTGTTTTGGGCGACCTGTTTAGACTTGTGTAATCTTACACTTTCTTCTGGCGTTGCTAACTCTTTCTTTGTATTCTCGCTTTCTTGCAGAACCGATGGACCGAGCTAAATTTCGGGCGGCGCTTGTCGAACAGAAGAAGGGGAGGAAGACCGGAGGCGCCGGCCCGTCGCGTCCCACTACGACCCTGGCTCCACCGGCGGCCGCTCCGGCCAGGCGCTTGAGCATGCCCCGGGATTCAGAGCCCTCACGAGCGCAGAGCCGCAAACACGCTCGGGAGAAGGAGCCCCGGGCCCCGGATCTCAGAGACGAGGAGGATGTCCGCGCACCCCTCCTCAAGAGGTACTATAGGACGGTGCCCCGTAATCCGGCTTCCTCGATCATTGTGGATGAAGGGGAGCTTCGCTTTGAGGTTCCCTCAGGGCTTTTCGTCGCCGACAGCCTGCTCTCGGAGATGGAAAGGTCGGCCGGGGGCAGAATTCCTCGGGGGACTCTCAGGGCCCAAATGGCGGCCATAGCCCAGGAAGCCGTGCAGGTCAGTGTTTGGCCTCCCGTTCGGGTTTTTGTTCAGTACTTTTTGTTCACAAGATTGGGTGCCCCTTTTTCTTTTTAACCTTTCCTTTGTTTTCTTCAGATTCTCCAGCACTACGCCCTCGTTGTCAGCATGGAAGACGGGAAAATTGCCCCGACGATGCAGATCGCAGGTGAGTCCTCCTCGAGGGAGGAAAGCTCGAGGCTGGAGCTGCAAGCGGCGGAGGAGAGGGTCGCCGTCCTCGAAGACCGGGTGGCGGTCGGGGATCGGGAGATCGCCAACTGCCGAGAGGCCGTCCGAGTTTTGAGAGAGTCCAACCATGCCACTGAGGCCAAGTTAGAAGACGCCAGGGTGCTCGTCAACACTCTGAAGAAGACGGTGAGCATCCTCAAGAGGGAGAACGATGCAGCAAAGGAAGGAGTTAGGTGTGCCGAGCTCCAAGCAGCGAAGGCGATGGAGAATTACAAGAAGTAGGACCAGTACTACGTCGACCTCGCTAAAGCTGCCGCCCTCGTTTGGCATGAGGCCCTTGACGCCGTCAAGGCAAAGATGCTGGAGTTTCCTGACGGCGATCTTCGGTGTGAGTACCCCCTTGAGGGTGAGGCGCAGGGGAATGCCCCCAGAAGCGTCACCGGTGAAAAGGTCCCAGGCGGGGGCGTCGGGGAGAAGCCGGTCGCCCCGGCTCCTGACGTCGAGGCCTCTGCTGTGGGTGCCGATCCACCAGCCGCTATCACGGCGATCGTGGTGGAAGCGGAGCTCATCAAGGTCCTCCCCGGCCCCGAGGCCTGAATCTCTTCGCCTTCTTCTTATTTTCTCTCGCGCTGGAATTTTTGTAAGCCTCCGGGCATTTTGCAAGGCTGGGGAGCCCATAATACCTTTGCATAGACTTCCGAATTTTTTGAATAAAATCATTTTGTAGTATTCTTTGCGTACATATTTTCCCTTTATTTGTGGTAAAATCTCCATTTGCGCGGTATTGCTTTCATGATGTGTTAAGTCGGAGATCGGTCCTTCATCTGGCGATCGCACGTCTCGAGTTGAACCCAACTACTTGCCAAGTGTGCGAAGACCGGTGTTAGGTCGGTATCTTCATGGCCCCGAAGTCGAGGTGGGGATCACTTAGTAAAGACGGGTAGGAAGTCACTCTCTAAGAAAGGATTGAGCAGGGAAGTTGCTCGGTGTCTTCTTGATGAGGGCTTTGACCCTTGGCGTACGTGGGTAAGAAATTACCCGCTAAGAAAGGATTGAGCAGGGAAGCTGCTCGGTGGCCTTTTGATGAGGGCTTTGATCCTTGGCGTCGTTGGGTAAGTGGTTACCAGCCAAGGATGGACCGAGCAGGGAAGCTGCTCGGTGGCCTCTCGATTAGGGCTTTGATCCTTGGCGTCTTTGGGTAAGTGATTACCAGTCAAGGATGGACCGAGCAGGAAAGCTACTCGGTGGCCTCTTGATGGGGGCTTTGGTCCTTGGCGTCTTTGGGTAAGAGATTACCAGCCAAGGATGGACCGAGCAGGGAAGCTTCTCGGTGGCATCTTGATGAGGGTTTTGATCCTTAGCGTACGTGGGTAAGCGATTACCAGCCAAGGATGGACCGAGCAGGGAAGCTGCTCGGTGGCCTCTTGATGAGGGCTTTGATCCTTGGCGTCATTGGGTAAGAGATTACCAGTTAAGGATGGACCGAGCAGGGAAGCTGCTCTGTGGTCTCTTGATGAGGACTTTGATCCTTGGCGTCGCTGGGTAAGAGATTACCAGCCAAGGATGGACCAAGCAGGGAAGCTTCTCGGAGGCCTCTTGATGAGGGCTTTGATCCTTCGCGTCGTTGGATAAGAGATTACCAGCTAAGGATGGACCGAGCAGGGATGCTGCTCGGTGGCCTCTTGATGAGGGTTTTGATCCTTGGCGTCGCTGGGTAAGAGATTACCAGCCAAGGATGGACCGAGCAGCGAAGCTGCTCGGTGGCCTCTTGATGAGGGCTTTGATCCTTAGCATCGTTGGGTAAGAGATTACCATCCAAGGATGGACCGAGCAGGGAAGCTGCTCGGTGGCCTCTTGGTGAGGGCTTGGATCCTTAGCGTCGTTGGGTAAGAGATTACCAGACAAGGATGGACCGAGCAGGGAAGCTGCTCGTTGTCGCGAGGCTCTACTCGTCCTTCCGAGACGTGTGAATGTCAGGAAGGGTGACCGCCGGAGGCGGCACGTGGCAGAGGCGCATAGGTGAGGCGAGGCGTCTCAGAATCCGCGTCGTCCCGACTTCAATTCGCCAAGAAACACGGGATACCCGCCATGCGGCAGCGCAATATTAGAAGAATCGATCGAATCTCACGATTCGCGCCCATGCATGCGCAAATTTGGGTTTTTAGGGATTCTGCGCAGGCTATAATAGAGAGTGAGACGCCAACTTTCCAGCGTTGCTTTTCGAGATGGCCGAGCGTATCTATGCGATTGAAGAGATCATCACCTTCGACGACGTCTTCACGTATGACCAGTCCATATCCAAGGACAGATATCAGGGTGCGATTCAGCGCCTCGAGGGTCACGTCAGCCATCTTCTCCCTTGACGGTTGTTCATCACAGAAAACTGCATTTTAATACCTTTCATTCAGTATCTATTTTGCTACTTATCGGTACTACTAATCAGTGTCTACTCAGTAATTACAGTTTACAGGTATCCGTAACAAATACTGGAAAACATACTCAAAATCACGGATATAACGTCTGGTAGCCAACATTACAAATAGAACAGAAAACCGATCGATGTCCAAAGAGCACTTTTGCAAATAATGCATGTGTACATGCTTTTTTGTCAAAAATGGTCCAACACATACAAGTGTGCACATAGCTTGGACCTAGGAGGGGGCTGCCATGAGCATGTGGGGGACAAGCCATGAGCAAGTGGGTGTGTGTGCATTGAATGCTAAAAGATATGATGTGATTTGAAGCATCTTGTTCCCTCCAAATCTCTGCATACAAACCAGGTTATATTAGACCAAACAAATAGCACCAGAGTGATATGAGGGAACACATATACCTACCACATCAAGCCGAGACCCTACACTCAGAAAGTGGCCGGCCACAAACCCCCCAGAACCGAGCAGGTCGGCCCCCCTTGCCCCATTATGCACCAAATTTCTGTGGGCCCTCCCTTGCTGCTTAGTCACCTCATTTTTATTGTTTGTTTATTTTTCTTTGGTGCCTATAAAAGCAGAAACAATGAGCAAGGGGAGCTCTCTCTCATTAGATCTCATAGATTCTCACATAGTTTTTCTTAGTTTCTTTTCTTTTTGGTTTAGCTTGAGAGTTGAGTGAGCTTCAATTGGTTTCTTCTTCTTCTTCCCTCTTGAAGCTTTCTTTGGAGAGCTTCATTAAGGAGGTTGAACAAGTAACCAAAATCTTGTATCTCTTTTCTCAAGTGTTAATAATATTATTGTTTCTTTTATTACTTGCTATTTTTTCTTATTTGCTTTTCTTCTATTATGCTTAACTAATATTTCTTTGGTTGTGGTATTGGTGAGGAAGTGAGATGAAAGGCTTTACCTCCTCCACCTCTTGTAATTGTTTAACATGCTTTAATGTTATTATAAACTTAGTATTGTAACTTGGAAGGGTTGATATGGTATGTTGATTCCATGGTTGCTTTGTAACCTCATCACATACCATATTCTCCCCACAAATCCCATCTTGCAAGCCTAAGGTTAGAATCAATTAGGTGTTAAGTTTTCTAAGTATGGATATGATATTTGTGATTAAGTGACTTGACAAATCTCTTAGTTTCATATATCATATACCATCACAAACACTTAGCACACTTAACACCAAAATCATTTGTTCTCACTCACTACTTTGTGTTTTTATTGTTGTGGTATGCTTGCTAACCCTTGTGTTTAGTATTGATACCCCAAGTTTGGACATAGAAATGGTAAGTGATCAAAACAGGCTCTTTTCGTGTCTTGCGGAGAATGTCGGAATTTGACGACTTGTGCCTCACAACCTCTTTGACAAGTCGTGTTTCATGCCGGGATCGAGGTAAGAACGGACAACTCATGATCAAGGGAGCGTCGAGGTAAACGTCGCGATTCGACCTTCCAAAGCCATGACCATTCTCTCTCAACTTGTTTTCTTGCTTTTCTTTGTTTTCGTATTCTATTCATTTTTTGTGACAACCAAACAATTAATTAATTTGTTGAACTTTAAATCACAGTACCTAATCACAATTCCCTGTGGATCGACCCGTACTTGCCGGCTCGCTACAACGCGTCGTGCACTTGCGGTTTATAAATATTTAAAACAAGAACGATCTCGCGTGCGCATTCCATTTCCATAAAACGATCACATTTCCATAACATACGCGTTTGCGCGCGTGGATGAAGTCCCAACAAGTTTTTGGCGCCGTTGCCGAGGAGTCGGTAGTTATTAGGAATTGTTATTTCTAGTTCGTACTAACTCACTAACTTTTAACTCAATTTTATCCAAAACTAACAAATACGACATTTTTTCTAACTTGTTCTCCGTCTTTACTGTCTGCTAGCACTCTGTAATTCAACATAAAAATCAAGTTAGATCTTTAGAATACTGATATAGCCTAGAGAACCCACCAAAATTTCTTGCACCTAACTCTTTGAAAAAACCGGCGACACCCCTTGAAGATCTGAGCTCGCTGGCCTATTTGTTTGAGTTTGGGTTTTTTCTTTTTTGGTGGTCTCTAGAGCAGTGTCAGTGCTCTATTGGTATTGTTTGATTTTTATAAATTTGAGTGTGCAGGAAATGGGGCACATATATCGCTTTTTGACACTGAATATCGTATTTTTCGACATTTCAGGTTTTTAAGGAATTGCGACCAGCGATCGTGCGGAGTGAGGCTCAAATGCAATTGTAAGACGTTAGTGAAGTATAGTACCAAAGATCCGGGTAGTTTGACCCGCGCAAGCGAACAATCAAAGTCTCGGTATCACTTTCAAAGGGTTTTTTTTTAACCCAAATCATTTTTGTACGTATTTCCTAACACACTCTTCTTGAATTTGACGCAGTCCAATATTTCTATCTTCTGCAGGATTCTTCGCACAATTTGCCACCAATTGTACAGAGAACTAATCGTATTTTTTTTGCAGCGCTAAACTTTAAACTGAAAAAGAATTGCTTGAATTGCTTCATTTTTTGAATACTTTTATTGATTGCGCATTTGCATCTTAATACGGATTTAAGGGCAAAAAGACCAAACAAGATACGGTAAAGGATTTCATCACCTTTTCTCCGTAGCCCACAAATCACAGAACTGCATTTTTGCATACCCCCAGTAATTTAAAAATCAACTAGACTTTGACTTTAAGGATATCGCGCTCATTAGGAGAAGTTAATCGTGTTTAGAACACCGCTTAACGGTATATCGTTCACGGGATGTCTAGACAAGTGTTCAAGAGAAAAAGGTTTTCTAATTAAGGAACTTCGCAAAAACGTTGGAAAACCTCCCCTTCTCTCTTACACTTACATGGCTTCATGATCAGTATATCTTGAGCCCGTTTCTCGACACAGTTTTATTTCGACAATCGGGTTCTTGAGCAGGTCTAGTTGACTAACATACCATAGACTGCTAGAGGTGTGATATTATTTATTTTTGTGATATTTGTGAATTCTTGTTCATATGGGTGATACACAATTTACTTCAATTTTTCACGATTCTTATTCTTTTGTTTATACCCATTCCCAATTCTTTTGTTCAAATTTCCAAGATTCTTCCCACATTCACGATAATTGTCCTTTTCTAGGGGGTGACCAACCGTCTCAGATTTTTGATAATAGTCACCCACCTAACACTCTTGAACTCAGTCCCACTTCAATTAGAGATCCAATGATTGAAGATTTAGAGAAAGAGGTCGACGGATTAACAGTTTTAGCATCACCACCATCACAACCCCTCCAACCTGAAACAATTGAACCATCATTAGGGAATGATAGTGAGATGGATGCTAGGTTGACCACTTTAGAGAAGGGTATTGAAGCAATGACTGCGGTCGAGAATCAATCAGCTTCTACGCTAGCCCTGTGCATACAGCAGTCTGAGCAATTATTTCTTGCTCAAGCTCAATCATTGGATAGAATAGAGGAACACGCGAAATATTTAGCAAAGAGGATTCTAGGGAGTAAACACAGTCAATTGGAACCCAATAATGTTAATGTCTGTCATCTAGGAAGTCATCCAAGTGAGATAAATGATCAAACGAATTTTGATGATTTCATAGATGATGATATAAATGAATTGACTGAGTGTTATCAGGACACACAAGAAATGCCTCCGACTGATTTTTGCAGTCCAATTTTAGTGGAGGAAACTTGTGAATTTTACGGGTATGGTTTGGATAGATTGTTAGAAGAAATCAATGATCAGGAGCCCACGATTTTTGTATCACCTAGTGATATTGTTTCGGAAGAAACGTTAGTATGGGGACCTACTTTTTTGGATGACATATACCTTCCCATTTGTGAATATGATAAGGAAGAAATGGTATTGGGAGAGTTAGGAAACCAGAATGATAAGAATAGGATTGTGAAAAATCATAGGGAGGAATACAACATTGAAGAATATTCTTTCATATCAAGTTTTGAGGAAATTTTTGCAGATGAACTTGAGATTTTTGGTGAGTTTGAGTCAGGATCAATTTGGGAACATCCTAAGAACCTTTCTTTTGCCGAACTTTTTGCGGATGAACTCCAGTTTTTAAACGAACCTGACTTCGAAACTCAACAAGTGCTTTATGAAAATTCAATTCATTCAGGCAACCATTCTTTGATTCCTTCAAAACTTCATTTTTACATTCAGCGTCTTCTGATCCCTACTTTTACACGCTCATGCCCTTCACTAACATCTAACATATACCTTTTTTTTTTCTTTTTCTTTTGTATATACATATTCTTTTACCAGTCATTGCACTATATAGACAAAAATTTTAAATGGCTGGTATTAATTTCTATATTAACCCAATCTTTTAACATGTATATGTTGTATTTAGTCTTAGTTTTTTTTTCTGTTTCTTTGAATAAAAATTCTCACCCTGATGTCTGAGTCTAGCTACCGGAGACGGGGGCAACGATGAGGACATTGTAAAACTTAGGTTTGGGGGTGAGCACTGCGTTCATTTTTGCTTCATCATGTGTATATTGTATATTCTGCATTGCATACATATTAAAAAACCCATAAAAATTGAAAAAAATTTACAAAAACATAAAAACTTTGTCATCAAGTTAGCTAGTAGGATAACTTAGATTGTTATTCCGAAAATTTAGTTGATATATTAGAAGTAACTAAATCCTAGGCTTAGGAATTGAAAACCCTAAAAATAACCCTCATTCTGTTTAACCTTGGTAATTATACGTCCTTACAGTTTTTTTTGAGAAATAGATAACCTTGAGTTCAGTTCTTTAGTTAAATCGAGATGAAGGGAGAGTATTGAAGCTTTACTGAAAGATAAGTCTGAAAAATAGTTTCTATTCTTGAGTCCAAATTTAGAAAATATATACCTTACAAACTGCACATACACACACCTTGAAACTTGGATAGTAGAGGATACCTAGAAATACTCTTGCCTGAAAACCTAGTATGAAAGAAAAAACGGTATTTAAAGCTAACCACCATAAGAGCATCATTGAAAAATATACCCGGTCTTGAAAAGAAAAATAAAAATAATAAAATAATAAAACCAAGACCTGAAACTGCTATTTACGCTTTAAGCTCATACATTCAGTAATCGGCTGTTAGTGCCTCAAGATGCAATAATAATCGCATGAAAGATGTGTGAGCACAACCGTCCATCCATTAATGAAAAGAAGTAGTATTAGGTATTAAGATAAGGGTACTATAGCTTGAATTGAATTCTTAAGTGTAGGGGTGAAAATTTACACACACATAGGGGTATACAATCGATGTTTGGAGGAAAGATAGGAATGAAGAATAAGACTTATGTTTTCTGTAATGATGATAAAAATCCCTGATTGGAGACCGCACTTTAGAAGGAAAACTCAAGAGATACCGAGATCTTTCTAAACTGTAAAACGTATAGGATTTGAGGTTAAATAAATAGGAGGCGGGAAACATAAGGGTTGGATATTTCTAAGTTAGGATGATAGAATTTGTAACTTAGATAGTAAACTGTAGGAGTAGAATCGACGTTAACTTATGAAACTAGCTTGACTGGATTTTGTGGGTGTAATCCGCTGAAAACCCTCAGGAGACAACACTCCTCCTACTAGGGACATCTAGAGGTTTAACGGCTTGTTGCACATGCTCAGTGCAATCGCATTCCCTGCGAAAGTGAGGCTAGGATTTTTTTGTATTGCTCGGGACGAGCAATGGATAAGTTTGGGGGTATTTGTTCATCACAGAAAACTGCATTTTAATACCTTTCATTCATTATCTATTTTGCTACTTATCTGTACTATTAATCAGTGTCTGCTCAGTAATTATAGTTTACAGGTATCCGTAACAAATACTGGAAAACATACTCAAAATCACGGATATAACGTCTGCGAGCCGACACTGCAAACAGAACAGAAAACTGATCGATGTCCAAAGAGCTCTTTCATAAATAATGCATGTATACACACTTTTTTGTCAAAAATGGTCCTACACATACAAGTGTGCACATAGCTTGGACCTAGGAGGGGGCTGCCATGAGCATGTGGGGGACAAGCCATGAGCAAGTGTGTGTGTGTGCATTGAATGCTAAAAGATATGATGTGATTTGAAGCATCTTGTTCCCTCCAAATCTCTGCATACAAACCAGGTTATTTTAGACCAAACAAACAGCACCAGAGTGATATGAGGGAACACATATACCTACCACATCAACCCGAGACCCTACACTTAGAAAGCGGCCGACCATAAACCCCCCAGAACCGAATAGGCCGGCCCCCTTGCCCCATTGTGCACCAAATTTCTGTGGGCCCTCCCTTGCTGCCTAGTCACCTCATTCTTATTGTTTGTTTATTTTTCTTTGGTGCCTATAAAAGCAAAACCAGTGAGCAAGGGGAGTTCTCTCTCATTCTCATAGTTTCTCACATAGTTTTTCTTACTTTCTTCTCTTTTTGGTTTAGCTTGAGAGTTGAGTGGGCTTCAATTGGTTTCTTCTTCTTCTTCCCTCTTGAAGCTTTCTTTGGAGAGCTTCATTAAGGAGGTTGAACAAGTAATCAAAATCTTGTATCTCTTTTCTCAAGTGTTAACAATATTATTGTTTCTTTTATTACTTGCTCTTTTTTCTTATTTGCTTTTCTTCTATTATGCTTAACTAATATTTCTTTAGTTGTGGTATTGGTGAGGAAGTGAGATGAAAGGTTTTGCTTCCTCCACCTCTTGTGATTGTTTAACATGCTTTAATGTGATTATAAACTTAGTATTGTAACTTGGAAGGGTTGATATGGTATGTTGATTCCATGGTTACTTTGTAACCTCATCACATACCATATTGTCCTCACAAACCCCATCTTGCAAGCCTAAGCTTAGAATCAATTCGGTGTTAAGTTTTCTAAGTTTGGATATGATATTTTGTGATTAAGTGACTTGACAAATCTCTTAATTTCATATATCATATACCATCACAAACACTTAGCACACTTAACAACAAAATCATTTGCTCTCAGCTTACTCCTCCATACACTCCACAACATAACGGTGTATCGGAGAGACGGAACCGAACCCTATTAGATATGGTACGGTCCATGATGAGTAACGCTGAGTTGCTGCGATCGTTCTGGAGATATGCGCTAGAATCAGCTGCATACCTTTTGAACCGAGTTCCTACTAAGACTGTGCCTACTACACCATATCAGATGTGGTGTGGGAAGAGACCTTATCTTAATCACATTAAGTCATGGGGATGTCCAGCTTTTGTCAAAAAGCAGCATGCGGACAAGCTCGAGGCACGCTCAGTACAGTGCAAGTTTGTGGGATATCCAAAGAACTCCAAGGGATATTTCTTCTATTGCGAAGAGGAACAAAAGGTTTTTGTTTCTCGCCATGCCCACTTTCTAGAACACCAGTTCTTAGAAAAAGAAATAAGTGGGAGCGCAATAGAACTGGAAGAAATTCCAGAACCATGAGCTATTACTGAAAGCTTAGTAGAACCAGAGGGTTCGAAAGATCAGGACATTCCCACGCCACTCCGCAGGAGTAATAGGCAGTCTCATCCGCCCGAGAGATACTACGGTTTTCTCATAGACGGGGATAGATAGGATTGCATCATAGATTGTGATGAGCCTACTAGCTTCCAGCAAGCCATTCAGAGCGTTGACTCAGTAAAATGGCTGGATACAATGCGGACCGAAATGGAGTCCATGTACACCAACAAAGTATAGACGTTGGACATTGCTCCAGATGGGGTAAAACCCGTAGGATGCAAGTAGATCTTCAAAAGGAAGATTGGTGTAGATGGACAGGTTGAGACCTATAAAGCTAGACTGGTTGCAAAGGGTTTTCGTCAGAGACCTCGTTTGGACTATGACGAAATCTTTTCTCCAGTGGCTATGCTGAAATCCATTCGGATCCTTCTTACCATTGCTGCCTTCCACGATTATGAGATTTGGCAGATGGACGTAAAGACCGCTTTTCTAAATGGACATTTAGAGGAGTGTGTCTATATGGACCAGCCAGAGGGTTTCATTCAGAGTGGGAGCAGCGGAAAGTTGTGCAAGTTGCTCAAGTTCATTTATGGACTAAAGCAGGCATCGCGGTGTTGGAACATGTGTTTTGATGAGACGGTCAAGGAATTTGGTTTTATCAAAAATCCAGATGAACCATGCATCTATTGTAGATTTGTAGCGAGAACTGTAGTATTCCTCGTTTTATACGTGGATGACATTCTCTTAATAGGAAATGACATTCCTATACTACAATCTGTCAAGGGGTTCTTGTCACACAGGTTCTCCATGAAAGACCTGGGTGATGCCGCATACATTCTGGGGATCCGGATCTACCGTGACAGATCCAAGAGGATTTTAGGACTCTCATAGTCCAGGTACATCGACACCATACTGAAAAGATTCAGTATGGAAGATTCCAAGCGCGGTAATCTACCGGCTTGTCACGGGATCACCCTCTCCAAAGAGATGTCTCCCAAGACTGATTTGGAGAGGGATCGCATGTCTATTATACCCTACGCTTCTGCGGTAGGCTCTATAATGTATGCGATGTTGTGTACCAGACCAGATGTGGCTTATGCACTGAGTGTGGTAAGCAGGTATCAGTCAAACCCTGGGGAGAAACATTGGATAGCGGTAAAGAACATTCTCAAGTACCTGAGAAGGACTAAGGAGATGCTCTTGGTGTATGGCGGAAAAGACCTCCAGATTGAGGCCTTTGCTGACTCCAGCTTTCAGAGTGACAAGGATGATTCCAAGTCCATGTCGGGTTTTGTCTTTACCCTCAATGGAGGGGCGGTATGTTGGAAGAGCTCCAAACAGGAAACCGTTGCTGACTCGACTATGGAAGCGGAATACATCGCTGCATCTGATGCCGCAAAAGAAGCTGCCTGGATGAGGAAGTTCTTGAAAGAACTTCAGGTGGTTCCGTCCATTGTTGATCCAATACCTCTGTATTGCGACAACTACGGGGCTATAGCTTTAGCGAAGGAACCCAGGTCCTATCAGAAATCCAGACACATCTTGAGGCGGTATCACCTGATCAGGGAGATCGTGGATCGCCAGGAGATCGAGATTCGGAGGGTTGCTTTAGAAGATAACACTGCAGATCCATTCACGAAGGCCTTACCCCAGACTCAGTTCGAGCGGCTGATCGAGATGATAGGTCTTCGATACGCCAGTACATGGCCTTAGTGCAAGTGGGAGATTGTTAGTGTATATGCCCTAGAGGCCATTACTGTATCATACTAGTATGTATATTACTTGATGGAAGCTTGGGATATTCACAGTTGTATATACAATCTTGCTCGAAATGGTATTATGCTACTTGGTTTGTCTCTGCTTTAATGTGTACATGTGTTTCTTTTATTATATCACCTATACGCATTAGTGGAGCCCTTAGGATCTTTGCTTGATTACCAGCGTTGTGATGGCGCTCACACTCGTGGGGGCTGGGTAATCCATAAGCACATCCTTATATAGGTCCCTAGTCGTAGGACTATCGAGACAGGGCATCAATACTCCGGAGTAGACTAGCGTATGCGCTTCTCATCCCAGCGTGGGAGACGGTTTGTCCCACAGCCGTCAGTACGTCGTACTTGAGATAGTATGCGGGTGCTCGTTAGGTTACGAGTACACTGGACAGGACTCGTCGGGAACTGTTGGTTGGTATTATACCTATCGTCAGTTATCAGTTCCCAAGTGACATGAGTACAGCTTAGTCCGCTGACTTGACACTGTCACTTCGCCTCGAGTGTGTTCCCACTGTACTTTGATTACTACCCTACCACGGCTCAAAGGAGTCGTGCAAATAGGTAGTAGTTGGGTGCAGTCCCGAAGCACTTGGAGGCAGTGACGGTTAGACAGGATTCGTCTCTCCCGGTATTGGGGGTTGACATCGTGCTGTGTCCAGGAGAGCCATTACACAAGTAGTCCCTGGCCAGGGCAAGCGAGATATACTGGTAGGTTTCCAGTGTTATCTCAGGGTGTTCTGGGCTACACTCCGACACGACTTGTACCGCTATTGAAAGGTTAGCCTAGCACCTCATGAAGGGTTTGGAAGCATTACATGAACCAAAGGTGGAGTCTTTAGGGTGCTAAGTTAACAAACATCGGATCGGTCCTAGAAAAATTAGGGTTTCAAAATATTCACATCATCATATGAAAGAAAAGCTAGGGTTTAGAGAGTACAACCTTTGTAGCTCCCTACGCTAGACTCCTCGGCTACTTGGGGTTTGAAAAAGCTCCGCTTGAACTCCTCGAGGTCACCGATGATCCACCCGGAGTCCGCTTTGTCCAAGCTTGCAACTTTATCCGATCAAGTGAACGAAATCAAGCTAACACTCTAAACAAGTGGGCTAGACTTGTGTAGAATAGTGTTGTGGTTCTCTTTTTTACTTCAAAATCCAATCTTGATGAGTATCTTGCTCACTACAAAGAACTAGAGAGCAAAATGAGAGAGGAAGAAGAAGATGATGGCAATTTTAGAAGATGATAAGTTCAACTCTAAGAAAGAAAATAGAAAATATATCAATATATATTTTTATCTCTCATCTCAAACCATGGTTGAATCATTATTGTACTTGAGTTAAAAACTAAAAGGAAGAGTAAACCATGGTTAAATGGTGGGTGAGAAAGGTTAGGTCAAGAAGAGTGTAGAAACAATCCAAAACTAACCCTTATCATTTTCCTTTTGTTTTTAGCTTAAATACAATAATATTCTAAATAAAATACCCATGGTGTGAGTCTTATATTGCCACCATTTCCTTGTATAATCAACCATGATAGAATGATGTATGTATGCATGTGTGCATGCACATCCATATGTGCATGAAACAATAAGGAATGCATACATGCATCCATACATCCATAGAAAATAAGAAAGGATTTCTAGTGAGAATCTAATGGTTAAATGATAAATCAACACTTGATTTATCAATCCGGCCATATCACATACGACCCTAACCAAAAGCAAGCCGCCCGATCAATATACGGTATCCTATACGCGTATTTTTTATCGGGTCCATGCGTATATCGCATACGCGCACCACAACGTTTCGCCTGGACTAGGAAACTCCATTGTGGTACTCTGAGACTCGTCAATACGCCGGCAGTGGGTGATGATCATATCAAGCACCCCCAAGCCGCAAGCAGTCAGCTAAAAGTAACGGCCACCCAGGTATTGAGCGATCAGAAGAGAACAAGCGAACCTGCTACAACTCCCATTGAGCCGATCGGCAACACTTCCCATACAGTCCGGTCTCCTTGTCTGATATGTCGTATATCAAGTCTAGGGGTGGTAAACGTCAGACCCCAATAACCGATAAGTCGTGCCGATGTGAGGCTCATAACGGGTCGAGAAACTACTGGTAACACTTACCAGCAAATCTCTGAATCAGCCCTGGCCAGGGACTTCCCAGTTACGGCCAATCGAGCACAATACGACATCAACCCCCAATACCGGGAGAGACGAAACCCCTCCTATCGCTCATTGCCTCTATGTGACTCGGGACTGTACCCAAAAACCACCGTTTTGCACGCCCTCATGGACGTGGTAAGGTGGAGATCAAAGCACAGTGGGAATCACACAAGACTCTATGACGATTTCGGGTCTACAGACTAACCTGTACAAGTGTCACCTGAGAACTGCCATCTGACGTGAGGTATAATACCATCTGGGAGTTCTCGGCGAGTCCGTCCAGTGTACCCAGTCTCCACTGAGCACCCGTACACCATCTCTGATGTCAAACACCAATGGATATGGGATCATCCATCGCCCATCTCATGGGTCAAGAAGCGTATACGCTAGTCTACACTGGTATATCGATGCCCCGTCTCGATACACCCACGACTAGGGACCTTGAAGGATGTACTTATGGACTACCATGTCCCCACTAGTACGATCTGCATCATAGTCCAGGTAGTCAAGTATACATCCTAAGGGCTTTACCAACATGTAACTATAAGACAGTTTAAAGAGACTAGTATACATGTTAAGATAAAGAGCAACCAGATAGCATACTATCATATCGAGCAAGAAAGTCATCTCTATATATGTCCAAGCATCCAATATAATATACATCATCTGTACAATACTGGTCTCTAGGGCATACATACAACTAACAATCTCCCACTTCCACTAGGGCCAGCTGCTATAGTATCGCATACCGAGCATCCCGAAGAGTCTCTCAAACTGTATCTGGGGAATGGCCTTCGTGAGTGGATCCGCTGTGTTGTTCTTCGTGTCAACCCTCCTGACCTCGATCTTCCGGCGATCAACTATCTCCCGGATCAGGTGATACCGCCTCAGAATATGCCTGGATCGCTGATGGGACCTGGGTTCCTTGGCCAAAGCCACTGCTCCATTGTTATCGCAATACAAAGGTATTGGATGCTCAATGGATAGAACCACTCTAAGTTCAGTAATGAACTTCTTGATCCAGACAGCCTCTTTGGCAGCATCGTTGGCAGCAATGTATTCAGCCTCCATCGTTGAGTCTGCCATGGTTTCCTGCTTGGAACTCTTCCAGCTAACCGCCCCTCCATAAAGGGTAAAGACAAATCCCGACTGTGACTTAGAGTCGTCCTTATCACTCTGGAAGCTTGAATCGGTAAAGGACTCCACTTGGAGTTCTCCGTTACCATACACAAAGAGCATCTCTTTAGTCCTTCGTAAGTACTTGAGAATGCTCTTCACAGCCGTCCAGTGACTCTCTCCAGGATCAGCTTGATACCTGCTCACTACACTTAGTGAGTATGCTACATCGGGTCTGGTACATAGCATCGCGTACATGATAGAGCCTACAGCCGAAGCATAGGGTATCCCTTGCATGCGAGCTCTCTCCAAATCAGTCTTTGGAGACATCTCTTTGGAGAGAGTGACTCCAGAGATCGTGGGTAAGTTCCCACGCTTGGATTCTTCCTTACTAAACCTCTTTAGTATGGTGTCAATGTACCTGGATTGGGACAATCCCAATATCCGTTTGGATCTATCTCTATAGATCCTGATTCCCAATATACAGGAGGCATCACCAAGAACTTTCATTGAGAATCTTTGTGATAAGAAGAGCTTGACCGATTGCAGCATAGGAATGTCATTTCCTATCAAGAGTATGTCGTCCACGTACAATACGAGGAAGACAACCTTACTCTCTGCCACCTTCTTGTAGATACAAGGTTCATCTACGTTTTTGACGAAATCAAACTCTTTGATAACGACGTCAAAGCAGATGTTCCAACTCCGCGACGCTTGCTTTAATCCATAAATGGATTTAAGTAGCTTGCACACATTCCCGCTGCTCCTACTATCTACGAAGCCCTCTGGCTGAGTCATGTACACGCACTCTTCTAAATCACCGTTTAGAAAGGCGGTCTTAACATCCATTTACCAGATTTCGTAATCATGATATGCAGCGATGGCAAGCATGATCCGGATGGATTTAAGCATAGCTACTGGAGAAAAGGTCTCGTCATAGTCCACACCTGGTCTTTGACGAAAACCCTTTGCTATAAGTCTAGCTTTGAAAGTCTCCACTTTCCCATCTACACCAAGTTTTTTCTTGAAGATCCACTTGCTCCTAATGGGTTTTACCCCTTCAGGAGCATCTTCCAAAGTCCATACTTTGTTGGTGTACATGGATTCCATCTCGGACCGCATTGCATCCAACCATTTCACTGAGTCCCCACTCGTGATGGTCTGCTCGAAGCTAGTTGGGTCATCATCCTCCATGATGCAATCCTCACTGCCACCATCAATGAGAAAACCGTAGTATCTCTCAGGTGGGTGAGAAACCCTGCTAGATCGGCGGAGTGGCTGGGGTTCGTCAGGTACTACTGAATTCTCTAGTTCTACCAAGTCTTCTGTTATAGTTTGTGTCGCTGGAACCTCTTCCAGTTCTACCTCAATGCCACTGATCTATTTCATAAGAAAACCTTTTTCTAAGAAGGTGGCATGTCGAGAAACAAACACCTTTTGTTCCTCGGGGTGGTAGAAGATATACCCTTGTGAATTTTTGGGATATCCTACAAACTTACTTAAGACAGATCTTGCCTCGAGTTTATCCGGATTTTGTCTTTTGACATAGGCCGGACAACCCCATATCTTAACATATTTAAGAGATGGTCTCTTCCCTTTCCATATCTCATATGGAGTAGTAGGCACTGATTTGGTAGGAACCATATTCAATAGGTGCATGGCTGTCTCAAGCGCATACCCCCAGAAGGAAATAGGCAACTCCGCAGTGCTCATCATGGAGCGCACCATATCTAATAGCGTGCGATTCCTCCGTTCTGATACACCGTTGTGCTGTGGTGTATAAGGAGGAGTGAGCTGAGAGAGAATCCCATTCTCTTTTAAATAATCCAGAAAATCGTTGCTCAAGTATTCTCCTCCTTAATCAGATCGAAGGATCTTAATACTTTTGCCCGTTTGGTTCTTTACTTCGTGCTTATATTCTCTGAATTTCTCAAAAGCTTCAGACTTGTGTTTTATCAGGAACACATGTCCGTATCTAGAGAGATCGTCAGTGAATGTAATGAAGTAGGAAGAACCGTTCCTGGTATGTGTAGACATGGGACCACATACATCACTATGTATCAGCCCTAAGAGTTCCGTAACTCTTTCTCCGTGTCCCGTAAACGGAGTTTTGGTCATTTTACCTTTGAGACATGACTGGCAAGTGTCATAAGATGAAAATTCAAACGGATTCAAATATCCATCTTTATGCAACTTAGCTAGTCGTGTCGCATTTATGTGACCTAGTCTACAATGCCATAAGAAGGATTCGTTCAGTTCTGAACTCTTCCTTTTGTGTGTGTTTTGTAAATTGAGGACTGTATTTTGATTGAGAATGAATATGCCATTATGTAACGAGTCTGATGTAATCAACTTTTGATCTAGGAAGATATTCATAACATTATCCTGTACTACAAAATTATATCCTTCTTTACTCAGTAAAGAAACTGATATAATGTTGCACATCATGTTCGGTATATAATAGCACTCATTCAGAACCAGTGTATTACGACTTGGTAATACAAGGTGATATTCGCCAACTGCTTTGGCTGCAACACTTGCACCATTCCCTACTTGAACGGAATGATCACCCTTTCCCAGTTCTCTACCTTTCCGTAGCCCATGTAATTGTTTACATACGTGGGATCCTGATCCGGTATCTAATACCCAGGACGTAGGGTGAACTGAAAAACAGTTCTCAATGACAAACACACCCGAAGAAGGTGCATCAACATGCATGTCCTCCGTTTGGGCGGCGTGAGAATCCAGACATTCTCCTGTTTCCTGTTCAGTCTTATAACACTTATAAGATAGAACGGGTCCAACGTTTCCCTGCACAGTATAACATGCGGGTTCGGTCAATACATCCATATTATTATCTTTATTAAGGCATGACATGGTCGCTACCTGGAGAGAGAGAGAGAAGAAAACACTTTAGCGTATGCTCTTGCAAGATCATATTGGTTATTATCTTATTTAATCAGGATGACTCCCACTGTTTTTATCAAATCTTCCTTCAAACCCTAAAAGGAAAGACTAGCCGGGATTAATTACACCCTACAACTTCGCCGATCTTTCAGCCAGGTCAGTGTCGGTACTTTGAGGGAGGTTTCCCGTGCTTTCGCACGGACCTAATTAAAGTAAACCTCGTTTTCCCAGAGGCGTAACCCCGTTGACACCTTTCTAGACACCTACTTGATCGGCTAATTGTCCTGTGTAAAACTCTCCCAGGAGTAACAATTATTCGCAGTGGGTATCGGGATCCAACTATTTCATAGGAGGTATGCAATCTCATTGCAAATTTCAACTCTTGAAATTCACGATAATACTTTTGTCCCTAACGTACTATGACCTTGACGAATGCCAAACAACCCACAGTGCGCTAGTCAAGTTCAACCTGTACATTTCTTGATTGAATTAAACCCACTCGCACGACCCTTGACGAATGCCAAACAACGCCGTATGAATACCCTAATCCAATCGCATCATATGCTACAGATAAATAGTAAATAGCTACCGTACACTACGCCTTGACGAATGCCAAACAACCGTAGCACGAATACTAAGTAATATCTATCTGAAATGTCGGAGGGCTACGCAGGTTTTTCAGAAAAACCATGAGCGTAATGAACTTGATATCGTTGTAGAATCAAGTGAAATTTTGAAATGGAGTGATTTTGAGGCTTTCATTAGTTTTGCTAAAGAGGTCACTCCCGGTGAAGGGATCTCGGCTCTTTCCTCATCGAATAAGGTGCGGAATATATCATATATATCACTGTGCAAAGCAAAACTCCAAAAGCAGTCAAAAGTCAAACCGAGTGTTGTAGCATCTGCCAGTTTTGCTAAAGGGGTCACTCCCGGTGAAGGGATCTCGGCCCTTTCCTCATCGAATAAGGTGCAGGGTATATCATATATACCGCTATGCAAAACAAAACTGTAGCTACCCTTTTTATTTGAAAATTTGATTCTACAACATCTTTTAGGTTTCTTTTCTTTCATTAATCACATTAATGAAGTCCTATCATTTAATTCACCTAAACATCACAGATAAATACGACGTACACTTATGCCATCCGCATTCGCCTCGATGTCCCCTCGTGCACCGTTAGGTTAGGTAACTAACGACAGAGCAGGGCAGGGCTAGTGCGGGTGTAAAACATAAGTAACGCCTATATAATATATCATATATACTATATACTGTATCCATCAGAACATATCAAATGATCACATCACAGATATCGCAGCAGAAATATAGATATAATGTGGGATATACTAGGACGTCCGTATTTAGTATCTAGCCAACAATAGAAAATACGGATTCCACAGTCGCGATGAATAGCCAAGCCCACACCCTGGACCCCTACGAGAGCAGCAAGCGACCCTACCAATTCTGGAGTTTAGGAGACCCGGTCTCGACTCCTCGAGATGGCCTCCCACTGAACCCCAGAATCCGGTCACCTGTGCTCCCCTCCTTGGGTCCATCCTAATGCAGAAAAGTAAATAATATACAACACTGGTGACACAACCTCAACCCGGAAGTGCCCCAAATAAAAGAATATTACATTACATTTGAATATACATGAATGAAAATATAAAACTCTCATCTCACATAAAACCCCCGGCTATTCAATCGCGACAATCCAGCACATCATATCTCAGCAACTCATAATATCTCATATCATCAACGTAAGTAAGTATGCGTACCCCAATTGTCGTTGACGTATAGCAACGAAACCGGCGATATCGACATACTACACTTACGGTCACAGAAAAGAAAGTGTAAATCTGCAATATCTGGAATCCACATTCTCCTTAGACATCGTAAATGCGAAGCATCACATACCTCGTATTTCATGTCTTATAATATGAATTCCACACATTGCATCACATTCCAGATAATTAGACAGTATTAAAGTTTTCGAACGAACGATCAAATACCCAAGATTCACTAAAGCTCAACACTTGAGCGGAGTTCAAAAACCCGGAGTGTGACACAGTAGTAGCGGTCCAACCGTAGAAGGGTCAAGCCAACGCCTCACATGTGGCACGCCTACTGCCCCAAACCCTAAGGTTCAAAGGGCAGTTCAAGACGGTCACATAATCGAGTTAAGGTTTGTTGTCTTCTAGAGGGTCCACCACAAACAAACTTGCATGTATTTCCGAAAGCTTTTAAACCCCGTGAAAAGTGAGCAAATGATACTCGTTCAAACACTTCACTACTTTCTAATTTACCCGGAAAAGTCACGAAATCAAAATTCCGATCGAATCGACGAGTCCAAAACCATCTCCAGAATTTTTCAGCACTAAATACGGATTAAAAATACCCTAAAAAATATACAAGCAGAATTAAGGATTACAGTACAAAAATTATACAGTTATTGAGGTGTAAGGCCGCGGAACCGCGGCCCAAGCAAGCTTAGGCCGTATTTCCGCGGCAGAAAAGACTGTTCATGGAAAAATTTTTATACCGTAATTCTTATTTTTACCTGCTGAATTTTTTACATATTTTTAATTCTGAAAATAACCAGATTTTGAAAAAAGTCCAGAGAGCACCCAAAAATCCGTATTTTCGGTTCGATCGGAGTTTTAACTTCGTAAAGGTGTCGCCTAATGTTCTAGGTCGGCTCTGATACCAATGTTGGTCAGGCAGCCACCCCATCCAATGGGGTCGCCGTGGCACCAACGGGTCCCTCAGCAACTACTTTTTACGCATGCCCCCTCGCGAGGACTACAACCCGCCGGAACACCTTCCGGTCTCGGGACACCCTGGGGGTAAGAGCCTATACTTCGCCACACTGTCACACAGTGAGAACCTCCCATAGGTCGACATCCAATGCCTAGTAGCTCTGATACCAATGAAAGGTTAGCCTAGCACCTCATGAAGGGTTTGGAAGCATTACATGAACCAAAGGTGGAGTCTTTAGGGTGCTAAGTTAACAAACATCGGATCGATCCTAGAAAAATTAGGGTTTCAAAATATTCACATCATCATATGAAAGAAAAGCTAGGGTTTAGAGAATACAACCTTTGTAGCTCCCTACGCTAGACTCCTCAGCTACTTGGGGTTTGAAAAAGCTCCGCTTGAACTCCTCGAGGTCACCAATGATCCACCCGAAGTCCGCTTTGCCCAAGCTTGCAACTTTATCCGATCAAGTGAACGAAATCAAGCTAACACTCTAAACAAGTAGGCTAGACTTATGCAGAATGGTGTTGTTGTTCGCTTTCTCACTTCAAAATCCAATCTTGATGAGTATCTTGCTCACTACAAAGAACTAGAGAGCAAAATGAGAGAGGAAGAAGAAGATGATGGCAATTTTAGAAGATGATAAGTTCAACTCTAAGAAAGAAAATGGAAAATATATCAATATATATTTTTATCTCTCATCTCAAACCATGGTTGAATCATTATTGTACTTGAGTTAAAAACTAAAAGGAAGAGTAAACCATGGTTAAATGGTGGTGTTTCGCCCAATAAGAGCAAAGCTCTGTTGAAATTCAAAATTTTGAAGCAACGCTTCAAATCTCGGGCGCAACGCGCCACATGTCAGGTGCTGATACGTCAGCGCAGCGCCCAAGAAGGCGCGCCCAATCAGAGCAAAGCTCTATTTTAAGCAAAATTAAAGGAAGCAACGCTTCAGTTGCGCAAGCACTGCGCTGCGCGACATGCGCCAGCGCAGTTGCGCTGCGCTTTGCGCTGCGTGACACGTATCAGCGCAGATGCGCTGCGCGACACGTGTCAGCGCAGATGCGCTAGCGCAGTTGCGCTGCGCTGTGCGCGACACGTGTCAGCGCAGATGCGCTAGCGCAGTTGCGCTGCGCTTTGCGCTGCGCGACACGTGTCACGCGCTGGGGAATTTGCGCCAAACAGAATTAAGATTTTAAAGAAATCTTTCTGTTCTTGTTAAAACAAGAAGATTTTCTTCTGTAAAACAGAAGCCCTTGGATCAAAAATCCAAAGGTGGGGAAAATTCGTCAAATCACTTAGAGAAAGATCTCTTCAACAAAATCAACTAATTTATGGGCACTATAAAAGAGACCCCAGACCTCAATTCAAGGAGATGAACATTTTTCTTGAAAAAAAAGGTCAAGAGCTTCAAACAGAGAGAGAATTCTGAGAAAATTTCAAAGGTAAAAACCTTCACGAGAGGAAAGAAATCTCTTTTAATAAATCATTGATCTAAAAACCAGATCAATGTTATTCACATAATAAATAGTGCTTTGCACTTCTTTTGAACCACTGGTTCTTTTAAAACAAGAAAACAACAAAATAAAAAATAGTGCTTTGCACTTTTATTAACCTCTGGTTCTTGAAACAAAAAGAAAAACTTATTAGATCAAGAAATCGAATAGTGCTCTGCACTCCTGTTCTTGAATCTAAAAGATTCTTAGTGCTTTGCACTTCTAAGCTGCGCTGTTGCGCTCTTGAGAGAGCGCCACGTGTCAGCTACAGAACAACTTGCGCTACGCGCTTTTGAAATAGAGCTTTGCTCTCTAGAATTGGCGCAACTCACCAGAGCGCGCCACGTGTCAGCAGCGCATTAGCGCAGCGCACTAGCGCAGCGCACTGCGCTGTTGCGCTTGCGCTCACCAGAGCATGACACGTGTCCTCACCACAAGCGTTTGCGCTCAGTGATTGGCGCAAAGCGCCTGACAAATGCAGTGCATTTTAATGAAGGGCCAGGCCCAATTAAAAGACCAAACATGCCTAATTAAATTGATGCTCTGCATCATTTATAAGTGGGCAAAGCCCAAACAAAATGCTATGCAGATGCCTTGCAGAGCCCAAAATAAATTGATGCTCTGCATCTTTTATGGGCAGAGCCCAAACAAAAAAAAAATAGAAGTAATGCAATGCATTATTTAGGTGTGGGCAAAGCCCTAACACAGGTCTAATAGACCAAAAATAAATAAGGGTGTTGAACATTTTCAACTGGACTTAGCCTAATTTTGGCCGTAAGTCCTCAAATTAAATTGATTGAGCAATATTGCTCCCTTAAACCAATTTATATTCGGTTCGAGGGTACATCTCCGAGCTCCTCTGACATCTGTCGTTGTAATCCTTCAACGACGTCAGAGAGGCGACGGGTCCCAACAACCACACATGAATACGGACTGTGGGGTCCTTAAACTCGTGGACCGAAACGTCCCTAAACTAATATCGGACCGAAACGTCCCTAAACTAATATCGGACCACCATGTCCCTAAACTGGAATATGGACCACCACGTCCCTAAACTGGAGAATGGACCGCAACGTCCCTAAACTACCTATGGACCACTACGTCCCTATACTGGAACAATAGAGCCTCCAAATGCTCTTTTGCCGGATCTAAACGATCCCGTTTAAGTTGATCTTAGCCCCCAAACACGGCTAACGTATCCTTAAACATTCAAACGGACTATAAAACTCTAAATCAACCTTGGTTCAAGGGTACATCTCTGAACTCCTCTGATATCTGCCGTTGTAATCTTTCAACGACGTTAGAGAGGTGACGAGTCCCGATGGCCAGATATTAAATGGATTATCACGTTAAGTTGATCTTAGTCTCAAACAGGACTATCGTATCCTTAACGAACGTTTAAGTTGATCTTAGCCGCAACGCGACTAATCCATCCTTAAACTAAAAACACCAAACCCAAATCTAAGTAAATACGGATTTGGACTAATCCACGTCCTACGGGCGACGGCATTACTCAGTCTCCGTATACAATCCACGGGCAACCACAAACAAAATAAACACACACGACACGAAGTGAAATTCTGGAGAAGGAGAAAGTTGTTACCGCGATGCGGTAGCGTAATTAACTGCAAGGGCTTGCGCCTGCAGGGAAGAGCGTTCCCACAATCAAAAACCCCTCAAGCGAGGGGGAATCTGACGAAGTCTGCTACATCGGCCGCATCCGTCTAAACCTCCGATACACGGTGCCATAAATAAACTTGGCATCTTTGGAGAGGTGGACGGATAAAACCAAATAGCATCTGCCCCGAATCTCAGCGTCAGGACATCGCAGTCTTGTGCACCGTCTTTCGAAGGGGAACAGATTCTGGCACGCCCGGTGGGACCTTTTCCTCTTTCCACTCCACACTTCGTGTGTCGTCCTCGCGAACCAATCGCGGTTTGTTAAATGGTTGCCTTTGGAATTTAAGTTACTAAGATTTGGTCTTTTGCCTGGCGCAGAACTCAAGATTCAATGGCCGCTAATTGCACCAACCGCTAACTCCAGTGACGCCTCATTCAGACAGGGGGCAAAAAGAAGATGTCTCTATCTCCGAGCCAGTCCCAACGGCTCTTCGTGCTCGACGTCGCCATTGGCAACGAGTGAGGAAGGCAGGGGGCAACTCTCCCTCAGGGCTAACTCCACCGGCTCCAGTAGTGGAAGTCAACGCTGCTGTCCCAGCTGGGAACAGCTTTGAACTGCTGAGAAGGGTACGGAAGAACTCTCCAACCGCTACATTGAAGAGATCTCCTCCACCTACGGAGAGGGCTCCAGAAACGAAGCAAGAACATCCCCCTCAACGGCTGTCCTCAAAAATATACAAGGTTTGGCGTAGGGTTCAAGACTCAGTGATTGACCCAGATCACTCTCGTCAACAGAAAAAGACGAAGGTGCAAAAAGGAAAAGACCGTTCTATTGAACAGCAAGGGACAACAATCACTAGGGTGCCTACTGCAACGGCCCCTTCAACTTCAACGGCCCACAAAAGAAGAAGGCCGGAGAAAACCCCCGCGTCGGCGATAGTTATCAGAGGTGATGAACCCAAACGCCCTAAGTCAGGGGGCATAATAGTTCATACCGTCTACGTGGCATCTGGTAAAGAAGATAGCCGCATATCTACGGGTCATCGACCGCTCACCCGATCAGTGACCAAGGCACAGGAGCAACAGCAAAAGCTCCAAGAAATGATGAATGCGATGGCTGCACTTACCGGACCAAAAGAAAGCCCTGAAACGTCCTCGGACGAACGTCAGGAGGAAGAAACCGACGCTGAATTCCTTCGTCGGATATTGGAGAAGAAAGACAAAGAGGCTGCTGAACAAGCAGCCAACATACAGCGTATGGGCCTCCTCTTCCAAGACATGATAGGGATGATGATACAACAAGATCCTCCGGCTGAAGAGCCCCCGATCGTCCTTGGAGACGATAGGGGAGAAACATCAAATCCTCCACCAGCTCTGTCGACGGCTAAAGAGGATACAATCTCCAAAGCTGATTTGGATGAATACATCGCCCAACAAATACGGGTTCATCATGCGACCGAAGTAGCCGGTCAGGTCGTAAAAACGGGACGGCCATATCCGAGTTGGTACGATCAAATCAAGTACCCGCCAGGTTATACAATTCCCAAGTTCCATGTCTACAAGGGAACGGGCAATCCTCATCAGCATGTTGCCCAGTTCAGGGCACTTTGCGGCAACACCGGCGGTGACGACAAGCTGTTGCTTCGCCAGTTTGTTGGAAGCTTATCAGATACGGCGTTCGAGTGGTACTCTGAGCTCCCGAACGACTCTATTAAAACCTTCGCGGAGATGGAGCTGCTGTTTACTCAACGTTTTGCAAGTGCCAATGAACGTACCCCGATGACGGCACTGATTAATGCCAGGGTAAAACCCGGCGAGACGTGGGTTCAGTACGCTATACGATGGCGGAACTTATGGTCGAAGTGCGAGCAGCGCATTGAAGAAGCTCCCGCATTGGGTATGTTTGTGGGAACCCTCGATCCACAAGCGACCATCTCGCAGTTTATGATGTTTTTCAAGCCGACTACCTTCCAAGCCTTGATTGACAAACTAGCACAGATGGATCAGATGGGCCATAAACCTCCTCTTCCAAGGCCGGACTCCCGAAATGACAAAGGGAAGGGAAAAGCGATCGTCGTCGGTAATGCTCAACAACAACCGAGCGACTCGAAGCCGGTTGCTCGTCAAAATAATATGCGCCCGTACGTACCCCTTGAGGATAGGATGGGACGTCCTTATTCCTTTCCTCGCGATAAAACGAGGAGGTTATTCGAGCTGGCGTTGCGCAACAGACTCATAAATCTGCCGGATCCAAAACGTCCGTTGCAACCAAGTGACGTCAACGAGCCCAACTACTGTCCTTATCATCGAGTACTAGGCCATCCGATCGAAGATTGCTACGTTTTCAAGAATTGGTTTGAAAACCAGTACGGACAGGGCAAGTTCGCGTTATCTGACAAATGGAAGGTGAATCCCCTGCAGCCCCACACCTCTAAGGGGACGAATACGCCGGGGGCAACATGCTCTGTCATTGAAGAAGCTCCTTGGGAGGTTGTATTATCAACCAAGACAAAGAGGATGCTAAACGATCTTCAGACATGTCCAGCGATCAAGTGGAAGAACCCGTTGGAACCGCAGGTCATTGAAGGGATGTTGAAGCCACATCCAACTCCAAAGGCCGATGGTGGCGGTTCAAGCACTTGCAGCCAGCCGTCAAAATCTTCGAAAAAGAAGAAGAAGAAATCTAAGAAGCCCGTGAAGCCTGACGACAAGCGCACGGACTTACAAAAGCAAATTGACGCGCTGGATGAATACAACCAAAAGGCACGGACTCCCATTACGCTCCAAGAGTTCCTCAATCACGTCTTTCAAGAAAAAGATGAGGGAGAAAGTTCATCAGATGAATCCAAGGAATATGTAGCGAGCTGTCATATGATTTCCCATTCGATCATAAACGATGAGGAGACTCCTTGCACCGAAAAGCTGGGGGCAGATCCTGAACCAAAAGTTTTGGGGCCATCAGATGAAGTAATTGACGCATTCCTTAATGAAGCTCGGTTGAAAAGTAAAGCTGATCGGGAGCGCGAGGCGGCTATATTTGAAAGGGTCAAGCGCCAGCGATTTGATGAAGGAGCTGAGACGATCCCGGTGGAGCTAAACACCTCCGCTACCGACAAAAGCCAATTCAAGATGAGAAAGAAGTTTGCTAAGGCCATATCAATGGGCATGAAGCTACCATCCTTCGAAGAAGAAATTACTGGTGAAGCGAAAATGCACCCGTCTTATTGCTTATATCATCAGAAGGTTTCGCACCCCACTCAGGAGTGCAAAGCTTTCAATAGATGGTGGCAAGGATACGTTGCTCATCGACAACGCTTTAAACGGGAAAAGCGTAAAACTTGTCGAGAGCAAAGAAATACGACCGAAGGGATTAAAAGAACTGCTGGCGATTGTTGCATGGTTAACACCGGTGGATCACAAATGCCTACATTTGGGAGTGATTCTGATGAAGAACTAGAACTTGCCCCTCTCTTTAAAGAGTCCGCCTCGAGAAAAGAAGAAGAACCGAAGGTTTGCGAAAATATCCGGCTGCGGAATCGGACGCTGCCTGAAAAGAACCTCGGACCCTTAAACAGGAAAGTTAAAGGGAAAGAAAAGGTCTCTGAAGATATCGTCTTAGATGACCAAGTGGTGGAAGAGCTAGCTGCCAAAGACCCACCAAAGAAGAATAGGATGGATTACAACGTTTTAGCACATCTGAGGAAGCTGCCCTCACAGCTCAGCATTCTTGACGCCCTTTTGCTATCAAAAGAGGCGAGAGATTCATTGATTAAGGCGCTTCAAGACCCGGAACAATTCCAAGTATGCCTGGCCGAGGAAAAGATGAAGGATGAATTGGAGGAAGTGCACACGGCCGATGTTACTTTTGGCGATGAAGACCTTCTACTTGGGACGTACGAACACAATCTCCCTCTCTATGTCTCGGGATACTGCCATGATATAAAGATAGGCAAAATCCTGATCGACAACGGATCGTCTGTTAACCTACTCAACGTGCGGGTGTTGAAGGAAATCTGCATGAGCGTCGAGCACCTTGCTCGGGACAAGATCACCATTTCCGGGTTCGACTCCCAATCATCAAAGACTCTTGGATCTGTGATACTGACGCTACGCTTCGAGCTACTCGTCACGGACATTAAGTTCCACGTCATAGACGCCAAGACATGCTACAACGCTTTGCTCGGCCGACCATGGTTACACGAGTACAACATCATCCCTTCTACACAACATCAGTGTATGAAGTATTTTAAGGATGGTTTCGAGTATACCGTGACGGGAGAACTGAACCCTTTCTCTGTGAACGAGGTCCGCAAATATGAAGACGCCAAATACTTCTTACCGGATTTCAAAGACACAGAGAAGTGTCACAAGCCGGAGAACAAAGCTAACGCCACCATCCCTGTCTTCGGCAGTGATACTGAGGAGGAAGAGGAGATAGTTTATTCGGATCCGCCCCAACACAACAAGCCGGGACCATCGGCTCCTACATTTATCTTTGGTAGCGACTCGGAAGATGAGATCCGTGTTGTATTCTCTGCTCGACCTTCAATACGAACGTCCGCTGACGAAGAGCAAATTCTATAAGTCCCCATAGTGCCACTTAAACACCAGAAAGAACTGGATGCACTTAATATTTACAATGTAGAAGAGCTGCAAACGTTCTATATCCCTCCCAGACGAGAAAGCGAGAAAGCAATTCTATTCTACCGCTCTGAAGAAACCAAGGTGGAAAAAGAAATCTGGCATGGCGCGGATCCTACGCTCGACAGGCTTCAGCCTATCCGTCTTCCCAGATATTATACAGAGGGTTTGAAGAAGCTGCTGAAACGCTAGGGGATATCCTTCAAACAGACTGTTAGAAAGGCCAAATTCTATGACAAGGTCTGGAACGTTCCCGGGACTCAACGCAAACTGCCTAACGGGAGAATGGAAACAAAAGGACTTGGATACATCCGGTCAAAGAAATGAGAGTTACTACCCGGCTGTTACGTCGTGTATGACCTTGAGGAAGAAGCGGATGCTCAATGGGAGGACGCTAATCCTAAGCCAGTGAAAGTTCTAGATGCAAAGAAGCCCAGTCCGTCGTTCGAGGAACGAATGAACAAACTTATAAAGAAAGCTGGTCAAAAAGTCCGAGATGATCACAACCGTGAGACGGCCATCAACGAGAAAGCCAAGACGCAACGCCTTCTCCAACAGGCCGTAAAGGATGAAAATGCCGCTCCTTGTCAACCTGTTATAAAGAAGTCTCGGCACAAAGGCAGAAATAAGTTGAAAGCCCAAAAAGGCGCTCAACAATAACAAAGAAGGGTTAAGAAGCCACGCAAATGGGAGTTGAGCGTTATTGATCTATCCCTCATGAAGAAAATGGGTCGAGCATACTCGTTTCCGCGGGACAAGACGAAGAAGATACTTGACCTCGCTCTAAAACATCAGATGCTTACATTGCCGGAGTCTAAATACCCCGAACAAGCAGGCGAGGTCTCGCACCCGAACTATTGCTTTTATCACCGAGTGATAGGGCACCCTCTCGAGAACTGCTTCACCTTCAAGAATTGGGTTGAAGATCGGTATCAGCTTGGCAAGTTCGCTCTGTCCGGAAACTGGAGGGTAGCACCACCCCAAAAGCACGAGCCCAAGGCCACGAAAGAAGAACCAGTTCCACATTAGGATTGGAAGCGAATTCGTACTTGTCACGTGATAACGATATCAAAAGAAGAGCCCGAGAACATGGATGGCCTCCCCTGGTGCCTCGAAAACAGCAATGATGAGGTGATCTCAGAATTTCCACCAGCGCCAAAAGAGCTGGAAGATGGAATCCATACCACTGCAGATAACCTCAAGAAGATTGAGTTAGGGACGACAAACGATCCACGACCGACATTCATCAGCGAGTTACTATCTGAAGAAAGGGTAGCTGCGTTAAAGGATGTGCTTCTGCAGCATAGAGATTGCTTCGCGTGGAACTATTCCAAAATGCCGGGACTAGATCCAGAAATTGCTGTACATAAATTGGCGATATCCCCGAACATCAAGCCAGTCAAACAGGCGCCGAGAAGAATGCGACTCGAGCTTGAGATGAGCATCAATGCTGAAGTCAAAAAGTTAATCGACTCTGGCTTCATCCAGGAAGTTCAATACCGTGAATGGATCGCCAACATCGTCCCAGTGATGAAGAAAAATGGGACAGTGCGCATATGCGTATACTTCCGAGATCTTAATAAAGCTTGCCCGAAGGATGATTTCCCAATACCAGTCACCGAACTGATGATAGACAATACGTCCACGCATGAGATTTTCTCCTTCATGGACGGCTCATCGGGGTATAACCAGATAAAGATGCATCACGAAGACCAGAAGCACACAACCTTCAGGACCCCTCTAGGTATATTCTGTTATAAAGTGATGCCCTTCGGTTTAAAGAACGCCGGTGCTACTTATCAGAGGGCCATGACGAAGATCTTCGATGACCTTATACACGAAATCGTCGAATGTTATATCGACAATCTCGTGGTTAAAAGCAAATCATATGAGGAACATCTCGAACATCTGAAGACCGTATTTCAACGCCTTCGACAATACAACTTGAAGATGAACCCTCTTAAGTGTGCATTCGGAGTTTCCTCGGGAAAATTTTTAGGATTCATCGTCCGACACCGGGGTATCGAAATAGATCCGTCCAAGATCAAGGCGATCATGGAAATGCCTCCGCCGAGGACTCTCAAACAGTTGCGGTCTCTCCAAGGGAAGCTCGCATACATACGGCGATTTATAGCCAATCTCTATGGCAAGTGCCGCCCTTACAGTCACCTGATGAAGAAGGGAACCCCGTTCGTATGGGATCAAAAATGCCAAAGCGCGCTAGACGAGATCAAGCAATACCTGCAGAACCCGCCGGTGTTGGCTGCTCCGGTTAAGGGAAAGCCTCTCATTCTTTATACAACCGCCCTCGAAGGTTCTTTAGGCGCATTATGGGCACAAGAGAACGACCAAGGGAAAGAAAGAGCACTCTACTACTTAAGTCGAGTTCTATTGGGGGCAGAAAGCAACTACTCCCCCATTGAAAAACACTGCCTGGCGTTAATCTTTGCGATAATAAAGCTCAGACATTACGCATTAGCACATGAAGTCCGTCTCATTTCGAAGGTGGACCCTCTCAAATATTTAATGTCAAAGGCCATATTGACAGGTCGACTTGCTAAATGGGCTCTGCTCTTGATGGAGTTCTCGATAACATATCAACCTCTCAAGGCAGTGAAAGGCCAGGCCATCGCCGATTTCCTCGCTGAGCATCCGATACCGGCTGATTCTCCTCTGAATTGCGATTTGCCAGACGAACATGCATTTGACGCGATCCACGATGGTGATACCCAATGGGAACTTTATTTCGATGGAGCATCTTCCATGAAAAAACGCAAACAAAGTACCCCTATAATCAAATCGGGGGTAGGCCTCATCTTCGTGACTCCACAAGGAGGGATAATGCGTTTCGCTTTCTTATTAACAGAGCCGAGGACGAATAACGAAGCCGAATATGAAGCCTTGATAGCAGGTCTTGAGATCGCCATCGACATGGGAATTGAAAACCTCCTCATATACGGAGATTCTCAACTGGTCGTTAGTTAAGTAAACGGCGACTATGAAACGTGCAAACCGGAGTTGGTGAAGTACGGGGAAAAGGTGCAACAACTGCTGACCCAAATTCCCTCCTATACTTTGGAGAACATACCGCGTGCGGAAAACAGCAAAGCAGACGCGTTGGCCAAACTTGCTAAAGAGCTGGCTGACGAGAACCTCGATGACGCTAGAATCGTGGTACAAAGCCGCCGGGTGCTTGCCCCAACAGAAATATCTCTGGAATCATCCGAAGAAAAAGGAGCGAGCGAGCAGACAACCCTGCAAGTAAAAGATTGGGAAAATACCGAGGATTGGAGAGAAGTCTTCATAGACTACTTTAAATCCCACCGAATGCCCAAAGAAGCATCCGCAAGACATCAGCTCATGAAACGAGCTCTGTCTTTCGCCTTCATCAACGACACTCTATACAAGAGGTCATTTGATTCTCTGTGGCTGAAATGCTTAGGACCCGCCGAAGCGAAAAGGATCGTCCAGGAAGTTCACGACGGACTCTGCGGTTCTCACCAAGCAGGCCCGAAGATGAAGTTGAAGATAAAACGGATGGGCTACTACTGGCCCACGATGATTCAGGACTGCCTCGAATATGCGAAGCAATGCCATTCATGCCAAATTCATGGGGACTTCATCCACCAGCATCCAAACCCACTACATCCAACGGTGGCTAGCTGGCCATTCGAAATGTGGAGAACTGATATAGTCGGTCCCATCGAACCAGTATCGTCTAGAGGACATCGTTTCATCCTAGCAACGACTGACTACTTCTCTAAATGGGCAGAAGCGGTACCACTGAGGGAAGTGAAGATGGAGAATATCCTCCATTTCTTCAAGACGCATGTCATATATCGGTTTGGAACTCCGTGACGGATCATCTCCGATAACGGGCCAGCTTATAGAAGCCACAAGATCAGTCGCTTCGCGCAACAGCACAATATAGACTGGAGATATTCCTCGGTTTATAATCCGCGAGCTAACGGTCTAGCTGAGGCCTTCAACAAGACCTTGACGAAAATCATGAAAAAGACGGTGTCTCGAAATAAGAAAGGCTGGCACGAGAGACTGCAAGAGGCCCTTTGGGCGTATCGAACTACATTTAAAACGGCCACGAACAGAACGCCGTATGCGTTGGTGTTCGATACAGAAGCAGTGCTCCCCCTCGAGATAGAGTTACCCTCTCTACGAGTGGCAGTCCACTACGAGCTAACGGACGAAGAAAATGCTCACCTTCGGCTTGAGGAGCTTGACGCACTTGATGAAACCCGGCTCATAGCACAGCAAAATTTGGAAGCTTATAAAGCAAAGATGACACGCTCATATGAAAGATTGACCCGACCGAGGACATTCCGCCAAGGCGAACTCGTGCTAGTGGTCAAAAGGCCAATGATCCCCAATCGCGCCAAGCGGGGAAAATTCGAGCCAAACTATGAAGGCCCGTACATCATAGATAAGGTCTACCAGGGTGGGGCCTACCTGCTTATGGATATGCACGGTGAAAGGCCTTTCAGGCCGATAAACGGTCGCTTCCTAAAAAGATACTATGCTTAATGAGCCACAGCCTAGGTCAATGGTAGATGACGACGACTATGTCCGCTCGCTATCTTCCTGAGCTCAAACTCTATCAGCAGTAGCCAGCCTTCTCCATATCGGACCGAAATGTCCTTAAACTAATAGCAGACCGAAACGTCTTAAAACTAATACCGCAGCATCCTTAGGCTGACGAGAAAAAAAATAATAAATAAAAAAATATATATAATAAAAAAAACGGTATGTCCATAAGCAAAATGGGCATGGATGAAAACCCGAAAGGGCTCCGTGAGTAAAAACAGCAGGACTAACGGCGAGTGTTTGTGAAAACTCGAAAGGGCACGACTTCGTAAAAAAAAGAGAGAAAAAGAAAATAAAAAGAAAAAAAAACGGTATGTCCATAAGCAAAATAGGCACGGATGAAAACCCGAAAGGGCTCCGTGAGTAAAAACAGCGGGACTACCGGCGAGTGTTTGTGAAAACCTGAAAGGGCGCAACCTCGTTAAAGGACACTTATAGGATCCTCTCGACCTTGTAAGGAGAAACCACCTGCGTGAGATCCTTACGACTCATAAAGGAGTAACACACTTAGGGATCCCCACGATTCCTAAGGAGAAAATACGCTTGCGAGATCCTCACGACTCGTAAGAAGAACTCTCTTATGGGACCCTCACGGCTCATAGGATTTGAAAGTCTTAAGTTATAGAGACCTAAACCTGTGCTTAAGCAAACCCCCACAAAACTTCCAATATTGCCCTACAAGTGGTTCAATACTGACCCTTGTATACAATCCACGGGCGCGAATAAACATTTCCCTAACCAAGTCTCATCCGTGACTGGGGATATGTTCGTATGGTGAATGACCCTTGTAAATCCTCTCGATTTACAAGGAGAAAACCCTCCTGTAGGATTCTTACGACTTACAGAGGAACATGCACTTAGGAATCCTCACGATTCCTAAGGAGAAAATACGCCTACAAGATCCTCACGACTTGTAGGAAGAAATACCTTTGTGAGACCCTTACGGCTCATGAAGTTAAAAGCCTTAGTCGACAGCGCCTTAACCCTGTTCGCTAAGCCACCTTCGTTCGTCATCGACGGAGGCAAATGATGATTCGCTCCTGGCAATATCCCAGTTGTAGCGATGCTGATGCCGAAATCGGTGTCTAATTCCAGGTTTACGGCGGAAAGCCAGTTGGCCGCACATGCATACGAAATAGCCGAAATGATGGGGCAACTTGCAATAAAAGCAGCAAGTAAAAATGTATGCATGCAAAATAGCCGAAATGATTGGGCAACTCGCAATAGAAAGCAGCGAGTAAAAATAAAAAAAATAGCCGAAATGATTGGGCAACTCGTAATAAAAAGCAGCGGATAAAAATAAAATAAATAGCCGAAATGATTGGGCACCGCGAAAAATAGCCGAAATGATTGGGCAATCGCGACCTTCGCGATATAAAAGCTGAAATGATAGAGCATCGCGGAGATAAAACAAAAAAAATAATGATAAAACTTTGGCCCTACAGTTAAGATCACATCGATCCCTGTATACAATCCAAGGGCGTAAACAAAGAGGGAACCATACTTTCCCAACAGGCTCTGCCAGAAGACGAAGCCAAATCTCGACGGTTCAGCCCAACTCCGAAGAAACCAGTGTCTTCAGCAAACTCCTCGACTCACGGATACAAACACTCCTTGACGAGAGCCTCCTGATCCGCGTCGACTCGCAGAGCCACCAGTGCCTCCGTGGGAAATCCTCGACTCATTTCAAACCCCAAGGAAACAAATAATCCTTGGTGCTTGGGAAATAAATAATCCCTAGCAAACTCCTCGACTCATGGATACAAACACTCCTTGACGAGAGCCTCCTGATCCGCGTCGACTCGCAGAGCCACCAGTGCCTCCGTGGGAAATCTTCGACTCGTTTCAAACCCCAAGGAAACAAATAATCCTTGGCGCTTGAGAAACAAATAATCCCTAGCAAATTCCTCGACTCACAGATACAAACACTCCTTGATGAGAGCCTCTTGATCCGCGTCGACTCGCAGAGCCACCAGTGCCTCCGTGGGAAATCTTCGACTCGTTTCAAACCCCAAGGAAACAAATAATCCTTGGCGCTTGGGAAATAAATAATCCCTAGCAAATTCCTCGACCCACGGATAAAAACACTCCTTGACGAGAGCCTCCTGATTCGCGTCGGCTCGCAGAGAAACCAGTGCCTCCGTAGGAAATTCTCGACTCGTTTCAAACCCCAAGGAAACAAATAATCCTTGACGCTTGGGAAACAAATAATCCCTAGCAAACTCCTCGACTCACGGATACAAACCCTCCTTGACGAGAGCCTCCTGATCCGCGTCGACTCGCAGAGCCACCAGTGCCTCCGTGGGAAATTCTCAACTCGTTTCAAACCCCAAGGAAACAAATAATCCTTGGCGCTTGGGAAACAAATAATCCCTAGCAAACTCCTCGACTCACGGATACAAACACTCCTTGACAAGAGCCTCCTGATCCGCGTCGACTCTCAGAGCCACCAGTGCCTCCGTGGGAAATTCTCGACTCGTTTCAAACCCCAAGGAAATAAACAATCCTTGGCGCTTGGGAAACAAATAATCCCTAGCAAATTCCTCGACTCACGGATACAAACACTCCTTGACGAGAGCCTCCTGATTCGCGTCAGCTCGCAGAGAAACCAGTGCCTCCGCGGGAAATTCCCGATTCGTCTCAACTTGAAAATGAAGCCTCAGGCAGCAGGGACTAAAAAAACTTGCTTCCTGAACAATAGGACCCTGCAAGTCAATCCTAAATGGTCTCTTGCATACTATTCACGGATCTCACTCTCCAAGGTCGAGTTTCAACAAGGAGGGAAACAACCGCTTACGAGTCCTCTCGACTCGTAAGAGGGAAAATTCTCTTACAGGATCCTTACGACTTATAAGAGAAAACCACACTTAGGAATCCACACGATTCCTAAGGAGAAAATCCACCTATGAGATCCTCTCGATCCATAGGGAGAAAAGTCTCTGTGAGACCCTCACGGCTCATAGAGTTGAAAAGTCTTAGGCAGCAGATCTGAACTTGCGGTCTAAGCCATCGCTATCTCTTAAAAAAAAAACTAAGTTATCTGCCAATTATGTTTATCAAAGATAACATGCTGATAGTAAGAGAAGGCAGAAAGCAAAAGAGCATACAAGACATTGCAAAAGAAAATGTGTATCTTTATTCATTGACTTCAATCAAATACAAGATGAATCGTACAAAAGAATAAAGAATGGATACATATTATTTAAAAGGAAAATTTTACAAATACATTGATACAAAGGCAGCTATTGAGAAGGAAGCGTCTTAAGTAGCTTTATCAGTTGTTCGTACACTTCCTTCCATGCCTTTTCCGGATTGGCCACCACTGCCAACTCCGCCTCCACTTGGGCCCGTTGCTGTGCGACAGATGCAAGCTGATCCCTGACGGCCTGATGAGCAGCTTCACGGCCTGGAGTGTCATGCTCGGCGACATCAAGTGCCCGCTTCAGTCTCAGCCCATTTGATATGCGCTCCAAAAGGCCCTCGAAGACGACCTTTACCTCAGCGGCGTTTGCCTCAACTTCAGCACAAAGGCAAGCAGTTTTGCTTGAAGATTCTTGGCACTCCTTCAGCTTCAAAGCCGCTTCTTATTCCAAATGACGGAAATGAGAAGTGCTTTGCTCGAGCCATGCTCCCCGTTGAGTGCTCAAGGCCAAAGTCTCGGGGGATAGACGCATCGACTCCAGCTGATGAAGGCGAGCCTCAATCTCCCGACAATAGTTAACCCAAGAGGCGACAATGCCCTCGTCATGGAAGGTGGCAAATATCACCAACATCGGGTTAACCGTCGTAGCGAAGTCCTCAGCAGATGTAGGAGCCTCGACGTCGAGTTCCTCGATGTAGTCGCTCAACATGCGCAGACTATTCGCCGCACCTTTTGAGGACGGACGTCTCTGGGAAGGGCCACCCGGTATTGTAATACGAGACTCAAAAGGCACCGAGACTGGAACGACAGCTGAAAAGGACAAAATGTGATTAGATGATGATTCAATAAATACGGAGAAAGTCATTGATAAGATAATTTACTATACCGGTTGAAGCAGGTGGCAAGGCCGGAAGGGCCGGTGGCGCAACCGATCTTTCTTCTCCCCCTTCAATTTGTAACACTACGGTCAGGACAAGAGAGAGTTAGAAATAATTCTACCACTGAAAAAACAAAGATATCAATCGGGAACGGTACTCACCAGCGCCACCAGAGGGGGAGGCGAATTCAGATGGAAGGAGAAGTGTGGGAGCAACACTTGATAAAGATGGTCAAAAAGCACTCCTGAAAGACACAACAGTATAACTTTAGTACACAAATTATGTGTCTGGAAGATAAGACTAATAAATTGCAAACCCATATCTTCCAACATCTTCGAGGGTATGAGAGAGGGTTGAGAGGTGACCACCGCCAAGGCAGTCGTTGAAGGCGCTCCCTCGAGCAGTGGGGCATCGGCACTGGCTGCACCTGCGTTACGAAAAGATGAACTTTGTCAGAAAGGATTGTGAGGTAAAGAAAGACAGAAACCTGAGATTTACCTGATGAGCTACCGGCTGAAACGGAGGCGACTCCTTCTTCTATTGACATGAGGCCACCACCCGTGGCCTCGTCACCCGACTCGATGGGGACCGTCGTCGTGCTCGCGCGGCCAGGAGACAGCAGAAGATCGTAGACGGGGAGGGCAATGATTGGAGCATTGCCGAACTCTTGGGAGAGAGTGGCTAACTCTTCCCCAAGAGTCGTACCCATCTCACCTGCTACTTCTTCGGGCTCCGCCGTCTCCATCGGCTCATCCACCGTCACCATGAGGTCGCCGGCCTCAAGCGCCTCGTCCTCCACCACCCTCGGTTCGGTTGTAATGATCATTTCATCTGCCGCCACTTCAGGCTGGGCATCAATGACCCTCTCAGCTGCAGACCCTTCAACCTCCATCTCGGGCCCCGAAGCCTCGGCGACGTTGCCCACCGTCGGCTCAGGCTCGGTAGGAGCCGCCTCCTCTGTCTCCTTGGGATCAACGGTTTCCACCTCCCCCTCGATCGGACTTGGCCCTGCAAGATAAGAGATATAAGGACCAATGGCATTAAAATCTTATAACAAAAACTCTTAGAGAAATATTACCTGAAGCGGATTTACCGTTTGCGCTCCGAACTGCGCGCGCCACCTCTCTGCGGGTAATGGATAGGGCGACAGGGGTCTCTTCAGATGGAGTATCAGCGCGAGGGACAGTGCTGGGGCCCACTCCCACAGCCAAGGCAGCCCTGCGCGCCTTCGCCTCATGCCTTAGCCGCTTCCGTTCCTCTCGGGCTGTCGCAATGGACCTCTGTGACGCTTCCTTCAGGGCGTCGTCGTCCTCGTTCAGAGATGCCTCCAGAGCCTTTAAGGCGTCTCTCATCGGCTCTTCAAGACGAATCTCTTGCAGTAAACCTGAGGAAGCAGGAACATCGGCAACCGGTAGAACATCTGCGTCACTTGGAAGGAGCGGCATTGAGGTTCCTGTGATTAAAAGGGAAAGGTTAGGTTGACCATAACACAAGGGAAATGAAAACTTAATGAATCGAAACTTACTAAGGCCCATGGATGCTCTAAGACGTTCCTCCTCCTGGAAAGTCTTCAGAGAAGCGGCAATGGCTTCTTCATCAGTGATGCCTGTTGAAAGAAAAGAAAGAAAAGCGTTAGTCAAAGGCAATGAAGAAGATATGTTGCAATAAAGAAAAGGTGACTAGTAGTTACCTGATCGCGTAAGCTTAGCTAGCCACGCGTCACGCCTTGCCAACCACGCTGAAGCTTCGAGAGCAGCCTCCAAGTCTGTATCGTCCGGCGGCGGCATGACTAATCCTTCGTTAGTCCCGTATTCGATCAGGCCCTCGGCATAGGGAGCATGGGGTGTAGGGTTCCTAGGCACTCTCAAGAGGTCTCACAAGGCATCAACCATGCCAATTTCAAAAATTACGGGTGCCGAGAAACCCTAGACTACGGATCGTTAACTAGAATTCTAGGCGAAAGATGCAACTAGTAAACTACTTTACTAAGAGAACGGAAATACAACCTTTGTAGATCCGGTCCTCCACCTCCACGGCTCCGTGATGAAGTCTCCTCGCTGTCCAAACGGAAACCCGGGCTCTAGCGTCGGCTTCATCGGAGAAATGGGCGGGCAAGGTCGTCGGCTTCGTGCCGAAGATGATCTACGTCGAGGCATCACAAAATCAAGCTCCCACTTCACCAAGTCATGAAACTTATGAAGAAAACACACTCTACTACTTGGCAAGAGGTAGAGGATGAAGAAATAGGAGGTGGGTTCACTTTAGAATTGGATTTCTCACTCTTTTCATCAAGTTGCCATTGATGAGGCAAGCTTTTTCTTCAAGTAGAAGATGAAGATGAAGAAGAAGATAATATGATAAGTTAGTTCAAAATAGAAAATAAATTGAATACTTATCATGTTGCAACCATGGTCAAGTGTAGAGAATAAATCATGGTTAAATGGAATGGTTAGGGTTAAGCATGAAGACAAAATGGTCACTTAGTCAAAGCTTCATGAACTTTCAATGTAAAACAAAACTAGCAACCATTTTCTTTTCTTTTGCCATTTCTTTTCCAAAATGAAATAAATAAATAAATGAAAAAGAAAACCCTAACCATTACACAACCATGGTTTAATCCTTACACAAACTCTAGAGAGCATGTTTCATCAATCATGATACAATCTAGTGCACAAAAAGTATATCACATATATAATGTGCACATCCGAGCAAGAAAATCCATTTAAAGTGAACCGATACTAGTTAATGCAAAGTAATATATCAAATATATAATTATGCATTAAATCATTAAATCAACACTTGATTTAATGATCCGGTCAGTCATATCGCATATAACCGACTAATATCTACAGTAACAACTTATCGAATCAACACTTGATCCGATAACCCGGCTATATCGCATATAACCGATCAATGTCACAAATCGTGAGAATCGAATACAGTATCACATACTGGTATCATTCTCGGTCCCGCACATATCTCATATGCGCTCCTATTTCGTTTTGCTTGAGCCAGGAAACCTCTGTGTAGGACTCTAAAGACTCGTCAATACGCCGGCAGCAGGTGATGATCATATCAAACACCCACAAGCCGCAAGCGGTCTGCTAAAAGTAACGGCCACCCGGGTATTGAGCGATCAGAAGATCGACGAGCAAGCCCGCTCATACTCCTGTGAATCCAACCAGTAACACTTACCGTACAGTCCGGTCTGATCGTCTGATATGTCGCATATCTCGCCTAGGGGTGGTAAACGGCAGACCCCAATAGCTCGATAAGTCGTGTCGATATGAGGTCTATAACAGTTCGAGAAACTACTGGTAACACTTACCAGTAAATCTCAGCAACCCTGGCCAGGGATTTCCGGTTATAGCCAATCGAATACAGCGCAACATCAACTCCCTATACCGGGAGAGACGAATCCCCTCCTATCGCTCATTGCCTCCATGTGATTCGGGACTGTACCCAAAAATCACCGTTTTGCACGCCCTCTTGGACGTGGTAAGATGGAAATCAAAGCACAGTGGGAACCACACAAGACTCTATGACGATCACGGGTCAACAGACTACTCTGTACCAGTGTCACCAGAGAACTGCCATCTGACGTAAGGTATAATACCATCTGGGAGTTCTCGGCGAGTCCGTCCAGTGTACCCAGTCTCCACTGAGCACCCGTATATCATCTCTGATGTCAAACACCAATGGATATGGGATCATCCATCGCCCATCTGTATGGGTCGAGAAGGTATACGCTATTCTACTCTGGTATATCGATGCCCCGTCTCGATACACCCACGACTAGGGACCTTGAAGGATGTACTTATGGACTACCATGTCCCCACTAGTATGATCCGCATCATAGTCCAGGTAGTCAAGTACACATCCTCAGGGCTTTACCAACATGTAACAGAGAGACAATCAGTGTACACGTTAAGGTAAAGTGCAACCAGATAGCATACTATCATGTCGAGCAAGAAAGTCCTCCCTATATATGTCCCAGCATCCACTACAATATACATCCAATGTACAGTAATGGCCTCTAGGGCATACATATAACTAACAATCTCCCACTTGCACTAGGGCCATCTGTAGCAGTGGTTGTAGTATCTCATACTCAACCATCCCATAAAAGTCTCTCTCTGGGAAAAGGCCTTTGTGAGTGGATCCGCCGTGTTGTCCTCTGAGTCTGCTCTCCTAACCTCAATCACCCTGGAGATCAACCATCTCCATGATCAGGTGATACTCCCTTTGAATATGTCTGGATCACTGATGGGACGGACGTTCCTTGGCATAAGCCACAACTCCATTGTCACACAATGGGAGGAACGTAGTTCATCTCATGAACCAATATACACCCAGACTGCCTCTTTGGTAGCATCTTAAGTAGCGATGTATCCAGCCTTTATCGTCTAGTATGCCACGGTATCTAGCTTGGCACTCTTCCAACATACCGTCCCTCGACTGAGGGTAAAGACAATGCCTGTGACTGGCATTCAGTCGTTTTTATCACCCTGGAACCCTTCCAGTGATTCTCCCCAGGATCGTTTGATACCATCTCACTACAACTAGTGAGAATCCTAACATCCAATTAGATCTATCTCATAGATCCAAAACCCAGGATTTAGGAGGTACCACTTTGATCCTTTATGGAGAATCATTGTGATAAGCGGAGATTGATCGAGCGTAGCATAGGAAACTCCTTCCCTATCAAGAGTATGTCATCTACGTACTCTACGAGGATCATCACCATACTCCCTACTACCTTTTTGTTTATACAAGGTTCATCTACCATTTTGATGAAGTCAAACTCTTTGACTACCACATCAAAACAGATGTTCCAACCCCGCGATGCCTGCTTTATCCTATAAAGCATCTTGTATACGTTTCCGCTGCTCCCATTGTCTACGAAGCCCTCTGGCTGTATACTTACAGACGTTCTCTTCTAAAACATCATTTAGAAAAGCAGTCACGGCACCCACCGCCAGATATCGTAGTCATGGTATGTAGCCGTGGCAAGTAGGATCTGGATGGACTTAAGCATAGGCACTGAAAAGGTTTCATCATTATCCACGCCTGGTTGATGACATAAACCTTTAACAAGTCTAGCTTTGAAAGTCTCAACCTTTCCATCTACACCAAGTAATCTTCTCAAGATATACTTGCTCCTGATGGGGATTTAACCCTTCAGATATAGCAACCAAAGTCCATACTTTGTCGGTGTATAAGGATTCCATCTCAGATCACTAAGCATCCAGCCATTCTTACAGAGTCCCACTCCTGATGGCCAGCTCGAAACTAGTTGGGTCATCATCTCATGATGCAATCCTCGCTCCCACTGTCATAGAGTAACCGAAGTATCTCTCAGGCGGGTGAGGAACCTTACTAGATCGGCGGAGAGGCTGAGGTTCGTTGGTCTCTACTGAATCCTTTGGTTCTATCAAATCATCTGCTAATTTTTTGTATAGCTGGAACCTTTCCAGTTGTACATAACAGACCTTGCCTCGAGCTTGTCCGGATTTTGCTTTTAGACATAGGCTGGACAACCCCAAATCTTAACCAACTTAAGATATGGGCTCTTCCTTTTCCATATCACATATGAAGCGGTAGGCTACTGATTTGATTTGAACCCTATTCAATAGGTATGCAGCTTCTCAAGTGCATAACTCCCAAAAAGGAAATAGGTAACTCAGTAGTACTCATCATAGAGCACACCTTATCATATAGGGTGTGATTGCTCCGCCCCGATATACCATCGTGCTATGGTGTATACGGAGGAGTAATGCTGAAAGAGAATCTCATTCTCCTTTAGAAAAGTCCAGGAATTCCATGCACAAGTATTCTCCTCCCTGATCACATCAAAGGACATAATACTTATACCCGTATTGGTTCTCTACTTCTAACTTATATTCTGTGAATATCTCAAAAGGTTCGGACTTGTGTTTCAACAGGAACATATGTCTGAATCTTGAGAGATCATCAGAGAATTTAATGAAGTACAAAGAACCGGTCTTGGTATGTGTAGACAGGGGACCTATATACATCAACATGTATCATCCCAAGAGTTTACTAACTCTTTCTCTGTTTCCAATAAACATAGCTGGTGTCATTATATCTTTGTGACATGACTGGCAAGTTTCACAAGATGTAAATTCAAACTGATTTAAATATGCATCTAAATGTAACTTCAGCTAGTCGGGTCGCATTGATATGACTTAGTCTACAATACCTCAAGAAGGATTCGTTCATTTCTGAACTCTTCCTCTTGTGTGTGTTCCATATACTAAGAACTGTAGTTTGATTTAGAACATCAACGCTTTTAGATAACGTGCCTGAACCGATCAACTTTTGATATAGGAAATGTTCAAAACATTATCCAGCTATACAAAAAAAAATTCATTTCTTTACTAATAAAGAGATAGATATGATTTTGTATATCAGGTTCGGTATCTAATAACATTCGTTCAGAATCAATGTATTTGGAATACAGGGTGACAGTGACCAACAGACTTGGCTGCAACACTTGCCCCGTTTTCTGCCTCATGAAACTTATCACCCGTTCTCAGTTCTCTACCTATCTGTAGCCCTATGTAACAGATTACATATCCGGGATCCTGATCCGGTATCATATACCCAGGATGCGGAGGATACTGAGAAACAGTTCTTTGTAATGAACACACCCGAAGATGATGCATCAGCATGCACTCTCTTCGTTTGGGCGGCATAGGAATTCTGGTATTCCCCAATTTCCTGCTCTGTCTTATAGCAGTTATAAGTTGGAGCGGGACCAACGTTCCCCAGCTCAGTATAACAAGCGGGTTCGGTCAATATTCCGTATTATTATCTTGATTAAGGCGTGATATGGTCGCTACCTCGAGAGAGAGAGAAGAAAACACTCAGCGTGCGCTCTTGCAAGAATATATTGGTTATAATTTTATCTAATCAGGATGGCTCCCACTGCTTTTTATCGAATCTTCCTTCAAACCCTAAAAGAAAAGACTAGCCTGGATTAATTACACACTACAAGTTCGCCAATCTTTCAGCCAGGCCAGTGTCGGTACTTTGAGGGAGGTCCCCCGTGCTTTCGCACAAACCTAATTAATGTAAACCTCGTTTTCCCAGAGGCGTAACCCCATTGACACCTTTCTAGACACCTACTTGATCGGCTAATTGTAATATGTAAAACTCTCCCAGGAGTAACTCTTACTCGCAGCGGGTATCAGGATCCAACTATCTCATAGAAGGTATGCAATCTCATTGCAAATTTCAACACTTGAAATTCCCGATATTTTGCCCCTAGCGTCCTATGACCTTGACGGAGGCCAAACTACCCATAGTCCGCTAGTCAAGTTCAACCCGTCATTTCCTGATTGAATTAAACCCACCGCACGACCCTTGACGGAGGCCAAACAACGCCGTACGAATACCCTAATCCAATCGCATCATATGCTAGCAGATAAGTATTAGTTAGCTACCGTACACTACGCCTTGACGGAGGCCAAACTACCGCAGCACGAATACTAACTAGTACTTATCTGAAATGACGGAGGGCTACGACAGGTTTTTCTGAAAACCTATTGCGTAATGAACTTGATATCGATGTAGAATCAAATGATTTTAAAATGGAGTGTTTTTGAGGCTTTTCTAGTTTTGCTAAAGGAGTCACTCCCGGTGAAGGGATCGTCGGTCCTTTCCTCGTCGAATGAGGTGCGGGATATATCATATATATCACTGTGCAAAGCAAAAACTCTTAAAAGCAATCAAAAGACAAACCGAGTGTGTAGCATCTGCCAGTTATTGCTAAAGGAGTCACTCCCTGTGAAGGGATCTCGGTCCTTTCCTCATCGAATAAGGTGCAGGATATATCACATATACCGCTGTGCAAAGTAAGAACTGTAGCTACCTGTTTTATTTTGAAACTCGATTCTACAACATCTTAGGTTTCTTTTATTTCATTAATCACATTAATGAAGTCCCATCATTTATATACCTAAACATCACAGATAAATACGACGTACACTTATGCCATCCGCATTCGCCTCGATGTCCCCTCGTGCACCGTTAGGTTAGGTAACTAACGGCAGAGTGGGGCAGGGCTAGCACGGATGTACAACATAAGTAACGTCTATATAATATATCATATATACTATATACAGTATCCATCACAGAACATATCACATGATCACATCACAGATATCGCAGCGGAAGAAGCATATGAAATATTGGATATACTAGAACGTCCGTGTTTTCAATACGAGCCAGTATAAAACACGGATTCCACGGTCATGATGAATAGCCAAACCCACACCCCTAGACCCCTACGAGAGCGGCAAGCAACCCTACCAATTCTGGAGTTAGGAGACCCGGACTCGACTCCTCGAGTTGGTCTCCCACTGGACTCCAGAACCCGGTTACTTGTGCTCCCCTCCTTGGGTCTATCCTAGTGCGGAAAAGTAAATAATATACAAAGGGTGACATCTTCCGCAACCTGGAAGTGCCCCAATAAAAGAATATTACATACAAGTTTTTACATGAATGAAAATGAAAAACACTCATCTCACATAAAAAAACCCCGGCTATTCAAACACGACGATCCAATATAACATATCCAGCAACACATAATATCTCATGTCAGCAACGTAAGTAAATATGCGCATCCCAATTGTCGTTGACATATAGCAACGAAACCGGCGATATCACATATTACACTTACGGTCACAGAAAAGAAAGTGTAAAACTACAACAGTTGGAATCCGCAACCTCTTTAGACATCGCATGCCTAATCAAATGAATTCCTTAGACATCGCATGCCTAACAATTATAAACCCCGCATTTTAGTGTCAAAATCGAAAACTCTTTTCAATATCAAGTCGGGCAATTCAACAAGATTCCCGACATCCTGATCGAATGCTCGTCGCAAACTTTAGTAGGCGGCCGCACCCCCGACACCGTCGACGAAGTGCACCAAGGCGGAACACCGCTGCCGCGAGCACCCAGATGGATGCTTTCGGCGACGGGGTTCTCCTACAGTCACTTGGTCGAGGCTATGGAGTGAGGCTGTCTATTAAGTTTACCCGGCGAGTATCCGCGTACGCTACGTGATTGCGACGGAATTTTGATCACATCAAAATTCCATAGCAACCGATCAAGTGAGACTAAACTGCTATGTTTATAATATTCATTCAGTTATCTCATAACTTATTGTGAATTCCAAGTATTGTATCCCATTCCAGATAAATAGAAAATGTTAAACTTTCCGATCGAACATTCAAACACCCAAGTCTTCCTGATACAGCTGAACACATGAAATAAGTCTAAAAACATTCAGTTCGTGCCTCAGTACCAACGGTCCAGCCGTAGAAGGGTCAAGCCAACGCCTCACATGTGGCACGCCGTACTGCCCCAAACCCTAAGGTTCAAAGGGCAGTTCAAGACGGTCACATAATCGAGTTAAGGTTTGTTGTCTTCTAGAGGGACCATCGCGTTACTTGCACTACTTAGAACGTCTTTAAACCTCGGAAAAATCCAACACTTGGAAATTTTCCGGCAGGGGAAAGATTGGGTATTTATATCCGGTCGAACTTTTTTAACATATTCAAAAAATTATCCGGAAAAACACATAGACAAAGTTTGACAATCCGATCGAATGTACGAACTCCCAATACAACCCAAAATACTCAACTCTTGATTTCAGATTAAAAATTCCTATGAAAACCAGCACTGCCAAATAGGAATTACTGTGCAAAATTTAATGGGAGAAGAGACAAAAGGGCCGCGGAACCGCCGCATTAGCATGCTAATGCCGCGTTTCCGCCGCACTTTTATGGAATTAGGTTATCGAACTTCACAGTAATTCTTATAAATTCCTGCTAGTTTTAATGCATATTTTTAATTCTGAAAAAACCCTGAATTTCAAAAATGTCCAGAGAGCATTTTGGATGTAGGTTTTCGGTTCGATCGGACTTCAAACTCCGTCTACGTATCGCCTAAGGCTCTAGCTAGGCTCTGATACCACTGTAGGGTTCCTAGGCACTCTCAAGAGGTCTCACAAGGCATCAACCATGCCAATTTCAAAAATTACGGGTGCCGAGAAACCCTAGACTACGGATCGTTAACTAGAATTCTATACGAAAGATGCAACTAGTAAACTACTTTACTAAGAGAACGAAAATACAACCTTTGTAGATCCGGTCCTCCACCTCCACGGTTCCGTGATGAAGTCTCCTCGCTGTCCAAATGGAAATCCGGGCTCTAGCGTCGGCTTCATCGGAGAAATGGGCGGGCAAGGTCGTCGGCTTCGTGCCGAAGATGATCTACGTCGAGGCATCACAAGATCAAGCTCCCACTTCACCAAGTCATGAAACTTGTGAAGAAAACACACTCTACTACTTGGCAAGAGGTAGAGGATGAAGAAATAGGAGGTGGGTTCACTTTAGAATTGGATTTCTCACTCTTTTCATCAAGTTGCCATTGATGAGGCAAGCTTTTTCTTCAAGTAGAAGATGAAGAAGAAGAAGAAGATAATATGATAAGTTAGTTCAAAATAGAAAATAAATTGAATACTTATCATGTTGCAACCATGGTCAAGTGTAGAGAATAAATCATGGTTAAATGGAATGGTTGGGGTTAAGCATGAAGACAAAATGGTCACTTAGTCAAAGCTTCATGAACTTTCAATGTAAAACAAAACTAGCAACCATTTTCTTTTCTTTTGCCATTTCTTTTCCAAAATGAAATAAATAAATGAATGAAAAAGAAAACCCTAACCATTACACAACCATGGTTTAATCCTTACACAAACCCTAGAGAGCATGTATCATTAATCATGATACAATCTAGTGCACAAAAAGTATATCACATATATAATGTGCACATCCGAGCGAGAAAATCCATTTAAAGTGAACCGATACTAGTTAATGCAAAGTAATATATCAAACATATAATTATGCATTAAATCATTAAATCAACACTTGATTTAATGATCCGGTCATATCGCATATAACCGACTAATATCTACAGTAACAACTTATCGAATCAACACTTGATCCGATAACCTGGCTATATCGCATATAACCGATCAATGTCACAAATCGTGAGAATCGAATACAGTATCACATACTGGTATCATTCTCGGTCCCGCACATATCTCATATGCGCTCCTATTTCGTTTTGCTTGAGTCAGGAAACCTCTGTGTAGGACTCTAAAGACTCGTCAATACGCCGGCAGCAGGTGATGATCATATCAAACACCCACAAGCCGCAAGCGGTCTGCTAAACGTAACGGCCACCCGGGTATTGAGCGATCAGAAGATCGACGAGCAAGCCCGCTCATACTCCTGTGAATCCAACCAGTAACACTTACCGTACAGTCCGGTCTGATCGTCTGATATGTCGTATATCTCGCCTAGGGGTGGTAAACGTCAGACCCCAATAGATCGATAAGTCGTGTCGATATGAGGTCTATAACAGTTCGAGAAACTACTGGTAACACTTACCAGTAAATCTCAGCAACCCTGGCCAGGGATTTCCGGTTATAGCCAATCGAACACAGCGCAACATCAACTCCCTATACCGGGAGAGACGAATCCCCTCCTATCGCTCATTGCCTCCATGTGATTCGGGACTGTACCCAAAAACCACCGTTTTGCACGCCCTCTTGGACGTGGTAAGATGGAAATCAAAGCACAGTAGGAACCACACAAGACTCTATGACGATCTCGGGTCAACAGACTACTCTGTACCAGTGTCACCAGAGAACTGCCATCTGACGTAAGGTATAATACCATCTGGGAGTTCTCGGCGAGTTCGTCCAGTATACCCAGTCTCCACTGAGCACCCGTATATCATCTCTGATGTCAAACACCAATGGATATGGGATCATCCATTGCCCATCTGTATGGGTCGAGAAGGTATACGGTAGTCTACTCTGGTATATCGATGCCCCGTCTCGATACACCCACGACTAGGGACCTTGAAGGATGTACTTATGGACTACCATGTCCCCACTAGTATGATCCGCATCATAGTCCAGGTAGTCAAGTACACATCCTCAGGGCTTTACCAACATGTAACAGAGAGACAATCGGTGTACACGTTAAGGTAAAGTGCAACCAGATAGCATACTATCATGTCGAGCAAGAAAGTCCTCCCTATATATGTCCCAGCATCCACTACAATATACATCTAATGTACAGTAATGGCCTCTAGGGCATACATATAACTAACATGGGGTTCCTGACAGAACACGACGTCCGCAGCGAAGAGTGGCTTCTTTTTCTTCTGCCCTCCGACCCGAGGTGCACGTGGGATCGACTTCCGTTTAGAAGCCACCTTGGGACGGCGGGTCCCGATGTCCGCACCCACGCCAGACTCCGGCGAGGATACAACCACTGTCTCCACTGGAGCACAGGGTACGGGAGGTGCATCTGTGATATCAGGGAGCGGCAACTCACGTGGAGGACTTTGCGCACGCGATGGTCTGTCCCCAGCATCTTTTAGAGGAGGAACCACCGGGGTCCTTGGCACTAAGGGAGCGTTACGGTTGGTGCCGGGAGGTGCTTCTTTACGGTCGATCAACATTCGCCTCTCTTCCTTTATAACGGCCCCCGTTGCATGGTTGTACCACTCTTTATATACATTAAGGAATCGTGGAGCGCAGGCCGGCGCGCTGATGAAAAAACGAGAACCCGTGTTCAGGCGCATGAAGTGATGTAACGCGTTCTCCATCCCTTCTTCATTTGCAGCAGGTTCCAGTAAGAAAGCTTCCAAGGGTACCCCTTGATCGTAGCCCAGTTGTTGGGCAAAACGATGCGGGTTATATCTCATGAAGATTGCCGCACCGCCCTGCCTGAAGACTAGGAAGCCCGGTCTAATAGAATACAAGTGGAGGGTCTCCCGGGCCGTCAGCATTGAAGCTCCATACTTAAAGGAGTCCTGTAATGGTCGCACCGCAGTGGTGGACGCTTTTCCAATGGTTAATACCTTGTCAATGAAGGACATCCCGACTCCAACGGTGTGAGGGCGAAGCAGTAAACCTCTTGCGTTCCGTGGTGAAGGGGTCACGATTGATGCGCCAATCAACTGAATAATGCGAGGGAAACCACACTTGTCAAAGAACGAGGGCCTTTTATGCATGCCGAAGACACCCGCTGTATGTAGCTCGAGCCACGACATAAAGTAATGCATCGGGAAGACCACGTGCAATACCCCGGGCTCGTTAGCATCCGCTGCTCGGCTGAGACCATGATATAGGTGCGCTAAGCCAGCGATCCCAACAGCCACCTTTACCCCGATGGCCATCCGGTGGGCTGGGTAAAAGACAGAGGGCCGCATACGATGACAGTGCATTGGGATCGCAAACCAGCTCAGCCACAATCCAAGAAATCCTAAGAAAAAGGCCTCCTCATCCATTCCAGGGGCCGCAATTTCTGCAAATGACATGGTAGGGAAGTCTGGAAGGAAAAAACCCTTTTGATCTATCTCCTTCTCTGGTATGTTGTCCACACCTAAACCGAAAGGGTCATCCAGAGTGGCAAACTTGGCAGCCTCTGATGAGAGGATGCTTGGGCGAAGGAACCGAGCGATGAAATCTTCAAAGTTAACCCCCCGACTCCCATGTTCGATAAAAAGAGATTCATAGATGTTCAACACCTTAATCAAACTTAGGAATTGATGTTGAACGGCATTTTCCGGCGTGATCCCCCTTACCATCGACTTAGCGCCGAAGACGTACTCATCTGTCGGGAGCAGCTCTTTATAGTGTTCCCTCATGACTGGTAGGCCGGATACCTCCGCGAATTCCTCCAAAGAGATGGACACTTCCCGATCCATGGCAAGGAAAGTGTGGGTAGGAATATTCCACTGCTCCAGGAAAGCCTTGAACCACCAGGTGGGGAGCGTGGGATACTGGAAAAGAGAGACGTAGACCGCGGTGTACAGTTCTAATCTTATCAACTGCGACTTCTTCGTCGACAGGATGTACCGGGCCCACGGCAGGTAGCCGATCGGGTGGCGGGGAATTAGACCAAGGTTATATGATTGCCCCCAGGGTCGTGCTTCACCTTGACAGATACGGCGCCCCAGGATGTCCAAAACCATGGGACGCTGAACCGGTATCGCATCTATGGCGGGATGTAGGAAGCCCTTTGACGTCCAATCCGCCAAATCCACGGCATACTGCACCGAGGGTGGGGTAGCGTAATGAATCGCCGTGATAGGCTCTGATGGCACTGAGCATGTGAAGCTGCGTCGACCCATAATGATATGGTTATACCACGACCCCCAAAGATGGAGACTCTTCTATTCTGGGTCGTATTCCTTGATCATGGTCAGGACTTCACGGTCCAAGGGCGCCTCGGGAAATCCCTCTTCCGAGCGGATGAACGGGAATGAAGTGTCTAGAGACATGATCGCTGCAAAAGAACAATTTAGCCGTTAATGTTGTAATTCCAACGTTTGGCGTCTAAAAAAGAAAATGCATTAATTAAATTAAATTAAAATTAATTAATTACACCACACAGCAGTACAGTGAGTAGGAGACCAAAGAGGGACCCACAAAATCTGGATGACAATACGTCAGTTAATAAGACAACCTCATCATTGGATGAGATTGTCAGTTGGTCCCCAGGAAAACATTCCCATTTATAAAAAAAGGGGAAAGATTCCCTAGAGACAAGGAGAAAATCTCCTCTTTCAGAGCAAAGCTCTGTCACAGAGTGACACTTGTCAAACTCTGATCTCAGAGAAATAAGATTCCTTAAAAGAGCATAGCTCTACGGTCCATCAGAAAATGTTACACCTAAAAGAATTAGAATTTTTGGAATCTTGAAAAATCCATTAAAATAAAAAACTTATAAAAAGATTCCTCATTTTTCAAATCTAGAAGAGCTATTTTTGGATCCATGAGCAAAGCTCTGATCATGGGTTAAAACCCATGAACAAGATCTCTGTAGATCTATGGATTCATGAGAGCAAAGCTCTGTTGATGAAACCCCAAAGGGGATTTCTTTAGATCAGAAGATCTGTGAGAGCAAAGCTCTATTGGTTAATTAAAATTAATTTAACTTAAGATTAATGTTACCTAAAGTTTTCTAACTTGGAAAATGAGAGCAAAGCTCTAAAGTTCTGGAAATGAGAGCAAAGCTCTGGAGTTCTAAGCAAGAGCAAAGTTCTGGAAATCAAAATCTAGAAAATGGTGAGATTTTTCTAAGGGCCAGAGGTCATATTTATAAGGCGCTTGCGCCCCTTGAGCTCTCCCCTTGATCCAACGATCAGGAGTTTGCCACCGCTGCACTCATGTGTGTGCCACGTGAGCGCAACGGTGGGGGGGCATTTGTTTCGCCCAATCAGAGCAAAGCTCTGTTAAAATTCAAAATTCAAAATTTTGAAGCAACGCTTCAAATCTCGGACGCAACGTGCCACATGTCAGGCGCTGATACGTCAGCGCAGCGTCCAAGAAGGCACGCCCAATCAGCGCAAAGCTCTATTTTAAGCAAAATTAAAGGAAGCAACGCTTCAGTTGCGCAAGCACTTCGCTGCGCGACACGTGTCAGCGCAGTTGCGCTAGCGCAGTTGCGCTGCGCGACACGTGTCAGCGCAGATGCGCTAGCGCAGATGCGCTGCGCTTTGCGCTGCGCGACACGTGTCACGCGCTGGGGCATTTGCGCTAAACAGAATTAAGATTTTAAAGAAATCTTTCTTTTCTTGTTAAAATAAGAAGATTTTCTTCTGTAAAACAGAAGCTCTTGGATCAAAGATCCAAATGTGGGGAAAATTCCCCAAATCACTCAGAGAAAGATCTCTTCAACAAAATTAACTAATTTATGAGCACTATAAAAGAGACCCCAGACCTCAATTCAAGGAGATGAACATTTTTCTTGAAAAAAAATGTCAAGAGCTTCAAACAGAGAGAGAATTCTGAGAAAATTTCAAAGGTAAAAACCTTCACGAGAGGAAAGAAATCTCTTTTAATAAATCATTGATCTAAAAACCAGATCAATGTTCTTCACATAATAAACAGTGCTTTGCGCATATTTTGAACCACTGGTTCTTTTAAAACAAGAAAACAACAAAATAAAAAATAGTGCTTTGCACTTTTATGAACCTCTGGTTCTTGAAACAAAAAGAAAAACTTATTAGATCAAGAAATCAAATAGTGCTCTGCACTCCTGTTCTTGAATCTAAAAGATTCTTAGTGCTTTGCACTTCCAAGCTACGCTGTTGCGCTCTTGAGAGAGCGCCACGTGTCAGCTACAGAACAACTTGCGCTACGCGCTTTTGAAATAGAGCTTTGCTCTCTAGAATTGGCGCAACTCACCAGAGCGCGCCACGTGTCAGCAGCGCAACAGCGCAGCGCACTAGCGCAGTGCACTGCGCTGTTGCGCTTGCGCTCACCAGAGCATGACACGTGTCCTCACCACAAGCGTTTGCGCTCAGTGATTGGCGCAAAGCGCCTGACAAATGCAGTGCATTTTAATGAAGGGCCAGGCCCAATTAAAAGACCAAATAGGCCTAATTAAATTGATGCTCTGCATCATTTATAAGTGGGCAAAGCCAAAACAAAATGCTATGCAGATGCCTTGCAGAGCCCAAAATAAATTGATGCTCTGCATCTTTTATGGGCAGAGCCCAAACAAAAAAAATAGAAGTAATGCAATGCATTATTTAGGTGTGGGCAAAGCCCTAACACAGGTCTAATAGACCAAAAATAAATAAGGGTGTTGAACATTTTCAACTGGACTTAGCCCAATTTTGGCCGTAAGTCCTCAAATTAAATTGATTGAGCAATATTGCTCCCTTAATCCAATTTATATTCGGTTCAAGGGTACATCTCCGAGCTCCTCTGACATCTGTCGTTGTAATCCTTCAACGACGTCAGAGAGGCGACGGGTCCCAACAACCACACATGAATACGGACTGCGGGGTCCTTAAACTCGTGGACCGAAACGTCCCTAAACTAATATCGGACCGAAACATCCCTAAACTAACATCGGACCGAAACGTCCCTAAACTAATATCGGACCACCACGTCCCTAAACTGGAATATGGACCACCACGTCCCTAAACTGGAGCATGGACCGCAACGTCCCTAAACTACCTATGGACCACTACGTCACTAAACTGGAACAATAGAGCCTCCAAATGCTCTTTTGCCGGATCTAAACGATCCCGTTTAAGTTGATCTTAGCCCCCAAACATGGCTAACGTATCCTTAAACATTCAAACGGACTATAAAACTCCAAATCAACCTTGGTTCAAGGGTACATCTCTGAACTCCTCTGACATCTGCCGTTGTAATCCTTCAACGACGTTAGAGAGGTGACGAGTCCCGATGGCCAGATATTAAATGGATTATCACGTTAAGTTGATCTTAGTTTCAAACAGGACTATCGTATCCTTAACGAACGTTTAAGTTGATCTTAGCCGCAACGCGACTAATGCATCCTTAAACTAAAAACACCAAACCCAAATCTAAGTAAATACAGATTTGGACTAATCCACGTCCTACGGGCGACGGCATTACTCAGTCTCCGTATACAATCCACGGGCAACCACAAACAAAACAAACACACACGACACGAAGTGAAATTCTGGAGAAGGAGAAAGTTTTTACCGCGATGCGGTAGCGTAATTAACTGCAGGGGCTTGCGCTTGCAGAGAAGAACGTCCCCACAATCAAAAACCCCTCAAGCGAGGGGGAATCTGACGAAGTCTGCTACATCGGCCGCATCCGTCTAAACCTCCGATACACGGTGCCATAAATCAACTTGGCATCTTTGGAGAGGTGGACGGATAAAACCAAATAGCATGTGTCCCGAATCTCAGCGTCAGGACATCGCAGTCTTGTGCGCCGTCTTTCGGAGGGGAACAGGTGGGTGAGAAAGGTTAGGTCAAGAAGAGTGTAGAAACAATCCAAAACTAACCCTTATCATTTTCCTTTTGTTTTTAGCTTAAATACAATAATATTCTAAATAAAATATCCATGGTGTGAGTCTTATATTGCCACCATTTCCTTGTATAATCAACCATGATAGAATGATATATGTATGCATGTGTGCATGCACATCCATATGTGCATGAAACAATAAGGAATGCATACATGCATCCATACATCCATAGAAAACAAGAAAGGATTTCTAGTGAGAATCTAATGGTTAAATGATAAATCAATACTTGATTTATCAATCCGGCCATATCACATACGACCCTAACCAAAAGCAAGCCGCCCGATCAATATACGGTATCCTATACGCGTATTTTTTATCAGGTCCATGCGCATATCGCATACGCGCACCACAACGCTTCTCCTGGACTAGGAAACTCCATTGTGGGACTCTGAGACTCATCAATACGCCGGCAGTGGGTGATGATCATATCAAGCACCCCCAAGCTGCAAGCGGTCAGCTAAACGTAACGGCCACCCGGGTATTGAGCGATCAGAAGAGAACAAGCGAACCTGGTACAACTCCCGTCGAGCCGATCGGCAACACTTTCCGTACAGTCCGGTCTCCTCGTCTGATATGTCGCATATCAATTCTAGGGGTGGTAAACGTCAGACCCCAATAACCGAGCACAGTACAATATCAACCCCCAATACCGGGAGAGACGAAACCCCTCCTATCGCTCATTGCCTCCATGTGACTCGGGACTGTACCCAAAAACCACCGTTTTGCATGCCCTCATGGACGTGGTAAGGTGGAGATCAAAGCACAGTGGGAATCACACAAGATTCTATGACGATCTCTGGTCTACAGACTAACCTGTACAAGTGTCACCTGAGAACTACCATCTGACGTGAGGTATAATACCATCTGGGAGTTCTCGGCGAGTCCGTCCAGTGTACCCAGTCTCTACTGAGCACCCGTACACCATCTCTGATGTCAAACACTAATGGATATGGGATCATCCATCGCCCATCTCATGGGTCGAGAAGCGTATACGCTAGTCTACACTGGTATATCGATGCCCCGTCTCGATACACCCACGACTAGGGACCTTGAAGGATGTACTTATGGACTACCATGTCCCCACTAGTATGATCTGCATCATAGTCCAGGTAGTCAAGTACACATCCTAAGGGCTTTACCAACATGTAACTATAAGACAGTTTAAAGAGACTAGTATACATGTTAAGAAAAAGAGCAACCAGATAGCATACTATCATATCGAGCAAGAAAGTCATCTCTATATATGTCCAAGCATCCAATATAATATACATCATCTGTACAATACTGGCCTCTAGGGCATACATACAACTAACAGCTATTAGGGGACAGACGTTTACCGCGCCCCTAGGCCCGCCATGCGATGTATCAGACGAACAAACCGGATTGTACGGAGACTGTCACATTCAGGCTCAGTAGGAGTTCAGATGGGGTCACCTCGTCAGTCTTCTTATCGGCATCTACCTGGGGACCGTTACGTACAGCTAGTGCCGCTTGCGGTCTGTGGTTAAACCCACTGCCGGCGTAGTGTCGAGTCTTTAGAGTTCCACACAGAGAGTTATTCGCCTTTAGGCAAAATGAGTAGAGGTCGCATGGTTTTGCGACAGGGTTCGTTCACATCCGTGCACTTGTGCACGTTTGCTGTCCGGACAGCTTATACTAGCGGGCTTTGGTTTAAGCCAGATCCTAGTATATGATTTGGGATTGGTTTTATCTCATTGTATTCGTGTTCCTCGGATCACGAATACGGGTGCGTATGCACAGTTGACTGAGACAGAGGGAGAGGACTTTGATTAGGGTTAATGACCATTGTCATTTTCTTAACCCTAATGCTTATGTGTGTATTATGAATAATTGATATTAGTTATATATAATTGTGCATGGTTAGGGTTGTTGACCATTTGACCATACTTGACTTGTTGACTTGGGTTGACAAGTTGACCATCATCATTCTATATGAAAGATGCTCTTTGATCCTTGCAATTTACATTTAATGTGAAATGATAATGGTCAAGTCTTGATTAACCATGACAATTATCTAGCTAATTATCTAATTTACATAATTCACACATATATGTGAGAATGGTTATTCATTCTCTTTATTCTATCATATTGATTCTCTCTCCTTCTCTTCCTCTCTCTCAAGCTATCCCCTCTCATGAGTTGAGAAACACATGAGCTTGAGATAAACCACTCTAAAGTAATCTCTACTCTCATCTAAGGTTCTAGGATTAGCACTTCTAGCACCTTAGTTACTTCTAGCTTGAAGTTGAAGCCAAAGGTTGAGGCTCTCGGGTGGATCCTTCTTCGACTAGAGAAGGCGACAAGGTGATCTCTTTCTTCCACTCCAAGGAGCAAGGAGAGAAGGACATAAAGCCCAAGGTATAACCTTTCTTCCTTGTAGCTAATACTAGTTAGCTTGTAGTTAGTTTTTGATCCTCCTTTAGTTAGTCCATGTTGCCTAGTTCGATAAAAATCCGATTTTTATACCGTTTTCCGCCTCTCCGCAAGCACCGGGGTGGACAACGTGGACTTACAGTGGTATTAGAGCCTAACTAAACATAAACTCGCTAGTTAGTAAAGTGTATAGAAGTTCGATCGGTAAAAATCGCAAAACCAAAATTTCAAAACCCTAAGTTTCTGTTGATTTTTTTCTGCTCAAAAAATAATAAATCATACTTCAAAAATCGGCTCAGGGTTTTTTAAAGAAGCACACCAAAAACGATCCAGTAAATCGCTCAAAGCGCCACGCTTCTGCGGCAAGAACATGCCTTTTGCCGCGGAAGCGCGGCCGTTTTGACTCGGTTCTGGACCGAGTTTGGTGCAGTATTCTTCTGTAATGGTTTTGGGATTTTTAAGATATTTTATTTCTGCCCAGATTTTTCAGAATAGGAATTTGTATTTGGGGTGCCTATAAATCCGTATTGTTTGATCGAACTTCACTACACTTTGACTAATGGGTTATATCTGTGATGTTTATATGTATTGAACGTCTGCTAATCGCTATACGTCGATTAGTAGGGGTTATACATATCTGTGATCTGTGTTTGTTGATGGTATGTGTATATGAATGCATTGGATTGTCGTGGGCGAATAGCCGGGGGTTTTGTAAGACAAGAGTTTTCTTTTCTTTCAATTCATGTAACATGTAAATTGATGTAATATTATTTATTTGGCCGCACAACCGGGTCGGGGTTGTAGCCGTCATTGTATAATTTCTTTTTACTGTTTTTGCTCCTAGGATAGACCCATGGTGGGGTGCACAAACTACTGGGTATCTCGAAGTACCGAGTAGCCTACTCATGTCGTTGAGGGAGGTTGCTTCGCTTCGGATACTTGGCGGGTAGTTTGCCGCACCCGTAGGGGTCTTGGGTGGGGTATTGGCTATTCATCGCGACCGTGTAATCCGCTTTTCGTTGCAGGCTCGAACGAATCGCGGATTTCTAGTATATCCAAAGTGTTCATCTGTGATCTGGATTGACTATCATTGCTATATATATATATATATATATATATGATAACTATTTAGGTGTTGCTTATGTTTTGCATCCGCGCTAGTCCAGCCCCCGCTCTGTCGTTAGTTAAGTAACCTAACGGGTGATGACGGGACCCCGTGGCGAATGCGGATGGCATAAGCGTACACCATATTTTGGTTGTTTTCTGCAATGGTAGGATTTAAATGATGGGACGCATTAAGTTTAATGCAAGAAAATAAACCAAGTAAAAGTCGATTGGAACACTTTGAAAACCACTCGGTTCTTTTCAAAACCAAACTTTTAAATGCAGAGCTTGAACCACTCCTTTTAAAAGCTATCTCGTTCCATCGATTATATCAAGTTCACTACGTTCACGGTTTCGCCAAAACCATTCGTAGCCCTCCGTCATTCCACATGAATGGTCAAAAAGTATTCAAGCTATGTATTTTGGCCAAAGTCAAGGCATAGTGATTGGTAGCTATTGGGTATTCATGTGCAGCATAGGTAGATACGTTGGTTTGGGACAGTCGTGCTGCCATTTTGGCCAAAGTCAAGGGTAGGTACGGGTGGGTCCAAATTAACCAGGAGAATGACGGGTAGAACTTGACATGTGACTTATGATATTTTGGCCAAAGTCAAGGTCATAAGAGCATGGAGCAAAAATCCACATCGGGAGTTTCATAAGTACTGAAACTTGCTAGCGCTGCATACCATTTGGAGTGTGATAATTCTGGTAGGATTCCTTCAGTTTTATCACGCGATGATATTTGGATCCCGATCCTACTGTGAGTATATGCTACTCCTCGGGAAATTTCTCACCTAACGATCAATGCTATAAACCTAGTAGGTGTCTAGAAAGGTGTTAGCGGGGCTACGCCCACAGGGAAAAGTGGTTACTTAATTAAGGAACTTCGCGAAAGCATGAAAAACCTCCCTCGAAGTACCGACACTGGCCTGGCTGAACAGTTAAGCAAGTATTGTACGGTGAGATTGATCCCGACTAATTCTTCCTTTATGGTTTGAGGAGGGATTCGAGAGACAGTGGGAGCCATCCTGTTTAGACAAACTAAAAACCACTCTAAACTTGCAAGAGTATCATGCTAAAGTGTTTCTTTTCTCTCTCCTAATTGCAGCAACCATTCATCATGACCGGACTTAAGTTATTACTAGATAAAAACATACTGACATGGCCAAACTACAAAGATTGGCTCAGGAAAGTCAAGATGGCAATCACTTACGACAAGTTGGGGTATATCCTTACCACTAAAGCTCCCCCTGTCCCAGGTCCCACCTCCAGCGTCGCGGATGTAGAAATCCGTAAGACATTGGAGATCAATTGCGCGAAGGCCAAATGCCTCGTGCTTGCCTCGATGGACAACGAATATCAGAGGAGGCATGAGAATATGGACCTAGAGTCCATATTTCTTCATACAAAAGAACTGTATGGAGAGCAGTCTCGTATCGCAAGATACGAAGTGTCGAAGAAGCTATTTTCGGCAAGATTAGCCGTCGGATCATCGGTAGTGGAACACGTGCTTAAGATGATTGGCTACATAGAGGAGCTCGCGGACGTTGGGACCACGTTGGAGAATGAACTCTACACTGAGTTGATTCTCCAGTCCCTTCCTTCCACTTACGCCCAGTTCATCCTTAACTTCAACATGCAAGGAAAGGAGGTTGAACTTTCCGAACTTCTAAACATGTTGAGGAATGCTGAGGGCACCCTACAGAAAAGTAGGGAGACATCCACTTTGTTTGTAGGAGGATCTTCCTCTTCTAGGTCCAGGACGAAAGCCAAGGGAAAGAAGAAGAAAGCCCCCGCCAAACCAAGGGGCGGTGTCAGTAAAGTGGATACGAAGGGAAAGGGAAAGGCAACAAAGGTAGCGGGAAAGCTGGTGGGAAAGGAAGAATGCTTCTACTGTCACAAAAGTGGACACTGGAAACAGGATTGCAAGGCTTGGAAGGCCAGAACCCAGGATCTGAAGCGAGTTGCGGCTTCAGCTTCAGGTGTGTATGTTATTGAAAACTGTCTGTCAATAAACTCTACTTCCTGGGTATTGGATACCGGATCAGGATCTCATATCTGTAATTCTTTGCAGGCGTTGAGAAAGCGTAGAGTTTTGAAGGCAGGTGATATGACCCTCAGAGTTGCAAACGGAGCTAGCATGGATGCTGAGGCCGTGGGGGACTATCACCTCGGATTGTTAGATGGACACTTTTTGGTTTTGTGTAGTTGTTATTTTGTACCAAATGCAACCTGTAATATCATTTATGTATCTTTATTATCTAAAGAAGGTTATGAATTTGCATTTGTAAGTAATGTAGTGAACATTCACCTTAATTAAGTTTTGATTGGGTCAGGTACATTAAACAACGGTATATACGTATTAAACCAACCACAGATTTTCAATGTCCAGAATACACACAAAAGAAAGTCTCCAGAAATCAATAAAACTTTCTTATGGCATTGTAGACTGGGTCACATCAATGAGAGAAGATTGACTAAGTTACATACAGAAGGATATTTGGATCCGTTCGAATATCAGTCATATGCAACTTGTCAATCCTGTCTCAAAGGAAAGATGACAAAGACCCCGTTCACTGGACACGGAGTAAGAGCGAGCGAGCTCTTGGGACTCATACACAGCGACGTGTGCGGTCCAATGTCTACGCATGCACGAAGCGGTTATTCTTACTTCATTACTTTTACGGATGACTTTTCAAGGTACGGTTATGTCTTCTTAATGAAACATAAATCCGAGGCTTTTGAAAAATTCCAGGAATATAAGAATGAAGTAGAAAAACAAACAGGCAAAAGTAGCAAGGCACTGAGATCTGATCGAGGTGGTGAATACTTGAGTGCCGAGTTCCTGGGTTACTTAAAAGAGAATGGAATTCTCTCTCAGCTTACTCCTCCATACACTCCGCAACATAACGGTGTATCGGAGAGACGGAACCGAACCCTATTGGATATGGTACGGTCCATGATGAGTAACGCTGAGTTGTCGCGATCGTTCTGGGGATATGCGCTAGAATCAGCTGCATATCTTTTGAACTGAGTTCCTACTAAGACTGTGCCTACTGCACCATATCAGATGTGGTGTGGGAAGAGACCCTATCTTAATCACATTAAGACATAGGGATGTCCAGCTTTTGTCAAAAAGTAGCATGCGAACAAGCTCGAGGCACGCTCAGTACAGTGCAGGTTTGTGGGATATCCAAAGAACTCCAAGGGATATTTCTTCTATTGCGAAGAGGAACAAAATGTTTTTGTTTCTCGCCATGTCCACTTTCTAGAACACCAGTTCTTAGAAAAAGAAATAAGTGGGAGCGCAATAGAACTGGAAGAAATTCCAGAACCACGAGCTATTACTGAAAGCTTAGTAGAACCAGAGGGTTCGAAAGATCAGGACATTCTCACGCCACTCCGCAGGAGTAGTAGGCAGTCTCATCCGCCCGAGAGATACTATGGTTTTCTCATAGACGGGGATAGATAGGATTGCATCATAGATTGTGATGAGCCTACTAGCTTCCAGCAAACCATTCAGAGCGTTGACTCAGTAAAATGGCTGGATGCAATGCGGACCGAAATGGAGTCCATGTACACCAACAAAGTATGGACGTTGGACATTGCTCCAGATAGGGTAAAACACGTAGGATGCAAGTGGATCTTCAAAAGGAAGATTGGTGTAGATGGATAGGTTGAGACCTATAAAGCTAGACTGGTTGCAAAGGGTTTTCGTCAGAGACCTGGTTTGGACTATGACGAAACCTTTTCTCCAGTGGCTATGCTGAAATCCATTCAGATCCTTCTTGTCATTGCTGCCTTCCACGATTATGAGATTTGGCAGATGGACGTAAAGACCACTTTTCTAAATGGACATTTAGAGGAGTGTGTCTATATAGACCAGCCAGAGGGTTTCATTCAGAGTGGGACCAGTGGAAAGGTGTGCAAGTTGCTCAAGTCCATTTATGGACTAAAGCAGGCATCGCGGAGATGGAACATCTGTTTTAATGAGACGGTCAAGGAATTTGGTTTTATCAAAAATCCAGATGAACCATGCATCTATTGTAGATTTGTAGCGAGAACTGTAGTATTCCTCATTTTATACGTGGATGACATTCTCTTAATAGGAAATGACATTCCTATGCTACAATCTGTCAAGGGGTTCTTGTCACAAAGGTTCTCCATGAAAGACCTGGGTGATGCCTCATACATTCTGGGGATCCGGATCTACCGTGACAGATCCAAGAGGATTTTAGGACTCTCACAGTCCAGGTATATCGACACCATACTGAAAAGATTCAGTATGGAATATTCCAAGCGCGGTAATCTACCGGCTTGTCACGGGATCACCCTCTCCAAAGAGATGTCTCCCAAGACTGATTTGGAGAGCGATCACATGTCTATTATACCCTACGCTTCTGCGGTAGGCTCTATAATGTATGCGATGTTGTGTACCTGACCAAATGTGGCTTATGCACTGAGTATGGTAAGCAGGTATCAGTCAAACCCTGGGGAGAAACATTGGATAGCGGTAAAGAACATTCTCAAGTACCTGAGAAGGACTAAGGAGATGTTCTTGGTGTATGGCGGAAAAGACCTCCAGATTGAGACCTTTGCTGACTCCAGCTTCCAGAGTGACAAGGATGATTCCAAGTCCATGTCGGGTTTTGTCTTTACCCTCAATGGAGGGGCGGTATGTTGGAAGAGCTCCAAACAGGAAACCGTTGCTGACTCGACTATGGAAGCGGAATACATCGCTGCATCTGATGCCGCAAAAGAAGCTGCCTGGATGAGGAAGTTCTTGAAAGAACTTCAGGTGGTTCCGTCCATTGTTGATCCAATACCTTTGTATTGCGACAACAACGGGGCTATAGCTTTAGCGAAGGAACCCAGGTCCCATCAGAAATCCAGACACATCTTGAGGCGGTATCACCTGATCAGGGAGATCGTGGATCGCCAGGAGATCGAGGTTCGGAGGGTTGCTTCAGAAGATAACACTGCAGATCCATTCACGAAGGCCTTACCCCAGACTCAGTTCGAGCGGCTGATCGAGATGATAGGTCTTCGATACGCCAGTACATGGCCTTAGTGCAAGTGGGAGATTGTTAGTGTATATGCCCTAGAGGCCATTACTGTATCATACCAGTATGTATATTACTTGATGGAAGCTTGGGATATTCACAGTTGTATATACAACTTGCTCGAAATGGTAGTATGCTACTTGGTTTGTCTCTGCTTTAATGTGTACATGTATTTCTTTTATTATATCACCTATACGCATTAGTGGAGCCCTTAGGATCTTTGCTTGATTACCAGCGTTGTGATGGCGCTCACACTCGTGGGGGCTGGGTAATCCATAAGCACATCCTTATACAGGTCCCTAGTCGTAGGACTATCGAGACAGGGCATCGATACTCCGGAGTAGACTAGCGTATGCGCTTCTCATCCCAGCATGGGAGACGGTCTGTCCCACAGCCGTCAGTACGTCGTACTTGAGATAGTATGCGGGTGCTCGTTAGGTTACGAGTACACTGGACAGGACTCGTCGGGAACTGTTGGTTGGTATTATACCTATCGTCAGTTATCAGTTCCCAGGTGACATGAGTACAGCTTAGTCCGCTGACTTGACACTGTCACTTCGCCTCGAGTGTGTTCCCACTGTACTTTGATTACTACCCTACCACGGCTCAAAGGAGTCGTGCAAACAGGTAGTAGTTGTATGCAGTCCCGAAGCACTTGGAGGCAGTGACGGTTAGACAGGATTCGTCTTTCCGGGTATTGGGGGTTGACATCACGCTGTCTCCAGGAGAGCCATTACACAAGTAGTCCCTGGCCAGGGCAAGCGAGATATACTGGTAGGTTTCCAGTGTTATCTCAGGGTGTTCTGGGCTACACTCCGACACGACTTGTACCGCTATTAGGGGACTGACGTTTACCGCCCCCTAGGCCCGCCATGGGATGTATCAGACGAACAGACCGGACTGTACGGAGACTGTCACATTCAGGCTCAGTAGGAGTTCAGATGGGGTCACCTCGTCAGTCTTCTTATCGGCATCTACCTGGGGACCGTTACGTACAGCTAGTGCCGCTTGCGGTCTGTGGTTAAACCCACTGCCAGCATAGTGTCGAGTCTTTAGAGTCCCACACAGAGAGTTATTCGCCTTTAGGCAAAATGAGTAGAGGTCGCATGGTTTTGCGACAGGGTTCGTTCACATCCGTGCACTTGTGCACGTTTGCTGTCCGCACAGCTTATACTAGCGGGCTTTGGTTTAAGCCAGATCCTAGTATATAATTTGGGATTGGTTTTATCTCATTGTATTCGTGTTCCTCGGATCACGAATACGGGTGCGTATGCACAGTTGACTGAGACAGAGGGAGAGGACTTTGATTAGGGTTAATGACCATTGTCATTTTCTTAACCCTAATGCTTATGTGTGTATTATGAATAATCGATATTAGTTATATATAATTGTGCATGGTTAGGGTTGTTGACCATTTAACCATACTTGACTTGTTGACTTGGGTTGACAAGTTGACCATCATCATTCCATATGAAAGATGCTCTTTGATCCTTGCAATTTACATTTAATGTGAAATGATAATGGTCAAGTCTTGATTAACCATGACGATTATCTAGCTAATTATCTAATTTACATAATTCACACATATATGTGAGAATGGTTCTTTATTCTCTTCATTCTATCATATTGATTCTCTCTCCTCCTCTTCCTTTCTCTCAAGCTATCCCCTCTCATGAGTTGAGAAACACATGAGCTTGAGATAAACCACTCTAAACTAATCTCTAGTCTCATCTAAGGTTCTAGGATTAGCACTTCTAGCACCTTAGTTACTTCTAGCTTGAAGTTGAAGCCAAAGGTTGAGGCTCTCGGGTGGATCCTTCTTCGACTAGAGAAGGAGACAAGGTGATCTCTTTCTTCCACTCCAAGGAGCAAGGAGAGAAGGACATAAAGCCCAAGGTATAACCTTTCTTCCTTGTAGCTAATACTAGTTAGCTTGTAGTTAGTTTTTGTTTAGCAAAGATCCTCCTTTAGTTAGTCCATGTTGCCTAGTTCGATAAAAATCCGATTTTTATACCGTTTTCCGCCTCCCCGCAAGCACCGGGGTGGGCAACGTGGACTTACATCTCCGAGGCGCTCGACAAGGTGCACTCGATCTATGTGCTCGGCCTCATCTAAAAGGCCAGGCATGACCGATCCTTGGCCCTCATTTTGGAGTGCTTCCAAAAGAGGCACATCGTGAGCCATGGCGTGGAGGGGGGAGAGCCGGGTGCCTCCGTGGCGTCCCGGGTTCGTGTGCAGCATCAGCGGGAGCAGGCTGTAGGGGCTCGGGTCCGGTTGGTAGAAATTTACTCTTAGTATCACCGGGAGTACTTCCTCCATCCCGTTTCCCCTCTGTTATAAATTTTTCCTTTTTCTTTTTCTGTAAGGCTGAGGAGCCGACAATACCTTTCGAATGAATAAAATTCTCTTTTTTGTGATGCTCTATTATTTCCCTCTTGTTATTAAATAAAAAGAACTTTAGAAAAATTTGCATCCCTTTTGTGAAAGAAGAAATATATATTCATAGATATTCTTTTCAGAGGTACGGCTTGAGCTTCTTGGTGTTGTAAAGCCGTGGAAATTTGCGACCATTCGCATCTTGTAAACGATAGGCTCCGCCGAGTAGGACTTCGGAAACGAGGAAGGGTCCGTTCCATTTCGGGGAAAACTTATCCAGCTTGCATTGATCGACGAACTCGTTCCTCCTTAGGACTAAATCTCTGGTTTTGAAGAAGCGACACTTGACTCGCGCGTTGTAGTAGCGGGCGGTTTGCTGTTGATAAGCGGAAGCTATGATCTGAGCCCGGTCCCGTTTCTCTAACAACACGTTTAGATTAGTCCGGAGGGCCGAGGTGTTGGCTTCGTCGTCGAAGTGCTTGATCCTGTAATTGGGCAGCTCGATCTCCGCTGGGACCATTGCCTCGGTGCCAAAGCAGAGGCTGAAAGGGGTCCTCCGGTGGGGGTCTTCTTCGACATGTGCAAGGTCCATAAGACCCGGGGTAGTTCCTCGACCCAACTGCCCTGTCGTCCCTCTAGGCGTGCTCGAAGACCTCGGATGACGTCCTGGTTAGCGACCTCGTCCTGCCTGTTGCGCTGGGGATGCGCGATCGCGGCAAACTTTATAGGATATAGTATTCGCTGCAGAATTCCTTAACTTTTTCGTTCTCGAAATTTGTCCCGTGGTCGGTAATGATACGCCTCGGGATACCGAACTGGAGTATTACGTTGTTCAGCAGGAACTTGATAGTCATGGTGGCGTCCGGTTTCTGATGGGGACAGCCTCGATCCACTTTATGAAGTAGTCCACTGCGACAAGGACGTACTTGTGTCCGCCCGTACCGGTAGGGAACTGGCCTATCATGTCCATTCCCCACTGGGCAAACGGCCACAGGGAGGTTAGGGTTGTTAGCTCGGTAGACAGAATGCGAGGTATGCTGCCATGGAGTTGGCAGCTTTTGCACCTCTTGATGAGCTTCTGGGCGTCCTGATGAATCGTCTGCCAATAGTACCCTTGGAGCAGTGCCTTCTGGATTAAGGTGCGGGCCCCTTGGTGTGCGCCACCGACCCCTTCATGAATCTCGCGGAGGATGTAGTCGGCCTTGTGGGAGTCGACGCACCGGAGCATGGGTTGAGTGAAGGATTTCTTATAGAGGTTCCTATTGCTCCAGACGAAATGGCGAGCTTTGGTTCGGAGATGGCGGGCTTCCCCTCAATCTTCTGGGAGTGTACCTTCCCTTAGGAACTCCACGAGGGGTTTCCTCTAATCCCGGTCTTCTTCCCGGGCTGTGTACACTTGAAGTGGCGTCGCCCTGTCTTCCACCCTAGGCCATGGTAAGACCTCGAAGAGGATGTTTCTCTTGTTGTTGGCCGTATAAGATGAAGCCATCTTACTCAAGGCGTCGGCCTAGGCATTTAGCTGTCTGGGGATCTGCTCCACTTGGACTTTGTCGAAGTCTTTTCGTAATCTTCTCACCTTGGCCAGATACTTCACCATCAGAGGCTCCCGTGCCTCGAATCAGCCGGTCACTTGGCCAACAACTAGGGCGGAGTCACTGTGGATCCGGATCGTTTTCAGCCCCACTCCGGAGGCTATCCGTAGTTCGGCCAGTAAGGCCTCGTATTTCGCTGCATTGTTTGAGGATTTGAACCCGAGCTTCAGAGAATACTCCATCTCTGCCTCATTTGGGCTCCAAATGATGAGGTCGGTACCACAGCCTTCCTCGGTTGAGAACCCGTCAATGTAAAGGATCCAATCATTGACGGAGTCGGGCCTCTCATCGATTGAGGGTTGAGCTCCGGGGGCCTGTGCCTCTTTACTGGGGATGGTGCACTCGACGATAAAATCGGCCAGGGCTTGTATCTTAATAGCCTACCTCGGGCGGTATTTTATGTCGAACTGGGACAACTCCTATCTCCATTTCTCCAAACGACCAGAGGACTCGGAGGAGGCGAGGATAAACCCTAAGGGTCGCTCGGTAAGAACGAGGATGGTGTGCGCCTGAAAATAGTGCCATAGTTTTCTTGAGGCCACGATGAGTGCCAAGACGATCTTCTCTATGGCTGGGGACCTTGTTTCCGCGTCCTTGAAGACGTGGCTCACATAGTATACCGGCATCTGCACTCCATCGACCTCTCGGACGAGCACCGAACCTGCAGCTTGGTCGGACACCGCTAGATATAGCGACAGCTCGTCCCCTTCAACTGGCCAGGTGAGCAGTGGGGGAGTCGCAAGGTACCTCTTTAATTTCTCAAAGACATTCTGGCACTCCTCTGGCCATTCGAACCTTGGTATTTTCCTTAGAGTTTTGAAGAACGAGAGGCACTTCTCCCCAGACCTTGACATGAAACGACTCAGAGCGGCTACCCACCCTGTTAGCCGCATGATTTCGACATTAGTCTTAGGTGCGGCCATGTTGATGATGGCACCGATTTTCTCCGGGTTAACCTCGATTCCATGGTGGGTGACCATGAAGCCGAGGAACTTTCCACTGGTGACCGCGAATGCGTACTTGGCGGGGTTCAGTTTCATCTTGTACCTGCAGAGGACGTCGAAGGCTTCGCCCAGATCCCTGGCGTGTTCATCCGACGAGGTTGATTTGACGAGCATTTCTTCGACGTAAACATCCATGTTCCTGCCGATCTGTGGCTTGAACATTCGATTAGCCAAGCGTTGGTACGTAGCCCCGGCGTTTTTAGGCCGAAGGGCATCACCTTATAGCAGTAAACCCCCCGGTCCGTTGTGAATGCGGTGAGATCCTCGTCTTCCGGGTTCATACGGATCTGGTTGTAGCCGGAGAAAGCATCCATGAAGCTAAGTAGCTTGTGGCCTGCCGAACTGACGACGATCTAATCTATCCGAAGGAGGGCATAGTTGTCTTTCGGGCAGGCCTTGTTGAGGTTAGTGAAGTCGACGCACATGCGCCACTTCCCGCTAGACTTTTTAAGCATGAATACATTCACCAATCATTCCGAGTAAGGTACGTTCCGAATGAAGTTGGCGGTGAGGATCCTGTCTACCTCGTCCTCGATCGCTTTTTATTTGATCGGGACGAAGCTTCGCTTTTTCTGCCTAACGGGATGGACCGTAAGGTCTACCCCGAGCTTATATGATATGATTTTGGGGTCAATCCCCGGCATGTCGGCAGGCGCCCAGGTGAATACGTCCGAGTTATTTCTGAGAAAGTGGATCAGGTCGTCTCGGCGATTCCCCGTCAATAATAACCCGATCTGGACGGTTCGCTCATTGTCCCCTTCCGCAAGGGGGACCTCAGTTAGTGGTTCCACTGGGGTTCCTCGGACCTCTTTCTGCTCGTCTCGAGTATCCAGGAAACCCTTGATATCATCCTCGCACTCAAGGTCATTGTTTGGCTGCTCAGACGTAGATGTTGCGGTGAAGCAAACCTTTGCGGTTTTGTTGGTCCTCGTAGGCCCGACCTATCTCGTCTTGGTCGAGCGGGAACTTTATCGCTAGGTGGTAGGTCAATATCTGGGCACGGAGGGAGTTTAGTGTTGGGCGACCTAGGAAGACGTTGTAGGCCGATGGAATTCTCGCGACGATAAACTCCATAGGTACGGTGCGCGTACGGCCCGCCTCTCCGATGTTAAATTGGAGGGTGATTACCCCTTCCGCCAGGATGGAGTGGTAGTGAACCCCGACAGGATGTGGGCGGTCGGCCTTAGGTCCGATGGAGTAAGTCCCATATGCAGAAAGTAGTCATAAAAGAGAATGTCTGCCGAGCTTCCCGAGTCGACAATATCCTCTGCACTTAGTAGCGGTGGACCCGGGCTGTGATCACCAGACGGTCGTTGTGAGGCAGGGATATCCCGTGGAGGTCCTCGTCGGTAAAGATGATCGGCTCGGCCGCTTTAGCCTTCTTCATTGGACAGCTGCCAGTCCCCTCGACTGGTAAGTGGTGTCGCGTCTCGTCAGTCCCTGTCGTACCCCCCGCTGACACGACCATGATTTGGACGATTGTCAACTCGCCGAGAGGGGGTGGTGCTCTTGCTCATGGTTGGCTTGCCGCTTGTCTCGCAAGTACCTTGCTAGGTGCCCCGAGCGCATCAACTCCTCGATGTAGTCTCGGAACTGCTTGCAGTTCTCGGTAGGGTGGCCCTGCGACCTGTGGAAAGCGCAGTAGAGGCCCCGGGTGCGCTTTGCCGCCCTATTCGAGAATGGGGGGAGTTTGAAGAACCTCTCGTCCTTTGCCTCCTCCAATAGTTTCGTCTGAGAGACATTGAGCGGGGTGTATTCCAGAAACTTCGGGGAGTAGGGCTTTGGCTGCTCAATCTTCTTTTCTCCTCCCTGGCCCTTTTCTTCTGATCGGCTTGCTCTATCCGGGGTAGGTTAGTATTCACCCCGGACTCAAGCTGGATCTCACGTTCGGTCCAGGCCTTGACCTCGGCCATGTTCTTAGGTTGCGCTAATGCGAAGAAGCATAGCCACTCATTGTGCCTAAGACCCGACCTAAGGGCCGTAATGACCGTCTCGTCCCGGTGCTCTGGGACCTCAAGGAGGGCGTTGTAGAAGCAGGTGACGTATCCTTTGAAGAATTCTTTGTCCCCGCTCTTTATGGTGAAGAGATGATCAACGGTCCGCTTCTTCCATCTATTCCCAACGAAATGACCGAGAAATTGGGTGGCCAGCTCATCGAAGGTAGAGATTAAGCATAGCGTGAGTCCTCGGAACCAGTCTCGTTCAGAGCGAATGAGAGTGGCGGGGAAAGTGTGGCATTGCGCAGCATCAGAATTTTCCTGGAAACTCATCTCGGCTGTGAACGCGTCCAAATGGTCTTTCGGGTCGGACTTCCCGTCGAAGAGGGAGACCTTCGGGGGCTTGTTCCAGGAGGAGACGTGGACGGAGAGTAACTCTTTGGTGAAGGGCTTCATGAGCGAGTCGGCGGTATATTTAGCCCCGTCGCTTGAAGGACGATTTTCCCGATGTATGCCTTCGATCCTCTTTTCGAGGGTGTCGAGTCGGTCGTGGTATCCTGACGATTCTGCATACTCTGATTTATGGCCTCTGCTACTGGCAACCTGCGCCTGACCGCGGCTCCGGTTCCGTTCGATGAGGTTCCTTAGGTTTCCTGGCGAGGTCATTTTCGAGCTACCGTGGTGAGTCCCGTCCGCGTGGCCCTGTCGAGGCAGGAGGCGCCGGTCATGCCTGGGAGCAGGTGAGCTGACCGACACCTCCGCGGGAGGGACAGGAGCGCGATGGGCCTCAAGGAAGGGTGCTCTGGATAGAGACCTCGGTGTGGAGTTGTGAGGCGCCCACCAGGTCATCGAGTTGGTCGCCACGAGGGATCTGTGGCCACCCGAGATAGCGAGGCGGCGCCTAGAAGTGCCGGCGTAGGTAGTGTCTTCTCTCCCCATATGTCGCTCCCGAGGTGGGGGAACGGCGGCTTGGGGAGCTTGTCATACCGTTTGGACGCGGACAAGCGCATCCACGATGGACGCGAGCCGATCTATTCGAGCCGATAGGGCGTGAATGGCGTTCGGGGGAGGAGGGGATCCACCCGCGTCTCCATTGTGGGGAGGACGACGGCCGGAGCTCGGGTCGTCGCGGTGATCACTCGCCATATGTTCGAGATCGGAAGGTGAACTTTTGTTGAGTGGAACTAGATGATTTTCCTACAGACGGCGCCAACTAATAGATCTCTGGGTCTCTTTCAGATGTTACCTTCCGTTGATCCGCAGCGAGTGGTGACGAGCTGCTCAGATTGGATCTGGGGGTTTCCCCTTTGTGCGTGTGGATCTCAATAGGCTTGAAGTGGATGAAGTCGAGCTACCTGCAAGGAAGTCCCGAGGTGGTTGTGCCACCGAGGACCTTCCGACGATCAAGTTAAACGAGCTAAATGGGCAGAGTAGCGGCCTATTGGGGTGAAAAATGCCTTACCTAAGTCGTCTGAGAGAGGGTTTATATAAGGGGAGCCGTGGGCTGGCGGGCGCAATATTCACACCGGCCATTACGCCCCTGGCGTTACTCCCGTGTGAAAGGCGGGATTTTCCATTAATGACGAGATGCGTGAAATGCGGGATATTCCTGCGAGAACTTCCTGACTCATCTCGACTCGTATGGAAAACAATGTTCTTGCAAAAACTTCTCAACTCATCTCGACTCGTAGGGAAAAAGCATCTTCATGAAACCCTCACGGCTCATGAAGGTGAAAAACCTTAGGCAGCGGGGATATCAACCTGTTTGCTAAGCAGTGTGGCCCTACAAGCATGTCCAAACTGACTCTTATATACTATCCACGGGCAATATTCTCCAAAATCGAATATCGACAAGGAAAAAAAACCACTTACGAGTCCTCTCGACTTGTAAGGGGGGAAATTCTCTTGTGAGATCCTTACGACTCTCAAGAGAAAACGCACTTATGAGATCCTCATGACTTCTAAGGAGAAAATACACCTGCGGGATCCTCTTGACTCGTAGAGAGAAAAGTTTTTATGAGACCCTCACGGCTTATAAAGTTGAAAAGTCATAGGTGGCATATCTAAACCTATTTCCTAAGCCATCGCTGCCGTACAAGAAAGTCCAAACTGACTCTTGTACACTATCCACGGGCCACATTCGCCAATAAAATGAAGAAGCTACTTACGGGTCCTCACGATTCGTAAGGAAAAATACTCGAGTGTGATCCTTACGACTCACGGAGGCGATGAACACTTAGAAATCCTCATGATTTCTAGGGAGAATATGCACCTATGAGATCCTCTCGACTTATAGGAAAAAAAACCCTCTTGAGACCCATACGGCTCATGAAGATGAAAAAAATCTTAGGCTACAAGGACCCTAAACTTGTCTTCTAAGCTATCAATTCTATAGCCATGCATAACTCAGCACTATTTCACCTATGTACATACTTACGTTGGCAAAGTAGTGGGGGCATTTGTTCCCGCCAAAATTTTCGGCCAAGAGCTATTTGTTCCTTTATAACCCTTATAAAAAAGGGAGAGAACAAAGAAGAAAAGAATTCACGGTTGGACATCACGTGTTAAACACGTGAGCGCACTGAAAGCAAATGACAAAAGGCCAAACAGGCCTCACGTGTTAAACACATGAGCGTTTATATGCAAAGCATCTAAGCGTTGAAAATACATAACTAAGGGCCAAATGGGCCTCACGAGTAAAACACGTGAGCGCTCATATGTAAAGCATATGAGCGCTGAATATAAACAGGCTAAAACCCACAGCAGGGGTCACGTGTTAAACACGTGAGTTCTCTTGCCTCTCACATGCAAAGCATGTGAGCACCCCAATTTAAAATGTTCCCATTAAATTCTATGTGATAAAATTAAATTCTATTTGGGAAATATTTTTCCTGATCTTTCTAATATGGAAAGATCTTTCTCTAACAGAGAATCTTGAATTTAAAATCCGATGGTGATAAAATATCACCAATTAAATCATCTGATAGAATTAAATTCTATTTGGGAAATATTTTCCTGATCTTCCTCAAACTAGAAAGATCTTTTATGTTAAACAGAGGGCCTTTGGATCAAAAATCCAACGGTGATCATCTGGTAGAATAAAATTCTATTATAGGAAAATATTTTCCTAATCTTGTTAAACTAATAAAATATTCATATTATAAGAATAAAATTATATGTAAAACTAACGAGATATCCATATGATAGAATTAAATTCTATATTAAGAAAATATATTTCTGATCTTGTTAAACTAAAAAGATATGATAGAATAAAATTCTAATCTTGTTAAAATTAAACAGATATTCATAATCTTGTTAAACAAACAAGAAATCTTCTCTGTTACACAGAGAGCCTTTGGATTAAAAATCCAACAGTGAATAAAATTCACCGATTGATCTAAAAGATCATGAAATCAATAATGATCTCTCAATGAGGGATTCTCTTAACAAATTGATTCTTGTTCTTCTCGTATAAATAGGAACGAGGAGAGGAGAAGAAACACAAGGAGAGAGGGAAAAAAATAAAAGAGAATTTAATTCTTTCAAAGAAGAAGAACCCCCTCTTAAAAATAACCTAGGTAAAGAGAAAACACATAGATCATTTTATCTCTCCTTCTCCTCTCTAAGGGTTTAACCCTTCATATAAGAACTTTGTTCTTCCTCTGGTTGAGATCTGTAGAAGCAGTTCTCCCAACAAGTTGAAAATTTAATTCTAATCGGGAAGATTCTGTCATGCAGATTCAAAGCCTAGAAGAAAGAACTGAGTTCAAAGAGTTTAACTCTTACAAAAAAAACATATGGAAATTTAATTCCTCTGAAACTAGGGTTTAACCCTATAAAAAGAATTTAATTCTTGCAAAGAACAAAGGGAGAACTTGCTTCATCAGAACCACAGAATAACAGTCTGGTGTTTCGTTAGTGTTTAACACTATAACAAGACCTCACGTGTTTTTCACGTGAGTGTTTCTAATGAACAAAAAGAAAACGGCTGACACTGCCTCACGTGTTTCCTACGCGGGTGTTTAAAAGAGGAGCAAGGAACACTTCTCAAGACAGTCACGTGTTTTGCACGCTACCCTCAATCAAGTGCTTAGCACTTCTGTAAAAGGAAGAGGAAATAAGATAGAAGGGCACTACCCTCATTTGGGGCGTCTCACGTGTTTTGCACGTGGGCACTACGAGAACTAAGTGTTTAGCACTTACATAAAGGGAAAGGCAATAAAACCAAAGGGCAGAACCCAACTTTAGGGCGCCTCACGTATTTCACACGCGAGTGCCACAAGAATCAAGTGCTCAACCCTTATATAAAAAGGAGAAATAATTGGGCAGTACCCATATTCGAGCGCCTTACATATGTCACGTGAGCGTCACACAACCCTAGTGTTTAACACTAATCAGGTGCCTCACATGCACCACGTGAGCGCCGTAGAAATTTAGTGTTTAACACTATTTCGGTGCCCGCACGAAACGCACGCGAGCATAGTATGTCTCAGCACATTAACACTGTTGGGTAATTGTAGAGACTCGGACCTAGTCCAACCTGACTAAGAGAGTCAAGACCCCTCTGTGCTCATCATTCCTCCAAGTTGGTCTTAGTCCCCAGCATGACTAACGGTTTGTCAACTGATGATATCCAAAATGATGTTCATCCCACACCTCCCAAGATAATCTTAGTCTCCAAAATGACTTTTGATTCTTAGATGATTCACCATGATCTTCTCCTTCAAATACGGGAATTTGTTCAAGGATACATCTCTGTACACCTCTGATACATGTCATTGTAATTCTTCAATGTCTTCAGAGAGGTGGTGGGTCTCGACAACCAACAGCTCTTTGGTGCACTACCCAAACTGAAGTGCACATCCCAGATCAAAGCACATCCCAAACTGGATATGTCCTATATCACCTTTGCTCATCCCGACACATAACAAATACACGTGTGCGTAAGATGAATATTGAACCGAGATGTCTTTAAACTAACTATGGACCGAGATGTCCCTAAACTAACAGCGAACTGTAATGTCCTTAAACTAAAAACTCACCTCAAAAATGGTGATCTACATACCGAAACTCCTCAAACTACAACGTTGTCTTCAAGATGGTGACAACGGACCGTAATGTTCTTAAACTAAAAACTCACCTCAAAAATGGTGATCTACAGACCGAAACGTTCTCAAACTACAACGTTGTCTTCAAGATGGTGACAGCGAACCGTAATGTCCTTAAACTAAAAGCTCGCCTAAAAAATGGTGATCTACAGATCGAAACGTCCTCAAACTACAATGTTGTCTTCAAGATGTTAACAACGGACCGTAATGTCCTTAAACTAAAAACTCACCTAAAAAATGGTGATCTACAGACCGAAACATCCTCAAACTACAACGTTGTCTTCAAGATGGTGACAACGAACCGTAATGTCCTTAAACTAAAAACTCACCTCAAAAATGGTGATCTACAGACCGAAATGTTCTCAAACTACAACGTTGTCTCAAAGACGGTGACAATGGACCGTAACGTTCTTAAACTAAAACCTCACCTCAAAAAATGGTGATCTACAGACCGAAATGTCCTCAAACTACAACGTTGCCTTCAAGATGGTGACAACGGACCGCAACGTCCTTAAACTAAACCCTCACCTCCAAAATGGTAATCTATGGACCGTAACGTCCTTAAACTAAACTCTACGGACCGTAACGTCCTCAAACTACTACGGACCATAACGTCCTCAAACTACTATGGACCGAAACGTTCTTAAACTAACAACGGACCGTAATGTCCTTAAACTAAAACAATGGAGCCCAAATGCTCTTTTGTTGGATCTGAATGGTCCTAAAACCCCGTTAAGTAGATCTTAGTCTCAAATTGGACTAACGTATCCTAAACTAAAATTTAAGTTGATCATAATCTCAAACGAGATTAACGATCCTTAAATCAACCCAAACCCAAATCTAAGATATACGGATTTGGACTAATCCATGCCCTACGGGAGACAACATAAATTAGTCTCCGTATACAATCAACGGGTAACCAAAAATAAAACAAACACACACGACATGAAGTAAACTTCTGGAGAAGGAGAAAGTGGTTATCACGATGCGATAACGTAATTAACTACAGGGGCTTGCGCCTGCAGGGAAGAACGTCCTCACAATCAAAAAACCCCTCACAAACGAGGGGGAATCTGACAAAGTCTGGTACAACGGCCACATCCATCCAAACCTCTGATATACGGTGTCATAAATCAGCTTGGCATTTTCGGAGAGATGGACGGATAAATCCAAATAGTATCTGCCCCCAAAATTCAGGCTAGATGTCCCAACATCCCCGTCGTGTCTTTCGGCGGTGAACACATACTTGACGCCTCTAGAAATCTAGTAGTAGTACTAAGACATACTTTCAAAAGCCAGAAAAGAAGCGCTAGCGCCATTCAAAGACCCATCTAGGCCAACTGTCTTCAGTCGCTTGTTCTTTACTGAAGAGGAAAGGCCACGACGGCGGTCCAAGAAATCAACCACCAAAGATAAAGAGATGGCTGGATATGTGATCTACATTGTCTATATGGTCGGCATGCGCAGCAAGAGTAAGGACAGGGCTACCACATCTCAAGCCTAATCTGGCTTGAATGTGGCCGCCACTTCCTAAGATCGGCCTCCTCCGCGGGATAATGAAAACACCTTCGATGATGCCGACAAGCATAAGGACCTCTCTATCCATGCGGAATAAAGATCGTAAAGCGAAGAGGAGCCGATTTTCCATCCCACGACTGTGGAACAGGAGCTCCTCCAAGAGCTCCGAAAATAGCTCAGAAGTAAAGATAAGGAGATGGCTAAACTTTACTCCAAAATTGACGACTTGATGAATGTCGTGATGCAGCTCACGGCTCAGGTTGCCCGGGCGCCCTTCAATCAAGCACAAGTCTCTACTCATGAGTCGTATGACAACGACTCGAAACAGCCAATGCCTACCCCTTCAGGTCTAAGTATGAGCAAGCCACATGAAAGTCGGCCGCATTCCGCTTATGGGGACGCCTTGGCCCTAGATGGAACCTTTCCGTTAATGCAGGAACAGATGATGGATTTGATCGCCAATAAAGTCAAAACATTGGTAGCCGAAATCGAAGCGCAAAAAGATGTCAGCAGTAGTGGGAGACTATATCCTGCTCGGTATGATCTGATAGAGTTTCCTAGTAGCTATGTCATCCCAAAATTCGGAAGATTCGATGGAATGGGAAATACGAATCAGCACATCGCCCACTTTAAAGCCTCATGCGGGAGTACTGGGGGCAATGATGTTCTTCTCCTCTGCCAGTTCGTTAATAGCTTAACTATATTGCTTTCAACTTGTGTGCGAGCATATATACCGGATGCCTCCATTACTACTTTCATCCAAATGGAATCTCTGTTTCGGTAAACATTCATGGGTGTCAGCGATAAGATCACCATTGCCGATCTCGTAAGGACCAAACCAAATAACAACGAAAGCAGCACGGATTTTATAACCCGATGGCGCAATCTTTCCGTCAAATGTGAGCCACTGTTGGAACAAGACCAATCCTTCAATACCCTCATCGGAAATCTCGGCACCTGGATGAATCTTTTTTTATGCACCGCAGGTCTCAAGACATTCCAAGAGCCGACCAAGAAAGTTCAAATATTAGAACGCTCAAAGCAGGAATCTTTCTTGGATTCCCAAAATAAAAATAAATCCTGGAGAAACCGAAAGGACGATAATTGCAAAGGCAGAAATTCCGTCGATACTGAATCTTTTAACATTTCGGCTAACCGAAATAAGCGAAGGATGAGCGGGCCTAATGCCAACCTGCTTCGGAAGCCAGTGTTGGAAGAGATAGGAGAATCGCTCTTGAAAGAGAAGATGGATAAGGTCTATTCTTTCAGAAGGGACAAAATCCGTAAAATATTCAAAAACGCACTAAGAAACTGTAACAACCGAGTCCAATTATACCAATCTCCGTTGCAGTATGTATGGTTTGTGGTATTTATTTCATTTATCATGTTTGGTTGTGAATGGCAGTTACTTTATATTCGACCCGCTTAACTGAGCTTGTTGTTTCCTAGTTATAGATTACCCTAACATTACATATTTTTGCATATAACAAATTAAGTCACGTAAAATAATTTAAAAATATATGACACGGCCTGCATGATACCCCTAACCCTGTGGTAGCATCCTTGCATCGTGTTCTCGTCCCGTTCAGTGGAACGGACGTGTTTGGATGGCTACGCGCACGTGCGTGCGTCCGTTCTTGGGGGTATGCTTTTTCATTACATAATCCTTCATTTCAATTTTTGGAACTTGCTAATAACTTTCATATTTCAAATCCAAATTTTTGGACCCGATCCGGACGCTTTTCTGAATTATTTTACATCCCGCTAAAATTCAATTGTTGGAATTTTAAATTTAACTTTTAAATATTTTCTCAGTCCATAAGATTTTCTAAAACTAAATTTTAAATCTTTTACAATTTTTCTTTAACTGCACAGATTTTCCTCTATCCCTTCATTTTTCTCATCAACCAATCAGAAATCTTCATTTTCGTTCACTGGGCCCCATCTTTCCTTTATCTCTCTTCTCTCTTTTATTTTCTCAGCCAATCATAAATTTTTATTGTCACTGGGCCCCACACAAATCTCATCTTAGCCTTTCCCTTTCTCCTTCTCTCTCCTCCGCCACAGCTCTCTCTCTCTCTTTCTTCTTTCTCTCTCCTTTCGCGCTCTCTCTCTCCTCTCGCGAACATTGTTCGCTCCTCGACTCTGGTCACCGCTCGCGCGATCTCGTCACCTCCCTCTTATTTTTCTCTCCTCTTCTCTTTAAAACCCATGAGCCCATATGAACCCATGGCGACAGCTCCACCCTAACCCTAGCTGCCTCCTCTGCCTCCTTTTCCCTGACCTCGCCTTAACCCTCGTCTCCAGTGTCATCTCCTTCTCCTCATCGTCATCATCTTCTTCTTCTTCTCCCTCATCCGAGCCCAGCCGCACCTTCGCCTGCACCCAGGAAACCCACCTGCACCGTCTCATCCCATCGCCGCCGACCACCCTCGCCATCGCTGTCTCTCCTTTCTCTCCTCTCTCCCCCTGTTCTTCTCCCCTTCACGACAACCCTGCACACCCCTATACCTGAAACCCTAGTTCAACCCAACCGAACCCTAGCGGCCAAACTACCTTGCCGGAGCTCCGTCGACCCTGTCAATTCCTCACAACTCTCTCTGCCACAGTAAGACGCTCATCTCTCATCCATTTTCTGTTCCTGCTTTCCCACTTTTTTCCTTTCTTTCTTTCTTTTCTTTAAATGTTCTTGGCTTCTTGTGTTCGCTGCTTTTGTTTAGATCGCCTGAGTTGGCCGCGACGTCGACGATCCCGACGCCCCAGTAAGGATATCTGACCCGTGTGATCCTATTGTGCGTGATTTGGGTTCATTCCGTGTACCGTGCGCGCGTCGCGACTTTTCCCGCCGACGCGTGACGTTCCGTATACAGCTTACCCGTCGAGGCAAGTAAAACTTGCTACATGCTACTTAATTTATTATATACTCATTTGATTGCACATTAAACCTGTAGTTTAAATTTAATACCATGATTCCCATTTTACAGTTCGATGTCACGTTATATCATTTTAGATTCAAAACTTGAAACCTACCAGTTGCATTTACTTTACTAAACCTAGTAACCACATTTATATCACATAATAAATATTTACATAGCCTATGGTACCCCTTCTATAGTTTACTCTATTGGACACTCGTGTGCATCTTTAACTTGTTTTAGTTATAATTACATCCATTGAACATATTATACATATCATTGCATCTCTCGATTACTTAATACATATTAACATGATTTTATCATCCACATTCGTTTTACTGTATTCATGAAATATTGAAACTATCCCTTAAACCCAAACTGATAACTGTGCATCTACATACCTTACTCTGTACTTGATTGCATTTCACGTTACAAGTTCTAGCTTGTTGATTATATTAGCACACATACTTGTTCTGTATACCATGTTTATGCTAGTTTGATTATGAGCACCCACATGATATCTTGTACACCATAACATGACTTGTTACACCTATTACTTGACACGACATGGAACCGTACGACTCTTGATATGACATGACACTTATATACACTATCCGGCTTGACCTGACGTACCATGGCTTTACCTGTTACCTGATCTTGCGTCTAATGCCAACAAACCTGTCCTGTAGTTCTCACGGACTGTTCTTGTTGTCTATCCAGACAAACCTGTACCTGCCTGATCATGTGTTGGCATTAGTGCTAGATTATTTAATATTTGACTTGAACGTATATAACTTGGGGGTATGGGGAAATCAGTATTGTAATCGAACGTAACTCAAAGGGCCATCCTATTGTTTGTCGTTTTTCCGGGCGTTACGGAATACCCATTGTTTGCCGTTTTTCCAGGCGTTACGGAATACCTATTGTTTGCCGTCTTTCCGGGCGTTACGGAATAATCACTGATGAGTTACGATGAGGATTACATTACTTGGTTTCGAAGACTTAGAATAGATAACCCCGTAGCACAGTTTAGATATCTCTGCACGTCATTTGTACTGACACATTCACTGTTATATATTCTCACTATATTCTTTCTCATACTCATACCTGCATGTCTTACTACCCCTGTTAATATTATTGCTTGATATTATGACGCACTGACGTCTGGGTTTTGCATGGCCCAGATTCCTTACCTTTGCTACAGTCCGAGCAGGAGTACTTCAGTCAGCAGGCTGAGCAGTGAGGACTCGTTAGTAGTTAGTTCTTTTATTTTCAGTATTTTCATTCCTGATGTGAGCCCGCATTATAGGACATACATTCCAATTATTCTTGTATTGGATCTTTTGCTTCTGCATTATTTTTATTCTTGACTCGTTTTATTTAGCTTATGGACATGTGTTAGATAGTTTACTATTGTTCTTGATATCTCTACAGCCGTAATTTGACTGTGGAAGGATAATTCCTATCCACAGGTAGCATGGTTGGCTATGTCACGTGTCTACCTTAGTGTACTCTGAGAACCGGGACGTGACAGAAACGGTCTACAATTGCCAGAATAAAAAAAACCGCAAGAAGCGAGTATGACCGACGACCCCAAATATTGCCCCTATCACAGAGTGATAGGTCGGCCATTAAGGACTGCTTTGTCTTTAAATATTGGGTCGAAAAACAAAAAAAGGCAGGAGAGATAGAACTGTCTAAACGCGTGTTAGCAAACAATCAAGCCGCGACCGCCAATTTCATACAGACAGATACTGAAGCCCTCCGGGAACCTGCTGCTCTCAGTCGTATGCCCTTCTCAGAAAGGAGTGGACCAAGGCAACAAGCCAAAAGCCCAACGAGCAACATTACCAATGAAGAAGCAGTAGACGGGTACACAATCCATACAGTATACATGGTGGAGCCCAGAAGGACAAGTCATCCAACGCTTCAAACACATGACAATGACATGGTTGTTTCTACCCAACACCGACTCGGTCTAGATGATGAAGAGCCCGCTCAGGCCAGTAAGCCAAAGGAGCCCGTGGTTCCAGCAGAATCAAACTCAGGCAGTAAGTATGACCAAGTTGTCATACCCGGATCTATAGAAGAAGCATTATTCCAATGGCTTCAAAAGCAGTTTCAGGACAGGAACGAGAAGTTGGCCAACGTTCGTTCCAAAATCGACGAGCTGGCAAACGTCGTGGCAGATCTCATGACCCAAGTCGCTCGATTGCAATTATAGCAAAATCAAAATTTGGTTCACGAGCCAGGGATTGATATCCTAAAACATCCAACCAATACTCCCTCCAGCCCAAGAGCGGAACACCTTTGCGAAAAACGGCCGCAATCATCTTCCAGTCCCTCTGATACGTACACTGAACGTGGTAAACGGACAGCAGGTGAACCAAAGACCGATCAGACTCGTGGACCAATATCGAGAAAGGCATCGACTCTAATGGAAAGAAGGAAGAAAGTATATTCCTTCAGGAGGGACGAAGTCCGCAAAATATTCGAGAACGCCTTGAACAATGGTCTGCAACTGCCTATTCCAAAGTGGCTGCATGAAATGAACATGATCGACAATCCCATATACTGCTCATACTATAGGATGGTGAGTCATACCACTGAAGAATGCAATATTTTCAAAGATTGGGTGGAGAAAAAATACAAGGTTGGAAAAACCTTACCATTCTCGGATTTACCAGCAAGCTACAAAATTACCGTCATCAACTCAGCTCCGCCAAGATCAAAATTAGAGAAGCTCGGATAAGTAAACACAAATGACCTCTACGTCATTAAACTGGGAACAGTTGAGCTCTACGTCGTGGGAACAGTCGACCTTACGTCGTTAAACTACGAGTGAAAAAAGGGAAATGTATAAACAAATAAACAAATGATGGGGCAACTCACAATAATTTTTTTTTTTAAATCAGCGAGTAGAAAAGGAAAATAAATAGCCGAAATGATAGGGTAATCGCGACCTTCGCGATAAGAAAAGCTGAAATGATAAAGCAATCGCAGTAAAAAATGTATATAAATAAGTATTTCAACCCCCTCCAAAGGTGAATGATGAGTCTCTCCTAAAACCATACTTCAGTATCAGTGATGCAGACACCAACAAAATTTTAAATCCCTGAATATCCCAACGGCGAATGATGAGTCGCTTCTGGTATCATTCCAGTGTTAGCGATGCAGACGCTAACAAAATTCCAAATCCTCCAAATTCTCCCAGCCCTACGGCCAGTCCCTAAATTGACTACCGTATATAATCCACGGGCTCAAATAATCCTCATCACACCCATGCCTCACCGCAATCACTAGCCCCGCGGCCGGTCTCTGTCCTTAGAATTATACTCCATTTAGGAAGACCCACTCATGTGTCTTTATGATACATGAGGAGCACAAAACTTACGAGATCCCCTCGACTCATAAAAAACACCTTCGTGGGATCCTTACGACTCACAAAGGAAAAAAACACACTTGGGGATCCTCACAACTCCTAAGGAGAAAATACACCTAAGATATCCTTTCGACACGTAGGGAGAAAATGCTTTTATGGGACTCTTACGGCTCATAAAATTGAAAAGTCTTAGATGATAAGGACCTAAACATGTCTCCTAGGCCATCACTCTCCAACAGGTAAAGGCAATGATGAATTTCTCCTGGAACCTATGCTCCAGTGTTAGCAACGCTGATACCGACCCCAACCCCAAAATTCAATACTTTCGATCCAATAGACCCCTAAGTCGTTAAACTGGGAACATATGACCCCTAAGTTGTTAAATTGGGAATGAGTCCCCTCATGGCAAATGATGATTCGTGGTATTATATTCCAGTGTAGTGATGTTGATGCTAAACAAAAACCAAATTTGCCAAATCCTCTCATGGCAAATGATGATTCTCTCTTGGTACCATGTTCCAGTGTAGCGATGCTGATGCGAAACAAAAACCCAAATTCCAAGTCTCAAGCTCAAAAGCCTCACTGGACAGAGAACGAACTCCCAAATCAAATCAAATCAACAAGTCAATCAACGACCTCCCCATCGGAATCAAGTCAACCAACGACCACCCCGTTGGAATCAAGCTCCGTCTCGGAATCAAGTCAACCAATGACCTCCCAGTAGGAATCAAGCTCCGTCTTGGAATCAAGTCAACCAATAAGATCTGCGTCAGAATCATGCTTCGTCTCAGAATGTACCCCATGTCGAAATCACGCTTCATCTCGGAATATCTGCTCCCATTTCGGAATCATGCTTCACCCCGGAATCAATCTCTGCATCAGAATTATACTTCGTTCAAAATGTCCACCTCTACGTCGGAATCATGGTTCGTCTCAGAATATACCCTGTGTCAAAGTCATGCTTCACCTCGGAGTATCTACCTTCGGTGTCGGAATTATACTTCATCTTGGAATCAGCTTCTGTGTCAGAATCATACTTCGTCTCAAAATATACCCCGGGTCAAAATTACGCTTTGCCTCGGAGTATCTGCCATCCCTGTCGGAATTATACTTCGCCTCAGAATTAATCTCGGCATCAGAACTATAATTCGTTCAGAATGTCTACCCTGCACCGGAATTACGCTTTGTCTCAGGATACACCTATCCCGTATCGAAATTATGCTTCGTCCCGGAACCCTACGTCGGAATTATGTTTCGTCTCAGAATATATCTGTCCCGTGTCGGAATTATGTTTCGTCCCGGAACTCTGCGTCGGAATTATGTTTCGTTTCAGGATACACATGTCTTGTGTCGAAATTATGTTTCGTCCCGGAACTCTGCGTCGGAATTATGTTTCGTTTCAAAATGTACATGTCCCGTGTCGGAATTATGTTTCTTCCTGGAACCCTGTGTCGGAATTATGTTTTGTCACAGAATACACATATCCCATGTCGAAATTATACTTTGTCCCAGAACGCTGCATCGGAATTACGTTTCGTCTCAGGATACACATCTCCCGTGTCAGAATTATGCTTCGTCTCGGAACTCTGCGTCGGAATTATGTTCGTCTCAGAATATACCTGTCCCATATCGGAATTATACTTCGTCCTGGAACTCCGTAACGGAATTATGCTTCGTATCAGGATATATCCGACCTTCAGAATTATGCTCCGTACCTCAGAATGATACTCCAATCCCCGGAATTATACTCCCGGAATGATACTCCACCACCGGAATGTTGTTCCACCTCGAAGTCAAACTCCCCATGGAAGAAGATCCATCAATTTCATGCATACAACCCATGTACACAGTGTGCATTCATTGATGGGGAGAACTTTGTTGGGTTCAAAAATTACACCCCACAGTCGAGATCAACAAGTCAATAAGTCAAAGTCAAGGCCCGAAAAGTGGGCCCGGACCCAAGCCCGAATCCAAGTCCGAATCCAAGTCAAGTGGGCCTGAGCCCGAACCTAAGTTCAAGCAAGCGGGCCCAAGCCCAGTTCAAGTGGATCCATGCCCAAGTCGAGCCCAAACATGAAGATGTTGGCTTTCCCCATGCCAACAAGAAAATTATGTAATAAATAATTTTTAATGCAATTTTTATGAATAAATGTAAGAAAAATGGATGTAAAACCAAATTTATGTAAAACCCATAGCTAATGTGCAAAAAGAAATAAGCACATGGATCTGAGATGGGCAAAATGTCTTTTTGTAAAGCTCAAGGGGCTATATGTAAAAGTGTGTAGTGTATAAAAGGCAAATATGATGAGAAATCAATAACAATTCATTCCCCTCAAAAGTTTCTAAGGTTTATGCCTCTATCTCCTCCCTCTCAAGTCTTCTTCCTCTTCATTTCCAATTAAATCAAGAGTTTAACTCTATTTTTCTCAAAACTAAATAAATTTCACTATAAACTCATTGAAAGAGCGTTCAACTCTCACACCAAATCCAAAAAGGAAAGATTTTTGTTATCTTCTTCAAGATCTAATTTGAGAGAGAGAGAGAGAGAAGAAGCGAAATCCACCTCTCACTATCAAGTGAAGAAAGGGGATCTCTTTTCACCTCCAAACATCCAAATCTTATGGATTAAGAGAACTCATTTGGATTTCTTCTCAAAAGAGGAAGAAGGAAATATTTAGAGTTTAACTCCATAATAAAAATTCTTTTTGAGTTTAACTCCATTTAAAATTCTTTAGGAGTTTAACTCTATTTAAAAAAAACTGTTTAAGTAGTTCATCTCCAAATCAGGTCCACACGATCCCGGACCTGCGTGCCGTGGGCCCTCCCGTGCCGTGGCGCCTTCCAGACTGCCCACACGCGTGTACTCACCCTAGTGAGCACCTGTATACGATCTTAAGTGCGAAAGACCAATGGCTGTGGGACCAACCATCGCCACTTGTCGGGGTCTAGAAACGTATACACTAGTCTACTCTGGAATATCAATGTCCAGTCTCGATACTCCCACTACTAGGGACATTTTAAGGATGTGCTTATGGACTACCCAATCCCTACATGTATGATCGCCATCATAACGCCGGTAGTCAAGCAATGATCCTACGGGCTTTATCAACATGTATAAATGATACGTAATAACAAGTAAAATATATGCACATGTTAAGATAAAGACAAACCAAATAGCATACTATCATATCAAGTAAGATTGTCCTGTACATATATATTTCCAAGCATCCACATGTATACATATACAATAATGGTCTCTAGGGCATACATATCCAACATATATGGCCTTAGTGCAAGTAGGAGATTGTTGGATATGTATACCTTAGAGGCCATTATTGTATATATATAGTGGATGCTTGGATATATGTATGTACAGGACAATCTTGCTCGATATGATAGTATGCTATTTAGTTTGTCTTATCTTAACATGTATATATGTTTTACTTGTTATTACGTATCGCTAATACATGTTGATAAAACCTATAGAATTATTGCTTGACTACCAGCGTTATGATGGCGATCATAGGTGTAGGGGCTGGGTAGTCAATAAGCGCATCCTTAAATGTCCCTAGTCATGGAGTATCGAGACTGGACATCGATATTCCGGAGTAGGCTGGTGTATATGTTTTTAGACCCCAACGAGGGACGATGGCTGGTCCCACAGCCATTGGTCTTTGGCACCTAAGATCGTATACAGGTACTCACTGGGGTGAGTACACCGGACGGACTCGCCGAGAGCTTCTAGATGATACTATACTTATCGTCAGATAGAAGTTCTCAGGTGACATGAGTACAGATTAGTCTTTAGACCTGAGATCGTTATTTGTCTCGTGTGAGTTTCCACTATACTGAGATTACTACCCTACCACGGCTCTACTGAGGCGTGCAAATAGGTTTTAGTTGGATACAGTCCCGAGTCATATGGAGGCAGTGAGCGATTGTTGAGGATTCGTCTCCCTATATAGGGAGTCAATATCGCACTGTATTTGGTTGGCCAGCAACATAAGATCTTGGCCAAGGCAGTTGAGATTTTCCGATGATTAGATTAGTAGATTCTCGGATTGGTTTTGATCCACATCGGCACGAATTATCGGGTTATTAGGGTCTGACGTTTACCATCACCTAGACCACGTATGCGATACTCTTAGACGAAGAGACCGGACTGTACGGAGATTGTCATATATAAGCTCAGTAGGGATTCAGATGAGTTTGCTCGTCGGCCTTCCTTTTCGATAGGTATCTGGGTAACCGTTACGTACAGCTAGTGCCACTGACGTGCTTGTGGTTAAACCCACTGCCAGCGTACTGTCGAGTCTTTAGAGTCCCACACAGATGGTTTCCCTAGGTTCAGGCGAAATGATGTAGTATCCGTATTTTGATAGGTGCAGGGTTCCGATCAAATGAGTGTACTACCTACCCGGACTTTTGATCGGACGGTTGATAATGCTGGTCAACTCAGGATTAAGCCGGATTATTAAATCGGGTATTGATTTAATAATTTGCATATATATTTTCGATATTCTAGTATTATGTTTTTTTTATTATTCTATCTCTTTGGGTATTCGTATTTTGATATGAATACGGATATATATATACAATAGAGTGTATTCCGTATTTATACGGAAAGATATTCTAGAAGGAGTACACCTCATTTCTTTTGTATTTCCATTTATGAAAATTGGAAATGATGTGAACGGGTGAAGTGACTTGAGAATAGTGGGAGACATGGATGAATAGAGTAGACAAATGAATTGTCAATTCATTTGTCTACACTATTCAAGTATTGTTGGTTTTTAATATTGAAAAAATCATTTTATCAAAACTATGCTTGCATTATTTTTGTGAGTAAGATTTTTTTCATTCCACTATTCTCTTTCTCTCTCCATTTCTTGAGCTCCTCCTTTTTCTTCCTCTCTACACTCTCATGTGTTGAGAATCAAGAGTGGAAGAGATAGAAAAATACTGGAATAACTCAGTAAATCTCTAAGCATCCTAGTGTAGCAAGTTAGAATCTTTAGTTGCTCCACTTGATTCTTAGTGTGGAGCTAGATTCTTGAACCAAATCCCTTGGGTGGATCATCTTCGACAAAGGGAAAATCGGCGGTCAAACTCGATAACGGAGACTACGAGGAGCTAAGGAAGATGGTAGAAGACCGAAGGACACGGATCATATGGTATATTCCTTTTCATAGTAGCTAAAAGCTCTTTGTAGATTTCTAGTTTATGTGTTTGGTTTAGATTCTCGGGTTTGTAGTTTCTAGCTCCTCTCGTTTTTTTTGTTTTTCGTTCCGCATAGGCCGCGGTAGCAGCGGTAAGGGCGCTAGGAACTGTAACAAATTCAACAGTGAAAAAATGGTAGAATCAAGTGAAATTTGGTGTATCCACATCTTAAATGGTAAAGATGAAAATGATGGATACCGATCGACGAAAAAAATGGTGAAGGATATAGGTTTTTGCCGTCACCTAACAAAAAGTCTTCTATGTCGTCTTTTCTTCATTATTCTAATGTACACGCGCGCGCGCACGAGAATAATAGAGGAAAAGTGCTATACGAGATAATTTCCTCATATATCGTTAGAAAATACTCTCCATGATTTTTTTCAACGATCGGTATTCATCATCTTCTTCTTTATCGTCTAATATACGGATATACCAAATTTCATGTGATTTCACAACTTTTTCACCGTTGATTTAATGGATGCAAAATTAACGGTTTTACGACAATAGAACTTTTTACATTGTTGATTCAACGGTGAAAAGGTGTTAGAATTAAATGAAATTTGGTGTATCGACATATTAGACGATGAAGATTAAGATGGACGGTACCGATCGTCGAATAAAATGGTGAAGGATGTAATACTTTGACGCCAACTAACGAAAAGGCCTCCAACTTTCCTCCATTATTCTTTCTCTGATGAAGGTCCATTTCAGATCTCCTTCAGATGTTGTCTTCCGTCGATCTCCCGGCGGATTCTGGAGGGGATCCCGTGTTGTGTGTGGGTCTCAATGGGTTTTGAGAAGATTTGGTGATTGGAGGAGTTGGACGCCAAGTACCTGCAAAGAAGTCCCGGGGTGGTTTGACGCCACCGAGGACCCTCCGACGATCAAGTTAGTACTAGATCCGAGCAGCGTAATGGCTAAGTGGAGTTAAAAATGGCTTACTTGACCCCTCTGTGATGAGGGTTTATATAGCGGTGATGGCACGCAGCAGCAGGCGCGAGAATCTCGCCGGCAGTTACGCTCCCGACGTCACGCCCGCGTAGAGAGCGGATCGCCCATTAATGGGAATCGCGGAGGCGTAGAACATGGTATGTTGCTGGCGGAGAATCCGCGCATGGCGAGATTCACGGAGCGGCGGTTACGCCTGTGAGCGGTGGAGCTGGTCGGAGGACCGAGGAAGACGGCCTCGGCCGGGGGGCTCGGAGACGAGCGAGAAGGCTGAGGAGACTTAGTCTTGTGGCAGCTCAGGGCGAGCTGAGGGGCCGAGGAGGCCAATCTGCAAGGAGCCCCGAGGAGGGCTAGCTTATGATTGCAGGTCGGGTACAGAGGAGGCCTGGTTGGCCTCTGTGGGCCCTTTCTTCCGAGTTATGGAACATGCCATCCGCCACATGTCCTGATCCTAAGGGTCGCCAATATTGAGAATCATCATTAGCCCCCCACTCTTGTCCCGACCAGCCAGCAGGTCAGGTCAGGAGTGGACCGCCGGGCTGCCCGGGGTGAGCTCCCTCCTAAGGTTTCGTCGGGACGCGTCCCCGGGCCGCGAGCTGTCTTTTCTGCCAGCGAATCAGGGCGAGATCTCCGCATTTAAGGAGGGTGCGCCGGTTCGTGTATCTTTCTTTTGAAGTGACAGCCCACGTGTCGAGCGTCGGTTGGCTGACGTGACGTGTGCAGACTTGCAATGCCTGAAAGGGTGCGGTCCAGTGTGGGGACGAAAAGTGGAGCAATCAGGGCCGTCAGATGCGAGGAGGCGTCTTGGTGGGAGATGAAGGGCACCGTTGAATGAGGTCGCTTGTGGCGATAAAATAGTGGTGGGGCCCGTTCCGGGGCCCCTACTCCTTCATATTTCCCGTTCCAAGTCTCGGTTGCTCGGCGCTCGTCTTCTTCCTTCCACTTTCGTTCCCCGAGGATCATTCTTCCCAAGGTTAGATGTCTTCTCTTGTCGAGTCGGTAGATATCGTTAGGGTAGGTTCTAGGAACCCTTTAGGTGAGCCTGAGTCCTCCCGGGGGGCAGGGGTTGGCCCCTCTTCCCGGGATCATGTGGCGGGGGCAGCCCCCAGGGAGGAGGCGGTAGATGCTGCCCCCAGTGCCTTGTGTTGGATAAGGCATGAGGACGAGCTTGCCAACGCGCGGGCTCGCTTCCATATCCCCTCACGCTATACGCTCCACCTGTCCAAGGAGAGAGAGAGGGCAGACCAAGTACGGGGCAGGAAGATCGCCCTGTATTTAGAAGCATTTTAGGGTAGAATGCGTCTGCCCTTCTCTCCTGAGGTCGTTGAAGCGTTGAATTTCTTCGGGTTAGCCCCCGGTTAGTTGGTGACAAACTCGTAGAGGATTCTCCTCGGGTTCCTGGTCCGCCTGAAGTTACAGGCGATCCCCTTCAGCCTTTCCCTCCTTGATTCTTCCCTCGTCTTCAAAAATCTCTCTGGTGGTCGAGCGGGCGGCTTGAGGTGGGTTTATCTCTCTTTCAGAAAGCGACCACGAGGCGCCACTGGGACGGGGGTTGTGGCCCTGCCTTCTTCCATTCACGACTGGAAGAAGAAGTTCTTCTTCGTTTCCCCTCCCGAGGGCGAGGACTGGCCCGTGCCTACAGAGTGGTCGAGGGAGAAGCACTTGCCGTGGAACCAGTCCAGTGACTCCGTTGCGGTGAGAGTGACGTCGTGGGAGCCCATCCCCCGTTTCGACGTGCTGTTGTCCGAGAGGGTTCTGAGTTGGGCCGGGCTTAGCCCCGTTGAGTTCGTCGGTAAGTTTAGGTTTTCCTTTTTGGTTCGTATATTGCCCGTATTGCTGACTACTTCTACATTTGGTTCTGTACAGGACCCATGGACATAGACTCGCTCTGAGCTTCAATGCGCCAGCCGAGGCCAGCTATGAAGGTTGGGGGCGCCGGCTCTTCCCGTTCACAGCCTTCCCCTGCTCCTTCTCCCCGATGGTAGTGCCCCGCGAGTGCTCGGAAGCGAATCTCGCCCCGTGGCCCAGCAGAACGTCGGGTCGGAGGCGGGCTCGGATTCTGGAGGACCCAGACTCGGAGGAGGAGACCGGCTATCCCTCGAGGCCGCTCAAGAGGAGATCTACCCCGGGACCGTCTTCGCCGATCACAGTGGAGGAAGGCGGTCTCCAGTTCGCCGTGCCTTCGGGGCTATCCGTTGCGGATAGCCTGCTGCATGAGATAGAGGCATCGGCCGGGGGTAGAGTCCCCGGGGGGACCTTCAGGGCTCAGTTTGCGTCCATCGCCCAGGAGTCCGTGCAGGTAAGCGCTTGTCCTTCATTATTATTATTCTTTAAGGTTCGGTGCCTCTCTCATCTTCCTGATCTCTCTTCCGCCTTTCAGGTCCTTCAGCACGTAACCCTCTCCTTGCGCATGGAGGCCGAGGTGGTAGCCCCGGCGATGAAAATTGCGGGCCAGCTCGCCTCGCTGGAAGAGAGCTCCAAGCGGGAGCTGGAGGCGATGAAGGCGAGGGTCGTCGCCCTGGAGGGTGAGGTGGAGGCCGGGAAGCGGGAGGTTTCCTGACACCGCGAGGCCGCCGCAGTCGCTGAGGCCAAGCTTGAGGACGCTCAGGTGCTGGCCGGCAATCTGAAGAAGACAGTGAAAACCCTCCGGAAGGAGCTGGGGGCAGCGGCCGAGTGGGTGAAGTCGGCCGACCTGAGGGTGGCCAAGTTGGCCGACCTCTTGGCGGCGAAGGCGGTAGATGGCTACAAGAAGTCGAAAGACTTCTATGATGACTTGGCCGTCGCTACGACCCTTATCTGGCACGAGGCCCTCGACGCTGTTAAGGCCCGAATGCCGGGGTTCGCCGATGAAGAGCTCCGGGCCCAGTACCCCCTCACGGACACCAGCGGGCATGGGCAGGAGATTAATGAAGAGGAAGTCGCTGAGGACCCAGCTCGCCTCGTGGTAGATGTCGAGGGCCCCGAGGTCGCTCCTGGCCCCGAGGCCTAAAGCCCCCGTCTACCTCCTCTTTTTATTTTGCCGCGTTTAGAATTTTGTAAGCCTCCGGGCATTTTGTTAGGCTGGGGAGCCAAAAATACCCTCTGTAAAGACCGCTTTTAGTAATAAAACTTTTTCTTTCTTTGGTTTCCTTGATTTGCGCTTTTGTCTTTTGTTCATGAAGAATGCTTGTAAAAAAATTTTTCTTGCGCTGTTGGGCCTCCATGTCAGGTCGGCTATCTGCCTAGCGATCGTCCGTTGAGTTGATTCAAGCGCTACTGAGAAGAAGGCATCTCCATGGCCCCGAATTCTAGGGGAGATCGCTTGAGACTTGGATAGACCTGATGCCCCTGGTTGGCAGTTAGGGCCGTCTGTGTGTGGTGGGCGAAGGGCTGTCCGCCTTATTTGGACTGAGCAGGGTGGCTGCCTGGTTGTCTCTTACGAGGGCTTTTGATCCTTCAGGATAGGGACCGAGCAGGGTTACTGTCCAGTGCCTCTTGGCGAGGACTTTGATCCCTGTCGGTTGTGGTAGGAAGCTACCAGCCGGGGATAGCCGAGCAAGAACTCGACTGCCTCTGGGAGGACTTTGGTCCTTGGCGCGGGAGCGGCTGTAGAAGCCTACCAAAGACCCTTGGTCGGGCAGGGTTACTGCCCGGTGCCTCTTGGCGAGGGCTTTTGTCCTGAAAGATAGCCGAGCTAGGACTCGACTGCCTATGGGAGGGCTTTCTGATCCTTGGCATTGAGCTAGGGGAGCTACCCGCCGGGGATGACAGAGCAGGGGAGCTGCTAGGTTGCCTCTTGGTGAGGGCTTTGGTCCCCGGCGTTGCGGCAGGGAGGCTACCCGCCAGGGATAACTGAGCAGGGCAGCTGCTGGGTTGCCTCTTGGTGAGGGTTTTGATCCCTGGCGTTGCGGTAGGGGAGCTATCCGCCGGGGATGACCGAGCAGGGCAGCTGCTAAGTTGCCTCTGGGAGGACTTTCTGATCCCTGGCGTTGTTGTAGGGAAGCTACCCGCCAGGGATAACCGAGCAGGGCGGCTGCTGGGTTGGCTCTTGGTGAAGGCTTTGACCTTTAGCGCTAGGGGGTCTGGGGAGGCCGGCTGAGGATAACCGGGCAGGGCAACTGCTCAGTCGAATCTTCAAGAGGTTTTGCCCGACCATACACCTGGGGAACAGGAACGGTTAGCATGCACATTGAATGCGGGGGGACGTGAAGCGCCATGGCTAGGTCGCTTCGGTTCCGTCGGAGGAGGCTTAATGATCGCCGCGTGGCAGCAACTCCTTGGACGAGAGTGGGTGACCGTTGAGTTCCTCTAGGGGCGCAGCGGGCTATATAAGGCTGAAGGAGTACTAGACCTTCCTTCCCTTGCAAACAGAGCGTTGAGAATGCAGGACTTCCCCTTTACCATCCCCGACATCATCAATTTCAAAGATGTGTACCTGTATGACCAGAACTATACCGAGGACACGGTGCAGTTGGTGTACGGGAGCATCGAGGAACACTTCGGCCGGTTGCTCCCCCGACGTTCTTCCCTGCTGCAGCTGCTGATGTACTCCATTTGGAGGGCATCGCCGGGGCTTTACAACCCCCTGTCCGAGCAGCTCTACGACGAGGCCGTGGGAAAGCTGCGGTCTTTGAGGCGCTTCGGCCTCATCTCTGCAAACCGGCTGGCTCGCTCGGAGGCGCTCGTCTGCGAGTGCTATGAGTTAAGGCTCGGGATCAACGCGCGTGGGGGGAACCGAGGGGAGAGGTTGGATCTCGCGAGGCCTCGGCTGGTGGAGATCTTCACCGAGTATCACGAGCAGTGCTCTCTGCACCCCCTTCCCCCGTTGTTGTAATAGTAATTTTTTCTTTTTGTATGTACGGCTGAGGAGCTCATAATACCCCCCGTTTTGAATAAATAAGAACTTTTCTACTTTCTTCGCAATGTTCTGATGATCTTTATTAAATTGACAATAAACCTTAGGGAGAGTTTACATTGCCTCGAAAGAAAAGTACAGGCTAATAGATGACCCTATCAGCGTGGCCCGAGCTTCCTGGAGGCTTGCTGGTCTCCGTGCCTACCGCTGGGTACGGGGCGCTCCGGGTGCCGGACTGGTCCTCCGCGGAAGCAAGCATGATCTGGCCGATGGTCAGCTCGGCGGGAGGAGGACGCTGCTCCTGCTCGCGGTCGGCCTGCCGTTTACCCCTTAAGTAGGCGGCGAGGTGTCCCGATCGGATCAGTTTCTCGATGTAATCCCGGAGTTGCTTGCAATCCTCGATGGCGTGGCCCAGCGTCCGGTGGAAGGCGCAGTAAGGGCCCCGGGTCCGCTTTGAGGCTTGATGCGGGATTAGAGGGAACTTGAAGAACCCTTTGCCTTGTGCCTCCTCTACTAACACTGCAAGGGAGACGTTGAGCGGGGTGTACTCCTTGAACTTTAGGTGATAGGGCTGCTGACGCTCCGGCCTCTCCTCCCGAGCCCTTTTCTTCTGGTCGGATCGTTCTGCCCGGGGGAGGTTCGCGTTCACCTCGGACTCCAGCTGAACCTCACGCTCAGTCCATGCCTTGACCTCGGCCATGGTCTTAGGCTGTGCCAACGCAAAGGAGCGCAGCCACTCTTTGTGCCTCAGGCCAGATCTGAGCGCTGTGATGACGGTCTCGTCCCGGTGCTCGGGAACTTTGAGGATGGCGTTGTAAAAGCGAGTGATGTAAGCCTTGAACGTCTTCTTGTCTCCACTTTTAATTGTGAAGAGGTAGTCGACCGTGCGCTTCTGCCAACGGTTCCTAATGAAGTGGCCGAGGAACTGAGTAGCCAGCTCGTCGAAGGTCGAGATCGAGCTAGGCTCGAGTCCTCAGAACCAGTCCCGACCAGAACGGATGAGAACGGATGAGGGTAGCAGGGAAGGCCCTGCACCGGGCGGCATCGGAATGGTCCTGGAAGCTCATTCCCGCGGTGAAAGCATCCAAATGGTCTTTGGGGTCGGTTTTCCCGTCGAACAGAGAGACCTTCGGGGGTTTGTTGCGCGAGGAGACGTGGACAGCGAGCAGTTCCTCGGTGAACAGTTTGGTGAGCGAGTCGGCGGCGTACTCGGCCCCGTCGGCCGAGAGGTGACCTTCCCGACGCATGCCCTCGATCTTCTTCTCGAGGGCGTCGAGTTGGTCGTGGTACCCCGAGGACTCGACGCCTCGGGATCCCTGGCCTCTGTTGTGGGAGACCTGCGTCTGGGCACGGCTCCAGTTCCTCTCGATGAGGTTCCTCAGATCCCCGGGTGCGGTGGCTCTCGAGCCGTCGTAGCGAGCCCCTTCTGTGCGACCCCGTCGAGGGAGTGGGTGTCGGTCATGCCTGTAGGCAGGCGAGGCTCGAGGTGTGGTGCTCCGGCGACGGGCCTGGGGGTGGAGCCACTAGGCGCCCAACGGGCCTTAGGGAGTATGGGTCCGTGGGATCCGTGGTCGGGAGTCGCAGCCCGCCGGTGGTCGGCCGTGCCGACGGGAGCAGAGCATTCCGGAGGTGGAGGAGCGGCGATCTAGGGCCCAGGCCCGGCCGTTTGGGTGCGGACGAGCGCCTCCACAAGGGACTGTAGCCGATCTATTTAGCTGGCGAGGGCGTGGACGATGGTCGCCGGAGGGGGTTCATCCGCGCCTCCGGTGAGGGGGAAGCGGCGGCTGGTACCCGAATCTTCAGGATGGTCGCTTGCCATGTTGACGGAGATCGGAAGGCCAACTTTGTTTTTGTGGAGTTTGCGTTTCCCACAGACGGCGCCAACTGATGGAGGTCCTTTTCAGATCTCCTTCAGATGTTGTCTTCCGTCGATCTCCCGGCAGATTCTGGAGGGGATCTCCTGTTGTGTGTGGGTCTCAATGGGTTTTGATGAGATTTGGTGGTTGGAGGAGTTGGACGCCAAGTACCTACAAAGAAGTCCCGGGGTGGTTTGACGCCACCGAGGAACCTCCGACGATCAAGTTAGTACTAGATCCGAGCAGTGTAATAGCAAAGTGGAGTTAAAAATGGTTTACTTGACCCCTCTGTGATGGGGGTTTATATAGCGGTGATGGTACACAGCAGTAGGCGTGAGAATCTCGCCGGCAGTTATGCTCCCGATATCACGCCCGCGTAGAGAGCGGATCGCCCATTAATGGAGATCGCGGAGGCGTGGAACGTGGGATGTTGCTGGCGGAGAATCCGCGCATGGCGAGATTCGCGGAGCGGCGGTTACGCCTGTGAGCGGTAGAGCTGGTCGGAGGACCGAGGAAGACGGCCTCGGCCGGGGGGCTCGGAGACGAGCGAGAAGGCGGAGGAGACTTAGTCTTGTGGCAGCTCAGGGCGAGCTGAGGGGTCGAGGAGGCCAATCTGCAGGGAGCCCCGAGGAGGGCTAGCTTGTGATTGCTGATTGGGTACAGGGGAGGTCTGGTCGGCTTCTGTGGGCCCTTTCTTTCAAGTTATGGGAAATGCCATCCGCCACGTGTCCTGATCCTACGGGTTGCCAATATTGAGCATCATCGCTCTCTCTCTCTCTCTCTCAAATCAAATCCTTGAGGAGTTTTTTGTACCAAAAAAATCCTAATATTTTGATGTGTTAAATATCAGTGATAAATAAACTCTGGATTCATAAAGAATGGCGTATGTGTATCATAATTATAGAGATAACTCTGCATGGAAGAACATATTTCATGTTTAAATGTCAATTTCTTTTTCTTTATTGCCACTTTATAAAATGTAATATTAATCAATGTCACCAATGAATAAGAGAGGTCAGATCAAGCCACCTAATGATATCGGAGTCGTAAGGATCATTAAAGCCTAACAAATCCTATTTGCTAATTAACACCTAACAATATCTCTACATTTACACAATACCCCATTGTGAATGATAATTAAGTATATCTTCTTTTTCTTTTCCCCCTAATCACTATAACAACCGTAAGATTCGAATATCTCCTTTATCATTTTTCTTCTTTGATAAATCCCTGATAGTATTGTTGATTTTACGATATAAATATAATATATTATTTAGTTAGTTGAGATAATTAAAGATTAAGTGTATTATATTGTTATGATCGTTTTACAAATTTAACTTGTATTTTTATATTAATATTTTATATCGTGAATTATTTCAAATTGGGGGCATGTATTTGAGAAGATAATTTTATTAGTGATTTTATATTATCTAGTTAATTTAATATGATACGTATTTGCATACTGTTATATATTAGTGTAAATATTATATATCTATAGTTACTATCAATCTAATTTAACTAATTTAAATAACTACTAATTGATATATTGTTCAGAGATATGGTAAGATAATTATACATTTTGCAAATCTTTTATACTAAAATTTTGTAAGGGGGTATACCTAATAAAATCAGTTCTAAGGGTTTTTTTAATGGAAAAAATGTTTTTATTATATAAACCCATCTTCCTCTTTGTTCCTTCCTTCTCTCAAAGCCCTATTTTACCCGACCCCAGCACCTGCGCTCCTTCTTCTTCTCTCGAGCAAACCCTAACCCATCGCCTTCATCATCTAATCTCAACGGAGCAGCCATCAATGTCGTCGCCTTCTTATTTTGTCGTAGCCATCGCCTTCACCGTCTTCACCGCCAGCGACGCAGCCATCATCTTCATCTCTCACCGCAGAGAAACACCGATCGTTGTCGCCATCTTCTTCTTTACTCGAGAAATCCAAACCCATCAGGCCGAGCACCTTTCTCATCGCCGTTGATCCCTTCACCAGCGCCGACCCGATCTTCTCCTTCTTCCTCTCTCGGCTGTAAGTCCCACTTATCTTCTTACTTTCTAAAAACACATGTGTATTTTTATTTGTATACGATAACATTATATGATACCTGTATTCGATGGTCAAGATTAATGCTTAATGTAAATTCTGATAGATCTTAAATATTGCTTCTCTAATTTGCATCTTCATTTACTCTAAGCATATTTAACTTAATGAATATAAACAACTTATTGCTTGTTCGTATAATATTTGTAACCCTAAAGTAAACTCTACTATATACATACATACATATATACATACAAGTTTCATAGCCACTGCTTCTAATTAACATTACTATAATAGACTAGATATCCAATGATCTCTTATGTTCTTACTTAATGCAAATTCTAACACATTAGAGTTTTTTTTAATAATAGTAATAAAATTGAATACTTTTATCTTATAAATTTTATTATATAAACTTTTGTGCTACTATTGAATTGTATATGCTTGACTTGTTGTTGTCGTTTTAAACCACTCCTATAACTTTTACTCATACTAAATCTCGATTTCTTACTTATTACTTAAATAATAACTGCTACTTAATATGATTATTTTGTCAATATATTTGTTTAACAAATTTTGTGTTATTTAATATACTTAATTATGATAACTTTATCACTTATAATGTAAATGTATCTAATTTACTATTTGTATCATATTTTATGACATCTCCGTGTTGTTAAGTTTTTACTTGTTGTGAACTTTTTTTTAATCATGTAAGAACTTGTTTACAATTTTATCTTGTTATTATGTAATTGATTGTTGTAGGTGTTGTACGTGCGTTTTAAAATTCAAGAATACCGCAATCAAGACGGTGTCACTTGGTAGCTAGCCGGTTGAGTACGGGTCGATCCATAGGGAAATGGTGTTCTTTCTTTAAGTTCTAACGAGTTAAGTCCTATTTTTGGTAGGTTTTGTTTTAAGATCTAAGAATGAGATTAAATTGATTTAAAGTCTTGCAAGGGTTAGGATTATGTTAGTTTGAAATATGAATTCTTCTCACTGCTAACAATGCCCTAGTTAAGAGTATAGGTGTTAAGGTAATAGTCAACAACGGAGATTAGCACGATTAGGAAGAAACTACGTTTCTTCCTTTTGGTCCTTGTCCGTCCGTTCTTGACTCTTAGCCCTAATCTCTAGTTAATTCAACCACAACCGGTCTAACTAGGGAATTACCGCTATCATGCAGGATAGGGTGCCGTAATGAGCGGTGTATGGTTGAATTAAATAGGGTCCGTATTTAATTATTATATGGGTAAAGAAAGGAGTTGAGAGAGATTTCCTTCTCTCAAATCTTCCCTATCCTAACCCGGAATTACTCACTCATTAGGAAAGTGACAATAAAATTCATTTTTATAATTTTTATGTTAGAAAACTAAATTGTAGATAATAAAAGAACAGATAAAAATTGCAAGAATTAAATTCAGATAATAAAAGAATGCGAGATAAAAATAAAAACTTTTACTTTATTGATGTCTTCTCAACGATTACAAGGGAAATTAAAATTAAAATTTAGAATTAAAAAGAGGCATGCCTAATTAGGCTTCTGGCTTTCCTATTTATAGATAGGAGAAACCCTAGGTTTACATTTGATCCACATTTGAATTTACAAGACTACTCTAAGAAAGCCGGGTCAAAGCACCGACACCCACCGACACACGCACCGACACGTGCACTATACGGCCGCGGAATCCCTGCAGAAAGGCCTGTTTGGCCGCGGTTCCACGGCCAATTGGTGGGATCATGGGTTTCACTTCTCAGAGTTGCTTCATGCTGCTTTTTCCTTCTGTTTTCTTCACTTGGTTCCTCAAAATCTCTTCTACTTTCTTCCAGATTTCCAACAGTGTCGATGATGTGAACTTTTTACCGTAAGCTTCGCGTTGAAGTCTTGAATCTTGTACTGCCCTTGTGCTTTGTGCATTGAACTGTCTCATGATTTTCATTTGTTTCTTTAACTGGTAGGCGGTATCATACGGATTCATCTTATTATTGGTCGTAGTCTCACATTTGTAGCGTCTTTTCATGAATTTCACTGTAACGATCTGAGAACGTATAACCTGCAACTATTTAGCAGACATGGGTCAAACGCATCTATTTATATGTAATATGATTAAGAATGGGTGATATAATAATGCAAAATTCTGATATGAACAAATACCCCCAAACTTATCTTTTGCTCGTCCCGAGCAAAACCAATTTTATTCTCGAAAAATCCTAACCTCACTTTGGCAGGGAACGCGATTGCACTGAGTTCGTGCAACAAGCCGTTAAACCTCTAAGTGTCCCTAGTAGGAGGAGTGTTGTCTCCTGAGGGTTTTCAGCGGATACTACCCACAAAATCCGATCAATTTAGCATGTTGAGTTTCATTCTTCAATTCGGTATTCTAGCAAGAAATTCTATTATCTTCAATTTAGAAATCATCAACCCGTATTTTTCACACTCACTTATCATTGAACTTAAGATCGTATATGTTCTACAAATTTATTAAGCTTTCAGTATTTTTTGAATTTTTCTTCTAAGGTTCCATCTCAACTTAGGAATTTTTATCATCTCTACTGAAGGTATAAGTCTATCTTTCATTCATATTTCTCATCTAAACCCCAATCATATACCCATACATGTGTGTAATTATCACCCCTACATTTAGAAATTCAATTCAAGCTATCATACTCTTGTCTATTGTCCAAAGTACTTTTAGTTGGTGAATTTTAGATGAAATTGCTCACACATCCTTCATGCGACCGTTAATACTTCTTGAGGTACTGAACGATCGATTACAAAATGTGTTTGCGTATTTTGGCGTAATTTCTCGTCTTGCAATACCTAAAGCTTAGCAGTGACTCCCAAACCAGTTGGTCTAAGGCTCTAGGTGATAAAGCACTCTCGCTATATTTTTTATTTATGCTGCCTTAAGTAATTACAAAACAAGTATTCATTTTTTATCTCTTTATTCACCACTTATACTTTTATTTTATTTTCCTTCATACTAAGAATTTTAGACAAGAGCATTTCGAGGTATCCTCTACTATTCCAAGGTGTGTGTTGTGCAAGTTGCAGAGTATATATTTTCAGGATTTAGAATAAAGGTTCAGAATTTATTTTTCAGACTTACACTTCAGATAAAATTTTTAATACTCTTCCCTTATTTTGACTTAACCCTAGAACTGAACTCAAAATTTGTCTATTTCTAAATAAACTGCAATGACATATATTTTCTATAGTTAAACTTTAAGAAAAGTTATTTTTAGGATTTTTAATTTACTAACTTTAGAATCTAGTTTTTCCTAACTAGTCAACCGTCGTGTTGAACTTAAGTCAAATATGACCAAAATTGATTTTTCAATTTTTTATTTGATTTTATTTTTATTTAATTTTTCAGTTTTTATATATTTTTTTTATAAAGAAGCAATGCGGAATTAAATATGCAAAAGAAGAAGAAACAAATATTTACAAAAAAGTAAAAATAAAAATAAAAATATGCAAATGCAATGCAAAGATAACTATTTACAAACCACCTCCACCCCCAAACTTATCAAAAGCAGTGTCCTCACTGCTCATGGCCTCGTCGTCCCCTCGAACGTGAACGGGAACGTTCCTCTATTGCCAGTAGGGTGGTCATGCCGTGCTCTATACCTGTCACTCGCTGATCCAGGTTGGTCACCATCCCTATTAATCTGTCTATCTCTCTACTGGCTCTCCTAAGTAAACGTGCTTGTGCTGCAGGGGTAAGCTCTTTCTCGCTCACGGTCGAGCTAGAACTGGGTGTCTTGGCGAGTACATCCTCGGCCCGCTCAGTGCTCGACCATACATCATGTAAGCGGGTATAGGACGTAGAAACGCCCTCAAGAAGAGGTCTAATGGGATACCTTCATGCATATAAAAATCAAATTCCTCCACAGGGAGAAAATGGCGACACAGTTGTGTCACCAAGATAGGGCATGGATAGTTGGCAGCCCTCTTGCCCGCACCAATGGAGTGAAGTAATACCGTGCACATATCATAGTTTGGGTTTCTAGTCATCAAGGTGTGCACGATATGAAGGGATGGTGTGAAAAATGTAGTATTGTGCAAACTACCAAAAATATTATTTTATGCCCAGCGGCACACAGTTAATACATTTGCAAAAAGGGTTCTAGCCTGGATGCCCTTGCGTGGCTCTCTCGAACAGTCATTACCCATGAAGGGTAGGTAGTCCTCGAATCTAAGGGTTTGGTCATGAATAGGTAGTCTAGGTATTAAGGTGATTTCATGGATGAAGTCCCTATCGATTATTATTTCCCTATCCCCCCAAATTAGACTAATATAACCGTGTTATTAGAGGCAACCATCCTCCTTGCACTCGTAAAATCGGGTGACAAGATCCGGAAGCGCGAAGGCATTCGGATGGTTAAATAGTAAAAAATTCCATCCGCACCTTCGGATCTCTTCACCGAAATAACTTCCAAAGACGTGTGTGCAAAGATTTGTGAGAAATCTCTTTCGAACTGCAAAGTGGGTGCCATCTCAGAGAGCTAATTTGAAATTTTTTAATTTTAACAGAGAGGGAAACGAAGTGCAAACCTCCTCTGAAGATTTCAGAGGGCGACGACACCAATAGGCGGCGGAAGTGCGGCGCAGAGAGGGCTTCGGCGGCGGTTGCGCGGCAGGATGGGGCGATCTCTCTGCAGAAACGAAGTGGCGGTTAGGGTTTGAGGAAATGAGAGATTAGGGTTATGAAAATTCAGAAGAGGGGTCGGGTTTTATTTATAGGGGTTGTTTTTGGTTATTTGCAAAAATGACCTCTTAAAAAGAGGAAATTATTTGCAAATAAAATTTTTTTTATTTTTTTTATTAAAACTGAAAATTTACAAAAATACCCCTAAAAATTGGAATTTTTTTTAATTTTTTTATATTTTGTTTTTATATAATTACAAGTGGTACATACCCCCAAACTTATTTGAAACAGTGTTTCCACTGTTTATAACCGAAATTTAGAGGTAGATGGAGGAAAATCAGTCAATGTAAATCGGCTCCTGCAACAGCAGGAGCTCCTCCGAAAGGTCCACGATGAGAAACGGTTTAAGTTTATGTCCATTCACTTTGAATAGTGAACCGTCCTCTGGATTCTCTAAGTCGACCGCACCGTACAGATATACGGTGCGTACCAGAAATGGCCCTTTCCATCGAGATCTGAGCTTGCCGGGATGAAAATGTAGCCCGGTGTCGTAAAGTAAAACCTGTTGACCAGGTTTGAATGATTTGCGCATAAGGTGTTTATCGTGAAACACTTTCATTCAGTTTTTGACGACAACCGCATTCTCGTAAGCTTCATCCCGAAGCTTATTTAATTCATTTAATTGCAGCTTTCTATGGCTGCCGGCATCTCCTAGAAATAGATTCAGCTCTTTTATTGCCTAAAATGCTTGATACTGAATTTCAACTGGAAGGTGGCAAGCCTTTCCATAAACAAGTCTATAAGGAAACATGCCAAGGTCGGTCTTATACGCAGTTCGAAAAGACTAAAGGGCATCAGTGAGTTTTGAAGACCAATCCTTACGGTTTTTGGAAACCGTTTTCTCCAATATTTGCTTAATTTGCCGATTTGAAATCTCGGTTTGCCCACATGTTGGGGAATGATAGGGCGTTGATAGTTTGTGATTAATGGAATATTTTCACATTAAGGACTCGAAAGTTCTATTACAGAAACGAGTTCCATTATCGCTGATAATTGCGCGGGGGTGTCCAAACCGAGAGAAAATGTTTCCTTTGAGGAATCTAACGACAACCTTGTTGTCATTAGTCCGGCTGGGCATAGCCTCGACCCATTTAGATACATAATCAACAGCAAGAAGAATATACACGTTCCCAAAAGAATTGGGAAACGGTCCCATAAAATCTATCCCCCAAACATCAAAAATTTCCACAACCAATATTGGTTGGAGCGACATTTCGTTTCTCCTAGATATCCGGCCCAAGTGTTGGCACCGGGAGCATATCTTGCAGTACTCATGTGCATCTTTAAAAAGTTGTGGCCAGTAGAAACCACGCTGCAAGATCTTTTTGGCTGTCTTTTTAGGGCCAAAATGCCCGCCACACGCTTGATCGTGGCAGAATAACAGCACGCTCTTAAACTCATTGTCGGGAACACACCGACGAATAATTTGGTTGGGACAGTATTTGAATAGATAAGGTTCATCCCATTAAAAATATTTGACTTGGGATAGGAATCGGAGTCTGTCCTGATTCGACCATTCATTTGGTATAAGTCCGGTGGCCAAATAATTCACAATATCTGCGAACCAAGTTTCACATGATACAGTCACGAGCTGCTCATCTGGAAAAACATCTTTTATAGGAAATTGAAACATCGACAAAGAAGGGAGGAGTGAAAGATGGTCGACGACTACGTTTTCGCATTCTCTTTTGTCTTTGATGACAAGGTGAAACTCTTGGAGTAAGAGGATCCAACGTATCAGCCGAGATTTAGCGTCCTTCTTCGCAAAAAGATGGCGAAGAGCTGAATGGTCAGTGTAAACGATGACTAGAGAGCCGATTAAGTAAGGTCCGAACTTTTCTAATGCAAACACAACAGCTAAGAATTCCTTTTCGGTTGTTATGTAATTTAATTGGGCCTCGTTCAAGGTTCAGCTAGCGTAATAAATTACATGCGGCATCTTATAGATGTGCTGTCCAAGGACAGCACCAATGGCAAAATCAGATGCATCACATATAATTTCAAATGGATGCATCCAGTCAGAAGACGAAAGAATGGGAGCAGAAGTAAGTGAGTTTTTCAATGACTCGAACACCTTCATACAGCTTGAGTCGAAATCAAATATGGTGTCCTTGGCCAACAAAAGAGTCAAGGGTCTAACTATCTTGTTAAAATCATTGATGAACCGTCTATAGAAATCGACATGGCCAAGAAAGGCTCGAATGTCTCGGACGCATTTGGGAGGAGGAAGATTGGAAATGACTTCAATCTTAATTTTATCTACCTCAATACCATTTTGCGAGATGATATGTCCTAAGACAATACCTTCTCGTACCATGAAGTGACACTTCTCCCAATTTAACCTAAGGTTCTTATCCTTACACCGGGTAAGGACTGCGTCTAAATGTCGCAAACACTCATCAAAGGAGTCGCCGAAAATGGAGAAATCATCCATGAAGAACTCCAAGAAATTTTCCACCATGTCTGAAAAAATCCCCATCATACACCGCTGGAAAGTAGCGGGTGCATTGCATAACCCAAAGGGCATGCGACGGTAAGCAAACGTACCGAAAGGAAAAGTGAATGTGGTCTTGTCTTGGTCTTTTTCGGTTATAGGAATTTGATTATAGCCGGAGTAGCCATCCAAAAATCAATAGTATTCATGCCCAGCCAATCGTTCTAGCATTTGGTCAATAAAAGGTAATGGAAAGTGGTCTTTCCGTGTCGCGGCGTTGTGTTTTCTATAATCGATGCATACTTGCCACCCAGTTTGGGTGCGAGTAGGTATTAACTCATTTGCCTCATTAGTTATGACCGTTATGCCTGATTTCTTTGGGACAACGTGAATGGGGCTAACCCACTGGTTATCAGAGATAGGATAAATGATACCACTATCAAGACATTTTACGATCTCCTTTTTAACAGCCTCCTTCATGACTGGGTTGAGTCGTCTCTGTGGATCCCTTGCTGGTTTGGCATCATCCATCACATGAATATGATGTTCAACGATTACGGGACTAATCACCTTGATGTCCGCCATGGTTAAGCCAAAATCTTGCCGATTGTTTTGTAAGACCGTTAAAAGGGCTTTCTCTTGCTCGGGGGTTAGAGAAGCCAAGATGATAACAGGAAGGGTCTCATTCTCATCTAAGTAAGCGTATTTAAGGTGAGATGGCAATAGTTTGAGTTCGAGTGTTGGAGGTGAAACAATTGAAGGTAAAATTGGTGAAATTGTCTCAAACTCGAAGGATTCTAACAGAGGTTCAAAACGAGTGTAAGCAACCGAGTCGGATGGTTCAGCTAACTCATCCGAAAATCCAAAGGATTCAAACTCGGGTGGTGATTCTTCAAAATCGTTCAAGAAAGTGAAACACTCGTGGCCATTATCGGGCATGAAAACAGTATCAGATTCAAGAAGGAACGCACTAGTGGCGTCAAAATTGCTGTGATCGAACAGAAATTTCTCGAGCTCACAGTCCTCCTGGGTGATCTCTTGGATGGAGCAAACATCAAGTATATTAGCATTAGGTTCGGAGGGCTGATTCCCCAACTTAAAAATGTTGAGTTCAATTGTCATGTTTCCAAAAGATAGGTTCATCGAACCATTTCGACAATTGATCACCGCATTAGAAGTTGCAAGGAATGGACGACCGAGTATCACCGGAATTTGACTCCGGGGGTTAGCTACAGGCTGTGTGTCCATAACAATGAAATCAACGGGGAATATGAAGTCCCCTACTTTGATCAACACATCCTCTAACTCAGCCCTAAAATGGGTGATGGATCAGTCGGCCATTTAGAGAGTACAATGTGTGGGTTTCAACTCTCCAACACCTAATTGCTCATATACTGAATAGGGAAGCAGGTTAACACTGGCACCAAGATCTAAAAGTGCGCGGTTGATGTTCTTATCCTCAATAGTTATTGAAATCGTAGGACAGCCAGGGTCCTTTCGTTTTTGAGGTAAAGTTTGGGTAAGAGCATCACTTACTGCACTAGCCAAGAAAACTCTTAGGTACCTGCGATTTCCTCTTCTTAGTGCATAAGGCCTTCAAGATTTTAGCGTAAGAAGGGACTTGTTGGATTGCATCCAAGAGAGGAATGTTAATGCTAACCTGTTTAAACAACTCCACAATCTTCTCTATTTGTGGATTTTGTTTATTGGATCTCAACCGGTTTGGAAATGGAACATTTTGAAAATTGGTTGAGTTCAATGTTTGTGGAGGAGATTATGGAGCAGGAACGGATCCCAGTGCTGGTGTTTTCGTGGAGTGAGATGTATGTCCGCTCGGAGCAGTAGAAGAAGTAGAGCTTTGTGAAGAATGGAGAACAGGCTCTGAAGACGAAGAAGATGAAGATGAAGAAGAAGAAGAAGAAGCGGCGGCCGGGGTGTCATTATTAGTGTCAGCATTGTTGTGCAATATCCTTCCAGATCTCAATGTAGTCATGGCACTCACATTATGGTTTTGTTGTTCAAGAGCAACATGTGCATTTTGTGGGTGACCAGGATTTGGCAGTGGTTAAGATGGAAGCTTCCCCTTTTCTCGTTCGCTTAAAGCAGCATTCAGTTGTGCAATCTGGGCTTCAATGGTTTTGATGCTTTGCCCATGTGACGCAGTGTGTTGCACCAAAGACTGAATGGGAGACTGGATGTTGGCGGAGGATTGAGTTGATTGTTTTAAAAACGCATCCAGACTTCGCTCTAACGAGGTAACCTTATCGTTATTTGGCGGAACAAAATTGTTTTGAGGAAAAGAATTGTTGGGTGCAAAATTGTTCGTTTGATTTTGGTAAGGTTGGGTTGGAACGGTTGCTGATATTGAGTTTGTTGAGGAGCTTGTTGTTGAGGAGGAGGCCTCTGGAAATTGTTGTTGCCTTGGAATTGTTGTTGATTTTGATTCCAAGCAAAATTTGGGTGGTTCCTCCAACTAGGATTGTAAGTTGAAGAGTATGGATCATTTCTTTGTCTTTGCTGAAAGGCAGCATTGACTTGATCCTGTCCTTGAGCAGGTAGATTGTAAGGACACTTTTCGGTCAAATGGGATGGATCAAAACAACAAGCGCATATAGTTTGTGGGGGTAAAGCAGGGGCAGGAGAAGGCGATGAGAATTTGCTCTCAATTGCTTCTAGTTTTCATGTAATTGCTGCCATTTCGGCTTTCATTGCAATTGACATATCAAGTTGATGAACACCTGCCCTAGACGGACTGGATGAAGTAGATGAAGTGGACGAAGCGGTCTGTCTAGTGCTTTCCTACTGAAGTGTTTGTTCAGCAAGATCGTCGAGAAATTGCCAAGCTTCCTCGTCAGATTTGGTAAGGAAGTGACCTTGACAAATGGTTTCCAGCAACTGCTTAGTTGCTGGGTTTAGTCCTTCGTATAAAGTCTGGAAAAGTTGCCATCTCTCAATACCGTGATGAGGGCACTGAACAAGAAGGTCTTTGAATCGTTCTAAACACTTCCAAAAAGGTTCGGAAGGAAGCTGGGAAAATTGGTTAATTTCATTACGAATTCTCATGGTCTTGTGATGTGGGTAAAACTTTTTAAGAAAAGCTTTAAAAAACTCTTCCCAACTGTTTATAGAATGCGATGCAGTACTATATAGCCACTTTTCAACTAGGTCACATAGAGTGAAGGGAATAACTCGTAGCCTTATAGTATTATCGGACAGTTGGGTAGTCTTCATCATTGCACAAACATTCTGGAATTTGTTAATGAAGATATAGGAATCTTCGGATTCCAGCCCGTGAAATTTGGGCAACATATTGATGAAGTGGGGCTTAATTTCGAAATTATCTCCATTTGCCAGCGGGAGTGAAAGACAAGTAGGAAGTGCGGAGCGGGTGGGATAGAAACGATCCTGGAGCGCGATTCGCTGTGGCGCTTCAACAGGAGGGTGTTGCGGGTTATTCGCACCCAGTTGAGGTGGAATCAGTCCCGATGTAGGTAAAGGGTTTTTAGGATTGAATCCTGACATCTCTTTAGAAGATGATGAATGTGAAGATGAAGGTAAAGATGAAAAAGAAGTGGAGGGAGTTTCGACTTCGGAGTCGAACGCGTCGTTAGTAGCGACTAACGAGACACGGACTAATGACTTCTAGTGTTTGGAACACTAGCGCCCGCTTAGTCCATGTCTCGTTAGTCGCTACTGACGACGCGTTCGACTCCGAAGTCGAAACTCCCTCCACTTCTTTTTCATCTTTACCTTCATCTTCACATTCATCATCTTCTAAAGAGATGTCAGGATTCAATCCTAACAACCCTTTACCTACATCGGGACTGATTCCATCTCAACTGGGTGCGAATAACCCGCAACACCCTCTTGTTGAAGCGCCACAACGAATCACGCTCCAGGATCATTTCTATCCTACCCGCTCCGCACTTCCTACTTGTCTTTCACTCCCGCCGGCAAATAGGAATAATTTCGAAATTAAGCCCCACTTCATCAATATGTTGCCTAAATTTCACGGGCTGGAATCCGAAGATGCCTATATCTTCATTAACAAATTCCAGAATGTTTGTGCAATGATGAAGACCGCCCAACTGTCCGATGATGCTATAAGGCTACGAGTCATTCCCTTCACTCTATGTGACCTAGCTGAAAAGTGGTTATATAGTACTGTATCGCATTCCATAAACAGTTGGGAAGAGTTTGTTAAAGCTTTTCTTAAAAAGTTTTACCCACATCATAAGACCGCGAGAATTCGTAATGAAATTAACCAATTTTCCCAGCTTTCTTCCGAATCTTTTTGGAAGTGTTTAAAACGATTCAAAGACCTTCTTATTCAGTGCCCTCATCACGGTATTGAGAGATGGCAACTTTGCCAGACTTTATACGAAGGACTGAACCCAGCAACTAAGCAGTTGCTGGAAACCATTTGTCAAGGTCACTTCCTTACCATATCTGACGAGGAAGCTTGGCAATTTCTCGACGATCTTGCTGAACAAACACTTCAGTGGGAAAGCACTAGACAGACCGCTTCGTCCACTTCATCTACTTCATCCGGTCTGTCTAGGGCAGGCGTTCAACTTGATATGTCAATTGCAATGAAAGCCGAAATGGCAGCAATTACACGTAAACTAGAAGCAATTGAGAACAAATTCTCATCGCCTTCTCCTGACCCTGCTTTACCCCCACGAACTATATGCGCTTGTTGTTTTAATCCATCCCATTTGACCGAAGAGTGTCCTTACAACCCACCTACTCAAGAACAGGATCAAGTCAATGTTGCCTTTCAGCAAAGACAAAGAAATGATCCATACTCTTCAATTTACAATTCTGGTTGGAGGAACCACCCCAATTTTGCTTGGAATCAAAATCAACAACAATTCCAAGGCAACAACAATTTCCACAGGCCTCCTCCTCAACAACAAGATCCTCAACAAACTCAATATCAGCAACCATTTCAACCCAACCTTACCAAAATCAAACGAACAATTTTGCATCCAACAATTCTTTTCCTCAAAACAATTTTGTTCCGCCAAATAACGATAAGGTTATCTCGTTAGAGTGAAGTCTGAATGCGTTTTTAAAACAATCAATTTAATCCTCCACCAGCATCCAGTCATCCATTCAGTCTTTGGTGAAACACATTGCGTCACATGGGCAAAGCATCAAAACCATTGAAGCCCAGATTGCACAACTGAATGCTGCTTTAAGCGAACGAGAAAAGGGGAAGCTTCTATCTCAACCACTGCCAAATCCTGGTCACCCACAAAATGCACATGTTGCTCTTGAACAACAAAACCATAATGTGAGTGCCGTGACTACATTGAGATCTGGAAGGATGTTGCATAACAATGTTGGCACTAATAATGACACCCCGGCCGCCGCTTCTTCTTCTTCTTCATCTTCATCTTCTTCGTCTTCAGAGCCTGTTCTCCATTCTTCACAAGACTCTACTTCTTCTACTGCTCCAAACGGACCCACATCTCACTCCACGAAAACACCAGCACTGGGTTCCGTTCCTGCTCCACAATATCCTCCACAAACATTGGACTCAACCAATTTTCAAATGTTCCATTTCCAAACCGGTTGAGATCCAATAAACAAAATTCACAAATAGAGAAGATTGTGGAGTTGTTTAAACAGGTTAGCATTAGCATTCCTCTCTTGGATGCAATCCAACAAGTCCCTTCTTACGCTAAAATCTTGAAGGACTTATGCACCAAGAAGAGGAAATCACAGGTACCTAAGAAAGTTTTCTTGGCTAGTGCAGTAAGTGATGCTCTTACCCAAACTTTACCTCAAAAATGAAAGGACCATGGCTGTCCTACGATTTCAATAACTATTGGGGATAAGAATATCAACCGCGCACTTTTAGATCTTGGTGCCAGTGTTAACCTGCTTCCCTATTCAGTATATGAGCAATTAGGTGTTGGAGAGTTGCAACCCATATATTGTACTCTCCAAATGGCTGACCGATCCATCACCCATCCTAGGGGTGAGTTAGAGGATGTGTTGATCAAAGTAGGGGACTTCATATTCCCCGTTGATTTCATTGTTCTGGACACACAGCCTGTAGCTAACCCCCGGAGTCAAATTCCGGTGATACTCGGTCGTCCATTCCTTGCAACTTCTAATGCGGTGATCAATTATCGAAATGGTTTGATGAGCCTATCTTTTGGAAACATGACAATTGAACTCAACATTTTAAGTTGGGGAATCAGCCCTCCGAACCTAATGCTAATATACTTGATGTTTGCTCCATCCAAGAGATCACCCAGGAGGACTGTGAACTTGAGAAATTTTTGTTCGATCACAGCAATTTTGACGCCATTAGTGCGTTCCTCCTTGAATCTGATACTGTTTTCACACCCGATAATGACAACGAGTGTTTCACTTTCTCGAACGATTTCGATGAATCACCACCCGAGTTTGAATCCTTTGAATTTTCGGATGAGTTAGCTGAACCATCCGACTCGGTTGCTTACACTCATTTTGAACCTCTGTTAGAATCCTTCGAGTTTGAGATAATTTCACCGATTTTATCTTCAATTGTTTCTCCTCCAACACTCGAACTTAAGCTATTGCCGTCTCACCTTAAATACACTTACTTAGGTGAGAATGAGACCCTTCCTGTTATCATCTCGGCTTCTCTAGCCCCCGAGTAATAGAAAGCCCTTTTAACGGTCTTACAAAACAATCGGCAAGATTTTGGCTGGACTATGGCGGACATCAAGGGGATTAGTCCCCTAATCGTTGAACATCATATTCATATGATGGATGATGCCAAACCAGCAAGGGATCCACAGAGACGACTCAACCCAGTCATGAAGGAGGTTGTTAAAAAGGAGATCGTAAAATGTCTTGATAGTGGTATCATTTACCCTATCTCTGATAGCCAGTAGGTTAGCCCCATTCACGTTGTCCCAAAGAAATCGGGCTTAACGGTCATAACTAATGAGGCGAATGAGTTAATACCTACTTGCACCCAAACTGGGTGGCGAGTATGCATCGATTATAGAAAACTTAACGCCGCGACACGGAAAGACCACTTTCCATTACCTTTTATTGACCAAATGCTAGAACGATTGGCTGGGCATGAATACTATTGCTTTTTGGATGGCTACTCCGGATATAATCAAATTCCCATCGCCGAAAAAGATCAAGACAAGACCGCATTCACTTGTCCTTTCGGTACGTTTGCTTACCGTCGCATGCCCTTTGGGTTATGCAATGCACCCGCTACTTTCCAGCGGTGTATGATGGGGATTTTTTCAGACATGGTAGAAAAATTCTTGGAGATCTTCATGGATGATTTCTCCATTTTCGGCGACTCCTTTGATGAGTGTTTGCCACATTTAGACACAGTCCTTACCCGGTGTAAGGATAAGAACCTTACGTTAAATTAGGAGAAGTGCCACTTCATAGTACGAGAAGGTATTGTCTTAGGACATATCATCTCGCAAAATGGCATTGAGGTGGATAAAGCTAAAATTGAAGTCAATTCCAATCTTCCTCCTCCCAAATGCGTCCGAGACATTCGAGCCTTTCTTGGCCATGTCGGTTTCTATAGACGGTTCATCAAGGATTTTAGCAAGATAGCTAGACCTTTGACTATTTTGTTGGCCAAGGACACCACATTTGATTTCGACTCAAGCTGTATGAAGGCGTTCGAGTCATTGAAAAACTCACTTACTTCTGCTCCCATTCTTTCGTCTCCTGACTGGACGCATCCATTTGAAATTATATGTGATGCATCTGATTTTGCCATTGGTGCTGTCGTTGGACAGCACATCGATAAGATACCGCATGTAATTTATTACGCTAGCCGATCCTTGAACGAGGCCCAATTAAATTACACAACAACCGAGAAGAAATTTTTAGCTTTAGTGTTTGCATTAGAAAAGTTCAGACCCTACTTAATCGGCTCTCCAGTCATCGTTTACACTGATCATTCAGCTCTTCGCCATCTTTTTGCGAAGAAGGATGCTAAATCTCGGCTGATACGTTGGATCCTCTTACTCCAAGAGTTTGACCTTGTCATCAAAGACAAAAGAGGATGCGAAAAAGTAGTCGCCGACCATCTTTCACGCCTCCCTTCTTCGCCGACGTTTCAATTTCCTATAAAAGAAGTTTTTCCAGATGAGCAGCTCTTGACTGTATCATGCGAACCTTGGTTCGCAGATATTGTGAATTATTTGGCCACCGGACTTATACCAAATGAATGGTCGAATCAGGACAGACTCCGATTCCTATCCCAAGTCAAACATTTTTACTGGGATGAACCTTGTCTATTCAAATACTGTCCCAACCAAATTATTCATCGGTGTGTTCTCGACAATGAGTTTAAGAGCGTGCTGTCATTCTGCCACGATCAAGTGTGTGGCGGGCATTTTGGCCCTAAAAAGACGGACGAAAAGATTTTGCAGTGTGGTTTCTACTGGCCACATCTTTTAAAAGATGCACATGAGTACTGCAAGACATGCTCCCGGTGCCAACACTTGGGCCAGATATCTAGGAGAAATGAAATGCCGCTCCAACCAATATTGGTTATGGAAATTTTTGATGTTTGGGGTATAGATTTTATGGGACCGTTTCCCAATTCTTTTAGGAACGTGTATATTCTTCTTGTTGTTGATTATGTATCTAGATGGGTCGAGGCTGTGCCCAGCCGGACTAATGACAACAAGGTTGTCGTTAGATTCCTCGAAGACAACATTTTCTCTCGGTTTGGGCACCCCCGCGCAATCATTAGCGATAATGGAACTCATTTCTGTAATAGGACTTTCGAGTTCTTAATGAGGAAATATTCCATTAATCACAAACTATCAACGCCCTATCATCCCCAAACATGTGGGCAAGCCGAGATTTCAAATCGGTAAATTAAGCAAATATTGGAGAAAACGGTTTCCAAAAACCGTAAGAATTGGTCTTCAAAACTCACTGATGCCCTTTGGACATTTCGAAATGCGTATAAGACCAACCATTGCATGTCTCCTTATAGACTTGTTTATAGAAAGGCTTGCCACATTCTAGTTGAAATTGAGTATCGAGCATTTTGGGTAATAAAAGAGCTGAATCTATGTCTAGGAGATGCCGGCAGCCATAGAAAGCTGCTATTAAATGAATTAAACGAGCTTCGAGATGAAGCTTACGAGAATACGGTTGTCGTCAAAAACCGAACGATGGCGTTTCACGATAAACACCTTATGCGCAAATTATTCAAACCTGGTCAACAGGTTTTACTTTACGACACCCGGTTACATTTCCTTCCCGGCAAGCTCAGATCTCGATGGAAAATGCCATTCCTGGTACGCACCGTATATCCACACGGTGCGGTCGACTTAGAGAATCGAGAAGACGGTTCACTATTCAAAGTGAACGGACATAGATTTAAACCGTTCCTCACCGCGGACCCTTCGGAGGAGCTTCTGCTGTTGCAGGAGCCGATTTATATTGAGTGATCTTCCTCCATCTACCCCTAAATTTCGGTTATCCAGCCATAAACAGTGGAAACACTGTTTCAAATAACTTTGGGGGTATGTACCACTTGTAATTATATAAAAACAAAATAAAAATAAAAAATAAAAAATATAAAAAATATAAAAAAAATCCAATTTTTGGGGGTATTTTTGTAAATTTTCAGTTTTAATAAAAAAAATAAAAAAAATTATTTGCAAATAATTTCCTCTTTTTAAGAGGTCTTTTTTGCAAATAACCAAAAACAACCCCTATAAATAAAACCCGACCCCTCTTCTGAATTTTCATAACCTTAATCTCTCATTTCCTCAAATCCTAGCCGCCGCTTCGTTTCTGCAGAGAGATCGCCCTATCCCGCCGCGCAACCACCGCCGAAGCCCTCTCTGCGCCGCGCTTCCGCCGCCTGTTGGTGTCATCGCCCTATGAAATCTTCAGAGGATGTTTGCACTTCGTTTCCCTCTCTGTTAAAATTAAAAAATTTCAAATTAGATCTCTGAGATGGCACCCACTTTGCAGTTCGAAAGAGATTTCTCACAAATGTTTGCGCACACGGTCTTTGGAAGTTACTTCCGTGAAGAGATCCGAAGGCGCGGATGGAATTTTTTGCTATTTAACCATCCGAATGCCTTCGCGCTTTCGGATCTTGTCACCCGATTTTACGAGTGCAAGGAGGATGGTTGTCTCTCACAACACGGTTATATTAGGCCAATTTGGGAGGATAGGGAATTAATAATCGATAGAGACTTTATCCATGAAATCACCTTAATACCTAGAATACCTATTCATGACCAACCCCTTAGATTTGAGGACTACCTACCCTTGATGGGTAATGACTGTTCGAGGGAGCCACACAAGGGCATCCAGGCTAGAACCCTTTTTGCGAATGTATTAACTGTGTGTCGCTGGGCACAAAATAATATTTTTGGTAGTTCGCACAATACTACATTTTTCACACCATCCTTTCATATCGTGCACACCTTGATGACTAGAAACCCAAGGTATGATATGTGCACAGTATTACTTCACTCCATTGGTGCGGGCAAGAGGGCTGCCAACTATCCATGCCCTATATTGGTGACACAACTGTGTCGCCATGTCCTCCCTGTGGAGGAATTTGAGTTTTATATGCATGGAGGTATCCCCATTAGACCTCTTCTTGAGAGCGTTTCTACGTCCTATACCCGCTTACATGATGTATGGTCGCGCACCGAGCCGGCCGAGGATGTACCCGCCAAGACACTCAGCTCCAGCTCGACCGCAAGTGAGGAAGAGCTTGCTCCCGCAGCACAAGCACGTTTACTTAGGAGAGACACTAGGGGGATAGACAGATTGATAGGGATGGTGACCAACCTGGATCAACGAGTGACAGGTATAGAGCACGGCATGACCACCCTGCTGGCTAGAAAGGAACGTTCCCGTTCACGTTCGAGGGGACGGCGAGGCCACGAGCAGTGAGGGCACTGCTTTTTGATAAGTTTTGGGGGTGGAGGTGGTTTGTAAATAGTTATCTTTGCATTGCATTTGCATATTTTTATTTTTTGTACATATTTGTTTTTTTTCTTTCTTTGTATATTTAATTCCGCATTGCATCTTTATAAAAAAATATAAAAACTGAAGAAAAAAAATAAACAAAATCAAATAAAAGATTGAAATTTTTTAAAAATTATAAAAAAATTGAAAATTCAATTTTGTCCATATTTGACTTAAGTTCAACACGGCGGTTGACTAGTTAAGAAAAACTAGATCCTAAACTTGGTAAATTAAAAGCCCTAAAATTAACCTTTCTTAAAATTTAACTGTAGAAAATATATGTTCTTGTAGTTATTTAGAAATAGGCAAATTTTGAGTTCAGTTCTTGGGCTAAGTCAAAATGAGCGAAGAGTATTGAAATTTTTCTTTGAAGTGTGAGTCTGAAAAATAAATTCTGAACCTTTAGTCTAAATCCTGAAAATATATACCCTACTACATGCATATACACGAACCTTGAAACTTGGGATAGTAGAGGATATCTTGAAATGCTCTTGTCTAAAATCTTTAGTATGAAGGAAAATAAAATAAAAGTATAAGTGGTGAATAAAGAGATAAAAAAATGAACACTGGTTTTGTAATTACTTAAGGCGGCTTAAATAAAAAATATAGCGAGGGTGCTTTATCACCTAGTGCCTTAGACCAACTGGTTTGGGAGTCACTGCTAAGCCTTAGGTATTGCAAGACGAGGAATTACGCCTAAATGCGCAAGCACATTTTGTAATCGGTCGTTTAGTATCTCAAGAAGTATTAACGATCGCATGTAGGATTTGTGAGCAATTTCGTCTAAAAATTCACCAACTAAAAATATTTTGGAAGATAGACAAGAATATGATAGCTTGAATTGAATTTCCAAGTGTAGGGGTGATAATTACACACACGTAGGGGTATATGATTGGGGTTTGGATGAGAGATAGGAATGAAAGATAGGGCTTATACCTTCAGTAGAGATGATAAAAATTCCTAAGTTGAGATGGACCTTAGAAGGAAAACTCAAAAGATGCTGAAACCTTAATAAATTTGTATAACATATACGATCTTAAGTTAAATGATAAGTGAGTGTGAAAAATACGGGTTGATAATTTCTAAGTTGAAAATAATAGAATTTCTTACTAGAATACCGAATTGAAGAATGAAAGTCAACAGGCCAAATTGATCGGATTTTTTGGGTAGTATCCACTGAAAACCCTCAGGAGACAACACTCCTCCTACTAGGGACACCTAAAGGTTTAACGGCTTGTTGCACAAGCTCAGTGCAATCGCGTTCCCTGCGAAAGTGAGGTTAGGATTTTTCGAGAATAAAATTGGCTTTACTCGGGACGAGCAAAAGATAAGTTTGGGGGTATTTGTTCATATCAGAATTTTGCATTATTATATCACCCATTCTTAATCATATTACATATAAATAGATGCGTTTGACCCATGTCTGCTAAATAGTTGCAGGTTATACGTTCTCAGATCGTTACAATGAAATTCATGAAAAGACACTACAAATGTGAGACTACGACCAACAATAAGATGAATCCGTATGATACCGCCTATCAGTTAAAGGAACAAATGAAAATTATGAGATAGTTCAATGCACAAAGCACAAGGGCAGTACAAGATTCAAGACTTCAACGCGAAGCTCACGGTAAAAAGTCAACATCATCTGCACTGTTGGAAATCTGGAAGAAAGTAGAAGAGATTCTGAGGATCAAAGTGAAGAAAACAGAAAGAAAAAGCAACATGAAGCAACCCTGAGAAGTGAAACCCATGATCCCACCAATTGGCCGCGGAACCGCGGCCAAACAGGCCTTTCTGCCGCGGTTCTGCGGCCGTATAGTGCACGTGTCGGTGCGTGTTGGTGTTTTGACCCGGCTTTCTTAGGGTAGTCTTGTAAATTCAAATGTGGATCAGATGTAAACCTAGAGTTTCTCCTATCTATAAATAGGAACGCCAGAAGCCTAATTAGGCATGCCTCTTTTTAATTCTTAGATTAAAATTTTAATTCAGTTGTAATGCATTGTTGAGAGGTATCAATAAAATAAGTTTTCATTCTATCTTGCATTCTTTTTTTTATCTGAATTTAATTTCTGCAATATTTTTTTATCTGTCTTTTATTATCTGCAACTTAGATGGTCTTTTAAAATAAAATATAAAAATGAATTCTATTTTCACTTTCCTAATGAGTGAGTAATTCCTCACTTGTTAGGGTTAGGATAGGGAAGGTTTGAGAGAAGGAAATCTCTCTCACTCCTTTCTTTGCCCATATAATTTTTATAATACGGACTCTATTTAATTCAACCACACACCGCTCACTACGGCACCCTATCCTAAATGATAGCGGTGATTCCCTAGTTAGACCGGTTGTGGTTGAATTAACTGGAGGTTAGGGCTAAGAGCCAAGAAAGGACGGACAAGGACCAAAAAGAAGAAACTAAGTTTCTTCCTAGTCGTGCTAATCCCTTTTGTTGACTATTACCCTAACACCTATATTCTTAACTAGGGCATTAAAAGCAGTGAGTAGAATCCCTATTCCAAACTAAACTAATCCTAACCCTAGCAAGCCTTTAAATCAATTTAATCCCATTCTTAGATCTTAAAACAAAACCTACCAAAAATAGGACTTAACTCGTTAAAACTTAAAGAAAGAACACCATTTCCCTGTGGACCGACCCGTACTCAACCGGCTAGCTACCAAGCGACACCGTCTTGATTGCGGTATTCTTTAATTTAAAACGCACGCAAAAACGCAAACAATCAAATAGATACTCATGAACTTTAATATCATCTATATATTACTCAATTTTATCTTTCTCCTGGCCTCTCTTTAATGTCCTAATCCGAAGGAAGATCCTGTAAATAATTATTTAATATATCCGAAATTAGTTAATGATTCTTGGAAAACTATTGAATCCAGAAGCTAATTTCATATTAATGTATGACCTTATCAATGCATTTCTAGTCTTTTAGTATTTCAAACGTAGGCATATTTTGAATGGAATCCTATGTCTAAAAATCAACTTTTCGATACTATGTTGACTCTGACCTACAAATTATTCCTTATATAAGATTCTCAAAATTCTAAAACAAAACAAATGATTTCTTGTATGCGAACTTATACATATTTATGGCCTTAAATTGGACTATTAGTACACGCTTGTTATATATAACTGGAGACTTAGAATTGTATCTAGGACTTGACCTATATTCTCAGAAGTCCCATGACCACCACTATGAGTGGGCCCGTGTTTCCTTACCTCTGGGCTATATCTTGGACCCTTGGCTTTATGAATACTCCTGCAGTTGACTTGACTTCAAACATTTACGCATTCATGTATTCCCGTATTCATGTACTTCTGTATTCATGTATTTCTATACTCATATATTCATGTATTCTTGTACATCTTGTATTCATGTGTTCTTATACATCATGTATTCATGTATTATTCTATCTTGTATTTAAGCTTATAATTAAATTATAAACCGTTTGACTAATATTTACCGGAGGTGTTGAGGGTAGTTAAGAATGAGTAATTCAGCTCTTTCGGACCCATCATGTATGTACCGCTATAAGTCTCTGGTATTATGTAATGCCCCAGATACTCTATTTGTTGGGAACTCATGCACACTAGTAAGCTAATTTTAAAAGACGACAACATGGATCTTAAAAATTTTCTAGTTTGCTAAAGTTCCAAAACTATGAATCAAAGTAAAGTGCTATAACTTGTAAACAAAAACCTAATGAGCTAAACTGGTCTACTATGTATAGGATATTCACATTCTTAAGTTTTCTTCATGAGCTCCAATATTGGTCTCTAGCAAAGCTCTTAAGAGCTCCGGATCGCGTTTACAAGCCGGTCTTTCTTCGCCGAAAATGATCCACCCGAGAGAATTTAGTCCAAACTCTAGCTTCACACAAAAATAACCTAGTGAAGCAACTAAGGTTCACTACTTGCTTAGAATTGAAGCTTAGAGATGTAGTGTGAGTGTTCTACTATTTTTCTTTCTCTTTATCTTCTTGTTTCCCAACACATGAAAATGTAGAAGATGAAGAAGAAGGAGAAGCCATTGAGGAGAGAGCAAAAGAGGAAAATGCCATTGGTGAGAAAAATGAGAGCTACTACTAAATTCAAGCATAGAAATTTCTTCTTTTTGATAAAAGAATTTTTCCAAATAAAAATTCCAACCGTGCTTGAATAGTGATGACAAATGAATTAATTAATTCATTTGTCATCTGTCTCACCATACCCCTGTTTCTCCCAATCAGAGCAAAACTCTATTTTGAAATTCAAAATTTAAAAATAGAAGCAACGCTTCAGATCCAGCGCTAGGTGCGCTGCGCGCCACGTGTCAAACATGGATGCGCTAGCGCCAGGTGCGCTGCGCCCTAGGCAGTGCACCATGTGTGCGCTAGCGCTAGACACGCTGCGCGCCACGTGTCAGACACGGGTGCACTAGAGCAGGCTGCGCTGCGCTCTGGGCAGCGCACCACGTGTCAAACGTAGGTGCGTTGCGCTCTGAGCAGCGCACCATGTACAAACCACGGGTGCGCCAGCGCTGGAATTATAAAATTCCCCACCGTTAGATCAAAAAATCTAATAATAATGATAAATCATTAATTAATCAGAATTAAAATTCTCTTATGGAAAGATTTTCTTAATCTTATTAAAAACAAGAAGTTTGCCTTCTCTAAAATAGAAGCCCTAGGATCAAAGATCCAACGGTGGGGAAACATCCCTAAATCAATCAGAGAAAGATCTCTTTAACTGATTTAAAAAATCAATTTACCCTATATAAAGGCCCCAAGACTTCAAGTCTGATATAGAGAAACCCCCTACAAATTTTGAGAAGACTCAAAAGAAAGAGAGCAAGCTCTTGAAAGAAGATCATTTCTTCAAGGTAAAAAGAATAATTCTTGAACAAAGAGATGAAATCATCTCATTAAAACAGAAGAATTATCTTCTTAAAAGATCATAAATCTACAAAAGACCAAGGTCTTTTATATAAAGAGATCAAAAGATCTCATCATAAAAACAAAAGAAGCATTTATTTCATTCACAGATCATTGATCTACAAAGGCAAAGCTCTTTCAAAAAAATAAGAACTGTTGTTCTTGAATCTTGAGGTAAAGCCTCCTTCAAAAAGAACATAAATTTATTCACAGATCATAAATTTGATCAAATGCACTCTGCGCTATTGAAAAGTGCCTTGCACTCTTGAACTGCGCTTCTGCGCTCCTTGGATCAGCGCTCAGCGCCAAATGCGCTACGTGTCAACCACGTATGCAACTTGCACTTTACGCTTCTGAAATAGCGCACTGCGCTCATGGGCTGGCGCTCAGCGCCAAGCGTGCCACATGTCATTCACAAGTGCGCCACTAAATTGATAGCGCAATGCGCTCATGAACTAGCGCTTAGCGCTCATAAACTGGGGCAATGCGCCTATCATCTGGCGCTTAGCGCCAAGCGCGACACGTGTCCTTCTCGTGTGCGCTACTTGGCAGAAGCGCACTGTGCTCTTTAACTGGCGCGAAGCGGCTGGCGTGCCATGTGTTGCGCCGACAGAACATAAATTGTTCTGATGAATGCTCTGCATTCAATACAAGACAAAAAAGGTGTCAAGATCTAATGCTCAGCATTATTAAAAGGGCCAAGCCCAAATAAAGGCTCAATAGCCAGAATAAACAAAATGTTTATTGGACTTAGCCCAAGATTGGCCATAAGTCCTCAACTTATATTTAATTGAGCACATCTGCTCATGAATATTTCAACAGATCTTAGTCCCAAATTGGACTACAGATCTTTCAACCAACTTACACCGGTTCGAAGGTACATCTCTTTACTCCTCTGATATCTGTCGTTGTAATCCTTCAACGTCTTCAGAGAGGTGATGGGCCCCGACAACCACACATTTCACGGACTGTGGGGTCCTTAAACTCATGGACTATGATGTCCTTAAACATTATAGACTACGACGTCTTTAAACTACGGACTGTGGGATCCTTAAACTCATGGACTACGATGTCCCTAATCTCGGACTGTGGGGTCCCTTTAAACCCACGGACTATGATGTCTTTAACCTGGACTGTGGGGTCCTTAAGCCCATAGACTATGATGTCCTTAACCTTGGACCACCATGTCCTTAAACTGGTAATTGACCGCAATGTCCCTAAACTAAACAATAGAGTTCAAATGCTCTTTTGTTGGATCTAAATGATCCTGTTAAGTTGATCTTAGTCTAAAAGTAGACTAACGTGTCCTTAACAAACGTTGAGTCGATCTTAGTCTAAAATTAGACTAATGTATCCTTAATAAATGTTTAAGTTGATATTAGTCTCAAATGAGACTAACGTATCCTTAAACCTAAACCAAAACCCAAATCTAAGAAAATACGGATTTGGACTAATCCACGTCCTACGGGCGACAACATAAATTAGTCTCCGTATACAATCCACGGGCAACCAACAAAAAAACAAATATCCACGACACAAAGTGACCATCTGGAGAAGGAGAAAGTTGTTACTGCGATGCGGTAGCGTAATTAACTGCAGGGGCTTGCGCCTGCAGGGAAGAGCGTCCCCACAATCAAAAACCCCTCAAATGAGGGGGAATCTGACGAAATCTTCTACATCGGCCGCATCCGTTTAAACCTTCGATACATGGTGCCATAAATCAACTTGGCATCTTCGGAGAGGTGGACGGATAGCACCAATTAGCATCTGCCCCGAAATTCAGGCAAGACGTTCGCCGCGTCTTTACGCGTCTTTCGGCGGGGAACAGATTCTGGCATGCCCGGTGGGACCTTTTCCTCTTTCCACTCCACACTTCGTGAGTCGTGTTTGCGAACGAATCACGGTTTGCTATGGTTGCCTGTGGATTCGAGGTACTAAGATTTGGTGTCTTCCTCCGTGCAGAAAACAGAAGATCAATGGCTTCAAACTGCACTAACTGCAACTGCAACTCTCGCTTCGTCCCGTCCGGAGGAGTGACTTACGGGCCCCAAGCGGCCTCCATCTTCACTATGCCGGTGGAAAAGGTGACTCAGGCCACCACTGGGCTATTCTTCGGGACTATGCTCCCATCGATGAGCTTCAATGCCCCAATGTCATCGCAAGAAGCTCCAAAGAAGCCGGTCTTTGATCGGCTTACAACTACCGCGGCTCCTCTCAACGAGTCGCCCAAGTCTAACGCCTCAGTTTTCAACAGACTGGGCCAGAACGCCAACAAGCCCGCAATACCTGAAGCAGCCATCCCAAAGTGGATAGCCATCCTGGCTCAAGCGGACGAAATCATTGGAAAGGCTTCTCCCGACAAGAAGTCAGTCTTCACAAGGCTGGCCCCTCCGGCTCCCGCTCCAGGTGATGTCACCTCTGCCCAGAGGTCTGTATTCGATAGGGTGGATATTACTGCTCGGTGAACGTCAGTCTTCAAAAGGCTGACACCGGCGATAACCCTCCGTCAAGACAGGGGGCATAATAAAGCCATCTCTATAGCCGAACCAACACCGTCTGTGCGACATAATCGCCGTCGTCATTGGCGCCGAGTACGGAAGGCTGGGGGCAGCTCCCCGTCTGGATTTACTCCACCAGCTCCAACGGTGGAGATCGATATTGTTGTTCCAACCGGGAACAGCTTTAAATTGCTTAACAAGGTGAGCAAGAACTCTCCTACTGCAATGCTGAAGAGATCTCCCCCACCCATGGAAAATGCTACAGAGAAGAAGCCAGAGCAGCCTCCTCAGCGGCTTTCTTCCAAAATTTACAAAGTCTGGTGACAGGTCCAGAAATCGGTGATTGACCAGGACTACTCTCAGAAGCTTAAAGCTCAACAAGGAGAAAATCATCCTGTCAAGACATCAAAGGCGACAACCGTCTGGGTGCCCACTGCAATGGCTCCCTCCACTTCAACTGCTCACAAGAGAAGGAGGCCAGAGAAAGCCCCCGTGAATGCGGCAAGCCGCAAGGATGTCGAATCTAAACGCTCCAGGTCTGGGGGCATAATGGTGCATATCGTTTATATGGATTCCGAAAAAGAGGAAAGTCGCGCTTCTACGGGTCACCGACCGCTCACCCGATCCGTGACAAAAGCCCAGGAGCAGCAACAGAAGCTTCAGGAAATACTGACGCAAATGGCCGCACTCACCTGGCCAAAAGAAAGCCCGGAGGCGTCATTAGAGCAGCGTCATGAACAAGAAACCAATGCTGATTTCCTCCGCAAAGTTCTCAAAAAGAGAGACAAAGAGGCTGCGGAACAAGCGGCCAATATAAAACAAATGGTCCTTCTGTTCCAAGATATGGTGGGCATGATGATCCAGCTGGACCCTCTAGCTGAAGAATCTCCAGTAATAATTGAATACGATAGAGGAGAGACATCACATCCTCTGCCGGCTCTGTCAACAGTCAAAGAGGAGACCATCTCTAAAGCCACTCTCGATGATTATATAGCTCAACAAATACGAGGTCATCAAGCGAATGAAGCGGCTGGGCAAATTGTTAAAACTGGACGACCCTATCCGGGTTGGTATGACCAAATAAAGTATCCGCCGGGATACACGATCCCCAAATTCCACGTATATAAGGGAACGGAGAATCCACATCAGCATGTTGCTCAGTTCAGGGCTCTCTGCGGCAATACTGGAGGTGACGACAAACTATTGTTTCGCCAGTTCGTCGGCATCTTGGCGGAAACGGCCTTTGAATGATATTCGGAGCTACTCAACTACTCCGTCAAAACTTTTACAGAAATGGAGTTGTTGTTCACCCAGCGATTCATGAGTGCTAGTGAACGCACCCCGATTATAGCATTGATTAACGCTAGGGTGAAACCTGGAGAGACATGTGTTCAATACGCAATACGATGGCAGAATCTGTGGTTAAAATGCGAACAGCGCATCGAAGAAGCACCGGCGGTGGGCATGTTCGTGGGCACTCTGGACCCTATGCAACTATTTCCCAATTCATGATGTTCTTCAAGCCGACCACATTCCAGGCCTTGATTGACAAGTTGGCCCAAATGGATCAGATATGACATAAACCATCTCCTTCAAAGACGGATCCTCGGAATGAAAAGAGGAAAGGAAAAGCAACTTTTGTTGCCGCTACTCAACAACAGCCGAGCAACTTGAAGCCGGTTGTTCACCAAAACAATATGCGTCCATGCCCATCCCTCGAGGAGAGACTAGGACGTCCTTACTCATTTTCCCAGGATAAAACGAGGAGACTGTTCGAGCTGGCAGTGCGCAACAGGCTCATAAATTTGCCGGATCCAAAACGTCTGTTGCAACCAGATGATGTCAACAATCCTAATTACTGCCCTTACCACTAAGCAGTATGCGATCCAATCGAAGATTGCTTCATTTTCAAAGGCTGGATTGAAGACCAATACCAACAAAGAAACTTCGCATTATCCGAAAACTGGAAGGTGAACCCGCCATAACCTCACGCCCCTAAAAAAGTGGACGTGCCGGGGGCATCGTGCTCATTCATAAGGGAAGCCCCATGGGAAGTTGTTCTTTTGGCAAAGACGAAAAGAATGCTGAAGGATCTCCAAACATGCCCGGCAATCAGGTGGAATAGTCTACTGGAACCCGAGATCGCCGAGGGAATGCTGAAACCATGCCCAACTACAAAAATTGGCGGTGATAGTCAAAGCGCTCGCACCCAGCCGTTAAAGACTTCAAACAAGAAGAAGAAGACCCAAAAGCCCGTGAAGCTTGATAACAAGGGCACAGACCTGCAAAAACGGATTGACGCTCTGGAAGAATATAACCAGAAGGCGCGGACCCCGGTCACACTCCAAGAATTTCTCAACAATATCCTTGAGAACGGAGATAACGATAATAACGACAGGGATGACTCGTCAAAAGAATCTGAGGATTATGTGGCAAATTGCCATATGATCTCTCATTCGGCATTAACTAATGAAGAAACACACTCGGCGATAGAAGACAGCATAAAAGAGCCGGGGGCAGAATCGAAGCCAAAACCTTTGGAACCGTCTGACGAGATGATCGACTTGCTACTGAACGAAGCCCATCAGAAAAGCAAAGCCAATCGAAAGTGTGAACTGGCTATACGCTGACGACTGGAGGAAAAGGTCGGGACACCCCAACTGGAGAAAAGCATCCCTATCACCAGCAAAAGCAAGCTTAAAATAAGGAAACGATTCGCTAGGGCCCTGGCAATAGGAATGAAGTTGCCCTCTTTCAAAGGAAATTCCCCTGACAATATACGTCTTGATGAAGCGGACATACATCCTAACTTCTGCCTATACCATCAGAGGATTGCACACCCTACCGAGAAGTACATAGCCTTTAAAAACTGGTGGCAGGGATATGTTGCCCATCGACGACACGTTCAACGAGTGAAGCGCAAGGCTCGTCGGGAACAGAAAAGCACGACAGATGAGTGCGAAAGAGCTGCTGGCAACTGTCACATAGCCGACACCAAGGGATCGCAAGTTATCACCTTTGGAAGCGACTCTGACGAAGAAATCGCCCTCAGCCTTCTCTTCAAGGAATCCACCTCCGACACAAAACATGCGAAGATTTACGGCAAAATCTAGCTGCGTAATCGTATGTTGACTTATGACCAAAACGTCGTTAAACTACTACCAACCCGCGGCATCCTTGGGCTGACGTGGTAAAAAAAAAGGTACGTCCACAAGCGAGATGGGCACGGATGAAAACCTGAAAGGGCTCTGTGAGTGAAAACAGCAGGGCTACCGGCGAGTTTTGTGAAAACCCGAAAGGGCGCAACCTCGTTAAAAGACACTTACAAGGTCCTCTCGACCTTGTGAGGAGAAACCACCTGCGTGAGATCCTTACGACTCACAAGGGAACAACACACTTAGAAATCCTCGCTATTCCTAAGAAGAAATTACACTTGCGAGATCCTCACGACTCGTAAGGAGAACCCTCTTATGAGACCCTCATGGCTCATAAGATTCAAAAATCTTAAGCTACAGGGATCTGAACCTGTTCTTAAGCAGCCACCACAACCTCCAATTTTGCCCTACAAGTGGCTCAATGCTGACCCTTGTATACAATCCACGGGTGTGAATAAACATTTTCCTAACAAAGTCCTACCCACGACTAGAGATATGTCTACATGGTGGACAACCCTTATAAGTCCTCCCGACTTATAAGGAGAAAACACTCTTGTAAGATCTTTACGACTTATAAGAGAACACACACTTAGGAATCCTCACGATTCCCAAGGAGAAAACGCACCTACGTGATCCTCACGACTCGTAGGGAGAAATACCTTCATGAGACCCTTACGGCTCATGAAGTCAAAAGCCTTAGTCGACAGGATCCTAACCCTATTCGCTAAGCCACCTTTGTTCGACATCGACGAGGGCAAATGATGATTCGCTCCTGGCAATACTCCAGTTGTAGCAGTGTTGATGCCGAAATCGGTGTCTAACTCCAAACTTGCAGCAAAGAAGCTAGCGAGCCACACATGCATACGAAATAGTCGAAATGATTGGGCGACTTGCAAATCAGCAAGTAAAAAATATATATATGCATGCAAAATAGCTAAAATGATTGGCAACTCGCAATAAAAAATAGCGAGTAAAAATAAAACAAATAGCCGAAATGATTGGGTAACTCGCAATAAAAAGCAGCGAGTAAGAATAAAACAAATAGCCGAAATGATTGGGCACCGCGAAAAAACAGCCGAAATGATTGGGCAATCGCGACTTTCGCGACATAAAAGCTGAAATGATAGAGTATCGCGGGAAGAAATAAAAAAATGAAATGAAATGAAACTCTTGCCCTACAGGTGATATCACATCAATCCCTGTATGCAATCCAGGGGCGCAAACGAAGAGGGAACCATATCATCCCCACCAAGTTCCATTAGAAAGAGAGCCAAGTCTCGACGGTTCACAAACAACCTAGAGACCACCTCGACACTCGTCTCGTTACAGCAGACGCAATGTCAACAACGGCGTTCCTTCGCAGTCCAGCAGGATGCAGATCCAACGTTAACAAAAGACCTCACGGTTGAAACAAAGCGGAGTGATGGCAAAATCACAGCTCCACCTTAGCATTCGTCTCGCTACACCATACGCAATGTAAACAACGGCGTTCCTTCGCAGTCCAGCAGGATGCAGATGCAACGTCAACGAAAGACCTCACGGTCGAAACAAAATGAACCGAAGGCCAAATTCCTAGCTTCAGGGTCTTGACGGTAACTCATATAAAACCTGAAAGACTACCGGATATCATCCCACATGGAGTGGTCACCACCTCGACGTTCGTCTCGATACAGCAGACAAAATGTCACTACAGCGTCCTTCCTCCAACAGGATTCGGACACGCCAAAGCAAACGAAGCGAATGCCAAATTCCTAGCTTCAGGGTCTTGACGGTAACTCATATAAAACCTGAAAGACTACTGGAGATCATCCCACATGGAGTGGTCATCACCTCGAAGTTCATCTCGATATAGCAGAAAAAATGTCACTACAGCGTCTTTCCTCCAACAGGATTCAGACACGCCAAAGCAAGCGAAGCGAAGGCCAAATTCCTAGCTTCAGGGTCTTGACGGCAACTCATATAAAACCTGAAAGACTATCAGAGATCATCCCACATGGAGTGGTCACCACCTCGACGTTCGTCTCGATACAGCAGACAAAATGTCACTACAACGGCCTTCCTCCAACAGGATTCGGACACGCCAAAGCAAGCGAAGTGAAGGCCAAATTCCTAGCTTCAGGATCTTGACGGAAACTCATATAAAACCTGAAAGACTATCAGAGATCATCCCACATGGAGTGGTCACCATCTCGACGTTCATCTTGATACAGCAGACAAAATGTCACTACAGCTTCCTTCCTCCAACAGGATTCGGACACGCCAAAGCAAACGAAGCGAAGGCCAAATTCCTAGCTTCAGGGTCTTGATGGTAACTCATATAAAACCTGAAAGAGTATCGGGGATCATCCCACATAGAATGGTCACCACCTCGACGTTCGTCTTGATACAGCAGACGAGATGTCACCACAACGTTCTTCCTCGAGCAGGATTCAGACGCGACAATCCAACGACGGAGCCACGGCAAAATCTCTAGTTCCAAAATTCGACGGTTCACCAACAACCTAGAGACAGCCGCGACATTCGTCTCGATACAGTAGACAAAATGTCACTACAGCGTCCTTCCTCCAACAGGATTCGGACACGCCAAAGCAAACGAAGCGAAGGCCAAATTCCTAGCTTCAGTGTCTTGACGGCAGCTCATATAAAGCCTGAAAGACTATCGGAGATCATCCCACACCAGCGTGGAGTGGTCACCACCTCGACCTTCGTCTCGATACAGCAAATGAGATGTCACCACAGCTGTTTTCCTCCAGCAGGATTCAAACGCGACAATCAAACAATGGAGCCACGGCAAAATACCTATTTGCAAACCTCGACGGTTCACCAGCAACCTAGAGACAACCGCGACATTCGTCTCGATACAGCAGACGCAATGCCAGCAAACGAAGCGAAGGCCAAATTCCTAGCTTCAGGGTCTTGACGGCAACTCATATAAAACGTGAAAGACTATCGGAGATCATCCCACACCAGCGCAGAGTGGTTATGACTCATCGGGGCTCTCCAAAATGAGCCTAACCTCAAGTAAAAAGCAGCATGGCAAAATTCCTAACGCTTGCTCTTCCGACGGTCAAACCGCCTAGGAAGATTGATTGAAGATGTCTTGTCCAGCCCCCGAAGGGATCAGAGACACGACAGTCGCAAGGTTACTCGAACAGCAAGATTACCTATCGAGGAATACATCAGCCAACGCGACGGTACGACGGACAAAGCCCTAGTACCACAAACCCTAACGGACCTCTGTCGTAAAGAGCAGAGGTTAACTGTGACGTTAGGATATTCTTGTGAACTGCTCGATTCGTCTCGACTTGTAAGGAAATTAGTGTCTTTGCGAGAACTTCTTGATTCGTCTCGACTCGTAGGGAAAAGCCTTAGGCAATGGGGATAAGGACATATTTTTTAAGCACTGGGGCCCTGCAAGTCAGTTCAAAATGGACTCTTGCATACTATTCATGGTCCACACTCTCCAAAGTCGAATCTCGATAAGGAGGAAAACAACCGCTTACGGGTCCTCTCGACTTGTAGGAGGGAAAATTCTCTTGTGAGATCCTTACGACTCTCAAGAGAAAACGCGCTTAGGAATCCTCACGATTCCTAAGGAGAAAATATACCTACAAGATCCCCTCGACTTAGGTAGCAGATCTGAACCTGCTTCCTAAGCCATCACTATCTCTCGGAGAGTTCAAGACAGAATGCTCTCTATCATCTACAGGCCACACTTGCCAGAGTAACATACCAACAACACAGAAAAGAGAAGAAAGCAACAAGGAGAACATTTTATTCACATTCAGTCGAACGTTCAAGACATATCCATTGCAGGCAGGCTCGGGCAAGGTTGGATCGATCGGGTATAACTCGGAAGCCGGCTTGCGACCTGAGGCGACCGGTGGGCCAATACGTCAAGTGAGTTCTTATGAGGGACCGCACTAGCCCCCGGCGATACAACGCGCAAAACCTTACCAGCCCTTGACATATGAACAACAAAACCTGTCCTTAACGGGATGGTACTGACTTTATCGTTCTTTCATATACCTCCCCACCAATAGATAGAGACAAATGGGAATAACGAAAGGCGTTTTCTGGTCCCCCCTTCGCCGGGGGGTGCTTGACGAGATATCGACCGATGGAGCGTTTCACCCGCCCCCCTAAGCGGGCAAGAGTTGAAAATCTCTGTGCTTTACTCAAATGGTGGAAGTGGTGCCCGGTTTATTTCTGCAAAAGAAGTTTGATGTATGAAATAACACATAGGAACGAAAGGGCTTGCTATTCATACTTCAGAAAATGCCTACATTGAGGGAAACAGCAAATAAAAAACATAACTGGAATGTTTACAAAGGAACGGCATCAAATCCAGGGCATGGAAACTCAAAAGTAAGGCCATCTAAAATGTCCCAGGCCTTTCGAACCATCCTAGGATCCTTTCTTTCACGATCACAAGCGTCGAGATCCTCCCTGATGTCCTCCACCCTCCGATAGGCAGCAAGTATTGCTGCATGTTGAAAAGCCTGATGCAGAAGATCAACGAGATTATCTCGCCTGCTCTTTGAGATTAGGCCCATCAGATACACCGAGTGCACCTTGTCTTCGGCATCATCCAATGCCTTAAGCGGCATGCCGGCACAGAATAGGGGAAGTGCTCCCCAGATTGCTCCCACGATAAGCTTCAAGAGAGAGGAACGTCGAGGAAGAAGTCGACCATTGTATGCACCAAAGCGACCCATGATCTCGGCACATTGAGTATTTGTAAACTCCTGGTTTTGAGAACGGCCGAGTGAGCGGATGTCTCCGTAAGAGATAATCTCATCAAGATCATACAAATGAGCAGCCATAACGTCTGAAAAAGAAAATCAGTGAGAGTTAGTAGACAGACTGATTAGAAAAGCTTATTGAAACAGATACGGGATTTACACAACTCTTGATGTCCCCATGGAGAAAACAAATTCTAATCATGACAACTAACAAATTCGAATTTTCGAGAAATCCTAAAAAAAGAATCTCATTTAATAAGCGACCCTTCGGGTCAAGGAGTCAAACTCCTCGAGAGCAATGCTCTGCAAACAGGAGTGACACCTGTCAAAATTAATTATGAGGGGAATTCAAAAATACCCCGAGAATTCTAAAGAGCCATGCTCTGTAAAAATAATGGAATAACCCATCAAAATGCTTAAAAGATCTCTTAGGATCTAAGATCTAATAAGGGAAAAGCCCTGTTAAGAAACCCTAAAAAGGTTTTCTTGAAGATCTATGATCTAAGTAGAGCAAAAGGCTCTGATAATGAGTGAAACTCTAGATTATTAATCCCTTTAAAGATTAATCTTTACCTAGATAAATCTGACAGAGTTTTAACTCTTAACTTTCTTAAAAAAGAGAGCAATGCTCTGAATAAAAGTTCTCAAAGAAGAAGATGAAAATCATCTAAAGGACCAAAGGTCCTATTTATAGGCATTGAAACGCCTCTTCAACTTCTGAGTTGATCCAAGGGCGCAGATGCTGCCACCGCTGCACTCACGTGTGGGCCACGTAAGCGCAACGGAGGGGGCATTTGTTTCCCCCAATCAGAGCAAAGCTCTGTTTTAAAATTCAAAATTCGAAAATAGAAGTAACGCTTCAGATCCAGCGCTAGGTGCGCTGCGCGCCACGTGTCAAACACGAATGCGCTAGCACCAGGTGCGCTGCGCCCTAAGCAGTGTACCATGTGTGCGCTAGCGCTAGACGCGCTGCGCGCCACGTGTCAGACACGGGTGTGATAGCGCAGGCTGCGCTGCGCTCTGGGCAGCGCACCACGTGTCAAACGTAGGTGCGCTGTGCTCTGAGCAGCGCACCATGTGCAAAGCATGGGTGCGCCAGCGCTGGAATTATAAAATTCCCCACCGTTAGATCAAAAGATCTAATAATAATGATAAATCATTAATTAATCAGAATTAAAATTCTATTATGGAAAGATTTTCTCAACCTTGTTAAAAACAAGAAAATTGCCTTCTATAAAACAGAAGCGCTAGGATCAAACATCCAACGGTGGGGAAACATCCCTAAATCAATCAGAGAAAAATCTCTTTAACCGATTTAACAAATCAATTTACCTTATATAAAGGCCCCAAGACTTCAAGTCTGATATAGAGAAACCCCCTACAAATTTTGAGAAGACTCAAAAGAAAGAGAGAAAGCTTTTGAAAGAAGATCATTTCTTCAGGTAAAAAGAATGATTCTTGAACAAAGAGATGAAATCATCTCATTAAAATAGAAAAATTATCTTCTTAAAAGATCATAAATCTACAAAAGACCAAGGTCATTTATAAAAAGAGATCAAAAGATCTCATCATAAAAACAAAAGAAGCATTTACTTCATTCACAGATCATTGATCTACAAAGGAAAAGCCCTTTCAAAAAAAATAAGAACTGTTGTTCTTGAATCTTGAGGTAAAGGCTTCTTTAAAAAGAACATAAATTTGTTCACAGATCATAAATTTGATCAAATGCGCTCTGCGCTATTGAAAAGTGCCTTGCACTCTTGAACTGCGTTTCTGCGCTCCTTAGATCAGCGCTCAGCGCCAAATGCGCTACGTGTCAACCATGTATGCAACTGCGCTTTGCACTTCTGAAATAGTGCACTGCGCTCATGGGCTGGCGCTCAGCGCCAAGCGCGCCACGTGTCATTCAAAAGTGTGCCACTAAATTGATAGCGCAATACGTTCATAGACTAGCGTTTAGCGCTCATAAACTGGCGCAATGCGCCCATCATCTGGCGCTTAGCGCCAAGCGCGATACGTGTCCTTCTCGTGTGCGCTACTTGGCAGAAGCGCACCGTGCTCTTTAACTGGCGCAAAGCGCCTGGCGCGCCACGTGTTGCGCCGACAGAACATAAATTGTTCTGATGAATGCGCTGTATTCAATACAAGACAAAAAAGGTGTCAAGATCTAATGCTCAGTATTATTAAAAGGGCCAAGCCCAAATAAAGGCTCAATAGCCAGAATAAACAAAATATTTATTGGACTTAGCCCAAGATTGGCCATAAGTCCTTAACTTATATTTAATTGAGCACATCTGCTCATGAATATTTCAATAGATCTTAGTCCCAAATTGGGCTACAAATCTTTCAACCAACTTACACCGGTTCGAGGGTACATCTCTTTACTCCTCTGATATCTGTCGTTATAATCCTTCAACGTCTTGAGAGAGGTGACGGGTCCCGACAACCACACATTTCACGGACTGTGGGGTCCTTAAACTCATGGACTATGATGTCCTTAAACTTTATATACTACGACGTCTTTAAACTACGGACTGTGGGGTCCTTAAACTCATGGACTACGATGTCCCTAAGCTCGGACTGTGGGGTCCCTTTAAACCCACGGACTAAGATGTCCTTAATCTGGACTGTGGGGTCCTTAAGCCCATGGACTATGATGTCCTTAACCTTGGACCACCATGTCCTTAAACTGGTAATTGACGGCAATGTCCCTAAACTAAACAATAGAGTTCAAATGCTCTTTTGTTGGATCTAAATGATCCTGTTAAGTTGATCTTAGTCTAAAAGTAGACTAACGTGTCCTTAACAAACGTTGAGTCGATCTTAGTCTAAAATTAGACTAATGTATCCTTAACAAACGTTTAAGTTGATATTAGTCTCAAATGAGACTAACGTATCCTTAAACCTAAACCAAAACCCAAATCTAAGAAAATACGGATTTGGACTAATCCACGCCCTACGGGCGACAACATAAATTAGTCTCCGTATACAATCCACGGGCAACCAAAAAAAAAAACACTCACGACACAAAGTGACCATCTGGAGAAGGAGAAAGTTGTTACTGCGATGCGGTAGCATAATTAACTGCAGGGGCTTGCGCCTGCAGGAAGAGCGTCCCCACAATCAAAAACCCCTCAAATGAGGGGGCGTCTAACGAAGTCTGCTACATCGGCCGCATCCGTTTAAACCTTCGATACATGGTGCCATAAATCAACTTGGCATCTTCGGAGAGGTGGACGGATAGCACCAATTAGCATCTGCCCCGAAATTCAGGCAAGACGTTCGCCGCGTCTTCGCGCGTCTTTCGGCGGGGAACAACCTCTTGCCACCTTATTTCGATTTAAATATAAATGAAAAAACTATCTGAGGTGTTTTCATTCTAAAGGTATTTTTGTATAAATACAAAAATACGTCCCCGCAAATACATGCCCGTATTTGTATCGAAATATGAATAGCCAAGAGATAGAAAAATATAATGAATATAATACTAGAATATACATATCAATATATACACACACACACACACATACATACAAATTATTAAATCAAAACTTGATTTAATAATTCAGCTTAATTCTAAGCCGGCTGGTGTTATCATCCGCCTGATTAAAGTCTGTATAGCTAGTACACATACCTAATCGGAACTCTACACGTATCAATATACGGCTAAACCATGAAAACGCTCTGTGTGGGACTCTAAAAACTCGACAATACGCTGGCAGTGGGTTTAACCACAAGCACGTCGGCGACACTAGCTGTACGTAACGGCTAATCAGGTATTGAACGAAAAGAAGGCCGACGAGAAAACTCATCTGTACCCCTACTGAGCCTGTCTATGACAATCTCTGTACAGTCCGGTTTGTTCGCCTAAAAGTATCGCATATCAGGTCTAGGAATGAATAAAGTCAGACCCCTAATAACGCGATAATTCATGTCAGTGTGAAACCCATCACACTTGAGAAACTACTTATCCAAATCAGTAAATCTTGTCCACCTTGGCTAAGAATTTCTGGTGATGGCAACCCGTTCACAGTGCGACATCTACCTTTAATATCGGGAAAGACGAATCCCTAATGATCCGCTCACTGCTTCTATATGGCTCGGGACTATACCTAACTAAAACCTATTTGCACGACTCTTTTGAGCCGTGGTAGGGTAGTAATCAAAGCACAGTAGGAACTCACACGAGACAAATGACGATCTTAGGTCGACAAACTAACAAGCACTCATGTCACCTGAGAACTGCTATCTGATAATAGGTATAATACCATCTAGCATATTCCTGGCGAGTCCGTCCAATATAACTCATAACCCAATGAACACCTGTATACAATCTTTGGTGATCAACTAGCACCAATGGCTGTGAGACCGGCCATCGCCCCTCGTCGGGGTCAAGAAACGTATACACTAGTCTACTCTGGAATATCGATACCTAGTCTCGATATTCCTACGACTAGAAACATTTAAGGCTTTGCTTATAAACTACCTGGCCTCTCTAGTATGATCGCCATCATAACTCTGGTAGTCAAACAAGAATCCTATAGGCTCTATCAACATGTAAAAGTGATCCGTAATATTACATAATGCATGTATATGATGATAAAGTCAAAGCAGATAACATATTATCATCTCGAGTAAGATTGTTCTATCTGTATAGATTCTCCCTCAATCATCATAATCGTCTGCCTACGATTACAATAATTGCCTTGAGGGCACTATAGCCAACAATCTCCCACTTGCACTTAAGGCTAATTATGCGGCGTCGCAAGCTTACAGACCGTATGCTGCCAAACACACAACTTCTCTGCTAATCAGTTTCGCAAAGCATGTTTGCGAAAATTTCACGTTCGAGAAATAGGCTCAGTGAGTGGATCCGCTCCAATATTTCTATCTTTATCTCTGTATATCTCACCTTCGCGGAGAACGACTATCTTCCGAAATGAGCAATAATTGCATTAGAATTTGTTTGGATAGCTGATGGGACCATGGTCATAAATGAACATCCAAATTCAACAAACTACTTAGGTTGTATCCAATTGCTGATGTAATCAGCTCCCAGCGTCATGACCACCTCAGTATCCTGCTTGGAAATCTATCCAACACACTGCACCTCAAAAGAGGTAAAACAATTAACTCTGACAGCCACTGTCATCCAGGTCACTTTGGAAGCCTGAAGCGATAACCGCTTCATACAGGAGGCTGTTGTTACCATATACCAGGGACATCCTCTTATGTTCAAAACTGATTTCCAATGTTTCTCCAGAATTGGATTAATATCTGCTTACTACACCTGGTGCAAAAAGCAAAATCTGGTCTAGTACTTGACAAAGCATGATTGACTCAATTGCCTAAGTAAGTGATATGTCATTCATCCAAATCTCTCTTCTCATCAGTTTAGAAGACATCTCTTTAAAGAGGGTGACTCCATCACCTGTGGGTACACCACCATGCCAGGAGTTATCCATTTTAATAACACTTTAGAATAGTTTCAAAGTACCCGAATTGGGACACTTCCCAAATCTAGATCTAAAACCATAGATCAATCATTAGAATTCTTGATATTTTGTCCAGATCCTATGTGGAGAAACATATGTGACAACTACAGTATAACCGGTCATAGTATAGGAGCATCACTACCTATCAGGAGTACGTCATCCAAATACCAGGGCATCACTCCCTGCTACCTTCTTAACATGTCCATTTGTTGTTCTGATGAAGTAAAACTCTATGATTGTCAAATCAAAAATAGATTATCTATATCCGCTATACTTGTTTTAGTCTATAAATAGACATAAGCTGCTGACCCACCACGCTTCCGCTGCTCTCACTGACTACAACAACCTCTGGCAGAGTCATATATATATGCACTTCTAAAGCTAATTTAGAACGACGTTATAATCATCCACCTACCAGATCTCATAGTATAGAACAACAGTAGTGGCATGTTTGGGTCATCAAAATTTTCCTATCACCGTCTTTGAGAAGACCGAAATACCACTCGAGTAGCTGAGGTTACCCACGAAATCTGTGGAGTGGTTAATGGATTGTCGAATTCAACTGAATCCTTAGGTTCTACTAAAAATTCAGTAACCATTAATGGTTCTAAAATCACTTCCAGTTTTACCATACTCCCACTAATATTTTTTGAAAAGAATTCATTATACTAAAACGGGCAACGAATCAAGAATAATATAAGTATCGATCCTGCAAATGATAGAATGTTAACCATCTTCAAAGGTCGGGATAACCCATAAACTGTCATTACTGAAACGTGCCTTGAGTTTATCCGGATTCTGGTTTTAAACATAAGCCAGACAACTCCATATACCTTAACATCGTTAAGATATGAATCTATTCTATATTCAATATAGAAAACAAATACACTAATTTAATTGGAAGCAGATTCAAAAATCATTCAGTTGTTTTCTGTGCATTTCGACTAAATGGAAGAAGGCCATGCAGTATTATTTATCAAGAAGCACATCCACGGATGAGTAAGCTGAGAAAGAAGCAAGTTCTCAAATATATTACTTATGACGGAATACCTAGTATAAATATCTACATTTTCGATCACCTCGAAAAATATTTATACTTCCAACGCATGGTTCTCTAGTTTATTCTTATACCTATAACTTCTCAAATTTTGGACCTTGTATTCCAACAAAATGCGTGTCTAAATCCAGAGAAGTTATAAGCAAACGGAATATAGTATGAGTACCAACCCCTTGTCCTAATGGACAATGGACAACATACAATATTTTGTATAACTCCTCTGAGTTTAATAACTTAAACCATGTGTGTCGTAAGTTGAAAACTATGTTATGCTTAAGAAAAATTACAACGTTATTGAATACACCTTACCTAATTATCAACTGATAAAAGTAAATATCATAAACATAATTTCAAAAGGTTATATCTCACTTTATAAAATAAACGTACAGATATATCAGTTTGAAATTGGTGCATAACAACAGATATTTAAAACCAAATATTTGTCGTTAGGTAATACCCAGGTGATTTCCTCAAATATCACCAATTACAAAGAATTTTGATATTGAGAATTTAATCACCCAATTCCCAATATTCTATTCCCACTCAACATCTGTAATGCCATACAGATATGAGAATCAAGTCTGGTAAATAAACACCCTGGAGTCAGAATCTAATTGGGAAAGCAGTTTTCAATTAACATCACACAGTAAGATTGAAACATGAAAATGTTTTGAAGGAGTGGCCTAGTATTCCTAATAACGCCTCTTCCACTATCCAGATTCATGGCAGCAGGCGCAATTTCCATTATTTTTACTCCAATCCTTTTATATGTCTTTATTTCTTACCTTCTATATATCATACTTAGGCTAATTGGTTTTTTTCTTTCCCTACCTTTCGACACATACCTAAGGTTTGAAAGAAAAATATCCAATAAGCGTAATATGTGTACTCTCCTAATACTAGGAGCCCTCGCAATCTGGGAGAAGGTAAAGAGAAAAGACAACTGAATAATCCTATTCAGTTTTCTCAGAACCGGAATCCATCCTCGAACTTAAACAAGTTTTTTCGAGTTTGTATGTAACTATACGACGGTATACCCAAGAAATATGGATTTTCGTAGTAATATGGAGTGTTCTGGAGAAATGCAACGAAAAGTAGGAGTGGCAGGGATATATGTAATTTTGTCGTGAATCATGAAAATCCAAACGCCAAAGTGTGTAAGAACATTCGGTTAACTTAGTTCATGAGTTTTAGTTTAAAGTAAGTCATGGTCGCAAATCAAAGAGAGAAAAGAAACACTCAGCGTGCACTCTAATCTAAATTAGATTGGTTAATCACTTTATCTAATCAGGGTGGCTCCCACTGTTTCTTGAATTCTCCTTCAAATCCTGAAAGGAGAACTAGTCAGGATTATGTACATCTTACAAGTTCGCTAACTATTCAGTCAGGCCAGTATTGATACTCCGAGGGAGGTCCCCCATGTTTTCGCGGACACAATTAAATAACCCCGTTTCCGCAGAGGCGTAATATCGTTAATACTTTCTAGACACCTAATATGTTAGCTAATTGTGAAGCAAAAATCTCCCGAAAAGTAATACATACTCATCAGTGGAATCGGGACCATTGTGTAATAATTTTGATGGAAGCCAACCAAAATTACTACACTCCAGAAGGTATGCACAAACTTGACAAGTTTCCCTTATATTTGAAACTCCCGATATGGTTTTTGCCCCTGACGGCTTATGATCTTGACTGGGTCAATAAACCATAAGCCGCTGGTCAAGTTCAACCCGCCATTCTCTTGATTGCATTAAACCCTCCCGCATGAGCCCTTAACTAGATCAATAAGGCCACACGACTGTCCTAACCAATCACATCTCTAAGAACAGAAAAGTACCACTTAGCTACCGTATATTACGTCTTGACTAGGTCAACAAACGCAGTACGAATACTAAACACTACTAATCTGAAATGATGGAGGGCTACGACTAGTTTTCGGCGAAAAACCTTTAACGTAATGAACTTGATATCGTTGAAGGAACTGGAGCATTTTTGAAAAGGAGTGGTTTAGGCTTCCCATTTTAAAAACGAGTGATTTTGTAGAAAACCGATGGTTTTGAAGAAAACCGATGGTCTTGAAGAAAACCGAGTAGTTTATAGTCACGTAAAGTTTTGCTAAAGAGGTCACACCCTGTGAAGGGATCTAAGCTCTTTCCTTATCGAATGAGGTGCATGATATTCCTAATTGAATACCTTGATGCAAAGCAAAAGGAAACGCCTATAGTTTTCAAAAATTGGTTCCAACAATATCATTTAGGTTTGTTTTCCTTGTATTAATAAGAATTAATGCAGTCCCATCAATTAAACATATCATGCCAAAAAGAAACGAAAATAGGCACGCACATATATGTCATTTGCATTCGCCACAGGGTCCCGAGTCTTCACCGTAAGGTTACTTAACTTACGGCAGGGCGGGGACAGAACTAGTCCGTATGCAAAACACATACACACACATATAGCGTCTAATATATATAAAATATATATAGCAACAACATTCGTCTCACACATGATAATATAGCAAACACAGAATCACAGCGGAAGCAAACACAGTATGAAAATGCAGATAATCTAGGAAAAGTACATTTCAATGGAGCCAAATATGAAATATAATTTTCTGGTCGTGTGGATAACTCGTAGTATCGGATCCTAGACCCCTACGAGTGCGGTAAGCTACCCGCCAATCTTAGAAGCAATGCAACATCAATCAATGAAATGAGTGGGCCACCCAGCACTTCCAAAATCTGGTGACTTAAGCACCCCTCCGTGGGTTAACCTATATCCCCTACGAGTGCGGCGAATAGCCCGCCAATTCTAGAGTAAGGCACTCCAGTCTCAACGCCATAAAATGGAGGCTCGTCGCCTTTTAGAACTCGGCTACTCGAGCACTCCACCGCGGGGTAATCCTAGTCCATGTAATGAAAACCTAAATATACAACGGCGACTACGTCCGCAATCAGGACGCGCCCCAAAAAATAATACAAGCCGCGATGGCGGCAGTCCACATGTCGGATGCTCGCCATGCAATATGAATATGCACAACATCACAGAGCTATCTAATACGTACACCGGCCAATCCATCTCGACCCTCCAACACAACCATAATCACAGAGCCGCACAGAACATCAACACGAATATCATGTACATATAGCAACCGTTCAGATTATACCGCGCTATGATATTCACGATCGCAGAAACAAATGCACAGAAAAACATGAATTTAAAATTTCGATCGATTAAAACTTTCCGTATTGGACCCAAGTACAAACCAGTACACAAACAAATCATGACCAAAACTAAAATTCCAAAAATCACATTTCCATGTATTAGAGCCCCAGAAAAAATTTGAAGCACTGTACTCAAAATTTGGGCATGGATTAGCCGCATTTGGCGGCGATTCTGTGGCCGAATTGTGGACTTAGGTGTCTAAATTTTCTTTTTAGTTCTAATTTTGCCTACACATATTTTTGATACAACCTGAAATTTTTTTTGACCAACTTTGAAATTCAAACAGCAAGCAAAATATCAGAAATGTGAATCGAAAAATTCCGTCGATCAAAACTCTAAATTTGTGCAAACAAGTATAGCCTTTAGCCCAGCTTTGATACCACTGTTGGGAACTCATGCACACTAGCAACTAATTTTAGAAGATAACAACATGGATTTTAAAAAATTTCTAGATTAGTAAATTTCCAAAATTATGAATCAAACGAAAGTGCTAGAACTTGTAAACAAAAACCTAATGAGCTAAACTGATCTACTATATGTAGAATACTCACATCCTCAAATTTTCTTCAAGGGCTTCAATGTTGGACTCTGGTATGCTCTCAAGAGCTCCGAATCATGCTTGCAAGTCGGTCCTCCTTCGCCGAAAATGATCCACCCGAGGGAACCAAGTCTAAACTCTAGCTTCGCACAAAAATGACCTGGTGAAGCAACAAAGGATCACAACTTGATAAGAAGTGATGTTTAGAGATATAGTGTGAGTGATCTAGTATTTTTCTTTCTCTTTATCTTCTTGTTTCTCAACACATAAGAATGTAAAAGATGAAGAAGTAAGAGGAGCCATGGAGGAGAGAGCAAGTGAGGAAAGTGTCATGGGTGAGAAAAATGAGAGCTACTACTAAATTCAAGCATAACCATTTCTTCTTTTTGATAAAAGAATTTTTTCAAATAAAAATTCCAACCATGTTTAAATAGTGATGACAAATGAATTAATTAATTCATTTGTCATCCCTTTCACCATATCCCTTGCCACCTTGCATGCCGCCCCATTTCCATTTAAAAATAAACAGAAAAAACTATATGAGGTGTTTTCCCTCTAAAAGTATTTTTGTATAAATATAAAAATACGTCACCGTAAATACATGCCAATATTCATATCAAAATATGAAAACCCAAGAGATAGAAAAATACAATGAATATAATATTAGAATATACATATCAAAATATATATATGCAAATTATTAAATCAAAACTTGATTTAATAATCTGGCTTAATCCTAAGCCGGCTAGTATTATCATCCACCCGATTAAAATCCATGTAGCTAGTATACATATTTAATCGGAACCATACACATATCAATATACGGCCACTACATCATTTCGTCTGAACCGGGAAAACCCTCTGTGTAGGACTCTAAATACCCGACAATATGATGGCAGTGGGTTTAACCACAAGCACGTCAGCGGCACTAATGTATGTAACGGCTACCCAGGTATTGAACGAAAAGAAGGTCGACGGGCAAACTCATCCGTATCCCTATTGAGCATGTCTGTGACAATCTCCGTACAGTCTGATCTGTTCGTCTAAGAGTATTGCATATCGGGTCTGGGGGTGAATAAAATCAGACCCCTGATAACGCGATAATTCATGTCGATATGAAGCCCATCACCCATTGAGAAACTACTGATCCAAATCAGTAAATTTTGTTCACCTTGGCCATGGATTTCTGGTGATGGCCACCCATGCACAGTGCGACATCTACCTCTAATATCGGGAAAGACGAATCCCTGATGATCTGCTCACCGACTTCATGTGGCTCGGCAATGTACCCAACTAAAATATGTTTGCACGACTCTTTTGAGCCGTGGTAGGGTACTAATCAAAGCACAGTGGGAACTCACACGAGAAAATTGACGATCTCAGGTCGACAGACTAATCTGCACTCATGTCACCTGAGAACTGCTATCTGACAAGTATAATACCATCTATCATGTTCCCAGCGAGTCCCAATGAACACCTGTTTACAATCTTTGGTGACCAACTAACACCAATGGCTGTAAGACCGGCCATCGCCCCTCGTCGGGGTCAAAAAACGTATACACTAGTCTACTCTGAAATATCGATGCCCAATCTCGATATTCCCACGACTAGGGACATTTAAGAATTTGCTTATAGACTACCCGGCCTCACTAGTATGATCGACATCATCTAACTACCGGTAGTCAAGAAAGAATCTTATGGGCTATATCAATATGTAACAGTGATCCATAATACCATATAATACATGTACATGATGATAAAGTAAAACCAGATAGCATACTATCATCTCAAAAGTAATACCATTCTACCTATATAGGTCTTCCCTCAATTATTATAATCGTCATGCGATTACAATAATTGTCTTGAGGGCACTATAACCAACACTATTATTATGTACTGCCCCAGGTACTCTAGTATTATGTACCGCCCTAGATACTATAATATTATATACCGTCCCAGGTACTCTGTTATTTTCTTGTGCTTGATGCACTCTTGAAGGGCTTAAACATCTAGCTTAACTTATGTTTTAAATGGTCATGACCGAGATATACACCGAGGGTGTTGGGAGTTAAGGATGTATCATTCAGTTGATTTATGATTTGGTTGGACGCCGTCTTAACTTGCGTTAGAATGGAAAACTTTCATACTATTGATACTGCCATATCTATTTATTCATAAGATGTACCACATTTTAGTATATATATTTCTGGATTCATATTGTAATTGTTTATATATGTCATTTTGCTACATGATTATCAAGCCTTTCTATTTATTAATAACCTACTTGTTTCCATGATTATAATTTAAATCCCTGAACTATACCATCATGTCTATATTAACATTATATTCTTCGTTATTAAGCATTTTTAAAAACATGTTTATTTTATGGTGATTCTCTTGTATGTGTTGCATATTTTTAAGATTTTTATAATTAAGATTATACTTTTCCAATTTATTAACGTCTTTTAAATACTTTGTATTTTATCCTTTATTTTCCAAGTTTAAACATTTTTTTAATAAGAAACTTACCGAGTTTTAGTTCGCTGACGGCATTACTTTTTTTTCTTATTGGGGAATGCTATCAGACGACTGTGGGACAGATGGAGAGACGATGTATGTGACAGAACCGACAGAGGAACAGTTCAACTATCCATCTTTACAAGACGATCACTAGTTTTGTAGTATGTTTTTTTGTTCGAGGCTATAATTCTTTATTCCTAATTAGTTATTGTTCTTAAAATTTATAATAAATGTTGATGGAATATTATTTATCTATCTTGGTGGCTTAAATTTAGTTTGCATATTCCAGACGCTTACCCTCTCCATATAGGGAAGAGAGGCTTTTCAATATGAATACGTTTGCAGGCTTGTCGCTCTCGCTCCTTATCTTTTGGGAAGCGGAGCGTGACAATATCAAACAAGAAAAGAATCATCACTAGAAATATAAAACATGTCATAATCGAGCGTACCTTTGATTTCGAAGTGTTATGGCTAGTAGCTGGTAGACTTGTTAGGGTTAGATCGAACGTCAACGTTTGTTTGCAGGCATGTTCAGAACACACTATTATGTATGTATCGCCATCTAACTCTATAGTTTATAATAATGACTGTATAGTTGTGGGTTTGTATTTGACACGTAGCTGAACTCAAGTCGAAATTTTTTCTAATATGACTAACGGTCAGGGAGTGTTGTGTAAGAGAATGTATCCTTGAAGGGTTTTGATGATGAGCTTTAATCACATGATGGTTTGAGGAAGATCAAATAAACAACAAGTGATTTTTGTGAAATAAGACTGACATATTAATGCATATATAAAAATAAGCTACAAAATGTTGCAATTGAACTAGGGGTGAAATCATGTTGGGTTGTGGGTTATTTATTAAATTTGTACCTGAACTGAAATTTAAACCATCCCAAACCACCGATTTACAATTGTATACACCCAAACCCTCATGCATGTACGGGTTTGGATGAATTTCGGGTTCTACAAGCTCCTTGCAAGCCTTTGGATAAGGTTTGAGATTCGTGCAAATCTTTTTTGCACACACACTCTCTCTTCCGTTGCACGAATCTCAAAGCTCATCAATGGGCTTGTAGAGAAGATTTTTCCTTCGTCACGGACAGCCCACTTCAGACTCTATAACAACCTCCCCTCATCCTTCTCCTAATAACGAAAATACCCTTCAATCGTAACTGACTAAACTACCCTCTCCTACGTGGGCAACCCCATCTCCCTCACGTGCGCCCCTCGTGAGCATACCCAACCTACATCCCGACTACCATCCAAAATTACAAAACTACCCTTAAGGGTTTCTCTCTCTCTCCTTTATTGGTATAAATTTTATTCCTCTCGAACCTCTGGGGCTCTTTCTGCATTCTTTTTAGTTTGTGTGCTTGAAACCCCCTTCAAGATCTCTTTCCACATACATTGCCATTTCCATTAATGCCAAGCTCTTTCCTTTCATTTCCCAAATTTAGTAATCATTAAATGCCCACCAACCGATTTGAATTCAAAAAATTAATTCAAAAAATTAATCCCCTCCAAAAAAAACCCCCTTCTCTTTGGTAACTCTAGTTCAAAAAATCATGAAGAATTGCAATTTCTTGATATGGGTATGTTTCATTGCTGTATGTTTTTCGGGCGCCGAAGGGGTTGGAGTGAATTGGGGGACGGTGGCATCTCATCAGTTGCCGCCGAAAACAGTGGCTGATGTTACAGGACAATGGGATCAGAAAGGTGAAGCTTTTCGATGCCGATGCTTCGACGATGAGCGCCCTTGCGGGGACCAATATCGAGGTAATGATCGCGATTCCGAACGATCAGCTTGCTGTTTAACAAACAAATGGAAGCCGCCCGATCCTAGCAAGGTTTTCCCTTATTTAACGCCGTCTTGGATACCCCTTGGGGGGTACCCAATCGTCGGAGACCCCCACAAACAGAGAGTTCCCCGACTGCGGGGGGCTCCCCTAAAAGGGGAAACCCCTGACTGTGGGACCCTTCCCAAAAGGGGAGGGCTCCCGCCCACGGGGACCCCTCCCCCAAGGGGGAGGTCCCCAGCTTCAGGGACCTCCCTCCCAAGGGGGGCCCATTTTTGGGAACTTTCTCTCAGGGTAAGTGCCCCACTCCAATTAAAAGAAATTTTAAAAATGGAAAATATAGAAGTAAAAGGAAAAGGAAAATAAAATATAACCGAACAAAACAAAAATAAATAAGAATAAAACACAAAATCAAAATGAAACAAAATATAAATAAATGAACAAATAAAAATGAGATGAATCTGTCTGCATTTTAAAAAACATAAACGTTTCGTATTGAGTTCGTATGATTTGCACTACTCGTTAATCGGAGATTCATTTGCTTCAGAGCAAGGAGTAATTAACCGCAATTTTGTCCGCAGCTGTCGGAGATTAGGATCACCACAATCAATAAAGCCCGCCTATCCTACACGGGGGAATCTATACAATACCCGATAAGCGAGTGCATTCATATCTCAATATGGTAGCAAAAAACAATCTACAACTGCATTATATAATCTCAATTAGAAGATGCTATAAGGGTACTCAGGCACATTATATTTTAATTCCGAATATATGAAGATAACATACCAAAGTTTAGGGAATGAGTATTTATAATGTCAGGAAACACTTTACTTAAAAGTTTAAGCTGGTAGGTTATGAGATAACAATTTATGTTATATCAAGCTAACATACCTCTTAACCCCACCCCATCCCCACCACACACACACGAGGGTCTTTGGGCCGCTTCCACAGGATACTCTTGCTTATAAAGACGGAATAGATACAATAAATGTATACCTAGATTTAAAGTAATGGGATTTAAAACCAAAACCTTTAAGAAATATGATGTTCTGACACAATGTCAAGACACACATTGCCCACTGCCTCAAGCAGTTAGGTTCAGAAATAACAGTGTATATCAACCAAACAAAAGAGTCGAGATTTTTTATCATCAAAAGAGTCGAGATTTTTTATCTCATCAGAAGAAAATTCAGCGTGAGAATGAGTGTCCCCAGCACTTAATCTTAACAAATTTTGAATTTGAACCCACAATTGGACTTGAACACATTTGGTGCAAGGACCCTTTTTGTCCGGATACCCATCGGAGATACTGAGGGGGGCATATGTTGGCTTTGCTTTGCTTATTTTAGAACTTAACTTTCTAGAATTGCTTTGGTTACTAAAGTTAAAAAAAAATGTCCAAGAAATTAAATACAGGTTTCACTACTTAGACTGTGCAATACTCATTGATAAGCATACAAAATTGTAGCTTCGTCTGTTTGTGCTATTTCTATATAGAAAAAATAACATGGGACAATCCATCATAGCACTGAATGAATCAATGTACTAAACAGTTTGAGCGTTGAAGTTTGAAGTCAGGCTAACTGCAGTTTGAGGGTTGTTTGCAAGCCAACTTCACAATTGGAGTTATCTCTAATTTTGATCAGATTGGAGCTAAAATAACTGTGATTTTGGGCTGAAACTTTACGGTTATCTCAACTCCAAAATGGTTGATAAATAGGGAAAAGTTAGACTTTTGGAGTTAAGGCTCCTAACATATGAAACTACAGTTTAAAAAAATTAACTCCATTCCCAAACAGGGCCTAAGAATTTGAAATTGGATGAGATAAATTAAGTCATAAAGTGAAGAACTACGGAAGTCGACCTTCATATTATTTTTTTCCCTCTATTAAGTTTCCACTTTCTAGAACTGCTTGATCCATTTGCTATCAACAATTGAGAGAGAGAGAGAGAAGACTCTCTCTCTGCCGAAATCAAGAGATAGCCAGATTCAATCAGATGGGTTTCCGTTCAATATTGAGCCATAAAAATCTAATCTTTACACGAAGATAACAATCAATGATATAAAAATAGCCAAATTCACCAAATGGGCAACTGAAGCTTCCCTATTTCTTCCACAATAGGATCCAAAACCTCGAAAAGTGATGATGCTCGATATCGGTGATTCCCCAGATCATGACACGTGGCAGAAGACGTATCCCAGAGCTTATAAGAAATGACCAAGAACGTTACATTGGAAGCACATCCCGGGCCTACGACCCGAGGATGTTCCCGACCTTCGTTCAGGCCACCCCCAGCTCGCATCCGAGCTATCATAGAACCAAGATGCCTCGGCCTCCCGCTCATTCCCGAGCCTCCCGCCGAGCTCATCTTCCTCGGTCTCACCGACCGACCCACAACACAGATCACAGGCGCCTTCGCCACGGCTCCGCGAATCTCACCATGCGCGAGATATCCACCACCCATGATCCTGCAACTCACGCCATCACGATCCCCCATTAATGAGCATATCTCGTCATTAATGAGGGATCCTGCCTATCACGCGGGTGTGACGCCAGGGGCGTAACGGCCGGCGTGAATCTCGCGTCCGCCTACCCAGGGCTGCCACTATATAAACCCCTCTCTCAGACGACTGAGGTAAGCCAATTTCATCCCAATAAGCCGTTACTCTGCCAAAATACCCCGTCTAACTTGATCGTCGGAGGGTCCTCGGTGGCACAACCACCCTGGGATTTCTTTGCAGGTAGCTCGGCCTCAACCACATCAAAACCCATTGAGATCCACACGCTCCAGGAGGCCACCCTCCAACTCAATCTCAGCCATTCATCAGCGCTCACAGCAGATCAACAGAAGATAACATCTAAAGGAGATCCAAAGATCCATCAGTTGGCGTCGTCTGTGGGAATCTAGTTCCACTCAATTAAAGTTCATCTTTTGATCCCGACTTCATGGAAAGCGGTCACCGCGACGATCCAAGCACCAGCCGTCGGCCTCCCTGCAGCGGAGACGAGGGAGAATCCCCTCCTCTCCCGAACGCCATTCACGTTCTATCCGCTCAGATAGATCGACCTACGTCCGTTGTGGACGCCCTCGTCCGTGTCCAAACGGTCGGGCAAGCTCCCTAGGTCGCCGCTCCCACACCTCGGGACCGGGACCCCTACAGAGGGAGAGAAGACTCTGTCCGCGTTGACACTAATGAACACCGCCTCGCTGTCTTCGGCGGCCGCAGATCCCACGGGCCAACATATTCAATGACCCGCTGGGTGCCGCACAGCTTAACACCGAGATCTTACGCCAGAGCGCCTCTCCCCAAGCCCCATCGCGCCCTCGTCCCTCTCCAGGAGGTGTCGGTCAGCTCGCCTGCGCCCAGGCATGACCGGCACCCCCTCCCTTGACGGGGTCGCGTGCATGGGACTCGTCACGGTAGCTCGAAGACAACCTCTCCAGGGGACCTGAGGAACCTCATCGAACGAAACCGAGGCCGTGGCCAGGCAGAGGTCTCCAACAGCAGAGGCCAAAAATCGGAGTGTGCCGAATCGTCAGGATACCACGACTGACTCGACGCCCTCGAAAAGAAGATCGAAGGCATGCATCGGGAGAATCGTCCTTCGAGCGACGGGGCTAAATATGTCGCCGACTCGCTCACGAAGCCCTTCACCAAAGAGCTTCTCGTCGTCCGCGTCTTCTCCCGGAACAAGCCCCCGAAAGTCTCACTTTTCGACGGGAAGTCTGACCTGAAGAACCATCTGGACGCGTTCACGGCCGGGATGAGTTTCCAGGACTGTTCCGACGCCGCTCAATGCCGTGCTTTCCCCGCCACTCTCATCCGCTCCGGACAAGACTGGTTCCGAAGACTCGCGCCACGCTCAATCTCTACCTTCGATGAGCTGGCCATCCAATTCCTCGGCCACTTCGTCGGGAACAGACGGCAGAAGTGGACCGTCGACCATCTCTTCACCATAAAGAGCGACGACAAAGAATCATTCAAAGAGTACGTCACCCGCTTCTACAACGCTCTCCTCGAGGTCCCAGAACACCGGGACGAGACGGTCATCACGGCCCTCAGGTCGGGTCTTAGGCACAAGGAGTGGCAACGCTCCTTTATATTAGCGCAACCTAAGACCATGGCCGAAGTAAAGGCCTGGACCGAACGTGAGATCCATCTCGAATCCGAGGTGAACGCCAATCTGCCCCGGACAGAGCAAACCGATCAGAAGAAAAGGGCCTGAGAGGAGAAAAAGAAGAGTGAGCGACCAAAGCCCTACTCCCTGAAGTTTTAGGAGTACACCCCGCTCAACGTCTTCCAGACGGTACTGCTGGAGGAGGCTAAGGGAGAGAGGTTCTTAAAACTCCCCCAGTCTCGAATAAGGCGGTGAAGCGCACCAGAGGCCCCTACTGCGGTTTCCACAGGTCGCAGGACCACTCCACTGAGAACTGCAAGCAGCTCCGAGACTATATCGAGGAGCTAATCCGCTCGGGGCACCTGGCAACGTACTTGCGAGACAAGCGGCAAGCCGACCGTGAGCAAGAGCAACGTCCCCCTCCCGGCGAACTGACAATCAGCCAAATCATGGCCATATCAGCGGGGGGTATGGCGAAGACCGACGAAGCTCAACGTCCCTCACCGATCGAGGGGACTGGCGGCCCCCCGAGGAAGAAGGCCAAAGCGGCCGAGCCGATCGTTTTTACCGACGAGGACCTCCACGGTATATCCCTGCCTCACAATGATCCGCTGGTGATCATAGCTCGGGTCCACCGCTACGAGATGCAGAGGATACAGGTCGACTTGGGAAGCTCGGCAGACATTCTTTTTTATGACTTCCTGCGTATGGGACTCACCCCGTCGGACCTAAGGCCGACCACCCACGTCCTTTCACGGTTCACTAACTACTCCATCCCGGCGGAATGGGTAATCACTCTCCGATTTAACATTCGGGGAGGCGAGCCGTACGCGTACCGTGCCTGTGGAGTTTATCGCCACGTGAATCCCATCGGCCTACAACATCCTCCTCGGCCGCCCGACACTGAACTCCCTCCAGGCCCAGATATCGACTTACCACCTAGCGATGAAATTCCCGCTCGACCAAGGAGAGATAGGTCGGGCCTACGGAGATCAACGAACCGCAAAGGTTTGCTTCACAGCAACATCTACGTCTGAGCGGCCAAACAATGATGTCGAGGGCGAGGGTGAAATCAGGGGTTCTCTGGACACTCGAGACAAGCAAAAAGAAGTCCGAAGGACCCCGGTGGAGCCACTAACAGAGGTCTCCCTTGTGGAAGGGGACGACGAACGAACCGTTCAGATCGGGTCGCTTTTGATGGGAACTCAGCGAGACGACCTAGTTCACTTCCTTAGAAACAACTCTGACATGTTCGCCTGGGCGCCTGCCGACATGCCCGGGATCGACCCCAAAATCATATCTTATAAGCTCGGGGTAGACCCTGGGGTCCGACCCGTCAGGAAGAAAAAATGAAACTTCGCCCCGATCAAGCAAAAGGCAATGGAGGACGAGGTAGACAGGCTCCTTGCCGCCAGCTTCATTCGAAATGTGCCTTACTCGGATTGGTTGGCGAACATAGTCATGTTCCAAAAATCAACCGGGAAGTGGCGCATGTGCATCGAATTCACCAACCTCAACAAGGCCTGTCCGAAAGACAACTATCCCCTCCCTCGGATAGATCAGCTTGTCGACAGCTCGGCAGGCCATGAGCTACTTAGCTTCATGGATGCTTTCTCCGGCTACAATCAGATCCGAATGAATCTGGCAGACGAGGATCTCACCGCATCCACAACGGACCGGAGGGTATACTGCTACAAGGTGATGCCTTTCGGCCTTAAAAACGCCGGAGCTACGTTCCAACACTTGGTCAATCGCATGTTCAAGCCGCAGATCGGCAAGAACATGGAAGTTTACGTCGACGACATGCTCATAAAATTGGTCTCATCGGAAGAACACGCCAAGGATCTGGGCGAGGCCTTCGACGTCCTCCGTAAATATTGTTAGTTATGTATATGCCCTAGATGCCATTATTGTACATATGATGTATATTGTAGTAGATACTTGGATATATGTAGAGAGGACTTTCTTGCTCGACATGATAGTAAGCTATCTGGTTTAACTTTGTCTAAACGTGTTGACTTGTATTGTGTTACTGTCTTACTCTCACATGTTGATAAAGCCCTTAGGATATATACTTGACTACTAGGACTATGATGCAGATCATACTAGTGGGGCCAGGGTGGTCCAAAAGTACATCCCATAATTGTTCCCAGTCGAGGGTGTATCGAGACAGGGCATCGATACTCCAAAGTAGACTAGCATATACGCCTCTTGACCCATATGATGGGCGATGGATGATCCCACATCCATTGGTGTTTGACATCAAGATGGTATACGGGTGCTCAGTGGAGACTGGGTATACTGAACGGACTCGCCGAGAACTCCTACATGGTATTATACCTATCGTCAGATAACAGTTCTCTGGTGACACTGGTACAGGTTAGTCTGTAGACCCGAGATCGTCATAGAGTCTTGTGTGATTCCCACTGTGATTTGATTTCCACCTTACCACGTTCATGAGAATGTGCAAAACGGTTGCTTTTCGGTACAGTCCCGAATCACATGGAGGCAATGAGCGATAGGAGGGGTTTCGTCTCTCCCGGTATTGGGAGTCGATGTTGCGCTGTGTTCGATTGGTTATAACTGGAAGTCCCTGGCCAGGGCTGATATGGAGGCCTACTGGTAAGTGTTATCGGTAGTTTCTCGACCCGTTATGAGCCTCACATCGACACGACTTATCGGTTACTGGGGTCTTGTTGGAGATGGTGCCCTCAGAGTCAATTATTGGATCACAGGCACGTGATTTGCAATGATTGAGGGAGGACCTATCCCGGTAGGACAGTCTTACTCAAGATGATAGTATGCTATTTGGTTTATCTTTATCATCGTGTACTGCTTTAGGTGACCTTACAGGTCACTATTGCACGTTGATAGAGCCCTTAGGATTCTTGCTTGACTACCAGCAGTATGAGGGCGATCATATACGTGGGAGCTGGGGTCTATAAGCACATCCTTAAAAGGTCCATAGTCGTGGGAGTTTCGAGACAGGGCATCGATTCTCCACAGTAGACTAGTGTATACAGTCGAGACCCCGACGAGGGGCGGTGGCCGGTCTCACAAGCCACTGGTGTCAGTTGGTTCACCTAAGATGTATACATGTGCTCATTGGGTTATGAGTACACCGGACAGGACTCGCCGGGAACCTGCTAGTTGGTATTATACCTGACGTCAGATAGCAGTTCCCTGGTGACATGTGTACAGGTTAGTTCATCGACCTGAGATCGTCATTTGTCTCGTGTAAGTTCCCACTGTGCTTTGATTACTACCCTACCACGCTCAAAGGAGACGTGCAAACAGGTTTTAGTTGGGTACAGTCCCGAGCCATATGGAGGCAGTGAGCGGATCTGCAGGGGTTCGTCTCTCCCGGTATTGGGGGTGAGGTCGCGCTGTGTTTAGGAGAGACAGTACATGAAAGTCCTTGGCCAAGGCATGAGATTTACTGGTAGGTATTCCAGTAGTATCTCAGGGTGTTCTGGGCTGATCTCCGACACGACTTGTACCGCTTTTGGGGGTCCGACTTTTACCAACCCCCTAGGCCTGCCATGCTGTCACGCCCCGCTTCCCAGAGTACGCAAGATTGGGCACGTGACATAGCCAACCATGCTACCTGTGGGTAGGAAGTATCCATCCACAGTCACATTACGGTTGTAAGGATATCAAGAACAAGATAAAAACTAATCTAATACATGTCCAAATCCATAATAACAAGAATCAATAAACAATAAGTGCGGAAGCTAATGATCCAATACAATAATGGAAAGGTACGTCCCATAATGCGGGATCGAACCTGGAAATAAAATGCAATAAATGAACTAACCACTGCAGAACTCACAGATCAGCCTGCTGGCTGAAGTACTTCTGCTCGGTCAGCGACAGTGGTAAAGAATCTGGGCCATGCAAAACCCAGACGTCAGCGCGTCATGACATCAAGTATATAGTATAAACATGGTAATAAGCAATGCAAATATGAACATGAATAAAGCAGTAATAAGAAATAACAACAGGGTAATGTGCAATGGTGACTAAACTGTCCTATCAGGTTTCTACTCTATAGTCTTTGAAATCAATTGATGAATCGTCGATGTAACCCAATAGTATCCCGTACATACCCGGGACCACGGCCACAATATTCTCGGCGGCAGCCGAGACATGCCGTTAGGCACAGAATAGGAAAGTGTACACTCGGTATTACCCCGTACATACCCGGGATCACGGCCACAATATTCTCGGCTGAAACCGAGACATGCCGTTAGGCACAGAATAGGAAAGTGTACACTCGGTATTACCCCGTACATACCCGGGATCACGGCCACAATATTCTCGGCTGAAACCGAGACATGCCGTTAGGCACAGAATAGGAATGTGTACACTCGAACGGTAGTGAACTGTCGAGTTACAAGTCAGGTTCACCTTTGATTTCCCCATACCCCCAAGCTATGTATGTCAGGTCAGGTATTCAGTAGTCAAGGACTAATGCCAACACAAAATCCGGTAAGAGTAGGTCTGTCTGGATAGACAGCAGGGATGGTCGGGTTTGTCGGCATTAGGCATGAGATCAGGTAACAGGTAAAGCCATGGTACATCAGGTCAACCAGGTAATGTATAAAGGTGTCATGTCATGTCAAGAGTGTACGGTACCATGTCATGTCAAGTAGGAAGTGTAACAGGTCATGTCAAGAAGCACAAGATGTCATGTGGGTGCTCATAATCAAACTAACATAAACATGTGTATAAATAAACAAGCATGAGTACTATCAGAACAATAACTGGAACATGTAATATGATATACCAATAGATATAATTTCAAGGATATGGATGCACAGTTATCGATTAGGGTTACATTTATAGTTCCAATATTAATTAGGATACAATTTATTAAACATGGAGTGTTAATATCACATTATTATGTAGTGATGTGATCTATGGATGCAATTATATGTATCTTAAATGCGATGGATGCAAACGGGTATCCGAAAAGTTATAAAACTATAAAATGGTAATGTGGGATGTACAACTAAACAATATGTGATATAATAATATTAATATGGATAGCATATTCAAAGCGATTAGTAACTATAAAAGATGTATTGATTAACCATGCACAAGAAGGTTCCGTTCAGAAATTTAGCGTCACCCTAATTTGTAAAATAGCTTAAAAATAATAAATGTTCTCCAAAAGAGACGTATCTTATACCAAAACAAAGATAATTCAATAAGGTTTTCAGTTTTATAAGTATAAGCATCTCAGGTTATCCCTACAAAAAGTTATGAATATTCAAAGTTGAAAGTTTGCTGCTGGAATTTCCCTGGACAGCAGTTTAGAGACGTGTTCATTTGCATTTTACGTTAATTAAACAATTTATTTTGCAAGTAAATATTTCATAGAGTTATAGTATTCTGAATTAGCTTCGTAACGAACTAAAGAACGTATCCTAATGATTTTTTTATGATTTATAATGAATTTTATAAGATAAGGTGTACAGTAAATTTCAGATTTGTCATATCCGATTTTTCAACGACATTTCATATGTAAACTATAAGATTTTCAAATGTATAATATTATAAAATGAAGATTATAAAAGTATATAGTATGTAGCAAGATTAACTTGCCTCGATGGGTCGCGAATCGGGAAAACGGAACGTTAACCGTCGGCGGGGAAAACTCGCGACGGCGCAGGTTCACGGAATGAACCCAAACGACGAACAAAGGAACCACACGGGTCGGGGTATCTCGCTGGAACGTCGAGAAACGTCACCGGCACGACGGAATTCCGGCAACAAAAGAACAGTTAAAAGAAATGAGAAACGAGACATGAAGCAAGAAGAGAAAAATGATAAAGAGAAGTACGAGAGAATATATAAGGGGTAGAGAGAGAGAGAAAGTGGAGAGAGAGAGAAGAAGGAGAAAGAGAAAGTGGGGACCACGGGGTTAAAGGGGAGGTTGCGATTGGCTGAGAGAATAAATTGAGAAGGATATAAAAGATTGTAAAAATATTATATGGTTAACTTAAAGATTTAAAAGATAGGTAATGTACAGTAAGATATCAGATTAGTTAGAAAAATATATGCGAAAGTTTTAATAATATTAAAAATTTGGGATTTTGGCGCCAAATGAAACATTTCCAAATTGCGCCCGGGTTGGGTCCAAAAATTCGAAATTCAAATAATAGGATTTTAAGCGGGTTCCAAATTTTAAAATGAAATGTTTTATGATTAAAAAGCATACTCTCAAAACGGACACACGTGCGTGCACGTAGCCATCCAAACTTGCCCGTTTTACTGAACGGGACGAGAACACAATGCACGGACGCTACCACGAGGCTAGGGGTGTCAAGTAGGCCAAGATGAATATTTTCAATTTTATTTTAGATGCTAAAATTTGTTATATGTAGAAATGAGTTTGCCGGGTAAATTTTACAGTAAGCAACAAACAAGCAAATTAAATGAAATGAGTACCACATTATGCTCAAACAGTAACTGAAAATAGTAGCATTGGGCTCGGGTGTTACATTATACCCAACTACAAAAAGAATTTCGTCCTCGAAATTCCAAGAATACAAAGATAGATAACTACAAGAAAAGGTGAGGAAACTTCTGCCGGATTTCATCTTCTCGTTCCCAAGTGGATTCTCCATGCGATCGATTACCCCAAGAAACTAGCACAAGAGGGGTAACCTTGTTCTTAAGAACCTTTTCTCTTCGATCCTTGATTTCAACTGGTCGCTCTTCAAAAGTTAGGTCCTCCCGTACGGTCAACTCCGAATGATCCAATGCGTGGGTTTCATCTCGAACATACCTCCGTAGTTGAGATACACGAACCACATCGTGCACACCTGCCAAGGACTGTGGTAACGCCAAACGGTACGCTACCTCTCCAACACGCTCCAATCTCTCGAAGGGTCCAACGAATCGAGGACTAAGCTTTCCCCGACTTCCAAAGCGAATCACTCCTCTAGTCGGTGATATCTTCAGGAATACCAAATCACCCATGGCGAACTCTAGAGGTCTTCTTGACGCGTCGGCCCAACTTTTCTGTCTGTCTTGAGCTGCCTTCATATGCTTTCTGATTGTATTCACCTTCTCGACTGTCTGTACCACCAAATCTGGTCCTAGTAACCTTCGTTCACCAACATCATCCCAACAAACAGGTGAACGGCACTTACGACCATACAACGCTTCAAACGGAGCCATCTGAATAGTCGCTTGGAAGCTATTGTTGTACGAAAACTCCACCAGGTGTAGATGATCTTCCCAAGAACCTTTGAAGTCCAACATGCAAGCCCTCAACATATCTTCAAGGGTCTGGATCGTTCTCTCCGATTGTCCATCAGTCTGAGGATGATAAGCTGTGCTAAACTTCCATCGAGTCCCCAAACTTTCCTGTAAACTCCTCCAGAAGTGTGATAAGAACCGAGTGTCCCGATCGGACACGATGCTCACCGGTACTCCATGCAATCTTATGATCTCCTGCATGTACCGCTCTGCCAAAGTCTCTATTGATTGACCAACCTGAAAAGGAATAAAGTGAGCTGCCTTGGTCAACCGATCAACAATCACCCTTACTGCATTGTTGCCTTTTGGACTCCGCGGTAAAGCCGTCACGAAATCCATGGTTATATGTTCCCACTTCCACTGAGGAATCGGAAATGGTTGCAATAAACCAGCAACCATTTGGTGTTCAGCCTTGACTTGCTGACATACCAAGCACTTAGCCACGAAGCGAGCAATCTTCCGTTTCATGCCTTCCCACCAGAAATGCTGTCGAATATCTTGGTACATCTTTGTCCCTCCTGGATGTACAGAGTAAACTGAATTGTGTGCCTCCTTCATAAGCTCTTCACGCACATCCCCTTTTGGCACACACACACGGCTACCATACCTCAACGAACCATCTTCGTGGATCAATAAATCTGTTCGTAGTCCGGCTTCAACCTGCTCTCGAAACTTTTGTAGTCTAGGATCCTGCGATTGTGCTGTTTTAATCTTCTCAACTAAGGACGACTGTACTTGCAACTGCATCGACTGTCCCGTAGCATGTGGTAGCACAACCTCCAAGTCAAATCTCCGAAAATCCGCAATGATCTCCCTTTGTGCGGTCAATACCTGAATTGCTGGTAACCGACTTAGCGCATCTGGCACGACGTTAACTTTTCCCGGATGGTACTTAAGATCAAGGTCGTAGTCGGCCGTCAGCTCCAACCATCTGCGTTGCCTCATGTTCAACTCCTTCTGCGTGAACACGTACTTCAAGCTCTTATGATCTGTAAAAACTTCGACTCTTACGCCCAAAAGGTAGTGTCTCCAAATCTTCAAAGCGAAAATCACAGCCGCAAGCTCCAAGTCATGAGTTGGATAATTCTTCTCATGGGTCTTCAGTTGTCTTGATGCGTATGCTACGACCTTCCCATGCTGCATCAAAACACATCCCAATTCTTTCCCAGATGCGTCGCTATGAATCATCTGTCCTCCGGAATTGTCTGGTACGGTCAGGATAGGGGCGGTTATCAACTTCTGCTTCAACGTCTCAAAGCCAACGCACACTTATCCGTCCATACAAAAGGTACCTCCTTACGCATAAACTTGGTCAGCGGTTCTGCCAAACGAGCAAAGTTCTCCACAACTCTCCTGTAGTATCCGGCTAATCCAAGGAAACTTCTTATCTCAGCTACATTCCTTGGAATAGGCCAATCTCGAACTGCTGCAATCTTTTCGGGATGGACGGCGATTCCATCACCCGACACGACATGTCCCAGAAATTTCACTTCTTCCAGCCAGAATTCGCACTACTCATCTTCGCATAAAGCTTCTCCTGTCTCAACATCTGCAGGACCTAATGATATCCGGATCGCAAATCCAGTTTCGAGAATACTCTCGCGCCACTAAGCTGCTCAAAAGTCCTCCAATGCGAGGGATCGGGTACTTGTTCTTAATAGTCGCCCGGTTCAATTCTCGATAATCAATGCACATCCTTCTCGTGCCATCCTTCTTCTTTACTAAAAGAACTGGAGCTCCCAAGGCGAGTTGCTGCTTCGAATCCAACCCTTCTCAAGTAATTCACCAACTTGCTTCTTAACTCCTTCCAATTCCACTGGTGCCATTGGATAGTAAGCTTTAGACACTGGCGCTGCACCAGGACTAAGGTCAATCGTGAACTCCACGTCTCGCTTCGGCGGTAAGCCCGATATATCTTCAAACACGTCCATAGAATCACGAACAACAGCCGGCTCTTTACTTTCATCACTTCCATTGATGCAAGAACATTGTTTGTCGGCCTAGCCCTAAACTCGACTGGCCCAACAGAACTGCTTCCTTACCGCAACTGCTGTCTACATTGTTGGCCACGAAAGGTCCAGCAAGACTACTGAGTCTCGTCCATCCTGCTGCATGCACGTCCACGGTTGCTCCATTCTGCCTTAGTCCGATGAACTTCTCTTCCATTTCCTCCGTGCAGTCCGCGGAAGGACTTCTCCAGTAAACCCTTAGAGAAATCCGCCCACTGTTTGGCCTGGGGCAAGCGGTTCTCCTCCACAAGCCACCACTCTCGGGCGTAATCCACTAGTTGAATGCGCACTACATCAACTCCTTTGTCCTCTGGAATCTGTGCCGCAATCAGCAAATTCTCCGTGTCACTAGCCGCTGCTCGGCTGGCAACGGCTCCTCCAGACCAGTGGAAGTAGACGGACCCAAAAGTCTGAAATCTGCTACAGTCCCTACTCGTTCGACTGGTCTAGTTCCATCGTTGTTTACAGACTGCTGAACGATCTGCAAACCTTCCTGAAACGAATCTGCTATTGCTGGATCAGCTCAGTCTATCTCTTTGATTTCCAGCATTCCCCTTATCACTCCAAGCATGGCGGCTTCGTTCACACGCCTCTGGTAAGTCTTCAACTTCTTACCTGTCATAATCCTGAACTCAAAACACCCAACATTAGCATGATGATAGATTCTGATTATGGATCAAGGCTAGAACTCCAAGATACTTAAATAGAGTACTGCATTGTAGCTATGCCGCGGTATCATAGCCGCAATTACTTAACTCCACCCAAGTCGCCTAAGTCCTAGGGATAACAAGAAATTAGGTTTTCGAGTTGACAATGCAAAGTAAGTTTGCATGTCGACATGATCCGGAAGAATGATTCAAGGATGGTAAAACGGTCAAGGTGGCAGGACATGTTTCCTAATCACGGATATTATGATTCGTGTATCGGGTGCAATACCCAACTACAAAGAATCAACCCAATTAACCTATGGCTCTGATACCAAAAGAACCATGTGACGCCCCGCTTCCCAGAGTACGCAAGATTGGGCACGTGACATAGCCAACCATGCTACCTGTGGGTAGGAAGTATCCATCCACAGTCACATTACGGTTGTAAGGATATCAAGAACAAGATAAAAACTAATCTAATACATGTCCAAATCCATAATAACAAGAATCAATAAACAATAAGTGCGGAAGCTAATGATCCAATACAATAATGGAAAGGTACGTCCCATAATGCGGGATCGAACCTGGAAATAAAATGCAATAAATGAACTAACCACTGCAGAACTCACAGATCAGCCTGCTGGCTGAAGTACTCCTGCTCGGTCAGCGACAGTGGTAAAGAATCTGGGCCATGCAAAACCCAGACGTCAGCGCGTCATGACATCAAGTATATAGTATAAACATGGTAATAAGCAATGCAAATATGAACATGAATAAAGCAGTAATAAGAAATAACAACAGGGTAATGTGCAATGGTGACTAAACTGTCCTATCAGGTTTCTACTCTATAGTCTTTGAAATCAATTGATGAATCGTCGATGTAACCCAATAGTATCCCGTACATACCCGGGACCACGGCCACAATATTCTCGGCGGCAGCCGAGACATGCCGTTAGGCACAGAATAGGAAAGTGTACACTCGGTATTACCCCGTACATACCCGGGATCACGGCCACAATATTCTCGGCTGAAACCGAGACATGCCGTTAGGCACAGAATAGGAAAGTGTACACTCGGTATTACCCCGTACATACCCGGGATCACGGCCACAATATTCTCGGCTGAAACCGAGACATGCCGTTAGGCACAGAATAGGAATGTGTACACTCGAACGGTAGTGAACTGTCGAGTTACAAGTCAGGTTCACCTTTGATTTCCCCATACCCCCAAGCTATGTATGTCAGGTCAGGTATTCAGTAGTCAAGGACTAATGCCAACACAAAATCCGGTAAGAGTAGGTCTGTCTGGATAGACAGCAGGGATGGTCGGGTTTGTCGGCATTAGGCATGAGATCAGGTAACAGGTAAAGCCATGGTACATCAGGTCAACCAGGTAATGTATAAAGGTGTCATGTCATGTCAAGAGTGTACGGTACCATGTCATGTCAAGTAGGAAGTGTAACAGGTCATGTCAAGAAGCACAAGATGTCATGTGGGTGCTCATAATCAAACTAACATAAACATGTGTATAAATAAACAAGCATGAGTACTATCAGAACAATAACTGGAACATGTAATATGATATACCAATAGATATAATTTCAAGGATATGAATGCACAGTTATCGATTAGGGTTACATTTATAGTTCCAATATTAATTAGGATACAATTTATTAAACATGGAGTGTTAATATCACATTATTATGTAGTGATGTGATCTATGGATGCAATTATATGTATCTTAAATGCGATGGATGCAAACGGGTATCCGAAAAGTTATAAAACTATAAAATGGTAATGTGGGATGTACAACTAAACAATATGTGATATAATAATATTAATATGGATAGCATATTCAAAGCGATTAGTAACTATAAAAGATGTATTGATTAACCATGCACAAGAAGGTTCCGTTCAGAAATTTAGCGTCACCCTAATTTGTAAAATAGCTTAAAAATAATAAATGTTCTCCAAAAGAGACGTATCTTATACCAAAACAAAGATAATTCAATAAGGTTTTCAGTTTTATAAGTATAAGCATCTCAGGTTATCCCTACAAAAAGTTATGAATATTCAAAGTTGAAAGTTTGCTGCTGGAATTTCCCTGGACAGCAGTTTAGAGACGTGTTCATTTGCATTTTACGCTAATTAAACAATTTATTTTGCAAGTAAATATTTCATAGAGTTATAGTATTCTGAATTATCTTCGTAACGAACTAAAGAACGTATCCTAATGATTTTTCTATGATTTATAATGAATTTTATAAGATAAGGTGTACAGTAAATTTCAGATTTGTCATATCCGATTTTTCAACGACATTTCATATGTAAACTATAAGATTTTCAAATGTATAATATTATAAAATGAAGATTATAAAAGTATATAGCATGTAGCAAGATTAACTTGCCTCGATGGGTCGCGAATCGGGAAAACGGAACGTTAACCGTCGGCGGGGAAAACTCGCGACGGCGCAGGTTCACGGAATGAACCCAAACGACGAACAAAGGAACCACACGGGTCGGGGTATCTCGCTGGAACGTCGAGAAACGTCACCGGCACGACGGAATTCCGGCAACAAAAGAACAGTTAAAAGAAATGAGAAACGAGACATGAAGCAAGAAGAGAAAAATGATAAAGAGAAGTACGAGAGAATATATAAGGGGTAGAGAGAGAGAGAAAGTGGAGAGAGAGAGAAGAAGGAGAAAGAGAAAGTGGGGACCACGGGGTTAAAGGGGAGGTTGCGATTGGCTGAGAGAATAAATTGAGAAGGATATAAAAGATTGTAAAAATATTATATGGTTAACTTAAAGATTTAAAAGATAGGTAATGTACAGTAAGATATCAGATTAGTTAGAAAAATATATGCGAAAGTTTTAATAATATTAAAAATTTGGGATTTTGGCGCCAAATGAAACATTTCCAAATTGCGCCCGGGTTGGGTCCAAAAATTCGAAATTCAAATAATAGGATTTTAAGCGGGTTCCAAATTTTAAAATGAAATGTTTTATGATTAAAAAGCATACTCTCAAAACGGACACACGTGCGTGCACGTAGCCATCCAAACTTGCCCGTTTTACTGAACGGGACGAGAACACAATGCACGGACGCTACCACGAGGCTAGGGGTGTCAAGTAGGCCAAGATGAATATTTTCAATTTTATTTTAGATGCTAAAATTTGTTATATGTAGAAATGACTTTGCCGGGTAAATTTTACAGTAAGCAACAAACAAGCAAATTAAATGAAATGAGTACCACATTATGCTCAAACAGTAACTGAAAATAGTAGCATTGGGCTCGGGTGTTACACATGCGATGCTCATAGACGAACGGACCGGACTGTACGGATATTGTCACTGACAGGCTCAGTAGGGTGTCAGGATGAGTTCGCTCATCGACGTCCCATTTGGTCAATACCTGGTAGCCCGTCACGTATTGGCTAATACCTCTGACGTGCTAGTGGTTAAATCCACAGCCAAAGTATTGACGAGTCTTTAGAGTCCCCCACAGACCAGTTTCTTAAGTTTCGGGCAAAACGCTATAGAGACCGTATAGAGATATGGCAGGGTTCGATCAGATACGTGCGGTATTGCACGGATCGTGATCAGACAGTTTTTACTAACGGGTTTTGGTTTAAGCCGGATCCTAGTATTAGACAGTGTAGATTTTGTCTCTTTGCATTTGTATTCAGTGGGAATACAAATACGGATATGTATATACAGTCGCGGGGGTTTTCCTGTAATTTATTACGGAATCAGTTTTCTGATGTTGCCAGTTTGCATTCCGTTCCGGCCAGTTTCCCTTTGTTCCTTCACGGCCGGATTTTTCTGATGGAGGGGCTAATTTGCAAGCTCGCAAATTAGCATTTGTGGAGGGGTTATTTGTGAAATGGTTTATCATGATAATTCAAAGCATCTTTGCTTTTCTTGCATTAATGAGATTTGAGTTGATTAGGATTTGATATGACATTGTTATTATCACTTTTGGATATGGTCGCCTCTTTTCATTCCTACACTCACCTCCCTTCATGTTTTAGTCTTTTTCCCTCCACCATTTTATTAAGGCCGTCCACTTTGAGGAGGGATGAGAGAGGTGTTCATTTGATAAGGAAAATGCATTCATCTCATTTTTCTTGCTACACAAATTCAAGCTCCACTTGAAAGTTCATTTTATTGTATTCCTCCATCACCATGGCAACAACTTAAACCCCAAATGAGACAACCATTCTACACTAGCCTACAGCATTTCTTGGGCACTTCGATTCGCCAGCTTCGTGCCCGAGTTGCCTCGGTCCAGAGGTGGGAGCCCGTAAAAGAACCCGGCGATGTGGTGCCCGTTTCGACGAGGAGGCGACGACCGGAGATTCCGCGAGGAGATCGGAGTGGAGGCGAAGACCGAAGGACACGGATCGCTTGGTATAGCTTCTCTACTCCTTTTCTTGTTTGCTAGAGTTAGGTTAATGGCCCGATCCGGGTTAAAAGTGCGCGGTGGTGCCGGTTTGCAAGTTTCGTAAAGTTTTTCATTTCCGCGTTTCCGGCGTCGGATTGACGGCCGGGGCGCCGCCGTGCACTTACAGGTCTGACATTTACCACCCCTAGACTAGATATGCGACATATCAGACGAAGAGACTGGACTGTACGGTAGTGTTACTGATTGGATTCGTAGGAGTATGTACATGCTTGCTTGTTGATCTTCTGATCGCTCAATACCAGGGTGGCCGTTACGTTTAGCTGACCGCTTGCGGCTTGTGGGTGTTTGATATGATCATCACCTACTGCCGGCGTATTGACGAGTCTTTAGAGTCCTACACAGAGGTTTCCTGGCTCAGGCGAAACGGAGTAGGAACACATATGTGATATGTGCGGGACCGAGATTGATACGAGTATGTGATACCGTATTCTATTCTCGCGATATGTGATATCGGCCGGTTATATGTGATATAACCGATTCATAGGATCAAGTGTTGATTCGATGAAATGATACATTATGTATTAGTCAGTTATATGTGATATAGCCGGATTATTAAATCAAGTATCGATTTAATAATTTAATGTATAATTATATATTTGATATATTAAATTACATTAACTAATATATGCTCACTTAAGTATTTCATTTTCTCACATTTGGATACATTTAACATATATGTGATATATGTTTAATGTATTCTTTTCTTGTGTTACAAAATTATATATATGTGATATGTATAATTGTGACATGCTAGGTTATACATGCAACTTGGGTGTATGATAATTACACCATGCTATTGTGATAAATGTTGAGTTTATATTTATTTTAGCAAAATTCAAAATTATGGAGAATTAGTCATGGGCTTGGATGAAACTTGTTGTAATGCCTTAGATTTAGATTAGTGTTAGTTTAGACGGTAATACGGGTTTTTGGTAAAAAGTTTACCAATTTGGGTTCCTCACATTTTATAACATTTAATTAATAATTTATTATTATTTGTTATGGCATCGGCACACAAGTGCATGTTTATGTGAGGGTGTGTTTATGTTATATAGATTAATGACCATGACAACTTAACCCTAATCCTAATCTCTTGCTTTGCCTTAACCTAAACCTCTTGATATTTGTTTGTGAGAGAGAAATATTTTCATTGGGTTTTTTTGTTTGTGAGAGAGGTGGCACATATGAGTCATGCTTGGATTAATGTGAGAATTAATGCAAGGGTGCACTCACCTTAATCTCACCTCACTTTCTCTCTTTATCATTTCTTTCACTTTCATTCACTCTCACTTCATCTCTTTCTCAATTATTTCATCTCCTCTCTCATCTCAACTGAACACTAGGCCATTCTTTCACAAAACCATCACAAACTTCACAAAATCTCACCAAAATCACTTCTTTTACCTTGATTTGCCTCTTGGATGCCATGGAGCTTAGAAAGCTAGGATCTTTGAGCTTCTGGGAGTAAGTAATGACCTCTTTCTGTAAATTAAGTCTTTTTTTGTGTAGCGTAGCTTTTTAGTTCAGTTTAGATCGCGTTATTTATCGTTTCATGCAAATATCGTATTTTTAGTGTAGTTTTGGGTCTTGGATGATCTGCTATCAAACCAGGTATTTGTTACAAAAGTTCTCATCACAGTGACCTAGTGTAGTGACCTAGAACCTACCCTCAAAATACGAGCCCATTCCCTTGTAGACTGGCCGCAGATTTAATGGTTCTGGCCGCAATTTGCGGCCAGAGTAGGGACTGGGGGTTGAGTTTTGGTGTAGGCATCTCTGGGGTTGTGTGTGGTCGCGTAGTACTTGCAACTTTTACAAATTGTTGGTATAGAAAAATCTGGGATCACTTGCTTGTTTTCTAGTGTTTCGTTTACGCGCGTTACGTTATCCGATACGGTTCGTGTCGTTGTGTTCTGTTGCTCTTGGGTTGGTTTCGTAGTGTCGCTACGCACGTTAGCCACAATACAAACACTTGATAGTATGTTTTGCGTTAATGCGTCGGTCAAACGTAGTTTGTACATGTTTTGGGTCTATTGCTAATAAATACTTGCTTTGTTGTTTTATGATTTTTAGGATCGCAGGCGGGGACTTCAGACGCTGCGAAGAAGGGGAAATAGGTGGTTGGCTTTACTTAGTCAGGAGCGTTGGTGAGTAGATTTAACATCTACAGGGGAATCGCCCGCATGGCGTTATGCGTCTGGGTTAGAGATGTTATGATATTAGTCGCATATCCTATTGCATATATAGAGTTTGCGCATACGCCTCATTGCTTATATACTTGTTGTGCTTGGACTTGTACCCTTAGGACACTGCACTATTATTGACGGCTCATGTTGCACGAGCACTGATTGTATGCCACTCACACCGTCAATAATTGCCATGACACGCACAACGCCTATACATATGTGATATTGTATTGTTTAGGGATATTAAGACATGATCCTTATTTTCCTTCGTGCATATGACATATAGCATACCTGTATACCTACATGCTTACACATATGCCTTGACATGCTTATATGCTAGTTACCCTTATACCTATATGGTATTGTACCATTAGTGATAGGTATATACACATATGAGATATAGTTACATATATATCTTGCATACATACTTATACATATACCTGGAGGGTATTACATCATTACTGATAGGTAAATACATATACCTTGCTATACCTACATATTCACACATATATCTAGCTATAGCTACATGTTCACCTTTATTTTGATGCTATATACACTTAGAGAAATTAGGAACCGCATGATATATATATTAAGTTGTTGCAGTTAAATATCGGCTTTTCCTTTCTATGCTCACATTACAGTTTTATATTGCATATATTATATTCATGGATTTTCGCATTGAGATATGGATTTTTCATGATGTTTTCTGAATTTGAGGACCGTGGTAGTTTCATGAAATTAAACATTATTTGAAAAACCCGGTTTCTCTTGATATGATATTTCAGCAGCCACCATGAGATTTATTGGTTCTGATATATACCCCATGCGAGGAGACATAGTGGGTCACGTACGGGTACATGGTGGGGTCCGGAGGTACCCCGGGGCAAGAAAGGGATTTCGATGTACCACGCCGATGAGCCTGACAGGGGAACCATACCTACCGGTGACAGTACCTATGATTCGGCGGTTATCGTAGGGATACCGACCGGAGTCATGTACGTATGGATACGTCGAAAGGAGAGGGTCGAAGCTGGACACTCGAGTTTTCGGGATAGCGTATGATACGTACCTATCAAGAGGCCAGTCGTGGTGACAACACCTGATAGATCAGTATTTATGTGTCGATACTTGACACTTGGTTTCATGATATTTTTACTCCTAAGTATATATAACAGTGGAATGGGACGCTATTATATATATATATATATATATATATATATATATATTAGTGGAATAGGACGCTAATATATATGTATACATATCTAATTTATATACATCATCATAATAATCTTGCAAATATACTTATTCAGGATATATGAGATTCACTTGATATTGGATATAGGATTTATGAGATTCACTTGATATTGGATACAGGATATATGAGATTTACTTGATATTGGACACTCAGGATATATGAGAGTTACTTGATATTGGACACTCGGGATATATGAGATTTACATGATATGAGAGCCAATATGGGGGCTGATTTGAGGAAATTGGGATTTGGATTTGTCTTGATGGACTTTGGTCCTGCCACGAGGTCAAAATTCCGTGGAAATGACTTGTTTTATTCCATATTCTGCATTTATTCTGTAACAACCCTAATTTTCTATACACTTTTTCCTATACAATTTTTTTAAATATTTTTTTCAAAAATCCATAAAGGGGTATTTATTGCCTGAGCACAATACTTAAGTAATTAATTAGCAATTTAATTACAAGAAGGAGCTTATGGCTCATTGGTAATACCTTACATTACTGAACCAAGCCACCAGAGTTCAAATCCTCTGCCCCACATTATTTTTAATATTATTTTGTTTAAAATTCTTTGGAAGCCCAACAGTCCACACACCATAACTTCCAAAACTTGAACTGCACCTGAAAAGTTAAATGTACCAGAGCCTTCACCCGACGACCCCCCACCTCCACGACCCCCGACTCGGGTCGGCGCCGCCGGCCGGACTCGGCCGGACGACCGAGTCCCCAACATGAAAGTTGGGGCTCTTCGTCTCCTGTACCCCCTGTATACTTTAAACGTTTGGATCGGTTCCAGAAACATAATAATACCTCATTTACTCCATTTTTTTAATTACTTTTTCCTATATTTATATAATTTTTTATTAAAAACCCTTCACCTACCCTATCCCTAGCCTACCCTATAAATACACCCCCTCCCCTCTACCCTCTCATCCCAAAATCCTAAGCTCACTCTCTCAAAATTTTCTAAGAATTGTGTACTTTGAAAACAAGCTCGCGGCAAAGCTCCGACGAAATTCCGGCGGAAATTCCGGCGACGTTTTTAGGAACTACCGGCGACGATGCAACGCATCGGCAATCCCTTTAGTTCCCCCTCACTCTAGTGTAATTGAAAACCCGTAAGTCTCTTTCTATCTCTCTCTTCCCTGTTCAAGAAAATACGAAATTACAAACCCGACGGAATCGGAACAAATCCGATTTCCGATTCGGTTTTCTATAAATTTCACTTCTCACCAATACAATCATAATTAAACATCCTTATGTTGACTACTAAACACTAATCAAAGAATTTGAACAAGTTTCACCACATGAAATGATAGCTTTCTCAATTTACCGTATTTTTCGCTTAAATACCACAATATTTCACTCTTTCATTTAACACCATCAAACTTGATATACATTTATAGTAGATCACGAGGTAACGACCTAGCTCCTCACACACTTACATACAATCTAATACGATACCATTGAAACCTTAGAATACGAGAAAACAAGAATTTACATTTAAATACCATATTCTTAATAAAATCATTCCTAAAAGTTTTAGCTTTGATACATTTTTAAATAAATACCTCTTATTAGGAAAACACGATAAGTTGTGGACATCGATCGTTTATCTAAACCTGACTTTGTGGTGTCTAGGCTAGGCAAGTGAGAAAGGTAACTTTAAAAGGCCCGTCTCACGGTGATTCGTGAGCGGATCCCTTCTTTCCTCACTTGTACTTACCTGACCACAATTGGCGGTGAAGAGGCGATTTGAGGTATCTAACAACTTGTCGTTTAGACCATTTAGAAATAGGCTAGTCGACTTAGGAAACCCTAGAATCTAAAATACAGAAAATTTACATTTTACAAATAAATACCTTTTACTTTATAAAACAATTTTCTAAAGGATTTAGTATTTTACAATATTTGCAAAGCGCCGCTACAACCCATTTTTGGGGAACCCGTTCGGGATTGTGCGGATTATCGCACATCCTCGGGCTTAGTAGTACGAGATTCAGACCTCCGCAAGGAACATTCGGTCTCAAAAGGTTTAAAATACGACATCTTAAGAAAATGAGATTTTTAGAATATAAAATATTTATTAAAACTACTCTTGTATAATTATATGTATATTTATCATTTAAATATAAATATTCCACCTTTTTCTAAAAATCACAAGAATAAATTTTACATTAAAATACCATGAACTTCAAATAAATCAATATTACAGATAAATACCTTTATTTATAAAACTAGGATATTTTCATTAGAAATGGCACAATATAAAATCCACATTCATTACAATTCTAAAGACGAATAATGAATACTTGAGGTGTATTTTGAAAAGTATATAAAAGTATTTTTACATAAAACCCCCTCAAGTTTTATAAATTACCCTAAAGACCCTAGCAATTATAGGACTTCGATTTACACTTCTAACTGTCTGACTCGGCTTTGAGTCTGATTAATCTGACTTGAATATGATTCAAGTCAATCTACAATCTATAATATTCCAATTCAATATGAACAAATGAATCCATGAATTCAATTATCAATCTATACAACTTGACTGAACCGAACCATAGATATACATATTTCTTTTACATGATTCTTAGTTATTCCATTTACATGACCCTATGGTTACAACCGCTTACCGTTATCATGGTTTTTGGTCAGTCAATCAATTATACAATCAATACAATTTACAAGACAAACAATACAATCAAAATACTACGGGGTTTACGGAGTAGACTGGTACGGAATATGTTAAAGGTGGCACGAGGTGGTCAGTTAAGACATAATTATATCCATGCTATTATTCCGTGGTATTATCGACGGAGCCTTGTACTACAGGTTACCAAGGTCCCCGGTGTAAGTGGGACTCCCCTCGTATACACTGGCATCTTCTGTACTAGGCTACAAACAACAGCGTTAATACAACATTACAATATTATAATACAACATTAAAAGCTACTCTCTCTCTCTCTTACTCTCTGTCTATTTCTCCCTTATTTTTGGGACTTACCGAGCGACCTGTTCACCGACGACATTCTATTTCTTTCTTCTTTGAATGTCGTCAGGTGGTTTGGACCCGGCGGAGATCGAACCATCCGCAGAAGACTTGGACCAGTTTGCTGAAGAACCAGAGCTCTAGTTTCATTGTACATTTTCCATTCAGTACTTTTCATTTCATGTTATGCCATTGTTTAGGCATCGTTTTATTTCAGTTGTATTTCCTTTTCATTCATTGTTTAAAAGAATGTTAATAAATAAAAGTTGTTGTTTTTATTATCCCTGGTCTCTTGTGTATTTATTTTATATTGCTTAGATATGCTTAACGTATGTATTTCTGAGTATATACGTAGCGGACCTCGTCGCGTCCCGTTCGCCGTACACTGGGAAACGGGGCTTGACATATTCTATATGCATTGCTTCATGTATTAGTAGTACCTGATAGAGTACCTTTCATGACTGTTGCATATACATATTGCCATATTATTGCTTCATGTATTAGTTGTACCTGATAGAGTACCTTACATCACTGTTGCATACATATTGCCATTTATTGTTCATGTATTAGTAGTACCTGATAGAGTACCTTACATGACTGTTGCATATACATATTGTCATATTATTGCTTCATGTATTAGTTGTACCTGATAGAGTACCTTTCATGACTGTTGCATACATATTGCCATTTATTGCTATCAGCTTGCATATATTAGATTCGCGCTGTACGTGCATACTTGCGATTACCCGCATATATTATTTACTATTCACGAGTTGGCTACTTACCCCCGTTGTGCTACAGTGTTTTGCAGGTTGTTCTTCAGAATAGTCAGAGGCAGGGCTACTTTTCATCTTTCGTATCATCTTTTACAGCGGATACCGCTTCGGCTGACTGTATGCAGTTTTGCTTAGGTGGGTTTTGCGGTTATCCGATGTTGCTTATTGTATATTCGTTGTATCATGTACTCTTGATCTACTACTTTCATGTATGACTTAGAGACTTGGTGTGAGAACGATATTGTATATTATTTTGTGACTTGGAGGTCCTTTTATGCAGTTTTATTTATATCGTCTTTTATTTTCTTCGCTACGGCGTCGTATATCTGTTGTGGTGGTTGTTTTCCTCCTTTGGGCGTGTATTTGCTCCCGTTTGGGGATGCTTTACTTATATCTTTGTTGTACCCATTTTTGGGGCTAGTTTTTACAAAGGAGGTGCTGCCAAATTTTAAAGAAAATAAAGTTGGATTTTAAAGAATTTGGTTTGGGGATTTCAAAAGTTTTAAAAATGTTATTATCACTTACTACTTTTGATGGTTTAGATTGCTGGGTTTTCGGCTTACTTAAATTGCGTTACGCCTGTAGACGTTGCGTAGTTTAAGGGCCGTCACGTGCCAATTTCGGGCCGTGACAAAGTTGGTATCAAACCGCTAGGTTTTACCTGTCGGAGTGTAGGATGACCTTGGCATGATGGAGTAGGTAGTTTAAGCAGAGTAACGTAGTGTGTGCATGTCCGCGGCATATTCACGACATGGTACTCCGCCTAAAGTGACCTAAATACTAATTGCTTGAAATTCCTTTCGTGATGATATTTATCCTTGTGATTCGATTTCCGTGTTCTTATCGAATCTTTTTCCATTTATAGCCTTTGCCGCCGATGACTATGGGGACTCAGAGTGATGCAGCGAGGGCCGAGATCAGAGTTGACTCCGGTGGGACGAGGACTGACCAGGATGGCACGCTCGTTGCACTGGAGCAGATGGATCCGCCTTCGACAGATCGTATCGCTAGGCTTGAGGCTGAGATGCAGGACTTGCACCAGACGATGGGGTCTTTGGTTGAGGCCAGTAGAGCGCAGCGACAGGAGGTTGACACCCCTGTTACCCAGTTGTTCCTTTCGATCAACACACAACATTTCGTCACCTACACAGCACCAGTGGATGCATCCCTAGCTGACGAGGCACGTCTTCCAGAGACTTTGGGAGTTCGAGGACCGAGGAGGGATAGTACAGGTGTGTCAGCCCCGAGACAGAGGTTCAGTCGCCGAGACAGATTTCGTGACCGTCGTGGGAGTAACAGAGGCTTAGGACGAGGACAGTCATTCAGCTCTCATCCCCAGGAGGGTCAGCAGTCATCGCGTGGATGTTTCTAGTGCGGGATCCTTCATCACCTCATCAGGAATTGTTCCTTAGCACCGCGTCAGACTCGTGTTCGGAGAGGTCGTGGTCGCGAAGGGTTCGCTCAGAGGGGACAGGTTGGTGTTCAGACTATAATTTTGTATTATTCATTCCCCTATTCTTATTCTTTTTATAAATAAACAGGTACTCTTGACGCACTTTTGATACATGTTACAGGATACAGGGCTTGGATGCGAATACAGTAAAAAAGACGAAAGCTGATACAGAAAAGAGACCTTTGACGAACAAGTAGACGGATCCTAGTCAAGCCTAGTCAAAGAACAGTGCAAGGTCCAAAATATCAAGTGAACGGTTAAAAGATCGCTACAAGTATTCACTGAAACATCTGGAGGAGAATAAGAAGCCCAACAAAGAAAATACATATAAAAATAAAGAGCACAAGAACCCCTGAACCAAGTCCAAAAAGTTCAGGGCCCAACTCCATTCTTTGGCCGCGGAACCGCGGCCAAACCCAGCCTGGCGCCGCGGTTCCGCGGCCATATAAGGCCCGTGTCGGTGCAATTTTTCTGTGCTGTTGTGTCGGTGCAGATGTTAGGATCTTTCAAGGGCAAATCTGTAATTTCATGTCTACGAGAGTCTGTAACCCTAGTTTTTATGTTTTCCTATAAATTGTATTTCCAGATCTGTAAAAGGCGATGCCTCTTTTCAATCAATAAAATTCAGACTTTCTGGGAGTTTATTCAGATCTGTTCTTCTTGCTTGGAGGGAGCCATCGAATTAGTAAGTAATTTTATTTCTGTTCCTTTAATTAAAATGTTTTCTCATCCCCTAATGAGCGAGTAATCTCCTCGCTTGTTAGGGTTAGCCTTAGGGAAAGGGTTGAGAGATGAGATCTCTCACCCCTTTCAATGCCACATTCACCTAATGAATTAGAACTTCATGCATGCACGCACAACCGCTCCCTACGGCATCCTACCCCTCGAGGTAACGATGAACCGTAGTATAAAGGGCCGGTTGCGCGTGTTTTCCATGGGGGTTAGGGTAATTATCAACAAAGGAAGGATGCGAATCTAGAGGAAGAAACATCTTCCCAAAAGATTCGGACCCACTTTATTGACAATTACCGTAACATCTAATAGATCTAAAAAAGAAGGCATTGAAAGCGGTGAAGAAAAACGTTAATCTCCAAAACTTCCCCTAAGCCTAACCCTAGCAAGACTTTAAATTAGATTAATTAAGATCCAGTTTTTATAGATTTTAGAAATCAACCAAAACGACACTTTGAATCAACTCGTTAAAACATATTAAAGAAATTTACCCATCTCTGTGGATCGACCCGTACTCACCCGGCTAGCTGCAAAGCGACGCCGTTTCTGATTACGGTAAATACAAGTTTTCATACTAATCAAATGGCGCCGTTGCCGGGGATGGCGTAAAATTTCTTTTGTGTAATTTCGGGTTGATATAAATTTTAAAAACCATAAAAATCTGAAAATAAAAAAAAGAAATAAAAAATTATCAATTTTGATCTGTTTGAAGGGTGTATCTTTTGAATTTTGCAGGAACAGTGAAGAGTCTCGAATCTGGAATTTTACAGAGGGCAAACCAGAAAAAATCATATCAGAACAGAGAGCAAATATAACAACAGAGAGGTAGAAATTTTTTGGAGCTCTGATCGCTCCATTCCACCGCGGAACCGCGGCTTAGGAGTGCCCCAGACCGCGGAACTGCGGCCTTCTGTGCTCTTCTCTGCGCGAAAAAAATTCCAGTTTGTTTCTCCTTCTCCCCTCTGCAACCTCCATATTTCTCTCTGTAAAAATTTTCTGCAGGAATTCTTTGCGCTAAAAATTCTTTCTCCCCCTTCTAAATAACAGACTTTCTGCAGGTTTCTTTGCACCGCGCTAAAAATTGATTGCAAGTGAATTTTATTATTTTGCATAATTTAATCGGACCTTAAGGGGCTAATTGACCCAATTCAGATTGGGTGGGGATTTCATCACCCTTCCCAGGACCCCAGAAAACACCTAAAACATGTGCATTGACCATAATTAATTAAAAAAGACTAGACTCAGACCTAAGGACATCGAGCTCAATAGAAAAAGGACTAGTATAGGCATCGACCGTTTATCCTAACCGACATTGCGGTGTCTAGGCTAGTGGTTATTAATTAGGCCCACTGTAGTGGTGGTTCCTTCCTACTTACCTGGCCGTACTTGTCCGTGAAGAGGCGGTTTGAGGTCCTATTTCTAGCCCTAGTTAGGAGCTGTCTAGCAGACCTAGGCGACCTTAGATCTAGGCCTGATTGTGCATGTGTGGTTGATACACTTGTGTCACGAGTCCCTTGTCAAAAACTTCTTTGCAAAACTCTCACATAAATAAAAAAAAGGGAAAAATCTTTTCAGAACTTGCAACTTGTCGCTAAAGAAATCTTGCAACTCACTTCCATCACTTCCCCCCATTGACGTTATCTTACCCCCACATTCTGTTTTTCTATTTTTTCTGACTACACTACTCCTTTAGTGTATGTCACTTTGGACTAGGGATACTAAAGCCCGATTAGTCCGTGTTTCGTTGGTACCGACCGACGAACCCTTCGACGAACCCTTCGTCGAAATTCCCTCCATTTCCTTACCTCCACCTTTAAATTCTTCTTTCGAAGGTATGTCGGGACACGACCCCAACGATACCTTACCGACGGGAATGATTCCACCTCCGTTAGGTGCGAATAACCCAAATCTTCCGCCTGTTGTAGCGCCCGCATGAGTTGCGCTCCAGGATCTCTTCTACCCCATCCGCACTTCTTTACCCACATGTCTTTCACCCCCACCGGCGAATGGGGATAATTTTGAAATAAAACCACATTTCATCAATATGCTGCCAAAATTTCATGGTTTGGAATCCGAAGATGCATATATTTTTATTAATAAATTCCAAAATGTGTGCGCCATGATGAAAACAACCCAATTAAGTGATGACGCTATAAGACTAAGGGTTATTCCTTTTACCTTATGTGACATAGCCGAGAAGTGGCTATATAGCACCGCATCACATTCCATTAGAAATTGAGACGAGTTTGTGAGAGCTTTTCTGAAAAAGTTCTATTCTCATCACAAAACTGCTAGAATCCGTAACGAGATTATACAATTTTCACAGCTTCCTTCCGAACCATTTTGGAAGTGCTTCGAGAGATTTAAAGACCTACTCGTTCAATGCCCTCATCATGGGATCGAAAATTGGCAACTTTGCCAAACATTATACGAGGGATTGAACGCAGTAACGAAGCAGTTGCTAGAAACAATATGTCAAGGTCATTTTCTCTCCAAGTCTAGTGATGAAGCATGGCAGTTTCTTGAGGATCTTAGTGAGCAAACAATTCAGTGGGAGAGTACCAAGACCACATCATCTTCTTCTGTTGGTCAATCTAGGGCAGGCATACATCAAATAGATATGTCGATTGCTATGAAGGCCGAGATGGCCTCACTTATGAAAAAGCTAGAAGCCATTGAGACCAAAATCTCATCGTCTTCTCCTGCCACTACTCTACCCACACGAACTGTTTGTGCTTGTTGTGCAAATCCATCGCATCTAACCGAAGAGTGTCCTTATAATGCACCTATTCAAGGACAGGATCAAGTCAATGCTGCATTTCAGCAACGACAAAGAAACGATCCGTACTCTTCGACATACAATCAGGGGTGGAGGAGTCACCCAAATTTCTCTTGGAACCAAAATCAACAAGTCCAAGAAAATAATAATTTTCAAAGACCTCCTCCTCCACAACAACAACAAGCACCTTTACAAACTCAAAACCAGCAACCTTTCCAACAACAACCTTATACAAATCAAACGAACAATTTGGTGCAACCAAATGATGATAAGGTTATCTCGCTCGAGAAAAGTCTAGATGCATTTCTCAAGCAATCTACAGAATCCGCAGCAAGATTTGAAAGTTATGTTCAATCTTTAATGCATAACAATGCCTCACACGATCAAAGTATCAAATCTATTGAGGCACAAATTGCACAATTAACTGCTGCGTTGAGCGAGAGAGAAAAGGGAAAGCTTCCATCTCAGCCATTGCCAAATCCCGGTCATACACAAAACGCATATCCCAATCACAATGTAAATGCGGTGACCACGTTGAGATCCGGAAGAGAGTTGCAAAATAATGTGGGAACTAGTGATGACATCCCCGCCGGTGGTTCTTCTTCTTCTCCTTCGTCACCTTCCCCTGCTTCACTTTCTTCTTCACCTTTTTCTTTAGAGCCTATTCTCCACCCTTCACACGGCTCTACTTCTTCCAGCTCGAACGGACCCATTTCTCACAACACGAACACATCTACACCGGGATCCGTTCCTACTCCACATTCTACTCCACAAACATGTGACTCAACAAATTTTCAAAATGCACCATTTCCAAACAGGTTGAGTCCCAATAAACCAACTGCACAAGTGGAGAAGATTGTGGAATTGTTTAAGCAGGTTAGCATAAATATACCTCTCTTGGATGCCATCCAACAAGTCCCTTCATACGCGAAAATTTTAAAGGGCTTATGCACCTCAAAGAGAAAAGCATCTCAAGTACCCAAGAAAGTGCTAGTGGCTAGTGCAGTGAGCAATGCTATTAACCACCATCAAACCCTACCCCAAAAACGAAAGGACCCCGGCTGTCCTACGATTTCCATCACAGTTGGGGATAAGAAAATTAATCGAGCACTTTTAGATCTTGGGTCTAGTGTTAACCTGATTCCCTACTCCGTGTACGAACAATTAGGGGTTAGAGAGTTGAAACCCACTCGTTGCACTCTCTAAATGGCTGATCGATCAATCACCCATCCCAGGGGTCAACTAGAGGATGTGTTGATCAAAGTCGGGGAGTTCATATTCCCCGTTGATTTTATCGTTATGGATATGCAACCTGTTGCTAACCCAAGAAACCAAATTCCGGTGATTCTCGGTCGACCATTTTTGGCCACTTCTAATGCTGTGATAAACTGTCGCGATGGCTCCATGACTCTATCCTTTGGGAAGATGTCTAGTGAGTTCAATATTTATAAGATGGGAAGTCTGCCCCCCGTGCCTAAAATTAGTACACGAGATGTTTGCTCTATTCACGAAATCACGCAGGAGGACTGCGAGCTTGAAAGATTTCTATTTGATGAAAACAGTTTTGACGCCACTAGTGCGTCCCTCCTTGAGTCTACCACAGTTGACACAACCGATATGGATTATGAATGTTTCACTTTTTCGGATGATGACGACTCACAGCCCGAATATAAGTCTTTTGAATTTGTGGATGAGTTAGTTGAACCATCCGAATCGGTTGTTTGCAGTGATTTTGAACCTGTGTTGGAGTCCTTTGAGTTCGAGCTAGATTCCGCAATGATTATTTCGCCTCCGAAGCTCGAACTCATGTCCTTACCGCCTCACCTTAAATATGCTCACATAGGTGAAAATGAGACCGTTCCCATTATAATATCAACTTCTCTAGCCCTTGAGCAAGAGAACGCCCTTTTGATGGTCTTACAAGATAGGCGGCAAGTTTTCGGTTGGACTGTGGCGGACATCGAGGAGATAAGTTCCCTCATAATTAAGTATCATATACAATTGATGGATGATGCCGAGTCAATAGAGGACCCACAGGAACATCTTGGGGGTATTGTGGTGAGTCAACCTCCTCCTTTAGAAGTTGAAATACCCCCATTTCTTTTAATAAGCTACGAGAATGCCAACATTCCACTGATTGCTGATCATTTACATTCTCGTTTTGATACATCACCATCGCCTGTATATTTACCTCCACACCTCCCTTACCACTACTTCTATCTTTCCTAATTCTTTGCGGATCGCTACAACTTATTCTTCCACCAGCCAATACTCTTTACTGATAAAATTTTCAACTGGTTGGTGTTGGTCTATACAAAGTTTGGCAATAATGTCTAACATAGTTTAAATGAAGTTTGGGGGAGGGCCTTTTTGTATATATTTTTGTTTTTCTTAGCAATAAAAAATTTATAAATAAATAAACAGGGAAGCACCGGTATTTTGACCCTCTTGGTTTAGCATGACAGTGAGGACACTGTCAAGTTCAAGTTCGGGGGTATGCTCGGTACGTCTTCTTCCTTCGCATCCATTTGTATATATTTTTGTATTTGCATATTTATCTGAAAACCCATAAAAATTTGAAAAATTTCAAAAATTATAAAAATTATTGTATTCAATTTTGGCTAATTGACTTATGTTGACTAATAGGTTAACTAGCTAGGAGCAACTAGATCTTAGACTTAATGAATTAAAAACCCTAAAAATAACCTTCCTTAAAGTTTAACGGTAGAAAGTATATGCCTTATAGTTTATTTAGAAATAGGCAAATTTTGGATTCACTTCTTGGGTTAAGTCAAAACGAAGGAAAAGTATTGATGTTCTTATTAGAGTATAAGTTTGAAAATTAGTTCCTACCTTAAGTCTAGATTCTGAAAATGTATACCCTACAATTTGCACTATCACGCACCTTGAAACTTGGAATAGTAGAAGAGACCTTGAAATACTCTTGTCTAAAGTCCTTAGTACAATGAAAATAAAAGAAAAAAAATGTGAATAAAGAATAAAAAAAATGGACACTGGTTTTTGTGATTACTTAAGGCTGTAAGAATAGAAAAATATTTAGCGAGGGTGCTTCATCACCTAGTGCCTTAGACCAACTGGTTTGAGAGTCACTGCTAAAAGCCTTGGGTGTTGCAAAAATTAGGAAGTACGCTTTTAAAGTGCAAACACATTTTGTAATCGGTCGTTGGTACCTCAAGAAGTATTAACGGTCGCATGAAGGATGTGTAAGCAAAAATTCAATTAAAAATTCACGTATTAATAAGTACTTTGGACAATGGACAAGGGCATGATTGCTTGAATTGAATTTCCAAGTGTAGGGGTGATCTATACACACACGTAGGGGTATGTGATTGGAATTTAGATAAGAGAGAGGAATGAAAGATAAAATTTGTATCTTTAATAGAGTTGATAGAAAATTCCTAAGTAGAGATGAAACCCTAGAAGAAAGACTTAAGAGATGCCGAAAGCTAAGTAGGTCTACATAACATATATAATCTTAAGTTAAATAATGAGGAAGCGTGAAGAATATGGGTGGATAATTTACAAGTAGAAGACAATAGAATTCCTTATTAGAAGACCTAATTGGAGAACAAAAGTTAATGGGCTGAATTGATAGGATTTTGTGAGTAGTATCCGCTGAAAACCCTCAGGAGACAACACTCCTCCTACTAGGGACACCTAGAGGTTTAACGGCTTGTTGCACGTGCTCAGTACAATCGCGTTTCCCTGCGAAAGTGCGGTTAGGATTTTAGTGAATAAAAATAATAAGTTTGCTCGAGGACGAGCAAAAAAGTAAGTTTGGGGGTATTTGTTCAGACTATAATTTTGTATTATTCATTCCCCTATTCTTATTCTTTTTATAAATAAACAGGTACTCTTGACGCACTTTTGATACATGTTACAGGATACAGGGCTTGGATGCGAATACAGTGAAAAAGACGAAAGCTGATACAGAAAAGGGACCTTTGACGAACAAGTAGACGGATCCTAGTCAAGCCTAGTCGAAGAACAGTGCAAGGTCCAAAATGTCAAGTGAACGGTTAAAAGTTCGCTACAAGTATTCACTGAAACATCTGGAGGAGAATAAGAAGCCCAACAGAGAAAATACATATAAAAATAAAGAGCACAAGAACCCCTGAACCAAGTCCAAAAAGTTCAGGGCCCAACTCCATTCTTTGGCCGCGGAACCGCGGCCAAACCCAGCCTGGCGCCGCGGTTCCGCGGCCATATAAGGCCCGTGTCGGTGCAATTTTTCTGTGCTGTTGTGTGGTGCAGATGTTAGGATCTTTCGAGGGCAAATCTGTAATTTCATGTCTACGAGAGTCTGTAACCCTAGTTTTTATGTTTTCCTATAAATTGTATTTCCAGATCTGTAAAAAGCGATGCCTCTTTTCAATCAATAAAATTCAGACTTTCTGGGAGTTTATTCAGATCTGTTCTTCTTGCTTGGAGGGAGCCATCGAATTAGTAAGTAATTTTATTTCTGTTCCTTTAATTAAAATGTTTTCTCATCCTCTAATGAGCGAGTAATCTCCTCGCTTGTTAGGGTTAGCCTTAGGGAAATGGTTGAGAGATGAGATCTCTCACCCCTTTCAATACCACATTCACCTAATGAATTAGAACTCCATACATGCACGCACAACCGCTCCCTACGGCATCCTACCCCTTGAGGTAACGATGAACCGTAGTATAAAGGGCCGGTTGCGCGCGTTTTCCATGGGGGTTAGGGTAATTATCAACAAAGGAAGGATGCGAATCTAGAGGAAGAAACATCTTCCCAAAATATTCGGACCCACTTTATTGACAATTACCGTAACATCTAATAGATCTAAAAAAGAAGGCATTGAAAGCGGTGAAGAAAAACGTTAATCTCCAAAACTTCCCCTAAGCCTAACCCTAGCAAGACTTTAAATTAGATTAATTAAGATCCAGTTTTTATAGATTTTAGAAATCAACCAAAACGACACTTTGAATCAACTCGTTAAAACATATTAAAGAAATTTACCCATCTCTGTGGATCGACCCGTACTCACCCGGCTAGCTGCAAAGAGACGCCGTTTCTGATTACGGTAAATACAAGTTTTCATACTAATCAGTTGGCAGAGGAGGAGTTCAGCCAATTGCGGGTAGGGGGCAGACACCAGAGTTTGCTTCTACTCATCGGGACGCGCGGGCGTCCAATACAGAGTTTTCAGGTATTCTTAATTCGTATGTTCTTTCGATGCACTTGTTTGTTTTACACACTTTGTGCCGTGGTTAGGCCGAGAGTCGTGTTAGCTAGATCAGCCGTTTGTTGTATTAACTTCTGTCAGCGATTCTTTTATTGCGCGACACGTGTTTCGGTCGTGTGTTAATCGGATAGGAGATAGAGATTCGTCCGTCGATTTGGTCCTTCTAGAGATATTGGATTTGACGTTCTCCTGGGCACGGACTGGTTAGCTACGTGCTAGGCGTCTGTGGACTGCCGCGAGGAAACAGTCGGGTTTTGTTTCCCCGACGAGTCAGTTCTCGTTGTGCAGGGGGACAGTGGTACCGTCTCTCACAGCTTGAATTCAGCATTTTTCGCTAGTCGGCTTTTAAGGAGAGGATGTCGAGGATTCTTGGCACTCATTCATGATACCGAAGCCACAGTGGGTTTGTTGGACCGGGTTCCTATCGTGCGAGGGTTTTCCGACGTTGTTCCAGATGAGCCGGCGAAGCTTAGGGAGCTTAAGGATCTGCTGCAGAGTTGCTTGTAGGGAGGATTGTGCGTCTGAGTGTTTCGCTTTGGGGAGCTCCTATTCTGTTCGTCAAAGAGAAGGACGACAGTTGAGGTTGTGTATTGATGGATCGTCAATTGAACCGAGTTACGGTGCGGATAGGTATCCTTTACCTCGCATTGACGATTTCCTTGATCAGCTCCAGAGTGCGAGACATTTTCTAAGTTTATTTGGGATCAGATCATCATTGGTTGCGGGTTCGGAGTGATGTTATTCCTAAGACCGCTTATGTGCGCGCTATGGGCAGTATATGTTTTGGTGGTGTCGTTGGACTCACCAATGCCCTAACAGCATTCATAGATGTGATGACCCGGATTTCTTCTGGCCGTTCCTCGACCAGTTGATTGTTGTGTTATTGATGACATTCTGGTCTTTTCTAAGAGTCGTGAGGAACATGGGCAGCACTTGAGGATTTTCTTTGCAGACATTGGGAGAGCACCAGCTGTTTGCTGAATTCTCGGAGTGTTCCTTCAGGATTGATTGTGTTGACTCCTAGATCTTGTAGTTACGGGAGACGGTTTTCGTATGGTCCCGAGAAAGATCGAGGCCGTACAGCTTTGGCCTAGACTTGTTTACGGGGCGGAGGTCCGTAGATTTTTGGACTTAGCAGGTTTTTACCGCCATTTCGTGCAGGATTGCTAGAGTATCGCTGCACCGTTGACTGGACTGACCGGAAAGGAGGTTCTTTTTCTTTGGACTGAGGCATGCGTGTGGAGTTTTCAGCAGTTGAAGACTCGGTTGACGACTGCACCTGTTCTTTCTTTGCTTTCTGATTCGGGAGACTTTGTTGTTTAACTGTGATGTTTTGCAAGTGGGGCTCGATTTTGTGTTGATGTGGCATTATAGAGTTATCGCTTTTTCTTCCCGACAATTGGAGAAAGTACGAGCAGGATATCCTACTCATGATTTGGAGATGGTCGTGGTGGTCGTGCGTTGGAGATTTGGAGACACTACTTGTGCGGAGAGTCGTGTCAGATTTTCACGGACCACCATAGCTTAATGTATATCTTCCTGCAGCGGGTTTCGATTATTGAGACAGCGCCGTGGGATGGAGCTTGTGAAGGATTGTGTTTGTGAGATCCTTTATTACCCGTGGCAAGGTGATTGTGGTAGCTGATCCTTGAGTCGTAGGCCCAGGGGTAGCTTGTTCCAGTTGTGCGCAGTTCAGAGACAGTCTTCTGCAGATTTACAGTTCTTGTGCGATCGTTGAGTACAGCTTAAGTTTGCCTCTACTGAGGGGACAGCTTGCTCATGTCCGCGCCCGTCCATTTTTTTTAATCGTTTTTGCGAGGCACAGCCCGCCGATGCTCGTTTGTCAGAGATTCTTGAGCATACTTGGCTGGGTAAAGATTCGGAGTCCTTGATTTGTGACCAGGGTGTGCTACGTTTAAGGACGCGTTTGTGTGTACCTAATACTGTTGGGTAGAGACGCGAAATCCTAGAGCAGGCATATCAGTCAGCTTTCTGTCTTCATTCAAGTCCCACCAGTTTGTGACGTGACTTGTGAGATAGTTACAGGTGGGCAGGGATGAAGAGTGAAGTTTCGGATTTCGTTTCAAGTTGTCTGTCTTGTTGTGAGCTAAGGTTGAGCATTTGAGACCGGCTGGAGAGTTGCAACCTTTAAACGTTCCGGAGTAGGAATGGGAGCAGATCTCCATGTTTTTCGTTATGGTGTCTACCCAGGTCTAGACAGGGTGTGACTCCATTTGGGTGTTTGTTGTCCGGTTATGCTCAGTTTGCTCAGTTGTTCTTCGTTAAGTTTGTGCGTTGCACGGAGTTCCTTCATGTGTTGTATCCAATGGAAGCATCTTGTTCGCTTGCCGTCTTGGGTAGAAGCTTCAGGAAGCCTTGGGTACTGGTTGAGCTTTAGCTCCGCTTTTCCATCCGAAGGACGAGGTTGTTAGAGCGGGCTATACAGACTCTGGAGGATATGCTTGTGCATGCGTACTAATTGTTGTTGGCAGTTGGGATCGTCACTTGCCATTGTTAGGGTTCTCCTTCGATAGCAGTTTTCAGGAGACATTCCAATTGGCAAACTTTAGGCCTTGTTTGGTAGGTGGTGTCGATCGCCATTCTGTTTTTCTGACCCCGCGTGAGTAGGATTTTTGGACCCCAGCTAGTCGAGAGGCTTCGGAGATGATCCAGTTGATTCAGGTCAGGATGAGAACAGCCCAGTGCAGACAGAGGTCTTATGCCGTCCGTGGTGATCGCAGACTTGAGTTCACCGTGGGAGATCATGTATTCCTACGGATTTTCCGATGAATGATGTATTGAGTTTTGGGAAGCTTATCCCAGGATTGTAGGTCCTTTTGAATCCTTAAAGCGAGTTAGTTCTGTTGCCTATAATTTGGCACTTCCGTCCAGATTATTGAGTATTCACCCCGTATTCTTTGTGTCGATACTTCGCAAATACCTTCATGATCTTTCTCACATGATTTAGCATCATACCCTTTTGCTTGGACGCGATCTTTTCGTTCACCGGCAGCCAATTGTGTTAATGGTTCGGCAGGTAGAGAAACTTCGGTCAAGGGTCTTGCCATCTGTGGAGGCTTTTCTTTTGCGTAGCCGTATAATGAGGTGATCACTTGGGAGGCTGCGAGCGAGATGTGGAAATTTTGCACTCATCTCTTTGAAGGTACGCTTAGTGAGAATTTTAAATTCGGGGACGAATTTTTGTAAGGGGGGGGGATTGTAAAGCCTTAGATTTAGATTAGTGTTAGTTTAGACGGTAATGCGGGTTTTTGGTAAAAAGTTTACCAATTCGGGTTCCTCACATTTTATAACATTTAATTAATAATTTATTATTATTTGTTATAGCATGCGCACACAAGTGCATGTTTATATGAGGGTGTGTTTGTGTTATCTAGATTAGTGACCATGACAACTTAACCCTAATCCTAATCCCTTGCTTTGCCTTAACCTAAACCTCTTGATATTTGTTTGTGAGAGAGAGATATTTTCATTGGGTTCTTTTGTTTGTGAGAGAGGTGGCACATGTGAGTCATGCTTGCATTAATGTGAGAATTAATACAAGGGTGCACTTACCTTAATCTCACCTCACTCTCTCTCTTTATCATTTCTTTCACTCTCATTCACTCTCACTTCATCTCTTTCTCAATTATTTCATCTTCTCTCGCATCTCAACCGAACACTTAGCCATTCCTTCACAAAACCATCACAAACTTCACAAAATCTCACCAAAATCACTTCTTTTGCCTTGATTTGCTTCGTAGATACCTTGGAGCTTGGAAAGCTAGGATCTTTGAGCTTGTGGGAGTAGGTAATGATCTCTTTCTGTAAATTAAGTCTTTTTTGTATAGCGTAGCTTTTTAGTTCAGTTTAGATCGCGTTATATATCGTTTCGTGCAAATATTGTATTTTTAGTGTAGTTTTGGGTCTCGGATAATCTGCTATCAAACCAGGTATTTGTTGCAAAAGTTCCCATCACAGTGATCTAGTGTAGTGACCTAGAACCTACCCTCAAAATACGAGCCCATTCCCTTGTAGACTGGCCGCAGATTTAATGGTTCTGGCCGCAATTTGCGGCCAGAGTAGGGACTGGGGGTTGAGTTTTGGTGTAGGAGTCTCTTGGGTTGTGTGTGGTCTCGTGGTACTTGCAACTTTTATAAATTGTTGGTATAGAAAAATCTGAGATCACTTGCTTGTTTTCTAGTGTTTCGTTTACGCGTGTTACGTTATCCGATACGATTCGTGTCGTTGTGTTCTGTTGCTCTTGGGTTGGTTTCGTAGTGTCGCTACGCACGTTAACCACAATACGAACACTTGAGAGTATGTTTTGCATTGATGCGTCGGTCAAACGTAGTTTGTACGTGTTTTGGGTCTATTGCTAATAGATACTTGCTTTGTTGTTTTGTGATTTTTAGGATCGCAGGCGGGGACTTCGGACGCTGCGAAGAAGGGGAAACAGGTGGTTGGCTTTACTTAGCCAGGAGCGTTGGTGAGTAGATTTAACATCTACAGGGGAATCGCCAGCATGGCGTTATGCGTATGGGCTAGAGATGTTATGATATTAGTCGCATATCCTATTGCATATATAGAGTTTGCGCATGCACCTCATTGCTTATATACTTGTTGTGCTTGGACTTGTACCCTTAGGAAACTGCACTATTATTGACGGCTCATGTTGCATGAGCAATGATTGTATGCCACTCACACTGTCAATAATTGCCATGACACACACAACACCTATACATATGTGATATTGTATTATTTAGGGATATTGAGACATGATCCTTATTTTCCTTCGTGCATATGACATATAGCATACCTATATACCTACATGCTTACACATATGCCTTGACATGCTTACATGCTAGTTACCCTTATACCTATATGGTATTGTACCATTAGTGATAGATATATACACATATGAGACATAGTTACAAGTATATCTTGCATACATACTTATGCATATACCTGGAGGGTATTACATCATTACTGATAGGTATATACATATACCTTGCTATACCTACATATTCATACATATATCTGGCTATAGCTACATGTTCATCTTTATTTTGATGTTATATAGACTTGGAGAAATTAAGAACCGCATGATATATATATTAAGTTGTTGCAGTTAAATATCGGCTTTTCTTTTATATGCTCACATTACAGTTTTATATCGCATATATTATATTCATGGATTTTCGCATTGAGATATGGATTTTTCATGATATTTTCTGGATTTGAGGACCGTGGTAGTTTCATGAAATTATGCATTATTTGAAAAACCCGGTTTCTCTTGATATGATATTTCAGCAGCCACCATGAGATTTATTGATTCTGATATATATACCCCATGCGAGGAGGCGTAGTGGGCCGTGTGCGGGTACATGGTGGGGCCCGGAGGTACCCCGGGGCAAGAAAGGGATTTCGATGTACCACGCCGATGAGCTTGACAGGGGAACCATACCTACCGCTGACAGTAACTATGACTCGGCGGTTATCGTGGGGATACCAACCGGAGTCATGTACTTATGGATACGTCGAAAGGCGAGGGTCGAGCTGGGCACTCGAGTTTTTGGGATAGCGTATGATACGTACCTATCAGGGACCAGTCGTGGTGACAGCACCTGATAGATCAGTATTTATGTGTCGATACTTGACACTTGGTTTTGATTGAAATGTTTTCTGACGTGTAAAATAAACTTGTAAAGATATCACAATCAAAAAAATTATATTGACCGCAATCAAACCACGGTGTCGGATGTAGTTAATGAATGAGTGCGGATCGTCCACAGGGATTGTGCAATTCAATTGTATTTTGATACGTTTGAAATGAAATGTTAGACAACAATAAAAGAAAACATGATTCAAGATGTGATTTGTATTCGCGTGTCACTATTCTTTACTCAAGAATCAAGAAACTATAAACAATCAAGAATCGGTTGTTTTGATAATATTTCCAATCAACAATCAAGAATATAAGAGAGGCTCGTAGGAATCGATCGGATCTTTAGACGTGATGCAATCTAAAGGGTTTCGTGTTCTTGTCCTTCGAAGGATTGATACTAGATCGATGATGATCGACAAGAGTTAGGGTTTTCTCGTGAAACTAGGGTTTCATCTTATCCCTTGTTCTGTTGTCGATATCATTCACATTCTAGCCTCTAGCAATTTCAAGAAACGATCCTAACTCCCCCATTTCGAGCGATATCATTCAAGAAAGCATCGTAACGAAATGGGTTGTCGGTTCTTGAACTTGCTAGGGTTTACAAACTCGTGGGATTCAAGAATCGATTACAAATTTGTTACATCATCATACTAAAGATCGTCTCGACTCCTCGACGAGCGGAGTTTTATTCACACATTACCACAAAGACAATATTCAAGAATAGTAATGATAACATGATGCGGAATTTAAAGAAAACAAGATAAAAGAATATCACCTTTTATTTAATCAACAATTTCAATACATTCTTTCAAGAATCTACAAGAAGAAGAAATCGATCGTTGACTCGGCTTCGCTCGTCTCCGTGGATCGTGGATCTACTTTGATCTCTTGCCCGATTGAAGATCGGCTCGGCTCATAAAAGGGTTGAAGGCATCTTGCTTGGCTTGCACTCAAGATCTTGAATTGTTGTTGGATTTAGGGTTAGGGTTTCCTACAAGCTCTCTCACTAAACTTGAGGAAGAGGGGATGAAGAAAGAGATTGATTTTCTAAACTTTCCCAAAGTTCAATCCTCTGGAATAATAAGCCTAGGGTCTTATTTATAGAGCTCCCAAACCCTAGGTTTAGATTTGAATTAGAACTTTCCCTCCCAAAGTTTGTTGAAGGGTTTCTAGAAGGAGTTAGCTTAGGGTTTAAGCTAGGGTTTAGGGAAAGTTCTAGAAGTATTAGGTTAGTTTAGGTGTTTGCTGATCTGGAGGAAGTATCTGGAATCATCTGGAAGTTTGTGTGCATAATTGAGCAGTGGGCCATAGTACAGGAGTTGTGCACTGAAATTGGGATGCTGACGTCATCATTAGGCCGCGCTTCCGCCGCAAGAACCTGGCATTGGCCGCCCTTCCGCCGCGTATTGTTGGTCTTGGGCCTTGTGAATTCTTCAGTGGCTTGGTACTACTGTTTGGACCTTTCTTTGATGTTTAGATTTGTACTTCCTCTTCTGTGTTGATACCAGATTTGAGTTAAGTGAGTTTACGAGCAATTGTAATGGTCGAGCACTGTAATGATCGAGCAAGCTTCTCTTTTCCTGCACAGACTTCGAAACAGGGGTTGCGATATATAGAAAATATGCTATGTAATGAAATGCAGTCAATTTCCCTAGAAATGCCGGTTTTAAGGTCGAATACATGTAATCTGATATTTTGCGACCGATTTGCTAATATGTGAATTATGAATACCGTACACTTCTATATGGATGCAAATGATGAGGAAATTGCCGGTTAAAATATGCAATATTTTCGACTGATCAAATACCCCCAAACTTAATTTCGATCGTTTCGAGCGAATGTTTTATTAAAAAGAGAAGGAGAAAATAAAGAAAGAGAAAAACTAACTAGCACACTTTCGTAGGCAACACGATTGCACTGAGCATGTGCAACAAGCCTTTAAACCTCTAGGTGTCCCTAGTAGGAGGAGTGTTGTCTCCTGAGGGTTTTCAGCGGATTGCACCCACAAAATCCAATAATAAAAGCAAGATCATGAATATTACATTTAAAGAAGAGAATCGTAAAAGAAAAGGCTTGAAAATTAGGGTTTCCAACTAAGCTAGCTTTTCGGTTGTCATGAGCCCTATCTTAATGGTCATGAAAAGATGTCAGAAATCACGTCCTCCCTTAATAAAACATCGTCTTATTCTTCATTCCTATCTTTATTCCAAACATCGATCATATCACCCTGCGTGTGTGTAAAGACATCCCTACACCCGGAGAATTCAATTCAAGCTATCATACCCTTGCCCATCGGCCTCAGTACTTCTTGGCAAACGAGATTGCTTACACACTTTCATGCGACCGTTAATACTTCTTGAGGTACTAACCGACCGATTACTAATGTGCTTGCATGCTTGGTGTATTTTCCTCGTCTTGCACCACCTCAGGCATAGCAGTGACTCCCAGACCAGTTGACCTTGGGGCACTAGGTGAAGAAGCACCCTTTTGCTATATATTTTTATTGCCCTCGGTGATAACAAAACCAGTATCCATTTTTCTCACCACTTTAAAACACATATTTTTTTTTTCCCTCATACTTTTGGCTTTAAGACAAGAGCATTTCAAGGTATCCTCTACTATCCCAGGCTTCAAGACGTGTGTAAGTGCGAATAGCAGGGTAGCAACGTTCAAAATGTTTGGCTTCCAGAATAGAAACTATTTTTCAGACTTATTTTTATCCTCAGATTAGTGACGTCCTTCATCTTACTAACCCTTGGGACAACGGCTCATAACTACTTATTACTAGTTCGTATAAGAAAACTTCTAATTTTCTTAGTTTTCTAAAAATTTTCCAATCTCATGGATGTAATTTTTCACTATCTAAACTTTTATTATCAAAAAATGTTTTTATAGTTTTGAAAATTTTTAAATTTTTATAGGTTTTTAAAAATGTTTTGTGCTTATGCAGATGATATGCAAATGATGCGAAAATAAGCACAAACCTCCCCCAAACTTGTTTTCAACAGTGTCCTCACTGTTGCCTTCTGCTAAATCTTGAAAAACCTGTAAGCTTCGGAGGAATTTATTAGTGGGGGCAAAATATATAAGTGAAGAACCTCCCCCAAACTTATTTTTGGCTCATCATTTTGTAAAAAATTCTCTTTTCAGGAGCCAGAAAAATTATACCCTCCCGAACTTGAATTATGCAATGTTAAACTTTGAAAATCACAAGTGGGGGTAAAAAATCATTGGTCGATGCCAAGCTTTGCAAAGACCGAAGGTTAACACCAACCATTCAAAAATTTTATCAATGCAGTGCTCGGGTTGGTGGAAGAAAAAGTGGGGAAAAGGTAAGTGATGGAATAGAATGTGTGTGCGTCTCATTTTGGAGAGACGATGCAGTGTATGTGATGGATTACTCGCATTCTTTTTACAGTTCAAAAGAAGGGGTGGAGGTTCAATTTCAATGATTGGGAGATGATTCATCTCAACACCCGTGCTATTTAGAAATGCGAGTTCATCAGCGAAGATTTCCTCAAAAGTTTCATCTATACCCCGAAGAATAATGTCATCACAAGGTGCGGGGTGATCTTCAGACTCTAAAAGCAGTTCATAATCAGTGTTAATTGTTGACCCGGACAACTCGGTGGAAGCGTCTGTATGTGTATGATACATAGTTGGGTCAAACAATAACATATGAAAAGAGTCAAGATCGGTATCAGGAGGATCATCAAATTCGCTGCTGTCGACATCCATTAAGTCGACAGAACAGACCTGAACAGTAGGTTCGGAGGGTACACTTCCTAACTTATAAATGTTCATCTCAATTGTCCTGTTTCCAAAGGATAGGGTCATGGAACCGTTACGACAATTGATGATAGCATTGGAAGTGGCCAAAAAGGGGCGACCTAAAATCACCGGAATTTGATTCCGTGAGTTCGCTACAGGTTGTGTATCAATTACAATAAAATCCACAGGGAAAATAAATTCCCCGATTTTTATTAACACATCCTCTAGTTCACCCCTAGGTCTGGTGATTGATCGGTCAGCCATCTGGAGAGTGCAAGGAGATGGTTTCAACTCTCCGATTCCTAACTGCTCATAAACTGAGAAAGGAAGCAGGTTAACACTTGCCCCAAGATCTAGTAGAGCACGGTTAATGTGTTTCTCCCCAATAGAGATGGAAATCGTAGGATAGCCAGGATCCTTACGTTTCCTCGGTAATTGCTGGGGGAAAGCTGTGTCTACTGTCTTAGCCATGAATATCTTCTTGGGCATTTGTTTCTTCCTCTTTCTAGTGCAAAAATCTTTAAGAACTTTAGCATATGCAGGGACTTGTTGTTAGTGTATATGCCCTAGAGGCCATTACTGTATCATACTAGTTTGTATATTACTTAATGGATGCTTGGGATATTCACCTTGTATATACAATCTTGCTCAAAATAGTAGTATGCTACTTGGTTTGTTTCTACTTCAATGTGTACTTGTGTTTATTTCAGTATATCACTTATACGCATTAGTGGAGCCCTTAGGATCTTTGCTTGATTACCAGCGTTGTGATGGCAGTCACACTAGTGGGGGCTGGGTAATCTATAAGCACATCCTTATTCAGATCCCTGGTCGCAGGACTATCGAGACAGGGCATCGATACTCCGGAGTAGACCAGCGCATGCGCTTCTCATCCCAGTGTGGGAGACGGTCTGTCCCACAGCCGTCAGTACGTCGTACTTGAGATAGTATGCGGGTGCTCGTTAGGTTACGGATACACTGGACAGGACTCGTCGGGAACTGACTAGTTGGTATTATACCTATCGTCAGTTATCAGTTCCCAGGTGACATGAGTACAGCTTAGTCCGCTGACTTGACACTGTCACTTCGCCTCGGGTGTGTTCCCACTGTACTTTGATCACTACCCTACCACGGCTCAAAGGAGTCGTGCAAACAGGTGGTGGTTGGGTACAGTCCCGAAGCACTTGGAGGCAGTGACGGTTAGACAGGATTCGTCTCTCCCGGTATTGGGGGTTGACATCGCGCTGTGTCTAGGAGAGCCATTACACGAGTAGTCCCTGGCCAGGGCAAACGAGATATACTGGTAGGTTTCCAGTGTTATCTCAGGGTGTATTGGGCTTCACTCCGGCACGACTTATACCGCTATTGGGGGACTGACGTTTACCGCCCCCTAGGCCCGCCATGCGATGTATCAGACGAACAGACCGGACTGTATGGAGAATGTCACTCTCAGGCTCAGTAGGAGTTCAGATGGGTTTCGCCTCGTCGGTCTTCTTGTCGGCATTACCTGGGGACCGTTACGCACAGCTAGTGCCGCTTGCGGTCTGTGGTTAAACCCACTGCCAGCGTAGTGTCGAGTCTTTAGAGTCCCACACAGAAAGCTTTTCGCCTTTAGGCAAAAGAGTAGAGGTCGCATGGTATTGCGACAGGTCGCATGGTTTTGCGACAGGGTTCGGTCACATCCGTGCACGTGTGCACGTACAGTGTCCGGACAGTTTACACTAGCGGGCTTTGGTTTAAGCCAGATCCTAGTGTACCTTATGGGATTGGATTTATCCAGTTTGCATTCGTGTTCCTCGGAACGCGGATGCGGGTGTGTATGCACAGTTGACAGGGAGGCAGAGGCAGTGGATTCTCATTAGGGTTGTTGACAGTTGACCGTTGACTTTTGACTTTTTGCTCAACCCTAATGAGAATATGATATGTGATTAACTATTATATTAATTAAGTATTATGGTGATATGGTTGTTGACTTGTTGACTTTTGTTGACTTGTTGACTTTGGTGACTTGTTGACTTTTGTTGACTTGTTGACCGGTTGACTAGGCTTGACTAGTTGACCATCATGATAACCATGGTTATCATTTCATGCCAAAGACTTTTTTCTTGCTTGCTTTTTGAGTAAAATGAGTGCATGATATGATAACCTTATGGTTGCTTCTAACCATCACCAAAAGACTTTTTTGATATGATGAGTTATGATCACTTTGGATTATGAGAGGGTGAGAGAGAAAAGAGAGCCTCATTCTTTCTTGCTCATTCTCTCTCTTGTTCTTGAGCTCTCCCCTTGCTCTCACCCTCAACCTCTTGCTCCCTCTCTTGATCTATGGTTCTCTTGTCTCATGAGTTGAGAATCAAGAACCATAGATAAAATCCCATTCTATTTCCTCTCTACTCATTCTAGTTCACTAGGTTTAGCAAACCAAGTGAACTAGTTTCTTCAAAGACCGAAGAAGGAGCTAAAGGTTGGAGCTTTCAAGTGGATCTATCTTCGGCGTACGGAGACGACGAGAAGGAGCCATCGGACCACCACCGGAGCTTGAAGAGAAGGAGTTCAAGTTTAGGTATAACCATCTTCATCCGAGTAGCTAAATATCTTTAGCTTAGTTTGCTAGTTTTAGTTTAGGTAACGATCCCGACCATAAGTTAGTCCATGTTGCCTCTTGCGATAAAAATTCGTTTTTTTATACCGTTTCCGCCTCCCCGTAAGAACCGGGGGTCGCAATATGGACTTACAGTGGTATCAGAGCCTAACTAAACCTAAACTAGCTTGGTAGTGAAGTGTAACGAAGTTCGGAACCGGAAAAATCCAAAAATCAAACTTTACAAAATCTGAGTTTCTGTTGAAATTTTTCCTGGTCAAAATGAAAAACTTTATACTCCTAAATTCGGCTCAGGGTTTTGTGTGAACACCCAAGAAAAACGATACAGTGATTCGCCTAAAGTGCCGCGCTTCCGCCGCGTGATCCTTCTTGGCCGCCGCGGAACCGCCGCGACTTTGTTTCTTCTCTGCATCGTTTTTCGTGCAGTGTGTTTGTGTGTTGGTTTTGGGATTTTTAAAATATATTATATGTGCCCAGATTTTCCAGAAAAGAAATTTCCTTTTGGGGTCCTATAATTCCGTATTTTTTCCGAACTTCACTGCACTTTGACTATGATGGTTATATCTGTGATGCTTGCATGTATTGAACGTCGGCTAATCGCTATAAGTCGATTAGTCGGGGTTATACATGATCTGTAATGTGCTGGAATGTGTATATGAATGTGTTGGACTGTCGCGGGTGAATAGCCGGGGTGGATGTGAGATGAGCTTTTGTTTTTCTTTCATTCATTGTAAATGTAAATTGATGTAATAATTATTATTTGTTTGGCCGCACAACCGGGTCGGGGTTGTAGCCGTCATTGTATAATTCTTTTTACTGTTTTTGCTCCTAGGATAGACCCATGGAGGGGTGCACAAACTACCGAGTACTTGGCGGGTAGTTTGCCGCACCCGTAGGGGTCTTGGGTGGGGTATTTGGCTATTCACCGCGACCGTGTTATCCGCTTTTCGTTTCAGGCTCGAAAGGATTGCGGATTGCTAGTATATCCAATGCATTCATCTGTGATCTGTAATGTCTATCATTGCTTACTATTTAGGCGTTGCTTATGTTTTACAGACGCGCTAGCCCAGCCCCCGCTCTGTCGTTAGTTAAGTAACCTAACGGGTAATGACGGGGCCCAGTGGCGAATGCGAATGGCATAAGCGTACGTCATATTTTGGTTGTTTTCTGCAATGGTAGGGTTAAATGATGGGACGCATTAAAAGAACTAATGCAAGAATATCACGCATTAAAAGAACTAATGCAAGATAATAAACCAAGTTAAAGTCGTTGGAACACTTTCGAAAAACCACTCGGTTCTTTTCAAAACAAACTTTTAAAATACGGAGTTTGAGCCACTCCATTTTAAAGCTATCTCGTTCCATCGACCAAATCAAGTTCACTACGTTCACGGTTTTGCCAAAACCATCCGTAGCCCTCCATCATTTCAGTTAAATATTCGGTAGTATTCAAGCTATGTATTTTGACCTCACGCCAAGGCATAGTGATTGGTAGCTGCCGGATATTTATCTGTTGCATAGATAGAATGCGTTGGTTTGAGACAGTCGTACAGCCATTTTGGCCTACGTCAAGGGTATGTACGGGTGGATTCAAATTAACCTGGATAATGATGGGACGAACTTGACATGTGACTTATGACATTTTGACCTCACGCCAAGGTCATAAGAGCATGGGGCAAAAATCCACATCGGGAGTTTCATAAGTACTGAAACTTGCTAGATTTGCATACCATTTGGAGTGTGATGATTCTGGTAGGATTCCTTCAGTTTCGTCACGCGATGATATTTGGATCCCGATCCTACTGTGAGTATATGCTACTCCTCGGGAAATTTCTCACTTAACGATCAATGCTATAAACCTAGTAGGTGCCTAGAAAGGTGTTAGCGGGGCTACGCCCCCAGGGAAAAGAGGTTCTCTAATTAAGGAACTTCGCGAAAGCGTTGGAAAACCTCCCTCGAAGTACCGACACCGGCCTGGCTGAACGGTTAAGCAAGTATTGTACGGTGGGATTGATCCTGACTAATTCTTCCTTTATGGTTTGAGGAGGGATTCGAGAAACAGTGGGAGCCATCCTGTTTAGACAAACTAAAAACCACTCTAAACTTGCAAGAGCATCATGCTGAGTGTTTCTTCTTCTCTCTCCTAATTGCAGCGACCAATCAACATGACTGGACTTAAGTTACTCCTAGATAAAAACAAACTGACAGGGCCAAACTACAAAGATTGGCTCAGGAATGTCAAGATCGCAATCACTTATGACAAGCTGGGGTATCTTCTTACCACCAAAGCTCCCCCTGTCCCTGGTCCAACTTCCAGCGTCGCGGATAAGGAAATCCGCAAGACTTGGGAGATTGATAGCGCGAAGGCCAAGTGCCTCCTGCTTGCCTCGATGGACAACGAACATCAGAGGAGGCATGAGAATATGGACATGGAGTCCATATTGCTCCATACAAAAGAACTGTATGGAGAGCAATCACGTATCGCAAGATACGAAGCGTCGAAAAAGTTGTTTTCGACAAGAATGGCCGTCGGATCATCAGTAGCCGAGCATGTGCTAAAGATGATCGGCTTCATTGAGGAGCTCGCTGACCTAGGAATCACATTGGAGAGTGAGCTATATACGGATATAGTTCTCCAGTCCCTTCCTTCCACTTACGCCCAGTTTATACTGAACTTCAACCTACAAGAAAAAGAGGTTGAACTATCAGAGCTCCTCAACATGCTGAGGAGCGCAGAGGGCACCCTACAGAAAGGTAGGGAAACATCCACTTTGTTTGTAGGAGGATCATCTTCTTCTAGGTCCAAGGCGAAAGCCAAGGGAAAGAAGAAGAAGGCCCCCGCCAAACCAAGGGGCGGTGTTGGTAAAGTGGATACGAAGGGAAAAGGCAAAGCAACAAAGTTAGCGGGAAAGCTTGTGGATAAGGAAGAATGCTTCTATTGTCATAAGAAAGGACACTGGAAGAATGATTGCAGGGCCTGGAAGGCCAGAACACAGGAATTGAAGCAGGTTGCAGCTTCAGCTTCAGGTGTGTATGTTATTGAAAACTGTCTTTCAATAAACTCTACTTCCTGGGTATTGGATACCGGATCAGGATCTCATATCTGTAATTCTTTGCAGGCGTTGAGAAACCGTAGTGTTTTGAAGGCAGGTGACATGACCCTCAAAGTTGCGAACGGAGCTAGCATGGATGCTAAAGCCGTGGGGGACTATCACCTGGGAATGTCAGATGGACATGTTTTGGTTTTTGCGTAATTGCTTTTTTGTACCCAACGCAACTTGTAATATCATTTCTGTATCTTTAGTTTCTAAAGAAGGTTATGAATTTGCGTTTGTAAGTAATGTTGTAAACATTCACCTTAATCAAGTATTGATTGGGTCAGGTACTCTGAGTAATGGTATATACGTGTTAAACCAACCACAGATTTTTAATGTCCAGAATACACACAAAAGAAAGTCTCCAGAAATAAATCAGACTTTCTTATGGCATTGTAGATTGGGTCACATCAATGAGAGAAGGTTGACTAAGTTACATACAGAAGGATATTTGAATGCGTTCAAATATCAATCGTATGCCACTTGTCAATCTTGTCTCAAAGGAAAGATGACAAAGACTCCATTTACTGGACAAGGAGTAAGAGCGAGCGAGCTCTTGGGACTCGTACATAGTGACGTGTGCGGTCCAATGTCTACACATGCCCGAAGCGGACATTCTTACTTCATTACTTTTACGGATGACTTCTCAAGGTACGGTTATATCTTCTTAATGAAACATAAGTCCGAGGCCTTTGAAAAATTCCAGGAGTATAAGAATGAAGTAGAGAAACAGACCGGCAAAAGTATTAAGATTCTAAGATCGGATCGAGGTGGAGAATACTTAAGTGCCGAATTCCTGGACTATTTAAAAGAGAACGGAATTCTCTCTCAGCTTACTCCTCCATACACCCCGCAACATAACGGTGTATCGGAGAGACGGAACCGCACCCTATTGGATATGGTGCGGTCCATGATGAGTAACGCTGAGTTGCCGCGATCATTCTGGGGATATGCGCTAGAATCAGCAGCATACCTTTTGAACCGAGTTCCGACTAAGACTGTGCCTACCACCCCATATGAAGTGTGGAGTGGGAAGAAACCCTATCTTCAATATCTGAAGATCTGGGGATGTCCAGCTTTTGTCAAAAAGCAGCATGCGGACAAACTCGAGGCACGCTCAGTACTGTGCAAGTTTGTGGGATACCCAAAGAACACCAGGGGGTATCTTTTCTACTACGCAGAGGAACAAAAAGTCCTTGTTTCTCGTAATGCCCACTTTCTAGAACACCAGTTCTTGGAAAAGGAAATTAGTGGGAGCGCAGTGGAACTGGAAGAAATTCCGGAACCACAGACTGTTACTGAAAGCTTGGTAGAACCAGAGGGTTCAACAGAACAGGACATTCCTACGCCGCTCCGCAGAAGTAGTAGGCAGTCTCATCCGCCCGAGAGATACTACGGTTTTCTCATAGACGGGGATAGAGAGGATTGCATCATAGATTATGATGAGCCTACTAGCTTCCAGCAGGCTGTTCAGAGCGTTGACTCAGTGAAATGGCTGGATGCAATGCGGACCGAAATGGAGTCCATGTACACCAACAAGGTATGGACGTTGGACATTGCTCCAGACGGGGTAAAACCCGTAGGATGCAAGTGGATCTTCAAAAGGAAGATTGGTGTAGATGGACAGGTTGAGACCTATAAAGCTAGGCTGGTAGCAAAGGGTTTTCGTCAAAGACCTGGCTTGGACTACGACGAAACCTTTTCTCCAGTAGCCATGCTGAAATCCATTCGGATCCTTCTTGCCATTGCTGCCTTCCACGATTATGAGATCTGGCAAATGGACGTAAAGACAGCTTTTCTAAATGGAAATTTAGAGGAGTGTGTCTATATGGACCAGCCAGAGGGTTTCATTCAGAGTGGGAGCAGCGGAAAGGTGTGCAAGTTGCTTAAGTCCATCTATGGACTAAAGCAGGCATCGCGGAGTTGGAACATCTGCTTTGATGAGACGGTCAAAGAATTTGGCTTTATCAAAAATCCAGATGAACCATGCATCTATAGTAGATTTGTAGCGAGAACTGTAGTATTCCTCGTTTTATACGTGGATGACATTCTCTTAATAGGAAATGACATTCCTATGCTACAATCTGTCAAGGGGTTCTTGTCACACAGGTTCTCCATGAAAGACCTGGGTGATGCCTCATACATTCTGGGTATCCGGATCTACCGTGACAGATCCAAGAGGATATTAGGACTTTCACAGTCCAGGTACATCGACACCATACTGAAGAGGTTCAGTATGGAAGATTCCAAGCGCGGTAACCTACCGGCCTGTCACGGGATCACCCTCTCTAAAGAGATGTCTCCCAAGACTGATTTGGAGAGGGATCGCATGTCTATTATACCCTACGCTTCTGCGGTAGGCTCTATAATGTATGCGATGTTGTGTACCAGACCGGATGTAGCTTATGCACTGAGTGTGGTAAGCCGGTATCAGTCTAACCCAGGGGAGAAACACTGGATAGCGGTAAAGAACATTCTCAAGTACCTGAGAAGGACTAAGGAGATGTTCTTGGTGTATGGCGGAAAAGACCTCCAGATCGAGGCCTTTGCTGACTCCAGCTTCCAGAGTGACAAGGATGATTCCAAGTCCATGTCGGGTTTTGTCTTTACCCTCAATGGAGGGGCGGTGTGTTGGAAGAGTTCCAAACAAGAAACCGTTGCAGACTCGACGATGGAAGCGGAATACATCGCTGCATCTGATGCCGCAAAAGAAGCTGTCTGGATGAGGAAGTTCTTGAAAGAACTTCAGGTGGTTCCATCCATTGTTGATCCAATACCTCTGTATTGCGACAACAACGGGGCTATAGCATTAGCGAAGGAACCCAGGTCCCATCAGAGATCCAGACACATCTTGAGGCGGTATCACCTGATCAGGGAGATCGTGGATCGCAAGGAGATCGAGGTTCGGAGAGTCGCTTCAGAAGATAACACTGCAGATCCATTCACCAAGGCCTTGCCCCAGACTCAGTTCGAGCGGCTGATCGAGATGATAGGTCTTCGATACGCCAGTACATGGCCTTAGTGCAAGTGGGAGATTGTTAGTGTATATGCCCTAGAGGCCATTACTGTATCATACTAGTTTGTATATTACTTAATGGATGCTTGGGATATTCACCTTGTATATACAATCTTGCTCAAAATAGTAGTATGCTACTTGGTTTGTTTCTACTTCAATGTGTACTTGTGTTTATTTCAGTATATCACTTATACGCATTAGTGGAGCCCTTAGGATCTTTGCTTGATTACCAGCGTTGTGATGGCAGTCACACTAGTGGGGGCTGGGTAATCTATAAGCACATCCTTATTCAGGTCCCTGGTCGCAGGACTATCGAGACAGGGCATCGATACTCCGGAGTAGACCAGCGCATGCGCTTCTCATCCCAGTGTGGGAGACGGTCTGTCCCACAGCCGTCAGTACGTCGTACTTGAGATAGTATGCGGGTGCTCGTTAGGTTACGGGTACACTGGACAGGACTCGTCGGGAACTGACTAGTTGGTATTATACCTATCGTCAGTTATCAGTTCCCAGGTGACATGAGTACAGCTTAGTCCGCTGACTTGACACTGTCACTTCGCCTCGGGTGTGTTCCCACTGTACTTTGATCACTACCCTACCACGGCTCAAAGGAGTCGTGCAAACAGGTGGTGGTTGGGTACAGTCCCGAAGCACTTGGAGGCAGTGACGGTTAGACAGGATTCGTCTCTCCCGGTATTGGGGGTTGACATCGCGCTGTGTCTAGGAGAGCCATTACACGAGTAGTCCCTGGCCAGGGCAAACGAGATATACTGGTAGGTTTCCAGTGTTATCTCAGGGTGTATTGGGCTTCACTCCGGCACGACTTGTACCGCTATTAGGGGACTGACGTTTACCGCCCCCTAGGCCCGCCATGCGATGTATCAGACGAACAGACCGGACTGTATGGAGAATGTCACTCTCAGGCTCAGTAGGAGTTCAGATGGGTTTCGCCTCGTCGGTCTTCTTGTCGGCATTACCTGGGGACCGTTACGCACAGCTAGTGCCGCTTGCGGTCTGTGGTTAAACCCACTGCCAGCGTAGTGTCGAGTCTTTAGAGTCCCACACAGAAAGCTTTTCGCCTTTAGGCAAAAGAGTAGAGGTCGCATGGTATTGCGACAGGTCGCATGGTTTTGCGACAGGGTTCGGTCACATCCGTGCACGTGTGCACGTACAGTGTCCGGACAGTTTACACTAGCGGGCTTTGGTTTAAGCCAGATCCTAGTGTACCTTATGGGATTGGATTTATCCAGTTTGCATTCGTGTTCCTCGGAACGCGGATGCGGGTGTGTATGCACAGTTGACAGGGAGGCAGAGGCAGTGGATTCTCATTAGGGTTGTTGACAGTTGACCGTTGACTTTTGACTTTTTGCTCAACCCTAATGAGAATATGATATGTGATTAACTATTATATTAATTAAGTATTATGGTGATATGGTTGTTGACTTGTTGACTTTTGTTGACTTGTTGACTTTGGTGACTTGTTGACTTTTGTTGACTTGTTGACCGGTTGACTAGGCTTGACTAGTTGACCATCATGATAACCATGGTTATCATTTCATGCCAAAGACTTTTTTCTTGCTTGCTTTTTGAGTAAAATGAGTGCATGATATGATAACCTTATGGTTGCTTCTAACCATCACCAAAAGACTTTTTTGATATGATGAGTTATGATCACTTTGGATTATGAGAGGGTGAGAGAGAAAAGAGAGCCTCATTCTTTCTTGCTCATTCTCTCTCTTGTTCTTGAGCTCTCCCCTTGCTCTCACCCTCAACCTCTTGCTCCCTCTCTTGATCTATGGTTCTCTTGTCTCATGAGTTGAGAATCAAGAACCATAGATAAAATCCCATTCTATTTCCTCTCTACTCATTCTAGTTCACTAGGTTTAGCAAACCAAGTGAACTAGTTTCTTCAAAGACCGAAGAAGGAGCTAAAGGTTGGAGCTTTCAAGTGGATCTATCTTCGGCGTACGGAGACGACGAGAAGGAGCCATCGGACCACCACCGGAGCTTGAAGAGAAGGAGTTCAAGTTTAGGTATAACCATCTTCATCCGAGTAGCTAAATATCTTTAGCTTAGTTTGCTAGTTTTAGTTTAGGTAACGATCCCGACCATAAGTTAGTCCATGTTGCCTCTTGCGATAAAAATTCGTTTTTTTATACCGTTTCCGCCTCCCCGTAAGAACCGGGGGTCGCAATATGGACTTACACTTGTTGAATTGCATCTAGAAGAGGGATATTGATGTTAACCTGTTTAAACATCTCAGTGATCTTCTCCATTTGTGGACTTGGTGTGTTAGCCCTTAACCGATTAGGATAAGGTGCTTTAGCAATAAGTGCTGGGTCCATCATAGGAGAAGAAAGTGTGTTTGGAACCGATCCCAGTATAGAAGTGGGGATCGTCCGTGGAGGGGTAAAAGAGGTGGGCTGTAGTGGCGAGCCTTTTGGGAAATGGAGAATAGGCTCGGAAGAGGGTGGTGGGGTAGAAGAAGTAGGGTCAGAAGTGTGTGTGTGTATGTATGGAAAGGTCTCAGCCGGGGTGTTAATAGGATTATCAGTATCATCAACTTCTTCCCCAACATGATTGTCAAGCACTCTTCCAGATCTCAACGTGGTGATTGCATTCACATGATGTGAATAACCAGGATTTGGTAAGGGTTGAGCTGGAAGTTTCCCTTTCTCTCTTGCACTTAGTTCGGCTTTTAATCGTGCAATCTCTTCTTCCATCGATTTAATACTCTCGTTTTGGGACGCAGAGTTTTTCTTCATGTCATCGACGGAAGATTTCATTTCAGCCGCAACTTGCATGATATTTGTCAAGACCAAATTCATGTAATGTGCAAAAGAAGAGGATTCATCAGTTCCGGTCAACTGTAAAGGACTAGACAGTGCAGGTGTGTTGACCGTATTTTGAGAATTATGTGCTTGAAAGGGGTGCTGACTTAATTGAAGTTGTGGCTGCTGTTGTGGTGGAGGGCCCCTTTGGAAATTGTTTTGGTTTGGAACCGTGTTTTGTGATTGTGGTTGGTTCCAAGAAAAATTAGGGTGATTCCTCCATCCCTGATTATATGTGGAAGAAAAAGGATCGTTTCTAGGTCGTTGAAATGCGGCATTGGTATGCTCACGACCTTGAAACGGACATTCTTCCGTCAAGTGAGACGGATCAGAACAGCAGCTACATACAGTTTTGGAAAGTGACATTTGATTAAGGGAGGCAGCTAAAAATTTGTTTTCCATAGTCTCGAGTTTCTTTTGTATAGCTGAAATGTCAGCTCTAACTCCTATGGAAACATCCGATTGGTTATTGCCACTCCTAAATGATGGACTTTCCCACTGTAAGGACTTCTCAGCGAACTCTTCTAAGTATCGCCAAGCTTCCCCATCATCCTTAGACATGAAGGTACCTTGACACATGTTTTCAAGGCTCTGTTTAGTGTTAGGGTTACTGCCCTCATATATGATTCGGCAAAGCTCCCATCTCGGGATGCCGTGATGAGGACATTGAACCAATAGATCCTTGAAACGTTCAAAGCATTTAGAGAATGGTTCAGCGGGGAGCTGGGCAAATTGATTCAGTTCGCTACGGATTCGAGCTGTCTTTTGTATTGGGTAAAATTTCTTAAGGAATGCCGCGACGAATTCTCCCCAATTCGTAATAGAATGTGCGGTAGTGTTGTATAGCCACTTTTCGGCTATATCGCACAAGGTAAATGGGAGAAGTCGTAGACGCATAGCATCCACTGAAAGTTGTGACGTACCCATCATTGCGCATACGTTTTCAAATTTGGTAATGAAAACGTAAGCGTCCTCAGTCTCGAGTCCGTGGAATTTGGGTAAAAGATTGATATACTGGGGCTTAATCTCAAAGTTATCCCCATTGGCTGGTGGTGTGGATAAGCAGGTCGAAAGAGGACCTCTAAGTGGATAGCATCTTTCCTGGAGAGAAATGTGGGGTGGAGTAGGATTCTGCGCACTAACGGACGGTGGCAGATTAGGGTCAAAGAAGTTCGATGGATTCGGATCCATCGGTGTGGGTGTGGTAGTGGGTAAAGAAAAGGTAAATGGAGAAATATCGACTTCGGAGTCGATAAAAGGTACGCGGACTAAACGGGCACTAGAATCCCGTGTCCAGCCTATCTTGCACTAAAAAGGGTTAGTACAAGTGGCAGCGTTGACTTATAATTAGGGATGAATGAATGCGGTGCTTGCTTTGAAAAAGGGACGGATTTTGAAAAAAATGATGCGACAAAACAAATGCAGCACACAACCCTAGAATCTAATGGTCACCTAGGTCCGATCTCTAGACCGCTCCTAACTGCCAAAAGACAAGCCGCAGGATAGAATCCTCCACTGCCTCTTTGTCCCCCTGTGGCCGGATAAGTGCCAGGTAAGTGGGAAGGAACCACCACTACAGTGGACCTAATTAATAACCACTAGCCTTAGACACACTCGCCTTAGGCACCACAAGAAAACGCGGATAAGCAATGAATTACCCACGACCTTCTCTTGTCCTATTGAGCGCGACAGTCCTTAGAGTCTTCTCTAGATTTCTTTTAGTTAATGGAGGTAATGCGGATGCAAGTTTGACGATTTTCGGGGCCTAGGAAGGGTAATGAAATCCCCACCTAATTTGGATTTGGCCGTGCCCCTTAAATTTCCATATTAGAATGCAAACAACCAAGAAATCAAAATCACACACAATTTTTATTTTGCTTTTGCGCGCTGCGATTTATTTGCAAAGAATCCTGCAGCAAAGGGTTAGTTGGAGCTAAAAAGAGAGAGGGGAGAGAGACAGAAAATACCTGCACTGAAAATATTTCAGTGATCCCTCAAGACTGCGGCGCTTCCGCCGCAATAACCATGTATATGCCGCTCTTCCGCGGCTTGTTGATGGGTTCACTGTACCAAACTTCTTCAGCTGCTTCCTGTTCCTATCTCCAGCTCTCTGGTATATTCAAACAAATTTTTCCACAGAACAGAATGCTCCAGATCACCTTGCAATCAAATCACAACACACGTGTAAGAGTTTGTACGAATTTTGATTTCAAGAAGTAAAACGTAATAATTCTTTCACTTCAAACTAAAAATGCAAATGAATTAGCGCGATCCCCGGCAACGGCGCCATTTTGATTGAAATGTTTTCTGACGTGTAAAATAAACTTGTAAAGATATCACAATCAAAAAAATTATATTGACCGCAATCAAACCACGGTGTCGGATGTAGTTAATGAATGAGTGCGGATCGTCCACAGGGATTGTGCAATTCAATTGTATTTTGATACGTTTGAAATGAAATGTTAGACAACAATAAAAGAAAACATGATTCAAGATGTGATTTGTATTCGCGTGTCACTATTCTTTACTCAAGAATCAAGAAACTATAAACAATCAAGAATCGGTTGTTTTGATAATATTTCCAATCAACAATCAAGAATATAAGAGAGGCTCGTAGGAATCGATCGGATCTTTAGACGTGATGCAATCTAAAGGGTTTCGTGTTCTTGTCCTTCGAAGGATTGATACTAGATCGATGATGATCGACAAGAGTTAGGGTTTTCTCGTGAAACTAGGGTTTCATCTTATCCCTTGTTCTGTTGTCGATATCATTCACATTCTAGCCTCTAGCAATTTCAAGAAACGATCCTAACTCCCCCATTTCGAGCGATATCATTCAAGAAAGCATCGTAACGAAATGGGTTGTCGGTTCTTGAACTTGCTAGGGTTTACAAACTCGTGGGATTCAAGAATCGATTACAAATTTGTTACATCATCATACTAAAGATCGTCTCGACTCCTCGACGAGCGGAGTTTTATTCACACATTACCATAAAGACAATATTCAAGAATAGTAATGATAACATGATGCGGAATTTAAAGAAAACAAGATAAAAGAATATCACCTTTTATTTAATCAACAATTTCAATACATTCTTTCAAGAATCTACAAGAAGAAGAAATCGATCGTTGACTCGGCTTCGCTCGTCTCCGTGGATCGTGGATCTACTTTGATCTCTTGCCCGATTGAAGATCGGCTCGGCTCATAAAAGGGTTGAAGGCATCTTGCTTGGCTTGCACTCAAGATCTTGAATTGTTGTTGGATTTAGGGTTAGGGTTTCCTACAAGCTCTCTCACTAAACTTGAGGAAGAGGGGATGAAGAAAGAGATTGATTTTCTAAACTTTCCCAAAGTTCAATCCTCTGGAATAATGAGCCTAGGGTCTTATTTATAGAGCTCCCAAACCCTAGGTTTAGATTTGAATTAGAACTTTCCCTCCCAAAGTTTGTTGAAGGGTTTCTAGAAGGAGTTTGTTAGGAGTTAGCTTAGGGTTTAAGCTAGGGTTTAGGGAAAGTTCTAGAAGTATTAGGTTAGTTTAGGTGTTTGCTGATCTGGAGGAAGTATCTGGAATCATCTGGAAGTTTGTGTGCATAATTGAGCAGTGGGCCATAGTACAGGAGTTGTGCACTGAAATTGGGATGCTGACGTCATCATTAGGCCGCGCTTCCGCCGCAAGAACCTGGCATTGGCCGCCCTTCCGCCGCGTATTGTTGGTCTTGGGCCTTGTGAATTCTTCAGTGGCTTGGTACTACTGTTTGGACCTTTCTTTGATGTTTAGATTTGTACTTCCTCTTCTGTGTTGATACCAGATTTGAGTTAAGTGAGTTTACGAGCAATTGTAATGGTCGAGCACTGTAATGATCGAGCAAGCTTCTCTTTTCCTGCACAGACTTCGAAACAGGGGTTGCGATATATAGAAAATATGCTATGTAATGAAATGCAGTCAATTTCCCTAGAAATGCCGGTTTTAAGGTCGAATACATGTAATCTGATATTTTACGACCGATTTGCTAATATGTGAATTATGAATACCGTACACTTCTATATGGATGCAAATGATGAGGAAATTGCCGGTTAAAATATGCAATATTTTCGACTGATCAGGTTTCATGATATTTTTACTCCTAATTATATATAATAGTGGAATACGTCGAAAGGCGAGGGTTGAAACTGGGCACTCGAGTTTTCGGGATAGCGTATGATACGTACCTATCAGGGGGTCAGTCGTGGTGACAGCACCTGATAGATCAGTATTTATGTGTCGATGCTTGACACTTGGTTTCATGATATTTTTACTCTTAATTATATATAACAGTGGAATGGGACGCTGTTATATATATATATATATATATATATATATATATATATATATATATATATATATATTAGTGGAATGGGACGCTAATATATATGTATATATATCTAATTTATATACATCATCATAATAATCTTGCAAATATACTTATTCAGGATATATGAGATTCACTTGATATTGGATATAGGATTTATGAGATTCACTTGATATTGGATACATGATATATGAGATTTACTTGATATTGGACACTCAGGATATATGAGAATTACTTGATATTGGACACTCAGGATATATGAGATTTACATGATATGAGAGCCAATTTAGGGGCTGATTTGAGGAAATTTGGATTTGGATTTGTCTTGATGGACTTTGGTCCTGCCAGGAAGTCAGGATTCCATGGAAATGACATGTTTTATCCCATATTCCGCATTTATTCTATATGCATTGCTTCATGTATTTGTAGTACCTGATAGAGTACCTTTCATGACTGTTGCATATACATATTGTCATATTATTGCTTCATGTATTGGTTGTACCTGATAGAGTACCTTACATCACTGTTGCATACATATTGTCATTTATTGTTTATGTATTAGTAGTACCTGATAGAGTACCTTACATGACTGTTGCATATACATATTGTCATATTATTGCTTCATGTATTAGTTGTACCTGATAGAGTACCTTTCATGACTATTGCATACATATTGCCATTTATTACTATCAGCTTGCATATATTAGATTCGTGCTATACGTGCATACTTGCGATTACCTGCATATGTTATTTACTATTCACGAGTTGGCTACTCACCCCCGTTATGCCACAATGTTTTGCAGGTTGTTCCTCAGAGTAGTCAGAGGCAGGGCTACTTTTCATCTTTCGTATCATCTTTTGCAGCGGATACCACTTCGGCTGGCTGCATGCAGTTTTGCTTATGTGGGTTTTGCGGTTATCCGATTTTGCTTATTGTATATTCGTTGTATCATGTACTCTCCATCTACTACTTTCATGTATGACTTAGAGACTTGGTGTGAGGACGATATTGTATATTATTTTGTGACTTGGAGGTCCTTTTATGCAGTTTTATTTATATCGTCTTTTATTTTCTTCGCTACGGCATCGTATATCTATTATGGTGGTTTTTTTCTGCCTTTGGGCGTGTATTTGCTCCCGTTTGGGGATGCTTTACTTATATCTTTGTTGTACCCATTTTTGGGGCTAGTTTTTACAAAGGAGGTGCTGCCAAATTTTAAAGAAAATAAAATTGGACTTTAAAGAATTTAGTTTGGGGATTTCAAAAGTTTTAAAAATGTTATTATCACTTACTATTTTTGATGGTTTAGATTGCTGGGTTTTCGACTTACTTAAATTGCGTTACGCCTGTAGACGTTGCGTAGTTTAAGGGCCGTCACGTGCCAATTTCGGGCCGTGTCACTTGTAGAACATTGACTACGTCAACCAATTTTGTTTTGGCTAAGATATTTATTAACCTAACCCTAATCATTTTGACCATGGTCTATTCTCTACAAGGGTTTATGTTATGGTTTTATTTATCTTTTTAAGTAATTCACAAATGATATGGAATTAGTCATGGATAAGCTTCATGGAAGCTAGTAGAATATTGACTAAAGTCCACCTCTTTTGTTTTTACTTAAGATATTTCTTAACCTAACGTTTAACCCTAGCCCATGGTTTATTCTCTACATGGGTTAAGAATAAGCATGATATTCTTAACCCATTGTTGCATTTCTAATCTCATACATTTAATTCATTCATCACTTGTTCTTCTTCTTCTTCTTCACAAAAAAGCTTGCTTGATTTTTTCCAAGTGATGAAAGATTGTGAGAAATAGAAAACTAAAGAGAGGAAAATTCCTACTTCGTCATCCTCTTCTATACTAGCCATATAGATTAGTGTGTTAGCTTCACTAATCCATAATTAGTGAAGAGATAGCTTGGGTTAGTGATTTCTCAAGATATATCTTCTTGGATTGTGAAGACTTCAAGCTAGCATGGATCATTCACCTCATGGAGCCTCTCTAGAGTCCGGAAGCTTGATGATCGCAGTGAAGGGACCACAACTTGGAGCTTATGAAGCGAAGGAACGGACTACAAAGGTTGTAATCCCTATCACTTAGAAGTAAAGTAGTTTACTTGTTGTTTCTAACCCTAATTCTCTAGTAAAGATCCTTACTTAGGTTGTTTGGCACTTGAAAATTTTAAATACGGCAAGTTTGATGCCTTGTAGAACCTTGTTCTAGTGCCTAAGAACCTTACAGTGGTATCAGAGCCTAGCTAGAGCATTAGGCGTTGCGTAGGCGAAATTAAAAGTCCGAACGAACTCCGAATAACCAAATTTTCCCACTTTCTGGAAATTTTTTCAAAAGTTGAAAATTTTCATATTAAAAATATTCAAAAAATTATGCAGATAATTCTATGGACCCTCTTGAAGAACGAGTCCCTAACTCGCTTAAGTGACTGCGGAACTGCGGCCAAAACATGGTTTTGGCGGAGGTTCCGCGGCGCCACTAAGGAGGCAAGGGACGACACTTCAACTGTTGGTCCATTGGTACTGGAGCATGCTTTTGGGAATTTTTAATAGTACTTAAGTGTTGAGCTCTCTGGGAATATTGGGAATTCGTTGATTCGATCGAATTGTTTAACGTCGTCTAGCTTTCTGAAATGTGATACACTATGTGGAATTCATATAGTTAGGCATGAAATCCGTAATATGTGATATTTCGGGTTTATGATGTCTAAGGTTATTATGAATTCTAAATGTTGTAGTTTGACATTTTCTTTTCTGCGACCGTAAGTGTAATATGTGGAGTATTGCCATTTTCGTTGCTATATTTCAACGATAATTGGGATATACATATTTACTTACGTTGATGACATGTGATGTTATGTGTTACTGTGATATGTTATATTGGATCTTCGTATTTTAAATAGTCGGGGTTTTATGTGAGATGCGAGTTTTTCATTTTCATTCATGTAAAATTCAATGTATATAATATTCTTTTATTGGGGCAATTCCGGGTTGAGGATGATGTCACCATTGTATATTATTTACTTTTCCGCATTAGGTTAGACCCAAGGAGGGGAGCACAAGTAACCAGGTTCTAGGGTCCAGTAGGAGGCCATCTCGAGGAGTCGAGACCGGGTCTCCTAACCCTAGAATTGGGAGGGTAACTTGCCGCTCTCGTAGGGGACTAGAGATGTGGGTTTGGCTATTCATCTCGACCGTGGAATCCGTGTTTTATACAGGCTCAAAATAAAACACGGATCTCCTAGTATATCCAATATTTCATATGTTATCTTTTGCTGCTGATATTCTATGATGTGATCATTTTATATGAGTAAGACGAATGCTTTATTATTGTATATATATGATATATATTAAACGTTGCTTATGTTTTGCACCCGCGCTAGTCCCGTCCCGCTATGCCGTTAGTTAAGTAACATAACGATGCATAACGGGACACTGTGGCGACTGCGGATGGCATAAGCGTACGTTGTATTTTCGTTTCTTCTGTGATGCTTAGGAAGCATAAATGATGGGACGCCATTAATAAGATTAATGAAAGAAAAGAAACCTAAAAGATGTTGTAGAATCAAATTTATAAAAAGGGTAGCTCTAGTTTTTGCTTTGCATAGCGGTATTTCTTTTAGAATATCCAGCACCTTATTCGATAAGGAAAGAGCCGAGATCCCTTCACCGAGAAAGACCTCTTTAGCGAAACTAGCACATGCTACAACTCACTTGGTTTTGTTTTTGACTGCTTCTATAGTTCTTGCTTTGCATAGCGGTATTTGTGAAATATCCCGCACCTTATTCGATAAGAAAAGAGCCAAGATCTCTTCACCGGGAGTGACCTCTTTAGCGAAACTAATAAAAATCTCAAAAACACTCCTTTTTAAAATCACATGTTTCTACAACGACATCAAGTTCATTACGCAAAAGATTTTCATAAAAACCTGTCGTAACCCTCCGTCATTTCAGATAGAGACTGGTTAGTATTCGTGCTGCGTTTGTTGACCTTAGCCAAGGAGTAGTGTACGGTAGCTAATTAGTGTGTATCTGCTAAAACATGAGATGCGATCGAGTTAGGGTAGTCGTACGACTTTGTTGACCTTAGCCAAGGGTCGTACGGGTGGGTTTTATTCAATCGGGAAATGACGGGTTGAACTTGGCTAGCACTTATGATTTGTTGACCATAGCCAAGGTCATAAGTTGCTAGGGGCAAAAGTATTATCGGGAATTTCAATTGTTGAAATTTGCAATGATATTGCATACCTTCTATGAGATAGTTGGATCCTGATACCCACTGCGAGTAAGAGTTACTCCTGAGAGAGTTTTACACATGACAATTAGCCAATCAAGTAGGTGTCTAGAAAGGTCTTAACGGGGTTAAGCCTCTGGGAAAACGAGGTTTATTGTAATTAGGTCCGTGCGAAAGCACGGGAAACCTCCCTCAAAGTACCAACACTGGTCTGGCCGAAAGATTGGCGAACTAGTAAAGTGTAATTAATCCCGGTTAGTCTTACCTTTTAGGGTTTGAAGGGAGATTTGATGAAAACGGTGGGAGCCACCCTGATTAGATAAGATAATAACCAATCTAATCTTGCAAGAGCATACGCTAAAGTGTTTTCTTCTCTCTCTCTCCAGGTAGCGACCATGTCAGGTCTTAATCAAGATAATAATATGGATGTATTGACCGAACCTGCTTATTATACTAAGCAGGGGAACTTTGGTTCCGTTCTTTCTTATAATTGTTATAAGACAGAGCAGGAATTGGGGGAATATCCGGATTCTCACGCCGCCCAAACAAAGAATAAGCATGATGATGCATCTTCTTCGGGTGTGTTAGTTATCGAGAACTGTTTCTCAGTTCACTCTACATCCTGGGTATTAGATACCGGATCAGGATCCCATATATGTAATATGTTACATGGGCTAAGGAACGGTAGAGAACTGAGAGAGGGTGATCATTCCATAAGAGTAGGGAATGGTGCAAATGTTGCAGCCAAAACTGTTGGCGAATATCACCTTGTGTTACCAAATGGTAATACATTGATTCTGAACGAATGCTATTACATTCCAACCTTGATAGGCAATCTTATATCAGTTTCTTTATTGAGTAAAGAAAGATATAAATTTGTAGTACATGATAATGTTATGAACATCTTCCTGAATCAAAAGTTGATTGGATCAGGCTCGTTAAATAATGGCATATACGTTCTAAATCAAACCACAGTTCTTAATCTACAATACACACACAAGAGGAAGAGTTCAGAAATGAACGAATCCTTCTTATGGCATTGTAGACTAGGTCATATCAATGTGACATGACTAGCTAAGTTACATAAGGATGGATATTTGAATCCGTTCGAATTTTCATCTTATGACACTTGCCAGTCACGTCTCAAAGGCAAAATGACCAAAACTCCGTTTAGTGGACACGGAGAAAGAGTTACGGAACTCTTAGGACTAATACATAGTGATATTTGTGGTCCCATATCTATACATGCCAGGAATGGTTCTTCGTACTTCATTACATTCACTGACGATCTCTCAAGATACGGACATGTATTCCTGTTGAAACACAAGTCTGAAACTTTTGAGAAATTCAAAGAATATAAGCAAGAAGTCGAGAACCAAACGGGTAAAAGTATTAAGATCCTTCAATCTAATCGAGGAGGAGAATACTTGAGCAATGAATTCCGGGACTATCTAAAAGAGAATGTGATTCTCTCTCAGCTTACTCCTCCCTATACACCACAGCACAACGGTGTATCGGAGCGAAGGAATCACACCCTATTAGATATAGTACGCTCTATGATGAGCACCGCTGAGTTACGTATTTCCTTCTGGAGTTATGCGCTGAGGATGGCCGCATACCTATTGAATAGAGTTCCCACCAAATCGGTGCCTACCACTCTATATAAGATATGGAATGGGAAGAGACCATCTCTTAAACGAGTTAAGATATAGGGTTGTCCGGCCTATATTAAAAAGCAAAATCCGGACAAGCTCAAGGCAAGATCAGTTCTTTGCAAGTTTGTGGGATATCCAAGCAATTCATATGGATATCATTTCTACATCAGTGAGGAGCAAAACGTGTTTATTGCTCAACATGCCACCTTTTTAGAAAAGGAATTTCTTGCAAAAGAGATTAGTGGCGAAGAGGTAGAGCTGGAAGAAGTTCCAGCAGCATGAACTGCAACTGAAGATTTAATGGAACCAGAGGATTCAATAGTTCCCGACGAACCTCAGCCGCTCCACCGATCTAGTAGGGTTCCTCATCCACCTGAGAGATACTACGGTTTTCTTATTGATGGTGGGAGCGAGGATTGCATCATGGAAGATGATGACCCAACTAGCTTCAAGCAGGCCATCACGAGTGGGGGCTCTGTGAAATGGCTGGATGCAATGCGATCTGAGATGGAATCCATGTACACTAACAAAGTATGGACTTTGGAAGTTGCTCCTGAAGGGGTAAAACCCATTGGGAGCAAATGGATCTTTAAGAAGAAACTTGGTGTAGATGAAAAAGTTGAGACTTTCAAAGCTAGACTTATTGCAAAGGGTTTTCGTCAACGACCAGGTGTGGATTATGACGAAACCTTTTCTCCAGTGGCTATGCTTAAGTCCATCCGGATCTTACTTGCCATTGCTGCATACCATGACTACAAAATCTGGCAAATGGATGTTAAGACCGCCTTTTTAAATGGTGATTTAGAGGAGTGCGTGTACATGACTCAGCCAGAGGGCTTTGTAGACAGTGGGAGCAGCGGAAAGGTGCGCAAGCTGCTAAAATCCATCTATGGGTTGAAGCAGGCAACGCAGAGTTGGAACAGCTGTTTTGATATTGTAGTCAAAGAGTTTGACTTCATCAAGAACGTAGATGAACCCTGTATTTACAAGAAGGTGACAGAGAGTAAGGTTGTCTTCCTCGTATTGTACATGGATGACATACTCTTGATAGGAAATGATGTTTCTATGCTGCATTCGGTCAAACTCTTCTTATCACATAGATTCTCAATGAAAGATTTAGGTGATGCCTCCTGCATTTTGGGAATTAAGATCTATAGAGATAGATCTAAGCGGATACTGGGATTGTCCCAATCCAGGTATATTGACACCATACTAAAGAGGTTTAGTATGGAAGATTCCAAGCGTGGGAATTTACCCACGATCTCTGGACTCACTCTCTCCAAAGAGATATCTCCTAAGACTGATTTGGAGAGAACTCGCATGCAAGTGATACCCTATGCTTCGGCAGTAGGCTCTATCATGTACGTGATGCTATGTACTAGACCCGATGTAGCATACTCACTAAGTGTAGTGAGTAGGTATCAAGCAGATCCAGGAGAGAGTCACTGGACAGCTGTGAAGAACATTCTTAAGTACTTGAGAATGACTAAAGAGATGTTCTTGGTGTATGGTAACGAAGAACTCCAGGTGGAGTCCTTTACCGATTCGAGCTTCCAAAGTGATAAGGACGACTCTAAGTCGCACTCGGGCTTTGTCTTTACCCTTAATGGAGGGGCGGTTTGTTGGAAGAGTTCCAAACAGGAAACCGTGGCAGACTCGATGATGGAGGCTGAATACATCGCTGTCAACGATGCTGCCAAAGAGGCTGTCTAGATGAAGAAGTTCATAAACGAACTTGGAGTAGTTCCGTTCATTGAGCATCCAATACCTTTGTATTGTGATAACATTGGAGCGGTGGATTTGTCCAAGGAACCCAGGTCCCATCAAAGATCCAGGCATATTCTGAGGCGGTATCACCTGATCCGGGAGATAGTTGATCGCCGAGAGATCGAGATTAGGAGAGTTGACACGAAGTACAACACTGCGGATCCACTCACAAAAGCCACACCCCAGATAAAATTTGAGAGACTCTTCAGGATGTTAGGTATGAGATACTACAACAGTTGGCCTTAGTGCAAGCGGGAGATTGTTAATTATGTATATGCCCTAGAGGCCATTATTGTACATATGATGTATATTGTAGTGGATGCTTAGATATAAATAGAGAGGACTTTCTTGCTCGACATGATAGTATGCTATTTGGTTTAACTTTGTCTAAATATGTTGACTTGTATTGTTTTACTGTCTTGCTCTCACATGTTGATAAAGCCCTTAGGATATGTACTTGACTATTAGGACTATGATGCAGATCATACTAGTAGGGCCAGGGTAGTCTAAAAGTACATTCTATAATTATTCCTAGTCGAGAGTGTATCGAGATAGGGCATCGATACTCCAGAGTAGACTAGCGTATATACCTCTTGACCCATATGATGGGCGATGGATGATCCCACATCCATTGGTGTTTGACATCAAGATGGTATACGGGTGCTCAGTGGAGACTGAGTACACTGAACGGACTCGCCGAGAACTCCTACATGGTATTATACCTATCGTCAGATAGCAGTTCTCTGGTGACATTGATACAGGTTAGTCTGTAGAACCGAGATCGTCATAGAGTCTTGTGTGATTCCCACTGTGCTGTGATTCCCATTGTGCTTTGATTTCCACCTTACCACGTTCATGAGAACGTGCAAAACGGTGGCTTTTGGGTACAGTCCCGAATCACATAGAGGCAATGAGTGATAGGAGGGGTTTCGTCTCTCCCGGTATTGGGAGTTAATGTTGCGCTGTGTTTGATTGGCTATAACTGGAAGTCCCTGGCCAGGACTGATATGGAGACCTATTGGTATGTGTTATCAGTAGTTTCTCGACCCGTTATGATCCTCATATCGACATAACTTATCGGTTACTGGGGTCTGACGTTTACCACCCCTAGACTGGATATGCGACATATCAGACGAAGAGACCGGACTTGTTCCCCTCCGAACGCGGGGACGCGACCGCGCAGGTCCGTCTTGCCTGAATTCGGGGAAGATGCTAATTGGTGCTATCTGTCCATCTCTCCGAAGATGCCAAGTTGATTTATAACACCATGTATCGAAGGTTTAAACGGATGCGGCCGATATAGCAGACTTCGTCAGATTCCCCCTCATTTGAGGGATTTTTGATTGTGGGGACGCTCTTCCCTGCAGGCGCAAGCCCCTGCAATTAATTACGCTACCGCATCACAGTAACCACTTTCTCCTTCTCCAGATGGTCATTTCGTGTCGTGGGTGTTTGTTTTATTTTTGGTTGCCCGTGGATTGTATACGGAGACTAATTTATGTTGTCGCCCGTAGGGCGTGGATTAGTCCAAATCCGTATCTTCTTAGATTTGGGTTTGGGTTTGGGTTTAAGGATACCTTAGTCTCATCTGAGACTAAGATCAACTTAAACGTTAGTTAAGGATACGTTAGTCTAATTTTTAGACTAAGATCAACTTTAACGGGATCGTTTAGATCCGACAAAAGAGCATTTGGTCTCTATTGTTTAGTTTAGGGACGTTGCGGTCCATAATTAGTTTAAGGACATTACAGTCCGATGTTAGTTTAAGAACATTACGGTCCAAGGTTAAGAACATCATAGTCCGTGGGTTTAAAGGAACCCCACAGTCCAAGGTTAAGGACATCATAGTCCGTGGGTTTAAGGACCCCACAGTCCAGGGTTAAGGACATCATAGTCCTTGGGTTTAAGGACCCCACAGTCCAATTTAAAGACGTCATAGTTTATGGAATGTATGGTTGTCGGGACCCATCACCTCTCTAAAGACGTTGAAGGATTACAACGATAAATTTCAGAGGAGTGATGAGATATACCCTTGAACCAAGATTGGTTGGGAAATCTGTAGTCCAATTTGGAACTAAGGTCTGTTAAAAGATTTATGAGCATATGGGCTCAATTAATCTGAGTTGAGAACTTATGGCCAATCTTGGGCTAAGTCCAATTTGAGCATTTATTTGGGTTTGGCCCTTTTAACAATGCTGGGCATTGATTTGGATTCTGACAGTATTTCTGTCTTTTGTTGAATGCTGAGCATTCATCATAGCTCTGGGGCTTATTAAAGAACAATTTATGTTCTATCAGCGCACACGTGAGAAGCACGTGATGCGCTTGGAGTTTTGCGCCAGTCAAAGAGCGCAGTGCGCTTCTGCCGAGTAGCGCACACGTGAGGGACACATGGCGCGCTTAGCGCTTTGCGCCAGTCCATGAGCGCGTTGCGCTGATTTATGAGCGCATAGCGCTATTTGTTCAATGGAGCACACGTGAGGAGCATGTGGTGCGCTTGGCGCAGAGCGCCAGTCCATGAGCGCAAAGCGCTAGTTCAAGAGCGCAAAGCGCTAACTGTTGAGTGGCACACACGTGAGTGACACATGGTGCGCTTGGCGCTGAGCGCCAGTCCAAGAGCACAGTGCGCTATATTTGGAGCGCTAAGGCTCTTTAAAATTAAAAGCGCCAAGGCTCTGCAGCGCTTTGCGCCATATGTGGAGCGCTGAGGCTCTTTTAAATTAGGAGCGCTAAGCCTCTTCTTTTATGCAACTTAGATCAGTTTGCGCCCTGAGAATTAAATTCTCTTTTTTTTTATAAGAGACTTTGTCTCAAGGTTTTAAGAACAGAAGTTCTTATTTTGTAGGAGATGTTTTAATCTCTTATTTTGATGAAAGGCTTTGCCTTTATGGATCTGTAATCCTAAGAGAATTAACTTATTCTCCCCCATTTTTATAATGAGATGTTCATGATCTCTTTGCATAAAAGACTTTCGTCTTGTAGATCTATGATCTGTGAGAAGAATTATGTTCTTCTTTTGTTTTATGATGAGATCTTTTGATCTCTTTGTAAAAGACCTTGGTCTTGTAGATCTATGATTTTTAAAGAAGTGAATTTTTCTTTTTAATTATGAGATGATTTCATCTCTCTGTTCATTTTTTACCTTGAAGAAACTTTTCTTTTTCTGAGAGCTTGGCTCTTCTTTCTGAGATCTCTCAAAGCTTATCGGGGGTTCCTCTCTATACTTATGTATATTTTTGAGACTTGAAGTCTAGGGGCCTTTTTATAGGGAAAGTTGATTTGTTCAATCAGTTAAGGAGATCTTTTCTCCAATTGATTTGGGGATGTTTCCCCCGTTGGATCTTTGATCCAAGGGCTTATGATTTACAGAAGGAAATCTTCTTGTTTTTAACAAGATTGGGAAATCTTTTCCATACAGAATTTGTTCAGAATTTATTCTGTATTTTGGTGATTTTTAATCACTTCATTGATCCAACGGTGTTCTGATTTACAGAGCACAATCTTGTTGTTTGGAAAGATTTTGAGGAATCTTTGCTTAACAGAATTTAATTCTAATTAATTAATGATTTATCATTATTATTGGATCTTTGATCTGAGGGTGGGGAGCTTTTAGTTCCAGCGCTAGCGCATCCGTGCTTTGCATGTGGTGCGCTGCTCAGAGTGCAGCGCACTTAGCGCTAGCGCACCCGTGCTTTGCATGTGGTGCGCTGCTCAGAGCGCAGCGCTCTTAGCGCTAGCGCACACGTGCTTTGCACGTGGTGTGCTGTTTAAGGCGCAGCGTACTTGGCGCTGCTTCTGAAGCGTTGCTTTATTTCAAAATTTGAATTTTAAAAAGATCTTTTCTCTGATTGGGGGAAACAAATGCCCCCACCGTTGCGCTCACGTGGCGCACACGTGAGTGCAGCGGTGGCAGCATCTGCGCCCTTGGATCAACTCAGAAGTTGAAACGGCATCTCAGTGCCTATAAATAGGACCCTTGGCCATTGAGATGATTTCTGTTCATCTTCTTCCTTCTGAGAATTTTATTCTCTTGCAGAGCATAGCTCTTTGGCTTAAGAACTTTCTTAAGGACAGAACTCTGCTAAGATCTTAGGTAAAGATTAAATCTTTTAAAGAACCTTTTAATAATCTAGGGTTTCACCTATTAACAGAGCTTTGCTCTTCATAGATCTTTGATCTAAAGAAAACCCTTTTAGGGTTTCATCAACGGAGCTTTGCTTTTGTTAGATCTTAGATCTTAAGAGATCCTTTTTAGGGTTTCTTAACCCATTAACAGAGCTTTGCTCATAAAGAACTCTTAGAGTTTGTTCATAAATCCTGAAGATCTCAAAAATTTTCATTCATTAAAACTCTTATTTTAAATTTTTTGATGGTTATTCCATCATTTTTCACAGAGCAAGGCTCTTGAGGAATTTTTATTCCTTCATCATTAGAGTTATCAGATGTCACTCTGTCACAGAGCACTGCTCTCAAGGGTTTTAACTCCTCTGTCCCGAGGAACCTTTTTATTAAATGCGAAATCCTTTTTAGGATTTCCTTTCTTAATTGCACAGAATTAAATTCATTGAGTGATTTAATTAGCACTTATTTCCTCCTTGGGGGTATCAAGAGTTGTTTAAATCCCTTGTCTGTTTCAATAAGCTTTTTCTTAATCAGTCTGTTCACTAACTCTTACTGATTTTCCCTTTCAGACGTCATGGATGCTCATATGTATGATCTCGACGAGATTATTTCCTATGGAGACATTCGCGCACTCGGCCGTTCCCAAAACCAAGAATTCGCAAACGCCCAATGTGCTGAAATTATGGGTCGCTTTGATGCATACAATGGTTGACTGCTTCCTCGCCGTTCTTCTCTCTTGAAGCTTATTGTGGGAGCGATCCGGGGAGTATTTCCTCTATTTTACGCCGGCATACCGCTTAAGGCATTGGATGACGCCGAAAATAAGGTGCACTCGGTGTAGTTGATGGGCTTAATCTCAAAGAAAAGGCGAGACAACTTTGTTGATATCCTACATCAAGCTTTTCAGCAGGCGGCGATACTTGCTGCCTATCGAAGGGTGGAAGACATCAGTAGGGATCCTGACGCTTGTGATCGTGAAAGGATGCACACGAAGATGGTCCGAGAGGCCCGAAAAATTTTGGATGGCCTTTCTTTTGAATTTCTCAGTCCATGTCCTGGATTTGATGTCGTGCCTTTGTAAACACTTTAATGGTGTTTTTGTTTCCTGTTTTCATCAATGTAGGCATTTTCTGAAGTATGAATAGCAAGCTTTTTCGTTTCCATTTGTCTATTTTATGTATCAAACTTTTTCGCACATGAATGAATGGGTATACCTTGAACGCTTAACTGAATGTGAACCAAATGTTCTCCTTACTGTCGCTTTCTTCTCTTTTTCTTTGTTGCCGGCATGTTACCTTAGTAAGCGTGGCCTGTAGTTGATAGAGAATATTCCGTTTTGAACTCTTCGAGAGGTAGTGATGGCTTAGGAAGCAGGTTCAGATCTGCTGCCTAAGGCTTTTCAACTTTATGAGCCGTGAGGGTCTCATAAAGACTTTTCTCCCTACGAGTCGAGAGGATCTCGCAGGTGTATTTTCTCCTTAGGAATCGTGAGGATTCCTAAGTGTGTGTTCTCTTATAAGTCGTAAAGATTTTACAAGAGAGTTTTCTTCCTTACGAGTCGAGAGGACCCGTAAGTGATTGATGGGGTTGACGTTATCCGCATTTCACGGAATCAGGGGTTGCTCTGGACGTTTCCTACGGGGTTCTGGGCGTTTCCTACGGGGTCAGGATTGACATTAGCCGTGTTCCACGGGACCAGGATTTGCTCTGGATGCTTCCCACGGGATCAGAATTGACATTAGCCGTGTTCCGCAAGGACCAGGATCCGTTCTGGACGCTTCCCACGGGGTCAAGATTGACATAAGCTGTTCCACAGAACCAGGATTTGCTCTGGACATTTCCCACGGGGTCAGGATTGACATTAGCCGTATTCCGCAAGGACCAGGATCCGCTCTGGACGCTTCCCACGGGGTCAGGATTGACATTAGCCGTGTTCCACTAGACCAGGATTTGCTCTGGATGGTTCCCACGGGTCAGGATTGACATTAGCCGTGTTCCGCAAGGACCGGGATCTGCTCTGGACGCTTCCCACGGGGTCAGGATTGACATTAGCCGTGTTCCACTAGACCAGGATTTGCTCTGGATGCTTCCCACAGGGTCAGGATTGACATTAGCCGTGTTCCGTAAGGACCAGAATCCGCTCTGGACGCTTCCCATGGGGTCAGTATTGACATTAGCCGTGTTCCACTAGACCAGGATTTGCTCTGGATGCTTTCCACAGGGTCAGGATTGACATTAGCCGTGTTCTGCAAGGACCACGATCCGTTCTGGACGCTTCCCACAGGGTCTGGATTGACATTAATCGTGTTCCACTAGACCAGGATTTGCTCTGGATACTTCCCACGGGGTCAGGATTGACATTAGCCGTGTTCTGCAAGGACCAGGATCCACTCTGGACGTTTCCCACGGGGTCAGGATTGACATTATCCGTGTTCCACTAGACCAGGATTTGGTTGGCTTTATCCGCATTTCACGGAGTCGAGGGTTGACTCTCGATTGTCTGTGCACCGCCGAGTCATGGAACTAGGAATTGCCGCGGTTCCGCTTTGCTGATGTTGCATCTGTTGTAACGAGACGAATGTTGAGATGATCTCCAGGCTGTTTGTGAACCGTCGAGACTTGGCTCTCTTTCGGATAGAGCCTGGGGGAAAGGTGTGGTTCCCTCTTTGTTTGTGCCCCTGGATTGTATACAGGGATCGATGTGATCTCACCTGTAGAGCAAAAAGTTTCACTTTATATATTTTTCTTTCCGCGATGCTCTATCATTTCAGCTTTTATATAGCGAAAGTCGCGATTGCCCAATCATTTCGGTTATTTTTCGCGGTGCCTAATCATTTCAGCTATTTGTTTTATTTTTACTCGCTGCTTTTTATTGCGAGTTGCCCAACCATTTCGGCTATTTTGTATGCATACATTTTTACTTGCTGATTTTTTTTTGCAAGTTGCCCCATCATTTCGGCTATTTCGTATGCATTTGTGGCTCGCTGACTTTTCACCACGAGTTTGGGATTTGATACCGATTTAGGCATCAGCATCGCTACAACTGGGATATTTCCAGGAGCGAATCATCATTTGCCTTTGTCGATGTCGAACAAAGGTGGCTTAGTAAACAGGGTTAAGATCCTGTCGACTAAGGCTTTTGACTTCATGAGCCGTAAGGGTCACATAAAGGTACTTCTCCCTATGAGTCGTGAGGATCTCGCAGGTACGTTTTCTCCTTAAGAATCATGAGGAGTCTTAAGCGTATGGTCTCTTATAAGTCGTAAGGATCTTACAAGAGTATTTTCTCCTTATAAGTCGAGAGGACTTACAAGGGCTGTTCACCGTGCGAGCGTATTCCCAGTCTATGGTGGGACTTTGTTAGAGAAATGTTTATTCGCGTCCGTGGATTGTATAAAAGGGTCAATACTGAACCACTTGTAGGGCATCATTGGAGGTTGTAATGGCTTAAGAACAGGTTCAGATCCCTGTAGCTTAAGGCTTTTGATTCCTATGAGCCGTGAAGGTCTCAAAGGGGAATTCTCCTTACAAGTCGTGAGGATCTCGTAAGTGTAATTTCTCCTTAGGAATCGTGGGGATCCCTAAGTGTGTTGCTCCCTTCTGAGTCGTAAGGATATCACACAGGTGGTTTCTCCTTACAGGGTCGAGAGGACCTTGCAAGTGTCTTTTAACGAGATTGCGCCCTTTCGGGTTTTTACAAACTCGCCGGCAGTCCTGCTGTTTTTACTCACGGAGCCCTTTCGGGTTTTCATCCGTGCCCATTTTGCTTATGGACATACCTTTTTCTTTTTTTCTCTTTTTTTTGTGTCGACCTTTGGATGCTGCGATTCGTAGTGGTTTATCGACGTCTCGGTCAATAGCTAGTTTTAGGACATAGTGGTCCATTGTTAGTTTAAGGACGTTTCTATCCGTTGTTAGTTTAAGGACGTTTCGGTCCGTTGTTAGTTTAAGGACGTTTCGGTCCGTAGCCGGCTACTACTTATAGAGTTTGGGCTTAGGGAGATAGCGAGCGGACATAGTCATCGTCATCTATCATTGACCTAGGCCGTGACTCGTCAGGCGTAGTACTTTTTCAAGAAGCAACCGTTTATTGGCCTAAAAGGTCTTTCACCATGCATGTCCATGAGTAGATAGGCCCCATCCTGGTAGACTTTGTCTATGATATACGGGTCTTCATAGTTCAGCTCGAACTTCCCCCGTTTGGCACGATTGGGGATCATAGGTCTTTTGACCACTAGCACGAGTTCGCCTTGGAGGAATGTTCTTGGCCTAGTCAATCTTTCGTATGAGCGTGTCATCTTTGCTTTATAAGCTTCGAGATTTTGTTGCGCCATGAGCCGGGTTTCATCAAGGGCGTCGAGCTCCTCAAGCCGAAGATGAGCAGTCTCTTCGTCCGTTAGCTCGTAATGAACTGCCACTCTTAGAGAGGGTAACTCTATCTCGAGGGGGAGTACTGCTTCTGTGCCGAATACCAATGCATATGGCGTTGTGTTCGTGGCTGTTTTGAACATGGTTCGATATGCCCAGAGAGCTTCATGCAGTCTCTCGTACCAGTCCCTCTTATTTCGAGACACCGTCTTTTTCACGATCTTCGTCAAGGTCTTGTTGAAAGCCTCATCTAGACCGTTAGCTCGGGGATTATAGACCGAAGAGTATCTCCAGTTTATGTTATGTTGTTGTGCGAAGAAGCTGATCTTGTGGCTTCTATAGGCTGGCCCGTTATCGGAGATAATCCGTCGCGGTGTGCCGAACCGATAAATGACGCGTGTCTTGAAGAAATGGAGAATATTCTCCGTCTTCACTTCTCTTAGCGGTATCGCTTCCATCCATTTGGAGAAGTAATCAGTTGTCGCCAATATGAACCGATGTCCTCTAGATGATGCCGGTTCGATGGGCCTGATTATGTCAGTTCCCCACATTTCGAACGGCCAGCTAGCCACCGTTGGATGTAGTGGATTTGGATGCTGATGGATAAAGTCTCCGTGAATCTGGCATGAGTGGCACTGCTTTGCGTATTCGAGACAGTCTTGAATCATCGTGAGCCAATAATAACCCATCCTTTTGATCTTCAGTTTCATCCTCGGCCCGGCTTGGTGAGAACCGCAGAGTCCGTCGTGAGTTTCTTGGACGACTCTCCTTGCCTCTTCAGGTCCCAGGCATCTTATCCACAGGGAATCAAATGATCTCTTATACAGAGTATCATTGACGAAGGCAAATGATAGAGCTCGTTTCATGAGCTGATGTCTTGAGGATGCATCTTCAGGCGTTCGACGGGATTTGAAATAGTCTATAAAGACTTCTCTCCAATCCTTAGTCTTTTCCTGGTCTTTTATTTGTAGGGCCGTTTGCTCGGTCGCTATTTTTTCTTCGGATGACTCTGGAGATATTTCGCCGGTGTAAGAACCCAACGGCTTTGCACAACGATCCTCACGTTATCGAGATTCTCGTCGGCTAATTCTTTAGAGAGCTTGGATAATGCATCCGCTTTGCTATTTTCGCACGCGGTATACTTTCCAGCATGTAGGAGGGAATTTGAGTCAGCAGTTGCTGTACTCTCTCGCCGTACTTCACCAGCTCTGGCTTGCATATTTGATAGTCGCCGTTTACTTGACTAACGATCAGCTGAGAGTCTCCGTATATGAGGAGGTCCTCAATTCCCATGCTGATAGCGATCTCAAGACCTGCTATCAAAGTTTCATATTCGGCTTCATTGTTCGTCCTCGGCTCTGTTAAGGAGAAGGCAAAGCGCATTATCCCTCCTTATGGAGTCACGAAGATGAGGCCCACCCCTGATTTGATTATAGGGGTGCTTTGTTTGCACTTCTTCATGATGCTCCATCGAAATAGAGTTCCCACCGGGTATCATTCTCTTTTCTCTCCCTATCGATCATGTCAAACGCGTGTTCGTCTGGCAAGTCGCAGTTCAAGGGAGAATCAGCAGGTATTGGATGCTCGGCGAGAAAGTCGGCGATGGCCTGGCCTTTCACTGCCTTGAGAGGACGATAAGTTATCGAGAACTCCATCAAGAGCTTGGCCCATTTAGCGAGTCGTCCTGTTAATATGGCCTTTGACATCAAATATTTGAGAGGATCCACCTTTGATATGAGATGGACCTCATTCGCCAACGCATAGTGCCGGAGCTTCGTTATCGCAAAGATTAACGCCAGGCAGTGTTTTTCGATGGGGGAGTAATTGCTTTCTGCCCCCAGGAGAACTCGACTCAAATAGTAGAGGGCTCTCTTCTTCCCTTGGTTGTTCTTTTATGCCCATAATGCGCCTAAGGAACCTTCAAGGGCAGTTGTATACAGAATGAGGGGTTTTCCCTTGACTGGAGCGGTTAGCACCGGAGGATTCTGTAGGTATTGCTTGATTTCGTCCAGTGCGCTTTGGCATTTGCGATCCCAGACGAACGGGGTTCCCTTCTTCATTAGGTGACTGTAAGGACGGCACTTGCCAGAGAGATTGGCTATAAATCGCCGGATATACGCGAGCTTTCCTTGGAGAGACCGCAGTTGCTTGAGAGTCCTTGGCGGAGGCATTTCCATGATCACCTTGATCTTCGAGGGGTCTATCTCGATGCCTCGGTGCCGTACGATGAATCCTAGGAATTTGCCTGAGGAAACTCCAAACGCACATTTGAGAGGGTTCATCTTCAAGTTGTATTTCCGAAGGCGCTGAAACACAATCTTTAGATGCTCTAAATATTCCTCGTATGATTTGCTTTTAACTACGAGGTCCTTGATATAGCATTCGACGATTTCATGTATGAGATCATCGAAGATCTTCGTCATGGCCCTCTGATAGGTGGCGCCGGCGTTCTTTAAACCGAAGGGCATCACCTTGTAGCAGAATATGCCCAAAGGGGTCCAGAAAGCGGTATGCTTCTGGTCCTCGGGATGCATCTTTATTTGATTGTATCCTGATGAGCCGTCCATGAAAGAGAAGACTTCATGAGTGGACGTGTTATCTATCATCAGCTCGGTAACCGGTACTGGAAAGTCGTCCTTCGGGCAAGTTTTGTTGAGATCCCGAAAGTCCATGCATATGCGAACCGTCCCATTTTTCTTCATTACTGGGACGATGTTGGCGATCCAGTCAGGATACTGAACCTCTTGGATAAAGCCGGAGTCGATTATCTTCTTGACCTCGGCATTGATGCTCATCTCAAGCTCAAGCCGCATTCTTCTCGGTGCTTGTTTGATCGGCTTGACGTCCGGAGATATCGCCAATTTATACACAGCAATCTCTGAATCCATCCCCGGCATCTCAAAATAGTTTCACGCAAAGCAGTCTTTATACTGCATGAGCACGTCTTTGAGCGTTGCTACCTTTTCTTCAGACAACAGCTCACTGACGAATGTCGGTCGTGGTTCGTTTGCCGTTCCCAAGTCAATTTTCTTAAGATTATCTGCAGTAGTATGTATCCCATCTTCCAACTCTTTTGGTGCCGGTGGAAACTCTGAGATCACCTCGCCATTATCGTTTTCAAGGCACCAGAGGAGGTCATCCATATCTTCGCATGTTCTTTCCTCTGACAGCATTATCACATGACAAGTACGAGATCGCTTCCAAGACCGATGTTGATCTGGTTCTACTCTCGTGGCTTTTGGTTCATGCTTCTGCGGCGGGGTCACCCTCCAACTGCTGGATAAAGCGAACTTGCCTTGCTGATACTAGTCTTCTACCCAGTCTTTGAATGTGAAGCAATCTTCGAGAGGATGTCTTATCGCTCGGTGATAGGAGCAATAGTCAGGATGACTCGCCTGCTTGCTCGGGGTGCTTGGACTCCGGAAGTGTCATCATCTGATGTTTTATGACAAGATCGAATATCTTCTGTGTCTTGTCTTGGGGAAAAGAGTACGCTCGACCCATCTTCTTTATAAGAGACGAATCTTGGTTGCTCGATTCTCGATTGCGTGGCTTCTTGGACCCGCTTTGTCGCTGTTGAACGCTTTTTCCTTTCTTTGGTTTATTTTTACCTCTACGTCTGGTCTTTTGTATGATGGGCTGGCGACGAAGAGCATTGTCATTCTTCGCAGATTGATGAAGGAGGCGCCGCGTCCTGGCTTTCTCGTAGATGGCCATTTCGCGATTATGGTCGTCTCGAACCTTTTGACCTGCTTCCTTTATAAGCTTGTCCATTTGTTCTTCGAACGACAGGCTTGGCATTTTCACGATGGGAGCTCGTTTTGGTTCAGGATTAGCATCTTCCCACAGAGCATCTCCTTCTTCATCGAAGTCATGTATGACGTAGCAGCCGCGGAATCGCTCCCGTTTCTTGGATTGAACATATCCAAGCCCGATCGTTTCCATTCTCTTGTTGGGCAACTTTCGTTGAGCTCCGGGGACGTTCCAGATCCTGTTATAGAATTGGGCTTGTCGAGCAGTCTGTTTGAAGGGTATGCCCTGGCGCCTCAATAGACTTTTTAATCCATCTGTGTAGTATCTGGGCAGACGGATGGGCTGGAGCCTGTCAAGTGTAGAATCCGCATCATGCCAAATTTCTTTCTCCACTCTGGTTTCCGTTGATCGATAAAAGAGGATTACCTTTTCATCTTTTCGCCTGGGAGGGACGTAGAATGTCTGCAGCTCCTGCATACTATAAGTTTCAAGTGCATCGAGTTCTTTGTAATGCTCGTGCGGAACCATGGCAGCTTGCAAACTTTGATCTTCATCAGAGAATACAGCATTGACTTCATCTTTCGAATCGCTGCCGAAGACTAGAATAGGGGTGGACAGTCTCAGCTTGTTGCATTGGGGCGGCTTTGAATAAACTATTTCTTCTTCCTCCTCGGTATCACTCCCGAAGACCGGAATAGTAGTGATAGCTTTGTTCTTGCCCTCCGGTTTGCGACATCTTTCTGTGTCTTCAAAATCTGGCAGGAAGTACTTGGCATCCTCATATTTGCGTACTTCGTTCATGGAGAATGGGTTTAGTTCCCCTGTCACGGTGTACTCGAGACCATCCTTGAAATATTTCATACACTGATGTTGTGTAGAGGGGATGATGTTGTACTCGTGTAACCAAGGCCGGCTGAGCAAAGCGTTATAGCAGGTCTTAGCGTCAATGACGTGAAACTTGACGTCAGTGACTAGCAGCCCAAAGCGCAGTGTCAGTATCATAGACCCGAGCGTCCGTGATGACTGGGAGTCAAACCCGGAGATAATAATCTTATCCCGAGCGAGGTGTTGAACGCTCATGCAGATTTCCTTCAACACTCTTATATTGAGGAGGTTGACGGAGGACCTATTGTCAACCAGGATCTTGCCTATCTTAATATCATGACAGTATCCGGAGACATAAAGGGGACGGTTATGCTCGCACATCCCGAGGAGGAGATCTTCATCGCCGAAGGTGATATCGGCTGTGTGCACTTCTTCCAACTCGTTCTTCATCTTTTCTTCGGCGAGGAAAGCTTGGAATTGTTCAGGCTCTTGTAGCTCCTTGATCAGCGAATCTCTCACATGTTTGGATTGCAGAAGGGCGTTGAGAATGCTGAGCTGCGAGAGTATCTTCCTTAGGTGTGCCAGAACGTTGTAATCCACCTTACTTTTCTTGGGCGGGTCCTTGGCCGCCAGCTTATCTACGACTCGATCATCGAGGGTGATATCCTCAGGGAACTTTTCTTTTCCCTTATCCTTTTTATTCGATCCCTTGTTCGCAAGTCCGAGATTCTTTTCAGGTAACGTGCGATTGCGCAGCTGAATGTTCTCGCAGCTCTTCGGTTCTTCCTCTTTTCCCGAGGTGGATTCTTTGAAGAGAGGGCCAAGGGATATTTCTTCATCAGAATCGCTCCCAAAGATAAGAACTTGCGATCCCCCAGCGTCGACCATGTGACAGTTGCCGGTAGTTCTTTTGCGCTCCTCAGTCGTATTTCTTTGCTCCCGATGAGTTTTGTGTTTCATCCGCTTGAAATATTGTCGGTGAGCAACATATCCCTGCCACCAGCTTTTAAAAGAGTTGCACACTTCGGTGGGGTGCGCAATCTTTCGATGATATGAGCGGTAGCTAGGATGTATATCCGCTTCATCAGGAATGTTTCCTTCGGAGGGCGGCAGCTTCATTCCCAACGATATGGCTTTGGCGAACCTTTTCCTCGTCTTGAACCTGCTTTTATTTGCGGCGGATTTACTTTGATCTGGTGGGAGTGTTTCACTCCTTCCGTCCAGTCGCCGGCGTTTGGCCTTTTCAAATATGGCCATCTCGTGCTCTCGATCAGTTTTGCTTTCAAGAAGAGCTTCATTCAGGAATGCATCAATCATTTCGTCTGATGGTCCTAGAAATTCCGGCTCAGGATCTGCCCCCAGTTTCTCTGCGTAAGGAGCTTCTTCATCGTTTATCGACGAGTGAGAGATCACATGGCAGCTTGCCATATAATCTTCAGGTTCATCCGACGAGTCTTCTCCCCTATCGTCGTCGCTGTCTCCGTATTCAAGGATGTGGTTGAGAAACTCCTGAAGCGTGACCGGGATTCGCACCTTCTGGTTATATTCTTCCAGCGCGTCGATATATTTTTGCAGGTCCGTGTGCTTGTCACCAAGCTTCACGGGCCTTTTGGTCTTCTTCTTATTCTTTGAAGACTTTGACGGCTGGGTATGAGCGCTTTGACTATCACTACCAAATTTTGGAGTTGGGCACGGTTTCAGCATTCCCTTGATGATCTCGGGCTCCAGTGGATTTTTCCACCTGATTGCTGGGCATGTTTGGAGATCTTTCAGCATTCTTTTCGTCTTGGCTGAAAGAACGACCTTGTTCTCCGCCGAAAGACCGAGACGCGACCGCGTAGGTCCGTCTTGCCTGAATTTGGGGGCAGATACTAATAGGTGCTATCCGTCCACCTCTCCGAAGATGCCAAGTTGATTTATGGCGCCATGTATCGAAGGTTTAGACGGATGCGGCCGATATAGCAGATTTCGTCAGATTCCCCCTCGCTGAGGGGTTTTTGATTGTGGGGATGCTCTTCCCTGCAGGCGCAAGCCCCTGCAGTTAATTACGCTACCGAATCGCGGTAACCACTTTCTCCTTCTCCAGATGGTCACTTCATGTCGTGTATGTTTGTTTTATTTTTGGTTACCCGTGGATTGTATAAGAGACTAATTTATGTTGTTGCGTATAAGGCGTGGATTAGTCCAAATCTGTATTTTCTTAGATTTGGGTTTGGGGGTTGGGTTTAAGGATACGTTAGTCTCATTTGAGACTAAGATCAACTTAAATATTTGTTAAGGATACGTTAGTCTAATTTTAGACTAAGATCAACTTAACAATTTGTTAAGGACACGTTAGTCTAATTTTAAACTAAGGTCAACTTAACCATTTGTTAAGGATACGTTAGTCTAATTTTAGACTAAGATCTACTTAACGGGATCATTTAGATCCAACAAAAGAGAATTTGGGCTCTATTATTCTAGTTTAGGGACTTTGCGGTCAATTACCAGTTTAAGGCCATGGTGGTCCAAGGTTAAGGACATCATAGTCCGTGGGTTTAAAGGGACCCTACAGTCCGAGGTTAAGGACACCATAGTCCATGGGTTTAAAGGGACCCTGCAGGGTTCCTAGGCACTCAAGTGAGGTCTCCCAAGCCATCAACCATGGCAATTTCAAAAATTATGGTGCCTACAAACCCTAAACTACGGATCGATAACTAGATGTCTAGGCGAACATTGAACTAGTTAACACTTAACTAATGAGAAAACGGAAATACAACCTTTGTAGATCCGGTGCTCCACCTCCATAGCTCCGCAACGAAGTCCTCTCCGCTGTCCAAGTCAAATCCGGGCTCTAGGATCGGCTTCATCGGAGAATGGGCAAGCTAGGTCGTCGATGTCCATGCCGAAGATGATCTACGTCGAGGCATCGCTAAATCAAGCTCCGACTTCACCAAGTCAAGAAACTTGTGAAGTAAACACACTCTACTACTTGGCAAGAGGTAGAGGATGAAGAAATAGAAAGTGGGTTAACTTTAGAATTGGATTTCTCACTTGTTTTCATCAATCACCATTGATGAAGAATGGTTTTCTTCAATGAAGAAGATGAAGAAGAAGAAGCTAGTATTATGATAAGTTATTAGAAAATGGAAAATAATAGAATACTTATCATAATTCTAACTATGGCAATGTGTAGAGAGTTAACCAAGGTTAGTTGAATGGTTAGGGTTAAGAATGAGATAAGAATGGTGGACTTAGGTCAAAGCTTCATGAAGTTTCAACTAAACAACAAAAGAAGCCACCATTCTTTTCTCATTTTCTTTTCTCACTTTCTTTTATTCATTTATCAAAAAGAATAAATGAATAATTAAGAAAATAAAACCCTAAACATAAACACAACCATGGTTCAAACTTTACACTTAACCAAAGTGGTATGCATCATCAAACATGATACAATCATGTGCACATAAACATATCGCATATACAATGCGCACACCCGAGCGAGAAAAATCCATCTTAAGTATACCGATACTAGTTGATGCAAAGCAATAGATCAAATATATAAATATGCATTAAATCATTAAATCAACACTTGATTCAATGATCCGGTCATGTCGCACACAACCGACTAGTATACAATGTATCGGCTTATCGAATCAACGCTTGAATCGATAACTAGGTTATATCGCATACAACCATTCGATACATTCATTGCGAGAATGAAATACGGTATCACATACACGCATTATTCTCGGTCCCGCACATATCTCATATGCGCTCCTATTTCGTTTCGCTTGAGCCAGGAAACCTCTGTGTAGGACTCTAAAGACTCGTCAATACGCCGGCAGCGGATGATGATCATATCAAACATCCACAAGCCGCAAGCGGTCTGCTAAACGTAACGGCCACCCGGGTATTGAGCGATCTGAAGATCGACGAGCAAGCCCGCTCACACTCCAGTGAATCCAACCAGTAACACTACCGTACAGTCCGGTCTGATCGTCTGATATGTCGCATATCTCGCCTAGGGGTGGTAAACGTCAGACCCCAATAGCTCGATAAGTCGTGTCGATATGAGGTCTATAACTGTTCGAGAAACTACTGGTAACACTTACCAGTAAATCTCAGCAACCCTGGCCAGGGATTTCCTGTTATAGCCAATCGAACACAGCGCAACATCAACTCCCTATACCGGGAGAGACGAATCCCCTCCTATCGCTCATTGCCTCCATGTGACTCGGGACTGTACCCAAAAACCACCGTTTTGCACGCCCTCTTGGACGTGGTAAGATGGAAATCAAAGCACAGTGGGAACCACACAAGACTCTATGACGATCTCGGGTCAACAGACTACTCTGCACCAGTGTCACCAGAGAACTGCCATCTGACGTGATGTATAATACCATCTGGGAGTTCTCGGCGAGTCCGTCCAGTGTACCCAGTCTCTACTGAGCACCCGTATATCATCTTTGATGTCAAACACCGATGGATATGGGATCATCCATCGCCCATCTATATGGGTCGAGAAGGTACACGCTAGTCTACTCTGGTATATCGATGCCCCGTTTCGATACACCCACGACTAGGGACTTTGAAGGATGTACTTATGGACTACCATGTCCCTACTAGTATGATCCGCATCATAGTCTAGGTAGTCAAGTACAGATCCTAAGGGCTTTACCAACATGTAACAGAGAGACAATCAGCATACACGTTAAAGTAAAGGGTAACCAGATAGTATACTATCATGTCGAGCAAGAAAGTCCTCCCTATATATGTCCCAGCATCCACTACAATATACATCCTATGTACAGTAATGGCCTCTAGGGCATACATATAACTAACAATCTCCCACTTGCACTAGGGCCATCTGTAGCAGTGGTTTGAAGTATCTCATACTCAACCATCCCATAAAAGTCTCTCTCTGGGAACAGGCCTTTGTGAGTGGATCCGCTGTGTTGTCCTCTGAGTCTACTCTCCTAATCTCGATCTCCCTGGAGATCAATCATCTTCATGATCAGGTGATACTGCCATAGAATATGTCTGGATCACTGATGGGACGGACGTTCCTTGGCATAAGCCACAACTCCATTGTCACACAATGGGAGGAACATAGTTCATCTCATGAACCATTATACACCCAAACAGCCTCTTTGGTAGCATCTTAAGTAGCGATGTATCCTGCCTTTATCGTCTAGTATGTCACGGTATCTAGCTTGGAACTCTTCCAACATACCGTCCCTTTACTGAGGGTAAAGACAATGCCTGCGACTGACATTCAGTCGTCCTTATCACCCTGGAACTCTTCCAGTGATTCTCCCCAGGATCATGTGATACCATCTCACTTCGACAAGTGAGAATCCTAACATCCATTTAGATCTATCTCATAGATCCAAAATCCAGGAGTTAGTAGGTATCATTATGATCCTATATGGAGAATCATTGTGATAAATGGAGATTGATCGAGCGTAGCATAAGAAACTCCTTTCTTATCAAGAGTATGTCATCCACGTACTCTACGAGGATCGTCGCCATACTCCCTACTACCTTTTTGTATATACAAGGTTCATCTACCATTTTGATGATGTCAAACTCTTTGACCGCTTCATCAAAACAGATGTTCCAACTCCGCGATGCCTGCTTTATCCTATAAAGCATCTTGCACACGTTTCCGCTGCTCCCACTGTCTACGAAGCCCTCTGGCTGTGTACTTATAGACGCACTCTTCTAAATCATCATTTAGAAAAGCAGTCAAGACACCCAACCACCAGAGATCGTAGTCATGGTATGCAGCCGTGGTAAGTAGGATCTGGATGGACTTAAGCATAGGTACTGGAAAAGGTTTCATCATTATCCACGCCTGGTCAATGACGAAATCCTTTAACTAGTCTAGCTTTGAAAATCTCAACTTTTCCATCTACACCAAGTAATCTTCTCAAGATATACTTGCTCCTGATGGGGATTTAACCCTTCAGATATAGCAACTAAAGTCCATACTTTGTTGGTGTATAAGGATTCCATCTCAGATCACTAAGCATCCAGCCATTCTTACAGAGTCTTACTCTTGATGGCCAGCTCGAAACTAGTTGGGTCATCATCTCATGATGCATTCCTCGCTCCCACTGTCATAGAGAAACCGAAGTATCTCTCAGGTGGGTGAGGAACCCTACTAGATCGGCGGAGAGGCTGAGGTTCGTTGGTGACTATCGAATCCTTTGGTTCTATCAAATCATCTGCTGTAGTTCGTATAGCTGGAACATTTCCAGTTCTACATAACTGACATTGCCTCGAGCTTGTCCGGATTTTGTTTTCAGACATAGGCCAGACAACCCCAAATCTTAACTAACTTAAGATATGGGCTCTTCCCTTTCCATATCATATATGAAGTGGTAGGCAACTGATTTGATTCGAACCCTATTCAATAGGTATGCAGCTTCTCAAGTGCATAACTCCCTAAAGGAAACAGGTAACTCAGTAGTACTCATCAAAGAGCACACCTTATCATATAGGGTGTATCTGCTCCTCCCCGATATACCATCATGCTATGGTGTATACAGAGGAGTAATGCTGAGAGAGAATCTCATTCTCCTTTAGAAAAGTCCAGGATTTCCGTGCTCAAGTATTCTCCTCCTTGATCTCATCATAGGACATAATACTTATACCTTTATTGGTTCTCTACTTCTAACTTATATTCTGTGAATATCTCAAAAGGTTCGGACTTGTGTTTCAACAGGAACATATGTCTGAATCTTGAGAGATTATCAGAGAATGTAACGAAGTACAAACAACCAGTCTTGGCATGTGTAGACAGGGGACCTACATACATCAACATGTATCATCCCAAGAGTTTACTAACTCTTTCTCTGTTTCCAATAAACAGAGCTGGTGTCATTATATCTTTGTGACATGATTGACGAGTTTCACAAGATGTAAATTCAAACTAATTTAAATATGCATCTTTATGTAACTCTAGCTAGTCGGGTCACATTGATCTGACCTAGTCAACAATACCTCAAGAAGAATCCGTTCATTTCTGAACTCTTCCTCTTGTGTGTGATCCGTATACTAAGAACTGTAGTTTGATTTAGAACATCAATGCTTTTAGATAACGTGCCTGAACCGATCAACTTTTGATATAGGAAATGTTCAAAACATTATCCAACAATACAAAATTTTATCATTTCTTTACTGATAAAGAGACTGATATGATTTTGTATATCAGGTTCGGTATCTAATAACATTCGTTCAGAATCAATGTATTGTAATACAGGGTGACAGTGACCGACAGACTTGGCTGCAACACTTGCCCCGTTTTCTGCCTCATGAAACTTATCACCCATTCTCAGTTCTCTACTTTTCTGTAGCCCTATGTAACAGATTACATATCTGGGATCCTGATCTGGTATCATATACCCAGGACGCGGAGGATACTGAGAAACAGTTCTTTGTAACGAACACACCCGAAGATGATGCATCAGCATGCACTTTCTTCGTTTGGGCGGCACGGGAATTCTGGTAATCCCCAATTTCCTGCTCTGTCTTATAACAATTATAAGTTGGAGCGGGACCAACGTTCCCCAGCTCAGTATAACAAGCGGGTTCGGTCAATAATCCGTATTATTATCTTGATTAAGGCGTGATATGGTCGCTACCAGGAGAGAGAGAGAAGAAAACACTCAGCGTGCGCTCAGTCAAGAATAGATTGGTTATTATTTTATCTAATCAGGATGGCTCCCACTGCTTTTTATCAAATCTTCCTTCAAACCCTAAAAGGAAAGACTAGCCGGGATTAATTACACACTACAAGTTCGCCAATCTTTCAGCCAGGCCAGTGTCGGTACTTTGAGGGAGGTCCCCCGTGCTTTCGCACGAACCTAATTACTGTAAACCTCGTTTTCCCAGAGGCGTAACCTCGTTAACACCTTTCTAGACACCTACTTGATTGGCTAATTGTAATGTATAAAACTCTCCCAGGAGTAACTCTTACTCGCAGCGGGTATCGGGATCCAACTATCTCATAGAAGGTATGCAATCTCATTGCAAATTTCAACACTTGAAATCCCCGATAATGTTTTGCCCCAAACGATCTATGACCTTGACAAGGTCAACAAACCATAGACCGCAAGTCAAGTTCAACCCGTCATTTCTTGATTGAATCAAACCCACCCGCACGACCCTTGACAAGGTCAACAAGGCCGCACGACTACCCTAACCCAATCTGCATCATATGCATAAGCAGATAAATACTGGTTAGCTACCGCACACTGCGCCTTGACAAGGTCAACAAACGCAGCACGAATACTAAACAGGATTTATCTGAAATGACGGAGGGCTACGGCAGGTTTTTCTGAAAACCTATTGCGTAATGAACTTGATATCGTTGTAGAATCAAATGATTTTGTAATGGAGTGCTTTTGAGGCTTTTTCTAGTTTTGCTAAAGGAGTCACTCCCGGTGAAGGGATCGTCGGTCCTTTCCTCGTCGAATGAGGTGCGAGATATATCACATATATCGCTGTGCAAAGCAAAAACACTTAAAAGCAATCAAAAGACAAACCGAGTGTGTAGCATCTGCCAGTTATTGCTAAAGGAGTCACTCCCGGTGAAGGGATCTCGGTCCTTTCCTCATCGAATAAGGTGCAGGATATATCGCATATACCGCTGTGCAAAGCAAAAAACTGTAGCTACCTGTTTTATTTTGAAATTCGATTCTACAACATCTTAGGTTTCTTTTTATTTCATTAATCACATTAATGAAGTCCCATCATTTAAGAACCTAAACATCACAGATAGATATGACGTACACTTATGCCATCCGCATTCGCCTCGATGTTCCCTCGTGCACCGTTAGGTTAGGTAACTAACGACAGAGCAGGGCAGGGCTAGCACGGGTGTAAAACATAAGTAACGTCTATATAATATATCATATATACTATATACTATATCTATCATAGAACATCGCATGATCACATCACAGATATCGCAGCAGAAGAAACATATGAAATATTGGATATACTAGGACGTCCGTGTTTTCAATACGAGCCAGTATAAAACACGGATTCCACGGTCGTGATGAATAGCCAAACCCACACCCCTAGACCCCTACGAGTGCGGCAAGCAACCCTACCAATTCTGGAGTTAGGAGACCCGGACTCGACTCCTCGAGTTGGTCTCCCACTGGACTCCAGAACCCGGTTACTTATGCCCTCCTCCTTGGGTCTATCCTAGTGCGGAAAAGTAAATAATATACAAACGGTGACAACTTCCGCAACCTGGAAGCGCCCCAATAAAAGAATATTACATACAAGTTTTTACATGAATGAAAATGAAAAACACTCATCTCACATAAAAACCCCCGGCTATTCAAACACGACAATCCAATATAACATATCCAGCAACACATAACATCACATGTCATCAACGTAAGTAAATATGCGCATCCCAATTGTCGTTGACATATAGCAACGAAACCGGCGATATCACATATTACACTTACGGTCACAGAAAAGAAAGTGTAAAACTACAACAGTTGGAATCCGCAATCACCTCAGACATCGCATGCCTGACTAAATGAATTCCTTAGACATCGCATGCCTAACAATTATAAACCCCGCATTTTAGTCTCAAAATCGAAAACACTTTTCAATATCAAGTCGGGCAATTCAACAGGATTCCCGACATCCTGATCGAATGCTCGTCGCAAACTTCTGTAGACGGCCGCACCCCCGATACCGTCGACGAAGTGCACCAAGGCGGAACACCGCCACCGCGAGCACCCGGACGGATGCTTTCGGCGACGGGGTTCTCCTACAGTCACTTGGTCGGGGCAATGGCGTGAAGCTGTCTATTAAGTTTACCCGGCGAGTATCCGCGTACGCTACGTGATTGCGACGGACTTTTGATCACATCAAAATTCCGTGGCAACCGATCAAGTGAGACTAAATTGCTACGTTTATAACATTCATTCAGTTATCACATAACTTATTGTGAATTCCAATTATTGTATCCCATTCCGGATAAATAGAAAATGTTAAACTTTTCGATCGAACAGTCAAACACCCAAGTTTTCCCGAAACTGATCAACACATGAAACAAGTCTAACAACATTCAGTTCGTGCCTCAGTACCAACGGTCCAGCCGTAGAAGGGTCAAGCCAACGCCTCACATGTGGCACGCCGTACTGCCCCAAACCCGAAGGTTCAAAGGGCAGTTCAAGACGGTCACATAATCGAGTTAAGGTTTGTGTCTTCTAGAGGGACCATCGCGTTACTTGCACTACTTAGAACGTCGTTAAACTACGGAAAAATCCAACACTTGGAAATTTCCCGACAGGGGAAAAATTGGGTATTTATATCCGGTCGAACTTTTTAACATATTCTAAAATTTATCCGGAAAGCCACATAGACAAAATTTGATACTCCGATCGAAACACCGAATCCCCAAAACCACTGCAGAAAATTCAACTCTTGAATAAAATTTAAAAACATCCAGAGAACTCAGCACTGAAAACAGTGAATTACTGTGCAACGTTTAAAGGCTGACGTCAGCAATCAGCCGCTGAACCGCCGCCTAACTAAGGAATATGCCGCGGATCCGCGCCTCAGTGCACTGTTCATGAAAAATAATTACACCGTAATTCTTATAATTTCCCACTGAGTTCTCTGCTTATTTTTAATTTGGAAAAATCACTGTTTTTGAAAAAAGTACAGAGAGCAATTTTCCGGGTAGGGTTTCGGTTCGATCGGACTTCAAATCGCGTGTAGACTTCGCCTAAGGCTCTAGCTAGGCTCTGATACTACTGCAGGGTTCCTAGGCACTTAAGTGAGGTCTCCCAAGCCATCAACCATGGCAATTTCAAAAATTATGGTGCCTACAAACCCTAAACTACGGATCGATAACTAGATGTCTAGGCGAACATTGAACTAGTTAAAACTTAACTAATGAGAAAACGGAAATACAACCTTTGTAGATCCGGTGCTCCACCTCCATAGCTCCGCAACGAAGTCCTCTCCGCTGTCCAAGTCAAATCCGGGCTCTAGGATCGGCTTCATCGGAGAATGGGCAAGCTAGGTCGTCGATGTCCATGCCGAAGATGATCTACGTCGAGGCATCGCTAAATCAAGCTCCGACTTCACCAAGTCAAGAAACTTGTGAAGTAAACACACTCTACTACTTGGCAAGAGGTAGAGGATGAAGAAATAGGAAGTGGGTTAACTTTAGAATTGGATTTCTCACTTGTTTTCATCAATCACCATTGATGAAGAATGGTTTTCTTCAATGAAGAAGATGAAGAAGAAGAAGCTAGTATTATGATAAGTTATTAGAAAATGGAAAATAATAGAATACTTATCATAATTCTAACTATGGTAATGTGTAGAGAGTTAACCAAGGTTAGTTGAATGGTTAGGGTTAAGAATGAGATAAGAATGGTGGACTTAGGTCAAAGCTTCATGAAGTTTCAACTAAACAACAAAAGAAGCCACCATTCTTTTCTCATTTTCTTTTCTCACTTTCTTTTATTCATTTATCAAAAAGAATAAATGAATAATTAAGAAAATAAAACCCTAAACATAAACACAACCATGGTTCAAACTTTACACTTAACCAAAGTGGTATGCATCATCAAACATGATACAATCATGTGCACATAAACATATCGCATATACAATGCGCACACCCGAGCGAGAAAAATCCATCTTAAGTATACCGATACTAGTTGATGCAAAGCAATATATCAAATATATAAATATGCATTAAATCATTAAATCAACACTTGATTCAATGATCCGGTCATGTCGCACACAACCGACTAGTATACAATGTATCGGCTTATCGAATCAACGCTTGAATCGATAACTAGGTTATATCGCATACAACCATTCGATACATTCATTGCGAGAATGAAATACGGTATCACATACACGCATTATTCTTGGTCCCGCATATAACTCATATGCGCTCCTATTTCGTTTCGCTTGAGCCAGGAAACCTCTGTGTAGGACTCTAAAGACTCGTCAATACGCCGGCAGCGGATGATGATCATATCAAACATCCACAAGCCGCAAGCGGTCTGCTAAACGTAACGGCCACCCGGGTATTGAGCGATCTGAAGATCGACGAGCAAGCCCGCTCACACTCCAGTGAATCCAACCAGTAACACTACCGTACAGTCCGGTTTGATCGTCTGATATGTCGCATATCTCGCCTAGGGGTGGTAAACGTCAGACCCCAATAGCTCGATAAGTCGTGTCGATATGAGGTCTATAACTGTTCGAGAAACTACTGGTAACACTTACCAGTAAATCTCAGCAACCCTGGCCAGGGATTTCCTGTTATAGCCAATCGAACACAGCGCAACATCAACTCCCTATACCGGGAGAGACGAATCCCCTCCTATCGCTCATTGCCTCCATGTGACTCGGGACTGTACCCAAAAACCACCATTTTGCACGCCCTCTTGGACGTGGTAAGATGGAAATCAAAGCACAGTGGGAACCACACAAGACTCTATGACGATCTCGGGTCAACAGACTACTCTGTACCAGTGTCACCAGAGAACTGCCATCTGACGTAAGGTATAATACCATCTGGGAGTTCTCGGCGAGTCCGTCCAGTGTACCCAGTCTCTACTGAGCACCCGTATATCATCTTTGATGTCAAACACCGATGGATATGGGATCATCCATCGCCCATCTATATGGGTCGAAAATGTACACGCTAGTCTACTCTGGTATATCGATGCCCCGTTTCGATACACCCACGACTAGGGACTTTGAAGGATGTACTTATGGACTACCATGTCCCCACTAGTATGATCCGCATCATAGTCCAGGTAGTCAAGTACAGATCCTAAGGGCTTTACCAACATGTAACAGAGAGACAATCAGCATACACGTTAAAGTAAAGGGTAACCAGATAGTATACTATCATGTCGAGCAAGAAAGTCCTCCCTATATATGTCCCAGCATCCACTACAATATACATCCTATGTACAGTAATGGCCTCTAGGGCATACATATAACTAACAGACCCCACAGTCCGAGGTTAAGGACATCGTAGTCTATGGGCTTAAGGACCCCACAGTCTGTAGTTTAAAGACGTCATAGTTTATAAAGTTTAAGAACATCATAGTCCATGAGTTTAAGGACCCCTCAGTCCATAGAATGATTGGTTATCGGGACCCGTCACCTCTCTGAAGACGTTGAAGAATTACAATGACAAATATCAATGGAGTGAAGAGATGTACCCTTGAACCAAAGTTGATTGAGAAATCTGTAGTCCAATTTAGGACTAAGATCAATTAATTAGATTATGAGCACATTGGCTCAGTTAAATCTAAATTGAGGACTTATGGCCAACTTGGGCTAAGTCCAATCAGGTTTGAAATGTTGGCCCTTTGTTTGACTGTTGAACATTTGTCTGGGTTCAGCCCTCCTATTATTTAGCAATGCTAAACAGAGGTTTGGGGGCTCTGACAACATTTTGTCCTTGGCTGAGCACTAACCATTCATTATAGCTCTGGGGTTTTATTTTTAATGTCATATGAAATGATCAAGTTTGGAAGAATGTAGTTGGGGTTCAATCAAAGGGGAGATCTTGTCTCTGGAAAACTCAGCTGATTTGGGCTAAGGCTGGTTTGAAAATAGTGTTAAACACTAAAGCATACTTGGCGATCACATGCTCCCACGTGATGTGCTGAAAATAGTGTTAAACACTAAAGACGAAGCGCTTAAAGTAGTGTTAAACACTAAAATTGAATTGGTCACGTGGGGTCACGTGAGGCATCTGAAGATGGGGTCAGACTTCCTTTATTTTCTTCCCAGAATATTCAAATAAGTGTTAAACACTTAAGTCTTCACGGCCATCACGTGTGGGCACGTGATGGGTACCCATGTACTGATTTATTAAAGTGTTTATTAGGGGTCACGTGGGGACACGTGAGGGTGCCCAAAATTGATTCTGCCTTTGGGTTTGTTCCCTTTTGTTTTGAGGGTCACGTGTGAGCACGTGAGGCATTGCCTCTAGACTAATTCCTTCCTATTTTTAGGAATCTGTTTAAGGGTCACATGGGAGCACGTGACCTAGTCTTGTTCTTCCTTTTCTGCTCATTGAGAATGGGTGTCACGTGTTACCACGTGACCAAGTTCTTTATGTGCATGGAGAGCTTTAAATCTCTTGTTTTAAGAATGAAATTCTCTGTAGGGTTAAACCCTAATTCTTTTTTTTAGAGGAATTAAATTCCTATGCATGTGGATGATTTAAATTCTTATATAGGGTTAAATCCTAATTCTGTTTTAGAGGAATTAAATTCTTGTGAATTTGGGAGAATTAAATTCTCATATAGGGTTAAACCCTAGTTCTGTTTGGAGGAATTAAATTCCTGTGAATTTTGGAGAATTAAATTCTCATATAGGGTTAAACCCTAGTTCTGTTTGGGGTAATTAAATTCCTATGAATTTGGGAGAATTAAATTCTCATATAGGGTTAAACCCTCGTTCTGTTTGGAGGAATTAAATTCCAATGAATTTGGAAGAATTAAATTCTCATATAGGGTTAAACCTTAGTTCTGTTTGGAGGAATTAAATTCCTATGAATTTGAGGGAATTAAATTCTCATATAGGGTTAAACCCTAGTTCTGTTTGGAGGAATTAAATTCCTATGAATGTGGGGAAATTAAATTCTTTAAACTCAGATTCTCCCTTTAGGTCTTGGATCTGCATGGCAGAATCTCCCCGATGAGAATTAAATTCTCAACTTGTGGAGAGATCTGCTTCTGCAGATCTTCAACCAAAAGAAGAACTAAGTTCTTATTTAGAAGAGTTAAACTCTTAAACTTGAGAATTAAATTCTCTTTTATTTTATGTAGCTTAGATCTCTTTCCCCTTTCTCACCTAGGGTTTCTTTTCTCTGAAGAGATCTTTTTTTCTCTCTTGAGAATTAAATTCTCCACTCTTTTTTTTCTCTGTTGTTGTTATCTCCCAAAAAAGTAGATCGTCCCTCTTCTATTCTTGGCTCCTATTTATAGGAGAAAGAAAAGAATCAATTTGTTTTGTCAATCTTTCATTTAAAGATTTTAATTGATTTTGTAACCAACATGATCTTTTGGATCACTCAGTGAAATTTATTCACCATTGGATTTTTAATCCAAAAGATCTTTTATCTATATTCCTGACAAATTTCAGGGAAATATTTCCTTGTATAAAATCTTTCCGTAAATTGGTGATTTTTAATCACCATTGGATTTTTAATCCAACGGTGCTCCATTTTACAGAGCACCATCTTTTTTGTTTGGAAAGATTTAGAGAAATATTTTTCCAGTTAGGGTTTTTCATTCCCTCTTAATTAGAATTTAATTCTATTAATTTATAGATCTTTAGGAACCCATTACGTGTTGGCACGTGACCCCCTGATTAAGCATTTGACCAGAATTTAATTCTATTGTTTTAAAGAACTCAGGAATTATCACGTGTCAGCACGTGACTCTTGGTCACGTGTTGGCATGTGATGCCCCATTGGGGTTTTTCCTTGTTATTTTATTATACCTTTAATTCTTTTCAGTAGGTTTAAAGGCCCATCTCGTGTTGGCACATGACCCCACTGATTAATTATTTCCAATTATTTATTTTATTCAGTGCCTACAAGCTTTGCCTGTAAATGGTCACGTGTCTGCACGTGATGCTCGGTCGCGTGTGGGCACGTGATGCCCGGTCACGTGCCCGCACGTGATGCCTCATAACTTCTGATCCCGGATGAATTATGAGGCCCATAATATTTCAAATCGAAGAATTTTTCGAGACACTTTAGATACCATCAGAATTTAGATGTTTCTCATTCGGGAGTTTGTCAAAATACCGCCCGGAAAATACTGGTTCGCATTTTCTTCCTTAGATTACACGTTCATAGCATATTTGCTCATAACTTTTGATCCCGGATGAATTATGAAGCCCATAATATATCAAATCGAAGGCTTTTTCGAGATGCTTTCGATACCATTAAAATTTAGCTATTTCACATTCTGAAGTTTGTCCAAATACAGCCCGGAAAATACTGGTTCACATTTTCTTAAACGTATCGCTGCCATTAGATACCTTGGGCTCTTTTGCGCAGAAAATTTTCTGGCGGGAACAAATGCCCCCCACTACTTTGCCCACATAAGTATATACATGGGTGAAGTAGTGCAGAGTAATTCATAGCGTATGACCAGTTTTGGGTTGGTATATAATTTTCAGAATCTTGATCTGAGAAGATAACGAGCGGACACAAGCGCCGCCATTTATCATTGACTCAAATCTCGACTTTTAAGGGATTTAGTTCCAAACCCTCAGCTCCATGAGCCGCACCCTTCTATTTCTTTATGTTTTGCTCGGGCGTGAAGTAGTTTATATGCTCATGAGTAACTTCTCTATTTCAATAGCATGTAGCTTTGGCAAGTGTGGCCCATCGATGGTAGATAACAGTTCATCTTGAACTCTTTATAAGGTAGCGATGGCTTACGAGACAGGGTTAGGATCTGTTGCCTAAGACTTTTCAACTTTATCAGCCGTGAGGGTCTCATAAAGACTTTTCTCCCTACGAATCGAGAGAATCTCGTAGGTGTATTTTCTCCTTAGGAGTCGTGAGGACTCCTAAGTGCGTTTTCTCTTGAGAATCGTAAGGATCTCACAAGAGAATTTTCTTTATGCGTAGGAACACTAGTTTCCCCGCAAGTTGAGACGAATCGAGAGATTCTCGCAAAGACACTGATTTCCTTGCGGGTCGAAACGAATCGAGAGGTTCTCGCCAAGGACGCTGATTTCCCTGAATCGAGATAAGAAGCGATGGCTTAGATAACAGGTTCAGATCTGCTGCCTAAGACTTTTCAACTTTATAAGCCGTGAGGGTCTCATAAAGATTTTTTCTCCCTATGAGTCGAGAGGATCTCGTAGGTGTATTTTCTCCTTAGGAATCGTGAGGATTCTTAAGTGTGTTTTCTCTTGAGAGTCGTAAGGATCTCACAAAAGAATTTTCTTCCTTACCAGTCGAGAGGACTCGTAAGTGATTGATGAGTTGACCTACTCCCGAGTTAAAGCATTACTTTAATAGGGAGGTCGAGGGTTGACTTTGGGTTGTCTGTGCACCGCCGAGTCATGGAACTGGGAACTTTGCCGTGGCTCCGCTTTACTGACGTCATATATTCCTGCAGAGACACTGATTTCTGTATGGGTCGGCGCGAATCGAGATGTTCTCGTCAAGGACGCTGATTTTCCTGAATCGAGGTATTTGCCAAGGACACTGATTTCCTCGGAGTTGAGGCGAATCGAGGTATTCCTGCAAAGACACTGAATTCCTTGCGGGTCGACGCGAATCGTGATGCTCTCGCCAAGGATGCTAATTTCCCTGAATCGAGATTTTGCCAAGGACAGTGATTTCCCAAGAGTCGAAACGAATCGAGGCATTCCTGCAAAGACACTAATTTCTATGCATGCCGACGCGAATCGAGGTGCTCTCGTCAAGAACGCTGATTTCCCTGAATCGAGGAGGTTGCTAAGGACACTGATTTCCCTGGGGTTGAGACGAATCGAGATATTCCTGCAAAGACGCTGATTTCTCTGTGGGTCGACACGAATCGAGATGCTCTCGTCAAGGACGCTGATTTCCCTGAATTGAGGAGGTTGCCAAGGACACTGATTTCCCTGGGGTTGAGACAAATCGAGGTATTCCTGCAAAGACGCTGATTTCTCTGCGGGTCAACGCGAATCGAGATGCTCTCATCAAGGACACTGATTTCCCTGATCGATGTATTGCCAAGGACACGGATTTCCTCGGAGTTGAGAAGAATCGATGTATTCCTGCAAAGACACTGATTTCTTTATGGGTCGACGCGGATCGAGATGCTCTCGTCAAGGACGCTGATTTCCCTAAATCGAGGTTTTTGCCAAGGACGCTGATTTCCTCGGATTTGAAACGAATCGAGGTATTCCTGCAAAGACGCTGATTTCTCTGCGGGTCGACACGAATCGAGGTGCTCTCATCAAGGACGCTGATTTCCCTGAATTGAGGTTTTTGCCAAGGACACTGATTTCCTTGGAGTTGAAATGAATCGAGGTATTCCTGCAAAGACGATGATTTCTCTGCGGGTCGATGCGAATCGAGATGCTCTCGTCAAGGACACTGATTTCCCTGAATCGAGGTTTTCCAAGGAGACTGATTTCTCTGGGGTTGAGACGAATCGAGGTATTCCTGCAAAGATACTGATTTCTCTGCTGGTCGACGCGAATTGAGGTGCTCTCGTCAAGGACGCTGATTTCCCTGAATCGGGGAGGTTGCTAAGGACACTGATTTCCCTGGGGTTAAGACGAACCAAGAGATTCTCGCAAGAATGTCCTAACGTCATAGTTAACCTCTTCTCTTTACGACAGAAGTCCGTTAGGGTCTGTGGTACTAGGGTTTCACCCGTCGTAACGTCGCGTTGGCTGATGTATTCCTCGATAGGCAATCTTGCTGTTCGAGTAGCCTTGCGACTGTCGTGTCTTTGATCCCCTTCGGGGGCTGGACAAGATGTCTTCAAGCAATCTTCCTAGGCAATCTGACCGTCGGAAGAGCAAGCATTAGGAATTTTTCCATGCCGCTTTTTACTTGAGGTTAGACTCAGTTTGGGGAGCCCCGATGAGTCATAACCATTCCGCGCTGGTGTGGGATGATCTCCGATAGTCTTTCAGGTTTTATATGAGTTACCGTCAAGACCCTGAAGCTAGGAATTTGGCATTTTCTTCGTTTGCTGGAATTGCGTCTGCTGTATCGAGACGAGTGTCGCGGTTGTCTCTAGGTTATTGGTGAATCTTCCAGGTTTGGAACTAGGGATTTTGCCATGGCTCCGTTGTTTGATTGTCGCGTCCAAATCCTGCTGGAGGAAGAACGCTGTGGTGACATCTCGTCTGCTGTATCGAGACGAACTTCGAGGTGGTGACCACTCCATGTGGGATGATCTCCGGTAGTCTTTCAGGTTTTATATGAGTTGCCGTCAAGACCCTGAAGCTAGGAATTTGGCCTTCGCTTCAATTGCTTTGGCGTGTCCGAATCCTGTTGGAGAAAGGACGCTATAGTGACATCTCGTCTGCGGTATCGAGATGAACGCCGTGGTGGTGACCACTCTGCGCTGGTGTGGGATGATCTCCGATAGTCTTTCAGGTTTTATATGAGTTACTGTCAAGACCCTGAAGCTAGGAATTTGGCCCTTGCTTCATTTGCTTTGGCGTTGCGTCTGCTGTAATGAGACGAATGCTGAGGTGAAGCTGGGATTTTGCCGTCACTCCGCTTTGTTTCGACCATGGGATCTTTTGTTGACGTCGCATCTGCATCCTGTTGGACTGCGAAGGAACGCCGTTGTTGACATTGCGTCTGCTGTAACGAGACGAATGCTGAAGTGGAGCTGGGATTTTGCCGTCACTCCGCTTTGTTTTGACCATGGGGTCTTTTGTTGACGTTGCATCTGCATCCTGCTGGACTGCGAAGGAAGGCCGTTGTTGACATTACGTCTGCTGTAACGAGACGAATGCTGAGGTGGTATCTAGGTTGTCGGTGAACCGTCGAGATTTGGAACTAGGGACTCTGTCATGGCTTCGTTTGGTGATGTTGCGTCCGAGTCCTGTTGGAATGAGGAGGATCACCGTTGCTGATTCTTAGGCTATAGATATTGCCGTTAAGATTTGGAACTAAGGACTATGCCGTGGCTCCGTTTCGTTGTGTCGCTTCCGTGCCTTGCTGGCATAAGGAGGAACGCTGTTGTTGGCCTTCTGGGATGCAGATGTGACCGTCGAGACTTGGCTCTCTTTCTGATGGAGCCTGGTGGGATGAAATGGTTCCCTCTTTGTTTGCGTCCCTGGATTGTATACAAGGATCGATGTGATCTCACCTGTAGGGCAAGAGTTTCATTTCATTTCATTTTTTTATTTCTTTCCGCGATGCTCTATCATTTCAGCTTTTTTTTATATCACGAATGTCGCGATTGCCCTATCATTTCGGCTTTTATTCGCGGTACCCAATCATTTCGGCTATTTTTTTTAATCGCTGCTTTTTATTGCGAGTTGCCCAATCATTTCGGCTATTTTGTATGCAAGTATTTTTACTTGCTGATTTCGTTGCAAGTTGCCCCATCATTTCGGCTATTTCATATGCATTTTTGGCTCGCTGATTTTTTTATCGCGAGTGTGGAACTTGGAATCTGGTGCCAATCTCAGCTTCAGCATCGCTACGACTGGAATACTGCAAGGAGCGAATCATCATTTGCCGTGAAAGAGCTTGGAATTTGATACCGATTTAGGCATCAGCATCGCTACAACTGGGATATTGTCAGGAGCGAATCATCATTTGCCTCTGTCGATGTCGAACAAAGGTGGTTTAGAAAACAGGGTTAGGATCCCGTCGACTAAGGCTTTTGACTTCATGAGCCGTAAGGGTCTCATAAAGGTGTTTCTCCCTACGAGTCACGAGGATCTCGTAGGTGCATTTTCTCCTTAGGAATCGTAAGGATTCTTAAGTGTGTTCTCTTATAAGTCGTAAGGATCTTACAAGAGTGTTTTCTCCTTGCAAGTCGAGAGGACTTACAAGTGTTTGTTCGCCGTGTGAGCATATCCCTAGTCGCTGGTGGGACTCTTTTAGGGAAATGTTCATTCGTGTCCGTAGATTGTATACAAGGGTCAACATTGAACCGCTTATAGGGCATAGCTGGAGGTTGTGATGGCTTAAGAACAGGTTCAGATCCCTGTAGCTTAAGGCTTTTGAACCCTGTGAGCCATGAGGGTCTCAAAGGGGAATTCTCCTTACGAGTCATGAGGATCTCGCAAGTGTAATTTCACCTTAGGAATCGTGGGGATCCCTAAGTGTGTTTCTCCTTTGTGAGTCGTAAGGATCTCACGCAGGTATTTTCTCCTCACAAGGTCGAGAGGAACTTGCAAGTGTTTTTTAACGAGATTGCGCCCTTTTGGGTTTTCGCAAAACTCGCCGGTAGCCCTGCTCTTTTTACTCATGGAGCCCTTTCGGGTTTTCATCCGTGCCCAGCTTGCTTATGGACGTACCGTTTTTTTACCACGTCAGCCTGAGGACGCCGCGGGTTTGTAGTAGTTTAACGACGTTTCGGTCATAGGTCCGAGGTTTATCGGGCAACGTACGATTAGGCAGCTAGATTTTCTCGCAAATCTTCGTATCTTTTGTGTCGGAGGTGGATTCCTTGAAGAGAGGGCTGAAGGCGATTTTTTCGTCAGAGTCGCTCCCAAAGGTGATAACTTGCGATCCCTTGGTGTCGACTATGTGACAATTGCCAGCAGCTCTTTTGCGCTCATCTGTCGTGCTTTTCTGTTCCCAACGAGCCTTGCGCTTCACTCGTTGAACGTGTTGTCGGTGGACAACATATCCCTGCCACCAGTTTTTAAAGGCTATGCACTCATCGATAGGGTATGCAATCCTCCGATGGTATAAGCAGAAATTAGGATGTATGTCCGCTTTATCAAGATGTATACCGCCAGGAGAATTTCCTCTGAAAGAGGGCAACTTCATTCCTATTGACAGGGCCTTAGCGAATTGTTTCCTTACTTTAAGCTTGCTTTTGCTGGCGATAGGGATGCTTCGATCTGGTTGGGGTGCCTCGACCTTTTTGTCCAGTCGTCGGCGTTTGGGTTTTTCGAATATAGTCAGTTCGCGCTCTCGATTGGCTTTGCTTTTCTGACGGGCTTCGTTCAATAGCAAGCTGATCATCCCGTCAGACGGTTCCAAGGGTTTTGGCTTCGATCCTGCCCCCAGCTCTTTTATGCTGTCTTCTATCGCCGAGTGACCTTCTTCCGTAGTTAATGCCGAATGAGAGATCATGTGGCAACTTGCCACAAAGTCTTCAGATTCTTCTGACGAGTCATCCCCATCGTTATTGTCGTTATCTCCGCTCTCAAGGATATTGTTGAGAAATTCTTGGAGTGTGACTGGGGTCTGCGTCTTCTGGTTATATTCCTCCATCGCGTCAATATGTTTTTGCAGATCCGTGCACTTGTCATCAAACTGCGCGGGCTTTTTGATCTTCTTCTTTTTGTTCAAAGACTTTGACGGCTGGGCCCGAATGTTTTGTCCACCATCACTATTAACTCCCAATATTGGGCGTGGTTTCAGCATCCCCTCGATGGTCTCCGGCTCTAGCAGGCTTTTCCACCTGATTGCCAGACATATTTGAAGATCTTTCAGCATTCTTTTAGTTTTTGCCGAAAGAACAACTTCCCATGGAGCTTCTTCTATGATTGAGCACGATGCCCCCGGCATGTCCATCATTTTCGGAGCATGTGGTTGTGGCGGGTTCACCTTCGAATTTTCAGACAACGCGAATTTACCTTGCTGGTATTGGTCTTCAACCCAATTTTTGAAGACGTAGCAATCTTCGAGTGGATGGCCCAATACTCGATGGTAAAGACAGTAATTGGGATCGTTGACGTCGTTCGGTTGCGGTGGGTGTCTCGACTCCGATAGAGTGATGAGCCCGTTGCGCACTGCTAGGTCAAACAGTTTCCTTGTTTTATCCCGGGGAAACGAGTAAGGACGTCTCAACTTCTCATCGAGGGATTGCCGCTTGTTGCTTTGGCGAACAACCGGTCTCGGGCCACTCGGTTGTTATTGAGCGTTGGCGACGAAGGTTGCTTTCCCTTTGCCCTTTTCATTCCAAGGCTCCGTCTTTGAAGAGGAAGGCGTATGGCCCATCTGGTCCATTTGGGCCAGCTTGTCAATCAAGGCCTGGAAGGTGGTCGGCATGAAGAACATCATGAATTGGGAAATGGTCGCCCGAGGGTCGAGAGTACCCATGAACATGCCTACCGCAGGAGCCTCTTCGATGCGCTGCTCGCACTTCGACCATAGGTTCCGCCACCGAATTGCATACTGAACCCATGTTTCTCCTAGCTTCACTATGGCGTTAATTAATACGGTGATCGGGGTGCGCTCACTAGCACTTGCGAAACGTTGGGTGAACAGCAATTCCATCTTCGTAAAAGTTTTGACGGAGTCGTTGGGCAGCTCCGAATACCACTCCAAGGCCGTTTCCGCCAAGCTGCCGACGAATTGACAAAGTAATAATTTGTCGTCACCTCCGGTATTGCCGCAGAGAGCCCTGAACTGAGCGACATGTTGATGGGGATTGCCTGTGCCCTTGTATACATGAAACTTAGGAATCATGTATCCTGGTGGATACTTGATCTGATCATACTATTCTGGATATGGTCGCCCAGTTCTAACGACTTGGCCGTTTGCTTCATTCGCTTGATGAGCTCGTATTTGTTGAGCAATATAATCATCGAGCATGGCTTTGGAGATGGTCTCCTCCTTGGCTACTGACAGAGCCGGTAGAGGATTTGATGTCTCTCCTCTATTATCTTCAATTATTACTGGAGGATCTTCGGCTGGAGGGTCTGGCTGGATCATCATGCCCACCATATCTTGGAACAGAAGGGCCATTTGTTTTATATTGGCCGCTTATTCTGTGGCCTCTTTGTCCTTCTTCTCAAGCATTCTCCGAAGGAATTCAACATCAGTTTACTGCTCACGGTGCTGCTCCGAGGATGTCTCCGGGCTTCCTTTCGGTCCCGTAAGTGCGGCCATAGCTGTTAGCATTTCTTGGAGCTTTTGTTGTCGTTGCTCCTGAGCCTTGGTCAATGATCGTGTAAGCGGTCGATGGCCTGTGGAGATACGGCTATCCTCTTTTTCGGATGCTATATAGACGGTATGCACCACCATGCCCCCAGACTTAGGGCGTTTGGGTTCAGTGGTCTTGCGATTCGTTGTAGACTCAGGGGTTTTCTACGGCCTTCTCCTCTTGTGGGTGGTCGAAGTTGAGGGGGGCGTTGCAGTAGGCACCCAAGTAGCTGTCGCCTTCTGTGGCTTGACAGGGTGGTTCTCTTCTTGCCAAACCTTCATCTTTTTCTGTCGGCGGTGATAGTATTGATCTATCACAGAGTCCTGGACCTGTCGCCAAACTTTATAAATTTTAGAGGACAGCCCCTCAGGGGGCTGTTCCAGCTTCACCTTTGTAGCATTCTCCATGGGTGAAGGAGATCTCTTCAGCACGACAGTCAGAGAATTTTTGCGGACCCTCCTGAGTGGTTCAAAACTGTTCCCAGTTGGAACAACAGCATCAATATCCACCGTTGGAGCCGGCGGAGTCAGCCTAGATGGGGAATTGCCCCCAGCTTTCCTCACTCGGCGCCAGTGATGACGTCGAGCATGTCGAGCCGTTGGGATTGTCTCAGCTGTAGGGGTGACTTCCTCATGCCCCCTGTTTTGGCGAAGGGTTGTCGCCGGCGTCAGCCTCTTGAAGACCGATGTCCGTTGAGAAGCAATGTCCAATCTGTCAAATACAGACCTCTGGGAAGGTGAAGCAACCCTGACGATATCGCCAGGAGCGGGAGCCGGAACAGCCAGCCTTGTGAAGACTGACTTCTTGGTAGAAGAAGTCTCTCTGATAATTTCATCCGCTTGAGCCGGGATGGCTATCCGCTTTGGGATGGCTATCCGCTTCAGGTATCACGGGCTTGTTGGTGTTCTGACCCAGTCTATTGAAAACTGAGGCAGTGGAGTTGGGCGACCCGTTGAGAGGAGCCGCAGCAGTGGTAAGTCGATCAAAGACCGACTTCTTTGGGGCTTCTTGTGATAGCAGCGGGGCATTGAAGCTCATCGGTGGGATCATGGTCCCAAAGAACAGACCAGTGGTGGCCTGAGTTACTTGCTCCACCAGCATCTTGAACAGTGAGGCCGCTTGGGGCCCGTAAGTTACACCTCCGGATGGGACGGAGCGAGAGTTGCAGTTAGTGCAGTTTGAAGCCATTGATCTTCTGTTTTTCTGCACGGAGCAAGACACCAAATCTAAGTATCTCAAATCCATAGGCAACCATAGCAAACCGCGATTCGTTCGCAAACACGACACGCGAAGTGTGGAGTGGAAAGAGGAAGAGGTCCCACCGGGCGTGCCGGAATCTGTTCTCCGCCGAAAGACCGAGACGCGACCGCGTAGGTCTGTCTTGCCTGAATTTGGGGGAAGATGCTAATAGGTGCTATCTGTCCACCTCTCCGAAGATGACAAGTTGATTTATGGCACCATATATCGAAGGTTTAGACGGATGCGGCCGATGTAGCAGACTTCGTCAGATTCCCCCTCATTGAGGGTTTTTTTTATTGTGGTGATGCTTTTCCCTGCAGGCACAAGCCCCTGCAGTTAATTATGCTACCGAATCGCGGTAACCACTTTCTCCTTCTCCAGATGGTCACTTCATGTCGTGTATGTTTGTTTTATTTTTGGTTGCCCGTGGATTGTATACAGAGACTAATTTATGTTGTCGCCCATAGGGCGTGAATTTGTCCAAATCCGTATTTTCTTAGATTTGGGTTTGGGGGTTGGGTTTAAGGATACGTTAGTCTCATTTGAGACTAATATCAACTTAAATGTTTGTTAAGGATACGTTAGTCTGATTTTAGACTAAGATCAACTTAATAGTTTGTTAAGGACACGTCAGTCTAATTTTAAACTAAGGTCAACTTAATCATTTGTTAAGGATACGTTAGTCTAATTTTAGACTAAGATCTACTTAACGGGATCATTTAGATCCAACAAAAGAGCATTTGAGCTCTTTTGTTCTAGTTTAGGGACTTTGCGGTCAATTACCAGTTTAAGGACATAGTGGTCCAAGGTTAAGGACATCATAGTCCGTGGGTTTAAAGGGATCCCACAGTTCGAGGTTAAGGACATCATAGTCCGTGGGTTTAAAGGGACCCCACAGTCCGAGGTTAAGGACATCATAGTCCGTGGGTTTAAAGGGACCCCACAGTCCGAGATTAAGGACATCGTAGTCCATGGGCTTAAGGACCCCACAGTCTGTAGTTTAAAGACGTCATAGTCTATAAAGTTTAAGGACATCATAGTCCATAAGTTTAAGGACCCCACAGTCCATGGAATGATTGGTTATTGGGACCTGTCACCTCTCTGAAGACGTTGAAGAATTACAATGACAAATATCAAAGGAGTGAAGAGATGTACCCTTGAACCAAAATTGATTGAGAAATCTGTAGTCCAATTTAGGACTAAGATCAATTAATTAGATTATGAGCACATTGGCTCAGTTAAATCTAAATTGAGGACTTATGGCCAACTTGGGCTAAGTCCAATCAAGTTTGAAATGTTGGCCCTTTGTTTGACTGTTGAACATTTGTCTGGGTTCAGCCCTCCTATTATTTAGCAATGCTAAACAGGGGTTTGGGGGCTCTGACAACATTTTGTCCTTGGCTGAGCACTAACCATTCATTATAGCTCTGGGGTTTTATTTTGAATGTCATATGAAATGATCAAGTTTGGAAGAATGTAGTTGGGGTTCAATCAAAGGGGAGATCTTGTCTCTGGAAAACTCAGCTAATTTGGGCTAAGGCTGGTTTGAAAATAGTGTTAAACACTAAAGCATACTTGGCGATCACATGCTCCTACATGATGTACTGAAAATAGTGTTAAACATTAAAAACGAAGCACTTAAAGTAGTGTTAAACACTAAAATTGAATTGGTCACGTGGGGTCACGTGAGGCATCTGAAGATGGGGTCAGACTTCCTTTATTTTCTTCCCAGAATATTCAAATAAGTGTTAAACACTTAAGTCTTCACGGCCATCACGTGTGGGCACGTGATGGGTACCCATGCACTGATTTATTAAAGTGTTTATTAGGGGTCACGTGGGGACACGTGAGGGCACCCAAAATTGATTCTGCCTTTGGGTTTGTTCCCTTTTGTGTTGAGGGTCACGTGTGAGCACGTGAGGTATTGCCTCCAGACTAATTCCTTCCTATTTTTAGGAATCTGTTTAAGGGTCACGTAGGAGCACGTGACCTAGTCTTGTTCTTCCTTTTCTGCTCATTGAGAATGGGTGTCACGTGTTACCACGTGACCAAGTTCTTTATGTGCATGGAGAGCTTTAAATCTCTTGTTTTAAGAATTAAATTCTCTGTAGGGTTAAACCCTAATTCTTTTTTTTAGAGGAATTAAATTCCTATGCATGTTGAAGAATTAAATTCTTATATAGGGTTAAACCCTAATTTTGTTTTAGAGGAATTAAATTCCTGTGAATTTGGGAGAATTAAATTCTCAAATAGGGTTAAACCCTAGTTCTGTTTGGAGAAATTAAATTCCTATGAATTTGGAAGAATTAAATTCTCATATAGGGTTAAACCCTAGTTCTGTTTGGAGGAATTAAATTCCTATGAATTTGGGAGAATTAAATTCTCGTATAGAGTTAAACCCTAGTTCTGTTTAGAGGAATTAAATTCCTATGAATTTGGGGGAATTAAATTCTCATATAGAATTAAACCCTAGTTCTGTTTGGAGGAATTAAATTCCTATGAATTTGGGGAAATTAAATTCCTTAAACTCAGATTCTCCCTCTAGGTCTTGGATCTGCATGGCAGAATCTCCCCGATGAGAATTAAATTCTCAACTTGTGGAGAGATCCGCCTCTGCAGATCTTCAACCAAAGGAAGAACTAAGTTCTTATTCAGAAGAGTTAAACTCTTAAAATTGAGAATTAATTTTTTTTTTTTTTAGCTTAGATCTCTTTCCCCTTTCTCACCTAGGGTTTCTTTTCTCTGAAGTGGTCTTTTTTTCTCTCTTGAGAATTAAATTCTCCATTCTTTTTTTCTCTCTGTTGTTGTTATCTCCCAAAAAAGTAGATCGTCCTTTTTCTCTTCTTGACTCCTATTTATAAGAGAAAGAAAAGAATCAATTTGTTTTGTCAATCTTTCATTGAAAATTTTTAATTGATTTTGTAACCAACATGATCTTTTAGATCACTCAGTGAAATTTATTCACCATTGGATTTTTAATCCAAAAGATCTTTTATCTATATTCCTGGCAAATTTTAGAGAAATCTTTCCTTGTATAAAATCTTTCCATAAATTGGTGATTTTTAATCACCATTGGATTTTTAATCCAACGGTGCTCCATTTTACAGAGCACCATCTTTTTTGTTTGGAAAGATTTAGAGAAATATTTTTCCAGTTAGGGTTTTTCATTCCCTCTTAATTAGAATTTAATTCTATTAATTTATAGATCTTTAGGAACCCATCACGTGTTGGCACGTGACCCTCTGATTAAGCATTTGACCAGCATTTAATTATATTGTTTTAAAGAACTCAGGAATTATCACATGTCAGCACGTGACCCTTGGTCACGTGTTGGCACGTGATGCCCCATTGGGGTTTTTCCTTGTTATTTTATTATACCTTTAATTCTTTTCAGTGGGTTTAAAGGCCCATCTCGTGTTGGCACGTGACCCTATTGATTAATTATTTCCAATTATTTATTTTATTCAGTGCCTACAAGTTTTGCCTATAAATGGTCACGTGTCTGCACGTGATGCCCGGTCACGTATGGGCACGTGATACCCGGTCACGTGTGAGCACGTGATGCCTCATAAGTTTTGATCCCGGATGAATTATGAGGCCCATAATATATCAAATCGAAGGATTTTTCGAGTCACTTTCAACACCATCAGAATTTAGCTATTTCTCATTGGAGATTTTGTCGAAATACAGCCCGGAAAATACTGGTTCGCATTTTCTTCCTTAGATTACACGTTCATAGCATATTTGCTCATAACTTTTGATCCCGGATGAATTATGAAGCCCATAATATATCAAATCGAAGGCTTTTTCGAGACACTTTCGATACCATTAGAATTTAGCTGTTTTACATTCTGGAGTTTGTCCAAATACAGCCAGGAAAATACTGGTTCACATTTTCTTAAATGTATCGCTGCCATTAGATACCTTGGGCTCTTTTGCGCAGAAAATTTTCTGGCGGGAACAGACCTCCCATGGAGCTTCTTCTATAAAAGAGCATGATGCCTCCGGTGTGTTCCCCCTTTTAAGAGCGTGCGGCTGCGGCGGGCTTACTTTCCAATTCTCGGACAGTGCGAACTTGCCCTGTTGGTATTGGTCTTCAATACATCCTTTAAAGACGAAGCAATCTTCAGTTGGATGGCCCGTCGTTTTGTGATAGGGGAAATAATTGGGATTATTAGCCTCACCGGGTTGCAATGGGCGTTTCGGATTCGGAAGATTGAGCCTGTTGCGCACCGATAGTTCAAACAATCTCCTCGTTTTGTCCCGGGGAAACGAATAAGGACGCTTTATTTTCTCATTATAGAATCGCCGTCTCTCGTCTAAGCGATTAGTTAATTTTGGAACACTGGGCTGTTGTTGAGCATTAGCGATGAAAGTCGCTTTCCCTTTCCCTTTTTCATTCCGCGGCTCTGGCTTCGAAGAGGAAGGTCTGTGGCCCATCTGGTCCATTTGGGTCAGTTTGTCAATCAGGGCTTGGAAGGTGGTGGGCTTGAAAAACATCATGAACTGTGAGATGGTCGCCTGCGAATCAAGAGTACCCACGAACATGCCCACTGCTGGCGCTTCTTCGATGCGCTGCTCACATTTTGACCACAGATTCCGCCACCGTATTGCGTATTGGACCCATGTCTTGCCTGGCTTCACCCTGGCATTAATTAGTGCGGTAATCGGTGTACGCTCTCTAGCGCTTGCGAATCTTTGCGTGAACAACAGCTCCATTTCTGCAAATGTCTTGACAGAGTCGTTCGGGAGTTCAGAGTACCATTCGAATGCTGTCTCTGACAAGCTGCCGACGAACTGGCGAAGTAGAAGTTTATCGTCACCTCCAGTGTTGCCACATAGAGTCCTGAACTGGGCGACATGCTGGTGTGGATTTCCCGTCCCTTTATATTCATGGAATTTAGGGATCGTATATCCTGGTGGGTACCTTATTTGGTCATACCAGCCCGGATAGGGTCGTCCAGTCTTAACGATCTGCCCTGCCGTTTCGCTCGCATGATGAGCTCGTATTTGCTGAGCGATATAATCATCCAGAGCGGCCTTGGAGATGGTCTCCTCCTTGGCTGCTGAAAGAGCCGGGGGAGGGTTCGATGTCTCCCCTCTGTCGTCTTCAATAATAATCGGGGGGTCCTCAGCTGGCGGTTCCGGCTGTAAGATCATCCCGGCCATGTCTTAGAACAAAATAGCCATTCATTTTATCTTGGCCGCCTGTTCCGCGGCCTCTTTTTCTTTCCTCTCGAGCATTCTTCGGAGGAATTCAGCATCAGTTTCTTGTTCCTGACGCTGCTCTGAGATCTCTGGATTTTCTTTCGGCCCAGTGAGTGTAGCCATTGCAGTCAGCATCTCCTGAAGTTTTTGCTGTTGTTGCTCCTGAGCCTTTGTTATCGATCGGGTAAACGGTCGATGACCCATAGAAGCACGGCTTTCCTCTTTTCTGGAAGCCATATAAATGGTATGTGTTACCATGCCCCCAGACTTGGGGCGTCTAGATTCAGCGTCCTTGCGGTTCGCCGCGGTCATAGGGGCTTTCTCCGGCTTCCTTCTCTTATGAGCGGTTGACGTTGAGGGAGCCGTTGCAGCGGGCACCCAGACAGATGACATCTTATGTGGTCTGACAGGGCGATTCTCTTCTTGCTGAACCTTCACTTTGTTCTATCGGCGAGAGTAATCTTGATCAATCACCGAGTCCTGGACTTGACGCCAAACTTTGTAAATTTTGAAAGAAAGCCGCTGAGGGGGCTGCTCCGTCTTCTTTTCTATAGCATTCTCCATAGGCGGAGGAGATCTTTTCAGCATGGCAGTTGCAGAGTTCTTGCGGACCCTCCTAAGCGGTTCGAAGCTGTTCCCAGTCAGAATAGCAGCATCGATTTCCACCATGGGAGCTGGCGGAGTTAGTCCAGAACGGGAGCTGCCCCCAGCCTTCCTTGCTCGGCGCCAGTGACGAAGGCGACCATGTCGTGTGGATGGGATCGTCTCAGCTGTAGGGGTGACTTCATCATGCCCCCTGTTTTGGCGAAGGGTTGTCGCCGGCGTCAGCCTCTTAAAGACCGATGTCCGTTGAGAAACAATGTCCAATCTGTTAAAGATAGACCTCCGGGCAGGGGAAGCAGCTTTGAAGACTTCTCCTGGAGCGGGAGCCGGAATGGCCAGCCTTGTGAAGACTGACTTCTTGGCAGAAGAAGCCTCTCTGATGATTTCGTCCGCTTGAGCCAGGATGGCTATCCGCTTTGGGATGGCTGCTTCAGGTATCGCGGGCTTGTTGGCGTTCTGGCCCAGTCTGTTGAAAACTGAGGCATTGAATTTGGGCGACCCGTTGAGGGGGGCCGCAGCAGTGGTAAGTCGATCAAAGACCGACTTCTTTGGGGCTTTTTGCGACAGCAGCGGGGCATTGAAGCTCATCGGTGGGATCATGGTCCCAAAGAACAGCCCAGTGGTGGCCTGAGTTACTTGCTCTACTGGCATTTTAAACAGGGAGGCCGCTTGGGGCCCGTAGGTTATACCTCCAGATGAGGCGGAAAGGGAGTTGCAATTGCAGCTGGAGCAGTTAGAGGCCATTACTGTTCTTTTTTTTCTGCACGGGAGCAAAACCAAATCTTAGTACCTCGAACCCAAGGGCAACCATATTAGACCGCAATTCGTTCGCGAAACATGACACACGAAGTGTGGAGTGGAAAGAGGAAAAGGTCCCACCGGGCGTGCCAGAATCTGTTCCCCTCCGAACGCGGGGACGCGACCGCGCAGGTCCGTCTTGCCTGAATTCGGGGAAGATGCTAATTGGTGCTATCCGTCCACCTCTCCGAAGATGCCAAGTTGATTTATGACACCGTGTATCGAAGGTTTAAACGGATGCGGCCGATGTAGTAGACTTCGTCAGATTCCCCCTCATTTGAGGGGGTTTTGATTGTGGGGATGCTCTTCCCTGCAAGCGCAAGCCCCAGCAGTTAGTTACGCTACCGCATCGCGGTAACCACTTTCTCCTTCTCCAGATGGTCACTTCGTGTCGTGGGTGTTTGTTTTATTTTTGGTTGCCCGTGGATTGTATACGGAGACTAATTTATGTTGCCACCCATAGGGCGTGGATTAGTCCAAATCCGTATCTTCTTAGATTTGGATTTGGGGTTGGGTTTAAGGATACGTTAGTCTCATCTGAGACTAAGATCAACTTAAACGTTGGTTAAGGATAAGTTAGTCTAATTTTTAGACTAAGATCAACTTTAACAGGTGTGTTTAGATCCGACAAAAGAGCATTTGGACTCTATTATTTAGTTTAGGGACGTTGCGGTCCATAATTAGTTTAAGAACATTACGGTCCGATGTTAGTTTAAGGACATTACGGTCCAAGGTTAAGGACATTATAGTCCGTGGGTTTAAGGACCCCACAGTCCAGGGTTAAGGACATCATAGTCCGTAGGTTTAAGGACCCCACAGTCCAGTTTAAAGACGTCATAATCTATGGAATTTATGGTTGTCAGGACCCGTCACCTCTCTGAAGACGTTGAAGGATTACAACGACAAATATCAGAGGAGTGAAGAGATGTACCCTTGAACCAAGATTGGTTGGGAGATCTGTAGTCCAATTTGGGACTAACGTCTGTTAAAAGATTTATGAGCATATGGGCTCAATTAATCTGAGTTGAGGACTTATGGCCAATCTTGGGCTAAGTCTAATTTGAGCATTTATTTGGGTTTGGCCCTTTTAACAATGCTGGGCATTGATTTGGATTCTGACAGTATTTCTGTTTTTTGTTGAATGCTGAGCATTCATCATAGCTCTGGGGCTTATTAAAGAACAATTTATGTTCTATCAGCGCACACGTGAGGAGCACGTGATGCGCTCGGTGCTTTGCGCCAGTCAAAGAGCGCAGTGCATTTCTGCCGAGTAGCACACATGTGAGGGACACGTGGCGCGCTTGGCGCTTTGCGCTGATTTATGAGCGCATAGTGCTATTTGTTCAATGGCGCACACGTGAGGAGCACGTGGTGCGCTTGGCGCTGAGCGCCAGTCCATGAGCGCAAAACGCTAGTTCAAGAGCGCAAAGCGCTAACTGTTGAGTGGCGCACACATGAGTGATACGTGGTGTGCTTGGCGCTGAGCGCCAGTCCAAGAGCGCAGTGCGCTATATTTGGAGCGCTAAGGCTCTTTAAAATTAAGAGCGCCAAGGCTCTGCAGCGCTTTGCGCCAGATGTGGAGCGCTGAGGCTCTTTTAAATTAGGAGCGCTAAGGGTCTTCTTTTATGCAACTTAGATCAGTTTGCGCCCTGAGAATTAAATTCTCTTTTTTTTATATAAGAGACTTTGTCTCAAGATTTTAAGAACAGAAGTTCTTATTTTGTAGGAGATGTTTTAATCTCTTATTTTGATGAAAGGCTTTGCCTTTATGGATCTGTGATCCTAAGAGAATTAACTTATTTTCCCCCCTTTTTATAATGAGATGTTCATGATCTCTTTGCATAAAAGACCTTCGTCTTGTAGATCTATGATCTGTGAGAAGAATTATGTTCTTCTTTTGTTTTATGATGAGATCTTTTGATCTCTTTGTAAAAGACCTTGGTCTTGTAGATCTACGATCTTTAAAGAAGTGAATTCTTCTTTTTAATTATGAGATGATTTCATCTCTCTGTTCATTTTTTACCTTGAAGAAACTCTTCTTTTTCTGAGAGCTTGGATCTTCTTTCTGAGATCTCTCAAAACTTATGGGGGGTTCCTCTCTATGCTTCTGTATATTTTTGAGACTTGAAGTCTAGGGGCCTTTTTATAGGGCAAGCTGCTTTGTTCAATCAGTTAAGGAGATCTTTTCTCCAATTGATTTGGGGATGTTTCCCCCGTTGGATCTTTGATCCAAGAGCTTCTGATTTACAGAAGGCAATCTTCTTGTTTTTAACAAGATTGGGAAATCTTTTCCATCCAGAATTTGTTCACAATTTATTCTGTATTTTGGTGATTTTTAATCACCCTTGGATCATTGATCCAACGGTGCTCTAATTTACAGAGAACAATCTTGTTGTTTGGAAAGATTTTGAGGAATCTTTTCTTAACAGAATTTAATTCTGATTAATTAATGATTTATCATTATTATTGGATCTTTGATCTGACGGTGGGTTGCTTTTAGTTCCAGCGCTAGAGCACCCGTGCTTTGCACGTGGTGCGCTGCTTAGAGTGCAGCGCACTTAGCGCTAGCGCACCCGTGCTTTGCACGTGGTGCGCTGCTTAAGTGCAGCGCTCTTAGCGCTAGCGCACACGTGCTTTGCACGTGGTGCGCTGCTTAAGGCACAGCGCACTTGGCGCTGCTTCTGAAGCGTTGCTTTATTTCAAAATTTGAATTTTAAAAAGAGGTTTGCTCTGATTGGGGGAAACAGGACTGTACGGTAGTGTTACTGATTGGATTCGCAGGAGTATGTATAGGCTTGCTTGTTGATCTTCTGATCGCTCAATACCCGGGTGGCCGTTACGTTTAGCTGACCGCTTGCGGCTTGTGGGTGTTTGATATGATCATCACCTACTGCCGGCGTATTGAGAGTCTTTAGAGTCCTACACAGAGGTTTCTTGGCTCAGGCGAAACGGAGTAGGAGCACATATGTGATATGTGCGGGACCGTGATTGATGCGAGTATGTGATACCGTATTCTATTCTCGCGATATATGATATCGGCCGGTTATATGTGATATAACCGGGTCATCGGATCAAGTGTTGATTCGATAAAATGATACATTATGTATTAGTCAGTTATATATGATATAGCCGGATTATTAAATCAAGTATTGATTTAATAATTTAATATATAATTATATATTTGATATATTAAATTACATTAACTAATATATGCTCACTTAAGTATTTCATTTTCTCACATTTGGATACATTTAACATATATGTGGTATATGTTTAATGTATTCTTTTCTTTTGTTACAAAATTATTATATGTGATATGTATAATTGTGACATGCTAGGTTATACATGCAACTTGGGTGTATGAGAATTACACCATGCTATTGTGATAAATGTTGAGTTTATATTTATTTTAGCAAAATTCAAAATTGTGGAGAATTGGTCATGAGCTTGGATGAAGCTTGTAGAACATTGACTACGTCAACCAATTTTGTTTTGGCTAAGATATTTATTAACCTAACCCTAATCACTTTGACCATGGTCTATTCTCTACAAGGGTTTATGTTATGGTTTTATTTATCTTTTTAAGTAATTCACAAATGATATAGAATTAGTCTTGGATAAGCTTCATGGAAGCTAGTAGAACATTGACTAAAGTCCACCTCTTTTGTTTTTACTTAAGATATTTCTTAACCTAACCTTTAACCCTAGCCCATGGTTTATTCTCTACAAGGGTTAAGCATGACATTCTTAACTCATGGTTGCATTTCTAACCTCATACATATAATTCATTCATCACTTGTTGTTGTTGTTCTTCTTCTTCACAAAAAAGCTTGTTTGATTTTTTCCATGTGATGAAAGATTGTGAGAAATAGAAAACTAAATAAAGCAAAATTCCTACTTCATCATCCTCTTCTATACTAGCCATATAGATTAGTGTGTTAGCTTCACTAATCTATAATTAGTGAAGAGATGGCTTGGGTTAGTGATTCCTTAAGGTAGATCTTCTTGGATTGTGAAGACCTCAAGCTAGTATGGATCATTCACCTCATGGAGCCTCTCTAGAGTCCGGGAGCTTGATGATCGCAGCGAAGGGACCATAACTTGGAGCTTATGAAGCGAAGCAAAGGACTACAAAGGTTGTAATGCCTATCATTTAGAAGTAAAGTAGTTTACTTGTTGTTTCTAACCCTAATTCTCTAGTAAAGATTCTTGCTTAGGTTGTTTGGCACTTGAAAATTTTAAACACGGCGTGTTTGATGCCTTGTAGAACTTTGTTCTAGTGTCTAAGAACCTTACAAATACAAGATGAAACTGAACCCCGCCAAGTGCGCATTCGGAGTCACCGGTGGAAAGTTCCTCGGTTTCATGGTCACTCACCGTGGAATCGAAGCTAACCCAGAGAAAATCAACGCCATCCTCAACATAGCCGTGCCCAAGACTAACGTCGAAATAATGCGGCTGACAGGGCGGGTAGCCGCTCTGAGTCGTTTAATGTCGAGGTCTGGGGAGAAGTTCCTCCCGTCCTTCAAAGCTCTAAGGAAGATACCAAGAATAGAGTGGTCGGAAGAGTGCCAGACCGCCTTTGAGAAATTAAAGAGGCACCTTGCGACTCTCCCGCTGCTCACCCGGCCAGTTGAAGGGGACGAGGTATCACTATATCTAGCGGTGTCCGACCAAGCTGCAGGCTCGGTGCTCGTCCGAGAGGTCGAGGGAGTCCAGAAGCCAGTATACTATGTGAGCCACGTCTTCAAAGACGCAGAAACGAGGTACCCAGCCATAGAGAAGATCGTATTGGCACTCATCGCGGCCTCAAGGAAACTGCGGCACTATTTCCAGGCGCACACCATCCTCGTCCTTACCGAGCGGCCTTTGGGGGCTATCCTCGCCTCCCCCGAGTCCTCTGGCCGCTTGGAGAAATGGAGGTGGGAGTTTTCCCAGTTCGACATAAAATACCGCCCGAGGCAGGCTATCAAAACACAGGCCCTGGTTGATTTTATCGTCGAGTGCACCATCCCCAGCAAAGAGCCGAAATCCACACCGGCCCTCACAGCTAAACCTTCGGTCGATGGGAACCCGACTCCGTCCCTTATTAGATCCTCTACGTTGACGGGTCCTCGACCGAGGAAGGCTGTGGAGCCGGCCTCATCAGTCGGGGCCCGAACGAGGCAGAAATGGAGTATTCTCTGAAGCTCGGGTTCAAAGCCTCAAATAACGCAGCAGAATACAAGGCCTTACTGGTCGGACTGCGCATAGCCTTCAGACTAGGGCTGAAAACGATTTGGATCCGCAGCGACTCTGCCCTAGTCGTTGGCCAAGTGACTGGCCGATTCGAGGCACGGGAGCCTCTGATGGTGAAGTATCTGGCCGAGGAAGAAGACCGCGGAAGGACTTCCACAAATTCCAGGTGGAGCAGATCCCCAGACAACTAAACGCCCAGGCCGACGCCTTGAGTAAGCTGGCTTCATCTTATACGGCCAACAGCAAGATGAACATCCTCTTCGAGGTCTTGCCACGGCCCAGCGTGGACGATGGGGCAATGCCACTTCAAGTGTACACAGCCCGGGAAGAAGACCGGGATTGGAGAAAGCCCCTCGTGGAATTCCTGAGGGAAGGTACGCTCCCAGAAGATCGGGGAGAGGCCCGCCATCTCTGAGCCAAAGCTCACCATTTCGTCTGGAGCAATGGGAACCTTTACAAGAAGTCCTTCACTCAGCCCCTGCTCCGGTGCGTCGACCCCCACGAAGCCGACTACGTCCTCCATGAGATCCATGAAGGGGTCGGTGGCGCGCACCAAGGGGCCCGCACCTTAATCCAGAAATCATTGCTCCAGGGGTACTACTGGCCGACAATTCATCAGGACGCCCAGAAGCTCGTCAAGAGATACAAGAGCTGCTAACTCCATGGAAGCATATCTCGCCTTCCGGCTACCAAGCTAACCGCCCTTACCTCCCCGTGGCCGTTTGCCCAGTGGGGAATGGACATGATAGGCCAGTTCCCTACCGGTACGGGCGGGCATAAGTACGTCCTCGTCGTAGTGGACTACTTCACGAAGTGGATCGAGGCCATTCCGATCAGGAAACTGGACGCCACCACGACTATCAAGTTCCTGCAGAACAACATGATACTCCGGTTCGGCATCCCGAGGTGTATCATCACCGACCACGGGACAAATTTCGAAAACGAAAAAGTTAAGGAATTCTGCAGCGAATATCGTATCCTCAGGAAGTTTGCCGCGGTCACACATCCCCAATGCAACGGGCAAGCCGAGGTCGCTAATCGGGACGTCTTCCGAGGCCTTCGGACATGCCTAGAAGGACGCCAAGGTAATTGGGTCGAGAAATTATCCCGGGTCTTATGGGCCCTGTGCACGTCGAAGAAAATCCCACCGGGGAGACCTCTTTCAGCCTCTGCTACGATACCGTAGCAATAGTCCCAGCGGAGATCAGGCTCCCCAGTCACCAGCTCGCATTTCGACGACGAAGTGACACCTCAGCCCTCCGAACTAACCTGGACATCTTGTTAGAGAAACGGGACCGTGCTCAGATCAAAGCTGCCGCCTATCAACAGTAAACCGTCCGCTACTACAACGCTCGAGTCAAGCGCCGCTTCTTCAAGACCGGAGATTTAGTTCTAAGGCGGAACGAGTTCGTCGATCAAGGCAAGCTGCATAAGTTTTCCCCAAAGTGGGACGGTCCTTTCCTCATCTCTGAGGTCCTGCCCGGCGGAGCATACCGCTTACAAGACGCGAATGGTCGCAAGTTTCCACGGCCTTACAACGCTAAGAAACTCAAGCTGTACCTCTAAAAAGAATATCTATGAGTGTGTATTTCTTCTTTCACAAAGGCGATGTAAACCTTTCTAAAATTCTTTCTATTTAAATAATAAGAAGGGAACAATGGGGCATCGCAAAAAGGAGAATTTCATTTATTCAAAAGGTATTATGGGCTCCTCAGCCTTACAGAAAAATAATAGGAAAAATTTACAACAGAGGGGGAACAGGATCGAAGAAGTACTCATGGTGATACTCAGAGTAAATTTCCGCTAGCCAGGCCCTAGCCTCTGCAGCCCGCTCCTGCCGATACTGTACGCGAACCCGGGACGCCACGGAGGCACCTGGCACTCCGCCCTCCGCACCTTGGCTCACGATGTACCTCTCTTTGAAACACTCCAAAACGAGCACCAAGGATCGGTCGTGCCTGGCCTTCGAGATAAGGCCGAGCAGGAAAATCAAGCGCACCTTGTCGAGCGCCTCGTCCAGTAACTCCTTGGAGAAAGGGTTGTACAACCCCATGGACCTCCTCCAAATTGCGTACATCAGCAACCGAAGCAGGGATGACCGTCGAGGGAGAAGCCGGCCGACATGACCCTCGAAACGCTGAACCACTCCCCGGTACCCATCCTCAGCCAGGGATTGGTTATACACGGAGACGTCGTCGAAGGTGATGATCTCTTCGATCGAATACTTGCACCTAGTCATCTCAAAAAGCGATGCCGAAGAGCTTGCCGTCTCCTTCTCTATTAATAATCTCAAACAGAATCCTAAAGGACCCAGATTCACGCGCGCATGGGCGCGAATCCTGGGATCCACCAAGATTACTCCAATACCGCGCCGCCACATAGCAGAACTGACGCGGCTTCCCGAAACGTTATGCCTCCCCCAAGCGTCCCTGGCATGTGCCGCCTGCGACGGTCGCTCCCCCCAATGTTCACGAACCAGGGAAGGTTAGACTGAACCTCCGGATCCATCGAGCAGCTACCCTGCTCGGTCCATCCTTAGCAGACCACTACTTGGGTTCTTCAACGAAGCGATGTAAATTCTTCTAAGTTCTTTTTATTTAAACAACAAGAAGGACACGATATAGCATTGCAAAAAGAAGAATTTTATTGATTCAAAAAGGTATTGTGGGCTCCTCAGCCTTACATTAAAAAAAAATATTACAGCAGCGGGGGAAGGGGTTGCAGGAAACATTGCTCGTGGTACTCCGAGAATATTTCTGCCAGCTGAGGCCTTACCGCCTCGGACCTCTGCCTCTGATGCTGTTCGTGAACCCTCGTGGCCATGGGCGGGCCAGAAAGCTCCATGGGCGGGCACCCATCGGCGAGATGCCTCAATTGGTAACACTCAAGAACGAGTGCCACCGAGTGATCCCGCTGACTCATCGAGATCATGCCGAAGCGGCATAGCGATCTCAGCTTACCAACCGCCTCGTTCTTCAGCTGCTCGGACAAGGGGTTGTTGTAACGTTCTTAAAAATCGTTTAGGTGAAATTTACGATAATCGGTAAAATAACTGGTGGTTTCCGTAAAAACCAAGATATAATTATTTTTCAATATAGACTTAAATATACCTATTCTAGCTATGTAGTGGCTAGCATTGATATTTAATTAGTCGCTTATAAATTGTTAGTTTACTTAAATATTTTCCTTAATTAATTATTTTTAATATTATTTTAAGCTTTCACTTATACATTTGATTAGTGATAATTACAAATTGAATGGGTTAAACACACATTAGTGCACTATGACAACACAAAATTTAGTTTGTAACATGCTCCTTTCTTCTCTAGTTGTCTCCGTGGTTCTAGACTATTCTAGGGTTAAGTAGATAATAATGTAATTAAGATATTAATTAATAGAAGTGAAAATGGGGCTTTTCTTGACTTGACCAAAGACACACACACACCCTCACTTCTTTCTCCCTCTCTTGGCCGAGCCTTGGGCTGCCCCCATTCCCAATTTCCCCACTCATTTTCCCACTCCAAGTTAAGAAAAAGAAAAAGAAAAGGGAATTTAATATTGAAAGAAGGCATGGGGTGTTAATGTGTGAGGTATGGGTTGACTTGACTTGGTATTTTTTTCACTCACCTTACTCATTTTCCTCTCCCACTCACCTTGGTCGAGCCTCCTTCATGCTGCCCCCCAAAATTTCCCCACCTCATTTCACCTCCAAAATCATCAAGAAATGCATCAAAATCAACACAACTTCCTACTAATTCCTAATTAAACCTTCACCCATTATTTCTTTGGCCAAATCTAGCATGGATCTTGGAGCAAAGAGCCATTTGGAGAGGTCAAGATTGCATGTTTGATCTCATGATTTTGAGGTATAATCTTAACCCAATGGTTACTTGATGATTAATTACTTCAATTTATTTAATTTTGATGTTTAGGGTTCTAATTTCAAGTTTGAAATTTAAAAAAAAAGGGTTTGGATCAAGTTAGGGTTTTGATTATTTGATTATGGTTATAATGAGTAGTTTAACATTTTAAGTCATGCAAAATCTAGTTTAGTAGTTAAATTGCAAATTGTTACTTTAAAATTTGTCCAAATTATATAATTTTGCAAACTAGATTTTTAGGATTAATGTAAAGATGTGAGATGAAATTTTAGTAAACAATTGTGTGACCTAATTAAGATATTATGTGATCATTGTGGCCAATAGATTTGTTAAAACACCTAGATTCGCACTAAAATGGTAAATGGTTGCTTACTAGGTTTTTGGGATAAATCGATTTAAATTAAGTTTGAGGTTTTGATGGTTTACCATCTATTTCATAAAAATATTTGATGTGTTGTGAATGCGCGATTGGGTTCTAGGCTTGGTAGTTTTCACGTTTAGCGACCCTAGTTGTGGTTTGTGGCGTTGTCGCCAGCGCGTTTTGTGCCCCAAGAGCGTGCGCGTCCGGTTAGTGCGCGTGGTTGACTTGTATTGTTTGTGTCCGCGACTATTTATATATTTATTTCTCTTATTTACTTGTGTACATTTCTAAGATCAGGTGCAGAGGCGTCGGATGTGGCGCAGAAATGACAGAGCTGAAATCGGATCAGATTAGCTGAGGCATCCCGGTGAGTAGATGTACAAATCTACGGGGGAATGGTCTGGATGGCGCAAGGCGCCCGATAGTCAGGATTACTAGTAGTGCTTGTAATTATATACGTAGTCTCCTAGTCATTCATCTCATTGCATTGTATCATCATAAATATATATGATATTATCTCATAGGACACTTGCACCATTACCATTGGTTCATGCCATGTGCACTATTCATGCGAACACACACACACCTTTGGTAATTGCTATGTCACGAATACTATAGAACTTGCTTAGAATCGGTATCTGTGCATTGCATCATATATGATCTGTAAACCTGTACCTATTGTTAGGCCACGGCAGCGCCCCGGCCGTCAGAACGAGACCAAAATGCGGAATCAAAACTTTTCTTTAAACAAGAAACCGGCGCTACCGCGGACTAAAAACCCGGATCGGGCCATTAACCTACTCCTAGCTAACTAGGGAATGGGGTAGAGAGATATATCGAGCGATTCGTGTCCTTCGGTCTTCTCGTCGTCGTCCTGATCTCCCCGCGGAATCTCCGGTCTTCATCTCCTCGTCGGAAGGGCACCACATCGCCGGGTTCTTTTACGGGCTCCCACGTCTGGACCGAGACAACTCGGGCACGAAGTTGGTGAGTCGACGTGTCCAAGAATGCTGTAGGATAGTGTAGAACTATATGTCTCTATTGGGGTTGAAGTTGCCATGGTTTTTGGTGGAGGAATGAGATGCAAGTTTTTTGGATGAACAAAGGGATTTTTGTGCAAACAAAATGAGAACCATCCCTCACAAAAAACTTGGACAGCCCCCTCACTTAGTTGTGGCCGGCCATTTCTTCACATGAAGAATAAGAGAGAGAAAAATAACAAGGGGGGTGAGAAGCAATAATACAAGAGAGAGAAAGGTGATGATTAAGAATCATCATCACAACAAAGTCCACACTCATAAACCCATCACTCACATCACAAAAGTCAAGCCATCATGAACAATCATGAACCAAGAAGTCTTCTCCTTTGTTAATTGCACAATTGCAAATAACCCCCTCCACCAAATTTCAGCCAAAGAAAGGAAACAAAGGAAAATGGCCGAAACGGAAAGCAAACTGGCAACTTCAGAAAAACGATCCCGTAATAAATTACAGGAAAACCCCGCGACTGTATATACACACCCGCATTTGTATTGCGACCGAATACAAATGCAATGAGACAAAATCTACACTGTATAATACTAGGATCCGGCTTAAACCAAAGCCCGCTAGTATTATCCGTCCGATCATGATCCGTGCAATACCGCACATATATGATCGAACCCTGCCATATCTCCATACGGCCTATACAGCGTTTTGCCCGAAACTTGAGAAACGTTCTGTGGGGGACTCTAAAGACTCGTCAATACTTTGGCTGCGGATTTAACCACTAGCACGTCAGAGGTATTAGCCATACGTAACGGGCTACCAGGTATTGACCAAAAGGAACGTCGATGAGCGAACTCATCCTGACACCCTACTGAGCCTGTCAGTGACAATATCCATACAGTCCGGTCCGTTCGTCTATGAGCATCGCATGGCTGGCCTAGTGGGTTGGTAAAAGTCAGATCCCCAAAAGCGGTACAAGTCATGTCGGAGTGTAGCCCAGAACACCCTGAGATACTACTGGAATACCTACCCGTAAATCTCCTGCTTCGACCGAGGGCTTTGTGTAATGGCTCTCCTAGACACAGCGCGATCTCACCCCCAATACCGGGAGAGACGAACCCCTGCAGATCCGCTCACTGCCTCCATGTGGCTCGGGACTGTATCCAACTAAAACCTGTTTGCACAACTCCTTTGAGCCGTGGTAGGGTAGTAATCAAAGTACAGTGGGAACTCACATGAGACAAATGACGATCTCAGGTCGATGAACTAACCTGTACACATGTCATCAGGGAACTGCTATATGACGTCAGATATAAGACCAACTAGCATGTTTCCGGCGAGTCCTATCCGGTGTACTCATAACCCAATGAGTACCTGTATACATCTTAGGTGAACCAACTGACACCAGTGGCTTGTGAGACCGGCCACCGCCCCTCGTCGGGGTCTCGACTATATACACTAGTCTACTCTGGAGTATCGATGCCCTGTCTCGAAACTCCTACGACTAGGGACCTTTTAAGGATGTGCTTATAGACCCCAGCTCCCACGTATATGATCACCATCATACTGCTGGCAGTCAAGCAAGAATCCTAGGGGCTCTATCAACGTGTAATAGCGACATGTATGATCACCTAAAGCAGTACACGATGATAAAGATAAACCAGATAGCATACTATCATCTTGAGTAAGACTGTCCTATCGGCATAGGTCCTCCCTCAATCATTGCAATCACGTGCCTGTGATCCAATAATTGACTCTGAGGGCACTATCTCCAACAATCTCCCACTTGCACTCAAGGCTAATTATTGCGATGTCGCATACTCACAGCCCGTGTGATACCGAACACCCAACTCCTCTACTAATCAGTCTCACAAAATCCGTTTACGAAATTATTGCGTTCGAGGAATAGCCTCAGTGAGTGGATCTGCTTTGATGTTTCTTTCTATGTCTCTCTTAATCTCAAGTTCGCGGAGAAAACCCATCTCCCGAAAAGAGCAATACCTGTCTTAGAATATATCTGGATATCTGATGGGACCTAGCTCATAAATGAACTCCAAATCCAAACTTCTTAGACTGTATCGTCAACTGAACTTAATCAGTATCCGGCGCCATGCATTCCCTCAGTATCCGCCTGGACCACCTGTCCAAAATACTGCCCCTCGTCGGAGGGAAAACTATAACTCTGACAGTCACTCTGTCATCTATGTAACCTTGGAAGCCTGAAATGATAACTGTCTCCTCAAAGAGGCTGTTGTTATCATATCCCTAGAACATCCACTTATGTTCTAAAACTGCTTCCGAATGTTTCTCCAGGATTGGATCAATATCAACTTATTGCATCTACTGCAAAAAGAACATCTGGTGTGGTACTTGATATCTCATGATTGACTCAATTGCCTAAGCAAGTGATCTGCCAATCATGCACATCCCTCTCCCTTTTAGTCTGTATGACACCTTCAGAGAGGGTGACTCCATCACCTGTAGGTACACTACGGTGCCAGGAGCGTCCATTCCAAAACACCTTAAGAATGCTGTCTAAGTACCCTGATTGGGACACTTCCCAAATCTAGATCTAAAACCATAGATCTAGTAACCAGAATGTCTGATATAATATCCATATCATATGTGGAGAAACCACTGTGTGATAACCAAAGTATAACCGACCGTAGTATAGGAATTTCACTTCCTACTCTGTGAATGTCAGCCAAATACCAGGACATCACACCGTACTACCTTCTTAACTGATCCATCCCCTATTCTGATGAAGTCAAACCTATGACTGTCACATCAGAAATAGATGGTCTATCTCCGCTATATCTGCTTTAGTCTATAAATAAACATAAGCCACCTGTCCACCAATGCTTCCGCTGCTCCCACTGACTACGACAACCCTCTGGCAGAGTCATATACACGTACACTTCTAAAGCCAGTTTAGAACGACGCTATACTCATCCTCCTGCCGGGTCTCACAGTCCGGAACAACAGCAATGGCAAGTCTGGGTAAACAAGAACCTCCCTGTCACCGTCTTTGAGCACACCGAAGTACCTCTCGAGTGCCTGAGGTTACCCACCATATCTGCGGAGTGGCCAATGGAATGTCAAACCAGATTGAATCTTTAGGTTCTTATCAAATTTTCAGTAATCGTTTGCGGTTCTGGAATCACTTCCAGTTCTACCATACTCCCACAACTGTTTTCTGAAAAAAAATCCATTTTTATTAAAACTGTGGCGAGTCAAGAACAATATCACTATTGATCTTCCAGATGGTAGAAAGTCAACCCTCGTCATAGCCCGGGTCAACCCACAAACAGCCATTACAGAAACGTGCCTTGAGTTATCCAGAGTATGGTTTTAAGCATATTCCAGACAACTCCCCGTACCTTAACCTCGTTAAGATATGAACCGTTCTATATCCAACATAGAAACAGAGGCACTGATGTAATTGGAACCAGATTCAAATCATGCAGCTGTCTCTAGTGTATGTCAACTAAATAGAGAGAGGCCGATCAGCGTTACTCAACTTAGGAATGCTTCCAATTATGAGTAACCCGAAAGAGAAGCAAGGTCTCTTAATATCCATTACTATCAACTGAATACCATACGCAAGTATCTACATCTTCGATCACCTTGAAGAATCCCGATACTTGCAACATATGGTTCTCTACTTTACTCTTATACCTATAACTTCTCAAAACTCAGACCTTGTGTTTCTACGAAACACTTGTCTAAGAACTAGAGAAGTCATAAGTAAACCGAATATAGTACGAGGACCAACCCCTCTGTCCTAATAGACACTGGACAATACATAATACTCTATATAAGTCCCCTGAGTCTAATAACTCATTCCCTGTGCGTTGTAGGTTGAAAACTGTACTTATGGTTAAGAAGAATTACACCGCTGTTTAATGCTCCTTACCTAATCATCCACTGATATAGGTAAATGTCATCGACATAATTTCAAAAAAGTATATCTCACTCTATAAAAATAGACGTACAGATATATCGATTTGAAATTGGTGCATAACAACAGATATTCAAAACCAAATATTTGCCGTCCGGCAAACAACCCAGGTGACTTCCTCAAATATCACCAATTACAACGAATTCCGATATAATGAGGATAATCACCTAATTCCCAATAGCTTACTCCCACTCATCATCTATAAAACCATACAGATGTGAGAATCATACCTGGTAAATACATACCCTGGAGCAAGTGTCTAATTAGGAAATCAGTTTTCTATTAACAGTATACAGTGAAACTGAAACATTGGAATATTTCGTAGGGGTATCCTGGTATTCCTAGTAATGCCTCTTCCATTATCAGATTCACAACTGTAACCGTATATTTCTTTGCCATCTCTCCAAATCTCTTTATATGTCTTTAGTCGTTACCTTCTGTACACCTCTCTTAGGCTCAATGGTTTTCTTCCTTCCCTACCGTTCGGTACCAGCCTATGGTTTGGAAGAAGACTATCCAATAAGCATAATGGGTGTACTGTCCTAATCCTAGGAACACTCATAGTGCGAGAGAAGGTAAAGATAAAATACAACTGAATAAAACCTTAGTCATATTTCTCCTGAACCAGAATCCATCCCCGAACTGGAACAAGTTCCTTTCGAGTTCGTATATAACCATACGATGGAGTATCCAATAACCTGTGGATCTTCGTAGTGATACGGAGTGTTCCGGAGAAATACAAAGGTGAAGTGGGAGTGGTAATAAAATACTTGGTTTGGTCGTAAATAGCAGTCGCAATTTACTTTGCCCTCCTTCTAATCCCTTTATTTGTCTTAACTTATTACCTTCTGTACACCACACTTAGGCTAATCGGCTTTCTTCATTCCCTACAGTTCGGCACCAGCCTAAGGTTTGGAAGAAGACTATCCAATAGGCGTAACGGGTGTACTATCCCTAATCCAAGGAGCACTCGCAACCTGAGAGAAGGTAAAAGGAAAAGACAACTGAATAGTCCTATTCGTTTTCTCCAGAACCGGAAACCATCCTCGAATCTGGAACAAGTTCCTTCGAGTTCGTATATAACCATACGATGGTTTTATCCAATGGAAGTGGACGTTCGTAGTAATACGGGGTGCTCTGGCGAAAAGGGTAAAAGTAGGAGTGGCAATGAGGTATGCAACTCTGACAATCCAAAAGCCAGTGTTATAGAAGGTTTGGTTAATCTTGGTCACTGAGTCATAGTCAAGGGTCGGGTCATGGTCGCTGCCAAAGAGAGAGAGAAAAGAAACACTCGGCGTGCACTCTAACCTAGATCAGAATGGTTACCAATTTATCTAATCAGGAAACCTCCCACTGTAACTTCAAATTCTCCTCCAAACCTGAAAGAAGAATTAGTCGGGATCACCCGAGGAGTAAACCAACTCATCAGTGGGAATTGGGATCCAACTATCATTGCATGATAACGTGACGGAATCCACTCACGTTATCATACTCCAGAAGGTATGCGCATGCCTGGCAAGTTTCAGTTTCTTTAGAAACTCCCGATGTGATTTTTACCCCTAGGACCCAAGTGACCTTGACACAGTCAACAAATCAAAGAGTCCTAGTTAAGTTCAACCCGTCATTATCCTGGATTGCACTAAACCCACCCGTACAAGCCCTTGATACAGTCAACAAGGCTGCACGACTGTCCTAACCAATCCCATTAATATGCCACAAACAAACACTACTTAGCTACCGTACACTACGCCTTGACACAGTCAACAAACGCAACACGAATACTAAGTAATACTTGTAAGAAATGACGGAGGGCTACGTCTAGTTTTTGGCGAAAAACTTTTAACGTAATGAACTTGATATCGTTGAAGGAACTGCATAGCTTTTTATAAAAATATAGTGACGAAAAACCTTTGCCAAAGAGGTCACTCCCGGTGAAGGGATCTCGGCTCTTTCCCCGTAGAATGAGGTGCAGGATATTCCAACTGAATACCACGATGCAAAGCAAAAGGTAATCGGCTATAGTGAAGTTATTACCCTGACGCAAACTTCTGTCCAAGGGGTCACTCCCGGTGAAGGGATCTCGGCCCTTGCCTCGTCGACTGAGGTGCTGGATATTCATAACTGAATACCACTGTGCAAAACAAAAGAGAACGTCCTTGCAATAACAGCTTTTTGAAAAATGTTCCAACAACATCAAACAGGTTTGTTTAACTTGCATTGATCCGAATCAATGCAGTCCCATCAATTGATCACACCAATAAAGAATGAAAATAATAATGTACGTATATGCCATCCACATTCGCCACTGGGTCCCGTCATCACCCGTTAGGTTACTTAACTAACGACAGAGCGGGGACTGGACTAGCGCAGATGCAAAACATATACAACATCTACTAGTATATATATCAATATATAATATTCGCTCAAGGCGTGATAAAATGCAACATCACAGAAATGTAATAAGCATCACAGAACAATACAGATATCTGGGATCCCCGGGTTTCATAGAGCCGCTACTGAAACCCGACGTTCCCCTGGTCGTGTGGATAGCCTGTGCAATGAAAATCCTAGACCCCTACGGGTGCAGCAAGTCACCCGCCAAAACCTGAAGCGAGGCAGCCCCCTTCAGCAACGTGAATGGACCACCCAGCACTTCACGGAATCCGGTAACTTGGGCATCCCTCCTTGGGTCAACTTGTACCCCCTACGAGTGCGGCGAATAGCCCGCCAATTCTAGAGTGAAGCCCCCTCCGTCTCAATGCCATGAGATGCGGGCCCGTTGCCCTCTAGAACCCGGCTATCCGTGCACCCCTCCTTGGGGTAATCCTAGTACAGAAAGTAAAATGTACAACGGGTACATCGACCTCAGCCCGGTCGTGCCCCAAAAGAATAATATACAAACAGGCAGTGACGGCAGTCCACATGTCGGACGCTCGCCCCGCATTATCAAATGTACATAATAATACCAAACTGTACTACCATTGCATCCAGGCTATCCACCGTGACAAATCCGCAATATCACAGCACAACACAGAACATCAACGTGAATGTCACATTCGCAAATCCGTCTAAAAGGGCTATAGCAGTTAGACAGGATTTACCGATCAAGTGACATTCACGGTCGCAGATATAATGTAAATACTGTGAACTAACATGTTTAAAAATTTTGATCGACTAAATTTACCGAAGTGGGCCCCAAGCACTACTGTAGCTCTCAAAATATATCTGGGCCCAAACAGAACATTCCAAAACCCTAATTTCCCTGCCAGAGAGCCTCTGTACAAATTTGGTGCAGCAAGGACATAGAATGGCCGCGGAACCGCGGCCAATGCATGGTTTTGGCCGCAATTCCACGATGGAAAGGTGACATTGGGCGACCAAATTTTTACAGAACTCATAAAATACCCTGCTTGAATTTCTGCAATACACTGAAAAAAATTTTGACCACTGCAAAAATTCGACAGAAACTGATGCAAATGGAAACGCGGTTTTGGAATTTTGTTCGATCGAACTTTTAAACACGCTAGAGCAAGCTAGACTAGGTTAATGGCGTGGCTCTGATACCATGTTAGGCCACGGCCGTCAGAAAGAGGCCAAAATGCGGAATCAAAACTTTTCTTTAAACAAGAAATCGGCGCTACCGCGGACTAAAAACCCGGATCGGGCCATTAACCTACTCCTAGCTAACTAGGAAATGGGGTAGAGAGATATACAGAGCGATCTGTGTCCTTCGGTCTTCTCGTCGTCGTCCCGATCTCCCCGCGGAATCTCCGGTCTTCATCTCCTCGTCGGAAGGGCACCACATCGCCGGGTTCTTTTACGGGCTCCCACCTCTGGACCGAGGCAACTCGGGCACGAAGTTGGCGAGTCGACGTGTCCAAGAATGCTGTAGGATAGTGTAGAACTATATGTCTCTATTGGGGTTGAAGTTGCCATGGTTTTTGGTGGAGGAATGAGATGCAAGTTTTTTGGATGAACAAAGGGATTTTTGTGCAAACAAACTGAGAACCATCCCTCACAAAAAACTTGGACAGCCCCCTCACTTAGTTGTGGCCGGCCATTTCTTCACATGAAGAATGAGAGAGAGAAAAATAACAAGGGGTCGAGAAGCAATAATACAAGAGAGAGAAAGGTGATGATTAAGAATCATCATCATAATAAAGTCCACACTCATAAACCCATCACTCACATCACAAAAGTCAAGCCATCATGAACAATCATGAACCAAGAAGTCTTCTCCTTTGTTAATTGCATAATTGCAAATAACCACCTCCACCAAATTTCAGCCAAAGAAAGGAAACAAAGAAAAATGGCCGAAACGGAAAGCAAACTGGCAACTTCAGAAAAACGATCCCGTAATAAATTACAGGAAAACCCCACGACTGTATATACATACCCGCATTTGTATTACGACTGAATACAAATGCAATGAGACAAAATCTACACTTTACAATACTAGGATCCGGCTTAAACCAAAGCCCGCTAGTATTATCCGTCCGATCATGATCCGTGCAATACCGCACGTATATGATCGAACCCTGCCATATCTCCATACGGCCTCTACAGCGTTTTGCCCGAAACTTGAGGAACGGTCTGTGGGGGATTCTAAAGACTCGTCAATACTTTGGCTGTGGATTTAACCACTAGCACGTCAGAGGTATTAGCCATACATAACGGGCTACCAGGTATTGACCAAAAGGGATGTCGATGAGCGAACTCATCCTGACACCCTACTGAGCCCGTCAGTGACAATATCCGTACAGTCCGGTCCGTTCATCTATGAGAATCGCATGGCGGGCCTAGGGGGTTGGTAAAAGTCAGACCCCCAAAAACGGTACAAGTCGTGTCGGAGTGTAGCCCAGAACATCCTGATATACTACTGGAATACCTACCAGTAAATCTCCTGCCTCGGCCGAGAGCTTTGTGTAATGGCTCTCCTAGACACAGCGCGATCCCACCCCCAATACCGGGAGAGACGAACCCCTGCAGATCCGCTCACTGCCTCCATGTGGCTCGGGACTGTACCCAACGAAAACCTGTTTGCACGCCTCCTTTGAGCCGTGGTACAGTAGTAATCAAAGTACAGTAGGAACTCACACGAGACAAATGACGATCTCAGGTCGATGAACTAACTTGTACACATGTCACCAGGGAACTGCTATCTGACGTCAGGTATAAGACCAACTAGCATGTTCCCGGCGAGTCCTGTTCGGTGTACTCATAACCCAATGAGCACCTGTATACATCTTAGGTGAACCAACTGATACCAGTGGCTTGTGAGACCGGCCACCGCTCCTCGTCGGGGTCTCAACTGTATACACTAGTTTACTCTGGAGTATCGATACCCTGTCTCGAAACTCCCATGACTAGAGACCTTTTAAGGATGTGCTTATAGACCCCAGCTCCCACGTATATGATCGCCATCATACTGCTGGCAGTCAAGCAAGAATCCTAGGGGCTCTATCAACGTGTAATAGCGACATGTATGATCACCTAAAGCAGTACACGATGATAAAGATAAACCAGATAGCATACTATCATCTTGAGTAAGACTGTCCTATCGGCATAGGTCCTCCCTCAATCATTGCAATCACGTGCCTGTGATCCAATAATTGATTCTGAGGGCACTATCTCCAACACCTATATAGTCATTTCATCAGGATGGATACGTAGGATTGTTAGTCATATATACATACCTCATTGCATCATGATTCATGCATAGCTTCTGGTCGTACTTCGCATGGTATATACTATCGTATCATAGACATCCATCATCACCAACATATTTATATATTGTGATTCTTCTCGAGAATTTCAGTATTTATGAGATTTATCGATTTTGGAGAAACCGCAAGGATTTGAAGAACGTATTACCATTTTAAAAATGTAAGTTACGGTTTTCTCGTGATATGATGTGTGTGGTGTCCACCATGGGTTTTCTCAGTTCTTGAGCGGTATCATACACCCGATTCGTGGTAGGGGGAGGGACCGTTTGCGGGTGCATGGTGGACCCGGTACGGTACCCTGGGGCAAGAGGGTCGCAGATGATGGCGTTGAGCTCGGCAGGGGAGCACTACCGACCGGTTATTTTTGACATGGCGGATATCCGGAGGATACCGACGTAGTCGTAAGATTTGATGATATGGGCCGATCCGGACTGACGGAGCCCGAGATATTGAGACATTGAGATATTGGGATATATATTTTGTGTCGATACTTGACACGGATTTTCTGTTGATTTCATTGATGATACTTCAGTTTATTGCACAGAGATTTTTCTAAGATAAGAATAAAGATTTTCTCATACCAGACTTGTGCATGTTTTGTGTTTAATTATGCATTCATGCTAGTACATAGTATCATTTTGAGATACGTGGGTTGTGACACATTGGCGTATATGCTTACGATAGCCTTATTAGATGTTACTTACTACTCACGAGTTGGCAACTCACCCCCGTTGTGCCACAGTATCTTGCAGGTCCGACCCATCAGCACAGTAGCGGCGGGCGCAGTTCCTCGTTTGTTCCTTTTGTTTGGACTTGTGGCATTGTTCGTAGGTGGGTTGCGAGGATATTTTATCCCATCATGTATATTATTTGTATCTAGTACACTCCATCTACCCTTGTATATTTGACTCGACGGTGAGACTCACGGGACTTGTATTTGTGATGTTGGTGTCGATGCTCACTTGAGCCGACGTGGTGTTTTTCATTTCTTGCTTTCAAATGCTTATTTCGCACTTTTGATATACATATTGCATATGGTTGTGATTCCGCCATTGGCGAAAAGCTAGCTCCCGCTTGGGGATGCCTTATTTCATCATTTATATGTATTTTCATGTGTTATACCCATTTAGGGGCCAGTATTTACAAAGGAGACTCTGCCGAAATTTTCGGGAAAATCTGATATTGCTTTTAAATGTTTAATGCCACTTATTTTGTTAAAACCGCTTGCTTTAAAACGAGTTTTCCTTCACTCTATAATTGTTAAACGGTTTTGATTTTCTGGGCTTTGGCTTACTTAGATTACATACGCCTTGAGACGTTTCGTAATTTAAGTGCCAGTCACGTTCCGTACCTTCGGGTCGTGACAGTTGTGCAGCCCCGGTGACGCCCTCCAGATTGAGTACATCAGCAGCTGAAGCAGGGGCGACCGCCGGGGAAGCAGACGGCCGAAATGATCCTCAACACGGCCGATCACCGCCTGCCGCATCTCCTCGGAGCACAGCTGGTCGTATAAATACACGTCCTCGAAGGAGATGATCTCAGGGATGGTGAAAGGGAATTGATCCATTCTGACATTTTGAAGATGGAGAAAGGAATGATCAACATGCCTCCCTGTTTTATATCCCTACAGCGCCCCCAAGAGTCCAACAGTCGCTCGTTTCTTCCACTACTGTACCGCCACGCGGCGGATATCCCGTCTTTCTCGGCGAACCGAAATCGGAACGACGCGGCTCTTACGCTTCGCCTCTCCCCCCACGCGTTCATAACACGTGTCACCCGAGACGGTCGCTCTTCCCGATGTTCACACACCGGGGAAGGTCGGACAGAACCTCGCGAATCCACCAAGCAGCTACCCTGCTCGGTCAATCCATGGCTGGTAGTTCGCTACCCACCGACGCCAAGGATCAAAAGCTCTCATCAAGAGGCAGCCGGGCAGCAACCCTGCTCGGTCCATCCATGGCTGGTAGATCCCTACCCACCGAAGCCAAGGATCCAAGCCCTCACCAAGAGGCAGCCGGGCAGCAACCCTGCTTGGTCCATCCATGGCTGGTAGTTCACTACCCACCGACGCCAAGGATCAAAGCCTCATCAAGAGGCCACCGAGCAGCTACCCTGCTCGGTCCATCCATGGCTGGTAGTTCACTACCCACCGACGCCAAGGATCCAAGCCCTCATCATGAGGCAACCGAGCAGCAACCCTGCTCGGTCCATCCTTAGCAGGCCTCTCCATGCCCTCCCGCGCTAAGGATCAAAGCCCTCGTCAAGAGGCAACCGGGCAGTAACCCTGCTCGGTCCATCCTTAGCAAGCCTCTCCATGCCCTCCCGCGCTAACGATCAAAGCCCTCATCAAGAGGCAACCAAGAAGCAACCCTGCTCGGTCCGTCCATGGCTGGTAGTTCACTACCCACCGACGCCAAGGATCCAAGCCCTCATCAAGAGGCAACCGAGCAGCAACCCTGGTCGGTCCATCCTTAGCAGGCCTCTCCATGCCCTCCCACGCCAAGGATCAAAGCCCTCACCAAGAAGCAACCGAGCATCAACCCTGCTCGGTCTATCCATGGCTGGTAGTTCACTACCCACCGACGCCAAGGATCAAAGTCCTCACCAAGAGGCAACCGGGCAGCAACCCTGCTCCGTCTATCTATGGATGGTAGTTCTCTACCCACTGACACCAAGGATCAAAGCCCTCACCAAGAGGCAACAGGGCAGCAACCCTGCTCGGTCCATCCATGGCTGGTAATTTCTTACCCCACGACGCCAAGGATCAAAAGCCCTCATCAAGAGGTAACCGAGCAGCTACCCTGCTCGGTCCATCCTTAGCAGGCAACTCCTTGCCCAACGACGCCAAGCATCAAAGCCCTCATCAAGAGGCCACCGAGCAGCTTCCCTGCTCAATTTACTGAGCGATCTCCACCTTGACTTCGGAGCCATGGAGATACCGACCTTTCAACGGTCTTTGCACACTTGGCAAATGGTCGAATTCAACTCGACGTGCGATCGCTAGATGAAAAACCGACCTAACATGAAAGGAGTACCGCGCAAACAAATGTTTACCACAAACAAAGGGAAAATACGCACGGAAAGAACACTACAAAAATGTTTTTTATTCATAAAAAATCAGAAGTCTTTACAGAGGTATTATGGGCTCCCCAGCCGTACAAAAACGCCCGGAGGCTTACAAAATTTTTAGCGCAAAGAAAATAAGGAGGCGAGGAAGGTCGGGCCTCGGGGCCGGGAAGAACATCAATGAGCAATGCTTCCACTGCGACAACAGGGGTGGCATCTTGATGGTCGACACCCATAGCGGGAGCCTCGGTGACGATGGCCGGGGAGACCGACTTATCCCCAGCGCTCCTACTAGGGGCCTCTCCCCCTGCCGCTTTCCGGGATCATTCCCCTGAGCCTCATCCCCGAGGGGGTACTCACCCCGGAGATCGCCGTCAGGGAACTCCGGCATCAGGGCCTCGACGGCGTCGAGGGCGTCGTGCCAAACGACGGTAGTGGCTCCAGCAATGTCGGTGTAGTACTGATCCGACTTCTTGTAGCTCTTCACCGCCTTCGAAGCTCGGAGCTCAGCACGCCGCGTTCCCTCCTTCATCGCCTCGTTCTCCCTCCGGAGGGTGTTCGCCGTCTTCTTCAGGGTAGCAACAAGCACCCTGGAATCTTCTAGCTTGGCCTCGGAGGCTCGAGCGGCCTCTCGGTGCTTGGCGATCTCCCGATCCCCGGCCGCCATCCGGTCTTCGAGGGAAGCAACCCTTTCCAGCGCCGCCTCCATCTCCAGCCTTGAGCTCTCCTCCCGCGAGGAGAACTCGCCCGCGGCCCGCATTGCCGGTGCAATTTTCTTGACCTCCATGTTGATAATGAGGGCGACGTGCTGGAGGACCTGAAGAAAACAGAGGAGGGTTAAAAGGAAAAGGGGGCACCCAATCTCGCGAGCAAAAATACTGAATGAAGAACCGAGTGGGGTGTGAACACTAACCTGCACGGCCTCTTGAGCTATGGCCGCCGTTTGGGCCCGGAGGGTCCCCTGAGGGATTCTGCCTCCGGCCAACCTTTCCATCTCCGAGAGCAGACTGTTGGCGACGGCAAGCCCCGAGGGCACCTCGAAGCGAAGCTCCCCATCGTCCACAAGGATTGGGGAAGCCGGGGAACGGGGCATCATCCTATGAAACCTCTTGAAGAGCGACGCAGGAGAACCAGTCTCACCTCCCACCTCCAGAGCCCGGGGCTTTTGCTCCCGAGCACGTTTTCGGCTCGGTGCACGGCTGGACTCTGGGGCCCGGGGCGCGCTTGGGTGCCTGGATGGAGCGGACGCCGGTGGAGCCGGAGCCGACGACGGGCGAGAAGGGCCGGCGCCTCCGGCCTTCTTCCCCTTCTTCTGTTAGACCAAGGCTGCCCGAAATTTGCCTAGGTCTATGGGTTCTGCATAAGACAAAAGTACAAAGGAGTCAGCAATGTCAGAAAAAATGAAAGAATACACAAGTTTAAACAGGTCGCCTGAAAACTCCTAACTTACCCGCGAACTTGGTGGGGCTGAGCCCGGCCCAACTGAGGGCCCGCTCAGACAGCAGCACATCAGCACGGGAGAAGGGCTCCCACTCCGACACCGCCACCGCATCGGGATGATTCGACCGACTCACCCGCGGGCAGCTGGCTCCGTGCCACTGGATGGGCACGGGCCAATCCTCACCCTTGGGTGGCCCAACAAACAAAAACTTTTTCTTCCATTCATGAATGGAAGAAGGCACTACGACGGCCCCCGACTCGGCGACATTCCCCCGTTGTTTTCTAAAAGAGATGTATACCCAGCTCGGCTCGCCCCTGCGAGCGCCAGGATGGTTTTTGTAGAAAAGAGAAGAAACGAGAAGGCTCCGGCTGAAAGGGATCAGACGCAATTTCAACCGGACCAGGAACCCAAGGAGAATCTTCCAAGAGTTCGGCACTAACTGGTCCAGGGCTAACCCAAAACAATTCAACGCCGCACTCACCTCAGGGGAGAAGGGCAGGCGCATCCGGCCCAAAAGGCTTCCAGGTACAAGGCAATCTCCTTGCCCCGTACCTGGTCTGCCCTCTCCCCTTCCTTGGCCAGACGAAGCGAATGGCTGGCAGGAATGTGGAAACGAGTCCGGATGGTGGCGAGCTCATCCGCGTGCCTCAGCACGGATGACGCGCCAAGAGCATCCATAACTTGTGCTCTAGGGACTGCCCCCGTCGCACGACCCCGAGGAGCATGACTAACTCTAACTTCCCAAGGGGACTCCGACTCAGAAGAAGAAGAGGAAGAAGTAGAAGAGGAAGCTGCAGAAGACTCCTTAGACGCTACCCGGACTATTCATACAGACTCCTCGGTAGAAGACATCTAACCTGATCAAAGGGACGAGTCCTCGGAAGAGAAAACGCATGGAATCCGACCAGGGGAGGAGAGCGCCGAGCTAACACGACTAGGGACGAGGAAGTTATGGTGAGGTATGGACCCTGATGGGGATCCCACCTCTATTTATAGCTACCGGCATACACATCCTACGGCTCCAATCGCCTCCCGCCAAAACGACGCTTCGCAACCAACGGCCGACAATGTTCCACCTGTCGCACTCACATTGGGTGCGTCCCATCGGGCACGGGAACACCTGCAGCCCGTCTCGTCAGCCAACCGGCGCCAGACACGGGGGCGGTCGCTTCGACGAATGTACGCACAAACCGGCGCTTCCTCTTAAATGCGAGATCTCTCCCCTGATCCGCCGACGTCATCAAGAAAATACGACTAATTGCCCGAGAATACGCACCGACGATGTCTCAAGTAAGAGTTCATCCCGGGTGACCGGTCAGACCACTCTCGATCCGACCCTGGAACGGGTCGAGACGAGAGTGGGGGCTAATGATGATGCTCGATATCGGTAATTCCCCAGATCATGACACGTGGAAGATGACGTGTCCCAGAACTTACAAGAAAGAACCAAGAACGTTACGTTGGAAGCACACCCCGGGCCTACGACCCGAGGATGTTCCCGACCTTCGATGGCCTTCCAGGCCATCCCCCAGCTCGCCTCCGAGCTATCACAGAACCAAGATGCCTCGGTCTTCCGCTCGTTCCCAAGCCTTCCGCCGAGCTCATCTTCCTCGGTCTCACCGACCGACCCACAACACCAATCACAGGCGCCTCTGCCACGGCTCCGCGAATCTCGCCAGGCACGAGATATCCGCCACCTATGATCCCGCAACTCACGCCATCGTGATCCCCCATTAACGAGCATGTCTCGTCATTAATGGGGGATCCCGTCTATCACGCGGGCGTGACGCCAGGGGCGTAACGGCAGACGTGAATCTCACGACCGCCTGCCCAGGGCTGCCACAATATAAACCCTTCTCTCAGACGACTTAAGTAAGCCAATTTCACCCCAATAGGCCGTTACCCTGCCAAAATACCCCGTCTAACTTGATCGTTGGAGGGTCCTCGGTGGCATAACCATCCCGGGACTTTTTTGCAGGTAGCTCAGCCTCAACCACATCAAAACCCATTGAGATCCACACGTTCCAGGAGGCCACCTTCCAACTCAATTTCAGCCATCCATCAGTACTCACAGCAGATCAACGGAAGATAACATCTGAAGGAGATCTAGAGATCCATCAAAAAGAGACAATATTTATGCAGAATTTCAAATGGGTTTCTTCTTTCAACCATTTACCCCCTATTAATCTTATGCATAAGCGAAGCTAAATCGATTTAGACAGTCAAGAAAAGTACTGAGAATTCGAGAGGGAAAAGAGATAGACCTGATTGCAATCTGAAGAAGTTGCGATCTTCAATTTCTTGATCCTCAAATGCCTCGTTTTTTTTGGAGAAATTTGAGAGAATTTAGGGTATTTTTTTTAGAGAGGGAGAGGTTCTTGATTAGGAAAGGGATGGAGGGACATTTGAAATTGGATTTGCAGAATGACCCCCAAAAATAATTTCTTTCTTGCATTTTTACTTTGCATTAAATGCCTTTTATTTGTGTCTGAAGAAGACAATTATCTTCTTACACTATCCATGAAATATGTCTCTCGCTAATAATTTTCGAAAGAAAAAATTCAAAATTAAGAAGAGACAGGTTCTATCCTGTTTTTAGCCTAAATTTCGGTAAACTACCTTTAACTAATTTTGTTTTTCAATTAAATAGACAAAGTTTTTTTTTAATTACGGTATGCTTCTCTTAAACTTTAATTTCAGGGAGTTTCTAGCAATTTTTAGGAGCACCCTATAATTTCTTTAAAAATTCGAAATAGTTAACAAAAATGAACTCATAATTAGGACTGTTAAAAAAGTTTGAAGCTTGAAAAGTCTGCTCGGATTGGCTTAATAAAAACCCGCTCAAGCTCGTTTAATAGTTAAAACAAGCCATGTTTGAACATGAATTTAAGCTCGATAAATAAACAAGCAAACATAAAGATGGCCCATTCGAGCTAGGCTCTTGTTCAGATTCGGCTCTAGCAGGCTTGAATAGTTTACTGCTTAATTAGTGTTTGGTAGAAATTCCTAAATTCTTATGATATCTATTTCCTCGTCAATAATAACTTGAAATTCAGATTGTCATAAATATTTTAGTCAAGTATTGTTATGCAGCTATATCAAAGATTTTAGCTATTCATATTGTCAAAAATTAAATTAAGCATCTTTATGTTTTTTCACATATTTTTTAATTATTTATAGCTATTTTTTTTTTGGATTTTGAATAGGCTTGATAAAGCTCGAGGGTCAGTTGAGGCTCAGTGAAAGCTCACTCGGGCTCTCTTGATAGATAAACAAGCCGAGCTTAAACAATCTTTTGAGATCGTTTAAATAAACGAGTCAATCCAAACAACCTAAAACTCGGCTTATTTGGATCATTTAACAACCCTGCTCATAATTCATGGCTGTCATTGGAACAGAAAGTGCAAAAGCAATATAATCTCACTTGAAGCAATATTGCCGGGGTTAGCTTATCCCTCTATAAAATGGATGAGCTTATCCCAAACTAAATTAAAAAGTGCCGAAGCAATATAACTAAATTATTGCTTATCCTAAACTCATGTCTAATAAGACAAAAGCCATATGGCATTTCCTTACTTCAGGAAAAAAAACACAAAATTCTCTCATTCTTCTCCCCTAAGTTGCCACCGTATCCCCCTCCTTCTCTCCCTCTCCCTCTCTCACCTCCCAATATGACCCTCTCTTTTCCCAAGACCTGAATTTGTTTTTTAATTCCGCAAAGGATAACAAAAATTAAATCAATAACAAACGTGCGGAGCACGTGCACCTTACTAGTTATGCTATAATGCTAGGCATGAGCTTACTTACGTAGAGCCTGTTTGTTTGTACGGAAGTACCGGATGTGTTGGAAGTAATCTTGAAATTACTTCTGAAATAAGTTCACGAAAGTAATAACTTCTTACAATTTTTTTGTTTGTTTTGTTTATGAAAGTAGTCCTAATAAAGTGATAAATGCAATTATTTTATTCACACATTTATGTAAAAATAGATGAGAGAAAAGGAAAAAATTTAGAAGTAATTAATATTTGGAATAAATTATTATTTTTCTTCCTCTTTCCTTGTGCTCCATGTTATTTCCAAACGCAAAAGGTCATAAAGAGAAATCTTGAAATAAAGACTCCACATAGGATCCACGTCAGCATATGGAAGTAACTTCAAATGCTACTTTTTGTCAAAATAAACACTTGAACTATCGGAAGTAAGCCTACATCCGGTACTTCCATACTATTTCATGGTAAACAAACATGTCCGTTGTTATATTAATCAGTTCTCTGGTTGATATTTGAGTAGCTTTATTGATAACTGGGTCAATTTTCCATTAGATTGTGATTCACAAGAGAAATTCCTGAATGAAAAGAATATAAAAATGGATTACTGGGCTTACTTTGATTATGAAACGGTTCTAGCGGTAACAACTTAATGAAATTTAAAAAAGTTTGATCTTTAGTATCCATAATCAATATTGGAATTCATTAATACATAAAGTGAATAAATGGGCATGTGCATAAATAAGGCCCACCACTTAAAGCGCCTAATCAAGATGGCAAATGGGCGGGACGGCCCGTTGCACGGCCCGGCCATGAGCTCTTGGCTGAGGCCGATTCGGGCCGCCCCAGGCCAGTCTAAATAATTCAAAAAATTTTGAATTTTGGAGGGGTTGTTTGGCCGGGAGGGGGAATTTTGAATTAGGGGTCTCAATAAGAGGGTTCCCATAAAAGGATGAGAATTTCTCTAGTGGAGTGTTTTTTCAAAAAAAAAATAAAGTGGAGTCCCAATATAGGAAATAACTTAATATTCATAGTACAAACATAATATGATACCGATAAAAATATAGAAATATAAAAATACAAATATAACATAACAACAATCAAACAAACAACATACAAACATAAAATGCTAAAGACATCCTACGACAAACTGATAGAAAGAACGGATTTCTAAAGGTTTGGAAGATACTTCTAATATTCTGTTGTTTTCATTTCCTATTTCTTGATGAAAATCTCCATGACCCGGTAGAATATCTGGATATAAACGTCGTTCACTTCATACCATGCAATAAACATGAAACGTTGATCAGGAAGAGGATGAACACAGAAAGGATCACCCGCACCGGTTCCATGTCGGGTGGGATCAAAGTGATACGAGTGTCATTATTTCTGTTTGGTTGTGGTCCTTGATCGAGGGATCAGTAGGAGGGGAATTTTCTGTAGAGATTTCTTCTGCCGAATGTACATGAAATGTATACTCTTCAAATGGGTTCTTCTGACGGATCCTCCGAAGGGTCCTCGGTAGATGGACTCGAAGGAGAATGAGGCAGAGTGAACGGCAGAATCCGTGATGGATTCGGTGTCAGTTATACAGGAGAAAATAGCTCTTTCTTGACATCAAGTTTCTTTGATGAAGGTGACCCTATCCCGACGATGGGGGTACTCCTTATTGACATGGTTCTCTTTGACATGGTTAATATAAGTGTATACTTTGGAAGAAAATGAGGAAATTTAATTTGAAAGAAGAAATTCAGTTGAATTTATAGAGATAACTGTGTGATAGTGATGGGGGCGGGGGGATTTTCGAAATTTCAAATGCCTGGTAATGATTTAGAGGAGTTTGATAGGTTTGTTTGTGGATATGTTATAAAAAATTTTGAAATATTTTATATTGCAACTAAAACTTTTTCTGGTGTTTACCATCAATTACATGTTTATTAGTAGAACAATTATTTTATGTTAGTAAAATTATTAATGAACATTTATTTTATACCGTAACATGTTTATGAGCAGAAAAAACCCCAAAAAACCAATTTTTTAAAAAATATTATTTAAAGTGCGTTTGGACTTGCCCGGTTCTGCCAGCCCGAGCTGTTGCTTCTGTGATGCATATATATGTTGTTTAACGTCTTCTAATCGCTATACGTTGATCAGAAGGGGTTACACACATCTTGTTTACTTGTGATGTTGCTTGAGACATATTTGTGATGGTTTCGACGGATTGTCGTGATGGATAGCCTTTTGTGCAATATCTGTTGTACAATTTGGAGTTCATTTGTATATTCATTATTGCGGGGTGAGCGTCAGACATGTGGATAGAATTTCTGCCTGTTTAGTTGCAGAAGGTAATTGTGTAATGGTATCTACATTCTAAATCAAAACACGGTTTTTAATATACAAAACACACACAAGAGGAAGAGTTCAAATATGAATGAAGCCTACTTGTGGTATTGTAGACTTGGTCATATCAATGAGAAAAGACTATCTAAGTTATATAAAATGGATATTTGAATCCGTTCGAATTTTCATCTTATGAAACTTGTCAATCTTATCTCAAAGAAAAGATGACCAAATCTCCGTTCAAGGGACACGGAGAAAGAGCTACAGAGCTTTTGGGACTCATACACAATGATATATATAGTCCAATGTGTTAGATATAAGTGCTCTTGAGGCAGTTATCGTAGTTGCAAGAATGCAATTAATAAATTCGAGGAGGGCCTATACCAAGAACAGTCCTTCTCGAGATGATAGTACGCTATCTAGTTTGTCTTTATCTATCATGTGTATATGTGTTACTAGTTATCACGTATCGCTAATACATGAGATAAAACTTATAGGATCTTTGCTTGACTACCAGGATTATGATAAAGATCATACTAGTGGGGCATGGTAGTTTTTAAGCACATCCTTAAATGTCCCTAGTCGTAGGAGTATCGAGACGGGGCATCGGCACTCTAGTTTAGACTAGTGTATACGTTTCATGACCCTATACAGGGCGATGGCTGATCCTATAACCATTGGTGTTTGACACTGATAATTGTATACAGGTGCTCATTGGATAAATTACACTGGACGGACTCGCCGAGAACTCCTAAATGATATTATACCAATGTAAGATAGCAATTATCTGGTGACATGAGTATAGGGTAGCCCCTAAACTTGAAATCGCCACAGTGTCTTGTGAGTGTTCTCACTGTACTTAGATTACTACCCTACCACAGCTCTACTGAGTCATGCAAACAGGTTTTAGTTAGGTACAGTCCCGAAGCATATGGAGGCAGTGAGCGGTCGAGAGAATTTGTCACTCCCGGTATTAGGAGTCGATATCGCACTGTGTATGATATGACTATAGCCAAAAGTCCGTGGTCACGGTAGTAGAGATAAACTGGTAAGTGTTACCAATCGTATCTCTTTGGTTATGTGTCACGCCCCGCTTCCCAGAGTGCGCTAAGATTGACACGTGACAGAGCTAACCATGCTACCTGTGATTAGGAAAAATCCCTTCATAGTCACATTACGGCTGTCTAGAGATATCAAGAACAGTAGAAATAAAAGAACTATCTAGTACATGTCCATGAGCCAGAAATAAAGAGTCAAGAAATAAAAATGCGGAAGCAATAGATCCAATGAACAATAATAAACTGGAATGTACGTCCCAAAATACGGGCTCACATCAGGAATAAAATAATACTGAAAGAAACTAACTAAACTATAAACAGGTCCTCACTGCTCGGCCTGTTGATCAAAATACTCCTGGACAGCTTGCGATAAGGATAAGGGATCTGGGCCATGCAAAACCCATACGTCAGTGCGTCATAATATCAATAATTCTAAGTAAGCAGGATGTAAAGAAATATGCAGGTATGAAGTATAAACAGTAACAGTAACATGAATATAGATTAGTGGACAGAATATATACAGGTGAAGTGAGTAGTCTAAACTGTGTTATAGGGTTATCTACTCTAAAGTTATTGAAATCAATTAGAGTAATCATCCATGTAACTCAAAAGATATGTCCCGTTACCCCCCGGGACCACGGATCAGGAATATGTGAACCAAGAGTGGTTCTGTCCCGTTACCCCCCGGGACCACGGATCAAGATGTAAGAGTCACGAATGGCTCTGTTCCGTTACCCTACGAGACCACGGATCAAGTAATACCCTTTTAAGTCACACTTTAGTTTACACTTTTGATTTCCCCATACCCCCAAGTTATGTGTCCAAGTCAGGTTTTGATAAATCTGGAACTAATACCAACACAGGATCAAGCAGGTACAGGTTTGTCTATGTAGACAACAGGATACGTCCGTCAGGACGACAAGTCAGGATTGTCGGCATTAGTAACAAGATCGGGTATCAAGTCAAGCAGTGATGTATTAGGTCATGTCAGGTAGTGTACAAGTATCAAGTCATGTCAAGTAGTGCACATGTATCAAGTCATGTCAAGTAGTGGTGTATCAGGTCATGTCAGGTAGTGCACAAGTATCAAGTGGGTGCTCATAATCAAACTGTAATAAGTATGCGTGCAAAAAATCAAGTATGGAGTACTAATATAACAATAAAATGAAATAATGTGACATGGTATGCAAATCGATATAAAATCAATGATATGGATGCACAATTATCGATTAGGGTTACATTTATAGTTCCAATACTAATTAGGATACACTTTATTAAACATGGGGTGTTAATATTACAGTATTATTTATTAATGTGATCTATAGATGCGGTTATATATATTTTAAATGAGATGGATGCAAACGGGTATCCGAAAACAGTAAAACTGTACAATGGTAATGTGGGATGTACAACTAAGCAATATGAGATGTAAATATTCCATTGGATGCAGTATATTGTAGTATAGTATGTAACAAGATAAGTTGCATGCGCTAGATGTAAAGTAACACGTACGGATGCAGACGGATGTCCAAAAACTGTAAAAGTAAACATGGGGTGCATAATTTGAAATACCAGTATTATATTTATTAAAATAGATGTATATAAAGTAATGTAGCATGTAGCAAGATAAACTTGCCTAGACGGATCAAGAAACGGATGTGTACGGTACGTCCGACGTCGGCAAAATGTCGCGATGCACACACGGCATACGGAACGGGTCCAAGTAACGCACGAAGGTGATCACGCAGGTAAGGTACGTCGTCTAGATCGTCGGTGTCGATCCCGGCTCCGGCGAATGGATTGTGGTATACAGGGGTCAGGAGACGAGTGCTGGTGTCGAGGAGATGATCGGAGCTCCGGCGATCTAGGGTTTTATGTTAGGGTTAGGCTCGGTTTTGTTTGCTGGGTTTATTGGTGCATGGGTGTGCAGGGATATTGGTGAGGGAGAGTGCAGGGATATTGGTGAGGAGGAGAGGAAGGAGATGGCGATGAGTAGTGGAGGTGATCGGCGGCGAGGTGCAGGTGGGTTCTTGGGTGCAAAGGTGTGTGCAGGGGCTCGGGGAGAGTGAAGGAGGTGGCGAAGGAGAAGGAAGAGGAGGAGGAGGCTCGGTTGAGGGAGTTGAGTGAGGCAATGGTGAGGATTTATTAGAGTTAGGGTTGAGGAGGTAGAGGGTTGATGGGTTAGAGAGAGGAGGCTCGGGGGTTTTTAAAGGAGGCGGAAGACGAGATACGGGGAGTTTGTTAAGGGAGGTGAGCGTAACTCGAGGGAGGTGACGCGATCCAAATCCACCGCGAGAGGAGAGAGAGAGCTGCGATAGGAGAGAGAGAGAGTAAGCGAGAGGAGAGAGAGAGAGAGAGAACAGTGAGGAGAAAGAATATTGTCGGTTAGTGAAGAGAGAGAGACTCGAGTGAGGGGAGAGAGAAAGTGAGAGAGAAAGGGAAGAGAGAAGAGAGAGATTGAGTGGTTTTTAAGTTAGGATTTAGGTTTTAAAAGATTTGTAAAATTTAAAACTGTTAAAATTTTAAACTGTTGAATTTTTTAAAAAAATATTAAATTAAATAAATTCGAATTTTGGCGGTATACAAAAATAATCCAAAACACGCCCGGGTCGGGTCTAAAATTCAGTTTTGATATACGAAAAATATATGCGACGACCAAAATTAAAAATGAATGCTCGGTTAACGAAAATGCATACCTCCAAGAACGGATGCACGTACGTGCGCGTAGCCATCCAAACAAGTCCGTTTCACTGAACGGGACAAGAAGAAGATGCGCGGATGCTACGACAGGGTTAGGGGTATCATGCAGGCCATGCAATCTATTTTAAAAATATTTTACGTGACTTAAAATGTTATATGGTAAAAGATACAATACCAGATAAAATGACAGTATGCAGTATTTATGAAAGTGCACATGTCTATGTAACAAGTCAAGATAATTCATAAATATGAATCAAACAAGTTTCAAGCAAACGGGTCGGGTTGGATGCAATACTCATGTGAAATACCATTCGCACCCAAAACATGATAAATCAAGAAAATACCAAAAATAAGAAAATACGAGAACTGGAACTGGTATAAATGAACTAGGGTGTTACATTATGCCCGACTACAAAAAGAATTTCGTCCTCAAAATTCCAAGAACAAGGAAAGATAAACAATCAAGAACTACAAGAATAGGTGTGGAAACTTCTCTCGAATCTCGTCTTCTCGTTTCCAAGTCGATTCTCTGTGCGATCGATTTCCCCAAGAAACAAGTACGAGAGGGATAACCTTGTTCTTAAGGACCTTTTCTCTTCGATCAACGATTGACATCGGCCGTTCCTCAAATGTCAAATCCTCTCTTACAGACAGCTCCGAATGATCCAGCACATGTGTTTCATCTCGAACATACTTACGGGGTTGCGATACATAAAACACGTCATGAACATTCGCCAAAGATTGTGTTAAAGCAAATCGATAAGCCACTTCTCCAACACGCTCCAAAATCTCGAAAGGCCCTACGAATCGAGGACTAAGCTTGCCTCGACTCCCAAAACGAATCACTCTTCTAGTCGGTGATATCTTCAAGAATACCAGATCACCAACTGCGAACTCTAGAGGTCTTCTCGATGTATCGGCGCAACTCTTCTGCCGATCTTGTGCTGCCTTCATATGATTCCGGATAGTATTAACTTTCTCTACTGTCTGCACGATCAAATCCGGTCCCAACAATCTTCGTTTTCCAATATCGTCCCAACAAACAGGTGAACGACACTTGCGATCATACAATGCTTCGAATGGAGCCATCTGAATAGTCGCCTGAAAGCTGTTATTGTAAGAAAACTCCACCAAGTGTAGACGATCTTCCCACGAACCCTTGAAGTCTAACATGCAAGCTCTCAACATGTCTTCAAGAGTTTGGATTGTTCTCTCCGACTGGCCATCTGTCTGAGGATGATAAGCTGTGCTAAACTTCAATTGCGTCCCCAAACTTTCCTGTAAACTCCTCCAGAAGTGTGATAAGAATCGGGTGTCACGGTCGGACACGATGCTCATAGGTACTCCATGCAATCTCACAATCTCCTGCATGTACCGTTCTGCCAACGTTTCCGTTGATTGACCAACTCGAAATGGTATGAAATGTGCTGCCTTGGTCAATCGATCAACAATCACCCAAACTGCATTGTTGCCCTTTGGACTCCACGGTAAAGCTGTCATGAAATCCATGGTTATATGTTCCCACTTCTATTGAGGAATCAGAAGTGGTTGCAATAAACCAGCAAGCCTTTGATGTTCAGCCTTAACTTGCTGACACACCAAGCACCTTGCTACAAAACGGGCAATTTCCCTTTTCATGCCTTCCCATCAGAATTGCTGTCGTAGATCACGGTACATCTTCGTGCCTTCTGGATGTACGGAATACGCGGAACTGTGTGCCTCCTCCATAACTTCTTCGCGAATATCTTCTTTTGGCACACACAAACGGCTACCATATCGCAACGAACCATCTTCATGAATTAACAAGACCGTTCGAAGTCCAGCTTCAAACTGTTCTTGAAACTTCTGCAATCTTAGGTCTTGTGACTGCGTTGCTTTAATACTCTCGATTAATGACAACTGTACTTGCAGTTGCATCAACTGTCCCGAAGAATGCGGTAGCACGATCTCCAACTCGAATCTCCGAAAGTCTTCGAGAAGTTCCTTCTGTACAGTTAACATCCGAATTGCTGGCAACCGACTAAGCATATCCGGCACAACATTAACTTTCCCCAGATGGTACTTAAGATCAAGATCATAGTCAGCCATCAGCTCCAACCATCTATGCTACCTCATGTTAAGCTCTTTCTGTGTGAACACGTACTTTAGGCTTTTGTGATTGGTGAATACTTCGACCATTTCGTCCAATAAGTAGTGTCTCCAAATCTTCAAAGCAAAAATCACAGCTGCTAGCTCTAAATCATGAGTTGGATAATTTTTCTCATGGGTCTTCTACTGTCTCGATGCGTAAGCTATAACCTTCCCATGCTGCATCAAAACACATCCCAATCCTTTCCCACATGCATCACCGTGAATTTCCAATCCTCCAGAACTGTCTGGTACGGTCAAAATAGGAGCGGTTATCAATCTCTGCTTCAATGCCTCAAAAGCTGATGCATATTTATCCGTCCATACAAACGGTACTTCCTTGCGCATAAGCTTGGTCAGAGGCTCAGCCAAACGAGAAAAATTCTCCACGAACCTTCTGTAGTATCCTGCAAGTCCAAGAAAACTTCTGATCTCTGCTACGTTCTTCGGAATCGGCCAATCTCGAACTGCTGCAATCTTCTCGGGATCAACGGCGATTCCATCTCCAGATACGACATGCCCCAAAAACTTCACTTCTTCAAGCCAAAACTCACACTTGCTCATCTTTGCATACAATCTTTCTTGACTCAATGTCTGCAGTGTGATCTTCAAGTGTTCCGCATGCTCTTCAATACTCTTTGAGTAAACCAGAATATCATCGATGAACACCACTATAAACTGGTCCAAAAACGGTGAAAAGATTCGGTTCATCAAGTCCATAAATATCGCCGGTGCATTCGTAACTCCGAATGGCATCACTAAATACTCGTAATGTCCATACCGAGTTTGGAACGCCGTCTTGCAAATATCCTCAGATTTAACTCGGACCTGATGATATCCGGATCGCAAATTTAGCTTCGAGAATACTCTCGCGCCACTAAGCTGCTCGAACAATTCGCCAATGCGAGAGATCGGGTACTTGTTCTTAATAGTCACCTGGTTTAATTCTCGATAGTCGATACACATCCTTCTTGTGCCATCCTTCTTCTTTACTAGAAGAACTGGAGCACCCCAAGGTGAATTACTGCTACGAATCCAACAATTCTCAAGTAATTCAGTAACCTGCTTCTTGACTTCTTCCAACTCCACTGGTGCCATTAGATAGTACGCCTTAGAGATTGGCGCTGCACCAGGAATAAGATCGATCGCGAACTCCACATCTCGTTTTGGCGGTAAACCTGAGATGTCCTCGAACACGTCCATGAAATCTCGAACTACAGCTGGCGCTTCCTCCTTATCAACTTCCATTGACGAAAGAACATTGTTTGTCGGCCTAGCCCTAAACTTGACTGGCCCGACAAAACTGCTTCCTCCAGTAAAGATAAACTCCGGATGTCCGGGAATCTGGAAATTCACTTTCTTTGTCCTACAATCAATGTAAGAGTGGAAAGTGCCGAGAAAATCCATTCCCAAGACAACTTCATAACTGCCGGTATCAATCACCAAGAAATCTGCAAACAACTCCCGTCCGCAAACAACAACTGAACACTCCTTACATTCTCTAATAGCTATAATCTTCCCATTCCCAGTGTGTATGTCCCAACAACTAGATAAGGTCGTGCAAGGAATCGAGTGTGTAGCAATAAACTTGGACGACATAAAACAATGGGATGCACTAGAATCGAATAATACTAATGCGGGAAAATCATGAACAAGTAGGATACCTGAAACAACTTCCTCTGAAGCCTTGGCCTCTTCAGCCGTTAGGGTAAAGGCTCGAGCTTGATTGGGTCCTTGAGTCAACTGCTTCTGCCCCTGAAACTGCTTCTACGGTGGCCTCTGAACATCATCCTTCAAACGAAGCTTCGACGGGCAAACATTGATAGTATGATCTGCTGATCCGCAAACCAAACAAAGTCCAAACTTCCTCCGATAATCCTTCTGTTGATGTCCGGGTAAATGGCAGTAATCACAAATCATGCTCCTTCTTTGATCAGCAACGACGGGCTTCTTCATAGGTGTTACGCCACGTCGGTTCACCAGAATACCTCTGCGCATAGGCACTCGGTTCGGCGCAAATGCCGGCTTCTGCACTGCAACTGCCTACTGTTGCGTACCCCCAGTCTTCACCGATAAGCTCTGCCGCTCTCGGGCCGCCTTAAGAACTTGAGAGAAAGTGGTCAATCCAGAGATATGATGTGCCTCTGGATTTCCACGTCCAAACTGCGGATGAACCTCCTTTCCCTATCAGCATTGTTGGCAACCAAAAGTCCAACGAATCTACAAAGCCGTGTCCACTCAGCCGCATGTACATCCATGGGTACGCTGTTCTGCTTCAAACTGATAAACTTTTCTTCCATTTCCTCCCGTGCAGTCTGCGGGAAGAACTTCTCCAAGAAACTCTTCGAAAAAATCTGCCCAACTGATCGGCATGGGCAAGCGGGTTTCTTCCACAAGCCACCAGTCACAGGCATAGTCTACCAATTGGATGCGTATACATCCACTCTCTTGTCCTCTGGAATCTGTGCCGCAACGAGCAAATTCTCCGTATCAACCAGCCACTGCTCCGCTGGCAACGGCTCTTCAAGACCGGTGAAAACGGACGGACCAAGTCTCCTGAAATCCGCCACGGTACCCACACGCTCCACTGGTTTGGCCACAACATTGTTTACGGACTGCTGGACGGTCCGCAAACCTTCCTGAAAAGCTTCGGCTTGCCGCTGGTTCAGCTCGGTCTGCTGTTTCTGGTTCTCCAGCATCCCCCGAATTACTCTAAGCAAAGCGGCGTTATCAACACGCCTCTGGTACGCCCTCAGATTTCTGTCTGCCATGTTCCTGAAACCAAAACACCGAAAATGATTAGCATGATAACAAGATTCAACCATAGATCAAGGATATGAATCAAGACTAGAACTCCAAGTTACTTAAACAGAGTACCGCATTGTAACCATGCCGTGGTACATAGTTACAATCTCATAACTCCACCCAAGTCGCCCAAATTCTAGAGATAAACAATTGGAAACCAAAGTTTCAAGTCGAGATGCAAAGAGGTTTGCATATCGTTAAGGTAAGGATCAGGAGGAAGTTAAGATTCTAGAATGGTAAGATGGTAAAGTGGCAGGACATGTTCCTAATTACGAGTATTCTGATTCGTGTATTGGGTCCAATACCCAACTACAAAAAGAATCAACCCGATTAACTTAAATCCTATGGCTCTGATACCAAACAAACCCTGTCACGCCCCACTTCCTAGAGTGCGCTAAGACTGGCACGTGACAGAGCCAACCATGCTACCTGTGGCTAGGAAAAATACCTCCACAGTCACATTACGGCTGTCTAGAGATATCAAGAATAGTAGAAATAAAAGAACTATCTAGTACATGTCTATGAGCCAGAAATAAAGAGTCAAGAAATAAAAATGCGGAAGCAATAGATCCAATGAACAATAATAAACTGGAATGTACGTCCCAAAATACGGGCTCACATCAGGAATAAAATAATACTGAAAGAAACTAACTAAACTATAAACAGGTCCTCACTGCTCGGCCTGTTGATCAAAATACTCCTGGGCAGCCTGCGATAAGGATAAGGGATCTGGGCCATGCAAAACCCAGACATCAGTGCGTCATAATATCAATAATTCTAAGCAAGCAGGACGTAAAAAAATATGCAGGCATGAAGTATAAACAGTAACAGTAATATGAATATAGATCAATGGACAGAATATATACATGTGAAGTGCAGTGAGTAGTCTAAACTATGCTATAGGGTTATCTACTCTAAAGTTATTGAAATAAATTAGAGTAATCCTCCATGTAACTCAAAGGATATGTCCCGTTACCCCCCGGGACCACGGATCAGGAATATGTGAACCAAGAGTGGTTTTGTCCCGTTACCCTACGGGACCACGGATCAAGATGTAAGAGTCACGAATGGCTCTGTCCCGTTACCCCCCGGTACCACGGATCAAGTAATACCGTTTTAAGTTACACTTTAGTTTACACTTTGGATTTCCCCATACCCCCAAGTTATGTGTTCAAGTCAGGTTTTGATAAATCTAGAACTAATGCCAACACAGGATCAAGCATGTACAGGTTTGTCTATGTAGAAAATAGGATGCGTCCGTCAGGAAGACAAGTCAGGATTGTCGGCATTAGTAACAAGATCAGGTATCAAGTCAAGCAGTGATGTATTAGGTCATGTCAGGTAGTGTACATGTATCAAGTCATGTCAAGTAGTGCACATGTATATGTCAAGTAGTGGTGTATTAGGTCATGTCAGGTAGTGCACAAGTATCAAGTGGGTGCTCATAATCAAACTGTAATAAGTATGGGTGCACAAAATCAAGTATGGAGTACTAATATAACAATAAAATGAAATAATGTAACATGGTATGCAAATCGATATAAAATCAATGATATGGATGCACAATTATCGATTAGGGTTACATTTATAGTTCCAATACTAATTAGGATGCACTTTATTAAACATGGGGTGTTAATATCACAGTATTATGTATTAATGTGATCTATAGATGCAGTTATATATATTTTAAATGAGATGGATGCAAACGGGTATCCGAAAACAGTAAAACTGTACAATGGTAATGTGGGATGTACAACTAAGTAATATGAGATGTAAATATTCCATTGGATGCAGTATATTGTAGTATAGTATGTAACAAGATAAGTTGCATGCGCTTGATGTAAAGTAACACGTACGGATGCAGACGGATGTCCAAAAACTGTAAAAGTAAACATGGGGTGCATAATTTGAAATACCAGTATTATATTTATTAAAATAGATGTATATAATGTAATGTAGCATGTAGCAAGATAAACTTGCCTAGACGGATCAAGAAACGAATGTGTACGGTACGTCCGACATCGGCAGAATGTCGCGACGCACGCACGGCATACGGAACGGGTCCAAGTAATGCACTAGGGTGATCACGAAGGTAAGGTACGTCGTCTGGATCGTTGGCGTCGATCCCAGATCCGGCGAATGGATTGTGGTATACAGGGGTCAGGAGAAGAGTGCTGGTGTCGAAGAGATGATCGGAGCTCCGGCGATCTAGGGTTTTATGTTAGGGTTAGGCTCGGTTTTGTTTGCTGGGTTTCTTGGTGCAGGGGTGTGCAGGGATATTGGTGAGGGAGAATGCAGAGGAGAGGAAGAGGAGGAGAGGAAGGAGATGGCGATGAGTAGTGGAGATGATCGGCGGCGAGGTGCAGGTGGGTTCTTGGGTGCAAAGGTGTGTGCAGGGGCTCTGGGAGAGTGAAGGAGGTGACGAAGGAGAAGGAATAGGAGGAGGAGGCTCGGTTGAGGGAGTTGAGTGAGGCAATGGTGAGGATTTATTAGGGTTAGGGTTGAGGAGGCAGAGGGTTGATGGGTTAGAGAGAGGAGGCTCGGGGGTTTTTAAAGGAGGAGGAAGACGAGATATGGGGAGTTGGTTAAGGGAGGTGAGCGTAACTCGAGGGAGGTGACGCGATCCAAATCCACCGCGAGAGGAGAGGGAGAGAGCTGCAATAGGAGAGAGAGAGTAAGCGAGAGGAGAGAGATAGAATAGTGAGGAGAAAGAATATTGTCGGTTAGTGAAGAGAGGGAGAGACTCGAGCGAGGGGAGAGAGAAAGAGAGAGAGAAAGGGAAGAGAGAGGAGAGAGATTGAGTGGTTTTTAAGTTAGGATTTAGGTTTTAAAAGATTTGTAAAATTTAAAACTGTTAAAATTTTAAACTGTCGAATTTAAAAATATATATATTAAATTAAATAAATTTGAATTTTGGCGGGATACAAAAATAATCCAAAACACACCCGGGTCGGGTCTAAAATTCAGTTTTGAAATACAAAAAATATATGCGACGACCAAAATTAAAAATGAATGCTCGGATAATGAAAATGCATACCTCCAAAAACGGATGTACGAACGTGCGCGTAGCCATCCAAACAAGTCCGTTTCACTGAACGGGATAAGAAGAAGATGCGCGGATGCTACGACAGGGTTAGGGGTTTCATGCAGGCCATGCAATGTATTTTAAAAATATTTTACGTGACTTAAAATGTTATATGGTAAAAGATGCAATGCCAGATAAAATGGCAGTATGCAGTATTTATGAAAGTGCACATGTCTATGTAACATGTCAAGATAATTCATAAATATGAATCAAACAAGTTTCAAGCAAGCTGGTCGGGTTGGATGCAATACTCATGTGAAATACCATTTGCACCCAAAACATGATAAATCAAGAAAATACCAAAAATAAGCAAATACGAGAACTGGAACTGGTATAAATGAACTAGGGCGTTACATTATGAGTCTTCTGTCAGCACGACTTATCGGGTTATTGGGGGTCTGATAGATTCCACTCCCTAGACCCGGTTTGTGATACTCCATAACGAAGAGATCAAACTGTACGGAGACTGTCACTTATAGATTTTGTTGAGTCCGAATAAGTTCGCACGTCGACCTGTCTTTATTTTGCTCATACCTGGGTAGCCGTTATGTCAGCTAGTGCCACTGATGAGCTTGTGGGTTAACCCGAAATGGAGTTGAATCTGAAAATGTTTCAAATTCAATCGGATACGATCCTGTATAACCTACTGCCAGCGTATTGATAGGTCTTTAGAGTCCCGCAACGAAAGTGCCTGTCCGGGAAAAACGCGATGTGACGTACGAATAGAGATACGTGCATGAGTTCGATAAAACATGTATATTGGATATACGTGTTTAATCGGACGACTGTTATACTAGCCGGTTTAAAAGCCGGAATATCAAGTCAAGTGTTAACTTGATAACCGTATTTATGATGTGGTTTTTAGTATAGTGTATATGATACATACACTCTCTACAGTACATGATACTGAGAAGATATTGATGGCATTTCATGTATGTGATGCATGATGCGTACGTGTATAGGATACATATACTAATATATATATATATATATATATATATATATGTATATGTATATGTATATGTATATGTATATTTGTATGTGTGTGTGTGTACATACATATATATATAGAGATACATGTATGTATGTATGTATGTATGTATGTATGTATGTATATATATATATATATATATATATATATATATATATTAATTCCCACCATTAAATATTATGTGTAAACAAACATACATACATACATACATATATATATATATATTATTTATTTTTTATGCTTAGTTAATGGGTTAATGGTGGGACCCACCCTCTCTCATGTGTGTGTGGCACACACATGAAAGAGAGAGAGAGAGTGGGAAAGGAGAAGTGTCATATATTATATGACATGGGTGAGAAAAAGAGAATAATAATAATAATAATAATAATTCATTTTTTTCACTATCAATCAATTTCTTCTTCTTCTTCCTCAAACATGAGCTTGAGCTCTCTAGGTCAATAGCACATATTGCTAGGGTGAGGGAGTGAGAAAAAGATAGAGTACCCATAATTCGCATTGCCTTTCTCCACGTCCAGCGAGTCTCTGGAGGAAGTTTCTCCGCCCGGTGATGGAGTTGGGCTCGGGTAGCCCGCTTTCAACGCAGATCATCTACGGCGAGGCGGTCGGTGTCCAGACGCGTTCGGGAGCTTACAAAATTTAGGCGGGGTCTTCTGAGATCAGCCGAACACACTACAAAGGTTGTTGCACCTCTCTACTTTTTCTTATTGCTCTTTATCTTTGCTAGATATTAGTGTTTGGACGATTTTGGTGTATAGTCGATTGCGCTCCTACGGAATTATTGTTTCCCGTTCAGCCACACTTCCGCTACGTGCACGCGCGGAGCTCGCTTGATCTTATAGTGGTATCAGAGCCAGCCAAGCACTAGGACTAACTTAGGCAGTGTTTCAGTTTCGATCGATAATTTTTCGATTTCGATTTCCAAGTTAAAACCCCTTCTCTGTTCGTATTTTTAAAATCGTTTTAAAATTTTTTAAAGTACTGCAGAATGTCATTTTTGATGTGAATATGAAGTGAGAGAAAACTACGGGGGTTTTGTGCAAATAAGACCGCTACTGGCGGGGTTTGGGCGTTTTTTTTGTCCTCATATGCCTCCAGGTTTCTCTAAAGACTTAAACTTGTAAAAATAGGATTTGTGGTATTATTTGTTTTTCCCAGTATTGAGTTTTGATCTCGTATTGTTTTGGAAAGTTATCGATCAAAACTGTAATATCGTAGCGTTTCCATATTGATGATGTTAAAGTGTTTAACTCAGTTAATACAATGATACATACTTGTTGATATGTATTTGTGAGTCTGTGATGTTCTATGTCAAGATTGTTTGAATTGGATGTTGGATATAGTGCCCTCAAGGCAATTATTGTGATCGCAAGTGGACGATTATGATAATTGAGGGAGGACCTATACATGTATAACAGTCTTACTCGAGATGATAGTATGCTATCTGGTTTATTTTCATCATTGATGAAGCCCGTAGGATTGTTGCTTGACAACCAGCATTATGATGGAAATCATATATGTGAGAGCTGGGTTGTCTAAAAGCACATCCTTAAATGTTTCTAGTCATGGGAATATCGAGATCGGGTATCAATATTCCGGAGTAGACTAGTGTATACGCTTCTAGACCCCGACGAGGGGCGGTGTCCGGTCTCACAAGCCATTGGTGTTGTGTCACACAAGATAGTATACAAGTTCTCACTGGAGGTGAGTACACTGGACAGACTCGCCGAGAACTTCTATATGGTATTATATCTATCGTCAGATGGAAGTTCTCAGGTGTCATGAGTACGGTTAGTCTTTTGACCTAAAGTCGTCATTTGTCTCGTGTGAGTTCCCACTGTATTTTGATTACTACCCTACCACGGTTTAAAGGAGTCGTGCAAACGGGTTTTAGTTAGGTACAGTCCCAAGCCACATGGAGGCAGTGGTCGACTGTCAGGGATTCGTCTCTCCTGGTATTAGGAGTCGATGTCGCGCTGTGTTTAGTTGGCTATCACCAGAAATCCGTTGCCACAATGGATGAGATTTACTGATAGTTGATCAATAGTATGTCTATTGGTGATGAGCTTGACTCAGACACGACTTATCGGGTTAGTAAAGGTCTGACGTTATCCACCCCCTAGACCCGATATGCGATACTCTTTGATGAAGAAACCGGACTTTATGGAGATTGTCATATTCAGGCTCAGTAGGGTAAGGATGCACTAGATTGTCGACCCCCCTTTCGACAAGTACCTAGGTAGTCGTTACGTATAGCTAGTACCGCTGACGTGCTTATGGTTAAACCCATTGCCAGCGTATTGTCGAGTCTTTAGAGTCCCACACAGAGGTTTTTCCCGGTTCAGGAGATAGATGTAGGAGCCGTACGTTGGTACGTGCATGGATCCGATTAAATACGTGCACACGATACACGGACTTTAATTGGACGGTTGATAATACTATCCGGCTTAGGATTAAGACGGATTATTAAATCAGGTTTTGATTTAAGAATTTGTGTATGTATTTTGATACATATATTTTTGTATTATTATTCAATATTTATTCTCTCTTTGGTGCTATCCGTATTTTTAAACGGCTACGCGTATGTGTAGTGATACATATACCGGGTGAAGTATTCCGTATTTATACGAAGATGCTTCTAAAAGAAGGACACCACATATTTATTTTTCTATTTAGAAAAATAAAAAGAAATGAGGTGTAAAGGAAGAGTTATGAGGCATGGTGCATGCATGTAAAGAGGTATGGCTTGGTTCTTTTAAAATGACAAAATCATTTGTGTGCATTATTGCACCATGGTTGTAAAAGTAAGCCATTCTCATCATTTGCAACACTAGATGATTTTTCATTCCACACTTGAGCTTCATGCTCCATGGTTTCTTCATTCCCTCTCCCTCTCCTTCTTCTTCTTGCTCTCATTTTGAGCATAGATTTTAGAGAGAAAAATTTAGTGAAGTATTCCTACATCATCGACCATCCAAACCTAGCAAGGATAGATCGTCGGTTAAAGCCTCCTCCGGATTCTTTCGGGTGGATCATCTTCGGTAAGGGTGATCGCTTCTCAAGCGTGATCCCGGCGGCTACGAGCTTGGAGGGGTCTTCCATAATTGGGTGGACACCCGATAAATGTTGTATTTTCTCAACCATTGCACTTTTAATTAGCTAGTTTAGGTCTATGGATCGAATCTTGGGTTTTACGGGTGTTCGGTGTTCGCTAAAATTTTTGTTTTCGCTTCCGCATTGGCCGTGGTTTTCACGGCACGGGCACCGAAACCCAACATTGGATTATCGCGAAATGAATGGCCCTGTGCGTAATTGGTTGTTGCGATGTTATCTGTTTCATTTCATTCCTATTATAGCCAAAATGTATATTTTTTTATTCGGGACGAGCGGTCGACAAGTGGCCGTCCTTTCCGCTTATTGTATTATTATTTGTCGGAACTCGATCAGATTGCGATCGATGTTACCGTTGTATTAATACAAGTATTAGGTTTACCCCACAAAGAAGCGCACTGGCAGCCGGGTTCTAGATTGCAGTGGGTGGCTATCTCAAGGAGTTGAGACCGGGTCACTCAATTCTTGTATTGGCGGGCTGCTTGCCATGCTTGTAGGGGGTTAGGATAGACCACGGTAGGGTACTCAAGTCATCGGATTCGAGAAAGTGTTGGGTGGCCCTATCATGATGATGATGCCAGGTTGTCTCGTTTCTCATATTAGCGGATGACTTACCGCACTCGTAGGGGTCTTCTTTTGGCTACGCACGGGCTATTCACATCACAGGGGTATTTCGTGCTTCATTTGTGGCTCGAACGAAACACGGGATTCCTAGGTGATCCGACCATTCCAACCCTGTGATGTTATTTTACCGCATGTTGTAATGTGATTATTTGCGTGTGATGATATATTGATATATGTGATATATGATATATATAAATGCTATATACGTTTTGCATTCGCGCTAGCCCTGCCCCCGTCCTGCTGTTAGTTAAGTAACCTAACGGTGTATGACGGGGCCCCATAGTGAATGCGGATTGCGTATATGTGCATTATATTTTTCCTTTTCATACTTTTCTGTAATGTTTGTGTGAGAAGGATAATACTAGATAACGTGATTATCTAAATGACGGGATTGCGTTAATAGGATTAAGGCAAGATAAAATAAACCTATACGTTGTAGAAACCAATTTTTTCTAGAAGGGGAAATTTTAGTCGATTCTTTTGCATTGCATCGTGGCATTCGGTTAGGAATGTCCTGCACCTCATTCGATGAGGAAAGAGTCTTGATCCCGTCACTTGGAGTTCGATCTTGGGTAAAAGTTTGTGTCACTAAAATTGTTTTTGCAGCTGTATTCTTTTGCTTTGCATTAGGGTATTCGGTTATGAATATCCTGTTAGTTATATGTATGCCCTAGAGGCCATTACTGTATATGGGATGTATATTGTAGTGGATGCTTGGACATATATAGGGAGGACTTTCTTGCTCGACATGATAGTATGCTATCTGGTTGCACTTTCTCTTAACATGTTGACTTGTATAAGTGATGCTGTCTTGCTCTCACATGTTGATAAAGCTCTTAGGATGTGTACTTGACTGTCAGGACTATGATGGAGATCATACTAGTGGGGCCAAGGGTAGTCCACAAGTACACCCTATAATTGTTCCTAGTCGTGGGAGTATCGAGACAGGGCATCGATACTCTAGAGTAGACTAGCGTATGCGCATTTTGACCCATATGATGGGCGATGGATGATCCCACATCCATTGGTGTTTGACATCAAAGATGGTATACATGTGCTCAGTGGAGACTGGGTACAATGAACGGACTCGCCGAGAACTCCTAGATGGTATTATACCTATCATCAGAAAGCAGTTCTCTAGTGACACTGGTATAGGTTAGTCTGTCGACCCGAGATCTTCATACAGTCTCGTGTGATTCCCACTGTGCTTTGATTTCCACCATACCATGGTCAAGAGATCGTGCAAAAAGATGGTTTTTGTGTACAGTCCCGAGTCACATGGAGGCAATGAGCAATAGGAGGGGATTCGTCTCTCCCGGTATTGGGAGTTGATATTGCGCTATGCTCGATTGGCCATAACATGAAATCCCTGGTCAGGGTTGCTAAGATTTACTGGTAAGTGTTATCAGTAGTTTCTCAAACCGTTATGGATCTTGCATCGACATGACTTATCAGGCTATTAGGGTCTGACGTTATACCACCACCAGGCTTTGATATGCGACATATCTGACAAAGAGACCGGACTGTACGGTAGTGTTACTGATTGGATTCGCAGGAGTACGAGCAGGCTTGCTTGTTGATCTTCTGATCGCTCAATACCCGGGTGGCCGTTACGTTTAGCCGAACGCTTGCGGCTTGTGGGTGTTTGATATGATCATCACCTATTGCCGGCGTATCGACGAGTCTTTAGAGTCCTACACAGAGGTTTCCTGGTTCATGCGAAATGAAGTAGGAGCACATATGAGATATGTGCGGGGCCGAGATTAATGCGCGTATATGATACCGCATTCTATTCTCGCGATTTGTGATATCGGTCGGTTATATGTGATTTAGCCGGGTTATCGGATCAAGTGTTGATTCGATAAGTTGTTGCATTTGATATTAGTCGGTTATATGTGATATAGCCGGATTATTAAATCAAGTGTTGATTTAATAATTTAATGTATAATTGTATATTTGATATACTAGATTACATTAACTAATATTAGCTCACTTAAACATTTCTTTTTCTCACTTGTGTGCATATATATATGTGATATATATTAATGTACAACTATTGTGTCATGCTTGATGCCGCATGCAACATGGGTGTATAAGACTTACACCATGCTTATAATAATGATAATGTTTTATTTATTTAAAGTAAATCAAAATTAATGGTAATTAGTCACATGCTTGGAAGCTTGGAGAAGCTTGTAACATCTTTGACTTAGTCTACTAGTTTTGTTTTACTTGTAGATATTTATTAACCTAACCATTATTGTAACCCATGGTTGATTCTCTACATGGGTTAGTGTATGACACTAACTCACCCATGGTTGTTATTCTCACCTCATGAGTTCATTCTCTCATTCTTCACTTGAGCTTCTTCTTCTTCATGAGAAGGTGAGAAAATATTGTGAGAAAAATAAAACTATAGTGAGCCCATTTCCTATCTCATCATCCTCTACTACTTGCCATTTAGTATAGGGTGTTTGCTTCACTAATTTCACAATTAGTGAAGAGGTATCATGAGCTTGAATCTTCTCGACGTAGATCATCTTCGGCCTCAAAGACTTCGAGCAAGCTTGTTCATTTCTCCCGGAGAACCCTTTCTAGAGTTCGGGTGTTCATGACTTGCAGCGAAGGGACTACTACACGGAGCATTAGAAGTGAAGGATCGGTCTACAAAGGTTGTATTTCTCATTCACTTAGATGTTAAGATGTTGACATTGCTTGTTTGTTTAAAACTCTAGTTAAAGATTCTAGATTAGGGTTCTTTAGAACGGCAAAAAATTTGAAAACGGCATGGACGATGCCTCCCAAAACCTTGCTACCGACCTAGGGAACCCTGCAGTGGTATCAGAGCCAAGCTAGAGATTTAAACGATGTTCGTTAGATTACAAAACCGAAACAACCCCGAAACTTGAAACTACGAAATCTAGTTTCAGTCGAATTTTTAAAGGGCTCTAAATTTTTTTTAAACAACTGCAGAATATTATATGTGATAAAACATGAACACAGATGAAATTTGAAGCACTTTGCTCGGAAAATGGCCGGCCACTTCACTAGAAATTCTGAGCTCCTCGTCCAGATTAAGGCTTTTTGGCTTTAAATTTCGACTGTGTTCCAGTCTCTGGGTTTTGGTGTTTCAGGTGTTGTTTGTTTTTGCTAAATTTTCATGTGATGTTAACTTTCTGCAAAGGCAACTCGGAGTGTTTCGTAGTTGTAATTCTAACATATATTCGGGTTATTTAGACGATATTAAAAAGTTTGAACGGATATTAATAACCCAATTTTTCTCCGCTGGAAATTTTCCAAGTGTTGGATTTTTTCCGAGTTTAAAATCTTCAGAAAATCATGCAAGCGATTATGTGGACCCTCTGGAAGAACGAAACCCTAACTCGATTTTATGACCATCAGAACCGCCATCAAACCCTAGGGTTTGTGGTAGTTCAGCGGTGCCACAGGTGAGGCATTGGTTGACCCTTCTACGGCTGGATCATAGGAGCTGTGGCGTGTTCTGGATACTTTTTGAACTCCGCTCAAGTGTTGAGTTTGTTGGGAAATTTTGGGTGCTTGCTTATTCGATCGAAAATTTTAACTTCGTCTAGCTATCTTTGATTATGATACAATATTTGGAATCCACAATTAGTTATGTGATAACTAGTTTGAATTTTATAAATCTGGCCGTTTAGTCTCATTTGATCGGTTGCCACGGAATTTTGATGTGGATCAAAAGTTCGTCGTAATTACGTAGTGTACGCGGATACTCTCCGGGTAACCTTACTAGATAGCCACGCCTCATAGCCCCGACCAAGTGACTGTAGGAGAACCCCATCGCCAAAAGCATCAGTTCGGGTGCTCGCGGCTGCGGTGTTCCGCCTTAGTGCACTTCGTCGACGGCATCGAGGGGTGCGGCCGTCTACTAATGTTTCCGACGAGCATTCAATCAGATTATCGGGAATCTTGTTGAATTACCCGACGGGCTATTGAAAAGTGTTTTCAATATCGAGACTAAAATGCGGGGTTTATAATTGTTAGGCATGTGATGTCTAAGGAATTCATTTGGTTAGGCATGAAATCCAAAGTATGATATACATTGGGTTTATGATGTCTAAGGTGGTTGCGGATTCCAATTGTTGTAGATTTTTACTTTCTTTTCTGCGACCGTAAGTGTAATATGTGGTGTATCGCCGGTTTCGTTGCTATACGTCAACGAAAATTGGGATACGCATATTTACTTACGTTGATGACATGCGATGTTATGTGTTACTGTGATATGTTATATTGGATCGTCATGTTTTGAATAGCCGGATTTTTTTTATGTGAGATGGGAGTTTTTCATTTTCATTCATGTAAAAGCTTATATGTAATATTCTTTTATTGGGACACTTCCGGGTTGAGGATGATATCACCATTGATGTATATTATTTACTTTTCCGCATTAGGATAGACCCAAGGCGGGGAGCATAAGTAACCGTGTTCTAGGTTCCAGTGGGAGACCATCTCGAGGAGTCGAGACTGGGTCTCCTAACTCTAGAATTGGTAGGGTTGCTTGCCACTCTCGTAGGGGTCTAGGGATGTGGGTTTGGCTATTCATCGCGACCGTGGAATCCGTGTTTTATACATGCTTAAATTAAAACACCGAATTCCTAGTATATCCAATATTTCATATGTGTTCTTCTTCTGTTGATATTCTGTGATGTGATCACTTTATATATTCTGAGACGAATGCTTATATATTATATATATGATATATAATAAATATTATTGCTTTCGTTTCTTCTGTGATGCTTGGAAAGCATAAAATTTGATGGGAATTCATTAATGAGATTAATGAAAGAAAGAAAAAGAAACCTAAAGATATTGTAGAAACTTATTTTAAAAACTGGTAGCTCTAGTTCTTGCTTTGCATAGCGGTATTCCTTGTAGAATATCCAGCACCTTATTCGATAAGGAAAGAACCGAGATCCCTTCACCGGGAGTGACCTCTTTAGCGAAACTGGCAGATGCTACAACCCACTCGGTTTGTCTTTTGATTGCTTCTATAGTTTTTGCTTTGCATAGTGGTATTTATGAAATATCATGCATCTTATTTGAAAAGGAAAGAGCCGAGATCCCTTTACCGGGAGTGACCTCTTTAGCAAAACTAGTAAAAGCCTAAAAAACACTCCTTTTTAAAATCACTCGATTCTACAACGATATCAAGTTCATAACGCAAAAGGTTTTCTTAAAAACCTATCATAGCCCTCCGTCATTTCAGATAAGTAGTAGTTAGTATTCATGCTGCGTTTGTTGACCTCTGTCAAGGCGTAGTGTGCGGTAACTGATTAGTGCTTATCTGCAAAGCATATGATGCAATTGATTTAGGATAGTCGTGCAACCTTATTGACCTCTGTCAAGGGACGTGCGGGTGGGTTTATTTCAATCATGAAATGACGGGTTGAACTTGACTAACAGCCTATGGTTTGTTGACCTCTATCAAGGTCATAGGACGCTAGGGGCAAGAATATCGGGAATTTAAAGTGTTGAAATTTGCAATGAGATTGCATACCTTTTATGAGATAGTTGGATCCCGATACCCACTGCGAGTAAGAGTTACTCCTGGGAGAGTTTTACACATTACAATTAGCCGATCAAGTAGGTGCCTAGAAAGGTGTTAACGGGATTACGCCCCTGGGAAAACGAGGTTTATTTTAATTAGGTCCGTGCGAACGTACAGTGAACCTCCCTCAAAGTACCGACACTGGCCTGGCCGAAAGATTGGCGAACTTGTAGGGTGTAATTAATCCCGGCTAGTCTTACCTTTTAAGGTTTGAAGGAAGATTTGACAAAAACAGCGGGAGCCATCCTGATTAGATAAAATAATAACCAATCTAATCTCGCAACACCACACGCAGAGTGTTTTCTTCTCTCTCTCTCTCTCCTGGTAGCGACCATATCATGCCTTAATAAAAATAATAATATGGATGCATTGACCAAACCTGCTTATTATACTGAGCTGGAGAACGTTGGTTCCGCTCTATCTTATAATTGTTATAAGTCCGAGCAGGAAATAGGGGAATATCCGGATTTCCACGCCACCCAATCGAAAAAAGTGCATGTTGATGCATCTTCTTCGGGTGTGTTCATTATCGAGAACTGTTTTTTCAGTATCCTCTATGTCCTGGGTATGTGATACCGGATCAGGATCCCGCATATGCAATATGTTACATGGGCTACAGATAGGTAGAGAACTGGGAATTGGTGATATGTCTCTAAGTGTTAGAGAATGGTGCAAGTGTTGCAGCCAAATCAGTTGGCAAATATCACCTTGTATTAATACATTGATTCTGAACGAATGTTATTACATACCGAAACATTACATCAGATTCTTTATTAAGTTAAAGAAGGGTATAATTTTGTATTGGAGGATAATGTTGTGAACATTTTCCTGAATCAAGAGTTGATTCGATCAGGCGCGTTATATAATAGCATATACGTTCTAAATCAAACCACAGTTCAAAGTATCTAGAACACACACAAAAGGAGTCGTTCAGAAATGAACGAATCCTTCTTGTGGTATTGTAGACTAGGTCATACCAATGCGATACGACCAGCTAAGTTACATAAGGATGAATATGAGAATCTGTTCGAATTTTTCATCTTATGCTACTTTCCAGTCTTGTCTCAAAGGTAAAATGACCTATACTCCGTTTACTGAAAACAGAGAAAGAGTTACTGAACTCTTGGGACGGATACATGATAATGTATACGGTCCTATGTCTATAAATACCAAGGTTGGTTCTTCATACTTCATTATATTCACTGATCTTCTCTCAGGATTCGGACATATGTTCCTGTTGAAACATAAGTCTGAAACTTTTGAGAAATTCAAGGAATATAAGCTTGAAGTTGAAGAACCAGACGGGTAGAAGCATTAAGTCCTTCGATGTGATCCGAGAGATCATTTTGGATTGATCATGATCTCTCAATCAGAGATTTTCTTAAAAAATTGATCTTTTCTCTTATCCTATAAATAGAAAGGAAAAACAAAAAAAGGAGAGAGAGAACTTGACACAAGCTTCTGCAAAAAAGAGTACAGTGAGATCTTGAGAGAACAAGAGAATTTAATTCTCAAAGAAGAAGACTTTACTCATTGAAACCAGAGGTAAAAAAACAGAGATCATATGGTCTCTCCTTTACCTATCTAAGGGTTTAACCCTTCATTTAAGAACTCAGTTCTCTCCCTAGTTAAGATTTGCAGAAGAAAATATCCCCACAATTTGAGAATTTAATTCTCATCGGGAAGATTTTGCTCTGCAGATTCAAAACCTAGGGGAAAAGAATTAAGTTATAAAAAAAAGAGAGAAGAAGAACGAGAACATATAGGAATTTAATTCCTCCAAAAATTAGGGTTTAGCCCTATTTATAAAGAACTTATTTCTTCCATAAAAAAAATAGTGATGATGATCCAAAATCTTCAAAACCAGAATTGTTAGTACTTAGCACTATTTTGAAGCCTCACGTGTTTCCCACGTGAGTGCTTCAAACGAACAAAGAGAGCAACTAAAACCGCCTCACGTGTTTCCCACGTGAGTGTTAAAGCACCCCAGTATCAAAAAAAGGGGGCAGTCACGTGTTTTGCACGAGAACGTTAGCCAAGTGCTTAGCATTTCTGTAAAAAAAAGAATGGGAGATAAAAGCCAATGAACAGTGCCCATATTTGGGTGCCTCACGCGTGTCACGTGAGCGCCACAAAACTCTAATGTTTAAAACTAATCCAGTGCCCATGTGAAACGCACGTGAGCACTGTATGCCTCAGTGCTTAGCACTGTTGGGTAATTATGGAAACCCAATCTCAGCCCAAATTGGCTAAGTTTTCTGAGGTTAAACCTCTTTGATTCTAAAACAACCAAGCTCATATTGCTCATGTTTTCCCAAACTGACCTTAGTCTCAAAAAATGACTAGTGGTCTTCCATTGATGATATCCTAAATGATATTCATCTTATATCTCCTAAGATAATTTTAGTCTCAAACATGACTAATATTTCTTAGGTCTACAACAGCCCCCCTTTTTCCCCTTAATTATGGGATTTGGTTTAAGGGTATATCTCTCCACACCTCTGATATATGTCGTTGTAATTCTTCAACGTCTTCAGAGAGGTGACAACTCCTTTCATCTCACATTGATACACTTCCAAATTGACGTGCATACCTCAAATCGGATCGCACCCCAAACTGGGCGCATTCCATATCACCATCGTTCACTTTGCCACGTAACAAATACACGTGCGTGCAAGATGAATGTCGGACCGAAATGTCCTTGAACTAATACCCGCCCCCAAATATGGCGATAACGGACCGTAATGTCCCTAAACTAATATTCGCCCCCCATATGGCGAAAAAGGACCGAAACGTCCTTAAACTAATACATCGCCTCAAACATGGCGATAAAGGACCGTGGCGTCTTTAAACTAAAACAAATTGAGCCCTGAATGCTCATACATATTTAAGTCGATCTTAATCTTAAACCAGATTAACGGTCTTTAAATAAACCAAACCCAAATTTAAAATATACGGATTTGGACTGATCCGCGCCCTACGGGCGACGACATAAATTAGTTTCTGTATACAATCCACGGGCAACCTAAACAAACAAAAACACATACGACACGAAGTGAACTTCTGGAGCAGAAGAAAGTGGTTATCGTGATGTGGTAACGTAACTAACTGTAGGGGCATGCGCCTGTAGGGAAGAGCGTCCCCACAATCAAACCCCCCCCCCGCAAAACAAAGGGGAATCTGACGAAGTCACGCTACAACGGCTGCATCCGTCCAAACCTCCGATACACGGTGCCATAAATCAACTTGGCATCTTCGGAGAGGTGGACGGATAAACCCGAATAGCATCTGCCCCCAGAATTCAGGCCAGACATCCCGGCGTCCCAGTCCGTCTTCCGGCGGTGAACAGATTCTGGTACACCCACTGGAACACTTTTCCTCTTTCTACTCCACACTTCGTGTGTCGTGTTCGCGAACAGAATCGCGGTTTGCTATGGTTGCCCTTGGATTTGAGGTACTAAAATTTGGTGTCTTGTTCCTATGCAGAAGAAGAAGAAAATCGATGGATTCCAACTGCACAACTTACAACAGCAACTCCTGCTCCGCCCCAACTGGTGGGGTGACTTATGGGCCTAACGCGGCCTCCATCTTTTCAATGCCGGTAGGACAAGTAACTCAAGACACTACCGGATTGTTCTTTGGGACCATGATCCAACCAACGAGTTTCAGCGCCCCAGCGCCGCAAAACGAAGCTCCCGAGAAGTCGATCTTCGATCGACTTGCAACCACAACGGCCCCTTTCAACGGGTCGTCCAAATACGATGCCTCAGTCTTCAAAAGGCTGAGCCGAACCTCAAAAGTCTCAGTCTTCAAAAGGCTGAGCCAGAACCAAAATAGGCTCGCAAATTGGCTCGTCATACCTGAAGGGGCTATCCCAAAACGGATAGCCCTCCCAACTCCTCCTGTAGGTGAAGCCGTCAAAAGCGCTTCCCCCATCAGAAGATCGGTCTTCAGAAGATTGGTCGTTCTTCCGCAAACCCTACCAAGGACGTCAGTCTTCAAGAGGCTGACACCAGCAACAGTCCCTCACCAAAGCCAGGGACATGAAGAAGCTGCTTCCAAAAATGAGGCGGTCCTGTCTGCATGACACGCTCGACGTCGCTACTGGCACTGGATGAGAAAAGCTGGGGGCAACTCCCCCTGTGGACTTACTCCGCTAGCTCCAATGGTGAAAGTTGACGCTACTGTTCCAACCGGGGACAACTCTCCCTGTGGACTTACTCCGCTAGCTCCAATGGTGGAAGTTGACGCTACTGTTCCAACCGGGGACAACTTTGATCTTTTCAGGAGGGTGCGCAATAACTCTCCAACGGCGATGTTAAAGAAATCGCCCCCGCCTGCAGAAACCACAGTGCAGGCAAAGACGGAGCACCCCCATCAACGGCTCTCCTCATAAATTCACAGGGTCTGGCAAAAAGTCCAGGACTCCGTGATTGACCAGAACTTCTCTTGTCGACCGAAGAAATTGAAGGCTCGGAAAGAGAAAGACCATCCCTCTGTCATACAGCGATGGGCTTCTTCTACATAGGTGCTTGTCATAATGGCTCCTTCAACTTCAACCTTCCATAAAAGGACGAGGCCGAAGAAAATTCCACCGCCGACAGCATACTCCAAAGGCGATGGACCCAAACGCCCCAAGTCTGGGGGCATGATCGTGCACACGGTTTATATGGCTTCCGGAAAAGAGGAAAGCCGTGCTTCCGTAGGTCATCGGCCGCAAACTCGGTCACTGAAAAAAGATCAGGAGCAACTACAAAAGCTCCAAGAGATGCTGACCAAAATGACAACACTCACTGGGCAGAAAGAAAGTCCGGATTCAACAGCCGAACAGCGCCAAGAACAGGAGACCGATACAGAGTTCATGTGAAGGGTGCTTGAAAGAAAAGAAAAAGAAGCTGCTGACCAAGCCGCCAATATAAAGCAGATAACGCTCTTGTTCCAGGATATTATTGGAATGATGATTCAGCCAAAACCCTCAGCTGAGGATCCACCAATAATCATCGAAGATGACAGAGGTGAAACATCAAACCCTCTTCAAGCTCTATCAGTGGCCAGGGAGGAAACGATCTCCAAGGCTGCTCTTGATGATTACACCGCACAACAAACACGAGCTCATCAAGAGAATGAAGCGGCCGGCCAAACTGTCAAAACTGGGCGACCGTACCCAGGATGGTATGACCAAATCAAGTACCCTCCGGGATATATGATCTCCAAATTCCATGTGTACAAGGGGACATGCAACCCTCATCAGCACATCACGCAGTTCAGAGCTCTGTACGACAACACTGGAGGCGACGACAAACTACTGCTTCACTAGTTCGTTGGTAGCCTATCGGAGACAACTTTCGAATGGTACCCGGAGCTCCCAAATGACTCCGTAAAGACATTCACAGAGATGGAGCTGCTGTTCACACAGCGGTTCGCTAGCGCAAGTGAGCCCGCCCCGATCACGCCTTTAATCAATGCCAAGGTAATGCCAGGAGAAACCTGGGTCCAATATGCGATCCGGTGGCGGAACCTGTGGTCAAAGTGCGAACAACGAATCGAAGAATCCCCTGCCGTGGGCATGTTCATCGGGACCCTAGATCCACAAACGACTGTGTCCCAGTTCATGACGTTCTTCAAGCCGACGACCTTCCAGACTTTGATTGATAAACTGGCCCAAATGGACCAAATGGGTCACAGACCTTCCTCCTCAAGTAAGGACCCTCAAAACGCTAAAGGTAAAGGGAAAGAGGCCTTCATCGTCAACACTCAACAACAACCCAGCGACTTAAAGCCGGCAGTTTGCCAAAACAATGCACGTCCATGCCTATCCCTGGAAGAAAGGCTAGGACGCGCTTACTCGCTTCCCCACGATAAGACCAGAAGACTATTTGAGTTGGCAATGCGTAACAGACTCATCACGTTGCCAGACCCACGGCGTCCACCACAACCCGGCGACGTCAACAACCCCAACTACTGCTCCTATCACAGAATGGTAAGCTACCCAATTGAGAATTTCTACATCTTCAAGAATTGGGTCGAGGACCAATATCAACAGGGGAAGTTCGCGCTTTCTGAGAACTGGAGGGTGAACCAGCCACAGGAGCACACTCCCAAAAAGGTGGATGCACTGGGGACATCATGCTTGCTTGTGGAAGAAACTCCACGGGAAATTGTTTTTTCAGCAAAGACCAAAAGAATGCTGAAGGATCCACAGGCATGTCCGGCGGTCAGGTGGGAGTGCCCACTTGAACCTGAAATCATCGAAGGGATGCTGAAACTACGTCCTATACCGAAAGTTGTTGACGAAAGGCAAAATCCAAAAGTCAAGCCTTCAAAGTCTTCGAAGAAAAAGAAGAAGACCAAGAAACCTATGCAGCCTGCCGAGTATGACGACAAGCGCACAAACATACAAAAGTATATCGACGCGTTAGAGAAGTACAAGCAGAAGGCGTGGACACCAGTCACCCTCAAAGAGTTTCTCAAGTATATTCTTAAGAACGAAGATAGTGACAACGATGAGGAAAATGACTCATCAGAAGAAATCGAAGACAATATAGCAAGGTGCCACATGGTCTCCCATTCATTATTAAATGGAGAAGAAGCCCCCTCAGTGTCAGAAAACAATGCAGAGGAACTGGGGGCAGATGCGGCACTAAAATCACCAGAACTGCCAGAAGAAGACCCGATCGATAGGCTGTTAAACGAAGCCTTTCAGAAAAGAAAAGCTGGACGAGAACGCGAAACATCCATGTTCCCCTCCGAAAGACGCGTGAGACGGTCAGTCTTGCCTGAGATTCGGGGCAGATGCTATTTGGTTTTATCCGTCCACCTCTCCGAAGATGCCAAGTTGATTTATGGCACCGTGTATCGAAGGTTTAGATGGATGCGGCCGATGTAGTAGACTTCATCAGATTCCCCCTCGCTTGAGGGGTTTTTGATTGTGGGGACGCTCTTCCCTGCAGGCGTAAGCCCCTGCAGTTAATTACGCTACCGCATCGCGGTAACAACTTTTTCCTTCTCCAGCTGGTCACTTCGTGTCGTGGGTGTTTGTTTTGTTTGTGGTTGCCCGTGGATTGTATACGGAGACTAAGTTATGCCGTCGCCCGTAGGACGTGGATTAGTCCAAATCCGTATTTTCTTAGATTTGGGTTTGGGGTTTTGGTTTAAGGATACGTTAGCCATATTTGAGGCTAAGATCAACTTAAACGTTTGTTAAGCATATGTTAGTCTAATTTCCAGACTAAGATCAACTTAACGGGATCGTTTAGATCCAACAAAAGAGCATTTGGGGGCTCTATTGTTTAGTTTAGTGACATTGCGGTCGATTGCCGGTTTAGGGACATGGTGGTCCATTGCCAGTTTAGGGACATGGTGGTCCAACATTCCCATTTTGGGGACGAATATTGGTTTAAGGACGCATTAGTCCATGAGTTTAAGGACCCCACAGTCCGTATTACCAGTTTAGGGACATGGTGGTCTAACATTCCCATTTTGGGGACGAATATTGGTTTAAGGACGCATTAGTCCATGAGTTTAAGGACCCCACAGTCCGTATTACCAGTCTAGGGACATGGTGGTCCAACATTCCTATTTTGGGGACGAATATTGGTTTAAGGACGCATTAGTCCATGAGTTTAAGGACCCCACAGTCCGTATTACCAGTTTAGGGACATGGTGGTCCAACATTCCCATTTTGGGGACGAATATTGGTTTAAGGACGCATTAGTCCATGAGTTTAAGGACCCCACAGTCCGTATTACTAGTTTAAGGACATGGTGGTCCAACATTCCCCTTTTGGGGACGAATATTGGTTTAAGGACGCATTAGTCCATGAGTTTAAGGACCCCACAGTCCGTATCAATGTGTGGTTGTCGGGACCCGTCACCTCTCTGACGACGTTGAAGGATTACAACGACAAATATCAGAGGAGTTCAGAGATGTACCCTTGAACCGGGTGTAAATTGATTTAGGAGAGCAGTTGTGCTCAATTCAATTTAATTTGAGGACTTATGGCCAGAATTGGGCTAGGTCCAGTTGAAAATGTTCAACATTTTATTTGTATTGGGCCTATTAGGCCTTTATTTGGGCTCTGCCTTTGTTTAATAATGCATAGCATTTTTGGTTTGGTCTGATAGACCTTTTAATTGGGCTCTGCCCTTTTCTGATAATGCATTGCATTTAATAGTCTGACAGTGAGCCACGTGGCCTGTCATGCGCTTTGCGCCGATTGAGGAGCGCAAGGCGCAAGCTGATGTGTAGGTGACACGTGTCACGCTCTGGTGAACGCAAGTCTGTTAGCGCAGTGCGCTGCGCAAGTGCGCTGCGCAAGTGCGCTGCGCTATTGCGCTGCTGACACGTGACGCGCTCTGGTGCAGTGCGCCAATCCAAGGAGCGCAACAGCGCAAATCAAAAGTGCAAAGCACTGTACAGTAGCGCAGAGCGCATCTTGATCACATTTAGATCAAAGAAAGAATCTTTTTCGAAGTTCTACCTCAAGATTCCAGAACCGATAGTTCATCAAAAGGCAATGCCTTTATATAGATCAAAAGATCTAATGAAGAAGTAAATTACTTCTTTTTTTATTATTTTTTTTATTCAAGATCTTGATCTTGTTCTTAGATCTTTGATCTTTTTTAGAAGAACTTCTTCTTTTTTCAAAGGTTCACCTTTTTCTTTTCTTCGAGTTCTCCTCAAAGTTTTAGAGGAGTTCTTTGTATCTCTATCTCTGTGTATGTGTCTATGTGTTTTAGACTTGAAGTCTAGGGTCCTTTATATAGGGCCAAATGATTTGTTGAATTGGTTAGAGAGATCTTTCTCTGATTGATTTGGGAATATTTCCCACCGTTGGATCTTTGATCCTAAGGCTTCTGTTTTACAGAAGATAATCTTCTTGTTTTTAACAAGATTGTAAAGATCTTTCCATAATTTTATTGTTTAGATGCTGGCATAGTTGGCGCAAGCGCACCTGCGCTTGACACGTGTGGCGCAGCGCAGAGTGCAACGAAACTGCGCTAGCGCAACCGCGCTACCGCAACCGCGCTCACACGTGTCGCTCAGCGCAGAGCGCAGCGCAACTGCGCTAGCGCAACCGCGCTGACACGTGTCGCGCAGCACAGAGCGCAAGTTATCTGAAGCGTTGCTTCCTTTATTTTAAAATTTGAATTTTATTATTATTATTTTTTTTAAAACAGAGCCTTTCTCTGATTGGGAGAAACAGAAGCGTTGCTTCATTTCCCGCCTTGGAATTTGAACAGTGCTTTGCTCTGAAAGGGAGATTTTCTCCTTTATTATTTATTTATTTATTTATTTTTTCTTTTATTGTTATTATTTTATAAGGAGCGGGTTTTGAGCCAAAATTTTGGCGGGAACAATCCATATACGAAAAGGCTAAGCGTCAACGTCAGGATAATGAAGTTGCGGCGAGGATGAGTCATAAAGTACTCCAACCAAACTGAAGTACACCTGCGACACATAAGAACCGGATCAAAGCAGAGAAGCGGTTCACCAAAGCCCTGTCAATGGGAATGAAACTGCCATGTCTTATAGGGAACACTCCTGGGGTTATATGCCTCGACGGAGAGGATTCACATCCAAACTACTACCTATATCATCGAAGGATTACCCACCCCACCGAAGAATGCAGTGCCTTCAAGAAGTGGTGACAAGGATATATTGCCCATTAAAAACACATCAAGAGGATGAGGCGCGAAGCTTGTCGACTGTAAAAAAGTGCGGCAAGTGCACGTGAGAAAATGACTAGCAACTGTCATATGGTTGATACCAGTTCGGAAGGGGATAAATCCTAGGTTCTTACCTTTGGGAGACTCTGAGGACGAAATGACCCTCAACCCTCTCTTCAAAGACTCCACCTCCGAAAAAGAAGAGGGGGAGAAGAACTATCGGAACATTCAGTTGCGTAACCGCACGCTTCCTGAAAAGAACCTCAGACCTACAAACAAAGGTTCGAGCCAAAGAGACAAAGGGAAAGAAAAAATCCCTGAGGAAATCACCCTCGATGATGGAGTCGTCAAAGTGCTCGCAGCCAATGACCCGCCTAAGAAAAACAAGGTGGATTACAATGTCATAGCACATCTGAGAAAAATGCCCTCATAACTGAGCATACTAGATGCTCTCCTCCTCTAGTTCAAAGAGGCACGAGATTCTCTGATCAAGTCATTACAAGAGCCTGATCGGTTCCAAGATTTTCTCACAGAAAAGAAGATGAAGGATGAGCTGGCAGAGGTTCACACAGCCGACATTACATTCAGCGATGAAGATCTCCTCCTTAGAACGTGCGAGCATAATCGCCCGTTATATGTCACCGGGTACTGCCACGACATCAAGATAGGCAAAATCCTTGTCGACAACGGATCCTCCATCAATCTTCTCAACGTGAAAGTGCTGAAGGAGATTTGCATGAACGTTCAGCACTTGGCCCGAGACAAAAATTACCATCTCCGGGTTTGACTCACAGTCGTCACGGACGCTTGAGTCCGATACTGACGTTACGCTTCGGGCTGCTCGTCATTGACATGAAATTTCATATCATTGATGCCAAGAATTGCTATAATGCTCTGCTCGGCAGGCCTTGATTACATGAGTACAACGTCATCCCTTCTACACAACATCAGTGTATGAAGTATTTCAAAGACGACTTAGAATACACCGTCACGGGAGAACTAAACCCGTTCTCCATAAACGAGGTTCGAAAATATGAAGACGCAAAGTACTTCTTACCAGATTTCAAAGATATGGAGAGGTGTCATAAGCCGGAGGATAAACGGAAGTCCATTGCCACCATCCCGATCTTTGGGAGCGACATCGAGGAAGATGAAGAAATAGTCTACTCGGGGCAACCCCAAGACAATAGGCCCGTACTATCTACTCGTATTTCGGTCTTTGGCAGCGACTCTGAAGACGAAGCTAATGCCGTTTTCTCTATCCGCCCGTCGGTGCAAATCCTCGCCAGAGCAGATCAGAGCCTGCAAATCACAATGGCTGCCCCTCGGCATTATAAAGAACTTGATGCGCTCGATACATATAGCATACAAAAACTACAGACTTTCTACGTGCCTCCCACGCGAAGAGGTGAAAAAGCGATCCTCTTCTACCAATCTATGGAGGCCAAAGTAGAAAAAGAAGTCAGGAATGGTGCCGATTTTGCACTCGACAGGCTTCAACCAATCCGTCTGCCAAGATACTACATGGAGGGATAGAAAAGGCTGTTAAGATGCCAAAGTGTACCCCTTGAAGAAACTGTTCGAAAAGCCCATTTCTACAAAAAAGATTTGGGATATTCCCGGGACTCAGCGAAAGATGCACAATGGGAAGATGGAGACAACGGGGCTCGGATACGTTCGGTCCAAGAAATGAGAGCAGTTCCACAGCTGCTGCATCATAAACAGCTCCAGCGAAGGGGAAAACGCTCTTCCGAATGGCCGTGATGTTGTAACAGAGCGAAATGCCGCTCTAAAAACGTTAAGTCCGTCGCTCAAAGAACAAATAGACAAGGTAATAGAAGATGCTTGTCAAAGAAGCCGAGACAATCACAACCGCGAAATGGCTATTTATGAAAAAACTAGGACGCAGCGCCTCAATCAGCAACTTGCAGAGAAAGATGACTACAATGCCCTTTATCCCCAGCTCGCTGTATGTCCTCGCAAAAAGGAAAAATCCCAAAATAAAGGCAAAAACAGGACAAAGAGCGCAAACAACGTTCGCAAACAACAAGGCAGATCTAAGAAGCCGCGCTATCAAGAAAAACTTGGTTAGAACCCATCCTTTATAAAGAAGATGGGTCGGGAATACTCCTTCCCCCAAGACAAGATAAGAAAAATATTCAACCTTGTCATGAAGCACCAAATGATGACGCTTCCGGAGTCTTGGCACCCTGGACAAATAAATGAGGTCCATCACCCGGATTATTGCTCCTATCACCGAGCCATAGGTCATCCCCTTGAAGACTGCTTCACCTTCAAAGACTAGGTCAAAGACCAATATCAACAAGGCAGGTTCGCTTTATCCGACAGCTGGAGGGTAACCCCACCGCAGAAGCATGAGCCAAAGAGGACCTATACCGTGAGGATAGGACCGGCTCAATATTAAGGATGGAAGCGAACCCGTACCTGCCATGTGATAACACTCTCAAAGGAGGGAGGGCACGAGACTATAGATGATCCCTTCAAGTGCTTAGCAAATGAAGACGGGGACGAGGTGATCTAAAAGTTTCCACCAGCACCAAAAGAGCTGGAAGACAGGATACACACTACGGCGGACAACCTAAGGAAAATTGACTTAAGGACGGAAAATGAGCCGAGGCCAACGTTCGTCAGTGAGCTGCTATCTAAAAAATAGGTAGCCACGTTAAAAGATGTGCTCATGCAATATAAAGACTGCTTTGCATGGAACTATTTCGAAATGCTAGGTCTAGATCCAAAGGTGGCAATACATAAACTGGCCATATCGCCGAACATAAATCCAGTCAAACAGGCGCCAAAAAGAATGTGGCTCAAATTTGAGATAAGTATCAACGCTGAAGTCAATAAACTAATCGATTCTGGCTTCATCCTAGAGGTTTAATATCTCGACTAGATCGCTAACATCATTCCGGTGATGAAGAAAAATGGGACGGTGCTCATCTGCGTGGACTTTCGGGACCTCAACAAAGCTTACCCGAAGGACGACTTCCCAGTACCTGTTACTGAACTGATGATCGATAACACGTTTACCCATGAGGTCTTCTCCTTCATGGATGGATCTTCATGATACAATCAAATAAAAATGCATCCTGAAGATCAAAAGCATACTGCCTTCCGGACTCCACTGGGCATATTCTGCTACAAGGTGATGCCTTTCGGTGTAAAGAACGCTAGCGTTACCTAATAGAGGGCCATGAAAAACATCTTTGATGACCTCATCCATGAGATCATCGAATGCTACATTAACGACCTTTTGGTGAAGAGCAGATCTCAAGAGGAGCTTTGGGAGCATCTAAAGATAGTGTTCTAACGTCTTCGGAAGTACAATCTGAAGATGAATCCTTTGAAATGCGCGTTTGGAGTCTTCTCATGCAAATTCCTAGGGTTCATCATATGGCACCGGGGTATCGAAATCGATCCCTCAAAGATCAAGACAATTGTGGAAATGCCCATGCCGAGAACCCTTAAACAACTGCGCTTTCTTCAAGGAAAGCTCGCATATATCCGGCGGTTCTTAGCCGACCTCTCCGGGAAATGCCGTCCCTACAACCATTTGATGAAGAATGGAACCCCGTTCGTCTGGGATCAAAAGTGCCAAAATGCACTAGACGAAATCAAGCAATACCTGCAAAATCCGCCGGTATTGACCGCTCCGGTTAAGGGAAAACCCCTTATCCTATATACAACAATCCTTGAGGGTTCTCTAGGCGCTTTATGGGCATAAGAAAATGATTAGGGAAAGGAGAGAGCTTTGTACTATTTGAGTCGAGTTCTTCTGCGGGCAGAAAACAACTACTCCCCCATCGAAAAGCATTGCCTGGCACTGATCTCGCGATAACGATGCTCAGGCATTACGCCTTGGCGCATGAGGTCCATCTTATATCAAAGGTGGATCCTCTCAAATATCTGATGTCAAGAGCCATACTAACAGGAAGGGTTGCCAAATGGACCTTCCTCCTGATGGAGTTCTTGATAACGTATCGGCCTCTCAAAACAGTGAAAGGCCAGGCCATTGCCGAATTTCTCGCCGAGCATCCGATACCAGCTGACTCCCCTTTAAATTGCGAGTTGCCGGATGAACATGCGTTCGACACAATCAAAGGAGAGAAAGAAGAAAACGACTCCCGATGAGAACTCTACTTCAATAGAGCATCTTCCATGAAGAGGCGAAAGTAAAAAAACCCATAATCAAAGCCGGGGTGGGCCTTATCTTCGTGACTCCGTAAGGAGGGATATTGCGTTACGCCCTCTCCTTAACGGAGCCAAAGACTTATAATGAAGCGGAATATGAAGCCTTGATAGTAGGTCTCGAGATCGCTGTCGGCATGGGAATCAAAAACCTCTTCATAAATGGAGACTCCTAACTGATCGTTAGCCAGGTAAATGGCGACTATCAGACATGCAAGCTAGAGATGATAAAGTATGGCGAAAGAGCGCAACAACTATTGACACAAATCCCTACCTACATTCTGGAGAGTATACCGCGTGCAGAAAACAGCAAGGCGGATGCGTTGGCTAAATTGGCTAAGAAATTAGCCAACGAAGACCTCGATGACGTAAAGATCATCGTGCAAAGTCGCAGGATCCTCGCGCCAACAGATATATCCTCGGAAGACTTACCAAAGCTATCCGAAGGAAAAGAAATGACCGAATAAGTAGCCCTTCAAATAGAGGACGAAGCAAAGGTCAAGGACTGGAAGGAAGTCTTCATATACTGCTTCAAATCTCGACGAACGCTTGAAAATGCATCGTCTAGACATCAGCTCATGAAACGAGCTATGTCGTTCGCCTTCGTCAATGATACTCTATATAAGAGATCGTTCAACGGTCTATGGCTAAGATGTCTGGGGCCATAAGAAGCGAAGAAAGTCATCCATGAAACTCACGACGGACTCTGCGGTTCTCACCAAGCTGGGCCAAAGATGAAGCTGAAGATCAAAAGAATTGGATATTATTGGCCCACAATGATTCAGGACTGCCTCAAATATGCGAAGCAGTGCTACTCGTGCCAAATTCATAGGGACTTCATACACCAGCATCCGAACCCGCTACACCCAACAGTAGCTAGCTGACCGTTCGAAATATGGGGAACCGATATAATTAGCCCCATTGAACCAGCATCGTCCAAAGGACATCGGTTCATATTGGTAACGACCGACTACTTTTCTAAGTGGGCAGAAGCAGTACAATTAAGGGAGGTGAAGACGGAGTATATCCTCCATTTCTTCAGGACACATGTCATCTACCGGTTCGGCACTCCGCGACGAATTATCTCGGATAATGGGCCGGCCTACAGGAGCCATAAAATCAGCCTCTTCGCATAACAACATAAAATAGATTAGAGATACTCTTCAGCCTATAATCCTTATGCCAACGGTCTAGCCGAAGCTTTCAACAAGACCTTGACGAAGGTTATAAAGAAAACGATGTCCAGGAAAAAAAAGAATGGCACGAAAGGCTGCAAGAAGCTCTTTGGGCATACCGCACAACGTTCAAAACAGCTACGAATACAACACCATACATGTTAGTATTCGGCACGGAAGTAGTGCTCCCACTGGAAATAGAGCTCCCCTCTCTACGAGTAGCAGTTCGATATGAGCTGACGGATGAAGAAAATGCTCATCTTAGGCTTGAGGAACTCAACGCTCTCGATGAAATTCGCCTTATAGCACAGCAAGACCTGGAGGCTTATAAGGCAAGGATGACACGATCATATGAAGGACTGACCAGGCCGAGAACATTCCGCCAAGGTGAACTTGTACTATTCGTCAAAAGACCAATGATCCCCAATCGTGCAAAACGGGAGAAATTCGAGCCGAACTATGAAGGCCCGTACATCATAGACAAAGTCTACCAAGGTGGAGCCTACCTGCTCATGGATATGCATGGCGAAAGACCCTTCCGGCCAATAAACGGCCGGTTCCTCAAAAAATACTACGCTCGACGAGTCATGACTGAGGTCAATGATAGATGACGATGCTTGTGTCCGCTCGCTATCTTCCTGAGTCAAAAACTCTGAATAGTATGTAAAAAAAAACGGTCGCCTCAAATATGGCGACATTGGACCGAGACGTCCTTAAACTAAAAATTCGTCTCAAATATGGCAACAGCGGACCGAGATGTCCTTAAACTAAAACCGGTCGCCTCAAATATGGCGACATCGGACCGAGATGTCCTTAAACTAAAAATTCATCTAAAAAACGGCGATACTGGACCGAGAAGTCCTTAAACTAATCGTTCGCCTCAAATATGGCGACAACGGACCGAGATGTCCTTAAACTAAAAATCCGCCTCAAACATGGTAATAACGGACCGAGATGTCCCTAAACTAGCACATCACCTCCAAAACGGTGATATGCTTCCTTGAGATCTATATTGCAATCGAAGTCTCAACGATAGAGGTTAGAACTCAAATCCCACTGGCTACGTAGCTACTTTAGCGATGAAGCCACCCCCAAATCCCACCTGTAAATAGATAGGTCACCCGTGGTGAAACTACTTTCGAGAGTTCCATCGTTCGTTAAAAAAACAGTATGTCCACAAGCAAAATGGGCACAGATGAAAACCCGAAAGGACGCCGTGAGTAAAAACAGCAGGGCTACCGGCGAGTTTGTGAAAACCAGGAAGGGCACAATCTCATTAAAAACGGTATATCCACAGGTAAAATGGGCACGGATGAAAACCTGAAAGGGCGCTGTGAGTAAAAACAGGAGGACTGTCGGCAAGTTTGTGAAAACCCGAAAGGGCGCGAAATCGTAAAATAAAAATTCATATGCACTTGCAAAGTCCTCTCGACCTTATGAGGAGAAAATACCCACGTGAGAGCCTTATGACTAATAGAGGAGCAACACACTTACGAATCCTCATGATTCCTAAGGAGAAATTACACTTGCGAGATCCTCACGACTCGTAAGGAGAATTCCCCTTATGAGACCCTCACGGCTCATAAGATTCAAAAGCCTTAAGCTATAGGGATCTGAACCTGTTCTTAAGCCATCACATTCCCCAAAGTTGCCCTACAGGCGGTCCAATATTGACCCTTGTATACAATCCACGGGCACAAATAAACATTTTCCCATCAAGTTTTACTAATGGCGAGAAATGTCCCCATATGGTGAACGACACTTATAAGTCCTCTCGACTTATAAGGAGAAAACACTCTTGGAAGATCCTTATAACTTACGAGAGAAAATATCCCTTGGGAATCCCCACAATTCCTAAGGAGAAAATACACCTACGGGATCCTCATGACTCATAGGGAGAAATACCTTTATGAGACCCTTACGGCTCATAAAGTCAAAAAGCCTTAGTCGACAGGATCCTAACCCTATTTGCTAAGCCGTCTTTGTTCAAATCGACAAAGGCAAATGATGATTCGCTCCTGGTAATATCCCAGTTGCAGCGATGTTGATGCCTAAACAGGTGCCAAACCCTAAGTCCTTTCACGACAAATGATGATTCGCTCCTGGAAACATTCCAGTCGTAGCGATGCTGATGCTAAGGTTAGTATCAGATTCCAAACTCGCAATAAAAAAAAGCAACGAGTAGCAAAAAAAATGCATATGAAATAGCCGAAATGATGGGGCAACTCGCAATAAAAATCAGCGAGCAAAAAAATATGCATATGAAAACAGCCGAAATGATTGGGCAACTCGCAATAAAAAGCAGCGAGTAAAAATATAAAAAAATAGTCGAAATGATTGGGCACTGCGGATGAAAAGCCGAAATGATTGGGCAATCGCGACTTTCGCGATAAAAAAGGCTAAAAAGATAGAGCATCATGGAAATAAAAAAAATGAAATGAAAATTTTCTTTGCCCTGCAGGTGAGTCCATACTGACCCCTGTATACAATCCATGGGCACAAATGAAAGAGGGAACCATATTTTCCCACCAGACTTTGTTAAAGGGAGAGTTAGATCTCAACGGCAACATCTACAGCTTAGAGATCACCTCGGCGTTCTTTCTCATGCCAACAGGATGTAGATGCAACGTCAACAAAAGCTCCAACGAGCCAAATCAAAATGGAGCTATGGCAAATTCCTAGCTCCAAGTCTTGTCGGTTCATATACAACCTAAAAACTACCACGGTATTTCTTCTCATTCCATCAGGGTGCAGACGCAACATCAACAAAAGCTCCAACGAGCCAAATCAAAATGGAGCAATGGCAAACTCCTAGCTCCAAGTCTTGACGGTTCTTATACAACCTAAAGACTACCCCGGTGTTCCTTCTCACTCCATCAGGATGCAGACGTGACGTCAACAAAGCTCCAACGAGCCAAATGAAATTGAAGCAATGGCATATTCCCAGCCTCAAAGTCTTGACGACAACTCATATAAAGCCTAAGAGACTATCGGAGATCATCCCACACCAGCGCGGAGTGGTTATAACTCATCGGGGCTCCAAATTGAGCCTAACCTCAAGTAAAAAATGACATGGCAATTCCTAACGCTTGCTCTTCCGACAGTAATATAGCCTAAGGAGATTAGTTGAAGACGTGTTGTCCATCCCCTGAAGGGAACAGAGACACGACAGTCGCCGGGTTACTCGAACAACAGCTTAAAACTGTATATCGAGGAATACATCAACCAACGCGACGGTACCATGGACAAACCCTAGTACCACAAAACCTAACGGACCTTTGTCGCAAAGAACATGGGTTATCTATATATAACGTTGGACAAGTTTGCCTGTAAACCCAAGGAAGGTAAACTGAATAAACTCCGAAATGAGTACATAAACTAGAAACTCCGAAACGAGTGAATAAATCACAAACTCCAAAATGAGTACATAAACTATTAACTCCGAAATGAGTGAATAAACTACAAACTCCAAAATGAGTACATAAACTAGAAACTCCGAAACGAGTGAATAAACTTCAAACTCCGAAATGAGTACATAAACTAGAAACTCCGAAATGAGTGAATAAACTACAAATTTCGATATGAGTACATAAACTAGAAACTCCGAAACGAGTGAATAAACTACAAACTCCAGATGAGTACATAAACTACTTTACGTCAAGTCAAGACAGAAAGGCGCAAGTATGAAATGAAATTTGTGTTTTATTCATAAATCAAAATGAATACAAGATACAAAAGAACAAAATAAGAAAATATACTGCGACAAAATTTTTTAAGCTGATGGACGGTTCAATAAGCCAGCATGTTCGTCATTCTTCCGCCGGACTTTCGCTTCAAGCTCTATCAACATCACGAGCTGAGTCCTTACCTGTGCCTGTTGGTTCTGATATAAAGAAAATCGACTTTCAAGCTCTTTCTCGGCAGCCTTATGGGCCTCGACCATCTCGCGTATAAAAATAACGGCTTTATCAAGAGCCACCACCTCCGTAATGGCCTCCTGAAGAACTCGCCAAATTTCATAAGCACGAGTAGTCTTGTCGGTGAGTTGGGCTTGAAGTTCCCCTAAAGTTTTTGAAGCCAGTTCCCTCGCCGATAACTTTCGATTGAGCCTTTTTCTCACATGACTTGAGATTGGCTGCACATCGGTCAATCCATCCACGCAGGCTGACCTTTACTGACGAAATGTCGGAGGGAAGGCATATGCATTCAACCCCATGTAGGGAAGCCTCAACTTGACGACAGTACTCGACCCAAGCACACACGAACGCTTCGTCATGATTGGTGGCAAGAACAGACAAAAAAGCATTGGATTCAACAGCGAATTCTTCGGCCGTAATGGAGGTACCCATGCGAAGATCTTCAATAAGAGTCGCCAGCGAATGAATGCTTTGTTTTGCCATCCTCTCAGACATGCGTCGGGCGTAAGGGCCTGATGGCATGGAAATCCGGGATTCCAATGGGGTCAGGATTGGAAAAGCTGTAAGCATACATGTATGGTTAGTTGCCTTTCTAAACATAGAACAAGTAAAAGAACGCCAATACTAAAGCGTCACTTACCCACGGAAGGCGGATTTGAGAGATCCCCAGGTCCATCAAGAACTTCAACCTCGTCGTCAGCTTCTAGAACAACGGTTTAAATAGAGGGTGCATCAGCATCATTATGAAAATATAAAACGAAAAGGCAAAAGAATACCAACCTTGACCAGAAGAAAGGACTATGCTCTGTAGAGGTATCGCTTGCGGGGCCGCCATGTTAAGTAAACGCTGGAAAGTTTTCTTCGGAGAAAGATCCACAATAGAGGATGCCAGCTCCCACAATTTTGAGAGAAAGAAAGGTTCAGACATATGGAAGGATCGTTAAACAAAAAATGTAGATGTATATAAGATTACCTTCGATACTTCGTTCGCTTTAAATTGGAGGGATGGCAGCTTCGGTGATCTCCTCTACACCCTCTGGTGCATCACTGGAGATATCCATTGAATCTATCACCGATGTGGAAATATCTGTTGGAGGAACATATGCCATCATCTAGGGCTCCAAGGCGTGGATGTCGGCTTCGGTGATCTCCTCTACACTCTCTGGTGCGTTACTAGAGATATCCACTGAATCTATCACCGATGTGGCAATCTCTGTTGAAGGAACATAGGCCATCATCGGGGGCTCCAAGGCGCAGCTGACGGCCTCGGTAATTGTCACGACCCGAAATAGTCCGTGACTGGCACTTGAATCATATGAAGTCTATAGGACCCCATCTAATCCAAGTAAGCCAAAAAGCCCAGAAATCTAAAACCATTTTTAAGTAATAAATAAAGGAAATAGTTTTAAGAAGTGAAGAAAATAAGTTTCTAAAACAAGGGTTTTAAAATAGGTAAGTCGAATATGCACTATAAATCCTCCATATCTTTTCTAAAAATTTTGGCAGAGTTTCCTTTGTAAATACTGGCCCCGAACGGGGTACAACAAGAATAATATATATGCAATGATAAAAGGCATCCCCAAGCGGGAGCTAGCTCTTCGTCAATCGACGGTCACAACCACGCAAGCAATATAATATACAGCGCCAAAGGGCGAGGATCAAAACTCAAAGGAAAACTCCAAATCAGCATGAAAACCATAATACTACAACGTGCGACTCTAAGGTCGAAATAATACACAACTGGTTTTCTAAGTCTGAAACAATATACAAGTTTTGGTTGATGGAATTACTAGATACAACTGAATAAAATAATACAAGGGTGGCCACGATGCGAGTGAACCCACCTACCAATGCAATCACCCAGAAAGGAAGCAGTGTGCCAGAAAAGGCGCAATGAACCTGTACGGCAAAACCTGCAAGAACTGTGGCACAACGGGGGTGAGTTGCCAACTCGTGAATAGAAAACATCACAGAGCAGAAATCGTATGTATAACACAATCCTAGGTCAATACGATCAATATATATATAAACCTCAATGAATAAATCTGAAGCATGATAAGGTGGCAATGTACAACAACAACAACAACAACTGAGCCTTTTATCCCAAGCATATGGCGTAGGCTACATTAACCAACATGAGAATCACGCCGGGTCCAGCACATGAATCCTCTGCCTCCACTCACTCCTATCGAACAATATACTTTCATTGAGTCCTTTGGCAACCATATCGTTTCGTATCACCTCCATCCATGTTTTCTTCGGTCTCCCTTTTGCCCTTTTGCTATTGCCCATATCGAGAGTATCTATTCGTCGGACCGGTGCTTCCATAGGTCTGCGTCGTACATGACCAAACCATCTTAGCCGGTTTTCCCGCATCTTCTCCTCCACAGGTGCGACACCAACTTTTGTACGAATATCCTCATTTTGCACCTTATCTTTTCTAGTGTTACCACACATCCAATGAAGCATGCGCATCTCCGCTACGTGCATCTTCTGTGTATGATTCTTCTTAGGATCCCAGCATTCTGTACCATATAATAAGGCAGGCTGAATAGCGCTCCGATAAAACTTCCCTTTCAATTTTAATGGAAAGTTACGATCACACAAAATCCCTGTTGCACTCCTCCATTTCAACCAACCATCTTGGATCCTTTGATTAACATCACTATCGATCTCCCCATTCTTTTGGATGATGGAACCTAGATATCTAAACTGGTCGCTCGGTGATATCTCTTGCCCTTCCAATGTTATACCAATATGGTTTTGACTTCTCTGGTTACTAAATTTGCAATGCATATATGCTGTATTGGACCTGCTCAATCTGAATCCCCGAGATTCCAATGTTTGCCTCCATAATTCCAATTTGGCATTAACCCCTGCTTTCGTCTCATTTAATAGAACAATATCATCAGCGAATAGCATACACCAAGGTACCTCATCTTGGATAGTTCTAGTAAGCTCATCCATCACGATGGTAAACAGGAATGGACTTAATGCAGATCCTTGATGTAAACCAATAGTAATCGAAAAATCACTCGTTAAGCCGCCGCAAGTTCTGACATTTGCCACTACTCCATCGTACATATCCTTGATTATGTCAATATACTTGACGGGGACCCTCTTCTTCATCATTGTCCCCCATAATACCTCTTTAGGTACCTTGTCGTACGCTTTTTCTAAATCAATAAATATCATATGCAAATCTCTTCTCTTCTTTCGAAAACGCTCGACAAGTTGACGAAGCAAATGAATAGCCTCTGTCGTTGATCGTCCAGGCATGAACCCAAACAGGTTTTCTGTTATCTTAATATCCTTCCTTAGCCTGTGTTCAATCACTCTCTCCCAAAGTTTCATGGTGTGACACATAATTTTTATTCCCGATAGTTTGAGCAACTTTGAATGTCACCCTTGTTCTTGTAGATAGGTACAAGGATACTTTTTTCCATTCATTTGGCATCTTTTTTGTCTGCCAAATCTTATTAAATAGATCTGTCAGCCATTTAACGCCTATTTCTCCTAAGCATCTCCAAATCTCGATAGGAATCCCATCAGGGCCAACCGCTTTTCTTAAACTCATTCTATTCAAAACTTCTTTAATCTCAGATAGTCTTATTTTACGCATGAAATCACAGTTTATATCTTGAGATTGAATGACAAGTCCATCCAAATTCTTAGTAAAGCTCTCATTGAACAATTTTTCAAAATAATCTCTCCATCTTTCCTTGATATCTTCATCTCGAACTAAAACCTTTTGATTTTCATTTTTGACACACTTCACCGCACATAAGTCTCTAGTCTTCTTTTCCCACATCCGAGCAATCCGGTATATATCATTTGCAGCCTCTTTAGTGTCTAATTTCTCGTACACCTCCTTGTAGACCTTAGATTTAGCTTCCCGAACAGCTTTCTTAACTTCCTTTTTACCCATTTTGTACTTCTCAAATCTCTCCACATCTCTACTTTTCTTCAAATCTTTATAAGAATCTCTTTTAATTTTAATAGCAGCCTTTACATTTTCATTCCACCATGATATGTCCTTAGATGGTGGAGCACCACCTCTCGACTCACCAAGTAGATCTCTAGCTACCTTCTTGATACAACTAGCCATTTTGTTCCATGTTTTGTCTGGATCATCTTCCGACTGCTAATCCGCTTCATGGACTACACGATCAATAAAAGCCTTTTGGTTACCTTCTTTCAATCGCCACCATTTAATTCTAGGCTCTACCTTACGTCTAATCTTCCTAGGTTCTCTTCTAAATCGAAAATCTAGAACTAAAAGTCTATGTTGAGTGGTTACACTCTCACCAGGCACTACCTTACAGTCGATACAACAACCTCTATCTATTCTTCTCGTCAGAAAAAAGTCTATTTGACTAGCACTTGATCCGCTACTAAAAGTGATAAGGTGGGACTCTCTTTTCCTAAACCAGGTATTTGCTAAGTTCAAGTCATAAGATAAGGCAAAATCTAGAATCGAGTCACTTGCTTCATTCCTTTGTCCGAAACCAAAACCTCCATGGATAGTATCAAACCCACTATGACTAGTACCTACATGTCCATTAAGATCACCACCAACAAATAACTTCTCTCCACTAGGTATACTTTGCACCACCTCATCTAAACCCTCCTAGAATAGACGCTTACTAGCGTCATCAAGACCTATCTGTGGTACATAAGCACTAATAACATTAAGAATCTCTCCACCTAGAATAAGCTTAACCAGTAAAATTCTATCACCTTTTCTCCTAATCTCAACTACATCCTCAAGCAACCGTCTATCTATGATTATGCCTACCCCATTACGATTTTTATCTCTACCCGTATACCAAAGCTTATAACCCCAATGCTCTATGACTCTACTCTTTTCACCTACCCATTTAGTTTCTTGTAAACACATAATACCAACTCTCCTCCTAATCATCACCTCCACTAATTCTATTAGTCAACCCGTAAGGGAACCTATGTTCCAGGAAGCTAGACGGATCCTATGAAACCCTTGCTTATTTGTCACTACACCTGGGGTCCGATGTAGCGCGCCGTCTCTGGACGACAACCCTTGCTTATTTGTCACTACAACCGGTGTCCGATGTAGCGCGCCGTCTCTGGACGACGACCCTTGCTTATTTGTCACTACACCCGGGGTCCGATGTAGCGCGCCGTTTCTAGACGACGACCCTTGCTTATTTGTCACTACACCCGGGGTCCGATGTAGCGCGCCGCATCTGGACGACGACCTAGAAGCCCTTGCATACTTAACACTACACCCGGGATCCGATGTAACGCGTCGCAGAGTAGGGGACGCCCCAATGATATTCTTATTATGGTTCATGTCATAGAATGTGACAAAGTTTTACGTTGGCTGTCACAAGCCTACCACAACCCTTACCCTTTCTCATCCGGACTTGGGACCGGCAACGGTGGGTTTGATAAGGTGGCAATGTAACATCTATAAATGAGTGTAGTGCCAAGTGCTCGTGCCAGTGCCTCAGGTAATAACATATCATAAGTATGAGGTATAATCAATGTCGACTATATCATGAAGTCTATGAAAAAGTGGATATCATCCAACTATGTGATCAATGTCATCAATATCAATATATGTATGTGGAAATCGTCCACGTGTCACCCAATGACAATAAACATCATGTATGTAAATATCATAAAGTATATGCATGGAAATATGAGGATGTAAATCAACATGTGTCGCTCGCGACATATCAAATCATGGAACCTGAGTGTCTAGCATCGACACTTGAAAACATCATGAAAACTGTGCCTAGCATTGGCATGTAAATCCTCATATATCGGGCCCCGGCAATCCGGACCGGCCCATATCATCTCTCAACTCCGGTCGGTATCCTCCGGCTATCCACCGAGCTCAAATACAATCACCGGTAGGTAGTAGTCCCTCTTCCAGGCTCACCGTCTTTATACACAGCATCCATTTCTTGCCCCGGGGTATCATACCGGGCCCACCATGTACCCGCAATCAGCCTCACCGCCTCCTCGAATCGGGTTTCACATGTCGCTCTCAGCACCGAGAAAACACATGGTGGACGCACTGAAATATCATATCAAGGGTAACCGGGTTTTTAAAATAATTATATAATCTCTTTTGAAATATCCACGGTTCCCAAATCCAGAAATATCATGGAAACAATATATCTCAATGCGTATAATCAAAAGTATGATGTATGCGACATTTAAAAGAAATGTAAGCCTTTCAGTATATCATGCAATATGCACAGGTTGAGGGAAAACCACTCTTTTAAAATGAATCAGTTTTAAAGAGTATCTTGCGGTTCCCAAATCTCTAATCAAGCCAGAATCATCTATGTATGTGCAAATACTTATGTATGTAAGTATGGGTGTACGATGGGTATGTACACAAGTATGCCATGCAAGAGATCATATCCTGAATGCAACAGTGCTACAGAGTAGTGACATGGCAATTATCGATGATGAAGTGTGTGAGCCGGCAAGCAGGTTTACGTGGAACATATGCATCATCGATAATGATGCTGGTGTCCTAACAGCATGAGTTTAATATAGCAATAACCATTTGCACATGCAATGCGGTGCGAATAACAAGAATATGCAGGAATCGACTAATAAATGCAACAGTGACGCATCTGCATCAATATAAAAGGTCATACAGTTTTCCATTTGAAATAAGACGAATCGGGGTTTTTAGTAAAATAAGGGCTATGGGGTTTTTAAGAAAAGATGCGTCTTTTGAAAATATCCGTAAAATTCCCTTGCCTGTCTTTAAAATACTCCCGATTCGTTAGTTTTGAAATAGGTATAACTCGGGTCTAGTCTAACGTCTACTAAGTAATCTACAGACCTAACTAACAAGCTAATCGAAGGGTATGGAAACCACCTAAATCTGAGTCGATATATATATATATATATATATATATATATATATATATAAGTATAATAGTCGGTGATCCCTCCTCAAAGATACCGCGTACGATACAATATCATATGACATCCTCGAGTCAGGAGTGCGGATCTATCATCAATATGAAGCTCGTACGGTAAATCATCGTACGGCATCCCAAAAGCTGGGTACGGGTCAATATCACAATCCTCTCATCAATTATCAGGTATCCTTATTATCATATCACATGATCCGGGGTACTGATCTAAGTCTAGTACAAATCGATACCATCTATATAAGTATAAGTGCGTGTGTGAAACACACGTCTAAAGGCCCGCTAAAATCACCTGTCGTATCCCAAATACGAATCACATCATATCACCGATCTCATGGCACTACGCCCAATATCATCGACTCGTCTCTAAATATCATCCACTATCCTTATCATGTAGGTCTATGTGTAGCAATAAGCTTGTGTGTGCGTGTGAGTGTAAACCTATTCTAGGGTTCGCAAGTAGAAACTATACTAGTTTACTTCTACGCCCTAATCTAACTTAGTACACCTAATCTCATCTCAAATATCCACGACACACTATAAGCTATCATAAATAGTATATATATACGATACTAAACATCGAACTGCGGGGGTGCTATACGCCATCCACCCGACTTACCCCGTAGATATAACCTACTCACTCTTGCTTTCGCTTTCCGTTGCCGACGTCGCCACGCGCTTGCTTGTCGTCCCGAAGTCTTCGCGGGGTACCTACACATCAACGTATCGCAAATGCGTATTAAAATCACATCGGAAAAACAAAACGACACGCTAAGGCCTATAGGTTAGAAACTATAGACTACGCTTTCCAAACCATCAAACAATCCTCGATATCGTCGTATAAACGCCAAGCAATCGAGGTAAAACGCAATTATACAAACCCAGAATTTAAAATACGCAAAACGAAAACACGAATTAAAATAACAACTCAGGAAAAAGGCTCAAGATTCTACCCTAGGTCAAATTGGACAATTTTGCACATGCCAGGGGTCTAATTTACAGGATATGGAGCTACAGACCAAACACGAGCCTATTTGGACCAGGTCTGGCCACAATTTGCAGCCAGAAAGACTTTATTTGCGGCCTGAAAGAGGGGGTAGGGTCTAGGGTTTTGGGTGATGGTTCCTAGGTGCCTGCATGTATCACTGTTCTTGCAAAAATATTTTCAGGTGACCCGGGTGCTAGCAGATTTCTAAATACAATCATAGAATCCACAATTCTTCCGATATCGGGTTTCTAAATCCTTATTCCGGTTCCTAGTCTCTGGTTTGGGTCTCCAATCAATCACCATAAGGGTTGTATAGCCTCTAGTAACCCTAATTTCACCTTTGATTTCAACTAAAACCCTAATCCTCAACTCAAGTTTTCAAACTCCCCAAAACCACACAATATCGGTTACAACTTTAACATGGATGTGAGAACAATGGGAAAATTAAGCTAGTGGTTCAGAAAATACCTCATTTGGCAACTCAAGAAAATTCTTGAGTTGCCCCAAGTGTCCAAAATGCAAGCTTTCTTGGTCCAATGTGTTGCTTGTGAGCTTGTGGATCATTTTAATGAAGCGGGGATGATGTTTTGATGAAGGAATGAGGGTGTTTATGAGGGTGTATAGGAGGAGGGAGAGAGGGCAGCAGCTTGAGAGGGAGAGGAGAAGAGAAATGAAGAAGATGATGAAGGGAGACCAAGTCAAGAGAACCCCTCACCTCACTCTCTCTCATGCCCATACCCAATATAATACTCTTTTCCTTTCCTTTTCTTTTCTTTTCTTTTCCCTTTCCAATAAATCATCAACCATGATAAAAACATGTAGGAAAACCATGGAAAAATGTGCAACAAGTGTAAAAAATGATACGGTGCATGTTTTGCACAAAATACGCTTAAAGCGCGATTAGCTATTTTTAATCGCGATTAGCACTAAATTAGTGTCAAACTAATCATAAAAACTTAAAATTTGCATAATTCACATAAAACACCCTCTTTTAGTAATTTCTATAATTTTCAAAAAATTTCCCCAAATTTATCGCTATTTAATTATACCGAAATATTAAAATATTCATTAAAATAATATTAAATTATAAAAATTCCCAAAAATAATATTTTATTTTTTGAAACGTTACAATCTTCCCCCCTTAAAGAAATTCGGTCCCCGAATTTAAATTTTAACCCCTAAATTCTAAAACATTTCAATAAAAAGTCCAAGTCGTCGGCGCTCCGAAATCATCAATACATAAACGTATCATAGCGCAATGCATGCGCAAGAACAATGAGCAGATCACTCAAAAAAAAAACTCCGTCAAGCATCCCGCAATCATCGGAGTTATGGTACAGACATACTGTCACATCCAAAACAAAACCAATATGACATAAATCAGAACTATTCATGTAAATATCTGAAGAAAATGCATAAAAGGTATATCCAGGCACTGTCCTCTGACTAGCCCTGCTCAGTACGAAAAAAAATAGCAAATATCATAAAAACATACTGGTCCATAAGGAATAAATCCCAAAAATGTATATAAGAATACCCTGTGCGTCTGGTGCGCACGGAAATCAAAACCATATATGTGCCATACATGTGCACAAAAATATCATCTAGGTCCAACGGGTGTGCATGAAACATCTGCCAAGGGCAACGGGCGTGCCTGACAGCAAAATCAGGTGCATCTGACATGCACAAGGAATCCCGATTTAGTGCATCTGGTGTGCACCAAAATCGTATCTCGAAACATGCGCTCATCACGCGCGAAAATCCAAATCAAATGCACGGAGTGCAAGAAATCAACATCAATATCAGAATCAAAATCGACGGTATACCATACGGCTTAATCCAAATCAGGTATACCATGGTGTATAAGCTCACAACCATGTGCATCAGCGTGCACAAATCAAATCAAAACACTAAAAGTGCATGAAAACTATGCTGGAAGCGTAAATCAAATCACCGGCATAAAATAGGCATGAAATCACAATCAATACCTCAAGCGTAATAACTATGCGCAAAATATAAATACCCAGTAGGTGCAACCATGGTGCATGAAAACAAATATCATGGAGTTCAGCCATCAAGACTAAATCATGCGAATAGATCGCCCAAAATACTGAAATCCAAGGTGACGAATACGTGATAATCGAATCATAAAATCACAAATCATAAATACCGTCGTCGGTATATCCTCCTTCAAAGTCAAGAAGGTGTCGGTGCATCCAATGCTAGCATCGTAAGATATCTACTTGCCTCTTGTTCATGGTCTGGCGTCCTCTGTCTCTGGGTCCTTATCTCCTCTGCGGATTACCAATCTCGCAATCCATCGGCTCATCGACCCTGTCAGGTGTGCTAACGGGGACGATTCCGTTCTGGCACTTCTCTGGTCATCTGCGTCCTCAGCACAGCATATTCCTCGGAAACTGGTCACATCCCAACGCCTCTGCATGCGTATCGCATCTCTGATGTCAGCGGAGTGGAGCGTCATCTCGTCAAAATCTCGTGCGAACTCTTTACTCCACTTTGTTCCAATATCGACTGATTCGGACTCATCTTCTCGTGGCTGCATGGACTGCGCTCCAACGGCTATACTTGTATCTGGAGTTTCCCAAGCAGTGTATCCCATCACATGATATCCGAAAAATGTCGAACCATCCGATCGATTCGTCAAAACCTCATAATCCCCCAAAAGGTCAACATCTTGAGTACAGTTTAATAGTATCGAGTACATACCTCAGCATCGGTGGACCAGCCGTAGAAGGGCAAACCCAAGCCTCACTAATGGCGCCGCGGAACTGCCGCAAACCCTAAGGTTCAAAGGCTTTCACACGGTCATTATGTCGAGTTAGGGTTTCATTCTTCTAGAGGGTCCATAGAATCGCTTGCATGTCTTTCCGAATACTTTAAACTTGGAAATGGGTTCCTGACATTCGATCGTCTCTATCGACTCTCAACGAACCTGCGTGAAGTCGTCTCTAGCTGGAATTAATCCATCTGATGACCTCGCATCGGGGTAAGCGAACGAACCACATGTCCTAGTCTTTCATCCTTCGATGACTAGCGACCTTCCATCATATCTCTAAGTATATACTTATGCTGCAGTAGCTCCAACATCTGGGCGATATCTCGTCATTTGCAGTAACAACTGGCTCATTCGTCTGTACGCTGAACATCGCCTCAATCATCATGAATAAGCGATATATCAATGGTCATCACATCCTGGCTGGCTTCTATCAGTGGCTCAATCCTCTGGTGCTGATCAGCACATCCGGGAAATCTCGTAACAGCGATCTGTGAAACGCTCATGGCGCGAAAACACAATAAAACGATGCCTCTATACGCGACCGTACGTCTCTGGAATCACGCCCTGGTCAGTCCTCGCCTGTGACGAGCTCAAGCTGACGCAACTCTAGCCGTAGCTCTCTCTGCCCGTGTAATCGTGGCAGCAAAATCATAACCAACATCGATGAGGATAGATCATAGGAATGAATATAATACTGTGCAAGGAAATGTACATCCTAAGGTTTCTTAAGCGGAGTAGCGTATCGTAAATATGCCGCGGAACATACGTACGGTACGTCACTCTACTCAAGCTACCTACTCTATCAACCAAGGGTCATCCTACGCGACGAAAGTTTGGGTATAATACCCCCTCGACTAAGTCTAAGTTCCGTAAGGTCAAGCCTAAGTTCCGTATATATTTAAACGCTCTAGGCTCCGCATATTCAAATTTAGACTCGAACCAAGGTTAACCTAGCGCTCTGATACCAACTTTGTCACGACCCGAAATAGCCCGTGACTGGCACTTTAATCATATGAAGTCTATAGGATCCCATCTAATCCAAGTAAGCCAAAAAGCCCAGAAATCTAAAACCATTTTTAAGTAATAAATAAAGGAAATAGTTTTAAGAAGTGAAGAAAATAGGTTTCTAAAACAAGGGTTTTAAAATAGGTAAGCCGAATATGCATTTTAAATCCTCCATATATTTTCTAAAAATTTTGGCAGAGTTTCCTTTGTAAATACTGGCCCCGAACGGGGTACAACAAGAATAATATATATGCAATGATAAAAGGCATCCCCAAGCGGGAGCTAGCTCTTCGTCAATCGACGGTCACAACCACGCAAGCAATATAATATACAACGCCAAAGGGCGAAGATCAAAACTCAAAGGAAAACTCCAAATCAGCATGAAAACCATAATACTACAACGCGCGACTCTAAGGTCGAAATAATACACAACTGGTTTTCTATGTCTGAAACAATATACAAGTTTTGGTTGATGGAATTACTAGATACAACTGAATAAAATAATACAAGGGTGGTCACGATGCGAGTGAATCCACCTACCAATGCAATCACCCAGAAAGGAAGCAGTGTGCCAGAAAAGGCGCAATGAACCTGTACGGCAAAACCTGCAAGAACTGTGGCACAACGGGGGTGAGTTGCCAACTCGTGAATAGAAAACATCACAGAGCAGAAATCGTATGTATGACACAATCCTAGGTCAATACGATCAATATATATATAAACCTCAATAAATAAATCTGAAGCATGATAAGGTGGCAATATAACATCTATACATGAGTATAGTGCCAAGTGCTCGTGCCAGTGCCTCAGGTAATAACATATCATAAGTATGAGGTATAATCAATGTCGACTATATCATGAAGTCTATGAAAAAGTGGATATCATCCAACTATGTGATCAATGTCATCAATATCAATAAATGTATGTGGAAATCGTCCACGTATCACCCAATGACAATAAACATCATGCATGTAAATATCATAAAGCAAATGCATGGAAATATGAGGATGTAAATCAACATGTGTCGCTCGCGACATATCAAATCATGAAACCTGAGTGTCTAGCATCGACACTCGAAAACATCATGAAAACCGTGCCTAGCATCGGCACGTAAATCCTCATATATCGGGCCCCGGCAGTCCGGATCGGCCCATATCATCTCTCAACTCCGGACGGTATCCTCCATATATCCGCCGACCTCAAATACAATCACCGGTCGGTAGTAGTCCCTCTGCCAGGCTCACCGTCTGTATACACAGCATCCTTTTCTTGCCCCGGGGTACCATACCGGGCCCACCATGTACCCGCAATCGGCCTCACCACCTCCTCGAATCGGGTTTTACATGTCGCTCTCAGCACCGAGAAAACACATGGTGGACGCACTAAAATATCATATCAAGGATAACCGGGTTTTTAAAACAATTATATAATCTCTTTTCAAATATCCACGGTTCCCAAATCCAGAAATATCATGGAAACAACATATCTCAATGCGTATAATCAAAAGCATGATGTATGCGACATGTAAAAGAAATGTAAGCCTATCAGTATATCTTGCAATATGGAATAGTAATATGCACACATTGAGGGAAAACCACTCTTTTAAAATGAATCAGTTTTTAAAGAGTATCTTGCGGTTCCCAAATCTCTAATCAAGCCAGAATCATCTATGTATGTACAAATACTTATGTATGTAAGTATGGGTGTACGATGGGTATGTACACAAGTATGCCATGCAAGAGATCATATCCTGAATGCAACAGTGCTACAGCGTAGTGACATGGCAATTATCGATAATGAAGTGTGTGAGCCGGAAAGCAGGTGTACGTGGAACATATGCATCATCGATAATGGTGCTGGTGTCCTAACAGCATGAGTTTAATATAGCAATAACCATTTGCACATGCAATGCGGTGCGAATAACAAGAATATGCAGGAATCGACTAATAAATACAACAGTGACGCATCTGCATCAATATAAAAGGTCATACAGTTTGCCATTTGAAATAAGACGAATCAGGGCTTTTAGTAAAATAAGGGCTACGGTGTTTTTAACAAAAGATGCGTCTTTTGAAAATATCCGTAGAATTCCCTTGCCTGTCTTTAAAATACTCCCGATTCGTTAGTTTTGAAATAGGTATGACTCGGGTCTAGTCTAACGTCTACTAAGTAATCTACAGACCTAACTAACAAGCTAATTGAAGGTTATGGAAACCACCTAAATCTGAGTCGATATATATATATATATATATATATATATATATAAGTATAATAGTCGGTGATCCCGCCTCAAAGGTACCGCGTACGATACAATATCATATGACATCCTCGAGTCAGGAGTGCGGATCTATCAGCAATATGAAGCTCGTACGGTAAATCATCGTACGGCATCCCAAAATCTGGGTACGGGTCAATATCACAATCCTCTCATCAATTATCAGGTATCCTTATCATCATATCACATGATCCGGGGTACTGATCTAAGTCTAGTACAAATCGATACCATCTATATAAGTATAAGTGCGTGTGTGAAACACACGTCTAAAGGCCCGCTAAAATCACCTGTCGTATCCCAAATACGAATCACATCATATCAACGATCTCATGGCACTACGCCCAATATCATCGACTCGTCTCCAAATATCATCCACTATCCTTATCATGTAGGTATATGGGTAGCATTAAGCATGTGTGTGCGTGTGAGTGTAAACTTATTCTAGGGTTCGCAACTAGGAACTATACTAGTTTACTTCTACGCCCTAATCTAACTTAGTACACCTAATCTCATCTCAAATATCCACGACACACTATAAGCTATCATAAATAGTATATATATACTATACTAAACATCGAACTGCGAGGGTGCTATACGCCATCCACCCGACTTCCCCCGTAGATATAATCTACTCACTCTTGCTTTCTCTTTCCGTTGGCGACGTCGCCACACGCTTGCTTGTCGTCCCGAAGTCTTCGCGGGGTACCTACACATCAACGTATCGCAAATGCGTAATAAAATCACATCGGAAAACCAAAACGACACGCTAAGGCCTATAGGTTAGAACCTATAGACTACGCTTTCCAAACCATCAAACAATCCTCGATATTGTCGTATAAACGCCAAGCAATCGAGGTAAAACGCAATTATACAAACCCAGAATTTAAAATACGCAAAACGAAAACACGAATTAAAACAGCAACTCAGGAAAAAGGCTCCAGATTCTACCCTAGGTCAAATTGGACAATTTTGCACATGCCAGGGGTCTAATTTACAGGATATGGAGCTACAGACCAAACACGAGCCTATTTGGACCAGGTCTGGCCGCAATTTGCGGCCAGAAAGACTTTATTTGCGGCCTGAAAGAGGGGGTAGGGGCTAGGGTTTTGGGTGATGGTTCCTAGGTGCCTGCATGTATCACTGTTCTTGCAAAAATATTTTCAGGTGACCCGGGTGTTAGAAGATTTCCAAATACAATCATAGAATCCACAATTCTTCCGATATCGGATTTCTAAATCCGTATTTCGGGTCCTAGTCTCTGGTTTGGGTCTCCAATCAATCACCACAGGGGTTGTATAGCCTCTAGTAACCCTAATTTCACATTTGATTTCAACTAAAATCCTAATCCTCAACTCAAGTTTTCAAACTCCCCAAAACCACACAATATCGGTTACAACTTTAACATGGATGTGAGAGAAATGGGAAAACTAAGCTAGTGGTTAAGAAAATACCTCATTTGGCAACTCAAGAAAATTCTTGAGTTGCCCCAAGTGTCCAAAATGCAAGCTTTCTTGGTCCAATGTGTTGCTTGTGAGCTTGTGCATCATTTTAATGAAGTGGGGATGTTGTTTTGATGAAGGAATGATGGTGTTTGTGAGGGTGTATAGGAGGACGAAGAGAGGGAACCAGCTTGAGAGGGAGAGGAGAAGAGAAATGAAGAAGATGATGAAGGGAGACCAAGTCAAGAGAACCCCTCACCTCACTCTCTCTCATGCCCATACCCAATATAATACTCTTTTCCTTTTCTTTTCTTTTCCCTTTCCAATAAATCATCAACCATGATAAAAACATGTAGGAAAACCATGGAAAAATGTATAGCAAGTGTAAAAATTGATACGGTGCATGTTTTGCATAAAATACGCTTAAAGCGCGATTAGCGATTTTTAATCGCGATTAGCACTAAATTAGTGTCAAACTAATCATAAAAACTTAAAATTTGCATAATTCACATAAAACACCCTCTTTTAGTAATTTCTATAATTTTCAAAATTTTCCCCAAATTTATCGGTATTTAATTATACCGAAATATTAAAATATTCATTAAAATAATATTAAATTATAAAAATTCCCAAAAATAATATTTTATTTTTTTGAAATGTTACAGTAATCTCCTCTACACCCTCCGGTGCATCACTGGAGATATTCATTGCCGGTGTGGCAATCTCTACTAAAGGAACAGAAGCCATCGCTGGGGGCTCCAAGGTGCGGATGGAAGCCTCGGTAATCTCCTTTACACCCTCCGGTGCGTCACTGGAGATATTCATGGGATCTATAGCCAGGTTGGCAGTCACCACTGGAGAAATAGAAGCCATCATGGAGGCTCCATGACGCGATCGGGGCTCAAGATTACGCCCGCTGCAGAAGGCCCTACAAAATTTTTGTAAAGATAATATGAGGTGAAAGTAATACAAATTAATTACTAAAAGAAACGTAAAAAAAATATGCATACCAATACGCCAGGGAGCCTGAAGTATGGCATTTTCGAGCTGCTGCTCTTTTCTGTTCAATCGCGCTCGGCGGGCTTCGATCGAAAGCAAATTCTCGCCCGTCTTCAGAGCGGCCTCGTCCTCAGAAACGGTCGAGATAGGCTGTTTGAGAGCCCGTTCTTCTTCCATCATCAAAGGGCCCATTAGTAACCTAGGTAATAACGGATCGACGTCATAGAATACAATAGGGGGAAAGCCTCCCTTTCTGGGGCACACATTTTCATTTTCATCCTGCGAACGCTTTAAGGTTTCGTCCAACTGAGCGGCTTCCTCATAAGATGTGCCAGGAAAGAGAAGACCGTCGTCTGGTTCATGTACAGATATAAGCTCATCATGAAAAGGCTCGGACTCAAGCAACATATCGAGTAAACCGGAGACCGATTTCATCCTCCTTTTAGGGCCCGAGCCAACACTATAAAAAGGGCGCTTCCTCCCCTTCGGCAATTTTGCACGGCGCTGCCCAACCTCACCTTCGGTGTTTGTTCTTGGTGATGCCGCTGTCGGTGCCTTCTCAGGAATCTCTGCCCCAGCCCTATGGAAAATCAGCATACCATCAGTGCGGGTGACTGATTCTGCCCGAGCAGCCTTAGGAATAAGTACCAAGTCGATGTCCCTCAGAGGAGGGCAAACAACCGACCGTAGCCACAATGAGGCACTGACGGCTTGAGCGGAAGCAGGGTATTTACATTCAAAGAGCACCCTTCTCTCCTCTGCAATGATGGGACTAACTCGGTGGAAATACCAGCCCTTAAAGGCTCCCACGGGCCTCGGAAGATAGTCAGGCTTGGGAATCATGAAGACGGAACCAGTATCCAACCGCATGAAGTGGTGGATAACATTGCGAGTGATCTCCAGTGAGAGAATGTGCTCAACTAGAAAGGCTTCAAGGGAGACGCCCTGGTTGTAACATAACTGCTGGGCGAAGCGATGTGGATTGTACTACATGAAGAGAGCAGTATCATTTAGACGGAACACTAGGTACCCCGGTCGGATTGAATATAGATGCATGATCTCTTTGGGCTTTAAAGCCGGAGCTCCACTCTTTGACAAATCGAACAATTGTTGAATGGGCTCCGCTGGAGCAGAAAGGACTCGATCACTGAAAACCATCCCGCCTTCATTCGAATATAGATTAAGCAGCACTCGTAGAGCCCCCAACTAAGTCGGATCAGGAGCGGAAGCATCGGCCAGCCTCATCACCCGCGAGAAGTATATGCTTCATAGAAAGCAGGGCGCCGGTGTGCAGCAAATACGCCTAACGCGTGTATCTCGATCCATGACGTGAAGTAGTGGAGGGAGAACTTCACCGTGTCTGCACCCGGGCTTGAAGTGTTGGCGGCAGTATTTGGACCGTGATATAGGTGTGATAGTCCTGCAACACCAACGGTTAATCTCACTCCTTCGGCTATGCGATGGGCGGGATAGAAGATGGACGCTCTCATAAAACGGCGATGCATCGGCATGGCAAACCAGCTAAGCCAGAGACCGATGAAGCCGACAAAGAAAGTTTCTTCGTCCATTCTGGGGGCAGCAATCACATCAAAGGCCACGGCCGATAAAATTGAATGTAAAACTACGGCAGGTCTTCTTCTTTGGCCGACAGTTTATTCAAGCCAAAACTGAAGGGGTCCTCAACCTTTGCGAATTTCAGAGTTTTCTTGGATAAGACATCCTCGCGGAGAAAGTAAGCAATGAAATCGTCAAAAGTTACACCTTGCCCTTCCGACGCCACGAATAGTTTCTCGAAAATACCCAAGACTTTGATCAGACTCGGGTGCTTGTGACGAACAACATTTTCGGTCGTCTAGCCTTCAAGCACCGCTGGCACTGTAGCGAATACATACTTGTCGGGGGGTAATAATTCTTCATGGTGTTCTCTCCTGATCGGCAGCCCTGAAATTTCACGGAACTCCTCCAGTGAAATAGAGACTTCACGGTCCCCTAGTAGAAAAGTATTCGTCGGAAGGTTCCATTGGTTTAAAAAAGCTTTGACCCACCAGATGTGGGGAGCATGATAGTAGAACAATGACACATACACCGCTTGGTACAGCCCAACTTTCTACAGCCGTGAGCGTTGGGACGAAAGAATGTACCGGGCCCAAGGAAGATAACCCACTGGATGACACGGGGTAACACCTACTTTATAGATTTTCCCCCAGGGTCGAGCTTCACCCTGACATATTCGGCGCCCTAAGATATCGATAGCCATCATAGGTTGATTGGGGATCCCTGTCATTGATGGCTCAAGCCGGCCCTCAGGGGTCCAGTTAACCGCTTCCACCGCATAAGCAGCATGCGGACGCTCTGTCAATGATATCGAGCGGATGGGTTCTGCTGGCACTTCGCACGTGAAACTATGACGGCCCTGATGATGTGACCATACCAGACTCCCCATAAAAGAAGGCTTTTATTATCCTTATCATGTTTCCTAATCATCGCCATAACCTCCTCGTCTGACAGAGACTGTAGGAAAGCGGCCTTCGAGCGTGTGTAAGGGAAATAGAGAAGTGATGCCATCGTACCTAATAAAAAAAAGGGGAGACCCATTAATAAAAACATATATATATATATATATGAATTCGTTTCATAGGTCCACTAACTACAAAGCCAGTAGGCCCCACGAAATCCAAATAGCGGCTCACCAATGATGAGGCAAGATAATCATTGTGAGAATCCAAAAGGATTCTCATCAAATAAACAATGGTGTTTAAATAACTCCTAACATTCTCAAAAAACGAGTTCCATTAAAATACACAATAGATTCAAATCTATGTCAAAGGGTATTAAAACCCTAAAAAAGGGAAAAACGCTCAAGAACACCAGGGAATAAAATTCCCAAAAGTCTCCGAGTCTTTCAGAGCTAAGCTTTGTGATATGGAATTAAATTCCTTTAATAAAGGGATTAAATACAAGAAAACCACCACGGTGGGGAGGCAAAGAAAATGGAATTAAATTCCAAAGATCCTCAAAGATTAAGGGTAGGGTAAAGCCTAGGTAGAAAACTAACAATCCTCAAGACCCCGGAGTCTTCTTTTTAAAAAAAAGGGGGGAGTGTTTTGGATCTCTAAGAGATCGGTTTATGGCTTGAGCAAAGCTCTGGTGATGGATTTAAAATCTAGAGAAAAATATGGAAAAAGGGGTTTCCCTAAGAGGTAAACGTCGTTCAAGATCCTTACCCCAAAAGGAGTTTTACAGACTTTAACTCTGAAAGATCTGTGAACAGAGAGCTAAGCTCTGAGAGGAGAATTAAATTCTCAAGAAAAGGTTAAGGAAGAAAATGAAGAAACAGTGATCATCTAATAAGCCAAACGCCTCATTTATACGAAGTGATGGGGAGTGGTTCATCTCCCCGTTCCCCTAGGCAATCCAACGGTTGTAAGGGTCGACAGTATTGCACTCACGTGCAAGCCACATAAGAGCAACGCTGGGGGCATTTGGTCCCTTATAAAAAAATAGGGAAAATGGGGGAAATTCCCCATTATTAAAGCCTCACGTGTTAAACACGTGAGCACCTATATGCAAAAGTATATAGGTGCCGCAGTTAAAAATAAGTAGGCTAAAAGAGTCTTACGTGTTAAACACGTGAGCACCTATATGCAAAAACATGTAAGCGCTGCAGTTAAAAGCAAATAGGCTAAAAGAGCCACACGTGTTAAACACGTGAGCACCTATATGCAGAGCATATAGGTGCTGCAAACGAATAATTGGCAAGCCAAACAGGCCACACGTGTTAAACACGTGAGAATTTATATGCATATGAGTGCTGAAAATAAAGCAAACTGAAACCCATGCTAGGGGTCACGTGTTAAACATGTGAGTTCTTCTGCTGCACTCTTTGGCAAGATAGAATTAAATTCTATATGGGAAATATTTCCTTGATCTTTCTCAAACTAGAAAGATCTTCTCTGTTAAACAGAGGACCCTTGGATCAAAGATCCAACGGTGATTATAAAATCACCCTCCGATCATCTGATAGAATAAAAATTATATCTTAGGAAAAGATATTTTCTAATCCTGTTAAGTAAACAAGAAAACTTCTTTGCTAAACAGAGAGCCTTTGGATTAAAAATCCAATGGTGAATAAAATTCACTAAGTGATCCGAGAGATCATTTTAGATTGATCATGATCTCTTAATCAGATATTTTCCTAACAAATTGATCTTTTCTCTTATCCTATAAATAGAAGGGAAAAACAACAAAAAAGGAGAGAGAACTTGACACAAGCTTCTGCAAAAAATAGTACAGTGAGATCTTGAGAGAACAAGAGAATTTAATTCTCAAAGAAGAAAACTTTCCTCACTGAAAACAGAGGTAAAAAAACAGAGATCATATGGTCTCTCCTTTACCTATCTAAGGGTTTAACCCTTCATTTAAGAACTCATTTCTCTCCCTAGTTGAGATTAGTAGAAGCAAATCTTCCCACAAGTTGAGAATTTAATTCTCATCGGGGAGATTTTGCTCTGCAGATTCAAAACCTAGGGGAAAAGAATTAAGTTATACAAAAAGAGAAGAAGAACGAGAACATATATGAATTTAATTCCACCAAAAATTAGGGTTTAACCCTATATATAAAGAACTTAGTTCTTCCATAAAAAAACAGTGATGATAATCCAAGATCTTCAAAACCAGAATCGTTAGTGCTTAGCACTATTTTGAAGCCTCTCGTGTTTCCCATATGAGTGCTTCAAATGAACAAAGAGAGCAACTGAAACTGCCTTACGTGTTTTCCACGTGAGTGTTAAAGCACCCTAGTATCAAAAAAAGGGCAGTCGCGTGTTTTGCATGAGAACGTTAGCTAACTGCTTAGCATTTCTGTAAAAAAAAAAGAATGGGAGATATCCCAATGGGCAGTGCCCTTATTTGGGTGCCTCACGTGTGTCACGTGAGCGCCACAAAATTCTAGTGTTTAACACTAATCCAGTGCCCATGTGAAACGCACGTGAACACTGTATGCCTCAGTGCTTAGCACTGTTGGGTAATTGTGGAAACCGAATCCAGCCCAAATTGGCTAAGTTTCCTGAGGTTAAACCTCTTTGATTCTAAAACAAGCTAGCCCATATTACTCATGTTTTCCCAAACTGACCTTAGTCATAAAAATGACTAGCGGTTTCCCATTGATGATATCCCAAATGATATTCATCTTATATCTCCTAAGATAATTTTAGTCTCAAACATGACTAACATTTCTTAGGTCTACAACAGCCCCCCCCCTTTTCCCTCAAATACAGGATTTGGTTTAAGGGTACATCTCTCCACACCTCTGATATATGTCGTTGTAATTCTTCAACGTCTTTAGAGAGGTGGCGGGTCCCGACGACCAACAACTCCTTTTATCCCACATTAATGCACTTCCAAATTTAAATGCACACCTCAAATCGGATCACACCCCAAACTGGGCGCATTCCATGTCACCATCGTTCACTTCTCCACGTAACAAATACACGTGCGCGCAAGATGAATGTCGGACCGAAATGTTCTTAAACTAATACTCGCCCCCAAATACGGTGATAACGGACCGAAATGTCACTAAACTAATATTCTCCCCCCCAATACGGCGACAAAGGACCGAAACGTCCTTAAACTGATACCTCGCCTCAAACATGGCGATAATGGACCGTGACGTTTTTAAACTAAAACAAATTGAGCCCTAAATGCTCATACATATTTAAGTCGATCTTAATCTTAAACCAGATTAATGGTCCTTAAATAAACCAAACCCAAATCGAAAATATACGGATTTGGACTAATCTGCGCCCTACGGGTGATGACATAAATTAGTCTCTGTATACAATCCACGGGAAACCTAAACAAATAAAAACACACACGACACGAAGTGAACTTCCGAAGAAGGAGAAAGTGGTTATCGCGATGCGGTAACGTAATTAACTGCAGGGGCTTGCGCTTGCAGGGAAGAGCGTCCCCACAATCAAAAACCCCTCGCAAAAAGAGTGGGAATCTGACGAAGTTGAAGTCATGCGATAACGGCCGCATTCGTCCAAACTTCCGATACACGGCGCCATAAATCAACTTGGCGTCTTCGGAGAGGTGGACGGATAAACCCAAATAGCATATGCTCCTAGAATTCAGTTCAGACGTCCCAACGTTCTGGTCCGTTTTCCGGCGGTGAATAATTGTGTTAAGGCGTAGTGTACGGTAGTTAAGTAATGTCTTCCTGCTTGCATATTGATACGATAGGTTAGGACAGTCGTGTTACCTTGTTGACTGTGTCAAGGGTTATATGGATGGGTCTAAATCAATCACGAAATGACTAGTTGAACTTGACTAGCAGCTTATGGTTTGTTGACTGTATCAAGGTCATAAGCCGTTAGGGGTAAAAACTAATATCGGGAGTTTCGAGTATTGAAACTTGTAATGAGATTGCATACCTTCTATGGTGTGGGGTGACTTGTTGATTGTGTCAAGATTATCACTCCATGATAGTTTGGATCCCGATTCCTACTGTGAGTAATTGTTACTCCCGGGAGATTTTCTATACAAAATCCCGGCTAGTTCTCCTTTTAGGGTTTGAAGGAGAATTTGACAGAACAGTGGGAGCCATTCTGATTAGATAAATATACCAATCTAATCGAGGTTAGAGTGTACGCAGAGTGTTTCTTTTCTCTATCTCTCTCTCGCTATGGCAGCGACCCTGGACTCACCTTAAACTAAGACCCATTAACCATATTGACCGACCTTTTTACAATCGACGGGTTTGGAATGTCTGAATTGCCTTAATCCACGACATAGTCACATATGTCCTCACATATCCTACTTTCCCTTATGCTAACTCCAGAACTTTCTGTATTCGGTACAGAGATCCATATTGTTCGAAAGGCCATCGTATAGTTAGATACAAACTCGACGAAACTGTTTCAGTCTGAGGATGGCCACTGGTTATGGATTAGATGAATTGTTCGTTTGTCTCTCTCTCTCTTACCTTATCTCAATTCGAGAGCTCCATATAATATGGAGTGTATACCAGTTACGCTTATTGGATAGTCTTCTTCCAATACCGAAACTAGTGCTGAAAGAATGGAAAGAAGAAAACCAACTAGCATAAGTTTGGTATACAGAAAGCCAAAATGGAGAGACATCAATAGGGGTTGAAGTGAGAAAAGGAAATTGTGACTACTGTCATGAACCTGGGCAATGAAAAAGGTAATACTGAGAATACCCAACTAACTCCGCCGAAACATTTTGAGGTTTCGGATTTTCCGTACGTCTGTGTTTTGAAAAACTGGTTCTCAATAAACTCCAACTCCTGCGTATATAGATACCAAATTAGAATCCTATATCTGTAAGGCGTTACAGATGCTGTAAAGGAGCAGAGAATTGAGAATGGATGATTTTATCCTCAATGTCGGTTTTCGGAGCAATTATTGCTATTGAGGAAAATCATCACGTTTTGCCTGAACGGCAAACTTTTGGTTTCTATTAACCAAAAGAATATTTTTCAATTAATAGCACACGGAAAACGAGTTGATGAACTCTAGGGACTTATACTTATTGATGTATGTCGTCCGATGTCTATATGGACATGGGGTTGGAACCAGGTATTCCGTAATGAGAATGTGATTCTCTCTCAGATTGCTCATCCACGGGTGTCCTCCTTGATGAGTAATGCTGAGTTGCCTTCTTCAATTTTGGGGATGCACTAGAAATAGATGCATATCAATGGATATGGGTTCCACCTAAACAAGTACCTATGTTTCTATGTGTGTTATAGAATGGTGTTCATCTTAAGGTTGGTAAGATGTTGGGTTATCCAGTTTGTGTTTAAAACCATAATCCGGATAAACTCGAGACACGTTTCGGTAATAACAGTCTGTGGGTTATCCCAAGATTTTGCGAGGGATAACTTCTTCCATTTTCAAGTTCAAAAGTGTTCTTTCTTGACTCACCACCTGCTTGGTTAAGTGATTTCTTACAAAAGAAATTAGTGGGAGTATGGTGGAACTAGAAGTGATTCCAGAACCACAATCGGTTACTGAAAGTTTAGTAGAACCTGATGATCCAATTGACCATAATAGACCATAACTATTCCGCAGATTTAGTAGGTGACCTCTGCCACCCGAGAGATACTTCGATTTTCTCGTGGATGGTGACAAGGAGTCTTGCATCATGTGATAATGACCCTACTAATTATTAGCAGGCTGTAGGATGTGGTGACCTCCGAATGATGGCTGGATGCCAAGATTATCCATGTTGGACTCCATGCACTACAATAAATTATAGACTTTGTTGTATGCTCCTGAAAGGGGTTAAACCTATAAGGAGTAAGCAGATCTTTCGAGATCAGTGCAAATGGATAGGTATTAATCTAAAAAAGCTAGGCTAGTGTTAACATGTATTTATCAAATACCCGATGTGGATTGTGATGATACTCCATACGGATAAAATTTGTCACTATTGTTTTCATGACTATGATATCTGGTATGAGTATGATTATAACGTCTTTCTAAATTGGATTTAGAAGTGTACGTGTATATGACTCTACTAGAGGGTTGTCTTAGTCAGTGGGAGCAGCATATAGTGTGTAAATTGCTTAAGTCTATTTGTAGACCAAAACAGGCATTGCGGAGATGGATCATCTATTTTGATGTTGCGGTCAAAGTGTTTGATTTCATCAAAATTAGAAATGAACCTGGTATTTGTAAGAAAGTTGTAAGGAGTACTGTCAGATTCTACATTCTGATGTGGATAACATACTCTTGATAGGAAGTGATATTCTTATACTACGATTCGGTCAAACATTGGTCGTCACTGTTTTTCCTTTATAGATTATATATTCATCATTGATTCTGGTGACTAGGTCTATAGATTTAGATCTAATAAGGGATTTAGGATTATCACAATTCAGGTATAATGACACCATTCTAAAGTGAGGTAATGTATCCGCAGGTAAAGGGGTCACTCTCTTTAAAATGATGTCTTTCGGGACTGATGAAGAGAGAGACTCGCATGAATGACATTCGACATGCTACGGCACTGAGGTCAATCATGCAATATTATATACCAGACCATATGATCCTTTTACACTTGGTGCAGTAAGCAGATATTAATCCAATCCTGGAGAAACATAGGAAGAAGTGAAGAACATATAAGATGTTCTTTTTGTATGGTAATGCAGACTCCTTCAGGAGGCGATTACCGATTCCAGCTCCCGTAGTGACAAGGGTGATAGAGTATCTGCTGTGGGTCATTAGTTTACCCTCTTATGAGAATCAGTATATTGGAAGAGTTCCAAGCGGGATATTGGAGTAGTCATGGTGCTGGATGCTGATTATGAATCAGCAGAGAATACATCCTAAATATTTGTTTGGATAAATACGTTCATTCCTGAACAAGGTCCCATTAGCTATCTAAATAATAATAATAATTCATTTTTTCACTCGCCATTAATTTCTTCTTCTTCCTCCTCAAACATGAGCTTGAGCTCTCAACGTCAATGGCACATATTGTCATGGTGAGGGAGTGAGAAAAAGATAGAGTACCTAGAATTCACATCGCCTTCCTCCAAGCCCTGGAGGAGGTTTCTCCGCCCGGTGACGGAGTTGGAGCTCGGGCAGCCCGCTTTCAACGTAGATCATCTACGGCAAGGCGGTCGGCGTTCAGACGCATTCGGGATCTCACGAAGTTTAGACAAGGTCTTCCGGGATCAGCCAGACATGCTACAAAAGTTGTAGCACCTCTCTGCTCTTTTTTATTGCTCTTTATTTTTGCTACATACTAGTGTTTGGACGATTTTTGGCATGCGGTCGATCGTGCTCCTACGAAATTTTTATTTTCCGTTCAGTCCTGCTTCCGCTGCATGCACACGTAGAGCGCGCCCGATCTTACACAATGTCTATACATATAAGGGTTGGATTCTCATATTTCATTACATTCGCTGACGATCTCTCTAGGTTCGGATATGTATTTCTCATGAAATACAAATCTGAAGTTTTTGAGAAGTTCAAAGAATATAAAAGCGAAATCGAGAATCGGAAGGGAAAAAGTATTAAGATCCTTCGATCTAATCAAGGAGGGAAGTACTTAAGTATGGAATTCCATGACTTTCTAAAAGAGAATGGTATTCTCTCTCAACTTACTCCCCCGTATACACCACAGCACAACGATGGATCGGAGCGGAGGAATCGTACCCTGTTGGATATTGTTCGCTCAATGATGAGTAATACTGAGTTGCCTCTTTCATTCTGGGGATTCGCTCTTGAATCAGCTGCATTATTTTCGAATAGAGTTCTGACCAAATCAGTTGTCACGCTCCGCTTCCTAGTGTACGGTAAGGAGTCGCGATGGGTCATGCGACGTATTTACTCAGAAATAAACACGCTAAGCGTATTTAAACAATATAAAGTAAAGTACACAAGAGACAGGAATGTAAATGAACAATGTTCATATCATATTTTTGCATTTGTCTACCACTCATTCTTAATCGCATTGCATATAGGTAGGTACTTTTGATCAGTGCTTGCTAAATAATTGCGGGATACAGGTTCTCAGCTCTAGACAATGAAAATCATGAAAAGGCGCAACAAATTCAGGACTACTGCCAGCAACAGATAAATGCGGGTCTTCGCTCACTATCCGTTAGATGCCGCTTACCAATTTAAGGGACAAAATAGCATATCATTGGTCATTTCATGCACAAAGCATAAGGCGGCGGCACAAGATCCAAGACTTCAACGCGGAGCTCAAGAAAATCAAGGCAAAAGTCCACATCATTTCATCTTTTGCACTGCGGAAAATCTTGGAGAAAACTAAAAAGAATCTGAGAGACCAAGTGTACCAAACAGAAGAGAAAAGCAACATGAAGAACCCCAGAAAATCAGAGCATCCAATTCAACAAAATGGCCGCGGAACCGCGGCCAATATGGCACTTAGGCCGCGGATCCGCGGCCGAGTCAACTCAGTGTTGACTCGGTTTTTAAGGGAATTTTTGTAACTTCATTTTGGCTCAGATTGTATCCCTAGGGTTTCATTTTCCTTCCTATAAATAGCCCAGATCCAAGCCAAGTAAAGGGTGCTTTTTTTTGTATTAGATTTTAGGATAAGAGTTTGTATTATCTTCTTCCTCTTCATCTTTCTCCATTAAAATTGTAGTGAGCTTCATGAGTGATGATGAACAAAAAGAAGGGTTCTTTTTTATTAACTTGCATGTCTTGTAATTGTGTTATTCTATTTTCTTGCAATTTTCATTTGTTAAACTAGTTGTTGTTATTTGTTTGTTTACTTTCTTTCTTTTTTCTCTTTTCCTTTATCCTTACAACAATAATGCTTAAGTATGATCATTGCCAAGGTGAGGTCTTAAATTGCTAGTTGTGATCTTCTAAACTCATTTCTTTCTACCTTCCTGCATGTTTTATTTTCTTTTTCTTTTTAATAGGTGAGTAGTTTCTCACTTGTTAGGGTAGGATAAGAAAAGTTTGAGAAAAGAAAATCTCTCTCTTTTCTTTGCCCAACATCTTGATTCGGACTCCCGTTAATTGAACCACAATCCACTCCCTACGGCACCCTATCCTACATGATAGCGGTGATATCCTAGTGAGACCGGTTGTGGTTGAATTAACCGGAGGTTAAGATTAAGAGCCAAGAACGGACGGACAAGGACCAAAAGGAAGGAACTAAGCGTTGGAAAGCCTAGCTTATACTCGCAAGTTTCCTTCCTAGTCGTGCTAATCCCCGTTGTTGCCGATTACAATAACACCGATATTAAGAGGGGTAACGAAAGAAGTGAGCGACTCCTAACTCAAACTAACCTAATTCTAACCCTAACAAGCTCTCTTTATACATATTTTAGCACATAGTGAAACTAAACAAATCTGGACAAATTGGACTTAACTCGTTAAAACGCTAAGAAAAATATTCTCATCTCTCTGTGGACCGACCCGTACTCAACCGACTAGCTACCAAGCGAAACCGTCTTGATTGCGGTAACTAAAACTAAGTACGCAAAATCTCTTACAATCAAATGGCGCCGTTACCGGAGAGACGGTAGTTTATTTCTTTGTGTAATTTCGGCTTAATTTGTGAATATATATATAACCAAAAACAAAAAAAATATACTGTAAAAATCATCTTATTATTTTTGATTCCTTTTTGTGCATGTGTGCAAGATAGGAAGAAGGTCAAGTTCAGTGCCAAAGTCGTGGGGAGTTAGACCCACATCTCGCGGCTACATCACGGCGGATCAAGACGGAACCACGGTTTACTGTAAAATTCTGGAGCAAATTCAGTGATCAAATCAAAATTCAGGGGCTCTAACAAGGAAGAGGAGACTTAACTCATCATAGGGAAAGAATTTGAAGCTCCCAACTGACTGTAAAGCTGCGGAACCGCGGCGGAATTGCCTGTTTGACCGCGGAATCGCGGTCAAACCCTAACGTCGGCATCCTAAAACCCTCTGTGAGTATTCCAATCCTCTTCTCCACTCCTCTGAACTCTACTGAACTATTCTTTCTGCATCATTCTTTGCACAAACTCTCTTCCCCTCTCCAATAAAACTATTTTTGTGCAAGATTCTTTGCGCCGCCGCCAAATAATTTTTTTTCAAGTGTTTTAGATTTTTGTTTGGTACTGTTTTTCATAAATAAAACGGATTTTAAGGGGCTATAACACCAATTCAGATTGGGTAGGGATTTCATCACCTTTCCTAAGACCCCAAAAATCACTAAAAGCATACGCATTACCTTTGAGCTTAATGAAAAATATCTAGACTCAGCCAACTAAGGACTGCCGTGCTCAATAGGACAGAGGAAGGTTGTGGGCATTCGATCGTTTATCTAAACTTGACTTTGTGGTGCCTAAGATTGACAAGTGAGAAAGGTAATTTTAAAAGGCCCGTCTCACGGTGATTCGTGAGCGGAACCCTCCTTTCCTCACTTGTGCTTACCTGGACACAATTGGCAGTAAAGAGACGATTTAAGGACTGTTTCACAACTTGTCACTTTGGAACAGTTAGGAGCAGTCTAGTCGACTTTGAAGACTATAGCTCTAGAAATGATTGTGCATGTTTTGACTGTGATTGTTTGAAGTTATGCCAAAAGTCTGTACATATTTTTGCAAAACTCTTTCTAAAAAAAAAACAGAAAAAACAACAAAACAAAAACTTTTATAAAAACTTGCCCTTTGTCGCCAGAATTCCATTTCACCTACCTTTCATCAACGTTTCTCCATTGACGTTTTCTTACCCTCACTTTCTACGCTTTGACTATACTAAACTCGTTTAGTGTATGTCCGGTTGGACTCGGGACACTAGTGCTCGTCTAGTCCGCGTTACGTTAGTCGCTACAGACTACGCGGTCAACTCCGACGTCGAAACTCCCTCCATGCCTCTTTCACCCTTACCTTTGCCGGCCAACTCCGACGTTGAACGGGATTCTGTTCATACATTCTTACCTTCACCATCACCATCACAAAATTCTTCTTCTGAGATGTCAGGATTTCCTCCTAACATCCCTTTACCTCCCACGGGACTGATTCCACCTCATCTGGGTGCGAATAATCCGCAACCACCTCCTGTTGTAGCGCCACTGCGAATCGCGCTCCAGGATCGTTTTTATCCTACCCACTCTGCACTTCCAACCTGCCTTTCACTTCCGCCGGCCAATAGAGATAATTTCGAGATTAAGCCCCATTTCATCAACATGTTGCCCAAATTTCACGGGCTGGAATCCGAAGATGCCTACATCTTCATCAACAAATTCCAGAACGTCTGTGCAATGATGAAGACAACCCAACTGTCCGACGATGCTATACAGCTACGAGTCATTCCTTTCACTCTGTGTGACCTTGCTGAAAAGTAGCTGTATAGCACCGTATCGAATTCCATAACCAGTTGGGATGAGTTTGTAAAAGCGTTCCTTAAAAAATTTTACCCAAATCACAAAACCGCGAGGATCCGAAACGAAATCAACCAATTTTCCCAGCTTCCTACCGAACCTTTTTGGAAGTGCTTTGACCGATACAAAGACCTTCTTGTTCAGTGCCCTCATCATGGTATTGAGAGATGGCAACTTTGCTAGACCTTATATGAGGGCCTGAATCCAGCAACTAAGCAGTTGCTGGAGACCATTTGTCAAGGCCATTTCCTATCTAAATCTGACGAGGAAGCTTGGTAATTTTTCGACGATCTTGTAGAACAGACGCTTCAGTGGGAGAGCACACGACCGAACACTTCTTCTTCTACTACTTCTTCCGATCTCTCTAGGGCAGGTGTTCATCAACTTGATATCTCAATTGCAATGAAGGCCGAGATGGCAGCAATCACACGAAAACTGGATGCAATTGAGAGCAAATTCTCATCTCCTTCTCCTGCCCCGCTCTTCCCCCTCGTACCATCTGCGCTTGTTGTTCTGATCCATCCCATTTGACCGAAGAGTGTCCTTACAACCACCTTCTCAAGGACAGGATCAGGTCAATGCTGCATTTCAGCAAAGACTAAAAAATGATCCATACTCTTCCACTTACAATCCCGGTTGGAGGAACTACCCCAATTTTTCCTAGAATCAGAACCAGTATCAATTTCAAGGACACAACAACTTCCAAAGGCCTCCTCCTCCTCAACAACAAGCTCAGCAACAAACTCAACATCAGTATCAGCAGTCCTTCCAACCCCAACCTTTTCAAAATCCGATGAACAACTTTGCACCCAACAATTCTTTTCCTCAAAACAACTTTGTTCCGTCAAACAGCGATAAGGTTTCCTCGCTAGAACGGAGTCTGGAGGCGTTTGTAAAGCAATCGACTCAATCCACCACTAATATCCAGTCTTCTATTCAGTCTTTGGTACAACACACTGCTGTACACGGGCAAAGCATCAAGACCATCGAAACCCAGATTGCACAACTGAACGCAGCTTTAAGCGAGTGAGAGAAAGGGAATCTTCCATCTCAACCACTCCCAAATCCTGGTCACCCACATAATGCACATGTTGCTCTTGAACAACATAACCATAATATGAGTGTCGTGACTACGTTGAGATCTGGAAGGATGCTGCACAACAACATTGGCACGCGGATAAATGATGACACCCCGGCTGCTTCTTCCTCCTCCTCCTCCTCCTCCTCCTCTTCTTCTTCTTCTTCTTCTTCTTCTTCTTCGTCTTCTGAGCCTATTCTCCATTCTTCAAAAGGCTCTTCTTCTTCCGCTGCTCCGAACGGACCCACATCTCACTCCACTAAAATTCCAGCTTTGGGATCCGTTCCAACTCCACAATCTCCTCCACAAGCATTGGACTCAACCAATTTCAAAAATGTTCTATTTCCAAACCGGTTGAGGTCCAATAAACAAAATCCACAAATGGAGAAAATTCTGGAGTTGTTTAAACAGGTTAACATCAACATTCCCCTTTTAGACGCGGTCCAACAAGTCCCTTCCTACGCAAAAATTTTGAAGGACTTGTGCACTAAGAAGAGGAAATCTCAGGTTCCCAAGAAGGTTTTCTTAGCTAGTGCTGTGAGTGATGCTCTTACCCAAGCTTTACCTCAAAAACAGATGGACCCTGGCTGTCCTACGATTTCAATAACCATTGGGGATAAGAACATCAATCACGCACTTTTTGATCTTGGTGCTAATGTTAACCTGCTTCCGAATTCGGTATATGAGCAACTAGGTATAGGAGCGCTAAAACCCACACACTGTACTCTCCAAATGGCCGACCGATCTATCACCCATCCTAGGGGTGAGCTAGAGGATATGTTAATAAAGGTAGGGACTTCATATTTCCCGTAGACTTCATTGTTTTAGACACACAACATGTAGCTAACCCCCAAAATCAAATTCCGGTGATACTCGGTCGCCCATTCCTTTCAACATCGAATGCTGTGATCAATTGTCGAAATGGTTCGATGAACCTATCTTTTAGAAACATGACAATTGAACTCAACAATTTTAGGTTAGGGAATCAGCCCTCCAAACCTAATGCTCATATACTCGATGTATGTTCCATCCAGGAGATCTCCCCAGAGGACTGTGAATTCGAAGAATTCTTGTTCGATCACAGCAATCTTGACGCCACTAGTGCGTTCCTCTTTGAACCTGCTGCTGCTTCCGCTCCTGACAATGATTATGAGCGTTTCACTTTTTTGAACGATCTTGGCGTGTCGCCACCCGAGTTTGAGTCTTTCGCATTTTCGAATGCGTTAGTTGAACCATCTAACTCGGTCGCATACACTTGTTTTGAGCCTCTATTAGAATCCTTTGAGTTCGAGACATTTTCGCCAACCCTGCCTTCAATCGTTTCACCTCCAACGCTCGAACTCAAGCCGTTGCCGTCTCACCTTAAGTATGCTTACTTAGGTGAGAACGAGACCCTCCCTGTCATCATCTCGGCTTCTCTAGCTTTAGAGCAGGAGAAAGCCCTTCTCACGGTCTTGCAAAGCAATCGGCAAGCTTTTGGCTGGACAATGGCGGACATCAATGGGATTAGTCCCCTGATCGTTGAACATCACATTCATATGATGGATGATGCCAAACCAGCCAGGGATCCACAGAGGCGACTTAATCCAGTCATGAAGGAGGCTGTGAAAAAAGAGATCGTCAAATGTCTAGATAGTGGTATCATTTACCCTATCTCAGATAGCCAGTAGGTCAGTCCTATACACGTTGTTCCCAAAAAGTCGGGCATAACGGTCATCACCAACGAGGTGAACGAGTTAATCCCTACTCGCACCCAGACTGGGTGGCGAGTATGCATTGATTACAGAAAACTCAACGCCGCAACGCGAAAGGACCACTTTTCACTACCATTCATTGACCAAATGCTCGAACGATTGGTTGGACATGAGTACTACTGTTTTCTGGATGGCTACTCTGGCTACAACCAGATTCCCATCGCCGAGAAAGACCAAGACAAAACCACGTTCACCTATCCTTTCGGCACGTTTGGATATCGTCGCATGCCCTTTGGGTTATGCAATGCTCCCGCTACCTTCTAGCGGTGTATGATAGGAATTTTCTCGGATATGGTTGAGAAATTCTTGGAGATATTTATGGATGATTTCTCCATCTTTGGCGATTCCTTTGACGAGTGTCTGCAACATCTCGATGCTCTCCTTACCCGATGTAAGGACAAAAAACCTCACTTTAAACTGGGAGAAGTGCCACTTCATAGTGTGCGAAGGTATTGTCTTAAGACATATCATTTCATAAAATGGCATTGAGGTTGACAAAGAGAAGATTGAGGTCATTTCCAATCTCCCTCCTCCCAGATGCGTCAGAGACATCCGAGCTTTTCTTGGCCACGCCGGTTTTTATAGACGGTTTATCAAGGACTTTAGCAAGATTGTTAGACCCTTGACTCTTCTGCTGGCCAAGGATACCACATTCGACTTCAACTCGAGCTGTGTGACTGCGTTCGAATCATTGAAAATCTCACTTACCTCTGCTCCCATTCTTTCTTCACCTGACTGGATGTATCCCTTTGAGATTATGTGCGATGCATCCGACTTTGCTATCGGTGCGGTCCTAGGACAGCACATCGATAAGATGCCGCACGTAATCTACTATGCTAGCTGGACCTTGAATGATACCCAACTGAGTTACACGACAATCGAGAAGGAATTCTTGGCTGTTGTGTTTGCATTAGAAAAATTCAGGCCTTACTTGATCGGCTCTCCAGTCATTGTCTACACAGACCATTCAGCTCTACGACATCTTTTCGTGAAGAAGGACGCAAAATCTAGGTTAATACGTTAGATCCTCTTACTTCAAGAGTTTGACCTTGTCATTAAGGACAAAAAAGGATGTGAAAACATAGTGGCCGACCATATTTCACGACTTCCTTCTTCACCGACGCTTCCACTTCCCATCAATGACGTTTTTCCTGATGAACAACGCTTGACAGTATCGTGCGAACCCTGATTTGCAGATATTGTGAACTAGTTGGCAACAGGATTACTACCAAACGAATTTTCAAGTCAGGACAGACTTCGATTTCTTTCCCAAGTAAAACACTTTTACTGGGACGAACCTTATCTGTTCAAGTACTGTCCCGACCAGATTATTCGTCGGTGTGTTCCTGATAATGAGTTCAAGAGTGTTCTGTCGTTTTGCTACGATCAAGCGTGTGGCGGGCATTTTGGCCCAAGAAAGACAGCAGAGAAAGTCTTGCAGTGTGGCTTCTACTGGCCACAACTCTTCAAAGATGTTCATGATTACTGCAAGACTTGCTCCCGGTGACAACACTTGGGCCGGATATCCAGGAGAAACGAGATGCCGCTCTAACCAATCTTGGTTGTCGAGATTTTTGATGTTTGGGTAATTGATTTCATGGGGCCGTTTCCCAGCTCTTTTGGAAACCTGTATATTCTTCTAGCTGTTGATTATGTCTCTAAATGGGTCGAGGCTGTACCAAGCCGGACGAACGACAAAAAGGTTGTCATTAGATTCCTTAAGGAAAACATCTTTTCCCGGTTCGGGCACCCCCGCGCGATCATTAGTGACAATGGAATGCATTTCTGTAATAGGACTTTTGAGGCCTTGATGCGGAAATACTCCATTAATCATAAGCTATCCATGCCCTACCACCCCCAAATATGCGGGCAAGCCGATATTTCAAATCGGCAAATCAAGCAGATATTGGAGAAAACGGTTTCCAAGAACCGTAAGGATTGGTCTTTGAAACTCACTGATGCCCTTTGGGCATTTCGAACTGCTTATAAGACTGATCTTGGCATGTCTCCTTATCGGCTTGTTTACGGAAAGGCTTGCCACATTCCTGTGGAAATCGAGCATTGCACATTTTGGGCGATCAAAGAGCTGAATCTAACCCTTGAAGATGCAGGCAGCTATCGGAAGCTGCAGCTCAACGAACTGAACGAGCTTCGGGATGAAGCTTATGAAAACGCAGTTGTCATTAAGAACCGAATGAAGGTGTTTCATGATAAACATCTTACGCGTAAAACTTTCACACATGGACAACAGGTGTTTCTTTACGACACCCGACTACATTTCTATCCCGGTAAGCTCAGATCTCGCCGAAAAGCACCCTTTTTGTGCGGACTGTATATCCCCATGGCGCGGTGGATTTGGAAAATCCAGAAGATGGTTCACTATTCAAAGTGAACGGACACAGGGTAAAACCGTTCTTCACCGCAGACCCATCGGAGGAGCTCCTGATGTTGCAGGAGCCGGTTTACATTGACTAATTTTCCTCCGCTTACCACCAAATTTCGGTTATCCAGCCATAAACATTGGAAACACTATTTCAAATAAGTTTGGGGGTGTGTATATACCATTTTGTTTTTTTTTGTGCCTGGTGAAATTCCCGTTTGTAATAATTTGTAAAATAATAAAATAAAATAAAATAAAAAAAACAATAAAAAATTTAAAAAAAATTTTAGGTAGGGTGTTTTTCGTAAATATTCAGAACCACTAAATAAAATTAAATAAAAAAATTAAATAAAATTCTTTTTTTTTAATTATTCTTTTGGGGGGCTTTTGTACAAACAACCAATAGCCCCTATAAATACATCTCGACCCTTTCTCTGCATTCTCGAGCCCTAATTTCATCCCTCAGAAAAAACTCTAGCCGCCTCTGCAGTTTACGCCGCCGATCTTCTCAAGCAGCCGCGCTTCCGCCGCCAACTCCAGCGTTCTACCGCGCAACCGCCGCCTTCTAGCCATGTCACCCTTTGAAATGTTCAGAGGAGCTTTGCATCCCTGTTTTTCTTCTTTGTAGATTTAATATTTCAGCATTTGCTCTCTGTCATGGCCCCTACTTTGCAATTTGAACGGGATTTCTCCCACTTATTCTCCCATGATATTTATGGTAGCTATTTCTACGACGAGATCCGAAAACGCGGATGGAATTTTCTATTATTTAACTATCCAAATGCGTTCGCGATTCCGGATCTCGTTGCGCGTTTCTTCGAAAGTGTAGAGGAGGGTTGTTTAGCACAACACGGATTCATACGATTACTATGGGTGATCGGGAAATTATTATCGATAGGAACTTCATTCACGAAGTCACATTAATACCATGAATCCTCGTACACGATCAACCCCTCCGCTTTAAGGACTACCTACCATTAATGGGGGATGACTGTTCTAGGGAGCCTAAGAAGGGCATTCAGGCTTGCACACTATATGCGAACGTTTTAATCGTGTGCCGTTGGGCACAAAACAACATTTTCGGAAGTTCGCACAACACCACATTTTTTACCCCATCCCTACACATAGTGCATACATTAATGACCAGAAACCCTAACTATGGCATGTGCATTGTGTTACTACACTCGATTGGCGCTAGCAAGGGGGCTGCCAATTACCCATGCCCGATATTAGTGACACAACCGTGTCGCTATTTCCTTCCTGTTGAAGAATTTGACGGTTACATGCATGGTGGGGTTCCCATTCGACCCTTTCTTGAGGGTGTCTCCACATCCTACACACGACTTCATGGATTATGGCCGCGCACCGAGCCGGCCGAAGATGTGATGGCCAAGACACCCAGCTCGAGCTCCACAGCGAGCGATGAAGAGCTAACCCCTGCTTCGCAAGCACTTAATACGACGAACCCATAGGGGGTAGAACGAGTGATAGGGATACTGACAAACTTTGATCAGCGGTTAACGAGTCTGGAACAGGGAATGTCTACCCTACTGGCAAGAGAGGAATGAGCACGATCGAGAGGATGAGGGACGGATAGAAGTGAGGCGGGAACAAGTGATGCCGCGTCTAGGAGACGCCGCAGGTAGCAGTGAGGGCACTGCTTTCGGTAAGTTTGGGGGTGAGGTTTGGTTGTAAATAGTTATCTTTGCATCTGCACGTTTTTTATTATTTATGTAAATATTTATTTTGCATGTTTAAATTCTGCATCGCATTTTGTCTGCATTGCACAAATAAAAAAAACTAAAAATTTTGGAAAATTAAAAAATATATATATAAAAAATTGGAAAAACTAAAAAAAATGAATGAAATTTCAATATTGGCCATCTTTGACTCAAGTTCGACATGACGGTTGACTAGTTAGAAAAAACTAGATCCTACACTTAGTAAATTAAAAGTCCTAAAAATAACCTTTCTTGAAGTATAACGGTAGAAAATATACGTCCTTGCAGTTTATTTAGAAATAAGCGATTTTGAGTTCAGTTCTTTGGCTAAGTTGAAATGAGGGAAAAGTATTGAAAGCTCTATTTGAAGAGTAAGTCTGAAAAAATAATTCTGAACCTTAAGTTTAAATTCCGAAAATATATACCCTACAAATCTCACATACACGCACTTTGAAACTTGGGATAGTAGAGGATACCTAGAAATACTCTTGCCTCAAAACCTAGTCTGAAAGAAAAAACTGCATTTAAAACTAACCACCAATAGAGCACCATTGAAAAATATATCCGGTCTTGAAATAAAATAAAAAAAAAGAATAAAATACAAGACCTGGAAACTGCTATTTACGCTTTAAGCTCACACATTTAGTAATCGGATGTTAGTGCCTCAAGAAGCATTAATAGTCGCATGAAATGTGTATGAGCAAAACTGTCCATCATTAATGAAAAGAAGTAGTACTAGGTATTAAGGCAAGGGTATTATAGCTTGAACTGAATTTCCAAGTGTAGGGGAGATAATTACACACACGTAGGGGTATATAATCGGAGTTTGGAAGAAAAATAGGAATGAAAAATAGGGCTTATTTCTTCAGTAGAGTTGATAAAAATTCTGGATTTGAGATTGCGTTCTAGAAGGAAAACTCAAGAGATGCGGAAAGCTTTATAAACTGGCAAAACGTATAGGATCTTAAGTTAAATGAAAAGAAAGTGTGAAAAATACGGGTTGATGATTTCTAAGTTAAAGATGATAGAGTTTCTTGCTAGAATGCTAAACTGTAGAATTAGAGTTAACGGCCAATTTGATCGGATTTTGTGGGTAGTATCCGCTGAAAACCCTCAGGAGACAACACTCCTCCTCTACGGCAACCTAGAGGTTTAACGGCTTGTTGTACGAGCTCAGTGCAATCGCGTTCCCTGCGAAAGTGAGGTTAGGACTTTTTTGTGAATAAAATGGCTTTCCTCAGGATGAGCAAAAGATAAGTTTGGGGGTATTTGTTCATATCAAATTTTTGCATTTGTATACCGCTCATTCTTAATCGCATTGCATATAGGTTGGTACTTTTGATCCGTGTTTGCTAAATAGTTGTAACTTACAAGTTCTCAGCTCTAACCAGTGAAAATCATGAAAAGGCGTAATAAATTTAGGACTACTGCCAGCAACAGATAAATGCGGGTCTTCGCTCACTATCCGTTAGATGCCGCCTACCAGTTTAAGGGACAAAATGGCATATCATTGGTCATTTCATGCACAAAGCATAAGGGGGTAGCACAAGATCGAAGACTTCAATGCGGAGCTCAAGAAAATCAAGGCAAAAGTCCACATCATTTCATCTTTTGCACTGCTGAAAATCTGGGAGAAAACTGAAGAGATTCTGAGAAACCAAGTGTACCAAACAAAAGAGAAAAGCAACATGGAGAACCCCATAAAATCATAGCATCCAATTCAACAAAATGGCCGCGGAACCGCGGCCAATATGGCACTTAGGCCGCGGATCCGCGGCCGAGTCAACTCAGTGTTGTTTATCCTAATCAGAGCAAAGCTCTGTTCAAATTCCAAGGAAGGAAAATGAAGCAACGCTTCTGTTTCCTCCAATCAGAGCAAGACTCTGTTTTGAAAATTAAAATGAAAATTAAAAAAAAAATAAATTAAAGAAGCAGCGCTTCAGCTGAACTGCGCTTTGCGCTGCGCGCCACGTGGCAGCGCAGTTGCGCTGCGCTTTGCGCTGCGCTGTGCACTGCGCGACACGTGTCATGCGCTGGTGCATCTGCGCCAAACAGAATTAAAATTCTAGTAAGATCTTTCTGTTCTTGTTAAAACAAGAAGATTGTCTTTTGTAAAACAGAAGCCCTTGGATCAAAGATCCAACGGTGGGGAAAATTCCCCAAATCACTCAGAGAATGATCTCTTTAACAAATTTAACAAATTAATGGGCACTATATAAAAGCCCCTAGACCCCAATTCAAAAGGAATCAACATCAAGATCAAAAACAACAACACAGAGAACAGAGAGAGCTCTAAAAAATTGTGAGAAGAACTCAAAAAGAGAAAAAAGATAAAAACCTTTATAAAATAAAAAGAAGAATTTCTTCTAAATAGATCAATGATCTAAGAACAAGATCAAATGATCTTCAATAAATAAATAAAAATAATAATAACAGTGCCTTGCACTTTTTTGTGAACCATTGGTTCTGGAATCTTAAAGATTCTTCTCTTAGATCCAAAATTGGATTAAGTTATTAAAACAGTTCCTTACACTTGCAAATTTACACTGTTGCGCTCCTGGGTTGGCGCAAGCCACCAGAGAGTGCCACGTGTCAGCACTAAAACCATTTTGTGCTATGCGCTTTTAAAAATAGAGCATTGCTCTTTAAAGCTGGTGCAACTCATCAGAGCGCGCCACGTGTCACAGCGCAACGGCGCAGCGCACTAGCGCAGCGCAATGCACTAACGTGACACGTGTCACCTCCACATGCGCTTGCGCTCAATAATTGGCGCAAAGCGCCTGACAATCTACTGTCAGATAATTAATGCACTGCATTATTTACAGAAGGGCCAAGCCCAATTAAAAAAAAGGCCTAACAGGCCAAACTAAATGCAATGCATTATTTTAAAGAGGGGCAGAGCCCAAACAGATGCTCTGCATCATTTAAAAAAAAGGACAAAGCCCAAATCCAAAGGCCTAGCAGGCCAGAATAAAATACAGTGCATTATTAGACAGGGGTAAAGCCCTAGCACAGGCCTAATAGGCTAAAGATAAAGAAAAACGTTGAACATATTCAACTGGACTTAGTCCAATCATGGCCGTAAGTCCTCAAATTAAATTAACTGAGCAAGATTGCTCTCCTAAATCAATTTACATCCGGTTCAAGGGTACATCTCTGAACTCCTCTGACACCTATCGTTGTAATCCTTCAACGACATCAGAGAGGTGACGGGTCCCGACAACCACACATTAATATGGACTGCGGAGTCCTTAAACCCGTGGACTAATGCGTCCTTAAACACACCCATATGGACTGTGGGGTCCTTAAACCCATGGACTTATGCGTCCTTAAACTAACGGACGAATGCGTCCCTAAACACATCCATATGGACTGTGGGGTCCTTAAACCCATGGACTTATGCGTCCTTAAACTAATATCCGTTTTTCAAAATGGAAACAATGGACCACTATGTCCCTAAACTGGCAGTGGACCACCACGTCCCTAAACTGGCAGTGGACCACCACATCCCTAAACTGGAAATGGACCACCATGTCCCTAAACTGGTAATGGACCGCAATGTTCTTAAACTACTTATAGACCACTACGTCCTTAAACTGGAACATTAGAGCCCCCAAACGCTCTTTTGTCGGATCTAAACGATCCCGTTCAAGTTGATCTTAGCCTCAAACATGGCTAACGTATCCTTAAACATTCAAACAGACTTCATATTCCCTAATCAACTTTGGTTCAAGGGTACATCTCCGAACTCCTCTGACACCTGTCGTTGTAATCCTTCAACGTCGTCAGAGAGGTGACGGGTCCCGATGGCCATATACATTGAACGGACCACTACGTCTCTAAACTGGAACAGTGGAGCCCCTAGATGCTCTTTCCGTTAAGTTGATCTTAGTCTCAAATAGGATTAACGTATCCTTAACGAGCGTTTAAGTTGATCTTAGCCTCAACACGGCTGACGTATTCTTAAACTAAAACACCAAACCCAAATCTAAGTAAATACGGATTTGGACTAATCCACGTGCTACGGGCGACGGCATAACTTAGTCTCCGTATACAATCCACGGGCATCCACAAACAAAAACAGACACACACGACACGAAGTGAAATTTCTGGAGAAGGAGAAAGTTGTTACCGCGATTCGGTAGCGTAATTAACTGCAGGGGCTTGCGCCTGTAGGGAAGAGCGTCCCCACAATCAAAAACCCCTCAAGCGAGGGGGAATCTCACGAAGTCTGCTACATCGGCCGCATCCGTCTAAACCTCCAATACACAGTGCCATAAATCAACTTGGCCTCTTCGGAGAGGTGGACGGATAAAAACCAAATAGCATCTGCCCCAAATCTCAGGCAAGACGTCTTCACGTCGTCGCCGCCGTTCGGAGAGGAACAGATTCTGGCACGCCCGGTGGGACCGTTTCCTCTTTCCACTCCACACTTTGTGTGTCGTCTTCGCGAACGAATCGCGGTTTTTTAATGGTTGCCTTTGGATTTCAAGATACTAAGATTTGGTCTTTTGCCTGGCGCAGAAATCAAGCATCAATGGCATCCAACTGCTCGAGCTGCTCAAAATGCAAGTGCAATCAATGCTCCGCCTCACCTGGAGGCATAGCCTATGGGCCTCAAGCGGCCTCCATCCTTGCCATGCCCGTAGAGAGGTGACCCAGGCCACCACCGGCCTGTTTTTCGGGACCATGCTCCCGCCTGCAAGCTTTGCTATTCCAGTGCCCGCACCAGAAGCTGTTAGTTATATGTATTCCCTAGAAGCCATTACTGTACATTGGATGTATATTGTAGTGGATGCTGGGACATATATAGGGAGGACTTTCTTGCTCGACATGATAGTATGCTATCTGGTTACTCTTTACCTTAACGTGTACATTGATTGTCTCTCTGTTACATGTTGGTAAAGCCCTTAGGATGTGTACTTGACTACCTGGACTATGATGCGAATCATACTAGTGGGGACATGGTAGTCCATAAGTACATCCTTCAAGGTCCCTATTCGTGGGTGTATCGAGACGGGGCATCGATATACCAGAGTAGACTAGCGTATACCTTCTCGACCCATACAGATGGGCGATGGATGATCCCATATCCATTGGTGTTTGACATCAGAGATGATATACGGGTGCTCAGTGGAGACTGGGTACACTGGACGGACTCGCCGAGAACTCCCAGATGGTATTATACTTCACGTCAGATGGCAGTTCACTGGTGACACTGGTACAGAGTAGTCTGTTGACCCGAGATCGTCATAGAGTCTTGTGTGGTTCCCACTGTGCTTTGATTTCCACCTTACCACGTCCAAGAGGGCGTGCAAAACGGTGGTTTTTGGGTACAGTCCCGAATCACATGGAGGCAATGAGCGATAGGAAGGGATTCGTCTCTCCCGGTATAGGGAGTTGATGTTGCGCTGTGTTCGATTGGCTATAACAGGAAATCCCTGGCCAGGGTTGCTGAGATTTACTGGTAAGTGTTACCAGCAGTTTCTCGAATTGTTATAGACCTCATATCGACACGACTTATCGAGCTATTGGGGTCTGACGTTTACCACCCCTAGGCGAGATATGCGACATATCAGACGACGAGACCGAACTGTACGGTAAGTGTTACTGGTTGGATTCACAGGAGTGTGAGCGGGCTTGCTCGTCGATCTTCTGATCGCTCAATACCCGGGTGGCCGTTACGTTTAGCAGACCGCTTGCGGCTTGTGGGTGTTTGATATGATCATCATCTGCTGCCGGCGTATTGACGAGTCTTTAGAGTCCTACACAGAGGTTTCCTGGCTCAAGCGAAACGAAATAGGAGCGCATATGAGATATGTACGGGACCGAGAATAATGCGTGTATGTGATACCGTATTTCATTCTCGCGATGAATGTATCGAATGGTTGTATGCGATATAACCTAGTTATCGAATCATGGATTGATTCGATAAGTCGATACATTGGATATTAGTCGGTTATATGCGATATGACCGGATCGTTAAATCAAGTGTTGATTTAATGATTTAATGCATAATTATATATTTGATATATTACTTTGCATTAACTAGTATTGGTCCACTTTAAATGGATTTTCTCACTTGGATTGTGCACATTGTTTATGTGATATACTTTTGTACACAAGTTTGTATCATGTTTGATGATACATGCTCACTAGGGTTTGTGTAAAGATTAAACCATGGTTAAGTGGAATGGTTAGGGTTAAGCATGAGACAAAATGGTCACTTGGTCAAAGCTTCATGAAGCTTCAATATCAAACAAACAAAGCCACCATTTCCCCTTTTTTCTTTTCCAAAATAAAATAAATGAAATAAATAAATAAATGAATAAGAAAATGAAAACCCTAACCATTACACAACCATGGTTTAATCTTTACACAAACCCTAGTGAGCATGTATCATCAAACATGATACAAACTTGTGTAAAAAAGCATATCACATATACAATGTGCACAATCCAAGTGAGAAAATCCATTTAAAGTGGACCAATACTAGTTAATGCAAAGTAATATATCAAATATATAATTATGCATTAAATCATTAAATCAACACTTGATTTAACGATCCGGTCATATCGTATATAACCGACTAATATCCAATGTATCGACTTATCGAATCAATCCATGATTCGATAACTAGGCTATATCGCATACAACCATTCGATACATTCATCGCGAGAATGAAATACGGTATCACATACACGCATTATTCTCGGTCCTGCACATATCTCATATGAGCTCCTATTTCGTTTCGCTTGAGCCAGGAAACCTCTGTGTATGACTCTAAAGACTCGTCAATACGCCGGCAGCAGATGATGATCATATCAAACACCCACAAGCCGCAAGCGGTCTGCTAAACGTAACGGCCACCCGGGTATTGAGCGATCAGAAGATCGACGAGCAAGCCCGCTCACACTCCTGTGAATCCAACCAGTAACACTTACCGTACAGTCCGGTCTCATCGTCTGATATGTCGCATATCTCGCCTAGGGGTGGTAAACGTCAGACCCCAATAGCTCGATAAGTCGTGTCGATATGAGGTCTATAACAATTCGAGAAACTGCTGGTAACACTTACCAGTAAATCTCAGCAACCCTGGCCAGGGATTTCCTGTTATAGCCAATCGAACACAGCGCAACATCAACTCCCTATACCGGGAGAGACGAATCCCCTCCTATCGCTCATTGCCTCCATATGATTCGGGACTGTACCCAAAAACCACCGTTTCCCCCCCCCCCCCTCTTGGACGTGGTAAGGTGGAAATCAAAGCACAGTGGGAACCACACAAGACTCTATGACGATCTCGGGTCAACAGACTACTCTGTACCAGTGTCACCAGAGAACTGCCATCTGACGTGAGGTATAATACCATCTGGGAGTTCTCGGCGTGTCCGTCCAGTGTACCCAGTCTCCACTGAGCACCCGTATATCATCTCTGATGTCAAACACCAATGGATATGGGATCATCCATCGCCCATCTGTATGGGTCGAGAAGGTATACTCTAGTCTACTCTGGTATATCGATGCCCCGTCTCGATACACTCACGACTAGGGACCTTGAAGGATGTACTTATGGACTACCATGTCCCCACTAGTATGATCCGCATCATAGTCCAGGTAGTCAAGTACACATCCTAAGGGCTTTACCAACATGTAACAGAGAGACAATCAATGTACACGTTAAGGTAAAGAGTAACCAGATAGCATACTATCATGTCGAGCAAGAAAGTCCTCCCTATATATATCCCAGCATCCACTACAATATACATCCAATGTACAGTAATGGCCTCTAGGGCATACATATAACTAACAATCTCCCACTTGCACTAGAGCCATCTGATAGCAGTGGTTGTAGTATCTCATACTCAACCATCCCATAAAAGTCTCTTTCTGGGAAAAGGCCTTTTGTGAGTGGATCCGCCGTGTTGTCCTCTGAGTATACTCTCCTGACCTCGATCACCCTGGAGATCAACCATCTCCATGATCAGGTGACACTGCCTTAGAATATGTCTGGATCACTGATGGGACCGGCGTTCCTTGGCATAAGCCACAACTCCATTGTCTCACAATGGTTGGAACGTAGTTCATCTCATGAACCAATATACACCCAAACATCCTCCTTGGTAGCATCTTAAGTAGTGATGTATCCAGCCTTAATCGTCTAGTATGTCACGGTATCTAGCTTGGAACTCTTCCAATATGCCGTCCCTTTACTGAGGGTAAAGACAATGCCTGTGACTGACATTCAGTCGTCATTATCACCCTGGAACCCTTCCAGTGATTCTCCTCAGGATCGATTGATACCATCTCACTACAACTAGTAAGAATCCTAACATCCAATTAGATCTATCTCATAGATCCAAAACCCAGGATTTAGGAGGCATCACTTTGATCCTATATGGAGAATCATGGTGATAAACGGAGATTGACCGAGCGTAGCATAGGAAACTCCTTCCCTATCTAGAGTATGTCATCCATGTACTTTACGAGGATCGTTACTATACTCCCTACTACCTTTTTGTTCATACAAGGGTCATCTACCATTTTGATGATGTCAAACTCTTTGACCTACACATCAAAACAGATGTTCCAACTCCGCGATACCTGCTTTATCCTATAAAGCATCTTGTACACGTTTCCGCTGCTCCCACTGTCTACGAAGCCCTCTGGCTGTGTACTTATAGACGCTATATTCTAAAACATCATTTAGAAAAGCTGTCATGACACCCAACCACCAGATATCGTAGTCATGGTATGTAGCCGTGGCAAGTAGGATCTGGATGGACTTAAGCATAGCTCCCTGGAAAAGGTTTCATCATTCTCCACGCCTGGTCGATGATGAAAAGCTTTAACAAGTCTAGTTTTGAAAGTCTCAACTTTTCCATCTACACCAAGTAATCTTCTCAAGATATACTTGCTTCTGATGGGGATTTAACCCTTCAGATATAGCAACCAAAGTCCATACTTTGTTGGTGTACATGGATTCCATCTCAGATCACTAAGCATCCAGCCATTCTTACAGAGTCCTACTCCTGATGGCCAGTTCGAAACTAGTTGGGTCATCATCTCATGATGCAATCCTCGCTCCCACTGTCATAGAGAAACCGAAGTATCACTCAGGTGGGTGAGGAACCTTACTAGATCGGCGGAGAGGCTGAGGTTCGTTGGTAACTATTGAATCCTTTGGTTCTTTCAAATCACCTACTGTAGTTTGCATAGCTGGAACATTTCCAGTTCTACATCACTGACCTTGCCTCGAGCTTGTCCGGATTTTGCTTTTCAGACATAGGCTGGACAACCCCAAATCTTAACTAACTTAAGAGATGGGCTCTTCCCTTATCATATCAAATATGAAGTGGTAGGCAACTGATTTGATTTGAACCCTATTCAATAGGTATGCAGCTTCTCAAGTGCATAACTCCTAAAAAGAAATAGGTAACTCAGTAGTACTCATCATAGAGCACACCTTATCATATAGGGTGCTATTGCTCCGCCCCGATATACCATCGTGCTATGGTGTATACGGAGGAGTAATGCTGAGAGAGAATCTCATTCTCCTTTAGAAAAATCCAGGATTTCCGTGCTCAAGTATTCTCCTCCTCGATCTCATCAAAGGACATAATACTTATACCCGTGTTTTGGTTCTCTACTTCTAAATCATATTCTGTGAATATCTCAAAAGGTTCGGACTTATGTTTCAACAGGAACATATGTCTGAATCTTGAGAGATTATCAGAGAATGTAATGAAGTACAAAGAACCAGTCCTGGCATATGTAGACAGGGGACCTTACATACATCAACATGTATCATCCCAAGAGTTCACTAACTCTTTCTCTGTTTCCAATAAACAGGGCTATGGTCATCTAATCTTTGTGACATGACTGGCAAGTTTCACAAGATGTAGATTCGAACTGATTTAAATATGCAACTTCATGTAACTTCAGCTAGTCGGGTCGCATTGATATGACCTAGTCTACAATGCCTCAAGAAGGATTCGTTCATTTCTGAACTCTTCCTCTTTTGTGTGTTTAGTATACTAAAGAACTGTAGTTTGATTTAGAACATCAATGCTTTTAGATAACGTGCCTGAACCGATCGACTTTTGATATAGGAAATGTTCAAAACATTATCCAACCATACAAAATTATATCCTTTCTTTACTGATAAAGAGACTAATATGATTTTGTATATCAGGTTCGGTATCTAATAACATTCGTTCAGAATCAATGTATTGGTAATACAGGGTGACAGTGACCAACAGACTTGGCTGCAACACTTGCCCTGTTTTCTGCCTCATGAAACTTATCACCCGTTCTCAGTTCTCTACCTTTCTGTAGCCCATGTAACAAATTACATATGCGGGATCCTGATCTGGTATCATATACCCAGGACGTAAAGGACACTGAGAAACAGTTCTATATAATGAACACACCCGAAGATGATGCATCAACATGCACTTTCTTCGTTTGGGCGGCACGGGAAATCTGGTATTCCCCAATTTCCTGCTCTGTCTTATAACAATTATAAGTTGGAACGGGACCAACGTTCCCCAGCTCAGTATAACAAGCGGGTTCGGTCAAAAATCCGTATTATTATCTTGATTAAGGCGTGACATGGTCGCTACCTGGAGAGAGAGAGAAGAAAACACTCAGCGTATGCTCTTGCAAGATCAGATTGGTTATTATTTTATCTAATCAGGATGGCTCCCACTACTTTTTATCAAATCTTCTTTTAAACCCTAAAAGGAAAGACTAGCCGGGATTAATTACACACTGCAAGTTCGCCAATCTTTCAGCCAGGCCAGTGTCGGTACTTTGAGGGAGGTCCCCCGTGCTTTCGCACGAACCTAATTAATGTAAACCTCGTTTTCCCAGAGGCGTAACCCCGTTGACACCTTTCTAGACACCTACTTGATCGGCTAATTGTAATGTGTAAAACTCTCCCAGGAGTAACTCTTACTCACAGCGGGTATCGGGATCCAACTATCTCATAGAAGGTATGCAATCTCATTGAAAATTTCAACACTTGAAATTCCCGATAATATTTTGCCCCAAGCGATCTATGACCTTGACTGAGTCAACAAACCATAGACCGCAAGTAAAGTTCAACCCGTCATTTCTCGATTGAATTAAATCCACCCGCACGACCCTTGACTGAGTCAACAAGGCCGCACGACTACCCTAATCCAATCGCATCATATGCTTTGCAGATAAGCACTAATCAGCTACCGCACACTACGCCTTGACTGAGTCAACAAACGCAGCACGAATACTAACTAGGACTTATCTGAAATGACGGAGGGCTACGACAGGTTTTTCTGAAAACCTATTGTGTAATGAACTTGATATCGTTGTAGAATCAAATGATTTTAAAATGGAGTGTTTTTTAGGCTTTTCTAGTTTTGCTAAAGGAGTCACTCCCGGTGAAGGGATCGTCGGTCCTTTCCTCGTCGAATGAGGTGCGGGATATATCATATATATCACTGTGCAAAGCAAAACACTAAAAAGCAATCAGAAGACAAACCGAGTGTGTAGCATCTGCCAGTTATTGCTAAAGGAGTCACTCCCGGTGAAGGGATCTCGGTCCTTTCCTCATCGAATAAGGTGCAGGATATATCATATATACCTCTGTGCAAAGCAAGAACTGTAGCTACCTGTTTTATTTTGAAATTCGATTCTACAACATCTTAGGTTTCTTTTATTTCATTAATCACATTAATGAAGTCCCATCATTTGGAAGTTGCCAGTTTCCAGTTTTCTATCAGCCGTATTTAAGATTCGGTTAAATGCGGATTTATCTTTTCTTCTTGAGGGTGAGTCATAGGGTGAGTCATGAGGAGAAGTGTGTGGATGATTCTAAAAGTGGTGATAAGGATTGTGACTCGTTAGTGCATTAATGGAGCATTAATGTTATGATGACTAAGGGTGATGATTCATTAGTTCATTAATGGGGTTTTGTTTGAGCTTAGATATTTTCTTCTTGATATTTATTCCTTATGATCACCTCCCCCTCTCCTACACTCACCTCCCTCCTCCTTATAAGTGGCCGGCCCCTCTTTGAAAGATTGAGGGTTGCTTTGAAAAAGAATGATATTGTTTTGGACTCATGGAAATTAGATAAGCCTCATTTCTCATTTCACCCGATTCCAAAAGGCAACTTCATTAACCGTTCGTCCATAGCCTTGGACGTAACGAGACAAGTTGTTCTACTCATTCTCTATTTCATCTTGGTTGTCTCTTTTAGCAAACTTGACGATCGAGTTGCCTCGGTTCAGAGGCGGGAGCCCGTTTAAAGATCCGTCGACGTGGTGCCACCTGGACGAGAAGACTGGAGATTCAGGAGTTCGGAGCAGCCGCAACAAAGCGTGGGATGATGGTTGAAGACCGAAGGACTCGGATCGTTCGGTATAACATTTCTACCCACTTTGTAGTTTGTTAGTTTAGCTTTAATGGCAGATCCGGGTTATAGTACGCGATAGCGCCAGTTTGTAAAATTTTTTGTTCAGCATTTGGCGTCTGTTAGACGGCCGGGGCGCTACCGTGGACTTACAAATATCGCCACTCAAAGGACAACGTCAGTCTTTAAGAGGCTGGCACCGGCAGCGCCTCATTCGAACAGGGGGCAAGACGAAGCTATCCCTATCGCCGAGCCAGTCCCAACGGCTCGTCACGCTCGACGCCGCCACTGGCGCCGAGTAAGGAAGGCTGGGGGCAACTCCTCCTCAGGGCTAACTCTACCTGCTCCAGTGGTGGAAGTTAATGCTGCTGTTCTAACTGGGAACAGCTTTGAACCGTCAACTCCAACTGCTACACTGAAAAAATCTCCTCCACCTGCGGAGAGAGTTACAGAAACTAAACTGGAGCAGCACCCTCAACGGCTGTCCTCCAAAATTTATAAAGTTTGGCGGAGGGTTCAAGACTCGGTAATCGACCCAGATCACTCTCGTCAACAGAAAAGGGCAAAGGTGATGGAAGAAAAGAACCGTCCTGACAAACTGATGGAAGAAAAGAACCGTCCTAACAAACAGCAAAGGACGACAAACACCAGGGTGCTCGCTGCAACGGCCCCCTCAACTTCAACAGCCCACAAGAGAAGAAGGCCGGAGAAGGTCCCTACGCCTGTGGCAAATGCCAAAGGCGGCGAGCCCAAACGCCCTAAGTCCGGGGGGATTGTAGTCCATACCGTCTACATGACGTCTGGTAAAGAGGACAACTGTATATCTACAGGTCATAGACCGCTTACACGGTCAGTGACCAAAGCTCAGGAGCAACAGCAGAAGCTCCAAGAAATGATGAATACGATGGCCGCACTCACTGGGCCAAAAGAAAGCCCCGAAGCATCCTCGGATCAACGCCAGGAACAAGAAACTGACGCTGAATTCCTTCGTAGGATATTGAAGAAGAAGGACAAAGAGGCTGCAGAACAAACAGCCAATATAAAACAAATGGCCTTTCTGTTCCAAGACATGGTGGGTATGATGATCCAGCAAGATCCTCCTGCTGAAGATCCTTCGATCGTCCTTGAAGACGACAGGGGAGAAACGTCAAATCCTCCACCAGCTCTTTCAACGGCCAAAGAGAAGACAATTTCCAAGGCTGACCTGGACGAATATATAGCTCAGCAGATACGGGTTCACTAGGCAACTGAGGCAGCCGGTCAAGTTGTCAAGACGGGGAGACCATATCCGAGCTGGTATGATCAAATCAAGTCCCCGCCGGGCTATACTATACCGAAATTCCATTTCTACAAGGGGACTCGCAACCCCCATCAACATGTGGCCCAGTTCAGGGCTCTTTGTGGCAATACCGGCGGTGATGATAAATTATTGCCTCGCCAGTTCGTCGGCAGCTTAGCGGAAACAGCCTTTGAATGGTATTCAGAGCTACTTAACGACTCTGTTAAAACATTTGCGGAAATGGAGCTACTGTTTACACAAAGATTCGCGAGTGCTAGTGGATGCACCCCGATAACGGAACTGATTAACGCCAGGATAAGGCCCGGCAAAATGTAGCGTTTTGAAAATCGTTTCGGTGAAATTTCGAAAAATCGGTAAAATAAAGGGGTTTTCTGTAAAAAGTCAAAATACAAATATCTTATTATAAAAATTAAATATACATATTCTAGCTATGTAATTGCTATTATTTGGTGTTTATTGAGCCGCTGGTGAAATTTCAAATTTTCTGAAAAAAATATTATTTTATTATTATTTTAAGCCGTCACTAATACATTTAATTAGGGAAAATTACAAATTGGAATGAGTTGAAAAAAATTTTGTGCATCATAAAACTTTAAATAAAAATTTATCATGTGGTTTTTGGAACGAAATCATTTGCCAAAACGGTTTAGAAATTATTGAAGAAAAAAGGCTTTTTTTTTAGCGTAAATGGATGTTTGGGGTATTGTATTTATCATTTTTCATCACCCCACACCCGTGCCCACACCCACAAACCCCCACTTACTCCTCCCCTTAGCTAAATTCAGCACCCCCATTTTTTCCCCACTTGAAATTCAAAGGAAAAGAAATGAAAGAAAAGAAAAGAAAATGGATAAATTAGTTAGACTTTTGACCTTGAATTGACTTTGACTTTCTCCCCATTTTTCTCCACCTCCCTCTCTCTCCTCCCCCACTCATTTTCTGGCCAAAATCTGAACCCCAACAGCTCTTCATTCTTCATCTCCTTCTCTTTAAAAAAGTTCTTCAAAAATGCTTGAAAAATCCACAAAAAATCAAGCAAAAATCCAAATCAAAATCCACCTCCTACCCATTTTCCCCTGGCTACCATTGCATGGATCTAGGCATTTAGATTTCAATTTGGGAGGCTAAGTGTGCTTGTGGGTTCTTCAAATTATTTGGGTATAAATTCTAACCTTTTTGCTTAATGTGTTGTTAATTGCTTAGGTTAGCTTAATTAATTGTTTAATTAGGTTTTTAATTAGTTTTAGGTGCATGATTTAAAATTCAAGAGAGGGGTTTGATTTTAAATTGGTATTTTGTGTTGTGAGATTTAGTTTATGTGATGTAATTGACATATTAATGTTATGCTAAATCCAATTTAAGTTGCTAGTTTGCATATTTGTTAATTTAAAAGTGATAATTATATAATTGGTAAACTAGTTTTTTTAAATAATTATATTCTTATGAGATAAAATTCAAATTTAGGTTTCATGTCATTATAAAGATTATATTGAGTGGTTTAATGCTTTTTGTTCATGGAAATCCAACATAAATTGTAGTTTGTGCATTTTTTTGCTTTGAAATTGTTAAAAAGGGTATTTTGTAAACTAGAATATTAGGGTTTTTGGAATTTAATGAGATTAAATTCCGGAAATTGTTTCTATGACTTATTTAAGATATTTAATAAATTTATTGGCCTCTACATTCATTTAAACCACATGTTTTGTACAAAAACGGTGAAGTGTGCTCGCTAGATTTTCGGAAAAATGACTTTTTTTAGTGAAATTGGCGTTTTTGTGAGTTTCAACCTAGTTTATATTAAAATTAGTGTTCGTGAATGTGCAAATGAGTGTATTTGGGTTTTTCTCGATGGTTTGGCGTTTGTACGCCGACGTCGAGGGTTTTTGGGTTGATTTGTGAAAGCAACCATAGGTTTTGACCTATGTGGGATTCGTGCGTCGTTTTGATCATGAGTCGGATTTTAATGAGATATGGTGCATTATGATATGTAGGTACCCCCATGTGGACTTTGAGACGACAAGCAAGCGCGTGGCGACGTCGGCACCGGCTAGCGAGGACCAGGTGAGTAGATTTATATCTACGGGGAGAAGTCGGGTGGATGGCGTATAGCACCCCCGCAGTCCGTGGTGGTGTATACGGATGCGTATACACACCAACATTTATTATATGTTATTTAGGATTAATAACGATGCTTAGGATGGATATTGGTGTGTTGGACTATTTTTAGTGTTGCGAACCCTAGGGTAGTGTTGCACTACACATACACACATACATACTTGCATACATTCCTATTGATATGTGCTCATGGGATTCTTTATAGTTATGTGTTCACATGGGTATGGGACTATGTGTTCACATACGGATTGAGGATGATACTTGGGATTGAGCTGAGTCGATGAGATTTGATTTGAGGCCGTGAGATCGGTAATATAGCAGGGTTCGTATCTTAGATACGACATGACGTTGTAGCGGATCCTTGACGTAGTGTTTCACACATGTCCATGCACACGTAGGCGGTATCAGTATGGTACTAGACGTAGATCAGTACCCCGATCATGATATTTGATAAAGAGGATACCAGATGAATAGTATGATGAATGTGATATTGACCCGTACCCAGATTGGGATGCCGTACGACGGATTTACGTACGAGCTATATTGATGATTGATCCGCACTCTTGACTTGGGATGCCTGATTATAGATATGGTATCGGATATGATATTATTGAGGCGGGATCACCGACTATACATATACAGGTATGCATATGTATCGACTCAGATGATAGACGGTTTCCTTACCTGTAGTTCAGCTTGTTAGTTCAGCCGTATAGTTTAGTGTAGTTGTTAGATTAGATTAGACTTCTTACCTATTTCAAAACTAACGAATCGTGGGTATTTTAAAAGACAGCCCAAGGGATCTTACGGATATTTCAAAAGACGTATCTTTTCATAAAAACACCGTAGCCCCTATTTTCAAAACCCCATGATTCGGGTTATTTCAAAAGGCACCAATTTGTAGGACTTATATTAGATTAATGCAGATTAGTTATCGTTGTGTCTAGTTTCAGCTCCCGCACATTATTGCTGTTCGCTCTGCCTCGCATATTTATTTTGCTGCATATTCCATTATTGATATCATGCTGTTAGGACACTAGCACCATTACCGATGATGCGTATGTACCACGTACACCTATTTGCCGGCTCACACACATCTTCATCGGTAATTGCCATGTCACGTACACTTTAGAGAATATAATTGCTTGACTTAGATTGTTAGCTAGTAGTTTTGACATGATATTAGTATACTTCCCTTATATGCCATATTAGACATTGTAGTTATTACCTACCACTTCATGCATACTGTTATTCAGTTGTTCATGCCTAGTTCATTATCATTGACATATGCACTTGTGATGATTTCTTGAGATTTATGATATTTCTGGATTTCGGGGAAAGCCGTAAAATTTACAACTTATGATCTTTTAAAATATAAAATGTTGCGGTTTTCTAGTGATGTAAAGTGTCGTCCACCATGAGTTTGCTGTGGTTTTGGAGATCCGTGTCGAGGAGTGGAGGAACCGTCACGGGTATATGGTGGGCCCGGTATGGTATCCCGGGGCAAGAGGAATGTGGTGTTGACGTTGAGCCTGGCTGGGGAGTACTACCTACCGGTGATATTACCCGACGCGTCGGATATCCGGAGGATACCGTCGTGGTCTTGAGATGGATGGTAGGGGCCGGTCTGGACTGACGGCGCCCTAGATATTGAGATTGAGACATTGATATTTCGAGACAGTGAGATTTATGTTTTGTGTCGATGCTAGACACTGTTGATGCTGATTTCATTTATGATACCTCAGTTTAAAAATAAGAAGGAAATCTCACTAATTTATGAAAACAGTTTCTTCATTTACATGTATTCTGTTTCATGCATTCATACCTCATTCATATGATATATTGCTACCTGAGGCACTGACACGGGCACATGAAATTATACTCGGGTTAGATATTACCCTAGCCATTGTTATAGGCTGCCTGTTATACTTATATTTGAGGATATATTATGATCATTGACCTAGGATTGCGTTATTTATGCGATTTCTGTGCGTAGATGTTCTTCTATTCACGAGTTGGCAACTCACCCCCGTTGTGCCCCAGTTTCTTGCAGGTTTTGCCGTACAGGTTTCATTACGGCTTTGCGGGCTCAGTTTCATTCGGGTGACTTGCTAGTAGGTGGGTTTTTCTTGTATCGTACCCATCATATTACCTTGTATAATATTATTCAGTTGTATCTAGTAAATTCCATCAACCAAACATGTATTTATTGAGATAGAGACCAGTATTGTTTATTCTTTCGACCTTAGAGTCGCTCGTTACACTTCTGGTGGTTTTGAGTTTCCTTTTGAGTTTTGATCCTCGCCGTTGGCGTTGTATATTATATTGCTTGTGTGGTTGTGACCGTCGATTGACGAAGAGCTAGCTCCCGCTTGGGGATGCCTTTTTCTTGATTTCGTATACTATTCATGTTGTATCCCGTTTGGGGGCCAGTATTTACAAAGGAGACTCTGCCGAAATTTTCAGTAAATTTTTGATGTTTTTAAAAACCGCATAATTCGGCTTATGCTATTGAAACTACTTGCTTTAAGTTGGTTTTTCCTGCACTCTACTACTTTTCTTGGTTTGGATTTCTGGGTTTTCGGTTTACTTAGATTACGTACGCCTCGAGACGTTCGTAGTTTAAGTGCCGGTCATGTTCCATACTTTCGGATCGTGACACAAAACCTGGGTCCAATACGCAACACGGTGGCGAAACCTATGGTCGAAATGCGAACAACGCATAGAAGAGGCACCTGCAGTAGGTATGTTCGTGGGCACTCTTAATCCGCAAGCAGCCATCTCGCAATTCATAATGTTCTTCAGGCCGACCACCTTCCAAGACCTAATCGACAAATTAACCCAAATGGACCAGATGGGCCATGGACCGTGTCCCCCAAAACCAGACTCTCGAAATGAGAAAGGAAAAGGGAAAGCGATCGTCGTCGCCAATGCTCAACAGCAGCCGAGCAACTCAAAGCCGGCCGTTCGCCAAAATAACGTGCGCCCATGCCCATCCCTCGAAGAGAGACTGGAACGTCCTTACTCGTTTCCTCAGATTAAAACGAGAAGATTGTTTGAGCTGGCAGTGCGCAACAGACTCATCGGTCTGCCGAGTCCAAAACGTCTGTCACAGCCAGGCGATCTCAATAATCCCAATTATTGCTCTTACCTCCAAACGATAAGCCACCCGACCGAAGATTGTTTCGTCTTTAAGGGATGGATCGAGGATCAGTACCTACAAGGCAAGTTCGCACTGTCTGAAAACTGGAAGGTAGACCCACCACGGCCGCACACTCAAAAAAAGACAGACACGATGGGGGCGGCTTGTTCTTTTGTTGAGGACGAAAACGATGGAGAAGACTCATCAGATGAATCCGAAGACTACGTAGCGAGTTGTCGTGTGATCTCTCACTCATTGGTGGATGATAAAGAGGATCCTTGCGTCGAGAAACCGAGGGCGGACCCTGAACCAGAAATTCTGTGGCCGTCAGACGAGTTGATCGATGTCTTCCTGAATGAGATTCGTCTGAAAATTAAAACCAATCAAGAGCGTGAGATGGCCATACTGGAAGGAGCCAAACACCGACTACTAGACCAAAGAGTCGAGGCACTTCCGTCAAATCAAAAGTCATCCGCTGCGGATAAGAACAAATTCAAGACGAGGGAAAGGTTTGTTAAAGCCCTATCAGTAGGAATGAAGCTACCACCCTCTGAAGAAAATACTCTTGGTGGAGCAGAGACGCATCCTAACTTCTTCTTATATCATCAGAAGATCATACATCCTACCGAAGACTACGACTCCTTTAAATGTTGGTGGCAAGGGTATGTCGCTCAAAAGCAACACTTCAACAGGACAAAGCGTGAAGCTCGTAGACATCAGAAAAATGCAATTGGTGAGCGCAAAAGAGCTGCCGCCGACTGTCACATAGCCGACTCCAAGGGATCGCAAATTATCACCTTTGGAAGCGACTCTGACGAAGAAGCTACCCTCAACCCTCTCCTCAAGGAATCCATTTCAAAAATGAAAGAATTAAGGAGTTGCGAGAACGTTCAGCCGTGCAATTGCACGCTACTCAAAAAAAATCTCGGCCCCGTAAACAAAGGATCGAGCAAAAAGGATAAAGGGAAGGGAAAAACAGCCCTCGTAGCCAACACTCAACAGCAATCGAGTGGCCCTACACCGGTTGTTTGCCGAAACAACAAGCGGCAACCCCTCCATGAAAAGTTGAAACGTCCTTACTCGTTTCCCCAGGATGAAACAAGGAGGCTGTTCAAAGTGGCAGTGCACAACAGGCTTATCACTCTACCGGAGCCAAAACACTAGCTACAACTGAATGATGTCAACAATCCTAATTACTGCCCTTACCACCAAGTATTGGGCCATCCGATCGAAAACTGCTACGTTTTCAAAAACTGGGTTGAAGACCAATACCAACAGGGCGAGTTCGCGTTGTCCGAAAACTGGAAGGTGAGCCCGCCACAACCACATACTCCAAGAAAGATGGATATGCCGGGGGCATCATGCTCATTCATAGGGAAAACCCCATAGACCGAAAAGTCAGTAAACTAGAGATTCGCTTCAAATACGGCGATGACGGACCGAAACGTCCTTAAACTAATGACGGACCACTACGTCCTAAAACTAGCAAACGACCGAAACGTCTTTAAACTACTATCGCAACATCCTCAGGCTCACGAGATAAAAAAAAGAGAATAAAAATATATATATATATATATATATATAAATTTAAAAAAAGACGGTATGTCCATAAGCAAAATGGGCACGGATGAAAACCCGAAAGGGCTCCGTGAGTAAAAACAGCAGGGCTACTGGTGAGTGTTCGTGAAAACCCGAAAAGGCGCTACCTCGTTAGAAAAAAAAGAAAAAAAAAGGAAAAAAAAACGGTATGTCTATAAGCAAAATGGGCACGGATGAAAACCCGAAAGGGCTCCGTGAGTAAAAACAGCAGGGCTACCGGCGAGTGTTTGTGAAAACCCGAAAGAGCGCAACCTCGTTAAAAGACACTTACAAGGTCCTCTCGACCTTATAAGGAGAAACCACCCGCGTGAGATCCTTACGACTCACAGGGAAGCAACACACTTAGGGATCCTCATGATACTTAAGGAGAAATTACACTTGCGAGATCCTCACGACTCGTAAGGAGAACTCTCTTATGGGACCCTCACGGCTCATAAGATTTGAAAGTCTTAAGTTACAGAGACCTGAACCTGTTCTTAAGCAACTCCCACAACCTTCGATATTGCCCTACAAGTGGCTCAATACTGACCCTTGTATACAATCCACGGGCACGAATAAACATTTTCCTAACCAAGTCCCACCCGTGACTGGGGATATGTCCATACGGTGAACAACCCTTATAAGTCCTCTCGACTTATAAGGAGAAAACCCTTTTGTAAGATCCTTACGACTTACAGGGGAACATGCACTTAGGAATCCTCACGATTCTTAAAGAGAAAACACACCTATGAGATCCTCACGACTTGTAGGGAGAAATACCTTTGTGAGACCCTTACGGCTCATGAAGTCAAAAGCCTTAGTCGACGGGATCCTAACCCTGTTCGCTAAGCCACCTTTGTTCAACATCAACAGAGGCAAGTGATGATTCGCTCCTGGCAATATCCCAGTTGTAGCTATGCTGATGCCTAAATCAGTATCAAATTCCAAGTCCTTTCATGGAAAATGATGATTCGCTCCTGGCAATATTCCAGTTGTAGCGATGCTGATGCTGAGATTGGCGTCAGATTCCAAATTCCACACCCGCGATAGAAAAAAATCAGCGAGCCATACATGCATACGAAATAGCCGAAATGATGGGGCGACTTGCAACAAAATCAGCAAGTAGAAACGTATGCACACAAAATAGCCGAAATGATTGGGCAACTCGCAATAAAAAGCAGCGAGTAAATATAAAATAAACAGCCGAAATGATTGGGAACAGCGAAAAATAGCCGAAATGATGGGGCAATCGCGAATTTCGCGATATAAAGCTGAAATGATAGAGCATCGCGGAAAGAAAATAATAAAAAAATGAATGAAACTTTTGCCCTACAGGTGAGATCACATCGATCCCTGTATACAATCCAGGGGCACCAACAAAGAGGGAACCATGCCTTCCCAATAGGCTCCACCAGAAAACGAAGCCAAATCTCGACGGTTCATAGACAACCTAGAGACAATCTCGACATTTGTCGTAATATTGCAGACACAATGTCAGCAAAGGAAGCAAAGGAAGATCCCTAATTTCAGGGTCTCGACGCCAGCATCGACAACTTAGAGATCACCGACGGCGTTTCTCCGCACTCCAACCATATGCAGACGTGACGCCAACAATCGACCTCAGAGTTGCAACGAAATGGAACCATGGCAAAGTCCCTAGTTCCAAATCTCAATGGCCACATCTACAGCCTGGAGACCAACAACGGCGTGCCTCCTCATTCCAGCATGACACAGAGGTTACACCATCAAACGAAGCGACGGCAAAATCCTAGCTCCATCTCAGCATTCGTCTCGTTACAGCAGACGCAATGTCAACAACGACGTTCCTTTGCAGTTTAGCAGGATGCAGATGCAACGTCAACAAAAGACCCCATGGTTAGCAAAGCGAAGCGACGACAAAATCGCAGCTTCATCTCAACAATCGTCTCGATACAGCAGACGAGATGTTAACAACGGCGTTCCTTCGTAGTCCATCAAGATGCAGATACAACGCCAACGAAAGACCCCATGGTCAAACAAGCGGAGTAACGGCAAAATCCCAGCTCCACCTCGGCATTCGTCTCGATACAGCAGACGAGATGTCACGACAGCGTTCTTCCTCCAACAGGATTCGGACGTGACAAAGCAAACGAAGCGAAAGCTAAATTCCTAGCTTCGAGGTCTTAACGACGAGTCATATAAAGCCTGAAAGACAACTGGAGATCATCTCACACCAGTGCGGAATGGTCACCACTTCGACGTTCGTCTCGACACAGCAGACACAATATCATCAAACAAATGGAGCCACGGCGAAATCCCTAGTTCCAAATCTCGACGGTTCACCAGCAACCTAGAGACAACCGCGATGTTCGTCTCGATACAGTAAACGAGTTGTCACCCCAGTGTTCTTCCTCCAGCAGGGTTCATACGCGACAATCAAACAAACGGAGCCACGGCAAAATCCCTAGTTCCAAACCTCGATGGTTCACCAGCAACCTAGAGACAACAGCGACATTCGTCTCGATACAGCAGACGCGATGCCAGCAAACGAAGCAAAGGCCAAATTCCTAGCTTCAGGGTCTTGACGGCAACCCACATAAAACCTAAAAGACTATCGGAGATCATCCCACACCAGCGCGGAGTGGTTATGACTCATCGGGGCTCTCCAAAATGAGCCTAACCTCAAGTAAAAAGCGGCATGGCAAAATACCTAACGCTTGCTCTTCCGGCGGTCAAACTGCCAAGGAGGATTGAGACGTCTTGTCCAGCCCCCGAAGGGATCAGAGACACGGCAGTCGCAGGGCTACTCGAACAGCACGGTTGCCTATCGAGGAACATATCAGCTTATGCGACGGTACGACGGCCAAAACCCTAAGTACCACAGACCCTAACGGATTTCTGTCGTAAAGAGCAGAGGTTAACCGTGACGTTAGGATATTCTTGCGAGAAATGCTCGATTCGTCTCGACTTGTGAAGAAATTGATGTCTTTGCGAGAACTTTTCGATGCGGCTCGACTCATAAGATAAAGCCTTAGGCAGCAGGGATTAAAAAACGTGTTTCCTAAGCACTGGTACCCTGCAAGTTGGCCCAAAACGGCCTCTTGCATACTATCCACAGGTCTCACTCTCCTAACTCGAATCTCGATAGGGAGGGAAACAACCGCTTACAGGTCCTCTCGACTCATAAGAGGAAAAATTCTCTTATAAGATCCTTATGACTTATAAGAGAAAACGCACTTAGGAATCCTCACGATTCCTAAGGAGAAAATCCACCTACGAGATCCTCTCGATCCGTAGGGAGAAAAGTCTCTATGAGACCCTTACGGCTCATAGAGTTGAAAAGTCGTGGGCAGCAGATCTGAACCTGCGGCTTAAGCCATCGTTACCTCTTGAAGAAGCCAAGAAAAGATGCTCGCTCTATCATTGGTCAACCTTGTTTACTAAGGCAGCGTATTGATAATAGAAGAAAGAAGAAAGTGACAGAAAGAACATCCGATTTGCATTTGATCAAGCGTTCGAGACACATCCATTCATGCATATGAAAAAGACTCAGAACGAGAAATAAAACAAGCTGAAATAAAAAAAAATCATTCATATGGCAAAGGGTTCCTACAATCATAAAGAAATAAACAAAGACATTGTCCGGATCATTACAATGGCAAAACCTCAGATCCTGGACAGGGATTGAGGAACTCGAAAGTGACCTTGTCTAAGACTTTCCAAGCTTGGCGAACCATCCTGGTGTACTTCCTTTCGCGAGCACGGGCGTCGAGATCCCCATTGATGTCTTCCACCCTCCGATCGGCAGCAAGAATGGCGGACTGTTGAAAGGCTTTGTGCAAGAGATCGATAAGATTGTCTCGCCGTCTCTTCGAGATTAAGTTCATCAGGTACACTGAGTGCACCTTGTCCTCGGCGGCGTCCAATGCTCTGAGCGGCACGCTGGTAAAGAATAGGGGAAGCGCTTCCCAGATGGCTCCCACAATAAGCTTCAGCAGAGGGGAGCGCCGAGGAAGCAGTTGACCGTTGTACGCGTCGAAGCGACTCATGATCTCTGCACATTCGGCATTGGTAAATTCTCGATTTTGAGAACGGCCAAGTCGGCGGATGTCCCCGTAAGAGATAATCTCGTCGAGGTCGTACATGTGGGCGTCCATCACTCCTATGAAAGAAAATCGACAAAAATTAGATTCTCTTAAGAGTTCTGCTATATGATTTGGAAGGAGCAAAGCTCCATTAATGAAATGAGGAATATACGAGAAAAAATCTTTCAGTGAGCAGAGCTCTATTAATGGAACCCTAATAGGGTTCTCCTTAGTTCTCTTTAAACCCCTTTAGAGCAAAGCTCTGCTAAGTGAAACCCTAAATGGGTTTTTTTTAGATCAGGGATCTATTGGGAGCAAGGCTCTGTCAATAAAAATTAATTTAACTTAAAATTTTTACCTAAAAGTTTTAAGAGTTTAACTCTCGGAGTTCTTGAAAATAAAGAGCAGGGCTCTGAGATTCTGAAAGCAGAAATTCTGAAGATGAAAATCATCTAAGGGACCAAAGGTCCTATTTATAGGCATTGAAGAGCCCTTCCAACTTCCAAAAGTTGTCGCAACGGTTGGAATTCTGCCACCGTTGCGCTCACGTTTGGGGCCACGTAAGCGCAACGGTGGGAGGCATTTGTTTACCCCAATCAGAGCAAAACTCTATTCAAATTCCAAGGTGGGAAACGAAGCAACGCTTCTGTTTCCCCCAATCAGAGTAAGGCACTGTTTTGAAAATTAAAATGAAAATTAAAAAAAAATTAAATTAAAGAAGCAGTGCTTCAGCTGAACTGCGCTCTGCGCCATGTGGCAGCGCAGTTGCGCTAGCGCGGTTGCGCTGCGCTCTGCACTGCGCGCCACGTGTCAGCGCAGTTGCGCTGCGCTGTGCGCCGCGCGACACGTGTCAAGCGCTGGTGCATCTGCGCCAAACAGAATTAAAATTCCAGTAAGATCTTTCTGTTCTTGTTAAAACAAGAAGATTGTCTTCTGTAAAACAGAAGCCCTTAGATCAAAGATCCAACGGTGGGGAAAATTCCCCAAATCACTCAGAGAATGATCTCTTTAAAAATTTAACAAATTAATGGGCACTATATAAAATCCCCTAGACCCCAATTCAAAAGGAATCAACATCAAGATCAAAAACAACAACACAGAGAATAGAGAGAGCTCTGAAAAATTGTGAGAAGAACTCAAGAAGAAAAAAAAGGTAAAAACCTACATAAAATAAAAAGAAGAATTTCTTCTAAATAGATCAATGATCTAAGAATAAGATCAAATGATCTTCAATAAATAAAAAATAATAATAATAACAGTGCCTTGCACTTTTTTGTGAACCATTGGTTCTGGAATCTTAAAGATTCTTCTCTTAGATCCAAAATTGGATTAAGTTATTAAAACAGTGCCTTGCACTTGCAAATTTACACTGTTGCGCTCCTGGGTTGGCGCAAGCCACAAGAGAGTGCCACGTGTCAGCACCAAAACCATTTTGCGCTATGCGCTTTTAAAAATAGAGCATTGCTCTTTAAAGTTGGCGCAACTCATCAGAGCGCGCCACGTGTCACAGCGCAGCGCACTGCGCTAACGTGACACGTGTCACCTCCACATGCGCTTGCGCTCAATAATTGGCGCAAAGCGCCTGACAAGCCACTGTCAGATAATTAATGTACAGCATTATTTACAGAAGGGCCAAGCCCAATTAAAAAAAAGGCCTAACAGGCCAAACTAAATGCAATGCATTATTTTAAAAAGGGGCAGAGCCCAAACAGAAGCTCTACATCATTTAAAAAAAAGGACCGAACCCAAATCCAAAGACCTAGCAGGCCAGAATAAAATGCAGTGCATTATTAGACAGGGGCAAAGCCCTAGCACAGGCCTAATAGACTAAAGATAAAGAAAAACGTTGAACATATTCAACTGGATTTAGTCCAATCATGGCCGTAAGTCCTCAAATTAAATTGACTGAGCAAGATTGCTCTCCTAAATCAATTTACATCCGGTTCAAGGGTACATTTCTGAACTCCTCTGACACCTATCGTTGTAATCCTTCAACGACGTCAGAGAGATGACGGGTCCCGACAACCACACATTAATATGGACTGCGGGGTCCTTAAACCCGTGGACTAATGTAAACACACCCATATGGAATGTGGGGTCCTTAAACTCATGGACTTATGCGTCCTTAAACTAACGGATTAATGCGTCCCTAAACACATCCATATGGACTGTGGGGTCCTTAAACCCATGGAGTTATGCGTCCTTAAACTAATATCCGTCCTCAAAACGGAAACAATGGACCACCATGTCCCTAAACTGGCAGTGGACCGCAATGTCCTTAAACTGGCAGTGGACCGCAATGTCCTTAAACTACCTATGGACCACTACGTCCTTAAACTGGAACATTAGAGCCCCCAAACGCTCTTTTGTCGGATCTAAACGATCTCGTTCAAGTTGATCTTAGCCTCAAACATGGCTAACGTATCCTTAAACATTCAAACAGACTTCATATTCCCTAATCAACTTTGGTTCAAGGGTACATCTCCGAACTCCTCTGACACCTGTCGTTGTAATCCTTCAACGTCGTCAGAGAGGTGACGGGTCCCGATGGCCATATACATTAAACGGACCACTACGTCTCTAAACTGGAACAGTGGAGCCCCTAGATGCTCTTTCCATTAAGTTGATCTTAGTCTCAAATAGGACTAACGTATCCTTAACGAGCGTTTAAGTTGATCTTAGCCTCAACACGGCTAACGTATCCTTAAACTAAAACACCAAACCCAAATCTAAGTAAATACGGATTTGGACTAATCCACGTCCTACGAGCGACGGCATAACTTAGTCTCCGTATACAATCCACGGGCATCCACAAACAAAAACAGACACACACGACACGAAGTGAAATTTCTGGAGAAGGAGAAAGTTGTTACCGCGATGCGGTAGCGTAATTAACTGCAGGGGCTTGCGCCTGCAGGGAAGAGCGTCCCCACAATCAAAAACCCCTCAAGCGAGGGGGAATCTGACGAAGTCTGCTACATCGGCCGCATCTGTCTAAACCTCCGATACACGGTGCCATAAATCAACTTGGCATCTTCGGAGAGGTGGACGGATAAAAACCAAATAGTATCTGCCCCGAATCTCAGGCAAGACGTCTTCACGTCGTCGCCGTCTTTCGGAGGGGAACAAGTGTTGACACGGTTTTAAGGGTATTTTTGTAACTTCATTTTGGCTCAGATTGTATCCCTATGGTTTCATTTGCCTGCCTATAAATAGCCCAGATCCAAGCCAAGTAAAGGGTGCTTTTTTGTATTAGATTTTAGGATAAGAGTTTGTATTATCTTCTTCCTCTTCATCTTTCTCCATTAAAATTGTAGTGAGCTTCATGAGTGATGATGAATAAAAAGAAGAGTTCTTTTTTATTAACTTGCATGTCTTGTAATTGTGTTATTCTATTTGCTTGCAATTTTCATTTGTTAAACTAGTTGTTGTTATTTGTTTGTTTGTTTTCTTTCTTTTTTTGCTTTTCCTTTATCCTTACAACAATGATGCTTAAGTATGATCCTTGCTAAGGTGAGGCTCAAATAACTAGTTGTGATCTTCTAAACTCATTTCTTTCTACCTTCCTGCTTGTTTTATTTTCTTTTTCTTTTTCTTTTTAATGGGTGAGTAGTTTCTCAATTGTTAGGGTAGGATAAGAAAAGTTTAAGAAAAGGAAATGTAACGTGTTGAAAATCGTTTAGGTGAAATTTCGGAAAATCGGTAAAATAACGGGTGTTTTCCGTAAAAATCAAGATATAAATATCTTTTAATATAAAATTAAATATACATATTGTAAGTCTACGGTAGCGTCCCGGCCGTCTATCCGAGGCCAAAATGCGGAAACGAAAATTTTTTCTAAACTTGAAACCGGCGCTATCGCAGACTTTAATCCCGGATCGAACCGTTAACCTATAACTAGCTAACTAGAGAAGGGTTAGAAAAGCTATACCAATCGATCTGTGTCCTTCGGTCTTTGTCCATCAACCCATGCTCCTCGCGGCATCTCCGATCTCCGGTCTCCTCGTCGGAAAGGGTACCACATCTTCGAATCCTTTTACGGGATCGCGCTTCATCCGAAGCAACTCGGACACGAAGTTTGCTAGCCGACGTGTCCAAGGTGAAGTGGAGAGAATGTGTGTGATCACTTTGTCTCTTGCATCCATTGATTCTCAACGAATGAGAGTGTATGGATGGAGGTTGAAGATGAAGCCATTTGTGGAAATGGTGTGTAAGTCGATGTACAACACCCCACGACTTGCGGGGAGGCGGAAATATGAAAAACGATCTTGTTCTTTGCTTAAACACCGACTAACCGCATGAATCGAAGCTAAACGATAACTAACATCAAACATAGAAGTTAACAACTACTATGTAAAGGGATTATACCTAATGAATCGTGTCCATCATCTTTACGAACTCCACCTCCTTCCTCGGCCTTCTCGAAGTAGTAGACGATCCACCCGAGAGCTTTACTCCAAGCTTAGCCTCTAAACTTGAGGCAACTAAACTTCTTTAGGTGCTAATCAAAGAAGCTAGGTGATATAGAGTGAGGGTTATGGTTTAATTAGTCTAACTAATCCTTGTACTCAACACATGAGAGGGGAGGATTAGGGTTTGAAGAGGGAGAGCTTGAGGAGAGAGAAGGTGAAGATAATAATGAAGTGAGAATAATGAGTTATGATAATATATATCAAGCATTTCTTTTATCAAGAAAAGAAAAGAAATGAATTTAACAACCATGCTTGATAATATCTAGTGATGATTCACATCCATGAGTGATTAAGCATTTATGATGCATTAATGACATGGATGAATCATCCATATGACTCACTAATCACATTCATTGTATATGCCACCTAAACCTCCTTAGTCACCATCTTCTAGAAGCTTCTCGCGCAATTACGAGAACGCCCCTCCTTTCCGCAAAAATACGAAAAAAATTTAGACTGTATAAATCCAATAACCGGATACCAGTAACTGGCTTAAACCAAAGCCGACTGGTAAAAACTGTCCGAAAGTCGTACGTGTGTAAACACACGTATGCGTCCGAACCCTTGTCGTAAAACCATACGACCTCTAAATCGTTTCGCCTGGAGTAGGGAAACTCTCTGTGTGGGACTCTAGAGACTCGACTACTACGCTGGCAGTGGGTTTAACCACAGACCGCAAGCGGCACTAGCTGTACGTAACGGTCCCCAGGTAGATGTCGATAAGAAGGCCGATGAGGAAACCCATCCGAACTCCTACTGAGTCTGATGTGACAATCTCCGTACAGTCCGGTCCGTTCGTCTAAGACTATCGCATATCGGGCCTAGGGGGCGGCAAGCGTCAGTCCCCTAATAGCGGTATAAGTCGTGTCGGAGCGAAGCCCATTACACCCTGAGAAACTACTGGAACCTACCAGCAAATCTCGCTTGCCCTGGCCAGGGACTTTGCGTAATGGCTCTCTGACACAGCGCGATATCAACTCCCAATACCGGGAGAGACGAATCCTGTCTAACCGCCACTGCCTCCAAGTGCTCGGGACTGCACCCAACTGCTACCTGTTTGCACGACTCCTTTGAGCCGTGGTAGGGTAGCAATCTAAGAACAGTGGGACACACTCGAGGCGAAATAGCAGTGTCAAGTCTGCGGACTATGCTGTACTCATGTCATCTGGGAACTGTTCACTGACGACTGGTATAAAACCAACCAACAGTTCCCTATGAGTCCTGTCCGGTGTACCTGTAACCTAACGAGCACCTGCATACTATCTCCAGTACGACGTACTGACGGCTGTGGGACAGACCATCTCCCCAACTGGGATGAGAAGCGTACACACTAGTCTACTCCGGAGTATCGATGCTCTGTCTCGATAATCCAACGACCAGGGACCTGAATAAGGATGTGCTTGTAGACTATCCAGCCCCCACTAGTGTGACTGCCATCACAACGCTGGTAGTCAAGCAAGATCCTAAGAGCTCTATCAATACGTATACTCACATATTAAGATAGAAAAACCAAGTAGCATACTACCATGTTTAGCAAGACTGTTATATACATGTGAATATCCCAAGCTTCCATTAAGTAATATACAAACTAGTATGATACAGTAATGGCCTTCTAGGGTATAAACACTAACAATCTCCCACTTGCACTAGGGCCATGTACTGGCGTATCGAAGACCGATGATTTCGAGTAGCCTCTCGAACTGAATCTGAGGTAGGGCCTTTATGAATGGATCAGCAATGTTCTCTTCAGAAGCAACTCTCCGAACCTCGATCTTCTGACGATCAATGATCTCCCTGATCAGGTGATACCGCCTTAAGATGTGTCTGGACTTCTGATGGGACCTTGGTTCCTTTGCTAAAGCTATAGCTCCGTTGTTGTCGCAATACAGAGGTATTGGATCAACTATGGTAGGAACCACCTGAAGTTCTGTTAGGAACTTCTTCATCCAGACTGCTTCTTTTGCGGTATCGCAAGCAGCTATATACTCCGCTTCTATCGTTGAGTCAGCAACGGTGTCCTGCTTGGAGCTCTTCCAGCACACCGCCCCTCCATTGAGGGTAAAGACATAACCCGACATGGACTTGGAATCGTCCTTATCACTCTGAAAGCCGGAATCAGCAAAGGCCTCTAACCTGAGGTCTTTTCCGCCGTAAACCAAGAACATCTCCTTAGTCCTTCTCAGGTACTTGAGAATGTTCTTTACTGCTATCCAGTGCTTCTCTCCTGGGTCTGACTGATACCGGCTTACCACGCTCAGTGCGTAAGCTACATCTGATCTGGTGCACAACATCGCATACATTATAGAGCCTACCGCAGAAGCGTAGGGTATAATAGACATGCGTTCCCTTTCCAAATCAGTCTTGGGAGACATCTCTTTAGAGAGGGTGATTCCGTGACAAGCCGGTAGATTACCGCGCTTAGAATCTTCCATACTGAATCTTTTCAGTACAGTGTCGATATACCTGGACTGCGAAAGTCCCAACATCCTCTTGGATCTATCACGATAGATCCGGATCCCCAGAATGTAAGAGGCATCACCCAGGTCTTTCATGGAGAACCTGTGTGACAAGAATCCTTTGACAGATTGTAGCATAGGAATGTCATTTCCTATCAATAGAATGTCATCCACGTACAAGACGAGGAATACGACACTTCTGGCTACAACTTTACTATATATGCACGGTTCATCTGGATTTTTGATAAAGTCATATTCTTTGACTGTCTCATCAAAACAGATGTTCCAACTCTGCGATGCCTGCTTTAGTCCATAAATGGACTTAAGCAGCTTGCATACTTTCCCGCTGCTCCCACTCTGATTGAAACCCTCTGGCTGATCCATATAGACGCACTCTTCTAAATTTCCATTCAGAAAAGCCGTCTTTACGTCCATCTGCCAGATTTCATAATCATGGAAGGCAGCAATAGCAAGAAGGACCCGAATGGATTTGAGCATAGCCACTGGAGAAAAAGTTTCGTCATAGTCCAAACCAGGTCTTTGACGAAAACCCTTTGCAACAAGTCTAGCCTTATAGGTTTCTACCTGTCCATCTACACCAATCTTTTTCTTGAAGATCCATTTGCATCCTATGGGTTTTACCCCATCTGGAGCAAAGTCCAAAGTCCATACTTTGTTGGTGTACATGGACTCCATTTCGGTCCGCATTGCATCTAGCCATCGTACCGAGTCGCCGCTCTGGATGGCCTGCTGGAAGTCAGTAGGTTCATCATCATCTATGATGCAATCCTCTCTATCCCCATCTATGAGAAAACCGTAGTATCTCTCAGGCGGATGAGACGGCCTACTACTCCTGCGGAGGGGTGCGGGAATGTCCTGTTCTTCTTGAACCACCGGTTCTACCAAACTTTCAGTATTAGTTTGTGGTTTTGGAATTTCTTCCAATTCTATTTCGCTCCCACTTGATTCCTTTTCTAAAAACTGATGTTCTAGAAAATGGGCATTACGAGAAACAAATACCTTTTGTTCCTCTGCGTAATAGAATAGATATCCCCTGGAGTTCTTTGGATATCCCACAAACTTACACTTTACTGATCGTGCCTCGAGCTTGTCCACATGCTGCTTTTTAACAAAAGCTGGACATCCCCAAATCTTTATATACTGTAGATGGGGTTTCTTCCCGCTCCACATCTGATATGGAGTGGTAGTCACAGTCTTGGTAGGAACCATGTTCAAAAGATATGCCGCTGATTCTAGCGCATAACCCCAGAAAGATCGCGGTAACTCAGCATTACTCATCATGGATCGTACCATATCCAATAGGGTTCGATTCCGTCTCTCCGATACACCGTTATGCTGTGGAGTGTATGGAGGAGTAAGCTGAGAGAGAATTCCTTTCTCTTTTAGGTAACCTAGGAACTCGGCACTTAAGTATTCTCCACCTCGATCAGATCTCAGTGTCTTAATACTTTTGCCTGTTTGGTTTTCTACTTCATTCTTATACTCTCGGAATTTCTCAAAAGCCTCGGATTTATGTTTCATCAGATAAATGAATCCGTATCTTGAGTAATCATCCGTGAAAGTAATGAAATAGGAAAAACCACCTCTTGCATGTGTAGACATTGGACCGCATACATCGCTGTGTATGAGTCCTAAGAGCTCGCTCGCTCTTACTCCATGTCCAGTAAATGGAGTCTTTGTCATCTTTCCTTTGAGACAAGATTGACAAGTGTTATAAGTTTGATATTCGAACGAGTCCAAATATCCTTCTCTATGCAACTTAGTCAACCTTCTCTCATTGATGTGACCCAGTCTACAATACCATAAGAAAGCTTTATTTAAATCTGGAGACTTTCTTTTTAGTGTGTTCTGGACATTGAAAATTTGGAGTTGGTTTAAAACATATATACCGTTATTTAGTGTACCGGACCCAATCAAACCATGATTAAGGTGGATGTTAACAACATCTTTTACAAACGTGAAATCATAACCTTTATTTGATAACAAGGAAACTGATATGATATTACACGTTAAGCTTGGTACAAAAAAAACAGTTATGTAAAACCAAAATGTGTCCACTCGTCAATCCTAGGTGATAATCCCCGACGGACGCAGCTCCCACGCTAGCTCCGTTAGCAACCTTTAGGGTCATATCACCTTCCTTCAGCACTCTACGGTTTCTCAGTGCCTGCAATGAATTGCAAATATGAGATCCTGATCCGGTATCCAATACCCAGGAAGTAGAGTTGATCGACAGACAATTCTCAATTACAAACACACCTGAAGTCGAAGCCACAGCTTGCTTCGGTTCCTGGTTCTTGGCGTTCCACGCCTTGCAATCCTTCTTCCAGTGCCCTTTCCTGTGACAATGGAAGCACTCATTCTGGCCAACTACCGGTACCGCAAACTTTTTCTTCCCCTTCCTTCCCACCTTACTAACACCTCCTCTAAGTTTGATGGCGACCTTCTTCTTCCTTCCTTTGGCCCTAGCCTTGGACCCGGAAGAAGATGCACCGCTAACAAACATAGCGGGTGTTTCCCTTGCTTTCTGCAAGGTGCCCTCTGCACTCCTTAACATGTTCAGGAGTTCCGGAAGTTCAACTTCTTTTCTTTGAAGGTTGAAGTTCAGGATAAACTGGGCGTAGGTGTGAGGAAGGGACTAGAGAATAAGGTCTGTATAGAGCTCATTATCCAAAGTCGTCCCAAGGTCTGCGAGCTCTTTAATATAGCCGATCATCTTTAAGACATGTTCTCCTACCGATGACCCGACAGCCAACCTCGCTCGAAACAAGTTCTTAGAGGTCTCGTATCTTGCTATACGAGTTTGCTCTCCATAAAGTTCCTTTGTATGGAGAAATATGCCATCTAGGGTCATATCCTCGTACCTCCTCTGATGTTCATTGTTCATTGAGGCAAGCACGATGCACTTGGCTTTCGCGCAATCTAAATCCCAGGTTTTGCGGATTTCCTTATCCGCATTGCTGGATTTGGGACCAGGGACAGCAGGTGCCGTAGCGGTGAGGACGTACCCCAATTTGTCATAGGTCAAAGCCATTTTGACATTCCGCAGCCAATCTTTATAGTTTGGCCCTGTCAGTATATTTTTCTCTAAAAGTAACTTAAGTCCAGTCATTTTCAGGGTCGCTGCAATTAGGAGAGAGAGAAGAAAACTCTTTAGCATGATGCTCTTGCAAGTTTAGAGTGGTTTTTAGTTTATCTAAACTGGATGGCTCCCACTGTTTCTCGAATCCTTCCTCAAACCATAAAAGAAGAATTAGCCAGGACTATTCTCACCGTACAATACTTGCTTAGCCGTTCAGCCAGGCCAGTGTCGATACTTCGAGGGAGGTTTTCCAACGCTTTCGCGAAGTTCCTTAATTAAATAACCTCTTTTCTCTGGGGGCGTAACCCCGCTGACACCTTTCTTGACACCTACTTGGTTTATAGCATTGATCGTTAAGTGACGAATCTCCTGATAAGTAGCATATACTCACAGTAGGATCGGGATCCAAATATCATCGTATGATAATGTTGAAGGAATCCTACCAACATTCATCAAACTCCAAATGGTATGCATCTCTTTGCAAATTTCAGTTTCTTTAGAAATTCCCGATATATATATATATTTGCCCCATGCTCTTATGACCTTGGCGTTAGGTCAAAATGTCATAAGTCACATGTCAAGTTCTACCCATCATTATCTTGTTAATTTGAACCCATCCGTATATATCCTTGACGTTCGGCCAAAATGATAATACGACTGTTCCAAACTAACTCATCTATCTTATGCAACAAATGAATACCCAGTAGCTACCAAACACTATGCCTTGGCGTTAGGTCAAAATACATAGCTTGAATACTACTGAATACCCAGATGAAATGACGGAGGGCTACGAATGGTTTTGGCGAAACCGTGAACGTGGTGAACTTGATATAACCGAAGGAACCTGATAGCTTTTAAAAAGAGTGGTTAAAGCTCCGCATTTAAAAATATCTGTTTTTAAAATTAACCGAGTGGTTTCTTTTAAATTGTTCCAACGATTAAACTTTTTGGTTTATTTGCTTTGCATTATAAATAATGCGTCCCATCATTAACCTATCATTGCAGAAAACAACGAAAATACAACGTCCTCTTATGCCATCCGCATTCGCCATGGGGTCCCGTCATCACCCGTTAGGTTACTTAACTAACGACAGAGCGGGGGCTGGGCTAGCGCGGGTGTAAAACATAAGTGACGTCTAAATAGCTATCATATATAGATATTGTACATTCGTCAGACGCAATAATAAGCATTCCAGATCACAGATGAACTTTATTGGATTTGCAAGTAATCTGTGTTTGTTTTGAGCCTGCAACAAAAGACGGATTACACAGTTGTGATGAATAGCCATTACCCCACCCAAGACCCCAACGGGTACGGCAAACTACCCGCCGGGCAGTTTGTGCACCCCACCTTGGGTCTGTCCTAGGAGCAAAAACAGTAAAATGAAATAATACAACGGCGGCTACAACCGCAACCTGGATGTGCCCCGCAAAATAATATTACAACAAATTACATTTACATCAAATGAATTAAATAATAACCCATCACATAACCCCGGCTATACATCACAACAGTCCAACACAGTTCATATCCACAAATAGTAAAAACCATTACAGAAATGTGCAACCCCCTGCTAACCGACATACTAGCAGTTAGGGGAGGTTTACGAACACATTATACAAACACAGATATAATCCAACAAGCAAATACTGTATAATTTCGATCGATTAAACACTTTTAATTTTGCTCCAATACTTCTCTGTAAATCTGAAACCTGAGAAAAAATAAAAACTTCCAGAAAATACCAAATATCACAGAGAAGCAATACAGGAAATTTGGGTTCCTGAATCGCCAACTCGGCGGCGGAAGCGCGGCGGATCGGTGCGATCCGCCGCGGTTCCGCGGCGCTTTAGGCGATTCAGGGGCCCAAATTTCTTGGGTGTTCTTCTACTGTCTTTTTAAGCTTTCTGAACCTCCCTGAAAAATTTTTGGACTTCATTTAAAATTCGACAGAAACTTGTGATTTCGGGGTTTTCCGATTTCGTTTTTTCCGTTCGAAATTCATACAAATTTGCAAGTAAGTTATTTATTGTTTAGCGAGGCTCTGATACCACTGTAAGTCGATGTACAACACCCCACGACTTGCGGGGAGGCGGAAATATGAAAAACGATCTTGTTCTTTGCTTAAACATCGACTAACCGCATGAATCGAAGCTAAACGATAACTAACATCAAACATAGAAGTTAACAACTACTATGTAAAGGGATTATACCTAACGAATCGTGTCCTTCGTCTTTACGAACTCCACCTCTTTCCTCGGCCTTCTCGAAGTAGTAGACGATCCACCCGAGAGCTTTACTCCAAGCTTAGCCTCTAAACTTGAGGCAACTAAACTTCTTTAGGTGCTAATCAAAGAAGCTAGGTGATATAGAGTGAGGGTTATGGTTTAATTAGTCTAACTAATCCTTGTACTCAACACATGAGAGGGGAGGATTAGGGTTTGAAGAGGGAGAGCTTGAGGAGAGAGAAGGTGAAGATAATAATGAAGTGAGAATAATGAGTTATGATAATATATATCAAGCATTTCTTTTATCAAGAAAAGAAAAGAAATGAATTTAACAACCATGCTTGATAATATCTAGTGATGATTCACATCCATGAGTGATTAAGCATTTATGATGCATTAATGACATGGATGAATCATCCATATGACTCACTAATCACATTCATTGTATATGCCACCTAAACCTCCTTAGTCACCATCTTCTAGAAGCTTCTCGCGCAATTACGAGAACGGCCCTCCTTTCCGCAAAAATACGGAAAAACTTTAGACTGTATAAATCCAATAACTGATACCAGTAACTGGCTTAAACCAAAGCCGACTGGTAAAAACTGTCCGAAAGTCGTACGTGTGTAAACACACGTATGCGTCCGAACCCTTGTCGTAAAACCATACGACCTCTAAATCGTTTCGCTTGGAGTAGGGAAACTCTCTGTATGGGACTCTAGAGACTCGACTACTACGCTGGCAGTGGGTTTAACCACAGACCGCAAGCGGCACTAGCTGTACATAACGGTCCCCAGGTAGATGTTGATAAGAAGGCCGATAAGGAAACCCATCCGAACTCCTACTGAATCTGATGTGACAATCTCCGTACAGTCCGGTCCGTTCGTCTAAGACTATCGCATATCGGGCCTAGGGGGGCGGCAAGCGTCAGTCCCCTAATAGCGGTATAAGTCGTGTCGGAGCGAAGCCCATTACACCCTGAGAAACTACTGGAACCTACCAGCAAATCTCGCTTGCCCTGGCCAGGGACTTTGCGTAATGGCTCTCTGACACAGCGCGATATCAACTCCCAATACCGGGAGAGACGAATCCTGTCTAACCGCCACTGCCTCCAAGTGCTCGGGACTGCACCCAACTGCTACCTGTTTGCACGACTCCTTTGAGCCGTGGTAGGGTAGCAATCTAAGAACAGTGGGACACACTCGAGGCGAAGTAGCAGTGTCAAGTCTGTGGACTATGCTGTACTCATATCACCTGGGAACTGTTCACTGACGACTGGTATAAAACCAACCAACAGTTCCCTGTGAGTCCTGTCCGGTGTACCCGTAACCTAATGAGCACCTGCATACTATCTCCAGTACGACGTACTGACGGCTGTGGGACAGACCATCTCCCCAACTGGGATGAGAAGCGTACACACTAGTCTACTCCGGAGTATCGATGCTCTGTCTCGATAATCCAACGACCAGGGACCTGAATAAGGATGTGCTTGTAGACTACCCAGCCCCCACTAGTGTGACTGCCATCACAACGCTGGTAGTCAAGCAAGATCCTAAGAGCTCTATCAATACGTATACTCACATATTAAGATAGAAAAACCAAGTAGCATACTACCATGTTTAGCAAGACTGTTATATACATGTGAATATCCTAAGCTTCCATTAAGTAATATACAAACTAGTATGATACAGTAATGGCCTTCTAGGGCATAAACACTAACATGGTGAGCTAGAGGAAGAAGAAGAAGCATTTTTCTTTCTTGTGTTGAATTATTGTGAGAGCACTAGAAGGAAACTCAAGAGCCAACCCAAAAAGATATGGCTGCCCTTTCTCTCTCCATCCATCAATTCAACACACTAATCAATTACTAAAGATGACATGGGTCAAAGAATAAGACTATGATTCACCACCCTTGTCCATGTCATAATTAATGCACCTCATCATGAATTAAGCTCACTATTTCCACCAAAGTAAACATTAACCCAAATGTTTAATCCAACAAAAAGATACGGCAACATCTAAAGTAAACTCATGACGGATCATAAGGATACCCCTCACCTGTATATACATACCTGCATCCGCATTCCGACTGAATGCGAATACGATGAGACTAAAGTAATCCAACAAATCTAATACTAGGATCCGGCTTAAACTAAAGCCCACTAGTATGATCCGTCCGATCATGATCCGTGCACTACTGCACGTATATGATCGAACCCTGCCATAAAACCATACGGCCTCTACAACGTTTTGCCCGAAACTTGAGAAACTGTCTGTGGGGGACTCTAAAGACTCGTCAATACTTTGGCTGTGGATTTAACCACTAGCACATCAGTGGTATTAGCTGTAGGTAACGGGCTACCAGGTATTGACCAAAAGGGAGGTCGATGAGCGAACTCATCCTGACACCCTACTGAGCCTGTCAGTGACAATATCCGTACAGTCCGGTCCGTTCGTCTATGAGTATCGCATGTCGGGCCTAGGGGGTTGGTAAAAGTCAGACCCCCAAAAGCGGTACAAGTCGTGTCGGAGTGTAGCCCAGAACACCCTGAGATACTACTGGAATACCAACCAGTAAATCTCCTGCTTTGGCCAAGGACTTCGTGTAATGGCTCTCCTAGACACTGCGCGATCTCACCCCCAATACCGGGAGAGACGAAACCCCTGCCGATCCGCTCACTGCCTCCATGTGGCTCGGGACTGTACCCAACTAGAACCTGTTTGCACGACTCCTTTGAGCCGTGGTAGGGTAGTAATCAAAGAACAGTGGGAACTCACACGAGAAAAATGACGATCTCAGGTCGATGAACTAACCTGTACACATGTCACCAGGGAACTGCTATCTGACGTCGGTATAATACCAACTAGCATGTTCCCGGCGAGTCCTGTCCGGTGTACTCATAACTCAATGAGCACCTGTATACATCTTAGGTGAACCAACTGACACCAATGGCTTGTGAGACCGGCCACCGCCCCTCGTCGGGATCTCGACTGTATACACTAGTCTACTAATGGAGCATCGATGCCCAGTCTCGAAACTCCCACGACTAGGGACCACTTTAAGGATGTGCTTATAGACCCCAGCTCCCACGTATATGATCGCCATCATACTGCTGGCCGTCAAGCAAGAATCCTATGGGCTCTATCAACGTGCAATAGTGACCTGTAATGTCACCTAAAGCATGTACACGATGATAAAGATAAACCAGATAGCATACTATCATCTTGAGTAAGACTGTCCTACCGGTATAGGTCCTCCCTCAATCATTGCAATTACGTGCCTATGATCCAATAATTGACTCTGAGGGCACTATATCCAACACATATTATAGCTATGAAATTTCTGGTATTTGGTGTTTATTGAGCCACTGGTAAAATTTCTAAATTTCTGAAATTTTTTCCGAAATTAATTATTTTAATATTATTTTAAGCCGTCACTAATACATTTAATTAGGTAAAATTACAAATTGGAATGGGTTAATACAAATTTTGTGCATCATGACACATTAAACTAACAAGTAAAATATTGTTTCTGAAATGAAATGAATTATCAAACGGTTTTAGAAAATATTGAAGAAAAAGGCTTAAATGGTGAAATTAAAGGAATTTATTAAACAAAGAAGTATGGTACATGTTGAATTGGTGTTTGGTGTTCATTGCTTTACAAACACACACCACATCCCCCTCCCCCTCATGCTGGCCGAAATGGGGCTGCCCTAATCCCCATGTCCCCACACTTTTTCTTTCACAAAGAAAATGAAAAAGGATAGAATTAAATAAAGAAATGAGTATGGGCTTTGACTTTTGGGGTTGACCCAATACTTTCCTCACCTCATTCTCACTCCCCTCTCCCCATCATTGGCCGAACCCATCCTCCTCTACACAGCAGCAGTCCCCTCCCATTTTCTCCTCTCATTTTCCATCAAAAATTCACCAATTTCCATCAAAAATCAAGCTAAAATTCAAATCAAAGACCCACCCATTTTTCCTTAGCTCTTTTAGCATAGATCTTGGTGAAAAATTTGCATTTTGGGGACAAGTTTCATGTTGATCTCAAGATGGTTTGTGAAGGTATAACTCTAACCCTTTCTCTTAATTTGATGTTAAATGTTTAGATCAAACTTAATTAGGTGTTCAATTAGGGTTTTAGTTCAAGATCTAATTTTCAAGAGGAGGATTGAAATTTGAGGTTAGGGTTTTGTTTCATCATTTGGTATGTAATGAAGAGATTAACATGTAATTGAATGCAAAATCTAAACTAGTAGCTAGGTTGCTAATTGTTAGTTTAAAATTGTTCAAAGTGGTTAACTTTGCAAACTAGTTTTTTTAAGTTAATACAAAATAGTGTGATAAAATCTAGTAAGTGTTTATGTGACTTAATTAAGATGTTTAACGAGCATTATAGCCACTAAAATTGTTAAAACATTTAGATTGGTGCTAAAACGGGAAATTTAGGCTTACTAGGGTTCTTGAAAATAAATCGATTGAGCAAATTTAAGGTTTTTATGAATTGCACCATATTTTCATATAAATTTTAGTGCGTTATGAACGCGTGATTGGTACGTTGGGTTTTTCTCGATAGTTTGAAGTTTGTACATCGACATCGAGGGTTGGTTTGGCTATTTTTGCATGCGTAGGCAATAGGTTTTGACCTATGCGTGATACGCGTGCCGATTTGGTTTTCATATGCCGTTTTGATTTGGAATTGGGTTTTTATGCGATACGATACATTGTGACATGTAGGTACCCCCATGTGGACTTCGAGATAACAAGCAAGCGCGTGGCGACGTCGGCACCGGCAAGCGAAGACCAGGTGAGTAGATTTATATCTACGGAGGAAGTCGGGTGGATGGCGTATAGCACCCCCGCAAAGTTATGAGAAATGAGGTGATGACTCCAAGGTATCGAGCGAGGTCCCGAAGGCTTGTGACTCGAGTGGTAACGATATACTTTTATATGTTATTATGAGATATGAACACCTAGTAAGAGAAGCCTTAGGAACTTATGGGTTTAGGGTTAGCGAGAATTAAAGAAAGGACTTTAGCGGATTTCTTAGTCACGAAACCTTAGAGTAAGGATTTGCATACACGCACCCCCACACACTTGCATGCATTTTAGTACTTGTGCGTAAATGGGATATGTATATATTTATATACACATAGGTATGGGACTATATATATATATATATATATATATATATATATAGATAGATATATACACACATACACACACATGGATAATGAGGATAGTGGATGATAGTTGGGGATGAGTCGATAAGTTTGGGCTTGATGCCACGAGATCGGTGATATGATTTGGATCGTATTATGAGATGCAAAATGTGATGATAGCGGATCAGTAGGCGATGTGTTTCATACACACGCATTTATATATATGTTGATGATATTAGTAGTGTACTAGACTTAGATCAGTACCCCCTACCCACGATATGTGATGATGTGGATACCAGATGAAAAATAAAATAAATGTGATATTGACCCGTTCTCAGTTTGGGATGCCGTACGATGGATTTACCGTACGAGCTATATATTGATGATAGATCCGCACTCTTGATTTGAGGATGTCATATCAGATGGTGTATCATATGGGACACTATTGAGGCTGGATCACCGACTATTATATAGACAGATATATATCGACTCAGATGTAGGTGGTTTCCGTACCCCTTTCGATTGGTTGTTAGTTAGACCTGTAGTTTACCTAGTAGATATCAGACTGGACCCGAGTCATACCTATTTCCAAAACTGACGAATCGTGAGAATTTTAAAGATATACCAAGGGATACTACGGATATTTTAAAAGATGTATCTTTTCTTTAAAACACCGTAGTCCTTATTTTCAAACACCACGATTCGTACAATTTCAAACGGCAAAACAGTATAACACATGTATAGTAAGGTAGATTCCTTGTTGTTACGTTATTATTCATATTCCGCATATTATTGTTGTATTTACTATTCATTGTCCTTATTATGTTGTTATCGCCTCATTGCATGTTATTGTGTACGTAGTAATTATGAAACCATGCTGTTAGGACACCAGCACTATTACCGATGACGCGTATGCTCCACGTACACTCGCTTGCCGGCTCACACACATCTTCATCGGTAATTGCCATGTCACGTACACTTTAGAAAATACTATTTCAATGACATAGCTTGCTAGCTAATAGTTGTAATATGTTATAGTTTCCATATGCTAGTTTAATTATTGCATTCATTGCATGATATCAGATGCATCCATATATTCATTGGTTATGCAGTATTATATAGATTTATGCCAGTATTCACTGTTTATTGGTATCATGATTTTGATGATTTCGGATTTACATGAGATTTCTGGATTTGGGGGAAAACTGAAAGAATTTAATAAAAGCTTAGTATCATCATTTTAAAATGCAAATTGCGGTTTTCTCGTGATGTATGAGTCGTCCACCATGAGTTTTCATGATTGCTGTTGGATTTCGAGACCCGATTCGAGGAGTTGGATGAACCGTCTCGGGTACATGGTGGGCCCAGTATAGTACCCCGGGGCAAGAAGCTTGAGTTGTATTTAATGAGCCTAGCAGGGGGGCACTACCTACCGGTGATATTATTTGTACTCGTCGGTTATCCGGAGGATACCAGCCGGAGTCATGAGATGGTTATAGGCTGATCCGTTCTGCCGGAGCCCGCGGACCGATCCCGCAGATGATACGGATGCCTGAGATATTGATACTTGAGATTTGAGATTTGAGATATTGAGATTTGATATTGAGATACCGAGACTTATGTTTTGTGTCGATACTTGACACTGATTTCTCTGTTGCATTCATTGATGATACTTGATTGATATACATATAGAAATCTCATTGATTAAAGAAAACAGTTGTCTCACTCAAGATATATTCTGTTTCCATTCGTAATACATTCATACATCATATATATCTGATATGTTGCTATCTGAGGCACTGACACGAGCACGTGGTATTGCACTTATATGTAGATGGATCAGGATATTATTTGAGAATATGACCTACGATAGCGTTATGCATGCGATTTCTACTCGTAGATGTTTTCTACTCACGAGTTGGCAACTCACTCCCGTTGTGCCACAGTTTCTTGCAGGTTTTGCCGTACAGGTTTCATTGCGGCTTTGCTGGCACACTGTTCCTTCCAAGTGATTGCTTTGGTAGGTGGGTTCTTTGCATCAGGACCACCATTATTTATTTATTATTTATGTTGTATCTAGAAACTCCATCAACCAAATTGTATATTTGAGAGAGATAGAAGACCAGATTTGTTATTATTTCGACCTTAGAGTCGCGCGTTGTGGTATTCTTGGATTTTCTTGATGTTTTGAGTTTCTTTTGAGTTTTAATCCTCGCCCTTCGGCGTTGTATATTATTGCTTGCGTGATTGTGACCGTCGATTGACGAAGAGCTAGCTCCCGGTTGGGGATGCCTTTTTGTTTCATTTCGTATACTATTCATGTTGTATCCCGTTTGGAGCCAGTATTTACAAAGGAGACTCTGCCGAAATTTTCAGAAAATATTTGAGATTTTAAAAATACATACTTCGGCCTATGTTGATTAAAACTACTTGCTTTAAATTGGTTTTCCTTCACTCTACTCTTCTTTGGTTTTGATTTCTGGGTTTTGGCTTGCTTAGATTACGTACGCCTCGAGACGTTTCGTAATTTAAGTGCCGATCATGTTCCGTACTTTTCGGGTCATGACAGGAAATCTCTCTCACTCTTTTCTTTGCCCAACATCTTGATTCGGACTCCCGTTAATTGAACCATAATCCGCTCCCTACGGCACCCTATCCTATATGATAACGGTGATACCCCAGTGAGACCGGTTGTGTTTGAATTAACCGGAGGTTAAGGCTAAGAGCCAAGAACGGACGGACAAGGACCAAAAGGAAGGAACTAAGCATTGGAAAGCCTAACTTATACTCGCAAGTTTCCTTCCTAGTCGTGCTAATTCTCGTTGTTGCCGATTACCATAACACCGATATTAAGAAGGGCAACGAAAGAAGTGAGCGACTCCTAACTCAAACTAACCTAATTCTAACCCTAATAAGCTCTCTTTATACATATTTTAGTACATAGTGAAACTAAACAAACCTGGACAAATTGGACTTAACTCGTTAAAACACTAAGAAAAAGATTCCCATCTCTCCGTGGACCGACCCGTACTCAACCGGCTAGCTACCAAGCGAAACCGTCTTGATTGCGGTAACTAAAACTGAGAACGTGGGATCGTGGAGGCGTGGAACGTGGGATGCTGCTGGCGGAGAATTCGTGCATGGCGAGATTCGCGGAGCGGCGGTTACGCCCGTGAGCGGTGGAGCTGGTCGGAGGACCGAGGAAGACGGCTTCGCCCGGGGGGGCTCGGGGACGAGTGAGAGGGCCGAGGGGCCTTGGTCTTGTGGCAGCTCAGGGCGACCTGAGGGTCCGAGGAAGCCAATCAACATCAGGGAGCCCCGAGGAAGGCTAGCTTGTGCTTGCAGGTCGGGTACAGTGGCGGCCGGATCGGCCTCTGTTGGCCTTTTCTTCTGATTTCTGGGACATGCCATCCGCCACGTGTCCTAATCTTGGGGATCGCCAATATCGAGCGTCATCATTAGCCCCCCACTCTTGTCCCGACCAGCTAGCGGGTCGGTTCAGGAGTGGACTGCTGGGCCGCCCGAGGTGAGCTCCTTCCTAAGGTTCCGTCGGGACGCGTCCCCGGGTCGTGAGCTGTCTTTTCTGCTAGTGAATCAGGGCGAGATCCCCGCATTTAAGGAAGGTGCGCCAGTTCGTGCATCGGCCATTAAAGCGATAGTCCACGTGTCACGCGTCGGTTGGCTGACGGGACGTGTGTCGACCTGCAACGTCTGAAAGGGTGCGGTCCAGCGTGGGAACGACAAGTGGAGCAATTGGAGCCGTCGGACGTGAGGAGGCGTTTTGGCGGGAGACGAAGGGCGCCGTTGGATGAGGTTGCTCGTAGTGATAAAATAGGGGTGGGGCCCGTTCTAGGGCCCCTACTCCTTCGTATTACCTTTCTTCTAAGTTTTGGCTGCTTGGGACACATGGTTCGTTCCCACCCTTTGGGTCGCTCACTCCAGAGGGAGGCCCGCAACGTGGTCGTGCCCCTGGCTGGCCTAGGTGCTGTGTAGAACTTTCTGTCGGTGACAGGGTCGTCCGCCTCGTTGGCGGCTCCTGGGGGTTTTTCCGGCGGCGGTCAGAGGCGCCCACGGTCATCCGAGCCCCAGACGGGAGACGGAGGGGAGGGCGAGGACGGGGTCCCCCTTAAGAGGAAAAGGACAATTTCTCGTGCGCCGTTGTTAATGGTCCCTGAAGGGATCCCCGTGCAGGAGGGCGATGTCGTCTTCATGGTTCCGTCTGGGCTTTCTGTTGCTATCGGCTTGCTCGCCGAGATGGAAGAGTCGGCAGGAGGAAAACTTCCGTGCGGCACCCTGAGGGCCCAAATGGAGGCCATAGCCCAGGGGGCGGTCCAGGTACGAACCTCTTCACGCATTGTTTTGGCCTTCCTTTCTTTGGCCCAAGTGACTCCCGGTTTCTCTTCCGCTTCCCGTCAGGTCCTTCAACACTGTGCCATCGCCGCTCGTATGGAGGCCAAGGGGACGTTCCACGCACCGAGGCCGGTAGAAGCATTTCCTTCGGAGGTCGAGGTCCTGCGGCGTGACCTGCGGCTGGAGAGGGCAAGGGCCGATGTCCTGGCAGCCCGTGCGGAGGCTGCGGAGCTCGCCAATTTAGCGAATCAGGGCGTCCGCCGTTGCCTGAGTGCATCTCACCGGGTCGCCGAGAGGAAGCTGGTCGATCGCTTCGCGGCCATGGAGAAGGACAGAGACGCCAGCAGGAGGGATGCCGAGGCGGCGCTCCTGGCGGCCCAGGATGCCGAGATCCGGGCCAGGAAAGCTGTGGCCGATTACAAGGTGTCAGAGCAGTTTTACGTCGAGCTTGGTGAGTATTCCGCTGTCGCGTGCAATAAGGCTTTAGATGTCGTGAAGGAGCAGCTTCCCGAGTTCGCCGATGGCGAGCTCCGTGCTCGAGTCTCGCTTCCAGTGGCAAGGCCTCCGGCTGACAACGATGGGGGAAATGAGGCGCGCCCCTGGTGGCAAAACCTCCGGTGGTGAAGCCCCCAGTGATGAGGGAGGGGGTTTCCGACTTAGGCCTTTTTGATATATCATCGTCCCTCTTTTGTAAGCCTCTGGGCATCTTGTAAGGCTGGAGAGCCCGAAGTATCCTTTGTAAAGACTGCACGCTTGATAATAAAACTTCTTCTTTGTTTTCATGGGTCCACACTTTATCTTCTGTTTGTGAAGAATGCTTGTAAAATATCTCTGCTTGCGCTGTTGAGCTTTTCATGCCAGGTCGGCCATCTGTCTAGCGATCATTCGTCGAGTTGATTTCGATCACTTGCCAAGCGTATCAAGCGCCGCCGAGAAGGAGGCGTCCCCATGTCCCTGAAGTTGAGGGGGGATCGCTCGAGACTTGGATAGACCTGATGCCCCTTGTTAGTGGCTCGGATCCTCTGCATGTGATGGGTAGAGGGATGTTCGCCTTATTTGTGCTGAGGATGGATGGAGGCTGCTCCGTTGCCCTCTGGCGAGGGCTTCTGATTTCTGGTGTTGTGGGTAGGCAACTACCAGCCTGGGATGACCGAGTGGGGTAGCCGCTCGGATGCCTCTTGCGAGGGCTTTGATCCCTGGCGTTATGGGTAGGGAGCCACCAGCCGAAGATGACCGAGCAGGGTAGCTACCCGGTTGCCTCTTGCAAGGGGTTTGATCCTTCAGGACGGGGACCGATCAGGGTCACTGCCTAGTGCCTCTTGGCGAGGACTTTGATCCCAGGTGTTGCGGTAGGGAAGCTACCTGCCGAGGATAACTGGGCAGGGGTGACCGGGCAGAGGAGCTGCGCGGTTGCCTCTTGGCGAGGGCTTTGATCTCTGGCATCATGGGTAGGCAACTACCAGCCTGGGACGACCGAGTGGAGTAGCCGCTCGGATGCCTCTTGCGAGGGCTTCGATCCCTGGCGTCATGGGTAGGGAGCTACCAGTCGCAGATGACCGAGCAGGGTAGCTGCCTGGTTGCCTCGTACGAAGGCTTTGATCCTTCAGGATGAGGACCGAGCAGGGTTACTGCCCAGTGCCTCTAGGCGAGGACTTTGATCCCTGTCAGTTGTGGTAGGATGCTACCAGCCGGGGATAGCCGAGCGAGGACTCGACTGCCTCTGGGAGGACTTCGGTCCTTAGCGCGGGAGGGGCTGTAGAAGCCTACTAAGGACCCTTGGCCGGGCAGGGTTACTGCCTGGTGCCTCTTGGCGAGGGCTTTTGTCCTGAAGGATAGCCGAGCGAGGGATCCTCGGGCTCGACTGCCTCTGGGAGGGCTTTTTGATCCCTGGCGTTGTGGTAGGGAAGCTACCCGCCAGGGATAGCCAAGCGATGGTTGGGCCCGACTGCCTCTGGGAGGACTTTCTGATCCCTGGCGTTGCGGTACGGAAGCTACCCGCCAGGGATAACCGAGTAGGGCAGCTGCTGGGTTACCTCTGGGAGGGCTTTCCGATCCCCGGCGTAGCGGTAGGGGAGCTACACGATGGGGATAACCGAGCAGGGCATTTTGGCGAGGAAGCTGTAGGAAACCGAGCGTCGGCGTAGCGGTAGGGTTGCCTCTAAGGAGGACTTTTGGTCCTTAGCGTTGGAGGGGCTGTAGGAAGCCACTAAGGATAACCGGGCAGTGAAGCTGCGCGGTCGCCTCTTGGTGAGGGCTTTGGGTTGTAAAGACAGAACTCCATTCGAGATGTTCCGACGTTTCTTTATTCGAATGGACAGGACTTTTAGAGAACATTTTACATCATTTTTGCGAAGAAAAAGAAAGGAGGGGTACACATTTGCTTGCTTTGACCTCATTGGTATAGCTTGAGCTTCGGCGTTGTAAGGCCGTGGGAGCTTGCGTCCGTCCGCATCTTGTAGGCGATAGGCTCCGCCGGGGAGCGCTTTAGAGATGAGGAAGGGACCATCCCACTTCGGGGAGAACTTGTGAAGCCTTCCTTGGTCGATGAACTCATTTCGCCGCAGGACCAAATCCCCGGTCTTGAAGGAGCGGTGCTTGACCCGAGCGTTGTAGTATCGGGTCGTTTGTTGTTGATAAGCGGCAGCTCTGATCTGAGCCCGGACTCTTTTCTCCAACAAGATGTCTAGGTTGGTACATAGTGCCGAGGTGTTTGCGTCATCATCGAAGTGCTCGACCCGGTGACTGGGTAGCCCGATCTCCGCTGGGACTATCGCTTCGGTCCCGTAGCAGAGGCTGAAGGGGGTCTCCCCGGTGGGAGTCTTCTTTGACGTGCGCAGAGCCTATAAGACCCGCGGTAGTTCTTCGACCCAACTGCCTTGTCGCCCTTCTAGGCGGGTCCGGAGACCTCGGAGGACGTCTCGGTTAGCGACTTCGGCCTGCCCGTTGCATTGAAGATGTGCGACCGCGGTAAACTTCATGAGGATATGGTATTCCTTGCAGAAGTCCTTCACTTTCTCGTTCTCAAAGTTTGTCCCGTGGTCGGTGACGATACACCTCGGGATGCCGAACCGGAGTATCAAGTTGTTTTGCAGGAACTTGATGGTTGTGGCGGCGTCCGGTTTCCTGATGGGGATAGTCTCGATCCACTTGGTGAAGTAGTCTACCGCGACGAGGATGTATTTGTGTCCGCCTGTACCGGTAGGGAACTGGCCGATCATATCCAATCCCCACTGGGCGAACGGCCATAGGGATGTTAAGGCAGTCAGCTCGGTAGCTGGGAGGCGGGGGATGCTGCCTTGGAGCCGGCAGCTCTTGCATCTCCTGACTAGCTTCTGGGCATCCTCATGAATGGTGGGCCAGTAGTACCCCTGGAGCAACGCCTTTTGGATCAAGGTTCGGGCCCCTTGGTGTGCACCGCCAACCCCCTCATGGATTTCCTAAAGGACATAGTCAGCTTCGTGTGGGTCAACGCACCGAAGTAGGGGCTGAGTGAAGGCCTTGTTGTAGAGGTTCCCATTGCTCCAGACGAAGTGGCGGGCTTTGGCCCGAAGACGGCAGGCGGCTTCCCGGTCTTCTGGGAGCGTACTGTCCTTCAGGAATTCCACGAGGGGCTTCCTCCAATCTTGGTCTCCCTCCTACGCCGTATACACATGGAGTGTCGTCTCCCCGTATTCCACGATGGGTCGAGGCAAGGTTTCAAATAGGTTGGACCGCTTATTGTTGGCCGAGTATGACGAAGCCAGCTTGCTCAGGGCGTCGGCTTGGGCATTCAGCTGCCTGGGTATTTTTTCTACCTGGACTTCGTCAAAGTTCCTCCGGAGTTTCCTCAGCTCGTCCAGGTACTTCATCATTAGAGGCTCTCGAGCTTCAAAGCGGCTGGTCACCTGACCGACAACAAGGGCCGAGTCGATGCGGATTCGAATTACCTTCAGTCCCAGCCCGGCGGCCATGCGCAGTCCGGCCAGGAGGGCCTCGTATTCTGCCGCGTTGTTCGAGGCCTTGAAACCGAGCTTCAGGGAGTACTCCATCTCTGCTTCATTTGGGCCCCGGATAATGAGGCCGGCACCGCATCCTTCCTCGGTTGAAGACCCGTCGACGTAGATGACCCACTCAGGAACCGAGCCCGGCCTTCCCACGATGGGACACTGAGTTGTGAGGGGCAGCGTGGACTCCGGCTTCTTGCTAGGGATGGTGCATTCAACGATGAAATCGGCCAGGGCTTGCACTTTGATAGCCTGCCTCGGGCGATATTTTTATCGAACTGAGATAGCTCCCACCACCACTTTTCTAAGAGGCCCGAGGATTCTGGTGACGCTGGGATAGCCCCCAACGGGCGCTCGGTGAGGACGATGATGGTGTTTACTTGGAAGTAGTGCCGCAGCTTCCTTGAGGCTACCACGAGGGCTAAGACAATCTTCTCTATGGCAGGGTACCTCGTTTCTGCGTCCTTAAATACGTGGCTCACATAGTACACCATCTTCTGCGCTCCATCGGCCTCCCGGACGAGCACCGAGCCTGCTGCTTGGTCGGATACCGCCAGATACAGCGACAGCTCGTCTCCTTCAACTGGTCGGGTGAGCACTGGTGGCGTCGTGAGGTGCTTCTTCAATTGGTCGAAGGCGGCTTGTCACTCCTCCGACCACTCGAACCTCTGGATTTTCCTCAGAGCCTTAAAGAACGGAAGGCATTTCTCCCTGACCTGGACATGAAATGGCTCAGAGCTGCGACTCGTCCCGTTAGCCGCATGGTCTCGACGTTGGTCTTGGGCGCGACTATGTTGAGGATAGCGTCGATTTTCTCTGGGTTAGCTTCGATTCCGCGGTGAGTGACCATGAACCCGAGGAATTTTCCCCCGGTGACTCCGAATGCGCACTTGGCGGGGTTTAGCTTCATCTTGAACTTGCGAAGCACTTCGAAGGCCTCGCCCAGATCCCTGGCATAGTCGGCCAACGAGACGGATTTGACGAGCATGTCGTCAACGTAGACTTCCATATTCCTGCCGATCTGTAACTTGAACATGCGGTTGACCAACCTTTGGTACGTGGCCCCGGCGTTCTTGAGGCCGAAGGGCATCACCTTGTAGCAATATACCCCCCGGTCCGTTGTGAATGCAGTGAGATCTTCATCTTCGGGATTCATACGGATTTGGTTGTAGCCGGAGAAAGCATCCATGAAGCTCAACAGCTCGTGGCCGGCCGAGCTGTCGACGAGCTGGTCTATCCGGGGGAGTGGATAGTTGTCCTTGGGGCAGGCCTTATTGAGGTCGGTGAAGTCGACGCACATGCGCCACTTCCCGCTTGACTTCTTGACCAGAACTACGTTCGCCAGCCACTCCGAGTAGGGTACATTTCTGATGAAGTTGGCGGCGAGAAGCCGATCAACCTCCTCTTCGATAGCCTTCTGTTTGACCGGGGCGAAGCTCCTCTTCTTCTGTCTGACGGATCGGGCCGCAAGATCAACCCCGAGCTTATGGGAGGTGATTTTGGGATCAATCCCAGGCATGTCAGCAGGCGCCCAGGCGAAGACGTCGAAGTTATCTCTGAGGAATCTGACCAGGTCATCTTGCTGAGTCTCCGTCAAGAGTGATCCGACCTGGACGGTTTTTCCCAGGTCCCCCTCTGTTAGGGGCACCTCTGTCAGGGGTTCGACCGGCGCCCCCCGGACCTCCTTCCACTCGTCTCAGGTGTCCAGGAAACCCTTGATGTCGTCGCTTACCTCGGCATCATCGGCCGGCCGCTCGGGTGAAGACGTTTCGATAATGCATATCTTCACGACCCGCTGGTTCCCGTAGACCCGGCCTATCCCGCCCTGGTCGAGAGGGAACTTTATCGCCAGGTGGTAGGTCGATATCTGGGCCTGTAGGGAGTTCAGCGTCGGACGGCCGAGGAGGACGTTGTAGGCCGATGGGACTTTTGCTACGATGGAGTCCACAGGCAACGTACGCGTGCGGCCGGGATCCCCTATTGTGAACCGCAGGGTGACCACCCCTTGGGCCAGGATGGAGTGGTTGGTGAACCCCGAAAGGACGTGAAAGGTTGGTTTCAAGTCTACTGGGGTGAGCCCCATGCGTAAAAAGCAGTGGTGGAAGAGGATGTCCGCCGAGCTGCCTGAGTCGACGAGTATCCGGTGGACCTCGTACCGGTGGATTCGGGCCGTGATCACCAGTGGGTCGTTGTGGGGAATGGATATTCCGTGGAGGTCCCCATCGCCAAAGGTGATGGGCTCATGGCCTCTGGCCTTTTTGCTCGGGCGGCCGCTGGCGCCTGTTGCCGGCGTGGTGCCGGGCCTCGCAGGAGCCAGACTGGCCCCTGTCGTCATGACCATAGCTCTTGATGGGCCTTTGTTTCCTTCGGCGGGGCCCGTGAGGCAGTGGCCGGAGGAAGGGCCGATGACATTCGCCTGCGCCTCTGCTGAGGGGAAGGTGGTGGATGGTTCCCGAATTTTCAGGACGGTTGCCGGCCATACGGACGGAGATCGGAAGGCCAACTTTGTTTTTGTGGAGTTTCTTTCCCACAGACGGCGCCAACTGATGGATATCCTTTTCAGGCCTCCTTCAGATGTTGTCTTCCGTCGATCTCCTGGTGGATTTTGGAGACGATCTCCTGTTGCGTGTGGGTCTCAATGGGTTTGAGGAGATTGGTGATTTGAGGAGTTTAGCGCCGAGTTCCTGCAAAGAAATCCCGGGGTGGTTTGGTACTACCGAGGACCCTCCGACGATCAAGTTAGTGCTAGATTCGAGCAGAGTAACGGCTAAGTGGAATAAAAATGGCTTACTTGACCCCTCTGTGATGGGGGTTTATATAGGGGTGGCGGCATGCAGCAGCGGGCGCGAGAATCTCGCCGGTGGTTACGCTCCCGACATCACCCCCGCATAGAGAGCGGATCGCCCATTAATGGGGATCATGGAGGCGTGGAACGTAGGATGCCACTGGCGGAGAATCCGCGCATGGCGAGATTCGCGGAGCGGCGGTTACACCTATGAGCGGTGGAGCTGGTCGGAGGACCGAGAAAGACAGCCTCGGCCGGGGGGGCTCGGGGACGAGCGAGAGGGCCGATGGGCCTTGGTCTTGTGGCAGCTCAGGGCGATCTGAGGGGCCGAGGAGGCCAATCAACATCAGGGAGCCCCGAGGAAGGCTAGCTTGTGCTTGCAGGTCGGGTACAGGGGCGGCCGGGTCGGCCTCTGTGGGCCCTTTCTTCTGATTTCTGGGACATGCCATCCGCCACGTGTCTTGATCTTGGGGATCGCCAATATCGAGCGTCATCAGCCTCCATGTGGCTCGGGACTGTACCCAACTAAAACCTGTTTGCACGACTTCTTTGAGTCGTGGTAGGGTAGTAATCAAAGCACAGTGGGAACTCACATGAGACAAATGACGATCTCAGGTCGATAGACTAACCTGTACACATGTCACCAGAGAACTGCTATCTGACAATAGGTATAATACCAACTAGCATGTTCCCGACGAGTCCGTCCAGTGAACTCATAAGCCAATGAGCACCTGTATATATCTTAGGTGAACCAACTAACACCAATGGCTTATGAGACCAGCCACCGCCCCTCGTCGGGGTCTCGATCCGTATATATTGAAGTCAAAATTTGCATCCCGGTTGACCAAGTCAAAGTCAAGGTCAACCCCAAGCCAGGTAGGCCCAAGCCCAAGCAAGTGGACCAATGCCCAGGTCGAGCCTAAACACGAAGCGTCCGGCCTTCCGCCATACCAAAATAAAAAAATCATGTAACAAATAATTTTGATGTAATTTTTGTGCACGAATGTATGCAAAATGGGCATAAAGCCAATTTTTTGTAAGCCCATGGCTTATGTACAAAAAGAAATGGCACATGAGCCATGGAATGGACAAATTGCCATTTTGAAAAGCCCAATGGGCTATATGTAAAGTGTATAACCTATAAAGGCAAGGATAATGAAAATATCCCAACAACTTTTTTTCTCTCTCCAAAAAATCCAGATCTGTGTTCTTCTTCTTCCTCAAGGTTCTAAAACCTTCTTTTTCTTCTCTTGAATTAAATCAAGAGTTTTACTCTTACTTTTATAAAACAAAATAGTTTTTCACCACAAAACCCACAAAGGGGAACTCAGATCTGCCATCAGATCTCAGAAAGGAGAGATTTTTAAAATCTCATACTTCTTGATCTTCAAGATCCGGCCAACAAAGGAAGAAGAAGGAGACTCATCTCCAGAAACCCCACTTTGGGGAAGAACTAGAGCTCAAGGGGAGAAGCACTTCATCAGCTTCAAAACATTCTAGGAGTTTAACTCCACACACACACACACACACACACACACACATATATACACACACAGAATAATAAGTGCTCCTTTCTGGGAGTACAACTCCCATTGCAGGGACCAAGTCCCTTTTGCCGCTCGAACGCCCACGTGCTGACACGTAGGGCGCTAGCGCTCTTGCGCTCAGAGCGCTAGCGCCCAAAGCGCTAGCGCCCGAGCGCCCACGTGCTGACACGTGGCGCGCTAGCGCCCGAGCGCCCACGTGCTGACACGTGAGGCGCTAGCGCCCTTGCGCTCAGAGCGCTAGCGCCCGAGCGCCCACGTGCTGACACGTGGGGCGCTAGCGCTCAAAGCGCTAACGCCCTTGCGCTCAGAGCGCTAGCGCCCGAGCGCCCACGTGCTGACACATGGTGCGCTAGCGCTAAAAACGCTAGCGCCCTTGCGCTCAGAGCGCTAGCGCCCAAAGCGCTAGCGCCCGAGCGCCCACGTGCTGACACGTGGTGCGCTAGCGCTCTTACGCTCAAAGCGCTGGCGCTTTTTCCCATGCATCCTTTGGATGCCCTTTCCTTTTTGTTTTATATATATGTATATATACTCACACACTCCATAACACCGTACTTCTAAAAAAATTTAGGCCGGGGCACTGCCCTGCACCCCGCAAGGGGGTTGCAAGCCCCCTTGACCCTCAACCCGCTATCCAGGTAGCGGGACCCCCGTAAAAACTCTGCGGGGCCCCCGATATATCCAAAACCCCCTTCAAAACACAACACTGCACATTGAGTTCGCATGACCAGTTTAACCCGTTAACCGTAGGTTCCCTCGCTCCAAAGGCGAGGGGTAATTAACGGCAGCTTAGTCCACGGCAGCCGGAGATTCGAATCCCCACAATCAATAAACCCCAGCCTAACCTAGGCAGGGGGAATCTGTAATGCGCCTGACAAGCGCGCGCGTATTTTCCATCTCAATGGGGTGAAGAAAAACACCCTACAGATTTTGGCACGCCCGGTGGGACCAATCTCTCCTCCCATATTTCGGGTTAAGCTTTCATGCGAACTCAATTGATATGCATATCAATTGCCTGTACTAAAATCATGTTTTTTTTGTGCAGGTTAACGTTCTCCAATTGCAATCTTCAGACGCGGCAAAGATGTCTCCAAGGATCGGATCAGCTCTCAGCACGGCTCCCGTCTCCTACACAATGAAGATAGACTCCAGGACGGTCCTCCCGGCAAGTCTCGGGCGACAATGGGAGGAGGAGCCGCTACCATTTGGCTCTATTATGTTCGTGTCAGCTAACGCCATCCCAGCTCCTCAAGCCCCGGTGACTGACAAACCGGCCTCAAAAGGCAAGAGGCCAAATGTGGTGGTCTCGAAGGCACCCCAACTCAAACGCAAGTCGGTGTTTGAACGGCTCTCCGTGGCCCCAGCTGGGGGCAAGGTCATCAACACCAACGAAGCAACAGGGCATCTCGAGTAAGCTCCGACGATGCCTCTGACAACCGCTCAATTGGGTATCTTCTCTAAGCTCCCCATCACTCAGCCTATGGCGGCTTTCCGAAGGGCAGAAGCCTGCCAAGCGCTCAAGGCAAAGAAGCTGAGGCAGAAGTGGCTCAGATACAGAGCCAACAAAAGGGCTAGGGCTCTTGCCGTGTTAAAATTTATGAATTTCCAAAGCCCGGACCGCTCTGCAAAATCAGCCGCCAAAGATAAAGAGATGGCTGGGTATGTGGTCCATACTGTCTACATGGTCGGACATGAAGAAACGAATCCTCCTCTTCTTCACAGCCATGGTGATGATATGATTGACGCTGCCCAACGTCAACTCGGTCTAAACGATGAAGAGCTCGCTCAGGCCGATAAGCCAACAGAGCCCGGGGTTCCTGCGGAATTGAGCTCAAGCAATAAGGATGGCCCGGTTGTCATAACCGGAACTACGAAACAAGCATTATTCCAATGGCTTCAAAGGCAACTTCAGGACAGGGATGAGAAGATGGCCAAGGTCCATTCTAAAGTTGACGAGCTGGCAAATGTTGTGACGGATCTCACGACCCAAGTCGCCCGATTGCAATTACAGAAAAATCAAATTTTGGTTCATGAGCTAGGGATTAATACCCGGAGGCAGCCAACCGATACCCTTTTCAACCTAAGAGCAGAGCGCCTTCACGAAAAACGGCCGCGATCAGCCTCCAGTCCCTCCGATACATGCACCGAGGGGGAATCGCCTCTTAAAGAGAAACTGGATAAGGTCTATTCCTTCAAAAGGGAAAAAGTCCACAAGATATTCAGGGACGCCTTAAGAAACGGTCTACAACTGCCAGAATCAAAGAGATTGCAAGAAGCGAATATGACCGACGACCCAAAATATTGCCCCTATCACAGAGTGATAGGTCATGCTATTGAGAACTGTTTCGTCTTCAAAGATTGGGTCGAAAGACAATACAAGACGGGAGAGATAAAACTGTCTAAAGGCGTGCTAGCAAACAGTCAAGCTACGACCGCCGATTTCATACAAATGGAGACCGAAGCCTTTCGGGAACCTAATCCTCCCAGACATGCGCCATTATCTGAAAAGGGCGAACCAAAGACTGATCGGCCTCAAGGACCAGCATCGGTAAGGATACCTACTCTAATGGAGAGAAAGAAGAAGGTGTACTCCTTCAGGAGGGATGAGGTCCGCAATATATTCGAGAAAGCCTTGAACAACGGTCTGCAATTGCCTATTCCGAAGAGACCACATGAAATGAATATGACCGGCAATCCCGTATACTGCCCATACCATAGGGTGGTGAGTCATGCCATTGAAGACTGCTGTGTTTTTAAAAATTGGGCAGAAGACCAATTCAAGCTTGGAAAAACCTCACAGTCCTCGGATGTATCGGCAAGCCACAGAGCTACGGTCATCAATACAGCTCCGCCAAGATCAAAATTTAAGGAGCTGGGATAAGCAAAGATGACCACCACGTCGTTAAACTGGGAACAATCGACCACCATGTCATTCTGGGAATAATTGACCGCCATGTCATTAAACTGGGAATAATCGACCTCTAAGTCGTTAAACTGGGAATAAAAAATGTGTGTAAATAAAAAAAATGTGTAGATAAAAAGAAAAAAGAAAAGCCGAAATGATGGGGAAACTTGCAATAAAAATCAGCGAGTAAAATAAAGATGAAAATAAATAGCCGAAATGATAGGGCAATCGCGACCTTCGTGATAAGAAAAGCTGAAATGATAGAGCAATCGTGGTAAAACAAAAAAATATATATACAAAAACAACAAAAAAAAGAAAAACAAAAACAAAACAACGGTGAATGATGAGTCACTCCTGGCATTATTCCAGTGCAGCGATGCAGACGCCGACCAAAATCCAATTTCTCGAAATTCCTCCAGCCCTACGGCCAATCCCCAAATTGACTACCGTATACAATCCACGGGCTCAAATAATTCTAATCATACCCATGCCCCCACCGTAATCACCAGTTACGCGGCTGGTCTCCGCCTTTAGAATTACGCTCCATTGAGAAGACCCACTCATGTGTCCTCACAATACATGAGGAGAACAAACCTTTGTGAGATCCTTACGACTCATAAAGGAAAAACACACTTAGAAGTCCTCACGACTCCTAAGGAAAAAATACACCTGCGGGATCCTTACGACTCGTAGGGATAAAATGCTTTTATGGGACCCTCACGGCCCATAAATTGAAAAGCCTTAGGCGATAGGGATCTAAACCTGTCTCCTAAGCTATCGCTCCCCAATCCCTAAATGGCGAATAATAAGTCGCTTCTGGTACCATATTCCAGTGCAGCGATGTAGACGCCAACCAAATTCCAAATCCCATACCCCAACGGTGAATGATGAGTCGCTTCTGGTACCATATTCCAGTGCAGCGATGCAGACGCCGACAAAGTCCCAAAATTTTTCTGGCCCTACGGTCTGGATCATACATCCTGCAAAACTGTATACAATCCACGGGCATAAAACAATCCCAATCCCTCCCAAGTCCTACCGGTGAGACCACATTCAAAGTCCCATCGGCGGTGAAGATTCAAAAAAAAAAGGTATGTCCACAAGCAAAATGGGCACGGATGAAAACCCGAAAGGGCTCCGTGAGTAAAAACAGCAGGACTGCCGGCGAGTTTGTGAAAACCAGAAAGGGCGCAAACTCGTAAAAAAGAGATGAAATGCACTCACAAAGTCCTCTCGAATTTGTGAGGAGAAAATTCCCGCGTGAGATCCTTACGACTCACAAAAGAGCAACACACTTAGGAGTCCCCACGACTCCTAAGGAGAAAATACACCTACGGGATCCTTACGACCCGTAGGGAGAAAATGCTTTGTGAGACCCTTACGGCTCACAAAATTGAAAAGTCTTAGGTGATAGAGACCTAAAACCTGTCTCATAAGCCATCGCTTCCTAATAAACAAGCGCAAATGATGATTCGCTCCTGGTACCATATTTCAGTGTAGCGATACTGATGCCAAGCAAAAACCAATTCCCAAATCCTCCCGGGGCAAATGATGAGTTGCTCCTGGCATTATTCCAGTGCAGCAATGCAGATGCCGACAAAAAAAATCCCCATATCCTCTCATGGCAAATGATGATTCGCTCATGGTACCATATTCCAGTATAGCGATGCTGATGTCAACCCAAATCACAATCAACAAGTCAACTTCAACTCCGACACCGCAGAAAGCGGAGCAAGTCAGAATCCAATCTCGACACCGTAAGAAGCGGAGCAAGTCAAGTTCACTCCTGACACTGCGGGAAGCAGAGCAAGTCAAACAGAGGATCGACCGTCCATGTCGCAAAAAGGGCAGTGCAGGCTTCCCACAAATCGGGAACCAAATCGCTCCGGATCAGAGCGTCGACCGTCCATATCGCAAAAAGGGCAGTGCAGGCTTTCTACAAAGCAGGAACCAAATCGGTCCGGATCAGAGCGTCGACCGTCCATGTCGCAAAAAGGGAAGTGCAGGCTTCCCACAAAGTGGGAACTAAATCGCTCCGGATCAGAGCGTCGACCGTCCATGTCGCAAAAAGGGCAGTGCAGGCTTCCTAAAAAGCAGGAACCAGATCACTCCGGGCCAGGGAAACGTCTACCATGGACACTCCGTCTCGGAGACGCGTCAGGCGTCGACCGTCCATGTCGCAAAAAGGGCAGTGCAGGCTTCCCATAAATCGGGAACCAAATCGCTCCAGGTCAGAGCGTCGACCGTCCATGTCGCAAAACGGGCAGTGCAGGCTTCCCACAAATCGGGAACCAAATCGCTCCGAATCAGAACGTCGACCGTCCATGTCGCAAAACGGGCAGTGCAGGCTTCCCACAAATCGGGAACCAAATCGCTCCGGATCAGAGCGTCGACCGTCCATGTCGTAAAAAGGGCAGTGCAGGCTTCCCACAAATTGGGAACTAAATCGCTCCGGATCAGAGCATCTACCGTCCATGTCGCAAAAAGGGCAATGCAGGATTCCTGCAAAGCAGGAACCAGATCACTCCGGATCAGGGAAAAGTCTACCATGGACACTCCATCTCGGAGACGCGTCAAGCGTCGACCGTCCATGTCGTAAAACGGGCAGTGCAGGCTTCCTACAAATCGGGAACCAAATCGTTCCGGATCAGAGCGTCGACCGTCCATGTCGCAAAACGGGCAATGCAGGCGTCCCACAAATCGGGAACCAAATCGCTCCGGATCAGAGCGTCGACCGTCCATGTCGCAAAACGGGCAGTGCAGGCTTCCCACAAATCGGGAACCAAATCGCTCCGGATCAGAGCATCGACCGTCCATGTCGCAAAACAGGCAGTGCAGGCTTCCCACAAATCGGGAACCAAATCGCTCCGGATCAGAGCATCGACCGTCCATGTCGCAAAACGGGCAGTGCAGGCTTCCCACAAATCGGGAACCAAATCGCTCCGGATCAGAGCGTCGACCGTCCATGTCGCAAAACGGGCAATGCAGGCTTCCCAAAAATCGGGAACCAAATCGCTCCGGATCAGAGCGTCGACCGTCCATGTCGCAAAACGGGCAGTGCAGGCTTCCCACAAATCGGGAACCAAATCGCTCCGGATCAGAGCGTCGACCGTCCATGTCGCAAAAAGGGCAGTGCAGGCTTCCTACAAAGCAAGAACCAGATCACTCCGAGCCAGGAAAAAGTCTACCACGGACACTCCGTCTCGGAGACGCGTCAAGCGCCGACCGTCCATGTCGCAAAAAGGGCAGTGCAGGCTTCCTATAAAGCAGGAACCAGATCACTCCGGGCCAGGAAAACGTCTACCACAGACACTCCGTCTCGAAGACGCGTCAAGCGTCGACCGTCCACGTCGTAAAAAGGGCAGTGCATCCCAAAAAGTGGGGACCAAGGCAAGTCGCTTCCACCTGAAAGAAGATCCATCAATTTCATGCACATGACTCACATATGTGGTGTGCATTTATTGATGCGGGGCACTTTGTTGAAGTCAAAATTTGCACTCCGGTTGACCAAGTCAAAGTCAAGGTCAACCCCAAGCCAGGTGGGCCCAAGCCCAAGCAAGTGGGCCAATGCCCAGGTCGAGCCCGAACACGAAGCGTCCGACCTTCCGCCATACCAAAATAAAAAAATCATGTAACAAATAATTTTGATGTAATTTTTGTGCATGAATGTATGCAAAATGGGCATAAAGCCAATTTTTTGTAAGCCCATGGCTTATGTGCAAAAAGAAATGGCACATGAGCCATGGGATGGGCAAATTGCCATTTTAAAAAACCCAAGGGGCTATATGTAAGATGTATAGCCTATAAAGGCAAAGATAATGAAAATATCCCAACAACTTTTTTTCTCTCTCCAAAAAATCCAGATCTGTGATCTTCTTCTTCCTCAAGGTTCTAAAGCCTTATTTTTCTTCTCTTGAATTAAATCAAGAGTTTTACTCTTCCTTTTATAAAACAAAATAGTTTTTCACCACAAAACCTACAAAGGGGAACTCGGATCTTCCATCAGATCTCAGAAAAGAGAGATTTTTAAAATCTCATACTTCTTGATCTTCAAGATCCGGCCAATAAAGGAAGAAGAAGGAGACCCATCTCCAGAAACCCCACTTTGGGGAAGAACTAGGGCTCAAGGGGAGAAGCCCTTCATCAGCTTCAAAACATTCTAGGAGTTTAACTCCTCACACACACATACACACACACAGAATAATAAGTGCTCCTTTCTGGGAGTACAACTCCCATTGCAGGGACCAAATCCCTTTTGCCGCTCGAACGCTCACGTGCTGACACGTGGGGCGCTAGCGCTCTTGCGCTCAGAGCGCTCTTGCGCTCAGAGCGCTAGTGCCCAAAGTGCTAGCGCCCGAGCGCCCACGTGCTGACACGTGGGGCTCTAGCGCTCAAAGCGCTAGTGCCTAAAGCGCTAGCATCCGAGCGCCCATGTGCTGACACGTGGTGCGCTAGCGCTCAAAGCGCTAGCGCCCTAGCGTCCAAAGCGTTAGCGCCCGAGCGCCCACGTGCTTACACATGGTGCGCTAGCGCTCTTACGCTCAAAGCGCTGGCGCTTTTTCCCACGCATCCTTTGGATGCCCTTTCCTTTTTTGTTTTATATATATGTATATATACTCACACACTCCAAAACACTGTCCCTCTAAAAAAATTTGGGCCGGGGCGCTGCCCCGCACCCCGCAAGGGGGCTGCTAGCCCTCTTGACCCCCAGCCCGCTATCCGGGTAGCGGGACCCCCGTAAAAACTCTGCGGGGCCCCCGATATATCCAAAACCCCCTTCAAAATACAACACTGCACATTGAGTTAGCATGAACAGTTTAACCCGTTAATCGGAAGTTCCCTCGCTCCAAAGGCGAGGGATAATTAACGGCAGCTTAGTCCGCGGCAGCCGGAGATTCGGATCCCCACAATCAATAAACCCCAGCCTAACCTAGGCAGGGGGAATCTGTAATGCGCCTGACAAGCGCGCGCGTATTTCCCATCTCAATGGGGTGACGAAAAACACCCTACAGTATACACTAGTATACTCTTGGAGTATCGATGCCCAGTCTCGAAACTCCCACGACGAGGGACACTTTAAGGATGTTCTTATAGACCACCCAACTCTCACGTATATGAACGTCATCATACGGCTGGTAGTCAAGAAAGAATCCTATGGGCTCTATCAACATGTAATAGTGATATGTAATGTCACCTGAAGCATATACACGATGATAAAGACAAACCAGATAGCATATTATCATCTCGAGTAAGAATGTTCTACCGGTATAGGTCCTCCCTCAATCAATGCAATCACGTGCCTGCGATCCAATAATTGACTTGAGGGCACTATAGCCACAGTTTCGTCGCAGGAATCTTCTCGGAACTTCGCCCTTTTGTAACTCCACTTGCACAACTTGGGACTTGGAATATTGAGAGAGTTTTTGTGATGAAATTCTGAATAAGGAGGGGTGAAATGTGGTGTGATATTCATAGGGAGAATTAGGGTTTAGGGTAATGAATTAGAGAATTAAAATGTGCATTAAAATAGATTAAAGAAGTGATTTTAATCCCTTTGTAAATTTACAGAGAAATCAAACAGTAGAAGAGTGGTGGGGGGAGTCCAAGGGGTGTGCGGTTAAAGTTTGGGGGATTTACCGACGGGCTAGCTCGGCGGTGCCGGTCGAATTGGGAGTCTCACCGGTCCAACTCCGGTGGAATGGGATTGGATCGGTGCCGCGTGTTCCTATCGCTTGGTATACCCCAGTGCATGTGTTTGATGACTCTGTGACTTTTCATTTTACGTGTAGTGCACGTGTAAACTGTTGGGCTTCTAAAAGATTAAAAGAAAAAATTAATAAAAATAATATGTGGCTGATGGGATTCAATCACAGGGGCTACATCACAGCAGTGCAAGGCTTTACCAATGAGCTACAAGTGTTTTCTTGCTGTTCAAAAGCAAAACAAATTTATAATTTGTGCTCAGGCTTAGATACTCCTTCTGTATTTTTGAAAAAAAATCGTATAAAAAGTTTAGGGTTGTTACATCATTGCCTACCACCCCATATGAAATATGGAGTGGAAAGAGACCATATCTTAATTACAGTAAGATATGGGGATATGCGGATTTTGCTAAAAAGCAGAACCCAGATAAACTCGAGGCACGATCATTATTGTGCAAGCTTGTGAGATACCCCAAGAATTCAAAGGGATATCTTGTCTACCACACCGAGAAGCAGAAGGTGTTTGTCACTCGCCACTTAGTCTTCTTAGAAAAAGAATTTCTTGCAAATGAAATTAGTGGGAGCACGGTAGAACTGGAAGAAATTCCGGAACCACAAACAGAAGCTGAAGATTTGGTAGAACCTCAAGATTCTGTAATCCTGGACAAAGCTCAGTCGCATCACAGATCTGATAAGATTTCTCATCCAACCGAAAGATACTACGGTTTTCTCATAGATGAGGATCGAGGGGATTGCATCTTGAAAGAAGATGATCTTACTAGTTTCAAGCAGGCCATTACCAGTAGTGACTCTGATAAATGGCTGGATGTTATGTCATTCGAGATGGAGTCCATGTACACCAACAAAGATTGGACCTTGGATATTTCTCTTCCTGGGGTAAAACCCGTTGAATGTAAATGGATCTTCAAAAAGAAGATTGGTGTAGATGGACAGGTGGAGGCCTATAAAGTTAGATTTGTAGCAAAAAAATTTCGTCAAAGACCCGGTGTTGACAAAACCTTTTCTCCAGTGGTTATGCTGAAGTCCATTCGGATCCTACTTGTCATTGCTGCCTTCCATGACTATAAGATCTGGCAGATGGACGTAAGAACGGCTTTTCTGAATTGAAATTTGAAAGAGTGGGTTTATATAGATCAGCCAGAATGATTCATGGATAGTGGGAGCAGCGGGAAGATCTGTAAGTTGCTTAAATTCATTTATGGATTAAAACATGCACCACAGAGCTGGAACATCTATTTTAATGAGATGGTCAAGGAATTTGACCTCATCAAGAACGAAAATGAGCCATGTATATATAAGAAGATTGTAGGAAGAACTGTCGTATTCCTATTCTTATACGTGGATGGCATTCTCTTGATAAGAAATGGCATTCCTATACTACACTCAGTCAAGCTATTCTTATCATAAAGGTTCTCCATGAAAGACCTGAGTGATGCCTCCTACTGGAGATTAAGATCTACAGAGATAGATCAAAGAGATTGTTAGGACTTTCATAGTCCAGCAACATAGAGGTCATACTAAAGAGATTTAGTATGGAATATTCCAAGCACGGTAGTATACCCACTTTGCATGAAATCATCCTCTCCAAAGAGATGTCTCCTAAGACTGATGAGGAGAGGGCTCGCATGAGCATTATACCCTACGCTTTGACGGTAGGATCTATAATATATGCAATGCTATATACCAGACTAGATGTAGCTTACGCACTTAGCGTGGTGAGCCGGTATCAGTCAAACTCAAGAGAGAACCACTAGACAGTAGTGAAGAACTATCACGCTCCGCTACCCAGAGTGCGCTAACTACGACACGTGAAAGAGCCAACCATGCTACCTGTGGATAGAAATTATCCCTCCACAGTCACATTACGGCTGTCTATAGGATATCAAGAACTGTAAAATATAAAAACTAGCTATTACATGTCCATTTGCCTAATAAAAGAGTCAAGAAAATGTATAAGCGGAAACGATATTAATATCCAACAAACAACATCTGAAAATACGTCCCAATATGGGCTCACATCAAGAAATAAAAGATGCGGAAAATAACTAAACTAAACATCACTAAACTCAATTCCTCACTGCTCGGCTTGACGGCTAAAGTACTCATGTTCAACCTGCGATAGAGATAGAGAAACTGGGCCATGCAAAACCCAGACGTCAGTGTGTCATAATACCAAAATAGCAATAATAACCAGGATGTAACAAGATATGTAAACATGAATATAAATCACAACATAAATATAAACAGTGAGGTACGTGTGTGTATATGATGTGTAACATAAAACTGAACTTCTAGATTATCTATTCTAAAGTCTTCAAAATCAATTAATGTAATCCTCATTGTAACCCATCAGTCTATGCCCCGTTCATTCCCCACGGGACCACGGTAACAGGATTATTCCGTAACGTCCGGAAAAACGGCGAACATGATATTCCGTAACGCCCGGAAAAACGGCAAACATGTAATTATTCCGTAACGCCCGGAAAAACGGCAAACAGGATATTCCGTAACGCCAGGAAAAATGGCAAACAAGATTATTCTGTAACGTCCGAAAAAACTCAAACATGTAATGATAGCCTTTTGATTGATAGGAAGAAACTATGCGTTCTACCTTGTCCTATTTGTTCTACTTATCTCAATTAAGACGGTGTCGCTTTGCAGCTAGTCAGTTGAGCACGGGTCGTCCGCAGGGAGATAGTAGTATGTTCGTTCTTGTCTTAGACGAGTCAATTAAGAATGTATATATGTGTTCGTTCAAATATATCCTAAGTGTTTGTATTTATGTTCAAGTAAGCTTGTTAGGGTTAAGATTGGTTAGTAGAGTTAGGATTAGTCTTGTACTTTTCTTTTACCATTCTTAAAATGAAGTTGGGATAATAGAAAGTAGCGGGATTAGGAGGGCATCAGAATGGGATTTGCGGGTTTAAGCAAGCTTTCCAACGCCAAATCCATTCCTACTGTCCCTTGACCTTCCGCTACGTGCGTTTATTTCCAACCCTAGGCCAAACACCCACAACCATGTATCCAATTAAGTCACAACTACATGTCATATTGTAGTGCGCCCAAAGGACTTCTCGACTTAGGTCGCGGCTATATATCACGTATAGCGCGCCAAAGTGAAGGGATTGCGTTTGTTTGGTCTAGGTTCGTTTTAGGATGTTTGGCGAAGAGAAACATAAGGGATTTTTCCGTCCCTCATACTGACCTTCCTTAGCCCCTACAAAGTGTGGAAGTTATTCACACATTTAAAAGGAAAAGAAAACAAGAAAAGAAAGAAAGGAAAAATAAGGTTTTACAAAATGGTAACAAGCTAACTAGTTGGGCCCTCACCTTAACAAGGGACTCCGTCGAATATCATGGCTTGAAAATACGGATAAAAAGAGAAGGAAAATAAAACAAGAAATAACAAATACATAACAACAAGAAATAAAATTACACTAGAAATTAAAATTACAAGACAAGGTAATAAAAGTTACAATACAAGAAAATTAAGATACAAGATAATAAAAAAAACTTTCATCTTCATTGATCTTCCACTCAAGAGCTCTCACTACAATTTCGTGGAAGAAAGATAAAGAAGAAGAAGAAATACAAACTAATCTACACTAAATCCTAACAAAGAATAAGCATGCTCTACTTAGCTCAAAACTGGGCTATTTATAAGCAGAGAGCTGAAACCCTAGAGCAATTATCTGAGCCCAAATACAATTACAAAAATATCCCCAAAACCCGATCTGGCACTGAGTCAACTCGGCCGCGGAACCGCCGCATAAGTAGGCTATTGGCCGCAGTTCTATGGCCATTTAGGGGAATTGATTTGTCGTATTTTTCATGGTTTCTTTTGTTACTTTCTTCTGTTGTTCTACATGTCCCAAATTGCAAAATGCTTCCAAAGTTTCTTCAGATTTGCAACAGTCCAAAATGGCTTCACTTTTAATTCATTTGACCTTATCTCCCTCGAGCTCCGTGCACCCATTGAATCTTGTGTTGCCCCTCTCGTGCTCTGTGCTTGTCCGAGACACGAATGACCACTGTTATTTGTCTTGTCTCTTGAACTGGTAAGTGGCACTGGACGGATGCGAATGACCGGAACTCGGCTTTTATCTTTCGGTGACAGATATTCTAGATTTTGGCGTAACTGTGGAGATTTTGTATGATTTGCGTTATTTTGGACTAGGAATCTGTAACCTGTAAATATGTAGCAAACACGGATCAAAAGCACATGCCTATAAACAAACGAGCAGAAGAATGGGTGGTATTAAATGCAATATTCTGGTATGAATAAATACCCCCAAACTTAACTTTTGCTCGTCCCGAGCAAAACCAATTATTCACAAAAAGTCCTAACCTCACTTTCGCAGGGAACGCGATTGCACTGAGCTCGTGCAACAAGTCGTTAAACCTCTAGGTGTCCCTAGAAGGAGGAGTATTATCTTCTGAGGGTTTTCAGCGGATACTACCCACAAAATCCCGTCAAGCTAGTTTTATAAGTTAATCTTGATTCTACTCCTACGGTTTAGCATCTAAGTTAGAAACTCTATCATCCTAAGTTATAAATATCTAACCCTTATGTTTCATTCCTCTTATTTATTCAACCCCAGAGCCTATACGTATTTACAGTTTAGAAAGATCTCGGTTTCTCCTGAGTTTTCCTTCTAAAGTGCAGTCTCCAATTCGGAATTTTTATCAACTTTACGGAAAACATAAGTCTTATTCTTTATCCCTATCTTTCCTCCAAACATCGATTGTATATCTCTACGTATGTGTAAATTTTCACCCCTACACTTAAGAATTCAATTCAAGCTATAGTACCCTTGCCTTAATACCTAATACTACTTCTTTTCGTTAATGATGGACGGATTTGCTCACACACCTTTCATGCGACTATTAATACTTCTTGAGGCACTAACAGCCGATTACTGAATGTGTGAGCTTAAAGCGTAAATAGCAGTTTCCAGGTCTTGACTTTATTCTTTTTTTTCCTTTTTCTTTATTTTCTTTTTCAAGACCGGATATATTTTTCAATGATGCTCTTTTGGTGGTTAGCTTTAAATACCGTTTTTTCTTTCATACTAGGTTTTCAAGCAAGAGTATTTCTGGGTATCCTTTACTATCCTAAGTTTCAAGGTGCGTGTAAGTGCAGTTTGTAAGGTATATACTTTCTGAATTTGGACTCAAATAGAAACTGTTTTTCAAACTTATCCTTCAAAAAAACTTTCAATACTTCCTCTTCATCTTAACTTAACTCAAGAACTGAACTCAAGATTACCTACTTCTAAAAAAACTGTAAGGACGTATAATTACCAAGGTTAAACAGAAGGAGGGTTATTTTTAGGGTTTTCAATTCCTAAGCCTAAGATTTAGTTATTTCTAACATATCAACTAATTTTAGAAAAAAATCTAAGCTACCCTACTAGCAAACTTGACAACAAAGTTTTTAAATTTTTGTAAAATTTTTCGATTTTTGTGGGTTTTTAATAAGTATGCGAATGCAAAATACACACATGAATGCGAAGGTAGAAAGCTTACAGAGCACATCCCCAAACTTAAACTTGACAGTGCCCTCATTGTCAGGCTATACCAAGAGGGTCAAAATTTTCGGCGCTCCCTGTTTTTTTTAAAAAATTTTATTTATTTTTTTTAATTTGTTTTTACAAAAGAAAAGGCAAACCAAAAATATATATACACAAAAAGGTCCCCCCAAACTTAAATAAAACAGTGTTTCCACTGTTTAAGCGTTAAAGTTCAGAGTCAGGGGGAAAGAACAGTATCAATCTATATAAGGCCTTACATAGGCCAAAAGTTAACACCAACCATTCAAAAAATTTATCGTGATAATGCAGCGGTTGATGAAAGAATGAGGAAAGGAAAAAAATGGAGATTACGCGAGACCGTATGGGGATGGAAGCGGTGTACGGTCTCGGTAGAGGAGAAGAATGGCGGAAGAGAGAAAGAAATGGAATATGAACTTGGGAGTGGCAATGGAGTGAATAAATTAGTACAATTTGTAATGACCGATGTGTAAAAAGCGATTGTACTAATCTATCAACCCGTTGAGAAATGAGGTCAAACCTCTCAAGATTCGTAAGAAAACATGGGCCGACCGGATTTGGTAAACCGGACACGGGAAATGAAAGTGATACGGTGTCTTGCAAAATGGGAACGATGGAAAGGATGGAGGGAAGTGATTGAGGAATGATATCGGTTAAAGATTCAGGAGGGTGTACACAGTAAATGAAAGGGACAGAATGAATTGAAAAATCCGACTCATCAAGTAAAACTGCTTTATCCTCAATATTATCCTCAAAATTCTCCTCAAAATTTAGCCCATCCATGCATTCATCATCAATTTCAAGACGCATATGGGGTTCGGGAAAAACAATTAATGGTTCGAGATGATGCCCACACGGAAGTGAAAGGACATGATGAATTGGTGAGAAAAACTCATCCAAAACTATGGGTTCATCATCCAAAATATTCCCAGCGTCGATATGCTCAATCAAGTGAAAATCAAATTTCTCATACACCTCATCAACAGCATGGATTTCAATCAATTCAAGTTCTAGAGTGGAGGTGTAGAGATCAAAAGGATTGAAATTGATTTCACTTGAAATGGACCCTTCACAATTGGGTAAACCAAACATTACAAAGTCGCACAACTCATCAAACGTTCTATCTTCAATTAGTGAATCATTTGGGACACTCGATAGACTTTCGAAACCGGAGTTGTGGAATTCAATTTGGAACGGGTAGGTTTGACTTGAAAGGGTGTACTGCTCACTCTCACTACTCAAATTCTCAAACTGTCCTATCACATTATCATACATTGGAAAATTCGGAGGTAGTTGGAAACTAGCTGCCGGTTCGTTAGGTTGTATCAGGGCGGCCATAGACGCATTCAAATCCTCTATCTGTTGGCACGATACTACCCGAAATTCTTCCAACGACTGCTCAAGACTAGACAAAGGTTGTGATGGGGTTTCAGTAAAAGATTCTGGATACGTGAAACTCCCAAAAGGCTGTTGAGAAGCAATGTCTAGAGAAGGTGTAAAAGTCGGATAGGATTGATAGGAATCGAATGGTTGGACAGGAGTAGGATCAACAGTCTGATAAGAAGGTGATTGGAATTGTTGATCAAAAGAATTCAAAGTGGTTAAAGGAGTGAAAAATCGGCTACGAGATTGTTCGATTCTGTCGGCAATGGACATGGGTCTTGGAGTCAGAACATAACTCGCGAAAGGGGTATCAACATAAGAGGGTGGGGTAGGTTGAAACGGTTGATACGAAGTGGATTGCGGAGTCCAATTGTTTGTCGTAGACGCGTCTATTCGATCTCTCAACGAAATTTTGGGCATGGATAGATCGTTCGAAGTTCGACCAAAGCAAGAACCGTATGAAGAAATGTCTGGTTGCGAGTACCAAATTTCAGTAAGAGTTGGTCGTTTTGGGGTACCCATGTTATGGAAAGGTAGGGAGGGAGGAAAGTGATTGAATTTTAATAAAGATTTTTTTTGTGTTTTTGGAGTTTTCGAAATTGTTTGTTTGGTTTATGAAAGAATACGGAATTATGGGACTAAACTTTAAATAAGCACAATCACAATTACAATATGCACAAACAACACCTAGAGCTAGGGTCTTCAAAGTCCAACTAGAGCGCTCCTAGACTTCCAAGCGACAAGTTGCAGGATAACACTCGAATCGCCTCTTCACTGCTAATTGTGGCCAGGTAAGCATAAGTGAGGTAAGGAGGGTTCCGCTCACGAATCACCGTGCGACTGGCCTTTTAAAATTACCTCCTCACTTGTCTAGCCTAAGCACCACAAAGTCAAGTTCAGATAAACGACCGATTCCCCGCAACCCTCACTTGTCCTAAATGAGCGCGACAAGTCCTTATAGGTTTGGTCTAGATATTTTTTATTAACTCAAGGTGATGCGTATGCTTTTTGTGATTTGTGGGGTATTTGGAAGGGTGATGAAATCCCCACTCAATCATAATTAGTGTTCAAGCCCTTTAATGTCTGTATTATAATATGCAAAGCAGTAAACAAACAAAATCTAAAACAACAAAAAATTTATTGGCGGCGGCGCAATTTGTGCAAAGAAACCTGCATAAAATACAATTCGGTGGAGTTTACAGAGAGTTTTGGAGGAGAGAAGGGGGTGGAAAAAAACTGGGGCTCAGACGCCTCAATACAACCGCGGAACCGCCGCGAAATCCAAGATTTGACCGCGGTTCCATGGTCAAAATGTGGACTTAGGGCTTCAACTTGGGTCCCTGCACTCCCCTTGTTCTCAACTCCAAAATTAAATGCTCTGTTTCTTGATTTGATTACTGTACTTGCTCCAGATAGCCTGCACACTTACACACAAAAAATATCAAAAATAACAAAATGGTTTTATTATTATTATTATTATTATTATTATTATTATTATTATTATATATACAAAAAAAATATTAACCTGAATAACAAGAAAGAAATACGTTACCATCTCCTCGGCAACGGCGCCATTTGATTGATAGGCAGAAACTATGCGTTCTATCTTGTCCTACTTGTTCTACTTACCGCAATCAAGACGGTGTCGCTTTGCAGCTAGCTGGTTGAGTACGGGTCGTTCGCAGGGAAATGGTAGTAGTCCGAGTGGAGAGAAAAAAAAGTATTGAACTGAAAATCTTTTCTAGAGTATGTCCGTTCTTATCTTAGACGAGTCAATTAAGAATGTATATGTGTTCATTCAAATCTATCCTAAGTATTTATATTTATATTCAAGTAAGCTTGTTAGGGTTAAGATTGGTTAGTAAAGTTAGGATTAGTCTTGTGCTTTTCTTTTACCATTCTTAAAATGAAGTTGGGATAATAGAAAGCAGCGGGGATTAGGAGGACATAAGAATAGGATTTGCGAGTTTAAGCATGATTTCCAACGCTAAATCCATTCCTAGTGCTCCTTGTCCTTGCGCTACGTGCGCTTATTTCCAACCCTAGGCCAAACACCTGCAACCATGTATCCAATTAAGTCACAACTATATGTCACGTTGTAATGCGCCCAAAAGACTTCTCGACTTAGGTCACGGCTATATGTCACGTTTAGCATGCCTAAATGAGGGGGTTGCGTTTGTTTGGTCTAGGTTCGTTTTAGGATGTTTGGCGAAGAGAAGCACAAGGGATTTTTTCTTCCCTCATACTAACCTTCCTTAGCCCCTAATAAGTGTCGAAATTATTCACACATTTAAAAGGAAAAGAAAACAAGAAAAGAAGAAAAGAAAGAAAGGGAAAATACGATTTTATAAAATGGTAACAAGCTAACTACTTGGGCCCTCACCTTAGCAAGGGACTCCGTCGAGTATCATGGCTTGAAAATACGGATAAAAAGATAAGGATAAAACAAGAAATAACAACAACTACTTAACAACAAGAAATAAAATTATACTAGGAATTAAAATTACAAGACAAGGAAATAAAAATTATAATACAAGAATATCAAGTTACAAGATAATAAAGAACTCTCATCTTCATTGATCTTCCACTGAAAAGCTCTCACTACAATTTCATGGAGGAAAGATGCTGAAGAAGAAAAAATATAAACTAATCTACACTAAATCCTAACAAAGAATAAGCATCCTATACATGGCTCAAAACTGGGTTATTTATAGGCAGAGAGCTGAAACCCTAGGGAGCCCAAATACAATTACAAAAATATCCCCAAAACCCGATCTGGCACTGAGTCAACTCGGTCGCGGAACCGCCGCATAAGTGGGTTATTGGTCACGGTTCCGCTATCATTTAGGGGAATTGATTTGTCGTATTTTTCATGGTTTCTTGTGTTACTTTCTTCTGTTGTTCTATATGTCCCAAATTGCAAAATGCTTCCAAAATTTCTTCAGATTTGCAACAGTCCAAAATGGCTTCACTTTTAATTCATTAGACTTTATCCCCCTCGAGCTCCGCACACCCATTGAATCTTGTGCTGCCCCTCTCGTGCTCTGTGCTTGTCCGAGACACGAATAACCACTATTATTTGTCTTGTCTCTTGAACTGGTAAGCGGTACTGGACGGATGCGGATGGCCGGAACCCGGCTTTTATCTGTCGGTGACAGATGTTCTGGATTTTGGCATAACTGTGGAGATTTTGTATGATTTGCGTTATTTTGGACTAGGAACCTGTAACCTGTAAATATGTAGTAAATACGGATCAAAAGCACCTGCCTATAAACAAACGAGCAGAAGAATGGGCGGTATTAAATGCACATATTCTGGTATGAACACCTTTTGAGTTACGTTTCGGTTACATTCTTGATTTCCCCTTTACCCCCAGGTTATATTCAAGTCAGGTATTGCCAATGTAGATCTAATACCAACACAAGATCAAGCAGGTACAGGTTTTCGTCTATGCAGACAACAAGTAATGTCCGTCAGGATAACAGGTCAGGATTGTTGGCATTAGTAACTAGATCCAAGTAATGAGTCAAGTAGTGTATCATGCACATGTTATGTGATGCATATGTATCAGATAGATATCCAAATGTAAAACTGTAACTAATATCTGAACATGGTAAGCACGAAGGATATCAGAATGCATATGTGTCCATCTATAATAACATGTATACGTATCCATATCTGTGTATGATATAACTAGATATCGTGTTGCACTAATATAAAAGTAATATGATATAATAAGGTTTCAGCATGCAATTAGATATGCAATTGTCAGTACGGATATGAACGGATATCGAAAACGGTAAATCTATAATAATTGATGCATACTATAACACATGTATTATTTTTATTCATATAAATAGATATCTTATAACATAGCATGTTGCAAGATAAATTTGCCTCTGATTGGATCTCACGTCGGGGTACGTACGTCACGTTCGACGTCGGGTAAACATCGCAATGCAACCACGCGCCTACAGGACTGGACTTGGCTACTCAAAGACGTGGCCATACTGGATGATGGCAACGACTGGGTCGCCCGGATCATCGGAGACGTGCGTGACTCCGGCGATGGCCGGAAAGCAAGAATCAAGACAGAGAAGAAAGAAAAGAAAGAGAGAAGAAGAGAAAGGATAGGAGGAATTGGGGTTGTGGTTTGGCTCTGGCTGGGGAAAGAGACGAGGACATGAGGAGGTGACGACGACGACGATGGTTGCCGTCGATGACGGGTAACAGCAAAGGAAGTAAGGATTTTTGTTGCTGGAAATTTTTTGGGGCATTAGGGATGGTTATGGTGGTGGCCTGAGGTGTTGGGGATAGAGAAGGAGAGGAGGTGGAGAAGGTGAGGGTAAGGTTGTGATCGGCGGCGAGGTGAGGGTGAGGTCGAGGTCGGGTGTTTGGGTTGCTCGGGGTGTGCAGGAATGGGTTGTGGGTTCTTGGTTGGTTATGGGTTCTCGGGGTTAGAGGAGGAGGAAAGGAGAAGGTGGTTAAGGTGGTTAAGGTCGGCGGCGATGAGGGTTGGAGTTTCTTGGGTTGGCAGGGTCGTGGTCGGGGGTTGTGTAGGGTTGGTTGTTGGGTTCTTGAGGATGGAAAGGAGGTGGAGGCAGAGATGGTAACGAGGGCGAGGAGACGAGGGTGAAAGCTAGGCTGTGGGGATGTCGGTGATGAGGTGAGCGGCGTCAGGGATTTATAGGGATGGGTGCTCGGGGTTTTGAGTCGTCGGGTTTGCAGGGAGCTCGGTTAGAGGGGAGGAGGAGGTGGAGTTAATGAGGGTGGTAAGGTAGGGTCGAGGTGATGACGGTGGGAGGTCAGCGATGAGGGCTAGGTTAGGGCTCGGGGTTCTTAGGTTTGTGGAAGAAGACGAGTGAGGAAGAGAGAGAGTTGTAAATATATATTAGGTTTATAATATAATATATATAAAGGGGGGAAAAGAGAGAGGCAGAGTGAAAAGGGGAGAGAGACGTAAGCGGGAGGAGAGAGAGAGATTGAGGAAATATTTAATTAGTTTAGAAAATATTATATATATTATGTATATATTAACTGTTAAGGTGTAAATATTACAATATATTTTCTGGGATTATATAGCTAATACAAAATTACTCCGAAAAATACCCGGGTCCTGTCTAAAAATCCGGTTTTAAAATACGGATAATATACGTGTCAGTTAAAATTATAATGCGATGTCCGGTTAAATAAAATGCATACCCCCAAGAACGGATACACGTAAAATCACGTAGCGATCCAGATGGGTCTGTTTCATCAAACTGGACATGAACACGATGTCAGGATGCACTCCCAAGATATGGTGTATGACAACATGCCATGCTAGGTATTTAAAAATATAGTTTGGTTATAATTTGTATTATTAAAATATGATGATAACAAATATATCATGCGGATGCCAAATATATCATATGAGTGTGCATAAAATCTAGATGTGCAAGAATCCTCTGCACAAGTAATATATGACGTAATCTAGGATCAAGATGGGTTTCAAACATGCGGGTCGGGTCGGATACTAACCACAGATACCAAATGCATCATCCACACCCAAAAGCAAACAATAAACAGGAAACTGTCATAAAATTGGAAAATACCCAAATCAAATATGGTATAAATGAACTAGGGTGTTACAAGAACATTCTTTAGTATCTAAGAAGGACTAAAGAATTGTTCTTGGTGTACAGTAATGAGGATCTCCAGGTGGAGTCTTTTACCTATTCGAGCTTCCAAAGTGACAAGGATGACAGTAAGTCTGTCTCAGGTTTTATATTTACCCTCAACAGAGGGGCGGCCTGTTGAAAGAGCTCCAAATAGGATATCGTCGCAGACTTGACGATGAGGCTGAATACATTGTTGTCAACGATCCCGCAAAAGAAGCGGTCTGGATGAAGAAGTTCATTACTGAACTTCATGTGATTTCGTCCATTGTTGATCCAATACTTTTGTATTGCGAAAACAATGGGGCTATGGCTTTAGCAAAGGAACCACGGTCCCATCAGAGATCCAGATGCATCTTGAAACGATATCACCTGATCAGGGAGATCGTAGATTGCCGGGAGATTGAGATTCAGAGAGTAGATATAAAAGAGAACACGGTGGATCCATTCACCAAGGTCCTCCCCCAAGCACAGTTTGAGAGACTATTTGAGATATTGGGTATGCAATACGCCAAAAACTGGCCCTAGTGCAGACGTTGGGTACTCGATACACTAATATATAGCCTTAGTGCAAGTGGGAGATTGTTGGATATGTATGCCCTAGAGGCCGTTATTATGTGTGTAGTGGATGCTTGGACATATGTATATATAGGACAATCTTGCTCGATGTGATAGTATGCTATTTCGCTTGTATTTATCTTAACATGTGTATATGTTTTACTTATTATTATGTATCGCTAATACATGTTGATAAAACCTGTAGAATTATTACTTGACTACCAACGTTATGATGGCGATCATGTGGGGGCTGGGTAGTCAATAAGCACATCCTTAAATGTCCCTAGTCATGGAGTATAGAGACTGGGCATCGATATTTCGGAGTAGACTGGTGTATACGTTTCTAGACCCCGATGAGGGGCGATGGTTAGTCCCACAACCATTGGTCTTTGGCACCTAAGATCGTATTCAGGTGCTCACTAGGGGTGAGTATACTGGACGGACTCACCGAGAACTTCTAGATAGTACTATATCTATTGTCAGATAGCAGTTCTCAGGCGACATGAGTACAGATTAGTCTTTAGACCTGAGATTGTCATTTGTCTCGTGTGAGTTCCCATTGTACTTAGATTACTACCATACCACGGCTCTACTGAGTCGTGCAAACAGGTTTTGGTTGGGTACAGTCCCGAGCCACATGGAGGCAGTAAGTGATTGTTAGGGATTCGTCTCTCCCGGTATAGGGAGTCGATATCGCATTGTGTTCGGCTGACTAGCACCATAAGGTCTTGGCCAAGACAGTTGAGATTTACTGATAGTTAGATCAGTAATTTCTCGGATTGGTCTTGAGCCATATCGGCATGAATTATCGGGTTATTAGGGTCTGACGTTTACCACCCCCTAGACCACGCATGTAATACTCTCAGACGAAAAGACCGGACTATACGGAGATTGTCACAGATATGCTCGGTAGGAGTTTGGATGAGTTTGCTCGTCGGCCTTCCTTTTCGACAGATACCTGGGTAGCCGTTATATACAGCTAGTGCTGCTGGTATGCTTGTGGTTAAATACACTGCCAGCATACTGTCAAGTCTTTAGAGTCCCACACAGAGGGTTTCCCTGGTTCAGGCGAAATGATATAGTAGCCGTATTTTGATACGTGTAGGGTTCCGATCAAATAAATGTACTACCTATCCTGACTTTTGATCAGACGGTTGATAATACCAGTCGGCTCAAAATTAGGCCGGATTATTAAATCAGGTATTGATTTAATAATTTACATATATATATTTTCGATATGTATATTCTAGTATTATATTCATTGTATTATTCTATCTTTTTGGGTATTCATATTTTGATACGAATATTGGTATCTATATACGGTAGGGTGTATTCCGAATTTATATGGAAATACATTCTAGAACGAGGACACCTCATTTTTTTGTATTTCCATTTATGGAAATTGGAAATGAGATGGAGGGATAAAATGGCTTGAGAATGGTGGGTAATTCATTTGTCTACACAATTCAAGTATGGTTTGTTTTTAATATTGCAAAAATCATTTTATCAAAACCATACTTGCTTTATTTTTGTGAGTAAGATTTTTTCATTCCACCATTCTCTTTTTCTCTTCCTTTCTTGAGCTCCTCCTTTTTCTTCCTCCCTACACTCTCATGTGTTGAGAATTAAGGGTGGAAGAGAGGTAGAAAAATACTAGAACAACTCACTAAATCTCTAAGCATCCTAGTGTAGCAAGCTAGGATTTTTAGTTGCTCCACTTGATTCTTAGTGTGGAGCTAAAACCTTGAACCAAATCTCTTGGGTGGATCATCTTCGACAAAGGAAAGACCGGCTGTCAAACTCAATCACGGAGACTACGAGGAGCTAAGGAAGTAAGACCGAAAGACACGAATCATTTGGTATATTCCTTTTCATAGCAGCTAAAACCCCTTTGTAGATTTCTAGTTCATGTGTTTGGTTTAAATTCTAGGGTTTGTAGTTTCTAACGCCTTTCTTCTTTTTTTTGTTTTTCGTTCCGCGTAAGCCGCGGTAGTAGCGGAAAGGACGCTTAGAACTGTAACAAATTCAATAGTGAAAAAGTGGTAGAATCATGTGAAATTTGGTGTATCCATATTTTAGATGGTAAAGATGAAAATGATGGATGCCAATCATCGAAAAAAATGGTGAAGGATATAGATTTTTGCCATCACGTAATAAAAAAGTCTCCTAGAGTCTTTTTTTCATTATTCTTATATACACGCACGCGCGCATGAGAATAATGGAAGAAAGGTGCTATACGAGAAAATTTCCTCTTATAGCGTCAAAAAAATACTCTCCATAATTTTTTTCGACGATTGGTATTCATCATCTTCTTCTTTATCGTCTAAGATACGGATATACCAAATTTCATGTGATTTCACTACCTTTTCACCGTTTATTTAATAGATGAAAAATTAACGGTTTACCGATAATAGAACTTTTTACATTGTTAATTCAACGGTTAAAAGATGCAACAATTAAATGAAATTTGGTGTATTGACATATTAGACGATGAAGATTAAGATGGACGGTACTGATCGTCGAATAAAATGGTGAAGGATGTAGTACTTTGACGTCACCTAACGAAAAAGCCTCCTAAGGCCTCTCTCTCTCTCTATCTATCTATATATAGGGGTGGTAATTGAACGAGCCGGCTCGGGTTCAATTAGGGTTCAGCTCGGTATCAACTCGTTCAAGCTCGGTTCATTTATTAATGAGCCAAACATGAGCCTGAAAGCCTGGCTCGTTTATTAAACGAGCCAAACTCGAGCTCGGCCAAGCTCGTTCGGTATTGACTCGAGTTCGGCTCGGTTACACAGTTTGAATAATATGCAATATAGAACAAATTTTATACAACTCTCAGGACACTTAATTCAATTAAGAGACGGTATATGAAGTACAACTTAAATGAATATAAAACCCAACACTTAGACTCATTTCATGCTCTAAATGTTAATTTTTTTTAACGTTTTCATATCTCAAAGCCCTGGATCTTAGACTCTATGAATGTTGTCCCCTGGCTCGTCTCTTACAATATACTTTTATGTTTTTTTTCTGAAACACATGTAATGGCCATTGACCTATCCTCACCCTCCACCAAACGCCTCTTTGTCATTTTCCTTTCAGAGATCGCCTAATAGAAGATGCATCCGAGCTCGATTTTGGCTCATTTAAAACTCGATAAGCTAACGAGCTGAACACGAGCCAGAACTCCTCAGCACGAGACGAACTCGACCTAGCATAAACTAAGACGAGCCGAGCTTGGACAGGGGTCGGCTCGGTTTCACCCCTATATATATATATATATATATAATCAAATCCTTGAGAAGCTTTTTGTACCAAAAAAATATCCTAAAATTATGATGTGTTAAATATCAGTTATAAATAAACTTCGGATTCACAGAGAATGGTATATGTGTATCATAATAATAGAGATAACTCTGCATGGAAGAACATATTTCATGTTTAAATGTCAATTTCTCTTTCTTTATTTCCAGTTTATAAAATGTAATATTAATCAATGTCGCCAATGAATAAGAGAGCCCAGATCAAGCCACCTAATGATATCGGAGTCGTAAGGATCATCAAAGCCTAACAAAACCTGTTTGCTAATTAACACCTATGAATATCTCTGCATTTACACAGTACCCCATTGTGAATGATAATTAAGTATATCTTCTTTTTTCTTTTCCCCCTCCCATAATTAAAAATGATGCATGAGATGAAGAACATAAAATCATAAATTTAAATAAACATAAACAACTTTCTGTTGGAAATACTGGTATTCAAAACCAAATATTTCTCTACTCTTATAATGCAAATGGGAAGGATGCTACGTGGCATTCTTACGTTTATTTGGAATTAATACTTAATTCTTAAAATGTCTACGTCATCTGTTTTTGCACGTGTGAAGCACGTTGAAACAAACTAACATTAAACAGCCAAGATTTAAAAATATTTGCACGTATGAAGCACGTTGATACATAATAGTATTAAACAAACAAGATTTAAAAAGATTTTTAATACTTTTAGTTAAGATAATAGATAGTTTAAAAAAATTAGTTAAAAATAGATAAAATATTCATATCAAATCTTGAAATAATAAAGGAGCAAAAACTTTACACATGTTTTTAATATATATATATGTTGTTCAAAATACGCATATCGCACGTACAAAATATTAGTGTCTTTGAATTTAATTATGCATATGTGTTGCTAGGTTTTGACATGGTCACAGAGAGCTATTGTCAGTCAACATCTTTTATGATCCTCTTTATAGCAATTAAATTGGCTTAATAGCTTTTATTTTAATTGCAATAAACTTCTTATTTATTTCAAACCTTTTTCATATTTCTATATAATATAACACATATCTTGTATTTTCCTAATGAATAGAGCATGTACTAAAATCATAATATTGAGAAGATAAATTTATTCTTTCCTTTTCTCTATTTTTCCTTTTATCAAATCTCTCTCTGTTATAATCGTGATACCAGAGCTATAATTTCAAAACAGTTCATAAGTCACAGTAATCAAATGCACGATTACTTACGGCTACTGTTGAATCCTGTGGAATAGCACGTTGGGACCTTATACATCCGGTCAAGTTTACCAAGAGAAATGCAAAACTACTTCTAAGGACGGTGCTCTTTAAGCACGCCTCGGTCTTCTTACATCGAAAACCCGATAAGTTTTTCACTTTCCATCTTTTATAAACCCTCTATTTTGAATGATTGTAATCATTCATATTAGTTTAATTAAATATAGTTGTATCTTATTTACTTTTTCCAACAACTTAGAAGCAGTATATTTTGGATGCTACTATATTTTTTTGATTTGGATGTTGTGATTTATATATTATTTTTTATGAAGAAAAAATAGTGGTTTCTAAAATTATTGAACTGGTGATTTGAATGTTTATAGTAGTAATTACATCAGATGAAAATTAGGTAAGGTTATTCCATTTGTCAAATAAAATATTTGCCTTATTTATCTTGATTGATATTATGATTATTTGGATCCCTAAAAATTTTAATAATTATTATAATGGATCTTTTACATGTAACAAGTTTTGTTTGTCATAAATTTCAATTTTGCATATCTAGATTGAGATGTAGCTATTTTCACATTTGCCATATTTGTTTTGAAGTATTCTATTGCTCAAAAAATAATCATAAAATGATTATTAAAAAAAATTGCTTATTTTGAAAATAATGAAATTTTGTTTTGATCTTAGCGAAGATCCTTATAATAAAGTATAGAAATAGATTTTCTTATAGCTATTATAGCAAATACATGCACGTATTCGTATCAAAATATGAATACCTAAGAGATAGAAAAATACAATGAACATAATTCTAGAATATACATATCAATATATATATATATATATATATATATATATATATACACACACAAATTATTAAATCAAAACTTTATTTAATAATCCGGCTTAATCCTAAGCCGGCTAGTATTATCATCCGCCCGATTAAAGTCCGTGTAGCTAGTATACATATTTAATCGGAACCCTGCACGTATCAATATACGGCCACTACATCATTTCGCCTGAACCGGAAAAATGCTCCGTGTAGGACTCTAAAGACTCAACAATACGCCGGCAGTGGGTTCAACCACAAGTACGTCAGCGGCACTACCTGTACATAACGGTTATCTAGGTATTGAACGAAAGGAAGGCTGACGAGAAAACCCATCTGTACCACTACTAAGCCTGTCTGTCACAATCTCCGTACAGTCCGGTCTGTTCGTCTAAAAGTATCACATATCAGGTCTAGAGGGTGGATAAAGTCAGACTCCTAATAACGTGATAATTCATGTTAGTGTGAAGCCCGTCACGCATTGAGAAACTACCGATCCAAATCAGTAAATTTCGTCCACCTTGGCCAAGAATTTCTGGTGATGGTCACCCGTGCACAGCGCGACATCTACCTCTAATATCGGGAAAAACTAATCCCTGACGATTCGTTCACTGCCTCCATGTGGCTCGGGACTATACCTAACTAAAACCTGTTTGCACGACTCCTTTGAACCATGGTAGGGTAGCAATCAAAGCACAGTAGGAACTCACACGAGACAAATGACGATCTTAGGTCCACAAACTAACCTGCACTTATGTCATCTGAGAACTACTATCTGACAATAGGTATAATACCATCTAGCATATTCCCGGCGAGTCCGTCCAGTGTAACTCATAACCTAATGAGCACCTGTATACAATCTTTGGTGACCAACTAACACCAATGGCTGTGAGACCGGCCATTGCCCCTCATCGGGGTCAAGAAACGTATACACCAGTCTACTCTGGAATATCGATACCCAGTCTCGATATTCCCACGACTAGGGAAATTTAAGGATTTGGTTATAGACTACCCGGCCTCACTAGTATGATCGCCATCATAACCCTGCTAGTCAAGCAAGAATCCTATGGGCTCTATCAACATATAACAGTGATCTGTAATACCACATAATGCATGTATATAATGATAAAGTTAAACCAGATAACATGCTATCATCTCGAGTACGATTGTTCTACCTGTATAGGTCCTCCCCCAATTATCATAATCGTCTGTCTGCGATTACAATAATTGCCTTGAGGGTAGTATAGCCAACAATCTCCCACTTGCACTTAAGGATAATTATTGCGGTGACGCAGGCTTACAGCCTGTGTGCTGCCGAACACCCAACTTCTCTACTAATCAGTTTCGTAAAGCATGTTTGCGAAAATTTCACGTTCGAGAAATAGCCTCACTAAGTGGATCCGCTCCAATATTTCTATCTTTATCTCCGTATATCTCACTTTTGCGGATAACGACTATCATCTGAAATGAGCGATAATTTCCTTGGAATTTGTCTGGATAGCCGATGGGACCATGTTCATAAATCAACATCCAAATTCAACAAACTACTTAGGTTGTATCCAATTGCTGATGTAATCAGCTCCCAGCGCCATGACCACCTCAGTATCCTGCTTGGAAAGCTATCCAACACTCTGCATCTCAAAAGAGGTAAAACTATTAACTCCAACATCCACTCTGTCATCCAGGTCACTTTGGAAGCCTGAAGCGATAACCGCCTCATACAGGAGGCTGCTGTTACCATATACCAAGAACATCCTCTTATGGTCAAAATTGTTTCCTAATGTTTTTTCAAGATTGGATTAATATTTGCTTACTATACCTGGTGCAAAAAGAAAAATCCGGTATGGTACTTGACAAAGCATGATTGACTCAATTGCCTAAACAAGTAATATGTCATTCATCCAAATCCCTCTTCTCATCAGTCTAGAAGACATCTCTTTAAATAGGGTGACTCCATCACTTGTGGGTACACCACCACGCCAGTAGTCGTCCATTTTAACAACACTTTAAAATAGTTTCAAAGTAACCGAATTGGGACACTTTCCAAATCTAGATTTAAAACCATAGATCAATCACCAGAATCCCTGATATTTTGTCCAGATCTTATGTGGAGAAACACATGTGACAATCACAGTATAACAGATCGTAGTATACGAACATCACTTCCTATCAGGAGTACGTCATCCAAATACTACGACATCACTCCCTACTACCTTTTTACCAGGTCCATCTATTGTTCTGATGAAGTCAAACTCTATGACTGTCAAATCAAAAATAAATGATCAATATCTGTTATACTTGCTTTAGTCTATAAATAGATATAAACTGTTGGCCTACCCACTTCCGCTGCTCTCACTGACTACAACAACCCTCTGGCAGAATCATATATACGTGCACTTCTAAAGTTAATTTAGAACGACGTTATAGTCATCCACCTGCCAAATCTCATAGTCTAAGACAGCAGTAGTAGTAAGCTTGGGTCATCAAAACCTTCCTGTCACCGTCTTTGAGGAGACCGAAATACCTCTCGGGTGGCTGAGGTTACCCACCAAATCTGCGGAGTGGCTAATAGATTATCAAGTTCAATTGAATCCTTAGGTTTTACTAAAAATTCAGTAATCGTTTGTTGTTCTGGAATCACTTCCAGTTCTACCATACTCCCACTAATGTTTTCTTAAAAGTATTCATTTTACTAAAACGGGCGGCGAGTCAAGAACAATATAAGTATTGATCCTGCAAATGGTAGAATGTTAATCCCTGTCAAATCTCGGGATAACCCACAAACTGACATTACTGAAACGTACCTTGAGTTTATCCGGATTCTGGTTTTAAATGTAAGCCAGACAACTCCATATAACTTAATATCGTTAAGATATGAATCCATTCTATATTCAATATAAAAACAAAGGCACTAATTTAATTTAAACCAGATTCAAAAATCATTCAGCTGTTTTCTGTACATATCGACTAAATGGAAGAAGGCCATGCAGCATTACTCATCAAGGAGTGCACCCACGGATGAGTAATCTGAGAAATAAGCAAGTTCTCAAATATATTACTTATGACGGAATACCTAGCATAAGTATCTACATTTTCGATCACCTCGAAGAATCCTAATATTTCCCACGCAAGGTTCTCTACTTTATTTATATACCTATAACTTCTCAAATTTTGGACCTTGTATTCCAACAAAATGCGTGTCTAAAACCATAGAAGTTATAAGTAAACGGAATACAGTATGAGTACCAATCCCTTGTCCTAATGGACAACGGACAACATACAATTTTTTGTATAAATTCTCTGAGTTTAATAACTCAAACTATGTGCGTCGTAGGTTGAAAACCATGTTATGCTTAAGAAGAATTACAACGTTATTGAATGCACCTTACCTAATCATCAACTGATAAAGGTAAATATCATAAACATAATTTCAAAAATTTATATCTCACTTTATAAAATAAACGTATAGATATATCAGTTTGAAATTGGTGCATAACAACGGATATTCAAAACCAAATATTTGTCGTTAGGCAAAACCCAGGTGATTTCCTCAAATATCACCAATTACAAAAAAATTTGATATTGAGGATCTAATCACCCAATTCCGAATATTTTACTCCCACTCAGTATCTGTAATACTATATAGATGTGAGAATCAAGTTTGGTAAATACATACCGTGGAGTCAGAATCTAATTGGAAAAGCAGTTTTCAATTAACACCACACAGTAAAATTAAAACATGAAAATGTTTCGAGAGGGTGGTCGGGTATTCCTAATAATGCCTCTTCCACTATCCAGATTCATGCTAGTAGTTGCAATTTCCATTGCCCTTACTCCAATCCTTTTATATGTCTTTACTTCTTACCTTCTATACACCATACTTAGGCTAATTGGTTTTCTTCTTTCCCTACATTTCGACACCTGCCTAAGGTTTGGAAGAAGAATATCCAATAAGCGTAATATGTGTACTCTACTAATACTAGGAGCCCTCGCAACCTGAGAGAAGGTAAAGAGAAAAGACAACCGAAAATACTATTCAATTTTTCCGGAACCGGAATCCATCCTCGAACTGAAACAAGTTTCTTCGAGTTTGTATGTAACTATGCGATGGCATACCCAAGCAATATGGAGCTTCGTAGTGATACATAGTGTTCTGGAGAAATGCAAAGAGGAAGTAGCGGTGGCAGGGATATATGCAACTTTGTCGTGAATCATGACAATCCAAAAGGCCAAAGTGTGTAAGAAGGTTCGGCTAACTTAGTTCATGAGTTTTAGTTTAAGGTAAGTCATGGTCGCAAACCAGAGAGAGAAAAGAAATACTCAGTGTGCACTCTAATCTAGATTAGATTGGTTAATCACTTTATCTAACTGGGATGGCTCCCACCGTTTTCTCGAATTCTCCTTCAAACCTTAAAAGGAGAACTAGTCAGAATCATATACACCATACAAGTTTGCTAACCATTCAGCCAGGCCAGTGTAGGTACTCCAAAGGAGGTCCCCCATACATTCGTACGGACCCAATTAAATAACCTCATTTCCGCAGAGGCGTAATCTCGTTAACACTTTCTAGACACCTAATATGTTATCTAATTGTGAAGCAAAAATCTCCCAAAGAGTAATACATACTCATTAGTGGGAATCGGGACCATTGTGCGATAACCTTAATGGAATCCAACCAAAATTACCACACTCCAGAAGATATGCACAAACTCGGTAAGTTTCCCTTATATTTGAAACTCCCGATATAGTTTTTTCCCCTAACGGCTTATGACCTTAACTGGGTTAATAAACCATAAACCGCTAGTCATGTTCAACTCATCATTTTCTTGATTGCATTAAACCCACCCGCACGAGCCCTTGACTAAATCAACAAGGCCGCATGACTGTCCTAACCAATTGCATCTCTATGCACAAAAAGTATCACTTAGCTACCGCACACTACGTCTTGACTAGGTCAACAAAAGCAGCACGAATACTAAACACTACAAATCTGAAATGACGGAGGGCTTCGGCTAGTTTTCGGCGAAAAATCTTTAACGTAATGAACTTGATATCGTTGAAGGACTAGAGCAGTTTTGAAAAGGAGTGGTTTAAACTCCGCATTTTAAAAACGAGTGGTTTTGTAGAAAACCGATGGTTTTGAAGAAACCGAGTAGTTTATAGTCACGTAAACTTTTGCCAAAGAGGTCACTCCCTGTGAAGAAATTTAGGCTCTTTACTCATCGAATGAGGTGCAGGGTATTCCTAATTGAATATCTCGACGTAAAGCAAAAGAAAACGCCTATAGTTTTCAAAAATTGGTTCCAACAATATTATTTAGGTTTATTTTTCTTGCATTAATCAGAATTAATGCAGTCCCGTCAATTAAATATATCATGCCAGAAAGAAACGAAAATAGACACGCACATATATGCCATCCGCATTCGCCATAGGGTCCTGGGTCTTCACCGTAAGGTTATTTAACTTACGACAGGGCGGGAACAGAACTAGCGCGGATGCAAAACATATATAGCATATAATATATATATATAGCAACATTCGTCTCACGCATGATAATATAGCAAACACAGAATCACAGCGGAAGAAAACACTGTATGAAAATGCAGATAATCTAGGAAAAGTACATTTCAATGGAGCCAAATATGAAATGTAATTTTCCGATCGTGTGGATAGCCCGTAGTATCGGATCTTGGACCCCTACAAGTGCAGCAAGCCTCCCGCCAATCTCAGAAGCGAGGCAACCCCAATCAACGAAGTGAGTGGGCCACTCAGTACTTTCAAAATCTAGTGACTTGAAAACCCCTCCGCGGGTCAACCTATACCTCCTATGAATGCGGCGAATAACCCGCCAATTCTAGAGTAAGACACCCCGGTATCAACGCCATAAGATGGAGGCCCATCGCCCTTTCGAACCCGGCTGCTCGAGCACTCCGCCATGGGGTAATCCTAGTGCATGTAATGAAAACCTGAATATACAACAGCGACTACGTCCGCAACCAGGACGCGCCCCAAAGAATAATACAAGCCGCCATGACGGCAGTCCACATATCGGACGCTCTCCACGCAATATGAATATACACAACATCACAAGGCTATCTAATACTACGTACACCGGGCTATCCATCGTGACAATCCAACACAACCATAATCACATAACAGCACAGAACATCAACGCGAATATCATGTTCGTAAACCCTTCAGATTGTACATATAGCAACCAGTCGGATTATACGCACGATGATATTCACGATCACAGAAACAAATGCACAGAAAAACACGAATTTAAAATTTCGATCAATTAAAACATTCCGTATTGGACATAAGTACAAACCAGTACTCAATGTCTTTAAACTCCACGGACTATGATGTCCTTAAACTTATGGACCGCAATGTCCCTAAACTAAAACAATAGAGCCCAAATGCTCTTTTGTTGGATCTAAATGATCCTGTTGAGTAGATCTTAGTCTAAAATTAGACTAACGTGTACTCAACAAATGTTTGAGTTGATCTTAGTCTAAAACAAGACTAACGATCCTTAAACCCAACCCAAACCCAAATCTAAGAAAATACGGATTTGAACTAATCCACGCCCTACGGGAGACAACACAAATTAGTCTCCGTATACAATCCACGGGCAACCGAAAATAAAACAAACACACACGACACGAAGTGACCATCTGGAGAAGGAGAAAGTGATTACCGCTGTGCGGTAGCGTAATTAACTGCAGGGGCTTGCGCCTGCAGAGAAGAGCGTCCCCACAATCAAAAACCCCTCACAATGAGGGGGAATCTGACGAAGTCTGCTACATCGGCTACATCCGTCTAAACCTTCGATACATGGTGCCATATATTAACTTGGTATCTTCGGAGAGGTGGACGAATAAAACCAAATAGCATCTACCCCTAAAATTCAGGCTGGACGTCCCAACGTCCCGGTCGCGTCTTTCGGCAGAGAACAAATTCTGGCACGCCCGGTGGGACCTTTTCCTCTTTCCACTCCACACTACGTGTGTCGTGTTTTGTTTTTCCGCGATCAAATAATCGCGGTATATATGTTTGTGGTTGCCCTTCGGAGAGGGGATACTGAAGCCGGCGTTTCGTCTCTGTGAAGAATGGCGTTTGCTCCCACCCTAGCAACTCAGGCTCTGTCGTATCCGGTGGAGTCAAGTATGGGCCACTTGCAATCTCAAATCTTCGCAATCCAGCTCTTCAAGAAATCAACGGGCTTCTCTTTGGGTCGATACTCCCACTTCCCACCCTCGGTGCCTCAACGCCGATGAAAGAAGCCCAGAAGAAGTCTTTCTTCTACATACTGGTTCCCCAAATTGCAGCTTTGCCAACGAAATCAGTCCTCAAACAACTAACACCTGCCAAGGACCAAGGTCAATGCAGGGAGCAGAATATTCAAACTCTCAAAGGAAACAAGGGGCAGGCTTAGCAAAATCCTGAAGCTAATCAAATCCCGGCCGTAAGAAACGGTCGACGTCGATATCGGCATCATACAAAATGAGCTGGGGGCAGTTCCCTGTATGGTCCTGTTTCAACCCCGGTAGTGAATGTTGTTGTTCCAACTGGGAATAGTTTCAAACTGTTGTGAAGGGTCAGACAAAATTCTCCTACCACAATATTGAAGAAGTCTCCGCAGCCCATGGAGATCCCATGAGACCAGAAACCAGTTCGCTCCTTGAGACAACTTTCCTCATCTATATATAAAATGTGGAAGCATGTGAAGGGGGCTCACCCCAAGACGGATCCTGATACAGAGGTTCCTCCTAAAACCAAAGCGGCTTTTCACAAAAAAGAGAGGCCCAATAAAGCTCAATTGCCTGAAGCAAACTCCAAAGGCCAAAACTCCAAACACCCCAAGCCTGGGGGCATGGTAGTTCACAAAGTCTATGTGGTGAATTCCAAAGACGAAGTTCGAGTTTCTACTAGTCACCGACTTCAAACTCGGTCCCTGATAAAAGTTCAACTGCAAACGTGAAAAGCTGCAGGATATGCTCGCTCAGGCGGCAGCAAACGCTAATCCATCGCCTAAGGAAAGTCCCGAGGATGCACCCGAAGAAAGAATAGAGAAGGAGTCGGATATTGATTTCCTAAAGCGCGCTCTGAAAAAGAGGGATGAAGAAGCGGCCAAAATGTCCACTAAAATGAACCAGATGGCCCTTCTGATTCAGAATATGGCTGAAATGATGGTTGAATCGGAACAATAAGCGAATGAACTGCCGGTAGTCACTCTTAAAGACAAGGGTGACATTTCAAATCCTCTATGAGTCTCAGCAACGGCCGAAGAGGAAATGTTCTCAAAAGCAAAGCTGAACGAATATGCCGCTCAGCAAATCAAGACTCACTACGTTGTATTAGAGAATGTCGTCAGCGAACAAATCGCTCGGTAAGTCCCAAAGATAAGGGAGAAAATAGAATAGACAGAATAAGAAGGTAGCTTTTAAAGTTGTATTATATTGTTATACTGTTGTATTCATTAACGCTGTTGTTTGTAGCTTGGTACAAAAGGATGCCAGTGTATACGAGAGGAGTCTCTATATGCTAGAGACTAGGGCAAATGGAAGTACAAAGCTCCGTTGATAATACCACGGAACAACGGTATGGATGTAATTACGTCTTAATCTTGCAGTCTCGTGCCACTTTTAACACCTTCCGTACCAATCTACCCTTTAAACCCCGAGATGTCTTGTTTGTATAGTTGTATTGAAAATTGTATTGCAACTTGTATTGTCTTGTAATATAGATTGTATGATTGGATGACTTGCCGAAACCATGATATCAGTAAATGGATGTAACTGAAGAATCATGTAAATGGATGTAACTGGATAATCATGTAAATGGAAGTATATCTATGGTTCGGTTCGGTTAATACAGATTGAGTAGATTGAATATATAAATTCATGGATTCATGTTGAATTGTAGTTTGTAGATTGTAAATTATAGATTACACTTGAATCATATTCAAGTCAGATTATTAATGAGACTCGGTCTGAGTCAGACAATTCGAAAAGTAAATTGAACTCCTGATTGTTTTGATATTATCGGTAACCGCTGCACATGGGCGGCAGGATTTGTTTCTTTTTCAAAGATGATTACCGTATTGATAACACCGTTGTTAAGTTGTCTAGCTTAAATAGGCAAACACCCACTTCTCCGGCTCCGTGAGGCTCAAGAGATTGGTCCCGCTTAGACCTATGTTTACTAGGGTCCTTAGGGAAATTTATAAAACTTGAGGGGGTTTTATGTAAAAATACTTTTATATACTTTTCAAAATACACCCCAAGTATTTAATTATCGACTTTAGAGTTGTAATAATTGTAGATTTTATAATTGTGATATTTCTAGTGAAAATATCCTAAATTCATAATAAAGGGTATTTATTTGTAATATTGACTTGTATGGAATTCATGGAATATTAATGTAAAGTGATTCTTGTGATTTTTGAAAAGAGTTAGAATATTTATATTATTACAAAATAGATATTTTAATGTTACTTATACATATATTTATATAAAAATAATTTTAATATATATTTTATATTTCTAAAAATCTCATTTTCTTAAGATGTCGTATTTTAAACATTTCGAGACCGAATGCTCCTTGCGAAGGTCTGCATCTCGCACTACTAAGGCTGAGGATGTGCGATAATCCGCACCATCCCGAACGGGTTCCCCAAATGGGTTGTAGCGGCGCTTTGCAAAGATTTGTGTAAAATACTAATCATTAAGAATTTTGGTTTTATTAGTAATGGTATTTATTTGAAAAGGTGTCATTTTCCCGTATTCTATGTTCCCGAGGGTATTGTGCTATGTTGCATATGAGTGTTGTGAGCAGGTAGGTCATTACCTCGTGATCTACTTAAAGGTATAGCAAGTTTGTGATGTTTGAATGTCGAAAATGAAACTATATGATATTTTAATGAAAAAGTACGGTAAAATCGAAATAGCAATTTCTTTTGATATGGAACTTGTTCAATATGATTATTTGGTGTTTAATAGTCAACGTGTAATGGTTTAACAAGATTGTATTAAAGGAAAAGTAAGATTTTAGGAAGAACCGAAACGGAAATCGGATTTGTTCCGATTCCGTCGGGTTTTAGAATTTCGTATTTTCAGAAAGAGTAGAGAAAGGGGAAGGTGTGACTTACGGGTTTAGAAGTTACGGATGAGGAAGAGGAGTCGGGAGGATGCGTCGTTTCGTCGCCGAGAGCTTCTAGGGTGATCGTCGGAATTTCGCCGAAGCTTTCGCCTTTTTTGTTCACTTAAATTGCATACTAGGGTTTCTAGGAATTTCTTGAGAGTTTGCTCAGAATTTTGGGATGAGGAGATAGTGTTTAGAGGTTGTATTTATAGGGTAAGGCTAGAGTTTAGGGTAGGTGAAAGCTTAAATTGAAAAATGTAATAAAAATGTAATAAAATGGAGTAAATAGGGTTTTAAACAGTCTCTATTACTGGTCTGAGGATTTAAAGTGTGCAGGTGTATAGGAGAGTCCAAGAGGCACAACATTGGTGTTGACGACTTGGCGGTCCGGCCGAGTCCGGCAGGCGGCGGCGGCCCGAGTCGGCCGGTCCGCCGGCCGAGTCGGTGTTAGTGTATATGCCCTAGAGACCATTACTGTATCATACTAGTTTGTATATTACTTAATGGAAGCTTGGGATATTCACCTTGTATTGACAACTTGCTCAAAATGGTAGTATGCTACTTGGTTTGTTTCTACTTTAATGTGTGCATGTGTTTCTTATAGCATATCGCCTTTACACATTAGTGGAGCCCTTAGGATCTTTGCTTGATTACCAGCGTTGTGATGGCAGTCACACTCGTGGGGGCTGGGTAATCCATAAGCACATCCTTATGCAGGTCCCTAGTCGTAGGACTATCGAGACAGGGCATCAATACTCCGGAGTAGACTAGAGTATGCGCTTTTCATCCCAGCTTGGGAGACGGTCTGTCCCACAGCCGTCAGTACGTCGTACTTGAGATAGTATGCGGGCGCTCGTTAGGTTACGAGTACACTGGACAGGACTCGTCGGGAACAGTTGGTCGGTATTATACCTATCATCAGTTATCAGTTCCCAGGTGATATGAGTACAGCTTAGTCCGTTGACTTGACACTGTCACTTCGCCTCAAGTGTGTTCCCACTGTTCTTAGATTGCTACCCTACCACGGCTCAAAAGAGTCGTGCAAACAAGTAGCAGTTGGGTGCAGTCCCGAAGCACTTGGAGGCAGTGACGGTTAGACAGGATTCGTCTCTCCCGGTATTGGGGGTTGATATCGCGCTGTGTCTAGGAGAGCCATTACACAAAGTCCCTGGCCAGGGCAAGTGAGATATACTGGTAGGTTTCCAGTGTTATCTCAGGGTGTTCTGGGCTACACTCCGACATGACTTGTACCGCTATTATGGGACTGACGTTTATCGCCACCCTAGGCCCGCCATGCGATACTCTTAGACGAACAGACCGGACTGTACGGAGAGTGTCACATTCAGGCTCAGTAGGAGTTCAGATGGGTTTACCTCGTCAGTCTTCTTATCGGCATCTACCTAGGGACCGTTACGTACAGCTAGTGCCGCTTGCGGTCTGTGGTTAAACCCACTGCCAGCGTAGTGTCGAGTCTTTAGAGTCCCACACAGAGGGTTATTCGCCTTTTAGGCAAAACGAGTAGGGGTCGCATGGTTTTGCGACGGGGTTCGTTCACATCCGCGCACTTGTTCACGTTTGATGTCCGGACAGCTTATACTAGCGGGCTTTGGTTTAAGCCAGATCCTAGTATATGTTTCTGGATTGGTTTTATCTCATTGTATCCGTGTTCCTCAGAACACGGATATGGGTGTGTATGTACAGTTGACTGAGGCAGAGGCAGAGGACTTTCATTAGGGTTAATGACCGTTGTCTTTTTCTTAACCCTAATGTTTATGTGTGAAATATGATTATTAATATTAATTAATTATAATTGTGTTATGGTTAGGGTTGTTGACCATTTGACTATGGTTGACTTGTTGACCTATGTTGACATATTGACCATCATCATTTCATATGAAAGATGCTCTTTGATTCTTGCAAAAGTAATTAATGTGAAATGATAATGGTCATTTCAAGTTAACCATCACAATTATCTTTAGTTAATTTTTTAATTATCATAATTCACACATATATGTGAGAAGGTTGGCATTATCTTCTCATTCTATTATTCTCATTCTCTCTCATCCTCTTCCTCTCTCTCAAAGCTCTCCCTCTCATGAGTTGAGAACCATTAAGCTTTGAGATAAAACCTTAAAAATTACTCTCTACTCTTTCTAAGGTTCTAGGTTTAGCACACCAAGCACCTTAGTTACTTCTAGTTTGAGGTAGTAGCCAAAAGTAGAGGCCCTCGGGTAGATCTTTCTTCGGCGAGAGAAGGTGACGAGGACGACCCGTTCATCCCACTCCAAGGAGCAAGAAGAGAAGGACTTCAAGACTTAGGTATAACCCTTTAACCGAGTAGCTAACTCTTTTAGCTTGGTTGTTAGTTTATGTTTAGCAAAGATCCTCCTTTAGTTAGTCCATGTTGCCTAGAGTTGTAAAAATCGAATTTTTATACCGTTTCCGCCTCCCCGTAAGCACCGGGGTGGGCAACGTGGACTTACATTCGGATGGTCGGAGTCCTCGCCGTCGCTTCAACAGTCCCCTACTACAGTTAGATTTTCGTGTAGTGGGGTTTTTTTGAGTTATGCACGTGTAAACCCTTGGTATTCTAAAAATTCAAAATAAAACAATATTAAAAATAATGTGTGGTATGAGATTTGAACTCTGGTGGCTTAGTTCAGCAGTGCAAGGTATTACCAATGAGCCACAAGCTCCTTCTTGCTATTAATTAGCAAAACAAATATTTAATTTGTGCTCAGGCAAAATTACCCCTTTCTTTAAAATTTTGAAAAATTTGCACAGAAAGTTGTACAGGAAATTTGGGGTTGTTACATTCTACCTTCCTTAAACAAATTTCGTCCTCGAAATTTGTAAAAGGAAAGTGTAACAGAGTCAAGAAAAGTGTGGGGACTGAAGTACTGATGGTGTATGAAAAATAACAATGTGATGCAAGGGTTTAAAAAATGTGGAAGAGACTTACTAGTGTTACCGTGGTTAACTGTCTTGGCTTCTATGGCTGCTAAGGTGGAGGCTTGGCGTCTCGGCATATTTTTCTGTGTATGCCGGTACATCGATGCCTAACTGGGTAGAGGTGGACCTTGTGTAGGTGGTGCTAGGGGTGCAAGACGAGTTGCAAGAGCCTGGATAGCTGGCCGCTGCAGGTAGTTGGTGGGTGTGTGTGCTGAGTTGCATCTATAGGGACAGTCTCCAATTCTATGATCGGATGCGCCACAAACTAGGCATAGGCCTTTTGCGCGCCTACAGTCCTTCCACAAGTGTCACTTTCTCCTGCAGTAGTTACAAAAAGCTGGGCTGGGACGGTTGTTCGGTACTCCGGGTCGCTTTGGCACAAAAGGTGGCCTTGACAAGGCTCCTCCTGCCATCTGGGTGGCAGAGCGCTTTATACCGGTTGCTTCTACTTCTGATCGGCTCACTAATATAGCAGTCTGCTGCTGCAGTCATAGTCACATAATTCATGATTTATTCACCGAATTCGTGAATAATTCGCGAATTTTTTATCAGTCGATTTAATCTCCGAATTAATCGGCGTTGCCGAATGAGCCGAATAATTCGCGAATTATTCCCGAATTATTCCCGAATTATGTGGAAAACAGCGAATAATTCAAAAAACAGCAAATAATTCACAAACTCAAAACCTAGCGTCTCATATATTAATTTCTTGCTCGAAATCCATCCCGAACATTTCCCGAACACTTACCGAATCTTTACCGAATACCTGCCGATTTTTTCCGAATAGTTCTCCGAATTCGAATTTTCGACCTCGCCGAATTATACCCGAACGACAAATTTGTGACTATGGCTGCAGTCTAACCAGGAGGCTTCGGATTGCCTCAAGCAGAACCGTTTGCTCGTTGGGTGGAGCTGGAACGGCAGGTGTGATTGGTAGTGGAGGTGGAGTGTTGTTGACATTGGTGCTGGTGTTGATTTGGGAATCCATAACCTTGAATGAAAAATTTAGGATAGGACAGATTCAAAGTATATGATTCAAAGAATATGAAATGATAAAATTCAAGAAATATGAATTGTAAAGAATGTTTTAATTGCCGGTTCTTTTGTTATATTGCTTAAGTTGTTCACGCAGAACAGAATTGCATGGCAGTGTTCCATACAACTCTGACATGCATGGGCCGCTAACAAAACCTGTCACGCCCCGCTTCCCGGTATACAGCGAAGGGGACGCGACGAGGCCGCTACGTATTTACTGTGAAGTAAATACGCTAAGCGTATCTAATCAATATAAAAGTAAATGCACAAGAGACTAGATATAATAAAACAGCAACTTTATTTATTCACATTCTTTCTGTACAATGCATGGAAAAGTAAATACAACTGAATGAAAGCAATGCCTAAACAATGGCATAACAGGAAAGGAAAAGTACTGAAATAAAAGTGTACAATGAACTAGAGCTCTAGGTCTTCAATGAAGTGGTCGAAGTCTTCACTAGTGGGCTCGATCTCCGGAGTGTCCAGATCACCTGACGACATTCAAAGAAAAAAGAAAGAGAATGTCATCAGCGAACAAATGGCTCGGTAAGTCCCAAACATAAGAGAGAAAATAGAATAGACAGAATAAGAATGTAACTTTTAAAGTTGTATTATATTGTTATACTGTTATATTCATTAACGCTGTTGTTTGTAGCTTAGTACAAAAGGATGACAGTGTATACGAGAGGAGTCTCTATATGCTAGAGACTAGGGTAAATGGAAGTACAAGGCTTCGTCGATAATACCACGGAACAACGGTATGGATGTAATTACGTCTTAATCTTGCAGTCTCGTGCCACTTTTAACACCTTCCGTATCGGTAACCGCTGCACATGGGCGGCAGGATTTGTGTCTTTTTCAAAGACGATTACCGTATTGATAACACCGTTGTTAAGTTGTCTACCTTAAATAGGCAAGCACCCACTTCTCCGACTCCCTGAGGCTCAAGAGATTGGTCCCGCTTAAACCTATGTTTACTAGGGTCCTCAGGGTAATTTATAAAATTTGAGGGGGTTTTATGTAAAAATACTTTTATATACTTTTCAAAATACACGCCAAGTATTTAATTATCGTCTTTAGAGTTTTAGTAATTGTAGATTTTATAATTGTGACATTTCTAGTGAAAATATCCTAAATTCATAATAAAGGTTATTTATTTGTAATATTGACTTGTATGGAATTCATGGTATATTAATGTAAAGTGATTCTTGTGATTTTTGAAAAGAGTTGGAATATTTATATTATTACAAAATAGATATTTTAATGTTACTTATACATATATTTATATAAAAATAATTTTAATATATATTTTATATTTCTAAAAATCTCATTTTCTTAAGATGTCGTATTTTAAACTTTTCGAGACCGAATGCTCCTTGCGGAGGTCTGCATCTCGCACTACTAAGCTCGAGGATGTGCGATAATCCACACCATCCTGAACGGGTTCCCCAAATGGGTTGTAGCGGCGCTTTGCAAAGATTTGTGTAAAATACTAATCATTAAGAAAAATGGTTTTATTAGTAATGGTATTTATTTGAAAAGGTTTCGTTTTCCCGTATTCTATGTTCCCGAGGGTATTATTCTATATTGCATATGAGTGTTGTGAGGAGGTAGGTCATCACCTCGTGATCTACTTAAAAGTATAGCAAGTTTGTGATGTTTAAATGTCGAAAATGAAACTATATGGTATTTTAATGAAAAAGTACATATGAGTGTTGTGAGGAGGTAGGTCATCACCTCGTGATCTACTTAAAAGTATAGCAAGTTTGTGATGTTTAAATGTCGAAAATGAAACTATATGGTATTTTAATGAAAAAGTACGGTAAAATGGAAATAGCAATTTCTTTTGATATGAAACTTGTTCAATATAATTAGTTAGTGTTTAATAGTCAACGTGTAATGGTTTAACAAGATTGTATTAAAGGAAAAGTGAGATTTTAGGAAGAACCGAATCGGAAATCGGATTTGTTCTGATTCCGTCGGGTTTTAGAATTTCGTATTTTCAGAAAGAGTACAGAAGGGGAAAGGTAGGAATTACGGGTTTAGAAGTTAGGGATGAGGAAGAGGAGTCGGGAGGAGGCACCGGTGCGTCGTTTCGTCGCCGGGAGCTCCTAGGGTGATCGTCGGAATTTCGCCGAAGCTTTCGCCCTTTTTGTTCACTTCAATTGCACACTAGGGTTTCTAGGAATTTTGGGGTGAGGAGATAGTGTTTAGGGGTTGTATTTATAGGGTAAGGCTGGGGTTTAAGGTAGGTGAAAGGTTAAATTGAAAAATGTAATAAAATATAATAAAATGGAGTAAATAGGGTTTTTAACCGTCTCTGTTACTGGTCTGAGGATTTAAAGTGTGCAGGTGTACAGGGGAGTCCAAGAGGCACAACATTGGTATTGATAACTCGGCGGTCCGGCCAAGTCCGGCCGGCGGCGGCGTCCCGAGTCGACCAGTCCGCCGGCCGATTCGGCCGATCTCGACCGAGTCGGATGGTCGGAGTCCCCACCGTCACTTCAACAGTCCCCTGGTACAATTAGATTTTCATGTGTGGTGGGGTTTTTGTGAGTTATGCACGTGTAAACCCTTAGTATTCTAAAAATTCAAAATAAAACAATATTAAAAATAATATGGGGTATTGGATTTGAACTTTGGTGGCTTAGTTCAGCAGTGCAAGGTATTACCAATGAGCCACAAGCTCTTTCTTGCTATTAATTAGCAAAACAAATATTTAACTTGTGCTCAGGCAAAAGTACCCCTTTCTTTAAATTTTGAAAAATTTGCACAGAAAGTTGTATAAGAAATTTAGGGTTGTTACAATCCATATGCGGAAATACTGGAGAAAATGATATACTCCTCCTATGACAGTTCGTCGGCTGTCTGGGGGGAATTTCCTTCGAATGCTATGCGGAACTCCCAAATGATTTCGTGAAGAGATTTAATGAAATGGATATGCTCTTCTATTAGGGATTTGCTAATGAGAACGAACAGACTACCGTGACGGTGCTGGTCAACAAAAGGGTAAAACCGAATGAGACTTGGGTTCAATATGTTACCCGATAGTGAAATCTCTGGTCAAATACGAGCAACATATCGACGAAGTTGCAACTGTGGGAATGTTCATAGCTCAAAATGCATCCTCGTATATGGCCCTCTTCAAGCCGACGACCTTCCAAAAAACTCATGGATAAAATGGCTCGATTGGATCAAATGGGTCAAAAAATTTTCTCATCCGATGATGATGAATGAAAAGTGGAGGTAAGATAGCGTTTGTCGCCTACGCTAAACAAAAATAAGCGGCTCTGAAGCAACATGCCGCCAAAATAGCGACGACGTGGGTACTCGTTCCCCCCGAGATATACACAGGGGTCATATTCCTCACTGGCGGAAGAATCTCTGTGTAGAATAGTCTTTTCTTCTCAAAAGGTAGGAAGGATATTAAGGGGCCTATAAACAAGTCCTACAACCTAGTGGAATGCCCAGCTAAAAAAACGGTATATCCACAAGCGAAATGGGCACGGATGAAACCCCGAAAAGGCGTCGTGAGTAAAAACAGCAGGATTGCCGACGGGTTTGTGAAAATCCGGAAGGGCGCGATCTCGTTTAAAAAAAACGGTATGTCCACAAGCAAAATGGGCACGGATGAAAACCCGAAAGGGCGCCGTGAGTAAAAACAGCAGGGCTACCGGCTAGTTTGTGAAAACCTAGAAGGGCGCAACCTCGTTAAATACACTTACGAGATCCTCACGACTCGTAAGGAGAATCCCCCTGTGAGACCCTCATGGCTCATAGGATTCTAAAGCCTTAAGTTATAGGGATCTAGACATATTCTTAAGCCGTCATATCTCTCAAATTGCCCTACAGGCGGTCCATATTGACCCTTGTATACAATCTATGGGCACGAATAAATATTTCTTTGCCAAGTTCTACAAATGGCAAGAAATGTCCTCATATGGTGAATAGCACTTGTAGGTCCTCTCGACTTATAAGGAGAAAACACTCTTGGAAGATACTTACGACTTACAAGAGAAGACATCACTTAGGAACCCCCATGATTCTTAAGGAGAAAATACGCCTACGAGATTCTCACGACTCGTAGGGAGAAAACTCTTTATGAGACCCTTACGGATCATAAAGTCAAAAGTCTTAGTCGACAGAATCCTAACCCTGTCTACTAAGCCACCTTTGTTCAAATCAACAAAGGAAAATGATGAGTCGCTCATGTAAATATCCTAGTTGTAGCGATACAGATGCCTAGACAGGTGTCAAACTCCAAGCTAACCTCTCCGGCAAATGCCGCCCCTACGGTCATCTAGTGAAGAAGGGGACCCCGTTCGTCTGGGATTGCAAATTCCAAGGCGCACTGGACGAAATCAAGCAATACTTGCAGAATCCGCCAGTACTGACCGCTCCGGTCAAGAGAAAGCCTCTCATCCTGTACACAACGGCCCTTGAAGGTTCCTTAGGCGCGCTATGGGCACAAGAAAACGACCATGGGAAGGAGAGAGCCTTCTACTATTTGAGTCGAGTTCTCCTGGGGGAAGAAAACAACTACTCTCCTATTGAAAAACACTGGCTGGTGTTAATCTTCGCGATAACGAAGCTCAAGCACTATGTTGTGGCGTATGAGGTCCGCCTCATATCAAAAGTGGATCCTCTTAAATATTTGATGTCAAGAGCCATACTAACAGGACGGCTCGCTAAATGGGCCCTCCTCTTGATGGAGTTCTCGATAGCATATCGACCGCTTAAGGCAGTGAAAGGCCAGGCCATCGCCGACTTCCTCGCTGAGCATCCTATACCTGCCGATTCACCGCTAAATTGCGAATTGCCAGACGAGCACGCGTTTGACACGATCAATGGGGAGAAAGGAGAGAGTGACACCCGATGGGAACTCTACTTTGATGGGGCATCTTCCATGAAGAAGCGAAAGCACAGCTCCCCTATAATCAAATCTGGGATAGGCCTTATCTTCGTGACTCCACAAGGAGGGATAATGCGCTTTGCCTTTTCCTTAAAAGAGCCGAGGACAAACAATGAAGCCGAATATGAAGCCTTGATAGCAGGTCTTGAGATCGCCGTCGACATGGGAATTGAAAACCACCTCATATACGGAGACTCCCAGCTGGTCGTTAGTCAAGTAAACGGTGACTATCAAACGTGCAAACCAGAGCTGGTAAAGTACGGCGAGAGAGTACAACAATTGCTGACTCAAATCCCTTCCTACGCCCTAGAAAGCATACCGCGTGCGGAGAATGGTAAAGCGGATGCATTAGCCAAACTCGTTAAAGAACTGGCTAACGAAAACCTCGATGACACGAGGATCATTGTGCAAAGCCGTCGGGATCTTGCACCAGCAAAAATATCTCCGGAGTCGTCCGAAGAAAAGGGAGCGACCAAGCAAACGGCCCTACAAATAAAAGACCAGGAAAAGGTTAAGGATTGGAGAGAAGACTTTATAGACTACTTCGAATCTCGTCGAACACCTGAAGATGCGTCCTCAAGAAACAAGCTCATGAAACGAGCTCTGTCTTTCGCCTTCGTCAATGACACGTTGTATAAGAGATCATTCGACTCTCTATGGCTGAGGTGCCAGGGATCAGAAGAAGCAAAGAGAGTCGTTCAAGAAACTCACGACGGACTCTGCGATTCTCATCAAGCCGGGCCAAAGATGAAGCTGAAGATCAAAAGGATGGACTACTATTGGCCCACGATGATTTAGGATTGTCTTGAATATGCGAAATAATGCCACTTGTGCCAAATTCACGGGGACTTCATCCACCGGCATGCAAACCCGCTACACCCACAGTGGCTAATTGGCCGTTCGAAATGTGGGGAACCGACATAATTGGGCCCATAGAACCAGCATCATCCAGAGGACACCAGTTTATATTGGCGACAACCGATTATTTCTCTAAGTGGACAGAAGCAGTACCGCTAAGAGAAGTGAAGACAGAAAATATTCTCCATTTCTTCAAGCCACACATCATCATCGGTTCGGCACTCCGCGATGGATTATCTCCGATAACGGGCCGGCCTACAGAAGTCACAAAATCAACCGCTTCAAACAATAGCCTAATATAGACTGGAGATAGTCTTCGGTCTATAATCCCCGAGCTAATGGTCTAGCTGAGGCTTTCAACAAGACCTTAACGAAGATCATAAAGAAAACGGTGTCTCGAAACAAAAAGGACTGGCACGAGAGATTGCATGAAGCACTCTGGGCGTATCGGACCACATTCAAAACGGCCATGAATACAACGTCGTATGCATTGGTATTCGGTGCTGAAGCAGTACTTCCCTTGGAGATAGAGCTACCTTCTCTACAAGTGGCGGTCCATTATGAGCTGACAGACGAAGAGAATGCTCATCTCCGACTTGAGGAGCTCGATGCCCTCGATGAAACTCGTCTCATTGCGCAACAAAACTTGGAGGCTTACAAAGCAAAAATGACGCGCTCATACGAGAGATTGACTAGGCAGAGAACATTCCGCCAAGGAGAACTCGTGCTAGTGGTCAAAAAACCTATGATCCCTAATCATGCCAAACGGGGGAAATTCAAGCCGAACTATGAGGGCACGTACATCGTAGACAAAGTCTACCAAGGTGGGGCTTATTTGCTCATGGATATGCATGGCGAAAGACCTTTCAGGCCAATAAACGGCCGGTTCCTGAAAAAATACTATGCTTGACGAGTCATGGCCTAGGTCAACGATAGATGACGACGCCTATGTCCGCTCGCTATCTTCCCAAGCCTGAACTCTATAAGTAGTATCCAACGAAACCTCGCCTCGAAAACGTGCGATGGACCGAAACGTCCCTAAACTAATAGCAGACCGAGATGTCTTAAAACTAACAAAGGACCAAAATTTCCTAAAACTAACTACTACTGACCGAAACATCTTTAAACTACTATAAACCCGCGGCATCCCCAGGCTGACGTGGTAAAAAAAAAGGATACGTCCACAAGCAAAATGGGCACGGATGAAAACCCGAAAGGGTTCCGTAAGTAAAAACAGCAGGGCTACCGACGAGTTTATGAAAACCCGAAAGGGCGCAATCTCATTAAAAGACACTTGCAAAGTCCTCTCGACCTTGTAAGGAGAAAATACCTGCGTGGGATCCTTGCGACTCACAAGGGAGCAACACACTTATGGATCCCCGCGATTCCTAAGGAGAAATTACACTTACGAGATCCTCACGACTCGTAAGGAGAAGCCTCTTATGAGACCCTCACGGCTCATAAGATTCAAAAGCCTTAAGCTACAGGGATTTGAACCTATTCTTAATCCATCACCTTTCCCATTTTGCTTTACAAGCGGTTCAATACTAACCCTTGTATACAATCTACGAGCACAAATAATCATTTCCTTGCCGAGTCCCACCAACGACGAGGAATGCCCCCATTTGATGAACAAACACTTGTAGATCCTCTCAATTTACAAGGAGAAAACACTCTTACAAGATCCTTACGATTTACAAGAGAACATGCACTTAGGAATCCTCACGATTCCTGAGAAGAAAATACACTTACGAGATCCTCATGACTCGTAGGGAGAAACACCTTTATGAGACCCTTACAGCTCATGAAGTCAAAAGTCTTAGTCGACAGGATCTTAACCCTGTTTGCTAAGCCACCTTCGTTCAAATCGACAAAGGCAAATGATGATTCGCTCCTGGCAATATCCCAGTTGTTGCGATGATGCTGATGCCTGAATCGGAATCAAGTTCCAAGTCTTTTCACGGCAAATGATGATTCGCTCCTGGCAATATTCCAGTCGCGGCGATGCTGATGCTAAGACTGGCACCAGATTCCGAGTTCCACACTCGCGATAAAAATCAGCGAGCCAAAATCCATATGAAATAGCCGAAATGATGGGGTAACTTGCAACAAAATCAGCAAGTAAAATATATGCATACAAAATAGCCGAAATGGTTGGGCAACTCGCAATAAAAAACAGCGAGTAAAAAGAAAAAAATAGCCGAAATGATTGGACACCGCGAAAAATAGCCGAAATGATTGGTCAATCGCGACTTTCGCGATACAAAATACTGAAATGATAGAGCATCGCGGAAAGAAAAAATATAAAATAATACATATAACATGAAACTTTTGCCCTACAGGTGAGATCACATCGATCCCTGTATACAATCCAGGGGCACAAACAAAGAGTGAATCATATCATCCCACCAGGCTCCATCAGAAAGATAGCCAAGTCTCGATGGCAACATCTACAACGTAGAGATCAACAACGGCGTTCCTTATCGTTCCAATCAGAAGCAGATACGATGTCAACAAACGGAGCCATGGCAAAGTTCCCTCGTTCCAAATCTCGAAGGGTCACAGACAGCCTAAAGACTATCTTGGAGCCACAGCAGAGTCCCTAGTTCCAAGTCTCAACGGCCATATCTACAGCCTGGAGACCCACAACAGTGTTCCACCTCATTCCAGCAAGATTCAGACGCGACAATCAACCTCGGAGCCATGGCAAAGTCCCTTATTCCAATTCTCAACGGTTCACAGACAACCTAGAGACCACCTCGACATTCGTCTCATTACAGCAGACGCAACGTCAGCAAAGCGAAGCCATGGCAAAGTCCCTAGTTCCAAATCTCGACGGTTCACAAACAACCTAGAGACCACCTCGACATTCGTCTCGTTACAGTAAACGCAACGTCAGCAAAGCGGAGCCGCGGCAAAGTTCCCAGTTTCAGGACTCGGCGGTGCACAGACAACCGAGAGTCAACCCCTGACTCCGTAGCACACGGCCAAAGTCAATCCCGTGGAAAACGGAAAAAGTCAATCCTGACCCCGTAGAACACGGCTAAAATCAATCCTGACCCCGTGGAAAAGGGCTAAAATCAATCCTGACCCCATAGAAAACGGCCAAAGTCAACCCCTGACCCCGTAGAACACGGCCAAAGTCAATCCTGACCCCGTGGAAAACGGCCAAAGTCAATACTGACCCTGTAGAACACGGCTAAAGTCAATCCTGACCCCGTAGAAAATGGCCAAAGTCAATCCTGACCCCGTAGAACACGGCTAAAGTCAATTCTGACCCCGTAGAACACAGCTAAAGTCAATCCTGACCCCGTGGAAAACGGCCAAAGTCAACCCCCGACCCTGTAAAACACGGATAAAGTCAATCCTGACCCCGTGGAAAATGGCCAAAGTCAATTCTGACCCCGTAGAACACAACTAAAGTCAATCCTGACCCTATGGAAAACGGCCAAAGTCAACCCCTGACCCCGTAGAACATAGCTAAAGTCAATTCTGACCCCGTGGAAAACGGCCAAAGTCAACCCCCGACCCCATAGAACACGGCTAAAGTCAATCCTGACCCCGTGGAAAATGGCCAAAGTCAACCCTTGACCTCCCCGTCGAAGCAATGCTTTGACTCGGGAGTAGGTTAACTCATCAACCACTTACGAGTTCTCTCAACTTGTAAGGAAGAAGATTCTCTTGTGAGATCCTTACGACTCTCAAGAGAAAACACGCTTAGGAATCCTCACGATTCCTAAGGAGAAAATATACCTACGAGATCCCCACGACTCGTAGGGAGAAAAAGTCTTTATGAGACCCTCATGGCTCATAAAATTGAAAAGTCTTAGGCAGCAGACCTGAACTTGTTTCCTAAGCCATCGCTACCCTACAAAGAGTCCAAGATGGACAGCTACCTACTATCTACAGGCCACAATCACATGGCAACAACACAGCAAAGAAAAGAGGGGGAGAAAAAAATGTGTATCTTTTATTCATGAATTCAATTGAGTACAAGATGAATCATATAAAAGAATAAAATATGGATACATGTTATTCAAAGATTACAAATGTTTAATTGATACAAGGGCAGCTAATGAGAAGGAGGCGTTTTCAATAAATCAGCCAGCTGCTCGCACGCTCCTATCAACTCCTTTTCATGGTCAGCCGATGCGGCTAGCTCCGCTTCGACTTGAGCCCGTTGCTGCAAACAAGATGAAAGTTTCTCATCAATTTCCCGTTGAGCAACTTCGAGATTCTGCGTAACCCGCTCCAGAAGGTCGAGCTTTTGCCTTAGCGCTAGCCTGTCCGAAATGCAACGTTGCAAATTGTCTAAGACGACTCTCAACTGCGCAGCGTTTGCTTCAACCTGGGCGCGCAGCCGGGCGAATTCACCTGAAGCCTCCTCGCGTTCCTTTCGTCTCAAGGTCGCTTCTTGTTCGAAATGGCAGAAGAAGGGAACGCTCTGCTCAACCCATGCAGCCCGTTGAGAATTCAAAGCCAACATTTCTGGAACGGGATGCCTGAGCTCAATTTTATGCAGACAGGACTCGATCTTCCTACAGTAATTAACCCATGACACGACGACGCCCTCGCTATGGAAGTTCACGAGCATCGCCAACATGAGATTAACTTCAGCAACAAAATCTGCATCAGATGCAAAGGCCTCAGCGTCAAGGTCCTCGACGAACTCGCTTAACATCCGCAGGCTATTCACAGCACCCCTGGAAGAAGGGTGTTTATTAAAAGGCCCTGCCGACATGGGAATCTGAGACTCGAGGAGCTGGAGTCGGTGTGATTACTGCAAAACAAATCATAGTCAGATATCGGCTTAAGAGATAAAGAAGATGCAAGAGCGATGAAGGCTACTATACGACAGGTGACAGAGCTAGGAGTACTGGTGGTGCAACGATTCTCTCGTCCCCTCCTTCAATTTGTAGTGTTGTAATCAATTTAAAGTTAACAACGGCAGGGTCACCCGTTAAAGAAAAGAAAGGACGTCGTTTAGAAAAGATATTCACCGACACCAGTAGGCAAAGCGACTTCCGATTGAAAGGAGAAGTGCCTGTTCAGCACTTGATACAGATGATCAAAGAGAACTCCTGCAAGGTTACGATGATACATGATCAGTACACGAAAGATGCTATCCCCGATTTAAATTAATCGCAAACCCATACCTTTCAGTATTTGAGAGGATGTAAGAGGAGACGAAGGGACAGCGACCGTCAAAGCGGCAACTGGTGATGCTTCTTCAGGTGGCACAACCTCAGCGCTCACTACACCTACATTCAAAATAAACAAAATGTCATCAGAAGGGATTGCAAATTTCGACAGAGTTCTGTCTCTAGGAAAGTTCTTAAAACAGAGAGCTATGCTCTAAAAGAGAATTAATTCTCAGAAAAATAAGAAAGGAGATGAACAGAGGTCATCTCAAGGGCCAAAGGCCCTATTTATAGACACTGAGAGCCGTTTCAACTTCTGAGTTGATCCGATGGCAGAGATGCTGCCACCGCTGCACTCACGTATAGACCACGTGAGCGCAACGGTGGAGGGGCATTTGTTTCCCCCAATCAGAGCAAAACTCTGTTCAAATTTTGAAATTTGAAATGAAGCAGCGCTTCATAATAGCGCTAGCGCTAAGAGTCAAAGACTCTAGCGCTAACAGCGCCAGCGCTAAGAGTCAAAGACTCTAGCGCTAACAGCGCCAGCGCTAAGAGTCAAAGACTCTGCTGCAGCGTTTACGTGCAAAGCACGAGAGCGCTAGCAGCGCCAGCGCTAAGAGTCAAAGACTCTGATGCAGCGCTCACATGCAAAGCATGAGAGCGCTAGCACTGGGACTAAATGTTCTCTGCCGTTGGATCAAAAATCCAATGGTGATTAAAAATCACCAAGATGCAGAATAAATTCTGTATGGGGAAAAAATTTCTCAATCTTGTTAAAAACAAGAAGATTGCCTTCTGTAAAACAGAAGCCCTAGGATCAAAGATCCAACGGTGGAAAATATCCCTAAATCAATTAGAGAAAAGATCTCTTCAATTGATTCAACAAATCAGCTTGCCCTATATAAAGGCCCTAAGACTTCAAGTCTGATATAGAGGAGACCCCCCATAAGCTTTGAGAAATTTAAAAAGAGAAGAGCAAGCTCTCAGAAAAAGAAGAATTTCTTCAAGGTAAATAAAACAGAGAGATGAAATCATCTCATAAGAGAAAAAAAAACTATTTCTTATTCTAAGATCATAGATCTACAAGACTGAGGTCTTTCACAAAGGAGATCATAGCATTTCATCATAAAAAGTGAGGGGGAAAACTTAATTTTCTTCAAATCATAGATCTATAAAATAAAAACGAAGTCTTTCACAAGAACAAAAGAGATTGTAAAATCTTTTAATAAGAACCGAGTTCTTAGATCTATGAGACAAAGTCTCCAATGAACGAGAATTTAATTCTCAGAGCGCAGAACTGATAAAAGTTGCATAAAAAGAAATCTGGCGCTCTAAATATAAAGAAGCACCTAAGCGCTCCAAGACTGGCGCACAGCGCCGCAGCGCTCCAATTTAAAGAGGCGCCTCAGCGCTCCAAATCTGGCTATCAAAGCGCAGCGCTCTACGCTCATTGGTTGGCGCTCAGCGCCAAGCGCACCACGTGCTCCTCACGTGGGCGTATTTTATAAAGAACGCTCTGTACTCATTGACTGGCGCTCAACGCCAAGCGCGCCACGTGCTCCTCACGTGTGCGCTATCTCACAGGAAGCGCCTTAGCGCTTTTAAGTCTGGCGCTTAGCGCCAACTGCACCACGTGCTCCTTACGTGTGTGCTGAGGGAACATAAACGGTTCATTAAATAAAGCCCCGGAGCTATAATGAGTGCTCAGCACTCAATAAAAGACAAAAAAAACGGTTGTTAGAACCCAAACCAATGCTCAGCATTGTTAAATGAATTAAATGAAAAAGGAATGAGCCTAATTAAATGTCCAACATTTTAACTGAATGGGCCGAACCCAAGTTGGTCACAGATCCCTAATTCAGATTAATTGAGCCCATATGCTCATAAATCTTTGATCTTAGTCCCAAATTGGACTACAGATCTCCCAACCAATATTGGTTCAAGGGTACATCTCTTCACTCCTCTGATATTTGTCGTTGTAATCCTTCAACGTCATCAGAGAGGTGACGGGTCCCGACAACCAGACATTCCATGGATTATGATGTCCTTAAACCCATGGACTATGATGTCCTTAAACCCTACAGAGTATGATGTCTCTAACCTATGGACTATGATGTCCTTAAACTCCACGGACTATGATATCCTTAAACTTATGGACCGCAATGTCCCTAAACTAAAACAATAGAGCCCAAATACTCTTTTGTTGGATCTAAATGATCATGTTGAGTAGATCTTAGTCTAAAATTAGACTAACGTATCCTCAACAAACGTTTGAGTTGCTCTTAATCTAAAACAAGACTAACGATCCTTAAACCCAACCCAAACCTAAATCTAAGAAAATACGGATTTGGACTAATCCACGCCCTACGGGCAACAACACAAATTAGTCTCCGTATACAATCCACGGGCAACCGAAAATAAAACAAACACAAACGACATGAAGTGACCATCTGGAGAAGGAGAAAGTGGTTACCGCGATACGGTAGCGTAATTAACTGCAGGGGCTTGCGCCTGCAGGGAAGAGCGTCCCCACAATCAAAAACCCCTCACAATGAGGGGGAATCTGACGAAATCTGCTATATCGGCCGCATCCGTCTAAACCTTCGATACATGGTGCCATAAATCAACTTGGCATCTTCGGAGAGGTGGACGGATAAAACCAAATAGTATCTGGCCCCAAAATTCAGGCCGGACATCCTAACATCCCGGTCGCGTCATTCGGCAGAGAACAAGCATGTTCCCAGCGAGTCCGTCCAGTATAACTCATAACCCAACTAACACCAATGGCTGTGAGACTGGCCATCGCCCCTCGTCAGAGTCAAGAAATGTATACACTAGTCTACTCTGGAATATCAATGCCCGGTCTCGATATTCCCACAACTAGGGACATTTAAGGATTTGCTTATAGACTACCCGGCCTCACTAGTATGATCGACATCATATCCCTGGTAGTCTAGCAAGAATCTTATGGGCTCAATCAACATATAACAGTGATCTGTAATACCATTTAATTCATGTACATGATGATAAAGTCAAATCAGATAGCATACTATCATCTCGAGTAAGACTGTTCTATTTATATAGGTCTTCCTTCAATCATCATAATCGCATACCCGCGATTATGATAATTGCCTTGAGGGCACTATAGCCAACACTATTATTATGTACTACTCTAGGTACTCTAGCATTATATATTGTCCCAGGTAATCTATTATTTTCTTGTGCTTGATGCACTCTTAAAGGGCTTAAACACCTAGCTTAACTTACGTTTTAAATGGTCATGACCGAGATATACACCATAGGGTGTTGGGAGTTAAGAATGTGTCGTCCAGTTGATTTATGACTTGGTTGGACGCCACCTGAACTTGCTTTAGAATAGAAAACTTTCATACTGTTGATACTGCCATATCTATTTATTCATAACATATATCACATTTTAGTATATACATTTCTGGATTCATATTGTACTTGTTTACATATGTCATTCTGCTACATGATTATCATGCCTTGCTATTTATTAATAACCTGCTTGTTCCGTGATTATAATTTAAATCCCCGAACTATATCATCATGTCTATATTAACATTATATTCTTTGTTATTAAACATTTCTAAGAACATGTTTATTTTATGATGATTCTCTTGTATGTGTTACATATTTTTTGGTCTTTTATAACTAAGATCATACTTTTTCAATTTATCAACGTCTTTTAAATACTTTGTATTTTATCCTTTATTTTCCAAGCTTAAACATTTTTTTAACGAGGAACTTACCGAACTTTAGTTCGCTGACGATATTCCTGTTTTTTTTCTTATTGGAAAATGTCATCAGACAACGGTAGGGCAGATGAAGAGACGATATATGTGACAGAACCGACAGAGGAGCAGTTCAATTGTCTATCTTTACAAGCCGATCACTAGTTTTGTAGTATCCCTTTTTGTTCAACGCTATAATCCTTTATTCTCAATTTGTTTTTATTCTTAAAAATTGTAATAAATGTTGATGGAATATTATTTATTTATCCTGGTGGCTTAAATTTATTTTGCTTAATCCAGACGCTTACCCTATCCATATAGGGAAGAGAGGTTTCTTAGTATGAATACATTTGCAGGCTTGTCACTTTCGCTCCTTGTCTTTTGGGAAGCAGGACGTGACAATATCAAACAAGAAAAGAATCATCACTAGAAATATAAAACATGTCTTAACCGAGCGTACCTTTGATTTCGAAGAGTTATGGCTAGTAGCCGGTAGACTTGTTAGGGTTAGATCGAGCATCAACGTTTGTTTGCAGGCATGTTCATAACACACTATTATGTATGTATCGCCATCTAACTCTATAGTTTATAATAATGACCGTATGGTTGTGGGTTTGTAATAGACACGTAGCTGAACTTAAGTTGAAATTTTCTAATATAACTAACGGTCACGAAGTATTGTGTAAGAGAATGTATCCTTGAAGAGTTTCGATGAAGAGCTTTAATCACATGATGGTTTGAGGAGGATCAAATAAACAAGAAGTGATTTTTGTGAAATAAGCCTAATATATTGATGCATATATAAAAATAAGCTACAAAATTCTACAATTAAACTAGGGGTGAAATCACGTTGGGTTGTGGGTTATTTATTAAATTTGTACTTGAACTGAAATTTAAACCATCCCAAACCAATGGTTTACAATTGTATACACCCAAACCCTCCAAGCCCATCGAAGGGCTTGTAGAGAAGATTTTTCCTTCATCAGGGACAGCCGGCTTCAAACTCTATAACAACCTCCCCTCCTTCTCCTAATAACGAAAATACCCTTCAATCCTAACTGACTAAACTACCCTCTCCTACGTGGGCAGCCCCACCTCCCTCACATGCACCCCTCGTGCCACCATCCAAAATTACAAAACTACCCTTAAGGATTTCTCTCTCTCTCTTTTATTAGTATAAATTTTATTCCTATCGAATCTCAGGATCTCTTTCTGCATTCTTTTTAGTTTGTGTGCGCTTAAAACTCCCTTCAAGATCTCTTTCCACATACATTGCCATTTCCATTAATGCCAGGCTCTTTCCTTTCATTTCCCAAATTTAGTAATCATTAAATGCCCACCAACCAATTTGAATTCAAAAAATTAACATAAGTTAATCCCCTCAAAAAAAAAAACCTTCTCTTTGGTATCTCTAGTTCAAAAAATCATGAAGAATTGCAATTTCTTGATATGGGTATGTTTCATTGCTGTATGTTTTTCGGGTGCCGAAGGGGTTGGAGTGAATTGGGGGACGATGGCATCTCATCAGTTGCCGCCGAAAACAGTGGTGCAGATGTTACAGGACAATGGGATCAGAAAGGTGAAGCTTTTCGATGCCGATGCTTCGACGATGAGCGCGCTTGCGGGGACCAATATCGAGGTGATGATCGCGATTCCGAACGATCAGCTTGCTGTTATGAATGATTATGGCGCCGCGAAGAAGTGGGTCCATCGGAATGTTACTAGATATAATTTCAATGGAGGTGTTAACATCAAGTAAGAGTTTTTCTTCTTCTAATTAATTATTATTATTATGTTTTAGAACTTAGTAATTTATATTTGAATGACTACAGTTTGTTTAATTAATTTCTATGTTTACAAAATCAAGCATTTGATCTTCTTGTACTTGAAATGAAAAGGAGGACAGTTTCAGAATTGAAATGTTGAATTATGTATGTAGCTTCTGCTCTCAATTAATCTCTATCTATTTGCTGACCTAACTTAATGTTAACAGAATATCCCGACACATAATGTTCCGAATTTTCTTCTTTTTCTGAAGCACATGTTATAATTGTTATTAGTTCTAAGATTTTTGTTTTGATTTTACAAATTTTTGTTTTTCCTTTAACAAATGTTGAATTCTTTTGAATGGTGCTTCTACTTTGAAGAAAGATGGATAATAGAAGCATTGAATTATGCCTTCCTTATGTCAGAATATTCGACATCATAGTTCTTGATTTTCTTAATTTTTCTAGATATGTAGCCGTCGGAAACGAGCCCTTCCTCACGGCCTACAACGGCTCCTTCTTAAACACAACCTTCCCTGCCCTCCAAAACATCCAAAACGCCCTCAATGAGGCCGGCCTCGGAGACACCGTCAAAGCCACAGTGCCCTTAAACGCCGACGTCTACAACTCCCCTACAAACAACCCTGTTCCGTCAGCTGGGAGATTTAGGGCTGACATCAGCAACCTCATGTCGCAAATCGTCCATTTCTTCAACGAACACAACGCCCCCTTCACTGTGAACATCTATCCTTTCTTAAGTCTCTATGGCAACGACAACTTCCCTTTCGACTATGCATTCTTCGATGGTGGGGCTGCCGCTCTTTTAGACCATGGGATTCAATACACGAACGTTTTCGACGCCAATTTTGATACCTTGGTTTCTTCACTGACAGCAGTGGGATTGGAAAATTTGCCTATCATTATTGGAGAAGTCGGTTGGCCTACTGAAGGCGATAAAAACGGGAATAGTAATTTTGCTCAAAGATTTTACGCCGGGCTTTTGAAGAGACTTGCTGCAAAGCAAGGGACTCCACTTAGACCTAAAACCGACATAGAAGTTTATTTATTTAGTTTACTTGATGAGGATGCCAAAAGTATAGCACCAGGGGACTTTGAGCGACATTGGGGGATTTTTAAATTCGATGGCCAACCGAAATTCCCGATGGATTTATCAGGGCAAGGGCAGGAGAAAATGCTCGTGGGTGCAAAAAATGTCAAGTATTTGCCTCAGAAATGGTGTTTGTTCAATCCAAATTCTAATGGTGATTTGAGCAAGCTTGGGGATAATGTGAACTATGCATGCACATTCTCTGACTGCACTTCGCTTGGATTCGGGTCTAGCTGTAACGGATTGGATGCAAACGGGAATGCTTCGTATGCGTTCAATATGTATTTTCAAACTCAGAACCAGAATGAGATGAGCTGCTTCTTCCAAGGGCTCGGGATGGTTACCACGCAAAATAATTCCAAGGATCAGTGCAATTTTATCGTTCAGTTAGATTCATTTGCTGCTTCGACTTCGGCTTCACCGCTGCTCATGATGCTTGTGTTGGTAGTTTGTTTAGGGATGTTCTTGTTTTAGATTGATTGAATTCATTGTAAATTTTTCATGTTTACGGAATAGAGTTCTCGTAACTTCATCAGTAATGGTTTGTTTCTGTGCTAGCTTTGTGTTGTTTGCTCATAGAGATTATAGTATACATGCGCATGCCTGTGTAGGAACACTTCCCTAGATAAACAAAAGGTTATCTTGATCTAACAATAGAGAATTGCTTATATCTTTTCAGCGTATGAGCAATTCTTTCCCTACCAACCAGCCTCGTAAGAATTATACGTGGTCTCCTGTTGGAAACCGGGTACAATCCTGGTCAAATGGGCCCAACAGGGACCCCTCGGCGTACACGGCCTACTTTTCCTAACAGCATATATATGCAGGTTTATTGTGTCGTCGGTAAACATCAACATGCTTCTTTTGAGAAAACAAGACGGCCATTTGATGGGCACATCGGTGCGAATATCTATATTATATGTTCATTTTCTCTACAACATATATTTAACATGTCCACGTGCAGTGCACATGCAAGAAACCTGGTCCAATTAATTTCAACTAATTAATCAGTTTGTTTTCTTGGTCTAGGCTTCAGCATCAAATCAGATTAACAAACAAGACCAAAAAAGTTTGAAAAGGAAAAAAATAAAAATAGAAGAAAGAAAACAAGAAAGGTTTATGATGAGAGTTGGAAGAGATTTAGTAAGGCTTGTTGCTGTGGACCTACTAATTAAAAAGCACTCACGTCCAGGCAACATGTTAATCCCATTGTTTAGCATAAAGGAGGTACATGATTGGTTCATTTCTCAAAGATTCAGAATGCTTCTTCGCGACGAAAAGGGGGGGAAAAACGATGTAATCAAGAAAGTAGAGCACTTCCCTGGAAAAGATCAGATGTGTATCGACACATTGCTGGATTTGAATCAGCTACAACCCAGAAAAGAATCCAATTGTTGGAAAGGTAGAGCTTTTAATATCGAATTAGTGACATAAAAGAAAAGCCGCACCCTATCCTTGTCTCCACAGGTTGCTAGAAAAGCCCAGTTGATTCACCACAAATATATCAGTGTAACATCCGAAAAGAAGTCGGCTCCACCGAATGATGCACGTGGTCGAAGAAAGCTTTCGATGGGAAAACTGCAGGTCAAGTAAAAGAGGCTCAAAAGACGGATGATAATTAGACACCTGTGTATAAAAATAAAGTGAAGGGTAGGAGGAATTCACCGCAGCCTAAAATATAACAAATTCACCGATTCATTCATCGGGGAAGAAAAAGCCCAGTCGGTTAAAAACATTCAAGATGGAGTCACTTATACATGAATGCACTAACGCGACTGCTATTTATGGACAAAACTTATTTATTTGAGTTGGTACGGTACAGCTGTAACTTGAAGAGAGAATATACATTGATCTGAATAAATATATAGTGGAATGATCCCTGGTGAAGATATATATAGTGGAATGATCCCTGGTGAAGAGTATATAAATATCTATGATGACGAGCACAACTGATGTTTGAGACTAGGATATCAGACAACTGAAAACTTCAATAATCGTAGCCTTGCAATTATATAAGAGAGTATATGATGGAACATTAACACTAGAGAAGATAATAAAAATTCTGGCAGGTTAGGTTGTTAGGATTGTAGTTTAATCGAAGTGGCTAAGAATTCAGAAAAAAGTTTCGGAGATATTGATGATGCTCATAAGTGGGAGCTCCCCGGATCATGACACGCCGCAGATGACGTGTCCCGATGCACACGGAAACAGGGCAAGGACTACACATTGAAGACGTCCCCCGGGCTATCGCCCCGCTGTCTGGACCCGGCCTCCGAGGATTCCCTGAACATTTCTGTGCTCGCCAAGTAAACGACCATTGGCTCCCCGCCGAGCCCTCCTACATGCCGAGCTTCTCGGCCCTTCGCCTCCGAGCTATCACGGAGCCGAACCAGCTCGGCCTCCCGCCCTCTTTTAGGCCTCTTGCTGAGCTAGGCTTCCTCGGTTCTATCGAGCGACCTAGAACGCAGATCACAGGCGTCTCTGTCATGGCTCCGTGAATCTCGCCAGACGCGAGATATCCGCCGCCCCACGATCCCGCGTTTCACGCCGTCGCATCCTCCCATTAACAAGCGTATCTCGTCATTAATGGGGATCCCGCCATTCACGCGAGCATAACGCCAGGGTCGTAACAGCCGGCGAGGATCTTACGCCAGCTAGCCCATGGCGACCTCTATATAAACCCCGCTCAGACGAGTCAGGTAAGACAATTTTTACCCAATAGGCCGCTACTCTGTCCAAATACCTCGACTAACTTGACGTCGGAGGGTCCACGGTGGTACAACCACCTCGGGACTTCTTTGCGGATAGTTTGTCTTCACACCATATCAAGCCCATTGAGATCCACACGCTTCAGGAGGCAACCCTCAAACTCAATCTCATCTCTTCATCAACGTTGTCGGTAGATCGACGGAAGACGGCATCTTAAGGAGATCCAGACCTCCATCAGTTGGCGCCGTCTGCGGGAATCTCAAAAATTCCACTCATCGAAAGTTGATCTTCCGATCTCGAACTGATGGCGAGTGATCATCGCGACGATCCCAGCACAAGCCGCCGCCCTCCCCACAACGGAGGCGCAGACGGATCCTCTCCTTCCCCTAACGCCGTTCACGTCCTGTCTGCACGGATCGACATGCTCGCGTCCATCGTGGATGCCCTTGTCCGTGTCCAAACAGCTGGACAAGCCCCCCAGGTCGCTGTTCCCCCACCACGGGATCGTGACCTCCGCAGAAGGAAAGATGACACTGCCCACGCTGGCACGACTGAACAGTGTCTCGCTATCTCCACCGGCCACAGGTCCCCGCGGCGACCAATTCAATGACCCGCTGGGCATTTCATAGCTCCACGCCGAGGTCTCGTGAAAGAGCATCCCGCCCCGAGGCCCATCACGCTCTTGTCCCCCCTCCCGAGAAGGTGTCGATCAGCTCGCCTGCTCCCAGGCATGGCCGGCACCCTCTCCCTCGATAGAGTCGTGCGGACGGCACTCACCACGGTGGCTCGAGGACGAGCTCACCAGGAGACCTGAGGAACCTTATAGAACGGAACCGGAACCGCGGCTAGGCACAGGCCGCCAGCGGGAGGGGCCATAACTCCGAATACGCCGAATCCTCGGGGTACCACGACCGCCTCGATACCCTCGAAAAGAAGATCGAGGGTATACATTGGAAGAGTCGTCCTTCAAGCGAGGGGGCCAGGTATGCCGCCGACTCGCTTACGAAGCCCTTCACTGAAGAAGTGCTCGCTATCCGCGTCTCCTCCAGAAACAAGCCTCCAAAAGTGGCCCTCTTCGACGGGAAGTCCGACCCGAAAGACCATCTAGACGCGTTCACGGAGGGGATGAGCTTCCAGGACAAATCTGACGCCGTCCAATACCGAGCGTTCCCCGCCACTCTCATCCGCGCCGGACGAGATTGGTTCCGAGGACTCATGCCATGCTCCATCTCTACCTTCGATGAGCTGGCCATCCAGTTCCTCGGACATTTCGTCGGGAACAGACGATAGAAGAGAACCGTCAATTACCTCTTCACTATAAAGAGCGGGGACAAGGAATCCTTCAAAGGATACGTCACCCGTTTCTACAACGCTCTTCTTGAGGTTCCAGAGCACAGGAACGAGACTGTCATCACGGCCCTTAGGTCGGGTTTTAGGCTCAAGAAGTGGCTCCGCTCCTTTGCATTAGCGCAACCTAAGCCGAGTCAAAGCCTGGACCGAGCGAGAAATCCAGCTCGAGTCCGAAGTAAATGCGAACCTACCCCGGAGCGACCAGGCCGATCAAAAGAAGAGGGGGTAAAGAAGAGAAGAAGAAAGTTGACCGGCCAAAATCATACTCCCCGAAGTTCCAGGAGTATACTCCGCTCAACATCTTCCAGACTGAGCTGTTGGAGGAGGCAAAGGGCGAGCGATTTTTCAAGCTCCCTCCGGTCACCAGTAGAGCGGCCAAACGGAAACGAGGCCCTTACTGTGCCTTCCACAGGTCGCAGGGACATCCTACCGAGAACTGCAAACAGCTCTGCGACTACATCAAAGAGTTGATTCGCTCGGGGCACCTAGCAAAATACTTGCGGGAAAAGCGACAAGCAGACCGGGAGCAAGAGAACCATCCTCCTCCCAGCGAGTTGACGATAGGCCAAATCATGGTCATATCAACGGGGAGTGCGCCTGGAGCCGGCGAGATTCGACGCCTCCTGCCGGTCGAGGGGACTAGCAGCCAGCCCCGGAAGAAAAGCAAAGCAGCCGAGCCCATCACCTTCACCGACGAGGACCTCCACGGGATATCCTTGCCTCACAACGACCCCCTGGTGATTACAGCACGGGTCCACCGCTACGAGATTCAAAGGATACTGGTCGACTCGGGAAGCTCGGCAGACATCTTTTTCTACGACTGCTTTCTACGTATGGGGCTCGGCCTATCGGACCTGAGGCCCACCGCCCACATTCTGTCGGGGTTTACTAACCACTCCATCCCGGCAGAAGGAGTGGTCACCCTCCTACTTAACATCAGGAAGGCAGGTCGTACGCGAACCGTACCAGTGGAGTTCATCGTCGCTAGAACTCAATCGACCTACAATATCCTCCTGAGACGCCCGACGCTAAACTCCCTTCGGGCCCAGATCTCGACCTACCACCTCACGATCAAGTTTCCACTCGACCAAGGAGGAATAGGCCGGGCCTACAGGAACCAGCAAACTGCAAAGATTTGCTTCACAGCGACATCTGCGTCCGAGAAATAAATCAACGACCTTGAAAGCGCGTGGGTGATTTTCAGGGGTCCTTGGATACTCAGGACGAACTAAAAGAAATCCGAGAGGCTCCGGTGGAGGCGCTAACAGAGGTCCCCTCGTCGAAGGGGACAATGAAACCTTTTCGGAGTCCTGGAGAGGAAGATGCAGTTTGGTAAAGTTTTTCTCATTTTTCAATTTTCACCCTGCTCCTGCCACGACATTTGGCCTTCCAAATCGAGTCACTCTTAACGGGGGCCCGGCACGACGACTTGATCCATTTCCTCAGAGGAAACTCGGACGTGTTCGCTTGGGCGCCCGCCGACATGCCCGGGATCGACCCCAAAGTAATCTCATATAAGCTCGGGGTCGACCCGACGGTCCGACCCTTCAGGCAGAAGAAACGAAGCTTCGCTCCGATCAAACAAAAGACGATCGAGGACGACGTTGACAGGTTGCTTGCAGCCAACTTCATTCGAAACGTGCCTACTCAGAATGGCCGACGAATGTGGTAATGGTTAAAAAGGCAAGCGAGAAGTGGCGCATATGCGTCGACTTCACAGATCTCAACAAGGCCTGCCCGAAAGACAACTATCCCCTCCCTCGGATAGATCAGCTCGTCAACAGCTCGGCAGGCCACGAATTACTCAGCTTCATGAATGCTTTCTTCGGCTACAACCAGATCCGTATGAACTCGGCAGACGAAGAGCTCACCGCATTCACAACGGACCGGGGGTATACTGCTATAAAGTGATGCCTTTCGGCCTTAAAAACGCCGGAGCTAAATACCAACGCTTGGTCAACAGGATATTCAAACCACAGATCGAGAGGAACATGGAGGTTTACGTCGACGACATGCTCGTTAAGTTGACCTCATCAAATGAGCACGCCAAAGATCTTGGCGAGACTTTCGACATCCTCCGCAAATACAAAATGAAGCTGAATCCCGCCAAGTGCACCTTCGGGGTCACTAGTGGAAAATTTCTCGGGTTCATGGTTACCCACCGAGGAATCGAGCCTAACCCGGAGAAAATCAGTGACATCCTCAACATGGCCGCGCCGAAGACCAACGTCGAAATCATGCGGCTCACGGGAAGAGTAGCCGCTCTGAGTCGCTTCATGTCAAGGTCCGGAGAAAGGTGCCTCCTATTTTTCAAAGCCCTGAGAAAGATCCCAAGCTTCGAATGGTCGGAGGAGTGTCAGATCGCTTTCGAGCAATTGAAAATGCACCTGGCAACTCCCCCACTGCTCACTCAGCCAATGGAAGGAGACGAGCTATCATTGTATCTAGCGGTGTCCGATCAGGCTGCAGGCTCGGTGCTTGTCCGAGAAGTCGAAAGAGTCCAGAAGCCGGTCTACTACGTAAGCCACATCTTTAAGGACGCAGAAACAAGGTACCCGGCCATAGAAAAGATTGCCTTGGCGCTTATTGTAACACTCTAGCCCAATAATACTAATTCTGGTTCTAGTTGAGTGTTATATATTGCTCATTTCAATTATCCTGATTGTTTGGTGCTTATTGCTAAATTTTAACCGGTTAAGTCATTTTGGCACATAACAAATTTTAACACCTAAAATGAAATTAAAAACATCCATTTTGGCCTACTCGTCACCACTAGTCGCGTGGGAGCGTCCGCGTGTCGAGATTCCGTCCCGTTCGGTGAAACGGGCAAGTTTGGACGACTACGCGCGCATGCAAGTGTCCGACTTGGGGGCATGCATTTTAATCACAAGACATCTCATTTTAAAATTTGGAACTCGCTTAAAATCCTATAATTTGAATTTGAAACATTTGGGCACAACCCGGGCGCGATTTGGAAATGTTTCATTTAGCGCCGAAATACCCATTTTAATTTAATATTATTTAACCATATAATATATTTTTTCTGTTTCTAAATCAACGATTAAATCACTTTAATCTTTTAAATCTTACTGTTCCCTTTCCCTCAACCAATCACGAGGGATTTAAATCCCTCGTGGGCCCCCCATCAACCGTCTCTCTCTCTCCGTCTCTCTCTACCTTTCTCTAATTTCTTACTCTCTCTCTCTCTAACCCTCTCTCTATCTCTCTCCTATAATCTTTTTCTCTCTCCTTAACAATCTCTCTCTCTATCTATTATAAATACCCCGCCTCGTCCTCGTCTTCACGACGACCATCGACGAACCCCCAAACCCTAACCCTAGCCACCTCCTGCCGTCGCCGTCGACCTCCCCGTGACCTCACCGTCGACGGTCCTCGTCGTCGACGACTCTTCCATCTTCCTCTCCTCTCTCGCCTTCCCAACTCAACCCTAGCCCTGCACCCCATTACACCGAGCCTAACCCAAGCCCAGACCCTAACCGGGACCCTAGCAACTCCTCTGGTTCGCCGGAAAAGGACACCGTCGACCCCCTCGTCGTCGCCAGCACACCGACGCCCACCTCTTCTTCCTCCTGTAACCCAGTCCAGACCATTACATCCCTCGTCGCAGCAACACCAGAACTAGAAACCTTTCAGCCTTCGTTGCTCGCCGTCGCTGCCTCGCCGGCGTCCCATCGCCGTCGAGCCCGTCGTGGTTGCCCCCTGGTTCTTCTCTAGGAGTACTCTGGTCCGTGTGGTCTCGCTGTTCGCTGTTAGGACTCGATCCGTGGCCCGTGCACCCGTCTCGTGTTTTCCGCCGACTTTGCATTCGTGTTTTCCGGTTTGCGAAACCGTCGAGACAAGTATCCGAATACTTGCTCTAACATGCTAATACAAGATCAAGTCTTGCTATACATTTAATTATCACATTACTTAAATTAACCACACAGTTGATGGTAATATCGATAATTGGTATAACTTAGAATCGACGGTTGCATTTCTCTTTAACATTAAGTCCGTATAGTAGTTTCTTATAATTAATCGGTCTACTATCAATCCATACTTTAACTAACTGAACCAATTAGATCATCCTTACTTTATTCGTTAAATCATCCATGAGACAATTATTTATGCTTTAGTCTTAAATTCATGTAGCTTCATTACTTTATGTTGTTGATATTGTTTCACCTTGTGACTATTGCACCCCAAGGGTGCCTGAACCTGTTAATAAAGATAATACAAGCACCATTGTGATTAAGCGACTATTAGTGCTGTTTACTTTAAATTCTTGCTGCTGTATACCTGTTGAGAGCACACACTCGATCACAGTACATATTGACTCGACCCTGCTACACCTGACACATATACTGATACACCGGACATGACACCCTGTACATACTGACTCAACCTATTGTACTACGACCTGACTTATTACATGATCTCATGTCTAATGCCAACAAACCTGACTTGGGGTCCTCATGGACCATTCCTGCTGTCTATCCAGACAGACCTGCTTTTACCTGATTCTGTGTTGGCATTAGTCCTTGACTACTGAATACCTGACCTGACATACATAACTTGGGGGTATGGGAAAATCAAAGATGAACCTGACTTGTAACTCGACAGTTCACTACCTGTTCGAGTGTACACATTCCTGTTTTATGCCTAGCGGCATGTCTCGGTTTCGGCCGAGAATATTGTGGCCGTGATCCCGGGTATGTACGGGGTACTACCGAGTGTACACTTTCCTGTTTTGTGCCTAGCGGCATGTCTCGGCTGCAGCCGAGAATATTGTGGCCGTGGTCCCGGGTATGTACGGGATACTATTGAGTTACATCGACGATTCATCAATTGATTTCAAAGACTATATAGTAGAAACCTGATAGGACAGTTTAGTTACCACTGCACATCACCCTGCACTGTTATTTCTTAGTACTGCTTTATTCATGTTCATACCTGCATTGCTTATTACCATGTTTATATTATATTATTGGTTGACACGACGCGCTGACGTCTGGGTTTTGCATGGCCCAGATTCTTTACCACTGTTGTCGACCGAGCAGGAGTACTTCAGTCAGCAGGCTGATTTGAGAGTTCTGCAGTGGTTAGTTCATTTATTGCATTTTATTTCCAGGTGTGATCCCGCATTATGGGACGTACCTTTCTATTATTATATTGGATCACTTGCTTCCGCACTTATTGTTCATTGACTCTTGTTATTATGGATTTGGACATGTGTTAGATTAGTTTATTTATCTTGTTCTTGATATCCCTACAGCCGTAATGTGACTGTGGGTGGATACTTCCTACCCACAGGTAGCATGGTTGGCTATGTCACGTGCCCAATCTTGCGTACTCTGGGAAGCGGGGCATGACATGGTTCTTTTGGTATCAGAGCGAAAGGTTAGTTGGGTTGATTCTTTTGTAGTTGGGTATTGTACCCGATACACGAATCAGAATACCCGTGTTTAGGAAACATGTTCTGCCACCTTGACCGTTTTACCATTCTTGAATCACATTCTTCCTGATCATATCTTGTACGGCGTGCAAACTTACTTTGCATGGTCAACTCGAAAACCTAATTTCTTGTTATCCCTAGGACTTGGGCGACTTGGGTGGAGTTAAGTAATTGCGGCTATGATACCGCGGCATAGCTACAATGCGGTACTCTATTTAAGTATCTTGGAGTTCTAGCCTTGATCCACATTCAGAATCTATCATCATGCTAATGTTGGGTGTTTTGAGTTCAGGATTATGACAGGTAAGAAGTTGAAGACGTACCAGAGGCGTGTGAACGAAGCCGCCATGCTTGGAGTGGTAAGAGGAATGCTGGAAATCAAAGAGACAGACTGAGCTGATCCAGCAATAGCAGATTCGTTTCAGGAAGGTTTGCAGATCGTTCAGCAGTCTGTAAACAACGATGGAACTAGACCAGTCGAACGAGTAGGGACCGTAGCAGATTTCAGACTTTTGGGTCCGTCTACTTTCACTGGTCTGGAGGAGCCGTTACCAGTCGAGCAGTGGCTAGTGACACGGAGAATTTGCTGATTGCGACACAGATTCCAGAGGACAAAGGAGTTGATGTGGGGCGCTTTCAGCTAGTGGATTACGTCCGAGAGTGATGGCGTGTGGAGGAGAACCGCTTGCCCAAGCCAATCAGTTGGGCGGATTTTCCTAAAGGTTTCCAGGAGAAATTCTTTCCGCAGACTGCACGGGAGGAAATGGAAGAGAAGTTCATCGGACTAAGGCAGAATGGAGCGACCGTGGACGTGCATGCAGCAGAATGGACGAGACTCAGTAGTCTCGCTGGACCTTTCGCAACCAACAATGTAGACAGCAGTTGCGGTAAGGAAGCAGTTCTGTAGGGCCAGTCGAGTTTAGGGCTAGGCCGACAAACAGTGTTCTTGCAGCTATGGAAGTTGATAGTAATGAAGAGCCGGCAATTGTTCGCGACTTTATGGATGTATTTGCAGATATATCGGGCTTACCACCGAAGCGAGATGTGGAGTTCGCGATTGACCTTATTCCTGGTGCAGCGCCAGTATCAAAATCTTATTATCCGATGGCACCAGTGGAATTGGAAGAAGTTAAGAAACAAGTTGGTGAATTACTTGAGAAGGGATGGATTCGAAGCAGCAACTCGCCTTGGGGAGCTCCGGTTCTTCTAGTAAAGAAGAAGGATGGCACGAGAAGGATGTGCATTGATTATCGAGGATTGAACCGGGTGACAATTAAAAGCAAGTACCCGATCCCTCGCATTGGAGAACTTTTGAGCAGCTTAGTGGCGCGAGAGTATTCTCGAAACTGGATTTGCGATCCGGATATCATCAGGTCCTGCAGATGTTGAGACAGGAGAAGCTTTATGCGAAAATGAGTAAGAGTGAGTTCTGGCTGGAAGAAGTGAAGTTTCTGGGGCAGGTTGTGTCGGGCGATGGAATCGCCGTCGATCCCGTGAAGATTGCAGCGGTTCGAGATTGGCCTATTCCAAGAAACGTGGCTGAGATAAGAAGTTACCTTGGTTTGGCCGGATACTACAGGAGATTTGTGGAAAACTTCGCTCGTTTGGCAGAACCGTTGACCAAGCTTACGCGCAAGGAAGTACCTTTTATTTGGACGGATGGATGTGCATTGGCCTTCGAGACGTTGAAGCAGAAGTTGATAACCGCCCCTATCCTGACTGTACCAGACAATTCGGGAGGATTGGTGTTTCACAGCGACGCATCTGGAAAAAGATTGGGATGTGTTTTGATGCGGAATGGGAAGGTCGTAGCTTACGCATCAAGACAACTGAAGACTCACGAGAAGAATTATCCGACTCATGACATGGAGCTTGCGGCCGTGATCTTCGCCTTGAAGATTTGGAGACACTACCTTTTGGGCGAGAGAGTCGAAGTCTTTACAGATCACAAGAGTTTGAAATATGTGTTCACTCAGAAGGAGTTGAACATGAGGCAACGCAGATGGTTGGAGCTGATAGCCGACTACGACCTTGATCTTAAGTACCATCCGGGAAAAGTTAACGTCGTGCCGGATGCGCTAAGTCGGTTACCAGCAATTCAGGTATTGACCGCACAAAGGGAGATCATTGCAGATTTTCAGAGAATTGACTTGGAGGTTGTGCTACCACATGCTATGGGACAGTTGATGCAGTTGCAAGTACAGTCGTCCTTAGTTGAGAAGATTAAAGCGTCGCAATGGCAGGATCCTAGACTGCAAAAGTTTCGAGAGCAGGTTGAAGCCGGACTACGAACCGATTTACTGATCCACGAAGACGGTTCGTTGAGGTATGGTAGCCGTGTGTGTGCGCCAAAAGGGGATGTGCGTGAAGAGCTTATGAAGGAGGCACACAGTTCAGCTTACTCTGTACATCCAGGAGGGACAAAGATGTACCGAGATATTCGACAGCACTTCTGGTGGGAAGGTATGAAACGAGAGATTGCTCGCTTCGTGGCTAAGTGTTTGGTGTGTCAGCAAGTCAAGGCTGAACACCAAAGAGTTGCTGGTTTGTTGCAACCACTTCCGATTCCTCAGTGGAAGTGGGAACATATAACCATGGATTTCGTGACGGCTTTACCGCGGAGTCCAAAGGGCAACAATGCAGTATGGGTGATTGTCGATCGGTTGACCAAGGCAGCTCACTTTATTCCTTTTCGGGTTGGTCAATCGATGGAGACTTTGGCAGAGCGGTACATGCAGGAGATTGTAAGATTGCATGGAGTACCAGTGAGCATCGTGTCCGATCGGGACACTCGATTTTTGTCGCACTTTTGGAGGAGTTTACAAGAAAGTTTGGGGACTCGATTGAAGTTTAGCACAGCTTGTCATCCTCAGACTGATGGACAATCGGAGAGAACGATCCAGACCCTTGAAGATATGTTGAGGGCTTGCATGTTGGACTTCAAAGGTTCTTGGGAGGATCATCTACACCTGGTGGAGTTTTCGTACAACAATAGCTTCCAAGCGACTAGTCAGATGGCTCCGTTTGAAGCGTTGTATGGTCGTAAGTGCCGTTCACCGGTTTGTTGGGATGATGTTGGTGAACGAAGGTTACTAGGACCGGATTTGGTGGTACAGACAGTCGAGAAGGTGAATACAATCAGGAAGCATATGAAGGCAGCTCAAGACAGACAGAAAAGTTGGGCCGACACGTCAAGAAGACCTCTAGAGTTCGCCATGGGCGATTTGGTATTCCTGAAAATATCACCGACTAGAGGGGTGATTCACTTTGGAAGTCGGAGAAAGCTTAGTCCTCGATTCGTTGGACCCTTCGAGATATTGGAGCGTGTTGGAGAGGTAGCGTACCGTTTGGCGTTACCACAGTCATTGGCAGGAGTGTACGATGTGTTTCATGTGTCTCAACTACGGAGGTATGTCCGAGATGAAACTCACGTCTTGGATCATTCGGAGTTGACTGTACGGGATGACCTAACTTTTGAGGAGCGACCAGTTGAAATCAAGGATTGAAGAGAAAAGGTTCTTAAGAACAAAGTTATCCCTCTTGTGCTAGTTTCTTGGGGTAATCGATTGCATGGAGAATCCACTTGAGAGCGAGAAGATGAGATCCGGCAGAAATTTCCTCACCTTTTTCTGTAGTTAGCGATCTTGTATTCTTGGAATTTCGAGAACAAAATTCTTTTTGTAGTTGGGTATGATGTAACACCCTAGCCCAATAATACTAATTCTGGTTCTAGTTGAGTGTTATATATTGCTCATTTCAATTATCCTGATTGTTTGGTGCTTATTGCTAAATTTTAACCGGTTAAGTCATTTTGGCACATAACAAATTTTAACACCTAAAATGAAATTAAAAACATCCATTTTGGCCTACTCGTCACCACTAGTCGCGTGGTAGCGTCCGCGTGTCGAGATTCCGTCCCGTTCGGTGAAACGGGCAAGTTTGGACGACTACGCGCGCGTGCAAGTGTCCGACTTGGGGGCATGCATTTTAATCACAAGACATCTCATTTTAAAATTTGGAACTCGCTTAAAATCCTATAATTTGAATTTGAAACATTTGGGCGCAACCCGGGCGCGATTTGGAAATGTTTCATTTAGCGCCGAAATACCCATTTTAATTTAATATTATTTAACCATATAATATATTTTTTCTGTTTCTAAATCAACGATTAAATCACTTTAATCTTTTAAATCTTACTGTTCCCTTTCCCTCAACCAATCACGAGGGATTTAAATCCCTCGTGGGGCCCCCATCAACCGTCTCTCTCTCTCCGTCTCTCTCTACCTCTCTCTAATTTCTTACTCTCTCTCTCTCTCTAACCCTCTCTCTATCTCTCTCCTATAATCTTTTTCTCTCTCTCCTTAACAATCTCTCTCTCTCTATCTATTATAAATACCCCGCCTCGTCCTCGTCTTCACGACGACCATCGACGAACCCCTAAACCCTAACCCTAGCCACCTCCTGCCGTCGCCGTCGACCTCCCCGTGACCTCACCGTCGACGGTCCTCGTCGTCGACGACTCTTCCATCTTCCTCTCCTCTCTCTCCTTCCCAACTCAACCCTAGCCCTGCACCCTATTACACCGAGCCTAACCCAAGCCCAGACCCTAACCGGGACCCTAGCAACTCCTCTGGTTCGCCGGAAAAGGACACCGTCGACCCCCTCGTCGTCGCCAGCACACCGACGCCCACCTCTTCTTCCTCCTGCAACCCAGTCCAGACCATTACATCCCTCGTCGCGGCAACACCAGAACCAGAAACCTTTCAGCCTTCGTTGCTCGCCGTCGCTGCCTCGTCGGCGTCCCATCGCCGTCGAGCCCGTCGTGGTTGCCCCCTGGTTCTTCTCTCGGAGTACTCTGGTCCGTGTGGTCCCGCTGTTCGCTGTTAGGACTCGATCCGTGGCCCGTGCACCCGTCTCGTGTTTTCTGCCGACTTTGCATTCGTGTTTTCCGGTTTGCGAAACCGTCGAGGCAAGTATCCGAATACTTGCTCTAACATGCTAATACAAGATCAAGTCTTGCTATACATTTAATTATCACATTACTTAAATTAACCACACAGTTGATGGTAATATCGATAATTGGTATAACTTAGAATCAACGGTTGCATTTCTCTTTAACATTAAGTCCGTATAGTAGTTTCTTGTAATTAATCGGTCTACTATCAATCCATACTTTAACTAACTGAACCAATTAGATCGTCCTTGCTTTATTCGTTAAATCATCCATGAGACAATTATTTATGCTTTAGTCTTAAATTCATGTAGCTTCATTACTTTATGTTGTTGATATTGTTTCACCTTGTGACTATTGCACCCCAAGGGTGCCTGAACCTGTTAATAAAGATAATACAAGCACCATTGTGATTAAGCGACTATTAGTGCTGTTTACTTTAAATTCTTGCTGCTGTATACCTGTTGAGAGCACACACTCGATCACAGTACATATTGACTCGACCCTGCTACACCTGACACATATACTGATACACCGGACATGACACCCTGTACATACTGACTCAACCTATTGTACTACGACCTGACTTATTACATGATCTCATGTCTAATGCCAACAAACCTGACTTGTGGTCCTCATGGACCATTCCTGCTGTCTATCCAGACAGACATGCTTTTACCTGATTCTGTGTTGGCATTAGTCCTTGACTACTGAATACCTGACCTGACATACATAACTTGGGGGTATGGGGAAATCAAAGATGAACCTGACTTGTAACTCGACAGTTCACTACCTGTTCGAGTGTACACATTCCTGTTTTGTGCCTAGCGGCATGTCTCGGTTTCGGCCGAGAATATTGTGGCCGTGATCCCGGGTATGTACGGGGTACTACCGAGTGTATACTTTCCTGTTTTGTGCCTAGCGGCATGTCTCGGCTGCAGCCGAGAATATTGTGGCCGTGGTCCCGGGTATGTACGGGATACTATTGAGTTACATCGACGATTCATCAATTGATTTCAAAGACTATAGAGTAGAAACCTGATAGGACAGTTTAGTTACCACTGCACATCACCCTGCACTGTTATTTCTTAGTACTGCTTTATTCATGTTCATACCTGCATTGCTTATTACCATGTTTATATTATATTATTGGTTGACACGACGCGCTGACGTCTGGGTTTTGCATGGCCCAGATTCTTTACCACTGTTGCCGACCGAGCAGGAGTACTTCAGTCAGCAGGCTGATTTGAGAGTTCTGCAGTGGTTAGTTCATTTATTGCATTTTATTTCCAGGTGTGATCCCGCATTATGGGACGTACCTTTCTATTATTATATTGGATCACTTGCTTCCGCACTTATTGTTCATTGACTCTTGTTATTATGGATTTGGACATGTGTTAGATTAGTTTATTTATCTTGTTCTTGATATCCCTACAGCCGTAATGTGACTGTGGGTGGATACTTCCTACCCACAGGTAGCATGGTTGGCTATGTCACGTGCCCAATCTTGCGTACTCTGGGAAGCAGGGCGTGACACTTATCGTGGCCTCGAGGAAACTACGGCACTACTTCAAGGCACACACCATCCTTGTCCTCACCGAGCGTCCCTTAGGGGCTATTCTCGCCTCCCCCGAGTCATCTGGTCGCTTGGAGAAATAAAGGTGGGAGTTGTCTCAATTCGACATCAAATACCGCCCAAGGCAGGCTATCAAGGTACAAGTCCTAGCCGACTTTATTGTCGAATGCACTATTCCCAACAAGGAGGCAGATTCGGCGTCAGCCCCCGGGTCTCAACCCTCAATCGAGGAGAGGCCGGACTCCGTCCCCAATTGGGTCCTGTTTCCGCCAAAATTTTCGGCAAAGAGCTATTTGTTCCCTTATAACCCTTATAAAAAAGGGAGAGAAGAAACAGGAAAAGATTTTACAGTCAGGTATCGCGTGTAAAACACGTAGGCGCTCATATGCAAAGCATATAAGCGTTGAACATAAATAACCAAGGGCCAAACAGGCATCACGTGTAAAACACGTGAGTATTTATATACAAAGTATATAGGCGCCTTCCTAAAACAAATAACAGGCCAGAGAAGCTCACGTGCTAGCATGTGATGCTCGTTGTTGGGCTTAACTTCATGGGGGTCACGTGCCACACGTGACATTCCTGAACTTCGGCTCACGTGCCAACACGTGATGCTTTTCTTTGGAACTGCTGCATATAAGCAAACCGGTTTATTGCTATTGAGTCACGTGCTACACGTGAGGGTTCCTAATACCTTCTGAGCCGATAGAATTAAATTCTAAATAATAGGGATCAAAACCCTATATGGAAAATATCTCCTTAGATCTTTCTAAACAAGAAAGATTACGCTCTGTAAAACAGAGAACCGTTGGATTAAAAATCCAATGGTGATTAAAAATCATCAGGCTACAGAATAAGCTCTGTATGGGAAAATATTTCCCCGATCTTTCTAAACAGGAAAGATTACGCTCTGTAAAACAGAGCACCGTTGGATTAAAAATCCAATGGTGATTAAAAATCACCAAGTTACAGAATAAGCTCTGTATGGGAAAATATTTCCCCAATCTTTCTAAACAGGAAAGATTACGCTCTGTAAAATATAGCACCATTGGATTAAAGATCCAATGGTGATTAAAAATCACCAAGCTACAGAATAAGCTCTGTATAGGAAAATATTTTCCCGATATGGGAAAATATTTCCCCAATCGTTTTAAAAACAAGAAAAATGTCTTCTGTAAAACAGAAATCTTTGGACCAAACATCCAACGGTGGATAAAATCCCCAAATCAATTAAGATCTCTCAACGAGAGATTTCCTTAACTAAATCAACAAACCTGTCTCTACTAAATAAAAGACCCGAGACTGAAAGGAACAAAAGAGGAGACCCCCCATAAGATTTGAGGAAAAAAAAAGAAAGGAGTTCTCTTTGAAGAAAAGAAGCCATAGATAAGAAAAAAGGACCTAGAGATCATTTTATCTCCTCATACAAGAGTTTAACTCTTCCAAACAAGAACTTAGTTCTTCCTCTGGTTGAGCTTTGCAGAGGCAGATCTCCCCACAAGTTGAGAATTTAATTCTCATCGGGGAGATTCTGTCATGCAGTTCCAAAACTTAGAGGAAATAACTAAGTTTGAAGAATTTAATTCTTCCAAAAGATATAGGAATTTAATTCCTCTGACAAAACTGTCACGCCCCGCTTCCCAAAATATGGAATACGAGGGGTTGACATGGCCAGCCATGCTCCTACGGATAAGGAAATGTCCTGCCGTAGTCACACTTCGGCTTCTAGTTTTTCATGGTAAACAGTAAATGATGCGCAGGTAATGAGAAATGCAGTAACTGAATGAAACAATGTAAAGAACTGACCTGAGGGGGACAAACGAATATAACTCTGGATAGCAAGTCGAGATATCTGTGATATACGTCTAGTCCTGGTCCAGGCTAAATCTCCTCCTCATACTGAGCATGCATACTCAGGTCGTCAGAGCGACACAATAGCAATATAATATATATATAATCATGTGACAATTCTAACAGTGATAATGGGTATATATATATAACAGTAGATCAATGGCAGTATGGGTATGAACATGCAGTAATCAATGCAGCGGAACAGTAAAAGCAGTAGAATGATATGCCACGTATGTCAACACAGTAAGTAAGGTATATCAATGCCAGTATCCCTATCAGTCTCTAAGTCTCACTGTACAGGTCACTAAGCCTGTCGTCAGTTCAAGTGAGAGTCAACCACTCGCGAGTGTCCTCCACCCAAGGGTAGAACCCAAGGGCAAGGGACCACGGGCCCAACATATATATCACGGTAATAATCATGTACCCTGTAAATCTCCATATATCTCCCTAAATATATAAGCCGGTATAGGACTCCCGAGATTCTAGAACTCACACTCAAACTACCCCACACCCCGTGGTCTACATCAAACGCTAACCATAACCCTAAATACCAATCGGTCTGTGATAAGTCTGCGCGAGAACTGAAGGCAGGACCTCTATCAAGTACGTTCCGACTAATACCTAAGATAAATGGCAGAATCTGATGTCTTATCTGTGACACCCATGCAAGCATAAGTGTCCCATACCACTTATAGTTACACGTACACGCGTCCCACAGACGTCGACAATGCAATAAAATCATAAGGTTCACTGATTGTGTACAAGTACGTATCACTTTCACTTATTCACTGATACACGAACACTAACGTACTTGCCACAATCATCACTAATATCTAACACTGGGTAATGCACGTTATCACTAGGTTATCAATGCAGTGACATGTGTATGATATGATGCGTAAACAGTATGTAAAGCATGCTTAGTGTGTCATGAATCAATAATCTACCACTTGCATAATTTATCATAAATCATACGGTTACAGTTTAGTGAAACGATGAACGGGGAATAAATAGTATGTTCAGTTATCTATCCAGCGAATTTGGTTTCATGCCAATCGGGTTCCAGGATCATTAGTTATAGCCATTTCATTTTAAGCGTTCGCGGCGGGAAATCCGGTTTCAGAATCGGAAGTCCGTTTCGCAACGCATTTTAATCCCAATTGGGATCAGATTTTAGCGACGCTACAGTTGAATGAAATCTAGGGTTTTCAGCAAAGTTTTCAGCGCAACAGACGGATCCCCAATCACATCTGCACGTCAGGAGTTATACACTGTTTAACACTAACATGTAAATTCTGATTCTGCTGGGGCTGTTATACGTCCCCATCTTTTAAATTGCAGATTAAATAACAAACGATAACGAAATAGGATGGAACCACTTGTGTTGTCTAGCTAATAGATTCACCTATAATAAACAGCGGAGTTCCGCAACCTACGAGTTAAGGAAACAGGGTGGTGTTCATTACGGGACAGTAAACAACAACTGGAGTCGCTCTGGACTGCAGTCCAGAGTCGCACTCCGATCGAAATATTGTCACAGTTCGTCGAGTCGGCTTCGATTTGAGCCCTCGAGCGCATCATTCCAGTATGTATATAATTTATGGTGATTTTAACGGTTTTCAGGTACAAGAAAATTCCAGTTTTACGGTTAAACTTGGGGGTAGTCATTTTAGTCGTTAACGGTCATATTATCCAACGAAATTCACATACTAGATTCACGGTCATACGGGCCAAACTATACCATTTAGTTCCGTCAAATTTGATAAGTATTTTCATTGGGAACGCACATCGAACAGGTATGGCACATAATAGATCTGAAATTGTAACTTTATGATATAAGTAATCTAAGATTGTAACTTGAGTATATAGCATGTAAGCAAGTAAAATACTTGTCTGGAAACGTGTCGACGACGGTACGGCAACTGCAACGGCACGATCGCGACACACGCGCAGCACGGCAACTTGACTTGGCTCGAACTCGAGTCTCGGCAGCGGCTTGGTTGCTGGGGTCTTAACGACGAGGGTGGTGGTCGTTGGTGTGTCGAGACCGATGGGGAGGGATTGCAAAGGGGGAGAGAGAGATATTGAGAGAGAGTTAGAGAAAGAAAGAGAGAGTTAGAGAGAGAAAGAGAATGCAGAGGGAGAAATAGAGAGAGTGATGGAAAGTTAGAGGGAGAGTGAGAGAGGAGACACAGAGAGGTCAAGAGAGAGCAGAGGAAGAGAGAGCACAGAGAGAGAGAGAGAGAGCAGAGGAAGAGAGAGGAAGAGAGCGAGCCAGAGGGATAGAGAGAGAGAGTGATCTGGGAAGGAGAGAGAGTAGAGTGAGAAGCGATGGCGACGACGACGACGACGATGATGATGATGCGGAGGCGGATGACGGGAGTCGGATGAGGTGGTTCAGGCTTGCCGGCGTCGGGGTACGAGTGGCCGATCTCGGTGTGCAAGGGAAGCGAGGGGTGCGGTCGAGGACTCTGGGTTGAGGAGCGCCGGCAGTAGAGGTCTTGGCCTTGGTGATTGGGTTTTGGCGAGGAGGAAGGGAATGAGGATGACGACGACGATGGTGGCGTCGAGAGTAAGGAGGTGGTGGTCGGAGTTGAGGGAGAAGCGGAAAATGGAGGATAGAGAAAACGTGAGGGGGAGTGAGATAGAGGAGACGAGGAGAGAATGAGATAGGGGGTCGCGCGTCGTGGGGAGTAACGCGTGCGAGCGACGAGGGCGCGAGCGTAGGCGGAGACGATGGGAGTGGGTCGAGCGCACGGGGAAAGGAAATAGCCGTTGGAGGAAGGAGGCACTGTTGGTGCGGGTCGGGTAGGATTTGAAGCGGGCGTGGGGTGAGGGGATGAGGAGAGTGGGCCGGGCCAGGGATGGGCTTGGGATTATTTAAATGGAATTTGGTGAGAAATAGAGGGGATGGGCCGCAGGGAAAATCAATGAGGAAGAGGGAAAGGAAGGCCGGGCTTGGGTTTAAAAAACAAAATAGATTAAGTTTATGGAAAAATAAGTGAGTGGGCTGAGGGAATTTGCTGGGCCGCAGGAAAATTTAATTTAAAGGAAAGAATGGAAAAAGGCCGAGGTGGTGAATATTAGAGAAAGGAAAATGGGGTAATGGGCTGAGGGGATTTATTAGAATAAATAGGATAGGGTTTGGTTTTCTTTTGAGAAAAAGGAAAATGGGGTTTAGATTTGAATATAGAACAACTAAAGTTAAAAATCTAGAGATATAGTAATATAGGATAAATATTGTGATGAAGAATAAATCTATAGTTTGGGTTTGGGCTAAAAAAATTTAAAATAAATAATAAAGACAAACTGTATAAGTTAAAGAGAAATACGTTTTATTGGTATAAAAAGGGCTGGGTGTTACAAAAACTAGGGTTTAACCCTGCATAAAAAAAACAACTGAGATCGACTCACGTGTTCCGACGTAACCCCTTAAAACAAGTTCTTAACACTTATAAAAGGAAAAAAGGGATTAAATACAAAGACAGCTCCCATTTTGGGGCGCCTCACGTGTTCCCACGTGACCCCTTAAAACTAGTGTTTAGCACTTTCAAAAGGAAAAGGTGCATAAATCCAAAGACAGTTCCCATTTGGGACGCCTCACGTGATCCCACGCGGCCCCCTAATAGTACTTAACACTTTCAAAAGGAAAAGGGGAATAAATCCAAAGACAGCTCCCATTTTGACGCGCCTCGCGTGATCCCACGTGACCCCCAACAGTGCTCACCACTTATAAAAGAAAAAGGGAATAAACCCAATTCTCAGTGCCCAATTCTCAGGCGCCTCACGTGCCACACGTGAGTGCTCCAAATTCCAGTGTTTAACACTGCTTTAGAGCATCACGTGGAAGCACATGAGCGCCGAGCAGATATTAGTGTTTAACACTATGAGAGGCCAACCTTAGCCCAAATTAGTCAAGTCTCCCAAGGCCGAAACCCCTTTGATCATGAATCAACCGAGCCTCCAATACTCAGGTCATCCCAAATCGATCTTAGTTCCAAAGATGACTAATGATCTCCTAACAGATGGTATCTAAAATGGTGTTCATGGTGTTCGTTCCACCATGATCTTTTCCTTCAATCTGGAATTCGGTTCAACGGTACATCTCTCCATAACTCTGATAATGTCGTTGTAATTCTTCAACGTCTTCAGAGAGGTGGAGGGTCCCGACAGCCAACAGTTCTTGGGTACATTCCCAAACCCATGAGCATATCACAATGGACCGCAATGTCCTTAACTAGTTATGGAAAGCAACGTCCTTAAACTAGTTGTGGACCGTAACGTCCCTAAACTAAACCCTCATACCAAAAATGGTGGTCTATGGACCGTAACGCCCTTAAACTAAAGCACCAGAGCCCAAATGCTCTTTTGTTGGGTCTGAATGATCCAAAACCCCTGCTGAGTAGATCTTAGTCTAAAATTAGACTAACGTATCCTCAACAAACATTTAAGTTGGTCTTAATCTCAAACGAGATTAACGATCTTTAAATCAAACCAAATCCAAATCTAAGAAAATACGGATTTGGACTAATCCACGCCCTACGGGCGACAACACAAATTAATCTCCGTATACAATCCACGGACAGCCAAAAATAAAACAAATACACACGACATGAAGTGAACATCTGGAGCAGGAGAAAGTGGTTATCGCTACGCGGTAACGTAATTAACTGCAGGAGCTTGCGCCTGCAAAGAAGAGCGTCCCCACAATCAAAAACCTCTCACAGTGAGGGGGAATCTGACGAAGTCTGCTACCATGGTCGCATCCGTCTAAACCTCCGAAACACGGTGCCATAAATCAACTTGCATCTTCGGAGAGGTGGACGGGTAAATCCAAATAGCATCTGCGCCCCCAAATTCAGGCAAGACGACCTACGCGGTTTCGTCTCTGTTTTCGGTGGTAAACAGATTCTGGCACGCCCGGTGGGACATCTTCCTCTTTCCACTCCACACATCGTGTGTCGTGTTCGCGAACGAATCTCGGTTTAATATGGTTGCCCCTGGATTCGAGGTACTAAGATTTGGTGTCTTGCCCCATGCAGAAGAGAAGATGGCATCGACGGCTTCCAACTGCACCAATTGCAACAGCAACTACCACTCCGTCCCTGTTGGAGGAGTGACTTATGGGCCCCAAGTGGCCTCCATCTTTGCGATGCCAGTGGAGCAGGTGACTCGGGCCACCACCGGATTGTTCTTCGGGACCATGCTCCCACCAATGAGCTTCAATACTTCGGTGACATCACATGATGCTCCAAAGAAGTCGGTCTTCGATTGGCTTGCAACTACCACGGTCCCTCTCAACAGGTCGACCAATTCCAACGCCTCAGTTTTTAACAGACTGGGCCAAGGCTCCAATGAGCCCGTAAAGAGGCCTGCAATACCTGAAGGGTTTATCCCGAAGCGGATAGCCATTCCAGCTCCAGTAGACGAAGTCGTCAAAGGGGCTTCTCCTGCTAAGGGATCAGTCTTCGCGAGACTGGCCGTTCCAACTCCTGCTATGGGTGAGGTCTTTATAAGTGCTTCCCCTATTCGAAAGTCAGTTTTCGACAGGTTAGACGTTCCCTCTCAACGGACGTCAGTCTTCGATAGGTTGGCACCAACAGCGGCCTCTCATCAAAACAAGGGGCATGACGAGGTCGCTTCTACAACTGAGGTGATCCCATCCGCAAGATATGCTCGACGTCGCCACTGGCGCCGAGTGAGGAAAGCTGGGGGCAACTCTCCTTCTGGACTTACCCCACCAGCTCCAACGGTGGAAACTGACGCTGCTGTTCCAACTGGGAACAGTTTCGAGCTACTCAGGAGGGTGCGCAAGAACTCTCCAACCGCCATACTGAAGAAGTCTCCTCCGCCTGTCGAAAACACAATACAGGTGAAGCCGGAACAACCTCCTCAGCGGTTGTCCTCCAAGATCCACAGAGTTTGGCGGAAAGTCCAAGACTCTGTAATTGACAAAGATTACTCTCGCCGACTGAAGAAGACAAAGGCTCGGCAAGAGGAGGACCATCCAGCCGCTATACCACAAAAGGTATCATCTGCATGGGTGCCTGCCGCAACGGCCTCCTCAACCCCGACCTCCCACAAGAGGAGAAAGCCAGAGAAGATCCCCCTGCCCACGGTAAATTTCAAAGGCAGTGGACCCAAACGTCCTAAGTCTGGGGGCATGGTTGTGCATACCGTCTACATGGCATCCGAAAAAGAGGATAGTCGTGCTTCCGTGAGTCATCTACCACTCACACGGTCTGTGACGAAAACTCAAGAGCAACAACAAAAGCTCCAGGAGATGTTGACAAGGATGGCCGCACTTACTGGGCAGAAAGAAAGCCCGAAAGTATCGTCGGAACAACGCCAAGAGCAGAAGACCGACACCGAATTCTTACGGAAGGTTCTTGAAAAGAAAGACAAAGAGGCCGCGGAACAAGCGGCTAATATAAAACAAATGGCGCTTCTGTTCCAAGACATGGTGGGGATGATGATCCAGCCAGATCCTCCGGCCGAAGACTCTCCAATGATCATTGAAGACGACAGAGGGGAGACATCAAATCCTCCTCCGGTTTTATCAGCAGCCAAGGAGGAGACGATCTCCAAACCTACCCTTGATGACTACATAGCTCAACAAATACGAGCTCATCAAGCGAACGAAGCGGCAGGACAAGTCGTCAGAACTGGAAGACCTTATCCAGGCTGGTACGACCAAATTAAGTACCCGCCAGGATATACGATCCCCAAATTCCATGTGTATAAGGGGATGGGCAATCCGCATCAGCACGTTGCTCAATTCAGAGCTTTGTGCGGTAATACTGGAGACGATGACAAACTGTTGCTTCACCAGTTTGTTGGCAGCTTGTCGGAGACGGCATTTGAATGGTACTCCGAGCTTCCAAATGACTCTGTCAAGACATTTACGGAGATGGAACTACTGTTCACACAGCGGTTCGCAAGCGCAAGCGAGCGCACCCCAATCACGGCATTAATCAACGCCAGAGTGAAACCGGGAGAGATCTGAGTTCAATACGCAATTCGGTGACGTAACCTATGGTCAAAGTGTGAACAGCGCATAGAAGAAGCTCCTGCTGTGGGCATGTTCGTAGGGACCCTTGATCCTCAGGCAACTATATCCCAGTTTATGATGTTCTTCAAGCCGACCACCTTCCGAGCCTTGATTGATAAACTGGCCCAAATGGACCAGATGGGCCATAGGTCGTCCTCTTCAAAGACAGATCTTCGGAATGAAAAAGGTAAAGCGAAAGCGACCTTCGTCGCCAACGCTTAACAGCAACCGAGTGACATGAAACCGGTCGTTCGCCAAAGCAACAAACCAAGAGCCCTCGAAGAGAAGTTGAGACGTCCTTACTCGTTCCCCTGGGATAAAACGAGTAGATTGTTCGAGCTGGCAGTGCGCAACAGACTCATCACTCTGCCGGATCCGAGACGCCCGCTGCAATCGGGCGACGTCAACAATCACAATTACTGCCCCTACCACCGAATAATGGGCCACCCAATCGAAGATTGGTACGTCTTCAAAAACTGGGTTGAAGACCAGTACCAACAGGGCAAGTTTGCGCTGTCCAAAAACTGGAAGGTAAACCCGTGACAGCAGCACGCTCCTAAAAAGATGGATACGCCGGGGGGATCATGCTCATTTGTAGAAGAAGCTCCGTGGGAAGTCGTCCTTTCGGCTAAAACTAAAAGAAGGCTGAAGGATCTTCAAGCATGTCCGGCGATTAGGTGGAAAAGCCCGTTGGAGCCTGAGATTATCAACGGAATGCTGAAACCGCGCCCAACGCTGAAAGTTGGTAACGACGGGCAAAACCTCCAGGCCAAGCTACCGAAGTCTTCAAAGAAAAAGAAGAAGGACAAGAAGCCCGTGAAGCTCAACGACAATCGTACGGGTCTGCAGAAATACATCGATGCACTGGAGGAATACAATCAAAAGGCACGGACCCCGGTCACACTAGAAGAATTCTTCAAGCACGTTCTTAAGAACGGAAATAGTGGCATTGATGAAGGAGACGATTTTTCAGAAGAACCCAAGGATTATGTGGCGAGTTGCCACATGATCTCTCACTCGTTAATAAGTGGCAAAGAAGCTCCTGACGTAGAGAAACTGGGGGCAGATCCAGAACCAAAATCCATGGAACCGTCAGATGACCTCATCGACAAGCTCTTCAAAAGAGCAAAGCGGATCAAGAACGTGAAGCGGCCATTTACGAAAAGGCCAAGCGTCGGTGTCAGGCTGAAAAAGCTCCGGTAACGAGAAGCCATAAAGTATCTCAACCGGATCGAAGCGCCCTTGCCACCAGCAAGAGCAGAATCAAGATAAGGAAGCAGTTCGTCAAAGCTCTATCAGTGGAAATGAAACTGCCACCTTTCAAAAAAAATCCTTCCGGGAGTATGTGCTCCGACGAACCGGAGGTACATCCGAAGTACTGCTTGTATCATCGGAGGGTCGCACACCCTACCGAAGAGTGCAAGGCCTTCAGAAGTAGTGGCAGGGATACGTTGCCCACCGACAACACTTCATGAGAATAAAGCGTAAAGCCCGTCGGGAGCAGAGAAGCACGACAGATGAGCATAAAAGAACAGCCGGTAACTGTCATATGGTTGATGCCATCCCAACGAAAGGGAAGTCTCAAGTGCTTACCTTCGGGAGCGGTTCAGACGAGGAAATGGCCCTTGGCCCTCTCTTCAAGAAATCCACCTCTGGAAGATAAGAGAAAATGAGGAACTGTGAGAACATTCAGCTGCGTAACCGTACGTTGCTTGAAAAGAATCTCGGACCCTCATACAAAGGTTCAGGCAAAAGAGACAAAGGAAAGGAAAAGGTCCCTGAGAAGATTGCCCTCGATGATAGAGTCATCGAAGAGCTTACAGCCAAGGACCCGCCCAAGAAGAACAAGGTAGATTACAATGTCCTGGCACATCTGAGAAAGATACCCCCACAATTGAGTATCTTGGATGCCCTTCTCCTGTCTAAAGAGGCACGAGATTCCCTGATCGAGGCGTTACAAGAGCCCGGCCAGTTTCAAGCCTTCCTGGCGGAAGAAAAGATGAAGGACGAACTGGAAGAAGTCCACACGGCTGATATCACCTTCAGCGATGAAGACCTCCTTCTCGGAACGTGCGAGCACAACCGTCCGCTTACGTAACCGGTTATTGTTAAGATATCAAGATAGGGAAGATCCTGGTCGACAACGAGTCCTCCGTCAACCTTCTCAACGTAAAGGTGTTGAAGGAGATTTGCATGAACGTACAGCACCTAACTCGGGATAAAATTACCATCTCCGGCTTTGACTCCCAATCATCACAAACGCTCGGGTCTGTAATACCGACATTACGCTTCTGGCTGCTCATCACTGACATCAAGTTCCATGTTATTGACGCCAAGACTTGCTATAACGCTACGCTTTGCTCGGCAGGCCTTGGTTACATGAGTACAACATCATCCTTTCTACACAACATCAGTGTATGAAATACTTCAAGGATGGCCTCGAGTACACAGTTACAGGGGACCTGAACCCATTCTCCGTAAATGAAGTCCGCAAATATGAAGACGCCAAGTACTTCTTACCAGACTTCGAAGACATGGAAAGATGTCGCAAACCGGAGAATAAACAAAAAGCCATCGCCACTGTCCCGATCTTTGGGAGCGATACCTAGGAGGACGATATGGTCTACTCGGGACAACCCTAAGGCAATAGGACGAACCATCTACTCCTATTCTAGTCTTTGGCAGTGACTCTGAGGACAAGACCAACACAGTGTTCTCCGTCCGCTCGTCAATACAGACCTTTGCTGGAGCTGACCAGAGCTTACAAATAACCATGGTTCCGCAACAGCATTACAAAGAACTTGATGCACTTGATACGTACAGCATGCAAGAGCTGCAAACCTTGTACGTCCCTCCTAAACAAAAGGGTGAGAAGGCGGTCCTTTTCTATCAATCCACGGAGATCAAGGTGGAGAAAGAAGTATGGCACGGTGCTGAACCTGCGCTTGACAGACTTCAACCAATCCGTCTGCCCAGATACTACGCAGAGGGACTGAAATGGCTATTAAGATGCCAAGGCGTACCCTTCAAACAGACTGCTCGACAAGCCCAGTTCTATAACAAGATTTGGGATATTCCCGGGACTCAGCAGAAGATACCCAACGGAAGAATGGAGACGACTGGCCTTGGACACGTTCAGTCCAAGAAACGAGAGCGATTCCATGTCTGCCATGTCATAAATAACTCCGGTGGAGAAGCGAATGCATTTCCAGATAGCGTTGATGTCGAACCAGAGCGAGATTCCGCCGTGAGGATACCAAGCCCGTCATTCGAAGAACAGATTGCCAAGCTGATAAAGGAAGCGGGTCAAAAGGTTCGGGACGACCATAGCCGCGAAATGGCCATTTACGAGAAAGCCATGATGCAGCGTATCATTCAACAGGCTACGGAATGAGAAGACGACAATGCCCTTCACCATCAGCCCGCTGTGCGCTCTCGCGACAAGGAAAAAGTCCGACGTAGAAGCAATGACAAGATCAAGAATGGGGACGGTGTTCAAAGACAGCGAAGCGGATCCAAGAAGCCACGCGAGCGAGGAAAAGTCAGCCGGAACCCGTCTTTTATGAAGAAGATGGGTCGAAAATACTCTTTCCCTCAAGACAAGACAAGGAAAATATTCAACCTTGTCACGAAGCATCAAATGATGACACTCCCGGAATCTCGATACCCCGAACAGATAAACAAGGTCCATCACCCAGATTATTGCTCCTACCACCGAGTAGTGGGACATCCTCTTGAAGACTGCTTCACCTTCAAAGACTGGGTTGAAGATCAGTATCAGCAAGGCCGGTTTGCTCTATCCGACAGTTGGAGGGTAGCCCCGTCACGAAAGCATGAGCCGAGAGCAACCTACACTGCGAGGGAAAGTCTAGATCAGTATCGAGCTTGGAAACGAGCTCGCACCTGCCATATGATAACATTCTCAAAAGAGGGAAAGCACGAGAATATGGACGACCTCTCCCGATGCTTCGCAAATGAAGATGAGAATGAGGTGATCTCAGAATTTCCACCGGCGCTAAAAAAACTGGAAGATAGAATACACACCACAGCAGACAACCTGAGAAAAATCGACTTGGGGACAGCAAACGAGCCAAGGCCAACGTTCGTCAGTAAGCTACTGTCTGAGAAACAGCTGGCTACGTTAAAAGACGTGCTTATGCGATATAAAGACCGCTTCGCATGGAACTATTCCGAAATGCCGGGATTAGATCCAGAAATAGCTGTGCATAAATTGGCGATATCGCCGGACGTCAAGCCAGTCAAACAGGCGCCAAGAAGAATGCGGCTCGAGTTTGAGATGAGTATCAATGCCGAAGTCATGAAGCTAATCGACTCCGGCTTTATCCAAGAAGTTCAATACCCTGACTGGGTCGCCAATATCGTTCCGATAATGAAGAAAAATGGGACAGTACGCATCTGCGTAGATTTTCGGGATCTCAACAAAGCTTGTCCGATGGATGACTTCCCAGTGCCTGTTACCGAGCTGATGATCGATAACACATCCACCCATGAAGTCTTCTCCTTCATGGACGGATCCTCAAGGTACAACCAAATCAAGATGCATCTTGAAGACCAAAAGCACACTGCTTTCCGGACTCCGCTGGGCATATTTTGCTATAAAGTGATGCCCTTCGGTCTGAAGAACGCTGGCGCTATCTACCAGAGGGCCATGACAAAGATCTTTAACGACCTCATATACGAGATTGTCGAATGTTATATTGACAATCTCGTGGTGAAAAGCAAATCGTACGAGGAGCACTGGGAGCATCTGAAGATAGTGTTTCAGCGCCTTCGAAAGTACAACCTGAAGATGAACCCTCTGAAATGCACATTTGGAGTATCCTCAGGCAAATTCCTGGAATTCATCGTACGACATCGAGGCATCGAAATAGACCCGTCAAAGATCAAGACGATTATGGAAATGCCTTCACCAAGAACTCTCAAGCAACTACGGTCTCTCCAAGGAAAGCCCGCGTATATCCGACGGTTCATAGCTAACCTTTCCGGTAAATGCCGCCCTACAGTCATCTAATGAAGAAGGGGACTCCGTTCGTCGGGGATCAAAAATGCCAAAACGCACTGGACGAAATCAAGCAATATCTGCAGAACCCGCCAGTATTGACCGCTCCAGTCAAGAGAAAACCCCTCATCCTGTACACAACAGCCTTTGAAGGTTCTTTAGACGCGCTATGGGCATAAGAGAACGACCAGGGGAAGGAGAGAGCTCTCTACTATTTGAGTCAAGTTCTCCTGGGGGCAGAAAACAATTACTCTCCCATCGAAAAGCATTGCCTGGCACTGATCTTCACGGTAACGAAGCTCCGACATTATGCCTTAGCACATGAGGTTCATCTCATACCAAAGGTAGATCATCTCAAGTATTTAATGTCAAGAGCCATATCAAGAGGAAGGCTTGCCAAATGGACCCTCCTCTTGATGGAGTTGTCAATAGTATATCGACCCCTCAAAACAATAAAAGGCCAGGCCATCGCTGACTTTCTTGCTGAGCATCTGATACTAGCTAATTCTCCCTTAAACTACAAGTTGCCGGACGAACACGCGTTTGACGTAATCGACGGGGAGAAAGAAGGGAGTGATACCCGATGGGAACTCTACTTCGATACGGCATCATCTACGAAGAGGCGGAAGCAAAGCACCCTCATAATCAAAGCCGGAGTAGGCCTTATCTTTGTGACTCCACAAGGAGGGATAATACGTTTTGCCATTTCCTTAACGGAGCCAAGAACAAACAACGAAGCGGAATATGAAGTTTTGATAGCAGGTCTCGAGGTCGCCATTGACATGGGAATCGAAAACCTCCTCATATATGGAGACTCCCAGCTGGTCGTTAGCCAAGTAAATGGCGACTATCAGACGTGTAAGCCAGAGCTGGTAGAATATGGCAAAAGAGTGCAGCAATTGCTCTCTCAAATCCCCTCCTACGTCCTAGAAAGCATACCACGAGTGAAAAATAGCAAGGCAGATGCGTTAGCCAAACTCGCTAAAGAACTGGCCGACGAAAACCTCGATGACGTAAGGATCATTGTGCAAAGCCGCCGGATTCTCGCGCCAGCAGAAATGTCTCTGGAGTCGTCTGAAGAAAAGGAAGCGGACGAACAAGAGGCATTCCAAATAGAGGACGAAGAAAAGGCTAAGGATTGGAGAGAAGTCTTCATAGACTACTTCAAATCCTATCGAATGCCCGAAAATGCATCTTCAAGACATCAGCTCATGAAACGAGCTCTGTATTTCGCCTTCGTCAATGATACTCTATATAAGAGATCATTCGACTATCTGTGACTGAGATGCCTGCGACCAGAAGAAGCAAGGAGAGTCGTCCAAGAAACTCATGACGGACTCTGCGGTTTCCATCAAGTTGGGCCAAAGATGAAGCTGAAGATCAAAAGAATGGGCTATTATTGGCCCACGATGATTCAGTACTACCTCAAATATGCGAAGCAGTGTCACTCGTGCCAAATTCACGGGGACTTCATCCACCAGCATCCGAATCCGCTACACCCGACATTGGCTAGCTGGCCATTCGAAATGTGGGGAACCGATATAATCGGGCCCATCAAACCAGCATCATCCAAGGGACATCGATTCATAATAGCAACAACTGATTACTTTTCTAAGTGGACAGAAGTAATACCGTTAAGAGAGGTGAAGACGGAAAACATCCTCCATTTCTTCAAAACACATGTCATCTACCGGTTCGGTACTCCGCGACGAATCATCTCGGATAATGGGCCGGCCTACAGAAGCCACAAGGTCAGCTGATTCGCACAGCAATATAAAATAGATTGGAGATATTCTTTAGTCTATAACCCATGAGCTAACGGTCTAGCTGAGGCTTTCAACAAGACCTTGACGAAAATCATAAAGAAAACGGTGTCCAGAAACAGAAAAGATTGGCACGAAAGATTGCATGAAGCTTTCTGGACTTATCGGACCACGTTCAAGACAGCCACGAATACAACGCCATTCGCGTTGGTATTCGGAATGGAAGCGGTTCTCTCCTCAAAGATAGAGCTACCCTCTTTACAAGTGGCGGTCCGACATGAGCTGACGAATCAAGAAAATGCCCACCTTCGGCTTGAGGAACTTGATGCCCTTGATGAAGCTCGTCTCATGGCGCAACAAAATCTGGAAGCTCACAAAATAAGGATGACGCGCTCATACGAAAGACTGACTAAGCCGAGAACATTCCGCCAAGGCGAACTCGTGCTAGTCATAAAAAGACCTATGATCCCCAACCATGCCAAACGGAGGAAATTCGAGCCGAACTATGAGAGCCCATACATCATAGACAAGGTCTACCAAAACAGGGCCTACTTGCTCATGGATATGCATGGCGAAAGACCTTTCCGGCCAATAAACGGCTGGCTCCTTAAGAAATACTACGCTTGACAAGCCACGGCTCATGTTAATGATGGATGACGACGCTCGTGTCCGCTCGCTATCTTTCTGGGTCCAAACTCTATAAGTAGTATCCGGCGAAACCTTGCCTCAAAATCCCAACGAACCGCAACGTCCTTAAACTAGCTGCGGACCGAGATGTCCCTAAACTAACAACGGACCGCAACGTCCTTAAGCTAGCAACGGACCGCAACGTCCTTAAACTACCAATGGACCGAGATGTGCTTAAATTAACATTGGACCGAGATATCTTTAAACTAACAACGGACCGAAATGTCCCTAAACTAACAACGGACCGCAACGTTTTTAAACTACCTATGGACCGAGATGTCCTTAAACTAATAATGGACCGAGATGTCCTTAAACTAACAACAAACAGAGATGTCCCTAAACTAACGACGTCGCCTCAAACACGGCAATAGTGGAATGCAAGTCTACAAGTCCCAGCGGTGAGGACTGCAACTCAAATCCTACCGGCAAAAAAATGGGTCACATGCGACGAAACTATTCTCGAGAGTTTTATCGCCAAAAAAAACGGTACGTCCACAAGCGAAATGGACACGGATGAAAACCCGAAAGGGCGCCGTGAGTAAAAACAGCTGGGCTACCGGCGAGCTTGTGAAAACCCGAAAGGGCGCAATCTCGTTGTTTAAAAAAAACAAAAAAAAACAGTACATCCAAAAGCAAAATGGGCGCGGATGAAAACCCGAAAGGGCTCCGTAAGTAAAAACAGCAGAACTGCTGGCGAGTTCGTGAAAACCCAAAATGGCGCAGACTTGTAAAAAAAAGTTCATGCACCCTTGTGAGGTCCTCTCGACCTTGTGAGGAGAAAGCACCTGCGTGAGATCCTTACGACTCACAAGGGAGCAACACACTTAGGGATCCCCACCATTCTTAAGGAGAAATTATACTTACGAGATCCTCACGACTCGTAAAGAGAATTCCCCCTATGAGACCCTCATGGCTCGTAGGATTCAAAAGCCTTAAGCTACAGGGATCTGAACCTGTTCTTAAGCCATCACACTCCCTAAGTTGTCCTACAAGCAGTTCAATATTGATCCTTGTATACAATCCACGGGCATAAATAAACGTTTCCCCACCAAGTCCCACCGACGACGAGGAATGTCCTCATGGGGTGAACGACACTTGTAAGTCCTCCCGACTTATAAGGAGAAAACACTCTTGTAAGATCCTTACGACTTATAAGGAGAAAACACTCTTGTAAGATCCTTACGACTTATAAAGGAACACACACTTAGGAATCCTCACGACTCTTAAGGAGAAAACACACCTACGAAATTCTCACGACTCGTAGGGAGAAACACCTTTATGAGACCCTTACAGCTCATGAAGTCAAAAGCCTTAGTCGACAGGATCCTAACCCTGTTTGCTAAGCTACCTTTGTTCGAATCGACAAAGACAAATGATGATTCGCTCCTGGCAACAATCCCAGTGGTAGCAATGCTGATGCCTAAATTGGTATCAAATTCCAAGTCCTTTCACGGCAAGTGATGATTCGCTCCTGACCATATTCCAGTCGCAGCGATGCTGATGCTAAGATTGGTATCAGATCTCAAGTTCCATACTCGCGGCAAAAATCAGCGAGTCAAAAATGCATATGAAATAGCCGAAATGATGGGCAACTCACAATAAAAATCAGCGAGTAAAATATATGCATATAAAAATAGCCGAAATGATTGGGCAACCCGCAATAAAAAGTAGCGAGTAAAGAAAAGAAAAGAAAAATAGCCGAAATGATTGGGCACCGCGAAAAATAGCCGAAATGATTGGGCAATCGCGACTTTCGCGATATAAAAAGCTGAAATGATAGAGCATCGCGGAACGAAATAAAAAATGAAATGAAACTTTTGCCCTACAGGTGAGATCACATCGACCCCTATATACAATCCATAGGCACAAGCGAAAAAGGAACCACATTGTCCCTCCAGGCTTCGTCAAAAGGAAGCTAGATCACGATGGCTACATCTACAGCCTAGAGATTAACAGCGGTGTTTCTTCTTACTCTAGCAGGATGCAGACGCGACGTCAACAAAACGGAGCAATGGCAAAGTCCCTAGTTCCAAATCTCGACGGTTCACAGACAACCTAGAGATCAACAACGGCGTTTCTTCTCACTCCAGCAGGATGCAGATGCTACGTCAGTAAAACGGAGCTACGGCAAAGTCCCCCAGTTTCAAATCTCGACGGTTCACAGACAGCCTAGAGACTACCTTGGAGCCACGGCAAAGCCCCCTAGTTCCAAATCTCGACGGTTCACAGACAGCCTAGAGACTACCTCGGAGCGACGGCAAAGTCCCCTGGTTCCAAATCTCGACGGTTCACAGACAATCTAGAGACAACCTCGACATTCGTTGCAATATTGCAGACACAGTGTCAACAAACGAGGCCAAGGAAAATCCCTCGCTTCAAGGTCTTGACGGCAACTCAAATAAGACCTGAAAAGACTATCGGAGATCATCCCACACCAGCGCGGAGTGGTCATGACTCATCGGGGCTCTTAAATTGAGCCTAACCTCAAGTAAAAAGCGACATGGAATATCTCTAACGCTTGCTCTTTCGACGGTAATATCACCTGGACTTGAAGACGTCTTGTCCAGCCCCCGAAGGGATCAGAGACACGACAGTCGCGGGGCTACTTGAACTGCAAGATTGCGTATCGAGAAATATATCGGCCAACACGACGGTACGACGGGTAAAAAACCCCAGTACCACAGACCCTAACGGATTTCTATTAGCAGGAGTTAACTGTGACGTTAGGACATCCTTGCGAGAACTTCTCAATTCGTCTCGACTCGTAAGGAAATTAGTGTCCTTGCAAGAACTTCTCGATTCGTCTCGACTCATAGGGAAAAGCCTTAGGCAATGGGGATAAGGACATGTTTCCTAAGCACTGGGGCCCTGCAAATCGGTTCAAGATGGACTATTGCATACTATTCACGGGCCATACTCTCCGAAGTCGAATATTGACAAGGAGGGAAACAACCACTTACGAGTCCTCTCGACTTGTAAGGGGGAAAATTCTTTTGTGAGATCCTTACGACTCTCAAGAGAAAACGCACTTAGGAGTCCTCACGACTCCTAAGGAAAAAATACATCTACGGGATCCTCTCGACTCATAGGGAGAAAACCCTTTACGAGACCCTCACGGCTCATAAAGTTGAAAAGTCTTAGGCGGCAGATCAGAACCTATCTTCGAAGCCATCGCTGCCCTACAAGAAGATCAAGATGGACTATCTACGGGCCACACTCTCCAAAGTCGAATACCGATAAGAAGGGGAACAACCACTTATGAGTCCTCTCGACTTGTAAAGGAAAGAAATTCTCTTGCGAGATCCTTACGACTCTCAAGAGAAAACGTACTTAGAAATTCTCACGATTCCTAAGGAGAAAATACACTTACGGGATCCTCTCAACTCGTAGGGAGAAAAGTCTATATGAGATCCTCACGGCTCATAAAGTTGAAAAGTCTTAGGCGGCAAATCTGAACCTGTTTCCTAAGCTATCGCTTCTCGATTCGTCTCGACGTAGGGAAAATAATGTCTTTGCGAGAACTTCTCGATTCGTCCCAACTCGTAGGGAAAATAACGTTCCTGCGAGAACTTCTCGACTCGTCTCGACTCGTAGGGAAAATACGTTCCTGCGAGAACTTCTCGACTCGTCTCGACTCGTAGGGAAAATAACGTTCCTGCGAGAACTTCTCGACTCGTCTCGACAAAAAGTCTTAGGCTACAAGGACTCTAAACTTGTCCCCTAAACACTCAATTCTAAAGCCATGCATAACTCTGCACTACTTCACCCACGCACATGCTTACGTGGGCAAAGTAATGGGGGCATTTGTTCCCGCCAAAATTTTCGGCCAAGAGCTATTTGTTTCCTTATAACCCTTATAAAAAAGGGAGAGAGGAAAGAGGAAAAGAATGTACAGTCAGGCATCGCGTGTAAAACATGTGGGCGCTCATATGCAAAGAACATAAATAATCAAGGGCCAAACAGGCATCACGTGTAAAACACGTGAGCATCTATATACAGAGTATATAGGCGCCTTCCTAAAACAAATAACAGGCCAGAGAAGCTCACGTGTTAGCACGTGATGCTCGTTGTTGGGCTTAACATCATGAGGGTCACGTGCCACACGTGACATTCCTGAACATCAGCTCACGTGCCAACACGTGATGCTTTTCTCTGGAACTGCTGCATATAAGCAAACCGGTTTAATGCTATAAGGTCAAGTGCCACACGTGAGGGTTCCTAATGCCTTCTGAGCCGATGGAATTAAATTCTAAATAAGAAGGATCAAAACCCTATTTGGAAAATATCTCCTTAGATCTTTCTAAACAAGAAAGATTACGCTATGTAAATCAGAGCACCGTTGGATTAAAAATCCAATGGTAATTAAAAATCACCAGGCTACAGAACAAGCTCTGTATGGGAAAATATTTCCCCGATCTTTCTTAACAAGAAAGATTACGCTCTGTAAAACAAAGCACCGTTGGATTAAAAATCCAATGGTGATTAAAAATCACCAGGCTACAGAATAAACTCGGTATGGAAAAATATTTCCCCAATCTTTCTAAACAAGAAAGATTACGCTATGTAAAACAGAGCACCGTTGGATTAAAGATCCAATGTTGATTAAAATCACCAAGCTACAGAATAAGCACTGTATGGGAAAATATTTCCCCAATCTTTCTAAACAGGAAAGATTACGCTCTGTAAAACATAGCACCATTGGATTAAAGATCCAATAGTAATTAAAAATCACCAAGTTACAGAATAAGCTCTGTATGGGAAAATATTTTCCCAATCTTGTTAAAAACAAGAAAAATGTCTTCTGTAAAACAGAAGTTTTTGGATCAAAGATCCAACGGTGGATAAAATCCCCAAATCAATTAAGATCTCTCAATGAAAGATTTTCTTAACTAAATCAACAAACCTGTCTCTACTATATAAAGGACCTGAGACTGAAAGGAACAAAAGAGGAGACCCCCCATAAGATTTGAGAAACAAAAAAAAGAAGAGGAGTTCACTTTGAAGAAAAGAAACCCTAGATAAGGAAAAAGAACCTAGAGATCATTTTATCTCCTCATACAAGAGTTTAACTCTTCCAAACAAAAACTTAGTTCTTCCTCTGGTTGAGGTCTGCAGAAGCAGATCTCCCCACAAATTGAGAATTTAATTTTCATCGGGGAGATTCTATCATGCAGTTCCAAAACTTAAAGGAAAGAACTAAGTTTGAAAATTTTAATTCTTCCAAAAGATATAGGAATTTAATTCCTCTGACAAAACTAGGGTTGAACCCTGCATAAAAAAAACTACTGAGATCGACTCAAGTGTTCCCACGTGACCCCTTAAAACAAGTGCTTAGCACTTATAAAAGAAAAAATGGATTAAATCCAAAGACAGTTCCCATTTTGGGGCGCCTCACGTGTTCCCACGTGACCCCTTAAAACTAGTGCTTAGCACTTTCAAAAGGAAAAGGGGAATAAATCAAAATACAGTTCCCATTTGGGACGCCTCACGTGATCCCACATGACCCCCTAATAGTGCTTAAATCTTTCAAAAGGAAAAGGGGAATAAATCAAAAGACAGCTCACATTTTGGGGCGCCTCGCATGATCCCATGTGACCCTCAACGGTGCTCACCACTTATAAAAGAAAAAGAGAATAAACTCAATTCTCAGTGCCTAATTCTCAGGCGCCTCACGTGTCACACGTGAATGCTCCAAATTCCAGTGTTTAACACTGCTTTAGAGCCTCATGTGGAAGCACGTGAGCGCCGAGCAGATATTAGTGTTTAACACTATGAGAGGCCAACCTTAGCCCAAATTAGTCAAGTCTCCCAAGGCCGAAACCCCTTTGATCATCAATCGACCGAGCCCTCCTATACTCAGGTCTCCCCAAATCGATCTTAGTTCCAAAGATGACTAATGATCTCCTAACAGATGGTATCTAAAATGGTGTTCATGGTGTTCATTCCACCATGATCTTTTCCTTCAATCTGAAATTCAGTTCAACGATACATCTCTCCATACCTCTGATACATGTCGTTGTAATTCTTCAACATCTTCAGAGAGGTGGAGGGTCCCGACAGCCAACAGTTCTTGGGTGCATTCCCAAACCCATGAGCATATCACAATGGACCGCAATGTCCTTAAACTAGCTATAGACCGTAATGTCCTTAAACTAGCTGTGGACCGCAACGTCCCTAAACTAAACCCTCATACAAAAAATGGTGATCTATTGACCGTAATGTCCTTAAACTAAAACAACAGAACCCAAATGCTCTTTTGTTGGGTCTGAATGATCCAAAACCCCTGCTGAGTAGATCTTATTCAAAAATTAGACTAACGTATTCTCAACAAACATTTAAGTTGATTTTAATCTCAAACGAGATTAACGATCCTTAAATCAAACCAAATCCAAATCTAAGAAAATACGGATTTGAACTAATCCACGCCCTACGGGCGACAACACAAATTAGTCTCCGTATACAATCCACGGGCAGCCAAAAATAAAACAAACACACACGACATGAAGTGAATATCTGGAGCAGGAGAAAGTGGTTATCGCTACGCGGTAACGTAATTAACTGCAGGGACTTACCCGTGCAGAGAAGAGCGTCCCCACAATCAAAAACCCCTCACAGTGAGGGGGAATCTGACGAAGTCCGCTAGAATGGCCGCATCCGTCTAAACCTCCGAAACACGATGCCATAAATCAACTTGGCATCTTCGAAGAGGTGGACGGATAAATCCAAATGGTATCTGCCCCCAAATTCAGGCAAGACGACCTACGCGGTTTCGTCTCTGTTTTCAGCGGTAAACAGGTCCTTTACGTCAATGGATCATCTACCGAGGATGGGAGCGGTGCCGGCCTCATCATTCGAGGACCGAACGAGGCAGAGATGGAGTATTCTTTGAAACTCGAATTCAAAGTCTCAAACAACGCCGCGGAGTATGAGGCCCTGCTAGCTGGACTACGAATCGCTTTCGAAGTGGGGCTGAAGACGATCCGAATCCACGGTGACTCCGCCCTGGTCGTAGGCCAGGTGACTGGCCATTTTGAGGCACGGGAGCCACTGATGGTGAAATATTTAGCCGAGGTAAGAAGACTACAAAAAGACTTCGACAAAGTTCAAATGGAGCGGATCCCCGGCACCTGAACGACTAGGCCAACACTCTGAGCAAGCTAGCTTCCTCCTATACAGCTAACAACAAGAGAAATATCCTCTTCGAAGTTTTGCCACGGCCCAGCATGGGAGACAGAGCGACAGCACTTCAAGTTTATGCTGCCCGGGAAGAAGACCGGGATTGGAGGAAGCCCCTCGTAGAATTCCTGAAGGAGAGTACGCTCCCAGAAGATCGAGGGGAAACACGCCGCCTCCGAGCCAAAGCCCGCCATTTCGTTTGGAGCAGTGGAAATCTCTACAAGAAATCATTCACTCAATCCCTGCTTCGGTGCGTTGACCACCATGAAACTGACTACGTCCTCCGTAAGGTTCACGAAGGGGTCGGCGGAGCACATCAAGGGGCCCGCGCCTTAGTCCAGAAGACGCTACTCTAAGGATACTATTGGCCGACCATTCATCAGGACGCTCAGAAGCTCATCAGAAGATGCAAGAGCTGCCAACTCCATAGCAGCATACCCCATCTTCCGGCTACCGAGCTAACGGCCTTGACCTCCCCATGGCCGTTTGTTCAGTGGGGAATGGACATGGTAGGCCAACTCCCAACTGGTACGGGGGGTATAAATACATCCTCGTCGCGGTAGACTACTTTACGAAGTGGATCGAAGTCGTCCCTATCAGAAAACCGGACGCCGCCACGACCATCAAATTCCTGCAGAACAATATAATATCCCGGTTCGGGATCCCGAGGTGTATCGTTACCGGCCACGGGACAAACTTTGAAAATGACAAAGTCAAGGGATTCTGCAGCGACTACCACGTACTCATGAAATTCGCTGCGGTCACGCATCCTCAATGCAACGGACAGGCCGAGGTCGCTAACCGGGATGTAATCCGAGATCTTCGAACTCGTCTAGAAGGAAGGCAAGGCAGTTGGGTCGACGAACTACCCCGGGTTTTATGGGCTCTATGCACATCGAAGAAGACCCCCACTAGAGAAACCCCCTTCAGCCTCTGCTACGGCACCGAGACGATGGTCCCAACAGAGATCGGACTGCCCAGTTACAGAGTCGAGCATTTCGATGACGAGGCTAATACCTTGGCGCTCCGAACTAATTTGGACATCTTGCTGGAGAAGCGAGACCGGGCACAAATCAAAGTCGCCGCTTACCAACAACAAACTGCTCGCTACTATAACGCACGAGTCAAACATCACATCTTTAAGACTGGGGATCTGGTCCTAAGGCGGAACGAGTTCGTAAACCAAAGAAAGTTGCACAAGTTTTCCCCAAAGTGGGACGGCCCATTCCTCGTCTCGAAGTATTGCCCAGCAGGGCCTATCGCTTGCAAGACACGGTGGGTCGCAAGTTTCCACGACCTTACAACGCCGAGAAGCTCAAATTGTACAAGTGAATTTGAAAATTGTATCTATGAATATATGTTTCTTCTTTGCCAAAGCGGTGTAAATTTTTTTAAGTCTTTTGAATTAGAAGAAACTTCTCCTATGTGTTTCCATCTTCCTCGGTTCAAAGGTCATGGGTTTTGTTTTATGAAAATACTCAAACACACCAAAAAGACAAAAAGGAAATAATAGTACGTCGTAAAAGGAGAATTTTATTTATCATGGGTATTATGAGCTCCTCAGCCTTACACAAAAATTAAAATTACAACAGAAGGTACAGGATCGAGAAAGCACTGCTGGTGGTATTCCGTGGAGATCTCCGCCAGCTGAGCCCTCGCCTCTTCAGCCCACTCCCGCTAATGCTGCCCACGTATCCGAGACGCCACGGAAGTACCGGGCCTTCCATCCGTCGGGCAAGGGCCCAGGATCTGCCTTTTTTGGAAACACTCCAAAAAAATGACCGCCGACCGATCATGCCTGTTCTTCGAGATAAGGCCGAGGACGTACAGCGTGTGCAACTTATCGAGCGCCTCATCCAGCAGTTCCTCGAAGAGCGGGTTGTACAGCCCCGGGGACCTCCTCCAAATTGCATACATCAGCAATTGGAGGAGAGACAACCAACGAGGAAGTAAATGGCCGAAATGGTCCTCGATGCGCTGGACCACACTCCGGTATGTCTCATTGGAGAAGGACTGGTTGTACAAATAAACGTCATCGGGAGTGACGATCTCTTCAATCATGTAGATGCGTCCGGCCATCTAAGAAAAGCAACGCTGAAAGAAACCCATCTCCTTCTCTATTTATAGCCTCAACAAAATCCCCAAGGGGCCGAAGTTTGCGCGCGCATGGGCGCGAATCCTGGGATATTTTCGACTCTTCCAATACCGAACTGCCACGTGGCGGGCATCCCGTGTCTCACGGCCAACCGAAGTCAGAACGACATGGATCTTGGAACGCCCCGCCTATGTGTTTCTGCCACGTGTCGCCCGACGGTCACTCTTCCAGATTTTCACACGCCTGGGGAGATTGACCGACGCATCGCAAAGCCCTCATCAAGAGGCCACCGAGCATCTTCCCTGCTCGGTCCATCCTTAGCGGGTAGCTCCTTCCCATCTACGCTAAGGATCAAAGCCCTCATCAAGAGACCACCGAGCAGCTTCCCTGCTCAGTCCATCCCTAGCGGGTAGCTCCTGCCCATCTACGCTAAGGAACAAAGCCCTCGTCAAGAAGCCACCGAGCAGCTTTCCTGCTCGTCTCATCCCTAGCGGGTCGCTCATACCCATCCACGCTAAGGATCAAAGCCCCCATCAAGAAGCCACCGAGCAGCTTCCCTGCTCGGTCCATCCCTAGCAGATAGCTCATGTCCATCTACGCTAAGAAACAAAGCCATCATCACGAGGCCACCAAGCAGCTTTCCTGCTCAGTCCATCCTTGGCGGTAGCTCTTGCTCATCTACGCTAAGGATCAAAGCCCTCATCAAGAGGCCACCGAGCAGCTCTCCCGTTCGGTTCATCTATGGCTAGTAGCTCACTACCCTCCTCGGCTCGTCCTTACGGGTGCCGGGATGATTTTTATAGCAAAGGTTGGAAAGGAGAAGGGTCAAGCTGAAGGGGATTTCTTCGAGTCTCAACCGGACCAGGAATCCGAGAAGAATTCTCTATGAGTTCAACACTAGCTAGCTCGGAGTTAGATGAAAACAATGCAGCGCCCCGCATACCTCGGGGGAGAAGAGCAGACGCAATCCAGCCTAAAAGGCATCCAGGTACAAGACGATCTTCTTACCCTGCACCTGATCCGCCCTCTCGTCCTTCCTAACCAAACGAAGCGAATAGTTAGGGGGAATGTGGAAGCGAGCCCGGATCGTGGTGAGCTCGTCCACATTCCTCAGGAGGGGGGCGCATCGCGAGCATTCCTGATGCGCGCTTTGGGGACCCTTCCCGTCGCCTGACCACAGGCGGTACAGGTAACCCTAACTCTACGAGGGGAATTCGACTCGGATGGGGAAGAGGAAGAAACAGCGGAAGACTCCTTATACTCTATCCTAACTATCTCAACAGACTCTTCAGAGAAAGACATCTAATCTGATTCAAAGAAGGAGTCCCTCGAGGAAAGAGCGCAAGAGATCCGACCTAAAAGACAGAGCGCCGAGCTATCTCTCGCGGCAATAGGGAAATGATGGCGAAGTGTGAACCCTGAGGGGATCCCGCCTCTATTTATAGCGTTTTGGCAAACACGTCCAACAGCGCAAATCGTTTCCCGCCAAAACAACTCTTCGCGCTCGACGGCCGTGGACGTTCCACGTGTCGCGCGACCATTGAACGCGTCCTTTCGAGCGCAGAGGACAGCGGCGACCCGTCACGTCAGCCAACCGCCGTCGGACACGTGACCTGACGCCTCAACGAACGTACGATCGAAATGCGCTCTCTCTTTAAATCACGATCTTCTCTCTGATCCGCTGACGTCATCAAAGGATATGCCTAACCGTCTCAGGAATCCGCATCGACGAGGTCTTCAACTACGAACTGAGCCCAGGTGACCGATCAGACCACTCTTGACTAAACCCATAAATAGGTCGGGACGAGAGTGGGGGGCTAATGATGATGCTCATAAGTGAGAGCTCTCCAGATCATGACGCGTGGCAGATGACGTGTCCCGATGCATACGGAAACAGGGCAAGGACTACACATTGGAGGCGTCCCCCGGGCTATCGTCCCGCTGTCTAGACCCGACCTCCGAGGATTCCCTGAACATTCCTGTGCTCGCCAAGTAAACAACCATTGGCTCCCCGCCGAGCCCTCATACATGCCGAGCTTCTCGGCCCTTTGCCTCCGAGCTATCACGGAGCCGAACCAACTCGGCCTCCCGTCCTTTTTTAGGCCTCTCGCCGAGCTAGGTTTCCTCAATTCTATCGAGCGACCTAAAACGCAGATTATAGGCGTCTCCGCCACGGCTCCGCGAATCTCGTCAGATGCGAGATATCCACCGCCCCCACGATCCCGCATTCCACGCCGTCGCATCCCCTCATTAACAAGCGTATCTCGTTATTAATGGGAGATCCCGCCATTCACGCGGGCATAACGTCAAGGGCGTAACGGCCGGCGAGGATCTCGCGCCAGCTAGCCCATGGCGACCGCTATATAAACCCCTCTCTCAGACGACTCAGGTAAAGCAATTTTTACCCAATAGGCCGCTACTCTGCCCAAATAACTCGACTAACTTGATCGTCAGAGGGTCCAAGGTGGTATAACCATCCCGGGACTTCTTTGCAGGTAGCTCGGCTTCACACCAAATCAAGCCCATTAAGATCCACACGCTTCAGGAGCTAACCCTCAAACTCAATCTCAGCCCTTCATCAACGCTGTCGGCAGATCGACGGAAGACAACATCTGAAGGAGATCTAGACCTCCATCAGATATCCATAACTTATGCCTTCAATGGATAAATAGTAGTGAGATCATTTCTACCTCATTTTCTCTTTTACTTTCCAATCCCAATCTTGTATGCCGTCGCCTTTGTATGTTTGATACAAATATTGCTTTTGCTTTTAGGGTCTAAATAGGTTTTTAACCCTCAAGGAAACCTGATGTAACATTGACAATTCTATCAGCAAGTTCTGTGTCAGATTTTGTTTGACACCGACGCTCACACCTGTCAAACACATTATAGAACATGTCCACGTTCTATAATATATTTTGTAACACCCAGTGACATTGTTGTTATTCATATTGATCGCCCGTTAGTTATGTATTTATTTTGTGTCAATTGCACAAAGCCCCCTTTAGTTTACCCCGGTACAACACTTATACCCCCTCTAATGATTTATTAGCACAAGCACTCCTTCTGTTCGTCGACCAAAACCTTCAAAAACACTCAAATTTTACTCTGAACGATACTAAAAAGTTTTAGAGTTGAAGTGGATAATTGGTTGAACTGTTTATGGCAGAATTTGAGTGTCCATAAAGGTTATCAATTATTGATAGTATAACATTATAATCAGTAGTCATCTCTTTTGTCCTTGTACCCTATCACTAAGAAATTGTTGTGTTGCTGTGCATGCATCGTGTGGTATTCTGTATGCACTTCTTGGACGAAAACCTATAAATCATGTCATAACTAATAGACAACCAAAAAAATTCCTTAATTCAGATGAAAACGGGTACTGATGACAGTAGTAAAACATTCACATCAGTTGCTTGTAATCAAAAGCAGAGAAGTAACCATTTCCAAGCTGGAATAGGAAAAAGCAGATAATGATGCATTAACATGCGAAAAAATATCGTAAGCAGGAGAGGAAGATCATAATTATGACAAACTGGCACGATAAGCAGTTAGGATTATAGGCACCAATGGAGACCTCAGTCATCTTATCAGAAGGGTAGAAGTTTTAGTGGTATCGAGATTTTATGTCTTTGATAATGAATAATTAATTACTGACCATTATAAATAACTACTTTAACCATTAAACAAACTTTAAATTGCAACTTTTAACTATTGATACTAATTACAGTTCCTTTATGGTTAAATCATGAACTCTGGTTATATATAGCCTGAAGCTCATTTTGAAGAACCGTAAATATTATTAAGACAACATCCAAGCTAACAAGATGAATGACACCATTAAGTCTACTTATTGTTTGAAATTCAATCTTGAAGAGAAGGATAAATAGATGCATAATATTAAGAGCGAAAGCGAAAGCGAAAGCAAGATTTTGATCAAGTTCAATGGCATTCACAAAAAGTCAATGAAGGCCATAAGACAAATGGCCTAGGTGAAAGAGAGGATGGAGCGCAAACTTATATATTGAGTGCATTAACTTAAAAAGCACAAAACAAATCACAAGATAAACACCGGTGACGACAAAGCGAATTTAAATGATCACACTTTATCATCTTAATAGTAACATGTGAATTATAACGATTGCGCTATCCTAAAGCAAGCAAAAGAAGTTGAAGAGAGCGGGAAGGCACATAGCACATATGTAAAGGATTACAGGCTTCTAACTTAGATGCTTATCTGGTTCCATTATCCATCCACTTTGAATATTGCCAGGCTCTAAAAGTTTCATAATCCATGTTAAAGTTTGTGAAAAAACGTCAATTTGGTATAACTCCCATCATAATACATAGAGGCAAAACCATCACACAAGATAAGTCGGTCCACAACTACAGATTTTTAAGTTGGAACCACATCAGAGAATAATAGCTCATCATTGTCAATCCGCACAACTGACAAGAAAACAGCAATGAAAACCATAAGGAAACAAAGTATAGCTATACCATATCTTCTCCTTTGTGCTTTGACCGGCTGAACAGTCTCCTCTGTGCTTGCTTTGACCCTTGCTCCAACTTCACGGTTCAAAACATGAGAATTGTTTTCTTTATTTGGTATAACTGTAGGATTGTTCCATTCAACTTCAACTGAGGCTGGACTTGTAAGCACCATTACATGTTCTCTTTCATAGTCTTTGAAGTTAGCATTAGAACAAGTTAGAAGTGATCCATAGAGCTTCTGGGGTGTGGAATCAGTATTTTCATTGTCAAAAAGCTGCGATCTGGATCTCTGAAATCATCAACACAAGCATTGTACAGTTTAGCTTATAGATATCAACACTGCGTTATATAATCTCAATTAGATAACATACCAAAGTTTTAGGAATGAATATTTATGATGCCAGGACAGAAACCACATTACCCAAAAGCTTAAGTTGTTAGGTTATGAGATAACAATGTATGTATATCAAGCTAACATACCTCTTAACCCCCCACCCCCACCCCCCGCCGAGGGTCTTTGGGCCGCTTCCAGAGGAAACTCTCACTTATAAAGGCATAATAGATACAATAAATGTATACTTAGATTTAAATTAATGGGATTTAAAACCAAAACCTATAAGAAATATGATGTTCTGACACAATGTCAAGACACACATTGCCCACTAGCTTAAGCAGTTAGGTTCAGAAATAACAGTGTTTATCAACCAAACAAAGCTCTTCACATATGCAAATAAAAGAAAATTCAAATACTTCAAGTTGCAAACCTGAGGACTTAGTTTGCCGTTCTTAAATCCCGCAAAATCATCAATTGAACTATTACTGCTTGAGACAGAACGACGACGACAGCCATTTTCTGGCGATTCATCAGAGTCACCCATTCCATTATTCCACAATCTTCTAGTGGTGTGCCTATCACGATCAACATTGCTAGAAGATTGTCCAAGTGATAATGGAGACCCTATAATAGGGTCATTATCATCAAAAGAGTCAAGATTTTTTATCTCATCAGAAGAAAATTCAGCGTGAGAATCAGTGTCCCCAGCACTTATCTTAACAAATTTTGAATTTGAACCCACAATTGGACTTGAACACATTTCGTGCAACGATCCTTTTTGCCCGGATATGATTTTAGCAGTTTGCCACGCCTCAAAAGCCGCACCCTTAACAAATGGCAGTTGATCTTGAACGTTCTGGCTTTTCTCCATGACATCAACAATCTTATCAAATTCTGAAGACAAGCTCCTTGAGTCCACACGCTTCATCAAAAAATTAATCATATGAGTAGCTGAGAGCCGCTTTTGCGAATTCTTCTCTTTGACATTTTCCGTCAAAATCTGTAGGCCAGAACGTACGAGAGACCTTGCATACGCATCCACAATCAAAGAATTTTGCTTCAACAATGCCATAACCAAAGCCATGTGAGACGTTGTTTGAGTCTGGGTCTCCTCGAGAGCACCCGCAACTTTAAGGCAAATTTCATTAACTGTAGCATCAGTAGCAAATCTCCAATTATTGGATTCCACAAGAGCCCTCAAGCACAAAGCAGCTCCCGATGCACTACTCTCCTGCAAGCTCATCAATAAATTCGAGAGCGGCTTGGAAAGCGAGCTAATTATTCTCTCCTTTTCAGTCTCAATCATCAATGGATCGATCCCATACCGAGCAATCACGGGGACCAGTTTTGAGCAAGCTTGGTGTAATGCAAAACAGCCAGTATTTGACGACAAGGTTTTGATGATGGTATTCATGATGTTGTTGATATGTGGGATGATGTTGCGGCCTTGACTTCTTATGAGGTCCTCAAATAGAGAGATCATGCACTCTCCGGTGGACGAGCTGGGGTCTTTGATTTCAGAGGCACGGGCAAGGAATATGGGGATGGATTTTGAGTCCAAGTCCTTGACATAAGATATCAGAGCCTTCATTGCAGCTCTACGCGTATCAGGGTCTTTCTCAAGGTTCTCTAGCTCACCGAGAATCACTTGGTTTAGATTTCTGCCCATTGGATATACTGAAACATCGACAACAAGTACAACGAAATTATCATCAGATAAATGTAAAAGGGACAGTAAAAGATATATCCGGTCATCAATAATAGACTGCTGAGGGGGAAATATGTTGGCTTTGCATTGCTTATTTTAGAACTTAACTTTCTAGAATTGCTTTGGTTAATAAAGTTATAAAAAAATGTCCAAGAAATTAAATACAGGTTTCACTACTTAGACTGTGCAATACTCATTGATAAGCATACAAAATTGTAGCGTTCGTCCGTTTGTGCTATTTCTATATAGAAAAAATAGCATGGGACAATCCATCATAACACTGAATGAATCAATTTACTAAACAGTTTGAGGGTTGAAGTTTGAAGTTAGGCTCACTGCAGTTTATTTTTAACTGCAGTTTGAGGGTTGTTTGCAAGCCTCAAACTTCACAATTGGAGTTATCTCTAACTTTGATCAGATTGGAGCTGAGATAGCTGCAATTTTGGGCTGAAACTTTGCAGTTATCTCAACTCCAAAATGGTTGCCAAATAGGACAAAGTTAGAATTTTGGAGTTAAGGCTCCTAACATATGAAACTACAGTTTTAAAAAATTAAATCCATTCCCAAACAGGGCCTAAGAATTTGATATTGGATGAGATAAATTAAGTCATCAAGTGAAGCAAAGTAAGAACTCCAGAAGTTGCCCTTCATATTATTTTTTCCCTCTATTAAGTTTCCGCTTTCTAGAACTGCTTGATTCATCTGCTATCAACAATTGAGAGAGATAGAGATAAGACTCTCTCTGCCGAAATCAAGAGATAGCCAGATTCAATCAGATGGGTTTCCGTTCAATATTGAGCCATAAAAATCTAATCTTTACACGAAGATAACAATCAATGATATAAAAATAGCCAAATTCACCAAATGGGCAACTGAAGCTGCCCTATTTCTACCACAATAGGATCCAAAACCTTGAAAAGAGACAATTTTTATGAAGAATTTCAAATGGGTTTCTTCTTTCAACCATTTACCCCCTATTAATCTTATGCATAAGCGAAGCTAAATCGATTTAGTCCCAAAAAAAAATTGAAAAAAAAATGTTCCGAGCAATCAAGAGACAGTGAAGAAAAAGTACTGAGAATTCGAGAGGGAAAAGAGATAGACCTGATTGCAACTGAAGAAGTTGCGATCTTCAATTTCTTGATCCTCAAATGCTTCGTTTTTTTGGAGAAATTTGAGAGAATTTAGGGTATTTTTTTTAGAGAGGGAGAGGTTCTTGATTAGGAAAGGGATGGAGGGACATTTGAAATTGGATTTGCAGAATGGCCCCCAGAAATAATTTCTTTCTTGCATTTTTACTTTGCATTAAATGCCTTTTATTTGTGTTTGAAGAAGACAATAATCTTCTTACACTATCCATGAAATATGTCTCTCACTAAGAATTTTCGAAAGAAAAAATTCAAAATTAAGAGGAGACAGGTTCTATCCTGTTTTTAGCCTAAATTTCGGTAAACTACCTTTAACTAATTTTGTTTTTCAATTAAATAGATAACGTTTTTTTTATTACGCGTATGCTTCTCTTAAACTTTAATTTCAGGGAGTTTCTAACAATTTTTAGGAGCACTCTATAATTTCTTTAAAAATTCGAAATAGTTAACTAAAAAGAACTCATAATTAGGACTGTTAAAAAAATTTGAAGATTGAAAAATCGGCTCGGCTTGGCTCAGTAGAAACTCGCTCAAGCTAATTTAATAGTTAAAACAAGCCGCGTTTGAACATGAATTTAAGCTCGATAAATAAACGAGCAAACATAAAGATGGCCCGTTCGAGCTAGGCTCTTGTTCAGATTCGGCTCTAGCAGGCTTGAATAGTTTACAGCATAATTAGTATTTAGTAGAAATAATAAAATAGTTTTTCATTCGTGAATTCATATGATATCTATTAACTCGTCGATAATAACTCGAAATTCAGATTATCATAAATATTTTAGTCAAGTATTGTTATGCTACGACATCAAAGATTTTAGATTTCGATGAAGTTTTAAACAAGAACCGGCTCGTGCATTTAGTTCATTGCTCATATTGTCAAAAAATAAATTAAGCATCTTTATGTTTTTTGACATATTTTTCAATTATTTATAGCTATTATTTTGGATTTTGAATAGGTTTGATAAAGCTCGAGACTCAGCTCGGGCTCAGTGAAGGCTCATTCGGGCTCGCTTTATAGATAAACAAGTCGAGCTTAAACCATCTTTTGAGCTCATTTAAATAAACGAGCCAATCCAAACAACCTAAAACTCCGCTTATTTGGCTCGTTTAACAAGCCTACTCATAATTCATGGTCGCCATTGAAACAGGAAGTGCTGAAGCAATATAATCTCACTTGAAGCAATATTGTCGGGGTTTGCTTACCCCTCTATAAAAATAACTAAATTATAGGTTATATATTTCTTGATCATTAAATAATGGATGAGCTTATCCCAAACTAAATTAGAAAGTGCCGAAGCAATATAACTAAATTATAGCTTATCACAAATTCATGCCTAACAAGACAAAAGACATATCGTTGTTTTTTGGAAAGAAAACAAAAAACACAAAATTCCCTCATTCTTCTCTCAGCCCCTAAATTGCCAACTCATCCTCCCTCCCTCCTCCTCTTTCTCTCCCTCTCTCACCTCCCAATATGACCCTCTCTTTTTCCAAGACCTGAATTTGTTTTTTAATTCCGCAAAGGACAACAAAAATTAAACTAATAACAAATGTGCGGAATACGTGCACCTTACTAGTTATGCTATAATGCTAGGTATGAGCTTACTTACGTAGAGCCTGTTTGTTTGCACGGAAGTACCGGAAGTGCCGTAAGCAATCTTGAAGTTACTTCTGAAAGAAGTTCACGGAAGTAGTAACTTCTTACATTTTTTTGGTTTGTTTTGTTTATGAAAGTAGTCATAATGAAGTGATAAATGCAATTATTTTATTCACACCTTCATATAAAAATGGATGAGAGAAAAGGAAAAATTTAGAAGTAATTAATGTTTGGAATAAATTGTTGTTTTTCTTCCTCTTTCCTTGCGCTCCATGTCATTTCCAAAAGCAAGAGGTCATGAAGAGAAATCTTGAAGTAAAGACTCCACGCAGGATTCACGTCAGCATATGGAAGTAACTTCAAATGATATTTCTTATCAAAACAAACACTTGAACTGCCGGAAGTAAGCCTACATCCGGTACTTCCATACTATTTCATGGTAAACAAACATGCCCGTAGTCATATTAATCAGTTCTCTGATTGATATTTGAGTAGCTTTATTGGTAACTGGGTCAATTTTCCATTAGATTGTGATCCACTAGAGAAATTCCCGAATGAAAAGAATATAAAAATGGATTGCTGGGCTCACTTCGATTATGAAACGGTTTGGTTCCGGTGGTAACAACCCGATGAAGTTTAAAAAACTTTGATTTTTAGTATGATAATTCATTTTTTGGGGTTGGAAGGCCATAATCGGAATTCATTAATATATACAGTAAATAAATGGGCATGTGCAAAGCCATAAATAAGGCCGACCTTCAATTCAAGGTGGCAAATGGGCGGGGCGGCCCGTTGCCCGATCCGGCCGTGAGCTCGGGCCCGAGCCCAGTTCGGGCTTGCCCAGAAAATTTTGAATTTTGGAAGAGAGGGAGATTTTTTGAACTTTGGATTCTTTAGAGTGGGTGTTTGGCCGGGAGGGGAATTTTGAATTGGGGTCCCGATAAGAGGGTTCCTATAAAGGGGTGAGAATTTCTGGGGTAGAGGGTTTTTTCAAAAAAATTAAGGAAGAGTCCCAATATAGGAAATAACTTAAACATTCATAGTACAAGCATAATATGATACCGATAAAAATATAGAAATATAAAAATACAAACATAACATAACAACAACAAACAAAGAACATACAAATATAAAATACTAAAAACACCCTACGACAAACTGATAGAAAGAACAGATTTCTAAAGGCTTGGAAGATACTTCCAATATTCTGTTGTTTTCGTTTCCCGTTCCTTAATGAAAATCCCCCTGACCCGGTAGAATATCTGGGTATGAACGTCGTTCACTTCATATCGTGCGATAAACCTGAAACGTTGATCAAGAGGAGGATGAAAATAGAAAGGATCACCTGTGCCAGTTTCATGGGATCAAAGTGATATGAGTGTCATTTTCCCCTTTGATGGTAGTCCTTGATCAAGGGGATCCGTAGGGGGGAATTTTCTGCAGGGATTTCTTCTGCCGGAGGTACATGAAATGCGTACTCCTCAAAAGGGTTCTTCGGATCCTCCGAAGGGTTCTCGGTAGATGGACTCGAAAGAGAATGAGGCAGAGTGAACGATAAAATCCGTGATGGATTCAGTGTCAGTCGTATAGGAGAAAAGAGCTCTTCCTTGACATCAAGTTTCTTTGATGAAGGTGACCCTATCTCGATGATGGGGGTGCGCCTTGTTGACATGGTTCTCTTTGACATGCTTAATGTAAGTGTATGTTTTGGAAGAAAATGAGAAAATTTAATTTGAAAGAAGAAATTCACTTGAATTTATAGAGATAATTGTGTGATGGTGATGGGGGTGATTGATAGATATTTTGTGTGCTTAGTTTTAATTACTGCAATTAAGAAGGTTTCGCTTGGTAGCTAGCCGGATGAGTACGGGTCGGTCCACGGAGAGATGGGAATCTTTTTCTTTGTGTTTTAACGAGTTAAGTTCAATTTGTCCAGCTTAGTTTAGGATTAACTATGTGCTAAAATATGTATAAAGAGAGCTTGTTAGGGTTAGGATTATGTTAGTTTGAGTTAGGAGTCGCTCACTTCTTTCGTTTCCACTCTTAATGTCGATGTTACGGTAATCGGCAACAATGGGGATTAGCACGACTAGGAAGGAAACTTGCAAGTACAAGCTAGGCTTTCCAACGCTTAGTTCCTTCCTTTTGGTCTTTGTCCGTCCGTTCTTGGCTCTTAACCGTAACCTCTGGTCAATTCAACCACAACCAGTCTCACTAGAGTGTCACCGCTATTATGTAGGATAGAGTGTCGTAGGGAGTGGATTATGGTTAAATTGACGGGAGTCCGAATTAAGACGTTGGGCAAAGAAAAGAGTGTGAGAGATTTCCTTCTCTCAAACTTCCTTTATCCTACCCTAACAAGTGAGAAACTGTTCATCCATTAAAAAGAAAAAGAAAATAAAACAAAGAAAGAAGATAGAAAGAAATGAGTTAGAGAATCATAACTAGCTATTTGGGACCTCACTTTGGAAAGGATCACACTTAAGCATCATTGTTGTAAGGATAAATGGAAAGAGAAGAAGAAAGCAAACAAACAAACAAATAACAACAACTATTTTAACAAATAAAATTACAAGCAAATATAAGAACACAATTACAAGATATGCATGTTAAAAAGAACTCTTCTTTTATTCATCATCCACTCATGAAGCTCACTACAATATCAATGGAGAAAGATGAAAAGGAAGAAGAAGATAAAAACTATTATCTTAAATCCTAATACAAGAAAAACATCATTTACTTGGCTTGGAACTGGGTTATTTATAGGCAGATACATGAAACCCTAAGGATAAAATCTGGGCCTTTACACAATTACAAAACTACCCTGAAAATACAATCCAACACTGAGTTGACTCAGCCGCGGATCCGCCGCATAAGTGCCACATTGGCCGCAGATCCGCTGCCCCTTGGTTGAATTGCAGTGTCATTTTTCTGGGGTTTTCCATGTTGCTGTTATTATCTGTTCAGTACACTTGGTTTCTCAGAATCTCTTCATTTTTCTCCCAGATTTTCAGCAGTCCAAAACGATGAAATAATGTGGATCTTTGCCTTGATTTTCTTGAGCTCCGCGTTGAAATCTTGGATCTTATGCTGCCTCTTGTGCTTTGTGCATGAAATGACCAATGATTGCCATTTTGTCCCTCGAACTGGTAGGCGGCATCTGACAGATGGTGAGCAGAGACCCGTATTTTATCTGTAGTTGGCAGTAGTCCTGAATTTGTTGCGTCTTTTCATGATTTTCACTGTTTAGATCTGAGAATCTGTAACCTGCAATTATTTAGCAAACACGGATCAAGAGTACCTACCTATATGCAATGCGATCAAGAATGGGCGGTATAAAAATGCAAAAATCTGATATGAACAAATATCCCCAAACTTATGTTTTGCTCGTCCCGGGCAAAGCCATTTTATTCACAAAAAGTCCTAACCTCACTTTCGCAGGGAACGCGATTGCACTGAGCTCGTGCAACAAGCCGTTAAACCTTTAGGTTGCCCTAGAAGAGGAGTGTTGTCTCCTGAGGGTTTTCAGGGGATACTACCCACAAAATCCGGTCAAATTGGCCGTTGACTCTAATCCTACAGTTCAACATTCTAGCAAGAAATTCTATCATCTTTAACTTAGAAATCATCAACCCTTATTCTTCACACTTCATTTTCGTTTAACTTAAGATCCTATACGTTTTGCCAGTTTATAAAGCTCTCAGCATCTCTTGAGTTTTCCTTCTAAAACGCAATCTCAAATCCGGAACTTTTATCATCTCTATTGAAGATATAAGCCCTATTTTTTATTCCTATCTCTCCTCCAAACTCCGATCATATACTCCTACGTGTGTGTAAATATCACCCCTACACTTGGAAATTCAATTCAAGCTATAATACTCTTGCCTTAATATCTAGCACTACTTCTTCTTTATTAATGGTTGACGGATTTGCTCACACATCTTTCATGCGACTATTATACCTTCCTGGGGCATTAATCAGTCGATTACTGAATGTGTGAGCATTAAAGCGTAAATAGCAGTTTTCAGGTCTTGTATTTATTATTATTATTTTTTTTATTTTCTCTTTTTTTTTTAATTTCAAGACCGGATATATTTTTCAATGATGTTCTTTTGGTGGTTAGCTTTAAATACCATTTTTTCTTTCATACTAGGCTTTCAGGCAAGAGTATTTCTAGGTATCCTCTACTATCCCAAGTTTCAAGGTTCATGTATGTGCGATTTGTAGGGTATATATTTTCAGAATTTGGACTTAAGATTCAGAATTATTTTTCAGACTTACTCTTCAAATAGAGCTTTCAATACTCTTCCCTCATTTCAACTTAGCTCAAGAACTGAACTCAAAATTACTTATTGCTAAATAAACTGTAAGGACATATATTTTCTATAGTTATACTTCAAGGAAGGTTATTTTTAGGGTTTTTAATTTACTGAGTTTAGAATTTAGTTTTTTCTAACTAGTCAACTGTCATGTCGAACTTGAGTCAAAAATGGCCAATATTGAAATTGTTCATTTTTTCATTTTTTTTATATTTATTATCATAATGCAATGCAGAAAAATGTGATGCGGAATTTAAACATGCAAAGTAAAAGAACAAATATTTACATAAAGAGAAAAAACGTGCAGATGCAAGAATAACTATTTACAACCAAACCCCATCCCCAAACTGACTGACAGTGGTGCCCTCACTGCTGCCTACGGCGTCTCCTAGATGCAGCATCACTTGTTCCGGCATCACTCTTGTCCGTTCCCCGACCTCTCGATCATGCTCTTTCCTCTCGTGCCAGCAGGGTAGACATTCCATGTTCAAGACTCGTCAAACGCTGATCAAAGTTTGTCAGCATCCCCAACACTCGTTCTACCCCCCTATGGGTACGTCGTATCAATCGTGCTTACGCAGCGAGGGTTAGCTCTTCATCGCTCGCTGTCAAGCTCGAGCTGGGCGTCTTCGCCATCACATCTTCGGCCGGCTCGGTGCGCGACCATAATTCATGAAGTCTCGTGTATGATGTGGAGACACCCTCAAGAAGGGGTCGAATGGGAACCGCACCATGCATATAAATATCGAATTCCTCAACAGGAAGGAAATAGCGACACAATTGTGTCACTAATATCGGGCATGGGTAATTGGCAGCCCCCTTGCTGGCACCAATCGAGTGTAGTAGCACAGTGCACATGTCATAGCCAGGGTTCTTTATCATTAATGTGTGCACTATGTGTAGGGATGGGGTGAAAAAGTGGTGTTGTGCGAACTTTCAAAGATGTTGTTTTGTGCCCAACGGCACATGGTTAATATATTCGCATACAGCGTTCGAGCCTGAATGCCCTTCTTAGGCTCCCTAGAACAATCATCATCCATTAATGGCATGTAATCCTCAAAGCGGAGGGGTTGATCGTGTACGGGGATTCGAGGTATCAAAGTGACTTCGTGAATGAAGTCCCTATCTATAATAATTTCCCGATCCCCCACAATAATCGTATGAACCCGTGTTTACCTAAACAACCCTCTTCCATACATTCAAAGAAATGCGCAACGAGATCCGGAATCGCGAACGCGTTTGGATGGTTAAACAACAGGAAATTCCATCCGCGTTTCTGGATCTCTTCGCCAAAATAGCTACCATAAACGTCATGGGCAAATAATTGGGAGAAATCCCGTTCAAATTGGAATGTAAGAGCCATGGACAGAGAGCAAATGCAGAATTATTAAATCTATAGAGGGGAGAAAAGAAATGCAAACCTCCTCTGAAAATTTCAGAGGGAGAAGAAGCTAGGCGGCGGCGGATCGGCGGCAGACGAGGCGATCGGCGGCGGTTCCGCTGCTGATGGGAGCGATCGGCTGTGGAAATTGCAGCGGCGGCTAGGGTTTTGTGTGAGGGTTAGAATGAAGGCTCGGAAGTTGCAGAAAAAGATAAAGGGTGTATTTATAAGGGTGGTTAAAAGGGGTTATTTGTATAAAAGTCCTCCCAAAAAGAAGAAATTATTTATATATAAAAAATGATTATCATTATTTTTATTTTTTATTTTTGTGTAGATAGAACTTTAATATTTACAAAAGCGCCCCCCTTTTATTTTTATTTTTATTTGTTTAATTTTTTTTACAAATGGGAATTTCACCAGGCAAGAAATATCCCGACATACCAAAAACAAAACAAAATGGTATATACATACCCCCAAACTTATTTAAAACAGTGTTTCTACTGTTTATGGCTGGATAACCGAAGTTTGGTGGTAAGCGGAGGAAGAATAGTCAATGTAAACCGGCTCCTGCAACATCAGGAGCTCCTCCGAAGGTTCTGCGGTGAGGAACGGTTTTACCCTGTGTCCGTTCACTTTGAATAGTGAACCATCCTCTGGATTCTCCAAATCTACCACGTCGTGCGGGTATACACTCCGCACAAAAAAGGGTCGTTTCCAGCGAGATCGAAGCTTACCGGGATGGAAATGTAGTCGAGTGTCGTAAACAAGTACCTGTTGTCCAGGCGTGAAGGTGTTCCCTTATAAAATTTCAGAAAGAAAAAGGGAAGGGGAAAATTCCCCTAATGGAAGCATCACGTGTAAGCACGTGATCATCAATCCCTTACAAAGAGACTCAGAGAAGGAAAAGAAAAAATTCCCGATGGTGGAGCATCACGTGCAAGCACGTGATGCATCTGTATGCAGAGTAAGCGGATCCATTTAGTAGGCGGCAGCTAAAGCCTCACGTGCAAGCACGTGATCGTCCTTCGCACGAAACGTGTGGGACTCGGTTATAAAACAAACAAAGAACAAAGAAGCTCACGTGTTACCACGTAATGCCTTCCCTCTGTTTGGACTCCTTCATACGAACAAACCAAATTAATTCTGTGAGGGGTCACGTGGTACACGTGATGGATCCTATGCCTTCTGAACAGATAGAATTAAATTTTAAACAAAGGGATCAAAAGCGATATTTTGGAAAATATTTTCTTGGATCTTTCTAAATAAGAAAGATTGCACTCTGTAAAGCAGAGTGCCGTTGGATTAAAAATCCAATGGTGATTAAAAATCACCAATTTACAGAAAAATTCTGTGCAAGGAAATATCTTCCTAAACTAGCTAAGAACAACAAAAGAAATATCTTCTGTGAAACAGAAGTCCTTGGATTAAAAATCCAATGGTGAATAAGATTCACCGATTGATCTAAAAGATCATTTTGGTTGATCAAAATCTCTCAATGAGAGATTTTTTGAACAAATTGATTCTTTTCTTTCTCCTATAAATAAGAGCAATGTGACAATAAAAAGAAGATACAGAAAGAAAGAGAAAAAACCCCTTCGTAAGCCAAAAGAAAAGAGAATTTAATTCTCCAGAGAGAGGAAGATCTCCAAAAAGATACTCTAGGTAAGGAAAGGAACAAAGACAGAACCTCTTACCGCTTCTTCATATTCACAAGAGTTTAACTCTTCTAAAAAGAACTTAGTTCTTCCTCTAGTTGAAGATCTGCAAAAGCAGACCTCCCCACAAGTTGAGAATTTAATTCTCATCGGGGAGATCTGTTATGCAGATTCAAAACTTAGGAGGAGAATCGAGCCCAAAGAATTTAATTCTTACGACAGAACATCTAGGAATTTAATTCCTATAAATAAAACTAGGGTTTAACCCTACAAAAGAATTTAATTCTTATTAAACAAGAGACTTGAATGTCTCAAAACTCAAGATCTCCATGCACGTAAAAAAAGAAGATTAGCACCCAAACATGATCACGTGCTCCCACGTGAGCATCCGTATTGAACGAGAGAAAACAAATGAGATCAGGTCACGTGCTCCCACGTGACCCCTAAACAAGCCCTTCAAAAGAAAAAGGGGGAATAAACCTAAAGCAGTTTCTGTTTTAGGGCGCCTCACGTGACATCACGTGACCCCTTAATAGTGCTTAGCACTTTTCAAAAGAGAATAAAACAGAAGCATCTTTCAGTCTTTGGGGACGCCTTACGTGATCCCACGTGACCCAATAGTGCTCAGCACTCAGAAAAGAAAAAGGGAACAAATTCAAAGAAGATGTGCCAAATTTCAGGCGCCTCACGTGACCTCACATGAGCGCCTCAGACTTTCAGTGTTTAACACTACTTCAAGCGACTCACGTGACCCCACGCGAGCGTTTCAATCTTCAGTGGTTAACACTACTTCAAACGCCTCACGCGACCCCATGTGAGCGTTTCAAATCTTCAGTGTTTAACACCACTTCAAGCGCCTCACGTGACCCCACGTGAGCGCTTTAAATCTTCAGTGTTTAACAACGCTTCAAACGCCTCACGTGACCCCACGTGAGCGCTTCAAATCTTCAATGTTTAACACTACTTCAAATGCCTCACGTGACCCCACGTGAGCGCTTCAAATCTTCAGTGTTTAACACTACTTCAAGCGCCTCACGTGACCCCACGTGTGCGCTTTAAATCTTCAGTGCTTAAACAATACTTTAAGACCTCACGTGGGAGCACGTGAGCGCCGAACATATGCTAGTGTTTAACACTATGATAGGCCAAATTTAGCCAAAGTTAGCTAAGTCTCCTAAAGCCAAAACCTTATTTTTTTTAACCGAGCCCTAATTATGTTTAGGTCTTCCAAAATTAATCATCTCAGATGGCATTTACAATAATGTTCATCCCATTGCTTCTTAATCTGGCATTTGGTTCAAGGGTACATCTCTTCACACCTCTGATATATGTTGTAATTCTTCAACGTCTTTAGAGAGGTGTTGGGTCCCGATGACCAATAACTATCTGGTGCATTTCCAAACACATGTTTGCATCTAAACTTCGGACCGTAATGTACTTAAACTAACTTTGGACCGTAACATCCTTAAACTAACCTTCATGGACTATGATGTTCTTAAACTAAAAGCCCCACAGACTATGACGTCTTTAAACCGGACTATAATGTCCTTAAACTTTATGGACTATGAGGTCCCTAAACTCATGGACTATGATGTCCTTAAACTTTATGGACTATGAGTTCCTTAAACTCGTAGACTAAGATGTCTTTAAACTTTACAGACTATGATGTCTCTAAACTGCCATGGGCTATGATGTCCTTAAACTTATGGACCGCAATGTCCCTAAATTAAAACAATAGAGCCTAAATGCTCTTTTGTTGGATCTAAATGATCCTGTTAAGTAGATCTTAGTCTAAAATTAGACTAACGTATCCTTAACAAACGTTTAAGTTGATCTTAGTCTCAAATGAGATTAACGATCCTTAAACCCAAAACCAAATCTAAGAAAATACGGATTTGGACTAATCCACGCCCTACGGATGACAACATAAATTAGTCTCCGTATACAATCCACGGGCAACCAAAAATAAAACAAACACACACGACACGAAGTGACCTTCTGGAGCAGGAGAAAGTGGTTACCGCGATGTGGTAGCGTAATTAACTGCATGGGCTTGCGCCTGCAGGGAAGAGCGTCCCCATAATCAAAAACACCTCACAATTAAGGGGAATCTGACGAAGTCTGCTACATCGGCCGCATCCATTTAAACCTTCGATACATGGTGTCATAAATCAACTTGGCATCTTCGGAGAGGTGGACGGATAGCACCAAATAGCATCTGGCCCCAAAATTCAAGCCGGACGTCCTAACGTCCCGGTCTCATCTTTCGGCGGTTAACAGATTCTGGCACGCCCGGTGGGACCTTTTCCTCTTTCGACTCCACACTTCGTGTGTCGTGTTTCGCGAACGAATCGCGGTTTGCTATGGTTGCCGCTGGATTCGAGGTACTAAGATTTGGTGTCTTGCTCCATGCAGAAAAAGAAGAACAATGTCTTCCAACTGCACCAACTGCAATAGCAACAACTCCCGCTCTGTCCTCGCAGGAGGAGTGACTTACGGGCTTCAAATGGCCTCCATTTTCGCGATGCCAGTAGATCAGGTGACGCAAACCACCACTGGGCTGTTCTTTGGGATCATACTCCCACCCATGAGCTTCAACGCCCCACTGCCGTCGCAAGAAGCTCCAAAGAAGTCGGTCTTTGATCGGCTTACGACTACCGCGTTCCCTCTCGACGGGTCGCCCAAATCCAACGCCTCAGTCTTTAACCGATTGGTCCAAAACTCCAATGGGCCCGTGAAGAAGCTCGCAATACCTGAGAGGGTTATCCCGAAACGGATAGCCATCCCTGCTCCAGTGAATGAAATCATCACGGCGGCTTCTCCTGCTAAGGGGTCGGTGTAACACCCAGCCCTTTTTATACCAATAAAACGTATCTCTCTTTAACTTATACAGTTTGTTTTTTATTATTTATTTTATTTACAATTATTAATTTATTTTAAAACCTTTTTAGCCCAAACCCAAACTATAGATTTATTCTTCATCAATATATTTTTCCTATATTACTATATTTCTAGTTTTCTAACTCTAGTTGTTTTATATTCTAATCTAAAACCCTAGTTCTAATTATTATCCTAAACCCAAGTCCACATTAATCACATTTTTCTTTAACCTATATCACCCAAACCACCATATAAATTCCCTCAGCCCAACACCCTTTTCTTGAATAAAACCCCCAGCCCATTTACCCCATTTTATTTCTTTAAGCCCAGCATTTTATTTCCCCATTTTATTAATCCCTAAGCCGGCCCCAGCTTAAACCCTCAGCCCACGAAAACAAAAAGAATTTAATTAATAAAAACTTCTCAGCCCAGCCCAACTCCCTTCGCCCGTGACCCGCGCCGACCCGACCCGCTTTGAACCCTTCTTCTCCCCCAACGGATATTTTTCCCGCTCACCTCCTTCAACGCGCGATCCTCCTTCTCCGCCGCGCCTCGCGCCCCCGCCCCCGCCCCCGCCCCCGCTCTTGCGACGTTACACCCGCGACGCGCTCCTCTCATCTCCCTTATCTCCCTCACACCTCGCTCCCCTCTCGTTTTCCAAAAATTCCTCACCTCTCTCTCTCGAAAACCCATTAACTCCAACGAGCACCCAACTACGCTCGACCCCTCCGACGGCGACAACCCCTCGACAACCCCTCGGCGACCCCTCATTCACCCTCCCTCGCCCTCTACGACTCCACCCTCCATCAACCGAGCATCCCATGCACACAAATCCCCTGCACACCCGAGCTCGGCCACCTACCCTCGACGCCGGCGAGCTTGAACTGCCTCAGTCGACACCCCTTCATCCTCACCCTTAGCATCATCATCATCATCACCGTCGCCATCATCACTCTATCTCTCTCTGTTTTCTCTCTATCTCTCTGATCTCTCTCTAACTCTCTCTCTCTGATCTCTCTCCTCCTCACTCTCTCTCTCCATCTTTCTCTATATCACCCCCTCTCTCTCTCTCTCTTTCTCAATCTCTCTCTATTCTCTCTCTGTCTCGATCTCTCTTTCTCTCCCTCTGCATCTCTCCCTCTCTCCTTCTCTCCTTTCACGCTCAACACTCCACTAAGCCGTCGCCGCCATTCATCACCGCATCATCGACCACCACTTCCAATGACACCCTACCAGCTCCTCACAACCCCGCAGCAACCACATGCTTCACCTCCAGCCAACCTTCGCTGCCCATACTCGAGCTCCTAACCTAGTCCAAGCCCCGAGGCCGCGCCAAGATCGAGCCGAAGCCAAACCTTGCTGTGTTTCCATGCCACTGCCGTGCGTCTCCAGGCAAGTATTTTACTTACTTACATGCTAATTTACTCGTGTTACAAATTCAAAGGTACAAATTATGAATCTGCAATCCCCGATAAAATTAAACGTCATACGTGTTCGATGCATGATCCCAAGGAAAATACTTATCTAATTTGACGGAATTGGATTGTTTATATTGGCCCTTGTAGTGATGAATACCTTGTACAAGTTTCGCTGGAAAATAAGACCGTTAACGACTAAAACGACTACCCCCAAGTTTACTCGTAAAACTGGAATTTTCTTGTACCTGAAAACCGTTAAAATCGCCATAAATTGTATACACACTGGAAAGATGCGTTCAAGGGCTCAAATCGAATCCGACTCGATGAACTATAACCCTATGTAAATTTCTACCTGTTTCTGTACTTAAACTGTGACAATATTTGGATCGGAGTGAGTCCAGAGCGACTCCAGTTGTTGTTTACTGTCCCGTAATGAACACACCCTGTTTCCTTAACTTGTAGGTTGCGGAACTCTGCTGCTTATTATAGGTGAATCTATTATCTAGACAACACAAGTAGTTTCATTCTGTTTCGTTATCGTTTGTTATTTAATCTGTAATTTAAAAGATCGGGACGTATAACAGTCCCAACAGAATCAGAATCGACATGCTAGCGTTAAACAATGTATAACTCCTGACATACAGATGCGATTGAAAATCCATCTATTGCGTTGAAAACCTTACTAAAAATCCTCGATTTCATCCAACTGTAGCGTCGCTAAAATCTGATCCCAACTGGGATTAAAATGCATTGCGAAACGGACTTCCGATTCTGAAACCGGATTTCCAGCCGCGAACGTTTAAAATGAAATGGCCATAATTAATGATCCTGGAACCCGATTGGCATGAAACTAAATTCGATGGATAGATAACTGAACATACTAATTATTACCTGTTTATCGTTTCGCTAAACTGTACACGTACGATTCATGATAAATCGTGCAAATGATAGAATACTGTTTTATGACACCTTAATCATGCTTTACATACTGTTTACGCATCATATCATACACATGTCACTGCATTGATAACCTAGTGATAACGTGCATTACCCAGTGTTAGGTATTGTGATGATTGTAGCAAGTACGTTAGTGTTCGTGTATCAGTGAATAAGTGAAAGTGATACGTACTTGTACATAATCAGTGAACCTTATGATTCTGTTGCATTGTCGACGTCTGTGGGACGCGTGTACGTGTGACTATAAGTGGTATGGGACACTTATGGAAGCTCTTGCACGGGTGTCACAGATAAGGCACCAGACACTGCCATTTATCTTAGATATTAGTCGGGACGTGCTTGATGGAGGTCCTGCCTCCAGTTCTCGCGCAGAGTTGTCACAGACCGATTGGTATTTAGGGTTATGGTTAGCGTTTGATGTAGACCACGGGGTGTGGGGTAGTTTGAGTGTGAGTTCAACAGAATCTCGGAAGTCCCATGCCGGCTTATATATTTAGGGAGATATATGGAGATTTACAGGGTACATGATTATTACCGTGATTTACATGTTGGGCCCGTGGTCCCTTGCCCTTGGGTTCTACCCTTGGGTGGAGGACACTCGCGGGTGGTTGACTGTCACACTTGGACTGACGATAGGTTTAGTGACCTGTACAGTGAGACTTAGAGACCGATAGGGATGATAGCATCGATATACATACTTACTGTGTTGACATACGTGGCATATTATTATACTGCTTTTATTGTTCCGCTGCATTGATTACTGCATGTTCATACCTATACCGTCATTGATTTACTGTTATATATATCTATTATCACTGTTAGAATTGTCACATGAATTTATATATCATATTGCTATTGTGTCGCTCTGACGACCTGAGTATGCTTGCTCAGTGTGAGGAGAAGATTTAGCCTGGACCAGGACTAGACGTACAGCACGGACATCTTGATTAGCTATCCAGGGTTATACCTTTTGTTTCCCATCAGGTCAGTTCTTTATACTGTTTTGTTCCAGTTACTGCATTTCTCATTACCTGCGCATTATTTAATGATTACCATGTAAAGCTAGAAGCCGAAGTGTGACTACGGCAGGATGTTTTCTTGACCGTAGGAGCACGGCTGGCCTTGTCAACCCCTCGTATTCCGTATTTTGGGAAGCGGGGCGTGACATAGTTTAGTTGGTATCAGAGCCCAGGTTTTGCTTCGATTGGGATTGCAGTTTTCCGTGTAGAGCTTGACAATCTAAGACATCCCTCGGTCTAGATTGTAAACTTGATATCCTTGATCCATATTCTCATTGAGTGTTCTGCTATCCATTCGCTAGGGTTTCAGGTGACTTAGCAAAGTTTCGTGGTTGTAATTGTGAACTGCATCACGATTACACTACCATACTCTGTTTGAGTGACTTAGAGTCATGCAGTTGATTTTCCACTTGTAATGAAATTTCATCACATCTGATATTCCTGAATCTTTGTCCAATCCATATTATATTTGATTCTTATAGCTTGTGCCGTATATCATCCTCAAAATTGTTGTTTCAGGATCATGTCTTCCAACGACTCTTCCTCTATCTCCACTCCCCAGAATCAGACCATTGAGATTCTGAGTGTACTGCAAGGTCTGAAGGAAACTCAGAAGCGAACGAACGACTTGTTAGCTGAAGGACTAAGAAGGAAGGTGAATCAGGCACCAACGGGAGTCTCAAATTGTAAAGGGATCCCTGTTAGACGAGGAAAAGAGAAGAAGATGAAACGCCAATTTGTTTCCCCGCGACATAAGTAGCAGAAGACCCCATGTTGTGGGTACTGTAAGAGGCCAGGACATCTTCAGAGGGATTGTCGCCGCGCCCAGGGAAAATGTCTGATTTGCGGATCCAGCAAACATCTCATCAACGGTTGCCCAAAAAGGAAAGAGCTATAAGGAGGGTCTTCGTCCACACTCCCCACTTCTGCCAAGTGATGATTATTGCGTAGTTCGAACTTTGAGAATAAGGCGGACCCAACCCAGGATTCAACTCGCATGACGAGAATGCAGCGGTCTAGTGATCAAAGAAGAACTTTCATGTTTTCTACTTTCAGTAGTAATGTTGTCACCCTTCTTGTAAAATTTCCTTCCATTTGAAATCTTGTATCCGTCGAACTTTTAGTTGAATGCAATAAAACTTGAATCGTAATATATGTATCATTCTCTTGTCCTTTCGCTTATTCATACTATTCATTATCACCGCATTTTAATCTTGATTTTTCAGTTCCTGCCACCGCATATCTTTCTATACTTCGTACACTTAGCTATTTTCTTGAGGTATTCCACTATTTGATCATGACTCTTTCTTTTCAGGCCATGGCCCACCCTGGAGCAGCGCCGCACTTGGATGAGGATGCACAGTCAAGCGTTTCCTTAAACCGCACGCCGATGAGTTCTGACGATGAGATCAACGGTCCCCAGGTCAATTTCGGAAACAACGATTCAGAGGACGAAGGAGAAGCCGCCCCAGAGTTTGACATGATAGGCGATTCCGACGAAGAGGAAGGAGACCCTGAAGAAGACCCGATAAAGGAAGATCCCGAGGAAGACCCGATAGAAGAAAATCCAGTGGAGGAAAATCCCATGAAAGAGAATCCAGAAGAAGAGAATCACATGGAATCAGACCTCGATGAAGAAGCTCCAGCCGAGGAAGAAGAACCAGAAGATCAAGACCCTGCTGTGGAAGAACTCCCAATGGCGATCCCTGCGAGGCGATATGGGAATGGACGCCCCTACCTGAGCGCGCGAGCCTACCGCAACCTGCTGAATCTCCACAACCGCGACTGACAGGATTTCTTTTAGATGTTGTCTTCCCTGGCCAAATAAAATCTGTGTATAGTTTAGGGCCACCTTCGTTTTCGAGAGTGCTTTGTTTCGAATTTTCTTGAATGAAATAAATCTTCTGAGTTCGCAAATCTTTTGTTTACTGGTTCACTCGATGCTTGATTTTCCTTTTACCGTTTTTCCTTCTGAGACCCCTTACTGTCCACACCTATACCTTGTGCTGATTCGACTCTCACTCAGATTAACAAGTACCACACCCGATCTTTTTGAGGTCCACCCTCCATCCTTCGTCTGTGCCTCGTTTGAGATCCTTCTGGGAGGAGAAAATTTTAGAGAAACTTCCGAGTTCGCTAACCTTTCAAATTTTTGATTCATATGACGTACCGATCGTCATCCTTCCCATACTTTTCCCTTGTAGTCCTTTGTTGCTCACCCTTACTTCCCGTGCTGACCCGATCCCAATCTCCTTAATCTTCAGCCTAAAGCCGCCACACTCCGACCTTCTGAATGAGCCACCCTTCCTTGTAATCATTATCCTAGCTAGCCCTATACCTCTTTGTGTTTTTCCTGTTACCCTAACTATATTTAGGGACATTGTTACTCGAAAATTTAGTTTTCATTATTTTGTATTTATCAAAGAGTGCGTGTTATTGATTACTCCGTTTTATGTATTTTAAGTACATTATTATTATTCTCATTTTCAGTAGCGCAACCTTACACCGCGCATATTTTTGTTCCATGTTTCTTATTTTCACTATATGAGTTTTCTAAGTTACTTTAACACTATTTGATCGATACATTATCCTAAAATGTTTTAACCTACCGACTAACCTCTCACTAATTTATTGTCGTTCTTTTATTTTTCGGGTATTGTGCCTATGTTTACTATTATAAATGATTGTGCCTTATACTTATTTTCTGCCGTACTACCTTTGATATACTTATACGCGCACATAGTTGAATTTCGATTTTATCGAGTACGCCTCGAATAATATTGTTCGTTATTGTTGTTATTTATATTCCCGTATATATATGTAGTTTGCTCTCATAGTTGTTCCTGTCTCATACTTATTTAGACCATCCTTTTGTATGTTGTTATTACATATATAAACCTTCAAATTTCCTCATCTGCCTATTTCGAGTAAAGCATTGTGTTAGTTTGCAATATAATAACTTTCGCCTACGTTTGCATAACTTATCGTTCATTTTAAATTTCGAGGACGAAATTTTTATAAGGGTGGTATGATGTAACACCCAGCCCTTTTTATACCAATAAAACGTATCTCTCTTTAACTTATACAGTTTGTTTTTTATTATTTATTTTATTTACAATTATTAATTTATTTTAAAACCTTTTTAGCCCAAACCCAAACTATAGATTTATTCTTCATCAAAATATTTTTCCTATATTACTATATTTCTAGTTTTCTAACTCTAGTTGTTTTATATTCTAATCTAAAACCCTAGTTCTAATTATTATCCTAAACCCAAGTCCACATTAATCACATTTTTCTTTAACCTATATCACCCAAACCACCATATAAATTCCCTCAGCCCAACACCCTTTTCTTGAATAAAACCCCCAGCCCATTTACCCCATTTTATTTCTTTAAGCCCAGCATTTTATTTCCCCATTTTATTAATCCCTAAGCCGGCCCCAGCTTAAACCCTCAGCCCATGAAAACAAAAAGAATTTAATTAATAAAAACTTCTCAGCCCAGCCCAACTCCCTTCGGCCCGTGACCCGCGCCGACCCGACCCGCTTCGAACCCTTCTTCTCCCCCAACGGATATTTTTCCCGCTCACCTCCTTCAACGCGCGATCCGCCTTCTCCGCCGCGCCTCGCGCCCACGCACACGCCCCCGCTCTTGCGACGTTACACCCGCGACGCGCTCCTCTCATCTCCCTTATCTCCCTCACACCTCGCTCCCCTCTCGTTTTCCAAAAATTCCTCACCTCTCTCTCTCGAAAACCCATTAACCCCAACGAGCACCCAACTACGCTCGACCCCTCCGACGGCGAGAACCCCTCGACAACCCCTCGGCGACCCCTCATTCACCCTCCCTCGCCCTCTACGACTCCACCCTCCATCAACCGAGCATCCCTGCACACAAATCCCCTGCACACCCGAGCTCGGCCACCTACCCTCGACGCCGGCGAGCTTGAACCGCCTCAGTCGACACCCCTTCATCCTCACCCTTAGCATCATCATCATCATCACCGTCTCCATCATCACTCTATCTCTCTCTGTTTTCTCTCTATCTCTCTGATCTCTCTCTCTAACTCTCTCTCTCTCTGATCTCTCTCCTCCTCACTCTCTCTCTCCATCTCTCTCTATATCACCCCCCCCTCTCTCTTTCTCAATCTCTCTCTCTGTTCTCTCTCTGTCTCGATCTCTCTTTCTCTCCCTCTGCATCTCTCCTTCTCTCCTTCTCTCCTTTCATGCTCAACACTCCACTAAGCCGTCGCCGCCATTCATCACCGCATCGTCGACCACCACCTCCAATGACACCCTACCAGCTCCTCACAACCCCGCAGCAACCACATGCTTCACCTCTAGCCAACCTTCGCTGCCCATACTCGAGCTCCTAACCTAGTCCAAGCCCCGAGGCCGCGCCAAGATCGAGCCGAGACCAAACCTTGCTGTGTTTTCATGCCACTGCCGTGCGTCTCCAGGCAAGTATTTTACTTGCTTACATGCTAATTTACTCGTGTTACAAATTCAAAGGTACAAATTATGAATCTGCAATCCCCGATAAAATTAAACGTCATACGTGTTCGATGCATGATCCCAAGGAAAATACTTATCTAATTTGACAGAACTGGATTGTTTATATTGGCCCTTGTAGTGATGAATACCTTGTACAAGTTTCGCTGGAAAATAAGACCGTTAACGACTAAAACGACTACCCCCAAGTTTACTCGTAAAACTGGAATTTCTTGTACCTGAAAACCGTTAAAATCGCCATAAATTGTATACACACTGGAAAGATGCGTTCAAGGACTCAAATCGAAGCCGACTCGATGAACTATAACCCTATGTAAATTTCTACCTGTTTCTGTACTTAAACTGTGACAATATTTGGATCGGAGTGCGACTCTGGACTGCAGTCCAGAGCGACTCCAGTTGTTGTTTACTGTCCCGTAATGAACACCACCCTGTTTCCTTAACTTGTAGGTTGTGGAACTCCACTGTTTATTATAGGTGAATCTGTTAGCTAGACAACACAAGTAGTTTCATTCTGTTTCGTTATCGTTTGTTATTTAATCTATAATTTAAAAGATCGGGACGTATAACAGTCCCAACAGAATCAGAATCGACATGCTAGCGTTAAACAATGTATAACTCCTGACGTAAAGACGGGATTGAAAATACGTCTATTGTGTTGAAAACATTACTAAAAATTCTAGATTTCATCCAACTGTAGCGTTGCTTAAATCTGATCCCAACTGGGATTAAAATGCGTTGCGAAACGGACTTCCGATTCTGAAACCGGATTTCCAGCCGCGAACGTTTAAAATGAAATGGCCATAATTAATGATCCTGGAACCCGATTGGCATGAAACTAAATTCGATGGATAGATAACTGAACATACTAATTATTACCTGTTTATCGTTTCGCTAAACTGTACACGTACAATTCATGATAAATCGTGCAAATGATAGAATACTGTTTTATGACACCTTAATCATGCTTTACATACTGTTTACGCATCATATCATACACATGTCACTGCATTGATAACCTAGTGATAACGTGCATTACCCAATGTTAGGTATTAGTGATGATTGTGGCAAGTACGTTAGTATTCGTGTATCAGTGAATAAGTGAAAGTGATATGTACTTGTACACAATCAGTGAACCTTATGATTCTATTGCATTGTCGACGTCTGTGGGATGCGTGTACGTGTGACTATAAGTGGTATGGGACACTTATGGAAGCTTTTGCACGGGTGTCACAGATAAGGCACCAGACACTGCCATTTATCTTAGATATTAGTCGGGACGTGCTTGATGGAGGTCCTGCCTCCAGTTCTCGCGCAGACTTGTCACAGACCGATTGGTATTTAGGGTTATGGTTAGCGTTTGATGTAGACCACGGGGTGTGGGGTAGTTTGAGTGTGAGTTCAACAGAATCTCGGGAGTCCCATGCCGGCTTATATATTTAGGAAGATATATGGAGATTTACAGGATACATGATTATTACCGTGATTTACATGTTGGGCCCGTGGTCCCTTGCCCTTGGGTTCTACTCTTGGGTGGAGGACACTCGCGGGTGGTTGACTGTCACACTTGGACTGACGATAGGTTTAGTGACCTGTACAGTGAGACTTAGAGACCGATAGGGATGATAGCATCGATATACATACTTACTGTGTTGACATACGTGGCATATTATTATACTGCTTTTACTGTTCCGCTGCATTGATTACTGCATGTTCATACCTATACCGTCATTGATTTACTGTTATATATATCTATTATCACTGTTAGAATTATCACATGAATTTATATATCATATTGCTATTGTGTCGCTCTGACGACCTGAGTATGCTTGCTCAGTGTGAGGAGAAGATTTAGCCTGGACCAGGACTAGACGCACAACACGGACATCTTGATTAGCTATCCAGGGTTATACCTTTTGTTTCCCATCAGGTCAGTTCTTTATACTGTTTTGTCCCAGTTACTGCATTTCTCATTACCTGCGCATTATTTAATGATTACCATGTAAAGCTAGAAGCCGAAGTGTGACTACGGCAGGATATTTTCTTGACCGTAGGAGCATGGCTGGTCTTGTCAACCTCTCGTATTCCGTATTTTGGGAAGCTGGGCGTGACAGTCGGTCTTTTCAAGATTGGCCATCCCCTTTCAGCGGGCGTCGGTCTTCGACAGGCTAACGACGACAACAGTGTTGGAGATAGTGCCCTCAAAGTCAATTATTGGATCGCAAGTACGTGATTGCAATGATTGAGGCATGACCTATACCAATATGACAGTCTTGCTCGAGATGATAGTATGCTATCTGGTTTGTCTTTATCATCGTATACATGCTTTAGTTCATATTGCATGGTGATAGAGCCCATAGGATTCTGCTTGACAGCCAGCAGTATGATGGTGATCATATACGTGGGAGCTGGGGTCTATAAGCACATCCTTAAAAGTGTCCCTAGTCGTGGGAGTTTCGAGACAGGGCATCGATACTCCAGAGTAGACTAGTGTATATAGTCGAGACCCCGACGAGGGGCGGTGGCCGGTCTCACAAGTCACTGGTGTCAGTTGGATCACCTAAGATATATACAGGTGCTCATTAGGTTATGAGTACACCGGACATGACTCGCCGGGAATATGCTAGTTGGTATTATACATATCGTCAGATAGCAGTTCCCCGGTGACATGTGTACAGGTTAGTTTGTCGACCTGAGATCGTCATTTGTCTCGTGCGAGTTCCCACTCTGCTTTGATTCCTACCCTGCCACGCTCAAAGGAGTTGTGCAAACATGTATTTTTTGGGTACAGTCCCGAGCCACATGAAGGCAGTGAGCGGATCGTCGGGGATTCGTCTCTCCCGGTATTGGGGGTTGATATCGCGCATTGCACGGGTGGCCATCACTAGAAATCCTTGGCCAAGCTAGTGGAGAATTACTGATTTGGATCTGTAGTTTCTCAGGTGGTGATGGGCTTCATACCGACACGAATTATCGCGTTATTAGGGGACTGACTTTATCCACCCCCTTAGACTCGATATGCGATACTCTTTAGACGAACGGACCGGACTGTATGTATATTGTCACTGTTAGGCTCAGTAGGGTTTATGGATGAGTTCGCTCGTCAGCTTCCTTTCCGATCAGTACATAGGCAACCGTTACGTACAGCTTGTACCTCTGACGTGCTAGAGGTTATACCCAGTGACAGTGTGTTGATGAGTCATTAGAGTCCCCCACAGACACTTTCCCAAGTTCGTGCGAAACGTTGTAGAGGCCGTATGGTTTTATGGCAAGGTTCGGAAAATACACGTGCGTTTTCGCACGTGTCATTTTTCGGGCAGATAATACTGGTCGGCTTTGGTTTAAGCCGGATCCGAGTATTATACTGTGTAGATATAATATCTTTGTCTCAGTTGCATTTGTATTCGGTCGTAATACAAATGCGGGTATGTTTATACCGATACGGGGTTATCCTGAAATTCGTTTCAGGATCACTTTTGGAAGTTGCCAGTTTCCAGTTTTCTATCGGCCGTATTTAACAGTCGGTTAAATGCGGATTTATCTTTTCTTCTCTCGGGTGAGTTATGAGGGTGAGTCGTGGTTCTAGAAGCTTCTAGATTAGTGACTCATCTTGGCATTAATTGTTGCATTAATGAGTTGATGAGGTGTATTAGTGACTCATTCTTTTGCATTGATGTTTCTTGTTCTTGCATAGATATTTTCTCTTGATCTTTTGTTATGATAAGCTTCATTCCTTAAGGTCACCTTTCCCCTCCTACACTCACCTCCCCCTCATCTATAAGTGGCCGGCCATTCTTGGTGAAGGATGATGGTTGCTTGGAAAAAGATTGATATTGTTTTGGACTCATGGAAATTAGATAAGCCTCATTTCTCATTTCACCCGATTCCAAAAGGCAACTTCCCTAACCGTTCGTCCATAGCCTTGGACGTAACGAGACAAAGTGTTCTACTCATTCTCTACAACATCTTGGTCGTCTCTTTTAGCAAACTTGACGACCGAGTTGCCTCGGTTCAGAGGCGGGAGCCCGTTTAAATATCTCGTCGACGTGGTGCCACCTGAACGACGAGGCTGGAGGTTCAGGAGATCGGAGCAGCTGCAACAAAGCGTGGGATGATGGTTGAAGATCGAAGGACTCGGATTGTTCGGTATAACTCTTCTACCCACTTTGTAGTTTGTCAGTTTAGCTTTAATGGCAGATCCGGGTTATAGTACGCGATAGTGCCCGTTTGTAAAAGGTTTTTGTTCCGCATTTGGCGTCTGTTAGACGTCCGGGGCGCTACCGTGGACTTACAGTGGTATCAGAGCCTCACCATTAAGCTATACTAACTTGTGCTAACGCGTTTAAAATATCGATCGAACGGATTTTCGAAAACCGCAAATTCCAAGTTCTGAGTTTCTGTTAATTTTAAATGATGTCTAAAAACAATTTTACATATGCCAGAAAATCAAGCAGGGCTTTTATAGAATACTGGAGAAAAACAACCAACCGAGTCGACCGTACGGCCACGGAAACGCGGTCAAAGCCTGGGTTTGACCGCGGAACCGCGGCGCTTTTGGTGACTCAGTTGGCAATTTTTCTCCTGTTGTTTCTAAATTGGAAATTGTGGTGTTTGGTACTATTCTTTTGGGCCCAGATTTTGTTACTGTACAGCAGATGTACGGGGGGCCCACTTCGGGAAGTTTTGTCGATCGAAATTTTAAACTTGTTAGTATGCAGTATTTACATTATATCTCCGACCGGGAATGTCATTTGATCGGTAAACCGCGTCTAATTGCTATAGTTCTTTTAGACGGGTTTGCGAACGTGACATTCGCGTTGATGTTCTGTGTTGTGCTGTGATGTTGCGGATATGTCGTAGTGGATAGCAGGGTGCAATGATAGTGCTGTTTGGATTTATTTATACATTTGATATTGCGGGGCGAGCGTCCAACATGTGGACTGCCGTCACTGCCTGTTTGTATAATATTCTTTTTAGGGCACGACCGGGTAGAGGTCGATGTACCCGTTGTATATATATTATTTTCTGTACTAGGTTTATCCTGCGAAGGAGTGCACGGATAGCCGGGTTCTGGAGGGCAACGGGTCCGTATCTCATGGTTTTGAGAGGCAGAGGGACCTCACTCCAGAATCGGCAGACTATTCGCCGCACTCGTAGGGGGTACAGGTTGACCCAAGGAGGGGTGCTCAATTTACCGGATTCCGTGAAGTCCCGGGTGTTCCATTCACTATGCTGTGGGGGACTACCTCGCTTTAGGTTTTGGCGGGTAACTTGCCGCACCCGTAGGGGTCTAGGTTTCATTTCACAGGCTATCCACACGACCAGGGGAACGTCGGGTTTCAGTAGCGGCTCTGTGAAACCCAGGGATCCCAGATTATCTGTATTGTTCTGTGATGCTTATTACTTTTCTGTAATGTTGCATATTATCACGCCTGGAGCGATTATTGTATATTAGTATATATACTATTAGATGTTATATATGTTTTACACCCGCGCTAGTCCAGCCCCCGCTCTGTCGTTAGTTAAGTAACCTAACGGGTAATGACGGGACCCAATGGCGAATGCGGATGGCATATACGTATATTTTATTTTCGTTCTTTTCTGGTGTGATTGATTGATGGGACTGCGTTGATTCTGATCAATGTAAACTAAAACAAACCTATATTTGATGTTGTTGGAACAAATTTTAAAAGGTGTTATTACAAAGATGTTTCCTTTTGTTTTGCATAGCGGTATTCAGTCAGAATATCCTGCACCTCATTCTACGAGGCAAGGGCCGAGATCCCTTCACCGGGAGTGACCCCTTGGGCAGAAGTTTACGTCAAGGTAATAACTTCACTATAGTCGATTACAAGTTGCTTTGCATCGTAGTATTCAGTTAGAATATCCTGCACCTCATTCCACGAGGAAAGAGCCGAGATCCCTTCACCGGGAGTGACCTCTTTAGCAAAAGGTTTTCGCCACTATATTTTTATAAAAAGCTATCAGGTTCCTTCAACGAGATCAAGTTCATTACGTTAAAGGTTTTTTCGCCAAAAACCAGTCGTAGCCCTCCGTCATTTCTTTTGGGTATTCAGTAGTATTCAAGCTATGCATTTTAGCCAAAGTTAAGGCATAGTGTTTGGTAGCTGCTGGGTATTCATCTGTTGCATAGATAGATGAGTTGGTTTGGGACAGTCGTTCTGCCATTTTGGCCAAAGTCAAGGGCATGTGCGGGTGGGTTCAAATTGACCTGGATAGTGACGGGTAGAACTTGGCATGTGACTTATGACATTTTGACCAAAGCCAAGGTTATAAGAGCATGGGGCAAAAATCACATCGGGAGTTTCAAACATACAGGAAACTTGCCAGGCATGCGCATACCTTCTGGAGTGTGATAACTTGAGTAGCTTCCATCAAGTTATCATGCGATGATAGTTGGATCCCGATTCTCACTGATGAGTTGGTTTACTCTTCGGGTGATCCCGACTAATTCTTCTTTCAGGTTTAGAGGAGAATTTGAGATAACAGTGGGAGGTTTCCTGATTAGATAAATTGATAACCATTCTGATCTAGGTTAGAGTGCACGTAGAGTGTTTCTTTTCTCTCTCTTTGGCAGCGACCTTTGACCGACCCTAGACTATGACTCAGTGACCAAGTTGACCGAACCTTCTTAAAATACTGGTTTTTGGATTGTCCGAGTTGCATAAGTCATTGCCACTCCTTCTTTTACCCTTTGCATTTCTCAGAACACCCCGTATAACTACGGACATCCACTTCCATTGGATAGATCCATCGTATGGTTATATACGAACTCGAAGGGACTTCTTCGAGGATGGATCCAGGTTTAGGAGAAATAGAATTAGTTTATTCAGTTGTCTTTTATTATTACCTTCTCTCAGGTTGCGAGGGCTCCTTAGTTTAGGAGAGTACACCTATTACGCTTATTGGATAGTCTTATTCCAAACCATAGGCTGGTGCCGAAAGGTAGGGAATGAAGAAAACCAATTAGCCTAAGTAGGGTGTACAGAAGGTAATAACTAAAAACAAAATAAAGGGATTAGAAAGAGGGCAAAGTAAATTGCGGCTGTTATCATTCACGACCAAACCGCGTACTTCATCGCCACTCCTATTTCACTTTTGTTTTTTCCCCAGATCGGGAGAAATAGAATAAGGTATTATTCAGTTGTCTTTTATCATTACCTTCTCTCAAGTTGCGAGTACTCCTTGGTTTAGGAGGGTACACCTATTATGCTTACTGGATAGTCTTCTTCCAAACTATAGGCTGGTGCCGAACGGTAGGCAAGGAAGAAAACCATTTAGCCTAACGAAGGTGTACAGAAGGAAATGAATAAAGACAGATAAAGGGATTTGGAGAGATGGCAAAGAAATATACGGTTATAGTCATGAATTGGATTATGAAAGAGGCATTGCTAGGAATACCAGGATACCCCTACGAAATATTTTCAGGTTTCAGTGCATTGTTAAAGGAAAACTGATTTCCCGATTAGATACTTACTCCAAGGTATGTATTTACCAGGTTACATTCTCATATCTTTATGGATTTTTACAGATGATGAGTGGGAGTAATTTATTAGGAATTAGGTGATCATCCTCATTTTATCGGAATTCGTTGTAATTGGTGATATTTGAGGAAATCGCCTTGGTACAGTTTTTAACCTACGACGCACAGGTTTTGAGTTATTCAACTCAGAGGACTTATACAGAGTATTGTATGTTGTCCAGTGTCCGTTAGGACAAAGGGGTAGGTTTTCGTACTCTGTTCTATTTACTTGTAACTTCTCTTGTTTTTAGACAAGTGTTTCATAGAAATACAATGTCTAAGTTTTGTGAAGTTATGGGTATAAGAATAAAGTAGAGAACCAGGTATCGCAAGTATAAGGATTCTTCAAAGAGATTGAAGATGTAGATTCTTGTGATTGGTATTCAGATGATAGTAATGGTTTTGAGAAACTAGTTTCTCTTTCAAGTTACTCATAATTGGATTATTCCTAAGTTGTGTAATACTGATCAGCCTCTCTTCATTAAGTTGATATGCACTGGAGACAGTTGCATGGTTTGAATCTGGTTCCAGTTAAATTAGTGGCTCTATTTCTATATTGGATATAGAATGGTTCATATCTTGACGATGTTAAGATACGGGGAGTTGTCCGGCTTATGCTTAAAACCAGACACTGGATAACTCAAGGCACGTTTCAGTAATGGCAGTTTGTGGGTTGACCCTGGCTTTGACGAGGGTTGATTTTCTACCATCTGGAAGATCAATAGTGATATTGTTCTTGACTCGCCACAGTTTTAGTAAAATGGATTTTTTCAGAAAACAGCAGTGGGAGTATGGTAGAACTGGAAGAGATTCCAGAACCGCAAACGATTACGAAAAAATTTAATAGGACCTATATATTCAATCAGGTTTGACATTCCATTAGCCACTCCGCAGATATGGTGGGTAACCTCAGACACCCGAGAGGTACTCCGGTATCCTCAAGGACGGTGACAGGGAGGTTCTAGTTTACCTAGACTTGACACTACTGTTGTTCTAGACTATGAGATCCGGCAGGAGGATAAGTATAGCGTCGTTCTAAACTAGCTTTAGAAGTACACGTATATATTATTCTGCCAGAGGGTTATCGTAGTCAGTGGGAGCAGCGGAAGCATAGTGGGCAAGAAGCTTATGTTTATTTATAGGCTTGAGCAAATATAGCGGAGATAGATCATCTAATTTTTGATGTGACAGTCATAGGTTTGACTTCATCAGAATAGGGGATGGATCTGTTAAGAAGGTAGTAGGGTGTGATGTCCTGGTATTTGGATGACATACACAAAGTAGGAAGTAAAATTCCTATACTACGATCGGTTGTACTGTGGTCGTCACACAGTTGTTTCTTCACAAAAGACATGGATATAATATCTCACATTCTGGTTACTAGATTTATGGTTTTAGATCTAGATTAGGGTAGTTTCCCAATGTGGGTACTTGGACAGTATTCTGAAGGTATTTAGAATAGATGACTCCTGACATGGTGGTGAACCTGCAGGTGATGGAGTCACCCTCTCTAAAGGTGTCTTACTGACTAAAGGGGAGAAGGATGTGCATGATTGACAGATCACTTGTTTAGGCAATTGAGTCAATTGTGAGATGTCAAGTACCACACCAGATGTTGTTTTTGCACCAGATGCAATAAGTTTATATTAATCTAATCCTGAAGAAATATAAGGAAGCAGTTTTAGAACATAAGTGCATGTTCTACAGATTTGATCACGGCAGACTCCTTCGGGAGACGGTTATCATTCCAGGCTTCAAAGGTGACATGGATGACAGAGTGATTGTCAGAGTTATAGTTTTCTCTCTGACGAGGGACAGTATTATGGACAGGTGGTCCAAGAGGATACTGTGGGAGGTATGGTGCTGGATACTGATTAGGTTCAGTTATCGATAAAGTCTAAGAAGTTTGGATTTGGAGTTCATTTATGAACTAGGTCCCATCAGATATTCAGACATATTCTAAGACAGGTATTACTCGATTCGGGAGATGGTTTTCTCCGCGAACTTGAGATTCAGAGAGATATAGAAAGAAACATCAGGACGGATCCACTCACTGAGACTATTTCTCGAACACAAGAGTTTTACAAACTAGCTTTGTGAAACTGATTAGTAGAGGAGTTGGATGTTCGGTATCACATGGGCTGTGAGTATGCGACATCGCAATAATTAGCCTTAAGTGCAAGTGGGAGATTGTTGGAGATAGTGCCCTCAAAGTCAATTATTGGATCGCAGGTACGTGATTGCAATGATTGAGGCAGGACCTATACCGATATGACAGTCTTGCTCGAGATGATAGTATGCTATCTGGTTTGTCTTTATCATCGTATACATGCTTTAGTTCACTATTGCATGGTGATAGAGCCCATAAGATTCTGCTTGACAGCCAGCAGTATGATGGTGATCATATACGTGGGAGCTGGGGTCTATAAGCACATCCTTAAAAGTGTCCCTAGTCGTGGGAGTTTCGAGACAGGGTATCGATACTCCAGAGTAGACTAGTGTATATAGTCGAGACCCCGATGAGGGGCGGTGGCCAGTCTCACAAGCCACTGGTGTCAGTTGGATCACCTAAGATGTATACAGGTGCTCATTAGGTTATGAGTACACCGGACAGGACCCGCCGGGAATACGCTAGTTGGTATTATACATATCGTCAGATAGCAGTTCCCTGGTGACATGTGTACAGGTTAGTTTGTTGACCTGAGATCGTCATTTGTCTCGTGTGAGTTCCCACTGTGCTTTGATTCCTACCCTACCACGCTCAAAGGAGTTGTGCAAACAGGTATTTTTTGGGTACAGTCCCGAGCCACATGGAGGCAGTGAGCGGATCGTCGGGGATTCGTCTCTTCTGGTATTGGGGGTTGATGTCGCGCATTGCACAGGTGGCCATCACTAGAAATCCTTGGCCAAGGTAGTGGAGAATTACTGATTTGGATCAGTAGTTTCTCAGGTGGTGATGGGCTTCATACCGACATGAATTATCGCGTTATTAGGGGTCTGACTTTATCCACCCCCTTAGACTCGATATGCGATACTCTTTAGACGAACGGACCGGACTGTATGTATATTGTCACTGTTAGGCTCAGTAGGGTTTATGGATGAGTTCGCTCGTCAACTTCCCTTCCTATCAGTACATAGGCAACCGTTACGTACAGCTTGTACCTCAGACGTGCTAGAGGTTATACCCAGTGCCAGTGTGTTGATGAGTCATTAGAGTCCCCCACAGACACTTTCCCAAGTTCGGGCGAAACGTTGTAGAGGCCGTATGATTTTATGGCAAGGTTCGGAAAATGCACGTGCGTTTTCGCACGTGTCATTTTTCGGGCAGATAATACTGGTCGGCTTTGGTTTAAGCCGGATCCGAGTATTATACTGTGTAGATATAATATCTTTGTCTCAGTTGCATTTGTATTCGGTCGTAATACAAATGCGGGTATGTTTATACTGATACGGGGTTATCCTGAAATTCGTTTCAGGATCACTTTTGGAAGTTGCCAGTTTCCAGTTTTCTATCGGCCGTATTTAACAGTCGGTTAAATGCGGATTTATCTTTTCTTCTCTCGGGTGAGTCATGAGGGTGAGTCGTGGTTCTAGAAGCTTCTAGATTAGTGACTCAACTTGGCATTAATTGTTGCATTAATGAGTTGATGAGGTGTATTAGTGACTCATTCTTTTGCATTGATGTTTCTTGTTCTTGCTTAGATATTTTGTAATGACCCCAAAATCTTTATACATTTGTATTATCCCTCTTCAAAAATATACCGTATTTATTTATACTTGGTATTTTCCTCTTTCTATTAAATTTATTATTATTTTATTCCTCAATCTATTATGTATTTTTTTTCTAGGTACAATTTCTTTTTCTTATATTTAAGTTTTTAACTTCTCATTCTTATTTTTTCCTTTCATAAATATTTAACCCAAATCCATTATTTTTATTCTCCATAGCCCATCTAAAAAGCCCATTTTCTTTTTAAGCAACATCATATATTTAATTCTAATTAAATATATGCATGAACAACTTTATAGCTCATTGGTTAAGTCCTTGCATTATTATTCCATAAGTCGCATGTTCAAATCCCCATTCTTGCAATTATTTTTATCATTTTTTATTCTTCTCATAACCTACAAATGAGACCTTTCATTTCCAAATTGAATGGTGACCTTTCATTTCTCTTTTAATTCTCATGTTGAATGCATATATTATTATACATAATTCACCATTACACCATCTTTATTGTCCTCCTATATCTTTTCCTTCCTCACATTTTCCTATCTCTCACTTCTTCCTCTTCACCTAGAGTCCAAGAAGAAGAACATGAAGAAGTATTCAAGAAGGTCTCGCTACTAACGCGAGGCTATCGGCGGATAGACAAGCCCGGTGACAATACCGGCTTGTGCATGTAAGTCCCTTCTCTCTCCTTTCCCCCCATCTCTTTTTTTTCCTCTTGTCATGCATCGTGAACCCCTTATTCTTTTCATATCATAATCCATAAGAGAAGATACACATAAACATATACATATACATATACATAAGTTTAGATATATATGATTCTATATGGTTTAATAATATCTTATTATCTCTTGTTCAAATTAAAGTATTTTTAATTCTTTCTTCATGATTATGAATGTTTATTACAAGTTGTGAGAACATAGATTTCAATCCATAATATATCTACGATATCTCATGGAATCGGTTTGGTTATTAAAAGAAAGGATAAAGCTTGCATAAAAATACTAGTTAATCTTTTTGCCGATTTTAGTATACACATCAATACCTTTAGGTTTAAAATAATTTTTAGACATTAATTTTTACTTCTGAAAATTTCATGGAATTTACATATGATAGATTATATTATTTTATACATGCTGTAAAAATTTTAGATCGATCCGCATAACGGTTTGTGAATTACATCGTATTTATTCACTGATCGTAAAACAGAAAACTGCAGCTATCGGTCAATTTCTAGAACACATAACTTGGTATACCGGTATCCAAATTGAGCAAACTCAGATGTTTTTGATATCTACATCGAATGATATAGATTTTATTAGTTTTATAGTTTTACTGAAAACCTACCTAAGATAAAGAAAACTGCATTACAATATTAAGTGACGGATCTGGACAGAATCTGTCCTGATTCGCACATTGTTTTTAAATTGGACATAACTCGAACACCCGATATCCGTTTGTGACAAAATTTAGATGTGTAGATGCACCATTGATAGAAATATAATTTTCTGTATATTATATTACTTAGGAATGCATGAAACAACCTGATATAGGCTTTACAATACAATATATAGTTGCTGTCCAGAAATCTGAATTTCTGTTTTAAATTCTGATATTAAAATGATCATAACTAGAGCTTCATAAATCCAAATCGTATGAATCTTGGTGTTTTCGATAAGTACATCGAAATACCTACAATTTTCTAATAATTTTCGTAAGCTGAAACCTGATACAAATTAACTCAAACTGCGTTTTAAAAATATGTGACGGTGCCGAATAGATTCTGATCTGTTTTGCGCGACGATACGAAAACATATATATCTCTCAAACCGGTAGTCATATTTAGGTAAAACTGGAACTCACGCATGCAAAACATTTAGAGCCATATTTCTGTTTATATTTCGCATTCGTTCAACTTGATTAATTAGTCGTACATAATATTTCTTTACAGCATTGTTTATGGTAGTTACTCGAATAATATACTTGACTCATTTCATGTTATTCGAACCTGTATACATATTTAGCTTGATCATTAAATTGTTGTATGTACATAAAGACGATAATTAAATACTTGAGTTGTATTTTGAAAAATATACAATAGTATTTTTACAATAAACCCCCTCAAGTTTTATAAATTACAATAAGGCCCCTAACAATTATTGAACTTCAAATTATATTTCTTTTAGTCGGACTCGGGTTAGAGTCTGACTAATTCTGACTTGAATATATTTCAAGTCAATCTATATTTCAATTATATTCCAACACAACTTGAATACATGAATCCCAGAATCAGTTAACAATCTGTCTGACTGAACCGAACCATGGATATTCTTTTTACAAGTTTCCAGTATTCCATTTACATGACTCTACGGTTATAACCGTTTCCTGATATCATGGTTTCGGTAAGTCAATCAGTCAATCAAGTCAATCATGCAATCATTACAAGTTTTACAAGATAACAATACAAACAAGACATCGCGGGGTTTAAGGGGTAGACTGGTACGGAATATGTTAAAGGTGGCACGAGGTGGTCACTTAAGACGTAATTACATCCATGCCGTTGTTCCGTGGTATTATCGACGGAGCCTTGTACTACAGGTTACCAAAGTCCCCGGTGTAAGTGGGACTCCCCTCGTATACACTGGCATCTTCTGTACCAGGCTACAAACAACAGCGTTAATACAACATTACAATATTATAATACAACATTAAAAGCTACACTCTCCCTCTTTTACTCTCTGTCTATTCCTACCTTATCTTTGGGACTTACCGAGCGATCTGTTCGCTGACGACATTCTATTTCTTTCTTCTTTGAATGTCGTCAGGTGATTCGGACCCGGCAGAGATCGAGCCATCTGCAGAAGACTTGGAGCAGTTTGCTAATTGTACTTTGTTCTTTCCAGTATTTCCTTTTATTATTATGCCACTGTTTAGGCATTGCTTTTTCATTTCAGATGTATTTTCATTTCATGCATTGTATAAAGAATGTTATTAATAAAAGTTGCTGTTATTTCTATTATTCGTCTCTTGTGATTCATTTTATATTGCTTAGTTACGCTTAGCGTATGTACTTCTGAGTACATACGTAGCGGGCCTCGTCACGTCCACTTCGCCGTACACTGGGAAGCGGGGCGTGACAGGTTTTGTTGGTGGCCCATGCAGGTCAGAGTTGTATGGCACACTACCATGCAGTTCTGTTCTGCATGAACAATCTAAGCAATATAGCACAAGAAACAGCAACTGAAAACATTCTTTACAGTACATATTCCTTGAATCTATCTTGAACTCCACCTTCGGTTTCCTTGAACTTCATCTCTCCACTTTTGAATCCTTAATTCTTATTCATCCTTTCTATTTGTATCTTGTAGACTTATTAGCTCAATTGGTTAGAGTATCAATCGATGGAGCTCGAAGAAGACATCATCCTAATCCTGTTTCCTTACTCTGTTACATCATCCTTCTTGAGTAATTTCGAGGACGAAATTATTTTTAAGGAGGGTAGAATGTAATGACCCCAAAATCTTTATACATTTGTATTATCCCTCTTCAAAAATATACCGTATTTATTTATACTTGGTATTTTCCTCTTTCTATTAAATTTATTATTATTTTATTCCTCAATCTATTATGTATTTTTTTTCTAGGTACAATTTCTTTTTCTTATATTTAAGTTTTTAACTTCTCATTCTTATTTTTTCCTTTCATAAATATTTAACCCAAATCCATTATTTTTATTCTCCATAGCCCATCTAAAAAGCCCATTTTCTTTTTAAGCAACATCATATATTTAATTCTAATTAAATATATGCATGAACAACTTTATAGCTCATTGGTTAAGTCCTTGCATTATTATTCCATAAGTCGCATGTTCAAATCCCCATTCTTGCAATTATTTTTATCATTTTTTATTCTTCTCATAACCTACAAATGAGACCTTTCATTTCCAAATTGAATGGTGACCTTTCATTTCTCTTTTAATTCTCATGTTGAATGCATATATTATTATACATAATTCACCATTACACCATCTTTATTGTCCTCCTATATCTTTTCCTTCCTCACATTTTCCTATCTCTCACTTCTTCCTCTTCACCTAGAGTCCAAGAAGAAGAACATGAAGAAGTATTCAAGAAGGTCTCGCTACTAACGCGAGGCTATCGGCGGATAGACAAGCCCGGTGACAATACCGGCTTGTGCATGTAAGTCCCTTCTCTCTCCTTTCCCCCCATCTCTTTTTTTTCCTCTTGTCATGCATCGTGAACCCCTTATTCTTTTCATATCATAATCCATAAGAGAAGATACACATAAACATATACATATACATATACATAAGTTTAGATATATATGATTCTATATGGTTTAATAATATCTTATTATCTCTTGTTCAAATTAAAGTATTTTTAATTCTTTCTTCATGATTATGAATGTTTATTACAAGTTGTGAGAACATAGATTTCAATCCATAATATATCTACGATATCTCATGGAATCGGTTTGGTTATTAAAAGAAAGGATAAAGCTTGCATAAAAATACTAGTTAATCTTTTTGCCGATTTTAGTATACACATCAATACCTTTAGGTTTAAAATAATTTTTAGACATTAATTTTTACTTCTGAAAATTTCATGGAATTTACATATGATAGATTATATTATTTTATACATGCTGTAAAAATTTTAGATCGATCCGCATAACGGTTTGTGAATTACATCGTATTTATTCACTGATCGTAAAACAGAAAACTGCAGCTATCGGTCAATTTCTAGAACACATAACTTGGTATACCGGTATCCAAATTGAGCAAACTCAGATGTTTTTGATATCTACATCGAATGATATAGATTTTATTAGTTTTATAGTTTTACTGAAAACCTACCTAAGATAAAGAAAACTGCATTACAATATTAAGTGACGGATCTGGACAGAATCTGTCCTGATTCGCACATTGTTTTTAAATTGGACATAACTCGAACACCCGATATCCGTTTGTGACAAAATTTAGATGTGTAGATGCACCATTGATAGAAATATAATTTTCTGTATATTATATTACTTAGGAATGCATGAAACAACCTGATATAGGCTTTACAATACAATATATAGTTGCTGTCCAGAAATCTGAATTTCTGTTTTAAATTCTGATATTAAAATGATCATAACTAGAGCTTCATAAATCCAAATCGTATGAATCTTGGTGTTTTCGATAAGTACATCGAAATACCTACAATTTTCTAATAATTTTCGTAAGCTGAAACCTGATACAAATTAACTCAAACTGCGTTTTAAAAATATGTGACGGTGCCGAATAGATTCTGATCTGTTTTGCGCGACGATACGAAAACATATATATCTCTCAAACCGGTAGTCATATTTAGGTAAAACTGGAACTCACGCATGCAAAACATTTAGAGCCATATTTCTGTTTATATTTCGCATTCGTTCAACTTGATTAATTAGTCGTACATAATATTTCTTTACAGCATTGTTTATGGTAGTTACTCGAATAATATACTTGACTCATTTCATGTTATTCGAACCTGTATACATATTTAGCTTGATCATTAAATTGTTGTATGTACATAAAGACGATAATTAAATACTTGAGTTGTATTTTGAAAAATATACAATAGTATTTTTACAATAAACCCCCTCAAGTTTTATAAATTACAATAAGGCCCCTAACAATTATTGAACTTCAAATTATATTTCTTTTAGTCGGACTCGGGTTAGAGTCTGACTAATTCTGACTTGAATATATTTCAAGTCAATCTATATTTCAATTATATTCCAACACAACTTGAATACATGAATCCCAGAATCAGTTAACAATCTGTCTGACTGAACCGAACCATGGATATTCTTTTTACAAGTTTCCAGTATTCCATTTACATGACTCTACGGTTATAACCGTTTCCTGATATCATGGTTTCGGTAAGTCAATCAGTCAATCAAGTCAATCATGCAATCATTACAAGTTTTACAAGATAACAATACAAACAAGACATCGCGGGGTTTAAGGGGTAGACTGGTACGGAATATGTTAAAGGTGGCACGAGGTGGTCACTTAAGACGTAATTACATCCATGCCGTTGTTCCGTGGTATTATCGACGGAGCCTTGTACTACAGGTTACCAAAGTCCCCGGTGTAAGTGGGACTCCCCTCGTATACACTGGCATCTTCTGTACCAGGCTACAAACAACAGCGTTAATACAACATTACAATATTATAATACAACATTAAAAGCTACACTCTCCCTCTTTTACTCTCTGTCTATTCCTACCTTATCTTTGGGACTTACCGAGCGATCTGTTCGCTGACGACATTCTATTTCTTTCTTCTTTGAATGTCGTCAGGTGATTCGGACCCGGCAGAGATCGAGCCATCTGCAGAAGACTTGGAGCAGTTTGCTAATTGTACTTTGTTCTTTCCAGTATTTCCTTTTATTATTATGCCACTGTTTAGGCATTGCTTTTTCATTTCAGATGTATTTTCATTTCATGCATTGTATAAAGAATGTTATTAATAAAAGTTGCTGTTATTTCTATTATTCGTCTCTTGTGATTCATTTTATATTGCTTAGTTACGCTTAGCGTATGTACTTCTGAGTACATACGTAGCGGGCCTCGTCACGTCCACTTCGCCGTACACTGGGAAGCGGGGCGTGACATATTTTCTCTTGATCTTTTGTTATGATAAGCTTCATTCCTTAAGGTCAACTTTCCCCTCCTACACTCACCTCCCCCTCATTTATAAGTGGCCGGCCATTCTTGGTGAAGGATGATGGTTGCTTGGAAAAAGATTGATATTGTTTTGGACTCATGGAAATTAGATAAGCCTCATTTCTCATTTCACCCGATTCCAAAAGGCAACTTCCTTAACCGTTCGTTCATAGCCTTGGACGTAACGAGACAAAGTGTTCTACTCATTCTCTACAACATCTTGGTCGTCTCTTTAAGCAAACTTGACGATCGAGTTGCCTCGGTTCAGAGGCGGGAGCCCGTTTAAAGATCTCGTCGACGTGGTGCCACGTGGACGACGAGACTGGAGGTTCAGGAGATCGGAGCAGCCACAACAAAGCGTGGGATGATAGTTGAAGACCGAAGGACTCTGATCATTCGGTATAACTGTTCTACCCACTTTGTAGTTTGTTAGTTTAGCTTTAATGGCAGATCCGGGTTATAGTACGCGATAGCGCCGGTTTGTAAAAGGTTTTTGTTCCGCATTTGGCGTCTGTTAGACGACCGGGGCGCTACCGTGGACTTACAAACAGCCCCTTATTAGAGCGGGGAGCATGAAGAAGCTCATCCAACAGCAAAGGTGGTCCCGTCCGCTCGACACACTCGATGTCGCCACTGGCGATGGGTGAGAAAAGTTGGGGGTAATTCCCTTTCTGGATTTACTCCGCCAGCTCCAACGGTGCAAATTGATGTTGTTGTTCCAACTGGGAACGGCTTTGAACCACTTAATAGGGTGCGCAGGAATTCACCAACTGCCGTGCTAAAAAAGTCTCCTCCGCCTGCTGAAAAGATCACAAAGGCAAAGCTGGAGCAACCCCCTCAGCGGCCGTCCTCCAAAATTCATAAGGTTTGGCGACAGGTCCAAGACTCGGTGATCAATCAAGACTACTCCCGCCGGCCAAAGAAAATAAAGGTTCGGCAAGAGAAGGACCACCCTGTCGTACCACAGAAGGTGTCATCTACTTGGGTTCCCGCTGTAACGACCCCCTCAACTTCGACCGCCCATAAAAGGAGAAGGTCGGAGAAGATCCCTACGTCTGTCACGAATCGCCAGGACATTGAATCCAAACGCCCCAAGTCTGGAGGCATGGTAGTGCATACTATTTATATGGCTTCCGGAAAAGAGGAAAGCCGTCCTTCTACTGGTCACCGACCGCTCACCCGATCAGTAACAAAGGCTCAGGAGCAACAATAGCAAAAGCTCCAAGAGATGCTAACGAGGATGGCCACACTCATTGGACCAAAAGAAACACCGGAAATATCGTCGGAATAGCGTCAAGAACAGGAGACTGATGCCGAATTCCTCCGAAGAATGCTCGAGAGGAAAGACAAAGAGGCCGCGGAACAAGCGGCCAACATAAAACAAATGGCGCTTTTATTCCAAGATTTGGTCGGGATGATGATACGGCCGGATTCTCCAGTTGAAGAACCCCCGATTATCCTTGAAGACGACAGAGGGGAGACATCGAACCCTCTTCCGGCTCTATCAGCAGCCAAAGAGGAGACGATCTCCAAAGCCACCCTGGATGACTATATCGCTCAACAGATACGAGTTCATCAGGCGAGTGAAGCGGCCGTCCAAATTATTAAGACTGGACGACCCTATCCGGATTGGTACGACCAAATAAAGTACCCGCTGGGATATACGATCCCTAAATTCCATATATATAAGGGGACGGGGAATCCACACCAGCACGTTGCTCAATTCAGGACTCTATGCGGCAACACTGGGGGTGACGACAAACTGCTGCTTTACCAGTTTGTTGGCAGCTTGTCGGAGACAGCGTTTGAATGGTACTCTGAGCTCCCGAACGACTCTGTTAAGACATTTGCAGAAATGGAGTTACTGTTTACACAAAGGTTCGCAAGCGCTAGCGAACGCACCCCAATCACGGCATTGATCAATGCCAGGGTGAAGCCGCGCGAAACATGGGTTCAGTACGCGATACAGTGGCGGAATCTATGGTCGAAGTGAGAACAACGCATAGAAGAGGCTCCTGCAGTAGGCATGTTCGTGGGTACCCTTGATCCGCAGGCGACCATATCCCAGTTCATGATGTTTTTCAAGCCGACTACCTTTCAGGCCTTGATTGACAAACTGGTCCAAATGGATCAGATGGGCCATAGACCATCTTCCTCGAAAATGGAGCCTCAAAACGAAAACGGGAAGGGAAAGGGAAAGCGACCTTCGTCGCCAATGCTTAACAGCAGCCTAGCGGTCCGAAACCAGTTGATCGCCAAAGTGATAGACATCGACTCTTCAACGAGAGGCTAAAACGCCCTTATTCGTTTCCTCGGGATAAGACGAGAAGACTGTTCGAGTTGGCGGTGCGCAACAGGCTCATCACCTTACCGGATCCGAAATGCCTACTGCAGCCCGGTGACGTCAACAGTCCCAACTACTGCCCCTACCATCGAATAATGGGCCATCCAATCGAAGATTGCTTTGTCTTCAAAAACTGGATTGAGGACCAGTACCAGTAAGGAAAATTCGCGTTGTCTGAAAACTGGAGGGTAAACCCGCCACAACCACACACTCCAAAAAAGATGGACACGCCGGGGGCATCATGCTCATTTATAGAGGAAGCTCCATGGGAAGTTGTTCTTTCGACAAAAACGAAAAGAATGCTGAAGGATCTCCAAACATGCCCGGCGATCAGGTGGAAGAGCCCGCTGGAGCCCGAGATTATTGAGAGGATGCTGAAGCCGCGCCCAACGCTGAAAGTTGGTGGACAAGACATTCAAGTCAAGCCTCCAAAGTCTTTAAAGAAAAAGAAGAAGGCCAAGAAGCCCGTCCAACCCGACGATAGCCGTACAGGTCTGCAGAAATACATTGATGCACTGGAAGAATATAACCAGAAGGCACGGACCCCAATCACATTGGACGAATTCTTTAAGCATGTTCTTGAGAATGAAGCCGATGACGCTGATGAAGGAGACAATTCTTCGGAAGAACCCGAGGATTATGTGGCAAGCTACCACATGATCTCTCATTCGTCAATAGATGGTGAAGAAGCTCCTGATGCAGAGAAACTGGGGGCAGATCCTGAACCGGAACTCCTAGAACCGTCAGACAAGATGATTGACATGTTGCTGAACGAAGCCTGTCAAAAGAGCAAAGCTGATCGAGAGCGCGAAATGACCATATTTGAGAAAGCCAAACGCCGGCGGCTGGACAAAAGGGTTGAAGTACCCCAACCGGATGGAAGCACCCCTGCCGTCAGTAAAAGCAGGTTTAAGACAAGAAAGCAGTTCGCTAAAGCCTTGTCGATGGGAATGAAGCTGCCACCTCTCAAAGAAAACACTTCAGAAAATACGTTCCCCGACGAACTGGATGCACATCCAAACTACTGCTTATACCATCGGAGGATCACACCCCCTACTGAGGAATGCATGGCCTTCAAGAATTGGTGGCAGGGATACGTTGCTAATCGGCAGCATTTCAAGCGGATAAAACGCAAAACGCAACGAGAGCAGAAGAGCATGACAGATGAGTGCAAAAGAACCGCCGGCAACTGTCACATGGTTGATTCCGGGGGATCGCAAGTTCCCACCTTCGGGAGCGATTCTGATGAAGAAATAGCCCTCGGCCCTCTCTTCAAGGAATCCATCTCCGAAATAGAAGAGAGGAAGACCTGTGAGAACATTCAGCTGCGTAATCGCACGTTACCCGAGAGGAATCTCGGACCCACAAACAAGGGGTCGAGTAAAAAAGATAAAGGGAAGGAAAAAGTCCCTGAAGATATCGCCCTCGATGATCAAGTCGTCAAAGAGCCGACAGCTAAGGACCCACCAAAGAAAAACAAGGTGTATTACAACGTTCTGGCACACTTGAGGAATATACCCTCGCAGCTAAGCATTCTCGATGCCCTTCTGCTATCTAAGGAGGCGAGAGATTCTTTTATCAAGACACTACGAGAGCCCGAGCAGTTCCAAGGTTTCCTTACCGAAGAAAAGATGAAGGACGAGCTGGAAGAAGTGCACACCGCTGACATCACTTTCGGCGACGAAGATCTCCTCCTCGAAACATGCGAGCACAACCGTCCCTTGTACGTCACCAGATACTGCCATGACATCAAGATAGGGAAGATCCTAGTTGATAACGGGTCTTCTATCAACCTCCTAAATATGAGGGTATTAAAAGAAATTTGCATGAGCGTTCAACACCTCGCTCGAGATAAAATCACTATCTCCGGATTCGACTCCCAGTCATCACGGACGCTCGGGTCTGTAATTCTGACATTACGCTTTGGGCTGCTCATCACTGACATCAAATTTCATGTCATTGACGCCAAGATATGCTACAACACTTTGCTCGGCAGACCTTGGTTGCACGAGTACAACATCATCCCTTCTACACAACATCAGTGTATGAAGTATTTCAAAGATGGTCTCGAGTACACTGTAACGGGGGAGCTAAATCCATTCTCCGTTAATGAAGTCCGCAAATACAAAGACGCCAAATACTTCTTACCAAACTTCGAAGAAACGAAAAGATGCCATAAACCGGAGGACAAGCAAAAAGTTATCACCACTATTCCGGTCTTCGGGAGTGATACCGAGGAGGAAGAAGAGATAGTCTATTCAGGACTGCTCCAATGCAACAAGCCCGGACCGTCTACCCCTATGTTGGTCTTCGACAGCGACTCTGAAGATGAGGTCAATGCAGTATTTTCTGTTCGGCAATAAATACAAGCCTTCACTAGCGATGAACGGAGTTTGCAAATCGCCATGGTTCCGCAAAAACAATACAAAGACCTGGATGCACTTGATACCTATAGTGTGTAAGAGCTGCAGACGTTCTACGTCCCTCTCAGGTGAAAAGATGAAAATGTGATCCTCTTCTATCGATCCGCGGAAACCAAAGTGAAAGAAATATGGCATGGTGCCTATTCTGCACTTGACAGGCCCCAGCCCATCCTGTCCCCTGATTAAAAATCAGGAAATACCTCAATGAGGTATCACGTGCTCACACGTGACCAATGGTCACGTGTTGACACGTGATGGTTAAAACAGAAGCATAAATAATCGGCTGAGAAAATGACTCAATTGGGGGTCACGTGCCAGCACGTGACAGGCTTTGAAAGCCTTACAGTTTAATAGAATTAAAATTCTAAATTTCTCTAAATCTTTCCAAATAGAAAAGGATTATGGGGAACCGTTGGATTAAAAATCCAGGGGTGATTAAAAATCACCAATTTATAGAAAAATCTTAGACAAAGAAAGATTTCCCTAAATCTCACCAAAAATAACAAACAAATATCTTTGGATTGAAAATCCAACGGTGAATAAAATTCACTGAATGATCTAAAGGATCATATTAATTATGAAAACAAACAAAATCTTTCAATGAAAGATTTATTAAACAAATTGATTCTTTTCCTTTTCCTATAAATAGGAGCCAAGAGGAGAAGAAAAGGGATAGAATTTTGGGATCTTGAAAATTCCTAAAGGAAAATAGCAGAGAGAAAAGAAAGGAGAATTTAATTCTCAACAAAGAAAATCCTAGGTGAGAAAAGAAAGGGGATCAAACTTCAAAATCTAAGAGTTTAACTCTTCTGCAAAAAGAACTTAGTTTTTCCTCTGATTGAAAATCTGCAGAAGCAAATCTCCCCATAGCTTGAGAATTTAATTCTCATCGGGTTGAGATTTTGCCATGCAGATCCAAGACTTAGGGGGAGAATTGAGTTTAGAGAATTTAATTCTCCCAAATTTATAGGAATTTAATTCCTCCAAGATGAAATTAGGGTTTAAACCCTATCTGAGAATTTAATTCTCCCAATTTACAGGAATTTAATTCCTTCAAGATGAAATTAGGGTTTAACCCTATATGAGAATTTAATTCTCCTAAAATTATAGGAATTTAATTCCTTCAAGATGGACAAAACTAGGGTTTAACCCTAATTGAGAATTTAGAACTTAATCCCTCCTAAAATAAAATTAGGGTTTCACCCTACACAAGAATTTAATTTTTTTACATATATGGGAATTTAATTCCTCTAAAAGAAATTAAGGTTTAACCCTACATAAGAATTTAATTCTTTCACAATAGGAATTTAATTCCTCTAAAATCATAATTAGGGTTTAACCCTACAGAGAATTTAATTCTTAAAGATAAAAAGATTAAAAGATCTTTATACATGCAAAGAACTAAGGTCACGTGTCCCCACGTGACCACTGAAAAGATCCCCAAAAATGAGAAGGAAAAAGCTCTGAGGCAATGCCTCATGTGCTCCCACGTGACCTCCAAAACATAGAAAGAAAAAGCAAAGGAAATCTAAGCTTTGGGCGCTCTCACGTGTTACCACGTGACCCCTTAGCAAATGCTTTAGTGATCAGCGCACAGATGTCCATCACGTGCCAACACGTGATGCTCAAAATAAAAGTAAAAAGTGTTTAATACTTATTTGCAGAGCGAAGTAAAAAGGGATCTGGCCCCGCCTTTGGGTGTCCTCACGTGACCCATTCCTATTTACTGTTTAAACACTAACTTAAAGGACTTATTTCCAGTGTTTAACACTGATTGTTTTCCAATGTTTAACACTAAATTGAGGATTATATTTCCTGTGTTTAACACTGATTGTCTTTTAGTGTAACACAAATTTGAAAGTTCTATCTCCAGTGTTTAACATTGTTGTTCTCTAGTGTTTAACACTACTTTTAGCCAAATTGGCTAATTTTCCAGAGGCAGGAGTCTCCCCTTCAACTGAATCTCAAAATTGAGTAAAATTCAGAGCTACAATATTTAATGCTCAGTTAAAGACAAAAATGTTGTCAGGGCATTCAAACTCTGGTTTAACATTGCTAAATAATGTGGGTTTGAACCCAGACAAGTGTCTAATGGCCCAACAAAGGGCCAACACTTCAAACTTAATTGGACTTAGCCCAAGTTGACTATAAGTCCTCAATTCAGACTTAACTGAGCCAATGTGTTCATAATATAATTAATTGATCTTAGTTCCAAATTGGACTACAGATCACTTAATCCACCTTGGTTCAAGGGTACATCTCTTCACTCCTTTGATATTTGTCGTTGTAATTCCTCAACGTCTTCAAAGAGATGACGGGTCTCGACAACCACACATTTCATGGACTGTGGGGTCCTTAAACTCATGGACTATGATGTCCTTAACCTCGACCGTGATGTCTTTAAAATAACATTGGACTGTGGGGTCCTTAAACTCATGGAATATGATGTCCTTAACCTCGACCGTGATGTCTTTAAACTAACATTGGACTGTGGGGTCCTTAGCCCATGGACTATGATGTCCTTAACCTCGACAGTGATGTCTTTAAACTAATGTCGGACTGTGGGGTCCTTAAACCCATGGACTATGATGTCCTTAACCTCGACCGTGATGTCTTTAAACTAACATTGGACTGTGGGGTCCTTAAACCCATGGACTATGATGTCCTTAACCTCGACCGTGATGTCTTTAAACTAACATTGGACTGTGGGGTCCTTAACATCACGGACGATGATGTCCTTAACCTCGACCGCGATGTCTTTAAACTAACAATGGACCGAGAAGTCCTTAAAATAACAATGGACCGTTATATCCTTAAACTAATCGACCGCAATGTCACTAAACTAAACAATAGAGCCCAATTGCTCTCTTGCTGGATCTAAACGATCCCATTAAGTTGATCTTAGTCCAAAATTAGACTAACGTATCCTTAACTAACGTTTAAGTTGATCTTAGTCTTAAATGAGGCTAATGTATCCTCAAACCCAAACCTTCCAAACCCAAATCTAAGAAAGATATGGATTTGGACTAGTCCACGCCCTACGGACGACAACACAAATTAGTCTCCGTATACAATCCACGGGCAACCAAACACAAAACAAACACCCACGACACGAAGTGACCATCTGGAGAAGGAGAAAGTTGTTACCGCGATGCGGTAGCGTAATTAACTGCAGGGGCTTGCGCCTGCAGGGAAGAGCGTCCCCACAATCAAAAACCCCTCAAACGAGGGGGAATTTGACGAAGTTTGCTATATCGGCCGCATCCGTTTAAACCTTCGATACATGGTGCCATAAATCAACTTGGCATTTTCGGAGAGGTAGACGGATAGCACCAATTAGCATCTGCCCCGAATTTCAGGCTAGACGAACCTACGCGGTCGCGTCTCCGTGATTCGGTGGGGAACGGATTCTGGCACGCCCGGTGGGACCTTTTCCTCTTTCCACTCCACACTTCGTGTGTCGTGTTCGCGAACGAATCGCGGTTTGCTAATGGTTGTCCTTGGGTTCGAGGTACTGAGATTTGGCGTTTTGCTTGGTGCAGAAAGCGAAGGATCAATGGCGTCCACTTAACGTGTTCCAGCTGCAACTGCAACGTACGTTCCGCCTCATCTGGAGGCATAGCTTACGGGCCCCAAGCGGCCTCCCTGTTCATGATGCCGGTGGAACAGGTCACTCAGGCCACCACTGGACTATTTTTCGGGACCATGCTCCCGCCAACAAGCTTCAGCGCGCCTATACCAACACAGGAAACTCCCAAAAAGTCGGTCTTTGACCGGCTTACAACTACTGCGGCCCTTCTCAACGGGTCGTCCAATTCCAGCTCCTCAATCTTCGCCAGATTGGGCCAAAGTTCCTGTGGGCCCATGATGAAGCCTGCAATTCAAGAAAAGGTTGTTCCGAAGAGAGTAACCATCCCTGCTCCCGAAGTTGTCAAGCCGGCTTCTCCTGCCAAAGGGTCAGTCTTTACAAGACTGACTGTTCCGGCTCCCACTCCGGCTCTCGTTCCCACTCCAAAGTCTGTCTTTGACAGATTAAATACCGCTACTCAATGGACATCGGTCTTCCAGAGGCTGATACCGGCAACGCCTCACCAGAACAGGGGGCATGACGAAGTCACCCCTCAAGCTGAAACCATCCCAACAGCTCGACGCGCTCGACGTCGCCACTGGCGCCGAGTAAGGAAGGCTGGGGGCAACTCCCCCTCTGGGCTAACTCCACCATCCCCAACGGTGGAAGTCAATACTGCTGTTCCAACTGGGAACAACTTTGAATTGCTGAACAAGGTGCGCAGGAACTCTCCTACCGCCGTACTGAAAAGATCTCCTCCATCAGTGGAGAATGTTGCGGAAGTGAAGCCGGAACAGTCCCCTCAGCGTCTGTCCTCCAAAATCTACAAAGTCTGGCGGCAGGTTCGGGACTCAATAATTGATCAAGATTACCCTCGCCAACAGAAAAATGTGAAGGTTCAACAAGAAGAGAACCATCCTGCCAAACCATAAAAAGCTGTCTGGGTGCCCGCTGCGACGCCCCCTTCGACTTCAACTGCTCAAAAGAAAAGGAGGCCAAAGAAAACCCCTGTGACTGCGGCAAACTACAAAGGTGCTGAGCCCAAACACCCCAAGTCTGGGGGCATGATGGTACATACTGTTTACATGGCTTTCGGAAAAGAAGAAAGCCGCACTTCGACGAGCCACCGACCGCTCACCCGGTCAATAACAACGGCTCAGGAACAACAACAGCAGAAGCTTTAAGAGATGCTGACTGCAATGGCTGCACTCACCGGACCAAAAGAAAGCCCGGAGGCGTCATCGGAGCAACGTCATGAACAAGAAACCGATGCTGACTTCCTTCGCAGAGTCCTCGAAAAGAAGGACAAAGAAGCCGCAGAACAAGTGGCTAATATAAAGAGAATGGCGCTTCTCTTCCAAGACATGGTCGGGATGATGATCCAGCCGGACCCTCCAGCTGAAGATCCTCCGGTCATTATTGAAAACGATAGAGGGGAGACATCCAATCCTCCTCCGGCTCATTCAGCAGCCAAGGAGGAAACCATTTCCAAGGCCGCCCTGGATGATTATATTGCTCAGCAAATACGAGTTCACCAGGCAAATGAAGCGGCCGGCCAAGTCATCAAAACCGGGCTACCGTATCCAGGCTGGTATGATCAGATAAAGTACCCGCCGGGTTACACGATCCCCAAATTCCATGTATACAAGGGGACAGGAAATCCCCATCAACATGTCGCTCAGTTCAGGGCTCTTTGTGGCAACACCGGTGGTGATGATAAACTTTTGCTCCGCCAATTCGTCGGCAGCTTATCGAAGATGGCATTTGAGTGGTACTCCGAACTTCCAAATGACTCCGTCAAAACTTTCGCAGAAATGGAGTTGTTGTTCACCCAGCGATTCACAAGTGCTAGTGAACGCACCCCAATAACGGCATTGATCAATGCCAGGGTGAAGCCAGGCGAGACGTGGGTTTAGTACGCAATCCGATGGCGAAATCTGTGGTCGAAATGCGAACAGCGCATCGAAGAAGCACCAGCGGTGGGCATGTTCGTGGGCACTCTAGACCCTCATGCAACTATTTCACAGTTCATGATGTTCTTCAAACCGACCACGTTCCAGGCTTTAATCGACAAGCTAGCCCAGATGGACCAGATGGGTCATAGACCGTCTCCTCTGAAGCCGGAGCCGCGGAAGGAAAAAGGTCAAGGGAAGGCGGCCTTCGTTGCGAATACCCAACAGTAGCCCAGTGTCCCAAAACTAACGGATCAACTGGAAGAGAGACGGCGCTATTATAATGAGAAAATGAAGCGTCCTTACTCGTTCCCGCGGGAGAAAACGAAGAGACTATTCGAGCTGCGATGCGCAACAGGCTAATCAATCTGCCCAGTCCAAAGCGACCATTGCAACCCGGCGAAGCGAGTAATCCCAATTATTGCCCTTACCACCAAACGGTAAGCCATCCAATCAAAGAATGCTTCGTCTTTAAGGGATGGATCGAGGATCAGTACCAACAGGGTAAGTTTGCGCTGTCCGAAAAGTGGAAAGTAAGCCCACCACAACCGCACACACCTAAGAAGATGGACACACCGAGGGCAACGTGCTCTTTTGTTGAAGAAGCTCCATGGGAGGTGGCTCTTTCAGCCAAAACCAAAAGGATGCTGAATGATCTCTAGACATGCCCGGCAATTAGGTGGAAGAATCCGTTGGAACCTAAGATCATCGAAGGGATGCTGAATCCGCGCCCGACTCCAAAAATCGGTGGTGATAGCCAAAGCATATACACCCAGCCGCCGAAATCTTCGAAAAAGAAAAAGAAACCAAAAAGCCCGTGAAGCCTGACGACAAGCGCACGGACCTGCAGAAACAGATCGACGCGCTGGAAGAGTATAACCAGAAGGCGCAGACTCCTATCATGCTCCAGGAGTTTCTCGGCCACGTCCTTGAAGACGGAAATGATGGAGAAGACTCGTCGGATGAATCTGAGGATTGCGTAGCAAGTTGCCATGTGATCTCTCACTCGTCGATAGACGATGAAGAAGCTCCTTGCACCGAAAGACTGGGGGCAGGTCCTGAACCGGAGCTTCCAGGTCCATCAGACGAAATGATCGGTGCATTCCTAAATGAAGCTCTTCTGAAAAGTAAAGCTGATCGGGAGCGTGAGATGGCCATATTTGAAAAGGCCAAATGCCGACGACTGGACGAAAGAGTCGAGATACTCCTGCCGAATCAAAGGATATCCGTCACGAATAAAAACAAGTTCAAGACGAGGAAAAGGTTTGCTAAAGCCATATCAATGGAAATGAAGCTACCACCCTCCGAAAGAAACACTCTCGGTAAAGCAGAGATGCATCCTAGCTACTGCTTATATCATCGAAAGATGGCACACCCCATCAAAGAGTGCAACGCTTTTAAAAGATGGTGGTAGGGGTATGTTGCTCACCGGCAACATTTTAAGCGGATGAAACGCAAAACTCGTCGGGAGCAGAGAAGTACAACCGAGGTGTATGAAAGAACTACCAGCAATTGTCGCACGGTCAACGTCGGGGGATCGCAGGTTCTCACCTTCGGGAGCGACTCCGACGAAGAGATGGCTCTTGGCCCTCTCTTCAAAGAATCCACCTCGGGAAAAGAGGAAGAGTCGAAGACCTCTGAAAATATCCAGCTGCACAATCGTACACTGCTCGAGAAGAATCTCGGACCCACGAATAGAAAAGATAAGGGAAAAGAAAAAGTCCCTGAGGATATCGCCTTAGATGACCAAGTCATGAAAGAGCTGACCGCCAAGGACCCGCCAAAGAAAAGTAAGGTGGACTACAACGTTCTGGCATACTTGAGGAAGCTACCTTCACAGCTCAGCATTCTCGACGTCCTGGTGCTATCCAAAGAGGCGAGAGATTCGTTGATCAAGGCTCTACATGAGCCAGAGCAATTCCAAGCTTTCCTCGCCGAAGAAAGGATGAAAGACGAGCTGGAAGAAGTACACACAGCCGATATCACCTTCGGCAATGAAGATCTCCTCCTTGGGATGTGCGAACACAATCATCCCCTTTATGTCTCCGGATACTGTCATAATATTAAGATAGGCAAAATCCTGGTCGACAATGGGGTCCTCCGTCAATCTCCTCAACGTGCGGGTGTTGAAGGAAATCTGCATGAGCATTCAGCACCTCGCTCGTGATAAAATCACCATCTCCGGTTTCGACTCCCAGGCATCACGGACTCTCGGGTCTGTGATACTGACGTTGCGCTTCGGGCTACTTGTCACGGATATTAAATTTCACGTCATTGATGCCAAGACATGCTACAATGCTTTGCTCGGCCGGCCTTGGTTACACGAGTACAACATCATCCCCTCTACACAACATCAGTGTATGAAATACTTCAAGGATGGTCTCGAGTACACTGTGACGGGGGAGTTGAATCCATTCTCCGCGAACGAAGTCCGAAAGTACGAAGATGCAAAATACTTCTTACCAGATTTCGAGGATACGGAGAGATGTCACAAACCAAAGGACAAAGCTATCACCATTATTCCAGTCTTCGGGAGTGATACCGAGGAGGAGGAAGAGACAGTTTATTCAGGGCCGCCTCAACGCAACAACCCGGGACCGTCCGCCCCCATGTTGATCTTCGGCAGCGACTCGGAAGACGAGATTAACGCTATATTTTCCGCTCGGCCATCAATACAAGCCTTCGCTGGCGATAATCAGAATCTGCAAATTACCTTGGTTCCACAAGAGCATTACAAAGATCTCGATACACTTGAAACTTGTAGTGTGCAAGAGCTGCAGACATTCTACGTCCCTCCCAGGCGAAGAGATGAAAAGGCGATCCTCTTTTATCGGTCCGCGGAAACTAAAGTGGAGAAAGAAGTTTGGCATGGCGCCGATTCTACGCTCGACAGGCTCCAGCCCATCCGTTTGCCTAGATATTACGCGGAAGGCTTGAAAAGGCTGTTGAAGCGCCAAGGGGTACCCTTCAGACAGACTGCTCGACAAGCTCGATTCTATAATAGGATCTGGGACGTCCCCGGAACTCAGCGCAAGTTGCCCAATGGGAAAATAGAGACGATCGGGCTTGGATATGTTCAATCCAAAAAGCGAGAACGAGTCCATGGCAGCTACGTCATACATGACTTCGATGAAGAGGGAGACGTTCTGTTAAAAGAGACCGATCCCGAACCAAAACAAGGTCTGGTCATCAAAACGCCGAGTCCGTCATTTGAAGAACGAATGGACAGGCTAGTAAGGTAAGAGGGTCAAAAGATCTGGGATGACCATAACTGCGAGATGGCCATTTACGAAAAAGCCAGGACACAGCGCCTCCTCCAACAAACCGCGGAGAACAGCAATGCTCTTCCTTATCAACCCGTCATACAAAAGGCCCGACGCAGAGGCAAAAATAAGTCAAAAAGCGGGAAAAGCGTTCGAGAGCGTCGAAGCGGGACCAAGAAGCCACGCGATCGGGAATCGAGCAATCCAGATTCATCTCTTATAAATAAGATGAGTCGAGCATACTCTTTTCCTCAGAACAAAACACGGAAGATACTTGATCTCGCTATAAGACATCAAATGATTACACTTCCGCAGTCCAAACACCCCGAGCAAGCCAACGAGATCTCTCACCCAGACTATTGCTCTTATCACCGAGCAATAGGATATTCTCTCGAAAACTGCTTCACCTTCAAGAACTGGGTCGAAGACCAATATCAGCTCGGCAAGTTCGCTCTATCCAGCAGTTGGAGGATAAATCCGCCACAGAAGCACGAACTAAAATCCGCGCACACAGTGAGAGTAGAATCAGATCAACATCGGTCTTGGAAGCGAGCTCGTACTTGTCATATGATAACGCTACCAGAAGAAGAGCCCGAGAATATGGATGACCTCCTCTGGTGCTTCGAAAACAATGATGACGAGGTGATCTCAGAGTTTCCATCGGTGCCGAAATAGCTGGAAGATGGAATACATACCACTGCAGATGATCTCAAGAAAATTGATTTTGGGATGACGAGTGATCCGCGGCCGACATTCGTCAGTGAGTTGCTGTCTGAATAAAGGGTAGCTACACTAAAAGACGTGCTTATGCAGCATAAGGATTGCTTCGCGTGGAACTATTCCGAGATGCCAGGACTAGACCCAGAGATTACTGTGTATAAATTGGCGATGTCTCCAGATGTCAAGCCGATCAAACAAGCGCCGAGAAGAATGCGGCTCGAGCTTGAGATGAGCATCAACGCCGAGGTCAAGAAGCTAATCGACTCCGGCTTCATCCAAGAGGTTCAGAACCCTGAATGGATCGCCAACATCATCCCAGTGATGAAGAAAAATGGGACAATACGCATATGTGTGGATTTTCGGGATCTCAATAAAGTCTGCCTGAAAGACGACTTCCCAGTACCGGTCACCGAGCTAATGATAGACAATACGTCCACTCACGAGGTTTTCTCCTTCATGGACGGATCATCAGGATACAATCAGATAAAGATGCATCCTGAAGACCAGAAGCATACTGCTTTTTGGACCCCTTTGGGCATATTCTGCTACAAGGTGATGTCCTTCGGGCTAAAGAAGGCCGGTGCTGTTAGTGTATATGCCCTAGGGGCCATTATTGTATCATACTAGTTTGTATATTACTTAATGGAAGCTTGGGATATTCACATGTATATAACAGTCTTGCTAAACATGGTAGTATGCTACTTGGTTTTTCTATCTTAATATGTGAGTATACGTATTGATAGAGCTCTTAGGATCTTGCTTGACTACCAGCGTTGTGATGGCAGTCACACTAGTGGGGGCTGGGTAGTCCACAAGCACATCCTTATTCAGGTCCCTAGTCGTTGGATTATCGAGACAGAGCATCGATACTTCGGAGTAGACTAGTGTGTACGCTTCTCATCCCAGTTGGGGAGATGGTCTGTCCCACAGCCGTCAGTACGTCGTACTGGAGATAGTATGCAGGTGCTCGTTGGGTTACGGGTACACCGGACAGGACTCACAGGGAACTGTTGGTTGGTTTTATACCAGTCGTCAGTGAACAGTTCCCAGGTGACATGAGTACAGCATAGTCCGCAGACTTGACACTGCTACTTCGCCTCGAGTGTGTCCCACTGTTCTTAGATTGCTACCCTACCACGGCTCAAAGGAGTCGTACAAACAGGTAGCAGTTGGGTGCAGTCCCGAGCACTTGGAGGCAGTGGCGGTTAGACATGATTCGTCTCTCCCGGTATTGGGGGTTGATATCGCGCTGTGTCAGAGAGCCATTACGCAAAGTCCCTGGCCAGGGCAAGCAAGATTTGCTGGTAGGTTCCAGTAGTTTCTCAGGGTGTAATAGGTTTCGCTCCGACACGACTTATACAGCTATTAGGGGACTGACGCTTGCCGCCCCCTAGGCCCGATATGCGATAGTCTTAGACGAACGGACCGGACTGTACGGAGATTGTCACATCAGACTCAGTAGGAGTTCGGATGGGTTTCCTCATCGGCCTTCTTATCGACATCTACCTGGGGACCGTTACGTACAGCTAGTGCCGCTTGCGGTCTGTGGTTAAACCCACTGCCAGCGTAGTAGTCAAGTCTCTAGAGTCCCACGCAGAGAGTTTCCCTACTCCAGGCGAAACGATATAGAGGTCGTATGGTTTTACGACAAGGGTTCGGACGCATACGTGTGTTTACGCACGTACGACTTTCGGACAGTTTTTACTAGTTGGCTTTGGTTTAAGCCAGTTACTAGTATCCGGTTATTGGATTTATACAGTCTAAAGTTTTTCCGTGTTTTCACGGATAGGAGGGGCGTTCTCGTAATTGCGTGAGAAGCTTCTAGAAGATGGTGACTAAGGAGGTTTAGGTGGCATATACATTGAATGAGATTAGTGAGTCATATGGATGATTCATCCATGTCATTAATGCTTCATAATTGCTTAATGACTCATGGAGATGAATCACCACAAGATATTTATCAAGCATGGTTGTAAATCATTTTCTTTTCTTTTCTTGATAAATAAAAATGCTTGATATATATTATGATAACTCATTTTCTCTTCTGATTATTATGTTCATCTTCTCTCTCCTCAAGCTCTCTCTCTTCAAACCCTAATCCTCCCCTCTCATGTGTTGAGTACAAGGATTAGTTAGACTACTTAATCCATAACCATACTCTATTTCATCTAGGTACTTTGATTAGCACTTAAAGATACCTAGTTGCCTCAAGTTTAGAGGCAAAGCTTGGAGTTTAGCTCTCGTGGTGGATCGTCTACTACTTGGAGAAGGCCGATGAGGAGGTGGAGTTCGTAAAGACGAAGGACACGGTTCTTTAGGTATAATCCCTTTACATAGTAGTTGTTAACTTCTATGTTTGATGTTAGTTATCGTTTAGCTTCGATTCATGCGGTTAGTCGATGTTTAGCATAAAACAAGATCGTTTTTCATATTTCCGCCTCCCCGCAAGTCATGGGGTGTTGTACATCGACTTACAGGTGCCACCTATCAGAGGGCCGTGACGAAGATCTTCGATGACCTCATACATGAAATCGTCGAATGCTATATCGATGACCTCGTGGTGAAAGGCAAATCATACGAGGAATATTTAGAGCATCTGAAGATCGTATTTCAACGCCTTCGGCAATACAACCTAAAGATGAACCCTCTCAAATGCGCATTCGGAGTTTCCTCGAGCAAATTCCTAAGATTCATCGTCCGACACCGAGGCATCGAGATAGATCCGTCAAAGATCAAGGCAATTATGGAGATGCCCCCGCCAAGGACTCTCAAGCAATTGCGGTCTCTCCAAGGGAAGCTCGCGTATATCCGGTGATTTATAGCCAATCTCTCAGGCAAGTGCCGTCCTTACAGCCACCTGATGAAGAAGGGAACCCCTTTTGTCTGGGGTCGCAAATGCCAAAGTGCGCTGGACGAAATCAAGCAGTACTTACAGAATCCGCCAGTACTGGCCGCTCCGGTCAAGGGAAAGCCTCTCATTCTGTATACAACAGCCCTCAAAGGTTCTTTAGGCGCGCTATGGGCACAAGAGAACGACCAAAGGAAGGAGAGAGCCCTCTACTATTTGAGTCGAGTTCTGCTGGGGGCAGAAAGCAATTATTCTCCCATCGAAAAACACTGCCTGGCATTAATCTTCGCGATAACGAAGCTCAGGCACTATGCGTTGGCGCATGAAGTCCGTCTCATATCGAAGGTGGATCCTCTCAAGTATTTGATGTCAAAGGCCATATTGACAGGACGGCTCGCTAAATGGGCCTTGCTCTTGATGGAGTTCTCAATAACTTATCAGCCTCTTAAGGAAGTGAAAGGCTAGGCCATCGCCAACTTCCTCGCCGAGCATCCGATACCTGCCGATTCTCCCTTGAACTGCGAATTGCCAGATGAACGTGCGTTTGACACGATCGACGGAGATGATACCCGATGGGAACTTTACTTAGATGGAGCATCCTCTATGAAGAAGCGCAAACAAAACACCCCCATAATCAAATCAGGGGTAGGTCTCATCTTCGTAACTCCACAAGGAGGGATAATGCGCTTTGCCTTCTCCTTAACAGAGCCGAGGACAAACAATGACGCCGAGTATGAAGCTTTGATAGCAGGTCTCGAGATCGCCATCGATATAGGAATTGAAAACCTCCTCATATACGGAGACTCCCAACTGGTCGTTAGTTAAGTAAACGGTGACTATCAAACGTGCAAACCAGAACTGGTGAAGTACGGCGAGAGGGTACAGCAACTACTGACCCAAATACCTTCATATACCTTGGAAAGCATACCGTATGCAGAAAATAGCAAAGCGGATGCATTAGCCAAGCTTGCTAAAGAATTGGCCGATAAGAACCTCGATGACGTAAGAATCGCGGTACAAAGCCGTCGGGTTCTTGCATCGGCAGAAATATCTCCGGAGTCGTCCGAGGAAAAGGGAGCGACCGAGTAAATGACTCTACAAATAAAAGACTAAGAAACGGTTGAGGATTGGAAAGAAGTCTTTATAGACTACTTCAAATCCCGTCGCACACCTGAAGATGCATCCTCGAAACATCAGCTCATGAAGCGAGCTCTATCTTTTGCCTTCGTCAATGATACTCTGTACAAGAGGTCATTTGATTCTCTGTGGCTAAGATGCCTGGGACCTGAAGAAGCAAAAAGAGTCATCGAAGAAACTCACGATGGATTCTGCGGTTCTCACCAAGTCGGGCCGAAGATGAAGCTGAAGATCAAACGGATGGGTTATTATTGGCCCACGATGATCCAGGACTGCCTCGAGTATGAGAAGCAATGCCACTCGTGCCAGATCCATGGGGACTTTATCCATCAGCATCCAAATCCACTACATTCGACGGTGGCTAGCTGGCCATTCGAAATGTGGGGAACCGACATAATCGGCCCCATCGAACCGGCATCGTCCAGAGGACATCGATTTATTTTGGCGACAACTGATTACTTCTCCAAATGGGCAGAAGCAGTACTGCTGAGGGAGGTGAAGACGGAGAATATCCTCCATTTCTTCAAGACACACGTTATTTATCGGTTTGGAACTCCGCGACGGATTATCTCCGATAATGGGCCAGCCTACAGAAGCCACAAGTTCAGCCGCTTCTCACAACAGCACAACATAGACTGGAGATACTCCTCAGTTTATAATCCCCGAGCTAACGGTCTAGCTGAGGCCTTCAACAAGACCTTGACGAAGATCGTGAAAAAGATGGTGTCATGAAATAAGAAGGACTGGCACGAGAGACTCCATGAAGCTCTCTGGGCGTATCGGACGACGTTCAAAACAGCCACAAACACAACGCCGTACACATTGGTATTCGGTACAGAAGCGGTACTCCCCCTCGAGATAAAGTTACCCTCTCTACGAGTGACAGATCATTACGAGCTAACGGACGAAGAGAACGCTCACCTTTGGCTTGAGGAACTCGATGCCCTTGACGAAACCCGGCTCATAGTGCAACAAAATCTGGAGGCTTATAAAGCAAAGATGACGCGCTCCTACGAAGATAGACCAGGCCGAGGACGTTCCGCCAAGGCGAACTCGTGCTAGTGGTCAAAAGACCTATGATCCCTAATTGCGCTAAACGAGGAAAATTCGAGCCGAACTATGAAGGCCCGTATATCATAGACAAGGTCTACCAGGGTGGGGCTTATCTACTCATGGACATGCATGGCGAAAGACCTTTCAGGCCAATAAACGGCCGCTTCCTGAAGAAGTACTACGCTTGACGAGTCACGGCCTAGGTCAATGATAGACGACGACGACTATGTCTACTCGCTATCTTCCTAAGCCCAGACTCTATAAGTAGTAACCGGCTTCCTTAACAGCGGACCGAAACGTCCTTAAACTAACGGCGGACCGAACCAAAACGTCTTTAAACTAACGGCGGACCGAAACGTCCTTAAACTAACGGCGGACCGAAACGTCCACTATGTCCTAAAACCAGCCATTGACCGAGATGTCGATAAACTACGGAGGATTGCAGCATCCCAAAGCTGATAAAAAAAAAGAAAAAAAAGAGAAAGAAAAACGGTATGTTCATAAGCAAAATGGGCATGGATGAAAACCCGAAAGGGCTCCGTGAGTAAAAACAGCAGGGCTACCGGCGAGTTTTATGAAAACCCGAAAGGGCGCAATCTCGTTAGAATAAAAAAAAAAGAAAAAAAACGGTATGTCCATAAGCAGAATGGGCACGGATGAAAACCCGAAAGGGCCCCGTGAGTAAAAACAGCAGGGCTACCGGCGAGTTTTATGAAAACCCGAAAGGGCGCAATCTCGTTAAGAGACACTTTCAAGGCCCTCTCGACTTTGTAAGGAGAAACCACCTGCGTGAGATCCTTACGACTCACAAGGGAGCAATACACTTAGGGATCCCCACGATTCCTAAGGAGAAATTACACTTACGAGATCCTCACGACTCGTAAGGAGAACCCTCTTATGAGACCCTCACGGCTCATAAGATTCAAAAGTCTTAAGCTACAGAGATCTGAACCTGTTCTTAAACAGCCCCCACAACCTCCAATACTACCCTACAAGCGGCTCAATGCTGACCCTTGTATACAATCCATGGGCGCGAATAAACATTTCCCTAATAAAGTCCCATCCGTGATGAGGGATATGTCTATACGGCGAACAGCTCTTGTAAGTCCTCTCGACTCATAAGGAGAAAGCACTCTTGTAAGATCCTTACGAATTATAAGAGACCATACACTTAGGAATCCTCACGATTCTTAAGGAAAAAACACACCTACGAAATCCTCACGACTCATAAGGAGAAATACCTTTATGAGACCCTTACGACTCATGAAGTCAAAAGCCTTAGTCGACAGGATCCTAATCCTGTTCGCTAAGCCACCTTTGTTCGATATCGACGGAGGCAAATGATGATTCGCTCCTGGCAATATCCTAGTTGTAGCGGTGCTGATGCCGAAATCAGTGTCCAAATCGAAGCTTGCGGCAAAAAACTGGCAAGCCACACATGCATACGAAATAGCCGAAATGATGGGGCAACTTGCAAACAAAATCAGCAAGTAAAAATATATGCATGCAAAATAGCCGAAATGATTGGGCAACTCGCAATAAAAAGCAGCGAGTAAAAATAAAATAAACAGCCGAAATGATTGGGTACCGCGAAAATAGCCAAAATGATTAGGCAACCACGACCTTTGCGATATAAAAGCTGAAATGATAGAGCATCGCGGAAAGAACTAAAAAAAATGAAATGATTTCCCTACAGGTGATATCACATCGATCCCTGTATACAATCCAGGGGTGCAAACAAAGAAGGAATCATGCCTTTCCTCCCCAGGCCTCATCAGAAGAAGAAGCCAACTCTTAACGGTTCATAGATAGCCTGGAGATCATCTCAAGATTCGTTTCATTACAACAGACACAACATCAAGCAAAATGGAACAACGGCAACTCCTAGTTCCAAGACTCGGCGGTGTACAGATGACGGAGAGTCAAACTCCCGACTCCGCGAAATACGGATAAAGTCAACCCTTCCTGGTTACGTGGAACGCGGCTTATGTCAATCCTGAACCCGTGGGAAACGTCCAGAGTAGATCCTGGTCCTCGCAGAGCACGGCAATGACCCTGTGTGAAGCATCCAAAGCGGAGCCTGGTCCTCGCCGAACACGGCAGTGAACCCGTGGGAAGCATCAAGAGCAAAATTCCTGGTTACGTGGAACGCGGCTTATGTCAATCTTGACCCCGTGGGAAACGTCCAGAGCGGATCCTGGTCCTCGCAGAGCACGGTAGTGAACCCGTGTGAAGCATCCAGAGCGGAGCCTGATCCTCGCCGAACACGGCTGTGAACCCGTGGGAAGCATCCAGAGCAAAATTCCTGGTTACGTAGAACGCGGCATATGTCAATCCTGACCCCGTGGGAAACATCCAGAACAGATCCTGGTCCTCGTAGAGTATGGCAGTGAACCCGTGTGAAGCATCCAGAGCGGAGCCTGGTCCTCGCCGAACATGGCAGTGAACCCGTAGGAAGCATCCAGAGCAAAATTCCTGGTTACGTCGAACGCGGCATATGTCAATCCTGACCCCGTGGGAAACGTCCAGAGCGGATCGTGGTCCTCACAGAGCACGGCAGTGAACCCATGTGAAGCATCCAGAGCAGAGCCTGGTCCTCGCCGAACACGGCAGTGAACCCGTGGGAAGTATCCAGAGCAAAATTCCTGGTTAAGTGGAACGCGGCTTATGTCAATCCTGACCCCATGGGAAACGTCCAGAGCAGATCCTGGTCCTTGCAGAGCACGGCAGTGAACCCGTGTGAAGCATCAAGAGCGGAGCCTGGTCCTCGCCGAACACGGCAGTGAACCCGTGGGAAGCATCCAGAGCAAAATTCCTGGTTACGTAGAACGCGGCTTATGTCAATCCTGATCCCGTGGGAAACGTCCAGAGTGGATCCTGGTCCTCGCAGAGCACGGCAGTGAACCCGTGTGAAGCATCCACAGCGGAGCCTGGTCCTCGCCGAATACGGCAGTGAACCCATAGGAAGCATCCAGAGCAAAATTCCTGGTTACGTAGAACGCGGCTTATGTCAATCCTGACCCCGTGGGAAACATCCAGAGCGGATCCTGGTCCTCGCAGAGCACGGCAGTGAACCCGTGTGAAGCATCCAGAGCGGAGCCTGGTCCTCGCCGAACACGGCAGTGAACCCGTGGGAAGCATCCAGAGAAAAATTCCTGGTTACGTAGAACGCGGCTTATGTCAATCCTGACCCCGTGGGAAACGTCCAGAGCGGATCCTGGTCCTCGCAGAGCACGGCAGTGAACCCGTGTGAAGCATCCAGAGTGGAGCCTGGTCCTCGCCGAACACGGCAGTGAACCCGTGGGAAGCATCCAGAGCAAAATTCCTGGTTACGTAGAACGCGGCTTATGTCAATCCTGACCCCGTGGGAAACGTTCAGAGCGGATCCTGGTCCTCGCAGAGCACGGCAGTGAACCCGTGTGAAGCATCCAGAGCGGAGCCTGGTCCTCGCCGAACACGGCAGTGAACCCGTGGGAAGCATCCAGAGCAAAATTCCTAGTTATGTAGAACGCGGCTTATGTCAATCCTGACCCTGTGGGAAACGTCCAGAGTGGATCTTGGTCCTCGCAGAGCACGACAGTGAACCTATGTGAAGCATCCAGAGCGGAGCCTGGTCCTCGCCGAATACGGCAGTGAACCCGTGGGAAGCATCCAGAGCAAAATTCCTGGTTACGTAGAACGCGGTTTATGTCAATCCTGACCCCGTGGGAAACGTCCAGAGCGGATCCTGGTCATCGCAGAGCACGGCAGTGAACCCGTTTGAAGCATCCACAGCGGAGCCTGGTCCTCGCCGAACACGGCAGTGAACCCGTAGGAAGCATCCAGAGCAAAATTTCTGGTTACGTAGAACGCGGCTTATGTCAATCCTGACCCCGTGGGAAACGTCCAGAGCGGATCCTGGTCCTCGCAGAGCACGGCAGTGAACCCGTGTGAAGCATCCATAGTGGAGCCTGGTCCTCGCCGAACACGGCAGTGAACCCGTGGGAAGCATCCAGAGCAAAATTCCTGGTTACGTAGAACGCGGCTTATGTCAATCCTGACCCCGTGGGAAACGTCCAGAGCGGATCCTGATCCTCGCAGAGCACGACAGTGAACCCGTGTGAAGCATCCAGAGTGGAGCCTGGTCCTCACCGAACACGGCAGTGAACCCATGGGAAGCATCCAGACAAAAATTCCTAGTTACGTAGAACGCGGCTTATGTCAATCCTGACCCCATGGGAAACGTCCAGAGCGGTTCCTGGTCCTCGCAGAGCATGGCAGTAAACCCGTGTGAAGCATCCAGAGCGGAGCCTGGTCCTCGCCGAACACGGCAGTGAACCCGTGGGAAGCATCCAGAGAAAAATTCCTGGTTACGTAGAACGCGGCTTATGTCAATCCTTGAAGGGTCCTGGTAACGCCCCGGCCGTCGAAACGCGGCCAAAATGCGAAACAAAAATTTTCTAAACCGGTGCTACCGTTACCCGATTTCCTGATCGACCTTAAACCCTATACTAGCGAGCTAACTAAGAGTTAGGAAGGTTATACCGAGATGATCCAAGTCCTTCGGTTTTCATTCCAAGCTCCTAGCGATCCTTTGATGATGTTTGGTTGCCGGTCTTCCTCTATCTCCGATGATCCACCCGAGGGAAACGGTGCAAGCTCCAACCTCGACAAACGAGGTAACCGACGCTCCAAAGTTGCTAGCTATGGAGAGTGGGGGTGTATGAAAATGTCACTACAATTTTCTCTCAACATATGAGCTCAAGAGAGCATCCATAGAAGATCAATGAAGGTGGTGATGAAGACTTTGCATGAACAAACAAATGGTTAAGTGATTTTTGTGTGTGTGAATGAGAGAAATGAAGAGCCCCAAGAAATAATGTGATAAGCCAAATTAAAATTAAAACCCACTCACTTGAAGTGGCCGGCCCCCCTCCTTCTCTCATTCCCACCACAAGAAAAAAAAACATTTTCCATTAACCATTAAACAAATGCATGTCCATCCTTTGCTACATGCACCTTGAACCATGCTTTGACCCATACCTCCTTTCCACCTCATTTCCCAAATGATTTTCAATAAGAAAATTATTAATGAGGTGGCACCTTCTAGAAGCTATTCCGTATAAAATACGGAATACTTCTCGGTACATGTATCAAAATACATATACGCGTATTCGCACCAAAATACGAATAGCCGAGAGAGAAAACGAATAGTGAACAATAATACTAGAATACGTATATACAAATACATATATATAAATTATTAAATCAAAAAACCGATTTAATAATCCGGCTTAATCCTAAGCCGCTAGTATTATCAACCGTCCGATTAAAGTCTACGCAGCATGTGCCCATATTTAATCGAACACCTGTATGTATCAACATACCTCATGTACACCATATCTCCTAAATCGAGAAAACCCTCTGTGTGGGACTCTAAACACTCGTCAATACGCTAGCAGTGGGTTTAACCACAAGCACGTCAGCGGCATTAGCTGTACGTAACGGCTACCCAGGTATTGAGCGAAAGGGAGGCCGACGAGCAAACTCATCCTGAACCCCTACTGAGCCTGTCAGTGACAATATCCGTACAGTCCGGTCTGTTCGTCTAAGAGTATCGCATATCGAGTCTAAGGGGGTGGATAAAGTCAGACCCCTAACAACGCGACATTTAGTGTCGGTATGAAACCCATCACCACCTGAGAAACTATCGATCCTGGATCGGTAGTTCTCGTCCACCGTGGCCACGGATTTCAGGTGATGGCCATCCGTACACAACGCGACATCAACCTCTAATACCGGGAGAGACGAATCCCTGACGATCCGATCACTGCCTCCATGTGGCTCGGAATTTTACTCAACTAAAACCTGTTTGCACGCCTCCTTTGAGCCGTGGTAGGGTGGTAATCAAAGCACAGTGGGAACTCACACGAGAAAAATGACGATCTCATGTCGACAGACTAACCTGTACACATGTCACCTGGGAACTGCTATCTGACAATAGGTATAATACCAGCTAGCAGGTTCCCGGCGAGTCCGTCCAGTGTACTCATAACCCAATGAGCACCTGTATACTATCTTAGGTGAACAAACTAACATCAATGGCTTGTGAGACCTGGCCACCGCCCCTTGTCGGGGTCTCGATCAGTATACACTAGTCTACACTGGAGTATCGATGCCCGGTCTCGATACTCCTACGACTAGGGACATTTAAGGATGTGCTTATAGACCCCAGCTCCCACATATATGATCGCCATCATAATGCTGGCAGTCAAGCAAGAATCCTATGGCCTTTATCAACATGTATATGATGATAAAGACAGACCAGATAGCATACTATCATCTTGAGTAAGACTGCTTTATCGGTATAGGTCCTCACTCAATCATCAGAATCACAAGTCTGCGACTATGATAATTGCCTTGAGGGCACTATAGCCAACAATCCTGACCCCGTGGGAAACGTCCAAAGCGGATCCTGGTCCTCGCAGAGCACGGCAGTGAACCCGTGTGAAGCATCCAGAGCGGAGCCTGGTCCTCGTCGAACACGGCAGTGAACCCGTGGGAAGCATCCAGAGCAAAATTCCTGGTTACGTGGAACACGGTTTATGTCAATCCTGACCCCGTGGGAAACGTTCAGAGCGGATCCTGGTCCTCACAGAGCACGGCGGTGAACCCATGTGAAGCATCCAGAGCGGAGCCTGGTCCTCACCGAACACGGCAGTGAACCCGTGAGAAGCATCCAGAGCAAAATTCTTGGTTACGTAGAACGCGGCTTATGACAATCCTGACCCCATGGGAAACGTCCAGAGCGGATCCTGGTCCTCGCAGAGCATGGCAGTGAACCCGTGTGAAGCATCCAGAGCGGAGCCTGGTCCTCGCCGAACATGGAAGTGAACCCGTAGGAAGCATCCAGAGCAAAAATCCTGGTTACGTAGAACGCGGCTTATGTCAATCCTGACCCCGTAGGAAACGTCCAGAGCGGATCCTGGTCCTCCCAGAGCACGGCAGTGAACCCGTGTGAAGAATCCAGAGCGGAGCCTGACCCTCGCCGAACACGGCAGTGAACCCGTGGGAAGCATCCAGAACAAAATTCCTGGTTACGTAGAACACGGCTTATGTCAATCCCGACCCCGTGGGAAACGTCCAGAGCGGATCCTGGTCCTCGCAGAGCACGGCAATGACCCCTGTTCCCCGCCGAAGGACGCGACCGGGACGTTTGGACGTCAGGCCTGAAATTCGGGGCAGATGCTAATTGGTGCTATCCGTCCACCTCTCCGAAGATGCCAAGTTGACTTATGGCACCATGTATCGAAGGTTCAGACGGTTGCGGCTGATGTAGCAGACTTCGTCAGATTCCCCCTCGTTTAAGGGGTTTTTGATTGTGGGGACGCTCTTCCCTGCAGGCGCAAGCCCCTGCAGTTAATTACGCTACCGCATCGCGGTAACAACTTTCTCCTTCTCCATATGGTCACTTCGTGTCTTGGGTGTTTGTTTTGTGTTTGGTTGCCCTTGGATTGTATACGGAGACTAATGTATGTTGTCGCCCGTAGGGCGTGGACTAGTCCAAATCCGTATCTTTCTTAGATTTGGGTTTGAGGGGTTGAGTTTAAGGATACGTTAGCCTTATTTGAGACTAAGATCAACTTAAACGTTTGTTAAGGATACGTTAGTCTCATTTTAGACTAAGATCAACTTAATGGGATCGTTTAGATCCAACAAGAGAGCAATTGTCTCTATTGTTTAGTTTAATGACATTGCGGTCGATTAGTTTAAGAACATTACGGTCCATTGGTAGTTTAAGGACATTTCGGTCCATTGTTAGTTTAAAGACATCGCGGTCGAGGTTAAGGACATCATAGTCCATGGGTTTAAGGACCCCACAGTCCAATGTTAGTTTTAAGATATCACGGTCGAGGTTAAGGACATCATAGTCCGTGAGTTTAAAGACCCCACAGTCCAATGTTAGTTTTAAGACATCACGGTCGAGGTTAAGGACATCATAGTCCATGGGTTTAAGGACTCCACGGTCCAATGTTAGTTTAAAGACATCGCGGTCGAGGTTAAGGACATCATAGTCCAAGGGTTTAAGGACCCCACAGTCCAATGCTAGTTTTAAGACAACACGGTCGAGATTAAGGACATCATAGTCCATGAGTTTAAGGACCCCACAGTCCAATGTTAGTTTAAAGACATCGCGGTCGATGTTAAGGACATCATAGTCCATGGGTTTAAGGACCCCACAGTCCAATGTTAGTTTTAAGACATCACAGTCGAGGTAAAGGACATCATAGTCCGTGAGTTTAAGGACCCCACAGTCCAATGTTAGTTTAAAGACATCGCGGTCGAGGTTAAGGACATCATAGTCCATGGGTTTAAGGACCCCACAGTTCATGAAATGTGTGGTCGCCGGGACCCGTCACCTCTCTGAAAACGTTGAAGGATTACAACCATAAATATCAGAGGAGTAATGAGATGTACCCTCGAACCAGTGTGAATTGTTTGAAAGATCTGTAGCCCAGTTTGGGGCTAAGATTTGTTAAATATTTGTGAGCAGATGTGCTCAGTTCAATATAAGTTGAGGATTTATGGCCAGAATTGGACTGTGGGGTCTTTATATATGGCCAAATGATTTGTTGAAAGATCTCTATCTCTTCTGTCTCTCTTAGACTTGAAGTCTAGGGGCCTTTATATATGGCCAAATGATTTGTTGAATCAGTTTAAGAGATCTTTCTCTGATTGATTTGGGAATATTTCCCACCGTTGGATCTTTGATCCTAAGGCTTCTGTTTTACAGAAGATAATCTTCTTTTTTTAATAAGATTGGAAAGATCTTTTCATAACAGAATTTTAATTCTGATTAATTAATAATTTATTATTATTAGATCTTTTGATCTAACGGTGGGGAATTTTTAATTCCAGCGCTGGCACACCTTGCGCTAGCGTACCTACGTTCGACACGTGGCGCGCAACGCAGAGCGCTAGCGTACTCATTTTTGACACGTGGCGCGCAGCGCAGAGCGCAGCGCAACTGCGCTAGCGCACCCGTGTTTGACACGTGGCGCGCAGCACAGCGCAACTGCGCTAGCGCACCCATGTTTGACACGTGGCGCGCAGCGCTGGATTTGAAGCGTTGCTTCAACTTTTAAATTTTGAATTTTAAAACAGAGGTTTGCTCTGATTGGGGGTGCGCTGCCTAGGGCGCAGCGCACCTGGCGCTAGCGCGTCTGCGTTTGACACGTGGCGCGTGGCGCGCTGAATTTGAAGCGTTGCTTCGATTTAAATTTTGAATTTTGAAACAGAGCCTTGCTCTGATTGGGGGAATCGGAGGCGTCGCTTCATTTCAAATCTTGAAATTTGAACAAAGCTTTGCTCTGACTGGGGAAACAAATACCCCCTCCACCGTTGCGCTTACGTGGCCCAAACGTGAGTGCAGCGGTGGTAGCATCTCAGCCGTTGGATCAACTTTTGGAAGTTGAAGCGGCTCTGAATGCCTATAAATAGGACCTTTGGTCCCCTGGATGATTTTCATCTCCTCCTTGAGAATTATCTCTTCGTCAGAGCATTGCTCTCCTGTTGAAAACTTTTTAGAGTCAGAACTCTGTTAAAATTTAGGCCAAGTTTAAAACCTTCACTAAATTAGGGTTTTACCCATTAACAGAGCTTTGCTCTTCATAGATCTTTGAATTAACGAGAACCCTTTTAGGGTTCCACTAAAAGAGCTTTGCTCCCATAGATCTAAAGAGGTCTTTTGTTGGGGTTCCTTAACCCATGCATCAGAGCTCTGCTTTTTTTGTTAGATTTTCTTAATCTTGGATGAAGAACTCTTAAGAGTTTTTTCATGGATCTTGAAGATCCCAGAATTTTTTAATTTACAATGATTTTAATTAATTCTTGATGGATTTTTCCATCATCATTAAAGAGTCAGGCTCTTAGCATTCTCAGGGAATCTCTTTTAAATTCCTTTCATAATTGACTCTGACGAATGTCATCCCTGTTTGTAGAGCATTGCTCTCAAGGATTTTAACTCTTCGACTCGAAAGGTCGCTTATCAAATGAGATTCCCTTTTCAGGATTTCTCACAAATTCGAATTTATTAGGTGTCATAATTAAGATTTGTTGTCTGTTTTTTAATAAGAGTTTGCTTAATCGGTCTGTCCGCTAATTCTTGTTGATTTTCTTTTTCAGGAGTTATGGACGCTCATATGTACGACCTCGACGAGATTATCTCTTACGGAGACATCCGCTCACTCGGCCGTTCTCAAAATCGAGAATTCACAAACGCCGAGTGTGCCGAAATCATGAGTCGCTTTGACGCATACAATGGTCGGCTGCTTCCTCGACGTTCCTCTCTCCTGAAGCTTATTGTGGGAGCGATCTGGGAAGCGCTTCCTTTATTTTGTACCGGCGTGCCGCTTAGGGCATTGGATGCTGCCGAGGATAAGGTGTACTCGGTATATCTGATGAGCCTAATCTCAAAGAGAAGGCGAGACAATCTTGCCGATCTCCTGCATCAGGCTTTTCAACGGTCGGCCATTCTTGCTGCCAATTGGAGGATGGAGGACATCCTTGGGGATCCCGACGCTTGTGATCGCGAAAAAAGCATACTAGGATGGTTCGAAAGGCTTGGAAAATTCTGGACAAAGTCACTTTTGAGTTCCTCAATCCATGCCCTGGATCTGAGGTTTTTCCATTGTAATTATTTTGATAATGTTTCTGTTTACTGCTTTCCTAATTGTAAGAGCTTTTTTTGAAGTATGAATGGCAAGTTTTTTATTTCAGCTTGTTTTATGTACTAAATCTTTTGCGCATGCATAAATGGGTATGCCTCGAACGCTTAATTAAATGCAGATCAGATGTTCTTTCTGTCGCTTTCTTCTCCTTGCTGTGTTGTTGCCTTGTGATTTTAACAAGTGCGGTCTGTAGATAGCATATAGCTGTCAATCTTGGGCTCTTTATAGGGTGGTGATGGCTTAGAAAACAGGGTTAGGATCTGTCACCTAAGACTTTTCAAATTTATGAGCCGTGAGGGTCTCATAAAGAATTTTCTTCCTACCGGTCGAGAGGATCCGGTAGGTGTAATTTTTCCTTAAGAATATCGAGGATTCCTATGTGTGTTTTCTCTTGAAAGTCGTAAGGATCTCACAAGAGAATTTACTCCCTTACGAGTCGTGAGGACCCGCAAGTGATGGGTGAAGTTGTCCTTATCCGCATTTCACGGAGTCAGGAGTTGCTCTGGATGCTTCCCACGGGTTCACTGCCGTGTTCTGCGAGGACCAGGCTCCGCTCTGGACGTTTCCCACGGGGTCAGGGTTGACATTATCGGCGTTCCACGTGACCAGGAATTTTGCTCTGGATGCTTCCCACGGGTTCACTGCCGTGTTTGGCGAGGACCAGGCTCCGCTCTGGATACTTCACACGGGGTCATTGCCGTGCTCTGCGAGGACCAGGATCCTCTCTGGACGTTTCCCACGGGGTCAAGATTGACATAAGCCGCGTTCCACGTAGCCAGGAATTTTTCTCTGGATGCTTCCGACGGGTTCACTGCCGTGTTCGGCGAGGACCAGTCTCCGCTCTGGATGCTTCACACGGGGTCATTGCCGTGCTCTGTGAGGACCAGGATCCGCTCTGGACGTTTCCCACGGGGTCAGGATTGACATAAACCGTGTTCCACGTAGCTAGGAATTTTGCTCTGGATGCTTCCCATGGGTTCACTGCCTTGTTCGGCGAGGACCAGGCTCCGCTCTGGATGCTTCACACGGGGTCATTGCCGTGCTCTGCGAGGACCAGGATCCGCTCTGGACGTTTCCCACGGGGTCAGGATTGACATAAGCCGCGTTCCACGTAGCCAAGAATTTTGCTCTGGATGCTTCCCACGGGTTCACTGCCGTGTTCGGCGAGGACCAGGCTCCGCTCTAGATGCTTCACACGGGGTCATTGCCGTGCTCTACGAAGACCAGGATCCGCTCTGGACATTTCCCAAGGGGTCAGGATTGACATAAGCCGCGTTCCATGTAGCCAGGAATTTTGCTCTGGATGCTTCCCACGGGTTCACTGCCGTGTTCGGCGAGGACCAGGCTCCACTCTGGATGCTTCACACGGGGTTATTGCCGTGCTCTGCGAGGACCAGGATCCGCTCTGGAAGTTTCCCACGGGGTCAAGATTGACATAAGCCGCGTTCCACGTAACCAGGAATTTTGCTCTGGATGCTTCCCGCGGGTTCACTGCCGTGTTCGGTGAAGACCAGGCTCCGCTCTGGATGCTTCACATGGGGTCATTGTCGTGCTCTGCGAGGACCAGGATCCGCTCTGGATGTTTCCCACAGGGTCAGGATTGACATAAGCCGCGTTCCATGTAGCCAGGAATTTTGCTCTGGATGCTTCCCACGGGTTCACTGCCGTGTTCGGCGAGGACCAGGCTCCACTCTGGATGCTTCACACGGGGTCATTGCCATGCTCTGCGAGGACCCGGATCCGCTCTGGACGTTTTCCACGGGGTCAGGATTGACATAAGCCGCGTTCCACGTAGCCAGGAATTTTGCTCTTGATGCTTCCCACGGGTTCACTGCCGTGTTCGGCGAGGACCAGGCTCCGCTCTGGATGCTTCACACGGGGTCATTGCCATGCTCTACGAGGACCGGAATCCGCTCTGGACATTTCCCACGACGTTAGCATTGACATAAGACGCGTTCCCTGTAGCCAGGAATTTTGCTCTGGATGCTTCCCACGGGTTCACTGCCGTGTTCGGCGAGGACCAGGCTTCGCTCTGTATGCTTCACACGAGGTCATGATTGACATAAGCCGCATTCCACGTAGCCAGGAAGGGGACTTTATCCGCATTTCACGGAGTCGGGATTTGACTTTCGGTCTTTTGTGCACTACCGAGTCATGGAACCGGGAGTTGCCGCTGTTCCGATTTGCTTGATTTTGTGTTTGTTGTAATGAGACGAATGTTGAGATGATCTCCAGGTTATCTGTAGACCGTTGAGATTTGGCTTCTTCTTCTGATGAAACCTGGGGAGGAAAGGTGTGATTCCCTCTTTGTTTGCGCTCTTGAATTGTATACAGGGATTGATATGATATCACCTGTAGGGCATAAATTTCATTTTTTTATTTCTTTCCGCGATGCTCTATCATTTTAGCTTTTATATCGCGAAGGTCGCGATTACCCAACCATTTCGGCTATTTTTCGCGGTGTCCAATCATTTCGGCTATTTATTTTATTTTTACTCGCTGATTTTTATTGCGAGCTGCCCAATCATTTCGGCTATTTTGCATGCATACACTTTTACTTGCTGATTTTGTTCGCAAGTTGCCCCATCATTTCGGCTATTTCGTATGCATGTGTGGCTTGCTGGCTCTTTGCTGCAAGCTTGGATTTAGACACCGATTTCGGCATCAGCACCGCTACAACTGGGATATTGCCAGGAGCGAATCATCATTTGCCTTCGTAGATGTCGAGCAAAGGTGGCTTAGTAGACAGTGTTAGGATCCTGTCAACTAAGGCTTTTGACTTCACTAGCCGTAAAGTTCTCATAAAGGTATTTCTCCCTACGAGTCGTGAGGATCTCGTAAGTGCGGTTTCTCCTTAAGAATCGTGAGGATTCCTAAGTGCATGTTCTCATGTAAGTCGTAAGGATCTTACAAGAGTGTTTTCTCCTTATATGTCGAGAGGACTAACAAGGGTTATTCACCGTATAGACATATCCCTAGTCACGGATGGGACTTTGTTAGGGAAATGTTTATTCGTGCCCATGGATTGTATACACGGGTCAGCATTGAGCCGCTTGTAGGGCAGTATTGGAGGTTGTGGGGCTGCTGCTTAAGAACAGGTTCAGATCCCTGTAGCTTAAGACTTTTAAATCTTATGAGCCGTGAGGGTCTCATGAGAGGGTTCTCCTTACGAGTCGTGAGGATCTCGCAAGTGTAATTTCTCCTTAGGAATCGTAGGGATTCCTAAGTGTGTTGCTCCCTTGTGAGTCGTAAGGATCTCACGCAGGTGGTTTCTCCTTACAAAGTCGAGAGGACCTTGCAAGTGTCTTTTAACGAGATTGCGCCCTTTTGGCTTTTCACAAAACTCGCCAGTAGCCCTGCTGTTTTTACTCACGGAGCCCTTCCGGGTTTTCATCCGTGCCCATTTTGCTTATGGACGTACCGTTTTTCTTTTTTTCTCTTTTTTTTATTCTACTTTTTTTTGTATCAGCTTTGGGATGCTGCAACCCACCGTAGTTTACCGACATCTCAATCAACAGCTAGTTTTAGGAAATAGTGGTCTGTTGTTAGTTTAAGGACGTTTCGGTCCGCTGTTAGTTTAAGGACGTTTCGGTCCGCTGTTTGTTTAGGGACATTTTCGGTCCATCGTTAGTTTAAGGATATTTCGGTCCGTCGTTAGATTAAGGACGTTTCGGTCCGTTGTAAAGGAAGCCGGTTACTACTTACAGAGTTTAGGCTTAGGAAGATAGCGAGTGGACATAGTCGTCGTCATCTATTATTGACCTAGGCCGTGACTCATCAAGCGTAGTATTTTTTCAGGAAGCGACCGTTTATTGGCCTGAAAGGTCTTTCACCATGCATGTCCATGAGTAGATAAGTAGATAGGCTCCACCTTGGTAGACTTTGTCTATGATATACGGGCCTTCATAGTTCGGCTCGAATTTCCCCCGCTTAGCGCGATTGGGGATCATAGGTCTTTCGACCACTAGCACGAGTTCGCCTTGGCGGAATGTCTTCAGCCTAGTCAATCTCTCATATGAACGCGTCATCTTTACTTTATAAGCATCCAGATTTTGTTGCGCTATGAGCCGGGTTTCATCAAGGGCATCAAGCTCCTCAAGCCGAAGGTGACCATTTTCTTCGTCCGTTAGCTCGTAATGAACTGCCACTCATAGAGAGGGTAGCTCTGTCTCGAGGGAGAGTACCGCCTCTGTACCGAATACCAATGCATACGGCATTGTGTTCGTGGCCGTTTTGAACGTAGTTCGATATGCTTAGAGAGCTTCATGCAGTCTCTCATGCCAGTCCTTCTTATTTCGAGACACCGTCTTTTTCACGATCTTCGTCAAGGTCTTGTTGAAAGCCTCAGCTAGACCGTTAGCTCGGGGATTGTAGACCGAGGAGTATCTCCAGTCTATATTATGTTGTTGTGCGAAGCGGCTGATCTTGTGGCTTTTGTAAGCTGGCCCGTTATCGGAGATAATCTGTCGCGGAGTTCCAAACCGATAAATGACGTGCGTCTTGAAGAAGTGGAGGATATTCTCCGTCTTCACTTCCCTCAGCGGTACTGCTTCTGCCCATTTGGAGAAGTAATCGGTTGTCACCAAAATGAATCGATGTCTCCTGGACGATGCTGGTTCGATGGGGCAGATTATGTCAGTCCCCCACATCTCGAACGGCTAGCTAGCCATTGTCGGATGTAGTGGATTTGGGTGCTGATGGATGAAGTTCCCATGGATCTGGCACGAGTGGCATTGCTTCGCATACTCGAGGCAGTCCTGGATCATCGTGGGCCAATAATAACCCATCCGTTTGATCTTCAGCTTCATCTTCGGCCCGGCTTGGTGAGAACCGCAGAGTCCATCGTGAGTTTCTTGTATGACTCTCTTTGCTTCTTCAGGTCCCAGGCATCTTAGCCACAGAGAATTGAATGACCTTGTACAGAGTATCATTGACGAAGGCGAAAGATAGGGCTCGCTTCATGAGCTGATGTCTTGAGGACGCATCTTCAGGCGTCTGACGGGATTTGAAGTAGTCTAAAAAGACTTCCCTCCAATCTTCAACCTTTTCCTGCTCTTTTATTTGCAGGGCCGTTTGCTCGGTCGCTCCCTTTTCTTCGGATGACTCCGGGGATATTTTTGCCGGTGCAAGAACCCGACGGCTTTGCACAACGATCCTCACGTCATCGAGGTTCTCGTCGGCCAGTTCTTTAGCAAGCTTGGCTAATGCATCCGCTTTGCTATTTTCAGCACGCGATATACTTTTCAAGGTGTAGGAAGGGATTTGAGTCAGCAGCTGCTGTACTCTCTCGCCATACTTTACCAACTCTGGCTTGCATGTTTGATAGTCGCCGTTCACTTGACTAACGACCAGTTGGGAGTCTTCGTATATGAGGAGGTTTCCAATTCCCATGTCGATGGCGATCTCGAGACCTGCTATCAAAGTTTCGTATTCGGCTTCATTGTTTGTCCTCGGCTCTGTCAAGGAGAAGGCGAAGCGCATTATCCCTCCGTGTGGAGTTACGAAGATGGGGCCTACCCCTGATTTGATTATGGGCGTGCTTTGTTTGCGCTTCTTCATAGAATATGCCCCATCAAAATAGAGTTCCCACCGGGTATCATCCCCCTCGATCGTGTCAAACGCATGTTCGTCTGGCAGTTCGCAATTCAAAGGAGAATCAGCAGGTATTGGATGCTCAGCGAGGAAGTCGGCGATGGCCTAGCCTTTCACTACCTTAAGAGGCTGATAAGTTATTGAGAACTCCATCAAGAGCAAGGCCCATTTAGCGAGTTGCCCGGTCAATATGGCCCTTGACATCAAGTATTTGAGAGGATCCACCTTCGATATGAGATGGACTTCATGCACCAACGCATAGTGCCTGAGCTTCGTTATCGTAAAGATTAATGCTAGGCAGTGTTTTTCAATGGGAGAGTAATTGCGTTCTGCTCCCAATAGAACTCGGCTCAAGTAGTAGAGGGCTCTTTCCTTCCCTTGGTCGTTATCGTGTGCCTATAATGCACCTAAAGAACCTTCAAGGGCGGTTGTATACAGAATGAGAGGCTTTCCCTTGACCGGAGCAGCCAGCACTGGCGGGTTCTGCAGGTATTACTTGATTTCGTCCAGCACGCTTTGGCATTTATGATCCCAGACGAACGGGGTTCCCTTAGCTTCCCTTGGAGAGACCGTAATTGCTTAAGAGTCCTTGGCGGGGGCATCTCCATAATTGCCTTGATCTTTGACGGATCTATCTCGATGCCTCGGTGTCGGACGATGAATCCTAGGAATTTGCCCGAGGAAACCCCGAACACGCATTTGATAGGGTTCATTTTCAAGTTGTATTGCCGAAGGCGTTGAAACACGATTCTCAGATGCTCTAAATGTTCCTCGTATGATTTGCTTTTCACCACGAGATCGTCGATATAGCATTCGACGATTTCATGTATGAGGTCGTCAAAAATCTTCATCATGGCCCTCTGATAAGTTGCACCGGCGTTCTTTAGATCGAAAGGCATCACCTTGTTGCAGAATATACCCAAAGGGGTCCGGAAAGCGGTGTGCTTCTGGTCCTCGGAATGCATCTTTATCTGATTGTATCCTGACGAGCCATCCATAAAGGAGAAGACTTCGTGAGTGGACGTATTGTCTATCATCAGCTCGGTGACCGGTACTGGGAAATCGTCCTTTGGACAGGCTTTATTGAGATCCCGAAAGTCCACACATATGCGCACTATCCCATTTTTCTTCATCACCGGGACGATATTGGCGATCCAGTCAGGATACTGAACCTCTTGGATGAAGCCAGAGTCGATCAGCTTCTTGACCTCGGCGTTAATGCTCATCTCAAGCTCGAGCCGCATTCTTCTCGGTGCTTGTTTGATTGGCTTGACATCCGGGGATATTGCCAGTTTGTGGACAGCAATCTCTGGATCTAGTCCTGGCATCTCGGAATAGTTCCACGCGAAGCAATCCTTATGCTGCATAAGCACGTCTTTAGTGTAGCTACCCTTTCTTCAGACAGCAACTCACTGACGAATGTCGGTCGTGGATCACTTGCCATCCCCAAGTCAATTTTCTTGAGCTCATCTGCAGTGGTATGTATTCCATCTTCCAGCTCTTTCGGCGCCGGCGGAAACTCCGAGATCACCTCGTCGTCGTTGTTTTCGAAGCACCATGGGAGGTCATCCATATTCTCGGGCTCTTTTTTTGATAGCGTTATCATATGACAAGTACGAGCTCGCTTCCAAGACCGATGTTGATCTTGTTCTATTCTCACTGTATGCATGGTTTTTGGTTCGTGCTTCTGCGGCGGAGTTATCGTCCAACTGTCGGATAGAGCGAACTTACCGAGTTGATATTGGTCTTTGACCCAGTTCTTAAAGGTGAAGCGGTCTTCGAGAGGATGTCCTATCGCTCGGTGATAAGAGTAATAGTCTGGGTGAGAAACCTCGTTAGCTTGCTCGGGGTGTTTGGACTCCGGAAGTGTAATCATTCGATATTTTATAGCAAGATCAAGTATCTTCTTTGTCTTGTCTTGGGCAAAAGAGTACGCTCGACCCATCTTCTTTATAAGAGATGAGTCTTGGTTGCTCGGTTCTTGATCGCGTGGCTTCTTGGACCCGCTTTGTCGCTGTCCAACGCCTTTCCTGTTCTTTGGTTTATTTCTGCCTCTGCGTTGGGCCTTTTGTACAACGGGTTGACAGGGAGGAGCATTTTCATCTTTCGTGACCTGTTGAAGAAGGCGCTGCGTCCTGGCTTTCTCGTAGATGGCCATTTCGCGATTATGGTCGTCTCGAACCTTTTGACCCGCTTCCCTTATAAGCTTGTCCATTTGTTCTTCGAACGACGGGCTGGGCATTTTCACGTCGGGAGCTCTTTCTAGTTCAGGGTTAGCTTCTTCCCTTAGAGCATCCCCTTCTTCATCAAAGTCATGTATGACGTAGCAGTCGCGAAGTAGCTCCCGTTTCTTAGATTGAACATACCTAAGCCCGGTCATTTCCATTTTCCCGTTGGGCAATTTCCGCTGAGTTCCAGGGACGTTCCAGATCCTGTCATAGAACTTAGCTTTCCGAGCGGTCTGTTTGAAAGGTACGCCTTGGCGCCTTAACAACCTTTTTAGTCCGTTCGTGTAATATCTGGGCAAATGGATGGGCTGGAGCCTGTCAAGTGTAGAATCCGCACCGTGCCAGATTTCTTTCTCCACTTTGGTTTCCCCAGATCGGTAGAATAGGATCGTCTCTTCACCTTCTCGCCTGGGAGGGACATAGAACGTCTGCAGCTTTTCCATACTGTAGGTATCAAGCGTGTCTAGTTCTTTATGATGCTTAGGTGGAACCATGGCAACTTGCAAACTTTGCTCTTCATCAGCGAACGTTTGTATTGAAGGCCGAGCAGAGAATATAGCATGGACCTCATCTTCCGAGTCGCTGCCAAAGATCAACATAGGAGTGGACGGTCCTGGTTTGTTGCACTGGGGCGGACCTAAGTAAACTATCTCTTCTTCCTTCTCGGTATCACTCCCGAAGACCGGAATGGTAGGGATAGCTTTGTTCTCCGGTTTGTGACATCTCTCCGTGTCCTCGAAATCTGGCAAGAAGTATTTTGCATCTTCGTATTTCTGGACTTCGTTCACGGAGAATGGGTTTAGCTCTCCTGTCACAGTATACTCGAGACCATCCTTGAAATACTTCATACACTGGTGTTGTGTAGAAGGGATGATGTTGTACTCGTGTAACCAGGGCCGACCGAGCAAAGCATTGTAGCATGTCTTGGCGTCAATGACGTGGAACTTGATATCAGTGACGAGCAACCCAAAGCGTAACGTCAGTATCACGGACCCAAGCGTCCGTGATGACTGAGAGTCGAACCCGGAGATGGTGATCTTATCCCGAGCGAGGTGTTGAATGCTCATGCAGATTTCCTTCAATACTCTCACATTGAGGAGGTTGACGGAAGACCCATTGTCGACCAGGATTTTACCTATCTTGATGTCATGACAGTATCCAGAGACATATAGGGGACGGTTGTGCTCGCATGTCCTAAGGAGGAGATCTTCATCGCCGAAGGTGACATCGGCTGTGTGTACTTCTTCCAGCTCGTCTTTCATCCTTTCTTCGGCGAGGGAAGCTTGGAATTGCTCCAGCACTTATAGCGCCTTGATCAATGAATCTCTTGCTTCTTTTGATAGCACCAGGGCGTCGAGAATGCTGAGCTGCGAGGGTAGCTTCCTCAAGTGCGCCAGAACGTTGTAGTCCACCTTACTCTTTCTCGGTGGGTCGTTGGCTGTCAGCTCTTTCATGACTTGGTCACCTAGGACGATATCCTCAGGGACCTTTTCTTTTCCCTTATCTTTTCTATTCGTGGGTCCGAGATTCTTTTCGGGTAGCGTATGATTGCGCAGCTGGATATTTTCACAGGTCTTCGGCTTTTCCTCTTTCCCCGAGGTGGATTCTTTGAAGAGAGGGCCAAGAGTCATCTCTTCATCGGAGTCGCTCCCGAAGGTGAGAACTTGCGATCCCCCGGTGTTGACCGTGCAGCAGTTGTTGGTGATTCTTTTATTCTCCTCGGTCGTATTTCTTCGCTCCCGACGAGTTTTGTGTTTCATCCGCTTAAAATGTTGCCGATGAGCAACATACCCCTGCCACCACCTTTTAAAAGCGTCACACTCTTCAGTGGGGTGTACGATCTTTCGATGATATAGGCAGTAGCTAGGATGCATCTCTGCTTCACCGACAGTGTTTCCTTCGGAGGGTGGTAGCTTCATTCCCATTGATATGGCTTTAGCAAACCTTTTCCTCGTCTTGAACTTGTTTTTATTCACAACGGATGTCCCTTGATTCGGCGGGAGTGTCTCGATTCTTTCGTCCAGTCGCTGGCGTTTGGCCTTTTCAAATATAGCCATCTCATGCTCCCGATCAGCTTTACTTTTAAGAAGAGCTTCGTTTAGGAATGCGTCGATCATCTCGTCTGATGGCCCTGGAAGTTCCGGTTCAGGCCCTGCCCCCAGTCTGTCGGTGTGCAGGGCTTCTTCATCATCTGTAGACGAGTGAGAGATCACATGGCACCTTGCTACGTAATCCTCAGATTCATCTGATGAGTCTTCTTCATCATCTCCGTCTTTAAGGACGTGGCCGAGAAATTCCTGGAGCGTGATTGGAGTCCGCGCCTTCTGGTTATACTCTTCCAGCGCGTCGATCTGTTTCTGCAGGTCCGTGCGCTTGTCACCAGGCTTCACAGGCTTTTTAGATTTCTTCTTCTTTTTCGAAGATTTCGACGGCTGGGTGCGAGCACTTTGGCTATCACCACCAATTTTTGGAGTTGGGCATGGCTTCAGCATCCCTTCGATGATCTGGGGTTCCAACGGATTCTTCCACCTGATCGCAGGACATGTCTGGAGATCATTCAGCATCCTTTTGATTTTGGCCGAAAGAGCCACTTCCCATGGAGCTTCTTCAACAAAAGAGCACGTTGCCCCTGGTGTGTCCGTCTTCTTAGGAGTGTGCGGTTGTGGTGGGTTTACTTTCCACTTCTCAGACAGCACAAACTTGCCTTGTAGGTACTGATCCTCAATCGATCCCTTAAAGATGAAGCAATCTTCGATTGGATGGCTTACCGTTTGGTGGTAAGGGCAATAATTAGGATTATTCGCTTCACCGGGTTGCAATGGTCGCTTTGGATTCGGGAGATTGATAAGCCTGTTGCCCATTGCTAGTTCGAATAGCCTCTTCGTTTTATCCCGTGGGAACGAATAAGGACACTTCATTTTCTCATTGTAGTATCGCCGTCTCTCTTCCAGTTGTTCCGTTAGTTTTGGAGCACTGGGCTGTTGTTGGGTATTCGCAACGAAGGTCGCTTTTCCTTTACCCTTTTCGTTCCGCGGTTCCGGCTTCGGAGGAGACAGTCTATGACCCATCTGGTCCATCTGGGATAGCTTGTCGATTAAAGCTTGGAACATGGTCGGTTTGAAGAACATCATGAATTGTGAAATAGTTGCATGAGGGTCTAGGGTGCCCATGAATATGCCCACTGCTGGTGCTTCTTCGATGCGTTGTTCGCACTTCGACCACAGATTCCGCCATCAGATTGCGTACTGAACCTACATCTCGCCCGGCTTCACCCTGGCATTGATCAATGCTGTTATTGGGGTGCGTTCACTAGCACTTGCGAATCGCTGGGTGAACAACGACTCCATTTCTGCGAAAGTTTTGATGGAGTTGTTTGGAAGTTCGGAGTACCACTCAAATGCCGTCTCCGATAAACTGCCGACGAATTGGCGGAGCAAAAGTTTATCATTGCCACCGGTGTTGCCATAAATAGCCCTGAACTGAGCGACATGTTGATGGGGATTGCCTGTCCCCTTGTACACATGGAATTTCGGGATCGTGTAGCCTGGCGGGTACTTTATCTAATCATACCAGCCTGGATACGGTCGCCCAGTTTTAACAATTTGCCCAGCCGTTTCATTCACCTGGTGAACTCGTATCTGCTGAGCGATGTAATCATCTAGGGCAGCTTTGGAGATTGTCTCTTCCTTGGCTGTTGACAGAGCCGGCAGAGGGTTTGATGTTTTTCCTCTATCATCTTCAATTATTACTGGAGGATCTTCGGCTGGGGGATCCGGCTGGATCATCATGCCCACCATATCTTGGAACAGAAGGGTCATTTGTTTCATATTGGCCGCTTGTTCCGCGACCTCTTTGTCCTTCTTTTCAAGCATTCTCCGAAGGAATTCGGCATCAGTTTCTTGCTCATGGCGTTGCTCCAAAGATGCCTCTGAGCTTATTTTCGGTCTTGTGAGTGCGGCCATAGCCATTAACATCTCTTGGAGCTTTTGTTGTTGTTGCTCCTGAGCCTTAGTCACTGATCGCGTAAGCGGTCGATGACCTGTGGAGATACGGCTATCCTCTTTTCCGGATGCCATATAGACGGTATGCACCACCATGCCCGCAAACTTAGGGCGTTTGGGCTCAGCGTTTTTGTGGTCCGCCGCATTCACAGGGGCTTTCTCTGGCCTCCTTTTCATTTGAATAGTTGATGTTGAGGGGGCCATTGCAGCGGGCATCCAAGTAGCCGTCGCCTTCTGTAGCTTAACAGGATGGTTTTCTTCCTGTCGGACCTTCAGCTTCTTCTGCCGGTGGGGATAGTCTTGATCAACCACCGACTCTCGGACTTGCTGCCAGATTTTGTAAACTTTGGAAGACAGCCGTTGAGGGGACTGCTCCGGCTTTATTCCTGTGACAGTATCCACCGGTGGCTGAGATCTCTTCAGTACGGCAGTAGGCGAGTTCCTGCGTACCTTATTCAGCAGCTCAAAGCTGTTCCCGGTTGGAACAACAGCATTAACTTCCGCCGTTGGAGCTGGTGGAGTTAGCCCAGAAGGGGAATTGCCCCCAGCCTTCCTTACTCGGTGCCAGTGGCGACGTCGAGCGTGTTGAGCTGCTGGGGTTGGTTCGGCGATGGGGATGGCTTTGCCTTGCCCCTGTTCAGGTTAGGAGCCGTCGGTGCCAGCCTCTTGAAGACTGTCGTCCGTTGATTAGTGGTATCCAATCTGTCGAAGACAGATTTTTGAGCAGGAATGGGAGTTGAAGTGAGATCCGGAACAGTCAGTCTTGTAAAGACCGACCCTTTGGCAGGAGAAGCTGCCTTGACGACTTCGGGAGCAGGGTTGGTTACTCTTTTCGGAATAACCTTCTCCTGAATTGCAGGCTTCATCTTGGGCCCACAGGAACTTTGGCCTAATCTGGAGAAGACCGAGGCGCTGGAGCTGGACGACCCGTTGAGAGGGGCCGCGGTAGTAGCAAGCCGATCAAAGACCGACTTCTTGGGAGCTTCTGATGTTGGTACAGGGGTGCTGAAGCTCATCGGGGGGAGCATAGTCCCAAAGAACAATCCAGTAATGGCCTGAGTCACCTGGTCCACTGGCATTGTGAACAAAGAGGTTGCTTGGGGTCCGTAGGCTATGCTTCCAGATGAGGCAGAGCACGAGTTGCAGTTGCAGTTGGAGCACTTTTCGCAGGTGGATGTCATTGCTGTTTCGTTCTCTGTGCCAAGCAAGAAACCAAATCTCAGTACCTTGAACCTAAGGGCAACCATTAGCAAACTGCGATTCGTTCGCGAACACGACACACGAAGTGTGGAGTGGAAAGAGGAAAAGGTTCCACCGGGCGTGCCAGAATCTGTTCCCCGCCGAAGGACGCGACCGGGACGTTGGGACGTCAGGCCTGGAATTTGGGGCAGATGCTAATTGGTGCTATCCGTCCACCTCTCCGAAGATGCCAAGTTGATTTATGGCACCATGTATCGAAGGTTCAGACGGATACGGCCGATGTAGTAGACTTCGTCAGATTCCCCCTCGTTTAAGGGGTTTTTGATTGTGGGGACGCTCTTCCCTGCAGGCGCAAGCCCCTGCAGTTAATTACGCTACCGCATCGCGGTAACAACTTTCTCCTTCTCCATATGGTCACTTCGTGTCGTGGGTATTTGTTTTTTGTTTGGTTGCCCGTGGATTGTATATGGAGACTAATGTATATTGTCGCCCGTAGGGCGTGGACTAGTCCAAATCTGTATCTTTCTTTGATTTGGGTTTGAGGGGTTGAGTTTAAGGATACGTTAGCCTTATTTGAGACTAAGATCAACTTAAACGTTTGTTAAGGATACGTTAGTCTCATTTTAGACTAAGATCAACTTAACGGGATCGTTTATATCCAATAAGAAAGCAATTGGGCTCTATTGTTTAGTTTAATGACATTGCGGTCGATTAGTTTAAGGACATTACGGTCCATTGGTAGTTTAAGGACATTTCGGTCCATTGTTAGTTTAAAGACATCGCGGTCGAGGTTAAGGACATCATAGTCCATGGGTTTAAGGACCCCACAGTCCAATGTTAGTTTTAAGACATCACAGTGGAGGTTAAGGACATCATAGTCCGTGAGTTTAAGGACCCCACAGTCCAATATTAGTTTTAAGACATCACGGTCGAGGTTAAGGACATCATAGTCCGTTGGTTTAAGGACCCTACGGTCCAATGTTAGTTTAAAGACATCGCGGTCGAGGTTAAGGACATCATAGTCCATGGGTTTAAGGACCCCACAGTCCAATGTTAGTTTTAAGACATCACGGTCGAGGTTAAGGACATCATAGTCCATGAGTTTAAGGAACCCGCAGTCCAATGTTAGTTTAAAGTCATCGCGGTCGAGGTTAAGGACATCATAGTCCATGGGTTTAAGGACCCCACAGTCCAATGTTAGTTTTAAGACATCACGGTCGAGGTTAAGGACATCATAGTCCGTGAGTTTAAGGACCCCACAGTCCAATGTTAGTTTAAAGATATCGCGGTCGAGGTTAAGGACATCATAGTCCATGGGTGTAAGGACCCCACAGTCCATGAAATGTGTGGTCGCCGGGACCCGTCACCTCTCTGAAAACATTGAAGGATTACAACGATAAATATCAGAGGAGTAACAAGATGTACCCTCGAACCAGTGTGAATTGTTTGAAAGATCTGTAGCCCAGTTTGGGACTAAGATTTGTTAAATATTTGTGAGCAGATGTGCTCAGTTCAATATAAGTTGATGACTTATGGCCAGAATTGGGCTAAGTCCTATTAAAAATGTTTAACATTTTTATTCTTCTGGCTATTAAGCCTTTATTTGGGCCCGGCCCTTTTAATAATGCTATGCATTGGATTCTGACATCTTTTGTCTTCATCAGAACAAAGTGTGTTCTGACAATGCGCCACGTGGCGCGTCAGGCGCTTTGCGCCAGCTAAAGAGCGCATTGCGCTTCTGTTGGGTAGCGCACACGAAGAGGACACGTATCGCGCTTAGCGCTAAGCGCTAGTTTATTAGCGCATTGCGCTTTTAATTTATGAGCGCGTTGCGCTATTCTGTTGAGGGTTTTCTCTATCTCTTCTGTCTCTCTTAGACTTGAAGTCTAGGGGCCTTTATATATAGCCAAATGATTTGTTGAATCAGTTTAAGAGATCTTTCTCTGATTGATTTGGGAATATTTCCCACCGTTGGATCTTTGATCCTAAGGCTTCTGTTTTACAGAAGATAATTTTCTTGGTTTAATAAGATTGGAAAGATCATTTCATAACAGAATTTTAATTTTGATTAATTAATAATTTATTATTATTGGATCTTTTGATTTAACGGTGGGGAATTTTTAATTCCAGCGCTGGTACACCTTGCGCTAGCGCACCTACGTTCGACACGTGGCGCGCAGCGCAGAGCGCAGCGCAACTGCGCTAGCGCACCCGTGTTTGACACGTGGCGCGCAGCGCGCCTGGCACTGGATTTGAAGCGTTGCTTCAACTTTTAAATTTTGAATTTTAAAACAGAGCTTTGCTCCGATTGGGGGTGCGCTGCCTAGGGCGCACCGCACCTGGCGCTAGCGCGTCTGCGTTTGACACGTGGCGCGCGCAGTGCGCAGAATCTGAAGCGTTGCTTCGATTTAAATTTTGAATTTTGAAACAGAGCCTTGCTCTGATTGGGGGAATCGGAGGCGTCGCTTCATTTCAAATCTTCAAATTTGAACAAAGCTTTGGTCTGACTGGGGAAACAACTCCGTGTGAAGCATCCAGAGCGGAGCCTAGTCCTCGCCAAACACGGCAGTGAACCCGTGGGAAGCATCTAGAGCAAAATTCATGGTCACGTGGAACGCGGATAATGTCAACTCTGACCCCGTGGGAAACGTCCAAAGTGGAGCACGGTCCTCACAGAACACGACAGTGAACCCGTGGCAAGCATCCAGAGCAACCCCTGACTCCGTGAAATGCAGATAAGGGCAACTTCATCCATCACTTGCGGGTCCTCACGACTCGTAAGGGAGCAAATTCTCTTGTGAGATCTTTACGACTTTCAAGAGAAAACACACTTAGGAATCCTCACGATTCTTAAGGAGAAATTATACCTACGGGATCCTCTCGACCGGTAGGGAGAAAATTCTTTATGAGACCCTCACGGCTCATAAAGTTGAAAAGTCTTAGGAGGCAGATCTTAACCCTGAATCCTAAGCCATCATTGTCCTGCAAAGAAACCGAGATAGACTATCGACAGAATACTTTCAATAAAAAGGGACACACCATTGTGAAGAAAAATATGTCTTTTATTCATGAATCAAAATGGATACAAAGTACAATTCATGAAAGAACAAAAAGTATACTCTCATTCAGGAGTATGTACAAAGGAAGAATACAAAAAAATATATGTATACAATTCTTCAAGTCGGCGGACGATTTAACAGATTAGCCAGTTCGTCCCTCTTTCACTGGGCCTCGCCTTAATGGTTCAGAATCGTCAAGAGACGGGCCTCCGCTTGAGCTTGCTGGGCCTGGTATGAGACAAACCGGCCTTCAAGCTCTTTCTCAGTAGCCTTATGAGCCTCAACCCTTTCACGAGTGAACACGGCGGTTTTGTCGATAGCTACCACCTCCTTGATGGCCTCTTGAAGCACTCGCCAAAGTTCATACGCTTTATTGGCCTTGGCCGTAAGGTTAGCTTGAAGCTCCATCAGCGCCTTAGAAGCCAGCTCCCTCTCTGAAAACTTGCGGCCGAGCCTTTTCTCGCATGATATCATATTCGACGCACACCGCTCAATTAGGCCCCGTAAACTCGCCCTCGCGACCATAACCTCTGGAGGAAGGAGTGTACATTCAAGACTATATGAACGTGACTCCATTCGACGACAATACTCGCTATAAAACAAGCACAAACCACTTGATATGGGAAGCAACAAGGAAAGCCTCCGATGTATATCCCACCAAGAATGCATGTGCAACTGTATGAGTTTTTAAAAGGAAATGATACCCAAAAGATGCGCATGCAACATAACGATAGCGCTCGCAATTAAAGAACATTCCCACGGGAAGAATATAAAGCTCATTTATGCAAGCAAAACGTATGCACGAGTATCCTACAAACATGAAAATTCAACAGAAAGCATATAACAGCCAATGATAAAAAGAGTACATTGATTTAAACACGCTACACCACTGGGAAAAGATCACCAAATAAGGGATCAGTGGCACAAGGGTGAACAAAACAGTATACGAAATTTCCTAACTCCCTCGCCGCCTTCTCCAGTACATCGAAACGACGATTTTCACGAGGAGTACCTCCCCACCGATTGGTGCCATGTCCATCAGCAAAAGCAGACATAATAGCTCGCCGGGCTCTTATCTGGCCCAACAAATGAACCGAGCAATCTTTTAAAGCCTAAGTAATCAGGCACGCCTCATGAAAACACTCGAGCTTGTCTTCAGCCGCATCAAGCATCGCCAGGGTCATCTCCACTGGGTGAGGAGGGATGTTAGCGAGCACGGCAAGAAGAATCATCCGGAGCCAAATGGATCCCATTGGAAGAGGGGACCCCTTACGGATCACAAGTTCATACATCGCCGCGTCACACTCGGCATCGGTGAGCAGGGGATCCACAAGTCGCGCAGCAAAATGAGGAATCATCTCCTCAACAGGTACCTCCCATAGTTGTCGACGAGCATGGAGACGGTTGCAAGCCATTGCACTTAGTTGTTTCCTCAAGATAAATCACTCTAAGTTGTAATTGGAGTTCTCTGTGAAGAGAGAAGGAAAACCATGGTTTCAAGTTATAAAGGGAAGCATTAAATGCTGTACACGGAAAATATTGCATGATGGAACTATTTCCAAGGCCCAGAAAAAGGGAAGGCATTGGAAATCAAAGAGGTGGAACTATTTCTAAGGCTCCCTTTCTGCATTTAATGTTGTGCACAGAAAGTATGGCATGAAAAATTAAACAATCCCATCAATAGAGCACCACGCGCAGGGCACGTGATCACACACCTTGGCATATACTGAGAATTGAAATAGTGTCACGCGTGAATAACACGTGAGTGGATGCCGATGTGAGATCAAAATCCCCAACAGTGCCTCACATGCCAAACATGTGAGCAACAACAACAATATGACAAAATTTCGTAAAGGAGGCACGCAAACACAAAAGGGGAAGGAAAGACTTATAATTCATACTTTGAAAATTCGTACAAAAATTAAGAGAAAATCTTACAATGGTAAGACATCAAATCCGAGATACGGGTTGAGTAATTCAAGAGTAAGGCCGTCTAAAATATTTCTGGCCTCCCTGGCCATTCTCGTGTGCTTCCTCTCGCGCTCGCAAGCGTCGGGATCCTCGCTGATGTCCTCCACCCTCCAATAGGCAGAGAGGATTGCCGCCTGTTGGAAAGCTTGATGCACAACAAGATTGTTTCTCCTTTTCTTCGAGATTAGGCCCATCAGATACACTGAGTGTACCTTATCTTCGGCATCTTCCAAAGTCTTAAGCGGCATGCCTGCATAGAATAAAGGAAGCGCTTTCCAGATCGCCCTCACAATGAGTTTCAAAAGAGAAGAGCGATGAGGGAGAAGTAGACCGTTGTACTCGTTGAAGCGACTCATGATCTCAGCACACTGAGCATTAGTGAACTCTTGGTTCTGGCTGCGGCCCAGTGCACGAATGTCTCCGTAAGAAATGATCTCGTCAAGATCATACAAATGGGCAGCCATAGTATCTGAAATAAAGATCATGAGAATTTAATGGATAATCCAATCAAGAAGAATGCTTGTCTAAATGAACAGTGGATTTCAAACAACTTTACACATTCCCTAGGGAAAGCACCACTGCAAGCCCCTTCTTCTTGGTTGCAACGAGACAACTCAGGGCAAGAAAACCCCAAGAAGTTCTCTGGGAAGAACTAAGTTCTCATAGGAATTAAATTCCTTTTGAAAAAAGGAATTAATTCCCAGAGACATTTTTCAGAGCCAAAGCTCTTTGAAGATGGAATTAAATTCCATGGAAAAGACAAGCATCGCCATCGATCCCTAAAAATCAGAGAAACCCTAAGAGATCTACTGTTTAAAGATTGAATGGTTTTCTGTTTTTAAAGAACTTTAAAAAAATGGGTTCTTGATTAAAGGGAAAAAACCCTTGGTGTGGATTTAAAATTCAAAGAGTTTATATGAATGGAAGTTCTTCGATCGCTCAAAGCCATTACCTGAAGAGATGGGTCTTTCTTGAACAGAGTTAAACTCTGAAGATTTTGGAACAGAGAACTAAGCTTCGAGAAGAAGAATTAAATTCTTAAAAGGAAAAAGTTTGCAAGGAAGGAGATGAGCAAAGTGGAGGCGCTTCTGAAGGGACACTGGCATTTATAGGATGTGATGGAAAACGTTTCATCTCCCTTATTCCCTAGATAGATCCAACGGTCATAAAAGTGACAGCGTTGCACTCACGTGCAGACACGTGAGAGCAACGCTGTGGGGGCATTTGTTCCCTGATTAAAAATCAGGAAATACCTCAATGAGGTATCACGTGCTCACACGTGACCAATGGTCACGTGTTGACACGTGATGGTTAAAACAGAAGCATAAATAAGCGGCTGAGAAAAGGACTCAATTGGGGGTCATGTGCTCACACGTGACCAAGGGTCACGTGCTAGCACGTGACAAGCTTTGAAAGCCTTACAGTTTAATAGAAATAAAATTCTAAATTTCTCTAAATCTTTCCAAATAGAAAAGGATTATGGGGAACCGTTGGATTAAAAATCCAGGGGTGATTAAAAATCACCAATTTATGGAAAAATCTTAGACAAGGAAAGATTTCCCTAAATCTCACCAAAAATAACAAACAGAATATCTTTGGATTGAAAATCCAACGGTGAATAAAATTCACTGAATGATCTAAAGGATCATATTAATTATGAAAACAAACAAAATCTTTCAATGAAAGATTTATTAAACAAATTGATTCTTTTCCTTCTCCTATAAATAGGAGCCAAGAGGAGAAGAAAAGGGATAGAATTTTGGGATCTTGAAAATTCCTAAAGGCAAATAGCAGAGAGAAAAGAAAGGAGAATTTAATTCTCAACAAAGAAAACCCTAGGTGAGAAAAAAAAGGGAATCAAACTTCAAAATCTAAGAGTTTAACTCTTCTGCAAAAAGAACTTAATTCTTCCTTTGGTTGAAGATCTGCAGAAGCAAATCTCCCCATAGGTTGAGAATTTAATTCTCATCGGGTTGAGATTTTGCCATGCAGATCCAAGACTTAGGGGGAGAATTGAGTTTAGAGAATTTAATTCTCCTAAATTTATATGAATTTAATTCCTCCAAGATGAAATTAGGGTTTAAACCCTATCTGAGAATTTAATTCTCCCAATTTACAGGAATTTAATTCTTTCAAGATAAAATTAGGGTTTAACCCTATATGAGAATTTAATTCTCTTAAAATTATAGGAATTTAATTCCTTCAAGATGGACAAAACTAGGGTTTAACCCTAATTGAGAATTTAATTCTCTCAAATTCACAGGAACTTAATCCCTCCTAAAATAAAATTAGGGTTTCACCCTACACAAGAATTTAATTCTTTTACATATATGGGAATTTAATTCCTCTAAAAGAAATTAGGGTTTAACCATACATAAGAATTTAATTCTTTCACAATAGGAATTTAATTCCTCCAAAATCATAATTAGGGTTTAACCCTACAGAGAATTTAATTCTTAAAGATAAAGAGATTTAAAAGATCTTCATACATGCAAAGAACTAAGGTCACGTGTCCCCACGTGACCCCTGAAAAGATCCCCAAAAATAAGAAGGAAAAAGCTCTGAGGCAACGCCTCACGTCTTCCGACGTGACCTCCAAAATACAGAAAGAAAAAGCAAAGGAAATCTAAGTTTTGGGCGCTCTGACGTGTTACCACGTGACCCCTTAGCAAATGCTTTAGTGATCAGCGCACAGATGTCCATCACCTGCCAACACGTGATGCTCAAAATAAAAGTAAAAAGTGTTTAATACTTATTTGCAGAGCGAAGTAAAAGGGGATCTGGCCCCACCTTTGGGTGTCCTCACATGTCCCCACGTGATCCATTCCTATTTAGTGTTTAAACACTAACTTAAGGTACTTATTTTCAGTGTTTAACACTGATTGTTTTCCAGTGTTTAACACTAAATTGAGGATTATATTTCCAGTGTTTAACACTAATTGTCTTTTAGTGTTTAACACTAATTTGAGAGTTCTATCTCCAGTGTTTAACACTATTGTTCTCTAGTGTTTAACACTACTTTTTGCCAAATTGGCTAATTTTCCAGAGGCAGGAGTCTCCCCTTCAACTGAATCTCAAAATTGAGTAAAATTTAGAGCTACAATGTTTAATACTCAGTTAAAGACAAAAATGTTGTCCTTCGCGAGCGGAACGTGAAAGCACTTCTGACAGGGATGGAAGGAAGGCAAGTGAGACCTCCGTCTTAAAGCCCGACCTTCAAGTCCGAGGCAATTTCAGAGCCTTCAAACTCTGGTTTAGCATTGCTAAATAATGTGGGTTTGAACCCAGACAAGTGTCTAATGGCCCGACAAAGGGCCAACACCTCAAACTTAATTGGACTTAGCCCAAGTTGGCCATAAGTCCTCAATTCAAACTTAACTGAGCCAATATGCTCATAATATAATTAATTGATCTTAGTTCCAAATTGGACTACAGATCACTTAATCCACCTTGGTTCAAGGGTACATCTCTTCACTCCTTTGATATTTGTCGTTGTAATTCCTCAACGTTTTCAAAAAGGTGACGGATCCCGACAACCACACATTTCATGGACCGTGGGGTCTTTAAAATCATGGACTATGATGTCCTTAACCTCGACCGTGATGTCTTTAAACTAACATTGGACTGTGGGGTCCTTAAACTCATGGACTATGATGTCCTTAACCTCGACCGTGATGTCTTTAAACTAACATTGGACTGTGGGGTCCTTAAGCCCATGGACTATGATGTCCTTAACCTCGACCGTGATGTCTTTAAACTAACATCGGACTGTGGGGTCCTTCAATCCATGGACTATGATGTCCTTAACCTCGACCGTGATGTCTTTAAACTAACATTGGACTGTGGGGTCCTTAAACCCATGGACTATGATGTCCTTAACCTCGACCGTGATGTCTTTAAACTAACATTGGACTGTGGGGTCCTTAACATCACGGACTATGATGTACTTAACCTCGACCGCGATGTCTTTAAACTAACAATGGACTGAGATGTCCTTAAACTAACAATGGACCGTAATATCCTTAAACTAATCGACCGCAATGTCACTAAACTAAACAATAGAGCCCAATTGCTCTCTTGCTGGATCTAAACGATCCCGTTAAGTTGATCTTAACCCAAAATTAGACTAATGTATCCTTAACTAACGTTTAAGTTGATCTTAGTCTTAAATGAGGCTAATGTATCCTCAAACCCAAACCCTCCAAACCCAAATCTAAGAAAGATACGGATTTGGACTAGTCCACGCCCTACGGGCGACAACACAAATTAGTCTCCGTATACAATCCACGGGCAACCAAACACAAAACAAACACCCACGACACGAAGTGACCATCTGGAGAAGGAGAAAGTTGTTACTGCGATGCGGTAGCGTAATTAACTGCAGGGGCTTGCGCCTGCATGGAAGAGCGTCTCCACAATCAAAAACCCCTCAAATGAGGGGGAATCTGACGAAGTCTGCTACATCGGCCGCATCTGTTTAAACCTTCGATACATGGTTCCATAAATCAACTTGGCATCTTCGGAGAGGTGGACGGATAGCACCAATTAGCATTTGCCCCGAATTTCAGGCTAGACGAACCTACGCGGTCGCGTCTCCGTGATTCGGCAGGGAACACATCTGTCTGCCCAGTTACTACACAGAAGGATTAAAAAGGCTGTTAAGGCACCAAGGCATACCCTTTATGCAGACTGCGTGACAAGCTCAGTTCTACAACAGGATCTGGAACGTCCCTGGAACTCAGCGAAAATTGCCCAATGGGAGAATGGAAACGATCGGGCTTGGATACGTTCAATCCAAGAAACGGGAACGATCCTATGGTTGCAACGTTATACATGACTTTGATGAAGAAAGAGATGCTTTGTTAGAAGACGCTAACCCTGAACCAAAATGAGGTTCCGCCATGAAAGTGCTAAGTCCGTCGTCCGAAGAAAAGATGGACAAGCTAATATGGGAAGTGGGTCAAAAGGTCCGGGATGACCACAACCGGGAAATGGCCATTTACGAGAAAGCCAGGACGCAGCGCCTCCTTCAGCAGGCTGCGGAGAATGATGATGCTCTTCGTCACCATCCCGTCATACAGAAGACCCGACGCAGAGGTAAAAACAAACTAAAGAACGAAAAAACGTTCGACAGCGGCAAAGCGGGTCCAAGAAGCCGCGCGATCGAGAATTGAGCAGCCAGGATTCGTCTCTTATAAAAAAGATGGGTCGAGCATATTCTTTTCCCCAAGACAAGATAAGGAAATATTCATTCTTGTCATGAAACATCAAATGATTACGCTCCCGGAAGACAAACACCCCGAGCAAGCAGACGAGGTCTCTCACCCGGATTATTGCTCCTATCACCGAGCGATAGGACATCCTCTCGAAAACTAATTCACATTCAAAAACTGGGTAGAAGACCAGTATCAGCAAGGCAGGTTCGCTCTATCTAGCAGTTAGAGGGTAACCCCACCACAGAAGCATGAACCAAAAGCCACGCATACAGCGAGAGTAAAGCCAGATCAACATCGGTCTTGGAAGCGATCTTGTACCTGTCACGCGATAACGCTGTTAGGAGAAGAAGTACGCGATGATATAGATGGCTTGTCCTGGTGATTCAAAAACGATGATGACGAGGTGATCTCAGAGTTTCCACCAGTGCCAAAAAAGCTGGAAGATGGAATACATACTACTGCAGATAACCTGAGAAAAATCGACTTAGGGATGGCAAACGGCCCGCGGCCTACGTTCGTCAGTGAGCTGCTTTCTAAAGAGCAGGTGGCTACATTAAAAGACGTGCTCATGCAGTATAAAGACTGCTTCGCATGGAACTATTTCAAGATGCCGGGACTAGATCCAGAAATAGCCGTCCACAAATTGGCGATTTCTCCGAACGTCAAGCCAGTCAACCAAGCACTGAGAAGAATGCGGCTCGAACTTGAAATGAGCATCAACGCCGAGGTAAAGAAGCTAATCGACTACGGCTTCGTCCGAGGAGTACAATACCCCGACTAGATTGCCAACATCGTCCCAGTAATGAAGAAGAATGGGACGGTGCACATTTACGTAGACTTTCGGGACCTCAACAAAGCCTGTCCAAAAGATGACTTTCCTGTACCGGTTACCGAGCTGATGATAGATAATAAGTCTACTCACGAAGTCTTCTCCTTCATGGACGGCTTGTTAGGGTACAATCAAATAAAGATGCATCCCGAAGACCAGAAGCATACCGCTTTCCGGACTCCTCTGGGTATATTCTGCTATAAAGTAATGCCTTTCGGCCTGAAGAACGCCGGCGCTACCTATCAGAGGGCCACGACAAAGATTTTCGATGACCTCATACATGAAATCGTCGAATGTTATATCGATGACCTCGTGGTGAAAAGCAAATCGTACGAAGATCACTGGGAGCATATGAAGATAGTGTTTCAGCGTCTTCGGAAATACAACCTGAAGATAAACACTCTCAAATGCGCGTTTGGAGTTTCCTCGGGCAAATTCCTAGGGTTCATCATCCGACACTGGGGTGTCGAAATAGACCCATTAAAGATCAAGGCAATTATGGAAATGCCTCCGCCAAGAACTCTCAAGCAACTGCGGTCCCTCCAAGGAAAGCTCGCATATATCCGGCGGTTCATAGCTAATCTCTCCGGCAAATGTCGCCCCTACAGCCACTTAATGAAGAAAGGGACCCCTTTCGTCTGGGATCGCAAATGCTAAAGCGCTCTGGACGGAATCAAACAATACTTGCAGAATCCGCCAGTACTGACCGCTCCAGTCAAGGAAAGCCCCTCATCCTGTATACAATGGTCCTTGAAGGTTCTTTAGGCGCGCTATGGGCACAGGAGAATGACTAAGGGAAAGAGAGAGCCCTTTATTATTTAAGTCGAGTTCTCCTAGGGACAGAAAACAACTACTCCCCTATCGAAAAACACTGCTTGGCGTTAATCTTCGCGGTAACAAAGCTTCGGCATTATGCTTTGGCACATGAGGTCCACCTCATATCAAAAGTGGATCCTTTCAAATATTTGATGTCAAGAGCCATACTAATGGGACGGCTCGCTAAATGGGTCCTCTTCTTGATGGAGTTCTCGATAACATATCGACCCCTCAAGGCAGTGAAAGGCCATGCCATCGCTGACTTCCTCGCTGAGCATCCGATACCTGTCGATTCACCCCTAAATTGCGAGTTGCCAGACGAGCATGCGTTTGACACGATCGACAGGGAGAGAGGAGAAAGTGATACCCGATGGGAACTCTACTTCGATGGGGCATCTTCCATGAAGAAGCTAAAGCACAGCTCCCCTATAATCAAATTGGGGGTAGGCCTTATCTTCGTGACTCCACAAAAAGGGATAATGCGCTTTGCCTTCTCCTTAACAGAGCCAAGGACGAACAATGAAGCCGAATATGAAGCTTTGATAGCAGGTCTTGAGATCGCTGTCGACATGGGAATCGAAAACCTCCTCATATACGGAGACTCCCAACTGGTCGTTAGTCAAGTGAACGGCGACTATCAAACGTGCAAACCAGAATTGGTAAGGTACGGTGAGAGAGTGCAACGATTGCTGACTCAAATTCCCGCCTACGCCCTGGAAAGCATATCGCGTGCGGAAAATAACAAAGCAGATGCATTAGCCAAACTCGCTAAAGAACTGGCTGACGAAAACCTCGATGACGTAAGGATCGTGGTACAAAGCCGTCGGGTTCTCGCACCAGTGGAAATATCCCGGAGTCGTCTGAAGAAAATGAAGCGACCAAGCAAACAGCCTTACAAATAAAAGATTAGGAAAAGGCCAAGGATTAGAGGGAATAGACTACTTCAAATCCCGTCGAACACCTAAAGATGCATCCTCAAGACATCAGCTCATGAAACGAGCTCTGTCTTTTGCCTTCGTCAATGATACTCTGTACAAGAGATCGTTCGGCTCTATATGGTTAAGATGCCTGGGGCCGGAAGAAGCAAAGAGAGCCCTCCAAGAAACTCACGATGGACTCTGCGGTTCTTATCAAGCCGGGCCAAAGATGAAGCTAAAGATCAAAAGGATGGGCTACTATTGGCCCATGATGATCCAAGACTGTCTCGAATACGCGAAGCAGTGCCACTCGTGCCAAATTCACGAAGACTTCATCCACCAGCATCCAAATCCGCTACACCCAATGGTAGCTAGCTGGCCATTCGAAATGTGGGGAATCAACATAATCGGGCCCATCGAACAAGCATCACCCAGAGGACATCGGTTCATATTGGCGACGACCGATTACTTCTCTAAGTGGGCAGAAGCAGTACTGCTGAAAGGAGTGAAGACGAAGAACATCCTCCATTTCTTCAAGACGCGCGTCATATATCGGTTTGGCACTCCGCGACGGATTATCTTCGATAACGGGCCAGCCTACAGAAGTCACAAAATCAGCCGCTTCGCACAACAGCATAATATAGACTGGAGATACTCTTCGGTCTACAATCCACGAGCCAACGGTCTAGCTGAGGCTTTCAAAAAGACCTTGATGAAAATCATAAAGAAGACGGTGTCCAGAAACAGAAAAGATTGGCACGAAAGACTGCATGAAGCTCTCTGGGCGTATCGAACCACGTTCAAAACGGCCACAAACACAATGCCGTATGCATTGGTATTCGGAACAGAAGCGGTACTCCCCTTGGAGATAGAGCTACCCTCTCTATGAGTGGCGGTTCATTACGAGCTAACAGATGGAGAGAACGCTCATCTTCGGCTGGAGGAGCTCGACGCCCTTGATGAAACCCGGCTCATGGCGCAGCAAAACCTGAAGGCCTACAAAGCAAGGATGACGTACTCGTACGAAAGATTGACTAGGCCGAGAACGTTCCGCCAAAGCGAACTCGTGCTAGTCGTAAAAAGACCTATGATCCCTAATCGTGCCAAACGGGGGAAATTCGAGCCAAACTATGAGGGCCCGTATATCATAGACAAGGTCTACCAAGGTGGGGGCTTACTTGCTCATGAATATGCATAGCGAAAGACCCTTTAGACCTATAAACGGTCGGTTCTTACAAAAATACTACACTTGACCGAAACGTCGGTAAACTACTACGAACCGCAGCATCCTAAGGCTGAAAAAAATGATACGTCTACAAGCGAGATGGGCATGGATGAAAACCCGAAAGGGCTCCGTGAGTAAAAACAGCAGGGCCACCGGTGAGTTTGTGAAAACCCGAAAGGACGCAATCTCGTTAAAAGACACTTGCAGGGTCCTATCGACCTTGTAAGGAAAAAATACCTGCGTGAGATCCTTACGACTCACAAGGGAACAACACACTTAAGAATCCCCACGATTCCTGAGGAGAAATTACACTTATGGGATCCTCACGACTCGTAAGGAGAATTCCCCTATGAGACCCTCACGGCTCATAGGATTCAAAAGCCTTAAGATATAGGGATCTAAACCTGTTCTTAAGCCGTCATACACCCCAATTTTGCCCTACAAGCGGTTTAATACTAGCCCTTGTATACAATCCACGGGCACAAATAAACGTCTCCCCCACCAAGTTCCACCAACAGCGTGAAATTCCCCTATTCGGTGAACAAACACTTATAAGTCCTCTTGACTTATAAGGAGAAAACACTCTTATAAGATCCTTACGATTTACTAGAGAAAACGCACTTGGGAGTCCTCATGACCCCTAAGGAGAAAACGCACCTACAAGATCCTCACGACTCGTAGAGAGAAATACCTTTATGAGACCCTTACGGCTCATGAAGTCAAAAGCCTTAGTCGACAGGATCCTAACCCTGTTTGCTAAGCCACCTTTGTTCGAATCGACAACGGCAAATGATGATTCGCTCCTGGCAATATTCCAGTCGCAGCGATGCTGATGCTAAGACTGGCACCAGATTCCAAGTTCCATACTCGCGATAAAAAAAATCAGCGAGCCAAAAATGCATATGAAATAGCCGAAATGATGGGGCAACTTGCAACGAAATCAGCAAGTAAAATATATGCATACAAAATAGCCGAAATGATTGGGCACCGCCAAAAATAGCCGAAATGATTGGGCAATCGCGACTTTCGCGATACAAAAAGCTGAAATGATAGAGCATCGCGGAAAGAAAACAAAATACGTATAAAATGAAACTTTTTTACCCTACAGGTGAGTCCATACTGACCCCTGTATACAATCCATGGGCATAAACGAAAGGGAACAATATTTCCCCACCGGACTCTGTCAAAGGGAGAGTCAGATCTCGACGGCAACATCTACAGCCTAAAGATAAAAAAACGACGTTTCCTCTCACTCCAATCGAATGCATGCGCGACTTCAACAACCGACCTCAGAGTCGCAACGAAGCAGAGCCATGACAAAGTCCCTAGTTCCAAATCTCGACGGCAACATCTACAGCCTGGAGATCAACAACGGCATTTCTCCTCATTCCAGCAGGATACGAACGCGGCACTACCAATCGGAGCCATGGCAAAGTCCCCAGTTCTGAGACTTTGTGGTTCACAAGTAACGGCGAAAGTCGATCCTGACACCGAAACGGCGAAAGTCAACCCTAACACCGTAACGGCGAAAGTCAACCCCGGCACCGTAACGACGAAAGTCAACCCCGGCACCGAAACGATGAAAGTCAACCCCGATACAACACGGACACCGTAACGGCGAAAGTCAACCCCGACACCGAAACGGCGAAAGTCAACCCCGACACCGTAACGGCGAAAGTCAACCCTTGACCTCCCCGTCAAAGCAACGCTTCGACGTGGGAGCAAGTCAACGCTTCGACCTGGGAGCAAGTCAACTCATCAACCACTTACAAGTCCTCTCGACTTGTAAGGAAGAAAATTCTCTTATGAGATCCTTACGACTCTCAAGAGAAAAACGCACTTAGGAGTCCTCATGACTCCTAAGGAGAAAATACACTTACGAGATCCTCACGACTCGTACGGAAGAAAATCTTTATGAGACCCTCATGGCTCATAAAATTGAAAAGTCTTAGGCGGCAGATCTAAACCTATTTCCTGAGCCATCACTACCCTCCAAAAAGTTCAATATGAACTACTATCTACTATCTACATGCCAAATTTGCTACAATCACACAACAACACAGCGAAGAAAAGAAGGTGATAGTGCAAGATAGAAAAGAAATACGTCCTTTATTCATGAATTGAAAATGAATACAAGATACATGTCATAAAAGAATACAAAATATTCTCTCGTTCAGAAGTAACTACAAAAAAAAGGAGAGTATACAAAAAATCTTTAAGCTGGCAGATGACGTAATAAATTTGTCAATTCATCTTTTTTCCGCTGGGTCTCGGCTTCATGTTTTGTTATTGCTATGAGACGGGTCTCCGCCTGAGACTGTTGAGCCTGATACGAGGCAAGCAGACTCTCGAGCTCCTTTTCAGCAACTTTGTGAGCTTTAACCATCTCGCGAGTAAAGATAACGGCTTTATCAACAGCCGCCACCTCCCTGATAGCTTCTTGAAGCACCCACCAGATTTCATATGCATGAGTGGTCTTGGTAATTGGCCACGCACCGTTCGATACATCCTCGCAGACTTGATCTCAGGTTTAAGATGTCGGAAGGAAGCCGGATGCATTCAAACCCGTGTGGGCAGACCTCCACTCGATGCCAATCCTCGATCCAAAACACGCACAAACTATTTTCTCTTTCTGGCAATAAGGAAAGTCTTCGGAAATTCCCAGGGGTCAAGTATAACGCTCATGTACTCAGGCGGGATGCACGTACGAATATATGACGAAAAGAAAAAATTCAGTAGAAAAGCATTCAACAGCCAATGATAAGAGGGATACATTGATTTAAATATACTACGCTACAGGGAAAAGGTCACCAAACAAAGGGTCGGTGATACAAGGGTTAACAAAACAAAAAACAAAATTCTCCAACTCCCTCCCTGCCTTCTCCAACACATCGAAGCGACGGTTTTCGCGAGGAGTTTCTCCCCACCGATTCGCGCCATGCTCATCGGCAAAAGCGGACATGACAGCCCGCCGGGCTCTTATCTGACCCAGTAGATGAATCGAGCGATCCTTCAGAGCCCGGGTAATCAAGCACGCCTCGTAGAAACACTCGACCTTGTCCTCTGCCGCATCGAGGATCGCCGGAGTCATCTCTGTCGGATGAGGAGGAATGTCGACAAGCATGGACGAAAAGACCATCTGTAGCCAAATGGAACCCATAGGAAGGGGAGAGCCCCTACGAGTTAGGAGTCCGTACGTCACCGCATCACATTCGGTATCGGTGAGAAGAGGATCCACTATCCGCGCAGCAAAACGAGGAATCATCTCCTCGACGGGCACCTCCTATGGTTGTCGGCGAGCGTAGGGGCGGTTGCAAGCCATAACATTTGATCGGTTTCTCAAAGATGATCACCTTAAGGTCTAAATGAGTTTCTCTTTGAAGAGAGAAAAAAAGGCACGGCTTCGGTTTATAAAGGGGAACATTCAATGCTATGCACAGAAAATGTTGTGCATGGTGGAACTATTCCTAAGGACCGGAAAAAGGGGAGAGCGTTGGAAGTGAAAAGAGGTGACTCGTTGAAATCAGTGCAAGGAGACGAAACAGCCCCATCAGCAGAGCCCACATGCATAACACGTGAGCACCAGCCTTAATCCATATAAGAAATTAAAACGGCACCGCACATGCATAACATGTGAGCAGGCGCCAACACAAGATTGAAATCACCAGCAGTTCCTCATGTTCAAAACATGTGAACACCAACAACAATATGACAAAACTTCATAAAGAACACGTGTGAACACAAAAGGGGTGAAAGGAAAGTTTTATCATTCATACTCTAAAGATTCATAAATGAAAATGTTTACAATGGTAAAACATTAAATCCGGGACACAGATTGAGAAATTCGAAAGTGAGGCCGTCTAAAATGTTTCTGGCATTTCTGACTATTCTTGTGTGCATCCTCTCACGGTCGCAAACATCAGGATCCTCTCCAATGTCCTCCACTCTTTGATAAGCAGCGATTACCGTCGTCTGTTGAAAAACTTGATGCAAGATATCAGTGAGATTATCTCGCCGTTTCTTCGAGATTAGGCCCGTCAGATACACTGAGTGCACCTTATCCTCGGCGTCATCCAGTGCCTCAAGCGGCATAGCTTCGTGAAATCCAGGAAACGCTCTCCAAATTGCTCTCACTATAATCTTCAAAAGAGCGGAGCGACGAGGAAGTAGTCGACTGTTGTGCGCATTGAAACGACTTATAATTTCAGCGCATTGGACGTTTGTAAACTCCTGGTTTTAACAACGGCCTTGTATGCGAATGTCCTCGTAAGAGATAATTTCGTCAAGACAATACAGGTGAATGACCATAGTATTTGAAAAGAGATGTCAGTGAAAGTTTAGCGATCAAGAAAACCCTCATTAGACAAACATTGGGATTCAAATAAACTCTCGGGAAGACAAGTCCTTTTAAGTACCAACAAATTCAAATTTACGCGAATAAGGGTAAAACCCTATGAAGAGAGTTTCAAGAACACCGGGGAATAAAATTCCCAAAAGGTCCGCTTGGTCTTTTCAGAGCTAAGCTCTTCGCTTTAGGAATTAAATTCCTTTTATATGATGGAATTAAATTTTAGAAACTCACAAAATATAAATGAGAGACAAAAATCTCCTGAATTCTCAAAATCAGAGGGAAATGTTCGAAATATGGAAGTTTATCGATCAAAGATCACAACTTTGGAGGATGGGTTTCTGAGGAGAGCAAAGCTCTCATAATGGATTAAAATCCAGAGGCTTTCTCAAAGAAGGAAAGTTTTCTAATGAACAAAACGTTACCTGAAAAAGGGTTTCTTTTGATAGAGTTTAACTCTGGATTTGCAATGGCAGAGAACTAAGCTCTGAGGAAGAGAATTGAATTCTCAAAGAAAACGAAGGAGGAAGAAGATGAAAGAACGGAGGCGTTACAGAGACGAGACCCCTGCATTTATAAGACATGATGGGAAACGGTTCATCTTCCCCGTTCCCTAGGCAGATCCAACGGCTGTAAAGGTGACAGCATTGCACTCACGTGTAAGCCATGTAAGAACAACGCTGTGGGGGCATTTGTTCCCTTATAAAAATTCAGAAAGAAAAAGGGAAGGGGAAAATTCCCCACTAATGGAAGCATCACGTGTAAGCACATGATCATCAATACCTTACAAAGAGACTCAGAGAAGGAAAAGAAAAAAATTCCCGCTAGTGGAGCATCACGTGCAACCAAGTGATGCATCTGTATGCAGAGTAAGCAAATCCATTTAGTAGGCCGCAGCTAAAGCCTCACATGCAAGCACGTGATCGTCCTTCGCACGAAACATGTGGGACTCAGTTATAAAACAAACAAAGAACAAAGAAGCTCACGTGTTATCACATGATGCCTTCCCTATGTTTGGACTCCTTCATACGAACAAACCAAATTAATTCTGTGAGTGGTCACGTGGTACACGTGATGGCTCTTATGCCTTCTGAACAGATAGAATTAAATTCTAAACAAAGGGATCAAAAGCGCTATTTTGAAAAATATTTCCTTGGATCTTTCTAAACAAGAAAGATTGCACTCTGTAAAGCAGAGCGCCGTTGGATTAAAAATCCAAAGATGATTAAAAATCACCAATTTACAGAAAAATTCTATGCAAGGAAATATCTTTCTAAACTTGCTAAGAACAACAAAAGAAATATCTTCTGTAAAACAGAAGTCCTTGGATTAAAAATCCAACGGTGAATAAGATTCACCGATTGATCTAAAAGAGCATTTTGGTTGATCAAAATCTCTCAATGAGAGATTTTTTGAACAAATTGATTCTTTTCTTTTTCCTATAAATAAGAGCAAAGAGACAAAAAAAGAAGATACAGAAAGAGAGAGAGAAAACCCCTTCGTAAGCCAAAAGAAAAGAGAATTTAATTCTCCAGAGAGAAGAAGATCTCCAAAAAGAAACCCTGGGTAAGGAAAGGAACAAAGACAGAACCTCTTACCGCTTCTTCATATTCACAAGAGTTTAACTCTTCTAAAAAGAACTTAGTTCTTCCTCTGGTTGAAGATCTGCAAAAGCAGACCTCCACACAAGTTGAGAATTTAATTCTCATCGGGGAGATCTGTTATGCATATTCAAAACTTAGGAGGAGAATCTAGTCCAAAGAATTTAATTCTTACAACAGAACATCTAGGAATTTAATTCCTCTAAATAAAACTAGGGTTTAACCCTACAAAAGAATTTAATTCTTATTAAACAAGGGACTTGAATGTTTCAAAACTCAAGATCTCCGTGCACGTAAAAAAAAGAAGAAGATTAGCACCCAAACATGATCACGTGCTCCCACGTGAGCATCCGTGTTGAACGAGAGAAAACAAATGAGATCAGGTCACGTGCTCCCACGTGACCCCTAAACAAGCCCTTCAAAAGAAAAAGGGGAATAAACCCAAGGCAGTTTCTATTTTATGGCGCCTCACGTGACATCACGTGACCCCTTAATATTGCTTAGCACTTTTCAAGAGAGAATAAAACAGAGGCAGCTTTCAGTCTTTGGGGACGTTTCACGTGATCCCACGTGACCCAATAGTGCTCAGCAATCAGAAAAGAAAAAGGGAACAAAATCAAAGAAGCTGTGCCAAATCTCAGGCGCCTCACGTGACCTCACGTGAGCGCCTCAGACTTTCAGTGTTTAACACTACTTCAAGCGACTCACGTGACCCCACGTGAGCGGTTCAAATCTTCAGTGTTTAACACTACTTCAAACGCCTCACGCGACCCCACGTGAGCGCTTCAAATCTTCAGTATTTAACACCACTTCAAACGCCTCACGTGACCCCATGTGAGCGCTTCAAATCTTCAGTGTTTAACACCACTTCAAACGCCTCACGTGACCCCACGTGAGCGCTTCAAATCTTCAGTGTTTAACACTACATCAAGCGCCTCACGTGACCTCACGTGAGCGCTTCAAATCTTCAGTGCTTAAACAATACTTTAAGACCTCACGTGGGAGCACGTGAGCGCCGAACATATGCTAATGTTTAACACTATGATAGGCCAATCTTAGCCCAAGTTAGCTAAGTCTCCCAAAGCCAAAACCTTGTTTTTTTTTAACCGAGCCCTAATTATGTTCAGGTCTTCCAAAATTAATCATCTCAGATGGCATTTACAATAATGTTCATCCCATTGCTTCTCAATCTGGCATTTGGTTCAAGGGTACATCTCTTCACACCTCTGATACATGTCGTTGTAATTCTTCAACGTCTTTAGAGAGGTGTTGGGTCCCGATGACCAATAACTATCTGGTGCATTTCCAAACCCATGTTTGCATCTAAACTTCGGACCGTAATGTCCTTAAACTAACTTCGGACCGTAACGTCCTTAAACTAACCTTCATGGACTATGATGTCCTTAAACTAAAACCCCCACAGACTATGACGTCTTTAAACCGGACTATGATGTCCTTAAACTTTATGGACTATGAGGTCCCTAAACTCATGGACTATGATGTCCTTAAACTTTATGGACTATGAGGCCCTTAAACTCGTAGACTATGATGTCTTTAAACTTTACAGACTATGATATCTCTAAACTGCCACGGGCTATGATGTACTTAAACTTATAGACCGCAATGTCCCTAAACTAAAACAATAGAGCCCAAATGCTCTTTTGTTGGATCTAAATGATCCTGTTAAGTAGATCTTAGTCTAAAATTAGACTAACGTATCCTTAACAAACGTTTAAGTTGATCTTAGTCTCAAATGAGATTAACGATCCTTAAACCCAAAACCAAATCTAAGAAAATACAAATTTGGACTAATCCACGCCCTACGGGCGACAACATAAATTAGTCTCCGTATACAATCCATGAGAAACCAAAAATAAAACAAACACACACGACACGAAGTGACCTTCTGGAGCAGGAGAAAGTGGTTACCGCGATCCGGTAGCGTAATTAACTGCAGGGGCTTGCGCCTGCAGGGAAGAGCGTCCCCACAATCAAAAACCCCTCACAATGAGGGGGAATCTGACGAAGTCTGCTACATCGGCCGCATCCGTTTAAACCTTTGATACATGGTGTCATAAATCAACTTGGCATCTTCGGAGAGGTGGGCGGATAGTACCAAATAGCATCTGCCCACAAAATTCAGGCCGGACGTCCCAACGTCCCGGTCGTGTCTTTCGGTGGTAAACAGAAGGTTTTGCGCGTAAGGTGTTTATCATGAAACACCTTCGTTCGGTTCTTTATAACAACCGCATTTTCATAAGCTTCATCCCGAAGCTCGTTCAGCTCATTAAGTTGCAGCTTTCGATGGCTGCCCGCATCTTCAAGGGTTAGCTTCAGCTCTTTGATCGCCCAAAATGCGCGATACTCGATTTCCACAGGAAGGTGGCAAGCATTTCCATAAACAAGCCGATAGGGAGACATTCCAAGATCAGTCTTGTATGCAGTGCAGAATGACCAAAGGGCATCTGTCAGTTTCAAAGAGCAATCTTTACGGTTCTTGGAAACCGTTTTCTCCAAAATCTACTTGATTTGCCGATTTGAAATTTCGGCTTGACCACATGTTTAGGGGTGGTAGGGTGTGGATAGCTTATGATTAATAGATTATTTCCGCATCAAGGCCTCGAAAGACCTATTACAGAAATATGTCCCATTGTCGCTAATGATCGCGCGGGGGTGCCCGAACCGGGAAAAATGTTTTCTTTAAGGAATCGAACAACAACCTTGTTGTCGTTCGTCTGGCTCAGCACTGCCTCGACCCATTTAGAGACATAATCAACAGCTAAGAGAATATACAGGTTCCCAAAAGAGCTGGGAAACGGCCCCATGAAATCAATTCCCCAAATATCGAAAATCTCAACAACCAAGATTGGTTGGAGCGGCATCTCATTTTTTCTAGAAATCCGGCCCAAGTGTTGGCACCGGGAGCAAGTCTTGCAGTAATCATGGGCATCTTTGAAGAGTTGTGGCCACTAAAAACCACACTGCAAGACTTTCTCAGCTGTCTTTCTTGGACCAAAATGCCCGTCACACGCTTGATCATGGCAAAATGACAGCATACTCTTGAACTCATTATTAGGAACACATCGACGAGTAATTTGGTCGGGACAGTACTTGAACAGGTAGGGTTCGTCCCAGTAAAAGTGTTTTACTTGGGATAAAAATCTAAGTCTGTCCTGACTTGACCATTCGTTCAGTAGTAGTCATGTCTCCAAATAGTTCACAATATCTGCGAACCAGGGTTCGCACGATACTGTCAAGAGTTGTTCATCAGGAAAAACATCGTTAATTGGGAGAGGAAGCATCGGCGAAGAAGGAAGTCATGAAAGATGGCCGGCCACTACGTTTTCACATTCTCTTTTATCCTTAATGACAAGGTCAAATTCTTGAAGTAAGAGGATCCAACGTATTAACCGAGATTTAGCATCCTTTTTCGCAAAAAGATGTCGCAGAGCTGAATGGTCGGTGTAGACAATGACTGGAGAGTTGATCAAATAAGGCATGAATTTCTCTAAAGCAAACACAACAGCCAAGAACTCTTTCTCGGTTGTTGTGTAATTCATCTGGGCATCATTCAGGGTCCGGCTTGCGTAGTAGATTACGTGCAACATTTTATCGATGTGCTGTTCCTAGGACTGCACCGATAGCAAAGTCGGATGCATCGCACATAATCTCAAAGGGATACATCCAGTCAGGTGAAGAAAGAACGGGAGCAGAAGTGAGTGAGCTTTTTAGTGATTCGTAAGCAATCAAACAGCTCGAGTCTAAGTCGAATGTGGTGTCCTTGGCCAGAAGAAGAGTCAAGGGTCTAGCAATCTTGCTAAAGTCCTTGATAAACAGTCTGTAAAAACCGGCGTGACCAAGGAAAGCTCGGATGTTTCTGACGCATCTGGGAGGAGGGAGATTGGAAATGCCTTCAATTTTCGCTTTGTCAACCTCAATGCCATTTTTTCAAATGATATGTCCTAGGACAATACCTTCGCGTACCATGAAGTGGCATTTTTCTCAGTTTAATGTGAGGTTTTTATCCTTACATCGGGTAAGGACAGCGTCGAGATGTAGCAGACACTCATCAAAAGAATCGCCAAAGATGGAGAAATCATCCATGAGTATCTCCAAAAATTTCTCAACCATGTCAGAGAAAATTCCCATCATACACCGCTGAAAGGTAGCAGGAGCATTGCATAGCCCAAAGGGCATGCGGCGATATGCGAATGTGCCGAAAGGATAAGTGAACGTGGTTTTGTCCTGATCTTTCTCGGCGATGGGAATCTGGTTATAGCCTGAGTAGCCGTCCAAAAAACAGCAGTACTCATGTCCAGTTAATCTTTCGAGCATTTGGTCAATGAATGGTAGCGGAAAGTGGTCCTTCCGCGTTGCGGCGTCGAGTTTTCGATAATCAATGCATACTCGCCACCCAGGCTGGGTGCGAGTAGGGATCAACTCATTCGCCTCGTTTGTGATGACCATAATGCCCGACTTCTTAGGGGCAACGTGTATAGGACTGACCCACTGGCTGTCCGAGATAGGGTAAATGATACCACTATCCAGACATTTGACGATTTCCTTTTTCACAGCCTCCTTCATGACTGGATTTAACCGCCTCTGTGGATCCCTAGCTGGTTTGGCATCATCCATCAGGTGAATGTGATGTTCAACGATCAGGGGACTAATCCCCTTGATGTCCGCCATCGTCCAGCCGAAAGCTTGCCGATTGGATTGCAAGACCGTGAGAAGGGCTTTCTCCTGCTCTGGAGCTAGAGAAGCCGAGATGATGACAGGGAGGGTCTCGTTCTCATCTAAGTATGCATACTTGAGGTGAGACTGCAGAGGCTTGAGTTCGAGCGTCGGGGGTAAAACGATAGATGGCTGGATCGGAGAAAATGTCTCGAACTCGAAAGATTCCAACAGAGGCTCAAAGTGAGTTTATGCGACCGAGTTGGATGGTTCAACTAACACATCCGAAAATTCGAAAGATTCTAACTTGTGCGGCGACAAGCCAAGATCAATTGAAAAATTGAAACACCCGTAATCATTGGCAGAAGTGGAAGCAGCAGCAGGTTCAAAGAGGAACACACTAGTGGCGTCGAGATCACTGTGATCAAACAAGAATTCCTCAAATTCACAGTCATCTGAGGCAATCTCCTGGATGGAACAAACATCGAGTATATGAGCACTTGGTTCGGATGGCTGATTCCCTAACCTAAAAATGTTGAGTTCAATTGTCATGTTGCCAAAAGATAGGTTTATCGAACCATTTCGACAATTGATCACAGCATTTGAGGTTGCAAGGAATGGGCGACCGAGTATCACCGGAATTTGATTCCGGGGGTTAGCTACAGGTTGTGTGTCTAAAACAATGAAGTCAACGGGGAATATGAAGTCCCCAACTTTTATCAACACATCCTCTAGCTCACCCCTAGGATGGGTGATAGATCGGTCGGCCATTTGGAGAGTACAGTGTGTGGGTTTCAGCTCTCCTACACCTAGTTGCTCATATACGAATACGGAAGCAGGTTAACACTGGCACCAAGATCTAGAAGAGCGCGGTTGATATTCTTATCCCCAATGGTTATTGAAATTGTAGGACAGCCAGGATCCTTCCGTTTTTGAGATAAAGCTTGGGTAAGAGCATCACTTACGGTACTAGCTAAGAAAACCTTCTTGGGTACCTGAGATTTCCTCTTCTTAGTGCACAAGTCCTTCAAGATTTTTGCATAGGAAGGGACTTGTTGGACTGTATCTAAGAGGGGAATGTTGATGTTAACCTGTTTGAACAACTCCAGAATCTTCTCCATTTGTGGATTTTGTTTATTAGACCTCAACCAGTTTGGAAATGGAACGTTTTTGAAATTGGTTGAGGCCAATTCTTGTGGAGGAGATTGTGGAGTTGGAACGGATCTCAAAACCGGACTTTGAGTGGAGTGAGAAGTGAATCCGTTCGGAGCAGTAGAAGAAGAAGAAGAGCCTTTTGAAGAATGGAGAATAGGCTCAGAAGAAGAAGGAGTAGAAGAAACGGCCGGGGTGTTGTCATCTATCCGAGTGCCAATGTTGTTTTGCAGCATCCTTCCAGATCTCAATGTAGTCATGGCACTCGCATTATGGTTCTATTGTTCAAGAGCAACATGTACATTATGTGGGTGACCAGGATTTGGGAGTGGTTGAGATGGAAGCTTACCTTTCTCTCGCTTACTCAAAGTCGCGTTCAGCTGTGCAATCTGGGCTTCAATGGTCTTGATGCTTTGCCCGTGTGCAGCAGTGTGTTGCACCAAAGACTGAATAGAAGACTGGATGTTGGCGGTTGATTAAGTCGACTGCTTTACAAACGCCTCCAGACTCCGTTCTAGCGAGGAAACCTTATCGTTTTTTAATGGAACAAAGTTGTTTAGGGGAAAATAATTGTTGCAAGGTACAAAGTTGTTCGTCGGATTTTGAAAAGGTTGGGGTTGGTAGGGCTGCTGAAAATGTTGAGTTTGTTGCTGAGCTTGTTGTTGAGGAGGAGGAGGCCTCTGGAAGTTGTTGTGGCCTTGGAATTGATGGTTCTGATTCCAAGCGAAATTGGGGTGGTTCCTCCAACCGGGATTGTATGTGGAAGAGTATGGATCGTTTCTTGGTCTTTGCTGAAATGCAGCATTAACTTGATCCTGTCCTTGAGAAGGTGAGTTGTAAGGACACTCTTCGGTCAAATGGGATGGATCTGAACAACAAGCGCAAATGGTACGAGGGGGAAGAGCAGGGGCAGGAGAAGGTGATGAGAATTTGCTCTCAATTGCTTCCAGTTTACGTGTGATAGCCGCCATCTCAGCCTTCATCGCAATTGAGATGTCAAGTTGATGAACTCCTGCCCTAGAAAGACCGAAAGAAGTTGAAGAAGAGGAAGAAGCGTTTGGTCTGGTGCTCTCCCATTGAAGCATTTGTTCCGCAAGATCATCGAAAAATTGCCAAGCTTCCTCGTCAGATTTGGATAGGAAGTGGCCTTGACAAATGGTCTCCAGCAACTGCTTAGTTGCTGGATTCAGGCCCTCATATAAAGTTTGGCAAAGTTGCTATCTTTCAATACCATGATGAGGGCACTGCATAAAGAGGTCCTTGTACCGGTCAAAGCACTTCCAAAAAAGTTCGATTGGAAGCTCGGTGAATTGATTTATTTCGTTTCGGATCCGTGCGGTTTTATGATTTGGGTAGAAGTTTTTAAGAAACGCTTTTACAAACTCGTCCCAACTGGTTATCGAGTGAGATGCGGTGCTATACAGCCACTTTTTAGTAAGATCACACAAAGTGAAAAGAATAACTCGTAGCCGTATAGCATCATCAGACAATTGGGTTGTCTTCATCATCACATAAACGTTCTAGAATTTGTTGATGAAGATGTAGGCATTTTCGGATTCAAGCCCGTGAAATTTGGGCAACATGTTGATGAAGTGGGGCTTAATTTCAAAATTATCCCCATTGGCCGGTGGAAGTGAAAGACAAGTTGGAAGTGCAGCGCAGATAGGATAGAAACGATCCTGGAGCGCAATTCGCTGTGGCGCTTCAACATGATGTGGTTGCGGGTTTTTCGCACCCAATGGAGGTGGAATTAGTCCCTGGGGAGATAAAAAGGATGTTAGGAGGAAATCCTGACATTTCGGAAGAAGAATTTAGTGATGGTGATGGTGAAGGTGAAGTTAAGAATGTATGAACAGAATCCCGGTCAACGTCGGAGTTGGCCGGAAAAGGTAAGGGTGAAAGAGGCGTGGAGGGAGTTTCGACATCGGAGTCGATCGCGTAGTCGGTAGCGACTAACGTAACGCGGACTAGGCTGGCACTAGTGTCCCAAGTCCAACCGGACATACACTAAACGAGTTTAGTATAGTCAAAGCGTAGAATGTGAGGGTAAGAAAACGTCAATGGAGAAATGTGGATGAAAGGTGGGTGAAATGGAATTCTGGTGACAAAGGGCAAGTTTTTATAAAAGTTTTGTTTTATTATTTTTTTGTTGTTTTTTTTATAAAGAGTTTTGCAAAAATATATACGGATTTATGGCACAATTTCAAACAATCACAGTCAAAACATGCACAATCGTACCTAGAGCTATGGTCTTCAAATTTCACTAGACTGCTCCTAACTGTTCCAAAGTGACAAGTTGTGAGATAACCCTCAAATCGTCTCTTCACTGCCAATTGTGGTCAGATAAGCACAAGTGAGGTAAGGAGGGTCCCGCTCACAAATCACCGTAAGACGGGCCTTTTAAAATTACCTTTCTCACTTGTCTAGCCTAGGTACCAAAAAGTCAAGTTTAGATAAACGACCGAATGCCCACAACCTTTCTCTGTCCTATTGAGCACGACAGTCCTTAGTTGGCTGAGTCTAAATATTTTTTTATTAAGCTCAAGGGTAATGCGTATGCTTTTAGTGATTTTTGGGGTCTTAGGAAGGGTGATGAAATCCCCACCCAATCTGAATTGGTGTTATAGCCCCTTAAAATCCGTATTATTTATGCAAAGCAATAACAAACAAAAAATCTAAAACACTTGCAAAAATTTATTTGGCGGCGGCGCAAGGAATCCTGCACAAGAACAGTTTTATTGGAGAGGGGAAGAGAGTTTGTGCAAAGAATTCTGCAGAAAAAATAGTTCAGTAGAGTTCAGAGGAGGTGAGAAGAGGATTGTAATACTCACAGAGGATTTTTGGGTGCTTACGTCAGAGATCGACCGCGGTTCCGCGGTCAAACCTGCACTTGTGCCGCGGTTCCGCGGCTTGAAAGTCGATTGGGAGCTTCAAAATTCTTCCCTGTGCTAAATGCAGTCTCCTCTTCTTGGTTAGAGCCCCTGAATCTCGATTTGGTCACTAAATTTGCTCCAGAATTGTACGGTCAATCGTGGTTCCGTCTTGATCCGCCGCGGTGTATCCGCGAGATATGGGTCTAACTCCCCACGACTTTGGCACCGAACTTGATCTTCTTTCTATTCTGCACACTTGCACAAAAAAGAATCAAAAATAACAAGATGATTTCTATAGTATATTTTTTTGTTTTGTTTTTGGTTATATATATATTCACAAATTAACCCGAAATGACACAAAGAAATAAACTACCGTCTCCCCGGCAACGGTGCCATTTGATTGATAGATATTTTGTGTGCTTAGTTTTAATTACCGCAATCAAGACGGTTTCGCTTGGTAGCTAGCCGGATGAGTACGGGTCGGTTCACGGAGAGATGGGAATCTTTTTCTTAGTGTTTTAACGAGTTAAGGCCAATTTGTCCATATTTGTTTAGGATTAACTATGTGCTAAAATATGTATAAAGAGAGCTTGTTAGGATTAGAATTAGGTTAGTTTGAGTCAGGAGTCGCTCACTTCTTTCGTTGCCACTCTTAATGTCGATGTTACGGTAATCGGCAACAACGGGGATTAGCACGATTAGGAAGGAAACTTGCGAGTATAAGCTAGACTTTCCAACGCTTAGTTCCTTCCTTTTGGTCCTTGTCCGTCCGTTCTTGGCTCTTAGCCGTAACCTCCGGTCAATTCAACCACAACCGGTCTCACTAGAGTGTCACCGCTATCATGTAGGATAGAGTGCCGTAGGGAGCGGATTGCGGTTAAATTGACGGGAGTCCGAATTAAGATGTTGGGCAAAGAAAAGAGTGAGAGAGATTTCCTTCTCTCAAACTTCCCTTATCCTACCATAACAAGTGAGAAACCACTCACCCATTAAAAATAAAAAGAAAATAAAACAAAGAAAGAAGATAGAAAGAAATGAGTTAGAGAATCACAACTAGCTATTTAGGACCTCACTTTGGCAAGGATCACACTTAAGCATCATTGCTGTAAGGATAAATGGAAAGAGAAGAAGAAAGCAAACAATCAAACAAATAACAACAACTACTTTAACAAATAAAATTACAAGCAAATATAAGAACACAATTACAAGATATGCATGTTAAAAAGAATTTTTTTATTCATTATCCACTCATGAAGCTCACTACAATATCAATGGAGAAAGATGAAGAGGAAGAAGAAGATACAAACTATTATCTTAAATCCTAATACAAGAAAAAGCATCCTTTACTTGGCTTGGAACTGGGCTATTTATAGGCAGATACATGAAACCCTAAGGATAAAATCTGGGCCTTTACATAATTACAAACTACCCTGAAAATACGATCCAACACCGAGTTGACTCGGCCGCGGATCCGCCGCATAGGTGCCACATTGGCCGCGGATCCGCGGTCCTTTGGTTGCATTGCAGTGTCATTTTTTCTGGGGTTTTCCATGTTGCTGTTATTATCTGTTCAGTACACTTGGTTTCTCAGAATCTCTTCATTTTTCTCCCAGATTTTCAGCAGTCCAAAAAGATGAAATAATGTGGATCTTTGCCTTGATTTTCTTGAGCTCCGCGTTGAAATCTTGGATCTTGTGCTGCCTCTTGTGTTTTGTGCATGAAATGACCAATGATTTGCCATTTTGTCCCTCGAACTGGTAGGCGGTATCTGACAGATGGTGAGCGGAGACCCGTATTTTATCTGTGGTTGGCAGTAGTCCAGAATTTGTTGCGCCTTTTCATGATTTTCACTGTTTAGAGCTGAGAACCTGTAACCTACAATTATTTAGCAAACACGGATCAAGAGTACCTACCTATATGCAATGCGATCAAGAATGAGCGGTATAAAAATGCAAAAATCTGATATGAACATGGGGCGGGGGGATTTTCGAAATTTCAAATGCTTAGTAATGATTTAGAGGAGTTTGATTGGTTTGCTTGTGGATATGTTATAGAATTTTTTGAAATGTTTTATATCGCAACTAAAACTTTATCTGGTGTTTACTACCAACTACATGTTTATCAGTAGATCAATTGTTTTATGTTAGTAAAATTATTAATGAACATTTATTTTATACCGCAACAACATGTTTCTCAGCAGATAAAAACCCCAAAAACCCTAAAAAACCATTTTAAAAAAAATATTATTTAAATTGCGTTTGGACCTGTCCGGTTCTGCCGGCCCGACCCAAGCCGGGCTTCGAGCTAGGCTGGGATCGGGTTTGGGGCACCCGTGCTAGCCTGAGGCCCGGTCAACTGGGCTTGGCCCGGCCCGTTGACCGGCCATGCCCGACGGGCTTCGAGCCCGGCCCGTCCGTCAATCATAAAATGCCCGTCAATCATAAAATGCACGGGTTTTTGCACATTTTACTCTTCTTAATAATATTAGTTCCTCTTCTTTGAATGTACCTGAAAACAAAAAGGAAAAAAAAAAGGAAAAATCAAAGAGGTACATGAACAACATAATAATTTTAAAGGTTTTTGACTCTTAAGGCCAATTTTCGCAAAAGGGGATTTTGGAAACTATGCTTTTGTGGGATATCAAGACCAAACTCCAAAACTTTTAATCGGCAACCAAAACAGTCTTTACCAAACTGGGATTTTATAAAGTTGCAAGAGCTCGAGATCCCATTCTTTTAAGGTTTTTTTTTTCCATGCGTCACCAAAACTTAAGTATTTCCATATTTCATCCCTAAATGTTTAAAATTTCAAATCTCACTTCCAAAAGTACTCTGTTAACAAAAAATACTCACGTTATGTCATTTCCTGTCAAAAGCAACTCGAGATAGATATCTTCACTAATGTTATGCGGTAAGAAGTTGGGACTAGTGTTCCCTCCTATATTCAGTGTCCATTCAAACAACTTATTTTTTTCTACAAAGATTTGTCATTGCTTCATCTTTCTCATCTTATTAACCAATTAACCCAAGATCATTGGGCAAACCCTTCAGATCTTTTAAGTAATTCTTACAACCCATTTGCTAGAAAGTTGTGCAGTTCCACCTATTTAAGGGGAACAGTTTTGGGTGGAAAATATTTCCTCAAATTCTCGCTCTCAAGAAAACCCTCAATTTTGGATTTGGGATAAACCCTAACCCAAACTGCAGCTTATGAAGTTAAAGGGGAAGAAGATGACATTTGGAGGGCATATTTGTCATTTACTAATCCTTTTAATAGTTCTAAACTCCACTAATGGCATATTTCTAACAAATGTTGAGTAAACGTAATTAAAGACGACTATTTTGAGTAACTTAAAATTTTTTAGAGAAGAAATAAGAAATTTAAAACTTTGGGGGTTAAAATATAAAATTAACTATGTTTTGGAGGCGACACATGAAAAAACCCTCATTTTAAACTTCCAAAAAAGTTGGAGTTTTTATTTTCAAACTATTTTTTAGTAACGGCTTGTTTCAAAACTATGTTGCCAAACAACTCTAACCAACCTTACTTACTTGTACAAAACACAGTTTACTACGCACAGTTTCATTTTAACTTAATCTAATCAGGATTTGGGAAACCCAGTGTCCAAATAGGTGGATATTTATAGAGCATCAAATTCCCAAAATACCCCTTCCATCTCCAAAGCTATTTATTTCCCCAAAACCCCTCCAAAATCCCCAAAGAACCTTATCTATCTATATCAGGGAAAAAATGGAAGCTGCAAGCAGCGCCATCTCCTTCTCTTCTCCCAAAACCCATCTCCCCTTCAATCTCTCCAACTCAACTTCGCCTTCATCTCCCCTTCAATCTCTCACAATCAAATCTCACCCCAGACCCTTAAAAATCCCAACTTTTTCTTCCAATTCTCGCAGTTCTCCTCAACTCTCTCCTCCCCTTGCAGTTGCAGAGGCTCTGGAGCAAGCTTCGGAGACTTCCGACAAGGGGTTTTCGAAAAGGGTGGATAAAAATGGGAGGTTTAGCAGCCCTAGAGCAGCAAGAGAGCTTGCACTGTAAGTTGGGATTTTCTTTTTTAAATATTTGCAATTTGGGGTTCTTAAGATTGTGAGAAGTTTGTAATTTGAAGATTTTATCTTTTAAATTGGCAGGTTGATTGCGTATGCTGCTTGCTTAGAAGGTTCTGACCCAGTTCGACTTTTCGATAGGAGAGTGAATGCCAAAAGGGGTATGACATGAGTTGTTTTTTAAACATATCTTTTTGATGCAAAATTTGCAATTTCAGAACTATTTGGTGTTGGATAAGATTCAAAATCATTACAACCTTTATCTATGACTCCTAAAATAACCCCCTTTCAAAATAACCTGTTGCAAATCCCTAAAAAATGAGTTTTGAAATTAAACAATATATGTTTTAAAAAAATTGTCTTAATCGGCCACAAATTCTATAATACTTGCATTTTCCTTGATGGTGAAATATCCTTAAACTAGTGACATGTTTGACTCAGCAAAACTCTCAAGGGAATCAAACAAACATAACCAGCCATAACAATTTAGCTTTGGTTGTTACTTCAGACCCTGGATATGTTTTTGATAAGGAGTCGTTGCTGCGGTACGATCACATGAGCTTTGGAGGGGCACCTGTTGAGGTTGAGACAGAAGAGGAGGCAGACGAGCTCATTCTCAAGAATGAGGAGGACTCGGCTAATGGTAAATTGATGAAGTTTTTGTGAAGTTTTTATCGTTTATATCACTTAATATTTTCTTGCTATTTGAGAATGCTATTACCAGCCTGGTTGTTTCGATTATAATATCTTCAACGATTTTATTCCCGGTAGTTAGCTCAGTCTTAATTTTGATAATTTAGCTTTTGAGAATCTTTACTAAGACACTGTTCTCATGTCCCGCTGCCCCAAATCTGGAGTAGATGTTATTACTTATTGGTGAATGTATATTCGAAGTTTGTACTTGATATTTTAGTTAAGGGTCATATCGGTGACATTAGAAGCAGTAAAGATGTTATCGATCTCAATGATGTGCTCGTTTGGACGAGATTGTTCATGTGAGTGTGTTTATGTGCGTCTATGGGTGTTTAAGTGCTTGTGCGTGCATGTGCATGCGGGGCTCACATTGTCAAGGAGGTCACCGGTTCAAAGCATGCAAGTAACACAAGAGAAGAGGATACAAACCCTATTTAATTAGGATAGGGATAGGTCCCATCTGGGTTCAATCTTAGAGTTAAATAAGTAGACAAGAAGAATATTTAAATAGGAAATTGAACATTTAAAATGATAATGTTTAACATCTTATATTGATAAAAACTTGAATATGTTGGACACGTTGAATCACCAAAATTTAAGTCAAGAAAGAACATTAATTGTTCGCCAACAGCCAATAATTCAACTCCTTATCCAGCTAAGGATCTCTCTGAATTTCTGAACTGCTCAATGTGCTCTAGCCTTGTGACAGTTTGTGCTACACATACGCATGTAATACTACATCATGAAGTGATACAATAGGTTTTAACAGCTGATAGCTCTTGACTACGGTTGGTGTCATATAGTATCAGAATGAGGCTGGACTGCCCAAGGAGACATAAAACATGATAAAATCTCATTAATTGGTAGGACTAAATTTTATCAACATGCATCCTACAATTTTCTCATAGGAAGGTCCAATAACTGAATCATGCTGAAAGACGCCCTTTAAAAGTTCAAAGCTACATTGAGATAACTGGGTTAGTTTCAGTACTTCAATTGTGTCAAATGGTTGTAGTAGAGCATGCCAAGTATCCACATGAAACTGATATTACAGTACATTTGTGCTGATTGCATAGCAAAATCGCCATAACCGTTGTCCATGCTTCCCTAGCATGGATTAAATTTACATATCCTCTGAAGGGTATTCTTTAGTATTTCCAGAAGATATCTTAACTTGTGAGTTGTATGCATTAACATTATTTTCCTCTTCCAGTTGAGAACAACAAATCTGACCAAGGTATTTATGGTTTTTCAGAAGCTGACGTGCTTTCAGCACCCCCAAAGTTGGTGTATAATAAATTTGTTCTACGGTATATCTCTTGCACACCTCATGCCCTTCACTTTTGTTGCAATACTTGTTTATGTTTCTGAAACTATGATTGTTTCTATTTCCGTATTGTTGGACATTGCCATTTACAGTTTAGCAAGGGATATCTTGGGAGCAGTTGTTAATCGATGGAATGAGCATGTCCTTGTTATTGATAAAGTCATCCCTCCTAATTGGAAGGTCTGTTAACGTGTTTCTTTGCAAATATCCCCCCCCCCTCATTTTCTTTACCAACACAATATTAAAAGATCAAGAACATCTGCTACGAATTTATACATTCATTTGTTTCCTTGTTTCAATCTCTTGGTGGTAATTATGGCACGTAATGTTAAAGCCTTGTTGCACCCATCACTTGACTCAAAGCATCACTCTTAAATGCCCCTTGCCATACACCAAAACTCCAAAATTGTGATAAGGGTTGAGGGATTTAATTTTAGGGTTTTGCTAACGAGTGCACTAAGGGCAATCTTTAAAATCTCATTAAATGTCCATAATTGTGGGGGAGAAAAGAAAACCTAATTAATGCACCACCTGCTTTTCAATGCACACAAAAGTATTTCTTCTAATACCATAGATACCCTTGAAGTGTTTCCTTTTATTTTTTGTTGTGCTGTATATATATAGTCCACTTGTTCCAATTTATTTATTTATTTGGTAGAAACTTATCCAAATTATTTATCTAAGTTTATTTATCTCTTTTTCGTCAAAAAGGTGAAAAATAACTTCGTATTCAATTTTTAAAATTTTGCTGCAACTTAAGGCATTTAATTTTTTTTTTATTTTGCTACAACTTAGATTAAAATTAAACTCAACAATTTTGATCCATATAAATACAATGAAATGTGATTTAGTAGGTATGTATATACCTTATCCAAATATGGCTTAAACAGATTTTGGTCTATACATCAACTTATTTCCAGATTTGTTAATCTAGAAAGGGAAAAAATCCAGATTAAATTACATACCAAACGCCACCAGTTCAATTTTCTTTAAAAAAATATTCCATATTTTAGTTAGAAAAGAGATTTAATTTGCTTAAAAAAGAAGATTTAGTTTCTAAAATAAATATTCCAAATTTTTAGGATGAACGCGAGAAAGAAAGACAAATAGGCTGAGGAAATAAAATAAACTTAGAAAAGAAGGGTAATTTGGGAACAAAAGAAAAATCAAATGCAACATTTATATCAGTTGCATAAGTTACAATAAAGGGTAGCATGAAAAGCATTAATTAGTTTTGGAACAAGAGAAAGTTAGGCCATTAATTGGGGTTTAACGGGTGCCCTTAGTGCACTCGTTAACAAAACCCTTAATTTTATATTCTAGTACACCCCCACAGGTTGAGTGCCCTTTATAATGGGCCGAACTTGACGTTTTTGCACATTTGTATTTTGTTTTTTTTTATTGATTTGCATTAAACATGCTCACTGTGGGAATCAAATATGGGTTGCTGGGGTACCATCCTAAACGATCCTGTCATTGCACTAAAATTTCAAAGCAGTGATGAGGGTTAAGAGATTTAACTTTATATTCAAAAATCTTTGTAGGCCACGTATGTAAAGATATGCGAATTTGGGACAACCATATGCTTTAAAGTTCAAATTTTGTTTTTTGATTATATAATTGGATTAGAATTGATATATGTATTTTTTTGGGGTTTTTTGTTGTTGTGTTGTATAGTTACAGTGAGTATTAGGTCAGCAATTTATAGATTGTAAAAGATGCAAGCTTTTACTATCCTTTAAATTCTTATTTTTATATTTATTCAAATGTAATATGAATGTACAAGTATGTACATACACATATAATGCATGCACAATTGTCAAATCCTTGGTGAATGCTCCCAGGTGTACCACAGCCCCAAATATCAATCCTATTAAGCACCGTGCATCGCTCATAGTCCACATCAAGAACCAATGAGTACCATGAATGTAATAACACTGGCTTAAATATGAGTGTGGTTGTTTAGAATTGTTTTGCCTAGAACATTCGCAGCATGTCATAATCTAAGGTCCGTCTTATTTTTCAATTTAGTACAATTTAAGTATAAACAACATAATATTTTATCGGTTCATGTCCTCACAATTTAGTTTGGCAGGTAATCCCAGTTATAAAGGCCATTTTTCAGTCTCCTACTGCTTCCAAACAGTAGTAGGGATATTTAGATTGAACTGTGATAATTTCTATCATCAGCCAAAAAGTGTGTGAATTCTGCGTCACATGAAGCAAACGTCTGTATACAGCTACAATTAAGCTACAATTCCCCATTCACCCACAATTCCCATACATGGAAAGACAATTTCCAAGTAATTGCTGAAGAATCAAAGTTCTGCTCCAAAATAGCTTATGTTTCTATTTCTCAAAATTATGATATCTAATAATTAATTTCAATATTAAAGAGCTTCAAAGGCTTGAATGATATAACAACAATATACCACATCACGGTTATCAGAGCCAGCGGCATAGAGCTATATCCTTGCTGAAGTATCAGATGATAGGAAAGAAGCAAATACTGAAACATCTTTCACTTTTCATGAGCTTGTAGCCTGGTACTATGCCTCAAAGCAAATATTATTCTCTCTCTTCTTATAGGCTCTTCTTTCGTTGTCTATGAGAGCCAGGGAGATTCCCTCACTTACTGCATGAGCTTAAATTACTCCACCTTCGACCTGGAGAGGAGTTTTAAAATTATAACAGTATCTCTCTCGATCCTTACTGTAACTGTAGGGATTTAGATCGTACGAGAGCAATCCAGGTACAAGTTCGCTGGGATTTGCATTTGTGTGTGTGTGTGTGTGTGTGTGTGTGTTTTGGGAGGGGGTGGGGGCTTTAGACCCTTATGTCTCAACAGCCAGTTTCAATGTTGTGGTATGGACACTAGGAATGCCAACTTGTTAGGTTGCTTGTAAGAATTTAATTTGCTTATTAAGTTTTTTTTTTTCCTGAACATTCATGATGCCATGCTCATTCTTCTGCATGAATGAAACTTCAATGAAACTTCAATTTGCAGGACGAGCCCGCAGGTAGGATCTTGGAACTTTGCATTCTACACCTCGCCATGGCAGAGATAACATCAATAGGCACACGACATCAAATTGTCATAAATGAGGTTAGAACCTGACAAATCAAAACCTTTCAATTACAACTAACTTAATTATGTCGATTGAAAATTTCAGTCTGTCGAACGCAAAATATTGAAACCTAAGTAAGTGTATTAAATGTTGTAAAACGAATATTTGTCTATTTGCTTGGCCAGTACATTACACATTAACAGATTATACACTGCATAATCGGATTACGTGTGAGTACACACAGAGATTTTTACTATGCACATATGTGTAGAAAATCCTGAAAAAGGGAGAAAAGATGAGAGAAAAAACGTGTGCGCGTGCGTGTGTCAATGGAGAGAACGAAAAATTAGGTCTTTGTTAACTGGATATTGAATATGTGCATTGTTTTTTGGATGTCAGGTGGGCTATGCATATAGTATATGTTTTTTAAATAGCTTTTTGCTCACACGGTTTGCATATGGTCAGTTTGGTCGTCATTCAGGTTTTTAATACTATTCAAAATGGTTGCTAGATGAAAATATTGAATGTCGATTAATCGGTGTTGTAAACAACACCGGGTGTGTTATCGACATATGTAACAGATGAAAATAAGTAATTTCCCTCTTTCATGCCTACTTGACCAGTTACTTCAGTTTTCCATCAATTGATTTCCTTATTCTGACCACTTCAATTTTGATCATGAAGGCTGTTGACCTAGCGAAGCGTTTTTGTGATGGTTGTGCTCCTCGGATAATTAATGGATGCCTTCGAACTTTCATCAAAAATCATAGTTCGATGGACACTGCTCGAACTTAAGAACTATTGTATATAGCTCCAAGACAGGTAGAAGCAAAAGATGAGTTTTTGGAGAAGGCTCGACGACTTGTTCCACTAATAGTCATCTGTTCCACTAATAGTCACATCTGAAGCTGTATGAGGAGCCCTGAATGCTGCATTGGTGATTTCTTGATTGTAATAGATGGAAACTTGGTTTATTGACTACTTGAAGAAATTACAAGGCTTTGAAATTAATTGTTGTAGAATCAAGATAGTCTACAGGTTGTAATATTTCGAAATGACACGATTCATTAGTACAATTGTTATATTTCATGATGATGTGTGTGTTTTACAATTATTCTGCAAGTGCTTCATGGATATTCATTCCATAAAGAAAAATTCCCCTTGAATTTAGAGAATTTTTTATGCTGTTGTCATCCATTTGAACAGTAAGCAAAATTTCCGTGAGTTACACAGAAGTTCTTAGGTTTTGTTACGACAAATGGGTCTCAAAGTAAATATATGGCACACAAAATAGAGTACACACCAATTGCGGAATTAAAAATGGACAGCACACACGATTTAACATGGTTTGGCCAAATCGACCTACGTCAACGGACGAAGACAGCAGCAACATGATTCTAATATCTTGAAGAGGAGAACACAAAAGAATTACAATACTCTCAATCTCACCCGAGCCTTACAACAAGAGAACACTCACAAAAGAGCACGCTCAAAAACAAAGAGCAGCTCGAAACAAAAAAGGAGAGAATAGAGTAGAACAACTCTCAATACAAAACTCTCCTCTCTCTGTATTTTCTCTACGTTCTTTTAAGGATGAAGAAATGTCTTTTTCTCTTATGCCGATCAATGCAAGCCTCCCCTCTATTTATAAACAAATGCATGAAGCATGCTTCACCATTTCAATATGCATGACAAATGCACGCGAAAGCAATAAATGATGCATATTTCACTTGGGTATTAAAAGCATGTGAGCAATAAATGATGTATATTTCCCTTGGGGGTATTAAAAGCAAACACATGGGCTGCTATTCAAAGATAATTGGTAGACAAGCCACGTCAACAAATCTTCATCTTGACTTGAATATCACAAAATTTCCTCGGAATCCCTGTTGTCATCGCCACAAAAGTCCTGATGGACTCATTCATCATCACGCCTAACATCGATTAATTCGAGACACTACTCGAATTTGCGTGAAGGTAACGGCTTAGTCATCATATCTACGGGATTATCCACAGTGGCAATCTTTTCAACTTTGATGACTTTAATCTCCCGAATAAAAAAAATGCCCGACGCCAATATGTTTAGTTCTTTCGTAATACATTTGATGTTTAGTCCTCTCGTAATACATTTGATGTTTACTCAAATGTATAGCACTGTGGCTGTTACAAAACACCGTAGTCACATTCTGGTGTAAACCAAGATCAGAAACCAAACCATGCAACTAAATAGCTTCCTTTATCGCTTCTGTCACTGCTATATTTGTTGGGGATCGCGGCACAGCGGAGAGCGACGACAAACAATCCTTATGGATTGTAAGATCCCTTTAAAAATGAATAGCAAAACTAGAAACTACGCAAAATCGAATAACACAAAAGATTGGGGAAAAGTAGGAGAACTTTATTAGAACTTGAGAAAAAGAAATACCTTACAAAAGATTACAATGACACTCTCCTTATGATCTCCAACAGGACTTCCTTCTTCTACAAGTTCTCCTTATGACCGTCTTGATCTCTTATGGAGCCGCCGTTGCTTCTCCGTTAAACTTTATGATAAAAAAAGACACCCTTAAACTTTAACTCTAAGATCCTATTTATAGCCTATACAATCCGAGTTACAATAAGATTCCAAAATTTATAAAACTGCCACCCAGAAACTGATTTTTCGAAATAAATCTCAAACTGGAATACGTACTTATCCCTTCGACAGACGTCTGACCCTATGAGGGGCAGACGTCTGTGTTCCCTCTACTCGAGAAGCAGAGTGTTGCCAGATGTCTGGACTTATAGGGTCAGACTTCTACGCCCTTCAACGCGTCTAGCTAGAGTGTTGGCAGACGTTTGAAACTCATTACTCAGACGTCTGCGAGCTCTCTGGATTTTTGGACTTTCTTACCAGACGTCTGAAGCTCATGTCTCCAGACGTCTGGACCTTCTCTAGATGTTAGTGTCGCAGTCTTGATATATAAGACACCTTCATAACAATACTCTGTCTCTGTAGTAGACAAAGCAACCGTCGGTTGAAGAGTAACCTTCCAGCTAATAGCAAAACCAGAAAGAGTAAACACATAAGTCGTCAGAGATCATCTTTTGTCAAGATCGCCTATAGAATCAGAATCTGAATAGCCAAAAACACTGCAAGTAGGATCAAACATAAACCAACATCTGCAGAACCTTTTAGATACTAAAGTATCCATTTAACCGCATGACAATGGACCTTACCGGGCTTATCCATATAGCGACTAACAAAGGTAATGGCATGCACAATATCTGGATGAGTGCAAACCATAGCATACATAATGCTTCTGACCGCACTGGCATAGGGAACACAAGACATATACTCCACCTCCTCCGAAGTCTGAGGTGACCGTTCCCGCCAAATTTTTTTGGCTTAGAACTTATTGTTCCCATATAAAAATAAATGGAAAACTCAACGTGTTAAATACATGCAAAGCATGTAACTATCACCTCAGGTAGCGCCGCACGTGAAGTTCATGTGGGCGCCAATGTGCAAAGCACAGGAGCGCCTGTTTCCTTAATATTTAACATAATAAAATAGCTAAGTTCTGTTAAAATTTTGTTGAGGCAGCGCCTCACGTGCCCCTTACGAGGGCGCCAGCACCAGCACCAGCACCAGCACCAATCTTGTAGGATTAATCCTATGGTGGCGCCGCACGTGCTCCTCACGTGGACGCCAATGTACAAAGCGCATGAGCGCCTATCATAAATAAGAATTAAATTCTTAAGTGGTGCCCACGTGCACAACACGTGAGTGCCGGCGTCCAAATTAAAAGCAAGTAGAATTAAATTCTACATGGGGATACTTTCCTAAAAACTGGAATATTCTCTATTAAACAGAGCCATTGGATAAAAAATCCAATGGTGATAATAAATCATCAGATGATAAATTCTGTTTGGGAAATATTTTCCTTCTAATATGGAAAAATCTTCTCTAATAGAGAATCTCGGATTTAAAAGCCAACTTTGATAAAAATATCACCAATTAAATTATCTGATGGAATTAAATTCTATAAGAGAGATATTCTCTGTTAAACAGAATTAAATTCTATGGTTAGGAAAATATTTCCTAATCTTATTAAACTAACAAGATATTCATATGATAGAATAAAATTCTATCTTAGGAAAATATTTCCTAATCTTGATAAACAAATAATAAGGATCTTCTCTATTAGATAAAATAAAATTCTATATTAGGAAAATATCTTTCTAATCTTGTGATAGAATAAAATTCTATATTAGGAAAATATCTTCCTGATTTTTTTAAAACTAACAAGATGTTCATATGATAGAATAAAATTTTAATCTTGTTAAACTAACAAAATATTCATATGATAGAATAAAATTCTATCTTAGAATAATATTTCCTAATTTTATTGAACAAACAAGAAATCTTCTCTGTTAAATAGAGAGCCTTTAGATTAAATATCCAACGGTGAATAAAATTCACCGATTGATTTAAGAGATCATTTTGATTGATCATGAAATCGATCATGAAATCAATCATGATCTCTCAATGAGAGATTTTCTCAAAAAATTGATTTTTCTCTTCTCCTATAAATAGGAGCAAAGAGATTAATCTAAAAAAGAAGGAGGAAAAAAGGAGACCCCCCCAAAAAAACTTCTGTAAAAAATACAGAAGGCTCTAAAAACAACAGAGAATTTAATTCTCTTAAAGAAGAAGATCTCCATCCTAAAAGCCCTAGGAAAAAAAGGAAGAGATCAAAATATCTCCTTTACCTAACATACTATATCTAAGGGTTTAACCATTTTAAAAGAACTTAGTTGTTTCTCTAGATCTGAGATCCACAAGACAAGTCTTCCATAAGTGGAGAATTTAATTCTCATCGGGAAGATCTTGTTCTTGAGAATCAAAAATTCAGGGAAGAACAAAATTGAAAAGAAAGAAGATAGAGTTCATAATACTCTAGGAACTTAGTTCCTTCAAATTAAGAACTTGGTTCTCTAAAAAACCCGATACAAGATTCTCAAAATAGTAATCTTGGTGATCCTTAATGGTCAAAACACCATTAAAAAGGTTTAACCTCTCTGAAAACATGAATATGGAAAACATGAATATGGAAAACATAATACTCCAAGAACTTAGTTCCTTCAAATCAAGAACTTAGTTCTTAAAGAACATGATCCCAGATTCTCAAAATAATGATCTTGGTGATCGTTAATGGTCAAAATACCATTAACAGAGATTTAAGTTATTTAAAAACATGAACAGAGATTAAATCTCCAAAAGAACTCAGCGCCTCTGTTGGGGCAAAAATTTGCACACCGGTTGACCGAGTCAAAGTCAACTCAAAACCAGGTGGGCCCAAGCCCAGGTCAAGCGGGCCCATGCCCAAGTCGAGCCCACGGCCAGCTTCCCCATGCCAACAACAAAATCATGTAATAAATAATTTTTATGTAATTTTTTATGCATGAATGTATGCAAAATGGGCATAAAGCTAATATTTTGTAAGCCCGTGGCTTATGTGCAAAAAATAAATGGCACATGAGCCATGGGATGGGCAAAATGCCATTTTGCAAAGCCCAAGGGGCTATATGTAAATATGTAAGCCTATATAAGACAACATGATGATGAATAAAGCAAGACACTTTTCATTCTCTCAAAAAAAAACCTAGGGTTTGTGCCTCTTTCCCCTTTCTGAAGGTTCTAAACCTTCTTCTTTCTTTTGAATTAAATCAAGAGTTTTACTCTTCCTTTTCCAAAACTAAATAGTTTTTCACCACAGAACCCACAAAGAGGAACTTGGATCTGTTATTAGATCTCAAAAAGAAGAGATTTTTAAAATCTCACATCTCTTGATCTTCAAGATCCGGCCAAACGACAGGAAGAAGAAGGAGACCGATCTCCAGAAACCCCACTTTGGGGAAGAACTAGGGCTCAAGGGGAGAAGCCCCTTCATCAGCTGCAAAACATCCTTAGAGTTTAACTCCTCATATATATATATAGAATAATAAGTGCTCCTTTCTGGGAGTACAACTCCCATTGCAGGGACCAAGTCCCTTTTTGCTGCTCGAGCGTCCACGTGCTGACACGTGGCGCGCTAGCGCTCTTGCGCCCAGAGCGCTAGCGCTCGAGCGCCCGTGTGCTGACACGTGGCGTGCTAGCGCCCAGAGCACTAGCGCTCGAGCGCCCGCGTGCTGACACGTGGCACGCTAGCGCTCTAGCGCCCACGTGCAGACACGTGGCGCGCTAGTGCTCAGTGCGCTAGCGCCCGAGCGTCCACGTGCTGACACGTGGTGCGCTAGCGCTCTTGCGCTCAAAGCGCTGGCGCTGGCCCCACGCATCCTTTGGATGCTTTTCCCCTTTTTTTTTATATATATACATATGTATACATATGTACACATACACATACTCTACAACACTGTCCTTCCCAAAAAAATTTTGGGCCAGAGCGCTGCCCCGCACCCCGCAAGGGGGCTGCTAGCCCCCTTGACCCCCAGCCCGCTATCCGGGTAGCGGGACCCCCGTAAAAACTCTGCGGGGCCCCCGATATATCCAAGCCCCCCTCCAAAACAAAACATACGTACACTGCACATTGAGTTCGCATGACCAGCTTAACCTGTCAATCGGAGGTTCTCTCGCTCTAAAGGCGAGAGGTAATTAACGGCAGGTTAGTCCGCGGTTGCCGGAGATTCGGATCCCCATAATCATTAAATCCCTGCCTACCCTAGGCAGGGGGAATCTGTAATGCGCCTGACAAGCGCGCGCGTATTCCCATCTCAATAGGGTGACGAAAAACACCCTACAGAATATGGCACGCCCGGTGGGACCGATCTCTCCTCCCATATTTCGGGTTAAGCTTTCATGCGAACTCAATTGATATGCATATTAATTGCCTGTACTAAAATCATGTTTTTTTGGTGAAGGTTAACATTCTCCAATTGCAATCTTTGGACGCAGCAAAGATGTCTCCAAGGATCAGCTCAGCTCTCACCATGGTTCCCGTCTCCTACACAATGAAGATAGACTCCAGGACGGTCCTCCCAGCAAGTCTCGGGTGACAATGGGAGGAGGAGCCGCTACCATTTGGCTCTATCATGTTCGTGTCAGCTAACGCCGTCCCAGCTTTTCAAGCTCCGGTAACAGACAAACCGGTCTCAAAGGGGAAAAGGCCGAATGCCATGATCGCGAGGGCGCCCCAACACAAACGCAAGTCGGTGTTTGAACGACTTTCCTTGGCTCCAGCTGGGGGCAAGGCCATCAACACCAACAAAGCAACAAGGCATCCCGGGCAAGCTCCAGCGGCGCCTCTGACAACTGCTCGATTGGGTGTCTTCTCAAGCCTCCCCATCACTCAGCCTATGGCGGCTTTCCGAAGAGCAGAAGCATGCCAAGCGCTCAAGGCAGAGAAGCTGAGGCAGAAGCGGCTCAGATACAGAGCCAACAAAAGGGCCAGGGATCTGGCTATGTTAAAAGTTATGAATTTCCAAAGCCTGGACCGCTCCGTGAAATCAGCCGCCAAAGATAAAGAGATGGCTGGGTATGTGGTTCGCACTGTCTACATGGTCGGACATGAAGAAACGAATCCTCCTCTTCTTCACAGCCATGGTGATGATATGATTGACGCTGCCCAACGTCAACTCGGTCTAAACGATGAAGAGCTCGCTCAGGCCAATAAGCCAACATTGCCCGGGGTTCCTGCGGAATTGAGCTCAGGCAATAAGGATGACCCGGTTGTCATAACCGGAACTGCAGAACAAGCATTATTCCGATGGCCTCAGGGGCAGCTGCAGGACAGGGATGAGAAGTTAGCCAAGGTACAATCTAAGGTCGACGAATTGGCAAACGTCGTGGCAGATCTCGCGACCTAAGTCGCCCGATTGCAATTACAGCAGAATCAAATTTTGGTTCATGAGCCAGGGATTGATACCCGGAGGCAGCCAACTGATACCCCCTTCAACCTAAGAGCGGAGCGCCTTCACGAAAAACTGCCGCTAGCAGCCTCCAGTCCCTCCGATACATACACCGGAGGAGAATCTCCACTCAAAGAGAAGCTGGACAAGGTCTATTCCTTCGGAAGGGACAAAATCCATAAAATATTCAAAGACGCCCTGAGGAACGGTCTACAACTGCCAGAATCAAAAAGACCGCAGGAAGCGAATATGACCGACGACCCTAAATACTGCCCCTATCATAGAGTGATAGGTCATGCCATTGAGGACTGCTTCGTCTTCAAAGATTGGGTCGAAAGGCAATACAAGACGGGAGAGATAGAACTGTCTAAAGGCGTGTTAGCAAACAGTCAAGCTACGACCGCCGATTTCATGCAAATGGAGACCGAAACCTTTCGGGAACCTAATCCTCCCAGACATATGCCATTATTTGAAAAGGGCAAACCAAAAACTGATCGGCCTCAAGGACCAGCATCAGTGAGGGCACCTACTCTAATGAAGAGAAAGAAAAAGGTGTACTCCTTCAGGAGGGATGAGGTCCGCGATATATTCGAGGAAGCCTTGAACAACGGTCTGCAACTGCCTATTCTGAAGAGGCCACATGAAATGAATATAACTGGCAATCCCGTATACTGCCCATACCATAGAGTGCTGAGTCATACCATTGAAGACTGCTGTGTTTTCAAAGATTAGGCAGAGGACCAATATAAGCTTGGAAAAACCTCACAATCCTTGGATGTATCGGCAAGCCACAGAGCTAGGTCATCAACACAGCTCCGCCAAGATCAAAGTTCAAGGAGCTGGGATAAGCAAAATGGACCACCACGTCGTTAAACTGGGAACAATCGACCTCTAAGTCGTTAAACTGGGAATGTAAAAATATATATATATATATATATATATATATATATATATATGTAAATAAACAAAAAATGTGTAAATAAAACAAAAATAATAAAAAGCTGAAATGATATGGCAACTCGCAATAAAAATCAGCGAGTAAAAATAAAGAGGAAAATAAACAGCCGAAATGATGGGGCAACCGCGAATAAAAGCAGAAATGATAGGGCAATCGCGATCTTCGTGATAAGAAAAGCTGAAATGATAGAGCAATCGCGGTAAAACAAAAACAAAAAACAAAAAAAAACAAAAACAAAACAAAGGCGAATGATGAGTCGCTCCTGGTACCATATTCCAGTGCAGCAATGCAGACGCCAACAAAAATTCAAATTTCCAAAATTCTCCCGGCCCTACGGTTAGTCTCCAAATTGACTACCGTATACAATCCACGGGCTCAAATAATTCTCAGCATACCCATGCTCCACCAAAATCACCAGTTATGCGGCCGGTCTCCGCCTTTGGAATTATGCTCCATTGAGAAGACCCACTCATGTGTCCTCACGATACATGGGGAGAACAAACCTTTATGGGATCCTTACGACTCATAAAGGAAAAACACACTTAGGAGTCCTCACGACTCCTAAGGAGAAAATACACCTGCAGGATCCTTACGACTCGTAGGGAGAAAATGCTTTTATGGGACCCTTACGGTCCATAAAATTGAAAAGCCTTAGGTGATAGGGATCTAAACCTGTCTCCTAAGCCATCGCTTCCCAATAGGAAACGGCGAATGATGAGTCGCTCCTGGTAGCATATTCCAGTGCAGCGATGCAGACGCCGTCCAAAACTCAAATTCCTAATGGCGAATGATGAGTCGCTCCTGGTACCATATTCCAGTGCAGCGATGCAGACGCCAACCAAATTCTAAATCCCAACCCCCAAGTGGCAAATGATGAGTCGCTCCTGGTACCATATTCCAGTGCAGCGATGCAGACGTCGACCAAATTCCAAATTCCATACCCCAACAGCGAATGATGAGTCGCTCCTGGTACCAGTGCAGCGATACAGACGCCAACAAAGTCTTAAAATTTTTCTGGCCCTACGGTCTGGATCATATATCCTGCAAAACCGTATACAATCCACGGGCGTAAAACAATCCCAACCTCTCCCAAGTCCTACTGGTGAGACCGCATTCAAAGTCCAAAAAAAATGAAAAATGAAAAAAAAAATGAAAAAAATAAAATAAAAAAAATGGTAAGTCCACAAGCAAAATGGGCTCGGATGAAAACCCGAAAGGGCTCCGTGAGTAAAAACAGCAGGACTACCGGCGAGTTTGTGAAAACCCGAAATGGCGCAAACTCGTGAAAAGGAGATGAAATGCACTCGCAAAGTCCTCTCGACTTTGTGAGGAGAAAATTCCCGCGTGAGATCCTTATGACTCACAAAGGAGCAACACACTTAGGGGTCCTCACGACTCCTAAGGAGAAAATACACCTACGAGATCCTTACGACCCGTAGGAAGAAAATGCTTTGTGAGACCCTTACGGCTCACAAAATTGAAAAGTCTTAAGTGATAGGGATCTAAAACCTGTCTCCTAAGCCATCGCTTCCTGATAAGCAAGTGCAAATGATGATTCGCTCCTGGTACCATATTCCAGTGTAGCGATACTGATGCCAAGCAAAAACCAATTCCCGAATCCTCCCGGGGCAAATGACGAGTTGCTCCTGGCATTATTCCAGTGCAGCAATGCAGATGCCGACAAAAAAAAATCCCCAAATCCACTCATGGCAAATGATGATTCGCTCCTTGTACCATATTCCGGTATAGCGATGCTGATGTCAACCCAAATCACAATCAACAAGTCAACTTCAACTCCGACACCGTAGAAAGCGGAGCAAGTCAGAATCCAATCTCGACACCGCAAGAAGCAGAGCAAGTCAAGTTCACCCCTGACACTGCAAGAAGCAGAGAAAGTCAAATCAGAGCGTCGACCGTCCATGTCGCAAAAAGGGCAGTGCAGGCTTCCTAAAAAGCAGAAACCAGATCACTCCGGGCCAGGGAAAAGTCTACCACGGACACTCCGTCTCGGAGACGCGTCAAGCATCGCCGTCCATGTCGAAAAAAGGGCAGTGCAGGCTTCCCACAAATCGAAAACCAAATTGCTCCGGATCAGAGCGTCGACCGTCCATGTCGCAAAACGGGCAGTGCAGGCTTCCCACAAATCGGGAACCAAATCGCTCTGGTTCAGAGCGTCGTCCGTCCATGTCGCAAAACGGGCAGTGCAGGCTTCCCACAAATTGGGAACCAAATCGCTCCACGTCAGAGCGTCGACCATCCATGTTGCAAAAAGGGCAGTGCAGGCTTCCTACAAAGTAGGAACCATGTCACTCCGGGCCAGGGAAACGTCTACCACGGACACTCCGTCTCGGAGACGCATCAAGCGTCGACCGTACATGTCGCAAAACAGGCAGTGCAGGCTTCCCACAAGTCGGGAACCAAATCGCTCCGGTTCAGAGCGTCGACCGTCCATGTCGCAAAACGGGCAGTGCAGGCTTCCCACAAATCGGGAACCAAATCGCTCCAGGTCAGAGCGTCGACCGTCCATGTCGCAAAACGGGCAGTGCAGGCTTCCCACAAATTGGGAACCAAATCGCTCCAGGTCAGAGCGTCGACCGTCCATGTCGCAAAAAGGGCAGTGCAGGCTTCCTACAAAGCAGGAACCATGTCACTCCGGGCCAGGGAAACGTCTACCACGGACACTCCGTCTCGGAGACGCATCAAGCGTCGACCGTCCATGTCGGAAAAAGGGCAGTGCAGGCTTCCCACAAATCGGGAACCAAATCGCTCCGGATCAGAGCGTCGATCGTCCATGTCGCAAAACGGGCAGTGCAGGCTTCCCACAAATCGGGAACCAAATTGCTCCGGGTCAGAGCGTCGACCGTCCATGTCGCAAAACGGGCAGTGCAGGCTTCCCACAAATTGGGAACCAAATCGCTCCAGGTCAGAGCGTCGACCGTCCATGTCGCAAAAAGGGCAGTGCAGACTTCCTACAAAGCAGGAACCATGTCACTTCGGGCCAGGGAAACGTCTACCACTGACACTCCGTCTCGGAGACGCATCAAGCGTCGACCGTCCATGTCGCAAAACGGACAGTGCAGGCTTCCCACAAGTCGGGAACCAAATCACTCCGGATCAGAGCGTCGACCGTCCATGTCGCAAAACGGGCAGTGCTGGCTTCCCACAAATCGGGAACCAAATCGCTCCGGATCAGAGCGTCGACCGTCCATGTCGCAAAACGGGCAGTGCAGGCTTCCCACAAATCGGGAACCAAATCGCTCCAGATCAGAGCGTCGACCGTCCATGTCGCAAAACGGGCAGTGCAGGCTTCCCACAAATCGGGAACCAAATCGCTCCGGATCAGAGCGTCGACCGTCCATGTAGCAAAACGGGCAGTGCAGGCTTCCCACAAATCGGGAACCAAATCGGTCCGGATTAGAGCGTCGACCATCCATGTCGCAAAACGGGCAGTGCAGGCTTCCCACAAATCGGGAACCAAATCGCTCCGGATCAGAGCGTCGACCGTCCATGTCGCAAAACGGGCAGTGCAGGCTTCCCACAAATCGGGAACCAAATCGCTCCGGATCAGAGCGTCGACCGTCCATGTCGCAAAACGGGCAGTGCATGCTTCCCACAAATCGGGAACCAAATCGCTCCGGATCAGAGCGTCGACCGTCTATGTCGTAAAAAGGGCAGTGCAGGCTTCCCACAAATCGGGAACCAAATCGCTCCGGATCAGAGCGTCGACCGTCCATGTCGCAAAACGGGCAGTGCAGGATTCCGACAAATCGGGAACCAAATCGCTCCGGATCAGAGTGTCGACCGTCCATGTCGCAAAACGGGCAGTGCAGGCTTCCCACAAATCGGGAACCAAATCGCTCCAGATCAGAGCGTCGACCGTCCATGTCGTAAAAAGGGCAGTGCAGGCTTCCTACAAAGCGGGAACCAGATCACTCTGGGTCAGGGAAACGTCTACCATGGACACTCCGTTTCGGAGTCGCGTCAAGCGCCGACCGTCCAAGTCGCAAAAAGGGCAGAATCGACCGTCCATATCGTAAAAAGGGCAGTACATCCCAAAAAGTGGGAACCAAAGCAAGTCACCTCCACGCAAAAGAAGATCCATCAATTTCATGCACACGACCCACATATGCTGTGTGCATTTATTAATGGGGGGCAATTTGTTGGGGCAAAAATTTGCACACCGGTTGACCGAGTCAAAGTTAAGGTCAACCCCAATCCAGGTGGGCCCAAGCCCAGGTCAACCGGGCTCATGCCCAAGTCGAGCCCGCGGCCAGCCTCCCCATGCCAACAACAAAATCATGTAATAAATAATTTTTATGTAATTTTTTATGCATGAATGTATGCAAAATGGGCATAAAGCCAATATTTTGTAAGCCCATGGCTTATGTGCAAAAAAGAAATGGCACATGAGCCATGAGATGGGCAAAATGCCATTTTGCAAAGCCCAAGGGGCTATATGTAAATATGTAAGCCTATATAATGCAACATGATGATGAATAAAGCAAGACACTTTTCATTCTCTCAAAAAAACCCTAGGGTTTGTGCCTCTTTCCCTTTTCTGAAGGTTCTAAACCTTCTTCTTTCTTTTGAATTAAATCAAGAGTTTTACTCTTTCTTTTCCAAAACTAAATAGTTTTTCACCACAGAACCCACAAAGGGGAACTTGGATCTGTCATTAGATCTCAAAAAGAAGAGATTTTTAAAATCTCACATCTCTTGATCTTCAAGATCCGGTTAAACGACAGGAAGAAGAAGAAGACCCATCTCCAGAAACCCCATTTTGGGGAAGAACTAGGGCTCAAGGGGATAAGCCCTTTCATCAGCTTCAAAACATCCTTGGAGTTTAACTCCTCATATATATATATATATATATATGGAATAATAAGTGCTACTTTCTGGGAGTACAACTCCCATTGCAGGGACCAAGTCCCTTTTTGCTGCTCGAGCGCCCATGTGCTGACACGTGGTGCGCTAGCGCTAGCGCGCTTGCGCTCAGAGCGGTAGCGCTCGAGCGCCCGCGTGTTGACACGTGGCGCGCTAGCGCTCAAAGCGCTAGAGCTCTTGCGCTCAGAGCGCTCGCGCCCAAAGCGCCAGCGCCCGAGCGCCCTCGTGCTGACACGTGGTGCGCTAGCGCTCTTGCGCTCAGAGCGCTCGCACCCAGAGCGTCAGCGCCCGAGCGCCCACATGCTGACACGTGGCGCGCTAGCGCTCAGTGTGCTAGCGCTCTTACGCTCAGAGCACTAACGCCCTAGCATCCACGTGCTGACACGTGGCGCGCTAGCGCTCAGTGCGCTAGCGCCCGAGCGCCCACGTGCTGACACGTGGCGCTCTTGCGCTCAAAGCGCTAGCGCTGGCCCCACGCATCCTTTGGATGCCTTTTCCCTTTTTATATATATATATACATATGTACACATACACATACTCTACAACACTGTCCTTCCCAAAAAAAATTTAGGCCGGGGTGCTGCCCCGCATCCCGCAAGGGGGCTGCTAGCCCCCTTGACGTCCAGCCCACTATCTGGGTAGCGGGACCCCCGTAAAAACTCTGCGGGCCCCCCGATATATCCAAGCCCCCCTTTAAAACAAAACACACGTACACTGCACATTGAGTTCGCATGACCAGTTTAACCCGTCAATTGGAGGTTCTCTCGCTCTAAAGGCGAGGGGTAATTAATGGCAGCTTAGTCCGTGGCTGCCGGAGATTTGGATGCCCACAATCATTAAACCCCCGCCTACCCTAGGCAGGGGGAATCTGTAATGCGCCTGACAAGCGCGCGTGTATTCCCATCTCAATGGGGTGACGAAAAACACCCTACAGCCTCACGTGAAAAGCACGTGAGCGCTTAAGGCCAAGTTATATAGCGCCTCCCGTGAAGCACACGTAAGCGTCGGGAAAAGTTAGTGCTTACCACTATTAGAGCGCCTCACGTGAAATACACGTGAGCACCACAAAAGTTAGTGCTTAGCACTATTGGAGCGCCTCACGTGATATACACGTGAGCGCTATATGCATCTAAGTGTTTAGCACTGCTGGGTGTTACAGAAACCCAATCTTAGCTCAAATTGGCTAAGCTTATATTCATGATATCCAAACCGATATCCAAACCGATCTTAGTCCCTAATGATCTCTCATTGATGATATCCAAAACGATATTCATCCCATATCTCCTAAAGTAATTCTAGTCTCAAATAAGGCTAATGATTCTTAGATGATCCACCATGATCTTTTCCCTCAAATACGAGATTTGGTTCAAGGGTACATCTCTCCACACCTCTGATATATATCGTTGTAATTTCTCAACGTTTTCAGAGAGCTAGCGGGTATCGACAACCAACAACTTTTTTCTCGTCCCAACTTGACGTAAAACTTCATCAAGACCGGGAATGATATATCCCACGTTGATGCACTTTCAAATTGACGTGCACACCCTAAATCGGATCGCACTCCAAATTGGGTGCATTCCATGTCACCATCGTTCACTCCGCCACGTAACAAATACACGTGCGCGCAAGTTGAATGTTGGACCAAAATGTCCTTTTAAACTAACATCCGTCCCCAAAATGGGAATGTTGGACTGAAATATCCTTAAACTAATCTTCGCCCCCAAACACGGTGATAATGGATCGAAATGTCCTTAAATTAATCTTCATCCCAAACAGGGGAACATTGGGCCGAAATGTCCTTAAACTAACATTCGTCCTAAACAGAGAATGTTGGACCACGACGTCCTTAAACTAATATGTTTTGACCCGCGGACCGTCTCCATAATGACTACCGTATACTATTCATGGGTTATTCATATATGATCTAATGATCAGTTGAGCCCATATGCTCACTGCTCATAAATTGATCTTAGTCTCAAATATGGCTAATGATCCTTAGATCAAACTCAAATATCCCCTGAACCGATGGACCTTACAAATGTGAGATCTGCGTCCTAAATTCATTCCCCCGTCAAGAAAAATTCTTGACCTAAACCCAAATCTCAAATATACGGATTTGGACTAATCCGCGCCCTACGGGTGACGACATAAATTAGTCTCCGTATACAATCTACGGGCAACCAAAACAAACAAAACACACACGACACAAAGTGAACTTCAGGAACAGGAGAAAGTGGTTATCGCAATGCGGTAACGTAATTAACTATAAGGGCTTACGCCTGCAGGGAAGAAAGTCCCCGCAATCAAAACCCCCTCATAAAATGAGGGGGAATCTGATAAAGTCTGCTACAACGGTCGCGTCTGTCAAAACCTCCGGTATATGGTGCTATAAATCAACTTGGTATCTTCGGAGAGGTGGATGGATAAATCCAAATAGCATCTGCCCTCAAATTCAGGCAAGATGATCCATCCCAGTTCGTCTCTGTTTTCGGCGATGAACAGATTCTGGCACGCCCGGTGGGACCTCTTCCTCTTTCCACTCCACACTTTGTGTGTCGTATTTTTTTTTTCCGTGATCAAATAATCGCGGTATACATGTTTGTAGTTGCCCATGGGTGATGAGATACTGAAGCCGGCGTTTCGTCTCTATACAGAATTGCGTTTGCTTCCACTCACCGTAACTCGGGCTCTGTCACATCTGGTGGAGTCAAGTATGAGCCACTTGCAGCCTCAAATCTCTGCAATCCAGCTCTTCAAGAAATCAATGGGCTTCTCTTTGGGTCTATGCTCCTACCTCCCACCCTCAGTACCTCAACGCCGAAGGAGGAATCCCAGAAGAAGTCTGTCTTCCACAGGCTGGCTCCTCAAGCTTCTGCTTTGCCGATGGAATCGGCCTCCAAACAATTGGTGCCTTCCAAAGGCCATGGTCAACGCAGGGGGCAGAATATTTAAGCTCTTAAAGAAAACAGGGGGCATGCTCAGCAAAATCCTAAGGCTAATCAAATTCCGGCCATAAGAAACGGTCGACGTTGATATCGGCGTCGTATAAAACAAACTGGGGGCAGTTCTCCATCAGCGTTGACTCCACCTGCTTCAACTATGACGGCGAATGTTGCTGTTCCAACCGGGAACAACTTTGAACTGATACGAAGGGTCAGGCAAAATTCCCCCATCGCGATATTGAAGAAGTCTTCGCAAACCACGGAGATCCAAGGAGAGTAGAGGCCAGTTCGCTCCCTGAAAGAACTTTCCTCATCTATATATAAGGTGTGGAAGCAAGTGAAGGACTCGGTAGTCGACTGTAGCTCTTCCCCTAAACGTCAGCCAAATTATGACAAATCCCCTTTTAAATACAAGGGGACTCATCCCAAGGCGGTTCCTGCTATAACGGTTCCTCCCAAAACCAAAGCGGCTTCTCACAAAAAAGAGAGGTCTAATAAAGCTCAAGTGGCCGAGGCAAACTCCAAAGGCCAAAACTCTAAACACCCCAAGTCTGGGGGTATGGCAGTTCATACAGTCCACATGGTGAACTCCAAAGACGAAGTTCAAGCTTCTACTAGCCACGGACCGCATACCCGGTCCCTGACAAAAGCTCAACTGCAATGTGAAAAACTGCAGGAGATACTTGCTTAGGCGGCAACACTCGCTAATCCATCGTCTAAGGCAAATCCCGAAGACGCGCCTAGAGAAAGAACAGAGCAGGAGTCAGATATTGACTTCCTAAAGCGCGCTCTCAAAAAGAGAGATGAAGAAGCGGCAGAAATGTCCGTTAAAATGAACCAGATAACCTTTCTAATCCAGAATATGGCTGGAATGATGGTTCAATCGGAACCACTGGCAGATGAACCGCTGGTAGTCGCTCTTAAAGACAGGGGTGACATTTCAAATCCTCCGTAAATCTCATAAACGGCCGAACAGGAAATGATTCCAAAAGCAAAACTGAACGAATATATCGCTCAGCAAATCAAAGCTCACTATCTCAGTGAAGCTGCAAATAGGTCAATCAAGACTGGTCGACCATATCCGGATTGGTACGATCAAATACAGTACACGCCAGAGTACACACTTCCAACGTTACACATGTATAAAGGAACTGGGAATCCTCACCAGCACATTGCGCAATTTAAATCCATGTGCGGAAATACTGGAGGAAATGATATACTGCTCCTCCTACAGTTCGTCAACAGTCTGGCGGGCATTGCCTTCAAATGGTATGCGGAACTCCCAAATGATACCGTGAAGACCTTCGAAGAGGTGGATATACTCTTCTGTCGAAGATTCGCTAGTGAGAATGAGCACACTACCGTGGTGGCCTTGGTCAACGAAAGGGTTGGACTGAATGAAACCTAAGTTCAATATGTTACCCGATGGCGAAATCCAAAATGCGAGCAACGCATCGACGAAACTGCAGCCATGGGAATGTTCATAGTCACCCTTGACCCAAATTCAAAGGTGTTCCCATTTATGAACCTCTTCAAGCCGACGACTTTCCAAGAGCTCATGGATAAAATGACTCGATTGGATCAGATGGATCAAGATCCTTCATCATCCGATGAAGATGAATGAAAAGCAGAAGCAATGTGGCGTTTGTCGCCAATGCTCAACAAAAAATGAGCGGCTTTGAAACAACCTGTCGCTAAAATAGTGACAACGTGGGCACTCGCTCCCCCCGAGATATACACAGGGGGCATATTTCTTACTGGCGGAAGATCTCTACGTGGGATGGTCCTTTCTTTTCAAAGAATAGAAAGGATATCAAGGAACTTACAAGCAGGTCTTGTAATCAAGTGGAATATCCCACTTGAACCAAAAAACCATGGGAGAGATGCGAAATCCATGTCCCACTCCGAATAAGACGATGAGGGAAAAACCTCCCAAGTCAAGTCCATTCTTCCAAGGAAGAGGAAGACTCAGCAGAAAGAACGACGTGGTATCTCCTTCCTTCATATATGATGAAGATGCTCCATCAGTATCGGAAAGCGACATTGATGAGCAGGGGGCAGGTGCCAGGTGCCGTTTAAAATACCCGGTATTTCCCGCAAAATAACCTGCTTGCTGCGATGGTAAAATAAGCAGTCCAAGAGGGTGAAGATAGCCTAAGGCGTGAAGTGTTCACACATACAAAAGACATGCAGCAACTCCTCCGTAAGCAAGCGTTGGAAGGAATGAGTTATGTAACTCCCCGACCAAACTGCAATAATGGACCGAGATGTCCCTAAACTAGCATTTCATCCCGAACACGGGAATGATGGACCGAAACGTCCCTAAACCAGTGTGTCGCCTCAAACACGACGCGTCGCCTCAAACACGGCGATAATGGACAGAAATGTCCCTAAACTAGTGCGTCGCCTCAAACATCGCGATAATGGATCGAAACGACCCTAAACACGGCGCGTCGTCTCAAACACGGCGCGTCGCCCCAAACACGGCGATAGTGGACCGAGAAGTCCCTAAACTAACAATCCGCCTCAAATATGGCGATAATGGACTAAAATGTCCTTAAACTAACGTTCGTTCCTAAGATAGGAATGTTGGACCAAAAATTCCTAAAACTAGAAATTCGCCTCAAATATGGCGATAATGGACTGAAACGTCCCTAAACTAGTGCGTCACCTCAAACATGGCGCATCGCCCCAAATACGGCGATATCCTCTCTTGAGATCTATATTACAATCGAAGCCTCAACGGCAAGGGTTGCAACTCAAGTCCTGTCGGCTACACAGCTATTCTAGCGATGAAGCCATCCCTAAGTCCCACCGGCAAACAGATGGGTCACCTGCGGCGAAACTACTTTCGAGAGTTCCATCGATCGAAAAAAAACGGTATGTCCACAAGCAAAATGTGCACGGATGAAAACCCGAAAGGGTGCCGTGAATAAAAATAGCAGGACTGCCGGGGAGTTTGTGAAAACCCGAAAGGGTGCAATCTCGTTTAAAAAGAGAGAGAGAGAAAAGAAGGAAAAAGAAAGAAAAACGGTATGTCCATAAGCAAAATGGACAAGGATGAAAACTCGAAAGGGCGCCGTGAGTAAAAACAGCAGGACTGCCGGCGAGTTTGTGAAAACCAGAAAAGGGCGCAAACTCGTAAAATAAAAAAATTCATGTTCACTTGCAAGGTCCTCTCGTCCTTGTGACGAGAAAAATAAACCCTCCGTGAGATCCGTACGATTCACAAAGGAGCAACACACTTAGGAATCCCCACAATTCCTAAGGAGAAAATACACCTACGAGATCCTCATGACTCGTAGGGAGAAATACCTTTATGAGACCCTTTACGGCTCATAAAGTCAAAAAGCCTTAGTCGATATGATTCTAACCTTGTTTGCTAAGCCACCTTGTTCAAATCAACAAAGGCAAATGATGAGTCGCTCCTGGCAATATTCCAGTCGTAGCAATGCTGATGCCTAAAAATGTATCAAACTTCAAGTCCTCTCAAGGCAAATGATGATTCGCTCCTGGCAATATCCCAGTTGCAGCAATGCTGATGTCTAAACAGGTGTCAAACTCTAAGTCTTTTCACGACAAATGATGATTCGCTCCTGACAATATCGCAGTCGTAGCGATGTTGATGCCAAGGTATCAAATTCCAAACTCGCAATAAAAACAGCAGCGAGTAGCAAAAAAATGCATATGAAATAGCCGAAATGATGGGGCAACTCGCAATAAAAATCAGCAAGCAAAAATATGCATATAAAAACAACTGAAATGATGGGGAAACTCGCAATAAAAATCAGCGGGCAAAAATATGTATATAAAAACAGCCGAAATGTTTGGGCAACTCGCAATAAAAATCAGCGAGTAAAAATATAAAAAAAAATAGCCGAAATGATTGGGCACCGCTGATAAAAATCCGAAATAATTGGACAATCGTGACTTTCGCGAGATGAAAAGATAAAAAGATAGAGCATCGTGGCAATAAAAAATAAAATAAAATAAAATTTCCTCTGCCCTGCAAGTATGGCCATATTGACTCTTGTATACGATCCATGGGCACAAATGAAAAGGGAACCATATTTTCCCACTTGGCTCCGTCAAAGGGAGAGCCAAGTCTTGACGGTTCATATACAACCCAGAGACAATCTCGGCGTTCCTTCTCATTCTAGTAGGGTGTAGACGCAACGTCATCAAATACCTAAGGGTCAAACAAAAACAGAGTAATGGCAAAATCCTAGCTCCAACTCGGCGTTCCTTCTCATCCAGCAGGATGCAGACGCAACGTCAACAAAAAAACCCAAGGGCCAAAACAAAAAAAGAAGTGATGGAAAAATCCTAACTCCAGCTCGATATGCTTCGCATGCCAGCAGGATGCAGACGCAACGTCAACAAAAGACCCAAGGGCCAAAACAAAAATGAGTGATGGCAAAATCCTAACTCCAACTCGACGTGCTTCTCATGCCAGCAGGATGCAGACACAACATCAACAAAGACTCTAAGGAGCTAAATCAAAAGGAGTGACAGCAAAATCCCAACTCCAGCTCGACGTGCTTCTCATGCCAGCAGGATGTAGACGCAACGTCATCAAAGATCCAAGGGTCAAACAAAAAAGGAGTGATGGCAAAATCCTAACTCCAGCTCGATGCGCTTCTCATGCCAGCAGGATGCAGACGCAACGTCAACAAAAGACCCAAGGGCCAAAACAAAAAAAGGAAGTGATGGCAAAATCCTAACTCCAGCTCGACGTGCTTCTCATGCCAGCAGAATGCAGACGCAACATCAACAAAGGCTCCAAGGAGCCAAATCAAAATGAAGTGATGGCAAAATCCTAACTTTAGATCGACGTGCTTCTCATGCCAGCAGGATGCAGATGCAACGTCAACAAAAGACCCAAGGACCAAAACAAAAAAGGTGTGATGGAAAAATCCTAACTCCAGCTCGACGTGCTTCTTATGTCAGCAGGATGCAGACGCAATGTCAACAAAAGCTCCAAGGAGCCAAATCAAAAAAGAGTGATGGCAAAATCCTAACTCCAGCTCGACGTGCTTCTCATGCCAGCAGGATGTAGACGCAACGTCATCAAAGACCCAAGGGTCAAACAAAAAAGGAGTAATGGCAAAATTCCAGCTCCAGCTCGACGTTCCTTCTCGGTGCAGATGTGACGTCAACAAAGGCTCCAAGGAGCCAAATCAAAAAGGAGTGACGGCAAAATCCTAACTCCAGCTCGACGTGCTTCTCATGCCAGCAGGGTGCAGATACAACATCAATAAAAGACCTAAGGGTCAAAGAAAAAATGGAGCCACGGCAAAATCCTAGCTCCAAGTCTTGACGGTTCATTTACAACACAGAGACTATCTCAACATTCTCCCTCATTTCAGCAGGATGCGGACGCAACTATCAAATGAAATTGGAGCAATGGCATATTCCTAGCTCTGGACTTCAATTGCAATACATACAGTATAGAGGTCCTACAGATATCTACCCTACTTCAGCAAAGAAACGGCACGACATCGTCAAAACAAAAATGAAGTGACGGCATATTCCCAGCTTCGGGTCTCGACGGCAACTCATATAAAGCCTAAAAGACTATCGGAGATAATCCCACACCAGAGCGGAGTGATTATGACTCATCGGGGCTCCTAATTGAGCCTACCCTCAAGTAAAAAGCGTCATGGCAAATTCTTAACGTTTGCTCTTCTGACAGTAATATGACCTAAGGAGATTACTTGAAGACGTCTTAAAGACACGACAGTCACGAGGCTACTCGAACAGCAGCTTAAAGACTGCATATCAAGGAATACATCAGTCAATGCGACGGTACCATGGACTAAAACTCTAGTACCACAAACTTAACGGACCCCTGTCGTAAAGAATAGGGGTTATCTATATTTCACGTTAGGATACATCTGCGAGATCCTCTCGACTCATCTTGACTCGTAGGGAAAAACATTTTTATGAACCCTCATGGCTCATAAAGTTGAAAAGCCTTAGGCGACGGGGATATCAACCTGTTTCCTAAGCACTGTGGCCCTACAAGTAGGTCTAAACTGACTCTTGTATACTATCCACGGGCCACATTCTCCAAAGTCGCATACCGACGATGAGGGGAAACCACTTATGAGTCCTCTCGACTCGTAAGGGGAAATTTCTCTTGTAAGATCCTTACGAATCTCAAGAGAAAACGCACTTAGGAGTCCTCACGACTTCTAAGGCAAAAATACTCCTACGAGATCCTCTCGACTCGTAGGGAGAAAAGTCTATATGAGACCCTCACGGTTCATAAAGTTGAAAAGTCTTAGGCGATAGATCTAAATCTGTTTCCTAAGCCATCGCTGCCCTACAAAAAGGTCCAAACTGACTCTTGTATACTATCCAGGGGCCACATTCGTCAAAGTTATATGCCAATGAAGTGAAGAAGCCACTTGCGGGTCCCCACGACTCGTAAGGAGAAAATACCTGTGTGAGATTCTTATGACTCACCGAGGTGAAAAACACTTAGGAATCCTCAAGATTTCTAGGGAGAATATGCACCTATGAGATCCTCATGACTCATAGGAAGAAAAACCTGCTTGAGACCCTTACGGCTCATGAAGATGAAAAAGTCTTAGGCGACAGGGATCCTAAACTTGTCTCCTAAGCCATCAATTCTATGGTAATGCATTATTTGGCACTACTTAACCCACGTATAAGCTTACGTAGGCAAAGTAGTGGGGGGCATTTGTTCCCGCCAATTTTTTTGGCTCAGAACTTGCTGTTCCCTTATAAAAATAAAAGGAAAGCTCCACGTGTTAAATACATGCACCCACATGCAAAGCCTGTAACTATCACCTCAGGTAGCGCCGCACGTGAAGTTTACGTGGGCGCCAATGTGCAAACCACAGGAGCGCCTGTTCCCCTAATATTTAAACATAATAAAACAGCTAAGCTTTGTTAAAATTTTGTTGAGGCAGCGCTTCACGTGTCCCTCACAAGGGCGCCAGCGCCAATCTTATAGGATTAATCCTATGGTGGCGCCGCACGTTCTCCTCATATGGACGCCAATATGCAAAGCACATGAGCGCCTATCATAAATAAGAATTAAATTCTTAAGTGGCGCCCACGTGCACAAACGTGAGCGCCGGCGCCCAAATTAAAAGCAAGTAGAATTAAATTCTACATGGGGATACTTTCCTAAAAACTGGAATATTCTGTGTTAAACAGAGCCGTTGGATCAAAGATCCAATGGTGATAATAAATCATTAGATGATAAATTCTATTTGGGAAATATTTTCCTTTTATATATGGAAAGATCTTCTCTAATAGAGAATCTTGGATTTAAAAGCCAACTGTGATAAAAATATCACCAATTAAACCATCTGATAGAATTAAATTCTATAAGAGAGATCTTTTCTGTTAAACAAAATTAAATTCTATGGTTAGAAAAATATTTCCTAATCTTGTTAAACTAACAAGATATTCATATGATAGAATAAAATTCTATCTTAGGAAAATATTTCCTAATCTTGATAAACAAATATGAAGAATTTTCTCTATTAGATAGAATAAAATTCTATATTAAGAAAATATCTTCCTAATCTTATGATAGAATAAAATTCTATGTTAGGAAAATATCTTTCTGGTCTTATTAAAACTAACAAGATGTTCATATGATAGAATAAAATTTAATCTTGTTAAACCAACAAGATATTCATATGATAGAATAAAATTCTATTTTAGAAAAATAGTTCATAATCTTGTTAAACAAACAAGAATTTTTTTCTGTTAAACAGAAAGCCTTTGGATTAAAAATCCAACGGTGAATAAAATTCACCGATTGATCTAAAAGATCATTTTGATTGATCATGAAATCAATCATGATCTTTCAATGAGAGATTTTCTCAACAAATTGATTTTTCTCTTCTCCTATAAATAGGAGCAAAAATATTAATCAAAAAAAAGAGGAGGAGCAAAAAAGGAGACCCCCCATAAACTTCTGTAAAAAATACAGAAGGCTCTAAAAACAACAGAGAATTTAATTCTCTTAAAGAAGAAGATCTCCCTCCTAAAAGCCCTGGGTAAAGAAAAAAGAAGAGATCAAAATATCTTTTTTACCTAACATACCATATCTAAGGGGTTAACCCTTTTAAAAGAACTTAGTTCTTTCTCTGGATCTGAGATCCATAAGACAAGTCTTCCACAAGTGGAGAATTTAATTCTCATCGGGAAGATCTTGTTCTTGAGAATAAAAAATTCAGAGATGAAAAAAATTGAAAAGAAAGAAGATGGAGTTCATAATACTCCAGGAACTTAGTTCCTTCAAATCAAGAACTTAGTTCTTTAAAGAACCCGATCCAAGATCCTCAAAATAGTGATCTTGGTGATCTTTAATGGTCAAAACACCATTAAAAGAGGTTTAACCTTTCTGAAAACATGAACATGGAAAACATGGAGTTCATAATACTCCAGGAACTTAGTTCCTTCAAATCAAGAACTTAGTTCTTAAAGAATATGATCCCAAATCCTCAAAATAATGATTTTGGTGATCGTTAATGGTCAAAATGCCATTAACAGAGATTTAAGTTATCTAAAAATATCAACAGAGATCAATTCTCCAAAAGAACTCAGCGCCTCACGTGAAAAGCACGTGAGCGCTCAAGGCCAAGTTATATAGTGCTTCACGCGAAACACACGTGAGCACCGGGAAAATTTAGTGCTTAGCACTATTGGAGCGCCTCACGTGAAATACACGTGAGCGGCACAAAAGTTGGTGCTTAGCACTATTGGAGCACCTCACGTGATATTCACGTGAGCGCTATATGCATCTAAGTGCTTAGCACTGCTGGTGTTACAGAAACCCAATCTTAGCTCAAATTGGCTAAGCTTATATTCATGATATCCAAACTAATCTTAGTCTCAAACATGACTAATGATCTCTCATTGATGATATCCAAAACGATATTCATCCCATATCTCTTAAGGTAATCTTAGTATCAAATAAGACTAATGATTCTTAGATGATCCACCATGATTTTTTCCCTCAAATACGGGATTTGGTTCAAGGGTACATCTCTCCACACCTCTGATATATGTCGTTGTAATTCCTCAACGTCTTCAGAGAGGTGGTGGGTCCCGACAACCAACAACTCTTTTCTCATCCCAACTTGATGTAAAACTTCATCAAGACTGGGAATGATATATCCCATATTGATGCACTTCCAAATTGGCGTGAACACCTCAAATCGGATCGCACTCCAAATTAGGTGCATTCCATGTCACCATCATTCACTCCACCACGTAACAAATACATATGCACGCAAGTTGAATATTGGACTGAAATATCCTTAAACTAACATTCGTCCCTAAAATGGGAATGTTGGACCGAAATGTCCTTAAACTAATCTTCGCCCCCAAACACGGCGATAATGGACTGAAATATTCTTAAACTAATTTTAATCCCAAATAGGGGAACATTGGACCGAAATGTCCTTTAACTAACATTCGTCCCAAACAGGTAATGTTGGACCGCAATATCCTTAAACTAATATGTTTTGCCCTGCGGACTGTCTCCATAATGACTACCGTATACTATCCATAGGCTATTCATATATGATCTAATGATCAGTTGAGCCTATATGCTCACGGCACATAAATTGATCTTAGTCTTAAATATGGTTAATGATCCTTAGATCAACCCAAATATCCACTGAACCGATGGATCTCACAAATGTGAAATTTGTGTCCTAAGTTCATTCTCGTTGGCAAACCAAGCTACCAACGTGGGTCCCGTCAAGCAAAATTCTTGACCTAAACCCAAATCTCAAATATACGGATTTGGACTAATCCGCGCCCTACGGGCAACGACATAAATTAGTCTCCGTATACAATCCACGAGAAACCAAAACAAACAAAAACACACACGACACGAAGTGAACTTCCGGAGCAGGAGAAAGTGGTTATCGCAATGCGGTAGCGTAATTAACTGCAGGGGATTGCGCCTGCAGGGAAGAGCGTCCCCACAATCAAAAACCCTTCTTAAAATGAGGGGGAATCTGATAAAGTCTGCTACAATGGTCGCGTCTGTCCAAACCTTTGATATATGGTGCCATAAATCAACTTGGTATCTTCGGAGAGGTGGACGGATAAATACAAATAGCATCTTCCCCCAAATTCAGGCAAGACGATCCATCCCAGTTCGTCTCTGTTTTCGATGGTGAACTGTGACAAATCTATTGACAGAAGAAAATGAGCGGCGAGTGGAGTTTTCATAGGCTTGGCATCACGCATGCTAAATCTCTCTAAAACCTTTTTGATGTATTTCTGTTGAGAAAGAAACAACTTTCCTTGTCACCCATTTCTGCGAACTTCCATTCCCAAAATTTTCTTCGCCGTACCCAAATCTTTCACCTCAAACTCTTGACTGAGTTAAGATTTCAGCTTCTCAATTTCGGACATGTCTTTAGTTGCAATCAACATGTCGTTGTTCCCGCCAAAAAATTTCTGCGCAAAAGAGTCCAAGGTATCAAATAGCAGCGATACGCTTAAGAAAATGGGAACCAGTATCTTCCGGGCTATTTTTTTTTGACAAACTCCCGAATGAGAAATAGATAAATTCTGATGGTATCGAAAGCGGCTCGAAAAACCCTTCGATTTGATATATTATGGGCCTCGTAATTCATTCGGGATCAAAAGTTATGAGGAATTACGTGTCCACACGTGATGGACTTTTAAGAACCCACTGGAGGAGTTAAAAAATATAATAAAAACTCAGAAAAGACCCCAATGGGGCATCACGTGCTCACACGTGACCATGGGTCACGTGCAGACACGTGATGGGCTTTTAATTCCTCTAAAATAATAAATAGAATTAAATTCTAAAATCTGTTCCCTGATTAAAAATCAGGAATCACGTGCTCACACGTGACCAATGGTCACGTGTTGACACGTGATGGTTACAACTGAAGCGTAAGTAAACACTGAGAAAAGGACTCAATTGGGGGTCACGTGGCAACACGTGACTGGCTGTAAAAGCCTTGCTGTTCAACAGAATTAAATTCTGAAAAAAGATCATTTAAATCTTTTGAAATAGAATTAAAATTCTAAAAGCTTCTAAATCTTTCCAAATGGAAAAGGATTATGGGGACCGTTGGATTAAAGATCCAAGGGTGATTAAAAATCACCAATTTATGGAAAAATCTTGGACTTGGAAAGATTTCCCCCCTAAATCTGACCGAGATAACAAATGGATATCTTTGGATTTAAAATCCAATGGTGAATAAAATTCACTTAACAATCTAAAGGCCCAGATTAATGATGAATGCAAATCAAATCTCTCAACATACAAATCAAATCTCTTAATGAGAGATTTGCTAAACAAATTGATTCTCTTCCTTCTCCTATAAATAGGAGCCAAGAAGAGAAGAGAAAGGATCTACCTTGGAAAGGGAAGAAATAGAGAGAGGTGAATTTAATTCTCTGCAAAAGAAAAACCCTAGGTGAGAAAAGGGAAAAGATTAACTTCAAAAAGAGAATTTAATTCTCAAAATTCAAGAGTTTAACTCTTATATAAAAAAAAAAGAAGAACTTAGTTCTTCTTCTGGTTGAAGATCTGTACAGAACACATCTCCCCATAGGATGAGAATTTAATTCTCATCGGGTTGAGATCCTGCCATGCAGATCCTAAACTTAGAAGGAGAATTGAGTTTTGAGAATTTAATTCTCCTAAAACAAAACTAGGGTTTAACCCTAATAAAGAATTTAATTCTTTTACATATCTGGGAATTTAATTCCTTTGAAAAGAAATCAGGGTTTTATCCTAAATAAGAATTTAATTCTTTCACGATAGGAATTTAATTCCTCCAAAATCATAATTAGGGTTTAACCCTACAAAGAATTCAATTCTTAAAAGATCTCTGTTCATGAAAAGAACTAGGGTCACGTGCCCCCACGTGACCCTTGAAAAGATCCCCTGCAAAGAACTTTGAAGCATCACCCCACGTGCTCCCACGTGACTCCCAGAACGCAGAAAGAAAAAGCAAAGGGAATGAAAGCTTTGGGCGCTCTCACGTGTTATTACGTGACCCCTCAGCAAATTCTTTAACAATTGGCGCACAGATCCCTATCACGTGCCAACACGTGATGCTCTAAAATAAAAATAAAAGTGTTTAACACTTATTCGCAGATTTGAGGATAAAACAAAGGAGACATGGCTCCGCATTTAGGGCGCCCTCACGTGTCACCACGTGACCCCTAACGAGCATTCCAACAGACCAGAGCGGGGGCCTCCATCACGTGCTCACACGTGATGGCCGTCAGAATTAAAAGAGTTAAAACACTGATCTGCAGAATAAGATAAGGGAAATCAGGGCGCTCTCACGTGTCCACACGTGACCCCTCTCCCCTTAGTGTTTAACACTAATCCGAAGACTTTGTCCTCAGTGATTAACACTGATTTTCTTAGTGTTTAACACTAATTTGGAAAACTCTATTTGCAGTGTTTAACACTGATTTGCTTAGTGTTTAACACTAATTTGAAAACACTGTTCCCAGTGTCTAACACTGATTTGCTTAGTGTTTAACACTAATTTAAAAACACTGTTCCCAGTGTTTAACACTGATTATCTTTTAGTGTTTAACACTAACTTGCTATCTTATTCCCAGTGTTCAACACTGTTGGTTTCTAGTGTTTAACACTAGCTTTAGCCCAATTGGCTAAGTTTCTAGAGGCAAAGCCTCTCCTTCAATGGACCAACAGAGGGCCAATGTTTCAAACATAATTGGACTTAGCCCAAATTGGCCATAAGTCCTCAAATCATCTTGAACTGAGCGCATCTGCTCTTTCAACCAACTCATTGGTTCGAGGGTACATCTCTGAACTCCTCTGACATTTGTCGTTGTAATCCTTCAACGTCGTCAGAGAGGTGACGGGTCCCGACAACCACACATCAACACGGACTGTGGGGTCCTTAAACTCATGGACTTATGCGTCCTTAAACCAAGATACGGACTGTGGGGTCCTTAAACCCGCGGACTTATGCGTCCTTAAACTAACGGACTAATGCGTCCTTAAACACACCCATATGGACTGTGGGGTCCTTAAACCCATGGACTTATGTGTCCTTAAACTACCAATGGACCACCATGTCCCTAAACTGGCATTGGACCACTATGTCCCTAAACTGGCAATGGACCACCATGTCCCTAAACTGGAACAATAGAGCCCCCAAATGCTCTTTTGTCGGATCTAAACGATCCCGTTAAGTCGATCTTAGTCCCAAACTGGACTAACGTATCCTTAACAACCGTTTAAGTTGATCTTAGCCTCAAATATGGCTAATGTATCCTTAAACGTTCAAACAGACTTTAGTCCCAAATTGGACTATGAATCCCCCCAATCAACTCATTGGTTCAAGGGTACATCTCTGAACTCCTCTGACACCTGTCGTTGTAATCCTTCAACGTCGTCAGAGAGGTGACGGGTCCCGACAGCCATACATGCAATGGACCACTATGTCCCTAAACTGGAACAATAGAGTCCAAATGCTCTTTTGTCGGATCTAAACGATCCCGTTAAGTTGATCTTAGTCTCAAATTGGACTAACGTATCCTTAACAAACGTTTAAGTTGATCTTAGCCTCAAAAATGGCTAACGTATCCTTAGACCAAAACCCCAAACCCAAATCTAAGAAAATACGGATTTGGACTAATCCACGTCTTACGGGCGACTACATAAATTAGTCTCCGTATACAATCCACGGGCAACCACAAACAAAACAAACACCCACGACATGAAGTGACCAGCTGGAGAAGGAGAAAGTTGTTACCGCGATGCGGTAGCGTAATTAACTGCAGGGGCTTGCGCCTGTAGGGAAGAGCGTCCCCACAATCAAAAACCCCTCAAACGAGGGGGAATCTAACGAAGTCTGCTACAACGGACGCATCCGTCTAAACCTTCGATACCTGGTGCCATAAATCAACTTGGCATCTTCGGAGAGGTGGACGGATAGCACCAATTAGCATCTGCCCCGAATCTCAGGCGAGACGTCATGTCTCGGCCGCCGTTCGGAGGGGAACAGTCGTCAATGTATAAAATTGAAAGTATGTCTTAGCATGTCGTCAACATCCCCACCTTATCGCCATCAACCCCATCTCCTCGTCATCACCGCCCTCACCTCCTCTTCCTCCTCGAGACCTCGCCGGAGCTCCAAACTCCCATGACCAAGAACCCACCTTCAAACCCTCTCGCCATTGCCGCTCCTCGTCGTCGCCGCCCCTAGCGTCGTCGTCGTCCTCTCCCCTTCCTCGCCATCACTTCCTCCTCCTTTCCCGAAGACCACCAAGCTCCTAACCCAAGACCCGACGCCAAGAACCCATCACCCTCGTCTCCGACCTCGTTGCCGGAACCCGACCACCACCATCACCCCATCACCTTCCTTATCGTCTCCCCAGCAACCCCAGAGCACCACCACCACACCCTCTTCTCCTCCTCTGCTCATTCCCCGATCACTTTCAAAACCCCATCGCCCACCCGCCTCGTCGTCACCTCGCCGTAGACCTCCTCTTCCCTATCCTTGCCCTCGCCCAGTCCAGAGAACCCTAGCAACCCCCAACAGCCACCTCCTATTCTTCTTCTTCTTTTATTCTTATTCTTCTTTCTTTTCTTTTCTTTCTGATCGTCTCGTCGGAGTTGCGCACGTCGCCGATGATCCAGACGACCCAGTCACCGTCGTCGTCCAGCCCAGTTACCACGTCACGCAGCTGCTCAGCCAGGTCAAGTCCTGCGTGCGTAAGTTTTGCATCGTGACTTTATTTCGGCGTTGGAGCATAACATCCATATCTTAACCTGAGATTCGATCAGACAAGTTCTAAACTTGCAATATGCTATTTTGATTATATCGATATTTATATGCTTGACTATAGTACATACGTTTTGATATTCAACAAGTAGTACCAAGTTAAAGTTTTATAGTATCCGTCTGTATCCATACTGATAATGGGTTATCCAGTTGCATGCCGGAATATCACGATATTATTATAATACTATATCAGTTCGGTATTGTAGTTTGCAATATACATGGTAATGGACATATAACTGTTATTACAGATAGATACATATGCATCCTGGCATTAGCTGCGTTTACCGTGTTTCGATATTGGTTACAGTTTTACATTTGGTGTCTATTCTGGTTTAAATACATTGCATGACATGTTTACGACACACAACCAGACTTGTTACCTGGGTCTTAATACTGATGCTAACAATTCTGACTTGTTGTCCCGACGGACGTGACTTGTTGTCTACATAAGCAAGACCTGTACCTGCTTGATCCTGTGTTAGCATTAGATTTATATCATCAATACCTGAATTGAACACAAAACCTTGGGGGTAAGGGGAAATCAATAATGAAAACCAACTTGTAACTCAACAGTTCGATACCTAGATACTGATCAATCTTTACGGGCTCGGCCAGCCCCGGAATGATGCTGCTGACATCATTCATCTATACATGTTACCTGTTTATTGCTTAGCGGTATGTCTCGGATTCAGCCCGAGAATCTTGACCGTGGTCCTGGGCACACACGGGATACTACTGAGTTACATCGATGATTCTATTAAATTGATTTCAAAGACTTGTAAAATAGATAACCTAGAAGCACAGACTTTAGGATACACATCACATACATACACCCGATTGTTTTATACCTGTGTTTATTGTTTATATTCATGTTTAATCATATCATCCTATCCTGGTTACTACTATTATTTTGATATTATGATGCACTGACGTCTGGGTTTTGCATGGCCCAGTTCCTCCGACTTTATAGCAGGCAGATCAGGAGTATTTTAGTAAGCAAGCCGAGCAATAAGGAGTTAGATGTTTAGTTTAGAGATGCTTAGTTTCTTTTATTTTCGTAGTTTTATTTTTATTTATATGAGCCCATAAGGGACGTGATCCAGAGATTGTTTATTTAGATATTGATTCGTTTCCGATATATGCATTTCTTAATTTTATTTACTGTGGCAGATGGACATGTGTTAGCTAGATTTTATTTTACTGTTCTTGATATCTACTTGACAGCCGTAATGTGACTATAGGGGGATTATTCATAGCCATAGGTGGCATGGTTGGCTCTGTCACGTGCCGTATTTACGTATTTTGGGAAGTGGGGCGTGACACCACTTGAAGAATGGAACGAGCTTGCTCGAAGTTTTCGTCGTCGAAGATGATCCACCTTGAGGCAACTCACACTCAAGCTCACACTTCACTAATCAAGCTATTAGTGAAAAGATCAAGCTATACTAATTTGCTAGAGTAGTATAGGTTGATAAAGTAGGAATTTAGCTCACTAAAAATATTTCTTTCTTTTTCTTTTTCATTTTCTTAACCTAGAAAGAAAACTATAGAGAGAGCAAGAAGAAGATGAACTTGGAGTTATGCGTGAACCATTGAGGATAAGATGAGATCAAGAGAGTGATAAATATCTTTATGAATAAAACAAGAAAAAAAGATGAGTCATGGCTTCTCCATGCTTCTCCAAGCACCTAAAAAATGACTCATTTTTCTTTTCTTTAATTTATAAAGTTTTATCATTATTTTTACTCAAATGTGATTCTTACACATCCTAGTTCTATGTATCATCAATCATGATACAAAATAATATATATATATATATATCAAATTATTAAATAAATATTTGATTCAATAATCCGGTTATATCATATATAACCCGGCTAATATAAAATATACAAATATATATATATATGACATTAACCGGGTTATATATGATATAACCGGATTATTGAATCAAGTGCTGATTTAATATATATATATATATATCAAATCATTGAATCAATACTTGATTCAATAATCCGGTTATATCATATATAACCAGGCTGATATAAAAAACGCCAGACTAGAATACGGTATCATATACTTGTATTTAATCAAGCTCCCATACATATCTCCATACGTGCCCTACTTCGTTTCGCTTGAACTAGGAAATCTCTATGTGAGACTCTAAAGACTTGCCAATACGCTAGCAATAGGTAATGATCATATCAAAGACTTACAAGTCGTCAGCGGTACTAGCTGGACGTAACGGCTACCCAGGTATTGAACGAATAGAAGATCAACAAGCAAACTTGTCCAAACTTGTAACGAACTGTATAATTTTTTAAAAAAGTTAATGTACATAATGGAGTTTGTTAACGTGAGTACAAGTTATAAATTAAATTTGTTTAAGAACAACAAGAAACAATTTGTAGCTCACTGGTAAAACTTTTGCACTGCTGTGACATAGCCCCTGTTTTCGAATCCCATCAGCCACATATATTTTTATTGATTTTTGTTTTAAACTTTTTGGAAGCTCAAAAGTTTACACGTGCAATACATGTAAAAATGAAAAGTCAGATAAAACAAACATGTGAAAAATATTGTGTACACAGCCAGGTACACGTGGCACCAATCCCACCCCTATCTCCTTTAGATGGCCGGCGAGATCGGGCCTAGGGCCGGCACCGCCGGGCCCCCCGTAGGGGATAGTCCCCATTTTCTGCACACCTAACCCTTGGCCTACCCCCACTATCCCAGTACTGTTTGTTTTTCCTGAATTTATCCAGAGAATTTAAATTCCCCCTTTAATCCTATTTTTAATGCATTTTTAATTCTCTCTTCAATTCCAAAACCCTAATTTTACCCTATAAATACAACCCCATACCCCAGCCCTCTTCATTCTGAAATCCCTTGTCAAAAATTCTCAAAATTTTCTAAGTTAAAGAAGAGTACAAGTGGAGTTAGCCTTAGTTCCATTTCCGGTAAGGATTCGAGGCACTTCCGGCGACTCCGCGACTCCACGAAACTATCAATTTCTTTCTATACCTCTCCTCTAATTTTGTAGCAAGTAAGTCTTATCTCTCTTCTCCTCTTCCTATATTAAAATGATCTCTTTTCAAAACATGTCGGTAAATGGAATATTACCGGCTTTTGTTTCTAAAACTTTGAAAACTATATTTTTCCTAATAACCACTCATCCATATCATTATACCTTGCTTGTTAATCATTTAATAATATTTTGAAACACGTTTCACTTTAAAACTCCATGTAAAATAATTTTATTTAAGCTTTTACAGTTAAATACCATGAAGTTTACACACGACATCCTTTAATACTTTTGCTTAGCATACCTTTAGAAAACCTCACGAGGTAATGACCTACCTCTCACCTACACACATCTTGACATAGCACGATTCTCTTGAAACCAATATCTTGTGACAAAATACGACTTTTCAATAAAATACCTTGAACTATATAAAAACTCATTTTCTTGTAAATAGTATTTAAAATTCCTTGTGATTATACCTCTACAACCCATTTTGGGGAACCCTCTATTGGATAGTACGGATTATCGTACATCCACGGGCTAGTAGGGCGAGATGCAGACCTCCTCACGGAGCATACGATCTCGATGGAATTTTAATACAGTTTTTAAGAAAAACGAGAATTTCTTTTTAATAATAAAAATTAACTTTTAATAATTATATAAATATTATTAAACCATCTATTTTTAATATATAACAAAATTCCATGTTTCCTAGAATATAAAAAAATTACAAGTTTCATGAAAATACAATCAAGAATCAATACAAGTCAAACTTTATATTAAAATACCTTGAACTATTCAAGTTATGTATATATTCACTAACATACCTCGTTCTATAAATTTTACATCCATGAAAACCCTAAATAACATAAATAAATACTTGAGATTTATTTTGAAAGTATATTTAAAATATTTTTCATAAAACCCCCTCAAGTTATATTAAATTATAATAAGGACCCTAGTAAATATAGGTTTAAGCGGGAACAATTCTCTTGAGCTTCAAGGAGCCGGAGAAAGTTGACGCTTGCCTATTTAAGCTAGAAAACTAAAACGGGGTTATCAATGGTAATTGTCTTGGAAAAAGACACAAATCCTGCAGTTCAGTGCAGCAGTTACCGATAACACCAAAATCTAATTCAGGATTCAAATCTGTTTAAGTGTCTGACTCAATCCGAGTCTCAGTCTAATCTGAATACAATCCAAACATGAATCCAACTCCAATCCAACATGAATCCAATATATGCTTGAACTTGAACATGAATACCAGAACAATATCAACATGACTTGACTTGACCGAACCATGGCTATATCTTGAACTTGACTACATGACTACCGTTTACATCCAGAATCTATTTACATGAACAACTTATACCACGGTCTCGGTAAGTCTGATAATTACAAATCAATATAATCAATACAATATACACTACGGGGTTTTAATAGGGTAGACTGGTACGGAATGTATTAGAAGTGGAACGAGATGGTCATTAAAAGGTACTACATGAACATTCGTGCCGTTGTCTGGTAGTTTTGTCGACGGGGCCTTGTACTATGGGTTACCATAGTCCACGGGATAAGTTGGATTCCTCTCGTATACACTGATACCTTCTGTACCAAGTGTAGGGTTACTAGGCACTATCACAAGGCTCATAAGGCATCAACCATGCCAAATCTAAATTTTTTCAAGTGCCGAACAACCTAAAGTGAGGATCTTTGCTAGATAATTAAGGTTAATAAAACATGTAAACATCTTTACATCTAAGAGAGAGAGATTACAACCTTTTTAGTCCGCTCCTTCGCTTCATAAGCTCCGAGTAGTAGTCCCTTCATCGCGATCCATGAACTGTCGGACTCTAGAGAGGCTCCACAAGCCGAATGATTCATGCTTGCTTGAAGTCTTCTTTTTCGAAGATGATCTACCTTGAAGAATCTTTAACTCAAGCTCTCACTTCTCTAATCAAGTATTAATGAAGTAAACACCCTAATCTAAGTGGCTAGAATAGATGAGAATGATGAAGTAGGAATTTAGCTCCTTTTTGTTTTCATTTTCTCACTTTAATTCATCACTTTACAAAAAGCTAGAAAGCTTTTTCAAGAGGAAGAAAAAGAAGAAATCTATTTGTGATGAATAATGAAATTGTTCTATGGTTACAAATCAACCATGGGTTAATCATGAAGACTTAACCCTTGTAGAGAATGAACTAGGGTAAAGGGTTTGGGTTGGGTTAAGAAAATATCTACACAAAAATATCTAAGCTTAAAACAAAAATAAAGCTTCTAGAAGCTTCATGAAAAAGCTAACCCAAATCAAACCCTAACTATGTTTAATCTCCACAAATCATGTTGTATTTGTAATCATAACTTGTTACAATATTATATATCACATATATAATATATTTTTGTAAAAGAAAATAATACAATTAACATATATCGCATATATATCAATGTATTATCCGGTGAGAAAATGAATCAATAAAGTGAGCTTATATTAGATAATGTAATGTAATACATCACATATATAATTATACATTAAATTATCGAATCAACACTTGATCCGACAATCCGGCTATATTGCATATAACCGACTAATATATCATGTACCGATTCATCGAATCAACACTTGATTCGATGACCCGGCTATATCACATATACCCGACCGATATCATATATCGCGAGAATAGAATACGGTATCTCATATCGTATTATTCTCGGTCCCGCACATATCACATATGTGCTCCTACTCCGTTTTGCCTGAGTCAAGAAACCTCTGTGTAGGACTCTAAAGAATCGTCAATACGCCGGCAGTAGGTGATGATCATATTAAACACCCACAAGCTGCAAGCGGTCAGCTAAACGTAACAGCCACCCAGGTATTGAGCGATCAGAAGATCAATAAGCAAGCCTGTACATTCTCCTGTGAATCCAATCAGTAACACTACCATACAGTCCGATCTCTTCGTCTGATATGTCGCATATCAAGTCTAGGGGTGGTAAATGTCAGACCCCAGTAACCGATAAGTCGTGTCGATGTGAGGCTCATGACAGGTCGAGAAACTACTGATAACACTTACCAGTAGCACTCTATATCAGCCCTAACCAGGGACTTCCAGTTATAGCCAATCGAACACTGCACAACATCAACTCCCTATACCGGGAGAGACGATTCCCCTCCTATCGCTCATTGCCTCCATGTGATTCGGGACTGTACCCAAAAGCCACCGTTTTGCATGCCCTCTTGGACATGGTAAGGTAGAAATCAAAACACAGTGGGAATCACACAAGACTCTATGACGATCTCGGGTCTACAGACTAACCTGTACCAGTATCACCGAAGAACTGCTATATGACGATAGGTATATTACCATCTAGGAGTTCTCGGCGAGTCCGTTCAGTGTGTCCAGTCTCCACTGAGCACCCGAACACCATCTTTGATGTCAAACACCAATGGATATGGGATCATCCATCGCCCATCATATGGGTCAAGATGCGTATACGCTAGTCTACTCTGGTGTATCGATACCCTGTCTCGATACACCCTCGACTAGGAACAGTTATAAGATGTACTTGTTGACTACCCTGTCCCCACTAGTATGATCTCATCATAGTCCCAGTAGTCGAGTACATATCCCAAGGGCTTTATCAACATGTGAGAGTAAGACAGTAAACTAATACAAGTCAACTTGTTAAGACAAAGTGAAACTAAATAGCATACTATCATGTCGAGCAAGAAAGTCCTCTTTATATATATCCAAGCATCCATTATAATATACATCATATGTACAACAATGGCCTCTAGGGCATATATATAACTAACAATCTCCCACTTGCACTAAGGCCATCTGTTGTAGTATCTTATACCCAACATCCTGAAGAGTCTCTCAAACTGTGTCTGGAGAATGGCCTTCGTGAGTGGATCCGCAGTGTTGTCCTTCGTATCAACTCTCCTGACCTCGATCTCCCGGCGATCAACTATCTCCCGGATCAGGTGATACCGCCTCAGAATATGTTTGGACTTCTGATGGGACCTGGGTTTCTTGGCCAAAGCCACAGCTCCATTGTTATCACAATACAAAGGTATTGGATGCTCAATGGATGGAACCACACCAAGCTCAGTAATGAACTTCTTCATCCAGACAGTCTCTTTTGCAGCATCGTTGGCAGCGATGTATTCAGCCTCCATCGTCCAGTCTGCAACGGTTTCCTGTTTGGAACTCTTCCAACACACCGCCCCTCCATTGAGGGTAAAGACAAATCCCGAGTGCGACTTAGAGTCGTCCTTATCACTTTGGAAGCTCGAATCGGTAAAGGACTCCACCTGGAGTTCTCCGTTACCATACACCAAGAACATCTCTTTAGTCCTTCTCAAGTACTTGAGAATGTTCTTCACAGCTATCCAGTGACTCTCTCCAGGATCTGCTTGATACCTACTCACTATACTTAGTGAGTATGCTACATCGGGTCTGGTACATAGCATGGCATACATGATAGAGCCTACTGCCGAAGCATAGGGTATCCCTTGCATGCGAGCTCTTTCTAAATCATTCTTGGGAGACATCTTTTTGGAGAGAGTGAGTCCAGAGATCGTGGGTTGGTTACCGCGCTTGGATTCTTCCATACTAAACCACTTTAGTATGGTGTCAATGTACCTGGATTTGGACAATACCAGTATCCGTTTAGATCTATCTCTATAGATCATAATTCCCAGTATGCAGGAGGCATCACCAAGATCTTTCATTGAGAATCTTTGTGATAAGAAGAGCTTGACCGATTGCAGCATAGGAACATCATTTCCTATCAAGAGTATGTCATCGACGTATAATACGAGGAAGACAACCTTACTCTCTGCAACCTTTTTATATATACAAGATTCATCTACATTTTTGATGACATCAAACTCTTTGACTACAACATCAAAGCAGATGTTCCAACTCCGCGATACCTGTTTTAACCCGTAGATGGATTTAAGCAGCTTGCACACCTTTCCGCTGCTCCCATTGTCTATGAAGCCCTCTGGCTGAGTCATGTACACGCACTCTTCTAAATCACCATTTAGAAAGGCGGTCTTAATATCCATCTGCCAGATTTCGTAGTCATGGTATGCAGCAATGGCAAGTAGGATCCGGATGGACTTAAGCGTAGCTACTGGAGAAAAGGTTTCGTCATAATCCACACCTGGTCGTTGACGAAAACCCTTTGCAACAAGTCTAGCTTTGAAAGTCTCCACTTTTCCATCTACACCAAGTTTCTTTTGAAAGATCCATTTGCTCCCAATGGGTTTTACCCCTTCAGGAGCAACTTCCAAAGTCCATACTTTGTTGGTGTACATGAATTCCATCTCAGATCGCATTGCATCCAGCCACTTCACAGAGTCACCACTCGTGATGGCCTGCTCGAAACTAGTCGGGTCATCATCTTCCATGATGCAATCCTCACTCCTACCATCAACGAGAAAACCGTAGTATCTTTCAGGTGGATGAGAAACCCTACTAGATCGGCGGAGAGGCTGAGGTTCGTCAGGTACTACTGAAACATCTGGTTCCATTAAATCTTCAGTTATAGTTTGTGGTGCTGGAACTTCTTCCAGCTCTACCTCTTTGCCACTAATTTCTTTTGCAAGAAATTCCTTTTCTAAAAAGGTGGCATGTTGAGCAACAAACACCTTTTGCTCCTCACTGTGGTAGAAGAAATATCCATAAGAATTCTTCGGATATCCCACAAACTTGCAAAGAACTGATCGTGCCTCGAGTTTGTCCGGATTTTGCCTTTTGACATAGGCTGGGCAACCCTATATCTTAACTCATTTAAGATACGATCTCTTCCCACTCCATATCTTATATGGTGTGGTAGGTACAGATTTAGACGGAACTTGATTCAATAGGTATGCCGCTGTCTAAAGCGCATAACCCCAGAAGGAAATAGGTAACTCAGCATTGCTCATCATAGAGTGCACCATATCTAATAGGGTGCGATTCCTCCACTCCTATACACCATTGTGCTGTGGTGTATAAGGAGGAGTAAGCTGAGAGAGAATCCCATTCTCTTTTAGATAGTCTAGGAACTCATTGCTCAAGTATTCTCCTCCTCGATCAAATCGAAGGATCTTAATACTTTTGCCCGTTTGGTTCTCTACTTCTTGCTTATATTCCCTGAATTTCTCAAAATCTTCAGACTTGTGTTTCATCAGGAACACATGTCCGTATCTTGAGAGATCATCAGTGAATGTAATGAAGTAGGAAGAACCGTTCCTGGCATGTGTAGACATGGGTCTACATACATCACTATGTATCAGCCCTAAGAGTTCTGTAACTCTTACTCCGTGTCCACTAAACGGAGTTTTGGTCATCTTGCCTTTGAGACATGACTGGCAAGTACCATAAGATGATAATTCGAACGTATTCAGATATCCATCCTTATGTAACTTAGCTAGTCGTGTCGTATTGATGTAACCTAGTCTACAATGCCATAAGAAGGATTCGTTCATTTCTGAACTTTTCCTCTTGTGTGCGTTTTGTATATTAAGTATTGTAGTTTGGTTGAGAACGTACATGCCATTATTTAACGATCCTGATCCTATCAACTTTTGATTTAGGAATATATTCATAACATTATCCTGTAGTACAAAACTATATCCTTCTTTATTCAATAAAGAAACTGATATAATATTGCATATCAGGGTCGGAATGTAATAGCACTCGTTCAGAACCAATGTATTACCATTTGGTAACACAAGGTGATATTCGTCAACTGCTTTGGCTGCAACATTTGCACCATTCCCTACTGTTACGGAATGATCACCCATTCCTAGTTCTCTACCTTTACGTAGCCTACGTAACATATTACATATGTGGGATCCCGATCCGGTATCTAATACCCAGGACGTAGAGTGAACTGTGAAACAGTTCTCAATAACTAACACACCTGAAGAAGATGCATCAACATGCTCGTTCTTCGTTTGGGCGGCATGAGAATCCAGATATTCTCCTATTCCCTGCTCAGTCTTATAACACTTATAAGAAAGAACGGGACCAACGTTCCCCTGCTCAGTATAATAAGCGGGTTCAGTCAATACATCCATATTATTATCTTGATTAAGGCCTGACATGGTCGCTACCTGGAGAGAGAGAGAAGAAAACACTTTAGCGTATGCTCTTGCAAGATTAGATTGGTTATAATCTTATCTAATCAGGATGGCTTCCACTGTTTTTATCAAATTTTCCTTCAAATCCTAAAAAGAAAAACTAGCCGGGATTAATTACACTTTACAAGTTCGCCAATCTTTTAGCCAGACCAGTGTTGGTACTTTGAGGGAGGTTCCCCGTACTTTCGCACGGATCTAATTAAAGTAAACCTCTTTTTCCCAGAGGCATAACCTCGTTAACACCTTTCTAGTCACCTACTTGATCGGCTAATTGTCCTGTGTAAAACTCTCCCAGGAGTAACTTTTACTCGCAGTGGGTATCAGGATCCATCTATCTCATAGAAGGTATGCAATCTCATTGCAAATTTCAACACTTGAAATTCCCGATAATATTCTGCCCCTAACAATCTATGACCTTCATAAGGTCAACAAAGCATAAATCGCAAGTCAAGTTCGACTCGTCATTTTCCGATTGAATTAAACCCACCCGCATGACCCTTGATAAGGTCAACAAGGCCGTACGAATACCCTAATCCAATCACATCTCATGTTTTAGCAGATAAACATTAATTAGCTACCGTACACTGTGCCTTGACAAGGTCAACAAACGCAGCACGAATACTAAGTAGAATTTATCTGAAATGACGGAGGGCTGCGGCAGGTTTTTCAGAAAACCTATTGCGTAATGAACTTGATATCGTTGTAGAAACAAGTGATTTTGAAAAGAAGTGTTTTTGAGGCTTTTCTAGTTTCGCTAAAGAGGTCACTCCCGGTGAAGGGATCTCAGCTCTTTCCTCATCGAATAAGGTGCAAGGTATATCATATATACCGCTGTGCAAAGCCAGAACTATAGAAGCAATCAAAAACTAAACCGCGAGTTTGTAGCATCTGCCAGTTTTGCTAAAGAGGTCACTCCCGGTGAAGGGATCTCGGCTCTTCCTCATCGAATAAAGTGCAGGGTATATCATATATACCGCTGTGCAAAGCAAGACTGTAGTTACCCTTTTTATAAAGTTTTGATTCTACAACATCTTTTCAGGTTTCTTTTCTTTTATTAATCTCATTAATAAATCCCATCAGTTATACTTCCTGAGCATCACAGAAGAAACGAAATCAGTAATATTTATATATCATCATATATATATATAGTATAAGCATTCGTCTCAGGCAGCAATATGATCTCATCACAGAACATTGCAGCAGAAGACAACATATGAAATATTGGATATAGTAGGACGTCCGTGTTTTATTTCAAGCCTGTATAAAATACGGATTCCACGGTCGCGATGAATAGCCAAACCCACATCCCAAGACCCCTACGAGAGCGGCAAGTAACACTGCCAATTCTAGGGTTAAGAGACCCGGTCTCGACTCCTCGAGATGACCTCCCTCTGGACCCTAGAACCCGGTTACTTGTGCTCTCCTCCCGGGTCTACCTAATGCGGAAAAATAAATAATATACAATAGTGACATCATCCTCAACCCGGAAGTGCCCCAATAAAAGAATATTACATACAAATGAATTTTACATGAATGAAAATTAAAACTCTCATCTCACATAAAACTCCCGGCTATTCAGAACACGACGATCTAATATAACATATCACAGTAACAAATAATATCTCATATCATCAACGTAAGCAAGTATGCGTATCCCGATTGTCGTTGATGTATAGCAACGAAGCCGGCGATACACCACATACTACGCTTACGGTCACAGAAAAAAAGTGTAAAACTACAATATTTGGAATCCACAAATACTTTAGACATCTTAGATCCGAAATATCACATACTTCGCATTTCATGTCTAACTATATGAATTCCACATATTGTATCACATTCCAGATAAATAGACAATGTTAAACTTTCCGATCGAATAAACAAACACCCAAGATTTCCCAAATAGCTCAACACTTGAGCGGAGTTCAAAAATCCCAGAACATGTCACTGCGCCAATGAACCAGCCGTAGAAGGGTCAAACCAACGCCTCACATGTGGCAACGCTAAACTATCCCAAACCCTAGGGTTCAATGGCAGTTTTGACGGTCACATAATCGAGTTAAGGTTACGTTCTTCTAGAGGGTCCACAGATACGCTAGCATGATTTCCCGAAAGTTTTAAACAGAGGAAAAATCCAACACTTGAAAGTTTTCCGTCATGAAAAAAATGAGTTATTGATATCCGTTCGAACCTTTTAACACATTCTAAATTACCGGAAAAACTAAACGATGTTAAACTTTCCGATCGAATCAACGAATTCCAAAGATCTCCAGAAAACTCAACATTTGAGTAATATTAAAAATTCCCAGAAGCATGTAGTAATACCTACGGATGTTACCCAGAAACATCTACCCCTGATACCCAAGTACGGCAGCGGAACCGCCGCTAAAAGCCTGGTATAGCCGCGGTTCTGTGGCGACTTTAAGAAATTAGGGGTTCGTCTTTCACTGTTATCCATAGAATCACCTGCTTAATTTTCTGAGTATTTTTAATAAAGAAAAAACCATCTTTTAAAAAAATTTCCAGAGAGGGGGTCAAATATGACGTTTCGGGGTTCGATCGGACTTTTAACTTCGTCTACACGCCGCCTAATGCTCTAGTTAGGCTCTGATACCACTGTAGGGTTACTAGGCACTATTAAAAGGCTCATAAGGCATCAACCTTGCCAAATCTAAATTTTTTCAAGTGACGAACAACCCAAAGCGAGGATCTTTGCTAGATAATTAGGGTTAACAAAGCATGTAAATATCTTTACATCTAAGAGAGAGAGATTACAACCTTTGTAGTCCGCTCCTTCGCTTCATAAGCTCCGAGTAGTAGTCCCTTCGTCGCGATCCATGAACTGCCGGACTCTAGAGAGGCTCCACAAGCCGAATGATCCATGCTTGCTTGAAGTCTTCCTTTTCGAAGATGATCTACCTTGAAAAATCTTTAACTCAAGCTCTCACTTCTCTAATCAAGTATTAATGAAGTGATCACCCTAATCTAAGTGGCTAGAATAGATGAGGATGATGAAGTAGGAATTTAGCTCCTTTTTGTTTTCATTTTCTCACTTTAATTCATCACTTTACAAAAAGCTAGAAAGATTTTTCAAGAGGAAGAAAAAGAAGAAATCTATTTGTGATGAGTAATGAAATTGTTCTATGGTTACAAATCAACCATGGGTTAATCATGAAGACTTAACCCTTGTAGAGAATGAACTAGGGTAAAGGGTTTGGGTTGGGTTAAGAAAATATCTACACAAAAATATCTAAGCTTAAAACAAAAATAAAGCTTCTAGAAGTCTGTACATTCTCCTGTAGAAAATATCTACCCTTGTAAACAAGCTGCAAGCGGTCAGCTAAACGTAACAGCCACCCAGGTATTGAGCGATCAGAAGATCAACAAGCAAGCCTGTACATTCTCCTATGAATCCAATCAGTAACACTACCGTACAGTCCGATCTCTTCGTCTGATATGTCGCATATCAAGTCTAGGGGTGGTAAATGTCAAACCCCAGTAACCGATAAGTCGTGTCGATGTGAGGCTCATGACAGGTCGAGAAACTACTGATAACACTTACCAGTAGCACTCTATATCAGCCCTAACCAGGGACTTCCAGTTATAGCCAATCGAACACTGCACAACATCAACTCCCTATACCGGGAGAGACGATTCCCCTCCTATCGCTCATTGCCTCCATGTGATTCGGGACTGTACCCAAAAGCCACCGTTTTGCACGCCCTCTTGGACGTGGTAAGGTAGAAATCAAAGCACAATGGGAATCACACAAGACTCTATGACGATCTCGGGTCTACACACTAACCTGTACCAGTGTCACCGGAGAACTGCTATCAGACGATAGGTATATTACCATCTAGGAGTTCTCGGCGAGTCCGTTCAATGTACCCAGTCTCCACTGAGCATCCGTACACTATCTTTGATGTTAAACACCAATGGATATGGGATCATCCATCGCCCATCATATGGGTCAAGATGCGTATATGCTAGTCTACTCTGGTGTATCGATGCCCTGTCTCGATACACCCTCGACTAGGAACGGTTATAGGATGTACTCGTTGACTACCCTGGCCCCACTAGTATGATCTCATCATAGTCTCAGTAGTCGAGTACATATCCTAAGGGCTTTATCAACATGTGAGAGTAAGACAGTAAACTAATACAAGTCAACATGTTAGGACAAAGTGAAACCAAATAGTATACTATCATGTCGAGCAAGAAAGTCCTCTATCTCTATATCCAAGCATCCACTATAATATATATCATATGTATAACAATGGCCTCTAGGGCATAATATAACTAACACCAAGTTACAAACAACTACGTTAACATAACAAACAGATAATTTACCAGTTCTATTCTTTTTACTTGTCTAGTCTATTCTATCTGTTGGGACTTACCGAGTGCTAGTTTGCCGACGGCATTCATGTCTCTTCTTTTTTTGGAATGTTGTCAGGAGGACCCGACTCTCAAGAGATCGAGACTAGCCAGGACGATTTGGAGCAGTTTACAGAGGAGTCAGAGTTCTACTTCCCACTTGTACTTACTTTTCTTTCAGTTCATATGCTACTGTTTAGGCATTACTTTCCATCATTGTATTTTCCTTTTCAAAAGCAGTTGTAATGTAAAGTTAAATGTTAATAAAAGTTGTTGTTTATATTACATCTCTTGTCATTCTTGTGCTTTTATTTATATATTGCTTATTTACGCTTAGCGTGTTTACTTCTGAGTAAATACGTCGCGGCCTCGTCACGACTCCTTCCCCGTACACTGGGAAGCGGGGTGTGACAAAACTTCTGTAGAGTCTATAAGTAACATTTACCGTACAGTCCGGTCACTTCGTCTGATATGTTGCATATCGAGTCTGGGGGGGTGTCACGCCCCGCTTCACAGTATACGGAAGCGGAGACGTGGCGGGCCACAACGTATTTACTAAGAAATAAATACGTTAAGCGTAATTAAGGAATATATATAATGCATAAGAAATGACAAGAGATATAAAATAAACGGAAACTTTTATTAACATTCATCTTTACAATACAACTGCTTTGGAAAGGAAAGATACAATGATATAAAAGTAATGCCTAAATAGTGGCATACAAAATAAAAGTAAGTACAAAGAAAGCTAGTAGTTTTGCTGGGCAGTGAGCTGGTCTACGTCCTCCTTGTTAGGCTCGATCTCCTGAGAGTCCGGTCCTCCTGACGAACATTCCAAAGAAAGAAAAGATAGGAATGTCGTCAGCGAACTAGCGCGCGGTAAGTCTCAAAAGAAAGAATGGAATATAACAAGTAATGAGAATTGAACTGGTAAGTTGTATAGGTATAAGCTTATTATTCTAACGTAGTTGTTTGTAGCTTGGTACAGAAGGTATTTATGTATACGAGAGGAGTCCATCTTACCCTGTGGACTATAGTAGCATGTAGTACAAGGCCCCGTCAAAACCCACAGGACAACGGCATGAGAGTTCGTGTAGGTGTCTTTTAAGTGATCATCTCGTGCCACGTTAATATGTTCCATACCAATCTACCCCGTTATCCTTGCGTAATGTGTTGTATATGTTATATTTACAAGCCTTGCCGAAACCATGGATACAAGTTGTTCAAGTAGTCAGGTTCAAGATGTAATCTTGTGGTCATGTCAAGTTATAGCCATGGTTCGGTCAAGTCAAGTCAAGCATTCAGGTTTGATTTTAAAGTTTGAATTTCGGTATTCAGGTTCATGTTTAGACTTTGGATTCATGTTTGAATTAAAATCTGATTTGATTTTGGATTCAGGCTTGAGTTAGAATCAAACTGAGTCAGACACTTATAACTGATTTAGATCCTGAATTAAGTTTGGGAGTTATCGGTAACTGCTACACATGGACGACAAGATTTGTGTCTTTTTCCAAGACAATTACCATTGATAACTCCGTTGAGTTTTCTACCTTAAATAGACAAGCACTCACTTTCTCCGGCTCCCTGGGACTCAAGAGAATTGATCCCGCTTAAACTTATATTTACTAAGTCCTTAAATATTGATTTATATAACTCGAGGGGGTTTTATGAAAAAATATTTTTAATAAAATTTCAAAATAAACCTCGAGTATTTATTTATATTATTTAGGGTTTTCATGGATACGAATTTTAAGGATTTGAGGCATTTTAGTGATAATTACATGGCTTGGAAAGTTCATGGTATTTTACTGTAAACCTTGATTTTTGTTGGGTATCTTGATGGTATTTTGGTGAAAACTTGTAATTCATTCATTTTACAAAATGTAAGTTTATTATATTTTGAAAATATATGGATTTGTAATATTTATATAATTATTAAAAATTAAAATTTTAATTAAGTAGAAAAATGCTTTTTTCTTAAAAACAGTATTTAAAACCTTTCGAGACCGAATGCTCCGTGAGGAGGTCTTTATCTCGCTCTACTAGCCCGCTATCCGGATAGCGGGACCCCCGTAAACTCTGCGAGGCCCTCGATATATCCAAGACCCTTCAAAACACAACACACGCACATTGCACATTGAGTTCGCATGACCAGTTTGACCCGTCAATCGGAGGTTTCTTCGCTCCAAAGATGGGAGGTAATTAACAGTAGCTTAGTCCGCAGCCGCCGGAGATTTGGATCCCCACAATCAATAAACCCCAGCCTACCGTAGGCAGGGGAAATTTGTAGATGCCTGACAAGCGTGCGCATTCCTATCACAATGGTGTGACGGAAAACACCCTACAGATTCTGGCACGCCCGGTGGGACCTTTCGCTCATCCCATATCTCGGGTCAAGTGTTCATGCGAACTCATTTAACATATATACCAATGTTTGTACTGAAATAATGTTTTTTCGTGCAACAATCAACTTTTAACGACAATATCTTCTAAGATGGATTTAGCTTCCGACGCGACCCCGATCCCGTACGTGGTCAAGATCAATGCTCGCGTGGTCCTCCCCGCAAGCCTCAGTCGGTAGTAGGAGGAACTGCCCAGTCAATTCAGTTCCATCATCATCTATCCTGCCAGAAGCACTCATCTGGCAGAAATCCCGGCAAACCTGGTGGCCAAGCCGGTCTCAAGGGGCAAGAGGCCGAACGTTGTGATCGCTAAGGCACCATAACCCAAACTTAAGACGGTGTCTGAATGACTCTCTGGTGCTCCAGCCGGGGGCAAGACTTTCGGTACAAAGGGCAACATCAAACATTGCGGACGAGCTCAGGAGACGACTCCAACAGGTGCACAATCAGGCATATCTCCAAAGCCCTCTATCGCCCGGTCTACGGCGACTCCCCGAAGAGCCGAAGCCTACCAAGTGCTCAAATCAGAAAAGTTAAGGCAGAAGCGGCTCAGATATAGAGCCAACAAGAGGGCCATGATTCCAGCCAAGTGGAATCATGTGAGGTTCCAAGAGCAGGGTCGCCCCACGACGACGGCTCAGTCGGCCGTAAAAGTCAGCAATTCCTTCGATCCTCTGAAGTGGGTTCACAAAAACGCCATGACCGCCAGAATCAAGAAGACATCAGTTCGAATGATGCTATAAAAAGACGTGTCCTAGCCCCAACAAAGAAAGCATGACACCATCTCTTCATGAGTCTATCAGGCGCTCTGTGCCGCGCGAAAGCAGCAGAGCAAATCCAGAAAAGAAGCGCCAGCACCACTCAAGAATCCGGTTAGGCCAGCCACCTTCAGTCGATTGCCCGTTACCGAGAAAGAAGGGCAGGACATCAGTCCGCAAAATCAGCTGCCAATAATGAAAAGACAGCTGGATATATTATCCATACGGTCTATATGGTGGGAACCCGTCCCAGCGACAACTTGCGCAGCAAAAACAAGGATGGGGCCACCACATCCCAAGCCCAATCTGGCTTGAATGTGGTTGCCGTTTTCCAAGATTAGCCGCCTCCGCTGGACGATGAAACCCTCTCGATAAGGCCGATAGGCAAAAGGACCTCTTGTAAGTCCATGTCACGCACCTCACGAACTTGCGGGGAGGCGGAATATATGAAAAACAATTATCAAAGCTTCGTAACACGGACTTGAGCGTATGAATCGTTATCTACATCATTGCTAACAAACTACGAAAGGTTTAACTACTCGGATTCGAAGTTATACCTCACGTTACTTGTCCTTCGGGTCTTCATCGCGGTCCTGCACTCCTCGTAGGCTCCTTGGAACATCGGCACCTCAACGGCCTCCTCGAATCAAAGACGATCCACCCGAAAGCTCCTACGCCAAGTTTGATCTCAAACTTGAGATAACTAGCTTGCTTAAAGTGCTAATCTAAGCTACCTAGGGGATATAGAGTGAGGTTATGGGTGTATTAGTCTAGCTAACCCTTGATCTCAACACATAAGAGGTTAGGGTTAGGGTTTGAAGAGAGAGTGAGCTTAAAGAGAGAGAAGGTGAAGATCATAATGAAATGGATAATGAACTATCATAATATATATGAAGCATTATTTATTTATCCAAAAATCAAATAAAAGAATTAACAACCATGCTTCATAAATATCTATGAGTGATTCATCCCCATGAGTCATTAAGCATTTATGATGCATTAATGACATGGATGAATCACACAAATGAGTCACTAATCTCATTTAATGCAATGCCACCTTACCCCCCAAGTCACCACTCTTCTAGAAGCTTCCCGACATATTACGAGAATGCCCCTCCAATCCGTGAAAACACGGAAAAACTTTAGACTGTATAAATCCAATAACCCGATACTAGAATCTGGCTTAAACCAAAGCCGGCTAGTAAAAACTGTCCGAAAAGTCGTACGTGCGTAAACATACGTATGCGTCCGAACCCTTCTCGTAAAACCATACGACCTCTATATCGTTTCGCCTGGAGCAGGGAAACTCTCTGTGTGGGACTCTAAAGACTCGACACTATGCTGGCAATGGGTTTAACCACAGACCGCAAGCGGCACTAGCTGTACGTAATGGTCCCCAGGTAGATGTCGATAAGAAGGCCGATGAGGAAAACCATCCGAACCCCTACTGAGCCTGATGTGACAATCTCCGTACAGTCCGGTCTGTTCGTCTAAGACTATCGCATATCAAGCCTAGGGGGCGGCAAGCGTCAGTCCCCTAATAGCTGTATAAGTTGTGTCGGAGCGAAGCCTATTACGCCCTGAGAAGCTACTGGAACTTACCAGTATATCTCGTTTGCCCTGGCCAGGGACTTTGCGTAATGGCTCTCTAACACAGTGCGATATCATCTCCCAATACCGGGAGAGACGAATCCTGTCTAACCATTACTGCCTCCAAGTGCTCGGGACTGCACCCAACTGCTACCTGTTTGCACGACTCCTTTGAGCCGTGGTAGGGTAGCAATCTAAGAACAGTGGGACACACTCGAGGCGAAGTAGCAGTGTCAAGTCTGCGGACTATGCTGTACTCATGTCATCTGGGAACTGTTAACTGACGATGGGTATAATACCAACCAATCAGTTCCCCTGCGGGTCCTGTCCGGTGTACCCGTAACCTAATGAGCACCTGTATACTATCTCCAGTACGACGTACTGATGGCTGTGGGACAGACCATCTCCCTAACTAGGATGAGAAGCGTACACACTTAGTCTACTCCGGAATATCGATGCCCTATCTCGATAATCCAACGACCAGGGACCTGTATAGGATGTTGCTTACAGACTACCCAGCCCCCACTAGTGTGACTGCCATCACAATGCTGGTAATCAAGCAAAGATCCTATGGGCTCTACTAATATGTATAAGTGATACGTTACAAGAAACATATGCACATATTAAAGTAGACACAAACCAAGTAGCATACTACCATTTTTAGCAAGACTGTATATATAACTGTGAATATCCCAAGCTTCCATTAAGTAATATACAATCTAGTATGATACAATAATGGCCCCCAGGGAATATACACTAACAATCTCCCACTTGCACTAGGGCCATGAGCTGGCATATCGTAGACCTATCATCTCGAATAGCCTCTCGAACTGCGTCTGAGGAAGGGCCTTTGTGAATGGATCAGCAATGTTATTCTCTGTCTCTACTCTTTTCACCTCGATCTCCCGGCGATCTACAATCTCCCTGATCAGGTGATACCGCCTTAAGATGTGTCTGGATTTCTGATGGGACCTGGGTTCCTTCGCTAAAGCTATAGCGCCGTTGTTGTCACAATACAGAGGTATTGGACCAACACTGGAAGGAACCACCTGAAGTTCTGTGAGGAACTTCTTCATCCAGACAGCTTCTTTTGCGGCATCGCAAGCAACTATGTACTCTGCTTCCATCGTTGAGTCAGCAACGGTCTCCTGTTTGGAACTCTTCCAACAGACCGCCCCTCCATTGAGGGTAAAGACATAACCCGACATGGATTTAGAGTTATCTTTGTCACTCTGGAAGCCGGAGTCGGCAAAGGCCTCCATCTGGAGGCCTTTTCCGCCATACACCAAGAACATCTCCTTATTCCTCCTTAGGTACTTGAGAATGTTCTTTAGTGCTATCCAGTGATTCTCCCCTGGGTTTGCTTGATACCGGCTTACTACGCTCAATGCGTATGCTACATCTGGTCTGGTACATAACATCGCATACATTATAGAGCCTACCGCAGAAGCGTAGGGTATAATCGACATGCGATCCCTTTCCAAATCAGTCTTGGGAGACATATCTTTGGAGAGGGTGATTCCGTGACAAGCCGGTAAGTTACCGCGCTTAGAATCTTCCATACTGAATCTCTTCACTATAGTGTCTATGTACCTAGACTGCGAAAGTCCCAACATCCTTTTTGATCTATCACGATAGATCCGGATCCCCAGAATGTAGGTGGTATCACCTAAGTCTTTCATGGAAAATTTATGTGACAAGAATCTTTTGACTGACTGTAACATAGGAATATTATTTCCTATTAGGAGAATGTCATCCACGTACAAGACGAGGAATACTACAGCTCTCCCTACAATCTTACTGTATATGCATGGTTCATCTGGATTTTTGATAAAGTCAAATTCTTTGACAGCATCATCAAAACAGATGTTCCAACTCCGCGATGCCTGCTTTAGTCCATAAATGGACTTAAGCAGCTTGCATACTTTACTGCTGCTCCCACTCTGAATGAGTCCCTCTGGCTGATCCATATAGACGCTCTCTTCCAAATTTCCATTTAGAAAAGCCATCTTTACGTCCATCTGCCAGATCTCATAATCGTGGAAGGCAGCAATAGCAAGAAGGACCCTAATGGATTTTAGCATAGCTACTGGAGAAAAGGTTTCGTCATAGTCCAAACCAGATCTTTGACGGAAATCCTTTGCAACAAGTCTAGCTTTATAGGTTTCAACCTGTCCATCTACACCAATCTTCTTTCTGAAGATCCATTTGCATCCAATGGGTTTTACCCCATCTGGAGCAAAGTCCAAAGTCCATACTTTGTTAGTGTATATGGACTTCATTTCGGTCCGCATTGCATCCAGCCATTTTACTGAGTCACCGCTCTGAATGACTTACTGGAAGCTAGTAGGCTCATCATAGTCAATAGTGCAATCCTCTCTATCCCCGTCTATGAGAAAACCGTAGTATCTCTCGGGCGGATGAGATTGCCTACTACTCCTGCGGAGTGGCGTCGGGATGTCCTGTTCTCCTGAACTTTCTTGTTCTACCAAGATTTCAGTAATAGCTTGTGGTTCTGGAATTTCTTCCAGTTCTATTGCGTCCCCACTCTTCTGATTTTCTAAAAACTCAGTTTCCAAGAAGCAGGCATGAAGAGAAACAAAGACCTTTTGTTCCTCTACGTAATAGAAGTAATATCCCTTGGAGTTCTTTGGATATCCCATAAATTTGCATTTTACTGAGCGTGCCTCGAGCTTGTCTGCATGCTGCTTCTTTACAAAAGCTGGACATCCCCATGTTTTAAGATACTTAAGACAAGGTTTCTTCCCACTCCACATCTGATATGGTGTGGTAGGCACAGTCTTGGTTGGAACTCGGTTCAAAAGATATGCAGCTGATTCTAGTGCATATCCTCAGAATGATCGCGGCAACTCAGCGTTACTCATCATGGAACGAACCATATCCAATAGGGTTCGGTTCCGTCTCTCCGATACACCGTTATGTTGTGGTGTATGGAGGAGTAAGTTGAGAGAGAATTCCATTCTCTTTTTAGTAACCCAGGAACTCGGCACTTAAGTATTCACCACCTCGATCAGATCTCAGTGTATTGATACTATTGCCGGTTTGGTTTTCCACTTCTTTCTTGTATTCTTGGAATTTCTCAAAGGTCTCGGATTTATGCTTCATTAAGAAGATATATACATACCTAGAGAAATCATCCGTAAAAGTAATGAAGTAGGAATAACCACCTCGCGCATGTGTAGACATCGGTGTTGGAGATAGTGCCCTCAGAGTCAATTATTGGGTCACAGGCACGTGATTGCAATGATTGAGGGGAGGACCTATCCCGGTAGGACAGTCTTACTCGAGATGATAGTATGCTATCTGGTTTATCTTTATCATCGTGTACTGCTTTAGGTGACCTTACGAGTCGCTATTACACGTTGATAAAGCCCCTAGGATTCTTGCTTGACTTCCAGCAGTATGAGGGCGATCATATAAGTGGGAGCTGGGGTCTATAAGCACATCCTTAAAAGGTCCCTAGTCGTGGGAGATTCGAGACAGGGCATCGTTTCTCCAGAGTAGACTAGTGTATACAGTCGAGACCCCGACGAGGGGCGGTGGCCGGTCTCACAAGCCACTGGTGTCAGTTGATTCACCTAAGATGTATACAGGTGCTCATTGGGTTATGAGTACACCGGACAGGACTCGCCGGGAACCTGCTAGTTGGGATATACCAGACGTCAGATAGCAGTTCCCAGGTGACATGTGTACAGGTTAGTTCATCGACCTGGGATCGTCATTTGTCTCGTGTGAGTTCCCACTGTACTTTGATTACTACCCTACCACGGCTCAAAGGAGTCGTGCAAACAGGTTTTAGTTGGGTACAGTCCCGAGCCACATGGAGGCAGTTAGCGGATCTGCAGGGGTTCGTCTCTCCCGGTATTGGGGGTGAGGTCGTGCTGTGTCTAGGAGAGCCAGAACATGAAAAGTCCTTGGCCAAGGCAGGAGATTTGCTGGTAGGTATTCCAGTAGTATCTCAGGGTGTTCTGGGCTACACTCCGACACGACTTGTACCGCTTTTGGGGGTCTGACTTTTACCAACCCCCTAGGCCCGCCATGCGATGCTCATAGACGAACGGACCGGACTGTACGGATATTGTCACTGACAGGCTCAGTAGGGTGTCAGGATGAGTTCGCTCATCGACGTCCCTTTTGGTCAATAGCTGGTGGCCCGTCACGTATGGCTAATACCTCTGACGTGCTAGTGGTTAAATCCACAGCCATAGTTTTGACGAGTCTTTAGAGTCCACCACACAGACAGTTACTCAAGTTTCGGGCGAAACGCTGTAGAGGCCGTATGGAGATATGGCAGGGTTCGATCAGATACGTGCGGTATTGCACGGATCGTGATCGGACAGATTTTACTAGCCGGCTTTGGCTTAAGCCGGATTCTAGTTTTAGATAGTGTAGTTTTGTCTCTTTGCATTTGTGTTCAGTGCGAATACAAATGCGGGCATGTATTTGCAGTAGTGGGGTTTTCCTGTAATTTATTACGGGATCGGTTTTCTGGGGTTGCCAGTTTGCATTCCGTTCCGGCCGGTTTTCTCTTTTTCCTTCCCGGTCGGACTTTTCGTTGGAGGGCGTTAATTGCAAGTTTGCAATTAACATTTTGTGAGGGGTTTCTTTGCTTGAGTGTGGCTTCATAATCATGAGATTCTTTTATGGTCATTCCATTGCATTTATTGTGATGGTTTTGTGAATGGATTGAATTGTATATTGGTGTGACTTATTTCTCCTTCATTCATTCCCTTTCTTATCTTTTCTTTATTAATTCATTCATCAAATTCCACCATGAAACATTCTGGGGCCGGCCACTGTTTGGTTTTGGCATGAGGTTTATTTGTGTGGCAAATTCCTTGCTCACTTATTTGTGGTGGACCCCCTTCCCATTGGTTTTGAGCTGTGAATGAATTTCTCCTTTCCTTTGTTGGATTAATTCATGCACACCATTTTACTTGATTTTCCAGTGAGATAAAAGAGAGAGTGTTGGCTTCATGTTTTTTCTTCCAGTGAGGATTTGTGGCCGAGCTCCTTTTTAGACATGCTCATTCCTTTTGATTGCATGCTTAATTTTCTTAGCATCAATCCATGAAATTTCTTTGTGCAAAATTCCTCCAACCATGGCAATCTCTTAAACCCAAAAGAGACAAGTTTACTACACTATTCTATAGCAAGTCTTGGACGCGTCGGCTAGCCAACTTCGCGCCCGAGTTGCCTCGGTCATGAGGTAGGAGCCCGTAAAAGATTCCGGCTATGTGGTGCCCGTTTCGACGAGGAGATGACGGACGATATATCCGCGGGAGATCGGAGTGGAGACGAAGACCGAAGGACACGGATCGCTTGGTATACTTTTCTACTCTTTTCTTATTTTCTAGTTAGCTAGGTTAATGGCCCGATCCGGGTGAAAAGTCCGCGGTGGTGCCGTTTTTGCAAAGTTCGCAAAGTTTTTGTTTTCCGCGTTTCCGGCGTCGGATCGACGGCCGGGGCGCCCCCGCGGGCTTACAATGGTATCAGAGCCACGCCGTTAACCTACCTAGCTTGCTCTAGTATGTTTAGTGCTCGATCGAACGAAAATCCCCAAAAACCGTATTTTCCCTTGCTTCAGGTTTCTGTCGATTTTATTTTGTCTCAGAAAATTTTTCAATACATTGCAGAAACATGAGAATGAAATTCTAAGGACTCTGGAAAAATTTGGTTTTGCGATGCTTCAGGACGACCGCGGAAGGGCGGCCAAACCTCTGGTTTGGCCGCGGTTCCGCGGTGGAAAGAAGTCCTTGCTGTGCGAAATTTTTCCAGTGGGCTTTTGGCTTGAAAATAGGGTTTTTGGGATAATTTTTTTTTTTGGGCCCAGTTTTTCTATAAGTGCTACAGTAGTGTATGGGGCCCACTTGATAATATTTGTTCGATCGGATATTTTAAACATGCCAGTTCACAGTTTTTACATTATATCTGCGACCGTGAATGTCACTTGATCGGTAAATCCCGTCTAACTGCTATAGCCCGGTTAGACGGATTTGCGAACGTGACATTCACGTTGATGTTCTGTGATTGTACTGTGTTGTTGCGGATCGGTCATGGGGGATAGCCTGGTTGCAGTGGTAGTACAGTTTTGTTATTTTATGTACATTTGATATTGCGGGGCGAGCGTCCGACATGTGGACTGCCGTCACTGCCTGTTTGTATTATTATTTTGGGGCACGACCTGGTTGCGGTCGATGTACCCGTTGTATGTATATTTTACTTTCTGTACTAGGATTACCCCGCGGAGGGGTGCACGGGTAGCCGGGTTCTGGAGGGCAACAAGCCCGCATCTCATGGCATTGAGACGGAGGGGGCTTCACTCTAGAATTGGCGGGCTATTCGCCGCACTCGTAGGGGGTATAGGGTTGACCCAGGAGGGGTGCCCAAGTTACCGGATTCCGTGAAGTGCTGGGTGGTCCGTTCACGTTGCTGAAGGGGGCTGCCTCGCTTCAGGTTTTGGCGGGTAACTTGCCGCGCTCGTAGGGGTCTAGGGATTTCATTGTACAGGCTATCCGCACGACCAGGGGAACGTCGGGTTTCAGTAGCGGCTCTGTGAAACCCGGGGATCCCAGATATCTGTATTGATCTGTGTTGCTATACTTTTCTGTGTTGCATTTTATCACGCCTTGAGCGAAAATTATATTTTATATATATACTAGTAGATGTTGTATATGTTTTTCATCCGCGCTAGTCCAGTCCCCGCTCTGTCGTTAGTTAGCTAACCTAACGGGTGATGACGGGACCCAGTGGCGAATGCGGATGGCATATACGTACGTCAGTATATTTTCGTTCTTTGTGGTGTGATCAATTGATGGGACTGCATTGATTCGGATCAATGCAAGATAAACAAACCTATTCTGATGTTGTTGGAACACTTTTTTCAAAAAGCTGTTATTGCAAGGGCGTTCTCTTTTGTTTTGCATAGTGGTATTCATTTGGAATATCCTGCTCCTCAGTCGACGAGGCAAGGGCCGAGATCCCTTCACCGGGAGTGACCCCTTGGACAAAAGTTTACGTCAGGGCATTAACTTCACTATAGCCGATTGCTTTTGCTTTGCACCGTGGTATTCAGTTGGAATATCCTGCACCTCATTCTACGGGGAAAGAGCCGAGATCCCTTCACCGGGAGTGACCTCTTTAGCAAAGGTTGTCGTCACTATATTTTTATAAAGCTATCAGTTCCTTCAACGATATCAAGTTCATTACGTTAAAGGTTTTCGCCAGAAACCATTCGTAGTCCTCCGTCGTTTCATATGGATAGTCAATAGTATTCAAGCTGTGTATGTTGGCCAAAGTCAAGGCACAGTGTTTGGTAGCTGTTGGGTATTCATATGCAGCATAGATAGATGCGTTGGTTTGGGACAGTCGTACTGCCATTTTGGCCAAAGTCAAGGGTAGGTACCGGTGGGTTCAAATTAACCAGGAAAATAACGGGTAGAACTTGACATGTGACTTATGATATGTTGGCCAAAGTCAAGGTCATAAGAGCATGGGGTAGAAATCCACATCGGGAGTTTCAAAAGTACTGAAACTTGCCAGATATGCGCATACCTTCTGGAGTGTGATAACGTGAGCGGATTCCGTCACGTTATCATGCGATGAGAGTTGGATCCCGATTCCCACTGATGAGTTGGTTTACTCCTCGGGTTATCCCGGCTAATTCTTCTTTCAGGTTTGGGGAAGAATTTGACGTTACAGTGGGAGGTTTCCAGATTAGATAAATTGGTAACCATTCTGATCTAGGTTAGAGTGCACGCTGAGTGTTTCTTTTCTCTCTCTCTGGCAGCGACCATTGACCCGACCCTAGACTATGACTCAGTGACCAAGTTGACCGAACCTACTTAACACTTGCTTTTGGATTGTCAGAGTTGCAGACCTCTTTGCCACTCCTACTTTTACTTTTTTCTCCGGGACACCCCGTATTACTACGAACGTCCACTTTCATTGGACAAAACCATCGTATGGTTATATACGAACTCGAAGGACTTCGAGGATGGTTTCCGGTTCTGGAGAAAACGAATAGGACTATTCAGTTGTCTTTACCTTTTACCTTCTCTCAGGTTGCGAGTACTCCTTGGTTTAGGAGATAGTACACCTATTACGCAAATTGGATAGTCTTCTTCCAAACCTTAGGCTGGTGCCGAACGGTAGGGAATGAAGAAAGCAAATTAGCCTAAACGGTGTACAGAAGGTATTAAGTTCAGACAAAGCAAGGGATTAGTAAGAGGGCAAAGTAAATTGCGACTGCTATTCACGACCAAACCATGTACTTCTTTGTCAATCCTAAATCACCTATGAATTAAGTACATTCGGTTGTCTTTTATCCTCACCTTCTCTCGCATTGCGAGTGCTCCTAGGACTAGGACAGTACACCCTTTATGCTTATTGGATAGTCTTCTTCCAAACCATAGGCTGGTGCCGAACGGTAGGGAAGGAAGAAAACCATTTGGCCTAAAGGGGTGTACAGAAGGTAATGACTAAAGACATGTAAAGGGATTTGGAGAGGTGGCAAAGAATTATACAGTTATAGTTGTGAATCTGGATAATGGAAGAGGCATTACTAGGAATACCAGCATACCCCATCGAAACATTTCAATGTTTCAGTTTCACTGTGTGCTGTTAAAAGAAAACTGATTTCCCGATTAGACACTTGCTCCAGGGTATGTATTTACCAGGTTGGATTCTCACATCTGTATGGTTTTGCAGATGATGAGTGGGAGCAAGTTATTGGGAATTAGGTGATCATCCTCATTATATCGGAATTCGTTGCAATTGGTGATATTTGAGGAAGTCACCTGGGCTGTTTGCCGGTCGGCAAATATTTGGTTTTGAATATCCGTTGTTATGCACCAATTTCAAATTGATATATCTGTACGTCTATTTTTATAGAGTGGGACATATCTTTTTGAAATTATGTCTATGACATTTACCTATACCAGTGGATGGTTAGGTAAGGAGCATTGAACAGCGGTGTAATTCTTCTTAACCAAAAGTACAGTTTTCAACCTACGACACACAGTGAATGAGTTGTTAGACTCAGCGGACTTATACAGAGTATTGTATATTGTCCAGTGTCCATTAGGACGGAGGGGTTGGTCCTCGTACTATATTCTGTTTACTTATGACTTCTCTAGTTCTTAGACATGTGTTTCGTAGAAACACAGGGTCTAAGTTTTGAGGAGTTATAGGTATAAGAGTAAAGTAGAGAACCAAGCATTGCAAGTATCGGGATTCTTCAAGGTGATCGAAGAGTAGATATTTGTGAATGGTATTCAGTTGATAGTAATGATTAAGAGAACTAACTTCTCTTTCAGGTTACTCATAATTGGAAGTACTCCTAAGTTGAGTAACGCTGATCGGCCTCTCTTCCATTATGTTGACATGCACTGGAGACAGCTGCATGATTTGAATCTGGTTCAATTAAATCAGTGCCTCTGTTTCTTGGATATAGAACAGTTCATATCTTGACATTGTTAAGATACGGGGAGTTGTCCGGCTTATGCTTAAAACCAGACTCCGGATAACTCAAGGCACGTTTCTGTAATGGCTGTTTGTGGGTTGACCCGGGCTATGACGAGGGTTGATTTTCTACCATCTGGAAGATCAATAGTGATATTGTTCTAGACTCGCCACAGTTTTATTAAAAGTGGATTTTTTCAGAAAACAGTAGTGGGAGTATGGTAGAACTGGAAGTGATTCCAGAACCACAAACGATTACTGAAGATTTCATAAGATCCTAAAGATTCAATCTGGTTTGACATTCCATTGGCCACTCCGCAGATAAGGTGGGTAACCTCAGGCACCCGAGAGGTACTTCGGTATGCTCAAGGACGGTGGCAGGGAGGTTCTTGTTTACCCAGACTTGCCATTGCTGTTGTTCCAGGCTGCGAGACCCGGCGGGAGGATGAGTATAGCGTCGTTCTAAACTGGCTTTAGAAGTGCACGTCTATATGACTCTGCCAGAGGGTTGTCGTAGTCAGTGGGAGCAGCGGAAGCATTGGTGGATATCAGGCTTATGTCTATTTATAGACTAAAGCAGATATAACGGAGATAGATCATCTATTTCTGATGTGACAGTCATAGGTTTGACTTCATCAGAATAGGGGGTGGATCTGTTAAGAAGGTAGTAGGGTGTGATGTCCTGGTATTTGATGACATACACAGAGTAGGAAGTGATATTCCTATACTACGATCGGTTATACTTTGATCGTCACACAGTGGTTTCTCCACATTGGACTTGGATATTATATCAGACATTCTGGTTACTAGATCTATGGTCTTAGATCTAGATTTGGGTGGTTTCCCAATCTGGGTACTTTGACCGCATTCTATGAGTATTTAGAATGGACGACTCCTGGCACGGTAGTGTACCTGCAGGTAATGGAGTCACCCTCTCTAAAGGTGTCTTACAGACTAATGGGAGAGGGATACGCATGATTGACAGATCACTTGCTTAGGCAATTGAGTCAATCATGAGATGTCAAGTACCACACCAGATGTTGTTCTTGCAGTAGGTGCAATAAGTTGATATTGATCCAATCCTGGAGAAACAGTCGGAAGCAGTTTTAGAACATAAGTGAATGTTCTAGGGATATGATAACGGCAGTCTTCTTCGGGAGACAGTTATCATTCCAGGCTTCCAAGGTGACCTGGATGACAGAGTGGCTGTCAGAGTTATAGTTTTCCCTCTGTTGAGGGGCAGTATTTTGGACAGGTGGTCCAGGTAGATACTGAGGGAAGGCATGGCGCAGGATACTGATTAAGTTCAGTTGACGATACAGTCTAAGAAGTTTGGATTTGGAGTTCACTTATGAGCTAGGTCCCATCAGACATCCAGACATTCTAGGACAGGTATTGCTCATTTCGGGAGATAGTTTTCTCTGCGAACATGAGATATAGAGAGACATAGAAAGAAACATCAAAGCGGATCCACTCACTGAGGCTATTCCTCGATCGCAATAGTCTCGCAAACGAGCTTTGTGAGACTGACTAGTAGAGGAGTTGGGTGTTCGGTATCACACGGGCTGTGAGTATGCGACATCGCAATAATTAGCCTCGAGTGCAAGTCGGAGATTGTTGGAGATAGTGCCCTCAGAGTCAATTATTGGGTCACAGGCACGTGATTGCAATGATTGAGGGGAGGACCTATCCCGGTAGGACAGTCTTACTCGAGATGATAGTATGCTATCTGGTTTATCTTTATCATCGTGTACTGCTTTAGGTGACCTTACGAGTCGCTATTACACGTTGATAAAGCCCCTAGGATTCTTGCTTGACTTCCAGCAGTATGAGGGCGATCATATAAGTGGGAGCTGGGGTCTATAAGCACATCCTTAAAAGGTCCCTAGTCGTGGGAGATTCGAGACAGGGCATCGTTTCTCCAGAGTAGACTAGTGTATACAGTCGAGACCCCGACGAGGGGCGGTGGCCGGTCTCACAAGCCACTGGTGTCAGTTGATTCACCTAAGATGTATACAGGTGCTCATTGGGTTATGAGTACACCGGACAGGACTCGCCGGGAACCTGCTAGTTGGGATATACCAGACGTCAGATAGCAGTTCCCAGGTGACATGTGTACAGGTTAGTTCATCGACCTGGGATCGTCATTTGTCTCGTGTGAGTTCCCACTGTACTTTGATTACTACCCTACCACGGCTCAAAGGAGTCGTGCAAACAGGTTTTAGTTGGGTACAGTCCCGAGCCACATGGAGGCAGTGAGCGGATCTGCAGGGGTTCGTCTCTCCCGGTATTGGGGGTGAGGTCGTGCTGTGTCTAGGAGAGCCAGAACATGAAAAGTCCTTGGCCAAGGCAGGAGATTTGCTGGTAGGTATTCCAGTAGTATCTCAGGGTGTTCTGGGCTACACTCCGACACGACTTGTACCGCTTTTGGGGGTCTGACTTTTACCAACCCCCTAGGCCCGCCATGCGATGCTCATAGACGAACGGACCGGACTGTACGGATATTGTCACTGACAGGCTCAGTAGGGTGTCAGGATGAGTTCGCTCATCGACGTCCCTTTTGGTCAATAGCTGGTGGCCCGTCACGTATGGCTAATACCTCTGACGTGCTAGTGGTTAAATCCACAGCCATAGTTTTGACGAGTCTTTAGAGTCCACCACACAGACAGTTACTCAAGTTTCGGGCGAAACGCTGTAGAGGCCGTATGGAGATATGGCAGGGTTCGATCAGATACGTGCGGTATTGCACGGATCGTGATCGGACAGATTTTACTAGCCGGCTTTGGCTTAAGCCGGATTCTAGTTTTAGATAGTGTAGTTTTGTCTCTTTGCATTTGTGTTCAGTGCGAATACAAATGCGGGCATGTATTTGCAGTAGTGGGGTTTTCCTGTAATTTATTACGGGATCGGTTTTCTGGGGTTGCCAGTTTGCATTCCGTTCCGGCCGGTTTTCTCTTTTTCCTTCCCGGTCGGACTTTTCGTTGGAGGGCGTTAATTGCAAGTTTGCAATTAACATTTTGTGAGGGGTTTCTTTGCTTGAGTGTGGCTTCATAATCATGAGATTCTTTTATGGTCATTCCATTGCATTTATTGTGATGGTTTTGTGAATGGATTGAATTGTATATTGGTGTGACTTATTTCTCCTTCATTCATTCCCTTTCTTATCTTTTCTTTATTAATTCATTCATCAAATTCCACCATGAAACATTCTGGGGCCGGCCACTGTTTGGTTTTGGCATGAGGTTTATTTGTGTGGCAAATTCCTTGCTCACTTATTTGTGGTGGACCCCCTTCCCATTGGTTTTGAGCTGTGAATGAATTTCTCCTTTCCTTTGTTGGATTAATTCATGCACACCATTTTACTTGATTTTCCAGTGAGATAAAAGAGAGAGTGTTGGCTTCATGTTTTTTCTTCCAGTGAGGATTTGTGGCCGAGCTCCTTTTTAGACATGCTCATTCCTTTTGATTGCATGCTTAATTTTCTTAGCATCAATCCATGAAATTTCTTTGTGCAAAATTCCTCCAACCATGGCAATCTCTTAAACCCAAAAGAGACAAGTTTACTACACTATTCTATAGCAAGTCTTGGACGCGTCGGCTAGCCAACTTCGCGCCCGAGTTGCCTCGGTCATGAGGTGGGAGCCCGTAAAAGATTCCGGCTATGTGGTGCCCGTTTCGACGAGGAGATGACGGACGATATATCCGCGGGAGATCGGAGTGGAGACGAAGACCGAAGGACACGGATCGCTTGGTATACTTTTCTACTCTTTTCTTATTTGCTAGTTAGCTTGGTTAATGGCCCGATCCGGGTGAAAAGTCCGCGGTGGTGCCGTTTTTGCAAAGTTCGCAAAGTTTTTGTTTTCCGCGTTTCCGGCGTCGGATCGACGGCCGGGGCGCCCCCGCGGGCTTACAATCGGACCACACACGTCACTGTGTACGAGTCCCAAGAGCTCGCTTGCTCTTACTCCGTGTCCAGAAAACGGAGTCTTTGTCATCTTTCCCATGAGACAAGATTCACAAGTAGCATAAGATTGATATTCGAACGGATTCAAATATCCTTCTCTATGTAACTTAGTTAACCTTCTCTCATTGATGTGACCTAGTCTACAATACCATAAGAAAGCCTGATTTAATTCCGGAGACTTTCTTTTAAGTGTGTTCTGGACACTGAAAATCTGAGCTTGATTTAATACGTATATCCCGTTTTTTAATGTACCTGACCCAATCATAACTTGATTTAGGTGGATGTGAACTACATCGCTTATGAAAGTAAAATCATATCCTTCTTTAGACAGTAAGGATACAGATATGATATTACAAGTCGTACCTGGTATATAAAAACAGTTACGCAGAATCAATATCTGCCCAGTTGTCAGTCCAAGATGATATTCCTCTACGGATTCAGCATTCATGCTCATTCCGTTAGCAACTGTGAGGGTCATGTTACCTATCCTGATAACCCTACGGTTTCTCAGAGCCTGTAAAGAATTACAGATATGAGTTCCTGACCCGGTATCCAATACCTAGGAAGTAGGGTTAACTGACATACAGTTCTCTATTACAAACACACCCGAAGTTGAAGCCACAACATGCTTCGTATCCTGGCTACTGGCTTCAAAAGCCCTGCAATCTTTCTGCCTATGCCCAATCCCATAACAATAGGAACGTCCCTCTTTTACTATATCCAGTCCCGAAACTTTTGCCCTTCTCTTTCCTTCTACTTCCCTGGTTTTCTTCAGGGTAGAAGGTAGAGACTGTAGAATCAGGTCAGTCTCTGACCCGTTCTCCGATGTGGTCTTTAGGTCCGTGAGCTCATCAATATAGCTAGTCAATGTAAGGACGTTGTCCCCTACAGATGACCCGTCAGCTATCCTCGCTTGAATTAATTCGTTCGAGGTTTCATATCTTGTGATGTGAGATTGCTCTCCATATAAATCTTTGTTATGGAGAAAGATGGAAACTAAGTCCATCTTCTCGTGCTTCTTCTGGTATACACCATCAACTGAAGCTAATACGAGGCACTTAGCTTTCGCTTTATCTTTTTCCCTTGTCTGACGGATATCCATATCCGCGACAGTGGAAACTGGACCTGGGACGGCAGGATCTTGAGTAGTAATAGGGTGGTCCAGCTTGTCATAGGCAATGGACATCTGGACAGACCTTTGCCAGTCATATAAGTCAGAATCAGTTAAATTATTATCTAGATGTAATCTATGTGTGGTCACAATGTCGCTGCAATTTTAAGAGAGAGAGAAGAAAACTTTATTAGCATGATGCTGTTGTAAGTTTAGAGTGGTTTAATTTATCTAAACAGGATGGCTCCTACTGTTTCTCGAATCCCTCCTCAAACCATAAAAGAAGAATTAGCCAGGACTATTCTCACCGTACAATACTTGCTTAACCGTTCAGCCAGGCCAGTGTCGATACTTCGAGGGAGGTTTTCCAACGCTTTCACGAAGTTCCTTAATTAAAGAACCTCTTTTCTCTGGGGGCTTAACCCCTCTGACACCTTTCTAGGCACCTACTTGGTTTATAGCATTGATCGTTAAGTGACGAATCTCCTGATAAGTAGCTCGTACTCACAGTAGGATCGGGATCCAAAATATCATCGTATGATAATGTTGAAGGAATCCTACCAACATTCATCAAACTCCAAAATGGTATGCATCTCTCTGCAAATTTCAGTTTCCTTAGAAATTCCCGATATAGATTTTTGCCCCATGCTCTTATGACCTTGACTTTGGCCAACAAATCATAAGTCACATGTCAAGTTTTACCCGTCAATATCCAGGTTAGTTTGAACCCATCCGTACATACCCTTGACTTTGGCCAACAAAGCAGTACGACTGTCCCAAACCAACGCATCTATCTATGCATCATACGAATATTCAATAGCTACCAAACACTGTGCCTTGACTTTGGCTAACAAACACAGCTTGAATACTATTGACTATCCATATGAAATGACGGAGGGCTACGACTGGTTTTGGCAAAACCGTGAACGTAGTGAACTTGATATAATCGAAGGAACCTGATACTTTTTAAAAGGAGTGGTTAAAGCTCCGCAATTAAAAATTCTGCTCTTTTAAAATAACCGAGTGGTTTCTTTTAAATTTGTTCCAACGACTTTAACTTTGGTTTATTTTCTTTGCATTATAATAATGCGTCCCATCATTTATCCTATCATTGCAGAAAACAACGAAAATACCACATCCTCTTATGCCATCCGCATTCGCCTCGGGGTCCCGTCATCACCCGTTAGGTTACTTAACTAACGACAGAGCGGGGGCTGGGCTAGCGCGGGTGTAAAACATAAGTGACGTCTAATAGTTATCATATATAGATATTGTACATTCGTCAGACGCAATAATAAGCATTCCAGATCACAGATGAACTTTATTGGATTTACTAGCAATCCGCATTTGCTTTGAGCTTGCAATAAAAGACGGATTACACAGTTGTGATGAATAGCCATTACCCCACCCTAGACCCCTACGGGTACGGCAAACTACCCGCCAAGTATCCGAAGTGAAGCGGTCTCCCTCAACAACGTGAGTAGGCCACTAAACACTTCGACGTACCCGGTAGTTTGTGTACCCCACCTTAGGTCTATCCTAGGAGCAAAAAACAGTAAAAAGAAATAATACAACGGTGGCTACAACCGCAACCTGGATGTGCCCCGTAAAAGAATATTACATCAAATTACAGTTACATTGAATGAATGAATATTAAACATATCTCAAAACCCGGCTAATCATCACAACAGTCCAACACAGTTCATATACACAAACAGTAAACATTTCAGAAATGTGCAACCCCCTGCCAACCGACATACTAGCAGTTAGGGGAGGTTTACGAACACATTAAACATTACAGATAAAAACTCAATTAGCAAATATCTTAGAATATCGATCGAATACCATATTCCGTATCTACCCCAAAAGCAAACCTGCACTGAAGCAACCTGGGTAGAAACAGAGCATACAGGAAACCAAAACACCAACAAATATGAATAACAGAGCAAATCCGAGTCAACTCGGCGTTGACTCGGCGGCGGATCCGCGGCCAAAGGCACCTTCTTGCCGCGGATCCGCGGCCGTCTTGCCGAGTTAGGGGCTCGTATTTTCCCAGTATTCTTATATTTCCCTGCTGTGAATTTTAAGGCATATCAAATAATTTTTCAGACATGTTTAAAATTAACAGAAACTTAGGGATCCCGGGGTTTCGTTTTCGTGTTTTCCGTCGATTGAACTTCTAATTAGTTGCTAACAAGCTAGTAATGGTTTAGTTGGCTCTGATACCACTGTAAGTCCATGTCACGCACCCCACGAACTTGCGGGGAGGCGGAATATATGAAAAACGATTATCAAAGCTTCGTAACACGGACTTGAGCGCATGAATCGTTATCTAAACCATTGCTAACAAACTACGAAAGGTTTAACTACTCGGATTCGAAGTTATACCTCACGTTACTTGTCCTTCGGGTCTTCATCGTGGTCCTCCACTCCTCGTAGGCTCCTTAGAATATCGACACCTCAACGGCCTCCTCGAATCAAAGACGATCCACCCGAAAGCTCCTACGCCAAGCTTGATCTCAAACTTGAGATAACTAGGTTGCTTAAAGTGCTAATCTAAGCTACCTAGAGGATATAGAGTGAGATTATGGATGTATTAGTCTAGCTAACCCTTGATCTCAACACATGAGAGGTTAGGGTTAGGGTTTGAAGAGAGAGTGAGCTTGAGGAGAGAGAAGGTGAAGATCATAATGAAATGAGATAATGAACTATCATAATATATATGAAGTATTATTTATTTATCCAAAAATCAAATAAAAGAATTAACAACCATGCTTCATAAATATCTATGAGTGATTCATCCCCATGAGTCATTAAGCATTTATGATGCATTAATGACATGGATGAATCACACAAATGAGTCACTAATCTCATTTAATGCAATGCCACCTTACCCCCCAAGTCACCACTCTTCTAGAAGCTTTCCGACATATTATGAGAACGCCCCTCCAATCCGTGAAAACACGGAAAAACTTTAGACTGTATAAATCCAATAACCCGATACTAGAATCTGGTTTAAACCAAAGCCGGCTAGTAAAAACTGTCCGAAAAGTCGTACGTGCGTAAACACACGTATGCGTCCGAACCCTTGTCATAAAACCATACGACCTCTATATCATTTTTCCTGGAGCAGGGAAACTCTCTGTTTGGGACTCTAAAGACTCGACACTACGCTGGCAGTGGGTTTAACCACAGACCGCAAGCGGCACTAGCTGTACGTAATGGTCCCCAGGTAGATGTCGATAAGAAGGCCGATGAGGAAAACCATCCGAACCCCTACTGAGCCTGATGTGACAATCTCCGTATAGTCCGGTCTGATCGTCTAAGACTATCGCATATCAAGCCTAGGGGGCGGCAAGCGTCAGTCCCCTAATAGCTGTATAAGTCGTGTCGGAGCGAAGCCCATTACGCCCTGAGAAGCTACTGGAACCTACCAGTATATCTCGCTTGCCCTAGCTAGGGACTTTGCGTAATGGCTTTCTAACACAGTGCGATATCATCTCCCAATATCGGGAGAGACGAATCCTGTCTAACCACTACTGCCTCCAAGTGCTCGGGACTGCACCCAACTGCTACCAGTTTGCACGACTCCTTTGATCCGTGGTAGGGTAGCAATCTAAGAACAGTGGGACACACTCGAGGCGAAGTAGCAGTGTCAAGTCTGCGGACTATGCTGTACTCATGTCATCTGGGAACTGTTAACTGACGATGGCTATAATACCAACCAATCAGTTCCCTTGCGAGTCCTGTCCGGTGTACCCGTAACCTAACGAGCACCTGTATACTATCTCCAGTACGACGTACTGATGGCTGTGGGACAGACCATCTCCCCAACTGGGATGAGAAGCATACACACTTAGTCTACTCCGGAATATCGATACCCTATCTCGATAATCCAATGACTAGGGACCTGTATAGGATATTGCTTACAGACTACCCAGCCCCCACTAGTGTGACTGCCATCACAACGCTGGTAATCAAGCAAAGATCCTATGGGCTCTACTAATATGTATAAGTGATACGTTACAAGAAACATATGCACATATTAAAGTAGACACAAACCAAGTAGCATACTACCAATTTTAGCAAGACTGTATATATAACTGTGAATATCCCAAGCTTCCATTAAGTAATATACAATCTAGTATGATACAATAATGGCCCCTAGGGCATATACACTAACACCTCTCAGTCCATGTGGAGTCAAGCTCGGACAGCGAGGAAGAGCCGACTTTCTGCCCCAGGACCGTAGAGCAAGGGCTGCTTCAAGATCTTTGAAAACAGCTCAGGAGCAAAGATAAAGAGATGGCCAAGCTCTATTCGAAAATTGACGACCTAACGAACGTTGTGATGCAGCTCACAGCTCAAATTGCTTGGACGCCTCCTAATCAAGCACAAGTCTCTACCCATGAGCCAGGTGATGACAACCCGAAGCAACCGATGCCTGTCCCCTTAGGTCCAAAATTGGGTGAGCCGCATGAAAGCCGGCCACATTTCGCTTCTGGGGACGCCTTAGCCCCAGATAGTATCATCCCGCTAACACAAGATCGGATAAAGGATTTGGTCACTAGTAAGGTTAAAACATTGGTGGCCGAAGCCGATGCTCAGAAAGAAATTGGCAGTAGTGGGCGGCCATATCCCGCACAGTACGATCTGATCGAGTTCCCGAGCGGCTACGTCATTCCCAATTTCGGAAGATTTGACGGGACGGGAAACGCAAATCAGCACGCCCACTTTAAAGCATCGTGCGGAAATAAAGGGGGCAATGATGCGCTCCTTCTTCGTAAGTTTGTCAATAGTCTGAGCGGTGTTGCTTTCGACTGGTACGCGAGCATACCAGACGGGTTCGTCATTACTTTTGCCCAAATGGAGTCTATGTTTCGGCAAAGGTTCATGAGTGTCAGTGATAAAATCTCCATTGCTGACCTTGTGAGAACCATGCAGGGAAACAACGAAAGCAACACGGACTTTATTGCTCGATGGCGCAACCTCACTGTCAAGTGCGAACCGCCGCTAGAGCAGGACCAGTCCGTCAGCCTCCTCATTGGGAACCTCAGCAATTGGATGGTCCGATTCTTATGTACAGCAGGCCTCAAGACGTTTCAGGAGCTGACCAAGAGAGTTCAAATGTTGGAACGCTCGAAGCAAGAGTCTGCCCCGGACTCTCAGAGAGACAAGCCTTGGAAAAGCAAGAGGGACGACAACCGTAGAAGCGGGAATTCTAGCAATACCAATATCTTTAATGCGTTCGTTAATGAAGACAAGCGAAAGGCAGGCGAATCCAAAACCAACCGTTCTCGAAAGCCAGTGCTGGGAGGAGAAGGGCCTTCTCTAGAGGAGAAAAAGAACAAGGTTTACTCTTTTAGGAGGGACAAGGTCCGAAAGATACTCAAAGATTCCCTGAACAACGGTCTACAATTGCCGGAGTCGAAAAGACCTCACGAAGAAAAAATGACCGACAATCCTCTATATTGCCCGTACCACCGAGTAGTGAGCCATGCGATCGAGGATTGCTATATCTTCAAAGACTGGGTCGAGAAGCAGTACAAGACTGGAGAGATCGAGCTGTCCAAGAGTGTGTTGGTGAACAATCAAGTTGCAACCACCAACTTTATACAGACAGAAGCTGAAGCCTTCTGCGAGCAGACAGCTGAACCAGCTGCCCTGTGAATGAAACCGACTCACCGCAGCCTCCGTGGAGTACGCACATATCTAATAAGACGAAGAAGATACTAAAGCTACTTCGGAAAGAGCCTAGAACAGAATGGGAAGGGCAGAAGAAGCCCACCATTCCAGCTGCCAATTCGGCTCAATCAGGCTCAAAATCCAAAATGCTCAAAAAGAAGAAAAGTGCAGTTCGATGTGAAAAAGAGTCTGCAGGGAGATCGACCATTCAAAAATATATCGATTCTCTCGAAGACTATGAACAAAAGGAAAGAACTCTAATTCAATTGAAGGAGTTCTTCCCTGTAGAAGCAGCTGAGATTCTGGAGGAGCTAGAAGAAGACTCCAATGAAGAGATCCCTATAGTGACCTGCTACGCTATCCATCTTGGCAGCGACTCTGAGGAGGAGCTTTGTTTTCCCGAAGAGGACGAGGAGCTCGCCACGAAGGCCAACCAAATCCAACTCAGAAGCTGCAGGGCTCTACTGCCAAATCAGGGCAATGCCCTAAAAGGGAAGGAAAAACAAGTCGTTAATGAAGAAGATGGCGGAGAGCCGGCTTATGAAAATTTGAGTCCTTTCTCGGTGGACTATAATGTCTTGGCTCATCTCCGAAAGCTTCCGTCTCTCCTGAGCATCTACAATACCTTGATCCTATCTAAGGAGCTTAGAGATGTTCTCATTCACGCTCTACAAAACCCCAAGCGGTACCAGGCTTACTTTGCGGAAATTGATATGAAAGAAGCCCAGTACACTATGCAAACAGCCGCGGTCATATTTAAAGATGAAAACCTGTTACTAGGAACAGCTGAGCACAACCGACCGCTTTACATGATATGGTACAGCGACGGAGACCAGATTAATCGCATATTGATTGATCCAGGGTTCTCAGTGAACATCTTGAACTTGCGGACTCTGAAGAGTTTGTCAATGGACGTCTGACACCCGTCAAGGGAAAGGATTATCATTCAAGACTTCAATCAAAATTGCCAGCAAGTTCTGGGATCCATAACTCTGCCGATCAGGTTCGGGGACCTACAAACTGAAGCCAAGATATACGTGATCGACGCCGACACGTCCTATAAGATTCTCCTAGGAAGGTCGTGGCTTCACGATTATAGCATCATTCCATCAACTCTCCATCAGTGCATGAAGTATACCAAAAATGGAGAAGAAAAACGCATTGACGGAGACATCCAGCCATTCAGGGTGCATGAAGTCCGATATGAAGATTCTCGGTACTTTGTGAAGCTCCAAAGTGCTGAGCCACAGCTGACCAAAGACAGAATGGCCTCGAAACTCAAAAGAAAATCTGAGATGGCTGTCACTTTCAAAAGCAAAAACCCCCAAGTGCATCCGCATTTCGGCAGTGACACTGATGAGTCCGATGTTGGAAGTCCGTCCGTCCATAAAAACCGCCATCATCTTGGTAGCGAAACGGACGAGTCTGATATCGAAGGCCCATCCGACAGCAAAATTCACCCTCGTTTAGGTAGTGACACTGAAAAATCAGAAGAAGAGGATCCGTCTTGCAACAGCTGTGCAGATCGGGCTCTCGTGCAAAAAGCGAAGCTAAGAGAGACCTTCGATGTTACGGAAGGATCCCTAGCCATCACAAGGGTGCCGGAGCAGATGACTAAAGAGCTCGATGCATTGTCGGTCTCCACCGTGGACCAGCTAAAAACCTTCTTCATTCCCGGTAGAAAGAGTGGGCAGAAAGGCATCCTGTTTTATGGGTCAACTCCTGTCGTGCACCCGGACGATTTGTCTGTCACGTGCCTTCCCTATGAAAGAGGCATAAGAGCCATCCTAAACCCCAGATATTATGCGCCTGAGATGCGGGAATATTTTAAAAAGTGTGGATGTCGGTTATATCAAACGGACTCCGAAGCGAGGTTTTATGAGGGGCTGTGGCACCCGCCTTAGGTCCGAGCATTCATCGATGGATGAATCCCAGATGGACGTGGCATAGGTTTCATTCAACTTGACGTCAAGGCATGTTACATGATTCATATTGGTGAAGCCAACGAAGAGTCAAATGATGAAGATGAGCTAGTTGAGCCAGAAGAATCCCCTCAAGAGTTCGAAGATGGTAGACAAGCAACCTTCGCGAGCTAACCGAGGTTGATTTAGGAACGCCCGATAATCCAAGGCCGACCTACACCGGCTCACTCTTGTCAGAGGAAATGAAAGAGCAGATAGTCGCTCTGCTGCATAAGTTCACCGACTGCTTCGCGTGTGTACAAAGAAATGCCTAGCCTTTCCTCTGAAGTGGCCGTGCATAAGTTGGGTATATCTCATGATGCTAAGCCAGTCAAACAAGCTCCTTGAAGAATGAGAAGGGAACTGGAAGAAAAGGTCATTGAGGAAACCAAGAAACTCATAGATGGCGGCTTCATCAGGGAAGAGAAATACGCGGACTGGATCGCGTGCATCGTCCCAGTGAAAAAAAAGAACGGGCGGATACGAGTTTGCGTCGATTTCAGAAATCTTAATAAGGCATGCCCTAAAGACGATTTTCCGCTTCCGGTCATGGAAATGATGGTCGACGATACCTCAAATTACGAGCTGTTCACTTTCATGGATGGATCGTCTAGATATAATCAAATCAAGATGTCGCCCGATGATGAGAAACACACAGCATTTCGAACCCCGATCGAGATATACTGCTACAAAGTGATACCATTCAGATTAAAGAACGCAGGTGATACATATCAAAGGGCAATGTCCAATATCTTTGATGACATAATCCATAAAGTCGTCGAATGTTATGTTGATGATTTGGTCATCAAGACTAAAGCCAAGGCCGATCACATCCAAGATCTCAGGACCATTTTCACCAGACTGAGGGAATACGGTCTGAAGATGAATCCTCTAAAGTGTGCTTTTGGCGTGTCATCAGGAAAATTCTTGGGCTTCATAGTCCGACATCGGGGGATCTGCAGGGTCTCCTAGCACGACAGCAAGGTTTTGGGAGGCACCGTCCATGCTAAATTCTAAAATTTGCCGTTCTAGCTAACCCTAACTTAGAATCGTTAAGTAGAAATCCGACGAATATAAATGCAAACACTTTGCAAGTAAAGAGAGCAAGGAATACAATCTTTATAGACCGGTCCTTCACTTCAATAGCTCCGTGTAGTAGTCCCTTCGCCGCGATCGTGAACTCCGGACTCTAGAGAGGCTCCCATGAAGAAATGAACATGCTTGCATCGAAGTCTTCGAGACCGAAAATGATCTACGTCGAGGAACACTAACCCAAGCTATCTCTTCACTAATTATGAAATTAGTGAAGCAAACACCCTATACTAAATGGAAAGTAGTAGAGGATGATAAAGTAGGAAGTGCACTCACTTTAGAATTGATTTTCTCACGTTTTTCCTCACATCTCCATTGAAGCTAGAAAGCTTTTTAGGAAGAAGAAGAAGAAAACTCAAGTGATGAACGAATAAATCATGAGGTTAGAAATGCAACCATGGTGAGTTATCATCTCATGCTTAACTCATGTAGAGACTAAACCAAGGTCAAGGGTTAAGGTTGGGTTAACAAATATCTTAAGCAATGACAAACAGGTGGACTTGGTCAATGGTTATCAAGTTTGCACAAGAAATCAACCATGATAAATTCCAAATGTTTTTAATTACTTAATAATAAATATTAACCACAACATAAACCCTAGCATGGTTCTAGTCTCATACTAATATGTTGCATTTGTGACCTAGCATGACACAAACATGTACACAAATATACATATCACATATATACAATGTGCACATCAAGTGAGAAAAGAAATCTTAAGTGAGCTAATACTAGTTAATGTAAATTAATATATCAAATATATAATTATACATTAGATTATCAAATCAACTCTTGATTTAATAATCCGGCTATATCTCATATAACCGACTAATATCATGTGTAACAACTTATCGAATCAACACTTGATCCGATAACCCGGCTATATCGCATATAACCGACCAATGTCACAAATCGCGAGAATAGAATACGGTATCACATATCGTATTAATCTCGGTCCTGCACATATTACATATGTGCTCCTACTCCGTTTCGCTTGAGCCAAAAAAACCCTGTGTAGGACTCTAAAGACTCGTCAATACGCCGGCAGTAGGTGATGATCATATCAAACACCCACAAGCCGCAAGCGGTCTACTAAACGTAACGGCCACCCGGGTATTGAGCGATCAGAAGATCAACAAGCAAGCCTGCTCACACTCCTGCGAATCCAATCAGTAACTCTACCGTCCAGTCCAGTCACTTCGTCTGATATGTCGCATATCTCTTCTAGGGATGGTAAATGCCAGACCCCAGTAACTCGATAAGTCGTGCCGATGTGAGGCTCATAACGGGTCGAGAAACTACTGATAACACTTACCAGTATATTTCTGAAGCAGCCCTGGCCAGGGACTTCCTGTTATAGCCAATCGAGCACAGCGCAACATCAACTCTCAATATCGGGAGAGACGAAACCCGTCCTATCGCTCATTGCCTCCATGTGATTCGGTACTGTACCTAAAAGCCACCGTTTTGCACGTTCTCTTGAATGTGGTAAGGTGGAAATCAAAGCACAGTAGGAATCACACAAGTCTCTATGACGATCTCGGGTCTACAGACTAACCTGTACCAGTGTCACCAGAGAATTGCCATCTGACGTGAGGTATAATACTATCTGGGAGTTCTCGGCGAGTCCGTCCAGTATACCCAGTCTCCACTGAGCACCCGTATACCATCTCTGATGTCAAACACCAATGGATATGGGATCATCCATCGCCCATTACATGGGTCGAGAAGCGTACACGCAAGTCTACTCTGGTATATCGATGCCCTGTCTCGATACACCCATGACTAGGAACATTTGAAGGATGTACTTGCCAACTACCTCTGCCCCACTAGTATGATCTACATCATATTCCTGGTAGTCAAGTACTCATCCTAAGGGCTTTATCAACATGTAACATAGAGACAATCAGTGTACATATTAAGATAAAGAGCAACCAGATAGCATACTATCATGTCGAGCAAAAAAGTCCTCCATATATATGTCCAAGCATCCTCTACAATATACATCGTATGTACAGTAAAGGCCTTTAGAGCATACATATAACTAACAGGATCGAAGTCGACCCATCGAAGATAAAGGCCATCATAGAGATGCCTCCTCCGAAGAATCTGACGCAGCTAAGATCCTTTCAAGACAAGCTCTCTTATATATGAAGGTTCATCTCGAACCTATCGGGAAGATGCAGGCCCTTCTCGAAGCTCATGAAGAAAGGAGCTTCTTTCGTTTGGGATGCCGAATGTCAAGAAGCGTTCGAAAATATCAATTAGTACCTGCTGCACCTTCCAGTGCTTGCTTCTCCTATTCCAAATAAACCGTTGATCCTCTATACTGCTGCGCTAGATGAGTCACTCGGTGCACTCCTCGCCCAGAACAATGAGGAGGGAAAAGAGAATGCCCTCTATTACCTCAGTCGAACGTTAGTCAGGGCGGAACATAACTATTCCCCTATTGAAAAGCAATGCCTGGCCCTGATATTTGCCGTGAAAAAACTAAGACAGTATCTTCTCGCTCATCGGGTTATGCCGATCTCCAAGGTCGACCTGCTCAAACACTTAATGACTAAAGCAAGCCTAGCCGGCAGAATGGCAAGTTGAGCTATCATACTGCTTGAATTTGATATAATCTATGCTCCTCAGAAAGCAGTAAAAGGGCAAGCCCTCGCCGACTTTCTTGCTGCTCATCTCGTACCAGAAAGGTCACCGCTCAATTGCGAGTTACCCGAAAAACAAATGCTGCACCTCGAGGATGACGAGCCATGTTAGGAGCTCTACTTCGATGGAGCCTCATCAATTAGGACCTCCTACAAATCAAGCGTCCCACAGATAAAAGCAGGGCTATGATTCATGTTCATCACGCCATCGATGGGAACCCTACGGCGTTATTTTGCTTTCACCGAACTTTGCACAAACAACGAGGCTGAGTACGAAGCTCTGATAGTTGGTTTGGAGCTTGCCATAGAAATGGAAATCCTTCAGCTCTGAGTCTACGGTGATTCCTACCTTGTTGTCAACCAAGTAAGCGGCGACTATAAGATATACAAACCCGAGTTAGCTCGGTACAGAAGCTGGGTGGTGGAGCTTATGAAACATTTCACCCACATTGAACTTCTTGGATATATGTATGCCCTAAAGGCCATTATATGATAGTGGATGTATCGGTATGTGTATATATATATTCAGAGGACATTCTTGCTCGACATGATAGTATGCTATATGGTTTACTTTATCTTGACATGTTCATTTGATCATGCATCTTACTCATTTGGTACATGTTGATAAAGCCCTTAGGATATTTGCTTGACTACTGAGACTATGATGTAGATCATACTAGTGGGACAAGTGTAGTTTATAAGAATATCCTTAAAATGTTCCTAGTCATAGGTATATCGAGACGGGGCATCGATATTCCAGAGTAGACTGGCGTATACTGTTCTTGTCCCATATGATGGGCAATAGATGATCCCATATCCATTTAGTGTGATGACACCAAAGACTGTATACGGGTGCTCAGTGAAGACTGGGTACACTGAACGGACTTGCCTAGAACTCCTATGTGGTATTATATCTATCGTCGGATAGCAGTTCTCAGGTGACACCGGTACAGGTTAGTCTGTAGACCCGAGATCGTCATAGAGTTTTGTGCGTCCTCCCACTGTACTTTGATCTCCACCCTACCACGGCTCTACTGAGTTGTGCAAACAGGTGGATTTTGGGTACAGTCCTGAGGCATATGGAGGTAATGAGCGATAGGAGGGGTTTCGTCTCTCTCGGTATTGGGGGTTGATGTTGCGCTATGTATGATTGTCTATAACAGGAAGTCCCTGGCCAGGGTTGATGAGATTTACTGATAAGTGTTATCAGTAGTTTCTCGATCTGTTATAGGCCATATACCGGCATGACTTATTGAGTTATTGGGGTCGACGATACCATCCCTAGACTCGATATACAGCATATCTGACGAAGAGACCGGACTGTACGGTAAGTGTTGCCAGTTGGCTCGACAGGAGTTTTGACAGGTTCGCTTGTTTTTCTTCTGATCGCTCAATACCTGGGTGGCCGTTACGTTTAGCTGACCGCTTGCGGATTATGGGTATTTGATATAATCATCACCTACTGCCGGCATATTGACGAGTCTTAGAGTCCCACACAGGAGTTTCCTAGCTCAGGCGAAACGATGTGGTGTGTATATGAGATATGCGTGGGGGCTCGATTAAATGCGTGTATATGATACCGTGTTTTAATCGGGCGTTTTTCTATTGGTCGGGTCGTATGTGATATGACTGGTTTATTAAATCAAGTGTTGATTTAATATAGACTTTTAGCTCACTTTTATTAAACCTTTTCTATTTGTGTGTATGCATGGATGTATGCATATTTATATGTACATGTTGATGTGAATGCACACATACATGCATACATGTGTGTCATGGTTGTTGATACATTGGAGATAGCAATGCAAGACTCACATGGAATGAATATCTATATATATTTATTTATTGAGAAAAGAAAAAGGAAATTCAACCTTGGTTCATTGTTTCTACACCCTTCTACACTTGACCATGACATTAACCCTTGGTTTAATTTCCTTAGTTGTTTTAACTCAATGATAAAAATATCTAGATATTTATTTACCATGGTTTGTTGAGAGTGTGACTCTCATATATATTCTTTTTCTTTTCTCTTTTAATTAAGAGATAATCAAATAAACTTGAGCTCAAGTTTTGCCATCTTCTTCTTCTTCCTCTCTCATGCTCTCTTGAGTTTTCCATTGAATGAGGAACTTAAAAAGAAAGAGGTTTTAAGTGAGAATACAAACCGCATCACCAATCTATACTACTCTAGCCCATTAGTGTAGGTTGTTTGCTCCACATCATCAAAGATCAAGTGAAGCTAGGAGCTTTGAGCAAAGGGACTCCGTGTGGATCGTCGTGGACTTGGAAGAATTCAGGCGAGCCGGTTCAAACTCTAGGAGATCCAAGGAGTCACAAGAGGAGGTCTACAAAGGATGTATTTCTCCCCACTTAGTGTTAGACACTAGTTAATATGTGATACTACAAGTTGTTACGCTAACTTTCTAGTTCGATTCCTAGGTTAGTTTGCTTAGCACCCCTTAAATTTTTTATTGTAGCATGTGTGATGCTTCCAAACCTTAGGAAAGGTGCTAAGGAAACCCTACAAAACTGATGAGAGTTCCTAGGGCGTTGAATGGAAAAGCTGACGTTCTCGCTCGCTTAGCCAAGGAGCTGGATGATCCCGATGTGGATGAAATTCTGATAACAGTCAGAAACCGGCAAATTCTACCTCCGATCTCTTTGTGTGAAAAAGGAAGCGTAGAACAAGAGAACAATCCTGCCGAAAAAGCTCTAATCATTCAAGATAAGCCCGATTAGAGAGAACCCTTCATAGAGTACCTCCGATATGACAAGCTGCCCGAAGGAAAATCTGTGAGGATTCAGCTGAAGAAGAGAGCTCTTCGATACGTATTTGTAAATAATACGCTATACCGCAGATCATATGACCAACTCTGGCTCAGATGTCTGCCATCGGCCGAAGCCCAAAAAGTCATGAAAGATGTTTACTCAGGCATCTGGGGAGCTCACCAATCTGGCCCCAAAATGCAGCTTCAAATTAAACGGCTTGGGTATTACTGGCTTACCATGATAAGGGATTGCGAAGAGCATGCGAAGAGGTGTCATTTCTGCCAAATTCACGGTGACTTCATTCATAAGCATCCCAATCCGCTACATCCTATGGTGCCGTCATAGCTCTTCGAAGTTTGGGGCACCGACATAGTTGGTCCAATTGATCCTCTGTCATCCAAAGGCCACCGGTTCATATTGGCTGCAACTGACTACTTCCCCATATGGGCTGAAGCTGTCCTGCTAAAAGAAGTTAAGACAGAAGATATTCCGACGTTCTTCCGGCATAATATTCTATACCGCTTCGGTACACCTAGAAAAATCATTTTTTGACAACGGGCCTTCTTTCAAGAGCTTCAAAATCTTAAGGTTCGCTACTCAGCACAAGATAGACTGGAGTTATTCCTCCATCTATAATCCAAGAGCCAATGGGCTAGCCGAAGCCTTCAATAAGACTCTATGCAAGCTCCTGAGGAAAAATGCTTCAGCCAATAAGAGAGACTGGAATCTCAAGCTCCACGAGGCGTTGTGGGCATATCATACCGCACACCGCACTCTAACTCAGTCCACTCCATACTCACTACTCTTCGGAGTGGAAGCTATCCTCTCGCTTGAAGTCGAAATTCCAAGCCTAAGAATGGCCGTCCAACACAAGTTGATGGAGGAGGAAAACGTCCTCCTTCGGCTCGAAGAGCTCGACGCCCTCGAGAAAAGAGGCTCGCAATACAGATAAAACCTGGAGCTGTACCAAGTCCAAATGTCATGGGCCTATGCTAAGATGACCTGTCTCCGTGGTTTTAAGAAAGGTGAATTTGTGTTGGTCCTTAAAAGACCGATCATCCCATATCGACATGCCAAGCGAAAATTCGAGCCAAACTGGGAAGGGCCATACGTCATCGAGAAAGTGTTTGATGGAGGATCCTACCAGCTGATAAATGTCGAGGGAGAAAGGCCCATGCTACCCATCAATGTCCGATATCTCAAAAAATACTACGCGTGAATGCTCCAAGTCGCAGGCGAATTGACCACACTGGCCCTACGGTCTGGATCATACATTCTGTAAAACCGTATACAATCCACGGGCATAAACGACCCCTATCTCTCCTAAGTCCTACCGGCGAGACTACATTTAAAGTCCCACCAGCGATGAAGATCCGCCAATGTAAAAAAACGGGTATGTCCACAAGAAAAACGGGCACGGATGAAAACCTGAAAGGGCTCCGTGAGTAAAAACAGCAGGACTGCCGGCGAGTTTATGAAAACCCTAAAGGGCGCAAACTCGTGAAAAAGAGATGAAATACACTTGCAAAGTCCTCTCGACCTTGTGAGGAAAAATCCATGCGTGAGATCCTTACGACTCACAAAGGAGCAACACACTTAGGAATCCCCACAATTCCTAGGAATAAATACACCTGCAAGATCCTCTCGACTCGTAGGGAGAAAATACTCTTATGAGACCCTTACGGCTCATAAAATTGAATAGCCTTAGGTGATAGAAATCTAAACCTGTCTTCTAAGCCATCGCTCCCTAACGGGCAACGACAAATGATGAGTCGCTCCTGGCATTGCTTCAGTGTTAGCAGTGCTGATGCCGACCCAAAACCTAAATCCTAAGCTTCCCAACGGCAAATGATGAGTCGCTCCTAGTATTGCTTTAGTGTTAGCGGTGTTGATGCTGACCCAAAAACTAAATCCCAAGTCTTCCCAAAGGCAAATGATGAGTCGCTCCTGGCACTACACTTCAGTGTTAGCGGTGCTGATGCCGTCCTAAAAACCAAATCCCCAAGTCCTCCCGGGGCAAATGATGAGTTGCTCCTGACATTATTCCACAGCAGCAATGCTGATGCCGACCCAAAAAAGCCCAAATCCTAAGTCTTCCCAAAGGCAAATGATGAGTCGCTCCTGGCACTACGCTTCAGTGTTAGCAGTGTTGATGCCAATCCAAAAAAAACCAAATCCCAAGTCTTCCCAAGGGGAAATAATGAGTTGCTCCTGGCATTATTCCAGTGCAGCAATACTGATGCCAAACAAAATCCAAATTCCAAGTTCCTCTCATATTCAAAAGTTCCACCAAATAAGGCAGAAATCAAACAGACCAAATCAATGTCCCACCCGGTAGCGCTTCCAAGCTCAAAAGTCCCGCTGGATGGGTAAAGAACTCCCAAAATAAATCAAATCCAAAAAATCAACCTCGACGCCGCAAGAAGCGAAAGAAGTCAACTTCAACCCTGACACCGTAAGAGGCGGAGTAAGTCAAATCAAATCGTGACACCGCAGAAAGTGGAGCAGGTCAAATCAAGCACCGACCGTCCAAGTCGCAAAAAAGGCAGCACCGACCGTCTAAGTCGCAAAAATGGCAGTACTGACCGTCCAAGATGCAAAAATGGCAGCACTAACCGTTCACGTCGCTAAAAGGGCAGCACCGACCGTCCAAGTCGCAAAATGGGCAGCACCGACCGTCCAAGTCGCAAAAAGGGCAGCACCGACCGTCCAGGTCGCAAAAAGGGCTGCACCGACTGACCGTCCAGGTCGTAAAAAGGGCAGCACCGACTGTCCAAGTCGCAAAAAGGGCAGCACCGACCGTCCACGTCGCTAAAAGGGCAGCACCGACCGTCCACGTTGCTAAAATGGCAGCACCGACCGTCCAAGTCGCAAAAAGGGCAGCACCGACCGTCCACCATCCAGGTCGCAAAAAGGGCAGCACCGACCGTCCAGGTCGCAAAAAGGGCAGCACCGACCGTCCAGGTCGCAAAAAGGGCAGTATCGACTATCCACGTCACTAAAATGGCAGCATACCCTCCACGTCGTCAAAAAGGAACCCAACCAAATCAAGCTCCATATAGAGCAAGATCCATCAATTATATGCAAACAACCCACAAGCGCGGTGTGCATTTATTGATGGGGGCAGTTTGTTGGGGTCAAAAATTACACCCCGGTTGACCAAGTTAAAATCAAAATTAACCCCAAGCCAAGTGGGCCCAAGCCCAGGTCAAAACTGAGCATGGAAGGGACCGGCCCCGTGACAAAAAAAATGAAGCCATAAATTAGTTTAATGTAATTCTTTTTTTAGAATAAATGGATGTAAAATGGGCAAAAAGCCAAAATTTTGTAAACCCCATGGCTTATGTGCAAAAAGAGATAAGCACATAAGTTATGGGGTGGCACAAGTGCCATTTGGGAAAGCCCAAGTGGCTATATGTAAAGTGTGTAGCCTATAAAGGCAAACATGATGAAAAAATCAAAGAACCTTTTTTCCTCTCTAAAAAAAAATTAGGGTTTATGTGCCTTCTTCTCCTTCCTTGAGGTTCTAAACCTTCTTCTTTTTTTGAATTAAATGAAGAGTTTAACACTTCTTTTTTCTAAAAGGAACAGTTTTTCACCATAAAACCCTTGAAGGGGAACTCAGATCTCCCATCAAATCCCCAAAATGGGTGATTTTTAAGTCTCACCCCCTTTTAATCCAAGATCCAGCCAACAGAGAGAAGGAAGAAGGAGACCCGTCTCCAAAAACCCCACTTTGGGAAGATCCAAGGTTCAAGAGAAGATCTAGGGCTTAAGGGAGAAGAAAGGGGTCCCCTTTCATCATCTCTGAAAATCTCTTGGGAGTTTACCTCCGAACAAAAAAAAGTCTTTCTTTTTAGGAGTTTAACTCTAAAAGTCAATTGGGAGTACAACTCCCAGTGCTAGGGCTAAGCCCCTTTGTCCTTTTTTAGGAGTTTAACTCCAAAAGTCAATTGGGAGTACAACTCCCAGTATGGGGGGGCTAAGCCCCTTTTCCTGGGGGCGTCCAGCGCCCACATGATGGGTGTGTGAGAGCGCCTACGCGCCGGCACCCAGTACTAAATACGTGCCGAGCGCATGAGGTGTGGGCGTCCACCGCCCGTGTGCTGGATGTTAGTTATATGTATGCCCTGGAGGCCATTACTATACATGTGATGTATATTGTAGTAGATGCTTGGACATATATAGGGAGGACTTTCTTGCTCGACATGATAGTATGCTATCTGGTTGCTCTTTATCTTAACATGTGGACTTGTATTGGTTTACTGTCTTCCTCTCACATGTTGATAAAGCCCTTAGGATATGTACTTGACTACTAGGACTATGATGCATATCATACTAGTGGGGCCAGTGTAGTCAACGAGTACATCCTATAACTGTTCCTAGTCGAGGGAGTATTGAGACAGGGCATCAATACTCCAGAGTAGACTAGCGTATACGCTTCTCGACCTATATGATGGGCGATGGATGATCTCATATCCATTGGTGTTTGACATCAGAGAAGGTAAATGGGTGCTCAGTGGAGACTGGGTACACTGGACGGACTCGCCGAGAACTCCTAGATGGTATTATATCTATCAACGGATAGCAGTTCTCTGGTGACACTGGTACAGGTTAGTCTAAAGACCCGAGATCGTCAAAGAGCCTTGTGTGATTCCCACTGTGCTTTGATTTCCACCTTACCATGGTCAAGAGATCGTGCAAAACGGTGGTTTTTGGGTACAGTCTCGAGTCACATGGAGGCAATGAGCGATAGGAGGGGTTTCGTCTCTCCTGGTATAGGGAGTTGATGTTGCGCTATGCTCGATTGGCCATAACATGAAATCCCTGACCAGGGTTGCTGAGATCTACTGGTAAGTGTTATCAGTAGTTTCTCGACCGTTATGGACCTTACATCGGCATGACTTATCAGGCTATTGGGGTATGACGTTATACCACCCCCAGGCTGTGATATGCGAAATATCAGACGAAGAGACTGGACTGTACGGTAGTGTTACTGATTGGATTCGCAGGAATACGAACATGCTTGCTTGTTGATCTTTTGATCGCTCAATACCCGGGTGGCCGTTACGTTTAGTAGAACGTTTGCAGCTTGTGGGTGTTTGATATGATCATCACCTACTGCCGGCGTATTGATGAGTCTTTAGAGTCCTACACAGAGGTTTCCTGGCTCAAGCGAAACGGAGTAGGAGCGCATATGTGATATGTGCGGGACCGAGATTGATACGGTGTAGGGTTACTAGGCACTCTCACAAGGGTCTACAAGGCATCAACCATGCCCGATTTAAAATTTAGACATGCCGAACAACCCTAACCAAGATCTTTAAACTTGAGATTAGGCGAAACAAAGCATGTTAAACACTTTAACACTAAGAGTTTGGGATTACAACCTTTGTAGTCCGGTCCTTCACTTCTAAACCTCCGTGTTGAGGTCTTTTCGCTGCGATCATCATGTTCCCGGACTCTAGAGAGGCTCCACGAAGAGAAAGATGCAAGCTTCCTTCCGATCTTCGATAACTAAGATGATTTACCTTGAAGTTTCTTTAACACAAGCTCTCACTCACTAAATAAAGTGAACACCCTAATCTAAATGGCTAGGATAGATTAGGATGATGAAGTAGGATTTATGCTCTCATTTATTTTCTATTTCTCACACTAAATCATCACATAAAGAAAACCTAAAAAGCTTTCTCAAAACTCAAGGAAGAAGAAGAAGGAAATTCCTTTTGTGATGAATAATGAAAATTATCATAATGATTAATAATGCAACCATGGTTGAATATGAAGAGGCTAACCATTGTAGAGACTTAACCTAGGGTGAAGGGTTTGGGTTGGGTAAGAAATATCTAGCAAAAATATCAAACATAGTATCTTTGCTAAAAACAAAGTAAAACCTTCTAGAAGTGTCAAGAAAGAACTAACCCAAATCAAACCCTAACCTTGTTTAATCTCCACAAAACATGTTGCATTAGTAATCATATCATGTTACAATATTATATATCACATATATAATATATATTTGTAACAAAATAAAATAATACAATTAACATATATCGCATATATATCAATGTATTACCCGAGTGAGAAAAAGAATCTTTTAGCTAGCTTATATCAGTTAATGTAATTTAATATATCAAATATATAATTATATATTAAATTATCGAATCAACACTTGATCCGATAATCCGGCTATTTCACAAATAACCGACTAATATAATCTGTATCAGTTCATCGAATCAACATTTGATCCGATGACCCGGCTATATCACATATACCCGGCCGATATCTCATATCACGAGAATCTAATACGGTATCACATACACGTATTATTCTCGGTCCCACACATATCACATACGTGCTCCTACTCCGTTTTGCCTGAGTCAAGAAATATCTGTGTAGGACTCTAAAGAATCGTCAATACGCCGGCAGTAGGTGATGATCATATCAAATACCCACAATCTGCAAGCGGTCAGCTAAACGTAACAGCCACGCAGGTATTGAGCGATCAGAAGATCAACAAGCAAGCCTGTACATTCTCCTGTGAATCCAATCAGTAACACTCCCGTACATTCCGGTCTCTTCGTCTGATATGTTGCATATCTCTCCTAGGGGTGGTAAACGTCAGACCCCAGCAGCTTGATAAGTCATGTCGATATGAGGTCTATAACAGTTCAAGAAACTACTGATAACACTTACCAGTAAATCTCAGCAAGCCTGGCCAGGGATTTCCAGTTATAGCTAATCGAACACAGCGCAACATCAACTCCCTATACCGGGAGAGACGAATCCCTTCCTATCGCTCATTGCCTCCATGTGATTCGGGACTGTACCCAAAAGCCACCTTTTTGCATGCCCTCTTGGACGTGGTATGATGGAAATCAAAGCATAGTGGGAATCACACAAGACTCTATGACGATCTCGGGTCTACAGACTAACCTGTACTAGTGTCACCAGAGAACTGCCATCTAACATGAGGTATAATACCATCTGGGAGTTCTTGGCGAGTCCGTCCAGTGTACCCAGTCTCTACTGAGCACCCGTACACCATCCTTGATGTCAAACACCGATGGATATGGGATCATCCATCGCCCATCATATGGGTCAAGATGCGTATACGCTAGTCTACTCTGGTGTATCGATGCCCTGTCTCGATACACCCTCAACTAGGAACAGTTATAGGATGTACTCGTCGACTACCGTGGCCCCACTAGTATGATCTCATCATAGTCCCAGTAGTCGAGTACATATCCTAAGGGCTTTATCAACATGTAACATAAAGACAATCTGAGTACATGTTAAGATAAAGTACAACCAGATAGCATACTATCATGTCGAGCAAGAAAGTCCTCCCTATATATGTCCAAGCATCCATTACAATATACATCATATGTATAGTAATGGCCTCTAAGGCATACATATAACTAACAATCTCCCACTTGCACTAGGGCCATCCGTTGTGGTATCGCATACCCAACAATCAGCTGTGGTTGAAGTATCTCATACTCAACCATCCCATAAAAAATCTATACTGGGAAATAGGCCTTTGTGAGTGGATCCGCGCTGTTGTCCTCTGTGTCTATTCTCCTAACCTCGATCTCCCTGGAGATCAACCAACTCCATAATTAGGTGATACTGCCTAAGAATTATATCTGGCTTTCTGATGGGACGGTGGTTCTTTGGCTAAAGCCACAACTCCATTGTCACACAACGGCAGGAACTAAGTTCATCTCATGAACTATTATCTATATCCAGACTGCCTCTTTGGTAGCATCCTTGGTAACGATATATCTTGCCTTTAATCGTTTAGTAAGTCACGGTATCTAGCTTGGAACTCTTCCAACATATCGTCCCTCCACTGAGGGTAAAGACAATGCCTGCGACTGACATTTAGTCGTCCTTATCACTCTGGAACCTTTCCAGTGATTCTCCCCAGGATCGACTGATACCATCTCACTACAACTAGTGAGAATCCTAACATCCAATTAGATCTATCTCATAGATCCATAACCCAGGATTTAGGAGGTATCACCTTGATCCTATAGAGAATCTTTGTGATAAGCGGAGATTGACCGAGCGTATCATAAGAAACTCCTTCCCTATCATGAGTATGTCATCCACGCACTCTACGAGGATCACCACCATACTCTCTACTACCTTTTTGTATATACAAGGTTCATCTACCATTTTGATGAAGTCAAACTCTTTGACTACCACATCAAAACAGACGTTCCAACTCCGTAATGCCTGATTTATCACATAAAACAACTTGCATACGTTTCCGCTGCTCCCACTGTCTACAAAGCCCTCTGGCTATGTACTTATAGACGCTCTCTTCCAAATCATCATTTACAAAAGCAGTCATGACACCCAACCGCCAGATATCATAGTCATGGTATGTAGCCGTGGCAAGTAGGATCTGGATGGACTTAAGCATAGCTTTGAAAGTCTCAACTTTTCCATGTACACCAAGTAATCTTCTCAAGATATACTTGCTCCTGATGGGGATTTAACCCTTCAGATAAAGCAACCAAAGTCCATACCTTTTTTGGTGTATAAGGATTCTATCTCAGATCGCTAAGCATCCGGCCATTCTTACAGAGTCCCACTCCTGATAGCCTGCTCGAAACTAGTTGGGTCATCATCTCATGATGCAATCCTCGCTCCCACTGTCATAGAGAAACCGAAATATCTCTCAGGTGGGTGAGGAACCCTACTAGATCGGCGGAGAGGCTGAGGTTCATTGGAAACTATTGAATCCTTTGGTTCTACCAAATCATCAGCTGCAGTTTGTATCGCTGGAACTCTTTCCAGTTCTACCTCATGTCCACTAATTTCTTTATAAGAAATTCCCTTTCACAAAGGTGGCATGCTGAGAAACAAAATATCTTTTGTTCCTCGGTTTGGTAGAAGATATTCCCTTGCGAATGCTTTGGATATCCAACAAACTTCCACAGAACTGACTTTGCCTCGAGCTTGTCCGGATTATGCATTTAGACATAGGCTGGACAACCCCAAATCTTAACATACTTAAGATATGGGCTCTTCCCATTCCATATCACATATGAAGTGGTAGGCAACTGATTTGATTGGAACCCTATTCAATAGGTATGCAGCTTCTCAAGTGTATAACTCCCAAAAGGAAATAGGAAACTCGGTAGTACTCATCATAGAGCGCATCATATCAAATAGGGTGTGTTTGCTCCGCCTCGATACACCGACGTGCTGTGGTGTATATGGAGGAGTAATGCTGAGAGAGAATCCCATTCTCCTTTAGAATAGTCCAGGAATCCCGTGCTCTAGTATTCTCCTCTCTGATCACATCAAAGGACATAATACTTATATTATGTGAATGTATATGTAGGGTTACTAGGCACTCTCACAAAGGTCTACAAGGTATCAACCATGCCCGATTTAAAATTTAGACGTGCCGAACAACCCTAACTAAGATCTTTAAACTTGAGATTAGGCGAAACAAAGCATGTTAAACACTTTAACACTAAGAGTTTGGGATTACAACCTTTGTAGTTCGGTCCTTCACTTCTAAAGCTCCGTGTTGAGGTCCCTTCGCTGCGATCATCATGTTCCCGGACTCTAGAGAGGCTCCACGAAGAGAAAGATGCAAGCTTGCTTCCGATCTTCGATAACTAAGATGATCTACCATGAAGTTTCTTTAACACAAGCTCTCACTCACTAAATGAAGTGCACACCCTAATCTAAATGGCTAGGATAGATTAGGATGATGAAGTAGGATTTATGCTCTCATTTATTTTCTATTTCTCATACTAAATCATCACATAAAGAAAACCTAGAAAGCTTTCTCAAAGCTCAAGGAAGAAGAAGAAGAAGGAAATTCCTTTTGTGATGAATAATGAAAATTATCATAATGATTAATAATGCAACCATGGTTGAATATGAAGAGGCTAACCATTGTAGAGACTTAACCTAGGGTGAAGGGTTTGGGTTGGGTTAGAAATATCTAGCAAAAATATCAAACATAATATCTTTGCTAGAAACAAAGTAAAACCTTCTAGAAGCATCAAGAAAGAACTAACCCAAATCAAACACTAACCTTGTTTAATCTCCACAAAACATGTTGCATTAGTAATCATATTATGTTACAATATTATATATCACATATATAATATATATTTGTAACAAAATAAAATAATACAATTAACATATATCGCATATATATCAATGTATTACCCGAGTGAGAAAAAGAATCTTTTAGCGAGCTTATATCAGTTAATGTAATTTAATATATCAAATATATAATTATACATTAAATTATCGAATCAACACTTGATCCGATAATCCGGCTATTTCACAAATAACCGACTAATATAATCTGTATCAGTTCATCGAATCAACACTTGATCCGATGACCCGGCTATATCATATATACCTGGCCGATATCTCATATCGCGAGAATCTAATACGGTATCATATACACGTATTGTTCTCGGTCCCGCACATATCACATACGTGTGTAGAGTGTTTTTCGTCACCCCATTGAGATGGGAATACGCGCACGCTTGTCAGGCGTACTACAGACTCCCCCTGCCTAGGGTAGGCGGGGGTTTAATGATTGTGGGGATCCGAATCTCCGGCAGCCGCGGACTAAGCTGCCGTTAATTACCCCTCGCCTTTGGGGTAAGAGAACCTCCGATTAACGGATTAAACTGGTCATGCGAATTCAATGTGCGGTGTGTGTGTGTGTGTTTTGTTTTAAAAGGGGGTTTTGGATATATCGGGAGCCACGCAGAGTTTTTACGGGGGTCCCGCTACCCGGATAGCGGGCTGGGGGTCAAGGGGGCTAGCAGCCCCCTTGCGGGGTTCGGGGCAGCACCCCGGCCCCAAATTTTTTTTAAGGGGGACAATGTCGTGGAGTATGTGTATGTGTACATATATATACATATGTATATATATACATGTATATATAAATAAAGGGGGGAAAAGATATCCAAAAGATGCATGGGGCCAGTGCATAGGCGCTTGAGCGCAAGCGCGCCACGTGTCGGCACGTGGGCGCTTTGCGCTCGAGCGCAGAGTGCTGGAGCCACGTGTCAGCACGTGGGCGACTTGCGCTCGGGCGCTGGGTGCTGGAACGCAAGCGCGCCACGTGTCGGCACGGGGGCGACTTGCACTCGAGCGCTTGCGCTGGAGCGCAAGCGCGTCACGTGTCGGCACGGAGGCAACTTGCGCTCGAGCGCTTGTGCTGGAGCGCAAGTGCGCCACGTGTCGGCACGTGGGCGCTTTGCGCTCGAGCGCTGAGCGCTGGAGCGTAAGCGCGCCACGTGTCGGCATGTGGGCGCTTTGCGCTCGAGCGCCGGCGAGAAAAAGAGGCTTTTGGCCTAAAAAAATTTCTCGAAAGAGAAATCAGAGAGGAATTGGACTCCTGAGTGTTTTTTTTGGAGGGGTTAGTGAAAGATGTTCTTCTTCTTCCTCCTCTGTTAGCTGAATCTTGAAGATCAAGAGATATGGGATTTTTTAAAAATCTCTCCTTTTTTAGATCTAGTGACAGATCCAAGTTCCCCTTTGTGGGTTTGGTGGTGAAAAACTATTTTGTTTTATAAAAAGAAGAGTAAAACTCTTGATTTAATTCAAGAGAAAGAAGAAGGTTTTGGAACCTTGAAGAAGGAGAAAGATCTCTGATCTGGAAAATTTTTAGAGAGAGAAAAAAAAGTTCTGAGATATTTCATTATCTTTGCCTTTATAGGCTATACACTTTACACATAGTCCCTTGGGCTTCACAAAATGGCATTTTGCCTATCTCATGGCTCATGTGCCATTTCTTTTTACACATAAGCCATGGGCTTTACAAAAAATTGGCTTTATGCCTATAAAATGCAACAAAATTATTTATTACAAAATTTTATCTTGGCATGGGGGAGGCCGGCCGCTTCACGTTCGGGCTCGACCCGAGCATGGGCCCACTGGATCTGGGCTTGGGCCCACTTGGCTTGGGGTTGACTTTGATTTTGACTTGGTCAACCGGGGTGTAAATTTTTACCCCAACAAATTGCCCCCCATCAATAAATGCACACCACATATGTGGGTCGTGTGCATGAAATTGATGGATCGTTTTTTTCACGTAGAGGCGACTTGATTCGATTCCCACCTTTTGGGAAGCTGGCACTGCCCTTTTTACGACATGGACGGTCGATGCTGCCCTTTTTGCGACTTGGACGGTCGGTTCTGCCCTTTTTGCGACATGGACGGTCGGTTCTGCCCTTTTTGCGACTTGGACGGTCGGTGCTGCCATTTTAGCGACTTGGACGGTCGGTTCTGCCCTTTTGCGACTTGGACGGTCGGTGCTGCCCTTTTTGCGACTTGGACGGTCGGTGCTGCCATTTTAGCGACTTGGACGGTCGGTGCTGCCCTTTTTGCGATGTGGACGGTCGGTGCTGCCATTTTAGCGACTTGGACGGTCGGTTCTGCCCTTTTTGCGACGTGGACGGTCGGTGCTGCCATTTTAGCGACTTGGACGGTCGGTGCTGCCCTTTTTGCGACTTGGACGGTCGGTTCTGCCCTTTTTGCGACGTGGACGGTCTGTGCTGCCATTTTAGCGACTTGGACGGTCGGTGCTGCCCTTTTTGCGACTTAGAAGGTCGGTTCTGCCCTTTTTGCGACGTGGACGGTCGGTGCTGCCATTTTAGCGACTTGGACGGTCGGTCCTGCCCTTTTTGCGACTTGGACGGTCGGTCCTGCCCTTTTTGCGACTTGGACGGTCGGTGCTGCCATTTTAGCGATGTGGACGGTCGATGCTGCCCTTTTAGCGACGTGGACGGTCGATGCTGGATTTGACTTGCCCCGCTTCTTGCGGTGTCAGGGAGGTCATTGGTTGTTTTGCTGGCTTGATGTGATTTGGGTTGACACCAGCATTGCTACGCTGGAATATGGTACCAGGAGCGAATCATCATTTGTCATGACAAGGTTTGGGGATTTTGGTTTCGGTTTGGCATCAGCATCGCTGCACTGGAATATGGTATCAGGAGCGAATCATCATCTGCCATGAAGAGATTTCCCTCGTTCTCAGTTTAACGACTTAGGGGTCATCTGTTCCCAGTTTAACGACTTAGGGGTCATCTGTTCCCAGTTTAAAGACTTAGGGGTCTATTGGATTGGAGTTTGGGATTTTGGGGTTAGGGTAGGCATCAGCGTTGCTAACACTGAAGCACACGTGCCAGGAGCAATTCATCATTTGCCTATTCCTGTTGGGGGAACGATGGTTTAGGAGACAGGTCTAGGTCCCTATCACCTAAGGCTTTTCAATTTTATGGGCTGTGAGGGTCCCATAAAAGTAATTTCTCCCTACGAGTCGTAAGGATCCCGCAGGTGTATTTCTCCTTAGGAGTCGTGAGGACTCCTAAGTGTGTTTTTCCTTTATGAGTCGTAAGGATCCCACAAAGGTTTGTTCTCCTCATGTATCGTGAGGACACATGAGTGGGTCTTCTCAATGGAGCATAATTCCAAAGGCGGAGACCGGCCGCGTAACTGGTGATTGTGGTGGGGCATGGATATGACGAGAATTATTTGAGCCCGTGAATTGTATACGGCAGTCAATTTGGGGACTGGCCGTAGGGCTGGCGACTTTTGAGAAATTGGATTTTGGTTGGCGTCTGCATCGCTACACTGGAATATGGTACCAGGAGCGACTCATCATTCGCCGTTTGGGGACTTGGAATTTGGATCTTGTTTGGCATCAGCATTGCTGCACTGGAATGATGCCAGGAGCAACTCATCATTTGCCGGCATCAGCACCGCTAACATTGAAGCAAAATACCAGGAGCGACTCATCATTTTCCGTTGGGGAATGATGGCTTAGGAGACAGGTTTAGGTCCCTATCACCTAAGGCTTTTCAATTTTATGAGCCGTGAGGGTCTCATAAAAGCAATTTCTCCCCACGAGTCGAGAGGATCTCGCAGGTGTATGTTCTCCTTAGGAATCGTGAGGATTCCTAAGTGTGTTGCTCCTTTGTGAGTCGTAAGGATCTCACGCAGGGGTTTTCTCCTCACAAGGTCGAGAGGACTTTGCGAGTGTATCTTTTTTCACGAGTTTGCGCCCTTTCGGGTTTTCACAAACTCGCCGGTAGTCCTGTTGTTTTTACTCACGGAGCCCTTTCAGGTTTTCATCCGTGCCCGTTTTGCTTGTGGACATACCGTTTATTTTTTTTATTTCTTTTAATTTTTTTTCTTTTTCTCTTTTTTTTGCCGTGGGTGGGACTTTAAAAGTAGTCTCACCGGTAGGATTTGGGAGAGATAGGGGTCGTTTACGCCCGTGGATTGTATACGGTTTTGCAGGATGTATGATCCAGACCGTAGGGCTGATGTGCTCAATTCGCCTACGACTTGGAGCATTCACGTGTAGGTATCGGCCATTGATGGGTGGCATGGGCCTTTCTCCCTCGGCACTTATTAGTTGGTAGGATCCTCTGTCGAACACTTTCTCGATGACGTATGGTCCTTCCCAGTTTGGCTCGAATTTTCCCATGGCATGTCGATTGGGGATGATCGGTCTTTTGAGGACCAACACCAATTCACCTTTCTTGAAAGCGCGGAGACGGGTTATCTTGTCATAGGCCCGTGACATTTAGGCTCGGTATAGCTCCAGATTTTGCTGCACCTCGAGCCTCTTTTCTTCGAGGGCATCGAGCTCTTCAAGTCGAAGGAGCACGTTTTCCTCCTCCGTCAACTCGTGCTGAACGGCCATTCTTAAGCTTGGAACTTCGACTTCGAGGGGGAGGACCGCCTCCACTCCGAAGAGCAATGAGTATAGAGTGGACTGAGTTGGAGTACGGTGCATGGTACGATATGCCCACAACGCCTCGTGAGGTTTGAGATTCCAGTCTCTCTTGTTGGCTGAAGCATTTTTCCTCAGGAGCTTGCATAGAGTCTTATTGAAGGCTTCGGCTAGCCCATTGGCGCTTGGATTATAGATAGAGAAATATCTCCAGTCTATCTTGTGCTGGGTAGCGAACCTAGAGACATTGAAGCTCTTGAAAGAGGGCCCGTTTTCAGAAATGATTCTTCTTGGTGTACCGAAGCGGTATAGAATATTATGCTGGAAGAATGCTAGAATATCTTTTGTCTTGACTTCTTTTAGCGGGACAGCTTCAGCCCATCTGGAGAAGTAGTCTGTCGCGGCCAGTATGAACCGGTGGCCTTTGGATGACGGAGGATCAATTGGGCCAACAATGTCGGTGCCCCAGACTTCGAAGGGCCACGACGCCACCGTAGGATGCAACGGATTGGGATGCTTGTGAATGAAATCACCATGGATTTGGCAGATCTGACATTTCTTTGCATGCTCTCCGCAATCCCGTATCATGGTGGGTCAGTAATACCCAAGCCGTTTGATTTGAAGTCGCATTTTGGGGCCATATTGGTGCCCGAGTGAACATCTTTCATGACCTTTTGGGCTTCAGCCAATGACAGACACCTGAGCCAGAGTTTGTCATATGACCTACGGTATAACGTGTCATTTACAAACACGTATCGGAGAGCTCTTTTCTTTAGCTGAATCCTCACAGATTTTTCTTCAGGCAGCTTGTCGTATCGGAAGTACTCTATGAAGGGTTCCCTCCAATCGGGCTTGTCTTGGATGATCGAAGCTTCTTTGGCAGGACTGCTCTTCTGTTCCGTGCTTTCCTCTTCTCGTAGAGAGACTGGGGGTAGAATTTGCCGGCTCCTGACTGTGATTAGAATTTCGTCCATGTCAGGATCAGCCAGCTCATTGGCTAAGCGAGCGAGTATGTCGGCTTTTCCATTCAACGCTCTAGGGACTCTCATTAGTTTAATGTGAGTGAACCGTTTCATGAGTTCCACCACTCGGCCTCTGTACCGAGCTAATTCGGGTTTGTATATCTTATAATCGCCGCTTACTTGGTTGATGATAAGCTGGGAGTCACCATAAACCCGTAGCCGAAAGATTTCCATTTCTATGGCGAGCTCCAAACCCGCTATCAGAGCTTCATACTCAGCTTCATTGTTTGTCCGAGGCTCGGTGAGAGCGAAAGAACGCCGTAGGGTTCCCATTGATGGCGTGATGAACACCAATCCTATCCCTGCTTTTATCTCCGGGACACTTGATTTACTGGAGGTCCTTATTGATGAGGCTCCATCGAAGTAGAGCTCCCAACATGGCCCATCTTCCTCGAGGTGCAGCACTTGTTCGTCGGGTAACTCACAATTTAGCGGCGACCCTTCTGGTATAGGATGAGCGGCAAGGAAGTCTGCAAGAGCTTGCCCTTTTACTGCTTTCTGAGGAGTATATACTATATCAAACTCAAGTAGCATGACAGCCCATCTTGCCATTCTGCCGGCCAGGCTTGCTTTGGTCATCAAGTGTTTGAGCGGGTCGACCTTGGAGATCAGCATAACCCGATGAGCGAGGAGATAGTGCATCAGCTTCTTCACAGCAAATATCAGAGCCAGGCATTGCTTTTCGATTGGGGAATAGTTGTGTTCCGCCCCGACTAGAGTTCGACTGAGGTAGTAGAGGGCATTTTCTTTTCCCTCCTCGTTATTCTGGGCAAGGAGCGCACCGAGTGACTCATCTAGCGCGGCAGTGTAGAGAATCAGCGGTTTATTTGGAATGGGAGCGGCCAGCACTGGAGGGTGCAACAAGTATTGTTTGATACTTTCGAACGCTGCTTGACATTCAGCATCCCAGATAAAAGGAGCTCCTTTCTTCATGAGCTTTGAGTAGGGCCTACATCTTCCCGATAAATTTGAGATAAACCTCCGTATATAAGTAAGCTTGCCTTGAAAAGATCTTAGCTGCGTCAGACTCTTCGGAGGGGGCATCTCCATGATGGCCTTAATCTTTGATGGGTCAACTTCGATCCCTCGATGTCGGACTATGAAGCCCAGGAATTTTCCCGATGACACGCCAAAAGCGCATTTCAGAGGATTCATCTTCAGATCGTATTCCCTCAATCTGGTGAGAACGGTCCTGAGATCTTGGATATGATCGGCCTTGGTTTTAGTCTTGACGACCAGATCATCAACATAACATTCGACGACTTTATGAATTAGGTCATCAAAGATATTGGTCATTGCCCTTTGGTACGTATCACCTGCGTTCTTCAGTCCGAATGGCATCACCTTGTAGCAGTATATTCCGATCGGGGTTCGGAATGCTGTGTGCTTCTCATCCTCAGGCGACATCTTGATCTGATTATATCCAGACGAGCCATCCATAAAGGTGAACAGTTCGTAATTTGAGGTGTCATCGACCATCATTTCCATGACTGGTAGCGGGAAGTCGTCTTTAGGACATGCCTTGTTGAGGTCCCTGAAATCGACACAAACTCGGATCTGCCCATTTTTCTTCTTCACTGGGACTATGCATGCGATCCAGTCCGCATATTTCTCTTCCCTGATAAAGCCGGCATCGATGAGTTTCTTGGTTTCCTCGATGACCTTTTCTTCCAACTCCCTTCTCATTCTTCGAGGAGCTTGTTTGACTGGCTTAGCATCAGGAGATATAGCCAGCTTATGCACGGCTACTTCAGGGGAAAGGCCAGGCATTTCTTTGTATGTCCACGCGAAGCAGTCGATGAACTCATGCAGCAGGGCAATTATCTGCTCTTTCATTTCCTCCGACAAGAGTGAGCTGATGTAGGTTGGCCTTGGATTATCGGGCGTTCCTAAGTCAATCTCGGTTAGCTCATCAAAGGTTGCTTGTCCTCCATCTTCGATCTCTTGAGGAGCTTCTTCTGGTTCGGCTATCTCGTCATCATCATTTGGTCTCTCGCTGGCCTCACCAACATGGATCATGTAGCACGCTTTGGAATCAGGTTGAACGTATCCTATGCCCCGTTTATCTAGAATTCGTCCATCGATGAGTGCTCGGACCTGGGGTGGATGCCATAGCCCTTCGTAAAACTTTGCTTCGGACTCCGTTTGATATAACCGGCATCCGCACTTTTTAAAGTATTCCCGCATCTCGGGCGCATAGTATCTGGGATTGAGGACGGCTCTTATGCCTCTCTCATAGGGAAGGCACGCGATAGAAAGATCGTCCGGGTGCACAACGAGGGTTGAACCGTAAAACAGGATGCCCTTCTGTCCATTTTTCCTCCCGAGGACGTAGAAAGTTTTCAGCTGGTCCATGGTGGAGACTGACAACGCATCGAGCTCTTTGCACATCTGCTCCAGCACCCTTGTGACGGCTAGGGACCCTTCTGCAATTTCTAGGGTCTCTCGTAGTTTCGCTTTTTGCATGGGGGTCCAATCTGCACCGCTGTTGCACGACAGGTCCTCTTCCTCTGACTCTTCAGTGTCGCTGCCAAGATGAGGGCGGACTTTACTGCTAGATGGGGCTTCAGTGACAGATTCATCCGTATCGCTACCGAAATGAGGGCGAGTTTTACGGAAGGACGGACTTCCAGCGTCGGACTCATCAGTGTCGCTACCGAAATGCGGGCGCACTTGGGCATTTTTGCTTTTGAAAGTGACAGCCGGCGCAGATTTGCTTTTGAGTCTTGAGGCCGGTCTATCCTCAGTCAGTTGTGCCTTAGCATTTTGGTGGTTCATAAAGTACCGAGAATCTTCATATCGGACTTCATGCACACCGAACGGTTGGATGTCTCCGTCAATGCGTCTTTCTTCGCCATTTTTAGTATACTTCATGCATTGATGGAGAGTTGATGGAATGATGCCGTAATCGTGGAGCCACGGCCGCCCCAAGAGAATCTTATAAGACGTGTCGGCGTCGATCACGTATATCTTAGCTTCAGTTTGCAGATCTCCGAATTTGATTGGCAGAGCTATGGACCCCAGAACTTGCTGGCAATTTTGGTTGAAGCCTTGAATGACAATCCTTTCCCTTGACAGGTGTCGGACGTCCATTGACAAACTCTTCAGCGTCCGCAAGTTCATGATGTTCACTGAAGACCCCGGATCAATCAATATGCGATTAATCCGATCTCCGTCGCTGTACCCGGTCACGTAAAGCGGCCGATTATGCTCAGTCGTTCCCAGTAGCAAGTCTTCATTTTTAAATGTGACTACGGCGGCATGCAAAGCGTGCGGAGCTTCTTTCATATTAATTTCCGCAAAGTGAGCCTGATACCGCTCGGGGTTTTGGAGAGCGTGAATAAGAACATTTCTAAGCTCCTTAGATAGGACCAAGGCGTAATAGATGCTCAGGAGAGACGGAAGCCTTCGAAGGTGAGCCAAGACATTATAGTCCACCGAGGAAGGACTTGAGTTTTCATCAGCTAGTTCTCTGCCATCTTCATCATTAGCCACATGTTTTTCCTTCCCTTTTGAGGCGTTGCCCTGATTTGGCGGTAGAGCCCTGCCGCTTCTGAGCTGGATTTGATTGGCCTTTGTGGCGAGCTCCTCATCTTCTTTGGGAAAACAAAGCTCATCCTCGGAGTCGCTGCCAAGATGGATGGCGTAGCAGGTCACTACTGGGATCTCTTCATTGGAGTCTTCTTCTAACTCCTCCAGAATTTCAGCCGCTTGTACAGGGAAGAACTCCTTCAATTGAATCAATGTTCTTTCCTTTTGTTCATATTCTTCGAGGGAATCAATATATTTTTGAATGGTTGATCTCCCTGCAGACTCTTTTTCGCGCCGAGCTGCACTTTTCTTCTTCTTGAGCTTCTTGGATTTTGAGCCTGATGGAGCCGCATTGGCAGCTGGACTGGTAGGCTTCTTCTGCCCTTCCCATTCCGTCCTGGGTTCTTTTCGAAGTAGATTTATCATCTTCTTCGTCTTATTAGATATGTGCGTACTCCACGGAGGCCGCGATGAGTCCGTTTCATTTCTCAGGATAGCGGGTTCGGCTGTCTGCTCCCAGAAGGCTTCAGTTTCTGTCTGTATAAAGTTGGTGGTTGCAACTTGATTGTTCACCAACACGCTTTTGGACAGCTCGATCTCTCCAGCCTTGTACTGCTTCTCGACCCAGTCTTTGAAGATATAGCAATCCTCGATCGCATGGCTCACTACTCGGTGGTACGGGCAATACAGGGGATTGTCGGTCATTTTTGCTTCTTGGGGTCTTTTCGACTCCGGCAATTGTAGGCCGTTGTTCAAGGCATCTTTAAATATCTTACGGACCTTATCCCTTCTGAAAGAGTAAACCTTGTTCTTCTTCTCCTCTAGGGAAGGCCCATCTCCTCCCAGCAATGGCTTTCGAGACCGGTTGGTTTTGGATTCGCCCGCCCTTCGCTTTTCTTCATTGTCGGACGCATTGAAGACATTGGTACTGCTGGAACTCCCGCTTCTACGGTTGTCGTCCCGTTTGCTTTTCCAAGTTTTGTCTCTCTGAGAATCCGACGGGGACTCTTGCTTTGAGCATTCCAGCATTTGGACTTTCTTGGTTAGCTCCTGAAATGTCTTGAGGCCCGCCGTACACAAGAATGGGACCATCCAGTTGCTGAGGTTCCCAATGAGAAGGCTGACGGACTGGTCATGCTCCAGCGGCGGTTCGCACTTGACTGTGAGATTACGCCATCGAGTGATAAAGTCGGTGTTGCTTTCATTCTTCCCCGGCTTGGTCCTCACAAGGTCGGCAATGGAGATTTTATCACTGACACTCATGAACCTTTGCCGAAACAGGGACTCCATTTGGGCAAAGGTAATGACGGACCCGTCCGGTATACTCGCATACCAGTCGAAGGCAACGCCGGTCAGGCTGTTGACAAACTGACGAAGAAGGAGCGCGTCATTGCCCCCTGTAATTCCGCACGATGCTTTGAAGTGGGCGAGGTGCTGATTTGCATTCCCCGTTCCATCAAATCTTCCGAACTTAGGAATAACGTAGCCGCTTGGGAACTCAATCAGATCGTACTGCGCGGGATATGGCCGCCCACTACTGCCGATTTCTTTCTGAGCTTCAGCTTTGGCCACCAATGTTTTAACCTTGCTGGTGACCAAATCCATTATCCGATCCTGTGTTAGCGGGATAGTGCTATCTGGGGCCAAGGCGTCCCCAGAAGCGGAATGTGGTCGGCTTTCATGCGGCTCGACCAGTCTTGGTCCCAAAAGAACATGCATTGGCTGCCTCGGATTGTCATCACCCGGCTGATTAGTAGCGGCTTGTGTCTGATTGGGAGGCGCTCGAGCAATTTGAGCCGTAAGCTGCATCACCACGTTCGTTAAGTCGTCAATTTTCGAATAGAGCTTGGCCATATCTTTATCTTTGCTCCTGAGCTGTTTTCGAAGCTCTTGAAGCAGCTCTTGCTCCGCAGTCCTGGGGCGGAAAGTTGGCTCTTCTTCGCTGTCCGAGCTTGACTCTGCATGGACCGAGGGGTCTTTCTGCCTTTCATTCTCATCGAGAGGGTTTTCTTCATCCAGCGGGGGCGGCTGTTCTTGGGCGGCGGCAACCACATTCAGGCTAGATTGGGCTTGGGATGTGGTGGCCCCATCCTTGCTTTTGCTGCGAAGGTTGTCGCTGGGGCGCCCGCCTGCCATATAGACCGTATGGATGATATGTCCGGGCGTCTTTCTATCATTGGCAGCTGATTTCACGGATCGCTGTCTTGACCCCCTTGTTTCGGTAGCTGGTAGTCGATTGAAGGCGGCTGGCCTAACCAGGTTCTTGCATGGTGCTGGCGCTTCTTTTCTGGGTTTGCCCCGCTGCTTTTGTGCGGCACAAAGTGCTTGATAGACTCTTGAAGAGACAGTGTCATACCTTTTCTGTTGGGGCCGGGACACGTCTCTTTGTAGCATTGTTCGGACCGCTGTCTTCTTGATTCTGGCGGTCATGGCATTTTTCTGAACCCACTTCAGAGGCTCGAAGGAATTGCTGATTCTCACGTCCGACTCAGCCGTCGTCGCGGGGCAACCCTGCACTTGGAACTTCACACGATTCCATTTGGCCGAAGCCTTGGCCCTCTTGTTGGCTCGATACCTTAGCCGCTTCTGCCTTAACTTTTCTATTCTAAGCACCTGGCAGACTTCGGCTCTTTGGGAAGACGCCGCAGACCGGGCGATGGAGGGCCTTAGAGATACGCTCGATTGTGCATTTATTGGAGTAATCGCCTGAGCTCGTCCGCAACATTTTTTGTTGCCCTTTGTACCGGAGTTCTTGCCCCCCGCTGGAGCACCAGAGAATCGTTCACACACTGTCTTGAGTTTCGGTTGTGGTGCCTTGGCGATCACGACATTCGGCCTCTTGCCCCTTGAGACCGGCTTGGCTGCCTGTTTCGCCGGGATTTCTGCCAGGTGAGCGCTTCCGGCAGGGTAGATGATGACGGAGCCAAACTGGCGGGGCAGTTCCTCCCATTGTCGACTGAGGCTTGCGGGGAGAACCACACGAGCATTGATCCTGACCACGCACGGAATCGGGGTCGCGTTGGAAGTTGAATTCATCTTGGGAGACATCGTCGTCGAAAGTTGATTGCTGCACAAAAAAAACATCATTTCAGTATAGGCAATCGATATGTATATTGATTGAGTTCGCATGGACATTTAACCCGAAATATGGGAGGAGAGAAAGGTCCCACCGGGCGTGCCAGAATCTGTAGGGTGTTTTTCGTCACCCCATTGAGATGGGAATACGTGCACGCTTGTCAGGCGTACTACAGACTCCCCCTGCCTAGGGTAGGCCGGGGTTTAATGATTGTCGGGATCCGAATCTCCGGCAGCCGCCGACTAAGCTGCCGTTAATTACCCCTCGCCTTTGGGGCGAGGGAACCTCCGATTAACGGGTTAAACTGGTCATGCGAATTCAATGTGCGGTGTGCGTGCGTTTTGTTTTAAAAGGGGGTTTTGGATATATCGGGAGCCACGCAGAGTTTTTACGGGGGTCCCGCTACCCGGATAGCGGGCTGGGGGTCAAGGGGGCTAGCAGCCCCCTTGCGGGGTTCAGGGCAACGCCCCGGCCCCAAAATTTTTTTAAGGGGGACAGTGTCGTGGAGTATGTGTATGTGTACATATGTATACATATGTATATATATACATATATATATAAATAAAGGGGGGAAAAGACATCCAAAGGATGTATGGGGCAGCGCATAGGCGCTTGAGCGCAAGCGCGCCACGTGTCGGCACGTGGGCGCTTTGTGCTCGAGCGCAGAGTGCTGGAGCGCAAGCGCGCCACGTGTCAGCACGTGGGCGCTTTGCGCTCGGGCGCTAGGTGCTGGAGCGCAAGCGTGCCACGTGTCGGCACGGGGGAGACTTGCGCTCGAGCGCTTACGCTGGAGCGCAAGCGCGCCACGTGTCGGCACGGGTGTCACGACCCGAAAGTACGGAACGTGACCGGCACTTAGATTACGAAGCGTCTAGAGGCGCCACGTAACCTAAGTAAGCCGAAGCCAAGAAATCTAAACCATAAAAGAAGAAGAAGAAGAAAAAAGAAAAAAAGTTTAAAAGCATCAGCAAATTTTCTCAAAAATTTCGGCAGAGTTTCCTCTGTAAAAACTGGCCCCCAAACGGGTACAACAAGTATAATATAAATAAACAATAAAAAGCATCCCCAAACGGGTGCTGGCTCAACGCCAACAGGCGGAAACAACCACAACAAACACAATAATATACAACGCCAAAGGGCGAGACTCAAAACTCAAAAGAAAACAAAACCACCAGATCAGAATAATACATGCGCGACTCTAAGATCGAAATAAAAGACTGGTCCAATAAACTTATCAAGTAATACAAGTATGGTTGATGGAGCTTACTAGATACAAATGAATGAATAAAAGTACAATGGTGGTTCGGATACAAGTGAACCAACCTACCGTGCAAATCACCCTGAAGAAAAGATGTGCCAACAAGCTGCCACGGAAACCTGTACATCGAACCTGAAATAAAATTTGGCACAACGGGGGTGAGTTGCCAACTCGTGAGTAGAAGACATCTACGAAAAGAAATCGAATGCACGACGCTATCCTAGGTCATAATAATACACTATAATATCCCAATCATCTAGTAATAGCAGGGTAAAACTACGTGTAAGTGCAGATACTCCGTGCTTGTGTCAGTGCCTCATATAATACTATGTCATATGAAATGAAATACATGCACCATGAATATAAAGTAACAAATCCTGAAATCCAGATATATATGTATAAGAAATCTTTAGCTGTTATCATAGTAAAATGTGTATAAGAATCTGAAATCTCAACAATGAAATCCATGGAAATCCGTGTCAAGCGTCGACACAACACATGTAATCTCAAGTCTCAATATCTCGGGCTCCGTCAGTCCGGATCGGCCCATATCATCAAATCTCACGACAACGGTTGGTATCCTCCGGATATTCGCCGTGCCAGACATCACCGGTAGGTAGCCTTCCCCTGCCAGGCTCATCGTCTACAACTCGATCTTCTTGCCCCAGGGTACCATACCGGGCCCACCATGTACCCGAGACGGTTCATCCACTCCTCGAATCGGGTCTCGAAATCCATCAGAAAACATGAAATCTCATGGTGGACGACACATACATCACGAGAAAACCGCATCTTATTTTTAAAAAAAAAAAGAAGAGGAGAGAGAGAGAAGTTTGTTTATATATTCTTGCGGTTTTCCCCAAAATCCAGAAATCTTATAGAAATCCAAATCTTAAAATCATAAGTAACTATATGATAAGTGTCGGCATATGCCCATAATACTGCATGATAACATGAAAATATGAATGCATAAATGTCTAAGTAATAAATATCATGTCTATACTAACATCAGAGAATAATCACAATATTATATCGGTCTAGTTGTTAACTGATTCTATCCATAAAAGACAATATGATCTAAAGTGTACGTGACATAGCAATTACCGATGATGATGTGTGTGAGCCGGCAAATAAGTGTGCGTGGAATATGCGCATCATCGGTAATGGTGCTGGTGTCCTAATAGGTAAAGCTTATACTGATTATAGCAACATATGTAAGAACATGCAACATTATGATTACAATGTGAAAGTAAAGACGGATGTGTGTTATCCACTCATTTGATATACAATTACCACTACCACTATACGACTCGAACCTAACGTAGTGTCCATCTAACCCCCCATAAGGAAAACTAAACCTAAGAACTGGTCGATAGAAGTATACCTAAAGCCTGAGTCCATATCTCTAATAGTCGGCGATCCTGCCTCAATAGCGTCACGTACATAGTACGACTTCCTCAAATCAAGAGTGCGGATCAATCATCACATCTATGCCTCGTACGGTAAAATCCATCGTACGGCATCCCAATATCGGGGTACGGGTCAAATATCACCTACGTGTCTCATTATTCGTATAATATCATCATCAACACATGTCATGATCGAGGTGTCGTGCTGTAATCGCATACATCAATTATATAACATTGCCATCATAAATATACCTCATTAATTTATCCTCAGAAATAGCATGTCATATGTATCATGTTGTGATCGAGTCATACTGATATCATATCGTCATCAAGTCACACCTATATGATATCGACATCAGGTCACACCTATATGATATCGTAATCAAGTCATACATATATCATATCGTGATCAGTCACACGTTACAGTTCGGGTTTTATTTTAGAGTCCCATGTACCTCAATATCATCACTACCCATTATAATTTAGGTATACCTGTTCATTATCTCATTCTCTAATAATCCGCTAACACTTTAATACGACTGTATAGTCAAGAATCACGGCATCAAGCCCAGTTATCCTGTTTCATTCCCGTGTATCAATGTATCCCACATACGTGTTGTATATATCTATATATATACCTATACCTAGTCCTATATATATATACACATACCCGTATACACCATGTCGAGTTTCAGTATGTGCGTGTGTGTGTTTCTACCTGAAACCTACGAACCTCTTCCAGGGTATTCATCCTCTGGTATGGTCTTCCTAAATCAGTCTGGTCCAGCCTAGGGTCATTACTAGGGTCCTACTCATTAAGAATCTAGGGTCACATCTGGTTTCCTAATGTCAATAAGTACTATTCCTATTCTACGCTGCGGGGGTGCTAAACGCCATCCACCCGACTTCCCCCCGTAGATATGCATCTACTCACCTGGTCCATGTCTGCCGAAGACGGTGTCGCCATCATCCTCTTCATCGCCCGCAGTCCACGTGAGGGGTACCTAAATGCAAACATATAAATAGTATCGTAAACTGAATCACATACAAAAGCCAAAACGACGCAAGGAACAAGCATAGGTTAAAACCTATGTCCCGTCCACGCAAAAGAACCAAATATCGCTCGATATCGGCGTACAAACTCCGATGGATCGAGATAAACATCAACAAATAACTCGTAGTTTTAAAACACCTTACTTATATTATAAAACATGATTAAATCCATCGAAACCCTAAAATCCATCAAACCGTCCAATTTCGTAAAACCCGAAAATACCAATTTACCGTTTTTCATCAAAACTTGACATTTAAATGAAACCAATGGTCATAAAACTCATTAAATAGCATAACTAGACTATACAAACTATTACTATATTTTTATTACACAAATTTGTATTAATTTGAAATTTCTAGTTTGCAACCTTTAACAATTTTCAACATTTTTCAAGCAAAATACCTAAATTCCACCACAAAACATGATTTTGCATGAATTAATATACTAAACTACAATTCATGATGATAATGATATGATGAAACCATGATTATATTTTTAATTTCATTTATATAGAAATTTCCAAAATCTAGTTTACAAAATACTAGCATTTTATTACTATTTTCCAATTATCAAAGGAAACTAGTGATCAAACTAAGTTTTTCTTTCCTTTAATATGCTAATATTCTCATTAAAACTACCATCTAATGACAACAAGCTTAATAAGAATTTTATTTTACCCACAAACACATTTTTGAAAAATCTAGTTAGCTAAATAGCTTAATTAAAACAATTTGAATAAACAATTTATTATACAACAACCATGCAATATTTTTCCACTCTAAAAGATGTTAAACTAGCTATTATAACCTTATTTAATTAATAAAAACCACAACTTGAATTTACAAACCCTAACTTTAATTTTAAAATTTGCAACTAGAATTAATATATTAAATCTAATTATGCTTTAAAAGAAACATCTAATAGAAATAAAACAAAAGAAGGAAATTTATACCTTCAAAATATGAAACCCAAACATGAAAATGAGCCTCCAAAATGCATGCTTTCCATCTCCAAAATACATGCTAAATAGGTCAAAGGAAAATGGTAGAGGTTGAATGTTGATTTTTGAGATTTATTTTTGGAATTTTTGATGAATTTTGATGATTTTTATTGCAAAAATGATAGGGGGGAAATTTTGGGGCTACCCATGGAGGGGAGACCGGCCATGGAGAGGGAGGAGGGTGGAGAGAGAGAAAAAAATGTGTGGTATTGTGTAGAAAGTTCATAAATAATGCATTTTTTTCACTTAAACCCTTTATTATCTAATTTTTTCAATTTAACCCTTTTCCTAGAAATTTCTAAAACCATGGAGAGATTTTGGAAAAGATTTTGCATATTACACACTAATTTCTAATATGCCATGGTTCATTTTTACAAATTAAAACCATTTAAATTTGTAATTTACACTAATTTAGTGTAAAAATAAAGCTTATGTTAATATTTAAATTAATTAATTTAGGAAAAATATTTTATTAAACTAAAAATTTATAAGTGGCTAAATAAACACCATTTACTAGTAATTTCATAATTAAAATAGATATTTTAAAAATTATAATGAAAACAATCACGGTTTGGTTTTACGAAAAATACATTTTACTTTACCGGAAATTCTAAAATTCATTTAAACACTTTTATTCATTTAATTATTTATTTAATCATTTTTAACACGTTACAACGGGGGAGCTTTGCGCTCGAGCGCTGAGCGCTGGAGCGTAAGCGCGCCACGTGTCGACACGCGGACGCTCTGCGCTTGAGCGCCGGCGAGAAAAAGAGCCTTTTAGCCTAAAAAATTTCTCGAAAGAGAAATCAGAGAGGAGTTGGACTCCTGAGTGTTTTTTTTGGGGGGGGTTTAGTGAAAGATGTTCTTCTTCTTCCTCCTCTGTTAGCTAGATCTTGAAAATCAAGAGATATGGGATTTTTTAAAAATCTCTCCTTTTTGAAATCTAGTGACAGATCCAAGTTCTCCTTTGTGGATTTGGTGGTGAAAAATTATTTTGTTTTATAAAAAGAAGAGTAAAACTCTTGATTTAATTCAAGAGAAAGAAGAAGGTATTGGAACCTTGAAGAAGGAGAATGATCTCTGATCTGGAAAATTTTTAGAGAGAGAAAAAAAGTTTCTGAGATATTTCATTATCTTTGCCTTTATAGGCTATACACTTTACACATAGCCCCTTGGGCTTCACAAAATGGCATTTTGCCTTTCCCATGGCTCATGTGCCATTTCTTTTTACACATAAGCCGTGGGCTTTACAAAAATTTGGCTTTATGCCTATAAAATGCAACAAAATTATTTATTACAAAATTTTATCTTGGCATGGGGGAGGCCGGCCGCTTCATGTTCGGGCTCGACCCGAGCATGGGCCCACTGGATCTGGGCTTGGGCCCACTTGGCTTGGGGTTGACTTTGATTTTGACTTGGTCAACCAGGGTGTAAATTTTTACCCCAACAACGTGCTCCTACTCCGTTTTGCCTGAGTCAAGAAACCTCTGTGTAGAACTCTAAAGAATCGTCAATACGCCGGCAGTAGCTGATGATCATATCAAACACCCACAAGCTGCAAGCGGTCAGCTAAACGTAACAGCCACCCAGGTATTGAGAGATCAGAAGATCAACAAACAAGCCTGTACATTCTCCTGTGAATCCAATCACTAACACTCCCGTACTGTCCGGTCTCTTCGTCTGATATGTCGTATATCTCGTCTAGGGGTGGTAAACGTCAGACCCCAGCAGCTTGATAAGTCGTGTCGATATGAGTTCTATAACAGTTCGAGAAACTACTGATAACACTTACCAGTAAATCTCAGCAACCCTGGCCAGGGATTTCCAGTTATAGCCAATCGAACACAGCGCAACATCAACTCCCTATACCGGGAGAGACGAATCCCCTCCTATCGCTTATTGCCTCCATGTGATTCGGGACTGTACCCAAAAGCCACCTTTTTGCACGCCCTCTTGGACGTGGTATGATGGAAATCAAAGCACAGTGGGAATCACACAAGACTCTATGACGATCTCGGGTCTACAGACTAACCTGTACTAGTGTCACCAGAGAACTGCCATCTAACGTGAGGTATAATGCTATCTGGGAGTTCTCGGCGAGTACGTCCAGTGTACCCAGTCTCTACTGAGCACCCGTACACCATCCTTGATGTCAAACACCGATGGATATGGGATCATCCATCGCCCATCATATGGGTCAAGATGCGTATACGCTAGTCTACTCTGGTGTATCGATGCCCTGTCTCGATACACCCTCGACTAGGAACAGTTATAGGATGTACTCGTCGACTACCGTGGCCCCACTAGTATGATCTCATCATAGTCCCAGTAGTCGAGTACATATCCTAAGGGTTTTATCAACATGTAACATAGAGACAATCATAGTACATGTTAAGATAAAGTACAACCGGATAGCATACTATCATGTCGAGCAAGAAAGTCCTCTCTATATATGTCCAAGCATCCATTATAATATACATCATATGTACAGTAATGGCCTCTAGGGTATACATATAACTAACATACGGTATGTGATACCGCATTCTATTCTCGCGATTTGTGACATTCGTCGGTTATATGCGATATAGCCGGGTTATCGGATCAAGAGTTGATTCGATAAGTTGTTACATATAGTATTAGTCGGTTATATGTGATATAGACGGATTACTAAATCAAGAGTTGATTTGATAATTTAATGTATAATTATATATTTGATATATTACATTACATTAACTAATATTTAGCTCACTAATGATTTCTTTTCTCACTTGATGTGCACATTGTATATATGTGATATGTATATTTGTGTACATGTAATGTGTCATGTTTGATGATACATACAAGATGGGTGTATGAGATTAACACCATGCTAAGGTTAAGTTAGGGTTTTATTTATACCTTAGGTTATTACAAAAGAGAATTGACTTGGTCAATGTTTTCAAGCTTTATGAAGCTTGTAGAACTTTGACAAAGTCCACTCTTTTGTCATTCCTTAGGATATTTTACTTGACCCAACCCTTAACCTTAGCCATGAGTTTATTCTCTATATGAGTTAAGCATGAGGGCTTAACTCAACCATGGGTGCAATAATTCATTTGGATGAATTATTTTCATGAGTTCTTCTTCTTCTTCTTCAAGCTCCATAAAAAGCTTTCTAGCTTCAATGGAGGTATGAGGAAAAATATGAGAAAATGATTTCTAAAGTGAGAAAAATTCCTACTTTATCCTCTACTGCTTGCCATTTAGTAGAGTGTTTTTGCTTCACTAATTACATGATTAATGAAGAAATAGCTTGGGTTAGTGTCTTCTCGACGTAGATCATCTTCGGTCTCGAAGTCTTCGAAGCAAGCACGTTCGTTTCTTCAAAGGAGCCTCTCTAGAGTCCAGAGTTCATGATCGCAGCGAAGGGGACTACTACACGGAGCTATTTGAAGTGAAGGACCGGTCTACAAAGGTTGTATTCCTTGCTCATTATTACTTGCAAAGTGTTTGCATATGTTTTCCGTATTATTTCTAGTAGACGATCTATGTTTAGGGTTACCTAGAACGGCAAAATTTTAATTTGGCATGGACGATACCTCCCGAAACCTTGCTGCCGTTGTAGACAACCCAACAGTGGTATCAGAGCCATGCTAGAAATTTATACGGATTTTGTTAAGATTACGAAACCGAAACAACTCCGAAACTTAAAACGGAAAACCCTACTTTCTGTCGATTTTGAAAAGTGTTCAAAAAATTATTTTAACAAGTGCAGAATGTAATATGTGATACCAAATGAACACACAACAAAAACCAAACCAAGAGCTCGGAATTTGGCCGGCGACCAGCATCCATTTTCCAGCGTCGCCGGATTTCTCATAGGCTTTGGGATTAATTTTTGGAGGTGTGTTCCAGTTGCTGGGTTTTGGTGTTTCTGGTGTTGTTTGTTTTTACTAATTTTGCATATGATGTAATCTTACACTATAAGCAATTCGGAGTGTTTCGTGTTCATAGTTTTAACATTATTTCGGCTTTTTCGCATGTTGTCTAGACGAAGTTAAAGATCCGATCGAATGTCAAAAACCCATTTTTCCAAGTTTAATGTATTTGGAATAATATGCAAGTGATTCTGTAGACCCTCTAGAAGAACAAAAACCTTAATTCGATTATGTGACCGTCAGAACCACCACTAAACCCTAGGGTTTTTTGTAGTTCAGCGTTGTCACATGTGAGGCGTTGGTTTGACCCTTCTATGGCTGGTTCATAGGTACTGTGGCATCTTCTGGGTATTATTGAACTGTGCTCAAATGTTGAGCTGTCGGGAAATTGTGGGACTTTGATGAATCGATCGAAAAGTTTAACGTCGTCCGGGTATCATGTGATGGGATACAATATTTGGAATCCACATGTAGTTATGAGATAACTAATTTGAATGTTATAAATTTTGCAGTTTAGTCTCATTTGATCGGTTGCTATGGGATTTTGATGTGATCAAAAGTCCGTCGCAATCACGTAGAGTACGCGGATACTCGCCGGGTAAACTTAATAGATAGCCATGCCCCAAACCCCGACCAAGTGACTGTAGGAGGACCCCGTCGCCAGAAGCATCTATTCGGGTGCTCACGGCAGCGGTGTTCCGCCTTAGTGCACTTTGTCGACGGTATCGGGGGTGCGGCCGTCTACTAAAGTTTCCGACGAATATTCGATCAGGATATCGGGAATCTTGTTGAATTGCCCGACTAGATATTGAAAAGTGTTTTCGATATTGAGACCAAAATGCGGGATTTATATTTGTTAGGCATGTGATGTCTAAGGAATTCATTTGGTTAGGCATGTGATGTCTAAGGTGGTTGCGGATTCCAACTGTTGTAGTTTTTTACTTTCTTTTCTGCGACCGTAAGTGTAATATGTGGTGTATCGCCGGTTTCGGTGCTATATGTCAACGACAATTGGGATACATATATTTATTTACGTTGATGACATGTGATGTTATGTGTTGCTGGGATATGTTATATTGGATCGTCGTATTTGAATAGTCGGGGGTTTTATGTGAAATGAGAGTTTTTATTTTCATTCATGTAAAATTCATTGTATGTAATATTCTTTTATTGGGGCACTTCCGGGCTGAGGATGATGTCACCATTGTATATTATTTACTTTTCCGCATTAAAATAGACCTAAGGCGGGGAGCATAAGTAACCGGGTACTAGGGTCCAGTGGGAGACCATCTCAAGAAGTCGAGTTCGGGTCTACTAACTCTAGAACTGGCAGGGTTACTTGCCGCTCTCGTAGGGGTCTAAGGATGTGGGGTTTAGCTATTCATCACGACCGTGGAATCCGTGTTTTATACTGGCTTGATATAAAACACGGAAATCCTAGTATATCCAATATTTCATATATGTTCTTCTGCCGCAATGTTCTGTGATGAGATCATATTACTGCCTGAGATGAATGCTTATATTATATATATGTGATATATATTATATATTGTTGATTTCGTTTCATATCTGATGCTTGTGAAGCATAATAAAATGGGACTTCATTAATAAGATTAATGAAACAAAAGAAACCTAAAGATGTTGTAGAAACTTGTTTTAAAAACTGGTAGCTCTAGTTTTTGCTTTGCATAGCGGTATTCCTTGTAGAATATCCAGCACCTTATTCGATAAGGAAAGAGCCGAGATCCCTTCACCGGGAGTGACCTCTTTAGCAAAACTAGCAGATGCTACACACTCAGTTTGTCTTTTGATTGCTTCTATAGCTTTTGCTTTGCATAGTGGTATTTGTGAAATATCCCGCACCTTATTCGATAAGGAAAGAGCCGACGATCCTTTCATCGGGAGTGACCTCTTTAGCAAAACTAGAAAAGGCCTAAAAAAACATCCCATTTAAAATCACTTGATTCTACAATGATATCAAGTTCATTACGCAAAGGGTTTTCTTAAAAACCTGTCGTAGCCCTCCGTCATTTCAGATAAGTAATAGTTAGTATTCGTGCTGCGTTTGTTGACCTTGTCAAGGCGTAGTGTGCGGTAGCTGATTAGTGCTAATCTGTATAAGCATATGATGTGATTGGATTAGGGTAGTCGTGCGACCTTGTTGACCTTGTCAAGGGTATGCGGGTAGGTTTAATTCAATCGGGAAATAACGGGTTGAACTTGACTTGCGGTCTATGGTTTGTTGACCTTGTCAAGGTCATAGATCGCTCGGGGAAAAATATTATCGGGAATTTCAAGTGTTGAAATTTGCAAAAAGATTGCATACCTTCTATGAGATAGTTGGATCCCGATACCTACTGCGAGTGAGAGTTACTCCTGGAAGAGTTTTACACATTACAATTAGCCGATCAAGTAGGTGTATAGAAATGTGTTAACAGGGTTACGCCCCTGGGAAAACGAGATTTATTTTAATTAGGTCCGTGCGAAAGCACGGGGAACCTCCCTCAAAATACCGACACTGGCCCGGCTGAAAGATTGGCGAACTTGCAGGGTGTGATTAATCCCGGCTAGTCTTACCTTTTAGGGTTTGAAGGAAGATTTGGCTAAAACAGTGGGAGCCGTCCTGATTTGATAAATTAATAACCAATCTAATCTTGCAAGAGCATACGCTGAGTGTTTTCTTCTCTCTCTCTCCAGGTAGCGACCATGTCACGCCTTAATCAAGATAATAAAACGAATGTATTGACTGAACCCGCTTGTTATACTGCGCTGGGAAACGTTGGACCCGCTTCAACTTATAATTGTTATAAGATAGAGCAGGAAATTCGGGATTACCAGAATTCCCGTGCCGCCCAAACGAAGAAAGTGTATGTTGATGTATCATCTTCAGGTGTGTTCATTACAGAGAACTGTTTCTCAGTATCCTTTACGTCCTGGGTATGAGATACCGGATCAGGATCCCACATATGTAATATGTTACATGGGCTACAGATAGGTAGAGAACTGAGAACGGGTGATAAGTTTCATGAGATGGAAACGGTGCAAGTGTTACAGCCAAGTCTGTTGGCAGTTATCACCCTGTATTACCAAATACATTGATTCTGAATGAATGTTATTAGATACCGAACCTGATATACAATATTATATTAGTCTCTTTATTAAGATAAAGAAGGATATAATTTTGTATTGTTGGATAATGTTTTGAACATTTCCTATATCAAGAGTTGATCGGTTCAGGCATGTTATCTAAAAGCATATACGTTCTAAATCAAACCATAATTCTTGAAATACAGAACACACACAAGAGGAAGAGTTCAGAAATGAATGAATCCATCTTGAGGCATTGTAGACTAAGTCATATCAATGTGACCCGACTAGCTAAATTACATTTAGATGCATATTTAAATAAGTTTGAATTTACATCTTGTGAAACTTGCTGGTCATGTCAAAAAAATAAGATGACCATAGCTCCGTTTATTGGAAACAGAGAAAGAGTTAGTGAACTCTTGGGATTGATACACGATGATGTATGTAGGTCCCCTGTCTACACATACCAGGAATGGTTCTTTGTACTTCATTACACTCACTGATGATCTATAAAGATTCGCACATGTGTTCCTATTGAAACACAAGTATGAACCTTTTGAGAAATTCAAAGAATATAAGTTAGAAGTAAAGAATCAAAAACAGGTATAAGTATTATGTCCTTTGATATGATCAGGGAGGAGAATACTTGAGCATGGAATTCCTGGACTATTCTAAAGGAGAATGAGATTCTCTCTCAGCATTACTCCTTCGTATACACCACAGCACGTAGGTGTATCGGGGCCGAGCAATCGCACCCTATGTGATAAGGTGTGCTCTATGATAAGTACTACTGAGTTGCCTATTTTCTTTTGGGGGTTATGCACTTGAGAAGCTACATACCTATTGAATAGGGTTCCAACCAAATCAGATGCCTACCACTCCATATGTGATATGCTATGGGAAGAGCCCATCTCTTAAGTAAGTTAAGATTTGGGGTTGTCCGGCCTATGTCAAAAGCAAAATCCGAACAAGCTCGAGGCAAGATCAGTTCTGTGAAAGTTTGTTGGATATCCCGAGCATTTGCAAGGGAATATCTTCTACCGCACCGAGGAACAAAAGGTGTTTTGTTTCTCAGCATGCCACCTTTTTAGAAAAGGATTTTCTTGTGAAGAAATTAGTGGTCATGAGGTAGAACTGGAAGTAGTTCCAGCTATACAAACTGCAGCTGATGATTTGGTAGAACCGGAGGATTCAATAGTTCCCGACAAACCTCAGCCTCTCCGCCGATCTAGTAGGGTTCCTCATCCACCTTAAAGATACTTCGGTTTTCTCTATGACAGTGGGAGTGAGTATTGCATCATGAGATGATGACCCAACTAGTTTCGAGCAGGCCATCAGGAGTGGGAACTCTGTAAGAATAGTTGGATGCTTAGTGGTCTGAGATGGAATCTGTATACACCAACAAAGTATGGACTTTGGTTGCTATATCTGAAGGGTTAAATCCCCATCAGGAGCAAGTATATCTTGAGAAGATTACTTGGTGTAGATGGAAAAGTTGAGTCTTTCAAAGCTAAGGCTTGTTGCAAAAGGTTTTCGTCATCGACCAGGTGTGGATAATGATGAAACCTTTTCTAGTGCCTATGCTTAAGTCCATCCGGATCCTACTTGCCACTGCCACATACCATGATTACGATATCTGGCGGTTGGGTGTCATGACTGCTTTTCTAAATACTGATCTAGAAGATAGCTTCTATAAGTACACAGCCAGAGGGCTTCGTAGACAGTGGGAGCAGCGGAAACGTGTGCAAGTTGCTTTATGGGTTAAAGCAGGTATCGCGGAGTTGGAACATCTGTTTTGATGTGGTAGTCAAAGGGTTTGACTTTATCAAAATGGTAGATGAACCTTTTATAAACAAAAAGGTAGTAGGGAGTATGGTGATGATCCTCGTATTGTAAGTGGATGACATACTCTTGATAGGAAAGGAGTTTCCTATGCTGCGCTTGATCAATCTCCTCTTATCACAAGTATTCTCCATATAGGATCAAGGTGATACCTCCTAAATCCTGGGTTTTGGATCTATGAGATAGATCTAAGTGGATGTTAGGAATCTCACTAGGTGTAGTAAGATGGTATAAATCGATCCTGGGGAGAATCACTGGAAAGGTTCCAGGGTGATAAGGACGACTGAATGTCAGTCGCAAGGCATTGTCTTTACCCTCAGTGGAGGGATGGTATGTTGGAAGAGTTCCAAGCTAGATACCATGACACACTAGACGATAAAGGCTGGATACATCACTACCAAGGATGCTACCAAAGAAATAGTCTGGATGTACACTTGTTCATGAGATGAACTTCGTTCTTACCATTGTGTGACAATGGTGTTATGGCTTAGGCCTAGGAACCCCCGTCCCATCAGAGATCCAGACATATTCTTAGGCAGTATCACCTGATCATGGAGATGGCTGATCTCCAGGGGATCAAGGTAAGGAGAGTAGACTTGGAGGTTAACATGGCGGATCCACTCATGAAGGCCTGCTTCCCCAAATACTATTTGAGACATTTTGGGATGGTTGAGTATGAGATACTACAACCACTGCTATTTTGTTGGGTATGAGATACTACAACAGATGGCCCTAGTCCAAGTGGGAGATTGTTAGTTATATGTATGCCCTAGAGGCCATTACTGTACATGTGATATATATTGTAGTGGATGCTTGGACATATATAGCGAGTACTTTCTTGCTCGACATGATAGTATGCTATCTGGTTGCTCTTTATCTTAACATGTGGACTTGTATTGGTTTACTGTTTTCCTCTCACATGTTGATAAAGCCCTTAGGATATGTACTTGACTACTAGGACTATGATGCAGATCATACTAGTAGGGCTAGTGTAGTCAACGAGTATATCCTATAACTGTTCTTAGTCGAGAGAGTATCGAGACAGGGCATCGATACTCCAGAGTAGACTAGCGTATACGCTTCTCGACCTATATGATGGGCGATGGATGATCCTATATCCATTGGAGTTTGACATCAGAGAAGGTATACGGGTGCTCAGTGGAGACTGGGTACACTGGACGGACTCGCCGAAAACTCCTACATGGTATTATACTTATCGTCGGATAGCAGTTCTCTGGTGACACTGGTACAGGTTAGTCTGTAGACCCGAGATCGTCATAGAGTCTTGTGTGATTCCCACTGTACTTTGATTTTCACTTTATCACAGTCAAGAGATCGTAGAAAACGGTGGTTTTTGGGTACAGTCCCGAGTCACATGGAGGCAATGAGCGATAGGAGGGGTTTCGTCTCTCCTGGTATAGGGAGTTGATGTTGCGCTATGCTCGATTGGCCATAACATGAAATCCCTGACGAGGGTTGCTGAGATCTACTGGTAAGTGTTATCAGTAGTTTCTCGACCGTTATGGACCTTGCATCGGCATGACTTATCAGGTTATTGGGGTATGACGTTATACCACCCCCAGGCTGTGATATGCGACATATCAGACAAAGAGACCGGACTATACGGTAGTGTTACTGATTGGATTCGCAGGAATAGGAACAGGCTTGCTTGCTTGTTGATCTTCTGATCGCTCAATACCCAGGTGGCCATTACGTTTAGCAGACCGCTTGCGGCTTGTGGGTGTTTGATATGATCATCACCTACTGCCGGCGTATTGACGAGTCTTTAGAGTCCTACACAGAGGTTTCCTGGCTCAAGCGAAATGGAGTAGGAGCGCATATGTGATATGTGCGGGACCGAGATTGATACGGTATGTGATACCGCATTCTATTCTCGCGATTTGTGACATTCGTCGGTTATATGTGATATAGCCGGGTTATCGGATCAAGTGTTGATTCGATAAGTTGTTACATATAGTATTAGTCGGTTATATGTGATATAGCCGGATTACTAAATCAAGAATTGATTTGATAATTTAATGTATAATTATATATTTGATATATTACATTACATTAACTAATATTTAGCTCACTAATGATTTCTTTTCTCACTTGATGTGCATATTGTATATATGTGATATGTATATTTGTGTACATGTAATGTGTCATGTTTGATGATACATACAAGATGGGTGCATGAGATTAATACCATGCTAAGGTTAAGTTAGGGTTTTATTTATACCTTAGGTTATTACAAAAGGGAATTGACTTGGTCAATGTTTTCAAGCTTTATGAAGCTTGTAGAACTTTGACAAAGTCCACTCTTTTGTCATTCCTTAGGATATTTTACTTGACCCAACCCTTAACTATAGCCATGAGTTTATTCTCTACATGAGTTAAGCATGAGGGCTTAACTCAACCTTGGGTGCAATAATTCATTTAGATGAATTATTTTCATGAGTTCTTCTTCTTCTTCTTCAAGCTCCATAAAAAGCTTTCTAGTTTCAATGGAGGTATGAGGAAAAATATGAGAAAATGATTTCTAAAGTGAGAAAAATTCCTACTTCATCATCTTCTACTACTTGCTATTTAGTAGAGTGTGTTTGCTTCACTAATTACATGATTAGTGAAGAAATAGCTTGGGTTAGTGTCTCCTTGACGTAGATCATCTTCGGCCTCGAAGTCTTCGAAGCAAGCACGTTCGTTTCTTCATGGGAGCCTCTCTAGAGTCCAGAGTTCATGATCGCAGCGAAGGGGACTACTACACGGAACTATTTGAAGTGAAGGACCGGTATACAAAGGTTGTATTCTTTGCTCACTATTACTTGCAAAGTGTTTGCATATGTTTTCCGTATTATTTCTAGTAGACGATCTATGTTTAGGGTTACCTAGAACGGCAGAATTTTAATTTGGCATGGACGATGCCTCCCGAAACCTTGCTGCCATTGTAGATAACCTAACACTGGGCACGTGAGGCGCTGGTGCCAACGCGTCCTTTGGACGCTATTTTCCCTTTTTTATATATACACACACTCCACAACACTGTCCCCTTTGGATCCCCGTAAACTCTGCAAGGCCCCCGGTATACCCAAAACCTCTCAAAATGCAACACACGCACATTGCACATTGAGTTCGCATAACCAGTTAGACCCGTCAATCGGAGGTTCCTTCGCTCCAAAGATGAGGGGTAATTAACGGCAGCTTAGTCTGCGGCCGCCGGAGATTCGGATCCCTACAATAAATAAACCCCAGTTTACCTTAGGCAGGGGGAATCTGTACATGCCTGACAAGCGCACGCATTCCCATCTCAATGGGGTGACGAAAAATACCTTACAACAATCTCCTGCATGAGTTTCATGGGTATCAAAAATAGTACATCTTGAGATTAAATCTTACTTTAGATTCATGCTTACCTCCGTGTACTTTTTTGCTAACGTCTCGATAGATTGGCCAACTCGAAAGTGAATAAAGTGATCCGACTTGGTGAGTCGATCCACAATAACCCATACTGCGTTGTTACCTTTCGTGCTGCGAGGAAGGGCAGTCACGAAGTCCATGGTAATGTGCAGCCATTTTTATTCTGGGATTGGTAACGGCTGAAGTAGACCAACAGTTCTGTGATGTTCAACCTTTACTTGCTGACACACCAAACACTTGGCTACGCTTCTGGCTACTTCGCACTTCATTCCATGCCACCAGTAATGTTGCCGTAGATCCTTTTATATCTTGGTACAACCAGGGTGTACAGAATAAGGAGAGCTGTGGGCTTCTTTCATCAACTCTTCTCAAACTGGGCCGTTTGGTACACACAATCGACTACCATATCTCAAGGATCCATCTTCTTGGATGATGAAGTCAGTTCTAAGTCCACTTTCTACTTGTTCTCGGATCTTTTGTAGTTTGGCATTATTTTCTTGAGCTGTTTTGATCTGATTGACAATAGTAGACTGGACTTGTAAGTTCATCAAATATAAAGCGTTACCTGGCATAACTACTTCGATCACCAATCCATGCAATTCCTGCTGTAGCTTCCATTGAGCGATGGGATTCATTGCTAATAGCTGGAGGCTAAGTGTATCAGGAACTACATTCACCTTTCCATGATGATACTGTAGGTTGATGTCGAAGTCCGCCATGAGTTCTAGCCATCTTCTCTGCCACATGTTCAATTTCTTCTGAGTAAATACATATTTCAAACATTTTTGGTCAGTGTATATATCCACTCGTTCTCTCATAAGATAGTGGTGCCAAATTTTAAGTGCAAAGATAACGGCTGCTAACTCCAGATCATGTGTTAGATAGTTGCACTCATGAACTTTCAGCTGTCTTGATGCAAAAGCTATAACTTTTCCATGCTGGTGTAGAACACATCCTAATCCCTTACCGGGCGCATCACAATGTACGACGAAACCTCCAGATTGATCCGGTATTACGAGAATAGGAGCAGAAGTTAATCTTGATTTGAGTTCTACAAAAGCTCGTTCACATGCTTCTGACAACACGAATGCTTCGTCTTTACATGTGATCTTGGTCAGGGGTGCTGCAATCTTCGAAAAGCCTTCGATGAATCTTCGGTAGTATCCTGCTAATCCCAAGAAACTTCGTATATCCTTCACTGTCTTTGGTGTCGGCCATTCGCTGACAGCTGACATCTTAGCTGGATCTACTAAAATTCCTTCGCTTGAAACGATATGTCCAAGAAATCCGACTTGATCTAGCCAAAATTCACACTTGCTATACTTGGTGTAGAGCTGATGCTATCGCAATGTCTCCAGGACAATCCGTAAATGCTCGGCGTGTTCTTTCCGATTTTTTGAATAAACCAGGATGTCGTTGATGAAGATGACAACGAACATGTCTAAGTACTCTCGGAAAACATGGTTTATCAGGTTCATAAAAATAGCAGGTGCATTGGTCACTTCAAATGACATTACGAGATACTCATAATGACCATATCGAGTCCTAAACGCCGTCTTTGGAATATCATACTCTTTGATCTTCACCTGATGATAACCCGAATGAAGGTCTGGGTTTGAGAATACACAAGACCCACTTAGCTGATCAAAAAGGTCATTGATGCGCGGTAGTGGATACTTGTTCTTGATCGTCACTTCGTTCAGAGCTCAATAATCTACACACATTCTGTATGAACCTTCTTACTTCTTTACGAGCAAAACTGGAGATCCCCAACTTGAAGTACTGGGACGAATCCAACCTTTCTTTAGGAGTTCGTCCAACCGAGTGCGGATCTCCTTCAATCCTTCAGGTCTTAACCGATACGGGGCTTTGATTACCGGTTGCGCACTAGGTATTAAGTCAATGCTGAATTCAAGAGCTCGATCGGGAGGCAAACCTGTTATATCTTTAGGGAATACATTCTCGAACTCTCGAACTATCTCTGGCTTTTCTTCTTCCACCGGTAGAGTAAATACTTCTGCATTCTTTGGTTTAGCATGGAAGATTCCTGGCTCCAACATTCTGTCTATACTCTTGAAATGGAAGATTGGGTGATCTGGTATCTCAAATACTACCCTCCTTTGACGGTAGTCAATCGTAGCATAGAAAACTCCCAGCCAGTCCATTCCCAACACCACATCGAAATTTGGGATGTCCAGTACTTTGAAATTCGCATAGAATTCTTGTCCGCAAACTACAACTAGACACTGATCAAATCACATAGTTGCTTTCAATACTCCATTCCCGGAACTGACATATCCGGCTTGAAATGAGTGGCTTCATGGAAATCGCATGCGTTCTCACGAATCGTTAGGACATGAAACAGTGTGATGCCCCAGTGTCAAAGAGTGCGAGTGCAGGAAGGGTGGCTGCTAGTATAATACCTAAGTTGTATGAGGTTGGTTTTAGATACAGGAGAAATACAGAGGTATACAAAGATTGAAAAGATGTGAAAGGATTGGGAATTACCAGTGATTACTTAGACAGTGGCTTCGGCTTCCTCAACCATCATTGTGAAAGCCTGACGTCTGGGTACATTCCTTCTTGCTGGGGGCACATTCCTCTGTATCTAGGGCACGTTTCTCTACCCTTGAGGCATGTTTCTCTATGCCTGATGGAATTGACGAGGAGGTTGTACAGGAGTTCCACATGCAGGTGGTGCAGGTAGAGCAAGACGAGGTGCAGGAGCCTGAATAGCTGGCCGCTGCGGGACTGTGATTGCAGGTCTAGATGTTGGAGCTGGGTTGAGTCGATATGGACATACTCCTATGGCGTGAGTGGATGTGCCATAAACCAAACACAGGCCATTTGCATGCCTCCAGTCTTTCTCCTGGTGTCCATTCCTCTTGCAGTAGAAGCAAAAGTCTGGACTGGACCGGTTAAATGTTCTTCCCGGTCTCCTGGGTGCAAAAATTGGCCTGGAAGAGGCTCCTCCTGTTATCTGTGTGGCAGGGCATTTCACACCGGCAGTCTGAGGTCTACCCTTCTTCTTCACCACCGCCTCATAGCGTCGGTGTAGCGTTTTGAAAATCGTTTCGGTGAAATTTCGGAAAATCGGTAAAATAAGGGGGTTTTCTGTAAAAAGTCAAAATGCAAATATCTTATTATAAAAATTAAATATACATATTCTAGCTATATAATTGCTAGTATTTGGTGTTTATTGAGTCACTGGTGAAATTTCAAATTTTCTGAAAAAAAATTATTTTATTATTATTTTAAGCCGTCACTAATACATTTAATTAGGGAAAATTACAAATTGGAATGAGTTGAAACAAATTTTGTGCATCATAACACATTAAAAAAAAATTTATCATGAGGTTTTTGAAATGAAATAGTTTGCCAAAACGGTTTAGAAAATATCGAAGAAAAAGATTTTTTTCGGTGAAATTAGTGTTAATGGAAGTGGGGTATAACATTTATCTTTTTTTTTCTCACCCAAACAAAACCCACACCCACTCCCCCATGGCTCTGGCCAGCCCCTTGACAGCCCACCATTCTTGGGCCACTCATCTCACAAAAAAAAAATGAAACAAAGAAAAGAAAAGAAAAAGAAGTGTAGAAGTAAGGTAGACTTTGACTTTTCAACACTTTCTCCACCTCACTTTCTCTCCTCCCTCACCCCACTCCAATTTCTGGCCGAGCCTCCCATTTCCTAGACCAACAACAGCCCCTCTTTCTCCCTCTCTCATTTTTGCATCAAAAATTCATCAAAATACCTCAAAAATCAAGCTAAAATCCAAATCCGACTTCTACCCATTTTCTCTCATCTCCTTTAGCATGGATCTTGGTGCAAGGATTTCAAATTGGAGGTCTAGATCTCAAGTTTCATCCATGGTTCATGAGGTATAAATCTTGGCCTTTTGTTTAAATTGTTGCTAAATACTTTAGTCTAGCCTAATTATACGTTTAATTATGGTTTAATTTAAAGATGTGGGTTTTCAAGAGAAGGTTTAGATTAGGGTTTTGTTGTGGATTTGTGTTGTGATATATTGTGCATGGTTTAGTAATATGGATTAACATCTTAAGTTTTGTAGAAAGCTAATCTAGTTGTTAATTACAAACCATTACTTATAAAATGTCCTAATTAAGTTATTTTGCTAACTAGGGTTTTTGGAAAATTGTTAAATACTTTAGATTAAAATATAATTATGGTTTCATGTCGTTATTAATATTATAATGAGTGGTTTAATGACTTTGGATCATGCAAAACCAAGCTTAATTGATGAATTGTGAATTTTGCTTTAAAAGGTGTTAAAAATTGATATTTTTGCAAACTAGGATTTTGGAAATTATGCAAATTTATGAGATTAAATTATGGAAATGGTTTTTATGACTTATTTAAGATGTTTAATAAGTATTATAGCCATTAGATTTGTTTAAACGTCGAGTTTTGTACTAAAACGGGTAATTTGTGCTTGCTAGATTTTCGGAAAAGTGGCTTTTAAAGTGAATTTGGGGTTTTTGTGAATTTTAAGCTATTTTATATTATATTAGTGCTTGTGATTGTACAAATGAGTGTGTTTAGGTTTTTCTCGATGGTTTGGCGTTTGTACGCCGATGTCGAGGGTTTTTGGGTTGATTTGTGAAAGCAACCATAGGTTTTGACCTATGTGGGATTCGTGAGTCGTTTTGGTCATGAGTCGGATTTTAATGCGATACGGTGCGTTATGATATGTAGGTACCCCATATGGACTTCGAGACGATAAGCAAGCGCGTGGCGACGTCGGCACCGGCGAGCGAGGACCAGGTGAGTAGATTTATATCTACGGGGAGGAGTCGGGTGGATGGCGTATAGCACCCCCGCAGTCCGTGGTGTTGTATACGGATGCGTATACACACCAACAATTATTATATGTTATTTGGGATTAATAACGATGTTTAGGATGGATATTGGTGTGTTGGATTATTTTAGTGTTGCGAACCCTAGGGTAGTGTTGCACTACACATACACACATACATACTTGCATACATTCCTATTTATATGTGCTCATGGGATTCTTTATAGTTATGTGTTCACATGGGTATGGGACTATGTGTTCACATACGGATTTGAGGATGATACTTGGGATTGAGCTGAGTCGGTGAGATTTGTTTTGTGGTTGTGATATCGGTGATATGGCAGGATTCGTACTTGAGGTACGTCCTGGTGTTATAGCGGATCTTGGGGCGACGATACGGGTGAATAGTGTTATAAATAAAGTGGTCGACATGTGATCGTGATATGAGATATGATATGCTAGGATATTGATATTAGGCCGTATCGGGCGATGTATACCCCTTGATGATGATATGTGCTGACGATATCGGTTTGTACGAGATTGTCGATCAGTAGTCAGATCATGAGTATATTGAGGATATTAGTATTGTACTAGATATAGGTCAGTACCCTAGACTATGATCTTGGATAAAGAGGATACCAAAGGAATAGTGTGAGGAATATGATATTGACCCGTACCCAGATTTGGGGATGCCGTACGACGGATTTACGTACGAGCTATATCTTGATGATTGATCCGCACTCTTGACTTGGGATGTTTGATTATAGATATGGTATCGGATATGATATTATTGAGGCGGGATCACCGACTAATATATATACAGGTATGTGTATGTATCGACTCAGATGTTAGGCGGTTTCCTTACCTGTAGTCTAGCTTGTAGCTTAGCCCTTTAGTTTAGTTAGTTGTTAGATTAGATTCGGTTCCTACCTATTTCAAAGCTTACGAATCGTGCGTATTTTAAAAGACAAGTCAAGGGATTCTACGGATATTTAAAAAAAAACGTATCTTTTCTTAAAAACGCCGTAGCCCCTATTTTCAAAACCCCACGATTCGTGTTATTTCAAAAGGCACCATTGTAGGACTTATATTAGGTTAATGAAGATTAGTTATCGTTGCGTCTAGTTTTCAGCACCCGCTCATTATTGTTGTTCGCTCCGTATCACATGCTTATATTATGCTTCATATTCTACTGTTGATATCTTGTGGTTAGGACACCCGCACCATTACCGATGATGCGTATGTACCACGTACACTTACTTGCCGGCTCACACACATCTTCATCGGTAATTGCCATGTCACGTACACCTTAGAAAATATTATTGCTTGACATAGCTGTTAGCTAATAGCTCAGACATGATATTAGTGTACTTGCCTTATATGTTAGTTTAGACATTGTAGTTATTACCTGCTACTTCATGCATACTGTTATTCATTGTTATGCCGCATTCATGGATTCTCATGCATATATTCACTTTTTACGTGCTATTGAGGTTTTGGATTCGGATTTCCATAAGATTTTCTGGATTTGGGAAAAACCGCAAAACATATACAAACTTCTTCTTTCTCTTTTTAAATGAAAAGCGCGGTTTTTTTCCATGATGTATGAGTCGTCCACCATGAGTTTGCTGATGGATTTCGAGACCCGATTCGAGGAGTTGGATGAACCGTTTCGGGTACATGGTGGACCCGGTAAGGTACCCCGGGGCAAGAAGCTCGTGGTGATGACGATGAGCCTGGCAGGGGAAGACTACCTACCGGTGATTTTACCCGACGCGTCGGATATCCGGAGGATACGGTCGTGGTCTTGAGATGGATGGTAGGGGCCGGTCTGGACTGACGGCGCCCTAGATATTGAGATTGAGACATTGAGATTTCGAGATATTGAGGTACTGAGATTTGATGATACAGGCCAGTCCGGATAGCCGGAGCCTGAGGTTTTGAGACATTGAGATTTATGTTTTGTGTCGATGCTAGACACTGTTGATGCTGATTTCATTTATGATACCTCATTTTAAAAATACAAAGGAAATCTCACTAATTTATGAAAACAGAATACATGTAAATGAAGAAACTGTTTTCATGCATTCATACCTCATTCATATGATATATTGCTACCTGAGGCACTGACACGGGCACATGAGATCACACTCGGGTTAGATATTACCCTAGCCATTGTTATAGGCTGCATGTTATTCATATATTTGAGGATATAGTATGATCATTGACCTAGGTTGCGTTATTTATGCGATTTCTGTGCGTAGATGTTTTTCTATTCACGAGTTGGCAACTCACCCCCGTTGTGCCCCAGTTTCTTGCAGGTTTGCCGTACAGGTTTCTTTACGGCTTGCGAGCATAGTTTCCTTCGGGTGATTTGCTAGTAGGTGGGTTTACTTGTATCGTACCCCCCATTATATAACTTGTATATTATTACTCTGTTGTATCTAGAAGTTCCATCAACCAAACATGTATTTATTTCAGAGATAGAGACCAGTGATGTTATTCTTTCGATCTTAGAGTCACGCGTTTTATTTCTGTGGTTTTCTTGTGGTTTTGAGTTTTTGATCCTCGCCGTTGGCGTTGTATATTATATTGCTTGTGTGGTTGTGACCGTCGATTGACGAAGAGCTAGCTCCCGCTTGGGGATGCCTTTTATTGATTTCGTATACTATTCATGTTGTATCCCGTTTGGGAGCCAGTATTTACAAAGGAGACTCTGCCGAAATTTTCGGGAAATATTGATGTTTTTTTTTAAAAACCGCATAATTCGGCTTATGCTATTAAAACTACTTGTTTAAATTGGTTTTCCTTCACTTTACTACTTTTCTTGGGTTGCATTTCTGGGTTTTCGGCTTACTTGGATTACGTACGCCTCGAGACGTTTCGTAGTTTAAGTGCCGGTCATGTTCCGTACTTTCGGGACGTGATAGTCGGGCAGTCTTCAGAGCAAGATCATGGGTTGGGAAATCCCCTGTAGCGAGTGCGGCTTGGATTTCCGGGTCCAATCCTTGCTGAAATCTTCATGCCCGGATCTCAGCAGTCGGGATAAGGTGTGCCGTGAACCTGTTACGATCTTGTGTTAGCAGTGTAATAAGTGATATCAGGAATTTAAATATTGAGACAATCTCTTACCTGCTAAGCATGGTAAACTCAGTATCGTATTCATCCACGGACTTGCTCCACATCGAGCCTTGTTGTAAGTGGATGAACTGTCGTTCCATGTCGAAATGGGTAGTCTCAGGGAAGTACTTCGCGTCGAACATATCGCGAAATGTCTTCTATTCAATTGGTTGGGCGATACAGCTTTCTTCAACCTTCCACCAGACTCTGGCGTTGTCTGTTAGTTGCAGCTTCGCAACTCTCACCCAAGCAATCTCTGCCACTTGTGCTGCTGCCAGATCACCTTCTATTGACTGAGCCCATTCTTCTGCCTCCAGTGGGCTCTCTTTCCCAAAGAAATGTTTCGGGTGTAATGTCCGAAATTGCTTGACTCCGGGTGCCTCGACCTCTGGACGGTGCATGAGGATAATAGTCTGCTGCTGCTGACCCTCCAAGAAACTCTTAATTGCCTCAAACAGTACCATTTGCTCGTTGATGGGAGTTGCAACGGTAGGTGGTGGTGGTAGAGTAGGCGGTGGAGTGTTGCATTTAACTTTCGTTCTTGTATTGTTCGGTGAATCCATGACCTTGGTAGAAAAAGAAATGTTAGGATAGATTCAAGGAATTTGAAATGTAAGGAATGTATAGTTGTCGATTCTTATTATTCTTGTGATATATTGCTTAAGGTTTCATGCAGAACTGACCTGCATTGGCCACCAACAAAACCTATCACACCCCGCTTCCCAGTGTATGGAAGCAGAGACGTGGTGGATCGCATCGTATTTACTAAGAAATAAATACGTTAAGCGTAATTAAGCAATATATATAATGCACATGAAATGACAAGAGATATAAAATAAATAGCAACTTTTATTAACATTCATCTTTACAACACAACTGCTTTGAAAAGGAAAGATACAATGATATAAAGCAATGCTTAAACAGTGGCATACAAAATAAAAGTAAGTACAAGGAAAGCTAGTAGTCTTGCTGGGCAGTGAGCTGGTCCACGTTCTCCTGGCTAGGCTTGATCTCCTGAGAGTTCAATCCTCCTGACGAACATTCCAAAAAAAAAGACAGGAATGCCGTCAGCGAACTAGCGCTCGGTAAGTTCCAAAAGAAAGAATGGAATATAATAAGTAATGAGAATTGAATTGGTAAGTTATACATATATAAGCTTGTTATTCTAACGTAGTTGTTTGTAGTTTGGTACAGAAGGTATTTGTGTATACGAGAGGAGTCCATCTTACCCCCATGGACTATGGTAACATATAGTATAAGGCCCCGTCAAAACCTACGGGACAACGGCACGAGAGTTCATGTAGGTGTCTTTTAAGTGACCATCTCGTGCAACGTTAATACGTTCCGTACCAATCTACCCTGTTATCCCCGCGTAATGTGTTGTCTAGGTTATATTTACAAGCCTTGCTGAAACCATGGATACAAGTTGTTCAAATAGTCAGGTTCAGGATGTAATCTTGTAGTCATGCCAAGTTATAGCCATGGTTCGGTCAAGTCAAGTCAAGCATTCAGGTTTGATATTGAAGTTTGAATTTAGGTATTCAGGTTCATATTCAAGTATTCATGTTTAGACTTTGGATTCATGTTTGAATTGGAATCTGATTTGAGTTTGGATTCAGGTTTGAGTTAGACTCAAACTGAGTTAGACACTTGTAACTGATTTAGATCCTGAATTAGGTTCGGAAGTCATCGGTAACTGCTGCACATGAACGACAGGATTTGTGTCTTTTTCCAGGACAATTACCATTAATAACTCCGTTGAGTTTTCTACCTTAAATGGGCAAGCACTCACTTTCTCCGGCTCCCTGGGGCTCAAAAGAATTGATCCCGCTTAAACCTATATTTACTAAGTCCTTAAATATTGTTTTATATAACTCGAGGGGGTTTTATGAAAAAATATTTTTAATAAAATTTCAAAATAAATCTCGAGTATTTATTTATATTATTTAAGATTTACATGGATATGAATTTTAAGGATTTGAGGTATTTTAGTAATAATTACATGGCTTGGAAAGTTCATGGTATTTTACTGTAAAGCTTGACTTTTGTTGGTATCTTGATAGTATTTTGGTGAAAACTTGTAGTTCTTTCATTGTACAAAATGCAAGTTTATTATATTTTGAAAATATATGGATTTGTAATATTTATATAGTTATTAAAAATTAAATTTTTAATAAAGTAGAAAAATGCGTTTTTCTTAAAAACCGTATTTAAAAGCTTTCGAGATCGAATACTCCGTGAGGAGGTCTGCATCTCGTTCTACTAGCCTAAGGATGTGCGATAATCCGCATCATCCAATAGCGGGTCCTCTAAAAAGAGTTGTAGAGGCATATTTGCAAAGGAATTTAAAATACAATTCAAAAGAAAACGAGTTTTTATAGTAAATGGTATTTTCTTGTAAAGTTGTACTCGTAACAAAACTTCATTCAAAGATATATCATTCTATAGAACCATGTGTGTATGTGAGGGGTAGGTCGTTATCCCGTGAAATTTTCTAAAGGTATGTTTTAAGAAAATATGAAAAGAGGTGTTATCTAAAATTCATGTATTTTAATGAAAAAGTTAAATTGTGATTGTTTTACAAAAGATTCTTGGATAAAATTTATTTTAGACACGAGTATTAAGCTTATAAGTGAAGGGATACAATTTGTTTTATCAAAAGGTAAAGGAAAATGGAGTTATATGCTTTAGAAAAAGGAATATCGGTAATAACTCCACTTTTTTCCGATTTTGATTAAAAAGAAATTCAAGAAATAGAAAGGAAGATTGGGAGGGACTTACGATTTAGGAGGCTTAAAGAAAGGTGTAGGAAGAGAGGGTTGTTGTTGTGGTGTCGCCGGAATTTTCTTCGATCTTCGCCGGAAGTTGATCGCTTGCTAACTGCTCTTGTACTTAGAAAATTTTGAGAGTTTTGCTAGAATTTTCAGAATGATGAAGGGCTGGGGCATGGGGTGGTATTTATAGTGTAGAATTAGGTTTTTGGAATTAAAATGATGAATTAAAATGTATTAAAATGGTGATAAATTGAGAATTGAAGGGCCTCTGTTTGATTGCAGAGCAATCAAACAGTGCAGGGAAGTTATGGGTAGGGGAAAGGGCAAGTGTGCAAAGCCCGGGCCTCATTGGGCTCGGACCAACCGTCGGTGCCGGCCAAATTTGAAGATCCGCCGGTCGATCAAGGGAGTGAGGTCGTTGGATTGATGCCACGTGTACTTGACTGTATTTAAACCCTTGTGCACATGTTTGATTTTTCTGTCTTTTCGTTTTTATGTGTATTGCACGTGTAAACTTTTGGGCTTCCAAAAAGTTTAAAAAGAAAATCAGAAAAAATAATGTGTTTGATGGGATTCAAACACAGGGGCTACATCACAGCAGTGCAAGGGCTTTACCAGTGAGCTACAAGTTGTTTCTTGCTGTTCTTTAACAAAATTTACTTATAACTCATATTCAGGCTTGTAAACTCATTTCTGTACATTAAACTGGAAATTTCGTACAGTAAATTCAGAGTCGTTACAGGGGGTGGAATCGTTAGGCCCCAATAACCAGATAAGGCATGCCGATGTGTAGTCTATAACCTTTCGAGAAAGTACTGATAACACTTATCAGTAAATCTCATAAACCCTGGCCAGGGACTTGCTGTTATAGCCAATCGAGCATAGAGCAACATCAATTCTCAATACCGGGAGAGACGAAACCTCTCTTATCGCTCATTGCCTCCATTTGACTCGGGACTGTACCCCAAAACCACCTATTTGCACAACTCATTTGAGCCATGGTATGGAGGAAATCAAAGCACAGTGGGAACCACACAAGACACTATAACGATCTCGGGTCTACAGACTAACCTGTACAAGTGTCACCAGAGAACTGCTATCTAACGATAGGTATAGTACCATCTAGAAGTTCTCGGTGAGTCCTGTTCGGTGTACTCATTCTCTAATGAGCACATGTGTATAATCTTCGATGTCAAACACCAATGGTTATGGGATCAACCACGCCCCATACAAGGTCAAGAAACGTACACACTAGTCTACATTGGAATATCGATGCCCTGCCTCGATACTCCCTCGACTAGGAACTGTTAAGGATGTGCTTGTGGACTACACAAGCACCATTAGTATGATCTACACCATAGTCCTAGTAGTCAAGCCAACATCCTAAGGGCTTTATCAACATGTATCAATGAGATAGTAAACTAAAATAAGTACACATGTTAAGATAAAGAGTAACCAGATGGTATACTATCATGTCGAGCAAGAAAGTTCTCTATATATATGTCCAAGCATCGGCTATAATATATAATAATGGCCTCTAGGGCATACATATTCCTAACAAAAATCATATATACAAAATAACCATTATCGAGCTTTTTATTATAAACACAACTATCATACATACTTCTAGAATAACCGTGCTCAATCATAAAAATATCAAACCTTAAATACCACTATCTTGGAGATTACTTCAGACCGTACAAAGATTTGTGTAATCTACACACATGATCTTCTTTTCCTTCAACAATGAACCACTCTGGCTGATGCATAAAGATCTGTTCCTCAAGCTCACCAAGTAGAAAAGTTGTTTTCACATCAAGATGCTCGAGCTCTAAATCGAACCAAGCAACTATGGAAAGCAACACGCGAATAGAGGTGTGCTTCACAACTGGAGAGAAAATTTCATTATAATCGACACCCTCTTTCTGACTGCAACCTTTAGCTACTAAGCGTGCTTTGTGCCTTGCAGACTCTGCCCCTGCAGTTCCTTTTTTTTCTTAAAGACTTATTTGCAACCAACGATCTTCTTTCCCTTTGATGGTTTCATTACCTCCCAAGTTTGGTTCTTATGAAGAGACTCGATCTCTTCGGTCATCGTTGCAATCCACTGTCCGGCTTCACTGTTGTTAATAGCCTCCTTGTAGGTAGAAGGCTCCGGAATCTCAACCGAATCTGCCACACTCAAGGCATAAGCCACCATATCTGCATGAGCATATCGCAGCGGTGGTCGAACCAGCCTTATCTCTCTTCGGGTGGCAATACTATATTGTTTCTCTTGAGGTGTATCATCGGTTAGAGTTGAACCTTGCATAATATCAACTAGTTCAACTTGAACGCTATCACGCGTTTGCAGTGGAGTTGGTCTTTCTAACTCCACCTGCGAGCTGATTTCCTCTTCTGAACCTATAGGCTCAACAAAATCCTTCCTTGGATAAAGCATGGAATTTTATTAAAAGTAACATCTTTACTAATAACAAATTTATTAAGGATCAGGATACCAAAGTATGTATCCTTTCACCCCACTAGGATAACCAAGAAATATAGCTTTCTTTGTCCTAGGTTCAAACTTATCATCATTAACATGAAAATAAGCATAGCAACCAAATATTTTTAAATGTGAGTAATTAGTTGGATTACCAGACCATACTTCTTCAGGAGTTTTAAAATCGATCGCTGTAGAAGGAGATCGATTAACCAAGTAACAAGCTGTGTTGATTGCCTCAGCCCAAAATATCTTCGATAAATCGGCATTAGAGAGGATGCACCGAGCTCTTTCTTAAAGGGTTTTGTTCATCCGCTCTGCAACACCATTTTGTTGTGGTGTTTCTCGAACTGTACGATACCGCACAATGCCTTCACTTTTGCATATCTGATTAAACTATGTGGATCAAAATTCCATCCTATTGTCGGTTCTGAGGCACTTCGCTTTCTTGTATGTTTGCTTTTCGATCATAACCTTCAATTGCTGGAAAGTAGCAAACACATCGTTTTTGTGCTTCAAAGAATACATCCAAACTTTTCTCGAAAAATCATCGATCAACGCTAAAAGATATCGAGCTCCACCTTTCGATGAAATCCGAGAGGGATTCTAATCATCTGAATGTATGAAATCTAAGGTGCCTTTGGTTCTATGAACACCTTTAGAGAAAGAAACTCCATGTTACTTTCCGAACACACAATGCTCGCAGAAATCGAGCTCGGATGTTTTCTGGCCACAAAGCAAGCCTTGTTGACTCAATATATCAAGTTCTCTCTCACTCATATTTCCTAGCTGCATATGCTAAAGACGGGTAGCGTCTAAAACTGAATCGACAGATGATGATAAAGATGTAGTACCTGTCACTGTGCTACCCTGAAAGATGTACAAAGTTTTTACTTGTTTTCCTTTCATAACAACAAGAAATCCTTTAGTAACCTTTAAGACTCCACTTTCAGCCGAAAACTTATAACCGTTAGTGTCAAGTGTGTCCAAAGAAATAAGATTCTTTTTCAACTCCGGCATATGTCGAACGTTGCTTAACGTCCGAACGATACTGTCACACCCCGCTTCCCAGAGTACGGTAAGGAGACGTGACGGGTCACGCAACGTATTTACTCAGAAGTAAACACGCTAAGCGTAAATAAGCAATATAATGTAAATGTGCACAAGAAAGACATGAGATGTAAAAGAACAACAACTTTTTATTTATTAAACATTCTTTATAATGCAACTGAAAAGTAAATACAATGGTATGAACTGAAAGTAAAATATATACAAGTGAACTAAAGCTCGGGGTCCTCGATGAACTGCTCCAAGTCTTCCGAGCTGGGCCCGATCTCCAGAGAGTCGGGCCCTCCTGATAACATTCCAAAGAAAGAATAGAAAAGGAATGTCGTTGGGGAACAATCGCTCGGTAAGTCCCAAAGAGAGATAGAAATAGAATAGACAGATAGAGAGTATAACTGATATAATGTATGTTTGTTATGTTAGCGCTGTTATTTGTACCTTGGTACAAAATATTCCAGTGTATACAAGGGGAGTCCAACTATTCCGTGGACTAAGGTATATGGAGCACAAGGAACCGTTAAGCCACGGAACAACAACAACGAATATTCAGGTTAGGTGTATTAAAGTGACCATCATCGTGCCACTTTTAACACATCCGTACCAATCTACCCCTTTTAAACCCTGTAATGTTTATTATATTGTTATATATTGATTTGTAGATATAAGACTTGACGAAACCATGATATCAAATGTTCATGTAAACGGATAATGATATAAACGGATACTCATGTAGACAAATCAATGTATATCCATGGTTCAGTCAAATCGAGTCATGTTGATATAGATGGATTCATGTTGTAATGGAATTATATCAAGTATGGATTGTATTCGGATTAAACTGAGACTCTGTCTAAGTCAGACACTTAACAGAATTGAAGTTCTGAATTAGTTTTGGAGTTATCGGTAACTGCTGCACATGGACGACAGAATTTGTGTCTTTTTCCAAGACAATTACCGTATTGATAACCCCGTTTTAGTTATCTACCTTAAATAGGCAAGCACCCATGTTCTCCGGCTCCCTGAGGCACAAGAGAATTGGTCCCGCTTAAACCTATATTTACTAGGGTCCTTATTGTAAATTAATATAACTTGAGGGGGTTTTATGAAAAATAGTTTTGATATATTTTCAAAATAAAGCTCAAGTATTTATTTATCGTCTTTATAGATGTAATTTTAATATAAATTGAAATATTCTAGTGGATATAAACCTAAATTGAACAGTATATGGTATTTTCACGTAAATTGACTTGTATTGATTTGTGATGGTAGATTCATGAAATTTGGGATTCCTTAGTTTAGAAAACATGGATATTTTTATGTATATTTAAAAATGATAGGTTGATAATATTATATATAATTATTAGAAAATAAATTTATTTATTGAATAGAAATCACGTTTTCTTAAAAATTGTAATATAAATTCTATCGAGATCGTATGCTCCGTGAGGAAGTCTGCATCTCACCCTACTAGTCCGATGGATGTGCGATAACCCGCACCAACCAAATCGGATTCCTCAAAATGGGTTGTAAGGACATAATTGTATGGAATTTGATTAAAACAATTAAAAGAAATACGGTTTTAATAGTTTATGGTATTTAACTGTAAATTCGCCTTAGCCATAAAAATATCGTTTTCAAGTTATCGTGCTATGTCATGATGAGTGTTGTGATGAGATAGGTTATTACCTCGTGAGTTTTCTAAAAGTAATATGAGCAATATGATGAATTAATATCGTAGGTAAACTTTATGGTATTTAAACAAAAAAGTGAAATAAAAGTTGTATAACATTGTATTTTGAATTGAAACATATTTTAAATGTTGTTTTATGGTTGCTAAACAAGATATAAAGAGATGGTTGATTTGTTGTTAAGAAAAGTTGGGGTTTTAATGAAATTAGAATCGGAAATCGGAATAACTCCACTTCCGACGAGTTTTAATTAGAGATTATTTTAGAATAGAAGAGAGGAAAGGAGAGAGAACTTACGGGTTTAGAGAAGAGAGAAGAGGTATCGGAACAAGTTGTGAATTTTGTGGAGTCGTGGTGTCGCCGGATTTGTCCTGAATCGTCGCCGGAACTTGACCTTGGGCTAACTCCACTTGCATAACTTTTTGGACTTGGAAAACTTTGAGAGTTTTAATAATGGATTTCAGAATAGAGAGGGATTGGGTGTGGGGTGGTATTTATATGATAGAATTAGAGTTTAGGGTATTAAAAATGAGAATTAAAATGCATTAAAATTTGTTTTTAAAGCTCATTTTAATTCTCTGTTAATGTGCAAGAAAATCAAACAGAAGAGGAGTAGTGGAGGGAGGCCAAAGGGTGTTAGGGCAAAATTTGAGAGTATTTGGGACGGGGGGCTGGCGGCGCCGGCCCAGGGCTTCATCTCGCCGGCCATAGTGTGGGGTCGGGGGTATGGGATTGATACCACGTGTCATGGTCAGTTCAAATAGCATTTTCCACATATTTGATTTTAGTGACTTTTCATTTTTTACGTGTATCGCACGTGTAAACTTTTGCGCTTCCAAAAAGTTTAAAAGAAAAATCAGTAAAAATAATATGTGGCTGAGGGGATTCAAACACAGGAGCTATGTCACAGTAGAGTAAGGCTTCACCAATGAACCACAAGTGCTTTCTTGCTGTTCTAAAACAATTCAAATATTTATAGCATACAAAATATTGCAAATACTCCATTTCGTACATTAACTTTAAACAAATTTTGTACATTATAAACAGAGTCGTTACAGACACCGTCATGCATCTGAATTTTGACAAAACCGACACCAACTGCTTTACAGGGTGTGTTATTCCCCATTAAGACATTCCCACCATCAATAGACTGATAAGAAATGAACCAATTTTTATTCGGACACATGTGGTTGGAGCAACCGGAATCAAGAACCCACTTATTTTTCGAGCGAATATCGCATACGGTAACAGAGAGAATTTCTGATGTAAAAGCATCTTGCGCATCACCAGCAACTGAAAAGTTATCATTTTGAGACTTTTGTTTAGCATCCTCTTTAGCTTTGATCTTAGGACAAGCGTCTTTCATGTGCCCAAATTTGTGACAGTAATAACACTCGGGATTTGTATTAGTTGTTCTCGGCCTAAATTTCGATCCGGATCTTTCTCTAAACTTGTCTCTATTAGAAGCACCATTTTCTGAACGACCAGATACAAATAAACCCTCGTCTGAATTTTCACTTCCACTAACAGACACTTTCTGCCTCACTCTTTAGAGTGCAAGGTGGATTTTACATCTTGTAAAGAAAGTGTATATCTACTATATAACGTGTTATTAACAAAATTCTCGAAAGAATGGAGTAGTGAACATAACAAAATAAGGGTTTGATCTTCTTCTTCAATTTTAACATCCATATTTTTTTAATGCATAAGTATTTGATTTAACTGATCTAAGTGATCTTTAATGGATGTACCTTCTCTCATGCGAAGGGTGAAGAGACGCTGCTTCAAATAGAGTTTGTTCGTGAGAGACTTCGTCATGTACATGCTCTCCAACTTGAGCCATAAACTAGTTGTGGTGTCTATATCCGTGAATTTCCGCAGAATTTCATCGGCTAAAGAATGCTGGATAGCACTATGTGCTTTCATTTCAAGTTCTTCCTTCTAATCATTTGGAATGGATGCAGGCAACTTGTCCTTTTCGGAGAATAGTTTGGCCAATCAATGCTGCACCAAAAGTGCACGCATTTTTACGCGCCACAAACTGAAACTGTTTCTGCCGTCGAACTTCTTTACTTTGTGATCTGCCGTAGCCATAACCCGTAATAGATCAACACCAAAACTCTGATACCAGTTTGTTACGATAAACGGGTCCAAATACAAATACACGACACACAAAATAGAGTATATACCAATCATGGAATTGAAATTGGACAGCACACACGATTTAATATGGTTCGCCCAGATCGATCTATTTCCACGGGCGAAGACAGCAGCAACAGGTTTCTAATATCTCGAAAAGGAGAACACATAAGAGTTGCGATACTCTCAACCCACCCAAGCCTCGCTACAAGAAAACACTCACAAAAGAGCACACAAAATAACAAAGACCAGGTCAAAACAAAAAAGGAAAGAAGAGAACAGAACAACTCTCAATACAAAACCCTTCTCTCTGTGTATTTTCTCTGCGTTCTTTTGAGGATGAAAAATGTCTTTATCTCTGCTGATCAATGCAAGTCTCCTATCTATTTGTAGACAAAAGCATGAAGCATGCTTCACCTTTTCAATATGCATGACAAACGTATATGAAAGTAATAAATGATAATACTTCACATGGGTCTTAAAAGCAAATACATGGGCTGCTATTCAAAGATAGTGAGGTAGACAAGTCATATAAACAGGTTTCAATAGTCATGTAAAAGTGCAATACCCGTAATTTTAAACTCATACAATCAGTGGGTATAAAGCGTTTTGCAGTTGAGCAAGTGGTCTGAGGTGCAAACCTTGCTTGCAGCAGGTATATTATTTGGGAAAATAAAAGAAAAGGCGTGTTTGATGCATATGTTACGACATAAATTTTTCTGAACATGCTAGAAAATCATATCCAGAAGAAATATATGCGCAAATGGTTAAGATAGTGGTAACTGTGGTAGATGTCGCAATGGAGGCAGCAACAACAATGGTGATAACACGATGACCGTGCAAATGACAACAGAGGTGTATTTGAAAACTGCAACGAGACTGCAACGAGCGATGCTGATGACATTGTTATCTTTCATAGACATTAAATGCAAGATTTTCAATATACAATAAAATGTTTGTACTCAATGAATTAGCATTGTTGAAAGGATTTTCGCAAAGAAATCGATAGGCGTCTTAATGCAAAATAATTTATCATGAAAGACATATACGAGTGATATATAACATGTCCTTTTATATTAATGTGAGTCGATTGCGCACAATTTTGGATAATTTCTTTGTAATTACAAGAATTTGGATGTGTGAACGCACAGATTTTTTTTTGTTTTTATGATAATATATATTACAAGATTCCTAGTACAAATTTTAAATATTTATTGGTTAGAAATCGTTAAAAAGATATTAATATTTGTTATAAAAAAAAATTTCTTGAATTTAATTTGTTGATTTAAAAAGGGAGAAAATGTAAGGGAAAAAACGCCAAATGATATGTAAAATTTAATATCATAATGCTTAGAATTAATTACCTAATCAATATTTTTGAATCCCAAATTCACCTTACTAAATAATTTAATTATTGGATTTTTACTAAAAACCACATCAAACTTCGCTAATTACAAAAAATTTCCTCCATAATTCGTATTTACTTAAAAGACCCACATACATTTAAATTACACTAAAAAATCTTTTAACAAGCCAAAAAAAATATCTTTTTGGCATCTTCCACTAGCGTAACGGTGAGTATCGGGTTAGGGTTTTAAAACCTTCACAACCCCTCTTCTTTTTTCAAAATCCCTAAATTTTCCGTCAAATTGGCTTTAGGAGATCATGGGAACCGGCTCATCTTTCTCAACCTTCTCCAACAACAAAATTGTCGAATGTCGTTGCCAATTCAATTGTAAGTTTCGAGTTCATGGGCAACCTCATTAGAAATAAGAGTGATTCTTTAGTTGCGCTAAATTCTAATTTTCAACCAAGTGAGGATGTGGGTTATTTTTATGAGAGAAAGACGTATCTAAATATTTAGAAGGTAAGAGAACATGTCAAACACAAATTTTAGCTTCATATTCCTAACGAAAATCTAACTTTTGATGAAAAATCAGAGAGGATTTTTTAGTGCAATTTAAATGTATGGTTTTTTTTTAAACGTAAATATGAAGTATGGAGGGGATGTTTGGTAATTAGCTAAGTATGAAGGGGCTTTTTAGTTTAAAACCCCTTTATTTATTTATTTACTTATTCCGAAGAACACTAATAAAATCCTACTTAAACCATATGGTAAGTTATTAATCCCATCCGGGTCGGATCCAATACCGGCCCGACCCACTTGCACAACTATGGTAGGACAATCTATTCTTACAATGCTCCGCGGCACAGTAGAACACAAATTCCGTATATAATGCAGTCAATAGATTAGGGTTTCTCATGCTCTAGTCAAAATTTGGGGTTCTTCCTCTTTCGCTCAATCTCTCTATTTTCTTAGTTTTTATGTTTTTCTTAAATTAAGTTATTTAGATCTGGCCTAATATTGCAATTGTTTGCTGCTAGATTTCAAAATACAGCAAGGAATCTATCATTAGGCCATAGATTTCTTCCTTTAGCTCCGATCATCTTTTTTCTTAAAATAAAAATAGGATTTTTCGGTGACAAGGTAGGTATATTTTCATTATTTTCTTCTTTTTTCTCAAAAAGTTTGCGTCTTTATACTATTTTGGGATTTATTTGTGGGTATTATGTTGGATGATGAAGAAAATCAATCGGATTCCCAATGATTTTTATGTGATTATATCAACCAGCTACTTCTGACACATTTTGCCTGAAATTTCAGACTTTTTTCCAAGTTTTATTTTGAATTTTTGTTGATGATCTGTTAATTTGGGCCTGTGATGCAAGAAAATATTTGCTACTCTTGATGGGTGATAACCCATTTGATGATCTTTTTCCACCAAGATCTCTGAGGCCTTGTTCTTTTTTCTTTTTGGTGGTTGTAAAGATTAAATTTTGAGAGCAAAATGATGAGGCAAAATTGTGTCTGAAGTTGATGTGGATATAATTATAATACAATGGTCTTCAAAGTTCTCTGATTGTTCCTGCGCTCTATTTGTTTTGATTGTCTGTATGTACTATGAAAAAGTTATAATCTTGAATCCTCATAAAATATTATCTGTTACAATTGGTTGTTGATACGTTTTGAGTCGTCTTCATAATAATTTTGTTGCTTGAATCCATTAGCTTACGAGACATCAATTGAATCAAATTTCTAATGATCCAGATGAAAGAATGCATCAACTCTGGTCTTGATGATAAATATTTTAAGTTGAAAATTTCTTCCAATTTGCTGTACAGTTATTCAGATAACTCGAACCAAAACAGCATAATAATAGTAAGATTTGAGCGGGGCTATGCATGAACATCTCTATAAATACTTTATAAACTTTTTATTCCTTGTTAATAAGCATTAATTTGCTTATATTGTATTTTCAAGAGACTTTTTGTCTTGTATTTGCAATGTTTAATCCTAGTAAATTACAAGTTTGCAATGTTGTTATGTGAAACAATGATGAGTCGAACATATGTAGTCATTCAGATGATTTGAACAAGACATCATAAAAACTAGATGCATGTTTCTGTTTCTAGCTGGTTTATGCCATAAAATAATAGAGATAAGGGAAAACATTTAAGCAGAACTAAGAATAAACATGTAGTACATTTCATTTGATGGGTTAAAGTAAAAGCATCATGGATGGTAGAGACTTTCCAAAATCTCTGAGTGAGCATGCAGAACCAAAGTGAAGAAGATAATCCATCCAAGAAGGCCTCTAGAAATCAGCCATTCATAACCACACTATTCAGCATGCATCTTTCCTGCAACAGCTCCAGGGTGGATCCATGTGTAGCACATCTTGTCGAGGGTATTTTGGGAGATTTATTGTATAAATCTTGTGAATGATTAATATATAACCATTTCTTATCTTGATGATTTAATGCAAGTAGCCTAGTGGTCAGTACATTCATTTTTGGTGGCCAAGGCCTATATTCGAATCTCACTGTAATTAAAATCTCTATGTTTTGTGGAGATTATCTTTTTTATTTTTTTCTTTAGATGCGTTATAGCAACATCTGGACCAAGAAGCGGTGATAGGTCATATGTTCAATGTTACATGAATTAGCTATCTTGACGTCTTTACATATATTCTATCCATCATATTATTTGCATGCAAATAACAATGGTAGCAGTAATGATTTAAATGATAATATTTTGGTAGGTTTTTGTTGCATTCTCTTGTTTTTTTTCTTAAATTGTTTGTAAAAGATTATATATAATAAAAACTACTTTTATGTTAATAATATATTAATTAAAGAATAACGAATTCAAACAGTAATTTTATGTTTAAAATGTGATGTGTAATATTAAATCTTTCTAAGTTGCACGTTTTTTTTGAATAACAATTTATAACCATTTAAAGTTTTCGCCCTACCTGATTTTACGTCCTAAATCGGCCATTGGAAAGTTCTCCATAAATTCAATTGAGACTTCTAGGGATTATGCAGCTGATTCTAAAATGCTTGAAGTGGCTACCTCTTGTGGAGTTGTGATAAAAAATGGCACAATGGATCGTATTGGATTGGTTGAAAGGGATCGAAGTAGGAATGGATTTTAGTTTTCTCTTCTACCTTCCAATCATTGGTTGCATTTTGTTTTACTGGATGTGGGTCTTTGAGCACTAATTTAAAAATCAAGCTGCTCGTTAACGATGTTTTCTTGAACGGTTGTGCCATATTAGCTGGTTGTTTTAGCAGTTGTTTAGTGGGTTTATTGTTTAGAGCATGGATCATGGGTATTTCATATCATACGATTGCTTTTTTCCCTTATTGCTTCTGTACAATTTTATCTTTTATCATATTTAATTGAGTAGGAAGGTTTTCCTTGGTTTTTCCCTCAAATTTTTCTTTTGATAAAATGCTAAATTGCTTTAAAATACCTTCGACTATAATGTATTTTCACGATAACTCTCTTGAACTCTGTAAATTAAAATAAATTCCTGAACTATCTCATTGGTATTTATGATGTGAAGATTTATTTAAAATATTTGGTGCCATATATGGAAATCCACCGTTGCCGGTCCCAAATTTGGATAAGAAAATGTGAGGATTGTGGTAGGCTTGTGACAACCAACATAAAATTTTGTCATATTTTATGATATGAACCATAATAAGAATATCGTTGGGACGTCCCCTACTCAGCGACGCGCTATATCGGATCCCGGATATAGTGTCAAGTATGTAAGGGTTTCTAGATCGTCGTCTAGGAGCGGTGGGCTACATCGGACCCCGTGTATAGTGATAAATAAGCAAGGGTTTCATAGGATCCGTCTAACTTCTTGGAACATATGTTTCCTTACGGGTAGACTAACAGAATTAGTGGAGGTGATGAGTAAGAGAAGAGTTAGTATTATGTGTTTGCAAGAAACTAAGTGGGTATGTGAAAACGGTACAGTCATAGAACCTGGGGGTTATAAATTTTGGTATATGGTTAGAGATAAAAATCGTAATGGGGTAATCCTAATCATAAATAGACGGTTGCTTAAGAATGTAGTTGAGATTAGGAGATTAGGTGATAGAATTTTACTAATTAAGCTTATCGTAGGTGGGGAGATCCTTAATATTATTAGTGTCTATGCACCACAAATAGGTCTTGATGACACTAGTAAATGTCTATTCTGGGAGGATTTAGACGAGATGGTGCAAAAGATACCCTGTGGAGAGAAGTTTTTTATTGGTGATGATCTCAATAGACATGTAGGTACTAGTCGTAGTGGGTTTGATACTATCCATAGAGATTTTAGTTTTGAACAAAGGAATGAAACAGGTAGCTCGATTTTAGATTTTGCCTTATCTTATGACTTGATCTTAGCAAACACTTGGTTTAGGAAAAGAGAGTCTCACCTTATCACCTTTAGGAGCGGATCGAGTGTAAGTCAAATATACTTTTTTTCTGACGAGAAGGATAGATAGAGCTTGTTGTATCGACTGTAAAGTAGTGCCAGGTGAGAGTGTAACCACTCAATATAGACTTTTTCTAAATTTTCGCTTTAGAAGAGAACCTAGAAAGATTAGACGTAAGGTAGAGCTTAAAATTAAGTGGTGGCAACTGAAAAAGGTAACTAAAAGGGTTTTATAGATTGTATAGTTCAAGAGGCGGATTGGTAGTCTGAAAATGATTGAGACAGAACATGAAACAAGATGGCTAGTTGTATCAAGAGTGTAGCTAAAGATCTATATGATGAGTTGAGAGGTAGTGCTCCTCCATTTAAAGGACACATCATGATGGAACGAAGAAGTAAAAGTTGCTATTAAAATAAAGAGGGGTTCTTATAAAGATTTGAAGAAAAACAGAGATGCAGAGAGATTTGAGAAGTATAAAATGGCTAAAAAGAAAGTTAAGAAAACTGTTCGGGAAGCTAAAACTAAGGTATACAAGGAGGTGTACGAGAAGTTGGACACTAAGGATGCTGAAAATAATATATACTAGATTGCCCGGAAGCGGGAAAAAAAAACCCAGAAACTTATGTACGGTGAAATGTGTCAAAGATGAAGATCAGAAGGTTTTAGTTCGAGATGAGGATAACAAGAAAAGGTGGAGAGATTATTTTGACAAATTGTTCAATAAGAGCTTTACTAAGAATTTGGATAGACTTGTCATTCAATCTCAAGATATAAACCGTGATTTCATGCGTAAAATAAGAATACCTAAGGTTAAAAAAGTTTTGAAGAGAATAAGATCAAGAAAAGCAGTTGGTCCAGACGGGATTCCTATTGAGATTTGGAGATGTTTGGGAGAAATAAGCGTTAAATGCTAACAAATCTGTGTAATAAGATTTGGCAGACCAAAAAGATGCCAAATGAGTGGAGGAAAATTATTCTTGTATTTATTTACAAGAATAAGGGTGACATTCAAAACTGTTCAAACTACCGTGGAATAAAACTTATGTGTCACACTATGAAGTTTTGGGAGAGAGTGATTGAACAAAGGCTAAGGAAAGATTTAAAATAACAGAGAACCAGTTTAGGTTCATGCCTGGACAATCGATGACAGAGCCTATTTATTTCCTTCGTCAACTTGTCGAGCATTTTCGAGAGAGGAGAAGAGATTTGCATATGGTATTTATTGATTTAGAGAAAGCGTACGACAAGATACCTAGAGAGGTATTATAAGGGATAATGATGAAGAAGGGGGTCTCCGTCAAGTATATTGATATAATCGAGAACATGTACGATGGAGTAGTGGCAAATATCAGAACTTGCGGCGCCCTAACGAGTAATTTTCCGATTACAATTGGCTTAAATCAAAGATTTGCATTAAGTCCATTCCTGTTTACCATCGTAATGGATGAGTTTACTAGAACTATCCAAGATAAGGTGCCTTGGTGTATGCTATTCGTCGATGATATTGTTCAAGTAAATAAAACGAAAGTAGGGGTTAATACCAAATTGGAGTTATGGAGGCAAACATTGAAATCTCGGGGTTCGGTTTGAGCAGGTCCAAGACAGCATATATGCAAATTTAGCAAATAGAGAATTCGAGAGCACATTGGTATAATACTGGAAGGGCAAGAAATATCACCGAGCGATCAGTTTAGATATCTAGATTCCATCATCCGAAAGAATGGGGAGATTGATAGCGATATTAATCAAAGAATCCAAGCTGGTTGGTTGAAATGGAGGAATGCAACATGGATTTTGTGCGATCGTAACTTTCCGTTATGGTTTAAAGGGAAGTTTTATCGGAGCGCTATTTGGTCGCCTTATTATATGGTACATAATGCTGGGCTCCTGAGAAGTATCATACACAGAAAATACACATAGCGGAGATACGCATGCTTCGTTGGATGTGCGGTAACATTAGAAAAGATAAGGTGCGAAATGAGGATATTCGTGCAAAAGTTGGTGTAGTACCTGTGGAGGAGAAGATGCGGAAAAACCGGCTAAGATAGTTTGGTCATGTGCGACGCAGACCTATGGAAGCACCGATTTGATGAATGGATACTCTCGATATAGACAATATCAAAAAGGCGAAAGGGAGACCGAAAAAAACATGGATGGAGGTGATACGAAAAGATATGGTTGCCAAAGACCTCAATGAAAGTATCTTGTTCGATAGGAGTGAGTGGAGGCAGATGATTCATGTGTTGGACCCGGCGTGATTCTCATGTTGGTTCATGTAGTCCACCCCATATATTTGAGATAAAAGGCTTAGTTGTTGTTGTGGTGCCATCTATGGTGCGAGCTCCAAACTTCAAAGTTTCAACTACTTCAAGTTAAGGTTAGTGTGTTGTTTGTCTATGTACATTACTGTTTTGATTCAGCATTCGAGAGGATCATTATATAAGATTCGGTTGTAATGTCTTACATAAACTTTTCATTGGCAAATATATATTTATGAATGATGGTGTTTGAATGCATTTGTGCAAATACCTGGACAATGGTGTTTGAATTGAGTTTGTGTTAAACTGGATCGATGGTGTTTGGAGTATGAAATATGTTTTGTGTAATCTTTCGAATATGTATGTGTTTCGAATTTAAAATTTTTTCATGCACCACCATTTTTTCCTTGACGTTAGTATATGTTTGTGTAAATGTGTAATATTTTGAAAATTATAAATATTAAGTTATAATTTAAATATGGATATTATGAGTTTACGAAAATAATATCATGTATGGATTTTTGGTTTCGGATTGGTATCCATAAAAAATATAATTATTTTGGGAAAAATGAAAATATGAGATATTCTAAAAATGATATGTATTTTGTTTTGAGAATGATATGAGATTTTGGGGTAAGATTATGGTATTTACTTGTAAAAAGGGTTTTTATAAAGATGGTGGAATTTATTTGAAAAAGGTTTTTAATTTCAAAAGAGAGGGAAGGGTATATGTTAGGGTAGATTATGCATACACACACACACACACCACACCATGTCATGCACTCTTATCCCTCCACCTTCTCCTTTCTCTACACACTGTTCCTACACCTTCTCCTTCAATTTTATCATAACTTTTATGATAATTTTTGTACTCTCAAACTGAACAAACCTTTCCCTTCAAGCTCTATCACCGTAGTTTACTAGTTCTTCACCAAATTAAAAGGAAAATTGAAGAGTTCTTCACCTCAAGAAGATTCAAGCATATACTTCATGAGCTTGAAATTCCTTTGTGTTCATTCCATATAGGTAAATATCATCTTCCTTTCAAGTTTCCAAGGATTAAATTTCAGATTTCTTTGATAGATATCAGAAAAATAGAATTTTTGTGAAGATTTTGATGTTCAAATTGAATCTGGAGCTAGTAGGGTTGTTTGAAAAATAAACCACGAGTACCGTGATACGATGGGACCAGTAGAACACTACCCTAAAAGCCCGAGCCCCTAACTCCATAATATGGCCGCAGATATATTCCCCAAAACTGCAATTTACGGCCCTATGTAGAGTAAGGTCTTGATTTTTGTTTTGTAGCTTCATCTGGTGGTAATTAAGCCACCGTATTGTTGTTTTTGTCCCAGCTTACATATAGAGAAATCTGAGAGTGATTTAGTATGGTTTTGGCGATATTTTCTGGTTTTTAAAACTTGGTTTTATGTATTTTCATATTTTGACTTGATCGTTCGACGTTTGTACGTCAACGTTGGGGTATTTGGTCGTATTTAGCGTATATTGACCATAGATTCTAACCTATACGCGCTTCGCTCGTTGTATCATTTTTTATTTGAATATTTATGTCGTTATGTCCTAATTACGATTGTAGGTACAATCGCGGGGATTTTCGAGACGGCAAGGACGGACGAGGCAGTTGTGGATTTCGACTAGCTCGATACGTCGGTGAGTAGATTTATATCTATGGGGGAAGTCGGGTGGATGATGTATAGCATCCCCGCAACCAATTAATTAGGATATCTATACTATATACTTAGAGTATAATGTTGTGTTAGATAACTTAGTCGATAACTAAATTAGTGTATATGGTGTCTTTCGTTACCCTATTGAGATGTGAATACTCGTCGCTTGCCAGGCGTTTACTCCCCCAGCCTAAGGTAGGCCGGGGTTTATTGATTATGGGGATCCGAATCTCCGGCAGCCGCGAACTAAGCTGCCGTTAATTACTCCTTTCCTTTGATGCGAGTGAACCTCCGATTGACGGGTAAAACTAGTCATGCAAACTCAATGTGCAGTGTACATGTGTTATGTTTTGAAGGGGACTTGGACGTATCGGCAGCCTCATAGAGTTTACGGGGGTCCCGCTACCCGGAAAGCGGACTGGGGGTCAAGAGGGCTAGCAGCCCCCTTACAGGGTGCCTGGCGACTCCCCGTTAGAAATTTTTCTAACGGGGGACATGTTTTGGGTGTGGAGCGTGAGGGAAAAAGAGAGGTGAGGAGCGTCCTAAGGATGTATGAGCGGCGCGTGGGCGCTGGGTGCCCGCTGGTTACGTGCCCTCAGCGTAGGCGCTTAGCGCCCGCGGATCACGTGCTAGGCGTGTAGGCGCTGGGCGCTAGTGGGTCATGTGCCCTGCACGTGGTCGCTGAGCACCAGCGGGTCATGTGCGCGGCGCACGCCCGCTGGAAACACCAGCGGAGAGAGGGGCTTAGCCCCTTGGTTGGGAGTTGAACTCCCGAGGGGCTTTGGAGTTGAACTCCTAAACAAGAATTAGATATAAATTTGGAGTTAAACTCCCAAAAAATTTGGATTTAGAGTCAAACTCCTAAAAGATCTGAATTTGGAGTTCAACTCCTTTGAGAATTTGGATCTTGAAGTTGAACTCCTCAAAAATCTTCGGAAATGATCAAAGGGGACCTCTTTCTTCTCCCTTGAGCCTTAGATCCTCCCAAAATGGGATTTTTGGAGGTGGGTCTTCTTCTTTCTCCTCACTTTTTGCTGGATCTTGGGGGAAAAGGGAGGTGGGGTTAAAAAAAACTCCATTTCAGGGATTTGATGAGAGATCTGAACTCCCCTTCGAGGGTTTTATGGTGAAACTTTATTTAGCTTCGAGAAAAAGAGTGCCAAGCTCTTGATTTAATTGGAAATGAAGTGAAAGAGAAAAAAAAAACTTGAGAAAGAGAAGATGAAGGCATAAACCCTAGAATTTTTAAGAGAATGAAAGTTGTTCTTAATTTTTTTTTATCATGTTTGTCTTTTATAGGCTATACACTTTACATATAGCCCCTTGCGCTTTTTTCACACTTGTGCCACCCCATGCCTCATGTGCTTATTTCTTTTATACATAAACCATGGAGTTTACAAAATTTTGGGGTTTTTGCCCCTTTTCCATACATTTATTAAAAAAAAATACATTAAATTAATTTATAACTTCATTCTTTTTTCATGGGGCCGGCCCCTTCCATGCTCGGTTTTGACCTGGGCCCAAAGCCCACTTGGCTTGGGCTTGGGCCCGCTTGCTCGGGCTCGGGTTCACTTGGCTTAAGATTGACTTTGACTTTGACCCGGTAAACCGGGGTGTAATAATTGACTCCAAAGAGCCCCCATCAATAAATGCACACCGTGCGTATGATTTGTGTGCATGAAATTGATAGATCTTGTTCTATATGAGGATTATTTGGTTTGGTTCCCTGTGGAGGGTCGGTGCTGCTATTTTTTATGTCTTGGATGGTCGGTGCTGCCATTTTTGCGACTTGGATGGTCGATGCTGCAACTTTTGTGACTTGGACAGTCGGTGCAACCATTTTTGCGAGTTGGACGGTCGGTGCTGCCTTTTTAGCGACGTGAACGGTCGGTGCCACCATTTTAGCGACGTGGACGGTCGGTGCTTGATTTGACTTGCTCCACTTCTTGCGGTGTCGGGGTTGAAGTTGACTTGCTCCGCTTCTTGCGGTGTCGGGATTTGATTTGACTTGCTCCGCTTTCTGCGGTGTCGGGATTTGATTTTTTTTTGGGAGTTCCCTACCCGTCCAGCGGGACTTTTGAGCTTGGAAGCGCTGTCGGGTGGAACGTTGATTTGATCTGTTTGATTTCTGTCTTATTTGGCGGGACTTTTGAATTTGAGAAGAACTTGGAATTTGGATTTTATTTAGCATCAGCATTGCTGCACTGGAATAATACCAGGAGCAACTCATCATTTGCCCCGGGAGGACTTGGGATTTGGTTTTTGGGTCGGCATCAGCACCGCTAACACTGAAGCGTAGTGCCAGGAGTGACTCATCATTTGCCTTTAGAAAAACTTGGGGTTTGAGTTTTAGGTCGACATGAGCACCGCTAACACTGAAGCGTAGTGCCAGAAACAACTCATCATTTGCCTTTAGGAAAACTTGGGGTTTGAGTTTTAGGTCGGCATCAGCACTGCTAACACTGAAGCGTAGTGCCAGGAGCGACTCATCATTTGCCGTTACCCGTTGGGGAGCAATGGCTTACGAAACAGGTTTAGATCTCTATCACCTAAGACTTTTCAATTTTATAAGCCGTAAGGGTCTCATAAAAGCATTTTCTCCTTACAAGTCGAGAGAATCTTGCAGGTGTATGTTCTCCTTAGGAATCATGAGGATTCCTAAGTGTGTTGCTCCTTTGTGAGTCATAAAGATCTCATGCGGGGATTTTCTCCTCATAAGGTCGAGAGAACTTTGCGAGTGTATTTCATCTCTTTTCACGAGTTTGCGCCCTTTCGAGTTTTCACAAACTCTCCGGCAGTCCTGCTGTTTTTACTCAAGGAGCTCTTTCGGGTTTTCATCCGTGCCTGTTTTTCTTGTGGACATACCATTTTTTAGCTTCATCGCTGGTAGGATTTCAGATGTAGTCTCGCCGGTAGGACTTGGGAGAGATAGGGATCGTTTATGCTCATATATTGTATACGGTTTTATAGGATGTATAATCCAGATCGTAGGGCCGGTGTGCTCAATTCGTATATGACTTGGAGTATTCACGCATAGTATTTCTTGAGATATCGGCCATTGATGAGTTGCATGGGCCTTTCTCCCTCAGCACTTATTAGTTGGTAGGATTCTTCGTCGAACACTTTCTCGATGACATATGGCCCTTCCCAATTTGGTTCGAATTTTCCCTTGGCATGTCGATTGGGGATGATCGATCTATTGAGGACGAACACCAATTCGCCTTTCTTGAAAGCCCAGAGATGGGTCATCTTATCACAGGTCCGTGACATTTGGGCTCGGTACAGCTCCATTTAGACTAGATAGAAACACACAATGAAAACGAGACGATTCCATCAAGTTTGGCCCAGGGAGATTCCCAATATGGCCGGCCTCACCGGTTTACTATTCATGTATGGGGCTCGTTTTCATAGTGTGTGCCGGGTTTTATAAATTGGTATTTTTGGTATTGTTTGTTTTGTCCCAGATTTCACTTTGTGTCATCTTAGCTTAGGGACAACTCGGGAGTTTTAAAAACTCAAAACTTTTGCATCATCGGTATCTGTGATGTTGTATATATGCTGCTGAATGTCGTCTAATTGCTATATGTTCATTTAGACGGGGTTGCACACATTCTGGTGTTGCTTGCTTCTGCAGTTATATATATATCTGGTTATGGTTTATGCGGATTGTCGTGATGGATAATCTTGTGTGCAATGTTAGATGTACAGTTCAGATTCATTTGTATATTGATTTTTGCGGGGCGAGCGTCCGACATGTGGGCTGTCATCACTGCCAGTTTGTATATTCTTTTGTTGGGGCACGACCGGGTTGAGGTCGATGTCGCCGTTGTATATATATATTTTCTTTTCTGTATTAGGATTACCCCACGGAGGAGTGCTCGAATAGTCAGGTTTTAGAAGGCAACGGGCCCGTATCTCATGGCATTGAGACCGGGGGGCTTTACTATAGAATTGGTGGGCTATTCGCCACACTCATAGGGGGTATAGGTTGACCCACGGAGGGGTGCTCAAGTTACCGGATTCCGTGAAGTGCTGGATGGCCCATTCATTTTGTTGATTGGAGTTGCCTCACTTTGGGGATTGGCGGGTAACTTGCCACACTCGTAGGGGTCTAGGATCTTCATTGCACTGGCTTTCCACACGACCGGGGAATGTTGCGTTTCATTTATGGCTCAAATGAAACACGGGGCTCCTAAATTATCCGCTATTCCATATTGTTGTTCGCATACCTGTAAAGATTTTATTTGCTGTGATGACTATTATCTACCTACGATGTTGATATATACTATATATATTTAGTAGATACTTCTATATGTTTTGCATTCGCGTTAATTCAGCCCCCGCTCTGCCGTTAGTTAAGTAACCTAACGGTGCATGATGGGGCCCCGTGGCGAATGCGGATGGCATATAAAAAGAATGTTATTTTTGTTGTTTCTTTTGTGGCTTGGAAACATAAAATGATGGGAACGCATTATCAAAATAATGTAAGGAAAAATAAACCTAAAGGGTGTTATCGGAACCAATTTTAAAACTACTCGGTTTTCTTTAAAACTTTTAGTCGTATTCTTTTGTTTTGTATAGAGGTATTCGGTTAGAAATATCCCATATCCCATTCTATGAGGGAAGAGCCTTGATCCCTTCATTAGGAGTGTTTACCGCCGAAAATAGAGACGAAACCGCGTAGATCGTCTTTCTTGAATTTGGGGGCAGATGCTATTTGGTTTTATCTGTCTACCTCTTCGAAGATACCAAATTGATTTATGGCGCCGTGTATCGGAGGTTTAGACACATGCAGCCATTGTAGCAGACTTCGTCAGATTCCCCCTCGTTGTGAGGGGTTTTGATTGTGGGGATTTGTTCAGTTGATAAAACTGCACATTTGTTATTACATTTTTCCTACTATTTCTATATTAGAAAATGTGTTTATTATAATATATGATACATATGAGGGTTTATCTATAAAAAGACTATTTTCTTTTATTTATATATTATAATTAGAATTTGGTAGGAAAATGTATGCAAAAAATATCATTGACCAAATCTTAAGAAAACAAACTCTACTAAATATCATTTGAGTTGTTGTGCAGAATTTGCAGGACTAAAATCAAGGAAATCAAGTTGTTAAAGCAAACCTGCCTAATTAAGAAAGAAAAACTTAGAAATCAAGTTTGGCAGCAACTACGAGAAGATTTTCAAGTTCCAAAGGTTCTAGAGATCGCCACATGTCACACAGAGGAAGCCACAGAGAAATGATCAACGGACCAGATCATAGGGCCGCGGATCCACGGCCAAACCCCCTGTTGGCCGTGGATCCGCCACATGAAAGAGGAGTTAGGAGCTGCGACTTTTTTGGGTGAATCTTTACATTTTGCTTCCAAATTTGGAAGCAAGGGTTCTGGCATTGGGACTATAAATAAGGACCGAGAGCCTCTTGGAAAAATTATCAAGTCGACGTGATCACGAAGTCCAAGACGGCTCACGCATCCAGACTGATCATCAACGGTTCATCTACCTCCTTAGAAGAGATCAAGAAGCAACTAGTCTTTGTAATCATTTTCTAAAGAATCAAAGTGTAATGAATATTGTTGATTAATAAAGGTAGCTTTCTTTTTCTTATTCTATTTCTTCGTAGTTTAATTATGCATTTTCTCTCCATCTCTTTTTCTCCCAACATGCGCGAGTAATTCTCCGCTTGTTAGGATTCGTAGGATTAGGATAGGTTAATGGATGATGAAAATACCTAAACTCTTTTTACGTCCTATAAAGTTTATAAACTTTATCAAAACAATCATTAACATCCTAATCGGGCGCGGTATCAATTCATTGTTAGTCTCGACCGCGATTAGAGATTAGATTAATGATTGTTTTGGTAAAGGCTAGATATGAACGGAGTTCCGTGTCGAGATAAGGGTTAAGAGTGGGATTCCTTTTGCCTCCAGAAACCCTAATCTATATGCATCACTGTCGTTCTAGTTTTAAATCTATTAAAGAATAAAAAGGGTAATTTTTAATTAATCATCCATAACTACTAAATCCTAACGAACCCTACAAGCCCCTTCTTATATTAACTACATCCATAAATAATCTAGATCTATATTTTGCATTTGTGCTTAACATAGATCTAGAAACCATTCTACAATATTTTTTATCCCTCCTCTCTTTTTCAACACATCTAAAGTAAGAGTAAAAGATTCAACGTTTCCCTGAGGACGACCCGTACTCATCTCGGTCTAGCTATACGCGACACCGTTATTAATTGCGGTTATTCTACAAACACAACTTTTCGTATCAATCAGGATGCTCTTCCCTGCAGGCGCAAGCCCCTGCAGTTAATTATGTTATCGCGTAGCGATAACCACTTTCTCCTGCTCCAGAAGGTCACTTCGTGTCGTGTGTGTTTATTTTATTTTTGGTTGCCCGTGGATTGTATACGGAGACTAATTTGTGTTGTCACCCGTAGGGCATGAATTAGTCCAAATACATATTTTCTTAGATTTGGGTTTGGTTTGATTTAAGGATCGTTAATCTCATTTGGGATCAACTTAAATGTTTGTTGAGGATACGTTAGTCCAATTTTAGGCTAAGATCTACTCAACGGGATTTTTGGGATCATTCAGACCCAACAAAAGATCATTTGGGCTCTATTGTCTTAGTTTAAGGACATTGCGGTCCATAGAATTATTGGTTGTCGGGACCCGCCACCTCTCTGAAGACATTGAAGAATTACAACGACGTATATCAGAGGTGTGGGGAGATGTACCCTCGAACCATTGAATATTCATCAGAAGCTTGGTAGTCTTGTTTGAGACTAGGACCACTCTGGAAAATAAAGAGCATATAGGCTCGGTTGATTTGGAGTTTGACCAAACTTGGGCTCAACCCAGTCATTCCATTTTTGAATAAAGTGTTAAACACTTGCTTGGGCTTGGTCCCCTTTCTGTGCCAACAATGCTGAGCATTCATATGGGTTCTGACGCCTACACTTTGTCTTGCTTTTCTTTTTGTTTTTGTTTTTATGGAGTGTTAAACACTATTTATGGTGCCCATGTGTGGAGCACGTGAGGCGCTTGGCGCTGAGCGCCAACTGTTGGACACTGGTATGATGAGTGCAAAACACTTTATGCTGAATAGCGCCCACGTGAAGGGCACGTGGGGCGCTTGACGCTGAGCGCCAACCACCGAGTGCCAAGCACTCTTTATTGAGCAGCGCCCACGTGTGGGGCACGTGAAGCGCTGAGCGCCAACCACTGAGTGCTAAGCACTCTTTATTGAGCAGCGTCCACGTGTGGGGCACGTGAGGCGCTTGGCGCTGAGTGCCAACCATTGAGTGCTAAGCACTCTTTATTAAGAAGCGCCCACGTGAGGGGCACGTGAGGCGCTTGGCGCTGAGCGTCAATCACTGAGTGCTAAGCACTCTTTATTAAGCAGCGCCCATGTGAGGGGCACGTGAGACGCTTGGCGCTGATTTTTCTTTGTGTATTATGTTCTGAAGAGTTCAATTCCCTGTTCTTCTCTGGATCTTCGATCCCCAAGAACAAATTCATCCCCATGAGAATTAAATTCTCATTCGTGGGAGACTTGTCTCATGGATCTCAAATCCAGGGAAGAACTATGTTTTTTATGAGGGTTAAACCCTTAGATGTGCAGATGGGATGCTCTGATCTCTACTACTTTTATTTACCTTGAAGAAAGTTCTTCTTCTTTCTTCTTTCTTAAAACTTTTTTTTTGCTTACTCTTCTTTTTGAACTTGAAGTTTATGGGGGGTTCCTCTCTATAAGACTTGAAGTCTTGGGTCCTTTATATAGTAGAGGCAAGTTTGCTGATTTAGTTAAAGAACTCTCCCATTGAGAGATCCTTGATTGATTTGGGGATTTTATCCACTGTTGGATTTTTGATCCAAGGACTTCTGTTTTAAAGAAGATATTTTTCTTGTTTTTAACAAGATTAGGAAAATATTTTCCATATATAGCTTATTCTGTAGCTTGGTGATTTTTAATCACCATTGGATCTTTAATCCAACGGTGCTCTGTTTTACAGAGCGTAATCTTTCTTGTTTAGAAAGATAGGGGAAAGTATTTTCCCCTACAGAGCTTATTCTGTAGCTTGGTGATTTTTTTAATCACCATTGGATTTTTAATCCAACGGTGCTCTGTTTTACAGAGAGCAATCTTTTTCGTTCATGAATATTTTCTCAACAAAATTTAATTATGTGTTTTGATGATTTATCATCTCCGTTGGATTTATGATCCAACGGCAGAGAAATTTTAGTTCCAGCGCCGGCGCCCTCGTGCGGGGCACGTGAGGCGCTGCCTCAGAGTTTTTAACTCTTAGCGCTGGCGCTCTTGTGCAAGGCACGTGAGGCACTGCCTCAGAGTTTTTTAACTCTCGGTGCTAGTGCCCTTGTGCAAGGCACGTGAGACGCCGCCTCAGAGTTTTTAACTCTCGGCGCTGACGCCCTCGTGCAAGGCATGTGAGGCGCTGCCTCTTTTCAAATTTTGAACAGAGCCTTGCTCTTCTATTATTGGGGGGAAACAAATGCCCCCCACCGTTGTGCTCATGTGGCTCGCACGTGGGTGCAGCGGTGGCAGCTTTTCCACCGTTGGATCTTCTTGGAAGTTGGATCGGCTTTCCCTGCCTATAAGTAGGGCCTTTGGCCTTTGAGATGACCACTGTTCATCTTCTTCTCTTCTTTGTTCTTCTGAAAATTTAATTCTCTTTTTCATAGCTTAGATCTCTGCCCAAGGAAACTCTTTTAGAGTTAGAATTTTGTCCAAAAATTTGGTAAGGATTATGCTCAAACCCATTAAACAGAGTTTTGCTCTTCTTAGATCACAGATCTTAAAGATGTTTTTTAGGGTTTCTTAACCCGTTAAATGAAAGCAGAGGTTTGCTCTTCTTAGATCTTTTTTAGGGTTTCTTAACCCGTTAATGAAGAACTCTTAGAGTTTCTAGGATTTGTACTTCAGATCTTTAAAGATCTTGGGGTTTTACCTTATACCATTGCTTTTACAGAACATAACTCTTTAGAAATTTTTGGAGAATTTTTATTCCCCTCTTAATTACATTTGAAAGATATAATTTCTGTTTGCAGAGCACTGCTCTCGAGGGAGTTCAACTCCTTGACCCAATGAGTTTCTCACTAAATGAGAATCCTTTTAGGATTCCTTCCTTAATGAGTGTCTGTCTCATCAATGATGAGCCGTCACTTTGATTTTGTGGGCCCCCCTTGGTACCTTTCTCCTGTATTGCAGTGTGGTACAATTTTAAAGTACCAAGTGTCAGAATTCGGATTATAACGTTGGCAACTAACCCTCGCCTCTTTTTTTTCATGCAGGTATTCGATTCTTCCTTTCCTTTTGTTCGTTCAGAGAGCGCCTTCGCTGACGCGCCCGTGGATCGGGAAGTCTTCGCGCTCATTAAAGATCATGATCCAGAGCAGAAATCTCTTCATCTATGGGGGTCATGGTACAATCAGATTTTCCAGGGTCGGCACAGTTTTTCTTGTGCAGTACTCTCAGAGCCCATTTCAGCAATTCACTACGCCGACTCGTCTCAAGTGAATTACGCTGTAGAGGAGGTTAACTGGACCTCGGAGGGTCATCTTCAGCCTTCTATGGCTTCAATACCCGTACAGCCTTCGATGGCTTTGGATATCTTGGGGCGACGCATATATCAAGACGAGTCGCGCCCTTGGGGGCAAGTATATATGATTGGTTTGACTCCTCGCCGTTCAGCCGGATACCTGCAGTGGGCTCGATACATCCTGTCGGCCAAGAAGTCGCTGTTGCTGAAGCTCGGGTTGTATCCTGCAATTTATGCGTCGCTTTTTCAATATCCCGCGCCGCATGTATGGTGGGTCAAAGCTTTCCTGGAGCAATGGAACATCCCAACTCACACCTTTCTTCTATCGGATCGGGAAGTTTCAATTTCCTTGGAAGAGTTCGTGGAGATCTCCGGCTTACCCGTCAGAGGGGAATATTACGAGGAGATATTACCCCCTGACGAGTACATCTTCGCCACCAAATCAGTAGTGATGGGCCTTACCCCGGAGAATGCCGTTCAACATCGATTCTCGAGCCTAATCAATGTGTTGAACATTTACGAGAGTCCATTTCTATAGTCTGGAGGGCATGGGGTTAGCTTCACAGACTTTATCGCTCGCTTTCTTCGCCCAGAAGTCTTGTCCAAACAAGCTACAAAATTCGCTAAGCTTGACGATCCGTTCGGTTTTGGTTTGGATAACCAGCCGATGGCGGAAGCAGATTTAAGAAGCTTCTTCATTCCAGACACCTCGGTCGTCTCTTTTGCAGAGCTCGCTGCTTCAGACGTCGATGAAGAAACGTACTTCCTGGGGTTTATTGGCTTGTGGTTGAATTGGTTCGTGATTGTTGGGAATCCTCCCGCGCGCACAAACGCGTATGTTTTGAAAACGGATATGATTTTAATGAAATGGAATGGGCACGCGAGATCGTTCTCATTTTAAAATTTATAAACCGCAAGTGCACGGCGTGTTATAGCAAGCCGTCAAGTACGGGTCGATCCGCAGAGAATTGTATATTAGGTCTTGTTGTTTAAGGTTCAACAAATAACGAATGGGTTGGTTTTGTCACTAAAAAAGAAAGAATACGAAAACAAGAAAACAAAGAAAAGAGGATAAGGAAGAAGTTGTTGTGGCTTCGGCTCGGAAGATCGAATCGCGACAATTCCTTCAACGCTCCCTTGATCATGAATTGTCCGTCCTTACGTCGATCCCGGCATGAAGCATGACTTGTCAAGGCGGTTGCAAAGCACGAGTCATCAAATTCCGATATTCGCCGCAAAACACGAAACGAGTCCGTTTGTTCACTTACCGTTTGTATGTCCAAGCTTGAGATATCAACACTAAACACAAGGGTTAGCAAGTATACGACAACATCAAAAACACAAAGTAGTGAGTGAGAGCAAATGATTTCCGTGTTAAGTGTGCTAAGTGTTTGTGATGGTATATGGTATATGAAACCAAGAGATTTGTCAAGTCACTTAATCACAAAATATCACATCCAAACTTAGCAAACTTAACACCAAATTGATTTTAACTTAAATATTGTGAAATGGGGAAAGGGAGTGAATATGGTATATGAAGAGGTTTCAAAGTAACCATGGTTTCAAAATACCATATCACATCAATACATAAAACAATCTCTAAATTAGAATCACATTAAGCACATTAAACAATTAGAAGAGGAGGAGGAGGCAAAGCCTTTCATCTCACTTCCTCACCATAACCACAACCAAAGAAGATTAGTTACACATAATAAAGAAAAGCAAATAAGAAAAAGAAGCAAGTAATAAAAGAAAAAAAACAATATTATTAACACTTGAAGAAGAGGTACAAGATATTGGTAACTTGTTCAACCTCCATAATGAAGCTCTCAAGAGAAAGCTTCAAAAGGGAAGAAGAAGAAGAAACCAAGTGATAGCCTGTTCCCGCCAAAAATTTCTGCGCAGAAGAGTCCAAGGTATCAAATGGCAACGATACGCTTAAGGAAATGCGAACCAGTATCTTCCGGCCTGTATTTTGATAAACTCCCGAAGGAGGAACTATTAAATTCTGATGGTATTTGAAGCATCTTGAAAAACCCTTCGATTTGATATGTTATGGGCTTCATAATTCATCCGGGATCAAAAGTTATGAGCAAATATGCTGTGCACCGTTCCCTGATTAAAAATCAGGAATTACCTCAATGAGGTATCACGTGCTCACACGTGACCAATGGTCACGTGTTGACACGTGATAGTTAAAACAAAAATAAAAATAACGGCTGAAGAAGAACCCAATTGGGGGTCACGTGCTCACACGTGATCAATGGTCACGTGTTGACACGTGACAATTAAAACAGAAATAAAATAACAAATGTCTGAAGAAAATACCTCAATGAGGTATCACGTGCTCACACGTGACTAATGGTCACGTGTTGACACGTGATGGTTAAAACCGAAGCATAAATAAACGCTGAGAAAAGAACCAATTGGGGGTCACGTGCTCACACGTGACTAAGGGTCACGTGCCAGCACGTGACAGGCTTTGAAAGCCTTACAGTCTAATAGAATTAAAATTCTAAATTTCTCTAAATCTTTCCAAATAGAATTAAAATTCTAAATCTTTCCAAATGGAAAAGAATTATGGGGACCGTTAGATTAAAGATCCAAGGGTGATTAAATATCACCAATTTATGGAAAGATCTTAGACAAGGAAAGATTTCCCCTAAAATCTCACCGAAAATAACAAACAGAATATCTTTGGATTTAAAATCCAACGGTGAATAAAATTCACTGAATAATCTAAAGGATCATATTAATGATGAAGACAAATCAAATCTTTCAATGAAAGATTCACAAAACAAATTGATTCTTTTCTTTCTCCTAGAAATAGGAGCCAAGAAGAAAAGAGAGAGGATCGACCTTTTTGGAGAGAAAAACAGAGAGAGGAGAATTTAATTCTCAAGAGGGAAGAAAAGAAAGGAGAATTTAATTCTCAAAAAAGAAAAACCCTAGGTGAGAAAAGAAAGAGGATCAAAATTTCAAACATAGAATTTAATTATCAAAATCTAAGAGTTTAACTCTTTTGCAAAAGAACTTAGTTCTTCCTCTAGTAGAAGATCTGCAAAGAGCACATCTCCCCATAAGTTGAGAATTTAATTCTCATCGGGTTGAGATCCTGCCATGCAGATCCAAAACTTAGAGGGGGAATTGAGTTTAGAGAATTTAATTCTCCCAAAACAAAATTAGGGTTTAACCCTATATAAGAATTTAATTCTTGCACCATAGGAATTTAATTCCTCCAAAATCATAATTAGGGTTTAACCCTACAGAGAGTTCAATTCTTAAAATAAGGAGACTTAAAAGATCTCTGTTCATGAAAAGAACTAAGGTCACGTGCCCCCACGTACCCCTTGAAAAGATCCCTGAAGAAAAGAAGCTTTGAGGCAATGCCTCACGCGCTCCCACGTAACTCCCAAAACGCAGAAAGAGAAAGCAAAGGAAATGAAGGCTTTGGGCGCTCTCACGTGTTACCACGTGACCCCTTGGCAAACGCTTTAACACTCAGCGCATAAATCCCCATCACGTGTCAACACGTGATGCTCAAAATAAAAATAATAAAAAAGTGTTTAACACTTAATTGCAGGACGAAGAAAAGGGATCTGGTCCCACCTTTGGGCGCTCTCACGTGTCCCCACGTGACCCCTCAGCAAGTGCTGTAATTACCGATGCATAAATCCCTATCACGTGCCAACACGTGATGCTCTAAAATAAAAATAAAAAGTGTTTAACACTTAATTGCAGAACAAAGAAAAGGGATCTGGTCCCACTTTTGGGCGCTCTCACGTGTCCACACGTGACCCCTCTTTCTTTAGTGTTTAACACTAATTTGGGGATTATATTTCCAGTGTTTAACACTGATTGTTTCTAATGTTTAACACTAAATTAAAGATTATATTTCCAATGTTTAACACCGATTGTATTTTAGTGTTTAACACTAATTTAAGAGTTCTATCTCCAGTGTTTAACACTACTTTTAGCCAAATTGGCTAATTTTCCAGAGGCAAAAGTCCCTCCTCCAATTGAATCTCAAAATTGAGGAAGTCAAAGACAAAATGTTGTCAGAACCCCCAAACTTCTGTTTAGCACTGCTGAATGATGAGGGGCTGAACCTAGACAAATGTCTAATGGCCCAAAGGGCTAATATTTCAAACATAATTGGACTTAGCCCAAACTGGCCATAAGTCCTCAAATCATCTTGAACTGAGCACATCTGCTCTTTCAACCAACTCATTGGTTCAAGGGTACATCTTTGAACTCCTCTGATATTTATCGTTGTAATCCTTCAACGTCTTCAGAGAGGTGACGGGTCCCGACAACCACACATTAATACGGACTGTGGGGTCCTTAAACTCATGGACTAATGCGTTCTTAAACTAACATTTGTCCCCAAAATGGGAATGATGGACCACTATGTCCCTAAACTGGAACAATAGAGCCCAAATGCTCTTTTGTCGGATCTAAACGATCCCGTTAAGTTGATCTTAGTCTCAAACTGGACTAACGTATCCTTAATGAACGTTTAAGTTGATCTTAGCCTTAAATACGGCTAACGTATCCTTAAACCCTCAAACAGACTTTAGTCTCAAATTGGACTACAGGTCTCCCAACCAACTTTGGTTCAAGGGTACATCTCTGAACTCCTCTGATATCTATCGTTGTAATCCTTCAACGTCATCAGAGAGGTGACGGGTCCCGACGGCCATACATTCAATGGACCACTATGTCCCTAAACTGGAACAATAGAACCCCCAAATGCTCTTTTGTCGGATATTAACGATCCCGTTAAGTTGATCTTAGTCTCAAATTGGACTAACGTATCCTTAACAACTGTTTAAGTTGATCTTAGCCTCAAATATGGCTAACGTATCCTTAAACCAAAATCCCAAACCCAAATCTAAGAAAATACGGATTTGGACTAGTCCACGCTGTTGGAGATAGTGCCCTCAGAGTCAATTATTGGATCACAGGCACGTGATTACAATGATTGAGGGAGAACCTATCCCGGTAGGACAGTCTTACTCGAGATAATAGTATGCTATCTGGTTTATCTTTATCATCGTGTACTGCTTTAGGTGACCTGACAGGTCACTATTGCACGTTGATAGAGCCCCTAGGATTCTTGCTTGACTGCCAGCAGTATGAGGGCGATCATATACGTGAGAGCTGGTAGTCTATAAGCACATCCTTAAAAGGTCCCTAGTCGTGGGAGTTTCGAGACAGGGCATCGATTCTCCAGAGTAGACTAGTGTATACAGTCGAGACCCCGACGAGGGGCGGTGGCCGGTCTCACAAGCCATTGGTGTCAGTTGGATCACCTAAGATGTATACAGGTGCTCATTGGGTTATGAGTACACCGGACAGGACTCGCCGGGAACATGCTAGTTGGTCTTATACCAGACGTCAGATAGCAGTTCCCAGGTGACATGTGTACAGGTTAGTTCATCGACCTGAGGATCGTCATTTGTCTCGTGTGAGTTCCCACTGTACTTTGATTACTACCTTACCACGCTCAAAGGAGACGTGCAAACAGGTTTTAGTTGGGTACAGTCCCGAGCCACATAGAGGCAGTGAGCGGATCTTCAGGGGTTCGTCTCTCCCGGTATTGGGGGTGAGGTCGCGCTGTGTCTAGGAGAGCCATTACACGAAGCCCTCGGCCGAGGCAGGAGATTTACTGGTAGGTATTCCAGTAGTATCTCAGGGTGTTCTGGGCTACACTCCGACACGACTTGTACCGCTTTTGGGGGTCTGACTTTTACCAACCCCCTAGGCCCGCCATGCGATGCTCATAGACGAACGGACCGGACTGTACGGATATTGTCACTGACAGGCTCAGTAGGGTGTCAGGATGAGTTCGCTCATCGACGTCCCTTTTGGTCAATACCTGGTAGCCCGTTACGTATTGGCTTATACCTCTGACGTGCTAGTGGTTAAATCCACAACCAAGGTGTTGACGAGTCTTTAGAGTCCCCCACATTAAGTTGCTCAAGTTTTCGGGCGAAAAGCTGTAGAGGCCGTATGGAGATATGGCAAGGTTCGATCAGATACGTGCGGTATTGCACGGATCAGGATCGAACGGATATTACTAGCCGGCTTTGGTTTAAGCCGGATCCTAGTATAGTACAGTGTAGTTTTGTCTCATTGCATTTGTATTTCGGTCGGAATACAGATGCGGGTGTGTATACACAGTATCGGGGTTTTCCTGTAATTTATTACGGGACCAGTTTTCTGGAGTTGCCAGTTTGCTTTCCGTTTCGGCCATATTTCTTTGTATCTTCCATTGGCCGAAGATTGGTGGAGGAGGGCTTATTTGCATTTGCGCAAATAAGCAATTTGGAAGGGGGTCTTTACATATTCTTGTGTCATGATGGGTGCACCATCCATTGACTTGACTTTTTGCTTCATGATAGTTTTCATGATGGCTTGACTTTGTGATGAGATGAAATTGGTAGAGTGTTGGTTTTGCCTTGTGATCATTTCTTCACATGATTTCTTTTTCCCTCTCTCTCGCATTTCTTCTATCACTCTCTCCTCTCATTTCCCACACAAGTTGTGGCCGGCCTTGCTCCTAGAGGGGCTGTCCAAATTTGGTGGGGTGGGCTTGTTGCTCATTTGGCTAAAAAAAAGTCTTTTTAGCTCCTCCTCCAAAAGCTTGTATCATCGTTCCACCAATGGCAACCTCCATAAACCCTATGAGACATGATTCTACACCATATTCTACAGCAAATCTTGGGCACGTCGACTCGCCAGCTTCATGCCCGAGTTGCCTCGGTATAGAGGTGGGAGCCCGTAAAAGAAGCCGGCGACGTGGTGCCCTTCTGGCGACGAGGTGGAGACCGGAGCTTCCGCGGAAGATCGGGACGACGACGAGAAGACCGGAGGATACGGATCAGTCGGTATATCTCTCTTCCCCAACTTGTAGTTAGTTAGGACTAGTTAATGGTTCGATCCGGGTTTTAGTGCGCGGTGGTGCCGGTTCAAGTAAAATTTAAAGTTAACCATCGTTTCCGCATTTGGCCTCGGGATGGAGGCCGGGGCGCCGCCGTGCACTTACAGTGGTATCAGAGCCTTGCCATTAACCTAGTCTAACTTTGTCTAATGTGTTTTACACTTCCGATCGAACAAAATTCCAAAAACCCGCGTTTTCACATGCATCAGTTTTCTGTTGAATTTTTTCTGTCTCGAAATTTTTTTCAGGTTGTAGAAAAGTGATGTACTGGAAGTTATAAGCGTACTGTAGAAATTCGACACAGTGAATCGACAATTGGAGCGCGGAACCGCGGCCAAACACCCCTTTGGGCCGCGGTTCCGCCGCACTATGATGTCCTTGCCGTATCAAATTTCTACAGTTGCTTTCTGGGTTGAAAATAGGGGTTTTGGAATATTAATTTTGGGCCCAGAATTTCTTGATGTGCTACAGTAGTACTTGGGGCCCACTTGTTAAAATTTGATCGATCGGATATTTTAAACACATTATTTCACAGTATTTACATTATATCTGCGACCGTGAATATCACTCGATCGGTAAATCCTGTCTAACTGCTATAGCCCGGTTAGACGGATTTGCGAACGTGACTTTCACGTTGATGTTCTGTGTATTGCTGTGATGTTGCGGATCGGTCGTGGGGGATAGCCTGGATACAATGCTAGTACAGTTTTGTTGTATTATGTACATTTGATATTGCGGGGCGAGCGTCCGACATGTGGACTGCCGTCACTGCCTGTTTGTATTATTCTTTTGGGGCACGACCAGGTTGCGGTCGATGTACCCGTTGTATATATATTTTACTTTCTGTACTAGGATTACCCCGTGGAGGGGTGCACAGACAGCCGAATTCTAGAGGGCAACAAGCCCGCATCTCATGGCATTGGGACGGAGGGTGCTTCACTCTAGGATTGGCGGGCTATTCGCCACATTCGTAGGGGGTACAGGTTGACCCAGGAGGGGTGCCCGAGTTACCGGATTCCGTGAAGTGCTGGGTGGTCCATTCACGTTGCTGAAGGGGGCTGCCTCGCTTCAGGTTTTGGCGGGTAACTTGCCATGCCCGTAGGGGTCTAGGATTTCATTGCACAGGCTATCCACACGACCAGGGGAACGTCGGGTTTCAGCGGCTCTGTGAAACCCGGGGATCCCAGATATCTGTATTGTTCTGTGATGCTGTACATTTCTGTGATGTTGCTTTTTATCACGCCTTGAGTGAAATATAATATATTGGTATATATATTAGTAGATGTTGTATATGTTTTGCATCCGTGCTAGTCCAGTCCCCGCTCTGTCGTTAGTTAGCTAACCTAACGGGTAATGACGGGACCCAGTGGCGAATGCGGATGGCATATACGTACGTCATATTATTTTCGTTCTTTGTGGTGTGATCAATTGATGGGACTGCGTTGATTCGGATCAATGCAAGTTAAAAACAAACCTAATCTGATGTTGTTGGAACACTTTTCAAAAAGCTGTTATTGCAAGGATGTTCACTTTTGTTTTGCATCGTGGTATTCAGTTGGAATATCCTGCTCCTCAGTCGACGAGGCAAGGGCCGAGATCCCTTCACCGGAAGTGACCCCTTGGACAAAAAGTTTGCGTCAGGGCAATGACTTCACTATAGCCGATTACTTTTGCTTTGTACCGTGATATTCAGTTGGAATATCCTGCACCTCATTCTACGGGGAAAGAGCCGAGATCCCTTCACCGGGAGTGACCTCTTTAGCAGAGGTTTTCGTCACTATATTTTTCTAAAAAGCTATCCAGTTCCTTCAACGATATCAAGTTCATTACGTTAAAGGTTTTCGCCAGAAACCATTCGTAGCCCTCCATCATTTCAGTTAAATATTCGGTAGTATTCAAGCTATGTATTTTGACCTCACGCCAAGGCATAGTGTTTGGTAGCTGCCGGGTATTTATCTGTTGCATAGATAGATGCGTTGGTTTGGGACAGTCGTACTACTATTTTGGCCTACGTCAAGGGTATGTACGGGTGGGTTCAAATTAACCTGGACAATGATGGGTAGAACTTGACATGTGACTTATGATATTTTGACCTCACGCCAAGGTCATAAGAGCATGGGGCAAAAATCACATCGGGAGTTTCAAAAGAACTGAAACTTGCCAGATATGCGCATACCTTCTGGAGTGTGATAGCGTGAGCGGATTCCGTCATGTTATCATGCGATGATAGTTGGATCCCGATTCCCACTGATGAGTTAGTTTACTCCTCGGGTGATCCCGACTAATTCTTCTTTTGGGTTTGGAGAAGAATTTGAGGTAACAGTGGGAGGTTTCCAGATTAGATAAATTGGTAACCATTCTGATCTAGGTTAGAGTGCACGCTGAGTGTTTATTTTCTCTCTCTCTTTGGCAGTGACCATTGACCCGACCCTAAGACTATGACTCAGAGACCAAGTTGACCGAACCTTCTTAACACTGGCTTTTGGATTGTCAGAGTTGCAGACCTCATTGCCACTCCTACTTTTACCCTTTTCTCCAGGACACCCCGTATTACTACGAACGTCCACTTCCATTGGACAAAACCATCGTATGGTTATATACGAACTCGAAGGAATTTATTCGAGGATGGTTTCCGGTTCTGGAGAAAACGAATAGGACTATTCAGTTGTCTTTTCCTTTTACCTTCTCTCAGGTTGCGAGTACTCCTTGGTTTAGGAGATAGTACACCTATTACGCAAATTGGATAGTCTTCTTCCAAATCTTAGGCTGGTGCCGATAGGTGGGGAATGAAGAAAACCAATTAGCATAACGATGGTGTACAGAAGGTATAAGTTAAGACAAAGTAAGGGATTAGTAAGAGGCAAAGTAAATTGCAACTGATATTCACGACCAAACCAGGTATTTCATTACCACTCCCACTTCACCTTTGTATTTCTCCAGGACACTCCGTATCACTACGAAGATCCACAGTTTATTGGATACTCCATCGTATGGTTATATACGAACTCGAAAGGAACTTGTTCCAGTTCGGGGATGGATTCTGGTTCAGGAGAAATAGGAATAAGGTTTATTCGGTTGTCTTTTATCTTCACCTTCTCTCGCATTGCGAGTGCTCCTAAGATTAGAATAGTACACCCATTACGCTTATTGGATAGTCTTCTTCCAAACCATAGGCTGGTGCCGAATGGTAGGGAAGGAAGAAAACCATTTGGCCTAAGGGGTGTGCAGAAGGTAATGACTAAAGACATATAAAGGGATTTGGAGAGGTGGCAAAGAATTATACGGTTACAGTCGTGAATCTGGAAGAGGCATTACTAGGAATACCGGGATACCCCATCGAAACATTTCAATGTTTCAGTTTCACTGTGTACTGTTAAAGGAAAACTGATTTTCCTATTAGATACTTACTCCAGGGTATGTATTTACCAAGTCTGATTCTCACATCTGTATGGTTTTACAGATGATGAGTGGGAGTAAGTTATTGGGAATTGGGTGATCATCCTCATTATATCGGGATTCGTTGTAATCGGTGATATTTGAGGAAGTCACCTGGGTTGTTTGCCGGTCGGCAAATATTTGGTTTTGAATATCCGCTGTTATGCACCAATTTCAAATTGATATATCTGTACGTCTATTTTCATAGAGTGAGATATACTTTTTTGAAATTATATCGATGACATTTACCTATATCAGTGGATGGTTAGGTAAGGAGCATTAAACAGCGGTGTAATTCTTCTTAACCATAAGTACAGTTTCCAACCTACGACACACAGTGAATGAGTTATCAGACTCAAGGGACTTATACAGAGTATTGTATGTTGTCCAGGGTCCATCAGGACAGAGGGGTTGGTCCTCGTACTATATTCGGTTTACTTATGACTTCTCTAGTTTTTAGACAGGTGTTTCGTGGAAACACAAGGTCCGAATTTTGAGAAGTTATAGGTATTTGAATAGAGTAGAGAACCAGGTGTAGAAAGTATCGGGATTCTTCAAAGTGATCGAAGATGTAGATACTTGTGTACGGTATTCTTTTGATAGTAATGATTTAGGGAACTTGCTTCTCTTTCAGGTTACTCATAAATGGAAGCATTCCTAAGTTGAGTAACGCTGATCGGCCTCCTTCCATTTAGTTGACTTGCACTGGGGACAGCTGTATGATTTGAATCTGGTTCAATTAAATCAGTGCCTTTGTTTCTATATTGGATATAGTACAGTTCATATCTTAACGATGTTAAGGTACGGGGAGTTGTCCGGCTTATGATTAAAACCAGACTCTGGATAACTCAAGGCACGTTTCTGTAATGGCAGTTTGTGGGTTGACCCAGGCTATGACGCGGGTTGACTTTCTACCATCTGGATGGACAATAGCGATATTGTTCTAGACTCGCCACAGTTTTAATAAAAATGGATTTTTTCAGAAAACAGTAGTGGGAGTATGTTAGAACTGGAAGTGATTCCAGAACCACAAACGATTACTGAAGATTTGATAGGAACCAAAAGATTCAATCTGGTTTGACATTCCATTGGCCACTCCGCAGATATGGTGGGTAACTTCAGGCACCCGAGAGGTACTCCGGTAGCCTCAAGGACGGTGACAGGGAAGTTCTTGTTTACCCACACTTGCCATTGCTGTTGTTCCATGTTGCGAGACCTGGCGGGAGGATGAGTATAGCGTCGTTCTAAACTAGCTTTAGAAGTGTACGTGTATATGACTCTACCAGAGGGTTGTCGTAGTCAGTGGGAGCAGCGGAAGCATTGGTGGACAGGTGGCTTATGTCTATTTATAGACTAAAGCAGCTGTAGCGGAGATAGATCATCTATTTCTGACGTGACAGTCATAGGTTTGACTTCGTCAGAATAGGGGATGGATCTGTTGAGAAGGTAGTAGGGTGTGATGTCATGGTATTTGGATGACATTCACAGAGTAGGAAAAGAAATTCCTTTACTACAATTGGTTATACTTTGGTCGTCATACAGTGGTTTCTCCGCACAGGACTTGGATATTGTATCTGACATTCTGGTTACTAGATCTATGGGTTTAGATCTAGATTTGGGTGGTTTCCCAATCAGGGTACTTAGACAACATTCTAAGAGTATTTAGAATGGACGACTCCTGGCACGGTAGTGTACCTGCAGGTGATGGAGTCACCCTCTCTAAAAATGTCTTACAGACTAAAGGGGAGAGGGATGTGCATGATTGGCAGATCACTTGCTCAGGCAATTGAGTCAATCATGAGATGTCAAGTACCACACCAGATGTTGTTCTTGCACTAGATGCAATAAGTTGACATTGATCCAATCCTGGAGAAACAGTCGGAAGCAGCTTTAGAGCATAAATGGATGTTCTAGGGATATGATAACGACAACCTCATTCGGGAGACGGTTATCATTCCAGGCTTTCAAGGTGACATGGACGACAAGGAGGTTGTCAGAGTTATAGTTTTCCTTCTGACGAGGGGCAGTATTTTGGACAGGTGGTCCAAGGAAATACTGAGGGAGGCATGGCGCAGGATACTGATTGAGTTCAGTTGACGATACAGTCTAAGAAGTTTGGATTTGGAGTTCATTTATGAGCTAGGTCCCATCAGACATCCAGACACATTCTAAGACAAGTATTGCTCATTTCGAGAGATGTCTTTCTCCGCGAACTTGAGATATAGAGAGACATAGAAAGAAACATCCAGGCGGATCCACTCACTGAGGCTATTCCTCGAACGCAATAGTTTCGCAAACGGGATTTGTGAGACTGACTAGTAGAGGAGTTGGGTGTTCGGTATCACACGGGCTGTGAGTATGTGACATCGCAATAATTAGCCTTGAGTGCAAGTGGGAGATTGTTGGAGATAGTGCCCTCAGAGTCAATTATTGGATCACAGGCACGTGATTGCAATGATTGAGGGAGGACCTATCCCGGTAGGACAGTCTTACTCGAGATGATAGTATGCTATCTGGTTTATCTTTATCATCGTGTACTGCTTTAGGTGACCTGACAGGTCACTATTGCACGTTGATAGAGCCCCTAGGATTCTTGCTTGACTGCCAGCAGTATGAGGGCGATCATATACGTGAGAGCTGGTAGTCTATAAGCACATCCTTAAAAGGTCCCTAGTCGTGGGAGTTTCGAGACAGGGCATCGATTCTCCAGAGTAGACTAGTGTATACAGTCGAGATCCCGACGAGGGGCGGTGGCCGGTCTCACAAGCCATTGGTGTCAGTCGGATCACCTAAGATGTATACAGGTGCTCATTGGGTTATGAGTACACTGGACAGGACTCGCCGGGAACATGCTAGTTGGTCTTATACCAGACGTCAGATAGCAGTTCCCAGGTGACATGTGTACAGGTTAGTTCATCGACCTGAGGATCGTCATTTGTCTCGTGTGAGTTCCCACTGTACTTTGATTACTACCCTACCACGCTCAAAGGAGACGTGCAAACAGGTTTTAGTTGGGTATAGTCTCGAGCCACATGGAGGCAGTGAGCGGATCTTCAGGGGTTCGTCTCTCCCGGTATTAGGGGTGAGGTCGCGCTGTGTCTAGGAGAGCCATTACACGAAGCCCTCGGCCGAGGCAGGAGATTTACTGGTAGGTATTCCAGTAGTATCTCAGGGTGTTCTGGGCTACACTCCGACACGACTTGTACCGCTTTTGGGGGTCTGACTTTTACCAACCCCCTAGGCCCGCCATGCGATGCTCATAGACGAACGGACCGGACTGTACGGATATTGTCACTGACAGGCTCAGTAGGGTGTCAGGATGAGTTCGCTCATCGACGTCCCTTTTGGTCAATACCTGGTAGCCCGTTACGTATTGGCTTATACCTCTGACGTGCTAGTGGTTAAATCCACAACCAAGGTGTTGACGAGTCTTTAGAGTCCCCCACATTCAGTTGCTCAAGTTTTCGGGCGAAAAGTTGTAGAGGCCGTATGGAGATATGGCAAGGTTCGATCAGATACGTGCGGTATTGCACGGATCAGGATCGAACGGATATTACTAGCCGGCTTTGGTTTAAGCCGGATCCTAGTATAGTACAGTGTAGTTTTGTCTCATTGCATTTGTATTTCGGTCGGAATACAGATGCGGGTGTGTATACACAGTATCGGGGTTTTCCTGTAATTTATTACGGGACCAGTTTTCTGGAGTTGCCAGTTTGCTTTCCGTTTCGGCCATATTTCTTTGTATCTTCCATTGGCCGAAGATTGGTGGAGGAGGGCTTATTTGCATCTGTGCAAATAAGCAATTTGGAATGGGGTCTTTGCATATTCTTGTGTCATGATGGGTGCACCATCATTGACTTGACTTTTTGCTTCATGATAGTTTTCATGATGGCTTGACTTTGTGATGAGATGATGAAATTGGTAGAGTGTTGGTTTTGCCTTGTGATCATTTCTTCACATGATTTCTTTTTCCCTCTCTCTTGCATTTCTTCTATCACTCTCTCCTCTCATTTCCCACATAAGTTGTGGCCGGTCTTGCTCCTAGAGGGGCTGTCCAAATTTGGTGGGGTGGGCTTGTTGCTCATTTGGCTAAAAAAAGTCTATTTAGCTCCTCCTCCAAAAGCTTGTATCATCGCTCCACCAATGGCAACCTCCATAAACCCTATGAGACATGATTCTACACCACATTCTACAGCAAATCTTGGGCACATCGACTCGCCAGCTTCATTCCCGAGTTGCCTCGGTATAGAGGTGGGAGCTCATAAAAGAAGCCGGCGACGTGGTGCCCTTCCGGCGACGAGGTGGAGACCGGAGCTTCCGCGGGAGATCGGGACGACGATGAGAAGACCGGAGGACACGGATCGGTCGGTATATCTCTCTTCCCCATCTTGTAGTTAGCTAGGACTAGTTAATGGTTCGATCCGGGTTTTAGTGCGCGGTGGTGCCGGTTCAAGTAAAATTTAAAGTTAACCATCGCTTCCGCATTTGGCCTCGGGATGGAGGCCGGGGCGCCGCCGTGCACTTACACACGCCCTACGGGCGACAACATAACTTAGTCTCCGTATACAATCCACGGGCAACCAAACACAAAAAAAACACCCACGACACGAAGTGACCAGCTGGAGAAGGAGAAAGTTGTTACCACGATGCGGTAGCGTAAGTAACTGCAGGGGCTTGCGCCTGCAGGGAAGAGCGTCCCCACAATCAAAAACCCCTCAAGCGAGGGGGAATCTGACGAAGTCTGCTACATCGGTCGCATCCGTCTAAACCTCCGATACACGGTGCCATAAATCAACTTGGCATCTTCAGAGAGGTGGACGGATAAAACCAAATAGCATCTGCCCCGAATCTCAGGCAAGACGTCCATGTCTTGGCCGCCCTTCGGAGGAGAACAGATTCTGGCACGCACGGTGGGACCTCTTCCCCTTTCCACTCTACACTTCGTGTGTTGTGTTCGCGAATGGATCGCGGTTTACTGTGGTTGCCTGTGGATTCAAGGTACTATGATTTGGTGTCTTGCTCCGTGCAGAAAACTGAAGATCAATGGCTTCAAACTGCACTACCTGCAACTGCAACTCTCGCTCCGTCCTTGCTGGAGGAGTGACTTATGGGCCCCAAGCGGCCTCCATCTTCGCTATGCCGGTGGAACAGGTGACTCAGGCCACCGCTGGGCTATTCTTCGGGACCATGATCCCACCAGTGAGCTTCAATGCCCCATTACCATCGCAAGAAGCTCCGAAGAAGTCGGTCTTCGATCGGCTTACAACTACCGCGGCCCCTCTCAACGGGTCGCCCAAGCCCAATGCCTCAGCTTTCAGCAAATTGGGCCAAAACTCAGGTGGGCCCATGAAGAAGCCTGCAATACCAGAAAAGGTTGTTCCGAAGAGGATAGCCATCCCTGCTCCTGAAGTCGTCATGGCGGCTGTTAGTGTATATGCCCTAGAGGCCATTACTGTATCATACTAGTTTGTATATTACTTAATGGAAGCTTGGGATATTCACCTTGTATATACAATCTTGCTCAAAATAGTAGTATGCTACTTGGTTTGTTTCTACTTCAATGTGTACATGTGTTTATTTTATTATATCACCTATACGCATTAGTGGAGCCCTTAGGATCTTTGCTTGATTACCAGCGTTGTGATGGCAGTCACACTAGTGGGGCTGGGTAATCTATAAGCACATCCTTATGCAGGTCCCTAGTCGCAGGACTATCGAGACAGGGCATCGATACTCCGGAGTAGACTAGCGCATGCGCTTCTCATCCCAGAGTGGGAGATGGTCTGTCCCACAGCCATCAGTACGTCGTACTGGAGATAGTATGCGGGTGCTCGTTGGGTTACGAGTACACTGGACATGACTCGTTGGGAACTGACCGGTTGGTATTATACCTATCGTCAGTTATCAGTTCCCAGGTAACATGAGTACAGCTTAGTCCGCTGACTTGACACTGTCACTTCGCCTCGAGTGTGTTCCCACTGTACTTTGATTACTACCCTACCACGGCTCAAAGGAGTCATGCAAACAGGTGGTAGTTGGGTGCAGTCCCGAAGCACTTGGAGACAGTGATGGTTAGACAGGATTCGTCTCTCCCGGTATTAGGGGTTGACATCGCGCTGTGTCTAGGAGAGCCATTATACGAGTAGTCCCTGGCCAGGGCAAGCGGGATATACTGGTAGGCTTCCAGTGTTATCTCAGGGTGTATTGGGCTTCACTCCGACACGACTTGTACCGCTATTAGGGGACTGACGTTTACCGCCCCCTAGGCCCGCCATGCGATGTATCAGACGAACAGACCGGACTGTACGGAGATTGTCACATTCAGGCTCAGTAGGAGTTCAGATGGGTTTCACCTCGTCAGTCTTCTTGTCGGCATCTACCTGGGGACCGTTACGCACAGCTAGTGCCGCTTGCGGTCTGTGGTTAAACCCACTGCCAGCGTAGTGTCGAGTCTTTAGAGTCTCACACAGAAAGCTATTCGCCTTTAGGCAAAAGAGTAGAGGTCGCATGGTTTTGCGACAGGGTTCAGTCACATCCGTGCACTTGTGCACGTTTAGTGTCCGGACAGTTTACACTAGCGGGCTTTGGTTTAAGCCAGATCCTAGTGTACATATTGGGATTGGTTTTATCCAGTTTGTATTCGTGTTCCTCGGAACGCGGATGCGGGTGTGTATGCACAGTTGGCGGAGAGACAGAGGCAGAGAATTCTCATTAGGGTTGTTGACCGTTGACTGTTGACTATTGACTTTTTGCTCAACCCTAATGAGAATATGATATATGATTAACAATAATATTAATTAAGTATTGTGGTGACATGGTTGTTGAGGGGTTGACTTTGTTGACTTGTTGACTTTGTTGACCGGTTGACTAGGTTGGACTAGTTGACCATCATGATGACAATGGATATCATTTCATGGCAAAGACTTTTCACTTGCTTGTTCTCTTATGCAATATGAGTGCATGAAATGATTTAGCCATTTTGACTTAAACCATTTTACACAATACTTGATTACTATTTTGGTGATGATGGTTTTGGATTATGAGAGCCAAGAGAGAAAAGTCTTTCTCATTCTATCATTTTCATTCTCTCTCTTGTTCTTGAGCTCTCATCTTCCTCCTCTTGCTCTCCCTCTCTTGAGTCTATGGTTCACTTGTCTCATGAGTTGAGAACCAAGAACCATAGATAAAATCCCAAACAAACTCTTCTCTACTCACTCTAGTTCACAAGGTTTAGCAAACCGAGTGAACTGGTTTCTTCAAAGTTCGAAGAAGGAGCCAAAGGTAGAAACTTTCAGGTGGATCTATCTTCGGCGCAAGGAGACAACGGGGAGAAGCCGATTCGGACAACCATTGAGGCTTGAAGACGAAGGAGTTTGAGATAAGAAAGGTATAAACCCCCTAACCGAGTAGTTAACAACTCCTAGTTAGGTTGTTAGTTAGATGTTTAACAAAGATCCGGGTTTTTGAGTCCATGTTACCACCTCTAGAAAATCGTTTTTCACCAAATTCCGCAAGCCCGTAAGTACCGGGAGAGGTAGCATGGACTTACAGTGGTATCAGAGCCTAGTTAAACTCTATCTAACATGTTAGCAAAGTAGCTAGAAGATCGATCAAAGAAAAAGTCCCGAAATGAACCCCGTTTTCAAACTTTCTGTCGATTTTCAAAGTGCTGCAAAAATTATTTGATATATACCAAAAATCGACTCAGGGTTTTTATAGCAAACTGCAAAAATTTCATCCACTGAACTGATCAAAGCGCCGCGTAAACGCGGCGGGAGCGTGCTCCCGCCGCGGTTCCGCGGCCGAGTTGACTCGGCAGTGGGAAATTTTGCTTGCAGTTTGTTCAGTGGGGTATTTTGGGAATTTTGGAATATGTCTTTTTAGCCCAGATCTTCCAGAACGAAAATTTTGTGTTTGGGGCCTGAAAATCCGTATTTTTGATCGAACTTCTAAAAGACTTAAGCTGACGGGTTTTTTCTGTGATGTTATTTGTATTGAACGTCTGCTAATCGCTATATGTCGATTAGTGGGGGTTATACAAATCTGTGATCTGTAATGTTATTGGAATGTGTATATGAATTCATTGGATTGTCGCGGGTGAATAGCCGGGGGTTGTGAGACGAGAGTTTTCTTTTCTTTCAATTCATGTAAATTTGTAAATTGATGTAATAATTATTTGTATGGCCGCACAACCGGGTCGGGGTTGTAGCCGCCATTGTATAATTTCTTTTTACTGTTTTTGCTCCTAGGATAGACCCATGGAGGGGGTGCACAAACTACCGGGTATGCCGATGTGCCGAGTGGCCTACTCACGGAGTTGAGGGAGGTTGCTTCGCTTCGGGTACTTGGCGGGTAGTTTGCCGCATCCGTAGGGGTCTTGGGTGGGGTATTGGCTACTCACCGCGACCGTGTAATCTGCTTTTCGTTACAGGCTCGTACGAATTGCGGGTTCCTAGTATATCCAATGTGTTCATCTGTGATCTGAAATGGCTATCATTGCAGTATATCTATATATGATATTATTTGGGCGTTGCTTATGTTTTACAGCCGCGCTAGCCCAGCCCCCGCTCTGTCGTTAGTTAAGTAACCTAACGGGTAATGACGGGGCCCCGTGGCGAATGCGAATGGCATAAGCGTACGTCATATTTTGGTTGTTTTCTGCAATGGTAGGATTAAATGATGGGACACATTAAAAGAACTAATGCAAGAATATCACGCATTAAAAGAACTAATGCAAGAAAATAAACCAAGTTAAAATCGTTGGAACACTTTCGGAAAACCACTCGGTTCTTTTCAAAACTAACTTTTAAATGCGGAGCTTGAGCCACTCCTTTTAAAAGCTATCTCGTTCCATCGATTATATCAAGTTCACTACGTTCACGGTTTTTCCAAAACCATTCGTAGCCCTCCGTCGTTTCACATGAATAGTCAATAGTATTCAAGCTGTGTATGTTGGCCAAAGTCAAGGCATAGTGATTGGTAGCTATTGGGTATTCATGTGTAGCATAGATAGATGCGTTGGTTTGGGACAGTCGTACTGCCATTTTGGCCAAAGTCAAGGGTAGGTACGGGTGGATCCAAATTAACCTGGAGAATGACGGGTAGAACTTGACATGTGACTTATGATATTTTGGCCAAAGTCAAGGTCATAAGAGCATGGGGCAAAAATCCACATCGGGAGTTTCAAAAGAACTGAAACTTGCTAGTGTTGCATACCATTTGGAGTGTGATGATTCTGGTAGGATTCCTTCAGTTTCGTCACACGATGATATTTGGATCCCGATCCTACTGTGAGTATATGCTACTCCTCGGGAAATTTCTCACTTAACGATCAATGCTATAAACCAAGTAGGTGTCTAGAAAGGTATTAGCGGGGCTACGCCCCCAGGGAAAAGAGGTTATTTAATTAAGGAACTTCGCGAAAGCGTTGGAAAACCTCCCTCGAAGTACCAACACTGGCCTGGCTGAACGGTTAAGCAAGTATTGTACGGTGAGATTGATCCTGACTAATTCTTCCTTTTTGGTTTGAGGAGGGATTCGAGAAACAGTGGGAGCCATCCTGTTTAGACAAACTAAAAACCATTCTAAACTTACAAGAGCATCATGCTGAGTGTTTCTTCTCTCTCCTAATTGCAGCGACCAATCGACATGACTGGACTTAAGTTACTCCTAGATAAAAACATACTGACAGGGCCAAACTACAAAGATTGGCTCAGGAATGTCAAGATGGCAATCACTTACGACAAGCTGGGGTATCTTCTTACCACCAAAGCTCCCCCTGTCCCAGGTCCCAAAACCAGCGTCGCGGATAAGGAAATCCGTAAGACCTGGGAACTAGACTGCGCGAAGGCCAAGTGCCTCGTGCTTGCCTCTATGGACAATGAACATCAGAGGAGGCACGAGAATATGGACCTGGAATCCATATTTCTTCATACAAAAGAACTGTATGGAGAGCAATTTCGTATCGCAAGATACGAAGTGTCGAAGAAGTTATTTTCGGCAAGATTGGCCGTCGGATCATCGGTAGCGGAACACGTGCTTAAGATGATTGGCTACATTAAGGAGCTTGCGGACCTTGGGACCACGTTGGAGAATGAGCTCTATACGGACTTGATTCTCCAGTCCCTTCCTTCCACTTACGCCCAGTTTATACTGAACTTCAACTTACAAGAAAAGGAAGTTGAACTTTCAGAACTCCTCAACATGCTGAGGAGCGCAGAGGGCACCCTACAGAAAGGTAGGGAAACATCCACTTTGTTTGTAGGAGGATCTTCTTCTTCTAGGTCCAAGGCGAAAGCCAAGGGAAAGAAGAAGAAAGCCCCCGCCAAACCAAGGGGCGGTGTTAGTAAAGTGGATACGAAGGGAAAGGCAAAAGCAACAAAGAAAGTGGGAAAGCTTGTGGATAAGGAAGAATGCTTCTATTGTCATAAGAAGGGACACTGGAAGAATGATTGCAGGGCTTGGAAAGCCAGAACACAGGAATTGAAGCAGGTTGCAGCTTCAGCTTCAGGTGTGTATGTTTTTGAAAACTGTCTTTCAATAAACTCTACTTCCTGGGTATTGGATACCGGATCAGGATCTCATATCTGTAATTCTTTGCAGGCGTTGAGAAACCGTAGGGTTTTGAAGGCAGGTGACATGACCCTGAAAGTTGCAAACGGAGCTAGCATGGATGCTAAGGCCTGGGGGACTATCACCTGGGAATGTCAGATGGACATGTTTTGGTTTTGCGTAATTGCTTTTTTGTACCCAACGCAACTTGTAATATCATTTCTGTATCTTTGGTTTCTAAAGAAGGTTATGAATTTGCGTTTGTAAGCAATATTGTAAATATTCACCTTAATCAAGTTCTCATTGGGTCAGGTACATTGAGCAATGGTATATACGTATTAAACCAACCACAGATTTTCAATGTCCAGAATACACACAAAAGAAAGTCTCCGGAAATCAATCAGACTTTCTTATGGCATTGTAGACTGGGTCACATCAATGAGAGAAGGTTGACGAAGTTACATACAGAAGGATATTTGAATCCGTTCGAATATCAATCGTATGCCACTTGTCAATCCTGTCTCAAAGGAAAGATGACAAAGACTCCGTTCACTGGACACGGGGTAAGAGCGAGCGAGCTCTTGGGACTCGTACACAGCGACGTGTGCGGTCCAATGTCTACATATGCGTGAAGCGGTTATTCTTACTTCATTACTTTTACGGATGACTTTTCAAGGTACGGTTATATCTTCTTAATGAAACATAAGTCCGAAGCCTTTGGAAAATTCCAGGAATATAAGAATGAAGTAGAAAAACAAACCGGCAAAAGTATCAAGATCCTAAGATCGGATCGAGGTGGTGAATACTTGAGTGCCGAGTTCCTGGACTATTTAAAAGAGAACGGAATTCTCTCTCAGCTTACTCCTCCATACACTCCGCAACATAACGGTGTATCGGAGAGACGGAACCGAACCCTATTGGATATGGTACGGTCCATGATGAGTAACGCTGAGTTACCGCGATCATTCTGGGGGTATGCACTAGAATCAGCTGCATACCTTTTGAACTGAGTTCCCACTAAGACTGTGCCTACTACACCATATGAGATGTGGTGTGGGAAGAGACCCTATCTTAATCACATTAAGACATGGGGATGTCCAGCTTTTGTCAAAAAGCAGCATGCGGACAAGCTCGAGGCACGTTCAGTACAGTGCAAGTTCGTGGGATATCCAAAGAACTCCAAGGGATATTTCTTCTACTGCGAAGAGGAACAAAAGGTTTTTGTTTCTCGTCATGCCCATTTTCTAGAACACCAGTTCTTAGAAAAGGAAATTGGTGGGTGCGCAGTAGAACTGGAAGAAATTCCAGAACCACGAGCTATTACTGAAAGCTTAGTGGAACCAGAGGGTTCAAAAGAACAGGACATTCCTATGCCACTCCGCAGGAGTAGTAGGCAGTCTCATCCGCCCGAAAGATACTACGGTTTTCTCATAGACGGGGATATAGAGGATTGCATCATAGATTATGATGAGCCTACTAGCTTCCAGCAGGCCGTTCAGAGCGTTGACTCGGTAAAATGGCTGGATGCAATGCGGACTGAAATGGAGTCCATGTACACCAACAAAGTATGGACGTTGGACATTGCTCCAGACGGGGTAAAACCCGTAGGATGCAAGTGGATCTTCAAAAGGAAGATTGGTGTAGATGGACAGGTTGAGACCTATAAAGCTAGACTTGTTGCAAAGGGTTTCCGTCAAAGACCTGGCTTGGACTATGACGAAACCTTTTCTCCAGTGGCTATGGTGAAATCCATTCGGATCCTTCTTGCCATTGCTGCCTTCCACGATTATGAGATCTGGCAAATGGACGTAAAGACCGCTTTTCTAAATGGAAATTTAGAGGAGTGTGTCTATATAGACCAACCAGAGGGTTTCATTCAGAGTGGGAGCAGCGGAAAGGTGTGCAAGTTGCTTAAGTCCATCTATGGACTAAAGCAGGTATCGCGGAGTTGGAACATCCTGGCTGGTACGACCAAATCAGTTACCCTCCGGGATATACGATCCCTAAGTTCCATGTATATAAAGGGACGGGGAATCTACATCAGCATGTCGCTCAATTCAGGGCCTTATGCGGCAACACGGGAGGCGACGACAAATTGTTGCTTCGCCAATTCGTCGGCAGCTTATCGGAGACGGCCTTTGAATGGTATTCGGAGCTACTAACGACTCTGTCAAAACATTTGCGGAGATGGAGCTACTGTTTACACAAAGATTCGCGAGTGCTAGCGAACGCACCCCGATCACGGCATTGATCAATGCCAGGATAAGGCCAGGCGAAACGTGGGTTCAATACGCAACACGATGGCGAAACTTATGGTCGAAGTGCGAACAACGCATCGAAGAAGCACCCGCGGTAGGCATGTTCGTGGGCACTCTTGATCCGCAAGCGACCATCTCGCAATTCATGATGTTCTTCAAGCCAACTACTTTCCAGGCCTTGATTGACAAGTTGGCCCAAATGGATCAGATGGGTCATAGATCATCTCCTTCAAAGACGGATCGTCGGAATGAAAAGGGGAAAGGAAAAGCAACTTTCGTCGCCAATACTCAACAACAGCCGAGCAACTTAAAACCGGTTGTCCGTCGAAACAATATGCGTCCACGCCCATCCCTTGAGGAAAGACTAGGACGTCCTTACTCGTTTCCTCAGGATAAAACGAGAAGACTGTTCGAGCTGGCAGTGCGCAACAGACTGATCAATCTGCCGAGTCCAAAGCGTCCGTTGCAGCCAGGCGATGTCAACGATCCCAATTATTGCCCTTACCACCAGATGGTAAGCCACCCGATCAAGGATTGCTTCGTCTTTAAGGGATGGATCGAGGATCAGTACCTACAAGGCAAGTTTGCGCTGTCCGAAAAGTGGAAAGTAAACCCACCACAGCCGCACACTCCTAAGAAGACGGACACACCGGGGGCAACTTGTTCTTTTGTTGAAGAAGCTCCGTGGGAGGTCATGCTGTTAGCCAAAACCAAAAGGATGCTGAATGATCTCCAGACATGCCCGGCGATCGGGTGGAAGAACTCGCTAGAACCCCAGATCGTCGAAGGGATGCTGAAGCCGCGCCCAACTCCAAAGATCGATGGTGAAGGCCCCAGCACTCACACCCAGCCGTCAAAATCTTCAAAGAAAAACAAGAAGAAATCCAAGAAGCCCGTGAAGCCTGGCGACAAGCGCACGGATTTGCAGAAATAGATTGACACGCTGGAAGAGTATAACCAGAAAGCGCGGATTCCAATCACACTCTAAGAGTTCCTCAGCCACGTCCTCGAGGACGAAAATGATGGAGAAGACTCATCAGATGAATCTGAGGACTACGTAGCAAGTTGTCATGTGATCTCCCACTTATTGATAGATGATAAAGAGGCTCCTTGCACCGAGAAACCAGGGGCGGGTCCTGAACCAGAACTTCTGTGGCCGTCAGACGAGATGATCGATGCCTTCCTGAACGAAGTCCATCTTAAAAGCAAAGCCGATCGAGAGCGTGAGATGGCCATATTCGAGAAAGCTAAACGCCGGCGACTGGACAAAAGGGTCGAAACACTCCCACCGAATCAAAGTACATCCGACGCAAGTGAAAGCAGGATCAAGACAAGGAAACGATTCGCCAAAGCGATATCGATGGGGATGAGGCTGCCCTCTTTCAGAGAAAAGTCTCATGGTGGCATAGATCTTGATGAAGCGAAAGTACATCCTAACTTCTGCTTATATCATCAGAAGATCGCACATCCTACTGAAGACTGCAACTCCTTTAAGGGTTGGTGGCAAGGGTATGTCGCTCACAGGCAACACTTCAACAGGACAAAGCGTGAAGCTCGTAGACAGCGGAAAAATACGACAGATGAGCGTAAAAGAATTACCGACAATTGTCATAGGGTTGATCCCGGGGGATCACGAGTTCTCACCTTCGGGAACGACTCCGGCGAAAAAGTAGCCCTCGGCCCTCTCTTCAAGGAATCCATCTCTAAAACGAAAGAGTTGAGGAGTTGCGAGAACATTCAGCCGTGCAATCGCACGCTACCCGGAAAGAATCTCGGACCTGCGAACAAGGGATCGAACAAAAGGGATAAGGGGAATGGAAAAGCGACCTTCGTCGCCAACGCTCAACAACAGCCGAGTAACCCGAGACCGTTTTATCGTCAAAACAATAAGTCGCGATACCTCAATGAGAAGTTGAAACGTCCTTACTCGTTTCCCAAAAATAAAACAAAGAGATTGTTCGAGCTAGCAGTGCGCAGCAGGCTCATCACCCTGCCAGATCCAAAACGTCCGTTGCAGCCAGGTGACGTTAACAATCCTAACTATTGTCCCTACCACAGAGTAATGGGTCACCCACTCGAAAATTGCTACGTCTTCAAAATCTGGGTTGAAAACCAATACCAACAGGGCAAGTTCGCGCTGCCCGAAAAATGGAAGGTGAACCCACCATAACTACATGCTCCGAAAAAGATGGACATGCCGAGGGCATCGTGCTCTTTCATAGAGAAAGCCCCATAGACCGAAAAGTCAGTAAACTAGAAATTTGCCTCAAATACGGCGACGGCGGACCGAAACGTCCTTAAACTAACAGTAGACCGAAACGTCGTTAAACTAACAATGGACCACTATGTCCTAAAACTGGCTGAAGACCGAAACGTCGTTAAACTAACAGTGGACCGCAATGTCCTAAAACTTGCAAATGACCGAAACGTCGTTAAACTACTATCAACTCGCGGCATCCTCAGGCTGGCGTGGTAAAAAAAAAACGGTATGTCCATAAGCAAAATGGGCACGGATGAAAACCCGAAAGGGCTCCGTGAGTAAAAACAGCAGGGCTACCGGTGAGTCTTATGAAAACCCGAAAGGGCGCAACCTTGTTGAAAAAAAAGAAAGAGAATAAAAAGAAAAAAAAAATAAAAGACGGTATGTCCAGAAGCAAAATGGGCACGGATGAAAACCCGAAAGGGCTCCGTGAGTAAAAACAGCAAGGCTACCGGCGAGTGTTTGTGAAAACCCGAAATGGCGCAACCTCGTTAAAAGACATTTACAGGGTCCTCTCGACCTTGTAAGGAGAAACCACCCGCGTGAGATCCTTACAACTCACAAAGGAACAATACACTTAGGGATCCTCACGATTCCTAAGGAGAAATTACACTTGCGAGATCCTCACGACCCGTAAGGAGAACTCTCTTATGGGACCCTCACGGCTTATAAGATTTGAAAGTCTTAAGTTATAGAGACCTGAACCTGTTCTTAAGCAACCCCCACAACCTTAGATATGGCCCTACAAGCGGCTCAATACTGACCCTTGTATACAATCCACGGGCACGAATAAATATTTCCCTAACTGTCACGACCCGAATGTACGGAACGTGACCGGCACTTAGATTACGAAGCGTCTAGAGGCGCCACGTAACCTAAGTAAGCCGAAGCCCAGAAATCTAAATCATGAAAAAGAAGAAGAAGCAGTAAAAGAAAACATGAAGGAACAAGTTTAAAACATCAGCAAATTTTCCCAAAAATTTCGGCAGAGTCTCCTCTATAAAAACTGGCCCCCAAACGGGTACAACAAGTATAATATACATAAACAATAAAAAGCATCCCCAAACGGGAGCTAGCATCAACGCCAACAGGCGGAAACAACCACAACAAACACAATAATATACAACGCCAAAAGGCGAGGCTCAAAACTCAAAAGAAAACAAAACCACCAGATCAGAATAATACATGCGCGACTCTAAGGTCGAAATAAAAGACTGGTCTAATAAACTTATCAAGTAATACAAGTATGGTTGATGGAGCTTACTAGATACAACGAATGAATAAAATACAATGGTGGTTCAGATACAAGTGAACCAACCTACCGTGCAAATCACCCCGAAATAAAAGATGTGCCAGCAAGCTGCCTGGGAAACCTGTACATCGAACCTGTAATAAAATTTGGCACAACGGGGGTGAGTTGCCAACTCGTGAGTAGAAGACATCTACAAAAAGAAATCGAATGCACGACGCTATCCTAGGTCATAATAATACACTACTAAGTCTCAATCCTCTAGTAATAGCAGGGTAATACTACGTGTAAGTGCAGATACTCCGTGCTCGTGTCAGTGCCTCATATAGTACTATGTTATATGAATGGATATGCATGCACCATGAATGTAAAATAAGAAATCCTGAAATCCAGGTATATCTGTATAAGAAATCTTTGGCTGTTATCATAGTAAAGTGTGTATAAGAATCTGAAATCTCAACAATGAAATCCATGGAAATCCGTGTCAAGCATCGACACAAACATGTAAATCTCAAGTCTCATAGTCTCAATACCTCGGGCTCCGTCAGTCCGGATCGGCCCAAATCATCAAATCTCACGACAACGGTCGGTATCCTCCGGATATCCGCCGCGCCAAACATCACCGGTAGGTAGCCTTCCCCTGCCAGGCTCATCGTCTACAACTCGATCTTCTTGCCCCGGGGTACCATACCGGGCCCACCATGTACCCGAGACGGTTCATCCACTCCTCGAATCGGGTCTCGAAATCCATCAGAAAACATGAAATCTCATGGTGGACGACACATACATCATGAGAAAACCGCATCTTATTTTGAAAAGAGAAGAGGAGAGAGAGAGGGAAGTTTTTATATATTTTTGCGGTTTTCCCCAAAAATCCAGAAATCTCATAGAAATCCAAATCTCAAAATCATGAGTAAGTATATGATAAGTGTCGGCATATGCCCATAATACTGCGCGATAACATGAAAATATGAATGCATAAATGTCTAAATAATAAATATCATGTCTTATACTAACATCAGAGAGAAATCACAATATTATATCGGTTTAGGGGTTAACTGATTCTATCAATAAAAGATAATATGATCTAAAGTGTACGTGACATAGCAATTACCGATGATGATGTGTGTGAGCCGGCAAATAAGTGTACGTGGAATATGCGCATCATCGGTAATGGTGCTGGTGTCCTAACAGGTAAGGTTTATACTGATTATAGCAACATACGTAAAAACATGCACCATGATGATTACAGTATGAATGTAAATACAGGTGTGCATTATCCACTCCTCCGCGAAATACGAGTACAACTACCACTATGTGAGTCGAACCTAAACTAGTATCCATCTAACATCCTAAGGAACTAAACCTAAGAAACTAGTCAGTAAGAAACTAGAGTCTACCTAAGGTCTGAATCAATATCTCTAATAGTCGGCGATCCCGCCTCAATAGCGTCACGTACGTATTACGGCTTCCTCGAATCAAGAGTGCGGATCAATCATCATATCTAGGCCTCGTACGGTAAAATCCATCGTACGGCATCCCAATATCGGGGTACGGGTCAAGTATCTCCTAGGTGTCTCATCATTCGTATAATGTCATCATCAACACATCTCATGATCAAGGTGATAAACTATAATCCCATACACCAATCATGTATCATTGCCATCATAGAATAATCCTTAGTTTATCCTCAGAAATATCATGTCACATGTGTAATATTGTGATTAAATCATACCGATATCTTATCGTCATCAAGTCACACCTATACGATATCGACATCAGGTCACACCTATATGATGTCGTAATCAAGTCATACATATATCATATCGTGATCAGTCACAAGCTACAGCCCAGGTACTATTTTAGCGTCCCATGTACCTCAATATCACCACCACCCTTTATAATTTATATATTCATGTTCATTATTTCATTCTCTAATGATCCACTAACACTTTAATACGACTGTATAGTCAAGAATCACGGCATCAAGCCCAGTTATACTGTTTCATCATACCTCAGATATCATATCACATCAATGAATCCTATATACGTGTTGTGTATATATATACACCTATATCTAGTTTTATATATATACACACATATACGTATACGCCATGTCAAGTTTTAGTGTGTGCGTGTGTGTTTCTATCAGAAACCTACGAACCTCTCCCAAAGTATTCATCCTCAGGTGTGGTTTTCCTAAATCAGTCTAGTCCCGCCTAGGGTCATTACTAGGGTCCTACTCAGTAAGAATCTAGGGTCACATCTGGTTTCCTAATGTCAATAAGTACTATTCCTATTCTACGTTGCGGGGGTGCTAAACGCCATCCACCCGACTTCCCCCCGTAGATATGCATCTACTCACCTGGTCCATGTCTGCCGACGGCGGTGTCGCCATCCTCCTCTTCATCGCCCGCAGTCCACTTGAAGGGTACCTAAACGCAAACATATAAATAGCATCGTAAACCGAATCACATACAAAAGTCAAACGATACAAGGAACAAGCAAAGGTTAAAACCTATGTCCCGTCCACGCAAAAGAACCAAATACCGCTCGATATCGGCGTACAAACTCCGATGGATCGAGATAACATCAACAAACAACTTGTAGTTTTAAAACACATTACTTATACTATAAAACACGATTAAATCCATCGAAACCCTAAAATCTATCAAACCGTCCAATTTCGCAAAACCCGAAAATGCCAGTATACCGTTTTTCATCAAAATTTGACATTTAAATGAAACTAATGGTCATAAAACTCATTAAATAGCATTACTAGACTATACAAACCATTACTATATTTTTATTACACAAATTTGTATTGATTTTGAAATTTTTAGTTTGCAACCTTTCACAATTTTCAACATTTTTCAAGCAAAATACCACAATTCCACCACAAAACATGATTTTGCATAAATTAATGACTTAAACCACAATTCATGATGATAATGATATAATGAAACCATAATTATATTTTTAATCTCATTTATTTAGGAATTTCCCTAAATCTAGTTTACAAAAATAGCAATTTTTATCTCAATTTATCAATTATCAAGAAACTAGTGATCGAACTAAATTTTTCTTTCCATTTACATGCTAATATTTCCACTAAAACTACATTCCAATGATAACAACCCAAATCTCAATTTTATATCAACCACAAACACATTTTGCAAAAACCTAGTTAGCTAATTTCCTTATTTAAAAAAAAATTTTAATGAAAATTTTACAATTCAACAACCATGCAATATTTTCCTATTCTAAAAGTGTTAAACTAACTATTATAACCCTAATTAATTATTAAAAACCCTAACTTGAATTTACAACCCTAACTTGCATTTTTTAAAAAAAACACAGAATTAATTCATTAAATCTAATTAAGCTTAAATGATCATCTAATAACAATAAATCAAAAGAAAGAAAATTATATCTCCAAAATGTGAAATCCAAACAAGAAATGAGCCTCCAAAATGCATGCTTTCCATCTCCAAATTCCATATAAAAATCAGCAAGGAATAAAGAGTATGAAATAAATAGGATTTTGTGGAATTTTAATTAAATTTTTGATGTATTTTTGATGAATTTTGAATGAAAATGAAGTGGGAAATGGGGGGGGGGCTGCCATAGGGTTATGGCCGGCCTTGGTGAGGTGAGGGAGAGAAAGAAGAGAGTGTGAAAAGTGTGTAGAAGTTTCAAGAAGAGAAACAACACTAAAAGTCTTTTCATGCTTTATTTATTTATTTATTTATTTCTTTACTATAGCAACTCAAGAAAGCTCTAGAAAATAGGAAAAATTTGCAAATAAATTTTGCATGATACACACTAATTTCTAATATGCCATGGTTCATTTTTACAAATTAAAACCATTTAAATTTGTAATTTACACTAATTTAGTGTAAAAATAAAGCTTATGTTAATATTTAAAATAATTAATTTAGGAAAAATATTTTATTAAACTAAAAATTTATAAGTGGCTAAATAAATACCATTTACTAGTAATTTCATAACTAAAATAGATATTTTAAAAATTATAATGAAAAACTATCACGGTTTGGTTTTACGAAAATTACATTTTACTTTACCGAAAATCCTAAAATTCACTTAAACACTTTTATTCATTTAATTATTTATTTAATAATTTTTTTAACACGTTACAATCTTCCCCCCTTTAATAAATTCGGTCCCCGAATTTAAATTAAACCCCCCCTCCAAATACTGAAACGTTTAGCAAAACATTCAAATCGTCGGGGCTCCGAAATCATCAATACATAACAAAAATCAACTCCGTGAAGCATAACGCAATCATCGGAGTTATGGAGAGAATAAAATATCAAAACTCAATATGAAATCCATCATAATATACATCAATCTATAACTTATATATAGTTCGCATCCTAGTAAAATCGCCGAATCATCATAATAAAGAAGCATACAAAAACCCCTCTTGAAAATCGCCGTGCAATGCATGTGTCACGGCATAAGTAGCGGACGTTTAATTTTTTTTTATTTAAAAATAACTATATATATATATATATATCTTTTATTTAACATACACATCCCGCCTGGTTACTAAATCAAATAATAATGATTATGAAAACATACTGCTCAAACTAAAATCAATCCCAATCACATCAATAAAATGTCATATGCGTCCGGTGCGCACTGAAATCGAAACCAAATGCAGAAACCATGAATACCCACAAAACAAAACTAAGTGCAACAGGTGTGCACCAAAAACATCTGTCAAGTGCAATGGGCGTGCACGACACACTATCAGGTGCATCTAATCTGCACAACACCCCGATTTAGTGCATCTGGTGTGCACAAAATCGCATCAAGTGCGCCAAGTATGCGCAAGAATCCTAATCAGGTGCACATGGTGCACGAAAACATACATCGAATATCAAAATCAAAATCACAGTACAAAAATACATGAAAACTAGGTCGAAACATATGTCAAAATCATGTGTAACCCCTATGCACGAAATCAAATCAAAAATCTCAATATATATAAAACCAAATCAAGTGTACTGGGTGTGTACTAAACAACATCAATACAACTGATATATGAAACACAGATAGAATGAAAGTACACACATGAAATACCAATCGTAGAACAAAGTCCTCAAAATACAAAAGTCCAATCAACGAAAATATGAAATTCAAATCACTAAATCACAATCGTAAACACTATCGTCAATGTGCGCCTCTTTTCTCTGATGTCGACTGTTTCAAACTCGTTCTTTCATAGGTGTGCTGACTGCGCTACCAACGGCAATACTCATGTCTAGAGTCTCCCACCTAGTCGATCCCTTCACTTGATATCCGGACTACATTAAACTTTTCGATCGATCCATCAAAATCCCATAATTCCCCGAGAGCTCAACACTCAAGTACAGTTTAAAAATATCCGGTACATACCCCAGCATCGATGATCCAGCCGTAGAAGGGCAAACCCAAGCCTCACTAATGGCACCGCGGAACTGCTGTAAACCCTAAGGTTCAAGGGCGTTCTCGTGGTCATTATGTCGAGTTAGGGTTTCATTCTTCTAGAGGGTCCATCGAAATACCTGCATGTTCTTCCGAATACTTTAAACTTGGGAAAATGGTTTCCTGATAATCGTTCGAACCCTTTAACTTCATCCGGACGACATGTGAATACCCTTCGTCCGCACGCTAAACAATGCTTCAATCCTCAAGAATAACCAATACTCTAATGGTTATCGCATTCGAGCCGCAGCTCTCTCTGCCCGTGCGCCCGTGGTAACAAAAACCACCCTCCGACATCGACGAAGATAGATCAAAGGAACGAATGAAATACGGTGCAAACAAATGTACATCCTAAGGCTCCTTAAGCAGAGTAGCGTATCGTATGTATGCCGCGGACCATACCCACAGTACGTTACTCTACCTAAATCGCCTACTCCATCAACCAAGGGTCACCTAGACTTATACAAGGTTAAACCTAGCGCTCTGATACCAACTTTGTCACGACCCGAATGTACGGAACGTGACCGGCACTTAGATTACGAAGCGTCTAGAGGCGCCACGTAACCTAAGTAAGCCGAAGCCCAGAAATCTAAACCATGAAAAAGAAGAAGAAGCAGTAAAAGAAAACATGAAGGAACAAGTTTAAAACATCAGCAAATTTTCCCAAAAATTTCGGCAGAGTCTCCTCTATAAAAACTGGCCCCCAAACGGGTACAACAAGTATAATATACATAAACAATAAAAAGCATCCCCAAACGGGAGCTAGCATCAACGCCAACAGGCGGAAACAACCACAACAAACACAATAATATACAACGCCAAAAGGCGAGGCTCAAAACTCAAAAGAAAACAAAACCACCAGATCAGAATAATACATGCGCGACTCTAAGGTCAAAATAAAAGACTGGTCTAATAAACTTATCAAGTAATACAAGTATGGTTGATGGAGCTTACTAGATACAACGAATGAATAAAATACAATGGTGGTTCAGATACAAGTGAACCAACCTACCGTGCAAATCACCCCGAAATAAAAGATGTGCCAGCAAGCTGCCTGGAAAACCTGTACATCGAACCTGTAATAAAATTTGGCACAACGGGGGTGAGTTGCCAACTCGTGAGTAGAAGACATCTACAAAAAGAAATCGAATGCACGACGCTATCCTAGGTCATAATAATACACTACTAAGTCTCAATCCTCTAGTAATAGCAGGGTAATACTACGTGTAAGTGCAGATACTCCGTGCTCGTGTCAGTGCCTCATATAGTACTATGTTATATGAATGGATATGCATGCACCATGAATGTAAAATAAGAAATCCTGAAATCCAGGTATATCTGTATAAGAAATCTTTGGCTGTTATCATAGTAAAGTGTGTATAAGAATCTGAAATCTCAACAATGAAATCCATGGAAATCCGTGTCAAGCATCGACACAAACATGTAAATCTCAAGTCTCATAGTCTCAATACCTCGGGCTCCGTCAGTCCGGATCGGCCCAAATCATCAAATCTCACGACAACGGTCGGTATCCTCCGGATATCCGCCGCGCCAAACATCACCGGTAGGTAGCCTTCCCCTGCCAGGCTCATCGTCTACAACTCGATCTTCTTGCCCCGGGGTACCATACCGGGCCCACCATGTACCCGAGACGGTTCATCCACTCCTCGAATCGGGTCTCGAAATCCATCAGAAAACATGAAATCTCATGGTGGACGACACATACATCATGAGAAAACCGCATCTTATTTTGAAAAGAGAAGAGGAGAGAGAGAGGGAAGTTTTTATATATTTTTGCGGTTTTCCCCAAAAATCCAGAAATCTCATAGAAATCCAAATCTCAAAATCATGAGTAAGTATATGATAAGTGTCGGCATATGCCCATAATACTGCGCGATAACATGAAAATATGAATGCATAAATGTCTAAATAATAAATATCATGTCTTATACTAACATCAGAGAGAAATCACAATATTATATCGGTTTAGGGGTTAACTGATTCTATCAATAAAAGATAATATGATCTAAAGTGTACGTGACATAGCAATTACCGATGATGATGTGTGTGAGCCGGCAAATAAGTGTTCGTGGAATATGCGCATCATCGGTAATGGTGCTGGTGTCCTAACAGGTAAGGTTTATACTGATTATAGCAACATACGTAAAAACATGCACCATGATGATTACAGTATGAATGTAAATACAGGTGTGCATTATCCACTCCTCAGCGAAATACGAGTACAACTACCACTATGTGAGTCGAACCTAAACTAGTATCCATCTAACATCCTAAGGAACTAAACCTAAGAAACTAGTCAGTAAGAAACTAGAGTCTACCTAAGGTCTGAATCAATATCTCTAATAGTCGGCGATCCCGCCTCAATAGGGTCACGTACGTATTACGGCTTCCTCGAATCAAGAGTGCGGATCAATCATCATATCTAGGCCTCGTACGGTAAAATCCATCGTACGGCATCCCAATATCGGGGTACGGGTCAAGTATCTCCTAGGTGTCTCATCATTCGTATAATGTCATCATCAACACATCTCATGATCAAGGTGATAAACTATAATCCCATACACCAATCATGTATCATTGCCATCATAGAATAATCCTTAGTTTATCCTCAGAAATATCATGTCACATGTGTAATATTGTGATTAAATCATACCGATATCTTATCGTCATCAAGTCACACCTATACGATATCGACATCAGGTCACACCTATATGATGTCGTAATCAAGTCATACATATATCATATCGTGATCAGTCACAAGCTACAGCCCAGGTACTATTTTAGCGTCCCATGTACCTCAATATCACCACCACCCTTTATAATTTATATATTCATGTTCATTATCTCATTCTCCAATGATCCACTAACACTTTAATACGACTGTATAGTCAAGAATCACGGCATCAAGCCCAGTTATACTGTTTCATCATACCTCAGATATCATATCACATCAATGAATCCTATATACGTGTTGTGTATATATATACACCTATATCTAGTTTTATATATATACACACATATACGTATACGCCATGTCAAGTTTTAGTGTGTGCGTGTGTGTTTCTATCAGAAACCTACGAACCTCTCCCAAAGTATTCATCCTCAGGTGTGGTTTTCCTAAATCAGTCTAGTCCCGCCTAGGGTCATTACTAGGGTCCTACTCAGTAAGAATCTAGGGTCACATCTGGTTTCCTAATGTCAATAAGTACTATTCCTATTCTACGTTGCGGGGGTGCTAAACGCCATACACCCGACTTCCCCCCGTAGATATGCATCTACTCACCTGGTCCATGTCTGCCGACGGCGGTGTCGCCATCCTCCTCTTCATCGCCCGCAGTACACTTGTAGGGTACCTAAACGCAAACATATAAATAGCATCGTAAACCGAATCACATACAAAAGTCAAACGATACAAGGAACAAGCATAGGTTAAAACCTATGTCCCGTCCACGCAAAAGAACCAAATACCGCTCGATATCGGCGTACAAACTCCGATGGATCGAGATAACATCAACAAACAACTTGTAGTTTTAAAACACATTACTTATACTATAAAACACGATTAAATCCATCGAAACCCTAAAATCTATCAAACCGTCCAATTTCGCAAAACCCGAAAATGCCAGTATACCGTTTTTCATCAAAACTTGACATTTAAATGAAACTAATGGTCATAAAACTCATTAAATAGCATTACTAGACTATACAAACCATTACTATATTTTTATTACACAAATTTGTATTGATTTTGAAATTTCTAGTTTGCAACCTTTCACAATTTTCAACATTTTTCAAGCAAAATACCACAATTCCACCACAAAACATGATTTTGCATAAATTAATGACTTAAACCACAATTCATGATGATAATGATATAATGAAACCATAATTATATTTTTAATCTCATTTATTTAGGAATTTCCCAAAATCTAGTTTACAAAAATAGCAATTTTTATCTCAATTTATCAATTATCAAGAAACTAGTGATCGAACTAAATTTTTCTTTCCATTTACATGCTAATATTTCCACTAAAACTACATTCCAATGATAACAACCCAAATCTCAATTTTATATCAACCACAAACACATTTTGCAAAAACCTAGTTAGCTAATTTCCTTATTTAAAAAAAAATTTAAATGAAAATTTTACAATTCAACAACCATGCAATATTTTCCAATTCTAAAAGTGTTAAACTAACTATTATAACCCTAATTAATTATTAAAAACCCTAACTTGAATTTACAACCCTAACTTGCATTTTTTTAAAAAACATAGAATTAATTCATTAAATCTAATTAAGCTTAAATGATCATCTAATAACAATAAATCAAAAGAAAGAAAATTATACCTCCAAAATCTGAAATCCAAACAAGAAATGAGCCTCCAAAATGCATGCTTTCCATCTCCAAATTCCATATAAAAATGAGCAAGGAATAAAGAGTATGAAATAAATAGGATTTTGTGGAATTTTAATTGAATTTTTGATGTATTTTTGATGAATTTTGAATGAAAATGAAGTGGGAAATGGGGGGGGGGGCTGCCATAGGGTTGTGGCCGGCCTTGGTGAGGTGAGGGAGAGAAATAAGAGAGTGTGAAAAGTGTGTAGAAGTTTCAAGAAGAGAAACAACACTAAAAGTCTTTTCATGCTTTATTTATTTATTTATTTATTTCTTTACTATAGCAACTCAAGAAAGCTCTAGAAAATAGGAAAAATTTGCAAATAAATTTTGCATGATACACACTAATTTCTAATATTCCATGATTCATTTTTACAAATTAAAACCATTTAAATTTGTAATTTACACTAATTTAGTGTAAAAATAAAGCTTATGTTAATATTTAAAATAATTAATTTAGGAAAAATATTTTATTAAACTAAAAATTTATAAGTGGCTAAATAAATACCATTTACTAGTAATTTCATAACTAAAATAGATATTTTAAAAATTATAATGAAAAACTATCACGGTTTGGTTTTACGAAAAATACATTTTACTTTACCGAAAATCCTAAAATTCACTTAAACACTTTTATTCATTTAATTATTTATTTAATCATTTTTTTAACACGTTACAATCTTCCCCCCTTTTATAAATTCGGTCCCCGAATTTAAATTAAAACCCCCCTCCAAATACTGAAACGTTTAGCAAAACATTCAAATCGTCAGGGCTCCGAAATCATCAATACATAACAAAAATCAACCCCGTCAAGCATAACGCAATCATCGGAGTTATGGAGAGAATAAAATATCAAAACTCAATATGAAAACCATCATAATATACATCAATCTATAACTTATATATAGTTCGCATCCTAGTAAAATCGCCGAATCATCATAATAAAGAAGCATACAAAAACCCCTCTTGAAAATCGCCGTGCAATGCATGTGTCACGGCATAAGTAGCGGACGTTTAATTTTTAAAAAAAAAATAACTATATATATATATATATATATATATATATATATATCTTTTATTTAACATACACGTCCCGCCTGGTTACTAAATCAAATAATAATGATTATGAAAACATACTGCTCAAACTAAAATCAATCCCAATCACATCAATAAAATGTCATATGCGTCCGGTGCGCACTGAAATCGAAACCAAATGCAGAAACCATGAATACCCACAAAACAAAACTAAGTGCAACAGGTGTGCACCAAAAACATTTGTCAAGTGCAATGGGCGTGCACGACTCATTATCAGGTGCATCTAATCTGCACAACACCCCGATTTAGTGCATCTGGTGTGCACAAAATCGCATCAAGTGCGCCAAGTATGCGCAAGAATCCTAATCAGGTGCACATGGTGCACGAAAACATACATCGAATATCAAAATCAAAATCACAGTACAAAAATACATGAAAACTAGGTCGAAACATATGTCAAAATCATGTGTAACCCCTATGCACGAAATCAAATAAAAAATCTCAATATATATAAAACCAAATCAAGTGTACTGGGTGTGTACTAAACAACATCAATACAACTGATATATGAAACACAGATAGAATGAAAGTACACACATGAAATACCAATCGTAGAACAAAGTCCTCAAAATACAAAAGTCCAATCAACGAAAATATGAAATTCAAATCACTAAATCACAATCGTAAACACTATCGTCAATGTGCGCCTCTTTCCTCTGATGTCGACTGTTTCAAACTCGTTCTTTCATAGGTGTGCTGACTGCGCTACCAACGGCAATACTCATGTCTAGAGTCTCCCACCTAGTCGATCCCTTCACTTGATATCCGGACTACATTAAACTTTTCGATCGATCCATCAAAATCCCATAATTCCCCGAGAGCTCAACACTCAAGTACAGTTTAAAAATATCCGGTACATACCCCAGCATCGATGATCCAGCCGTAGAAGGGCAAACCCAAGCCTCACTAATGGCACCGCGGAACTGCCGTAAACCCTAAGGTTCAAGGGCGTTCTCGTGGTCATTATGTCGAGTTAGGGTTTCATTCTTCTAGAGGGTCCATCGAAATACCTGCATGTTCTTCCGAATACTTTAAACTTGGGAAAATGGTTTCCTGATAATCGTTCGAACCCTTTAACTTCATCCGGACGACATGTGAATACCCTTCGTCCGCACGCTAAGCAATGCTTCAATCCTCAAGAATAACCAATACTCTAATGGTTATCGCATTCGAGCCGCAGCTCTCTCTGCCCGTGCGCCCGTGGTAACAAAAACCACCCTCCGACATCGACGAAGATAGATCAAAGGAACGAATGAAATACGGTGCAAACAAATGTACATCCTAAGGCTCCTTAAGCAGAGTAGCGTATCGTATGTATGCCGCGGACCATACCCACAGTACGTTACTCTACCTAAATCGCCTACTCCATCAACCAAGGGTCACCTAGACTTATACAAGGTTAAACCTAGCGCTCTGATACCAACTTTGTCACGACCCGAATGTACGGAACGTGACCGGCACTTACATTACGAAGCGTCTAGAGGCGCCACGTAACCTAAGTAAGCCGAAGCCCAGAAATCTAAACCATGAAAAAGAAGAAGAAGCAGTAAATGAAAACATGAAGGAACAAGTTTAAAACATCAGCAAATTTTCCCAAAAATTTCGGCAGAGTCTCCTCTATAAAAACTGGCCCCCAAACGGGTACAACAAGTATAATATACATAAACAATAAAAAGCATCCCCAAACGGGAGCTAGCATCAACGCCAACAGGCGGAAACAACCACAACAAACACAATAATATACAACGCCAAAAGGCGAGGCTCAAAACTCAAAAGAAAACAAAACCACCAGATCAGAATAATACATGCGCGACTCTAAGGTCGAAATAAAAGACTGGTCTAATAAACTTATCAAGTAATACAAGTATGGTTGATGGAGCTTACTAGATACAACGAATGAATAAAATACAATGGTGGTTCAGATACAAGTGAACCAACCTACCGTGCAAATCACCCCGAAATAAAAGATGTGCCAGCAAGCTGCCTGGGAAACCTGTACATCGAACCTGTAATAAAATTTGGCACAACGGGGGTGAGTTGCCAACTCGTGAGTAGAAGACATCTACAAAAAGAAATCGAATGCACGACGCTATCCTAGGTCATAATAATACACTACTAAGTCTCAATCCTCTAGTAATAGCAGGGTAATACTACGTGTAAGTGCAGATACTCCGTGCTCGTGTCAGTGCCTCATATAGTACTATGTTATATGAATGGATATGCATGCACCATGAATGTAAAATAAGAAATCCTGAAATCCAGGTATATCTGTATAAGAAATCTTTGGCTGTTATCATAGTAAAGTGTGTATAAGAATCTGAAATCTCAACAATGAAATCCATGGAAATCCGTGTCAAGCATCGACACAAACATGTAAATCTCAAGTCTCATAGTCTCAATACCTCGGGCTCCGTCAGTCCGGATCGGCCCAAATCATCAAATCTCACGACAACGGTCGGTATCCTCCGGATATCCGCCGCGCCAAACATCACCGGTAGGTAGCCTTCCCCTGCCAGGCTCATCGTCTACAACTCGATCTTCTTGCCCCGGGGTACCATACCGGGCCCACCATGTACCCGAGACGGTTTATCCACTCCTCGAATCGGGTCTCGAAATCCATCAGAAAACATGAAATCTCATGGTGGACGACACATACATCACGAGAAAACCGCATCTTATTTTGAAAAGAGAAGAGGAGAGAGAGAGGGAAGTTTTTATATATTTTTGCGGTTTTCCCCAAAAATCCAGAAATCTCATAGAAATCCAAATCTCAAAATCATGAGTAAGTATATGATAAGTGTCGGCATATGCCCATAATACTGCGCGATAACATGAAAATATGAATGCATAAATGTCTAAATAATAAATATCATGTCTTATACTAACATCAGAGAGAAATCACAATATTATATCGGTTTAGGGGTTAACTGATTCTATCAATAAAAGATAATATGATCTAAAGTGTACGTGACATAGCAATTACCGATGATGATGTGTGTGAGCCGGCAAATAAGTGTACGTGGAATATGCGCGTCATCGGTAATGGTGCTGGTGTCCTAACAGGTAAGGTTTATACTGATTATAGCAACATACGTAAAAACATGCACCATGATGATTACAGTATGAATGTAAATACAGGTGTGCATTATCCACTCCTCCGCGAAATACGAGTACAACTACCACTATGTGAGTCGAACCTAAACTAGTATCCATCTAACATCCTAAGGAACTAAACCTAAGAAACTAGTCAGTAAGAAACTAGAGTCTACCTAAGGTCTGAATCAATATCTCTAATAGTCGGCGATCCCGCCTCAATAGCGTCACGTACGTATTACGGCTTCCTCGAATCAAGAGTGCAGATCAATCATCATATCTAGGCCTCGTACGGTAAAATCCATCGTACGGCATCCCAATATCGGGGTACGGGTCAAGTATCTCCTAGGTGTCTCATCATTTGTATAATGTCATCATCAACACATCTCATGATCAAGGTGATAAACTATAATCCCATACACCAATCATGTATCATTGCCATCATAGAATAATCCTTAGTTTATCCTCAGAAATATCATGTCACATGTGTAATATTGTGATTAAATCATACCGATATCTTATCGTCATCAAGTCACACCTATACGATATCGACATCAGGTCACACCTATATGATGTCGTAATCAAGTCATACATATATCATATCGTGATCAGTCACAAGCTACAGCCCAGGTACTATTTTAGCGTCCCATGTACCTCAATATCACCACCACCCTTTATAATTTATATATTCATGTTCATTATCTCATTCTCCAATGATCCACTAACACTTTAATACGACTGTATAGTCAAGAATCACGGCATCAAGCCCAGTTATACTGTTTCATCATACCTCAGATATCATATCACATCAATGAATCCTATATACGTGTTGTGTATATATATACACCTATATCTAGTTTTATATATATACACACATATACGTATACGCCATGTCAAGTTTTAGTGTGTGCGTGTGTGTTTCTATCAGAAACCTACGAACCTCTCCCAAAGTATTCATCCTCAGGTGTGGTTTTCCTAAATCAGTCTAGTCCCGCCTAGGGTCATTACTAGGGTCCTACTCAGTAAGAATCTAGGGTCACATCTGGTTTCCTAATGTCAATAAGTACTATTCCTATTCTACGTTGCGGGGGTGCTAAACGCCATACACCCGACTTCCCCCCGTAGATATGCATCTACTCACCTGGTCCATGTCTGCCGACGGCGGTGTCGCCATCCTCCTCTTCATCGCCCGCAGTCCACTTGAAGGGTACCTAAACGCAAACATATAAATAGCATCGTAAACCGAATCACATACAAAAGTCAAACGATACAAGGAACAAGCATAGGTTAAAACCTATGTCCCGTCCACGCAAAAGAACCAAATACCGCTCGATATCGGCGTACAAACTCCGATGGATCGAGATAACATCAACAAACAACTTGTAGTTTTAAAACACATTACTTATACTATAAAACACGATTAAATTCATCGAAACCCTAAAATCTATCAAACCGTCCAATTTCGCAAAACCCGAAAATGCCAGTATACCGTTTTTCATCAAAACTTGACATTTAAATGAAACTAATGGTCATAAAACTCATTAAATAGCATTACTAGACTATACAAACCATTACTATATTTTTATTACACAAATTTGTATTGATTTTGAAATTTCTAGTTTGCAACCTTTCACAATTTTCAACATTTTTCAAGCAAAATACCACAGTTCCACCACAAAACATGATTTTGCATAAATTAATGACTTAAACCACAATTCATGATGATAATGATATAATGAAACCATAATTATATTTTTAATCTCATTTATTTAGGAATTTCCCAAAATCTAGTTTACAAAAATAGCAATTTTTATCTCAATTTATCAATTATCAAGAAACTAGTGATCGAACTAAATTTTTCTTTCCATTTACATGCTAATATTTCCACTAAAACTACATTCCAATGATAACAACCCAAATCTCAATTTTATATCAACCACAAACACATTTTGCAAAAACCTAGTTAGCTAATTTCCTTATTTAAAAAAAATTTTAAATGAAAATTTTACAATTCAACAACCATGCAATATTTTCCAATTCTAAAAGTGTTAAACTAACTATTATAACCCTAATTAATTATTAAAAACCCTAACTTGAATTTACAACCCTAACTTGCATTTTTAAAAAAAAATATAGAATTAATTCATTAAATCTAATTAAGCTTAAATGATCATCTAATAACAATAAATCAAAAGAAAGAAAATTATACCTCCAAAATGTGAAATCCAAACAAGAAATGAGCCTCCAAAATGCATGCTTTCCATCTCCAAATTCCATATAAAAATGAGCAAGGAATAAAGAGTATGAAATAAATAGGATTTTGTGGAATTTTAATTGAATTTTTGATGTATTTTTGATGAATTTTGAATGAAAATGAAGTGGGAAATGGGGGGGGGGGGGGGCGCTGCCATAGGGTTGTGGCCGGCCTTGGTGAGGTGAGGGAGAGAAAGAAGAGAGTGTGAAAAGTGTGTAGAAGTTTCAAGAAGAGAAACAACACTAAAAGTCTTTTCATGCTTTATTTATTTATTTATTTATTTATTTACTATAGCAACTCAAGAAAGCTCTAGAAAATAGAAAAAATTTGCAAATAAATTTTGCATGATACACACTAATTTCTAATATGCCATGGTTCATTTTTACAAATTAAAACCATTTAAATTTGTAATTTACACTAATTTAGTGTAAAAATAAAGCTTATGTTAATATTTAAAATAATTAATTTAGGAAAAATATTTTATTAAACTAAAAATTTATAAGTGGCTAAATAAATACCATTTACTAGTAATTTCATAACTAAAATAGATATTTTAAAAATTATAATGAAAAACTATCACGGTTTGGTTTTACGAAAAATACATTTTACTTTACCGAAAATCCTAAAATTCACTTAAACATTTTTATTCATTTAATTATTTATTTAATCATTTTTTTAACACGTTACACTAACCCGGTCCCATCCGTGACTAGGGATATGTTCGCACGGTGAACAACCCTTGTGAGTCCTCTCGACTCATAAGGAGATAACACTCTTGTAAGATCCTTACGACTTATAAGAGAACATACACTTAGGAGTCCTCACGATTCCTAAGGAGAAAACGCACCTGCGAGATCCTCACGACTCGTAGGGAGAAACACCTTTATGAGACCCTTACGGCTCATGAAGTCAAAAGCCTTAGCCGACGGGATCCTAACCCTGTTTGCTAAGCCACCTTTGTTCGACATCGACAGAGGCAAATGATGATTCGCTCCTGGCAATATCCCAGTTGTTGCGATGCTGATGCCTAAAACAGTATCAAATTCCAAGTCCTTTTACAGCCAATGATGATTCGCTCCTGGCAATATTCCAGTCGCAGCGATGCTGATGCCAAGATTGGTATCAGATCCCAAATCCCCTACTCGCGAGAAAAAATCAGCGAGCTAAAAAAAATGCATATGAAATAGCCGAAATGATGGGGCAACTTGCAACAAAATCAGCGAGTAAAAATATATGCATACAAAAATAGCCGAAATGATTGGGCAACTCGCAATAAAAAGCAGCGAGTAAAAAGAAAAATAGCCGAAATAATTGGGCATCGCGAAAAACAGCCGAAATGATTGGGCAATCGCGATTTTCGCGATATAAAAAGCTGAAATGATAGAGCATCGCGGAAAGAAAAAAAAGAATGAAATGAAAGAATGAAACTTTTTGCCCTACAGGTGAGATCACATCGATCCCTGTATACAATCCATGGGCACAAACAAAGAGAGAACCTTACCTTCCCAACAGGCTCCACCAGAAAGCGAAGCCAAATCTCGACGGTTCATAGATAACCTAGAGACAATCTCGACATTTGTCGCAATATTGCAGACACAATGCCAACAAATGAAGTAAAGGAAAATCCCTAGCTTCAGGGTCTCGACGTCAACATCGACAACTTAGAGATCACCAACTGTGTTTCTCCTAACTCCAACTAGATGCAGACATGACGTCAACAACCGAGCTCAGAATCGCAACGAAACGGAACCATGGCAAAGTCCCTAGTTCCAAATCTCAATGGCCACATCTGCAGCCTGGAGACCAACAACGGTGTGCCTCCTCAATCCAGTAGGACACAGATGTTACACCATCAAGCGGAGCGATGGAAAAATCTCAGCTTCACCTCAGCATTCGTCTCGTTACAGCAGACGCAATGTCAACAACGGCGTTCCTTCGCAGTCCAGCAGGATGTACATGCAAAGTTAACAAAAGACCCCATGGTCGAAACAAAGCGGAGTGACGGCAAAATCCCAGCTCCACCTCAGCATTCGTCTCAATACAGTAGACGCAGTGCAGGCAAATGAAACGAAGGCCAAATTCCTAGCTTCAGGGTCTTGACGGCAAGTCATATAAAGCCTGAAAGACAATCGGAGATCATCTCGCACCAGCACGGAGTGGTCGCCACCTCGACGTTCGTCTCGATACAGCAGATGAGATGTCACTACGGCATCCTTCCTCCAACAGGATCCGGACACGCTAAAGCAAACGAAACAAAGGCCAAATTCCTAGCTTCAAGGTCTTAACGGCAAGTCATATAAAGCCTGAAAGACAACCGGAGATCATCTGACACTGGTGCGGAATGATGACCACCTTGATGTCCGTCTCGACACAGCAGACACAACATCATCAAACAGCGGAGCCACGATAAAGTCCCTAGTTCCAAACCTCTATGGTTCACCAACAACCTAGAGACAACCGCGACATTCGTCTCGATACAGCAGACGCGATGCCAGCAAACGAAGCAAAGGCCAAATTCCTAGCTTCAAGGTCTTAACGGCAAGTCATATAAAGCCTGAAGGACAACCGAAGATCGTCTCACACCAGTGCGGAGTGGTCACCATCTTGACGTTCGTCTCGATACAGCAGACGTGATGTCACCCCAGCGTTCTTCCTTCAACAGGATTCGGACGTAACAAAGAAAACGAAGCAAATGCTAAATTCCTAGCTTCAAGGTCTTAACGGCAAGTCATATAAAGCCTGAAGGACAACTGGAGACCGTCTCATACCAGTGCGGAGTGATCACCATCTTGACGTTCGTCTCGATACAACAGACATGATGTCACTCCAGCGTTCTTCCTCCAACAGGATTCGGACGTGACAAAGCAAACGAAGCAAAGGCCAAATTCCTAGCTTCAGGGTCTTAACGACAAGTCATATAAAGCCTGAAAGACGATCGGAGATCATCTTGCACCAGTGCGGAGTAGTCACCATCTTGATGTTCGTCTCGATATAGCAGACGTGATGTCACCCCAGCGTTCTTCCTCCAACAGGATTCGGACGTGACAAAGCTGTTGGAGATAGTGCCTTCAGAGTCAATTATTAGATCACAGGCACGTGATTGCAATGATTGAGGGAGGACCTGTCCCAGTAGGACAGTCTTACTCGAGATAATAGTATGCTATCTGGTTTATCTTTATCATCGTGTACTGCTTTAAGTGACCTGACATGTCACTATTACACGTTGATAGAGCCCCTAGGATTCATGCTTGACTGCCAGCAGTATGAGGACGATCATATACGTGGGAGCTGGTAGTCTATAAGCACATCCTTAAAAGGTCCCTAGTCTTGGGAGTTTCGAGACAGCGCATCGATACTCCAGAGTAGACTAGTGTATACAGTCGAGACCCCGACGAGGGGCGGTGGCCGGTCTCACAAGCCATTGGTGTCAGTTGGTTCACCTAAGATGTATACAGGTGCTCATTAGGTTATGAGTACACCGGACAGGACTCGATGGGAACCTGCTAGTTGGGATTATACCAGACGTCAGATAATAGTTCCCTGGTGACATGTGTACAGGTTAGTTCATCGACCTGAGGATCGTCATTTATCTCGTGTGAGTTCCCACTGTACTTTGATTACTACCCTACCACGCTCAAAGGAGTTGTGCAAACAGGTTTTAGTTGGGTACAGTCCCGAGCCACATGGAGGCAGTGAGCGGATCTTCGGGGGTTCGTCTCTCCCGGTATTGGGGGTGAGGTCGCGCTGTGTCTAGGAGAGCCATTACACGAAGCCCTCGGCCGAGGCAGGAGATTTACTGGTAGGTATTCCAGTAGTATCTCAGGGTGTTCTGGGCTACACTCCGACACGACTTGTACCGCTTTTGGGGGTCTGACTTTTACCAACCACCTAGGCCCGCCATGCGATGCTCATAGACGAACGGACCGGACTGTACGGATATTGTCACAGACAGGCTCAGTGGGGTGTCAGGATGAGTTCGCTCATTGACGTCCCTTTTGGTCAATACCTGGTAGCCCGTTACGTATTGGCTTATACCTCTGATGTGCTAGTGGTTAAATCCACAACCAAGGTGTTGACGAGTCTTTAGAGTCCCCCACATTCAGTTGCTCAAGTTTTTGGGCGAAAAGCTGTAGAGGCCGTATGGAGATATGGCAGGGTTCGATCAGATACGTGCGGTATTGCACGGATCAGGATCGGACGGACAATACTAGCTGGCTTTGGTTTAAGCCGGATCCTAGTATAGTACAGTGTAGATTTTGTCTCATTGCATTTGTATTTCGGTCGGAATACAGATGCGGGTGTGTATACACAGTATCGGGGTTTTTCCTGTAATTTATTACGGGACCAGTTTTCTGGAGTTGCCAGTTTGCTTTCCGTTTCAGCCATATTTCTTTGTATCATTCATTGGCCGAAGTTTGGTGGAGGAGGGCTTATTTGCATTTGTGCAAATAAGCAATTGTGGAGGGTGTCTTTGCATATTGTCGCATCATGATGGCTTCATGATGGTGCACTTTCCTTGACTTCTTGACTTGATCATTACTTGATTTTTAGAGTAATGATGTTGGGTTATGATGGTTGCTTTGGAGTGGGACTTGGTTTATGATCATGTTTTATCATGATACCTTTCTCTCTCTCTCTTATTATTGATCCAACCCCTTTGGCATTTTCCCACTCCCCCTTACCTCAAGTGGCCGGCCATTGATATGAGGGGGCTGTCCCATATTTTTGGTGGGGTAATTTTTGTTCATTAGGCTTCATAAAATCCCCACATCTCTATCTCAAAAGAGTGAGTTCATTTTCTTCCACCAAATGGCAACCTCCACCACCCCAAAATGAGACATGGTTCTACACACATTCTACAGCAAATCTTGGGCACGTCGACTCGCCAACTTCGTGCCCGAGTTGCCTCAGTATAGAGGTGGGAGCCCGTAAAAGAAGCCGGCGATGTGGTGCCCTTCCGGCGACGAGGTGGAGACCGGAGATTCCGTGGGGAGATCGGGACAACGACGAGAAGACTGGAGGACACGGATCACTCGGTATATTTCTCAATCCCATCTTGTAGTTAGCTAGGACTAGTTTAATGGCACGATCCGGGTTATAGTGCGCGGTTGTACCAGTTAGAAAATTAAAGTTAAGTATCGTTTCCGCATTTCGGCGTCGGATTGACGGCCGGGGCGCCGCCGTACACTTACAGTGGTATCAGAGCCTCGCCATTAACATAGTCTAGTTTTGTCTAATGTGTTTTGCATTTCCGATCGAACAAATGTTCCAAAACCGTGTTTTTCAAAACAACAGTTTTCTGTCGAAATTTTTTTGTCTCGAATTTTTTTTCAAGAAGTCTCAGAATACTGTGCATGGAAGTATAAGCCTACTGTAAAAATTTGGTCGCGAGATCTCATTATTTGACCGCGGAACCGCGGCTAAACCCATGCTTGGGCCGCGGTTCCTCCGCTGTTTTGACAGATCAGTACACCAATTTTTTACAGAGGCCTCCAGACTTGAAAATGTGGTTTCTGGAATGTTATTTTTGGGCCTAGAATTTCTTGATGTGCTACTGTAGTACTTGGGGGCCCACTCGGTAAATTTTGATCGATCGGATATTTTAAACACATTAGTTCATAGTATTTACATTATATCTGCGACCGTGAATGTCACTTGATCGGTAAAACCTGTCTAACTGCTATAGCCCGGTTATACAGATTTGCGAACGTGACCTTCACGTTGATGTTCTGTGTATTGCTGTGATGTTGCGGATTGGTCGTGGGGGATAGCCTGGTTGCAGTGGTAGTACAGTTTTGTTGTATTATGTACATTTGATATTGCGGGGCGAGCGTCCGACATGTGGACTGCCGTCACTGCCTGTTTGTATTATTATTTTGGGGCACGACCAGGTTGCGGTCGATGTACCTGTTGTATGTATATTTTACTTTCTGTACTAGGATTGCCCCGCGGAGGGGTGCACGGATAGCCGGATTCTAGAGGGCAACGGGCCCGCATCTCATGGCATTGAGACGGAGGGGGCTTCACTCTAGAATTGGCGGGCTATTCGCCGCACTTGTAGGGGGTACAGGTTGACCTAGGAGGGGTGCCCAAGTTGCCGGATTCCGTGAAGTGCCGGGTGGTCCATTCACGTCGCTGAAGGGGGCTGCCTCGCTTCAGGTTTTGGCGGGTAACTTGCCGCGCCCGTAGGGGTCTAGAATTTCATTGCACAGGCTATCCACACGACCAGGGGAACGTCGGGTTTCAGCGGCTCTGTGAAACCCGGGGATCCCAGATATCTGTATTGTTCTGTGATGCTGTACATTTCTGTGATGTTGCATTTTATCACGCCTTGAGCGAAAATTATATATTGGTATATATATTATTAGATGTTGTATATGTTTTGCATCCGCGCTAGTCCAGTCCCCGCTCTGTCGTTAGTTAGCTAACCTAACAGGTAATGACGGGACCCAGTGGCGAATGCGGATGGCATATACGTACATCAGTATATTTTCGTTCTTTGTGGTGTGATCAATTGATGGGACTGCGTTGATTCGGATCAATGCAAGTTAAAAACAAACCTTATCTGATGTTGTTGGAACACTTTTCAAAAAGCTGTTATTGCAAGGACGTTCACTTTTGTTTTGCATCGTGGTATTCAGTTGGAATATCCTGCTCCTCAGTCGACGAGGCAAGGGCCGAGATCCCTTCACCGGGAGTGACCCCTTGGACAAAAAGTTTGCGTCAGGGCAATGACTTCACTATAGCCGATTACTTTTGCTTTGCACCGTGATATTCAGTTGGAATATCCTGCACCTCATTCTACGGGGAAAGAGCCGAGATCCCTTCACCGGGAGTGACCTCTTTAGCAAAGGTTTTCGTTACTATATTTTCTAAATGCTATCCATTCCTTCAACGATATCAAGTTCATTATGTTAAAGGTTTTCGCCAGAAACCATTCGTAGCCCTCCGTCGTTTCATATGGGTTGTCAATAGTATTCAAGCTGTGTATGTTGGCCAAAGTCAAGGCAGAGTGATTGGTAGCTATTGGGTATTCATATGCAGTATAGATAGATGCGTTGGTTTGGGGCAGTCATACTACTATTTTGGCCAAAGTCAAGGGTATGTACGGGTGTGCTCAAATTAACCTGGAGAATGACGGGTAGAACTTGACATGTGACTTATGATATGTTGGCCAAAGTCAAAGTCATAAGAGCATGGGGCAGAAATCACATCGGGAGTTTCTAAAGAAACTGAAACTTGCCAGATATGCGCATACCTTCTGGAGTGTGATAGCGTGAGCGGATTCCGTCACGTTATCATGCGATGATAGTTGGATCCCGATTCCCACTGATGAGTTGGTTTACTCCTCGGGTGATCCCGACTAATTCTTCTTTTAGGTTTGGTGGAGAATTTGACGGTACAGTGGGAGATTTCCAGATTAGATAAATTGGTAACCATTCTGATCTAGGCTAGAGTGCACGCTGAGTGTTTCTTTTCTCTCTCTCTTCGGCAGCGACCATTGACCCGACCCTAAGACTATGACTCAGAGACCAAAATTGACCGAACCTTCTTTAACACTGGCTTTTGGATTGTCAGAGTTGCAAACCTCATTGCCACTCCTACTTTTATCCTTTTCTCCAGGACACCCCGTATTACTACGAACGCCCACTTTCATTGGACAAAACCATCGTATGGTTAGATACGAACTCGAAGGAATTTATTCGAGGATGGTTTCCGGTTCTGGAGAAAACGAATAGGACTATTCAGTTGTCTTTTCCTTTTACCTTCTCTCAAGTTGTGAGTACTCCTTGGTTTAGGAGATAGTACACCTATTACGCAAATTGGATAGTCTTCTTCCAAACCTTAGGCTGGTGCCGAACGGTGGGGAATGAAGAAAACCAATTAGCATAACGATGGTGTGCAGAAGGTATTAAGTTAAGACAAAATAAAGGGATTAGTAAGAGGGCAAAGTAAATTGCGACTGCTATTCACGACCATACCAAGTATTTATTCGCCAATCCTAAATCACCTTTGTATTTCTCCAGAACACTCCGTATCACTACGAAGATCCACAGTTTATTGGATACTCCATCGTATGGTTATATATGAACTCGAAAGGAACTTGTTCCAGTTCGGGGATGGATTCTGGTTCAGGAGAAATAGGAATAAGGTTTATTCGGTTGTCTTTTATCTTCACCTTCTCTCGCATTGCGAGTGCTCCTAGGATTAGGACAGTACACCCATTACGCTTATTGGATAGTCTTCTTCCAAACCATAGGCTGGTGCTGAAAGGTAGGGAAGGAAGAAAACCATTTGGCCTAAAGGGGTGTACAGAAGGTAATGACTAAAGACACAGAAAGGGATTTGGAAAGATGGCAAAGAATTACACGGTTACAGTTGTGAATCTGGAAGAGGCAATACTAGGAATAATGGGATACCCCATCGAAACATTTCCATGTTTCAGTTTCACTGTGTACTGTTAAAGGATAACTGATTTCCCGATTAGATACTTACTCCAGGGTATGTATTTACCAGGTATGATTCTCACATCTGTATGGTTTTACAGATGATGAGTGGGAGTAAGTTATTGGGAATTGGATGATCATCCTCATTATATTGGGATTCGTTGTAATCAGTGATATTTGAGGAAGTCACCTGGGTTGTTTGCCAGTCGGCAAGTATTTGGTTTTGAATATCCGCTGTTGTGCACCAATTTCAAATCGATACATCTGTACGTCTATTTTTATAGAGTGAGATATATTTTTTTGAAATTATGTCTGTGACATTTACCTATATCAGTGGATGGTTAGGTAAGGAGCATTAAACAGCGGTGTAATTCTTCTTAAACATAAGTATAGTTTTCAACCTACGACACACAGTGAATGAGTAATCAGACTCAAGGGACTTATACAGAGTATTGTATGTTGTCCAGTGTCCATTAGGACAGAGGGGTTTGGTCCTCGTACTATATTCGGTTTACTTATGACTTCTCTAGTTTTTAGACAGGTGTTTCGTGGAAACACTGGATCCGAATTTTGAGAAGTTATAGGTATTTGAATAAAGTAGAGAACCAGGTATTGCAAGTGTCGGGATTTTTCAAAGTGATCGAAGATGTAGACACTCGTGTATGGTATTCAGTTGATAGTAACGATTAAGAGAACTTACTTCTCTTTCAGGTTGCTCATAAGTGGAAGTATTCCTAAGTTGAGTAACGCTGATCTGCCTCCTTCCATTTAGTTAACATGCACTGGAGATAGCTGCATGATTTGAATCTGGTTCAATTAAATCAGTGCCTCTGGTTCTATATTGGATATAGAACAGTTCATATCTTAACGATGTTAAGGTACGGGGAGTTGTCCGGCTTATGATTAAAACCAGACACTGGACAACTTAAGGCACGTTTCTGTGATAGCTGTTTGTGGGTTGACCCAGGCTATGACAAGGGTTGACTTTCTACCATCTGGAAGATCAATAGTGATATTGTTCTAGACTCGCCACAGTTTTAATAAAAATGGATTTTTTTCAGAAAACAGTAGTGGGAGTATGGTAGAACTGGAAGTGATTCCAGAAGCACAAACGATTACTGAAGATTTGATAGGAACCTAAAGATTCAATCTGATTTGACATTCCATTGGCCACTCCGCAGATAAGGTGGGTAACCTCAGGCACCCGAGGGGTACTTCGGTATCCTCAAGGACGGTGACAGGGAGGTTCTTGTTTACCCACACTTGCCATTGCTGTTGTTCCAGGCCGCGAGACCCGGCGGGAGGATGAGTATAGCGTCGTTCTAAACTGGTTTTAGAAGTGTACGTCTATATGACTCTGCCAGAGGGTTGTCGTAGTCAGTGGGAGCAGCGGAAGCATTGGTGGACAGGTAGCTTATGTCTATTTATAGACTTAAGCAGATATAGCGGAGATAGATCATCAATTTCTGATGTGACAGTCATAGGTTTGACTTCATCAGAATAGGGGATGGATCTGTTGAGAAGGTAGTAGGGTGTGATGTCCTGGTATTTGGATGACATACACAGAGTAGGAAGTGATATTCCTATACTACGATCGGTTATACTTTGGTCGTCACACAGTGGTTTCTCCACAAAGGAAATGGATTTCATATCAAACATTCTGGTTACTGGATCTATGGTTTTAGATCTAGATTTGGGTGGTTTCCCAATCAGGGTACTTAGACAGCATTCTAAGAGTATTTAGAATGGACGACTCCTGGCACGGTAGTGTGCCTGCAGGTAATGGAGTCACCCTCTCTAAAGGTGTCTTACAGACTAAAGGGGAGAGGGATGCGCATGATTGGCAGATCACTTGCTTAGGCAATTGAGTCAATCATGAGATGTCAAGTACCACACCAGATGTTGTTCTTGCACTACATGCAATAATTTGACATTGATCCAATCTTAGAGAAACAGTCAGAAACAGTTTTAGAACATAAGTGGATGTCCTTGATAACGACAGCCTCATTCGGGAGACAGTTATCATTCAAGGCTTCCAAGGCGACCTGGACGACAAGGAGGTCGTCAGAGTTATAGTTTTCCTTCTGACGAGGGGCAGTATTTTGGACAGGCGGTCCAAGGCAATACTGAGGGAGGCATGGCGCAGGATACTGATTAAGTTCAGTTGACGATACAGTCTAAGAAGTATGGATTTGGAGTTCATTTATGAGCTAGGTCCCATCAGACATCCAGACACATTCTAAGACAGGTATTGCTCTTTTCGGGAGATGGCTTTCTCCGCGAACTTGAGATATAGAGAGACATAGAAAGAAACATCAAAGCGGATCCACTCACTGAGGCTATTCCTCGAACGCAATAGTTTCGCAAATGAGCTTTGTGAGACTGACTAGTAGAGGAGTTGGGTGTTCGGTATCACACGGGCTGTGAGTATGCGACATCGCAATAATTAGCCTTGAGTGCAAGTGGGAGATTGTTGGAGATAGTGCCCTCAGAGTCAATTATTGGATCACAGGCACGTGATTGCAATGATTGAGGGAGGACCTGTCCCAGTAGGACAGTCTTACTCGAGATGATAGTATGCTATCTGGTTTATCTTTATCATCGTGTACTGCTTTAAGTGACCTGATATGTCGCTATTACACGTTGATAGAGCCCCTAGGATTCATGCTTGACTGCCAGCAGTATGAGGGCGATCATATACGTGGGAGCTGGTAGTCTATAAGCACATCCTTAGAAGGTCCCTAGTCGTGGGAGTTTCGAGACAGGGCATCGATACTCCAGAGTAGACTAGTGTATACAGTCGAGACCCCGACGAGGGGCGGTGGCCGGTCTCACAAGCCATTGGTGTCAGTTGGTTCACCTAAGATGTATACAGGTGCTCATTAGGTTATGAGTACACCGGATAGGACTCGCCGGGAACCTGCTAGTTGGGATTATACCAGACGTCAGATAACAGTTCCCTGGTGACATGTGTACAGGTTAGTTCATCGACCTGAGGATCGTCATTTGTCTCGTGTGAGTTCCCACTGTACTTTGATTACTACCCTACCACGCTCAAAGGAGACGTGCAAAGAGGTTTTAGTTGGGTACAGTCCCGAGCCACATGGAGGCAGTGAGCGGATCTTCGGGGGTTCGTCTCTCCCGGTATTGGGGGTGAGGTCGCGCTGTGTCTAGGAGAGCCATTACACGAAGCCCTCGGCCGAGGCAGGAGATTTACTGGTAGGTATTCCAGTAGTATCTCAGGGTGTTCTGGGCTACACTCCGACACGACTTGTACCGCTTTTGGGGGTCTGACTTTTACCAACCCCCTAGGCCCGCCATGCGATGCTCATAGACAAACGGACCGGACTGTACGGATATTGTCACTGACAGGCTCAGTGGGGTGTCAGGATGAGTTCGCTCATCGACGTCCCTTTTGGTCAATACCTGGTAGCCCGTCACGTATTGGCTTATACTTCTGACGTGCTAGTGGTTAAATCCACAACCAAGGTGTTGACGAGTCTTTAGAGTCCCCCATATTCAGTTGCTCAAGTTTTCGGGCGAAAAGCTGTAGAGGCCGTATGGAGATATGGCAGGGTTCGATCAGATACGTGCGGTATTGTACGGATCAGGATCGGACGGACAATACTAGCCGGCTTTGGTTTAAGCCGGATCCTAGTATAGTATAGGTAGATTTTGTCTCATTGCATTTGTATTTCGGTCGGAATACAGATGCGGGTGTGTATACACAGTATCGGGGTTTTTCCTGTAATTTATTACGGGACCAGTTTTCTGGAGTTGCCAGTTTGCTTTCCGTTTCAGCTATATTTCTTTGTATCATTCATTGGCCGAAGTTTGGTGGAGGAGGGCTTATTTGCATTTGTGCAAATAAGCAATTGTGGAGGGTGTCTTTGCATATTGTCGCATCATGATGGCTTCATGATGGTGCACTTTCCTTGACTTCTTGACTTGATCATTACTTGACTTTTGGAGTAATGATGTTGGGTTATGATGGTTGCTTTGGAGTGGGACTTGGTTTATGATCATGTTTTATCATGATACCTTTCTCTCTCTCTCTTATTATTGATCCAACCCCTTTGGCATTTTCCCACTCCCCCTTACCTCAAGTGGCCGGCCATTGATATGAGGGGGCTGTCCCATATTTTTGGTGGGGTAATTTTTGTTCATTAGGCTTCATAAAATCCCCACATCTCTATCTCAAAAGAGTGAGTTCATTTTCTTCCACCAAATGGCAACCTCCACCACCCCAAAATGAGACATGGTTCTACACACATTATACAGCAAATCTTGGGCACGTCGACTCGCCAATTTCGTGCCCGAGTTGCCTCAGTATAGAGGTGGGAGCCCGTAAAAGAAGCTGGCGATGTGGTGCCCTTCCGGCGACGAGGTGGAGACCGGAGATTCCGCGGGGAGATCGGGACGACGACGAGAAGACCGGAGGACACGGATCACTCGGTATATTTCTCAATCCCATCATGTAGTTAGCTAGGACTAGTTTAATGGCACGATCCGGGTTATAGTGCGCGGTGGTAGCAGTTAGAAAATTAAAGTTAAGCATCGCTTCCGCATTCCGGCGTCGGATTGACGGCCGGGGCGCCGCCGTGCACTTACAAAAGCAAATGAAGCAAAAGGCCAAATTCCTAACTTCAGGGTCTTGACGGCAAGTCATATAAAGCCTGAAAGACAATCGGAGATCATCTCGTACCTGTGCAGAGTGGTCCCCACCTCGATGATCATCTCGATACAGCAGATGAAATGTCACCCCAGCGTTCTTCCTCCAGCAGGGTTCAGACGCGACACTCAAACAAACGGAGCCATGGCAAAATCCCTAGTTCCAAACCTTGACGGTTCACATGCAACCTAGACAACCGCGACATTCATCTCGATACAGCAGACGCGATGCCAGCAAACAAAGCAAATGCCAAATTCCTAGCTTCAGGGTTTTAACGGCAAGTCATATAAAACCTGAAAGACTATCGGAGATCATCCCACACCAGCGCGGAGTGGTTATGACTCATCGGGGCTCTCCAAAATGAGCCTAACCTCAAGTAAAAAGCGGCATGGCAAATTCCTAACGCTTGCTCTTCCGACGGTCAAACTGCCAAGGAGGATTGCTTAAAGACGTCTTGTCCAGCCCCCGAAGGGATCAGAGACACGGCAGTCGCAGGGCTACTCGAACAGCATGATTGCCTATCGAGGAATATATCAGCTGATGCGACGGTACGACGGCCAAAATCCTAAGTACCACAGACCCCAACGGACTTCCGTCGTAAAGAGCAGAGGTTAACTGTGACGTTAGGATATTCTTGCGAGAAATGCTCGATTCGTCTCGACTCGTGAGGAAATTGATGTCTTCGCGAGAACTGCTCGATTCGTCTCGACTCGTGAGGAAAAGCCTTAGGCAGTAGGGATTAAGAAACCTGTTTCCTAAGCATTGTGACCCTGCAAGTCGGCCCAAAACGGTCTCTTGCATACTATCCACGGGTCTCACTCTCCAAAGTCGAATCTCGACAAGGAGGGGAACAACCGCTTACGAGTCCTCTCGACTCGTAAGAGGGAAAATTCTCTTGTGAGATCCTTACGACTCTCAAGAGAAAACACACTTAGGAATCCTCACGACTCCTAAGGAGAAAAGACACTTACGAGATCCTCACGACCCGTAGGGAGAAAAGTCTTTATGAGACCCTCACGGCTCGTAAAGTTGAAAAGTCTTAGGTGGCAGATCCTACCCCTGTCTCCTAAGCCATCACTACCCTGCAAAGAGGTCAAGATGAACCATCTATGAGCCACACTTGCCAAAGCTATATGCCACTGAAATGGAGAAGTTACTCATGAGCATATAAACTACTTCACGCCAGAGTAAGAAATAAAAAATAGAAGGGTGCGGCTCATGGGGATGAGGGTTTGGAACTATATCCCTTAAGAGTTAAGATTTGAGTCAATGATAAATGACGACGCTTGTTCGCTCGTTATCTTCTCAGATCAAGATTCTGAAAGTGATACACCAACCCGAAACTGGTCATACGACATGCATAACTCTGCATAACTCTGCACTACTTCACCCACATACATACTTACGTGGGCAAAGTAGTGGGGGGCATTTATTCCCGCCAAAAATTTCTGCGCAGAAAAGTCCAAGGTATCAAATGGCAGCGATACGCTTAAGGAAATGCGAACCAGTATCTTCCGGACTGTATTTTGATAAACTCCCGAAGGGGGAACTATTAAATTCTAATGGTATTGGAAGCATCTCGAAAAACCCTTCGATTTGATATGTTATGGGCTTCATAATTCATCCGGGATCAAAAGTTATGAGCAAATATGCTGTGCACTGTTTCCTGATTAAAAATCAGGAATTACCTCAATGAGGTATCACGTGCTCACACGTGACCAATGGTCACGTGTTGACACGTGATAGTTAAAACAGAAATAAAAATAACGGCTGAAGAAGAACCCAATTGGGGGTCACGTGCTCACACGTGACCAATGGTCACGTGTTGACATGTGACAATTAAAACAGAAATAAAATAACAAATGTCTGAAGAAAATACCTCAATGAGGTATCACGTGCTCACACGTGACCAATGGTCAAAACTGAAGCATAAATAAACGCTGAGAAAAGAACTAATTGGGGGTCACGTGCTCACACGTGACCAAGGGTCACGTGCCAGCACGTGACAGGCTTTGAAAGCCTTACAGTCTAATAGAATTAAAATTCTAAATTTCTCTAAATCTTTCTAAATAGAATTAAAATTCTAAATTTCTCTAAATCTTTCTAAATCTTTCCAAATGGAAAAAGATTATGGGGACCGTTGGATTAAAAATCCAAGGGTGATTAAATATCACCAATTTATGGAAAGATCTTAGACAAGGAAATATTTCCCCTAAAATCTCACCAGAAATAACCAATAGAATATCTTTGGATTTAAAATCCAACGGTGAATAAAATTCACTGAATAATCTAAAGGATCATATTAATGATGAAGACAAATCAAATCTTTCAATGAAAGATTCACAAAACAAATTGATTCTTTTCTTTCTCCTATAAATAGAAGCCAAGAAGAAAAGAGAGAGGATCGACCTTTTTGGAGTGAAAAATAGAGAGAGGAGAATTTAATTCTCAAGAGGGAAGAAAAGAAAGGAGAATTTAATTCTCAAAAAAGAAAAACCCTAGGTGAGAAAAGAAAGGGGATCAAAACTTCAAACAGAGAATTTAATTCTCAAAATTTAAGAGTTTAACTCTTTTGCAAAAGAACTTAGTTCTTCCTCTGGTTGAAGATCTGCAAAGAGCACATCTCCCCATAAGTTGAGAATTTAATTCTCATCGGGTTGAGATCCTGCCATACAGATCCAAAACATAGTGGGGGAATTGAGTTTAGAGAATTTAATTCTCCCAAAACAAAATTAGGGTTTAACCCTATATAAGAATTTAATTCTTGTACCATAGGAATTTAATTCCTCCAAAATCATAATTAGGGTTTAACCCTACAGAGAATTCAATTCTTAAAATAAGGAGACTTAAAAGATCTCTGTTCATGAAAAGAACTAAGGTCACGTGCCCCCACGTGACCCTTGAAAAGATCCCTGAAGAAAAGAAGCTTTGAGGCAATGCCTCACGCGCTCCCACGTGACTCCCAAACGCAGAAAGAAAAAGCAAAGGAAATGAAGGCTTTGGGCGCTCTCACGTGTTACCACGTGACCCCTTGGCAAGCGTTTTAACAGTCAGCGCATAAATCCCCATCACGTGTCAACACGTGATGCTCAAAATAAAAATAATAAAAAAGTGTTTAACACTTAATTGCAGAACGAAGAAAAGGGATATGGTCCCACCTTTCGGTGCTCTCACGTGTCCCCACGTGACCCCTCAGCAAGTACTGTAATTACCGATGCATAAATCCCCATCACGTGCCAACACGTGATGCTCTAAAATAAAAATAAAAAGTGTTTAACACTTAATTGCAGAACGAAGAAAAGGGATCTGGTCCCACTTTTGGGCGCTCTCACGTGTCCACACGTGATCCCTCTTTCTTTAGTGTTTAACACTAATTTGGGGATTATATTTCCAGTGTTTAACACTGATTGTTTCTAGTGTTTAACTCTAAATTAAAGATTATATTTCCAGTGTTTAACATTGATTGTCTTTTAGTGTTTAACACTAGTTTGAGAGTTCTATCTCCAGTGTTTAACACTACTTTTAGCCAAATTGGCTAATTTTCCAGAGGCAAAAGTCCCTCCTCCAATTGAATCTCAAAATTGAGGAAGTCAAAGACAAAATGTTGTCAGAACCCCCAAACCTCTGTTTAGCACTGCTAAATGATGAGGGGCTGAACCCAGACAAATGTCTAATGGTCCAAAGGGCCAATATTTCAAACATAATTGGACTTAGTCCAAACTGGCCATAAGTCCTCAAATCATCTTGAACTGAGCACATCTGCTCTTTCAACCAACTCATTGGTTCAAGGGTACATCTCTGAACTCCTCTGATATTTGTCGTTGTAATCCTTCAACGTCTTCAGAGAGGTGACGGGTCCCGACAACCACACATTAATACGGACTGTGGGGTCCTTAAACTCATGGACTAATGCGTCCTTAAATTAACATTTGTCCCCAAAACGGGAATGATGGACCACTATGTCCCTAAACTGGAACAATAGAGCCCAAATGCTCTTTTGTCGGATCTAAACGATCCCGTTAAGTTGATCTTAGTCTCAAACTGGACTAACGTATCCTTAACGAACGTTTAAGTTGATCTTAGCCTTAAATACGGCTAACGTATCCTTAAACCCTCAAACAGACTTTAGTCCCAAATTGGACTACAGGTCTCCCAACCAACTTTGGTTCAAGGGTACATCTCTGAACTCCTCTGATATCTGTCGTTGTAATCCTTCAACGTTGTCAGAGAGGTGACGGGTCCCGACGACCATACATTCAATGGACCACTATGTCCCTAAACTGGAACAATAGAGCCCCCAAATGCTCTTTTGTCGGATCTAAACGATCCCGTTAAGTTGATCTTAGTCTCAAATTGGACTAACGTATCCTTAACAACTGTTTAAGTTGATCTTAGCCTCAAATATGGCTAACGTATCCTTAAACCAAAACCCCAAACCCAAATCTAAGAAAATACGGATTTGGACCAGTCCACGCCCTACGGGCGACAACATAACTTAGTCTCCGTATACAATCCACGGGTAACCAAACACAAAAAAAACACCCATGACACGAAGTGGCCAGCTGGAGAAGGAGAAAGTTGTTACCGCGATGTGGTAGCGTAATTAACTGTAGGGGCTTGCGCCTGCAGGGAAGAGCGTCTCCACAATCAAAAACCCCTCAAGCGAGAGGGAATCTGACGAAGTCTGCTACATCGGTCGCATCCGTCTAAACCTCCGATACACGGTGCCATAAATCAACTTGGCATCTTCGGAGAGGTGGACGGATAAAACCAAATAGCATCTGCTCTAAATCTCAGGCAAGACGTCCATGTCTTGGCCGCCGTTCGGAGGGGAACATAGCCCACTCACTCTCAAGCCTAAACCAAAACCAAAACAAAACTATAAGATAGAATATGTGCATATGAGACCCCTTCCCTTGCTTTTATAGGCATCAAAAAAGATTAAACAAATAATAAAAATAAGGTGATGTGACTGCAAGGAAGGGACGGCGAAAAGATGGGGACATGATGCCATACATCATATCAACACTTTTAGCATTTATAACTCTTGTCTCCCCATGTGCTAACTTCATCATATCTTGTGTGCCATGGGCAGCCCCACCATGATCCATGCCAAAGAGTTGTGTGTACACTTGTATTGTGTTGGACCAAAATTGTGTACACATGTTTATTTCCAAAAGAACTCTTTGGATATCGGTCGGTTTCCTGTTCTGTTTGCAGTGTCGGCTCCAAAACGTTTATATCTTGAATGTGTTTCCAGTATTTTATCACGAATACTAGTAAACTGTAATTATTGAGCAGACACTGATTAATAGTACCCATATATAACAAAATAGATAACGAATGAGCGGTATTAAAATGCAGTTTTCTGTGATGAACAGTGCTTCCGATGCACCCTCGCTATATGAGGCCGTCAGTCTTTTGCCCAGCCCACCGCATGGTTGCGGGGACGCTTGTGGCCATTGGGATTGCAGGGCTGGCTCATCTATACCATGGCCTGAGCTTAGCAGCGGATACTACTCAACTTGGGGTAAAACCTGTACATCTTCCATTGCACTACTTTACGTCCTGGGTCGAGATGCACGTGCTTGGTGCTTTCGGAGTCCACAAACGGCCCCGCTTTTATGACAGTTATAACTTTCCCCGGGTCATGTTTCTGGTTAACGCTTCCGCATTAGATCCGTCGCAGCGAGAAGCTCGACGTCTGGTCTTTCGCCCGCGTATGGTCGGGGATAGTATGACTTTTGCTGACAGAGTTTTAACTATCGGCAAGGAATCTACCAAGGCAGTGCAACCGCTGCGTGATACTTTCAAAGACGGGGCTCCTACATTGAAGGCTCGGGAGATCCTGCACTTATATTCGATCAGGACAAGCTTTCTAGTGTTCAGGCAAGGCGCCTCGGCATTGTTCATGAGGTATAACCCGCACCGTTTTGCTTAACAGTCGGGTTATGATCAGGGTGTCCCGCTCTAGGCTTTCTTAGCCGAGCCGGTTGCTACGGAAGAGGGTATCCGCATCGCGCTGCACCACTTTATGCGGCTAAACATGGGGTCTAGCTTTCTCATTAGCGAGCCAAGCTATGTGCCGAAAGTTTCGAATGCCTACGTGGCGTGGTATCAGCATGCGACAGGTGGTGTTATCAGGGAAGAGAGGCGGCTATTACTTGATCATAAGGATGCTGTCCTAGCTGGTAATCCGGCAGTTCCTTTGAAGCGACGGACCGTCGTTCGTCCCTCCTTAAGAGAAGTTGCTGCGGTTGTGGTCCCACGCGCCTTCCCTGAGAAGCCTCCACCCCATGTTCCTGTAGAAACGGTAGCTGTAGCGTCCCCGGAATTTGGCGTTGGTGCAGAAGTTGGGACCCGTCGCCCGAAAATGCCTGTCAAGCGCAAGCTCTTCTCATCGGTCGCCGGCGTCCGCTCGCAGAAAAAGAAGAAGTCGCTATTCTCTGCCGATGTCATATTTGGCCAGGAGCCACATGCTCCCTATAGCGAGGGTTTGTGCGAGTATGGGACTAATGAGGATTTATTCATCGCGCCTGCGGATGATACTGATCTTCAGGCTGCCCTCACGGCTTCCGAGCGACTGGCTCGTGAGGAAGCAGCACTGATCACTATTGCGAAGTCAGGTATACTTCAGTTATATTCTTCTACATCTACCCCTTTTTCTCTTTATTATGCTTTTACTGAAGCTCTTTTCATCAATAGGGATTTCTGCTGAAGAGGCTCTCGCGGCTTCCCTCAGGACGTTTGAGGAGGAAGAGAGGCTCCGTGCTTCTTTGGGCCTTGGTATAATCCAGTTCATTACACCTTTATTCTTTTTATTCATGTCCTGACCCTCTCTTTCATTTTACCGCAGGGACTACCTCAATTCAGGTTATTCCAAGTGCAGTGCTGATCTCGAGTGGCGACGCAGCAGAACTTTTAGAGCTAGCTACCGTCGCCACGGCCCTCCCAAAGTCACCGCAAGAGGCTTTGCTAAAGCAGTCGATGATGGATGCCATAGCGGCTCCAGAGGCAGGGCTTGGTTCGGACGACGACGTTCCTTTGTCAGAAGTCTTGAGAAGATCATTTCTCACTGCTCAGACCGAAAGGAAGCGTAGGAAGCATGCGGAAAGGGAACACGATGCTGGTTTGGCCATATGTGCTGGCTCAAGAAGCATTCCGCTTGCTGACACTCCTTCGGCGGATGTTCCCTCTACCCTGTCTGCCGCTCGTAGACAGGTTGCACACGCAGCTCGGGAAAAAACTGAAAAGCTGCTCCAAGGTAATGCAATGCCTAGTATTTTACTAGAACTTGATCCTCGAATTTTGACATATGCATTTTCTGCAGGGCCAAGTCTTGGCGATGGGATAACAGGTGAAACTCTGGCGGTTATAGTGCCTGAAGTTGCTACTCTCTCTCGGGAATCTGGGACCGTCCAGACCGCTGCTTTTTCTCCCTGCGGCTCCTTGGTATCGGCGGGCGTTGCAAGCGTTACGACGGCTGTTTACGCCGAAGGCCGGGAAGACAAACGTCCTGCCTGAATTTGGGGGCAGATGCTATTTGGTTTTATCCGTCCTGTTAGTGTATATGCCCTAGAGGCCATTACTGTATCATACTAGCTTGTATATTACTTAATGGAAGCTTGGGATATTCACAGTTGTATATACAATCTTGCTCGAAATGGTAGTATGCTACTTGGTTTGTCTCTGCTTTAATATGTGCATGTGTTTCTTTTAGCATATTGCTGGTATACATATTAGTAGAGCCCTTAGGATCTTTGCTTGATTACCAGCGTTGTGATGGCGCTCGCACTCGTGGGAGCTGGGTAATCTATAAGCACATCCTTATACAGGTCCCTGGTCGTTGGACTATCGAGACAGGGCATCGATACTCCGGAGTAGACTAGCGTATGCGCTTCTCATCCCAGTGTGGGAGACGGTCTGTCCCACAGCCGTTAGTACGTCGTACTTGGGATAGTATGCGGGTGCTCGTTAGGTTACGAGTACACTGGACAGGACTCGTCGGGAACTGTTGGTTGGTAATATACCTATCGTCAGTTATCAGTTCCCAGGTGACATGAGTACAGCTTAGTCCGCTGACTTGACACTGTCACTTCGCCTCGAGTGTGTTCCCACTGCACTTTGATTACTACCCTACCACGGCTCAAAGGAGCTGTGCAAACAGGTAGTTTTTGGGTGCAGTCCCGAAGCACTTGGAGGCAGTGACGGTTAGACAGGATTCGTCTCTCCCGGTATTGGGGGTTGACATCGCGCTGTGTCTAGGAGAGCCATTACACGAGTAGTCCCTGGCCAGGGCAAGCGAGATATACTGGTAGGTTTCCAGTGTTATCTCAGGGTGTTCTGGGCTACACTCCGACACGACTTGTACCGCTATTAGGGGACTGACGTTCACCGCCCCCCTAGGCCCGCCATGCGATGTATCAGACGAACAGACCGGACTGTACGGAGACTGTCACATACAGGCTCAGTAGGGGTGCAGATGGGGTTCACCTCGTCAGTCTTCTTATCGACATCTACCTGGGGACCGTTACGTACAGCTAGTGCCGCTTGCGGTCTGTGGTTAAACCCACTGCCAGCGTAGTGTCGAGTCTTTAGAGTCCCACACAGAGAGCTATTCGCCTTTAGGCAAAACGAGTAGAGGTCGCATGGTTTTGCGACAGGGTTCGTTCGCATCCGCGCACTTGTGCACGTTTGCTGTCCGGACAGTTTATACTAGCGGGCTTTGGTTTAAGCCGGATCCTAGTATATGATTTGAGATTGGTTTTTCTCGTTGTGTTCGTGTTCCTCGGATCACGAATGCGGGTGCGTATGCACAGTTGCTTGAGATTGGGGGAGAGGACCTTGTTTAGGGTTAATGGCTTTTGTCATTTTATTAACCCTATTGTTTTTGTGTGGATTATTGTTAATTGATAATTAGCTTAATTATTGTGCATGGTTGTTGTTGACAATTTGACTTCATTGACTTGTTGACCATGTTGACAACTTGACCATAATCATTTCATTTGGAAGATGCTCTTTGATCTTTGCAAAAATGAAATGATAATGGTCAATTCATGATTTATCATGACAATTTTCAAGCTAATTATCTAATTAAAATTATCCTCACATATTAGTGAGAATGGCTCACTATTATTTCATTCTATCATTTTCTTTTCTCTCTCTTGCTCATCCTCTCCCTCAAGCTCTCTCCCTCTCATGTGTTGAGAAACAAAAAGCTTGAGAAAAACCCTCTCTTGATCTTCTCTACTCACTTCTAGGGTTCAAGTCTTAGCATTTCTTGCACTCTAGTTACTCCTAGCTTGGAGTTGAAGCTAAAGGTGGTGGCTTTCGGGTGGATCCTTCTTTGACGGGAGAAGACAAGCAAGGTGATCCTTTTCTACCATACCTAGGAGCAAGGAGAGAAGGACTAAAGACCAAAGGTATAACCTTTCATCACTTAGCTACTTTGTAGTTAGGGTTAGCTAGTTTAAGTTTAGCAAAGATCCTCACAAGCATAGTCCATGTTGCCTAAGTCATTAAAAATCCGATTTTTATTATGTTTTCCGCCTCCCGTAAGCACCGGGATGGGCAACACGGACTTACAGTGGTATCAGAGCCTAACTAAACTCAAACTAGCTAGGTAGTAAAGTGTAGCGAAGTTTCGAAACCGAAAAATCCAAAAACCGAACTTTGAAAAACCCTAGTTTCTGTTGAAATATTTTCTGCTCAAAATAGAAAACTTTATATTTGTAAATTCATCTCAGGGTTTGTTAAAAACACCCACGAAAAACGAGACAGAGAATCATCCAAACCGCCGCGCTTCCGCCGCACAAGGTAGGCTCGTGCCGCGGAAGCGCCGCGGTTTTATGTCTTCACTGCATCGTTTTTCGTGCAGTGTCTTTCTGTATTGTTTTTGGGATTTTTAGGATATATATTATATGCCCAGATTTTCCAGAACTAAAATTTGCTTTTGCGGGCCTATAAATCCGTATTTTTCGGAACTTCACTACGCTTTAACTACATCGGTTATATCTGTAATGCTTGCATGTATTGAACGTCGGCTAATCGCTATAAGACGATTAGTCGGGGTTATACATGATCTGTGTTTGTTGTTGGTTTGTGGATATGAATGGATTGGATTGTCGCGGGTGAATAGCCGGGTTGGATGTGAGATGAGCGTTGTTTTTCTTTCATTCATTTGTAACATGTAAATTGATGTAATAATATTCTTTGTATGGCCGCACAACCGGGTCGGGGTTGTAGCCGTCATTGTATAATTCTTTTTACTGTTTTTGCTCCTAGGATAGACCCATGGAGGGGGTGCACAAACTACCGGGTACTCGAAGTGCCGAGTGGCCTACTCACGGTGGTGAGGGAGGTTGCTTCGCTTCGGGTGCTTGGCGGGTAGTTTGCCGCACCCGTAGGGGTCTTGGGTGGGGTATTGGCTATTCACCGCGACCGTGTAATCCGCTTTGCGTTGCAGGCTCGAACGCATTGCGGATTCCTAGTATATCCAATGTATTCATCTGTGATCTGTAATGTCTATCATTGCTATATATTTATATATAATAACTATTTAGGCGTTGCTTATGTTTTACAGCCGCGCTAGCCCAGCCCCCGCTCTGTCGTTAGTTAAGTAACCTAACGGGTGATGACGGGGCCCCGTGGCGAATGCGAATGGCATAAGCGTACGTCATATTTTGGTTGTTTTCTGCAATGGTAGGATTAAATGATGGGACGCATTAAAAGAACTAATGCAAGAAATAAACCAAGTAAAAGTCGATTGGAACACTTTGAAAACCACTCGGTTCTTTTCAAAACTAAACTTTTAAACGCGGAGCTTGAACCACTCCTTTTAAAAGCTATCTCGTTCCATCGATTATATCAAGTTCACTACGTTCACGGTTTCGCCAAAACCATCCGTAGCCCTCCATCATTTCGGTTAAATATTCGGTAGTATTCAAGCTATGTATTTTGACCTCACGCCAAGGCATAGTGATTGGTAGCTACCGGATATTTATCCGTTGCATAGATAGAATGCGTTGATTTGAGACAGTCGTACTGCCGTTTTGGCCTACGTCAAGGGTAGGTACGGGTGGGTTCAAATTAACCAGGATAATGATGGGAAGAACTTGACATGTGACTTATGACATTTTGACCTCACGCCAAGGTCATAAGAGCATGGGGCAAAAATCCACATCGGGAGTTTCATAAGTACTGAAACTTGCTAGCGTTGCATACCATTTGGAGTGTGATAATTCTGGTAGGATTCCTTCGGTTTTATCACGCGATGATATTTGGATCCCGATCCTACTGTGAGTATATGCTACTCCTCGGGAAAACTCTCACTTAACGATCAATGCTATAAACCTAGTAGGTGCCTAGAAAGGTGTTAGCGGGGCTACGCCCACAGGGAAAAGAGGTTACTTAATTAAGGAACTTCGCGAAAGCGTTGGAAAACCTCCCTCGAAGTACCGACACTGGCCTGGCTGAACGGTTAAGCAAGTATTGTACGGTGAGAATGATCCCGGCTAATCCTTTTCTTTATGGTTTGAGAAGGGATTCGAGAGACAGTGGGAGCCATCCAGTTTAGACAAACTAAAAACCACTCTAAACTTGCAAGAGCATCATGCTAAAGTGTTTCTTTTCTCTCTCCTAATTGCAGCGACCATTCAAGATGACCGGACTTAAGTTACTATTAGATAAAAACATATTGACAGGGCCAAACTACAAAGATTGGCTCAGGAATGTCAAGATGGCTATCACTTATGACAAGCTGGGGTATATACTTACCACCAAAGCTCCCCCTGTCCCAGGTCCCACCTCCAGCGTCGCGGATGTAGAAATCCGTAAGACATGGGAGATAGATTGCGCGAGGGCCAGATGCCTCGTACTAGCCTCGATGGACAACGACCATCAGAGGAGGCACGAGAATATGGACCTAGAGTCCATATTTCTCCATACAAAAGAACTGTATGGAGAGCAGTCTCGTATCGCAAGATACGAAGTGTCGAAGAAGCTCTTTTCGGCAAGGTTGGCCGTCGGATCATCGGTAGCGGACCACGTGCTTAAGATGATCGGCTACATAGAGGAGCTCGCGGACCTTGGGACCACGTTGGAGAATGAACTCTATACTGATCTGATTCTCCAGTCCCTTCCTTCCACTTACGCCCAGTTTATTCTTAACTTCAACATGCAAGGAAAGGAGGTTGAACTTGCCGAGCTTCTGAACATGTTGAGGACTGCTGAGGGCACCCTACAGAAGGGTAGGGAGACATCCACTTTGTTTGTAGGAGGATCTTCCTCTTCTAGGTCCAGGGCGAAAGCCAAGGGCAAGAAGAAGAAAGCCCCCGCCAAACCAAGAGGCGGTGTCGGTAAAGTGGATACGAAGGGAAAGGGTAAAGCAACAAAGGTAGCGGGGAAGCTGGTGGGGAAGGAAGAATGCTTCTATTGTCACAAAAGTGGCCACTGGAAACAAGATTGCAAGGCTTGGAAAGCCAGAACACAGGATTTGAAGCGAGTTGCAGCTTCAGCTTCAGGTGTGTATGTTATTGAAAACTGTCTATCAATAAACTCTACATCCTGGGTATTGGATACCGGATCAGGATCTCATATCTGTAATTCTTTGCAGGCGTTGAGAAAGCGTAGAGTTTTGAAGGCAGGTGACATGACCCTCAGAGTTGCGAACGGTGCTAGCATGGATGCAGAGGCCGTGGGGGACTATCACCTGGGATTATCAGATGGACACTTTTTGGTTTTGCGTAGTTGTTATTATGTACCAAATGCAACCTGTAATATCATTTCTGTATCTTTATTATCTAAAGAAGGTTATGAATTTGCATTTGTAAGTAATGTAGTGAACATTCACCTTAATCAAGTTTTGATTGGGTCAGGTACATTAAACAACGGTATTTACGTTTTAAACCAACCACAGGTTTTCAATATCCAGAATACACATAAAAGAAAGTCTCCAGATATTAATAAAACTTTCTTATGGCATTGTAGACTGGGTCACATCAACGAGAGAAGATTGACTAAGTTACATACTGAAGGATATTTAGATTCGTTCGATTATCAATCGTATGCAACTTGTCAATCCTGTCTCAAAGGAAAGATGACAAAGGCTCCGTTTTCTGGACACGGAGAAAGAGCGAGCGAGCTCTTGGGACTCGTACACAGCGACGTGTGCGGTCCAATGTCTACACATGCGCGAAGCGGTTTTTCTTACTTCATAACTTTTACGGATGATTTCTCAAGATTCGGACATGTCTTCTTAATAAAACATAAATCCGAAGCTTTTGATAAGTTCCAGGAATATAAGAATGAAGTAGAAAAACAGACCGGCAAAAGTATCAAGATCCTAAGATCGGATCGAGGAGGAGAATACTTAAGTGCCGAATTCCTGAATTACTTAAAAGAGAATGGAATTCTCTCTCAGCTTACTCCTCCATACACCCCGCAACATAACGGTGTATCGGAGAGACGGAACCGAACCCTATTGGATATGGTACGGTCCATGATGAGTAATGCTGAGTTACCGCGATCTTTCTGGGGATATGCGCTAGAAACAGCTGCATATCTTTTGAACCGTGTTCCCACTAAGACTGTGCCTACCACACCATATGAGTTATGGAGTGGGAAGAAACCCTATCTTCAATACTTGAAGATTTGGGGATGTCCAGCTTATGTCAAAAAGCAGCATACGGACAAGCTCGAGGCACGCTCAGTGCTGTGCAAGTTTGTGGGATACCCAAAGAACTCCAGGGGGTATCTTTTCTATTACGCAGAGGAACAAAAAGTCCTTGTTTCTCGCAATGCCCACTTTCTGGAACATCAGTTTTTAGAAAAAGAAATAAGTGGGAGCGCAATAGAACTGGAAGAAATTCCAGAACCACAAACTACTACTGAAAGTTTAGTGGAACCAGAAGGTTCAAAAGAACAGGACATTCCTATGCCACTCCGCAGGAGTAGTAGGCAGTCTCATCCGCCCGAGAGATACTACGGTTTTCTCATTGACGGGGATAGAGAAGACTGCATCCTGGATTGTGATGAGCCTACTAGCTTCCAGCAAGCCATTCAGAGCGTCGACTCGGTAAAATGGCTGGATGCAATGCGGACCGAGATGGAGTCCATGTACACCAACAAGGTATGGACGTTGGACATTGCTCCAGACGGGGTAAAACCCGTAGGATGCAAGTGGATCTTCAAAAGGAAGATTGGTGTAGATGGACAGGTTGAGACCTATAAAGCTAGACTGGTAGCGAAGGGTTTTCGTCAGCGACCTGGTTTGGACTATGACGAAACCTTTTCTCCAGTAGCTATGCTGAAATCCATTCGGATCCTTCTTGCCATTGCTGCTTTCCACGATTATGAGATTTGGCAGATGGACGTAAAGACAGCTTTTCTAAATGGTCATTTAGAGGAGTGTGTCTATATGGACCAGCCAGAGGGTTTCATTCAGGGTGGGAGCAGCGGAAAGGTGTGCAAGTTGCTCAAGTCCATTTATGGACTCAAGCAGGCATCGCGGAGTTGGAACATCTGTTTTGATGAGACGGTCAAAGAATTTGGCTTTATCAAAAATCCAGATGAACCATGCATCTATTGTAGATTTGTAGCGAGAACTGTAGTATTCCTCGTTTTATACGTGGATGACATTCTCTTAATAGGAAATGACATTCCTATGCTACAATCTGTCAAGGGGTTCTTGTCACACAGGTTCTCCATGAAAGACCTGGGTGATGCCTCATACATTCTGGGTATCCGGATCTACCGTGACAGATCCAAGAGGATATTAGGACTCTCGCAGTCCAGGTACATCGACACCATACTGAAGAGATTCAGTATGGAAGATTCCAAGCGCGGTAATCTACCGGCTTGTCACGGGATCACCCTCTCCAAAGAGATGTCTCCCAAGACTGATTTGGAGAGGGATCGCATGTCTATTATACCCTACGCTTCTGCGGTAGGCTCTATAATGTATGCGATGTTGTGTACCAGACCGGATGTGGCTTATGCACTGAGTGTGGTAAGCAGGTATCAGTCAAACCCTGGGGAGAAACATTGGATAGCAGTAAAGAACATTCTCAAGTACCTGAGAAGGACTAAGGAGATGTTCTTGGTGTATGGCGGAAAAGACCTGCAGGTTGAGGCCTTTGCTGACTCCAGCTTCCAGAGTGACAAGGATGATTCCAAGTCCATGTCGGGTTTTGTCTTTACCCTCAATGGAGGGGCGGTGTGTTGGAAGAGCTCCAAACAGGAAACCGTTGCTGACTCGACTATGGAAGCGGAATACATCGCTGCATCTGATGCCGCAAAAGAAGCTGTCTGGATGAGGAAGTTCTTGAAAGAACTTCAGGTGGTTCCGTCCATTGTTGACCCAATACCTCTGTATTGCGACAACAATGGGGCTATAGCTTTAGCGAAGGAACCCAGGTCCCATCAGAAATCCAGACACATCTTAAGGCGGTATCACCTGATCAGGGAGATCGTGGATCGCCAGGAGATCGAGGTCCGGAGAGTTGCATCAGAGGATAACACAGCAGATCCATTCACCAAGGCCTTGCCCCAGACTCAGTTCGAGCGGCTGATCGAGATGATAGGTCTTCGATACGCCAGTACATGGCCTTAGTGCAAGTGGGAGATTGTTAGTGTATATGCCCTAGAGGCCATTACTGTATCATACTAGCTTGTATATTACTTAATGGAAGCTTGGGATATTCACAGTTGTATATACAATCTTGCTCGAAATGGTAGTATGCTACTTGGTTTGTCTCTGCTTTAATATGTGCATGTGTTTCTTTTAGCATATTGCTGGTATACATATTAGTAGAGCCCTTAGGATCTTTGCTTGATTACCAGCGTTGTGATGGCGCTCGCACTCGTGGGAGCTGGGTAATCTATAAGCACATCCTTATACAGGTCCCTGGTCGTTGGACTATCGAGACAGGGCATCGATACTCCGGAGTAGACTAGCGTATGCGCTTCTCATCCCAGTGTGGGAGACGGTCTGTCCCACAGCCGTTAGTACGTCGTACTTGGGATAGTATGCGGGTGCTCGTTAGGTTACGAGTACACTGGACAGGACTCGTCGGGAACTGTTGGTTGGTAATATACCTATCGTCAGTTATCAGTTCCCAGGTGACATGAGTACAGCTTAGTCCGCTGACTTGACACTGTCACTTCGCCTCGAGTGTGTTCCCACTGCACTTTGATTACTACCCTACCACGGCTCAAAGGAGCTGTGCAAACAGGTAGTTTTTGGGTGCAGTCCCGAAGCACTTGGAGGCAGTGACGGTTAGACAGGATTCGTCTCTCCCGGTATTGGGGGTTGACATCGCGCTGTGTCTAGGAGAGCCATTACACGAGTAGTCCCTGGCCAGGGCAAGCGAGATATACTGGTAGGTTTCCAGTGTTATCTCAGGGTGTTCTGGGCTACACTCCGACACGACTTGTACCGCTATTAGGGGACTGACGTTCACCGCCCCCCTAGGCCCGCCATGCGATGTATCAGACGAACAGACCGGACTGTACGGAGACTGTCACATACAGGCTCAGTAGGGGTGCAGATGGGGTTCACCTCGTCAGTCTTCTTATCGACATCTACCTGGGGACCGTTACGTACAGCTAGTGCCGCTTGCGGTCTGTGGTTAAACCCACTGCCAGCGTAGTGTCGAGTCTTTAGAGTCCCACACAGAGAGCTATTCGCCTTTAGGCAAAACGAGTAGAGGTCGCATGGTTTTGCGACAGGGTTCGTTCGCATCCGCGCACTTGTGCACGTTTGCTGTCCGGACAGTTTATACTAGCGGGCTTTGGTTTAAGCCGGATCCTAGTATATGATTTGAGATTGGTTTTTCTCGTTGTGTTCGTGTTCCTCGGATCACGAATGCGGGTGCGTATGCACAGTTGCTTGAGATTGGGGGAGAGGACCTTGTTTAGGGTTAATGGCTTTTGTCATTTTATTAACCCTATTGTTTTTGTGTGGATTATTGTTAATTGATAATTAGCTTAATTATTGTGCATGGTTGTTGTTGACAATTTGACTTCATTGACTTGTTGACCATGTTGACAACTTGACCATAATCATTTCATTTGGAAGATGCTCTTTGATCTTTGCAAAAATGAAATGATAATGGTCAATTCATGATTTATCATGACAATTTTCAAGCTAATTATCTAATTAAAATTATCCTCACATATTAGTGAGAATGGCTCACTATTATTTCATTCTATCATTTTCTTTTCTCTCTCTTGCTCATCCTCTCCCTCAAGCTCTCTCCCTCTCATGTGTTGAGAAACAAAAAGCTTGAGAAAAACCCTCTCTTGATCTTCTCTACTCACTTCTAGGGTTCAAGTCTTAGCATTTCTTGCACTCTAGTTACTCCTAGCTTGGAGTTGAAGCTAAAGGTGGTGGCTTTCGGGTGGATCCTTCTTTGACGGGAGAAGACAAGCAAGGTGATCCTTTTCTACCATACCTAGGAGCAAGGAGAGAAGGACTAAAGACCAAAGGTATAACCTTTCATCACTTAGCTACTTTGTAGTTAGGGTTAGCTAGTTTAAGTTTAGCAAAGATCCTCACAAGCATAGTCCATGTTGCCTAAGTCATTAAAAATCCGATTTTTATTATGTTTTCCGCCTCCCGTAAGCACCGGGATGGGCAACACGGACTTACACGTCCACCTCTCCGATGATGCCAAGTTGATTTATGGCACCATTTATCGGAGGTCTAGACGGATGCGGCCGATGTAGCAGATTTCGTCAGATTCCCCCTCATTGTGAGGGGTTTTTGATTGTGGGGACGCTCTTCCCTGCAGGCGCAAGCCCCTGCAGTTAATTACGCTACCGCATCGCGGTAACCACTTTCTCCTTTTCCAGATGGTCACTTCGTATCGTGTGTGTTTGTTTTGTTTTTGGTTGCCCGTGGATTGTATACGGAGACTAATTTATGTTGTCGCCCGTAGGGCGTGGATTAGTCCAAATCCGTATTTTTTTAGATTTGGTTTTGGGTTGGGTTTAAGGATTGTTAATCTCATTTGAGACTAAGATCAACTTAAACGTTTGTTAAGGACACGTTAGTCTAATTTTAGACTAAGATCTACTTAACATGATCATTTAGATCCAACAGAAGAGCATTTGGGCTCTATTGTTTTAGTTTAGGGACATTGCGGTCCATAAGTTTAAGGACGTCATAGTCCATGACAGTTTAAAGACGTCATAGTCTGTGTGGTTTTGATTTAACCGTTTGGGGATGTACCAAAAGTTATTGGTTATTGGGACCCTCCATCTCTCTGAAGACGTTGAAGAATTACAACGACATATATCAGAGGTATGAAGAGATGTACCCTTGAACCAATGTTGGTTGGGAGATCTGTAGTCAAGTTTGGGACTAAGATCAGTTAACAAGATTTATGAGTATATGGGCTCAATTAATCTGAATCAGGGGGCCTGTGGCCAACTTGGGCTCAGCCCACTCAGTCAAAATGTTGGACATTTAATTAGGCTCAGTCCTTTTTTATTTGACAATACTGAGCATTGGTTTTGGGTTCTGACAACCTTTTTGTTTTTTATTGAGTGTTGAACACTTATTATGGCTCTGGGGTTTTATTAAAAGAACAGTTTATGTTCTCTCAGCGCACATGTAAGGAGCACATGATGCTCTTGGTGCTGAGCGCCAGACTTGGAGCGCTAAGACGCTTCCTATAAGATAGCGCACACGTGAGGAGCATGCGGCGCGCTTGGCGCTGAGCGCCAGTTAATGAGTGCAGAGCGCTTCTTGTGAGATAGCGCATATGTGAGGAGCACATGGCGTGCTTGGCGCCGAGCGTCAGTTAATGAGTGCAGAACGCTCCTTTTGAGATAGCGCACACATTAGGAGCACGTGGCGCGCTTGGCGCTGAGCGCCAGTTAATGAGTGCAGGGCGCTCCTTGTGAGATAGCGCACACGTGAGGAGCACGTGGCGCACTTGGCGCTGAGCGCCAGTTAATGAGTGCAGAGCACTCCTTGTGAGATAGCGCACACGTGAAGAGCACGTGGCGCGCTTGTCGCTGAGCACCAGTTAATGAGTGCAGAGCGCTCCTTGTGAGATAGCACACACGTGAGAAGCACGTGGCGCGCTTGTCGCTGCTATGCTAGAAACCGATGAATGGCTTTCGTCTTGTTTGTGGCAGTGGACTCAAGTTGAAGCGGAGTTGGCCGCGGTGGTAGATCGCGAGAAGGGATTAAAAGGAGCACGGGGCGGCTTGCTGATTTGTTGAAGATGCCTCCTCCTCAATAACTGTCTTTGTACCCCCTTTTTTTAACTTAAACTTGCGGCTTATGTATAACATGTATTCATTTTGATTCCTTTATGAAATATCTTGTATTCACTTGAATTCATGAATAAAAGTCATATTTTATTTTATATGGACATGTTCGTTTGGCAAATGTGGCCCATAGATAGTCTATCTTGATCTCCTTGCGGGGTATCGATGGCTTAGGAAAATGGTTCAGATCTGCCGCCTAAGGCTTTTCAACTTTACGAGCCGTAAGGGTTTCATGAAGACTTTTCTCCCTACGAGTCGTAAGGACCCCGTAGGTGTATTTTCTCCTTAGGAGTCGTGAGAATTCCTAAGTGCGTTTTCTCTTGAGAGTCATAAGGATCTCACAAGAGAGTTTTCCCCCTTCGGTCAAGCGTAGTATTTTTTCAAGAACCGACCGTTTATTGGCCTAAAGGGTCTATCGCCATGCATATTCATGAGCAAGTAAGCCCCACCTTGGTAGACCTTGTCTATGATATACGGGCCCTTATAGTTTGGCTCGAATTTCCCCCATTTGGCACGATTAGGGATCATAGGTCTTTTTACGATTAGCACGAGTTCGCCTTGGCGGAATGTTCTCGGCCTACTCAATCTTTCGTACGAGCGCGTCATCTTTGCTTTGAAAGCCTCCAGGTTTTGCTGCGCCATGAGCCGGGTTTCATCAAGGGCATCGAGCTCCTCCAGCCGAAGATGAGCATTCTCTTCATCTGTTAGCTTGTAATGAACCGCCACTCGTAGAGAGGGTAGCTCTATTTTCAAGGGAAGTACCACTTCTGCACCGAATACCAATGCATACGGCGTCGTGTTTGTGGCCGTTTTGAACGTGGTTCGATACGCCCAGAGAGCTTCATGCAATCTCTCGTGCCAATCTCTTCTATTCCTGGACACCGTCTTCTTTATGATCTTCGTCAAGGTCTTGTTGAAGGCCTCAGCTAGACCATTAGCCCGGGGATTATAGACCAACGAGTATCTTCAGTCTATGTTATGCTGCTGTGCGAAGCGGCTGATTGTGTGACTTCTGTAGGCCGGCCCGTTATCGGAGATAATCCGTTTTGGAGTGCCCAACCGATAGATGACGTGTGTCTTGAAGAAATGGAGAATATTCTCCGTCTTCACTTCCTTCAGTGGTACTGCTTCTGCCCACTTAGAGGTAATCGGTTGTTGCCAATATGAACCGATGTCCTCTGAATGACGCTGGTTCGATGGGCCTAATTATGTCAGTTCCCCACATTTCGAAGAGCCAGCTAGCTATCGTTGGGTTTAGCAGATTCGGATGCTGGTAGATGAAGTCCCCGTGAATTTGGCACGAGTGGTACTGCTTCGCGTATTCGAGATAGTCTTGGATCATCGTGGGCCAATAGTAGCCCATCCTTTTGATCTTCAGCTTCATCTTTGGTCCGACTTGATGAGAACCGCAGAGTCCGTCGTGAGTTTCTTGGACGACTCTCCTTACTTCTTCAGGTCCTAAGCATCTTAGCCACAGAGAGTCTAATGATCTCTTATAGAAAGTATCATCGACGAAGGTGAAAGACAGAGCTCGCTTCACGAGCTGATGTCTTAAGGATGCATCTTCAAGCGTTCGACGGTATCTGAAGTAGTCTATAAAGACTCCTCTCCAATCCTTAGCCTCTTCCTGGTATTTTATTTGGAAGGCCGTTTGCTTGGTCGCTTCTTTTTCTTCGGACGACTCTGGAGATATTTCTGCTGGTGTAAGAACCCAACGGCTTTGCACAACGATCCTCACGTCATTGAGGTTTTCGTCAGCCAGTTCTTTAGCGAGTTTGGCTAATGCATCCGCTTTGCTATTTTCCGCACGCGGTATGCTTTCCAGGGCATAGGCAGGGATTTGAGTCAGCAATCGTTGTACTCTCTCGCCGTATTTCATCAACTCTGGTTTGCATGTTTGATAGTCGCCGTTTACTTGGCTAACGGCCAGTTGGGAGTCTCCGTATATGAGGAGGTTTTCGATTCCCATGTCGACAGCGATCTCAAGACCTGCTATCAAAGCTTCATATTCGGCTTCATTGTTCGTCCTCGGCTCTGTTAAGGAGAAGGCAAAGCGCATTATCCCTCCTTGTGGAGTCACGAAGATAAGGCATACTCCCGATTTGATTATAGGGGTGTTGTGTTGTCGCTTCTTCATGGAAGACGCTCCGTCGAAATAGAGTTCCCATCGGGCATCACTCTCTCCTTTCTCCCCGTTTATTGTGTCAAACGCATGCTCGTCCGGCAACTCGCAATTCAGGGCTGAATCGGCGGGTATTGGGTGCTCAGTGATGAAGTCGGCGATGGCATAGCCTTTCACTGCCTTGAGGGGACGATAAGTTATCGAGAACTCCATAAAAAGCAGGGCCCATTTAGTGAGTCGTCATGTTAGTATGGCTCTTGACATCAAATACTTGAGAGGATCCACTTTTGATATGAGATGGAGCTCATGCGCCAAAGCATAATGTCGAAGCTTCGTTATCGTGAAGATTAACGCCAGGCAGTGTTTTTCAATGGGGGAGTAGTTGTTTTCTGCCCCCAGGAGAACTCGATTCAAATAGTAGAGGGCTCTCTTCTTCCCTTTGTCATTCTCCTGTGCCCACAGTGCGCCTAAGGAACCTTCAAGGGCAGTTGTGTACAGAATAAGAGGCTTTCTCTTGACTAGAGCGGTCAGTACTGGCGGGTTCTGTAGGTATTGCTTGATTCCGTCCAGTGCGCTTTGGCATTTGCGATCCCAGACGAAAGGGGTCCCCTTCTTCATTAGGTGACTGTAGGGGCGGGATTTGCTGGAGAGATTTGCTATGAACCGCCGAATATACACAAGCTTCCCTTGGAGATATCGCAGTTTCTTGAGAGTTCTTGGCGGAAGCATTTCCATAATCGCCTTGATCTTTGATGGGTCTATTTCGATGCCCCGATATCGTACGATGAATCCTAGGAATTTGCCGAAGGAGACTCCGAACGCACATTTGAGAGGGTTCATCTTTAGGTTGTATTTCCGTAGGCGCTGAAACACGATTTTCAGATGCCCCTAATGTTCCTCGTGCGATTTGCTCTTAACCACGAGGTCGTCGATATAGCATTCGACAATTTCATGTATGAGGTCATTGAAAATCTTTGTCATGGCCCTCTGATAGGTGGCGCCGACGTTCTTCAGACCGAAATGCATCACTTTGTAGCAGAATATGCCCAGAGGAGTCCGGAAAGCGGTATGCTTCTGCTCCTCGGGATGCATCTTTATTTGATTGTACCCTGACGAGCCTTCCATGAAGGAGAAGACTTCGTGAGTGGACGTGTTGTCTATCATCAGCTCGGTAATCGGTACACGAAAGTCATCCTTCGGACAGGCTTTGTTGAGGTCCCGAAAGTCTACGCAGATGCGCACAGTCCCATTTTTCTTCATCACTGGGACAATGTTGGCGATCCAGTCAGGGTATTGAACCTCTTGGATGAAGCCAGAATCAATTAGCTTCTTGACCTCGGCGTTGATGCTCATTTCAAGTTCAAGCCGCATTCTTCTCGACGCTTGTTTGACCGGCTTGACGTCCGAAGAAATCACCAATTTGTGGACTGCTATTTCTGGATCTAATCCCGGCATTTTGGAATAGTCCCACGCGAAGCAGTCTTCATACTGTATGAGCACGTCTTTTAGCGTAGTTACTTGTTCTTCAGACAACAGCTCACTGATGAACATCGGCCGTGGGTCGTTTGCCGTCCCAAGTCGATTTTCTGAGGTTATCTGCAGCAGTATGTATCCCATCTTCCAGCTCTTTTGGCGCCGGCGGAAATTCCGAGACCAATTCCTCTTCATCCTCGTTTTCAAAGCACCAGGATAGGTCATCCATATTCTCGTGCTCTCCTTTTTCCGACATCGTTATCACGTGACAGGTGCGGGATCGTTTCTAAAACCGATGTTGGTCTGGTTTTTCTTTCGCCCCATACATGGCTTTCGGTTCATGCTTTTGTGTGGGGTTACTCTCCAACTGCTGGATAGAATGAACCTGCCTTGTTGATACTGGTCTTCGACCCAGATCTTGAATGTGAAGCAATCTTCGAGAGGTTGTTCTATCGCTCGGTGATAGGAACAATAATCCGGGTGAGAGACCTCGCCTGCTTGTTCGGGGTGTTTCGGCTCCGGGAGCGTAATTATTTGATGTTTCATGACAAGATCGAATATCTTCCTTGTCTTGTCTTGGGGAAAAGAATATGCTCGACCCATCTTCTTTATAAGAGACGAATCCCGGCTGCTCAATTCTCGATCGCGTGGCTTCTTGAACCTGCTTTGCTGCTGTTGAACGTTTTTTCCGTTCTTCAGTTTGTTTTTGCCTCTGCGTGGGGTCTTCTGTATGACGGGCTGGCGACGAAGAGCATCATCATTCTCCGCAGCCTGCTGAAGGAGGCACTGTTGGGGTCAAAATTTGCACCCTGGTTGACCAAGTCAAAGTCAAAATCAACCCTAAGCCAGGTGAGCCTAAGCCCAGGTCAAGCGGGCCCATGCCCAAGTCGAGCCCGCGGCCAGCCTCCCCATGCCAACATAAAAATCATGTAACAAATAATTTTGATGTAATTTTTTGTGCATGAATGTAAGCAAAATGGACATATAGCCAAATTTTTGTAAAGCCCATACCTCATGTGCAAAAAGAAATAGCACATGAGACATGGGATGAGCAAAATGCCATTTTGTAAAGCCCAATGGGCTATATGTAAATGTGTAATCCTATATAAGGCAACATGATGAAAATATCTAAAAAACTTTTTCTTTCTCCAAAAAAAAAAAAAAAGATCTGTGCTCTTTCTCCTTCCTCAAGGTTCTAAACCTTCTTCTTTCTTTTGAATTAAGTCAAGAGTTTTACTCTTCATTTTCCAAAACTAAATAGTTTTTCACCACAAAACCCACAAAGGGGAGCTTGGATCTTCCATCAGATCTTAAAAAGGGGAGATTTTTAAAATCTCACCCCTCTTGTTATCTAAGAGCCGGCCAACAGAGGAGGAAGAAGGAGACCAATCTCCAAAGACCCCACTTTGGGGAAGATCCAGGGCTCAAGGGGAGAAGCCCCTTCATCAGCATCAAAAATATCTTAAGAGTTTAACTTCTTAAATATATATATATATATATATATATATATACATATAAAATAATAAGTATTTCTTTCTGGGAGTACAACTCCCAGTGCAGGGACCAAGTCCCTTTTGCCGCCCAGTGCCCAAGCGTCCACGTGCTTGGCACGTGAGGCGCTAGCGCCCAAGCGCCCACGTGCCCGGCAAGTGAGGTGATCAGTCGAAAATATTGCAATTTTAACACAGCAATTTCCCTACTATTTGTAATCATCTAAAGGTGTTTGGTATAAATATAGCACATATTAGCAATTTGTCTGCAAAAATACCAAATAACATGTGTTATACATTATAACCCGCATTATAAGGGAAATTGTGTGTTTATTATTGCATACGTGATCTTTTGTATATCAAACACTTGTCTCGAGATTGTGTGCAGGAAATCCTCCAGGTAAAAGAGCCAGAACTGCTAAAATTTCTAATAAAATATGTCAAGTCCAAGACTTGAAATCTTGCAGAAAACAAGAAAGTATAAAACTATTCCAGACATCAGAAAAGTGCCATAAAGCCAACACCAGACAACCTTGAAATTTCCTTGCACTGAGCCCACTAAACGGCCGCGGATCCGCGGCCGAGTCAGGCCGATCCGCCGCGGATCCACGGCCGCGTTGACTCATCGGCGGTTGGTCATTTTCCCAGAGGTCTCCTTTTAACGGCCAAGCTTCTCCAAGATGTTTCGAATTTTGTAGATTTCTCCAGAAGCTTCCCATCAAACAGCCAAGCTTCTTGTGCAAGTTTCATAACCACCAAGCTTCTCATGCAAGCTAGCTAACTACTTTAATCTAGAAATTTCTTCATAACTACCTAGCTTTTTATGCAAGCTTCATAACAACCAAGCTTCCAAGGGAAGCTAGATCTAGCTTCTAGGGGAAGCTAAAGGGGAAAGCTATAAAAAAGGACCTAGGGCTTCATTGAAAAGGTTGTTCATTAATTGAGTGGTTGAATATTGAGCCAAATTTCTACAAGTAGAGTGACATAACTTGTGATCCAATCCAAATCCAAAGCCAAATCAAGATCCATCGAGAAGCGAATCAAGCAAGGAAATGGAGATCCTTTGAAGCAACGCCGACCTTCATCCTAGCAAGAGATCCATGATAATCCACGACTCAAGAAGATCGATGCGAAGCTAATTTCGGTGGATCAGTTACCTCCTCAAATCTTGTAACCTCGAGTTGGGTGAATTGTACCTAATCGTCGATTAATAAAGGTGAATATTGTAAATCTTGCTTTTCTTTACATTCTTGCATTATGAAAATTTATCGATTCTTGATTCATTTTTTTTCATGATGTATGAGTGAAATCTCCGCTTGTATCGGAATCAAGAAAATAGGTAGATGGTGATGATTAAATTCTTGAACGATTCTTAAATCTTATGAGTTTTGTAAACTTTAGGAAATTGAATCATCGAAAACCTAATTTGAGCGAGATCGCTTTCTTGAATGTTTTCGCTCCAAATTAGAGATCAATGATCGGTGATTTAATTTGCTAGAGGCTAGAATTTGAATGATAATCAATGAAAGGACAAGGGATGATGATGAAGAAACCCTAGTTTCTTAAATAGATCCCTAATTCTCATTGATCGTCATCGATCTAGCAACAAATTTTCAATAGATAAGAATTTGTAATAATTAGTATTCATCATCACTATCAATTGGATCGATTCCGACAAGCCTCTTTACAAATCTTGATAATTCAAACAATTTGGGAACATTTCTTGATTCTTGATTTTAGATCTTTACTTTCTTTAAGTTTCTTGAAAATGAAAACTCACAAATCTTGAATCAATTTTATTGCAATTTCTTTTATCTTTTAATTTTCGACTCAACTAAAACAATAACGAGCAAATCGCACTTTCTCAGTGGACGATCCACGTCCACCGACGAAACTACAATAGACACCGTTAATTGATTGCGGTATAAATTTCTTTGGTTGTGAAACATTTTACATACGACACGAAGATATGATCAATCAAATGGCACCGTTGCCGGGGTTAGTGTGCAAATTTGTTCGTTTTTGTAATTTGAGTTGGAAAATTTATTATTCAATCAGTTTTTTAGATCAAAATTCGCAACAAGTGCTTAACAATTTGTTGTGATTCGCTGCAAGGAAATCTGGAATATCTGGAGCGAGAGGAAAAATTTTCACAGCATCACAGAGAGTTCAGTGAGTGAACAGGAGCATTTGCACAAATTTTTGTGCAGTGATCTCTTCATCGCGCGGCGGAACCGCAGTCTTTGGAGCCTTATTGCGGCGGATCCGCGACGGGAAAGTTGATTCCCTGTTCCAAACTTCTCAGGTATATCTCTGTCTTTCTTATCTCCTCCCTGCTCTGTCCATTAACCAATTTCTACAGGATTCTTTGCAAAAATTCGCAGCGCTGCATAAAGAAAAAATTGTGCGTGTTTGATCTTGGTTGTTTGCATTTTTAACACGGAAATTAAGGGGCAAAGACCAAATTCAGATTAGGTGGGGAGTTCATTACCCTTCCTAAGCCCCAAAAATCACAAACTTGCATCCACATCACACTCATTAACTAAAAAATATCTAGACAAGACTCTAAGGACCGTCGCGCTCACTTAGGATAGAAGGAGGTCGTGGGTAATTTATTTCTTATCCGCGTTTGTTTTGTGGTGTCTAAGACAAGTGTGTCTAAGGCAAGTGGTTGCTTAATTAGGCCCACTACTTATGTAGTGGAGAACCTCCCACTTACCTGCTACTTACTGGCCACAGAAGGGGCAAAGAGGCAGTAGAGGATTTATCTTGCGACTTGTCTTCTGGAAGTCTAGGAGCGGTCTAGAGACTTGACCTAGGTGACCACTAGATTTAGGGTTGCTTGTGCTTTGTTTGTGTGAATTTTTCAAAAATCCGTAATTTTTTTTTCAAAACAAACACCAAACTCATCTTTTCCTTAATTATCACTTTACGCTGCCACTTGTGCTAAACCATTTAGTGCATGCTCGGCTGGACACAGGATTCTAGTGCCCGTCTTGTCCGCGTTTCTCCTATCGACTCCGAAGTCGGTATTTCTACGTCTACTTTTTCTTCACCCACTACCACACCCACTTCGATGGACGGTTCTCCATCGAATTTCTTTAACACTACTCTGCCACCGCCCGCAGGTGCGCAGAATCCACCCCGCATCTCTCTCCAAGAGAGATATTACCCTATGCGAGGTCCTCTTTCGACCTGTCTCACCATTCCACCAGCCAATGGGGACAATTTTGAAATCAAACCACAATACATTAATCTTCTACCAAAATATCACGGTCTCGAGTCTGAAGACGCTTACGTCTTTATTACCAAATTTGAAAATGTATGCACTATGATGGGTACTTCACAGTTTTCTGTGGATGCTATGAGATTACGTTTTCTTCCATTCACTTTGTGCGATATAGCCGAGAAGTGGCTTTATAACACAGCCGCACATTCTATTTCGAACTGGGGAGAATTCATAACAGCTTTACTTAAAAAATTCTACCCCAATCATAAAACAGCTCGAGTCCGCAGCAAAATAAATCAATTTACCCAGCTTCCAAATGAACCATTCTCGAAGTATTTTGAATGCTTCAAGGATCTATTAGTTCAATGTCCTCATCACGGAATCCCTAGATGGGATCTGTGCAGAATTATATATGAGGGCATTAATCCTACAACAAAACAGAACCTTGAATCCATGTGTCAAGGCACCTTCATGAATAAAGATGATGGTGAAGCCTAGAGATTTTTAGAAAATTTCGCTGAAAAATCTTTACAGTGGGAGAGTATAAACCAGTCATCGTCTAGGGGTGGCATTCACCAAATTGATGTTTCCATAGGAGTTAGAGCTGAAATGGCAGCAATGCAAAAGAAACTCGAAGTTATGAAACATAAATTTTTAGCAGCCTCCCTAAATCAGATGTCACTCCCTAAAACTGTCTGTGGATGCTATTCTGATCCATCACATCTTACGTAAGAATGTCCATTGAATTCTCCGTTTCAAGGTCAAGAGCATACCGATGCTGCTTTCCAATAAAGACCTAGAAATGATTCGTATTCTTTCACTTATAATCAGGGTTGGAGGAATCACCTTAATTTTGCTTGGAACCAATCACAAACTCAAAACACGGTTCCAAACCAAAATAATTTTCAAAGGGGTCCTCCACCACAACAGCAACCACTTCAAATAAGTCAGCACCCCTACCAATCACAAAATTTTCAAAATCCGGTCAACACGCCTGCACCATATAACAATTCTTTACAAGTGACCGGTACTGATAACTCCTCTCCACTCGAACAAACCATGAATTTGCTTCTGACAAATATCATGCAAGTTTCGGCTGAGATGAAGTCTTCCGTCGATAAAATCCAGAAAAACTCTGACTCCCAAAGTGAGAGTATTAAATCGATGGAAGCACAAATTGCCCGTATAAATACCGAATTGAGTGCTAGAGAGAAAGGGAAACTTCCAGCTCAACCCCTACCAAATCCTGGCTATTCACATCATGTGAACGCTATCACCACGTTGAGATCTGGAAGAGTGCTTGATAACCATGTCGCTGAAGAGATTGATAATAATGAAGAATCTATCGATGATACCCCGGCTGAGACTTTTCCTTCCACTTCTACTTCTACTTCTGATCCCAGTTCATCTAACCCACCATTTTCTCCCGAGCCTATTCTCCGTTTTCCTCAAGGCTCGACACCTCAGCATACCTCTTCTAGTCCACCAAAGACGATCCCCACTCCTATTCTGGGTTCTTTCCTACCCATACGATCTTCTCCAATGTTGGACCCCGCTCTTATAGCTAAAGCTCCTTATCCGAACCGGTTAAGGGGAAACAGACCAAGTCCGCAAATGAAGAAGATCACTGAAATCTTTAAACAGGTTAACATCAATATCCCTATCTTAGATGCTATACAACAAGTTCCGGCTTATGCGAAAATTCTCAAGGACTTGTGCACTAGGAAGAGGAAGACTCAAGTGCCAAAAAAGGTGTTCATGTCGAGCTCTGTAGACACAGCTTTTCCCCAACAATTACCTAGAAAACATAAGGATCCTGGCTGTCCTACAATTTCTATTTTTATTGGGGGTAAACACATTAACCGTGCTCTACTTGACCTTGGCGCAAGTGTTAACCTACTTCCTTACTCGGTTTATGAGCAGTTAGGAATTGGAGGGTTGAAACCAGCTCACTGCACTCTCCAGATGGCCGACCGATCAATCACCAAATCTATGGGTGAGCTGGAGGATGTGTTAATAAAAATCGGGGAATTTGTATTCCCTGTGGACTTTATTGTTCTTGATACACAGCCTGTAGTGAACCCACGAAATCAAATTCCGGTGATCCTTGGTCGCCCCTTTTTGGCCACATCCAATGCTATAATCAAATGTCGTAACGGTTCTATGACCCTATCCTTCGGGAAGATGTTAATTGAGCTGAACATTTACAAGTTGGGAAGTGTACCCTCTGAACCTTCTGCTCAGGTCTGTTCTGTCGAATTAATGGATGTCGACAGCAGCGAATTTGATCAGACTCATGATACTGATCTAGACTCTTTTCATATGTTGTTGTTTGACCCAACTATGTATTATACACATACGGACTTTTCCACCGAGTTGTCCGGGTCAATAACTAACACTGATTATGAACCGTTTTTGGAGTCTGAAGATCACCCCACGCTTTTTGATGACATTATTCTTCGGGGTATCGATGAGAATTTTGAGGAAATTTTCGCGGATAAACCCGCATTTTTAAAAGACACGGGTGTTGAGATTAATCCACCTCAAAACAAAGAAATTGAACCTCCACTCCTTCTTCTGGACTATAAAGAGAATGAGAGTAATCCATCATAATCACTGTGTCGTCTCTCCAAACTGAGACGCAAACACATTCTATTCCACCACTTACCTTTTCCCCACTTCTTCCTGGCTCCTTATAACATGTTCTTCCACCAACCGGTGCACTATACCGATAAAATCTTTGAATGGTTGGTGTTAACTTTTGGTCCTTGCAAAGCTTTGTAGGGTTACTAGGCACTAGAACAAGGTTCTACAAGGCATCAACCATGCCAAAATCAAATTTTTCATGTGCCGAACAACCATAACCAAGAACTTAGACTAGAGATTAGGCGAATCAAAGAGAGTAAACAACTTTACTTCTAAGAGTTTGGGATTACAACCTTTGTAGTCCGGTCCTTCACTTCTAAAGCTCCGTGTTGAAGGTCCCTTCGCTGCGATCATCGAGTACCCGGACTCTAAAGAAGCTCCATGAAGAAAAAGATGCAAGCTTGCTTCCGATCTTAAATAACAAAGATGATTTACCTTGAATAAACTCAAACCCAAACTCTTACTTTGCTAATCTAGTATTAGCAAAGCAAACACCCTAATCTAAGTGGCAAGAATAGATGAGAATGATGAAGTAGGAATTTAGCTCTCATTTGTTTTCAATTTCTCACTCATTTTCATCACACATGAAAAAGCTAGAAAGCTTTTCATCAAAAGAAGAAGGAAGAAGAAGAAGAATCTCTTTTGTGATGAATAATGAAACTTGTGTGTGAGGTTAGAAATGCAACCATAGGTTAAGAATGAAGACTTAACCCATGTAGAGAATTAATCATGGTGAAGGGTTTGGGTTTGGTTAATAAATATCTATGAAAATATCTTTACAAAATATCTTTGCTTAAAAACAAAAACAAAGCTTCTAGAAGCTTCAAGAAAGCTTAACCCTAATCCAAACCCTAACCATGTTTAATCTCCACAAAACATGTTGCATTTGTAACCTTAACATGTTACAATATTATATATCACATATATAATATATTTTGTAACAAAATAAAATAATACAATTAACATATATCACATATATATCAATGTATTACCCGAGTGAGAAAAAGAATCTTTAAGTGAGCTTATATTAGTTAATGTAATTTAATATATCAAATATATAATTATACATTAAATTATCGAATCAACACTTGATCCGATAATCCGGCTATTTCACAAATAACCGACTAATATAATCTGTATCAGTTCATCGAATCAACACTTGATCCGATGACCCGGCTATATCACATATACCCGGCCGATATCTCATATCGCGAGAATCTAATACGGTATCGCATACACGTATTATTCTCGGTCCCGCACATATCACATATGTGCTCCTACTCCGTTTTGCCTGAGCCAGGAAACCTCTGTGTAGGACTCTAAAGAATCGTCAATACGCCGGCAGTAGGTGATGATCATATCAAACACCCACAAGCTGCAAGCGGTCAGCTAAACGTAACAGCCACCCAGGTATTGAGCGATCAGAAGATCAACAAGCAAGCCTGTACATTCTCCTGCGAATCCAATCAGTAACACTCCCGTACAGTCCGGTCTCTTCGTCTGATATGTCGTATATCTCGCCTAGGGGTGGTAAACGTCATACCCCAGCAGCTTGATAAGTCATGTCGATATGAGGTCTATAACAGTTCAAGAAACTACTGATAACACTTACCAGTAAATCTCAGCATCCCTGACCAGGGATTTCCAGTTATAGCCAATCGAACACAGCGCAACATCAACTCCCTATACCGGGAGAGACGAAACCCCTCCTATCGCTCATTGCCTCCATGTGATTCGGGACTGTACCCAAAAGCCACCTTTTTGCATGCCCTCTTGGACGTGGTATGATGGAAATCAAAGCACAGTGGGAATCACACAAGACTCTATGACGATCTCGGGTCTACAGACTAACCTGTACCAGTGTCACCAGAGAACTGCCATCTGACGTGAGGTATAATACCATCTGGGAGTTCTCGGCGAGTCCGTCCAGTGTACCCAGTCTCCACTGAGCACCCGCATACCTTCTCTGATGTCAAACACCAATGGATATGGGATCATCCATCGGCCATCATATGGGTCGAGAAGCGTATACGCTAGTCATTCTGGTATATCGATGCCCTGTCTCGATACACCTACGACTAGGAACAGTTGAAGGATGTACTTAACGACTACTCTGTCCCCACTAGTATGATCTGCATCATAGTCCTGGTAGTCAACTACTCATCCTAAGGGCTTTATCAACATGTAATATAGAGACAATCAGAGTACATGTTAAGATAAAGGGCAACCAGATAGCATACTATCATGTCGAGCAAGAAAGTCTTCCCTATATATGTCCAAGCATCCACTACAATATACAACGTATGTACAGTAATGGCCTCTAGGGCATACATATAAATAACAAGCTTGGCATTGACCAGTAATTTTGACCCCCTCTTGTGATTTTCAAAGCTTAACACTGTCTAACTCAAGTTTGGGGGGGTATAATCTGGCTCTTGAAAATAAATTTTTTTACTTAAGATTGTGAGCCAAAAATAAGTTTGGGGGAGGATTTTCACGATCATATTTATTTCCCCCGTTAATAAATTTCCTTCCAAACTTACAGGTTTTTGTGATCCAGCGGATGACAACAGTGAGGACACTGTTGAAAACAAGTTTGGGGGAGGTTTGTGCTTATTTGCGCATCATTTGTATCATACTTTGCATAAGCACAAAACATAAAAAAAAAATTCAAAAGATAAAAATATTTAATATTTAATAATAAAAGATTATATAGTGAAAAATTACATCCAAAAGATTGGAAAAATTTAAGATAACCAAGAAAATTAGAAGTATTCTTAAACGAACTAGTAATAAGTAGTCATGAGCCGTTGTCCCAAGGGTTAGTAAGATGAAAGAAGTCACTAATCTGAGGATAAAAATAAGTCTGAAAAATAGTTCCTATTCTGGAAGCCAAACATTTGAACGTTGAAACCCTACTATACGCACTTATACACGTTTTGAAACTCGGAATAGTAGAGGATACCTTGAAATGCTCTTGTCTAAAAGCCAAATTGTGAAGAAAATAATAAATGAATAAAAGATAAAATGGTGTAGAAAAATGAACACTGGTTTTGTTATCACCAAGGCAGCAATAAAAAAATATAGCGAGGGTACTTCATCACCTAGTGTCTTGACCAACTGGTTTGGGAGTCACTGCTAAGTCTTAGGTGGAGTAAGACGAGGAAAATGCTAATACATCTAATAAGCAAGCACATGAGTAATCGGTCGGTTAGTACCTCAAGAAGTATTAACGGTCGCATGAAAAATGTGTGAGCAAATTCATCTAAATATTCATCAATTAAAAAGTACTGAGGTCGATGGATAAGAGTATGATAGCTTGAATTGAATTCTCCGAGTGTAGGGATGTTCTTTTACAAACACGTAGGGGTATATGATCGATGTTTGGAAGAAAGGTAGGAATGAAGAATAAAGACGATGTTTTATTGAGGGATGATGTGATTTCTAACATTTTTTCATGACTATTAAGATAGGGCTCATGACAACTAAAAAGATAGTATAGTTAGAAACTCTGATTTTCAAAGTCTTTCTTTTACAATTCTTATCTTTATATATAACTTTCACGGTCTTTCTTTTATTATGGGATTTTATGGGTGCAATCCGCTGAAAACCCTCAAGAGACAACACTCCTCCTACTAGGGACACCTAGAGGTTTAAAGGTTTGTTGCACGTGCTCAGTGCAATCGTGTTGCCTACGAAAGTGTGCTAGTTAGTTTTTCTTTTTCTTATATTTTCTCTTTCTTTTGAATAAAACAAGTTTGCTCGAGACGACCAAAATTCAGTTTTGGGGAATTTGATCAGTCGAAAATATTGCATTTTTAACACAATAATTTCCCTACTATTTGTAATCATCTAAAGGTATTTGGTATAAATATAGCACATATTAGCAATTTGTCTGCAAAAATACCAAATAACATGTGTTATACATTATAACCAGCATTATGAGGGAAATTGTGTGTTTATTATTGCATACGTGATCTTTTGTATATCAAACACTTGTCTCGAGATTGTGTGCAGGAAATCCTCCATGTAAAAGAGCTGGAACTGCTAAAAGTGCTGATAAAATACGTCAAGTCCAAGACTTGAAATCTGGCAGTAAACAAGAAAATATAAAAATATTCCAGACATCAGGAAAGTACCATAAAGCCAACTCCAGACAACCCTGAAATTTCCATGCACTGAGCCCACCAAACGGCCGCGGATCCGCGGCCGAGTCAGGACGATCCGGCGTGGATCCGCGGCCGCGTTGACTCGTCGGCGGTTGGTCATTTTCCCAGAGGTCTCCTTTTAACGGCTAAGCTTCTCCAAGACGTTTCGAATTTTGTAGATTTCTCCAGAAGCTTCCTCTCAAACAGCAAAGCTTCTTATGCAAGTTTCATAACCACCAAGCTTCTCATGCAAGCTAGATAACTACCTTAATCTAGAAATTTCTTCATAACTACCTAGCTTTCTATGCAAGCTTCATAACAACCAAGCTTCCAAGGGAAGCTAGATCTAGCTTCTAGGGGAAGCTAAAGGGGAAAGCTATAAAAAGGGACCTAGGGCTTCATTGAAAAGGTTGTTCATTAATTGAGTGGTTAAATATTGAGCCAAATTTCCACAAGTTGAGTGACACAACTTATGATCCAAAACCCTAATCCAATCCAAATCCAAAGCCAAATCAAGATCCATCGAGAAGCGAATCAAGCAAGAAAATGGAGATCCTTTGAAGCAAAACCGACCTTCATCCGAGTAAGAGATCCATGACGATCCGCGACTCAAGAAGATCGATGCGAAGCTAATTTCGGCGGATCTAGTTACCTCCTCAAATCTTGTAACCTCGAGTTGAGTGAATTGTACCTAATCGTCGATTAATAAAGATGAATATTGTAAATCTTGCTTTTCTTTACATTCTTGCATTATGAAAATTTATCGATTCTTGATTCATTCTTTTTTCATGATGTGTGAGTGAAATCTCCGCTTGTATCGGAATCAAGAAAATAGGTAGATGATGATGATTAAATTCTTAAACGATTCTTAAATCTTATGAGTTTTGCAAACTTTAGGAAATTGAATCATCGAAAACATAATTTGAGCGAGATCGCTTTCTTGAATGTTTTCGCTCCAAATTAGAGATCAATAATCGGTGATTTAATTTGCTAGAGGCTAGAATTTGAATGATAATCAATGAAAGGACAAGAGATGATGATGAAGAAACCCTAGTTTCTTAAATAGATCCCTAATTCTCATTGATCGTCATTGATCTAGCAACAAATTTTCAATAGATAAGAATTTGTAATAATTAGTATTCATCATCACTATCAATTGGATCAATTCCGACAAGCCTCTTTACAAATCTTGATAATTCAAACAATTTTGGAACATTTCTTGATTCTTGATTTTAGATCTTTACTTTCTTTAAGTTTCTTGAAAATGAAAACTCATAAATGTTGAATCAATTTTATTGCAATTTCTTTTATCATTTAATTTTCGACTCAACTAAAACAATAACGAGCAAATCACGCTTTCTCAGTGGACGATCCGCATTCTCCGAAGAAACTACAATAGACACCGTTAACTGATTGCGGTGTAAATTTCTTTGGTTGTGAAACATTTTACATACGACATGAAGATATGATCAATCATGAGGCGCTAGCGCCCAAAATGCTAGCACCCGAGCACCCACGTGCCCGGCATGTGAGGCGTTAGCACCCAAAGCGCTAGTGCCCAAGGCGATAGCGCCAGCGCCCAAGCGCCCGCGTGTCGCGCACGTGAGGCGCTGACGCTTTCTCCCACGCATCCTTTGGATGCCCTTTCCCCATATATATATACATATACATATATATATATATGTATGTATATATACATATACACACACACGCATACTCTACAACATTGTCCCCCGTTAGAAAAAATTTCTAACGGGGCGCTGCCCCGCACCCCGTAAAAACTCTGCGGGGCCCCTGATATATCCAAAACCCCTTCAAAACACAACATTGCACATTGAGTTCGCATGACCTGTTTAACCCGTCAATCGGAGGTTCTCTCGCTCTAAAAGCGGTGGGTAATTAACGACAGCTTAGTACGCGGCTGCCGGATATTCGGATCCCCACAATCAATAAACCCCCGCCTACCCCAGGCAGGGGGAATCTGTAATGCGCCTGACAAGCGCGCGCGTGTTCCTATCTCAATGGAGTTACGAAAAACACCCTACAGGCGCTACATCCTGGCTCTCTCGTAAATGGCCATTTCACGGCTATGGTTATCCCGGACCTTTTGACCCGCTTCCCTTATTAGCTTGTCCATCTGTTCTTCGAACGACGGACTTGGCACTTTCATGGCGGGACCTCGTTTTGGTTCAGGGTTAACGTCTTCTAATAGAGCATCTCTTTCTTCATCAAAGTCATGTATAACGTAGCAGCCATAGAATCATTCCCGTTTCTTGGATTGAACGTATCCAAGCCCGATCGTTTCCATTCTCCCGTTGGGCAATTTTCGCTAAGTTCCAGGGACGTTCCAGATCCTGTTGTAGAACTGAGCTTATCGCGCGGTCTGCTTAAAAGGGTATGCTTTGGCGCCTTAACAGCTTTTTTAATCCTTCTGTGTAGTATCTGGGCAGACGGATGAGTTGGGGCCTGTCAAGTGCAGAATCGGCACCATACCAGATTTCTTTCTCCACTTTGGTTTTCATGGATCGATAGAAGAGCATCGCTTTTTCATCTTTTCGCCTGGGAGGGACGTAGAACGTCTACAGTTTTTGCACACTATAGGTATCAAGTGCGTCGAGGTCTTTGTAATGCTTTTGCGGAACCATGGCGATTTGCTAACTCCGTTCATCTCCAGTGAAGGCTTGCATTGATGGCCGAACAGAAAATACTGCATTGACCTCACCTTCAGAGTCGCTGCCGAAGACCAATATAAGGGTAGACGGTCCGGGCTTGTTGTATTGGAGCGGTCCCGAATAGACTATCTCTTCCTCCTCCTCGGTATCGCTCCCGAAGACTGGAATGGTGTTAGCTTTTTGCTTATTCTCCGGTTTATGGCATCTTTCCGTGTCTTCGAAGCCTGGTAATAAGTACTTTGCATCTTCGTACTTTCGGACTTCGTTCACGGAGAATGGATTCAGCTCCCCCGTCACGGTATCATCGAGACCATCTTTGAAATACTTCATACACTGATGTTGTGTAGAAGGGATGATATTGTACTCGTGTAACCAAGGCCTGCCGAGCAAAGCGTTGTAGCATGTCTTGGCGTCAATGACATGAAATTTGATGTCAGTGACGAGCAGCCCAAAGCGTAACGTCAGTATCACAGACCCGAGCGTTCGTGATGACTGGGAGTCGAATCCGGAGATAGTGATTTTATCTCGAGCGAGGTGTTGAACGCTCATGAAGATTTCTTTTAATACCCTCATATTTAGGAGGTTGACAGAGGACCCGTTATCAACTAGGATCTTTCCTATCTTGATGCCATGGCAGTATCCGGTGACGTACAAGGGACGGTTGTGCTCGCATATTTCGAGGAGGAGTTCTTCGTCCCTAAAGTGACGTCAGCAGTGTGCACTTCTTCCAGCTTGTCCTTCATGTTTTCTTCGGCAAGGAAAGCTTAGAACTGCTCGGGCTCTTGTAGTGCCTTGATCAAAGAATCTCTCGCCTTTTTAGATAGCAGAAGGGCATCGAGAATGCTTAGGTGCGAGGTTATCTTCCTCAGGTGTGCCAGAATGTTGTAATCCACCTTGTTTTTCTTTGGCGGGTCCTTGGCTGCCAGCTCTTCGACGACTCGGTCATTGAAGGCGATATCTTCAGGGACTTTTTCTTTCCCCTTATCTTTTTTGTTCGATTCCTTGTTTGTGGGTCCGAGATTCTTTTCGGGTAACGTGCGATTGCGCAGCTGAATGTTCTCGCAGGTCTTCATTTCTTCTGTTTCGAAGATGGATTCCTTGAAGAGAGGGCCGTAGGCTATTTCTTCATCGGAATTGCTCCCGAAGGTGAGAACTTGCGATCCCTTACTATCAACCATGTGACAATTTTCGGCAGTTCTTTTGCGTTCATCTGTCGTGCTCCTCTACTCTCGACGAGTTTTGCGCTTCATCCGCTTGAAATGTTGCCGATGAGCAACGTATCCCTGCCACCAATTTTTTAAAGGCCATGCATTCCTCGGTAGAGCGTGTGATCCTCCGATGGTATAAGCAGTAGATTGGATGTGCATCTAGTTCGTCGGGGAACGTATTTTCTGAAGTGTCTTCTTTGAAAGGTGGCAACTTCATTCCCATTGACAGGGTTTTAGAGAATTGCTTCCTTGCCTTAAGCCCGCTTTTATCTGCCGTAGGCATGCCTCGGTATGGTTGGAGTACTTCAACCCTTTTGTCCAGTCGCCGACGTCTGGCTTTTTCAAATATGGCCATTTCGCGCTCTCGATCAGCTTTGCTCTTTTGACAGGCCTCGTTCAGAAACATGTCAATCATCTCGTCTGACGGTTCCAGGAGTTCCAGTTCGGGATCTACCCCCAGTTTCTCTGCATCGGGGGCTTCTTCACCATCTATGGACGAGTGAGAGATCATGTGGCCGCTCGCCACGTAGTTCTCAGGTTCATCTGATGAGTCTTCTCCCCCCTCATTGTCATCATCTCCGTCCTCAAGGATGTGGTTGAGAAACTCTTGGAGCGTGACTGGGGTTCACGCCTTCTGGTTATATTCTTCCAGTGCATCGATATATCTTTGCAGGTTCGTGCGCTTGTCATCTGGCTTCATGGGCTATTTGGTCTTCTTATTCTTTTTTGAAGACTTTGACGATCGGGCATGGGCGTTTTGACTATCACTACCAATTCTTGGCGTTGGGCGCGGCTTCAGCATTCCCTCAATGACTTCGAGTTCCTGCGGACTTTTCCATCTGATCGTCGGGCATGTTTGGAGATCTTTCAGCATTCTTTTCGTTTTGGCTGAAAGAGCGACCTCCCATGGAGCTTCTTCTACAAAAGAGCACGATGCCCCTGGTGTGTCCACCTTTTTAAGAGCGTGTGGCTGGGGCGGGCTTACTTTCCAATTCTCGGATAGTGCGAATTTGCCTTATTGGTATTGGTCTTCAATCCAGCCTTTGAAGACGAAGCAATCTTCGATTGGATGGCCTATTACTCGGTGATAAGGGCAGTAATTTGGATTGTTGACATCACCGGGCTGCAGTGGGCGTTTTGGATCCGGCAAGGTGATGAGCCTGTTGCGCACTGCCAGCTCGAACAGTCTCCTTATTTTATCCCGGAGAAACGAATAAGGGTGCTTTAGCTTCTCGTTAAAGAATCGTTGTTTATCGTTTTGACGATCAGTTGGTTTTGGGCCACTGGGCTGCTGCTGAGCATTGGCGACGAAGATCGCTTTCCCTTTCCCCTTTTCGTTTCGAGGCTCCATCTTTGAAGAAGACGGTCTATAACCCATCTGATCCATTTGGGCCAGCTTGTCAATCAAGATCTGAAAGGTAGTCGGCTTGAAAAACATCATGAACTGGGATATGGTCGCATGCGGATCAAGGGTACCCACGAACATGCCTACTGCAGGGGCTTCTTCGATGCGCTGTTTGCATTTCGACCATAGATTCCGCCACCGTATCGCGTACTGAACCCATGTTTCGCCTGGCTTCACCCTGGCGTTAATTAATGCCGTGATTGGGGTGCGTTCGCTAGCGCTTGCGAACCTTTGTGTAAACAGTAACTCCATTTCTGCGAATGTCTTAACGGAGTCGTTCGGCAGCTCAGAGTACCATTCAAACGCTGTCTCCGACAAGCTGCCAACAAACTGGCGAAACAGCAGTTTGTCGTCACCCCCAGTATTACCGCACAAGGCTCTGAATTGAGCAACGTGCTGGTGTGGATTCCTCGTCCCCTTATATACATGGAATTTAGGGATCGTATATCCCGGCGGGTACTTTATTTAGTCGTACCAACCAGGATAGGGTCGTCCAGTCTTAACAATTTGGCCAGCCGCTTCGCTCGTCTGATGAGCTCGTATTTGTTGAGCGATATAGTCATCCAGGACGGCTTTGGAGATGGTTTCGTCTTTGGCTGCTGATAGAGCCGGAAGAGGGTTCGATGTTTCCCCTCTGTCGTCTTCAAGGATATCGAGGGGTCTTCAGCTGGTGGATCCGGCTGTATCATCATCCTGACCATATCTTGGAATAAAAACACCATTTGTTTTATGTTGGACGCTTGTTCCGCGGCCTCTTTGTCTTTCCTCTCGAGCATTCTTCGGAGGAATTCGGCATCAGTTTCCTGTTCTTGGCGCTGCTCCGACGATGTCTCTGGGCTTGCTTTTGGCCCGATGAGTGCAGCCATAGTTGTCAGCATCTCCTAGAGCTTTTGCTATTGTTGCTCCTGAGCCTTTGTCACTGATCGTGTGAGCGGTCGATGACCCGTAGAAGCACGGCTTTCCTCTTTTCCGGAAGCCATATAAACAGTATGCACTACCATGCCCCCAGACTTGGGGCGTTTAGGTTCAATGTCCTTGCGATTCATCGCAGGCGCAGGGATCTTCTCCGGCCTTCTCTTTTTATGGATGGTTGAAGTTGAGGGAGCTGGCGATGTAGGCATCTGTGCAAACGACACCTTTCGTGGCGTGGCAGAGGGATGACCCCCCTCTTGCTGAATCTTTATTTTCTTGGATCGATGGGAGTAGTCCTTGTCGATTACTGAGTCTTGGACCCTTCGCCAGACCCTGTGAATTTTTGAGGACAGCCGCTGAGGGGGCTGTTCTGGCTTTGTTTTTGTAGCATTCTCCACAGTTGGAGGAGATCTTTTTAGCACGGCCATCTGTTCATATCAGGTTTTTGCATTTTTATACCGCCCATTCTTGATCACATTGCATATAGGTAGATACTCTTGATCTGTGTTTGCTAAATAATTGCAGGTTACAGGTTCTTAGCTCTAAGAAGTGAAATTCATGGAAAAAGCGCAACAAATTCAGGACTTCCGCCAACCATAGATAAATACGGGTCTCCGCGCACTATTCGTATAAATGCCGCCTACCAGTTTAAAGGACAAAATGACAAATCATTGGTCATTTTCATGCACAAAGCACAACGGCAGCACAAGACCCAAGACTTCTACGTGGAGCTCAAGAAAATCAAGGCAAAAAGTCCACATCAATTCACCTTTTTGATCTGTTGAAAATCTGGAAGAAAAATGAAGAGTTTCTGAGAAACCAAGTATACCAAATAGAAGAGAACAACAACATGGAGAAGCCCAGAGAAGATGGTCCCCTAATTCAACTAAATGGCCGCGGAACCGCGGCCAATATGGCAGTTAGGCCGCGGATCTGCGGCCGTGTCAGAACAGCATTGACTCGCACTTTTGGAGTAGTTTCGTAATCTCGTAATTGGCTCAGATTGTATACCTAGGGTTTCACCCTCCTGCCTACAAATAACAGAGTTCAAAGCCAAACTAGAGGGGTGCTTTTCTTTATTAGATTTTAGATTAAATTTTATAGTTCTTCTTCCTTTCTATTAAAAATTGTAGTGAGTTCATGAGTGGTGATTAATGAAAAATAAGAAAAAGAGAGTTCTTTTTATTATCTTGCTTGTCTTTCAATTATTTATTTATTGTTTGCAATTTTTCATTTGCTAATCTAGTCGTATTATTTTATTGTTGTTTTTCTTTTTCTTTTTCTCTCTTCTATTTTTCTTTATCCTTTACAACCATGATGCTTGAGTATGATCCTTACCAAAGTGAGGTCTCAAATAGCTAGTTGTAATTTTTCTTCACCTCATTTCTTTCTATCTTCCTTTTTGTTTTCTTTTTTATCTTTTTAATGGGTGAGTAGTTTCTCACTTGTTAAGGTAGGATAAGGGAAGTTTGAGAGAAGGAAATCTCTCTCACTCTTTTCTTTGCCCAACATCTTAATTCGGACTCCCATTAATTGAACCACAATCCGCTCACTACGGCACCCTATCCTACATGATAGCGGTGATTCCCTACTTAGACCGGTTGTGGTTGAATTAACCGGAGGTTAGGGCTAAGGGCCAAGAACGGACGGACAAAGACCAAAAGGAAGAAACTAAGCATGGAAAGCCTACCTTATACTTGCAAGTTCCTTCCTAATCGTGCTAATCCCCGTTGTTGCCGATTACCTTAACACCGATATTAAGAGTGGCAATGAAAGAAGTGAAAAATTCTTAACTTAAACTGACCTAATCCTAATCCTAGCAAGTTCTTTTATCATTTGTTATCTCATTAGTTGATCTTAAAACAAATCTGGATATATTTGGATTTAACTCGTTAAAACATAAAGAAAAAGATTCCATCTCCCTGTGGATCGACCCGTACTCAACCGGCTAGCTACCAAGCGAAACCGTCTTGATTGTGGTAATTAAAACTAAGCACGCAAAAACTCTACCAATCAAATGGCGTCGTTGGTAGGGAGACGGTAGTTTATTTCTTTGTGTAATTTCGGGTTAATTAAAAAAATATAAAAATATAAAAAATTTATAAATTTTTTTTTCTACAAAACAAAAGAATCATCTTGTTATTTATGATTAGTTTTTGTGCAAGTGTACAGGATAGGAAGAAGGTCAAGTTCAGTGGCAAAGTCGTGGGGAGTTCGACCCATCTCTCGCGGCTACACCGCGGCGGATCAAGACGGAACCACGGCTTTGCTGTAAAATTCTGGAGCACATTCAGTGAGCAGATCAAGATTCAGGGGCTCTAAACAGGAAGAGGAGAACCAACTCAGCACAGGGAAGAAGTTTGAAGGTACAAACCCACTGTTCAGCAGCAGAACCGCGGCAGAAGCAATAGTTTGACTGCGGAACCGCGGTCAAATTCTGACGTCAGCACCCAATTTTCTCTGTGAGTATCTCATTTCTCTTCTTCCCTCCTCTGAACTCCACTGAACTATTCTTTCTGCAGCATTCTTTGCACAAACTCTTTTTCCCTCTCCAATAAACTGTTTTTGTGCAGGATTCTTTGCGCCTCCGCCAAATAAATTTTTTTGCAAGTGTTTTAGATTTTTATTTGTTACTGTTTTGCATAAATAATACGGACTTTAAGGGGCTATAACACCAATTCAGATTGGGTGGGGATTTCATCACCCTTCCGAAGACCCTAAAAAATCACTAAAAACATACGCATTACCTTTGATCTTAATAAAAAAATATCTAGACTCAGCCAACTAAGGACTGTCGTGCTCAGTAGGACATAGGAAGGTTGTGGGTATTCGATCATTTATCTAAACTTGACTTTGTGGTGCCTAGGCTAGACAAGTGAGAAAAGTAATTTTAAAAGGCCCGTCTCACAGTAATTCGTGAGCGGAACCCTCCTTTCTTCATTTGTGCTTACCTGGCCATAATTGGCAGTGAAGAGACGATTTGAGGGTTATCTCACAACTTGTCATTTTGGAACAGTTAGGAGCAGTCTAGTGGACTTTGAAGACTATAGCTCTAGGTATGATTGTGCATATTTTAACTGTGATTGTTTGAAGTTGTGTTGTAAGTCCGTACAAATTTTTGCAAAACTCTTTCTAAAAAAAACACAAAACAAAAACATTTATAAAAACTTGCCCTTTGACGCCAGAATCCCATTTCACTCATCTTTCATTCGTATTTCTCCATTGACGTTATCTTACCCTCACATTCTATGCTTTGACTATACTAAACTCGTTTAGTGTATGTCCGGTTGGACTCGGGACACTAGTGTCCGCCTAGTCCGCATTTCGTTAGTCGCTACTGATCACGCAATTGACTCCAACGTCGAAACTCCCTCCACACCTCTTTCATCCTTACCTTTGCCGGCCAACTCCGACGTTGACCGGGATTCTGTTCATACATCCTCACCCTCACCTTCACCATCATCATCACCAAATTCTTCTTCTGAGATGTCAGGATTTCCTCTTAACATCCCTTTACCTCCCCTGGGACTGATTCCACCTCATCTGGGTACGAATAACCTGCAACCACCTCTTGTTGAAGCGCCACAGTGAATCGCGCTCCAGGATCGTTTCTATCCTACCCGCTCTGCACTTCCTACCTGTCTTTCACTTCCGCCAGCCAATGGGGATAATTTCGAAATTAAGCCCCACTTCATCAACATGTTGCCCAAATTTCACGGGCTGGAATCCGAAGATGCCTACATCTTCATCAACAAGTTCCAGAACGTCTGTGCAATGATGAAGACAACCCAACTGTCCGACGATGCTATACGGCTACGAGTCATTCCTTTCACTCTGTGTGACCTTGCTGAGAAGTGGCTGTATAGTACCGCATCGCATTCCATAAACAGTTGGGATGGGTTTGTAAAAGCGTTTCTTAAAAAGTTCTACCCAAATCAAAAGACCATGAGAATACGAAACGAAATTAACCAATTTTCCCAGCTTCCTGCCAAACCTTTTTGAAAGTGCTTTGGTCGATACAAAGACCTTCTTGTTCAGTGCCCTCATCACGGTATTGAGAGATGGAAACTTTGCCAGACCTTATATGAGGGCCTGAATCTAGCAACTAAGCAGTTGCTGGAGACCATTTGTCAAGGCCACTTCCCATCCAAATCTGACGAGGAAGCTTGGCAATTCTTCGACGATCTCGCGGAACAAACGCTTCAGTGGGAAAGCACCAGACCGAACACTTCATCTACATCTTCTACTTCTCCCGGTCTCTCAAGGACGGGTGTTCATCAACTTGATATCTCAATTGCAATGAAGGTCGAAATGGCAGCGATCACGCGGAAACTGGAAGCAATTGAGATCAAATTCTCATCTCCTTCTCCTGCCCCTGTTCTTCCCCCTGGTACCATCTGCGCTTGTTGTTCAGATCCATCACATTTGACCGAAGAGTGTCCTTACAACCCACCTGCTCAAGGACAGGATCAGGTCAATGCTGCATTTCAGCAAAGACCAAGAAATGATCCATACTCTTCCACTTACAATCCTAGTTGGAGGAACCACCCCAATTTCGCCTGGAATCAGAACCAGCAACAATTCCAAGGCCATAACAACTTCCAGAGGCCTCCTCCTCCTCAACAACAAGCTCAGTAACAAACTCAACATCAATATCAATAGCCCTTCCAACCCCAATCTTTTCAAAATCCGACGAACAATTTTGTACACAACAATTCTTTTCCTCAAAACAATTTTGTTCCGTCAAACAACGATAAGGTTTCCTCACTAGAACGAAGTTTGGAGGTGTTTGTAAAGTAATCGACTCAATCCACTGCCAACATCCAGTCTTCCATTCAGTCTTTGGTGCAACACACTGCTGCACACGGGTAAAGCATCAAAACCATCGAAGCCCAGATTACACAACTGAATGCGGCTTTAAGCGAGCGAGATAAAGGGAAACTTCCATCTCAACCACTCCCAAATCCTGGTCACCCACATAATGTACATATTGCTCTTGAACAACAGAACCATAATGTGAGTGCCGTGACTACGTTGAGATCTGGAAGGATGCTGCATAACAACATTGGCACAGATGATGACACCCCGGCCGCTTCTTCTTCTTCTTCTTTTTCTTTTTCGTCTTCTGAGCCTGTTTTCCATTCTTCAAAAGGCTCTTCTTCTTCTACTGCTGCTCCGAACGGACCCACATCTCACTCCACGAAAACTCTAGTTCTGGGATCCGTTCTAACTCCACAATCTTCTCCACAAGTATTGGACTCAACCAATTTCAAAAACGTTCCATTTCCAAACCGGTTGAGGTCCAATAAAAAAAATCCACAAATGGAGAAGATTCTAGAGTTGTTTAAACAGGTTAACATTAACATTCCCCTCTTAGATGCAATCCAATAAGTCCCTTCCTACGCAAAAATCTTGAAGGACTTGTGCACTAAGAAGAGGAAATCTCAGGCACCCAAGAAGGTTTTCTTAGCTAGTGCCGTGAGTGATGCTCTTACCCAAGCTCTACCTCAAAAACGGAAGGACCCTGGCTATCCTACGATTTCAATAACCATTGGGGATAAGAACATCAACCGCGCACTTTTGGATCTTGGTGCCAGTGTTAACCTACTTCCGTATTCGGTATATGAGAAACTAGGTGTAGGAGAGCTGAAACCCACACACTGTACTCTCCAAATGGCCGACCGATCTATCACCCATCCTAGGGGTGAGGTAGAGGATGTGTTAATAAAGGTAGGGGACTTTATATTCCCCGTTAATTTCATTGTTTTAGACACACAACCTGTAGCTAACCCCCGGAATCAAATTCCGGTGATACTCGGTCGCCCATTCCTTGCAACCTCAAATGCTGTGAACAATTATCGAAATGGTTCGATGAACCTATTTTTTGGAAACATGACAATTGAACTCAATATTTTTAGGTTGGAGAATCAGCCCTCCGAACCTAATGCTCATATACTAGACGTTTGTTCGATTCAGGAGATCGTCCCTGAGGACTGTGAGTTCGAGAAATTCTTGTTCGATCACAGCAATCTTGACGCCACTAGTGCGTTCCTCCTTGAACCTGATACTTCTTCTGCTCCCGACAGTGATTATGAGTGTTTCACTTTCTCGAATGATCTTGGCTTGTCACCACCCGAGCTTGAATCCTTTGAATTTTCGGATGCGTTAGCTGAACCATCCAACTCGGTCGCGTACACTCGTTTTGAGCCTCTGTTAGAATCCTTCGAGCTTGAGACATTTTCGCCGATCTTGCCTTCAATCGTTTCACCTCCAACGCTCGAACTCAAGCCGTCGCCGTCTCACCTCAAGTATGCTTACTTAGGTGAGAACGAGACCCTCCCTATCATCATCTCGGCTTCTCTAGCTCCAGAGCAGGAGAAAGCCCTTCTGACGGACTTGCAGAGCAATCGGCAAGCTTTTGGCTGGACTATGGCGGACATCAAGGGTATTAGTCCCCTGATCGTTGAACATCACATTCATATGATAGATGATGCCAAACCAGCCAGGGATCCACAGAGGCGACTCAATCCAGTCATGAAGGAGGCTGTGAAAAAAGAGATCGTTAAATGTCTAAATAGTGGTATCATTTACCCTATCTCTGATAGCCAGTGGGTCAGTCCGATACATGTTGTCCCCAAAAAGTCGGGCATAACGGTCATCACCAATAAGGAAAACGAGTTAATTCCTACTCGCACCTAAACTGAGTGGCGAGTATATATTGATTATAGAAAATTCAACGCCGCAACGCGGAAAGACCACTTTCCTCTACCGTTTATTGACCAAATGCTTGAACGATTGGCTGGACATGAGTACCACTACTTTTTGGATGGATGCTCTGGTTACAACCAAATTCCCATCGCCGAGAAAGATCAGGACAAAACCACGTTCACCTGTCCTTTCGGTACGTTTGCATATCGCCGCATGCCCTTTGGGTTATGCAATGCACCCGCTACCTTCCAGCGGTGTATGATGGGAATTTTCTCAGACATGGTGGAGAAATTCTTGGAGATATTCATGGATAATTTCTCCATTTTCGGAGATTCCTTTGACGAGTGTTTGCAGTATCTCGACGCTGTCCTTGCCCGGTGTAAGGACAAAAACCTCACTTTGAATTGGGAGAAGTGCCACTTCATAGTGCGTGAAGGTATTGTCTTAGGACATATCTTCTCGCAAAATGGCATTGAGGTGGATAAAGCTAAGATTGAGGTCATTTCCAATCTCCCTCCTCCCAGATGCATCAGAGACATCCGATCTTTCTTTGGCAACGCCGGTTTCTATAGACGGTTTATCAAGGATTTTAGCAAGATTGCTAGACCCTTGACTCTTCTGCTGGCCAAGGACACCACATTCGATTTCAACTCGAGCTGTGTAACTGCGTTCGAATCACTAAAAAGCTCACTCACTTCTGCTCCCGTACTTTCTTCTCCTGACTGGACGTATCCCTTTGAGATTATGTGCGATGCATCCGACTTTGCCATCGGTGCTGTCCTAGGACAGCACATCGATAAAATGCCGCACGTAATCTACTATGCTAGCCGAATCCTGAATGATGCCCAGCTGAATTACACAACAACCGAGAAGGAATTCTTGGCTGTTGTGTTTGCATTAGAAAAATTTAGGCCTTACTTGATCGGCTCTCCAGTCATTGTCTACACCGACCATTCTGCTCTACGCCATCTTTTTGCAAAGAAGGACGCAAAATCTCGGCTGATACGTTGGATCCTCTTACTTCAAGAGTTTGACCTTGTCATCAAGGATAAAAGAGGATGTGAAAACGTAGTGGACGGCCATCTTTCATGACTTCCTTCTTCGCCGACGCTTCCACTTCCAATAAACGACGTTTTTCCGGATGAACAACTCTTGACAGTATCATGCGAACCCTGGTTCGCAGATATTGTGAACTATTTGGCAACAGGATTACTACCAAACGAGTGGTCAAGTCAGGACATACTTCGATTCTTATCCCAAGTAAAACACTTTTACTGGGACGAACCCTATCTGTTCAAATACTGTCCCGACCAGATTATTCGTCGGTGTGTGCCTGATAATGAGTTCAAGAGTGTGCTGTCATTTTGCCATGATCAAGCGTGTGGCGGGCATTTTGGCCCAAGAAAGACAGCCGAGAAGATCTTGCAGTGTGGCTTCTACTGGCCACAACTCTTCAAAGACGCTAATGATTATTGCAAGGCTTACTCCCGGTGCCAACACTTGGGCCGGATATCCAGGAGAAAAGAGATGCCGCTCCAACCAATCTTGGTTGTCGAGATTTTTGATCTTTGGGGATTGATTTCATGAGGCAGTTTCCCAGCTCTTTTGGGAACCTGTATATTCTTCTAGTTGTTGATTATGTCTCTAAATGGATCGAGGCTGTGCCCAGCCGGACTAACGACAACAAGGTTGTCATTAGATTCCTTAAGGAAAACATCTTTTCCCGGTTTGGACACCCCCGCGCGATCATTAGTGACAATGGAACAGATTTCTGTAATAGGACTTTCGAGGCATTGATGTGAAAATATTCCATTATCATAAGCTATCCATGCCCTACCACCCCCAAATATGTGGGCAAGCCGAAGTGTCTAATCGGCAAATCAAACAGATTTTGGAGAAAACGGTTTCCAAGAACCGTAAGAATTGGTCTTTAAAACTCACTGATGCCCTTTGGGCATTTCGAGCTGCTTATAAGACTGATCTTGGCATGTCTCCTTATCGGCTTGTTTACGGAAAGGCTTGCCACCTTCCAGTGGAAATCGAGCATCGCGCATTTTGGGCGATCAAAGAGCTGAATCTATCTCTTGAAGATGCGGGCAACCATCGGAAGCTGCAGCTCAACGAATTGAACGAGCTTCGGGATGAAGCTTACGAAAACGTGGTTGTCGTTAAGAACCAAGCGAAGGTGTTTCACGATAAACACCTTACGCGAAAACTTTCACACCTGGTCAACAGGTACTTCTTTACGACACCCAGTTACATTTCCATCCCGGAAAGCTCAGATCTCGCTGGAAAGGACCATTCTTTGTGCGGACTGTATATCCGCACGGCGCGGTGGAATTGGAAAATCCAGAGGACGGTTCACTATTCAAAGTGAACGGACACAGGTTAAAATCGTTCCTCACCGCTGACCCTTCGGAGGAGCTCCTGAAATTACAGGAGCCGGTTTACATCGACTGATCTTCCTCCGCTTACCACCAAATTTCGGTTATCTAGCCATAAACAGTGGAAATATTGTTTCAAATAAGTTTGGGGGTATGTATATACCATTTTCCCACTTGTAATTATATAATAAAAAAAAAAAAAAAATTCAAAATTTCGGGGGGTATTTTTGTAAATATTCAGAACCATAAACAAAATAAAATAAAACAACATTTTTTCTTTTATTTAATTATTCTATTTGGGGGGAGGCGCTTTTGTACATATAACCAAATAACCCCTATAAAAACATTTCGACCCCTCTTCTGCATTTACAGAACCCTAATTTTCACCCTTACCAAAACCCTAGCCGCCTTTGAAGTTTGCGCCGCAGATCGCCTCCAGATGCCGCAGGGAGCAGTGAGGACACTGCTATCAGTAAGTTTGGGGATGAAATTTTGTCACGCCCCGCTTCCCAGTGTACGGCGAAGGGGACGCGACGAGATCCGCTACGTATATACTCAGAAGTACATACGCTAAGCGTATCTAAGCAATATAAAATAAATACACAAGAGACAAATTATAATAAAAACAACAAATTTTATTTATTAACATTCTTTTGTATAATGCATGAAAAGGAAATACAACTGAGATAAAAGATGCTTAAACACTGGTATAACAGGAAATGAAAAGTACCGAATGGAAATGTACAATGAAACTAGAGCTCTGGTTCTTCAGCAAACCGGTCCAAGTCTTCTGCAGATGACTCGATCTCTGCCGGGTCCAAACCACCTGACGACATTCAAAGAAGAAAGAAACAGAATGTCGTCAGCGAACAGGTCGCTCGGTAAGTCCCAAAGATAGGGGAGAAGTAGACAGGGAGTGGGAGAGAGAGAGAGTAGTTTTTAATGTTGTATTGTATTGTTGTAATGTTGTATTAACGCTGTTGTTTGTAGCTTGGTATAGAAGAATGCCAGTGTATACGAGAGGGGTCTCTATATGCTAGAGACCAGGGCAAACGGAATATAGAGTACAAGGCTCCGTTAGAAGGCCCGGAAAAACGGCAATTGGATTCATGTTAGGTGTTTTAAGTCTGACCGTCTCGTACCACTTTTAACACCTTCCGTACCAATCTACCCCTTAAACCCCGTAGTGTTTTGATTTTATTGTTATCTTGTAAATTGTATTGATTGTAAGATTGATTGACTGACTGACTGACCGAAATCATGATATCAGGAAACGGTTGTAACCGTAGGGTCATGTAAATAGAATAACTGAGAATCATGTAAAAGGAATATATCCATGGTTCGGTTCGGTCAAGTTGTATAAATTGATAATTGGATTCATGGATTCATGTGTTCATATTGAATTGGAATATTGTAAATTGTAGATTGACTTAAATAATGTTCAAGTCAGATTATCAGACTCAAGCCCGAGTCAGACAGTTAGAAGTGTAAATCGAAGTCTTCTAATTGCTAGGGTCCTTAGGGTAATTTATAAAACTTGAGGGGGTTTTATGTAAAAATATTTTTATACACTTTCCCAAAATACACCTCAAGTATTTGTTACTCGTCTTTAGAGTTGTAATGAGGGTGGATTTTATATTGTGACATTTCTAGCGAAAATATCCTAGTTTTTATAAATAAAGGTATTTATCTATAATATTGATTTATTTGAAATTCATGGTATTTTAATGTAAAATTTATTCTTGTGATTTTTAGAAAAAGGTGGAATATTTATATTATAATAAAATAGATATTTAAATGATAAATATACATATATTTATACTAAAATAATTTTAATAAATATTTTATATTCCAAAAATCTCATTTTTCTTAAGATGTCGTATTTTAAACCTTTCGAGACCGAATGCTCCTTGCGGGGGTCTGAATCTCGCACTACTAAGCCCGAGGATGTGCGATAATCCGCACCATCCCGAACGGGTTCCCCAAAAATGGGTTGTAGCGGCGCTTTGCAAAGATTGTAAAATACTAAATCCTTTAGAAAACGGTTTTATAAAATAAAAGGTATTTATTTGTAAAAATATCAATTTTCCGTATTTTAGATTCTAGGGTTTCCTAAGTCGACTAGCCTATTCCTAAATGGTCTAAACGACAAGTTGTTAGATGCCTCAAATCGCCTCTTCACCGCCAATTGTGGCCAGGTAAGTACAAGTGAGGAAAAGAGGGATCCGCTCACGAATCAGCGTGAGACGGGCCTTTTAAAGTTACCTTTCTCACTTGCCTAGCCTAGACACCACAAAGTCAGGTTTAGATAAATGAGCGATGTCCACAACTTATCGTGTTTTCCTAATAAGAGGTATTTATTTAAAAGTGTATCAAAGCTAAAACTTTTAGAAATGGTTTTATTAAGAATATGGTATTTAAATGAAAGTATTGTTTTATCGTATTCTAAGTTTTGATGATATCGTTTAGGATTGTATTTGCGTGTGTGGGGAGGTAGGTCATTACCTCGTGCTCTACTTTAAATGTATAGCAAAGTTAAGGGGATTAAATGTGAAATTGAAACATTGTGGTATTTAAGTGAAAAAATACGATAATTTGAGAACACTATCATTTCATGTGATGGAACTTGTTCAAATTGTTTGTTAAATGTTTAATAGTCAACATAAAGATGTTTAAGCATGAATGTATTGGTGAGAAGTGAAATTTTATAGAAAACCGAATCGGAAATCGGATTTGTTCCGATTCCGTCGGGTTTTCTAATTTCGTAATTTAGAGAATAAGAAAGAGGGATAGAATGGGACTTACGGGTTTTGATTAAGCAAAGGAGTGAGGGGGGGCTAAAGGGGTTGCCGAGTCGTTACTTCGTCGCCGGTTGTTTCTAAAAACGTCGCTGGAATTTCAGCAAGAATTTCGTCGGAGTTTCGCCGCGAACTTGTTTTCAAAGTACACAACTCTTGAGAACTTTTTGAGAGAGTGGGCTCAGAATTTTGGGATGAGAGGGTAGAGGGTAGGGGGTGTATTTATAGGGTAGGCTAGGTGTAGGGTAGGTGAAGGGTTTTTGATTAAAAAAATGTAAAAATATATGAAAATGTATTAAAAATTGTAGTAAATGAGACTTTCTGGCTTCTCTGAAACCGATCTGAAGATTTAAAGTATACAGGGTGGTAGGGGAGGCCAAAAGACACAAATTTTGTGTTGACGACTCGGCCGTCCGGCCGAGTCCGGCCGGCGGCGCCGGCCCGAGTCAGCCGGCGGCGCCGGCCCGAGTCAGCCGGTCCGCCAGCCGACTCGGCCGAGTCGGGGGTCGAGAAGGTGGGGGGTCGCCGGGGTAAGACACTGGTATTTTTAGTTTTTCAGGTTTAGTTCAACTTTTGGGAATTATGGTGTTTGGACTGTTGGGCTTTCAAAGGATTTAAAACAAAATAATATTAAAAATAATGTGGGGCATGGGATTTGAACTCTGGTGGCTTGGTTCAGCAGTGTAAGGTATTACCAATGAGCTACAAGCTCTTTCTTGTAATTAAATTGCTAATTAATTATTTAAGCCTTGTGCTCAGGCAATAAATACCCCTTTATGAATTTTGAAAAAATTAATTTAAAAATTTGTATAGGAAAAAGTGTATAAGAAAATTAGGATTGTTACATTCTACCCTCCTTATAAAAATTTCGTTCTCGAAATTTGTAAAAGGAAAGTGTAACAATTTCAAGGAAAGTTTGGTGTCTGAAGTATAAATAGTGTATAAAAATAACAAAGTGATACAAGGGTGAAACGGGCTTACCGGTGTTACCTTGACTTACAGTCTCGGCTTCTACGGCTTCTAATGTGAATGTCTGTCGCCGTGGTACATTCCTTTTAGCTGGAGGCACATTCTTCCTTTGGGGCCTGTTTCTCTGCCCTCTAGGCATGCCCCTCATTTCCTGTTGGAATTGGCGAGTAGGCTGTGCAGGTGGTGGAGCAGGTAGTGCATAACGAGGTGCAGGAGCCTGGATAGCTGGTCGCTGCGGGTAGTTGGTGGGTGTGTGAGTTGAGTTTCTATTGTAAGGACAGTTCCCAATTCCGTGGTTGGATGCGCCACAAATTAGACACAAGCATTTTGCGCGCCTACAGTCCTTCCACAAGTGTCCCTTTTTCTGCAGTAGTAGTAGAAATCTGGACTTGACTGGTTATTGGTTTCTTCTGATCTCCTGGGTTCAAACGATGGCCTTGGAGAGGCTCTTCCTGCTATTTGGGTGGCAGGGCGTTTCAAACCGGCATATTGGGGTCTGCCCCTCGCCTTTATCACTGCCTCATAACTGCGGGCAGCTTCCAAAGCATCTTCATGTGTCAGAAATTTCCCCGTGGCTAGTGCAGCCTGAATTTCTGTGTCCAAACCTTGTTTAAATCGATGGGCTCTGATCTCATCCGTCGGTATCAGGTGTGCCGTAAATCGGCTTAGCATGGTGAATTCAACGTCGTACTCATCTACTGATTTGTCCCACATCGATCCTTATTGTAGATGAATGAATTGCTGCTCCATGGCAAACTTGGCAGTCACAGGGAAGTATTTCACGTCGAACTTCTCGCGAAAAGTCTTCCATTCAATAGGCTGTACAAGACGGCTTTCTTCCGCCTTCCACCAGATGCAAGCATTGTCCGTGAGCTGTAGTTTCGCCACACGGACCCAAGCTATGTCTGGCACTTGAGCTGCTGCCAGATCATCTTCTATACTTTGTGCCCATTCCTCAGCTTCAAGTGGGCTTCCCTTTCCAGAGAACTGCTTGGGATGTAAAGCCCTGAATTGCTTTACCCCCGGTGTGTCAGTCTCGGGACGGTTCAGGAGTTGTTGCTGTCCCTCAAGAAGGCTGCAGATCGCCTCAAGTAGCATTGTTTGGTCGGTGGGTGGCGCAGGAACAGCAGGTGTGAGGGGTAGTGCTGGAGGTGGAGGTGTGTTGTTGACATTGGTGCTGGTGTTGTTCGGGGAATCCATAACTCTGGAGAAAAATTTGGGTTCGGACAGATTCAGGTACATGAAATGATAAGATTCAAGGAATATGAAATTGCAAGATTCAAGGAACATGAATTGTAAAGAATGTTTAGTTGCTGGTTCTTGTGTTATATTCCTTAGGTTGTTCACGCAGAATAGAACTGCATGATAGGGATTCATACAGCTCTGACCTGCATGGGCCGCCAACAAAACTTGTCACACCCCGCTTCCCAGTGTACGGTGAAGGGGACGCGACGAGGTCCGCTACGTATATATTCAGAAATACATACGCTAAGTGTATCTAAGTAATATAAAATAAATACACAAGAGACAAATTATAATAAAAACAACAACTTTTATTTATTAACATTCTTTTGTACAATGCATAAAAAGAAAATACAACTGAGATAAAAGATGCCTAAACAGTGGCATAACAGGAAATGAAAAGTACTGAATGGAAAACAATGAAACTAGAGCTCTGGTTGTTCAGCAAACTGGTCCAAGTCTTCTGCAGATGGCTCGATCTCTGCCGGGTCCAAACCACCTGACGACATTCAAAGAAGAAAGAAATAGAATGTCGTCAGCGAACAGGTCGCTCGGTAAGTCCCAAAGATAGAGGAGAAGTAGACAGGGAGTAAGAGAGAGAGTAGCTTTTAATGTTGTATTGTATTGTTGTAATGTTGTATTAACGCTGTTGTTTGTAGCTTGGTACAGAAGAATGCCAGTGTATACGAAAGGGGTCTCTATATGGTAGAGACTAGGGCAAATGGAATATAGAGTACAAGGCTCCGTTAGAAGGCCCGGAACAACGGCAATTGGATTCATGTTAGGTGTCTTAAGTCTGACCGTCTCGTGCCACTTTTAACACCTTCCGTTCCAATCTACCCCTTAAACCCCGTTGTGTTTTGATTCTATTGTTATCTTGTAAATTGTATTGATTGTAAGATTGATTGACTGACTGACCGAAACCATGATATCAAGAAACGGTTGTAACCGTAGGGTCATGTAAATGGAATAACTGAGAATCATGTAAAAAGAATATATCCGTGGTTCGGTTCAGTCAAGTTGTATAAATTGATAATTGGATTCATGGATTCATGTGTTCATATTGAATTGGAATATTGTAGATTGTAGATTGACTTAAATCATGTTCAAGTCAGATTACTCAGACTCAAGCCCGAGTCAGACAGTTAGAAGTGTAAATCGAAATCCTATAATTGCTAAGATCCTTAGGGTAATTTATAAAACTTGAGTGGGTTTTATGTAAAAATATTTTTATACACTTTCCCAAAATACACCTCAAGTATTTGTTACTCGTCTTTAGAGTTGTAATTATTAGTTGTATGTATGCCCTAGAGGCCATTACTATACATAGGATGTATATTGTAGTGGATGCTGGGACGTATATAGGGAGGACTTTCTTGCTCGACATGATAGTATTCTATCTGGTTGCACTTTACCTTAACGTGTATACTGATTGTCTCTCTGTTACATGTTGGTAAAGCCCTTGGGATGTGTACTTGACTACCTGGACTATGATGCGGATCATACTAGTGGGGACATGGTAGTCCATAAGTACATCCTTCAAAGTCCCTAGTCGAGGGTGTATCGAGACGGGGCATCGATATACCAGAGTAGACTAGCGTGTACCTTCTCGACCCATACAGATGGGCGATGGATGATCCCATATCCATTGGTGTTTGACATCAGAGATGATATACGGGTGCTCAGTAGAGACTGGGTACACTGGACGGACTCGCCGAGAACTCCCAGATGGTATTATACCTCACGTCAGATGGCAGTTCTCTGGTGACACTGGTACAGAGTAGTCTGTTGACCCGAGATCGTCATAGAGTCTTGTGTGGTTCCCACTGTGCTTTGATTTCCATCTTACCACATCCAAGAGGGCGTGCAAAACGGTGGTTTTTGGGTACAGTCCCGAGTCACATGGAGGCAATGAGCGATAGGAGGGGATTCGTCTCTCCCGGTATAGGGGGTTGATGTTGCGCTGTGTTCGATTGGCTATAACAGGAAATCCCTGGCCAGGGTTGCTGAGATTTACTGGTAAGTGTTACCAGTAGTTTCTCGAAGTGTTATAGACCTCATATCGACACGACTTATCGAGCTATTGGGGTCTGACGTTAACCACCCCTAGGCGAGATATGCGACATATCAGACGATCAGACCGGACTGTACGGTAGTGTTACTGGTTGGATTCACAGGAGTGTGAGCGGGCTTGCTCGTCGATCTTCTGATCGCTCAATACCCGGGTGGCCGTTACGTTTAGCAGACCGCTTGCGGCTTGTGGGTGCTTGATATGATCATCACCTGCTGCCGGCGTATTGACGAGTCTTTAGAGTCCTACACAGAGGTTTCCTGGCTCAAGCGAAACGAAATAGGAGCGCATATGAGATATGTGCGGGACCGAGAATAATACCAGTATGTGATACTGTATTCGATTCTCGCGATGTGACATTGATCGGTTATATGCGATATAGCCGGGTTATCGGATCAAGTGTTGATTCGATAAGTTGTTACTAATGATACTAGTCGGTTATATGCGATATGACCGGATCGTTAAATCAAGTGTTGATTTAATGATTTAATGCATAATTATATATTTGATATATTACTTTGCATTAACTAGTATCGGTTCACTTTAAATGGATTTTCTCACTCGGATGTGCGCATTGCATATGCGATATGATTTTGTGCACTTGCTTGTATCATGTTTGATGATACATGCCTTTTGGTTAAGTGTATAGAATTAAACCATGGTTAACTTAATGATTAGGGTTTTGCTTTTTCATTTAATTATTTGTTTATTCATTTTGGATATTAATAAAATCATAAAAGAAAAGCAAAATGGTTTCTTTATTTTATTTTCTTTCATGAAGCTTTTTGAAGCTTCATGAAGCTTTGACCAAAGTGACCACTTTGTCTTTATCTTTAACCCTAACCATTAATCTAACCTTAGTTAATTCTCTACACTTGACCATGGTTGATTATGATAAGTACTCTTTTATTTTCTATTTTCTAAATAACTTATCATAACACTTTCTTCTTCTTCTTCCTTGAACTCAAGAAGAAAAGCTTGACTACATCAATGGTGGATTGATGAAATGAGTGAGAAATCCAATTCTAAAGTCTACCCACTTCCTATTTCTTCATCCTCTACCTCTTGCCAAGTAGTAGAGTGTGTTTTCTTCACAAGTTTCTTGACTTTGTGAAGTGAGAGATTGATCTAACGATGCCTCGACGTAGATCATCTTCGGCATGGACATCGACGACCTAGCTTGCCCATTCACGAAGCCGACGCTAGAGCCCGGGAACTCATTTGGACAGCGAGGGGACTTCGTTGCGGAGCTATGGAGGTGGAGCACCGGATCTACAAAAGTTGTATTTCCGTATTCTCTTAGTTAAGTGTTAACTAGTTTGCTTTTCTCCTAGACATCTAGCCAACGATCCGTAGTTTAGGGTTTCTCGGCACCTTATTTTTTGTAAATTGGCATGGTAGATGCCTTGGGAGACCTCATTAGGGTGCCTAGGAACCCTACAGTGGTATCAAAGCCAAGCTAGAGCCTTAGGCGAAGTCTAGACGGAATTTGAAGTCTGATCGACCCGAAACCCAAACCCTTTACATGCTCTCTGGACATTTCTGTAAATTGTGGATTTTTTGGAATTAAAAATATGCAGAGAAATGTGCAGGAAATTCTAAGAAAAACTGGAGAAAACGACAACCTAACTCAACAGTACGGCCGCGGAACCGCGGCGTTTACCCCCGTTTTGCGGCGGTTCCGCGGCCGTCTGTGATGATCAGGATGTGTGTTTTCTTCAGTTGTTTCTGTTGGTGTTTCTTGTGTGTTCTGGATGTTTTTAATATTTTTCCAGAGTTGTATTTTCTGGGATTATTTTGGGGATTCAGTGTTTCGATCGGAGTATCAAATTTTGTCTGTGTGGCTTTCCGGATAATTTTTAGAATATGTTAAAATGTTCGACCAGATATAAATACCCAATTTTTCCCCTGTCAGGAAATTTCCAAGTGTTGGATTTTTCCGTAGTTTGACGACGTTCTAAGTAGTGCAAGTAACGCGATGGACCCTCTAGAAGACAACAAACCTTAACTCGATTATGTGACCGTCTTGAACTGCCCTTTGAACCTTCGGGTTTGGGGCAGTACGGCGTGCCACATGTGAGGCGTTGGCTTGACCCTTCTACGGCTGGACCGTTGGTACTGAGGCACGAACGGAATGTTGTTAGACTTATTTCATGTGTTGAGCTGTATCGGGAAAACTTGGGTGTTTGACTGTTCGATCGAAAAGTTTAACATTTTCTGTTTATCTGGAATGTGATACAATAATTGGAATTCACAATAAGTTATGAGATAACTGAATGAATGTTATAAACATAGCACTTTAGTCTCACTTGATCGGTTGCTACGGAATTTTGATGCGATCAAAAGTCCGTCGCAATCACGTAGCGTACGCGGATACTCGCCGGGTAAACTTAATAGACAGCCTCACTCCATAACCCCGACCAAGTGACTGTAGGAGAACCCCGTCGCCGAAAGCATCCGTTCGGGTGCTCGCGGTAGCGGTGTTCCGCCTTGGTGCACTTCGTCGACGGTATCGGGGGTGCAGCCGCCTACTAAAGTTTGCGACGATCATTCGATCAGGATGTCGGGAATCTTGTTGAATTGCCTGACTTTATATTGAAAAGTGTTTTCGATTTTGAGACTAAAATGCGGGGTTTATAATTGTTAGGCATGCGATGTCTAAGGAATTCATTTGGTCAGGCATGAGATGTCTGAGATGGTTGCGGATTCCAAATGTTGTAGTTTTACACTTTCTTTTCTGTGACCGTAAGTGTAATATGTGATATCGCCGGTTTCGTTGCTATATGTCAACGACAATTGGGGTGGACATATTTACTTACGTTGATGACATGTGATGTTATGTGTTGCTGGATATGTTATATTGGATCGTCGTGTTTGAATAGCCGGGGGTTTTTATGTGAGATGAGTGTTTTTCATTTTCATTCATGTAAAAACTTGTATGTAATATTCTTTTATTGGGGCACTTCCAGGTTGCGGATGTTGTCACCATTTGTATATTATTTACTTTTCCGCACTAGGATAGACCCAAGGAGGGGAGCACAAGTAACCGGGTTCTGGAGTCCAGTGGGAGACCAACTTGAGGAGTCGAGTCCGGGTCTCCTAACTCCAGAATTGGTAGGGTTGCTTGCCGCTCTCGTAGGGGTCTAGGGGTGTGGGTTTGGCTATTCATCACGACCGTGGAATCCGTGTTTTATACTGGCTCGTATTGAAAACACGGACGTCCTAGTATATCCAATATTTCATATGATTCTTCTGCTGCGATATCTGTGATGTGATCATGTGATGTTCTGTGATAGATACAGTATATAGTATATATGATATATTATATAGATGTTACTTATGTTTTACACCCACGCTAGCCCTGCCCCACTCTGCCGTTAGTTACCTAACCTAACGGTGCATGAGGGGACATCGAGGCGAATGCGGATGGCATAAGTGTACGTCGTATTTATCTGTGATGTTTAGGTACTTAAATGATGGGACTTCATTAATGTGATTAATGAAATAAAAGAAACCTAAGATGTTGTAGAATCGAATTTCAAAATAAAACAGGTAGCTACAGTTCTTGCTTTGCACAGAGGTATATGTGATATATCCTGCACCTTATTCGATGAGGAAAGGACCGAGATCCCTTCACCGGGAGTGACTCCTTTAGCAATAACTGGCAGATGCTACACACTCGGTTTGTCTTTTGATTGCTTTTAAGAGTTTTTTCTTTGCACAGTGATATATATGATATATCCCGCACCTCATTCGACGAGGAAAGGACCGACGATCCCTTCACCGGAAGTGACTCCTTTAGCAAAACTAGGAAAGCCTCAAAAGCACTCCATTTTAAAAATCATTTGATTCTACAACGATATCAAGTTCATTACGCAATAGGTTTTCAGAAAAACCTGTCGTAGCCCTCCATCATTTCAGATAAGTACTAGTTAGTATTCGTGCTGCGGTTGTTTGGCATGCGTCAAGGCGTAGTGTACGGTAGCTAACTAGTGCTTATCTGCTAGCATACGATGCGATTGGATTAGGGTATTCGTACGGCGTTGTTTGGCATGCGTCAAGAGTCGTGCGGGTGGGTTTAATTCAATCAAGAAATGTACGGGTTGAACTTGACTAGCAGACTATGGGTTGTTTGGCATGCGTCAAGGTCATAGCGAGCTAGGGGCAAAATATTATCGGGAATTTCAAGTGTTGAAATTTGCAATGAGATTGCATACCTTCTATGAGATAGTTGGATCCCGATACCCGCTGCGAGTAAGAGTTACTCCTGGGAGAGTTTTATACATTACAATTAGCCGATCAAGTAGGTGTCTAGAAAGGTGTCAACGGGGTTACACCTCTGGGAAAACGAGGTTTACATTAATTAGGTTCGTGCGAAAGCACGGGGGACCTCCCTCAAAGTACCGACACTGGCCTGGCTGAAAGATTGGCGAACTTGTAGTGTGTAATTAATCCCGGCTAGTCTTTCCTTTTAGGGTTTGAAGGAAGATTTGATAAAAAGCAGAGCCATCCTGATTAGATAAAATAATAACCAATCTATTCTTGCAAGAGCGAACGCTGAGTGTTTTCTTCTCTCTCTCTCCAGGTAGCGACCATATCACGCCTTAATCAAGATAATAATACGGATTTTTGACCGAACCCGCTTGCTATACTGAGCTGGGGAACGTTGGTCCCGCTTCAACTTGTAATTGTTATAAGACAGAGCAGGAAATTGGGGATTACCAGAATTCCCGTGCCGCCCAAACGAAGAGAGTGCATGTTGATGCATCATCTTCGGGTGTGTTCATTACAAAGAACTGTTTCTCTGTATCCTCTACGTCCTGGGTATGTGATACCAGATCAGGATCCCAGATATGTAATCTGTTACATAGGGTTACAGATAGGTAGAGAACTGAGAACGGGTGATAAGTTTCATGAGACAGAAAACGGGGCAAGTGTTGCAGCCAAGTCTGTTGGTCACTGTCACCCTGTATTACCAATACATTGATTCTAAACAAATGCTATTAGACACCGAACCTGATATACAAAATCATATCACTCTCTTTATTATTAAAGAAATGATAAAATTTTGTATAGTTGGATAATGTTTTGAACATTTCCTATATCAAAAGTTGATCGATTCAGGCACGTTATCTAAAAGCATTGACGTTCTAAATCAAACTACAGTTCTTTAGTATACAGAACACACACAAGAGGAAGAGTTCAGAAATGAACGAATCCTTCTTAAGGTATTGTAGACTAGGTCATATCAATGCGACCCGACTGGCTGAGTTACATTTAGATGCATATTTAAATCAGTTTGAATTTACATCTTGTGAAACTCGCCAGTCATGTCACAAAGATAAGATGACCATAGCTCCGTTTACTGGAAACAGAGAAAGAGTTAGTGAACTCTTGGGACTGATACATGATGATGTATGTAAGGTCTCCTGTCTACACATGCCGGGACTGGTTCTTTGTACTTCATTACATTCTCTGATAATCTCTCAAGATTCAGTCATATGTTCCTGTTGAAACATGAGTCCGAACCTTTTGAGATAGTCACAGAATATAAGTTAGAAGTAGAGAACCAATACGGGTATAAGTATTATGTCCTATGATGAGATCAAGGAGGAGAATACTTGTGCACGGAAATCCTGGATTATTCTAAAGGAGAATGAGATTCTCTCTCAGCATTACTCCTCCGAATACACCATTGCACGATGGTATATCGGGGCAGAGCAATCTCACCCTATATGATAAGGTGTGCTCTATGATGAGTACTACTGAGTTACCTATTTTCTTTTTGGGAGTTATGCACTTGAGAAGCTGCATACCAATTGAATTAGGTTCCACTCAAATCAGTTGCCTACCATTTCATATGTGATATGGAAAGGGAAGAGCCCATTTCTTAAGCTAGTTAAGATTTGGGGTTGTTCAGCCTTTGTCTAAAAGCAAAATCCGGACAAGCTCAAGGCAAGGTCTGTTATGTAGAACTGGAAAGGTTCCAGCTATACAAACTACAGCTGATAATTTGAAAGAACCAATGAGTTCAATAGTTACCAACAAACCTCGGCCTCTCCGCCGATCTAGTAGGGTTCCTCACCCACCTGAGAGATACTTCGATTTCTCTATGACAGTGGGAGCGAGGATTGCATCATGAGATGATGACCCAACTAGTTTCGAGCTGGCCATCGAGAGTAAGTCTCTGTAAGAATGGCTGGATGTTTATCGATCTGAGATGGAATCCTTATACACCAACAAAGTATGGACTTTGGTTGCTATATCTGAAGGGTTAAATCCCCATCAGGATCAAGTATATCTTGAGAAGATTACTTGGTGTACTTGGAAAAGTTGAGACTTTCAAAGCTAGACTAGTTAAAGGTTTTCGTCATCGACCAGGCGTGGATAATGATGAAACCTTTTTCCAGTATCTAAGCTTAAGTCCATCCAGATCCTACTTGCCACGGCTTCATACCATGACTACGATATCTGGCGGTTGGGTGCCATGACTGCTTTTCTAAATGATGTTTTAGAAGAGAAAGTCTATAAGTACACAGCTAGAGGGCCTCGTAGACAGTGGGAGCAGCGGAAACGTGTGCAAGATGCTTTATAGGATAAAGCAGGCATCGCGGAGTTGGAACATCTGTTTTGATGGATTAGTCAAAGAAGTTGACATCATCAAAATAGTAGATGAACCTTGTATAAACAAAATGGTAGTAGGGAGTATGATGGTGATCCTCGTAGAGTACGTGGATGACATACTCTTGATAGGGAAAGAGTTTCCTATGCTACGCTCGGTCAATCTCCGTTTATCACTATGATTCTCCATATAGGATCAAAGTGATACCTACTAAATCCTGGATTTTGGATCTATGAGATAGATTTAATTGGATGTTAGGATTCTCACTAGTTGTAGTGAGATGGTATCAATCGATCCTGGGGAGAATCACTGGAAGTGTTCCAGGGTGATAAAGACGACTGAATGTCAGTCACAGGCATTGTCTTTACCCTCAGTAAAGGGACGGTATGTTGGAAGAGTTCCAAGCTAGATACCGTGACATACTAGACGATAAAGGCACGATACATCGCTACTTAAGATGCTACCAAAGAGGCTGTTTGGGTGTATATTGGTTCATGAGATGAACTATGTTCCTACCATTGTGAGACAATGGAGTTGTAGCTTATGCCAAGGAACGCCGGTCCCATCAGTGATCCAGACATATTCTAAGGCAGTATCACTTGATCATGGAGATGGTTGATCTCCAGGGAGATCGAGGTTAGGAGAGTAGACTCAGAGGACAACACAGCGGATCCACTCACAAAGGCCTGTTCCCAGAGAGATATTTTTATGGGATGGTTGAGTATGAGATACTACAACCACTGCTATCAGATGGCCCTAGTGCAAGTGGGAGATTGTTAGTTGTATGTATGCCCTAGAGGCCATTACTATATATAGGATGTATATTGTAGTGGATGCTGGGACGTATATAGGGAGGACTTTCTTACTCGACATGATAGTATGCTATCTGGTTGCACTTTACCTTAACGTGTATACTGATTGTCTCTCTGTTACATGTTGGTAAAGCCATTGGGATGTGTACTTGACTATCTGGACTATGATGCGGATCATACTAGTGGGGACATGGTAGTCCATAAGTACATCCTTCAAAGTCCTTAGTCGAGGGTGTATCGAGACGGGGCATCGATATACCAGAGTAGACTAGCGTGTACCTTCTCGACCCATACAGATGGGCGATGGATGATCCCATATCCATTGGTGTTTGACATCAGAGATGATATACGGGTGCTCAGTAGAGACTGGGTACACTGGACGGACTCGCCGAGAACTCCCAGATGGTATTATACCTCACGCCAGATGGCAGTTCTCTGGTGACACTGGTACAGAGTAGTCTGTTGACCCGAGATCGTCATAGAGTCTTGTGTGGTTCCCACTGTGCTTTGATTTCCATCTTACCACGTCCAAGAGGGCGTGTAAAACGGTGGTTTTTGGGTACAGTCCCGAGTCACATGGAGGCAATGAGCGATAGGAGGGGATTCGTCTCTCCCGGTATAGGGGGTTGATGTTGCGCTGTGTTCGATTGGCTATAACAGGAAATCCCTGGCCAGGGTTGCTGAGATTTACTGGTAAGTGTTACCAGTAGTTTCTCGAAGTGTTATAGACCTCATATCGACACGACTTATCGAGCTATTGGGGTCTGACGTTAACCACCCCTAGGCGAGATATGCGACATATCAGACGATCAGACCGGACTGTACGGTAGTGTTACTGGTTGGATTCACAGGAGTGTGAGCGGGCTTGCTCGTCGATCTTCTGATCGCTCAATACCCGGGTGGCCGTTACGTTTAGCAGACCGCTTGCGGCTTGTGGGTGCTTGATATGATCATCACCTGCTGCCGGCATATTGACGAGTCTTTAGAGTCCTACACAGAGGTTTTCTGGCTCAAGCGAAACGAAATAGGAGCGCATATGAGATATGTGCGGGACCGAGAATAATACCAGTATGTGATACTGTATTCGATTCTCGCGATGTGACATTGATCGGTTATATGCGATATAGCCGGGTTATCGGATCAAGTGTTGATTCGATAAGTTGTTACTAATGATACTAGTCGGTTATATGCGATATGACCGGATCGTTAAATCAAGTGTTGATTTAATGATTTAATGCATAATTATATATTTGATATATTACTTTGCATTAACTAGTATCGGTTCACTTTAAATGGATTTTCTCACTCGGATGTGCGCATTGCATATGCGATATGATTTTGTGCACTTGCTTGTATCATGTTTGATGATACATGCCTTTTGGTTAAGTGTATAGAATTAAACCATGGTTAACTTAATGATTAGGGTTTTGCTTTTTCATTTAATTATTTGTTTATTCATTTTGGATATTAATAAAAGCATAAAAGAAAAGCAAAATGGTTTCTTTATTTTATTTTCTTTCATGAAGCTTTTTGAAGCTTCATGAAGCTTTGACCAAAGTGACCACTTTGTCTTTATCTTTAACCCTAACCATTAATCTAACCTTAGTTAATTCTCTACACTTGACCATGGTTGATTATGATAAGTACTCTTTTATTTTCTATTTTCTAAATAACTTATCATAACACTTTCTTCTTCTTCTTCCTTGAACTCAAGAAGAAAAGCTTGACTACATCAATGGTGGATTGATGAAATGAGTGAGAAATCCAATTCTAAAGTCTACCCACTTCCTATTTGTTCATCCTCTACCTCTTGCCAAGTAGTAGAGTGTGTTTTCTTCACAAGTTTCTTGACTTTGTGAAGTGAGAGCTTGATCTAACGATGCCTCGACGTAGATCATCTTCGGCATGGACATCGACGACCTAGCTTGCCCATTCTCCGACGAAGCCGACGCTAGAGCCCGGGAACTCATTTGGACAGCGAGGGGACTTCGTTGCGGAGCTATGGAGGTGGAGCACCGGATCTACAAAGGTTGTATTTCCGTATTCTCTTAGTTAAGTGTTAACTAGTTTGCTTTTCGCCTAGACATCTAGCCAACGATCCGTAGTTTATGGTTTCTCAGCACCGTATTTTTTGTAAATTGGCATGGTAGATGCCTTGGGAGACCTCATTAGGGTGTCTAGGAACCCTACAGTAATGAGGGTGGATTTTATATTGTGACATTTCTAGCGAAAATATCCTAGTTTTTATAAATAAAGGTATTTATCTATAATATTGATTTATTTGAAATTCATGGTATTTTAATGTAAAATTTATTCTTGTGATTTTTAGAAAAAGGTGGAATATTTATATTATAATAAAATAGATATTTAAATGATAAATATACATATATTTATACTAAAATAATTTTAATAAATATTTTATATTCCAAAAATCTCATTTTTCTTAAGATGTCGTATTTTAAACCTTTCGAGACCGAATGCTCCTTGCGGGGGTCTGAATCTCGCACTACTAAGCCCGAGGATGTGCGATAATCCGCACCATCCCGAACGGGTTCCCCAAAAATGGGTTGTAGCGGCGCTTTGCAAAGATTGTAAAATACTAAATCCTTTAGAAAACGGTTTTATAAAGTAAAAGGTATTTATTTGTAAAAATATAAATTTTCCGTATTTTAGATTCTAGGGTTTCCTAAGTCGACTAGCCTATTTCTAAATGGTCTAAACGACAAGTTGTTAGATGCCTCAAATCGCCTCTTCACCGCCAATTGTGGCCATGTAAGTACAAGTGACGAAAAGAGAGATCCGCTCACGAATCAGCGTGAGACGGGCCTTTTAAAGTTACCTTTATCACTTGCCTAACCTAGACACCACAAAGTCAGGTTTAGATAAACGATCGATGTCCACAACTTATCGTGTTTTCCTAATAAGAGGTATTGATTTAAAAGTGTATCAAAACTAAAACTTTTAGAAATGGTTTTATTAAGAATATGGTATTTAAATGAAAGTATTGTTTTATCGTATTCTAAGTTTTGATGATATCGTTTAGGATTGTATTTGCGTGTGTGGGGAGGTAGGTCATTACCTCGTGCTCTACTTTAAATGTATAGCAAAGTTAAAGGGATTAAATGTGAAATTGAAACATTATGGTATTTAAGTGAAAAAATACGATAATTTTAGAACGCTATCATTTCATGTGATGAAACTTGTTCAAATTGTTTTTTAAATGTTTAATAGTCAACATAAAGATGTTTAAGCATGAATGTATTGGTGAGAAGTGAAATTTTATAGAAAACCGAATTGGAAATCGGATTTGTTCCGATTCCGTCGGGTTTTCTAATTTCGTATTTTAGAGAATAAGAAAGAGGGATAGAATGGGATTTATGTGTTTCGATTAAGCAAACGGGTGAGGGGGGACTAAAGGGGTTGCCGAGACGTTGCTTCGTCGCCGGTTGTTCCTAAAAACGTCGCCGGAATTTCCGCCGGAATTTTGTCGGAGCTTCGCCATGAACTTGTTTTCAAAGTACACAACTCTTGAGAACTTTTTGAGAGAGTGGGCTCAGGATTTTGGGATGAGAGGGTAGAGGGTAGGGGGTGTATTTATAGGGTAGGCTAGGGGTAGGGTAGGTGAAGGGTTTTTGATTAAAAAAATGTAAAAATATATGAAAATGTATTAAAAATTGTAGTAAATGAGGCTTTCTGGCTTCTCTGAAACCGATCTGAAGATTTAAAGTATACATGGGGGTAGGGGAGGCCAAAAGACACAAATATTGTGTTAGCGACTCGGCCGTCCGGCGGCGCCGGCCCAAGTCAGCCGGTCCGCCGGCCGACTCGGCCGAGTCGGGGGTCGAGAAGGTGGGGGGTCGCCGGGGTAAGACACTGGTATTTTTAGTTTTTCAGGTTTAATTCAACTTTTGGGAGTTATGGTGTTTGGACTGTTGGGCTTCCAAAGGATTTAAAACAAAATAATATTAAAAATAATGTAGGGCATGGGATTTGAACTCTAGTGGCTTGGTTCAGCAGTGTAAGGTATTACCAATGAGCTACAAGCTCCTTCTTGTAATTAAATTGCTAATTAATTACTTAAGTCTTGTGCTCAGGCAATAATTACCCCTTTATGAATTTTGAAAAAAATAATTTAAAATTTTGTATAGGAAAAAGTGTATAAGAAAATTAGGGTTGTTACAGATTTGATTGTAAATAGTTATCTTTGCATTGCATTTGCACGTTTTAATTTCTTTGTACATATTTGTTTTTCTTTGCATATTTAATTCCATATCTTATTTTTCTGCATTGCATCTTTATTAAAAAAATATAAAAATAATATATATATATATATATATATATATATATATATATATATATATATATATAAATTGAAAATTTTTTAAAAAAAGAAATTTTTTGAGAATTTCAGCATTGGCCATATTTGACTCAAGTTCAATATGACGGTTGACTAGTTAGGAAAAACTAGATTCTAAACTTAGTAAATTAAAAACCCTAAAAATAACCTTTCTTGAAGTTTAACTGTAGAAAATATACGTTCTTACAGTTTATTTAGAAATAAGCAATTTTTGAGTTCAGTTCTTGGGCTAAAGTCGAAATAAGGGAAGAGTATTGAAAGCTATATTTGAAGTATAAATCTGAAAAATAATTCTGAACCTTAAGTCCAAATTCTGAAAATATATACCCTACTATACGCACTTGCACACATCTTAAAACTTGGGATGGTAGAGGATACCTTGAAATGCTCTTGTCTAAAAGCCTTAGTATAAAGGAGAATAAAATAAAAGTATAAGTGATGAAGAAAGAAAAAAAATGAACACTGGTTTTGTAATTGCTTAAGGCAGCATAAAAAAATATTTAGCGAGGGTGCTTATCACCTAGTTCTTAGACCAACTGGTTTGGGAGTCACTGCTAAGCCTCAGGTGTTGCAAGACGAGGAATTACGCCTAAATGCGCAAGCACATTTTGTAATCGGTCGTTTAGTACCTCAAGAAGTATTAACGGTCGCTTGAAGGACGTGTAAGCAATTTCATTTAGAATTCACCAACTAAAAAGTATTTTGGAAGATGGACAAGTGTATCATAGCTTGAATTGAATTTTAGAGTGTAGGGGTGATAATTACACACACTTAGGGGTATATGATCAGAGTTCGGAGGAGAGATAGGAATAAAAGATAAGGCTTATATCTTCAGTAGAGATGATAAAAATTCCTGAGTTAGGATTGCGCCTTAGAAGGAAAATTCAAGAGATGCTGAAAGCTTTATAAACTGGCAAAACGTTTATGATCTTAAGTTAAATGAAAAGGAAGTTTGAAAAATACGGGTTGATAATTTCTAAGTTGAAAATGATAGAATTTCTTGCTAGAATACTGAATTGAAGAATTAGAGTCAACAGCCAAATTGATCGGATTTTGTGGGTAGTATCCGCTGAAAACCCTCAGGAGACAACACTCCTCCTACTAGGGACACCTAGAGGTTTAACGGCTTATTGCACGAGCTCAGTGCAATCGTGTTCCCTGCGAAAGTGAGGTTAGGACTTTTTGAATAAATTGGTTTTGCTCGGGACGAGCAAAAGATAAGTTTAGGGGTATTTGTTAATATCAGATTTTTGCATTTTTATACCGTCCATTCTTGATCACATTGCATATAGGTAGGCACTCTTGATCCGTGTTTGCTAAATAATTGCAGGTTACAGGTTCTCAGCTCTAAGCAGTGAAATTCATGAAAAAGCGCAACAAATTCAGGACTTCCGCCAACCACAGATAAATCTACATCTAAATTAATCTATATCTAAAAACTAAATTAATCTATATCTAAGTCTTTCTAGGGTTAGGTCTAGGTTAAGTTTGGAAAGTCTATAAATCTCACCGCTTCTATACCCATATGAAGATCTAATTAGGTGTTATGGTAATTATTAATAAAAAGGATTAGAATCATCGGGAAGATGTTTTCTTCTTCTAGTTTCTTGTCCTTCCTTTATCAATCCTTACCCTAACCTCCATGGAAAACATCACAACCGGGCCTTTATACTACGGTATCACCGCTACCTCGAGGGATAGGGTGCCGTAGGGAGCGGTATGTGCATGTCTGCATAGAGTCCTATGAAAATATATGATGGGCAAGAAAGGGGATGAGAGATCTTCGTCTCTCAAACCTTCCCCAGATCTAACCCTAACAAGCGAGGAGACTACTCACTCATTAGGGAATTAAAATACATTTATCTAGGGCTGAGAATAAAAATTAACTAGGGCAAGAAATTAAATTTATCCAGGGCAAGAATAGAAAATTAACCTAGGGCAGAAAATAAAGAACTTAGAAAAAATGATGCTCTCCAAAAGAATGTTGAAATTTATTAATGAAGGGAGGCATAGGGAGGCATAGCCTTTACAATGATTTAGAGTTCCTATTTATAGAGTATAGGAAACCCTATGTTACAATTGATTCGCACGTCTACATTTACCAAAATATCCTTAGGAAGACCTAGTCAAATTAGACTCCAAGCTTTGGTAAAATTTTATGTCTCTGTCTCTTTAAAAGGAAGTATTAGGCCTTGAATTTTCCTTTGTTGGCTCTTCTGTCTTTGGGCTTCCTTATTATTTGGTTCTTTTTATTAAAATAGCTTTTATGTTTCTTCCAGATCTCCAGTGAATAATTGCGGTGGACTTTTAACCGTTCGCTTTGTAATCTTGGACCTTGCATTGCCTTATACTTTGTGAATTTTATCTTTGATGTAGGCTTGATCAAGAGTTTTCTGTTTGTTGGTCAAAGTCCACTTTTGCATCGTCTTTCATCGTTTTCACTGTTTTCTGTCCAAGAACCTGTAACCTGTAATATGTAGCAGACATGCGTCAAAAGCACCTGTTTATTTATAAAACGAATAAGAATGGGGAATATAATAATAAAATGTTATGGTGTGAACAAATACCCCCAAACTTATCTTTTGCTCGTCCTCGAGCAAACTTAATTTTATTCTCTACAAAAATCTAACTGCACTTTCGCAGAGAAATGCGATTGCACTGAGCACGTGCAACAAGCCGTTAAACCTCTAGGTGTCCCTAGTAGGAGGAGTGTTGTCTCCTGAGGGTTTTCAGCGGATACTACCCACAAAATCCTATCAATTTGGCTTTTCGACTTTTGTTCTCCAATTAGGTTTTCTAACAAGGAATTCTATTATCGTCGACTTGCAAATTATCCACCCATATTCTTCACACTTCCCTATCATCAATCTTAAGATTATATATGTTCTATAGACTTACTTAGCTTTTGGCATTTCCTAAGTTTTCCTTCTAGGGTTCCATCTCCACTTAGGAATTTTTAACAACTCCATTAAAGGTACAAGTTCTATTCTTCACTCCTATCTCTCGTCTAAACTCCAATCACATATCCCTACGTGTGTGTATAGATCACCCCTACATTTGGAAATTCAAATCAAGCAATCATACTCTCGTCCGCTGTCCAAAGTACTTATTAATAGGTGAATTTTTAAATGAATTTTGCTTACACATCCTTCATGCGACCGTTAATACTTCTTAAGGTACCAACGCCCGATTACAAAATGCGTTTGCACTTTAAAGCGTAATTCCTAGTCTTGCAACACCCAAGGCTTTTAGCAGTGACTCCCAAACCAGTTGGTCTAAGGCACTGGGTGATAAAGCACCCTCGCTAAATATTTTTCTATTTTTGCAGTCTTAAGTAATCACAAAAACCAGTGTTCATTTTTTCTCTTTATTCACTTTTTTCTTTTATTTTCATTGTACTAAGGACTTTAGACAAGAGCATTTCAAGGTATCCTCTACTATTCCAAGTTTCAAGGTGCGTGATTGTGCAAATTGTAGGGTATACGTTTTCAGAATCTAGACTTAAGCTAGGAATTATTTTTTAAACTTATACTCCAATAAAAATATCAATACTTTTCCCTTGTTTCGACTTAGCCCAAGAAGTGGACCCAAAATTTGCCTATTTCTAAATAAGCTACAAAGACATATACTTTCTACCGTTAAACTTTAAGGAAGGTTATTTTTAGGGTTTTTTAATTTACTAAGTCTAAAATCTAGTTGTTCCTAGCCAGTTAACCTATTTGTCAAACTTAAATCAAATATGCCAAAATCGAATACATTAATTTTTATAATTTTTGAATTTTTTTAATTTTTATGGATTTTCAAATAAGTATGCAAATGCAAAAAATGTACACATGAATATGAAGGAAGAAGACTTACCGAGCATACCCCCAAACTTAAACTTGACAGTGTCCTCACTGTCATGCTACAATTTGCATCATATTTTGCATAAGCACAATATTTTCAAAAATTAAAAAAAAAATTCTTTTATAACAAAAGAGTAGAAAGTGAAAAAAGTACATCCAAAAGATAGGAATAGTTTAAGAAAACCAAGAAAATTAGAAGTTTTCTTAAACGAACTAGTAATAAGTAGTTATGAGCTATTGTCCCAAGGGTTAGTAAGATGAAGGAAGTCACTAATCTGAGGATAAAAATAAGTCTGAAAAATAGTTTCTATTCTGGAAGCCAAACAAGAACGGCGTCGCTTATTCATTTGATTAATTAAAGATTACCCTTTCTATCCTTTAATAGATTTAAAACTAGAACGACGGTGATGCGTGCAGATTAGGGTTTCTGGAGGGAAAAGGAATCCCACTCTTAACCCTTATCTCGACACGGAACTCTGTTCATATCTAGCCTTTACCAAAACAATCATTAATCTAATCTCTAATCGCGATCGAGACTAACAATGAATTGGTAGCGCGCCCGATTAGGATATTAATGATTGTTTTGATAAAGTTTATAAACTTTATAGGACGTAAAAAAGGTTTAGAGATGTTCATCATCCATTAACCTACCCTAATCCTACGAACCCTAATAAGCAGAGAATTACTCGCGCATGTTGGGAGAAAAAGAGATGGAGAGAAAATGCATAATTAAACTACGAAGAAATAGAATAAGAAAAAGAACTATCTTTATTAATCAACAGAATTAATTACACTTTGTTCCCTTAGAGAATGATTACAAATACTAGTTTGCTTCTCGATCTCTTCTAAGGAGGTAGATGAACCGTTGATGATCAGCCTGAATGCGTGAGCCGTCTTGGACTTCGTGATCTCGTCGGCTTGATGATTTTTCCAATAAGCCCTCGGTCTTTATTTATAGTCCCAAAGCCAGAAGTCTAGCTTCTAAATTTGGAAGCCAACAGTTTAGATTCTCCCCAAAAAATCTCAGCTTCCAACCTCTCAGATCCGCGGCGGATCCGCGGTCAAAGGGTAGGTTGGACCGCGGATCCGCGATCTTGTATAGTGATCGTTGGATTTTCTCTTCTGCGTTTTTCTTCTTGTGACACTTAGAGATCTTTGGAACTTTTGAAAATTGGAAATCTTTTCTTTACTTCTGCCAGACTTGATTTCTTAGTTTGCTTTCTTAATTAGACAGGTTTTCTTTAACAACTTTGATTCCCTTGATTTTAGACCTGAAAAATTCTGCACAATCTCAACAAATAATATTTAGTAGACTTTGTTATACTAGGATTTGGTCAATGATATTATTTGCATACATTTTCCTACCAATTGCTAATTATAATATATCAATACATGGAAAATAGTATTTTTACAGATAAACCCTCATATGTATGATATATTATAATAAAGACCTTTTTAATATAGAAATAGTAGGACAAATGTAATAGCAAATGTGCAGTTTTATCAACTGAACAAATACCCCCAAACTTATCTTTGATCGTCCCGAGCAAACTAGTTTATTCAAGAGGAGGAGAAAAGAAAGGAGAAAACCAAGCATACTTTCGTAGACAAACACGATTGCACTGAGCACGTGCAACAAATCGTTAAACCTCTAGGTGTCCCTAGTAGGAGGAGTGTTGTCTCCTGAGGGTTTTCAGCGGATTACACCCACAAAATCCAATAATAAAAGAGAGATGGTGAAATTTACATATAAAGATAAGAACCATAAAAGAAAGACTTTGAAAATAAGAGTTTCCAACTACACTAGCTTTTCAGTTGTCATGAGCCCTATCTTAATAGTCATGAAAAGATATTAGAAATCACATCATCCCTCAATAAAACATCGTTTTTATTCTTCATTCCTATCTTTCATCCAAACATCGATCATATACCCCTACGTGTGTGAAATGGACATCCCTACACTCGGAGAATTCAATTCAAGCTATCATACTCTTGTCCATCTACCTCAGTACTTTTTAACTTGATGAATATTTATGGATTTGCTCACACATTTTCATGCGACCGTTAATACTTCTTGAGGTACTAACCGACCGATTACTCTTGTGCTTGCTGATTAGGTGATAATATTTTCCTCGTCTTGCACCACCTAAGGCTTAGCAGTGACTCCCAGACCAGTTGGCCTTAGGGCACTAGGTGAAGAGGCACCTTCGCTATATTTTTTTATTGCTGCCTTGGCGATAACAAAACCAGTGTTCATTCTTTTCACCATTTTTATATTTTCTTCATTTTTTTCATTTCCTTCATACTTTGGATTTTAGACAAGAGCATTTCAAGGTATCCTCTACTATCCCGAGTTTCAAGACGTGTGTAAGTGCATATAGTAGGGTATCAACATTCAAATGTTTGGCTTCTAGAATAGAAACTATTTTTCAGACTTATTTTTATCCTCAGATTAGTGATTTCCTTCATCTTACTAACCCTTGGGACAACAGCTCATAACTACTTATTACTAGTTCGTTTAAGAAAACTTCTAATTTTCTTGGTTTTCTTAAACTATTCCTATCTTTTGGATGTACTTTTTTCACTTTCTACTCTTTTGTTATAAAAGAATTTTTTTTTAATTTTTGAAAATGTTGTGCTTATGCAAAGTATGATGCAAATTGATGCGTAAATAAGCACAAACCAAGACTTAGTTATTTCCTACTAGGGTATCACCATTTGATTTGATCTCAAAACTATCTATTAACCGCAATCAAGAACGGCGTCGCTTTGCAGCTAGCCGGTGAGTACGGGTCGGTCCACAGGGATGTTGTGAATTTCCTAGTCGCTCAAACGAGTTAATTCCGATGGGAGCCGGATTGATTATTAAATCTAAAAACTAAATTAAACTATATCTAAGTCTTGCTAGAGTTAGGTCTAAGTTAAGTTTGGAAAGTCTATAAATCTCACCGCTTCTATACCCATATGAAGATCTAATTAGGTGTTATGGTAATTATTAATAAAAGGGATTAGAATCATCGGGAAAATGTTTTCTTCCTCTAGTTTCTTATCCTTCGTTTATCAATCCTTACCCTAACCTTCATGGAAACATCACAACCGGGCCTTTATACTACGGTATCACCGCTACCTCGGGGGATAGGGTGCCGTAGGGAGCGGTATGTGCATGTATGCATAGAGTCCTATGAAAATATATGATGGGCAAGAAAGGGGATGAGAGATCTTCGTCTCTCAAACCTTCCCCAGATCTAACCCTAACAAGTGAGGAGACTACTCGCTCATTAGGGAATTAAAATACATTTATCTAGGGCAGAGAATAAAAGATTAACTAGGGAAAGAAATTAAATTTATCTAGGGCAAGAAATTAAATTTATCTAGAGTAAGAATAGAAAATTAACCTAGGGCAGAAAATAAAGAACTTACAAAAAATGATGATCTCCAAAAGAATGCTGAAATTTATTAATGAAGGGAGGCATGAAAAGAATACAATGATTTGGGCTTCTATTTATAAGACATAGAAACCCTAGGTTACAATTGATTCGCACGTCTGCATTTACCAAAATATCCTTAGGAAGACCTAGTCAAAGTAGACTCCAAGCTCTGGTAAAATTTTATGTCTGGAAATTTTGGAACTGATTCTGGGCTTCTTGGGCTTTTTATTTCTTTGGATCTTTATTCACTTTGGCTTCTCTATTTCTTCCAGATCTCCAGTGAACAATTGCAGTGGACTTTTAACCGTTTGCTTTGTAATCTTGGACCTTGCGTTGCCTTGTACTTTGTGAATTTTATCTTTAATGTAGGCTTGATCAAGAGTCTTCTGTTTGTTGGTCAAAGTCCACTTTTGCATCGTCTTTTCATCGTTTTCACTGTTTTTTGTCCAAGAACCTGTAACCTGTAATATGTAGCAGACATGCGTCAAAAGCACCTGTTTATTTATAAAACGAATAAGAATGGGGAATATAATAATACAATATTATGGTGTGAACAAATACCCCCAAACTTATCTTTTGCTCGTCCTCGAGCAAACTTATTTTTTATTCTTGACAAAAACCTAACCGCACTTTCGCAGGGAAACGCGATTGCACTGAGCTCGTGCAACAAGCCGTTAAACCTCTAGGTGTCCCTAGTAGGAGGAGTGTTGTCTCATGAGGGTTTTCAGCGGATACTACCCATAAAATCCTATCAATTTGGCTTATCGACTTTTATTCTCCAATTAAGTTTTCTAACAAGGAATTCTATTATCTTCGACCCGTAAATTATCCACCCATATTCTTTACACTTTCTCATCATTTAACTTAAGATTATACATGTTCTATAGACTTACTTAGCTTTCGGCATTTCCTAAGTTTTCCTTCTAGGGTTCCATCTCCACTTAGGAATTTTTATCAACTCTACTAAAGATACAAGTTCTATTTTTCATTCCTTTCTCTTATCTAAACTCTAATCATATATCCCCACGTGTGTGTATAAATCACCCCTACACTTGGAAATTCAAATCAAGCAATCATACTCTTGTCCTTTTGTCCAAAACACTTATTAATTGGTGAATTTTTAAATGAATTTTGCTTACACATCCTTCATGCGACCGTTAATACTTCTTGAGGTACCAACAACCGATTACAAGATATATTTGCACTTTAAAGCGTCATTCCTAGTCTTGCAACACTCAAGGATTTTAGCAGTGACTCCTAAACCAGTTGGTCTAAGGCACTAGGTGATGAAGCACCCTCGCTAAATATTTTTTTCTATTTTTGCAGCCTTAAGTAATCACAAAAACCAGTGTTCATTTTTTTTCTTTATTCACTTTTTTTTCTTTTATTTTCTTCGTACTAAAGACTTTAGACAAGTGCATTTCAAGGTCTCCTCTACTATTCCAAGTTTCAAGGTGCGTGATTGTGCAAATTTGTAGGGTATACATTTTCAGAATTTAGACTTAAGTTAGGAATTATTTTTCAAACTTATACTTTAATAATAACATCAATACTTTTCCTTCGTTTCGATCTAGCCCAAGAAGTGAACCCAAAATTTGCCTATTTCTAAATAAACTACAAAGACATATACTTTCTACTGTTAAATTTTAAGGAAGGTTATTTTTAGGGTTTTTAATTTACTAAATCTAAGATCTAGTTGTTCCTAACCAGTTAACCTATTTGTCAAACTCAAATCAATTAAGGCCAGAATTGAATACATTAATTTTTATAATTTTTCAAAATTTTTCAATTTTTATGGGTTTTCAAATAAGTATGCAAATGCAAAAATATGTACAAATGAATGCGAAGGAAAAAAAACGTACCGAGCATACCCCCAAACTTAAACTGGACAGGTCTCATTCTCACCTATGTAAGCATATTTAAGGTGAGACGGCAAGGGCATGAGTTTGAGTTTCGGAGGCGAAAGAATCATAGGTAATATTGGGGAATCTACCTCGAACTCAAAGGACTCCAACACAGGTTCGAAATCACTGCAAACAACCGATTCGGATGGTTCAACTAACTCATCCAAAAATTCAAAAGACTCATATTCGGGCTGTGAGTCGTCATCATCCGAAAAAGTGAAACATTCATAATCAATATCGGTTGTGTCAACTATGGTAGGCTCAAGGAGGGACGCACTAGTGGCGTCAAAACTGTTCTCATCAAACAAAAATCTTTCAAGCTCGCAGTCCTCCTGCGTGATCGTGAATAGAGCAAACTTCTCGTGTACTAGTTTTAGGCACGGAGGGCAGACTTCCTAACTTGTAAATATTGAACTCACTAGACGTCTTCCCGAAGGATAGAGTCATGGAGCCATTGAGACAGTTTATTACGGCATTGGAAGTGGCCAAAAATGGTCGACCGAGGATCACCGGAATTTGGTTCCGTGGGTTAGCAACAGGTTGTGTGTCCATAACAATAAAATCAACGGGGAATATGAAATCCCCGACTTTGATCAACACATCCTCTAGCTCACCCCTAGGATGGGTGATTGATCGATCAACCATTTGGAGAGCACAACGAGTGAGTTTTAACTCTCCAACCCCTAATTGCTCGTACACGGAGTAGGGAAGCAGGTTAACACTAGACCGAAGATCTAATAGTGCTCTATTGATGTTCTTGTCCCCAATTGTTATCGAAATAGTAGGACAATCAGGGTCCTTATGCTTTTGGGGTAAAGATTGGACAAGAGCATCGCTAACAACACTAGCCACGAAAACTTTCTTTGGTACTTGTGACTTTCTCTTTTTGGTGCATAAGTCCTTTAAGATTTTTTCATATGAAGGAACTTGTTGGATTGCATCCAAAAGAGGGATATTTATGCTAACCTGTTTGAACAACTCGATAATCTTCTCCATTTGTGGAGTTGGTTTATTGGATCTCAATCGGTTTGGAAAAGGAACGTTTTGAAAAGTTGTTGAGTCCAATTTTTGCGGATCAGATTGTTGAGTTGGAACGGAACCCCGTGTAGATGTGTTCGTGTTGTGAGAAGTGGGTCCGTTCGAGCTAGAAGAAGTAGAGCCTTGTGAATGATGGAGAACAGGCTCTAACGAAGAAGAAGAAGGTGAAGAAGAACCACCGGCAGGGGTGTCATGGTTAATACCCATATTATTTTGCAACACTTTTCCCGATCTCAACGTGGTCACAGCATTTACGTTATGATTCTGCTGTTGATATGCAGCATGTGCGTGACCGGGATTTGGCAGTGGTTAAGATGGGAGCTTTCCTTTTTCTCGCTTGCTCAATGCTACATTGAGTTGTGCAATTTGTGCCTCGATAGATTTGATACTTTGATCGTGTGAGGCACTGTTTTGCACCAAAGATTGAATAGAAGTCTCTAATCTTGCTGTAGATTGAGTAGATTGCTTTAGGAACGCATCTAGACTTCTTTCGAGCGAGCTAACCTTGTCATTATTAGGTTGAACAAAATTGTTTGGCGGGTAAGAAGTGTTAGGCATAAAATTGTTCACTTGATTAGGGTAAGGTTGCTGTTGGAAAGGTTGTTGAAATTGAGTTTGTGGAGGTGCTTGTTGTTGTGGAGGAGGAGGCCTTTGAAAATTGTTATTTTCTTGGAATTGTTGATTTTGGTTCCAAGCGAAATTTGGGTGACTCCTCCAACCCGGATTGTATGTCGAAGAGTATGGATCGTTTCTTTGTCGTTGCTGAAAGGCAGCATTGACTTGATCCTGTCCTTAAGTAGTAAGGACACTCTTCTGTGAGATGTGATGGATCCGCACAACAAGCACAAACAGTTCGTGGAGGCACTACAGGGGCAAGAGAAGATGATGAGATTTTGGTCTCAATCGCTTCTATCTTTTTCGTAAGAGCGGCCATCTCGGCCTTCATAGCAATCGACATATCTAATTGATGTATGCCTGCCCTAGATTGTCCACTAGAAGAAGATGATGTGGTCTTGGTGCTCTCCCACTGAATTGTTTGTTCACTAAGGTCCTCAAGAAACTGCCATGCTTCCTCACTAGATTTGGTTAGAAAGTGACCTTGACAAATGGTTTCTAGCAACTGCTTCGTTGCCGGGTTCAATCCCTCGTATAATGTTTGGCAAAGTTGCCAACTTTCAATCCCATGGTGAGGGCATTGAACGAGTAGGTCTTTAAATCTCTCAAAACACTTCCAAAATGGTTCGGAAGGAAGCTGGGAAAATTGTATAATCTCATTACGGATTCTAGCAGTTTTGTGATGAGGATAGAACTTTTTAAGAAAAGCTTTCACAAACTCGTCCCAATTTCTAATGGAATGTGATGCTGTGCTGTATAGCCACTTCTCGGCTAAGTCACATAAGGTGAAAGGAATGACCCTTAGCCTTATAGCGTCATCACTTAATTGGGTCGTTTTCATCATAGCGCAGACGTTTTGGAATTTATTGATAAAAATATACGCATCTTCTGATTCCAATCCATGAAATTTTGGCAGCATATTGATGAAGTGGGGTTTTATTTCAAAATTGTCCCCATTTGCCGGTGGGGGTGAAAAACAGGTAGGTAAAGAGGTGCGGACATGGTAGAAGAGATCCTGGAGCGCGACTCGTGTGGGCGCTTCAACAGGCGGTTGATTCGGGTTATTCGCACCTAACGGAGGTGGAATCATTCCCGTCAGTAAGGTATTGTTAGGATTGTTTCCCGACATGCCTTCAGAAGAAGAATTTGAAGGTGGAGGTAAGAAAGTGGACGGAATTTCGACTTCGGTGTCGAAAGGTTCGTCGGTCGGTACCAACGAAACACGGACTAATCGGGCGTTAGTGTCCCTAGTGCAAAGTGACATACACTAAAGGGGTAGTGTAGTCAGAAAAAAATGAAAGACAGAATGTGGAGGTAAGAAAACGTCAATGAGAGAAAGTGGTGTGAGTGAGGTGCAAGATTTCCTTAGCGACAAGTTGCAAGTTTTGAAAAGATTTTTTCTTTTTTTTTATGTGAGATTTTTGCAAAAAGATTTTTGACAAGAGACTTGTGACACAAATGCGATCAACCATAAATGCACAATCAGGCCTAGATCTAGGGTCACCTAGGTCAGCTAGACAGCTCCTAACTAGGGTTAGAAATAGGACCTCAAACCGCCTCTTCACCGCCAATTGCGGCCAGGTAAGTGCCAGGTAAGTGGGAGGCTCCCCGCTACAAGTAGCGGTCCTAATTAAATAACCACTTGCCGTAGACACACTTGCCTAGACACCGCAAAGTCAGGTTAGGATAAACGGTCGATGCCTATAACTAGTCCTTTGTCCTATTGAGTTCGAAGTCCTTAGGGCTGAGTCTAGTATTTTTTTAATTAAGAGTGGTCAATGCAAATACTTTAAGTGATTTCTGGGGTCCTGGGAAGGGTGATAAAATCCCCACCCAATCTGAGTTGGTCAATAGCCCCTTAAAGTCCGATTAAATTATGCAAAACAGTAAATTCACTTGCAATTAATTATTTATAGCGCGGCGCAAAGAAACCTGCAGAAAATCTGTTATTGAGAAGGGGGAAGAAGATTTTTAGCGCAAAGAAATCCTGCAGAAAATTTCGCAAAAAGATATATGGAGGTTGGCAGAGGGGGAAACAAGAAACAAACCGAGCAAAATTGAGGAGCTGACGTGGCTGGCGTGCGGCGGAACCGCGGTTTCGGGCCAGAACGGCCGCGGAAGGGCGGCGGGGTGGTGGGAACAGGGCTCTGGAAAAATTGTACGGTCCCGTTGTTGAATTTCCCCTCTGTTTTGATGTAACTTTTTCTGTTTCGCACTCTGGAATTTTCCAAATCCGAGATTCTTCGCTGTTTCTGCAAAATTCAAACGATAAACCCTTCAAACAATAATAAAAATTTATAAATTTTTTTGTACTTTTTATATTTTCAGATTTTTAGGATTTTTTAATTTTGATTAACCCGAAATTGCAGAAAGGAAATTTTACGCCATCCCCGGCAACGGCGCCATTTGATTAATCTCAAAAACTATCTAATAACCACAATCAAGAACGGCATCGCTTTGCAGCTAGCCGGTGAGTACGGGTCGGTCCACAGGGATGGTGTAATTTTCCTAAGTGTTCTTACGAGCTAATTCCAATGGGAGTTTGGTCTTTTAATTTAAATCTAAAAACTAAGTTGTACGAGAGTTAAGAAACTTGCTAGGATTAGGTCTAAGCTGGAATTTGGTAAGTTTAAATTTCACACCTCTTTCAATGCCCTAAATTAAATCTTTTAGGAGTTATAGCAACTATTAGTAAAGGGGATTAGGATGATTGGGAAGAAACGAAGTTTCTTCCTCTAGATCCTTGTCCGTCCTTTCCTAATAATTGCTCTAACCTTCATGGAAGTCATGCATGATCCGCTCCCTACAGCATCCTACCCACGAGGTAACGGTGAAACCGTAGTATAAAGGACCGGACATGCATGACTTCCATGAAGGTTAGAGCAATTATTAGGAAAGGACGGACAAGGATCTAGAGGAAGAAACTTCGTTTCTTTCCAATCATCCTAATCCCCTTTACTAATAGTTGCTATAACTCCTAAAAGATTTAATTTAGGGCATTGAAAGAGGTGTGAAATTTAATCTTACCAAACTCCACCTTAGACCTAATCCTAGCAAGTTTTTTAACTCTCGTATAACTTAGTTTTTAGATTTAAATTAAAAGACCAAGCACCCATTGGAATTAGCTCGTAAGAACACTTAGGAAAATTACACCATCCCTGTGGACCGACCCGTACTCACCGGCTAGCTGCAAAGCGACGCCGTTCTTGATTGCGGTTATTAGATAGTTTTTGAGATTAATCAATAGCCGCTAGGAAATTCTACCAGATCATACTGAGCAGGATATGGTCTCCCGCTACTGCTAACATCTTTTTGCGCTTCGGTTTCGGCTGCCAATGTTTTGACTTTGTTGGCAACCAAATCCATGATTTGATCTTTAGTTAGCGGGCTACTGTCATCGGTAGCCAAGACATTTCTTGAGATAGGATGCGACTGGCTTTCATGCGGTCCGCCCACCTTTGGATTTGAAAGAATAGGCGTCGGCTGTCTCGGGACACCGTTTCCCAGTTCATGAGCAGAGCCCTGTGCTTGATTGGGCGGCTGAGAGGCAAGTTGGGCCGTAAGCCGTAAGACGACATTTGTCAAGTCGTCGATCTTTGAGTAGAGCTTGGACATCTCCTTATCTTTGCTTCTGAGCTGTTTTCGGAGCTCTTGGAGAAGTTGCTGCTCTGCGGTATTAGGATGGAAAGTTGGCTCATCTTCGCTTTCCGAGCCCGACTCCTCATGAACTGTGGGCTCTCTCTGCCTATCAGCCTCACTGGGAGGATTTTCATCACCCTCCGTTGAATGCTGGTCTTGAGAAGTGACAACTATATTCACACCAGGTTGGATTTCAGATGTGGTGGCACCATCCTTGCTTTTGCTGCGAAGGTTGTCGCTGGGACGCGTGCCCCCCATGTAGACAGTAAGGATAACACATTCAGTCATCCTTTCATCACTGGCAGCTGGTTTCGCACAGCGGTCCGGGCTTTGAAAATTCATAAATTTTAACATGGCCGGAGCCCTAGCCCTTTTGTTGGCACTGTATCTGAGCCGCTTCTGCCTCAGCTTCTCTGCCTTGAGCGCTTGGCAGGCTTCTGCTCTCCAGGAAGCCGCCATAGGCTGAGTGATGGGGAGCTTAGAGAAGATACCCAACTGAGCAGTCTTCAGGGGCATCGCCAGAGCTTGCTCGAGACGCCCTGTTTCTTTGTTGGTGTTGATTGCCTTGCCCCCAGCTGGGGCTAAGGAGAGCCGTTCAAACACTGACTTGAATTTGAGTTGGGGCGCCTTCGAGACCACCACATTTGGCCTCTTGCCTTTCGAGACCGGTTTGTCTGTCACCGGAGCTTGAGGAGCTGGGATGGCGTTAGCTGACACGAACAGAATAGAACCAAATGGTAGCGGCGACTCCTCCCATTGTCGCCCGAGACTGGCCGGAAGGACTGTCCTGAAGTCTATCTTCATCGTGTAGGAGACGGGAGCTGATGCATCTTTGGAGACATTGTTGAGAAGTGATTGCTTGAAAACCTTCATGAAAGAGCATTATTTTAGTATAAATATAGATATGTATATTGATTGAGTTCGCATGAACGTTTAACCCGAAGTATGGGAGGAGAGATAGGTCCCACCGGGCGTGTCAGAATCTATAGGGTGTTTTTCGTCACCTCATTAAGATGGTAATACACGCACGCTTGTCAGGCGTACTACAGATTCCCCCTGCCTAGGGTAGACGGGGGTTTATTGATTGTGGGGATCCGAATCTCCGGCAGCCGCGGACTAAGCTGCCGTTAATTACCCCTCGCCTTTGGGGCGAGAGAAGCTCCGATTAACGGGTTAAACTGGTCATGCGAAATCAATGTGCAGTATTGTGTTTTGGAGTGGTTTTGGATACATCGGGGGCCCCGCAGAGTTTTTACGGGGGTCTCGCTACCCGGATAGCGGGCTGGGGGTCAAGGGGGCTAGCAGCCCCCTTACGGGGTGTGGGGCAGCGTCCCGTTAGAAATTTTTTCTAACAGGGACAGTGTCGTTGAGTGTGTGTGTATGTATATGTATGTATACACACACACACACACACACACACACATATATATATATATATATATTATATAAGGGAAAAGGGGCATCCAAAGGATGCGTGGGAGAAAGCGCTCGGGCGCTAACGCTTTGGGCGTCAGAGCGCTAGCGCCCCATGTGCCAGGCACATGGGCGCTCGGGTGCTAGCGCTCTGAGCGTAAGAGCGCTGGCGCCCCACGTGCCAGGCACGTGGGCGTTTGGGCGCTAGCGCTTTGGACGCTAGCGCTCTGAGCGCCAGAGCGCTAGCGTCCCATGTGCCAGGCACGTGGACGCTTGGGCGCTAGTGCTTTGAGCGCAAGGGCGCTAGCGCTTTGGGTGCTAGCGCCCCACGTGCTTGGCACGTGGGCGCTCGGGAGGCAAAAGGGACTTGGTCCCTGCAATATGGGAGTTGTACTCCCAGAAAAGAGCACTTATTTTTTTTATATATATGTATATATATGAGGAGTTAAACTCCAAAGATATTTTGAAGCTGATGGAGGGGTCTTCTCCCCTTGAGCCCTGGATCTTCCCCAAAGTGGGGTTTCTGGAGATGGGTCTCCTTCTTCTTCCTGTCGTTTGGCCGGATCTTGGAAAAAGGGGGTGAGATTTAAAAATCTCCCCTTTTTGAGATCTAATAGAAGATCCAAGTTCCCCTTTGTGGGTTTTGTGGTGAAAAACTATTTAGTTTTTGAAAAGGAAGAGTAAAACTCTTGATTTAATTCAAAGGAAAGAAGAAGGTTTTAGAACCTTAAGCAAGGAGAAAGAGGAACAGGTCCTAATTTTTCAGAATGAAAAAGTTGTCCTTGATATTTCATCATGTTGCCTTATATAGGCTTACATATTTACATATAGCCCCTTGAGCTTTACAAAATGGCATTTTGCCCATCCCATGGCTCATGTGCCATTTATTTTTGCACATAAGCCATGGGCTTTACAAAAATTTGGCTTTATGCCCATTCATGTGTAAAAAACTACATCAAAATTATTTATTACATGATTTTTTATTTCAGCATGGGTGAGGCCAGCCACTTCATGTTCGGGATCGACTCGGGCATGAGCCCACTTGATCTGGGCTTGGGCCCACCTGGCTTGGGGTTGACCTTGACTTTGACTCGGTCAACCGGGGTGCAAATTTTTACCCCAACAAAAGGCAGCACAAGATCCAAGACTTCTATGCGGAGCTCAAGAAAATAAAGGCAAAAAGTCCACATCAATTCACTTTTTTGATCTGCTGAAAATCTGGAAGAAAAATGAAGAGTTTTTGAGAAACCAAGTATACCAAACAGAAGTGAACAGCAACATGAAGAAAACCTGAGAAGATGGTCCCCTAATTCAACTAAATGGCCACGGAACCGCGACCAATATGGCAGTTAGGCCGCGGATCCGCGGCCGCGTCAGAACAGCGTTGACTCGCTCTTTTGGGGTAGTTTCGTAATCTCGTAATTGGCTCAGATTGTATACCTAGGGTTTCACTCTCCTGCCTATAAATAGCAGAGTTCAAAGCCAAACTAGAGGGGTGCTTTTCTTTATTAGATTTTAGATTAAATTTTGTAGTTCTTCTTCTTTTCTATCTTTTTCCATTAAAAATTGTAGCGAGTTCATGAGTGATGATTAATGAAAAATAAAAAAAAGAGTTCTTTTTATTATCTTGCTTGTCTTTCAATTATTTATTTATTGTATGCAATTTTTCATTTGCTAATCTTGTCGTATTATTTTATTGTTGTTTTTCTTTTTCTTTTTCTCTCTTCTATTTTTCTTTATCTTTTACAACTATGATGTTTGAGTATGATCCTTGCTAAAGTGAGGTCTCAAATAGCTAGTTGTAATTTTTCTTAACCTCAATTCTTTCTATCTTTTTTTTTGTTTTCTTTTTTATCTTTTTAATGGGTGAGTAGTTTCTCACTTGTTAGGGCAGGATAAGGGAAGTTTGAGAGAAAGAAATCTTTCTCACTCTTTTCTTTGCCTAACATCTTGATTCGGACTCCCATTAATTAAACCACAATCCGCTCACTACGGCACCCTATCCTACATGATAGCGGTGATTCTCTAGTTAGACCAGTTGTGGTTGAATTAACCGGAGATTAGGGCTAAGAACCAAGAACGGACGGACAAGGACCAAAAGGAAGAAACTAAGCATGGAAATCCTAGCTTGTAAGTTCCTTCCTAGTCGTGCTAATCCTTGTTGTTGACGATTACCTTAACATCGATATTAAGAGTGGCAATAAAAGAAGTGAGAAATTCCTAACTCAAACTGACCTAATCCTAACCCTAGCAAGTTCTTTTATCATTCGTTATCTTATTAGTTGATCTTAAAACAAATCTAAACATATTTGGATTTAACTCATTAAAATATAAAGAAAAAGATTCCATCTCCCTGTGGATCGACTCGTACTGAACCGGCTAGCTACCAAGCGAAATCGTCTTGATTGCGGTAATTAAAACTAAGCACGCAAAAACTCTACCAATCACCGTCGGAGATTTCATGCGCACCCTCCTAAGTGGTTCAAAGCTGTTACCAGTTGGAACAGCAGCATCGACTTCCACCGTTGGAGCTGGCAGAGTAAATCCAGAGGGGGAACTGCCCTCAGCTTTTCTCACTCGGTGCCAGTGACGACGTCGAGCATGCCTTGCAGACGGTATTGGCTCTGCTATGGGGGTGGTTTCATCATGTCCCCTGCTCTGGTGGAGGGTTGCTGCCGGAGTCAGCCTCTTGAAGACTGATGTCCGCTGAGAAAAATCGTCCAACCTATCGAAGACTGACTTTTGAGCAGTGGTAGCAACCTTGGTGACTTCGCCCGAAGCGGGAGTCGGAACAGTCAGTATTGTGAAGACCGACCTCTTAGTAGGAGAAGTCTTTCTGATGACTTCATTTGCTGGAGCAGGGATGGCTATCCGTTTCGGGATAACCCTTCAGGTATTTCGGGCTTCCTCACAGGCCCATTGGAGCTTTGGCCCAGTCTGTTAAAGGCCGAGGCGTTGGATTTGGGCGACCCATTGAGAGGGGCCGCGGTAGTAGTAAGCCGATCAAAGACCGACTTCTTTGGAGCTTCCTGCGACGGCACCGGGGCGTTGAAGCTCATTGGTGGGAGCATGGTCCTAAAGAACAGCCCAGTGGTGGCTTGTGTCACCTGTTCTACTGGCATCTTGAAAATGGAGGCCGCTTGTGGCCCATAAGTCACTCCTCCGGTAAGGACAGAGTGGGAATTGTTGCAGTTGTTGCAATTGGTGCAGTTGAAAACCATTGATCTTCTTTTTCTACACGAAGCAAGACACCAACTCTTAGTACCTCGAATCCAGGGGCAACCATAGCAAACCGTGATTCGTTCGTGAAACACGACACACGAAATGTGGAGTGGAAAGAGGAAAAGGTCCCACCGGGCGTGCCAGAATCTGTTTTCCGCCGAAGGTCCGGAAGACAAACGTCTTGTCTGAATTTGGGGGCAGATGCTATTTGGTTTTATCCGTCCACCTCTCCGATGATGCCAAGTTGATTTATGGCACCATGTATCGGAGGTTTAGACGGATGCGGCCGATATAGCAGACTTCGTCAGATTCCCCCTCATTGTGGGGGGTTTTTGATTGTGGGGATGCTCTTCCCTGCAGGCGCAATCCCCCGCAATTAATTACGCTACCGCATCGCAGTAACCACATTCTCCTTCTCCAGATGGTCACTTCGTGTCGTGTGTGTTTGTTTTGTTTTTGGTTGCCCGTGGATTGTATACGGAGACTAATTTATGTTGTCGCCCATAGGGCGTCAATTAGTCCAAATCCGTATTTTCTTAGATTTGGTTTTGGGTTGGGTTTAAGGATCGTTAATCTCATTTGAGACTAAGATCAATTTAAACGTTTGTTAAGGATACGTTAGTCTAATTTTAGACTAAGATCTACTTAACATGATCATTTAGATCCAACAAAAGAGCATTTGGGCTCTATTGTTTTAGTTTAGGGACATTGCGGTCCATAAGTTTAAGGACGTCATAGTCCATGACAGTTTAAAGACGTCATAGTCTGTGTGGTTTTGATTTAACTGTTTGGGGATGTACCAAAAGTTATTGGTTATTGGGACCCTCCATCTCTCTGAAGACGTTGAAGAATTACAACGACATATATCAGAGGTATGAAGAGATGTACCCTTGAACCAATGTTGGTTGGGAGATTTGTAGTCAAGTTTGGGACTAAGATCAGTTAACAAGATTTATGAGTATATGGGCTCAATTAATCTGAATCAGGGGGCCTGTGGCCAACTTGGGCTCAGCCCACTCAGTCAAAATGTTGGACATTTAATTAGGCTCAGTCCTTTTTCATTTGACAATGCTGAGCATTGGTTTTGGGTTCTGACAACCTTTTTGTCTTTTATTGAGTGTTGAACACTCATTATGGCTCTGGGGTTTTATTAAAAGAACAGTTTATGTTCCCTCAGAGCACACGTGAGGAGCACGTGATACTCTTGACGCTGAGCGCCAGACTTGGCGCGCTAAGGCGCTTCCTATAAAATAGCGCATACGTGAGGAGCACGTGGCGCGCTTGGCGCTGAGCACCAGTTATTGAGTGCAGAGCGCTCCTTGTAAGATAGTGCACACATGAGGAGCACGTGGCGCGCTTGGTGCTGAGCGCCAGTTAAAGAGTGCAGAGCGCTCCTTGTGAGATAGCGCACACATGAGGAGCACGTGGCGCGCTTGACGCTGAGCGCCCGTTAATGAGTGCAGAGCGCTCCTTGTAAGATAACGCACATGTGAGGAGCACGTGGCGTGCTTGGCCCCAATTCACAACAACAACAACACAGAGAGACAAAAAATCCAGAAACAAAGAGAGAACTCTAAAGAATTTTGAGAAGAACTCAAAATGAGGGAAAAAAAGGTAAACCCTTTGAATAAAAAAGAAGAATTTCTTCTGGGCTTCTGTTTTACAGAAGGAAATTTTCTTGTTTTTAACAAGATTGGGAAAATCTTTCCCCATACAGAACTTATTCTGTATCTTGGTGATTTTTAATCACCATTGGATCTTTGATCCAACGGTGCTCTAATTTTCAGAGGTAACTTGATGATTTTTAGTAATCTTTGTTAGATCTTTGATCCAAAGGTGATGAACATTTAGTTCCAGCGCTAGCGTTATCGTGTTTTGCACGTGAGCGCCGCATCAGAGTTTTTGACTCTTGGTGCTAGCGCTAGCACTCTCATGCTTTGCACGTCAGCGCTGCATCAGAGTCTTTGACTCTTTGTGCCAGCGCAATTTTGTGCTAGCGCTTTTATGAAGCGCCGTTTCATTTCAAATTTCAAAATTTGAACAGAGCTTTGCTCTGATTGGGGGAAACAACGGCCCTCGTTGAGTCAAGGGATGAAGCTATGGGCACAGAATTTATTCCTCCGAGAGAGAGCGAAGAAGCCGTTACACCCGGTGATGCCTCCGTCATGGTTTCGGTCCATAATTTATCAGGTAGTCGCTGGGTCGCTATTTTTGAATTTTTCAATCCTGTTCATCCCTTCTAATGATATTTTGTCTGTCTTTAATATATTTGTCGCGAACCCTGAGACTGCGCCGTCTGAAGAAGTGTCGCCGGTCGCTACTCTGACGGTCGCTGTTCCCTCGCTTTCTTCTATGCCCTCTCAAATATTGGAAGGTATTGGTTTGCGACTTATTTGTTTTACTGTGGGTACCATCCTCCTTGTATTGACAGTATATTGTTGCAACTCCGCAGGGGTCCTTTTCGACCATCTATATCAGGTGTTGAACCCGTATTTTTCCTTCCAGTCGGAAATCGTTCCTCCTTCTGGTATTGGTTAGTACATTCTTCAACTGACGTCCTTTTGTTACGAATAGACATGTTGTAGCTAATTCTTCTTCATATTGAATATAGCGTCACGGGTAGAAGGAGGGGGTGAAAGAACAATCGTGCCTCCGACACTCCCCGTCCTGCCGCCTGTCACAGCTGGTATAATAAACTTCATCGATCATGTGTTTCCTTCATTTCCTGAGTCGGCGTTTGACTGTAATTCATTTTGCAGCAATCGCACCGGCTCCCGCTCCCTTTGAGTCTCGCATTCCGATGCCCGCATGGCCATTTGCCAAACGCATATTTTCCAAGGGTGCCGCAAACAGCCGTCAAATGTTGAGCGAATTCATCGAAGATCTTAACGCCGAGGCCCTCACATCAGCTGCAGATTTTGCTATTGAAGTTAACCCAAGGCTAGCGACACTCGTGAACTTCTATGATGAAGATCTTGTCGGCTCTTGGGTTGATTACTGCAGAAAGATCGAGGCTTGCCTGCACGAGATCGAGCTTAAACGTCTCTCTCCTGAGGTTTTGGCTTTGAACTCTCAGCGGGTTGCGTAGGTCGAGCATAGTGTTCCTTTCATTTGCCATTTTGAACAAGAGGCGATCCTGAGACAAAAAGAACATGAGGTGGCTTCTAGCGAGTCTGTCCGATTGGCGCCCGGATCGAAGCGAATGCTGCACAGCAAAAAGCAATTTTTGACAACCTCCAGAGATGTATTTCGGATGGGTTGGCGCTAAGGTGAACGCTTGACTTCACCGAGCGGGTTGTGCAGGACTGCGAAGCTGCTATACTAGAAATCGATGAACATCTTTCATCCTGTTTGCGGTAGCGGACTCAAGTTGAAGCGGAGTTGGCCGTGGTGGTTGATCGCGAGAAGGGATTAAAAGGAGCGCGGGGGCGGCTTGCTGATTTGTTGAAGACGCCTCCTCCTCAATAACCGTCTTTGTACCCCCCTTTTAACTGTAAACTTGCGGCTTATGAATAACATGTATTCATTTTGATTCCTTTGTGAAATGTATCTTGTATTCACTTGAATTCATGAATAAAAGTCATATTTTATTTTATATGGACGTGTTCCTTTGGCAAATATGGCCCATAGATAGTCTATCTTAATCTCCTTATGGGGCATCGATGGTTTAGGAAACAGGTTCAGATCTGCCACCTAAGGCTTTTCAACTTTACGAGCCGTGAGGGTCTCATAAAGACTTTTCTCCCTACGAGTCGTGAGGACCTCGTAGGTGTATTTTCCCCTTAGGAGTCGTGAGGATTCCTAAGTGTGTTTTCTCTTGAGAGTCGTAAGGATCTCATAAGAGAGTTTTCCCCCTTACAAGTCAAGAGGACTCGTAAGTGGTTGTTTCCTTCCTTATCAATATTCGACTTTGGAGAGTGTGGCCCATGGATAGTATGTAATAGTCCATCTTGGACCGACTTGCAGGGCCCCTATTCTTAGGAAACAGGTCCTTATCCTCGTTGCCTAAGGCTTTTCCCTACGAGTCGAGACGAGTTGAAAAGTTCTCGCAGGAACACTAATTTCCCTACGGGTCAAGACGAATCGAGAAGTTCTCGCAAGGATGTCCTAACGTCACAGTTAACTCCTGCTAATAGAAGTCCGTTAGGGTCTGTGGTACTAGGGTTTTTTACCCGTCGTACCGTCGCGTTGGCCGATGTATTCCCTGATATGCAATCTTGCTATTCGAGTAGCCCCGCGACTGTCGTGTCTCTGATCCCTTCGGGGGCTGGACAAGACGTCTTCAAGTAATCTCCCAGGTGATATTACTGTCAGAAGAGCAAGCGCTAGGGATATTTCATGCCGTTTTTTACTTGAGGTTAGGCTCAGTTTAGGAGCCCCGATGAGTCATAACCATTCCGCACTGGTGTGGGATGATTTCCGATAGTCTTTTCAGGTCTCATTTGAGTTGTCGTCAAAACCCTGAAGCCAGGAATCTACCTTTACTTTGTTTGTTGACATTGTGTCTGATGAATGTCGATGTTGTCTCTAGGTTGTCTGTGAACCGTCGATATTTGGAACTAGAGACTTTGCCATGGTTCCGTTTGTTGACGTCGCATCTGCATCCTGCTGGAGTGAGAAAGAACGCTGTTGTTGATCTCTAAGCTGTAGATGTTACCATCGAGACTTGGAACTAGGGACTTTGTCATGGCTCCGTTTGTTTTGATGCCGCGTCTGCATCCTGCTGGAGTGAGGAAGAACACTGTTGTTGATCTCTAGGCTATAGATGTTGCTTTCAAGACTTGAAACTAGGGACTTTACCATGACTCCGAAGTAGTCTCTAGGCTGTTTGTGAACCGTCGAGTCTTGGAACTAGGGACTTTTCCATGGCTCCATTTGTTTTGATGTCGCGTCTGCATCCTGCTGGAGTGAGGAAGAACGTTGTTGTTGATCTATAGGCTATAGATGTTGCCGTCGAGACTTAGCTTCTCTTTGACGAAGCCTGGTGGGACAATATGGTTCCCTTTTCGTTTGTGCCCATGGATTGTATACAGGGGTCGATGTTGACTCACCAGCAGGGCAAAAAAGTTTCATTTCATTTTTTATTTCCATGATGCACTATCATTTCAGCTTTTTATATCGCGAAAGTCATGATTGCCCAATCCTTTCGGCTTTTTTGTCGCGATGCCCAATCATTTCCGCTATTTTTCTTTTTACTCGCTGCTTTTTATTGCGAGTTGCCCAAACATTTCGGCTATTTTATCTGCATATATACATATATTTTACTCGCTGATTTTTGTTGCGAGTTGCCCTATCATTTCGGCTATTTCATATGCCTTTCTGGCTTGCTGATTTTTATTGCGAGTATGGAACCCGAGGTCTGATACCAATCTTAGCATCAGCATCGCTGCGATTGGAATATTGTGAGGAGCGAATCATCATTTTCCGTGAAAGAACTTGGAATTTGATACCGATTTAGGCATCAGCATCGCTACAACTGAGATATTTCCAGGAGCGAATCATCATTTGCCTTTGTCGATCCGAATAAGGGTGGCTTAGCAAACAGGGTTAGGATCCTGTCGACTAAGACTTTTGACTTCATGAGCCATAAGGGTCTCATAAAGGTGTTTCTCCCTACGAGTCGTGAGGATCTTGTAGGTGCGTTTTCTCCTTAGGAATCGTGAGGATTCTTGAGTGTGTGTTCTCTTATAAGTCGTAAGGATCTTACAAGAGTGTTTTCTCCTTATAAGTCGAGAGGACTTACAAGTGTCGTTCACCACATGGGGAAATTTCGCGCCATTGGTTGAACTTGGTGGGGGAAACGTTTATTCGTGCCCGTGGATTGTATACAAGGGTCCATATTGAACCGCTTGTAGGGCAAACTAGGAGATGTGATGGCTTAAGAACAGGTTCAGATCCCTGTAGCTTAAGGTTTTCGAATCCTATGAGCCATCAGGGTTTCAAAGGGGGGATTCTCCTTATGAGCCATGAGAATCCCGTAAGTGTAATTTCTCCTTAGGAATCGAGGGGATCCTTAAGTGTGTTGCTCCATTGTGAGTCGTAAGGATCTCACGCAGGCATTTTCTCCTTACAAGGTCGAGAGGACCTTGCAAGTATGCATGATTTTTTTTAACACGTTCGCGCCCTTGCAGTTCACAAACTCGCCGGCAGTCCTACTATTTTTACTCACGGAGCCCTTTCGGGTTTTCTTCCGTGTCCATTTCACTTATGGATGTACCGTTTTTTTTGCATGATGAAACTCTCGAGAATAGTTTCGCCGCATGTGGCCCATTTGTTTGCCGGTGGGATTTGAGTCGCAGTCCTCATCGCTGGGACTTGTGAACTTGCACTCCACTATCACCATATTTGAGACGACGTTGTTAGTTTAGGGACATCTCGGTCCGTTGTTAGTTTAAAGACATCTCGGTCCAATATTAGTTTAAGGACATCTCGGCCCATAGCTAGTTTAAGGACGTTGCGGTCCGCAGCTAGTTTAAGGACATCTCGGTCCGTTGTATTTCGAGGCGAGGTTTCGCTGGATACTACTCATAGAGTTTGGACTCAGGGAGATAGCGAGCGGATATGAGCGTCGTCATCTATCATTAACCTGAGCCGTGACTTGTCAGGCGTAGTATTTCTTAAGGAACCGGCCGTTTATTGGCCAGAAGGGTCTTTCGCCATGCATATCCATGAGCAAGTAGGCCCCACCTTAGTAGACCTTGTCTATGATGTATGGGCCCTCATAGTTTGGCTCGAATTTTCCCCGTTTGTCACGGTTGGGGATCATAGGTGTTTTTACGACTAACACGAGTTCGCCTTGGCGAAATGTTCTCGGCCTAGTCAATCTTTCGTATGAGCGCGTCATTCTTGCTTTGTAAGTTTCTAGGTTTTGCTGTGCCATGAGACGAGTTTCATCAAGGGCGTCTAGCTCCTCAAGCCGAAGATGGGCATTCTCTTCATTCGTTAGTTTGTACCGAACCGCCACTCGTAGAGAGGGTGGCTCTATCTTTAAGGGAAGTACCTCTTCCGTGTCGAATACTAACGCAAATGGCGTTGTGTTCGTGGCCATCTTGAACGTAGTCCGATAGGCCCAGAGAGCTTCATCCAATCTCTCGTGCCAGTCCTTTTTATTCCTGGACACCATTTTCTTTATGATCTTTGTCAAGGTCTTATTGAAGGCCTCAGCTAAATCGTTAGCTCGGGGATTATAAACCGAAGATTATCTCCAATATATTTTATGCTGCTGTGCGAAGCGGCTGATTTTATGGCTTCTGTAGGCCGGCCCATTATCTGAGATGATCCGTTGCGGAGCGCGTCTTCACCTCTCTTAGCAGTATTGCTTCTGCCTATTTGGAGAAGTAATCGGTTGTTGCTAGTTTGAACCTATGTCCCTTGGATGTTGTCGGTTCGATGGGCCCAATTATATCAGTTCCCCACATTTCGAATGGCCAGCTAGCCAGTGTTGGGTGTAGCGGATTCGGATGCTGATGGATGAAGTCCCCATGAATTTGGCACGAGTGACACTGCTTCGCATATTCGAGACAGTCCTGAATCATTGTGGGCCAGTAATAGCTCATTCTCTTGATCTTCAGCTTCATCTTGGGCCCAACCTGATGAGAACCGCAAAGTCCGTCGTGAGTTTTTTAAATGACTCTCCTTGCTTCTTCTGGCCCCAGACACCTTAACCACAAATAATTGAACGATCTCTTATATAGAGTATCATTGACGAAGGCGAAGGACAGAGCTCGCTTCATGAGCTGATGTCTCGACGATGCATTATTGGGCGTTCAATGGGATTTGAAGTAGTCTATGAAGACTTCTCTCCAATCCTCAGCCCTTTCTTCGTTCTTTACATGGAAAGCCGCTTGTTTGGTCGCTTCCACTCCTTTATACGTCTTCGGAGATATCTCTGCTGGCGTGAGAATCCGCCGGCTTTGCACAATGATCCTTACGTCATCGAGGTTTTCGTCGGCCAGTTCTTTAACGAGCTTGGCTAACGTATCCTCCTTGCTATTTTCCGCACGCGGTATGCTTTCCAGGGTGTAGGAGGGGATTTACGTTAGCAGTTACCGCCCTCTTTCACCATACCTGATCAGTTCTGGTTTGCACGTCTGGTAGTCGTCATTTACTTGACTAACGACCAGCCGGGAGTCTCCATATATGAGGATGTTTTCGACGCCCATGTCGACAGCAATCTCAAGACCTGCTATAAAAGTTTCAAACTCAGCCTCATTGTTTATTCTCGGCTTTGTTAAAGACAGGGCAAAACGCATTATCCCTCCTTGTGGAGTCATAAAGATAAGGCCTACCCCGTCTTTAATCATGGGGGTGTTTTGCTTTCGCTTCTTCAAGGAGGGCGCTCCATCGAAGTAGAGTTCCCATCGGGTATCATTCCTTTCTTTCTCCTCGTCAATTGCGCCAAACGCGTGTTCTTCCGGTAACTCGCAGTTCAATAGAGAGTCGGCAGGTATCGGATGTTCAGCGAGAAAGTCGGCGATATCCTGGCCTTTTATTGCCTTAAGGAGTCGATATACTATCGAGAACTCCATCAAGAAGAGGGCCCATTTGGCAAGCCTTCCCGTTAGCATGGCTCTTGACATCAAATACTTGAGAGGATCTACCTTTGATATGAGTTGGACCTCATGTGCCAATGCATAATGTCGAAGCTTCGTTACCGCGAAGATCAGTGCCAGGCAATGCTTTTCGATGGGGGAGTAGTTATTTTCTGCCCCCAGGAGGACTCGACTCAAATAGTAGAGAGCTCTCTCCTTCCCTTGGTCGTTCTCTTGTACCCATAGCGCGCCTAAAGAATCTTCAAGGGTTGTTGTGTACAGGATAGGGCTTTCCCTTGACCGGAGCGGTCAGTACCGACAGGTTTTGCAGATATTGCTTGATTTCGTCCAGTGCGTTTTGGCATTTACGATCCCAAACGAACGGGGTCCTCTTCTTTATTAAATGATTATAGGGACGGCATTTGCCGAAAAGGTTAGCTATGAACCGTCGGATATATGCAAGCTTTCCTTGGAGAGACCGCAGTTGCTTGAGAGTTCTTGGCGAAGGAATTTCCATAATCGCTTTGATCTTTGACGGGTCTATTTCGATGCCTCGGTGTCGTACGATGAATCCTAGGAATTTTCCTGAGGAAACTCCAAATGCGCATTTCAGAGGGTTCATCTTCAGATTATATTTCCGAAGATGGTGGAACACTATTTTCAAATGCTCCCGGTGTTCCTCGTATGATTTGCTCTTCACCACGAGGTCGTCGATATAACATTCAACAATCTCATGTACAAGGTCATCGAAGATCTTTGTCATGGCCCTCTGGTAGGTGGCGCCAGCGTTCTTCAGACCAAAAGGCATCACTTTGTAGCCGAATATGCCCAGCGGAGTCCAGGAAGCAGTGTGCTTTTGGTCTTCGGGATGCATCTTGATTTGGTTGTACCATAAGGATCCGTCCATGAAGGAGAAGACTTCATGGGTGGATGTGTTATCGATCATCAGCTCGGTAACAGGCACTGGGAAGTCATCTTTCGTACAAGCTTTGTTGAGATCCTGAAAATCTACGCGATGTATACTGTCCCATTTTTCTTCATTACCGGAATGATATTAGCGATCCAGTCAGGGTTTTGAACTTCTTGGATGAAGCCAGAGTTGATTAGCTTCTTTACTTCGGCATTGATACTCATATCAAGCTCGAGCCGCATTCTTCTTAGCGCCTGTTTGACTGGCTTGAAGTTCGGCGATATCGCCAGTTTATGCACAGCTATCTCTGGATCTAATCCCGGCATCTCGGAATAGTTCCATGTGAAACAGTCTTTATACTACATAAGCACGTCCTTTAACGTGGCCACCTGTTTCTCAGACAGCAGCTCACTGACGAACGTTGGCCTTGGATCGTTTGCCGTCCCCAAGTCGATTTTTCTCAAGTTGTCTGCTGTGGTGTGTATCCCATCTTCCAGCTCCTTTGGCGCTGGTGGAAATTCTAAGATCACCTCATTCTCATCTTCATTTGCGAAGCACTGGGGGAGGTCGTTCGTATTCTCGTGCTTTCCTTCCTTTTAGAATGTTGTCATATGGCAGGTACGAGCTCGTTTCCAAGCTCGATGCTGATCTAGACTTTCTCTCGTAGTGTAGATTGCTCTTGGCTCATGATTTTGTGGCGGGGCTACCCTCCAACTGTCGGATAAAGCAAACCTGCCTTGCTAATACTGATCTTCAACCCAATCTTTGAAGGTGTAGCAGTCTTCAAGAGGATGTCCCACTATTCGGTGGTAGGAGCAATAATCCGGGTGATGGACCTCGTCTATTTGTTCGGGGCGCTGAGACTCCGGGAGCACCATCATTTGATGTTTTATGACAAGGTCGAAGATTTTCCTTGTCTTGTCTTGAAAGAAAGAGTACTCCTGACCCATCTTTTTCATAAAAGATGGATTCCAGCCGACTTTTTATAGATCGCGTGGCTTCTTGGATCCGCTTCGCTGTTTTCGAACGTCATTCCCGGTCTTTACCTTATTGTTGCTTTTACGTCGGGCTTTCCTTTTGCCACAATAGCACACGGCGGGTTGAGGGTAAAAGGGATCGTCATCCTCCGTAGCCTGATGAATGATACGTTGCGTCCTGGCTTTCTCGTAAATGGCCATTTCGTGGCTATGGTCATCCTGAACCTTTTGACCCGCTTCTCTTATTAACTTATCAATCTATTCTTCGAATGACGGGCTTGGTATTTTCACGGCAGGATCTCGCTCTGGTTCGACATCAACACCATCTGGAAACGCATTCGTTTCTCCACCGGAATTATTTATGACATGGCAGCCATGGAATCGCTCCCTTTTATTGGACCGAACGTATCCAAGGCCAGTCGTCTCCATTCTCCCATTGGGCATCTTCCGCTGAGTCCCGGGAACATACCAAATCTTGTTATAGAACTGGGCTTGTCGAGTAGTCTGTTTGAAGGGTACGCCTTGGTGTCTCAATAGCCTTTTTAGTCCCTCTGCGTAGTATCTGGGCAGACGGATTGGTTGAAGCCTGTCGAGCGCAGGTTCAGCACCGTGCCATACTTCTTTCTCCACTTTAGTCTCCGTAGATTGGTAGAAAAGGATCGCCTTCTCACTTCTTTAGCTAGGAGGGATGTAGAAGGTCTGCAGCTCTTGCACGCTGTACGCATCAAGTGCATCAAGTTCTTTGTAATGCCGCTGCAGAACCAGGGTAATCTGTAAACTCTGGTCAGCTCCGACAAAGGTCTGTATTGGCGGGCGGACGGAGAACACTGCGTTGGCCTCGTCTTCAGAGTCATTGCCAAAGACCAAAATAGGAGTGGATGGTTCTAGCCTGTTGCCTTGGGGTTGTCCCAAGTAGACCATCTCTTCATCCTCTTCGGTATCGCTCCCAAATATCAGGATAGTGGCGATGGCTTTTTGCTTGTTCTCTGGTTTGCGACATCTTTCCATGTCTTCGAAGTCTGGTAAGAAGTACTTGGCGTCTTCATATTTGCGGACTTCATTTACGGAGAATGGGTTCAGCTCCCCAGTAATTGTGTACTCAAGGCCATCCTTGAAGTACTTCATACACTGATGTTGTGTAGAAGGGATGATGTTGTACTCATGTAACCAAGGCTTACTGAGCAAAGCGTTGTAGCAAGTTTTAGCGTCAATAATATGGAACTTGATGTCAGTGATGAGCAACCCGAATCGTAACGTCAATATTACGGATCCAAGCGTCCGTGATGACTACGAGTCGAACCCAGAGATAGTAATTTTGTCCCGAGCTAAGTGCTGAACGTTCATGCAAATTTCCTTCAACACTCTTACATTAAGAAGGTTGACGGAGGACCCGCTGTCGACTAGGATCTTCCCTATTTTGATGTCGTGACAATACCCAGTTACATACAGCGGACGGTTGTGCTCGCACGTTCCGAGAAGGAGGTCTTCAGCGTTGAAGGTGATATCAGCCGTGTAGACTTTTTTCAGCTCATCTTTCATCTTTTCTTCCGCTAGGAAGGATTGAAACTGGTCGGGCTCTTGTAACGCCTTGATCAGGGAATCTCGTGCTTCTTCAAACAGGAGAAGGGCATCCAAAATACTCAATTGTGAGGGTATCTTCCTCATATGTGCCAGGACATTGTAATCCACCTTGTTTTTCTTAGGCGGGTCCTTGGTTGTGAGCTCTTCAATGACTCTATCATCGAGGGCAATCTCCACAGGCACTTTGTCCTTCCCTTTGTCCCATTTGCCCGAACCTTTGTCTGAAGGTTTGAGATTCTTTTCAGGCAACGTACGGTTACGCAGCTGAATGTTCTCACAGTTCTTCATTTCCTCTTCTTTTTCGGAGGTAGATTCCTTGAAGAGAGGGCTGAGGGCTATTTCTTCGTCAGAATCGCTCCCGAAGGTAAGAACTTTAGGTTTTGCTCTTGTTGGGATGGTATCAACCAAATGACAGCTGCCGGCTGTTCCTTCATGCTCATCTTCCGCGCTTCTCTGTTCCCGACGGGCTTTGCGCTTTACCCGCTTGAAGTGTTGTCGGTGGGCAACGTATCTCTGCCACAACTTCTTGAAGGCATTGCACTCTTCAGTAGGGTGTGTGACCCTCCGATGATACAAGCAGTATTTCGGATGGACATCCGGTTCATCGGGGCACGTATTCCCGGAAGTATTTTCTTTGGAAGGTGGCAGCTTCATTCCCATTAACAGAGCTTTGGCGAACTACTTCCTTATCTTGATTCTGCTCCTGCTGGTGAAAGGGCACTTTGATCCGGTTGAGGTACTTTATGGCTTCTCATCACCGGAGCTTTTTCGGCCTGACACCGACGCTTGGCCTTTTCGTAAATGGCTGCCTTACGTTCTCAATCAGCTTTGCTCTTTTGAAGAGCTTCGTTCAGCAGCTTGTCGATGAGGTCATCCGACGGTTCCATGGGTTTTGGTTCTGGATTTACCCCCAGCTTCTCTACGTCAGGAGCTTCTTTGCCGTTTATCAACGAGTGAGAGATCATGTGGCAGCTCGCCACATACTCCTTGGGTTCTTTTGACGAGTCATCTCCTTCATCAATGTCACTGTCTCCGTTCTTAAGAATATGCTTGAGGAATTCTTCCAGTGTGACCGGGGTCCGCGCTTTTTGGTTGTATTCCTCCAGTGCGTCGATGTACTTTTGCAGACCCGTACGATTGCCGTCGAGCTGCACGGGCTTATTGGCCTTCTTCTTTTTCTTTAATGATTTCGGAGGCTTGGCCTGGAGGTTTTTCCCATCGTTACCAACTTTCAGCGTTGGGCGCGGCTTCAGCATTCCGTCAATAATCTCAGGCTCCAGTGGGCTCTACCACCCAATCGCCGGACATGCTTAAAGATCCTTCAGCATTCTTTCAGTTTTAGCTGAAAGGACCACTTCCCATGGAGCTTCCTCTACAAATGAGCATGATGCCCCCGGCGTATCCACCTTTTTAGGAGTGTGCTACTGCGGCGGGTTTACCTTCCAGTTTTTGGACAGCGCGAACTTGCCATGTTGGTACTGGTTTTCAACCCAGTTTTTGAAGACGTAGCAATCTTCGATTAGGTGGCCCACTATTCGGTGGTAGGGGCAGTAATTAGGATTGTTGACGTCGTCCGATTGCAGTAGGGGTCTCGGATCCGGCAGAGTGATGAGCTTGTTGCGCACCGCTAGTTCGAATAATCTCATCGTTTTCTCCTAGGGAAACGAGTAAGGACATCTCAACTTCTCTTCAAGGGATCTTGGTTTGTTGTTTTGTTGAGCAAGCAGTTTCGGGTCACTCGGTTGTTGTTAAGTGTTGGCAACGAAGGTCGCTTTCCCTTTGCCCTTTTCATTTCGAAGATCTGTCTTTGAAGAAGACGGCCTATGGCCCATCTGATCCATTTGGGCCAGTTTGTCAATTAAGGCCTGGAAGGTGGTTGGCTTGAAGAACATTATAAACTGGGATATAGTTGCCTGAGGATCAAGGGTCCCCACGAACATGCCCACAGCAGGAGCTTCTTCTATGCGTTGTTCACATTTCGACCATAGGTTCCGCCACCGAATTGCGTACTGAACCCAGGTTTCTCCTGGCTTCACCCTGGCGTTGATTAATGCCGTGATTGGGATGCGCTCGCTTGCGCTCGCAAACCACTGTGTGAACAGTAGTTCCATCTCTGTAAATGTCTTGACAGAGTCATTTGGGAGCTCGGAGTACCATTCAAATGCCGTCTCCGATAAGCTGCCAACAAACTGGTGAAGCAATAGTTTGTCATCGCCTCTAGTATTGCCGCACAAAGCTCTGATTTGAGCAACGTGCTGATGTGGATTGCCCGTCCCCTTATACACGTGGAATTTAGGGATCGTATATCCCGGCGGGTACTTGTTTTGATCATACCAGCCTGGATAAGGTTGCCCGGTTCTAACGACTTGGCCAGCCGCTTCGCTTTCCTGATGAGCTCGTATTTGTTGATCTATGTAGTCGTCAAGGGCAGCTTTGGAGATCGTCTCCTCCCTGGCTTCTGATAGAGCCGGAGGAGGGTTCGATGTCTCCCCTTTGTCGTCTTCAATGATTACTGAAGGGTCTTCAGCTGGAGGATCCGGGTGGATCATCATCCCAACCATGTCTTGGAACAGAAGCGCCATCTGTTTTATATTAGCCGCTTGTTCCGCGGCCTCTTTATCTTTCTTTTCAAGCGCCCTCCGTAGGAACTCGGTGTCGGTCTCCTGCTCCTGGCGTTGTTCCTACGATTCTTCCGGGCTTTCTTTCTGCCCGGTGAGTGCGGGCCATTCTTGTCAACATTTCCTAGAGCTTTTGTTATTGCTCCTGAGCTTTTGTCACAGACCGTGTAAATGGTTGATGACCCACGGAAGTACGTCTTTGCTCTTTGCTGGAAGCCATGTACACCGTGCGCACTACCATGCCCCCAGACTTGGGGCGTTTGGATCCATCACGCTCAGAATTTTTCTACGGTGGTAGTTGATTCTCTGGCCTTCTCTTTTTGTGGGAGGCCGAAGTTGAGGGAGCCGTTGCAGCGAGCACCCGTGCAGACGATACTTTCCGTGGCATGACGGCGGGATGTTCCTCCCCTGCCGAGCCTTTGTTTTCTTCAGTCAGCGAGAGTATTCTTTGTCAATTATAGAGTCTTGGACTTTCCGCCAAACTCTGTAGATCCTGGAGGACAACCGCTGAGGAGGCTGTTCCGGCTTCACTTGGGTTGTGTTTTCGACAGGCAGAGGAGACTTCTTCAAGATGGTGGTTGGAGAGTTCTTGTGCACCCTCCTGAGTAGCTCGAAGCTGTTTCCAGTTGGAACAGCAACATCAACTTCCACCATTGGAGCTGGTGGGGTAAGTCCAGAGGGGGAACTGCCCCCAGCCTTCCATACTCGGCGCCAGTGGCTACGTCGAGCATTTCGTGCAGATAAGAATGGTCTAGTTACGGGAGTGGCTTCGTCACGCCCCTACTCTGATGGGGTGTTGTTGGTGTCAACCTGTCGAAGATCGACGTCCTTTGAGAGGGAACGGTCAATCTTGCAAAGGATGACTTTCGAATAGGGGAAGTACTTATAACGACCTCACCCATAGCAGGAGTTAGAACGGCCAGTCTTGCGAAGACCAATCCCTTGGCAGGAGAAGCCCCTTTGATGACTTCGTTTACTGGGGCTGGAATGGCTATCCGCTTCGGGATAACCCCTTCAGGTATTGTGGGTCTCTTTATGGGCCCAGTGGAGTTTTGGCTCAACCTATCGAAGACTGAGGCGGCAGACTTGGATGGCCCGTTGAGAGGGGCCATGGTGGTTGCGAGCCGATCAAAGACCGACTTCTTTAGGGATTCCTGTGATAATATTGAAGCATTGAAGCTCATTGGTGGGAGGATGGTCCCGAAGAACAGTCCAGGGGTGGCCTGAGTCACCTGTTCCACTGGCATTGCAAAGATGGAGGCCGCTTGGGGCCCATAAGTCACTCCTCCAGCAGGGACGGAGTGGGAGTTGTTGTTTCAATTGGTGCAGTTGGAAGCCATCGATGTCATCTTCTCTTCTGCATGGAGCAAGACACCAAATCTTAGTACCTCGAATCCAAGGGCAACCATATTAAACCGCGATTCGTTCGCGAACATGACGCACGAAGTGTGGAGTGGAAAGAAGAAAAGGTCCCACCAGGCATGCCAGAATCTGTTTACCACCGAAAACAGAGACGAAACAGCGTAGTTTGTCTTGCCTGAATTTGGGGGCAGATGATATTTGGTTTTATCTGTCTACCTCTCCGAAAATGCCAAGTTGATTTATGGCGCCGTGTATCGGAGGTTTAGACAGATGCGGCCGTTGTAGCAGACTTCGTCAGATTCCCCCTTGTTGTGAGGGGTTTTTGATTGTGGAGCCGCTCTTCCCTGCAGGCACAACCCCCTGCAGTTAATTACGTTATCATGTAGCGATAACCACTTTCTCCTACTCCATAAGGTCACTTCATGTCGTGTGTGTTTGTTTTATTTTTAGTTGCCCGTGGATTGTATACGGAGACTAATTTGTGTTGTCGCCCGTAGGGCGTGGATTAGTCCAAATCCATATTTTCTTAGATTTGGGTTTGGTTTGATTTAAGGATCGTTAATCTCATTTGGGATCAACTTAAATGTTTGTTAATAATACGTTAGTCCAATTTTAGGCTAAGATCTACTCAACAGGATTTTTGGGATCATTCAGACCCAACAAAAGAACATTTGGGCTCTATTGACTTAGTTTAAGGACATTGCGGTCCATAGAATTATTGGTTGTCGGGACCCGCTACCTCTCTGAAGGAATTGAAGAATTACAATGATGTATATCAGAGGTGTGGGGAGATGTACCCTCAAACCAATGAATATTCGTCAGAAACTTGGTAGACTTGTTTGAGATTAGGACCACTCTGGAAAATAAAGAGCATACGGGCTCGGTTGATTAGGAGTTTGACCAAACTTGGGCTCAACCCAGTCATTCCATTTTTGAATAAAGTGTTAAACACTTGCTTGGGCTTGGTCCCCTTTCTGTGCCAACAATGCTGAGCATTCATATGGGTTCTGACGCCTACACTTTGTCTTGCTTTTCCCTTTTTTTATGGAGTGTTAAACACTCTTTATGGCGCCCACGTGTGGAGCACGTGAGGCGCTTGGCACTGAGCGCCAACCGTTGGACACTGGTATGATGAGTGCAAAACACTTTATGCTGAATAGCGCCCACATGAGGGGCACGTGGGGCGCTTGACGCTGAGCGCCAACCACTGAGTGCTAAGCACTCTTTATTGAGCAGCGCCCACGTGTAGGACACGTGAGGCGCTTGGCACTGAGTGCCAACCACTGAGTGCTAAGCACTCTTTATTATGCATCGCCCACGTGAGGGGCACATGAGGCGCTTGGCGCTGAGCGCCAACCACTGAGTGCTAAGCACTCTTTATTAAGCAGCGCCCAAGTGAGGGGTACGTGAGACGCTTGGCGCTGATTTTTCTTCGTGTATTATATTCTGAAGAGTTCAATTCTCTGTTCTTCTCTGGATCTTCGATCCCCAAGAACAAATTCATCCCCATGAGAATTAAATTCTCATTCGTGGGAGACTTGTCTCATGGATCTCAAATCTAGGGAAGAACTATGTTCTTTTATGAGGGTTAAACCCTTAGATGTGCAGATGAGATACTCTGATCTCTACTACTTTTATTTACCTTAAAGAAAGTTCTTCTTCTTTCTTCTCTCTTAAAACTTTTTTTTGCTTACTCTTCTTTTTGAACTTGAAGTTTATGGGGGGGGTTCCTCTCTACAAGACTTGAAGTCTTGGGTCCTTTATATAGTGGAGGCAAGTTTGTTGATTTAGTTAAAGAAATCTCTCATTGAGAGATCCTTGATTGATTTTGGGATTTTATCCACTGTTGGATCTTTGATCCAAAGATTTCTATTTTACAGAAGATATTTTTCTTGTTTTTAACAAGATTGGGAAAATATTTTCCATACAGAGTTTATTTTGTAGCTTGATGATTTTTAATCACCATTGGATCTTTGATGATTTTTAATCACCATTGGATCTTTAATCCAATGGTACTCTGTTTTACATAGCGTAATCTTTCTTGTTTAGAAATATTGGGGAAAATATTTTCCCCTACAGAGCTTATTCTGTATCTTGGTGATTTTTTTTAATCACCATTGGATTTTTAATCCAACGGTGCTCTGTTTTACAGAGAGTAATCTTTCTCGTTCAAGAAGATTTGAGGAATATTTCCTCAATAGAATTTAATTCTGTATTTTGATGATTTATCATCTCCGTTAGATCTTTGATCAAATGGCAGAGAACTTTTAATTCTGGCGTCGGCGACCTCGTGCGGGGCACGTGAGGCGCTGCCTCAGAGTTTTTAACTCTTGGTGCTGGCGCCCTCGTGCAAGGAATATGAGGCGCTGCCTCAGAGTTTTTTAACTCTCGGCGCTGGCTCCCTCGTGCAAGGCACGTGAGGCACTGCCTCAGAGTTTTTAACACTCGGCGCTGGCGCCCTCATGAAAGGTGATTGAATGATTCTTTATGTGTCGTGTTTTGAAAATGTATAAAGATCAAAATCAAAGAAATTTGTAAACCGCGATCAATAACGGTGTCAATTGTAGGTTCGTTAGCGAGTGTGGATCGTCCACAGGGAAAGTAAGATTTGCTTGTAATTGAATTAGATGAGTCAAAAATTAAAGAGAAAAGAAAAGACAATTCAACTCAAGATTTAAAAATGAATTTCAAGAATTATCTAGATTTAAATCTAAAATCAAGAAAACATTTAAAATCAAGAATTAAGAATTGATGATATCCAATCCAATAATCAAGAATCGAAGTGAGGCTCGTAGGAATCGATCGAAACTATAGATGTAATGAAAACTATTGATTACATTTTCTTATCCATTGATGATTTGATACTAGATCAATGACGATCAACGAGAATTAGGGATTTCTTGAGGAAACTAGGGTTTCATCATCTATCCCTTGTCCTTTCGTTGATTTCATTCACATTCTAGCCTCTAGTAAATTCAAGAATCGATCGTGGATCACTAATTAAGAGCGAACACAATCAAGAAAGCATCGCTCGAAACTAGGTTGTCGATTCTTCAATTTACTAAAGTTTACAAAACTCATAGGACTTAAAAATCGTTTCAAGATTTGTAATATCATCATCTATTGTCTCTCTCGACTCCTTCACGAGCGGAGTTTTACTCAAACATCATAACAAGAAACACAATCAAGAATTGAGATCTAATCATGATTCCAGAATGTAAAGAAAGCAAGATAAAGAATTTCACCTTTTATTTATCAACAATTTTGTTACAATTCTCTCAAGATCTACAATGAGGAAAGAACTCGATCGTCAATTTTGCGTCGCTCGTCTTCGTGAGTCGCGGATCGTCTTGGATCACTTGCTCGGATGAAGATCGGCTTCGCTCCTAAAAGGTTGAAGGCTTCTTGCTTGAATTGTACTCGGGGATCTTGAATTTGGCTTTGGATTAGATTGGATTAGGGTTAGGGTTTGAATGCACAAGTTGTGTCACTCAACTTGTGTGTGTAATGGTTAATGAACAACCCAAAACCCTAGATCTAGGTTTCCTTTTATAACCATCTCAACCCTCGATCTAGGATTCAAATTTCAAATTTCCCTCCAAAAGTTTGTTAGAGAGAGGCTTCTAGAAGAGATCAGTTGGAGGGAATATTCTAGAATAAGGTATATTCTAGGTTGAGTTTGTTAGGCCGAGCCTTCTAGATGAAGCCACGTGGTGTTCTGGAATCTTCTGGAAGCTAAGACCGTTATATAAGCCACGTGGAGAAAATATGAGGAGCTGAAGTCACCAGCTTACCGCGGATCCGCGGCGGGAGTGGGTATTGGGCCGCGGATCCGCGGCCCATTCGTGCCCTCTCTGCATGAAAATTCTGTATATTACTTGAGCTGACATTTTGGCACTTTTCTGATGTGTTGAATCTCATTTTGCTTTCTTTATTTCTGCCAGATCTCAAGTCTTGGACTTGGCGTATTTTTCTCAGCACTTTTGACAGTTTCGGCTCTTTTCCTGCAATTTCCTGCACAGATTCTCGAGACAAGTGTTGCGCTATACACAGATTATGCGATGCAATGATAAACACTCAATTTCCCTCAAAATGTCGGTTTTAAAGTATAGCACAAGTAATTTGGTATTTTACGGCTGTTTTGCTAATATGTGCTATATTCATACCGAACACCTTTAGATGATTGCAAATAGTAGGAAAATTGTCTTGTTAAAAATGCAATATTTTTGACTGATCAAATTCCCCCAAACTTATTTTCGGTCGTTTAGAGCGAATTATTTTATTAAAAAGAGAAGGAGAAAATAAAAAAAGAGAAAAACTAACTAGCACACTTTCGTAGGCAACACGATTGCACTGAACATGTGCAACAAGCCTTTAAATCTCTAGGTGTCCCTAGTAGGAGGAGTGTTGTCTCCTGAGGGTTTTCAGCGGATTGCACCCACAAAATCCAATAATAAAAGAAAGACCGTGAAATTTACATTTAAAGATAAGAATTGTTAAAGAAAGACTTTGAAAATTAGGGTTTCCAACTATGCTAGCTTTTCGGTTGTCATGAGCCCTATCTTAATAGTCATGAAAAGATGTTAGGAATCACATCATCCCTCAATAAAACATCGTCTTTATTCTTCATTCCTATTTTTCTTCCAAACATCGATCATATAACCCTACGTGTGTGTAAAGAACATCCCTACACCCGGAGAATTCAATTCAAGCTATCATACTCTTGTCCATCTGCCTCAGTACTTTTTAATTAATGAATATTTAGATGAATTTGCTCACACACTTTCATATGACCATTAATACTTCTTGAGATACTAACCGACCGATTACTCATGTGCTTGCTTATTTGGTGTTTTTCCTCGTCTTGCACCACCTAAGGCTTAGCAGTGACTCCTAGACCAGTTGGTCTAAGGCACTAGGTGATGAAGCACCCTCGCTATATTTTTTTATTGCTGCCTTGGTGATAAAAAAACCAATGTTCATTTTTTTCTTTTCACCATTTTATATTTTATTCATTTTTTTATTTCCTTCATACTTTGGCTTTTAGACAAGAGCATTTCAAGGTATCCTCTTCTATCCCGAGTTTCAAGACGTGTGTAAGTGCGAATAGCAGGGTATCAACGTTCAAAATGTTTGGCTTCCAGAATAGGAACTATTTTTCAGACTTATTTTTATCCTCAGATTAGTGACTTCCTTCATCTTACTAACCCTTGGGACAACGGCTCATACTATTTATTACTAGTTCGTTTAAGAAAACTTCTAATTTTCTTGGTTTTCTTAAATTTTTCCAATCTTTTGGATGTAATTTTTCACTATCTAATCTCTTATTATCTTATTTATGTACAAAAATTTTATTTTTTTTGAAATTTTTTAAATTTTTATAGGTTTAAAAAATATTTTGTGCTTATGCAAAGTATGATGCAAATGATGCGAAAATAAGCACAAACCTCCCCCAAACTTGTTTTCAACAGTGTCCTCACTGTTGCCATCCGCTAAATCTCAAAAACCTGTAAGCCTGGGAGGAAATTTATTAACGGGGGCAATAAATATGATCATGAAAATCCCCCCCCCCAAACTTATTCTTTGGCTCACCATTTTATGTGAAAATTTTATTTTCAAGAGCCAGATTGTACCCCCCAAACTTGAGTTAAAACATGTTAAGCTTTGAAAATCATAAGAGGGGGTCGAGATTATTGGTCGATGCCAAGCTTTGTAAAGACCGAAGGTCAACACCAACCATTCGAAATTTTTATCAATGTAGTGCTCAGGTTGGTGGAAGAAGAAGTAGGGAAAGGGTAAGTAGTGGAATAGGATGTGTTTGCGTCTCATTTTGGAGAGACGATGCAATGATTGTGATGGATTGCTCGCATCCTTTTTACAGTTCAGAAGAAGGGATGGAGGTTCAATTTCATTGATTGGGAGATGATTCTTCTCAACACCCGTGCTTTTTAAAAATGCGAGTTCATCAGCGAAGATTTCCTCAAAAGTTTCATCAATACCCCGAAGAATAATGTCATCACAAAGTGCGGGGTGATCTTCAGACTTCAAAAACAGTTCATAATCAGTGTTAGTTGTTGACCTGGACAACTCGGTGGAAGAGTCCGTATGTGTATGATACATAGTTGGGTCAAACAATAACATATGAAAAGAGTCTAGATCGGTATCATGAGGATCATCAAATTCCCTGCTGTCGACATCCATTAATTCGACAGAACAGACCTGAGCAGTAGGTTCAGAGGGTACACTTCCCAACTTATAAATGTTCAGCTCAATTGACCTATTCCCGAAGGATAGGGTCATAGAACCATTACGACAGTTGATGATAGCGTTGGAAGTGGCCAAAAAGGAGCGACCTAAAATCACCGGAATTTGATTCCGTAGGTTCGCTACAGGCTGTGTATCAAGTACAATAAAATCCACAGGGAATACAAATTCCCCGATTTTTATTAACACATCCTCCAGTTCACCCCTAGGTTTGGTTATTGATCGGTCAGCCATCTGGAGAGTGCAAGGAGCTGGTTTCAACTCTCCGATCCCTAACTACTCGTAGACCGAGAAAGGAAGCAGGTTAACACTTGCGCCAAGGTCGAGTAGAGCACGGTTGATGTGTTTTTCCCCGATAGAAATGGAAATCGTAGGATAGCCAGGATCCTTACGTTTCCTCGGTAATTGCTGGGGAAAGGTTGTGTTTACTGTTTTTGACATGAGTACCTTTTTGGGCACTTGAGTCTTCCTCTTTCTAGTGCACAAGTCTTTAAGAACTTTCGCATATGCGGGGACTTGTTGTATTGCATCTAGAAGAGGGATGTTGATGTTAACCTGTTTAAACATTTCAGTGATCTTCTCCATTTGTGGACTCAGTGTGTTTCCCCTTAACCGATTCGGATAAGGAGCTTGAGCAATAAGATCAGGGTCCAACATTGGAGAAGATCGTGTGGGTGGGAACGATCTAAGAATAGGAGTGGGGATCGTTTTCGGTGTGGGCTGAGGCGTCGAGCCTCGGGGAAAACGGAGAATAGGCTCGGAAGAAGGTGGTGGGGTAGAAGAACTGGGGTCAGAATTAGAAGTAGAAGTGGAAGGAAAGGTCTCAGCCAGGGTATCATTGATAGATTTTTCAGTATCATCAATCTCTTCCCCAACGTGATTGTCAAGCACTCTTCCAGATCTCAACGTGGTGATTGCATTCACATGATGTGAATAGCCAGGATTGGGTAGGGGTTGAGCTGGAAGTTTCCCTTTCTCTCTTGCACTCATTTCGGCTTTTAATCGTGCAATTTCTTCTTCCATCGATTTTATAGTCTCGCTTTGGGACGCAGAGTTTTTCTCGATTTTATCGACGGAAGTCTTTATTGTCCAAAGCAAGTTCAAGAATGAAGAGGATTCATCAATACCGGTCAACTTCAAAGGATTAGACGGTGCAGGTGTGTTGACCGGATTTTGGAAGTTTTGTGCTTGGAAGGGGTGCTGACTCAATTGAAGTGGTTGCTGTTGTGGTGGAGGGACCCTTTGGAAATTGTGTTGGTTTGGAACCGTGTTTTGAGTTTGTGATTGGTTCCAAGCAAAATTAGGGTGATTCCTCCAACCCTGATTATATGTGGATGAAAATGGATCGTTCCGAGGTCTTTGTTGGAAAGCAGAATTGATATGCTCATGACCTTGAAACGGAGAATTCAATGGACATTCTTCCGTGAGATGTGATGGATCAGAACAACATCCACATACAGTTATAGAAATTGACATTTGATTTAGGGCAGCGGCTAAAAATTTATTTTCCATAGTCTTGAGTTTCTTTTGCATAGCTGAAATGTCAGCTCTAACTCCTATGGAAACTTCCGATTGGTTATTGCCACCCATAGACGATTGACTCACACCCTCCCACTATAAAGATTTTTCAGCGAAATCTTCTAGGAATTTCCAGGCTTCCCCATCATCTTTGGTCATGAAAGTGCCTTGACACATGGATTCAAGGGTCTGTTTTGTGTTAGGATTAATGCCCTCATATATGATTCTGCACAGATCCCATCTAGGGATTCCGTGATGTGGACATTGAACTAACAGATCCTTAAAGCGTTCAAGACACTTCGAAAATGGTTCATTTGGAAGCTGGGTGAATTGATTTATTTCGCTACGGACTCGAGCTGTTTTATGATTGGGTTAGAATTTCTTTAGGAATGCTTTTACGAATTCTCCCCAGTTTGAAATGGAATGTGCGGTTGTGTTATACAGCCACTTCTCGGCTAGATCGCACAAGGTAAATGGGAGAAGACGAAGACGCATAGCATCCACAGAAAGTTGTGAAGTACCCATCATTGCGCATACATTTTCAAATTTGGTAATAAAGACATACGCGTCTTCAGACTCGAGACCGTGATATTTGGTAGAAGGTTGATGTATTGGGGTTTAATCTCAAAATTGTCCCCGTTGGCTGGTGGAATGGATAGATAGGTCAAAAGAGGACCTCGCATAGGATAGCACCTCTCTTGGAGAGAGATGCGGGATGGATTCTGCGCACCTGCGGACGGCGGCAGAGTAGTGGTAAAGAAGTTCGATGGAGAACCATCCATCAAAATGGGTGTGGTGGTAGGTAAAGAAGAAGTAAATGTAGAAATACCGACTTCGGAGTCGATCGGGGGAACGCGGACAAGTCGGGCACTAGAATCCCGTGTCCAGCCTATCTTGCACTAAAAGGTTTAGTACAAGTGGCAGCGTTAATATAATTAGGGGAAATGAATGAAGTGGTGTTTGTTTTGAAAAATATACGGATTTTTGAAAAAAATGATGCAAATCACAACAAATGCAACAAGCAACCCAAAGTCTAGTGGTAACCTAGGTCAAGGCTCTAGACCGCTCCTAACTGCCAGAAGACAAATCGCAGGATCAATCCTTTACTGCCTCTTTGTCCCTCCTGTGGCCAGGTAAGTGGGAGGTTCTCCACTACGTAAGTAGTGGGCCTAATTAAGTAATCACTTGCCTTAGACACACTTACCTTAGACACCACAAAAGAAACGCGGATAAGCAATAGATTATCTACGACCTTCTCCTATCCTAAGTGAGCGCGATGGTCCTTAGAGTCATGTCTAGATATTTTTTAGTTAATGAGGGTAATGTGGATACAGTTTTGCGATTTTCGGGGCTTAGGAAGGGTAATGAACTCCCAACTTAATCTGAATTTGGTCTTTGTCCCTTAATTTCAATATTAAAAATGCAAACAACCAAGATCAAACACGCATAATTTTTTCTTTTTGCGGCGCTGCGAATTTTGCAAAGAAACCTGCAGAAATTTGTTATTGGAGCAGATGAGAAAGGAGATAAGAAAGTTAGAAAGATACCAGAGCACTTTCATACAGAAATGAAGCCAACACGCCGCGGATCCGCCGTGGGAGGCTGCTATTGCCGCAGAAACGCGGTTAGTTCAGGAGATCACTGCACAAAAAATTTAGGCAACTGCTTCTGTTGCCTCACTGAGCTCTCTGAAAATTTTTCCTATTGCTCCACAGATTCCAGATTTTCTCGCAACAAATCACAACGAATCGTTTAGTGTTTGTGCGAATTTTGATCTAAAAATTCTGATGGAATAAATTTTTCAACTCAAATTTCAAAAATGAACAAATTAGCACACGATCCCCGACAACGGTGCCATTTGATTGAATGAAGTTTTATGTGTCGTGTTTTGAAAATGTATAAAGATCACAATCAAAGAAATTTGTAAACTGCAATCAATAACGGTGTCAATTCTAGGTTCGTTAGCGAGTGCGGATCGTCCACAGGAAAAGTGAGATTTGCTTGTAATTGAATTAGATGAGTCGAAAATTAAAGAGAAAAGACAAGACAATTCAACTCAAGATTTAAAAGTGAATTTCAAGAATTATCTAGATCTAAATCTAAAATCAAGAAAACATTTAAAATCAATAATTAAGAATTGATGATATCCAATCCAATAATCAAGAATCGAAGTGAGGCTCGTAGGAATCGATCGAATCTATAAACGTGATGAAAACTATTGATTACGTTTTCTTATCTATTGATGATTTGATACTAGATCGATGACGATCAACGAGAATTAGGGATTTCTTGAGGAAACTAGGGTTTCATCATCTATCCCTTGTCCTTTCGTTGATTTCATTCACATTCTAGCCTCTAGTAAATTATAGCATCGATCGTGGATCGCTAATTAAGAGCGAAAACATTCAAGAAAACATCGCTCGAAACTAGGTTGTCGATACTTCAATTTACTAAAGTTTACAAAACTCATAGGACTTAAGAATCGTTTCAAGATTTGTAACATCATCATCTATTAATTCTCTCAACTCCTTCACGAGCGGAGTTTTACTCAAACATCATAACAAGAAACACAATCAAGAATTGAGATCTAATCATGATGCAAGAATGTAAAGAAAGCAAGATAAAGAATTTCACCTTTTATTTATCAACAATTTTGTTACAATTATCTCAAGATCTACAATGAGGAAAGAACTCGATCGTCGATTTGGCGTCGCTCGTCTTCGTGAGTCGCGGATCATCTTGGATCACTTGCTCGGATGAAGATCGGCTTCGCTCCTAAAAGGTTGAGGCTTCTTGCTTGAATTGTACTCGGCAATCTTGAATTTGGCTTTGGATTAGATTGGATTAGGGTTAGGGTTTGAATGCACAAGTTGTGTCACTCAACTTGTGTGTGTAATGGTTAATGAACAACCCAAAACCCTAGATCTAGGTTTCCTTTTATAACCATCTCAACCCTAGATCTAGGTTTCCTTTTATAACCATCTCAACCCTAGATCTAGGTTTCCTTTTATAACCATCTCAACCCTAAATCTAGGATTCAAATTTCAAATTTCCCTCCAAAAGTTTGTTAGAGAGAGGCTTCTAGAAGAGGTTAGTTGGAGGGAATATTCTAGAATAAGGTATATTCTAGGTTGAGTTTGTTAGGCCGAGCCTTCTGGATGAAGCCACGTAGTATTCTGGAATCTTCTGGAAGCTAAGACCGTTATATAAGCCACGTGGAGAAAATAAGAGGAGCTGAAGTCACCAGCTTACCGCGGATCCGTGGCGGGAATGGGTATTGGGCCGCGGATCTGCGGCCCATTCGTGCCCTCTCTGCATGAAAATTCTGTATATTAATTGAGCTGACATTTTGGCACTTTTCTAATGTGTTGAATCTCATTTTGCTTTCTTTATTTCTGCCAGATCTCAAGTCTTGGACTTGGCGTATTTTTCTCAGCACTTTTGACAGTTTTGGCTCTTTTCCTGCAATTTCTTGCACAGATTCTCGAGACAAGTGTTGCGCTATACACAGATTATGCGATACAATGATAAACACTCAATTTCCCTCAAAATGTCGGTTTTAAAGTATAACACAAGTAATTTGGTATTTTACGGCTGTTTTGCTAATATGTGCTATATTCATACCGAACACCTTTAGATGATTGCAAATAGTAGGGAAATTGTCGTGTTAAAAATGCAATATTTTCGACTGATCACAAGGCACGTGAGGCATTGCCTCTTTTCAAATTTTGAACAGAGCCTTACTCTTCTATTATTGGGGGGAAATAGGGAGTTCGCTCTTAAGCAAAAGTTTATGTTACTAGTTTTAAAATGCGGAGCTTAAACCACTCCTTTTCAAAGCCACTCGAGTTCCTTTAACGATATCGAGTTCATTACGTTAAAGGTTTTTCGCCAAAAACTAGTCGTAGCCCTCCGTCATTTCAGATTAGTATTACTTAGTATTCGTGTTGTATTTGTTGATCTCGTCAAGACGCGGTGTGCGGTAGCTCTGTAATACTTTTCTGTCGCATGGATATGTGGATTGGTTAGGACAGTCGTTCGACCTTGTTGACCTCGTCAAGGGTCTGTGCGGATGGGTCTAATGCAATCAGGATAATGACGGGTTGAACTTGATTAGGACCCTTTGACTTGTTGACCTCGTCAAGGTCACTTGGATCCTAGGGCCAAAAGCCATATCGGGAGTTTCAAACATATGGGAAACTTGCCAGGCATGCGCACACCTTCTGGAGTGTGGTGACTTGAGTGAATTCCGTCAGGTTATCACATGATGATATTTGGGTCCCGATTTCCACTGATGAGTACGTATTACTCCTCGGGAGATTTTTCACTTAAATAATCCCGACTAGTTGTCACGCCCCGCTTCCCAGAGTATGCTAAGATAGGCACATGATATAGCCAACCATGCTACTTGTGGATAGGAAATATCCTTCCACAGTCACATTACGGCTGTAGAGATATCAAGAACAATAATAAACTATCAAACACATGTCCATAAGCCAGAATAAAACGAGTCAAGAATAAAAATAATGTGGAAGAAAAAGATCCAATACAAGAATAAACTGGAATGTACGTCCCATAATGCGGGCTCATATCAGGAATGAAAATACCGAAAGTAAAAGAACTAAATACTAACAAGTCCTCACTGCCTAGCCTGCTGACTGAAGTACTCCTGCTCGGCCTGTAACGAAGGTAAAGAATCTGGGCCATGCAAAACCCAGACGTCAGTGCGTCATAACATCAAGCAATAATATAAACAGGGGTAACAAGACATCCAGGTATGATCATAAATGGTAAACAGGTGTAACAAAAATATAAATCAAGACAGTGAATGGTAGTGTGCAGTGAGTAATCTAAAACTGGTCTACTGTGTTAACTACTCTCAAGTATTTGAAATCAATTTGATGAATTGTCGATGTAACTCAATAGTATCCCGTACATGCCCGGGACCGCGGTCTAAGACTCTCGGGCTGAATCCGAGACGTGCCGCAAGGCAGTAAAAGGGTAGTAGGTAATGACGAGTGATGTCAGCAGCAGCATCCCGGGGCTGGCCTAGCCCATAAGACTGATCAGAAAAGGTGTCGAACTGTCGAGTTACAAGTTAGATTTCATCATTGATTTCCCCATACCCCCAAGTTATATGTGTTCAAGTCAGGTATTAAATAATCTGGAGATAATGCCAACACGGGATCAGGCAGGTACAGGTTTGTCTGGATAGACAACAGGAAATGTCCGTAGGGACAATAGGTCAGGTTTGTTGGCATTAGTAACAAGATCAGGTAACAGGTAAATCCATGGTACATCAGGTCAAGTCTGGTAGTATATAGATATCATGTCATGTTAAGAAGTGTACGGTACCATGTCGTGTCAAGTAGTAGGTATATCAAGTCATGTCAGGGGTGCACAACATATCACGTGGGTGTTCATAATCAAACTAAAAATAAGCATGGGTATACAAAACAAGTATGGGGGTCCTAATGGAACAATAAAATGGAATATTGTAATGTGGTAAGCAAAAGGTACAGATTAAAACATATGGATGCACGGTTATCGATTTGAGTTAGGGTTATGGTTCCAACACTAATTAAATACACTTTATCAAATATGGAATATTAAAATCTCATTATTATGGGTTAAATGATCTAGGGATGCAATTATATATAAATAGGTTAAATGGATGCAAACGGGTGTCCAATAGGGTATAAATTATTAAAGGGGTACTATGGGCTATGCAAATAATTATTATGTGATTTAAATATGGACGTGGGTACCACGTATTGTAAACTAAAATGCAACATGATATGTTTCAAGTTCTAAATCTAAAATGATATAATGGAACATCGAATGTTAAAATGAAACATGTGACATTAGATTAAATCTACAAGTTTAACATGTAATTAAATAATTATAAAATAATAGGAATAGCATGTAGCAAGTTTTACTTGCCTAGACAGATCAAGAAACGGGTAAACGGAACGTCACACGTCGGCAGGAAAAGTCGCGACGTGCGCACGGTATACGGAACGAATCCAAACAACGCACAAAGTGATCACACGGGTTAGGTACGCTCGCTGGGTCGTCGGGATCGTCGACGGTACGACCGGATTCCGGCAAACTACACAAGACAGAGAACTAAAAAAATTTAAGAAAATGAAAAGCAAAGAAAAGAAAGAAAGAAGGAGAAGAAAGAAAAGAGGGAGAAGAGATTGAGAGGAAGAGGGATGCTCACTGGGTTTGCAGAGAGGGGTGGAGATGTCGACGATAATTAACGGAGCTCCGGCGAAGGGTTGGTTGCTAGGGTTTCGGCTAGGGTTTGGTTTGCTGGGGTTTCTAGTATAGGGATGTGCAGGGGTCTCGTGAAGGGGAGAAGAACAGAGGAGAGAGAGGAGAGAAAGGAGAGATGGCGATGGCGAGGGTGGTCGGCGGCGATGGGATGAGGTGTTAGGTTCTTGGTGTGTGCAGGGGTTCGGGAATGGGTGAAGAAGAAGAAGAAGAAGACGAGGAGGAGGAGAAGATGGAGACGAGGGTGGAGCTTTGAGGTGAGTCAGCGAGGGTTAGGGTCTGCGGTTTTCTCGTGCTCGTGGGCTCGGGGTTTAAAATAGAAGAAGGAGGGAGAGAAAGAAGGAGGGAGGTGAGCATAAGGATATGGAGCGGTGACGGGATTCGCGTTCACCGCGAGATGAGAGAGAGAGAGGCGCGAGATGAGAGAGATAGATAGTAGCGAAAGGAGAGAGAAAGGAGGAGGAGAGATGAAGTTGGCGTTTTCTGTGGGGAGAGAGAGAGAAGAGAGAAGAAAGGGAAGAGAGAGAGAAAGGAAAGAAAGAGGAGAGAGAAAGGGAGAGAGCTGCGGTGGGGCCACAAGGCAGGAAAAGAGAGAAGGAAAGAGAGAGAGAGAAAATGGTGCTGGTTGTTAAAGAAAAGATTTAAAAAAATTTAAAAAGATTTTAGTCATTTTGAGAAAGCAGTAGAAAAATATTCGAACCAAAATAAAATTTTAAATAAATCTTAATAAATTTTGAATTTAGGCGGATACCAAACATATTCCAAAACGCACCCGGGACAGGTCCAAAATTTAGATTTAAAATACGAAAATTATATGCAGCTTCTAAATTTTAAAACGAATAATCAGGTAACGAAAATGCATACCCCCAAGAACGGACGCACGTACGTGCGCGTAGCTATCCAAACACGTCCGTTTCACTGAACGGGATGAGAACAAAATGCATGGACGCTACCACAGGGTTAGGGGTATCATGCAGGCTATGAAATGCAATTTTAATTTATTTTACGTGATCTAAAAATGTTATATGATAAAATGTACGATGGCAAATAAAAATCAATATGCAGTCCACATTAAATGCACGTGTCTATTTAACAAGCCAGGGTAGTCTATAAATATGAATTGACCAGTTCATGCAAGCGGGTCGGGGCGAATGCAATGTAAAAGTAAACTACCATTCGTATCCAAACAAGATCAATCAATAAAATACCACAGATAATAAATACGGAACAAAATTGGTATGACTGAACTCGGTTGTTATATTATACCCAACTACAAAAAGAATTTCGTCCTCGAAATTCCAAGAACAAGAAAGGATCGACAACTACAAGAATAGATGGGAAAACTTATGTCGGATTTTATCTTCTCGTTCCCAAGTTTATTCTCCATGTGAGTGATTACCCCAAGAAACAAGTACAAGAGGGATAACCTTGTTCTTAAGAACCTTTTTTTCTTCGATCCATAATCGACATTGGTCGCTCCTCAAAAGTCAAATCTTCTCGGACAGTCAGCTCCGAATGATCCAGTACGTGTGTTTCATCATGAATATATTTACGGAGTTGAGACACATGGAACACGTTATGAACATTCGCCAAGGATTGCGGTAACGCCAATCGATAAGCCACTTCTCCAACACGTTCTAAGATCTCAAAAGGCCAACGAATCGAGGACTATGCTTTCCTCGACTTCTGAAACGGATCACCCCTCTAGTCGGTGATATTTTCAAGAATACAAAATCACCCACGGCGAACTCTAGAGGTCTTCTTGATGTATCTGCCCAACTCTTTTGTCGGTCTTGTGCTGCTTTCATATGATTCCGGATAGTATTAACCTTCTCAACTGTCTGCTCGACCAAATCTGGTCCCAACAAACTTCGTTCACTAACATCGTCCCAACAAACAGGTGAACGGCACTTGCGACCATATAAAGCTTCGAATGGAGCCATCTGAATAGTCGCCTGAAAACTGTTGTTGTAAGAAAACTCCACCAAGTGTAGATGATCCTCCCATGAACCCTTGAAGTCTAACATGCAAGCTCTCAACATGTCTTCAAGGGTTTGGATCGTTCTCTCCGACTGGCCATCTGTTTGAGGATGATAAGCTGTACTAAACTTCAATCGAGTCTCCAAACTTTCCTGTAAGCTCCTCCAAAAGTATGATAAGAAACGAGTGTCACGGTCGGATACGATGCTCACCGGTACTCCATGCAATCTTACAATCTCCTGTATGTACCGTTCTGCCAAGGTTTCTGTTGATTGACCAACTCGAAAAGGGATGAAATGAGCTGCCTTGGTCAATCGATCAACAATCACCTAAACTGCATTGTTGCCCTTTGGACTCCGCGGTAAAGCTGTCACGAAATCCATGGTTATATGTTCCCACTTCCACTGAGAAATCGGAAGTGGTTGCAACAAATCAGCAACTCTTTGATGTTCAGCCTTGACTTGCTAACACACCAAGCACGTTGCCACAAAGCGGGCAATCTCCCGTTTCATGCCTTCCCACCAGAAATGCTGTAGTATATCTCGGTACATCTTCGTGCCTCCTGGATGTACGGAATATGCCGAACTGTGCGCCTCCTTCATAAGTTCTTCATGAATATCTCCCTTTGGCACACACAAATGGCTACCATATCGCAACGAACCATCTTCATGAATTAACAAGTCCGTTCGAAGTCCAGCTTCAACCTGTTCTCGAAACTTTTGCAATCTAGGGTCCTGCAGTTGCGTTGCTTTAATATTCTCGATCAACGGCAACTGTACTTGCAGCTGCATCAACTGTCCTGAAGAATGCGGTAGCACGGTCTCCAAATCAAATCTTCGAAAGTCCTCAATAAGTTCCTTCTGTGCAGTCAACATCTGAATTGCTGGCAACCGACTAAGCGCATCCGGCACAACATTAACTTTCCCCGGATGGTACTTAAGATCCAGATCGTAGTCAGCCATCAGCTCCAACCATCTACGCTGCCTCATATTAAACTCCTTCTGCATGAACACATACTTCAAGCTTTGGTGATCGGTGAAAACCTCGACCCTTTCGCCCAATAAATAGTGTCTCCAAATTTTCCAAGCGAAAATCACAGCTGCTAGCTCCAAGTCATGAGTTGGGTAATTCTTCTCATGGGTCTTCAACTGTCTCAATGCGTAAGCTATAACTTTTCCGTGCTGCATCAATACACATCCCAATCCTTTTCCAGATGCGTCGCTGTGAATCACCAATCCTCCGGAACTGTCCGGCACGGTCAGAATAGGAGCAGTTATCAATCTCTGCTTCAACGCCTTAAAAGATGATGCACACTTATCCGTCCACACAAATGGTACTTCTTTGCGCGTAAGCTTGGTAAAAGGCTCCGCTAGACGAGCAAAGTTCTCCACGAACCTCCTGTAATACCCGGCAAGTCCAAGAAAGCTTCTGATTTCTGCAACGTTCTTCGGAATCGGTCAATCTCGAACTGCTGCAATCTTTTCGGGATCAACGGCGATTCCATCTCCAGACACGACATGTCCCAAAAACTTCACCTCTTCAAGCCAAAACTCGCACTTGTTCATCTGTGCATACAATTTCTCTTGTCTCAACGTCTGCAGTGCGATTCCCAAGTGTTCAGCATGCTCTTCAATACTCTTCGGGTAAACCAGAATATCATCAATGAACACCACAATAAACTGGTCCAAGAATGGTGAAAAGATTCGGTTCATCAAGTCCATAAATATCGCCGGTCCATTCGTTACTCCGAAGGGCATCACTAAATACTCGTAATATCCATTCCGAGTTCGGAACGCCGTCTTGCAAATATCTTCTGTTTTAACTCTGAATTGATGATATCCGGATCGCAAATCCAGGTTCGAGAATACCCTCACGCCCCTAAGCTGCTCAAATAATTCGCCAATGCGAGGGATCGGATACTTGTTCTTAATAGTCACCCGGTTTAATTCTCGATAATCGATGCACATCCTCCTTGTGCCATCTTTCTTCTTAACTAGAAGAACTGGAGCTCCCCAAGAAGAGTTACTGCTGAATCCAACCCTCCTCAAGTAATTCAGTAACCTGCTTCTTGACTTCTTCCAACTCCACTGGTGCCATTGGATAGTACGCATTAGAAACTGGCGCTGCACTAGGAACAAGATCAATCGCGAACTCTACGTCTCGCTTTGGCGGTAAACCTGATATGTCTTCGAACACGTCCATGAAATCCCGAACAACAGCTGGCGCTTCATCTTCCATCAACGAAAGAACATTAGTTGTCGGCCTAGCCCTAAACTCGACCGGTCCCACAGAAATACTAACTCCAAACAACCTCTGGATATCCGGGGATCTGGAACTTCGCTTTCTATGATCTACAACCAATGTGAGCGTGGAAAGTGCCAAGAAAATCCCTTCCCAAGGTAACTTCATAGCTGCCTGTATCAATCACCAAGAAATCTGCAAATAGCTCCCATCTGCCAACAACAACAGAACAATCCTTATACCCTCTATTAGTTATGATTTTCCCATTCCCAGTGTGTATGTCCCAACAACTAAACAGGGTTGTGCAAATAATCGAGTGTGTAGTAATAAACTTGGATGGCATAGATCAATGGGATGCACTAGAATTGAATAACACTAATGCGAGAAAACCATGAACAAGTAGGGTACCTGAAACGACTTCCTCTGAGGCTTTAGTCTCTTCAGCCGTAAGGGTAAAAGCTTGAGCCTGATTAGCTCCCCGAATTAACTGCTCCTGGTCCGGAAACTGCTTTTGCGGTGGCTCCCGAGTATCCTCCTTCAATCTTAGCTTTGACGGACAAGTATCGATGGTATGATCAGTTGATCCATAAATCAGACAAAGTCTAAGCCTCTTTCGACAATCTCTCCAGAAATGACTCGGTCGTTGGCAGTAATCACACAACACCCTTCCTTTTTGCTTGGGCAAAACTGGCCTCCGAACATTCTCTTTCTTATGAAGTTTCGACGGACAAGCATAGATAGTGTGATCCTCCGATCCACAAACCAAACAGAGTCCTCGCTTCCTTCGGCAATCTCTTTGCACATGTCCGGGTAAATGGCAGTAGTTACAAATCGCGCTCCTTTTCCGATCAGCAATGATTGTTTTCCTCATTGGTGCTACGCCGTGTCGGCTCACCGGAATACTTCTACGTACGGGCATTTGGTTTGGTGCAAACATCGGCTTCATCTCGGTCTGCTGCTTGTAGTCCTCAAGTAAGTCACGAATCACTCCAAGCAAAGTGGCGTCATCCATACACCTCTGGTACGATTGTAGATTCCTGGCTTCCATGATACTGCAACCAAAACACCAAAGAGAATTAGTATGATAACAGATTCAACTTATAGATCAAGGATATGAATCAAGGCTAGAACTCCAAATTACTTAAATAGAGTACGGCATTGTAACCATGCCGCGGTATCATAGCTACAATCACATAACTCCACCCAAGTCGCCTAAGTTCTAGAGATAAACAAAGGAAACCAGATTTTCGAATCGATATGCAAAGGAGGTTTGCACATCATAAAAGTAGAATCAAGAGGAGGTTAAGATTCAAGAATGGTAAGACGGTAAGGTGGTAGGACATGTTTCCTAATCACGGATATTCTGATTCGTGTTTTGGGTCCAATACCCAACTACAAAAAGAATCAAACCCGATTAACCTAGATCCTATGTCTCTGATACAAAAAGAACCATGTCACACCCCGCTTCCTAGAGTACGCTAAGATAGGCACGTGACATAGCCAACCATGCTACCTGTGGATAGGAAATATCCTTCCACAGTCACATTACGGCTGTAGAGATATCAAGAAAATTAATAAACTATCTAACACATGTCCATAAGCCAAAATAAAACGAGTCAAGAATAAAAATAATGCGGAAGCAAAAGATCCAATACAAGAATAAACTAGAATATACGTCCCATAATGCGGGCTCACATCAGGAATGAAAATACCGAAAGTAAAAGAACTAAATACTAACAAGTCCTCACTGCCCAGCCTACTGACTGAAGTACTCCTGCTCGGCCTGTAACGAAGGTAAAGAATCTGGGCCATGCAAAACCCAGACGTCAGTGCGTCATAACATCAAGCAATAATATAAACAGGGGTAACAAGACATGCAGGTATGATCATAAATGGTAAACAGGTGTAACAGCAATATAAATCAAGACAGTGAAGGGTAGTGTGCAGTGAGTAATCTAAAACTGGTCTACTGTGTTAACTACTCTCAAGTATTTGAAATCAATTTGATGAATCGTCGATGTAACTCAATAGTATCCCGTGCATGCCCAGGACCATGGTCTAAGACTCTCGGGGCTGAATCCGAGACGTGCCGCAAGGCAGTAAAAGGGTAGAAGGTAATGACGAGTGATGTCAGCAGCATCACCCCGGGGCTGGCCTAGCCCGTAAGACTGATCAGAAAAGGTGTCGAACTGTCGAGTTACAAGTCAGGTTTCATCATTGATTTCCCCATACCCCCAAGTTATATGTGTTCAAGTCAGGTATTAAATAATCTGGAGCTAATGCCAACACGGGATCAGGCAGGTACAGGTTTGTCTGGATAGACAACAGGAAATGTCCGTAGGGACAACAGGTCAGGTTTGTTGGCATTAGTAACAAGATCAGGTGACAGGTAAAACCATGGTACATCAGGTCAAGTCAGGTAGTATATAGGTATCATGTCATGTTAAGAAGTGTACGGTACCATGCCGTGTCAAGTAGTAGGTGTATCAAGTCATGTCAGGGATGCACAACATGTCACGTGGGTGTTCATAATCAAACTAAAATAAGCATGGGCATACAAAACAAGTATGGGGCACTAATGGAACAATAAAATGGAACATTGTAATGTGGTAAGCAAAAGGTACAGATTAAAACATATGGATGCACGGTTATCGATTTGAGTTAGGGTTATGGTTCTAACACTAATTAAATACACTTTATCAAATATGGAATATTAAAATCTCATTATTAGGGGTTAAATGATCTAGGGATGCAATTATATATAAAATAGGTTAAATGGATGCAAACGGGTGTCCGATAGGGTATAAATTATTAAAGGGGTACTATGGGCTATGCAAATAATTATTATGTGATTTAAATATGGACGTGGGTACCACGTATTGTAAACTAAAATGCAACATGATATGTTTCAAGTTCTAAATCTAAAATGATATAATGGAATATCGAATGTTAAAATGAAACATGTGACATTAGATTAAATCTACAAGTTTAACATATAATTAAATAAGTATAAAATAATAGGAATAGCATGTAGCAAGTTTTACTTGCCTCGACAGATTAAGAAACGGGTAAACGGAACGTCACATGTCGGCGGGAAAAGTCGCGACGCGCGCACGGTACACGGAACGAATCCAAACAACGCACAAAGTGATCACACAGGTCAGGTACGCTCGCTGGGTCGTCGGGATCGTCGACGGTACGACCGGATTCCGGCAAACTACACAAGATAGAGAACTAAAAAAATTTAAGAAAATGAAAAGAAAAGAAAAGAAAGAAAGAAGGAGAAGAAAGAAAAGAGGGAGAAGAGATTGAGAGGAAGATGGATGCTCACTGGGTTTGCAGAGAGGGGTGGAGATGTCGACAGTGATGAACGGAGCTCCGGCGAAGGGTTGGTTGCTAGGGTTTCGGCTAGGGTTTGGTTTGCTGGGGTTTCTGGTATAGGGATGTGTTGGAGATAGTGCCCTCAGAGTCAATTATTAGGTCACAGGTACATGATTGCAAAGATTGATGGAGGACCTGTCCTTGTAGGACAGTCTTACTCGAGATGATAGTATGTTATCTGGTTTACCTTTATCATCGTGTACTGCTTCAGGTGACCTGACAAGTCGCTATTACACGTTGGTAGAGCCCCTAGGATTCTTGCTTGACCACCAGCAGTATGAGGGCGATCATATAAGTGGGAGCTGGGGGTCTATAAGCATATCCTTAAATGGTCCCTAGTCGTGTGAGTTTCGAGACAGGGCATCGATACTCCAGAGTAGACTAGTGTATACAGTCGAGACCCCGACGAGGGGCGGTGGCCGGTCTCACAAGCCACTGGTATCAGTTGGATCACCTAAGATGTATACAAGTGCTCATTGGGTTATGAGTACACCGGACAGGACTCGCCGGGAACATGCCAGTTGGTCATATACCAGACGTCAGATGGCAGTTCCCTGGTGACATGTGTACAGGTTAGTTCATCGACCTGGGGATCGTCATTTGTCTCGTGTGAGTTCCCACTGTACTTTGATTACTACCCTACCACGGCTCAAAGGAGTCGTGCAAACAGGTTTTAGTTGGGTACAGTCCCGAGCCACATGGAGGCAGTGAGCGTATCTTCAGGGGTTCGTCTCTCCCGGTATTGGGGGTGAGGTCGTGCTGTGTCTAGGAGAGCCATTACACAAAGCCCTCGGCCGAGGCAAGGAGATTTACTGGTAGGTATTCCAGTAGTATCTCAGGGTGTTCTGGGCTACACTCCGACACGACTTGTACCGCTTTTTGGGGTCTGACTTTTACCAACCCCCAGGCCCGCCATGCGATGCTCATAGACGAACGGACCGGACTGTACGGATATTGTCACTGACAGGCTCAGTAGGGTTGTCAGGCTGAGTTCGCTCACAGACATCCCTTTTAGTCAGTACCTGGTAGCCCGTTACATATTGGCTTATACCTCTGACGTGCTAGTGGTTAAATCCACAACCAAGGTGTTGACGAGTCTTTAGAGTCCCCCACATTCAGTTACTCAGCTTTCGGGCGAAAGGTTGTAGAGGCCGTATGGAGATATGGCAAGGTCCGATCAGATACGTACGGTATTGCACGGATCAGGATCGGACAGTTTGTACTATAGGCCGTATGGATATATGGCAGGGTTCGATCAGATACGTGCGGTATTGCACGGATCAGGATCGAACAGATATTACTAGCCGGCTTTGGTTTAAGCCGGATCCTAGTATAGTACAGTGTAGACTTTGTCTCATTGCATTTGTATTTCGGTCGAAATACAGATGCGGGTGTGTATGCACAGTATCGGGGTTTTCCTGTAATTTATTACGGGACCAGTTTTCTGGAGTTGCCAGTTTGCTTTCCGTTTCGGCCAATTTCCTTTGTATCGTTCATTGGCCGAAGATTGGTGGAGGAGGGCTTATTTGCATTGTTGCAAATAAGTGTTTGTGGAGGGGTTTTTTTGCTTTTTGTTGCATCATCATGAGAGCACCATACCTTGACTTCTTCATCCATCATGGCTTGACTTTTATATGATATGGTTGTTGATGATGGCATGACTTTTGGAGTGATGATTGTTGCTTTGAGTGTTGGATTTTCCTTACTATCATTTCTTTTGCATGATAGCCTTCTCTCTCTCTCCATTGTATTATTGGATCACTCCCTCTTTTTCACCCACTCACTCTCACTCTCTCCCTCTTGATGGTCATGGCCGGCCACTCTCTTGAGTGGGCTGTCCAAAATTTTGAGGGTGGGATTTTGCTTCACTTCATGTTGCAAAATTCCCACAAGTTCAATCCAAAAAGCCCCAAGTTCAATTCCTCCACAAAAGGCAATTCCTACAACCCCAAAATGAGACTTGTACACTACATTCTACAGCAAATCTTGGGCACGTCGACTAGCCAGCTTCGTGCCCGAGTTGCCTCGGCATTGAGGTGGGAGCCCATAAAAGAAGTAGGCGATGTGGTGCACTTCCGGCGACGAGAAGGAGACGGGACATTCCGCAGGAGATCGGGACGACGACGAGAAGACCGGAGGACTCGGATCTGTCGGTATATCTCTCTTCCCCATCTTGTAGATAGTTAGGACTAGTTAGTGGTTCGATCCGGGTATTAGTGCGCGGCGGTTTGCCAGTTCAAGAAAAATTAAAGTTTATCACCGCTTCCGCATTTGGCCGTCGGATTGACGGCCGGGGCGCCGCCGTGCACTTACAGTGGTATCAGAGACTCGCCATTAACTTAGTCTAGCTTGTTTTAATGTGTTTTGCATTTCCGATTGACCAAAATTCCAAAATCTACTTTTTTGCTTGCATCAGTTTTCTGTTGAAATTTTTTGGTGTCGAAATTTTTTTCAGGTTACAGAAAAGTGATGTACTGGAAAATATAAGAGTTATGTGAAAATTCGATGAAGTGTCTCCACAGTAGGAGCGCGGAACCGCGGCCAAACCCCCCCTTGGGCCGCGGTTCCGCCGCACTCTATTGGGTTCACTGCACCAAATTTTTACAGAGGCTTTCTGGGGTTAAAATTTGGGTTTTGGAATATTAATATTGGGCCCAGAATTTCCTGATCTGCTACAGTAATGCTTGGGGACCCACTTGTTAAAATTTGATTGATCGGATATTTTAAACACATTATTTCACAGTATTTGCATTATATCTGCGACCGTGAATGTCACTTGATCGGTAAATCCAGTCTAACTGCTATAGCCCGGTTAGACGGATTTGCGAACGTGACTTTCACGTTGATGTTCTGTTTTTGCTGTGATGTTGCGGATCGGTCGTGGGGGATAGCTTGGATGCAATGCTAGTACAGTTCTGTTGTATTATGTACATTTGATATTGCGGGGCGAGCGTCCGAAATGTGGACTGCCGTCACTGCCTGTTTGTATTATTATTTTGGGGCACGACCTGGTTGCGGTCGATGTACCCGGTGTATGTATATTTTACTTTCTGTACTAGGATTACCCCGCGGAGGGGTGCACGGATAGCCGAGTTCTAGAGGGCAGCAAGCCCGCATCTCATGACATTGGGACAGAAAGGGCTTCACTCTAGAATTGGCGGGCTATTCGCCGCACTCATAGGGGGTACAGGTTGACCCAGGAGGGGTGCCCGAGTTACCGGATTCCGTGAAGTGCTGGGTGGTCCATTCACGGTGCTGAAGGGGGCTGCCTCGCTTCAGGTTTTGGCGGGTAACTTGCCGCGCCCGTAGGGGTCTAGGATTTCATTGCACAGGCTATCCACACGACCAGGGGAACGTCGGGTTTCAGCGGCTCTGTGAAACCCGGGGATCCCAGATATCTGTATTGTTCTGTGATGCTGTACTTCTCTGTGATGTTGCATTTTATTCACGCCTTGAGCGAATATAATATATTGGTATATATATTAGTAGATGTTGTATATGTTTTGCATCCGCGCTAGTCCAGTCCCCGCTCTGTCGTTAGTTAGCTAACCTAACGGGTAATGACGGGACCCAGTGGCGAATGCGGATGGCATATACGTACATCAGTATATTTTCGTTCTTTGTGGTGTGATCAATTGATGGGACTGCATTGATTCGGATCAATGCAAGTTAAAAACAAACCTAATCTGATGTTGTTGGAACACTTTTTCAAAAAGCTGTTATTGCAAGGACGTTCACTTTTGTTTTGCATCGTGATATTCAGTTGGAATATCCTGGTCCTCAGTCGACGAGGCAAGGGCCGAGATCCCTTCACCGGGAGTGACCCCTTGGACAGAAAGTTTGCGTCAGGGCATTAACTTCACTATAGCCGATTACTTTTGCTTTGCACCGTGGTATTCAGTTGGAATATCCTGCACCCCATTCTACGGGGAAAGAGCCGAGATCCCTTCACCGGGAGTGACCTCTTTAGTAACGGTTTTCATCACTATATTTTCAAAAAGCTATCCGTTCCTTCAACGATATCAAGTTCTTTACGTTAAAGGTTTTCGCCAGAAACCATTCGTAGCCCTCCGTCGTTTCAGACGGGTAGCACGTAGTATTCATGCTATGTTTGTTGGCCTTCGTCAAGGCATAGTGTATGGTAGCTGCTTGTTGCCTTTCTGCAGCATAGATAGATGCGTTGGTTTGGGACAGTCTTATAGCCTTGTTGGCCTTCGTCAAGAGCTTGTGCGGGTGGGTTCAAATCAACCTGGAGAATGACGGGTAGAACTTGACATGTGACTTATGATTTGTTGGCCTTCGTCAAGGTCATAAGAGCATGGGGCAGAAATCACATCGGGAGTTTCAAAAGAACTGAAACTTGCCAGATATGCGCATACCTTCTGGAGTGTGATGACGTGAGCGGATTCCGTCACGTTATCATGCGGTGATAGTTGGATCCCGATTCCTACTGATGAGTTGGTTTACTCCTCGGGTGATCCCGACTAATTCTTCTTTCAGATTTGGAGGAGAATTTGAGGTACAGTGGGAGGTTTCCAGATTAGATAAATTGGTAACCATTCTGATCTAGGATAGAGTGCACGCTGAGTGTTTCTTTTCTCTCTCTCTTCGGCAGCGACCATTGACCCGACCCTAAGACTATGACTCAGTGACCAAGTTAACCGAACCTTCTTAAACTCTGGCTTTTGGATTGTCAGAGTTGCAAATCTCATTGCCACTCCTACTTTTACCCTTTTCTCCAGGGCACCCCGTATTACTACGAACGTCCACTTCCATTGGACAAAACCATCGTATGGTTAGATACGAACTCGAAGGAATTTATTCGAGGATGGTTTCAGGTTCTGGAGGAAACGAATAGGACAATTCAGTTGTCTTTACCTTTTACCTTCTCTCAGGTTGCGAGTACTCCTTGGTTTAGGAGATAGTACACCTATTACGTAAATTGGATAGTCTTCTTCCAAACCATAGGCAGGTGCCGACCGGTAGGGAATGAAGAAAACCAATTAGCCTAACGATGGTGTACAGAAGGTATTAAGTTAAGACAAAGCAAGGGATTAGTGAGAGGGCAAGTAAATTGCAATAGATATTCACGACCAAACCAAGTATTCCTTCGCCAATCCTAAATCACCTTTGTATTTCTCCAGGACACTCCGTATCACTACGAAGATCCACAGTTTATTTGGATACTCCATCGTATGGTTATATACGAACTCGAAAGGAACTTGTTCCAGTTCGGGGATGGATTCTGGTTCAGGAGAAATAGGAATAAGATTTATTCAGGTGTCTTTTATCCTCACCTTCTCTCGCATTGCGAGTGTTCCTAGGATTAGGACAGTACACCCATTATGGTTATTGGATAGTCTTCTTCCAAACCATAGGCTGGTGCCGAACGGTAGGGAAGGAAGAAAACCATTTGGCCTAAAGGGGTGTGCAGAAGGTAATGACTAAAGACATATGAAGGGATTTGGAGAGGTGGCAAAGAATTATACGGTTACAGTCGTGAATCTGGAAGAGGCATTACTAGGAATACCAGGATACCCCATCGAAACATTTCGATGTTTCAGTCTCACTGTGTACTGTTAAAGGAAAACTGATTTCCCGATTAGACACTTGCTCTAGGGTATGTATTTACCAGGTATGATTCTCACATCTGTATGGTTTTACAGATGATGAGTGGGAGTAGGTTATTGGGAATTGGGTGATCATCCTCATTATATCGGGATTCGTTGTAATCGGTGATATTTGAGGAAGTCACCTGGGTAGTTTGCCGGTCGGCAAATATTTGGTTTTGAATATCCGCTGTTATGCAACAATTTCAAATTGATATATCTGTACGTCTATTTTCATAGAGTGAGATATACCTTTATGAAATTATGTCTACGACATTTACCTATATCAGTGGATGGTTAGGTAAGGAGCATTAAACAGCGGTGTAATTCTTCTTAACCATAAGTACAGTTTTCAACCTACGACACACAATGAATAAGTTATCAGACTCAAGGGACTTATACAGAGTATTGTATGTTGTCCAGGGTCCATCAGGACAGAGGGGTAGGTCCTCGTACTATATTCGGTTTACTTATGACTTCTCTAGTTTTTAGACAGGTGTTTCGTGGAAACACAGGGTCCGAATTTTGAGAAGTTATAGGTATTTGAATAGAGTAGAGAACCAGGTGTAGCAAGTATCGGGATTCTTCAAAGTGATCGAAGATGTAGATACTTGTATATGGTATTCAGTTGATAGTAGTGATTAAGAGAAATTGCTTCTCTTTCAGGTTACTCATAATTGGAAGCATTCCTAAGTTGAGTAACGCTGATCGGCCTCTTTCCATTTAGTTGACATGCACTGGAGACAGCTGCATGATTTCAATCTGGTTCAATTAAATCAGTGCCTCTGGTTCTATATTGGATATAGAACAGTTCATATCTTAACGATGTTTAAGGTACGGGGAGTTGTCCGGTTTATGATGAAAACCAGACACTGGACAACTCAAGGCACGTTTCTGTAATGGCTGTTTGTGGGTTGACCCAGGCTATGACGAGGGTTGACTTTCTACCATCTGGATGAACAATAGCGATATTGTTCTAGACTCGCCACAGTTTTATTAAAATTGGATTTTTTTTTTCAGAAAACAGTAGTGGGAGTATGGTAGAACTGGAAGTGATTCCAGAACCACAAACGATTACTGAAGATTTGACAAGGAACCTAAAGATTCAATCTGGATTGACATTCCATTGGCCACTCCGCAGATATGGTGGGTAACTTCAGGCACCCGAGAGGTACTCCGGTAGCCTCAAGGACGGTGACAGGGAAGTTCTTGTTTACCCACACTTGCCATTGTTGTTGTTCCAGATTGCGAGACCCGGCGGGAGGATGAGTATAGCGTCGTTCTAAACTAGCTTTAGAAGTGTACGTGTATATGACTCTGCCAGAGGGTTGTCGTAGTCAGTGGGAGCAGCGGAAGCATTGGTGGACAGGTAGCTTATGTCTATTTATAGACTGAAGCACCAGTAGCGGAGATAGATCATCTATTTCTGACGTGACAGTCATAGGTTTGACTTCATCAGAATAGGGGATGGATCTGTTGAGAAGGTAGTAGGGTGTGATATCCTGGTATTTGGATGACATACACAGAGTAGGAAAGGAAACTCCTATACTACAATCGGTTATACTTTGGTCGTCACACAGTGGTTTCTCCACAAAGGAAATGGATTTTGTATCAGACATATTGGTTACTAGATCTATGGCTTTAGATCTAGGTTTGGGTGGTTTCCCAATCAGGGTACTTTGACAGCATTCTAAGGGTATTTAGAATGGACGACTCCTGGCACGGTAGTGTACCTGCAGGTAATGGAGTCACCCTCTCTAAAGGTGTCTTACAGACTAAAGGGGAGAGGGATGTGCATGATTGGCAGATCACTTGCTCAGGCAATTGAGTCAATCATGAGATGTCAAGTACCACACCAGATATTGTTCTTGCACTAGATGCAATAAGTTGATATTAATCCAATCCTGGAGAAACGGTTGGAAGCAGTTTTAGAACATAAGTGAATGTTCTAGGGATATGATAACGACAGCCTCATGCAGGAGACAGTTATCATTCCAGGCTTCCATGGTGACATGGACGACAAGGAGGTTGTCAGAGTTATAGTTTTTCCTTCTGATGAGGGGCAGTATTTTGGACAGGTGGTCCAAGGCAATACTGAGGGAGGCATGGCGCAGGATACTGATTAAGTTCAGTTGACGATACAGTCTAAGAAGTTTGGATTTGGTGTTCATTTATGAACTATGTCCCATCAGACATCCAGACACATTCTAAGACAGGTATTGCTCATTTCGGGAGATGGGCTTCTCCGCGAACTTGAGATATAGAGAGACATAGAAAGAAACATCAAGGCGGATCCACTCACTGAGGCTATTCCTCGAACGCAATAGTTTCGCAAACGAGCTTTGTGAGACTGACTAGTAGAGGAGTTGGGTGTTCGGTATCACACGGGCTGTGAGTATGCGACATCGCAATAATTAACCTTGAGTGCAAGTGGGAGATTGTTGGAGATAGTGCCCTCAGAGTCAATTATTAGGTCACAGGTACGTGATTGCAATGATTGATGGAGGACCTGTCCCGGTAGGACAGTCTTACTCGAGATGATAGTATGCTATCTGGTTTACCTTTATCATCGTGTACTGCTTCAGGTGACCTGACAAGTCGCTATTACACGTTGGTAGAGCCCCTAGGATTCTTGCTTGACCACCAGCAGTATGAGGGCGATCATATAAGTGGGAGCTGGGGGTCTATAAGCATATCCTTAAATGGTCCCTAGTCGTGTGAGTTTCGAGACAGGGCATCGATACTCCAGAGTAGACCAGTGTATACAGTCGAGACCCCGGCGAGGGGCGGTGGCCGGTCTCACAAGCCACTGGTATCAGTTGGATCACCTAAGATGTATACAGGTGCTCATTGGGTTATGAGTACACCGGACAAGACTCGCCAGGAACATGCCAGTTGGTCATATACCAGACGTCAGATGGCAGTTCCCTGGTGACATGTGTACAGGTTAGTTCATCGACCTGGGGATCGTCATTTGTCTCGTGTGAGTTCCCACTGTACTTTGATTACTACCCTACCACGGCTCAAAGGATTCGTGCAAACAGGTTTTAGTTGGGTACAGTCCCGAGCCACATGGAGGCAGTGAGCGTATCTTCAGGGGTTCGTCTCTCCCGGTATTGGGGGTGAGGTCGTGCTGTGTCTAGGAGAGCCATTACACAAAGCCCTCGGCCGAGGCAAGGAGATTTACTGATAGGTATTCCAGTAGTATCTCAGGGTGTTCTGGGCTACACTCCGACACGACTTGTACCGCTTTTGGGGGTCTGACTTTTACCAACCCCCTAGGCCCGCCATGCGATGCTCATAGACGAACGGACCGGACTGTACGGATATTGTCACTGACAGGCTCAGTAGGGTTGTCAGGCTGAGTTCGCTCACAGACATCCCTTTTAGTCAGTACTTGGTAGCCCGTTACGTATTGGCTTATACCTCTGACGTGCTAGTGGTTAAATCCACAACCAAGGTGTTGACGAGTCTTTAGAGTCCCCCACATTCAGTTATTCAGCTTTCGGGCGAAAGGTTGTAGAGGCCGTATGGAGATATGGCAAGGTCCGATCAGATACGTACGGTATTGCACGGATCAGGATCGGACAGTTTGTACTATAGGCCGTATGGATATATGGCAGGGTTCGATCAGATACGTGCGGTATTGCACGGATCAGGATCGAACAGATATTACTAGCCGGCTTTGGTTTAAGCCGGATCCTAGTATAGTACAGTGTAGACTTTGTCTCATTGCATTTGTATTTCGGTCGAAATACAGATGCGGGTGTGTATGCACAGTATCGGGGTTTTCCTGTAATTTATTACGGGACCAGTTTTCTGGAGTTGCCAGTTTGCTTTCCGTTTCGGCCAATTTCCTTTGTATCGTTCATTGGCCGAAGATTGGTGGAGGAGGGCTTATTTGCATTGTTGCAAATAAGTGTTTGTGGAGGGTTTTTTTTGCTTTTTGTTGCATCATCATGAGAGCACCATACCTTGACTTCTTCATCCATCATGGCTTGACTTTTATATGATATGGTTGTTGATGATGGCATGACTTTTGGAGTGATGATTGTTGCTTTGAGTGTTGGATTTTCCTTACTATCATTTCTTTTGCATGATAGCCTTCTCTCTCTCTCCATTGTATTATTGGATCACTCCCTCTTTTTCACCCACTCACTCTCACTCTCTCCCTCTTGATGGTCATGGCCGGCCACTCTCTTGAGTGGGATGTCCAAAATTTTGAGGGTGGGATTTTGCTTCATTTCATGTTGCAAAATTCCCACAAGTTCAATCCAAAAAGCCCCAAGTTCAATTCCTCCACAAAAGGCAATTCCTACAACCCCAAAATGAGACTTGTACACTACATTCTACAGCAAATCTTGGGCACGTCGACTAGCCAGCTTCGTGCCCGAGTTGCCTCGGCATTGAGGTGGGAGCCCGTAAAAGAAGTAGGCGATGTGGTGCACTTCCGGCGACGAGAAGGAGACGGGACATTCCGCAGGAGATCGGGACGACGACGAGAAGACCGGAGGACTCGGATCTGTCGGTATATCTTTCTTCCCCATCTTGTAGATAGCTAGGACTAGTTAGTGGTTCGATCCGGGTATTAGTGCGCGGCGGTTTGCCAGTTCAAGAAAAATTAAAGTTTATCACCGCTTCCGCATTTGGCCGTCGGATTGACGGCCGGGGCGCCGCCGTGCACTTACAGGATGTGCAGGGGTCTCGTGAAGGGGAGAAGAATAGAGGAGAGAGAAGAGAGAAAGGAGAGATGGCGACGGCGAGGGTGGTCGGCGGCGATGGGATGAGGTGTTGGGTTCTTAGTGTGTGCAGGGGCTCGGGAATGGGTGAAGAAGAAGAAGAAGACGAGGATGAGGAGAAGATGGTGACGAGGGTGGAGCTTTGAGGTGAGGCTACGAGGTGAGGCGGCTAGGGTTAGGGTATGCGGTTTTCTCATGCTCGTGGGCTCGGGGTTTAAAATAGAAGAAGGTGGGAGAGAAAGAAGGAGGGAGGTGAGCGTAACGATATGGAGCGGTGACGGGATTCGCGTTCACCGCGAGATGAGAGAGAGAGAGGCGCGAGAAGAGAGAGATAGATAGTAGCGAGAGGAGAGAGAAAGGAGAAGGAGAGATGAAGTTGGCGTTTTCTGTTGGGAAAGTGAGAAGAGAGAAGAAAGGGAAGAGAGAGAGAAAGGAAAGAAAGAGGAGAGAGAAAGGGAGAGAGCTGCGGTGGGGCCACGAGACAGGAAAAGATAGAAGGAAAGAGAGAGAGAAAATGGTGCTGGTTGTTAAAGAAAAGATTTAAAAAAATTTAAAAAGATTTTAGTTGTTTTGAGAAAGCAGTAGAAAAATATTCGAACCAAAATAAAATTTTAAATAAATCTTAATAAATTTTGAATTTAGGAGGATACCAAACATATTCCAAAACGCGCTCGGGACGGGTCCAAAATTTAGATTTAAAATACGAAAATTATATGCAGCTTCCAAATTTTAAAACGAATAATCAGATAACGAAAATGCATACCCTCAAGAACGGACGCACGTACGTGCGCGTTGTTATCCAAACACGTCTGTTTCACTGAACGGGACGAGAACAAGATGCATAGACACTACCACAGTGTTAGGGGTATCATGCAGGCTATGAAATGCAATTTTAATTTATTTTACGTGATCTAAAAATGTTATATGATAAAATGTGCGATGCCAAATAAAAATCAATTTGCAGTCCACATTAAATGCACGTGTCTATTTAACAAGCCAGGATAGTCTATAAATATGAATTGACCAGTTCAAGCAAGCGGGTCGGGTCGAATGCAATGTAAAAGTAAACTACCATTCGCATCCAAACAAGATCAATCAATTGAATACCACAGATAATAAATACGGAACAAAATTGGTATGACTGAACTCGGTTGTTACACTAGTTCTCCTTTTAGGGTTTGAAGGAGAATTCAAGAAAACGGACAGTGGGAGTCATCCTGATCAGATAAAGTGATAACCAATCTGATCTTGATAGAGTGCACGCTGAGTGTTTCTTTTCTCTCTCTCTGGTACAGCGACCCATGACTTACCTTAAAAAAATTCATGAACCATTTTGACCGAACCTTCTTAGACCCTTTGGTTTTGGTTTGTCTTGATTCGCGACAAAATTGTATATATCCCTGCCACTCCTACTTTACCCTTTGCATTTCTTCAGAACACGTTGTATCACTACGATGATCTATATTGCTTGGAATGGCCATCTTATAGCTACATAGGAACTCGAAGAAGTTACTTCAGTTGAGAATGGCCACATGTTCTGAAGAAATTGAATAGGATTATTCGGTTGTCTCTTCCCTTTACCTTCTCTCAAGTTGCGAGAGCTCCTTGATTAGGAGATTGTGACTACTGTAGAGACATATAAAGGGATTGAAGTGAGGGCAAAGGAAATTGTGACTACTGTCTTGAATCTGGATAATGGAGAAGTCATTACTGGGAATACCTGACCATCCCCTATGAAATATTTTTCATATTTCAGTTTTTCTGTGTACATATAATAGAGAACTGTTTTCCCAATCAATTCTGACTCCGGGGTATGTATTTACCAGTTTTGGATCTCACATCTGTATGGTGTTACAGATGATGAGTAGGAGCAGAATATTGGGAAATGGGCAATTTAATCCTCAATATCAGAATTCGTTGTAGTTGGTGATATTGGATTAAATCGCCTGGTTTTGCCTGACGGCAAATATTTGGTATCGAATAACCGTTATTATGCACCAAATTTTAAAATAAAATATCTGTACCTTTATTTTTATGAAGTGAGATATACATTTTGAAAATTATGTTGTAAACATTTACCTTTATCAGTTTAGGATAAGGTAAGGTGCATTGAATAACGGTGTAAGACATTCTTAACCAAGATACAATTTTCAATTTACAAAACACAGAATTTGAGTTGGTATACTCTTGGGACTTATACATGAAAGTGTATGTTGTCTAGTGTCCTTCGGGACAAGAGATTGGTACTCTTACTTCATTCAGGATTACCTATGAGTTCTCTGGTTTTAGACACGCATTCGTAGTAATGCAAGGTCAAAGATTTTGAGAAGTTTGTAAGTATAAGAATAAAGTAGAGAACCATACGTTGGAAGTATCGGGATTCTTCGAGGTGATCGAAGATGTAGATACTTATGCTAGGTATTCCATTATAGTAATATCGAGAACTTGATTATCTCACAGATTACTCATCTGTGGACACGATCCATGATAAGTAATGCTGTATTGGCCTTTTTCCATTAGGTGATATGCACTGGAAACAGCTGCCTGAATTTTGAATCTGGTTCCATCTAAATTAGTGGCTTGATTCTATATGGATATAGAATGGTTACATATCTTCAGCTTGTTAAGATATGGAGTTATCTAGATTCTGTTTAAAAGAAGAATCCGGACAAACTCGAGGCACGCTTCGATAATGACGGTTTGTGGATTATCCCAAGCATTCGCTAGGATATTGTTTCTACCATTTTCAAGATCAATAGTTATATTGTTCTTGACTCGCCACCTTTTTATAAAAGGATCTTTTGCAAAAAAACTAGTGGGAGTATGGTAGAATTGGAAGTGATTCTGGAACCACAAATGGTTACTGAAAATTTAGTAGAACCTAAGAATTCAATTGGACTTGACAAACCGTTAGCCACTCCGCAGATTTTAGTAGGTGGTCTCAGACACCCGAGAGATGCTTCGGTTTTCTTGTAGACGGTGACAGCGAGGTCAGCATCATGGAGATGATGATCCTACTAGTTATCAGTAGGTCATAGGAAATGGAAACTTCCAGATGACCAGATGCTTCATAACTAAGATGGACTCCACGCACTTCAGCAAATTATGGATTTTGGATTTTGCTGGGTGCTCCTTAAGGGGTAAAACCCATTAGGAGCAGGTTGATCTTTTGAGATCTGTGTAGGTGGAAAGGTGCTATGCTGAAGTCCATATGGATATGACTTGACACTGCTATTCCCCACTTGTTATCAGTAGGTCATAGGAAGTGGTAACTTCCAGGTGACCAGGTATTTCATACCCAAGATGGACTCCACGCACTTCAGCAAATCATGGATTTTGGACTTTGCTGGGTATTCCTGAAGAGGTAAAACCCATTAGGAGCAAGTAGATCATTTGAGATTTGTTCAGGTGGAAAGGTGTTTACCTAATAAGGCTAGACATGTTGTAACGAGTTTTCATCAAATACCCGTTGTGGATTGTGATGTGACTTTTACTTCAATGTCTATGTTGAAGTCCATATGAATATGTTTTGACGCTGATGCGGTTCATGGCTATGATATCTGGCAGGTGGGTAACTATAACGTCTTTCCAAATGGGATTTTGGAAGTGCACGTGTATATGACTCTGCCATAGGGTTATTGTAGTCAGTGGGAGAAGCGGAAGGTGTGCAAGTTACTTATGTCTTTTCATAAACTAAAGCATGGATAGCGGAGACGGATCATCTGTTATTGATGTGACAGTCAAGGTGATTGACTTCATCAAAATAAAGGTGAACCAAGTAAGAAGAATGTAGAGAGTACTGTCCATATTTTAAATGACATACTCCGGATAGGAAGTGATGTTCCTATACTACAATCGGTCAGATTTTTGGTTGTCACACAATGTTTTCTCCACGTTGGATATGGATAGTATATCAGGAGTTCTGGTGACTAGATCTATGGTTTTAGATTTTGATTTGAGATGATTCCTAAATCGAGTAATTTGACAGCATTCTAAAAGTATCTTAGAATGGACGAATCCTGGCGTGATGGTGTACCCGCAGGTGATGGAGCCACCCTCTCTAAAAGGGATGTCTTTTAGACTGATGAAGAGAGAGACTGGCATGAATGACATATCATTTGCTTACGCAATTGAGTCAATCATGCAAAGTCTTGTACAACACCAGATGTTTCTTTTGCACTAGTTGCAACAAGTATATATTAATCCAATCCTCAAGAAACAAAGGGAAACAGTAAAGAACATAAGAGGATGTTCTTGATATAAGATAACGACAGCCTCCTCTGGGTGGAGGTTATCGGTTAAGGCTTTCAAGGTGACCTGGATGATATAGATGCTGTCTGAGTTATGAGTTTATCCTCTTCTGAGGATCAGTATATTGGATAGTGTTCCAATAGAGATACTGAAGTGATCATGGTGCAGGATGCTGGTTATAACTCAACATAGGATACAGCCCAAGAAGTTTGTTGGATAGGAGTTGTTCATTGATGAACTTGGTCCCATCAGGTATCCAGAAAAATTCTTATGGAGGGGTATCGTTCAGTTTGGGAGATTGTTAATCTCTGCAAAGTTGAGATATAAAGAGAAGAAGTTGAAACATTATAGCGGATCCACTCACTGAGGCTATTTCTCGAACACGGATGTTCCTCAAACGAGATTTGAGAAACTGATTAGTAGAGAAGTTGGGTATTCGGTAGTACACGAGCTGTGGGTACGTTATACCATAATAATTAGCCTTAAGTGAAAGTGGGAGATTGTTGGATATAGTGCCCTCAAGTCAATTATTGTAATCACAGGTATGTGATTGTGATGATTGAGGGAGGACCTATATGGGTAAGACAGTCTTACTCAAAATGATAGTAGGCTATCTGGTTTGTCTTTATCATCATGTACATGCATCATGTGGTATTGCAGATCACTATTACATGTTGATAGAGCCCATAGGATTCTTGCTTGACTACCAGCATTATGATGGCGATCATATACGTGAGAGCTGGGTGGTCTATAAGCACATCCTTAAATGTCCCTAGTCATAGGAGTATCGAGACTGGGCATCGATATTCTGAAGTAGACTAGTGTATACGATTCGAGACCCCAACGAGGGGCGGTGGCCAGTCTCATAAGCCATTGGTGTTATGTCACCTAAGATAGTATACAAGTTCTCACTGGAGGTGAATACACTGGACGGACACGCCGAGAACTTTTAGATGGTATTATACCTATCGTCGGATGGAAGTTTTCAGGTGGCATGAATACAGGTCAGTCCTTTGACCAGAAGTTGTCATTTTTCTCGTTTGAGTTCCTACTGTACTTTGATTACTACCCTACCACGGCTCAAAGGAGCCGTGCAAATAGGTTTTAGTTGGGTACAATCCCGAGCCACATGGTGGCAGTGGTCGACTGTCAGGAATTCGTCTCTCTTGGTATTAAGAGTCGATGTCGCGCTGTGTTCAGTTAGCTATCACCAGAAATCCGTGGCCACGGTGGGGGAAATTTACTGATAGTTGTGTTAGTTATATGTATGCCCTAGAGGCGATTACTGTACATGCGATGTATATTGTACTAGATGCTTCGACATATATAGGGAGGACTTTCTTGCTCAATATGATAGTATGCTATCTGGTTACTCTTTATCTTAACATGCACACTGATTGTCTCTCTGTTACATATTGGTAAAGCCCTTAGGATGCATACTTGACTACCTAGATTATGATGCAGATCATACTAGTGGGACAAAGGTAGTCTGTGAGTACATCCTTTAATATCCCTATTCGTAGGTGTATCGAGACGGGGTATCGATATACCAGAGTAGACTAGCGTATAGCTTCTCGACCCATGTAGATGGGCGATGGATGATCCCATATCCATTGGTGTTTGACATCAGAGATGATATACGGGTGCACAGTGGAGACTGGGTACACTGGACGGACTCGCCGAGAACTCCCAGATGGTATTATACCTCATGTCAGATGGCAGTTCTCTGGTGACATTGGTACCGGTTAGTCTGTCGACCCGAGATCGTCATAGAGTCTTGTGTGATTCCTACTGTACTTTGATTTCCACATTACCATGTTCATGAGAACGTGCAAAATGGTGGTTTTTCGGTACAGTCCAGAGTCACATGGAGGCAATGAGCGATAGGAGGGGATTCGTCTCTCCCGGTATTGGGGGTTGATGTTGCGCTGTGCTCGATTGGCTATAATAAGAAGTCTCTGGCCAGGGCTGTTTCAGAGATTTACTGGTAAGTGTTACCAGTAGTTTCTCGACCCATTATGAGCCTCATATCGGCACGACTTATCGAGTTACTGGGGTCTGACGTTTACCACCCATAGACGAGATATGCGACATATCATACGAAGAGACCGGACTGTACGGTAGTGTTACTGATTGGATTCGCAGGAGTATGAGCAAGCTTGCGTGTTGATCTTCTGATCGCTCAATACCCGGGTGGCCGTTACGTTTAGCAGACCGTCTGCGGCTTGTGGGTGTTTGATATGATCATCAACTACTGCCGGCGTATTGACGAGTCTTTAGAGTCATACACAGAGGTTTCCTGGTTCATGCGAAACGAAGTAGGAGCACATATGAGATATGTGAGGGACCGAGATTGATGCGCGTATGTGATACCGCATTCTGTTCTCGCGATTTGTGACATCGGTCGGTTATATGAGATATAGCCGGATTATTGGATCAAGTGTTGATTTGATAAGTTGTTGCATTTGATATTAGTCGGTTATATGTGATATAGCCTGATTATTAAATCAAGTATTGATTTAATAATTTAATGTATAATTGTATATTAGATATACTAGATTACATTAACTAATATTAGCTCACTTATGATTTCTTTGCTCACCTGTGTGTATTAGTGTATATGTGATATATATTAATGTACAACTTTTGTGTCATGCTAGATACCACATGTGACATGGGTGTATGAGACTTGCACCATGCTTAATAATATGATGGGTTTATATTTATCTAAGTTAATCAAAATTAGTGGGATTAAATCATATGGTTGAAGCTTGTAGAAGCTTGTGGAACTATTGACCAAGTCCACTAAGTTTGTTTTACTTGTAGATATTTATTAACCTAACCATTATTAACTAGCCATGGTTTATTCTCTACGTGGGTTAGTGTATGACACTAACTCATTCATGGTTGCTATTCTCATTTCATGAGTTCATTCTCTCATCTCTTCACTTAAGCTTCTTCTTCCTCATGAGAAAAGCTTACTAGCTTTTCTCAAGGTGAGAAAATATTGTGAGAAAAATAAATCTAAAGAGAGCCCACTTTCTACTTCATCATCCTTTACTACTTGTCATTTAGTTTAGGGTGTTTGCTTCACTAATTTCACAATTAGTGAAGAGGTAGCATAAGCTTGAGTCTTCTCGACGTAGATCATCTTCGGCCTTGAAGACTTCGAGCAAACTTGTTCATTTCTCCAGGAGAACCCATACTAGAGTTCGGGAGATTGATACTCGCAGCCAAGGGACTACTACACAGAGATTTAGAAGTAAAGGACCGGTCTACAAAGGTTGTAGTCCTCATTCACTTAGTGTAATGGTAGATTACATGTTCATTTCGTCTATTTACTATAGCTAGATCCTAGGTTAGGGTTCATTGGCACCTTAGAATTTTTGAAATTGGCATGCTTGATACTGTGAAAACCCAGTAGGGTGCTAAGGAATCCCAACAGTGGTATCAGAGCTGGGCAAGAGTATTAGATGGTGTTTGTTAGATTACGAAATCGAAACTACTCCGAAACTTGAAACACCGAATACTAGGTTCTGTCGATTTTTAAATGACCTCAAAAAAAATTTAAAAAAATGCAAAGTGTTGTATGGGATGCAACATGAACACCATGAAAATTTAGGCAGTTTGCTTGGATTTTGGCTGTGATCATGTAAGTGGTGCCGGCCAAAATTTTTTGGTTTTTCTTGAAATTTGCAGGGTGTTCCAGAGACTGGGTTTTGGTGTTTTAGGTGTTGTTTGTTTTTACTAATTTTGCATGAGATGTAATCTTACACTATAAACAATTCGGAGTATTTCGTATTCATAGTTTAACATTGTATTTGGGTTTTCACAAGTTGTCTAGGCGAAGTTAAAAAGTTCGATCGAATGTCAAAAACCCATTTTTCCAAGTTTAAAGTATTCGGAAAACCATGCAAGTAATTCTGTGGACCCTTTAGAAGAATGAAACCCTAACTCGATATAATGACTATGGAACCGCTTTGAACCTTAGGGTTTTTGGCAGTTCTGTGGTTCCATTAATGAGGCTTGAGTTTGCCCTTCTACGGTTGGTCCATAGGTACTGTGGCATATTCCGGGTATTATTAAAACTGTGCTCAAGTTTTGAGCTATCGAGAAATTATGGGATTTTAATGAATCGATCGAAAAGTTTAACGTCGTCCGGATATCATGTGATGGGATACAATAATTGGAATCTATCTAGTTGCATGCAAGTTTAACATTTCGGCCTCGGACGAAATCGAGAATCTTGTTGAATTACCCGAGTTCCTTTGAAAAGTGTTTTCATGATTGAGACCTAAATGTAAAATTTGCATTGTTAGGCATGAAATCCAGAATATGTGATATTCTGAGTTTATGATGTCTAAGGGCAGTGCGGATTCCAATTGTTGTAGTTTTTCACTTTCTTTTCTGCGACCGTAAGTGTAATATGTGGTGTATCGCCGGTTTCGTTTTTATATGTCAACGACAATTGGGATACGCATATTTACTTACGTTGATGACATGTGATGTTATGTGTTGCTGGGATATGTTATATTGGATCGTCGTGTTTGAATAGCCAGGGTTTTTTTTATGTGAGATGGGAGTTTTTCATTCTCATTCATGTAAAAACTTGTATGTAATATTATTTTATTGGGGCACTTCCGGGTTGAGGAAGATGTCACCGTTGATGTATATTATTTACTTTTCCGTATTAGGATAGACTCAAGAAGGGGAGCACAAGTAACCGGGTTCTAGAGTCCAGTGGGAGACCATCTCGAGGCGTCGAGTCCGGGTCTCCTAACTCTAGAATTGGTAGGGTTGCTTGCCGCTCTTGTAGGGGTCTAGGGATGTGGGTTTGGCTATTCATCACGATCGTGGACTCCTTGTTTTATACAGGCTTAATATAAAAACCCGGAAATTCCAGTATATCCAATATTTCATATGTTGTTTTCTGCTGCGATATCTGTGATGTGATCATTTGATATGTTGAGATAGATACTGTATATAGTATATATGATATATTATATAGACGTTGCTTTGTTTTACACCCGCGCTAGCCCTGCCCCGCTCTGCCGTTAGTTACCTAACTTAACGGTGCATGACGGGACATCGAGGGGAATACGGATGACATAAGTGTTCGTTGTATTTATCTGTGGTGTTTAGATAACAAAAATGATGGGACTTCATTAATGAGATTAATGAAAGAAAATAAACCTAAAGATGTTGTGGAATTGAATTTTCAAAAACAGATAGCTCCAGTTGTTGCTATGCATGGTGGTATTTCTTGTAGAATATCCAGCACCTTATTCGATAAGGAAAGAGTCGAGATCCCTTCATCGGGAGTGAACTCTTTAGCGGTAACTGGCAGATGCTACAACCCTCGGTTTTGTCTTTTGATTGCTTTTCTAGTTCTTGCTTTGCATAGTGGTATTATGAATATCCTGCACCTCATTCGACGAGGAAAGAGCCGATATCCCTTCACCGGGAGTGACCTCTTTAGCAAAGCTAGCAAAGGCCTAAAAAACACTCCATTTAAAATCATTTGATTCTACAACGATATCAAGTTCATTACGCAAAAGGTTTTCCTAAAAACCTGTCGTAGCCCTCCGTCATTTCAGATAAGTACTTCAAAGTATTCGTGCTACGTTTGTTGACCTCCATCAAGGCGTAATGTGCGGTAGCTATTTATGCTTATCTGCAAAAGCATATAATGCGATTGAGTTAGGGTAGTCGTGCGACCTTATTGACCTCCGTCAAGGGTCGTGTGGGTGGGTTTAATTCAATCATGAAATGTACGGGTTGAACTTGAATAGTAGCCTATAGTTTGTTGACCTCCGTCAAGGTCATAGGATGTTAGGGTCAAAATTATTAGGAATTTCAAGTGTTGAAATTTGCAATGAGATTGCATACCTTCTATGAGATAGTTGGATCCCGATACCCACTGCGAGTAAGAGTTACTCCTGGGAGAGTTTTGCACTTTATAATTAGCCGATCAAGTAGGTGTCTAGAAAGGTGTCAACGGGGTTGCGCCCCTGGGAAAATGAGGTTTATTTTAATTAGGTTCATGCGAAAGCACGGAAAACCTCCCTCAAAATACCGGCACTAGCCTGGCTGAAAGATTGGCGAACTTATAGGGTGTAATTAATCCCGACTAGTCTTTCCTTTTAGGGTTTGAAGGAAGATTTGATAAAAACAGTGGGAGCCATCCCGATTAGATAAAATAATAACCAATCTAATTTTGCAAGAGTATACGCTGAGTGTTTTCTTCTCTCTCTCTCCAGGTAGTGACCATGTCACGCCTTAATCAAGATAATAATATGCATGTATTGACCGAACCCGCTTATTATACTGAGCTGGGGAACGTTGGTTCCGCTCTAACTTATAATTGTTATAAGACCGAGAAGGAAATAGGGGATTACCAGGATTCCCGTGCCGCCCAAACGAAGAAAGTGCATGCTGATGCATCTTATTCGGGTGTGTTCGTTATAAAGAATTGTTTCTCAGTATCCTCTACGTCCTGGGTATGAGACACCGGATCAGGATCCTACATATGTAATCTGTTACATGGGCTACAGATAGGTAGAGAACTGAGAACGAGTGATAAAGTTTCAAGAGTCGGAAATGGTGCAATTGTTGCAGCCAAGTTGTTGGCGGTTATCACCCTGTATTATCAAGTACATTTATTCTGAACGAATGTTATTAAATACCGAACCTGATATACAACATCATATCAGTCTCTTTATTTAGTAAAGAAGGATATAATTTTGTATTGTTTTGAACATTTCCTATATCAAGAGTTGATCGGTTCAGGCACGCTATCTAAAAGCATATACGTTCTAAATCAAACCACAGTTCTTTACGTACAGAACACACACAAGAAGAAGAGTTCAGAAATGAACGAATCCTTCTTGAGGCATTGTAGACTAGGTCATATCAATGCGACCCGACTAGCTAAGTTACATTAAGATGCATATTTAAATCAGTTTGAATTTATATCTTTTGAAACTTTCCAGTCATGTCACAAAGATAAAATGACCATAGCTCCGTTTACTGGAAACAGAGAAAGAGTTAGTGTACTCTTGGGATTGCTACATGATGAGGTATGTAAGTCCCCTGTCTACACATGCCAGGACCGGTTCTTTGTACTTCATTACATTCACTGATGATCTCTCAAGATTCGGACATATGTTCCTGTTGAAACACAAGTCTGAAGTTTTTGAGAAATTCAAAGAATATAAGTCAGAAGTAGAGAACCAAAACGGGTATAAGTATTATGTCCTATGATGAGATCAGGGAGGAGAATACTTGAGCATGGAGATCCTGAACTATTCTAAAGGAGAATGAGATTCTCTCTCAGCATTACTCCTCCGTATACACTACAGCACAACGATGTATCGGGGCGGCGCAAATGCACCCTATTAGATATGGTGCGCTCTATGATGAGTACTACTGAGTTGCCTATTTCCTTTAGGGAGTTATGCTCTTGAGAAGTTGCATGAATAGGGTTCCAACCAAATCAGGTGCTTACCACTCCATATGCGATATGGTATGGGAAGAGCCCATCTCTTAAGTAAGTTAAGATTTGGGGTTGTCCAGTCTATGTCAAAAGCAAAATTCGGACAAGCTCGAGGAAATGTCAGTTCTGTGGAAGTTTGTTGGATATCCCAAGTATTTGCAAGGGAATATCTTCCACCACACCGAGGAACAAAAAGTGTTTTATTTCTCAGCATGCCACCTTTTTAGAAAAGGAATTTATTTTGGAAACAAATTTGTGGTCATATGGTAGAACTGGAAGGAGTTCCTGTTCACCGCCGAAAGACGTGACCGGGACGTTAGGACGTCCGGCCTGAATTTTGGGGGCAGATGCTATTTGGTGGTATCCATCCACCTCTCCGAAGCTGCCAAGTTGATTTATGATACCATGTATCGAAGGTTTAAACGGATGCGACCGATGTAGCAGATTTCGTCAGATTCCCCTCATTGAGGGTTTTTTTTTATTGTGGAGACGCTCTTCCCTGCAGGCGCAAGCCCTTGCAGTTAATTACGCTACCGCATTGTGGTAACCACTTTCTTCTTCTCCGGATGGTCACTTAGTGTCGTGGGTGTTTGTTTTGTTTTTTGGTTGCCCGTGGATTGTATACGGAGACTAACTTATGTTGTCGCCCGTAAGGCGTGGATTAGTCCAAATCCGTATTTTCTTAGATTTGGGTTTAAGGATCGTTAATCTCATTGAGATCAAGATCAACTTAAACGTTTATTAAGGATACGTTAATCTAATTTTAGACTAAGATCTACTTAACATGATCATTTAAATCCAACAAAAGAGCATTTGGACTCTATTGTTTTAGTTTAGGGACTTTGCGGTCCAGAAGTTTAAGGACATCATAGTCTGTAAAGTTTAAGGACATCATAGTCCATAAGTTTAAGGACCCCACAGTCCGTAAAGTTTATGGACATCATGGTCCATGAGTTTAAGGACCCCACAGTCCATGGAATGTCTGGTTTTCGAGACCCGTCACCTATCTGAAGACATTGAAGGATTACAACGACAAATATCAGAGGGGTAAAGAGATGTACCCTTGAACCAATATTGGTTGGGAGATCTGTGGTCTAATTTGGGACTAAGATCAAAGATTTATGAGCATATGGGCTCAATTAATCTGAGGTAGGGTTCTGTAGCCTCTTTGGGCTCGGCCCATTCAGTTAAATTGTTAAACATTTAACAATGCTGAGCATTGGTTTGAGTTCTGACAATCTTTTTGTCTTTTATTGAATGCTGAGCACTCATTATAGCTCTGGGCTTTTATTTATAGAACAATTTATGTTCTCTTAGCGCACACGTGAGGAGCACGTGGCGCACTTGGCGCTGTGCGCTAGTCAATGAGCGCTTCTTGTGATGTAGCGCACACGTGAGGAGCACGTGGCGCACTTGGCGGTGAGCGCCGGTCAAAGAGCGCAAAGTACTTCTGTTAAGTAGCGCACACGTGAGGAGCACGTGGCGCGCTTGGTGTTGAGCGCCAGTCAAAGAGCGCAAAGCGCTTCTGTTAAGTAGCGCACACGTGAGGAGCACGTGGCGCGCTTGGCACTGTGCGCCAGACAATGAGCGCAGTGCGCTTCTTTAAATTTAGAGCGCTAAGGCTCTGCAGCGCTGTACGCAAGATTTGGAGCGCTGAGGCGCTCCTTTTAGTTGGAGCTCTAAGGCTTTTCTTTTATGCAACTTTGATCTATTCTGCGCTCTGAGAATTAAACTCTCATTTATAAGAGACTCTGTCTCATAGATCTAAGAACAAAGTTCTTATTTTATAGGAGATGTTTCAATCTCTTATGTTTTTGGTGAAAGTCTTTGCCTTTATGGATATATGATTCTAAGAGAATTGAATTATTCTCCCCCCTTTTTATAATGAGATATTATGATCTCTTTGTGAAAGACAATTTGTCTTATAGATTTATGATCTGAAGAAAATTAAGTTCTTCCCCTTATTTTTTTATGATGAGATACTTTGATCTCTTTTGTGAAAGACCTTGGTCTTATAGATCTATGATCTTAGAAAAAAAAGTAAATTCTTCTTTTTATATGAGACGATTGTTAGTTATATGTATACCCTAGAGGCCATTACTATACATAGGATGTATATTGTAGTGGATGCTTGGATATATATAGGAAGGACTTTCTTGCTCGACATGATAGTATGCTATCTGGTTGCACTTTACCTTAACGTGTACACTGATTGTCTTTCTGTTACATGTTGGTAAAGCCCTTAGGATGTTTACTTGACTACCTGGACTATGATGCGGATCATACTAGTGGGGACATGGTAGTCTATAAGTACATCCTTCAAGGTCCCTAGTCGTGGGTGTATCGAGACAGGGCATCGATATACCAGCGTAGACTAGCGTATACCTTCTCGACCCATACAGATGGGCGATGGATGATCCCATATCCATTGGTGTTTGACATCAGAGATGATATACGGGTGCTCAGTGGAGACTGGGTACACTGGACGGACTCGCCGAGAACTCCCAGATGGTATTATACCTTACGTCAGATGGCAGTTCTCTGGTGACACTGGTACAGGTTAGTTTGTAGACCCGAGATCGTCATAGAGTCTTGTGTGATTCCCACTGTGCTTTGATTTCCATCTTACCACGTCCAAGTGGGCGTGCAAAATGGTGGTTTTTCGGTACAGTCCCGAATCACATGGAGGCAATGAGCGATAGGAGGGGATTCGTCTCTCTCGGTATAGGGAGTTGATGTAGCGCTGTGTTCGATTGGCTATAACCGGAAATCCCTGGCCAGGGTTGCTGAGATTTACTGGTAAGTGTTACCAGTAGTTTCTCGAACTGTTATAGACCTCATATTGACACGACTTATCGAGCTATTGGGGTCTGACGTTTACCACTCCTAGGCAAGATATGCGACATATCAGACGACGAGACCGGACTGTACGGTAAGTGTTACTGGTTGGATTCACAGGAGTGTGAGCGGGCTTGCTCGTTGATATTCTGATCGCTCAATACCCGGGTGGCCGTTACGTTTAGCAGACCGCTTGCGGCTTGTGGGTGTTTGATATGATCATCACCTGCTGCCGGCGTATTGACGAGTCTTTAGAGTCCTACACAGAGGTTTCCTGGCTCAAGCGAAACGAAATAGGAGCGCATATGAGATATGTGCGGGACCGAGAATAATACCAGTATGTGATACTGTATTCGATTCTCGCGATTTGTGACATTGATCGGTTATATGCGATATAGCCGGGTTATTGGATCAAGTGTTGATTCGATAAGTTGTTACTATTGATATTAGTCGGTCATATGCGATATGACCAGATCGTTAAATCAAGTGTTGATTTAATGATTTAATGTATAATTATATATTTGATATATCACTTTACATTAACTAGTATTTGTTCACTTAAAGATGGATTTTCTCACTTGATTTGCACATTGTATATATGATATAGTATTGCGCACTAGTTTGTATCATGTTTGATGATACATGTAACTTGGGTGTATGTTTACTTTAAACCATGTTTAAGTGAATGGTTAGGGTTTTGTTATCTTTTCTTAATTATTTATTTTATTTATTTACTTTAGGGCAAGAAACAAAATGGTTGCTTCTTTTGTTCTTTTCTTGAAGCTTCATGAAGCTTTGAAAGTCAAAACCATTTTGTTTCTTTCCTTAACCCAACCATTTAACTAAACCCTAGTTCATTCTCTACATGAGTTACGCTCATCCATGGTTGCAATATGATAGATATCACTTGAATTTTCTTTTTGAATAATTCTTTTTCTTTCTTCTTCTTCATCTTCTTCTTTAAGAAAAAAGAAAAAAATTTGCTACAAAATTTCAAGTGTTGAATCCAAGTGAGAAATCCAAATCCAAAGTGAACCCACTTCCTATTTCTTCATCCTATACCACTTTCCATGTAGTATAGGGTGTTTTCTTCACAAGGTTGATGACCAAGTGAAGATGGAGCTTGATCTTGAGTTGCCTCGACGTAGATCATCTTCGGCAAAGTCGACGACCTAGCCCGATCATTTCTTCGGCGAAACCATCGCTAGAGTCCGGGAACCGATGATCGCAGCGGAGGGACATCATCATGGAGCTAAGGAAGTGGAGGACTGGATCTACAAAGGTTGTATTTCCATTCACTTTAAAGTAAAGTTGTTTGCTTGCATCTTGTTTCGCCTAATATCTAGTTAACGATCTAGTTTAGGGTTTCTCGGCACCGAAAATTTTGAATTTGGCATGGTTGATGCCTTGTGGAGCCTCTTGAGTGTGCCTAGGAACCCTACAGTAGTATCTGAACCTAGCTAGAGCTTTAGGCGATGAGTGGACGAAGTTAGAAGTCCGTTCGAACTCGAAACCCTAACCGAATACCCCTCTCTGTCCAATTTTTGAAACTGTGGTTTTTTCCAGATTAAAAATGCTTAAAAAATTCAGCAGGAAGTTTTAAGAATTACAGTGCAAAACGACAAAAAGATGCGCCCGAAGAGCCGCGGAACCGCGGCAGAAGCTTGGCTTCTGCGGCGGTTCCGCGGCCATCTGATGACGTCAGCCTTAAATTTTTGCACAGTAATTTCTTTCTAAAGGTGCTGAGTTTTCTGGGAATTTTTAATATTTACTCATGAGTTGAGTTTTCTGGGTTGTATTGGGAGTTCGTAGATTCGATCGGATTGTCTAATTTTGTCTATTTTTTTTTCCGGATAATTTAGAACATGTTGAATAGTTCGACCGGATATAAATACCCAATTTTTCCCCTGTCGGGAAATTTCCAAGTGTTGGATTTTTCCGTGGTTTGAGAACGTTCTAAGTAGTGCAAGTAACGCGATGGACCCTCTAGAAGACAACAAACCTTAACTCGATTATGTGACCGTCTTGAACTGCCCTTTGAACCTAAGGGTTTGGGGCAGTACGGCGTGCCACATGTGAGGCGTTGGCTTAACCCTTCTACGGCTGGACCGTCGGTACTGTGGCATGAAGTGAATATTTTTAAACTTGTTTCAAGTGTTGAGCTGTTTCGGGAAAACTTGGGTGTTTGACTGTTCGATCGGAAAGTTTAACATTTTTTCTATTTATCTGTAATGTGATACAATATTTGGAATCCACAAGTAGTTATGAGATAACTGATTTGGATGTTATAAACATAGCAGTTTAGTCTCACTTGATCGGTTGCCACGGAATTTTGATGTGATCAAAAGTCCGTTGCAATCACGTAGCGTACGCGGATACTCGACGGATAAACTTAATAGACAGCTACACCCCTTAGCCCCAACCAAGTGACTGTAGGAGAACCCCGTCGCCGAAAGCATCCGTTCGGGTGCTCGCGGTAGCGGTGTTCCGCCTTGGTGCACTTCGTCGACGGCATCGGGGGTGCGGCCGCCTACTAAAGTTTGCGACGAGCATTCGATCAGGATGTCGGGAATCTTGTTGAATTGCCCGACTTGATATTGAAAAGAGTTTTCGATAATGAGACTAAAATGCGGGGTTTATAATTGTTAGGCATGCGATATCTAAGGAATTCATTTGATTAGGCATGCGATGTCTAAAGAGTTTGCGGATTCCAACTGTTGTACTTTTACACTTTCTTTTCTGTGACCGTAAGTGTAATATGTGATATCGCCGGTTTCGTTGCTATATGTCAACGACAATTGGGATGCGCATATTTACTTACGTTGATGACATGTGATGTTATGTGTTGCTGGATATGTTATATTGGATCGCCGTGTTTGAATAGCCGGGGGGTTTTATGTGAGATGAGTGTTTTTCATTTTCATTCATGTAAAAACTTGTATGTAATATTCTTTATTGGGGCACTTCCAGGTTGCGGAAGATGTCACCTTTTGTATATTATTTACTTTTCCGCACTAGGATAGACCCAAGGAGGAGAGCACAAGTAACCGGGTTTTGGAGTCCAGTGGGAGACCAACTCGAGGAGTCGAGTCCGGGTCTCCTAACTCTAGAATTGGTAGGGTTGCTTGCCACTCTCGTAGGGGTCTGGGGGTGTGGGTTTGGCTATTCATCGCGACCGTGGAATCTGTGTTTTATAGAGGCTCAAAATAAAACACGGACGTCCTAGTATATCTAATATTTCATATGTTTCTTCTGCTGCGATATCTGTGATGTGATCATTTGATGTTCTGTGATAGATACTGTATATAGTATGTATGATATATTATATAGACGTTACTTATGTTTTACACCCGCACTAGCCCTGCCCCGCTCTACCGTTAGTTACCTAATCTAACGGTGCACGAGGGGACATCGAGGCGAATGCGGATAGCATAAGTGTACGTCCTATTTATCTGTAATGTTTAGGTACTTAAATGATGGGACTTCATTAATGTGATTAATGAAAGAAAAGAAACCTAAGATGTTGTGGAATCGAATTTCTCAAAAACAGGTAGCTACAGTTCTTGCTTTGCACAGCGGTATATATGATATATCCTGCACCTTATTCGATGAGGAAAGGGCCGACGATCCCTTCACCGGGAGTGAACCCTTTAGCAATAACTGGCAGATACTACACACTCGGTTTGTCTTTTGATAGCTTCTACAGTTTCTGCTTTGCACAGTGATATATGTGATATATCCCGCACCTCATTCGACGAGGAAAGGGCCCATGATCCCTTCACCGGGAGTGACTCCTTTAGCAAAACTAGAAAAGCCTCAAAAACACTCCATTTTAAAATCATTTAATTCTACAACGATATCAAGTTCATTACGCAATAGGTTTTCAGAAAAACCTGTCGTAGCCTTCCGTCATTTCAGATAAGTCCTACTTAGTATTCGTGCTACGTTTGTTGGCCTGCGTCAAGGCGTAGTGTGCGGTAGCTAACTAGTATTTATCTGTTTATGCATATGATGCAGATTGGATTAGGGTAGTCGTGCGACTTTGTTAACCTGCGTCAAGGGTCGTGCGGGTGGGTTTAATTCAATCAAGAAATGACGGGTTGAACTTGACTAGCGGACTATGGTTTGTTGGCCTGCGTCAAGGTCATAGCACGTTAGGGGCAAAATATTATCGGGAATTTCAAGTGTTGAAATTTGCAATGAGATTGCATACCTTCTATGAGATAGTTGGATCCCGATACCCACTGCGAGTAATTGTTACTCCTGAGAGAGTTTTACACATTACAATTAGCCGATCAAGTGGGTGTCTAGAAAGGTGTCAACGGGGTTACGCCTCTGGGAAAACGAGGTTTACATTAATTAGGTTCGTGCGAAAGCACGAGGAACCTCCCTCAAAGTACCGACACTGGCCTGGCTGAAAGATTGGCGAACTTGTAGCGTGTAATTAATCCCGGCTACTCTTTCCTTTTAGGGTTTGAAGGAAGATTTGATTAAAACAGTAGGAGCCATCCTGATTAGATAAAATAATAATCAATCTATTCTTGCAAGAGCGCACGCTGAGTGTTTTCTTCTCTCTCTCTCCAGGTAGCGACCATATCACGCCTTAATCAAGATAATAATATGGATGTATTGACCGAATCCGCTTGTTATACTGAGCTGGGGAACGTTCGTCCCGCTCCAACTTATAATTGTTATAAGACAGAGCAGGAAATTAGGGATTACCAGAATTCCCGTGCCACCCAAACGAAGAAAGTGCATGTTGATACATCATCTTCGGGTGTGTTCATTACAGAGAACTGTTTCTCAAGTATCCTCTACGTCCTGGGTATTTGATACCGGATCAGGATCCCGCATATGTAATTTGTTACATGGGCTACAGATAGGTGGAGAACTGAGAACGGGTAATAAGTTTCATGAGACAGAAAACGGTGCAAGTGTTGCAGCCAAGTCTGTTGGTCACTGTCACCCTGTATTCTAAATACATTGATTCTGAACGAATGTTATTAGATACCGAACCTGATATACAAAATCATATCAGTCTCTTTATTGGTAAAGAAATGATAAAATTTTGTATTGTTGGATAATGTTTTGAACATTTCCTATATCAAAAGTTGATCGGTTCAGGCACGTTATCTAAAAGCATTGATGTTCTAAATCAAACTACAGTTCTTAGTATACAGAACACACACAAGAGGAAGAGTTCAGAAATGAACGGATCCTTCTTGAGGCATTGTAGACTAGGTCATATCAATGTGACCTGACTTGCTGAAGTTACATATAGATGTATATTTAAATCAGTTTGAATTTATATCTTGTGAAACTTGCCAGTCATGTCACAAAGATATAATGACACCAGCTCTGTTTATTGGAAACAGAGAAAGAGTTAGTGAACTTTTGGGATTGATACATGCTGATGTATGAAGGTCCCCTGTCTACATATGCCAAGAAAGGTTCTTTTTACTTCATTACATTCTCTGATAATCTCTCTAGATTCAGACATATGTTCCAGTTGAAACACAAGTCCGAACCTTTTGAGATATTCACGGAATATAAGTTAGAAGTAGAGAACCAAAAAGGGTATAAGTATTATGTCCTATGATAAGATCAGGGAGGAGAATACTTGAGCACGGAAATCCTGGACTATTCTAAAGGAGAATGAGATTCTCTCTCAGCATTACTCCTCCGTATACACCATAGCACGATGGTATATCGGGGCGGAGCAATAGCACCCTATGTGATATGGTGTGCTCTATGATGAGTACTACTGAGTTTCCTATTTCCTTTTGGGAGTTATGCGCTTGAGAAGTTGCATGCCTATTGAATACGGCTTCAATCAAATCAGTTGCCTACCACTTCATATGTGATATGGAAAGGGAAGAGCCCATATCTTAAGTTGATTAAGATTTGGGGTTGTCCAGGCTATGTCTAAAAGCAAATCCGGACAAGCTCGAGGCAAGGACTGTTCTGTAGAACTGGAAAGGTTCCAGCTATACAAACTGCAGCTGATGATTTGGTAGAACCAAAGAATTCAATTGTTTCCAACGAACTTCAGCCTCTCCACCGATCTAGTAGGGTTCCTCACCCACCTGAGAGTTACTATGGTTTCTCTATGACAGTGGGAGCGAGGATTGTATCGTGAGATGATGACCTAACTAGTTTCGAGCTGGCCATCAGGAGTGGGACTCTGTAAGAATGGCTGGATGCTTAGCGATCTGAGGTTAAATCCCTATCAGGAGCAAGAATATCTTGAGAAGATTACTTGGTGTAGATGGAAAAGTTGAGACTTTCAAAGCTAGACTTGTTAAAGGTTTTTGTCATCGACCAGGCGTGGATAATGATGAAACCTTTTCCAGTGGCTATGCTTAAGTCCATCCGGATCCTACTTGCCACGGCTACATACCATGACTACGATATCTGGCGGTTGGGTGTCATGACCGCTCTTCTAAATGATATTTTAGAAGAGAGAGTCTATGAGTACACAGTCAGAGGGCTTCGTAGACAGTGGGAGTAGAGGAAACGTGTACAAGATGCTTTATAGGATAAAGCAGGCATCGCGGAGTTGGAACGTTTGTTTTGATGTGTTAGTCAAAGAGTTTGACATTATCAAAATGGTAGATGAACCTTGTATAAACAAAAGGATAGTAGGGAGTATAGTGGTGATCCTCGTAGAGTACGTGGATGACATACTCTTGATAAGAAAGGAGTTTCCTATGCTACGCTCGGTCAATCTCCGCTTGTCACAATGATTCTCCATATAGGATCAAAGTGATACCTCCTAAACCCTGGGTTTTGGATCTATGAGATAGATCTAATTGGATGTTAGGATACTCACTAGTTGTAGTGAGATGGTATCAATCGATCCTGGGGAGAATCACTGGAAAGATTCCAGGATGATAAGGACGACTGAATGTCAGTAACAGGCATTGTCTTTACCCTCAGTAAAGGGACGGTATGTTGGAAGAGTTCCAAGCTAGATACTGTGGCTAACTAGACGATAAAGGCTGGATACATCGCTACTTAAGATGCTACTAAAGAGGCTGTCTGGGTGTATATTAGTTCATGAGATGAACTTAGCTCCTCCCATTGTGTGACAATAGAGTTGTGGCTTATGCCAAGGAACGTCCGTCCCATCAATGATGCAGACATATTCTAAGGCAGTGTCACCTGATCATGGAGATGGTTGATCTCCAAGGTGATCGAGGTAAGGAGAGAAGACTCAGAGGACAACACGGCGGATCCACTCACAAAGGCCTTTTCCCAGAGAGAGACTTTTATGGGATGGTTGAGTATGAGATACTACAACCACTGCTATCAGATGGCCCTAGTGCAAGTGGGAGATTGTTAGTTATATGTATGCCCTAGAGGTCATTACTATACATAGGATGTATATTGTAGTGGATGCTTGGACATATATAGGGAGGACTTTCTTGCTCGACATGATAGTATGCTATCTGGTTGCTCTTTACCTTAACGTGTACACTGATAGTTTCTCTGTTACATGTTGGTAAAGCCCTTAAGATGTGTACTTGACTACCTGGACTATGATGCGGATCATACTAGTGGGGACATGGTAGTCTATAAGTACATCCTTCAAGGTCCCTAGTCGTGGGTATATCGAGACAGGGCATCGATATACCAGCGTAGACTAGCGTATACCTTCTCGACCCATACAGATGGGCGATGGATGATCCCATATCCATTGGTGTTTGACATCAGAGATGATATAAGGGTGCTCAGTGGAGACTGGGTACACTGGACGGGCTCGCCGAGAACTCCCAGATGGTATTATACCTTACGTCAGATGGCAGTTCTCTGGTGACACTGGTACAGGTTAGTGTGTGGACCCGAGATCGTCATAGAGTCTTGTGTGATTCCAACTGTGCTTTGATTTCCACCTTACCACATCCAAGAGGGCGTGCAAAATGGTGGTTTTTGGGTACAGTCCCGAATCACATGGAGGCAATGAGCGATAGGAGGGGATTCGTCTCTTCCGGTATAGGGAGTTGATGTTGCGCTGTGTTCGATTGGCTATAACCGGAAATCCCTGGCCAGGGTTGCTGAGATTTACTGGTAAGTGTTACCAGTAGTTTCTCGAACTGTTATAGAGCTCATATTGACACGACTTATCGAGCTATTGGGGTCTGACGTTTACCACCCCTAGGCAAGATATGCGACATATCAGACGACGAGACCGGACTGTACGGTAAGTGTTACTGTTGGATTCACAGGAGTGTGAGCGGGCTTGCTCGTTGATCTTCTGATCGCTCAATACCCGGGTGGCCGTTACGTTTAGCAGACCGCTTGCGGCTTGTGGATGTTTGATATGATCATCACCTGCTGCCGGCGTATTGACGAGTCTTTAGAGTCCTACACAGAGGTTTCCTGGTTCAAGCGAAACGAAATAGGAGCGCATATGAGATATGTACGGGACCGAGAATAATACCAGTATGTGATACTGTATTCGATTCTCGCGATTTGTGACATTGATCGGTTATATGCGATATAGCCGGGTTATTGGATCAAGTGTTGATTCGATAAGTTGTTACTATTGATATTAGTCGGTCATATGCGATATGACCAGATCGTTAAATCAAGTGTTGATTTAATGATTTAATGTATAATTATATATTTGATATATCACTTTACATTAACTAGTATTTGTTCACTTAAAGATGGATTTTCTCACTTGATGTGCACATTGTATATATGATATAGTATTGTGCACTAGTTTGTATCATGTTTGATGATACATGCAAACTTGGGTGTATGTTTACTTTAAACCATGTTTAAGTGAATGGTTAGGGTTTTGTTATCTTTTCTTAATTAATTATTTTATTTATTTACTTTAGGGCAAGAAACAAAATGGTTTCTTCTTTTGTTCTTTTCTTGAAGCTTCATGAAGCTTTGAAAGTCAAAACCATTTTGTTTCTTTCCTTAACCCAACCATTTAACTAAACCCTAGTTCATTCTCTACATGAGTTATACTCACCCATGGTTGCAATATGATAGATATCACTTGAATTTTCTTTTTGAATAATTCTTTTTCCTTTTTCTTCTTCATCTTCTTCTTTAAGAAAAAAGAAAAACCTTTGCTACAAAATTTCAAGTGTTGAATCCAAGTGAGAAATCCAAATCCAAAGTGAACCCACTTCCTATTTCTTCATCCTCTACCACTTGCCATGTAGTATAGGGTGTTTTCTTCACAAGGTTGATGACCAAGTGAAGATGGAGCTTGATCTTGAGTTGCCTCGACGTAGATCATCTTCGGCATCGAAGTCGACGACCTAGCCCGATCATTTCTTCGGCGAAACCATCGCTAGAGTCCGGGATCCGATGATCGCAGCGGAGGGACATCATCAAGGAGCTAAGGAAGTAGAGGACCGGATCTACAAAGGTTGTATTTCCATTCACTTTAGAGTAAAGTTGTTTGCTTGCATCTTGTTTCGCCTAATATCTAGTTAACGATCTAGTTTAGGGTTTCTCGGCACCGAAAATTTTGAATTTGGCATGGTTGATGCCTTGTGGAGCCTTTTGAGTGTGCCTAGGAACCCTACAACGATTTTATCTCTCTGTTCTTTTTTACCCTGAAGAAAATCTTCTTCTTCTTAGAGCTTGCTCTTTATCTTTGAAATTTCTCAAAGTTTATGGAGGGTTCCTCTATATGAGACTTGAAGTCTTGGGGCCTTTATATAGGGCAAGTTGATTTGTTGAATCAGTTGAACAGATCTTTTCTCTAATTGATTTGGGGATTTCCCTATCGTTGGATCTTTGATCCAAGGGCTTCTGATTTACAGAAGGCAATCTTCTTGTTTTTAACAAGATTGGAAATTTTTTTCCAATACAGAACTTATTCTGTATTTTGGTGATTTTTAATCACCATTGGATCATTGATCCAACGGTGCTCTGATTTTCAGAGCATAATATTTTCTGTTTGGAAAAATTCTGAAGAATGTTTTCTTAACAGAATATTATTCTGGTCAATTGATGATTTTTAATCATGTTCGTTGGATCTTTGATCCAAGGGCCGAGAACATTTTGTTCTATCGCTAGCGCTCACGTGCTTTGCATGTGGTGCGCTGCTTAGAGTGCAGCGCACTTAACGCTAGCGCCGATGTGCTTTGCACGTGGTGCGTTGCTGAGAATGCAACGCTCTTAGCGCTTGCGCCCACGTGCTTTGCACGTGGTGCGCTGCTTAGAGTGCAGCGCTCTTAGCACTAGCGCCCATGTGCTTTGCACGTGGTGCGCTACGTAGAGCGCTGCGCTGCTAGTGCTTAGAATGCAGCGCTCATGTGCTTTGCACATGAGCGCCGCAGTAGAGTCTTTGACTCTTTGCGCTGGCGCTATAATGAAGCGCTACTTCATTTCAAATTTAAAAATTTGTACTGAGCTTTGCTCTGATTGGGGGAAATAAATGCCCCCTCACCGTTGCGCTCACGTGGCCCACACGTAAGTGCAGCGGTGGCAGCATCTCTACCATTGGATCAATTTAGAAGTTGAAACGGCATCTCAGTGCCTATAAATAGGACCCTTGGCGCTTGAGATGACCTCTGTTCATCTCCTTCCTTGTTTTTTTTTTTTGAGAATTAATTCTCTTTTAGAGCATAGCTCTCTGTTTTAAGAACTCTCTTAGAGACAGAACTCTGTCAAATTTTTAGGTAAAAGATCAAATCTTTTGAAAAGATTATTTTATAATTTAGGGTTTCACATATTAGCAGAGCTTTGCTCTCCTTAGATCATAAATCTAAAAATATATCTTTAAGGTTTTACCCATTAACAGAGCTATGATCATCTCCAAGATATAATCTTTTTAGGGTGATTTTAACCCATGAACTGGAATATTGTTCATGAAGAACTTAAGGATTTATTCACAGATCTTGAAGATCTTGGAGTTTTTACTCTGTATAAGCTTTGCTTTTTAGGGTTTCTTGATGGATTGTTTCATCTTCTTTACAGGGTATTGCTCTTTAGAAATTTTGGATGTAATTTCATTCCCCTCGTTATTAATTATGACAGATGTCTGTCTGTTGCAGAGCACTGCTCTCAATGGGAGATTTACTCCTTAGCCCGAGGGGCCCTCATTAAATAAGAATCCTTTGAGGATTTCATCATTTAATGACATTCTCATCAAATGATGAGACTGTTTTATTAATAGTGAGAATCATTTAATTTGTGTGGGTCCCCTTTGGCGTTACTGCGTTGCAGTGTGGTACGGATTTAAAGTATCAAGTACCGAACTTGACTTATAGCATTGACGGCTAACTTTGTTCTCTTTCGCGCAGGTACCATGTCTTTCGATACTTCATTTCCCTTTGTCCGTTCGGAAAGTGGATTCCCCGAAGCGTCTGTGGACAGGGAAGTCTTTGTGCTGATAAAAGATCACGACCCAGAGCACAAGAATCTTCATCTATATGGAACATAGTACAATCAAATTATCAGTGGCCGACGGAGCTTTTCTTGCGCGACACCCTCGAAGCCCATTTCAGCGATCTCTTACGCCAACCCACCCCTAGTGAACTACACTGTGGAGGAGGTCAATTGGACTTCAGATGGTCTCCTTCAGCCTTCTTTGGCTGCGATACCCGTACAGGCTCCGATGGCGTTGGATATCTTGGGGCGACGTATATGTCAAGGTGAGTCGCGCCCTTGAGGACAGCCTTATAACATAGGACTAACTCCCCGTCATCCAGCCGAATATTTGCAGTGGGCCCGGTACATTTTGTCCGCGAAAAGGTTGCAGTTGCTAAGGCTCGGGTTGTATCCCGCAATTTACGTTTCTCTCTTTGAGTACTCCACGCCTCCTTCATAGTGGGTAAAAGCCTTTTTGGAACAATGGAATGTTCCAACTCACACCTTCCTTTTGTTGGATCGGGAAGTCTCAATCTCTCTAGAGGAGTTCGCGGAGATCTCTGGCTTACCTGACAGAGGGGAGCATGATAAGGAATTACTTCCTCAGGATGAGTACGTCTTTGCTGTCAGGTCGGTGATGATGGGCCCTACCCCGGAAAATGCCATTCAACATCAATCCCCAAGTTTGATTAAGGTGTTGAATGTCTACGATGGCTTATTTCTTGAATCTGGGAGCCGTGGGGTTAATTTCACGGACTTCATCACTCGTTTTCTCCACCCGGAAGTCCTGTCGAAGGAAGCCGCAAAATTCGCCAAACTCGACGATCCTTTTGGCTTAGGCTTGGGTAACCTGCCGACGGTGGAGGTGGATCAGAAGAGTTTCTTTCTCCCCGACACCCCGGTCGTCTCTTTTGCAGAGCTTGCAACTCCTGGGATCGATGAAGAAGCGTTCTTTTTGGGGTTTCTTAGGCTATGGCTAAGCTGGTTTGTGCTCCCGATGCACCCTTGCCGTATGAGGCCGTCCGTCTTCTACCCAGCTCACCGAATGGTTATTGGGGTGAAAGTGGCCGCCGGGATCGCTGGGTTAGCCCATTTGTATCACGGCCTCAGCCTAGCGGCAGATACTACCCAACCGGGGGTGCAGCCTGTAAACTTCTCGATGCATTATTTCACCTCGTGGCTCGAGTTGCATGTGCTTGACGCTTTTGGAGTTCATAAAAGGCCCCCCTTTTATGAAAGATATAACTTTCCTCGACTGCTGCGGCTAGTTGACGCTTCCATTTTGGAACCGACTCCACGAGAGGCTCGGGGCTTACTCCTTCGCCCGTGTACCATTGGGGATGGCATGACCTTCGTTGATAAGGTCTTAAATATTGGTAAAGAATCCGCAAAGATGATGCAGCCGCTGCGGGACACCTTTAAAGACGGCGCCTCTACCATGAAAGCTCAGGAGATTCTTCATCTACATTCAATCAGGCCGGGCTTTCTGGTGTTTAGGCAGAATGACACGGCATTGTTTATGAGATACAACCTGTATCGTTTCGCCCAACAATCTGGCCATAATCAGGGTGTTCCGCTCGAGGCCTTTCTAACTGAGCCGACTGCCACAGCACGCTACACCATTTCCTGAGGCTCAACACCGGGTCTAACTTCTTTATCAGTGGGCCAGGCTGTGTCCCGAAGGTGTTGAACGTGTACGTAGCATGGTACCAGCACACGATGGGTGTCGTCATCAGGGAGGAAAAGAAGTTGTTGCTTGATCGCAAGGGTGCAGCCCCTGCTGGTAATCCAGCTATTCCTTTGAAGCAACGGACCGTCGTTCGTCCTCCTTTGAGAGAGGTTGCTGCGGTTGTAGTACCACGTATTATCCCTGAGCTACCGCTACCCCATGCTCCCGTCGAAGTGGTAGCTGTGGCGTCTCCCGAGTCCGGCTTAGGTGCGGAGATCGGGACTCGCCGCCCAAAGTTGCCCGCCAAGCGTAAGCTTGTGTTGTCGGCTGCTGGTACTCGTTCGCAGAAAAAGAAGAAGTCGCTCTTCTCTGCCGACGTCGTTCTTGGCCAGGAGCCCCATGCTCCCTATAGCGAGGGCTTGAGTGAATATGGGACCAATGAGGGTTTATTCATGGCACCGTATGATACCGATCTTAAACCTGCCCTGGTGGCTTCCAAGCGACTGGCTCGCAATGAAGCAGCACTAATCACTATCGCGCAGTCAGGTAGACTTCGGTCATATTTTCTTTTGCGGCTACTTTAATTATTATGCTTTTAACTGACGCTTTTCTTCTTCGATAGGTCTCTCCGCTGAAGAGGCCCTCGCAGCTTCCCTCAAGACTTTTGAAGAGGAAGAGAGGCTTCGCGCTTCATTGGGCCTTGGTATATTTCAGCTCATTGTGCCTTCTTTCTCTCCCTTTTTTATGGGTAGACTGACCCTCTTTTTTCATCTTATCGTAGGGACTACTTTGACCCGAGTTATCCCGAGTGCAGTGCCGATTTTGCAGGGTGGTGCGGAGATGCTTCCAAGGCCGGCTACCGAAGTCCCAGCTTCCCCAGTATTGCTAAAAGAAGCTTCACTTAAACAGCCGATGACAGACGCCGTAGAGGTTCCAGAGGCAGAACTTGGTTCGGATGATGACGTCTCCTTGACAGAGGTCTTAAGAAGATCAGCTCTCACGGCCCAGGCAGAAAGGAAGCATAGGAGGCGTGCAGCAAGAGAACGTAATGCCGCCTTGGCTATAGGTGCAGGCTCGAGCGCTGCTTCCCTTGTCCCTGCTTCTTCAGAGGGTGCTCCGGCTGCCCTGTCTACCGCTCATAGACAGGCGGTACACGCGGCTCGGGAAGTAATTGAAAGGCCGTCCCAAGGTAACGTAACACTGGGTCCTTTTGTCAGAGTTTGATCTTCAGATTCTCATATATCCTACCCTGTAGGGCCAAGTCCTGGTGAGGAGGTGGCATGTGAGATGACGGCAACCACCGAGCCCGAAGCGGCTACTATTTCTCAGGAGTCCGTGACTGTTCCAATTATCGCTCTTCCACCTGCGGTTTCCTGCCATCGCCTGGAATTGCAAGTGTCATAACGGCTCTCGTGGAGTCAGGGGACGAAGCCACGGGCGGCGAAACTATCTTCCTGAATGAGATCGAAGAAGTCGTGATGCTTGGTGTTGCTTCCGTCACAGTTTTGGCTGATGACCTGTCTGGTAGGTCTCGGATTGCTGCATTCTTTTGTTTTGCAATCCCTTCTGATGACATTTTGTTCCTTTCGAATATAGGTGTGGTGAGGGCTGAGGTTGTGCCACCTGAAGAAGCACCACCAGCTGCCGCCCTGACGGTCGCTGCCCCTTCGTCTCCTTTTATATCCTCTCAAATGCTGAAAGGTATGGGTTTGTGATTAATTTAAATCGGGGACAGCATTTTTCGTGTACTGACCATGTATCATCGTAATCTTGCAGTAGTTCTCTTTGATCATCTATATCAAGTGCTGAACTCGCACTTCTCCTTCCAGTCGGAAGTCGTTTTGCCTACCGGTGCGGGTGCGTATAGTCCCTTTTTTTTTTAAAACGACGTCTTTTCCTTTCATCTATGGGCAGCCATGTCATTGCTAATTCTTCTTTGTATTACTTGTAGCCTTACAAATTGAAGGAGGTGACGAGGGTATTGTCGCGTCACCAGTACTCCCAATTCTACCCTCTGTTGCAGCCGGTATAGTAGACTCTATTGTTCGTGTATTTTCTTTATTTCTTGAGCCGACATCTGACTATGATTTGTTTTGCAGCGGTCGCACCGACTCTAGCTCCCTTCGAGTCTTGAATTCCAATGCCGGCAGGGCCTTTTGCTAAACGCCCTTCTTCCAGGGATGCTGCAAATAGCCTGCGGATGTTAAGCGAGTTCGTCGAAGACCTTGACGCCGAGGCCTTTGCATCCGCTGCAGATTTTGCTGCTGAAGTTAATCTCATGTTGGCGATGCTCGTGAACTTCCATAGCGAGGGTGTTGTCGAGTCTTGGGTAAACTACTGCAGGAAGATCGAGGCCTGTCTGCATAAGATTGAGCTCAGGCGTCCCATTCCAGAAATGTTGGCTTTGAACTCTCAACGGGCCGCATGGGTTGAGCAGAGTGTTCCTTTCTTCCGCCATTTCGAATAAGAAGCGACCTTGAGGCGAAAGGAATGCGAGAAGGCTTCAAGTGAATCCGCCCGACTGTGCACCCAGGTTGAAGCAAACGCTGCACAATTGAGGGTTGTCTTTGATAATTTGCGACAATGCATTTCGGACGGACTAGCACTAAAGCAGAAGCTCGACCTATTGGAGCGGGTTACGCGGAATCACGAAGTTGCTCAACGGGAAATCAATGAGAAACTTTCGTCTGGCTTGCAGCAACGGGCTCTAGTCAAAGCGGAGCTGGCCGCAGCGGCTGACAATGAAAAGGAGTTGAGAGAAGCGCGTGAGCAACTAACTGACTTATTGAAAACGCCTCCTTCTCAGTAATTACCTTTGTATCAATTAAACATTTGCAATCCCTGAATAACATGTATCCATTTTTTTTTAATTCTTTTATATGATTCGTCTTGTACTGAATTAAATTCATGAATAAAAGATACACATTTTTTATCTCCTATTGTTGCTTTCTTCTCTTTGCTGTGTTGTTACCATGTGATTTTAGCAAGTGTGGCCTGTAGACAGTTGGTAGCTGTCCATCTTGGACTCTTTGCAGGGTAGTGACGGCTTAGAAGACAGGGTTAGGATCTGCCACCTAAGACTTTTCAACTTTATGAGCCGTGAGGATCTCATAAAGACTTTTCTCCCTACGAGTCGAGAGGATCTCGTAGGTGTATTTTCTCCGTAAGAATCGTGAGGATTCCTAAGTGTATTTTCTCTTAAGAGTCCTAAGGATCTCACAAGAGAATTTTCTTCCTTACAAGTCGAGAGTGTAGGGTTCCTAGGCACTCTATAGAGGTCTCACAAGGCATCAACCATGCCAATTTCAAAAATTATGGGTGCCGAGAAACCCTAATACTGATCGTTGACTAGAAGTTTAGGCGAAAAGATAATCTAGTTAACTACTTAACTAAAAGTTAGATGCTACAACCTTTGTAGATCCGGTTCTCCACTTCCTTAGCTCCACATGGGTGTCCTCTCGCTGTCCATCATGAATCCCGAACTCAATCGTCGGCTTCATCGGAGAAACGGGCGAGCTAGGTCGTCGGCTTCGTGTCAAAGACGATCTACGTCGAGGCATCACAAGTTCAAGCTCCGACTTCACAAAGTTGTGAAACTTATGAAGAAAACACCCAAAACAACTTGGCAAGAGGTAGAGGGTGAAGAAATAGGAGGTGGGTTCACTTTAGAATTGGATTTCTCTCACTAGAACTCAAGTTGCCATTGATGGCATCAAGGTTTCTATCTTGAAGAAGAAGGAGAAGATGAAGAAAGAATATGATAAGTGTTCTATTTTAAAAATGAAAATAATATGAATACTTATCATATCTTGACCATGGTCAAGTGTAGAGATTAAACTAAGGTTAGTTGGAGTGGTTAGGGTTAAGGATGAGATAAGGATGGTGGACTTTGTCAAAGCTTCAAGAAGCTTCAACATAGAAACAAAATAAGCCACCATTCTTAACTAAATCCTTTCCAAATAAATAAACAAATAAATAAATGAAAAACCAAAACCCTAATCATCATTTAACCATGGTTTAATCCTTTACACTTAACCACATTATCAAGTATCATCAAACATGATACAAAAATGTGTACAAAAGTATATCACATATACTTCTTGCATATCAAGTGAGAAAATCCATATAAAGTGAACCAATACTAGTTAATGTAATGTAATATATCAAATATATAATTATACATTAAATCATTAAATCAACACTTGATTTAACGATCCGGTCATATCGCATATAACCGACTAGTATCCTATGTATCGGCTTATCGAATCAATCCTTGTTTCGATATCTAGGTTATATCGAATATAACCAATCGATACATCCATCGCGAGAATAAAATACGGTATCACATACACGCATTATTCTCGGTCCTGCACATATCTCATATGCGCTCCTATTTCGTTTCGCTTGAGCCAGGAAACCTCTGTGTAGGACTCTAAAGACTCGTCAATACGCCGGCAGCAGATGATGATCATATCAAGCACCCACAAGCCGCAAGCGGTCTGCTAAACGTAACGGCCATCCGGGTATTAAGCGATCAGAAGATCGACGAGCTAGCCCGCTCACACTCCTGTGAATCCAACCGGTAACACTTACCGTACAGTCCGGTCTGTTCGTCTGATATGTCGCATATCAAGTCTAGAGGTGGTATACGTCAGACCCCAATAACCGATAAGTCGTGCCGATGTGAGGCTCATAACGGGTCGAGAAACTACTGGTAACACTTACCAGCAAATCTCTGATCAGCCCTGGCCAGGGACTTCCCTGTTACGGCCAATCGAGCACAGCGCAACATCAACCCCCAATACCGGGAGAGACGAAACCCCTCCTATCGCTCATTGCCTCCATGTGACTCGGGACTGTACCCAAAGACCACCATTTTGCATGCCCTCATGGACGTGGTAAGGTGGAGATCAAAGCACAGTAGGAATCACACAAGACTCTATGACGATCTCGGGTCTACAGACTAACATGTACAAGTGTCACCTGAGAACTGCCATCTGACGTGAGGTATAATACCATCTGGGAGTTCTCGGGGAGTCCGTCCAGTGTACCCAGTCTCCACTGAGCACCCGTATACCATCTCTGATGTCAAACACCAATGGATGTGGGATCATCCATCGCCCATCTCATGGGTCGAGAAGCGTATACGCTAGTCTACTCTGGTATATCGATGCCCCGTCTCGATACACCCACGACTAGGGACCTTGAAGGATGTACTTATGGACTACCATGTCCCCACTAGTATGATCTGCATCACAGTCCAGGTAGTCAAGTACATATCCTAAGGGCTTTACCAACATGTAACTATAAGACAGTATAAAGAGACTAGTGTACATGTTAAGATAAAGAGTAACCAGATAGCATACTATCATATCGAGCAAGAAAGTCATCTCTATATATGTCCAAGCATCCAATATAATATACATCATCTGTACAATACTGGCCTCTAGGGCATACATACAACTAACAATCTCCCACTTGCACTAGGGCCAGCTGCTGTAGTATCGCATACCGAGCATCCCGAAGAGTCTCACAAACTGTATCTGGGGAATGGCCTTCGTGAGTGGATCCGCGGTGTTGTTCTTCGTGTCAACCCTCCTGACCTCGATCTCCCGGCGATCAACTATCTCCCGGATCAGGTGATACCGCCTCAGAATATGCCTGGACCGCTGATGGGACCTGGGTTCTTTGGCCAAAGCCACCGCTCCATTGTTATCGCAATACAAAGGTATTGGATGCTCAATGGATGGAACCACTCCAAGTTCAGTAATGAACTTCTTGATCCAGACAGCCTCTTTGGCAGCATCGTTGGCAGCGATGTATTCAGCCTCCATCGTCGAGTCTGCCACGGTTTCCTGCTTGGAACTCTTCCAGCTAACCGCCCCTCCGTAAAGGGTAAAGACAAACCCCGACTGTGACTTAGAGTCGTCCTTATCACTCTGGAAGCTCGAATCGGTAAAGGACTCCACTTGGAGTTCTCCGTTACCATACACCAAGAGCATCTCTTTAGTCCTTCGTAAGTACTTAAGAATGCTCTTCACAGCTGTCCAGTGACTCTCTCCAGGATCAGCTTGATACCTGCTCACTACACTTAGTGAGTGTGCAACATCGGGTCTGGTACATAGCATCGCGTACATGATAGAGCCTACATCCGAAGCATAGGGTATCCCTTGCATGCGAGCTCTCTTCAAATCAGTCTTAGGAGACATCTTTTTGGAGAGAGTGACTCCAGAGATCGTGGGCAAGTTCCCACGCCTGGATTCTTCCATACTAAACCTCTTTAGTATGGTGTCAATGTATCTGGATTGCGACAATCCCAATATCCGTTTGGATCTATCTCTATAGATCCTAATTCCCAATATGCAGGAGGCATCACCAAGATCTTTCATTGAGAATCTTTGTGATAAGAAGAGCTTTACCGCTTGCAGCATAGGAATATCATTTCCTATCAAGAGTATGCCGTCCACGTACAATACGAGGAAGACAACCTTACTCTCTGCTACCTTCATGTAGATACAAGGTTCATCTGGGTTTTTGACGAAATCAAACTCTTTGATAACGACGTCAAAGCAGATGTTCCAACTCCGCGATGCTTGCTTTAATCCATAAATGGATTTAAGCAGCTTGCACACCTTCCCGCTGCTCCCACTGTCTACGAAGCCCTCTGGCTGAGTCATGTACACGCACTCTTCTAAATCACCGTTTAGAAAGGCGGTCTTAACATCCATTTGCCAGATTTCGTAATCATGATATGCAGCGATGGCAAGCATGATCCGGATGGATTTAAGCATAGCCACTGGAGAAAAGGTTTCGTCATAGTCCACACCTGGTCTTTGGCGAAAACCTTTTGCAACAAGTCTAGCTTTGAAAGTCTCCACTTTGCCATCTACACCAAGTTTCTTCTTGAAGATCCACTTGCTCCCAATGGGTTTTACCCCTTCAGGAGCAACTTCCAAAGTCCATACTTTGTTGGTGTACATGGATTCCATCTCAGACCGCATAGCATCCAGCCATTTCACTGAGTCCCTACTCGTGATGGCCTGCTCGAAGCTAGTTGGGTCATCATCCTCCATGATGCAATCCTCGCTTCCACCGTCAATGAGAAAACCGTAGTATCTCTCAGGTGGACAAGATACCCTACTAGATCGGCGGAGAGGCTGGGGTTCGTCGAGTTCTACTGAATCCTCTGGTTCTACCAAGTCTTCTGTTGCAGTTTGTGTTGCTGGAACCTCTTCCAGTTCTACCTCAATGCCACTAATCTGTTTCATAAGAAAACCTTTTTCTAAGAAAGTGGCATGTCGAGAAACAAACACCTTTTGTTCCTCGGGGTGGTAGAAGATATACCCTTGTGAATTTTTGGGATATCCTACAAACTACATAAGACAGATCTTGCCTCGAGTTTGTCCGGATTTTGTCTTTTGACTTAGGCTGGACAACCCCATATCTTAACATACTTAAGAGATGGTCTCTTCCCTTTCCATATCTCATATGGAGTGGTAGGCACTGATTTTGTAGGAACCATATTCAATAGGTGTATGGCTGTCTCAAGCGCATACCCCCAGAAGGAAATAGGTAACTCAGCTGTACTCATCATTGAACGCACCATATCTAATAGGTTGCGATTCCTTCGTTCTGATACACCGTTGTGCTGTGGTGTATAAGGTAGAGTAAGCTGAGAGAGAATCCCATTCTCTTTTAGATAATCTTGGAACTCATTGCTCAAGTATTCTCCTCCTCGATCAGATCGAAGGATCTTAATACTTTTGCCCGTTTGGTTCTCTACTTCGTGCTTATATTCTCTGAATTTCTCAAAAGCTTCAGACTTGTGTTTCAATAGGAACACATGCCCGTATCTAGAGAGATCGTCAGTGAATGTAATGAAGTAGGAAGAACCGTTCCTGGCAAGGGTAGACATGGGACCGCATACATCACTATGTACCAGTCCTAAGAGTTCAGTAACTCTTTCTCCGTGTCCACTAAACGGAGCTTTGGTCATTTTTCCTTTGAGACATGAATGGCAAGTATCATAAGATGATAATTCGAACGGATTCAAATAACCATCCTTATGTAACTTAGCCAGTCGTGTCGCATTGATATGACCAAGTCTACAATGCCACAAGAAGGATTCGTTCATTTCTGAACTTTTCCTCTTGTGTGTGTTTTGTATATTGAGGACTGTATTTTGATTTAGAATGAATATGCCATTATGTAGCGAGCCTGATACAATCAACTTTTGATCTAGGAATATGTTCATAACATTATCCTTTACTACAAAATTATATCCTTCTTTACTCAATAAAGAAACTGATATAATGTTGCACATCATGTTTGGTATATAATAGCACTCATTCAGAATTATAGTATCACCACTTGGTAATAGTAGGTGATATTCGCCAACTGCTTTGGCTGCAACATTTGCACCGTTCCCTACTTGAACGGAATGATCACCTTTTTCCAGTTCTCTACCTTTTCGCAGCCCATGTAACATCTTACATATATGGGATCTTGATCCGGTATCTAATACCCAGGACGTAGGGTGAACTGAGAAACAGTTCTCAATGACAAACACACCCGAAGATGATGCATCAACATGCATGTTCTCCGTTTGGGCGGTGTGAGAATCCAGATATTCTCCTGTTTCCTGTTCATTCTTATAACACTTATAAGATAGAACGGGTCCAACGTTCCCCTGCACAGTATAACATGCGGGTTCGGTCAATACATCCATATTATTATCTTGATTAAGGCATGAAATGGTCGCTACCTGGAGAGAGAGAAGAAAACACTTTAGCGTATGCTCGTGCAAGATCAGATTGGTTATTATCTTATCTAATCAGGATGGCTCCCGCTGTTTTTATCAAATCTTCCTTCAAACCCTAAAAGGAAAGACTAGCCGGGATTAATTACACACTACAAGTTCGCCAATCTTTCAGCCAGGCCAGTGTCGGTACTTTGAGGGAGGTCCCCCGTGCTTTCGCACGAACCTAATTAATGTAAACCTCGTTTTCCCAGAGGCGTAACCTCGTTAACACCTTTCTAGACACCTACTTGATCGGCTAATTGTAATGTGTAAAACTCTCCCAGGAGTAACTCTTACTCGCAGTGGGTATCGGAATCTAACTATCTCATAGAAGGTATGCAATCTCATTGCAAATTTCAACACTTGAAATTCCCGATAATATTTTACCCCTAGTGTTCTATGACCTTGACGAATGCCAAACAACCCATAGTCCACTAGTCAAGTTCAACCCGTACATTTCTTGATTGAATTAAACCCACCCGCACGACCCTTGACGAATGCCAAACAATGCCGTACGAATAACCTAATCCAATCTGCATCATATGCATAAGCAGATAAATACTATTTAGCTACCGTACACTACGCCTTGACGAATGCCAAACTACCGTAGCACGAATACTAAGTAGTACTTATCTGAAATGACGGAGGGCTACGCAGGTTTTCATAAAACCATGAGCGTAATGAACTTGATATCGTTGTAGAATCAAATGAAGTTTTGAAATGGAGTGATTTTGGGGCTTTTCCAGTTTTGCTAAAGGGGTCACTCCCGGTGAAGGGATCGTCGGCCCTTTCCTCGTCGAATGAGGTGCGGGATATATCATATATATCACTGTGCAAAGCAAAAACTCTTAAAAGCAATCAAAGCCAAACCGAGTGTGTAGCATCTGCCAGTTATTGCTAAAGGAGTCACTCCCGGTGAAGGGATCTTGGTCCTTTCCTCATCGAATAAGGTGCAGGGTATATCATATATACCGCTATGCAAAGCAAGAACTGTAGCTACCTGTTTTGTTTAAAATTTGATTCTACAACATCTTAGGTTTCTTTTCTTTCATTAATCACATTAATGAAGTCCCATCATTTAAATACCTAAACATCACAGATAAATACGACGTACACTTATGCCATCCGCATTCGCCTCGATGTCCCCTCGTGCACCGTTAGGTTAGGTAACTAACGACAGAGCAGGGCAGGGCTAGTGCGGGTGCAAAACATAAGTAACGTCTATATAATATATCATATATACTATATATAGTATCTATCACAGAACATCACATGATCACATCACAGATATCGCAGCAGAAGAAACATATGAAATATTGGATATACTAGGACGTCCGTGTTTTCAATACGAGCCAGTATAAAACACGGATTCCACGGTCGTGATGAATAGCCAATCCCACACCCCTAGACCCCTACGAAAGCGGCAAGCAACCCTGCCAATTCTAGGGTTAGGAGACCCGGACTCGACTCCTCGAGTTGGTCTCCCACTGGACCCCAGAACCCGGTTACTTGTGCTCCCCTCCTTGGGTCTATCCTAATGCGGAAAAGTAAATAATATACAAAAGGTGACAACTTCCGCAACCTGGAAGTGCCCCAAATAAAAAGAATATTACATACAAGTTTTTACATGAATGAAAATGAAAAACACTCATCTCACATAAAAACCCCCGGCTATTCAAACACGACGATCCAATATAACATATCCAGCAACACATAACATCACATGTCATCAACGTAAGTAAGTATGCATACCCCAATTGTCGTTGACGTATAGCAACGAAACCGGCGATATGAACATACTACACTTACGGTCACAGAAAAGAAAGTGTAAAACTACAACAGTTGGAATCCGCAACTTCTTTAGACATCGCATGCCTAATCAAATGAAATACTTAGACATCACATGCCTAACAGTTATAAACCCCGCATTTTAGTCTCATTATCGAAAACTCTTTTCAATATCAAGTGAAACTAAACCGCTAGATTTATAACAATCATTCAGTTATCTCATAACTGTTTGTGAATTCCAATTATTGTATCCCATTCCAGATAAACAGAAAATGTTAAACTTTCCGATCGAACAGTCGAATACCCAAGTTTTCCCGATACAGGTCAACACATGAAATAAGTCTAACAACATTCAGTTCGTGCCTCAGTACCAACGGTCCAGCCGTAGAAGGGTCAAGCCAACGCCTCACATGTGGCACGCCGTACTGCCCCAAACCCGAAGGTTCAAAGGGCAGTTCAAGACGGTCACATAATCGAGTTAAGGTTTGTTGTCTTCTAGAGGGTCCATCGCGTTACTTGCACTACTTAGAATGTCGTTAAACTACGGAAAAATCCAACACTTGGAAATTTCCCGACAGGAGAAAAGTTGGGTATTTATATCTGGTCGAACTTTTTAACAAATTCAAAAAATTATCCGGAAAAACACATAGACGAAATTTGATAATCCGATCGAACTATCGAAGCTCCAAAACAACCCCAGAAAATGCAACTCTTGAATAAATTTTAAAAATTCCCAGGAAAACCAGCACTGGAAAATAAGAATTACTGTGCAGAATTCTTTGTTTAATGAGGCCGTACGGCCGCGGAACCGCCGCATGAGCCATGCTCATGCCGCGGAACCGCGGCGACTTGGTGGAATTGGGCTGTCGAATTTCACAGTAACTCTTAGAATCACCTGCTGATTTTTCTGCATATTTTTAATTTGGAAAAATCCCAGATTTTAGAAAATGTACAGAGAGCATTTTGTGAGTTAGGGTTTCGGTTCGTTCGGACTTCAAACTCCGTCTAGACTTCGCCTAAGGCTCTAGCTAGGCTCTGATACCACTGTAGGGTTCCTAGGCACTCTATAGAGGTCTCACAAGGCATCAACCATGCCAATTTCAAAAATTATGGGTGCCGAGAAACCCTAATACTTATCGTTGACTAGAAGTTTAGGCAAAAAGATAATCTAGTTAACTACTTAACTAAATGTTAGATGCTACAACCTTTGTAGATCCGGTTCTCCACTTCCTTAGCTCCACATGGGTGTCCTCTCGCTGTCCATCATGAATCCCGAACTCAATCGTCAGCTTCATCGGAGAAACGGGCGAGCTAGGTCATCGGCTTCGTGTCAAAGACGATCTACGTCGAGGCATCACAAGTTCAAGCTCCGACTTCACAAAGTTGTGAAACTTGTGAAGAAAACACCCAAAACAACTTGGCAAGAGGTAAAGGGTGAAGAAATAGGAGGTGGGTTCACTTTAGAATCGGATTTCTTTCACTAGAACTCAAGTTGCCATTGATGCCATCAAGGTTTCTATCTTGAAGAAGAAGGAGAAGATGAAGAAAGAATATGATAAGTGTTCTATTTTAAAAATGAAACTAATATGAATACTTATCATATCTTGACCATGGTCAAGTGTAGAGATTAAACTAAGGTTAGTTGGAGTGGTTAGGGTTAAGGATGAGATAAGGATGGTGGACTTTGTCAAAGCTTCAAGAAGCTTCAACATAGAAACAAAATAAGCCACCATTCTTAACTAAATCCTTTCCAAATAAATAAACAAATAAATAAATGAAAAACCAAAACCCTAATCATCATTTAACCATGGTTTAATCCTTTACACTTAACCACATTATCAAGTATCATCAAACATGATACAAAAATGTGCACAAAAGTATATCACATATACTTCTTGCACATCAAGTGAGAAAATCCATATAAAGTGAACCAATACTAGTTAATGTAATGTAATATATCAAATATATAATTATACATTAAATCATTAAATCAACACTTGATTTAACGATCCGGTCATATCGCATATAACCGACTAGTATCCTATGTATCGGCTTATCGAATCAATCCTTGATTCGATATCTAGGTTATATCGAATATAACCAATCGATACATCCATCGCGAGAATGAAATACGGTATCACATACACGCATTATTCTCGGTCCTGCACATATCTCATATGCGCTCCTATTTCGTTTCGCTTGAGCCAGGAAACCTCTGTGTAGGACTCTAAAGACTCGTCAATACGCCGGCAGCAGATGATGATCATATCAAGCACCCACAAGCCGCAAGCGGTCTGCTAAACGTAACGGCCATCCGGGTATTGAGCGATCAGAAGATCGACGAGCTAGCCCGCTCACACTCCTGTGAATCCAACCGGTAACACTTACCGTACAGTCCGGTCTGTTCGTCTGATATGTCGCATATCAAGTCTAGGGGTGGTATACGTCAGACCCCAATAACCGATAAGTCGTGCCGATGTGAGGCTCATAACGGGTCGAGAAACTACTGGTAACACTTACCAGCAAATCTCTGATCAGCCCTGGCCAGGGACTTCCCTGTTACGGCCAATCGAGCACAGCGCAACATCAACCCCCAATACCGGGAGAGACGAAACCCCTCCTATCGCTCATTGCCTCCATGTGACTCGGGACTGTACCCAAAGACCACCGTTTTGCATGCCCTCATGGACGTGGTAAGGTGGAGATCAAAGCACAGTGGGAATCACACAAGACTCTATGACGATCTCGGGTCTACAGACTAACCTGTACAAGTATCACCTGAGAACTGCCATCTGACGTGAGGTATAATACCATCTGGGAGTTCTCGGCGAGTCCGTCCAGTGTACCCAGTCTCCACTGAGCACCCGTATACCATCTCTGATGTCAAACACCAATGGATGTGGGATCATCCATCGCCCATCTCATGGGTCGAGAAGCGTATACGCTAGTCTACTCTGGTATATCGATGCCCCATCTCGATACACCCACGACTAGGGACCTTGAAGGATGTACTTATGGACTACCATGTCCCCACTAGTATGATCTGCATCACAGTCCAGGTAGTCAAGTACATATCCTAAGGGCTTTACCAACATGTAACTATAAGACAGTATAAAGAGACTAGTGTACATGTTATGATAAAGAGTAACCAGATAGCATACTATCATATCGAGCAAGAAAGTCATCTCTATATATGTCCAAGCATCCAATATAATATACATCATCTGTACAATACTGGCCTCTAGGGCATACATACAACTAACAGAGAGGACTCGTAAGTGGTTGTTCCTCTCATTGTCGATATTCGACTTGGGAGAGTATAGCCTGTGGATAGTCCATCTTGACCTCCTTACAGGACAGTGATGGCTTAGGAGACAGGGTTAGGATCTGCCACCTAAGACTTTTCAACTTTATGAGCCGTGAGGGTCTCATAAAGACTTTTCTCCCTACGAATCGAGAGGATCTCATAGACATATTTTCTCCTTAGGAATCGTGAGGATTCCTAAGTATGTTTTTCTTTTGAGAGTTGTAAGGATCTCACAAGAGAATTTTCTTCCTTACAAGTCGAGAGGACTCATAAGTGATTGTTTCCCTCCTTGTCGATGTTCAACTTCGGAGAGTGTGGCCCATAGATAGTCCATCTTGACCTTTTCGCAGGGCAGTGATGGCTTAGAAGACAGGGTTAGGATCTGCCACCTAAGACTTTTCAACTTTATGAGCCGTGAGTGTCTCATAAAGATTTTTCTCACTACGAGTGAGGATCTCGTAGGTGTATTTTCTCCTTAGTAATCGTGAGGATTCCTAAATGTGCTTTCTCTTGAGAGTCGTAAGGATCTCACAAGAGAATTTTCTCCTTACAAGTCAAGAGGACTCGTAAGTGATTGATGAGTTGACCTGCTCCCGAGTCAAAGTATTGCTTTGACGGGGAGGTTGAGGGTTGACTTTGTCCGTGTTCCCCGCAGAAAACACGGAGACGCTACCGCGCGGGTCCGTCTTGCCTGAATTTCGGGGCAGATGCTAATTGGTGCTATCCGTCCACCTTTCCGAAGATGCCAAGTTGATTTATGACACCATGTATCGAAGGTTTAAACGGATGAGGCCGATATAGTAGACTTCGTCAGATCCCCCCTCGTTGAGGGATTTTTTGATTGTAGGGACGCTCTTCCCTGCAGGCGCAAGTCCCTGCAGTTAATTACGCTACCACATCGCGGTAACCACTTTCTCCTTCTCCAGATGGTCACTTCGTGTCGTGTGTGTTTATTTTGTTTTTGGTTACCCGTGGATTGTATACGGAGACTAATTTATGTTGTCGCCCGTAGGACGTGGATTAGTCCAAATCCGTATCTTCTTAGATTTGGGTTTGGGGGTTGGGTTTAAGGATACGTTAGTCTCATTTGAGACTAAGATCAACTTAAATGTATGTTAAGGATACGTCAGTCTAATTTTTAGACTAAGATCAACTTAACAGGACCGTTTAGATCCAACAAGAGAGCAATTGGGCTCTATTGTTTAGTTTAGAGACATTGCGGTCGATAATTAGTTTAGGGACATTACGGTTCAATGTTAGTTTAAGGACATCTCGGTCCAAGGTTAAGGACATCGTAGTCTGTGAGTTTAAAGACATCACAATCAAGGTTAAGGACATCATAGTCCGTGAGTTTAAAGACCTCACAGTCAAGGTTAAGAACATCATAGTCCGTGAGTTTAAAGACCTCACAGTCAAGGTTAAGGACATCATAGTCCATGGACTTAAGGACCCCACAATCCATGAAATGTATGGTTGTCGGGACCCGTCACCTCTCTGAAGACGTTGAAGAATTACAACGACAAATATCAGAGGAGTTCAGATATGTACCCTTAAACCGATGTAGGTTGAGAAACCTGTAGTCCAATTGGGACTAAGATCTGTGTTTATGAGCATATGAACTCAATTAATCTGAATTGAGGATTTATGGCTAATTTGGGCTAAGTCCATTCAATTACAATGTTCAACATTTGTTTTTGGAGTTGTTAGATGTTTGTTTGAGCCCAATCCCTTTAAAAATGCTAAGCATTGGTTTGGTCTCTAACCATGTTTTGTCTTTAATTGAATGCTGTGCATTTATCATAGCCCCAGGCTTACTTAAAGAACATTTTATGTTCTATCCAAGCGCACATAAAAGTATGTGGTGCACTTGGCACTGGCGCAAGATATGAAGCGCTAATGCGCTTTGCGCTAAATGAAGAACGCTGATGCGCTATAGTTAAAGCGTTGAGGCGTTTGGCGCCGGTGCCATGTAATGAGCACAGAGCGCTTTTAATAATGCAGCGCACACGTGAGGGGCACGTGGCGCGCTTAGCGCTGAGTGCTAACCAATGAGCGCAGTGCGCTGTGTTTGAAGCGCTATGGTACTGCAGCGTTTTGCGCTAGATGAAGATCACTGAGGCACTTTTGAATTAGGAGCGCTAAGGCTCTTATTAGATTAGGAGCGCTAAGGCTCTTCTTAGGTTAACTTTGCGCTCTGCAGATTATCTGTTCTTTGATAAGAGATTTCGTCTCAAGATTCTAAGAACAAAGTTCTTAGTCCATAGGAGATATTTCAATCTCTTTTTGAAGAAAAGCTTTGCCTTTATGGATCTGTGATCCTAAGAGAATTGAATAATTCTCCCCCCTTTATAATGAGATGTTCATAATCTCGTTTGTGAAAGACAACTTTGTTTTATAGATCTATAATCTGTGAAAGAAGTAAATACTTCTGTTTATATTGAGACGATTTCGTCTTTCTATTCTTTTTACCTTGAAAAAGAATTTTCTTTTGCTGAGAGTTTCTTCTTCTTCATGAGATTTTCTCAAAGTTTATGGGGGGTTCCTCTTTTTTAGATTTAAAGTCTGGGGGCCTTTATATAGGGCAAGATGGTTTGTTCAATCCGTTAAGGAGATCTTTTCTCCAATTGATTTGGGGAATTTCCCATCGTTGGATCTTTGATCCAAGGGCTTCTGGTTTACAGAAGATAATCTTCATGTTTTTTTACCAAGATTAGGAAATCTTTCCATGCAAAATTTATTCTGTCTTTAGTAATTTTTATTTACCATTGGATCATTGATCCAACGGTGCTCTGATTTACAGAGCACAATTTTGTTGTTTGGAAAGATTTTGAGAAATCTTTCCTTAACAGAATTTAATTCTTGTTAATTAATGATTTATCATTATTATTAGATTTTTGATCTAACGGTGGGGAGTTTTTAGTTCCGGCGCTAGTGCTTATGCGCTCTGCCCATGGTGCGCTACTTGGAGCGCAGCGCTTTTACCGCTAGCGCACACGTGCTTTGCACGTGATGCGCTACTTGTAGCGCAGTGCATCTAGCGCTAGCTCCTATGCGCTTTGCACGGGGTGTGCTAGTTGTAGCGCAGCGCTTTTATAAAAATGCGGATTTAATTCAAATTTTGAATTCTGAACAGAGCTTTGCTCTAATTGGGGAAACAAATGCCTCCCCCTACCGTTGCGCTCACGGGGACCACATGTGGGTGCAGCGGTGGCGGCATCTCCACTCTTGGATCAATCGAGGAATTGAAACGGCGCTTGGTGCCTATAAATAGGACCCTTAGCCCTTGAGATGACTTCTGTTCATCTTCAATCCTTCTTGAAAATGTATTTTCTCCTTCAGAGTGCAGCTCTTCCTCTTAAGAGTTTTCTTAAGGACAGAACTCTGTTAGATTTTTAGGTAAAAGATTAAATCTTTTTGAAACATCTTTTAGGGTTTCACCCATTAACAGAGCCTTTGTAATACCCAGCCCCTTTTTATACCAAAATACGTATCTCTTTCTAACTTATAAAGTTCTTATTTTTTTATTTTATTTATAATTATTGATTTATTTTAAAACCTTTTTATCCCAAACCTAAGCTATAGATTTATTCTTCATCAAAATACATTTCCCTATATTACTATACTTCTAGTTTCTGACTTTAGTCATTTTATATTTCCAATCTAGAACCCTAGTTCCTTATAGAGATATATAAACCAAAACCACAGCCCATCTCCTTTATAATTTATTTCTGCAGCCCATCTCCTCTTAACTAAGTTTTTCTTTCTTAATAATTCCAGCCCAGCCATCACCTTTTATTATTTATTCCTAATTTTCCCCAACAGCCCACCAAGCCGGCCCCATTCTTTTCCCTTATCTTTGATTTTCTCAGCCCGGCCTCACTCTCTTTCCCCACAATTCTTTTAATTTCCTATTAAACCCCGGCCCAAGCCCACACACCCGCTTCACCCCTACCCGACCCGCCATATACAGGGTCGTCTCCCCCAACGGCTCTTTTTCCCGCTTCCTCCGCTCACGCCTACGACCACGTCGCCCGCGTTCCTTGCCACCACCGACGCCCGCGCTCGCGCACGTTACTCCCACGACGTGTGCCTCGATCCCTACTCGCGATCACCCCCACGCTGCACTCTCATCTCATTCTTTCTCTCCCTCATTCGCCTTCCTCCTCCTCTCTCGCTCCGCACCCACACCGTGATCGCCCCATCGCCGTCGCTGCCATCACCAGCATCACAGTCGCCTCCTCACCTCCACCTTTGACCACCATCCATCGAGCTCCTCCTCAAAATCCAACCCATACCCATCGCCGGCGTCGCTGCCCCTGGGCTCACCCCCGGCCGATCTCCCCTGCACCCATTAACTGACCCCTGCACTCCGATTTTCCCTCACTCAATTCCCTCGTCGACGGCAGCCACCATCATCCCCGAGCACCCTCACCTGCACCCCCTCACCAGAACCCATCGCATCTCGTCGGCACCCGAGCTGACCCCCGCCTCACCGCCGTTCAACCACGCCGTCACCTCATCATCATCGTCGTCGTCGTCGTCATCTCTCTCACTCTCTCTCCCTCTCTGCTTGCCCTCTCTCTCTCTGCTTACTCCCTCACTCTCTCTCTCTGCCTACCCTCTCTCCCCTGCTTCTCTCCCTCTATTCTCTCTCATCTCCCTCTCTACTCGTCTCTCACTCTCTATCTCTCTGTCTCTCCCCTCTCTCCCAACCTCTCCAGTTCTCTCTCTTTCTAATCTCTGTCTCTTCCTCACTCAATCTCTCTCAGCTCTCTCTCTCTCTCACTCTATTTCTCTCTACTCTATTTCACTCTCTCTCTCTTCCACTACTCTCTCTCTCTCTCTCTCTTGATCCCTCTTATCATCCAACCCATTGTAGCCCCACCATCAGGAGCTGCGACCACCGCAGACATCCCGACGACGCCCCGAGCCCCCACTGGCCGAGAACAGACCCGAGCTCACTCGGAGCCGTAGCCGTCGCGGTGCTAGCTCGTCGCGCGTCCGTACTGTACCTCGCTGCCGTGCACCTCCAGGCAAGTATTTTACTTGCTTACATGCTATATACTCGAGTTACAAACTTAGACTACTTAGATTATCACATTACAATGTTAGATCGATTAGGCGTCATAACTGTTCGGTGTGTCTTCCCAATGAAAATACCCATCAAATTTGACGGAACTAAATGGTGTAGTTTGGCCCGTATGGCTGTGAACCTAGTGTGTGAATTTTGTTGGATAATGTAATCGATAACGACTAAAACAACTACCCCCAAGTTTAACCGTAAAACTGGAATTTTCTTGTACCTGAAAACTATTAAAATCACCATAAATTATATACATACTGGAATGATGCGCTCGAGGGTTCAAATCGAAGCCGACTCGACGAACTTTAACCCTATGCAAGTTTAGGATAGTTTCTGTACTTAAATGGTGTCGATATTTGGATCGGAGTGCGACTCTGGACGGCCGTCCAGAGCGACTCCAATCGTTACTTACTGTTCCGTAATGAAAACCACCCTGTTTCCTAAACGAGTAGATTGCGAAACTCCACTGTTTATTATAGATAAATCTGTTAGCTAGACAACACAATTGAATTCATTCTGTTTCGTTACCGTTTGTTATTTATTCTGTAATTTAAAAGATCGGGACGCATAACAGTCCCAACAGAATCAGAACTGATATATTAGTGTTAAACAGTGTATAACTCCTGACGTCCAGATGCGATTGATGATCCGTCTATTGCGTTGAAAACCTTACTGAAAACCCTAGAATTCATCCAACTGTAGAGTCGCTAAAGTCTGATCCCAACTGGGATTAAAATGCGTTGCGAAACGGATTTCTGATTCTGAAACCGGATTTCCAGCCGTGAACGCTTAAAATGAAATGGTTATAACTAGTAATCCTGGAACCCGATTGGCATGAAACTAAATTCGATGGATAGATAACTGAACATACTAATTATTACCTGTTCATCGTCTCACAAAATTGTAACCGTATGATTTATGATAAATTATGCAAGTGGTAGATTATTAATTCAGGACATCCTAAACATGCTTTATATATTATTTATGCATTATATCATACACCTGTCATTGCATTGATAACCTAGTGATAACATGCATTTACCCAGTGTTAGATTTTAGTGATGATTATGGCAAGTACGTCAGTGTTCGTGTATAAGTGATTAAGTGAAAGTGATACGTACTTGTACACAATCAGTGAACCTTACTATTCTACTGCATTGTCGACGTCTGTGGGATGCGTGTACGTGTGACTATAAGTAGTATGGGACACTTATGGAAGCTCTTCCACGGGTGTCACGGATAAAGCACCAGACACTGCCATTTATCTTAGGTATTAGTCGGGATGTGCTTGATGGAGGTCCTACCTCCAGTTCTCGCGCAGACTTGTCACAGACCGATTGGTATTTAGGGTTATGGTTGGCGTTTGATGTAGACCAAGGGGTGTGGGGTAGTTTAAGTGTGAGCTCAACAGAATCTCGGGAGTCCCATGCCGGCTTATATATTTAGGGAGATATATGGAGATTTACAGGGTATGTGATTATCACCGTGATATACATGTTGGGCCCGTGGTCCCTTGCCCTTGGGTTCTACCCTTGGGTGGAGGACACTCGTGAGTGGTTGACTCTCACACTTGGACTGACGATAGGCTTAGTGACCTATACAGTGAGACTTAGAGACTGATAGGGATACTGGCATTGATATATCTTACTTACTGTGTTGACATACGTGGCATATCGTTCTACAGCTTTTACTGTTCCGCTGCATTGATTACTGCGTGTTCATACCTATACCATTCTGATTTACTGCTACATATATCTGTTATCACTGTTAGAACTGTCATATGATTTTATATATTATATTACTATTGTGTCGCTCTGACGACCTGAGTATGCATGCTCAGTGTGAGGAGAAGATTTAGCCTGGACCAGAACTAGACGTGTATCACGGACACCTCGACTTGATATTCAGAGTTACATTCGTTTGTTTTCCCCCTCAGGTCAGTTCTTTACATTATTACATTCAATTACTGCATTTCTCATTACCTGCGCATCATTTACTGGTTACCATGAAAAACTAGAAGCCGAAGTGTGACTACGGCAGGACCTTTCCTTGACCGTAGGAGCATGACTGGCCTTGTCTACCCCTCGTATTCCGTATTTTAGGAAGCGGGGCGTGACATGGTTTTGTTGGTATCAGAGCCAGGTTTTGCATCGATTGGGATTGCAATTTTCCGTGTATTGTTTGGCAATCTAAGACATTCTTCGGTCTAGGTTGTAAACTGTCATTCTTGATCCATATTCACATCGTGTATTCAGCTATCCATTCGCTAGGGTTTCGAGTGACTTGGAAAAGTTACATGATTGCAATTGCACTACCGTACTCTGTTTAAGTGACTTAAAGTCATACAGTTGATTCTCCACTTGTAATAAATTCATCATCTCTGATATTCTTGAGTCTTTGACCTATCCATATTATATCTTGATTCGTATAGCTTGTGACTTATATCATCCTCAAAATTGTTGTTTCAGGATCATGACTTCCAACGACTCTTCATCTTTATCCGCTCCACAGAATCAGACCATTGAGATTCTGAGTGTACTGCAAGGTCTAAAGGAAGCTCAGGAGCGAACAAACAACTTGTTGGCTGAAGGATTGAGAAGGCAGGTGAATCAGACACCAGCAGAAGTCTCCAATCATAAAGGAATCCCCGTTAGACGAGGAAAAGAGAAGAAGATGAAGCGCCAATTTGTTTCCCCGCGACAGAAGCAACAGAAGACCCCATACTGTGGATATTGTAAGAGGCCAAGACATCTTCAGAGGGATTGTCGCCGCGCCCAAGGAAAATATCTGATATGCGGGTCCAACAAACATCTCATCAACGGCTGCCCAGGAAGGAAAGAACTATAGGGAGGAGACTCGTCCACACTCCCCACTTCGGCCAAGTGAGGATTACTGCGTAGTTCGAATTTCGAGGATAAAGCGGACCCAACACAGGATTCAACTCACGTAACGATGATGCAGCGGTCTAGCAATCAAAGAAGAATTTTCATGTTTTCTAATTTCAGTAATAATGTTGTCATCTTCTTATAAATACCTCTTTCCGTTTGAAAGCTTGTATCCGTTGAATTTTTAGTTGAATGCAATAAAACTTTAAATCATAATATATGTATCATTCTCTTGCTTTCTCTTTATCTATACTATTCATCATCACAGCATTGTTATCCTGATATTTTCAATTCCTGCCACTGCATAACTCTCTATACTTCGTACACTTAACTATTTTCTTGATGTGTTCCGTTGTCTAATCATGACACTTTCTTTTCAGGCCATGGCCTATCCTGGAGCAGCGCCGCATCTAGATGAGGATGCACAGTCATGCGTTTCCTTAGACCACACGCTGATGAGTTCTGACGATGAGATCAACGGTCCCCAGATCAATTTCGAGAACAACGATTCAGAGGACAAAGGAGTAGCCGCCCCAAAGTTTAACATGATAGGCGATCCCGACGAAGAGGAAGAAGATCCTGAAGAGAACCCGATAGAGGAAAATCCCGCGGAAGACCCGATAGAAGGAAATCCAGCGGAGGAAAATCCCATAGAAGAGAATCCCATGGAATCAGATCTCGATGAAGAAGCCCCAGCCGAGAAAGAAGGATCAGAAGGACAAGACCCTGCTATGGAAGAACTCCCAATGGAGATACCCGCGAGACGCTATGGAGATGGACGTCTCTACCTAAGTGCGAGAGCCTACCGCAACCTGCTGAAACTTCACAACCGCGACTGACGAGATTTCTTTTAGATGTTGTCTTATTTGGCCAAATAAAATCTGTGTATAGTTTAGGGACACATTTTTATTTTTGGTGATGCTTTGTTTAAAATTTCCTAGAATGGAATAAATTGTTGAGTTCGCAAATCCTTCGATTTTCTTAGTTCCCTTACTACTTGATCATTTTTTCTATATAATTATTTTCTCTACTGAGATCTGTTCACCCTTACTCCTTACCTTGTCTTAACCCTCACTGAGATTCACTAGTACCACACCCGATTTTTGAGGTCCACCCTTCATCCTTCGTCTGCGTCCCGTTTGAGATCCTTTTGGGAGGAGGACCTTTCTTATGAATTTCCGAGTTAGTTAGCCTTTCAATTTTTGATTCGCTTGAAGTACCGACCGTTATCCTCTCCATACTTCTTCCCTTGTAGCCATGTGTTGTTCACCTTTACATCCTGTGCTGACCCGATCCCAATCTCCTTGATTTTCAGCCTAAAGCCGCCATACTCCAACCTTGGAATGATCAACGCTTCCTTGTAATCCTTACCCTAGCCGGCCCTGTACATTTTATGTGTTTCCTATTACCCTAAATATATATATAGGGACATTAGTATTCGAAAATTTGGTTTTCATTATTTTATGTTTATCGAAGAGTGTGTTTTATCAACCATTCCCGTTTTACGCATTTCAAGTACTCCATTACTAGCTTTCCTATTATTTTCAGTAGCGCAACCTTACACCGCGCATATTCTTGTTCCACGTTTCTTATTTGCACTATAGGAGTTTTCTAAGTTATTTTAAAACTACTTGATCGATATATTATCCTTAAAATATTTTCAATCTACCGACAAATCTTTCACTATTTTATTGTCGTTACTTTATTTTCCGGTAGTGTGCCTAAGTTTACTATGAGATATAATTGTGATTTATACTTATTATGTTGCCGTGCTACCGTTGATATACTTATACGTGCATATAATTGAGTTTCGATTACATCGAGTACGTCTCGAATACCATTGTTCATTATTGTTGTTATTGCTATTCTTATATACATATAGGTTGCTTTCGTAGTTGTTCCTGTCTTATACTTATTTAAACCTATAGCTTTGTATGTTATTCTTATATATATAAACTTTCAAATTTCGTTATCTGCCTATTTCAAATAAAGCATTATGTGTTAGTTTACAATATAATAAATTTCGCTTATGTTTGTATAACTTATCGTTTATTTTAAATTTCGAGAACGGAATTTTTGTAAGGGTGGTATGATGTAATACCCAGCCCCTTTTTATACCAAAATACGTATCTCTCTCTAACTTATAAAGTTCTTATTTTTTTTATTTTTTTTATAATTATTGATTTATTTTAAAACCTTTTTAGCCCAAACCTAAGCTATACATTTATTCTTCATCAAAATACATTTCCCTTTATTACTATACTTCTAGTTTCTAACTTTAGTCGTTTTATATTTCCAATCTAGAACCCTAGTTCCTTATAGAGATATATAAACCAAAACCACAGCCCATCTCCTTTATAATTTATTTCTGCAGCCCATCTCCTCTTAACTAAGTTTTTCTTTCTTAATAATTCCAGCCCAGCCATCACCTTTTATTATTTATTCCTAATTTTCCCCAACAGCCCACCAAGCCGGCCCCATTCTTTTCCCTTATCTTTGATTTTCTCAGCCCGGCCTCACTCTCTTTCCCCACAATTCTTTTAATTTCCTATTAAACCCTGGCCCAAGCCCACACACCCGCTTCACCGTACCCGACCCGCCATATACAGGGTCGTCTCCCCCAACGGCTCTCTTTCCCGCTTCCTCCGCTCACGCCTACGACCACGTCGCCCGCGTTCCTCGCCTCCACCGACGCCCGCGCTCGCGCACGTTACTCCCACGACGCGCGCCTCGATCCCTACTCGCGATCACCCCCACGCTGCACTCTCATCTCATTCTTTCTCTCCCTCGTTCGCCTTCCTCCTCCTCTCTCGCTCCGCACTGTTAGTTATATGTATGCCCTAGAGGCCATTACTATACATAGGATGTATATTGTAGTGGATGCTGGGACATATATAGGGAGGACTTTCTTGCTCGACATGATAGTATGCTATCTGGTTACTCTTTACCTTAACGTGTACACTGATTGTCTCTCTGTTACATGTTGGTAAAGCCCTTAGGATAAGTACTTGACTACCTGGACTATGATGTGGATCATACTAGTGGGGACATGGTAATCCATAAGTACATCCTTCAAAGTCCCTAGTCGTGGGTATATCGAGACGGGGCATCGATATACCAGAGTAGACAAGTGTATACCTTCTCGACCCATACAGATGGGCGATGGATGATCCCATATCCATTGGTGTTTGACATCAGAGATGATATACGGGTGCTCAGTGGAGACTGGGTACACTAGACGGACTCGCCGAGAACTCCCAGATGGTATTATACCTTACGTCAGATGGCAGTTCTCTGGTGACACTGGTACAGAGTAGTCTGTTGACCCGAGATCGTCATAGAGTCTTGTGTGGTTCCCACTGTGCTTTGATTTCCACCTTACCACGTCCAAGAAGGCATGCAAAACGGTGTTTTTTGGGTACAGTCCCGAATCACATGGAGGCAATGAGCGATAGGAGGGGATTCGTTTCTCCCGGTATAGGGAGTTGATGTTGCGCTGTGTTCGATTGGCTATAACCGGAAATCCCTGGCCAGGGTTGCTGAGATTTACTGGTAAGTGTTACCAGTAGTTTCTCAAACTGTTATAGGCCTCAAATCGACACGACTTATCAAGCTATTGGGGTCTGACGTTTATCACCCCTAGGCGAGATATGCGACATATCAAACGACGAGACCGGACTGTACGGTAAGTGTTACTGGTTGGATTCACAGGAGTATGAGCGGGCTTGCTCATCGATCTTCTGATCGCTTAATACCCGGGTGGCCGTTACGTTTAGCAGACCGCTTGCGGCTTGTGGGTGTTTGATATGATCATCATCTGCTGCCGGCGTATTGACGAGTCTTTAGAGTCCTACACAGAGGTTTCCTGGCTCAAGCGAAACGAAATAGGAGCGCATATGAGATATGTGCGGGACCGAGAATAATGCGTGTATGTGATACCGTATTTCATTCTCGCAATGAATGTATCGAATGGTTGTATGCGATATAACCTAGTTATCGAATCAAGGATTGATTCGATAAATCGATACATTGTATACTAGTCGGTTGTGTGCGACATGACCGGATCATTGAATCAAGTGTTGATTTAATGATTTAATGCATAATTATATATTTGATATATTACTTTGCATTAACTAGTATTGGTTCACTTTAAATGGATTTTCTCACTTGAAGTTGCACAAGTTGTATATGTGATATACTTTTGTGCACTTGATTGTATCATGTTTGATGATACATGTTTACTTGGGTTTGTGTAAAGATTAAACCATGGTTATTTAAATGGTTAGAGTTTTGTTTTTCATATCTTTTTATTCATTTATTTATTTATTTCTTTTTGGCAAAAGAAAAGAAAAATGGTGGCTTTCTTTGGATGCATGTTGAAGCTTCATGAAGCTGTGACTAAGTCACCATTTTTGTCTTCATGCTTAACCCTAACCATTGACCTAACCCTAGTTTATTCTCTACACTTGACCATGGTTGGATTATGATAAGTATAGATTTTATTTTCTTTTTGAGATATACTTATCATAACATTATCATCTTCTTCTTCTTCTTCTTCAAGAAGAAAACCTAGACTTCATCAATGGTGACTTGATGAAATGAGTGAGAAATCCAATTCTAAAGTGTACCCACTTACTATTTCTTCATCCTCTACCTCTTGCCAAGTAGTATAGGGTGTTTCCTTCACAAGTTTTCATGCCTTGGTGAAGGTGGAGCTTGATCTAGTGATGCCTCGACGTAGATCATCTTCGGCATCGAAGCCGACGACCAAGCCCGCCCATTTCTCCGATGAAGCCGATGCTAAAGTCCGGGATGCGATTTGTACAGCGAGGGGACTTCATCACGGAGCTATGGAGGTGGAGCACCGGATCTACAAAGGTTGTATTTCCGTTCACTTAGAGTAAAGTCGTTTACTTGTTTCTGTTTCGCCTATATATCTAGTTAACGATCCGTATTAGGGTTTCTCGGCACCCGTAAAATTTGAAATTGGCATGGTTGATGCCTTGTGAGACCTCCTTAGTGTGCCTAGGAACCCTACATTGTGGGTGTTTGATATGATCATCATCTGCTGCCGGCGTATTGACGAGTCTTCAGAGTCCTACACAGAGGTTTCCTGGCTCAAGCGAAACGAAATAGGAGCGCATATGAGATATGTGCGGGACCGAGAATAATGCGTGTATGTGATACCGTATTTCATTCTCGCAATGAATGTATCGAATGGTTGTATGCGATATAACCTAGTTATCGGATCAAGGATTGATTCGATAAATCGATACATTGTATACTAGTCGGTTGTGTGCGACATGACCGGATCATTGAATCAAGTGTTGATTTAATGATTTAATGCATAATTATATATTTGATATATTACTTTACATTAACTAGTATTGGTTCACTTTAAATGGATTTTCTCACTTGAAGTTGCACAAGTTGTATATGTGATATACTTTTGTGCACTTGATTGTATCATGTTTGATGATACATGTTTACTTGGGTTTGTGTAAAGATTAAACCATGGTTATATGAATGGTTAGGGTTTAGTTTTCTTATTCATTTATTTATTTATTTATTTTTGGAAAAGATAAGATATGAATGGTGGCTATGTTTGTTTTTAGTTGAAGATTCATGAAGCATTGACTAAGTCACCATTCTTGTCTCATGCTTAAACCTAACCATTTAAACTAACCCTAGTTCATTCTCTACACTTAACCAAGGGTTAGTATATGATAAGTATGATTTTCTTTTCTATTTTTTATAAACTTACCATATTCATCTTCATCTTCTTCTTCATCTTGAACAAGAAGAGAACCTTGCCACCATCAATGGCAACTTGAGTATAAGAGTGAGAAATGCAATTCTAAAGTGAACCCACCTCCTATTTCTTCATCCTCTACCTCTTGCCAAGTAGTATAGGGTGTTCTCTTCACAAGTTTCATGACTTGGTGAAGTGGGAGCTTGATCTTGTGATGTCTCGACGTAGATCATCTTCGGCACGAAGCCGACGACCTAGCCCGCCCATTTCTCCGACGAAGCTGACGCAAGAGTCCGGGATCCGATTTGGACAGCGGAGGGACATCATTGCGGAGCTATGGAGGTGGAGCACCGGATCTACAAAGGTTGTATTTTCGATCACTTAGTTAAGTTGTTAACTAGTTGCATCGCATAGCCTAAAATTCTAGTTAACGATCCGTATTAGGGTTTCTCGGCACCCGTAAAATTTGAAATTGGCATGGTTGATGCCATGTGAGACCTCATTAGTGTACCTAGGAACCCTACAGTGGTATCAGAGCCTAGCTAGAGCCTTAGGCGATGCGTAGACAATGTTAGAAACCCGATCGAACCCCGAAACCCTAACTTTTAACCCTCTCTGGACTTTTTCTGAAAACGTGGTTTTTTCCAAATTAAAAATGCTTAAAAAATTCAGAAGGAAATTCTAAGAATTACGGTGCAAAAATTACCTAATGATCTGTCTAAAGCCCGGCGGATCCGCGGCATTAGCCGCCTATTGCGGCGGTTCCGCGCCCATTTAGTCTCTTCAGTCAACCATTTTTGCACAGTAACTTCTTTATTTAAATGCTGAATTTTATGGGAATTTTTAAAATTTATTCAAGAGTTGAATTTTCTGGGGTGTATTGGGAGTTCGTAGATTCGATCGGATTATCAGATTTTGTCTATGTGGCTTTCCGGATATATTGAATATGTTAAAAAGTTCGACCGGATATAAATACCCACCTTTTCCCCTGTCGGGAAATTTCCAAGTGTTGGATTTTTCCGTGGTTTAAATACGTTCTAAGTAGTGCAAGTAACGCGATGGACCCTCTAGAAGACAACAAACCTTAAATCGATTATGTGACCGTCTTGAACTGCCCTTTGAACCTTAGGGTTTGGGGCAGTACGGCGTGCCACATGTGAGGCGTTGGCTTGACCCTTCTACGGCTGGACCGTTGGTACTGAGGCACGAAGTGAATGTCTTTGAACTTATTTCATGAGTTAAGCTGTTTCGGGAAAACTTGGGTGTCCGACTGTTCGATCGGAAAGTTTAACATTTTCTTTTTATCTGGAATGTGATACAACAATTAGAATTCACAATAAGTTATGAGATAACTGAATGAATGTTATAAACATAGCAGTTTAGTCTCACTTGATCGGTTGCCACGGAATTTTGATGTGATCAAAAGTCCGTCGCAATCACGTAGCGTACGCGGATACTCGCCGGGTAAACTTAATAGACAGCCTCACTCCATAGCTCCGACCAAGTGACTGTAGGAGAACCCCGTCGCCGAAAGCATCCGTTCGGATGCTCGCGGCAGCGGTGTTCCGCCTTGGTGCACTTCGTCGACGGCATCGGGGGTGCGGCCGTCTACTAAAGTTTGCAACGAGCATTCGATCAGGATGTCGGAAATCTTGTTGAATTGCCTGACTTGATATTGAAAAGTGTTTTCGATAATGAGACTAAAATGCGGGGTTTATAATTGTTAGGCATGTGATGTCTAAGGAATTCATTGGTTTAGGCATGCGATGTCTAAGGAGGTTGCGGATTCCAACTGTTGTAGTTTTACACTTTCTTTTCTGTGACCGTAAGTGTAATATGTGATATCGCCGGTTTCGTTACTATATGTCAACAACAATTGGGATACGCATGTTTACTTACGTTGATGACATATGATGTTATGTGTTGCTGGATATGTTATATTGGATTGTCGTGTTTGAATAGCCGGGGGTTTTTATGTGAGATGAGTGTTTTTCATTTTCATTCATGTAAAAACTTGTATGTAATATTCTTTTATTGGGGCACTTCCAGGTTGCGGAAGATGTCACCCTTTGTATATTATTTTCTTTTCCGCACTAGGATAGACCCAAGGAGGGGAGCACAAGTAACCGGGTTCTGGAGTCCAGTGGGAGACCAACTCGAGGAGTCGAGTCCGGGTCTCCTAACTCTAGAATTGGTAGGGTTGCTTGCCGCTCTCGTAGGGGTCTAGGGGTGTGGGTTTGGCTATTCATCGCGACCGTGGAATCCGTGTTTTATACTGGCTCGTATTGAAAACACGGACGTCCTAGTATATCCAATATTTCATATGATTCTTCTGCTGCGATATCTGTGATGTGATCATGTGTTGTTCTGTGATAGATACAGTATATAGTATATATGATATATTATATAGACGTTACTTATGTTTTACACCCGCGCTAGCCCTGCCCCGCTCTGCCATTAGTTACCTAACCTAACGGTGCACGAGGGGACATCGAGGCGAATGCGGATGGCATAAGTGTACGTCGTATTTATCTGTGATGTTTAGGTACTTAAATGATGGGACTTCATTAATGTGATTAAAGAAATAAAAGAAACCTAAAGATGTTGTAGAATCGAATTTCAAAATAAAACAGGTAGCTACAGTTCTTGCTTTGCACAGCGGTATATGTGATATATCCTGCACCTTATTCGATGAGGAAAGGACCGAGATCCCTTCACCGGGAGTGACTCCTTTAGCAATAACTGGCAGATGCTACACACTCGGTTTGTCTTTTGATTGCTTTTAAGAGTTTTTGCTTTGCACAGTGATATATATGATATATCCCGCACCTCATTCGACGAGGAAAGGACCGACGATCCCTTCACCGGGAGTGACTCCTTTAGCAAAACGAGAAAAGCCTCAAAAACATTCCATTTTTAAAATCATTTGATTCTACAACGATATCAAGTTCATTACGCAATAGGTTTTCAGAAAAACCTGTCGTAGCCCTCCGTCATTTCAGATAAGTACTAGTTAGTATTCGTGCTACGTTTGTTGACTATGTTAAGGCGTAGTGTGCGGTAGCTAATTAGTGCTTATCTGCATAAGCATATGATGCGATTGGATTAGGGTAGTCGTGCGACTTTGTTGACTATGTTAAGGGTCGTGCGGGTGGGTTTAATTCAATCGGAAAATGACGGGTTGAACTTGACTAGCACTTATGATTTGTTGACTATGTTAAGATCATATAGCTGCTAGGGGCAAAATATTATCGGGAATTTCAACTGTTGAAATTTGCAATGAGATTGCATACCTTCTATGAGATAGTTGGATCCCGATACCCGCTGCGAGTAAGAGTTACTCCTGGGAGAGTTTTATACATTACAATTAGCCGATCAAGTAGGTGTCTAGAAAGGTGTTAACGGGGTTACGCCTCTGGGAAAACGAGGTTTACATTAATTAGGTTCGTGCGAAAGCACGGGGGACCTCCCTCAAAGTACCGACACTGGCCTGGCTGAAAGATTGGCGAACTTGTAGTGTGTAATTAATCCCGGCTAGTCTTTCCTTTTAGGGTTTAAAGGAAGATTTGATAAAAAGCAGTGGGAGCCATCCTGATTAGATAAAATAAAAACCAATCTATTCTTGCAAGAGCGCATGCTGAGTGTTTTCTTCTCTCTCTCTCCAGGTAGCGACCATATCACGCCTTAATCAAGATAATAATACGGAAGAATTGACCGAACCCGCTTGTTATACTGAGCTGGGGAACGTTGGTCCCGCTCCAACTTATAATTGTTATAAGACAGAGCAGGAAATTGGGGATTACCAGAATTCCCGTGCCGCCCAAACGAAGATAGTGCATGTTGATGCATCATCTTCGGGTGTGTTCATTATATAGAACTGTTTCTCAGTGTCCTTTACGTCCTGGGTATATGATACCGGATCAAGATCCCGCATATGTAATATGTTACATAGGGCTACAGAAAGGTAGAGAACTGAGAACGGGTGATAAGTTTCATGAGGCAAAAAACGGGGCAAGAGTTGCAGCCAAGTCTGTTGGTCACTGTCACCCTGTATTACCAATACATTGATTCTGAACGAATGTTATTAGATACCGAACCTGATATACAAAATCATATCAGTCTCTTTATCAATAAAGAAATGATAAAATTTTGTATTGATGGATAATGTTTTGAACATTTCCTATATCAAAAGTTGATCGGATCAGGCACGTTATCTAAAAGCGTTGATGTTCTAAATCAAACTACAGTTCTTTAGTATACTGAACACACACAAGAGAAAGAGTTCAGAAATGAACGAATCCTTCTTGAGGTATTGTAGACTAGGTCATATCATTACGACCCGACTAGCTAAAGTTACATATAAATGCAAATTTAAATTAGTTTGAATTTACATCTTGTGAAACTTGCCAGTCATGTCACAAAGATACGATGACCATAGCTCTATTTACTGGAAACAGAGAAAGAGTTGATGAACTCTTGGGATGATACATGTTGATGTATGTAAGGTCCCCTGTCTACATATGCCAGGACTGGTTCTTTGTACTTCGTTACATTCTCTGATAATCTCTCAAGATTCAGACATATGTTCCTGTTGAAACACAAGTCCGAACCTTTTGAGATATTCACAGAATATGATTTAGAAGTAGAAAACCAAAACACGGGTATAAGTATTATATCCTTTGATGAGATCGAGGAGGAGAATACTTGAGCACGGAAATCCTGGATTATTCTAAAGGAGAATGAGATTCTCTCTCAGCATTACTCCTCCGTATACACCATAGCACGATGGTATATCGGGGCGGAGCGCTTGCACCCTATGTGATATGGTGTGCTCTATGATGAGTACTACTGAGTTACCTTTTTCCTTTTTGAGAGTTATGCACTTGAGAAGCTGCATACCTATTGAATAGGGTTCAAATCAAATCAGTTGCCTACCGCTTCATATGTGATATGGAAAGGGAAGAGCCCATATCTTAAGTTGGTTAAGATTTGGGGTTGTCCGGGCTATGTCTAAAAGCATAATCCGGACAAGCTCGAGGCAAGGTCTGTTATGTACAACTGGAAAGGTTCCAGCTATACAAACAACAGCAGTTGATTTGATAAAACCAAAGGATTCAATAGTTACCAACGAACCTCAGCCTCTCCGCCGATCTAGTAGGATTTTCTCACCCACCTGAGAGATACTTCTGTTTCTCTATGACAGTGGGAGCGAGGATTGCATCATGAGATGATGACCCAACTAGTTTCGAGCTGGCCATCAGGAGTGGGACTCTGTAAGAATGGCTGGATGCTTCGTGATCTGAGATGGAATCCATGTACACCAACAAAGTATGGACTTTGGTTGCTATATCTGAAGGGTTAAATCCCCATCAGGAGCAAGTATATCTTGAGAAGATTACTTGGTGTAGATGGAAAAGTTGAGACTTTCAAAGCTAGACTTGTTAAAGCTTTTCGTCATCGACCAGGCGTGGATAATGATGAAACCTTTTCAAGTAGCTATGCTTAAGTCCATCCAGATCCTACTTGCCACGGCTACATACCATGACTACGATATCTGGCGGTTGGATGTCATGACATCTTTTCTAAATGATGTTTTAGAAGAGGGCGTCTATAAGTACACAGCCAGAGGGCTTCGTAGACAGTGGGAGCAGCAGAAACGTGTGCAAGATATTTTATGTGATAAAGCAGGCATCGCGGAGATGGAACATCTGTTTTGATGTAGTAGTCAAACAGTTTGACATCATCAAAATGGTAGATGAACCTTGTATATAAAAAAAGGGAGTAGGGAGTATGGTGATGATCCTCGTAGAGTACGTGGATGACATACTCTTGATAGGGAAGAAGTTTCCTATGCTACGCTCGGTCAATCTCCGCTTATCACAATGATTCTCCATAAAGGATCAAAGTGATACCTCCTAAATCTTGGGTTTGGATCTATGAGATAGATCTAATTGGATGATTAGGATTCTCACTAGTTGTAGTGAGATGGTATCAATCGATCCTGGGGAGAATCATTGGAAGGGTTCCAGGGTGATAAGGACGACTGAAAGTCAGTCACAGGCATTGTCTTTACCCTCAGTAAAAGGACGGTATGTTGGAAGAGTTCCAAACTAGATACCGTGGCATACTAGACGATAAAGGCTCGATACATCGCTACTTAAGATGCTACCAAAGAGGCAGTCTGGATGTATATTTGTTCATGAGTTGAACTTAGTTCCTCCCATTGTGTGACAATGGAGTTGTGGCTTATGCCAAGGAACACCCGTCCCATCAGTGATCCAGACATATTCTAAGGCAGTGTCACCTGATCATGGGGATGGTTGATCTCCAGGGTGATCGAGGTTAGGAGAGTAGACTCAGAGGACAACACGGCGGATCCACTCACAAAGGCCTTTTCCCAGAGAGAGACTTTTATGGGATGGTTGAGTATGAGATACTACAACCACTGCTATCAGATGGCCCTAGTGCAAGTGGGAGATTGTTAATTATATGTATGCCCTAGAGGCCATTACTATACATAGGATGTATATTGTAGTGGATGCTGGGAAATATATAGGGAGGACTTTCTTGCTCAACATGATAGTATGCTATCTGGTTACTCTTTACCTTAACGTGTACACTGATTGTCTCTCTGTTACATGTTGGTAAAGCCCTTAGGATAAGTACTTGACTACCTGGACTATGATGTGGATCATACTAGTGGGGACATGGTAGTCCATAAGTACATCCTTCAAAGTCCCTAGTCGTGGGTATATCGAGACGGGGCATCGATATACCAGAGTAGACTAGCGTATACTTTCTCGACCCATACAGATAGGCGATGGATGATCCCATATCCATTGGTGTTTGACATCAGAGATGATATACGGGTTCTTAGTGGAGACTGGGTACACTGGACGGACTCGCCGAGAACTCCCAGATGGTATTATACCTTACGTCAGATGGCAGTTCTCTGGTGACACTGGTACAGAGTAGTCTGTTGACCCGAGATCGTCATAGAGTCTTGTGTGGTTCCCACTGTGCTTTGATTTCCACCTTACCACGTCCAAGAGGGCGTGCAAAACGGTGGTTTTTGGGTACTGTCCCGAATCACATGGAGGCAATGAGCGATAGGAGGGTATTCGTCTCTCCCGGTATAGGGAGTTGATGTTGCGCTGTGTTCGATTAGCTATAACCGGAAATCCCTGGCCAGGGTTGCTAAGATTTACTGGTAAGTGTTACCAGTAGTTTATCAAACTGTTATAGGCCTCAAATCGACACGACTTATCAAGCTATTGGGGTCTGACGTTTACCACCCCTAGGCGAGATATGCGACATATCAGACGACGAGACCGGACTGTACGGTAAGTGTTACTGGTTGGATTCACAGGAGTATGAGCGGGCTTGCTCGTCGATCTTCTGATCGCTCAATTCCCGGGTGGCCGTTATGTTTAGCAGACCGCTTGCGGCTTGTGTGTTAGTTATATGTGTGCCCTAGAGGCCATTACTATACATAGGATGTATATTGTAGTGGATGCTTGGACATATATAGGGAGGACTTTCTTGCTCGACATGATAGCATGCTATCTGGTTGCTCTTTACCTTAACGTGTACATTGATTGTCTCTCTGTTACATGTTGGTAAAACCCTTAGGATGTGTACTTGACTACCTGGACTATGATGCGGATCATACTAGTGGGGACATGGTAGTCCATAAGTACATCTTTCAAGGTCTCTAATCGTGGGTGTATCGAGACGGGGCATCGATATACCAGAGTAGACTAGCGTATACCTTCTCGACCCATACAGATGGGCGATGGATGATCCCATATCCATTGGTGTTTGACATCAGAGATGATATACAGGTGCTCAGTGGAGACTGGGTACACTGGACGGACTCGCCGAGAACTCCTAGATGGTATTATACCTTACGTCATATGGCAGTTCTCTGGTGACACTGGTACAAAGTAGTCTGTAGACCCGAGATCGTCATAGAGTCTTGTGTGGTTCCTACTGTGCTTTGATTTCCACCTTACCATGTCCAAGAGGGCGTGCAAAACGGTGGTTTTTAGGTACAGTCCCGAATCACATGGAGGCAATGAGCGATAGGAGGGGATTCGTCTCTCCCGGTATAGGGAGTTGATGTTGCGCTGTGTTCGATTGGTTATAACCGGAAATCCCTGGCCAGGGTTGCTGAGATTTACTGGTAAGTGTTACCAGTAGTTTCTCGAACTGTTATAGACCTCATATCGACACGACTTATCGAGCTATTGGGGTCTGACGTTTACCACCCCTAGGCGAGATATGCGACATATCAGACGATCAGACCGGACTGTACGGTAAGTGTTACTGGTTGGATTCACAGGAGTATGAGCGGGCTTTCTCGTCGATCTTCTCATCGCTCAATACCCGGGTGGCCGTTACGTTTAGCAGACCGCTTGCGGCTTGTGGGTGTTTGATATGATCATCACCTGCTGCCGGAGTATTGACGAGTCTTTAGAGTCCTACACAGAGGTTTCCTGGCTCAAGCGAAACGAAATAGGAGCACATATGAGATATGTGCGGGACCGAGAATAATGCGTGTATGTGATACCGTATTTCATTCTCGCGATGAATGTGTCGAATGGTTGAATGCGATATAACCTAGTTATCGAATCAAGGATTGATTCGATAAATCGATACATTGTATACTAGTCAGTTATGGGCGACATGGCCGGATCATTGAATCAAGTGTTGATTTAATGATTTAATGCATAATTATATATTTGATATATTACTTTGCATTAACTAGTATTGGTTCACTTTAAATGGATTTTCTCACTTGAAGTTCACAAGTTGTATATGTGATATACTTTTGTGCACTTGATTGTATCATGTTTGATGATACATGCTTACTTGAGTTTGTGTAAAGATTAAACCATGGTTATTTAAATGGTTAGGGTTTTGTTTTTCATATCTTTTTATTCATTTATTTATTTATTTCTTTTTGGCAAAAGAAAAGAAAAATGGTGGCTTTCTTTGGATGCATGTTGAAGCTTCATGAAGCTGTGACTAAGTCACCATTTTTGTCTTCATGCTTAACCCTAACCATTGACCTAACCCTAGTTTATTCTCTACACTTGACCATGGTTGGATTATGATAAGTATAGATTTTATTTTCTTTTTGAGATATACTTATCATAACATTATCATCTTCTTCTTCTTCTTCTTCTTCAAGAAGAAAACCTAGACTTCATCATTGGTGACTTGATGAAATGAGTGAGAAATCCAATTCTAAAGTGAACCCACTTACTATTTCTTCATCCTCTACCTCTTGCCAAGTAGTATAGGGTGTTTCCTTCACAAGTTTTCATGCCTTGGTGAAGGTGGAGCTTGATCTAGTGATGCCTCGACGTAGATCATCTTCGGCATCGAAGCCGACGACCAAGCCCGCCCATTTCTCCGATGAAGCCGATGCTAGAGTCCGGGATGCGATTTGTACAGCGAGGGGACTTCATCACGGAGCTATGGAGGTGGAGCACCGGATCTACAAAGGTTGTATTTCCATTCACTTAGAGTAAAGTCGTTTACTTGTTTCTGTTTCGCCTATATATCTAGTTAACGATCCGTATTAGGGTTTCTCGGCACCCGTAAAATTTGAAATTGGCATGGTTGATGCCTTATGAGACCTCCTTAGTGTGCCTAGGAACCCTACAGTGGTATCAGAGCCTAGCTAGAGCCTTAGGCGATGCGTAGACGAAGTTTGAAACCCGATCGAACCCGAAACCCTAAAATTTCTTGCTCTCTGGACTTTTTCTGAAAAAGTGGTTTTTTCCATATTAAAAATTCTTTAAAAATTCAGCAAGAAAAACTAAGAATTACGATGCAAAAATTATCTCATGATCCTTCTAATGCGCGGCGGAACCGCGGCAGAAGCCTGGCTTCTGCGGCGGTTCCGCGGCCACTTGATAGAATTTGCCTACAAACTTTGCACAGTAATTCATGTTTTCAGCAGCTGAGGTTTCTGGGAATTTTTAATATTTATTCAAGAGTTGAATATTCTGGGTTGTATTGGGGGTTCGTAGATTCGATCGGATTATCAGATTTTGTCTATGTGGCCTCCGGATAATTTTTGAATATGTTAAAAAGTTCGACCGGATATAAATACCCAATCTTTCCCCTGTCGGAAAAATTCCAAGTGTTGGATTTTTCTGTAGTTTAACGACGTTCTAAGTAGTGCAAGTAAGGCGATGGTCCCTCTAGAAGACAACAAACCTTAACTCGATTATGTGACCGTCTTGAACTGCCCTTTGAACCTTAGGGTTTGGGGCAGTACGGCGTGCCACATGTGAGGCGTTGGTTTGACCCTTCTACGGCTAGACCGTTGGTACTGAGGCACGAACTGAATGTTTTTAGACATGTTTCATGTGTTGATCTGTTTCGGGAAAACTTGGGTGTTCGATTGTTCGATCGAAAAGTTTAACATTTTCTATTTATCCGGAATGTGATACAATAATTGGAATTCACAAGTAGTTATGAGATAACTGAATGAATGTTATAAATCTAGCGGTTTAGTCTCACTTGATCGGTTGCCACGGAATTTTGATGTGATCAAAAGTCCGTCGCAATCACGTAGCGTACGCGAATACTCGCCGGGTAAACTTAATAGACAGCCTCACTCCATAGCCCCGACCAAGTGACTGTAGGAGAACCCCGTCGCCGAAAGCATCCCTTCGGGTGCTCGCGGCAGCGGTGTTCCGCCTTGGTGCACTTTGTCGACGGCGTCGAGGGTGCGGCCGCCTACTGAAGTTTGCGACGAGCATTCGATCAGGATGTCGGGAATCTTGTTGAATTGCCCGACTTGATATTGAAAAGAGTTTTCGATAATGAGACTAAAATGCGGGGTTTATAATTGTTAGGCATGTGATGTCTAAGGAATTCATTCGATTAGGCATGCGATGTCTATGCAGGTTGCGGATTCCAACTGTTGTAGTTTTACACTTTCTTTTCTGTGACCGTAAGTGTAATATGTGATATCGCCGGTTTCGTTGCTATATGTCAACGACAATTGGGATGTGCATATTTACTTACGTTGATGACATGTGATGTTATGTGTTGCTGGATATGTTATATTGGATCGTCGTGTTTGAATAGCCGGGGGTTTTTATGTGAGATGAGTGTTTTTCATTTTCATTCATGTAAAAACTTTTATGTAATATTCTTTTATTGGGGCACTTCCAGGTTGCGGAAGATGTCACCGTTTGTATATTATTTACTTTTCTGCACTAGGATAGACCCAAGGAGAGGAGCACAAGTAACCGGGTTCTGGAGTCCAGTGGGAGACCAACTCGAGGAGTCGAGTCCGGGTCTCCTAACTCTAGAATTGGTAGGGTTGCTTGCCGCTCTCGTAGGGGTCTAGGGGTGTGGGTTTGGCTATTCATCGCGACCGTGGAATCCGTGTTTTATACTGGCTCGTATTGAAAACACGGACGTCCTAGTATATCCAATATTTCATATGATTCTTCTGCTGCGATATCTGTGATGTGATCATGTGATGTTCTGTGATAGATACTGTATATAGTATATATGATATATTATATAGACGTTACTTATGTTTTACACCCACGCTAGCCCTGCCCTGCTCTGCCGTTAGTTACCTAACCTAACGGTGCACGAGGGGACATCGAGGCGAATGCGGATGGCATAAGTGTACGTCGTATTTATCTGTAATGTTTAGGTACTTAAATGATGGGACTTCATTAATGTTATTAATGAAAGTAAAAAGAAACCTAAGATGTTGTAGAATTGAATTTCAAAAATAAAACAGGTAGCTACAGTTCTTGCTTTGCACAGAGGTATATGTGATATATCCTGCACCTTATTCGATGAGGAAAGGACCGAGATCCCTTCACCGGGAGTGACTCCTTTAGCAATAACTGGCAGATGCTACACACTCGGTTTGTCTTTTGATTGCTTTTAAGAGTTTTTGCTTTGCACAGTGATATATATGATATATCCCGCACCTCATTCGACGAGGAAAGGACCGACGATCCCTTCACCGGGAGTGACTCCTTTAGCAAAACTAGAAAAGCCTCAAAAACACTCCATTTTAAAATCATTTGATTCTACAACGATATCAAGTTCATTACGCAATAGGTTTTCAGAAAAACCTGTCGTAGCCCTCCGTCATTTCAGATAAGTTGTATATAGTATTCGTGCTGCATTTGTTGGCTTTCGTCAAAGGTGCAGTGTGCGGTAGCTATATGCTGCTTATCTGCTGCATACGATGCGATTGGATTAGGGTAGTCGTGCGGCTTTGTTGGCTTTCGTCAAGGGTCGTGCGGGTGGGTTTAATTCAATCAAGAAATGTACGGGTTGAACTTGACTAGCGGGCTATGGTTTGTTGGCTTTCGTCAAGGTCATAGCACGTTAGGGGCAAAATATTATCGGGAATTTCAAGTGTTGAAATTTGCAATGAGATTGCATACCTTCTATGAGATAGTTGGATCCCGATACCCGCTGCGAGTAATTGTTACTCCTGGGAGAGTTTTACACATTACAATTAGCCGATCAAGTAGGTGTCTAGAAAGGTGTTAACAAGGTTACGCCTCTGGGAAAACGAGGTTTACTATAATTAGGTTCGTGCGAAAGCACGGGGGACCTCCCTCAAAGTACCGACACTGGCCTGGCTGAAAGATTGGCAAACTTGTAGTGTGTAATTAATCCCGGCTAGTCTTTCCTTTTAAGGTTTGAAGGAAGATTTGATAAAAAGCAGTGGGAGCCATCCTGATTAGATAAAATAAAAACCAATCTATTCTTGCAAGAGCGCACGCTGAGTGTTTTCTTCTCTCTTTCTCCAGGTAGCGACCATATCACGCCTTAATCAAGATAATAATACGGATTATTGACCGAACCCGCTTGTTATACTGAGCTGGGGAACGTTGGTCCTGCTCCAACTTATAATTGTTATAAGACAGAGCAGGAAATTGGGGATTACCAGAATTCCCGTGCCGCCCAAACGAAGAGAGTGCATAATGATGCATCATCTTCGGGTGTGTTCATTACAAAGAACTGTTTCTCTGTATCCTCTACGTCATGGGTATGTGATACCAGATCAGGATCCCAGAAATGTAATCTGTTACATAGGGCTACAGAAAGGTAGAGAACTGAGAACGGGTGATAAGTTTCATGAGGCAGAAAACGGGGCAAGTGTTGCAGCCAAGTCTGTTGGTCACTGTCACCCTGTATTCCAAATACATTGATTCTGAACGAATGTTATTAGATACCGAACCTGATATACAAAATCATATCACTCTCTTTAATAGTAAAGAAATAATAAAATTTTGTATTGTTGGATAATGTTTTGAACATTTCCTATATCAAAAGTTGATCGGTTCAGGCACGTTATCTAAAAGCATTAATGTTCTAAATCAAACTACAGTTCTTTAGTATACAGAACACACACAAGAGGAAGAGTTCAGAAATGAACGGATCCTTCTTGAGGTATTGTAGACTAGGTCATATCAATGCGACCCGACTAGCTAAGTTGCACATAGATGCATATTTAAATCTGTTTGAATTTACATCTTATGAAACTTGCCAGTCATGTCACAAAGATAAGATGACCATAGCTCCGTTTACTGGAAACAGAGAAAGAGTTAGTGAACTCTTGGGATGATACATGTTGATGTATGTAGGTCCCCTGTCTACACTTGCCAAGACCGGTTCTTTGTACTTCATTACATTCTCTGATGATCTCTCAAGATTCAGACATATGTTCCTGTTGAAACACAACTCAGAACCTTTTGAGATATTCACAGAATATAAGTTAGAAGTAGAGAACCAAAACGGGTATAAGTATTATGTCCTTTGATGTGATCAAGGAGGAGAATACTTGAGCACGAAATTCTTGGACTTTTTCTAAAGGAGAATAAGATTCTCTCTCAGCATTACTCCTTCGTATACACCATAGCACGATGGTATATCGGGACGGAGCAATCTCACCCTATATGATAAGGTGTGCTCTATGATGAGTACTACTGAGTAACCTATTTCCTTTCTGGGAGTTATGCACTTGAGAAGCTGCATACCTATTGAATAGGGTTCAAATCAAATCAGTTGCCTACCACTTCATATTTGATATGATAAGGGAAGAGCCCATATCTTAAGTTGGTTAAGATTTGGGGTTGTCCGGGCTATGTCTAAAAGCATAATCCGGACAAGCTCGAGGCAAGGTCTGTTATGTACAACTGGAAATGTTCCAGCCATACAAACAACAGCAGATGATTTGGTAGAACCAAAGGATTCAGTAGATTCCAGCGAACCTCAGCCTCTCCGCCGATCTAGTAGGGTTTCTCACCCACCTGAGAGATATTTCGGTTTCTCTATGACAGTGGGAGCGAGGATTGCATCATGAGATGATGACACAACTAGTTTCGAGCTGGCCATCAGGAGTGGGACTCTGTAAGAATGGCTGGATGCTTAGCGATCTGAGATGGAATCCATGTACACCAACAAAGTATGGACTTTGGATGCTATATCTGAAGGGTTAAATCCCCATCAGGAGCAAGTATATCTTGAGAAGATTACTTGGTGTAGATGGAAAAGTTGAGACTTTCAAAGCTAGACTTGTTAAAACTTTTCGTCATCGACCAGGCGTGGATAATGATGAAACCTTTTCAAGTGGCTATGCTTAAGTCCATCCAGATCCTACTTGCTACGGCTACATACCATGACTACAATATCTGGCGATTGGGTGCCATGACTGCTTTTCTAAATGATGCTTTAGAAGAGAACGTCTATAAGTACACTGCCAGAGGGCTTCGTAGACAGTGGGAGCAGCGGAAACGTATACAAGATGCTTTATAGGATAAAGCAGGTATCGCGGAGTTGGAACATCTGTTTTGATGCCTTAGTCAAAGAGTTTGACATCATCAAAATGGTAGATGAACCTTGTATAAACAAAAAGGTAGTAGGGAGTATAGTGACGATCCTCGTAGAGTACGTGGATGACATACTCTTGATAGGGAAGGAGTTTCCTATACTACGCTCTGTCAATCTCCGCTTATCACAAGGATTCTCCATATAGGATCAAAGTGATACCTCCTAAATCCTGGGTTTTGGATCTATGAGATAGATCTAATTGGATGTTAGGACTCTCACTAGTAGTAGTGAGATGGTATCAATCGATCCTGAGGAGAATCACTGGAGGGGTTCCAGGATGATAAAGACGACTGAATGTCAGTCACAGGCATTGTCTTTACCCTCGGTAAAAGGACGGCATGTTGGAAGAGTTCCAAGCAAGATACCGTGGCATACTAGACGATTAAGGCTGGATACATCGCTACTTAAGATGCTACCAAGAAGGATGTTTGGGTGTATATTGGTTCATGAGATGAACTACATTCCAACCATTGTGAGACAATGGAGTTGTGGCTTATGCCAAGGAACGCCGGTCCCATCAGTCATCCAGACATATTCTAAGGTAGTATCACCTGATCATGGAGATGGTTGATCTTCAGGGTGATCGAGGTTAGGAGAGAAGACTCAGAGGATAACACGGCGGATCCACTCACGAAGGCCTATTCCCAGAGAGAGACTTTTTTTTTGGGATGGTTGAGTATGAGATACTACAACCACTGCTACAGATGGCCCTAGTGCAAGTGGGAGATTGTTAGTTATATGTGTGCCCTAGAGGCCATTACTATACATAGGATGTATATTGTAGTGGATGCTTGGACATATATAGGGAGGACTTTCTTGCTCGACATAATAGTATGCTATTTGGTTGCTCTTTACCTTAACGTGTACATTGATTGTCTCTCTGTTACATGTTGGTAAAGCCCTTAGGATGTGTACTTGACTACCTGGACTATGATGCGGATCATACTAGTCGGGACATGGTAGTCCATAAGTACATCATTCAAGGTCCCTAGTCATGGATGTATCGAGACGGGGCATCGATATACCAGAGTAGACTAGCGTATACCTTCTCGACCCATACAGATGGGCGATGGATGATCCCATATCCATTGGTGTTTGACATCAGAGATGATATACGGGTGCTCAGTGGAGACTGGGTACACTGGACGGACTCACCGAGAACTCCCAGATGGTATTATACCTTACGTCAGATGGCAGTTCTCTGGTGACACTGGTACAAAGTAGTCTGTAGACCCGAGATCGTCATAGAGTCTTGTGTGGTTCCCACTGTGCTTTGATTTCCACCTTACCACGTCTAAGAGGGCATGCAAAACGGTGGTTTTTGGGTACAGTCCCGAATCACATGGAGGCAATGAGCGATAGGAGGGGATTCGTCTCTCCCGGTATAGGGAGTTGATGTTGCGCTGTGTTCGATTGGCTATAACCGGAAATCCCTGGCCAGGGTTGCTGAGATTTACTGGTAAGTGTTACCAGTAGTTTCTCGAACTGTTATAGACCTCTTATCGACACGACTTATCGAGCTAATGGGGTCTGACGTTTACCACCCCTAGGCGAGATATGCGACATATCAGACGATCAGATCGGACTGTACGGTAAGTGTTACTGGTTGGATTCACAGGGGTATGAGCGGGCTTTCTCGTCGATCTTCTCATCGCTCAATACCCGGGTGGCCGTTACGTTTAGCAGACCGCTTGCGGCTTGTGGGTGTTTGATATGATCATCACCTGCTGCCAGAGTATTGACGAGTCTTTAGAGTCCTACACAGAGGTTTCCTGGCTCAAGCGAAACGAAATAGGAGCGCATATGAGATATGTGCGGGACCGAGAATAATGCGTGTATGTGATACCGTATTTCATTCTCGCGATGAATAGGTCGAATGGTTGAATGCGATATTACCTAGTTATCGAATCAAGGATTGATTCGATAAATCGATACATTGTATACTAGTCGGTTGTGTGCGACATGGCCGGATCATTGAATCAAGTGTTGATTTAATGATTTAATGCATAATTATATATTTGATATATTACTTTGCATTAACTAGTATTGTTTCACTTTAAATGGATTTTCTCACTTGAAGTTCACAAGTTGTATATGTGATATACTTTTGTGCACTTGATTGTATCATGTTTGATGATACATGCTTACTTGAGTTTGTGTAAAGATTAAACCATGGTTATTTAAATGGTTAGGGTTTTGTTTTTCATATCTTTTTATTCATTTATTTATTTATTTCTTTTTGGCAAAAGAAAAGAAAAATGGTGGCTTTCATTGGATGCATGTTGAAGCTTCATGAAGCTGTGACTAAGTCACCATTTTTGTCTTCATGCTTAACCCTAACCATTGACCTAACCCTAGTTTATTCTCTACACTTGACCATGGTTGGATTATGATAAGTATAGATTTTATTTTCTTTTTGAGATATACTTATCATAACATTATCATCTTCTTCTTTTTCTTCTTCAAGAAGAAAACCTAGACTTCATCAATGGTGACTTGATGAAATGAGTGAGAAATCCAATTCTAAAGTGAACCCACTTTCTATTTCTTCATCCTCTACCTCTTGCCAAGTAGTATAGGGTGTTTCCTTCACAAGTTTTCATGCCTTGGTGAAGGTGGAGCTTGATCTAGTGATGCCTCGACGTAGATCATCTTCGGCAACGAAGCCGACGACCAAGCCCGCCCATTTCTCCGATGAAGCCGATGCTAGAGTCCGGGATGCGATTTGTACAGCGAGGGGACTTCATCACGGAGCTATGGAGGTGGAGCACCGGATCTACAAAGGTTGTATTTCCGTTCACTTAGAGTAAAGTCGTTTACTTGTTTCTGTTTCGCCTATATATCTAGTTAACGATCCGTATTAGGGTTTCTCGGCACCCGTAAAATTTGAAATTGGCATGGTTGATGCCTTGTGAGACCTCCTTAGTGTGCCTAGGAACCCTACATTGTGGGTGTTTGATATGATCATCATCTGCTGCCGGCGTATTGACGAGTCTTTAGAGTCCTACACAGAGGTTTCCTGGCTCAAGCGAAACGAAATAGGAGCGCATATGAGATATGTGCGGGACCGAGAATAATGCGTGTATGTGATACCGTATTTCATTCTCGCAATGAATGTATCGAATGGTTATATGCGATATAACCTAGTTATCGAATCAAGGATTGATTCGATAAATCGATACATTGTATACTAGTCGGTTGTGTGCGACATGACCGGATCATTGAATCAAGTGTTGATTTAATGATTTAATGCATAATTATATATTTGATATATTACTTTGCATTAACTAGTATTGGTTCATTTTAAATGGATTTTCTCACTTGAAGTTGCACAAGTTGTATATGTGATATACTTTTGTGCACTTGATTGTATCATGTTTGATGATACATGTTTACTTGGGTTTGTGTAAAGATTAAACCATGGTTATATGAATGGTTAGGGTTTAGTTTTCTTATTCATTTATTTATTTATTTATTTTTGGAAAAGATAAGATATGAATGGTGGCTATGTTTGTTTTTAGTTGAAGATTCATGAAGCATTGACTAAGTCACCATTCTTGTCTCATGCTTAACCCTAACCATTTAAACTAACCCTAGTTCATTCTCTACACTTAACCAAGGGTTAGTATATGATAAGTATGATTTTCTTTTCTATTTTTGATAAACTTATCATTTTCATCTTCATCTTCTTCTTCATCTTGAACAAGAAGAGAACCTTGCCACCATCAATGGCAACTTGAGTATAAGAGTGAGAAATCCAATTCTAAAGTGAACCCATCTCCTATTTCTTCATCCTCTACCTCTTGCCAAGTAGTATATGGTGTTGATTAGTCGAAAATATTGCATATTTTAGCCGGCAATTTCCTCATCATTTGCATTCATATAGAAGTGTTCGGTATTCGTATTTCGCATATTAGCAAATCTATCACAGATTATCAGATTACATGTATTAGACCTTAAAACCGGCATTTCTAGGGAAATTGACTGCATTGCATGGCATCGCAATATTTCTATATGTCGAAACCCGTGTTTTGAAGTCTGTGCAAGAAACTAGAAGCGTGCTCGAATCAACGCTGCTCAAAAGATACGCCAACTCACTAACTTCAGATCTGGTATCAATTTAAAGGAGCAATCACAAATCAATATATCAGAAGAAGCCCTAAAATACAGAACAAGGCTACACCAGAAGACCCAAAGCCCAAGCTCATCAAAGAGTCGCGGATCCGCGGCAATGGCTTGCTTGTGCCGCGGATCCGCGGTGGAACCAGGGACTTACCTCCTCAATTTTGGTGCACAATGCTTCATTCAGGGCCCACTGTTCAGAAATGTATCTCAAATTCCAGAAGACTCTAGGGGTTTCTGCCAGATCAGCAAACTAGGGTTTCCAAGCCTAATTAAACCTAGCTTAAACCCTAAGCTAGCTCCTAACAAACTACCTTCTAGAAGACTCAACAAACTTTTGGAGGGAACTACCATTTCAAACCTAAACCTAGGGTTTGGGAAGTTTATAAATAGAAGCCTAGACCTAGGGTGAGAGGATCATGTGGAGATAGATAGAATCAAACCATTACTTGTGTGATTCATTTTAGTTCATTTTTTTTAGCCAATCTCCTTCTTCATCTCCTTCCTCCAGAAGTCTAGTGAGAGGCCTTGTGTGAAACCCTAATTCCAATCAAAATCAAGATCCCGAGTACCCATTAAGCAAGAAGCCCTACAACCTTTAGGAGCGGAGCCGATCTTCAACGGAGCAAGCGATCCGAGCCGATCAACGACTCACGAAGCCGAGCGACGCCCGATCAACAATCTAGATTATTCCTCTTGTAGTTCTTGAAGCGAATGTAATCAAAATTGTTGAGATAAATAAAGGTGATATTCTTTTATCTTGTTTTCTTTAAATTCAGCATCATGATATCTTTACAATTCGTAAACATTTTCTGTGTGGTGATGTGTGAATAAAACTCCGCTCGTTGAGGAGTCGAGACGGTCAATAGAATGATGATGTAACATAGCTTTAATCGATTCTTGAGTCCTACGTGTTTTGAAAACCCTAGCTAGTTCAAGAAACGACGACCCATTTTGTTTCGATGCTTTCTTGATCGATATCGTTCGAAATTGGGGAGTTACGATCGTTTCTTGAATTTGGTAGAGGCTAGAAAAGGAATGATATCGACGAAAGAACAAGGGTTAAAAGATGAAACCCTAGTTTCATCAAGAAAGCCCTAACTCTCGTCGATTATCATCAATCTAGTATCAATCCTTCGAAGGACAAGAACACGAAATCTTGAGATTACATCACGTCTATAGATCCGATCGATTCCTACGAGCCTCTTTTAGATTCTTGACTGTTGATTGGAAATATCATCGATACACCGATTCTTGATTGTTTAACATTTTCTTGATTCTTGAATAGAATAGTGACACTTGAAAAATCAAAATTCTCGAATCATGTTTTCGTTTATCTTAGCTTAACTTTTCAATTCAAGCATATCATAATACAAACGAATCGTGCAATCCCTGTGGACGATCCGCACTCATTCATGAACTACAATTGACACCGTAGTTTGATTGCGGTCAAAATAATTTTTGGTTGTGATTCTATACATTCTAATTACCGACACAAAGAAACTCATTCGCTTTGTTCGATTTACACAAACAAGAATTCTTAACAATCAGGTGTTCTCTTCACAAGTTTCATGACTTGGTGAAGTGGGAGCTTGATCTTGTGATGCCTCGACGTAGATCATCTTCGGCACGAAGCCGACGACCTAGCCCGCCCATTTCTCCGACGAAGCCGACGCAAGAGTCTGGGATCCAATTTGGACAGCGGAGGGACATCATTGCGGAGCTATGGAGGTGGAGCACCGGATCTACAAAGGTTGTATTTTCGATCACTTAGTTAAGTTGTTAACTAGTTGCATCGCATAGCCTAAAATTCTAGTTAACGATCCGTATTAGGGTTTCTCGGCACCCGTAAAATTTGAAATTGGCATGGTTGATGCCATGTGAGACCTCATTAGTGTGCCTAGGAACCCTACACGCACCCACACCGTGATCGCCCCATCGCCGTCGCTGCCATCACCAGCATCACAGTCGCCTCCTCATCTCCACCTTCGACCACCATCCATCGAGCTCCTCCTCAAAATCCAACCCATACCCATCGCCGGCGTCGCTGCCCCTGGGCTCACCCCCAGCCGATCTCCCCTGCACCCATTAACTGACCCCTGCACTCCGATTTTCCCTCACTCGATTCCCTCGTCGACGGCAGCCACCATCATCCCCGAGCACCCTCACCTGCACCCCCTCACCAGAACCCATCGCATCTCGTCGACACCCGAGCTGACCCCCGCCTCACCGCAGTTCAACCACGCCGTCACCTCATCATCATCGTCGTCGTCGTCATCGTCATCTCTCTCTCACACTCTCTCCCTCTCTGCTTACCCTCTCTCTCTCTGCCTACCCTCTCTCCCCTGCTTCTCTCCCTCTATTCTCTCTCATCTCCCTCTCTACTCGTCTCTCACTCTCTATTTCTCTGTCTCTCCCCTCTCTCCCAACCTCTCCAGTTCTCTCTCTCTCTAATCTCTGTCTCTTCCTCACTCAATCTCTCTCAGCTCTCTCTCTCTCTCACTCTATTTCTCTCTAACTCTATTTCACTCTCTCTCTTCCACTACTCTCTCTCTCTCTCTTGATCCCTCTTATCACCCAACCCACTGTAGCCCCACCATCAGGAGCTGCGACCACCACAGACACCCCGACGACGCCCCGAGCCCCCACTGGCCGAGAACAGACCCGAGCTCACTCGGAGCCGTAGCCGTCGCGGTGCTAGCTCATCGCGCGCCCGTACTGTACCTCGCTGCCGTGCACCTCCAGGCAAGTATTTTACTTGCTTACATGCTATATACTCGAGTTACAAACTTAGACTACTTAGATTATCACATTACAATGTTAGATCGATTAGGCGTCATAACTGTTCGGTGTGTGTTCCCAATGAAAATACCCATCAAATTTGATGGAACTAAATGGTGTAGTTTGGCCCGTATGGCTTTGAACCTAGTGTGTGAATTTTGTTGGATAATGTAATCGATAACGACTAAAACAACTACCCCCAAGTTTAACCGTAAAACTGGAATTTTCTTGTACCTGAAAACTATTAAAATCACCATAAATTATATACATACTGGAATGATGCGCTCGAGGGCTCAAATCGAAGCCGACTTGACGAAATTTAACCCTATGCAAGTTTAGGATAGTTTCTGTACTTAAATGGTGTCGATATTTGGATCGGAGTGCGACTCTGGACGGCCGTCCAGAGCGACTCCAATCGTTACTTACTGTTCTGTAATGAAAACCACCCTGTTTCCTAAACTCGTAGATTGCGGAACTCCTCTATTTATTATATATAAATCTGTTAGCTAGACAACACAATTGAATTCATTCTGTTTCGTTACCGTTTGTTATTTATTCTGTAATTTAAAAGATCGGGACGCATAACAGTCCCAACAGAATCAGAACTGACATATTAGTGTTAAACAGTGTATAACTCCTGACGTACAGATGCGATTGACGATCCGTCTATTGCGTTGAAAACCTTACTGAAAACCCTAGAATTCATATGCTATAGCGTCGCTAAAATCTGATCCCAACTGGGATTAAAATGCGTTGCGAAACGGATTTCTGATTCTGAAACCGGATTTCCAGCCGTGAACGCTTAAAATGAAATGGTTATAACTAGTGATCCTGGAACCCGATTGGCATGAAACTAAATTCGATGGATAAATAACTGAACATACTAATTATTACCTGTTCATCGTCTCACTAAATTGTAACCGTATGATTTATGATAAATTATGCAAGTGGTAGATTATTGATTCAGGACATCCTAAACATGCTTTATATATTATTTATGCATCATATCATACACGTGTCATTGCATTGATAACCTAGTGATAACGTGCATTTACCCAGTGTTAGATTTTAGAGATGATTGTGGCAAGTACGTCAGTGTTCGTGTATAAGTGATTAAGTGAAAGTGATACGTACTTGTACACAATCAGTGAACCTTACTATTCTACTGCATTGTCGACGTCTGTGGGATGCGTGTACGTGTGACTATAAGTGGTATGGGACACTTATGGAAGCTCTTGCATGGGTGTCACGGATAAGGCACCAGACACTGCCATTTATCTTAGGTATTAGTCGGGATGTGCTTGATGGAGGTCCTGCCTCCAGTTCTCGCGCAGACTTATCACAGACCGATTGGTATTTAGGGTTATGGTTGGCGTTTGATGTAGACCATGGGGTGTGGGGTAGTTTAAGTGTGAGCTCAACAGAATCTCGAGAGTCCCATGCCGGCTTATATATTTAGGGAGATATATGGAGATTTACAAGGTATGTGATTATCACCGTGATATACATGTTGGGCCCGTGGTCCCTTGCCCTTGGGTTCTACCCTTGGGTGGAGGACACTCGCGAGTGGTTGACTCTCACACTTGGACTGACGATAGGCTTAGTGACCTATACAGTGAGACTTAGAGACTGATAGGGATACTGGCATTGATATATCTTACTTACTGTGTTGACATACGTGGCATATCGTTCTACTGCTTTTACTGTTCCGCTGCATTGATTACTGTGTGTTCATACCTATACCATTCTGATTTACTGCTACATATATCTGTTATCACTGTTAGAATTGTCATATGATTTTATATATTATATTACTATTGTGTCGCTCTAACGACCTGAGTATGCATGCTCAGTGTGAGGAGAAGATTTAGCCTGGACCAGAACTAGACGTGTATCACGGACACCTCGACTTGCTATTCAGAGTTACATTCGTTTGTTTTCCCCCTCAGGTCAGTTCTTTACATTGTTACATTCAATTACTGTATTTCTCATTACCTGCGCATCATTTACTGGTTACCATGAAAAACTAGAAGCCGAAGTGTGACTACGGCAGGACCTTTCCTTGACCGTAGGAGCATGGCTGGCCTTGTCTACCCCTCGTATTTCGTATTTTGGGAAGCGGGGCGTGACAGCCTTGCTCTTCATAGATCTTTGATCTAAAGAAAATCCTTTTTATGGTTTTATTAACAGAGCTTTGTTCTCTTGGAATCACAAATCTAAAAGGATCTTGCTTATGATTTCTTAATCCATTAATGAAGCTTTGCTCCTTTCAGATCATATAGAAGAACTCTTAAGAGTTTGTTCATGGATCTTGAAGATCAAATTGAAATTTTATTTTTTGATGGATTATTCCATCATCTTCTCAGAGCAAGGCTCTTAGGATTTTCTTGAGGAATTTTATTCCTTCATCATTAGACTTTGACAGATGTTTGTCTAGTGAAGAGCGATGCTCTCAATGGGAGTTTTACTCCTCTGCCCGAGGGATTTCTCATTTAATGAGAATTTCTTGAGGATTTCCTCATTACTAATCTTTTAATGATGTTTTTTTCAGGCATTATGGCTGTTCATTTATATAGTCTGAACGAGTTTATCTCTTATGAGGATATTCGCGTACAGGGTCGTCGCCATAACCAAGAGTTTACAGATGTCTAATGTGCAGAGATTATGGCTCGTCTATACGCACACAACGGTCGACTGCTTCCTCGTCGCTCCGCTCTTTTGAAGATCGTAGTGGGAGCAATTTGGGGAGCACTTCCTGGGTTTTACGAAGCCATGCCGCTGAATGCGCTGGATGATGCTGAAAACAAGGTGCACTCGGTGTATCTGTCTGGCCTGATCTCAAAGAAGCGTCAAGATAACCTCATTGATATTCTGCATCAAACTTTCCAGCAGACGACGATAATCGCTTCTTATCAAAGGGTGGAGGGCATTGGCGAGGATCTTGACACCCGCGATCGCGAGAGGATGCACACGAAAATGGTCAGAAAGGACAGAAAGATTCTAGACGGCCTTACTTTCGAATTTCTCAATCCATGCCCTGGATCTGAGGTTTTACCATTGTAAACATCTCGATGCATCTTTTGTTTATTGTCTTTATTAATGTAAGAATTTTCCGAAGTATGAATGACAAATCTTTCACTTCCCTTCCTTTATTTTCTGCTTCGTTGTTGGCATATTACTTTAGTAAGCGTAGCCTGTAGATAATAGAGAGCATTACGTCTTGAATAATTCGAAAAGTAGTGATGGCTTAGGAAACAGGTTCAAATCTGCTGCCTAAGGCTTTTCAACTTCATGAGCCGTGAAGGTCTCATAAAGACTTTTCTCCCTACGAGTCGAGAGGATCTCGTAGGTGTATTTTCTCCTTAGGAATCGTGAGGATTCCTAAGTGCGTTTTCTCTTATAAGTCGTAAGGATCTTACAAGAGAGTTTTCTTCCTTACGGGTCGAGAGGACCCGTATGTGATTGATGGGGTTGACATTATCCGCATTTCACGGAGTCAGGGGTTGCTCCGGGCATTTCCCACGGGGTCGAGATTGACTCTAGCCGTGTTCCAGGGGACCAGGATTTGCTCTGGATGCTTCACACGGGATTAGAAGTGACATTAGTCGTGTTCTACGTGACCAGGAATTTGCTCTGGATGCTTCCCACGGGGTCGGTTTGACATAGCCGTGTTCTGCGAGGACCAGGCTCCGCTCTGGATGCTTCCCACGGGGTCAGAATTGACATAGCCGTGTTCTGCGAGGACCAGAATCGGCTCTGGACGTTTCCCACGGGGTCAGGATTGATATAGGCTGTGTTCCACGTGACCAGGAATTTGCTCTGGATGTTTCCCACGGGGTTGGTTTGACATAGCCGTGTTCTGCGAGGACCAGACTCCAATCTAGATGTTTCCCACAGGGTTAGGATTGACATAGGTCGTGTTCCACGTGACCAGGAATTTGCACTGGATGCTTCCCACGGGGTCTGATTGACATAGCCGTGTTCTGCGAGGACCAGGCTCCGCTCTGGACATTTCCCACGGGGTCAGGATTGACATAGGCCATGTTTTACGTGACCAGGAATTTTCTCTAGATGCTTCCCACGGGGTCTGTTTGACATAGCCGTGTTCTGCGAGGACCAGGATCCGCTCTGGACGTTTCCCACGGGGTCAGGATTGACATAGGCCGTGTTCCATATGACCAGGAATTTGCTCTGGATGCTTCCCACGGGGTCGGTTTGATATAGCCGTGTTCTGCGAGGACCAGGCCCCGCTCTGGATGTTTCCCATGGGGTCAGGATTGACATAGGCCGTGTTCCACGTGACCAGGAATTAGCTCTGGATGCTTCCCATGGGGTTTGATTGACATAGTCGTGTTCTGCAAGGACCAGGCTCCGCTCTGGACGTTTCCCACGGGGTTAGATCGATATAGGCCGTGTTCCACGTGACCAGGAATTTGCTCTGGACTCTTCCTACGGGATCAGTTTGACATAGCCGTGTTCTTGGAGGACCAGGATCCTCTGTAGACGTTTCCCACGGGGACAGGACCGACTTAGGTCGTGTTCCACGTTACCAGAAATTTGCTCTGGATGCTTTCCACGGGGTCGGTTTGACATAGCTGTGTTCTGTGAGGACCAGGATCCGCTCTGGACGTTTCCCACGGGGTCAGGATTGACATAGGCCGTGTTCCACATGACCAGGATTTGCTCTGGATGCTTCCCACGGGGTCAGGATTGACATAGCCATGTTCTGCGAGGACCAGGCTCCACTCTGGACGTTTCCCACGGGGTCAGGATTGACATAGGCTGTGTTCCACGTGACCAGGAATTTGCTCTGGATGCTTCCCACGGGGTCGGTTTGACATAGCCGTGTTCTATGAGAACCAGACTCCGCTCTGGACGTTTCCCACGGGTCAGGATTGACATAGGCCGTGTTCCACATGACCAGGAATTTGCTCTGGATGCTTCCCACGGGGTCGGTTTGACATAGCCGTGTTCTGCGAGGACCAGGATCCGCTCTGGACGTTTCCCACGGGGTCAGGATTGACCTAGGTCGTGTTCCACGTGACCAGGAATTTGCTCTGAATGCTTCCCACGGGGTCAAGATTGACATAGCCGTGTTCTACGAGGACCAGGCTCCGCTCTGGACGTTTCCCACGGGGTCAGGATTGACATGGGCCGTGTTCTACGTGACCAGGAATTTGCTCTGGATGCTTCCCACTGGGTCAGGATTGACATAGGCCGTGTTCTGCGAGGACCAGGATCCGCTCTGGACGTTTCCCACAAGGTCAGGAATTACATAGGCCGTGTTCCACGTGACCAGGAATTTGCTCTGGATGCTTCCCCCGGGGTCGGTTGACATAGCCGTGTTCTGCGAGGACCAAGCTCCGCTCTGGACGTTTCCCACGGGGTCAGGATTAACATAGGTCGTGTTCCACATGACCAGGAATTTGCTCTGGATGCTTCCCACGGGGTCAGGATTGACATAGGCCGTGTTCCCTGTGACCAGAAATTTGCTCTGGATGCTTCCCACGGGGTCTGATTAACATAGCCATGTTCTGCGAGGACCAAGCTCCGCTCTGGACGTTTCCCACGGGGTCAGGATTGACATAGGCCGTGTTCCACATGACCAGGAAAGGTTGACTCTCGGTTGTTTGTGTATCGTCGAGTCATGGAACTGGGAATTTTGCTGCATCTCTAATTTGTTGATATCGTGTCTGTTGAAATGAGACAGATATTGAGATGATCTCCAGGCTGTCTGTGAACCATTGAGATTTGGCTTCTTCTTCTGATGGAGCCTGGGGAGGGAAGGTGTGATTCTTTCTTTGTTTGCGCCCCTGGATTGTATAAAGGGATTGATGTGATATCACCTGTAGAGCAAAAGTTTCATTCTTTCAACAAAAAAAATTATTTCTTTCCGCGATGCTCTATCATTTCAGCTTTTATATCACGAAGATCGCGATTGCCCAATCATTTCGGCTATTTTTCACGGTGCCCAATCATTTCGGCTATTTGTTTTATTTTTACTCGCTGCTTTTTATTGCGAGTTTCCCAATCATTTCGGCTATTTTTGTATGCATACATTTTTACTTGCTGATTTTGTTGTAAGTTTCCCCATCATTTCGACTATTTTTGTATGCATACGTGGCTCGCTGGCTTTTTACTGCATGCTTGGAATTAGACACCGATTTCGGCATCAGCACCGCTACAGCTGGGATATTGCTAGGAGCGAATCATCATTTGCCTCTGTCGATGTCGAACAAAGGTGGCTTAGCGAACAGGGTTAGGATCCTGTCGACTAAGGCTTTTGACTTCATAAGCCGTAAGGGTCTCATAAAGGTATTTCTCCCTGCAAGTCGTAAGGATCTCGTAGGTGCGTTTTCTCCTTAGGAATCGTGAGGACTCCTAAGTGTATGGCTTCTCGTAAGTCGTAAGGATCTTATAAGAGGGATTTCTCCTTATAAGTCGAGAGGACTTACAAGGGATGTTCACTGTGCAAACATATCCCTAGTCACGGATGGGACTTTGTTAGGGAAATGTTTATTCGCGCCCGTGGATTGTATACAAGGGTCAATATTGAACCATTTGTAGGGCAATATTGGAGGTTGTGATGGCTGCCTAAGAACAGGTTTAGATCCCTGTAGCTTAAGACTTTTGAATCCTATGAGCCGTGATGGTCTCATAGGAGGGTTCTCCTTACGAGTCGTGAGGATCTCGCAAGTGTAATTTCTCCTTAGGTATCGTGGGGATCCCTAAGTGTGTTGCTCCCTTATGAGTCGTAAGGATCACACGCAGATGTTTTCTCCTCACAAGGTCGAGAGGACCTTGCAAGTGTCTTTTAACGAGGTTGCGTCCTTTCTGGTTTTCACAAAACTCGCCGATAGCCCTGCTGTTTTTACTCACGGAGCCCTTTCGGGTTTTCATCCGTGCCTATTTTGCTTATGGACATACCGTTTTTTTCTTTTTTTTCTTTTTTTTTAATTTTTGTGTCAGCCTTAGGATGCTGCGGTCCGTAGTAGTTTACCGACGTCTCGGTCAACAGCCAGTTTTAGGACATAGTGGTCCATTGTTAGTTTAAGGACATTTCGGTCCAACGCTAGTTTTAGGACATAGTGGTCCATCGTTAGTTTAAGGACATTTCAGTTCGTTGTTAGTTTTAGAATATTTCGGTCCGTTGTTAGTTTTAGGACATTTCGGTTCGAGAAAAGGAAGCCGGCTACTACTTGCTGAGTTTAGGCTTAGGAAGATAGCGAGCGGATATAGGCGTCGTCGTCTATCGTTGACCTAGGCCATGACTCGTCAGGCGTAGTATTTTTTTAGGAAGCGACCATTTATTGGCCTGAAAGGTCTTTCACCATGCATGTCCATGAGTAGATATGCTCCACCCTGGTAAACTTTGTCTATGATAGTTCGGCTCGAATTTCCCCCTCTTAACACGATTGGGGATCATAGGTCTTTTGACCCCTAACACGAGTTCGCCTTGGCGGAATGTTCTCATCCTAGTCAATCTCTCATATTAGCGCATCATCTTTGCTTTATAAGCCTCCAGATTTTGTTGCGCTATGAGCCGGGTTTCATCAAGGGCATCGAGCTCCTCAAGCCGAAGGTGAGCATTTTCTTCGTCTGTTAGCTCGTAGTGAATGGCCACTCGTAGAGAGGGTAACTCTATCTCGAGAGGGAGTACCACTTCTGTGTCGAATACCAAAGCATACGGCGTGGTGTTTGTGGCCGTTTTGAACGTAGTTCGATACGCCCAGAGAGCTTCATGCAGTCTCTCATACCAGTCCTTCTTATTTCGAGACACCGTCCTTTTCATGATCTTCGTCAAGGTCTTGTTGAAAGCCTCAGCAAGACCGTTAGCTCGAGAATTATAGACTGAAGAGTATCTCCAGTCTATGTTATGCTGTTGTGCGAAGCGGCTGATCTTGTGGCTTCTGTAGGCTGGCCCGTTATTGGAGATGATCCGTCGCGGAGTTCCAAACAGATAAATGACATGCATCTTGAAGAAATGGAGTATATTTTTCGTCTTCACTTCCCTCAGCGGTACTGCTTCTGCCCATTTGGAGAAGTAATCAGTTGTCGCCAAAATGAACCGATGTCCTCTGGACGATGCTGGTTCGATAGGCCCGATTATTTCGGTTTCCCACATTTCGAACGGCCAGCTAGCCATCGTTGGATGCTGATGGATAAAGTCCCCGTGAATCTTGCACGAGTGACATTGCTTCGCGTATTCGAGGCAGTCCTGGATCATCGTGGGCTAATAGTAGCCCATCCTTTTGATCTTCAGCTTCATCTTCGGGCCAGCTTGGTAAGAACCGCAGAGTCCATCGTGAGTTTCTTGGATGACTCTCTTTGCCTCTTCAGGTCCAAGGCATCTTAGCCATAGAGAATCGAATGACCTTTTATACTGAGTATCATTGACGAAGGGAAACGATAGAGCTCGTTTCATGAGCTGATGTTTTGAGAACGCATCTTCAGGTGTTCGACGGGATTTGAAGTAATTTATAAAGACTTCTCTCCAATCCTTAGCCTTTTCCTGGTATTTTATTTGCAGAGTCGTTTGCTCGGTCGCTCCCTTTTCTTCGGACAACTCCGGAGATATTTCTGCCGGTGCAAGAACCCGACGGCTTTGCACGACGATCCTCACGTCATCGAGCTTCTCGTCAGCCAATTCCTTAGCAAGCTTGGCTAATACATCCACTTTGCTATTTTCCGCACGCAGTATGCTTTCCAAGGTGTAGGAAGGAATTTGAGTCAGCAGTTGTTATACTCTCTCGCCGTACTTCATTAACTCTGGCTTGCACGTTTGATAGTCGCCGTTTACTTGACTAACGACCAGTTGGGAGTATCCGTATATGAGGAGGTTTTCAATTCCCATGTCGATAGCGATCTCGAGACCTGCTATCAAAGCTTCGTACTCGGCTTCATTATTCGTTCTCGGCTCTGTTAAGGAGAAGGCAAAGCGCATTATCCCTCCTTATGGAGTCACGAAGATGAAGCCTATCCCTGATTTGATTATGGGAGTGCTTTGTTTGCGCTTCTTCATGGAAGATGCTCCATCGAAATAGAGTTCCCACCGAGCATCATTCTCTCTTCTTTCACCATCGATCGTGTCAAATGCGTGCTTATCGGACAATTCGCAGTTCAAAGGAGAATCGGCGGGTATCGGATGCTCAACGAGGAAGTCGGCGATAGCTTGGCCTTTCACTGCCTTGAGGGGTCGATATGTCACCGAGAATTCCATCAAGAGCAGGGCCCATTTAGCGAGTCGCCCCGTTAATATAGTTTTTGACATCAAATACTTGAGAGGATCCACCTTTGATATGAGATGGACCTCATGTGCCAACGCATAGTGTCTGAGTTTTGTTATCGCGAAGATCAATGCCAGGCAGTGTTTTTCGATGGGAGAATAATTGCTTTCTGCCCCCAGTAGAACTCGACTCAAATAGTATAGGGCTCTCTCCTTCCCTTGGTCGTTTTCTTGTGCCCATAATGTGCCTAGAGAACCCTTAAGGGCTGTTGTATACAGAATGAGAGGTTTTCCTTTGATTGGAGCAGTCAGCACCGGAGGATTCTGCAGGCATTGCTTGATTTCGTCTGGTGCGCTTAGGCATTTGCGATCCCAGGCGAAAGGGGTTCCCTTCTTCATCAGGTGACTGTAGGGACGGCATTTGCCAGAAAGATTAGCTATGAATCACCGGATATATGCGAGCTTTCCTTGGAGAGACCGCAGCTGCTTGAGTGTTCTTGGCGGAGCCATTTCCATGATCGCCTTAATCTTCGACGGGTCTATCTCGATACCTCGGTATCGGACAACGAATCCCAGGAACTTGCCTGAGGAAACTCCGAACGCGTATTTGAGAGGGTTCATCTTCAAGTTGTATTTCTGAAGGCGCTGAAACACGATCTTCAGATGCTCTAAATGTTCCTCGTATGATTTGCTTTTAACTACGAGGTCGTCGATATAGCATTCGACGATTTCAAGTACGAGGTCATCGAAAATCTTCGTCATGGCCCTCTGATAGGTGGCACTGGTGTTCTTTAGACCGAAAGGCATTACCTTGTAGCAGAATATGCCCAAAGGGGTCCGGAAAGCGGTATGCTTCTGGTCCTCGGGATGCATCTTTATCTGATTGTATCCTGATGAGCCGTCCATGAAGGAGAAAACTTCGTGAGTGGATGTATTATCTATCATCAGCTCAGTGACTGGTACTGGGAAGTCGTCCTTCGGGCAGGCTTTATTGAGATCCCGAAAGTCCACATATATGTGTACCGTCCCATTTTTCTTCATCACTGGGACGATGTTGGCGTTCCAGTCAGGATACTGAACTTCCTGGATGAAGCCAGAGTCGATTGGCTTCTTGACCTCGGCGTTGATGCTCATCTCAAGCTCGAGCCGCATTCTTCTCGGTGCTTGTTTGACCGGCTTAACGTCCGGGGATATTGCCAATTTATGGACAGCAATCTCTGGATCTAATCCTGGCATCTCGGAATAGTTCTATGCAAAACAATCTTTATGCTGCATGGGCACGTCCTTTAGCGTAGCCACCCTTTCTTCAGATAACAGCTCACTGACGAATGCCGGCTGCGGGTCACTTGCCGTCCCCAAATCAATTTTCTTAAGGTTATCAGCAGTAGTATGTATCCCATCTTCCAGCTCTTTCGACACCGGTGGAAACTCTAAGATTACCTCGTTGTCATCGTTTTCGAAGCACCACGGGAGGTCATCCATATTCTCGGGCTCTTTTTCTGACAGCGTTATTACATAGCAGGTACGAGATCGCTTCTAAGACCGATGTTGATCTGGATCTACTCTCGCTGCATGCGTGGCTTTTGGTCCATGCTTCTGCGGCGGAGTTACCCTTCAGCTGTTGGATAGAGTGAACCTGCCTTGCTGATACTGGTCTTCTACCCAGTATTTGAATGTGAAGCAGTTTTCGAGAGGATGTCCTATTGCCCGATGGTAGGAGCAATAGTCCGGGTGAGAGACTCCGCCTGCTTATTCGGGGTGCTTGGACTCCGGGAGGGTAATCATTTGATATTTTACAGTGAGATCAAGTATCTTCCTTGTCTTGTCTTGGGAGAAAGAATACGCTCCGACCCATCTTCTTTACAAGAGACGAATCCTGGTTGCTCGATTCTCGATTGCGTGGCTTCTTGGTCCCGCTTTGTCGCTATCGAACGCCTTTCCCTCTCTTTGATTTATTTTTGCCTCTGCGTCGGGCCTTTTGTATGACGGGTTGACAAGGAGGAGCATTTTCATTTTTTGCAGCCTGTTGAAGGAGACGTTGCGTTCTGACTTTCTCGTAAATGGCCATTTCGCGACTATGGTCGTCTCGAACCTTTTGACCCGCTTCCCTTATAAGCTTGTCCATTTGTTCTTCGAGCGACGGGCTTGGTATTTTCACGACGGGAGCTCGTTTTGGTTCAGGGTTAGTATCTTCCCACAGAGCATCTCCTTCTTCATCGAAGTCATGTATGACACAGCAGTCACGGAATAGCTCCCGTTTCTTGGATTGCATATATCCAAGCCCGATCGTTTCCATTCTTCCGCTGGGCAACTTCCGCTGAGTTCCGGGGACGTTCCAGATCGTGTTGTAGAACCGAGCTTTTCGAGCGGTCTGTTTGAAAGGTACACCTTGGCGCCTCAACAGTCTTTTTACTCCGCCTGTGTAATATCTGGGCAGACGGATGGGCTGGAGCCTGTCAAGCGTAAAACCGGCGCCTGCCAGATTTCTTTCTCTACTTTGGTTTCCCCGGATCGGTAGAATAAGATCGCCTTTTCACCCTTTTGCCTGGGAGGGACGTAGAATGTCTGCAGTTCCTGCACACTATAGGCATTAAGTGCATCGAGCTCTTTGTAATGCTCCCGCGGAACCATGGCGATTTGAAAACTTTGATCATCATCAGCAAAGGCTTGAATTGATGGCCGAGCAGAAAATACGGCATTGACTTCAACTTCCGAGTCGCTACCGAAGATCAGCATAGGGGTGGACGGTCCCGGCTTGTTGCATTAGGGCGGCCCTGAATAAACTATTTCTTCTTCCTCCTCGGTATCACTCCCGAAGACTGGAATAGTGATGATAACTTTGTTCTTGTCCTCCGATTTGCAACATCTTTCTGTGTCTTCGAAATCTGGTAAGAAGTATTTTGCATCTTTGTACTTTCGGACTTCATTCACAGAGAATGGGTTTAACTCCCCTGTTACGGTGTACTCGAGACCATCCTTGAAGTACTTCATACACTGATGTTGTGTAGAAGGGATAATGTTGTACTCGTGTAACCAAGGCCTGCCGAGCAAAGCATTGTAGCATGTCTTGGCGTCAATGACATGAAACTTGATGTCCGTGACAAGCAGCCTAAAGCGTAACGTCAATACCACAGACCCAAGCGTCCGTGATGACTGGGAGTCAAATCCGGAGATGGTGATTTTATCACGAGCGAGGTGTTGAACGCTCATGCAGATTTCCTTCAACACTCTCACGATGAGGAGATTGACGGAAGACCCATTGTCAACCAGGATTTTGCCTATCTTGATATCATGACAGTACCCGAAGACATACAGGGGACGATTATGCTCGCACATCCCGAGGAAGAGGTCTTCATCGCCGAAGGTGATATCGGCTGTGTGCACTTCTTCCAGCTCGTCCTTCATCTTTTCTTCGGCGAGAAAAGCTTGGAACTGTTCGGGCTCTTGTAACGCCTTGATTAGAGAATCTCTTACTTCTTTTGAAAGAAGAAGGGCTTCGAGAATGCTGAGCTACGAGAGTAGCTTTCTCAAGTGTGCCAGAACGTTGTAGTCCACCTTACTTTTCTTTGGCGGGTCCTTGGCTGTCAGCTCCTCGACGACTCGATCATCGAGGGCGATATCCTCAGGAACCTTTTCTTTCCCCTTATCCTTTTTATTGGATCCCTTGTTTGCAGGTCCTAGATTCTTTTCAGGCAGTGTGCGATTGCGCAGCTAGATGTTCTCGCAGTTCTTCGGATTCTTTGAAGAGAGGGTCATGAATCATTTCTTCGTCAGAGTCGCTCCCGAAAGTGAGGACTTGCGATCCCTCATAGTCAACCATATGGCAGTTGCCGGCAGTTCTTTTGCGCTCCTCGGTCGTATTTCTTTGTTCCCGACGAGCTTTATATTTCATCCGCTTGAAATGTTGTCGGTGGGCAACATATCCCTGCCACCATCTTTTAAAAGTGTTGCACTCTTCGGTGAGGTGCGCAATCCTTCGATGATATAGACAGTAGTTAGGATGTATATCCGCTTCATTAGGAGTGTTTCCTTCGGAGGGTGGTAGCTTCATTCCCATCGATATGGCTTTGGCGAACCTCTTCCTCGTCTTGAACCTGCTTTTATTTGCGGCGGATGTACTTTGATCTGCTGGGAGTACTTTGACCCTTTCGTCCAGTCGCCGGCGTTTGGCCTTTTCAAATACGGCCATCCCGCGCTCTCGATCATCTTTGCTTTTAAGAAGAGCTTCGTTCAAGAATGCATCGATCATTTCGTCTGATGGCCCTAGAAGTTCCGGCTCAGGATCTGCCCCCAGTTTCTCTGCGTAAGGAGCTTCTTCATCATTTATCGACGAGTGAGAGATCACATGGAAACTTGCCACATAATCTTCAGATTCATCCGATAAGTCTTCTCCATTGTCATCGCTTCCGTTCTCAAGGACGTGGCTGAGAAATTCTTGGAGTGTGACTGGGGTCCGTGCCTTCTAGTTATATTCTTCCAGCACGTCAATCTGTTTTTGTAGGTCCGTGCGCTTGTCACCGTACTTCACGGGCTTTTTAGTTTTCTTCTTCTTCTTCGAAGACTTTAACGGCTGGGTGTAGGCGCTTTGACTATCACCACCAGTTTTTGGAGCTGGGCACGGTTTTAGCATTCCCTCGATGATCTTGGGTTCCAGTGGATTCCTCCACCTGATTGCCGGGCATGTTTGGAGATCCTTCAGCATTCTTTTAGTTTTGATTGAAAGAGCGACCTCCCATGGAGCTTCTTCTATGAAAGAGCATGATGCCCCCGGTGTGTCTGTCTTCTTGGGGGCGTGTGGCTGTGGTGGGTTCACCTTCTAATTCTCGGACAAGGCAAATTTTCCCTGTTGGTATTGATCTTCGATCCAGCCTTTGAAGATGAAGCAATCTTCAATTGGATGGCTTACCGTTTGATGGTAGGGGCAATAATTGGGACTATTAGCCTTGCCGGGCTGCAACGGTCGTTTTGGATTCGGTAAATTGATGAGCCTGTTGCGCACCGCTAGCTCGAACAATCTCTTCGTTTTGTCCCGGGGAAACGAATAAGGGCGCTTCATCTTCTCATTATAGAATTGCCGCCTCTCGTCTAGGCGATCAGTTAGTTTTGGGCCACTGGGCTGCTGTTGAGTATTCACGACGAAGGTCGCCTTCCCTTTACCCTTTTCGTTCCGCGGCTCCGGCTTTGAAGGAGACGGTCTATGACCCATCTGGTCTATTTGGGCCAGTTTGTCGATCAAGGCCTAGAACGTGGTCGGCTTGAAGAACATCATGAATTGGGAAATGGTCGCTTGAGGGTCAAGAGTGCCCACGAACATGCCCACTGCCGGTGCTTCTTCGATGCGCTGCTCACATTTCGACCACAAATTTCGCCACCGTATTGCGTATTGTACCCAAGTTTCACCTGGCTTCACCCTGGCGTTAATTAATGCGGTAATCGGGGTACGCTCGCTAGCGCTCGCGAATCTCTGCGTAAACAGTAGTTCCATCTCCGCAAATGTCTTGACAGAGTGGTTTGGAAGTTCAGAATACCACTCGAATGCTGTTTCCGACAAGCTACCAACAAACTGGCGGAGCAGAAGTTTATCGTCACCCCCGGTGTTGCCGCACAAGGCTCTGAATTGAGCGACATGCTGATATGGATTCCCCGTCCCTTTATATACATAGAATTTAGGGATCGTATATCCCGGCGGGTATCTTATTTGGTCATACCGGCCTGGATAGGGCCGTCCAGTCTTAACAATTTGCCCAGCTGCTTCGTTCGCCTGGTGAGCTCGTATTTGCTAAGCGATGTAATCATCCTGGACGGCTTTGGAGATGTTCTCCTCTTTGGCTGCTGAAAGAGCCGGAGGAGGGTTCGATGTCTCCTCTCTGTCGTCTTCAATGATAATCGAGGGTCTTCAGTTGGTGGTTCCAGCTGTAACATCATCCCGGCCATGTCTTGGAACAAAAGAGCCATTCGTTTTATATTGGCTGCCTGCTCCGCAGCCTCTTTTTCTTTCCTCTCGAGATTTCTTAGGAGGAACTCGGTATCAGTTTCTTATTTTCGACGCTGCTCCGAGGTCTCTGGGTTTTCTTTTGGCCCAGTGAGTGCGGCCATTGCAGTCAGCATCTCCTGAAGTTTCTGCTGCTGCTGTTCCTGAGCCTTCGTTATCGATCGGGTAAGCGGTCGATGATCTGTAAAAGCACGACTTTCTTCTTTTCCGGAAGCCATATAAACGGTATGTGTCACCATGTCCCCAGACTTGGAGCGTTTGGATTCAGCCTCCTTGCGGTTCGCCACGGCCACAGGGGATTTCTGCGACCTCCTTCTCTTTTGAGCGGTTGACGTTGAGGGAGCTGTTGCAGCGGGCACCCAGACGGCTGTCACCTTTGGTGGCTTAATAGGACGGTTTTCTCCTTGTCGAGGTTTAAGCTTCTTTGGCCGGCGAGAGTAGTCCTGGTCAATCACCGATTCCTGAACCTATCGCCAGACTTTATAAATTTTGGAGGACAGCCGCTGAGGGGGCTGCTCCGGCTTCTTTTCTGTAGTAATCACCATAGGTGGAGGAGATCTCTTCAGCACGGCAGTCGGAGAGTTGTTGCAAACCCTCCTAAGCGGTTTAAAGCTGTTCCCAGTTGGAACAGCAGCATCGATTTCCACCACGGGGGCTGGTGGAGTCAATCCAGAAGGGGAGTTGCCCCCAGCATTCCTTACTCGGCGCCAGTGATGACGGCGAGCATGTCGTGCGGATGGAGTTGGTTCAGTTATAGAGATGGCTTCGTCATGCCCCCTATCTTAACGGAGGGTTGTCGTCGGTGTCAGCCTTTTAAAGACTAACGTTCGCCGAGAAATAATGTCCAACCTATCGAATACAGACCTCTGGGCAGAGGTGACTTCGCCTGGAGCGGGAGCCGGAGTGGCCAACCTTGTGAAAACTGACTTCTTGTCTGGAGAAGCCTTTCCAATGATTTCGTCTGCTTGAGCCGGGATGCCTATCTGCTTTGGGATGGCTGCTTCAGGTATTGCGGACTTGTTGGCGTTCTGGCTCAGTCTGTTGAAAACTGAGGCATTGGACTTGGGCGACCCGCTGAGAGAGGCCGCGGTAGTGGTAAGTTAATCAAACACCGAATTCTTTGGGGCTTCTCGCGGTAGCATCGGGGCATTGAAGCTCATGGGTGGGATAATAGTCCCAAAGAAACAGCCCAGTGGTGGCCTGAGTTACTTGGTCCACCGGCATCGTAAACAGGGAGGCCACCTGGGGCCCGTAAGTTACACCTCCAGATGAGGCGGTACGGGAGTTGCAGTTGCAGTTGCAGCTGGAGCATTTTGTGCAGGTAGAAGCCATTGATCTTTCGTTTTCTGCACAGAGCAAGACACCAAATCTTAGTACCTCGAATCCAAGGACAACCATATCAAACCGCGATTCGTTAACGAACACGACACACGAAGTGTGGAGTGGAAAGAGGAAAAGGTCCTACCGGGCGTGCCAGAATCTATTCCCTGCCGAAAATACGGAGACGCGACCACGCGGGTCCGTCTTGCCTAAATTTCGAGGCAGATGCTAATTGGTGCTATCCGTCCACCTCTCCGAAAAGTTGATTTATGATACCATATATCGAAGGTTTAAACGGATGCGGCCGATATAGCAAACTTCGTCAGATTCCCCTCGTTGTGGGGTTTTTTGATTATGGGGACGCTCTTCCCTGCAGGCGTAAGCCCCTGCAGTTAATTACGCTACCGCATCGCGGTAACCACTTTCTCCTTCTCCAGATGGTCACTTCGTGTCCTGTGTGTTTGTTTTGTTTTTGGTTGCCCGTGGATTGTATACGGAGACTAATTTATATTGTCGCCCGTAGAGCGTGGATTAGTCCAAATCCGTATCTTCTTAGATTTGGGTTTGGGGGTTGGGTTTAAGAATACGTTAGTCTCATTTGGGACTAAGATCAACTTAAACGTATGTTAAGGATACGTCAGTCTAATTTTTAGACTAAGATCAACTTAACAGGATCGTTTAGATCCAACAAGAGAGCGATTGGGCTCTATTGTTTAGTTTAGGGACATTGCGGTCGATAATTAGTTTAGGGACATTACGGTCCAATGTTAGTTTAAGGACATCTCAGTCTAAGGTTAAGGACATCGTAGTCCGTGAGTTTAAAGACATCACAGTCAAGGTTAAGGACATCATAGTCCGTGAGTTTAAAGACCTCACAGTCAAGGTTAAGGACATCATAGTCCATTGGGTTAAGGACCCCACAGTCCATGAAATGTATGGTTGTCGGGACCCGTCACCTCTCTGAAGACGTCGAAGAATTACAACGTCAAATATCAGAGGAGTTCAGAGATGTACCCTTAAACCGATGTGGGTTGAGAGACCTGTAGTCCAATTGGGACTAAGATCTGTGATTTATGAGCATATGAACTCAATTAATCTGAATTGAGGACTTATGGCTAATTTGGGCTAAGTCCATTCAATTACAATGTTCAACATTTGTTTTTGGAGTTGTTAGATGTTTGTTTCAGCCCAATCCCTTTAAAAATGCTAAGCATTGGTTTGGTCTCTAACCATGCTTTGTCTTTAATTGAATATTGTGCATTAATCATAGCCCTAGGCTTACTCAAAGAACATTTTATGTTCTGTCCAAGCGCATATAAAAGTATGTGGTGCACTTGGCACTGGCGCCAGATATGAAGCGCTAATGCGCTTTGCGCTAAATGAAGAGCGCTGATGCGCTATAGTTGAAGCGTTGAGGCGTTTAGCACTGGTGCCATGTAATGAGCACAGAGCGCTTTTAATAATGCAGCGCACACGTGAGGAGCACGTGTCGCGCTTAGCGCTGAGCGCTAGCCAATGAGCGTAGTGCGCTGTGTTTGAAGCGCTATGGTATTGCAGCACTTTGCGCTAGATGAAGAGCACTGAGACACTTTTGAATTAGGAGCGCTAAGGCTCTTCTTAGGTTAACTTTGCGCTCTGCAGATTATCTGTTCTTTGATAAGAGACTTCGTCTCAAGATTCTAAGAACAAAGTTCTTAGTTCATAGGAAATATTTCAATCTCTTTTTTATGAAAGGCTTTGCCTTTATGAATCTGTGATCCTAAGAGAATTGAATAATTCTCCCCCCTTTATAATGAGATGTTCATAATCTCGTTTGTGAAAGACAACTTTGTCTTATAGATCTATGATCTGTGAAAGAAGTAAATACTTCTGTTTATATTGAGACGATTTCGTCTTTCTATTCTTTTTACCATGAAAAAGAATTGTCTTCTTTTGCCGAGTGCTTCTTCTTCTTCTTGAGATTTTCTCAAAGTTTATGGGGGTCATCTTTTTTAGATTTGAAGTCTGGGGGCCTTTATATTGGGCAAGATGGTTTGTTCAATCCGTTAAGGAGATCTTTTCTCCAATTGATTTGGGGAATTTCCTATCGTTGGATCTTTGATCCAAGGGCTTCTGGTTTACAGAAGATAATCTTCTTGCTTTTTTTACCAAGGTTGGGAAATCTTTCCATGCAGAAAATATTCTGTCTTTGGTAATTTTTATTTACCATTGGATCATTGATCCAATGGTGCTCTGATTTACAGAGCACAATTTTGTTGTTTGGAAAGATTTTGAGAAATCTTTCCTTAACAGAATTTAATTCTGGTTAATTAATGATTTATCATTATTATTAGATCTTTGATCTAACGGTGGGGAGTTTTTAGTTCCGGCGCTAGCGCTTATATGCTTTGCCCATGGCGCACTACTTAGAGCGCAGCGCTCTCAGCGCTAGCGCACACGTGCTTTGCACGTGATACGCTACTTGTAGCGCAACGCATCTAGCGCTAGCGCCTATGCACTTTGCACGGGGTGCGCTTGTTGTAGCGCAGCGCTTTTATAAAAGTGCAGCTTTAATTCAAATTTTGAATTCTGAACAGAGTTTTGCTCTTATTGGGGAAACAGTCCATTTTCCACGGGGTGAGGATTGACTTTAGCCGTGTTCCACGGGGTCAGGGGTTGACTTTAGCCATATGGAGTCCGGATTGACTTTAGCCATATGGGGTCAGGATTGACTTGAGCCATATGGGGTCAGGGGTTGACTTTGGCCATATGGGGTCAGGATTGACTTTCGGTTATCTGTGCACCGCCGAGTCCTGGAACTGGGAACTTTGCCACGGCTCCGCTTTGCTGACGTTACGTCTGCTGTAATGAGGCGAATGTTGAGATGGTCTCTAGATTGTCTATGAACCGTCGAGATTTGGAACTAGGGACTTTGCCATGGCTCTGAGCTTGATTGTCGCGTTTAAATCCTGCTGGAATGAGGAGGAACGCTGTTGTGGGTCTTTAGGCTGTAGATGTGGCTATCAAGACTTAGAACTATGGATTCTGCCGTGGCTCCGAGATTAATTGTCGCATTCGAATCCTGCTGGAATGAGGAGGAACGCTGTTGTGGGTCTCCAGGCTGTAAATGTGGCCGTCGAGACTTGGAACTAGGGACTCTGCTATGGCTCCATTTTGCTGACGTCGTATATTCCTGCAGAGACACTGATTTCTCTGCGGGTCGACGCGAATCGAGATGCTCTCATCAAGGACGCTGATTCCTTGAATCGAGGTTTTTGCCAAGGACGCTGATTTCCTCGGAGTTGAGACGAATCGAGAGACTCCAGCAAAGACACTGATTTCTCTGCGGGTCGACGCGAATCGAGATGCTCTCGTCAAGGACGATGATTTCCCTGAATCGAGGTTTTTGCCAAGGACGCTGATTTTCTCGGAGTTGAGACGAATCGAGATATTCCTGCAAAGACACTGATTTCTCTGCGGGTCAACGCGAATCGATATGCTCTCGTCAAGGACGCTGATTTCCCTGAATCGAGATTTTTGCCAAGGACACTGATTTTCTTGGAGTTGAGACGAATCGAAGTATTCCTGCAAAGACACTGATTTCTCTGCGGGTCGACACGAATCGAAATGTTCTCGTCAAGGACGTTTATTTTTATTGAATCGAGGTTTTTTCCAAGGACGCTGATTTCCTCGGATTGAAACGAATTGAGGTATTTCTGCAAAGACACTGATTTCTCTGCGGGTCGACGCGAATCGAGATGCTCTCGTCAAGGACGCTGATTTCCCTGAATCGAGGTATTTGCCAAGGACACTGATTTCCCTGGGGGTTGAGATGAATTGAGGTATTCCTACAAAGACACTGATTTCTCTGCGGGTCGACGCGAATGAGGTTCTTGCCAAGGACGCTGATTTCCCTAAGGTTGAGACGAATCGAGAGATTCCTGCAAAGGCGCTGATTTCCTTGCTGGTCAACGCGAATCGAGAGGTTCTCGTCAAGGACGCTGATTTCCCTGAATCGAGAGGTTTAGCCAAGGACACTGATTTTCCTGGGGTTGGTTGACTTGTTTCTGAGACGGAGTCATTGAATGATGTATTTCCGAGATGGGGTCATTAGCTGACGTGTTTCCGAGACGGGGTCATTTGCTGACGTATTTCCGAGACGGGGTCATTTGATGACTCTAGGTTGTCTGTGAACCGTAGAGTCTTAGAACTGGGGGCTTTGCCATGGCTCCGCTTGATTGTCGCGTCTGAATCCTGCTGGAGTGAGGAGGAACGCCGTTGTTGGTTTCTAGGTTGTAGAGGTGGCCGCCAAGATTTAGAACTAGGGGCTTTGCCATGGCTCCGCTTCGTTGCGACCCTGAGGTCGGTTTTTGACGTTGCGTCTGCATCCTGCTAGAGTTAAGAAGGAACACCGTGTTGATCTTTTGGGATGCTGATGTTGCCGTCGAGATTTTATTCTCCCTTTGACGAGGTCTGGTGGGGAAATGTGGTTCCCTTTTCGTTTATGCCTATGGATTGTATACAGGTGTCAGTATGAACTTACCTGCAGGGCAAAAGTTTCATTCTTTCATTTTTGTTTTATCTTTTTCTGCGATGCTCTATCATTTCAGCTTTTTATATCGCGAAAGTCGCGATTGCCCAATCATTTCGGTTATTTTTCGCAGTGCCCAATCATTTCAGCTATTTCTTCTTTTTACTCACTGCTTTTTATTGCGAGTTGCCCAATCATTTCTGCTATTTTGTATGCATAACTTTTACTTGCTGATTTTGTTGCAAGTTGCCCTATCATTTTGGCTATTTCATATGCATTTATGGCTCGCTGACTTTTCGCCGCGAGTATAGAACTTGGAATCTGATACCAATCTTAGCATCAATATCGCTGCGACTGGAACATTGTCAGTAGCGAATCATCACTTGCTGTGAAAGGACTTGGAATTTGTTACCGATTTAGGCATCAACATCACTACAACTGGGAGGTTGCCAGGAGCGAATCATTATTTGCCTTTGTCGATTCAAACAAAGGTGGCTTAGCAAACAGGGTTAGGATCCCGTCAACTAAGGCTTTTGACTTCATGAGCCGTAAGGGTCTCATAAAGGTGTTTCTCCCTACGAGTCGTGAGGATCTCATAGGTGTATGTTCTCCTTAGAAGTCGTGAGGACTTCTAAGTGGTGTTCTTTCTTATAAGTCGTAAGGATCTCATAAGAGTATTTTCTCCTTAAAAGTCGAGAGGACTTACAAGTGTCTGTTTACCAAGGAAATTTCACGCCATCGGTGGAACTTGGTAGGGGAGACGTTTATTTGTGCCCATGGATTGTATACAAGGGTCAATATTAAACCGTTTGTAGGGCAATCCGGGGATTGTGATTGCTTAAAAACAGGTTCAGGTCCCTATAGCTTAAGGCTTTTGAATCTTATGAGCCATGAGGGTCTCATAAGAGGGTTCTCCTTACGAGTCGTGAGGATCTCGTAAGTGTAATTTCTCCTTAGAAATCATAGGGATTCCTAAGTGTGTTGCTCCCTTGTGAGTCGTAAGGATCTCACGTATGTATTTTCTCCTTACAATGTCGAGAGGACCATGCAAGTGTCTTTTAACGCGATTGCGCTCTTTTGGGTTTTCACAAACTCGTCGGTAGTCCTGCTGTTTTTACTCACGGAGCCCTTTCGGATTTTCATCCGTGCCCATTTTGCTTGTAGACGTACCGTTTTTTTTTGTCAGCCTTGGGATGCTGCGGTCCGTAGTAGTTTATAGACGTTTTGGTCAGTTGTTCATAGGTCCGGGATTTTTTTCGGGCAACGTATGATTACGCAGCTAGATGTCCTCGCAAGTCTTCGTATCTTTTGTGTCGGAGATGGATTCCTTGAAGAGAGGGCTGAGGGCTATTTCTTCGTCAGAGTCGCTTCCAAAGGTGATAACTTGCGATCCCTTGGTGTCAATTATGTGACAGTTGCCGGCAGTTCTTTTGCGCTCAACGGTCGTGCTTCTATGTTCCCGACGAGCCTTGCGCTTCACTCGTTGAACGTGTTGTTGGTGGGAAACATATCCCTGCCACCAGTTTTTTAAAGGCTATGCACTCTTCGGTAGGGTATGCAATCCTCTGATGGTATAAGCAGAAGTTAGGATGTACGTCCGCTTCATCAAGATGTATACTGCCAGGAGAATTTCCTTTGAAAGAGGGCAACTTCATTCCCATTGACAGGGCCCTAGCGAATCGTTTCCTTGCTTTAAGCTTGCTTTTGCTGGCGATAGGATGCTTCGATCCGGTTGGGGTATTCTATGGCTTCCCGGTACCCGAGCTCCTTTAACTTGACGCTGTCGTCTGGCCCTTTCGTATATGGCCGTTTCCCGCTCTCTGTCAGCTTTGCTTTTCAGAAGAGATTCGTTCAGGAATACGTCAATCATCTAGTCTGACGGTCCTAGGAGTTCCGGTTCGGGTTCTGCCCCATCTCTGTATCAGGAGCTTCTTCACCATCTACTGGCGAGTAGAGATCACATGGCAGCTTGACACATAATCTTCAGGTTCGTCTAACGAGTCTTCTCCCTCATCTTCATCGCCATCTCTATCTTCAAGGATGTGGTTGAGAAACTCTTGGAGTGTGACCGGGGTTCGCGCCTTCTGATTATATTCCTTCAGCGCGTCAATATGTTTTTGCAGGTCCGTGCGCTTGTCATCAGGCTTCACGGGCCTTTTGTTCTTCTTCTTCTTCTTCGAAGACTTCGATGGCTGGGCCTGAGCGTTTTGCCCATCGCTATTAACTCCCAATGTTGGGCATGGTTTCAGCATCCCCTCGACGATCTCCGGCTCTAGCGGGCTTTTCCACCTGATCGCCGGACATGTTTGAAGATCTTTCAGCATTCTTTTAGTTTTTGCCGAAAGAACGACTTCCCATGGAGCTTCCTCTATAAATGAGCATGATGCCCCTGGCGTGTCCACCCTTTTAGGGGCGTGCTGTTGTGGCGGGTTTACCTTCCAGTTTCCGGACAGCACGAACTTGTCATGTTGATACTGGTCTTCAACCCAATTTTTGAAGACGTAGCAGTCTTCGATCGGATGGCCCAATACTAGGTGGTAGGGACAGTAATTAGGATCGTTGACATCGTTTGGTTGTAGTGGGTATCTCGGCTCCGGTAGAGTGATGAGCCCATTGCGCACTGCTAGTTCGAACAATCTCCTTGTTTTATCCCGGGGAAACGAGTAAGGATGTCTCAACTTCTCATCGAGGGATTGCTGCTTGTTGCTTTGACGAACAACCGGTCTCGGGCAACTCGGTTGTTGAGCGTTGGCGACGAAGGTTGCTTTCCCTTTCCCCTTCTCATTCCGAGGATCCGTCTTTAAGGAGGACGGTCTATGGCCCATCTCGTCTATTTGGGCCAGCTTGTCGATCAAGGCCTGGAAAGTGGTCGGTTTGAAGAACATCATGAACTGGGATATAGTCGCCTGCGGATCAAGAGTTCCTACGAACATGCCTACCGCAGGCGCTTCTTCGATGCGCTGCTCGCACTTCGACCATAGATTCCGCCATTGTATCGCGTACTGCACCCATGTTTCACCTGGCTTCACTCTGGCGTTAATTAATGCGGTGATCGGGGTGCGCTCACAAGCGCTTGTGAGCCTTTGTGTGAACAGTAACTCCATTTCCACAAATGTCTTAACGGAGTCGTTCGGGAGCTCAGAGCACCATTCAAACGCTGTCTCCAACAAGCTTCCAACAAACTGGCGAAGCAGCAGTTTGTTATCACCTCCGGTGTTGCCGCATAAAGCCCTGAATTGAGCAACGTGCTGGTGTGGATTCCCCGTCCCCTTATATACATGGAATTTAGGGATCGTATATCCTGGCGGGTACTTGATTTGATCATACCAACCCGGATATGGTCGTCCAGTCTTAACAATTTGGGCGGCCGCTTCGCTCGCCTGATGAACTCGTATCTGTTGAGCGATATAGTCATCCAGGGCGGCTTTGGAGATCGTCTCCTCTTTGGCTGCTGATAGAGCCGGAAGAGAGGTCGATGTCTCCCCTCTGTCGTCTTCAAGGATTATTGGAGGGTCTTTAGCTGGAGGATCCGGCTGTATCGGCATGCCAACCATGTCTTGGAATAAGAGCGCCATTTGTTTTATGTTGGCCGCTTGTTCCGTGGCCTCTCTGTCTTTCCTCTTGAGCATTCTTCGGAGGAATTCAGCATCGGTTTCTTGTTCATGACGCTGCTCTGACGATATCTCCGGGCTTTCTTTTGGCCCGGTGAGTGCAGCCATAGTTGTCAGCATTTCCTGGAGCTTTTGTTGTTGTTGTTCCTGAGCCTTTGTTACTGATCGGGTGAGCGGTCGGTGACCCGTAGAAGAACGGTTTTCCTCTTTTTCGGCAGCCATATAAACAGTGTGAACCACCATACCCCCAGACTTAGGGTGTTTAGGTTCGTTGCTCTTTAGATTCGTTGCAGACACGGAGATTTTCTCTGGCCTTCTTCTTTTGTGAGCGGTCGAAGTCGAGGGGGCCGTTGCAGCGGGTACCCAAGTAGACGACACCTTCGGTGGTATGACAGAGTGGTCCTTCTCTTGCTGAACTTTCAGCTTCTTCGGTTAGCGGGAGTAGTCTTGGTTGATCACCGAGTCTTGGACCTGTCGCCAAACTTTATGAATTTTAGAGGACAGCCGCTGAGGGGGCTGCTTTGGCTTCACCTTTGTAACGTTCTCTATAGGTGGAGGTGACCTTTTCAGCACGGCCATCGGAGAGTTCCTACGGACCCTCCGGAGTAGTTCAAAGCTGTTCCCAGTTGGAACAGCAGCATCAATTTCCACCATCGGAGCTGGCGGAGTCAGTCCAGAGGGAGAGCTGCCCCCAGCTTTCCTCACTCGGCGCCAGTGGCGATGTCGAGCATGTCGTGCGGCCGGGATCATCTCCGCTGTTGGATGAGCTTCCTCATGCCCCTTACTTTGAGGAGAGACTGTTATTGGCGCTAGCTTGTCGAAGACTGACGTCCGTTGAGAAGAGATAGTCAGTCTTGCGAAGGCTGACTTTCGAACAGGGGAAACAGCCTTTACGACTTCGCCTCGAATGGGAGATGAAATGGTCAGTCTTGAAAAGACTGACTCCTTAGCAGGGGAAGCCGCTCTAACGACTTCAGGGGCAGGAATGGCTATCCGCTTCGGAATAACCCCTTCAGGAATTATGGGCTTCTTCATGGGCTCATCTAAACTTTGGCCCAGTCTGCTGAAAACTGAGGCACTGGACTTGGGCGACCCATTGAGAGGGGCCACAGAAGTTGCAAGCCGATCAAAGACCGACTTCTTCGGAGCTTCTTACGATGGTACAGGAGCACTGAAGCTTGTTAGCGGGAGCATGGTCCCGAAGAACAGTCCAGTGGTGGCCTGAGTCACCTGTTCCACTGGCATGGCGAAGATGGAGGCCGCTTGGGGCCCGTAAGTCACTCCTCCGGACAGGACGGGGTGAGAATTGCAGTTGCGGTTAGTGCAGTTTGAAGCCATTGATCTTCTGTTTTTTTTTTTGCACGGAGCAAGATACCAAATCTTAGTACTTCACATCCTAAGGCAACCATGTCAAACCGCAATTTGTTCGCGAAACACGACACACGGAGTGTGGAGTGGAAAGAGGAAAAGGTCCAACCGGGTGTGCCAGAATCTGTTCACCGCTGAAAGACACGACCGGAACGTTCGGACGTCCGGCCTGAATTTTGGGGGCAGATGCTATTTGGTGCTATCCGTCCACCTCTCCGAAGATGCCAAGTTGATTTATGATACCATGTATCGAAGGTTTAAACGGATGTGGCCGATGTAGCAGACTTCGTCAGATTCCCCCTCATTGAGGGGTTTTTGATTGTGGGGACGCTCTTCCCTGCAGGCGCAAGCCCCTGCAGTTAATTACGCTACCGCATCGCGGTAACCACTTTCTCCTTCTCCGGATGGTCACTTCGTGTCGTGGGTGTTTGTTTTGTTTTTTGGTTGCCCGTGGATTGTATACGGAGACTAATTTATGTTGTCACCTGTAGGGCGTGGATTAGTCCAAATCCGTATTTTCTTAGATTTGGGTTTAAGGATCGTTAATCTCATTGAGATCAAGATCAACTTAAACGTTTGTTAAGGATATGTTAGTCTAATTTTAGACTAAGATCTACTTAACAAGATCATTTAGATCCAACAAAAGAGCATTTAGGCTCTATTGTTTTAGTTTAGGGACTTTGCGGTCCAGAAGTTTAAGGACATCATAGTCCATGGAGTTTAAAGACATCATAGTCAAGTTTATAGATGTCATAGTTTGTAAAGTTTAAGGACATCATAGTCCATGAGTTTAAGGACCCCAAAGTCCATGGAATGTCTGGTTTTCGGGACCCGTCACCTCTCTGAAGACGTTGAAGGATTACAACGATAAATATCAGAGGAGTGAAGAGATGTACCCTTGAACCAATATTGGTTGGGAAATCTGTTGTCACGTCCAGAAAGTACGGAACATGACCGGCACTTAAACTACGAAACGTCTCGAGACGTACGTAATTTAAGTAAGCCGAAAACCCAGAAATCCAAACCAAGAGAAGTAGTAGAGTGAAGGAAAAACCATTTTAAATCAATTAGTTTGCAACATATGCCGAAAGGTACATTTTAAAATCACAAGTCTTTTCTAAAAATTTCGGCAGAGTTTCCTTTGTAAAAATTGACCCCAAACGGGATACAACATGAATAGTATACGAAATCAATAAAAAGGCATCCCCAAGCGGGAGCTAGCTCTTCGTCAATCGACGGTCACAACCACACAAGCAATATAATATACAACGCCAAGGGCGAGGATCAAAACTCAAAAGGAAACTCAGAACAGCAAGAAATCCATAGAAATACAACGCGCGACTCTGAGGTCGAAAGAATAACATCACTGGTCTCTATCTCAGAAATAAATACATATTTGGTTGATGGAACTTCTAGATACAACAGAATAATAATATACAAGGTATAATGATGGGTACAATACAAATAAACCCACCTACTAGCAAGTCACCCGAAAAAGAAGCAGTGCCAGCAAAGCCGTAATGAAACCTGTACGGCAAAACCTGCAAGAAACTGTGGCACAACGGGGGTGAGTTGCCAACTCGTGAGTAGAAAAACATCTACAAAAAGAAATCGCATGAACAACGCAATCCTAGCTCATACGATCATAATATATCCTCAAATATATACCCAGAAGCCTATAGTAATGGCTAGGGTGTACATCTAAACAACTGTAACACCAAGTGCTCGTGTCAGTGCCTCAGGTAACAATATATCATATGGATGAGGTATGAATGCATGAAAACAGAATACATGTAAATGAAGAAACTGCCTTCATAATTTAGTGAGATTTCCTTTGTATTTTTAAAATGAGGTATCATAAATGAAATCAGCATAAACAGTGTCTAGCATCGACACAAAATATAAATCTCAATGTCTCAAAACCTCAGGCTCCGGCTATCCGGACTGGCCTGTATCATCAAATCTCAGTACCTCAATATCTCGAAAACTCAATGTCTCAATCTCAATATCTAGGGCGCCGTCAGTCCAGACCGGCCCCTACCATCTATCTCAAGACCACGACGGTATCCTCCGGATATCCGACGCGTCGAGTAAAATCACCGGTAAGTAGTCTCCCCCTGCCAGGCTCACATCGTCATCACCACGCGCTGCTTGCCCCGGGGTACCTTACCGGGTCCACCATGTACCCGAAACGGTTCCTCCACTCCTCGAACTCGGGTCTCACATGTCGCTCTCAGCACCGAGAAAACACATGGTGGACGCACTGAAATATCATATCAAGGGTAACCGGGTTTTTTAAACAATTACATATTCTCTTTTGAAATACCCACGGTTTCCAAACCCAGAAATCTCATGGAAGTCCGAATCCAAATCATCAATAGCATGTAAAATCATGAATATAGGCATGAGAATCCATGAATGCGACATAACAATGAATAACAGTATGCATGAAGTGAAAAGTAATAACTACAATATCTAAGCTGGCATATAAGGCAAGTACACTAATATCATGTAAAAACTACTAGCTATCAAGCTAAATCAAGCAATAATATTTTCTAAGTGTACGTGACATGGCAATTACCGATGAAAATGTGTGTGAGCCGGCAAGTAAGTGTACGTGGTACATACGCATCATCGGTAATGGTGCTGGTGTCCTAACAGCATGATATCAATAATGGAATATGCAGTACAATAAGTATGCGATACGGAGCGAACATCAATAATGTGCGGGAGCAGAGTACTGGACACAACGATAACTATAAGTCAAACAATGGTGCCTTTTAAAAATAACACGAATCGCGGTGTTTTGAAAATAAGGGCTACGGTGTTTTTAAGAAAAGATACGTCTTTTGAAATATCCGTAGAATACCTTGACCTGTCCTTTAAAATACCCGCGATTCATTAGCTTTTGAAATAGGTAGGAGTCAAATCTAGTCTACCAACTACACTAAACTATAGGGCTAAGCTAACTGGCTAACTGAAGGTAAGTAAACCGCCTAACATCTGAGTCGATACATATATATATATATATATATATATATATATACTTATATATATATTTATATATAAGTCGGTGATCCTGCCTCAATAATATCACATTCGATACCATATCTATAATTAGTTATTCCCAAGTCAAGAGTGTGGATCAAACATCAATATAACTCGTACGTAAATCCGTCGTACGGCATCCCAAATCTGGGTACGGGTCAATATCGCATTCATCACTTTATTCATCTGATATCCTCTTTATCCAAGATCACAATCCAGAGTACTGACCTACGTCTAGTACATTACTAATATCAAATATAATCATGATCTGACCACTGATCGACAGTCTCATACAAACCGATATCATCAGCACATATCATATCTCATAACACGATCACATGTCGATTACTTCATTATTATCACTATTCATATAGTATTGTCTTCCAAAGATCCGCTATGACATCATGACGTATCTCAAATACGAATCCTGCTATATCACCGATCTCACGGTCTCAAATCAATCTCATCGACTCACCTCAAATCCCAAATACTATCCTCAAATCCAGTATGTGAATACATAGTCCCATACCCATGTGAACACATAAATATATTCCCACATAAGCACAAATGAAGGAAGAATGTATGCAAGTATGGGTGTGCGTGTGTATGTGTGGTGCAACCACTACTCTAGGGTTTCGCAACACTAAACTAATCCAATCACACCAATTATCCATCTTTATCATCAATAAACTCAACTATATATAATCAATATATATGTGTGTATACGTATTCGTATACATCACCACGAACTGCGGGGGTGCTATACGCCATCCACCCGACTTCTCCCCGTAGATATAAATCTACTCACCTGTATCCTGTGTATCGGTGTCGATGTCGCTTTCATCTTCTGCATCGTCTCGGATCGCCGTGGGGGTACCTACATATCACACGTATCGCATCGCATTAAAACCAAATCGAAACTTAAAACGACAAGCGAAAACAAACACGATACGCTAAAAGGCCTATAGGTTAGAACCTATGGTTAGCCTTCGCAAAACAACCCGAATCACTCGATATAGACGTACAAACGTCACACGATCAAGATAACGCACAAATATCAAAATCTGGAAATCGAAATACACAAAACCAAAACTCATTTCAAAGCAGCAACCCAAGAAAATGATCCCAGATTTCGTCTCAGGCCAAATAAAGGCAAGCAAACAAGTCTAAAGTGATGTATAGGGTGTATGTGACCTACAGTAGAAACCCAGACCCATCCCCTCACCTAGTGGCCGAGCCCCTCTTCAGGAAAAACCGGTCTGGCCAGACCAGGGTGATCCAATAGGGCTCGTCTCGCTACAGTGGGTTCCTATGGTCTCAAATGGGTCCCTGGAGTTGTTTAATTTTCCAGCAAAACTCGCAGCACATTCCAGATTTTCCTGCACACTAAAACATCTCACAAACCGACACGGAAGTCCCGTAATTCCGTATTTTTGGGTTTAACTCTCAGGTTTGGTCCAATGTAACATCACTAACAGGATTCTAAGGTCACTACAAGCCTCAATTTCACTTTACAACTCAATTCAACTCCTAGCCCTAACTTGAAATTTCAAAAGTCCATCAAACGACACCATATCGACATGAAACTAGTATGGATGCAATAAGAATTGAAATACTATGCTAGGGGTGCAGAAATTACCTCCTTTGGCAACTCAAGAATTTTCTTTACTCCTGGTGTATCGCTATCAGGACGGCTCAGAAGTTGCTGCTGTCCCTCGAGAAGACTACGGATCGCATCAAATAGCATCGTTTGCTCCGTGGGTGGTGCCGGAACAACTGGTGTGAGAGGTAGTGCTGGAGGGGTGCTGTTGACGTTGGTGCTGGTGTTGTTCGGGGAATCCATGATCCTGAAGAAAAATTTGGATTAGAACAGATTCAAATACATGAAATGATAAGATTCAAGGAATAGAGATTTGCAAGATTCGAAGAACATGGATTGTAAAGAATGTTTTAGTTGCCGGTTCTTGTGTTATATTGCTTAGGTTGTTCACGCAGACCAGAACTGCATAACAGGGATTCATACAGCTCTGACCTGCATGGGCCACCAACAAAACCTGTCACGCCCCGCTTCCCAGTGTACGGCGAAGTGGACGCGACGAGGTCTGCTACGTATGTACTCAGAAGTACATACGCTAAGCGTAGCTAAGCAATATAAAATAATCACAAGAGACAAATGATATTGAAATAACAACAACTTTTATTAATAACATTCTTTGTACAATGCATGAAATGAAAATACAACTGGAATGAAAAAAGCAATGCCTAAACAGTGGCATAACAGAAATGAAAAATACTGGAAAGAACAAGGTACAATTATCTAGAGCTCTGGGTCTTCTTGGAACTGCTCCAAATCTTCACCGGTGGGCTCGATCTCAGCTTGGTCCAACGCACCTGACGACATTCAAAGAAGAAAGAAATAGAATGTCGTCAGCGAACAGGTCGCTCGGTAAGTCCCAAAGAATAAGAAGAATGAGAATGACAGAGTAACAGTATTTTCTAAAGTATTATATTGTTGAATATTATGGAACATTGTTTAACGCTGTTGTTTGTAGCTTGGTACAGAAGGATACCAGTGTATACGAGAGGGATCTCTATATGCTAGAGATCAGGGCAAAAGGAAAGTACAAGGAACCGTTATGCCACGGTACAATAGTAATAGGATTCAGGTTAGGTGTCTTAATCTGACCACCTCGTGCCACCTTTAACACCTTCCGTACTAATCTATCCCTTAAACCCCGTAGTGTTTTAACAGTATTGTAGTATTGGAATATGTAAATTGAGTGACTGACCAAAACCATGATATCAGTAAACATGTTGTAACTGTGTAATCAGGAAAATGGAATATCAGGATAATGGATGAATATCTATGGTTTGATTCAGTCAAAAAGAATATATTGTTAACTGGATTCAGGGTTTCATGTATTCAAATTGTATTGGAATATAAAATAATATAGATTGACTTGAATCATATTCTAGTCAGGAATAGTCAGACTCTAACCCGAGTCAGACTAAAAGAAAAATAATTTGAAGTTCAATATTAGTTAAGGGCCTTATTGTAATTTGTAAAACTTGAGGGGGGTTTCTGTAAAAAGTACTTTTGTATAGTTTTCGAAATACACCTCAAGTATTTAATAATCGTCTTTATTGTTATAATGAATGTGAATTTTATTTGTGTTATTCTAGTGAATATATCCTAATAAAAGTATTAATTGTTTTATCTGAAATTCATGGTATTTTAATGTAAATTTTAATCTTGTAATTTTTTTTAGGAAAATGTGGAAACTTTATATTATAATAAAATAGGTGTTTAAATGATAATTATATATATAAACACTTGGATAATTTTTAAATGAATATTTTATTTTCAAAAATCTCATTTTTCTTAAATGTCGTATTTTAAACCTTTCGAGACCGAATGCTCCATGCGGAGGTCTGAATCTCGCACTACTAGCCTGCGGGTGCACGATGAACCGTACTATCCCTAACAGGTTCCCCAAAAGTGAGTTGTAGCGGCACTTTGCTTAGGTTTTATAAACACTTCTCATTTAGGAAAACGGTTTTATAAATATAAGGTATTTATTTGCAAAAGAGTTTAGTTTTCCGTATTTTAGTTATTAGGGTTTCCTAAGCCAACTAGCCTATTTCTAAGGTCTAAACGATGAGTCATTAGAAGTCTCAAATCGCCTCTTCACCGTCAATTGCGGCCAGGTAAGTGCCAGGTAAGTGGGAAGGAACCACAGTCGTGGGCCTAATTAAAAACCACTAGCCTTAGACACACTTGCCTAGTCACCACAAGACAGTTTAGATAAACGATCGATGTCCATGACCAATCGTGCTTTCATTTTATTAATAGATTTTATCTAAATGTTTACAACTTAAAGCTTTCAATAAAGGTTATAAAGATTATGGTATTTTAGTGAAAAGTCCTATAATTTCGTATTCTGTATTTTGATATCTATCAATTAGGGTTATATTGAGTGTGTGTAGAGGTAGTTCATTACCTCGTGACTTATTTTAAGGTTTAATGAAGTTTTAGAGATTAAATATGATGTATTAAACTTGAAGGTATTAAAACGCAAGAATACGGTATTCGAAAACGTTATCATTTTATGCGTGAAATTTCATTCAAATTGGGTTCTACAAGTTTAGTGATCAAAATAAACATATTTAGGAGTGAGGTAATTAATTAAACTAAGAAAAATGAACTTCATGGTATTTTTATGAAAGGAATACGGTTTTGCAAAGAAGCTATCATTTCATGTGAAAAAGTTTGTTTAAATTGGTTTATGGGTGATTAATAGTCAACATGAATATAGGTAGATATTATGTATTAGGTGACAAGTGGAAATTTATAGAAAAGCCGAATCAGAAATCGGTTTGTCCGATTTCCGTCGGGTTCCAAAAAGTCGTATTTTTACATTTATAGAAAAGAGAGAGAGAAGAGGTGGGACTTACGGTTTGGACAAGCTAAGGAAGCTAAGAGATGTGGTGGTTGTCGATTCGTCGAAAACGTCGCGAAGGTTCTGATCCAGTCGCCGGAATCCGTCGTCGATTTCGGCAGCGCTTCGCTTCTCGCTCTTCGTACCGAGTTCTCGAGAATTTGGGAGAGTAGACTTAGAGTGGTGAGGTGAAATGGTAGAGGGTAGGGGTCTTTATATAGGGCTAGGCTAGGTTAGGGTTAGGATAAAAAATATTAAAATAAAATATAAAAAACATTAAAAATTCATTAAAAATCATTAAACGTAGGAGTAAAAGGGATTTATTGGTCAAATCAAAACCGATCCAGGTATAATAAGTGTGCAAGAGGGTTGACCAAGTCAAGAGCCAACTTTTCTCAGTTGGTGACTCGGCCGTCCGGCCAAGTCCGGCCGGTGGCGCCGGACCGAGTCGGCCGATTCGCCGGCCGGCGGCGTCGAGTTGGGCCGAGTCAGGGTTCCAGTGGCCGGGGATTTTCTGGGGGTACAATTTGGTATATTTACTTTTTTTTGTCCAGTACATATTTTGGGAGTTATGGCCTTTTTACCGTTGACTTCCAAAAAAAAAAAATACAAAAATAATGTGGGGCATGGGATTTGAACTCTGGTGGCTTGGTTCAGCAGTGCAAGGTATTACCAATGAGCTACAAGCTCCTTCTTGTAATTATTGTAAGGAATTAGATACTTAAATTGTTTCCAGCAACATTAATACTCCAAGTATACACTATATTTAAAGCAAATTTTTGGTATACAAAATTGGAGTTGTTACAATCTACCCTCCTTACAAAAATTTCGTCCTCGAAATTTACAACTTTTATTTAAGAACTAGTTTACAAAAAGGTGCGGATATCTTGCACGCATCTCATCCTCCCTTTCCGACGTGGATTCTCCTGGAGTGTCTTTCCTCCACATTACCCGGACCAAATTAACTTCTTTGTTCCGAAGTGTCTTCACTTTCCTGTCCAGGATCTCCACAGGTTGTTGCTCACAAGACAAATCGGGCTGTATCGTGAGTTCGGAATGATCAAGTACATGGCTGGGGTCACTCACATACCTTCTGAGTTGAGATATGTGGAACACGTTTTGCACTCCTTCCAGTGAGGGTGGAAGCGCTAAACGATATGCCACTTCACCGACTCGTTCGAGTATATCGAACGGTCCAATGTAACTCGGACTCAACTTTCCCCGTCTTCCAAATCTGATCACTCTGCGGTTCGGAGAGATTTTCAGAAATGCATGATCTCCTGGCTGGAACTCCAAGTGTCGTCTCTTCGCATCAGCCCAGTGTTTCTGTCTATCTTGGGCTATGCGCATTCTTTCCCTGATAGTACGAACCACATCGACGGTCGTTACTATCATCTCTGGTCCAAGAAGTTCCCTATCTCCGATGTCGTCCCAACTTAATGGCGATCGACACTTCCTTCCATATAATGCTGCAAAAGGTGCCATTCCTATACTTGCTAGGTAGCTGTTATTGTACGCGAACTCCACAAGATGCAGGTGATCTTCCCACGATCCCTTGAAGTCGAGCATACATGCTCTGAGCATATCCTCCAAGATCTGAATAGTTCGTTCCGACTGACCATCTGTTTGTGGATGATAAGCCGTGCTGAAGTTCAGACTTGTTCCCAAGCTAGCTTGCAGACTTTGCCAAAATTGCGATCGGAACCTGGTGTCACGATCGGAGACAATGCAGACCGGTACTCCATGAAGTCTCACAATTTCCTGTATGAGTTCATGGGTATCAGAGATAGTACAGTATGAAGAGTTTAAATCTTAAATTAGATTATTACCTCCATGTACTTCTTCGCTAATATCTCAATTGATTGGCCAACTCGAAATGGGATGAAATGAGCCGACTTTGTGAGTCGATCCACAATGACCCAAATCGCATCGTTACCCTTTGTGCTGCGAGGAAGAGCAGTTACAAAGTCCATCGTGATGTGCTGTCACTTCCATTCTGGAATTGGTAACGGTTGAAGTAGTCCAGCTGTCCTGTGATGTTCAGCCTTTACCTGCTGACACACCAAACATTTTGCGACACTCCTGGCTACTTCACGCTTCATTCCATGCCACCAACAATTCTGACGTAGATCTTTGTACATTTTGGTACCTCCAGGATGTACTGAATAGGGAGAGCTGTGAGCTTCTTTCATTAACTCTTCCCGAACAGGACCCTTTGGTACACACAATCTGCTGCCGTATCTCAAAGATCCGTCTTCATGAATGATGAAATCTGTTCTGAGTCCATTCTCCACTTGTTCTCTGATCTTTTGCAACTTAGCATCGCTGGCTTGAGCTGCTTTGATCTGATTGACAATATTTGATTGAACTTGCAGATTCATCAAATTTGAAACATCACCTGGTATGACTAGTTCGATCTCCATCTGATGTAGGTCTTGCTTAAGCTTCCACTGAGCGGTGAGTTTCATTGCTAATGGTTGGCGACTAAGAGCATCAGGTACTACGTTTACCTTTCCTGGATGATATTGCAAGTTGATGTCGAAGTCCGCCATGAGTTCTAACCATCTTCTCTGCCGCATATTCAACTCCTTCTGAGTAAACACATACTTCAGACTCTTGTGATCTGTGTAGATGTTCACTCGTTCACCAAGTAAGTAGTGGCGCCAAATCTTGAGAGCAAAAATGACGGCTGCCAACTCCAGATCATGCGTCGGATAATTGCGCTCATGAGTCTTCAGTTGTCTTGAAGCATAAGCCACAACCTTACCGTGCTGATGTAGAACACATCCTAGTCCCTTACCGGATGCATCACAATATACTTCAAATCCTCCAGATTGATCCGGTATGACGAGAATAGGTGCAGATGTCAGTCTTGATTTGAGTTCTACGAAAGCTTGCTCGCATGTTTCTGACCACACAAATTCTTCATCTTTTCGTGTGAGCTTGGTCAGGGGTGTTGCTATCTTCGAAAAGCCTTCAATGAATCTTCTGTAATATCCAGCTAAGCCCAAGAAACTCTGAATATCCTTCACTGATTTTGGTGCAGGCCATTCGCTGACTGCTGAAACTTTTGCTGGATCCACAGAAATCCCTTCTCCTGATACGATGTGTCCAAGAAAACCAACTTGTTTTAGCCAAAACTCGCACTTGCTGTATTTGGCGTAAAGCTTATGTTGTCGAAGTGTTTCCAGGACAATTCGTAAGTGCTCCGCATGCTCTTTCCGGTTCTTTGAATATGCCAGGATGTCGTCGATGAAGATGACAACGAACCTGTCTAAATATTCCCGGAAAACTTGGTTCATAAGGTTCATGAAGATTGCTAGTGCATTAGTCACTCCAAATGGCATTACTAGAAATTCGTAATGTCCATAGCGAGTTCTGAAAGCTGTTTTGTGAATATCAGCCTTCTTGACCTTCACTTGATGATAACCTGAACGAAGATCTAGTTTAGAGAAGACACAAGATCCACTTAGCTGATCGAATAAATCGTCGATGCGCGGGAGTGGATACTTGTTCTTTATAGTAACTTCGTTCAAGGCCCTATAGTCGATGTACATTCTGTATGAACCTTCCTTCTTCTTCACCAATAGTACAGGTGCTCCCCAACTTGAAATGCTGGGACGAATCCATCCTTTCACCAATAATTCGTCCAACTGTGTTCGAACTTCTTTCAATCCTTCCGGACTTAGTCTATACGGTGCTTTGATCACTGGTTGTGCTCCTGGTACTAAGTCAATACTGAATTCAAGAGCTCGATCGGGAGGCAAACCTGATATATCGTCAGGGAATACATCATCGAACTCTCGAACTACCTCCGGTCTTGATTCTTCCTCTGCCTGAGCTGCTGCAACTACTGCTTCCCTTGGCTTTGCTTTGTAAGCACTTGGCTCCAGTGTACGATCTCCACTCTTGAAATAGAAGACCGGATGATCGGGAATCTCAAATACTACCCTCCTTTGACGACAGTCGATGGTAGCATAAAAGGCTCCAAGCCAGTCCATTCCCAGAACCACATCGAAATTTGGTATATCCAGTACCTTGAAGTCAGCGTAAAACTCTCGACTGCAGACGACGACTGTACACATGCTGTATCCCATAGTTGCCTTTAGAACACCATTCCCAGAACTGACGTTCCAGCTGGATACAAGCGGTGAGACTGGAATCGCATGGGTTCGGACAAACCGTTGCGACATAAAGCAGTGGGATGCTCCAGTATCAAACAGTGCAAGTGCAGGTAGTGAAGCTACTAGGATTGTACCTAAGGTATTAGGGATAGGTTTTAGGTATAGGGAAAGTGTGTAGGTAAGCAAAACTAAAAGTTGAGTTTGAGAAAGAAAGTTTACCAGTAATGACTTGGCCAGTGGCCTCAGCTTCTTCCACAGACATCATGAAAGCCTGGCGCTTCGGCACAATCCTCCTGGCCTGAGGAGCATTTCTCCTGGCCTGAGGAGCATTCCTCTGAACGTTCCTTTGAGCTTGATGGAACTGTCGAGGAGGTGGTGCAGCTTGTGGTCCCCTAGGTGGTGCAGGCAGTGCAAGTCTGGTAGCAGGTGCCTGAAGAGCGGGTCGCTGCTGATAAGTATTTGCTGGCCTGGGTGCAGCAACTGAGTTCTACCTTTGGGGACAAGATCCAATATCATGAGTGGCTGAACCGCAGACTAAGCAGAGGCAGTTGGCTCGACGACAGTCCTTCATCATATGTCCAGTTCTCTTGCAGTAAGTGCAAAAGGTTGGGCTAGGATGATGAGTTGGTACTCCGGGTCGCCTCGGCACGAAAGATGGTCTGGACGTGGCTCCACCTGCCATCTGGTTGGCAGGGCGCTTGACTCCTGCAGACTAAGGTCTGCCCCTCTCTTTTATGACTGCCTCATAACTGCGGGCAGCTTCTAGGGCTTCCTCATGAATCAAAAACTTTCCTGTGGCTAGAGCAGCCTTGATCTCTGTGTCCAAACCTTGCTGAAAACGACGGGCTCTGATCTCGTCCGTCGGTATCAGGTGTGCCGCGAATCTGTTTAAAGATTTTGTTAGCTGTGTGATATGTGATATTTAAAAATTGAACTATTGTGACATATCTTACCGGCTCAACATAGTGAACTCAGCATCGTATTCATCTACCGATTTCTCCCACATTGATCCTTGCTGTAGATGAATAAACTGCAGCTCCATAGCGAACCTGGCAGTCACAGGGAAATATTTCGCGTCGAACTTCTCGCGAAATGTCTTCCATTCAATCGGCTGCGCTAGACGGGTTTCTTCCGCCTTCCACCAATTGTGAGCATTATCCATGAGCTGTAGTTTCGCTACACGGACCCAAGCGTGGTCTGGCACTTGAGCTGCTGCCAGATCGTCTTCGATGCTTTGTGCCCATTCTTCCGCTTCGAGAGGGCTTCCTTTGCCCGAAAATTGCTTTGGGTGCAAAGCTCTGAATTGCTTTACTCCCGGTGTATCGCTATCAGGACGGCTCAGAAGTTGCTGCTGTCCCTCGAGAAGACTACGGATCGCATCAAATAGCATCGTTTGCTCCGTGGGTGGTGCCGGAACAACTGGTGTGAGAGGTAGTGCTGGAGGGGTGTTGTTGACGTTGGTGCTGGTGTTGTTCGGGGAATCCATGATCCTGAAGAAAAATTTAAATTAGAACAGATTCAAATACATGAAATGATAAGATTCAAGGAATAGAGATTTGCAAGATTCGAAGAACATGGATTGTAAAGAATGTTTTAGTTGCCGGTTCTTGTGTTATATTGCTTAGATTGTTCACGCAGACCAGAACTGCATAACAGGGATTCATACAGCTCTGACCTGCATGGGCCACCAACAAAACCTGTCACGCCCCGCTTCCCAGTGTACGGCGAAATGGACGCGACGAGGTCCGCTACGTATGTACTCAGAAGTACATACGCTAAGCGTAGCTAAGCAATATAAAATAATCACAAGAGACAAATGATATTGAAATAACAGCAACTTTTATTAATAACATTCTTTGTACAATGCATGAAATGAAAATACAACTGGAATGAAAAAAGCAATGCCTAAACAGTGGCATAACAGAAATGAAAAATACTGGAAAGAACAAGGTACAATTATCTAGAGCCCTGGGTCTTCTTGGAACTGCTCCAAATCTTCACCGGTGGGCTCGATCTCAGCTTGGTCCAACGCACCTGACGACATTCAAAGAAGAAAGAAATAGAATGTCTTCAGCGAACAGGTCGCTCGGTAAGTCCCAAAGAATAAGAAGAATGAGAATGACAGAGTAACAGTATTTTCTAAAGTATTATATTGTTGAATATTATGGAACATTGTTTAACGCTGTTGTTTGTAGCTTGGTACAGAAGGATACCAGTGTATACGAGAGGGATCTCTATATGCTAGAGATCAGGGCAAAAGGAAAGTACAAGGAACCGTTATGCCACGGTACAACAGCAATAGGATTCAGGTTAGGTGTCTTAATCTGACCACCTCGTGCCACCTTTAACACCTTCCGTACCAATCTACCCCTTAAACCCCGTAGTGTTTTAACAGTATTGTAGTATTGGAATATGTAAATTGAGTGACTGACCAAAACCATGATATCAGTAAACATGTTGTAACTGTGTAATCAGGAAAATGGAATATCAGGATAATGGATGAATATCCATGGTTTGATTTAGTCAAAAAGAATATATTGTTAACTGGATTCAGGGTTTCATGTATTCAAATTGTATTGGAATATAAAAGAATATAGATTGACTTGAATCATATTCTAGTCAGGAATAGTCAGACTCTAACCCGAGTCAGACTAAAAGAAAAATAATTTAAAGTTCAATATTAGTTAGGGGCCTTATTGTAATTTGTAAAACTTGAGGGGGTTTTCTGTAAAAAGTACTTTTGTATAGTTTTCGAAATACACCTCAAGTATTTAATAATCGTCTTTATTGTTATAATGAATGTGAATTTTATTTGTGTTATTCTAGTGAATATATCCTAATAAAAGTATTAATTGTTTTATCTGAAATTCATGGTATTTTAATGTAAATTTTAATCTTATAATTTTTTTTAGGAAAATGTGGAAACTTTATATTATAATAAAATAGGTGTTTAAATGATAATTATATATATAAACACTTGGATAATTTTTAAATGAATATTTTATTTTCAAAAATCTCATTTTTCTTAGATGTCGTATTTTAAACCTTTCGAGACCGAATGCTCCTTGCGGAGGTCTGAATCTCGCACTACTAGCCTGCGGGTGCACGATGAACCGTACTATCCTTAACAGGTTCCCCCAAAGTGGGTTGTAGCGGCACTTTGCTTAGGTTTTATAAACACTTCTCATTTAGGAAAACGGTTTTATAAATATAAGGTATTTATTTGCAAAAGAGTTTAGTTTTCCGTATTTTAGTTATTAGGGTTTTCTAAGCCAACTAGCCTATTTCTAAGGTCTAAACGATGAGTCATTAGAAGTCTCAAATCGCCTCTTCACCGTCAATTGCGGCCAGGTAAGTGCCACGTAAATGGGAAGGAACCACAGTCGTGGGCCTAATTAAAAACCACTAGCCTTAGACACACTTGCCTAGTCACCACAAGACAGTTTAGATAAACGATCGATGTCCATGACCAATCGTGCTTTCATTTTATTAATAGATTTTATCTAGAAATGTTTACAACTTAAAGCTTTCAATAAAGGTTATAAAGATTATGGTATTTTAGTGAAAAGTCCTATAATTTCGTATTCTGTATTTTGATATCTATCAATTAGGGTTATATTGAGAGTGTGTAGAGGTAGGTCATTACCTCGTGACTTATTTTAAGGTTTAATGAAGTTTTAGAGATTAAATATGATGTATTAAACTTGAAGGTATTAAAACGCAAGAATACGGTATTCGAAAACGTTATCATTTTATGTGTGAAATTTCATTCAAATTGGGTTCTACAAGTTTAGTAATCAAAATAAACATATTTAGGAGTGAGGTAATTAATTAAACTAAGAAAAATGAACTTCATGGTATTTTTATGAAAGGAATACGGTTTTGCAAAGAAGCTATCATTTCATGTGAAAAATTTTGTTTAAATTGGTTTATGGGTGATTAATAGTCAACATGAATATGGGTAGATATTATGTATTAGATGACAAGTGGAAATTTATAGAAAAGCCGAATCGGAAATCGGTTTGTCCGATTTCCGTCGGGTTCCAAAAAGTCGTATTTTTACATTTATAGAAAAGAGAGAGAGAAGAGGTGGGACTTACGGTTTGGACAAGCTAAGGAAGCTAAGGGATGTGGTGGTTGTCGATTCGTCGAAAACGTCGCGAAGGTTCTGATCCGGTCGCCGGAATCCGTCGTCGATTTCGGCAGCGCTTCGTTTCTCGCTCTTCGTACCGAGTTCTCGAGAATTTGGGAGAGTAGACTTAGAGTGGTGAGGTGAAATGGTAGAGGGTAGGGGTCTTTATATAGGGCTAGGCTAGGGTTAGGGTTAGGGTTAGGATAAAAAATATTAAAATAAAATATAAAAAACATTAAAAATTCATTAAAAATCATTAAACCTAGGAGTAAAAGGGATTTATTGGTCAAATAAAAACCGATCCAGGTATAATAAGTGTGCAAGAGGGTTGACCAAGTCAAAAGCCAACTTTTCTCAGTTGGTGACTCGGCCGTCCGGCCAAGTCCGGCCGGCGGCGCCGGACCGAGTCGGCCGATTCGCCGGCCGGCGGCGCCGAGTCGGGCCGAGTCAGGGTTCCAGTGGCCGGGGATTTTATGGGGGTACAATTTGGTATATTTACTTTTTGTTGTCCAGTACATATTTTGGGAGTTATGACCTTTTTACCGTTGACTTCCAAAAAAAAATAAAACAAAATAAATACAAAAATAATGTGGGGCATGGGATTTGAACTCTGGTGGCTTGGTTCAGCAGTGCAAGGTATTACCACTGAGCTACAAGCTCCTTCTTGTAATTATTGTAAGGAATTAGATACTTAAATTGTTTTCAGCAACATTAATACTCCAAATATACATTATATTTAAAGCAAATTTTTGGTATACAAAATTGGAGTTGTTACAAAAGTCCTCAAGATGCACTCTTTCTTAGTCCAATGCGATCCTCTCGAGATTGTGAGCAAGTTTTGTGAAGTCGAAATGGGGTTTCGGGGTCGTTTCCATGGTGGATCTAAGCTTGAAGAGGGAGGAAGAAGAAGAGGGAGAGGCTGCAGCAGCAAGGGAAGGAGAGGAGAGAGAATGAAAAGGGGAAAAAGATCGGGGATGGTTTAAAAAAAGAAGGGTTGACCCATTCCTCTCTCTCTCCTAATCATTCCAACCTTTTTCTTTTCTTTTCCTTTTTCTTTATTCCTTCTCACTCAAAAGTAACCCTAGGCAACCAACTACCCACAACATGTAAGAAAATGTAACAAGTGTGGAAAAATGACGATGTGCATGTTTTGCACCAAAAATGTTAAAAACCCGATTAGCGATTTTTAATCGCGATTAGCACTAAATTAGCATATAATTAATCATAAAAACTTAAAAATGGAAAAATTCCATAAAATACCCTATTTTAGAATTTTCCATAATTTTTCCAATATTTTCCCCATTTATCGGTATTTAATTATACCGAAATATTAAAATATTCATTAAAAATTAATATTAAATTATAAAAATTCCCAAAAATAATATTTTATTTTTTTGAAATGTTACAATCTTCCTCCCTTAAAGAAATTCGGTCCCCGAATTTAAATTTAAACCCCCAAATTCTAAAACATTTCAATAAAAGTCCAAATCGTCGGGGCTCCGAAATCATCAATACATAAAACGCATCATAGCGCAATGCATGCGCATGAGTAATGAGCAGATAACCCAAAATAGAAACTCCGTCAAGCGTCCCGCAATCATCAGAGTCAAGGTAAAGACACGAATGCCAAATCCAAAGCAAAACCAATATGATATAACTCGAAACTATACATGTAATTATCAAACCTATATATGTAAATATCTGAAGGAAATGCATGCCAAATCTTTTAAAGTCGCTGTGCAATACGCATAACACTGCACAGTGGTGGGCGTCTCTATAAGAAAATAGCCATATACGTATATATCATTTGTTTAATAAGTACGTTCCGCCGTTTTAAAGCAATTTAGAAAGGTTTCCATATTTTAAACGTTCCGTGTCATATCGGACACGTAGGTAAATACTGAGACTATAGCTCGCTTTTTGGAAATCCATTTGAAATCTATCAATGCATGCAAAATATATCCAGGTACTATCCTCTGACTAGTCCTGCTCAGTACGAAAACACATAGAAAATATCATAAAAATGTATGGCTCCATAAAAAATAAATCCCAAAATGTGCATATGAATACTACGTGCGTCTGGTGCGCACGGAAATCAAAATCCATATATGTGCCATACATGTGCACAAAAACAATATCAAGGTGCAACGGGTGTGCACGAAGCATCTGTCATAGGCAACGTGTGTGCCTGACAGCAAAAACAGGTGCATCTGACATGCACGAAGAATCTAGATTTAGTGCATCTGGTGTGCACCAAAATCGTATCTCATAACATGCGCGAAAATCCAAATCAGGTGCATCCATCATGCACGAAATCATGAAATCCGATACCAAGCGCCGAACATGCGCAAAATCCAATCAGGTGCACAAGGTGCACTGTAGAGTGTTTTTCGTCACCCCATTGAGACGGGAATATGCGCACGCTTGTCAGGCATACTACAGATTCCTCCTGCCTAAGGTAGGCCGGGGGTTTAATCATTGTGGGGATCCGAATCTCCGGCAGTCGCGGACTAAACTGTCGTTAATTACCCCTCGCCTTTGGAGCGAGGGAACCTCCGATTGACGGGTTAAACTGGTCATGCGAACTCGATGTGCAGTGTACGTGTGTTGTGTTTTGAAGGGGGTTTCTGGATATATCGGGAGCCACGCAGAGTCTTTACGGGGATCCCGCTACCCGGATAACGGGCTGGGGGTCAAGGGCAGCCCCCTTGCGGGGTGCGGGGCAGCGCCCCGTTAGAAAATTTTTTCCTAACAGGGATAGTGTCGTGAAGTATGTGTATGTGTACATATGTATACATATGTATATATATACATGTATATATAAATAAAGGGGGAAAAAGACATCCAAAGGATGCGTGGGGCCAGCGCCGAAGCGCTTGAGCGCAAGCACGCCACGTGTCGGCACGTGGGCGCTTTGCGCTCGAGTGCAGAGTGCTGGAGCGCAAGCGCGCCACGTGTCGGCACGTGGGCGCTTTGCGCTCGAGTGCAGAGTGCTGGAGCGCAAGCGCGCCATGTGTCGGCACGTGGGCGCTTTGCGCTCGGGCGCTGGGCGCTTGAGCGCAAGCACGCCACGTGTCGGCACGTGGGCGCTTTGCGCTCGAGCGCAAAGTGCTGGAGCGCAAGCGCGCCACGTGTGGGCGCTTGAGCGCAAGCGCGCCACGTGTGGGCGCTTGAGCGCAAGCGCGCCACGTGTCGGCACGCGGGCGCTTTGCGCTCGGGCGCTGGGCGCTTGAGCGCAAGCGCGCCACGTGTCGGCACGCGGGCGCTTTGCGCTCGGGCACTCGGCGCTTGAGCGCAAACGCGCCACGTGTCGACACGCGGGCGCTTTGCGCTCGAGCGCAGAGTGCTGGAGCGCAAGTGCGCCACGTGTCGGCACATGGGCGCTTTGCGCTCGAGCGCTAGCGCGCCAGCGAGGAAAAGAGGGCTTTTAGCCCCGGAAATTCTCTAAAGAGAAAATAGGGTGGAGTTTAAACTCCTAAGATGCTTTGGGTTAATGAAGGGGGTTCTTCTTCTTCCTCTTCTGTTGGCTGGATCTTGAAGATCAAGAGATATGGGATTTCTAAAAATCTCTTCTTTTTGAGATCTAATGGGAGATCTGAGTTCCCCTTTATGGGTTTTGTGGTGAAAAACTAATTTGTTTTATAAAAAGAAGAGTAAAACTCTTGATTTAATTCAAGAGAAAAAGGAAGGTTTTGGAACCTTGAAGAAGGAGAAAAGATCTCAGATCTGAAAAATTTTGAGAGAGAGAGAAAAGGTTGTTAGATATTTTCATTATCCATGACTTTATAGGCTATACACTTTACATATAGCCCCTTGGGCTTCACAAAATGGCATTTTGCCTATCCCATGGCTCATGTGCCATTTCTTTTTGCACATAAGCCATGGGCTTTACAAAAAATTGGATTTTTGCCTATTTTTCTTACATTTATCCATAAAATAAAAGAAAAGAAATACAACAAAATTATTTATTACAAAATTTTTATCTTGGCATGGGGGAGGCCGGCCGTTTCATGTTCGGGTTCGACCCGGGCATGGGCCCACTGGATCTGGGCTTGGGCCCACTTGGCTTGGGGTTGACTTTGATTTTGACTTAGTCAACCGGAGTGTAAATTTTTACCCCAACAAATTGCCACCCATCAATAAATGCACACCACATATGTGGGTCGTGTGCATGAAATTGATGGATCTTCTTTTACTTGGAGGCGACCTGATTTGGTTCTCGCTTTTTGGGAAGCTGGCACTGCCCTTTTTACGACATGGACGGTCGTTGCTTGACATGTCTCCGAGACGGAGTGTCCCTGATGGACGTTTCCCTGGCCCAGAGTAATCTGGTTCCCGCTCTGTAGGAATCCTGCGCTGCCCTTTTTACGACATGGACGGTCAATGCTGCCCTTTTTACGACTTGGACAATCGATGCTGCCCTTTTTGCGACTTGGACGGTCGGTGCTGCCATTTTAGCGACGTGGACGGTCGATGCTGCCCTTTTTGCGACTTGGACGGTCGATGCTGCCCTTTTTGCGACTTGGACGGTCGGTTCTGCCCTTTTTGCGACGTGGATGGTCGTTGCTGCCCTTTTAGCGACGTGGACGGTCGGTGCTGCTATTTTAGTGACGTGGACGGTCGATGCTGCCCTTTTTGCGACTTGGACGGTCAGTTCTGCTCTTTTTGCGACGTGGACGGTCGTTGCTGCCTTTTTAGCGACGTAGACGGTTGGTGCTGCCATTTTAGCGACATGGACGGTCGATGCTACCCTTTTTGCGACTTGGACGGTCGATGCTGCCTTTTTTGCGACTTGGACGGTCGGTTCTGTCCTTTTTGCGACGTGGACGGTCGTTGCGGCCCTTTTAGCGACGTAGACGGTCGGTGCTGCCATTTTAGCGACGTGGACGGTCGATTCTGGATTTGACTTTCCCCGCTTCTTGCGGCGTCAGGGATGAAGTTGGCTTGTTTTCGAGGTGGAATTCGATTCTGCCAGGGAGGTCATTGGTTGTTTTACTGACTTGATATGATTTGGGTTGACATCAGTATCGCTACGCTAGAGTATAGTACCAGGAGCAAATCATCATTTGTCATGACAGGATTTGGGGATTTTGGTTTTGGTTTGGCATCAGCATCGCTGCACTGGAATATGGTACCAGGAGCGAATCATCATCTGCCATGAGGAGATTTCCCTCGTTCCCTGTTTAACGACTTAGAGGTCATCTGTTCCCAGTTTAACGACTTAGGGGTCTATTGGATTGGAGTTTGGGATTTTGGGGTTAGGGTAGGCATCAGCGTTGCTCACACTGAAGTACACGTGCCAGGAGCAATTCATCATTTGCCTATTCCTGTTGGGGGAGCGATGGCTTAGGAGACAGGTTTAGGTCCCTATCGCCTAAGGCTTTTCAATTTTATGGACCGTGAGGGTCCCATAAAAGCATTTTCTCCCTACGAGTCGTAAGGATCCCGCAGGTGTATTTTCTCCTTAGGAGTCGTGAGGACTCCTAAGTGTGTTTTTCCTTTATTAGTCGTAAGGATCCCACAAAGGTTTGTTCTCCTCATGTATCGTGAGGACACATGAGCGGGTCTTCTCAATGGAGCATAATTCCAAAGGCGGAGACCAGCCGCCTAACTGGTAACTGTGGTGGGGCATGGATATGACAAGAATTATTTGAGCCCGTGGATTGTATACGGCAGTCAACTTGGGGACTGACCGTAGGGCTGGAGAATTTTGAGAAATTGAATTTTGGTTGGCGTCTGCATCGCTATACTGGAATATGGTACCAGGAGCGACTCATCATTTGCCGTTGCCAGTTGGGGAATGATGGCTTAGGAGACAGGTTTGGGTCCCTATCACCTAAGGCTTTTCAATTTTATGGGCCGTGAGGGTCCCATAAAAGCATTTTCTACCTACGAGTCGTGAGGATCTCGCAGGTGTATGTTCTCCTTAGGAAGCGTGAGGATTCCTAAGTGTGTTGCTCCTTTGTGAGTCGTAAGAAGCTCACGCAGGGGTTTTCTCCTCACAAGGTCGAGAGGACTTTGCGAGTGTATTCATCTTTTTTACGAGTTTGCGCCCTTTCAGGTTTTCACAAACTCGCAGGTAGTCCTGCTGTTTTTACTCACGGAACCCTTTCGGGTTTTCGTCCGTGCCCGTTTTGCTTGTGGACATACCGTTTTGTTTTTTTTTTTGCCGCTGGTGGGACTTTAAAAGTAGTCTCACCGGCAGGATTTAGGAGAGATAGGGGTCATTTACGCCCGTGGATTGTAAACGGTTTTGCAGGATGTATGATCCAGACCGTAGGGCTGATGTGCTCAATTCGCCTGCGACTTGGAGCATTCATGCGTATTATTTCTTGAGATATCGGCCATTGATGGATGGCATGGGCCTTTCTCCCTCGGCACTTATTAGTTGGTAGGATCCTCCGTCGAACACTTTCTCGATGACGTATGGTCCTTCCCAGTTCGCCTCGAATTTTCCCTTGGCATGTCGATTGGGGATGATCGGTCTTTTGAGGACCAACACCAATTCACCTTTCTTGAAAGCGCGGAGACGGGTTATCTTGTCATAAGCCCGTGACATTTGGGCTCGGTATAGCTCCAGATTTTGCTGCACCGCGAGCCTTTTTTCTTCGAGGGCATCGAGCTCTTCAAGTCGAAGGAGCACGTTTTCCTCCTCCGTCAACTCGTGCTGAACGGCCATTCTTAAGTTTGGAACTTCGACTTCGAGGGGGAGGACCGCCTCCACTCCGAAGAGCAATGAGTATGGAGTGGACTGAGTTGGAGTACGGTGCGTGGTACGATATGCCCACAACGCCTCGTGAAGCTTGAGATTCCAGTCTCTCTTGTTGGCTGAAGCATTTTTCCTCGGGAGCTTGCATAGAGTCTTATTGAAGGCTTCGGCTAGCCCATTGGCTCTTGGATTATAGATGGAGGAATATCTCCAGTCTATCTTGTGCTAAGTAGCGAACCTTGAGACATTGAAGCTCTTGAAAGAAGGCCCGTTGTCAGAAATGATTCTTCTTGGTGTACCGAAGCGGTATAGAATATTATGCTGGAAGAATGTCAGAATATCTTTTGTCTTGACTTCTTTTAGCGGGACAGCTTCAGCCCATCTGGAGAAGTAGTCTGTCGCAGCCAGTATGAACCGGTGGCCTTTGGATGACGGAGGATCAATTGGGCCAACAATGTCGGTGCCCCAGACTTCGAAGGGCCACGACGCCACCGTAGGGTGCAATGGATTGGGATGCTTGTGAATGAAATCACCATGGATTTGGCAGATCTGACATTTCTTTGCATGCTCTCCGCAATCCCGTATCATGGTGGGCCAGTAATACCCAAGCCGTTTGATTTGAAGTCGCATCTTGGGGCCAGATTGATGAGCACCGCAAACGCCCAAGTGAACATCTTTCATGACTTTTTGGGCTTCGGCCAGTGACAGACACCTGAGCCAGAGTTGGTCATATGACCTGCGGTATAACGTGTCATTTACAAACACGTATCGGAGAGCTCTTTTCTTCATCTGAATCCTCGCAGATTTTTCTTCGGGCAGCTTGTCGTATCGGAGGTACTCTATGAAGGGTTCTCTCCAATCGGGCTCGTCTTGGATGATCGAAGCTTATTCGGCAGGACTGCTCTCCTGTTCCGCGCTTTCCTCTTCTCGTAGAGAGACTGGGGGTAGAATTTGCCGGCTCCTGACTGTGATCAGAATTTCGTCCATATCAGGATCAGCCAGCTCCTAGGCTAAGCGAGCGAGTACGTCGGCTTTTCCGTTCAACGCTCTGGGGACTCTCATTAGTTCAATGTGAGTGAACCGTTTCATGAGTTCCACCACGCGGCTTCTGTACCGAGCTAACTCAGGTTTGTATATCTTATAATCGCCGCTTACTTGGTTGACGACAAGCTGGAAGTCACCGTAAACCCGTAGCCGAAGGATTTCCATTTCTATAGCGAGCTCCAAACCAGCTATCAGAGCTTCATACTCGGCTTCGTTGTTCGTTCGAGGCTCGGTGAGAGCGAAAGAACGCCGTAGGGTTCCCATTTATGGCGTGATGAACACCAATCCTATCCCCGCTTTTACCTCCGGGACGCTTGATCTGCCGGAGCTCCTTATTGATGAGGCTCCATCGAAGTAGAGCTCCCAACATAGCTCATCTTCCTTGAGGTGCAGCACTTGTTCGTCGGGTAACTCACAATTTAGCGGCGACCCTTCTGGTATGGGATGAGCAGCGAGAAAGTCTGCAAGAGCTTGCCCTTTTACTGCTTTCTGAGGAGTATAAACTATGTCAAACTCAAGTAGCATGACAGCCCATCTTGTCATTCTGCCGGCTAGGCTTGCTTTGGTCATCAAGTGTTTGAGCGGGTCGACATTGGAGATCAGCATAACCCGATGAGCCAGCAGATAGTGCCTCAGCTTCTTCACAGCAAATATCAGAGCCAGGAATTGCTTTTCGATTGGGGAATAGTTGTGTTCTGCCCCGACTAGAGTTCGACTGAGGTAGTAGAGGGCATTTTCCTTTCCCTCCTCGTTACTCTGGGCAAGGAGCGCACCGAGTGACTCATCTAGCGCGGCAGTGTAGAGAATCAACGGTTTATTTGGAATGGGAGCAGCCAGCACTGGAGGGTGCAACAAGTATTGTTTAATGCTTTCGAACGCTGCTTGACATTCGGCATCCCAGATAAAAGGAGCTCCTTTCTTCATGAGCTTTGAGAAGGGCCTACATCTCCCCGATAAATTTGAGATAAACCTCCGTATATAAGCAAGCTTGCCTTGAAAAGATCTTAGCTGCGTCAGACTCTTCGGAGGGGGCATCTCCATGATGGCCTTTATCTTTGATGGGTCAACTTCGATCCCTCGATGTCGGACTATGAAGCCCAGGAATTTTCCCGATGACACGCCAAAAGCGCATTTCAGAGGATTCATCTTCAGGTCAAATTCCCTCGGTCTGGTGAGAACGGTCCTAAGATCCTGGATATGATCGGCCTTGGTTTTAGTCTTAACGACCAGATCATCAACATAACATTCGACGACTTTATGAATTAGGTCATCGAAGATATTGGTCATTGCCCTTTGATATGTAGCACCTGCGTTCTTCAATCCGAACGGCATCACCTTGTAGCAATATATGCCGGTCGGGGTTCGAAATGTTGTGTGCTTCTCATCCTCAGGCGACATCTTGATTTGATTGTATCCAGACGAGCCATCCATAAAGGTGAACAGCTCGTAATTTGAGATGTCATCGACCATCATTTCCATGACCGGTAGCGGGAAGTCGTCTTTAGGACATGCCTTGTTGAGGTCCCTAAAATCGACACAAACTCGGATCTGCCCATTTTTCTTCTTCACTGTGACTATGCATGCGATCCATTCCGCATATTTCTCTTCCCTGATGAAGCCGGCATCAATGAGCTTCTTAGTTTCCTCGATGACCTTTTCTTCTAGTTCCCTTCTCATTCTTCGAGGAGCTTGTTTGACTGGCTTAGCATCAGGAGAAATAGCCAGCTTATGCACGGCTACTTCAGGGGAAAGACCTGGCATTTCTTTGTATGTCCACGCGAAGCAATCGACGAACTCATGCAGCAGGGCAATTATCTGCTCTTTCATTTCCTCCGACAAGTGTGAGCTAATGTAGGTCGGCCTTGGATCATCGGGCGTTCCTAAGTCAATCTCGGTTAGCTCATCAAAGGTTGCTTGTCCTCCATCTTCGAGCTCTTGAGGAGCTTCTTCTGGCTCGGCTATTTTGTCATCCTCATTTGATCTTTTGCTGGCCTCACCAACATGGATCATGTAGCACGCTTTGGAATCAGGTTGAATGTAGCCTATGCCCTGTCTATCTGGAATTCGTCCATCGATGAGTGCTCGGACCTGGGGCGGATACAATAGCCCTTCGTAAAACTTTGCTTCGGACTCCGTTTGATATAACCGGCATCCGCACTTCTTAAAGTATTCCTGCATCTCGGGCGCATAGTATCTGGGATTGAGGACAGCTCTTATGCCTCTCTCATAGGGAAGGCACGCGACAGAAAGATCGTCCGGGTGCACAACGGGGTTTGACCTGTAAAGCAGGATGCCCTTCTGTCCATTTTTCCTCCCGGGCACGTAGAAAGTTTTCAGCTGGTCCACGGTAGAGACTGACAATGCGTCGAGCTCTTTGCACATCCATTCCGGCACCCTTGTGATAGCCAGGGACCATTCTGCGACTTCGAAGGTCTCTCATAGTTTCTCTTGCTGCATGGGGTCCAATCTGCACAGCTGTTGCACGGCAGGTCCTCTTCTTCTGACTCTTCAGTGTCACTGCCAAGATGAGGGCGGACTTTGCTGCTAGATGGGCCTTCAGTAACAGATTCGTCCGTATCGCTGCCGAAACGAGGGCGAGTTTTACGAAAGGACGGGCTTCCAGCGTCGGACTCATCAATGTCGCTGCCGAAATGCGGGCGCACTTGGGCGTTTTTGCTTTTGAAAGCGACAGCCGGCGCAGATTTGCTTTTGAGTCTTGGGGCCGGTCTATCCTCAGTCAGTTGTGGCTTAGCATTTTGGTGATTCATAAAGTACCGAGAATCTTCATAGCAGACTTCATGCACACCGAACGGCTGGATGTCTCCGTTGATGCGTTTTTCTTCACCATTTTTAGTATACTTCATGCATTGATGAAGAGTTGACGGGACGATGCCGTAATCGTGGAGTCATGGCCGTCCCAAGAGAATCTTATAAGATGTGTCGGCGTCGATCACGTATATCTTAGCCTCAGTTTGCAGATCCCCAAATTTAATTGGCAAAGCTATAGACCCCAGAACTTGCTAGCAATTTTGGTTGAAGCCTTGAATGACAATCCTTTCCCTTGACAGGTGTCGGATGTCTATTGACAAACTCTTCAGAGTTCGCAAGTTCATGATATTCACTGAGGACCCCGGATCAATCAATATGCGATTAATTCGATCTCCATCGCTGTACCCGGTCACGTAAAGCGGCCGATTGTGCTCAGCTGTTCCCAGTAGCAAGTCTTCATCCTTAAATGTGACTGCGGCGGCATGCAAAGCGTGCTGAGCTTCTTTCATATTAATTTCCGCAAAGTGAGCCTGATACCGCTCGGGGTTTTGTAGAGCGTGAATAAGAACATCTCTAAGCTCCTTAGATAGGACCAAGGCGTCGTAGATGCTCAGGAGAGACGGAAGCCTTCGAAGGTGAGCCAAGACATTATAGTCTATTGGGGAAGGACTCGAGTTTTCATCAGCCGGTTCTCCGCCATCTTCATCATTAGCCACCTGTTTTCCCTTTCCTTTTGGGGCATTGCCCTGATTTGGCGGTAGAGCCCTGCCGCTTCTGAGCTGGATTTGGTTGGCCTTTGTGGCGAGCTCCTCGTCCTCTTTAGGAAAACAGAGCTCATCCTCAGAGTCGCTCCCAAGATGGATGGCGTAGCAGGTCACTATTGAGATCTCTTCATTGGAGTCTTCTTCTAACTCCTCCAGAATTTCAGCCGCTTGTACAGGGAGGAACTCTTTCAATTGAACCAAAGTTCTTTCCTTCTGTTCATATTCTTCGAGGGAATCGATATATTCTTGAATGGTCGATCTCCCTGCAGACTCCTTTTCGCGCCGAGCCGCACTTTTCTTCTTCTTGAGTTTCTTGGATTTTGAGCATGATGGAGCCGCATTGGCAGCTGGACTGGTAGGCTTCTTCTGCCCTTCCCATTCTGTCCTGGGCTCTTTCCGAAGTAGCTTTATCATCTTCTTCGTCTTGTTAGATATGTGCGTACTCCACGGAGACCGCGATGAGTCCGTCTCATTTCTCAGGGCAGCGGGTTCGGCTGTTTTCTCCCAGAAGGCTTCAGCTTCTGTCTGTATAAAGTTGGTGGTTGCAACTTGATTGTTCACCAACACACTTTTGGACAGCTCGATCTCTCCAGCCTTGTACTGCTTCTCGACCCAGTCTTTGAAGATATAGCAATCCTCGATCGCATGGCTCACTACTCGGTGGTACGGGCAATACAGAGGATTATCGGTCATTTTTGCTTCTTGGGGTCTTTTCGACTCCGGCAATTGTAGGTCGTTGTTCAAGGCATCTTTAAATATCTTGCGGACCTTGTCCCTTCTGAAAGAGTAAACCTTGTTCTTTTTCTCCTCTAGGGAAGGCCCATCTCCTCCCAGCAATGGCTTTCGAGACCAGTTGGTTTTGGATTCGCCCGCCCTTCGCTTTTCTTCATTATCGGACGCATTGAAGACATTGGTACTGCTGGAACTCCCGCTTCTACGGTTGTCGTCCCGCTTGCTTTTCCAAGTTTTGTCTCTCTGAGAATCCGGCGGGGACTCTTGCTTCGAGCGTTCCAGCATTTAGACTTTCTTGGTTAGCTCCTGAAATGTTTTGAGGCCAGCCGTACACAAGAATGGGACCATCCAATTGCTGAGGTTCCCAATGAGAAGGCTGACGGACTGGTCCTGCTCCAGCGGCGGTTCGTACTTGACTGTGAGATTACGCCATCGAGCGATAAAGTCGGTGTTGCTTTCATTCTTCCCCGGCTTGGTCCTCACAAGGTCGGCAATGGAGATTTTATCACTGACACTCATGAACCTTTGCCGAAACAGGGACTCCATTTGGGCAAAGGTAATGACGGACCCGTCCGGTATACTCTCATACCAGTCGAAGGCGACGCCGGTCAGGCTGTTGACAAACTGACGAAGAAGGAGCGCGTCATTTCCCCCTGTATTTCCGCACGATGCTTTGAAGTGGGCGACGTGCTGATTTGCATTCCCCGCTCCATCAAATCTTCCGAACTTAGGAATGACGTAGCCGCTTGGGAACTCAATCAGATCGTACTGCGCGGGATATGGTCGTCCACTACTGTCGATTTCTTTCTGAGCTTCAGCTTCGGCCACCAATGTTTTAACCTTACTGGTGACCAGATCCATTATCCGATCCTGTGTTAGCGGGATAGTGCTATCTGGGGCCAAGGCATCCCCAGAAGCGGAGTGTGGCCGGCTTTCATGCGGCTCGACCGGTCTTGGACCCAAAGGAACAGGCATTGGCTGCCTCGGATTGTCATCACCCGGCTGATTAGTAGCGGCTTGTGCTTGATTGGGAGGCGCTCGAGCAATTTGAGCCGTGAGCTGCATTACCACGTTTGTTAAATCGTCAATCTTCGAATAGAGCTTGGCCATCTCTTTGTCTTTGCTCCTGAGCTGTTTTCGAAGCTCTTGAAGCAGCTATTGCTCCGCAGTCCTGGGGCGGAAAGTCGGCTCTTCCTCGCTGTCCGAGCTTGACTCTGCATGGACCGAGGGGTCTTTCTGCCTATCATCCTCATCGAGAGGGTTTTCTTCATCAAGTGGGGATGGCTGTTCTTGGGCAGCGGCAACCACATTCAGGCTAGATTGGGCTTGGGATGTGGTGGCCCCATCCTTGCTTCTGCTGTGAAGGTTTTCGCTGGGGCGCCCGCCCGCCATATAGACCGTATGGATAATATATCCGGCCGTCTTTCTATCATCGGCGGCTGATTTCACGGATCGCTGTTTTGACCCCCTTGCTTCGGTGGCTAGTAGTCGATTGAAGGTGGCTGGCCTAACCAGGTTCCTGAATGGTGCTGGCGCTTCTTTTCTGGATTTGCCCCGCTGCTTTCGTGCGGCACAGAGCGCCTGATAGACCCTTGAAGAGACAGTGTCATACTTTTTCTGTTGGGGCCGGGACACGTCTCTTTGTAGCACTGTTCGGACCGCTGTCTTCTTGATTCTGGGGGTCATGGCATTTTTCTGAACCAACTTCAGAGGCTCGAAGGAATTGCTAATTCTTACGTCCGACTCAGCCGTCGTCGCGGGGCAACCCTGCACTTGGAACTTCATATGATTCCATTTGGACGAAGCCCTGGCCCTCTTGTTGGCTCGATACCTAAGCCACTTCCGCCTTAACTTTTCTGTTCTAAGCGCCTGGCAGACTTCGGCACTTTGGGAAGACGCCGCAGACCGAGCGATGGAGGGCCTTGGAGATACGCTTGATTGTGCTTTTGTTGGAGTCATCGCCTGAGCTCGTCCGCAACATTTGATGTTGCCCTTTGTACCGAAGTTCTTGCCCCCCGCTAAAGCACCAAAGAATCGTTCAGATATCGTCTTATGTTTCGGTTGTGGTGCCTTGGCGATCACGACATTCGGCCTCTTGCCCCTTGGGACCGGCTTGGCCACCTGTTCCGCCGGGATTTCCGCCAGATGAGCGCTTCCGGCAGGGTAGATGATGACAGAGCCAAACTGGCGGGGCGGTTCCTCCCACTGTCGACTGAGGCTTGCGGGGAGAACCACACGAGCGTTGATCTTGACCACGTACGGAATCGGGATCACGTTGGAAGCTGAATTCATCTGGGGAGACATTGTCGTCGAAGGTTGATTGCTGCACAAAAAAAAACATCATTTCAGTATAGGCAATCGATATGTATATTGATTGAGTTCGCATGAACGTTTATACCGAAATATGGAAGGAGAGATTGGTCCCAACGGGCGTGCCAGAATCTGTAGAGTGTTTTTCGTCACCCCATTGAGACGGGAATACGCGCACGCTTGTCAGGCGTACTACAGATTCCCCCTGCCTAAGGTAGGCCGGGGGTTTAATCATTGTGGGGATCCGAATCTCTGGCAGCTGCGGACTAAACTGCAGTTAATTACCCCTCGCCTTTGGAGCGAGGGAACCTCCGATTGACGGGTTAAACTGGTCATGCGAACTCGATGTGCAGTGTACGCGTGTTGTGTTTTGAAGGGGGGTTTCTGGATATATCGAGAGCCACGCAGAGTCTTTACGGGGGTCCCGCTACCCGGATAGCGGGCTGGGGGTCAAGGGGGCTAGCAGCCCCCTTACGGGGTGCGGGGCAGCGCCCCGTTAGAAATTTTTTTCCTAACAGGGATAATGTCGTGGAGTATGTGTATGTGTACATATGTATACATATGTATATATATACATGTATATATAAATAAAGAGGGAAAAAGACATCCAAAGGATGCGTGGGGCCAGCGCCTAAGCGCTTGAGCGCAAGCGTGCCACATGTCAGCACGTGGGCGCTTTGCGCTCGAGTGCAGAGTGCTGGAGCGCAAGCGCGCCACGTGTCGGCACGTGGGCGCTTTGCGCTCGGGCGCTGGGCGCTTGAGCGCAAGCGCGCCACATGTCGGCACGTGGGCGCTTTGCGCTCGAGCGCAAAGTGCTGGAGCACAAGTGCGCCACGTGTCGGCACGCGGTCGCTTTGCGCTCGGGCGCTGGGCGCTCGAGCGCAAGCACGCCACATGTCGGCACGTGGGTGCTTTACGCTCGAGCGCAGAGTGCTGGAGCGCAAGCTCGCCACGTGTCGGCACGCGGGCGCTCTGCGCTCGGGCGCTGGGCGCTTGAGCGCAAGCGCGCCACATGTCGGCACGCGGGCGCTTTGCGCTCGGGCGCTGGGCGCTTGAGCGCAAGCGCGCCATGTGTCGGCACGCGGGCGCTTTACGCTCGGACGCTGGGCGCTTGAGCGAAAGCGCGCCACGTGTCGGCACGCGGGCACTTTGCGCTCGAGCGCAGAGTGCTGGAGTGCAAGTGCGCCACGTGTCGGCACGTGGGCGCTTTGCGCTCGGGCGCTTGGCGCTTGAGCGCAAATGCGCCACGTGTCGACACGTGGGCGCTTTGCGCTCGAGTGCAGAGTACTGGAGCGCAAGTGCGCCACGTGTCGGCACGTGGGCACTTTGCGCTCGAGCGCTAGCACACCGGCGAGGAAAAGAGGGCTTTTAGCCCAGGAAATTCTCTAAAGAGAAACTAGGGTGGAGTTTAAACTCCTAAGATGCTTTGGGTTAATGAAGGGGGTTCTTCTTCTTCCTCTTCTGTTGGCTGGATCTTGAAGATCAAGAGATATGGGATTTCTAAAAATCTCTTCTTTTTGAGATCTAATGGGAGATCTGAGTTCCCCTTTATGGGTTTTGTGGTGAAAAACTAATTTGTTTTATGAAAAGAAGAGTAAAACTCTTGATTTAATTCAAGAGAAAAAGGAAGGTTTTGGAACCTTGAAGAAGGAGAAAAGATCTCAGATCTGAAAAATTTTGAGAGAGAGAGAAAAAGTTGTTAGATATTTTCATTATCCATGCCTTTATAGGCTATACACTTTACACTTAGCCCCTTGGGCTTCACAAAATGGCATTTTGCCTATCCCATGGCTCATGTGCCATTTCTTTTTGCACATAAGCCATGGGCTTTACAAAAAATTGGCTTTTTGCCTATTTTTCTTACATTTATCCATAAAATAAAATAAAAGAAATACAACAAAATTATTTATTACAAAATTTTTATCTTGGCATGGGGGGAGGCCGGCCGTTTCATGTTCGAGTTCGACCCGGGCATGGGACCACTGGATCTGGGCTTGGGACCACTGGATCTGGGCTTGGGGTTGACTTTGATTTTGACTTGGTCAACCGGGGTGTAAATTTTTACCCCAACATGCACAAAACAAATATTGAGCATCACAATCGAAATCGAAATCCAGTGCATCTAAGTGCACAAAATGCGTAACACTACACTGCAAGCATATGTGAACTATACCGAGTGCAAAACCAAATCGTGTGCGTAACATGACCACTCCTGGGTCCGAGTCTTCTCGTAATTTATTCCAGAAAAGTCCTGTCGAGGTCTATCCCAAATCTCGTCTCTGTCGAACTGTCAGGAAGTCATCGTCCTTTACTATATCTGTTTCTTGTCCCGAAACGGCTGCATACTCATCGCGACTCCTTCTGAAAGGTACATCCCAGTACAATACCTCGGCATGCGTATCGCATCTCTGATGTCGGCGAAGTGGAACGTCGTCTCATCAAGATCTCGTACGAACCTTTTACTCCACTTTTCTCCAATGTCGACTGCTTCGGACTCGTCTCGTCGTGGCTGCATGGACTGAGCTCCAACAGCTATCTTCGTATCTGGAGTCTCCCAAGAAATGCATCTCACCACCTAGCATCCGAAGGAAGTCGAACCGTTCGATCGAGTCGTCAAAACCTTATAATCCCCCAAGAGCTCAACATCTTGGGTACAGTTTAATAGTATCGAGTACATACCACAGTATCGGTGGTCCAGCCGTAGAAGGGCAAACCCAAGCCTCACTAATGGCGCCGCGGAACTGCCGCAAACCCTAAGGTTCAAAGGCTTTCACACGGTCATTAAGTCGAGTTAGGGTTTCATTCTTCTAGAGGATCCATAAAATTGCCTGCATGTCTTTCCGAATACTTTAAACTTGGAATAATAGGTTTCTGACATTCGATCGTCTCTGTCGACTTTCAACGTCTCCGCGTGAAGTCGTCTCTAGCTGGAATCAATCTATCTGATGACCTCACATCGGGGTAGCGAACAAACTACATGTCCTAGTCATTCATCCTCGGTGACTAGCGACCTTCTCTCGTCTCTTAGTACAACTCGTACTGCAGTAGCTCCAACATCTGGGGCGATATCTTGTCGTTCGCAGCAGCAACTGGCTCACTCGTCTGCACGCTGAACAGTGCCTCAATCATCATGAATAAGCAATACGCCAACGGTTATCAAAATCTGGCTGGCCTCTATCAGTGGCTCAATCCTCTGGTGCCGCTTTGCACGTCCGAGAAATCTCATACAGCGATCCATCAAACGCTCGTGGCATGAAAACACAATAAAAAGACACACCTCTGCAATCGTGTGTCGCCGGAATCACGCCTTGGTCAGTCCTCATTCGTGACGAGCTCGTGCTGACCGCAACTCTAGCCGTAGCTATCCCCGCCCGTAATATTGGCAGCAAACCATAACTGGTACCGACAAGGCTAGATCAGGAATGAATATAATACTGAGCAAAGAAATGTACATCCTAAGGCTTCTTAAGTGGAGTAGCGTATCGTAAATATGCCGCGGAACATACGTACGGTACGTCACTCTACTCAAGCTGCCTATTCCATCAACCAAGGGTCATCCTATGCTCCGAAGGTAAAACCTAACGCTCTGATACCAACTTTGTCACGTCCCGAAAGTACGGAACATGACCGGCACTTAAACTACGAAACGTCTCGAGGCGTACGTAATTTAAGTAAGCCGAAAACCCAGAAATCCAAACCAAGAGAAGTAGTAGAGTGAAGGAAAAACCATTTTAAATCAATTAGTTTGCAACATATGCCGAAAGGTACATTTTAAAATCACAAGTCTTTTCTAAAAATTTCGGCAGAGTTTCCTTTGTAAAAATTGACCCCAAACGGGATACAACATGAATAGTATACGAAATCAATAAAAAAGCATCCCCAAGCGGGAGCTAGCTCTTCGTCAATCGACGGTCACAACCACACAAGCAATATAATATACAACGCCAAGTGCGAGGATCAAAACTCAAAAGAAAACTCAGAACAACAAGAAATCCATAGAAATACAACGCGCGACTCTAAGGTCGAAAGAATAACATCACTGGTCTCTATCTCAGAAATAAATACATGTTTGGTTGATGGAACTTCTAGATACAACAGAATAATAATATACAAGGTATAATGATGGGTACGATACAAATAAACCCACCTACTAGCAAGTCACCCGAAAAAGAAGCAGTGCCAGCAAAGCCGTAATGAAACCTGTACGGCAAAACCTGCAAGAAACTGTGGCACAACGGGGGTGTTAGTGTATATGCCCTAGAGGCCATTACTGTATCATACTAGTTTGTATATTACTTAATGGAAGCTTGGGATATTCACCTTGTATATACAATCTTGCTCAAAATAGTAGTATGCTACTTGGTTTGTTTCTGCTTCAATGTGTACATGTGTTTATTTTAGTATATCGCCTATGCACATTAGTGGAGCCCTTAGGATCTTTGCTTGATTACCAGCGTTGTGATGGCAGTCACACTAGTGGGGGCTGGGTAATCTATAAGCACATTCTTATGCAGGTCCCTAGTCGCAGGATTATCGAGACAGGGCATCGATACTCCAGAGTAGACTAGCGCATGCGTTTCTCATCCCAGAGTGGGAGATGGTCTGTCCCACAGCCATCAGTACGTCGTACTGGAGATAGTATGCGGGTGCTCGTTGGGTTACGAGTACACTGGACAGGACTCGTCGAGAACTGACCGGTTGGTATTATACCTATCGTCAGTTATCAGTTCCCAGGTGACATGAGTACAGCTTAGTCCGCTGACTTGACACTGTCACTTCGCCTCGAGTGTGTTCCCACTGTACTTTGATTACTACCCTACCACGGCTCAAAGGAGTCGTGCAAACAGGTGGTAGTTGGGTGCAGTCCAGAAGCACTTGGAGGCAGTGACGGTTAGACAGGATTCGTCTCTCCCGGTATTGGGGGTTGACATCGCGCTGTGTCTAGGAGAGCCATTACACGAGTAGTCTCTGGCCAGGGCAAGCGGGATATACTGGTAGGCTTCCAGTGTTATCTCAGGGTGTATTGGGCTTCACTCCGACACGACTTGTACCGCTATTAGGGGACTGACATTTACCGCCCCCTAGGCCCGCCATGCGATGTATCAGACGAACAGACCGGACTGTACGGAGATTGTCACATTCAGGCTCAGTAGGAGTTCAGATGGGTTTCACCTCGTTAGTCTTCTTATCGGCATCTACCTGGGGACCGTTACGCACAGCTAGTGCCGCTTGCGGTCTGTGGTTAAACCCACTGCCAGCGTAGTATCGAGTCTTTAGAGTCCCACACAGAAAGCTATTCGCCTTTAGGCAAAAGAGTAGAGGTCGCATGGTTTTGCGACAGGTCGCATGGTTTTGCGACAGGGTCCGGTCACATCCGTGCACTTGTGCACGTACAGTGTCCGGACAGTTAACACTAGCGGGCTTTGGTTTAAGCCAGATCCTAGTGTACGTTTTGGGATTGGTTTTATCCAGTATGTATTCGTGTTCCTTGGAACGCGAATGCGGGTGTGTATGCACAGTTGACGGAGAGACAGAGGCAGAGGATTCTCATTAGGGTTGTTGACCATTGACTGTTGACTGTTGACTTTTTGCTCAACCCTAATGAGAATATGATATGTAATTAACAATTATATTAATTAAGTATTATGGTGACATGGTTGTTGAGGGATTGACTTTGTTGACTTGTTGACTTTGTTGACTTGTTGACTTTGTTGACCGGTTGACTAGGCTTGACTAGTTGACCATCATGATAACAATAGCTATCATTTCATGGCAAAGACTTTTGCTTGCTTGCTCTCTTGTGCAAAATGAGTGCATGAAATGATATGGCTATTGTTGCTTAAACCATCACATAATACTTGATTGCTATGATGTGTTATGATGGTTTTGGATTATGAGAGCCAAAGGAGAAAAGTCTTCTCTCATTCTTCTATGCTCATTCTCTCTCTTGTTCTTGAGCTCTCATCTTCCTCCTCTTGCTCTCCCTCTCTTGAGTCTATGGTTCACTTGTCTCATGAGTTGAGAACCAAGAACCATAGATAAAATCCCAAACAAACTCTTCTCTACTCACTCTAGTTCACAAGGTTTAGCAAACCGAGTGAACTAGTTTCTTCAAAGTTCGAAAAAGGAGCCAAAGGTAAAAGCTTTCAGATGGATCTATCTTCGGCGCAAGGAGACGACGGGGAGAAGCCAATTCGGACAACCATCGAGGCTTGAAGACGAAGGAGTTCGAGATAAGAAAGGTATAAACCCCATAACCGAGTAGTTAACAACTCCTAGTTAGGTTGTTAGTTAGATGTTTAACAAAGATCCGGCTTTTGAGTCCATGTTACCGCCTCTAGAAAATCGTTTTTCACCAAATTCCGCAAGCCCGTAAGTACCGGGAGAGGTAGCATGGACTTACAGTGGTATCAGAGCCTAGTTAAACTCTATCTAACATGTTAGCAAAGTAGCTAGAAGATCGATCAAAGAAAAAGTCCCGAAATGAACCCCGTTTTCAAACTTTCTGTCGATTTTCAAAGTGCTGCAAAAATTATTTGAGATACACCAAAAATCGACTCAGGGTTTTTAGAGTATACTGTAGAAAAATGGTCCCTTGATCTCATCAAAGCGCCGCGGAAACGCGGCAATAGCTTGCTATTGCCGCGGTTCCGCGGCCGTCTTGGCTCCTCTCTGGGTCTTCTTTGCTACAGTATGTTTATAAGGGTATTTTGGGATTTTTGGTATGTGTTTTTTCAGCCCAAATTTTCCAGAAAGAAAAATTTATTTTTGGGGCTTTAAAAACCGTATTTAGATCGAACTTCTAAAAGACTTAAGCTGACGGGTTTTTCTGTGATGTGATATTTGTATTGAACGTCTGCTAATCGCTATATGTCGATTAGTGGGAGTTATACAAATCTGTGATCTGTAATGTTATTGGAATGTGTATATGAATTCATTGGATTGTCGCGGGTGAATAGCCGGGGGTTGTGAGACGAGAGTTTTCTTTTCTTTCAATTCATGTAAATTTGTAAATTGATGTAATAATTATTTGTATGGTCGCACAACCGGGTCGGGGTTGTAGCCGTCATTGTATAATTTCTTTTTACTGTTTTTGCTCCTAGGATAGACCCATAGAGGGGGTGCATAAACTACCGGGTATGCCGAAGTGCCGAGTGGCCTACTCACGGAGTTGAGGGAGGTTGCTTCGCTTCGGGTACTTGGCGGGTAGTTTTCCGCACCCGTAGGGGTCTTGGGTGAGGTATTGGCTATTCACCGCGACCGTGTAATCTACTTTTCGTTACAGGCTCGTACGAATTGCGGGTTCCTAGTATATCCAATGTGTTCATATGTGATCTGAAATGTCTATCATTGCAATATATCTATATATGATATTATTTAGGCGTTGCTTATGTTTTGCAGACGCGCTAGCCCAGCCCCCGCTCTGTCGTTAGTTAAGTAACCTAACGGGTAATGACGGGGCCCCGTGGCGAATGCGAATGGCATAAGCGTACGTCATATTTTGGTTGTTTTCTGCAATGGTAGGATTAAATGATGGGACGCATTAAAAGAACTAATGCAAGAATATCACGCATTAAAAGAACTAATGCAAGAAAAATAAACCAAGTAAAAGTCGTTGGAACACTTTCGAAAAACCACTCGGTTTTTTTCAAAACCAACTTTTAAATGCGGAGTTTGAGCCACTCCTTTTAAAAGCTATCTCGTTCCATCGATTATATCAAGTTCACTACGTTCACGGTTTCGCCAAAACCATTCGTAGCCCTCCGTCGTTTCACATGAATGGTCAATAGTATTCAAGCTATGTATGTTGGCCAAAGTCAAGGCATAGTGATTGGTAGCTATTGGGTATTCATGTGTAGCATAGATAGATGCGTTGGTTTGGGACAGTCGTACTGCCATTTTGGCCAAAGTCAAGGGTAGGTACGGGTGGATCCAAATTAATCTGGAGAATGACGGGTAGAACTTGACATGTGACTTATGATATTTTGGCCAAAGTCAAGGTCATAAGAGCATGGGGCAAAAATCCACATCGGGAGTTTCAAAAGAACTGAAACTTGCTAGTGTTGCATACCATTTGGAGTGTGATGATTCTGGTAGGATTCCTTCAGTTTCGTCACACGATGATATTTGGATCCCGATCCTACTGTGAGTATATGCTACTCCTCGGGAAATTTCTCACTTAACGATCAATGCTATAAACCAAGTAGGTGTCTAGAAAGGTGTTAGCGGGGCTACGCCCCCAGAGAAAAGAGGTTATTTAATTAAGGAATTTCGCGAAAGCGTTGGAAAACCTCCCTCGAAGTACCGACACTGGCCTGGCTGAACGGTTAAGCAAGTATTGTACGGTGAGATTGATCCTGACTAATTCTTCCTTTTTGGTTTGAGGAGGGATTCGAGAAACAGTGGGAGCCATCCTGTTTAGACAAACTAAAAACCATTCTAAACTTACAAGAGCATCATGCTGAGTGTTTCTTCTCTCTCCTAATTGCAGCGACCTATCGACATGACTGGACTTAAGTTACTCCTAGATAAAAACATACTGACAGGGCCAAACTACAAAGATTGGCTCAGGAATGTCAAGATGGCAATCACTTACGACAAGCTGGGGTATCTTCTTACCACCAAAGCTCCCCCTGTCCCAGGTCCCAAAACCAGCGTCGCGGATAAGGAAATCCGTAAGACCTGGGAACTAGACTGCGCGAAGGCCAAGTGCCTCGTGCTTGCCTCTATGGACAATGAACATCAGAGGAGGCATGAGAATATGGACCTGGAATCCATATTTCTTCATACAAAAGAACTGTATGGAGAGCAATCTCATATCGCAAGATACGAAGTGTCGAAGAAGTTATTTTCGGCAAGATTGGCCGTCGGATCATCGGTAGCGGAACACGTGCTTAAGATGATTGGCTACATTGAGGAGCTCGCGGACCTTGGGACCACGTTGGAGAATGAGCTCTATACGGACTTGATTCTCCAGTCCCTTCCTTCCACTTACGCCCAGTTCATACTGAACTTCAACTTACAAGAAAAGGAAGTTGAACTTTCAGAGCTCCTCAACATGCTGAGGAGCGCAGAGGGCACCCTACAGAAAGGTAGGGAAACATCCACTTTGTTTGTAGGAGGATCTTCTTCTTCTAGGTCCAAGGCGAAAGCCAAGGGAAAGAAGAAGAAAGCCCCCGCCAAACTAAGGGGCGGTGTTAGTAAAGTGGATACGAAGGGAAAGGCAAAAGCAACAAAGAAAGTGGGAAAGCTTGTGGATAAGGAAGAATGCTTCTATTGTCATAAGAAAGGACACTGGAAGAATGATTGCAGGGCTTGGAAAGCCAGGACACAGGAATTGAAGCAGGTTGCAGATTCAGCTTCAGGTGTGTATGTTATTGAAAACTGTTTTTCAATAAACTCTACTTCCTGGGTATTGGATACCGGATCAGGATCTCATATCTGTAATTCTTTGCAGGCATTGAGAAACCGTAGGGTTTTAAAGGCAGGTGACATGACCCTCAAAGTTGCAAACGGAGCTAGCATGGATGCTAAGGCCGTGGCGGACTATCACCTGGGAATGTCAGATGGACATGTTTTGGTTTTGCGTAATTGCTTTTTTGTACCCAACGCAACTTGTAATATCATTTCTGTATCTTTGGTTTCTAAAGAAGGTTATGAATTTGCGTTTGTAAGTAATGTTGTAAACATTCATCTTAATCAAGTTCTGATTGGGTCAGGTACATTGAGCAATAGTATATACGTATTAAACCAACCACAGATTTTCAATGTCCAGAATACACACAAAAGAAAGTCTCCGGAAATAAATCAGACTTTCTTGTGGCATTGTAGACTGGGTCACATCAATGAGAGAAGGTTGACGAAGTTACATACAGAAGGATATTTGAATCCGTTCGAATATCAATCGTATGCCACTTGTCAATCCTGTCTCAAAGGAAAGATGACAAAGACTCCGTTCACTGGACACGGAGTAAGAGCGAGCGAGCTCTTGGGACTCGTACACAGCGACGTGTGCGGTCCAATGTCTACACATGCGCGAAGCGGTTTTTCTTACTTCATTACTTTTACGGATGACTTTTCAAGGTACGGTTATGTCTTCTTAATGAAACATAAGTCCGAAGCCTTTGGAAAATTCCAGGAATATAAGAATGAAGTAGAAAAACAAACCGGCAAAAGTATCAAGATTCTAAGATCGGATCGAGGTGGTGAATACTTGAGTGCCGAGTTCCTGGACTATTTAAAAGAGAACGAAATTCTCTCTCAGCTTACTCCTCCATACACTCCGCAACATAACGGTGTATCGGAGAGACGGAACTGAACCCTATTGGATATGGTACGGTCCATGATGAGTAACGCTGAGTTACCGCGATCATTCTGGGGGTATGCACTAGAATCAGCTACATACCTTTTGAACCGAGTTCCCACTAAGACTGTGCCTACTACACCATATGAGATGTGGTATGGGAAGAGACCCTATCTTAATCACATTAAGACATGGGGAAGTCCAGCTTTTGTCAAAAAGCAGCATGCGGACAAGCTCGAGGCACGCTCAGTACAGTGCAAGTTCATGGGATATCCAAAGAACTCCAAGGGATATTTATTCTACTGCGAAGAGGAACAAAAGGTTTTTGTTTCTCGTCATGCCCATTTTCTAGAACACCAGTTCTTAGAAAAGGAAATTAGTGGGAGCGCAGTAGAACTGGAAGAAATTCCAGAACCACGAGTTATTACTGAAAGCTTAGTGGAACCAGAGGGTTCAAAAGAACAGGACATTCCTACGCCACTCCGCAGGAGTAGTAGGCAGTCTCATCCGCTCGAGAGATACTACGGTTTTCTCATAGACGGGGATAAAGAGGATTGCATCATAGATTATGATGAGCCTACTAGCTCCCAGCAGGCCGTTCAGAGCGTTGACTCGGTAAAATGGCTGGATGCAATGCGGACCGAAATGGAGTCCATGTACACCAACAAAGTATGGACGTTGGACATTGCTCCAGACGGGGTAAAACCTGTAGGATGCAAGTGGATCTTCAAAAGGAAGATTGGTGTAGATGGACAGGTTGAGACCTATAAAGCTAGACTTGTTGCAAAAGGTTTCCGTCAAAGACCTGGCTTGGACTATGATGAAACCTTTTCTCCAGTGGCTATGCTGAAATCCATTCGGATCCTTCTTGCCATTGCTGCCTTCCACGATTATGAGATCTGGCAAATGGACGTAAAGACCGCTTTTCTAAATGAAAATTTAGAGGAGTGTGTCTATATGGACCAACCAGAGGGTTTCATTCAGAGTGGGAGCAGCGGAAAGGTGTGCAAGTTGCTTAAGTCCATCTATGGACTAAAGCAGGCATCGCGGAGTTGGAACATCTATTTTGATGAGACAGTCAAGGAATTTGGCTTTATCAAAAATCCAGATGAACCATGCATCTATAGTAGATTTGTAGCAAGAACTGTAGTAATCCTTGTTTTATACGTGGATGACATTCTCTTAATAGGAAATGACATTCCTATGTAACAATTTGTCAAGGGGTTCTTGTCACACAGGTTCTCCATGAAAGACCTGGGTGATGCCTCATACATCCTGGGGATCCGGATCCATCGTGATAGATCCAAGAGGATATTAGGACTTTCACAGTCCAGGTACATCGACACCATACTGAAAAGATTCAGTATGGAAGATTCCAAGCGCGGTAACCTACCGGCTTGTCACGGGATCACCCTCTCTAAAGAGATGTCTCCCAAGACTGATTTGGAGAGGGATCGCATGTCTATTATACCCTACGCTTCTGCGGTAGGCTCTATAATGTATGCGATGTTGTGTACCAGACCGGATGTAGCTTATGCACTGAGTGTGGTAAGCCGGTATCAGTCAAACCCTGGGGAGAAACACTGGATAGCGGTAAAGAACATTCTCAAGTATCTGAGAAGGACTAAGGAGATGTTCTTGGTGTATCGCGGAAAAGACCTCCAGATCGAGGCCTTTGCTGACTCCAGCTTCCAGAGTGACAAGGATGATTCCAAGTCCATGTCGGGTTTTGTCTTTACCCTCAATGGAGGGGCGGTGTGTTGGAAGAGTTCCAAACAGGAAACCGTTGCAGACTCGACGATGGAAGCGGAATACATCGCTGCATCTGATGCCGCAAAGGAAGCTGTCTGGATGAGGAAGTTCTTGAAAGAACTTCAGGTGGTTCCGTCCATTGTTGATCCAATACCTCTGTATTGCGACAACAACGGGGCTATAGCTTTAGCGAAGGAACCCAGGTCCTATCAGAGATCCAGACACATCTTGAGGCGGTATCACCTGATCAGGGAGATCGTGGATCGCCAGGAGATCGAGGTTCGGAGGGTTGCTTCAGAAGATAACACTGCAGATCCATTCACCAAGGCCTTGCCCCAGACTCAGTTCGAGCGGCTGATCGAGATGATAGGTCTTCGATACGCCAGTACATGGCCTTAGTGCAAGTGGGAGATTGTTAGTGTATATGCCCTAGAGGCCATTACTGTATCATAGTAGTTTGTATATTACTTAATGGAAGCTTGGGATATTCACCTTGTATATACAATCTTGCTCAAAATAGTAGTATGCTACTTGGTTTGTTTCTGCTTCAATGTGTACATGTGTTTATTTTAGTATATCGCCTATGCACATTAGTGGAGCCCTTAGGATCTTTGCTTGATTACCAGCGTTGTGATGGCAGTCACACTAGTGGGGGCTGGGTAATCTATAAGCACATCCTTATGCAGGTCCCTAGTCGCAGGACTATCGAGACAGGGCATCGATACTCCGGAGTAGACTAGCACATGCGTTTCTCATCCCAGAGTGGGAGATGGTCTGTCCCACAGCCATCAGTACGTCGTACTGGAGATAGTATGCGGGTGCTCGTTGGGTTACGAGTACACTGGACAGGACTCGTCGAGAACTGACCGGTTGGTATTATACCTATCGTCAGTTATCAGTTCCCAGGTGACATGAGTACAGCTTAGTCCGCTGACTTGACACTGTCACTTCGCCTCGAGTGTGTTCCCACTGTACTTTGATTACTACCCTACCACGGCTCAAAGGAGTCGTGCAAACAGGTGGTAGTTGGGTGCAGTCCCGAAGCACTTGGAGGCAGTGACGGTTAAACAGGATTCGTCTCTCCCGGTATTGGGGGTTGATATCGCGCTGTGTCTGGGAGAGCCATTACACGAGTAGTCCCTGGCCAGGGCAAGCAGGATATACTGGTAGGCTTCCAGTGTTATCTCAGGGTGTATTGGGCTTCACTCCGACACGACTTGTACCGCTATTAGGGGACTGACATTTACCGCCCCCCTAGGCCCGCCATGCGATGTATCAGACGAACAGACCGGACTGTACGGAGATTATCACATTCAGGCTCAGTAGGAGTTCAGATGGGTTTCACCCCGTCAGTCTTCTTGTCGGCATCTACCTGGGGACCATTACGCACAGCTAGTGCCGCTTGCGGTCTGTGGTTAAACCCACTGCCAGCGTAGTGTCGAGTCTTTAGAGTCCCACACAGAAAGTTATTCGCCTTTAGGCAAAAGAGTAAAGGTCGCATGGTTTTGCGACAGGTCGCATAGTTTTGCGACAGGTCGCATGGTTTTGCGACAGGGTCCGGTCACATCCGTACACTTGTGCACGTACAGTGTCCGGACAGTTAACACTAGCGGGCTTTGGTTTAAACCAGATCCTAGTGTACGTTTTGGGATTGGTTTTATCCAGTATGTATTCGTGTTCCTTGGAACGCGAATGCGGGTGTGTATACACAGTTGACGGAGAGACAGAGGCAGAGGATTCTCATTAGGGTTGTTGACCATTGACCGTTGACTGTTGACTTTTTGCTCAACCCTAATGAGAATATGATATGTAATTAACAATTATATTAATTAAGGATTATGGTGACATGGTTGTTGAGGGATTGACTTTGTTGACTTGTTGACTTTGTTGACCGGTTTACTAGGCTTGACTAGTTGACCATCATGATAACAATAGCTATCATTTCATGGCAAAGACTTTTGCTTGCTTGCTCTCTTATGCAAAATGAGTGCATGAAATGATATGGCTATTGTTGCTTAAACCATCACATAATACTTGATTGCTATGATGTGTTATGATGGTTTTGGATTATGAGAGCCAAAGGAGAAAAGTCTTCTCTCATTCTTCTATGCCCATTCTCTCTCTTGTTCTTAAGCTCTCATCTTCCTCCTCTTGCTCTCCCTCTCTTGAGTCTATGGTTCACTTGTCTCATGAGTTGAGAACCAAGAACCATAGATAAAATCCCAAACAAACTCTTCTCTACTCACTCTAGTTCACAAGGTTTAGCAAACCGAATGAACTAGTTTCTTCAAAGTTCGAAGAAGGAACCAAAGGTAGAAGCTTTCAGGTGGATCTATCTTCGGCGCAAGGAGATGACGGGGAGAAGCCGATTCGGACAACAATCGAGGCTTGAAGACGAAGAAATTCGAGATAAGAAAGGTATAAACCCCCTAACCGAGTAGTTAACAACCCCTAGTTAGGTTGTTAGTTAGATGTTTAACAAAGATCCGGGTTTTGAGTCCATGTTACCGCCTCTAGAAAATCGTTTTTCACCAAATTCCGCAAGCCCGTAAGTACCGGGAGAGGTAGCATGGACTTACAGGGGGTGAGTTGCCAACTCATGAGTAGAAAAACATCTACGAAAAGAAATCGCATGAACAACGCAATCCTAGGTCATACGATCATAATATATCCTCAAATATATACCCAGAAGCCTATAGTAATGGCTAGGGTGTACATCTAAACAACTGTAACACCAAGTGCTCGTGTCAGTTCCTCAGGTAACAATATATCATATGGATGAGGTATGAATGCATGAAAACAGAATACATGTAAATGAAGAATCTGCCTTCATAATTTAGTGAGATTTCCTTTGTATTTTTAAAATGAGGTATCATAAATGAAATCAGCATAAACAGTGTCTAGCATCGACACAAAACATAAATCTCAATGTCTCAAAACCTCAGGCTCCGGCTATCCGGACTGGCCTGTATCATCAAATCTCAGTACCTCAATATCTCGAATCAATGTCTCAATCTCAATATCTAGGGCGCCGTCAGTCCAGACCAGCCCCTACCATCCATCTCAAGACCACGACGGTATCCTACGGATATCCGACGCGTCGAGTAAAATCACCGGTAGGTAGTCTCCCCCTGCCAGGCTCACATCGTCATCACCACGCGCTTCTTGCCCCGGGGTACCTTACCGGGTCCACCATGTACCCGAAACGGCTCCTCCACTTCTCGAACTCGGGTCTCACATGTCGCTCTCAGCACCGAGAAAACACATGGTGGACGCACTGAAATATCATATCAAGGGTAACCGGGTTTTTAAAACAATTACATATTCTCTTTTGAAATACCCACAGTTCCCAAAACCAGAAATCTCATGGAAGTCCGAATCCAAATCATCAATAGCACGTAAAACCATGAATATAGGCATGAGAATCCATGAATGCGACATAACAATGAATAACAGTATGCATGAAGTGACAAGTAATAACTACAATATCTAAGCTGGCATATAAGGCAAGTACACTAATATCATGTCAAAACTACTAGCTATCAAGCTAAATCAAGCAATAATATTTTCTAAGTGTACGTGACATGGCAATTACCGATGAAGATGTGTGTGAGCCGGCAAGTAAGTGTACGTAGTACATACGTATCATCGGTAATGGTGCTGGTGTCCTAACAGCATGATATCAATAATGGAATATGCAGTACAATAAGTATGCGATGTGGAGCGAACATCAATAATGTGCGGGAGCAGAGTACTAGACACAACGATAACTATAAGTCAAACAATGGTGCCTTTTAAAAATAACACGAATCGCGGTGTTTTGAAAATAAGGGCTACGGTGTTTTTAAGAAAAGATACGTCTTTTGAAATATCCGTAGAATACCTTGACCTGTCCTTTAAAATACCCGCGATTCGTTAGCTTTTAAAATAGGTAGGATTCGAATCTAGTCTACCAACTACACTAAACTATAGGGCTAAGCTAACTGGCTAACTGAAGGTAAGGAAACTGTCTAATATCTGAGTCGATACATACATACATACATATATATATATAAGTCGGCGATCCCGCCTCGATAATATCACATCCGATACCATATCTATAATCAGTTATTCCCAAGTCAAGAGTGCGGATCAAACATCAATATAGCTCGTACGTAAATCCATCGTACGGCATCCCAAATCTGGGTACGGGTCAATATCACATTCATCACTTTATTCATCTGATATCCTCTTTATCCAAGATCACAATCCAGGGTACTGACCTACGTCTAGTACATTACTAATATCATCAATATAATCATGATCTAACCACTGATCGACAGTCTCGTACAAACCGATATCATCAACACATATCATATCTCATAACACGATCACATGTCGATTACTTCATTATTATCACTATTCACATGGTATCGTCGTCCAAAGATCTGCTATAACATCATGACGTATCTCAAATACGAATCCTGTTATATCACCGATCTCACGGTCTCAAATCCATCACATCGACTCACCTCAAATCCCAAATACTATCCTCAAATCCAGTATGTGAATACATAGTCTCATACCCATGTGAACACATAAATATATTCCCATATAAGCATAAATGAAGGAAGAATGTATGCAAGTATGGGTGTGCTTGTGTATGTGTGGTGCAACCACTACTCTTGGGTTTCGCAACACTAAACTAATCCAATCACACCAATTATCCATCTTTATCGTCAATAAACTCAACAATATATAATCAATATATATGTGTGTATACGTATTCGTATACATTACCACGAACTGCGGGGGTGCTATACGCCATCCACCCGACTTATCCCCGTAGATATAAATCTACTCACCTCTATCCTGTGTATCGGTGTCGATGTCGCCTTCATCTTCTGCATCGTCTCGGATCGCCGTGGGGGTACCTACATATCACACGTATCGCATCGCATTAAAACCAAATCGAAACTTAAAACGACACGTGAAAACCAACACGATACGCTAAAAGGCCTATAGGTTAGAACCTATGGTTAGCCTTCGCAAAACAACCCGAATCACTCGATATAGACGTACAAACGTCACACGATCGAGATAACGCAGAAATATCAAAATCTGAAAATCGAAATACGCAAAACCAAAACTCATTTCAAAGCAGCAACCCAAGAAAATGATCTCAGATTTCGTCTCAGGCCAAATAAAGGCAAGCAAACAAGTCTAGAGTGATGTATAGGGTGTATGTGACCTACAGTAGAAACCCGGACCCATCCCCTCACCAAGTGGCCTAGCCCCTCTTCAGGCAAAACCGGCCTTCGGCCCAGGGTGATCCAATAGGGTTCGTCTCGCTACAGTGGGTTCCTATGGTCTCAAATGGGTCCCTGGAGTTGTTTAATTTTCCAGCAAAACTCCCAGCACATTCCAGATTTTCCTGCACACTAAAACATCTCACAAATCGACACGGAAGTCCCGTAATTCCGTATTTTTGGGTTTCACTCTCAGGTCTGGTCCAATATAATATCACTAACAGGATTCTAAGGTTACTACAAGCCTCAATTTCACTTTACAACTCAATTCAACTCCTAACCCTAACTTGAAATTTCAAAAGTCCATTAAACGACACCATATCGACATGAAACTAGTATGGATGCAATAAGAATTGAAATACTATGCTAGGGGTGCAGAAATTACCTCCTTTGGCAACTCAAGAATTTTCTTGAGTTGCTCAAAGTCCTCAAGATACACTCTTTCTTAGTCCAATGCGATCCTCTCGAGCTTCTGAGCAAGTTTTGTGAAGTTGAAATGGGGTTTTGGGGTCGTTTCCATGGTGGATCTAAGCTTGAAGAGGGAGGAGGAAGAAAAGGGAGGGGCTGCAGCAGCAAGGGAAGGAGAGGAGAGAGAATGAGAAGGGGAAAATAATGGGGGATGGTTTAAAAAAAGAAGGGTTGACCCATTCCTCTCTCTCTCCTAATCATTCCAACATTTTTATTTTATTTTCCTTTTTCTTTATTCCTTCTCACTCAAAGGTAACCCTAGGCAACCAATTACCCACAACATGTAAGAAAATGTAACAAGTGTGGAAAAATGACAATGTGCATGTTTTGCACCAAAAATGCTAAAACCCGATTAGCGATTTTAATCGCGATTAGCACTAAATTAGTATATAATTAATCATAAAAACTTAAAAATGGCAAAATTCCATAAAATACCCTATTTTAGAATTTTCCATAATTTTTCCAATATTTTCCCCATTTATCGGTATTTAATTATACCGAAATATTAAAATATTCATTAAAAATTAATATTATATTATAAAAATTCCCAAAAATAATATTTTATTTTTTTGAAATGTTACATCTGTGGTCCAATTTGGGACTAATCAAAAATTTATGACCATATGGGCTCAATTAATCTGAGATAGGGTTCTGTAGCCACTTTGGGCTCGGCCCATTCAGTTAAAATGTTAAACATTTAACAATACTGAGTATTGGTTTGAGTTCTGACAATCTTTTTGTCTTTTATTGAAAATTGAGCACTCATCATAGCTCTGGGATTTTATTTATAAAATAGTTTATGTTCTCTTAGCGCACATATGAGGATCACATGGCGCGCTTGGCGCTGTGCGCTAGTCAATGAGCGCTTCTTGTGCTGTAGCGCACGCGTGAGAAGCACGTGGCGCGTTTGGCGGTGAGAGTCGGTCAAAGAGCGTAAAGCGTTTTTGTTAAGTAGCGCACATGTGAGGAGCACGTGGCGCGCTTGGCGTTGAGCCCCAGTCAAAGAGCGCAAAGCGCTTCTGTTAAGTAGCGCACACGTGAGGAGCACGTGGCGCGCTTGGCGCCGTGCGCCAGACAATGAGCGCAGTGCGCTTCTTTAAATTTGGAGCGCTAAGGCTCTGCAGCGCCGTATGCTGGATTTGGAGTGCTGAGGCGCTCCTTTTAGTTGGAGCGCTGAGGCTCTTCTTTTATGCAATTTTGATCAGTTTTGCGCTCTAAAAATTAAACTCTCATTTATAAGAGACTCTGTCTCATAGATCTAAGAACAAAGTTCTTATTTCATAGGAGATGTTTCAATCTCTTATGTTTTTGTTGAAACGCTCTGCCTTTATGGATCTATAATCCTAAGAGAATTGAATTATTCTCCCCCTTTTTATAATGAGATATTATGATCTCTTTGTGAAAGACAATTTGTCTTATAGATCTATGATCTGAAGAAAATTAAGTTCTTCCCCTTATTTTTTTATGATGAGATATTTTGATCTCTTTTATGAAAGACCTTGGTCTTATACATCTATGATCTTAAAAAAAAGAAGTAAATTCTTCTTTTTATATGAGACGATTTCATCTCTCTGCTCTTTTTTACCTTGAAGAAAATCTTCTTCTTCTGAGAGCTTGCTCTTTGTCTTTGAAATTTCTCAAAGTTTATGGGGGGGTTCCTCTATATGAGACTTGAAGTCTTGGGGCCTTTATATAGGGCAAGCTGATTTGTTGAATCAGTTGAAGAGATCTTTTCTTTAATTGATTTGGGGATTTCCCCATCGTTGGATCTTTGATCCGAGGGCTTCTGATTTACAGAAGGCGATCTTCTTGTTTTTAACAAGATTGGGAAATCTTTTCTCATACAGAACTTATTCTGTATTTTGGTGATTTTTAATCACCATTGGATCATTGATCCAACGGTGCTCTGATTTTCAGAGCATAATCTTTCCTGTTTGGAAAAATTCTGAAGAATGTTTTCTTAACAGAATTTTATTCTGGTCAATTGATGATTTTTAATCATGTTCGTTGGATCTTTGATCCAAAGGCCGAGAACATTTTGTCCCATATGCTTTGCACGTGGTGTGCTGCTTAGAGTGCAGCGCTCTTAGCGCTAGCACCCACGTGCTTTGCACGTGGTGCGCTGCTTAGAGTGCAGCGCTCTTAGCGCTAGCGCCCACGTGCTTTGCACGTGGTGCGCTGCTTAGAGTGCAGCGCTCTGCAGCAGAGTCTTTGACTCTTAGCGTTGGCGCCATTATGAAGCGCTGCTTCATTTCAAATTTCAAAATTTGAACATAGTTTTGCTCTGATTGGGGGAAACAGTTCCAGCTATACAAACTACAGCTGATGATTTGGTAAGACTGCAGGATTCAATAGCTCCCAACGAACCTCAGCCTCTCCGCCGATCTGGTAGGGTTCCTCATCCGCCTGAGAGATACTTCGGTTTTCTCTATGACAGTGGGAGCGAGAATTGCATCATGAGATGATGACCCAACTAGTTTGGAGCAGGCCATCAAGAGTGGGGACTCTGTAAGAATGGCTGGATGCTATGTGATCTGAGATGGAATCTATGTACACCAACAAAGTATGGACTTTGGTTGCTATATCTGAAGGGTTAAATCCCCATCAGGAGCAAGTATATCTTGAGAAGATTACTTGATGTACATAGAAAAGTTGAGACTTTCAAAGCTAAGACTTGTTGCAAAAGGTTCTCGTCATCAACCAGGTATTGATAATGATGAAACCTTTTCTCCAGTGGCTATGCTTAAGTCCATCCGGATCCTACTTGCCACTGCTATATACCATAACTACGATATCTGGCGGTTGGGTGTCATGACTGCTTTTCTAGATAGTGATTTAGAAGAGGGCGTCTATAAGTACACAGCCAGAGGGCTTCGTAGACAGTGGGGGCAGCGGAAACATGCGCAAGTTGCTTTACAGGTTAAAGCAGGCATCGCGGAGTTGGAACATCAATTTTGATGTGGTAGTCAAAGAGTTTGACTTCATCAACATGGTAGATAAACCTTGTATATACAAAAAGGTAGTAGAGAGTAAGATTGTCTTCCTCGTATTGTACGTAGATGACATACTCTTGATAGGAAAGGAGTTTTCTATGCTACACTCGGTCAATCTCCTCTTATCATATTGATTCTCCATATAGGATCAAGGTGATACATCCTAAATCCCGGGTTTTGGATCTATGAGACAGATCTATGTGGATGTTAAGGTTCTCACTAGGTGTAGTGAGATGGTATCAATTGATCTTGGGGAGAATCACTGGATAGCTTTTAAGGTGGTAAGGTCGACTGAATGTCAGTCACAGGCATTGTCTTTACCCTCAGTGGAAGGACGGTATGTTGGAAGAGTTCCAAGCTAGATACCGCGGCAAACTAGACGATAAAAGCTGAATACATCGCTACCAAAGATGCTACCAAAGAGGAAATCTGGGTGTATATTAGTTCATGAGATGAACTTCGTTCCTACCATTGTGTGACAATGGAGTTGTGTCTTAGGCCTAGGAACTCCCGTCCCATCAGTGATCCAGACATATTCTAAGACAGTATCACCTGATCATGGAGATGGTTGATCTCCAGGGGATCGAGGTCAGGAGAGTAGACTCAGAGGATAACACGACGAATCCACTCACAAAGGCCTTTTCCCAGGAGAGACTTTTATGGGATGGTTGAGTATGCGATACTACAACCACTGCTATATGATGGCCCTAGTGCAAGTGGGAGATTGTTAATTATATGTATGCCCTAGAGGCCATTACTGTACATGCGATGTATATTTTATTGGATGCTTGGACATAAATAGAGAGGACTTTCTTGCTCGATATGATAGTATGCTATCTGGTTACTCTTTATCTTAACATATACACTGATTGTCTCTCTGTTACATATTGGTAAAGCCCTTAGGATGCGTACTTGACTACCTAGATTATGATGCAAATCATACTAGTGGGACAAAGATTGTCTGTGAGTACATCCTTTAATGTCCCTAGTCATGGGTGTATCGAGACCGGGCATCGATATACCAAAGTAGACTAGCGTATAGCTTCTCGACCCATGTAGATGGGCGATAGATGATCCCATATCCATTGGTGTTTAACATCAGAGATGATATACGGGTGCTCAGTGGAGACTGGGTACACTGGACGAACTCGCCGAGAACTCTTAGATGGTATTATACCTTACGTCAGATGGCAGTTCTCTGGTGACACTGGTACAGGTTAGCCTGTCGACCCGAAATCGTCATAGAGTCTTGTGTGATTCCCACTGTGCTTTGATTTCCATCTTACCACGTTCATGAGAACGTGCAAAACGGTGGTTTTTTAGTACAGTCCCAAGTCACATGGAGGCAATGAGCGATAGGAGGGGATTCGTCTCTCCCGGTATTGGGGGCTGATGTTGCGCTGTGCTCGATTGGCTATAACAGGAAGTCCCTGGCCAGGGCTATTTCAGAGATTTACTGGTAAGTGTTACCGATAGTTTCTCGACCCGTTATGAGCCTCATATCGGCATGACTTATCGAGTTACTGGGGTCTGACGTTTACCACCCCTAGACGAGATATGCGACATATCAGACGAAGAGACCGGACTGTACGGTAGTGTTACTGATTAGATTCGCAGGAGTATGAGCAGGCTTGCTTGTTGATCTTCTGATCGCTCAATACCCGGGTGGTCGTTACGTTTAGAAGACCGCTTGCGGCTTGTGGGTGTTTGATATGATCATCACCTACTGCCGGCGTATTGATGAGTCTTCAGAGTCATACACAGAGGTTTCCTGGTTCATGTGAAACAAAGTAGGAGCACATATAAGATATGTGCGGGACCAAGATTGATGCGCGTATGTGATACCGCATTCTGTTCTCGTGATTTATGACATCGGTCGGTTATATGAGATATAGCCGGATTATCGGATCAAGTGTTGATTCGATAAGTTGTTGCATTTGATATTAGTCGGTTATATGTGATATAGCTGGATTATTAAATCAAGTGTTGATTTAATAATTTAATGTATAATTGTATATTACATATACTAGATTACATTAACTAATATTAGCTCACTTATGATTTCTTTTCTCACTTGTGTGTATTAGTGTATATGTGATATATATTAATGTACAACTTTTGTGTCATGCTAGATGCCACATGTGACATGAGTGTATGAGACTTGCACCATGCTTAATAATGTGATGGGTTTATATTTATCTAAGTTAATCAAAATTAGTGGGATTAAGTCACATGGTTGAAGCTTGTAGAAGCTTGTGGAACTATTGACCAAGTCCACTAAGTTTGTTTTACTTGTAGATATTTATTAACCTGGCCATTATTAACTAGCCATGGTTTATTCTCTACATGGATTAGTATATGACACTAACTCACCCATGGTTGCTATTCTCACCTCATGAGTTCATTCTTTCATCTCTTCACTTGAGCTTCTTTTTCCTCATGAGAAAAGCTTACTAGCTTTTCTCAAGGTGAGAAAATATTGTGAGAAAAATAAATCTAAAGAGAGCCCACTTCCTACTTCATCATCCTCTACTACTTGCCATTTAGTTTAGGGTGTTTGCTTCACTAATTTCACAATTAGTGAAGAGGTAGCATGAGCTTGAGTCTCCTCGACGTAGATCATCTTCGGCCTCGAAGACTTCGAGCAAGCTTGTTCATTTCTCCGGGAGAACCCATACTCGAGTTCGGAAGATCGATACTCGCTGCGAAGGGACTACTACACGGAGCTTTAGAAGTGAAGGACCGGTCTACAAAGGTTGTATTTCTCATTCACTTAGTGTAATGGTAGAGTACATGTTCATTTCTACTCTAGTTAAATCCTAGGTTAGGATTCATTAGCACCTTAGAATTTTTTAAATTGGCATGCTTGATGCTGTGAAAATCCAGTAGGGTGCTCAGGAATCCCAACAAGTTGATCAGTAGTATCTCAGTTGGTGATAAGCTAGACTCGGATACGACTTACCAGGTTAGTAGGGGTCTGACGTTATCCACCCCTTAGACCCGATATGTGATACTCTTTGACGAAAAGACCGAACTGTACGGAGATTGTCATATTCAGGCTCAGTAGGGTAAGGACGCACTTGATTATCGACCCCCCTTTCGACAAGTACCTGGGTAGCCGTTACGTACAGCTACTGCCGTTGACGTGCTTGTGGTTAAACTCACTGCCAGCGTATTGTCAAGTGTTTAAAGTCCCACACAGAGGGTTTTCCCGGTTCAGGCGATAGATGTAGGAGCCGTACGGTGGTACTTGCAAGGGGTCCGATTAAATACGTGTACGCGATACACGGACTTTAATCGGACCGTTGATAATACTAACCGGTTTAGGATTAAGCCGGATTATTAAATCAGGTTTTGATTTAATAATTTATATATGTATTTTGATACATATATTTTAGTATTATTGTTCACTATTCATTTTCTCTCTTTGGTGCTATCCGTATTTTTATACGGCTTAGGATTAAGCCGGATTATTAAATCAGGTTTTGATTTAATAATTTATATATGTATTTTGATACATATATTTTAGTATTATTGTTCACTATTCATTTTCTCTCTTTGGTGCTATCCGTATTTTTATACGGATACGCGTATATGTAGCAATACATATACCAGATGAAGTATTCTGTATTTGTACGGGAATACTTCTGGAAGAAGGGCACCTCATATTTGATTTTCTTTTATGGAAAATTAAATTGGAAATGAGGTGGCATGAGCATGGACAAGAGGCATGGCTTGGCATTTTTAAATGATTTTTCATTTGGATGCATTATTGCATCATGGTTGATTTTTAGTAGCCATTCTTTTTTTTCACTTGTTGACTTAAGGATTTTCTTCATCTCCTCCATGGATGGCTCATGCTTTCTCTAGATCATCTCCTTCTTCTTCTTGCTCTCATTTTTTAGCAAGATTCTAGAGAGAGAATTTAGTGGAGTATTCCTATATCACCGGCCATCCAAATCTAGCCACTTTGGACCGTCGGTTAGAGCCTCCTCCGCGTTCTCTCAGGTGGATCATCTTCGGCAAGGGTGATCGATAGTCAAGCGTGTTCCCGGTGGTTACGATCTTGGAGGGGTCTTCTATAATTGGGTGGACACGCGACAAAGGTTGTATTTCTTAAACCTTGTATGTTTTAGCATTCTAGTTTAGGGTGTTTGGTTCGAATCCTTGAGTGTGAGCGTCCGGTGCCCGCAAAAAGTTTTTGTTTTCGCTTCCGTCTTGGCCACGGCCTCTACGGCGCAGGCGCCGGATCCCAACAGTTTGGTCATATTTGATCGAACCCACCTTGGGTTTATTGATCGTATGAGTATCATTTAGGTTTTTCATGAATTAATCGGGTTAGATCGTCACTCGTGTACACCGGTTAAATACTCAACACGAAATCTAAATTAAATATAGCAGAACTTAGGTCTACTGGATTACATTAGAGATAATGGATAATATGTAAAAAGTTGGAATGAAAATACGGGCTTTAACACCATGGAATAATCCCCCCATTTAGATCCATCAAATATGAAATTTCCCGCACCAGTAGCTTGTGAAAATCATAGCAAATTAGATACATGCTGGAATGCAGTGTTCGAAGGCTCGTATTGAAGCCGACTCGACACCTTAGAACCCCCAGTAATTGATATTTCGATACTGTTATAACACGATGACAAAAACTATTCGGGAATGCAGCTATAGACTGCAGTCCAGAGCAGTACTGCTTGTCGACACCTGAATTAAAATATTTTTATAACTCTGTGTGAAAATAATATTATGTAGAATCCTATACCGTTGCAAAGATTATTCTGTTAGATAACTATTGGTGGTGGTTTCATTCATTTTTACTATCGTTTACTATTTTAATTATATTTTAAATCATCATTACGTACTGCAGTCCCAAGCAGGGACAGAACGTATACCCTGATCTTAAACGGTGCATATCATCCAGCACACAATGGATATTGTCGATCCATCTAGTGCGTTGGAAACCTAATTAATATATATAAATATTATCCAAATGTAGTGCTTCCTAATTATAATTCCAACAGGGTGAAAACTGTGTTACGAAATGGACTTTAAGTTCAGAAACTGAATTTCCAGCAGAGAACACTTAAAAAGAAATGATCGTGATTCTCAAACCCGAAACCCGTTGGACCTGAAACTAATTTCGTTGAATTGCTAATTAAGTTTACTTTCTACCTCTTTTATATCATTTTGCTTAATTATGATCGTACGATTTGAGGTGATTTTTCTAAATTCTTAAGACGCGTAATGACTTATATTGCATATGACTTGCTTAGCGGCATAATTCACATATTTACCCGACTGTGATACTTTTAGAGATAGTGAGCGCCCTTATTAATTCTTAGTGTATATTGCATTATCGAACGTGAGTGGTATCGCTTTACTTGTGTCGAGTACGCCAGTGAAAAGTGAACGATTTGTGATAGTTAACAGTACAGTGAATAGTGAACAAAGCAGTGATATTGATGCGTACTCGTATAAAACTATCCCATGCTTACAGTTATTGAAACCTGGGGAAAAAGAGGAATTCGAAGTGGAAAGGAACTTGTATTTAGCGAGGATAGCGATTTAGAGGATGATCATTCTAACAACGACTCTTATATATATTAGGTGTGGACTTAGCGGTCCGGCTAACAGGGTTATATCCCGGGCAGCAGTGGGCCGGAGTCTCGGATATATACGAGACCCTCGTTAAACATGATCACTCATTTCCAAAATTCGATTTCAAATTAACCTAGAGACCAATAGGAACATAGCTCATATACTGCATCTATTAGTTATGTATATGCCCTAGAGGCCATTGTTATACATGTGATGTATATTATAATGGATGCTTGGATATATATAGAGAGGACTTTCTTGCTCGATGTGATAGTATGCTATCTGGTTTCACTTTATCTTAACGTATTAACAAATACTGTTTTGTGATCACATGTTGATGAAACCCCTGAGATATGTACTTGACTACTAGGACTATGATGAGATCATACTAGTGGGGCCAGGGTAGTCAACGAGTACATCCTATAACTGTTCCTAGTTGAGGGTGTATCGAGACAGGGTATCGATACTCCATAGTAGAATAGTGTACACGCATCTTGACCCATATGATGGGCAATGGATGATCCCATATCCATTGGTGTTGGACATCAAAGATGGTGTACGGGTGCTCAGTGGAGACTGGGTACACTGAACGGACTCACCGAGAACTCCTGGATGGTATTATACCTATCGTCAGATAGCAGTTCTCAGGTGACACTGGTACAGGTTAGTCTGTAGACCCGAGATCGTCATAGAGTCTTGTATGATTCCCGCTATGCTTTGATTTCCACCTTACCACGTCCAAGAGGGCGTGCAAAACGGTGGTTTTTGGGTACAGTCCCGAATCATATGGAGGCAATGAGCGATAGGAGGGGTTTCGTCTCTCCCGGTATAGGGAGTTGATGTTGTGCTGTGTTCGATTGGCTATAACTGGAAGTCCCTGGCCAGGGCTGATATGGAGATTTACTGGTAAGTGTTATCAGTAGTTTCTCGACCCGTTATGAGCCATACATCGATACGACTTATCAGTTACTGGGGTCTGACGTTTACCACCCCTAGACTAGATATGCAACATATCAGATGAAGAGATCGGACTGTACGGGAGTGTTACTGATTGGATTTGCAGGAAAATGTACAGGCTTGCTTGTTGATCTTCTGATCACTCAATACAGGATGGCTGTTACATTTAGCTGACCGCTTGCAGCTTGTGGGTGTTTGATATGATCATCACCTGCTGCCGGCGTATTGACGATTCTTTAGAGTCCTACACAGAGGTTTTCTGGCTCTGGCAAAACGGAGTAGAAGCACATATGTGATATGTGCGGGACCGAGAATAATACGATATGAGATACCGTATTCTATTCTTGCGATATTTTGATATGAGCCGGGTCATTGGATCAAGTGTTGATTCGATGAATTGGTACATGTTATATTAGTCGGTTATATGCAATATAGCCGGATTGTCGGATCAAGAGATGATTCGATAATTTAATGTATAATTATATATGTGATATATTACATTACGTTAACTAATATAAGCTCGCTTTATTGATTCATTTTCTCACTGGGTAATACATTGATGTATATGCGATATATGTTAATTGTATTATTTTCTTTTGTTACAAAATATATTGTATATGTGATATATAATATTGTAACAAGTTAGGGTTACAAATGAAACATGGTTGTTAAGTTTAAACAAAATTAGGTTTTGGATTTGGGTTAGCTTTTGCGTTAGCTTTTTCATGAAGCTTCATGAAGCTTTCCTTTTTGTTTTCTGGCTTGATATTTTGTGAAGATATTTTGTTAACCCAACCCAAACCCTTAACTCTAGTTTATTCTCTACATGAGTTAAGTCTAACTCATGGTTGTCATTTGTAACCATAACAATAATTCATTATTCATCACAAAAGCTTTCTTCTTCTTCTTCCTCCTTGAAAAAGTTTTCTAGCTTTTTCTGAAGTGATGATTCAAGGTGAGAAAATGAAAACAAAAGAGAGCAAAATTCCTACTTCATCATCCTCATCTATTCTAACCACTTAGATTAGGGTGTTCACTTCATTAATACTTAATTAGAGAAGTGAGAGCTTGAGTTTGAGATTCTTCAGGTAGATCATCTTCGAAAAGGAAGACTTCTAGCAAGTATGGATCATTCGACTTGTGGAGCCTCTCTTGAGTGCGGGAGTTCATAGATCGCGGCGAAGGGACTACTACTCGGAGCTTATGAAGCGAAGGAACGGACTACAAAGGTTTTAATCCCTCTCTCTTAGATGTAAAATTATTTACATGCAAGTTAACCCTAATTCTCTAGTTAAAATCATGGTTAGGGTTTGTTTAGCACCCCAAAAATTTTAAAGTAGCATGTTTGATGCTTGCTAAAATCTTGCTAAGGTGCTAAGCTAACCATACAGTAGTATCAGAGCCAAGCAAGAGAATTAGGCGTTATCTAGACGAACTTAGAAGTCCGATCGAATCTCGAAACACCGAGAATTGACCTCTTGCTGGAAATTTTTTCAAAAGTTGAAATTTTTCATATTAAAAATACTCAGAAAATCATGCAGGGAATTTTATGGACCCACCTGAAGAAAGAGTCCCTAACTCACTACAGTGACCGCGTAACCGCGGCCAAAACCTGATTTTGGCGGCGATTCCGCGGCGCCACTGTGGAGGCTTGGGACGGGCACTTCAGCGACGGTCCATAGGTGCTGGGGCATGCTACTGGGAATTTTTATTTCTGCTCAAGTGTTGAGCTCACTGGAGTATTTTGGGAATTCGTTGTGTCTGTCAAATTATCTAACTTCGCCTAGTTATCTGTGATGTTTATGTGTTGCTGTGATATGTTATATTGGATCATTGTGTATTGAATAGCCGGGGGGTTTATGTGAGATGAGTGTTTTCTTTTTCATTCATGTAAAATTCATTTGTATGTAATATTCTTTTATTGGGGCACTTCCGGGTTGAGGATGATGTCACCATTGTATATTATTTACTTTTCCGCATTATGATAGACCCAAGGCGGAGAGCACAAGTAACCGGGTTCTAGGGTCCAGTAGGAGGCTATCTCGAGGAGTCGAGACCAGGTCTCCTAACCCTAGAATTAGCAGGGTTACTTGCCGCTCTCGTAGGGGTCTAGGGATGTGGGTTTGGCTATTCATCGCGACTGTGGAATCTGTGTTTTATATAGGCTCAAAATAAAACACGGACGTCCTAGTATATCTAATATTTCATATGTTGACTTCTGCTGCAATATTCTGTGATGAGATCATATTACCGCCTGAGACGAATGCTTATACTATATGTATGTGTTGATATATATAAATTACTGCTTTCGTTTCTTCTGTGATTCTTAGGAAGCTTAATTGATGGGTTTTATTAATGAGATTAATAAAAGAAAAGAAACCTAAAAGATGTTGTAGAATCAAATTTTCAAAAAGGGTAGCTACAGTTTTTGCTTTGCATAGCGGTATTCCTTGTAGAATATCCAGCACCTTATTCGATAAAGAAAGAGCCGAAATCCCTTCACCGGGAGTGACCTCTTTAACAAAACTGGCAGATGGTACAAACTCAAGGTTTAGTTTTTGATTTCTTCTACAGTTCTTGGTTTGCACAGCGGTATTTGTGAAATATCCTGCACCTTATTCGATGAGGAAAGAGCCGAGATCCCTTCACCGGGAATGACCTCTTTAGCGAAACTAGAAAAGCCTAAAAAACATTCCTTTTTCAAAATCACTTGTTTCTACAACGATATCAAGTTCATTACGCTTATGGTTTTCTGAAAAACCTGCGTAGCCCTCCGTCATTTCAGATAAGTACTACTTAGTATTCGTGCTACGTTTGTTGACTATGTTAAGGCGTAGTGTGCGGTAGCTAATTAGTGCTTATCTGCTAAAACATGAGATGTGATTGGATTAGGGTAGTTGTACGACTTTGTTGACTATATTAAGGGTCGTGCAAGTGGGTTTAATTCAATTGGGAAATGACGGGTTGAACTTGGCTAGCAATTATGATTTGTTGACTATGTTAAGGTCATAAGTTGCTAGGGGCAAAAGCATTATTGGGAATTTCAAATGTTGAAATTTGCAATGAGATTGCATACCTTCTATGAGATAGATGAATCCCGATACCCACTGCAAGTAAGAATTACTCCTGAGATAATTTTACACAGGACAATTAGCCGATCAAGTAGGTGTCTAGAAAGGTGTTAACGGGGTTATGCCTCTGGGAAAAACGAGGTTTATACTAATGTCCGTGCGAAAGCACGGGGAACCTCCCTCAAAGTACCAACACTGATATGGCTGAAAAATTGACGAAATTGTAGGGTGTAATTAATCCCGGCTAATCTTACCTTTTAGGGTTTGAAGGAAGATTTGATTAAAACAGTGGGAGCCATCCTGATTAGATAAGATAATAACCAATCTAATTTTGCAAGAGCGCACGCTAAACTGTTTTCTTCTCTCTCTCCAGGTAGAGACCATGTCAGGCCTTAATCAAGATAATAATATGGATGTATTGACCGAACCCGCTTGTTATACTGAGCAGGGGAACGTTGGTCACGTTCTTTCTTATAATTGTTATAAGACTGGACAAGAAATAGAGGAATACCAGAATTCACACGCCGCCCAAACGAAGAATAAACATGTTGATGTATCTTCTTCGGATGTGTTAGTTACCGAGAACTGTTTCTCAGTTCACTCTATGTCCTGGGCATTAGATACCGGATCAGGATCCCACATATGCAATATATTGCATGGGCTAAAGAAAGGTAAAGAACTGGGAATGGATGATCATTTCGTAAGAGTAGGGAATGGTGCAAATGTTGCAGCCAAAGCAGTTGGCGAATATCACCTTATATTACCAAGTGGTAATACATTGATTCTGAATGAATGTTATTATATACCGAACATGATATGCAAAATTATATCAGTTTCTTTATTAAGTAAAGAAGGATATAATTTTGTAATACAGGATAATGATATGAATATCTTCCTAAATCAAAAGTTGATTAGATCAGGCACATTAGATAATGGCATATACGTTCTAAATCAAAACACAGTTCTTAATATACAGAACACACACAAGAAGAAGAGTTCAGAAATGAACGAATCCTTCTTGTGGCATTGTAGACTAGGTCATATCAATGCGATACGGCTAGCTAAGTTACATAAGGATGGATATTTGAAATCGTTCGAATTTTCATCTTATGACACTTGCCAGTCATGTCTCAAAGGTAAGATGACCAAAACTCCGTTTAGTGGACACGGAGAAAGAGTTACGGAACTCTTAGGACTGATACGTAGTGATGTATATGGTCCCATGTCTACACATGCCACGAACGGTTCTTCCTACTTCATTACATTCACTGACGATCTCTCAAGATACGGACATGTGTTCCTGTTGAAACACAAGTCTGAAGCTTTTGAGAAATTCAAGGAATATAAACACGAAGTCGAGAACCAACGGGTAAAAGTATTAAAATCCTTCGATCTGATCGAGGAGGAGAATATTTGAGCAATGAGTTTCTGGACTATTTAAAAGAGAATGAGATTCTCTCTCAGCTTACTCCTCCTTATACACCACAGCACAACAGTGTATCGGAGCAGAGGAATCGCACCCTATTAGATATGGTTCGCTCTATAATGAGCTCCGCTGAGTTGCCTATTTCCTTTTGGGGTTATGCGCTGGAGACGGCAGCATACTTATTGAATTAAGTTCTATCTAAATCTGTACCTACCACACCACATGAGATATGGAGTGGGAAGAGACCATATTTTAAACGAGTTAAGATATGGGGTTGTCCGGCCTATGTCAAAAGGCAAAATACGGACAAACTCGAGGCACGATCAGTTCTTTGCAAGTTTGTGGGATATCCTAAGAATTCACAAGGATATATTTTCTACAACACTGAGGAACAAAAGGTGTTTGTTTCTCAATATGCCACCTTTTTGGAAAAGGAATTTCTTGCAAAAGAAATTAGTGGCGAAGAGATAGAACTGGAAGAAGTTCCAGCAGCACAAACTGCAACTAAAGATTTAATGGAACCAGAGGATTCAGTAGTTCCCGACGAAACCCCGCCTCTCCGCCGATCTAGTAGGGTTCCTTATCCACCTGAGAGATACTCCGGTTTTCTCGTCGATGGTGAGAGTGAGGATTGCATCATGGAAGATGATGACCCAACTAGCTTCGAGCAGGCCATCACGAGTGGGGACTCTGTGAAATGGCTGGATGCAATGCGATCTGAGATGGAATCCATGTACACCAACAAAGTATGGCCTTTAGAAGTTGCTCCTGAAGGGGTAAAACCCATTGGGAGCAAATGGATCTTTAAGAAGAAACTTGGTGTAGATGGAAAAATTGAGACTTTCAAAGCTAGAATTGTTGCAAAGGGTTTTCGTCAACGACCATGTGTGGATTATGACGAAACCTTTTCTCCAGTAGCTATGCTTAAGTCCATCCGGATCTTACTTGCCATTGCTTCATACCATGACTACGAAATCTGGCAAATGGATGTTAAGACCGCCTTTCTAAATGGTGATTTGGAAGAGTGCGTGTACATGACTCAGCCAGAGGGCTTCGTAGACAGTGGGAGCAGCGGAAAGGTGTGCAAGCTGCTTAAATCCATCTATGGGTTGAAGCAAGTATCGCGGAGTTGGAACATATGTTTTGATATGGCAGTCAAAGAGTTTGACTTCATCAAAAACATAGATGAATCTTGTATATACAAGAAGGTAGCAGAGAGTAAGATTGTCTTCCTCGTATTGTACGTAGATAACATACTCTTGATAGGAAATGATGTTCCTATGCTGCACTCGGTCAAGCTCTTCTTATCACAAAAATTCTCAATGAAAGATCTAGGTGATGCCTCCTGCATTTTGGGAGTTAAGATCTATAGAGATAGATCTAGACGGATACTGGGATTGTCCCAATCCAGGTATATTGACACCATACTAAAGAGGTTTAGTATGGAAGTGCAACAACTCCAATTTTGTATACCAAAAATTTGCTTTAAATATAGTATATACTTGGAGTATTGATGTTGCTGGAAACAATTTAAGTATCTATTTCCTTACAATAATTATAAGAAGGAGCTTGTAGCTCATTGGTAATACCTTGCACTGCTGAACCAAGCCACCAGAATTCGAATCCCATGCCCCACATAATTTTTATATCATTTTGTTTTAATTTTTTTGTGAAGTAAAACGGTCAAACAGCCATAACTCACAATTTATTGCGATTTATAAAAAATAAACTATACCAAAACCTCCCCCAGACCAAACCCGACCCAACGGCACCCGAGTCGGCCGGCGCCGCCGGCCGGACTCGGCCGGTCGGCCGAGCCGTCAACACGAAAAAGTTTCGTGTTGACTTGGTCTTTTCCCCTGCATAGTCTAAATTCCCTGTACTGTTACAGATATTCCATTAATCCTCTTTTAAGACCAAATTTAATGAATTTTTAATGATTTTTACATTTTTTTAAATATTTTTTAATCCAAACCCTAACCCTAGCCTAGCCCTATATAAAGACCCCTACCCTCTACCATTTCACCTCACAACTCTAAGTCTACTCTCCCAAATTCTCGAGAACTCGATATGAAAAGCGAGAAGCGAAGCGCTGCCGAAACCGACGATGGATTCCGGCGACCAGATCAGAACCTTCGCGACCTTTCCGACGCATCGACCACCACCACCTTTCCTAGCCCCCTTAGCTTGTCCAAACCCGTAAGTCCCATCTCTTCTATCTCTCTTTTCTTTAATATAAAAATACGACTTTTTGGAACCCGACGGAAATCGGACAAACCGATTTCCGATTCAGTTTTTCTATAAATTTCCACTTGTCACCTAATACATAACACCTACCCATATTCATGTTGACTATTAATCACCTATAAACCAGTTTAAACAAACTTTCTCACATGAAATGATAGCTTCTTTGCAAAACCATATTCTTTTCATAAAAATACCATGAAGTTCATTTTTCTTAGTTTAATTAATTACCTCACTCCTAAATATGTTTATCTTGATCACTAAACTTGTAGAAACCAATTTGAATGAAATTTCACACATGAAATGATCACGTTTTCGAATACCGTATTCTTGCGCTTTAATACATTCAAGTTTAATATATCTTGTTTAACCTCTAAACTTCATCAAAACTTAAAATAAGTCACGAGGTAATGACCTACCTCTACACACACACAAATATAAACCTAATTGATATATGTCAAAACATAGAATACGACATTACAGGACTTTTCACTAAAATACCATATTCTTTATAATCTTTTCTTGAAAGCTTTAAGTTGTATAAAATTTTAAAAAAAACAAAAAAAAACGATATGTCATGGACATCGATCGTTTATCTAAACTGACCTTGTGGTGTCTAGGCTAGGCAAGTGAGCTTGGGTAACTTTAAAAGGCCCGTCTCACGATTCGTGAGCGGATCCCTCCCTCCTCACTTGTACTTACCTGGCCACAATTGGCGGTGAAGAGGCGATTTGAGGCTTCTAATGACACATCGTTTAGACCTTAGAAATATGCTAGTTGGCTTAGGAAACCCTAACAACTAAAATACGGAAAACTATACTCTTTTGCAAATAAATACCTTATATTTATAAAACCGTTTTCCTAAATGAAAAGTATTTATAAAACCTAAGCAAAGTGCCTCTACAACCCATCTTTGGGGAACCTGTTAGGGATAGTACGGTTCATCGTGCACCCGCAGGCTAGTAGTGCGAGATTCAGACCTCCGCAAGGAGCATTCGGTCTCGAAAGGTTTAAAATACGACATTTAAGAAAAATGTGATTTTTGAAAATAAAATATTCATTTAAAAATTATTCATGTGTTAATATATATATAATTATCATTTAAACATCTATTTTGTCATAATATTAAGTTTCCATTTTTTCCTAAAAAATTCCAAGATTAAAAGTTACATTAAAATACCATGAATTTCAAATGAAACAATTAAGATTTTATTAGGATATATTCACTAGAATAACACAAATAAAATTCACATTCATTATAATTATAAAGACGAATAATAAATACTTGAGGTGTATTTTGAAAACTATACAAAAGTACTTTTTATATAAAACCCCCTCAAGTTTCACAAATTACAATAAGGCCCCTAACTAATATTGAACTTCAAATTATCTTTCTTTTAGTCTGACTCGGGTTAGAGTTTGACTATTTCTGACTTGAATATGATTCAAGTCAGTCTATATTCTTTTATATTCCAACACAATTTGAATACATGAATCCCTGAATCCAGTTAACAATATATTCATTTTGACTGAATCAAACCATGGATATTCATCCATTATCCTGATATTCCATTTACCTGATTATACAGTTACAACATGTTTACTGATATCATGGTTTTGGTCAGTCACTCAATTTACATATTCCAATACTACAACACTGTTAAAACATTACGGGGTTTAAGGGGTAGATTGGTACGGAAGGTGTTAAAGGTGGCACGAGGTGGTCAGATTAAGACACCTAACCTGAATCCTATTGCTGTTGTACCGTGGCATAACGGTTCCTTGTACTTTCCTTTTGCCCTGATCTCTAGCATATAGAGATCCCCCTCGTATACACTGGCATCCTTCTGTACCAAGCTACAAACAACAGCGTTAAACAATGTTCCATAATATTCAACAATATAATACTTTAGAAAATACTGTTACTTTGTCATTCTCATTCTTCTTATTCTTTGGGACTTACCGAGCGACCTGTTCGCTGACGACATTCTATTTCTTTCTTCTTTGAATGTCGTCAGGTGCATTGGACCAAGCTGAGATCGAGCCCACCGGTGATGTTTTGGAGCAGTTCTAAGAAGACCCAGAGCTCTAGATAATTGTACCTTGTTCTTTCCAGTATTTTCATTTTCTGTTATGCCACTGTTTAGGCATTTCTTTTCATTTCAGTTGTATTTTCCTTTCATGCATTGTACAAAGAATGTTATTAATAAAAGTTGATGTTATTTCTACATTATTCGTCTCTTATGATTTACTTTATATTGCTTAGCTACGCTTAGCGTATGTACTTCTGAGTACATACGTAGCGGACCTTGTCGCGTCCACTTCACCGTACACTGGGAAGTGGGGCGTGATAGGAAGAATCCAAGCGTAGGAACCAACCCACGATCTCTGGACTCACTATCTCCAAAGAGATGTCTCCCAAGACCGATTTGGAAAGAGCTCGCATGCAAGGGATACCCTATGCTTCGGTAGTAGGCTCTATCATGTACGCAATACTATGTACCAGACCCGATGTAGCATACTCACTAAGTATAGTGAGTAGGTATTAAACAGATCCTGGAGAGAATCACTGGATAGCTGTGAAGAACATTCTCAAGTACTTGAGAAGGACTAAAGAGATATTCTTGGTGTATGGTAACGGAGAATTCCAGGTGGAGTCCTTTACCGATTCGAGCTTCCAAAGTGATAAGGACGACTCTAAGTCGCACTCAGGTTTTGTCTTTACCCTCAATGGAGGAGCGGTTTGTTGGAAGAGTTCCAAACAGGAAACCGTGGCAGACTCGACGATGGAGGCTGAATACATCGCTGCCAACGATGCTACCAAAGAGGCTGTCTGGATAAAGAAGTTCATCACTGAACTTGGTGTGGTTCCATCCATTGAGTATCCAATACCTCTGTATTGTGATAACAATGGAGCTGTGGCTTTGGCCAAGGAATCCAGGTCCCATCAGAAGTCCAGACATATTCTGAGGCGGTATCACCTGATCCGGGAGATAGTTGATCGCCGGGAGATCGAGGTTAGGAGAGTTGATACGAAGGACAACACTGCGGATCCACTCACAAAGGCCATTCCTCAGATACAATTTGAGAGACTTTTCGGGATGTTGGGTATGAGATACTACAACAGCTGGCCTTAGTGCAAGTGGGAGATTGTTAGTTATGTATATGCCCTAGAGGCCATTGTTGTACATGTGATGTATATTATAATGGATGCTTGGATAAATATAGAGAGGACTTTCTTGCTCGATATGATAGTATGCTATCTGGTTTCAGTTTATCTTAACGTGTTAACAAATACTGTTTTGTGATCACATTTTGATTAAGCCCTTGGGATATGTACTTGACTACTAGGACTATGATGAGATCATACTAGTGGGGCCAGGGTAGTCAATGAGTACATCCTATAACTCTTCCTAGTCGAGGGTGTATCGAGACAGGGCATCGATACTCCAGAGTAGACTAGCGTACATGCATCTTGACCCATATGATGTGCGATGGATGATCCCATATCCATTGGTGTTGGATATCAAAGATGGTGTACGGGTGCTCAGTAGAGACTGGGTACACTGAACGGACTCGCCGAGAACTCCTGGATGGTATTATACCTATCGTCAGATAGTAGTTCTTCGGTGACACTGGTACAGCTTAGTCTATAGACCCGAGATCGTCATAGAGTCTTGTGTGATTCCCACTATGCTTTGATTTCCACCTTACCACATCCAAGAGGGCGTGCAAAACGGTGGCTTTTGGATACAGTCCCGAATCACATGGAGGCAATGAGCAATAGGAGGGGTTTCGTCTCTCCCGGTATAGGGTGTTGATGTTGTGCTGTGTTCGATTGGCTATAACTGGAAGTCCCTGACCAGGGCTGATATGGAGATTTACTGGTAAGTGTTATCAGTAGTTTCTCGACCCGTTATGAGCCTTACATCGACACGACTTATCAGTTACTGGGGTCTGACGTTTACCATCCCTAGACTAGATATGCAACATATCAGACGAAGAGATCGGACTGTACGGGAGTGTTACTGATTGGATTTGCAGGAGAATGTACAGGCTTGCTTGTTGATCTTCTGATTGCTCAATACAGGGTGGCTGTTACGTTTAGCTGACCGCTTGCAGCTTGTGGGTGTTTGATATGATCATCAGCTGCCGCCGGCGTATTGACAATTCTTTAGAGTCCTACACAGAGGTTTCCTGGCTCAGGCAAAACGGAGTAGGAGCACATATGTGATATGTGCGGGACCGAGAATAATACGATATGAGATACCGTATTCTATTCTCGCGATATGAGATATCGGCCAGGTATATTTGATATGGCCGGGTCATCGGATCAAGTGTTGATTCGATGAATTGGTACATATTATATTAGTCGGTTATATGCAATATAACCGGATTGTCGGATCAAGAGTTGATTCGATAATTTAATGTATAATTATATATGTGATATATTACATTACGTTAACTAATATAAACTCGCTTTATTGAATCATTTTCTCACTGGGTAATACATTGATGTATATGCGATATATGTTAATTACATTATTTTCTTTTGTTACAAAATATATTGTATATGTGATATATAATATTGTAACAAGTTAGGGTTACAAATGCAACATGGTTATTAAGTTTAAACAAAGTTAGGTTTTGGATTTGGGTTAGTTTTTTCATGAAGCTTCATGAAGCTTTCCTTTTTGTTTTCTAGCTTGATATTTTGTGAAGATATTTTGTTAACCCAACCCAAACCCTTAACTCTAGTTTATTCTCTACATGAGTTAAGGCCTTCATTTATTAACTCATGGTTGTCATTTGTAACCATAACAATAATTCATTATTCATCACAAAAGCTTTCTTCTTCTTCTTCCTCCTTAAAAAAGCTTTCTAGCTTTTTGTGAAGTGATGATTCAAAGTGAGAAAATAAAAACAAAAGAGAGCAAAATTTCTACTTCATCATCCTCATCTATTCTAGCCACTTAGATTAGCATGTTCACTTCATTAATATTTGATTAGAGAATTGGGAGCTTGAGTTTGAGATTCTTCAAGGTAGATCATCTTCGAAAAGGAAGACTTCTAGCAAGCATGGATCATTCGACTTGTGGAGCCTCTCTAGAGTCCGGGAGTTCATTGATCGCGGCGAAGGGACTACTACTCGGAACTTATGAAGCGAAGGAATGGACTACAAAGGTTGTAATCGCTCTCTCTTAGATGTAAAATTGTTTACATGCAAGTTAACCCTAATTCTCTAGTTAAGATCATGGATAGGGTTTGTTTAGCACCCTAAAAATTTTAAAATAGCATGTTTGATACTTGTCAAAACCTTGCTAAGGTGATAAGCTAACCATACAGCATCGATATTGATGTATATTGATTATCTGCATTCACTGTCTCCATTGTTATTACCTTTTATTTTTCATGCCTCATTATTGTCATCATATTGTTGCTATTGCGTCGCTCTGACGACTTGAGTATGCATGCTCAGAACTTGGAGAGAACCCAGCTCAGGAGTTAGATCTACCGTTCGAGCTCGCAGAGATTTAAACGGTCGTACTTTCGGCACTTTTACTGCTTTCCATAAATCAACCTTGTATTCGTACTTGGTTAGTAGTTTTCTTTTCAGTTGAACTCTTGTAAATTGTAAACAATGACAGTTGATGTAATAAACTAGTGTTGTGTTTTCTTTACTTCTGTGTTATGATTACTGATTACCATGTAACGCTAGAAGCCGATATGTGACTACGGCGGGATTATCTCCTGACCGTAGGAGTGTGGATGGCCTAGTCGCCTCCCGTATTCCGTATTTTGGGAAGCGGGGCGTGACAAAAACCATCTATTACTCTACTTAATTTTATTAAAATATCATATCATAAGAATTTAATTATAAATATGTTTCGAAAACACATTAGAGTCTAAAAGAACCGATTTTCAAAATATAGGGGTTCCGTTAGAAATGTGGTTTAAATCTTATTAGAAAAAAACGGAATAGAGTGTGATCCTTTCGTTTGCAACGAGCAAATAATGGGAGCTAATATATATGAAACAATCATATGAATTTTTCATGAGATATACGTGGAAACAACCGCAAGTTACACTAGAAGTAAAAACCTTTTTTATATATCGATCGGATTCTAAGTGTCATACAAGTACCTTGTGAAACGATTCATCCGTTCTCATACAATAACAATCAATATTAACAATGATCTTGAGTATGTATAAAGAATAAATTTTATCGTCTTAACACGTTCGCAAACCCATAGAGACAAAACTTATTATGACAACCACTAGTATTTTATTTTATGGATATTATTTGAACATGGGATTAACCGAGTATAGCAAGTATCGATGTGATGACGATATGGAAAGGGAATTCAGCAAGAGAAAAGCAAAAAAGGGACTTGCTCGATTTGGAATACGGTATAGCAACCGTATCACCGATTCGGTTCTAGCGATGAAGTCAAAACTCGGTGCCCTAGACTCAAAGAAATCAAGACATAAAGTAATCTTTAGTCCATAAGAGTATTCTCCATGGAAATATTTAGAGAAATGAAACTAAAGAGGAGGCGATACTTACGAAGCTGTGAACGATACAATGTTTAGTTCGCCTCGTCTCGAATTCTCGCGAACGGGAAGCACTCTGATGACGCCGGGAGTCCTAGAGCTCTTAGGATGAATATGGATGGTTTGATTAGGGATTCTTCTCTAAATATTCAGTGTGAAACGGATTGGAAAGAAGCAAATAAAAGAAAGAAATAAAGGATATTTAATAGGGGTTTAAAGGTGGGAATTAAGAGACGGTGGTCTTCATGTCGTTCTGCAATGAATTAGATGTTTTGGAATTTAAAAACCAAACGCCCAAGCCCAAACGGACTCGTGCTCAAAGTCCTAGCAGGAGCAGGCCCACGATGGCGTCTGGTACGGTGGAAGCTCGAACCCAAAGGGTTATGTGTAATCCGCACGTGAAGTCAGGGTCTTTAAAAGAAGAAAAAGAAAACAAAACAAAAAGGATTGGGATTGCTAGGTTTCAAGCACATGCCTATAGGACATCAATACAATAACTTAACCAAATACAAATTTACTCATGCATACTTTTAACAAGAGTAAAATATACACAAGAGTAAGAAGGGAAAACCGTCTTTTATTGAAGAAAGAAATATACAAGGTTCATGAATTTTAGGGTCGTTACATCCATCATTCACGGTTAAGGGTGAAAGTTGGGTTGGGTTTGGTCCAAACCTGACCCGACTCGATATTTTTAGGTTTCTCGACATCTTATACCTGCCTAAACTTGATTGGGCTGGTAGAAGATTAGACTCAAAATTTCCGGGTTAACACGAACTCTAAATTGGCCCAAACCAAACCCGTTTCCGATATCTGTCTCGTTATATGCCATACATCTACATTGTAGTATGTTTATCGGAATGATAGTGCAATTTGTAAGTGTTATCTACAAATCTATGTTATATAAATATATTATGTTGCAGAGGTATAAATTTTGCGCATAATATTATGTGTTACCCATCAATTTCAGTATTTTAAAAAATTTAAATAGAGGAAGCCCGGAAAACCCTCAAAAACCGATACGGACGTCCAAACTCGAAACCTAAATTTGCAGGTTTGGGTTAATAACTATAAAAATTATCAAAAACCTTGTCCAACACGCCCAGGTTTCTCCCCAAGCAATGATTTGAAAATTAAGGGAACTTTCTGTAAAACCACCCCTGGTTACAGGCCCTACAAACTTTTTATGTTTATAATTGATAAATACCGGTGTAATTATTTTCAGTGAAAAAAGGTCAGGATGGACGAGCGGTCTAAGGCGCCAGACTCAAGTTCTTCTAACTACGGCGTGTGTTTGAAAACCTGACATTAAACTTTTTTTATAGATAAATTACATTAAAAAAACCTAGTATATAAGGTATTTGACTGAAACTATAAATGTTAAGGGATTTAGGGAAAAATCATGATAGTTACCGTTATTTTTGAGTGTAATTTACCTTTTTTTCACCATAAAGTCTTATCATTATCATTAAATCATCTATTATTTTTTCCCTCTTAAAACAAAAGTACTTTTTCTACTGCAATTTATCTATCCAAGAGCGAAATATCATGAGCCTATAATTTTTGCATTATTACCTTGGTGATGTGGGCTCTAGCATTATAAACATTTTGAGACAAATTGCAGGGAGTAAAACGTATGGCTCCTCTTTAAGAAAATGCAAGCTTCCACCACCATCAAATCTTTGTCCTTTCTTACTTTTCCTCTGCTTCAAAAAAAGACCTCCCCTTTTTTGAAAAATTTCGAGGGTTTAGGGTTCTAATGCCGAAGATGAGGAAGAAGCAGCGAAGATCCCATCACCACCTCGAGTCGCCATCAGGCTTCATCTTCTTCTGCGATCGCATCACGAAGCCCGAATGCTTCCGATCCCAAGTGTTCGGCCTCCCAATCTCCAAGATCGACGCGGTGATGGTGATCCAGCCAGGGACGGCCCTCTTCCTCTTCGACTGCGAGCTCAGGATCCTCTACGGCGTCTACTCCGCCACTTCCCACGGCGGCATCAACCTCGTGCCCAACGCTTTCGCTGGAAAGTTCCAAGCTCAGGTGAATTTACTTTTGGTCCCGATTCTTCATAATGGGGGTCATAAAGCTCTAATTTTTACTTGAAAAGTTTAACTTTGGGTCTCTTATGTGCATTATAGGCATTTTTTAGAGGTTGCTTTTGTGATCTCTGTGTATAAAATAACTTGGGTTTGGAGAACTCTGCAACTTGAGGCCGAACAATGCAGACTTGGGAAATAGGAGGGATGTTAGAAAACACCGAAACTAGTTTATGTACAAGAATAACAGGAGTAAGTAAATTTTGGTAAAGACATAGGGATATCCAATTTTAGAGAAATTTAGTGTAGGAAAAAAATGATGATATTATCACGTTATTGGTAGCAAAACATGGTATATCTTGTAATATAAATGATAAAACAATTTTGGGAGTTAGCTACGTGGGAGTTATTTGGTATAAAATAAGAGGATTTTTGTGTTCGGGAGGTATGAATGTCACTCCTGCCTTTTATAGCCACCCCACAGGCTACAACTTACGTTTGGAGGGAATTTTCCCAGTATATATGGTGAAGGGGGTGTGGATTTCATCTTATTGAAGAAAAATTATATATGACATGGTACATGGTAGCATCGGCTTACCCTGCACAAGCAATATGGTTGATGTTTCTAGTTCCTTCTCATTAACTAATCCAGACTCAGTGGATGTTATGACAAGCCTTCTCATTTCCAAATGTTCCATTCTCCAGAGTTTGACATGTACCCTGGCTTATACTCTCTATAGTTAAAAATTCAAAATTGTGAAAGAGCCTTCTCAAGGTTTATTGGTTACTCTCTTTTTTTAATATTAAAAAAAGGTAGAGTAGTTGTGCATCGCGAAGTCATTGTGATGAAAAAGAAATTGGTGATGATATCATGTTCATAAGTAAATTAATAATCATTAAAATATATGAAATAGTAACTCGCATTTGTGAATAGATTGATGAATTGATTGTTTTACTTGTGTTATCTTTAGCTGGGCACTATGAACCACGGTTATAAGTTTTAACTTCCTAAATGCATGGCCCTGTCCAATCAAATGACTTGGTTGCAGAAAAGTGCAGTTAAGTTCTGGCATTCTCAGAGGCTGATATGCTACTCTTCAATGTAAATGGCCAGGCTGATTTACTACTCTTCAATGTAAATGGCCAAGCGACTGGTATAATGTAAGGGTCTCTTGTAGACGGAGATATTTCACATTAGGCATAACTTAGTAGTGACAAGTAAATAATGTGATCAAGTGCGTGTGTGTGTGTGTGGGGGGGGGGGTTACAACTTTTTAGTAAAGGAACAATTAATTTGGCATAATCAGGCATCCTAAACCTTTCCCATGAAAATCAGGATTTTGTTGTTGTTTTTTCTATTTCTGCCTCTCTCTCTCTGTGTGTGTGTGTGTGTGTGTGTGTGTGTGTGTGTGTGCGTGCTGGGGGGTGCATTTGATTAAAGTTTTGAGTTTTATCAACTTCCACACAACACTCTAAATTTGAGCCAAAATCATGAACAAATAAGCTATGGGCAACAGAGGGGGTTGCGACAACTCTAGGTCAATTTTCAGATTAAAAAACTACTTTTAGCCAGTTTAATTTTAGCTTGTGCAAGCATCGAGTTACTTTCCAAAATTCTTGTGTAGTAGGAAAGAGATGGGGAGGGGAAGATGCTATATTTGATTATATGCACCATGGAATTACAATCATTTCTAAGTCAGAAATAACGCCAAAGAGACAAATAGAATATAGTCCCTTCGTTCGTATTTTATCTGGTCAATGAAATATACAAGTTGGTGCTGATTTTTTAGCCGGTTTAGGAGATTGAGAAGATCATTCACCTATTCTAACTCACTGTTAAGAAGGGGGAAATGGAATTATCTACCTAGAATTCTCTCACGCATGGTAGCATTTAATTGTTTCCCCCCTTGTTTGATACAGATTCATATGCTCAATTTTTCTTACATCTTCTTGGATGTATATTACACTCTGATATTCTGCCTAACATTCTACATTACACCTGTGGTGCAGGTGAAATTCAAGTTAGAAAGAAATTGCCATCCTGTATATGAAGGTGTCTTTAAACATGCTATCCAAGAGAATTACACCAAGTCCAAATTTAGACCTGATCTTAACTCTCAACAGGAAAGTTGGCATCTGTATTGCAGCTACAACATCAACAATTCAGATTTTGCGTCATTTTTCTTCTTCAAGGAATCCAACATAATTTTCCTTTGTGCAGGTGAATAGATTGTTGTCTCTGTTTCATGATGACACAGGCCCTCAGCAAGCTCCACCTCATGCCAACCCCCGATATGCTCATCAAACCGTAATGCCTCCAACTGCAATGGATCCCCAATATTTTTCTTCATCTGCAGCACCTCCAACGATTAATAATCAGTACTATTCTGCACCTCTGAACGACCCATATATTCCGGCACCACCATCACTGAGTTCACATCCATTTTATGCAACTCAACCACCACCACAACCGCCGCCGCCATCCAATGATCAGTACCGTGCTGTGCATCCATATTACCAAGCTCAACCAGCACCACAACTGCCACTGCCACCATCCAATGATCAGTACCGTGCTGTGCATCCATATTACCAAGCTCAACCAGCACCACAACTGCCACTGCCACCATCCAATGATCAGTACCATGCTGTGCACCAAGCTCAACCACAATCACAGCCTCCGCCGCCATCATCCAATGATCAGCACTATGCTGTGCATCCATATTACCAAGCTCAACCACCAGCGCCACCAATGCCTTCGTCTAATGGTCAGTACTATGTTGTACATCCATACTACTTAGTTCAGCCATCACCATCAACAGACAGTCAGTACTGTGCTGTGCCTCAATATCAACCAGCTCAACTGCCCCCACCGAGTCATCCTGCTCGTCCATATGATCCATGCACCCAAGGAAATGCGGTGCCGGCTCAGTGGTAAGTACTCTCCCCGGATTTGATATTGATTACTATAACTTTAGTATGAGATATGCTAACTAATTTTCTCTCTAGTAGGTTATTTCCATGATAAGAAATATGGACATGCCTTCACTGTGTACTTGATCTTCATGAAGCTATTTCCCAATCATGACAGTAAAGTGAATATCATAGTCGTAAATTGACATTTCAAAATTCCAAAATAATTTCTTGTCCATATATAGAAGGCTTATTTACTGAAAACTCCCAACATGTTTGGGCCATTTTAACAAAACTCTCATTATCTTTAAAACTATCAAGAACTATCAAACTTAATGGTGCCACGTGAGCGCGTCAGCATAAAAATTAAAAAATCCCCAAATTACACCCTTCTTTAATCCTAACCTTAATTTCAAGAAAATAATATAAATAAATTAAAAAAACCACCCTCTTCCTCTTTGTCCCCTCGCCACCATCGTTGGCAATGGCTTTGGCGCCGGCGCCACCATTTCCACCGCCGCAACCACCAACGCCACCGACTTCCATCATCTTCTTCTTCTTCTTCCTCTTCATCATCATCACCTCCCATCGCCATCATCCATCTCATCCTCTTTTCGCCGCCGCAACCATCACCACCACCACCACTGACTCCCATCATGATCATGATCATCAATATCTTCTTCTTCCTCCTTATCTTCATCATCTTCATCATCACCTCCGATCATCATCCTCAAACCCTCCACCTCCTCCCACCTCTGCCACTCTCCTCCCTCCGCCGCCGCAACTACCGCCACCGCCACCGGCTCCCATCATCATCATAACCAACACCACCATCATCATCTCCCCAGGCACCCTCCCCTCCCCTCACTGTGGCCCCCTTCCTCCCCTCCTCGCCCCTCCCTCTAGCCCCTCCCCTGCCCCGACCCCGTCCCCTCCTTCCAGCCCCCGACCTCCCCTGTTCCTATTCTGATCCCCCCATCCCCACCCCCCGAAAAACTAATTTATTAGTTAATAGTTAATAATTATATAAAAACATTATTAATATAGTTAATAATTATTATTTGTTTTATGAAAAGGAAAAAATGGTCTTTTACCTTAAAATTTAACACCGTTAACTTGAACTGTTAACTCATAGTAGTTTCTTGATAGTTTTAAAGGGAATTGGAGTTTTGTTAAAATGGCCCAAACCTATTGAGAGTTTTCAGTAAATAAGCCTATATTGAACGCCCTTAGCCTTTGACTACCGCTCTTCTCTATACTTGTACGTATTTACTCGTAAGTATATATTTTAGTCATTGTTATGTGTATAATGTATCTGTATATTAAATTTTGAAATATTAAAAGAAAATGTGTGCTTCACTCAGGCGCACGCGTCATGCGTGCTAGGTGCTTTGGGCCTCACATGGTGCCCTGCCTGTTGATTACAATGTTTCCCACACATGGGTTCAGATGTGAAAGTGAAGCTTCATGAAAGATCTGGCAAAGTTTTATGACTGGTTGTCAACCTAATGTCATCCCTCGTAATCATTTTCCTACCCGAGGAAACTATGAAAATTGATGGCCTTGCAATAACCCTAAATAGTCTTAGTTACTTGCCATCTTTCCCTGGAAACTTCTAGCCATGGTTTCCAATTTGGAGTCTCCAGGTCCTGGAGAACCATCTTTAAATTAATGTTGCTTATTGTAAGTGATGCCCAGTTTTCAATTTAAAGCCTTATTTTTAACTGCTCACAAAAAGATGCACATGAACTAAGAAAGAAAAGCTTTACCTTTCTTTGAGAGGGCCTTGCTTTTGATGGGCAGAAACATACCCTCATTGATGATGCTCATAAGTGGGAACTCCCCGAAGCATGACACGCGGCAGATGACGTGTCTCGAGGCTCACGCAAGCAGGGCAAGCACTATGCGTTGGGAACTCTTTCCAGGCTACTTCCCGAGGTTTGCCCCGACCTTCTATGGGTCCCTGAACGCTCTTGTGTATACCTTACAAATGACCGTGGGCTCGTCTCTGAGCCCGTCTACACGCTGAGCTTCCTTAGCCCTTCCAGCTCGTCTCCGAGCTATCACAAAATCGTGCTTCCTCGGCCTCCCGCTTGCTTTGGGCCCCTGCTGAGCCGAGCCTCCCCGGTTCTGCCGAGCAACCTAGGACGCAGGTTACAGGCGCCTCCGCCACGGCTCCGCGTATCTCGCCAGACGTGATATACCCGCCCCCCCAAGATCCCGCGTTCGATGCCGCAGGATCCCCCATTAACAAGCGTATCTCGTCATTAATGGGGGATCCCGTCATTCACGCAGGCGTAACGGCCGGCGAAAATCTCACGCCAGCTAGCTCTTGGCAACCGCTATAAAAACTCCTCTCCTAGACAACTCAGGTAACGCAATTTTTACTCGAACAAGCCGCTACTCTGCCTAAATACCTCGTCTAATCTGATCGCCGGAGGGTCCACGGTGGTACAACCACCATGGGACTTCTTTGCAGGTAGCTCGGCTTCACTCCAAATCAAGCCCACTGAGATCCACACGCTCAAGGAGGCAACCCTCAACACCAATCTCAGCCGTTCATTAATGCTCGCGACAGATCGATGGAGGACAACATCTGAAGGAGATCCTAACCTCCATCAGTTGGCGCCGTCTGTGAGAACTCTGAAAATTCGACTCATCGAAAGTTGATCTTCCGATCTTGAACTCATGGCGAGTGAACACCGTGATGATTCAAGCACCAGCCGCCGCCCTCCCCACAACGGAGGCGCTGATGGATTCACTCTTCCCCTAACGCCGTTCACGCCTTCTTTGCACGGATAGACAGGCTCGTATCCAAAGTGGATGCCCTTGTCCGCTTACAAACGGCGGGACAAGCCCCCCAGACCACCGTTCCCCCATCCCGGGATCACGACCTCCTCAGATGGGGAGATGACGCTGCCCGCGCTGGCACCACTGAACGTCTTGCTATCTCCGGCGGCCACAGGTCTCCCACGGCGACCGATTCAATGACCCGTTGGGCACCCTACAGCTCCACGCCGAGGTCTCATGAAAGAGCTCCTCGGCCCGAGGCCCATCGTGCTTTCGTCCTTTCCGAGGAGGTGTCAGTCAGCTCGTCTGCTCCCAGGCATGGACGGCACCCTCTCCTTCGACTGGGTCGTCCGGGCGGCACTCGCCGCGATGACTAGAGAATGACCTCGCCAAGGGATCCGAGGAACCTGATAGAACGGAACCGGAGCCGCAGTCACACGCAGGCCTCCAGCGGGAAGGGCTATAACTCCGACTACGCCGAATCATTAGGATACCACGATCGTCTCGACGCCTTCCAACAGAAAATCGAGGGTATACATCGGGGGGTCATCCTTCAAACGAGGAGGCTAGGTATGCCGCCGACTCGCTTACGAAGCCCTTCACTGGAGAGCTGCTCGCTGTCCGCGTCTCATCCAGAAACAAGCCTCCGAAAGTGGCCCTCTATAACAGGAAGTCCGACCCGAAAGATCATCTGGACGCGTTTACTGCGGGCATGAGCTTCCAGGACAACTCCGACGCCGCCCAATGCCGAGCGTTTCCCGTCACTCTCATCAGGGCAGGACGGGATTGGTTCCGAGGACTCACGCCACGTTCCGTCTCTACCTTTGATGAGCTGGCCGTCCAGTTCCTCGGACATTTCGTCGGGAACAGACGACAGAAGCGGGCCGCCGATTACTTCTTCACTATAAAGAGCGGGACAAAGAATCCTTTAAAGGATACGTCACTCGCTTCTACAACGCTTTTCTGGATGTCCTCGAGCACCGGGACGAGACCGTAATCACAGCTCTGAGGTCAGGTCTTAGGCACAAGGAGTGGCTCCGCTTCTTTGCATTGGTGCAACCTAGGACCATGGCCGAGTTAAAAGCTTGGACCGAGCGGGAAATCCAGCTTGAGTCCGAAGTAAACGCAAACTTCCCCTGGGGCGACCAGACCGACCAAAAGAAGAGGGGCAGAGAAGAGAAGAAGGTCGACCGGCCAAAGCCATACTCCCCGAAGTTCCAAGAGTATACTCCGCTCAACATCTCTCAGACTGAGCTGTTGGAGGATGCGAAGGGCGAGCGATTCTTCAAGCTCCCTCCGGTCACCAATAGAGCGGCCAAACGGACTCGAGGCCCGTACTGCGCCTTCCATAGGTTGCAGGTACACCCTACCGAGAACTGTAAACAACTCCGCGACTACATCGAGGAGTTGATTCGCTTGGGCCATCTGGCAAAGTACCCGCGGGAAAAGCGACAGGCTGACCGGGAGCAAGAGAACCATCCTCTTCCTGGCGAATTGACGATCGGCCAAATCATGGTCGTATCCTCGGGGGGTGCGCTGGAGCCGGCGAGATTCGCCGCCTCCTGCCGGTCGACGGAACTAGCAGCCAGCTCCGGAAGAAAAACAAAGCGGCTGAGCCCATCACCTTCACCGACGAAGACCTCCATGGGATATCCTTGTCTCACAACGACCCCTTCGTGATTACAGCACGGGTCCACCGCTACGAGGTCCAAAGGATACTGGTCGACTCGGGAAGCTCGGCGGATATCCTTTTCTATGACTGTTTCCTGCGTATGGGGTCGGCCGTCAGACCTGAAACCAACCACCCACGTTCTGTTGGGGTTTACTAACCACTCCATCCCGGCAGAGAGAGTAGTTACCCTCCTCCTTAACATTGGGGAGGCGGGCTGTACGAGAACTGTACCTGTGGGGTTCATCGTCGTCAGAATTCCCTCGTCCTACAATATCCTCCTGGGACTCCCGAGGCTAAACTCCCTTCGGGCCCAAATTTCGACTTACCACCTCGCGATTAAGTTTACATTGGATCAAGGGGGAATAGGCCGGGCCTACGGGAACCAGCAAATTGCTAAGATTTGCCTCACGGAGACATCCACCTCCGAGGACCGAATCAACGACCTTAGAAGCATGAGCGATTTCCAGGGGTCCTTGGATACCCGTGATGAACAAAAAGAAATCCGAGGGGCCCCGGTGGAGGCGCTAACAGAGGTCCCCCTCGTTGAGGGGAACAATGAACGAACTGTCCAGATCGGATCCCTATAAACAGGAGCCCGGCGTGAAGATTTAATTCACTTTCTCCGAGGAAACTCGGATGTGTTCACCTGGGCATCTGCCGACATGCCCGGGATCGACGCCAAAGTAATCTCACACAAGCTCGGGGTCGACCCGACGGCCCGACCCGTCAGGCAAAAGAAACGAAGTTTTGCTTCGATCAAACAAAAGGCGATCGAGGACGAGGTCGATAGGTTGCTTGCTGCCAACTTTATTCGAATGTAGCCTACTCCGAATGGCTAGCGAATGTGGTTATGGTTAAAAAGGCAAGCGGGAAGTGGCGCATGTGCGTCGACTTCACAGGTCTCAACAAAGCCTCCCCCAAAGACAACTATCCCCTCCCTCGGATTGATCAGCTTGTCGACAGCTCGGCAGGCCACGAATTGCTTACCTTCATGGATGCTTTCTCCGGCTACAACCAGATCCATATGAACCCGGCTGATGAAGAGCTTACCGCATTCACAACGGACCGGGGGTACACTGCTATAAAGTGATGCCTTTCGGCCTCAAAAACGCCGGAGCTACATACCAGCGCCCGGTCAACAGAATGTTCAAACCGCAGATCGGGAGGAACATGGAGATATACGTCGATGACATGCTCGTAAAATCGTCTTCGTCGGACGAGCATACAAAAGATGTTGGCGAGACAATTGACATCCTCCTCAAGTACAAAATGAAGTTGAATCCCGTCAAGTGCGCATTCGAGGTCACTAGCGGAAAATTCCTCGGGTTTATGGTCACCCACCGAGGAATTGAGGCTAACCCGGAGAAGATCAGCGCCATCCTCAACATGACCACACCAAAGAGCAACGTGAAGATCATGCGACTCACGGGGAGAGTGGCTGCCCTTAGTCGCTTCATGTCAAGGTCCGGGGAAAAGTGTCACCCGTTCTTCAAAGCCCTGAGGAAAATCCCAAGGTTCGAATGGTCGGAGGATTGCCAGAACTCTTTCGAGCAACTCAAGGTGCACCTGGAAACTCCCCCACTGCTCACCCGGCCTGTCGAGGGAGATGAGCTTTTGCTGTACCTTGCGGTGTCCGATCATGCTGCGGGCTCGGTGCTCGTCCGAGAAGTCGAAGGGGCACAGAAGCCTGTTTACTACTTGAGCCACGTCTTTAAGGACGCGGAAACACGGTACCCGGCCTTTTGAAAAGATTGTCTTGGCGCTTATCGTGGCCTTAAGGAAGCTGCGGCACTACTTCCAGGCACACCATCCTCGTCCTCACCGAGCGTCCCCTAGGGGCTATTCTCGCCTCCCTCGAGCCATCTAGTCGTCTGGAGAAATGAAGGTGGGAGTTATCTCAATTCGACATCAAATACCGTCCGAGACAAGCTATCAAAGCACAAGTCCTGACAGACTTCGTTGTCGAATGTACTATCCCTAGCAGGGAGGCAGTGTCGGCGCCCGTCCCCGGGTCCCAGCCCTCGGTTGAGGAAGGGCCTGACTCTGTCCCCGATTGGGTCCTCTATGTCGATGGATCCTCTACCGAGGAGGGGAGCGGTGCCGACCTTATCATTCGAGGCCCGAACGAGGCAGAGATGGAGTACTCTTTGAAGCCCCGGTTCAGAGCTTCAAACAACGCTGCGGAGTACGAGGCCTTACTAGCTGGACTACGGATCGCCTCCCGAGTGGGGCTGAAGACGATCCGAATTCGCAGTGAAACGGCCAAGTGACCGGCCGTTTCGAGGCCCGGGAACCGCTAATGGTAAAGTATTTAGCCGATGTAAAGAGACTACGAAAAGACTTCGTTGATGTTCAAGTGGAGCAGATTTCTCGGCACCTAAACGCCCAAGCCGACGCCCTGACTAAGCTAGCCTCCTACACAGCTAACAATAAGAGGAACATCCTCTTCGAAGTCTTGCCACGGCCCAGCGTGGAAGAAAGGGAGGCATCACTTCAAGTATACACTAATCAGGAGGAAAGCCGGGATTGGAGGAAGCCCCTCGTAGAGTTCCTGAAGGAAGGTATTCTTCCAGAAGGTCGAGGGGAAGCACGCCGCCTTCGAGCCAAATCCCGCCATTTCGTCTGAAACAATGGAAACCTTTACAAGAAGTCCTACATGCAACTTCTGCTTCGGTGCGTTGACCCCCACGAAGCTGACTACGTCCTGCGTGAGATTCACAAAGGGGTCGGTGGAGCACATCAAGGGATCCGCATCTTAGTCCAGAAGACGCTATTTTAAGGATACTATTGGTCGACGATTCATCAAGACGCTTAGAAGCTCGTCAGAAGATGCAAAAGCTGTCAACTCCACGGCAGCATACCCCGTCTTCCGGCTACCAAGCTAATGGCCCTGACCTCCCCCTGGTTGTTTGCTCAGTGGGGAATGGACATGATAGGCCAACTCCCAACTGGCACGGGGGGGGCATTAGTACATCCTTGTCGCGGTAGACTATTTTACGAAGTGGATCGAGACCGTCCCCATCAGAAAACCGGACGCCACCGCGACCATCAAATTCCTGCAGAACAACGTAATATCCCGGTTTGGGATCCCGAGGTGTATTCTTACCGACCACGGGACGAACTTTGAATACGACAAAGTCAAAGGATTCTGCAACGAGTACCACATACTAATGAAGTTTGCCGCGGTAGCGTATACTCAATGCAACGGACAGGCCGAGGTTGCTAACCAAGACGTCATTCGAGATCTTCGAACTCGTCTGGAAGGAAAACATGGCAGCTGGGTCGAGAAACTATCCCGGGTTTTATGGGCCCTACGCACATCGAAGAAGACCCCCACTGGAGAGACCCCTTCAGTCTCTGCTATGGCACCGAGGCGATGGTCTCAGCTGAGATTGGATTGCCTAGTTATTGAGTCAACCATTTCGATGACGAAGCAAACACCTCGGCACCCCAAACTAATTTGGACATCTTGTTAGAGAAGCGGGATCGGGCACAGATCAAAGCCGCCGCTTATCAACAGCAAACTGCCCGCTACTATAACGCTCGAGTCGAGCATCGCACCTTCAAGACTGAAGATTTGGTCCTAAGACAAAACGAATTTGTAGACCAAGGCAAACTGCACAAGTTTTTCCCGAAGTGGGACGGCCCATTCCTTGTCTCCGAGGTGTTGCCTGGGGGAGCCTACCGCTTGCAAGCCGCGACTGGTCGTAAGTTCCTGCGACCTTACAACGCCGAAAAGCTCAAATTGTACAAGTGATTTCGAAATCTGTATATGTGAATATATGTTTTTTCTTTGTCAAAGCGATGTAAATTTTTCTTTTAAGTATTCTAAATTAGAAGAAACTTCTTCAATATGTTTTCCTTTTTCTCGGTTCAAAGGTCACTGATCTCGTTTTATGAACATACTCAAACACTCAAAAAGGATAGAAGGAGACAATATCACGTCGCAAAAGAGGAATTTTATTCATCAAAGGTATTATGGGCTTCCCATCCTTACACAAAAAAAATAAAATTACAACAAAGGGGGAGGGGGTCGAGAAAGCACTGTTGATGGTACTCCGAGAAGATCTCTGCCAGCCGAGCCTTAACCTCCTCAGCCCGCTCCCTCTGATGCTGCCCACGCATCTGGGACGCCACGGAAGCACCCGAACTCCCATCCGCCGGGCAAGAGTCTGCGATTTGTCTCTTTTGGAAACACTCCAAAAGAAGGGCCGCCGATCGATCATGTTTGTTCTTCGAATGAGGCCGCGAACGTAGAGCGTGTGCAGCTTATTGAGCGCCTCGTCTTGCAGCTGCGGAGACAGGACGTTGAACAAACCCGGAGACATCCACCAAAATGGCGTACATGAGCAATTAGAGGAAAGGGGACCGCCGGGGAAGTAGGCGGTCGAAGTGGCCCTTTACGCGTGCGACCACGGTCCGGTACGTCTCCTCCGTGCACTCCTGATCATAGAGGTACACATCTTCGCGGGAGATGGTCTCTCCAATGGAGTAGATGGGCCCGGCCATTCTCAGAAAAGCAACGCTGAAAGAAACTCATATACCTTCCCTATTTATAGCCTCAACAGAATTCCCAGGGGCCGAGATTTGCGCGAATCTTGGGATATTTTCATATTTCCCAATACAGGGATGTCACGTGGCGGCCATTCCGTATCTCACGGTCAACCGAAGTCAGAACGACGCGGATCTTGGAGCGCCTTGCCTCGCCTGTGCGTTTCAGCCATGTGTCACCCGCGACGGCCACTCTTCCTGATTTTCTTCTTAAGTCGAGGTAGGTCGAACGATGCCTCGGAAAAGCAAGAAGTTTAAGAAAGCCCTCACCAAGAGGCCGCCGAGCAGCTTCCCTGGTCGGTCAATCCCTGGCGGGTAGCTCCTACCCATCCATGCCAAGGATCGAAAGCCTTCACCTAGAGGCCACCGAGCAGTTTCCCTGCTCGGTCAATTCTTGCGGGTAACTTCTTATCCATTCACGCTAAGGATCGAAGCCTTCATCAAGAGGCCACCGAGCAGCTTCCCTGCTTGGTCAATCCCTGGCGGGTAGTTCCTACCCATCCACGCCAAGGATCGAAAGCCCTCACCAAGAGGCCACCTAGCAGTTTTCCTGCTCGGTCAATCCCTGGCGGGCAGCTCATACCCATCCACACCAAGGATCGAAAGCCCTCGCCAAGAGGCCACCGAGCAGTTTCCCTGCTCAGTCAGTCCCTGGCGGGCTGCTCCTACCCAACTACGCTAAGGGTTGAAGCCTTTATGAAGAGGCTACTGAGCAGCTTCACCACTCGGCAAACACCGACCAATTCTGGCTTGGCTATTGTTTAGCTTACGCTAAGGGAAGTGGTCGCCGGTCCGACTCAAAGGAATGGGCGAATCTCGGCCTACCTACACTGAAGAATCTCCCGATGTATTCTAAACAAAGGATCGCCACCTCGACTTCGGGGGTGGGGGGAACCGACCTTCCTGCACTTAGAGATTAACTGGCTTACGCTCGACGGGCGATCGACATTTAAGAGACCGGTCATCGACCCACGACTTGACTCTTGGGACGAGGAAAATACTAACAAGCACACGTTAACGAGCATAAGAAAACATTGCCACGAAGAAAAATAAAAAACAGCTTTATTCACGATCTGAATGTCTTTACAAGTCTTTACAAGGTACTATGGGCTCCTCAGCCTTACAAAAATTGCCGAAGGCTTACAAAATTCAAAAAGAAAAAAGAAGGCAGGAAGGCTCAGGCCTTGGGACCGGAGAGGATCTCGACCTGCTCTGTGCCGGCGTCGGGAGCCGGGGTGATGGCTTTAGGGTCGGCGCTCCTATCAGGAGCTTCGGTGCCGGAATCCGGGGTGACGGCTTTAGGGTCGGCGCTCCCACCAAGAGCCGAAGTGGCTGCTTTTGGGTCGGCGCTCCCACCGGGAGCCTTATCTCCAACACTCCTATCGGCGGCCTCTCCCCTGGTAGCACTCCCGGCGACCCTCCCTTGCGGCTCATTCTCGGAGAGGGGGTACTGGAGCCGAAGCTCGCCATCGGCAAACCTCGGCATCAACGTCTTGACGGCGTCGATGGCCTGATGCCAAACGATGGCCGATGCGTCAGCAAGGTCGGCGTAGAACTGGTCCGACGTCTTGTACCTCTCCACCGACTTGGCAGCCCGGAGGTCGGCGAGCTTCACCGCTTTCTTCGCTGTCTCGGTTTCCCTTTTGCAGGCGTCCTGCGACTTCTTCATCGTGGCGTTAAACACCTTAGCTTCCAACAACTTAGTCTGGACGACCTTGCTGGATTCATTCAGAAGTCGAATGGACTCTTTGCATTTGGAGTTCGTCACCTTCTTGGTGACCACCCGGGTCTCGAGGGCGGTTATCTTCTCCTTCGCCTGCTGCAGCTCCAGGCATAGGTCCTCCTCCCGCGAGGACGACTCGCCCGCCTTTCTCATCGCCGGGGCAATCTCCTCGTGCTCCATGTTGGCGATGAGGGCGCAGTGCTGGAGGACCTGAGAAAAGTAAAGTAAAGGAAAGGGTTAAAAAGCATCCGATCCAGAAAAAGACTTGACGAAAACCCCAACGGAAAGCAGACACTGACCTGAACGGCCTCGTGGGCGATGGCGGCAACTTGGGCCTTGAGGGTCCCCCGGGGAATTCTGCCCCCGGTCGATCGTTCCATCTCCAAAAGTAAGCTATCGGCAACAGAAAGTCTCGAAGGCACCTCAAAACAGACATCTCCCTCCTGCACGAAGATCGGGGAGGCCGGAGATCGGGACACCGTCCTCTTGTACCTCTTGAGGGGACCACGGAGGGTTGGCCTCATCCTCCACCTCCCTTGCCCGAGGCTCCGGTTCCTGAGCGTGCTTATGGCTCTCCCCGCGGCTGGTTTCCGAAGCTCGGGGCGTGGAGGAAGGCCTAGCAGGTGCGGCTGCCTTCGGGGCCGAGCTCGAACCGAGGTGTGACGAGCTAGCGCCCCCGTCTTCCTCCCCTTCTTTGCGGCTATGGCAGCCAGGAATTTGAATCGGTCCATTTGCTCTTTAAAAAGGAAAATACACAAAGGGAGTTAGTGACGCTGAAAAGGGAAAAAGAAAATATTCAAGTCTAGACAGATCGTCCAATCTCCTAACTTACTCACGAATCGAGCGGGGCTGAGCCCGGCCCAGCTAAGTGCCTGCTCGGAAAGAAAAACGTCGGCCCTTTGGATCGGCTCCCACATGGACACCGCCCTCGCCTCGGGAGAGGATGAACGCTTCACCCGCGGGCAGTCGGCCCTGTGCCACTGTACAGGCACAAGCCAATCCTCACCCTTGGATGGCCCGATGAATACGAACTTCTCCTTCCATTCGTGAATGAAAGAAGGAACTACTATTACCCCCCGACCCGGCCGTCCCTTGCGTTTTTGAAGGAAATGTACACCCAGCTCGACTCGTCCATACGGGTGCCCGGATGATTTTTATAACAAATGAAGGAAATGAGAAGGGTCAAGCTGAAGGGGATTTCCTCAAGTCTCAACCGGACCAGAAACCCGAGGATAATTCTCCATGAGTTCGGCACTAGCTGGCCCGGGGCAAGTTGGAAGCAGCGTAGTGTCCCGCATATTTCGGGAGGGGGAAGGGCAGACACTTTCCATCCTAGAATGCATCCAAGTACAAGACAATCTCTTTGCACTGCACCTGATCCGTCCTCTCGTCCTCCCTAACCAAACGAAGCGAATAGCTAGGGGAAATGTGGAAATGAGCCCGGATCGTGGTGAGCTTGTCCACATTCCTTAGGAGGGAGGGCGCATCGCGAGCGTTCTCGATGCGCGTTTTGGGGACCCTTACCGTCGTATGACGACGAGCGGCGGGGGTAGCCCTAACTTTATGAGGGGACTTCGACTCGGATGGGGCAAAAGAGGAAGCAGAAGAAGTCTCCCTAGACTCTACCCTAACTATCTCAACATACTTCTCAGAGAAAGACATCTAACCTGATTCAAAGGAGTCCTCTGCGGAAAGAGCGCTAGAGATCCGATCTAAAGGACAGAGCGCCGAGCTATCTCTTGCAGCAATAGGGAAATGATGGTGAAAGTGTGGACCCTAAGGATCCCACCCCTATTTATAGTGCTTTGGCAACGTATCCAACGGTACAGACCGTTTCCCGCCAAAACGAAGCTTCGCGCTCGCCAGCCGTCGATACTCCACGTGTCGCACAACCATTGGAAACGTCCCTTCGGGCATAGAAGACCGCGACGGCCTGTCACGTCCGCCAATCGGCGTTGGACACGTGGCCTGCGCCTCAACGAACGTACAAGCGAATCGACGCTCCCTCTTTAATGCACGATCTCCTCTCTGATCCGCTGACGTCATCGAGGATATGCCTAACCGTCTCGGAAATCCGCGCTGGCAAGGTTCTTAAGTACAGGCTGAGCCCGGGGGACCGATCAGACCACTCTTGACCTGACCCATAAATAGGTCGGGACGAGAGTGGGGGCTAATGATGATGCTCATAAGTGGGAACTCCCAAGATCATGATACGTGGCAGATGACGTGTCCCGGAGCTCACGCAAGCAGGGCAAGCACTTTGCGTTGGGAACTCTTTCCGGGCTATCTTCTCGAGATTTGCCCCGACCTCCTATGGGTCCCTGAACGCTCTTATGCACACCTTATAAATGACCGTGGGCTCGTCTCCGAGCCCCTCTACACGCTGAGCTTCCTCAGCCCTTCCAGCTCGTCTCCAAGCTATCACAGAATCGAGCTTCCTCGGCCTCCCTCCTGCTTTGGGCCCCCGCCGAGCTAAGCCTTCCCGGTTCTACCGAGCAACCTAGAACGCAGGTCACAGGCGCCTCCGCTACGGCTACGCGTATCTTGCCAGATGCGAGATACCCGCTGCCCTAAGATCCCGCGTTCGATGCCGCAGGATCCCCCGTTAACGAGCGTATCTCGTCATTAATGGGGGATCCCGTCATTCACGCAGGCGTAACGCCAGGGGTGTAACGGCCGGCGAAGGTCTCGCGCCGGTTAGCTCTTGGCGACCGCTATAAAAACCCCTCTTCCAGACGACTTAGGTAACGCAATATTTACTCGAAAAAGCCGCTACTCTGCCCAAATATCTCGACTAACATGATCGTCGAAGGGTCCACGGTGGTACAACCATCCCGGGACTTCTTTGCAGGTAGCTTGGCTTCACTCCAAATCAAGCCCACTGAGATCCACACGTTCAAGGAGGCAACTCTCAACACCAATCTCAGCCCTTCACCAACGCTCGCGACAGATCGATGAAGGACAACATCTAAAGGAGATCCTAGTCTTTATCACTCGTACTTCTAGAATCCCACCACAACTTAACACCCATTAGAACTTATGTATGTGCATCACGCGTGCCAAACTTTGGTTAGGTATTATTGTTTCATATTGTCTAGCAGCTTGCTGAAGCATAGAAGATGACCTCACTTTGTCGGCATTTCAGTTTTCATATATGCAACAATAGTAAGGGGCATAGATATGCTTAAACTGTGCATTCGCTCACCATGGAAGGATTGGGATTGGACGGCAATAAAAACTATTATCTTTTTTTTTCCATTGAAATTAAGCAACTTGTTTCTGTTGAAATAGAAAAAAGAATCATAAATTTTCATTTAGTAGAGAAGTGTTTTTTTAAATAAATTTTAAATATGTTCTTTTCATTATTAGATGAAAATAATATTTGCTTCAAATTAGCTGAACCATCTGATGTGATGAATTTTAATAATGAACAAAATGTAACAATTTGGATGGATCTAATCATGAACTAACTAATAGCTTTGGGTTGGTTGTTTTTATAAACACACCGAGAATGAATACAATTAAAGACTAGATCCAAAGCAGGTCAGATTCATGTAGGTGAACTCTAAATGGGGAGGTGATGCGCCCTCTTAAAGTGGTAAACCCTAGTTTGTTTTATTTGTGTGTGTGTGTGTGGTTTACTTAATTACGGTAAACTCTAAAATCATTAGTTTTATATTCTCATTATTTCTGTGAAGTATTGAATTTTGTTGTACTGTTTATTCAAAAATTCATTTTCTGGTTCTGGTGGTTAATTTTTTTTAATTATTTTTTTATTGATGCATATTGATAACAAATGTGTATTATGCTTCAAATTTTGCAGATTCCAGCAGTAGCACCACGCGTTGGCTTATCATGACTGCATGCTTGAGACATTGCTCACCATTTTGTGGATGCTATATATCCAGCTCACTGATGTTTATGTAAAATTATGTATTTAAGTTAACGCAGATCGTTACTGATTGACTGCTGATCATCATGTAGCATGTTGAGCCTTGTATAATATTTTATATCATGCAAAACTAATGCTATTGGTAAATTGACTGAAGTTTGATATATATTAGTATTGCTATTGATATTCCATTCTGCGTTTATCCAATTTTTTCCAAGTGAATACTGTGATTTGAAGATGAAGATGCTTTACTGTATATTCTTATAGAGGTGTAATTTGTAACTTTTATCACAGCATAACTTCAATGAAATGCGGTATTAGGCTTTCAGTTAGATTAGTGCCATTTGTGTATCTAATAAAAAGATACCTCTGTGCTTATTAAGTATTAGTTGAAAATCCATTTGAAATATGGTCTCCTTTGGCAACAAGATTATGGTTTTTGTTACGTCTCGTATTTTGGCCAAGATACGGAATACGAGAGTGATTAGGCCAGACATACTTTTACGGTCAAGAAATAATCATGCCACAGTCATATTTCGGAATTTAGCAATACATGGCAGCTGTAATCTAACTCAGATGATGAGATATTACAGTCACTAAAACTATGAGATATAAAGGGAACCGAGTGCAATGGATACAAATAAAACAGACAACTAACCAGTGATATCCAAAGATCGATACAGCTGATTCATTGGTTTGGATCTCCGCGATCTTCTCGAAATAAGGCATTTCTACTTCTTCCTCTGAGCATGCATACTCATGTCGTCAGAGCGACATAATATTATAATCTAATAATACTAAATTGGCGACAGTAAATAGTGAAGCATGAAACAACGGTATAAAACACTAACATGAATGTATAAAATAATATAAACAGGTAGCGGTAGTGGGGATGGATCATAGCAGTAATCTAGGTTAATATTCAAGTCACTAAACTAACAATCTTTATTTCATTTGAAATCGATCGGTGGAATATATCCTCATATTTAACAAGGGTCTTGTGGATACCCGAAACAACGGTAAAAAATGTGTCCGGGACATAAGCCTGTCAGCTGTACCGTCAGGCATAAATACCTACATGTATCGCTGTCGTTAATATCGAATGATCATCCTCTAAAGTATTAAATACCTTGCTAAATATGAGTTTGATCCTACTTTGATTTCCCTACCCCAGATTTTAATAACTACATGTATGAGGCTAGTTGTATACAAGTACGTACTAATAACACTGTTTTATTCACTTTTCACTGCACTGTTCGCTTTCTCGAATCATTCACTTTTCACTGACGAACTTGACACAACTAATCCGATACCACTCTCGTTCGATAATGCAATGATCTCTAAGAATCAATAAGAGCGTTCGTTATCACTAAAAGTGTCACGGTCGGATAAGTATGTGCATCATGCCACTAATCAAGTTGTGTGCAATATGCCACTAATCAAGTTGTGCGCAATATGAATCACTGCGCGCCTTATGAGTTCAGAAAATCATATTAAATCATATGATTATAATTAGACAAAATGATACAATAGGGGCAGAAATTAAACTTAAACAACAATCCAAAAAAATTGGTTTCAGGTCAATCGGGTTTCAGGTTCGTAAGTTACGGTCATTCCATTTTAAGTGTTCACTGCTGGAAATCCAATTCCTGAATTGGAAGTCCGTTTTGCAACACGTTTTACTCTTTGTTGGGATCACAATTAGGTGACGCTACAGTCAACTATTTGTAGGTCTGTGAGTTAAATTTACAGCACAGAAGACGGATCAACAATAGTCATCTTAGTTTAAAAGTTATGGCCAGTTTACTGATGAAAGGTGCAAACTGAAAGTGCAGAAATCTGCCATACATGTCATCCGTTTAAAATATGTTTAAAATACCAAATGATACTGAAATTCAGTGAAACTAGTACCATTGAAAAGCTAAAACAAATGTCTACGCAGAAGTAAATGGTTCCGCACACTATCGTGTTAGGTCGACGTTACCCACCCCGGTTCTTTCGGGAAGGCGGAATAGGTAAAAATCAAATTTTTCTCACAAGGTAACATGGACCAACCATGAAGGATATTTGCTAAACAAAAACTAACAAACTAACTACAAGTTTAGCTACTTGGTTAGAAAGTTATACCTAGATCTTGAACTCCTTCTCTTCTTGTAGTGGTTATTGGTCGGATGTTCAAAGTTCTAAAGTATAACCGCGATCAGGACGGTGTCGCTATGCAGCTAGCCGGTTGAGCACGGGTCAATCCACAGGGAGATGGTTGTATGTCCGTTCTTGTCTTAGGCGAGTCAATGAAGAATTTGTATATGTTTGTTCAAATCTAACCTATGTGTTTTATATGCAAGTATAAAGTTGTTAAGAAAAAGATACGAAAGTGTAAGCTAAGAAAATCCGCACTCAAAACCTTTGAGCCGAGTCTTGACCAATTGAAACTAGAGCAATCGGCAACAATGTGGATTAGGGGATTTAAGCACGGTATTCGTGGAATCCAGCTTATTTACCCTTGTCCTTCCGTTCTTGTCTTTTGCTTTCGCCTCAGGCCAAACCGAACGCAACCGGTCGCGGTTAGGAATCACCGTTACCTTGGTAGGGTAGGGTGCCTAACGGAGCGCTTGCGTATCGTTTTGGCGGAGTTCAATGGAAAATAACGGGAAAAGGAAATGAGCAAAGAAACATTAACTTACAATATCGTATTTATTCTTAACAACAATAATTACAACCATTCACAAAACGAACCAAAAAGAGAGAACAAAAAGATAAACAAAGAAAAGAAAAGATTACAAGCAAGTAATTAAAGTGCATGGTAATAAATTGCAAGTAATAAAAGACAAGAATGAAAAATACAAGAAAGAGATAAGCAAGAAAGTAACACTAAGAACCATAGAACTCAAGACAAGCCATGGGATCAATAGCCAACCCTTAAACTTGCAAGCTCAATCAAGAGGTTGCAAGATCAAGAGAAGGGTAAAGAACTCATGTGAAATGAAGCACAAAAGAGAGAACAAAATGATACAACCCCTTGAGATCAATGACCAAAGCTTAAACTTGCAAGCTCACTTAAGAGGTTGCAAGATCAAGTTAAGGTAGAGAGCTCAAGGGGGAAGCTAAGCAAAAAAGAATGATACAAAAACCCTCATCTTCATTTAACATCCACTCAATGCTCTCACTACATTTTCATGGAGGAAAGAATGAAGAAGAAGAAGAAGACTAAAACCTAACAAAAAAGAGGCTTAAGAATGGACTCCTTTGGCTTGGCAAGTTCTGGGGTATTTATAGGCAGGGAACTGGAAACCTAGGGCAAGAATCGGGCTCCACATGAATGTACCAATATAACCCCAGAAAACGACACAGTGAGGAACCTATATGGCCGCGGTTCCGCGGCCTAAGCACGCTTATGTCGCGGTTCCGCGGCCTTTTAGAAGGATCGTGTCTTCATCTTTTGTCGTATCCCCTAGTTTGTGGTCCTCTTCAGTGTGGTATAGTACTTTTCTCAGAATCTCTTCACAATTCTTCCAGAATTTCAGTAGATCAAAAGGTGAAGTGATGTGGATCTTTTGCCATGATTTCCTCGAGCTCCGCGTATATATGTTGGATCTTGTGTTGACATTGAGCTTTGTGCATGAAAATGACATCGATTTGCCATTTTGTCCCTTAAACTGGTGTGTGGCAACATACGGATAGAGAGCGGAGACCCGTGTTTTTATCTGTGGTTGGCAGTAATCCGGAATTTGTCGTACTTTTCCATGAATTTCATTGTTTAGAGCTGAGAACCAGTATCCTGTAAATATGTAGCAAACACTGATTAAAAGCACCTGCCTATAACCAAACGAGCGTAAGAATGGGCGGTATAAAATGCAATATTCTGGTATGAACAAGTGGTCCTCCTCCTTGCTTACTCCTTGGAGTGGTGTAGACGGCTCCTCTTCGTCGTCTTCTCTTTACCGAAGAAAGATCCACCCGAAAGCCTCTACCTTGAGCTCCTACATCAACCAAGAGGCAATTAGAGTGCTTGGCTTGCTAAACCTAGAACCCTAGAATGAGTAGAGTGAAGTCTTGATGGTTTTATCTCACAATCTCATGGTTCTCAACACATGAGAGACGAGAGCTTTGAGAGGAAGAGGGAGAGCTCAAACCTATGAGAGAGAAAGAGCAAGAGAGAATGAGGATCTTTTTACAACCATACTCTCATATGAGAGAATTATGAAATAATAATAATAATTAAAAGAAATTGTGATGGTTAGTTTGGAATGACCATGATCATTTCACATTAAATGAAATTTGCAAGAATCAAGAAGCATCTTTCATATGAAATGATGATGGTCAAAATGTCAACAAATGTCAACCGGTAAACCAAAGTCAAAATGTCAACATAAGTCAAATGGTCAACCTAACCACGGCACAATTATCATTAATTAATATCATTAATCATATTTCTCATTCTCATTAGGGTTTGGAAAAAGTCAACGGTCAACAACCCTAATGAGAATCATCTGCCTCTGTCAACTGTGCATACACACCCGCATCCGTGTTCTGAGGAACACGAATACAATGAGACAAAACCAATCCCAAAACAAATACTAGGATCTGGCTTAAACCAAAACCCGCTAGTAATAACTGCCCGGACACTAAACGTGCACAAGTGCGCGGATGTAAACGAACCCTGTCGCAAAACCATGCGACCTCTACTCTGTTTTGCCCAAAGGCAAATAACCCTCTGTGTGGGACTCTGAAGACTCGACACTATGCTGGCAGTGGGTTTAATCACAGGCCGCAAGCGGTACTAGCTGTACGTAACGGTCCCCAGGTAGATGCCGATAAGAAGACCGATGAGGTGAACCCATCCGAACTCCTACTGAGCCTGAATATGACAATCTCCATACAGTCCGATCTGTTCGTCTAAGAGTATCGCATGGTGGGCCTAGGGGCGGTAAACGTCAATCCCCTAATAGCGGTACAAGTCGTGTCGGAGTGTAGCCCAGAACACCCTGAGAAACTACTGGAAACACTACCGGTAATTCTCGCTTGCCCTGGCCAGGGACGACTATGTGTAATGGCTCTCCTAGATACAGCGCGATATCAACTCCCAATACCGGGAGAGACGAATCCTGTCTAATCGTTACTGCCTCCAAGTGCTTCGGGACTGCACCCAACTACTACCTGTTTGCACGACTCAATAGAACCCTGGTAGGGTAGTAATCTAAGAACAGTGGGAACACACTCGAGGCTAAGTGACAGTGTCAAGTCAACGGACTAAGCTGTACTCATGTCACCTGGGAACTGTTAACCGACGATAGGTATAATACCAACCAACAGTTCCCGACGAGTCCTGTCCAGTGTACTCGTAACCTAACGAGCACCTGCATACTATCTCCAGTATGACGTACTGATGGCTGTGGGACAGACCATCTCCCCTGCTGGGACGAGAAGCGTATGCACCAGTCTACTTTGGAGTATCGATGCCCTGTCTCGATAATCCTACGACTAGAGACCAAAATAAGGATGTGCTTATAGACTACCCAGCCCCCACTAGTGTGATCGCCATCACAACGCCGGTAGTCAAGCAAAGATCCTAGGGGCTCCATCAATATGTTTTTTAGCGATATGTTAAAAGAAACATATACACATATTAAGATAGAAACAAGCCAAGTAGCATACTACTATATTTAGCAAGACTGTTGTAAACCCGTATATATATCCCAAGCCTCCAAAATGTATTATACAAACTAGTATGATACAATAATGGCCTCTAGGGTATACATATCCAACAATCTCCCACTTGCACTAAAGGCCAGTAATTGGTGTACCGCATACCCAACGTCTGCACTAAGGCCAGCTGCTGGCGTACCGCATACCCAATAGCTCAAAAAATCGCTCGAACTGTGTTTGAGGGAGGGCCTTTGTGAATGGATCCGCCGTGTTGTCTTTTGTGTCCACTCTCCGTACCTCAATCTCCTGGCGATCAATGATCTCCCTGATCAGGTGATACCGCCTTAAGATGTGTCTGGATTTCTGATGGGACCTTGGTTTCTTTGCTAAAGCTATAGCCCCATTGTTATCGCAATACAAAGGTATTGGGTCAACAATGGATGGAACCACCTGAAGTTCACTAATGAACTTCTTCATCCAGACCGCTTCTTTTGCGGCATCGCTTGCAGCAATGTATTCATCCTTCATCGTCGAGTCTGCGACGGTATCCTGTTTGGAACTCCTCCAACACACCGCCCCTCCTTTGAGGGTAAACACAAAACCCGAGACAGACTTGCTGTCATCCTTGTCACTCTAGAAGCTTGAATCGGTAAAGGACTCGATCCTGAGGTCTCCATTACCGTAAACCAGGAACATCTCCTTAGTCCTTCTCAGGTACTTGAGAATGTTCTTCACTGCCGTCCAGTGGTCCTTACCTGGGTCTGACTGATACCGGCTCACCACGCTCAACGCGTAATCTACATCTAGTTTTGTACATAGCATCGCATACATTATAGATCCTACCGCCGAAGCGTAGGGTATAGTGCTCATGCGAACCCTCTCCTCGTCAGTCTTAGGAGACATCTTCTTGGAGAGGGTGATTCCGTGCAATGCGGGTATATTACCGCGCTTAGAATCTTACATACTAAATCTCTTTAGTACGGTCTCTATGTACCTGGACTGCGAAAGTCCCAGTAGTCTCTTGGATCTATCTCTGTAGATCTTGATCCCCAGAATGTACGAGGCATCACCCAGGTCCTTCATGGAGAACCGTTGTGACAAGAATAGCTTGACCGATTGTAGCATAGGAATGTCATTTCCTATCAAAAGAATGTCGTCCACGTACAAGACTAGGAACACGACAGTTCGTCCTACAATCTTCTTATAGATACAAGGTTCATCTTTGTTCTTGATGAAATCAAATTCCTTGATTGCCTCATCAAAACAGATGTTCCAGCTCCGCGATGCCTGTTTTAATCCATAAATGGATTTAAGCAACTTGCACACCTTCCCGCTTCTCCCACTGTCTACATAACCCTCTGGCTGATCCATGTAAACGCACTCTTCCAAACAGCCGTTTAGAAAAGCCGTTTTTACGTCCATCTGCTAGATTTCATAGTCATGGAAGGCAACAATGGTAAGTAGGATCCGAATGGATTTGAGCATAGCCACTGGAGAAAAAGTTTCGTCATAGTCCACACCAGATCTTTGACGAAAACCTTTTGCAACGAGTCTAGCCTTATAGGTTTCCACCTACCCATCTACACCAAGTTTTCTTTTGTAGATCCATTTGCATCCAACGGGTTTTACCCCAGGTGGAGCAATATCCAAGGTCCACACTTTATTGGTATACATGGACTCCATTTCGGATCGCATAGCATCCAGCCACTTATCAGAGTCCCTACTGATAATGGCCTGCTTGAAACTGGTAGGGTCATCTTTTTCCAAGATGCAATCCTCTCGATCCCCGTCTATGAGAAAACCGTAGTATCTCTCGGGCGGATGAGAAATCCTACCAGATCTGCTGAGTGGCTAAGGTTCGTCTGGGTCTATTGAATTTTCTGGTTCTGCTAAATCCTTAGTTTGAGTTTGTGGATCAGATATTTCATCCAGTTCTACCGTGCTCCCACTTATTTCTTTTGCAAAAAATTGCCACTCTAAAAAGGTGGCGCGACGAGCAAAGAACACCTTCTGTTCCTCAGTGTGGTAGAACAGATATCCCACAGAATTTCTAGGATATCCCATGTTCCCCTCCGAAAGACGGCGCACAAGACTGCGATGTCCTGACGCTGAGATTCGGGGCAGATGCTAATTGGTGCTATCCGTCTATCTCTCCGAAAATGCCAAGTTGATTTATGACACCGTGTATCGGAGGTTTAGACGAATGCGGCCGATGTAGCAGACTTCGTCAGATTCCCCCTCGCTAGAGGGGTTTTTGATTGTGGGGACGCTCTTCCCTGCAGGCGCAAGCCCCTGCAGTTAATTACGCTACCGCATTGCGGTAGCCACTTTCTCCTTCTCCAGAATTTCACTTCGTGTCGTGTGTGTTTGTTTTGTTTGTGGTTGCCCGTGGATTGTATACGGAGACTGAATAATGCCGTCGCTCGTAGGACCTGGACTAGTCCAAATCCGTGTTTACTTAGATTTGGATTTGGTGTTTTTTAGTTTAAGGATGCATTAGTCGCGTTGCGGCTAAGATCAACTTAAACGTTCGTTAAGATACAATAGTCCTGTTTGAGACTAAGATCAACTTAACGTGATAATCCATTTAATATCTGGCCATCGGGACTCGTCACCTCTCTAACGTCGTTGAAGGATTACAACGGCAGATGTCAGAGGAGTTCAGAGATGTACCCTTGAACCAAAGTCGATTTAGGGTTTTATAATCCATTTAAATGTTTAAGGATACGTTAGCCGTATTTGGGGCTAAGAACAACTTAAACGGGACCGTTTAGATCCGGCAAAAGAGCATTTGGGAACTCTATTGTTCCAGTTTAAAGACGTAGTGGTCCATGTTCCAGTTTAGAGACGTGGTGGTCCACCCTTAGTTTAGGGACGTTCCGGTCCGATATTAGTTTAGGGACGTTCCGGTCCGATATTAGTTTAAGGACGTCTCGGTCCGATATTAGTTTAAGGACGTTTCGGTCCATCGCCAGTTTAAGGACGTAGTGGTCCATCGCCAGTTTAAGGACGTAGTGGTCCATGTTCGAGTTTAGGGACGTGGTGGTCCGCCATTAGTTTAGGGACGTTTCGGTCCAACATTAGTTTAGGGACGTTTCGGTCCAATATTAGTGTATGGTCATTGGGACCCGTCACCTCTTTGACGTCGTTGAGGAATTACAACGATGGATGTCAAAGGAGTTCGGAGATGTACCCTCGAACCGGATGTAGATTGATTTAGGAGAGCCATTTTGCTCAGTCAATTTAATTTAAGAACTTATGGCCACGATCGGGCTAAGTCCAGTTGAAAATGTCCAACATTTTATTTGTTTTTGCATTGTATTTATTTTTATTTTTATTTGGGCCTTGCCCAGAAAGGATGCAGAGCATCAATTTTGTTTTGGGCTCTGCCCTTTATAAATGATGTAGAGCATCAATTTCATTTGGGCTCTGCCCTTTTATTGCTTTGCAATTTATTTTGGCCTGTTAGGTCTTTTAATTGGGCTTTGTCCCTTTTCTTTAATAATGCAGAGCATTAAATATTCTGACAGTACCCTACGTGGCTTGTCAGGCGCTTTGCGCTAAGAACTGAGCGCAAACTCATATGGGGGTGACACGTGTCACGCTCTGGTGAGCGCAAGCGCAATAGCGCAGTGCGCTGCGCTGTTGACACGTGGCGCGCTCTGGTGAGCGCAAGCGCAATAGCGCAGTGCGCTGTTGACACGTGGCGCGCTCTGGTGGGTTGTGCCAATTCCAGAGAGCAAAGCTCTATTTCAAGAGCGTATGGCGCAAGTGGCTCTCTGGCTGACACGTGGCGTTCTCTTAGGAGCGCAACAACGCAGTTTGTAAGTGCAGAGCACTAAGAATCTTTTAGATTCAAGAAGTGCAAAGCACTATTTAATTTCTTGATCTAAATCAGATCAAAGAAAAAATAAATTTTTCTTTTTTGTTTCAAGAACCAGAGGTTCATAAAAGTGTAAAGCACTATATTTTTTTTATGTAAAGATCATTGATCTTGTTTTTAGATCAATGATCTATTAAAAGAAATTTCTTCTATTTCATGAAGGTTCTTTACCTTTTTTCTTGGAATTTTCTCAGAGTTCTCTCTGTTTGAAGCTCTTGACTTTTTTTCAAGAAAATTTCTTTTTTTTTTTGATTGAGGCCTAGGGTCCTTTTTATAGTGCCCATAAATTAGTTAAATTTGTTAAAGAGATTCTTCTCTGGGTGATTTGAGGAATTTTCCCCACCGTTGGATCTTTGATCCAAGGGCTTCTGCTTTGCAGAAGAAAATCTTTTTGTTTTAACAAGAACAGAAAAGATTTCATAGAAATTTAATTCTGTTTGGCGCAGATACCCCAGCGTGTGACACGTGTCGCGCAGCGCACTGCGCAGCGCAACTGTGCTAACACGTGTCGCGCAGCGCAGAGCGCAGCGCAACTGCGCTAGCGCATCTGCACTGACACGTGTCGCGCAGCGCAGTGCTTGCGCAGCTGAAGCGTTGCTTCATAAAAATAGAGCTTTGCTCTGATTGGGCGTGTCTTCTTGGGCGCTGCGCTGACGTATCAACGCTTGACATGTGGCGCATTGCGCCCGAGATTTGAAGCGTTACTTCAAAATTTTGAATTTTGAATTTCAACAGAGCTTTGCTCTGATTGGGCGAAACAAATGCCCCCCCACCGTTGCGCTCACGTGGCGCACACGTGAGTGCAGCGGTGGCAAACTCCTGATCGTTGGATCAATGGGTAAGCTCAAGGGGCGCAAGCGCCTTATAAATAGGACATTTGGTCCTTAGAAAAATCTTACCGTTTTAAGAGTTTTTGATTTCAACAGAGCTTTGCTCTTTCTTAAGAATTTCAGAATTTTGCTCCTTCCCACAGTTAGAAATTTTAGGTAAAACTTAATTTCAATCAAATTAATCTAAATTAATCTTAACCAAAGAGCTTTGCTCTCACAGATCTTTTGATCTAAAGAGACCCCCATTGGGGTTTCCTCAATAGAGCTTTGCTCTCATAAATCCATAGATCTGAAAAGATCTTGCTCATGGGTTCTAACCTATGAGCAGAGAGCTTTGCTCATGGATCCAAGAATAGATCTTTTTGGTCCAAAAATGAAGAACTTCTAAGGGTCTTCAAAAATGTTTTAATCTCTTTAGGAGTTTTAAATAAGTTTTCTCATTATCACCACAGAGCTAAGCTCTTTTTTTTTTTAGAATCTTATTCCTCTAAGACCAGAGTTTGACAAGTGTCACTTTGTGACAGAGCTTTGCTCTGAAAGAGGAGATTTCCTCCTTGTCTTTAGAGATTATTTATTAATGGGAATGTTTTCCTGGGGACCAACTGATGATCTCATCCAATGATGAGTTTGTCTTATTAGCCGACGTATTGTCATCCAGATTTTGTGGGTCCCTCCTTGGTCTCCTACTTACTGCACTGCTGTGTGGTGTAGTTAATTTAATTTAATTTAATAAATGCGTTTTTTTTATACACCAAACGTTAGAATTACAACACTAACGGCTAAATTGTTCTTTTGCAGCGATCATGTCTTTAGACACTTCGTTCCCGTTCGTCCGCTCGGAGGAGGGATTTCCTGAGGCACCCTCGGACCGTGAAGTCCTGACCATGATTAAAGAATATGACCCGGAGTACAAAAAACTCCACCTTTGGGGGTCTTGGTATAACCAGATTATTATGGGTCGACGCAGCTTCACATGCGCAGTGCCGTCTGAGCCCATCACGGCAATTCACTATGCTACCCCACCTTCAGCGCAGTATGCCGTGGAGATGATAGACTGGACCGCGAACAGCTTTCTTCATCCCGCTATGGATGCGGTTCCTGTCCAACGTCCTATGGTCTTGGATATCCTAGGACGTCGTATTTGTCAGGGCGAGGCGAGACCCTGGGGGCAATCATATAACATTGGTCTGATCCCCCGCCATCCGATTGGTTACCTGCCGTGGGCCCGGTACATCCTGTCGACGAAGAAGTCGCAGTTGATAAGATTGGGATTGTACACCGCGGTCTACGTCTCTCTCTTCCAGTATCCCACGCTCCCCACTTGGTGGTTCAAGGCTTTCTTGGAGCAATGGAATATTCCCACCCACACTTTCCTTGCTATGGATCGGGAAGTGTCCATCTCTTTGGAGGAATTCGCGGAGGTATCCGGCCTACCGGTCATGGGAGAACATTACGAGGAGCTGCTCCCGATAGATGTGTACGTCTTTGGTGCTAGGCCAGTGGTCAGGGGGGTCACGCCGGAGAATGCCGTTCAACATCAATTCCCGAGCTTGATTAAGGTGTTGAACATCTATGAATCTCTCTTTATCGAACGCGGGAGTCGCGGAGTTAATTTTGAGGATTTCATTGCTCAGTTTCTTCATCCAAACGTCCTCTCGGCAGAAGCTACCAAGTTTGCCACCCTTGAGGACCCTTTCGGTTTAGGTTTGGATAACCTGCCAGCCAGAGATATAGACCAAAAGGACTTCTTTCTTCCTAACTCCCTAGCAACGTCCTTTGCCGAAATTGCGGCCCCCGGAATGGATGAGGAGGCCTTTTTCTTAGGATTTCTCGGACTGTGGCTGAGTTGGTTCGCGATCCCAATGCACTCTCATCGCATGCGGCCTTCCGTCTTCTACCCAGCCCATCGAATGGTCATCAGGGTAAAGGTGGCTGTGGGGATAGCTGGTTTGGCGCACCTATATCACGGCCTCAGCCGAGCAGCGGATACCAATGAGCCCGGAGTATTGCACGTGGTCTTCCCGATGCACTACTTTGCATCGTGGCTCGAGCTGCACACGGCGGGCGTCTTTGGCATGCATAAAAGGCCTTCATTCTTTGACAAGTGCGGTTTTCCTCGCATTATACAGTTGATTGGCTCATCAATCGTGACCCCTTCGCCACGGAACGCTAGGGGTTTACTGTTTCGCCCTCACACCGTTGGAGTCGGGATGTCCTTCATCGACAAGGAACTAACCATTGGAAAAGCGTCCACCACTGCGGTGCGACCATTACAGGATTCCTTTAAGGATGGAGCTTCAGTGTTGACGGCCCGGGAGACCCTCCACTTATATTCTATTAGACCGGGCTTCTTAGTTTTCAGGCAGGGCGATGCGGCAATCTTCATGAGATATAACCCGCATCGTTTCGCCCAACAACTGGGCTACGATCAGGGGGTACCCTTGGAAGCTTTCTTAATGGAACCTGCTGCCAATGAAGAAGGGATGGAGAACGCGTTACATCACTTTATGCGCCTGAACACGGGTTCTCGTTTTTTTATCAGCACGCCGGCCTGCGCTCCACGACTCCTTAATGTATATAAAGAGTGGTACAATCATGCGACGGGGGCTGTTATAAAGGAAGAGAGGCGAGTGTTGATCGACCGTAAAGAAGTACCCCCCGGCACCAACCGTAATGCTCCCTTAGTGCCAAGGATCCCGGTGGCTCCTCTTCTACAAGATGCCGGGGGCAGACCATCACGTGCGCAAAGTCCTCCGCACGGATTGCCGCTTCCCGATATTACAGATGCAGCCCCAGCGCCCCGTGCTCCAGTGGAGACAGTGGTCGTGGCCTCGCCGGAGTCCGGTGTAGGTGCAGACATCGGGACCCGCCGTCCCAAGGTGGCTGCTAAACGTAAGTCGATCCCTCGTGAGCCTAGGGTCGGAGGGCAAAAGAAAAAGAAGTCGCTCTTCGCTGCGGACGTCGTGTTCGGTCAGGAACCCCATGCTCCCTATGCCGAGGGCCTGATCGAATACGGGACGAACGAAGGACTAGTGATGCCGCCGCCGGATGATACAGACTTGGAAGCCGCTCTCGAAACTTCGGCGTGGTTGGCAAAGCGTGATGCGTGGCTGGCCAAGATTGCGCAATCAGGTAACTATTAGTCGCCTTTTCTTTATTGCAACATATCCTCTTCATTGCCTTTGACTAACGCTTTTCTTTCTTTCCTTTCGACAGGCATCATTGACGAAGAAGCCATTGCCGCTTCTCTGAAGACTTTCCAGGAGGAGGAGCGTCTCAGAGCGTCTATGGGCCTTAGTAAGTCTAGATTCATCAAGCTTTCATTTTCCTTGTGTTATGGTCGATCTAACCTTCCCCTTTTAATCATAGGAACCTCGATGCCGTTCCCTCCAAGCGACGCAGATGCTCTACCGGCTGCCGATGTTCCTGCTGCCTCTGGGCCACCGCAGGGGGTTCGTCTTGAAGAGCCGATGAGAGATGCCCTAAAGGCTCTGGAGGCATCCCTGAACGAGGACGACGATGCCTTGAAAGAGGCGTTACTAAGATCTATCGCGACAGCCCGGGAGGAAAGGAAGCGGCAAAGGCGTGAGGCGAAGGCGCGCCGGGCTGCCTTGGCTATGGGAGCGGGCACCAGCACCGCCCCTCGTGCTGATACTCCATCTGAAGAGGCTCCTGTTGCCTTATCTACTGCCCGCAGAGAGGTGGCGCGCGCAGTTCGGAGCGCAAACGGTAAATCCGCTTCAGGTAATATTTCTCTCAGAGTTTTCGTTATAAAGATTTTAATGCCATTGGTCCTTATATCTCTTATCTTGCAGGGCCAAGTCCGATCGAGGGGGAGGCGAAAACCGTTGATCCCAAAGAAACAGAGGAGGCGGTACCTGCCGAACTCGAGCCGACGGTGGGCAATGTCGTTGTGGCTTTGGAGCCTGAAGTGGAGGTCGAGGGCCCTACCGCCGAGAAGGTCATTGATGCCGAACCTGAAGTGGTGGCAGATGATACGATAATTATAACTGAGTCCAGGGTGGTGGCGGATGAGGCGCTCGAGGCCGGCGATCCCCCGGCGACGGTGGACGATACAACCGCAACTACTGAACCTGAGAGAGTAGTGGGTGAGGTGGCCATGATTCCCGAGGACGAGCCAACCGCTCCTTCTCTGGAATCTGGCAATACTCCAATCATAGCCCTTCCCGTTTATGTCCCTCCGCCGTCTCCAGGTCTTGTGAGCACGACGACGGTCCCCATCGAGTCGGGTGACGAGGCCACGGGCGGTGGTCTCATGTCGATAGAGGAGAGAGTCGCCTCCGTTTCAGCCGGGAGCTCCTCAGGTAAACCCCAAGTGGCTGCTTTTCTTTACTTTACAATCTTTTCTGACAAGTTCACCTTTTCGTAATGCAGGTGCAGCCAGTGCCGATGCCCCACTGCTCGAGGGAGCGCCTTCAACGACTGCCTTGGCGGTGGTCACCTCTCAACCCTCTCTCATACCCTCGAAGATGTTGGAAGGTACGCGTTTACGATTTATTAATCTTATCTTCCAGACGTATAATTCATGCACTAAAGTCACACTGTTGTGTTTCCAGGAGTGCTTTTTGATCATGTATATCAGATGTTGCTCCCACACTTTTCTTTCCCATCCGAGCTTTCTTCTTCTTCTGGTGGAGTTGGTGAGTATGATTTTCGTTGACATCCTCCCTCTCTTTTTTATTGATGGAATTACCTCTAACCTCTTTTTCTCATCTCAACTGCAGTGCTACAGATTGAAGGAGGGGATAAGAGATCAGCTGCGCCACCAGCCCTTCCGACCTTGCCACCTGTCTCAACTGGTACAGTAACTATCACATTGATAAAGTCTTCCTTCTTTATTTTCAGAACTGTTATCTGATCACATCTTGTTTCTTTTCAGCTGTCGTTCCGATCTCGGCGCCCTTCGAATCTCGCATCATAATGCCGGCGGGTCCTTATCTAAGGAGTCTGTCTTCAAAAGGCGCCGCGAATAGTCTGCGCATGTTGAGTGACTACGTCGAGGAACTCGACGTTGAAACTCCTACATCTGCCGCAGACTTCGCTATGATGGTTAACCCGATGCTAGCAATACTCGTGAACTTTCATGATGAGGGTATCGTCGCATCCTGGGTTAACCATTTTAGGGAGATCGAGGGTCGCCTATATCAGTTGGAGTCGCTGCGTCCCGCTCCCGAGGCCTTGGCTGCCAGTAATCAAAGAACAGCGTGGATTGAGCAGAGCGCTCCTTACTTCCGCTACCTCGAACAAGAAGTCATTTCAAGGCGTAAGGAGCGTGGTGAGACTTCAAGCAAGTCTGCCCAACTGCATGCTCAGGTGGAGGCCAACGCCGCACGGCTGAAGGTTATCTTTGAGGGCCTTCTGCAATGTCTCTCCGAAGGGTTATCATTGAGGCAAAAACTTGACGTTGTCGAGCGAGCTGCACCCAGCCAGGAAGCAGCCCAGAAGGTGGCGGAGGAGCAACTTTCATCTTTCTTGCAGCAGCGGGCCCAGGTGGAGGCGGAGGTGGCCGTGGCTGTCACTCGAGGGGAGGCGCTGAAGGAAGTGCGACAACAGCTTGTGAACTTACTAAAGACACTTCCTCCTCAGTAGTTATCCATCTTTGTATCGTTTGTGCTTGTAGATAAAAGAACGTATATATATATATATTTTTATTCTTTGACATAATGTATCCTGTATCCAATCAAGTTTATGAATAAAAGATACACCTTTTTTGTAATGTGTCATTTTCTCCGTCTTTTCTTTCTTTCATTATCAGCATGCCACCTTAGTAACCATGGTTGACGAGTATCCTGACCTTCTTAAGAAATAACGATGGCTTAGGCCGCAGGTTCAGATCTGTTGCGTAAGACTTTTCAACTCTATAAGCCGTGAGGGTCTCATAGAGACTTTTCTCCCTACGGATCGAGAGGATCTCGTAGGTGGGTTTTCTCCTTAGGGATCGTGAGGATTCCTAAGTGTGGTTTTCTCTTATAAGTCGTAAGGATCCTACAAGAGTATTTTTCCCGCTTACGAGTCGAGAGGACCCGTAAGCGGTTGTTTCCCTCCTCGTCGAAACTCGACTTTGGAGAGTGAGACCCGTGAATAGTATGCAAGAGACCATTTTGGATTGACTTGCAGGGTCCCATTGTTCAGAAAGCAAGTTTTTTAGTCCTTGCTGCCTGAGGCTTTAGCTTGCGAGTTGAGACGAATCGGGAATTCTCCCGCGGAGACACTGATGGCTCTGCAAGTTGACGTGGATCAGGAGGCTCTCGTCACGGAGTGTTTGTATCCGTGAGTCGAGGAGTTTGCTAGGGATTATTTGTTTCCCAAGCGCCAATGATTATTTGTTTCCTTGGGGTTTGAAACGAGTCGGGGGTTTGAAACGAGTCGTGGATTTCCCACGGAGGCACTGGTGGCTTTGCGAGTCGACGCGGATCAGGAGGCTCTCGTCAAGGAGTGTTTGTATCCGTGAGTCAAGGAATTTGCTCGGGATTATTTGTTTCCTAAGCGCCAAGGATTATTTGTTTCCTTGGGGTTTGAAAAGAATCGAGGATTCCCACGGAGGCACTGGTGGCTCTGCGAGTCGACGCGGATCAGGAGGCTCTCGTCAAGGAGTGTTTGTATTCGTGAGTCGAGGAATTTGCTAGGGATTATTTGTTTCCCGAGCGCCAAGGATTATTTGTTTCCTTGGGGTTTGAAACGAATCGAGGATTCCCACGGAGGCACTGGTGGCTCTGCGAGTCGACGCGGATCAGGAGGCTCTCGTCAAGAAGTGTTTGTATCCGTGAGTCGAGGAGTTTGCTAGGGATTATTTGTTTCCCGAGCGCCAAGGATTATTTGTTTCCTTGGGGTTTGAAACGAATCGAGGATTCCCACGGAAGCACTGGTGGCTCTGCGAGTCGACGCGGATCAGGAGGCTCTCGTCAAGGAGTGTTTGTATCCGTGAGTCGAGGAGTTTGCTAGGGATTATTTGTTTCCCGAGCGCCAAGGATTATTTGTTTCCTTGGGGTTTGAAACGAATCGACGATTCCTATGGAGGCACTGGTGGCTCTGTGAGTCGACGCGAATCAGAAGGCTCTCGTCAAGGAGTGTTTGTATCCATGAGTCGAGGAGTTTGCTAGGGATTATTTGTTTCCCGAGCGCCAAGGATTATTTGTTTCCTTGGGGTTTGAAATGAGTCGAGGATTCCCACGGAGGCACTGGTGGCTCTGCGAGTCGACGCGAATCAGGAGGCTCTCATCAAGGAGTGTTTGTATCCTTGAGTCGAGGAGTTTTGCTGAAGACACTGGCTTCTTCGGTTGGAATGAACCGTCAAGGTTTGGCTTCGTTGTCTGACGGAGTCTGTTAGGAAAGTACGGTTCTCTCTTTGTTTACGCCCTTGGATTGTATACAGGGATCGATGTGATCTTAACTGTAGGGCCAAAGTTTTATCATCATTTTTTTTATTTTATTTCCGCGACGCTCTATCATTTCAGCTTTTATATCGCGAAGGTCGCGATTGCCCAATCATTTCGGCTATTCTTCGCGGTGCCCAATCATTTCGGCTATTTATTTTATCTTTACTCGCTGCTTTTCATTGCGAGTTGCCTCATCATGTTGGCTATTTCGCATGCATACATTTTACTTGCTGCTCTTTTTATTGCAAGTTGCCCCATCATTTCGGCTATTTCATATACATGTGCGGCCTACTGGCTTTCTGTCGTAATCCTGAAATCGGACACCGATTTCGGCATCAGCACCGCTACAACTGGGATATTGCCAGGAGCGAATCATCATTTGCTTCTGTCGTTGCCGAACAAAGGAGGCTTAGCGACCAGGGTTAAGGTCCTGTCGACTAAGACTTTTGACTTCATGAGCCGTAAGGGTCTCACAAAGGTATTTTTCCCTACAAGTCGTGAGGATCTTGTAGATGTATTTTCTCCTTAGGAATCGTGAGGGTTCCTAAGTGTATCGTTCCTCTGTAAGTCATAAGGATCCTACAGGAGGGTTTTCTCCTTGTAAGTCGAGAGGATTTACAAGGGTTGTTTACCATGCAAACATATCCCCAGTCTCGGATGAGACTTGATTAGGGAATGTTTATTCGCGCCCGTGGATTGTATACAAGGGTCAGTATTGAACCACTTGTAGGGCAATATCGGAAATTGTGGGGATTGCTTAAGCACAGGTTTAGGTCTCTGTAACTTAAGACTTTCAAATCTTATGAGCCGTGAGGGTCCCATAAGAGAGTTCTCCTTACGAGTCATGAGGATCTCGCAAGTGTATTTTCTCCTTAGGGATCGTGGGGATCCCTAAGTGTGTTGCTCCCTTGTGAGTCGTAAGGATCTCACGCGGGTGGTTTCTCCTTACAAGGTCGAGAGGACCCTATAAGTGTCTTTTAATGAGGTTGCGCCCTTTCGGGTTTTCACAAACACTCGCCGGTAGCCCTGCTGTTTTTACTCACGGAGCCCTTTCGGGTTTTCATCCGTGCCCATTTTGCTCATGGACGTACCGCTTTTTTATTCTTTTTATTTTTATATATATATATTTTTTTACGAGGTCGCGCCCTTTCGGGTTTTCACGAACACTCGCCGGTAGCCCTGCTGTTTTTACTCACGGAGCCCTTTCGGGTTTTCATCCGTGCCCTTTTTGCTTATGGACATACCGTCTTTATTTATTATATTTTTTTTATTTATATATTTTTTATTCATCTCGTCAGCCTAAGGATGCTGCGGTATTAGTTTAAAGACGTTTCGGTCTGCTATTAGTTTAAGGACATTTCGGTCCGACATGGAGAAGGCCGGCTACTGCTTATAAAGCTTGAGCTTAGGAAGATAGCGAGCGGACATAGTCGTCGTCATCTATCATTGACCTAGGCCGTGGATCATTAAGCTTAGTATCTCTTTAGGAAGGGACCGTTTATTGGCCTGAAAGGCCTTTCACCGTGCATATCTATGAGTAGATAGGCCCCGCCCTGGTAGACCTTATCTATGACGTACGGACCTTCATAGTTTGGCTCGAATTTTCCCCGCTTGGCGCGATTGGGGATCATAGGCCTTTTGACCACTAGTACGAGTTCGCCTTGGCGAAATGTCCTCGGTCGGGTCAATCTTTCATATGAGCGCGTCATCTTTGCTTTATAGGCCTCCAAATTTTGTTGCGCTATGAGCCGTGTTTCTTCAAGGGCGTCAAGCTCCTCAAGCCGAAGGTGAGCATTTTCTTCGTCCGTTAGCTCGTAATGGACTGCCACTCGTAGAGAGGGTAACTCTATCTCGAGGGGGAGTACTGCTTCTGTCCCGAATACTAACGCATATGGTGTTGCGTTTGTGGCCGTTTTAAACGTAGTTCGATATGCCCAGAGAGCCTCTTGCAGTCTTTCGTGCCAGTCTTTCTTATTTCGCGACACTGTTTTCTTCAGGATCTTCGTCAAGGTCTTGTTGAAGGCCTCAGCTAGACCGTTAGCTCGTGGATTATAAACCGAGGAATATCTCCAATCTATATTGTGCTGTTGCGCGAAGCGACTGATCTTATGGCTTCTGTAAGCTGGCCCGTTATCGGAGATGATCCGTCGTGGAGTTCCAAACCGATATATGACGTGCGTTTTGAAGAAGTGGAGGATATTCTCCGTCTTAACTTCTCTCAGCGGTATTGCCTCTGCCCATTTAGAGAAGTAGTCAGTCGTCGCTAGGATGAAACGATGTCCTCTAGACGATGCTGGTTCGATGGGGCCGACTATATCAGTCCCCCGCATTTCGAATGGCCAGCTAGCCACCGTTGGATGTAATGGATTTGGATGCTGATGGATGAAGTCCCCATGGATTTGGCATGAGTGGCATTGCTTCGCATATTCGAGGCAGTCCTGAATCATCGTGGGCCAGCAGTAGCCCATGTGTTTGATCTTCAACTTCATCTTTGGGCCCGCTTGGTGAGAACCGCAGAGTCCGTCATGAACTTCCTGGACGACCCTTCTCGCTTCGTCAGGTCCTAGGCATCTCAGCCATAGAGAATCAAATGACCTCTTGTATAGAGTATCATTGACGAAGGCGAAAGACAAAGCTCGTTTCATGAGCTGATGTCTTGTGGACACTTCTTCAGGCATTCGGTGGGACTTAAAGTAGTCTATGAAGACTTCCCTCCAATCCTCGGCCTTTTCCCGGTCTTTTATTTGTAGAGCCATCTGCTCGCTTGCTCCTTTTCCTTCGGATGATTCCGGAGATATTTCTGCTGGGGCAAGCACCTGACGGCTTTGCACCACGATTCTAACGTCATCGAGGTTCTCGTCAGCCAGTTCTTTAGCAAGTTTGGCCAATGCGTCTGCTTTGCTATTTTCCGCGCGTGGTATGTTTTCCAAAGTATAGGAGGGAATTTGAGTCAATAATTGTTGCACATTTTCGCCGTACTTCACCAGTTCTGGTTTGCATGTTTGGTAGCCGCCGTTTACTTGACTAACGACCAGTTGAGAATCCCCGTATATGAGGAGGTTTTCAATTCCTATGTCAATGGCGATCTCGAGGCCTGCTATCAGAGCTTCGTATTCGGCTTCATTGTTTGTCCTCGGCTCTGTTAGGGAGAAAGCAAAGCGCATTATCCCTCCTTGTGGAGTTACAAAGATGAGTCCTACGCCCGTTTTAATTATAGGGGTGCTTTGTTTGCGCTTCTTCATGGAAGATGCGCCATCAAAATAAAGCTCCCATCGAGTACCATCACCGTTGACCGTATCAAACGCATGTTCGTCTGGAAGATCGCAGTTTAGAGGAGAATCGGCGGGTATGGGATGCTCAGCGAGGAAGTCGGCGATGGCCTGGCCTTTCACTGCTTTGAGAGGTTGGTACATGATCGAGAACTCCATCAAGAGTAGGGCCCATTTAGCGAGTCGTCCCGTCAGTATGGCCTTTGACATCAAGCATTTAAGGGGGTCCACCTTTGAAATGAGACGGACCTCATGCGCCAACGCGTAGTGCCTGAGCTTTGTTATCGCGAAGATCAACGCCAGGCAGTGTTTTTCGATGGGGGAGTAGTTGCTTTCTGCCCCCAGCAGAACTCGACTTAAGTAGTAGAGTGCTCTTTCTTTTCCCTGGTCATTCTCCTGTGCCCATAACGCGCCTAAAGAACCTTCGAGAGCAGTTGTATAAAGAATGAGAGGCTTTCCCTTAACCGGAGCAGCCAACACCGGCGGGTTCTGCAGGTATTGCTTGATCTCGTCTAGCGCGCTTTGGCATCTTTGATCCCAGACGAATGGGGTTCCCTTCTTCATCAGGTGACTGTAAGGACGGCACTTTCCTGAAAGGTTGGCTATAAATCGCCGTATGTACGCGAGCTTCCCTTGGAGAGACCGCAGCTGTTTGAGAGTTCTCGGAGGAGGCATTTCCATGATCGCTTTAATCTTTGACGGATCTATTTCAATACCTCGGTGTCGAACGATGAATCCCAGGAATTTTCCCGAGGAAACCCCGAATGCACACTTAAGAGGGTTCATCTTCAAATTGTATTGTCGAAGGCGTCGAAATACAGTCTTTAGATGCTCGAGATGTTCCTCGTATAATTTGCTTTTAACAACGAGGTCGTCGATATAGCATTCGACGATCTCGTGTATAAGGTCATCGAAGATCTTCGTCATGGCCCTTTGGTAGGTGGCACCGGCGTTCTTTAAACCGAAGGGCATCACCTTGTAACAGAATATTCCCAAAGGAGTCCGGAAAGCCGTATGTTTCTGGTCTTCAGGATGCATTTTTATTTGATTATACCCTGATGAGCCGTCCATGAATGAGAAAATCTCATGCGTGGACGTATTGTCTATCATCAGTTCGGTGACTGGTACTGGGAAATCATCCTTCGGGCAGGCTTTGTTGAGATCCTGAAAGTCCACGCATATGCGCACCGTTCCATTTTTCTTCATCACTGGGACGATATTAGCAATCCATTCAGGGTATTGAACCTCCTGGATAAAGCCAGAGTCTATCAGCTTTTTGACTTCAGCGTTGATGCTCATCTCGAGCTCAAGCCGCATTCTTCTCGGCGCTTGTTTAACTGGCTTGACACCCGGGGATATCGCCAGTCTATGTACAGCAACTTCTGGATCAAGTCCTGGCATCTCGGAATAGTTCCATGCGAAGCAATCTTTATGCTGTACAAGGACGTCCTTTAACGTAGCCACCTTCTCTTCAGACAACAGCTCGCTGACAAATGTCGGTCGCAAATCGTTTACCGTCCCCAACTCAATCTTCTTAAGGTTATCTGCAGTGGTATGGATTCCATCCTCCAGCTCTTTTGGCGCTGGTGGGAATTCTGAGATTATCTCGTCGCTGCTGTTTTCGAAGCACCAAGGGAGCTCATCTATGTCCTCGGGCTCTTCTTTTAATATTGTAATCATGTGACAGGTGCGAATTCGCTTCCAATCCCAATGTGGAACCGGTTTTTCTTTCGTGGCCTTGGGCTCGTGCTTCTGAGGCGGCGTTACCTTCCAGTTGTCAGACAGAGCGAACTTGCTGAGTTGGTACTGATCTTCGACCCAATTCTTAAAGGTGAAGCAGTCTTCGAGCGGGTGCCCTATTACTCGATGGTAAGAGCAATAGTTTGGGTCAGAGACTTCGCCTGCCTGTTCGGGGTTTTTGGACTCCGGCAGTGTAAGTATTTGATGCTTTAGGGCAAGATCAAGTATCTTCTTCGTCTTTTCCCGAGGGAACGAGTACGCTCGACCCATTTTCTTCATGAGGGATAGATCAATAACGCTCGACTCCCGTTTGCGTGGCTTCTTAGCCCTGCTTTGTTGTTGTTGAGCGCATTTTTGGCCTTTCGACTTATTTCTGCTTTTGGGCTGAGCCTTCTTTATAACAGGTTGACAAGGAGCGGCATTTTCATCCTTTACGGCCTGTTGGAGAAGGCGTTGCGTCTTGGCTTTCTCGTAGATGGCCGTCTCACGGTTGTGATCATCTCGGACTTTTTGACCAGCTTTCTTTATAAGTTTGTCCATTTGTTCCTCAAACGACGGACTGGGTTCCTTTGCATCTGGAACTTTCACTGGCTTAGGATTAGCGTCCTCCCATTGAGTATCCGCTTCTTTATCAAGGTCATACACGACGTAGCAGCTGGGCAGTAACTCTCGTTTCTTTGACCGGATGTATCCAAGCCCTTTTGTTTCCATTCTCCCATTAGGCAGTTTGCGTTGAGTCCCGGGAACGTTCCAGACCCTGTCATAGAATTTGGCCTCTCTAACGGTCTGTTTGAAGGATATCCCCTGGCGTTTCAGCAGCTTCTTCAAACCCTCTGTATAGTATCTGGGAAGACAGATAGGCTGAAGCCTGTCGAGCTCAGGATCCGTGCCATGCCAGATTTTCTTTTTCACCTTGGTTTCTTCAGAGCGGTAAAACAGAATTGCTTTCTCGCTCTCTCGCCTGGGAGGGATATAGAATGTCCGCAACTCTTCTACACTGTAGATATTAAGTGCATCTAGTTCTTTATGGTGTTTAAGCGGCACTATGGCGACTTGTAGACTTTGCTCTTCGTCAGCGGACGTTTGTATTGAAGGTCGAGCAGAGAATACGACATGGACCTCATCCTCCGAATCACTACCAAAGACCAATGTAGGAGTGGACGGTCCTGGCTTGTTATGTTGGGGCGGACCCGAATACACTATCTCCTCTTCTTCCTCGGTGTCACTGCCGAAGACAGGGATGGTGGCATTAGTTTTATTCTCCGGCTTGTGACACTTCTCCGTGTCTTCGAAATCCGGCAAGAAGTATTTGGCATCTTCGTATTTGCGGACCTCGTTCACAGAGAACGGGTTCAGTTCTCTCGTCACGGTATACTCGGAACCATCCTTAAAATACTTCATACACTGATGTTGTGTAGAAGGGATGATGTTGTACTCGTGTAACCATGGTCAGCCGAGCAAAGCGTTGTAGCATGTCTTGGCGTCTATGACGTGGAACTTAATGTCCGTGACGAGTAGCCCGAAGCGTAGCGTCAGTATCACAGATCCAAGAGTCTTTGACGATTGGGAGTCGAACCTGGAGATGGTGATCTTGTCCCGAGCAAGGTGCTGGACGCTCATGCAGATTTCTTTCAACACCCGCACGTTGAGTAGGTTAACAGACGACCCGTTATCGATAAGGATTTTGCCTATCTTTATATCATGGCAGTATCCCGAGACATAGAGAGGGCGATTGTGTTCGCACGTCCCAAGTAGAAGGTCTTCATCACCAAAAGTAACATCGGCCGTGTGCACCTCCTCCAATTCATTCTTCATCTTTTCCTCGGCCAGGCATGCTTGGAATTGTTCTGGGTCTTGGAGCGCCTTAATCAACGAATCTCTCGCCTCCTTTGATAGCAAAAGGGCGTCAAGAATGCTGAGCTGTGAGGGAAGCTTCCTCAGATGCGCCAAGACGTTGTAATCCACCTTATTCTTCTTTGGTGGGTCTTTGGCAGCTAGCTCTCCCACCACTTGGTCATCTAAGATGATATCTTCAGAGACCTTTTCTTTCCCTCTATCTTTCCTGTTCGAGGGCCCGAGGTTCTTTTCGGGCAGCGTGCGATTACGTAGCCGGATATTTTCGCAGACCTTCGGTTCTTCTTCTTTTCTCGAATCGGACTCTTTAAAGAGAAGGGGAAGTTCCAGTTCTTCATCAGAATCACTCCCGAATGTGGGCACTTGTAATCTACCGGTGTTAACCATGCAACAATCGCCAGCAGTTCTTTTAAGCCTTTCGGTCATATTTCTTTGCTCCCGACGAGTTTTACGTTTTTCCCGGTTAAAGCGTTGTCGATGAGCAACATATCCTTGCCACCATCTATCGAAAGCTTTGCACTCTTCAGTGGGGTGCGAAATCTTCCGATGATATAAGCAATACGAGGGGTGCGTTTCCACTTCACCGGCGATGTTTCCTTCAGAGGATGGTAGCTTCATGCCCATTGATATGGCCTTAGCGAACTTTTTCCTCATCTTGAATTCGCTTTTGTCGGTAGCGGAGGTGTTTTGCTCCAGCGGGATCGTCTCAGCTCTTTCATCAAGTCGCTGGCGCTTGGCCTTTTCAAATATAGCCGTCTCGCGTTCTCGATCAGCTTTACTTTTCAACCGAGCTTCATTAAGGAATGCGTCAATTACCTCATCTGATAGCCCCAGAATTTTTGATTCAGGATCTGCCCCCAGCTTTTCGGTGCAAGGAGTCTCCTCATCGTTCGTGATCGAATGGGAAATCATATGACAGTTCGCCACGCATTCTTCGGATTCATCAGATGAACTTCTTCCCTCGTCTTCTTCTTGAAAGACGTGATTGAGGAACTCTTGGAGCGTAATGGGAGTCCGTGCCTTTTGGTTGTATTCATCCAGCGCGTCAATTTGCTTTTGTAAGTCCGTGCGCTTGTCGCCAGGCTTCACGGGCTTCTTAGATTTCTTCTTCTTCTTTTTCGAAGATTTTGACGGCTGGCTGCAAGTGCTTGAACCACCACCATCGGTCTTTGGAGTTGGACGTGGCTTCAACATCTCTTCAATGACCTGCGGTTCCAACGGGTTCTTCCACTTGATCGCTGGACATGTCTGAAGATCGTTTAGCATCCTCTTTGTCTTGGTTGATAATACAACCTCCCAAGAAGCTTCTTCAACGACGGAGCATGTTGCCCCCGGCGTATTCGTCCCCTTAGAGGTGTGGGGCTGCGGGAGATTCACCTTCCATTTGTCAGATAACGCGAACTTGCCCTGTCGGTACTGGTTTTCAAGCCAATTCTTGAAAACGTAGCAATCTTCAATCGGATGGCCTAGTACTCGATGATAAGGACAGTAGTTAGGCTCGTTGACGTCACTTGGTTGCAACGGACATTTTGGATCTGGCAGATTTATGAGTCTGTTGCGCAACGCCAGCTCGAATAACCTCCTCGTTTTATCGCGGGGAAAGGAATAAGGATGTCCCATCCTATCTTCAAGGGGCACATACGGTCGCATATTATTTTGACGAGCAACCGGCTTCGAGTCGCTTGGTTGTTGTTGAGCATTAGCGACGACGATCGCTTTTCCCTTCCCTTTGTCATTTCGGGAATCTGGCCTTGGAAGAGGGGGTTTATGGCCCATTTGATCCATTTGCGCTAGTTTGTCAATCAAGGCCTGGAAGGTAGTCGGCTTGAAAAACATCATAAATTGCGAGATGGTTGCTTGTGGATCGAGAGTTCCCACAAACATACCCACCGCGGGAGCTTCTTCAATGCGCTGCTCACACTTTGACCATAAGTTCTGCCATCGTATAGCGTACTGAACCCACGTCTCGCCGGGTTTTACCCTGGCGTTAATCAGTGCTGTCATCGGGGTACGTTCACTGGCGCTTGCAAAACGCTGAGTAAACAACAGCTCCATTTCCGCGAAGGTTTTAATAGAGTCGTTCGGGAGCTCAGAGTACCATTCAAACGCCGTATCTGATAAGCTTCCAACAAACTGGCGAAGTAAAAGCTTGTCATCTCCACCGGTATTGCCGCAGAGTGCCCTGAACTGGGCAACATGCTGGTGAGGATTGCCCGTCTCCTTATAGACATGGAACTTGGGAATCGTATAACCTGGCGGGTATTTGATTTGATCGTACCAACTCGGATATGGTCTCCCCGTTTTCACGACCTGGCCGGCTGTTTCGGTTGCATGATGAACCCGTATTTGCTGGGCGATGTATTCATCCAAATCAGCTTTGGAGATTGTATCCTCTTTAGCTGCGGACAGAACTGGTGGAGGATTTGACGTCTCTCCCCTATCGTCTTCAAGAATGATTGGGGGATCTTCAGCAGGTGGATCTTGTTGAATCATCATACCCACCATATCCTGGAACAGGAGGGCTATTTTCTTTATGTTGGCTGCCTGCTCCGTAGCCTCTTTATCCTTCTTCTCTAGTACGCGACGAAAGAATTCAGCGTCCGTTTCTTGTTCTTGACGCTCGTCCGAGGATGTTTCAGGGGTTTCTTTTGGCCCTGTAAGTGCAGCCATAGCGTTCATCATCTCTTGGAGTTTCTGCTGCTGCTCCTGAGCCTTGGTCACTGACCTCGTGTGTGGTCTATGACCTGTTGATATGCGGCTATCTTCTTTTCCCGATGCCATATAAACCGTATGAACTGTTATTCCCCCTGACTTAGGGCGTTTAGGTTCACCATTTTTAACTTTTGCCACTGATGCGGGAGTTTTCTCTGGCCTCCTTCTTTTGTGGGCCGTTGAAGGAACCGGTGAAGGGGGCAGCCTCGCAGCTGCTGTCCCCTGCTGTTTAATAGGGCAGTCCTTGTCTTTTTCCACCTTCGCCTTTTTCTGGTGACGAAAGTGACCTGGGTCAATTACGGAGTCTTGAACCCTCCGCCAAACTTTATAAATTCTTGAGGACAGCCGTTGAGGGGGATGTTCTTACTTCGTTTCCAGAACTCTCCCCTCAGGTGGAGGAGATCTCTTCAGCGTAGCGGTTGGAGAGTTCTTACGCACCCTCCTCAGCAGTTCAAAGCTGTTCCCAGTTGGAACATCAGCGTTGACTTCCACCATTGGAGCAGGTGGAGTTAGCCTTGAGGGGGAGTTGCCCCCTGCCTTCCTCACTCGTTGCCAATAGCGACGTCGAGCACGGCGAGCCGTTGGGATTGGCTCAGAGATTGAGATAGTTTCTTTCTACCCCCTGTCTGAATGAGGCGCCGCCGGTGTTAACCTCTTAAAGACTGAGGTTGTCTTTTGAGGGGTGATATTCAACCTGTCGAAGACGGATCCTTGAGCGGGGGCAGGAGCAGGAATCGTCAGTCTTGAAAAGACTGACTCTTTGACAGGGGAAGTCGCCTTTACAACTTTTGAAGCAGCAAGTGTTGCCTTCCTCGGGACAGCCAATTTAGAGTTCTGATTTAGCCTGTTGAAAACAGAGGCTGTTGGTTTGGTAGTGGGCGACCCGTTCACAGGGGTCGTCGTAGCAGTGAGCCGGTCGAAGACCGACTTCTTATTCACTTCCGGTGCAGGTATTGGCATAGGGAAGCTTGTAGGTGGGATCATGGTCCCGAAGAACAGACCAGTGGTGGCTTGGGTCACCTGATCTACCGGCAGAGTGAGGAAGGAAGCCGCTTGGGGCCCATATGCTACACCTCCTGGTGAGGTGGAGCGTCCGTTGCAGTGGCATTTCGAGCAGTTGGTGCAGTTAAATGCCATTGAATCTTGAGTTCTGCGCCAGGCAAAAGACCAAATCTTAGTAACTTGAAATCCGAAGGCAACCATTAACAAACCGCGATTGGTTCGCGAAGACGACACATGAAGCGTGGAGTGGAAAGAGGAAAAGGTCCCACCGGGCGTGCCAGAATCTGTTCCCCTCCGAAAGACGGCGTACAAGACTGCGATGTCCTGACGCTGAGATTCGGGGCAGATGCTAATTGGTGCTATCCGTCCACCTCTCCAAAAATACCAAGTTGATTTATGACACCGTGTATCGGAGATTTAGACGGATGCGGCCGATGTAGCAGACTTCGTCAGATCCCCCCTCGCTAGAGGGGTTTTTGATTGTGGGGACGCTCTTCCCTGCAGGCGCAAGCCCCTGCAGTTAATTACGCTACCGCATCGCGGTAGCCACTTTCTCCTTCTCCAGAATTTCACTTCGTGTCGTGTGTGTTTGTTTTGTTTGTGGTTGCCCGTGGATTGTATACAGAGACTGAATAATGCCGTCGCCCGTAGGACGTGGACTAGTCCAAATCCGTGTTTACTTAGATTTGGATTTGGTGTTTTTTAGTTTAAGGATGCATTAGTCGCGTTGCGGCTAAGATCAACTTAAACGTTCGTTAAGGATACAATAGTCCTGTTTGAGACTAAGATCAACTTAACGTGATAATCCATTTAATATCTGGCCATCGGGACTCGTCACCTCTCTAACGTCGTTGAAGGATTACAACGGCAGATGTCAGAGGAGTTCAGAGATGTACCCTTGAACCAAAGTCGATTTAGGGTTTTATAATCCATTTAAATGTTTAAGGATACGTTAGCCGTATTTGGGGCTAAGATCAACTTAAACGGGACCGTTTAGATCCGGCAAAAGAGCATTTGGGAACTCTATTGTTTCAGTTTAAAGACGTAGTGGTCCATGTTCCAGTTTAGGGACGTGGTGGTCCACCCTTAGTTTAGGGACGTTTCGGTCTGATATTAGTTTAAGAACGTTTCGGTCCATCGCCAGTTTAAGGACGTAGTGGTCCATCGCCAGTTTAAGGACGTAGTGGTCCATGTTCCAGTTTAGGGACGTGGTGGTCCGCCATTAGTTTAGGGACGTTTCGGTCCAACATTAGTTTAGGGACGTTTCGGTCCATATTGATGATGGTCATTGGGACCCGTCACCTCTTTGACGTCGTTGAGGAATTACAACGATGGATGTCAAAGGAGTTCGGAGATGTACCCTCGAACTGGATGTAGATTGATTTAGGAGAGCCATTTTGCTCAGTCAATTTAATTTAAGGACTTATGGCCACGATCGGGCTAAGTCCAGTTGAAAATGTCCAACATTTTATTTGTTTTTGCATTGCATTTATTTTTATTTTTATTTGGGCCTTGCCCAGAAAGGATGCAGAGCATCAATTTTGTTTTGGGCTCTGCCCTTTATAAATGATGCAGAGCATCAATTTCATTTGGGCTCTGCCCTTTTATTGCTTTGCAATTTACTTTGGCCTGTTAGGTCTTTTAATTGGGCTTTGTCCCTTTTCTTTAATAATGCAGAGCATTAAATATTCTGACAGTGCCCTACGTGGCTTGTCAGGCGCTTTGCGCTAAGAACTGAGCGCAAACTCATATGGGGGTGACACGTGTCACGCTCTGGTGAGCGCAAGCGCAATAGCGCAGTGCGCAGTTGCGCCAATTCCAGAGAGCAAAGCTCTATTTCAAGAGCGTATGGCGCAAGTGGTTCTCTGGCTGATACGTGGCGTTCTCTTAGGAGCGCAACAGCGCAGTTTGTAAGTGCAGAGCACTAAGAATCTTTTAGATTCAAGAAGTGCAAAGCACTATTTAATTTCTTGATCTAAATCAGATCAAAGAAAAAATAAATTTTTCTTTTTTGTTTCAAGAACCAGAGGTTCATAAAAGTGCAAAGCACTATATTTTTTTTATGTAAAGATCATTGATCTTGTTTTTAGATCAATGATCTATTAAAAGAAATTTCTTCTATTTCATGAAGGTTCTTTACCTTTTTTCTTGGAATTTTCTCAGAGTTCTCTCTGTTTGAAGCTCTTGACTTTTTTTCAAGAAAATTTCTTTTTTTTTTTATTGAGGCCTAGGGTCCTTTTTATAGTGCCCATAAATTAGTTAAATTTGTTAAAAAGATCCTTCTCTGGGTGATTTGGGGAATTTTTCCCACCCCACCGTTGGATCTTTGATCCAAGGGCTTCTGCTTTGCAGAAGAAAATCTTCTTGTTTTAACAAGAACAGAAAAGATTTCTTAGAAATTTAATTCTGTTTGGCGCAGATGCCCCAGCGCGTGACACGTGTCGCGCAGCGCAACTGCGCTAGTGCAACTGCGCTGACACGTGTCGCGCAGCGCAGTGCGCAGCGCAACTGCGCTGACACGTGTCGTGCAGCGCAGTTCGCAGCGCAACTGCGCTAGCGCATCTGCGCTGACACGTGTCGCGCAGCGCAGTGCTTGCGCAGCTGAAGCGTTGCTTCATAAAAATAGAGCTTTGCTCTGATTGGGCGCGCCTTCTTGGGCGCTGCGCCGACGTATCAACGCTTGACATGTGGCGCATTGCGCCCGAGATTTGAAGCGTTGCTTCAAAATTTTGAATTTTGAATTTCAACAGAGCTTTGCTCTGATTGGGCGAAACAGTAGGCTATAACCTTTCCATGCTGCATTAAAACACATCCCAAACCTTTCCCAGATGCGTCCCTGCGAATCACCAATCCTCCAGAACTGTCTGGTACGGTTAAAATAAGAGCGGTTATCAATCTCTGCTTCAATGCCTCAAAAGATGACGCACACTTATCCGTCCATCCAAACGGTACTTTCTTGCGCGTAAGCTTGGTCAGAGGCTCAGCCAAACGAGCAAAATTCTCTACGAATCTTCTGTAGTATCCTGCAAGTCCAAGAAAACTTATGATCTCTGCTACGTTCTTCGGAATCGGCCAATCTCGAACTGCTGCAATCTTCTCAGGGTCAACGGCGATTCCATCTCCAGATACAACATGTCCTAAAAACTTCACCTCTTCAAGCCAAAACTCGCACTTGCTCATCTTTGCATACAATCTTTCTTGCCTCAATGTCTGCAGTGCGATCTTCAAGTGTTCTGCATGCTCTTCTATGCTCCTCGAGTAAACCAGAATATCGTCAATGAACACCACTATAAACTGGTCCAAGAATGGTGAAAAGATTCGGTTCATCAAGTCCATAAATATCGTCGGTGCATTCGTGACTCCGAATGGCGTCACTAAATACTCGTAATGTCCATACCGAGTTCGGAATGCATTCTTGCAAATATCTTCTGATTTAGCTCGGACCTGATGATATCCGGATCGCAAATCCAGCTTCGAGAATACCATCGCGCCACTAAGCTGCTCGAATAATGCACCAATGCGAGAGATCGGGTACTTGTTCTTAATAGTCATCCAGTTTAATTCTCGATAGTCGAGGCACATCCTCCTTGTGCCATCTTTCTTCTTGACTAGAAGAACTGGAGCTCCCTAAGGTGAATTGCTGCTGTGAATCCAACCCTTCTCAAGTAATTCGGTAACCTGCTTCTTGAATTTTTCTAACTCCACTGGTGCCATTGGATAGTACGCCTTTGAGATTGGTGCTGCACCAGGAAAAAGATCGACCGCGAACTCCATATCTCGTTTTGGCGGTAAACCCGAGATGTCCTCGAACACATCCATAAACTCTCGAACTACAACTAACGCTTCCTCCTTATCAACTTCCATTAATGAAAGAACATTGTTTGTCGACCTAGCCCTAAACTCGACTGGCCCGACAGAACTGCTACCTCCAGCAAAAACAAACTCCGGATGTTCGGGAATCTGGAAAATCACTCTCTTTGCCCTGCAATCAATATGAGCGTGGAAAGTGCCGAGAAAGTCCATTCCCAAAACAACTTCATAACTGCCGGTATCGATCACCAAGAAATTTGCAAAACATGAACTGGTAAGCAATGAAACTGAGAGAACCAAGGAAATTTCACGACTATGAATCAAGGAAATGGATCAAGACTAGGACTCTAAGTTACTTAAATAGAGTACCGCATTGTAACCATGCTGCGGTACATAGTTACAATCACATAACTCCACTCAAGTCGCCCAAATCGTGGTATTAGAATCAAAAGAATAGGACGAGAGAAATAATAAGGAACCAAAGGGATTCAAGCCGAGATGCAAAGTTGTTTGCATATTGTCAAGACCAGGGTCAAGAGAATGATATGATTCAAGAATCATGATAACAAGGTGGCAGGACATGTTCCTAATCACGGATTTTCCGATTCGTGTAATGGGTCCAATACCCAACTACAAAAGAATCAAACCCGATTAACCTAAATCCTATGGCTCTGATACCAAACAAACCCTATCATGCCCCGCTTCCCAGAGTGCGCTAAGATAGGCACGTGACAGAGCCAACCATATTACCTGTGGATAGGAAATATCCCTCCACAGTCACATTACGGCTGTAGAGATATCAAGAACAGTAATAAACTACCTAACACATGTCCATAAGCCAGAATAAACGAGTCGTGAAATAAAATAATGCGGAAGCAAAAAGATCCAATACAATAATAAACTGGAATGTACGTCCCATAATGCGGGCTCACATCAGGAATGAAAATACTGAAAGGAAACTAAACTAAACTAATAACAGGTCCTCATTGCTCGGCCTGTTCACTGAAATGCTCTTGCTCGGCCTGCAGCAAAGGTAAAGGATCTGGGCCATGCAAAACCCAGACGTCAGTGCGTCATAATATCAAACAATAATAAAATCAAGGAGTAGAATGACATGCAGGTACGAGTATGAACGGTAAATAAGGTATAACAGTAACATAAATAAGGGCAGTGAAGGGTAAAGGCACAAGTGATGTGCAGTAAGTAATCTAAACTGGTCTACTGGGTTAACTACTCTCAAGTCCTTGAAATCAATTTAATGAATCGTCGATGTAACTAAATAGTATCCCGTGCATGCTCGGGACCACGGTCAAAGACTCTCGGGCTGAATCCGAGACGTGCCGCTAGGCAGTAAAAGGTAGTATGTAAAGACAAATGATGTCAGCAGTATCATCCCGGGACTGGCCTAGCCCGTAAGACTGATCGGTAAAGGTATCGAACTGTCGAGTTACAAGTCAGGTTTCATCATTGATTTCCCCATACCCCCAAGATATGTGTTCAAGTCAGGTATTGATAAATCTGCGACTAATGCCAACACATGATCAAGCAGGAACATGTTTGGCTATACAGACAACAGGATATGTCCATCGGGACAACAAGTCAGGATTGTCGGCATTAGAAACGGGATCAGGTAACAAGTCAAGTAGTAATTTATCAGGTCATGTCAAGTAGTGTACAAGTATCAAGCCAGGTCAAGTAATGGTGTATCAGATCATGGCAAGTAATATACATGTATCAAGTGGGTGCTCATGATCAAACTGTAATAAGTGTGGGTGCACAAAACCAAGTATGGAGTACTAATAGAATAATAAAATGATATAATGTGACATGGTATGCAAATTGATATAAAATCAATGATATGGATGCACAATTATCGATTAGGGTTACACTTATAGTTCCGATACTAATTAGGATGCACTTATTAAACATGGGGTGTTAATACAATAATAATATGAATTAATGTGATCTATAAATGCAGTTGTATATATTTTAAATGAGATGGATGCAAATGGGTATCCTGAAAACAGTAAAACTATAAAAGGGTAATGTGGAATGTACAACTAAGCAATATGAGATGTAAATATTCTATTGGGTACAGTATATTGTAATATAGTATGTAATGAGATAGGTTTGCATGCGCTAGATGTAAAGTAACACGTACGGATGCAGACTGATGTCGAAAAACTGTAAAAGTAAACATGGGGTGCATAATTTGAAATACCAGTATTATATTTATTAAAATAAATGTATATAAAGTAATGTAGCATGTAGCAAGATAAACTTGCCTAGACGGAACGTGAAACGGATATGTACGGTACGTCCCACGTCGGAGAAATGTCGCGACGCGTGCACGGTACACGGAACGGGTCCAAATAACGCACGAGGGTGATCACGCAGTCAAGATACATCGTCTGGATCGTCGGCGTCGATCCTGGCTCCGGAGAACTACGAAAAACAGAGGTCAAGAATCAAGAAAGAAAAGAAAAGAAAGAGGAAGAGAGGAAAAGGGATTGCTCACTGGATTAGTAGGTGTTCTGTGGTTTCAGAGAGGAGGTTTGAGGGTGACGATGAGGTCGATGGAGCTCCGGCGAGGCTAGGGTGCTCGGGTTCTGTGGTTTAAGGTTTGGAGTGTGTAGGCTGGCTCGGGTGTGCAGGGTTTTAGCGTAGGAGGGAGACCAGAGGATGGAGGTGATGATGGCAATGAGAGGTGGTCGGAGGCGAGGTGCGGTTGGGTTTCTTTGGTTGAGTTGGGTGCAGGGTGCATGCAGGGATGCTCGGGATTGAAGGGAGAAGGTTGAGGAGGAAGAGATGAAGGGTATGCGAGGAAGAGGAGGCTCGGTTGAGGGTGCTGAGGAGGTTAGGGTTAGGGTTTGAGGTGTGAGGATGGGTTGACGAGGAAGGAGCTCGGGGGTTTTTAAACGAAAGAGGAGAGAAAAATATGGGGTTCGTTGAGGGAGAGAGAAAAATGAGGGTCTCGTGAAGGGAGGTGACTCTACGCGCTTGGGCGGTGACCGCATTCAAGGAATGCACAGTGATCGCGAGAGGTGTGAGAAAGGGTGCGAGAGGAGAGAGAAAGGGGAGAGAGAGAGAGTGACAGTGCTCGGTGAGGGGAGAGAGAAGAAAGAGAGAGGGAGTGGCCAGCGTTAGAGAAGGGAAGAGAGAGAGTTTGTTTAAGGAGTTCAGATTTTACTTGGAAAATATTTTGTAAGTTAAAAATTTAACTGTCGATTTAAAAAGAGAATATTATATTGATTAAATTTGAATTTTGGCGGGATATGAAAATATTTCAAAACGCGTCCGGGTCGGGTCTAGAATTTTAGTTTTAAAATACGAAAAATATATGCGACTTTCAAAATTCAAAATGAATGCTCATGTAATGAAAATGCATACCCCCAAGAACGGATGCACGTACGTGCGCGTAGCCATCCAAATACTTCCGTTTCACTGAACGGGACGAGAACAAGATGTGCGGATGCTATCACGGGGTTAGGGGTATCATGCAGGCCATGTTATGTATTTTTAAAATATTTTACGTGACTTAGAATGTTATATGGTAAAAGATGCAATGCCAGATAAAATGCCAGTATGCAGTATTTATGAAAGTGTACATGTCTACGTAACAAGTCAAGATAATTCATAAATATGAATCAAACAAGTTTCAAGTAAGCGGGTTGGCTCGAATGCAATGTAAAATACCATTCGTATCCAAAACACGATAAATCAAGAAAATACCACAATTAAGGAAATACGAAAACTGGAACTGGTATAAATGAACTAGGTTGTTACACCGTGTAATCGTGGCAGCAAAAACCATAATCCGATAATGATGAGAATAGATCAAAGGAATGAATATAATAATGTGCAAGGAAATGTACATCCTAAGGCTTCTTAAGCGAAGTAGCGTATCATAAGTATGCCGCGGAACATACACACGGTATGTTACTCTCCTTAAGTCACCCACTCCATCAATCAGGGTCAGCCTATGTAACGAAAGTTCGGGTCTAATACCCCCCTGTCCAAGTCTAAGTTCCATAAGGTCAAGCCTAGGTTCTGAAATATTTACGGCCCAAACTCCACATAGTCAAACCTAAACTCGAACAAAGGTTAAACCTAGCGCTCTAATACCAACTTTGTCACGACTCGAAATATTAGCTCGTGGCCAGCACTTAAATCACGTAACGTCTAAAGACGTGACATAATCCAAGTAAGCTGAAAACCCAGAAAATCTAAACCTTTTAAAGAAACAAAAGAGGTGCAGTTTTGAAATCAGGTATAATGAAGAAAAGTGTTTTTCTTAAATGCATAGAAAAGGGAACATGAAAAATGCAAGTTTATCCTACTTGTTGTAAAACATGTTCGTCTTTTAACAATTTGGGCAGCACCTCCTTTGTATATTTTGATCCAAAACCACAAATACAAGATAATATAAAAGGCATCCCCAAGCAGGAGCTAGCTCTTCGCCAAACGGCGGATCACAACCACGCAAGTAATAAAACAAGTATACGACGCCCAATCGGCGAAGATCGGCACAAACGATAAAGAAATAAGCAAGACATCAAACCACTAGTAGCGGAAAACCCCTCGCTCTAAGTCTCGCAACCACAAATCTCACTAAGTCTCATTACATATACAATTACTAATTTTGATTGATGGAGTTGACTAGATACAATATGAATAAAGAATACAATAGTGGTATGATCAAGCATGTACCACCTACTAAAAGCAAAACACCCGAATGCAATTGTATGCCAGCGATGCCGCTACTAATCCATGCAGTCAACCTGCAAGAACTGTGGCACAACGGGGGTGAGTTGCCAGCTCGTGAGTAGAAAACATAATCAGGTAGAAATCGAATAAAATAACGATTTCCTAGGTCAACTATATCATAAAGGTAAAATTAAGATATCTAGGGTGACAGTATCTGCATATGTACCAACAAAGTAATAATCAATGCATGAATGCCTGTGGATATCATCCAACAATATAATCAATGCCAGTATGCCTGTGGATATCATGCATGTGGATCTCGTCTACGTGTCAACCAATGACACAATAATATCATGCATGTAAATATCATAAAACATATGCATGTAAATATAATTGAGGATATCAAAAAATATGTGTCCATCAATGACACATCAAATCATGGAACCTGAGTGTCCAACACCGACACTCGACACATCATGAAAACCCATGTCCAGCATCGACATGTAAATCCTCATATCTCAGGCTCCGTATTGTCTACGGGATCGGCCCACGGGCTCCGGCAGTACGGATCGGCCTATATCCATCTCATAACTCCGGTCGGTATACTCCGGATAACCGCCAGGCCCAACCAATCATCGGTAGGTAGTAGTCTCTCTTCCAGGCTCATCGTCATCCCCACGATCTTCTCGCCCTGGGGTACCGTACCGAGTCCACCATGAACCCGCAAACGGATTATCCAACTCCTCGAATCGGGTTTCACATATTACACGTCTCAGATCCGAGAAAACGCATGGTAGACGCGCTGAAATATCATATCAAGAGAAACCGGGTTTTTAAAACAACATACTTTCTTTTGAAACACCCACGGTTCTCAAATCCAGAAATCTCATGAAAACAGCATATCTAAATACGTATAATCGTAAAGCATGATGTATGCGACATCTAACAGAAATGTAAGTATATCCGTATATCATGCAATATGGAACAGTAATATGCACATATCAAGGGGAACCGCTCTTTAAAACGAATCATGTTTTTAAATATATTCTGCGGTTCCCAATTTCTCCAAGGTCAATGCAACAACGTATAAAGGTACACATGCAACTATAGCAGGCAATTCATGCAAGGAATTATATCATGATGCAGCAATTCTACTGTATAGGGACATGGCAATTAACGATGATGAAGTGTGTGAGCCGGCAAATTTGTGTAAGTGTAACATACGCATCATCGATAATGGTGTAGGTGTACTAGCACAGGTATATGTAATGCGATGCGATATGAACAGCATGAGTATACATGATAAATAATAAATGTAACAATAAGAAATCTACATTATGCATACGAGTCATACAATTGTCATTTGAAATAACACGAATCGTGATATTTAGAAAATAGGGCTACGGTGTTTTTAAGAAAATGTGCGTCTTTTGAAATATCCGTAGAATCCCTTGGCCTGTCTTTAAAATACTCACGATTCGTTAGTTTTGAAATAAGTATGACTCGAGTCCAGTCTAACATCTACTAAATAACTATAGGTCTAAAACTAACAGACTAAGCGAAAGGGTAAGCAAACCACCTAAGTCTGAGTCGATATATATATATAATAGTCGGTGATCCCGCCTCAAATGTATCGCGTACGATACAATATATAATATGACATTCTCGAGTCAAGAGTGCGGATCTATCATCAATAAATAGCTCGTACGGTAAATCCATTGTACGACATCCTAATCTGGGTACGGGTCAATATCACATTTATCCCATTATCCAACCGGTATCCTTATCATCATATATCATGAGCTGGGTACTGATCTACGTCTAGTACATACTGATACCATCAATAATATATATGCATGTGTCTGAAAACACATCGCCTAAACATCCGCTATAATATCATGCCGTATCTCAAAATACGAACCAAAATCACATCACCGGTCTCGTGGCATCATGCCCAATCATATCAACTCATCTCCAAGTACCATATACTATCCTCATCATCCATGTGTATACACACACACACAGTCCCATACCTATGTGTGTGTGTATACACACACACATATCCCCATATACGCACAAGTAAAACAAGGTAAGTGTGTGTGCGTGCGTGTGGGTGTAATCTTTACTCTAGGGTTCGCGACTAAAACTAACTATCGACACTATCATTCAAAAATACTACATTAACCCATGACCTTCTAAGATCCTACTTGCTAATTATCCAAGTTTCACATAACACATAAACATATATAACTATAAAATATCATAGGCTACACTACGAACTGCAGGGGTATTATACGCCATCCACCCGACTTCCCCCATAGATATATATCTACTCACCTTGATTCTCGCTTGCTGGAATCGATGACGCCACGCTCTTCTCGTCGTCTCGAAATCCATGTGGGGGTACCTACATGTCATAACATATCGTGTCGCAATAAGTTTCAATTCAAAACCAAAACGACACGCTAAAAACCTATAGGTTAGAACCTACGGACTACACCTATAAGAAAGGCCAAACAAATCCTCGATGCCGATGTATAAACATCAACCCATCGAGTTAAAAACTCAAATACCAAAATCAAAGTTAAAACGAAGTCGTAAAACAATGCAGCAACTCAAGAAAATGGTCCCAGATTTTACCCTAAGTGAAATTAGCTAATTTTGCACATGTGGGGGGTCTAATTTACAGGAGATAAAGCCCTGGAATTCCCTGTTCTGGCTGTAATTTGCGGCCAGAATGATTAAATCTGTGGCCATGGGTGGGAATTGGGGTCCTGGGTTTTGGGTATATGTTCTAGGTTGCCTTCTTGTGTCTCTGTGTTTGCTAAATAATTTTCAGGTCACCCGGGCTAGATCACCAAAACACCTCATAATTCTCACAATTTTCCGACGTCGGGGTTTTTAAGTTCGGGTTAAGGGGTTCTATTCTCTGGTTTAGTCCGATATACCATCACTAAAGGGGGTTTAAGGTCACTACTACACTCAATTACACTTCACAACTTATAGAATTCCTAAACTTGATCTTTAAAATTTCAATCATCGCTAAACTACACTTAATCACTTCTACACTATCATGGATGCTTTAGTTAATGAAAAACTATTCTAATGGTGAAGGAAATAACTCATTTGGCAACTCAAGATTTTTCTTGAGTTACCCTAAGTCTCAAAAATCCAATTTTTCTTGGTCCAAAGTGCTTGTGATGAGCTTGTGCACAATTTTAATAAAAAGGGAGATGATGTTTTGATGTTGTTTTAGGGTTGTTTGTGGGGATGAAGTGGAGGTGGGAGATGAGGGCAGCCATGGAAGAAAGAAGAGGGAAATGATCAAGGATAAATGAAGAGGGAACAATGGGGACCATGATCTATTGACCCCTCACCTCTCTCTCTCTCATGCCCATGCCTGATACTTTATCCCTTTTTCTTTTTCTTTTCCTTTTCCTTTTCCTTTTCCTTTTTCTTTTCTTTTCTTTATCTTTTCTCTTCTCAAATAGAAACAAAGCCATACAAGAAAAATGAAGAAAAGACTATGGTAGGAAAATGTAAAAAGTGAAATATAACATGATGCATGTCACATGCACAAAACAAGCTTAATGTACGATTAGTGATATTTAATCGCGATTAGCATTAAAATGGAATATAATTATTCATAAATAATTTATAATTTGCTTAAATCATATAAAACAACATCATTTCAGAAATTACTATAATTTTCCAATTTATCGGTATTTAATTATACCGCAATAATAAAATATTCATAATATTTATTATTTAATTATAAAAATTCCCAAAGAATAATATTTTATTTTTCTGAAATGTTACAGGCAACCTCCAACTCAATCCCAGCCGCTCGTCTTCACTCGCTGCAGATCAACGGAAGGTAACATCTGAAGGAGATCCAGAGATCCATCATTTACCGATTGAGATTTGTATACTAAATTTCAGTTTATGTACAAAGCTTTTATATATCCATTTTAATTGCCATCATTTTGTTCATACTATTAAAAGTAGGGATACATTTGGAAAGAGTACGGGGTGCTAGGTGACACGCTGTGGTTGGGGTCCAACGCATCCCGGTTGAACTGATCATATAGTGTAAAAATTTATTACAAAATACAAAATATATAGTATAGTTGCTTTTAAATTTTCATTAGATGCGTGTCCAACATTTTAAAAAAAAAGTAGAGGTGAACCTAAGAACAATTTCTTCTTTTCAATTAAAATGAAAAGTTTTAGAATAAAAGGACTAAATCATAACTTCTTTTCAATTAAAATGAATAAACAATAATTATAAAGATTGCAGTCGATTTGGTGTTTTAACAAAAATTAATGTTTATGTGCAACCTTGCATTTTAAAGTGATAACACATGAGCAAGCCATATTTTCGGTTTATTGGCGCCGCCGGCGATATGAAAACCAGATGGGAATAGACAATGTAAATAGGTCAAAATGGAGCTACTAATATAAATATGCATGGACTTTAGCTAAATCTTAAAGTCATTTTATTACAATAAAATACATTACTTTTGACTATATTTTGGTGGAAATTAGTACCTTAAAAACCACGGTCTAAGATAGTATGCTATAATTAAGTTATCCTAATATAAGGGTATTTTAGTGTAATTACCCTATAAATAAATAAGCATGTATTAGACATCCTTTTTACGGTAGTATACGCCTGTTTTTCTTTAACCATTCTATGTAATAAACAAGCCCCTTTTATTTTTCTGAAAAACAGTGAAAGCGCATGGTATTTTAGTGAAATCCTAGTGGAGAGTGAGAAAAATATATTATGCACCATTAACTTTCAATATTTTTTAGGTTAATATAATATGTTTCAATTTAGTTTTTATCTTAATATTGTAATATGATATAACAATCACAATAAACCAGCACTATGATAGTTAAACCAAGAAACAAAATATTTTAGGTCAATTAGGTTCCTATGATAGTTCGGCCAAGGAAAAAAATATTTTATGTCAATTAGGTTTGCCAAGATAAAAAAAGTATATTATGTGCCAAGACAAAAAAAAACATTTCATGTCTAATTCTAAGCTTATGGTATTTATTTGCTATTTCTAAAATTTATCATATTCGGTTTAACAACCAAGATATATTAATAGCTCGTGAGCCTGTTCTGATATCATTTTACAAAATTTTATGCTTTAATAAGACCAATACCCAAAAGAAAAAAAATCAGAATCAAAATTGGAAGGGGTGCTTCAAGCCAATACAGTAATGCAACGCACAGGCGGCGCTCAAGTATCATATATTAAACTGACAAGAACAGATACTACACTTGATCTTAGCCAAAAGGCCGAGAAAGGTATGCGTTGGCACATCACCATCTGCCTTCTTTTATAGTCCCTCTCCGGTCCCCATTTTCACATCGCAGGCCGACATGGGACTAAAAGAAATCGGCTGCCGCCATGAGAGCTGAATACTCTCCCGTCATGCCCAGTATCTAAATGAACACAACAGATTAAAACTATGGGCTCAGAAAAAATATAATAGGAGAATAATGGGAGAAAAAAATGCTAAATAAATTATAGAATGAAAAAAAATGGATAACCTGCAAATACAATTGCTTGGTATTTGTAACCGAAAAAGAACAGAAAAATATGGGCTTAGTTTGGTTACGAGGTTTCGAAACTTCAGTTTTCTTTAAGTTAAAACCTTATGCAAACCGTAGTTTCATAGCAATAGAGTTTCGCAAAGTTCCGGCTTCCTTGGAGCATAGTTGTGAAATCATTGTTTCGTTTAAAAATAAGGAGTCGGCGTTCAAATCTCAGGCGGTAAGGCGTCTAAAATGCACCTAGCAAGGCCCAAGGTTTGAGCCTCGGTATATCATCTCCGTTTAAAAAGAGGGTTACGGAAAAAAGAGCAGCTTGAAGCATTGTGAAACTCTAGTATTTTTGGAGCTTAAAAATATGGGTATTTGAGCCTTCTAAAAATTTTTGGGCCATAGTTTGGTATGTTTTGATTGTCAAATGTGTCTCGGTTACGAGTTTTTGACCTTATCTCGGAAAAACCCACAGGACAATGGTTTCGAAAACAGTAAAACTGTACTAACCGGTTTCGTTTGTACCTCTGTATTTTAATAAAATTCTATTTTCGTATTATTTATAAAAATATTTTCCCCATCTTATTTTCCTATATATTTCTCCTTATCTTTCATCTTTTAATCTTTAAATTATTTTCTAAACTCTAATCTAAATCCTAAACCCCTGATTTTTTTCCCCTCAATATTACCCAACCCCAGCAATCCCAACAGCATATGCCCACACCCCAAACCCAATACCCTAAAACCTTAACCCGACCCGACCCGTCTCCTCCCCCTTCTTCTCCCTCTTTATTTTCTTTCTCCCCCAATTTTTAAATCCAACGGCTACGTCTCTTCTTCTCACGCCCACTTTCTCGAGACCCACTCTTTGCCCATAATCTACTCCCCTCAACGAACTCCGAGATCTCCTTGCCGACTCTCTCGAGATCCTCAACGATCACTCACCTTTCTCTTTACTTCACTCTCTCTCTCTCTCTCTCTCTCTCGATCAAACTCACATCCCCACTTTCCTTTTCCACCGAGCTCCTCAACCCCACGAGATCACCTTCTCGTTGGCGTCCCCAACCACCGACGACACCCAGTGCCACCACAAGCCCCTTCCCTTCCTTCTCCACTTCACTCATCAACTAAAACCCACTCCCTCCCTCTCTCAAACCCAACCAACACCCACTGCACACCCCTCGTCGGCGTACCCTCATCATCGACGACCCACCATAAACGACCACCGACTCTTCTGAGCTCTTAAACCGACCCAACTCCATCACCCAAGCACCAAGCCTCACCCCGTCCTCCTCCACAGCCTGCGCCACAACCTCCATCGCCTCCACCACCTCTCTGCCGGCACCACTACCCAACAGCCTCCACCGAGCCCTCTGTTAGATATGTATGCCCTAGAGGCATGTATTGTATAGGATGCTAGGTATTGTTCAGTCGAAAATATTGCATTCTGCAACATAACAATTTACTCATTATTCTAATCATCTAAGAGTGTTTGTTATAAATATGACACATATTACTGAATCATCTAGAAAATACCAATTACCATGTGTTGTACATTATAACCGGCATTATGAAGAAAATTGTATGTTTAGTATGTCATGCATAATATTCTATATCTCTCAACACTTTGCAGCAAGATTTTGTGCAGGAAATTATTCAGGGCAAAGAATCGGAATTGTAAAAATTGCCGATAAAATACAGTAAGTCAAAGACTTAAAATCTGGCAGTGATTCACAAGAGATTAAATGATTCCAGATATCAAAAGAAGACCCAAATGCCAACATCAAGACACCCCAGGAAAATGACCCAGAGATCACACCAAAAGGCCGCGGAACCGCGGTCGATCCAGCCCGATCCGCCGCGGATCCGCGGCCGAGTGGAGTCGTCGGCGGTCAAAAATTCTCCAGAACCTTCTCTATAACCGCCTAGCTTCCTCAAGACGCTTCATATACATGTGGCTTCTTCTGGGAGGCTCTGCATAACTACCAAGCTTATGAAGGAAGCTTAATTTGAGGCTATAAAAGCGGATCTAGATCTAATTTTTGGGGGTTACTCATTATTACACAATTGAGCCACAATTACAATTCAATTCAAGTTGAGTGACACAACTTAAGATCCAATCCAAATCCAATCAAATCAAGATTCATTGAGAGCAAAATCAAGCAACAATCGAAAATCTTTTATCGCAACGCCGAATCGTCATCAAGAGCAAGAGATCCGCATCCGATCCACGACTCACGGCGATCGAGCCAAGCAAAGATCAACGACAAATTCCCTTTCAAAGGAGCGATCGAGAGGTAGTCTTGTAAACTCAAATTGAAAGGTGTAATTTGAAGGAGATTTAATAAAGGTGATAATTGTAATTCTCGCTTTCTTTACATTCTTGTACAATGAAATTTCTTGTTCTTGATTCTTTAATTTTCATGATGCGTGAGTGAAATCTTCGCTTGTAAAGGAATCGAATGAATTGGTAGATCTAATGATGATGAAATCCTAATACTAATTTTAAGTCTTATGATGATTGTGAACTTTAGGAAAAAGAATCATCAATGACCTAATTTGGTTCGAGATCATGTTCTTACTAATTTCGTTGCAAATTAGGAATTAAACAATTGATGATTTTCTTTGCTAATGGCTAGATCCGTATGATGAAAAGATAAGGGATAGAGAAGGAGAAACCCTAGTTTCTTCAATAGATCTCTAATCTTCATTCATCACCATCGTCCTAGCTACAATTAATCAATAGTTAAGATTCGTCATTGTTAGATTCATCATTGCTACTAATTCAATCGAATCCTACAAGTTATTCTTCATATTCTTGATAATTCAAATTGATATTGGACACTTTCTTGATTTCTAATTCTTTAATATATTCTTAATTTTCTTGAAATGACAACTCAATTAAATCTTGAAATCTCATTTTCTTGAATTTTCCTTTATATTTTCTTTCAATTCATCTAAAGCAAGATCGAACAAATCCTCGCATCTCAGTGAACGATCCGTATTCATTAACGAGCTACATCGACACCGTTATTGATTGCGGTATAAATTCTTTGGTTGTGAATATATTTTTCAAAACACAATCCATACGATCAACCAGGCATGTATATGTACATAAACAATCTTTGCTCGAAATGATAGTATGCTATCTGGTTTAACTTCATTTTAACGTGTGATGTGTTGTATTTCATATCTTTATATACATGTTGATAAAGCCCTTAGGATTATGCTTGACTACCAGGATTATGATGTAGGTCATACTAGTGGGGCCTGAGCAGTCTATAAGCATATCCTTTAACAGTTCCTAGTCGAGGGTATATCAAGACATGGCATCGATATTAGCAGAGTAGATTGGTGTGTACGTTTCTTGACCCTGGGGGCAATGGTTGATCCCACAACCATTGGTGTTTGATATCAAAGATTGTACACAGCTGCTCATTGGAGAATAGGTACACCGAACAGGACTCGCCGAGAACTCCTAGATGGTATATATACCTACTGTCAGATAGCAGTTCTCTGGTGACATTTGTACAGGTTAGTCTGTAGACCCGAGATCGTCATAGTGTCTTGTGTGATTCCACTGTGTTTTGGTTTCCTCCCTATCACGGCTCTACTGAGTCGTGCAAACTGTTGGATTTTGGGTACAGTCCCGAATCACATAGAGGCAGTGAGCGATATGAGGGGTTTCGTCTCTCCCGGTATAGGGAATTGATGTCGCGCGATGCTTGATCGGCCATAACATCAAATCCCTGGCCAGGGTTCTCAAGATTTACTGATAAGAGTTATCAGTAGTTTCTCGAACCGTTATGGGCCATAAATCAGCATGACTTATAAAGTTACTGGGGTCTGACATTTACCACCCATAGACTTCATATGCAACGTATCAGACGAAGAGACCGGACTGTACAGTAAGTGTTGCTTACAGGCTCGTCAGGGTTGTGATGATTTCGCCCGTCGGCCACTTTTTCGTCATGTACCTGGGTAGCCGTTACGCACAGCTAGTGCCGCTGACGTGCTTGTGGTTAAAACCACTGCCAGCGTACTGTCGAGTCTTTAGTGTCCCACACAGAGGGTTCCCTGGTTCAGGCAAAAGATGTAGAGGCCGTAAGTTGTTACGGCAGGGTTTCGATCATGTTCGTGTAGTGGTTACAAGAATAATGATCGGAAAGTTAATACTGGTAGGCTTTGGTTTAAGCCGCATACCGGTACCATATTATTGAATTATTTGTATTCGTATTTTTTGGAATTCGGATACGGGTATACTTGTACGTTATACGGTGAGGGGTATTCTTGTAATTGTTACAAGAATATATTCTAGAAGGAGACACCTCATAAATGGGTTTTTATTTTGTGAAAATAAAACAATGAGGTGGAATTTGAAGAAAGTCTAAGCATGGGTGATGGCATGGCTAAATTCATTTTATATTCATTTGGAGTTACTATTGAAGTTGTTGGGGTCAAAATTTACACGTCAGTTGACCAAGTCAAAATCAAAGTCAACCCAAGCCAAGTGGGTCCAAGCCCAAGTCAAGTGGACCAATGCGCCCGGGTCGAGCCCGAACATGAAGCGGCCAGCCTCTCCCATGCCAAAATAAAAATTTTATAATAAATAATTTTGGTGTACTTTTTTTTATTTTGTGAATAAATGTAGGAAAAATGGGCATAAAACCAAATTTTTGTAAAACCCATGGCTCATGTATAAAAGAAATGAGCACATGAGAAATGGAATGGGCAAAATGCCATTTTGTAAAGCCCAAGGAGCTATATGTAAAGTGTAGGCTATAAAGACAAACATGATGAAAATATCACGACAAGTTTTTCTCTCTCTCAAAAATTAGGGTCTGTGCCTCCTTCTCCTTCTTTAAGGTTCTAAAACCTTATTCCTCTTTTGAATTAAATTAAGAGTTTTACTTTTCTTTTTCCAAAAATAAATAGTTTTCACCACAAAACCCACAAAGAGGAGCTCAGGTCTTCTATTAGATCTCAAAAGGGGGAGATTTTTAAATTTCACCCCTTTCTCCAAGATCCGGCCAACCGAGAGGAAGAAGAAAGAGACCCATCTCCAGAAATCCCATCTTGGGAAGATCCAGGGCCAAAGGGGAGAGAAACAAAGGGGCCCCCCTTTGATCATTTCTAAAGATTTCTAGGAGTTTAACTCCATTCAAGATCTGTTGGAGTTTAACTCCATAAATTAATCTCTTTTTAGGAGTTTAACTCCAGAAGTCAAATCGGGAGCACAGCTCCCAGTGTAGGGACGAAGTCCTTTTTCCCGCTGGTGCCCAGCGCCTGTGTGCCAAGCACGTGGGGCGCTGGCGCCCAGAGCCTGTGTGCCAAGCACGTGGGGCCCAGCGCCCAGCACCTAGCGCCAGCGCCCAATGCCCACGTGCCGGGCACGTGAGGCACTCGTGCCTAAACGCCCCGCACCCGCGCCCGCGCCCAGCGCCCGTGAGTTAGGTACGTGAGGCGCTGGCGCTCACGTGTCATTCGGACGCTATTTCCCCCCTCATTTTATATACACTCCACACTAAAAATACCTCCCCCGTTAGAAAAAATTTCTAACGGGACGCTGCTCCGCACCCCGTAAGGGGGCTTCTAGCCCCCTTAACTCCTAGCCAGCTATCCGGGTAGCGGGACCCCAGTAAAAACTCTGCGGGCCCTCCGATATATCTAAAATCCCTTCAAAACACAAAACTGCACATTGAGTTTGCATGACCATTTTGACCCGACAATCGGAGGTTCTCTCACTTCAAAGGCGAAGGGTAATTAACGGCAGCTTAGTCCGTGGCCGCCGGAGATTCGGATACCCACAATCAATAAACCCCCGCCTACCCTATACAGGAGGAATCTGTAGTACGCCTGATAAGCGCGCGCATATTCCCATCTCTATAGGGTGACGAAAAACACCCTACAGAAGCATGGTGCATTATTTTGGAGAAAAATAATACATGCTTCAATTATTTTCTTTTAGCCATATCATTATTTTTTCATGCTTGATTTTTCATTCAACACATTCACCTTCTCTCTCCTCATTATCTCCTCCCTCTACCTCTTGACCTAAATCACCCACATGAGTTGTAATCATAGGTCTAGAGACATAATAATCCAATACTTGATCTCTACATCATCTAAGTGATCACTTCTAGCACTCTTGATCTCTTAGTTAAACTCTTGTGAAGAGTTTGTAGCTTGTTCAATAGCTCTCGGATGGATCATCTTGGATCTTGAGGTGGCCGGAGATTGAGTTCTTTGCGACCACAAGGAACCTAGGAGTCACATCCAAACAAAGACCCGAAGGACCGGTTCCTTAGGTATAACACTATCATAGTAGATAAGATCTCTGGATAGGTTTGCTAGTTAAAGTTTAAGCACACGATCTTAGTTTATGTAGGTGTTGCATGCAAGAAAATTATTGTTTACCGATTTTGCATCCTCACAAGTGTTGTGAGAGTGTGCAACATCCACTAACATGGTATCAGAGCCTCTCTTAAACCTTAAATATCTTGTAGCAACGTTAGAATTCCGCCGTTTTTTGTTGCGCAAAAACTGCCGAAAAAACAGTTTTGAAAATCGAAGTTTTGAGTTGTTTGCACACCCCGCGGGCTCACGGTTTGAACAGAGAAGCCACGGGGTGGAGCACGCGCACCCTGAGGATACCTCGAGGGGGACCAGAGGCCAGACCCACACCCCAAGACCACCTCAAGGTGGCCTTGGGGGTGGGTGACCCGAGAGCACCCCAATTGGGTTCTCTCGGGTCGGGTCTGCCAACCCTTTGGGGCCACCTCGAGGTGGCCCCCTGGGGTGGGTACCCCCCGAGGCCCTCATTCGATAGTATTTTTCATGTTCTTTGCCTCCATGAAGATTCGGGCGGGTTTCAAGTTCGTTTCGACTCCCGAATTGGCTCAAAACGATCGGTTTTTGAAAACTAGCTCACTGATTTTTTTCAAGTGTTGGAAAATTGATTTAGTTTGCTAATCTCGTGTGGAATTCTAATGTCGTGGTTACTTTACAAGCTTAATGATGTGTATGTGTGTTTGGAAATATCGACTAATAGCTATACGTCGATTAGTCGGGGTTGCACACATCTGTATTGATATCATGTGATGGTATGTGTATATGAATATGTTGGATCGTCGTGATGAATAGCCGGGGATGTGAGAAGAGTGTTTTTCTTTCATTCATGTAATTTGTAAAAAGCAATGTAATATTATTTTGAGGGCAACATTCGGGTTAAGGTTGTAGCCACCGTTGTATATTTTATTTTTACTGTTTTTGCTCCTAGGATAGACCCAAGGTGGGGTGCACAAACTACCGGGTTCTCGAAGTGTCGAGTGGCCTACTCACTTTGTTGAGGGAGGTTGCTTCACTTCGGGAATTTGGCGGGTAGTTTGCCACACCCGTAGGGGTCTAAGGCGGGGTTTGTCTATTCATCACGATCGTGGAACTCGTCTTTCATTAAGGGCTTAAATGAAATACGGAATTCCTAGTATATCCAATATATTCATCTGTGATCTGGAATGTTTATAAATACGTATGACGTATGGCTATTTATATATGAGATATTAATAAACGTTGCTTATGTTTTGCATCCGCGCTAGTCCAGTCCCCGCTTTGCTATTAGTTAAGTAACCTAACGGTGCATGATGGGGCCCCGTGGCGAATGCGGATGGTATAAGCGTACGTTCTATTTTCGTTTCTTTTCTGTGATGTTTAGGAAACGTAAATGATGAGATAACATTAATGTGATTAATGTTAAGAAAAAGAAACCTAAAGATGTTGTAAAATCAAACTTTTTAAAATGGGTAACTCTAGTTTTTGCTTTGCATAGTGGTATTCCTTGATGATTATCCAGCACATCATTCGATGAGGAAAGGGCCGAGATCCCTTAACCGGGAGTGACCCCTTTAGCGAAACTAGCAAATGTTACAAAGCACTCGATTGTTTTTTTAGTTGATCTAACTTTTGCATTGCATCGTAGTATTCATGAATATCCATCACCTCATTCAATGAGGAAAGAGCCGAGATCCCTTCACCGGGAGTGAGCTATTTAGCAAAATTAGAAAGATACTACAAAACCATTCGAATTTTAAAACTGAAGCTTAAACCACTCTTTTCACTAGATTCTACAACGATATCAAATTCAAAACGTTAAGGGTTTTCATAAAAACCATCCGTTGCCCTCCGCCATTTTAGAAAGCAGAGTACTTAGTATTCGTGCCAAGTTTGTTGACTATAGTTAAGATGTGGTGTACGGTAGCTATGTGATGTCTTCCTACAAAACATTTGATGCGATCGATTAAAACATTCGTATGACTTTATTGACCATAGTTAAGGGTCATGCGGGTGGGTCTAAATCAATCACGAAATAGCGGGTAGAACTTGACTAGTGCTTATGATTTGTTGACCATAGTTAAGGTCATAAGACACTAGGGGTAAAAAGCATATCGGGAATTTCAAGAGTTGAAATTTGCAATGAGATTGCATACCTTCTATTTGATAGTTGGATCCCGATCCCACTGTGAGTAAAAGTTACTCCCGGGAGAGTTTTGCACTTTACAATTAGCTAATCCAGTAGGTGTCTAGAAAGGTATCAACGGGGTTACGCCTCTAGGAAAACGAGGTTTATTTTAATTAGGACCATGCGAAAGCACGGGAAACCTCCCTCGGAGTACCGACATTGACCTGGCTGACCGGTTAGCGAACTTGTAGATTGCAATTAATCCTGGCTAATTTTCTTTTTAAGGTTTGAAGGAAAATTTGATAAAAAGCAGTGGGAGACATCGATTAGATAAGATTAATAACCAATCTAATTATGCAAGAGCAATCACTGAGTGTCTTCTTTTCTCTCTCCTAATGGCAGATAGTTATGACGAGACTTAAGCTTTTATTAGACAAGAATAAACTTACGGAATCGAATTACAAAGATTGGCTAAGGAACATAAATATTGCCCTGACCTATGATAAGGTAGGATACGTCCTGACTACTCCAGCCCCTCCTAGCACAGGCCCTGATTTTTCAGTTGCGGATAAAGAAATCCGCAAGACATAGGGTATAGACTGTGCAACAACCAAGTGCCCTGCGCTTGCTTCTATGAACAATGAACATCAGAAACAACACGAGAAGATGGATGTACAATCCATCTTTCTCCATACAAATGAGTTGTATGGAGAGCAATCTCGTACTCTCCAATACGAGGCATCTCAAAAGTTGTTTCAGATGCGGATGGCTGCTGTCACGTATGTAGGTGACCATGTATTGAAGATGATTGGACTTATCGAAGAGCTAGAGGACCTGGGTTGGACCATGGAGAACGAACAGTATGTTGATGTTGTTCTACAGTCCCTTCCTCCTGCCTTTGCTCAGTTTATTGTAAACTTCAACATGCACAATATAGAGAAGTTATTACCTGAACTCCTCAATATGTTGAGGAGTGCAGAGAGCACGCTAAAGGTAGCGAAAACTCCCACTCTAATTGCTGGGCCATCTTCCTATTCCATCCCGAAAGCCAAGGCCAAGGGAAAGAAGAAGAAGAAACCCATCAAGCCGAGAGGAGGAGTGAAAAAGACACCGGGAAAGGACATGATAGGGACTGCTGCAACAGGACGAGGGGAATGCTTCCACTGCTACCAGACTGGGCACTGGAAGAGAAACTGCGTTGGATACCTGGCTGGCCTCAAGAAGAAGAAGCATGGTGATGCTTCCACTTCAGGTGTGTTTGTAACAGAAAACTGTTTTTCAATTAACTCTGCTTCATGGGTATTAGATACCGAGTCAGGATCTCACATCTGCAATTGTGTGCAGGGGCTGAGAAATAGCAGGTTTTTGAAGAAAGGTGATCACACTCTCCGAGTTGGGAATGGTTCTTCTGTACATGTTGTAGCAGTGGGAGAGTATCACCTTGTTTTTCCATCGGGTTGTATATTGGTTTTGAACCCATGTTATTTTGTACCTTCAATGTTATGTAATATTTTATCTGTATCGTTGTTAGACAACACTGGATATAATTTTGTATTACAATCTAATGTTATGAACATTAACCTTAATCAAGAGTTGATTGGGTCTGGTACATTAAATAACGGGATATACGTTCTAAACCAACACACAGTTTTCAATATACAACACATAAACAAAAGGAAGATTTCAGACATAAATGAAGTTTTCATTTGGCATTGTAGACTTGGTCATATTAATGAAACAAGACTAACCAAGCTACATAAAGATGGATATTTAAACTCTTTTGAATATAAATCTTATGCGAATTGCCAGTCTTTTATCAAAGGTAAAATGACCAAAACTCCGTATAGTGGACACGGAGAGAGAGTTGCTGAACTCTTAAGCCTTATATATAGTGATGTATGTGGACCAATGTATACATATGCGAGAGGTGGTTTTTCCTACTTTATAACTTTTACTGATGATTTCTCGAGATTCGGACACGTATTCTTGTTGAAACATAAGTTTGAAGCCTTCGAAAAATTCAATGAGTATAAATCTGAAGTAGAAAAACAAACAGGCTTGAGTATCAAGAAACTTCGATCGGATCGAGGAGGTGAGTATCTAAGCTCAGAGTTTCTAGATTTCCTAAAAGAGAATGGGATTCTCTCTCAACTCACTCCTCCGTACACACCACAGCACAACGGTGTGTCGGAACGGAGGAATCGTATCCTATTAGATATGGTACGATCAATGATGAGTGATACCGAGTTACCACTTTCATTATGGAGGTACGCATTGGAGACTGCGATTTATCTATTGAATAGGATTCCAACCAAAACCGTGTCAACCACTCCATATGAGATATGGTATGGGAAGAGACCATCTCTTAAATGAGTTAGGATATGGGATTGTCCGGCTCATGTGAAAAAAGCAGAATTCGGACAAAGTCGAGACACGATCGGTTTTGTGTAAATTTGTAGGATATCCAAAACACTCGTATGGATATCTTTTCTACCACAAGGAGGAACAAAGGGTGTTTGTTTCTCAGTATGATATATATTTAGAAAATGAATTTTTTACAAATGATACTGTTGGCAATGCGGTAGAACTAGAAGAAATTCCAAATACTTAAACAATTACTGATGATTTGGTTGAACCTAAGATTTCAATAGAACTTGACGAACCTCAGTCACTCCGTAGATCTAGTAAGACTTCTCGCCCACCTAATAGATACTACTGTTTTCTAATTGATGGTGATAAAGAAGATTGCATCATAGATGATGATGATCCTACTAGTTTTCAGCAAGCTATCACGAGTGGTGACTCAGTGAAGTGGCTGGATGTCATGAGATCCGAAATAGAATCCATGCACACCAACAAAGTATGGAATTTGGAGATTGCACCTCCTGGAGTAAAACCCATAGGGTGCAAATGGATCTTTAAGAGAAAGATCGGTGTGGATGGTCAGGTGGAGACCTATAAATCTAGGTTGGTCGCAAAAGGATTGCGTCAAAGACCAGGCTTGGACTATGATGAAACTTTTTACCAGTCACGATGCTCAAATCCATTCGGATCCTGCTTGCTATAGCTGCTCACTATGACTAGGAGATCTAGCAGATGGATATGTTAAAACGGCATTTCTAAATGATGATTTAGAAGAATGCGTTTTTATGGATCAGCCAGAAAGCTTCATTGATAGTGGAAGCAGCGGAAAAGCATGCAGGTTTCTTAAATCCATCTATGGATTAAAGCAGGCATCACGGAGTTGGAACATCTGCTTTGATGATACAATCAAAGAGTTTGGTTTTATCAAAAATGTAGATGAACCATATATTTATAAAAGGATTGTAGAGAGTACGGTTACATTCTTCGTATTGTACGTGGACGACATACTCTTGATAGGAAATGATATTTGTATGCTACAATCAGTCAAACTATTCTTATCGCAGAGATTCTCCATGAAAGTCCTGGGTGATGCCTCGTACATTCTGGGGATTAAGATCTATAGAGATAGATCTAAGAAATTATTGTGATTATCCCAATCGAGATACATTGACACCATACTAAAGAGGTTTAATATGGAAGATTCCAAGCGAGGTAATTTACCCGCTTGTCATGGGATCACCCTCTCCAAAGAGATGTCTCCAAAGACTTGTTTACTGTCGAAAGTCGGGAAAGACGAACGTCTTGCCTGCATTTGAGGGCATATGCTATTTGATTTTATCTGTACACCTCTCCAAAGATGCCAAGTTAATTTATGGCACCGTGTGTCGGAGGTCTGGACGGATACGGCAGTTGTAGCAGACTTCATCAGATTCCCTCTCGTTGTGAGGGGTTTTTGATTGTGGGGACGCTCTTCCATGCAGTTAATTATATTACAGCGTAGCGATAACCACTTTCTCCTACTCTAGATGTTCACTTCGTGTCGTGCGTGTTTGTTTTATTTTTGGTTGCCCGTGGATTGTATATGGAGACTAATTTATGTTACCGCCCGTAGGGCGTGGATTAGTCCAAATCCGTATATACTTAGATTTGGGTTTGGGTTGATTTAAGGATCGTTAATCTCGTTTGGAATTAAGATCAACTTAAATGTTTGTTGAGGATACGTTAGTCTAATTTTAGACTAAGATCTACTCAACAGGATTTTGGGATCATTCAGACCCAGCAAAAGAGCTTTTGTGCTCTATTAGTTTAGTTTAAGGACGTTTTCGGTCCATGGCTAGTTTAAGGATGTTGCGGTCCGTTGTTAGTTTAAGAACGTTTCGGTTCATAAATCACCATTTTTGGTGTGAGAGTTTAGTTTAAGGACGTTGCGGTCCACAACTAGTTTAAGGACACTGCGGTCCATAGATCACCATTTGGTGGTGGGGTCGTAGTTTAAGGACGTTGCGGTCCATAGCTAGTTTAAGGACGTTGCGGTCCATAGGGGATGTGCTCATGGGTTTTTGGTTTGCACCAAAGAGCTGTTGGTTGTCGGGACCCTTCATCTCTCTGAAGACGTTGAAGAATTACAATGACATGTATCAAAGGTATAGAGAGACGTACCCTTGAACCAAATTCCAGATTTGAGGGGAAAGATCGTAGTGGCCTATCCAAGACTCAGTAGTTATTTTTGAGAGACTAAGATTAACTTAGGAGATTGAGGAATCATCATCAGTTTGGGAATTCATGAGCATAGTGGCTCAGTCTATTAGGAAATCCAAGATATTTTAATCCTCAGGGAGACTTAGCCAATTTGGAGTTGGAGTTGGCTTCCTATAGTGTTAAACACTAATGTATACTCAGTGCTTATGTGCTCCCACGTGAGACTCTAAGACAATGTTAAACACTGAAATTTGGGGGAGGCTCACGTGTGGCACGCGAGGCTCTTGAAAGTTGGAGCCGTTCACTTAGGTTTATTCCCTTGTTCTTTTAAAAGTACTAAGCACTATTGGGGGTCACGTGTGATCACGTGAGGCACCCCAAAAATGGGAACTGTTTTGATTTATTCCCCTTTCCTTTTACAAGTGCTAAGCACTATTAGGGGGTTACGTAGAATCTGTAGGGTTCCTAGGCACTCCCAAGAGGTCTCACAAGGTATCAATCATGCCAATTTCAAATTTTACGGGTGCCAAGAAACCCTAATACGGATCGTTAACTAGATATCTAGGCAAAAGATGCAACTAGTAAACTACTTTACTAAGAGAACGGAAATACAACCTTTGTAGATCCGGTTCTCCACCTCCATAGCTCCATGATGAAGTCCTCTCTGCTGTCCAAATCGAACCATGACTCTTGCATCGGCTTCATCGGAGAAAAAGCGGGCTAGGTCATCGACGACGATGCCGAAGATGATCTACGTCGAGGCATCACTAGATCAAGCTCCACCTTCACCAAGCCATGAAAACTTATGAAGGAAACACCCTATACTACTTGGCAAGAGGTAGAGGATGAAGAAATAGGAAGTGGGTTCACTTTAGAATTGGATTTCTCACTCATTTCATCAATTCACCATTGATGAAGTTAAGCTTTCTTCAAGTGAAGAAGAAGAAGAAGATGATGAAGAAGATGATAGAATTATGATAAGTTAATTAGAATTGAAAAGAAAATGAATCCTTATCATAATTCCAACCATAGTTAGGTGTAGAGAATAGACTAGGGTTAGTGAATGGTTAGGTTAAGGAGATGAAGACAAAATGGTCAAAGTTGCATGAAGCTTCAAAAAACTTCATGAATCAAAGCAACCATTTTGTTTTCTTCTCTCTTTATTAATCCAAAATAAATAGATAAATGAATGGATAAATAAATAAAAACCTAACCATATACTTAACCAAGGTTTAATTCTTTACACTTAACCAAAGCAAACATGCATCATCAAACATGATACAATCAAGTGCACAAAAGTATATCACATATACAATGTGCACATCCGAGTGAGAATATCCATTTAAAGTGAACCGATACTAGTTAACGCAAAGTAATATATCAAATATATAATTATACATTAAATCATTAAATCAACACTTGATTTAACGACCCGGTCATATCGCATATAACCGACTAATATCAATAGTAACAACTTATCGAATCAACACTTGATCCGATAACCCGGCTATAACGCATATAACCGATCAATATTACATATCGCGAGAATCGAATACAGTATCACATACTGGTATCATTCTCGGTCCCGCACATATTTCATATGCGCTCCTATTTCGTTTCGCTTGAGCCAGGAAACCTCTGTGTAGGACTCTAAAGACTCGTCAATACGCCGGCAGCAGGTGATGATCATATCAAGCACCCACAAGCCGCAAGCGGTCTGCTAAACGTAACGGCCACCCGGGTATTGAGCGATCAGAAGATCGACGAGCAAGCCCGCTCATACTCCTGTGAATCCAACCAGTAACACTTACCGTACAGTCCGGTCTCGTCGTCTGATATGTCGCATATCTCGCCTAGGGGTGGTAAACGTCAGACCCCAATAGCTCGATAAGTCGTGTCGATATGAGGTCTATAACAATTCGAGAAACTACTGGTAACACTTACCAGTAAATCTCAGCAACCCTGGCCAGGGATTTCCGGTTATAGCCAATCGAACACTGCGCAACATCAACCCCCTTTACCGGGAGAGACGAATCCCCTCTTATCGCTCATTGCCTCCATGTGATTCGGGACTGTACCCAAAAACCACCGTTTTGCACGCCCTCTTGGACATGGTAAGGTGGAAATCAAAGTACAGTGGGAACCACACAAGACTCTATGACGATCTCGGGTCAACAGACTACTCTGTACCAGTGTCACCAGAGAACTGCCATCTGACGTAAGGTATAATACCATCTGGGAGTTCTCGGCGAGTCCGTCCAGTGTACCCAGTCTCCACTGAGCACCCGTATATCATCTCTGATGTCAAACACCAATGGATATGGGATCATCCATCGCCCATCTGTATGGGTCGAGAAGGTATACGCTAGTCTACTCTGGTATATCGATGCCCCGTCTCGATACACCCACGACTAGGGACTTTGAAGGATGTACTTATGGACTACCATGTCCCCACTAGTATGATCCGCATCATAGTTCAGGTAGTCAAGTACACATCCTAAGGGCTTTACCAACATGTAACAGAGAGACAATCAGTATACACGTTAAGGTAAAGAGTAACCAGATAGCGTACTATCATGTCGAGCAAGAAAGTCCTCCCTATATATGTCCCAGCATCCACTACAATATACATCCTATGTATAGTAATGGCCTCTAGGGCATACATATAACTAACAATCTCCCACTTGCACTAAAGCCATCTGTAGCAGTGGTTGTAGTATCTCATACTCAACCATCCCATAAAAGTCTCTCTCTGGGAATAGGCCTTCGTGAGTGGATCCGCCGTGTTGTTCTCTGAGTCTACTCTCCTAACCTCGATCACCCTGGAGATCAACCATCTCCATGATCAGGTGACACTGCCTTAGAGTTTGTCTGGATCACTGATGGGACGGGTGTTCCTTGGCATAAGCCACAACTCCATTGTCACACAATGGGAGGAACGAAGTTCATCTCATGAACTAATATACACCCAGACTGCCTCTTTGGTAGCATCTTAAGTAGCGATGTATCCAGCCTTTATCGTCTAGTATGCCACGGTATCTAGCTTGGAACTCTTCCAACATACCGTCCCTTTACTGAGGGTAAAGACAATGCCTGTGACTGACATTCAGTCGTCCTTATCACCCTGGAACCCTTCCAGTGATTCTCCCCAGGATCGGTTGATACCATCTCACTATAACTAGTGAGAATCCTAACATCCAATTAGATCTATCGCATAGATCAAAAAATCTAGGATTTAGGAGGTATCACTTTGATCCTATTATGGAGAATTCTTGTGATAACCGGAGATTGACCGAGCGTAGCATAGGAAACTCCTTCCCTATCAAGAGTATGTCATCCACGTACTCTACGAGTATCATCACCATACTCCCTACTACCTTTTTGTTTATACAAGGTTCATCTACCATTTTGATGATGTCAACTTCTTTGACTAATCCATCAAAACAGATGTTCCAACTCCGCGATGCCTGCTTTATCCTATAAAGCATCTTGCACACGTTTCCGCTGCTCCCACTGTTTACGAAGCCCTCTGGCTGTGTACTTATAGACGTTCTCTTCTAAAACATCATTTTAGAAAAGCAGTCATGGCACCCAACCGCCAGATATCGTAGTCATGGTATGTAGCCGTGGCAAGTAGGATCTGGATGGACTTAAGCATAGCTCCTTAGAAAAAGGTTTCCTCATGATCCACACCTGATCAATGATGCAAACCTTTAACAAGTCTAGCTTTGAAAGTCTCAACTTTTCCATCTACACCTAGTAATCTTCTCAAGATATACTTACTCCTGATGGGGATTCAACCCTTCAGATATAGCAACCAAAGTCCATACTTTGTTGGTGTATAAGGATTCCATCTCAGATCGCTAAGCATCCAGCCATTCTTACAAGTCTCACTCCTGATGGCCAGCTCGAAGCTAGTTGGGTCATCATCTCATGATGCAATCCTCGCTCCCACTGTCATAGAGAAACAGAAGTATCTCTCAGGTGGGTGAGGAACCCTACTAGATCGGCGGAGAAGCCGAGGTTCGTTGGTAACTATTGAATCCTTTGGTTCTTTCAAATCATCAGCTGCAGTTTGTATAGCTGGAACATTTCCAGTTCTACATAATAGATCTTGCCTCGGGCTTGTCCGGATTTTGCTTTTCAGACATAGGCCGGACAACCCCAAATCTTAAGGAACTTAAGATATGTGCTCTTCCTTTTCCATATCACATATGAAGTGGTAGGCAACTGATTTGATTTGAACCCTATTCAATAGGTATGCAACTTCATAAGTGCATAACTCCCCAAAAGGAAAAAGGTAACTCAGCAGTACTCATCATAGAGCACACTATATCAAATAGGGTGTAATTGCTCTACCCCGATATACCATCGTGCTATGGTGTATACGGAGGAGTAATGCTGAGAGAGAATCTCATTCTCCTTTAGAATAATCCAGTAATTCCGTGCTCAAGAATTCTCCTCCTTGATCACATCAAAGGACATAATACTTATACCCGTATTTTGGTTCTCTACTTCTAACTTATATTCTGTGAATATCTCAAAAGGTTCGGACTAGTGTTTCAACAGGAACATAGGTCTGAAACTCGAAAGATCATCAGAGAATGTAATGAAGTATAAAGAATCAGTCCTGGCATGTGGAGACAGGGGACCTTACATACATCATCATGTATCAGTCCCAAGAGTTCACTAACTCTTTCTCTATTTCCAATAAACAGAGCTGGTGTCATTATATCTTTGCGACATGACTGGCAAGTTTCACAAGATGTAAATTCAAACTGATTTAAATATGCATCTAAATGTAACTTCAGCTAGTCGGGTCGCATTGATATGACCTAGTCTACAATGCCTCAAGAAGGATTCGTTCATTTCTGAACTCTTCCTCTTGTGTGTGTTCCGTATACTAAAGAACTGTAGTTTGATTTAGAACATCAATGCTTTTAGATAACGTGCCTGAACCGATCAACTTTTGATATAGGAAATGTTCAAAACATTATCCAACTATACAAAATTTTATCATTTCTTTACTAATAAAGAGATTGATATGATTTTGTATATCAGGTTCGGTATCTAATAACATTCGTTCAGAATCAATGTATTTGGAATACAGGGTGACAGTGACCAACAGATTTGGCTGCAACACCTGCCCCGGTTTCTGTCTCATGAAACTTATCACCCGTTCTCGGTTTTTCTACCCTTTTGTAGCCCTATGTAACAGATTACATATCTGGGATCCTGATCCGGTATCATATACCTAGGATGCGGAGGATACTGAGAAACAGTTCCTTTTAATGAACACACTCGAAGATGATGCATCACATGCACTTTCTTCGTTTGGGCGGCACGGGAATTCTGGTATTCCTCAATTTCCTGCTCTATCTTATAACTATTATAAGTTGGAGCGGGACCAACGTTCCCCAGCTCAGTATAACAAGCGGGTTCGGTCAATATTCCGTATTATTATCTTGATTAAGGCGTGCTATGGTCGCTACCTGGAGAGAGAGAGAAGAAAACACTCAGCGTGCGCTCTTTCAAGAATAGATTGGTTATTATTTTATCTAATCAGGATGGCTCCCACTGCTTTTTATCAAATCTTCCTTCAAACCCTAAAAGGAAAGACTAGCCGGGATTAATTACGCACTACAAGTTCGCCAATCTTTCAGCCAGGCCAGTGTCGGTACTTTGAGGGAGGTCCCCCGTGCTTTCGTACGAACCTAATTAATGTAAACCTCGTTTTCCCAGAGGCGTAACCCCGTTGACACCTTTCTAGACACCTACTTGATCGGCTAATTGTAACGTGTAAAACTCTTCCAGGAGTAACTCTTACTCACAGCGGGTATCGGGATCCAACTATCTCATAGAAGGTATGCAATCACATTGCAAATTTCAACACTTGAAATTCCCGATAATATTTTGCCCCTAACCTCCTATGACCTTGACAAAGGCCAACAAACCATAGGATGCCAGTCAAGTTCAACCCGTCATTTCCTGATTGAATTAAACCCACCCGCATGGCCCTTGACAAAGGCCAACAAGGTCGTACGACTACCCTAATCCAATCTGCATCATATGCATAAGCAGATAAGCACCAGTTAGCTACCGCACACTGCGCCTTGACAAAGGCCAACAAACGCAGCACGAATACTAACTACTACTTATCTGAAATGACGGAGGGCTACGACAGGTTTTTCTGAAAACCTATTGCGTAATGAACTTGATATCGTTGTAGGATCGAATGAATTTTGAAATGGAGTGTCTTTGAGGCTTTTCTAGTTTTGCTAAAGGAGTCACTCCCGGTGAAGGGATCGTCGGTCCTTTCCTCGTCGAATGAGGTGCGGGATATATCGTATATATCACTGTGCAAAGCAAAAACTCTTAAAAGCAATCAAAAGACAAACCAAGTGTGTAGCATCTGCCAGTTATTGCTAAAGGAGTCACTCCCGGTGAAGGGATCTCGGTCCTTTCCTCATCGAATAAGGTGCAGGATATATCATATACACCGCTGTGCAAAGCAAGAACTGTAGCTACCTATTTTATTTTTTGAAATTCGATTCTACAACATCTTTAGGTTTCTTTTACTTTCATTAATCACATTAATGAAGTCCCATTATTTAAATTACCTAAACATCACAGATAAATACGACGTACACTTATGCCATCCGCATTCGCCTCGATGTCCCCTCGTGCACCGTTAGGTTAGGTAACTAACGGCAGAGCAGGGCAGGGCTAGCGCGGGTGTAAAACATAAGTAACGTCTATATAATATATCATATATACTATATAAAGTATCCATCACAGAACATCACATGATCACATCACAGATATCGCAGCAGAAGAATCATATGAAATATTGGATATACTAGGACGTCCGTGTTTTCAATACGAGCCAGTATAAAACACGGATTCCACGGTCGCGATGAATAGCCAAACCCACACCCCTAGACCCCTACGAGAGCGGCAAGCAACCCTACCAATTCTAGAGTTAGGAGACCCGGACTCGACTCCTCGAGTTGGTCTCCCACTGGACTCCAGAACCCGGTTACTTGTGCTCCCCTCCTTGGGTCTATCCTAGTGCAGAAAGGTAAATAATATACAAAGGGTGACATCTTCCGCAACCTGGAAGTGCCCCAATAAAAGAATATTACATACAAGTTTTTACATGAATGAAAATGAAAAAACACTCATCTCACAAAAAAAAAACCCCCGGCTATTCAAACACGATGATCCAATATAACATATCCAGCAACACATAACATCACATGTCATCAACGTAAGTAAATATGCGCATCCCAATTGTCGTTGACATATAGCAACGAAACCGGCGATATCACATATTACACTTACGGTCACAGAAAAGAAAGTGTAAAACTACAACAGTTGGAATCCGCAACCTCCATAGACATCGCATGCCTAATCAAATGAATTCCTTAGACATCGCATGCCTAACAATTATAAACCCCGCATTTCAGTCTCATTATCGAAAACACTTTTCAATACCAAGTCGGGCAATTCAACAAGATTCCCGACATCCTGATCGAATGCTCGTCGCAAACTTTAGTAGACAGCCGCACCCCCGATACCGTCGACGAAGTGCACCAAGGCGGAACACCGCTACCGTGAGCACCCGAACGGATGCTTTCGGCGACGGGGTTCTCCTACAGTCACTTGGTCGGGGCTATGGAGCGAGGCTGTCTATTAAGTTTACCCGGCGAGTATCCGCTTACGCTACGTGATTGCGACGGAGTTTTGATCACATCAAAATTCCGTGGCAACCGATCAAGTGAGAATAAACTACTAGATTTATAACATTCATTCAGTTATCTCATAACTTCTTGTGAATTCCAATTATTGTATCACATTCCGGATAAATAGAAAATGTTAAACTTTTCGATCAAACAGTCGAACACCAAAGTTTTCCCGATATAGATCATCACATGAAACAAGTCTAACAACATTCAGTTCGTGCCTCAGTACCAACGGTCCAGCCGTAGAAGGGTCAAGCCAACGCCTCACATGTGGCACGCCGTACTGCCCCAAACCCGAAGGTTCAAAGGGCAGTTCAAGACGGTCACATAATCGAGTTAAGGTTTGTTGTCTTCTAGAGGGACCATCGCGTTACTTGCACTACTTAGAACTTCTTTAAAACATGGAAAAATCCAACACTTGGAAATTTCCCGACAGGGGAAAAGTTGGGTATTTATATCCGGTCAAACTTTTTAACATATTCAAAAATTATCCGGAAACACACAGAGACAAAATTAGACAATCCGATCGAATCTATGAATTCCCTAAACAACCCCAGAAAACTCAACTGTAGAATAAATATTAAAATATTCCAGAAAATACAGCACTAGAATTTAGGAATTACTGTGCAAATGAATAAGGCTGATGTGACTAGTTGGCCGCGGAACCGCCGCACAAGCCATGCTTGTGCCGCGGTTCCGCCGCGCTTTAATGGAATCATGGGCACGGGCTTCACAGTAATTCTTACAATTCCCTGCTGATTTTTCTGCATATTTTTAATTCTGAAAAAACCACGAATTACAAAAATGTACAGAGAGCATTTTGGGTTTAGGTTTTCGGTTCGATCGGACTTCTAACTCCGTCTACGCTTCGCCTAAGGCTCTAGCTAGGCTCTGATACCACTGTAGGGTTCCTAGGCACTCCCAAGAGGTCTCACAAGGTATCAACCATGCCAATTTCAAATTTTACGGGTGCCGAGAAACCCTAATACGGATCGTTAACTAGATATCTAGGCGAAAGATGCAACTAGTAAACTACTTTACTAAGAGAACGGAAATACAACCTTTGTAGATCCGGTTCTCCACCTCCATAGCTCCATGATGAAGTCCTCTCCGCTGTCCAAATCGAACCATGACTCTTGCATCGGCTTCATCGGAGAAAAAGCGGGCTAGGTCATCGACGACGATGCCGAAGATGATCTACGTCGAGGCATCACTAGATCAAGCTCCACCTTCACCAAGCCATGAAAACTTGTGAAGGAAACACCCTATACTACTTGGCAAGAGGTAGAGGATGAAGAAATAGGAAGTGGGTTCACTTTAGAATTGGATTTCTCACTCATTTCATCAATTCACCATTGATGAAGTCAAGCTTTCTTCAAGTGAAGAAGAAGAAGATGATGAAGAAGATGATAGAATTATGATAAGTTAATTAGAATTGAAAAGAAAATGAATCCTTATCATAATTCCAACCATAGTTAGGTGTAGAGAATAGACTAGGGTTAGTGAATGGTTAGGTTAAGGAGATGAAGACAAAATGGTCAAAGTTGCATGAAGCTTTAAGAAACTTCATGAATCAAAGCAACCATTTTGTTTTCTTCTCTCTTTATTAATCCAAAATAAATAGATAAATGAATGGATAAATAAATAAAAACCTAACCATATACTTAACCAAGGTTTAATTCTTTACACTTAACCAAAGCAAACATGCATCATCAAACATGATACAATCAAGTGCACAAAAGTATATCACATATACAATGTGCACATCCGAGTGAGAATATCCATTTAAAGTGAACCGATACTAGTTAATGCAAAGTAATATATCAAATATATAATTATACATTAAATCATTAAATCAACACTTGATTTAACGACCCGGTCATATCGCATATAACCGACTAATATCAATAGTAACAACTTATCGAATCAACACTTGATCCGATAACCCGGCTATAACGCATATAACCGATCAATGTTACATATCGCGAGAATCGAATACAGTATCACATACTGGTATCATTCTCGGTCCCGCACATATCTCATATGCGCTCCTATTTCGTTTCGCTTGAGCCAGGAAACCTCTGTGTAGGACTCTAAAGACTCGTCAATACGCCGGCAGCAGGTGATGATCATATCAAGCACCCACAAGCCGCAAGCGGTCTGCTAAACGTAACGGCCACCCGGGTATTGAGTGATCAGAAGATCGACGAGCAAGCCCGCTCATACTCCTGTGAATCCAACCAGTAACACTTACCGTACAGTCCGGTCTCATCGTCTGATATGTCGCATATCTCGCCTAGGGGTGGTAAACGTCAGACCCCAATAGCTCGATAAGTCGTGTCGATATGTGGTCTATAACAATTCGAGAAACTACTGATAACACTTACCAGTAAATCTCAGCAACCCTGGCCAGGGATTTCCGGTTATAGCCAATCGAACACTGCGCAACATCAACCCCCTATACCGGGAGAGACGAATCCCCTCCTATCGCTCATTGCCTCCATGTGATTCGGGACTGTACCCAAAAACCACCGTTTTGCACGCCCTCTTGGATGTGGTAAGGTGGAAATCAAAGCACAGTGGGAACCACACAAGACTCTATGACGATCTCGGGTCAACAGACTACTCTGTACCAGTGTTACCAGAGAACTGCCATCTGACGTAAGGTATAATACCATCTGGGAGTTCTCGGCGAGTCCGTCCAGTGTACCCAATCTCCACTGAGCACCCGTATATCATCTCTGATGTCAAACACCAATGGATATGGGATCATCCATCGCCCATCTGTATGGGTCGAGAAGGTATACGCTAGTCTACTCTGGTATATCGATGCCCCGTCTCGATACACCCACGACTAGGGACTTTGAAGGATGTACTTATGGACTACCATGTCCCCACTAGTATGATCCGCATCATAGTTCAGGTAGTCAAGTACACATCCTAAGGGCTTTACCAACATGTAACAGAGAGACAATCAGTATACACGTTAAGGTAAAGAGTAACCAGATAGCGTACTATCATGTCGAGCAAGAAAGTCCTCCCTATATATGTCCCAGCATCCACTACAATATACATCCTATGTAGAGTAATGGCCTCTAGGGCATACATATAACTAACAGAATCACGTGAGACGCCCCAAAATGGGAACTGTTTTTGATTTATTCCTCTTTTCCTTTTGAAAGTGCTAAGCACTATTAGAGGGTCACGTGGGATCACGGGAGGCACCCCAAAATGGGAACTGTTTTTGATTTATTCCCTTTTTTCCTTTTGAAAGTGCTAAGAACTATTAGAGGGTCACGTGGGATCACGTGAGGTGCCCCAAAATGGGAACTGTCTTTGATTTATTCCCCTTTTCCTTTTGAAAGTGCTAAGAACTATTAGGGCGTCATGTGGGATCACGTGACTCGATGTCAGTTGTTCCTTTTTGTTCCTCAGAGGTGCTCACGTGGGAACACGTGATCTGTTACATAGCGTTTGAACGCTAATAAATCATCAGGCTGTTCTTCTATGGTTCTGAGGAATCAAGTTCTCCTTTTGTTCTTTGCAGAGATTAAATTCTTTTTAAAGGGTTAAACCCTAGTTTCAGAGGAATTAAATTCCCATACATTTTGTAAGAGTTAAACTCTTTTGAACTTAATTTTTCCCTAAGGTTTTGAATCTGCATGACAGAATCCCCCGATGAGAATTAAATTCTCAACTTGTGGGGAGATCTGCTTCTGCAGATCTTAACCAGAGGAAAAACTAAGTTCTTTTTGAGAAGAGTTAAACTTTTGGTTTGAGAATTAAATTCTCTTTTTATTTTGTGGGAGCTTTTGGGAGGGGTTCCTCTTCTTTCTAGAGAATTAAATTCTCGCTCTATATTTTTCTTCCCCTCTCTCTGTGTGTATTTTTTTTCCTCCTCTCCTTACTCCTATTTATATAAGAAGAAAAAGAATCAATTTGTTAATCATGATTGATTTCATGATCTTTTAAATCAATCGGTGAATTTTATTCACCGTTGGATTTTTAATTCAAAGGCTCTCTGTTTAACAGAGAAGATTTTTTGTTTGTTTAACAAGATTATGAATATCTTGTTAGTTTTAACAAGATTAGAATTTTATTCTATCATATCTTTTTTAGTTTAATAAGATCTTAAATATATTTTCTTAATATAGAATTTAATTCTATCATGTAGATATCTCGTTAGTTTAATAAGATTAGAATTTTATTCTAACATAGAATTCTGATCATATGAATATCTTGTTAATTTAACAAGATTAGGAAAATATTTTCCTATGATAGAATTTTATTCTACCAGATGATCACCGTTGGATTTTTGATCCAAAGGTCCTCTGTTTAACAGAGAAGATCTTTTTAGTTTGAGAAAAATCAGGAAAATATTTCCCAAAATAGAATTTAGTTCTAGAATTTGATATGAGCATTTTAAATTGAGACGCTCACATGCTTTGCATGTGAGAGGCAAGAGAACTCATGTGTTTAACACATGACCCCTGCTGTGGGTTTTAGCCTGTTTATGTTCAGCGCTCATATGCTTTGCATATGAGCGCTCACGTGTTTTACACGTGAGGCATGTTTGGCCATTGGCGATTTATGTTCAGTGCTTATATGCTTTGCATATGAGCGCTCACGTGTTTTACACGTGAGGCCTATTTGGCCCTTTAAGTTTATTTTATTCAGCGCTTATATGCTTTGCATATGAGCGCTCACGTGTTTAACACGTGATGCGTATTTGGCCCTTAATTGTTTTATTCAGCGCTCATACGCTTTGTATATAAGCGCTCACATGTTTTGCACGTGAGGCCTGTTTGGCCATTAATTGTTTTATTTTCAGCGCCCATATGCTTTGTATATGAGCGCCCACGTGTTTAACACGTGAGGCCAAATTTTGAGGACCCCCCTTTTTTACAAGGGAACAAGTAGCTCTTGGCTGAAAATTTTGGCGGGAACAAGATTGATGAGGAGAGGGCTCGCATGAGCATTATACCCTACGCTTCGACGGTAGGATCTATAATGTATGCGATGTTGTGTACTCGTCCAGATGTAGCTTATGCACTGAGTGCAGTAAGAAGGTATCAATCCAATCCAGGGGAGAAACATTGGACTGCTGTGAAGAACATTCTGAAATACTTGAGAAGAACTAAAAAAATGTTCTTGGTGTATGGTAACGGAGATCTCCAAATGGAGGGCTTTACCGACTCCAGCTTCCAGAGCGACAAGGATGATAGTAAGTCCATCTCAGAGTTTGTATTTATCCTAAATGGAGGGGCGGTATGTTGGAAGAGCTCCAAGCAAGATATCGTCGCTGAGTCCACGATGGAAGCTGAGTATATTGCTGCTAATGATGCCGCAAAAGAGGCAGTCTGGATGAAGAAGTTCAATTCTGAACTTCAGGTGGTTCCATCCATTGCTAATCCAATACCTATGTATTGCGATAACAATGGAGCCATGGCTTTGGCAAAGGAACCAAGGTCCCATCAGAAATCCAGACATATCTTGAGGCGGTATCACCTCATCAGGGAGATAGTAGATCGCCAGGACATCGAGGTACGGAGAGTTGACACGAAAGACAACACAGCAGATCTATTCACCAAGGTCATCCCTCAAGTCCAGTTTGAAAAACTATTCAAGATGTTAGGCATGCGGTACGCCGGCAACTGGTTCTAGTGTAGACAATGGGTACTTATTGCACCAGCTACAAGCCTTAGTACAAGTGGGAGATTGTTAGATATGTATGCCCTAGAGGCCTGTATTTTATAGGATGCTAGGCATATATATGTACAGAAACAATCTTTGCTCGAAATGATAGTATGCTATCTGGTTTATCTTCATCTTAACGTGTGATGTGTTGTATTTCATATCTTTATATACATGTTGATGAAGCCCTTAGGATTATACTTGACTGTCAGGATTATGATATAGATCATACTAGTGGGGCCTGGGCAGTCTATAAGCATATCCTGTAACAATTCCTAGTCGAGGGTATATAGAGACAGGGCATCGATATTACCAGAGTAGACTAGCGTGTACGTTTCTTGACCCTGGGGGCAATGGTTGATCCCACAACCATTAATGTTTGACATCAAAGATTGTCACAGATACTCATTGGAGAATGGGTACACCGAACAAGACTCGCTGAGAACTCCTAGATGGTATATATACATACTGTCAGATAGCAGTTCTCTGGTAACACTTGTACAGGTTAGTCTGTAGACCCGAGATCGTCATAGTGTCTTGTGTGATTCCACTGTGTTTTGATTTCCTCCCTACCACGGCTCTACTGAGTCGTGCAAACTGGTGGATTTTGGGTACAGTCCCGAATCACATGGAGGCAGTGAGCGATATGAGGGGTTTCGTCTCTCCCGGTATAGGGAATTGATGTCGTGCTATGCTTGATCGGCCATGACATCAAATCCCTGGCCATGGTTATCAAGATTTACTGATAAGAGTTATCAGTAGTTTCTCGAACCGTTATGGGCCATAAATCAGCATGACTTATAAAGTTACTGGGGTCTGACATTTACCACCCCTAGACTTCATATGCGACGTATCAGATGAAAAGACCGGACTGTACGGTAAGTGTTGCTTACAGGCTCATTAGGGTTGTGATGAGTTCGCTCGTCGGCCACTTTTTCGTTATGTACCTGAGTAGCCGTTACGCATAGCTAGTGCCGCTGACGTGCTTATGGTTAAACCTACTGCCAGCATACTGTCGAGTCTTTAGAGTCCCACACAGAGGGTTCCCTGGTTCAGGCAAAAGATGTAGAGGCCGTAAGTTGTTACGGCAGGGTTTCGATCATGTTTGTGTAGTGGTTACAGGAATAATGATCGGAAGGTTAATACTGGTAGGCTTTGGTTTAAGCCGCATACCGGTATTATATTATTGGATTATTTGTATTCGTAATTTTCGGAATTCGGATACGGGTATACTTGTACGGTATACGGTGAGGGTTATTCTTGTAATTGTTACAAGAATACATTCTAGAAGGAGACGTCTCATAAATGGGTTTTTATTTTATGAAAATAAAACAATGAGGTGGAATTTGGAGAAAGTCTAAGCATGGATGATGGCATGCCTAAATTCATTTGGAGTTACTATTGAAATATGGTGCATTATTTTGGAGAAAAATAATACATGCATCAATTATTTTCTTTTAGCCATATCATTATTTTTCCATGCTTGATTTTTCATGCAACACATTCACCTTCTCTCTCCTTATTATCCCCTCTATCTACCTCTTGACCTAAATCACTCACATGAGTTGTGAATCATAAGGTCAAAAGACATAATAATCCAATACTTTATCTCTACATAATATAAGTGATCACTTCTAGCACTCTTGATCTCTTAGTTAAACTTTTGTGAAGAGTTTGTAGATTGTTAGATAGCTCTCGGGTGGATCATCTTAGATCTTGAGGTGGCCGGAGATCGAGTTGTTTGCGACCACAAGGAGCATTTGAGTCACATCCAAACAAAGACCCGAAGTACCAGTTCCTTAGGTATAACACTATCATAGTAGATAAGATCTCTAGATAGGTTGCTAGTTAAGCTTTAAGCACAAGATCTTAGTTTATGTGGGTGTTGAATACAAGAAAATTTTTGTTTACCGCTTCCACCTCCTCACAAGTGTTGTGAGAGTGTGCAACATCCACTAACACCCTCAACCTCACCGCCGACGAGCCCCTGACCCGCACAACATCACCTCCTATCTCCTCGCCTCCAAGCTCCAGCTCACTGCTCCAAGCCTCCATTGTACTGCCTCCGACCGAGCCCCTCGTTTCCGACTACACCGTCGACCTCCCTGCACTGCTGAGCTAACGCCATCAGCCCAGAACCCCGTGCCTAGCCGAGCCAAATCTAATTGTTGTTGTGTTTTCGTCGTGCCGTGATCGTGCCGTGCTCATGCCCATGCCACGCTCACCGTCGTTGTCATGCCACTTGTTCCCCTCCGAAAGACGCGCAAAACAGAACGTCTTGACTGAGATTCGGGGCAGATGCTAATTGGTGCTATCCGTCCACCTCTCCGAAGATGCCAAGTTGATTTATGGCACCATGTATCGAAGGTTTAAACGGATGCGGCCGATGTAGCAGACTTCGTCAGATTCCCCCTCGCTTGAGGGTTTTTTGATTGTGGGGACGCTCTACCTTGCAGGCGCAAGCCCCTGCAGTTAATTACACTACCGCGTCGCGGTAACAACTTTCTCCTTCTCCAGATGGTCACTTCGTGTCGTGGGTATTTATTTTGTTTGTGGTTGCCCGTGGATTGTATACGGAGACTAATTTATTTCGTCACCCATAGGACGTGGATTAGTCCAAATCCATATTTTCTTAGATTTGGGATTGGGGGTTGGGTTTAAGGATACGTTAGTCTCATTTGAGACTAAGATCAACCTAAACGTTTGTTAAGGATACGTTAGTCTAATTTCAGACTAAGATCAACTTAACGGTTTATTAAGGACACGTTAGTCTAATTTTAAACTAAGGTCAACTTAACCATTTGTTAATGATACGTTAGTCTAATTTTAGACTAAGATCTACTTAACGGGATGATCCAACAAAAGAGCATTTGGGCTCTATTGTTCTAGTTTAGGGACTTTGCGGTCAATTGCCAGTTTAAGGACATGGTGGTCCATTACCAGTTTAAGGACATAGTGGTCCAAGGTTAAGGACATCATAGTCCGTGAGTTTAAAGACCTCACAGTCAAAGTTAAGGATAGCATAGTCCGTGAGTTTAAAGACCTCACAGTTAAGGTTAAGGACATCATAGTCCATGAGTTTAAAGACCTCACAGTCAAGATTAAGCACATCATAGTCCATGGGCTTAAGGACCCCACAGTCCAGTTTAAAGACGTCATAGTCTATGAAATGTGTGGTTGTCGGGACCTGTCGCCTCTCTGAAGACGTTGAAGGATCATAACGACAAATATCAGAGGAGTGAAGAGATGTACCCTTGAACCAAAGTGGATTAAGTGATCTGTAGTCCAATTAAAATTATGAGCACATGGGCTCAGTTAAATCTGAATTGAGGACTTATGGCCAACTTGGGCTAAGTCCAATTGGATTTGAAGTGTTGGCCCTTTGTTGAACCATTAGACATTTGTTTGGGCTCAGCCCTCATTATTTAGCAATGCTAAACATTTTCATCTTTGATTTCCTCAATTTTGAGATTCATTTGGAGGAGGGGCTTTTGCCTCTGGAAAATTAGCCAATTTGGCTAAAAGCAGTGTTAAAAACTAAAGAACAATAGTGTTAAACATTGGAGACAGAACTCTCAAATTAGTGTTAAACACTAAAAGATAATCAGTGTTAAACACTGGAAATAAAGCCCCCGAATTAGTGTTTAAACACTAAAGAAAAGGGGGTCACGTAGGGACACGTGAGGGCACCCAAAGGTGGGGCCAGATCTCCTCACTTTGTTCTGCAAATAAGTGTTAAACACTTTTCATTTTATGTTATCACGTGTTGACACGTGATGGAGATTTATGCACTGATTATTAAAGAACTTGCTAAGGGGTCACGTGGGGACACATGAGAGCGCCCAAAGCTTAGGTTTCCTTTGCTTTTATTCCTTGTGTTTTGGAGGTCACGTGGGAGCACGTGAGGCATTGCCTCAAAGCTTCTTCCTTCTCATTTTTGGGGATCTTTTCAGAGGTCACGTGGGAACACGTGACCTTAGTTCTTTTCATGCACAGAGATATTTAAATCTCCTTATTTTCTTTTGAGAATTAAATTCTCTGTAGGGTTAAACCCTAATCATGATTTTGGAGGAATTAAATTCCTATTATGAAAGAATTAAATTCTTATGTAGGGTTAAACCCTAATTTCTTTTAGAGGAATTAAATTCCCATATATGTAAAAGAATTAAATTCTTGTATAGGGTGAAACCCTAATTTCATTTTAAGAGGAACTAAATTCCTGTGAATTTGAGAGAATTAAATTCTCAATTAGGATTAAACCCTAGTTCTGTCCATCTTGAAGGAATTAAATTCCTGTAATTTTTTAGGAGAATTGAATTCTCATATAGGGTTAAACCCTAGTTTCATCTTGAAGGAATTAAATTCCTGTGAGTTTGGGAGAACTAAATTCTCATATTGGGTTAAACCCTAGTTTTGTTTTGGGAGAATTAAATTCTCTAAACTCAATTCCCTCTCTAAGTTTTGGATCTGCATGGCAGGATCTCAACCCGATGAGAATTAAATTCTTAACTTATGGGGAGATGTGCTCTCTGCAGATCTTCAACCAGAAGAAAAACTAAGTTCTTTTGTGCAGAAGAGTTAAACTCTTAGATTTAAGAATTAAATTCTCTGTTTGAAGTTTTGATCCCCTTTCTTTTCTCACCTAGGGTTTTCTTTGTTGAATTAAATTCTTCTTTCATTTCTCTCTGAAATTTCAAGATTCCAAAACTCTATATCCTTTTTCTCTCTTCTCTTGACTCCTATTTATAGGAGAAGGAAAAGAATCAATTTGTTTAGTAAATCTTTCATTGAAAGATTTTATTTGTTTTCATAATTAATATGATCCTTTAGATCATTCAGTGAATTTTATTCACCGTTGGATTTTAAATCCAAAGATATTCTGTTTGTTATTCTTGGTGAAATTTAGGGGAAATCTTTCCTTGTCTAAGATTATTAATAAATTGGTGATTTTTAATCACCCTTGGATTTTTAATCCAACGGTCCCCATAATCCTTTTCCATTTTGAAAAATTTAGAAGCTTTTAGAATTTAATTCTATTAAACTGTAAGGCTTTCGAAGCCAGTCACGTGCTGACACGTTACCCTTGGTCACGTGTGAGCACGTGACCCCCAATTGAGTCTTTTTCTCAGCGTTTATTTATGCTTCAGTTTTAACCATCACGTGTCAACACGTGACCATCGGTCACGTGTGAGCACGTGATACCTCATTGAGGTATTTCCTTCAGCCATTTGTTTTTATTTCTGTTTTAACTATCATGTGTCAACACGTGACCATTGGTCACGTGTGAGCACGTGACCCCCAATTGGGTCATTTTCAGCCGTTTGTTTTTATTTCTGTTTTAACTATCACGTGTCAATACGTGACCATTGATCACGTGTGAGCACATGATACCTCATTGAGGTAATTCCTGATTTTTAATCAGGGAACAATGCATAGCATATTTGCTCATAAATTTTGATCCCGGATGAATTATGAAGCCCATAATATATCAAATCAAAGGATTTTTTGAGGTGCTTTCGATACCATCAGAATTTAACAGTTCCTCTTTCGGGAGTTTATCAAAATACAGGCCGGAAGATAATGGTTCGCATTTTCTTAAGCGTATCGCTGCCATTTGATACCTTAGACTCTTTTACGCAGAAATTTTTTGGCGGGAACATCACTGTCACCAAAGGCAAATGAAATCACTGTTCACTTGTTTAACATGCTATAATAAACATTAACTAAAGAAATTATATTATAACTAGATATATAAATAAATATAATTAGATCGAAATCTATACTTGAATTTTGTGAAGCTAACCATTGTGCCGTTTTACTTGAGTAGAGCCTGACTAGGGATTATTACCGTGTTAGTAACACGTATAAGTTAAATGGTTAACATCTAATTTAATTTGTTAGAGGAAACATTAGTTTCGATGGACGACTGAATGTTTATCTTAGGCGTTCAACGTGAATCTTATGCGAAAACAAAATCTAAAATGGCGGAAATCATGATATTTAGACCCTAATACTGTTAACAAAAATTTTGTAGAAAATTGGTAGCAAATCGATATCATTTTCACATATAAAATGACGCCTAGCTTCTATACCGAAACTCGCATTTTACCGAACACTTGACACCGTTAAATTCATAATTAATTTCAGGAAAATCCAATCGATGAGTGCTTGGGTTCGTTGCAAATTGTACTGCATAGTCTCTAACATGATATATAGTTTTACTGTTAAATATATCCTATGGACATCGAAAATAAAGAACTTACCTGACCTTGGACTGCAGTCAAGAGCAGGAATTCACCCCTTAAACATGCCTTTACTTGCCTGAAACCTTACTGTTTAATTGCGATATATTGGATATGTATGCCCTAGAGGCCATTATTGTATAGTACTGTTAGTGTATATGCCCTAGAGGCCATTACTGTATCATACTAGTTTGTATATTACTTAATGGAAGCTTGGGATATTCACCTTGTATAAACAATCTTGCTCAATATAGTAGTATGCTACTTGGTTTGTTTCTACTTCAATGTGTACTTGTGTTTATTTCAGTATATCACTTATACGCATTAGTGGAGCCCTTAGGATCTTTGCTTGATTATCAGCGTTGTGATGGCAATCACACTAGTGGGGGCTGGGTAATCTATAAGCACATCCTTATACAGGTCCCTAGTCGTAGGACTATCGAGACAGGGCATCGATACTCCGGAGTAGACTAGCGTATGCGCTTCTCATCCCAGTATGGGAGATGGTCTGTCCCACAGCCATCAGTACGTCGTTCTGGAGATAGTATACGGGTGCTCGTTGGGTTACGAGTACACTGGACAGGACTCGTCGGGAACTGACAGGTTGGTATTATACCTATCGTCAGTTATCAGTTCCCAGGTGACATGAGTACAGCTTAGTCCGCTGACTTGACACTGGCACTTCGCCTCGAGTGTGTTCCCACTGCACTTTGATCACTACCCTACCACGGCTCAAAGGAGTCGTGCAAACAGGTGGTGGTTGGGTGCAGTCCCGAAGCACTTGGAGGCAGTGACAGTTAGACAGGATTCGTCTCTCCCGGTATTGGGGGTTGACATCGCGCTGTGTCTAGGAGAGCCATTACACGAGTAGTCCCTGGCCAGGGCAAGCGAGATATACTGGTAGGTTTCCAGTGTTATCTCAGGGTGTTTTGGGCTTCACTCCGACACGACTTGTACCGCTATTGGGGGACTGACGTTTTACCGCCCCCTAGGCCCGACATGCGATGTATCAGACGAACAGACCGGACTGTGCGGAGAATGTCACATTCAGACTCAGTAGGAGTTCAGATGGGGTTTTCACCCCGTCAGCCTTCTTGTCGACATCTACCTGGGGACCGTTACGCACAGCTAGTGCCGCTTGCGGTCTGTGGTTAAACCCACTGCCAGCGTATTCTCGAGTCTTTAGAGTCCCACACAGAGGGTATTCGCCTCTGGGCAAAACAGAGTAGAGGTCGCATGGTTTTGCGACAGGGTTCGTTCTCATCCGCGCACTTGTGCACGTTTGGAGTCCGGACGGATATTACCGGCTGGCTCTGGTTTGAGTCAGATACTGGTATATGTTTTTGGGGTTGCTTTTATCTCTCAGTATTCATGTTCCTCGGAACAAGGATGCAGGTGTGTATGCACGGTTTTTTTTTTGAGGAAGAGGAAGAGGGCTTTCATTAGGGTTTCGGAACGGGTGCGTATGCACAGTTGACAGTCGTCTTTTTCCAAACCCTAATGGATTTATGTTATATCAATTAATAATATATAATAAAATAAAATTGTGTCATGGTTGGTTTTTTTGTTGACTTGTTGACCATGGTTGATTTGTTGACCATGGTTGAAGTTTTGACCATCATCATTACAAAAGAAAGATGCTCTTTGATTCTAGCAAATTCATTTAATGTTTGAAATGATAATGGTCATTCTTAAACTTTCCATCAACCTTTTCATTTTCATTATTATTATTTTTTTTGATAATTCTTTTGCTTTATGATATGGTTGCAAAAGAAAATGAGCTCATTCTATCATAACAACTCTCTCTCCTCACTTCATCTTCTTCTTCCTCTAGCAAAAGAGAACCCTTCTCATGTGTTGAGAATCCTTCTCTTTAAAAAGAAAAGCAACCCCTAGTCACTCTCTACTCATTCTAGGCTCAAGGTTTAGCAAGCCGGAAACCCTAGTTCACTCAAAGATCGAGGAAGAGCCCAAAGGTCGAACCTTCGAGGTGGATCCATCTTCGACGGAAGAAGGCGACAAGAAGAGAACCATCAACCTCTACAAAAGTTTGAAGAAGAAGGAGTTCAAGTTTAGGTATAACCATCTTCATCCGAGTAGCTATATCTCTTTAGCAAGTATGCTAGTTTTAGTTTAGACACGATCCCGACATTGTTTTAGTCCATGTTGCCTCTTGCGATAAAAATTTGTTTTTTATACCGTTTCCGCCTCCTCGTAAGCACAGGGGGTCGCAATATGGACTTACATTGGTATCAGAGCCTAACTAAACTTAAACTAGCTTGGTAGTGAAGTGTAACGAAGTTCGGAACCGAAAAAATCACAAAACCGGAAAAACAAAACCCTAAGTTTCTGTTGAATTTTTTTCTGCTCTAAATGAAAAACTTTATACTTGTAAATTCGGCTCAGGGTTTTGTGTGAACACCCAAGAAAAACGTTGCCCTAATTCATTCAAACTGCCGCGCTTCCGCCGCACGAGGTAGGTATGTGCCGCGGAAGCGCCGCCGTTTGTCGTCTTCTGTGCATCGTTTTTCGTGCAGTGTTCTTCTGTGTTGGTTTTGGGATTTTTAAAATATATTATATGTACCCAGATTTTCCAGAACATAAATTCACTTTTGGGGTCCTATAATTCCGTATTTTTTCCGAACTTCACTGCACTTTGACTATGATGGTTATATCTGTGATGTTTGCATGTATTGAACGTCGGCTAATCGCTATAGGTCGATTAGTCGGGGTTATACATGATCTGTGTTTGATATTGGATTGTGTATATGAATATGTTGGACTGTCGCGGGTGAATAGCCGGGGTGGATGTGAGATGAGCTTTTGTTTTTCTTTCATTCATTGTAAATGTAAATTGATGTAATAATATTATTTGTTTGGCCGCACAACCGGGTCGGGGTTGTAGCCGTCATTGTATAATTCTTTTTACTGTTTTTGCTCCTAGGATAGACCCATGGAGGGGTGCACAAACTGCCGAGTACTTGGCGGGTAGTTTGCCGCACCCGTAGGGGTCTTGGGTGGGGTATTTGGCTATTGACCGCGACCGTGTAATCCGCTTTTCATTGCAGGCTCGAAAGGATTGCGGATTGCTAGTATATCCAATGTATTCATCTGTGATCTGTAATGTCTATCATTGCTTTCTATTTAGGCGTTGCTTATGTTTTACAGCCGCACTAGCCCAGCCCCCGCTCTGTCGTTAGTTAAGTAACCTAACGAGTGATGACGGGACCCCGTGGCGAATGCGAATGGCATAAGCGTACGTTATATTTTGGTTGTTTTCTGCAATGGTAGGATTAAATGATGGGACGCATTAAAAGAACTAATGCAAGATAATAAACCAAGTTTAAAGTCGATGAAACACTTTCGGAAAACCACTCGGTTCTTTTCAAAACTAACTTTTAAATGCGGAGCTTGAGCCACTCCTTCTAAAAGCTATCTCGTTCCATCGATTATATCAAGTTCACTACGTTCACGGTTTCGCCAAAACCATCCGTAGCCCTCCGTCGTTTCATATGAATATTCAACAGTATTCAAGCTGTGTTTGTTGGCCTTAGTCAAGGCACAGTGTTTGGTAGCTGCTGGGTATTCATATGTTGCATAGATAGAATGCGTTGGTTTGGGACAGTCGTATTGCCTTGTTGGCCATAGTCAAGGGTATATACGGGTGGGTTCAAATTAACCTGGATAACGACGGGAAGAACTTGACATGTGACTTATGATTTGTTGGCCTTAGTCAAGGTCATAAGAGCATGGGGCAAAAATCCACATCGGGAGTTTCATAAGTACTGAAACTTGCTAGATTTGCATACCATTTGGAGTGTGATGATTATGGTAGGATTCCTTCATTTTCGTCACGCGATGATATTTGGATCCCGATCCTACTGTGAGTATATGCTACTCCTCGGGAAATTTCTCACTAAACGATCAATGCTATAAACCTAGTAGGTGCCTAGAAAGGTGTTAGCGGGGCTACGCCCCTAGGGAAAAGAGATTCTTAAATTAAGGAACTTCGCGAAAGCGTTGGAAAACCTCCCTCGAAGTACCGACACTGGCCTGGCTGAACGGTTAAGCAAGTATTGTACGGTGGGATTGATCCCGGCTAATTCTTCCTTTATGGTTTGAGGAGGGATTCGAGAGACAGTGGGAGCCATCCTGTTTAGACAAATTAAAAACCATTCTAAACTTGCAAGAGCATCGTGCTAAGTGTTTCTTCTCTCCCCCTGCAGCGACCAAATCGAAATGACTGGACTTAAGTTACTTCTAGATAAAAACATACTGACAGGGCCAAACTACAAAGATTGGCTCAGGAATGTCAAATTGGCAATCGCTTACGACAAGCTGGGGTATCTTCTTACCACCAAAGCTCCCCCCGTCCCAGGTCCCACCTCCAGCGTCGCGGATAAGGAAATCCGTACGACTTGGGAGATTGACAGCGCGAAGGCCAGGTGCCTCGTACTTGCCTCGATGGACAACGACCATCAGAGGAGGCACGAGAATATGGATTTGGAATCCATATTTCTTCATACAAAAGAACTGTATGGAGAGCAGTCTCGTATCGCAAGATACGAAGTGTCGAAGAAGTTATTTTCGACAAATTTGGCCGTCGGATCATCGGTAGCGGACCACGTGCTTAAGATGATTGGCTACACTGAGGAGCTCGCGGAACTTGGGACCACGTTGGACAGTGAACTCTATACGGATATAATTCTCCAGTCCCTTCCATCCACTTACGCCCAGTTCATACTGAATTTCAACTTGCAAGAAAAGGAAGTTGAACTTTCAGAACTCCTCAACCTGCTGAGGAGCGCAGAGGGCACCTTACAGAAGGGTAGGGATACACCTGCTTTGTTTGTAGGAGGATCTTCTTCCTCTAGGTCCAAGGCGAAAGCCAAGGGAAAGAGGAAGAAAGCCCCCGCCAAACCAAGAGGCGGTGTTAGTAAAGTGGGTACGAAGGGAAAGGAAAAGGCAACAAAGATTGCGGGGAAGCTTATTGGAAAGGAAGAGTGCTTCTATTGTCATAAGAGTGGACACTGGAAGAAAGATTGCAGGGCTTGGAAAGCCAGGACACAGGAACTGAAGCAGGTTGCGGCTTCAACTTCAGGTGTGTATGTTATTGAAAACTGTCTTTCTATAAACTCTACTTCCTGGGTATTGGATACCGGATCAGGATCTCATATCTGTAATTCTTTGCAGGCGTTGAGAAACCGTAGGTTTTTGAAGGCAGGTGACATGACCCACAGAGTTGCGAACGGAGCTAGCATGGATGCTAAAGCCGTGGGGGACTATCACCTGGGAATGACAGATGGGCATGTTTTGGTTTTGCGTAATTGCTTTTTTGTACCCAACGCAACTTGTAATATCATTTCTGTATCTTTGGTTTCTAAAGAAGGTTATGAATTTGCGTTTGTAAGTAATGTTGTAAACATTCACCTTAATCAAGTTCTGATTGGGTCAGGTACACTGAGTAATGGTATATACGTATTAAACCAACCACAGATTTTCAATATCCAGAATACACACAAAAGAAAGTCTCCAGATATCAATCAGGCTTTCTTATGGCATTGTAGACTGGGTCACATCAATGAGACACGGTTGACTAAGTTACATAAAGAAGGATACTTGGATCCGTTCGAGTATCAGTCTTATGCCACTTGTGAATCTTGTCTCATGGGAAAGATGACAAAGACTCCGTTCACTGGACACGGAGAAAGAGCGAGCGAGCTCTTAGGACTCATACACAGTGACGTGTGTGGTCCAATGTCTACACATGCGAGAAGCGGTTATTCATACTTCATTACTTTCACAGATGATTTCTCTAGGTATGGACATGTCTTCTTAATGAAGCACAAATCCGAGGCCTTTGAGAAATTTCGGGATTACAAGAATGAAGTTGAAAAACAAACAGGCAAAAGTATCAAGATCCTAAGATCGGATCGAGGTGGTGAATACTTGAGTGCCGAGTTCCTGGACTATTTAAAAGAGAATGGTATTCTCTCTCAGCGTACTCCTCCATACACTCCGCAACATAACGGTGTATCAGAAAGGAGGAATCGAACCCTATTGGATATGGTTCGTTCCATGATGAGTAAGGCTGAGTTACCGCGATCTTTCTGGGGATATGCACTAGAAACAGCTGCACATCTCTTGAACCAAGTTCCTACTAAGACTGTGCCTACCACACCATATCAGATGTGGAGTGGGAAGAAACCCTGTCTTAAAGCCTTTAAGACATGGGGATGTCCGGCTTTTGTAAAAAAGCAGCATGCGGACAAGCTCGAGGCACGCTCAGTACAGTGCAAGTTTGTGGGATACCCAAAGAACTCTAAGGGGTATCTATTCTATTACGCAGAGGAGCAAAAAGTCCTTGTTTCTCGTCATGCCCACTTCTTGGAAACTGAGTTTTTGGAAAATCAGATAAGTGGGAGCGCAGTAGAACTGGATGAAATTCCAGAACCTCAGACTATTACTGAAAGCTTAGTGGAACCAGAGAGTTCAAAAGAACAGGACATTCCTATGCCGCTCCGTAGGAGTAGTAGGCAGTCTCATCCGCCCGAGAGATACTGCGGTTTTCTCATAGACGGGGATAGAGAGGATTGCATCATAGATTATGATGAGCCTACTAGCTTCCAGCAGGCCATTCAGAGCGTTGACTCGGTAAAATGGCTGGATGCAATGCGGACCGAAATGGAGTCCATGTACACCAATAAAGTATGGACGTTGGACATTGCTCCAGACGGGGTAAAACCCGTAGGATGCAAGTGGATCTTCAAAAGGAAGATTGGTGTAGATGGACAGGTTGAGACCTATAAAGCTAGACTTGTAGCAAAAGGTTTCCGTCAAAGACCTGGCTTGGACTATGACGAAACCTTTTCTCCAGTAGCTATGCTGAAATCCATTCGGATCCTTCTTGCCATTGCTGCCTTCCATGATTATGAGATTTGGCAGATGGACGTAAAAACCGCTTTTCTAAATGGAAATTTAGAGGAGTGTGTCTATATGGATCAGCCAGAGGGTTTCATTCAGAGTGGGAGCAGCGGAAAGGTGTGCAAGTTGCTTAAGTCCATTTATGGACTAAAGCAGGCATCGCGGAGTTGGAACATCTTTTTTGATGAGACGGTCAAGGAATTTGACTTTATCAAAAATCCAGATGAACCATGCATCTATAGTAGATTTGTAGCGAGAACTGTAGTATTCCTTGTTTTATACGTGGATGACATTCTCTTAATAGGAAATGACATTCCTATGCTACAATCTGTCAAGGGTTTCTTGTCACACAGGTTCTCCATGAAAGACCTGGGTGATGCCTCTTACATCCTGGGGATCCGGATCCATCATGATAGATCCAAGAGGATATTAGGACTTTCACAGTCCAGGTACATCGACACCGTACTGAAAAGATTCAGTATGGAAGATTCCAAGCGCGGTAACCTACCGGCTTGTCACGGGATCACCCTCTCTAAAGAGATGTCTCCCAAGACTGATTTGGAGAGGGATCGCATGTCTATTATACCCTACGCTTCTGCGGTAGGCTCTATAATGTATGCGATGTTGTGTACCAGACCGGATGTAGCTTATGCACTGAGTGTAGTAAGCCGGTATCAGTCAAACCCTGGGGAGAAACATTGGATAGCAGTAAAGAACATTCTCAAGTACCTGAGGAGGACTAAGGAGATGTTCTTGGTGTATGGCGGAAAAGACCTCCAGATCGAGGCCTTTGCTGACTCCAGCTTCCAGAGTGACAAGGATGATTCCAAGTCCATGTCGGGTTTTGTCTTTACCCTCAATGGAGGGGCGGTGTGTTGGAAGAGTTCCAAACAGGAAACCGTTGCAGACTCGACTATGGAAGCGGAATACATCGCTGCATCTGATGCCGCAAAAGAGGCTGTCTGGATAAGGAAGTTCTTAAAAGAACTTCAGGTGGTTCCGTCCATTGTTGACCCAGTACCTCTGTATTGCGACAACAACGGGGCTATAGCTTTAGCAAAGGAACCCAGGTCCCATCAGAGATCCAGGCACATCTTGAGGCGGTATCACCTGATCAGGGAGATCGTGGATCGCAAGGAGATCGAGGTTCGGAGGGTTGCTTCAGAAGAAAACACTGCAGATCCATTCACCAAGGCCCTACCACAGACTCAGTTCGAGCGGCTGATCGAGATGATAGGTCTTCGATACGCCAGTACATGGCCTTAGTGCAAGTGGGAGATTGTTAGTGTATATGCCCTAGAGGCCATTACTGTATCATACTAGTTTGTATATTACTTAATGGAAGCTTGGGATATTCACCTTGTATAAACAATCTTGCTCAATATAGTAGTATGCTACTTGGTTTGTTTCTACTTCAATGTGTACTTGTGTTTATTTCAGTATATCACTTATACGCATTAGTGGAGCCCTTAGGATCTTTGCTTGATTACCAGCGTTGTGATGGCAGTCACACTAGTGGGGGCTGGGTAATCTATAAGCACATCCTTATACAGGTCCCTAGTCGTAGGACTATCGAGACAGGGCATCGATACTCCGGAGTAGACTAGCGTATGCGCTTCTCATCCCAGTATGGGAGATGGTCTGTCCCACAGCCATCAGTACGTCGTACTGGAGATAGTATACGGGTGCTCGTTGGGTTACGAGTACACTGGACAGGACTCGTCGGGAACTGACAGGTTGGTATTATACCTATCGTCAGTTATCAGTTCCCAGGTGACATGAGTACAGCTTAGTCCGCTGACTTGACACTGGCACTTCGCCTCGAGTGTGTTCCCACTGCACTTTGATCACTACTCTACCACGGCTCAAAGGAGTCGTGCAAACAGGTGGTGGTTGGGTGCAGTCCCGAAGCACTTGGAGGCAGTGACAGTTAGACAGGATTCGTCTCTCCCGGTATTGGGGGTTGACATCGCGCTGTGTCTAGGAGAGCCATTACACGAGTAGTCCCTGGCCAGGGCAAGCGAGATATACTGGTAGGTTTCCAGTGTTATCTCAGGGTGTTTTGGGCTTCACTCCGACACGACTTGTACCGCTATTGGGGGACTGACGTTTTACCGCCCCCTAGGCCCGACATGCGATGTATCAGACGAACAGACCGGACTGTGCGGAGAATGTCACATTCAGACTCAGTAGGAGTTCAGATGGGGTTTTCACCCCGTCAGCCTTCTTGTCGACATCTACCTGGGGACCGTTTCGCACAGCTAGTGCCGCTTGCGGTCTGTGGTTAAACCCACTGCCAGCGTATTCTCGAGTCTTTAGAGTCCCACACAGAGGGTATTCGCCTCTGGGCAAAACAGAGTAGAGGTCGCATGGTTTTGCGACAGGGTTCGTTCTCATCCGCGCACTTGTGCACGTTTGGAGTCCGGACGGATATTACCGGCTGGCTCTAATTTGAGTCAGATACTGGTATATGTTTTTGGGGTTGCTTTTATCTCTTAGTATTCATGTTCCTCGGAACAAGGATGCAGGTGTGTATGCACGGTTTTTTTTTTGAGGAAGAGGAAGAGGGCTTTCATTAGGGTTTCGGAACGGGTGCGTATGCACAGTTGACAGTCGTCTTTTTCCAAACCCTAATGGATTTATGTTATATCAATTAATAATATATAATAAAATGAAATTGTGTCATGGTTGGTTTTTTTGTTGACTTGTTGACCATGGTTGACTTGTTGACCATGGTTGAAGTTTTGACCATCATCATTACAAAAGAAAGATGCTCTTTGATTCTAGCAAATTCATTTAATGTTTGAAATGATAATGGTCATTCTTAAACTTTCCATCAACCTTTTCATTTTCATTATTATTATTTTTTTTGATAATTCTTTTGCTTTATGTTATGGTTGCAAAAGAAAATGAGCTCATTCTATCATAACAACTCTCTCTCCTCACTTCATCTTCTTCTTCCTCTAGCAAAAGAGAACCCTTCTCATGTGTTGAGAATCCTTCTCTTTAAAAAGAAAAGCAACCCCTAGTCACTCTCTACTCATTCTAGGCTCAAGGTTTAGCAAGCCGGAAACCCTAGTTCACTCAAAGATCGAGGAAGAGCCCAAAGGTCGAACCTTCGAGGTGGATCCATCTTCGACGGAAGAAGGCGACAAGAAGAGAACCATCAACCTCTACAAAAGTTTGTAGAAGAAGGAGTTCAAGTTTAGGTATAACCATCTTCATCCGAGTAGCTATATCTCTTTAGCAAGTATGCTAGTTTTAGTTTAGACACGATCCCGACATTGTTTTAGTCCATGTTGCCTCTTGCGATAAAAATTTGTTTTTTATACCGTTTCCGCCTCCTCGTAAGCACCGGGGGTCGCAATATGGACTTACAAGTACTAGTTTGTATAATACATTTTGGAGGCTTGGGATATATATACGGGTTTACGACAGTCTTGCTCAATATAGTAGTATGCTACTTGGTTTGTTTCTATCTTAATATGTGTATATGTTTCTTTTAACATATCGCTAACAAACATATTGATAGAGCCCCTAGGATCTTTGCTTGACTACCGGCGTTGTGATGGCGATCACACTAGTGGGGGCTGGGTAGTCTATAAGCACATCCTTATTTTGGTCCCTAGTCGTAGGATTATCGAGACAGGGCATCGATACTCCAGAGTAGACTGGTGCATATGCATCTCGTCCCAGCATGGAAGATAGTCTGTCCCACAGCCATCAGTACGTCGTACTGGAGGTAGTATCCAGGTGCTCGTTAAGTTACGAATACACTGGACATGACTCATCGGGAACTGTTGGTTGGTATTATACCTATCGTCAGTTAACAGTTCCCAAGTGACATGAGTACAGCTTAGACCGTTGACTTGACGCGGTCACTTCTCCTCGAGTGTGTTCCTACTGTTCTTAGATTACTACCCTACCACGGCTCTATTGAGTCGTGCAAACAAGTAGTAGTTGGATGCAGTCCCGAAGCACTTGGAGGCAGTGACGGTTAGACAGGATTCATCTCTCCCGGTATTGGGAGTTGATATCGCGCTGTGTCTAGGAGAGCCATTACACATAGTCGTCCCTGGCCAGGGCAAGCGAGAATTTCCGGTAGTGTTTCCAGTAGTTTCTCAGGGTGTTCTGGGCTACACTCCGACACGACTTGTACCGCTATTAGGGGACTGACGTTTACCGCCCCCTAGGTCCTCCATGCGATACTCTTAGACGAACAGACCGGACTGTACGGAGATTGTCACATTCAGGCTCAGTAGGAGTTCGGATGGGTTCACCTCATCGGTCTTCTTATTGGCATCTACCTGGGGACCGTTATGTACAGCTAGTACCGCTTGCGGCCTGTGGTTAAACCCACTGCTAGCGTAGTGTCGAGTCTTTAGAGTCCCACACAGAGGGTTATTCGCCTTTGAGCAAAACAGAGTAGATGTCGCATGGTTTTGCGACGGGGTTCGTTTACATCCGCGCACTTATGCACGTTTGGTGTCCGGGCAGTTATTACTAGCGGGCTTTGGTTTAAACCAGATCCCAGTATTTGTTTTGGGATTGGTTTTGTCTCATTGTATTTGTGTTCCTCGGAACACGGATGCTGGTGTGTAGGCACAGTTGACAGAGGCAGAGGATTCTCATTAGGGTTGTTGACCGTTGACTTTTTCCAAAGCCTAATGAGAATGAGAAATATGATTAATGATATTAATTAAAGATAATTGTACCATGGTTAGATTGACCATTTGACTTATGTTGACCTTTTGACTTTGGTTAACCGGTTGTCCTTTGTTGACATTTTGACCATCATCATTTCATATGAAAGATGCTTCTTGATTTTTGCAAATTTCATTTAATGTGAAATGATCATGGTCATTCCAAACTAACCATCACAATTTCTTTTAATTATTATTATTATTTCATAATTATCTCATATGAGAGTATGGTTGTAAAAAGATCCTCATTCTCTCTTGCTCTTTCTCTCTCATATGTTTGAGCTCTCCCTCTTCCTCTCAAAGCTCTCATCTCTCATGTGTTGAGAACCATGAGCTTGTGAGATAAACCATCAAGACTTCACTCTACTCATTCTAGGGTTCTAGGTTTAGCAAGCCAAGCACTCTAGTTATCTCTTGGTTGAGGTAGGAGCTCAAGGTAGAGGCCTTCGGGTGGATCTTTCTTCTGCAAAGAGAAGACGACGAGGAGGAGCCGTCTACACCACTCCAAGGAGCAAGCAAGGAGGAGGACCACTACAAGAAGAGAAGGAGTTCAAGACCTAGATATAACCTTCTAACCAAGTAGCTAAACTTGTAGTTAGTTTGTTAGTTTTTGTTTAGCAAAGATCCTTCATGGTTGGTCCATGTTACCTTGTGAGAAAATTTTGATTTTTACCTATTCCGCCTCCCTGAAATAACCGGGGTGGGTAACGTGGACCTAACAGTGGTATCAGAGCCTAGCTAAATAAAAACTAACTGTTAGCCAAGTGTTTAGAACTTCGATCCGGAAAAAATCCCGAAAACACACCAAAATATTGTATTTTCTGTCGAATTTCAAAACTGGCCTAAAAATACTTCCATAGACATGAAAAATACAAGCAGGGATTTTTGAGAAATCTGTAGAATTTTGGCGCCTGAACCGCTCATTGGACCGCGGATCCGCGGCCGAGTTAACTTGGCGGCGCACCAAAATTCTTCTGGGGTTCTCTATGTTGGTTTTGTGTATTCTGGGAATTTTTGTTTCTGCCCAGATTTGTCTGAGTACTGGATTTTACTTGGGGTAGATTCAAATACAGTTATTGATCGAAATTCTATAAATTTTAGCTAAATGGTTATATCTGTAATGTGATATTTGTACTGAACGTCGAAAAATCGCTATACGTCGATTAGTGGGGGTTGTACATATCTGTGATATGTGATATTGGATTGTGTATATGAACTTGTTGGATTGTCGCAGATGAATAGCCGGGGTTTGTGAGATGAGAGTTTATTTATCTTTCATTTGATGTAAATTGTAAATTGATGTAATATTATTTTTATGGCCGCACATCCGGGATGAGGTTGTAACCGCCATTGTATATTATTTCTTTTACTGTTTTTGCTTCTAGGATAGACCCAAGGTGGGGTGCACAAACTACCGGGTACTTTGAAGTGCTGAGTGGCCTACTCACGTTGTTGAGGGAGGCTGCTTCACTTCGGGTATTTGGCGGGTAGTTTGCCGCACCCGTAGGGGTCTAGGGTGGGGTTTGGCTATTCATCGCGACCGTGTAATCTGTCTTTCATTGCAGGCTCGAACGAAACGCGGATTCCTAGCATATCCAATGTGTTCATCTATGATCTGGAATGGCTATCATTGCATTTGATGAATGTATATATCTATATATGATATTTAGTAGGCGTTGCTTATGTTTTGCATCCGCGCCAGTCCAGCCCCCGCTCTGTCATTAGTTAAGTAACCTAACAAGTGATGACGGGGCCCCGTGGCGAATGCGGATGGCATAAGCGTACGTCATATTTTCGTTGTTTTCTGTAATGGTAGGATTAACTGATGGGACGCATTATATTAATGCAAAGAAAAACAAACCTAAAAGACATTATTGGAACAATTTTCAAAAAACTGTTATTGCAAGGACGTTCTCTTTTTTTTTGCACAGAGGTATTCGGTTATGAATACCCAGCACCTCATTCGACGAGGCAACGGCCGAGATCCCTTCATCAGGAGTGACCCCTTGGATAGAAGTTTGCGTCAGGATAATAACTTCACTATAGTCGATTATTCTTGCTTTGCATCGAGGTATTCAGTTTGGAATATCTTGCACCTCATTCGACGTGGAAAGAGCCGAGATCCCCTCACAGGGAGTGACCTCTTTAGCAAAAGTTTTCGTCACTATATTTTAAAAAGGTTAACAGGTTCCTTCAACGATATCAAGTTCATTACGTTAACGGGTTTTTCGCCAAAAATCCAGCCGTAGCCCTCCGTCATTTCCTACAAGTACTACTTAGTATTCGAGCTACGTATTTTGGCATTGTCAAGGCGTAGTGATCGATAGCTAAGTATTGCTTGTTTGCAGCTTTATTTTCAGATTATTTAGGACAGTCGCATAGCTATGTTGGCATTGTCAAGAGATATGCGGGTGGGTCTAAGTTAATCAAGATAATTACAGGCCGAACTTGACTAGCGGTCTATGATATATTGGCATTGTCAAGGCCATAAACCGTTAAGGGCAAAAACCACATCGGGGGTTTCAAACATACAGGAAACTTGCAGATTCAGCATACCTTCTGGAGTGTGGTGACTAGAGTGGATTCCATCTAGGTCATCGCATAATGATAGTTGGATCCCGATCCCACTGATGAGTTGGATTACTCTCGGGAGATTATTTCACTTAACAATCAATGCTATAAACCAAGTAGGTGTTTAGAACGGTGTTAGCGGGGCTACGCCTCTAGGGAAAAGAGGTTATATAATTAAGGAACTTCGCGAAAGTGTTGGAAAACCTCCCTCAAAGTACCAACACTAGCCTGGCTGAAAGGTTAAGCAAGTATTGTGATGTGCAATTAATCCTGACTAGTTCTTCTTTTAGGGTTTAAAGAAGAATTTGAGGAAACAGTGGGAGCCATCCTGGTTAGATAAATTAATAAACCAATATAATCTTGCAAGAGCGCATGCTGAGTGTTTCTTTTCTCTCTCTCCAGGTAGCAACCATTTCATGCCCTAATCAAGATAATAAAATGTATCGCTTGACCGATCCGAATTCTTATTCGGGGCTGGGGAACGTCGGTTCGGCTCTAACTTATGACAACAGTCATAAGTATGATCAAGGGAAAGAGGATTGTATGGATTCCAAGGATACCCAGTTGAAGAAGAAGCATAGTTTTGCATCTACTTCAGGTGTTCTTGTAATTGAGAACTGCTTTACGGTCAGCCCTACCTCCTGGATACTTGATACCTGATCAGGATCTCATATCTGTAATTTATTGCAGGGACTAAGAAAAAGTAGGAAAGTTGCACCTGGTGATATGTCGCTCAGGGTAGCGAACGGAGCACAAGTTAATACTGCAGCCGTCGGTGAATATCACCTAGTGTTGCCAAATGGCAAGACTATGATTTTGAACAATTGCTACTATGTACCTTCCATGGTTTGCAACATCATATCAGTTTCTTTACTCGATAAAGATGGATATAACTTTATTCTTGATAGAAATATCATGAACATTTACCTTCATAAGGTACTGGTTGCAGAAGGTACACTGTGTAATGGTATCTATGTTCTAAATCAGAATACAGTTTTCAATATACAAAACACACGCAAGAGGAAGAATTCAGATACGAATGAATCCTAGTTGTGGCATTGTAGACTTGGTCATATCGGAGAGAAAAGACTAACTAAGTTGTATAAAGATGGACTCTTGAATACGTTCGAATTTTCACCTTATGAAACTTGTCAGTCTTGTCTTAGAGGAAAGATGACCAAATCTCCGTTCACCGGACATGGAGAAAAAGCAACAGAGCTCTTGGGACTCATACACAGTGATGTATGTGGTCCAATGTCTATACATGCAAGGGGTAGGTTCTCTACTTCATCACATTCACTGACGATCTCTCTAGATTCGGATATGTGTATCTTATGAAACATAAATCTGAAACTTTTGAGAAATTCAAGGAATTCAGAAACGAAGTAGAGAACCAGACTGGTAAAAGTATCAAGATCCTCCGGTCTAATAGAGGAGGGGAGTACTTAAGCACGGAATTTCTGGATTACTTAAAAGAGAATGGAATTCTCTCTCAGCTTACTCCTCCGTACACACCACAGCACAACGGCGTATTGGAGCGTAGGAACCGTACCCTATTGGACATGGTTCGCTCCATGATGAGTAATACTGAGTTACCTCTTTCATTCTGGGGACTTGCGCTAGAAACAGCAGCATACTTACTAAATCAGGTTCCGTCTAAATCTGTGCCTAAGACTCCATATGAAATGTGGAGTGGTAAAAGACCGTATCTTGAACGTATTAAGATATGGGGTTGTCCGGCCTATGTAAAGGTACAAAATCTGGACAAGCTTAAAGCACGATCAGTTTTGTGCAAGTTTGTGGGATGTTTCGCCCAATCAGAGCAAAGCTCTGTTGAAATTCAAAATTCAAAATTCAAAATTTTGAAGCAACGCTTCAAATCTCGGGCGCAATGCGCCACATGTCAAGCGTTGATACGTCAGCGCAGCGCCCAAGAAGGCGCGCTCAATCAGAGCAAAGCTCTATTTTTATGAAGCAACGCTTCAGCTGCGCAAGCACTGCGCTGCGCGACACGTGTCAGCGCAGTTGCGCTGCGCACTGCGCTGCGCGACACGTGTCAGCACAGTTGCGCTAGCGCAGTTACGCTGCGCAGTGCGCTGCGCGACATGTGTCACGCGCTGGGGCATCTGCGCCAAACAGAATTAAATTTCTAAGAAATCTTTTCTGTTCTTGTTAAAACAAGAAGATTTTCTTCTGCAAAGCAGAAGCCCTTGGATCAAAGATCCAACGGTGGGGAAAATTCCCCAAATCACCCAGAGAAGGATCTCTTTAACAAATTTAACTAATTTATGGGCACTATAAGAAGGACCCTAGGCCTCAATCAAAAAAAAAAGAAATTTTCTTGAAAAAAAGTCAAGAGCTTCAAACAGAGAGAACTCTGAGAAAATTCCAAGAAAAAAGGTAAAGAACCTTCATGAAATAGAAGAAATTTCTTTTAATAGATCATTAATCTAAAAACAAGATCAATGATCTTTACATAAAAAAAATATAGTGCTTTGCACTTTTATGAACCTCTGGTTCTTGAAACAAAACAGAAAAATTTATTTTTTCTTTGATCTGATTTAGATCAAGAAATTAAATAGTGCTTTGCACTTCTTGAATCTAAAAGATTCTTAGTGCTCTGCACTTACAAACTGCGCTGTTGCGCTCCTAAGAGAACACCACGTGTCAGCCAGAGAACCACTTGCGCCATACGCTCTTGAAATAGAGCTTTGCTCTCTGGAATTGGCGCAATTCACCAGAGCGCGCCACGTGTCAACAGCGCAGCGCACTGCGCTATTGCGCTTGCGCTCACCAGAGCGCGCCACGTATCAACAGCGCAGCGCACTAGCGCAGCGCACTAGCGCAGCGCACTGCGCTATTGCGCTTGCGCTCACCAGAGCGTGACACGTGTCACTCCCATATGAGTTTGCGCTCAGTTCTTAGCGCAAAGCGCCTGACAAGCCACGTAGGGCACTGTCAGAATATTTAATGCTCTGCATTATTAAAGAAAAGGGACAAAACCCAATTAAAAGACCTAACAGGCCAAAGTAAATTGCAAAGCAATAAAAGGGCAGAGCCCAAATGAAATTGATGCTCTGCATCATTTATAAAGGGCAGAGCCCAAAACAAAATTGATGCTCTGCATCCTTTCTGGGCAAGGCCCAAATAAAAATAAAAATAAATGCAATGCAAAAACAAATAAAATGTTGGACATTTTCAACTGGACTTAGCCCGATCGTGGCCATAAGTCCTTAAATTAAATTGACTGAGCAAAATGGCTCTCCTAAATCAATCTACATCCGGTTCGAGGGTACATCTCCGAACTCCTTTGACATCCATCGTTGTAATTCCTTAACGACGTCAAAGAGGTGATGGGTCCCAATGACCATACATCAATATGGACCGAAACGTCCCTAAACTAATGTTGGACCGAAACGTCCCTAAACTAATGGCGGACCACCACGTCCCTAAACTGGAACATGGACCGGAACGTCCTTAAACTGGCGATGGACCACTACGTCCTTAAACTGGCGATGGACCGAAACGTCCTTAAACTAATATCGGACCGAGACGTCCTTAAACTAATATTGGACCGGAACGTCCCTAAACTAATATCGGACCGGAACGTCCCTAAACTAATATCGGACCGAAACGTCCCTAAACTAAGGGTGGACCACCACGTCCCTAAACTGGAACATGGACCACTACGTCTTTAAACTGGAACAATAGAGTTCCCAAATGCTCTTTTGCTGGATCTAAACGGTCCCGTTTAAGTTGATCTTAGCCCCAAATACGGCGAACGTATCCTTAAACATTTAAATGGATTATAAAACCCTAAATCGACTTTGGTTCAAGGGTACATCTCTGAACTCCTCTGACATCTGCCGTTGTAATCCTTCAACGACGTTAGAGAGGTGACGAGTCCCGATGACCAGATATTAAATGGATTATCACGTTAAGTTGATCTTAGTCTCAAACAGGACTATTGTATCCTTAACGAACGTTTAAGTTGATCTTAGCCGTAACGCGACTAATGCATCCTTAAACTAAAAAACACCAAATCCAAATCTAAGTAAACACGGATTTGGACTAGTCCACGTCCTACGGGCGACGACATTATTCAGTCTCCATATACAATCCACGGGCAACCACAAACAAAACAAACACACACGACACGAAGTGAAATTCTGGAGAAGGAGAAAGTGGCTACCGCGATGCGGTAGCGTAATTAACTGCAGGGGCTTGCGCCTGCAGGGAAGAGCGTCCCCACAATCAAAAACCCCTCTAGCGAGGGGGAATCTGACGAAGTCTGCTACATCGGCCGCATCCGTCTAAACCTCCGATACACGGTGTCATAAATCAACTTGGCATTTTCGGAGAGGTGGACGGATAGCACCAATTAGCATCTGCCCCGAATCTCAGCGTCAGGACATCACAGTCTTGTGCGCCGTCTTTCGGAGGGGAACACCTACGCCTCGAGACAGTTGAAGACCCATAAGAAGAATTACCCAACTCATGATTTGGAGCTAGCAGCTGTGATTTTCGCTTTGAAGATTTGGAGACACTACATATTGGGCGAAAGGGTCGAAGTATTCACCGATCACAAAAGCTTAAAGTATGTGTTCACGCAAAAAAAACTTAACATGAGACAGCGTAGATGGTTGGAGCTGATGGCTGACTATGATCTTGATCTTAAGTACCATCCGGGGAAAGTTAATATAGTGCCGGATGCGCTTAGTCAGTTGCCAGCAATTCGGATGTTGACTGCACAGAAGGAGCTTATCGAAGACTTTTGGAGATTCGAATTGGAGATCGTGTTACCGCATTCTTCGGGACAGTTAATGCAGCTGCAAGTACAGTCGTCGTTGATCGAGAATATTAAAGCAGCGCAATCGCAGGACCCAAGATTGCAGAAGTTTTGAGAACAGGTTGAAGCGGGACTTCGAACGGACTTGTTGATTCATGAAGATGGTTCGTTGCGATATGGTAGCCATTTGTGTGTGCCAAATGGAGATATTCGCGAAGAAGTTATGAAGGAGGCACACAGTTCCGCGTATTACGTGCATCCAGGAGGCATGAAGATGTACCGTGATGTTCGACAGCATTTCTGGTAGGAAGGCATGAAACGAGAGATTGCTCGCTTTGTAGCAAAGTGCTTGGTGTGCCAGCAAGTTAAGGCTGAACATCAAAGGGTTGCTGGTTTATTGCAACCACTTCTGATTCCTCAATGGAAGTAGGAACATATAACTATGCATTTCGTGACGGCTTTACCGCGGAGCCTAAAGGGCAACAATGCAGTTTGGGTGATTGTTGATCGATTGGCCAAGGCAGCTCATTTCATACCATTTCGAGTTGGTCAATCAACGAAAGCATTGGCAGAACGGTACATGTAGGAGATTGTAAGATTGCATGGAGTACCTGTAAGCATCGTGTCCGACCGTGACACCCGTTTCTTATCACACTTCCGGAGGAGCTTACAGGAAAGTTTGGGGACTCGATTGAAGTTTAGCACAACTTATCATCCTCAGACAGATGGCCAGTCGGAGAGAACGATCCAAACTCTTGAAGACATGTTGAGAGCTTGCATGTTAGACTTCAAGGGTTCATAGGAGGATCATCTACACTTGGTGGAGTTTTCTTACAATAACAGCTTTCAGGCGACTATTCAGATGGCTCCATTCGAAGCGTTGTATGGCTACAAGTGTCGTTCCCCTATTTGTTAGGACGATGTTGGAGAGTGAAGATTGTTGGGACCGGATTTGATCATGCAAACAGTGGAGAAAGTTAATACTATCCGGAATTATATGAAAGCAGCACAAGATCGGCAGAAGAGTTGGGCCGATACATCGAGAAGACCTCTAGAGTTCGCTGTTGGTGATCTGGTATTCTTGAAGATATCACCGATTAGAGGAGTGATTCGTTTTGGGAGTCGAGGCAAGTTTAGTCCTCGATTCGTTGGGCCTTTTGAGATTTTGGAACGTATTGGAGAAGTGGCGTATCGATTGGCGTTACCGCAATTTTTGGCGAATGTTCATGACGTGTTTCATGTATCTCAACACTGTAAGTATGTTCGAGATGAAACACACGTGCTGGATCATTCAGAACTGACTGTACGAGAAGATTTGACCTTCGAGGAGCGACCGATGTCGATTGTTGATCGAAGAGAAAAGGTTCTTAAGAACAAGGTTATCCCTCTCGTACTTATTTCTTGGGGAAATCGCTCGCATAGAGAATCGACTTGGGAACAAGAAAACAAAATCCGACAGAATTTTCCACACCTATTCTTGTAGTTTTTTGATTGTTTATTCTTTCTTGTTCTTGGAATTTCGAGGACGAAATTCGTTTGTAGTTGGGTATAATGTAACAACCCAGTTCATTTATACCAGTTCCAGTTCTCATATTTCCTTAATTGTGGTATTTTCTTGATTTATCGTGTTTTGGATACGAATGGTATTTTACATTGCATTCGAGCTGACCCGCTTGCTTGAAACTTATTTGATTCATATTTATGAATTATCTTGACTTGTTACGTAGACATGTGCACTTTCATAAATACTGCATACTGGCATTTTATCTGACATTGCATCTTTTACCATATAACATTTTAAGTCACGTAAAATATTTTAAAAATACATAACATGGCCTGTATGATACCCCTAGCCCTGTGGTAGCATCCGCGCATCTTGTTCTCATCTCGTTCAGTGAAACGGACGTGTTTGGATGGCTGCGCGCACGTACGTGCATCCGTTCTTGGGGGTATGCATTTTCGTTATCTGAGCATTCATTTTGAATTTTGAAAGTCGCAAATATTTTTCGTATTTTAAAACTAAAATTTTAGACCCGACCCGAGCGCGTTTTGAAATGTTTTCGTATCCCGCCAAAATTCAAATTTAATTAATATAATATTCTCTTTTTAAATCGACAGTTAAATTTTTAACTTATAAAATATTTTCTAAGTAAAATCTTAACACCTTAAACAAACTCTCTCTCTCTTTCTCTTCCCTTCTCTAACGCTGGCCCCACTCCGTCTCTCTTTCTTCTCTCTTTTTTCTCTCTCCCCTCACCGAGCACTCTCTCTCTCTCCTTTCTCTCTCCTCTCGCACCCTTTCTCACACCTCTCGCGATCACTGTGCATTCTTCGAATGCGGTCACCGCCCAAGCGCATAGAGTCACCTCCCTTCACGAGACCCTCATTTTTATCTCTCCCTCAACGAACCCCATATTTTTCTCTCCGCCTTCGTTTAAAAACCCCCAAGCTCCTTCCTCGTCAACCCATCCTCACACCTCAAACCCTAACCCTAATCTCCTCAGCACCCTCAACCGAGCCTCCTCCTCCTCTCATACCCTTCATCTCTTCCTCCTCCACCTTCTCCCTTCAATCCCGAGCATCCCTGCACGCACCCTGCACCCAACTCAACTAAAGAAACCCAACTGCACCTCGCCGCCGACCACCTCTCATCGCCATCATCATCTCCGTCCTCTGTTCTCCCTTCTACGCCAAAACCCTGCACACCCGAGCCAGCCTACACACCCCGAACCCTAAACCACAGAACCCGAGCACCCTAGCCTCGCCGGAGCTCTGTCGACCTCGTTATCACCCTCACACCTTCTCTCTGAAACCACAGAACATCTACTAATCCAGTGAGCAATCCCTCTTCCTCTCTTCCTCTTTCTTTTCTTTTCTTTTCTTTCTTGATTCTTGATCTCTGTTTTTCGTAGTTCGTCAGAGCCGGGATCGACGCCGACGATCCAGACGACGTACCTTGACTTCGTGATCACCCTCGTGCGTTATTTGGACCCGTTCCGTGTACCGTGAGCGCGCCGCGACATTTCGCCGACGTGGGACGTACCGTACATATCCGTTTCATGTTCCGTTTAGACAAGTTTATCTTGCTACATGCTACATTACTTTATATACATCTATTTTAATAAATATAATACTGGTATTTCAAATTATGCACCCTATGTTTACTTTTACAGTTTTTCGACATCCGTCTGCATCCATACGTGTTACTTTACATCTAGTGTATGCAAACCTATCTCATTACATACTATATTACAATATACTGTACCCAATGGAATATTTACATCTCATATTGCTTAGTTGTACATCCCACATTACCCTTTTATAGTTTTACTGTTTTCAGGATACCCGTTTGCATCCATCTCATTTAAAATATATACAACTGCATTTATAGATCACATTAATTCATATTATTATTGTATTAACACCCTAATTAGTATCGGAACTATAAGTGTAACCCTAATCGATAATTGTGCATCCATATCATTGATTTTATATCAATTTGCATACCATGTCACATTATATCATTTTATTGTTATATTAGTACTCCATACTTGATTTTTTGCACCCACACTTATTACAGTTTGATCATGAGCACCCACTTGATACATGTATATTACTTGCCATGATCTGATACACCATTACTTGACCCGACTTGATACTTGTACACTACTTGACATGACCTGATATATTACTACTTGACTTGTTACCTGATCCTATTTCTAATGCCGACAATCCTGACATATTGTCCCGATGGACATATCCTATTGTCTGTATAGACAAACATGTTCCTGCTTGATCCTGTGTTGGCATTAGTCTCAGATTTATCAATACCTGACTTGAACACATAACTTGGGGGTATGGGGAAATCAATGATGAAACCTGACTTGTAACTCGATAGTTCGATGCTTTCACTAATCAGTCTTACGGGCTAGGCCAGCCCCGGGATGATGCTGTTGATATCATTCGTTTTTACATACTACCTTTTACTGCCTAGCGGCACGTCCCGGATTCAGCCCGAGATTCTTTGACCGTGGTCCCGGGCACGCACGGGATACTATTGAGTTATATCGATGATTTATTAAATTGATTTCAAGGACTTGAGAGTAGTTAACCCAGTAGACCAGTTTAGATTACTCACTGCACGTCACGTGTGCCTTTACCTTTCACTGCCCTTATTTATGTTACTGTTATACCTTATTTACCGTTCTACTTGTACCTGCATGTCTTGCTACTCCTTGATTTTATTATTGTTTGATATTATGACGCACTGACGTCTGGGTTTTGCATGGCCCAGATCCTTTACCTTTGCTGCAGGCCGAGCAGGAGCATTTCAGTGAACAAGCCGAGCAGTGAGGACCTGTTATTAGTTTAGTTTAGTTTCCTTTCAGTATTTTCATTCCTGATATGAGCCCGCATTATGGGACGTACATTCCAGTTTATTATTGTATTGGATCTTTTTGCTTCCGCATTATTTTATTTCATGACTCGTTTATTCTGGCTTATGGACATGTGTTAGGTAGTTTATTACTGTTCTTGATATCTCTACAGCCGTAATGTGACTGTGGAGGGATATTTTCTATCCACAGGTAGTATGGTTGGCTCTGTCACGTGCCCATCTTAGCGCACTCTGGGAAGCGGGACGTGACACACGGGCAGAGAGAGTTTCGGCTAAAGTTGCGGTCAGCACGAGCTCGTCACGGATGAGGACTGACCAGGGCGTGATTCCAGGGACACACGATTGTATAGATATATCATTTTATTGTGTTTTTTTCGCGCCATGAGCGTTTGATGGATCGCTTTTACAAATTTCTCGAACGTGCAGATCAGCACCAGAGGATTTGGGCCACTGCTAGAGGCCGGCCAGAATGTGATGACCGTCGATGCGCCGATTATTCTTGATGATTGAGACACTGTTCAGCGTGCGGACGAATGATTCAGTTGTTGCTGCGACTGACGAGATGTCGCCCATATGTTGAAGCTAACGCCGCACGAGTTGTACTTAGAGATATGATAGAAGATCGCTAGTCACCCAAGGAGGAATGACTAGGACATGTGATTCGTTGCCTACCCCGATACGAGGTCATCAGATTTATTGATTCCAGCTAGAGACGACTTCACACAGGTACGTTGAGAGTCGATAGAAGACGATCGAATGTCAGAAACCCATTTTTCCAAGTTTAAAGTATTCGGAGAAACATGCAAGTAATTCCATGGACCCTCTAGAAGAATGAAACCCTAACTCGATATAATGACCATGAGAACGCTTTGAAATCTTAGGGTTTGCAATAGTTTAGCGGTGCCATTAATGAGGCTTGGGTTTGCCCTTCTACGGCTGGTCCATAGGTACTGTGGCATGTACTAGAATACTATTAAATTGTACTCAAGATGTTGAGCTCTTGGGGGATTATGGAACTTTGACGAATCGATCAGAAAGTTCGTCGTCGTTCGGATATCATGTGATATGATACATTGCTTGGGAGACTCCAGATACAAGTATAGCCGTTGGAGCGCAGTCCATGCAGCCACGAAGAGACGAGTCCGAATCAGTCGACATTAGAGAAAAGTGGAGTAAGAGCTTCGTATGAGATCTTGAGATGACGTTCCAATCCACTGACATCAGAGATGTGATACGCATGCAGATGCGTTGTAATGGAAATATCTTCCAGAAGGAGTCGCGATGAGTATGCAGCCGTTCCGGAACAAGAAACATATTTAGTAAAGATGATAACTTCCGGGCAGTTCGGCAGAAACGAGATTTAGGAGAGACCTCGACAGAACCTTTCTGTAATACAATACGAGAAGACTTGGACCCAGGATCGGTCATATTGCGTACACCCAGTAGGCCAGAGTTCGGCATCGTCGACGAGACATGTTATGAGTGACCATGACAGTTGGCCAGAGATCTTTAAAGGATGTGCCAGAGCGGGACTGTTTCCGCCATCTTTGATTTCAGTATTTTGGGCGATTTATTGCATGATTGAGATTTTGTACACCACAGTTGCACTTGACTTCGATTTGATTTCATTCGAGATGTTGGTTTTGATTTCATGCCTATGGTATGCATGTGATTTGACTTATGCTTTCGGCATAGTTTTCATGCACTTTCAGTATTTTGATTCGATTTTGTGCATGCTAACGCACATGGTTGTGAGATTATATACCACGGTATACCTGATTTGGATTGGGATGTGTCGTTGTCACGACCCGAAATAGCCCGTGACTGGCACTTGAATTATATGAAGCCTATAGGACCCCATCTAATTCAAGTAAACCAAAAGCCCAGAAATCTAAAACCATTTAAGGGGTAAATAAGAAAACTAGTTTTTAAGAAGGAAAACATGTTTTAAAAAAAGGTTTTTAAATAAGTAAGCCGAATATGCATTTTTAAAATCTATATTCTTTTCTGAAAATTTCGGCAAAGTTTCCTTTGTAAATAATGGCCCCGAACGGGGTACAACATGAATAATATATATACAATGATAAAAGGCATCCCCAAGCGGGAGCTAGCTCTTCGTCAATCGACGGTCACAACAACACAAGCAGTATAATATACAATGCCAAATGGCGAGGATCAAAACTCAAAGGAAAACTCAAAATCAGCATGAAAACCATAATACTACAACGCGTGACTCTAAAGTCGAAATAATACATAACTGGTTTCTAAGTCTGAAATAATATACAAGTTTGGTTGATGGAATTACTAGAAACAACTGAATAAAATAAATATAAGGGTGGTCACGATGCGAGTGACCCCACCTACCAAAGCAATCATCCAGAAAGGAAGCAGTGTGCTAGAAAAGCCGCAATGGAACCTGTACGACAAAACCTGCAAGAACCGTGGCACAACAGGGGTGAGTTTCCAACTCATGAATAGAAAACATCACAGAGCAGAAATCGTATGTATGACATAATCCTAGGTCAATACAATCAATATATATATAAAGCTCAAATGAATAAGTTTAAAGCATGAAAAGGTGGCAATGTAACATCTATACATGAATGTAGTGCCAAGTGCTTGTGCCAGTGCCTCAGGTAATAACATATCCTAAGTATGAGGTATGATCAATGTCGACTATATTATGAAGTCTATGAAAAAGTGGATATCATTCAACTATGTAATCAATGTCATCAATATCAATATATGTATGTGGGAATCGTCCACGTGTCACCCAATGACAATAAGCATCATGCATGTAAACATCATAAACATATGCATAGAAGTATGAGGATGTAAATCAACAGGTGTCGCTTGCTACATATCAAAATCATGGAACCTGAGTGCCAAGCATCGACACTCGAAAACATCATGAAACCTGTGCCTATCATCGGCACGTAAATCCTCATATATCGGGCTCCGTCAGTCTGGATCGGCCCATATCATCTCTCGACTCCGGTCGGTATCCTCCGATATCCGCCGAGCACAAATACTATCATAGGTAGGTAGTAGTCCCTCTGCCAGGCTCACCGTCTATATACACAGCATCCCTTTCTTGCCCCGGGGTACCATACCGGGTCCACCATGTACCCGCAATCGGCCTCATCCGCCTCCTCAAATCGGGTTTCACATATCGCTCTCAGCACCGAGAAAACACATGGCGGACACACTGAAATATCATATCAAGGGTAACCGGGTTTTTAAAACAATTACATACTCTCTTTTGAAATATCCACGGTTCCCAAATCCAGAAATATCATGGAAACAACATATCTCAATGCGTATAATCAAAAGCATGATGTATGCGACATGTAAAAGAAATGTAAGCATATCAGTATATCATGCAATATGGAATAGTAATATGAACATATTGAGGGAAACCGCTCTTTTAAAATGAATCAGTTTTAAAGAGTATCTTGCGGTTCCAAAATCTCCAAATCCAGCGAGAATCATCTATGTATGTGCGAATATGTATGTATGCACGTATGGGTGTACAATAGGTATGTACACAAGTATGCCATGCAAGGGATAATATCCTGAATGCAACAGTACTACAGTGTAGTGACATGGCAATTATCGATGATGAAGTGTGTGAGCCGGCAAGCAGGTGTACGTGGAACATATGCATCATCGATAATGGTGCTGGTGTCCTAACAACATGGTTTTGATATAACAATAAACATATTTATCATGCAATGCGATGCAAACAGTAAGCATATGCAGCAAATGAATAATAAACACAACAGTGTAGAAGCTACATCAATGCATCCATATAATACTGTTTTGCCATTTGAAAGAAGATGAATCAGGGTTTTTAGTAAAATAAAGGCTACAATGTTTTTAAGAAAAGACGCGTCTTTTGAAAATATCCGTAGAATCCCTTGCCTGTCTTTAACATACTCCCGATTCGTCAGTTTTTGAAATAGGTATGACATCAACCTAGCCCGACATCTACTAGCAAAACTGCAGCTCTAACTAACAAGTCAATCAGGAGGGGTATGGAAACTACCTAAATCTGAGTCGATATATATATATATAAGTATAATAGTCGGTGATCCCGCTTCAAAGGTACCGCATACGATACAATATCATATGACGCCTCAAAGGTACCGCGTACGATACAATATCATATGACATCCTCGAGTCATGAGTGCGGATCTATCATCAAAATAAAGCTCGTTTGGTAAATCATCGTACGGCATCCCAAAAGCTGGGTACGGGTCAATATCACATTCATCTCATCAATTATCTGGTATCCTTATCGTCATATCTCATGATCTGGGGTACTGATCTAAGTCTAGTACAACTGATACCATCTATATAAATGCGTGTGTAAACACACGTCCAAGGGCCCGCTAAAATCACATGTCGTATCCCAAATACGAATCACAATATATCACCGATCTCATGGCACTATGCCCAATCTCATCGACTCATCTCCAAATATCATCCAAAATCCTCATCATCTAGGTATAACTATAACAAATAAGCATGTGTGTGCGTGTGGGTGTAAACCTATTCTAGGGTTCGCATCTAGGAAACTATACTAGTTTACATCTAAACCCAATTCTACCCATAGTACACCTAATCACATCTCCAATATCCATATCACACATAATGCTATCATATATATAAATATAGTATATATCTAGTATACTAAATACCGAACTGTGGGGGTGTTATACGCCATCCACCCGACTTCCCCCGTAGATATAATCTACTCACCTTGAATCCTGCGTGTTGGTGTCGATGTCGCCTTCATCTTCTTCATCGTCTCGAATCATCGTGGGGGTACCTACATATCACACGTATCGCATCGCATTAAAACCAAAACGACACATGAAAACCAAAACGACACGCTTAAAAGCTTATAGGTTAGAACCTATAGACTACGCTTTCAAAACCATCAAACTATCCTCGATATCGTCGTATAAACGCCAAGTAATCGAGGTAAAACGCAATTATACAAATCCAGAATTTAAAATACGCAAAACGAAAATACGAATTAAAACAGCAACTCAGGAAAAAGGCTCCAGATTCTACCATAGGTCAAATTGGACAATTTTGCATATGCCAGGGGTCTATTTTACTAGAGATAAAGCCCTGGAACAAAAACGAGTCACATCCTCCCTGGTCTGGCCGCAATTTGCGGCAAACTTTAAGAGCTAGGGGCTGGGGCTTTGGTGGTAGCTTTCTAGGTGCCTGTATGTATCACTGTCCATGCAAAATAATTTTCAGAGTCTCGGGGTGATAGCAGATTTCAATTAACCCTCACAGATTCCATAATTTTCCGATATCGGGTTTCTAAATCCGTATTCCGGGTTCTAGTTGTAAGTGCACGGCGGCGCCCCGGCCGTCAATCCGACGGCCAAATGCGGAAGCGGTGATAAACTTTAATTTTCTTGAACTGGCAAACCGCCGCGCACTAATACCCGGATCGAACCACTAACTAGTCCTAGCTATCAGTAAGAAAGGGAATAGAGATATACCGACGATCCAAGTCCTCCGGTCTTCTCGTCATGGTCCCGATCTCCTGCGGAAAAGCCCCGTCTCCTCCTCGTCGCCGGAAGTGCACCACATCGCCTACTTTGTTTACGGGCTCCCACCTCAATGCCGAGGCAACTCGGGCACGAAGCCGGCTACTCGACGTGCCCAAGATTCGTTGTAGAATTCGTAGAGAAGAAGTCTCATTTTGGGGTTTGGAGTTGTGCCATTTTGTGGAGGAAAAGAGAGCTTTTAGAGAGGTGGGAAAAATGTAGCATACTAAAGAATGAGAATCACAATTTTTTTTTCCCACCAAAAGAAAATGAATCCCATTCCCTCTAGGAATGGCCGGCCCCCCCCATCATGTGTGATTGGAGAGAGAGAGAGAACAAGGTCAAGGGGGTGGGTGGAACAATAATGAAAAGAGATGGTGAAAGAATCCAATGATCACAACCATAACCCACTCTCCAAAACAAGTAATCAACAACCATGATGGTTACTAAAAGTCAAGCCATCAAGAAGATATGAAGTCAAATGATGGGACAAGTATCATGACATGATAATATGCAAAGACCCCCTCCACAAATGCCTATTTGCAACAATGCAAATAAACCCTCCTCAACCAATCTTCGGCCAATGAACGGAACAATGGAAATCGGCCGAAACGGAAAGCAAACTGGCAACTCCAGAGAACTGGTCCCGTAATAAATTACAGGAAAACCCCGATACTGTGCATACACACCCGCATCTGTATTTCGACCGAAATACAAATGCAAAGAGACAAAATCTACGCTGTACTATACTAGGATCCGGCTTATACCAAAGCCGGCTAGTAATGTCCGTTTGATCCTGATCCGTGCAATACCGCACGTATCTGATCGAACTCTGCCATATAACCATACGGCCTATAGTACAAACTGTCCGATCCTGATCCGTGCAATACCGCACGTATCTGATCGGACCTTGCCATATCTCCATACGGCCTCTACAACCTTTCGCCCGAAAGCTGAGTAACAGAATGTGGGGGACTCTAAAGACTCATCAACACCTTGGTTGTGGATTTAACCACTAGCACGTTAGAGGTATAAGCCAATACATAACGGGCTACCAGGTATTGACCAAAAAGGGATGTCTGTGAGTGAACTCAGCCTGACAACCCTACTGAGCCTGTCAGTGACAATATCCGTGCAGTCCGGTCCGTTCGTCTATGAGTATCGCATGGCGGGCCTAGGGGGTTGGTAAAAGTCAGACCCCCAAAAGCGGTACAAGTCGTGTCGGAGTGTAGCCCAGAACACCCTGAGATACTACTGGAATACCTACCAGTAAATCTCCTTGCCTTGGCCAAGGACTTTGTGTAATGGCTCTGCTAGACACAGCACGACCTCACCCCCAATACCGGGAGAGACGAACCCCTGAAGATACGCTCACTGCCTCCATGTGGCTCGGGACTGTACCCAACTAAAACCTGTTTGCATGACTCCTTTGAGCCGTGGTAGGGTAGTAATCAAAGTACAGTGGGAACTCACACGAGACAAATGACGATCCCCAGGTCGATGAACTAACCTGCACACATGTCACCAGGGAACTGCCATCTGACGTCTGGTATATGACCAACTAGCATGTTCCCGGCGAGTCCTGTCCGGTGTACTCATAACCCAATGAGCACCTGTATACATCTTAGGTGATCCAACTGACACCAGTGGCTTGTGAGACCGGCCACCGCCCCTCGTCGGGGTCTCGACTGTATACACTAGTCTACTAATGGAGTATCGATGCCCAGTCTCGAAACTCCCACGACTAGGGACCTTTTAAGGATAAGCTTATAGACCCCCAGCTCCCACTTATATGATCGCCCTCATACTGCTGGTGGTCAAGCAAGAATCCTAGGGGCTCTATCAACGTGTAATAGCGACGTGTCAGGTCACCTAAAGCAGTACACGATGATAAAGGTAAACCAGATAGCATACTATCATCTCGAGTAAGACTGTCCTACCGGGATAGGTCCTCCCTCAATCATTACAATCACGTACCTGTGACCTAATAATTGACTCTGAGGGCACTATCTCCAACAATCTCCCACTTGCACTCAAGGCTAATTATTGCGATGTCGCATACTCACAGCCCGTGTGATACCGAACATCCAACTCCTCTACTAGTCAGTCTCACAAAGCTCGTTTGCGAAACTTTTGCGTTCGAGGAATAGCCTCCGTGAGTGGATCCGCTTAGTTGTTTCTTTCTATGTCTCTCTATATCTCAAGTTCGCGGAGAAAGCCATCTCCCGAAATGAGCAATACCTGTCTTAGAATGTGTCTGGATGTCTGATGGGACATAGCTCATAAATGAACTCCAAATCCAAACTTCTTAGACTGTATCGTCAACTGAACTTAATCAGTATCCTGCGCGCCATGCCTCCCTCAGTATTGCCTTGGACCACCTGTCCAAAATACTGCCCCTCATCAGAAGGAAAACTATAACTCTGACAACCTCCTTGTCGTCTATGTCACCTTAGAAGCCTGGAATGATAACTGTTTCCTGAATGAGGCTGTCGTTATCATCTCCCTAGAACATCCACTTATGTTCTAAAACTGCTTCCGACTGCTTCTCCAGGATTGGATTAATGTCAACTTATCGCATCTAGTGCAAGAACAACATCTGGTGTGGTACTTGACATCTCATGATTGACTCAATTGCCTGAGCAAGTGATCTGCCAATCATGCACATCCCTCTCCCCTTTAGTCTGTAAGACACCTTTGGAGAGGGTGACTCCATTACCTGCAGGTACACTACCGTGCCAGGAGTCGTCCATCCTAAATACTCTTAGAATGCTGTCAAGTACCCTGATTGGGAAACCATCCAAATCTAGATCTAAGACCATAGATCTAGTAACCAGTATGTCTGATATAATGTCCAAGTCCATGTGGAGAAACCACTGTGTGACGACCAAAGTATAACCGATCGTAGTGTAGGAGTTTCTTTTCCTACTCTGTGTATATCATCCAAATACCAGGATATCACACCCTACTACCTTCTCAACAGATCCATCCCCTATTCTGATGAAGTCAAACCCATGACTGTCACGTCAGAAACAGATGATCTATCTCCGCTACATCTGCTTTAGTCTATAAATAGACATAAGCTATCTGTCCACCAATGCTTCCGCTGCTCCAACTGACTACGACAACCCTCTGGCAGAGTCATATACACGTACACTTCTGAAGCGAATTCAGAACGACGCTATACTCATCCTCCTGCCGGGTCTCGTAACCTGGAACAACAGCAATGGTAATTGTGGGTAAACAAGAACTTCCTTGTCACCGTCCTTGAGGCCACCGTAGTACCTCTCGGGTGCCTGAAGTTACCCACCTTATCTGCGGAGTGGCCAATGGAATGTCAATCCAGATTGAATCTTTAGGTTCCTTATCAAATCTTCAGTAATCGTTTGTGGTTCTGGAATCACTTCCAGTTCTGCCATACTCCCACTACTGTTTTCTGAAAAATCCATTTTTAATAAAACTGTGGCGAGTCTAGAACAATATTGCTATTGTTCATCCAGATGGCAGAAAGTCAACCCTCGTCATAGCCTGGGTCAACCCACAAACAGCCATTACAGAAACGTGCCTTGAGTTGTCCAGTGTCTGGTTTTAATCATAAACCGGATAACTCCCCGTACCTTAACATCGTTAAGATACGAACTGTTCTATATCCCATATAGGACTAGAGGCACTGATTTGATTGAACCAGATCCAAATCATGCAGCTGTCTCCAGCGTATGTCAACTAAATGGAAGGAGGCCGATCAGCGTTACTCAACTTAGGAATACTTCCAATTATGAGTAACCTGAAAGAGAAGCAAGATCTCTTTATCATTACTATCAACTGAATACCATACACAAGTATCTACATCTTCGATCTCTTTGAAGAATCCCGATACTTGCTATACCTGGTTCTCTACTCTATTCAAATACCTATAACTTCTCAAAATTTGGACCCTGTGTTTCCGCAAAACACCTGTCTAAAAACTAGAGAAGTCATAAGTAAACCGAATATAGTATGAGGACCAACCCCTCTGTCCTAATGGATACTGGACAACATACAATACTTTGTATAAGTCCCTTGAGTCTGATAACTCATTCACTGTGTGTCGTAGGTTAAAAACTGTACTTATGGTTAAGAAGAATTACACCGCTGTTTAATGCTCCTTACCTAACCATCCACTGATATAGGTAAATGTCGTAGACATAATTTCAGAAAGGTATATCTCACTCTATGAAAATAGACGTACAGATATATCAATTTGAAATTGGTGCATAACAGCGGATATTCAAAACCAAATATTTGCCGACCGGCAAACAGCCCAGGTGATTTCCTCAAATATCACTGATTACAACGAATCCCGATATAATGAGGATAATCACCCAATTCCCAATAACTTACTCCCACTCATCATCTGTAAAACCATACAGATGTGAGAATCGTACCTGGTAAATACATACCCTGGAGTAAGTATCTAATCGGGAAATCAGTTTTCCTTTAACATTACACAGTGAAACTGAAACATTGAAATGTTTCGATGGGGTATCCTGGTATTCCTAGTAATGCCTCTTCCAGATTCACGACTGTAACCGTATAATTCTTTGCCACCTCTCCAAATCCCTTCATATGTCTTTAGTCTTTACCTTCTGCACACCCCTTTAGGCCAAATGGTTTTCTTCCTTCCCTATCGTTCGGCACCAGCCTATGGTTTGGAAGAAGACTATCCAATAAGCATAATGGGTATACTGTCCCAATCCTAGGAACACTCGCAATGAGAGAGGGTGAAGATAAAAGACAACCGAATAAACCTTATTCCTATTTCTCCTGAACCAGAATCCATCCCCGAACTGGAACAAGTTCCATTCGAGTTCGTATATAACCATACGATGGAGTATCCAAATAAACTGTGGATCTTCGTAGTGATACGGAGTGTCCTGGAGAAATACAAAGGTGATGTGGGAGTGGTAACGAAATATTTGGTTTGGTCGTGAAAATCTGTTGCAATTTACTTTGCCCTCTTACTAATCCCTTGCTTTTTCTGAACTTAATACCTTCTGCACACCATCGTTATGCTAATTGGTTTTCTTCATTCCCTACCGGTCGGCACCAGCCTAAGGTTTGGAAGAAGACAATCCAATTTGCGTAATAGGTGTACTACCCCTAAACCAAGGAGTACTCGTAACCTGAGAGAGGGTAAAAGGAAAAGACAACTGAATAATCCTATCCGTTTTCTCCAGAACCGGAAACCATCCTCGAATAAATTCTTTCGAGTTCGTATCTAACCATACGATGGTTTTGTCCAATGGAAGTGGACGTTCGTAGTAAAACGGGGTGTCCTGGAGAAAAGGGTAAAAGTAGGAGTGGCAATGAGGTTTGCAACTCTGACAATCCAAAAAGCCAGTGTTTAAGAAGGTTCGGTCAACTTGGTCACTGAGTCATAGTCTTAGGGTCGGGTCAATGGTCGCTGCCATAGAGAGAGAGAAAAGAAACACTCAGCGTGCACTCTAACCTAGATCAGAATGGTTACCAATTTATCTAATCTGGAATCCTCCCACTGTACCTCAAATTCTCCTCCAAGCCTGAAAGAAGAATTAGTCGGGGTCACCCGAGGAGTAAACTAACTCATCAGTGGGAATCGGGATCCAACTATCATTGCATGATAACGTGACGGAATCCGCTCACGCTATCACACTCCAGAAGGTATGCGCATATCTGGCAAGTTTCAGTTCTTTTGAAACTCCCGATGTGATTTCTGCCCCATGCTCTTATGACCTTGACTTTGGCCAACATATCATAAGTCACATGTCAAGTTCTGCCCGTCATTCTCCAGGTTAATTTGAATCCACCCGTACATACCCTTGACTTTGGCCAAAATGGCAGCACGACTGTCCCAAACCAACGCATCTATCTATGCTGCATATGAATAACCAACAGCTACCAAACACTGTGCCTTGACTTTGGCCAACATACACAGCTTGAATACTATTGACTACCCATATGAAACGACGGAGGGCTACGAATGGTTTCTGGCGAAAACCTTTAACGTAATGAACTTGATATCGTCGAAGGAACGGATAGCTTTTAAAAATATAGTGACGAAAACCTTCGCTAAAGAGGTCACTCCCGGTGAAGGGATCTCGGCTCTTTCCCCGTAGAATGGGGTGCAGGATATTCCAACTGAATACCACGGTGCAAAGCAAAAGTAATCGGCTATAGTGAAGTTAATGCCCTGACGCAAACTTCTGTCCAAGGGGTCACTCCCGGTGAGGGGATCTCGGCCCTTGCCTCGTCGACTGAGGAGCAGGATATTCCAATGAATACCACGATGCAAAACAAAAGTAAACGTCCTTGCAATAACAGCTTTTTGAAAAGTGTTCCAACAACATCAGATTAGGTTTGTTTTAACTTGCATTGATCCGAATCAATGCAGTCCCATCAATTGATCACACCAAAAAGAACGAAAATATACTGATGTACGTATATGCCATCCGCATTCACCACTGGGTCCCGTCATTACCCGTTAGGTTAGCTAACTAACGACAGAGCGGGGACTGGACTAGCGCGGATGCAAAACATATACAACATCTACTAATATATATACCAATATATTATATTCGCTCAAGGCGTGAATAAAATGCAACATCACAGAGAATGAACAGCATCACAGAAACAATACAGATATCTGGGATCCCCGGGTTTCACAGAGCCGCTGAAACCCGACGTTCCCCTGGTCGTGTGGATAGCCTGTGCAATGAAATCCTAGACCCCTACGGGCGCGGCAAGTTACCCGCCAAAACCTGAAGCGAGGCAGCCCCCTTCAGCAACGTGAATGGACCACCCAGCACTTCACGGAATCCGGTAACTTGGGCACCCCTCCTGGGTCAACCTGTACCCCCTACGAGTGCGGCGAATAGCCCGCCAATCCTAGAGTGAAGCCCCCTCCGTCTCAATGCCATGAGATGCGGGCTTGTTGCCCTCCAGAACCCGGCTATCCGTGCACCCCTCCGCGGGGCAATCCTAGTACAGAAAGTAAAATTTACATACAACGGGTACATCGACCGCAACCAGGTCGTGCCCCAAAATAATAATACAATCATGCAGTGACGGCAGTCCACATGTCGGACGCTCGCCCCGCAATATCAAATGTACATAATACAACAAAACAGTACTAGCATTGCATCCAGGCTATCCCCCACGACCGATCCGCAACATCACAGCAAAAACAAAACATCAACGTGAAAGTCACGTTCGCAAATCCGTCTAACCGGGCTATAGCAGTTAGACCGGATTTACCGATCAAGTGACATTCACGGTCGCAGATATAATGTAAATACTGTGAAAAATGTGTTTAAAATATCCGATCGATCAAAAATTAACAAGTGGGCCCCCAATCAAAACTGTAGCAATCACAGAAATCCTGGGCCCAATTTTAATATTCCAAAACCCATATTTTAAGCCCAGAAGGCCTCTGTAAAAAATTGGTGAAGTGATCTCCACAGTGTGCGGCGGAAGGGCGGCGGGAAGGGGGTTTTCGCGGCGGTTCCGCGCTCCCACTGTGGAGTTACTTCGTCGAATTTTTACAGAGCTCTTAGATTTTCCAGTACATCAATATTTTACAACCTGAAAAATTTTTCGACACCAAAAAATTCCAACAGAAAACTGATGCTAACAAAATTGTAGTTTTGGAACATTCGATCGATCGAAACAGAAAAACACACTACACCAAGCTAGACTAAGTTAATGGCGAGGCTCTGATACCAGTGTAAGTGCACGGCGGCGCCCCGGCCGTCAATCCGACGCCGGAATGCGGAAGCGGTGAATAACTTAAATTTTGCGGACTTAGCAAACCGGCACCACCGCGCACTAAACACCCGGATCGTAACCATTAACAAGTCTAAGCTAACTAGAAGATGGGTTAGAGATATACCGACGATCCAAGTCCTCCGGTCTTCTCGTCATGGTCCCGATCTCCTGCGGAAAAGCCCCGTCTCCTCCTCGTCGCCGGAAGTGCACCACATCGCCTACTTTGTTTACGGGCTCCCACCTCAATTCCGAGGCAACTCGGGCACGAAGCCGGCTACTCGACGTGCCCAAGATTCGTTGTAGAATTCGTAGAGAAGAAGTCTCATTTTGGGGTTTGGAGTTGTGCCATTTTGTGGAGGAAAAGAGAGCTTTTAGAGAGGTGGGAAAAATGTAGCATACTAAAGAATGAGAATCACAATTTTTTTTTCCCACCAAAAGAAAATGAATCCCATTCCCTCTAGGAATGGCCGCCCCCCCCCCATCATGTGTGATTGGAGAGAGAGAGAGAACAAGGTCAAGGGGGTGGGTGGAACAATAATGAAAAGAGATGGTGAAAGAATCCAATGATCACAACCATAACCCACTCTCCAAAACAAGTAATCAACAACCATGATGGTTACTAAAAGTCAAGCCATCAAGAAGATATGAAGTCAAATGATGGGACAAGTATCATGACATGATAATATGCAAAGACCCCCTCCACAAATGCCTATTTGCAACAATGCAAATAAACCCTCCTCCACTAATCTTCGGCCAATGAACGGAACAATGGAAATCGGCCGAAACGGAAATCAAACTGGCAACTCCAGAGAACTGGTCCCGTAATAAATTACAGGAAAACCCCGATACTGTGCATACACACCCGCATCTGTATTTCGACCGAAATACAAATGCAAAGAGACAAAATCTACGCTGTACTATACTAGGATCCGGCTTATACCAAAGCCGGCTAGTAATGTCCGTTTGATCCTGATCCGTGCAATACCGCACGTATCTGATCGAACTCTGCCATATAACCATACGGCCTATAGTACAAACTGTCCGATCCTGATCCGTGCAATACCGCACGTATCTGATCGGACCTTACCATATCTCCATACGGCCTCTACAACCTTTCGCCCGAAAGCTGAGTAACAGAATGTGGGGGACTCTAAAGACTCATCAACACCTTGGTTGTGGATTTAACCACTAGCACGTTAGAGGTATAAGCCAATACATAACGGGCTACCAGGTATTGACCAAAAAGGGATGTCTGTGAGTGAACTCAGCCTGACAACCCTACTGAGCCTGTCAGTGACAATATCCGTGCAGTCCGGTCCGTTCGTCTATGAGTATCGCATGGCGGGCCTAGGGGGTTGGTAAAAGTCAGAGCCCCAAAAGCGGTACAAGTCGTGTCGGAGTGTAGCCCAGAACACCCTGAGATACTACTGGAATACCTACCAGTAAATCTCCTTGCCTTGGCCGAGGACTTTGTGTAATGGCTCTCCTAGACACAGCACGACCTCACCCCCAATACCGGGAGAGACGAACCCCTGAAGATACGCTCACTGCCTCCATGTGGCTCGGGACTGTACCCAACTAAAACCTGTTTGCACGACTCCTTTGAGCCGTGGTAGGGTAGTAATCAAAGTACAGTGGGAACTCACACGAGACAAATGACGATCCCCAGGTCGATGAACTAACCTGCACACATGTCACCAGGGAACTGCCATCTGACGTCTGGTATATGACCAACTAGCATGTTCCCGGCGAGTCCTGTCCGGTGTACTCATAACCCAATGAGCACCTGTATACATCTTAGGTGATCCAACTGACACCAGTGGCTTGTGAGACCGGCCAGCGCCCCTCGTCGGGGTCTCGACTGTATACACTAGTCTACTAATGGAGTATCGATGCCCAGTCTCGAAACTCCCACGACTAGGGACCTTTTAAGGATAAGCTTATAGACCCCCAGCTCCCACTTATATGATCGCCCTCATACTGCTGGTGGTCAAGCAAGAATCCTAGGGGCTCTATCAACGTGTAATAGCGACGTGTCAGGTCACCTAAAGCAGTACACGATGATAAAGGTAAACCAGATAGCATACTATCATCTCGAGTAAGACTGTCCTACCGGGATAGGTCCTCCCTCAATCATTACAATCACGTACCTGTGACCTAATAATTGACTCTGAGGGCACTATTTCCAACACTAGTCTCTGATTTGGGTCTCCAATCAATCACCGCAGGAGTTGTATAGCCTCCAGTAACCCTAATTTCTCATTTGATTTCAACTAAAACCCTAATCCTCAACTCAAGTTTTCAAACTCCCCAAAACCACACAATATCGGTTACAACTTTAACATAGGTGCTAAAGGAAAGGAAATTCTATACTAATGATGGAAAAATTATCTCATGTTGCACTCAAGAATCCTTTACAGCTCCAAAACTCAAACTTTCTTGGTCCTAAGGGTTGCTTGAGAGCTTGTGTACAATTTTTGTGAAGTGGGGATGATGTTTTTGTGAGTTTTTAGTGATGAAGTGGGGGTTTGAAGTGGAGAGGTAGGGGGTGCTGCCATGGTGAGGAGAGGGGTTGAAATGATGAAGGGAAAATGAATGGGACACAAAGGCTAAGGTCAAGTTGATCCCTCACCCTCTCTCCTATCTTCTCTCTCTTGCCCATTCCTCATTATTCTAATCCTTTTCTTTTCTTTTTGTTTTCTTTTCTCTTCTCTTTTAAAAAACAGCAACCATGCTAAAAATGAAGAGAAGGCAATGAAACAAATGTAACACAAGTGTAAAAATGATATGTGCATGTCATGTGCACAAAACACGTTTAGTGCCCGATTAGCGATATCTAATCACGATTAGCACATAATTAGTGTCAACTAAATCATAAACTTTCATATTTTGCATGAATATCATAAAGCACCCTCTTTTTAGTAATTTCCATAATTTTCCAAATTTTTCCCCATTTTATCGGTATTTAATTATACAGAAATATTAAAATATTCATTAAAATAATATTAAATTATAAAAATTCCCCAAAATTAATATTTTATTTTTTTGAAATGTTACAATCTTCCCCTTTAAAGAAATTCGGTCCCCGAATTTAAATTTAAACCCCCAAATTCTAAAACATTTCAATAAAAAATCCAGGTCGTCGGGGCTCCGAAATCATCAATACATAAAATGCATCATAGTGCAATGCATGCGCATGAGTAATGAGTAGATAACTCAAAATCAAAACTCCGTCAAGTGTCCCGCAATCATCGGAGTCATGGTAAAGACACAAATGTCAAATCCAAAATAAAACCAATATGATATAAATCAGAACTATACATGTAGTTATCAAATCTATACATTAAATAGCTGAAGTAAATGCATACCAAAATATATCCAGGTACTGTCCTCTGACTAGTCCTGCTCAATATGAAAACACATTGCAAATATCATAAAAACGTACTGGTCCATAAGGAATAAATCCCAAAAATGCATATAAGAATACCCTGTGCGTCTGGTGCGCACGGAAATCAAAATCCATATGTGTGTCATACATGTGCACAGAAACATCATCTAGGTGCAACGGGTGTGCACGAAACATCTGCCAAGGGCAACGGGCGTGCCTCACAGCAAAATCAGGTGCCTCTGACATGCACAAGAAATCCCGATTTAGTGCATCTGGTGTGCATCAAAATCTTATCTCAAAACATGCGCTCAACATGCGCGAAAATCCAAATCAAATGCATGGAGTGCAAGAAATCGACATCAATATCAGAATCAAAATCGACGGTATGCCATACGGCTTAATCCAAATCAGGTATACCGTGGTGTATAAGCTCACAACTATGTGCATCAGCGTGCACAAATCAAATTGAAACACTAAAAGTGCATGAAAACTATGCTGGAAGCATAAATCAAATCACAGGCATAAAATAGGCATGAAATCACAATCAATACCTCAAGCGTAATACTATGCACAAAATATGAATACCCAGTAGGCGCAACCATGGTTCACGAAAACAGAAATCATGGAACTCAGCCATCAAGACCAAATCATGCGAACCGATCTCCTAAAAATACCGAAATCCAAGGTGATGGATACGTGATAATCGAATCACAAAATCACAAATCATAAATACCGCCGTCGATATTTCCTCCTTCGCAGTCGAGAAGGTGTCGGTGCATCCAATGCTAGCAGCGCAAGATATCTACTTGCCTCTTGCTCACGGTCTGCGTCCTCTGTCTCTGGGCCCTTATCTTCCCTGTGGATTACCTATCTCGCAATCAATCGGCTCATCGGCCCTGTCAGGTGTGCTAACGGGGACGATTCCGTTCTGGCATTTCTCTGGTCATCTCTCGGTAAATCCTCACGGCCACTCATAAAGCAGCACGTCACTGGCACCAACCTCTGGTTCCCTGGACATCTGCGTCCTCAGCACAGCATTTTCTCGGAACTGGTCGCATTCCAACGTCTCTATAGACATATCCGACCTTTAACCTTAACGGGGAGTAACAACAGCTCGTCAGCATCTTGCACGAACCTCTTGTCCCGCTTGTCTGTATCATCGTCCATTTCGACGTCACGTCTGTATCTGTGCACTGCAATTGTTCTCGGCTACGGTCCATCTGAAGTCTCTCACACGGACTCAAAATCATAAACTCGGTATCTTCATCACTCTGTGGAAGATATCTGGCCGAACACGTCCTCGGGAACTCGTCCCAACCTGCGGAGATATCCTCCATACTCGTCCTTTCTTGATCAATTCACAACGCATCTGGGTGAAGTCCTCTATCCTAACCTGGTCAACTATCTCGTCGACGATGCCGAACTCTGTCCTGCTGAGTGTGCACAATATGACCACTCCTGGGTCTAAGTTTTCTCGTATAGTATTCCAGAAAGGTCCTGTCGAGGTCTCTCTCAAATCTCGTTTCTGCCGAATTGCCCGGGAGTTATCATCTTTACTATATCTGTTTCTCATTCCGAAACGGTTGCATACTCATCGCGCCTCTTTCTGGAAGATATATCAATAATCATCGCCTCTGCATGCGTATCGCATCTCTGATGTCAGCGGAGTGGGACGTCATCTCGTCGAAATCTCATGCGAACTCTTTGCTCCACTTCGTTCCAATGTCGACTGATTTGGACTCGTCTTCTCGTAGCTGCATGGACTACGCTCCAATGGCTATGCTGGTATCTGGAGTCTCCCAAGCTATGTATCCCATCACATGATATCCGAATGATGTCGAACCATCCGATCGATTTGTCAGAACCTCATAATCCCCCAAGAGATCAACATCTTGAGTACAGTTTAATAGTATTCCGGTACATACCACAGCACCTGTGGACCAACCGTAGAAGGGCAAACCCAAGCCTCACAAATGGCACCGCTAAACTGCCGCAAACCCTAAGGTTCGAAGGCGTTCCATGGTCATTACGTCGAGTTAGGGTTTCATTCTTCTAGAGGGTCCATAGCATTACTTGCATTGTCTTCCGAATACTTTAAACTTGGAAATGGGTTCCTGACATTCGATCATCTCTATCAACTCTCAAGGAATTTACGTGAAATCATCTCTAGCTGGAATCAATCTATCTGATGACCTCGCATCGGGGTAAGCGAACAAACCGCATGTCCTAGTCATTCATCCTTGGTGACTAGAGACCTTCCATCATATCTCTAAGTATATGCTCATGCTGCAGTAGCTCCAATCATCTGGGCGATATCTCGTCATTTGAAGCAGCAACTGGCTCATTCGTCTGTACGCTGAACATTATCTCAATCATCGTGAATAAGCGATATATCAATAGTCATCACATTCTGGCTGGCCTCTAGCGGTAGCCTGATCCTTTGGTGCCGATCAGCACATCTGGGAAATCTCGTAAAAGCGATCAGTCAAACGCTCATAGCGCGAAAACACAATAAGACGACGCCTCCATATGCATTCGTATGTCTCTGGAATCACACCTCGGTCAGTCCTCGTCCGTGACGAGCTCAAGCTGACGCAACTCTAGCCGTAGCTCTTTCTGCCCATGTAATCATGGCAGCAAAATCATAACCAGTATCGATGAGGATAGATCATAGGAATGAATATAATACTGTGCAAGGAAATGTACATCCTAAGGTCTCTTAAGCGGAGTAGCGTATCGTAAATATGCCGTGGAACATACGTACGGTATGTCACTCTACTCAAGCTACCTACTCCATCAACCAAGGGTCATCTTACGCGACGAAAATTCGAGTGTAATACCCCCTCGACTAAGTCTAAGTTCCGTAAGGTCAAGCCTAAATTCCGTATATATATATAAACGCTCTAGGCTCCACATAATCAAACTTAGACTCGAACCAAGCTTAACCTAGCACTCTGATACGAACTTTGTCACGACCCGATAGCCCGTGACTGGCACTTGAATCATATGAAGCCTATAGGACCCCATCTAATTCAAGTAAGCCAAAAGCCCAGAAATCTAAAACCATTTAAGGGGTAAATAAGAAAACTAGTTTTTAAGAAGTAAGGAAAACATGTTTAAAAAAAAGGTTTTTAAATAAGTAAGCCGAATATGAATTTTTAAAATCTATATTCTTTTCTGAAAATTTCGGCAGAATTTCCTTTGTAAATAATGGCCCCGAACGGGGTACAACATGAATAATATATATACAATGATAAAAAGCATCCCCAAGCGGGAGATAACACTTCTTCAATCGACGGTCACAACCACATAAGCGGTATAATATACAACGCCAAATGGCGAGGATCAAAACTCAAAGGAAAACACAAAATCAGCATGAAAACCATAATATTACAACGCGCTACTCTAAGGTCAAAATAATACATAACTGGTTTCTAAGTCTGAAACAATATACAAGTTTGGTTGATAGAATTACTAGATACAACTGAATAAAATAAATACAAGGATGGTCACGATGCGAGTGAACCCACCTACCAAAGCAATCACCCAGAAAGGAAGCAGTGTGCCAGAAAAGCCGCAATGGAACCTGTACGGCAAAACCTGCAAGAACTGTGGCACAACGGGGGTGAGTTGCCGACTCGTGAATAGAAAACATCAAAGAGCAGAAATCGTATGTATGACACAATCCTAGGTCAATACGATCAATATATATATAAAGCTCAAATGAATAAGTCTGAAGCATGAAAAGGTGGCAATGTAACATCTATACATGAGTCTAGTGCCAAGTGCTCGTGCCAGTGCCTCAGGTAATAACATATCCTAAGTATAAGGTATGATCAATGTCGACTATATCATGAAGTCTATGAAAAAGTGGATATCATCCAACTATGTAATCAATGTCATCAATGTCAATATATGTATATGAGAATCGTCCATGTGTCACCCAATGACAATAAGCATCATGCATGTAAACATCATAAACATATGCATGGAAGCATGAGGATGTAAATCAACAGGTGTCCCTCACGACATATCAAAATCATGGAACCTGAGTGTCAAGTATCGACACTCGAAAACATCATGAAACCTGTGCCTATCATCGGCACGTAAATCCTCATATATCAGGCTTCGTCAGTCTGGATCGGCCCATATCATCTCTTGACTCCGGTCGGTATCCTCCAGATATCCGCCGAGCCCAAATACTATCACCGGTAGGTAGTAGTCCCTCTGCCAGGCTCACCGTCTATATACACAGCATTCCTTTCTTGCCCCGGGGTACCATACCGGGTCCACCATGTACCCGCAATCGGCATCATCCGCCTCCTCGAATCGGGTTTCACATGTCCCTCTCAGCACCGAGAAAACACATGGTGGAGCACTGAAATTTCATATCAAGAGTAACCAGGTTTTTAAAACAATTACATACTCTCTTTTGAAATATCCACGGTTCCCAAATCCAGAAATATCGTGGAAACAACATATCTCAATGCGTATAATCAAAAGCATGATGTATGCGACATGTAAAAGAAATGTAAGCATATCAGTATATCATGCAATATGGAATAGTAATATGCACATATTGAGGGAAACCGCTCTTTTAAAATGAATCAGTTTTAAAGAGTATCTTGCGGTTCCGAAATCTCCAAATCCAGCGAGAATCATCTATGTATGTGTGAATATGTATGTATGCACATATGGGTGTATAATAGGTATGTACACAAGTATGACATGCAAGGGATCATATCCTGAATGCAACAGTACTACAGTGTAGTGACATGGCAATTATCGATGATGAAGTGTGTGAGCCGGCAAGCAGGTGTACGTGGAACATATACATCATCGATAATGGTGCTGGTGTCCTAACAGCATGGTTTTGATATAACAATAAACATATTTATCATGCAATGCGATGCAAACAGTAAGCATATGCAGCAAATGAATAATAAACACAACAGTGTAGAAGCTACATCAATGCATACATATCATAATGTTTTGCCATTTGAAAGAAGAAGAATCGGGGTTTTTAGTAAAATAAGGGCTACGGTGTTTTTAAGAAAAGACGCGTCTTTTGAAAATATCCATAGAAGCCCTTGCCTGTCTTTAACATACTCCCGATTCGTTAGTTTTTGAAATAGGTATGACATCAACCTAGCCTAATATCTACTAGCAAAACTACAGCTCTAACTAACAAGTCAATCAGGAGGGTATGGAAACCACCTAAATCTGAGTCGATATATATATATATATATATATATATATATATATATATATATATATATATATATAAGTATAATAGTCGGTGATCCCGCCTCAAAGGTACCGTGTACGATACAAAATCATATGACATTCTCGAGTCATGAGTGCAAATCTATCATCAAAATAAAGCTCGTACGGTAAATCATCGTACGACATCCCAAAAGCTGGGTACGGGTCAATATCACATTCATCTCATCAATTATCTGGTATCCTTATCGTCATATCCCATGATCTGGGGTACTGATCTAAGTCTAGTACAACTGATACCATCTATATAAATGCGTGTGTAAACACACGTCCAAGGGCCCGCTAAAATCACATGTCGTATCCCAAATACGAATCACAATAAATCACCGATCTCATGGCACTATGACCAATCTCATTGACTCATCTCTAAATATCATCCAAAATCCTCATCATCTAGGTATAACTATAACAAATAAGCATGTGTATGCGTGTGGGTGTAAACCTATTATAGGGTTCGCATCTAGGAAACTATACTAGTTTACATCTAAACCCTATTCTACCCATAGTACACCTAATCTCATCTCCAATATTCATATCACACATAATGTTATCATATATATAAATATAGTATATATCTAGTATACTAAATACCGAACTGCGGGGGTGCTATACGCCATCCACCCGACTTCCCCCGTAGATATAATCTACTCGCCTTGAATTCTGCATGTTGGTGTCGATGTCGCCTTCATCTTCTTCATCGTCTCGAATCATCGTGGGGGTAACTACATATCACACGTATCACATCGCATTAAAACCAAAACGACACACGAAAACCAAAACGACACGCTAAAAAGCTTATAGGTTAGAACCTATAGACTACGCTTTCAAAACCATCAAACTATCCTCGATATCGTCGTATAAACGCCAAGTAATCAAGGTAAAATGCAATTATACAAATCCAGAATTTAAAATACGCAAAACGAAAACACGAATTAAAACAGCAACTCAGGAAAAAGGCTCCAGATTCTACCCTAGGTCAAATTGGACAATTTTGCATATGCCAGGGGTCTATTTTACTAGAGATAAAGCCCTGGAACAAAAACGAGTCACATCCTCCCTGGTCTGGCCTCAATTTGCAGCCAGAAAGGATTTATTTGCGGCCAACTTTAAGAGCTAGGGGCTGGGGCTTTGGTGGTAGCTTCCTAAGTGCCTGCATGTATCACTGTCCATGCAAAATAATTTTCAGAGTCTCGGCGTGATAGCAGATTTCAATCAACCCTCACAGATTCCACAATTTTCCGATATCGGGTTTCTAAATCCATATTCCGGGTTCTAGTCTCTGGTTTGGGTCTCTAATCAATCACCACAGGGGTTGTATAGCCTCTAGTAACCCTAATTTCAACTTTGATTTCAACTAAAACCCTAATTCTCAACTCAAGTTTTCAAACTCCCCAAAACCACACAATATCGGTTACAACTTTAACATGGGTGCTAAAGGAAAGGAAATTTTATACTAATGATGGAAAAATTACCTCATGTTGCACTCAAGAATCCTTTACAAAACTCAAACTTTCTTGGTCCTAAGGGTTGCTTAAGAGCTTGTGTACAATTTTTGTGAAGTGGGGATGATGTTTTTGTGAGTTTTTAGTGATGAAGTTGGGGTTTGAAGTGGAGAGGTAGGGGGTGCTGCCATGGTGAGGAGAGGGGCTGAAATGATGAATGGAAAATGAATGGGACACAAAGGCTAAGGTCAAGTTGACCCCTCACCCTCTCTCCTATCTTCTCTCTCTTGCCCATCCCTCATTATTCTAATCCTTTTCTTTTCTTTTTGTTTTCTTTTCTCTTCTCTTTTAAAAAACAACAACCATGCTAAAAATGAAGAGAAGGCAATGAAACAAATGTAACACAAGTGTAAAAATGATATGTGCATGTCATGTGCACAAAACACGTTTAGTGCCCGATTAGCGATATCTAATCGCGATTAGCACATAATTAGTGTCAAATAAATCATAAACTTTCATATTTTGCATGAATATCATAAAGCACGCTCTTTTTAGTAATTTCCATAATTTTCCAAATTTTCCCCATTTTATCGGTATTTAATTATACCGAAATATTAAAATATTCATTAAAATAATATTAAATTATAAAAATTCCCAAAAATTAATATTTTATTTTTTTTGAAATGTTACAGTCGTATAACGTCGATTTCGATTGTGATACTCGATATTTGTTTTCGTGCATCTCGTGCACTTGAGTTGGAATTTGTGCAGACTTGACGCGCTTGATGCGATTTTGGTGCACACCAGATGCACTAAATCGATATTCTTCGTCCATATCAGATGCACCTGATATTGCTGTCAGGTACATCCATTGCCTTTGACAGGTGTTTCGTGCATACCCGTTATACTGTGATTTTGTTTCTGTGGACATGTATGACACATTCATGGATTTCGATTTCCGTGCGCACCAGACGCACGTGGCATCCTTATATACATTTTGGGATTTATTTTCTTTTGGAGCAGTATGTTTTATGATATTTACTATATGGTATAGTAGCTGAGCAGGACTAGTCCGAGAACAGTACCTGACTATATTTTTGCATGCATTGATAGTTATCGAAAGGATTTCCAAAAAAGAGCTATAGTCTCAGTATTTACCTACGTGTCCGAGATGACACGAGATATTTAACAAAGAAAACCCTTCTAAATTATTTTTCAAAACGGCGGGACGTGTATGTTAAACAGTGTGTTTGTGTGTCTATATATATATATATATATATATATATATATATATATATATATATATATATATATATATATAGTTATAGTTATAGTTATAGTTATTTTCTTCCAATAAACGTTCGCCACTGTGCAGTGATACGCGCATCGCACAACGACTTGAAAAGGTTTGGCATGCATTTCTTTCAGATGTTTTGATGAATTTACCACGATGTTTATATGTATAGTTTTGATGTATATCATGTTGGTTTTCATATTGGATTTTGATATTGGTGTCTTCACCATAACTCCGATGATTGCGGGATATTTGACAGAGTTTTGATTTTGAGTTATATGCTCATTTTTCATGCGCATGTATTGCGCTACGATATGTTTTATGTATTAATGATTTCGGAGCCCCGACGACTTGATCATTTTACTGAAATGTTTTAGTATTTGAGGGGTTTAGATTTAAATTCGGGACCGAATTTCTTTAAGGGGGGAAGACGGTAACATTTCAGAAAAATAAAATATTATTCTTTTGGGAATTTTTATAATTAAATAATAAATATTATGAATATTTTATTATTGCGGTATAATTAAATACCGATAAATTGGAAAATATTTGGAAAATTATAGGAATTTCTGAAATGAGGTTGTTTTATATGATTTAAGCAAATTATAAATTCTTTATGAATAATTATATTCTATTTTAATGCTAATCGCGATTAAATATTACTAATCGTGCATTAAGCTTGTTTTGTGCATGTGACATGCACCGTGTCATGTTTCACTTTTTACATTTTCCTACTATGGTCTTTTCTTCATTTTTCTTGCATGGCTTTGTTTCTATTTGAGAAGAGAAAAGATAAAGAGAAGAAAAGAAAAGAAAAAGGAGAAGAAAAAGAAAAAGAAAAAGAAAAGGGAATAAAGTATTAGGCATGGGCATGAGAGAGAGAGATGAGGGGTCAACTGACCATGGTGCCCATTGTTCCCTCTTCATTTATCCTTGATCATTTCCCTCTTCTTTCTCCCATGGCTGCCCTCATCTCCCACCTCCACTTCATCCCTACAAACAACCCCAAAACAACATCAAAACATCATCTCCCTTTTCATTAAAATTGTGCACAAGCTCATCACAAGCACTTTGGACCAATAAAGTTTGGATTTTGGAGACTTGGGGCAACTCAAGAAAATTCTTTAGTTGCCAAATGAGGTATTTCCTTCACCATTAGAATAGTTTTCATTCACTTAAGCATCCATGATAGTGTAGAAGTGATTAAGTGTAGTTTAGTGATGGTTGAAATTTTAAAGATCAAGTTTAGGAATTCTATGAGTTGTGAAGTGTAATTGAGTGTAGTAGTGACCTTAAACCCCCTTTAGTGATGGTATATCGGACTAAACCAGAGAATAGAACCCCTTAACTCGAACTTAGAAACCTCGACGTCGGAAAATTGTGAGAATTATGAGGTTTTTTGGTGATCTGCTATAACCCGGGTGACCTGAAAATTATTTAGCAAACACAGAGATACAAGCAGGCAACTTAGAACCTATACCCAAAACCCAGGACCCCAATTCCCACCCATGGTCGCAGATTTAATCATTCTGGCCGCAAATTATGGCCAGAGCAGGGAATTTTAGGCTCGTGGTTGTTCTAGGGCTTTATCTCCAGTAAATTAGATCCCCCACATGTGCAAAATTGGCTAATTTCACCTAGGGTAAAATATGGGACCATTTTCTTGAGTTGCTGCATTGTTTTACGACTTCGTTTTAACTTTGGTTTTGGTATTTGAGTTTTTAACTTGATGGGTTGATGTTTGTACATTGATATCGAGTATTTTTTTGGCCCTTCTTGCATGCGTAGTCCGTAGATTCTAATATATAGGGTTTTAGCATGTCGTTTTGGTTTTGAATTGGATTTTAATGCGACATGATATGTTATGACATGTAGGTACCCCCACGTGGATTTCGAGATGACGAGGAGAGCGTGGCGTCATCGACTCCAGCAAGCGAGGATCAAGGTGAGTAGATATATATTTATAGGGGAAGTCGGGTGGATGGCGTATAGCACCCCCGCAGTTTGTAGTGTAGCCTATGATATTTTATAGTTATATATGTTTATGTGTTATGTGAAACTTGGATAGTTAGCAAGTAGGATCTTAGAAGGTCATGGGTTAATGTAGTATTTTTGGATGATAGTGTCGATAGTTAGTTTTAGTCGCGAACCCTAAAGTAAAGATTATACCCACGCGCGCGCATACACACACTTACCTTGTTTTACTTGTGCGTATATGGGGATATGTATACACACACACACACACACATAGGTATGCGACTATGTATATATATACGTATACATATACATGGATGATGTACTTGGAGATGAGTCGATGTGATTGGGCATGATGCCACGAGATCAGTGATGTGATTTTGGTTCGTATTTTGAGATACAACATGATATTATAGTGGATCTTTAGGCGATGTGTTTTCAGACACACGCATATATATTATTGATGGTATCAGTAAGTACTAGACGTAGATCAGTACCCAGCTCATGATATATGATGATAAGGATACCAGTTGGATAATGAGATAAATGTGATATTGACCCGTACCCAGATTGGGATGCTGTACGATGGATTTACCGTACGAGCTATTTATTGATGATAGATCCGCACTTTTGACTCGAGGATGTAATATTATATATTGTATCGTACGCGATACATTTGAAGCGGGATCACCGACTATTTTATATATATATATATATATCGACTCAGACTTAGGTGGTTTGCTTACCCTTTTGCTTAGTCTGTTAGTTTTAGACCTGTAGTTACATAGTAGATGTTAGACTGGACTCGAGTCATACTTATTTCAAAACTAACGAATCGTGAGTATTTTAAAGACATGCTAAGGGATTCTACGGATATTTCAAAGGACGTACCTTTTCTTAAAAACACCGTAGCCCTATTTTCTAAATACCACGATTCGTGTTATTTCAAATGACAATTGTATGACTCGTATGCATAATGTAGATTCCTTATTGTTACATTTATTATTTATCCTGTATACTCATGATGTTCATATCGCATCTCATTACATATACCTGTGCTAGTACATCTACACCATTATCGATGATGCGTATGTTACACTTACACACATTTGTCGGCTCACATACTTTATCATCGATAATTACCATGTCTCTACATAATAGAATTGCTGCATCATGATATGATTCCTTTCGTGAATTGCCTGCTATAGTTGCATGCGTACCTTTATACGATGTTACATTGACTTTGGGGAAATTGGCAACCGCAGGATATATTTAAAAACATGATTCATTTTAAAGAGCGATTCCCCTTGATATGTGCATATTACTGTTCCATATTGCATGATATATGGATATACTTACATTTCTGTTAGATGTCGCATACATCATGCTTTACGATTATACGCATTGAGATATGCTGTTTTCATGAGATTTCTGGATTTGAGAACCGTGGGTATTTCAAAAGAAAGTATGTTATTTTAAAAACCCGGTTTCTCTTGATATGATATTTCAGCGCGTCCACTATGCGTTTTCTCGGTTCTGAGATGTGTGATATGTGAAATCCGATTCGAGGAGTTGGATGATCCGTTTGCGGGTTCATGGTGGACCCGGTACGGTACCCCGGGGTGAGAAGATCGTGGGGATGACGATGAGCCTGGCAGAGGGACTACTACCTACCGATAATTGGTTGGACCTGGCGGTTATCCGGAGGATACCGACCGGAGTTATGAGATGGATATATGCCGATCCGTACCGCCAGAGCCCGTGGGCCGATCCCGCAGACGATACGGAGCCTGAGATATGAGGATTTACGCGTCGATGCTGGACACGAGTTTTCATGATATGTCGAGTGTGGGTGTTGGACACTCAGGTTCCATGATTTAACGTGTCATTGATGGACACACATTCCTTGATATCCTCATATATATTTACATGCATATGTTTTATGATATTTACATGCATGATATTGTTGTGTCATTGGTTGACACGTGGACGAGATCCACATGCATACTGGCATTGATTATATTGTTGGATGATATCCACAGGCATACTGGCATTGGTTATATTGTTGGATGATATCCACAGACATACTGGCATTGATTATATTGTTGGATGATATCCACAGGTATACATGCATTGATTATTACTTTGTTAGCACATACTGTCACCCTAGATATCATAGTTTTACCTTTATGATATAGTTGACCTAGGAAATCGTTATTTTATTCGATTTCTACCTGATGATGTTTTCTACTCACGAGTTGGCAACTCACCCCCGTTGTGCCACAGTTCTTGTAAGTTGACCGCATGGATTAGTAGCGGCATTGCTGGCACACAGTTGCATTCGGGTGTTTTGCTTTTGGTAGGTGGTATATGCTGGATTATACCACTATTGTATTCTTTATTCATATTGTATCTAGTCAACTCCATCAATCAAAATTAGTAATTGTATAAGTAATGAGACTTAGTGAGACTTGTGGTTGCGAGACTTAGAGCGAGGGGTTTCCCGCTACTAGTGGTTTGATTTCTTGCTTATTTCTTTATCGTTTGTGCCGATCTTCGCCGATTGGGCGTCGTATACTTGTTTTATTACTTGCGTGGTTGTGATCCGCCGTTTGGCGAAGAGATAGCTCCCGCTTGGGGATGCTTTTTATATTATCTTGTATTTTTGGTTTTGGATCAAAATATACAAAGGAGGTGCTGCCCAAATTGTTAAAAGACGAACATGTTTTACAACAAGTAGGATAAACTTGCATTTTTCATGTTCCCTTTTCTATGCATTTAAGAAAAACACTTTTCTTCATTATACATGATTTCAAAACTGCACCTCTTTTATTTCTTTAAAAGGTTTAGATTTTCTAGGTTTTCAGCTTACTTGGATTACGTTACGTCTTTAGACATTGCGTGATTTAAGTGCTGGTCATGAGCTAATATTTCAGGTCATGACATTGCCTCCTGGAGCGTGTGGATCTCAAAGGTCTTGAAGTGGTTGAGGCCGAGCTACCTGCAAGGAAGTCCTGGGGTAATTTTTCCACCGAGGACCCTCCGACGATCAAGTTAGACGGGCTAAATAGGCAGAGTAACGGCCTATTGGGGTAAAATTGGCTTACCTGAGTCGTCTGAGAGAGGGGTTTATATGGTGGCAGCCATGGGCAGGCGGGCGTGAGATTCACGCCGGCCGTTACGCCCGCGTGAAAGGTGAGATACCCCATTAATGGTGAGATACGCTTGTTAATGAGGGAACGCGATGGTGTGGAACGCGGGATCATGGGCGGTGGATATCTCGCGTTTGGCGAGATTCGCGGAGCTGTGGCGGAGGCGCCCGTGATCAGTGCTGTCAGGCGGTCGATGAGACCGAGGATGCTAGGCTCAGCAGGATGCTCGGGAACGAGCGGGAGGCCGAGCGAGCTTGGTTCTGTGATAGCTCGGAGGCGAGCTGGGGGGCTGAGGGAACTCAGCGTGTGGGATGGCTCAGAGGCGAGCCGACGGTTGTTTGTAAGGCGAGCATGTGTGTGGTCTGGAAGGCCGCCGAAGGTCGGGAACATCCTCGGGTCGGAGGCCCGGGGTATGCTTCCAACGTACTGTTCTTGATCCTTTCTTGTAAGCTCTGGGACACGTCATCTGCTATGTGTCATGATATGGGGAATCATCGGTATCGAGCATCATCATTAGCCCCCCTCTCGTCTCGAGCCATTCATGGGTCGGGTCGAGAGCGGTCTGACCGGTCACCCGGGGTAAGCTTTTAATTGAATATATCATCAGTGCATATTCCTGGGAAATTAGTTGTATTTTCTCGATGACGTTAGCGGATCATGGGAGAGATCTCGCATTAAAGAGGAAGCGCCGATTCGTGCGTACGTTCGTTGAAGTGCCAGCCCGTGTGTCTGGCGCTGGTTGGCTGACACGACGGGCCGCTTGTGTTCTCGCGCCCGATGGGACGCGCCCAATGCACGTGCGACAGGTGGAGCGCCGATGGCCGTTGAATGCGAAGTGTTGTTTTGGCGGGAGACGATCGGCGCCGTAGGATGTGTACGCCGGCTGCTATAAATAGAGGTGAGATCCTCTTCAGGGTCTATACCTCACCATAATTTCCTTGTCCCTTCACGTGTTAGCTCGGCGCTCTTCTCCTTAGGTCGGGATCCTTGCGTTTTCTCTTCCGAGGACTCATCCCTTTGATTAGATTAGATGTATTTTACCGAGAAGTCTGTAGAAATAGTCCGGGTAGAGTCTAGGGAGTCTTCTGTAGCTTCCTATTCTGCTTCTTCCTCTTCCTCGTCTGAGTCGGAGTCCCCTCCGGGAAGTTAGAGTTAGTCATGCTCCCCGGGGTCGTGCGATAGAGGCGGTCCCTAGAGCGCAGGTCAGGGGCGTCCATGACACGTCTTCCATTCTGAGGCATGCGGATGAGCTTGCCACCATCCGGGCTCACTTCCACATTCCTCTCTGCTACTCGCTTCGTCTGGCCAGAGAGGGGGAGAGGGCAGACCAGGTACGGGGCAAGGAGATTACCTTGTACCTGGAAGCTTTTTGGGCCGGGATGCGCCTGCCCTTCTCCCCCGAGGTGAGTGCGGCATTGAATTGTTTTGAGTTGCCTCGTGCCAGTTAGTGCCGAACTCTTGGAGGATTCTCCTCGAGTTCCTGATCCGGTTGAAATTGCGGGCGATCCCTTTCAGTCTGAGCCTTCTCCTTTCCTCTCTCTGCTACAAAAACCACCACGACACTCGCAAGGACGAACCGAGCCGGGTATACATTTCTTTTAGAAAGCGCCGGGGAGGCATTGCCGGGTCAGGGGTCATCGTAGTACCTTCTTCCATCCATGAATGGAAGAAGAAGTTTCTGTTTGTCAGGCCACCCGAGGGTGAGGGTTGTCCTGTGCCCATCCATTGGCACAGGGCCGACTGCCCATGACTGAGAAGGGTGAATGATCCCGACGCGGTGGCGGTATCGGAGTGGGAGCCCCTCCCCAGGCCGATGTGCTGCTGTCTGAGCAGGCCCTTATTTGGGCTGGGCTCAGCCCCGCTCAACTTGCAGGTAAGTTGGGAGTTTTTAGGCGACCTGTTTAGACTTGTGTGTTCTTCCACTTTTTCTGGTATTGCTAACTCCTTCTTTGCACTTTTGTCTTATGCAGGACCTATGGACCTAGGTAAGTTTCGGGCAGCCTGGTCGAACAGAAGAAGGGGAAGAAGTCCGAAGGTGCCGGCCCCTCTCGCCCGTCGTAGGCTCCGGCTCCACCGGCGGCCGCCCCAGCCAGACGCTCGAGCGCGCCCCGGGCCCCGGAGTCTAGTAATGCGCCGAGCCGAAAACGCTCTCGGGAGCAGGAGCCCCGGGCTTTGGAGGTGGGAGGTGAGACTGGTTCCCCCGCGTCTTTCCTCAAGAGGTACCACAGGAAGGTGCCCCGTTCTCCGGCTTCCCCGATCATCGTGGATGAAAGGGAGCTTCGTTTCGAGGTGCCCTCGGGGCTTTCCGTCGCCGACAGCCTGCTCTCGGAGATGGAAAGGTCGGCCGGGGGCATAATCCCTCGAGGGACCCTCCGGGCCCAAATAGCGGCCATAGCCCAAGAGGCCGTGCAAGTCAGTGTTCGCACCTCACTCGGGTTTTCATTCAGTAGTTTTTTGTTCGATGATTGGGTGCCTTCCTTCTTTTTTGACCCTCTTTTTTTTTCTTCAGGTCCTCCAGCACTGCGCCCTCGTCGTCAACATGGAGGACGGGGAAATTTCTCCGGTGATGCAGGTCGCGGGCGATCTCTCCTCGCGGGAGGAGAGATCCAGGATAGAGCTATAAGCAGCGAGGGTTGCCGCCCTCGAAGACCGGGTGACGGCCGGGGATCGGGAGATCGCCAGCTGCCGAGAGGCCGTCCGAGCCGCTGAGGCTAAGTTGGAAGATTCCAGGGTGCTTGTCGCCACCTTGAAGAAGATAGCGAACACCCTCCGGAGGGAGAGCGAGGCGGCGAAGGAAGGAGTGAGGCGTACCGACCTCCGAGAGTCGAAGGCAGTGGAGAACTACCAGAAGTCGGATCAGTACTACACCGACCTCACTGGAGCCGCTGCCCTCGTTTGGCATGACGCCCTCGACGCTGTCAAGGCCCTGATGCCGGAGTTTCCTGACGGCGAGCTCCGGGGTGAATACCCCCTCGAAGGCGAGGCATAGAGGAATGCCCCCAGAAGCGCTACGGGGGGAGAGGCCCTTGATGGGAGCGTTGGGGAGAAGTTAGTCACCCCGGCTTCCAGCTCCGAGGCTTCTGCAGTAGGCACCGACCTTCAAGATGCCACCTCGGTTGTGGTGATGGATGCGGAGCTCATCAAGGTTCTCCTCGGCCCCGAGGCTTGAATCTCCTCGCCTTCTTATTTTCTTTTGCGCTGAAATTTTGTAAGCCTTCGGGCGTTTTTTTAAGGCTGGGGAGCCCATAATACCTCTGTAAAGACTTCCGGCTTCTGTGAATAAAATATTTTTGCAGTGTTCTTTGCGTGCACATTTTCTTTTTGTTTGTGGTAATAAATTTTATTTGTGTGGTACTGCTTTCATGATGCGTTAGGTCAGAGATCGGTTTTTCATCTCGTGATGGCACGTCGAGTTGAATTCAACCATTTTCCAAGTGTGCAAAGACCGGTGCAAGGTCGGTATCTCCATGGACCTGAAGTCGAGGTGGGGATCGCTTAGTAAAAACGTGTAGGAAGTTATCGTCTAAGGATGGATTGAGCAGGGAAGCTTCTCGATGGCCTCTTGATGAGGGCTTTGATCTTTAGCGTGGGAGGGCAAGGAGTTGCCTGCTAAGGATGGACCGAGCAGGGTAGCTGCTCGGTTGCTCCTTGATGAGGGATTTGATCCTTAGCGTCGTTGGGTAAGAAATTACCAGCCAGGGATGGACCGAGCTGGGAAGCTGCTCGGTGGCCTCTTGGTGAGGGCTTTGATCCTTGGCATCGTTGGACCGAGCAGGGAAGGCAAGGAGTTGCCTGCTAAGGATGGACCGAGCAGGGGAGCTGCCCGGTGGCCTCTTGATGAGGGTTTTGATCCTTGGCGTTATTGGGTAAGAGATTACCAGCCAAGGATGGACCGAGCAGGGTTGCTGCTCGGTGGCCTCTTAACGAAGGCTTGGATCCTTGGCGTTGTGGGGTAAGTGATTACCAGCTAAGGATGGACCGAGCAGGGTTGCTGCTTGGTGGCCTCTTGATGAGAGATTGGATCTTTGGCGTCGTGGGGTAAGTGATTACCAGCTAAGGATGGACCGAGCAGGGTTGCTGCTTGGTGGCCTCTTGATGAGAGATTGGATCCTTGGCGTCGTGGGGTAAGAGATTACCAGCCAGGGATGGATCGAGCAAGGTTGCTGCTCGGTGGCCTCTTAATGAGGGCTTGGATCATTGGCGTCGTGGGGTAAGAGATTACCAGCCAGGGATGGACCAAGCAGGGTTACTGCTCGGTGGCCTCTTGATGAGGGCTTGGATCCTTGGCGTCGTGGGGTAAGGAGTTACCAGCCAAGGATAGGCCGAGCAGGGAAGCTGCTCGGTGGCCTCTTGATGAGGGCTTGGATCCTTGGCATCGTGGGGTAAGGGATTACCAGCCAAGGATGGACCGAGCAGGGAAGCTGCTCGGTGGCCTCTTGATGAGGGCTTAGATCCTTGGAGTCGTTGGGTAAGAGATTACCAGCCTAGGATGGACCGATAATTCGCTCGGCCCGTCCTTAGCAGGCCCCTTACGGCGCCTCCCGCGCTAAGGATCAAAGCCCTCATTAAGAAGCAACCGGGCTCGCCCTTGCTCGGTTATCCTTGGCTGGTAGCTCCCTACCCACAACGCCAGAGATCAAGGCCCTCATCAAGAGGCAACCGGGCTTGCCCTTGCTCGGTTATCCCTGGATGGTAGCTCCCTACCCACAACGCCAGAGATCAAAGCCCTCGCCAAGAGGCACCGGGCAGTAACCCTGCTCGGCCCGTCCTTAAGGATCAAAACCCTCGCTAAGAGGCACCGGGCAGCAACCCTGCCCGGCCCGTCCTTAGCATGCCCCTTACGGCCCATCCCGCGCTAAGGATCAAAGCCCTCATCAAGAGGCAACCGCTCTCGCCCTTGCTCGGTTATCCCTGGCTGGTAGCTCCCTACCCACACCGCTAGAGATCAAAGCCCTCGCCAAGAGGCACTGGGCAGTAACCCTGCTCGATCCGTCCTTAAGGATCAAACCCCTCGCCAAGAGGCACTGGGTAGCAACCCTGCTCGGCCCATCCTTAGTAGGCCTATTACGGCCCCTCCCGCGCTAAGGATCGAAGCCCTCACCAAGAGGCAACCGGGCTTGCCCTTGCTCTGTTATCCCTGGCTGGTAGTGCCCTACCCCCACAACGCCAGGGATTGAAGCCCTCGCCAAGAGGCAACCGGGATCGCCCTTGCTCGGTTATCCTTGGCTGGTAGCTCCCTACCCACAACACCAGAGATCAAAGACTTCGCCAAGAGGCACCGGGCAGTAACCCTGCTCGGCCCGTCTTTAATGATCAAAACCCTCGCCAAGAGGCACTGGGAAACAACCCTACTCAGCCCATCCTTAGCAGGCCTATTACGGCCCCTCCCGCGCTAAGGATTGAAGCCCTCACCAAGAGGCAACCGGGCTCGCCCTTGCTCGGTTATCCCTGGCTGGTAGTTCCCTACCCCACAACACCAGGGATCGAAGCCCTCACAAAGAGGAAACTGGGCTCACCCTTGCTCGGTTATCCTTAGCTGGTAGCTCCCTACCCACAACGCCAGAGATCAAAGCCCTCACCAAGAGACACCGGGCAGTAACCCTGCTCGGCCCGTCCTTAAGGATCAAAGCCCTCGCCAAGAGGCACCGGGCAGCAACCCTGCTTGGCCCATCCTTAGCAGGCCTATTACGGCCCCTCCTGCGCTAAGGATCGAAGACCTCACCAAGAGGCAACCGGGCTCGCCCTTGCTCGGTTATCCCTGGCTGGTTGTTCCCTAACCCCCGACGCCAGGGATCTAAGCCCTCGCCAAGAGGCAGCTGAGCGGCTATCCCCGACTGGTAGTTCACTACCCTACGACGCCAGGTATCTAAGCCCTATCCAAGAGGCAGCCGGGCGGCTACCCTGCTTGGTTATCCCTGTCTGGTAGTTCCCTGCCCCGCAACGCCAGGGATCGAAGCCCTCACCAAGAGGCAGCCGAGCTACCCTTCTCGGCTATCTCTAGCTGGTAATTCACTACCCCATGACACCAGGGATTAAAGCCCTCACCGAGTGGCTACCGTGCTCGACTATCCCCGGCTAGTAGCTCCCTACCCGCAACGCCAGGGATTTAAGCCCTCGCTAAGAGGCAGCCGAGTGGCTACCCTGCTCGGCTATCCCCGACTGGTAGTTCATTACCCCACGACGCCAGGGATCTAAGCCCTCGCCAAGAGGCACTGGGCAGTAACCCTGCACGGCCCATCCTTAAGGATCGAAGCCCTCACCAAGAGGCAGCCGAGCGGCTACCCTGCTCGGCTATCCCTGGCTAGTAGCTCTCTACCCACAACGCCAGAGATCAAAGCCCTCGCAAAGAGGCACCGGGTAGTAACCCTGCTCGGCCCGTCCTTAAGGATCCAAGGCCTCACCAAGAGGCACTGGGCAGCAACCCTGCTCGGTCCGTCCTTAGTAGGCCTCTTACGGCCCCTCCCGCGCTAAGGATCGAAGCCCTCACCAAGAGGCAGCCGAGCGGCTACCCTGCTCGGCTATCCCTGGTTGGTAGCCCCCTACCCACAACGCCAGAGATCAAAGCCCTCACCAAGAGGCAATCGAGCAGCTACCCTGCTCGGTCATCCATGGCTGGTGTTACTGCCCACCGACGACACGGTTCAAGCCCTCGCCTAAAGGCCATCCACGTCTAAGCGATCCCCACCTCGACTTCGGGGCCATGGAGATACCGACCCTTCACCGGTCTTTGCACACTTGGCAAATGGTCGAATTCAACTCAACGTGTGATCGCCAGACGAAGAACCGGCCTGACATGGAAGCTGAACCGTGCAAATACGAATGTTCTCCCACAAACAAAAGGATAATGTGCACGCAAAGAAACTGCAAAAAGATTTTTTATTCACATAAATCAAAAGTCTCTACAAAGGTATTATGGGCTCCCCAGCCTAACAAAAGTGCCCAGAGGCTTACAAAATTTCAGAGCAAAGGAGAGAAATAAGAATACGTGGGGCTTCAAGCCTCAGGGGCGGGGACGTCCTCGGCGAGCAGCGCCTCCCCGGCGACTACCGAGGCGGCATCTTTAGGGTCAGCACCACCGGCTGGAACTTCAGCACCGGCAGCCGAGGCGACCGACTTACCCCTCGCACCCCCGCCGGGGGCCACTTTCCCTGCATCATGTCCGGGGACGATCCCCTGCGCGTCGTCGTCGAGAAGGTACAAAGCCTGGAGCTCGGCGTCAGGGAACTCCGGCATCTGAGCCTTGACAGAGTCGAGGGCGTCGTGCCAAATGACGCCCCTGGCACTGGCAAGGTCGGCGTAGAACTGATCCGACTTTTTGTAGCTCTCCACCGCCTTCCGCGCCCGGTCCTTCGCCGCCTTGTTCTCCTTCCGGAGAGTGCTCGCCGTCTTCTTCATAGTAGCAACGAGCACCCGGGAGTCCTCCAACTGGGACTCGGCGGCTCGGGCGGCCTCTCGGTACCGAGCGACCTCCCTGTTCCCGGCCTCCACCCGGTCCTCAAGAGCAGCAGCCCTCTCCATCGCTGCCCTTAGCTCTTGCCTTAAGATCTCCTCCCGCAAGGAGAACTCGCCTGCGGCCCGCATCGCCGGAACAATCTCCTCGTCCTCCATATGGATGACGAGGGCGGCATGCTGGAAGACCTGAAGAAAGAAAGATGGTCAAAAATGGGAGGGAAGCACCAGACCACACGGACAAAATATGGGATGAAGAACCAGGTGAATTGCGAACACTAACCCGCATGGCCTCTTGAGCTATCGCCGCCATTTGGGCCCGGAGAGTTCCTCGAGGGACCCTGCCTCTGGCCGACCTCTCCATATTCGAGAGCAGGCTATTAGCAACAGAAAGCCCCGAGGGCACCTCGAAGCGAAGCTCCCCGTCGTCCACAAGGATCGGGGAAGCCAGGGAGCGGGATGCCCTCCTGTGAGACTTCTTGAGGTACGGCGCGGGAGAACCCTCCTTGTCTCCCACCTCGGGGGGGCGAGGCACTTGCGCCCGAGCACGCTTTCGAACTGGCGCACGACTAGACTCAGGGGCCTGGGGCTCACTTGGGCACCTGGGTGAAAAGGCCACCGGCGGGTCCGGAACGGACTGCGAGCGAGAAGGGCCAGCGCCTTTGGGCTTCTTCCCTCTCTTCGCGTCGATCACTGCCGCGCGGAACTTGCTCATATCCATGGGTCCTGCATAAGACAAAAATACAAGGAGTCGGCGATGCCAGGAAAAATAGAAAAAATGCACAAGTCTAAACAGGTCGCTTGAGAGCTCCCAACTTACTCATGTACTCGGCGAGGCTGAGTCCGGCCCAACTGAGGGCCCGCTCAGACATCAGCACGTCAACCCGAGGGAGGGGCTCCCACTTTGATACCGCCACCGTGTTGGGATCGTTCGACTGCCTCACCCGCAGACGGCTGGCCCTTTGCCACAGGGTGGGCACAGGCCAATTCTCACCCTCGGGCGGCGCGATAAAGAAAAACTTCCTCTTCCATTCTTGAATGGAAGAAGGTACAACGACAATCTCCGACCCGGCAGCATCCCCCCGTTGTCTTCTAAAGGAAATATATACCCAGCTCGACTCGCCCTTGCGAGCGCCGGGGTGGTTTTTGTAACAAAGGGAGGAAACAAGGAGGCTCAGGCCGAAAGGGATCTGACTCAATCTCAACCGGATCGGGAACCCGAGGAGGATCCTCTAGAAGTTTGGTACTAGCTGGCCTGAGGCTAACCCAAAATAGTTCAACGCCGTGATCACCTCGGGGGCGAAGGGATAACGCAACCCGGCCCAAAAGACCTCCAGGTACAGGGCAATCTCATTGCCCCGTACCTGATTTGCCCTCCCCCTCCTCGGCCAGCCGAAGCGAATAGCCGGGAGGAATAAGGAAATAAGTTGCGATGTTGACAAGCTTCTCCGCACGCCTGGATCGTATGCCAAGAACACCTAAAACCTGTCTCTGGGGACCATCCCCGTCGCACGACCCCAGGAAGCATTACCAACCCTAACTTTTTGGGAGGACTCCGACTCAGAAGAGGAAGAGGAAGAGGTGGAAGAGGAAGCTCCAGAAGACTCCCTAGAATCTACCCGGACGACATCTACAGACTCCTCAGATGAAGACATCTAACCTGATGGAGAGGAGTCCTCAGACGAGAAAACGCAGAGATCCGACCTAAAAAGGAGAGAGCCGAGCTAACGAGACTCCGGACCAGGAAATTATGAAGAGGTATGGGCCCTGATGAGGACCCCACCTCTATTTATAGCTGCCGGTGTATGCATCCAACGGCGACAGTCATCTCCCGCCAAAAAGACTCATCGCATTCGACGGCTTCCATCGCTCAACCTATCACACGCGCATTGATCGCACCCCATCGGACGCTGGAAATCTGTGGCCCGTCGCGTCAGCCAACCAGCGCAGAACACGTGGGCTGTCGCTTCAGTGAACGTACGCACGATCCAGCGCATCCTCTTTAATGCAAAATCTGGCCCCTGATCCGCTGACATCATCAAGAAAATACAGCTGATTTCCCGGGAATGCACGCTTATGATATCTACGAAAAGGAGCTCACCTCGGGTGACCCGGCAGACCACTCTCGACCTGACCCGTGAACAGGTCGGGACGAGAGTAGGGGGTAATGATGATGCTCGATATCGGTGATCTCCCAGATTGTGACACATGGCAGATGACATGTTCCGAAGCTAGCAAGAAAAGACCAGGGACAGTACGTCGGTAAAGTACCCCGGGTCTGCGGCCTATGGATGTAGCCGACCTTCTGCGACCGGCCACACCACTCCTGTGCCCGCTTTGCAAACAACCGTTGGCTCACCTCCGAGCCTCCTGCACAGTTGGCTCACCTCCGAGCCCCTTGCACAATTGGCCTCCTCGGCCCTCTCTGCTCGTCTCCGGGCTACCGCAGAACCAAGATACCTCGGCCTCCCACTCGTCCCCGAGCCTCCCGCCATGCTCATCTTCCTCGGTCTCATTTATCGACCAACGGCACCAGTCGCAGGCACCTCCGCTACACCTCTGCGAATCTCGCTATGCGCGAGATATCCGCCGGCCACGTCCCGCGTTCCATGCCATCACGATCCCCCATTAACGAGCCCGTCTCATCATTAATGCAGGATCCTGCCTATCACGCAGGCGTGACTCCGGGAGCATAACGGCCGACGTGATTCTCACGCCTGCCTGCCTGTTGCCACCACTATATAAACCCCTCTTTCAGACGGTTCAAGTAAGTCATTCTTTCCTCACTAGGCCGTTACTCTGCTCGAATATCCGGTCTAACTTGATCGTCGGAGGATCCTCGGTGGCACAACCATCCCGGGACTTCCTTGCAGGTAGCTCGGCCACAACAACCTCAAACCTATTGAGATCCACACGCTTCAGGAGGCAACCTCCAACTCAATCCCAGCCGTCAATCGTCGCTCGCAGCAGATCAACGGAGGATAACATCTTGACATGATCCGACATCCGTCAAGTAGACTCTGTCCTAGTCTCTGTAGAAATTTCAAGTCAATTGGAGAAAGGGTTCAAGAGATATCTACTCGGCGAATCAAGGTTACTATACCAATTTGCATTTCGGGTAGGTTCTTGTGTAAGTGCTTCTCCCCCTCTTCTTTTCATTCTGTCACCGAACTCTTCTGCCATTCTTGTTACTATAAATTAGACCCTTGCATGATTCGCATCTTAAATAATCCAAAATATAATCGTCTTTATATTAAAATAACGGAAGTTACAAGTTAATGTCGGTTAATTCAGAATTTTAAGGACAACGGTAGTAAAACCCATGCAACTCCTTCATACGGACTCCATTTTGGACAAGTATTTTTTTAACGATATCTAATTGAAAAGAGCTATGTTATTTGTGTTAAAAACTTTTTCGGAAAACGATATTTCAAATTGTTAATCTGCATTTTCAAATACTATATACAAGCACTAGTAGAAACTGTACAATTTAGCGACCGTTTATTAGGGACCGTAATAATTTATACGGTCGCTGATGTAGTATTTGCGACCGTATTATTTATACAGTCCTGAATAAACGGTCGCCAATGCATTGGCGACCGTTTCCATAACATTAGCGATCGTTTAAAACCATCGCTAATGCTTCGGTCAGATTATACTCGCGAGCTGCATTCTTCTTCTCCTCATTCTCCCCCATCAACCCGCGAAGATAAATCCCCAATCCTCTATTTCATCAATTTTTTAAAAAAAATTATCAAACTTATTGCAAATATTTTTTTGTAGGTATTATTGTTTGATTTGTTGCTGTTGAAGCTTGTTGTAGGTTTTTTCTTTTCCAAATCCAATCAAAATTAGTGATTTCTCTTCCTAGCCCTAATTTTTTCAATTAGATTATTAAAATTTGAAATTAGTTGATTAGTAATTTCAAAAAATTGAATCATTTGTAAGATGATGCGTTTAGAATTATGAAATCATAGAATTATGAAATAATGGTTTGAAATTTTTTGTGATTTTGAGCTTGATGGGTTTTATCATTGAAATATAATTGAGAAATTGAAAACATATGAAAAATTGAATTAGAAAATTTGGTAATTTAAGGTAAGATGAGTTTTAGAATTGAAAATATATGAAAAATTGAAATAGAAATTTGGTAATTTAAGATAAGATGGATAAGTTTTAGATTGTGTGTGCGTGTGTGAGAGAGAGAGAGAGTGGGTGTATGTATGAGTGTTTGACTGCGCGCGCGTATATGTGAGTGTGTGAGAGTAAGTGTGTGTGCGTGTGCCCGCCCGCATATGAAATATTTCTAAAATTTATTCATCCTAAATTCTAACTTGTATTCTTTAAATTTATTAATGATTTGATATTCTTTATTTTGTAAATTTAATGATTTGATATTCTTTATTTTGTTAATTTAATAATTTGATATCTTGTTGCTTATGATTTATTACTTAGATTTTTTTAATTGTAGCATAATTTATAAACCAAATCAAAATAAAAATCAAATCCTTTAATACCAATTAAACTATAGTAGATGCATAAATAAAAAATAAAATCACACTGAATAAGAAAAATTAATGCTAATTAACCTATAACACTAATTATATTAATTAAGAAATCTTAATTAAGACCAGATAATAGTGAACCGAGACCCTGATTAAAAAACATTTAAATAGAAAGTTAAGGGATACCCTAAAATTTTGATTAGAAACGTAACTAGGGATTTATGTTTTCATTTAATTAGTAAATTTAAGATCGAAAGGTATTAAATTTGTTTAGGATCAACCTATAGTTTCTCGTCTGACAATTGGTGTATGTCAAATATTTTTCGCATCGAATTGATAGGATCACATTATATGTTTGTGATAGTTGAGCGTCATGTTCAATTTTTTCAAACGTCTGTGTATTATTCGACGAGGGGATTTGACGTACAGTAATTATCGGATTTGTCCAGTCTGGACATGTTATGAATACAACAAGACTCACATCTCACATCTTCCTGTATTTTCGTCCATTTTGAGAAGTTTTGACGGTGCTTTCCATTTATTCCCCGTGTACAGATTTATATATGAACACGGGGAACAGAGGGAAAGTGCGGCCGAAATTCTCGAAATGGACGAAAAACAGGAGGATGTGAGATGCGAGTGTTGCATTCATAATGGGAATTAGGACCTTTATCCCTGACAGCCGTGAAACTAATTATTCGTCCCGACCATTTACCCTGAGTACTTACGACAATCTTAAATGACTTTAGATGATTTGATGCGTCCACATCATGAAATATAATTTAAGACTTGAAAATTTATTTAATGATGAGATTGTAATAAACTCATAAGATATGTTAAACTTATATTATTATCTGTGTTATGACAGATGAGAATTCTTCCGGATAAATCGTTTATGCATATGGGGAAAAAAGATAGGTATATTTTGAAAGAGACACGGTGTTAAGATGGGCTTAAAGCCTTTTTAGATTACGCAGAGATGAACCCAAAATGTAGCCGAGACGGACTCTTGTTCTGTCCTTGTAAGAAATGTAAGAATAGAGCCCGTTTTCAACGTGAAGTGAGAGAAAAACATGTGTTTGTAGTGAATTTTGAACCGAACTATATACATTGGAATTACCATGGTGAGGGAATACGTGACGAGAAAATGAGGATGGATAATGAGACCGCAGTTTCGCAAGATGAATTGCCGATGGATGACGGGATAGATGACACGCATAAGATATTGGAAGATTTATTTGCTGGAAAGAAAATGAATGATGTTGAACCGTCTAAAGGCACCAGTGAATTAGAAGAATTACATAAACTTATGGAGAAAAACGAACAAGATCTGAATGAAGACTGTACGGAATTTAATAGGTTGTCATTTGTAATAAGGCTCCTCTATCTGAAGATGATCGGCGGGATGGCTAACGAGCACTTTGATGTACTTCTTGATCTCCTACGCAAGGTAATTTCTAAAGGAAAGGAAAGCATTCCAAAGAATCATTACTAGGCAAAAAATATTTTTAAGACACTTGGTTTCTCGTATGAGAAGATCGATGCATGTCCCAATGACTGTGTGTTGTATCGCAGGGATTATACGTCTTTCGATGAGTGCCCCACTTGCAACTTGTCTAGGTGGAAAAATGTTAAGAGAAATTCAAATGCAGAAATGTTCGATATCAGCAAAAAGAGCAAGAAAACCTCAGCCAAAGTCCTTCGTTATTTCCCCCTGGCTAAGAGGATGCAAAATTTATATATTTCGAAAGACATGGCGAAGAGCATGCGATGAGATTCCGATCGTCGGATCAAAGACGGGAAACTGAGGCATCCGGCTGATGCAGAAGTATGGAAGCAATTAGACAATGTTGATTAGTTTGGGGATGAGCCAAGGAATGTGTGTCTAGGTTTGGCAACCGATGGTTTCATGTCTTACAGACTCATGAGCTCTAGTTGGTCCAGGTGGCCGGTATTGCTTATGCCTTACAATCTGCCTCTCTGGATGTGTGTGAAGCAACCCTATATGATTCTTTCTTTATTAGTTCCTGAAAAATATTCACCTGGCCAGAACATCGACGTCTATATGGAACCTTTAATTGAAGAGCTGATAGAACTCTGGGAACATGGAGTAGAGACATATGATGCGTACGCCGAGGAGAAGCTTAGAATGCGAGCGGTTGTTATTTGGACAATCAACGATTTCCAGCATACGGCATGTTATCTGGATGGTCTACCTTCACGAAGTATGCATATCCATCATGTGGTCTTGATTACAGTGCCCTCCAGCTTAAGACACATGGTAAGTTTTGCTACTGGTTTCATCGTAGGAGGCTATCAGCGAATCATCCGTACAGAAAGATGACAAATAAGTTTGATGGAGAATTGGAAAAGAGTGAAGCATCAAAACAATTGTCATGGATAGAAATTTTTGAGCAGATTTCATCATGTCAATTCCAGTAATATTCTAATCGTTTTATCTCAGATAGTTCCTTCAATAAATAAAAAAACGGAAGCGGTCCGAAAATAATGAATTGTTGAGTATGTGGAAGAAGAAAAATATATTATGGAATCTTCCTTACTGGAAACATCTGTCGATTCGACACAATATTGATGTCATGCATGTAGAGAAGAGTGTGTTTGATAATATTGCTGGCACATTGTTACAGGTTGATTCTAAGTCCAAGAATAAGTTGAGTGCTCGCGAGTGCTTGGAGGAGTTTGGAATCCGACAGGAATTGCATACGGTATTTCGTGATGATGGTATCTATGAATTACAGTTTCGAGCCACACAGCGTCGAAATTAGCTATGAAAAGATTTTGTGAGGTGCTAAAGATTATCAAAACCCCAGATGGGTACTTGATTGATTCTATGAAAGTGTAGTATTAACCGCAATCAATAACGGTGTCGCTTGTAGCTAGCCGAGATGAGTACATGTCGTCCTCAGGGATATGTGGAATCTTTTAATCTTACTTTAGACGTGTTGATTGAAAAGAGGAAGAATAGAAGAATAAAGAATAGATTCTGTAACAACCCCAAATTTCCTATACAACTTTTGTACACATTTTTTTTTTCAAAAATCCATAATGGGGTATTTTAGCCTGAGCACAAGATATAAGTGATTATTTTGCTTTTTAATTACAAGTTAAAAGAATGTAATAACTCCATTTTTAGTGTACAAAAATTTACTTTAAAATTAATATATACTTGGAGTATTTACTTTTGCTGCTATCACTTTAAGTAATTAAATAGCTCCATAATTACAAGAAGGAGCTTGTAGCTCATTGGTAATATCTTGCACTGCTGAACCAAGCCACCAGAGTTCAAATCTCATGCCCCACATTATTTTTAATATTTATTTTGTTTTAAATTTTATAGAAGCTCAACAGTCCACACGAGATAACTCCAGATTTTCCCACTACACCCACAAAACTGAAAGTACCATAGCCTACAACTCGAGACCCCCCACCTCCTGACCTGGCGACTCGGCCCGAGTCGGCCGGCGGACCGGCCGACTCAGGCCGGCGCTGCCGGCCGGACTCGGCCGGACGGCCGAGTCCCCAACATCTTTTTTGTGTCTCTTGGCCTTCTATACATCCCTGTATACTTTAAATCTGCAGCCCACTTCCAGAGACACAATTAATCCTACATCTATCCTAACCCTAGTCTAACCCTATAAATATACCCCTACCATCTACCCTCTCACCCAAAAACTCTGAGCCAACTCTCAAAAATTTCCAAGAAATCTTGTGTACTTTGAAATCGAGCACGAAGCGAAGCTACGGTGAATTTCCCAGCGAACTTCCAGCGATTCATTCTAGGAGCTCCCGGCGACGAAGCGATCCACCGGCGACTCCTTCCGATCAATCTCCCTCTTCTTGTTTTCCTAAACCCGTAAGTCCCATTTCTAACTTTCTTTTCCATTCTAAAAATACCGATTTACAAAACCCAACGGAATCGGAACAAATCCGATTTCCGATTCGGTTTTCTTATAAAATTCACTTCTCGTTAATACAATTATACTTAAACTCTCTCATGTTGACTATTAAACACTAATCAACCAAATTGACCAAGTTTCATATTATAAAATAATTGAAATTTTATTTTACCGTATTTTTCATTTAAATACCACATAGTTTCAATTCCACATTTAACATCACAAAACTTTCTATACCTTTAAGTAATCATGAGGTAATGACATACCTCCTCACATACTCATATGCAACATAGCACGATACCCTCGAGAACTTAGAATACGGGAAAACGACATTTTTCATTTAAATACCATTTACTTAATAAAACCGTTTCCTTAACGATTAGTATTTAAACAAATCTTTGCAAAGTGCCGTTACAACCCACTTTGGGGAACCCGTTCGGGATGGTACGGATTATCGCACATTCTCGGGCTTAGTAGTGCGAGATGCAGACCTCCACAAGGAGCATTCGGTCTCGAAAGATTTAAATACGACATCTTAAGAAAAATGCGATTTCTAGAATATAATAAAAATATTAAAATTTATTTTCATATAAATATATATATATATATGTAACTCAAAAATATCTAATTTGAATTATTATAATTATTCCATCTTTTTCAAAAAATGTCACAAGAATCAGTTTACACTAAAATACCATGAATTCATATAATCAATATTGCATATAAATACCATTTATTATGAAAAATAGGATATTTTCACTAGAAATATCACCAATATAAAATTTACAATTATTACAACTCTAAAAGGCGATAATAATTACTTGGGGTGTATTTTGAAAAGTATATAAAAGTATTTTTACATAAAAACCCCTCGAGTTTTATAAATTACCCTAAGGACCCTATTAAACATAGGTTTAAGCGAGACCAGTCTCTTGAGCCTCAGGGAGCCGGAGATATGGGTGCTTGCCTATCTAAGGTAGACAACTTAATAATGGTGTTATCAATATGGTAATCGTCTTTGAAAAAGACACAAATCCTGTCGCCCATGTGCAGCGGTTACCGATAATATCAAAACAGTCAGGACTTCAATTTATATATCTAAATTGTCTGACTCAGGTTTGAGTCTCATTATAATCTGACTTGAATATGATTCAAGTACAATCTACAATTTACAATCTACAATTTATAATCTACCATATTTCAATTCAACATGAATCCACGAATCCATTATACAATTTGATTTAACCGAACCATGGATATACATTCCATTTACATGACTCTCCAGTACATCCATTTACATGATTCTACGGTTACATCCGTTTACTGATATCATGTTTTCGGTTAGTCAATCAATTATACAATCAATGCAAGTTATAATACAATACAATACAAACAAAACACTACGGGGTTTAAGGGGTAGATTGGTACGGAATGTGTTAGAAGTGGCACGAGACAATAAGACTTAATATACCTAACATGAATCCAGTTGTTGTTGTCCCATGGTATAAACGGTTCTTTGTACTATACTTGCCTCTAGTCTCTGGCATATAGAGACTCCTCTCGTATACATTGACATTCTTCTATACCAAGCTACAAACAACAGCGTTAATACAACATCATAACAATATACTACAACTTTAAAAGATACCATTCTTATTTTGTCTTTCTATTTCTCCTTTATTTTTGGAGCTTACCGAGCGACCTGTTCGCTGACGACATTCTCTTTCTTTCTTCTTTGAATGTCGTCAGGTGATCTGGACTTACCTGAGATCGAGCCCACTGCAGAAGACTTGGATCAGTTCAGTGAAGACCCCGAGCTCTAGACATTGTACATTTTCCATTCAGTACTTTTCATTTCCTGTTATGCCATTGTTTAGGCATCGCTTTTATTTCAGTTGTATTTACTTTTCATGCATTGTACAAAAGAATGTTAATAAATAAAGTTGATGTTCAGTTTATATCTTGTCTCTTGTGCTTTACTTTTATATTGCTTAGATACACTTAGCGTATTTACTTCAGAGGAAATACGTAGCAGACCAGTCACGTCCCCTTCGCCGTACACCGGGAAGCGGGGCATGACAGATTCTATATCTATGTTAAACACAGATGTAGAATACAGATCTAGTTTAAATACGGATGTAGATTTTATAAGAAGAGGGCTTGTATGGTTCGTTAGGATTTAGTAGTCATGGATGACTAATAAGATGACTCCTTTTATCTTTTGATAGATTTAAAACTTGATCGATAGTGATGAATGAGGATTATGGTTCTTTGGGAGAAACTTGGGTTTCTACACTATTGACCCTTGTACTTTCATTGATTTCTATTCATGTCTAGCTCTTAACAAAACAATTGTTAATCTGATCTCAAATTGCGGTCGAGACCAGTAATAAATTGGTAGCGCGCCCGATAAGGATGTTAACGATTCTTTTGCTAAAGTTTATAAACTTCATAAGATTTAAAAGAAGTTAAAACATTTTCTCATCCATTGTTCTACCATAATCCTACGAACCCTATCAAGCGGAGAATTACTCGCGCATGATGGAGATAGAAGAAGAACGGATAGAGATCATAATATAAATACAGAAAAATGCTAAATAATTAAACTAATGATCTACCTTTATTAATCAACTTCACAAGTACAAAACCTTCGAATTTAGATTACAAGAGGAAGAAGAAGTTGCTCTCGATCTCTGCTTCGTAGAAAGTAGATACTCTGTCGAATCTCACGTCGCATTATCACGTCGAATCGCGGACCTGTCTTAGATTACTTGTTCTTTGACGGTGATTTGCTTCGTGTGAAAAGTTGATGATTTCTAAGTTTAGCCCTCGGTCTTTTATATAGCCCTAAAACCAAAAACTATAGATCCCAAGAATTGGAGTTTGTTGTGGAGATCCTACCAACAAAATCCCACTCCTTAACTCCTCAATCACACCGCGGATCCGCCGCAATAATGGTGTTTTGGCCGCGGAACCGTGGCCGTTTGGTGTGATCATTGCTTTAAAATTCTGGGGTTGGTTCATTGTGACACATGGAGATTTTTTTGATGTCTGGAATCTTCATATCTTTTCTGAGTCTCTGCCAGTATTGATTCTTCGATTTTATTAAACTTTATCGGCAGATTTTTGATTCCCAACATCTCGATATCCCGATCTCCTGACCTGAGCTAAAACTTGTACAATATCTCAATGAATAATATTAGTAATATTTGGTATTTTTGAGATATTATCCTAACCATTTTATATGATATTATATTTTAAGAATATTGATTAAGGATATTTGATATGATATGCATATTTAAATTATCAAAATGTTATATAAATATTATATGCATACATTTTCCTTCATAATGTTAATTATAATATATAAACATATGGTAAATAGTATTTTGCAGATAAACCCAAATATGTTCTATATTTATAATAAAACGTCTTTAGATATTTAAGAAAAGTAAGGAAAATGTTATATCAAATGTGCGATATTTTCGACTGAACAAATACCCTCGAACTTTACTTTGATCGTCTCGAGCAAACTTATTTATTCAAGAGAGGGAGAAAAAAGAAAAAGAAAAATATAGCACACTTTCATAGGCAACACAATTGCACCGAGCACGTGCAACAACCCGTTAAACCTCTAGGTGTCCCTAGTAGGAGGAGTGTTGTCTCATGAGGGTTTTTAGCGGATTACACCCACAAAATCTCATAATAAAAGAAAGAAGATGAAAGTTACATACAAAGATAAGAACTATAAAAGAAAGAACTTGAAAATAAGAGTTTCCAACTATACTAGCTTTTCGGTTTCCATGAGCCCTATCTTAATGGTCATGAAAAGATGTTAAAAATCACATCATCCCTTTATAAAACATCGCCTTTAGCCTTCTTCCCTACCATTCATCCAAATATCGATCATATACCCTTAAATGTGTGTAAAAGACATCCCTACACTTAGAGAATTCAATTCAAGCTATCATACTCTTTTCTATCTTCCTTAGTACTTTTTAATCGGTGAATAATTTCGATAAAATTGCTCATACATTCTTCATGCGACCGTTAATACTTCTTGAGATACTAACCGACCGATTACAAAAATGTGCTCGCGCGTTTATGCGTAATTCCTCATCTTGCAACACCTAAGGCTTAGCAGCGGCTCCCAAACAAGTTGGTCTAAGGCACTAGGTGATAAAACACCCTCGCTATATTTTTTATACTGCCTTAAGCAATTACAATACCAGTGTTCATTTTTCTTCACCATTTATACTTATTTATTTATTTATTCATACTCAGGCTTTTAGATAAGAGCATTTCAAGGTATCCTCTACTATCCCAAGTTTCAAGATGTGTGCAAGTGCATATAGTAGGGTAACTACGTTCAAATGTTTGGTCTCAAGAATAGGGACTATTTTACAGATTTATTTTTATCCTCAGATTAGTAATTTCCTTCATTATACTAACCCTTGGGACAACGGCTCATAACTACTTATTACTAGTTTCGTTTAAGAAAATATCTAATTTTATTGCTTTTCTCAAACTATTCCTATCTTTCATATGTAATTTTTCACTTTCAAAGTTTCATTATCAAATTTTTTTTTGTGCTTATATATAATATAATGCAAAATAATGTGTAAATAAGCACAAACCTCCCCAAAACCTCTTTGCAGCAGTGCCCTCACTGATGTCATCTGTTAAGCTTTTTTTTAAAACTATAGACTTGGGAGGAAAAGTTATCAAAGGGGACAAGAAATAATGAAAGTGAAATGCTCCCCCAAACTTATTGTTTTGGCTCACAATTTTATAAAAAATTATTTTCTTTCAAGAGCCAAAAGATCCCCCGCGAATACTGTTAAGAATACTGTTCCCCTCCGAATGGCGGCCAAGACATGGACGTCTTACCTGAAATTCGGGGCAGATGCTAATTGGTGCTATCCGTCCACCTCTCCGAAGATGCCAAGTTGATTTATGGCACCGTATATCGAAGGTTTAAACGGATGCGGCCGATGTAGCAGACTTCATCAGATCCCCCCTCGCTTGAGGGGTTTTTGATTGTGGGGACGCTCTTTCCTGCAGGCGCAAGCTCCGGCAGTTAATTACGCTACCGCATCGCGGTAGCAACTTTCTCCTTCTCCAGATGGTCACTTCGTGTCGTGGGTGTTTATTTTGTTTTTGGTTGCCCGTGAATTGTATACGGAGACTAATTTATGTCATCGCCCATAGGACGTGGATTAGTCCAAATCCGTATTTTCTTAAATTTGGTTTTGGGGGTTTTGGTTTAAGGATACGTTAGCTATTTTTGAGGCTAAGATCAACTTAAACGTTCGTTAAGGATGCGTTAGTCCCATTTGAGACTAAAATCAACTTAACTGGATCGTTTAGATCCGACAAAAGAGCATTTGGAGGCTCTATTGTTTAGTTTAATGACATTGCGGTCGATTGCCAGTTTAGGGACATGGTCGTCCATTGAATGTATGGCCGTCGGGACCCATCACCTCTCTGACGACGTTGAAGGATTACAACGACAGGTGTCAGAGGAGTTCAGAGATGTACCCTTGAGCCAGAGTTGATTGGGGGATCTATAGTCCAATTTGGGACTAAAGTCTGTTTGAAGGTTTAAGGATACGTTAGCCATATTTGAGGCTAAGATCAACTTAAACGGGATCGTTTAGATCCGACAAAGGAGCATTTGGGGACTCTATTGTTCCCGTTTAGGGACATAGTGGTCCATTGCCAGTTTAGGGACATGGTGGTCCACCTCCAGTTTAGGGACATGGTGGTCCAACATTCCCATTTTGGGGAAGGATACTGGTTTAAGGACGCATGAGTTTAAGGACCCCACAGTCCGTATTATGTGTGGTTGTCGGGACCCGTCACTTCTCTGACGACGTTGAAGGATTACAACGACAAATATCAGAGGAGTTCAGAGATGTACCCTTGAACCAGGTGTAAATTGATTTTGGGAGAGCAGTCGTGCTCAGTCAATTTAATTTGAGGACTTATGGCCAAAATTGGGCTAAGTCCAGTTATGTTTGAAATATTGGCCCTTTGGACCATTAGACATTTGTCTAGGTTCAGCCCCTCATCATTCAGCAGTGCTAAACAGAGGTTTGGGGGCTCTGACAGCATTTTGTCTTTGATTTCCTCAATTTTGAGATTCATTTGGAGGAGGGCCTTTTGCCTCTGGAAAATTAGCCAATTTGGCTAAAAGCAGTGTTAAACACTAGAGAACAACAGTGTTAAACACTGGAGGTAGAACTCTTAAATTAGTGTTAAACACTAAAAGACAATCAGTGTTAAACACTGGAAATATAATCTTCAATTTAGTGTCAAACACTATAAACAGTCAGTGTTAAACACTGGAAATATAATCCCCAAATTAGTGTTAAACACTAAAGAAAGAGGGGTCACGTGTGGACACGTGAGAGCACCCAAAAGTGGGTCCAGATCCCTTTTCTTCGTTCTTCAATTAAGTGTTAAACACTTTTTATTTTATTTTCGAGCATCATATGCTGGCATGTGATGGAGATTCGTGCGCCAATTGTGAAAGCATTTGCTGAGGGGTCACGTGGTATCACGTGAGAGCGCCCAAAGCCTTCCTTTGCTTTTTCTTTCTTTGTTTTGTAGGTCACGTGGGAGCATGTGAGGCATTGCCTCAAAGCTGTTTTCTTTTTATTTTTGGGGATCTTTTTAGGGGTCACGTGGGGACACGTGACTTAGTTTTATTCCTTCTTTTCTGATCACTGCGGATTGGGGTCACGTGTCATCACGTGACCAATGTTCTTTATGTGCATGGAGATCTTTCAAGTCTTTTTATTTTAAGAATTAAATTCTCTGTAGGGTTAAACCCTAATTTTATTTTGGAGGAATTAAATTCCTATATATGTAAAAAAATTAAATTCTTATGTAGGGTTAAACCCTAATTTCATTTTAAGAGGAATTAAATTCCTGTAATTTTGAGAGAATTAAATTCTCAATTAGGGTTAAACCCTAGTTCTGTCCATCTTGAAGGAATTAAATTCCTGTAGTTTTAAGAGAATTAAATTCTCAGATAGGGGTTAAACCCTAGTTTTCTTTCGAGAGAATTAAATTCTCTAAACTCAATTCCTCCTCTATATTTTAGATCTGCATGGAAGGATCTCAACCCAATGAGAATTAAATTCTCATCCTACGGGGAGATGTGCTCTGTACAGATCTTCAACCAGAAGAAGAACTAAGTTTTTTATTTGCAGAAGAGTTAAACTCTTAGATTTTGAGAATTAAATTCTCTTTTTGAAGTTGATCTTTTTCCCTTTTCTCACCTAGGGTTTTCTTTGTTGAGAATTAAATTCTCCTTTCTTTTCACTCTGCAATTTCAAGATCCTAAAATTCTATCCAAAGTTTTCTCTCTCCAAATTCTATCTCCCCTTTTCTTCTCTTGGCTCCTATTTATAGGAGAAGGAAAAGAATCAATTTGTTTAGTAAATCTTTCATTAAAAGATTTGATAATTAATATGATCCTTTAGATCATTTAGTGAATTTTATTCACCGTTGGATTTTAAATCCAAAGATATTCTGTTTGTTATTTTTGGTGAGATTTAGGGGAAATCTTTCCTTGTATCAAATCTTTCCATAAATTGATGATCTTTAATCGCAATTGGATTTTTAATCCAACGGTCCCCATAATCTTTTTCCATTTGGAAAGATTTAGAGGAATTTAGAATTTTAATTCTATTTGGAAAGATTTAGAGAAATTTAGAATTTTAATTCTATTTGGAAAGATTTAGAGAAATTTAGAATTTTAATTCTATTAAACTGTAAGGCTTTCGAAACCTGTCACGTGCTGGCACGTGACCCCTGGTCACGTGTGAGCACGTGACCCCTGGTCACGTGTGCCCCAATTGGTTCTTTTCTCTGCGTTTATTTATGCTTCAGTTTTAACCATCACGTGTCAACACGTGACCATTGGTCACGTGTGAGCACGTGATATCTCATTGAGGTATTTCCTTCAGCCATTTGTTTTTATTTCTGTTTTAACTATCACGTGTCAATACGTGACCATTGGTCACGTGTGAGCATGTGATCCCCAATTGGGTCCTTCTTCAGCCGTTTATTTTTTATTTCTATTTTAACTATCACGTGTCAACACGTGACCATTGGTCACGTGTGAGCACGTGATAGCTCATTGAGGTATTTCCTGATTTTTAATCAGGGAACAATGCATAACATATTTGCTCATAACTTTTGATCCAGGATGAATTATGAAGCCTATAATACATCAAATCGAAGGGTTTTTCGAGGCGTTTTCGATACTATCAGAATTTATCTGTTTCTCATTTGGGAGTTTGTCAAAAAAACAGCCCGGAAAATATTGGTTCGCATTTTCAGAAGCGTATCACTGCCATTTGATACCTTAGGCTCTTTTGCGCAGAAATTTTTGGCGGGAACAAATGCCCCCCACTAATTTGCCCACGTAAGTATGTACGTAGGTGAAGTACTGCAGAGTTATGGATGGCGTATGACCAGTTCCGGGTTGGTGTATCAATTTCAGAATCTTGATCTGAGAAGATAACGAGCGGACACAAGCGTCGTCATTTATCATTGACTTAAATCTCAACTCTTAAGAGACATAGTTCCAAACCCTCATCCCCATGAGCCGCACCCTTCCATTTTTTTATGTCTTACTCTAGCGTGAAGGAGTTTATATGCTCATGAGTAGCTTCTCCATTTCAGTGGCATGTAACTTTGGCAAGTGTGGCTCATAGATGGTCCATCTTGACCTCTTTGCAGGGCAGAGATGGTTTAGGAGACAGGGGTAGGATCTGCCACCAAAGACTTTTCAACTTTATGAGCCGTGAGAGTCTCATAAAGACTTTTCTCCCTACGAGTCGTGAGGATCTCGTAGGTGTCTTTTCTCCTTAGGAGTCGTGAGGATTCCTAAGTGTGTTTTCTCTTGAGAGTCGTAAGGATCTCACAAGAGAATTTTCCCGCTTATAAGTCGAGAGGACTTGTAAGTGGTTGTTTCCCTCCTTGTCGAGATTCGACTTTGGAGAGTGTGGTCCGTGAATAGTATGCAAGGGTCCGTTTTGGACCAACTTGCAGGGCCCCAGTGGTTAGGAAACCGGTTCTTATCCCGATTGCCTAAGGCTTTTCCCTACGAGTCGAGATGAATCGAGCATTTCTCGCAAGGATATCCTAACGTCACAGTTAACCTCTGCTCTTTACGACAGAGGTCCGTTAGGGTCTGTGGTACTAGGGTTTTTCCCGTCGTACCGTCGCGTTGGCTGATGTATCCCTCGATAGGCAATCTTGCTGTTCGAGTAGCCTTGCGACTATCGTGTCTCTGATCCCTTCGGGGGCTGGACAAGACGTCTTCAAGCAATCTTCCTAGGCAGTTTGACCGTCGGAAGAGCAAGCGTTAGAAATTTGCCATGCCGCTTTTTACTTGAGGTTAGGCTCATTTTGGAGAGCCCCGATGAGTCATAACCACTCCGTGCTGGTGTGGGATGATCTCCGATAGTCTTTCGGGTTTTATTTGAGTTGCCGTCAAGACCCTGAAGCTAGGAATTTAGCCTTTACTTCGTTTGCTGGCATTGCGTCTGCTGTATCGAGACACATGTCACAGTTGTCTCTAGGTTGCGGGTGAACCGTCGAGGTTTGGAACTAGGGATTTTGCCGTGGCTCCGTTATTTGATTGTCGCGTCTGAGTCCTGCTGGAGGGAGAACGCTGTGGTGACATCTCATATGCTGTATCGAGACGAACGTCGAGGTGGTGACCACTCCATGTGGGATGATCTCCGGTAGTCTTTCAGGTTTTATATGAGTTACCGTCAAGACCCTGAAGCTAGGAATTTGGCCTTCGCTTCGTTTGCTGGCATTGCGTCTGCTGTATCGAGACGAATGCCGAGGTTGTCTCTAGGTTGTTGATGAACCGTCGAGGTTTGGAACTAGGGATTTTGCCGTGGCTCCATTGTTTGATTGTCGCATCTGAGTCCTGCTAGAGAGAGAATGCTGTGGTGACATCTCATCTGCTGTATCGAGACGAACGTCGAGGTGGTGACCACTCCATGTGGGATGATCTCCGGCAGTCTTTCAGGTTTTATATGAGTTACCGTCAAGACCCTGAAGCAAGGAATTTGGACTTCGCTTCGTTTGCTGGCATTGCGTCTGCTGTATCGAGACGAATGTCGCGGTTGTCTCTAGGTTGTTGATGAACCATCGAGGTTTGGAACTAGGGATTTTGCCGTGGCTCCGTTGTTTGATTGTCGCGTCTGAATCCTGCTGGAGGGAGAACGTTGTGGTGACATCTCATCTGCTGTATCGAGACGAACATCGAGGTGGTGACCACTCCATGTGGGATGATCTCCGGTAGTCTTTCAGGTTTTATATGAGTTACCGTCAAGACCCTGAAGCTAGGAATTTGGCCTTCGCTTCGTTTGCTGGCATTGCGTCTGCTGTATCGAGATGAATGTCGCGGTTTTCTCTAGGTTGTTGATGAACCGTCGAGATTTGGAACTAGGGATTTTGCCGTCACTCCGCTTTGTTTCGACCATGGGGTCTTTCGTTGACGTTGCATCTGCATCCTGTTGGGCTGCGAAGGAACGCCATTGTTGACATCTCGTGTGCTGTAACAAGACGAATGCTGAGGTGGAGCCGGGATTTTGCAGTCGCTCCGCTTTGTTTCGATCGTGAGGTCTTTTGTTGACGTTGTATCTGCATCCTGCTGGACTGCGGCGCAACGTCGTCGTTGACATCTCGTCTGCTGTAACGAGACGAATGCGAAGGTGGAGCTGGGATTTTGCCATCGCTCCACTTTGTTTCGACCGTAAGGTCTTTTGTTGACGTTGTATCTGCATCCTACTGGACTGCGAAGGAACGCCATTGTTGACATCTCGTCTGCTGTAACGAGACGAATGCTGAGGTGAAGCTGGGATTTTGCCGTCGCTCCGCTTTGTTTCGACCGTGAGGTCTTTTGTTGACATTGCATCTGCATCCTGCTGGACTGCGGAGGAATGCCGTCGTTGACATCTCATCTGTTGTATCGAGACGAATGCTGAGGTGGAGCTGGGATTTTGCCGTCACTCCGCTTCGTTTCGACCATGAGGACTTTTGTTGACGTTGCATCTGTATCCTGCTGGACTGCGAAGGAACGCCGTTGTTGATATCTCGTCTGCTGTATCGAGACGAATACTGAGGTGAAGCTGGGATTTTGCCGTCGCTCCGCTTTGTTTCGACCGTGAGGTCTTTCGTTGACATTGCATCTGCATCCTGCTGGACTGCGGAGGAATGCCGTCGTTGACATCTCGTCTTCTGTATCGAGGCGAATGCTGAGGTGGAGCTGGGATTTTGCCGTCACTCCGCTTTGTTTCGACCATGAGGTCTTTTGTTGACGTAGTATCTGCATACTGCTGGATTGCGGAGGAACGCCGTCGTTGACATCTCGTCTGCTATAACGAGACGAATGCTGAGATGGTCTCTAGGTTGTCTGTGAACCATTGAGATTTAGAACTAAGGACTATGCCGTGGCACTGTTTGATGGTGTAGCATCTATGTCCTGCTAGAGAGAGAACGATGTGGTGACATCTCATCTGCTGTATCGAGACGAACGTCGAGGTGGTGACCACTCCATGTGGGATGATCTCCGGTAGTCTTTCAGGTTTTATATGAGTTACCGTCAAGACCCTGAAGCAAGGAATTTGGCCTTCGCTTCGTTTGCTGGCATTGCGTCTGCTGTATCGAGACGAATGTCGCGGTTGTCTCTAGGTTGTTGATGAACCATCGAGGTTTGGAACTAGGGATTTTGTCGTAGCTCCGTTGTTTGATTGTCGCGTTTGAATCCTGCTGGAGGGAGAACGCTGTGGTGACATCTCATCTGCTGTATCGAGACGAACATCGAGGTGGTGACCACTCCATGTGGGATGATCTCCGGTAGTCTTTCAGGTTTTATATGAGTTACCGTCAAGACCCTGAAGCTAGGAATTTGGCCTTCGCTTCGTTTGCTGGCATTGCGTCTGCTGTATCGAGATGAATGTCGCGGTTTTCTCTAGGTTGTTGATGAACCGTCGAGATTTGGAACTAAGGATTTTGCCGTCACTCCACTTTGTTTCGACCATAGGGTCTTTCGTTGACGTTACATCTGCATCCTGTTGGACTGCGAAGGAACGCCATTGTTGACATCTCGTCTGCTGTAACGAGACGAATGCTGAGGTGAAGCTGGGATTTTGTCGACGCTCCGCTTTGTTTCGACCGTGAAATCTTTTATTAACGTTGCATCTGCATCCTGCTGGACTGCGAAGGAACGCCGTTGTTCACATCTCGTCCGCTGTATCGAGACGAATGCTGAGGTGGAGCTGGGATTTTTTCGTCGCTCCGCTTTGTTTCGACCGTGAGGTCTTTTGTTGACGTTGCATCTACATCCTGCTGGACTGCGGAGGAACGCCGTTGTTGTCATCTCATCTGCTGTATCGAGACGAATGCTGAGATGGTCTCTAGGTTGTCTGTGAACCGTCGAGATTTGGAACTAAGGACTATGCCGTGGTACCGTTTGATGGTGTAGCATCTATGTCCTGCTGGAATGAGGAGGCACACCGTTGTTGGTCTCCAGGCTGTAGATGTGGCCATTGAGATTTGGAGCTAGGGACTTTGCCATGGCTCCGTTTCGTTGCGAATCTGAGGTCGGTTGTTGACGTCATGTCTGCATCTGGTTGAAGTGAGGAGAAACGCCGTTGGTGGTCTCTAAGTTGTCGATGTTGACGTCAAGATCCTGAAGCTAAGGATCTTCCTTTGCTTCGTTTGTTGATATTGTGTCAGCAATATTGCGACAAATGTCGAGATTGTCTCTAGGTTGTCTATGAACCGTCGAGATTTGGCTTCGCTTCCTTATGGAGCCTGGTAAGAAGGTATGGTTGCCTCTTTGTTTGTGCCCCTGGATTGTATACAGGGATTGATGTGAATCGCCTGTAGGGCAAAAAGTTTCATTCTTTCATCATTTCTTTTATTCTTTTCGCGATGCTCTATCATTTCAGCTTTTATATCGCGAAGGTCGCGATTGCCCAATCATTTCGGTTATTTTTCGCGGTGTCCAATCATTTCGGCTATTTTTCGTGGTGCCCAATCATTTCGGCTATTTGTTTTATTTTTACTCACTGCTTTTTATTGCGAGTTACCCAATCATTTCGACTATTTATTTTATTTTTACTCGCTGCTTTTTATTGCGAGTTGTCCCATCATTTCGGCTATTTCATATGCATTTTTAGCTCGCTGATTTTTTTATCATGAGTGTGGAACTTGGAATCTGGTGCCGATCTCAGCATCAGCATCGCTACAGCTGGAATATTGCCAGGAGCGAATCATCATTTGCCATGAAAGGACTTGGAATTTGATACCGGTTTAGGCATCAACATCGCTACAACTGGAATGTTGCCAGTAGTGAATCATCATTTGCCTCTGTCGATATCGAACAAAGGTGGCTTAGCGGACAGGGTTAGGATCCCGTCGACTAAGGCTTTTGACTTCATGAGCCGTAAGGGTCTCACAAAGGTATTTCTCCCTACAAGTCGTGAGGATCTCGTAGGTGTGTTTTCTCCTTAGGGATCGTGAGGATTCGTAAGTGTACGTTCCCCTGTAAGTCGTAAGGATCTTACAAAAGGGTTTTCTCCTTATAAGTCAAGAGGACTTACAAGGGTTGTTCACCATATGGACATATCCCCAGTCACGGGTAGGACTTTGTTAGGGAAATGTTTATTCGCGCCCGTGGATTGTATACAAGGGCCAGTATTGAGCCGCTTGTAGGGCAGTAACGGAGGTTGTGGGGGTTGCTTAAGAACAGGTTCAGGTCTCTGTAACTTAAGACTTTCAAATCTTATGAGCCGTGAGGGTCCCATAAGAGAGTTCTCCTTACGAGTCGTGAGGATCTCGTAAGTGTAATTTCTCCTTAAGAATCATGAGGATCCCTAAGTGTGTTGCTTCCCTGTGAGTCGTAAGGATCTCACGCGAGTGGTTCCTCCATAGAAGGTCGAGAGGACCCTGTAAGTGTCTTTTAACGAGGTTGCGCCCTTTCGGGTTTTCACAAACACTCGCCGGTAACCCTGCTGTTTTTACTCACAGAGCCCTTTCGGGTTTTCATCCGTGCCCATTTTACTTATGGACATACCTTTTTTTGTTCTTTTTTTATTCTTTTTTTTTCTAACGAGGCTGAACCCTTTCAGGTTTTCACAAACATTCGCCGGTAGCCCTGCTGTTTTTACTCACGGAGCCCTTTCGGGTTTTCATCCATGCCCACTTTGCTTATGGACATACCGTTTTTTTTTTGTTTTTTTTTACGTCAGCCTGAGGATGCTGCGGTAGTAGTTTAAGGACGTTTCGGTCCTTTGCAAGTTTTAGGACATTGTGGTCCACTGTTAGCTTAAGGACGTTTCGGTCCGCAGCCAGTTTTAGGACATAGTGGTCCATGGGGCTTTCTCTATGAATGAGCATGATGCCCCCGGCATGTCCATCTTTTTCGGAGCATGTGGCTGTGGCGGGCTCACCTTCCAGTTTTCGGACAGCGCGAACTTGCCATGTTGGTATTGGTCTTCAACCCAGTTTTTGAAGACGTAGCAGTTTTCGATCGGATGGCCCAATACTTGGTGGTAAGGGCAATAATTAGGATTGTCGACACCATTCAGTTGTAGTTGGTGTTTCGGCTCCGGTAGAATGATAAGCCTGTTGCGCACTGCTAGTTCGAACAGCCTCCTTGTTTCATCCCGGGGAAATGAGTAAGGACGTTTCAACTTTTCATAGAGGGGTTGCCGCTTGTTGCTTTGGCGAACAACCGATCTAGGGTCACTCGATTTTTTTTTAGCGTTGGCGACGAAGGCCGTTTTTCCCTTCCCTTTATCCTTTTTGTTCGATCCCTTGTTTGCGGGTCCGAGATTCTTTCCGGGTAGCGTGCGATTGCACGGCTGAATGTTCTCGCAACTCCTCAATTCTATCGTTTTAGAGATGGATTCCTTGAAGAGAGGGCCGAGGGCTATTTTTTTGTCGGAGTCGCCCCCGAAGGTGAGAACTCGCGATCCCCCGGGATCAACCCTATGACAATTGCCGGCAATTCTTTTATGCTCATCTGTCGCATTTTTCCGCTGTCTACGAGCTTCACGCTTTGTCCTGTTGAAGTGCTGCCTGTGTGTGACATACTCTTGCCACCAACACTTAAAGGAGTTGCAATCTTCAGTAGGATGTGCGATCTTCTGATGATATAAGCAGAACTTAGGATGCACGTCCGCTTCATCAAGATGTATACCACCAGGAGAATTTTCTCTGAAAGATGGCAGCTTCATCCCCATTGATATGGCTTTGGTGAATCGTTTCCTTGTCTTAATCATGCTTTCATTTGCGTCGGATGTACATTGATCCGGTGGGAGTGTTTCGACCCTTTCAACTAGTCGCCGGCGTTTGGCCTTTTCAAATATGGCCATCTCACGCTCCCGATCGGCTTTACTTTTTAGATGAATTTCACTCAGGAAGGCGTCGATCATTTCGTCTGACGGCCATAGAAGTTCTGGCTCAGGATCTGCCCCCAGCTTCTCTGTGTAAGGAGCTTCCTCACTGTCTATCGACGAGTGAGAGATCATATGGCAGCTTGCCACATAATCCTCAGGTTCATCCGACGAGTCTTTGTCATCCTCTCCGTCCTCAAGGACGTGGCTGAGAAATTCTTAAAGTGTGACTGGGGTCCGCGCTTTCTGATTATATTCTTCCAACGCGTCAATCTGTTTCTGCAGGTCCGTATGCTTGTCACCGGGCTTCACGGGATTTTTGGTCTTCTTCTTCTTCTTCGAAGACTTTGACGGCTGTGCCTGGGTGTTTTGCCCACTGCTATCAATTCTCGATGTTGGGCGTGGTTTCAGCATTCCCTCGACGATTTCAGGTTCCAATGGATTTTTCCACCTGATTGTCAAGCATGTTTGGAGATCTTTCAACATTCTTTTCGTCTTGGCTGAAAGAGCGACCTTCCATGGAGCTTCTTTTATAAAAGAGCACGATGCCCCCGGTGTGTCCACTTTTTTAGGGGCATGAGGTTGTGGCTGGCCCACCTTCCAGTTTTCGGATAATGCGAACTTGCCTTGTTGGTATTGGTTCTCAATCCAGCCTTTGAAAACGAAGCAATTTTCGATTGGATGGCTTACCGCTTGGTGGTAAGGGCAGTAATTAAGATCGTTGACATCGCCTGGCTGCAACGGACATTTTGGACTCGGCAAATTGATGAGTCTATTGCGCACTGCCAGCTCGAAAAGTTTCCTCGTTTTATCCTGGGGAAACGAGTAAGAACGTCCCAGTCTCTCCTCGAGGGATGGGCGTGGACGAAGTTGTTTTGGCAAACAATCGGATTTAAGTTGCTCGGCTGTTGTTGAGCGTTGGCGACGAAGGTTGCTCTCCCTTTGCCTTTTTCATTCCAAGGTTCCGTCTTTGAAGGGGAAGGCCTATTGCCCATCTGGTCCATTTGGGTCAGCTTGTCAATCAAGGCCTGGAAGGTGGTCGGCTTGAATAACATCATGAATTGGGATATGGTCACTTGAGGATCAAGAGTGCCCACGAACGTGCCCACCGCTAGTGCTTCTTCGATGCGTTGTTCGCATTTTGACCATAAGTTCCGCCATCGGGTTGCATATTGAACCCACGTTTCGACTGGCCTTACCCTGGCGTTGATCAGTGCTGTTATCGGGGTGCGCTCGCTAGCGCTTGCGAAACGCTGGGTAAACAACAACTCCATTTCAGCAAAGTTTTAACAGAGTCGTTCGGGAGCTCGGAGTACCACTCGAAGGCCGTTTCTGCAAAGTTGCCGACGAATTGTCGAAGCAACAGTTTGTCGTCGCCTCCGTTGTTGCCGTATAAGGCTCTGAATTGAGCGACATACCGATGCGGATTCCTTGTCCCTTTATACACATGGAATTTAGGGATCGTATATCCCGGCGGGTAACTGATTTGTTCATACCAGCCCGGATAGGGTCGTCCGGTTCTAACAATTTGCCCAGCCGCTTCACTCGCCTGATGAGCTCGTATTTGCTGAGCTATATAGTCATCCAGTGCGGCCTAGGAAATGGTTTCCTTCTTGGCTATTGAAAGAGCCGGAGGAGGATTCAACGTTTCTCCTCTGTCTTCTTCAAGGATAATCGGAGGATCTTCGGCTGGGGGATCCGGCTGAATCATCATCCCGACCATGTCTTGAAACAGAAGAGCCATCTGGTTTATATTGGCTGCTTGTTCCGCAGCCTCCTTGTCCTTCTTTTGAAGCACTCTATGAAGGAACTCGGCATCTGTATCCTACTCACGGCGCTGCTCTGATGATGCCTCCGGGCTTTCTTTTGGCCCGGTGAGTGTGGCCATTTGCGTCAGCATTTCTTGAAGCTTCTGTTGCTGCTCCTGGGCCTTTGTTATGGATCGGGTGAGCGGTTGGTGACTCGTCGAGACGCGGCTATCCTCTTTTCCGGATGCCATATAGACAGTGTGCACCACCATGCCCCCAGACTTGGGGCGTTTAGATTTAGTGTCTTTGCGATTTGCCAAAGACATAGGGATCTTCTCCGACCTCCATCTTCTGTGAGCGGTCGAAGCTGAGGGGACCGTTGCTTTGGGCACCCAGGTGGTCGTCGTCTTTCGTTGCTTGACAGGGGGATTTTCTTCCTGCCGGACCTTCATCTTTTTCTGTCGATGAGAAAATTTCGAATCAATCACTGATTCTCGGACCCGTCGCCAAGTCTTGTAGATCCTGGAAGACAGCCGTTGAGGAGACTGCTCCGGCTTTTCTGGTTTTGCTTCCACGACGGCCTCTACCGGTGGAGGAGATCTTTTGAGCACCGCAGTTGGCGAATTTCTGCGTACCTTGTTCAGCAATTCAAAGCTGTTCCCGGTTGGAACAGCAGCATCGATCCCCACCGTTGGAGCTGGCGGAGTTATCCCAGAGGGGGAGTTGCCCCCAGCCTTCCTCACTCGGCGCCAGTGGCGACGTCGAGCGTGTCGTGCGGATGGAGTTGTTTCAGCTATAAGGGTGACTTCGTCGAGCCCCCTCTGGGCAGGGGAAGCAGCTTTGAGGACCTCGCCTGGAGCAGCAACCGGAATGGCCAGCCTTGTAAAAACTAACTTCTTGGAAGGAGGAGCCTTTCCAATAATTTCGTCCGCTTAAGCCGGGATGGCTATCCGCTTTGGGATGGCAGCTTCGGGTATCACGGGCTTGTAGACGTTCTGACCCAGTCTGTTGAAAACTGAGGTATTGAAGTTGGACGACCCGTTGAGAGGGGACGCGGCAGTAGCAAGCTGATCAAAGACCGACTTCTTTGGAGCTTCTTGCGATGTCATTGGGGCATTGAAGCTCATTGGTAGGAGCAGGGTCCCGAAGAATAGTCCAGCGGTGGCTTGAGTTACCTGCTCCACTAGCATCTTGAAAAGGGAGGCCGCTTGGGGCCCATAAGTCACTCCTCCAGCAAGGATGGAGCGAGAGTTGCAGTTTCAGGTAGTGCAGTTTGAAGCCATTGATCTTCTGTTTTTTGCACGGAGCAAGACACCAAATCTTAGTACCTCGAATCCACAGGCAACCACAGCAAACCGCGATTCGTTCGCGAACACGACACACGAAGTGTGGAGTGGAAAGAGGAAGAGATCCCACCGGGCGTGCCAGAATCTGTTCCCCTCCGAATGACGGCGAAGACATGGACGTCTTGCCTGAAATTCGGGGTAGATGCTAATTGGTGCTATCCGTCCACCTCTCCGAAGATGCCAAGTTGATTTATGGCACCGTATATCGAAAGTTTGAACGGATGCGGCCGATGTAGCAGACTTCATCAGATCCCCCCTCGCTTGAGGGGTTTTTGATTGTGGGGACGCTCTTCCCTGCAGGCGCAAGCCCCTGCAGTTAATTACGCTACCGCATCGCGGTAACAACTTTCTCCTTCTCCAGATGGTCATTTCGTGTCGTGGGTGTTTGTTTTGTTTTTGGTTGCCCGTGGATTGTATACGGAGACTATTTTATGTCGTCGCCCGTAGGACGTGGATTAGTCCAAATCCGTATTTTCTTAGATTTGGTTTTGGGGGTTTTGGTTTAAGGATACGTTAGCCATTTTTGAGGCTAAGATCAACTTAAACGTTCGTTAAGGATACTTTAGTCCCATTTGAGACTAAGATCAACTTAACTGGATCGTTTAGATCCGACAAAAGAGCATTTGGGGGCTCTATAGTTTAGTTTAATGGCATTGCGGTCGATTGCCAGTTTAGGGATATGGTGGTACATTGAATGTATGGCCGTCGGGACCCATCACCTCTCTGACGACGTTGAAGGATTACAACGACAGGTGTAAGAGGAGTTCAGAGATGTACCCTTGAGCCAGAGTTGATTGGGGGATCTATAGTCCAATTTGGGACTAAAGTCTGTTTGAAGGTTTAAGGATACGTTAGCCATATTTGAGGCTAAGATCAACTTAAACGGGATCGTTTAGATCCGACAAAGGAGCATTTGGGGGCTCTATTGTTCCCGTTTAGGGACATAGTGGTCTATTGCCAGTTTAGGGACATGGTGGTCCACCTCCAGTTTAGGGACATGGTGGTCCAACATTCCCATTTTGGGGAAGGATACTGGTTTAAGGACGCATGAGTTTAAGGACCCCACAGTCCGTATTATGTGTGGTTGTCGGGACCCGTCACTTCTCTGACGACGTTGAAGGATTACAACGACAAATATCAGAGGAGTTCAGAGATGTACCCTTGAACCAGATGTAAATTGATTTTGGGAGTGCAGTCGTGCTCAGTCAATTTAATTTGAGTACTTATCGCCAAAATTGGGCTAAGTCCAGTTATGTTTGAAATATTGGCCCTTTGGACCATTAGACATTTGTCTAGGTTCAGCCCCTCATCATTCAGCAGTGCTAAACAGAGGTTTGGGGGCTCTGACAACATTTTGTCTTTGATTTCCTCAATTTTGAGATTCATTTGGAGGAGGGCCTTTTGCCTCTGGAAAATTAGCCAATTTGGCTAAAAGCAGTGTTAAACACTAGAGAACAACAGTGTTAAATACTGAAGGTAGAACTCTTAAATTAGTGTTAAACACTAAAAGACAATCAGTGTTAAACACTGGAAATATAATCTTCAATTTAGTGTCAAACACTAGAAACAGTCAGTGTTAAACACTGGAAATATAATCCCCAAATTAGTGTTAAACACTAAAGAAAGAGGGGTCACGTGTGGACACGTGAGAGCACCCAAAAGTGGGTCCAGATCCCTTTTCTTCGTTCTTCAATTAAGTGTTAAACACTTTTTATTTTATTTTCGAGCATCATATGCTGGCACGTGATGGAGATTCGTGCGCCAATTGTGAAAGCATTTGCTGAGGGGTCACGTGGTATCACGTGAGAGCGCCCAAAGCCTTCCTTTGCTTTTTCTTTCTTTGTTTTGTAGGTCACGTGGGAGCATGTGAGGCATTGCCTCAAAGCTGTTTTCTTTTTATTTTTGGGGATCTTTTTAGGGGTCACGTGGGGACACGTGACTTAGTTTTATTCCTTCTTTTCTGATCACTGCGGATTGGGGTCACGTGTCATCACGTGACCAATGTTCTTTATGTGCATGGAGATCTTTCAAGTCTTTTTATTTTAAGAATTAAATTCTCTGTAGGGTTAAACCCTAATTTTATTTTGGAGGAATTAAATTCCTATATATGTAAAAGAATTAAATTCTTATGTAGGGTTAAACCCTAATTTCATTTTAAGAGGAATTAAATTCCTGTAATTTTGAGAGAATTAAATTCTCAATTAGGGTTAAACCCTAGTTCTGTCCATCTTGAAAGAATTAAATTCCTGTAGTTTTAAGAGAATTAAATTCTCAGATAGGGGTTAAACCCTATTTTTGTTTTGGGAGAATTAAATTCTCTAAACTCAATTCCTCCTCTATGTTTTAGATCTGCATGGAAGGATCTCAACCCAATGAGAATTAAATTCTCATCCTATGGGGAGATGTGCTCTGTACAGATCTTCAACCAGAAGAATAACTAAGTTCTTTATTTGCAGAAGAGTTAAACTCTTAGATTTTGAGAATTAAATTCTCTTTTTGAAGTTGATCTTTTTCCCTTTTCTCATCTAGGGTTTTCTTTGTTGAGAATTAAATTCTCCTTTCTTTTCTCTCTGCAATTTCAAGATCCCAAAATTCTATCCAAAGTTTTCTCTCTCCAAATTCTATCTCCCCTTCTCTTCTCTTGGCTCCTATTTATAGGAGAAGGAAAAGAATCAATTTGTTTAGTAAATCTTTCATTGAAAGATTTGATAATTAATATGATCCCTTAGATCATTTAGTGAATTTTATTCACCGTTGGATTTTAAATCCAAAGATATTCTGTTTGTTATTTTTGGTGAGATTTAGGGAAAATCTTTCCTTGTATCAAATCTTTCCATAAATTGATGATCTTTAATCATCATTGGATTTTTAATCCAACGGTCCCTATAATCCTTTTCCATTTGAAAAGATTTAGAGGAATTTAGAATTTTAATTCTATTTGGAAAGATTTAGAGAAATTTAGAATTTTAATTCTATTAAACTGTAAGGCTTTCGAAGCCTGTCACGTGCTGGCACGTGACCCCTGGTCACATGTGAGCACGTGACCCCTGGTCACGTGTGGCCCCAATTAGTTCTTTTCTCAACGTTTATTTATACTTCAGTTTTAACCATCACGTGTCAACACGTGACCATTGGTCACATGTGAGCACGTGATATCTCATTGAGGTATTTCCTTCAGCCATTTGTTTTTATTTCTGTTTTAACTATCACGTGTCAACACGTGACCATTGGTCACGTGTGAGCACGTGACCCCCAATTGGGTCCTTCTTCAGCCGTTTGTTTTTTATTTCTATTTTAACTATCACGTGTCAACACATGACCATTGGTCACGTGTGAGCACGTGATACCTCGTTGAGGTAATTCCTGATTTTTAATCAGGGAACAATGCATAACATATTTGCTCATAACGTTTGATCCCGGATGAATTATGAAGCCCATAATATATCAAATCGAAGGGTTTTTCGAGACGCTTTCGATACCATCAGAATTTATCTATTTCTCATTCGGGAGTTTGTCAAAAAAATCAGCCCAGAAAATACTGGTTCGCATTTTCATAAACGTATCACCGCCATTTGATACCTTAGGCTCTTTTGCGCAGAAATTTTTGGCGGGAACAAATGCCCCCCACTAATTTGCCCACGTAAGTATGTACGTGGGTGAAGTAGTGCAGAGTTATGCAGAGTTATGCATGGCGTATGACCAGTTCCGGGTTGGTGTATCACTTTCAGAATCTTGATCTGAGAAGATAACGAACGGACACAAGCGTCGTCATTTATCATTGACTCAAATCTCAACTCTTAAGGGACATAGTTCCAAACCCTCATCCCCATGAGCCGCACCCTTCCATTTTTTTTGTCTTACTCTGGCGTGAAGTAGTTTATATGCTCATGAGTAGCTTCTCCATTTCAGTGGCATGTAGCTTTGGCAAGTGTGGCTCATAGATGGTCCATCTTGACCTCTTTGCAGGGCAGTGATGGCTTAGGAGACAGGGGTAGGATCTGCCACCAAAGACTTTTCAACTTTATGAGCTGTGAGGGTCTCATAAAGACTTTTCTTCCTACGAGTCGTGAGGATCTCGTAGGTGTCTTTTCTCCTTAGGAGTCGTGAGGATTCCTAAGTGTGTTTTTTCTTGAGAGTCGTAAGGATCTCACAAGAGAATTTTCCCGCTTATAAGTCGAGAGGACTCGTAAGTGGTTGTTTCCCTTCTTATCGAGATTCGACTTTGGAGAGTGTGGTCCGTGAATAGTATGCAATGGTCCGTTTTGGACCAACTTGCAGAGCCCCAGTGGTTAGGAAACCGGTTCTTATCCCGATTGCCTAAGGCTTTTCCCTACGAGTCGAGATGAATCGAGCATTTCTCGCAATGATATCCTAACGTCACAGTTAACCTCTGCTCTTTACGATAGAGGTCCGTTAGGGTCTGTGGTACTAGGGTTTTGCCCGTCATACCGTCGCGTTAGCTGATGTATCCCTCGATAGGCAATCTTGCTGTTCGAGCAGCCTTGCGACTGTCGTGTCTCTGATCCCTTCGGGGGCTGGACAAGACGTCTTCAAGCAATCTTCCTAGGCAGTTTGACCGTCGGAAGAGCAAGCGTTAGGAATTTGCCATGCCGCTTTTTACTTGAGATTAGGCTCATTTTGGAGAGCTCCGATGATTCATAACCACTCCGCGCTGGTGTGGGATGATCTCCGATAGTCTTTCGGGTTTTATTTGAGTTGCCGTCAAGACCCTGAAGCTAGGAATTTAGCTTTTGCTTCATTTGCTGGCATTGCGTCTGCTGTATCGAGATGCATGTCGCAGTTGTCTCTAGGTTGCGAGTGAACCGTCGAGGTTTGGAACTAGGGATTTTGCCGTGGCTCCGTTGTTTGATTGTCGCGTTTGAGTCCTGCTGGAGGGAAAACGCTGTGGTGACTTCTCATATGCTGTATCGAGACGAACGTCGAGGTGGTGACCACTCCATGTGGGATGATCTCCGGTAGTCTTTCAGGTTTTATATGAGTTACCATCAAGACCCTGAAGCTAGGAATTTGGCCTTCGCTTCGTTTGCTGGCATTGCGTCTGCTGTATCGAGACGAATGTCGCGGTTGTCTCTAGGTTGTTGATGAACCGTCGAGGTTTAGGACTAGGGATTTTGCCGTGGCTCCGTTGTTTGATTTTCGCGTCTGAGTCCTGCTAGAGCGAGAACGCTGTGGTGACATCTCATCTGCTGTATCGAGACGAACATCGAGGTGGTGACCACTCCATGTGGGATGATCTCCGGTAGTCTTTCAGGTTTTATATGAGTTACCGTCAAGACCTTGAAGCAAGAAATTTGGCCTTCGCTTCGTTTGCTGACATTGCATCTGTTAGTGTATATGCCCTAGGGGCCATTATTGTATCATACTAGGTTGTATATTACTTAATGGAAGCTTGGGATATTCGCAGTTGTATATAACAGTCTTGCTAAACATGGTGGTATGCTACTTGGTTTGTGTCTAATTTAATATGTGCATATGTTTCTTGTAACGTATCACTTATACATATTAGTAGAGCCCATAGGATCTTTGCTTGATTACCAGCGTTGTGATGGCAGTCACACTAGTGGAGGCTGGGTAGTCTGTAAGCAACATCCTATACAGGTTCCTGGTCGTTGGATTATCGAGATAGGGCATCGATATTCCGGATTAGACTAAGTGTGTACGCTTCTCATCCCAGTTGGGGAGATGGTCTGTCCCACAGCCATCAGTACGTAGTACTGGAGATAGTATACAGGTGCTCGTTACGTTACGGGTACACCGGACAGGACTCGCAGGGAACTGTTGGTTGGTATTATACCCATCGTCAGTTAAACAGTTCCCAGGTGACATGAGTACAACATAGTCCGCAGAATTGACACTGCTACTTCGCCTCGAGTGTGTCCCACTGTTCTTAGATTGCTACCCTACCACGGCTCAAAGGAGTCGTGCAAACAGGTAGCAGTTGGGTGCAGTCTCGAGCACTTGGAGGCAGTGGCGGTTAGATAGAATTCGTCTCTCCCGGTATTGGGGGTTGATGTCGCGCTGTGTCAGAGAGCCATTACGCAAAGTCCCTGGCCAGGGCACGCGAGATTTACTGGTAGGTTCCAGTAGTTTCTCAGGGTGTAATAGGCTACGCTCCGACACGACTTATACCGCTATTAGGGGACTGACGCTTGCCGCCCCCTAGGCTCGATATGCGATAGTCTTAGACGAACAGACCGGACTGTACGTAGATTGTCACATCAGGCTCAGTGGGAGTTCGGATGGGTTTCCTCATCGGCTTTCTTATCGACATCTACCTGGGGACCGTTACGTACAGCTAGTGCCGCTTGCGGTCTGTGATTAAACCCACTTCCAGCATAGTGTCGAGTCTTTAGAGTCCCACACAAAGAGTTTCCCTGCTCCAGGCGAAACGATATAGAGGTCGTATGGTTTTACGACAAGGGTTCGGACGCATACGTGTGTTTACGCACGTACGACGTTCGGACAGTTTTTACTAGTCGGCTTTGGTTTAAGCCAGATTCTAGTATCAGGTTATTGGATTTATACAGTCTAAAGTATTTCCATGTTTTCACGGATTGGAGGGGCGTTCTCGTAATTTTCCGGGAAGCTTCTAGAAGCATGGTGACTTGGAGGGTAAGGTAGCATTAGCATTAATTGATTTTGTGACTCATGAGATGAATCATTCAAGTGAGTTAATGAAGCATTTATTGCTTAATGACTCACTTGATGATTCGTTGCATATATTCAATGAAGCATGATGATAATGCATTTGAATTATTCATTTAATAATTCTTTATGCTTCATAATATATTAGAAGTGAGAAACAATTTTAATTCATTCTAATCACCACCTTCTCTCTCCTCAAGCTCTCTCATTTTTGAAACCCTAACCCTAACCTCTTATGTGTTGAGATCAAAGGTTAACTAGACTAATACATCCATAACCTCACTCTATATCCCCTAGGTAGCTTAGATTAGCACTTTGAGCAACCTAGTTATCTCAAGTTAGAGATCAAGCTTGAAGTAGGAGCTCTCGGGTGGATCGTCTTTGATTCGAGGAGGCCGTTGAGGTGCCGATATTCTAAGGAGCCTACGAAGAGTGGAGGACCGCGATGAAGACCCGAAGGACAAGTAACGTGAGGTATAACTTTGAATCCGAGTAGTTAAACCTTTCGTAGTTTGCTAGTAACGGTTTAGATATGATTCATGCGCTCAAGTCCGTGTTACGAAGCTTTGATAATCGTTTTTCATATATTCCGCCTCTCCGGAAGTTCGTGGGGTGCGTGACATGGACTTACAGCTGTTGTATCGAGACGAATGTCGCGGTTGTCTCTAGGTTGTTGATAAACCATCGAGGTTTGGAACTAGGGATTTTGCCGTGGCTCCGTTGTTTGATTATCGCGTCTGAATCCTTCTGGAGGGAGAACGCTGTGGTGACATCTCATCTGCTGTATCGAGACGAACATCGAGGTGGTGACCACTCCATGTGGGATGATCTCCGGTAATCTTTCAAGTTTTATATGAGTTACCGTCAAGACCCTGAAGCTAGGAATTTGGCCTTCGCTTCGTTTGCTAGCATTGCGTCTGCTGTATCGAGATAAATGTCGCGGTTTTCTCTAGGTTGTTGATGAACCGTCGAGATTTAGAACTAGGGATTTTGTCGTTACTCCGCTTTGTTTCGACCATGGGGTCTTTCGTTGACGTTGCATCTGCATCCTGTTAGACTGCGAAGGAACGCCATTGTTGACATCTCGTCTGCTGTAACGAGACGAATGCTGAGGTGGAGCCGGGATTTTGCCGTCGCTCCGCTTTGTTTCGACCGTAAGGTCTTTTGTTGACGTTGTATCTGCATCCTGCTGGACTGCGGCAGAACACCGTCGTTGACATCTCGTCTGCTGTAACGAGACGAATGCTAAGGTGGAGCTGGGATTTTGCCGTCGCTCCGCTTTGTTTCGACCGTAAGGTCTTTTGTTGACGTTGTATCTGCATCCTGCTGGACTTCGAAGGAACGCCGTTGTTGACATCTCGTCTGCTGTAACGAGACGAATGCTGAGGTGAAGCTGGGATTTTGCCGTCGCTCTGCTTTGTTTCGACCGTGAGGTCTTTTGTTGACATTGCATCTGCATCCTGCTGGACTGCGGAGGAATGCCGTCGTTGACATCTCGTCTGCTGTATCGAGACGAATGCTGAGGTGGAGCTGGGATTTTGCTATCACTCCGCTTCGTTTCGACTATGAGGTCTTTTGTTGACGTTGCATCTGCATCCTGCTGGACTGCGAAGGAACGCCGTTGTTGACATTTCGTCTGCTGTATCGAGATGAATGCTGAGGTGAAGCTGGGAATTTGTCGTCGCTCCACTTTGTTTCGACTGTGAGGTCTTTCGTTGACATTGCATCTGCATCCTGCTGGACTGCGGAGGAATGCCGTCGTTGACATCTCATCTGCTGTATCGAGGCGAATGCTGAGGTGGAGCTGGGATTTTGCCGTCACTCCGCTTTGTTTCGACCATGAGGTCTTTTGTTGACGTAGCATCTGCATCCTGCTGGACTGCGGAGGAACGCCGTCGTTGACATCTCGTCTGCTATAACGAGACGAATGCTGAGATGGTCTCTAGCTTGTCTGTGAACTGTCGAGATTTTGAACTAAGGACTATGCCATGGCACCGTTTGATGGTGTAGCATCTATGTCCTGCTAGAGAGAGAACGTTGTGGTGACATCTCATCTGCTGTATCGAGACGAACGTCGAGGTGGTGACCACTCCATGTGGGATGATCTCCGGTAGTCTTTCAGGATTTATATGAGTTACCGTCAAGACCCTGAAGCAAGGAATTTGGCCTTCGCTTCGTTTGCTGGCATTGCGTCTGCTGTATCGAGACGAATGTCGCGGTTGTCTCTAGGTTGTTGTTGAACCATCGAGGTTTGGAACTAGGGATTTTGCCGTGGCTCCGTTGTTTGATTGTCGCGTCTGAATCCTGCTGGAGGGAGAACGCTGTGGTGACATCTCATCTGCTGTATCGAGACGAACATCGAGGTGGTGACCACTCCATGTAGGATGATCTCCGGTAGTCTTTCAGTTTTTATATGAGTTACCGTCAAGACCCTGAAGCTAGGAATTTGGCCTTCGCTTCGTTTGCTGGCATTGCGTCTGCTGCATCGAGATGAATGTCGTGGTTTTCTCTAGGTTGTTGATAAATCGTCGAGATTTGGAACTAGAGATTTTGCCGTCACTCCGCTTTGTTTCGACCATGGGGTCTTTCGTTGACGTTGCATCTGCATCCTGTTGGACTGCGAAAGAACGGCATTGTTGACATCTCGTCTGCTGTAACGAGAAGAATGCTGAGGTGAAGCTGGGATTTTGCCGTCGCTCCGCTTTATTTCAACCGTGAGGTCTTTTGTTGACGTTGCATCTGCATCCTGCTGGACCGCGAAGGAACGCCGTTGTTGACATCTCGTCTGCTGTATCGAGACGAATGCTGAGGTGGAGCTGGGATTTTACCGTCGCTCCGCTTTGTTTCGACCATGAGGTCTTTTGTTGACGTTGCATCTGTATCCTGCTGGACTGCGGAGGAACGCCGTTGTTGTCATCTCATCTGCTGTATCGAGACTAATGCTGAGATGGTCTCTAGGTTGTCTGTGAACCGTCGAGATTTGGAACTAAGGACTATGCTATGGTACTGTTTGATGGTGTAGCATCTATGTCCTGCTGGAATGAGGAGGCAGACCGTTGTTGGTCTCCAGGCTGTAGATGTGGCCATTGAGATTTGGAGCTAGGGACTTTGCCATGGCTCCGTTTCGTTGCGAATCTGAGGTCGGTTGTTGACGTCATGTCTGCATCTGGTTGGAGTGAGGAGAAATGTCATTGGTGATCTCTAAGTTGTCGATGTTGACGTCGAGATCCTGAAGCTAAGGATCTTCCTTTGCTTTGTTTGTTGATATTGTGTCGGCAATATTGCGACAAATGTCGAGATTGTCTCTAGGTTGTCTATGAACCGTCAAGATTTGGCTTCGCTTCCTTATGGAGCCTGGTGGGAAGGTATGGTTCTCTCTTTGTTTGTGCCCTTGGATTGTATACAGGGATTGATGTGAATCGCCTATAGGGCAAAAAGTTTCATTCTTTCATCATTTCTTTTATTCTTTCCGCGATGCTCTATCATTTCAGCTTTTATATCGCGAAGGTCGCGATTGCCTAATCATTTCGGCTATTTTTCGCGGTGTCCAATCATTTCGGCTATTTTTCGCGGTGCCCAATCATTTCATCTATTTGTTTTATTTTTACTCGCTGCTTTTTATTGCGAGTTGCCCAATCATTTCGGCTATTTATTTTATTTTTACTCGCTGCTTTTTATTGCGAGTTGCCCCATCATTTCGGCTATTTCATATGCATTTTTAGCTCGCTGATTTTTTTTATCATGAGTGTGGAACTTGGAATCTGGTGCCGATCTCAGCATTAGCATCGCTACAACTGGAATAATGCCAGGAGCGAATCATCATTTGCCATGAAAGGATTTGGAATTTGATACCGGTTTAGGCATCAGCATCGCTACAACTGGAATGTTGCCACGAGCGAATCATCATTTGCCTCTGTCGATATCGAACAAAGGTGGCTTAGCGGACAGGGTTAGGATCTCATCGACTAAGGCTTTTGACTTCATGGGCCGTAAGGGTCTCACAAAGGTATTTCTCCCTACAAGTCGTGAGGATCTCCTAGGTGTGTTTTCTCCTTAGGGATCGTGAGGATTCCTAAGTGTATGTTCCCCTGTAAGTCGTAAGGATCTTACAAAAGGGTTTTCTCCTTATAAGTCTGTTGGAGATAGTGCCCTCAGAGTCAATTATTGGATCACAGGCACGTGATTGCAATGATTGAGGGAGGACCTATCCCGGGACGACAGTCTTACTCGAGATGATAGTTTGCTATCTGGTTTACCTTTATCATCGTGTACTGCTTTAGGTGACCTGACAGGTCACTATTGCACGTTGATAGAGCCCCTAGGATTCTTGCTTGACTGCCAGCAGTATGAGGGCGATCATATAAGTGAGAGCTGGAGTCTATAAGCACATCCTTAAAAGGTCCCTAGTCGTGGGAGTTTCGAGACAGGGCATCGATTCTCCAGAGTAGACTAGTGTATACAGTCGAGACCCCGACGAGGGGCGGTGGCCGGTCTCACAGGCCACTGGTGTCAGTTGGTTCACCTAAGATGTATACAGGTGCTCATTGGGTTATGAGTACACCGGACAGGACTCGCCGGGAACATGCTAGTTGGTCTTATACCTGACGTCAGATAGCAGTTCCCAGGTGACATGTGTACAGGTTAGTTCATCGACCTGGGGATCGTCATTTGTCTCGTGTGAGTTCCCACTGTGCTTTGATTGCTACCCTACCACGGCTCAAAGGAGTCGTGCAAATAGGTTTTAGTTGGGTACAGTCCCAAGCCATATGGAGGCAGTGAGCGGATCTTCGGGGGTTCGTCTCTCCCGGTATTGGGGGTGAGGTCGCGCTGTGTCTAGGAGAGCCATTACACGAAGTCCTTGGCCAAGGCAGGAGATTTACTGGTAGGTATTCCAGTAGTATCTCAGGGTGTTCTGGGATACACTCCGACACGACTTGTACCGCTTTTGGGGGTCTGACTTTTACCCACCCCCTAGGCCCGACATGCGATGCTCATAGACGAACGGACCGGACTGTACGGATATTGTCACTGACAGGCTCAGTAGGGTGTCAGGATGAGTTCGCTCATCGACGTCCCTTTTAGTCAATAGCTGGTGGCCCGTTACGTATTGGCTTATACCTCTGACGTGCTAGTGGTTAAATCCACAGCCATAGTATTGGCGAGTCTTTAGAGTCCACCACACATTCAGTTACTCAGCTTTCGGGCGAAACGCTGTAGAGGCCGTATGGAGATATGGCAGGGTCCGATCAGATACGTGCGGTATTGCACGGATCAGGATCGGACGGTTTTGTACTAGAGGCCGTATAGATATATGGCAGGGTTCGATCAGATACGTGCGGTATTGCACGGATCAGGATCGAACGGATATTACTAGCCGGCTTTGTTTTAAGCCGGATCCTAGTTTAGTACAGTGTAGATTTTGTCTCATTGCATTTGTATCCGGTCGGAATACAGATGCGGGTGTGTATGCACAGTATCGGGGTTTTCCTGTAATTTATTACGGGACCAGTTTTCTGGAGTTGCCAGTTTGCATTCCGTTCCGGCCGGTTTTTCGTTTGTTCTTTCCCGGCCGGACTTTTCCGATGGAGGGGGTTATTTGCAATTGTGCAAATAACATTTGTGGAAGGGGGTTTCTTGCAAAAGTATTGATTATGATATCTTTCATCCATCACTTGCATTAATTAAGACATGAAAGGGTATGGGTTTTGTGATCATGATGTTTGTTTGTGGTCACCCTTGCTTTCTACTACACTCACCTCCCTCTTTGATAAAGTTTGATTCCTCCACCATTCTCATTTGGATCAAGGGGCCGGCCACAATTTTGAGAGGTAGAGAGAGTGTTTCATTTGTGGTGTGGCAAATTTCATTCATCTCATTTTGATACAAGGAAAAATGAAAGCACCATGTTTCATACTTTCATCCCTCCATCCTCCAAAGCAACATAACCCCAAAGAGACAAAGCACTACACTTCCTACAGCACATCTTGGGCATGTCGACTTGCCGGCTTCATGCCCGAGTTGCCTCGGTATTGAGGCGGGAGCCCGTAAAAGATGCAGGCGATGTGGTGCCCTTCCGGCGAGGAGGCGACGACCGGAGTTTCCGCGGGAGATCGGGACGATGACGAGAAGACCGGAGGACTCGGATCACTCGGTATATCTCTTCCCTATCTTGTTAGTTAGCTAGGACAAGTTTAATGGCCCGATCCGGGGTTTAGTGCGCGGTGGTGCCGGTTTGCAAAGTTCGCAAAATTAAAGTTTATCACCGTTTCCGTATTTGGCCGTCGGATTGACGGCCGGGGCGCCGCCGTGCACTTACAGTGGTATCAGAGACTCGCCATTAACTTCATCTAGCTTCGTTTGATGTGTTTTTCAGTTCCGATCGACCAAAATTCCAAAAACCCAATTTTAGTTCACATCAGTTTCTGTTGAAATTTTTTGATGTCTAAAAATTTTTCAGGTTGTATAAAACTAATGTACTGAAAATTATAAGACTGCTGTAAAAATTCGACGCACTCAGTCGATGGATGAAGCGCGGAACCGCGGCCAAACCCCCCCTTGGGCCGCGGTTCCGCCGCACTTTACTGTCCTCACTGTGTCCAATTTTTACAGTGGGCTTGTGGGCTGATTTTGGGGGTTTTGGAATATTAAAACTGGGCCCAGAATTTCTGTGAGTGCTACAGTATTGCTTTGGGGTCCACTTGTTATATTTTGATCGATCGGATTTTTTAAACACATTTTTCACAGTATTTACATTATATCTGCGACCGTGAATGTCACTTGATCGGTAAATCCAGTCTAACTGCTATAGCCCGGTTAGACGGATTTGCGAACGTGACTTTCACGTTGATGTTCTGTGTTTTTGCTGTGATGTTGCAGATCGGTCGTGGGGGATAGCCTGGATGCAATGCTAGTACAGTTTTGTTGTATTATGTACATTTGATATTGCGGGGCGAGCGTCCGACATGTGGACTGCCGTCACTGCCTGTTTGTATTATTCTTTTGGGGCACGAACTGGTTGCGGTCGATGTACCCGTTGTATGTATATTTTACTTTCTGTACTAGGGTTACCCCGTGGAGGGGTGCACGGATAGCCGGATTCTAGAGGGCAACGGGCCCGCATCTCAGGGCATTGAGACGGAGGGGGCTTCAGTCTGGAATTGGCGGGCTATTCGCCGCACTCGTAGGGGGTACAGGTTGACCCAGGAGGGGTGCCCAAGTTACCGGATTCCGTGAAGTGCTGGGTGGTCCATTCACGGCGCTGAAGGGGCTGCCTCGCTTCAGGTTTTGGCGGGTGACTTGCCGCGCCCGTAGGGGTCTAGGATTTCATTGCACAGGCTATCCACACGACCAGGGGAACGTCGGGTTTCAGTAGTGGCTCTGTGAAACCCGGGGATCCCAGATATCTGTATTGTTCTGTGATGCTGTACATTTCTGTGATGTTGCATTTTATTCACGCCTTGAGCGAAATACTATATATTGGTATATATATTAGTAGATGTTGTATATGTTTTTCATCCGCGCTAGTCCAGTCCCCGCTCTGCCGTTAGTTAGCTAACCTAACGGGTGATGACGGGACCCAGTGGCGAATGCGGATGGCATATACGTACGTCAGTATATTTTCGTTCTTTGTGGTATGATCAATTGATGGGACTGCGTTGATTCGGATCAATGCAAGTTAAAACAAACCTATTCTGATGTTGTTGGAACACTTTTCAAAAAGCTGTTATTGCAAGGACGTTCACTTTTGTTTTGCATCGTGGTATTCATTTGGAATATCCTGCTCCTCAGTCGACGAGGCAAGGGCCGAGATCCCTTCACCGGGAGTGACCCCTTGGACAGAAGTTTGCGTCAGGGCATTAACTTCACTATAGCCGATTACTTTTGCTTTGCACCGCGGTATTCATTTGGAATATCCTGCACCCCATTCTACGGGGAAAGAGCCGAGATCCCTTCACCGGGAGTGACCTCTTTAGTAAAGGTTTTCGTCACTGTATTTTCTAAAAAGCTATCCGTTCCTTCAACGATATCAAGTTCATTACGTTAAAGGTTTTCGCCAGAAACCATTCGTAGCCCTCCGTCGTTTCATATGGGTAGTCAATAGTATTCAAGCTGTGTTTGTTGGCCAAAGTCAAGGTACAGTGTTTGGTAGCTGTTGGTTATTCATATGCAGCATAGATAGATGCGTTGGTTTGGAACAGTCGTACTGCCTTGTTGGCCAAAGTCAAGGGTAGGTACGGGTGGATTCAAAACAACCTGGAGAATGACGGGTAGAACTTGACATGTGACTTATGATTTGTTGGCCAAAGTCAAGGTCATAAGAGCATGGGGTAAAAATCACATCGGGAGTTTCAAAAGAACTGAAACTTGCCAGATATGCGCATACCTTCTGGAGTGTTATAGCGTGAGCGGATTCCGTCACGTTATCATGCGATGATAGTTGGATCCCGATTCCCACTGATGAGTTAGTTTACTCCTCGGGTGACCCCGACTAATTCTTCTTTCAGGTTTGGAGGAGAATTTGAGGTACAGTGGGAGGTTTCCAGATTAGATGAATTGATAACCATTCTGATCTAGGTTAGAGTGCACGCTGAGTGTTTCTTTTCTCTCTCTCTTTGGCAGCGACCATTGACCCGACCCTAAGACTATGACTCAGTGACCAAGTTGACCGAACCTTCCTAACACTGGCTTTTGGATTGTCAGAGTTGCAGACCTCATTGCCACTCCTACTTTTACCCTTTTCTCCGGGACACCCCGTATTACTACGAACATCCACTTCCATTGGACAAAACCATCGTATGGTTAGATACGAACTCGAAGGAATTCGAGGATGGTTTCCGGTTCTGGAGAAAACGGATAGGATTATTCAGTTGACTTTTCCCTTTTGCCTTCTCTCAAGTTACGAGTACTCCTTAGCTTAGGAGATAGTACACCTATTACGCAAATTGGATAGTCTTCTTCCAAACCTTAGGCTGGTGCTGACCGGTAGGGAATGAAGAAAACCAATTAGCCTAAACGGTGTGCAGAAAGTATTAAGATTAAGACAAAGCAAGGGATTAGTAAAAGGGCAAAGTAAATTGCGACTGATATTCACGACCAAACCAAGTATTTCTTCGCCAATCCTAAATCACCTTTGTATTTCTCCAGGACACTCCGTATCACTACGAAGATCCACAGTTTATTGGATACTCCATCGTATGGTTATATACGAACTCGAAAGGAACTTGTTCCAGTTCGGGGATGGATTCTGGTTCAGGAGAAATAGGAATAAGGTTTATTCGGTTGTCTTTTATCTTCACCTTCTCTCGCTTTGCGAGTGCTCCTAGGACTAGGACAGTACACCCATTATGCTTATTGGATAGTCTTCTTCCAAACCATAGGCTGGTGCCGAACGGTAGGGAAGGAAGAAAACCATTTGGCCTAAGGGGTGTGCAGAAGGTAATGACTAAAGACATATAAAGGGATTTAGAGAGGTGGCAAAGAATTATACGGTTATAGTTGTGAATCTGGATAATGGTAGAGGCATTACTAGGAATACCAGGATACCCCATCGAAACATTTCAATGTTTCAGTTCAACTGTGTACTGTTAAAAGAAAACTGATTTCCCTATTAGATACTTACTCCAGGGTATGTATTTACCAGGTATGATTCTCACATCTGTATGGCTTTACAGATGATGAGTGGGAGTAGGTTATTGGGAATAGGGTGATCATCCTCATTATATCGGGATTCGTTGTAATCGGTGATATTTGAGGAGATCACCTGGGCTGTTTGCCGGTCGGCAAATATTTGGTTTTGAATATCCGCTGTTGTGCACCAATTTCAAATTGATATATCTGTACGTCTATTTTCATAGAGTGAGATATACCTTTTGATATTATGTCGATGACATTTACCTATATCAGTGGATGGTTAGGTAAGGAGCATTAAACAGCGGTGTAATTCTTCTTAACCATAAGTACAGTTTTCAACCTACGACACACAGTGAAAGAGTTGTCAGACTCAGTGGACTTATACAGAGTATTGTATGTTGTCCAGTGTCCATTAGGACAGAGGGGTTGGTCCTCATACTATATTCTGTTTACTTTTAACTTCTCTAGTTCTTAGACATGTGTTTCGTAGAAACACAGGGTCTAAGTTTTGAGGAGTTATAGGTATTTGAATAGAGTAGAGAACCAGGTGTAGCAAGTATCGGGATTCTTCAAAGTGATCGAAGATGTAGATACTTGTGTATGGTATTCAGTTGAAAGTAATGATAAAGAGAAATTGCTTCTCTCTCAGGTTACTCATAATTGGAAGCATTCCTAAGTTGAGCAACGCTGATCGGCCTCTCTCCATTTAGTTGATATGCACTGGAGATAGCTGCATGATTTGAATCTGGTTCAATTAAATCAGTGCCTCTGGTGCTATATTGGATATAGTACAGTTCATATCTTAACATTGTTAAGGTACGGGGAGTTGTCCGGCTTATGATTAAAACCAGACTCTGGATAACTCAAGGCACGTTTCTGTAATGGCTGTTTGTGGGTTGACCCAGGCTATGACGAGGGTTGACTTTCTACCATAAGAAAGATCAATAGTGATATTGTTCTTGACTCGCCACAGTTTTAATAAAAATGGATTTTTTCAAAAGCAGTAGTGGGAGTATGGTAGAACTGGAAGTGATTCCAGAACCGCAAACGATTACTGAAGATTTGATAAGGAATCTAAAGATTCAATATGATTTGACATTCCATTGGCCACTCCGCAGATAAGGTGGGTAACTTCAGGCACCCGAGAGGTACTCCGGTAGCCTCAAGGACGGTGACAGGGAAGTTCTTGTTTACCCACACTTGCCATTGTTGTTGTTCCAGGCTGCGAGACCCGGCAGGAGGATGAATATAGCGTCATTCTAAACTAGCTTTAGAAGTGCACGTCTATATGACTCTGCCAGAGGGTTGTCGTAGTCAGTGGGAGCAGCGAAAGCATTGATGGACATCAGGCTTATGTCTATTTATAGACTAAAGCAGATGTAGCGGAGATAGATCATCTATTTCTGATGTGACAGTCATGGTTTTGACGTCATAAGAATAGGGGATGGATCTGTTGAGAAGGTAGTAGGAAGTGATATTCCTATACTACGATCGGTTATACTTTGGTCGTCACACAGTGGTTTCTCCACAAAGGACTTGGACATAATATCAGACATACTGGTTACTAGATCTATGGTTTTAGATCTGGATTTGGGTGGTTTCCCAATCAGGATACTTTGACAGCATTCTAAGAGTATTTAGAATGGACGACTCCTGGCACGGTAGTGTACCTGCAGGTGATGGAGTCACCCTCTCTAAAGGTGTCTTATAGACTAAAGTAGAGAGGGATGTGCATGATTGGCAGATCACTTGCTTAGGCAATTGAGTCAATCATGAGATGTCAAGTACCACACCAGATGTTGTTCTTGCACTAGATGCAATAAGTTGACATTGATCCAATCCTGGAGAAACAGTCGGAAGCAGTTTTAGAACATAAGTGGATGTTCTAGGGATATGATAACGACAGCCTCATTTGGGAGACAGTTATCATTCCAAGCTTCCAAGGTGACATGGACGACAAGAAGGTTGTCAGAGTTATAGTTTTTCCTTCTGACGAGGGGCAGTATTTTGGACAGGTGGTCCAAGGAAATACTGAGGGTGGCATGGCGCAGGATACTGATTAAGTTCAGTTGACGATACAGTCTAAGAAGTTTGGATTTGGAGTTCATTTATGAGCTAGGTCCCATCAGGCATCCAGACATTCTAAGACAGGTATTGCTCATTTTGGGAGATGGCTTTCTCCGCGAACTTGAGATATAGAGAGAGACATAGAAAGAAACTTCAGAGCGGATCCACTCGCTGAGGCTATTCCTCGAACGCAATAGTTTCGCAAACAGGCTTTGTGCGACTGACTAGTAGAGGAGTTGGGTGTTCGGTATCACACGGGCTGTGAGTATGCGACATCGCAATAATTAGCCTTGAGTGCAAGTGGGAGATTGTTGGAGATAGTGCCCTCAGAGTCAATTATTGGATCACAGGCACGTGATTGCAATGATTGAGGGAGGACCTATCCCGGGACGACAGTCTTACTCGAGATGATAGTTTGCTATCTGGTTTACCTTTATCATCGTGTACTGCTTTAGGTGACCTGACAGGTCACTATTGCACGTTGATAGAGCCCCTAGGATTCTTGCTTGACTGCCAACAGTATGAGGGCGATCATATAAGTGAGAGCTGGAGTCTATAAGCACATCCTTAAAAGGTCCCTAGTCGTGGGAGTTTCGAGACAGGGCATCGATTCTCCAGAGTAGACTAGTGTATACAGTCGAGACCCCGACGAGGGGCGGTGGCCGGTCTCACAGGCCACTGGTGTCAGTTGGTTCACCTAAGATGTATACAGGTGCTCATTGGGTTATGAGTACACCGGACAGGACTCGCCGGGAACATGCTAGTTGGTCTTATACCTGACGTCAGATAGCAGTTCCCAGGTGACATGTGTACAGGTTAGTTCATCGACCTGGGGATCGTCATTTGTCTCGTGTGAGTTCCCACTGTGCTTTGATTGCTACCCTACCACGGCTCAAAGGAGTCGTGCAAACAGGTTTTAGTTGGGTACAGTCCCGAGCCACATGGAGGCAGTGAGCAGATCTTCGGGGGTTCGTCTCTCCCGGTATTGGGGGTGAGGTCGCGCTGTGTCTAGGAGAGCCATTATACGAAGTCCTTGGCCAAGGCAGGAGATTTACTGGTAGGTATTCCAGTAGTATCTCAGGGTGTTCTGGGATACACTCCGACACGACTTGTACCGCTTTTGGGGGTCTGACTTTTACCCACCCCCTAGGCCCGACATGCGATGCTCATAGACGAACGGACCGGACTGTACGGATATTGTCACTGACAGGCTCAGTAGGGTGTCAGGATGAGTTCGCTCATCGACGTCCCTTTTAGTCAATAGCTGGTGGCCCGTTACGTATTGGCTTATACCTCTGACGTGCTAGTGGTTAAATCCACAGCCATAGTATTGACGAGTCTTTAGAGTCCACCACACATTCAGTTACTCAGCTTTCGGGCGAAACGCTGTAGAGGCCGTATGGAGATATGGCAGGGTCCGATCAGATACGTGCGGTATTGCACGGATCAGGATCGGACGGTTTTGTACTAGAGGCCGTATAGATATATGGCAGGGTTAGATCAGATACGTGCGGTATTGCACGAATCAGGATCGAACGGATATTACTAGCCGGCTTTGTTTTAAGCCGGATCCTAGTTTAGTACAGTGTAGATTTTGTCTCATTGCATTTGTATCCGGTCGGAATACAGATGCGGGTGTGTATGCACAGTATCGGGGTTTTCCTGTAATTTATTACGGGACCAGTTTTCTGGAGTTGCCAGTTTGCATTCCGTTCCGGCCGGTTTTTCGTTTGTTCTTTCCCGGCCGGACTTTTCCGATGGAGGGGGTTATTTGCAATTGTGCAAATAACATTTGTGGAAGGGGGTTTCTTGCAAAAGTATTGATTATGATATCTTTTATCCATCACTTGCATTAATTAAGACATGAAAGGGTATGGGTTTTGTGATCATGATGTTTGTTTGTGGTCACCCTTGCTTTCTACTACACTCACCTCCCTCTTTGATAAAGTTTGATTCCTCCACCATTCTCATTTGGATCAAGGGGCCGGCCATAATTTTGAGAGGTAGAGAGAGTGTTTCATTTGTGGTGTGGCAAATTTCATTCATCTCATTTTGATACAAGGAAAAATGAAAGCACCATTTTTCATACTTTCATCCCTCCATCCTCCAAAGCAACATAACCCCAAAGAGACAAAGCACTACACTTCCTACAGCACATCTTGGGCATGTCGACTTGCCGGCTTCATGCCCGAGTTGCCTCGGTATTGAGGCGGGAGCCCGTACAAGATGCAGGCGATGTGGTTCCCTTCCGGCGAGGAGGCGACGACCGGAGTTTCCGCGGGAGATCGGGATGATGACGAGAAGACCGGAGGACTCGGATCACTCGGTATATCTCTTCCCTATCTTGTTAGTTAGCTAGGACAAGTTTAATGGCCCGATCCGGGGTTTAGTGCGCGGTGGTGCCGGTTTGCAAAGTTCGCAAAATTAAAGTTTATCACCGTTTCCGTATTTGGCCGTCGGATTGACGGCCGGGGCGCCGCCGTGCACTTACAAAGTCAAGAGGACTTGCAAGGGTTGTTCACCATATGGGCATATCCCCAGTCACGGGTGGGACTTTGTTAGGGAAATGTTTATTCGCGCCCGTGGATTGTATACAAGGGCCAGTATTGAGCCGCTTGTAGGGCAGTATCGGAGGTTGTGGGGGTTGCTTAAGAACAGGTTCAGGTCTCTGTAACTTAAGACTTTCAAATCTTATGAGCCGTGAGGGTCCCATAAGAGAGTTCTCCTTACGAGTCGTGAGGATCCCGTAAGTGTAATTTCTCCTTAGGAATCATGAGGATCCCTAAGTGTGTTGCTTTCCTGTGAGTCGTAAGGATCTCACATGGGTGGTTCCTCCTTAGAAGGTCGAGAGGACCCTGTAAGTGTCTTTTAACGAGGTTGCGCCCTTTCGGGTTTTCACAAACACTCGCCGGTAGCCCTGCTGTTTTTACTCACGGAGCCCTTTCGGGTTTCCATCCGTGCCCATTTTGCTTATGGACATACCTTTTTTTTATTCTTTTTTTTTCTAACGAGGTTGCGCCCTTTCAGGTTTTCATAAACACTCGCCGGTAGCCCTGCTGTTTTTACTCACGGAGCCCTTTCGGGTTTTCATCCAAGCCCAATTTGCTTATGGACATACCGTTTTTTTATTGTTTTTTTTTTACTTCAGCCTGAGGATGCTGCGGTAGTAGTTTAAGGACGTTTCGGTCCTTTGCAAGTTTTAGGACATTGCGGTCCACTGTTAGCTTAAGGACGTTTCGGTCCGCAGCCAGTTTTAGGACATAGTGGTCCATGGGGCTTTCTCTATGAATGAGCATGATGCCTTCGGCATGTCCATCTTTTTTGGAGCATGTGGCTGTGGCGGGCTCACCTTCCAGTTTTCGGACAGCGCGAACTTGCCCTGTTGGTATTGGTCTTCAACCCAGTTTTTGAAGACGTAGCAGTTTTCGATCGGATGGCCCAATACTTGGTGGTAAGGGCAGTAATTAGGATTGTTGACACCATTCAGTTGTAGTTGGTATTTCGGCTCCGGTAGAATGATAAGCCTGTTGCGCACTGCTAGTTCGAACAGCCTCCTTGTTTCATCCCGGGGAAATGAGTAAAGACGTTTCAACTTTTCATAGAGGGGTTGCCGCTTGTTGCTTTGGCGAACAACCGGTCCAGGGTCACTCAATTGTTGTTGAGCGTTGGCGACGAAGGCCGTTTTTCCCTTCCCTTTATCCTTTTTGTTCGATCCCTTGTTTGCGGGTCCGAGATTCTTTCCGGGTAGCGTGCGATTGGACGGCTGAATGTTCTCGCAACTCGTCAATTCTTTCGTTTTAGATATGGATTCCTTGAAGAGAGGGCCGAGGGCTGTTTTTTTGTCGGAGTCGCTCCCGAAGGTGAGAACTCGCGATCCCCCGGGATCAACCCTATGACAATTGCCGGCAATTCTTTTATGCTCATCTGTCGCATTTTTCCGCTGTCTACGAGCTTCACGCTTTGTCCTGTTGAAGTGTTGCCTGTGTGCGACATACTCTTGCCACCAACACTTAAAGGAGTTGCAATCTTCAGTAGGATGTGCGATCTTCTGATGATATAAGCAGAAGTTAGGATGCACGTCCGCTTCATCAAGATGTATACCGCCAGGAGAATTTTCTCTGAAAGAGGGCAGCTTCATCCCCATTGATATGGCTTTGGCGAATCGTTTCCTTGTCTTAATCCTGCTTTCATTTGCGTCGGATGTACTTTGATCCGGTGGGAGTGTTTCGACCCTTTCATCTAGTCGCCGGCGTTTGGCCTTTTCAAATATGGCTATCTCACACTCCCGATCAGCTTTACTTTTTAGATGAATTTCACTCAGGAAGGCGTCGATCATTTCGTCTGACGGCCATAGAAGTTCTGGCTCAGGATCTGCCCCCAGCTTCTCTGTGTAAGGAGCTTCCTCACTGTCTATCGACGAGTGAGAGATCATATGGCAGCTTGCCACATAATCCTCAGGTTCATCCGACGAGTCTTTGTCATCCTCTCCGTCCTCAAGGACGTGGCTGAGAAATTCTTGAAGTGTGACTGGGGTCCGCGCTTTCTGATTATATTCTTCCAACGCGTCAATCTGTTTCTGCAGGTCCATGCGCTTGTCACCGGGCTTCACGGGCTTTTTAGTCTTCTTCTTCTTCTTCGAAGACTTTGACGGCTGTGCCTGGGTGTTTTGCCCACTGCTATCAATTCTCGGTGTTGGGGGTGGTTTCAGCATTCCCTCGACGATTTCAGGTTCCAATGGATTTTTCCACCTGATTGTCGGGCATGTTTGGAGATCTTTCAGCATTCTTTTCGTCTTGGCTGAAAGAGCGACCTCCCATGGAGCTTCTTTTATAAAAGAGCACGATGCCCCCGGCGTGTCCACTTTTTTAGGGGCATGAGGTTGTGGCGGGCTCACCTTCCAGTTTTCGGATAATGCGAACTTGCCTTGTTGGTATTGGTTCTCAATCAAGCTTTTGAAAACGAAGCAATCTTCGATTGGATGGCTTACCGCTTGGTGGTAAGGGCAGTAATTAAGATCGTTGACATCGCCTGACTGCAACGGACGTTTTGGACTCGGCAGATTGATGGGTCTATTGCGCACTGCCAGCTCGAAAAGTTTCCTCGTTTTATCCTGGGGAAACGAGTAAGAACGTCCCATTCTCTCCTCGAGGGATGGGCGTGGACGCACGTTGTTTTGGCGAACAATCGGTTTTAAGTTGCTCGGCTGTTGTTGAGCGTTGACGACGAAGGTTGCTCTCCCTTTGCCTTTTTCATTCCAAGGTTCCGTCTTTGAAGGGGAAGGCCTATGGCCCATCTGGTCTATTTGGGCCAGCTTGTCAATCAAGGCCTGGAAGGTGGTCGGCTTGAAGAACGTCATGAATTGGGAAATGGTCGTTTGAGGATCAAGAGTGCCCACGAACATGCTCACCGCTGGCGCTTCTTCGATGCGTTGTTCGCATTTTGACCATAAGTTCCGCCATCGGGTTGCATATTGAACCCACGTTTCGCCTGGCCTTACCCTGGCGTTGATCAGTGCTGTTATCGGGGTGCGCTCGCTGGCGCTTGCGAAACGCTGGGTAAACAACAACTCCATTTCAGCAAAGTTTTAACAGAGTCGTTCGGGAGCTCGGAGTACAACTCGAAGGCCGTTTCTGCTAAGCTGCCGACGAATTGTCGAAGCAACAGTTTGTCGTCGCCTCCGCTGTTGCCGCATAAGGCTCTGAATTGAGCGACATACTGATGTGGATTCCCTGTCCCCTTATACACATGGAATTTAGGGATCGTATATCCCGGCGAGTAACTGATTTGGTCATACCAGCCCGGATAGGGTCGTCCGGTTCTAACAATTTGCCCAGCCGCTTCACTCGCCTAATGAGCTCATATCTGCTGAGCTATATAGTCATCCAGTGCGGCCTTGGAAATGGTTTCCTTCTTGGCTGTTGAAAGAGCCAAAGGAGGATTCGACGTTTCTCCTCTGTCTTCTTCAAGGATAATCGGAGGATCTTCGGCTGGGGGATCCAGCTGAATCATCATCCCGACCATGTCTTGAAACAGAAGAGCCATCTGCTTTATATTGGCTGCTTGTTCCGCAGCCTCCTTGTCCTTCTTTTCAAGCACTCTACGAAGGAACTCGGCATCTGTTTCCTGGTCACGGCGCTGCTCTGATGACGCCTCCGGGCTTTCTTTTGGCCCGGTGAGTGTGGCCATTTGCGTCAGCATTTTTTGAAGCTTCTGTTGCTGCTCCTGGGCCTTTGTTACGGATTGGGTGAGCGGTCAGTGACTCGTCGAGACGCGGCTATCCTCTTTCCCGGATGCCATATAGACAGTGTGCACCACCATGCCCCCAGACTTGGGGTGTTTAGATTCAGTGTCTTTGCGATTTGCCAAAGACACAGGGATCTTCTTCGACCCCCTTCTTCTGTGAGCGGTCGAAGCTGAGGGGACCGTTGCTTTGGGCACCCAGATGGTCGTCGTCTTTCGTTGCTTGACAGGGGGATTCTCTTCCTGCCGGACCTTCATCTTTTTCTGTCGATGAGAAAAATTCGGATCAATCACTAATTCTCGGACCCGTCGCCAAGTCTTGTAGATCCTGAAAGACAGCTGTTGAGGTGACTGCTCCGTCTTTTCTGGTTTTGCTTCCACGACGGCCTCTACCAGTGGAGGAGATCTTTTGAGCACCGCAGTTGGCGAATTTCTGCGTACCTTGTTCAGCAATTCAAAGCTGTTCCCGATTGGAACAGCAGCATCGATCCCCACCGTTGGAGCTGGCGGAGTTATCTCAGAGGGGGAGTTTCCCCAGCCTTCCTCACTCGGCGCCAGTGGCGACGTCGAGTGTGTCGAGCGGATGGAGTTGTTTCAGCGATAAGGGTGACTTCATCGTGCCCCCTCTGGGCAGGGGAAGCAGCTTTGAGGACCTCGCCTGGAGCAGCAACCGGAATGGCCAGGCTTGTAAAAACTGACTTCTTGGAAGGAGGAGCCTTTCCAATAATTTCGTTCGCTTGAGCCGGGATGGCTATCCGCTTTGGGATGGCAGCTTCGGGTATCACGGGCTTGTAGACGTTCTGGCCCAGTCTGTTGAAAACTGAGGTATTGAAGTTGGGCGACCCGTTGAGAGGGGTCGCGGCAGTAGCAAGCCGATCAAAGACCGACTTCTTTGGAGCTTCTTGCGATGTCATTGGGGCATTGAAGCTTATTGGTGGGAGCAGGGTCCCGAAGAATAGTCCAGCGGTGGCTTGAGTTACCTGCTCCACTGGCATCTTGAAAAGGGAGGCCGCTTGGGACCCATAAGTCACTCCTCCAGCAAGGACGGAGCGAGAGTTGCAGTTGCAGGTAGTGCAGTTTGAAGCCATTGATCTTCTATTTTCTGCACGGAGCAAGACACCAAATCTTAGTACCTCGAATCCATAGGCAACCACAGCAAACCGCGATTCGTTCGCGAACACGACACACGAAGTGTGGAGTGGAAAGAGGAAGAGGTCCCACCGGGTGTGCCAGAATCTGTTCCCCTCCGAATGGCGGCGAAGACATGGACGTCTTGCCTGAAATTCGGGGCAGATGCTAATTGGTGCTATCCGTCCACCTCTCCGAAGATGCCAAGTTGATTTATGGCACCGTATATCGAAGGTTTAAACGGATGCGGCCGATGTAGAAGACTTCATCAGATCCCCCCTCGCTTGAGGGGTTTTTGATTTTGGGGACGCTCTTCCCTACAGGCGTAAGCCCCTGCAGTTAATTACGCTACCGCATCGTGGTAACAACTTTCTCCTTCTCCAGATGGTCACTTCGTATCGTGGGTGTTTGTTTTGTTTTTGGTTGCCCGTGGATTGTATACGGAGACTATTTTATGTCGTCGCCCGTAGGACGTGGATTAGTTCAAATCCGTATTTTCTTAGATTTGGTTTTGGGGGTTTTGGTTTAAGGATACGTTAGCCATTTTTGAGGCTAAGATCAACTTAAACGTTCGTTAAGGATACGTTAGTCCCATTTGAGACTAAGATCAACTTAACTGGATCGTTTAGATCCGACAAAAGAGCATTTGGGAGCTCTATTGTTTAGTTTAATGACATTGCGGTCGATTGCCAGATTAGGGACATGGTGGTCCATTGAATGTATGGCCGTCGGGACCCATCACCTCTCTGACGACGTTGAAGGATTACAACGACAGGTGTCAGAGGAGTTCAGAGATGTACCCTTGAGCCAGAGTTAATTGGGGGATCTATAGTCTAATTTGGGACTAAAGTCTGTTTGAAGGTTTAAGGATACGTTAGCCATATTTGAGGCTAAGATCAACTTAAACGGGATCGTTTAGATCCGACAAAAGAGCATTTAAGGGCTCTATTGTTCCAGTTTAGGGACATAGTGGTCCATTGCCAGTTTAAGGACATGGTGGTCCACCTCTAGTTTAGGATCATGGAGATCCAACATTCCCATTTTGGGGAAGGATACTGGTTTAAAGATACATGAGTTTAAGGACCCCACAGTCCGTATTATGTGTGGTTGTCGGGACCCGTCACTTCTCTGACGACGTTGAAAGATTACAACGACAAATATCAGAGGAGTTCAGAGATGTACCCTTGAACCAGGTGTAAATTGATTTTGGGAGAGCAGTCGTGCTCAGTCAATTTAATTTGAGAACTTATGGCTAAAATTGGGCTAAGTCCAGTTATGTTTGAAATATTGGCCCTTTGGACCATTAGACATTTGTCTAGGTTCAGCCTCTCATCATTCAGCAGTGCTAAACAGAGGTTTAGGGGATCTGTACAGATCTTCAACCAGAAGAAGAACTAAGTTCTTTATTTACAGAAGAGTTAAACTCTTAGATTTTGAGAATAAAATTCTCTTTTTGAAGTTGATCTTTTCCCCTTTTCTCACCTAGGGTTTTTTTTGTTGAGAATTAAATTCTCCTTTCTTTTCTCTCTGCAATTTCAAGATCCCAAAATTCTATCCAAAGTTTTCTCTCTCCAAATTCTATCTCCCCTTCTCTTCTCTTGGCTCCTATTTATAGGAGAAGGAAAAGAATCAATTTGTTTAGTAAATCTTTCATTGAAAGATTTGATAATTAATATGATCCTTTAGATCATTCAGTGAATTTTATTCACCGTTGGATTTTAAATCCAAAAATATTCTGTTTGTTATTTTTGGTGAGATTTAGGGGAAATCTTTTCTTGTATCAAATCTTTCCATAAATTGATGATCTTTAATCACCATTGGATTTTTAATCCAACGGTCCCCATAATCCTTTTTCATTTGGAAAGATTTAGAGGAATTTAGAATTTTAATTCTATTTGGAAAGATTTAGAGAAATTTAGAATTTTAATTCTATTTCGAAAGATTTAGAGAAATTTAGAATTTTAATTCTATTAAACTGTAAGGCTTTTGAAGCCTGTCACGTGCTGGCACGTGACCCCTGGTCACGTGGGAGCACGTGACCCCCAATTAGTTCTTTTCTTAGCGTTTATTTATGCTTCAGTTTTAACCATCACGTGTCAACACGTGACCATTGGTCACGTGTGAGCACATGATATCTCATTGAGGTATTTCCTTCAGCCATTTGTTTTTATTTCTGTTTTAACTATCACGTGTCAACACGTGACCATTGGTCACGTGTGAGCACGTGACCCCCAATTGGGTCCTTCTTCAGCCGTTTTTTTTTATTTCTATTTTAACTATCACGTGTCAACACGTGACCATTGGTCACGTGTGAGCACGTGATACCTTTTTGAGGTAATTCCTGATTTTTAATCAGGGAACAATGCATAACATATTTGCTCATAACTTTTGAACCCGGATGAATTATGAAGCCCATAATATATCAAATCGAAGGGTTTTTCAAGACGCTTTCGATACCATCAGAATTTATCTGTCTCTCATTTAGGAGTTTGTCAAAAAAACAGCCCGTAAAATACTGGTTCGCATTTTCATAAGCGTATCACTGCCATTTGATACCTTAGGCTCTTTTGCGCAGAAATTTTTGGCGGGAACAAATACCTTTTCCGGCACTTGAGTTTTTCTCTTCCTAGTGCACAAGTCCTTAAGGATTTTTGCATAAGACGAAACTTATTGAATAGCATCTAGGAGAGGAATATTTATGTTAACTTGTTTAAAAATTTCCACAATTTTCTCCATTTGTGGACTTGGTATGTTGCCTCTTAACTTATATGGATAAGGTGCTTTATCAATAAGGGTTGGGTCCAACATTGGAGAAGTTTGTAGGGATGGAATGGATCCCAGAATTGGAGTGGGATCATTTTAAGTAGACTCGAGGAAGTGGGCTGAGTGTTCGAGCCTTGGGGAAAACGGAGAATAGGCTCGGAAGAAGGTGGACTAGACGAAATAGGAGAAGAAGTAGAAGCCGTGGTGTTATTAATATCATCAACGTCATCAACGTGTTCACCCACTTGGTTATCCAGCACTCTTCCCGATCTCAACGTGGTTACGACACTCACATTATAACTTTGTGAGTGGTCAGGATTCGGTATAGGTTGAGATAGAAGTTTCCATTTTTTCTCTTGCACTCATCACGGAATTTAACTGTGCAAGTTGTGCTTCTATCGATTTTATGCTTTCATCATGGAAAGCGGTGTTTTGCATCAACGTTTGGATAGAAGATGTTAAATTATCAGTCATTTGCATGGAATGTTTAATGAACGTGTCGAGTGCAGAGGGTTTATCGGTACCGGCAAAAGAATTATTATAAGGATCAAAGTTGTTGGCCGGGTTTCGCGAAGGTTACGGTTGAAAAGGGTGCTGACTCGGTTGTGGTGGTTGTTGTTGCTGTGTTGAAGGTCTTTGATAATTGCTTTAGAACTGGTTTTGATTTTGGGTTTGGTTTTGGTTCCAAGCAAAATTAGGATGATTCCTCCATCCCTGATTGTATGTGGAAGAATAAGAATCGTTTTTAGGTCGTTGCTGAAAAGCAACATTAATTAGTTCTTGACCTTGAAACGGTGGATTCAAAGGACATTCTTCTGTCAAATGTGATGGGTTGGAACAGCAACCACACACGGTTTTGGGGAGCGTAAATTGGTTTAGGGAGGCTGAAGAGAATTTGTTTTCTATTGCATCGAGTTTTCTTTGTATCGCGGCCATTTCGTCTTTCACTGCGAAGGAAATATCGAGCTGATGGATACCTCCCCTAGACGATGTAGGTCTAACGCTTTTCTACTGTAAAGTTTGTTCAGCGTGATCTTCCAGAAATTGCCAAGCTTCACCATCATCTTTAGACAGAAAATGACATTGACAGATGGTTTCAAGCATCTGTTTTGTTGCTGGATCAACACCCTCATATATAATGTAACAAAAGTCCCATCTATTGATTCCGTGATGGGGGCATTGTAGAAGAAGATCCTTAAACCGTTCAAAGCATTTCCAAAATGGTTCATTAGGAAGTTAGGTAAACTGGTTAATCTCGCTTCGAACGCGGGCGGTCTTATGATTGGAATAAAATTTCTTAAGGAATGCTACAACGAATTCATCCCATTTGGCAATAGAATGCGCGGCAATGTTATAAAGCCATTTTTCTGCTAGATCGCACAAACTAAAAGGGAGAAGACGTAATCTCATAGCATCTACAAAAAGTTGTGACGTGCCCATCATTGCACATACGTTTTCGAATTTGTTTATAAAAATGTATGCGTCTTCGGATTCAAGCCTGTGAAATTTAGGCAAGAGTTTGATGAAGTGGGGTTTAATTTCAAAATTATCCCCATTGGCTGGTGGAATAGATAGACAGGTACGAAGGGGTCCACGCACGGGGTAGCATCTTTCTTGGAGAGAGATGCGCGGTAGATTTTGCGCACCTACGGGTGGTGGTGGTAAAATCTGATGGATAACCGTCCATCGCGGATATGGTGGGTGGAGGGGAAAAAGAAGATGAAGAAGTATCGACTTCGGAGTCGATAGCCGAAACGCGGACAAGACGGGCACTAGAATCCCATGTCCAGCCGAGCATGCACTAAGCGGGTTTAGCGCACGTGGCAGCGTGTGTGTTAATTATTTAAAATGGTTTGTTTTGAAAAGTGTCGGACGTGAGACAAATCACACAAAAATGCACAATCAACCCTAGAACTAAGGTCACCTGGGTCAAGTCACTAGACCGCTCCTAGACTTCCAAAGGATAAGCCGCAGGATCAATCCTCTACCACCTCTTTATTACTCTTGTGGCCAGGTAAGCGCCAGATAAGTGGGAGGTATCCGCTATACGAATCACCGAAATAGCGGGCCTAATTAAGTAACCACTTGTCTTAGTCACACTTGCCTTAAACACCACGCAAGAAATGCGGATAAGCGATAGATTACCCACGACCTTCCTCTGTCCTATTTGAGCGCGACGGTCCTTAGAGTTTTGGTCTAGATATTTTTAAATTAATGTAGGGTGATGCGGATGCTCGTTTTGTCATTTGTGGGGCCAAGGAAGGGTGATGAAATCCCCACCTAATCTGAATTTTGGTCTTGCCCTTTAAAGTCCGTATTCAAATATGCACAAACAAACCAATTACAAAACACGCAAAAAGATTTTTGAGCGGCGATATTTTGCAAAGAAACCTGCAGAAAAATATATTATAGGATTTTCAGAGGAGAGAAAAAGTATAGAGGAAGTTACCAGAGAAATTTGGATGCAGAATTCCCCAACTCCGCCGCCCAACCGCCGCAAAATGCACCCTTTTGCCGCGATTCTGCCGCTATTTAGGGGGTTCTTTGTAAAAAAAATTCTACAGTACCTTCCTAGCTCCTATGGACCTCTCTGAAAGTCTCTAAATCTTGATTTCCTTTCTTTAGTATCTCCAGATTCCCTCGCAAAAATCGCACACTAATCGTTAAATACACAATTTGCTGTTTTGTTTTATTTTATGATATGTATCGAATAAGAATTCAACACGAATAGTAAGAAAAAAATATTATGCACGTATCCCGGCAACGGCGCCATTTGATTGATTCTATGAAAGTGTAGTAATAACCGCAATCAATAACGGTGTCGCTTGTAGCTAGCCAAGATGAGTATGCGTCGTCCTCAGGGATATGTGGAATCTTGTAATCTTACTTTAGACGTGTTGATTGAAAAGAGGAAGAATAGAAGAATAAAGAATAGTGAAGAATAGGTTCTAGATCTATATTAAATACGGATGTAGAATACAGATCTAGTTTAAATACGGATGTAGAATACAGATCTAGTTTAAATACAGATGTAGATTTTATAAGAAGAGGGCTTGTAGGGTTCGTTAGGATTTAGTAGTCATGGATGACTAATAAAGATAACTCCTTTTATCTTTTGATAGATTTAAAACTAGATCGAAAGTGATGAATGAGGATTAGGGTTCTTTAGGAGAAAATAGGGTTTCCACACTATTGACCCTTGTCCTTTCATTGATCTTTATTCATGTCTAGCCCTTAACAAAACAATTGTTAATCTGATCTCAAATAGCGGTCGAGACTAGCAATAAATTGGTAGTGGGCCCGATAAGGATGTTAACGATTCTTTTGCTAAAGTTTATAAACTTCATAAGACTTAAAATAAGTTAAAACATTTTCTTATCCATTGTTCTACCCTAATCCTGCGAACCCTATCAAGCGGAGAATTACTCGCGCATGATGGAGATAGAAGAAGAACGGATAGAGATCATAAAGTAAATACAAAAATTAAATGCTACATAATTAAACAAATGAACTACCTTTATTAATCAACTTCACAAGTACAAAACCTTCGAGTTTAGATTATAAGAGGAAGAAGAAGTTGCTCTCGATCTCTGCCTCGTAGGAAGTAGATGCTCCGTCGAATCTCACGTCGCCTTATCATGTCGAATCGCGGACCTGTCTTGGACCGCTTGTTCTTTGACGGTGATTTTCTTCGTGTAAAAGGTTGATGATTTCTAAGTTTGGCCTCCGGTCCTTTATATAGCCTCAAAACCAGAAACTATAGATCCCAAGAATTAGGGTTTGTTGTGGAGATCCTACCAACAAAATCCCACTTCTTAACTCCTCAATCACACCGCGGATCCGCCGCAATAATGGTGTTTTGGCTACGGAAGCGCGGCCGTTTGGTGTGATCGTTGCTTCAAAATTCTGGGGCTGCTTCATTGTGACACATGGAGATTTATTTGATGTCTGGAATCTTCATATCTTTTCTGAGCCTCTGCCAGTATTGATTCTTCGATTTTATTAAACTTTATCGGTAGATTTTTGATTCCCGACATCTTGATATCCCGATCTCCTGACCTGAGGTAAAGCTTGTACAATATCTCAATGAATAATATTAGTAATATATAGTATTTTTGAGATATTATCCTAACCATTTTATATGATATTATATTTTAAGAATATTGATTAAGGATATTTGATATGATATGCATATTTAAATTATCAAAATATTATATAAATATTATATGCATGCATTTTCCTTCATAATGTTAATTATAATATATAAACATATGGTAAATAGTATTTTGCAGATAAACCCAAATGTGTTCTATATTTATAATAAAACACCTTTAGATATTTAAGAAAGTAAGGAAAATGTTATATCAAATGTGCGATATTTTCGACTGAACAGTTCTCCTCTAACATAGCAAAGAATGTGCAGGTCAAGCCACCAAAGCTCTTGAGTCTTAAAACCCATGATTGTCATATTCTTCTGCATCAATTGCTTCCAGTGGCTCTTCGACATAATTTGCTATCCAATATCACCGAAGTTTTGATAGAGTATTGCGACTTTTTCAACAAACTTTGTTCTAAATGGATAAATGTGGCCAAATTTGAGGAGTTGTAAAAGAGTATTGTTGAAACCCTCTGTAAGTTGGAGATGATATTTCCACCATCTTTCTTCATCGTCATGGTTTATCTTTATGTGCATCTAGCTGCAAAGGCAATGATCGCCGGACCTGTCTCATATAGGTGGATGTATCCAGTAGAAAGGCAATATATTTTTTCAGTCAATTGTATTATTTAATTCATTATAATATTCATATTTTTCTAAAGTATTTGTTAACGTTTTAGATACTTGGGATTCTTGAAACGATAAGTGCGCAATTGAGTTCGACCAGAAGGGTCAATAGCCGAGAGTTATTGCGCCAACAAATGCCTCAACTTCACTTCTCATTACTTGCGTGGAGTTGAAACAAGATTAAACCGTCCTTTTCCAATTAACAATGATCAGCTATCCCATTCACAAGGGGAGAATCGATCCTATCGGAAAGAGTGGCTCGATCAAGCGCATTCGTATATTCTTAATAATCTTGAAATTACTGCCAATCACTGAAGGTATATAAATTAAAAATTCTAATTGTGTCAATATTTTGAGTGCCTACATCTATATATGCCTAAATAAGTAATACTATTATTCTTTTAGCCGACATATTGAAGAACTTACGAATGCGATTTCCGGAAAGAGTGTTAATTGGAAGATTAATCAAGAACATAAGAAACATTTTCCACAGTGGTTCCGTAAACACATACGTATGTCTTGAATATTTCACGTTTCACATGCATATATCACATATAGTTTATACATTTTACGTGAAAATACATTGTAGATTGAAGATGACATAGCAAAAGGGATGCAATTTCCGGATGTAATCATGTGACTATCTAAAGGTCTTAATGCAAAAGTGAATCGATACGGTTCATATTGCATTAATAACCTAAAATTTCTTACAACCGAGAAATTGACTACCTAAAACAATGAGATTTATTGTCCATTTGAACAAACGCGCTTCTCAAGTTCCCGTGACTAAAGACAGCAGGGAGGAAAAAAATAATATTACGGTCAGCTGGAGGATATAATAGAGTTATTTTATGGGAGTAATGAGCAAGAAAGATTTGTTATATTCAAAGTTCGTTGGTGCGCTTGCATCCAGATCGATGAGTACGGCTTTCATCTTGTCAATCTCAATAAAGAAAATTATCGAGATGGTAAGTTCATGTTAGTTTCACAAGCTGAGCAGTGTTTCTATGGCAAAAATCCTAATTGTGAAGAAACTTGGATTGCATTGATGGTACCTCCTAAATCCTTTTTCGATAGTTCTACCGATGAGATTGATCTTGATAAAGCAGATCCGGTTGACATATGAAAAACTTTGCAGTTGTAAACAATTGTAATCAATTGATATATGTTATAAACTTTGCAGTTGTAAAAACTTATAATCACCTGCATGTAAATGATATATGAAAAACCTAGCAGTTCTAATCACTTGTAATGTATTGATTTGTTAGCTTAATAATTTATGCATATTATATATTTTGTATCGTTATTACTCTTGCATGAAACAGATAGGACGAAAAGGTATATTCGGAAAATTTGCCGAAGCATTTTCTTCAAAGAAAAGAGATCGAGATACCGAATCCTCGACATAGCCTGATACTGAGAGTAGAGGTATATATTACGAGTTTTAAATAATCATCAACCGTATTATTTTATTCAAATAACTATTGCATTAATTATAATAAATTAAAATATATAGGTACATATGATCAGAAGGATGCAGGTCCATCAGTGCAGCATGATTCGTATGCACATCTAGACGAGCAGTGCACGGACTTGAGTAGAGAACCTGGAGCATTCTCAGATCCCGTCACCAATGAGTGGATTCATACATTGCCTCTTCCTCGCGATTTACAAAATGAAAAACCGTATCGTGATAGAGACAATGCGAAGGCAATGGTGCAGTGGGCTGCTGCTCGATCTCAAATCAATATGATGATAGAGACAGCAGACACGAGTATTGATGAGGCACGGGATGCAGAGGCTAATTTGGCCCGGTTTGAACACTACGGAAGATGTGGTGCAAACGAAATTACGAAATACGATATGCGCGGAAAAAGGCAATTCTGCAATGGGTAAGTAAGAAGCCCGTAGGTCCGGATATATAGGCTACACATTTCCACGGTTATATTGGTATTCTCGTCCGCAACACCGACTACTGAAACGTAGAATTCACATTTGCAGATAACCCCTGGTAAGCATACGTATGGACTTGGTGCTCACTCTTGGTAATGCATAACTCAACCATATTTTAACATTACATACATACCTGTTATATGTTATAAATTTATTAAATAATATATTTATTTATCTGTATTACGGAAACATTTCGTATTAGAAGATGATATAGACGGACATTGGACGCATGTCCGGTATGAGATGTCACAAATATTCAAGAAATGATGTCAAAGATTGAAGAAAAAATTCAAATAGTCGGAGAAATTTACGGATGATTGGAAATGTTTTGTCGCTCTTCTCTCCATCATCCCTAAAGATCAGTTTGCGTTTCTCCTATTGCATTGGAATACATCCGAAACAAACGTCATTAAAAATATATTTAAGTAATTTGAATACCGAATTTAGATTAAATTACATTTAGAGATATTATTTTCTGAATAAGCAGGAAGTATTAGAAAGGAATAAGCAGAACCGAGGGAAAGCCATAGATGACTATTATGGTGGATCGGTTTCTGCTGATCAATATAGGACTACTTTGGTTAGTTTATCTTTAATTATATAAATGTTCGATTTTTCAATTTCATCATTACATATTTTCATGTATAAATAAATCAAATATCCGTTACAGGAAAAGGTTGGAAAAAAGCTGAGCCTCCCTGAGACTTGGGAGGCATTGCACATGAGAGAGAGTATGTCAGAAGAAAGGATGGATATAGCCACTCAACATATGGTAAGCTTGCATTTTTTTAATTCTTTTAAGTAAATTAATTACACTTGTTAATTTCGTAAAAAAAAATGATTATTATTTTATTTATCGTAGGAGGATTTTGAGGAGGTGGAGATGAGCTATCGGGAATCAAATCCCGAATATCCGGCCGATAATTCTCTTCCGACGGAGGCCGAGATATCTATTATAGAGCAGATTTTCTCTCAGTCGAGAGGACACGGTCGTATTCCCCTATACGGTGGTCCCGTTTGTCTTTCGCGGTCCGGTTCCAGAAGAAATACTTCAACTTCGTCGACCGCTCGCTCCAACCAACAATCGGCTGAAGTACAACGGATCAATAAGCTAGAGGAGCAGCTCAGGAGAAGGGATGAAGCAGATAAGAAGAGAATGGAAGATGAAGCGGCTTGGAGAGCTCAAATGGAGGTGCAGTTGGAACAATTCTCGCAACAATACATTTGTTAGTTATATGTATGCCCTAGAAGCCATTATTATACATGTGATGTATATTATAGTGAATGCTTGGACATGTATAGGGAGGACTTTGTTGCTCGACATGATAGTATGTTGTCTGGTTGCTCTTTATCTTAACATGTACACTTATTGTCTCTCTATTACATGTTGATAAAGCATTTAGGATGAGTACTTGACTACCAAGATTATGATGCGGATCATACTAGTGGGGCAGAGGTAGTCGGTAAGTACATCCTTCAAATGTTCCTAGTCGTGGGAGTATCGAGAAGAGGCTTCAATATTCCAGAGTAGACTAGCGTATACGCTTCTCGACCCATATGATGGGCGATGGATGATCCCACATCCATTGGTGTTTGACATCAGAGATGGTATACGGATGCTCAGTGGAGACTGGGTACACTGAACGAACTCGCCGAGAACTCCTAGATGGTATTATACCTATCGTCAGATAGCAGTTCTCTGGTGACACTGGTACAGGTTAGTCTGTCGACCCGAGATCGTCATAAAGTCTTGTGTGATCCCCACTTTGCGTTGATTTCCACCTTACCACATTCAAGAGATCGTGCAAAACGGTGGTTTTTTGGGGTACAGTCCTGAGTCACATGGAGGCAATGGTCGATAGGAAGGGATTTCTTCTCTTACGGTATTGGGGGTTGATGTTGCGCTATGCTTGATTGGCCATAACAGGAAATCCCTGGCCATGGTTGCTGAGATTTACTGGTAAGTGTTATCAGTAGTTTCTCAAACCGTTATGGGCCTCACATCGGCATGACTTATCAGGCTATTGGGGTCTAACGTTTACCACCCTCAGGCTGAGATATGGGACATATCAGACGAAGAGACCGGACTGTACGGTAGTGTTACTTATTGGATTCGCAGGAGTATGAGCAGGCTTGCTTGTTGATCTTCTGATCGCTCAATATCCGGATAGCCGTTACGTTTAGCAGACCACTTGCGGCTTGTGGGTGACTGATATGATCACCACCTACTGCCGGCGTATTGACGAGTCTTTAGAGTCCTACACAGAGGTTTGCTGGCTCAGGCGAAACGAAGTAGGAGCACATATGTGATATGTGCGGGACCAAGATTAATACGTGTATGTGATACCGTATTCTATTCTGGCGATATGTGATATCGGTCGGTTATATGTGATATAACCGGACCGTCGAATCAAATGTTGATTCGACAAGTTGATACATTTGATATTAGTCGGTTGTATGTGATATAACCGGATTATTAAATCAAGTGTTGATTTAATAATTTAATATATAATTATATATTTGATATATTATCTTACATTAACTAATATTAGCTCACTTAAGATTTCTTTTTCTCACTGGTGTACACTTAGTATATATGTGATATATATTAATGTACATCTTTTGTGTCATGCTTGATGCCACATGCTACATGGGTGTATGAGACTCACATCATGCTTATAATAATGTAAGGTTTTGTTTATTTAAAATAAATCAAATTAGTTGGAAATTAGTCACATGGTTGAAGCTTGTAGAAGCTTGTGGAACCATTGACCAAGTCCACTAATTTTGTTTTACTTGAAGATATTTATTAACCTAACCATTATTGTTTAGCCATGATTTAGTCTCTACAAGAGTTAGTATATGATATTATCTCACACATGATTGCTATTCTCACCATTTGATTCATACTTCACTTGCTTCTCTCCATGGTTGCCTTTCTTCATCTCCTTCCTCAAGCTTTCTTGCAATTTGGGAGGTGAAGAAAATGAGTGAGAAAAATATTTCTAAAGTGAGCAAAATTACTACTTCATCATTCTCTACTAGTTTAGCCATTTAGTTTAGGGTGTTTGCTTCACTAATTCCATATTAGTGAAGAGGTAGCTTGAGTTGGTGTCTCCTCGAAGTAGATCATTTTCGGGTTCGAAGACTTCAAGTAAGCTTGTTCTTTTCATCTTGTGGAGCCTTTCTAGAGTCCGGGAGTTTACTATTTGGAGAGAAGGGACTACTACACGGAGTTATTGAAGTGAAAGACCGGTCTACAAAGGTTGTATTTCTTGTTCACTTAGATGTAAAGATGTTTACATACTTGTTCGTCTAATTCTCTAGTTAAGATTCTAGGTTAGGGTTCTTTAGCGCGCCAATTTTTTTAAAATGGCATGGACGATACTTCCCGAAATCCAGCAGCGATCCTAGGGAACCTTGCAGTGGTATCAGAGCCATGCTAGAGAATTAGACGATGTTTGTAGAATTACGAAACCGAAACAACTCCGAAACACTCGAAATAAAAACCAAGTTTCTGTCGAAATTTTTAAGGTGTCTAAAATTTTTTTAAGCAGTTGCAGAATGTTATATGAGATGTAACATGAACACCACAGAAACTTGAGCCCTCCTCGCCGGATTTTGGCCGGCGACATGACTGAAAATTCCGAGCTGGCCGGTTTTTTAGATGCATTTTGGCTTCAAATTTTTGTGGTGTTCCAATCTCTGGGTTTTGGTTTTTCAGGTGTTGCTTGTTTTTACTGATATTGCATGTTATGTTATATTTCTGTAAAATCAATTCGGAGTGTTTCGTAGTCATAATTCTAACATCATTTCGGGTTATTTAGACGACGTTAAAATGTTCGAACGGATATCAATAACCCATTTTTTCGTTCGCTAGAAATATTCCTAGATTTGGATTTTTCTAAGTTTAAAATCTTCAGAAAATCATGCAGGTGTTTTCTATGGACCCTCTAGAAGAACGAAACCCTCACTCGATTCTGTGACCGTCGGAACCGCCACCAAACCCTAGGGTTTGTGGTAGTTCCGCGGCGCCATAGGTGAGGCAAGGGTTGACCCTTCTACGGTTGGTCCATAGGTTCTGTGGTATGTTCTGGGTATTTTTTAAACTCCGCTCAAGTGTTGAGCTCTTTGGGAAATTTTGGGTGTTTGTTGATTCGATCGAAAAGTTTAACATCGTCTAGTTATCTGTGATTGTAATACAATACTTAGAATCCACAATAATTTGTTTTGTGAAAACTAATTTGAATTTTATAAATCTAGCAATTTAGTCTCATTTGATCGGTTGTCACGGGATTTTGATGTGGATCAAAAGTCCGTCGCAATTACGTAGTATACGCGGATACTCGCCGGGTAATCTTACTAGATAGCCATGCCCCATATCCCCGACCAAGTGACTGTAGGAGAACCCCGTTGCCAAAAGCATCCGTTCGGGTGCTCGCGGCCGCGATGTTCCGCCTAAGTGCACTTCGTCAACAACATCGGGGGCTGCGGCCGTCTACTAAAGTTTTCGACGAGCATTCAATCAGGATGTCGGGAATCTTGTTGAATTGCCCGACTTGTTATTGGAAAGTGTTTTCAATATCGAGACTAAAATATGGGGTTTATAATTGTTAGGCATGAAATTCGGAATATGAGATATTCCGGGTGTATGATGTCTAAGGAATTCATATTGTTAGGCATGAAATCCAAAAGTATGTGATACATTGGGTTTATGATGTCTAAGGTGGTTGCGGATTCCAATTGTTGTAGTTTTTCACTTTCTTTTCTGCGACCGTAAGTGTAATATGTGGTGTATCGCCAGTTTTGTTGCTATACGTCAACGACAATTGGGATACGCATATTTACTTACGTTGATGACATGAGATATTATGTGTTGCTGTAATATGTTATATTGGATCGTCGTTGTTCTCTGCCGAAAGACGCGACCGGAACGTTGGGACGTCACGGGCCTGAATTCCGAGGGCAGATACTAATTGGTGCTATCCGTCCACCTCTCCGAAGATGCTAAGTTGATTTATGGCACCGTGTATCGAAGGTTTAAACGGATGCGGCCGATGTAGCAGACTTCGTCAGATTCCCCCTCATTGTGAGGGTTTTTTTTATTGTGGGGACGCTCTTCCCTGTAGGCGCAAGCCCCTGCAGTTAATTACGCTACCGCATCGCGGTAACAACTTTCTCCTTCTCCAGATGGTCACTTCGTGTCGTGGGTGTTTGTTTTTTTTGTTTTTTTTTGGTTTCCCGTGGATTGTATACGGAGACTAATTTATGTCGTCGCCCGTAGGGCGTGGATTAGTCCAAATCCGTATTTTCTTAGATTTGGGATTGGGGGTTGGGTTTAAGGATATGTTAGTCTCATTTGAGACTAAGATCAACTTAAATGTCTGTTAAGGATACGTTAGCCTAATTTTAGACTAAGATCAACTTGACAGTTTGTTAAGGATACGTCAGTCTAATTTTAGACTAAGATCAACTTAACAGGATCATTTAGATCCTAACAAAAGAGCATTTTGGCTCTATTGTTTAGTTTAGGGACATTACGGTCGATTACCAGTTTAAGAATATGGTGGTCCAATGTTAGTTTAAGGACATCTTGGTCCAATGTTAGTTTAAGGACATCTCGGTCCAATGTTAATTTAAGGACCCCACAGTCCGAGGTTAAGGACATCATAGTCCATGGGCTTAAAGACCCCACAGTTCGTAGTTTAAAAACGTCATAGTCTGTAAAGTTTAAGGACATCATAGTCCATGAGTTTAAGGACCCCACAGTCCATGAAATGATTGGCTATCGGGACCCGTCACCTCTCTGAAGACGTTGAAGGATTACAACGACAAATATCAAAGGAGTGAAGAGATGTACCCTTGAACCAAAGTTGATTGGGAAATCTGTAGTCCAATTTGGAACTAAGATCAATTAATTAGATTATGAGCACATGAGCTCAGTTAAATCTGAATTGAGGACTTATGGCCAACTTAGGCTAAGTCCAATTAGGTTTAAAATGTTGGATCTTTGTTTGGACTGTCGAACATTTGTCTGGGTTCGACCCCCCCATTATTTAGCAATGCTAAATATGAGTCTGGGTTCTGACCATGTCTTTATCTTTTATTGAGTGCTGAGCACTCATATGTCATATGAGATGGTCAATCTTAGAAGACAATGATATATTTGAGGCTCATTCAAAGGGAAGTCTTGCCTCTGGAAGACTTGGCCAATTTGGGCTAGATTGGTTTTAAAATAGTGTTAAACACTGGGGACAAAATGCTCAAAATAGTGTTAAACACTAAAAATGGGGTGGTCACGTGGGGTCACGTGAGGCGCCTGAGAATTGGGCCAAACCTTCTTTATTTTACCCTCAAATCTGCAAATAAGTGTTAAACACTTTTGGTCTTCAGGCCATCACGTGTTGGCACGTGATGGGTATCCATGTATTGATTATTAAAGTGTTTATTAAGGGGTCACGTGGGGAAACGTAAGGGCGCCCAAAATTGATTCTGCCTTTGGCTTTGTTCCCTTTATTTTGAGGGTCACGTGAGAGCACGTGGGGCATTGCCTCCAAGTTTTTCTTTCTTATTTTGAGGGATCTATTTTAGGGGTCACGTAGGGACACGTGACCCAGTCTTGTTCTTTCTTTTCTGATCATTGAGGATGGGGGTCACGTGTTACCACATGACCGAGTTCTTTACATGCATGGAGAGCTTTAAGTCTCTTATTTTAAGAATTAGATTCTTTGTAGGGTTAAACCCTAATTCTATTTTAGAGGAATTAAATTCCTATGTATGTGGAAAAATTAAATTCTTATGTAGGGTTAAACCCTAATTTCATTTGAAGGGATTAAATTCCTATGAGTTTGGGAGAACTAAATTCTCATATAGGGTTAAACCCTAGTTTCATTTTGAGAAATTAAATTCCTATGAATTTGGGAGAATTAAATTCTCATATAGGGTTAAACCCTAGTTTCATTTTGAGGAATTAAATTCCTATGAATTTGGGGGAATTAAATTCCTTAAACTTAAATTCTCCTTCTAAGTTTTGGATCTGCATAGCAGAATCCCCCTGATGAGAATTAAATTCTCAACCTGTGGGGAGATCTGCTTCTGCAGATCTTCAACCAAAGGAAGAACTAAGTTCTTATTCAGAAAAGTTAAACTCTTAAATTGAGAATTAAATTCTCCTTTTGTTTTATGGAGCTTAGATCTCTTTCCCCTTTCTCACCTAGGATTTCTTTTCTTTTCTGAAGAAATTTTCTTTTCTCTCCTGAGAATTAAATTCTCCTCTTTTTTTCTCTCTGTTGTTGTATTTTCTCCAAAAATCAGAAAATCCCTCATTTCTCTTCTCTTCTTGGCTCCTATTTATAGGAGAAAGAAAAGAATCAATTTGTTTAATGAATCTTTCATTGAAAGATTTTAGTTGTTTTTGTAACCAACATGATTTTTTAGATCACTCAGTCAATTTTATTCACCATTGGATTTTTAAGCCAAAAGATATTCTGTCTGTTATTCTTGGTGAATTTCAGGAAAATCTTTCCTTGCATAGAATTTTTCTATAAATTGGTGATTTTTAATCACCATTGGATTTTTAATCCAACGGTGCTCCATTTTACAGAGCACAATCCTTTTTTGTTTAGAAAGATTTAAAGAGATATTTTTCAATTAGGTTTCTTGATTCCTTCTTAATTAGAATTTAATTCTATCAGTTCAGAAGGCTTTTAAAAGTCTATCACGTGTTGGCACGTGATCCCATTATTTGATTATTAGATAGAATTTAATTCTATTGATTAAAGAGTTTAGGAGCCCATCACGTGTTGACATGTGACCAGAATTTAATTCTGTTTTTAGGGAGCTGAGGAATCATCACGTGTCAGCACGTGACCCTTGGTCACGTGTGAGCATGTGACGCCTCATTGAGGGTTTTTTTTCTTTCTGTTTTGTTATATTTTTCTTTGACTAGAATTTAATTCTATAAAGTAGAGATCACAGGAACTTATCACGTGTCGGCACGTGACCTTTGGTCACATGTGAACACGTGATACCCCATTGGGGAAATTCCTGATATTTTATCAGGGAACAGTCGTGTTTGAATAGCCGGGGGGTTTTGCGTGAGATGAGAGTTTTTCATTTTTATTCATATAAAAACTTGTATGTAATATTCTTTTATTGGGACACTTCCGGGTTGAGGATGATGTCACCATTGATGTATTATTTACTTTTCCGCATTAGGATAGACCCAAGGTGGGGAGCACAAGTAACCGGGTTTTAGAGTCCAGTGGGAGACCATCTCGAGGAGTCGAGACTGGGTCTCCTAACTCTAGAATTGGTAGGGTTGCTTGCCGCTCTCGTAGGGGTCTAGGGATGTGGGTTTGGTTATTCATCACGACCGTGGAATCCATGTTTTTTACAAGCTTAATTTAAAACACGGAATTTCTAGTATATCCAATATTTCATATGTATTCTTCTGCTGCTGATATTCCGTGATGTGATCACTTGATATGTTGAAACGAATGCTTATATTATATATATGATATATAATAAATATTGCTGCTTTCGTTTCTTCTGTGATGCTTAGGAAGCATAATTGGTGGGACTTCATTAATGAGATTAATGAAATAAAAAAAAACCTAAAGATGTTGTAGAATCTTGTTTTAAAAACTGGTAGGTCTAGTTCTTGCTTTGCATAGCGGTATTCCTTGTAGAATATCCAGCACCTCATTCGATGAGGAAAGAGCCGAGAACCCTTCACCGGAAGTGATCTTTTTAGCGAAACTGGCAGATGTTACAACCCATTCGGTTTTGTTTTTTATTGCTTTTTTAGTTCATGCTTAGCATTGTGGTATTTATGAAATATCCAGCACCTCATTCGACGAGGAAAGAGCCAAGATCCCTTCATCGGGAGCGACCTCTTTAGCAAAACAAGTAAAAGCCTAAAAAACACTCATTTTCTAAATCACTCGATTCTACAACGATATCAAGTTCATTACGCAAAGGGTTTTCTTAAAAACCTGTCGTAGCCCTCCATCATTTCAGATAACGACTATTTAGTATCCATGCTGCATTTGTTGTGTTAGTGATATGTATGCCCTAGAGGCCATTACTGTACATGTGATGTATATTGTAGTGGATGCTTGGACATATATATGGAGGACTTTCTTGCTCGACATGATAGTACGCTATCTGGTTGTTCTTTATCTTAACATGCACTCTGATTGTCTCTAAGTTACATGTTGATAAAGCCATTAGGATGAGTACTTGACTACCAGGACTATGATGCAGATCATACTAGTGGGGACAGTGTAGTCGCTAAGTACATCCTTCGAATGTTCCTAGTCGTAGGTGTATCAAGACAGGGCATCGATATACCAGAGTAGACTAGCGTATGCTTCTCGACCCATGTAGATGGGCGATGGATGATGCCATATCCATTGATGTTTGACATCAGAGATAGTATACGGGTGCTTAGTGGTGACTGGGTACACTAGACGGACTCGCCGAGAACTCCTAGATGGTATTATACCTTACGTCAGATGGCAGTTCTCTGGTGACACTGGTACAGGTTAGTCTGTAGACCCGAGATCTTCATAGAGTCTTGTGTGATTCCCACTGTGCTTTGATTTCCATCATACCACGTCTAAGAGGGCGTGCAAAACGGTGGCTTTTAGGTACAGTCCCGAATCACATGGAGGCAATGAGCGATAGGAGGGGTTTCGTCTCTCCCGGTATAGGGAGTTGATGTTGCGCTGTGTTCGATTGGCTATAACTGGAAATCTCTGGCCAAGGTTGCTGAGATTTACTGGTAAGTGTTATCAGTAGTTTCTCGAACTGTTATGGACCTCATATCGACACGACTTATCGGTTACTGGGGTCTGACGTTTATCACCCCTAGACTAGATATGCGACATATTAGACGAAGAGACCGGACTGTACGGTAGTGTTACTGATTGGATTCGCAGGAGAATGTACAGACTTGCTTGTTGATCTTCTGATTGCTCAATACCTGGATAGCTATTACATTTAGCTGACCGCTTGCAGCTTGTGAGTGCTTGATATGATCATCACCTACTGCCGGCGTATTGACGATTCTTTAGAGTCCTACACAGAGGTTTCCTGGCTCAGGCAAAACGGAGTAGGAGCACATATGTGATATGTGCGGGACCGAGAATAATGCGATATGAGATACCATATTCTATTCTCGCGATATGAGATATCGGCCGGGTATATGTGATATAGCCGGGTCATCGGATCAAGTGTTGATTCGATGAATTGGTACATGTTATATTAGTCGGTTATATGTATTATAGCCGGGTTATCGGATCAAGTGTTAATTCGATAATTTGATGTATAATTGTATATGTGATATATTACATTGCATTAACTAATATAAGCTCACTAAAAGATTCTTTTTCTCACGGGATAATACATTGATATATATGCGTTATATGTTAATTGTATTATTTTCTTTTGTTACAAAATATATTATATATGTGATATATAATATTGTAACAAGTTAGGGTTACAAATGCAATATGTTTTGTGGAGTTTAAACATGGTTAGGGTTTGGATTGGGATGAAGCTTTCTTGAAGCTTCTTGAAGTTTTGACTTTGACTTATGATATTTTGTGTAGATATTTCTTAACCCAACCCAAACCCTTTACCCTAGTTAATTCTCTATAAGGGTTAAGCCTTCATTCTTAACCCATGGTTGATTTGTAACCACAACAATGGATTCATTATTCATCACAAATGAAATTGTTTTTCTTCTTCCTCTTGGAAAAAAGCTTTCTAGCTTTTTGACATGTGATGATAATGAGTGAGAAATTGAAAACAAAAGAGAGCAAAATTCCTACTTCATCATCCTAATCTATTCTAGCCACTTAGATTAGGGTGTTTCCTTTGCTAATACTTGATTAGCAAAGAAAGAGCTTGGGTTTTGAGTTTCTTCAAGGTAGATCAGCTTAATTGTTGAAGATCGGAAGCAAGCTTGCATCTTTCTCTTCATGGAGCCTCTCTAGAGTCCGGGTACTTGATGATCGCAGCGAAGGGACCTCAACACGGAGCTTATGAAGTGAAGGAATGGACTACAAAGGTTATAATCCCTAACTCTTAGAAGTAAAGTTGTTTACTTGCTATTTGTTTTGCCCAATTTCTAGTCTAAGATCTTGCTTGGGTTGTTCTACACTTGAAAATTTTGATTTTGGCATGGTTGATGCCTTGTAGAACTTTGTTCTAGTGCCTAATAACCCTACATGTTGGCCTTTGTCAAGGCGTAGTATGCGATAGCTGATTAGTGCTTATCTGCTTGAGCATGTGATGCGATTGAATTAGGATAGTCATGCGACCTTATTGGCCTTTGTCAAGGGTCGTGCGGGTGGGTTTAATTCAATCATAAAATGTACGGGTTGAACTTGACTAGCGGACTATGGTTTGTTGGCTTTTGTCAAGGTCATAGGATGCTAGGGGCAAAATATTATCGGGAATTTCAAGTGTTGAAATTTGCAATGAGATTGCATACTTTCTATGAGATAGTTGGATCCCGATACCCACTGCGGGTAAGAGTTATTCCTGGGAGAGTTTTGCATATTACAATTAGTCGATCAAAGTAGGTGTCTAGAAAGGTATTAACGGGTTTACGCCTCTGGGAAAACGAGATTTATTTTCATTAGGTCCTTGCGAAAGCACGGGGAACCTTCCTCAAAGTACCGACACTGGCCTGGCCGAAAGATTGGCGAACTTGTAGGGTGTAATTAATCCCGGCTAGTCTTACCTTTTAGGGTTTGAAGGAAGATTTGATAAAAACAGTGAGAGCTATCCTGATTAGATAAAATAATAACCAATCTAATCTTGCAAGAGCATACGCAGAGTGTTTTCTTCTCTCTCTCTCTCCCCTAGTAGCGACCGTAGCATGCCTTAATCAAGATAATAACATGAATGTATTGACCGAACCTGCTTATTATACTAAGCTGGGGAACGTTGGTTCCGTTCTTTCTTATAATTGTTATAAGACTGGGTAGGAAATAGGGGAATACCAAGATTCCTGTGCCACCCAAACGAAGAAAGAGCATGTTGATGCATATTCTTCGGGTGTGTTCGATTACCAAGAACTGTTTCTCGGTATTCTCTACGTCCTAGGTATGAGATACCGGATTATGATCCCACATATATAATCTGTTATATAGGCTACAGAAAGGTGGAGAACTGGGATTGGGTGATATGTCTCTAAGTGTAGAGAATGGTGCAATTGTTGCAGCCAAATCAGTTGGCAGATATCACCTTGTATTACCAAGTGGTAAATACATTGATTCTGAACAAATGTAATTACATGCCGAACCTGATATACAACATTACATCAGTTTCTTTATTAAGTTAAAGAAGGATATAATTTTGTATTGATGGATAATGTTGTGAACATTTTCCTTAATCAAGAGTTGATTGGATCAGGCACGTTATGTAATAGCATATACGTTCTAAATCAAACTACAGTTCAAAGTATATAGAACACACACAAGAGGAGTAGTTCAGAAATGAACGAATCCTTCTTATGGTATTGTAGACTAGGTCATATCAATGCGACACGACTAGCCAAGTTACATAAGGATGAATATTTGAATCCGTTCGAATTTTCATCTTATAATACTTACCAGTCTTTTCTCAAAGTTAAAATGACCAAAACACCGTTTATTAGAAATGGAGAAAGAGTTGTTGAACTCTTGGGATAGATACATGATGATGTATACGGTCCTATGTCTACAAATACCATGGCTTGGTTCTTCGTACTTCATTACATTCATCGACGATCTCTCAAGATTCGGACATATGTTCCTGTTGAAACACAAGTCTGAAACTTTTGAGAAATTCAAGAAATATAAGCTTGAAATTAAGAACCAGACGGGTATAAGTATTAAGTCCTTCGATGTGATCGAGGAGGCGAATACTTGGGCATGGAGTTCCTGGATTATTTAGAGAATAGGATTCTCTCTCAGCTTACTCCTCCGTGTACACCACAGCACAACGGTGTATCGGGGCGGAGGTATCACGCCCTATGAGATATGGTGCGCTCTATAATGAGTACTGCTGAGTTGCATGTTTCCTTTTGGAGTTATGCACTTGAGAAGCTACATACCTATTGAATGGGGTTCCATCCAAATCTATGTCTACCACTCCATATGAGATATGGTATGCGAAGCGATCATGTCTTAAATGAGTTAAGATATGGGGTTGTCCGGCCTATGTTGAAAAACAAAATCCGAACAAGCTCGAGGTAAGGTCAGTTCTGTATAAGTTTGTTGGATATCCCGAACATTCGCGAAGGTATATCTTCTACCACACTGAGGAGCAAAAGGTGTTTTATTTCTCAGCATGCCACCTTTTTAGAAAAGGAATTTCTTGTGAAGAAATTTGTGGTCATGAAGTAGAACTGGAAGGAGTTCCAGATGGACAAACTAACAGCTGATAATTTGGTGAAACCAAAGGATTCAATAGTCTCCAACGAACCTCAGCCTCTCCACAAATCTGGTAGGGTTCCTCATCCGCCTAAGAGATACTAAGGTTTCCTCGGTGATGGTGGGAGCGAGGATTGCATCATGGTAGATGATGGCAAAACTAGGTTCAGGTAGGCCATCACAAGTGGGGACTCTGTGTAAAGGCTGGATGCTATGCGATCAAAGATGGAATCCATATACACCAACAAAGTATGACTTTGTATGTTGCTCCTGAAGAGGTTAAACCCAACGGGAGCAAGTGGTTCTTTAAGAAAGAAACCAAGTGTAGATGGAAAAGTTGAGACTTTCAAAGCTATGCTTAAGTCCATCAGGATTAAAGCACGCGTCGCGGAGTTGGAACATCTGTTTTGATATGGCAGTCAAAGAGTTTGACTTCATCAAAAAGATAGATGAACCTTGTATATACAAGAAGGTTGTAGAGAGTATGGTTGTCTTCCATGTATTGTACGTAGATGACATACTCTTGATAGGAAATAGTTTCCTATGCTACACTCGGTCAAGCTCCTCTTATCACGAGGATTCTCCATGAAAGGTCTGGATGATACCTACTACATCTTGTAGATTATGATTTATGGTGATAGATCTAAGTGGATGTTGGGAGTGTCCCAAATCCGAGTACATTAATACCATACTAAAGGGGTTTAATATGGAAGATTCTAATTGTGGTGGTTCGCCCACTTGCTCAGGAATCACTCTCTCTAGAAGGAAGTCTTCCAAAACTAATTTAGAGAGAGCTCGTGTACAAGGGATACCCTATGCTTCGGCAGTAGGCTTTATCATGTATGCGATGTTATGTACCAGACCAGATGTAGCTAACTCACTGGGAGTAGTGATCAGGAATCAATCGGATCTTGGGAGAATCACTGGATAGCTCTGAAGGACATTCTTTAGTACTTGAGAAGCACTATAGAAATGTTCTTGGTGTTTGGTAACGATAAACTCCAGTGGGGGTCCTTTACCAATTCTAGCTTCCAGAGTGATAAGGTCGACTGAAAGTCAATCTCGGGCTTTGTCTTCACCCTCAGTGGAGGGACGGTATGTTAGAAGAGTTCCAAGCTAGATACCGTGGCAGACTAAACAATAAAGGTTGAATACATCGCTACCAACGATGTTGCCAAAGTGGATGTCTGGACATTTCTTGTTCATGAAATGAACATGGTTCCTACCATTGAGTGTCCAATAACTGTTATTGTGACAACAATGGAGTTGTGGTTTTGGCCTGGGAACGCCGGTCCCATCAGCGTTCCAGACATATTCTGAGGCAGTATCACCTGATCAGGAAGATGGTTGATATCCAAGGGATCGAGGTTAGGAGAGTTAAAGAGAAGGATAACACGGCGGATCAACTCACAAAGGCTTTTCCAGAAAGAGACTTCTATCGGGAGTTGAGTATGAGATACTACAATTAATGGCCTAAGTGCAAGTGGGAGATTGTTAGTTATATGTATGCCCTAGAGGCCATTATTATACATGTGATGTATATTATAGTGGATGCTTGGACATATATAGGGAGGACTTTGTTGCTCGACATGATAGTATGTTGTCTGGTTGCTCTTTATCTTAACATGTACACTTATTGTCTCTCTATTACATGTTAATAAAGCCTTTAGGATGAGTACTTGACTACCAGGATTATGATGCGGATCATACTAGTGGGGCAGAGGTAGTCGATAAGTACATCCTTCAAATGTTCCTAGTCGTGGGAGTATCGAGACGGGGCATCAATATTCCAGAGCAGACTAGCGTATACGCTTCTCGACCCATATGATGGGTGATGGATATCCCATATCCATTGGTGTTTGACATCAGAGATGGTATACGGGTGCTCGGTGGTGACTGGGTACACTAAACGGACTCGCCGAGAACTCCTAGATGGTATTATACCTATCGTCAGATAGCAGTTCTCTGGTGACACTGGTACAGGTTAGTCTGTTGACCCGAGATCGTCATAAAGTCTTGTGTGATTCCCACTTTGCTTTGATTTCCACTTTACCACGTTCAAGAGATCGTGCAAAACGGTGGTTTTTTGGGTACAGTCCCGAGTCACATGGAGGCAATGAGTGATAGGAGGGGATTTCGTCTCTCCCGGTATTGGGGGTTGATGTTGCGGTATGCTTGATTGGCCATAACAGGAAATCCCTGGCCAGGGTTGCTGAGATTTACTGGTAAGTGTTATCAGTAGTTTCTCAAACCGTTATGGGCCTCACATCGGCATGACTTATCAGGCTATTGGGGTCTGACGTTTACCACCCTTAAGCTGAGATATGCGACATATCAGACGAAAAGACCGGACTGTACGGTTGTGTTACTTATTGGATTCGCAGGAGTATTAGCAGGCTTGCTTGTTGATCTTCTGATCTCTCAATACTCGGGTGGCCGTTACGTTTAGCAGACCGCTTGCGGCTTATGGATGACTGATATGATCACCACCTACTGCCGGCGTATTGACAAGTCTTTAGAGTCCTAAACAGAGCTTTCCTGATTCAGGCGAAACAAAGTAGGAGCACATATGTGATATGTGCGGGACCGAGATTAATACGTGTATGTGATACTGTATTCTATTCTCGCGATATGTGATATCGATCGGTTATATGTGATATAACCGGGCTATCGAATCAAGTGTTGATTCGACAAGTTGATACATATGATATTACTCGGTTGTATGTGATATAGCCAGATTATTAAATCAAGTGTTGATTTAATAATTTAATGTATAATTATATATTTGATATATTATCTTATATTAACTAATATTAGCTCACTTAAGATTTCTTTTTCTTACTGGTATACACTTAGTATATATGTGATATATATTAATATACATCTTTTGTGTCATGTTTGATGCCACATGTTTCATGGGTATATGAGACTCACACTATGCTTATAATAATGTAAGGTTTTGTTTATTTAAAGTAAATCAAATTAGTCACATGGTTGAAGCTTGTAGAAGCTTGTGGAACTATTGACCAAGTCTACTAATTTTGTTTTACTTGAAGATATTTATTAATCTAACCATTATTGTTTAGCCATAGTTTAGTCTCTACAAGAGTGTCACGCCCCACTTCCCGGTGTACGGGCAGAAGGCGCGACAAGGCCGCTACGTATTTACTATGAAGTAAATACGCTAAGCGTATCTAAGCAATATAAATAAAAATGCACAAGAGACAAGATATAATAAAACAACAACTTTATTTATTCACATTCTTTTGTGCAATGCATGGAAAGTAAATACATCTGATGAAAGCAATGCCTAAACAGTGGCATAACAGAAATGGAAAGTACTGAAATGAAATGTGTACAAGTGAAGCTAGATCTCTGGGTCGTAGGCAAGCTGATCCAAATTTTCAGCGCTAGGCTCGATCTCTGAAAGATTCAACTCACCTGATGACATTCAAAGAAGAAGAAAGAGAATGTCGTCAGCGAACAAATCGCTCGGTAAGTCCTAAAGATAAGGGAGAAATAGAATAAACAGAAAGAGAGAGAGAGAGTGTGTGTGTGTGTAACTTTTAAAGTTGTATTATATGTTATAATGTTGTATTTAGTGTTAACGCTGTTGTTTGTAGCTTGGTACAGAAGAATGCCAGTGTATACGAGAGGAGTCTCTATATGCCAGAGACTAAAGGCAAATGAAAGTACAAGGCTCCGTTATGCAACCTGGAACAACGGCAATTGGATTTAGGTTAGGTGTCTTAATCTTGCAGTCTCGTGTCACTTCTAACACCTTCCGTACCAATCTACCCCTTAAACCCCGCGATATCTTGTTTGTGTTGTTTGTGTTGTATTGTAAATTGTATTGTCTTGTAATATAAATTGTATAATTGGATGACTTGACGAAACCATGATATCAGTAAATGGATGTAACTGGAGAATCATGTAAATGGATGTAACTGGAGAATCATGTAAATGGATGTATATCAATGGTTCGGTTCGGTCAAGTTGTATAGATTGATAGATGGAAAATATGGAATAAATGGATTCATGGATTCATGTTGAATTATTATATTGTAGATTGTACTTGAATCATATTTAAGTCAGATTATTTATAATGAGATCCAGTCTGAGTCAGAACAATTAGAAAAGAAATTGAAGTCCTGAATTAGGTTTTGGTGTTATCGGTAACTGCTGCACATGGACGGCAGCTCTTTTTCAAAGATAATTACCGTATCGATAACACTGTTTGTTAGATTGTCTACCTTAGATAGGCAAGCACCCATATCTCCGGCTCCCTAAGGCTCAAGAGACTGGTTCCGCTTAAACCTATATTTACTAGGGTCCTTATTGTAATTTATATAACTTGAGGGGGTTTTATTTAAAAATAATTTTGTATAGTTTTAAAAATACAACTCAAGTATTTAATTATCGTATTTATGTACATACAACAATTTAATGATCAAGATAAATATGTATACATGTTCGAATAGTATGAAATGAGTCAAGTATATTATTCGAGTAACTACCATAAACAATGCTGTAAAGAAATATTATGTACGAGTAATTAATCAAGTCAAATGAATGCAGAATATAAACAGAAATATGGTTCTAAATGTTTTGCACGTGTGAGATCCAATCGCGCCTAAATACGACTACCGGTTTGGGAGATACATTCATTTTCGTTTTGTCGTGCAGAACAGATCATAATCTGTCCAGCACCGTCGCATATTTTTAAAACACAATTTGAGTTAATTTTTATCGGGTTTCAGTTTACAAAAATTATTAGAAAATTGTAGGTATTTCGATGTACTTATCCAAAACACCAAGATTCACATGATTTGGATTTCTTAAACTCTAGTTATGATCATTTTAATATCAATGTTTAAAACAGAAATTCAGATTTCTGGACAGCAATTATATGTTATATTGCAAAGCCTATATCGGGTTGTTTCGTGCATTTCTAAGTAATCTAATATATAGAAAATTATAGATTTATCATTTATGCATCTACACATCTAAATTTTGTCACGAACGGATATCGGGATTTCGAGTTATGTCCTATTTAAAAACAGTATGCGAATCAGGACATATTCTATCCAGATCCGTCGCTTAATATTGTAATGCAGTTTTATTTATCTTACGTTGGTTTTCAGTAAAAACATAAAACTAATAAAATATAGATTATTCGATGTAGATATCTGAGTTTACTCAATTTGGATTTCTTTATATCAAGTTATGTGTCCTAGAAATTGACCAATAATTGCAGTTTCCTATTTTACGAATAGTGAATAAAAACGATATAATTCCTAAACCGTTAGGTGATTCGATCTAAAATTTTTACCGCATGTACAAAATAATATAATCTATCATATGTAAATTTCCTGAAATTTTCAGAAGTAAAAATTAATTTCTAAAAATTATTTTAAAGCTAAAGGTATTGATGTGTATACTAAAATCGGCAAAAAGATTAACTAGTATTTTATGCAGGCTTCTATTTTTCTTTTAATAAACAAATCGATTTCATGAGACAGTATAGATATATTGTGGCATGAAATTTATGTTCTCACAACTTGTAATAAACATTCATAGTTATGAACAAAAATTTAAAAACACTTTAATTTGAACAAGAGGTAATAAGGTATTATTAAACCATATAGAACCATATATATCTAAATTTATATATATGTACATGTTTATGTTTATCTTCTCTAATGGATTATGATATAAAAAAAATAGCGGGTTCACGAGATATGATAAGAGGAGAATAAAGAGATGGAGGGGGGGGAGGGAGAGAAGAGACTTACATACACAAGCCGGTATTGTCACCAGGCTTGTTTATCCGCTGATAGCCTCGCGTTACTAGCGAGACCTTCTTGAAGACTTCTTCATGTTCTTCTTCTTGGACTCTAGGTGAAGAGGGCGAAGTGAGAGATAGAAAAATGTGAGGAAGGACAAAATAGAGAAGGACAAATAAAGATGGTGTAATGGTGAATTATGTATAATAATATATGCATTCAACATGGGAATTAAAAGAGAAATAAAAGGTCACCGTTCATTTTGGAAATGAAAGGTCTCATTTGTAAGTTATGAAAAGAAATAAAAAATTGATAAAAAAAAAAATAATTGCAAGAATGGAGATTTAAACATATGACTTTTGGAATAACAATGCAGAGATTTAACCAATGTGCTACAAGATTGTTCATACACATATTTAATAAGAATTAAATACATGATATTGCTTAAAAAGAAAGTGGGCTTTTGGGCTCATAGTTTTATTAAAGAAAATGAAAATGAAATTGGATTTGAGTTATGGGCCAGGTTAGGTCTTATGTTTAATTTGAAAAAAGGTTAAAATTTAGTTTTAAAGAAATGTGTTTGAGAAAAATAAATAGAAGAATAAAATAATATATTTATAAAAAACAAAATATACAGAAAATACAAAGAATAAATAAATACAATATTTTACTAAAAAAGGAAAACACGAAGATACAGTAATACTAGTGTCGTTACAAAGAGTTAGTATATGATACCATGGTTGCTATTCTCACCACTTGATTCATTCTTCACTTGCTTCTCTTCATGGTTGCCTTTCTTCACTTCCTTCCTCAAGCATTCTTACAATTTGGGAGGTGCAGAAAATGAGTGAGAAAAATATTTCTAAAGTGAGCAAAATTCCTACTTCATAATTCTCTACTAAATTAGCCATTTAGTTTAGGGTGTTTGCTTCACTAATTCCATATTAGTAAAGAGGTAGGTTGAGTTGGTGTCTCCTCGATGTAGATCATTTCCGGCCTCGAAAACTTCAAGCAAGCTTGTTCCTTTCATCTTGTGGAGCCTTTCTAGAGTCTGGGAGTTCACTACTTGGAGCGAAGAGACTACTACACGGAGCCATTAAAGTGAAGGACCGGTCTGCAAAGGTTGCATTCCTTGTTCACTTAGATATAAAGATGTTTATATACTTGTTCGTCTAATTCTCTAGTTAAGATTCTAGGTTAGCGTTCTTTACCGAGCCAAATTTTTTAAAATGGCATGGACGATAACTCCCGAAACCCAGCGGCGACCCTAGGGAACTCTGCAACATTATGCGTCCGCAATCGTAGTCAGCACATGGTTCATTTCCACCCCAGCCGGTATATTACCCTCCTCCGACACAGCGACCGTATTACCCTCCCTCGTCACACGGAACGTCGTACTATCCTTATCCACCACCTCCGCAATCACAAGGAGGGTACTGCCCTCGGCTTCCGCCTCCGCCACAAAATTCTTATTAGCTTAACCCTCCGCTATAGGAACCGTATAACCCTTATCAGCCGACCTTACAAGGAAGGTTTTTAGGTAACTTTTTTCGCAGTAGGACTTCGACGATATGAATCGATACTAGTCAAGGTGAGTTTCTGGTGGCGATGGTAACGGTGGGAGTTAGTGAGGTATGTATAGTTGTTATTTACAGAAATTTGAGCATACAATTAAACTGTGTTAAGTTTTTATATTTAAAATTCATGTTGTGTATTCGTAGGGTTCTTATAAGTTAACGGCGTAAGGATTATGTTTTGACGATAGAAGTGGCGGGAGTTAGTGAGGTAAGCATATATATATATATATATATATGTGTTAGTATAACTAATATTGTTTCGAAAATTATAATTTGAGTTTATATATTTATTTCGATTCACAGGGTTGAGTGAGCTGCGATTGCGAGTGATTTGGAGATTTTTTTCGTTTTGTTGGACATATATATAACGTATGTATTGTGTTATTCGTATTCAAAATAATTTAGTTTATTTATGCTTGTTTATTAAAAATTTAGTTCATATGTGTTTGATTGGGTTGTTGATATTGGTGGATATACCGTGGATAATGTTTATGTGTTGGTTCGTATGTGTATGTGTTCGTATTTGTTTTTGATCTTGTTGGATATGTTGTGGATTGTGCATATATATTGATTTGTATGTGAAACGCTATTGTGGCATAATATATTTTGTTATTGTGTATTATTGTATTGAATACAACATTTTTCTGTAATTTTTTTCAGGAAAAATAGTTATTAACGACCGTATAAGCTACAGGAACGGTCGCTAATAGCTCATCAGCGACGGTTCGCTGATATTAGGAAACATGTATATTCGTTGAGATGTCCACGTGTCTGCTTATTAGCGACCGGTGTAAACGGTCCCTGATACATCTATTAGCGACCGTTCGTATTAGAGACCGTTCATTAACGGTCGCTAATAGGTGTATCAGCGACCGTTTAAAATATAAACGGTCGCTAATATATATTAGGGGCTGTTTATTATTTTTTGGAGACCGTTCCATACGGTCTCTAATAGTGACTGTATGCAAAATAGTGATGAAAATACTTGATTCATAAGTAAAGACTTGATTATTGTTAATTAGTGTATAACTCCTGTTATTGGACATGCATGGAATTAGCAAACATATTTAAAGAGAAACAAATGACACGGGGCCATAGGGTAGTTTGGATTATAGATGTTACATGTGTGTTTTCGGAAGTCCTCTGTCGTTGCCGTGATTCCGAGTATAAACGAAAGCTAACCAAAATATTTTATCGTTGCCATGGCTCCGGGCATAGACAGAAGTAAAACCTGTTTTTATCGTTGCCATTGTTCCTAGAATAGACGGAATACCCCGAAAATACTGTACACTTCCATTGCCTGAACTCTTGAACGTAAACACTGGCACCTTAATGAACAACATGTTGCATTTACCTGTATTAGTCACTGTGTATCACATCACTACATTACCCGTCTTTCTTTATGTTGTGACTATCTTTGGGAGATTTAACCAAGCAAAAGCTTGCTGATGGATATTTCGTTGTTGTTATTTTTCTTTGAAATGTCCGTCAGCTTTAGATTCGGTTCAGGACGAGGCTACATCCGGTAAGGTGGACCTATCCATTAGACTTAGATCAATTCCAGACTCAGGCAGAGTATTAGCCTTTCCATTTCTGTTATTGGTCGCTTATTGTATTTGGGACATGCCCCGTAGTGTTTGAAGGCTTTATAACTTTTAAAGACTTGATGCGCTTGTTTGATTGGAAGTTTATATTTCTTGCGATGTACCACGGCATGCTGAACGCTTAGTGTACTTACGTCAGGAAGGTGTACTTCTCGGTATAGATACGTTGCAGGTCTCCTCGCGTTTTCACTATCGTATTTTGGGAAGTGAGACGTGAACATGCTTATTTATTTATAGGGTAATTACACTAAAATATTCTTAACTGTCATTGATTTTCATTAGGATAACTTAATTACTACAATATAATATTCTAGATTATGGTTTTTAAGGGATTTATCTTCACTAAAATATGGTCAAAAGTAAGAGATCTCACTGTAATAAAAGAAACTTCAAGGTTTAGTGAAAATCCAGGACAATCAAGGGTATTTTAGTGTAAATTACCCTTATTTATATATTAGCAACTCCATTTTGACCTATTTTTCATATTGCCGTTTATCAAAACCGACGAATCAGAGTTCAAAACAACACCATGAGATTGGAAAATATGGCTCGCCTATCTATGCAGTGTCACTTTAAAACGCAAGGTTGCACATAAAGCTTGCAATTAATTTGGCAAAATCATCGAATTGAGTGCAATCTTTATAATTGTAGTTTATTCACTTTAATTGAAAGAAAATTATGATTTAGTCTTTTATTATAATTATTTTCATGCATGTTAATGTATTTTTCATAAACATGTAATATTATTTTGTAGAATGTATATTTTTCTATGTATCGGGATTTTAAATCTTTTCTTAGATTCATCTTCGGTTCCTAAAAAAGTTAGACATCTGCTGAAAATTTGAAAGCAACTATACTATTTGTAATTGATTTACACACTATACTATCACTTTAACAGGGATACGGTCGACTACAGCATGTCGCCTAGCCCTTCCGTGTTGAGGTCAACCAGAGCTTTGTAAATCTCATCGACCCTATTCAGTAGAAGTTTCCAAATACACCACTACTTCTAAAATTATGAACAAAATGATGGTAAACTAAAGGGAATAAAAAGCTTTGCAAACTGAAATTTATTAGTATACAAAAAACTCAATCAGTAAATAATAACAACCATCAACTCCCGTGGTTAAAAACTCTCTCCCGCTCTCTTTACATTAAGAAATCACAAGCAGAAATGTCTTCAAACTCCAAATCATGTCATCACTTCCGTTTGGGTCTCTCTCCTTCTTCTTGAATTCACTCTCTCCTTCAATAATTTCATCTCACAAGCCATCAAGGCTTCACTTCACAATCTCCAAGGTACTGCCCATCTCCTAATTCATTCAATTTTCACTCCAATATCACAAATTTTATTCGTTTTTTCCTTAATTTTCTCAGGTGTTAGATGAAAATGCAAGCAGATTCAGCCCCTATGAAGATAACCCAGTTATCAAAATCACTCATAGAGATGCATTCTCCTTGTTTTACTCAATGGAAGCGTCCGGGGTTAGAGCTGATAGCAACACTTATGCTTATCTCTTGGATTGTTGTTTGAATTCGGGTTCGATATCGGATGCTAGAAAGATCCATGGGAAGATTTTGAAGCTGGGTTTTAATAAAAATAGCGGTCTGGGTGATAGGCTTATAGATTTTTACTTGGATTTTGGAGATTTTGTCGATGCGGTTAGGGTATTTGAAGAAATGTCTCATAGAACAGTCGCTTCGTGGAACAGTATCATTTCTGGGTTGCTCCAGAGAAAAGATTGTCTCCAGGTTTTATCGATGTTTTCGAGGATGTTGAGAGAGTGTAAGGATCCTGATCCTAAAACATTCGCTAGCGCTTTAAGGGCATGTAGTGGAAATAATGTATATTTGAATATCTTTCAACAAATTCATGCTAAGATAATACGGCATGGGTTTGTCGGTGATTCTATCGTTGGTAATCCACTAATAGATTTATATTCGAAAAATGGGTATATAAATTCTGCGGTCTCGGTCTTCGAAGAGTTGTATTCAAAGGATAATGTTTCGTGGGTTGCTATGGTTTCTGGATTATCTCAAAATGGTCTTGGAGTAGAAGCGATTAATCTCTACTGCCAAATGCATCGATTAGGAGTTATTCCTACTCCTTATGTTTTATCTAGTGTTTTAAGTGCTTGTGCAAAATGCGAGCTTTTCGATAATGGGAAGCAGATACATGCTCAAGTGCACAAGTGGGGGTTTTGTTCAGAAACTTTTGTAGGCAATGCTCTCATTAGTTTGTATTCATGCTGTGGAAATCTTCAGCAGGCACAAAAAGTATTTTCAGAAATGCCACAGCGGGATGGAGTCACGTATAATTCAATGATTTCAGGCCATGCGCAGCGTGGAAATAGCGAAAGCGCTCTTAAGATTTTCGAAGAGATGCAGTATTCAAAATTCAAATTAGACTCTGTAACTATATCGAGTCTTTTGAGTGCATGCGCATGTATTGGAGCCATTCATAAAGGGAAGCAGCTCCATTCTTACGTGTTAAAGGCTGGCCTTGCATCTCACTTCATAATTGAAGGATCAATACTCGACCTCTATGTAAAGTGTGCAGATATTGAATCTGCACGCAAATTTTTCGATACTACAAACAAAGAAAACGTTGTGTTGTGGAATGTGATTCTCGTGGCTTATGGCCAAATAGGTAATTTAACAGAGTCTTTCAATCTATTCTTCCAAATGCAAGTAAAAGGTTTGGAGCCTAATCAGTATACATATCCGAGTATCCTGAGAACATGTACTTATTTGGGAGAACTTGATCTTGGAGAACAAATTCATGCCTTAACTATAAAGACAGGCTTCGATATGAATGTTTATGTTAGCAGCGTGCTTATAGATATGTACTCTAAATGTGGAAGGTTGAAATGTGCGAGAGAGATTCTCGAAAGGCTCACTGAAAATGATGTAGTTTCTTGGACCACGATGATTGCTGGTTATGCTCAACACGAGTTTTATGTAGAAGCTCTTAAAACATTTGAAGAAATGCTCGCCCATGATATTAAGCCAGATAATATTGGATTATCGAGTGCCATTAGCGCTTGTGCAGGAATCAAAGCAATTGAACAAGGAATGCAGATTCACGCTCAGGCTTGCGTTTCTGGTTATTCGACGGATAACTCGATAGGAAACTCACTCAACAATCTTTATGCTAGATGTGGAAAAATTTTGGAAGCATATTCTGCATTCAAGACAGTCGAGCTTAAGGATGAGATATCATGGAATGGGCTTCTATCAGGGTTTGCTCAAAGTGGGCATTGCGAAGAAGCTCTTAAAGTTTTTGTTAAAATGGACGGTGCAGGGATTAAAGCAAATTTATTCACATTTGGCTCCGCGGTTAGTGCTTCTGCTAACATGGCCGATATAAAACAAGGGAAGCAACTCCATGCGAAAATGATAAAGACGGGCTATGATTTACTTACCGAGGGCGGCAATGCTTTAATTTCGCTTTATTCTAAGTGTGGGAGCTTAGAAGATGCAAAACTGGAGTTTTATGTGATGCCTGAACAGAACGAAATTTCATGGAATGCAATGATCACGGGCTACTCTCAACACGGGTCTGGCCACAAAGCTCTTGAGCTCTTTGAACAAATGAAGAAGAATGGACTAAAGCCAAATCATGTTTCATTTGTGGGCGTTTTAGCCGCTTGTAGCCATGTAGGTTTTGTAGATAGAGGACTCGACTATTTCAACTCAATGAGTGAAATTCATGGGCTGATACCAAAACCCGAGCACTATGTTTGTATTGTTGATATCCTTGGCCGAGCTGGACGATTGGATCGGGCAAAAAAATTCATAGACGATATGCCTATTGAGCCCGATGCTATGATATGGAGAACTCTTCTCGGTGCTTGTACAGTCCATAAGAACATTGAAATCGGGGAGTTGGCTGCTCAGCATCTTCTACAGTTGGAGCCTCATGATTCAGCTAATTACGTTCTTTTATCAAACATTTACGCAATAAACAAGAAATGGGATTGTAGAGATCGAATTAGGCAGATGATGAAGGATAAAGGAGTGAAGAAAGAGCCCGGACGGAGTTGGATCGAGGTGAAGAATGAAGTTCATGCGTTTTTCGTTGGCGATAGATTGCATCCTTTAGTAGATAAGATATACAAATTTTTAGAAGATGTGAATGAAATGGTAGGTGAAATTGGGTATAAACAAGATAAATATCGGCTTTTGAATGAGCTTGAGCAAGAGGGGAAAGACCCGAGTGCACATGTTCATAGTGAGAAGCTCGCAGTTAGTTTTGGGCTGATTAGCCTGTCTTCGGGGGTACCCATTCGTGTGATTAAGAACCTTCGGGTTTGCAATGATTGCCATAATTGGATGAAGTTTGTATCGAAAGTTGCTGGAAGAGTAATTATACTTAGAGATGTTTATCGGTTTCATCATTTTGAAGAGGGCAGTTGCTCATGCGGAGATTATTGGTGAAACGAGGACAACGCCATTGATACAGTAATAAAGGGACATTTTAAACTGTTAACGTCATACAAAATTCTTTTGTTTGTTAGGGTTTTAACTTCTGTTGCCTATCTTGCAAATTTAAATTATTGGGCTTTGACCCACATTGTTTATTTTGAAGAATGTCAAATCTTATAAACATGCTATTAGATTTTGAACATATACATTAAATAGACTAAACTTCTTTGAATTATAGCGGCTTGATTCATGATTTGGAACATTCATGGTTGATGAAGGGCAAAATTGATGGAAAACTTATTTCTCATGCCACCGCCTATTTTTCTGTATATTTCATGTATCAGTTCCAGGCTTCTCGAAGAAAAGAAGGAAGGAATGAATGAAAGAAACAAGGAAGAATTTCGCATAATTTCTGTTACAGCATGGCCTAATAAACCGAGAGAGCATGAAGTCATAGGACATCGTTCGAGTGTCGGTTACACCAATATTGGTGTATAATTCTTCACCCATGTATGTTTTATACTTATTTTTTAGTCCCCAGCTTGTCGTATCATGTTTCTGATATATTCTCCTATTTTCGTGTTTAGTGTTGAAGGCCTTTACTATGAAGCAGTTGATATGCGAAGCCTTGGCAATGGATTTACCTTTTGTATGTTTCTCTGAACGATGAGTATGCCTTGTTATTGAGTCTCTGATAGCTTTATATATTTGCGCCGTATATGATATATTTCAATATCAGTATCAGTTAAAGAACTTAAAAGCTGCATGATAAAAATATTTGGTCTTGACTGTTATTTCTAGTTCAGGAAATTTCCGTTGAGCTTTAATTGTCCTGTCAACGAGGTTATTGAAAGAATGAGCTCTAAAATTTAGAATCCGAAAGCCTGCAACCAATAATCAAGATCCTTTTCTTTGCCAACTTTCCAAGAAATATCAGAACATATCTAAATTTGAGATGTGTTAATTTTGTTGCAGCGAACATAAGCCTATTTTGATGCACATGAATGTAACCAATCATGCTACAAAATTAAGTCTGTGTTTATACAAACCTGCACGCCCATTGAGCCTCATTCATGTTATAAAAGAAGATTTACGACATCAAAATTGGTCTGCGGATTCTAACTCGAATTTATATTTCTCTTCCAGGTCCTTGAAAGATGCAATATGTTGCGTGTTTCCTGTGAAATGCAATCTTCAGTTTAAGCGTTGTTGATCTTATGCTACTCGTTCATGGTTGACTACCGCAACGATCCATACTCCAGGCATCCATGCTCATTTGCACGCTTCAACGAGAAGGTTCTAAGTTTCAACCACCTCAATTAAGTTCATGGTTTTGGTTATAGAAAGTTGATCTTCAAGTTATTACATCGACAGTCTACAAACATCAATATGAGGAGCGCCTCTATCGTTAAATCAACTAATCACAAGTTAGTCTTGCTCTTATAAGTTATAACTGTTCTTTTCATACCAATGTAAACTAATTATATTCATCTCCCACTTAGATTTTCAATATTGTTTTAGAAATTCCATGGCCTCTGAGAAATCCAATCTATAAAGCAGGGTAAATGATATTCAAGTTTTCAGGCAAAATGTTTTTCATGTGATACTTCAGAATATTATCTTAAATTTTCTGCATTCATGTAATTAGACATAAATTCATTCATCCAAAAAATCTGATTGCAGAAAAAAACAAATCATTGATAGACTTGATTTCTCATAGAGAAATAAAGAGCGGATCAGATATTGTAACAATGGGGACAAGATCGATACATCATTATTTAAATAGAGCGGATTTCTCCCTTGACTTTCTCAATTTCTCTATTAGAAAGTAGAATGACCAATTTTTACACGAATTTTCAAGTGGATGAGATCGGTCGATTGGTCTCGGTTGGAGATGGGATTGCACGTGTTTATGGATTGAACGAGATTCAAGCCGGTGAAATGGTTGCATTTTGCCCGCGGTGTGTGCGAAAGGAATAGCCAGCAACCAAAATCCCACAGGCTCGTTAACATTGAAACAAGCACAATTATTACATCAAAACCATTGTCTCACACATTACTATAACTACTTGACCCAAAATCAAAATAGAACCTAAAGATTAAAACAGAGAAAACACATTGAATCAAACATAACCACCATTAGCCCTAACCACCTGCCCATTAATCCACTCCGCTCCATCCCCACACAAGAACCCCACCACCGGCGCCACATCCTTGGTCTCCCCGATCCTCCCCATCGGGTTCATATCCGCCAGCCTCATTACACTCTCCTCGCTCTTCCCTTCAAAGAAGAGCTCCGTCGCGATGGGCCCCGGCGCCACGCAGTTCACGGTAATCCTCGTCCCCTTCAGCTCCTTCGCCAGGATCCTCGCCATCGCCTCCACCGCCGCCTTCGACCCCGTGTACGCCCCGTACTTCGGAAGAAGCGCCCCGACCAAGGAGGTCGTCACCATGATTATCCTCCCCCCGCCGCCCCGCACGACCCGCGCGGCGGCCTCCTTCATGCATAGAAACGCGCCGCGTGCGTTCACGTTGAAAACTCTGTCGAATTCCTCTACCGACTGGTCGGCGATCGTCGAGTATTTGGAATCTATGATGCCTGCGCAGTTGACGAAGATGTGGATCGGGGAGTGGAACGCCTGCTCGGCCCGGTCGAAGAGCAGTTTGGGCCCGGCCGGGTCCGAGACGTCGGCTTGGACCGCGATGGCGTGGGGTTCGGGTGAGGCTGAGTTGAGCTCGGAGACTAGGAGGTCGGCTTGGGTTGAGTTTGAGACGTAGTTGATGACTAGGTTCGCGCCGAGGGAGGACAGGTGGACGGCGATGGCGCGGCCGATGCCCCGGGACGAGCCCGTGACGATCGCGACCCGACCCGCTAGTGGAAGAGCCATTTAGGATTGTTATTGGATTTGAATGAAGATGAAGCTGCTTATTTGTTGATTAGGGTTTCTGAAATGAGACCAGGCGTTTGATGAAATGAGATTTAGTTTGGTGCAGGATAGGGTCGTCAGCGCTGGTGTCGGCAGGTGTGGGAGCCAATGATATTGTGACATGTGGCAGCAGTGAGTCATCTAGTGAATGTGATGGTCAACATCGGCGTGCTAATATTACTGTTGATAGATCAAAGCTTATTGATAAGGGTTCCTGAATCTAGACAAATTTTTTTGGGTGGGTGGATGGATGGGTGGGTGGAGTGTCTACTCTGCAACAAATAATAGCAGTGGTGCTATGTTTCAATCCTGACCAAAAATCCTATGTGCATATACCGATACCAAAAGCCTTCCATTTGACATAAATCTCGACCATTGATTTCGATTTTGGATGGATCTAAACCATTTCTTGCAATAGCATTGGTGCTATTTTGCAGCTCTTAGCAGCCACTGTGAATCCCTTTTTCCTCTCTTTTTGTTTGTTGGTCGGTTGTGAAGGTTTAGCCTGACGCTGCATTTCTGAACGAAACTTTCTTGTGCATGGTTAATCAATACCACTTTTATAGTTATTAATCGTTTTGAATATGCTATCCATATTAATATTATTATATCAATATTTATATCACATATTGCTTAGTTGTACATCCCACATTACCATTTTATAGTTTTATAACTTTTCGGATACCTATTTAAATCCATCGTATTTAAGATACATATAATTGCATCCATAGATCACATTACTACATAATACTGTGATATTAACACTCCATATTTAATAAATTGCATTCTAATTAATATTGGAACTATAAATGTAACCTTAATCGATAACTGTGCATTCATATCCTTGAAATTCTATCTATTTGCATACCATATCACATTATTCCATTTTATTGTTATATTAGTACCCCATACTTATTTTGTGTACCCATACTTATTATAGTTTAATTATGAGCACCCACGTGATACTTGTGTACCCCTGACATGACTTTATACACTACTACTTGACACGACTTGATACCTGTGCATTCCTTGACATGATTGATACTTGTTCACTACCTGACATGATCTGATGTACCATAACTGGACTTGTTACCTGATCTTGTTACTAATGCCAACAACCTGACCTGTTGTCCTTACGAACCGTTCCAGTTGTCTATCCAGACAAACCTGTACCTGCCTGATCCTATGTTGGCATTAGTTCTAGATTATTTTAATACCTGACTTGAACACTTATAATTTGGGGGTATGGGGAAATCAATGATGAAACCTGACTTGTAACTCGACAGTTCGACACCTTTTCTGATCAGTCTTACGGGCTAGGCTAGCCCCAGGGTGATGATGCTGACATCACTCATCTTTACATACTACACTTTTACTGCCTAGCGGCACGTCTCAGATTCAGCCCGAGAATCTTGACCGTGGTCCCGGACACGCACGGGATACTATTGAGTTACATCGATGATTCATCAAATTGATTTCAAAAACTTGAGAGTAGTTAACCCAATAGACCAGTTTAGATTGCTCACTACACATTACCCTCACTGTCCTCATTTATATTACTGTTATACCTGTTTTACTGTTCATGCACATACATGTATGTCTTGCTACCCATGTTTATAGTATTGCTTGATATTATGACGCGCTGACGTCTGGGTTTTGCATAGCCCAGATCCTCTACCTTTATTGCAGACTGATCAGGAGTACTGCCGCTGTTAGACCGAGCGGTGAGGACCCTGTTGGCATCCAGATTTACTATTCCAGGTGTTTGTTTATTGGATCTATCGCTTCCGCATATTATATTATTTCTTGACTCGTTTACTCTGGCTTATGGACATGTACTAGATAGTTTAGTTTAATTTCCTGTCCTTGATATCTCAACAGCCGTAATGTGACTGTGGAAGGATTTTTCCTATCCACAGGTAGCATGTTGGCTATGTCACGTGCCTATCTTAGCGTACTCTGGGAAACGGAGCGTGACATGGTTCTTTTGGTATCAGAGCCATAGGATATAGGTTAATCGAATTTGATTCTTTTGTAGTTGGGTATTGGACCCAATACACGAATCAGAATACTCGTGATTAGGTACATATCCTGCCACCTTGTTATCGTGATTCTCGAACCATATATTTCTCTTATCCTTTGCCTTGACGATATGCAAACCATTTTGCATCTCGATTTGAAACCTTTTGGTTCTCTATTGTTTCTCCCTGCTTCTTGATTCTAATACTAGAATTTGGGCGACTTGAGTGGAGTTATGTGATTGTAACTATGAACTGCAGCATGGTTACAATGCGGTACTCTATTTAAGTAACTTGAAATTCTAGTTTTGATTCATTTCCTTGTTTTATGATCGTTATATTACCTTGCTTCTCTCGATTTCATTGCTTACCAGTTATTGTTTTATCGCCAGCTTGAATCGTGTTTACCGTGCTTAATCCTCTTCAGTATCTTGACTTCGGATGAAGTCAACTCGGTATCTTACTTGTTCATGTTTTCTCCGCATTAGAATTATTCAATTTTGGTGCATCCCTTTGTTTGTTGTTGTCTTGGGAATGGATTTTCTCGGCACTTTCCACGCTCATATTGATTGTAAAGAAAGGAAAGTGATTTTCTAGATTTCCGGACATCCGGAGTTTGTTTTGCTGGAGGAAGCAGTTCTGTCGAGCTAGTCGAGTTTAGGGCTAGGCCGACAAGCAATGTTCTTTCGTCAATGGAAGATGATAAGGAGGAAACGCCAGCTGTAGTTTGAGAGTTCATGGACGTGTTCGAGGACATCTCGGGTTTACCGCCAAAACGATATGTGGAGTTCGCGATCGATCTTGTTCCTGGTGCAGCGCCAATCTCAAAGGCGTACTATCCGATGGCACCAGTGTAGTTGGAAGAAGTAAAGAAGCAGGTTACCGAATTGCTAGAGAAGGGTTGAATTCGCGCAATTCACCTTGGGGGAGCTCCAGTTCTTCTAGTAAAGAGGAAAGATGGCACAAGGAGGATGTGCATCAATGATGGAGAATTTAAACCGGGTGACTATTAAGAACAAGTACCCGATCCCTCGCATTAGCGAATTGTTCGAGCAGCTTAGTGGCGCGAGGGTATTCTCGAAGCTGGATTTTCGGTCCGGATATCATCAGGTCCGAGTTTAATCAGAAGATATCTTGCAAGCCTGCGTTCCGAACTCGGTATGGACATTTCGAGTATTTAGTGATGCCCTTCGGAGCAACGAATGCACCGGCGATATTTATGGACTTGATTAACCGAATCTTTTCACCATTCTTGGACTGGTTTATAGTGGTATTCATCGATGATATTCTGATCTACTCGAGGAGCTTAGAAGAGCATGCAGAACACTTGAAGATCGCATTGCAGACATTGATGCAAGAAAATTGTATGTAAAGATGAGCAAGTGCGAGTTTTGGCTTGAAGAAATGAAGTTTGGACACGTTGTGGCTAGAGGTGGAATCGCCGTTGATCCGAAAGATTGCAGCAGTTCAAGATCGGCCGATTCCGAAGAGTGTTGCGGAGATAAGAAGTTTTCTTGGACTCGCCGGGTATTATAGAAGGTTCGTGGGAAAAAAAATTCTAGTTGGGCGGAGCCGTTGGCCAAGCTTACGCGCAAGGAAGTACCGTTTGTATGGACGGATAAGTGTGCGTTGGCTTTTGAGGCGTTGAAGCAAAGGTGGATAACCGCTCTTGTTTTAACCGTGCCAGACAGTTCCGGAGGATTGGTGATTCACAGCAACGCATCTGGGAAAGGATTAGGATATGTTTTGATGCAGCATGTGAAGGTTGTAGCTTACGCGTTGAGGAAGTTGATGACCCATGAGAAGAATTACCCAACTCATGACTTGGAGCTTGCGGCTGTGACATTCACTTTGAAGATTTGGAGACACCGCCTTTTGGGCGAAAGGGTCGAGATTTTCACCGATCACAAAAGCCTAAAGTACGTGTTCACACAGAAGGAGCTTAGTATGAGGCGGCGTAGATGGTTGGAGCTGATGGCTGACTACGATCTCGATCTTAAGTACCATCCGGGGAAAGTTAATGTTGTATCGGATGCGCTTAGTCGGTTGCCAGCAATTCAGATGTTGACTACACAGAAGGAACTTATTGAATACTTTTGGAGATTCGATTTGGAGATCGTGCTACCGCATTCTTCAGGATGGATGATGCAGCTGCAAGTACAGCTGTCGTTGATCGAGAATATTGAAGCAGCGCAGTCAAAGGACCCAAGATTGCAAAAGTTTCGAGAACAGGTTGAAACTAGACTTCGAACGGACTTGTTAATTCATGAAGATGGTTCATTGCGATATGGTAGCCGTTTGTGTGTGCCAAAAGGAGATATTCGCGAAGAAGTTATGAAGGAGGTGCACAGTTCCGCATATTCCGTACATCCAGGAGGCACGAAAATGTACCGGGATCTACGACAGCATTTTTGGTGGGAAGGCATGAAACGGGATATTGCCGTTTTGTGGCAAAGTGTTTGGTATGTCAGCAAGTTAAGGCTGAACATCAACGGGTTGCTGGTTTATTGCAACCACTTCCGATCCCTCAAAGTAAGTGGGAACATATAACCATGGATTTCGTGACAGCTCTACCACGGAGTCCAAAGGGTAACAATGCAGTTGGGGTGATTGTTGATCGATTGACCAAGGCTGCTCATTTCATACCATTTCGAGTTGGTCGATCAACAGAAGTTTTGGCAGAGCGGTACATGCAGGAGATGGTAAGATTGCATGGAGTACCGGTGAGCATCGTGTCCGACCATGACACCCGATTCTTATCACACTTCTGGAGGAGCTTACAGGAAAGTTTGGGGACTCGATGGAAGTTTGGCACAGCTTATCATCCTCAAACAGATGGCCAGTCAGAGAGAACGATCCAAACTCTTGAAGATACGTTGATGGCGTGTATGTTAGACTTCAAGGATTCATGGGAGAATCATCTACACTTGGTGGAGTTTCGTACAACAACAGCTTTCAGGTGACTATTCAGATGACTCCATTCGAAGTATTGTATGGTCGCAAGTGTCGTTCACCTGTTTGTTGGGACGATATTGGAGAACGAAAATTGTTGGGACCAGATTTGGTTGTACAGACAGTTGAGAAGGTTACTACTATCTGGAATCATCTGAAAGCAGTACAAGACCGACAGAAGAGTTAGGCAGATACGTTGAGAAGGCCTCTAGAGTTCGCCGTTGGTGATTTTGCATTCCTGAAGGTATCACCGACTAGAGGGGTGATTCATTTCGGAAGTTGAGGAATGCTTAGTCATCGATTCGTTGGACCTTTTGAGATTTTGAGCTTGTTGGAGAAGTGGCATATCATTTGGTGTTACTACAATCTTTGGAGAATGTTCATGACGTGTTTCACATATCTCAACTCCGTAAATATGTTCGAGATGAAACACACGTGCTGGATTATTTGGAGCTGACTGTACGAGAAGATTTGACTTTTGAGGAGCGACCGATGTCGATTGTGGATCGAAGGGAAAAGGTTCTTAAGAATAAGGTTATCCCTCTTGTACTTATTTCTTAGGGAAATCGCTCGCATGGAGAATCAACCTGGGAACGAGAAGATGAAATCCGGCAGAAGTTTCCACATCTATTCTTGTAGTTTCTTGATTGTTTATCCTTTCTTGTTCTTGGAATTACGAGAACGAAATTCTTTTTGTATTTGGGTATAATGTAACAACCGAGTTCATTTATACCAATTCCAGTTCCCGTATTTACTTATCTGTGGTATTTTCTTGATTTAACGGGTTTTGGGTGCGAATGGTATTTTTACATTTTACATTGCATTCGATCTGACCCGCTTGCTTGAACCTGTTTGATTCACATTTATAGATTACCCTGACTTGTTACATAGACATGTGCATCTCATGTATACTGCATACTGACATTTAACCTGGCATTGCATCTTTTACCATATAACATTTTAAGTCATGTAAAATAATTTAAAATTGCATTTCATAGCTTGCATGATACCCCTAACCCCGTGGTAGCATCCGCGCATCTTGTTCTCGTCCCGTTCAGTGAAACGGACGTGTTTGGATGGCTACGCGCATGTATGTGCATCCGTTCTTGGGGGTATGCATTTTCGTTACCTGAGCATTCATTTTGAATTTTGAAAGTCGCACATATTTTTCGTATTTTAAATCTGAATTTTAGACCCGACCCGGGCGCGTTTTGAAATATTTTTGTATCCCTCCAAAATTCAATTTATTTAATTTTAAAATTTAGTTTAAATATTTTCATACGATTTCTTTAACAAACTGAAACCTCTTATCTAAAATTTTAAATCTAAAAATCTTTTAAAATTTTAAATCTAATTTCCTAACAAACTAACAACCCCTTTCTCTCTCTCTCTCTCCTCTGCATATATATATTTATATATATTTTATTTATTTAATTTTTCTTTCCTTATTTAATACAGAACCTCTTCTTCTTGCTTCTTCTTCTTCTTTCTTCTTTCTTTTTCTTGATCTTGTTTCTTGATTCCGGTGATCACCGCCGGAGCCGTGCACGTCGCTGACGATCCGAGTGATTCAGTGAATGTACCTGACTTGCGTGATCACCCTCGTGCGTTGTTTGGAACCATTCCGTGTACCGTGCGCGCGTCGCGACATTTCGCCGACGAAGGACGTTCCGTACACATCCGTTCTTATTCCGTCTAGGCAAGTTAATCTTGCTACATGCTATATAATTCATTTTATACCTATTTAAATAAATACCATACCTATAGTTTAAATCTAGTACCCCGTGTTTAATTTTTTAACGTTTCAATGTTCCGTTTGCATCCATTTATATCATTTTAAATCTAGATCAAGAAAATTTATCTTGTGACATACTAGATTACATTATACTGCATCTATATCATTTAAAATATATATCGTCGTAATATTTCTTATTATTATCTTTAATTAGTTTATAATCTGCATTTTATAATGTTATACATTTGAAAATATTATAATTTACACATGAAATGTCGTTGAAAAAGTGGATACGACAAATCTGAAGTTTACTGTACATCTTACCTTATAAAATTCATTATAAATCATAGAAAATCATTAGTATACGTTCTTTAGTTCGTTACGAAGCTAACTCAGAATACTATAACGCTAGGAAATATTTACTTACAAAATAAATTGTTTAAATAACGTAAAATGCAAATGAAAATTTCTCTAAACTGCTGTCCAGGGAAATTCCAGCAGCAAACTTTCAATTTCGAATGTTCAAAGCTTTTTGTAGGGACAACCTGAGATGCTTATACTTATAAACATGAAAACCTTATTGAATTATCTTTGTTTTGGTATAAGACACGTCCCTTTTGGAGAACGTTTGTTATTTTTAAGCTATTTTACAAATCAGGGTGACGCTGAATTTCTGAACGGAACTTTCTTGTGCATGGTTAATCAATACCACTTTTATAGTTATTAATCGCTTTGAATATGCTATCCATATTAAGATTATTATATCAATATTTATATCATATATTGCTTAGTTGTACATTCCACATTACCATTTTATAGTTTTATAACTTTTCGGATACCCGTTTAAATCCATCGCATTTAAGATACATATAATTGCATCCATAGATCACATTACTACATAATACTGTGATATTAAGACTCCATATTTAATAAATTGCATCCTAATTAATATTGGAACTATAAATGTAACCTTAATCGATAACTGTGCATCCATATCCTTGAAATTATATCTATTTGCATACCATATCACATTATTCCATTTTATTGTTATATTAGTACCCCATACTTGTTTTGTGTACCCATACTTATTATAATTTGATTATGAGCACCCACGTGATACTTGTGCACCCCTGACATGACTTTATACACTACTACTTGACACGACTTGATACCTGTGCACTCCTTGACATGATTGATACTTGTTCACTACCTGACATGACCTGATGTACCATAACTTGACCTGTTAACTGATCTTGTTACTAATGCCAACAACCTGACCTGTTGTCCTTACGGACCGTTCCAGTTGTCTATCCAGACAAAACTGTACCTGCCTGATCCTATGTTGGCATTAGTTCTAGATTATTTTAATACCTGACTTGAACACTTATAACTTGGGGGTATGGGGAAATCAATGATGAAACCTGACTTGTAACTCGACAGTTCGACACCTTTTCTGATTAGTCTTACGGGCTAGGCCAGCCCCGGGGTGATGATACTGACATCACTCATCTTTACATACTACACTTTTACTGCCTAGCGGCACGTCTCGGATTCAGCCCGAGAATCTTGACCGTGGTCCCGGATACGCACGGGATACTATTGAGTTACATCGATGATTCATCAAATTGATTTCAAAGACTTGAGAGTAGTTAACCCAATAGACCAGTTTAGATTGCTCACTATACATTACCCTCACTGTCCTTATTTATATTACTGTTATACATGTTTTACTGTTCATGCACATACATGTATGTCTTGTTACCCATGTTTATAGTATTGCTTGATATTATGACGCGCTGACGTCTGGGTTTTGCATGGCCCAGATCCTCTATCTTTGTTGCAGACTGATCAGGAGTACTGCCGCTGTTAGACCGAGCGGTGAGGATCCTGTTGGCATCCAGATTTACTATTCCAGGTGTTTGTTTATTGAATCTATTGCTTCCGCATATTATATTATTTCTTGACTCGTTTACTCTGGCTTATGGACATGTACTAGATAGTTTAGTTTACTTTCCTGTTCTTGATATCTCTACAGCCGTAATGTGACTGTGGAAGGATTTTTCTTATCCACAGGTAGCATGTTGGCTATGTCACGTGCCTATTTTAGCGTACTCTGGAAAGCGGGGTGTGACATTTAGAGATTATACCCCACTTAATCCTAGGATGCAGGAAGAAGGAGGAGAAAAAGAGGAGGAGGAGCTGTTGCTGCTGCTGGGGCTTCTGCTGCTGCTGTTGCTGAAGTGTGTGTGTGTGTGTGTGAGGGAGAGAGATGTGAGAAAATGAGTGTTTGCAACAAAAAAAAGAATGAGAGATATGAGAGTCAAACCCCCTTTTCTCTCTCCTCATTAAATGCAAGCATGGCCAAGCCCATCATGCTCTTTTTCTCTCTCTCTCTCTCTCTCTCTCTCTCCAAGTCAACCCACAAACTAAATCATTTTTAAAAAAAACAATACACTTAATTAAATCCGAATTAACTTAATAAAAATGGGTTAGTCCACCATGGTTGCTAAATATGGTTTAACCCTAACTTAACCCTAGTTTACGTGCATAAGTATATGCAAGCCTAATTAAAATCTAATAAAATATTCATAAATTTTGATAAAATATTTGAAAATTGTTTTGGTAAACTTTTTACTAAGAACCATATATTAAAGTATAATTAGCCACTAATCACAGTCTAAGGTGTTACAGTCATACACTTCAATGGCTCCATGTAGTAGTCCATTTGCTCCAAGTAGTGATTTTCCGGACCCTAGTGAGGCTCCACAAGGTGAAATGAACAAGCTTGCTTGAAGTCTTCGAGGCCGAAGATGATTTACGTCGAGGAGACACTAACTCAAGCTATCTCTTCACTAAGTGATGAACTAGTGAAGAAACAACCCAATCTAAATGGCTGGTAGAGAAGAGGTTGATGAAATAGGAATTTTGCTTACTTTAGAAATTATTTTCTCACTATTTGTATTCACCTCTCATGAAGCTAGAAAGCTTTTGGAGATGAGGAAGAAAATGAAGTGTGAGACACTATGACGATCTCGGGTCGAGAGACTAATCTGATACCGGTACAGATTAGTCTGTCGATCCGAGATCGTCATAGAGTCTTGTGTGATTCCCACCGTGCTTTGATTTCCATCTTACCACGTTCAAGAGATCGTGCAAAACGGTGGTTTTTAGGTACAGTCCCGAGTCACATGGAGGCAATGAGCGATAGGAGGGGATTTCGTCTCTCCCAGTATTGGGCGTTGATGTTGCGCTATGCTCAATTGGCCACAACGGTTCGAGAAACTACTAATAACACTTACCAGTAGATTTCAGCAACCCTGGCCAGGGATTTCCTGTTATGGCCAATCGAGCATAGCGCAACATCAACCCCTAATACTAGGAGAGACGAAATCCCCTCCTATCGCTCATTGCCTCCGTGTGACTCGGGACTGTACCCAAAAACCACCGTTTTGCACGATCTCTTGAACGTGGTAAGATGGAAATCAAAGCACGGTGGGAATCACAAAAGACTCTATGATGATCTCGGGTCGACAGACTAACCTGTACTAGTGTCACCAGAGAACTGCTATCTGACGATAGGTATAATACCATCTAGAAGTTCTCGGCGAGTCCGTCCAGTGTATCCAGTCTCCACTGCGCACCCGTATACCTTCTCTGATGTCAAACACCAATGGATGTGGGATCATCCATCGCCCATCATATAGGTTAAGAAGCGCATACACTAGTCTACTCTGGAGTATCGATGCCCTGTCTCAATACTCCCACAACTAGGAACTATCGAAGGATGTACTTACCGACTACCTCTGCCCCACTAGTATGATCTGCATCATAATCCTGGTAGTCAAGTACTCATCCTAAGGGCTTTATCAACATGTAATAGAGAGACAATAAGTGTACATATTAACATAAAGAGCAACCAGATAGTATACTATCATGTCGAGCAAGAAAGTCCTCCCTATATATGTTCAAGCATCCACTATAATATACATCACATGTATAATAAAGGCATCTAAGGCATACATATAACTAACAATCTCCCACTTGCACTAAGGCCGTTTATTGTAGTATCTCATACCCAACACCCCGTAAAAGTCTCTCTAGGGAAAGGCCTCTGTGGGTAGACCCGCCGTGTTATCCTTCGCTTCAACTCTCCTTATCTCGATCCCTTGGAGATCAACCATCTCCCTGATCAGGTGATACTGTCCTCAGAATATGTCTGGATCGCTGATGGGACCGGCGTTCCTAGGTCAAAACTACAGCTCCATTGTTGTCACAATAACAGTTATTGGACGCTCAATGGTAGGAATCATGTTTATCTCATGAACAAGAAATGCCCAGACAGCCACTTTGGCAGCATCGTTGGTAGCGATATATTCAGCCTTTATCGTCTAGTTTGCCACGGTATATAGCTTGGAACTTTTCCAACATACCGTCCCTCCACTGAGGGTAAAAACAAAACCCGTAACTGATTTTCAGTCGTTCTTATCACTCTAGGAGCTGGAATTGGTAAAGGACTCCCACTGGAGTACACCGTTACCAAACCCCAAGAACATTTCTTTAGTGCTTCTCAAGTACTTAAGAATGTCCTACGCAGCTGTCCAGTGATTCTCCCAAAATCCGATTGATTCCTGGTCACTACACCTAGTAAGTTGGCTACATCTGGTCTGGTACATAACATCGCATACATGATAGAGCCTAGTGCCGAAGCGTAGGGTATCCCTTGCACGCAAGCTCTCTCTAAATCAGTCTTGGAAGACATCTTTTTGGAGAGAGTGATTCCTGAGTAAGTGGGCGAGCTACCACGCTTAGAATCATCCATACAAAACCCCTTTAGAATGGTGTTAATGTACCTAGATTTGGGACACTCCCAATATCCACTTAGATCTATCACCATAGATCATAATCCACAATATATAGTAAGTATCATCCAGATCTTCCATGGAGAATTCTCATGATAAGAGGAGCTTAACCGAATGTAGCATAGGAAACCATTTCCTATCAAGAGTATGTCATCTACGTACAATACGAGGAAGACATCCTTACTCTCTACTACCTTCTTATATATACAAGGTTCATCTACCTTTTTGATGAAGTCAAACTCTTTGACTGCCACATCAAAACAGATGTTCCAACTCCGCGATGCGTGCTTTAATCCTGATGGACTTAAGCATAGCTACTGGAGAAAAGGTTTCATCACAAACCGCACCTGGTTATTGACGATAGTCTTTTACTACAAGTCTAGCTTTGAAAGTCTCAACTTTTCCATCTACACCAAGAATCTTCTCAAGATCCATTTGCTCCCAATGGGTTTTACCCTTTCAGGTGCAATATTCAAAGTCATACTTTGTTGGTGTACATGGATTCCATTTTGGATTCCATTGCATCCAACCAATTCACAAAGTCCCTACTCGTGATGGCCTGTCTGAACCTGGTTGGGCCATCATCAGCCATGATGCAATCATCGCTCCTACCGTCACCGAGAAAACCGTAGTATCTCATAGGTGGATGAAGAACCCTACCAGATTCGCGGAGAGGCTGAGGTTCGTTGGAGACTATTGAATTTTTTGGTTCTACCAAATCATCAGCTGTTAGTTTGTCCAGCTGGAACTCCTTCCAGTTCTACCTCATGACCACTAATTTCTTCACAAGATTTTCCTTTTCTAAAAAAATGGCATGCTGAATAAGAAAACACTTTTTGCTCCTCAGAATGGTAGAAGATATACCCTCGCAAATATTTGGGATATCCAACAAACTTATACAGAACTGACCTTACCTCGAGCTTGTCCGAATTTTGGTTTTCAACATAGGCCGGACAACCCCATATCTTAACTTGTTTAAGACATGGTCTCTTCCCATTCCATATCTCATATGTAGTGGTAGGCACTGATTTGGACGGAACCCCATTCAATAGGTATGCAGCTTCTCAAATGCATAACTCCAAAAGGAAACAGGTAACTCAACAGTACTCATCATAGAGCGCACCATATCTCATAGTGTGCGATACCTCCGCCCTAATACACCGTTGTGCTGTGGTGTATACGAAGGAGTACGCTGAGAGAGAATCTCATTCTCCTTTTAGAAACTCTAGGAATTCCATGCCCAAGTATTCTCCTACTCGATCACATCGAAGGACTTTAATACTTCTACCCATCTTGTTCTTAACTTCAAGCTTATATTCCTTGAATTTCTCAAAAGTTTCAGACTCGTGTTTCAACAGGAACACATGTCCGAATCTTGAGAGATCGTCGATGAATGTAATGAAGTACTAAGAACCAACCATGGCATTTGTAGACATAGGACCGTATACATCATCATGTATCCGTCGCAAGAGTTTAGTAACTCTTTCTCTGTTTCCAGTAAACGAAGTATTGGTCACTTTACCTTTGTGACAAGACTAGCAAGTATCATAAGATGAAGATTCGAATAGATTCTCATATTCATCCTTATGTAACTTAGCTAGTCGTGTCGTTTTGATATGATCTAGTCTACAATGCCACAAAAAAGATTCGTTCATTTCTGAACTACTCCTCTTGTGTGTGTTCTGTATACTTTGAACTGTGGTTTGATTTAGAACGTATATGCTATTACATATCGTGCCTGATCCAATCAACTCTTGATTCAGGAAAATGTTCATAATATTATCCTCCAATACAGAATTATATTCTTCTTTAACTTAATAAAGAAACTGATGTAATGTTGTATATCAGATTCGGCATGTAATAACATTTGTTCAGAATCAATGTATTTACCATTTAGTAACACAAGGTGATATTTGCCAACTGATTTGGCTGCAACAATTGCACCATTCTCTAACACTTAGAGACATATCACCCAATCTCAGTTCTCTACCTTTCTGTAGCCCATGTAACAAATTACATATATGGGATTCTGATCCGGTATCTCATACCTAGGACGTAGATGTCACGACCCGAAAGAGCACGTGACTGGCCCTTGAACCATATGAAGTCTATAGGACCCCATCTGATCCAAGTAAGCCAAAAGCCCAGCAATCTAAAACCATTTAAAGAGTAAATAAGGAAAACTGTTTTTGAAAAGTAAGGAAATCAAAGTTTTTAAATAACTAAGCCGAATATGCATTTTTTTAAAATGTGTAACCTTTCCTGAAAATTTCGGCAGAGTTTCCTTTGTAAAAACTGGCCCCGAATGGGGTACAACAAGAATAATATATATGAAATGATAAAAGGCATTCCCAAGCGGGAGCTAGCTCTTCGTCAATCGACGGTCACAACCACGCAAGCAATAAAAATATACAACGCCAAAGGCGAGGATCAAATCCAAAAGGAACTCAAAACAGCCAGAAAACCGCAATACTACTAGCGCGACTCTAAGGTCGAAATAAAACAACACTGTTTTCTAAGTCTGAAACAATAAACAAGTTTTGGTTGATGGAAATTCTAGATACAATGAATAATACAAATACAATAGCGGTTCTGATACAAAAGAACCCACCTAACCAAGCAAGTCACCCATAGGAAGCAGTGTGCCAGAAATGCCGCTATGGAATCTGTACGGCAAAAACCTGCAAGGATTGGGGCACAACGGGGGTGAGTTGCCAACTCGTGAATAGAAAGATATCTACAAGCAGAGATCGAATGCATGACCCATCCTAGGTCAATACGATCAGATATAAATAAACCTCAATATGAATAAAGCTGAAGCATGCTAAACTGGCAATGTAATCTCTACATGAGTGTAATGCCAAGTGCTCGTGCTAGTGCCTCAGGTAATAGCATGTCATGAATATGAGGTATGATCAATGTAATCAAATCTGCACACACGTGGATCCCGTCCACTCGTCACCCAATGACAATAACCATCATGCAAGTAAATATCATGAAACCTGTGCATGGAAATATGAGGATATAACCCACCCGTGTCCCTCGCGACACGTCAAAATCATGGAACAGGAGTGCCCAGCATCGGCACTCGAAAACATCATGAAAACTGTGCCCAGCATCGGCACGTAAATCCTCATATATCGGGTTCCGTCAGTCCGGATCGGCCCGCGGGCTCTGTCTGCGGTATCGGCCATCGGCCCCGGCAGGACGCCCAAATCTATCCATCGACTCTGGTCAGTATCCTCCGGATAACCGCCAGGTCCAACCAATCACCGGTAGGTACTCGCCCGCCTCCAGGCTCAATCGGCAAAGCTCATCGATCATCTTGCCGAGGGGAACCATACCGGGTCCACCATGTACCCGCAATCGGCTCATCCACTCCTCGATTCGGGTTTCACATGTCGCTCTCAGCACCGAGAAAACACATGGTGGACGCACTGAAATATCATATCAAAGGTAACCGGGTTTTTAAAGCAATGACATATTCTCTTTTGAAACACTCTCGGTTCCCAAATCCAGAAATATCATAGAAACAACATATCTCAATGCGTATAATCAAAAGCATGAAGTATGCGACATGTAAAGGAAGGTATGCATATCATCATGTCATGCAAGGATCATATACTGAATGCAATAGTACTACAGTGTAGTGACATGGCAATTATCGATGATGAGTGTGTGAGCCGGCAACAAGTGTACGTGGAACATATGCATCATCGATAATGGTGCTGGTGTCCTAGCAGCATGACTGAAATATAACCACAGTACAAGCGATGCAATGCAAATAGCATGAATATACGGAATCGAATAATCAACGCAAAAGTAAAGAATCTACACCAATCTGTACAAGTCATGCAGGGGTGCCATTTGAAATAAGACGAATCAGGGCTTTTGGAAAAACAAGGGCTACGGTGTTTTAAGAAAAGATACATCATTTGAAAATATCCATATGACCCTTCTGCCTATCTTTAAAATATCCCCGATTCGTTAGTTTGAAATAGGTATGACTCAGTCCAGTCTAATGTCTACTAAGTAATCTAGACAGGAGGGGTAAGAAACCACCTAATCTGAGTCAATATATATAGATATGATAGTCGGTGATCCCGCCTCAATAACATATCGTAAGATATCCTCGAGTCATGAGTGCGGATCTATCATCAATATCGGCTCGTACGGTAGATCGTCGTACGGCATCCCAATAGCTGGGTAGGGGTCAATATCACAGTACCTCATCACATATCAGGTATCACTATCATCAGATCGCATAATCTGGGGTACTACTCTAAGTCTAGTACAAATCGATACCATCTATAAAAATATGAATGCGGGTAAAGCACATGTCCAAAGGCCCGCTAAAACTATCATATCGCACCTCGAAGACAAGCTATGTCACATCGCCGATCTCACGGCCTCACATCAAGTATCATATCAAACCACGTATCATCCTCAAATCCCGTATATAAACACATAGTCCCATACCCATGTGTAGATATACGCACCATCATATGCACTCTAATAAATGAAAGAATGAATGCAAGTATGTGTGTAAATGTATGTGTGAGTGCAACCACTACTCTAGGGTTCGCACTATACTAAACCAATATATTCTTATCATCAATAACCCTAAACAACACATAATAAATATTCGTGTGTATACGTATTCGTATACATCACCACGGACTGCGGGGGTGCTATACGCCATCCACCCGACTTCTCCCCGTAGATATAAATCTACCCACCTTGCTTCTCGTGTGCCAAAGCCGATGTCGCTATCTTCACCTCCTTTGCCTCAACATCACGCGGGGTACCTACAAGTATATCACAATGCTAAAGCACATGAAAATCACATCGGAAACCAAAATAGCACACGCTACCCGCATAGGTAAAAACCTATCGACTCGCATGTAAACACAATCAAAATCCACTTGTCGTTGACGTCCAAACGCCACCCGACAGGAATGAATCACCAAATACCAAAATGCATGCTAAAACAAGTCCCAAATTATACACCAACATAGGAAAATCAACCCAGATTTCACCCTAGATGGAATCAGTCAAAACTAGACATACTCAGGGTCAAAACTAGAGGAAATGGGGGCATGCACAGAAAACGAGGCAATTCCTTAAAATACCTTATTTTAGAATTTTCCATAATTTTTCCCCATTTATCTGTATTTAATTATACCAGAATATTAAAATATTCATTAAAATAATATTAAATTATAAAATTTCCCAAAAATCATATTTTATTATTTTGAAGACGTTACAATCTACCCCCCTTAAAGAAATTCGGTCCCCGAATTTAAATTTAAACCCCCAAATACTAAAATATTTCAATACAAATTCCAAGTCATCGGGGCTCCGAAATCATCTATACATAAAACATCATAGCGCAATGCATGCGCATGAGTACTGAGCAGATAACTCAAAAGCAACACTCCATCAAGCATCCGCAATCATCGGAGTCATGGTAACGACACAATGTCAAATCCAATACAAAATCAATATGATATGGACCAAGACTATACATGTAGACACCCAATCTATACATGTAATTAGCTGATGCAACTGTATGCCAAATCTTTTTTAAGTCGCTGTGCGATGCGCGTAACACTGCACAGTGGCGGACGTTTCTCATAAGAAAATAATTATATATGTGTATATATATCCTTTGTTTAATAAGTACGTTCCACCATTTTGAAAATAATCAGAAGGGTTTCCTTATTTTTAAAACGTTTTGTGTCATATCGGATACGTAGGTATATACTGAGACTATAGCTCGCTTTTCGGAAATCCCTTCGATAACTATCGATGCATGCAAAATATATCCAGGCACTGTCCACTGACTAGTCCTGCTCAGTATGAAAGCAAATATCCCACATCATAAAAATGTACTGCTCCAAAAGGAATAAATTCCAAAAATGCACATAACACCACCCTGTGCGTCTGACGCGCACGGAAATCAAAATCCATATATGCGCTAAACATGTGCACAAAACAACATCTAGGTGCAAGGGTGTGCACGAAGCATCTGTCATAGGCAACATGTGTGCCTGACAGCCAAAACAGGTGCATCTGACATGCACGAAGAATCTCGATTTAGTGCATCTGGTGTGCCCCAAAATCGTATCTCAAAACATGCGCCCAACATGCGCGAAAATCCAAATCGGTGCATCCATCATGCACGAATGAAAATCTAGACCCTGCGCACTCAATATGCACGGAATCACAAAATCCAATAGCAACGTCGAATATGCGTAAGTCCAGTCAAAAGCACGGAGTGCAAGAATCCACATCAATATCACAATCAAAATCGACATACCGAAAGGCATCAAATCGAAGTCAGGTGCAATCGTAATGCACAAAATATAAATTCGGTGCAACAAAGGCACAAAATATAAATCTGATGCGATAAACGCAAGAAACATAAAACTGGTGCGACAAATGCACGAAGTATAGAACTGGTGCATCCCATGCACAAATACCAAGCAATAACTCAAATACGTAAGCAGCAACACCAAGTGTATCCAGATATGAAGAAAATCATAAACGTGTGCAGCTGCGGGCACAAAACACATATCGATGCACTACAAGCACATATAAGCTATACCGAGTGCAAAGTCAAAACACTAAAATTACATGAAACTCTGCTGGAAGCGTAAATCAAATCACCAGCATAAAATAGGCATGAAATCGCAATCAACAGCTCAAGAGTAATAACTATGTACAAGGTATAAATACCCAGTAGGTGCAACCATGGTGCACAAAATCAAATATCATGAAACTCAGTCATCAAGACTAAATCATGCGAATAGATCGCCCAAAATACCGAAATCCAAAGCAACGGATACGTGATAATCAAATCACAAAATCACAAATCATAATTACCGTCGTCGGTATACCCTCCTTCAGGGTCGAGAAGGTACCGGTACATCCGATGCTAGCGGCGCAAGATATCTACTTGCCTCTTGCTCGCGGCTGGCGTCCTCTGCCTCTGGTTCCTGATCTTTCCTGTAGATTACCAACTCGCAATCCATCGGCTCATCGGCCCGGTCAGGTGTGCTGACAGGAACGATTCTGTTCTTGCACTTCCCTGGTCATCTCTCGGTCAATCCTCACGACCGCTCGTAAAGCAGCACATCTCTGGCGCCGACCTCAGGTCCTCTGAATGCATATCACACATCCGATCCTGGGTGCAACTCTTATTGCAGCAGTGTACTGGAAGGAATCCTACTCAAGGTCTCTTCTGATCTTGCCTAAGCCAAACTGTAAGGAGGCTGGTACTCTGGCGAAATCTTTTCTCGCTCTCTGGACCTCTGCGTCCTTAGTACAACATCTCCTCGGAAGCTGGTCGCATCTCTACGCCTCTGTATGCATGTCCGGCCTTTAATCTTAACGGGGTGTAGTGACAGCTCTCGTGCCTCTCGCACGAACTTCTCGTCCCGCTTGTCTGTATCATCGACCATTCGACGTCGCGTCTTTATCTGCACACTGCAATGTCCTCGGCTACGGTCCACCCGAAGTCTCTAACACAGACTCGAAATCACGAACTCAGTATCTTCATCACTCAGTAGAAGATATCTAGCCGAACACGTCCTCAACGTGCATGTCACATCTCTGATGTCAGCGAAGTGGAACGTCATCTCGTCGAAATCTCGTGCGAACTCTTTACTCCACCTTGCTCCAATGTCGACTGATTCGGACTCATCTCATCGTGGATACACGGACTGCGCTCCGACGGCTATGCTCGCATCTGGAGTCTCCCAAGCAGTGTCCCATCACAATATCCGAAAGATGTCGAACCATCCGATCGACTCGTCAGAACCTCATAATCCCCCAAGAGCTCACATCTCGGGTACAGTTTAATAGTATCGAGTACATGCCACAGCGTCGGTGGTCCAGCCGTAGAAGGGCAAACCCAAGCCTCACTAATGGCGCCGTGGAACCGCCGCAAACCCTAAGGTTCGAAGGCTTTCACACGGTCATTAAGTCGAGTTAGGGTTTCATTCTTCTAGAGGGTCCATAGAATCACCTGCATGTCTTTCCGTATACTTTAAACTTGGAAAATAGGTTCCTGACATTCGATCGTCTCAATCGACTCTCAACGAATCTGCGTGAAGTCGCCTCTAGCTGGAATCAATCTACTGATGACCTCGCATCGGGGTAAGCGAACTCACCACACGTCCTAGTCATTCATCTTCGGTGACTAGCGACTCACTATCATATCTCCAAGAACATGCCCATGCTGCAGTAGCTCCAATCATCTGGCGATATCTCATCATTAGCAGCAACAACTGGCTCCTTCGTATATACGCTAAACAGCGCCTCAATCCTCCAGAAAAGGCGATACATAAGCGGTCATCTCTGAATCGGTCTGCTCTAGATCTGAGCAAGACTCTCCACACTGGAGATCTTCAACTCAGCTGGGCCCGCTCCGGCGCAAAAATCGGACGAATCACCTTCGTCTCTCAAATCGGGTAGACTAGCTATCATCTGTCGCATATCTGCCTGAAAGCTCCGGCAATCTCAGCTCGTAAGCTCCAAAAGCAACATCCTGTCAATCTCAGCAACAGCTGGTCCATCTGTCTGCACGGTAGGCGACATCATAATCTCTGAGGTACGCTGTACATCAACAGTCCTCTCTCAAGTGGCAGCTCTAACAATGACCCGATCATCCGGTGCAAGACCAAGCACTCGCCTCCACTAGAGGTCACACTCATCAATACCAACTCGAGACGTTCCCATGTCACCAGAAAACACAATGGTCGGCCCTCATATCGGACGAGCTCGCCCTGACCGTAACCCTAGCAGCAGCCCAAACTGTGCTCAACCATGGCGACAGGAACCTCAATCGAGTATCGAAGAGAGCAGGTCAATGGCAAGAAAGAGAACAACAGATCCAAAGTGGATACATGATCATAAGAAGGAACGGCATCAATAAAGGTATGATCATGAAACTAATAGAATCGGGGATCTCAAATGGATGTATAATCATGGATATGAAGAGAATCACCGATCTCGAAAGTATGTACATCCTAAGGTTCCTTAAGCGGAGTGGCGTGTCGTAAGTATGCCGCGGAACATACCAACGGTACGTCACTCTACTTTAGTCACCTATTCCATCAACCAAGGGTCATCCTACGCGAAGAAAGTTCGGGTCTAATACCCCCTCGACCAAGTCTAAGTTCCGTAAGGTCAAGCCTAAGTTCCGTATATAAATAACTCCCTAGGCTCCACATAGTCAAACTCAGACTCGAACCAAGGTCAACCTAGCGCTCTGATACCAACTTTGTCACGACCCGAAAGAGCACGTGACTGGCCCTTGAACCATATGAAGTCTATAGGACCCCATCTGATCCAAGTAAGCCAAAAGCCCAGCAATCTAAAACCATTTAAAGAGTAAATAAGGAAAACTGTTTTTGAAAAGTAAGGAAATCAAAGTTTTTAAATAACTAAGCCGAATATGCATTTTTTTAAAATGTGTAACCTTTCCTGAAAATTTCGGCAGAGTTTCCTTTGTAAAAACTGGCCCCGAAACGGGGTACAGCAAGAATAATATATATGAAATGATAAAAGGCATCCCCAAGCGGGAGCTAGCTCTTCGTCAATCGACGGTCACAACCACGCAAGCAATAAAAATATACAACGCCAAAGGCGAGGATCAAATCCAAAAGGAACTCAAAACAGCCAGAAAACCGCAATACTACTAGCGCGACTCTAAGGTCGAAATAAAACAACACTGTTTTCTAAGTCTGAAACAATAAACAAGTTTTGGTTGATGGAAATTCTAGATACAATGAATAATACAAATACAATAGCGGTTCTGATACAAAAGAACCCACCTAACCAAGCAAGTCACCCATAGGAAGCAGTGTGCCAGAAATGCCGCTATGGAATCTGTACGGCAAAAACCTGCAAGGACTGGGGCACAACGGGGGTGAGTTGCCAACTCGTGAATAGAAAGATATCTACAAGCAGAGATCGAATGCATGACCCATCCTAGGTCAATACAATCAGATATAAATAAACCTCAATATGAATAAAGCTGAAGCATGCTAAACTGGCAATGTAATCTCTACATGAGTGTAAATGCCAAGTGCTCGTGCTAGTGCCTCAGGTAATAGCATGTCATGAATATGAGGTATGATCAATGTAATCAAATCTGCACACACGTGGATCCCGTCCACTCGTCACCCAATGACAATAACCATCATGCAAGTAAATATCATGAAACCTGTGCATGGAAATATGAGGATATAACCCACCCGTGTCCCTCGCGACACGTCAAAATCATGGAACCGGAGTGCCCAGCATCGGCACTCGAAAACATCATGAAAACTGTGCCCAGCATCGGCATGTAAATCCTCATATATCGGGCTCCGTCAGTCCGGATCGGCCCGCGGGCTCTGTCTGCGGTATCGGCCCTCGGCCCCGGCAGGACGCCCAAATCTATCCATCGACTCTGGTCAGTATCCTCCGGATAACCGCCAGGTCCAACCAATCACCGGTAGGTACTCGCCCGCCTCCAGGCTCAATCGGCAAAGCTCATCGATCATCTTGCCGAGGGGAACCATACCGGGTCCACCATGTACCCGCAATCGGCTCATCCACTCCTCGATTCGGGTTTCACATGTCGCTCTCAGCACCGAGAAAACACATGGTGGACGCACTGAAATATCATATCAAGGGTAATCGGGTTTTTAAAGCAATGACATATTCTCTTTTTAAACACTCTCGGTTCCCAAATCCAGAAATATCATAGAAACAACATATCTCAATGCGTATAATCAAAAGCATGAAGTATGCGACATGTAAAGGAAGGTATGCATATCATCATGTCATGCAAGGATCATATACTGAATGCAATAGTACTACAGTGTAGTGACATGGCAATTATCGATGATGAGTGTGTGAGCCGGCAACAAGTGTACGTGGAACATATGCATCATCGATAATGGTGCTGGTATCCTAGCAGCATGACTGAAATATAACCACAGTACAAGCGATGCAATGCAAATAGCATGAATATACGGAATCGAATAATCAACGCAAAAGTAAAGAATCTACACCAATCTGTACAAGTCATGCAGGGGTGCCATTTGAAATAAGACGAATCAGGGCTTTTGGAAAAATAAGGGCTACGGTGTTTTAAGAAAAGATACATCATTTGAAAATATCCGTATGACCCTTCTGCCTATCTTTAAAATATCCCCGATTCGTTAGTTTGAAATAGGTATGACTCAGTCCAGTCTAATGTCTACTAAATAATCTAGACAGGAGGGGTAAGAAACCACCTAATCTGAGTCAATATATATAGATATGATAGTCGGTGATCCCGCCTCAATAACATATCGTAAGATATCCTCGAGTCATGAGTGCGGATCTATCATCAATATCGGCTCGTACGGTAGATCGTCGTACGGCATCCCAATAGCTGGGTAGGGGTCAATATCACAGTACCTCATCACATATCAGGTATCACTATCATCAGATCGCATAATCTGGGGTACTACTCTAAGTCTAGTACAAATCGATACCATCTATAAAAATATGAATGCGGGTAAAGCACATGTCCAAAGGCCCGCTAAAACTATCATATCGCACCTCGAAGACAAGCTATGTCACATCGCCGATCTCACGGCCTCATATCAAGTATCATCTCAAACCATGTATCATCCTCAAATCCCGTATATAAACACATAGTCCCATACCCATGTGTAGATATACGCACCATCATATGCACTCTAATAAATGAAAGAATGAATGCAAGTATGTGTGTAAATGTATGTGTGAGTGCAACCACTACTCTAGGGTTCGCACTATACTAAACCAATATATTCTTATCATCAATAACCCTAAACAACACATAATAAATATTCGTGTGTATACGTATTCGTATACATCACCACGGACTGCGGGGGTGCTATACGCCATCCACCCGACTTCTCCCCGTAGATATAAATCTACCCACCTTGCTTCTCGTGTGCCAAAGCCGATGTCGCTATCTTCACCTCCTTTGCCTCAACATCACGCGGGGTACCTACAAGTATATCACAATGCTAAAGCACATGAAAATCACATCGGAAACCAAAATAGCACACGCTACCCGCATAGGTAAAAACCTATCGACTCGCATGTAAACACAATCAAAATCCACTTGTCGTTGACGTCCAAACGCCACCCGACAGGAATGAATCACCAAATACCAAAATCCATGCTAAAACAAGTCCCAAATTATACACCAACATAGGAAAATCAACCTAGATTTCACCCTAGATGGAATCGGTCAAAACTAGACATACTCAGGGTCAAAACTAGAGGAAATGGGGGCATGCACAGAAAACGAGGCAATTCCTTAAAATACCTTATTTTAGAATTTTCCATAATTTCCCCCCATTTATCTGTATTTAATTATACCAGAATATTAAAATATTCATTAAAATAATATTAAATTATAAAATTTCCTAAAAATCATATTTTATTATTTTGAAGACGTTACAGTAGAGGATACTGAGAAACAGTTCTCGGTAACGAACACACCCGAAGAATATGCATCAACATGCTTAATCCTCAATTGGGTGGCATGGGAATCCGGATATTCCCCTATTTCCTGCTCGGATTTATAACAATTATAAGATAGAGCGGAACCAACGTTCCCCAGCTCATTATAATAAGCATGTTCAGTCAATACATCCATATTATTATCTTGATTAAGGCCTGACATGGTCGCTACTAGGAGAGAGAGAAGAAAACACTCTGCGTATGCTCTTATAAGATCAGATTGGTTATTATTTTATTTAATCAGGATGGCTCCCACTGTTTTTATCAAATCTTCCTTCAAACCCTAAAAGGTAAGACTAGCCGGGATTAATTACACCCTACAAGTTCGCCAATCTTTCAGCCAGGCTATTGTTGGTATTTTGAGGGAGATTCCCCGTGCTTTCGCACGGACCTAATTAAAATAAACCTCATTTTTCCAGGGGCGTAACCCCGTTAACACCTTTCTAGACACCTACTTGATCGGTTAATTGTAATGTGTAAAACTCTCCCAGGAGTAACTCTTACTCACAGTGGGTATCGGGATCCAACTATCTCATAGAAGGTATGCAATCTCATTGCAAATTTCAACACTTGAAATTCTCGATAATATTTTGCCCCAAGCGATCTATGACATTGACAAGGTCAACAAACTATAGACCGCAAGTCAAGTTCAACTCGTCATTTCCTGATTGAATTAAACTCACTCGTACGACCCTTGACAAAGTCAACAAGGTCGCACGACTACTCTAATCTAATCGCATCATATTCTAGCAGATAAGCACTAATCAGCCACCGCACACTACGTCTTGACAAGGTCAATAAACGCAGCACGAATACTAAATACTACTTATCTGAAATGACGGAGGGCTACGACAGGTTCTTAAGAAAACCATTTGCATAATGAACTTGATCTCGTTGTAGAATCGAGTGATTTTGTAAAAGGAGTGTTTTTGAGGATTTTACTAGTTTTGCTAAAGAAGTCACTCCCGGTGAAGGGATCTCGGCTCTTTCCTCATCGAATGAGGTGCTGGATATTTCACAAATACCACTATGCAAAGCATGAACTAAAAAAGCAATCAAAAAAAAATCCGAGTGGGTTGTAGCATTTGCCAGTTTCGCTAAAGAGATCACTCCCGGTGAAGGGATTTCGGCTCTTTCCTTTGCGAATAAGGTGCTGGATATTCTACAAGGAATACCACTATGCAAAGCAAGAACTAGACCTACCGGTTTTTAAAACAAGATTCTGCAATATTTTTAGGTTTCTTTTCTTTCATTAATCTCATTAATGAAGTCCCGTCAATTATGCTTTCTAAGCTTCACAGAAGAAACGAAAGTAACAATATTTATTATATATCATATATATAATATAAGCATTCGTCTCAGAATATCAACTGATCACATCACAGAATATCAGCAGCAGAAGAACACATATGAAATATTGGATATACTAGGAATTCCGTGTTTTAAGTTTTAATTAAGCCAATAAAAAACGCGGATTCCACGGTTGCAATGAATAGCCAAACCCACATCCCTAGACCCCTACGAGAGTGTCAAGCAACCCTACCAATTCTAGAGTTAGGAGACCCGATCTCGACTCCTCGAGATGGTCTCCCACTGGACCCTAGAACCCGGTTACTTGTGCTCCCTACCTTAGGTCTATTCTAATACGGAAAAGTAAATAATATACATCAATGGTAACATCATCCTCAACCCGGAAGTGCCCCAATAAAAGAATATTACATACAAGTTTTTACATGAATGAAAATGAAAAACTCTAATCTCACATAAAAACCCTCGGCTATTCAAAACACGACGATCCAATATTATATATCACAGCAACACATAACATCACATGTCATCAACGTAAGTAAATATGCGTATCCCAATTGTCGTTGACATATAGCAACGAAACCGGCGATACACCACATATTACACTTATGGTCACAGAAAAGAAAGTGAAAAACTACAACAATTGAAATCCGCAATCACCTTCCGACGGTCACAGAATCGAGTTAGGGTTTCATTCTTCTAGAGGGTCCATAAAAAACACCTGCACGATTTTCTGAAGATTTTAAACTTGGAAAAATACAGCTCTTGGAAAATTTCCAGCGAGGGAAAAAATGGGTTATTGATATCCGTTCGAACTTTTTAACGTCATCTAAAATAACCCAAAATGATGTTAGAATTATGACTACGAAACATTCCGAATTGCTTTTGCACAAAGATAACATCATATGCAATTTTAGCAAAAACAAGCAACACCTAAAACACCAAAACCCAGAGCCTGGAACACCCTACCAAAACGAACCCAAAATTCCCATACAGAACCGGCCTGGCCGGATTTTTACTACATGTGACGACCATTTTCCGGCGAAGGTAGTTCTTTTTCCTGTGGTGTTCATGTTACATCTCATATAACATTCTGCAATTGCTTAAAAAAATTTAGACACTCTAAAAAATTCGACAGAAACTGGGTTTATGTTTCGAGTGTTTCGGAGTCGTTTCGGTTTCGTAATACTACAATATCGTCTAATTCTCTAGCATGGCTCTGATACCACTACTGGGTTTCCTAGGCGGCCGCTGGGTTTCGGGAGGTATCGTACATGCCGTTTTAAAAAAAAAGGCGCGCTAAAGAACCCTAACGCTAGAATCTTAACTACAGAATTTGACGAACAAGCATGTAAACATCTTTACATCTAAGTGAACGAGAAATACAACCTTTGTAGACCGGTCCTTCACTTTAATAGCTCCGTGTAGTAGTCCCTTCGCTCTAACTAGTGATCTTCCGGACTCTCGTGAGGCTCCACAAGGTGAAATGAACAAGCTTGCTTGAAGTCTTCGAGGCCGAAGATGATCTATGTCGAGAAGACACTAACTCAAGCTACCTTCTCACTAAGTGATGAACTAGTGAAGAAACAAACCAATCAAAATGGCTAGTAGAGAAGAGGTTGATGGAGTAGAAATTTTGCTCACTTTAGAAATTATTTTCTCACTATTTTTCTTCACCTCTCATGAAGCTAGAAAGCTTTTGGAGATGAGAAAGAAGATGAAGTGTGAATGGAATAATGAGAAAGAATAGCAACCATGGGTGAGTTGGTATCATATACGTGTTGCGCCACGGGAGCGCCCCGGCCGTCTTACTCGAGGCCAAATTGCGGAATCAAAATTTTTCCTTACTCGGAAACCGGCGCTACCGCGGACAAAGAAAACCCGGATCGTTTACCATTAACCTAACTAGCAAACAAGAGATGGGAAAAGAAGTATACCAAGAGATCCGAGTCCTCCGGTCTTCTCATCATCGCCCCGATCTCCCGCGGAAAGTGTAGTCTCCATATCGTCGCCTCTTCGCCGGAAAGGGCACCACATCGCCTTCGTCTTTTACGGGCTCCCGCCTCAATACCGAGGCAACTCGAGCATGAAGCCGGCAACTCGACATGCTCAAGATTTGCTGTAGAATGTGTAGTGTAGAATCATAGTCTCACTTTGGGGTTTGTTGCCTTTGGATGGAGGAATGAGGACAAGGAAAATATGGTGCTTTCATTTTTCCTTGCATGAAAGCAAGATCAAGAAGGAAACTCTCAAGAATGAAGCTCTCTCTTCTTCTTCTCTCTTCTTTTTCTCAACCATGAATAACTTATCATCTTCAAGTGAAGAATAAGGTGGAGGAATGTATGTATATGAAACAAGAGGGAGGTGAGTGTAGGAGAGCAAGAAAGGTGACCACATCCTAAACCATCATCACAACCTCACATCAACTCTAATCAAAGATCAAATCCTTTCTCATCACTTCTAATCAACCAAAAGCAAGTGATGAGAATGGTATCTAAAGATTCTATCATAATAAATACATTTGCAAGAAAACCCTCCACTAAGTGTTATTTGCAAAACTGCAAATAACCCCCTCCACCAGAAAAGTCCGGCCGGGAAAGAACAAAGGAAAACCGGCCGGAACGGAATGCAAACTGGCAACTCCAGAAAACTGGTCCCGTAATAAATTACAGGAAAACCCCGACACTGTGCATACACACCCGCATCTGTATTCCGACCGGATACAAATGCAAAGAGACAAAATCTACACTGTACTAGACTAGGACCGGCTTAAGCCAAAGCCGGCTAGTAAAATCCGTTCGATCCTGATCCGTGCAATACCGCACGTATCAGATCAAACCCTGCCATATAACAATACGGCCACTAGTACAAAAATGTCCGATCCTGATCCGTGCAATACCGCACGTATCTGATCGGACCCTGCCATATCTCCATACGGCCTCTACAGCGTTTCGCCCGAAAGCTGAGTAACTGAAAGTGTGGTGGACTCTAAAGACTCGTCAATACTATGGCTGTGGATTTAACCACTGGCACGTCAGAGGTATAAGCCAATACGTGACGGGCCACCAGCTATTGACCAAAAGGGACGTCGATGAGGAAGCTCACCCCGACACCCAACTGAGCCTGTCAGTGACAATATCCGTACAGTCCGGTCCGTTCGTCTATGAGTATCGCATGGCGGGCCTAGGGGGTTGGTAAAAGTCAGACCCCCAAAGGCGGTACAAGTCGTGTCGGAGCGTAGCCCAGAACGCCCTGAGATACTACTGGAATACCTACCAGTAAATCTCCTGCCTCGGCCGAGGGCTTTGCGTAATGGCTCTCCTAGACACAGCGCGACCTCACCCCCAATACCGGGAGAGACGAACCCCTGAAGATCCGCTCACTGCCTCCATGTGGCTCGGGACCGTACCCAACTAAAACCTGTTTGCACGACTCCTTTGAGCCGTGGTAGGGTAGTAATCAAAGCACAGTGGGAACTCACACGAGACAAATGACGATCCTCAGGTCGATGAACTAACCTGTACACATGTCACCTGGGAACTGCTATCTGACGTCTGGTATAAGACCAACTAGCAGGTTCCCGGCGAGTCCTGTCCGGTGTACTCATAACCCAATGAGCACCTGTATACATCTTAGGTGAACCAACTGACACCAGTGGCTTGTGAGACCGGCCACCGCCCCTCGTCGGGGTCTCGACTGTATACACTAGTCTACTAATGGAGTATCGATGCCCAGTCTCGAAACTCCCACGACTAGGGACCTTTTAAGGATGTGCTTATAGACCCCAGCTCCCACGTATATGATCGCCATCATACTGCTGGTCGTCAAGCAAGAATCCTAGGGGCTCTATCAACGTGTAATAGTGACATGTCAGGTCACCTAAAGCAGTACACGATGATAAAGGTAAACCAGATAGCATACTATCATCTCGAGTAAGACTGTCCTCCTGGGATAGGTCCTCCCTCAATCATTGCAATCACGTGCCTGTGATCCAATAATTGACTCTGAGGGCACTATCTCCAACAATCTCCCACTTGCACTCAAGGCTAATTATTGCGATGTCGCATACTCACAGCCCGTGTGATACCGAACACCCAACTCCTCTACTAGTCAGTCTCACAAAACTCGTTTGCGAAACTATTGCGTTCGAGGAATAGCCTCAGTGAGTGGATCCGCTGTGATGTTTCTTTCTATGTCTCTCTATATCTCAAGTTCGCGGAGAAAGCCATCTCCCGAAATGAGCAATACCTGTCTTAGAATGTCTGGATGTCTGATGGGACCTAGCTCATAAATGAACTCCAAATCCAAACTTCTTAGACTGTATCATCAACTGAACTTAATCAGTATCCTGCGCCATGCCGCCCTCAGTATTGCCTTAGACCACCTGTCCAAAATACTGCCCCTCGTCAGAGGGAGAACTATAACTCTGACAACCTCCTTGTCGTCCATGTCACCTTGGAAGCCTGGAGTGATAACCGTCTCCTAAAGGAGGCAGCCGTTATCATATCCCTAGAACATTCACTTATGTTCTAAAACTGCTTCCGACTGTTTTTCCAGGATTGGATTAATATCAACTTATTGCACCTACTGCAAGAACAACATCTGGTGTGGTACTTGACATCTCATGATTGACTCAATTGCCTAAGCAAGTGATCTGTCAATCATGCGTATCCCTCTCCCCTTTAGTCTGTAAGACACCTTTAGAGAGGGTGACTCCATTACCTGCAGGTACACTACCATGCCAGGAGTCGTCCATTCTAAATACTCTTAGAATGCTGTCAAAGTACCCAGATTGGGAAACCACCCAAATTTAGATCTAAAACCATAGATCTAGTAACCAGTATGTCTGATAAAATATCCAAGTCCCATGTGGAGAAAACACTGTGTGACGACCAAAGTATAACCGATCGTAGTATAGGAATATCACTTCCTACTACCTTCTCAACAGATCCATCCCCTATTCTGATGACGTCAAACCCATGACTGTCACATCAGAAACAGATGATCTAACTCCGCTATATCTGCTTTAGTCTATAAATAGACATAAGCATGAAGTCCACCAATGCTTCCGCTGCTCCCACTGACTACGACAACCCTCTGCCAGAGTCATATAGACGTGCACTTCTAAAGCTAGTTTAGAACGACGCTATACTCATCCTCCTGCCGGGTCTCGCAGCCTGGAACAACAACAATGGCTAGTGTGGGTAAACAAGAACTTCCCTGTCACCGTCCTTGAGGCTACCGGAGTACCTCTCGGGTGCCTGAAATTACCCACCTTATTTTCGGAGTGGCCAATGGAATGTCAAATCAGATTGAATCTTTAGGTTCCTTATCAAATCTTCAGTAATCGTCTGCGGTTCTGGAATCACTTCCAGTTCTACCATACTCCCACTGCTGTTTTTGAAGAAATCCATTTTTAATAAAAACTGTGGCGAGTCTAGAACAATATTACTATTGTTCATCCAGATGGTAGAAAGTCAACCCTAGTCATCGCCTAGGTCAACCCACAAACAGCCATTACAGAAACGTGGCTTGAGTTGTCCAGTGTCTGGTTTTAATCATAAGCTGGACAACTCCCCGTACCTTAACATCGTTAAGATATGAACTGTTCTATATCCAATATAGAACCAGAGGCACTGATTCAATTGAACCAGATTCAAATCATGCAACTATCTTCAGTGCATGTCAACTAAATGGAAGGAGGTCGATCAGCGTTACTCAACTTAGGAATGCTTCCAATTATGAGTAACCTGAAAGAGAAGCAATCTGTCTTCATCATTACTATCAACTGAATATCATACACAAGTATCTACATCTTCAATCTCTTTGAAGAATCCCGATACTTGCTACACCTGGTACTCTACTCTATTCAAATACCTATAACTCCTCAAAACTTAGACCCTGTGTTTCCACGAAACAGCTGTCTAAAATCTAGAGAAGCCATAAGTAAACCGAATATAGTACGAGCACCAACCCCTCTGTCCTAATGGACACTGGACAACATACAATACTCTGTATAAGTCCGCTGAGTCTAACAACTCTTTCACTGTGCGTCGTAGGTTGAAAACTGTACTTATAGTTAAGAAGAATTACACCGCTGTTCAATACTCCTTACCTAACCATCCACTGATATAGGTAAATGTCATCGACATAATATCAAAAGGTATATCTCACTCTATGAAAATAGACGTACAGATATATCGATTTGAAATTGGTGCACAACAGCGGATATTCAAAACCAAATATTTGCCGACCGGCAAACAACCCAGGTGACTTCCTCAAATATCACCGATTACAACGAATCCCGATATAATGAGGATGATCACCTAATTCCCAATAACTTACTCCCACTCATCATCTGTAAAACCATACAGATGTGAGAATCATACCTGGTAAATACATACCCTGGAGTAAGTGTATAATCGGGAAATCAGTTTTCTATTAACAGTACACAGTGAAACTGAAACATTGAAATGTTTCGTCGGGGTATCCTGGTATTCCTAGTAATGCCTCTTCCATTATCCAGATTCACAACTGTAACCGTATATCTCTTTGCCATCTGTCCAAATCCCTTTATATGTCTTTAGTCATTACCGTCCGCACACCCCTTTAGGCCAATTGGTTTTCTTCCTTCCCTACCGTTCGGCACCAGCCTATGGTTTGGAAGAAGACTATCCAATAAGCATAAAGGGTGTACTGTCCTTATCCTAGGAGCACTCGCAATGCGAGAGAAGGTGAAGATAAAAGACACCTGAATGTACTTTATTCCTATTTCTCCTGAACCAGAATCCATCCCCGAACTGGAACAAGTTCCTTTCGAGTTCGTATATAACCATACGATGGAATATCCAATAAACTGTGGATCTTCGTAGTGATATGGAATGTCCTGGAGAAATACAAAGGTGATTTAGGATTGGCGAAGAAATACTTGGTTTGGTCGTGAATATCAGTCGCAATTTACTTTGCCCTCCTACTAATCCCTTTCTTTGTCTGAACTTAATACCTTCTGTACACCGTCTAAGTTAACTGATTTTCTTCATTCCCTACCGGTCGGCACCAGCCTATGGTTTGGAAGAAGACTATCCAATTTACGTAATAGGTGTACTACTCCTAAACCAAGGAGTACTCGCAACCCGAGAGAAGGTGAAAAGAAAAGACAACTGAATAGTCCTATCCGTTTTCTCCAGAACCAGAAACCATCCTCGAAGTCCTTCGAGTTCGTATATAACCATACGATGGTTTTGTCCAATGGAAGTGGACGTTCGTAGTAATACGGGGTGTCCTGGAGAAAAGGGTAAAAGTAGGAGTGGCAATGAGGTCTGCAACTCTGACAATCCAAAAGCCAGTGTTAAGAAGGTTCGGTCAACTTGGTCACGAGTCATAGTCCAGGGTCGGGTCAATGGTCGCTGCGAGAGAGAGAGAAAAGAAACACTCAGCGTGCACTCTAACCTAGATCAGAATGGTTATCACTTTGTCTAATCTGGAAACCTCCCACTGTACCTCAAATTCTCCTCCAAACCTAAAAGAAGAATTAGTCGGGATCACCCGAGGAGTAAACCAACTCATCAGTGGGAATCGGGATCCAACTATCATCGCATGATAACGTGACGGAATCCACTCACGTCACCACACTCCAGAAGGTATGCGCATACCTGGCAAGTTTCAGTTCTTTTGAAACTCCCGATGTGATTTTTACCCCAAGCGGTTTATGACCTTGACTAGGTCAACAAACCATAAACCGCCAGTCAAGTTCAACCCGTCATTGTTCTGGATCGCATTAAACCCACCCGTACGTGCCCTTGACTAGGTCAACAAGGCCGCACGACTGTCCTAACCAATCCCACTTATGCAACAAACAAGTACCACTTAGCTACCGAACACTACGTCTTGACTAGGTCAACAAACGCAGCACGAATACCAAATAATACCTGTAGGAAATGACGGAGGGCTACGAATGGTTTTTGGCGAAAAACCTTTAACGTAATGAACTTGATATCGTTGAAGGAACTGCATAGCCTTTTATAAAATATAGTGACGAAAACCTTTACTAAAGAGGTCACTCCCGGTGAAGGGATCTCGGCTCTTTCCCCGTAGAATGAGGTGCAGGATATTCCAGCTGAATACCACGATGCAAAGCAAAAGTAATCGGCTATAGTGAAGTTAATGCCCTGACGCAAACTTCTGTCCAAGGGGTCACTCCCGGTGAAGGGATCTCGGCCCTTGCCTCGTCGACTGAGGAGCAGGATATTCCAAATGAATACCACTATGCAAAACAAAAGAGAACGTCCTTGCAATAACAGCTTTTTGAAAAAGTGTTCCAACAACATCAGATTAGGTTTGTTTATCTTGCATTGATCCGAATCAATGCAGTCCCATCAATTGATCACACCACAAAGAACGAAAATATACTGACGTACGTATATGCCATCCGCATTCGCCACTGGGTCCCGTCATCACCCGTTAGGTTAGCTAACTAACGGCAGAGCGGGGACTGGACTAGCGCGGATGTAAAACATATACAACATCTACTAATATATATATACCAATATATAGTATTTCGCTCAAGGCGTGAATAAAATGCAACATCACAGAAATGTACAGCATCACAGAACAATACAGATATCTGGAAACCCCGGGTTTCACAGAGCCGCTGCTGAAACCCGACGTTCCCCTGGTCGTGTGGATAGCCTGTGCAATGAAATCCTAGACCCCTACGGGCGCGGCAAGTCACCCGCCAAAACCTGAAGCGAGGCAGCCCCCTTCAGTACCGTGAATGGACCACCCAGCACTTCATGGAATCCGGTAACTTGGGCACCCCTCCTGGGTCAACCTGTACCCCCTACGAGTGCGGCGAATAGCCCGCCAATCCTGGACTGAAGCCCCCTCCGTCTCAATGCCCTGAGATGCGGGCTTGTTGCCCTCCAGAACCCGGCTATCCGTGCACCCCTCCTCGGGGTAATCCTAGTACAGAAAGTAAAATATACATACACCGGGTACATCGACCGCAACCAGGTCGTGCCCCAAAATAATAATACAAACAGGCAGTGACGGCAGTCCACATGTCGGACGCTCGCCCCGCAATAACAAATGTACATAATACAACAAAACTGTACTAGCATTGCATCCAGGCTATCCCCCACGACCGATCCGCAACATCACAGCATAAACATAGAACATCAACGTGAAAGTCACGTTCGCAAATCCGTCTAACCGGGCTATAGCAGTTAGATCGGATTTACCGATCGAGTGACATTCACGGTCGCAGAAATAATGTAAATACTGTGAAATAATGTGTTTAAAATTTTTCCGATTGACCAAAAATTAACAAGTGGGCCCCCAATCAAAACTGTAGCACTCACAGAAAACCTGGGCCCAATCTTAATATTCCAAATACCCCATTTTCATGTACAAGACAACCTGGAAAAATTTGGTAAAGTGAATAATTTAAAGCGCCGCGGAAGAGCGGCCAAAGCAAGGCTTTGGCCGCGCTTCCGCGGTGAAAAGGAGGAATGAGGCTACCAAATTTTATCAGATCTCTTATATTTCCCTGCATATCATTCTGCAACCACCTGAAAAATTTTTGGACTTCAAAAAAATTCGACAGAAACTGATGTGCAATAAAAATACGGTTTTTGGAAATTTCGGTCGATCGAAAACGCAAACACATCAAACGAAGCTAGGTAAGGTTAATGGCGTGTCTCTGATACCATGTTGCGCCACGGGAGCGCCCCGGCCGTCTTACTCGAGGCCAAATTGCGGAATCAAAATTTTTCCTTACTCGGAAACCGGCGCTACCGCGGACAAAGAAAACCCGGATCGTTTACCATTAACCTAACTAGCAAACAAGAGATGGGAAAAGAAGTATACCAAGAGATCCGAGTCCTCCGGTCTTCTCATCATCGCCCCGATCTCCCGCGGAAAGTGTAGTCTCCATATCGTCGCCTCTTCGCCGGAAAGGGCACCACATCGCCTTCGTCTTTTACGGGCTCCCGCCTCAATACCGAGGCAACTCGAGCATGAAGCCGGCAACTCGACATGCTCAAGATTTGCTGTAGAATGTGTAGTGTAGAATCATAGTCTCACTTTGGGGTTTGTTGCCTTTGGATGGAGGAATGAGGACAAGGAAAATATGGTGCTTTCATTTTTCCTTGCATGAAAGCAAGATCAAGAAGGAAACTCTCAAGAATGAAGCTCTCTCTTCTTCTTCTCTCTTCTTTTTCTCAACCATGAATAACTTATCATCTTCAAGTGAAGAATAAGGTGGAGGAATGTATGTATATGAAACAAGAGGGAGGTGAGTGTAGGAGAGCAAGAAAGGTGACCACATCCTAAACCATCATCACAACCTCACATCAACTCTAATCAAAGATCAAATCCTTTCTCATCACTTCTAATCAACCAAAAGCAAGTGATGAGAATGGTATCTAAAGATTCTATCATAATAAATACATTTGCAAGAAAACCCTCCACTAAGTGTTATTTGCAAAACTGCAAATAACCCCCTCCACCAGAAAAGTCCGGCCGGGAAAGAACAAAGGAAAACCGGCCGGAACGGAATGCAAACTGGCAACTCCAGAAAACTGGTCCCGTAATAAATTACAGGAAAACCCCGACACTGTGCATACACACCCGCATCTGTATTCCGACCGGATACAAATGCAAAGAGACAAAATCTACACTGTACTAGACTAGGACCGGCTTAAGCCAAAGCCGGCTAGTAAAATCCGTTCGATCCTGATCCGTGCAATACCGCACGTATCAGATCAAACCCTGCCATATAACAATACGGCCACTAGTACAAAAATGTCCGATCCTGATCCGTGCAATACCGCACGTATCTGATCGGACCCTGCCATATCTCCATACGGCCTCTACAGCGTTTCGCCCGAAAGCTGAGTAACTGAAAGTGTGGTGGACTCTAAAGACTCGTCAATACTATGGCTGTGGATTTAACCACTGGCACGTCAGAGGTATAAGCCAATACGTGACGGGCCACCAGCTATTGACCAAAAGGGACGTCGATGAGGAAGCTCACCCCGACACCCAACTGAGCCTGTCAGTGACAATATCCGTACAGTCCGGTCCGTTCGTCTATGAGTATCGCATGGCGGGCCTAGGGGGTTGGTAAAAGTCAGACCCCCAAAGGCGGTACAAGTCGTGTCGGAGCGTAGCCCAGAACGCCCTGAGATACTACTGGAATACCTACCAGTAAATCTCCTGCCTCGGCCGAGGGCTTTGCGTAATGGCTCTCCTAGACACAGCGCGACCTCACCCCCAATACCGGGAGAGACGAACCCCTGAAGATCCGCTCACTGCCTCCATGTGGCTCGGGACCGTACCCAACTAAAACCTGTTTGCACGACTCCTTTGAGCCGTGGTAGGGTAGTAATCAAAGCACAGTGGGAACTCACACGAGACAAATGACGATCCTCAGGTCGATGAACTAACCTGTACACATGTCACCTGGGAACTGCTATCTGACGTCTGGTATAAGACCAACTAGCAGGTTCCCGGCGAGTCCTGTCCGGTGTACTCATAACCCAATGAGCACCTGTATACATCTTAGGTGAACCAACTGACACCAGTGGCTTGTGAGACCGGCCACCGCCCCTCGTCGGGGTCTCGACTGTATACACTAGTCTACTAATGGAGTATCGATGCCCAGTCTCGAAACTCCCACGACTAGGGACCTTTTAAGGATGTGCTTATAGACCCCAGCTCCCACGTATATGATCGCCATCATACTGCTGGTCGTCAAGCAAGAATCCTAGGGGCTCTATCAACGTGTAATAGTGACATGTCAGGTCACCTAAAGCAGTACACGATGATAAAGGTAAACCAGATAGCATACTATCATCTCGAGTAAGACTGTCCTCCTGGGATAGGTCCTCCCTCAATCATTGCAATCACGTGCCTGTGATCCAATAATTGACTCTGAGGGCACTATCTCCAACAATACGAACTCATGAAGAGACTAAACCATGGCTAACAATAATGGTTAGGTTAATAAATATCTAGAGTGAGACAAAATTAGTGGACTGAGTCAATGGGTTCTACAAGCTTCCACTGAGCATCAACCATGTGACAAATTTCCAACTAATTTTGATTTACTTTAAATAAATAAAACCCTTCATTATTATTTGCATGGTGTGAGTCTCATACACCCATGTCACATGTGGCATCAAGCATGACACAAAAGATGTACATTAATATATATCACATATATACTAAGTGTACACAAGTGAGAAAAAGAAATCTTAAGTGAGCTAATATTAGTTAATGTAAGTTAATATACCAAATATATAATTATATATTAAATTATTAAATCAAAACTTAATTTAATAATCCGGCTATATCACATACAATCGACTAATATCAAATGTATCAACTTGTCGAATCAACACTTGATTCGACAGCCCGGTTATATCACATATAACTGACCGAGATCGCATATCACGAGAATAGAATACGGTATCACATACGCTCATTAATCTTGGTCCCGCACATATCATATATGTGTTCCTACTTCGTTTCGCTTGAGCCAGGAAACCTCTGTATAGGACTCTAAAGACTCGTCAATACGCCGGCAGTAGGTGATGATCATATCAGTCACCCACAAGCCGCAAGCGGTCTGCTAAACGTAACGGCCACCCGGATATTGAGCGATCAGAAGATCAACAAGCAAGCCTGCTCATACTCCTGCAAATCCAATCAGTAACACTACCGTACAGTTCGGTCTCTTCATCTGATATGTCGCATATCACAGCCTGGGGGTGGTATAACGTCAGACCCCAATAGCCTGATAAGTCATGCCGATGTGAGGCTCATAACGGTTCGAGAAACTACTAATAACATTTACCAGTAGATCTCAGCAATCCTGGCCAGGGATTTCCTGTTATGGACAATCGAGCAAAGTGCAACATCAACCCCCAATATCGGGAGAAACAAAATCCCCTCCTATCGCTCATTGCCTTTATGTGACTCGGGACTGTACCCAAAAACCACCGTTTTGCACGATCTTTTGAACGTGGTAAGGTGAAAATTAAAGCACAGTGGGAATCACACAAGACTCTATGACGATCTCGGGTCGACAGACTAACCTGTACCAGTGTCACCAGAGAACTGCTATCTGACGATAGGTATAATACCATCTACGAGTTCTTGGCGAGTCCGTCCAGTGTACCCAGTCTCCACTGACCACCCGTATACCTTCTTTGATGTCAAACACCAATGGATGTGGGATCATCCATCGCCCATCATATGGGTCAAGAAGCGCATACGATAGTCTACTCTGGAGTATCGATGCCCTGCCTCGATACTCCCACGACTAGGAACTATCGAAGGATGTACTTACCGACTGCCTCTGCCCCACCAGTATGATCTGCATCATAATCCTGGTAGTCAAGTACTCATCCTAAGGGCTTTATCAATATGTAATAGAGAGACAATAAGTGTACATGTTAAGATATAGAGCAACCAGATAGCATACTATCATGTCGAGAAAAAAAGTCCTCCCTATAAATGTCCAAGCATCCACTATAATATACATCACATGTATAATAATAGCCTTTAGGGCATACATATAACTAACAGAATGGCTTAACTCTCTCCTCGCTCATTGAAGCATACAATATATCACAATAGATATATTGAACCATGCTTCAATAGTGCAAACAAATGAATAAAAAAAATGAACAAAGTCATGCTTCGCCCATTCCTAAAAAATCTCCTCATTTTCCACCTCTTTTTCTATTTTCCAAAAAATAGAAAAACCCATTCATGATATATATATATATATATATATATATATATATATATATTAAGAGTAGAAAATAATTAGTGAGTAATAATATTAGTTAATATATAATTATATCAAATATAAATATATATCATATTATTAATGTAGGGTTCCTAGGCACACACTAGAGGTCTCACAAGGCATCAACCATGCCAATTTCAAATTTTTCTTGTGCCTACAAACCCTAATACGGATCGTTAACTAGAATTTAGGCGAAACTACAAGCTACTAAACTACTTTAGTGCTAAGTGAACGGAAATACAACCTTTGTAGATACGGTCCTCCATCTCCAAAGCTCCATGATGAAGTCCCCTCGCTGCGATCATCGGATCCCGGGCTCTAGCGTCGGCTTCATCGGAGAAATGGGCGGGCTAGGTCATCGACTTCGATGCCGAAGATGATCTACGTCGAGACAACACAAGATCAAGCTCCAACTTCACCAAGCCATGAAACTTGTGGAGAAAACACCATATACTACTTGGCAAGTGGTAGAGGATGAAGAAATAGAAAGTGGCTTCACTTTAGAATTGGATTTCTCACTCTTTTTCTCAAGTTGCCATTGATGGAGGCAAGCTTTTCTTCTTGTTGATGAAGAAGAAGATGAAGAATAAGAAGAATATGATAAGTCTATTAAAATAGGAAACAAAATCATACTTATCATATACACAACCATGGTCAAGTGTAGAGAATTAACTAAGCTTAGGTGAATGGTTAGGTTTAGGAAAAGAACAAGAATGGTCAAAGCTTCTTGAAACATCTAAGAAAAGAACAAAAGAAGCAACCATGTCATTTTCTTTTCCTAAAATAAAGAATAAATAAATAAACTAAATAATCAAGAGAAGATGATAAAACCCTAACCATTTACTTAACCAAGGTTTAAGTCTTACACAAACCCAAGTTAGCATGTATCATCAAACATGATACAAACAAGTGCACAAAAGTATATCACATATACAACTTGTGTACTTCAAGTGAGAAAATCCATCTTAAGTGAACCAATACTAGTTAATGCAAAGTAATATATCAAATATATAATTATACATTAAATCATTAAATCAACACTTGATTTAACGATCCGGTCATATCGCATATAACCGACTAATATCCAATGTATCGGCTTATCGAATCAATCCTTGATTCGATAACTAGGTTATATCACATACAACCATTCGATACATTCATCGTGAGAATAGAATACGGTATCACATACACGCATTATTCTCGGTCCCGCACATATCTCATATGCTCTCCTATTTCGTTTCGCTTGAGCCAGGAAACCTCTGTGTAGGACTCTAAAGACTCGTCAATACGTCGGCAGCAGGTGGTGATCATATCAAACACCCACAAGCCGCAAGCAGTCTGCTAAACGTAACGGCCACCCGGGTATTGAGCGATCAGAAGATCGACGAGCAAGCTCGCTCACACTCCTGTGAATCCAACCAGTAACACTTACCGTACAGTCCGGTCTGTTCGTCTGATATGTCGCATATCTCGCCTAGGGGTGGTAAACGTCAGACCCCAGTAGCTCGATAAGTCGTGTCGATATGAGGTCTATAACAGTTTGAGAAACTACTGGTAACACTTACCAGTAAATCTCAGCAACCCTGGCCAGGGATTTCCGGTTATAGCCAATCGAACACAGCGCAACATCAACTCCCTATACCCGGAGAGACGAATCCCCTCCTATTGCTCATTGCCTCCATGTGATTCGGGACTGTACCCAAAAACCACCGTTTTGCACGCCCTCTTGGACGTGGTAAGGTGGAAATCAAAGCACAGTGGGAATCACACAAGACTCTATGATGATCTCGGGTCAACAGACTACTCTGTACCAGTGTCACCAGAGAACTGCCATCTGACGTAAGGTATAATACCATCTGGGAGTTCTCGGCGAGTCCGTCCAGTGTACCCAGTCTCCACTGAGCACCCGTATATCATCTCTGATGTCAAACACCAATGGATATGGGATCATCCATCGCCCATCTGTATGGGTCGAGAAGGTATACGCTAGTCTACACTGGTATATCGATGCCCCGTCTCGATACACCCACGACTAGGGACCTTGAAGGATGTACTTATGGACTACCATGTCCCCACTAGTATGATCCGCATCATAGTCCAGGTAGTCAAGTACACATCCTAAGGGCTTTACCAACATGTAACAGAGAGACAATCAGTGTACAAGTTAAGGTAAAGATCAACCAGATAGCATACTATCATGTCGAGCAAGAAAGTCCTCCCTATATATGTCCAAGCATCCACTACAATATACATCCTATGTATAGTAATGGCCTCTAGGGCATACATATAACTAACAATCTCCCACTTGCACTAGGGCCATCTGATAGCAGTGGTTGTAGTATCTCATACTCAACCATCCCATAAAAGTCTCTCTCTGGGAAAAGGCCTTTGTGAGTGGATCCGCCGTGTTGTCCTCTGAGTCTGTTCTCCTAACCTCGATCACCCTGGAGATCAACCATCTCCATGATCAGGTGATACTGCCTTAGAATATGTCTGGATCACTGATGGGACGGACGTTCCTTGGCATAAGCCACAACTCCATTGTCACACAATGGGAGGAACTAAGTTCATCTCATGAACCAATATACACCCAGACTGCCTCTTTGGTAGCATCTTAAGTAGCGATGTATCCTGCCTTTATCGTCTAGTATGCCACGGTATCTAGCTTGGAACTCTTCCAACATACCGTCCCTTTACTGAGGGTAAAGACAATGCCTGTGACTGACATTCAGTCTTTCTCATCACCCTGGAACACTTCCAGTGATTCTCCCCAGGATCATTTGATACCATCTCACTTCAACTAGTGAGAATCCTAACATCCATTTAGATCTATCTCATAGATCCAAAACCCATGATTTAGTAGGTATCACTTTGATCCTATGTGGAGAATCATTGTGATAAGCGGAGATTGATCGAGCGTAGCATAGGAAACTCCTTCCCTATCAAGAGTATGTCATCCACGTACTCTACGAGGATCGTCACCATAGTCCCTACTACCTTTTTGTTTATACAAGGTTCATCTACCATTTTGATGATGTCAAACTCTTTGACTACTTCATCAAAACAGACGTTCCAACTCCGCGATGCCTGCTTTATCCTATAAAGCATCTTGTACACGTTTCCGCTGCTCCCACTGTTTACGAAGCCCTCTGACTGTATACTTATAGACTCTCTTCTAAAACATCATTTAGAAAAGCAGTCATGACACCCAACCGCCAGATATCGTAGTCATGGTATGTAGCCGTGGCAAGTAGGATCTGGATGGACTTAAGCATAGCCACTGGAAAAAGGTTTCATCATTTTCCACGCCTGGTCGATGACGAAAACCTTTAACAAGTCTACCTTTGAAAGTTTCAACCTTTCCATCTACACCAAGTAATCTTCTCAAGATATACTTGTTCCTGATGGGGATTTAACCCTTCAGATATAGCAACCAAAGTCCATACTTTGTTGGTGTATAAGGATTCCATCTCAGATCGCTAAGCATCCAGCCATTCTTACAGAGTCACACTCCTGATGGCCAGCTCGAAACTAGTTGGGTCATCATCTCATGATGCAATCCTCGCTCCCACTGTCATCGAGAAACCGAAGTATCTTTCAGGTGGGTGAGGAATGCTACTAGATCGGCGGAGAGGCTGAGGTTCGTTGGTCTCTACTGAATCCTTTGGTTCTACCAAATCATCTGCTGTAGTTTGTATAGCTGGAACCTTTCCAGTTTTACATAACTGACCTTGCCTCGAGCTTGTCCGGATTTTGCTTTTAGACATAGGCCGGACAACCCCAAATCTTAACTAACTTAAGATATGGGCTCTTCCCTTTCCATATCACATATGAAGTGGTAGGCAACTGATTTGATTTGAACTCTATTCAATAGGTATGCAGCTTATCAAGTGCATAACTCCCAAAAAGAAAATAGGTAACTCAGCAGTACTCATCATAGAGCACACCTTATCATATAGGGTGTGATTGCTCCGCCCCGATATACCATCGTGCTATGGTGTATACGGAGGAGTAATCCTGAGAGAGAATCTCATTCTCCTTTAGAATAGTCCAAGAATTCCGTGCTCAAGTATTCTCCTCCCTGATCGCATCAAAGGACATAATACTTGTACCCTCTTTGGTTCTCTACTTCTAACTTATATTCTGTGAATATTTCAAAAGGTTCGGACTTGTGTTTCAACAAGAACATATGTCTGAATCTTGAGAGATTATCAGAGAACGTAATGAAGTATAAAGAACCAGTCCTGGCATGTGTAGACAGGAGACCTTACGTACATCATTATGTATCAGCCCCAAGAGTTCATTAACTCTTTCTCTGTTTCCAATAAACAGAGCTATGGTCATCTTATCTTTGTGACATGACTGGCAAGTTTCATAAGATGTAAATTCAAACTGATTTAAATATGCATCTAAAATGTAACTTCAGCCAGTCGGATCGCATTGATATGACCTAGTCTACAATGCCTCAAGAAGGATTCGTTCATATCTGAACTCTTCCTCTTGTGTGTGTTCTGTATACTAGGAACTGTAGTTTGATTTAGAACGTCAATGCTTTTAGATAACGTGCCTGAACCGATCAACTTTTGATATAGGAAATGTTCAAAACATTATCCATCAATACAAAATTATATCCTTTCTTTACTAGTAAAGAGACTGATATGATTTTGTATATCAGGTTCGGTATCTAATAACATTCGTTCAGAATCAATGTACTGGTCATACAGGGTGACAGTGACCAACAGACTTGGCTGCAACACTTGCCCCGTTCTCTGTCTTATGAAACTTATCACCCGTTCTCAGTTTTTCTACCATTTTGCAACCCTATGTAACAGATTACATATCTGGGATCCTGATCCGGTATCATATACCCAGGATGCGGAGGATACTGAGAAACAGTTCTTTATAATGAACACACCCGAAGATGATGCATCAGCATGCACTCTCTTCGTTTAGGCGGCACGGGAATTCTGGTAATCCCCAATTTCCTGCTCTGTCTTATAACAATTATAAGTTGGAGCGGGACCAACGTTCCCCAGCTCAGTATAACAAGCGGGTTCGGTCAAATATCCGTATTATTATCTTGATTAAGGCGTGATATGGTCGCTACCTGGAGAGAGAGAGAAGAAAACACTCAGCGTGCGCTCTTGCAAGAATATATTGGTTATTGTTTTATCTAATCAGGATGGCTCCTACTGTTTTTATCAAATCTTCCTTCAAACCCTAAAAGGAAAGACTAGCCGGGATTAATTACACACTACAAGTTCGCCAATCTTTCAGTCAGGCCAGTGTCGGTACTTTGAGGGAGGTCCCCCGTGCTTTCGCACGAACCTAATTAATGTAAACCTCGTTTTCCCAGAGGCGTAACCTCATTAACACCTTTTTAGACACCTACTTGATCGGCTAATTGTAATGTGTAAAACTCTCCCAGGAGTAACAATTACTCGCAGTGGGTATCGGGATCCAACTATCTCATAGAAGGTATGCAATCTCATTGCAAATTTCAACACTTGAAATTCCCGATAATTTTGCCCCTAGCACCCTATGACCTTGACGGAGGTCAACAAACCATAGGCTACTAGTCAAGTTCAACCCATCATTTCTTGATCGAATTAAACCCACCCGCACGACCCTTGACGGAGGTCAACAAGGCCACACGACTACCCTAATCCAATCTGCATCATATGCATAAACAGATAAATACTAGTTAGCTACCGCACACTACGCCTTGACGGAGGTCAACAAACGTAGCACGAATACTAAATAGGACTTATCTGAAATGACGGAGGGCTACGACAGGTTTTTCTGAAAACCTATTGCGTAATGAACTTGATATCGTTGTAGAATCAAATGATTTTAAAATGGAGTGCTTTTAAGGCTTTTCTAGTTTTGCTAAAGGGGTCACTCCCGGTGAAGGGATCGTCGGCCCTTTCCTCGTCGAATGAGGTGCGGGATATATCATATACATCACTGTGCAAAACAAGAACTATAGAAGCAATCAAAAGACAAACCGAGGGTTGTAGCATCTGCCAGTTATTGCTAAAGGAGTCACTCCCGGTGAAGGGATCTCGGTCCTTTCCTTATCGAATAAGGTGTAGGATATATCATATATACCGCTGTGCAAAGCAAGAACTGTAGCTGCCTGTTTTATTTTTGAAATTCGATTCTACAATATCTTAGGTTTCTTTTATTTCATTAATCTCATTAATGAAGTCTCATCATTTAAAGTACTTAATCATCACAGATAAATACGACGTACATTTATGCCATCCGCATTCGCCTCGATGTTCCCTCGTGCACTGTTAGGTTAGGTAACTAACGACAGAGCGGGGCAGGGCTAGCGCGGGTGTAAAACATAAGTAACGTCTATATAATATATCATATATACTATATACTGTATCTATCACAGAACATCACTTGATCACATCACAGATATCGCAGCAGAAGAAACATATGAAATATTGGATATACTAGGACGTCCGTGTTTTCAATACGAGCCAGTATAAAACACGGATTCCACGGTCGCGATGAATAGCCAAACCCACACCCCTAGACCCCTACGAGAGCGGCAAGCAACCCTACCAATTCTAGAGTTAGGAGACCCGGACTCGACTCCTCGAGTTGGTCTCCCACTGGACTCCAGAACCCGGTTACTTGTGCTCCCCTCCTTGGGTCTATCCTAGTGCGGAAAAGTAAATAATATACAAAAGGTGACATCTTCCGCAACCTGGAAGTGCCCCAATAAAAGAATATTACATACAAGTTTTTACATGAATGAAAAGGAAAAACACTCATCTCACATAAAAAAACCCGGCTATTCAAACACGACGATCCAATATAACATATCCAGCAACACATAACATCACATGTCATCAACGTAAGTAAATATGCGCATCCCAATTGTCATTGACATATAGCAACGAAACCGGCGATATCACATATTACACTTACGGTCACAGAAAAGAAAGTGTAAAACTACAACAGTTGGAATCCGCAAACACTTTAGACATCGCATGCCTAATCAAATGAATTCCTTAGACATCACATGCCTAACAATTATAAACCCCGCATTTCAGTCTCATTATCGAAAACACTTTTCAATATCATGTCGGACAATTCAACAAGATTTCCGACATTTTGATCGAATGCTCGTCGCAAACTTTAGTAGACGGCCGCACCACCGATACCGTCGACGAAGTGCACTAAGGCGGAACACCGCTGCTGCGAGCACCCGAACGGATGCTTTCGGCGACGGGGTTCTCCTACAGTCACTTGGTCGGGGCTATGGGGTGTAGCTGTCTATTAAGTTTATCCGGCGAGTATCCGCGTACGCTACGTGATTGCGACGGACTTTTGATCGCATCAAAATTCCGTGGCAACCGATCAAGTGAGACTAAACTGCTATGTTTATAACATTCATTCAGTTATCTCATAACTACTTATGAATTCCAAATATTGTATCTCATTCCAGATAATTAGAAAATGTTAAACTTTCCGATCGAACATTCAAACACCTAAGTTTTCCCGAAACAGCTCAACACATGAAACAAGTTTTAAAACATCCAGTTCATGCCTCAGTACCAACGGCCCAGCCATAGAAGGGTCAAGCCAACGCCTCACATGTGGCACGCCGTACTGCCCCAAACCCTAAGGTTCAAAGGGCAGTTCAAGACGGTCACATAATCGAGTTAAGGTTTGTTGTCTTCTAGAGGGACCATCACGTTACTTGCACTACTTTGAACGTTCTTAAACTACGAAAAGATCCAACACTTGGAAATTTCCCGGCAGGGGAAAAAGTGGGTATTTATATCCGGTCGAACTTTTTAACAGTTTCTAAAATATCCGGAAAAACGTAAACGAAGTTAAATTATCCGATCAAATTAATGAGTCCCCAATAAAACCCTAGAATACTCAACACTTGAGTGGAATTAAAATATTCCCAAGAAAGGACCTAAGAATAAATATATGAAATTTCAGGGACTAAGTCCAAATTTTGGCCGCGGAACCGCCGCAAAACCCATGGTTTCGCCGCGGTTCCGCGGTCAAATTGTTGACTTAGGGGACCGTACTTCACAGTAATTCTTAATTTTTCCTGCTTAATTTTTTGAGAATTTTTAATTCACAAAAATCCACTGTTTGAAAAATTGTACAGAGAGGGTTGAAATCGGGGAATATCGGGTTCGATCGGACTTCTAGCTTCGTCTACACATCGCCTAAAACTCTAGCTAGGCTCTGATACCACTGTAGGGTTCCTAGGCACACACTAGAGGTCTCACAAGGCATCAACCATGCCAATTTCAAATTTTTCTTGTGCCTACAAACCCTAATACGGATCGTTAACTAGAATTTAGGCGAAACTACAAGCTACTAAACTACTATAGTGCTAAGTGAACGGAAATACAACCTTTGTAGATTCGGTCCTCCACCTCCAAAGCTCCGTGATGAAGTCCCCTCGCTGCGATTATCGGATCCCGGGCTCTAGCGTCGGCTTCATCGGAGAAATGGACGGGCTAGGTCGTCGACTTTGATGCCGAAGATGATCTACGTCGAGGCAACACAAGATCAAGCTCCAACTTCACCAAGCCATGAAACTTGTGAAGAAAACACCCTATACTACTTGGCAAGTGGTAGAGGATGAAGAAATAGGAAGTGGCTTCACTTTAGAATTGGATTTCTCACTCTTTTTCTCAAGTTGCCATTGATGGAGACAAGCTTTTCTTCTTGTTGATGAAGAAGAAGAAGAAGAAAAAGAATATGATAAGTCTATTAAAATAAGGTTAGGTGAATGGTTAGGTTTAGGAAAAGAACAAGAATGGTCAAAGCTTCTTGAAACATCTAAGAAAAGAACAAAAGAAGCAACCATGTCATTTTCTTTTCCTAAAATAAAGAATAAATAAATAAACTAAATAATCAAGAGAAGATGATAAAACCCTAACCATTTACTTAACCAAGGTTTAAGTCTTACACAAACTCAAGTTAGCATGTATCATCAAACATGATACAAACAAGTGCACAAAAGTATATCACATATACAACTTGTGTACTTCAAGTGAGAAAATCCATCTTAAGTGAACCAATACTAGTTAATGCAAAGTAATATATCAAATATATAATTATACATTAAATCATTAAATCAACACTTGATTTAACGATCCGGTCATATCGTATATAACCGACTAATATCCAATGTATCGGCTTATCGAATCAATCCTTGATTCGATAACTAGGTTATATCACATACAACCATTCGATACATTCATCACGAGAATAGAATACGGTATCACATACACGCATTATTCTCGGTCCCGCACATATCTCATATGCTCTCCTATTTCGTTTCGCTTGAGCCAGGAAACCTCTGTGTAGGACTCTAAAGACTCGTCAATACGTCGGCAGCAGGTGGTGATCATATCAAACACCCACAAGCCGCAAGCGGTCTGCTAAACGTAACGGCCACCCGGGTATTGAGCGATCAGAAGATCGACGAGCAAGCCCGCTCACACTCCTGTGAATCCAACCAGTAACACTTACCGTACAGTCCGGTCTGTTCGTCTGATATGTCGCATATCTCGCCTAGGGGTGGTAAACGTCAGACCCCAGTAGCTCGATAAGTCGTGTCGATATGAGGTCTATAACAGTTCGAGAAACTACTGGTAACACTTACCAGTAAATCTCAGCAACCCTGGCCAGGGATTTCCGGTTATAGCCAATCGAACACAGCGCAACATCAACTCCCTATACCCGGAGAGACGAATCCCCTCCTATCGCTCATTGCTTCCATGTGATTCGGGACTGTACTCAAAAACCACCGTTTTGTACGCCCTCTTGGACGTAGTAAGGTGGAAATCAAAGCATAGTGGGAATCACACAAGACTCTATGACGATCTCGGGTCAACAGACTACTCTGTACCAGTGTCACCAGATAATTGCCATCTGACGTAAGGTATAATACCATCTGGGAGTTCTCGGCGAGTCCGTCCAGTGTACCCAGTCTCCACTGAGCACCCGTATATCATCTCTGATGTCAAACACCAATGGATATGGGATCATCCATCGCCCATCTGTATGGGTCGAGAAGGTATATGCTAGTTTACACTGGTATATCGATGCCCCGTCTCGATACACCCACGACTAGGGACCTTGAAGGATGTACTTATGGACTACCATGTCCCCACTAGTATGATCCGCATCATAGTCCAGGTAGTCAAGTATACATCGTAAGGGCTTTACCAACATGTAACAGAGAGACAATCAGTGTACAAGTTAAGGTAAAGATCAACCAGATAGCATACTATCATGTCGAGTAAGAAAGTCCTCCCTATATATGTCCAAGTATCCACTACAATATACATCCTATGTATAGTAATAGCCTCTAGGGCATACATATAACTAACAATTAAATCAACACGTGATTCAATAATCCAGTTATATCACATATAACCGACTAATATCATTTATCTGTATATCACATTATCAAATCAACACTCGATTTAATAATCCGGTTATATCATATATAACCTAACCGATATCAAATAACCGCCCGATTAGAATACGGTATCATATACTCGTATTTAATCAGGCCCCTCGCACATATCAACATATGTGCCCTACTTCGTTTCGCTTGAACTAAGAAACCTCTGTGTAGGACTCTAAAGACTCGTTAATACGCCAGCAGCAGGTAATGATCACATCAGTTACCCACAAGCCGTCAGCGATACTAGCTTGACGTAACGGCTACCCAGGTATTGGGCGAATAGAAGATCAACAAGCAAGCTTGTCCAAACTGTAACAACTCCAATTCTAGTGTACAAAAAAAATTGTTAAAAATTTAATGTATACTTGGAGTAATTGCGTTTCTGAGAGTACCATAAATATTTGTTTTGCTTATTAATAGCAAGAGGGAGCTTGTAGCTCATTGGTAATACCTTGCACTGCTGAACCAACCCACCAGAGTTCAAATCCCATACCTCACATTATTTTTTATATTGTTTTATTTTGAATTTTTAGAATACCAAGGGTTTACACATGCATAACTCGTAAAAAACCCCACTACACTAAATAAACTAACTGTGCCAGGGGGATAATGAACCGTTGAGGAACGCCGACCACCCTTGACTCGGCCAGAATCGGCCGAATCGGCCGGCGAATCGGCCGACTCGGGCCGCCGCCGCCGGCCGGAATCGGCCAGACCGCCGAGTCACCAACATGAAAGTTGGGCCTCTTCACCCCCCTGTACACCTGCACACTTTAATTCTGTAGATCGGTTCCAGAGCCTCTTTAAATCACATTAAACCTTATTTTAATACATTTTATTATATTTAAATACATTATTTTCAATTAAACCTTTCACCCACCCTAAACCCCAGCCTTACCCTATAAATACAACCCCTAGACACACATCCCTCACTCCAATATTCTGATCAAAAACTCTCAAGAAAAACCCTGGTAGTTGTGTGCATTTGAAGTTAGCGAAAGGGGTGAAAGCTTCGGTGATTTTCCGACGACAACCTTAGGATCTCCCGGCGACGAAACGACACACCGGAACTTACGTTCACTTCCTCTTCCTCATTCCTAACATCTAAGCCAGTAAGTCCCACCTTCCTCTCTCCTTTGCTACTCTAAAAACATCTTTTAATAAAACCCGACGGAATCGGAGTCAAACCGATTTCCGATTCTGTTTCTTTCTAAAAATCCCACTTTTCTTAAACACAACCCTATTAAACCATTACATGTTGACTATTAATCATTAACAAATATGTTGAACAAGTTTCATGACAATCTATATCATTTTGTAACTTTTATTGCTCTTTTTCAGTAAAATACCATGTAGTTTCATTTTGACATTAAATCATCACAAACTTGCTATATCTTTAAGTAGATCACGAGATAATGACCTACCTCCTCACAACACTCATATGCAACATAGCACAAAACTTTTGGGAACCTAGAATACGGGAAAACGAAACATTTCAAATAAATACCATGAATTAATAAAACCATTTTCTAAAAGATCAAGTATTTTACACAAATCTTTGCAAAGTGCCGCTACAACCCATTTTGGGGAACCCGATTGGGATGGTGCGGATTATCGCACATCCCTGGGCTTAGTAGTGCGAGATGCAGACCTCCGCAAGGAGCATACGATCTCGACAGATTTAAAATACGAAAATCTTAAGAAAATGAGATTTTTAGAAATATAATATATATATATTAAAATTGTTTATATATGTGTGTGTGTGTGTGTGTGTGTATCATTAAAATATCTATTTTTGATATAATATAAATATTCCAACATTTCCAAATCAAAGGATCACTTTACATTAAAATACCATGAAATCCATACAAGTTCAATATTACAAATAAATACCCTATATTATGAAATTAGGTTATTTCTCACTAAGAATATCACAAATATAAAATCTATATTCATGATAACTCTGAAGACGATAATTAAATACTTGGTGTGTATTTTGAAAATTATACAAAAGTATTTTTACATAAACCCCCTCAAGTTTTATAAATTACAATAACGACCCTAGTAAATATAGGTTTAAGCGGGACCAATCTCTTGAGCCTCGGGGAGCCGGAGAAGTGGGTACTTGCCTATTTAAGGTAGACAACTTAACAACGGTGTTATCAACACGGTAATCGTCTTTGAAAAAGACACAAATCCTGCCGCCCATGTGCAGCGGTTACCGATAACATCAAAACAATCAGGACTTCAATTTACTTTTCTAATTGCCTGACTCAGACTGAGTCTCTTTAATAATCTGACTTGAATATGATTCAAGTACAATTTATAACATTACAATTCAATATGAATCCATGAATCCATATATTCAATCTATTCAATTTATATTGACTGAACCGAACCATGGATATACTTCCATTTACATGATTCTCCAGTTACATCCATGATTCTCCATTTACTGATATCATGGTTTCGGTAAGTCACCAAATTATACAATCTATACAGTTTACAATACAAGATAATACAATACAACTATACAACAAGATATCTCGGGGTTTAAGGGGTAGATTAGTACGAAAAGTGTTAGAAGTGGCACGAGACAGTAAGATTTAATACACCTAACCTGAATCCAGTTGCTGTTGTACCGTGGCATAAACGGTTCCTTGTACTACACTTATCTCTAGTCTCTGGCATATAGAGACTCCTCTCGTATACACTGGCATCCTTCTGTACCAAGCTACAAACAACAGCGTTAACACTAAAACAATATAATACAACTTTAAAAGCTACTTCTCTTTGTGTCTATTCTATTTCTCCTTTATCTTTGGGACTTACCGAGCGATTTGTTCGCTGACGACATTCTCTTTCTTTCTTCTTTGAATATCGTCAGGTGGTCTGGACACTCAGGAGATCGAGCCTACTAGTAAAGACTTGGACCACTTCATTGAAGACCCAGAGCTTTAGTTCATTGTACACTTTTATTTCAGTACTTTTCCTTTTCTGTTATGCCATTGTTTAGGCATTGCTTTCATTTAGTTGTATTTACTTTTCCATGCATTGTACAGAAAAATATGAATAAATAAAGTTATTGTTTTATTATATCTTGTCTCTTGTGTATTTACTCTTATATTGCTTAGATACGCTTAACGTATTTACTTAACAGTAAATACGTAGCGGCCTCGTCGCTTCCTCTGCCGTACACTGGGAAGCGGGGCGTGACAGGTTTTGTTGGTGGCCCATGCAGGTTAGAGTTGTATGGAACACTGCCATGCAATTCTTTTCTGCGTGAACAATCTAAGAAATATAACACAAGAACCAGCAACTAAAACATTCTTTACAATTCATGTTCCTTGAATCCTATCATTTCATATACTTGTATCTGTCCTAACCCAAAGTTTTTCATTCAAGGTTATGGATTCCCCAAACAACACAAGAACCAACTTCAACAATACTCCACCTCCACTACCAATCACACCTGATGTTCCTGCTCTACCCAACGAGCAAACGGTTCTACTTGAGGCAATCCACAGCCTCCTAGAGGGACAGCAGCAGTTCTTGAACCGTCCCGAGGCTGAAGCACCTGGGGTAAAGCAATTCAGAGCTTTACATCCCAAACAGTTCTCAGGAAAGGGGAGCCCACTGGAAGCTGAGAAATGGGCTCAGCGTATCGAAGATGATCTGGCAGCGGCACAAATGCGAGAAATAGCTTGGGTTCGTGTTGCAAAATTATAGCTCACGGACAATGCACGGAACTGGTGGAAGGCGGAAGAAAGCCATCTTGAACCACCCATCGAATCGAAGACTTTTCGCGACATGTTCGACGCTAAGTACTTCCCTGAGACTGCCAGGTTCGACATAGAACAGCAGTTCATACATCTGCAACAAAGTTCGATGTGGACCAAGTCGGTAAATGAATATGACGCTGAGTTCACCATATTCAGTCGGTAAGATATGTCTCAATAATTGAATTTTTTAAATATCACATATTACACAGCTAACACAATACTTAAACAGATTTGCGGCACACTTGATACCGACGAACGAGATCAGAGCCCGTCGATTTCAATAGCGTCTGGATTCAGAGATCCAGGCTGCACTAGCCACAGGAGATTTTTCGACTCATGAATCGGCTCTGAATGCTGCCTGCCGTTATGAGGAAGTGATAAAGGCGAGGGGCAGACCTTAGTGTAGGGTTACCATGCACTCTCACAAGGGTCTATAAGGCATCAACCATACCCGATTTAAAATTTAGACGTGCCGAACAACCCTAACCAAGATCTTAGACTAGAGATTAGGTGAAAACAAAGTAAGTAAACAATATTACTTCTAAGAGTTTGGGATTACAACTTTTGTAGTCCGGTCCTTCACTTCATAAGCTCCGTGTTGTGGTCCCTTCGCTGCGATCATCAAGTTCCCGGACTCTAGAGAGGCTCCACGAAGAGAAAGATGCAAGCTTGCTTCCGATCTTCGATAACTAAGATGATCTACCTTGAAGTTTCTTTAACACAAGCTCTCACTTACTAATGAAGTGAACACCCTAATCTAATTGGCAAGAATAGATTAGGATGATGAAGTAGGAATTTAGCTCTCATTTATTTTCATAATCTCACACTAATTCATCATAAAACTCAAAGATGGAAAGCTTTGCAAGCAAGGAAGAAGAAGAAGAATGAATAATCCTTTTGTGATGAATAATGAAAATATCATAATGATTACAAATACAACCATGGTCAAAGATGAAGAGGCAAACCATTGTAGAGACTTAACCTAGGGTGAAGGGTTTGGGTTGGGTTAGAAATATCAAGCAAAATATCAACCATAATATCTTTGCTAGAAACAAAGTAAAAACTTCTAGAAGCTACAAGAAAGAGCTAACCCAAATCAAACCCTAACTAGGTTTAATCTCTACAAAACATGTTGCATTAGTAATCATAACTTGTTACAATATTATATATCACATATATAATATATTTTTGTAACAAAAGAAAATAATACAATTAACATATATCGCATATATATCAATGTATTACCCGGTGAGAAAATGAATCAATAAAGCGAGCCAATATTAGATAATGTAATGTAATTTATCACATATATAATTATATATTAAATTATCGAATCAACACTTGATCCGACAATCCGGCTATATCGAATATAACCGACTAATATATCATGTACCGATTCATCGAATCAACACTTGATCCGATGACCCGGCTCATATCAAAATATCGCGAGAATATAATACGGTATCTCATATCGTATTATCCTCGGTCCTGCACATATTACATATGTGCCCCTACTCCGTTTTGCCTGAGTCGAGAAACCTCTGTGTAGGACTCTAAAGAATCGTCAATACGCCGGCAGTAGGTGATGATCATATCAAACACTCACAAGCTGCAAGCGGTCAGCTAAACGTAACAGCCACCCAGGTATTGAGCGATCAGAAGATCAAAAAGCAAGCCTGTACATTCTCCTGCGAATCCAATCAGTAACACTCCCGTACAGTCCGGTCTCTTCGTCTGATATGTCGCATATCTCGCCTGGGGGTGGTAAACGCCAGACCTCAGTAGCTTGATAAGTCATGTCGATATGAGGTCTATAACAGTTCGAGAAACTACTAATAACACTTACCAGTAAATCTCTGCAACCCTGGCCAGGGATTTTCAGTTATAGCCAATCGAACACAGCACAACATCAACTCCCTATACCGAGAGAGACGAAACCCCTCCTATCGCTCATTGCCTCCATGTGATTCGGGACTGTACCGAAAAGCCACCTTTTTGCACGCCCTCTTAGACGTGGTATGATGGAAATCAAAGCACAGTGGGAATCACACAAGACTCTATGACGATCTTGGGTCTACAGACTAACCTGTACCAGTGTCACCAGAGAACTACCATCTGACGTGAGGTATAATACCATCTGGGAGTTCTCGGCGAGTTCGTCCAGTGTACCCAGTCTCTACTGAGCACCTGTACACCATCCTTGATGTCAAACACCGATGGATATGGGATCATCCATCGCCCATCATATGGGTCAAGATACGTATACGCTAGTCTACTCTGGTGTATCGATGCCCTGTCTCGATACACTCTCGACTAGGAACAGTTATAGGATGTACTCGTCGACTACCGTGGCCCCACTAGTATGATCTCATCATAGTCCCAGTAGTCGAGTACATATCCTAAGGGCTTTATCAACATGTGAGAGCAAGACTGTAAACTAATACAAGTCAACATGTTAAGATAAAGAGAAACCAAATAGCATACTATCATGTTGAGCAAGAAAGTCCTCCCTATATATGTCCAAGCATCCACTACAATATATATCGTATGTACAGTAATGGCCTCTAAGGCATACATATAACTAACACTTAGTCTGCAGGAGTTAAGCGCTCTGCCAACCAGATGACAGGAGGAGCCTCGTCCAGGCCACCATTTGTGCCAAGGCGACCGGGAGTACCAAACAACAGGCCCAGCCCAGCCTTTTGTTACTACTGCAAGAGAAATAGGCATCTGGCGAAAAATTGTCGGCATGCGAACAACCTTTGCTTAATCTGCGGCTCAGCTGCTTATGATATTGGGTCTTGTCCCCAAAGACAAAACACAGTTGCTGCACCCAGGCCAGCAATCACCTATCCGCAGCGACCAGCTCTTCAGGCACCTGCTCCAAGACTTGCACTACCCGATCCACACCTAGAGGACCACAAGTTGCACCTCCTCCTCGTCAGTTCCATCAAGATCAAAGGAACGTTCCGAGGAATGCTCCTCAGGCCAGGAGGAATGTACTAAGGCGCCAGGCTTTCACGATGACCGTGGAAGAAGCTGAGGCCACTGGCCAAGTTATCACTGGTAACCTTTCTTTCTCAAATTTTCTTTCAGTCTTTCTGCCTATCTACATACCTTTACCTATACCTAAAACATATCCTACATACCTTAGGTACAATCTTAGTAGCCTCACTCCCTGCACTAGCACTCTTTGATACTGGAGTATCTCACTGCTTTATGTCGCAACGGTTCGTCCGAACTCACGCGATTCCAGTCACACCGCTTGTATCCAGCTAGAATGTCAGTTCAGGGAATGGTGTTCTAAAGGCAACAATGGGATACAGCTTGTGTCCAGTAGTCGTTTGCAGCAGAGAATTCTACGCTGACTTCAAAGTGCTGGACATACTGAACTTCGATGTGGTTCTAGGTACGGATTGGCTTGGAACTTTTTATGCTACCATCGACTGTCGTCAAATGAGGGTAGTATTCGAGATTCCAGACCATCCGGTCTTCTATTTCAAAAGTGGAGATCGTACACTGGAGCCAAGTACATACAAAGCGAAGCCAAGGAAGGCAGTGATTGCAGCAACTCAAGCGGAGAAAGAATCAAGGCCAGAAGTTGTTCGAGAGTTCGACGATGTGTTTCCTGACGATATATCGGGTTTGCCTCCCGATCGAGCTCTTGAATTCAGGATTGATTTAGTACCAGGAGCACAACCGATGATCAAAGCATCTTATCGTTTAAGTCCGGAAGGTTTGAAGAAAGTCCGAATACAGTTGGACGAATTATTGGCGAAAGGATGGATTCGGCCCAGCACTTCAAGTTGGGGATCACCTGTATTACTTGTGAAGAAGAAGGAAGGTTCATACAGAATGTGCATTGATTACAGAGCCTTGAACGAAGTCACGATAAAGAACAAGTATCCGCTACCGCGTATCGATGATTTATTCGATCAGCTAAGTGGATCTTGTGTTTTCTCTAAATTAGATCTTCGTTCAGGTTATCATCAAGTGAAGGTTAAGGAAACTGATATTCATAAAACAGCTTTCAGAACTCGTTATGGACATTACGAATTTCTAGCGATGCCATTTGGAGCGACCAACGCACCAGCAATATTCATGAACCTAATGAATCAAGTTTTCCGGGAATACTTAGACAGGTTCGTTGCCATCTTAATCGATGACATCCTGGTGTATTCCAAGAGTCGGAAAGAATATGCCGAGCACCTACGAATTGTCGTAGAAACTCTACGACAACATCAATTATATGCCAAGTATAGCAAATGCGAGTTTTGGCTAAATCAAGTTGGTTTTCTTGGACATATCGTATCAGGCGAAGGAATCTCTGTGGATCCAGCGAAAGTTTCAGCAGTAAGCGAATGGCCGACACCAAAGTCAGTGAAGGACATTCGGAGTTTCTTGGCTTTAGCTAGATATTACAGAAGGTTCATTGAAGGCTTTTCAAAGATAGCAACACCCCTAACCAAGCTCACACGTAAAGATGAAGACTTTGTGTGGTCAGAAGCATGCGAACAAGCTTTCGTAGAACTCAAGTCAATGTTGACATCAGCGCCTATTCTCGTTATACCGGACCAATCTGGAGGTTTCGAAATGCATTACGATGCATCCGGTAAGGGATTAGGATGTGTTCTACATCAGCACGGTAAGGTTGTGGCTTATGCTTCAAGACAGCTGAAGACGCATGAGCGCAATTATCCGACGCATGATTTGGAATTGGCAGCCGTCATCTTTGCTCTCAAGATTTGGCGCCATTATCTTCTTGGTGAACGAGTGAACATATACACAGATCACAAGAGTCTGAAATATGTGTTTACTCAGAAGGAACTTAATATGCGGCATAGACGATAGTTAGAACTTATGGCGGATTTTGACATCAACCTGCAATATCACCCAGGGAAGGTGAATGTGGTTCCAGATGCTCTTAGTCGTCAACCATTAGCAATGCATCCCACCGCTCAGTGGAAGCTACAACAAGACTTGCATCAGATAGATATTGAAGTAGTCATGCCAGGTAACACTTCAAGCTTGATGAATTTACAAGTTCAATCAACAATTGTCAATCAGATCAAAGCAGCTCAAGCAAGTGATGCTAAGTTGCAAAAGATCCGAGAACAAGTGGAGAATGGACTCAGAACAGACTCCATCATCCATGAAGACGGATCTTTGAGATACGGCAGTAGGTTGTGTGTACCAGAAGGTCCTGTTCAGGAAGAGTTAATGAATGAAGCTCACAGCTCTCCCTACTCAGTACACCCTGGAGGTACAAAGATGTACAAAGATCTACGTCAGAATTACTGGTGGCATGGAATGAAGCATGAATTAGCCAGAAGTGTCACCAAATGCTTGGTGTGTCAGCAAGTAAAGGCTAAACATCACAGGACAGCTGGATTACTTCAACCATTACCCATCCCAGAATGGAAGTGGCAACACATCACGATGGATTTTGTGACTGCTCATCCTTGCAGTACAAAGGGTAACGATGCGGTATGGGTCATTGTGGATCGACTCACAAAGTCGGCTCACTTCATCCCATTCCGAGTTGGCCAATCAACTGAGACATTAACAAAGAAGTACATCAAGGTAATAATCTATTTAAGATTTAAACGCTTTAAATATGTACAATTCCTGATACCCATGAACTCATACAGGAAATTATGAGACTTCATGGAGTACCGGTCTGCATTGTCTCCGATCGTGACACCAGGTTTCGATCGCAATTTTGGCAGAATCTACAAGCAAGCTTGGGAACAATTCTGAACTTCAGCACGGCTTATCATCCACAAACAGATGGTCAGTCTGAGCGAACTATTCAGATCTTGGAGGATATGCTCAGAGCATGTATGTTAGACTTCAAAGGATCGTGGGAAGATCACCTACATCTTATGGAATTTTCGTACAACAACAGCTACCAAGCAAGCATAGGTATGGCACCTTTTGCAGCACTGTATGGAAGGAAGTGTCGATCGCCATTAAGTTGGGACGACATCAGAGATAGGGAACTTCTTAGACCTGAGATGATAGTAGTGACTGTTGATATGGTTCGTATTATCAGAGAAAGAATGCGTATAGCCCAAGATCGACAGAAACATTGGGCTGATGCAAAGTGACGTCACTTGGAGTTCCAGCCAGGAGATCACGTGTTCTTAAAGATATCTCCGAACCGCGGAGTGATCCAATTTGGAAGACGCGGTAAGCTAAGTCCGAGATACATTGGACCGTTCGACATACTCGAACGAGTCGATGAAGTGGCATACCGCTTAACACTTCCACCTTCATTGGAAGGAGTGCATAATGTGTTCCACATATCCCAACTCAGAAGGTATGTGAGTGACCCCAGCAATGTACTTAATCATTCTGAGCTCACTATACAGCCTGACTTATATTGTGAACAACAACCTGTTGAGATCCTGAATAGAAAAGTGAAGTCACTTCGGATCAAGTCAACTTAGTTCGAGTGATGTGGAGAAAAGACACTTCAGGAGAATCAACTTGGGAAAGGGAAGATGAAATGCGTGCAAGATATCCTCACCTCTTTGTAAACTAGTCCTCAAATAAAAGTTGTAAATTTCGAGGATGAAATTTTTGTAAGGAGGGTAGACTGTAACAACTCCAATTCTAGTGTACAAAAAAATTGTTAAAAAGTTAATGTATACTTGGAGTAATTGCATTTCTGAGAGTACCATAAATATTTGTTTTGCTTATTAATAGCAAGAGGGAGCTTGTAGCTCATTGGTAATACCTTGCACTGCTGAACCAACCCACCAGAGTTCAAATCCCATACCTCACATTATTTTTTATATTGTTTTATTTTGAATTTTTAGAATACCAAGGGTTTACACGTGCATAACTCGTAAAAACCCCACTACACTAAATAAACTAACCGTGCCAGGGGAATAATGAACCGTCGAGGAACGCCGACCACGTTTGACTCGGCCGGAATCGGCCGACTCGGGCCGCCGCCGCCGGCCGGACTCGGCCGGACCGCCGAGTCACCAACAAGAAAGTTGGGCCTCTTCACCTCCCCTGTACACCTGCACACTTTAATTCTGTAGATCGGTTTCAGAGCCTCTTTAAATCACATTAAACTCTATTTTAATACATTTTATTACATTTAAATACATTATTTTCAATTAAACCTTTCATCTACCCTAAACTCCAGACTTACCGTGTGCATTTGAAGTCAGCGAAAGGGGCGAAAGCTTCGGCGATTTTCCGACGACAACCCTAGGAGCTTCCGGCGATGAAACGACGCATCGGAACTTACGTTCACTTCATCTTCCTCATCCCTAACATCTAATCCAGTAAGTCCCACCTCCCTCTCTCCTTTGCTACTTTAAAAACATCTTTTAATAAAACCCGACGGAATCGGAGTCAAACCGATTTCCGATTCGGTTTCTTTCTAAAAATCCCACTTTTCTTAAACACAACCCTATTAAACCATTACATGTTGACTATTAATCATTAACAAATATATTGAACAAGTTTTTTGACAATCTATATCATTTTGTAATTTTTATTGCTCTTTTTCAGTAAAATACCATGTAGTTTCATTTTGACATTAAATCATCACAAACTTGCTATATCTTTAAGTAGATCACGAGATAATGACCTACCTCCTCACAACACTCATATGCAACATAGCACAAACTTTTGGGAACCTAGAATACGGGAAAACGAAACATTTCAAATAAATACCATGAATTAATAAAACCATTTTCTAAAAGATCAAGTATTTTAAAAGGTTTACACGTACAATGGTATCAGAGCCATACTAGAAATTTAGACGGATTTTGTTAAGATTACGAAACCGAAATACTCCGAAACTTGAAACGTGAAAATCTTGTTTCTGTCGATTTTAAAAGGTTGTCAAAAAATTTTTTAAACAAGTACAGAGTGCTATATATGATATAATATGAACACTGTAAAAATTTCAGGGGGTTTCATGCAAAAATGGCCGGTCACCATACCCTACATCTCGGCCAAATCCGAGCCCCTCCCCTTGAAAATTTTTATGTGTTCCAGTGACTTGGTTTTGATGTTTCAGGTGTTGTTTGTTTTTGCTAATTTTGCATGTGATGTAATCTTACACTATAAACAATTCGGAGTGTTTCTTCTTCGTAGTTTTAACATTGTTTCGAGTTATTCACATATTGTCTAGGCGAAGTTAAAAAGTTTGATCGAATGTCAAAAACTCATTTTTCCAAGTTTAACGTATTCGGAAAAACATACAAGTAATCCTATGAACCCTCTAAAAGAATGAAACCCTAACTCGACTTTTTTGGATTGTGGAACCGCGATCAAACCCTAGGGTTTGTCATAGTTCCGTGGCGACATGAGTGAGGCTTGGGTTTGCCCTTCTACGGCTGATGCATAGGTACTGTGGCATATTCTGGGTATTACTAAAACTGTGCGCAAGTGTTGAGCTGTCGGGAAATTGTGGGACTTTGATGAATCGATCGAAAAGTTTAACGTCGTCCGGTTATCATGTGATAGGATACAATATTTGGAATCCACATGTAGTTATGAGATAACTAATTTGAATATTATAAATCTAGCAATTTAGTCTCAATTGATCGGTTGCCACGGGATTTTGATGCGGTCAAAAGTCCGTCGCAATCACGTAGTGTACGCGGATCGCCAGGTAACATTATTAGATAGCCACACCCCATAGCCCCGACCAAGTGACTGTAAGAGAACTCCGTGCCAAAAGCATCCATTCAGGTGCTCAAGGCAGCGGTGTTCCGCCTTAGTGCACTTCGTCGACAGCATCGGGGGGTGCGGCCATCTACTAAAGTTTCCGACGAGCATTCGATCAGAATGTCGAGAATCTTGTTGAATTGCCCAACTTGGTATTGAAAAGTATTTTCGAGATTGAGATTAAAATGCGGGGTTTATAATTGTTAGGCATGCGATGTCTAAGGAATTCATATGGTTAAGCATGAAATCCAAAGTATGTGATACGTTCGGTTTATGATGTCTAAGGTGGTTGCGGATTCCAACTGTTGTAGTTTTTCACTTTCTTTTCTGCGACCGTAAGTGTAATATGTGGTGTATCGCCGGTTTCGGTGTTATATGTCAACGACAATTGAGATACGCATATTTACTTACGTTGATGACATGTGATGTTATGTGTTGCTGTTTTATATTATATTGGATCGTCGCGTTTGAATAGCTGGGGGTTTTATGTGAGATGAGAGTTTTTCATTTTCATTCATATAAAATTCATTGTATGTAATATTCTTTTATTGAGGCACTTCCGGGTTGAGGATGATGTCACCATTGTATATTATTTACTTTTCCGCATTAGGATAGACCTAAGGCGGGGAGCACAAGTAACCGGGTTCTAGGGTCCAGTGGGAGACCATCTCGAAGAGTCGAGACCAAGTCTCCTAACTCTAGAATTGGTAGGGTTGCTTGCCGCTCTCGTAGGGGTCTAGAGGTATGGGATTGGCTATTCATCACGACTGTAGAATCCGTGTTTTATACAGGCTTAATCTAAAACATGAAAATCCTAGTGTATCCAATATTTCATAAGTTTTATTCTACTGCGATATTCTGTGATGTGATCATTGATTATATTCTGAGACGAATGCTTATATTATATATATATGATATATATTATATATTGTTGCTTTCGTTTCATATGTGTTGCTTGGGAAGCATAATAAATGGGACTTCATTAATGAGATTAATGAAATAAAAGAAACCTGAAGATATTGTAGAAACTTGTCTCGAAAACTGGTAGCTCTAGTTCTTGCTTTAAATAGCGGTATTCCTTGTAGAATATCCAGCACCTTATTGGATAAGGAAAGAGCCGAGATCCTTTCACCGGGAGTGACCTCTTTAGCGAAACTAGCAGATGCTACAAACTCGGTTTGTCTTTTGATTGCTTTTATAGTTTTTGCTTTGCATAGTGGTATTTGTGAAATATCCTGCACCTTATTCGATAAGGAAAGAGCCGAGATCCCTTCACCGGGAGTGACCTCTTTAGAAAAACTAGTAAAAACCTCACTACACTAAATAAACTAACCGTGCCAGGGGAATAATGAACCGTCGAGGAACGCCGACCACGTTTGACTCGGCCGGAATCGGCCGACTCGGGCCGCCGCCGCCGGCCGGACTCGGCCGGACCGCCGAGTCACCAACAAGAAAGTTGGGCCTCTTCACCTCCCCTGTACACCTGCACACTTTAATTCTGTAGATCGGTTTCAGAGCCTCTTTAAATCACATTAAACTCTATTTTAATACATTTTATTACATTTAAATACATTATTTTCAATTAAACCTTTCATCTACCCTAAACTCCAGACTTACCGTGTGCATTTGAAGTCAGCGAAAGGGGCGAAAGCTTCGGCGATTTTCCGACGACAACCCTAGGAGCTTCCGGCGATGAAACGACGCATCGGAACTTACGTTCACTTCATCTTCCTCATCCCTAACATCTAATCCAGTAAGTCCCACCTCCCTCTCTCCTTTGCTACTTTAAAAACATCTTTTAATAAAACCCGACGGAATCGGAGTCAAACCGATTTCCGATTCGGTTTCTTTCTAAAAATCCCACTTTTCTTAAACACAACCCTATTAAACCATTACATGTTGACTATTAATCATTAACAAATATATTGAACAAGTTTTTTGACAATCTATATCATTTTGTAATTTTTATTGCTCTTTTTCAGTAAAATACCATGTAGTTTCATTTTGACATTAAATCATCACAAACTTGCTATATCTTTAAGTAGATCACGAGATAATGACCTACCTCCTCACAACACTCATATGCAACATAGCACAAACTTTTGGGAACCTAGAATACGGGAAAACGAAACATTTCAAATAAATACCATGAATTAATAAAACCATTTTCTAAAAGATCAAGTATTTTAAAAGGTTTACACGTACAATGGTATCAGAGCCATACTAGAAATTTAGACGGATTTTGTTAAGATTACGAAACCGAAATACTCCGAAACTTGAAACGTGAAAATCTTGTTTCTGTCGATTTTAAAAGGTTGTCAAAAAATTTTTTAAACAAGTACAGAGTGCTATATATGATATAATATGAACACTGTAAAAATTTCAGGGGGTTTCATGCAAAAATGGCCGGTCACCATACCCTACATCTCGGCCAAATCCGAGCCCCTCCCCTTGAAAATTTTTATGTGTTCCAGTGACTTGGTTTTGATGTTTCAGGTGTTGTTTGTTTTTGCTAATTTTGCATGTGATGTAATCTTACACTATAAACAATTCGGAGTGTTTCTTCTTCGTAGTTTTAACATTGTTTCGAGTTATTCACATATTGTCTAGGCGAAGTTAAAAAGTTTGATCGAATGTCAAAAACTCATTTTTCCAAGTTTAACGTATTCGGAAAAACATACAAGTAATCCTATGAACCCTCTAAAAGAATGAAACCCTAACTCGACTTTTTTGGATTGTGGAACCGCGATCAAACCCTAGGGTTTGTCATAGTTCCGTGGCGACATGAGTGAGGCTTGGGTTTGCCCTTCTACGGCTGATGCATAGGTACTGTGGCATATTCTGGGTATTACTAAAACTGTGCGCAAGTGTTGAGCTGTCGGGAAATTGTGGGACTTTGATGAATCGATCGAAAAGTTTAACGTCGTCCGGTTATCATGTGATAGGATACAATATTTGGAATCCACATGTAGTTATGAGATAACTAATTTGAATATTATAAATCTAGCAATTTAGTCTCAATTGATCGGTTGCCACGGGATTTTGATGCGGTCAAAAGTCCGTCGCAATCACGTAGTGTACGCGGATCGCCAGGTAACATTATTAGATAGCCACACCCCATAGCCCCGACCAAGTGACTGTAAGAGAACTCCGTGCCAAAAGCATCCATTCGGGTGCTCAAGGCAGCGGTGTTCCGCCTTAGTGCACTTCGTCGACAGCATCGGGGGGTGCGGCCATCTACTAAAGTTTCCGACGAGCATTCGATCAGAATGTCGAGAATCTTGTTGAATTGCCCAACTTGGTATTGAAAAGTATTTTCGAGATTGAGATTAAAATGCGGGGTTTATAATTGTTAGGCATGCGATGTCTAAGGAATTCATATGGTTAAGCATGAAATCCAAAGTATGTGATACGTTCGGTTTATGATGTCTAAGGTGGTTGCGGATTCCAACTGTTGTAGTTTTTCACTTTCTTTTCTGCGACCGTAAGTGTAATATGTGGTGTATCGCCGGTTTCGGTGTTATATGTCAACGACAATTGAGATACGCATATTTACTTACGTTGATGACATGTGATGTTATGTGTTGCTGTTTTATATTATATTGGATCGTCGCGTTTGAATAGCTGGGGGTTTTATGTGAGATGAGAGTTTTTCATTTTCATTCATATAAAATTCATTGTATGTAATATTCTTTTATTGAGGCACTTCCGGGTTGAGGATGATGTCACCATTGTATATTATTTACTTTTCCGCATTAGGATAGACCTAAGGCGGGGAGCACAAGTAACCGGGTTCTAGGGTCCAGTGGGAGACCATCTCGAAGAGTCGAGACCAAGTCTCCTAACTCTAGAATTGGTAGGGTTGCTTGCCGCTCTCGTAGGGGTCTAGAGGTATGGGATTGGCTATTCATCACGACTGTAGAATCCGTGTTTTATACAGGCTTAATCTAAAACATGAAAATCCTAGTGTATCCAATATTTCATAAGTTTTATTCTACTGCGATATTCTGTGATGTGATCATTGATTATATTCTGAGACGAATGCTTATATTATATATATATGATATATATTATATATTGTTGCTTTCGTTTCATATGTGTTGCTTGGGAAGCATAATAAATGGGACTTCATTAATGAGATTAATGAAATAAAAGAAACCTGAAGATATTGTAGAAACTTGTCTCGAAAACTGGTAGCTCTAGTTCTTGCTTTAAATAGCGGTATTCCTTGTAGAATATCCAGCACCTTATTGGATAAGGAAAGAGCCGAGATCCTTTCACCGGGAGTGACCTCTTTAGCGAAACTAGCAGATGCTACAAACTCGGTTTGTCTTTTGATTGCTTTTATAGTTTTTGCTTTCCATAGTGGTATTTGTGAAATATCCTGCACCTTATTCGATAAGGAAAGAGCCGAGATCCCTTCACCGGGAGTGACCTCTTTAGAAAAACTAGTAAAAACCTCAAAAACACTCCATTTTAAAATCACTCGATTCTACAACGATATCAAGTTCATTACGCAAAAGGTTTTCTTAAAAACCTGTCATAGCCCTCCGTCATTTTAGGAAGTCGAGTACTTAGTATTCGTGCTGCGTATGTCGACCATAGCCGAGGCGTAGTGTACGGTAGCTAAGTGATGTCTTCCTACATAGCATGTGATGCGATTAGTTAAGACGGTCACATGATTATGTCGACCATAGCCGAGGGTCATGTAGGTAGGTCTAATTAATCACGAAATGACGGGTAGAACTTGACTAGTGCTTATGATATGTTGACCATAACCAACGTTATAGGTGCTAGGGGTAAAAACCGTTATCGGGAATTTCAAGTGTTGAAATTTGCAATGAGATTGCATACTTTCTATGAGATAGTTGGATCTCGATACCCACTGCGAGTAAGAGTTACTCCTGCGAAAGTTCTACACATTACAATTAGCCGATCAAGTAGGTGTCTAGAAAGGTGTTAACGGGGTTACGCCCCTGGGAAAATGCGGTTTATTATAATTAGGTCCGTGCGAAAGCATGGGGAACCTCCCTCAAAGTACCGGCACTGGCCTGGCTGAAAGATTGACGAACTTGTAGGGTGTAATTAATCCCGGCTAGTCTTACCTTTTAGGGTTTGAAGGAAGATTTGACTAAAACAGTGGGAGCCATCCTGATTAGATATATTAATAACCAATCTAATCTTGCAATAGCATACACCGAGTGTTTTCTTCTCTCTCTCTCCAGGTAGCGACCATGTTACGCCTTAATCAAGATAATAATATAGATGTATTGACCAAACCCGCTTGTTATACTGAGCTGGGGAACGTTGGTCCCGCTCCAACTTATAATTGTTATAAGACCGAGCAGGAAATTAGGGATTACCAGAATTCCCGTGCCGCCCAAACGAAGAAAATGCATGCTGATGCATCTTCTTCGGGTGTGTTCATTATACAGAACTGTTTCTCAGTATCCTTTACATCCTGGGTATGAGATACCGGATCATGATCCCATATATGTAATATGTTACATGGGCTACAGATAAGTAGAGAACTGAGAACGGGTGATAAGTTTCAAGAGTTGGAAACGGTGCAATTGTTGCAAGCCAAGCAGTTGGCAATTATCACCCTGTATTACCAAATACATTGATTCTGAACGAATGTTATTAGATACCGAACCTGATATACAACATCATATCAGTCTCTTTATTTAGTAAAGAAGGATATAATTTTGTATTGTTGGATAATGTTTTGAACATTTCCTATATCAAGAGTTGATCGGTTCAGGCACGTTATCTAAAAGCATATACGTTCTAAATCAAACCGCAGTTCTTAACGTACAGAACACACACAAGAGGAAAAGTTCAGAAATGAACGAATCCTTCTTGAGGCATTATAGACTAGGTCATATCAATGCGACCCGACTAGCTGAAGTTATATTTAGATGCATGTTTAAATTAGTTTGAATTTACATCTTATGAAACTTGCCAGTCATGTCACAAAGATAAGATGACTGATAAGATGACCATTAGCTCCGTTTATTGGAAACAGAGAAAGAGTTAGTGATCTCTTGGGATTAATACATGATGATGTATGCAGCTCCCCTGTCTATACATGCCAGGATTGGTTCTTTATACTTCATTACATTCACTGATCATCTTTCAAGATTTGCACATATGTTCCTGTTGAAACACAAGTCTGAAGCTTTTGAGAAATTCAAAGAATATAAGTTAAAAGTAGAGAACCAAAAACATGTATAAGTATTATGTCCCTTGATGTGATCAGGGAGGAGAATACTTGAGCATGGAATTCCTGGACTATTCTAAAGGAGAATGTGATTCTCTCTCAGCATTACTCCTCCGTATACACCACAGCACGTCGGTAGCAATTGCACCCTATGTGATATGGTATGCTCTATGATAAGTACAACTGAGTTGCCTATTTCCTCTAGAGAGTTATGCACTTGAGAAGCTGCATACCTATTGAATTGGGTTCCAACCAAATCAGCTGCCTACCACTCCATTTGTGATATGGTATGGGAAGAGCCCATCTCTTAAGGAAGTTAAGATTTGGGTTGTCCGGCCTATGTCAGCAAAATCCGGACAAGCTCGAGGTAAGGTCATTTCTATGTTAGTTTGTTGGTTATCCCAAGTATTCGCAAGGGAATAACTTCTACCGCTCCGAGAAACAAAATGTGTTTTATTTCTCGGCATGACCACCTTTTTAGAAAAGGAATTTACTTTGGAAACAAATTAGTGGTCGTGAGGTAGAACTGGAAGGAGTTCCAGCTATACAGACTACAGCTGATGATTTGGTAGAACCGGAGGATTCAATAGTTCCCGACGAACCTCAGTCTCTCCGCCGATCTAGTAGGGTTCCTCACCCACCTGAGAGATACTTCCGTTTTCTCTATGACAGTGGGAGCGAGGATGGCATCATAAAATGATGACCCAACTAGTTTCGAGCAAGGCCATCAGGAGTGGGAACTCTGTGAGAATGGCCGGATGCTAAGCGATCTGAGATGGAATCCATATATACCAACAAAGTATGGACTTTGGTTGCTATATCTGAAGGGTTAAAATCCCCATCAGGAGTAAGTATATCTTGAGAATATTACTTGGTGTACATGGAAAAGTTGAGACTTTCAAAGCTAAGGCTTGTTTCAAAAAGGTTTTCGTCATCGACCAGATTTGGATAATGATGAAACCTTTTCTAGTCCCTATGCTTAAGTCCATCCGGATCCTACTTGCCATTGCTACATACTATGACTACAATATCTGGCGGTTGGGTGTCATGACTACTTTTCTAAATAATGATTTAGAAGAGAGCGTCTATAAGTACACAGCCAGAGGGCTTCGTAGACAGTGGGAGCAGTGGAAACGTGTACAAGTTTCTTTATGTGATAAAGCATGTATCGCGGAGTTGGAACATCTGTTTTGATGTGGTAGTCAAAGCGTTTGACTTCATCAAAATGGTAGATGAACCTTGTATATACAAAAAGGTAGTAGGGAGTATGGTGATCATCCACGTATTGTACGTAGATGACATACTCTTGATAGGGAAGATGTTCCCTATGCTACACTCGGTCAATCTCCTCTTATCATAAGGATTCTCCATATAGGATCAAGGTGATACCTCCTAAATCCTGGGTTTTGGATCTATGTGATAGATCTAAGTGGATGTTAGGAGTCTCACTAGGTGTAGTGAGATGGTATCAATCGATCCTGGGGAGAATCACTGGATAGCTTCCAGGGTGATAAGGTCGACTGAATGTCAGTCACAGGCATTGTTTTTACCTTCAGTAGAGGGATGGTATGTTGGAAGAGTTCCAAGCTAGATACCATGGCAAACTAGACAATAAAGGCTGGATACATCACTACCAAGGATGCTACCAAAGAAATAGTCTGGATGTACTCTAGTTGAGATGAACTTCGTTCCTACCATTATATGACAATGGAGTTGTGGCTTAGGCCTAGGAACACCCGTCCCATCAGAGATCCAGACATATTCTGAGGCAAGTATCACCTAATCAGGGAGATGGTTAATCTCCAGAGGATCGAGATTAGGAGAGTAGACACAGAGGTTAACACTGCGGATCCACTCACCAAGGCCAGCTTCCCCAAATATTATTTGAAAGATTTTGGATGGTTGAGTATGAGATACTACAACCACTGCTATTTTGTTGAGTATTGGATACTACAACACATGGCCTTAGTGCAAGTGGGAGATTGTTAGTTATATATATGCCCTATAGGCCATTACTGTACATATGATGTATATTGTAGTGGATGCTTGGACATATATAGGGAGAACTTTCTTGCTCGACATGATAGTATGCTATCTGGTTGCTCTTTATCTTAACATGTGGACTTGTATTTGTTTACTGTCTTGCTCTCACATGTTGATAAAGCCCTTAGGATATGTACTTGACTACTAGGACTATGATGCAGATCATACTAGTGGGGCCAGTGTAGTCAACGAGTACATCCTATAACTGTTCCTAGTCGAGGGAGTATCGAGACAGGGCATCGATACTCCAGAGTAGACTAGCGTATACGCATCTTGACCCATATGATGGGCGATGGATGATCCCATATCTATCGGTGTTTGACATCAAAGATGGTGTACGGGTGCTCAGTGAAGACTGGGTACATTGAACGGACTCGCCGAGAACTCCTAGATGGTATTATACCTATCGTCGGATAGCAGTTCTCTGGTGACACTGGTACATGTTAGTCTGTGGACCCGAGATCGTCATAGAGTCTTGTGTGATTCCCATTGTGCTTTGATTTCCACCTTACCACGTTCAAGAGAACGTACAAAACGGTGGCTTTTGGGTACAGTCCTGAGTCACATGGAGGCAATGAGCGATAGGAGGGGTTTCGTCTCTCCCGGTATAGGGAGTTGATGTTGCTATGCTCGATTGACCATAACAGGAAATCCCTGGCCAGGGTTGCTGAGATCTACTGGTAAGTGTTATCAGTAGTTTCTCGAACCGTTATGGACCTTACATCGGCATGACTTATCAGGCTATTGGGGTCTGACGTTATACCACCCCCAGGCTGTGATATGTAACATATCAGACGAAGAGACCGGACTGTACGGTAGTGTTACTGATTGGATTCGCAGAAGTACGAGCAGGCTTGCTTGTTGATCTTCTGATCGCTTAATACCCGGGTGGCCATTACGTTTGGCAGACCGCTTGCGGCTTGTAGGTGTTTGATATGATCATCACCAACTGCCGGCGTATTGACGAGTCTTTAGAGTCTTACACAGAGGTTTCCTGGCTCAAGAGAAACGGAGTAGGAGCGCATATGTGATATGTGGAGAACCGAGATTAATACGATATGAGATACCGTATTTTATTCTCGCGATATGAGATATCGGTCGGTTATATATGATATAGCCGGGTAATCGGATCAAATGTTGATTCGATAAGATGACTCATATAATATTAGTCGGTTGTATATAATATAGCTGGATTATTAAATCAAGAGTTGATTTGATAATTTAATATATAATTATATATTTGATATATTACATTACATTAACTAGTATTAGCTCACTTAAGATTTCTTTTCTCACTTTTGATATACTTTACATATATGTGATATATGTATTGTTTTCTTTTTGACACAAAATATATATGTGATATATATAAGTGTGTCATGCTAGGTTACACATGCAACATGTATGTATGAGACTTACTAGAGTTAAGTTAGGGTTTTTATTTATTTTAAGCTAATTCAAAAGAGTGTGAATTTGTCATGGTTGAGCTTGGACAAAGCTTATGGATAACCTTTGACAAAGTCAACTCTTTTGTCTAGTTTAGGATATTTATTTAACCCAACCCTTAACCTTAGTGTATGGTTTATTCTCTACAATGGTTAGGCATGATATTTTGTGACCATGATTGCATTTGTAACCTCATGAGTTCATCTCTTTCATTCATCACTTGCTTCATATTTTTCTTCCTCTCAAGCTTTATAGCTTCAATGGAAAGTGATGATTTCTTGTGAGAAAATGATTTCTAAAGTGAGCAAAATTCCTACTTCATCATCCTATACTACTTGCCATTTAGTATAGGGTGTTTGCTTCACTAATTCCATGATTAGTGAAGAGATATATTGGGTTAGTGTCTCCTCGATGTTGATCATCTTCGGCCTCAAAGTCTTCAAAGAAAGCATGTTCGTTTCTTCAAGAGAGCCTCTCTAGAGTTCAGAGTTCACGATCGCAGTGAAGAGGACTACTACATGGAGCTATTGATGTGAAGGTCCAGTCTACAAAGGTTGTATTCCTTACTCACTTCTAATGCAAAGTTGTTTGCATTACTTTCCGTACGATTTCTAGTAAACGATTCTATGTTTAGAGTTAGCTAGAACGACAAATTTTTGAATTTGGCAAGAACGATGCCTCCCGAAACCTTGCTGCCGTGCTAGGTAACCCTGCAGAACATAACGACTACCCAGGTATTGAGCGAATTGAAGATCAACAAGCAAGCTTGTCCAAACTCCTATGAAGCCTATAAGTAACACTTACCGTACAGTCCGGTCTCTTCGTCTGATGTGTCGCATATCGAGTTTAGTGGTGGAATCATCAGACCCCAGTAACTTGATAATTCATGCTGATGTATGGTTCATAACGGTTCGAGAAACTACTGATAACTCTTACCAGTAAATCTCATCAGCCCTGACCAGGGACTTACTGTTATAACCAATCGAGCATAGCACAACATCAACTCCCTATACCGGGAAAGACGAAACCCTCCTATCGCTCATTGCCTCCATGTGATTCGGGACTGTACCCAAAATCCACCTGTTTGCACGACTACTTTTAGCCGTGGTAGGGAGGAAATCAAAGCACAGTGAGAACCACACAAGACACTATGACGATCTTAGGTTTACAGACTAACCTATACCAGTGTCACCAGTGAACTGCTATCTGACAATAGCTATGTTACCATCCAGGAGTCCTCAGCGAGTCCTGTTCGGTATACTCATTCTCTAATTAGCACCTGTGTACAATCTTTGATGTCAAACACCAATGGTTATGGGATCAACTATTGCCCCATACAGGGTCAAGAAACGTACACACTAGTCTACTCTGGAATATCAATGCCCCGTCTCGATATCCTCTCGACTAGGAACAATTAAAGAATGTGCTTGTAGACTACACAAGTCCCAGTAGTATGATCCGCATCATAGTCCTGGTAGTCAAGCAAACATCATAAAGGCTTTATCAACATGTACCAGAGAGATGGTATAATAATACAAGTGTACATGTTAAGATAAAGAGCAACGAGATAGCATACTATCATGTCGAGCAAGAAAGTCATCTATATATATATCCAAGCATCATTATATCATACAATAATGGCCTCTAAGGCATACATATTCCTAACAATCTCCCACTTGCACTGAGGCTAGTTGTTGTAGTATCTCATACCCAACATCCCAAAAAGTCTCTCAAACTGCGTCTGGGGAAGGGCCTTCGTGAGTGGATCCACTACGTTGTCCTTCGTGTCAACTCTCCAGATCTCGATCTCCCGTCGATCTACTATCTCCTGGATCAGGTGATACCGCCTAAGAATATGTCTGGATCGCTGATAGGACCGAGGTCCTTGGCCAAAGCCACAGCTCCATTGTTATCATAATACATAGGTATTGGATGCTGGATGCTCAATGGATGGAACCACACCAAGTTCAGCTATAAACTTCATCATCCAGACAGCCTCTTTGGCAGCATCGTTGGCAACGATGTATTCAGCCTCCATCATCAAGTCTGCTACGGTATCTTGCTTGGAACTCTTCCAACATACCGTCCCTCCATTGAGGGTGAAGAAAAAATCCAAGACCGACTTATTGTCGTCCTTATCATTCTGGAAGCTCGAATCGGTAAAGGACTCAATCTGGAGTTCTCCGTTACCATACACCAAGAACATTTCTTTAGTCCTTCTCAAGTACTTAAGAATGTTCTTCACAACTGTGCAGTGCTTTTTTCCAAGGATCTAATTGATACCTACTCACTACACTTAGTAAGTAAGCTACATTTGGTCTGCTACATAATATCGTATACATTATAGACCCGACTGCCGAAGATAGGGTATCACTTGCATGTGAGCCCTCTTCAAATCAGTCTTGGGAGACATCTCTTTGGAGAGAGTGATTCCTGAGCAAGCGGGTAATTACCACGTTTAGAATCTTCCATACTAAATCTTTTTAGTATGGTGTCTATGTACCTGGATTGGGACAATCCCAACATCCGTTTGGATTTATCTCTATAGATCTTTATCCCCAGGATATAGGAGGCATCACCTAGATCTTTCATGGAGAACTTTTGTGATAAGAAGAGTTTGACCAAGTGTAGCATAGGAACATCGTTTTCTATCAAGAATATGTCACCCACGTACAATACGAGAAAGATAACCTTACTCTCTACAACCTTCTTGTATATAAAAGGTTCATCTACATTTTTGATGAAGTCAAACTCTTTGATAGCTTCATCAAAACAGATGTTCCAGCTCCGCGATGTCTGCTTTAATCCGTAAATTGATTTAAGGAGCTTGCACGCCCTTCCGCTGCTCCCACTGTCTACGAAGCCTTCTGGCTGTGTCATGTACACGCTCTCTTCTAAATCACCATTTTGAAAAGCGTTCTTGACATCCATCTGCCAGATTTCGTAGTCATGGTATGCAGCAATGGCAGATAGGATCCTGATGGACTTAAGCATGGTAACAGGAGAAAAGTTTTCATCATAGTCAACACCTGGTCGTTGACGAAAACCTTTTACTACAAGTCTAGCTTTGAAAGTCTCAACTTTTCCATCTACACCAAGTTTCTTCTTAAAGATCCACTTGCTCCCGATGGGTTTTACCCCTTCAGGAGCAACTTCCAAAGTCCATACTTTGTTGGTGTACATGGATTCCATCTCAGATCGCATAGCATCCAGCCATTTCACAGAGTCTCCACTTGTGATGGCCTACTCGAAACTAGTTGGGTCATCATCATCCATGATGCAATCCTCGCTCCCACCGTCTATGAGAAAACCGTAGTATCTCTCAGGTGGATGAGGAGCCCTACTAGATCTGCGGAGTGGCTGAGGTTCGTCAGAGACTATTGGATCCTCCGATTCTATCAAATCATCAGTTGTAGTTTGTCTAGCTGGAACTTCTTTCAGCTCTACCTCTTTACCACTAATTTCTTTCACAAGAAATTCCTTTTCTAAAAAAGTGGCATATTGAGAAACAAACACCTTTTGTTCCTCAGTGTGGTAGAAGATATATCCATGTGAATTTTTAGGATATCCCACAAACTTGCAAAGAACTAACCTTACCTCGAGCTTGTCCGGATTTTGCTTTTTGACATAGGCCGGACAACCCTATATCTTAACTTGTTTAAGATATGGTCCTTTTCCACTCCATATCTCATATGGTGTTTTAGGCACAGATTTTGATAGAACTTGATTCAATAGATATGCGGCTGTCATAAGTGCATAACTCCAAAAGGAAATAGGTAACTCAGCATTACTTATCATAGAATGCACCATATTTAATAGGGTGCGATTTCTCCGCTCCGATACTCCATTGTGCTGTGGTGTATATGGAGGAGTAAACTGAGAGAGAATCCTATTCTCTTTTAAATAGTCACGGAATTCCGTGCTTAAGTATTCTCCTTCTCGATCAGATCAAAGGATTTTAATTCTTTTACCCATTTGGTTCTCAACTTCATACTTATATTCTTTGAATTTCTCAAAAGATTCAGATTTGTGTTTCATCAGGAACACATGTCCGTATCTTGAGAGATCATCGGTGAATATAATGAAGTATGAGGAACCCTTCCTGGCATGTGTAGACATAGGACCGCATACATCACTATGTATCAGTCCCAAGAGTTCAGTAGCTCTTTCTCCGTGTCCAGTAAACGGAGTTTTGGTCATCTTCCCTTTGAGACATGACTGGCAAATTTCATAAAATGTAAATTCAAACTGATTTAAATATGTATCTTTATGTAACTTAGCTAGTCTTATCACATTGATATGACCAAGTCTACATTACCACAAGAAGACTTCATTCATTTATAAGCTTTTTCTCTTGTGTGTGTTCTGTATATTTAGAACCGTGGTTTGATTCAGAACGTATATACCGTTACATAACGTACCAAACCCAATCAACACTTGATTTAGGAAAATGTTCATAATATTATCCTCCAATATAAAGTTATATCCTTCTTTATGCAACAAAGAAACTGATATAATATTTCAAATCATATTTGGTACGTAATAACAGTAGTTCAGAATCATTGTATTACCATTTGGTAATACTGGGTGATATTCGCCAACTGATTTGGCTGCAACGATTGCTCCATTCCCTACTTTTAGAGACATCACCCTTTCCCAGTTCTCTACCTCTTCATAGCCCATGTGACAAATTACAAACATGGGATCCTGATCCGGTATCCAATACCTAGGACGTAGAGCAAACTGAGAAACAGTTCTCAGTAACGAACACACCCGAAGAAGATGCATCAGCATGCTCCTTGTTCGTTCGGGTGGCGTGGGAATCCAGATATTCCCCTATTCTTTACTCAGACTTATGACAGTCATAAGATAGAGCGGAACCAACGTACCCTAGTCCAGTATAATAAGTGGGTTCAGTCAATACATCCATATTATATCTTGATTAAGGCGTGTCATTGGTCGCTACCTGGAGAGAGAGAGAGAGAAGGAAATGGTTTAGCGTGCGCTCTTTGCAAGATTAGATTGGTTATTATCTTATTTAATCAGGCTGGCTCCCACTGTTTTTATCAAATTTTCCTTCAAACCATAAAAGGTAAGATTAGCCGGGATTAATTACACCCTACTAGTTCGCCAATCGGTCAGCCAGGTTGGTATTGGTACTCCGAGAGAGTCTCCCCATACTTTCACAGGGAACTAATTAAATAACCTCGTTTCCGCAAGGGCATAACTCCGTTAACACATTTCTTAGACACCTACTGGATCAGCTAATTGTAAAGTGGAAAACTCTCCCAGGAGTAACACTTACTCGCAGTAGGTATCAGGATCCAACTATCTCATAGAAGGTATGCAATCTCATTGCAAATTTCAACACTTGAAATACCCAATATCTGTTTTTACCTCTAGCAACTTATGACCTTAACAAGGTCAACAAATCATAAGCACTAACCGAGTTCAACCCATCATTTCATGATTGAATTAAACCCACCCGTACGACCCTTAATAAGGTCAACAAAGCTGTACTACTACCCTAATCCAATCGCATCATATGCGGCAGATAAGCACTAATCAGCTACTATATACTACGTGATGGAGGCTGTGATCTCCTTCAGATGTTATCTTCCGTTGATCTGTAGCGAGCGTTGATGGATGGCTGAGATTGGATTTGAGGGTAGCCTCTCAATGCGTGTGGATCTTAATAGGCTTGATTTGAGAATGAATCCGAGCTACCTGCAAAGAAGTCCCGGGATGGTTGTACCACCGAGGACCCTCCGACGATCAAGTTAGTTGAAGTATTTGGGCAGAGTAACGGCCTGTTGGGGAAAAAATTGCCTTACTTGAGTCGTCTGAAGAGGGGTTTATATAGCGGCAGCATGCCCCGGGCCTTCGACCCTAGGATGGTCCCGACCTTCGGTGGCCTCCCAGACCACTCCTGTGCCCGCCATACAAACACCTATTGGCTCGCCTCCGAGCCCTCCCGCACGCTGAGTTCCCTCAGCCCTCCTAGCTCGCTTCCGAGCTATCGCTGAAACAAGCTCTCTCGGCCTCCCGCTCGTTCCCGAGCCTCCCGCTCGTTCCCGAGCCTCCCGCCGAGCTTAACTTCCTCGGTCTCATCGACCGACCCACAGCACAGATCACAGGCGTCTCCGCCATGGCTTCGCGAATCTCGCCAGACGCAAGATATCCGCCGCCCACGATTCCGCGTTCCACGTCATCACGTTCCTCTATTAACGAGCATATCTCGTCATTAATGGGGGATCCCGTCTTTCACGCAGGCGCAACGCCAGGGGCGTAACGGTCGGCGTGAATCTCGCACCCGCCAGCCCATGGCTTCCACTATATAAACCCCTCTTCAGATGACTCAGGTAAGGCAATTTTTACCCTAACAGGCCGTTACTCTGCCCAAATACTTCGACTAACTTGATCATCGGAGGGTCCTCGGTGCTACAACCATCCCGGGACTTCCTTGCAGGTAGCTCGGCTTCATTCTCAAATCAAGCCCATTGAGATCCAAACGCATTGAGAGACTACCCACAAATCCAATCTCAGCCATCCATCAACGCTCGCTACAGATCAACGGAAGATAACATCTGAATAAGATCACAGCCTCCATCAGTTGGCGCCGTCTATGGGAAAACCGAAATTCCGCTCAACGAAAGTTAATCTTCTGATCTCGAATATATAGCGAGTGATCTTCGCGACGATCCAAGCTCCAGCCGCCGTCCTCCCCACAACGGAGACACGGGTGGATCCCCTCCTCCCCCGAACGCTATTCACGCCCTATCTGCTCGGATAGATCGGCTCGCATCCGTCGTGGATGCGCTTGTCCATATCCAAACGGCGGGACAAGCTCCCCAAGTCGCCATTCCCCCAGCTCGGGAGCGACACATAGGAAGAGAAGATGCTGCCCGCGCCGGCACATCTAGGCACCGCCACGCTATCTCCAGCGGCCACAGATCTCCTATGGCGACCAACTTGATGACCCGGTGGGCACCTCACAGCTTGACGCCGAGATCCTATGAAAGAGCGCCCCACCCTGAGGCCCATCATGCTCCTGTCCCTCCTGAGGAGGTGTCGGTCAGCTCATCTGCTCTTAGGCATGGCCGGCGCCCTCTCCCTCGACAGGTTCGCGCGGACGGGACTCACCACGGCAGCTCGAAGACAATCTCGCCAGGGGACCTACGGAACCTTATAGAACGGAACCGCGGCACGGCGCAGGTCAGCAGCAGCAGGGCCCATAAATCCGAGTGTGCCGAATCCTCGGGATACCACGACCGACTCGATGCCCTCGAAAAGAAGATCGAGAGCATACATCGGGAGAGTCCTCCCTCAAGCGACGGGGCAAGATATGCCGCCGACTCGCTTACGAGGCCATTCACCGAGGAGCTTCTCGCTGTCCACGTCTCCTCTAGGAACAAGCCCCCAAAGGTCTTCCTCTTCGATGGAAAATCCGACCCAAAAGACCATTTGGATGCGTTCACAACAGGGATGAGTTAGGACAACTCTGACGCCGTGCAATGCCGTGCTTTCCCCACCACTCTCATCCGCTCTGGACGATATTGGTTCCGAGGACTCACGCCACACTCAATCTCTACCTTTGATGAACTGGTCACCCAGTTCCTCGGCCACTTCGTCGGGAACAGACGGCAGAAGCGGACCGTCGATCATCTCTTCACAATAAAGAGCAGGGACAAGAAATCCTTCAAAGGATACGTCACCCGCTTCTACAATGCCCTCCTCGAAGTCCCGGAGCACCGGGATGAGACGGTAATCACTTCACTTAGGTCGGGTCTTAGGCACAAGGAGTGGCTCCGCTCCTTTGCATTGGCGCACCCTAAGACCATGGCCAAGGTAAAAGCCTGGACTGAACGAGAGATCCAGCTAGAGTCCGAGGTAAATGTGAACCTATCCCGGACCGACCAGGCCGATCAGAAGAAGAGGAAAAAGGAAGATAAAAAGAAAATTGAGCGGCCGAAGCCCTACTCCCCAAAGTTCCAGGAGTACATCCCGCTCAACGTCTCTCAAACAGAGCTGTTAGAGGAGGAAAAGGGAGAGAGATTCTTCAAACTTCCCTCGGTCAGCCACAAGGCGGCCAAACGGAAACGAGGCCCCTATTTCGCTTTCCACAGGTCGCAAGGACACCCCACCGAGAACTGCAAACAGCTCCAAGACTACATCGAGGAGTTGATCCGCTCGGGGCACCTAGCAAGATACTTGTGGAATAAATGACAAGCTGACCGAGAACACGAGCACCACCCCCTCTCAGCGAGTTGACGATCGGCCAAATCATAGTCATATCAGTGGGGGTGAACCTGAGGCCGACGAGACACGGCGCTCCTTGCCGGTCGAAGAGAATAGCAGCCAACCCTGGAAGAGGGTAAAAGCAGCCGAGCTCATCATCTTTACCGATGACGACCTCCACGGGACATCCCTGCCTCACAACGACCCTCTGGTAATCACCGCACGGGTCCACCGTTATGAAGTGCAAATGATATTGGTCGACTCGGGAAGCTCGGCAGACATCCTCTTCTACGACTGCTTCCTGCGCATGGGACTTACTCCGTCAGACCTGAGGCCGACAGCCCACATCCTGTCGGGGTTCACGAACCTCTCCATCCTGGCAGAAGGGGTGGTCACCCTCCTGCTTAACATCGGGGAGACATGCCATACGTGTACCGTGCCTATAGAGTTCATCGTCGCCAGAATTCCATCGGCCTACAATATCCTCCTGGGACGGCCAACGCTAAATTCCCTCCGGGCCTAGATATCGACCTACCACCTGGCAATCAAGTTTCCCCTCGACCAACGCGGGATAGGTCGGGCCTACGGGAACCAGCAAACTACGAAGATTTGCTTCACAACGACGTCTATGCCAGAGGAGAGAAACGATGATCTTGAGAGCATGGATGATTTCAGGGGATCTTTGGATACTCAGGACGAGTATAAAGAGATCCAAGGAGCCCCGGTTGAGCCGCTAACAGAGGTCCCCCTCGTCGAAGGGGACAATGAACGAACCGTCCAAATCGGGTCGCTCTTAAAGGGAGCTCGGCGTGATGACCTGGTCCACTTCCTCAGAGGGAACTCAGACGTATTCGCCTGGGCGCCTGCCGACATGCCCGGGATAGACCCCAAAATAATATCACATAAGCACGGTGTCGACCCGGCGGTCCAACCCGTCAGGCAGAAGAAACGAAGCTTCACTCCGATCGAGCAAAAATCGATCGAAGACGAGGTTGACAGACTGCTCGCGGCCAACTTCATTCAAAACGTGGCTTACTCAGAGTGGTTGGCGAATGTAGTCATGGTTAAAAAGGCCAGCGGGAAGTAGCGCATGTGTGTGGACTTCACTAACCTTAACAAGGCCTGCCCCAAAGACAACTATCCCCTCCCTCGGATAGATCAGCTCATCAACAGTTCGGCAGGCCACAAACTACTCAGCTTCATGGATGCCTTCTCCGGCTACAACCAGATCCGTATGAATCCGGCAGACGAAGAGCTCACCGCATTCACAACGGACCGGGGGGTATACTCATATAAAGTGATGCCCTTCGGCCTCAAAAACGCCGGGCTACATACCAACGCTTGGTCAACATGATGTTTAAGCCTCAGATCGGCAGAAACATGGAGGTTTACGTCGACAACATGCTCGTCAAATTTACATCGTCGGATCAGCACGCCAAGGATCTGGGTGAGCCCTTCGACGTCCTCCACAAATAAAAGATGAAATTTAATCCCGCCAAGTGCGCATTCAGGGTCACCAGTGGAAAGTTCCTCGAGTTCATGGTCACCCACTGAGAAATCGAGGCTAACCTAGAGAAAATCAGCGCCATCTTCAACATGGCCGCGCCCAAGACTAACGTCAAAATCATGCGACTCATAGGGAGGTGATCGTTAGAGATTCTGCGTGTTCAAGTTTTAGCTAAATACCGCAATCAAGACGGTTTCGCTTGTAGCTAGCCGGTTGAGTACGGGTCGTCCGCAGGGAGATGGGAATCTTTTTCTATGTGCTTTAACGAGTTAAGTCCAGTTTTTTAGATTTTGTTGTGATTAGTTAAGCGGTAAAATGATATGTAAAGAGAGCTTGTTAGGGTTAGGATTAGGTTAGTTTGAGTTAGGAGTCTCCACATCTTTCGTTGCCCCTCGGTGTTACGGTAATCGGCAACAACGGGGATTAGCACGACCAGGAAGGAACTTGCGAGTATAAGCTAGGCTTTCCAACGCATAAGTTCTTCCTTTTGGTGCTTGTCCGTCCGTTCTTGGCTCTTAGCCATAACCTCCGGTTAATTCAACCACAACCGGTCTCACTACGGAATCACCGCTATCATGTAGGATAGGGTGCCGTAAGGAGCGGATTGTGGTTCAATTAACGGGAGTTGAATTAAGCTGTTGGGCAAGGAAAGAGTGAGAGAGATTTCCTTCTCTCAAACTTCCCTTATCCTACCCTAACAAGTATTAAACTACTCACACATCATGATACGGAAAAATAAAACAAAACAAAAGAGGAAGATAGAAAGAAAGAGATTAGAAGATAACGACCAGCTATTTGCGACCTCACCTTGGCGAGGATCGAGCGTAAGCATCATGGTCGTATTAAGGATAAAGAAAAAGAGAGAAGAAAGAAACAACAAGAAATAACAACAACTAGTTAACAAATTAAAATTACAACAATTATAGAGAAAGCAAGACAAGCATGATAATAAAATGATCTTCTTTATTCACCATTCTTCACTCACCAAGCTCATTACAAGTTTTAATGGAGAAGAGATGAGAAGAGAAAGAAGAAACACAACTAAACCTTACAAAAGAGAATACAAGATTATGGACCCCTTCCTTCACAAAGTTCTGGGCTATTTATAGGCTAAAGGATGAAAACCTAGGGCAACCATCAGAACACAAATACAAAGACCAAAATACCCCTGAAGTTTGAACTTCTACGGCGCCAGTACGGCCGCGGATCCGCGGCCTAGACCCCCTATTGGCCGCGGATCCGCCGCACTACAGTAGAGTTAGGGTGTGGGCTTCTTGGTACTTCCCTGGTCTTCTGTCCCCTCTTGTCTGGTACATGTATTTTCTGAAAATACTTCCACATTTCTTCCAGAATTTCTGTTGAGGGAAAGGTGGACTTTTGTCAAGATTTTCTTGAGCTCCGCGTAGATTTCTTGGAACTTGTATTGCCATTGAGCCTTGTGCATGAAGGTGACAATCGATTTGCCATTTTGTCTCCTAAACTGGTGTGTGGCAATAGACGGATAAAGAGCGGAGACCCGTGTTTTATCTGTGGTTGGCAGGAACCCGGATTTTGTCGTGTTTTCCATGAATTTCACCGTTTTAGAACCGAGAACCTGTATCCTGCAATTGACTAGCAAACACGGCTCAAGAGTATCTACCGATATGCAATGTGACAAAAATTGGGCGGTATGAAAATGCAAAAATCTGATATGAACAAATACCCCCAAACTTATCATTTGCTCGTCCCGAGCAAACCAACTTATTCACAAAAAATTTCCTAACCTCACTTTCGCAGGGAACGCGATTGCACTGAGCATGTGCAACAAGCCGTTAAACCTCTAGGTGTCCCTAGTAGGAGGAGTGTTGTCTCCTGAGGGTTTTCAGCGGATACTACCCACAAAATCCGGTCAAGTTGGTTTTGTAAAATAACTAAGATTCAAACCCTAAAGTTTTGTTTTAGAAAATAACAATTCTATAATCCTAAGTCTAGACCATCGAACCTTTATTTTTCACACCTCGCTTCTTGTTTAACTACAGATTTTATATGTCTTCACGTGCAGTGTAAATAGTGTCGTTAAGTTCCAGAAGAATCGATTAAAGTCATCATGTCGCACAATAAAGCCCAGATAACAATTTTAAAAGGATCACATAAGTTTTATAGAGAGTTAAGTATTTTTCAAGTTTCGTTTTCCAGTAAGGTTTCAACTTCAGAATTTCTATCTTGCTTAACAGGAAACTAAGTCGTATTTTTCACTCCACCTTTTTCTTGTTTTCATTTCATACACACCTCTGTGAACGTGCAATAGTCTTTATCATAGAGTAAAACCTTCATATCTCCGTTAAAATTTTTATAAAAGCCTGTCTTTTATCAAGATTATTCTCACACAAAGAACCGTTAGGAATTTTAACTCGGAGAGAACACTTGCTTGACTTTGTTTTAATCTGGACTTTCTAGGCTTCTTAGCGAGCTTTGGGCCAATGCACCCAAACCAGTTGATTTTAGGGCATTAGGTGTAGAAACACCCCAGCGGACTTAATTACTCAAGTTACCTAGGTCCAAAAACAAAAGACAGTTTGGCGTGAAAATCAGATGATTTAATACGAACGGAGACATAACCGGCAGTTCAATTATTTTTTTGGATAAAAGACGTGTTTAGTGGGTTCGGTGTGTAATCATTCCAATCAAGTTTCAGATGGGTTATTTTTCAGACTTAGTTCCAATTATGGCATCAATAATATTCCTTCATATTCGCTTTACTTCATAAACTATTCTTGACATTACTTATTTCAGAACAAACCTATTTGATCCTCAGAAAATCATTTATCTGTTTAAAAGTTTTTTAAATATAAAAGACTTGTCATCTAATTTCCAAAAACTCATGACACGTGTAGTGTGATGTAAAGACGTATATCAGCTTTAGTTAACTTCAAAGGAGAGTTATCTTTCAGGTTTTCAAAATCTAAACATAAGATTTAGTTATTCCTATTTTTTTTTAAAAAAACCGTCGAAATGTTGAATCAGAGTTCTTCCACAAGCTAACTTGACAGAAAAGTTTTTATATTTTTTAGAAAATTTTCAGATTTTTATGGATTTTATGGATTTTAATATGCAGATGCAAAATATACATATGAATGCGAAGGTAAGAAATGCGTACCGAGCGTACCCCCAAACTTAAACTGGACAGTGTCCTCACTGTTATTGCATGAAGAGATCATTTGAAGGGTCAAAATTGTCGGTTAGCGAAGCACATTTTTTTTTTGTATTTGTTTTTAAAGAAAAGAAAAAGAAAAAGAATATACACAAATATATACAAAATGGTTTGTACATACCCCTAAACTTATTTGGAACAGTGTCCACTGTTCTTGGCTGGATAACCGAAGTTTGGAGGTAGGCAGAGGAAGATCATTCAGGGTAAACCGGCTCCTGTAAGAAAAGGAGCTCCTCTGTTGGTTCGGCGCTAAGGTACGGTTTGCATCGGTGTCCGTTTACTTTGAAAAGTGAACCGTCCTTTGGATTTTCCAAATCCACAGCGCCCTGCGGATACACATTCCGCACAAAATACGGCCCTTTCCAGCGAGATCTGAGCTTTCCAGGATGGAAATGAAGTCGGGTGTCGTAAAGCAGTACCTGCTGACCAGGTACGAAGGTTTTGCGCAAAACGTGTTTATCGTGAAACACCTTCATTCGGTTCTTAACAACAACCGCGTTATCGTAAGCCTCATCCCTAAGCTCGCTCAGTTCGTTCAACTGCAGCTTCCGATGGCTGCCCGCATCCTCGAGAGACAGATTCAGCTCCTTTATCGCCCAAAATGCGCGATGCTCTATTTCGACAGGTAGGTGGCAGGCTTTTCCGTATACAAGCCGATAGGGAGACATGCCAAGGTCGGTCTTATAAGCGGTTCGAAATGCCCAAAGGGCATCAGTGAGTTTCAGCGACCAATCCTTACGGTTCTTGGAAACCGTCTTCTCCAGTATCTGCTTAATTTGCCGATTTGAAACTTCGGCCTGCCCGCAGGTTTGGGAGTGGTAGGGCGTAGAGAGCTTATGATTAATGGAGTATTTCTGCATCAAGGCTTCGAAAGTTTTATTGCAGAAATGACTTCCATTGTCGCTAATGATCGCTCGGGGGTGCCCAAACCGGGAGAAAATGTTTTCTTTAAGGAACTTAACAACAACCTTGTTGTCGTTAGTCCGGCTGGGCACAGCCTCGACCCATTTAGAGACGTAATCAACAGCTAGAAGGATGTACAAGTTCCCGAAAGAGCTGGGAAACGGCCCCATGAAATCTATCCCCCAAACATCGAAAATCTCCACAACCAAGATCGGTTGGAGCGGCATCTCGTTCCTCCGGGATATCCGGCCCATGTGTTGGCACCGGGAGCAAGTCTTGCAATAATCATGAGCGTCTTTGAAGAGTTGTGGCCAGTAGAAACCACATTGCAAGATCTTCTCGGCTGTCTTTCTGGGGCCAAAATGCCCGCCACACGCTTGATCATGGCAAAATGACAGCACACTCTTGAATTCCTCGTCAGGGACACACCGACGAATAATCTGGTCAGGACAGTACTTGAACAGGTAGGGTTCGTCCCAGTAAAAGTGTTTTACTTGGGATAAGAAGCGAAGTCTGTCCTGAGTTGACCATTCGGTCGGTAGTAATCCCGTGGCCAAATAGTTCACAATATCTGCGAACCAGGGTTCGCAAGATACTGTCAAGAGCTGTTCATCCGGGAAAACGTCGTTGATCGGAATTGGAAGCGAAGGCGAAGAAGGAAGTCGTGAGAGATGGTCGGCAACTACATTTTCACATCCTCGTTTGTCCTTAATGACAAGGTCAAACTCTTGAAGTAAGAGGATCCAACGTATTAACCGAGATTTTGCATCTTTCTTCGCAAAAAGATGGCGCAGAGCTGAATGGTCTGTGTAGACAATGACTGGAGAGCCGATGAGGTAGGGCCTGAACTTTTCTAAAGCAAATACAACAGCTAAGAATTCCTTCTCAGTTGTTGTATAATTGAGTTGGGCGTCGTTCAGGGTTCGGCTCGCATAATAGATTACGTGCGGCATCTTGTTGATGTGTTGTCCAAGGACAGCACCAATGGCAAAGTCGGATGCATCACACATAATCTCAAATGGGTGCGTCCAGTCAGGTGAAGAAAGAACGGGAGCAGAAGTGAGTGAGCGTTTTAGTGACTCGAAGGCAGTCACACAGCTCGAGTTGAAGTCGAATGGCGTGTCCTTGGCCAGCAAAAGAGTCAAGGGCCTAGCAATCTTGCTAAAGTCCTTGATGAACCGTCTATAGAAACCGGCATGGCCAAGGAAGGCTCGGATATCTCTGACGCATCGGGGAGGAGGCAGATTGGAAATGACCTCAATCTTTGCTTTGTCAACCTCTATGCCATTTTGCGAGATGATATGTCCTAAGACAATACCTTCGCGCACCATGAAGTGGCATTTCTCCAAGTTCAAAGTGAGATTCTTGTCCTTACATCGGGTAAGGACAGCGTCAAGATGCAGCAAACACTCGTTGAAGGAGTCGCCGAAGATGAAGAAGTCATCCATGAAAATCTCCAGAAATTTTTCCACCATGTCTGAGAAGATACCCATCATACACCGCTGGAAGGTAGCGGGCGTATTGCATAACCCAAAGGGCATGCGACGATATGCAAACGTGCCGAAAGGACAAGTGAATGTGGTCTTGTCCTGGTCTTTTTTGGCGATGGGAATTTGATTATAGCCGGAGTAGCCATCAAGAAAGCAGTAGTACTCGTGTCCGGCCAATCGTTCAAGCATCTGGTCAATGAAAGGTAGCGGAAAGTGGTCTTTCCGCGTTGCGGCGTTGAGTTTTCTGTAATCAATGCATACTCGCCACCCAGTTTGGGTGCGAGTAGGGATTAACTCGTTCGCCTCGTTGGTTATGACCGTGATGCCCGACTTCTTGGGGACAACGTGGATGGGGCCAACCCACTGGCTATCAGAGATAGGGTAAATGATACCACTATCTAGACATTTTACGATTTCCTTCTTCACAGCCTCTTTCATGACTGGATTAAGACGTCTTTGTGGATCCCGGGCTGGTTTGGCATCATCCATCAGATGAATGTGATCCTCAACGATCAGGGGACTAATCCCCTTGATGTCCGCCATGGACCAGCCAAAAGCTTGCCTGTTGCTGTGCAAGACCGCGAGAAGGGCTTTCTCTTGCTCTGGAGCTAGAGAAGCCGAGATGATGACAGGGAGGGTTTCGTTCTCGCCTAAGTAAGCGTACTTAAGGTGAGACGGCAAAGGCTTGAGTTCGAGCGTTGGAGGTGAAACGATGGAAGGCAAGATTGGTGCAAAGGTCTCGAACTCAAAGGACTCCAGCAAAGGTTCAAAACGAGTGTAGGCAACCGAGTTGGATGGTTCTGGTAACTCATCCGGAAAGTCGAAGGATTCAAACTCGGGTTGTGCGCGGCTAAGATCGTTCGAGAACGTGAAACACTCGTAGTCGTTGTCGGGCGCAGAAACAGCAGCAGGTTCGAAGAGAAACGCACTAGTGGCGTCAAGATTATCGTGATCAAACAGAAACTCCTCGAATTCACACTCTTCTGGGGTGATCTCCTGGATCGAGCAGACGTCCAGTATATGAGCATTAGGTTCGGCGAGCTGATTCCCCAACCTAAAAATGTTGAGTTCAATCGTCATATTTCCAAAAGAGAGGTTCATCGAACCATTGCGACAATTGATCACAGCATTTGAGGTTGCGAGAAATGGGCGATCGAGTATCACCGGAATTTGATTCCGGGGGTTAGCTACAGGCTGTGTATCTAGGACAATGAAGTCAACGGGGAATATGAAGTCCTCGACTTTTATTAACACATCCTCTAGCTCACCCCTAGGATGGGTGATCGATCGGTCGGCCATTTGGAGAGTGCAGTGCGTGGGTTTCAACTCTCCGACACCTAATTGCTCGTATACTGAATACGGAAGCATGTTAACACTGGCACCAAGATCTAATAGTGCGCGATTGATGTTCTTATCCCCAATAGTAATTGAAATCGTAGGACAGCCAGGGTCCTTCCGTTTTTGTGGTAAAGATTGAGTAAGGGCATCACTCACAGCACTAGCCAAGAAAACTTTCTTGGGTACCTGAGACTTCCTCTTTTTCGTGCACAAGTCCTTTAAGATTTTCGCGTAGGACGGGACTTGTTGGACAGCATCTAGAAGAGGAATGTTAATGTTAACCTGCTTAAATAACTCCAGAATCTTCTCCATTTGAGGATTTTATTTATTAGACCTCAACCGGCTTGGAAATGGAACATTTTGAAAATTGGTCGAGTCTAATGCTGGAGGAGGAGATTGTGGAGTTGGAACGGATCCCAGAATAGGTGTCTTCGTGGAGTGAGAAGTGGGTCCGTTCAGAGCAGAAGAAGAGGGAGGGGAGCCTTGTGAAGAACGGAGAATAGGCTCAGAAGACGAAGAAGAAGAAGAAGAAGAAGAAGAAGAAGAAGAAGAAGCAGCGGCCGGGGTGTCATCGTTGATCCGTTTGCCAATGTTGTTTTGCAGCATCCTTCCCGATCTCAGTGTGGTCACGGCACTCACATTATGGTTCTGTTGTTCAAGAGCAACATGTGCATTATGTGGGTGACCGGGATTTGGGAGTGGTTGGGACGGGAGCTTCCCCTTTTCTCGCTCGCTTAAGGCCGCTTTCAGCTGTGCAATCTGGGCCTCGATGGTCTTGATGCTTTGCCCGTGTACGGCAGTGTGTTGCACTAAGGATTGAATGGAAGACTGGATGTTGGTGGTGGATTGAGTCAATTGTTTAACGAACGCCTCCAGATTTCGCTCGAGCGAGGAAACCTTATCGTTGTTTGACGGAACAAAGTTGTTTGGTGGAAAAGAATTGTTGGGTGCAAAGTTGTTCGTCTGATTTTGGAAAGGTTGGGGTTGGAAGGGCTGCTGAAACTGAGTTTGTTGTTGCGCTTGTTGTTGCGGTGGAGGGGCCCTTTGGAAATTGTTGCCTTGGAATTGATTCTGATTCTGATTCCAGGCGAAATTGGGGTGGTTCCTCCAACCGGGATTGTAGGTGGAAGAGTATGGATCATTCCTCGGTCTTTGCTGGAAGGCAGCATTAACCTGATCCTGTCCTTGCAAGGGTGGATTGTAAGGACACTCTTCGGTCAAGTGGGAAGGATCGGAACAACAAGCGCAAATGGTACGGAGGGGGAGAACAGGGGCAAGAGCAGAAAATTTGCTCTCTATTGCTTCAAGCTTTCTTGTTATTGCAGCCATTTCAGCTTTCATCGCAATAGAGACATCAAGTTGGTGGATTCCTACCCTAGACTGACCGGTAGAAGTGGAGGTAGAAGAAAAGACGCCGGTCTGGTGCTCTCCCATTGTAGCGTTTGCTCCGCAAGGTCGTCAAAGAATTGCCTCGCTTCCTCATCAGATTTGGATAGGAAGTGGCCCTGACAGATGGTTTCCAACAACTGCTTCGTTGCTGGGTTCAGGCCCTCGTATAAGGTTTGGCAGAGTTACCATTTCTCTATACCGTGGTGAGGACACTGAACAAGAAGGTCTTTGTACCGGTCAAAGCACTTCCAGAAGGGTTCAGAAGGAAGCTGAGAGAATTGGTTGATTTCATTGCGAATCCTTGCGGTTTTATGATTCGGATAGAACTTTTTGAGAAACGCTTTAACAAACTCGTCCCAACTGGTTATGGAATGGGAAGCGGTGCTATACAGCCATTTTTCAGCAAGATCGCATAAAGTGAACGGAATGACCCGTAGACGTATAGCATCGTCCGACAGTTGGGTGGTTTTCATCATGGCACAGACGTTTTGAAATTTGTTGATGAAGATATAGGCATCTTCAGATTCAAGCCCATGAAATCGTGGAAGCATGTTGATGAAGTGGGGCTTAATTTCAAAGTTGTCCCCATTGGCCGGAGGAAGAGAAAGGCAGGTGGGAAGTGCAGAACGGGTGGGATAGAAACGATCCTGGAGCGCGATTCGCTGCGGCGCTACAACAGGCGGTGGTGGTGGGATATTGGTCTCCGTAGGAGGTGGAGCCAATCCAGGGGTGGTCAAAGAGATGTTCGGATTAAATCCCGACATCGCAGAAGAAGAGGTTGGTGAAGGTGAAAGTGAAGATGTATGAACAGAATTCCGGTCAACGTCGGAGTTGGCCGCTAAAGGAAGGGGTGAAAGAGGAGTGGACGGAGTATTGACTTCGGAGTCGATCGCGTAGTCGGTAACGACTAACGTAACGCGGACTAGACGGGTGCTAGTGTCCCGAGTCCAAGCGGACATACACTAAACGAGTTTAGTATAGTCAAAGCGGAGAAGGTGAGGGTAAGAAAACGTCAATGGAGAAAGGCGATGGGTGGTGAGTGAAAAATGGATTTGGCGACAAAGGGCAAGTTTTTATAAAAGTTTTTGATTTTTTTTTCTTTTTTTTTTGTTTTTAGAAAGAGATTTACAGAAATATGTACGGAAATACGGCTTAAGTAATTACAAACAAGATATGCACAATCACACCTAGATCTAGGGTAACCTAGGTCTACTAGACCTGCTCCTGAACTTGATTGTCGAAGTTAAACAGTGTCGAGAAACGGGCTTAAAAATACACTGATCACGAGGCCAGGTAAGTGCAGAGATAAGGGGAGGTTGTCCAACGCTTTCGCGAAGTTTCTTAATTAAATAACCCTTTCTCTTTTGGCGGTTGCGCCGTTAACACATTCCTAGACACCCCGTAAACAATATACCGTTAAGCGAGGTTCTAAACACGGTTTATCTTCTCCTAATGAGCGCGAAGTCCTTAGGGCTGAAGTCTAGTATTTTTTAATTTACAATGGACAATGCATATGCTTTTGTGATTTTTGGGGTCCTGGGAAGGGTGATGAAATCCCCACCCAATCTGGATTGGTTTCAAGCCCCTTAAGTCCGTATTAAGAAATGCAAAGCGGTAACAAATCAACTGCAAACAATTTTTATTTGCGGCGCAAAGAATCCTGCACAAGAACAGTTTATTGGAAAGGGGAGAAGAGTTTGCGCAAAGAAATCTGCAGGAAACACAGTTTATTGGAGTCCAGAGGAGTGGAGAAGGAGAGAGAGACTTACAGAGAGATTTTGGGGCTCTGAAGCCACAGAGAGATTTTGGATCCGCGGCCTAAGCCAGCATATGCTGGGGTTCCGCAGCAAGGTAGTGGATTTGGGTCTCCGTTTTTCTGTTGTGAGCTCCTGTTGGTGTCCTCTGCTTGTTTGGATTTTCTGAATTTTTATTTGCTCACTGTACCTGCTCCAGATTTTGACAGTAGACCGTTTGCTTCGTTTTGATCCATCGCGGTGTAGCCGCGAAATGTTGGTCTATCTTCCCACGTCTTTGGCACTGAACTTGAACTCCGTATTATCCGACGTCTTTGGCGCCGATCTTGAACTTCGTATTTTCCTGCACACTTGCACAAAAGCTAATCAAAAATAACAAGATGATTTTTTTTACAAAGTATATTTTTTTTGTTTTTTTTCGGTTATATTCACAAGTTAACCCGAAATTACACAAGGAAATAAACTACCGTCTCCCCGGCAACGGCGCCATTTGATCGTTAGAGATTCTGCGTGTTCAAGTTTTAGTTAAATACCGCAATCAAGACGGTTTCGCTTGTAGCTAGCCGGTTGAGTACGGGTCGTCTGCAGGGAGATGGGAATCTTTTTCTATGTGCTTTAACGAGTTAAGTCCAGTTTTTTAGATTTTGTTGTGATTAGTTAAGCGGTAAAATGATATGTAAAGAGAGCTTGTTAGGGTTAGGATTAGGTTAGTTTGAGTTAGGAGTCTCCACATCTTTCGTTGCCCCTCTTAATATCGGTGTTACGGTAATCGGCAACAACGGGGATTAGCACGACTAGGAAGGAACTTGCGAGTATAAGCTAGGCTTTCCAACGCATAAGTTCTTCCTTTTGGTGCTTGTCCGTCCGTTCTTGGCTCTTAGCCATAACCTCCGGTTAATTCAACCACAACCGGTCTCACTACGGAATCACCGCTATCATGTAGGATAGGGTGCCGTAAGGAGCGGATTGTGGTTCAATTAACGGGAGTTGAATTAAGCTGTTGGGCAAGGAAAGAGTGAGAGAGATTTCCTTCTCTCAAACTTCCCTTATCCTACCCTAACAAGTATTAAACTACTCACACATCATGATACGGAAAAATAAAACAAAACAAAAGAGGAAGATAGAAAGAAAGAGATTAGAAGATAACGACCAGCTATTTGCGACCTCACCTTGGCGAGGATCGAGCGTAAGCATCATGGTCGTATTAAGGATAAAGAAAAAGAGAGAAGAAAGAAACAACAAGAAATAACAACAACTAGTTAACAAATTAAAATTACAACAATTATAGAGAAAGCAAGACAAGCATGATAATAAAATGATCTTCTTTATTCACCATTCTTCACTCACCAAGCTCATTACAAGTTTTAATGGAGAAGAGATGAGAAGAGAAAGAAGAAACACAACTAAACCTTACAAAAGAGAATACAAGATTATGGACCCCTTCCTTCACAAAGTTCTGGGCTATTTATAGGCTAAAGGATGAAAACCTAGGGCAACCATCAGAACACAAATACAAAGACCAAAATACCCCTGAAGTTTGAACTTCTACGGCGCCAGTACGGCCGCGGATCCGCGGCCTAGACCCCCTATTGGCCGCGGATCCGCCGCACTACAGTAGAGTTAGGGTGTGGGCTTCTTGGTACTTCCCTGGTCTTCTGTCCCCTCTTGTCTGGTACATGTATTTTCTGAAAATACTTCCACATTTCTTCCAGAATTTCTGTTGAGGGAAAGGTGGACTTTTGTCAAGATTTTCTTGAGCTCCGCGTAGATTTCTTGGAACTTGTATTGCCATTGAGCCTTGTGCATGAAGGTGACAATCGATTTGCCATTTTGTCTCCTAAACTGGTGTGTGGCAATAGACGGATAAAGAGCGGAGACCCGTGTTTTATCTGTGGTTGGCAGGAACCCGGATTTTGTCGTGTTTTCCATGAATTTCACCGTTTTAGAACCGAGAACCTGTATCCTGCAATTGACTAGCAAACACGGCTCAAGAGTATCTACCGATATGCAATGTGACAAAAATTGGGCGGTATGAAAATGCAAAAATCTGATATGAACAGGAGGGTAGCCGCTCTGAGTCATTTCATGTCAAGATCCGGGGAGAAGTGCCTCCCGTTCTTGAAGGCCCTAAGGAAGATCCCAAGGTTCGAATGGTCGGAGGAGTGTCAGATCGCCTTCGAGCAAGTGAAAGCGCACCTGGAGACTCCCCCACTACTCACCCGGCCGGTCGAAGGAGATGATCTGTCACTGTACCCGGCGATGTCCGATCAATCTGCAGGTTCGGTGCTCATCCGAGAAGTCGAAGGTGTCCAAAAGCCCGTCTACTATGTAAGCCACGTCTTCAAGGACGCGGAAACAAGATACCCAGCCATAGAGAAGATTGTCCTGGCACTCATCGTGGCCTCTAAGAAACTAAAGCACTACTTCCAGGCGCACACCATCCTCGTCCTCACCGAACGCCCCTTAGGGGCTATTCTTGTCTCCCCCGAGTCTTCTGGTCGTTTAAAGAAGCGGATGTAGGAGCTGTCATAATTCGACATCAAGTACCGCCCGAGACAACCTACCAAGGCGCAAGTCCTGGCCGATTTTATCATCGAATGCACCATCCCCATCAAGGAGGTGGTTCCCATGCCGGTCGAGGGATCCCAACCCTTGGTCGAAGAGAGGCCCGACTCCGTCCCCGATTGGGTCCTTTACGTCGACGGGTCATCAACCGAGGAAGGCTGTGGTGCCGGCCTCATCATCCGGGGCCCGAATGAAGCAGAGATGGAATATTCTTTGAATCTCGGATTCAAAGCCTCAAACAACGCAGCTGAGTACGAGGTTCTGCTCGTCGGACTATGGATCGCCTCCGGAGTGGGACTGAAGACGATCTGAATCCGTAGCGGCTCCGCTCTGGTCGTTGGCCAAGTGACCGGCCGTTTCGAAGAACAGGAGCCCCTGATGGTAAAGTACTTAGCCGAGGTAAGAAGGCTGCAAAAGGGCTTCGACGAAGTTCAAGTGGAGCAGATCCCCCAACACTTAAACGTCCAGGCCGACGCTCTGAGCAAGCTAGCTTCCTTTTACTCGGCCAACAACAAGAGAAATATCCTCTTCGAGGTCCTGCCACGGCCCAGTATGGAAGACGGAGCGACATCGTTCCAAGTTTACACAGCCCAGGAAGAGGACCGAGATTGGAGGAAGCCCATCGTCGAATTCCTGAAGGAAGGTACACTCCCCAGAGATTATGGGGAGGCCTGCCGCCTCCGATCCAAACCCCGCTATTTTGTCTGGAGCAATGGGAACCTCTACAAGAAATCCTTCACACAACCCCTGCTTCGGTGTGTCGACCCCCATGAAGCCGATTATATCCTCCGTGAGGTCCAAGAAGGGGTCGGCTGAGCACACCAAGGGGCCCGCACCTTAGTCCAGAAGATGCTTCTCCAAGGGTACTACTGGCCGACCATTTATCATGACGCTCAGAAGCTCGTCAGAAGGTGCAAGAGTTGCTAACTCCATGGCAGCATACCTCGCCTTCCGGCTACCGAGTTTACTACCCTGACCTCCCTATGGCCGTTTTCCCAGTGGGGAATGGACATGATAAGACAACTCCCTACAGGTACGGGCGAGCATAAGTACAATCTTGTCGCGGTGGACTACTTTACGAAGTGGATCGAGGCCGTCCCCATCAGAAAACCGGACGCTACCACGACCATCAAGTTCCTGCAGAACAACGTAATATTCCGGTTCGGGATCTCGAGGTGTATCATCACCGACCACGGGATGAATTTCGAGAATGAAAGGATTAAAGAATTCTTCAGTGAATACTACATACTGATGAAGTTCGCCGCCGTCGCGCACCCCCAGTGCAACGGGCAAGCCGAGATCGCTAATAATGACATCATTCGAGGACTTCGAGCTCGCCTTGAAGGTCGACAGGGTAGTTGGGTCGACGAATTATCTCGAGTCTTATGGGCTTTGCGCACATCGAGGAAGACCCCCACCGGAGATACCCCCTTCAGTCTTTGCTACGGCACCGAGGCAATGGTCCCAGCAGAGATCCGGCTACCCAGTCACAGAGTCGAGCATTTCGCCGACGAAGCGAATACCTCGGCGCTCCGGACAAATTTGGACGTCTTATTGGAAAAGCAGGACCGGGCACAGATTAGAGCCGCCGCTTAACAACAACAAACTGCCCTCTACTACAACGTGCGGGTCAAGCATCGCGCCTTTAGGGCCGGGGACTTGGTCCTAAGGCGGAACGAATTCGTTGATCAGGGCAAGATGCACAAGTTTTCTCCGAAGTGGGACGGCCCATTCCTCGTCTCCAAGGTCCTGCCTGGCGGGGCTTATCGCTTATAAGATGCAACGGGTCATAAATTTCCGCGGTCTTATAACACCGAGAAGCTTAGGTTGTACCTTTGAAAGAAATGTCTATGAATATATATTCTTTCCTTGACAAAGCGATGTAAATTTTTCTAAGTTCTTTTTTAGTAATAAGAAGGAAACAATAGAGCATCGCAAAAAGGAGAACTTTATTTATTTATAAGGTATTATAGGCTTCTCAGCCTTACACAAAAAATAAAAATTACAACAGGAGGGAGCGGGGTCGAGGAAGTACTCCTGGTGATACTCCGAGGAGATCTCCGCCAGCTGAGCCCTGAACTCGGAACCCGCTCCTACTGATGCTGCACGTGAACCCGGGACGCCATGGAGGCACCTGACGCTCCACCCGCCGAGCTCTAGCTCACGATATGTCTCTTTTGGAAGCACTCCAAAATGAGGGCCAAGTATCGGTCATGCCTGGTCTTCGAAATGAGACCGATCAAGAAAATCGTACGCACCTTGTCGAGCGCCTCGTCCAACAGTTCCTCAGCAAGGTGGTTGTACAACCCGGGGACCTCCTCCAAATTGCGTACATCAGCAAGTGGAGGAGGGGCGATCGGCGAGTAAGGAGACGGCCGATGTGGTCCTCGATGCGCCGGACCACTCTTCGGTACCTCTCCTCGGGAAACGGACTGGTCGTATATATAGATGTCATCAGGAGTAATGATCTCTTCGATCGCATAGATACGCCCGACCATCTCAAAAAGTAATGCTAAAAAGTTGGCGTCTCCTTCTCTATTTATAGCCTCCACAGAATCCTCTAAGAACTCAAATTTACGCACGCATGGGCGCGAATCCTGAGATTCACTCGTTTCTTCCAATGTTGCGCTACCACATGGCGGGTATCCTATGTTTCTCGGCGAATCGAAGTCGGAACGACATGGATCCTGAGACGCCTCGCCTCACCTATGCGCCTCTGCCACGTGCCACCCGCGACGATCACCCTTCCCGATATTTACACATCTCGGAAGGACGGGCAGAGCCTCGCAAGACCGAGCAACTACCCTGCTCGGTCCATTCTTAGCTGGTAGTCTACTACCCACCAACGCCAAGGATTAAATCCCTAGCCAAGAAGCAACCGAGCAGCTACCCTGCTCGGTCTATCCTTAGCGGGTAACTTCTTACCCATGTACGCTAAGGATCAAAGCCCTCGCCTAGAGGCAACCGAGCAGCTACCCTGCTCATTCCATCCATGGCTGGTAGTTCACTACCTACCGACGCCAAGGATCAAAGCCCTCGCCAAGCGGTAACCGAGCAGCTACCCTGCTCGGTCTATCCTTAGCGGGTAACTTCTTACCCATCTACGCTAAAGATCAAAGCCCTCGCCAAGAGGAAACCGAGCAGCTACCCTGCTCGATCCATCCATGGCTGGTAGTTCACTACCCACCGACGCCAAGGATCAAAGCCCTCGCCAAGAGGCAACCGAACAGCTACCTTGCTCGGTCTATGCTTAGCGGGTAACTTCTTACCCATCTATGCTAAGGATCAAAGCCCTCGCCAAGAAGCAACCGAGCGGCTACCCTGCTCGGTCTATCCTTAGCGGGTAACTTCTTACCCATCTACGCTAAGGATCAAAGACTTCGCAAAGAGGAAACCGAGCGGCTACCCTGCTTGGTCTATCCTTAGCGGGTAACTTCTTACCCATCTACGCTAAGGATCAAAGCCCTCGCCAAGAGGCAACCGAGCAGCTACCCTGCTCGGTCCATCCATGGATGGTAGTTGACTACCCACCGACGCCAAGGATAGAAGCCCTCGTTTAGAGGCCACCGAGCAGCTTCCCTGCTCGGTCCATCCCCAGTGGGTAACTCCTGGCCCGTCTATGCTGAGGGTCAGATCTCAACCTCGGCGACGCCGACCAATCTTAAAAGCGGTGGTCGCCGGTCCAACTCGACGTATCTTAAATGAGCGATCGCCACCTCGACTTCGGGGCCATAAAGACTCCGACCTTACACCGGTCTTTGCACACTTGACAGATGACTGGGTTTAACTCGACGCGCGATCGCCAACTAAAGGACCGGCCGCTGACCTAACGCTCATCAGGCGAGCAAAATGAGACATTACCACAAATTGGAACATTGCTACAAACAAAAATTTCTGCAAAAGGCTTTATTCACAACTCAGGAGTCTTTACAAAGGTATTCTGGGCTCCTCAGCCTTACAAAATCGCCCGAAGGCCTATAAAATCCCAAAACGAAAAAAAACATAAAAATAAGGAAATGGCAGGGAGACTTAGGCCTCAGGGCCGGAAAGGACCTCGACCTGCTCCGCGGCCACCTCGGGAGCCGGGACGACTGCTTGAGGGTCGACACCCACCGCAGGGACTTTGGAACTGGGAGCCGGGGTGACCACCTTCTCCTCGACGCCCCCACCGGGGGCCTTCCCCCCCGGCGATGCTTCCGGTGGCATCCCCCTGCGCCTCACCCTAGAGGGGGTACTCAAGACGGAGATTAGCATCGTGAAACTCTGGCATTAGCGCCTTGATGGCGTCAAGGGCATCATGCCAGACAAGGGCCGAGGCATCGGCGAGATCGGCGTAGAACTGATCCGCATTCTGTAGTTCTCCACCGCCTTCGCGGCCCGGAGGTCGGTGCGCCTCATTGCCTCCATCATCGCCTCGTTCTCCCTCTTGAGGGTGTCTCGCGTCTTCTTCAGGGTGGCGGTGAGCACCCTGGCATCCTCCAACTTGGTCTCAACGGCTTTGTTGGACTCCATCATAACCCAGATGGTCTCCCGGCGGTTTGAGTTCACCCGATCCTCGGCTGCCACCCGGTCCTCGAGGGTGGCGCTCCTCTCCTTCGCCTCTTGCAGCTCCTGGCTCAAGCCCTCCTCCCGTGAGAAACACTCGCCGGTGATCTGCATCGCCGGGGCAATTTCGTCGTCCTCCATGTTGAAGACAAGGGCGCAGTGCTGGAGGACCTGAGGAAAACAAGGAAGGGGTTAGAAAAGACACCCGATCCTGCGAACAGAAATTACTTAATAAAGACCCGAGCGGGAGGCGGACACTGACCTGCATGGCCTCCTGAGTTATGGCCGCCATTTGGGCCCTGAGGGTTCCCTGGGGGATTTTGCCCCCAGCCGACCTTTCCATTTCCGAGAGCAGGCTGTCTGCAATGGAAACCCCGAGGGCACCTCGAAGCGAAATCCCCTTCATCCACGAAGATCGGGGAAACCGGAGAATGGGGCACCGTCCAATGGTGCCTCTTGAGGAAGGGCACGGGAATATCTCCCTCCCCTCCCACCTCCAAAACCCGGGGTTCCTGCTCCCGGGCGTGCTTGCGGCTCTGCGTGCAAACGGCCTCTGAGGCCCGGGGCGTGCTGGAACGCCTGACCGAAGTGGCCGCCGGCGGAACCGGGCTCGCGGCAGGGCACGACGTGCCAGCGCTTCCGGCCTTCCTCCCTTTCTTCTCGGTGAGCACAGCCCGGAATTTTGATCGGTCCATCGGCTCTGCAAAAAGAAACGAAAATACAAAGGAGTTAGCAATGCAAAAAAAAAATAAAAGAACAAACAAGTCTAAATGGGTCGTCTAAACTCCCAACTTACCCGCAAACTGAGTGGGGCTGAGCCCGGCCCAACTGAGGGCCTGCTCGGACAGCAACACATCGGCCCGTTGGATGGGCTCCCACTCCGACACCGCCATCGCATCGAGATCGTTCGACCGCCTCACCCGAGGGCAGGTAGCCCTATGCTACTGGACGGGCACATGCCAATCCTCATCCTCAGGAGGCCCGACGAACAAGAACTTCTCCTTCCATTCATGAATGGAAGAAGGCACTCCTACGACCCTCGACCCGGTCGCCCCTCCTTTACGTTTTCTAAAAGAAATATATACCCAGCTAGGCTCATCCTTACGAGTGCCGGGGTGATTTTTGTAGCAGAGGGAGGAAACGAGAACGTTCAGGCTGGAAGGGATCTCCTGCAGTCTCAACCGAATCAGGAACCCGGGGAGAATCCTCCACGAGTTTGGCACTAACTGGCCCGGGGCTAATTGAAAGCAACGTAACGCAGCACTCATGGGGGAGAAGTGCAGACATATGCCGGCCCAAAAGGCCTCCAAGTACAAGGAAATCTCCTTGTCCCGTACCTGGTCTGCCCTTTCTCCTTCCCCAGCCAAGCGAAGCGAGTAGACGGGGGGAATGTGGAAGCGAGCCCGAATTGTGGCGAGCTCGTCCGCATGCCTCAGGAAGGAAGGCGCGCCACGAACACTCTTAACACCCTCTTTGGGGACCGACCCCGTCGCACGGCCCCGGAGAGCATGACTAACCCTAACTTCCTGGGGGGATTCTGACTCGGGCGAGGAAGAGGAAGCTACAGAAGACTCCCTAGACTCTACCTGAACTAATTAAATAACCTTGTTTCCGCAGGGGCATAACCCCGTTAACACCTTTCTTAGACACCTACTAGATCATCTAATTGTAAAGTGGAAAACTCTCTCAGGAGTAACACTTACTCGCAGTAGGTATCGGGATCCAACTATTTTATAGAAGGTATGCAATCTCATTGCAAATTTCAACACTTGAAATACCCAATATATGTTTTTACCCCTAGCAACTTATGACCTTAACAAGGTCAACAAATCATAAGCACTAACCAAGTTCAACTCGTCATTTCATGATTGAATTAAACCCACCCGTACGACCCTTAATAAGGTCAACAAAGCCGTATGACTACCCTAATCCAATCGCATCATATGCGGCAGATAAGCACTAATCAGCTACCATACACTACGTGATGAAGGCTGTGATCTCCTTCAGATGTTATCTTCAGTTGATCTGTAGCGAGCGTTGATGGATGGCTGAGATTGGATTTGAGGGTAGCTTATCAATGCGTATAGATCTCAATAGGCTTGATTTGAGAATGAAGCCGAGCTACCTGCAAGGAAGTCCCGGGGTGGTTATACCACCGAGGACCCTCCGATGATCAAGTTGGTCGAAGTATTTGGGCAGAGTAACGGCCTGTTGGGGTAAAAATTGCTTTATCTGAGTCGTCTGGAGAGGGGTTTATATAGTGGCAGCATGCCACGGGCCTTCAACCCGAGGATGGTCCCAACCTTCGGTAGCCTCCCAGACCTATCCTGTGCCCACCATACAAACACACATTGGCTTACCTCCGAGCCCTCCCGTACGCTGAGTTCCCTCTGCCCTCCTAGCTCGCCTCCGAGCTATCGCTGAAACAAGCTCTCTCGGCCTCCCGCTCGTTCCCGAGCCTCCCGCCGAGCTTAGCTTCCTCAGTCTCATCGACCGACCTACAGCACAGATCACAGGCGTCTCCACCACGACTCCGCGAATCTCGCCAGATGCGACATATCCGCCGCCCACGATCCCGCGTTCCACGCCATCGTGTTCCCCCATTAACGAGCATATCTAGTCATTAATGGGGGATCCCGTCTTTCACGTAAGCGCAACGCCAGGGGCGTAACGGCCGGCGTGAATCTCGAGCCTGCCAGCCCATGGCTGCTACTATATAAACCCATCTTCAGAAGACTCAGGTAAAGCAATATTTACCCCAACAGGCCGTTACTCTGCCCAAATACTTTGACTAACTTGATCGTCGGAGGGTCCTCAGTGGTACAATCACCCCTAGACTTCCTTGCAGGTAGCTCGGCTTCATTCTAAAATCAAGCCCATTGAGATCCACACGCATTGAGAGGCTACCCTCAAATCCAATCTCAGCCATCCATCAACGCTCGCTACAGATCAACGGAAGATAACATCTGAAGGAGATCACAGCCTCCATCAGTTGGTTCCGTCTGTGGGAAAACCGAAATTCCGCTCAACGAATGTTAATCTTCCGATCTCGAACATATGGCGAGTGATCATCACGACGATCCAAGCTCCAGCCGCCGTCCTCCCCACAACGGAGATGTGGGTGGATCCTCTCCTCCCCCGAACGTCATTCACGCCCTATCTGCTCAGATAGATCGCTCACGTCCGTCGTGGATGCGCTTGTCCGTGTCCAAACGGCGGGACAAGCTCCCTAAGTCGTCGTTCCCACACCTTGGTAGCGACACATGGGGAGAGAAGACACTGCCCGCGCCGGCACATCTGGGCACCGCCTCGCTATCTTCGGCGGCCACAGACCCCCCATGGCGACCAACTCGATGACCCGGTAGGCACCCCACAGCTCGATGTCGAGGTCCTATGAAAGAGCGCCCCGCCTTGAGACCCATCGCGCTCCTGTCCCTCCCGAGGAGGTGTCGGTCAGCTCGCCTGCTCCCAGGCATGGCCGGCGCCCTCTCCCTGGACAGGTTCACGCGGACGGGACTCACCACGGCAGCTCGAAGACAACCTTGCCAGGGGACCTTCGGAATCTCATAGAACGGAACCGGAACCGCCGCACGACGCAGGTCGGCAGCAGCAGGGGCTATAAATCCGAGTGTGCCGAATCCTTAGGATACCACGACTGACTCGATGCCCTCGAAAAGAAGATCGAGGGCATACATCGGGAGAGTCATCCCTCAAGCGACGGGGCTAGATACGTTGCCGACTCACTTACGAGGCCCTTCACTGAGGAGCTTCTCGCTGTCCACATCTCCTCTAGGAACAAGCCCCCAAAGGTCACCCTCTTCGACGGAAAATCCGACCCAAAAGACCATTTGGATGCATTCACAGAAGGGATGAGTTTCCAGGACAACTCCGACACAGTGCAATGCCGTGCTTTCCCCGTCACTCTCATCCGCTCTGGACGAGATTGGTTCCGAAGACTCATGCCACGCTCAATTTCTACCTTTGATGAGCTGGCCATCCAGTTCCTCGGCCACTTCGTCGAGAACAGACGGCAGAAGCGGACCGTCGATCATCTCTTCACAATAAAGAGAGGAGACAAGAAGTCCTTCAAGGGATACGTCCCCTGCTTCTACAACGCCCTCCTCGAGGTCCTGGAGAACCGGGACGAGACAGTCATCATTGCACTTAGGTCGGGTGTCACGCCCCGCTTCCCAGTATACGGGTAGAGGACGCGACGAGGCCGCTATGTATTTACTCAGAAGTAAATACGCTAAGCGTAACTAAACAATATAAAAGAAAATGCATAAGAGACAAAAGATATAATTGAACAGCAACTTTATTTATTAACATTCTTTTACAATACATGGAAAAGTAAATACATCTGAATGAAAGCAATGCCTAAACAGTGGCATAACAGAAATGGAAAGTACTGAAATGAAATAGGTACAAATGGCTACAGCTCTGGGTCTTCAGTGTACTGCTCAAGGGTCTGCTCCGAATGCTCCTGAATGGTCTCGTTCTCTAGTGCGTCCGATCCACCTGACAACATTCCAAAGAAGAAAGGGAAGAAATGTCGTCAGCGAACAATCGCTCAGTAAGTCTCAAAAATAAGGGAGAAGTAGAATAGACAGAGAGTAAGAGAGAGTGTAACTTTTAAAGTTGTATTTAGTGTTAACGCTATTGTTTATAGCTTGGTACAGAAGGATGCTGGTGTATACGAAAGGAGTCTCGTTAGACCGGAGACTACGGTGAACGGAATATAGAGTACAAGGCTCCGTTATACAACCCGAAACAACGGCAATTGAATTCAGGTTAGGTGTCTTAAATCTTGCAGTCTCATGCCACTTATAACACCTTCCATACCAATCTACCCCTTAAACCCCGCAATATCTTGTTTGTATTGTTTGTATTGTAGTGTAAATTGTATTGTTTTGTATAGATGTATAATTGGATGACTTGCCGAAACCATGATATCAGTAACTGGATGTAACTGAATAATCATGGATATAACTGGAGAATCATGGATATAACTGGAGAATTATGTAAATGGAAGTATATCCATAGTTCGGTTCGGTCAATACAGATTGAATAAATTGAATATATTGAATATATGGATTCATGGATTCATGTTGAATTGTAGTTTGTACTTGAATCACATTCAAGTCAGATTATTTATAATGAGACTCAGTCTGAGTCAGACATTTAGAAAAGGAAATTGAAGTCCTGAATTTGGTTTTGATGTTATCGGTAACCGCTGCACATGGGCGGCAGGATTTGTGTCTTTTTCAAAAACGATTCCGTGTTGATAACACCGTTTGTTAAGTTGTCTATCTTAAATAGGCAAGCACCCATATCTACGACTCTCTGAGGCTCAAGAGATTGGTCCTGCTTAAACCTATGCTTACTAGGGTCCTTAGGGTAATTTATAGAACTTGAGAGGGTTATATGTAAAAATACTTTTGTATAATTTTCAAAATACTCCCCAAATATTTAATTATCGTCTTTAGAGTTGTCATAGATGTGGATTTTATATATGTGACATTTCTAGTGAAAATAACCTAATTTCATAATATAGGGTATTTAATTGTAATATTAAACTTGTATGGAATTTCATGGTATTTTCATGTAAAGTGATTCTTTTGATATAGAAAAGTTGGAATATTTATATTATATCAAAAATAGATATTTTGATGATACATATATATATTTATTTATATAAAATAATATTAATTTATTATTTTTCTAGAAATCTCATTTTTCTTAAGATATTTGTATTTTTAAATCTTTCGAGACCGAATGCTCTTTGCGGAGGCCTGAATCTCGCACTACTAAGTCCAGGGATGTGCGATAATACGCACCATCCCAGTCGAGTTCCCCAGAATGGGTTGTAGCGGCGCTTTGCAAGGACTTATTTAAAATACATAATCTTGTGAAAATGGTTTTTATAAGTTAGAGGTAGTTTTGTGTAAAACGGTATTTCCCGAATCTATATTTCCCAAAAGGTATTGTGTTATGTTGCATATGAGTGTTGTGAAAAGGTAGATCATTAGCTCGTGATCTATCTAAAAGTATAGCAAGAATTATGATGTTTAAAGTCGAAACTAAACTACATGGTATTTTAGTGAAAATGTACAATAAAAATTGCAATTTGAAATATTATGCTATGAAACTTGTTCAACATATTTTTTTAATGATTAATAGTCAAGATGTAAGAGTTTAGTATGGTTGTATTTGAGGAAAGTTGATCTTTTTAAAGAAAACTGAATCGGAAGTCGGATTAACTCCTCTTCCGTCGGGTTTTAGTTTTACAAATTTTTAGAATAGAATAGAGAAGAGAGATGTGGGACTTACAGGATTTCAGATTATAGAAGAGGGAGAGGGATTGGTAATAGGTTCCGGTGCGTCGTTTCGTCGTCGGGAACTCTTAGGGTCGTCGTCGGAAATTCGCTGTAGTTTTGCCCTTCGCTAACTTCACTTGCACACAAAGGTCTAGAGATTTTTCTTGGGAGTTTTGGACAGAGATTTAGGGTGAGGAGGGGTGAGTTTAGGTGTGGTATTTATAGGAAAAACTAGGGTTAGGGTAAGTGAAAAGGTGAGAAGAAAATATATTAAATTTTGTATTTAAAAAGGGTTTTAATTGAATTTTAAATTCTCTGTAATAATTCAGGAAAATTAAACATGACAGGGGTTTCAATAAGCCAAAAAGACACAAGTTCACAAAAGAAGACTCGGCGATCCAAGGTGAATCGGCCGGCGGCGGCGGCCGAGTTGGCCGGTCCGCCGGCCAAGTCAGGCGGAGTTGGCCCCCCCCCTTGTTGCCCGTGTACTACGTCGTTTGGTGTAACTCCTGGGTCAGTTTGTTTTATTTGTGACTTTTGGTTTTACGGGTTTAGCACGTGTAGACTCTTGAAATTCTAATTTTTTTTTTAAAAAAACAATATTAAAAAATAATGTGGGTGATGGGATTTGAACTCTGGTGCTTTGGTTCAGCAGTGCAGGGTCTTACCAATGAGCCATAAGCTCCTTCTTACTATTAAAAAGAAAATCAAACTTATAACTTGTGCTCAGGCAAAAGTACCCCTTTCTATATTTTTTGAAAACTTTGTACAGAAAGTTTAGGGTTGTTACATTCTACCCTCCTTATAAAAATTTCGTCCTCAAAATTTAAAAAAGGAAAGTGTAACAGATTCAAGGAAAGTTTAGTGACTGAAGTACTGATAGAGTATGAAAAATAACAAAATGATACAAGGGTTTTAGAAGTATGAAAGAGACTTACTACTATTTTCTTGGTCAACTGTCTCGGCTTATACGGACGCTAAAGAGTAAGCATGTCGCCCTGGTACATTCCTCCTAGATGGAGGCATATTCTTCTGTCCTCGAGGCAGTTCCTCGGTGCCTGATGGAATTGGCGATTTGGCTGTGCAGGATTTCTACGTGGAGGGGGTGCTGGGAGTGCAGGACGAGTTGCAGGAGTCTAGATACCTGGCCGCTGCGGGTAGTTAGGGGTGTGTGATATGGGTTGGTATTATAAGGACAGTTTCCAATTCCGTGATTGGATGCGCCACAAATTAGACACAGGCCTTTTGCGTGCTACAGTCCTTCCACAAGTGTCCCTTTCTATGGTAGTAGTAGCAAAAGTCCGGACTTGGCTGGTTATTGGTTTTTTCTGGTCTTCTGGGTTCAACCGTTGGCCTTGAAGAGGCTCCTCCAGCCGTCTGGTTGGCAGGACGCTTAACTCCAGCAAATTGAGGTCTGCTCTTCTTCACCACTGCTTCATATCTTCGGACAGCTTTCAAAGCCATATCATGGGTTGGGAAATCCCCTATAGCTAATGCAGCTTGGATTTCTGGGTCCAACCCTTGCTGAAATCTTCTAGCTCTAATCTCAGCAGTCGGTATGAGATGGGCCGCAAACCTGTTACGGTCTTGTGTTAGCTGTGTAGTATGTGATATAAAATCGAACATTGAGACATATCTTACCGACTGAGCATGGTGAACTCAGCGTCATATTCATCTACTGACTTGGTCCACATTGAACCTTGTTGCAGATGGATGAACTGCTGTTCCATGTCGAATCCGGCAGTCTCAGGGAAGTAGTTTGTGTCGAACATGTCTCAAAAAGTCTTCCATTCGATGGGTTGTTCAAAACGGCTTTCTTCCGCCTTCCACCAATTCCCTGCATTTTCCGTGAGCTGCAGTTTCGCAACACGGACTCAATCTCCCTCTGGCACTTGTGCCGCTGCCAGATCATCTTCGATACTCTGAGCCCATTTCTCAGCTTCCAGTGGGCACTCCTTTCCTGAGAACTGTTTGGGGTGCAAAGCCCTGAATTGTTTCACCCCAGGTGCTTCTGTCTCGAGACGGTTCGTTAAAAGAGCAGTTTGTTGCTGCTGTCCTTCTAGGAGGCTGCGGATCGCCTCCAGCAGAACCGTCTGCTCGTTGATCTGAGCAGGGACGGCAGGTGTGATTAGTAGTGGTGGTGGAGTGTTGTTGAAGTTGTTGCTGGTGTTGTTTGGGGAATCCATAACCTTGAATGAAAATTTTTGGGTTAGGACAGATTCAAAGTATATGAAATGATAAGATTCAAGGAATATGAATTGTAAAGAATGTTTTAGTTGCTGGTTCTAATGTTTTATATTGCTTAGGGTTCCATACAGCTCTGACCTGCATGGGCCACCAACAAAACATGTCACGCCCCGCTTCCCAGTATACGGGCAGAGTACGCGATGAGGCCGCTACGTATTTACTCAGAAGTAAATACGCTAAGCGTAACTAAGCAATATAAAAGAAAATGCACAAGAGACAAAAGATATAATTAAACATTAACTTTATTTATTAACATTCTTTTACAGTACATAGAAAAGTAAATACATCTAAATGAAAGCAATGCCTAAACAGTGGCATAACAGAAGTGGAAAGTACTGAAATGAAATAGGTACAAGTGGCTTCAGCTCTGGGTCTTCGGTGTACTGCTCAAGGGTCTGCTCCGAATGCTCCTGAATGGTCTCATGCTCTAGTGCGCCCGATCCACCTGACAATATTCCAAAGAAGAAAGGGAAGGAATGTCGTCAGCGAACAATCGCTCGGTAAGTCCCAAAGATAAGAGAGAAGTAGAATAGACAGAGAGTAAGAGAGAGAGTGTAACTTTTAAAGTTGTATTTAGTATTAACGCTGTTGTTTGTAGCTTAGTACAGAAGGATACCAGTGTATACGAGAGGAGTCTCGTTAAATCAGAGACTACGGTGAACAGAATATAGAGTACAAGGCTCCGTTATACAACCTGGAACAACGGCAATTGAATTCAGGTTAGGTGTCTTAAATCTTGCAGTCTCGTGCCATTTCTAACACCTTCCGTACCAATCTACCCCTTAAACCCCGCGATGTCTTGTTTGTATTGTTTGTATTGTAGTGTAAATTGTATTGTTTTGTATAGATGTATAATTGGATGACTTGCCGAAACCATGATATCAGTAACTGGATGTAACTGGAGAATCATGGATGTAACTGGAGAATCATGTAAATGGAAGTATATCCATGGTTCGATTCAGTCAACAGATTGAATAGATTGAATATATTGAATATATGGATTCATGGATTCATGTTGAATTGTACTTTGTGCTTGAATCACATTCAAGTCAGATTATTTATAATGAGACTCAGTCTGAGTCAGACAATTAGAAAAGGAAATTGAAGTCTTGAATTAGGTTTTGATGTTATCGGTAACCGCTGCACATGGGCGGCAGGATTTGTGTCTTTTTCAAAGACGATTACCGTGTTGATAACACTGTTTGTTAAGTTGTCTACCTTAAATAGGCAGGCAACCATATCTCCGGCTCCCCGAGGCTCAAGAGATTGGTCCCGTTTAAACCTATGTTTACTAGGGCTCTTAGGGTAATTTATAGAACTTGAGGGGGTTATATGTAAAAATACATTTATATAATTTTCAAAATACACCCCAAGTATTTAATTATCGTCTTTAGAGTTGTCATAGAAGTGGATTTTATATGTGTAACATTTCTAGTGAAAATAACCTAATTTCATAATATAGGGTATTTAATTGTAATATTGAACTTGTATGGAATTTTATGGTATTTTCATGTAAAGTGATTCTTTTGATATAAAAAAGTTGGAATATTTATATTATATCAAAAATAGATATTTTGATGATACATATATATATATATATATATATATATATATATATATATTTATATAAAATAATTTTAATTTATTATTTTTCTAGAAATCTCATTTTTCTTAAGATATTTGTATTTTTAAATCTTTCGAGACCGAATACTCCTTGCGGAGGTCTGAATCTCACATTACTAAGCCCAGGGATGTGCGATAATCCGCACCATCCCAGTCGAGTTCCCCAAAATGGGTTGTAGCGGCGCTTTGCAAGGACTTGTTTAAAATACATAATCTTGTGAAAATGGTTTTTATAAGTTAGAGGTAGTTTTGTGTAAAACAGTATTTCCCGAATCTATATTTCCCAAAAAGTATTGTGCTATGTTGCATATGAGTGTTGTGAAGAGGTAGGTCATTACCTCGTGATCTATCTAAAGGTATAGCAAGAATTATGATGTTTAAAGTCGAAACTAAACTACATGATATTTTAGTGAAAATGTAAGATAAAAATTGCGATATGAAATATTTTGCTATGAAATTTGTTCAACATATTTTGTTAATGATTAATAGTCAAGATGTAAGAGTTTAGTATGATTGTATTTGAGAAAAGTTGATCTTTTTAAAGAAAACCGAATCGGAAATCGGATTAACTTGGCTTCCGTCGGGTTTTAGTTTTACAAATTTTTAGAATAGAATAGAAAAGAGAGAGGTGGGACTTACGGGATTTCAGATTATAGGAGAGGGAGAGGGATTGGTAGTAGGTTCCGGTGCGTCGTTTCATCGCCGGGAACTCCTAGGGTCGTCGTCGGAAATTCGCTGGAGTTTTGCCCTTCGCTAACCTCACTTGCACGCAAAGGTCTAGAGATTTTTCTTAAGAGTTTTAGACAGAGATTTAGGGTGAGGAAGGGTGAGTTTAGGTGTGGTATTTATAGGAAAAACTAGGGTTAGGATAGGTGAAAGAGTGAGAAGAAAATGTATTAAATTTTGTATTTAAAAAGGGTTTTAATTGAATTTTAAATTTTCTGTAATAATTCAGGAAAATTAACCATGACAGGTGTTTCAAGAACCCAAAAGACACAAGTTCACAGAAGAAGACTCGGCGATCCGAGGTGAATCGGCCGGCGGCGGCAGCCGAGTCGGCTGGTTCGCCGGTCGAGTCAGGCCGAGTCGCCCCCCTGTTGCCACGTGTACTACGTCGTTTGGTGTAGCTCCTGGGTCAGTTTGTTTTATTTGTGACTTTTGGTTTTACGGGTTTAACACGTGTAGACTCTTGGAATTCTAAACATTTAAAAAAACAATATTAAAAAATAATGTGGGTGATGGGATTTGAACGCTGGTGCTTTGGTTCAGCAGTTTAAGGTCTTACCAATGAGCCACAAGATCCTTCTTACTATTAAAAAGCAAATCAAACTTATAACTTATGCTCAGGCAAAAGTACCCATTTCTGTATTTTTTGAAAAATTTGTACAGAAAGTTGTACAGAAAGTTTAGGGTTGTTACATCGGGTCTTAAGCATAAGGAGTGGCTCCGCTCCTTTGCATTGGCGCAACCTAAGACCATGGCCAAGATAAAAGCCTGGACTGAACGAGAGATCCAGCTAGAGTTCGAGGTAAATGCGAACCTACCCCGGACCAACCAGGCCGATCAGAAGAAGAGGGCAAAGGAGGATAAAAAGAAAATTGAGCGGCCGAAGCCCTACTCCCCAAAGTTCCAGGAGTACACCCCGCTCAGCGTCTCCCAGACAGAGCTGTTAGAGGAGGAAAAGGGGGAGAGATTCTTCAAACTTCCCCCGGTTAGCCACAAGGCGGCCAAACGGACATGAGGCCTCGATTGCGCTTTCCACAGGTCGCAGGGACACCCTACTGAGAACTGCAAATAGCTCCGAGACTACATCGAGGAGTTGATCCGCTCGGGGCACCTAGCAAGATACTTGCGGGACAAACGACAAGCCGACCGAGAACAAGAGCACCACCCCTCTCCCGGCGAGTTTACGATCGGCCAAATCATGGTCGTATCAGCGGGGGGTGCACCTGAGGCCGACGAGACATGGCCTTCCTTGCCGATCGAAGAGAATAGCAGCCAACCCAGGAAGATGGTAAAAGCAGCCGTGCCCATCATCTTTACCGACGACGACCTCCACGGGATATCCCTGCCTCACAACGACCCTCTGGTAATCACCGCACGGGTCCACCGTTACGAAGTGCAAAGGATATCGGTCGACCCGGGAAGCTCGGCAGACATCATCTTCTACGACTTCTTCCTGCGCATGGGACTTACCCCGTCAACCTGAGGCCGACCGCCGACATCCTGTCGGGGTTCACGAACCACTCCATCCCGGCAGAAGGGTGGTCACCCTCCTGCTTAACTTTGGGGAGACAGGTCATACGCGTACCGTGCTTGTGGAGTTCATCATCGCCAGAATTCCATCGGCCTACAATATCCTCCTGGGACGCACAACGCTGGATTCCCTCCAAGCCCAGATATCGACCTACCACCTGGAAATCAAGTTTCCCCTCGACCAAGGAGGGATAGGTCGGGCCTACGGAAACCAGCAAACCGTGAAGATTTGCTTCACAGCGACGTCTATGCCAGAGGAGAGAAACGATGATCTTAAGAGCATGAATGATTTCAGGGGATCTTTGGATACTCGGGACAAGCATAAAGAGATCCGAGGAGCCCCAGTTGAGCCGTTAATAGAGGTCCCCCTCGTCGAAGGGGACAATGAACGAACCGTTCAAATCGGGTCGCTCTTAACGGGAGCTCGACACGGCGACCTGGTCCACTTCCTCAGAGGGAACTCAGAAGTGTTCGCCTGGGCGCCCGCCGACATACCCGGGATAGACCCCAAAATAATATCACATAATCTCGGTGTCGACCCGGCGGTCCGACTCGTCAGGCAGAAGAAATGAAACTTCGCCCCGATCAAGCAAAAAGCGATCGAAGACGAGGTTGATAGACTGCTCGCAGCCAACTTCATTCGAATTGCGGCTTACTCAGAGTGGTTGGCGAATGTAGTCATGGTTAAAAAGGCCAGCGGGAAGTGGCGCATGTGTGTGGACTTCACTGACCTTAAAAAGGCCTGCCCGAAATACAACTATCCCCTCCCTCGGATATATCAGCTCGTCGACAGTTCGGCAGGCCACAACTACTCAGCTTCATGGACGCCTTCTCCGGCTACAACCAGATCCGTATGAATCTGACAGACGAAGAGCTCACTGCATTCACAACGGACCGGGGGGTATACTGCTATAAAGTGATGCCCTTCGGGCTCAAAAACGCCGAGGCCACGTACCAACGCTTGGTCAACAGGATGTTTAAGCCTCAGATCGGCAGAAACATGGAGGTTTACTTCGACGACATGCTCATAAAATCGACCTCGTCGGATCATCACGCCAAGGATCTGGGCGAGGCCTTCAACATCCTCCGCAAATATAAGATGAAACTGAACCCCGCCAAGTGCGCATTCGGAGTCACCGGTGGATTGTTCCTCGGCTTCATGGTCACCCACCGAGGAATTGAGGCTAACCCGGAGAAAATCAGCGCCATCCTCAACATGGCCGCGCCCAAGACTAACGTCGAAATCATGCGACTCACAGGAAGGGTAGCCGCTCTGAGTCGTTTCATGTCAAGATCCGGGGAGAAGTGCCTCCTGTTCTTCAAGGCCCTAAGGAAGATCCCAAGATTCGAATGGTCGGAGGAGTGTCAGATCGCCTTTGAGCAATTGAAAGTGCACCTGGCGACTCCCCCACTATTCACTCGGCCGGTCAAAGGAGATGAGCTGTCACTGTACCTGGCAGTGTCCGATCAATCTGCAGGTTCGGTGCTCGTCCGAGAAGTCGAGGGTGTCAAAAAGTCGGTCTATTATGTAAGCCACATCTTCAAGGACGCGGAAACAAGATACCCGGCCATAGAGAAGACTGTCCTGGCACTCATCGTGGCCTCGAGGAAACTAAGGCACTACTTCCAGGCGCACACCATCCTCATCTTCACCGAACGCCCCTTAGGGGCTATTCTCGCCTCCCCAGAGTCTTCTGGTCATTAGAGAAGTGGAGATGGAAGTTGTCCCAATTCAACATCAAGTAACGCCCGAGGAAGCTATCAAGGCGCAAGTCCTGGCCAATTTTATCGTCGAATGCACCATCCCCATCAAGGAGGCTGTTCCCGTGCCGGTCCCCGGATCCCAACCCTTGGTCGAAGAGAGGCCCGTCTTCGTCTCCGATTGGGTCCTTTACGTCGATGGGTCATCAACCGAGGAAAGCTGTGGTGTCGGCCTCATCATCCGGGGCCCGAACAAAGCAGAGATGGAATATTCTTTGAAGCTCGGATTCAAAGCCTCAAACAACGCGGCTGGGTACGAGGCTCTGCTCGCCGGACTGCGGATTGCCTCTGGAGTGGGGCTGAAGACGATCCGAATCCGTAGCGACTCCGCTCTGGTCGTCGGCTAAGTGACCGGCCGTTTCGAAGCACGGGAGCCCCTAATGGCGAAGTACTTAGCTGAGATAAGAAGGCTGCGAAAGGGCTTCGACGAAGTTCAAGTGGAGCAGATCCCCCGACACCTAAACGCCCAGGCCGACACTCTGAGAAAGCTAGCTTCCTCTTACTCGGCCAACAACAAAAGAAATATCCTCTTCGAGGTCCTGCCATGGCACAGTGTGGAAGACGGAGCGACATCGTTCCAAGTTTACACAGCCCGGGAAGAGGACCGAGATTAGAGGAAGCCTATCGTCGAATTCCTGAAGGAGGGTACGCTCCCCAGAGATCGTGGGGAGGCCCGCCGCCTCCGAGCCAAATCCCGCCATTTTGTCTGGAGCAATGGGAACCTCTACAAGAAATCCTTCACACAACCGCTGCTTCGGTGCGTCGACCCCCATGAAGCCGACTATGTCCTCCGTGAGGTCCATGAAGGGGTCGGCGGAGCACACCAATAGGCCCGCACCTTAGTCCAGAAGACGTTTCTCCAAGGGTACTACTGGCCGACCATTTATCATGACACTCAGAAGCTCGTCAGAAGGTGCAAGAGTTGCCAACTCCATGGTAGCATACCCCGCCTTCCGGCTACCGAGCTTACTACCCTGACCTCCCAATGGCCGTTTGCCCAGTGGAGAATGGACATGATAGGCCAACTCTCTATAGGTACGGGCGGGCATAAGTACATCCTTGTCGCGGTGGACTACTTTACAAAGTGGATCGAGGCCGTCCCCATCAGAAAATCGTACGGTACCACGACCATCAAGTTCCTACAGAACAACGTAATATTCCGGTTCGGGATCCCGAGGTGTATCATCACCGACCACGGGACGAATTTCGAGAATGAAAGGGTTAAAGAATTCTGCAGCGAATACCACATACTGATGAAGTTCTCCGCCGTCGCACACCCCCAGTGCAACGGGCAAGCCGAGGTCACTAACAGGGACGTCATTCGAGGATTTTGAGCTCGCCTTGAAGGGCGACAGGGCAGTTAGGTCGATGAATTACCTCGGGTCTTATGGGTTTTGCGCACATCGAAGAAGACCCCCACCGGAGAGACCCCCTTCAGTCTTTGATACGGCACCGAGGCAATGGTCCCAGCAGAGATCGGGCTACCCAGTCACAGAGTCGAGCTTTTCCCTGACGAAGCGAATACCTCGGCGCTCCGGACAAATTTGGACGTCTTTTTGGAAAAGCGGGACCGGGCACAGATTAGAGCCGCCGCTTACCAACAGCAAACTACCCGCTACTACAACGGGCGGTTCAATCATCGCGCCTTTAGGGCCGAGGACTTGGTCCTAAGGCGGAACGAATTCGTTGATCAGGGCAAGCTGCACAAGCTTTCTCCGAAGTGGGACGGCCCATTCCTCGTCTCCGAGGTCCTGCCCGGCGGGGCTTATCGCTTACAAGATGCAACGGGCCACAAATTTCCACGGCCTTACAACGCTGAGAAGCTTAAGTTGTACCTTTGAAAGGAATGTCTATGAATATATATTCTTTCCTTGACCAAGCGATGTAAATTTTTCTAAGTTCTTTTTTAGTTATAAGAAGGAAATAATAGAGCATCGCAAAAAGGAGAACTTTATTTATTTATAAGGTATTATGGGCTCCTCAGCCTTACACAAAAATAAAAATTACAACATGGGGGAGCGGGATCGAGGAAGTACTCCTGGTGATACTCCGAAGAGATCTCCGCCAGCCGAGCCCTGGCCTCCGCAACCCGCTCCTGCTGATGCTGCATGAGAACCCGAGACGCCACGGAGGCACCTGGCACTCCTCCCGCCGAGCCCTAGCTCACGATATGTCTCTTTTGGAAGCACTCCAAAATGAGGGCCAAGGATCGGTCATGCCTGGCCTTCGAAATGAGACCGATCAAGAAGATCGTACGCACCTTGTCGAGCGTCTCGTCCAGTAGTTCCTCGGTAAGGGGGTTGTACAACCTCTGGGACCTCCTCCAAATTGTGTACATCAGCAAGGGGAGGAGGGGAGATCGGCGAGGAAGGAGACGGCCGATGTGGTCCTCAATGCGCCGGACCACTCTCCGGTACCTCTCCTCGAAAATGGACTGGTCGTATATATAGATGTCATCAGAAGTAATGATCTCTTCGATCGCATAGATACACACGGCCATCTCAAAAAGCAATGCTGAAAAGTTGGCGTCTCCTTCTCTATTTTTAGCCTCCACAGAATCCCTAAGAGCCCAAATTTACGTGCACATGGGCGTGAATCCTGAGATTTGCTCGATTCTTCCAATGCTGCGCTGCCACATGGCGGGTATCCCGTGTTTCTCGGCGAATCGAAGTTGGAACGACGTGGATCTTGAGACGCTTCGCCTCACCTATGCGCCTCTGCCACGTGCCACCCGCGACGGTCACCCTTCCCGATATTCACATATCTCGGAAGGACAGGCAGAGCCTTGCAAGACCGAGCAGCTACTCTGCTCGGTCCATACTTGGCTGGTAGTCCACTACCCACTGACGCCAAGGATCAAAGCCCTCGCCAAGAGGCAACCGTGCAGCTACCATGCTCCATCTATACTTAGCGACTAACTTCTTACCCATGTACGCTAAGGATCAAAGCCCTCGCCAAGAGGCAACCAAGCAGCTACCCTGCTCGGTCCATCCATGGCTGGTAGTTCACTACCCACCGACGCCAAGGATCAAAGCCCTCACCAAGAGGCAACCAAGCAGCTACCCTGCTCGGTCTATCCTTAGCGGGTAACTTCTTACCCATCGACGCTAAGGATCAAAGCCCTCGCCAAAAGGCAACCGAGCAGCTACCCTACTCGGTCCATCTATGGCTGGTAGTTCACTACCCACCGACGCCAAGGATCAAAGCCCTCGCCAAGAGGTAACCGAGCAATTACCCTGCTCGGTCTATCCTTAGCGGGTAACTTCTTACCCATCTATGCTAAGGATCAAAGTCCTCGCCAAGAGGCAACCGAGCGGCTATCCTGCTCGGTCTATCCTTAGCGGGTAACTTCTTACCCATCTACGCTAAGGATCAAATCCCTCGTCAAGAGGCAACCGAGCGGCTACCCTGCTCGGTCTATCCTTAACGGGTAACTTCTTACCCATCTACGCTAAGGATGAAAGCCCTCGCCAAGAGGCAACTGAGCAGCTACCTTGCCCGGTCCATCCATGGCTGGTAGTTCACTAACCACCGACACCAAGGATCGAAGCCCTTGTTTAGAGGCTACAGAGCAGCTTCCCTGCTCGGTCTATCCCCAGTGGGTAACTCCTGGCCCATCTATGCTGACGGTCAGACCTCAACCTCGGCGACGCCGACCAATCTTAAAAGCGGTGGTCGCTGATCCAACTCGACGTATCTTCAACGAGCGATCACCACCTCGACTTCGGGGCCATAAAGGCGCTGACCTTACACCAGTCTTTGCACACTTGACAGACGACTGGGTTTAACTCGATGCGCGATTGCCAACTAAAGGACCGACCACTGACCTAACGCTCATCAGGCGAGCAAAATGAAACATTGCCACAAACTGGAACATTGCTACAAACAAAAATTTCTGCAAAAGGCTTTATTCACAACTCAGGAGTCTTTACAAAGGTATTCTGGGCTCCTCAGCCTTACAAAATCGCCCGAAGGCCTACAAAATCCCAAAACGAAAACAAAAACATACAAAGAAGGAAAGGGCAGGGAGACTTAGGCCTCAGGGCCGGGAAGGACCTCGACATGCTCCGTGGCCACCTCGAGAAACGGGACGACTGCTTGAGGGTCGGCACCCACCGCAGGGACTTCGGCACTGGGAGCCGGGGTGACCACCTTCTCCCCGACACCCCCACCGGGGGCCTTCCCCCCGGCGACGCTTCCGGTGGCATCCCTCTTCCCCTCACCTTCGAGGGGGTACTCGAGCCGGAGCGTAGCGTCGGGAAACTCCGGCATTAGTGCCTTGACAGCGTCAAGAGCATCATGCCAGATAAGGGCCGAGGCTTCGGCGAGGTCGGCATAAAAATGATGCGAGGTCGACATAAAAATGATTCGACGTTCTGTAAGTCTCCACTGCCTTCGCAGCCCGGAGGTCGGCGCGCCTCATCGCCTCCATCATCGCCTCGTTCTCCCTCTTAAGGGTGTCCTGCGTCTTCTTCAGAGTGGCGGCGAGCTCCCTGGCATCCTCCAACTTGGCATCAACGGCCTTGTTGGACTCCATCATAACCCGGATGGTCTTCCGGCAGTTGGAGTTCACCCGATCCTCGGCTGCCACTCGGTCCTCGAGGGCGACGATCTTCTCCTTCGCCTCGTGCAGCTCCCGACTCAAGCCCTCCTCCCATGAGGAAGACTCGCCGGCGATCTGCATCGCCGGGGCAATTTCCTCGTCCTCCATGTTGACGATGAGGGGGCAGTGCCAGAGGACCTGAGGAAAACAAGGGAGGGGTTAGAAAAGACACATGATCCCGCGAACAGAAAGTACTTAATAAAGACCTGAGCGGGAGGCGGACACTGACCTGCACGGCCTCCTGAGTTATGGCCGCCATTTGGGCCCTGAGGGATCCCCGGGGGATTTTTCCCCTAGCCGACCTTTCCATTTTCGAGAGTAGGCTGTCGGCAACGGAAATCCCTGAGGGCACCTAGAAGCGAAGATCCCCTTCATCCACGAAGATTGGGGAAGCCGGAGAATGGGGCACCGTCCTATGGTGCCTCTTGAGGAGGGGCGCAGGAACATCTTCCTCGCCTCCCACCTCCAAAACCTGGGGTTCCTACTCCCCGGCGTACTTGCGGCTCTGCGTGCGAATGGCCTCCGAGGCCCGGGGCGTGCTGGAACTCCTGACCGAAGTGGCCGCCGGCGCAACCGAGCTCATGGCAGGGCGCGACGGGCCAGCGCCTCCGGCCTTCCTCCCTTTCTTCTCGGCCAGCGCAGCCCGGAATTTTGATCGGTCTATCAGCTCTTCAAAAAGAAGCAAAAATACAAAGGAGTTAGCAATGCCAGAAAAAATAGAAGAACACACAAGTCTAAACGGATCGCCTAAACTCCCAACTTACCCGCAAACTGAGCGGGGCTGAGCCCGGCCTAACTGAGGGCCTGCTCGGACAGCAGCACTTCGGCCCGTTGGACGGACTCCTACTCCGACACCACTACCGCATCGGGATCGTTTGACCGCCTCACCCGAGGGCAGGTGGCCCTGTGCCACTGGACGGGCACAGGCCAATCCTCACCCTAAGGTTGCCCGATGAAGAAGAACATCTCCTTCCATTCATGAATGGAAGAAGGCACTGCTACGACCCCTGACCCAGCCGCCCCTCCTCTGCGTTCTCTAAAAGAAATATATACCCAGTTAGGCTCGTCCTTACGAATGTCGGGGAGATTTTTATAGCAGAGGGAGGAAACGAGAACGTTCAGGCTGAAAGGGATCTCCTGCAGTCTCAACCGAAACAGGAACCAGAATCCTCCACGAGTTCGGCACTAACTGGCCCGGGACTAATTGAAAAATACGTAACGTAGCACTCACCTCGGGGGAGAAGGGCAGACGCATGCCAACCCAAAAGGTCTCTAAGTACAAGGCAATCTCCTTGCCCCGTACCTGTTTTTCCCTCTCTCCCTCCCCGGCCAAGCGAAGCGAGTAGCCGGGGGGAATGTGGAAGCGAGCCCGGATTGTGGAGAGCTCGTCCGCATGCCTCAGGAGGGAAGGCGCGGCACGAACACTCTTGACACCCGCTTTGGGGACTGACCCTGTCGCACGGCCCCGGGGAGCATGACTAACCCTAACTTCCCGGAGGGATTCTGACTCAGGCGAGGAAGAGGAAGAAGAAAAAGAGGAAGCTACAGAAGACTCCCTAAACTCTACCCGAACTATTTCTACGGACTCCCCAGAGGAAGACATCTAACTTGAGCAAAGGAAGGTGTCTGCCGAGGAAAGAACGCAAGAAATCCGACATAAGAAGAAGAGCACCAAGCTAATACACGAAGGGCTGAGGAAATTATGGCGAAGTGTGGACCCTGGGGGGATCCTACCTCTATTTATAGCAGTCGGTGAACACATCCTACGGTGCCGATTGTCTCCTGCCAAAACAACACTTCGCATTCAACGGCCGTCAACGTTCCACCTGTCGCACACGCATTGGACGCGTCCCGTCAAGCGCGAAGGACACCGGCAACCTGTCACGTCAGCCAACCAGCGCCGGACATGTGGCCTGGCGTTTTGGCAAACGTACGCCCGTATCGGTGCTTCCTCTTTAATGCAAGATCTCTCCCCTGATCCGCTGACGTCATCGAAAAAATATGACTAATTGCCCGGGAATCCACGCCGATAATGTCTTTAAATAAGAACTTGGCCCAGCGACCGATCAGACCACTCTCGATCCGACCCATGAATAGGTCGGTCCAATAGTGGGGGGCTAATGATGATGCTCGGTACTGAGGACTCCCCAGATCATGACACGTGGCAGATGACGTGTCCCAAAGCTCACAAGAAAGAAGCAAGAAAGGTACTGTGGAAGCATGCCCCGGGCCTTCGACCCGAGGATGGTCCCGACCTTCGGTGGCCTCGCAGACCACTCCTGTGCCCGCCATACAAACACCCATTGGCTCGCCTCCGAGCCCTCCCGCACGCTGAGTTCCCTCAGCCCTCCTAGCTCGCCTCTGAGATATCGCTGAAATAAGCTCCCTCGGCCTCCCGCTCGTTCCCAAGCCTCCCGCCGAGCTTAGCTTCCTCGGTCTCATCGACCGACCCACAGCACAGATCACAGGCGTATCCGCCATGACTCCGCGAATCTCGCCAGACGCGAGATATCCACCGCCCAAGATCCCGCGTTCCACGCTATCGCATTCCCCCAATAATGAGCATATCTCGTCATTAATGGGGGATTCCGTCTTTCACACAGGCGCAACGCCAGAGGCGTAACGGCCAGCGTGAATCTCGTGCCCGCCAGCCCATGGCTGCCACTATATAAACCCCTCTTCAAACGACTCAGGGAAGACAATTTTTACCCCAACAGGCCGTTACTCTGCCCAAATACTTCGACTAACTTGATCATCGGAGGGTCCTCGGTGATACAACCACCCCGGGACTTCCTTACAGATAGCTCGGCTTCATTCTCAAATCAAGCCCATTGAGATCCACACGCATTGAGAGGCTACCCTCAAATCCAATCTCAGCCATCCATCAATGCTCGCTATAGATCAACGGAAGATAACATCTGAAGGAGATCACAGCCTCCATCACTATGGCTTGACGAAGGCCAACAAACGCAGCACGAATACTAAATAGCATTTATCTGAAATGACGGAGGGCTACGACTGGTTTTGTAAAAAACCTTTAACGTAATGAACTTGATATCGTTGTAGAATCTAGTGATTTGAAAATGAGTGTTTTTGTATCTTTTGCTAGTTTTGCTAAAGATGTCACTCCCGGTGAAGGGATCTCGGTTCTTTACTCATCAAATGAGGTGCTGGATATTCATCAAGGAATACCACTATGCAAAGCAAGAACTAGAGAAGCTATAAAAACAAAACCGAGTGGGTTGTAGCATTTACTAGTTTTGCTAAAGAGATCACTCCCGGTGAAGAGATCTCGGCTTTTTCCTCATCGAATGAGGTGCTGGATATTTATCAAGGAATACCACTATACAAAGCAAGAACTAGAGCTACTTTTTTGAAAATTTCGATTATACAACATTTTTAGGTTTCTTTTCTTTCCATTAATCTCATTAATGAAGTCCCATCTGTAGGGTGTTTTTCGTCACCCCATTGAGATAGGAATACGCGTGCGCTTGTCAGGCGCATTACAGATTCCCCCAGGCTAGGGTAGGCTGGGGTTTATTGATTATGGGGATCTGAATCTCCGGCAACCGTGAACTAAGTTGTCGTTAATTACCCCTCGCCTTTGGAGCGAGAGAACCTTCGATTGATGAGTCAAACAGGTCATGCGAACTCAATGTGCAGTGTTGTGTTTTGAAGGGGTTTTGGATATATCGGGGGCCCTACAGAGTTTACGGGGGTCCCGCTACCCGGATAGCGGGCTGGGGGTCAAGGGGGCTAGTATCCCCCTTGCGGGATGCGGGGCAGCATCCCGTTAGAAATTTTTCCTAACGGGGACAGTGTTTTGGAATGTGTGTGTATATAAAAATATGAAGAATAGCGTCCAAAGGACGCATGGGTGCCAGTGCCTCACGTGCCTAGCACACGGGCGCTGATGCCTCACGTGCTTGGCACACAGACGTTGGACGTTGGGCGCACGCGGGCGTTAGGCGCCGGGTGCATGAGGGCGCCGGGCGTCGAGCGCCAGTGCCCCCACGTGCTCGGCACGCGGGTGCTGGGTGCCAATGCCTCATGTGCTTGGCACACGGGCGTTGGGCGCCAGCACCCCACATGCTTGGTACGCGGGCGCTGGGCGTCAGCAATAAAAAGGACTTAGTCCCTGCACTGGGAGCTGTGCTCCCGATTGACTTTTGGAGTTGAACTCCTGACAAATAGTACAGAGGGGCTTAGCCTCTGCACTGGGTGTTGTACTTCCAAAAAGAAAGATTTATTGTTTTATATATCTATATATATATGTATTATTTTTTTTGAGGAGTTAAACTCCTAAGATATTTTTGGAGCTGATGAAAGGGGACCCTTTTCTTCTCCCTTGAGCCCTGGATCTTCCCCGAAGTGGGGTTTTTGGAGGTGGGTCTCCTTCTTCTTCCTCTCGGTTAGCCGGATCTTGGAGAAAAGGGGGGGTGAGATTTAAAAATCTCTCATTTTTTAGATCTGATGGAAGGTCCGAGCTTCCCTTTGTGGGTTTTGTGGTGAAGAGCTATTTATTTTTGGAAAAGAAAGAGTTAAACTCTTTATTTAATTCAAAAAAAAGAAGAAGGTTTAGAACCTTGATGACGGAGAATGAGGCACAAAAACCCTAGAGTTTTTAGCGAATGAAAAGTTCATTTTTTATTTCATCATGTGTTGCCTCTTATAGGCTTACAAATTTACATATAGCCCCTTGGGCTTTACAAAATGGCATTTTGCCCATCTCATGCCTCATGTGCTCATTTCTTTTGCACATGAGCCATGGGCTTTACAAAAATTTGGCTTTATGCCCATTTTCCTTACATTGATGCATATCAAATAAAGGTCAATGGTGAATCGCGTGCGGAAATGTTTCATTTTAAGCATCAAGATTGTGTTGGTGTTAAGTTAAAATTATTTATTACATGATTTTATTTTGGCATGGGGGAGGCCGGCCGCAGGGTTCGACTTGGACATGGGCCCACTTGATCTGGGCTTGGGCATGCTTATTTGGGGTTGACTTTGACTTTGACTTGGTCAACGGGATTTAATTTTTGACCCCAACACCATCATTTCTGTTTCCCTAAACATCACAGAAAAGAAACGAAAATAGAACATACACTTATGCCATCCGCATTCGTCATGGGGCCCCATCATGCACCGTCAGGTTACTTAACTAACGGCAAAGCAGGGGCTGGACTAGCGTGGGTGCAAAATATAAGCAACGTTTATTATATATAGCATATATATATAGCATTCGTCTCACGCAGCTATATGATCACATCACAGAACTCAAGCAGCAGAAGTCAACATATGAAATATTGGATATACTAAGAGGTCCGTGTTTTAAATTCAGCCAGTAATGAAAAACACGGATTCCACGGTCGTGATGAATAGCCAAACCCATATCCCTAGACCCCTACGAGAGCGGCAAGCAACCTTGCCAATTCTAGAGTTAGAAGACCCGGTCTCGACTCCTCGAGATGGTCTCCCACTGGACTCCAGAACCCGGTTACTTGTGCTCTCCGTCTTGGGTCTATCCTAATACGGAAAAGTAAATAATATATATCAATGGTGACATCATCCTCAACCCGGAAGCGTCCCAATAAAAGAATATTATATACATTTAATTACATGAATGAAAATTAAAAAACTCTCATCTCACGCAAAACCCCGGCTATTCAATCACAACAATCCAATATAACATATCACATCAACACATAATATCACATGTCATCAACGTAAGTAAATATGTGTATCCCAAATTCCATTAACATATAGCAACGAGATCGGGGACACACCATATATTACACTTATGGACGCAGAAAAGAAATGAAAAACTACAATAATTAGAATCCGCAAACTCCTTAGACATCATAAATCCGGAATATCTCATATTCTGAATTTCATGCCTAACCCTATAAACCTTGCATTTTAGTCTCAAATTGAAAACTCTTTTCAATAAGCAGTCGGATAATTCAACAAGATTCCCGACTAGGTGTTCGCGTACTATACGCAATTGCGACAGAATTTTGATCCGAATCGAAACTCCGTGACAATCGATCAACCGAGACTAAAACACTAGATTTATAAAATACTAACCAGTTTTCACAAAACTTGTGGATTCCAAATATTGTCTCACATATCATAAAAATCTAGACGATGTTAAACATTTCAATCGATTTATCAAATACCCACAAAACCCAGAGACCTCAACAACTTGAGCATCACTAAAAACATTCAGAAAGTGCCAAATATAACAATGGAGCAGCACAAGAAATATGAGCTCACAATATCTCAAACATGCGGCGGAACTGCGGCCAAACAAGGGGATAGGTCGCGTTTTCATAGCTATTTAGAGGAATTGGAGCCTCGTACTTCTTGGGGCTCCATAAAATACCCTGCACGATTTTCTGTATATTTTTAATTTGAAAAATTCCAACTTTTGAAAATATGGACAAAAACATGTAAAAAGATGGGTTTTGAAAATCGATCGAACACTTTAACGTCGTAAAGACTTCCCCTAATGTTCTAGCTTGGTTCTGATACCATGAAAGTGTACCCTAGCACCACCAAAAGGTTAAAACCGGCATCTAGCATGTAATTTTCAAAATTTCGGTGTGCTAAGCTACACTAACCTAGAATCTAACTAGATAATTAGGGTTAACATGATATATAAAGAGCTTTACACTAAAAGAAAGATATTACAACCTTTGTAGATCGTGTCCTTCACTTCTAAAGCTCCCGGTAGTAGTCCCTATAACTCCTCGTAGCTCCACTTAAAGAAGTGCACGAACTTGCTTCGTGATCTTCGTGTCGAAGATGATCCAACCGAAGTTTCTCTAATCCAAGCTATCTCTTCACTAAACTCTCTTTAGTGAAGAAAACACCCTAAACTCAAGTGTTAATCAAGTGTAGGATAGTGAAGTAGGGGTTCAAAGCTCACTAGGTTTCTTTAAAGCCCTATGATCACATCACATGTGAGGGTTAGGGCTTTGAGGTGGAGGAAGAAGAAGATGGAGAGAGCTAGAAAATAATGAACTCTAGAAAATGAATAAGTGTGGAATGGCTTAACTTCTCTCCTCACTCATTGAAACATACAATATATCACAATAGATATATTGAACCATGTTTCAATAGTGCAAACAAATGAATAAAAAAATGAACAAAACCATGCTCCACCCATTCCTCAAAAGTCTTCCTATTTTCCACCTCTTTTTCTATTTTCCAAAAAATAGAAAAACCCATCCATGCTACATAATATATATATATATATATATATACACACTCACACACACACACACACACACACACACACACATATATATATATATATATATTAAGAGTAGAAAATAATCAGTAAGCAATAATATTTGTTAATATATAATTATATCAAATATAAATATATATCATATTATTAAATCAACACTTGATTTAATAATCCAGTTATATCACATATAACCGACTAATATAATTTATCTGTATATCACATTATCAAATCAACACTTGATTCAATAATCCGGTTATATCACATATAACCTAACTGATATCAAATAACCGCCAGATTAGAATACGGTATCATATACTCGTATTTAATCAGGCCCCCCGCACATATCAAAATACGTGCCCTACTTCGTTTTGCTTGAACTAGGAAACCACTGTGTGGGACTCTAAAGACTCGTCAATACGCCAACAGTAGGTAATGATCACATCAGTTACCCACAAACCGTCAACGATACTAGCTTGACGCAACGGCTACCCGGTATTGAGCGAATAGAAGATCAACAAGCAAGCTTGTCCAAACTCCCATGAAGCCTATAAGTAACACTTACCGTACAGTCTGGTCTCTTCTTCTAATATGTCGCATATCGAGTTTAGGGGTGGAATCGTCAGACCCCAGTAACTTGATAAGTCATGCCGATGTATGGCTTATAACGGTTCGAGAAACTACTGATAACTCTTACCAGTAAATCTCATAAGCTCTGACCAGGGACTTACTGTTATAGCCAATCGAGCGTAGCGCAACATCAACTCCTTATACCGGGAGAGTCGAAACCCCTCCTATCGCTCATTGCCTCCATGTGATTCAGGACTGTACCCAAAATCCACCTGTTTGCACGACTCCTTTGAGCCGTGGTAGGGAGGAAATCAAAATACAGTGGGAACCACACAAGACACTATGATGATTTCGGGTTTATAGAGTAACCCGTACCGATGTCACCAGAGAACTGCTATCTGACGATAGGTATGTTACCATCTAGGAGTTCTCGGCGAGTCCTGATCGATGTACCCATTCTCTAATGAGCACCTGTGTACAATCTTTGATGTCAAACACCAATGGTTATGGGATCAACCATTACCCCATACAGAATCAAGAAACATACACACTAGTCTACTCTGGAATATCGATGCCCCGTCTCGATATCCTCTCGACTAGAAACAATTAAAGGATGTGCTTGTGGACTACACAAGTCCCAGTAGTATGGTCAGCATCATAGTCTCGGTAGTCAAGCAAACATTCTAAGGACTTTATCAGTATGTATCAGAGAGACGGTATAATAATACAAATGTACATGTTAAGATAAAGAGCAACCAGATATCATACTATCATGTCGAGCAAGAAAGTCCTCTATATATATGTTCAAGCATCCACTATATCATACAATAATGGCCTCCAGGGCATATATATTCCTAACACTTCATTGTATAATATGTCGATACACCAAATTTCATGTATTCTAACACTTTTTTGCCGTTGATTTAGTGGATGCAAAATTAACGGTTTATCGACAATAGAACTTTTTACATTCCTAAATCAACGGTGAAAATGTGTTAAAATCACATGAAATTTGGTTTTTTGATATATTAGACGATGAAGATCTAGATGGACGATACCGATCATCGAATTAAATGATGAAGGTATAGTTTTTTTATGTTACCTGACGAAAAAGCCTCATAGGGCCTCTTTTCTATATATAACGGAGGAAAGAGGCCATAGAAGAGAATTTTTGTTCCGCCGTTGAAAAAATGCAAGCCCTATCAATTTTTTCGATGATCGGCACCCATCATCTCTATCTTTATCATCTAAAATGTGGTTACACCAAATTTCATGTGATTCTACCATGTTTCACCGTTAAATTAGCAATGTAAAATGTTCTATTATCGGTAAACCGTTAATTTTGCACCCACTAAATCATTGGTGAAAAGTTGGTAGAATCACATGAAACTTGGTATGTCTACCTCTTGGATGATAAAGATGGAGGTGAAAGATGCCGAATGTCGAAAAAATCTTGAGGAGTATATTTTTTCAACGTTATAGGAAGAAATTCCCCTTTACAGCACATTTCCTCCATTATTTTCTTATATATATATATATATATATATATATATATAATAGAGGAAAGAATCCATAGGAGGGAATTTCCTTGCATCGGAAAAATACCCCCTCCCCCATTTTATCCAACGATCGACACCCATCATCTTCATCTTTATCATCTAAGATGTTCACACAACAAATTTTATGTGATTTTATAACTTTTTCATCGTTGGTTTAGCAGTGTAAAATGTTCTATTGTCGGTAAACCGTTAATTTTGCACCCACTAAATCAACGGTGCAAAAGGAGTAGAATCACATTAAATTTGGTGTGTGCACATCTTAGATGATAAAGATGAAGATGATGGATGCCGATCGTCGGAAAAAAATAGGGGAGAGTATATTTTTTCGACGCCATAGGAGGAATTAGAGAGAGAGAAGAGGCCTTAAGAGGGTTCTTTTTGTCAGGTAGCATTAAAAAGTATACTCTTCACCGTTTTATTCGACGATCGGCACCTGCCATCTTGATTTTTATCGTCTAATATATCGATACACTAAATCTCGTGTGATTTTAATGTTGGAGATAGTGCCCTCAGAATCAATTATTGGATCACAGGCATGTGATTGCAATGATTGAAGGAGGACCTATCCCAGTAGGACAGTCTTACGCAAGATGATAGTATGCTATCTGGTTTACCTTTATCATCGTGTACTGTTTTAGGTGACCTGACAGGTCGCCATTACACGTTGATAGAGCCCCTAGGATTCTTGCTTGACTGCCAGCAGTATGAGAGCTATCATATACGTGAGAGCTGGTGGTCTATAAGCACATCCTTAAAAGGTCCCTAGTCGTGGGAGTTTCGAGACAGGGTATCGATTCTCCAGAGTAGACTAGTGTATACAGTCGAGACCCCGACGAGGGGCGGTGGCCGGTCTCACAAGCCACTGGTGTCAGTTGGTTCACCTAAGATGTATACAGGTGCTCATTGGGTTATGAGTACACCGGACAGGACTCGCCGGGAACATGCTAGTTGGTATTATACCTGACGTCAGATAGCAGTTCCCTGGTGACATGTGTACAGGTTAGTTCATCGACCTGAAGATCGTCATTTGTCTCGTGTGAGTTCCCACTGTACTTTGATTACTACCCTACCACGCTCAAAGGAGACGTGCAAACAGGTTTTAGTTGGGTACAGTCCCGAGCCACATGGAGACAGTGAGCGGATCTTCAGGGGTTCGTCTCTCCCGGTATTGGGGGTGAGGTCGCGCTGTGTCTAGGAGAGCCATTACACGAAGCCCTCGGCCGAGGCAGAAAATTTACTGGTAGGTATTCCAGTAGTATCTCAGGGTGTTCTGGGCTACACTCCGACACGACTTGTACCGCTTTTGGGGGTCTGACTTTTACCAACCCCCTAGGCCCGACATGCGATGCTCATAGAAGAACGGACCGGACTGTACGGATATTGTCACTGACAGGCTCAGTAGGGAGTCAGGCTGAGTTCGCTCACAGACGTCCCTTTTGGTCAATACCTGGTAGCCCGTTACGTATAGGCTAATATCTCTGACGTGCTAGTGGTTAAATCCACAACCAAGGTGTTGACGAGTCTTTAGAGTCCCCCACATACCAGTTTCTTAAGTTTTCGGGCGAAACACTGTAGAGGCCGTATGGAGATATGGCAGGGTTCGATCAGATACGTGCGGTATTGTACGGATCATGATCGGACGGAAAATACTGGCGGGCTTTGGTTTAAGCCGGATCCTAGTATTGCGCAGTGTAGATTTTGTCTCATTGCATTTGTATTCGGTCGGAATACAGATGCGGGTGTGTATGCACAGTAGCGGGGTTTTCCTGTGATTTATTACAGGATCAATTTTTGGAGTTGCCAGTTTGTTTTCCGTTTCGGCCAATTTTCTTTGTATCATTCATTGGCCGAAGATTGGTGGAGGAGGGCTTATTTGCAATTGTGCAAATAAGTATTGTGGAGGGTGGTCTTTGCAATTGTGCATTTGACAAAGGAGAAGACTTTTGGTTCATCATGGTTGCTTCATCAATGTGCACCATCCATTGACTTCATTAGATCATCATTGTTTGACCTTTGAGTGGTGATGGTTGTTGAGTGTGGACTTTAGTCATGATCACTCATCTTTCCTCTCATGATCACTCATCTTTCTTGCCCATATGATTGATCCACTCTCTCTCCTCTATTATTCTTTTTGGGATGAAGCATGGGCCGGCCACTAAAGGGGTGGGGGCTGAAATTTTGGTGCAAATCTTGGACACGTCGACTCGCCAGCTTCGTGCCCGAGTTGCCTCGGACCAGAGTGTTAATGTTTATGCCCTAGAAGGCCATTATTGTATCATACTAGTTTGTATATTACTTAATGGAAGCTTGGGATATTCATATGTATATAACAGTCTTGCTAAACATGGTAGTATGCTACTTGGTTTCTTCTATCTTAATATGTGAGTATACGTATTGATAGAGCTCTTAGGATCTTGCTTGACTACCAGCGTTGTGATGGCGGTCACACTAGTGGGGGCTGGGTAGTCTACAAGCACATCTTTATTCAGGTCCCTAGTCGTTGGATTATCGAGACAGGGCATCGATACTCCGGAGTAGACTGGTGTGTACGCTTCTCATCCCAGTTGGGGAGATGGTCTGTCCCACAGCCGTCAGTACGTCGTACTGGAGATAGTATGCAGGTGCTCGTTAGGTTACGGGTACACCGGACAGGACTCACAGGGAACTGCTGGTTGGTTTTATACCAGTCGTCAGTGAACAGTTCCCAGGTGACATGAGTACAGCATAGTCCGCAGACTTGACACTGCTTTCGCCTCGAGTGTGTCCCACTGTTCTTAGATTGCTACCCTACCATGGCTCAAAGGAGTCGTGCAAACAGGTAGCAGTTGGGTGCAGTCCCGAGCACTTGGAGGCAGTGGCGGTTAGACAGGATTCGTCTCTCCCGGTATTGGGGGTTGATATCGCGCTGTGTCAGAGAGCCATTACGCAGAGTCCCTGGCCAGGGCAAGCGAGATTTGCTGGTAGGTTCCAGTAGTTTCTCAGGGTGTAATGGGCTTCGCTCCGACATGACTTATACCGCTATTAGGGGACTGACGCTTGCCGCCCCCTAGGCCCGATATGCGATAGTCTTAGACGAACGGACCGGACTGTACGGAGATTGTCACATCAGACTCAATAGGAGTTCGGATGGGTTTCCTCATCGGCCTTTTTATCGACATCTACCTGGGGACCGTTACGTACAGCTAGTGCCGCTTGCGGTCTGTGGTTAAACCCACTGCCAGCGTAGTAGTCGAGTCTCTAGAGTCCCACACAGAGAGTTTCCCTACTCCAGGCGAAACGATATAGAGGTCGTATGGTTTTACGACAAGGGTTCGGACGCATACGTGTGTTTACACACGTACGACTTTCGGACAGTTTTTACCAGTCGGCTTTGGTTTAAGCCAGTTACTGGTATCCGGTTATTGGATTTATACAGTCTAAAGTTTTTCCGTATTTTTGCGGAAAGGAGGGGCGTTCTCGTAATTGCGCGAGAAGCTTCTAGAAGATGGTGACTAAGGAGGTTTAGGTGGCATATACAATGAATATGATTAGTGAGTCATATGGATGATTCATCCATGTCATTAATGCATCATAAATGCTTAATGACTCATGGAGATGAATCATCACTAGATATTATCAAGCATGGTTGTTAAATTGTTTTATTTTCTTTTCTTGAAAAAAGAAATGCTTGATATATATTATCATAACTCATTATTCTCACTTCATTATTATCTTCACCTTCTCTCCCCTCAAGCTCTCCCTCTTCAAACCCTAATCCTCCCCTCTCATGTGTTGAGTACAAGGATTAGTTAGACTAATTAAACCATAACCCTCACTCTATATCACCTAGCTTCTTTGATTAGCACTTAAAGAAAGTTAGTTGCCTCAAGTTTAGAGGCTTAGCTTGGAGTAAAGCTCTCGGGTGGATCGTCTACTACTTCGAGAAGGCCGAGGAGAAGGTGGAGTTCGTAAAGACGAAGGACACGGTTCTTTAGGTATAATCTCTTTATATAGTAGTTGTTAACTTCTATGTTTGATGTTAGTTATCGTTTAGCTTCGATTCTTGCGGTTAGTCGATGTTTAAGCAAAGAACAAGATCGTTTTTCATATTTCCGCCTCCCCGCAAGTCGTGGGGTGTTGTACATCGACTTACAGTGGTATCAGAGCCTCGCTAAACAATAAATAACTTACTTGCAAATTTGTATGAATTTCGAACGGAAAAAACGAAACCGGAAAACCCCGAAATCACAAGTTTCTGTCGAATTTTAAATGAAGTCCTAAAATTTTTCAGGGTGGTTCAGAAAGCTTAAAATGACAGTAAAAGAACACCCAAGAAATTTGGGCCCCTGAATCGCCTAAAGCGCCGCGGAACCGCGGCGGATCGCACCGATCCGCCGCGCTTCCGCCGCCGAGTTGGCGATTCAGGAACCCAATTTTCCTGTGTTGCTTCTCTGTGATATTTGGTATTTTCTGGAAGTTTTTATTTTTGCTCAGGTTTCATATTTACAGAGCAGTATTGGAGCAAAATTAAAAGTGTTTAATCGATCGAAATTATACAGTATTTGCTTGTTGGATTATATCTGTGTTTGTATAATGTGTTCGTAAACCTCCCCTAACTGCTAGTATGTCGGTTGGCAGGGGGTTGCACATTTCTGTAATGTCTTTTACTGTTTGTGGATATGAACTGTGTTGGACTGTTGTGATGATTAGCCGGAGTTATGTGATGGGTTATTATTTAATTCATTTGATGTAAATGTAATTTGTTGTAATATTATTTTGCGGGGCACATCCAGGTTGCGGTTGTAGCCACCGTTGTATTATTTCATTTTACTGTTTTTGCTCCTAGGACAGACCCAAGGTGGGGTGCACAAACTGCCGGGCGGGTAGTTTGCCGTACCCGTTGGGGTCTTGGGTGGGGTAATGGCTATTCATCACAACTGTGTAATCTGTCTTTTGTTGCAGGCTCAAAACAAACACGGATTGCTTGCAAATCCAATAAAGTTCATCTGTGATCTGGAATGCCTATTATTGCGTCTGACGAATGTACAATATCTATATATGATAGCTATTTAGACGTCACTTATGTTTTACACCCGCGCTAGCCCAGCCCCCGCTCTGTCGTTAGTTAAGTAACCTAACGGGTGATGACGGGACCCCGTGGCGAATGCGGATGGCATAAGAGGACGTATTTTCGTTGTTTTCTGCAATGATAGGTTAATGATGGGACGCATTATTTATAATGCAAAGAAAATAAACCAAAAAGTTTAATCGTTGGAACAATTTAAAAGAAACCACTCGGTTAATTTTAAAAACAGATATTTTTAAATGCGGAGCTTTAACGACTCCTTTTAAAAAGCTATCAGGTTCCTTCGATTATATCAAGTTCACTACGTTCACGGTTTCGCCAAAACGATTCGTAGCCCTCCGTCATTTCATCTGGGTATTCAGTAGTATTCAAGCTATGTATTTTGACCTAACGCCAAGGCATAGTGTTTGGTAGCTACTGGGTATTCATTTGTTGCATAGATAGATGAGTTAGTTTGGGACAGTCGTATTATCATTTTGGCCGAACGTCAAGGATATATACGGATGGGTTCAAATTGACAAGATAATGATGGGTAGAACTTGACATGTGACTTATGACATTTTGACCTAACGCCAAGGTCATAAGAGCATGGGGAAGAAAAATTTATATCGAGAATTTCTAAAGAAACTGAAATTTGCAAAGAGATGCATACCATTTGGAGTTTGATGAATGTTGGTAGGATTCCTTCAACATTATCATACGATGATATTTGGATCCCGATCCTACTGTGAGTATATGCTACTTATCAGGAGATTCGTTACTTAACGATCAATGCTATAAACCAAGTAGGTGTCAAGAAAGGTGTCAGCGGGGTTACGCCCCCAGAGAAAAGAGGTTATTTAATTAAGGAACTTCGCGAAAGCGTTGGAAAACTTCCCTCGAAGTATCGACACTAGCCTGGCTGAACGGTTAAGCAAGTATTGTACAGTGAGAATAGTCCTGGCTAATTCTTCTTTTATGGTTTGAGGAAGGATTCGAGAAACAGTGGGAGCCATCCAGTTTAGATAAACTAAAAACCACTCTAAACTTGCAAGAGCATCATGCTAAAGAGTTTTCTTCTCTCTCCTAATTGCAGCGACCCTGAAAATGACTGGACTTAAGTTACTTTTAGAGAAAAATATACTGACAGGGCCAAACTATAAAGATTGGCTGCGGAATGTCAAAATGGCTTTGACCTATGACAAACTAGGGTACGTCCTCACCGCTACGGCACCTGCTGTCCCTGGTCCCAAATCCAGTAATGCGGATAAGGAAATCCGCAAAACCTGGGATTTAGATTGCGCGAAAGCCAAGTGCATCGTGCTTGCCTCAATGAACAATGAACATCAGAGGAGGCACGAGGATATGAACCTAGATGGCATATTTCTCCATACAAAGGAACTTTATGGAGAGCAATCTCGTATAGCAAGATACGAGACCTCTAAGAACTTGTTTCGAGCGAGGTTGGCTGTCGGGTCATCGGTAGAAGAACATGTCCTAAAGATGATCGGCTATATTGAAGAGCTCGCAGACCTTGGGACGACTTTGGATAATGAGCTCTATACAGACCTTATTCTCCAGTCCCTTCCTCACACCTACGCCCAGTTTATCCTGAACTTCAACCTTCAAAGAAAAGAAGTTGAACTTCCGGAACTCCTGAACATGTTAAGGAGTGCAGAGGGCACCTTGCAGAAAGCAAGGGAAACACCCGCTATGTTTGTTAGCGGTACATCTTCTTCCGGGTCCAAGGCTAAGGCCAAAGGAAGGAAGAAGAAGGCCGCCACCAAACCTAGAGGAGGTGTTAGTAAGGTGGGAGGGAAGGGAAAGAAAAAGTTTGCGGTACCGGTAGTTGGCCAGGATGAGTGCTTCTATTGTCACAGGAAAGGGCACTGGAAGAAGGATTGCAAGGCGTGGAACGCCAAGAACCAGGAACCGAAGCAAGCTGTGGCTTCGACTTCAGGTGTGTTTGTAATTGAGAATTGTCTGTCGATCAACTCTACTTCCTGGGTATTAGATACCGGATCAGGATCTCATATTTGCAATTCATTGCAGGCACTAAGAAACCGTAGAGTGCTGAAGGAAGGTGATATGACCCTAAAGGTTGCTAACGGAGCTAGCGTGGAAGCTGCGTCCGTCGGGGATTATCACCTAGGATTGACGAGTGGACACATTTTGGTTTTACATAACTGTTTTTTGTACCAAGCTTAACGTGTAATATCATATCAGTTTCCTTGTTATCAAATAAAGGTTATGATTTCACGTTTGTAAGAGATGTTGTTAACATCCACCTTAATCATGGTTTGATTGGGTCCGGTACACTAAATAACGGTATATATGTTTTAAACCAACTCCAAATTTTCAACGTCCAGAACACACTAAAAAGAAAGTCTCCAGATTTAAATAAAGCTTTCTTATGGCATTGTAGACTGGGTCACATCAATGAGAGAAGGTTGACTAAGTTGCATAGAGAAGGATATTTGGACTCGTTCGAATATCAAACTTATGACACTTGTCAATCTTGTCTCAAAGGAAAGATGACAAAGACTCCATTTACTGGACATGGAGTAAGAGCGAGCGAGCTCTTAGGACTCATACACAGCGATGTATGTGGTCCGATGTCTACACATACAAGAGGTGGTTTTTCCTATTTCATTACTTTCACGGATGATTACTCAAGATACGGATTCATTTATCTGATGAAACATAAATCCGAGGCTTTTGAGAAATTCCGAGAGTATAAGAATGAAGTAGAAAACCAAACCGGCAAAAGTATCAAGACACTTAGATCTGATCGAGGTGGTGAATACTTGAGTGCCGAGTTCCTAGGTTACCTAAAAGAGAAAGGAATTCTCTCTCAGCTTACTCCTCCATACACTCCACAGCATAACGGTGTATCGGAGAGACGGAATCGAACCCTATTGGATATGGTACGATCCATGATGAGTAATGCTGAGTTACCGCGATCTTTCTGGGGTTATGCGCTAGAATCAGCGGCATATCTTTTGAACATGGTTCCTACCAAGACTGTGCCTACCACTCCATATCAGATGTGGAGTGGGAAGAAACCCCATCTACAGTATATAAAGATTTGGGGATGTCCAGCTTTTGTTAAAAAGCAGCATGTGGACAAGCTCAAGGCACGATCAGTAAAGTGTAAGTTTGTGGGATATCCAAAGAACTTCAGGGGATATCTATTCTATTACGCAGAGGAACAAAAGGTATTTGTTTCTCGTAATGCCCATTTTCTAGAACATCAGTTTTTAGAAAAGGAATCAAGTGGGAGCGAAATAGAACTGGAAGAAATTCCAGAACCACAAACTAATACTGAAAGTTTGGTAGAACCGGTAGTTCAAGAAGAACAGGACATTCCCGCACCCCTCCGCAGGAGTAGTAGGCCGTCTTATCCACCTGAGAGATACTACGGTTTTCTCATAGATGGGGATAGAGAGGATTGCATCATAGATGATGATGAACCTACTGACTTCCAGCAGGCCATCCAGAGCGGCGACTCGGTACGATGGCTAGATGCAATGCGGACTGAAATGGAGTCCATGTACACCAACAAAGTATGGACTTTGAACTTTGCTCCAGATGGGGTAAAACCCATAGGATGCAAATGGATCTTCAAGAAAAAGATTGGTGTAGATGGACAGGTGGAAACCTATAAGGCTAGACTTGTTGCAAAGGGTTTTCGTCAAAGACCTGGTTTGGACTATGACGAAACTTTTTCTCCAGTGGCTATGCTCAAATCTATTCGGGTCCTTCTTGCTATTGCTGCCTTCCATGATTATGAAATCTGGCAGATGGACGTAAAGACGACTTTTCTAAATGGAAATTTAGAAGAGTGCGTCTATATGGATCAGCCAGATGGTTTCAATCAGAGTGGGAGCAGCGGGAAAGTATGCAAGCTGCTTAAGTCCATTTATGGACTAAAGCAGGCATCGCGGAGTTGGAACATCTGTTTTGATGAAACAGTCAAAGAATATGACTTTATCAAAAATCCAGATGAACCGTGCATATATAGTAAAGTTGTAGCCAGAAGTGTCGTGTTCCTCGTCTTGTACGTGGATGACATTCTATTGATAGGAAATGACATTCCTATGCTACAATCTGTCAAAGGATTCTTGTCACACAGGTTCTCCATGAAAGACCTGGGTGATGCCTCTTACATTCTGGGGATCCGGATCTATCGTGATAGATCCAAGAGGATGTTGGGACTTTCGCAGTCCAGGTATATCGACACTGTACTGAAAAGATTCAGTATGGAATATTCTAAGCGCGGTAATCTACCGGCTTGTCACGGAATCGCACTCTCCAAAGAGATGTCTCCCAAGACTGATTTGGAAAGGGAACGCATGTCTATTATACCCTACGCTTCTGCGGTAGGCTCTATAATGTATGCGATGTTGTGCACCAGACCAGATGTAGCTTACGCACTGAGCGTGGTAAGCCGGTATCAGTCAGACCCAGGGGAGAAGCACTGGATAGCAGTAAAGAACATTCTCAAGTACCTAAGGAGGACTAAGGAGATGTTCTTGGTTTACGGCGGAAAAGACCTCAGGTTGGAGGCCTTTGCTGATTCCGGCTTCCAGAGTGATAAGGACGATTCCAAGTCCATGTCGGGTTATGTCTTTACCCTCAATGGAGGGGCGGTGTGCTGGAAGAGCTCCAAGCAGGACACCGTTGCTGACTCGACGATGGAAGCGGAGTATATAGCTGCTTGCGATGCCGCAAAAGAAGCAGTCTGGATGAAGAAGTTCCTAACAGAACTTCAGGTGGTTCCTACCATAGTTGATCCAATACCTCTGTATTGCGACAACAACGGAGCTATAGCTTTAGCAAAGGAACCAAGGTCCCATCAGAAGTCCAGACACATCTTAAGGCGGTATCACCTGATCAGGGAGATCATTGATCGTCAGGAGATCGAGGTTCGGAGAGTTGCTTCTGAAGAGAACATTGCTGATCCATTCACAAAGGCCCTACCTCAGATTCAGTTCGAGAGGCTACTCGAGATCATCGGTCTTCGATACGCCAGTACATGGCCCTAGTGCAAGTGGGAGATTGTTAGTGTTTATGCCCTAGAAGGCCATTACTGTATCATACTAGTTTGTATATTACTTAATGGAAGCTTGGGATATTCACATATATATAACAGTCTTGCTAAACATGGTAGTATGCTACTTGGTTTCTTCTATCTTAATATGTAAGTATACGTATTGATAGAGCTCTTAGGATCTTGCTTGACTACCAGCGTTGTGATGGCGGTCACACTAGTGGGGGATGGGTAGTCTACAAGCACATCCTTATTCAGGTCCCTAGTCGTTGGATTATCGAGACAGGGCATCGATACTCCGGAGTAGACTGGTGTGTACGCTTCTCATCCCAGTTGGGGAGATGGTCTGTCCCACAGCCGTCAGTACGTCATACTGGAGATAGTATGCAGGTGCTCGTTAGGTTACGGGTACACCGGACAGGACTCACAGGGAACTGTTGGTTGGTTTTATACCAGTCGTCAGTGAACAGTTCCCAGGTGACATGAGTACAGCATAGTCCGCAGACTTGACACTGCTACTTCGCCTCGAGTGTGTCCCACTGTTCTTAGATTGCTACCCTACCATGGCTCAAAGGAGTCGTGCAAACAGGTAGCAGTTGGGTGCAGTCCCGAGCACTTGGAGGCAGTGGCGGTTAGACAGGATTCGTCTCTCCCGGTATTGGGGGTTGATATCGCGCTGTGTCAGAGAGCCATTACGCAAAGTCCCTGGCCAGGGCAAGCGAGATTTGCTGGTAGGTTCCAGTAGTTTCTCAGGGTGTAATGGGCTTCGCTCCGACACGACTTATACCGCTATTAGGGGACTGACGCTTGCCGCCCCCTAGGCCCGATATGCGATAGTCTTAGACGAACGGACCGGACTGTACGGAGATTGTCACATCAGACTCAATAGGAGTTCGGATGGGTTTCCTCATCGGCCTTCTTATCGACATCTACTTGGGGACCGTTACGTACAGCTAGTGCCGCTTGCGGTCTGTGGTTAAACCCACTGCCAGCGTAGTAGTCGAGTCTCTAGAGTCTCACACAGAGAGTTTCCCTACTCCAGGCGAAACGATATAGAGGTCGTATGGTTTTACGACAAGGGTTCGGATGCATACGTGTGTTTACACACGTACGACTTTCGGACAGTTTTTACCAGTCGGCTTTGGTTTAAGCCAGTTACTGGTATCCGGTTATTGGATTTATACAGTCTAAAGTATTTCCGTATTTTTGCGGAAAGGAGGAGTGTTCTCGTAATTGCGCGAGAAGCTTCTAGAAGATGGTGACTAAGGAGGTTTAGGTGGCATATACAATGAATGTGATTAGTGAGTCATATGGATGATTCATCCATGTCATTAATGCATCATAAATGCTTAATGACTCATGGAGATGAATCATCACTAGATATTATCAAGCATGGTTGTTAAATTGTTTTATTTTCTTTTCTTGAAAAAAGAAATGCTTGATATATATTATCATAACTCATTAGTCTCACTTCATTATTATCTTCACGTTCTCTCTCCTCAAGCTCTCCCTCTTCAAACCCTAATCCTCCCCTCTCATGTGTTGAGTACAAGGATTAGTTAGACTAATTAAACCATAACCCTCACTCTATATCACCTAGCTTCTTTGATTAGCACTTAAAGAAAGTTAGTTGCCTCAAGTTTAGAGGCTTAGCTTGGAGTAAAGCTCTCGGGTGGATCGTCTACTACATCGAGAAGGCCGAGGAGGAGGTGGAGTTCGTAAAGACGAAGGACACGGTTCTTTAGGTATAATCCCTTTACATAGTAGTTGTTAACTTCTATGTTTGATGTTAGTTATCGTTTAGCTTCGATTCTTGCGGTTAGTCGATGTTTAAGCAAAGAACAAGATCGTTTTTCATATTTCCGCCTCCCCGCAAGTCGTGGGGTGTTGGACATCGACTTACACAGAGGTGGGAGCCCGTAAAAGAAGCCGGCGACGTGGTGCCCTTCCGGCGAGGAGGTGGAGACCGGACATTCCGCGGGAGATCGGGACGACGACGAGAAGACCGGAGGACACGGATCACTCGGTATATCTCTCTTCCCATCTTGTAGTTAGCTAGGACTAGTTTAATGGCACGATCCAGGTCTATAGTGCGCGGTGGTGCCGGTTTGAAAAGTTATTGTAAATCGCCGCTTCCGCATTCCGGCGTCGGATTGACGGCCGGGGCGCCGCCGTGCACTTACAGTGGTATCAGAGCCTCGCCATTAACCTAGTCTAGCTTTGTCTAGTGTGTTTACATTTCCGAGCGAACAAATATTCCAAAACCGTGTTTTTCCATGCAACAGTTCTCTGTCGAAATTTTTTTGTCTCAAAATTTTTTTCAGGTAGTTGCAGAATGATGTACAGAGAAAGATAAGACTTCTGTGAAAATTTGGTAAGCTGATACTGTAGGATGACCGCGGAACCGCGGCCAAACCCCCCTTCTGGCCGCGGTTCCGCCGCATTACAGTGCCTTCAGTGCACCAATTTTTCACAGTGATCTTTTTGCAGGGAAATAGGGGTTTTGGAACATTCTTTTGGGGCCCAGAATTTCTTTATATGCTACAGTAGTGCTTGGAACCCACTTGGTAAAATTTGATCGATCGAAAATTTTAAACACATTAGTTCACAGTATTTACATTATATCTGCGACCGTGAATGTCACTTGATCGGTAAATCCTGTCTAACTGCTATAGCCCGGTTAGACGGATTTGCGAACGTGACATTCAAGTTGATGTTCTGTGATTGTGCTGTGATGTTGCAGATTGGTCGTGGGGGATAGCCTGGATGCAATGCTTGTACAGTTTTTTGTTGTATTATGTACATTTGTTATTGCGGGGCGAGCGTCCGACATGTGGACTGCCGTCACTGCCTGTTTGTATATTATTCTTTTGGGGCACGACCAGGTTGCGGTCGATGTACCCGTTGTATGTATATTTTACTTTCTGTACTAGGATTGCCCCGCGGAGGGGTGCATGGATAGCCGGATTCTAGAGGGCAACAAGCCCGCATATCATGGCATTGAGACGGAGGGGGCTTCACTCTAGAATTGGCGGGCTATTCGCCGCACTCGTAGGGGGTACAGGTTGACCCAGGAAGGGTGCCTAAGTTACCGGATTCCGTGAAGTGCTGGGTGGTCCATTTACGTTGCTGAAGGGGGCTGCCTCGCTTCAGATTTTGGCGGGTAACTTGCCGCGCCCGTAGGGGTCTAGGATTTCATTGCACAGGCTATCCACACGACCAGGGGAACGTCGGGTTTCAGTAGCGGCTCTGTGAAACCCGGGGATCCCAGATATCTGTATTGTTCTGTGATGCTGTACATTTCTGTGATGTTGCATTTTATCACGCCTTGAGCGAAATATTATATATTGATATATATATTAGTAGATGTTGTATATGTTTTGCATCCGCGCTAGTCCAGTCCCCGCTCTGTCGTTAGTTAACTAACCTAACGGGTAATGACGGGACCCAGTGGCGAATGCGGATGGCATATACGTACATCAGTATATTTTCGTTCTTTGTGGTGTGATCAATTGATGGGACTGCATTGATTCAGATCAATGCAAGTTAAAAACAAACATAATCTGATGTTGTTGGAACATTTTTCAAAAAGCTGTTATTGCAAGGACGTTCACTTTTGTTTTGCATCGTGGTATTCAGTTGGAATATCCTGCTCCTCAGTCGACGAGGCAAGGGCCGAGATCCCTTCACCAGGAGTGACCCCTTGGACAAAAGTTTGCGTCAGGGCAATAACTTCACTATAGCCGATTACTTTTGCTTTGTATCGTGGTATTCAGTTGGAATATCCTGCACCTCATTCTATGGGGAAAGAGCCGAGATCCCTTCACCGGGAGTGACCTCTTTAGCATTGGTTTTCGCCACTATATTTTTTAAAAGCTATCCGTTCCTTCAACGATATCAAGTTCATTACGTTAAAGGTTTTCACCAGAAACCATTCGTAGCCCTCCGTCGTTTCAGACGGGTAGCACGTAGTATTCATGCTATGTTTGTTGACCTTCGTTAAGGCATAGTGTATGGTAGCTGCTTGTTGCCTTTCTGTTGCATAGATAGATGCGTTGGCTTGGGACAGTCGTATAGCCTTGTTAACCTTCGTCAAGGGCTTGTACGGGTAGGTTCAAATTAACCTGGACAATGACGGGTGGAACTTGACATGTGACTTATGATTTGTTGACCTTCGTCAAGGTCATAAGAGCATGGGGCAAAAATCACATCGGGAGTTTCAAAAGAAACTGAAACTTGCCAGATATGCGCATACCTTCTGGAGTATGATAGCGTGAGCGGATTCCGTCACGTTATCATGCGGTGATAGTTGGATCCCGATTCCCACTGATGAGTTGGTTTACTCCTCGGGACATCTCGACTAATTCTTCTTTTAGGTTTGGAGGAGAATTTGACGGTACAGTGGGAGGTTTCCAGATTAGATAAAGTGATAACCATTCTGATCTAGGTTAGAGTGCACGCTGAGTGTTTCTTTTCTCTCTCACTTTGGCAGCGACCATTGACCCGACCTTAGACTATGACTCAGAGACCAAGTTAACCGAACCTTCTTATAAGACTGACTTTTGGATTGTCAGAGTTGCATACCTCATTGCCACTCCTACTTTTACCCTTTTCTCCAGGACACCCCGTATTACTACGAACGTCCATTTCCATTGGACAAAACCATCGTATGGTTATATACGAACTCGAAGGAATTTATTCGAGGATGGTTTCCGGTTCTGGAGAAAACGAATAGGACTATTTAGTTGTCTTTTCCTTTTTACCTTCTCTCAAGTTGCGAGTACTCCTTAGTTTAGGAGATAGTACACTTATTACGCAAATTGGATAGTCTTCTTCCAAACCTTAGGCTGGTGCCGAACGGTAGGGAATGAAGAAAACCAATTAGCCTAACGATGGTGTACAGAAGGTATTAAGTAAAGATGAAGAAAGGGATTAGAAGGAGGGTAAAGTAAATTGCGACTGATATTCACGACCAAACCAGGTATTTCATTACTACTCCCACTTCACCTTTGTATTTCTCCAGGACACTCCGTATCACTACGAAGATCCACAGTTTATTGGATACTCGATCGTATGGTTATATACGAACTCGAAAGGAACTTGTTCCAGTTCGGGGATGGATTCTGGTTCAGGAGAAAAAGGAATATGGTTTATTCGGTTGTCTTTTATCTTCACCTTCTTTCGCATTGCGAGTGCTCCGAGGATTAGGACAGTACACCCATTATGCTTATTGGATAGTCTTCTTCCAAACCATAGGCTGGTGCCGAACGGTAGGGAAGGAAGAAAACCATTTGGCCTAAAGGGGTGTACAGAAGGTAATGACTAAAGACATATAAAGGGATTTGGAGAGGTGGCAAAAAGATATACGGTTACAGTTGTGAATCTAGATACTGGAAGAGGCATTACTAGGAATACCAGGATACCCCTACGAAACATTTCAATGTTTCAGCTTCACTGTGTACTGTTAAAAGAAAACTGATTTCCCAATTAGACACTTGCTCTAGGGTATGTATTTACCAGGTATGATTTTCACATCTGTATGGTTTTACAGATGATGAGTGGGAGTAAGTTATTGGGAATTAGGTGATCATCCTCATTATATCGGAATTCGTTGTAATTGGTGATATTTGAGGAAGTCACCTGGGTTGTTTGCCAGACGGCGAATATTTGGTTTTGAATATCCGTTATAATGCACTAATTTCAAATTGATATATCTGTACGTCTATTTTTATAGAGTGAGATATACCTTTTTGAAATTATGTCGATGACATTTACCTATATCAGTTGATGGTTAGGTAAGGAGCATTAAACAGCGGTGTAATTCGTCTTAACCATAAGTACAGATTTCAACCATAGGTGGGAGCCCGTAAAAGAAGCCGGCGACGTGGTGCCCTTCCGGCGAGAAGGTGGAGACCGACATTCCGCGGGAGATCGGGACGACAACGAGAAGACCGGAAGACACGGATCACTCGGTATATCTCTCTTCCCATCTTGTAGTTAGCTAGGACTAATTTAATGGCACGATCCGGATCTATAGTGCGCGGTGGTGCCGGTTTGAAAAGTTATTGTAAATCACCGCTTCCGCATTCCGGCGTCGGATTGACGGCCGGGGCGCCTCCGTGCACTTACATTTAACACCTTATCACCGTTGATTTGGCAATGAAGAAAGTTCTATTGTCGGAAAACAATTAATTTTGCACTCACTAAATCAACCGTAAAAAAGTGTTAGAATTACATGAAATTTGGTTTATCAACATATTAGACAATGAAGATAAAGATGATCGGTGCCGATCGTCGAATAAAACGGTGAAGGGTATATTTTTTGATGCCGCCTGACGAAAACACCCTCCTATGGCCTCTTTCCTCCATTATATATATACTGATCGTCGAATAAAATGGTGAAGGATGTATTTTTTGACGCCACCTAACGAAAACACCCTCCTATGGGCTCTTTCCTCCATTATATATATATATATATATATGAGAAGCAACAAAAGGTGAGAGTTAAAAGAGGAAATGGCTGCAACCGTCGGATATTATATGATGGCTGAGATTTAATTGTTGTTTTTAAAATAAATATAACAGAAACGATAACAAAATCAAATTCAATCATACAAAATCTTGTAGAATATGTTTCTTCTCTTTGAGTGAGAATCTATTCGAGATAAAATCTATGAAAACAAATTATAAACACTTTTTCTCTAATAGATAAAACAACATATTTTGAAATATTACTCAATCATGATTAAATTATGAATCTTTAGTTGATATGAAGAATAAAATTAACAAAAACATAAATGTGAAGATCAAGAGAAATAATCCAACATTAGGGTTCAACACTCAATAGCAAATAGATTGCATTTTGGATGTTTCAGATCAGAATTGATTGTGTTCTTAAGCTTATTTTTATCATCGATATAAAAATAAATTCATTTTGATCACATAATTGTTTAGTTTTTTATTTAAATTTCTATTTTGTTTAATTTATTATTTAACCTTCTATATTTTTTCCCCAAAGAAATGCAGTTTGGGAAAATATATACTAATATGAGAGAGAGAGAGAGAGAGATATTCTATAAGATTTTGTAAAGAATTTGTTTTGATTTCTATATTTAAATAAAAAAAATGCTAAATAATATTGGATGGTTGCAATCACTCTCTTTCATACCTCTCACTTTATATTACTTCTCATTGGCTTCATATGGTAGCTCCCAAAGAATTATATCTGGTAGACTGTTCTCTTAATTGAACTCAAAAGACAAAAGAGACTTGGCTTTGCATAATAATAATAAATAAATGTTCAATTCGAAAGTGATGGAGGTCCTTTTCGGGTCTCTGTCAGATGTTGTCTTCTGTCGATCTCCCGGTGGATCTTGGAGGTGATCTCCTGTTGCGTGTGGGTCTCAATGGGTTTTGAGGAGATTGGTGGTTTTGAGGATTTTGCGTCGAGTACCTGCAAGAAAGTCCCGGGATGGTTTGGTACCACCGAGGACCCTCCGAAGATCAAGTTAGCATAAGATCCGAGCAGAGTAACGGCTAAGTGGGGTGAAAAAAGCTTACTTAACCCCTCTGTGATGGGGGTTTATATAGTGGCGGCAGCGCGCAGTAGCAGGCACGAGAATCTCGCCGGCAATTACGCTCCCGACGTCACGCCTGCGTAATAAGCGGATCGCCCGTTAATGGGGATCGTGATGGCGTAGAACGTGGGATGTTGCCGGCGGAGAATCCGCGCATGGCGAGATTTGCGGAGCGGCGTTTACGCTTGTGAGTGGTGGAGTTGGTCGGTCAGAGGGACCGAGGAAGATGGCCTCGATGGGGGAGCTCGGGAACGAGCGGGGGGTCCGAGGCATCCTGGTCCTGTGGTAGCTCGGGGCGAGCTGAGAGGCCGAGGAAGCCAATTTGCAAGGGGCTCTGAGGAGAGCCAGCTTGTGCTTGCATCGGGTACAGGGGTGGCCTGATCGGCCCCTACAGGCCCTTTCTTCTGAGTTCTGGGACACGTCATCTGCCACGTGTCCTGATCTGGGATATCTCCAATATAGAGCATCATCATTATCCCTCCACTCGTGTCCTAACCAGCTGGCGGGTCGGGTCAAGAGTGGACTGCCGGGCCGCCCGGGGTGAGCTCCCTCCTAAGATTTCGTCGGGACGTGTCCCCGGGCTGTCAGCTATCTTTTCTACCAGCGAATCAAGGCGAGATCTCTGCTTTTAAGGAAGGTGCGCCAGTTCGTACATCCTGTCACTGAAGCGACGGTCCACATGTCAAGCGTCGGTTGGCCGACGCGACGTGTGCAGAGCTGCGGCGTCTGATGGGATGCGACCCAGTGTGGGAACGACAAGTGAAGCGATAGTAGCCGTTGGATGCGAGGAGGCGCTTTAGCGGGAGATGAAGGGCGCCGTTGGATAAGGGTGGATCCGGTGATAAATAAGGGTGGGGCCTACTCCGGGGCCCCTATTTCTTCATATTTTTCTTCCTTCTGAGTCTTGGCTGCTCGGTGCTCTTCTTCTTTTGGGTTGGATACATGGTTTGTTCCCACTCTTTGGGTTTCTCGTTCCAGAGGGAGGCCAGCAGTGCGGCCGTGCCTCCGGCTGGCTCGTGCCCTGCGCCGAATGTTCCGCCGGCGGCAGGGCCAGAGACGTCCATGATCATCCGAGCCTCAGACGAGGGAACGCAGGGGAGGGTGAAGACGGGGTCCCCCTTAAGAAGAAAAAGACAATCTCTCGTGCGCCGCCGTCAAGGGTCCCTGAGGGGATTCCCGTGCAGGAGGGGGATGTCGTCTTCATGGCCCCATCTGGGCTTTCCGTCGCTGCCGGCTTGCTCGCCGGAATGGAAGAGTCTGCCGGGGGGAGGCTTCCGCATGGCACCCTGAGGGTCCAAATGGAGTCCATAACCCAGGGGCGGTCCAGGTATGAACTCCTCCACGCGCTACTTTTTGACCTTCCTTTCTTTGGCTCAAGCGTCTCCAAGTTTCTCATCCGTTTCTCGTCAGGTCCTTCAACACTGCGCCCTCGTTACTCGTATGGAGGCCGAGGGGGCATTCCATGCACCGAGGCCGGTGGGAGCGTTTCCTTCAGAGGTCGAGATCCTGCGACGTGACCTGCGTCTGGAGAGAGCGAGGGCCGATGTCCTGGCAGCCTGAGCGGAGGTTGCGGAGCTCGCCGTCTCAGCGAACCTGGGTGCCTATCGTCGCCTGAGTGCATCCCACCGAGTTGCTGAGGCGAAGCTGGCGGATCTGGCCGATCGTTTCGCGGCCATGGAGAAGGAGAGAGACGCCAGCAGGAGGGATGCCGAGGCGGCGCTTCGGGTGGCCGGGATTGCCGAGATTCGGTCTAGGAAGGCTGTGGCCGATTACAAGGTGTCAAAGCAGTTTCGCGCCGAGCTTGGCGAGCATTCCGCTGTCGCGTGGAATAAGGCTCTAGATGCAGTGAAGGAGCAGCTTCCTGCGTTCACCGATGGCGAGTTCCTTGCTCGGGTCCCACTCCCGGTGGCAAAGCCTCCAGCAGACAGCGATGAGGGAAGTGAGGCGTCTCCCTGGTGGCAAAGCCTCCGGTGGTGAGGCCCCCGGCAGACTGGGATGACAATGATGAGGGAAGCGAGGCGCAGGAGGGGGTTTGTGACTTAGGCCTTTTTGATATTTCCCCGTCCCTCTTTTGTAAGCGTCCGGAACTTTGTAAGGCCGGGGAGCCCCCAACACCCCTGTAAAAACATTTTGCTTGTGCGAGTAAAACTCTTGCTGTTTCATTGCTTTGCACTTTATCTTCTGTTTGTGAAGAATGCTCATAAATTATCCTTGCTTGCACTGTTGGGCTTCCATGTCAGGTCGGCAATCTGTCTAGCGATCGTTCGCCAAGTTGATTTCGATCACTTACCAAGTGTGCTAAGCGCTGCTGAGAAGGAGGCATCTCCATGGCCCCGAAGTAGAGAGGGATCACTCAGACTTGGATAGACCTGACGTCTCTTGTTGGGGCTTCGGGTCTGCTGCATGTGATGGGCAGAGGGATGTCCGCCGTAGTTGTGCCAAGCATAAAGGGGCTTAGTGGCCTCGTTATGAAGGCTACAAACCCGCAGCGTCTGTTGGGCAGGAGGATGCCTGCTGGGGATGACCGAACAGGGAAGCTACTCAGTTGTTCTTGGCAAGGGCTTTGATCCCTGTCGGTTGTGGTAGCTACCAACCGGGGATAGCCGAGCAAGGGTCGGGCTCGACTGCCTCTGGGAGGACTTTGATCCTTGGCGTTGGAGGGGCCGTAGGAGGCCTGCTAAGGATAACCGGGCAGTGAAGCTGCGCGGTTGCCTCTTGTCAATGGCCTTGATCCCTGGTGTCGCGAGTAGGGAAGCTACCGATCAGGGATAGCCGAGCAAGGAAGCTGCTCGGCTGCCTCTGGGAGGACTTTGATTCTTAGCGTTGGAGGGGCTGTAAGAAGCCTACTAAGGATAACCAGGCGGTGAAGCTGAGCGGTTGCCTCTTGGCGAGGGCTTTTATCTCTAGCGTCGTGGGTAGGCAACCACCAGCCGGGGATGACCGAGCGGGGTAGCCGCTCAGATGCCTCTTGCAAGGGCTTTAATCCCTGACGTCATGGGTAGGGAGCTACCAGCCGGAGATGACCGAGTGGGGTAGCCGCTCGGCTGCCTCCGAGGAGGGCTTCGATCCTTAGCACGGGAGGGGCTGTAAGAAGCCTACTAAGGATAACCGGGCAGTGAAGCTGCATGGTTGCGTCTGGGCGAGGGCTTTGATCTCTGGCGTCATGGGTAGGAAACTACCAGCCTGGGATGATCGAGCGGGGTAGCCGCTCAGATGCCTCTTACGAGGGCTTTGATCCCTGGCGTCATGGGTAGGGAGCTACCAGCCGGAGATAACCGAGCAAGGGTCAGGCTCGGTTGCCTCTTGCGAAGGCTTTTGATCTTTTAGGACGGGGACCGAGCAAGGTTACCGCCCAGCGCCTCTTGGCGAGGACTTTGATCCCTGTTGGTTATGGTAGGAAGCTACCAGCCGGGGATAGCCGAGCAAGGGTCGGGCTCGACCGCCTTGTTTCCCCCAATCAGAGCAAAGCTCTGTTTGAATTTCAAAATTCAAAATTCGAAGCAACGCTTCAAATTCTTTACGCTGCGCACAACGCGCCACGTGTCAGAAGCTGATACGTCAGCGCAGCACCCAAGGCAGTGCGCCCAATCAGAGCAAGGCTCTATTTAAAACAAAATTAAAGGAAGCAACACTTCATTTGCGCAAGCGCTGCGCTGCGCGACACGTGTCAGCGCAGTGCGCTGCATGACACGTGTCAAACGCTGGGGCATTTGGGCCAAACAGAATTAAATTTCAGTAAGATCTTTCTGTTTTTTTTAAAACAAGAAGATTGTCTTCTGTAAAACAGAAGCCCTTGGATCAAAGATCCAACGGTGGGGAGAATTCCCCAAATCACTCAGAGAATAATCTCGTTAACAAATTTAACAAATTTATGGGCACTATATAAAGGACCCTAGACCCCAATCAACAGAGGGAACATTGTGAGAGATTGAGAACCTCAAAACAGAGAGAACTCTGAAGAAATTTCAAGAAAAAAGTAAAAACCTTCATAAAATAAAAGAATTTCTTCTAATAGATCATTGATCTAAGAACAAGATCAATGATCTTCATATAATAATAAGTGCTTTGCACTCTTTTATGAACCACTGGTTCTCTGAAAACAAGAAAAAACAAGGAAAAAAAACTTGTTTTCTTTGATCTAAATTGGATCAAGAAATCAAATAGTGCTTTGCACTTTTTTATGAACCATTGGTTCTGGAATCTTAAAGATTCTCAAGATTATTGGAATAGTGCCTTGCACTTGCAAAAACTACACTGCTGCGCTCTGGGTTGGCGCAAGCCACCAGAGAGCGCCACGTGTCAGCATCTGAATCACTTGCGCTATGCGCTTTTAAGAAAGAGCCTTGCTCGCTGAAATTGGCGCAACTCACCAGAGCATGCCACGTGTCAGCAGCGCAAGCGCAGCGCACTGCGCTTGCGTGACACGTGTCACCTCCACAAGCGCTTGCGCTCATTTATTGGCGCAAAGCGCCTGACAGGCCACATGGCCACTGTCAGATGATTGATGCACTGCATCATTAAAAAGAAGGGCTGAGCCCAATTGAAAAGGCCTAACAGGCCTAGTAAATGCTATGCATTATTTTCAAACAGATGCAATACATCAGAGCCCAAATAAAATTGATGCTCTGCATCTTTTATAAAAAGGCAGAGCCCAAACAAAATAAAATGCAGAGCTCAGACAAAATTGATGCTCTGCATCGTTTATAAATGGGTAGAGCCCAAACAAAATAAAAAAAATGCAATGCATTATTTAAAAAAGGGACAAAGCCCTAGCAAAGGCCTAACAGGCCAAATGCAAATAAAAACGTTGAACATTTTTCAACTGGACTTAGCCCAATCATGGCCGTAAGTCCTCAGATTAAATTGACTGAGCAAAGATGCTCTCTTAAATCAATTTACATTCGGTTCGAGGGTACATCTCCGAACTCCTTTGACTCCTATCGTTGTAATCCTTCAACGATGTCAGAAAGGTGACGGGTCCCGATAACCACACATCAACACGGACTGTGGGGTCCTTAAACTCATGGACTTAAGCGTCCTTAAACCAAAAGACGGACCATGGGGTCCTTAAACTCATAGACTTAAGCGTCCTTAAACCAAAAGACGGATTGCGGGGTCCTTAAACCCACGGACTTAAGCGTCCTTAAACTAAAAATGGACCACCATGTCCCTAAACTGGGAATGGACCACAATGTCCTTAAACTACCTATGGACCACCACATCCCTAAACTGGAACATGGACCACCACGTCCCTAAACTGAAACATGGACCGCAACGTCCTTAAACTACCTATGGACCACTACGTCCCTAAACTGGAACAATAGAGCCCTCAAATGCTCTTTTGCCGGATCTAAATGATCCCGTTTAAGTTGATCTTAGCCTCAAACCTGGCTAACGTATCCTTAAACATTCAAATGGACCATAAAACTCCAAACCAACTTTGGTTCAGGGGTACATCTCTGAACTCCTCTGACACATGTCGTTGTAATCCTTGAACGTCGTCAGAGAGGTGACGGGTCCCGCTGGCCATATATATTAAACGGACCACTACGTCCCTAAACTGGAACAATAGAGCCCCTAAATGCTCTTTCCGTTAAGTCGATCTTAGTCTCAAATCAAACTAACGTATCCTTAACGAGCGTTTAAGTTGATCTTAGCCTCAACCCGGCTAACGTATCCTTAAACTAAAACACCAAACCCAAATCTAAGTAAATACGGATTTGGACTAATCCACGTCCTACGGGCGACGGCATAACTTAGTCTCCGTATACAATCCACGGGCATCCACAAACAAAACATACACATACGACACGAAGTGAAATTCTGTAGAAGGAGAAAGTGGCTACCGCGATGCGGTAGCGTAATTTACTGCAGGGGCTTGCGCCTGCAGGGAAGAGCGTCCCCACAATCAAAAACCGCTCAAGCGAGGGGGAATCTGACGAAGTCTGCTACATCGACTGCATCCGTCTAAACCTCCGATAGACGGTGCCATAAATCAACTTGGCATCTTCGGAGAGGTTGACGGATAAAACCAAATAGCATCTGCCCCGAATCTCAGCGCCAGGACTTCGCAGTCTTGTGCGCCGTCTTTCGGAGGGGAACAGATTCTGGCACGCCCGGTGGGACCTTTTCCTCTTTCCACTCCATACTTTATATGTCATCTTCGCGAACGAGTCGCGGTTTGTTAATGGTTGCCTTTTGGGTTTCAAGTTACTAAGATTTGGTATTTTGCCTGGCGCAAAAATCAAGCATCGATGGCCTCTAACTGCTCGAAGTGCCAATGCAGCCGACGCTCCACCTCTCCTGGAGGTGTAGCATATGGGCCTCAAGCGGCCTCCGTCCTTGCCCTGCCGGTAGAACAGGTGACCCAAGCCACCACCGGCCTGTTTTTCGGGACCATAATCCCGCCTGCAAGCTTCACCCTGCCAATACCCGTACCGGAAGCTTCAAAGAAGTCGGTCTTTGATCGACTTGCTACTCCCAAGCCCCTCTCAACAGGTCGTCCAACTCATCTGTCTTCGCCAGACTGAGCCAGAAACCTGATGGGCCCACCAAAAAGCCCATGATACCTGAGAAGACCATCCCAAAAAAGACGGCTGCTCCCGAAGTCGCCAAGGCGGCTTCTCCTGTCAAAGAGTCAGTCTTTTCAAGGCTGACTATTCCGGCTCCCGCCCCTGCTCGAGGATCTGTCTTTGACAGATTGAATATCACCTCTCAAAGGACAACCTCAGTTTTCAAGAGGCTAACACCGGCAGCGCCTCATTCAGACAGGGGGCAAGGTGAAGCTGTCCCTACCGCCGAGCCAGTCCCAACGGCTCGTCATGCTCGACGTCGCCATTGGCGACGAGTAAGGAAGGCAGGAGGCAACTCCCCCTCAGGGCTAACTCCACCCGCTCCAATGGTGGAAGTTGATGCTGCTGTTCCAACTGGGAACAGTTTTGAACCACTTAGGAGGGTACGAAAGAACTCTCCAACCGCTACACTGAAAAGATCTCCTCCACCTGCGGAGAGAGTTCCGGAAATAAAGCGGGAGCAGCCCCCTCAACGGCTGTCCTAAAAAATATACAAGGTCTGGCGGAGAGTTCAGGACTCGTTAGTCGACCAAAATCACTTTCGCCAACAGAAAAGGACGAAAGTGCAAGAAGAAAAGAATCGTACGGACAAACAGCAAAGGACGACCACCACCAGGGTGCCTGCTGCAACGGCCCCCTCAACTTCAACGACCCATAAGAGAAGGAGGCCGGAGAAAATCCCCGCGCCCATGGCAAATGCCAGAGGCAGTGAACCTAAACGCCCTAAGTCCGGGAGCATAATAGTCCATACTGTATACATGGCATCGGGAAAGGAGGACAGCCGTGCGTCTACAGGTCATAGACCGCTTACACGGTCAGTGACCAAAGCTCGGGAGCAACACCAAAAGCTCCAGAAGATGATGAACGCGATGGCTGCACTTACTGGTGTTAGTTATATGTATGCCCTAGAGGCCATTACTATACATGAGATGTATATTGTAGTGGATGCTGGGACATATATAGGTAGGACTTTCTTGCTCGACATGATAGTACGCTATCTGGTTGCTCTTTATCTTAACATGTATACGTACTGTCTCTCTGTTACGTGTTGATAAAGCCCTTAGGATGTATACTCGACTTCCAGGACTGTGATGTAGATCATACTAGTGGGGCCTGGACAGTCTATGAGTACATCCTTCATTGTTCCTAGTCGTGGGAATATCGAGACGGGGCATCGATATTCCAGAGTAGACTAGTGTATATCTTCTCGATCCATGTGATGGGCGATGGATGATCCCATATCCATTGGTGTTTGACATCAGAGACGATATGCGGGTGCTCAGTGGAGACTGGGTACACTGAACGGACTCGCCGAGAACTCCCAGATGGTATTATACCTCACGTCAGATGGCAGTTCTCTGGTGACACTGGTACAGCTTAGTCTGTTGACCCGAGATCGTCATAGAGTTTTGTGTGTCTCCCACTGTGCTTTGATTTCCACCCTACTACGGCTCTACTGCGTCGTGCAAACAGGTGGTTTTTGGGTACAGTCCCGATTCACATGGAGGCAATGAGCGAGGAAGGGATTCGTCTCTCCCGGTATTGGGGGTTGATGTTGCGCTATGCCCGACTGGCCATAACTGGAAATCCCTGGATAGGGTTGCACTGATTTACTGGTAAGTGTTATTAGTAGTTTCATGCTTGTTATGGACCTTACATCGGCATGACTTATTAAGCTTCTGGGGTCTGACGTTTACCACCCCTAGACGAGATATGCGACATATCAGACGAACAGACCGGACTGTACGGTAAGTGTTACTGGTTGGATTCACAGGAATGTGAGCAGGCTTGCTCGTTGATCTTCTGATCGCTCAATACCCGGGTGGCCGTTACGTTTAGCAGACCGCTTGCGGTTTGTGGATGTTTGATATGATCATCACCTACTGCCGGCGTATTGACGAGTCTTTAGAGTCCTACACAGGGGTTTCCTGGCTCAAGCGAAACGAAATAGGAGCGCATATGAGATATGTGCGGGACCGAGATTAATACGATATGAGATACCGTATTCTATTCTCGCGATTCATGACATTGATCGGTTGTATGCGATATAGCCGGATTATCGGATCAAGTGTTGATTCGATAAGTTGTTGCACATGATATTAGTCGGTTATGACCGGATCATTAAATCAAGTGTTGATTTAATAATTTAATGTATAATTATATATTTGATATATTACTTTACATTAACTAGTATTTGTTCACTTAAGATTGATTTTCTCACTTGATGTGCACAAGTTGTATATGTGATATATTTTTGTGCACTAGATTGTATCATGTTTGATGATACATGCAAACATGGGTGGGTGTGTGACATACACCATGTTAATTATAATTTAGGTTTTTTGTTTATCTTAATTATTCAAAATGGTGGATTCTTTTGTCAAGACTTGAAGCTTCATGAAGCTTGTAACAAGTTTGACAAAGTCCACTCATTTTGTCTTGTTTAAGATATTCATTAACCAAACCATTATAATTAACTATGGTTTAGTCTCTACATAGGTTAACTTACCCATGGTTGCATCATGATAGACTTCACTTGATTTTTCTTTTTCAATAATTCATTTTCTTCTTCTCTTTCTTCTTCATCTTCTTCAAGTGAAGAAACCTTGCTAGAAAAATTTCAAGTGAAGAAACCAAGTGAGAAATCCAAATCCAAAGTGAACCCACTTCCTATTTCTTCATCCTCTACCACTTGCCATGTAGTAGAGTGTGTTCTCTTCACAGAGTTCATGACCCAGTGAAGATGGAGCTTGAGTTTGAGTCTCCTCGACGTAGATCATCTTCGGCCTCGAAGTCAACGACCTAGCCCGCTCATTTCTCCGATGAAACCAACGCTAGGGTCTGGGATCCCGATGATCGCAGCGATGGGACGTTAACACGGAGCTTTAGAAGTGAAGGACCGGATCTACAAAGGTTGTAATCCCTTTCACTTATTAGTAAAGTTGTTTGCTTGCTTATTGTTTCGCCTTACCTCTAGTATACGATCTTGTATAGAGTTGTTCGGCACATAAAAATTTGATTTTGGCATGGTTGATGCCTTGTAGAACCTCATGAGTGTGCCTAGGAACCCTACAACTGGGCCAAAAGAAAACCCTGAAACGTCTTCGGATGAACGCCAGGAGCAAAAAACTGACGCCGAATTCCTTCGTCGAATATTGGAGAAGAAGGATAAAGAGGCTGCTGAACAAGCAGCCAACATAAAGCGTATGGGCCTCCTGTTCCAAGACATGGTGGGGATGATGATCCAACAAGATCCTCCGGCCGAAGATCCCCCGATCGTCCTTGAAGACGATAGGGGAGAAACGTCGAATCCTCCGCCAGCTTTGTCAACAGCTAAGGAGGAGATAATCTCCAAAGCTGACTTGGACGAGTACATAGCCCAACAAATACGGGTTCATCATGCGACTGAAGCAGCCGGTCAGGTCGTAAAGACGGGGCGGCCATATCCAAGCTGGTACGACCAGATCAGATACCCGCCGGGCTATACAATTCCTAAATTCCATGTCTATAAGGGGACGGGCAATCCTCACCAGCATGTTGCCCAGTTCAGGGCGCTCTGCGGCAACACCGGCGGTGATGACAAATTGTTGCTCCACCGGTTCGTTGGAAGCTTATCAGATACAGCGTTCGAGTGGTACTCTGAGCTCCCGAACGACTCTATCAAGACCTTCACGGAAATGGAGCTGTTGTTTACCCAGCGTTTTGCAAGCGCCAGTGAACGCACCCCGATGACAGCACTGATCAACGCCAGGGTAAAACCAGGCGAGACATGGGTCCAATATGCTATACGGTGGCGGAACTTATGGTCGAAATGCGAGCAATGCATTGAAGAAGCTCCTGCAGTGGGTATGTTTGTAGGAACCCTTGATCCACAAGCAACCATCTCGCAATTTATGATGTTCTTCAAGCAGACTACCTTCCAGGCCCTGATCGACAAGTTAGCGCAAATGGATCAGATGGGCCATAGACCTCCTCTTCCAAAGCCAGACTCCCGAAATGACAAGGGGAAGGGAAAAGCGATCGTTGTCGCTAATGCTCAACAACAGCCGAGTAACTCGAAGCCGGTTGTTCGTCAAAATAATATGCGTCCGCAGGTACCCCTTGAGGAGAGACTAGGACGTCCTTACTCGTTTCCCCGAGATAAGACGAGAAGATTATTCGAGCTGGCGTTGCGCAACCGACTCATAAATCTGCCGGAGCCAAAACGTCCGTCGCAACCAAATGATGTCAATGAGCCCAATTACTGTCCCTATCACCGAGTACTGGGTCATCCGATCGAAGATTGCTACGTCTTCAAAAATTGGCTTGAAGACCAGTACCAACAGGGCAAGTTCACGTTATCCGACAGATGGAAGGTGAATCCGCCGCAACCTCACGCCTCTAAAAGGATGAATATGCCGGGGGAAACGTGCTCTCTCGTCGAAGAAGCCCCATGGGAGGTTGTGCTATCAGCTAAGACAAAGAGGATGCTGAACGACCTTCAGACATGCCCAGCAATCAAGTGGAAGAACCCGTTGGAACCGCAGGTCATTGAGGGGATGTTGAAGCCACGTCCAACTCCAAAGACCGGTGGTGGTGGCCCAAGCACTCGCAACCAGCCGTCAAAATCTTCGAAGAAGAAGAAAAAGGAATCCAAGAAGCCCGTGAAGCCTGGTGACAAGCGCACGGATTTACAAAAACAAATTGACGCGCTGGAGGAATATAACTAGAAAGCACGGACTCCCATTACGCTCCAAGAGTTTCTTAACCACGTCTTTCAAAAGGAAGATGAAGAGGAAAGTTCGTCGGATGAGTCTGATGAATACGTGGCGAGCTGCCATATGATCTCCCATGCGTTGACGGACGATGAAGAGACTCCTTGCACTGAAAAGCTGGGGGCAGATCCTGAACCAAAAATTCTGAGGCCATCAGATGAGGTAATTGGCGCATTCCTCAACAAAGCTCTGCTGAAGAGCAAAGCTGATCGGGAACGCGAGACGGCTATATTTGAAAGGGCCAAGCGCCAGCGACTTGATGAAAGAGCTGAGACGCTCCCGCTGGAGCAAAATACGTCCACTACTGACAAAAGCAAATTAAAGATGAGGAAAAGGTTTGCTAAAGCCATATCAATGGGCATGAAGCTACCATCCTCCGAAGGAAACATTACTGGCGAAGTGGAAATGCACTCCTCCTATTGCTTATATCATCAGAAGATTTCTCACCCCACTGAAGAGTGCAAAGCTTTCGATAAATGGTGGCAAGGATATGTTGCTCACCGACAACATTTTAAGCGGGAGAAGCGCAAAACTCGTCGGGAGCGGAAAAATACGACCGAAGGGCTTAAAAGAACTACCGGAAATTATCGCATGGTTTGTAGGGTTCCTAGGCATCCTAATGAAGTCTCACAAGGCATCAACCATGCCAATTTCAAAAATTATTGGTGCCGAGAAACCCTAACACGGATCGTTGACTAGATGTTTAGGCGAAATGGTAAACTAGTTAACTACTTAACTAGAAGTGAGAAGCTACAATCTTTGTAGATCCGGATTTCCACTTCCTTAGCTCCACGTGGGTGTCCTCTCGCTGTCCATCATGAATCCCGAACCCAATCGTCGGCTTCATCGGAGAAACGGGCGAGCTAGGTCGTCGGCTTCGTGTCAAAGACGATCTACGTCGAGGTTGCACTAGTTCAAGCTCCGACTTCACAAAGTTGTGAAACTTGTGAAGAAAACACCCAAAACAACTTGGCAAGAGGTAGAGGGTGAAGAAATAGGAGGTGGGTTCACTTTAGAATTGGATTTCTCTCACTAGAACTCAAGTTGCCATTAAAGTAGCAAGCTTTTTTCTTTTAGAAGAAGAAGATGATGAAGCTAGTTATGATAAGTTCTATTTTAAAATGAAAAGAAAATCCAAACTTATCATAACTTTAACTAGGGTTAAGTGTAGAGAATAAACCATGGTCATTTGAGTGGGTTAGGGTTAAGCATGAAGACAAGAATGGTTAGCAAAGTCAAAGCTTCATGAAGCTTTGATATGAAACAAAAATTGCCACCATTTTCATCTTAAAGTTTATCCAAATAAATGAATAAACAAATAAATGAATAAATGCATAATCAAAACCCTAATCTCAAGTTAACTATGGTTTAATTCTATACACTTAACCATATGATCAAGTATCATCAAACATGATACAAATATGTGCACAAAAGTATATCACATATACAATGTGTAAATCAAGTGAGAAAAATCCGTTTAAAAATGAACCAATACTAGTTAATGCAAAGTAATATATCAAATATATAATTATACATTAAATCATTAAATCAACACTTGATTCAATGATCCGGTCATGTCGCACATAACCGACTAGTATTCAATGCATCGATTTATCGAATCAATGATTCGATAACTAGGTCATATCTCATACAACCAATCGAAACATTAATCGCGAGAATCAAATACGGTATCACATACACGCATTATTCTCGGTCCCGCACATATCTCATATGCACTCCTATTTCGTTTCGCTTGAGCTAAAAAACCTCTGTGTAGAACTCTAAAGACTCGTCAATACGCCGGTAGCAGATGATGATCATATCAAGCACCCACAAGCCGCAAGCGGTCTGCTAAACGTAACGGCCACCCGGGTATTGAGCGATCAGAAGATCGACGAGCTAGCCCGCTCAAACTCCTGCGAATCCGACCAGTAACACTTACCGTACAGTCCGGTCTCTTCGTCTGATATGTCGCATATCAAGTCTAGGGGTGGTAAACGTCAGACCCCAATAACCCGATAAGTCGTGCCGATGTGAGGCTCATAACGGGTCGAGAAACTACTGGTAACACTTACCAGTAAATCTCTGATCAGCCCTGACCAGGGACTTCCCTGCTACGGCCAATCGAGCACTGCACAACATCAACCCCTAATACCGGGAGAGACGAAACCCCTCCTATCGCTCATTACCTCCATGTGACTCGGGACTGTGCCCAAAGACCACCGTTTTGCACGCCCTCATGGACGTGGTAAGGTGGAGATCAAAGCACAGTGGGAATCACACAAGACTCTATGACGATCTCGGGTCTACAAACTAACCTGTACAAGTATCACCTGAGAACTGCCGTCTGACGTGAGGTATAATACCATCTGGGAGTTCTCGGCGAGTCCGTCCAGTGTACTCAGTCTCCACTGAGCACCCGTATACCATCTCTGATGTCAAACACCAATGGATATGGGATCATCCATCGCCCATCACATGGGTCGAGAAGCGTATACGCTAGTCTACACTGGTATATCGATGCCCCGTCTCGATACACCCACAACTAGGGACCTTGAAGGATGTACTTATAGACTACCATGTCCCCACTAGTATGATCTGCATCATAGTCCAGGTAGTCAAGTACAAATCCTAAGGGCTTTACCAACATGTAACTATAAGACAGTATAAAGAGACTAGTGTACATGTTAAGATAAAGAGCAACCAGATAGCATACTATCATGTCGAGCAAGAAAGTCATCTCTATATACGTCCAAGCATCCAATATAATATACATCATCTGTACAATACTGGCCTCTAGGGCATACATACAACTAACAATCTCCCACTTGCACTAGGGCCAGCTGCTGTAGTATCGCATACCGAGCATCCCGAAGAGTCTCTCAAACTGTATCTGGGGAATGGCCTTCGTGAGTGGATCCACAGTGTTGTCCTTCGTGTCAACCCTCCTGACCTCGATCTCCCGGCGATCAACTATCTCCCGGATCAGGTGATACCGCCTCAGAATATGCCTGGATCGCTGATGGGACCTGGGTTCCTTGGCCAAAGCCACTGCTCCATTGTTATCGCAATACAAAGGTATTGGATGCTCAATGGATGGAACCACACCAAGTTCAGTAATGAACTTCTTGATCCAGACAGCCTCTTTAGCAGCATCATTGGCAGCGATGTATTCAGCCTCCATCGTCGAGTCTGCCACGGTTTCCTGCTTGGAACTCTTCCAGCTAACCGCCCCTCCGTAAAGGGTAAAGACAAAGCCCGACTGCAACTTAGAGTCGTCCTTATCACTCTGGAAGCTCGAATCGGTAAAGGACTCCACTTGGAGCTCTCCGTTACCATACACCAAGAACATATCTCTAGTCCTTCGCAAGTACTTGAGAATGCTCTTCACAGCTGTCCAGTGACTCTCTCCAGGATCAGCTTGATACCTGCTCACTACACTTAGTGAGTATGCTACATCGGGTCTGGTACATAGCATCGCATACATGATAGAGCCTACTGCCGAAGCATAGGGTATCCCTTGCATGCGAGCTCTCTCCAAATCAGTCTTGGGAGACATCTCTTTGGAGAGAGTGACTCCAGAGATCGTGGGCAAGTTCCCACGCTTGGACTCTTCCATACTAAACCTCTTTAGTATGGTGTCAATGTACCTGGATTGGGACAATCCCAAAATCCGTTTGGATCTATCTCTATAGATCCTAATTCCCAATATGAAGGAAGCATCACCAAGATCTTTCATTGAGAATCTTTGTGATAAGAAGAGCTTGACCGCTTGCAGCATAGGAATATCATTTCCTATCAAGAGTATGTCGTCCACGTACAATACGAGGAAGACAACCTTACTCTCTGCCACCTTCTTGTAGATACAAGGTTCATCTGGATTTTTGACGAAATCAAACTCTTTGATAACGACATCAAAGCAGATGTTCCAACTCCGCGATGCTTGCTTTAATCCATAAATGGATTTAAGCAGCTTGCACACCTTCCCGCTGCTCCCACTGTCTACGAAGCCCTCTGGCTGAGTCATGTACACGCACTCTTCTAAATCACCATTTAGAAAGGCGGTCTTAACATCCATTTGCCAGATTTCGTAGTCATGAAAGGCAGCAATGGCAAGCATGATCCGGATGGATTTAAGCATAGCCACTGAAGAAAAGGTTTCGTCATAGTCCACACCTGGTCTTTGACGAAAACCCTTTGCTACAAGTCTAGCTTTGAAAGTCTCCACTTTCCCATCTACACCAAGTTTCTTCTTGAAGATCCACTTGCTCCCAATGGGTTTTACCCCTTCAGGAGCAACTTCCAAAGTCCATACTTTGTTGGTGTACATGGATTCCATCTCGGACCGCATAGCATCCAGCCATTTCACTGAGTCCCTACTCGTGATGGCCTGCTCGAAGCTAGTTGGGTCATCATCCTCCATGATGCAATCCTCGCTCTCTCCATCCATGAGAAAACCGTAGTATCTCTCAGGTTGGCGAGGAACCCTACTAGATCGACGGAGTGGCTGGGGTTCATCGGGAACTACGGAATCCTCTGGTTCAACCAAATCTTCTGTTGTAGTCTGTGTCGCTGGAACCTCTTCCAGTTCTACCTCAATGCCACTTAACTGTTTCATAAGAAAACTTTTTTCTAAGAAAGTGGCATGTTGAGAAACAAACACCTTTTGTTCCTCGGGGTGGTAGAAGATATACCCTTGTGAATTTTTGGGATATCCTACAAACTTACATAAGACAGATCTTGCCTCGAGTTTGTCCGGATTTTGTCTTTTGACATAGGCTGGACAACCCCATATCTTAATATAATTAAGATGTGGTCTCTTCCCTTTCCATATCTCATATGGAGTGGTAGGCACTGATTTGGTAGGAACTCTATTCAATAGGTCCATGGCTGTCTCAAGCGCATATCCCCACAAGGAAATAGGTAACTCAGCTGTACTCATCATTGAGCGCACCATATCTAATAGGGTGCGGTTTCTCTGTTTAGATACACCGTTGTGCTGTGGTGTATATGAAGGAGTCAGCTGAGAGAGAATCCCATTCTCTTTTAGGAAGTCCAGGAATTCATTGCTCAAGTATTCCCCTCCTCGATCAGATCGTAGGATTTTAATACTTTTTCCGGTTTGGTTCTCGACTTCTTGTTTATATTCTCTAAATTTCTCAAAAGCTTCTGATTTGTGTTTCATCAGGAACACATATCCGAATCTAGAGAGATCGTCAGTGAATGTAATGAAGTACGAAGAACCATCCCTGGCATGTGTAGACATGGGACCGCATACATCACTATGTATCAGTCCCAAGAGTTTGGTAACTCTTTCTCCGTGTCCCGTAAACGGAGCTTTGGTCATCTTGCCTTTGAGACATGACTGGCAAGTGTCATAGGATGAAAATTCAAACGGATTTAAATATCCATCCTTATGCAACTTAGCCAGTCGTGTCGCATTGATGTGACCCAGTCTACAATGCCACAAGAAGGATTCGTTCAGTTCAGAACTCTTCCTCTTGTGTGTGTTTGTTATGCTCAGAACTGTTGATTGGTTTAGAACATAAATGCCATTGCACAACGTGCCGCCAACCAACTTTTGGTTACGGAAAATGTTCATAACATTATCCTGTAATACAAAATTATATCCCTCTTTACTCAATAAAGAAACCGATATAATGTTGCATATCAGGTTCGGCATGTAATAGCATTCGTTCAGAACCAATGTATTACCAGTTGGTAATGCAAGGTGATATTCCCCGACAGTCTTAGCTGCAACAATTGCACCATTTCCAACTCTAATGTCTTTATCACCTTCTCCAAGTTCTCTACCTTTCCTAAGCCCATGTAACTGATTACATATATGGGATCCTGACCCGGTATCTAATACCCAGGACGTGGAGCAAATGGAGAAACAGTTCTCTGTAACGAACACACCCGAAGAAAATGCATCAACATGTACTTTCTTCATTCGGGTGGCATGGGAATCCTGGTATTCCCCTATTTCCTGTTCATTCCTATAACTCTTATAAGAAGGAACGGAACCAACGTTCCCCAGCACAGTATAACATGCGGGTTCGGTCAATACATCCATATTATTATCTTGATTAAGGCATGAAATGGTCGCTACCTGGAGAGAGAGAGAAGAAAACACTTTAGCGTAAGCTCGTGCAAGATCAGATTGGTTATTATCTTATCTAATCAGGATGGCTCCCACTGCTTTTTATCAAATTTTCCTTCAAACCCTAAAAGGAAAGACTAGCCGGGATTAATTACACACTACAAGTTCGCCAATCTTTCAGCCAGGCCAGTGTCGGTACTTTGAGGGAGGTCCCCCGTGCTTTCGCACGAACCTAATTAATGTAAACCTCGTTTTCCCAGAGGCGTAACCTCGTTAACACCTTTCTAGACACCGACTTGATCGACTAATTGTAATGTGTAAAACTCTCCCAGGAGTAACTCTTACTCGCAGTGGGTATCGGGATCCAACTATCTCATAGAAGGTATGCAATCTCATTGCAAATTTCAACACTTGAAATTCCCGATAATCTTTTGCCCCTAGCGTGCTATGACCTTGACGCATGCCAAACAACCCATAGTCCGCTAGTCAAGTTCAACCCGTCATTTCCTGATTGAATTAAACCCACCCGCACGACCCTTGACGCATGCCAAACAACGCCGTGCGAATACCCTAATCCAATCTGCATCATATGCATAAGCAGATAAATACTAGTTAGCTACCGTACACTACGCCTTGACGCATGCCAAACAACCGCAGCACGAATACTAAATAGTACTTATCTGAAATGACGGAGGGCTACGACAGGTTTTTCTGAAAACCTATTGCGTAATGAACTTGATATCGTTGTAGAATCAAATGGAGTTTTGAAATGGAGTGATTTTGAGGCTTTTCTAGTTTTGCTAAAGGGGTCACTCCCGGTGAAGGGATCGTCGGCCCTTTCCTCGTCGAATGAGGTGCGGGATATATCATATATATCACTGTGCAAAGCAAAAACTCAAAAGCAATCAAGAGCAAACCGAGTGTGTAGCATCTGCCAGTTATTGCTAAAGGAGTCACTCCCGGTGAAGGGATCTCGGTCCTTTCCTCATCGAATAAGGTGCGGGATATATCATATATATCACTTTGCAAAGCAAAAACTGTAGCTACCTGTTTTATTTTAAAATTTGATTCTACAACATCTTAGGTTTCTTTTCTTTCATTAATCACATTAATGAAGTCCCATCATTTAAATACCTAAACATCACAGATAGATATGACATACACTTATGCCATCCGCATTCGCCTCGATGTCCCCTCGTGCACCGTTAGGTTAGGTAACTAACGACAGAGCAGGGCAGGGCTAGCGCGGGTGTAAAACATAAGTAACGTCTATATAATATATCATATATACTATATATAGTATCTATCACAGAACATCACATGATCACATCACAGATATCGCAGCAGAAGAAACATATGAAATATTGGATATACTAGGACGTCCGTGTTTTCAATACGAGCCAGTATAAAACACGGATTCCACGGTCGTGATGAATAGCCAATCCCACACCCCTAGACCCCTACGAGAGTGGCAAGCAACCCTGCCAATTCTAGGGTTAGGAGACCCGGACTCGACTCCTCGAGTTGGTCTCCCACTGGACCCCAGAACCCGGTTACTTGTGCTCCCCTCCTTGGGTCTATCCTAATGCGGAAAAGTAAATAATATACAAAAGGTGACAACTTCCGCTACCTGGAAGTGCCCCAAATAAAAGAATATTACATACAAGTTTTTACAAGAATGAAAATGAAAAACACTCATCTCACATAAAAACCCCCGGCTATTCAAACACGACGATCCAATATAACATATCCAGCAACACATAACATCACATGTCATCAACGTAAGTAAGTACGCACACCCCAATTGTCGTTGACATATAGCAACGAAACCGGCGATATGAACATACTACACTTACGGTCACAGAAAAGAAAATGTAAAACTACAACAATTGGAATCCGCAACCTCTTTAGACATCACATGCCTAACAGTTATAAACCCCGCATTTTAGTCCCATTATCGAAAACTCTTTTCGATATCAAGTGAAACTAAACCGCTAGATTTATAACATTCATCCAGTTATCTCATAACTGTTTGTGAATTCCAATTATTGTATCCAATTCCGGATAAATAGAATATATTAAACTTTCCGATCGAACATTCGAACACCCAAGTTTTCCCGACACCGATCAACACATGAAATAGGTTCAAAGACATTCACTTCATGCCTCAGTACCAACGGTCCAGCCGTAGAAGGGTCAAGCCAACGCCTCACATGTGGCACGCCGTACTGCCCCAAACCCGAAGGTTCAAAGGGCAGTTCAAGACGGTCACATAATCGAGTTAAGGTTTGTTGTCTTCTAGAGGGACCATCGCGTTACTTGCACTACTCAGAACGTGTTTAAACCACAGAAAAATCCAACACTTGGAATTTTTCCGGCAGGGGAAAAGTTGGGTATTTAAATCCGGTCGAACTTTTTAACATATTCTAAAGTTATCCGGAAAGCCACATAGACAAAATCTGATAACCCGAACGAATAATTGAATCCCCAAAGCAACCCCAAAATACTCTTCTGTAGAGTCACAATAAAAATACCCAGAAAATATAATATCTGAATTCATGAATTACTGTGAAAAAATCACCAGACAAGGGGACAGTACGGCCGCGGAACCGCCGCCCATGCATAGCTCATGCCGCGGTTCCGCGGTGGAAAAGTTGAATCAGGCCCTCGTATTTCACAGTATTTCATATAAGACCCTGCATAATTTTCTGCATATTTTTAATTGACAAAAATCCAAAATTTCAGAAAATTTCCAGAGAGCACCTTGGAATTGGGGTTTCGGGTCCGTTCGGACTTCAAACTCCGTCTAGACTTCGCCTAAGGCTCTAGCTAGGCTCTGATACCACTGTAAGGTTCCTAGGCATCCTAATGAAGTCTCACAAGGCATCAACCATGCCAATTTCAAAAATTATTGGTGCCGAGAAACCCTAACACGGATCGTTGACTAGATGTTTAGGCGAAAAGGTAAACTAGTTAACTACTTAACTAGAAGTGAGAAGCTACAACCTTTGCAGATCCAGATTTCCACTTCCTTAGCTCCACGTGGGTGTCCTCTCACTGTCCATCATGAATCCCGAACCCAATCGTCGGCTTCATCGGAGAAACGGGCGAGCTAGGTCGTCGGCTTCGTGTCAAAGACGATCTACGTCGAGGTTGCACTAGTTCAAGCTCTGACTTCACAAAGTTGTGAAACTTGTGAAGAAAACACCCAAAACAACTTGGCAAGAGGTAGAGGGTGAAGAAATAGGAGGTGGGTTCACCTTAGAATTGGATTTCTCTCACTAGAACTCAAGTTGCCATTAAAGTAGCAAGCTTTTTTCTTTTAGAAGAAGAAGATGATGAAGCTAGTTATGATAAGTTCTATTTTAAAATGAAAAGAAAATCCAAACTTATCATAACTTTAACTAGGGTTAAGTGTAGAGAATAAACCATGGTCATTTGAGTGGGTTAGGGTTAAGCATGAAGACAAGAATGGTTAGCAAAGTCAAAGCTTCATGAAGCTTCAATATGAAACAAAAATTGCCACCATTTTCATCTTAAAGTTTATCCAAATAAATGAATAAACAAATAAATGAATAAATGCATAATCAAAACCCTAATCTCAAGTTAACTATGGTTTAATTCTATACACTTAACCATATGATCAAGTATCATCAAACATGATACAAATATGTGCACAAAAGTATATCACATATACAATGTGTAAATCAAGTGAGAAAAATCCGTTTAAAAATGAACCAATACTAGTTAATGCAAAGTAATATATCAAATATATAATTATACATTAAATCATTAAATCAACACTTGATTCAATGATCCGGTCATGTCGCACATAACCGACTAGTATTCAATGCATCGATTTATCGAATCAATGATTCGATAACTAGGTCATATCTCATACAACCAATCGAAACATTAATCGCGAGAATCAAATACAGTATCACATACACGCATTATTCTCGGTCCCGCACATGTCTCATATGCACTCCTATTTCGTTTCGCTTGAGCTAGGAAACCTCTGTGTAGGACTCTAAAGACTCGTCAATACGCCGGTAGCAGATGATGATCATATCAAGCACCCACAAGCCGCAAGCGGTCTGCTAAACGTAACGGCCACCCGGGTATTGAGCGATCAGAAGATCGACGAGCTAGCCCGCTCAAACTCCTGCGAATCCGACCAGTAACACTTACCGTACAGTCCGATCTCTTCGTCTGATATGTCGCATATCAAGTCTAGGGGTGGTAAACGTCAGACCCCAATAACCCGATAAGTCGTGCCGATGTGAGGCTCATAATGGGTCGAGAAACTACTGGTAACACTTACCAGTAAATCTCTGATCAGCCCTGGCCAGGGACTTCCCTGCTACGGCCAATCGACCACTGCGCAACATCAACCCCCAATACCGGGAGAGACGAAACCCCTCCTATCGCTCATTGCCTCCATGTGACTCGGGACTGTGCCCAAAGACCACCGTTTTACACGCCCTCATGGACGTGGTAAGGTGGAGATCAAAGCACAGTGGGAATCACACAAGACTCTATGACGATCTCGGGTCTACAGACTAACCTGTACAAGTGTCACCTGAGAACTGCCGTCTGACGTGAGGTATAATACCATCTGGGAGTTCTCGGCGAGTCCGTCCAGTGTACTCAGTCTCCACTGAGCACCCGTATACCATCTCTGATGTCAAACACCAATGGATATGGGATCATCCATCGCCCATCACATGGGTCGAGAAGCGTATACGCTAGTCTACACTGGTATATCGATGCCCCGTCTCGATACACCCACGACTAAGGACCTTGAAGGATGTACTTATAGACTACCATGTCCCCACTAGTATGATCTGCATCATAGTCCAGGTAGTCAAGTACAAATCCTAAGGGCTTTACCAACATGTAACTATAAGACAGTATAAAGAGACTAGTGTACATGTTAAGATAAAGAGCAACCAGATAGCATACTATCATGTCGAGCAAGAAAGTCATCTCTATATATGTCCAAGCATCCAATATAATATACATCACCTGTACAATACTGGCCTCTAGGGCATACATACAACTAACATGGTTAACACCGGCGGGTCACAAATGCTTACATTCGGGAGTGATTCTGATGGAGAGCTAGAGCTTGGCCCTCTCTTTAAAGAGTCCACTTCGGGAAAAGAAGAAGGGCAGAAGGTCTGTGAAAATATCCGGCTGCGTAATCGCACGGTACCTGAAAAGAATCTTGGGCCCTCAAATAAAAAAGATAAAGGGAAAGAAAAGATCTCTGAAGATATCGTCTTAGATGACCAAGTGGTGGAGGAGCTAAGTGCCAAGGACCCGCCGAAGAGAAATAAGGTGGATTACAACGTCTTAGCGCATCTGAGGAAACTACCCTCGCAGCTCAGCATTCTTGACGCCCTTTTGCTATCAAAGGAGGCGAGAGATTCGTTAATCAAGGCGCTACAAAATCTGGAGCAATTCCAAGCTTTCCTGGCCGAAGAAAAGATGAAGGATGAATTGGAGGAAGTGCACACGGCCGATATCACTTTTGGTGATGAAGACCTTCTCCTTGGGACGTGCGAACACAATCGCCTCCTTTATGTCTCAGGATACTGCCACGATATAAAGATAGGCAAAATCCTGATTGACAATGGATTCTCCGTTAATCTCCTCAATATGCGGGTGTTAAAATAAATTTGCATGAGTGTCCAGCACCTTGCTCGGGACAAGATCACCATCTCTGGGTTCGACTCCCAATCATCAAGAACTCTTGGGTCTGTGATACTGACGCTACGCTTTGGGCTACTCGTCACGGACATTAAGTTCCACGTCATAGACGCCAAGACATGCTACAATGCGTTGCTCGGCCGACCATGGTTACACGAGTACAACATCATCCCTTCAACACAACATCAGTGTATGAAGTATTTTAAAGATGGTCTCGAGTATACCGTAACGGGGGAACTGAACCTATTCTCCGTGAACGAAGTCCGCAAATATGAAGATGCCAAATACTTTTTACCGGATTTCGAAGACACGGAGAGGTGTCACAAGCCGGAGAACAAAGCTAACTCCACCATCCCTGTCTTCGGCAGTGATACCGAGGAGGAAGAGGGGATAGTTTATTCGGGTCCGCCCCAATACAACAAGCCGGGACCATCCGCTCCTACGTTGATCTTTGGTAGTGATTCGGAAGATGAGGTCCATGCTGTATTCTCTGCTCGACCTTCAATACAAGCGTCTGCTAACGAAGAGCAAAGTCTGCAAGTCGTCATGGTGCCGCTTAAACACCGTAAAGAACTGGATGCACTTGATATCTACAGTGTAGACAAGCTGCGGACGTTCTACGTCCCTCCCAGGCGAAAAGACAAAAAAGCAATTCTATTCTACCGCTCTGAGGAAACCAAAGTGGAGAAAGAAATCTGGCACGGTATGGATCCTACGCTTGACAGGCTTCAGCCCATCCGTCTCCCCAGATATTATACAGAAGGCTTGAAAAGGCTGTTGAAGCGCCAGGGGATATCCTTTAAACAGACCGCTCGAAAGGCAAAATTCTATGACAGGGTCTGGAACGTTCCCGGGACTCAACGCAAGCTGTCTAATGGGAGGATGGAAACAATCGGGCTTGGATACATTCGGTCCAAGAAACAAGGGCTACTCCATGGTTGTTACGTCGTGCATGACTTCGATGAAGAAGCGGGTGCTCAATAGGAAGAGGTTCATCCTGAACCAGTAAAATTTCCTGATGCAAAAGTACCCAGTCCGTCGTTCGAAGAAAAAATTGACAAGTTTATAAGGGAAGCTGGCCAAAAAGTCCGAGACGACCATAACCGCGAAATGGCCATCTATGAGAAAGCCAAAACGCAACACCTCCACCAACAGGCCATGGAAGCTGAAGATGCCGCTCCCTGTCAACCAGTTATAAAGAAGTCTCGACGCAGAGGCAGAAACAAATCGAAACGCGAAAAAGATGCTCAACAGCAACAAAGCGGGACTAAGAAGCCACGCAAGCGGGCATCGAGCGGTTCCGATCTATCCCTCATAAGGAAAATGGGTCGAGCGTACTCTTTTCCTTGGGGCAAGACGAAGAAAATACTTGACCTCGCTCTAAAACATCAGATGATTACACTGTCGGAGTCTAAACACCCCGAACAAGCAAGCGAAGTCTCTCACCCGGACTATTGCCCTTATCACCGAGTGATAGGACACCCTCTCGAAGACTGCTTCACCTTCAAGAATTGGGTTGAAGATCAGTATCAGCTTGGCAAGTTCGCTCTATCTGACAACTGGAGGGTGACGCTGCCACAGAAGCACGAACCCAAGGCCATGAAAGAAGAACCGGTTCCACATTGGGCTTGGAAGCGAATTCATACTTGTCACATGATAACAATATCAAAAGAAGAGCCCGAGAATATGGATGACCTTCCTTGGTGCTTCGAAAACAGCGACGATGAGGTGATCTCAGAATTTCCGCCAGCGCCAAAAGAGCTGGAAGATGGAATACATACCACTGCGGATAACCTCAAGAAAATTGAGTTGGGGACGGCGAATGACCCGCGACCGACATTCGTCAGCGAGCTGCTATCTGAAGAAAGGGTGGCTTCATTAAAGGACCTGCTTATGCAGCATAGAGATTGCTTCGTATGGAACTATTCCGAAATGTCGGGACTGGATCCAGAAATTGCTGTGCACAAATTGGCGATATCTCTGAACGTCAAACCGGTCAAACAAGCGCCAAGAAGAATGCGGCTCGAGCTTGAGATGAGCATCAACGCCGAGGTCAAGAAGCTGATCGACTCTGACTTTATCCAGGAGGTTCAATATCCTGAATGGATCGCCAACATCGTCCCCGTGATGAAGAAAAATGGAACAGTGCGCATATGTGTGGACTTTCGGGATCTCAATAAAGCCTGCCCGAAGGACAATTTCCCAGTGCCAGTCACCGAGCTGATGATAGACAATACGTCCACTCATGAGGTTTTCTCCTTCATGGACGGCTCATCGGGATATAACCAGATAAAGATGCATCCCGAAGACCAGAAGCACACTGCCTTCAGGACTCTTTTAGGTATATTCTGCTATAAGGTGATGCCCTTCGGTTTAAAGAACGCCGGTGCCACCTATCAAAGAGCCATGACGCAGATCTTTGATGACCTTATACACGAAATCGTTGAATGCTATATCGATGATCTCGTGGTTAATAACAAATCATACGAGGAACATCTCGAGCATCTGAAGACCGTATTTCAACGCCTTCGACAATACAACTTGAAGATGAACCCTCTCAAGTGTGCATTCGGAGTTTCCTCGGGTAAATTCCTGGGATTCGTCGTCCGACACCGAGGAATTAAGATAGATCCGTCAAAGATTAAGGCGATCATGGAAATGCCTCCGCCAAGAACTCTCAAACAGCTGCGATCTCTCCAAGGGAAGCTCGCGTATATACGGCGATTTATAGCCAACCTTTCAGGCAAGTGCCGTCCTTACAGCCATCTGATGAAGAAGGGAACCCCGTTCGTCTGGGACCAAAAATGCCAAAGCGCACTAGACGAGATCAAGCAATACCTGCAGAACCCGCCAGTGTTGGCTGCTCCGGTCAAGGGAAAACACATCATCCTTTATACAACCGCCCTCGAAGGTTCCTTAGGCGCATTATAGGCGCAAGAGAACGACCAAGGGAAGGAAAGAGCGCTTTACTACTTAAGTCGAGTTCTACTGGGGGCAGAAAGCAACTACTCCCCCATTGAAAAACACTGCCTGGCGTTGATCTTCGCGATAACGAAGCTCAGGCACTATGCGTTGGCGCATGAGGTCCGTCTCATTTCGAATGTGGACCCTCTTAAATATTTAATGTCAAAGGCCATATTGACGGGGCGACTCGCTAAATGGGCCCTGCTCTTGATGGAGTTCTCGATAACGTATCAACCTCTCAAGGCAGTGAAAGGCCAGGCCATCGCCGACTTTCTCGCTGAACATCCAATACCTGCCGATTCTCCTCTGAATTGCGATCTGCCAAACGAACATGCGTTTGACGCGATCGATGGGAGCGATACCCGATGGGAGCTTTATTTTGATGGAGCATCTTCCATGAAGAAGCGCAAACAAAGTACCCCTATAATCAAATCAGGGGTAGGCCTTATCTTCGTGACTCCACAAGGAGGGATAATGCGCTTTGCTTTCTCCCTAACAGAGCCGAGGACGAACAATGAAGCCGAATACGAAGCTTTGATAGCAGGCCTCGAGATCGCCATCGATATGGGAATTGAAAACCCCCTCATATATGGAGACTCCCAACTGGTCGTCAGTCAAGTAAACGGCGATTACCAAACATGCAAACCAGAGTTGGTGAAGTATGGCGAAAAGGTGCAACAACTGTTGACCCAAATCCCTTCCTACACTTTGGAAAACATACCGCGTGCGGAAAATAGCAAAGCGGACGCATTAGCCAAGCTCGCTAAAGAACTGGTTGATGAGGATCTCGATAACGTCAGAATTGTGGTACAAAGTCGTCGGGTGCTTGCCCCAGCAGAAATATCTCTGGAATCATCTGAAGAAAAGGGAGCGACTGAACAGACGACCTTATGTAGCATTTTGAAAATCGTTTCGGTGAAATTTCGGAAAATCGGTAAAATGAGGGGGTTTTCTGTAAAAAGTCAAAATACAAATATCTTATTATAAAAATTAAATATACATATTCTAGCTATGTAATTGCTATTATTTGGTGTTTATTGAGCCGCTGGTGAAATTTCAAATTTTCTGAAAAAAAATATTATTTTATTATTATTTAAACCGTCACTAATACATTTAATTAGGGAAAATTACAAATTGGAATGAGTTGAAACAAATTTTGTGCATCATAAAACATTAAATAAAAATTTATCATATGGTTTTTGGAACGAAATCATTTGCCAAAACGGTTTAGAAATTATTGGAAAAAAAAAGGCTTTTTTTAGCGTAAATGGATGTTTGGGGTATTGTATTTATGATTTTTCATCACCCCACACCCGTACCCACACCCACACACCCCCACTTACCCCTCCCCATGGCTGAATTCAGCAGCCACCATATTTTTCCCACTTGAATTTTCAAAGGAAAGGAAATGAAAGAAAAGAAAAGAAAATGGATAATTGTGTTGGACTTTGACCTTGTGTTGACTTGGACTTCTTTACTTGCTACTTTCCTCACCTCACTCTCTCTCCAATCACCCACTAGTGGCCGACCCTCCCCATTTCCTGCACACAACAGCCCCTCCTCTTTTCTCATCACATTTCTCTTCAAAAAACTCATCAAAATTGCCTCACAAATCAACACAAAACCTCACAAATCCCAAATCCATTCCGTGCCCATTTTTCCTTAGCCCTTATAGCATGGATCTTGATGCAAAGATCTCAATTTGGAGGTCAAGTTCCATATTTGATCTCATGGTTTGTGAAGGTATAACTCTAACCCTTTGGCTTAATTTATGTTAGATACTTTAAATCAACTTAATTAGGTGTTTAATTTAGGTTTTAAATTGCAAGTTTAAATTCAAGAGAAGGGTTAAATTAAAGTTATGGTTGTGTTAATTTGTTCATGGTAGTGTGATGTATTTTAGCATCTTAAGTTATGCAAAACCAAATCTTGTAGCTAATTTGCATATTGTTATATTTAATTTGCCCAAATTGTGATAATTATGCTAATTTGCTAACTAGGTTTTAGAAATTTTATTAAAATGTGGGATTAAAATCTAGTTAGGGTTTTTAGCATATCATTAAGGTTTCCATGAGTGGTTTAACCATTTAAAATATCCAAAGCCAAGATAAATTGTTAAATTGTGAAATTTTGCGTTAAAAAGTGTTAAATTGGATATTTTTGCAAAACTAGAATTTTGGAATTTATACAAGTTGATGAGAATAAATTATTGATATGGTTTCTATAACTTGGTTATGATAATTGGTGGATATTGTGGCCATTAGTTTCGTTTAAACATCGAGTTTTAAAGTGAAACGGCTAATTGATGCATACTAGGTTTCTTGTAATAAATCGATTTAATCAATTTATTGGTTTTGATGAATTGCATCGTATTTTATATATTTTAGTGAATTGTAAAACCATGATTTGGTACGTTTGGTGTTTTTCTCGATCAATCGGCGTTTGTACGCCGATGTCGAGGGTTTTTGGGTTGATTTGTGAAAGCAAACCATAGGTTTTGACCTATGTGAGATTCGTGTGTCGATTTGGTCATGAGTCGGATTTTAATGCGATACGGTGCGTTATGATATATAGCTACCCCCACGTGGATTTCGAGACGACAAGCAAGCGCGTGGCGACGTCGGCACCGGCTAGCGAGGACCAGGTGAGTAGATTTATATCTACGGGGAGAAGTCGGGTGGATGGCGTATAGCACCCCCGCAGTCCGTGGTGGTGTATACGGATGCGTATACACACCAACAATTATTATATGTTATTTGGGATTAATAACGATGCTTAGGATGGATATTGGTGTGTTGGATTACTTTAGTGTTGTGAACCCTAGGGTAGTGTTACACACACACATACACACATACATACTTGCATACATTCCTATTGATATGTGCTCATGGGATTCTTTATAGTTATGTGTTCACATGGGTATGGGACTATGTGTTCACATACGGATTGAGGATGATACTTGGGATTGAGCTGAGTCGATGAGATTTGATTTGAGGCCGTGAGATCGGTGATATAGCAGGGTTCGTATCTTAGATACGACATGACGTTGTAGCGGGTCCTTGACGTAGTGTTTCACACACGTCCATGCATACGTAGGCGGTATCAGTGTGGTACTAGACGTAGATCAGTACCCCGATCATGATATTTGATAAAGAGGATACCAAGTGAATAGTATGATGAATGTGATATTGAACCGTACCCAGATTGGGATGCCGTACGACGGATTTACGTACGAGCTATATTGATGATTGATCCGCACTCTTGACTTGGGATGCCTGATTATAGATATGGTATCGGATATGATATTATTGAGGCGGGATCACCGACTATACATATACAGGTATGTATATGTATCGACTCAGATGATAGGCGGTTTCCTTACCTGTAGTTCAGCCGTATAATTTAGTGTAGTTGTTAGATTAGATTGGACTTCTTACCTATTTCAAAAAGTAACGAATCGTGGGCATTTTTAAAGACAGCTCAAGGGAATCTACGGATATTTCAAAAATGACGTATCTTTTCATAAAAACACCGTAGCCCCTATTTTCAAAACCCCATGATTCGTGTTATTTCAAAAGGCACCATTTGTAGGACTTATATTAGATTATTGCAGATTAGTTATCGTTGTGTCTAGTATTCAGCTCCCGCACATTATTGTTGTTCGCTCTGCCTCGCATATTTATTTTGCTGCATATTCCATTATTGATATCATGCTGTTAGGACACCAGCACCATTACCGATGATGCGTATATACCATGTACACCTACTTGCCGGCTCACACACATCTTCATCGGTAATTGCCATGTCACGTACACTTTAGAGAATATAATTGCTTGACTTAGATTGTTAGCTAGTAGTGTTGACATGATATTAGTGTACTTCCCTTATATGTCATATTAGACATTGTAGTTATTACCTACCACTTCATGCATACTGTTATTCAGTTGTTCATGCCTAGTTCATTATTATTGACATATGCACTTGTGATGATTTCTTGAGATTTATGATATTTCTGGATTTCGGGGAAAGCCGCAAAATTTACAACTTATGATCTTTTAAAATATAAAATGTTGCGGTTTTCTAGTGATGTAAAGTGTCGTCCACCATGAGTTTGCTGTGGTTTTGGAGATCCGTGTCGAGGAGTGGAGGAACCGTCACGGGTACATGGTGGGCCCGGTATGGTACCCCGGGGCAAGAGGAATGTGGTGTTGACGTTGAGCCTGGCTGGGGAGCACTACCTACCGGTGATATTACCCGACGCGTCGGATATCCGGAGGATACCGTCGTGGTCTTGAGATGGATGGTAGGGGCCGGTCTGGACTGACGGCGCCCTAGATATTGAGATTGAGACATTGATATTTCGAGACAGTGAGATTTATGTTTTGTGTCGATGCTAGACACTGTTGATGCTGATTTCATTTATGATACCTCAGTTTAAAAATACGAAGGAAATCTCACTAATTTATGAAAACAGTTTCTTCATTTACATGTATTCTGTTTCATGCATTCATACCTCATTCATATGATATATTGCTACCTGAGGCACTGACACGGGCACATGAAATTATACTCGGGTTAGATATTACCCTAGCCATTGTTATAGGCTGCCTGTTATACTTATATTTGAGGATATATTATGATCATTGACCTAGGTTGCGTTATTTATGCGATTTCTGTGCGTAGATGTTTTTCTATTCACGAGTTGGCAACTCACCCCGTTGTGCCCCAGTTTCTTGCAGGTTTGCCGTACAGGTTTCATTACGGCTTGCGGGCTCAGTTTCATTCGGGTGACTTGCTAGTAGGTGGGTTTTTCTTGTATCGTACCCATCATATTACCTTGTATGATATTATTCAGTTGTATCTAGTAAATTCCATCAACCAAACATGTATCTATTGAGATACAGACCAGTGTTGTTTATTCTTTCGACCTTAGAGTCGCTCGTTATACTTCTGGTGGTTTTGAGTTCCCTTTTGAGTTTTTGATCCTCGCCGTTGGCGTTGTATATTATATTACTTGTGTGGTTGTGACCGTCGATTGACGAAGAGCTAGCTCCCGCTTGGGGATGCCTTTTATTGATTTCGTATACTATTCATGTTGTATTCCGTTTGGGAGCCAGTATTTACAAAGGAGACTCTGCCGAAATTTTCAGTAAATTTTTGATGTTTTTAGAAACCCGCATAATTCGGCTTATGCTATTAAAACTACTTGATTTAAATTGGTTTTTCCTACTCTCTACTACTCTTCTTGGTTTGGATTTCTGGGTTTTCGGTTTACTTAGATTACGTACGCCTCGAGACGTTCGTAGTTTAAGTGCCGGTCATGTTCCGTACTTTCGGGTCGTGACAAAGTTGGTATCAAAGCGTTAGGTTTTAACCTTCGGAGCGTAGGATGACCCTTGGTTGATGGAATAGGTGACTAAAGTAGAGTGACGTACCGTTGGTATGTTCCGCGGCATATTTACGACACGCCACTCCACTTATGAAGCCTTAGGATGTACATTTCCTTGTTCAGTATTATATTCCTTCCTGATCTAGCCTCGTCGGTACCAGTTTGGTTTTGCTGCTACGGTTACAGGCAGGGAGAGTTACGGCTAGAGTTGCGGTCAGCACAAGCTCATCACGAACGAGGACTGACCGGGGCGAAATTCCGGCGACACACGATTGCAGGGATGTGTCTTTTTACTGTGTTTCCGCGCTACGAGCGTTTGGCGGATCGCCTTTATGAGGTTACTCGGATGTGCTGATCGACACTAGAGGATTGAGCCACTGACAGAGGCCAGCCAGATTTTGATGACCGTTGGTGTGTTACTTACTCCTGATGATTGAGGCACTGTTCAGCGTGCAGACGAGCGAGCCAGTTGTTGCTGCGAGCGACGAGATATCGCCCCATATGTTGGAACTATGGCGGGCGAGTTGTACGAATAGATGATAGAAGGTCGCTAGTCACCCGATGATGAATGACTAGGACAGGTGGTTCGTTCGCTTACCCCGATGCTAGGTCATCAGATAGATTGATTCCAGCTAGAGACGACTTCACACGGAGACGTTGGGAGTCGACAGAGACGATCGAATGTCAGAAACCTATTTATCCAAGTTTAAAGTAGTCGGAAAGACATGCAGGCAATTCTATGGTCCCTCTAGAAGAATGAAACCCTAACTCGACTTAATGACCGTGTGAAAGCCTTTGAACCTTCGGGTTTGCGGCAGTTCCACGGCGCCATTAGTGAGGCTTGGGTTTGCCCTTCTACGGCTGGACCACTGATGCTGTGGTATGTACTCGATACTATTAAACTGTGCCCAAGATGTTGAGCTCTTGGGGGATTATGAGGTTTTGACGACTCGATCGGATGGCTCGACTTAATTCGGATGCTAGGTGGTGAGATGCATTTCTTGGGAGACTCCCGATACGAGGATAGCCGTTGGAGCTCAGTCCATGCAGCCGCGACGAGACGAGTCCAAAGCAGACGACATTAGAGAAAAGTGAAGTAAGAGGTTCGTACCAGATCTAGATGTGATGACGTTCCCCTCCGCCGACATCAGAGATGCGATGCGCATGCCGAGGCAGAATACTGGATATACCTTCCAGAAGGAGTCGCGATGAGTATGCAGTCGTTCCAGAGCAAGATGCAGATATAGGAAAGGACAATGACTTCCGGACAGTTGGCAGAGACGAGACATGGAAGAGACCGTGAGCAGGATTCCTTCCAGGACACTGCTGCAATGATACTTGCACCCAGGATCAGATGTGTCACGTACATTCAGAGAGCCAGAGGCCGACGCCAGTGATATGTTGTCTTACGAGTGGTCGCGATGATTGACCAAGAGATGACCAGAGAAGTGCCAGAACGGAATCGTCCCCGTTAGCACACCTGACAGGGCCGATGAGCCGATGGACCGAAAGATTGGTAATTCACAGTGAAGACCTTGACCCAGGAGTGGTCATGGTTACGCACACCAGCAGGACAGAGTTCATGATCATTGACGAGACGTCCCACTAGTGACCGCGACAGTTGGCCGAGATTCTTAGAGAATGCACTTGAGCGGTACTGTTCCGCCATTATTGATTACGATGTTTTGGGTGATTTATTCGTATGATTTGATTTTGATGATTGAGGATTTACGATCTTTGCACAGTGTTGCCCTTGATATCGTTTTCGTGCTTTAGTTTCACATGTTTGTGATTTTATGGTTTTAAACAGTTGAGTTGGTTTTGTGCGTATGCATGCACACGATTTGGTTCCTGCACTCTGTATAGTTATTATATGCTTGCAGTACAGTGATACGCCTTTTGTGCACTTAGATGTACTGGACTTCGATTTCGATTGCGATACTCGATATTTGTTTTGTGCACTTTATCCACCTGATTGGATTTTGCGCATGTTCGACGCTTGATATTGGATTCCATGATTTCGTGCACGATGGATGCACCTGATTTGGATTTTCGCGCATGTTGGGCGCATGTTTTGAAGGGTGATTTTGGTGCGCACCAGATGCACTAAATCGAGATTTTTTTTCGTGCATGTCAGATGCACCTGATTTTGCTGTCAGGCACACATGTTGCCTACAACAGATGTTTCGTGCACACCCGATGCACTTAGATGTTGTTTCTGTGCGCATGTATGGCACATTCATGGATTTTGATTTCCGTGCGCACCAGACGCACGTAGTATTCATGTGCATATTTTGGGATTGATTTCTTATAGAGCAGTACGTTTTTATGATATTGCTATGTGTTTTCGTACTGAGCGGGACTAGTCAGAGGACAGTACCTGAATATATTTTGCATGCATTAATAGTTATGGAAGGGATTTCCAAAAAGTGAGCTATAGCCTCAGTATTTACCTACGTGTCTGATATGACACGAAATGTTTAAAATAAGGAGACCCTTCTAAATTGTTTCCAAAACGGCGGAACGTACATTTCAAACAAAGGTATATATGTATATAGTTATTTTCTTATGATAGACGTCCGCCACCGTGCAGTGTTATACGCGTTGCACAGCGACTTAAAGAGGTTTGGCATGCATTTCCTTCAGATACTTACAGATATAGATTCGATATTTACATGTATAGTTTCGAGTTATATCATATTGGTTTTGATTTGGATTTGGCATTGATGTCTTCTCCATGACTCCGATGATTGCGAGATACTTGACGGAGTTTTGATTTGAGTTATATACTCATTTTTCAAGCGCATGCGCTGCGCTACGATTTATTTTATGTATTTACAATTTCGGAGCCCCGACGACTTGATGGTTTTTCTTAGATGTTTTAGTATTTGGGGGAGTTTGAATTTAAATTCGGGGACCGAATTTCTTTAAGGGGGGAAGATTGTAGCATTTTGAAAATCGTTTCGGTGAAATTTCGGAAAATCGGTAAAATGAGGGGGTTTTCTGTAAAAAGTCAAAATACAAATATCTTATTATAAAAATTAAATATACATATTCTAGCTATGTAATTGCTATTATTTGGTGTTTATTGAGCCGCTGGTGAAATTTCAAATTTTCTGAAAAAAAATATTATTTTATTATTATTTAAGCCGTCACTAATACATTTAATTAGGGAAAATTACAAATTGGAATGAGTTGAAACAAATTTTGTGCATCATAAAACATTAAATAAAAATTTATCATATGGTTTTTGGAACGAAATCATTTGCCAAAACGGTTTAGAAATTATTGAGAAAAAAAAGGCTTTTTTTAGCGTAAATGGATGTTTGGGGTATTGTATTTATGATTTTTCATCACCCCACACCCGTACCCACACCCACACACCCCCACTTACCCCTCCCCATGGCTGAATTCAGCAGCCACCATATTTTTCCCACTTGAATTTTCAAAGGAAAGGAAATGAAAGAAAAGAAAAGAAAATGGATAATTGTGTTGGACTTTGACCTTGTGTTGACTTGGACTTCTTTACTTGCTACTTTCCTCACCTCACTCTCTCTCCAATCACCCACTAGTGGCCGACCCTCCCCATTTCCTGCACACAACAGCCCCTCCTCTTTTCTCATCACATTTCTCTTCAAAAAACTCATCAAAATTGCCTCACAAATCAACACAAAACCTCACAAATCCCAAATCCATTCCCTACCCATTTTTCCTTAGCCCTTATAGCATGGATCTTGATGCAAAGATCTCAATTTGGAGGTCAAGTTCCATATTTGATCTCATGGTTTGTGAAGGTATAACTCTAACCCTTTTGCTTAATTTATGTTAGATACTTTAAATCAACTTAATTAGGTGTTTAATTTAGGTTTTAAATTGCAAGTTTAAATTCAAGAGAAGGGTTAAATTAAAGTTATGGTTGTGTTAATTTGTTCATGGTAGTGTGATGTATTTTAGCATCTTAAATTATGCAAAACCAAATCTTGTAGCTAATTTGCATATTGTTATATTTAATTTGCCCAAATTGTGATAATTATGCTAATTTGCTAACTAGGTTTTAGAAATTTTATTAAAATGTGGGATTAAAATCTAGTTAGGGTTTTTAGCATATCATTAAAGTTTCCATGAGTGGTTTAACCATTTAAAATATGCAAAGCCAAGATAAATTGTTAAATTGTGAAATTTTGCGTTAAAAAGTGTTAAATTGGATATTTTTGCAAAACTAGAATTTTGGAATTTATACAAGTTGATGAGAATAAATTATTGATATGGTTTCTATAACTTGGTTATGATAATTGGTGGATATTGTGGCCATTAGTTTCGTTTAAACATCGAGTTTTAAAGTGAAAAGGCTAATTGATGCATACTAGGTTTCTTGTAATAAATCGATTTAATCAATTTATTGGTTTTGATGAATTGCATCGTATTTTATATATTTTAGTGAATTGTAAAACCATGATTTGGTACGTTTGGTGTTTTTCTCAATCAATCGGCGTTTGTACGCCGATGTCGAGGGTTTTTGGGTTGATTTGTGAAAGCAAACCATAGGTTTTGACCTATGTGAGATTCGTGTGTCGATTTGGTCATGAGTCGGATTTTAATGCGATACGGTGCGTTATGATATGTAGGTACCCCCACGTGGACTTCGAGACGACAAGCAAGCGCGTGGCGACGTCGGCACCGGCTAGCGAGGACCAGGTGAGTAGATTTATATCTACGGGGAGAAGTCGGGTGGATGGCGTATAGCACCCCCGCAGTCCGTGGTGGTGTATACGGATGCGTATACACACCAAAAATTATTATATGTTATTTGGGATTAATAACGATGCTTAGGATGGATATTGGTGTGTTGGATTACTTTAGTGTTGCGAACCCTAGGGTAGTGTTACACACACACATACACACATACATACTTGCATACATTCCTATTGATATGTGCTCATGGGATTCTTTATAGTTATGTGTTCATATGGGTATGGGACTATGTGTTCACATACGGATTGAGGATGATACTTGGGATTGAGCTGAGTCGATGAGATTTGATTTGAGGCCGTGAGATCGGTGATATAGCAGGGTTCGTATCTTAGATACGACATGACGTTGTAGCGGGTCCTTGACGTAGTGTTTCACACACGTACATGCATACGTAGGCGGTATCAGTATGGTACTAGACGTAGATCAGTACCCCGATCATGATATTTGATAAAGAGGATACCAAGTGAATAGTATGATGAATGTGATATTGAACCGTACCCAGATTGGGATGTCGTACGACGGATTTACGTACGAGCTATATTGATGATTGATCCGCACTCTTGACTTGGGATGCCTGATTATAGATATGGTATCGGATATGATATTATTGAGGCGGGATCACCGACTATACATATACAGGTATGTATATGTATCGACTCAGATGATAGGCGGTTTCCTTACCTGTAGTTCAGCTTGTTAGTTCAGCCGTATAGTTTAGTGTAGTTGTTAGATTAGATTAGACTTCTTACCTATTTCAAAAAGTAACGAATCGTGGGCATTTTTAAAGACAGCTCAAGGGAATCTACGGATATTTCAAAAACGACGTATCTTTTCATAAAAACACCGTAGCCCCTATTTTCAAAACCCCATGATTCGTGTTATTTCAAAAGGCACCATTTGTAGGACTTATATTAGATTATTGCAGATTAGTTATCGTTGTGTCTAGTATTCAGCTCCCGCATATTATTGTTGTTCGCTCTGCCTCGCATATTTATTTTGCTGCATATTCCATTATTGATATCATGCTGTTAGGACACCAGCACCATTACCGATGATGCGTATGTACCACGTACACCTACTTGCCGGCTCACACACATCTTCATCGGTAATTGCCATGTCACGTACACTTTAGAGAATATAATTGCTTGACTTAGATTGTTAGCTAGTAGTGTTGACATGATATTAGTGTACTTCCCTTATATGTCATATTAGACATTGTAGTTATTACCTACCACTTCATGCATACTGTTATTCAGTTGTTCATGCCTAGTTCATTATCATTGACATATGCACTTGTGATGATTTCTTGAGATTTATGATATTTCTGGATTTCGGGGAAAGCCGCAAAATTTACAACTTATGATCTTTTAAAATATAAAATGTTGCGGTTTTCTAGTGATGTAAAGTGTCGTCCACCATGAGTTTGCTGTGGTTTTGGAGATCCGTGTCGAGGAGTGGAGGAACCGTCACGGGTACATGGTGGGCCCGGTATGGTACCCCGGGGCAAGAGGAATGTGGTGTTGACGTTGAGCCTGGCTGGGGAGCACTACCTACCGGTGATATTACCCGACACGTCGGATATCCGGAGGATACCGTCGTGGTCTTGAGATGGATGGTAGGGGCCGGTCTGGACTGACGGCACCCTAGATATTGAGATTGAGACATTGATATTTCGAGACAGTGAGATTTATGTTTTGTGTCGATGCTAGACACTGTTGATGCTGATTTCATTTATGATACCTCAGTTTAAAAATACGAAGGAAATCTCACTAATTTATGAAAACAGTTTCTTCATTTACATGTATTCTGTTTCATGCATTCATACCTCATTCATATGATATATTGCTACCTGAGGCACTGACACGGGTACATGAAATTATACTCGGGTTAGATATTACCCTAGCCATTGTTATCGGCTGCCTGTTATACTTATATTTGAGGATATATTATGATCATTGACCTAGGTTGCGTTATTTATGCGATTTCTGTGCGTAGATGTTTTTCTATTCACGAGTTGGCAACTCACCCCGTTGTGCCCCAGTTTCTTGCAGGTTTGCCGTACAGGTTTCATTACGGCTTGCGGGCTCAGTTTCATTCGGGTGACTTGCTAGTAGGTGGGTTTTTCTTGTATCGTACCCATCATATTACCTTGTATGATATTATTCAGTTGTATCTAGTAATTTCCATCAACCAAACATGTATCTATTGAGATAGAGACCAGTGTTGTTTATTTTTTCGACCTTAGAGTCGCTTGTTATACTTCTGGTGGTTTTGAGTTCCCTTTTGAGTTTTTGATCCTCGCCGTTGGCGTTGTATATTATATTGCTTGTGTGGTTGTGACCGTCGATTGACGAAGAGCTAGCTCCCGCTTGGGGATGCCTTTTATTGATTTCGTATACTATTCATGTTGTATCCCATTTGGGAGCCAGTATTTACAAAGGAGACTCTGCCGAAATTTTCAGTAAATTTTTGATGATTTTAGAAACCCGCATAATTCGGCTTATGCTATTAAAACTACTTGATTTAAATTGGTTTTTCCTACTCTCTACTACTCTTCTTGGTTTGGATTTCTGGGTTTTCGGTTTACTTAGATTACGTACGCCTCGAGACGTTCGTAGTTTAAGTGCCGGTCATGTTCCGTACTTTCGGGTCGTGACACCTTGCAAATAAAAGAACAAGAAAAGGCTGAGGATTGGAGGGAAGCCTTCATAGACTACTTTAAGTCCCATCGAATGCCCGAAGATGCGTCCTCAAGACATCAGCTTATGAAACGAGCTATGTCTTTCGCCTTCGTTAATGATACTCTGTACAAGAGGTCGTTTGTTTCTCTGTGGTTGAGATGTTTAGGACCTGACGAAGCGAAAAGAGTCATTCAGGAAGTTCACGACGGACTCTGCGGTTCTCACCAAGCAGGCCCGAAGATGAAATCGAAGATCAAACGGATAGGCTACTACTGGCCCACGATAATTCAGGACTGCCTCGAATATGCGAAGCAATGCCACTCATGCCAAATTCATGGGGACTTCATCCACCAGCATCCAAATCCGCTACATCCGACAGTGGCTAGCTGGCCATTTGAAATGTGGGGAACTGACATAGTCGGCCCCATCGAACCAGCATCATCCAGAGGACATCGTTTCATCTTGGCGACGACTGATTACTTCTCCAAATGGGCAGAAGCAGAGTACCATTAAGGGAAGTGAAGACGGAGAATATCCTCCATTTCTTCAAGACGCACGTCATATACCGGTTTGGAACTCCGCGACGGATCATCTCCGATAACGGGCCAGCTTACAGAAGCCATAAGATCAGTCGCTTCGCGCAGCAGCATAATATAGACTGGAGATATTCCTCAGTTTATAATCCGCGAGCTAATGGTCTGGCCGAGGCCTTCAACAAGACTTTGACAAAGATTATGAAGAAGACGGTGTCCCGAAATAAGAAGGACTGGCACGAAAGACTACAAGAAGCTCTCTGGACGTATCGAACTACGTTCAAAACGGCCACGAACACAACGCCATATGCGTTGGTATTCGGTACAGAAGCAGTACTCCCCCTCGAGATAGAGTTACCCTCTCTACGAGTGGTAGTCCATTATGAGCTGACAGACAAGGAAAATTCTCACCTTCGGCTTGAGGAACTTGATGCCCTTGATGAAACCCGGCTCATAGCGCAACAAAATCTGGGGGCCTATAAAGCAAAGATGACGCGCTCATATGAACGATTAACCCGGCCGAGGACATTCCGCCAAGGCGAACTTGTGCTAATGGTCAAAAGGCCAATGATCCCCAATCGCGCCAAGCGGGGAAAATTCGAGCCAAACTATGAAGGTACGTACATCATAGACAAGGTCTACCGAGGTGGAGCTTATCTACTCATGGATATGCACGGTGAAAGGCATTTCAGACCAATAAATGGCCGCTTCCTAAAGAAATACTATGCTTAATGAGCCACAGCCTAGGTCAATGATAGATGACGACGACTATGTCCGCTCGCTATCTTCCTACGTCCGAAACTCTAGAAGCAGTAGCCGGCTTTCTCTTGGTGGACCGAAACGTCCTTAAATAATGGCGGACCGAAACGTCCTTAAACTAATGAAGGACCAAAACGTCTTTAAATTACTACCGCAGCATCTTTAGGCTGACGCGATAAATAAAAAAATATATATAAAAAAATATATATAAAATATATATATAATAAACGGTATGTCCATAAGCAAAAAGGGCACGGATGAAAACCCGAAAGGGCTCCGTGAGTAAAAACAGCAGGACTACCGACGAGTGTTCGTGAAAACCCGAAAGGGCGCGACCTCGTAAAAAAAGAGAGAATAAAAAGAATAAAAAGAAAAAACGGTATGTCCATAAGCAAAATGGGCACGGATGAAAACCCGAAAGGGCTCCGTGAGTAAAAACAGTAGGACTACCGGCGAGTGTTTGTGAAAACCCGAAAGGGCGCAACCTCGTTAAAAGACACTTACAAGATCCTCTCGACCTTGTAAGGAGAAACCACCCGCGTGAGATCCTTACGACTCACAAGGGAGCAACACACTTAGGTATCCTCATGATTCCTAAGGAGAAAATACACTTGCGAGATCCTCACGACTCGTAAGGAGAACTCTCTTATGGGACCCTCACGGCTCATAAGATTTGAAAGTCTTAAGTTACAGAGACCTAAACCTGTGCTTAAGCAACCCCCACACCCTTCGATATTGCCCTACAAGCGGCTCAATGCTGACCCTTATATACAATCCACGGGCGCGAATAAACATTTCCCTAACCAAGTCCCATCCATGACTGGGGATATGTACGCATGATGAACAACCCTTGTAGGTCCTCTCGATTTACAAGGAGAAAACCCTCGTGTAGGATCCTTACGACTTACAGAGGAACATACACTTAGGAATCCTCACGATTCTTAAGGAGAAAATACACCTACAAGATCCTCACGACTTGTAGGGAGAAATACCTTTGTGAGACCCTTACGGCTCATGAAATTAAAAGCCTTAGTCGACAGGACCTTAACCCTGTTCGCTAAGCCACCTTTGTTCAACATCGACAGAGGCAAATGATGATTCGCTCCTGGCAATATCCCAGTTGTAGCGATATTGATGCCGAAATCGATGTCTAATTTCAGGTTTACGGTGAAAAGCCGGCAGGCCGCACATGCATACGAAATAGCCGAAATGATGGGGCAACTTGCAATAAAAACCAACAAGTAAAAACGTATGCATACAAAACAGCCGAAATGATTGAGCAACTCGCAGTAAAAAGCAGCGAGTAAAAATAAAATAAATAGCCGAAATGATTGGGCACCGCGAAAAATAGCCGAAATGATTGGGCAGTCGCGACTTTCGCGATCAAAACCTGAAATGATAAAGTATCGCGGAAATAAAACAATAAAGATGAATGAAACTTTTGCCCTGCAGGTAAGTCCATAGTGACCCCTGTATACAATTCATGGGCATAAACAAAAAAAAAAGAAAGGGGACTACATTTCCCCAACGGGCTGCGTCAAAGGGAAGTCAGATCTCGACGACCACATCTACAGCCTGGATACCAACAGCGGCGTTCCTCCTCATTCCAGCAGGACATGGACGTGACATCACCAATTGGAGCTACGGCAAAGTCCCCAGTTCCAAGACTCTACGGTTCACAGATAACCTAGAGTTAGTAAATGACCCCCGTCTCGGAAACAAGTCAGTCAATGACCTCCATCTCGGAAACAAGTCAGTCAATGACCTCCATCGCGGAAACAAGTCAACCAATGACCTCCGTCTCGGAAACAAGTCAACCAATGACCTCCGTCGCGGAAACAAGTCAACCAATGACCTCCTTCTCGGAAACAAGTCAGCCAACGACCTCCGTCGCGGAAACAAGTCAGTCAATGACCTCCATCTCGGAAACAAGTCAACAAATGACCTCCGTCTCGGAAACAAGTCAGCCAATGACCTCCGTCTCGGAAACAAGTCAGCCAATGACCTTCGTCGTGGAAACAAGTCAGCAAATGACCTCTGTCTCGGAAATAAGTCAGCCAATGACCTCCGTCTCGGAAACAAGTCAGCCAAGGACCTCCGTCTCGGAAATAAGTCAACAAATGACCTCCATCTCGGAAACAAGTCAGCCAACGACCTCCGTCGCGGAAACAAGTCATCCAACGACCTCCGTCTCGGAAACAAGTCAACAAATGACCTCTGTCACGGAAACAAGTCAACCAACGACCTCCGTCTCGGAAACAAGTCAGCCAACGACCTCCCCGTCGGAGCAATACTTCGACTCGGAAACAAGTCAACTCACCAACCACTTACGAGTCCTTTCGACTTGTAAGGGAGAAAATTCTCTTATAAGATCCTTACGACTTATAAGAGAAAACACACTTAGGAATCCTCACGATTCCTAAGAAGAAAATCCACCTACGAGACCCTCTCGATCCGTAAGGAGAAAAATCTCTATGAGACCCTCACGGCTCATAGAGATGAAAAGTCTTAGGCAGCAGATCTGAACCTGCGGCCTAAGCCATCGTTATCTCTTGGAGAAATCTATATGCTTACTCTATTTATCAAGATAACCTGCTGATAATAAGAGAAAGGAGAAAGCAAAGAAATAGTACAAGACATTGCAAAGAAAAATGTGTATCTTTATTTACTGACTTCAATCAAATACAAGGTGGATCGTACAAAAGAATAAAAAAATGGATACATATTATTTTAAAAAAAAATTTACAATTGTATTGATATAAAGGCAGCTTCTGGGAAGGAAGCGTCTTAAATAGCTCTATCGGTTGTTTGCACACTTCCTTCCATGCCTTTTCCTGAACGGCCACCACCGCCAGTTCTGCCTCCACCTGAGCCCTTTGCTGCAAGAGAGATGCAAGCTGCTCCCCAATGGCCTGCTGAGCTGCTTCGCGGCCTTGGGCATTACGCTCGGCAGCGTCAAGTTTCCGCCTCAAGTTCAGCCCATTTGAGATACGCTCCAGAAGGCCCTCGAAGACAGCCTTCACCTCGGCAGCGTTCGCCTCGACCTCAGCATGTAGGCGAGCAGTCTCGCTTGAAGACTCCTGACACTCCTTCAGCCTTAAAGCTGCTTCTTGTTCCAAATGGCGGAAATGAGAAGTGCTTTGCTCGAGCCATGCTGCCCGTTGAGTGCTCACAGCCAAAACCTCAGGGGCAGGACGCATCGACTCCAGCTGATGCAGGCGAGCCTCGATCTCTCTGCAGTGGTTAACCCAAGACGCAACGATGCCCTCGTCATGGAAATTTACGAGTATCACCAGCATCGGGTTAATCGCCGTAGCGAAATCTGCAGCAGACGTAGGAGATTCGACGTCGAGTTCCTTGATGTAGTCGCTCAATATGCGCAGACTATTCGCAGCGCCTTTCGAGGACGGACGTCTCAGGAAGGGGCCTGCTGGCATTATAATGGATTCAAAAGGCGCCGAGATCGGAACAACGGCTGAAAAGACAAAATGCGATTAGATGACGGTTCAAGAAATATGAAAAAGTCATTGATGAGATAGTCTACTGTACCAGCTGCAGCAAGTGGCAAGGCCGGAAGAGCCGGTGGTGTGACCGATCTGTTATCCCCTCCTTCGATTTGTAGCACTGCAATCAGGACAAAAAAAAAGTTAGAAATAATTCCATCGTTGAAAAAGAAAGATATCAGTCGGAAACTATACTCACCAGCGCCACCAGAGGGAGAAGCGAGTTCAGATGGGAAAGATAAGTGTGGGAGCAACACCTGATAAAGATGGTCAAAAAGCACTCCTGAAAAGACACAACAGTACGACTTTAGTACATAAATTATGCACCTGAAAGATGAAACTAATAAGTTGCAAACCCATACCTTCCAACATTTTCGATGGTACAAGGGAGGGCTGAGAGGTGACCACCGCCAAGGCAGTAGTTGACGGCGCTCCCTCAAGCAATGGAGCATCGGCACTGGCCGCACCTGCGTTAAAAAACAAGGATAAACCTGTCAGGAAAGATTGCAAGATAAAAAAAGGGGGAACGGTAATCCGAAATTTACCTGATGAGCCTCCAGCCGAGACGGAGGCGTCTCCCTCCTCCATCGATATAAGTCCACCACCCGTGGCCTCATCCCCAGATTCCACGGGGGCCGTCGTCGTGCTCGCAAGGCCAGGAGACGGCGGAGGGCCATAGGCGGGGAGAGCTATGACCGGAGCATTGCCAGACTCCTGAGAAAGAGCGGTTAGCTCATCCTCAGGAATCATGTCCACCTCACCCGCTACTCCCTCGGGCTCAGCAGTCACGGTTGTCTCGTTCATCGTCGCCACGAGGTCATCGGTCTCAGGCGCTCCATCAGCTGCTACCTTGGGCTCGGCATCAACCACTTGCTCGGCATAGTGGACGTGACTATTTCGTCAGCCACTAGCTCGGGCCCAGCAATCCCGGTTGTGTCGTCCTCCATCGGCTCGGCTTTGAACAATACCTCTACCTCTGGCCCCTCAGGTTCGACGGTCTCCGCCTCCCCCTCGATTGGACTTGGCCCTGCAGGACAGTATATATAAGAACCGACAGCTTCATAATTCTTACAACAAAATTCTGAAAGAAATATTACCTGAGGTGGACTTATCGTTAGCCTCCCTACTGGCACGTACCGCCTGTCTATGAGCTGTAGACAAGGCAACCGGGGGCTCTTCTGACGGAGTATCGGCACGAGGGACGGTGCTTGGGCCCGCTCCAATGGCCAAGGCAGCCCTGCGTGCCTTCGCTTCGCGCCTCAACCGCTTCCTCTCCTCCCGGGCTGTTGCAATGGACCTCTTCGACGCTTCCTTCATCAAGGTGTCGTCGTCCTCGTTCAGAGATGCCTCCAGAGCCTTTAAGGCATCTCTCATCGGCTCTTCAAGACGGGCCTCTCGTGGTAGCCCCGAGGAGGCAGAAACATCGGCGACTGGCAGGGGGAGAGTCTCTGCGTCACCTGGCGGGATCGGCATTGAGGTTCCTGCGATAAAGAAAAAAGGAGAGGTTAGATAGACTATAACACAAGGAAAATGAAAAATTGATGAATCGAAACTTACTAAGGCCTAAGGACGCTCTAAGGTGTTCCTCCTCTTGGAAGGTCTTGAGGGAAGCGGCAATGGCTTCTTCAGTGGTGATGCCTGTTGGAAGAAAAGAAGGAAAAACGTTAGTCAAAGGCAATAATAAAGATATGATGTAATAAAAAATACGACTAGTGGTTACCTGACTCCGCAAGCTTAGCCAGCCACGCATCGCGCCTCGCCAACCGCTCCGAAGCTACGAGGGCGGCCTCCAAGTCCGTGTCATTCGGCGGCATGACTAATCCCCTATTAGTCCCATATTCACTCAGGCCCTCACCATAGGGAGCATGGGGTTCCTGACCGAACGCGACGTCAGCGGCGAAGAGCGACTTCTTTTTCTTCTTCTGCTCACTAACCCTAGGTGCACCCAGGATCGACTTGCGCTTTGCAGGCACCTTGGGGCGGCGGGTCCCGATGTCCGCACCCACACCAGACTCCGGCGAGGCTATAACCACTGTCTCCACTGGAGCACAGGGCACTGGTGGTGCGTCCGCAATATCGGGAAGCGGCAATCCACGTGGAGGACTCTGCGCACGCGGCGGTCCGGCTCTAGCATCTTTTAGAGGAGGAACTACCGGGGTCCTTGGCACTAAAGGAGCGTTGCGGTCGCTACCTGGAGGCACACCCTTACGGTCGACCAGCAATCGCTTTTCCTCCTTTATGACGGCTCCCGTCGAATGACTGTACCATTCTGTATATACCTTGAGAAGTCGTGGAGCGCAAGCCGGCTCACTGATAAAGAAGCGGGAGCTCGTATTCAGACGCATGAAATGATGCAGCGCGCTCTCCATCCCTTCTTCGGTAGCAGCAGGTTCCGAAAAGAAAGCCTCCAGTGGTACCCCTTGATTGTAGCTCGGTTGTTGGGCGAAACGATGCGGGTTGTATCTCATGAAGATCACCGTACCGTTCTGCCTGAACACCAGGAAGCCCGGTCTGATAGAATATAAGTGGAGGGTCTCCCGGGCCGTCAAAACTGAGGCTCCATCTTTGAAAGTGTCTTGCAATGGCCGCAATGCAGTGGTAGACGCCTTTCTAATAGTCAACACCTTATCGATGAAAGACACCCCGTCTCCAACGGTGTGGGGGCGAAGGAGTAAACCCCTAGCGTTCCGTGGCGATGGAGTCACAATTGATGCGCCAATCAACTGTATGATGCAAGGGAAGCTACACCTGTCGTAGAACGAAGGCCTTTTGTGCATGCCGAAGACACCCGATGTGTGTAGCTCGAGCCACGATACGAAGTAGTGCATCGGGAAGATCACGTGCAGTACCCCAGGCTCATTAGCATCCACTGCTCGACTGAGGCCATGATACAAGTGTGCCAAGCCGGCGATCCCAACGGCCACTTTTACCCCGATGGTCATCCGGTGAGCTGGGTAAAAGACAGAGGGCCGCATATGGCGAGAGTGCATCAGGAGCGCAAACCAACTCAGCCACAGCCCAAGAAATCCTAAGAAGAAGGCCTCCTCGTCCATCCCAGGGGCTGCAACTTCCGCAAAAGACATGGTCGGGGAGTTAGGAAGAAAAAAACCCTTTTGGTCTATTTCCTTCACCGGTAGGTTATCCAGACCTAGACCGAAAGGGTCATCAAGGGTGGCAAACTTGGCAGCTTCTGCCGAGAGGACGTTTGGATGAAGGAACCGAGCGATGAAATCCTCAAAGCTAACTCCGCGACTCCCACGTTCGATGTAAAGGGCCTCATAGATGTTCAACACTTTGATCAAACTTGGGAATTGGTGTTGAACAGCATTCTCCGGGGTGAGGCCCCTTACTGCCGGCTTAGCACCGAAGACATACTCGTCTGTCGGAAGAAACTCCTCATAGTGCTCCCTTATAACCGGTAAACCAGAGACCTCTGTGAATTCCTCCAGAGAAATTGACACTTCCCGGTCCATTGCAAGGAAAGTGTGAGTAGGAATGTTCCACTGCTCCAAGAAAGCCTTGAACAACCAGGTGGAAAGTGTAGGATACTGGAAGAGGGAGACGTAAACCGCAGTGTACAATCCTAACCTTATCAACTGCGACTTCTTCACCGACAGGATATACCGAGCCCACGGCAGATAGCCGATCGGGTGGCGGGGGATCAGACCTATGTTATATGATTGCCCCTAAGGTCGCGCCTCACCCTGACAGATACGTCGTCCCAGGATATCCAAAACCATAAGACGCTGAACCGGAATTGCATCTATGGCAGGATGAAGAAAGCCCTTCGAGGTCCAATCAACCATCTCCACGGCATACTGCACCGGGAGTGGGCTGGCATAATGTATCGCCGTAATGGGCTCTGACGGTACTGCGCACGTGAAGCTCTGCCGACCCATGATAATCTGGTTGTACCACGACCCCCAAAGGTGGAGACTCTTATATTCCAGGCCGTGGTCCCTGATCATAGCTAGAACTTCGCGGTCCACAGGCGCTTCGGGAAATCCTTCCTCCGAACGAGCGAACGGGAATGAAGTATCGAAGGACATGTTTCCTGCAGAGGGACAAAAATTAACCGTCAGTGCTGTAATCCCAACGCTCGACATTTTAAAATTTTACACCACATTGCAATGCAGTAGATAGGGGACCAAATGGGGACCCACAAAATCTGGATGACAGTGCATCATTTAATAAGACAGCCCCATCATTGGATTAGACTGTCAATTAATGAAAAGATCCCCAAGAGAACATTCTCATTAATAATAAAAAAAATCCCTAGAAATAAGGAAAAAATCTCCTCTTTTAGACCAAAGCTCTATCACAGAGTGACATTTGTTAAACTCTGGTCTTAGGGGAGTGAGATTCCTTAAAAGAGCCTAGCTCTGTGATAATGATGAGAAAATCTAAAGAGAAAAGTTTTCTTTAAACTCCTAAAAGATTAAATTTTTTTTTTTGGGATCCTAAAAGATCCATGAAGACTCTTGGGAATTCTTCATTTTTAGATCAAAAAGATCTACATTTTGATCCATGAGCAAGGCTCTGTTCATGGGTTAGAACCCATGAACAAGATCTTTTCAGATCTATGGATTCTTGAGAGCAAAGCTCTGTTTATGAAACCCCAAAGGGGATTTCTTTAGATTAAAAGATCTATGAGAGTAAGGCTCTTTGTGTTAAGATTGATTTAAATTAATTTAAATTAATTTTACCTAAAGTTTTTCTAACTTTGGAAATGAGAGCAAAGCTCGAGAGTCTGGAAGCAAGAGCAAAGCTCTGAAGTTCTTAAGCAAGAGCAAACATCTGAAAATCAAAATCTTGGAAAATGGTGAAGATTTTCTAAGGGCCAGGGGTCCTATTTATAAGGCGCTTGCGCCCCTTCAACTCCTGAGTTGATCCAACGATCAGGATCTTGCCACCGCTGCACTCACGTCCGCGCCACGTGAGCGCAACGGTAGGGGCATTTGTTTCCCCCAATCAGAGCAAAGCTCTGTTTGAATTTCAAAGTTCAAAATTCGAAGCAACGCTTCAAATTCTTTGCGCTGCGCCCAACGCGCCACGTGTCAGAAGCTGATACGTCAGCACAGCGCCCAAGGCAGTGTGCCCAATCAGAGCAAGGCTCTATTTAAAACAAAATTAAAGGAAGCAACGCTTCAGTTGCGCAAGCGCTGCGCTGCGCGTCACGTATCAGCGCAAACGCAGTCGCGCTGCGCAGTGCGCTGCGCGACACGTGTCAGCGCAGTTGCGCTGCATCAGCGCAGTTGCGAAAGCGCAGCTGCGCTGCGCTGCGCTGTGTGCTGCGCGACACGTGTCAGCGCAGCTGCACTGCGCTGTGCGCTGCGTGACACGTGTCAAACGCTGGGGCATTTGCGCCAAACAGAATTAAATTTCAGTAAGATCTTTCTGTTCTTGTTAAAACAAGAAGATTGTCTTCTGTAAAACAGAAGCCCTTGGATCAAAGATCCAACGGTGGGGAGAATTCCCCAAATCACTCAGAGAATGATCTCGTTAACAAATTTAACAAATTTATGGGCACTATATAAAGGCCCCTAGACCCCAATCAACAGAGGGAACATTGTGAGAGATTGAAAACCTCAAAACAGAGATAACTCTGAAGAAATTTCAAGAAAAAGGTAAAAACCTTCATAAAATAGAAGAATTTCTTCTAATAGATCATTGATCTAAGAACAAGATCAATGATCTTCATATAATAATAAGTGTTTTGCACTCTTTTATGAACCACTGGTTCTCTGAAAATAAGAAAAAACAAGGAAAAAAAACTTGTTTTCTTTGATCTAAATTGGATCAAGAAATCAAATAGTGCTTTGCACTTTTTTATGAACCATTGGTTCTGGAATCTTAAAGATTCTCAAGATTATTGGAATAGTGCCTTGCACTTGCAAAAACTGCGCTGTTGCGCTCCTGGGTTAGCGCAAGCCACCAGAGAGCGCCACGTGTCAGCATCTGAATCACTTGCGCTATGCGCTTTTAAGAAAGAGCCTTACTCTCTGAAATTGGCGCAACTCACCAGAGCACGCCACGTGTCAGCAGCGCAAGCGCAGCGCACTGGCGCAGCGCACTGTGCTTGCGTGACACGTGTCACCTCCACAAGCGCTTGCGCTCATTTATTGGCGCAAAGCGCCTGACAGGCCACATGGCCACTGTCAGATGATTGATGCACTGCATCATTAAAAAGAAGGGTTGAGCCCAATTGAAAAGGCCTAACAGGCCTAGTAAATGCTATGCATTATTTTCAAACAGATGCAATACATCAGAGCCCAAATAAAATTGATGCTCTGCTTCTTTTATAAAAGGGCAGAGCCAAAACAAAATAAAATGCAGAGCTCAGACAAAATTGATGCTCTGCATCGTTTATAAATGGGCAGAGCCCAAACAAAATAAAAAAAATGCAATGCATTATTTAAAAAAGGGGCAAAGCCCTAGCAAAGGCCTAACAGGCCAAATGCAAATAAAAGCGTTGAACATTTTTCAACTGGACTTAGCCCAATCATGGCCGTAAGTCCTCAGATTAAATTGACTGAGCACAGATGCTCTCTTAAATCAATTTACATTCGGTTCGAGGGTACATCACCGAACTCCTTTGACTCCTATCGTTGTAATCCTTCAACGACGTCAGAGAGGTGACGGGTCCCGATAACCACACATCAACATGGACTGTGGGGTCCTTAAACTCATGGACTTAAGCGTCCTTAAACCAAAAGACAGACCATGGGGTCCTTAAACTCATGGACTTAAGCGTCCTTAAACCAAAAGACGGATTGTGGGGTCCTTAAACCCACGGACTTAAGCGTCCTTAAACTAAAAATGGACCACCATGTCCCTAAACTGGCAATGGACCGCAACGTCCTTAAACTACCTATGGACCACCACGTCCCTAAACTGGAATATGGACCACCATGTCCCTAAACTGGAATATGGACCACCACGTCCCTAAACTGAAACATGGACCGCAACGTCCTTAAACTACCTATGGACCACTACGTCCCTAAACTGGAACAATAAAGCCCTCAAATGCTCTTTTGCCGGATCTAAATGATCCCGTTTAAGTTGATCTTAGCCTCAAACCTGGCTAACGTATCCTTAAACATTCAAATGGACCATAAAACTCCAAACCAACTTTGGTTCAGGGGTACATCTCTGAACTCCTCTGACACATGTCGTTGTAATCCTTCAACGTCGTCAGAGAGGTGATGGGTCCCGCTGGCCATATATATTAAACGGACCACTACGTCCCTAAACTGGAACAATAGAGCCCCTAAATGCTCTTTCCGTTAAGTCGATCTTAGTCTCAAATCAGACTAACGTATCCTTAACGAACGTTTAAGTTGATCTTAGCCTCAACCCGGCTAACGTATCCTTAAACTAGAACACCAAACCCAAATCTAAGTAAATACGGATTTGGACTAATCCATGTCCTACAGACGACGGCATAACTTAGTCTCCGTATACAATCCACGGGCATCCACAAACAAAACAAACACACACGACACGAAGTGAAATTCTGGAGAAGGAGAAAGTGGATACCGCGATGCGGTAGCATAATTAACTGGAGGGGCTTGCGCCTGCAGGGAAGAGCATCCCCACAATCAAAAACCCCTCAAGCGAGGGGGAATCTGACAAAGTCTGCTACATCGGCCTCATCCGTCTAAACCTCCGATACACGGTGCCATAAATCAACTTGGCATCTTTGGAGAGGTGGACGGATAAAACCAAATAGTATCTGCCCCGAATCTCAGCGCGAGGATTCGCAGTCTTGTGCGCCGTCTTTCGGAGGGGAACACGCCTCAAAGGAGGACTTTGGTCCTTAGCGCGGGAGGGGCTGTAAGAAGCCTACCAAGGACCCTTGGTCGAGCAGGGTTACTGCCCGATGCCTCTTGGCGAGGGCTTTTGTCCTGAAGGATAGCCGAGCGATGGTCAGGCTCGACTGCCTCTGGGAGGGCTTTTGATCCCTGTCGGTTGTGGTAGGAAGCTACCAGCCGGGGATAGCCGAGCGAGGGTCGGGCTTGACTGCCTCTGGGAGGACTTTTTGATCCCTGGCGTTGCGTGTAGGGAAGCTACCGGCCAGGGATAGCCGAGCAAGGTAGCTGATGAGCTGTCTCTAAGGAGGACTTTTTGATTCCTAGCGTTGCGTGTAGGGAAGCTACCGGCCAGGGATAGCCGACCAGGGTAGCTGCTGAGCTGCCTCTAAGGAGGACTTTGATCCTTAGTGTTAAAGGGGCTGTGGGAGGATTGCTAAGGACAACCGGGCAGTGAAGCTGTGCGGTTGCCTCTTGGCGAGAGTTTTGATCCCTGGCGTTGCGAGTAGGGAAGCTGCCGGCCAGGGATAGCCGAGCAGGGAAGCCGCTCGGCTGCCTCTAAGGAGGACTTTAATCCTTAGCATTGGAGGGGCCGTAGGAGGCCTGCTAAGGATAGCCGGGCAGTGAAACTGAGCGGTTACCTCTTGGCGAGGGCTTCGGATCACAAAGACAGAACTCGATTTGCAATGTTCTGACATTCCCTTTATTTGAATGGAAAGGATTTTTAGAAAACATTTACATCGTCTTCGCGAAAGGAGGGGTACACACTCGTTGGCCTTGACCTCGTTGGTATAGCTTGAGCTTCTCGACGTTGTAAGGCCGTGGGAACTTGCGTCCGTCCGCATCTTGTAGGCGATAGGCTCCGCCGGGGAGTACCTCAAAGACGAGGAAAAGACTATCCCATTTTGGGGATAACTTATGTAGCCTGCCTTGATCAATGAACTCGTTCCGCCGTAGGACCAGATCTCCGGTCTTGAAGGAGCGACGCTTGACCCGAGCGTTGTAGTATCGGGCCGTTTGTTGTTGATAAGCGGCAGCCCTGATCTGAGCCCGGTCTCTCTTCTCCAACAAGATGTCCAGGTTGGTCCGTAGCACCGTTGTGTTCGCATCGTCGTCGAAGTGCTCGTCCCGATGACTGGGTATCCCGATCTCCGCTGGGACCATTGCCTCGGTCCGGTAGCAGAGGCTAAAAGGGGTTTCCCCGGTGGGGGTCTTCTTTGACGTGCGCAGGGCTCATAAGACCCGGGGCAGTTCTTCGACCCAACTGCCTTGTCGTCCTTCTAGGCGGGTCCAGAGACCTCAGAGGACGTTTCGGTTAGCGACTTAGGCCTGCTCGTTGCATTGGGGATGCACGACCGCGGCGAACTTCATGAGGATATGGTATTCCTTACAGAAGTCCTTCACTTTCTCGTTCTCGAAGTTCGTCCCATGGTCGGTGATGATACACCTCGGGATGCCGAACCGGAGTATCAGATTATTTTGCAGGAACCTGATGGTCGTGGCGGCATCCAGTTTCCTGATGGGAACGGTCTCGATCCACTTGGTAAAGTAGTCTACCACGACGAGGACATATTTGTGCCCACCCGTATGATTGAAAGAGATTTTGTGATCAAAGAATATTTAACTGCAATCAAGAACGGCATCGCTTAGTAGCTAGCCGGTGAGTACGGGTCGGTCCACAGGGATTTTTTGTATTTTCTAATTGTTCTAACGAGTTAATTCCAAATGGTATTGGATTGATTATTCACTAAAAACTGAAATGAGTTTGATTTCGATTAAAACCTTGCTAGGTTAGGTTTAGGTTAAGTTTGGAAATTCAATATTCCTCACCGCTTTCTATGCCCTGTTTAAGATCTATTTAGATGTTATGGTAATAATTAATAAAGTGGATTAGCACCATCGGGAAGAAACGATGTTTCTCCCTCTAGGTCCTTGTCCTTCCTTTCATAATTCTTACCCTAACCTCCATGGAAAGTATGCACAACCGGTCTTTTATACTACGGTATCACCGCTACCTCATGGGATAGGGTGCCGTAGTGAGCGGTGTGTGTATGTATGCATGGAGTCCTATAAAAATATGTGATGGGCAAGAAAGGGGTGAGAGATCATCATCTCTCAAATCTTTTCTATTCCTAACCCTAACAAGTGAGGAACTACTCACTTATTAGGGAATTGATAAAAAGAGACATTTTTATGATTTTTAATTCAATAACATAATTATCTAGACTAGGGCAAATAATTAAAATTATAACTAGGGCAGATAAAGAAAAATCTATACTAGGGCAGGAAAGAAAATTTAACTAGGGCAAGATAAAGAAAAAGACTTACTTTATTTGATACACTCTTCAACATTACAAGAATTGAAAATTCTGAAATAGATGAATAAAATTAGGCACAAGAAGAGGCATACCTCAAAAAGAGGTTTAGGGTTTCTATTTATAGATCATAGAAACCCTAGGGTTACATTTGATTCACATCTGCATTTACAATTTTACCCTAAAGAAGCCTAGTTAACGCACCGCCACACCGTTAGAAAATGCACTGACACGTGTTCACTATGGCCGCGGAACCGCGGCCAGAGGGCATGTTTGGCCACGGATCCGCGGTCATATATAGGGTTCTCTTGCTGTAATTTTCTGGGATGCTTCTTGTTGCATTTGGCTTCTTGTTTCTTCACTTGGTTTCTCAGATTGTTTTCTAGTTTTCTTCCAGATTTTCACAGTGAATGATGTCGTGGACTTTACCGTTTGCTTCGTGTCGAAGTCTTGAACCTTGCGCTGCCTTTGTGCTTTGTGAAATTGTCCATTGATCTTCGTTTATTCTTCAAACTGTAGGCATGATCAAGATTCTTCTATTTGTTGGTCGTAGTCTCACTTTAGTGTCATCTTTTCATCATTTTCACTATTTTTGTTCCGAGAACCTATAACCTGCAAGTATGTAGCAGACATGGATCAAAAATACCTGTTTATTTGTAAAATGAATAAGAATGGGGAATATAATAATGCAAAATTATGATATGAACAAATACCTCCAAACTTATCTTTTGCTCGTCCTCGAGCAAAACTAGTTTTATTCTCGAAAAAGACCTAGCTTCACTTTCACAGAGAAACGCGATTGTACTGAGATCGTGCAACAAGCCGTTAAACCTCTAGGTGTCCCTAGTAGGAGGAGTGTTGTCTCCTGAGGGTTTTCAGCGGATACTACCCATAAAATGCTATCAATTCGGCCTATTGACTTTTATTCTCCAATTAGGTTTTCTAACAAGAACTCTATAATCTTCAACTCAGAAATTATCAACCCGTATTTTTCACGCTTCCTTATCATTTAATTTAAGATTATATATGTTTTGTAGATTTATTTAGCTTTTAGCATCTTTTGAGTTTTCCTTCTAAGGTTCCATCTCAACTTAGGAATTTTTATCATCTCTACTAAAAATATAAGTCCTATTTTTCATTCCTATCTCTCATCCAAACCCCAATCATATACCCCTACGTGTGTGTGGGTATCACCCCTACACTTGGAAATTCAATTCAAGCTCTTATACTCTTGTCCATCGTCCAAAGTACTTTTAGTTGGTGAATTTTATAGATGAAATTGCTCACACATTCTTCATGTGACCGTTAATACTTCTTGAGGAACTAACCACCGATTACAAAATGTGTTCGCCCATTAAAGTGTAATTCCTAGTTTTGTAACACCTAAGGTTTTAGCAGTGACTCCCAAACCAGTTGGTCTAAGGCACTAGGTGATAAAGCACCCTCGCTAAATATTTTTTCTATTTATGCAACCTTAAGTAATTACAAAAACAAGTGTTCATTTTTTTTATCTCTTTATTCACACTTGTATTTTTATTTTATTTTCCTTCATACTAAGGACTTTAGACAAGAGCATTTCAAGGTCTCTTCTACTATTCCAAATTTCAAGGTTCGTGTTTGTGCAATTTGTAGGGTATATATTTTCAAAATTTAGACTTAAGTTTAGGGATTATTTTTCAGACTTACACTTTAATAAAAATTTCAATACTCTTCCCTTATTTTGACTTAGCCCAAGAAGTGAACTCAAAATTTGCCTATTTCCAAGTAAACTACAAAGTCATATTTTCTACCATTAAATTTTAAGAAAAGTTATTTTTAGGGTTTTTAATTTACTATGTTTAGGATCTAGTTTTTCCTAGCTAGTTAACCGTCTTGTCAAACTCAAGTCAATTATGGCCCAAATTGAATATTTTAATTTTTATAATTTTTAAAAAAAATTATTTTTTATGGATTTTAAAATAAGTATGCAAATGCAAAAATATACACATGAATGCGAAAGAAGAAACCTTACCGAGCACACCCCCAAACTTAAACTTGACAGAGTCCTCACTGTCAGGCTACACCAAGAGAGTTAAAATTGTCGGCACTCCCCTGTTTATTTTTTTTTATTGTTAAAAAAAAATAAATATATATACAAAAAGCCCCCCCCCCCAAACTTAAGTGAGACAGTGTTTCCACTGTTTTAAGCGTTAAAGTTCAGAGTTAGGGAGGAGAAAAATCAATCTATACAAGGCCTTACATAGGCCAAAGGTTAGCACCAACCATTCAAAAATTTTATCGTTATAATGGTAGGGTTGGTGGAAGAATAGAGTGTAGAGAAAGGAGTTGAGAAACACACGAGACCGTATGGGAAGAAGGGTGGAATATGGTCTCGGTATATTCGGAGAAGAATGGCGGAAGAGAGAAAGAAGTGTAGTACGAACTTGAGGGTGTAAATTGAGTGAATAAATTAGCACAAATTGTGATGACCGATGTGTTAAAAGCGATTGTGCTAATTTATCAACCCATCGAGAAATGGGGTCAAATCCCTCAAGATTCGCAAGAAAACATGGGTACGTTGAACTTGGTAAACCATCCATTGAAAATGGAAGCGCGATGGATTTTTGCACGGTCGAAACGATGGAAAGGACGAAGGGGAGTGATTTAGGGATAGTCTTATTCTTACCTAAGTAAACTGTCTCGAACTCGAAGGATTCTATCAATGGTTCGAAATGACTGTAAGCAACCGAGTCTGATGGTTTAACTATCTCATCTGAAAATTCAAAGGACTCAAACTCGGGCGGTGAGTCTTCAAAATCGTCCGAAAAAGTGAAACACTCGTAATCATTATCGGTTGTGAGAAGTGTGTCGGATTCAAAGAGGAACGCACTAGTGGCGTCCAAACTGCTGTGATCGAACAGAAATTTTTCAAGCTCACAGTCTTCCTGCGTGATCTTTTGCGTGGTCGGAACGATGGAAAGGAGGGGGTGATTTAGGAAGTATAACAGTTAAAGGTTCAGGAGGATGGATTGGAAAATCCGACACATCAAACAAAACTGGTTCATCCTCAATACTATCCTCAATACTCTCCTCAATACTATCCTCATAATTCTCCTCAAAAGTTATCTCATCCATGCAATTATCATCAAAATCAAGACACATATGAAGTTCGGGAGAAACATTTAATGACTCGGGATGATGAATTGGAGAGAAAATTTCAGTCAAATCTACAGGTTCATCATCTAAAATATTCCCTGCGTCAATATCCTCAATCAAGTGAAAATCCATTTTTTTAGACACCTCATCAAAGGCATGGATATTTATCAATTCAGGTTCTAGATTGGAGGTGTAGAGATCGAAAGGATTGGTGATAGTTTCACTCAAAAGGGACCCTTCACAATCTGGCAAATCAAGCACTACAAAATCGCACAACTCATTAAACGTTTTATTTTCAACTAGTGAATCATTTGGGACACTTGTTTGAAAACTGGAGTTGTGGGATTCAATTGGTGATAGGTAGGTTTGATTTGGAAGGGTGCACAGTGTTGGATATAGTACCCTCAGAGTCAATTATTGGATCGCAGGCACGTGATTGCAATGATTGAGGGAGGACCTATACCGGTAGGACGGTCTTACTCAAGAAGTTTGTATACTATCTGGTTTGTCTTTATCATTATGTACATGCTTTAAGTGACATTGTAGTTCACTATTACACGTTGATAGAGAATAGTATGCTAGCATTGTTTGTCTTTATCATCGTGTACTGCTTTAGGTGGCCTTACAGGTCGCTATTACACGTTGATAGAGCCCTTAGGATTCTTGCTTGACTACCAGCAGTATGATGGCGATCATATACGTGAGAGTTGGGTGGTCTATAAGCACATCCTTAAAGTGGTCCCTAGTCGTGGGAGTTTCGAGACTGGGTATCGATACTCCATTAGTAGACTAGTGTATACAGTCGAGACCCCGACGAAGGGCGGTGGCTGGTCTCACAAGCCATTGGTGTCAGTTGGTTCACCTAAGATGTATACAGGTGCTCATTAGGTTATGAGTACACCGGACAGGACTCGCCGAGAACATGCTAGTTGGTATTATACCTGACGTCAGATAGCAGTTCCCTGGTGACATGTGTACAGGTTAGTTCATCGACCTGAGATCGTCATTTATCTCGTGTGAGTTCCCACTGTGCTTTGATTACTACCCTACCACGGCTCAAAGGAGTCGTGCAAACAGGTTTTAGTTGGGTACAGTCCCGAGCCACATGGAGGCAGTGAGCGGATCGGCAGGGGTTTCGTCTCTCCCAGTATTGTGGGTGAGATCACGCTGTGTCTAGGAGAGCCATTACACGAAGTCCTTGGCCAAGGCAGGAGATTTACTGGTAGGTATTCCAGTAGTATCTCAGGGTGTTCTGGGCTATACTCCGACACGACTTGTACCGCTTTTGGGGGTCTGACTTTTACCAACCCCCTAGGCCCGACATGCGATGCTCATAGACGAACGGACGGAACTGTACGGATATTGTCACTGACAGGCTCAGTAGGGTGTCAGGATGAGTTCGCTCATCGACCTCCCTTTTGGTCAGTACCTGGTAGCCCGTTACGTACAGCTAGTACCACTGACGTGCTAATGGTTAAATCCACAGCCAAAGTATTGACGAGTTTTTAGAGTCCCCCACAGACAGTTTCTCAAGTTTCAGGTGAAACGTTGTAGAGGCCGTATGGATTTATGGCAGGGTTCGAACATACGCGTGCACTTATGCACGTGTCATGGTTCGGACGGATAATACTAGCGGGCTTTGGTTTAAGCCGGATCCTAGTATTATACTGTGTAGATTTTATCTCATTGCATTTGTATTCGGTCGGAATACAAATGCGGGTATGTATATACAGTCGCGGGGTTATCCTGTAATTTATTACGGGATCGCTTTTTGAAGTTGCCAGTTTGCATTCCGTTTCGGCCATTTTTCTTTCTTCCATTCTTGGCTGAAATTCCTTTGTTGAAAGGGGGCTTATTTGCAAATATGAAATTTGTAATGGAGGGGGTTTACTGCGGTGCTAGGGCAGCAGAATTTTTGTTGAAGCTTCATGAGGTTTCTAGAAAGCTTGGCTTCATTTTTTGTGCATTATCTTTGCATTAATTGTGATTGGATTTGGAAAGGATATTGTTGTGACATTTTTGCTTATCATCACCTTTTGCTTTTTCCTACACTCACCTCCCTCCTCTCAAATAATGGCCGAGCACCATTTTTGGACAGCCCCTCATTTTTGGTGAGTGGGGAATTGATTCAATCTCATTCTTGCAACAAAAACCTTGGCTCAATTTCAAAGCTCATTTGATCTTCCCTCCATTGTGGCAATTTCGATTAACCCTTGAGGCAAAGCGTTCTACACTTAGTCTACAGCAATCTTGGACACGTCGGCTAGCAAACTTCGTGTCCGAGTTGCCTCGGTTCAGAGGCGGGAGCCCGTAAAAAGACTCCATGATGTAGTTCCCTTTTCGACGAGGAGATCGAGATCAGAGATGCCGCGAGGAGCTTGGGATGGTGGCCAAAGACCGAAGGACACGGATCGATCGATATAGCTTTTCTATCCCTTCTCTAGTTGCTAGTTGTAGGTTAATGGTTCGATCCGGGATTAAAGACTACAATAGCGCCGGTTTCCTAAAAAGTTTTTGTTTCCGCATTTGGCCTCGGATCGACGGCCGGGACGCTACCGTAGACTTACATGGTATTATAGCCACGCCATTAATCTTTACTAGCTTGTTCTAACGCGTTTAAAATATCGATCGATCGAAATTTTCGAATCGTGTTTTCATTTCAGTGTGCTTGCTGTCGATTTTCAAAGTTGGTCAAAAAAATATTTTGGGCATTTTAAAAATACATGCAGGCATAATTAAAGTTACAGAAAAATTTTGGAGACCTAACTCCAAAATTCCGCCGCAGAACCGCCGCTCAATGCCGCATTTGGTGGCCTTTCCGCGGCCCATTTTGGGCTACAGTAACCCAAATTTTTTATGGGGCTTTATTTCATAGAAATATGATTTTTGTGATATATAGTTTTGGCCCAGATTATTTTGAGTGCTGGAATTGTACTTGGGGCCTACTTCGGGAAGTTTTGTCAATCGGAATTTTAAATACGTTAATTTACAGTACTTACATTATATCTGCAACCGTGAATGTCATTCGAGCGGTAAATCTTATTTAATTGCTATAGTCCTTTTAGACGGGTTTGCGAACGTGACATTTACGTTGATATTCTGTGTTGTGCTGTGATGTTGCGGATTTGTAGTGGTGGATGCAATGGTAGTACAGTTGGGTTGTATTTGTACATTTGATATTGCGGGGCGAGCGTCCGACATGTAGACTGCTGTCACTACCTGTTTGTATATTATTCTTTTGGGACACGACCGGGCTGAGGTCATGTACCCGTTGTATATATTTTACTTTCTGTACTAGAATTACCCCGCGGTGGGGTGCACGGATAGCCGGGTTCTAGTGGGCAACAAACCCGCATCTCATGGATTTGAGACGGAGGGGTCTTTACTCTAGAATTGGCGGGCTATTCGCCGCACTCGTAGGGGGTATAGGTTGACCCAAGGAGGGGTGCACAAGTTACCGGATTCCGTGAAGTGCTGGGTGGTCCATTCACTTTGTTGAAGGGGGCTGCCTCGCTTCGGGTTTTGGCGGGTAACTTGCCGCACCCGTAGGGGTCTAGGATTTCATTGCACAGGCTATCCACACGACCAGGGGAACGTCGGGTTTCACTTGCGGCTTAAAGGAAACCCGGGGATCCTAGATTATCTGTATTGTTCTGTGATGCTTATTACTCTCTGTGATGTTGCATTTTATCACGCCATGAGTGAATATTATATATTGATATATATACTAGTAGATGTTGTATATATTTTACACCCGCGCTAGTCCAGTCCCCGCTCTGTTGTTAGTTAAGTAACCTAACGGGTGATGACGGGACCCAGTGGCGAATGCGGATAGCATATACGTACATCATATTTTCGTTCTTTTATGGTGATCAATTGATGGGACTGCATTGATTCGGATGAATGCAAGCTAAACAAACCTATTCTGATGTTGTTGGAAAATTTTTCAAAAAGCTGTTATTGTAAGGACGTTCTCTTTTTGTTTTGCACAGTGGTATTCGGTTATGAATATCCAGCACCTCAGTCGACGAGGCAAGGGCCGAGATCCCTTCACCGGGAGTGACCCCTTGGACAGAAGTTTGCATCAGGATAATAACTTCACTATACCCGATTACTTTTTTCTTTGCATCGTGGTATTCAGTTGGAATATCCTGCACTTCATTCTACGGGGAAAGAGCCGAGATCCCTTCACCGGGAGTGACCTCTTTAGCAAAGGTTTTCGCCATTATATTTTTATAAAAAGCTATCCAGTTCCTTCAACGATATCAAGTTCATTACGTTAAAGGTTTTTCGCCAAAAACCATTCGTAGCCCTCCGTCATTTCAGACGGGTAGCACTTAGTATTCATGCTATGTTTGTTGGACAAAGTCAAGGCATAGTGTATAGTAGCTATTTGTTACTTTTCTGTTGCATAGATAGATGCGTTGGTTTGGGACAGTCGTACTGCTTTATTGGACAAAGTCAAGGATAGGTATGGGTGGGTTCAAATTAACCTGGATAATGACTGGTAGAACTTGACATGTGACTTATGATTTGTTGGCCAAAGTCAAGGTCATAAGAGCATGGGGTAAAAATCATATCGGGAGTTTCTAAAGAAACTGAAACTTGACAGGCATGCGCATACCTTCTGGAGTGTGATAACGTGAGTGGATTCTATCACATTATCATGCAATGATAGTTGGATCCCGATTCCCACTGATGAGTTGGTTTACTCCTCGGTTGATCCCGACTAATTCTTCTTTAAGGTTTGGAGGAGAATTTGAGGTTACAGTAGGAGATTTCCTGATTAGATAAATTGATAACCATTCTGATCTAGGTTAGAGTGCACACTGAGTGTTTCTTTTCTCTCTCTCTTTGGCAGCGATCATGACCCGACCCTTGACTATGACTCAGTGACCAAGTTAACCGAATCTTCTTAAAACACTGGCTTTTGGATTGTCAGAGTTGCATACCACATTGCCACTCCTACTTTTACCCTTTTCTCTAGAACACCCCGTATTACTATGAACATCCACTTACATTGGATAAAACCATCGTATGGTTATATACGAACTCGAAGGAACTTGTTCCAGATTCGAGGATGGTTTCCGGTTCTGGAGAAAATGAATAGGACTATTCAGTTGTCTTTTCCTTTTACCTTCTCTCAGGTTGGGAGTGCTCCTTGGATTAGGACAGTACTCCCATTACGCTAATTGGATAATCTTCATCCAAACCATAGGCAGGTGCCGAACGGTAGGGAATGAAGAAAACTATTTAGCCTAAAAGGTGTACAGAAGGTATTAAGTTAAGACAAATAAAGGGATTAGTAAAAGAGCAAAGTAAATTGTGACTGCTATTCACGACCAAACCAAGTAATTCTTCGCCAATCCTACATCACCTTTGTATTTCTCCAGGACACTCCGTATCACTACGAAGATCCGCAGTTATTTGGATACTCCATCGTATGGTTATATACGAACTCGAAGGGACTTGTTCCAGTTCGGGGATGGATTCTGGTTCAGGAGAAATAAGAATGAGGTTTATTCAGTTGTCTTTTATCTTTACCTTCTCTCGCGTTGCGAGTGCTCCTAGGATTAGGATAGTACACCTATTACGCTTATTGGATAGTCTTCTTCCAGACCATAGGCTGGTGCCGAACGGTAGGGAAGGAAGAAAACCTTTTAGCCTAACGATGGTGTGCAGAAGATAACGACTAAAGACATATAAAGGGATTTGGAGAGATAGCAAAGAAATATACAGTTACAGTTGTGAATCTGATAATGGAAGAGGCATTACTAAGAATAACCGGATACCCCTTCGAAACATTTATATGTTTCAGTTTCACTGTGTATTGTTAAAAGAAAACCGATTTCCCAATTAGCCCTTGCTCCAGGGTATGTATTTACCAGGTTTGATTCTCACATCTGTATGGTTTTACAGATTATGAGTAGGAGTAAGTTATTGGGAATTGGGTGATCATCATCATTATATCGGGATTCGTTGTAATTGGTGATATTTGAGGAAATCGCCTGGGTTGTTTGCCAGACGGCAAATATTTGGTTTTGAATATCCGTTGTTATGCACCAATTTCAAATTGATATATCTGTACGTTTATTTTTATAAAGTGAGATATAACTTTTTGAAATTATGTCTATGACATTTATCTATATCAGTGGATGGTTAGGTAAGGAGCATTAAACAGCGGTGTAGTTCTTCTTAACCATAAGTGCAGTTTTCAACCTACGACACACGGGGAATGAGTTAGAAGACTCAGGGGACTTATACGGAGTATTGTATGTTGTCCAGTGTCCATTAGGATAGAGGGTTTGGTTCTCATACCATATTCTGTTTGCTTGTGACTTCTCTAGTTCTTAGACATGTGTTTCGTAGAAATGCAAGGTCTAAGTTTTGAGAAGTTGTAGATATAAGAATAAAGTAGAGAACCAGGTGTTGCAAGTATCAGGATTCTTCAAGGTGATCGAAAATGTAGATACTTGTGTTTGGTATTCAGTTGATAGTAATGATTATGAGAACTTGCTTCTTTTTCAGGTTACTCATATCTGGATGTATTCCTAAGTTGAGTAATACTGATCGGCCTCTCTCCATTTAGTTGACATGCACTAGAGACAGCTGCATGATTTGAATCTGGTTCCAATTAAATCAGTACTTATGTTTCTATATTGGATATAGAACGGTTCATATCTTAACGATGTTAAGGTACGGGGAATTGTCCGGCTTATGCTTAAAACCAGACTCTGGATAACTCAAGGCGCGTTTCTGTAATGGCTGTTTGTGAGTTGACCCGAGCTATGACGAGGGTTAACTTTCTACCATCTGGAAGATCAATGGTTATATTGTTCTTGACTCACCACAGTTTTAGTAAAATGGATTTTTTCAGAAACAGTAGTGGGAGTATGGTAGAACTGGAAGTGATTCCAGAACTGCAAACGATTACTGAAAATTTGATAAGAACCTAAAGATTCAATCTGGTTTGACATTCCATTGGCCACTCCGCAGATATGGTGGGTAGCCTCAGGCACTCGAGAGGTACTTCAGTATGCTCAAAGACGGTGACAGGGAGGTTCTTGTTTACCCAGACTTGCCGTTGCTGTTGTTCCAGACTGTGAGACCCGGTAGGAGGATGAGTATAGCGTCGTTCTAAACTAGTTTTAGAAGTGTACGTGTATATGACTCTGCCAGAGGGTTGTCGTAATCAGTGGGAGCAGCGGAAGCATAGTGGAAAAGTAGCTTATGTCTATTTATAGACTAAAGCAGATATAGCGGAGATAGATCATCTATTTCTGATATGACAGTCATATGTTTGACTTCATCATAATAGGGGATGGATCTGTTAAGAAGGTAGTAGGGTGTGATGTCCTGGTATTTGGATGACATACACAGAGTAGGAAGTAAAATTCCTATACTACGATCGGTTATACTTTGGTTGTCACACAGTGGTTTCTCCACATAGGACTTGGATATTATATCAGGTATTATGGTTACTAGATCTATGGTTTTAGATCTAGATTTAGGAAAAGTCCCAATATGGGTACTTAGACAGCATTCTGAAGGTGTTTTAGAATGGACGACTCCTGGCACGGTAGTGTACCTGCAGGTGATGGAGTCACCCTCTCTAAAGGTGTCTTACAGACTAAAGGGGAGAGGGATGTGCATGATTGGCAGATCACTTGTTTAGGCAATTGAGTCAATCATGAGATGTCAAGTACCACACCAGATGTTGTTTTTGCACTAGCTGCAATAAGTTGATATTAATCCTATCCTGCAGAAACGTTCGGAAGCAGTTTTAGAACATAAGTGGATGTTCTAGGGATATGATAACAACAACCTCTTTTAAGAGACGGTTATCATTCCAGGCTTCCAAGGTGACCTGGATAACAGAGTGACTGTCAGAGTTATAGTTTTGCCCCTGACGAGAGGCAGTATTTTGGACAGGTGGTCCAAGCGGATACTGAGGGAGGCATGGCGCAGGATACTGATTTAGTTCAGTTGACGATACAGTCTAAGAAGTTTGGATTTGGAGTTCATTTATGAGCTAGGTCCCATCAGATATCCAGACATATTCTAAGACAGGTATTGCTCATTTCGGGAGATAGCTTTCTCCGCGAACTTGAGATAAAGAGAGACATAGAAAGAAACATCAGGGAGGATCCACTCACTGAGGCTATTCCTCGAACGCAATAGTTTCGCAAACGGGTTTTGTTAGACTGATTAGTAGAGGAGTTGGGTGTTCGGTATCACACGGGCTGTAGTATGCGACATCGCAATAATTAGCCTTGAGTGCAAGTGGGAGATTGTTGGATATAGTGCCCTCAGAGTCAATTATTGGATCGCAGGCACGTGATTGCAATGATTGAGGGAGGACCTATACCGGTAGTACAGTCTTACTCGAGAGGTTTGTATACTATCCGGTTTGTCTTTATCATCGTGTACATGCTTTAGGTGACATTGTAGTTCACTATTACACGTTGATAGAGAATAGTATGCTAGCATGGTTTGTCTTTATCATCGTGTACTGCTTTAGGTGACCTTACAGGTCGCTATTACATGTTGATAGAGCCCTTAGGATTCTTGCTTGACTACCAGCAGTATGATGGCGATCATATACGTGAGAGTTGGGTAGTCTATAAGCACATCCTTAAAGTGGTCCCTAATCGTGGGAGTTTCGAGACTGGGCATCGATACTCCATTAGTAGACTAGTGTATACAGTAAAGACCACGACGAGGGGCGGTGGCTGGTCTTACAAGCCATTGGTGTCAGTTGGTTCACCTAAGATGTATACAGGTGCTCATTGGGTTATGAGTACACCGGACAGGACTCGCCGGGAACATGCTAGTTGGTATTATACCTGACGTCAGATAGCAGTTCCCTGGTGACATGTGTACAGGTTAGTTCATCGATCTGAAATCGTCATTTGTCTCGTGTGAGTTCCCACTGTGCTTTGATTACTACCCTACCACGGCTCAAAGGAGTCGTACAAACAGGTTTTAGTTGGGTACAGTCCCGAGCCACATGGAGGCAGTGAGCGAATCGGCAGGGGTTTCGTCTCTCCCGGTATTGGGGGTGAGATCGCTCTGTGTCTAGGAGAGCCATTACATGAAGTCCTTGGCCAAGGCAGAAGATTTACTGGTAGGTATTCCAGTAGTATCCCAGGGTGTTCTGGGCTACACTCCGACACGACTTGTACCGCTTTTGGGGGTCTGACTTTTACCAACCCCCTAGGCCCGACATGCGATGCTCATAGACGAACGGGCCAAACTATACGGATATTGTCACTGACAGGCTCAGTAGGGTGTCAGGACGAGTTCGCTCATCGACCTCCCGTTACGTACAGCTTGTACCACTGACGTGTTAGTGGTTAAATCCACAGCCAAAGTATTGACGAGTCTTTAGAGTCCCCCACAGACAGTTTCTCAAGTTTCGGGCGAAATATTGTAGAGGCCGTATAGATTTATGGCAGGGTTCGAAAATACGCGTGCACTTGTGCACGTGCCATGGTTCGGACGGATAATACTAGCGGGCTTTGGTTTAAGCCGGATCCTAGTATTATACTGTGTAGATTTTGTCTCATTGCATTTGTATTCGGTCGGAATACAAATGCGGGGATGTATATACAGTCGCGGGGTTATCCTATAATTTATTACGGAATCGCTTTTTGGATTTGCCAGTTTGCATTCCGTTTCGGCCATTTTTCTTTCTTCCATTCTTGGCTGAAATTCCTTTGTTGAAAGGGGGCTTATTTACAAATATGAAATTTGTAATGGAGGGGGTTTATTGTGGTGCTGGGGCAGCAGAATTTTCGTTGAATTTTCATGAGGTTTCTAGAGAGTTTGGCTTCATTTTTTGTGCATTATCTTTGCATTAATTGTGATTGGATTTGGAAAGGATATTGTTGTGACATTTTTGCTTATCATCACCTCTTGCTTTTTCCTACACTCATCTCCCTCCTCTCAAATAATGGCCGAGCACCATTTTTGGACAGCCCCTCATTTTTGGTGAGTGAGGAATTGATTCAATCTCATTCTTGCAACAAAAACCTTAGCTCAATTTCAAAGCTCATTTGATCTTCCCTCCATTGTGGCAACTTCGATTAACCCTTGAGGCAAAGCATTCTACACTTAGTCTACAGCAATCTTGGACACGTCGGCTAGCAAACTTCGTGTTCGAGTTGCCTCGGTTCAGAGGCGGGAGCCTGTAAAATGACTCGATGATGTGGTGCCCTTTCCGACGAGGAGATCGAGATCGGAGATGCCGCGAAGAGCTTGGGATAGTGGCCAAAGACCGAAGGACACGGATCGATCGGTATAGCTTTTCTATCCCTTCTCTAGTTGCTAGTTGTAGGTTAATGGTTCGATCCGGGATTAAAGACTACGATTGCGCCGGTTTCCTAAAAAGTTTTTGTTTTCGCATTTGGCCTCGGATCGACGGCCGGGGCGCTACCATAGACTTACACACAGCTCACTCTCTCCACTCAAATTCTCAATCTGTTCAACCGCCTCATCATACATTGGAAGATTTGGAGCTAGTTGGAAACTACCTACCGGTTCACTAGGTTGCATAAGGGCAGCAATGGACGCATCCAAATTCCTCATCTGTTGGTTTGTCGCTACAATATAAGCTTCCAACGACTTTTCCAAACTAGACATTGGTTGTGAAGGGGTTTCAGTAAAAGATTCAAAGTTGTTTGGATTCTGGAAACTCCCAAATGGCTGTGTAGAAGCAAGGTCTAGGGAAGGTGCAGAAGTCGGGTAGGACTGGTAGGAATTGAATGTTGGACAGGAGTAGGATCATCATTTGGATAAAAAGGTGAATGAACTTGTTGATCCCAAGAACTGGAAGTGTTGAAAGGAGTGAAAGATCAGTTACGAGATTGTTCAATATGTTCAGCAATAGACAAGGGTTTCGGAGTTACAACAGGACTCGAAAATGGAGTATCAACGTAAGAAGGTGGTGAAGGTTGAAATGGTTGATACAAAGTGGATTGCGGAGTCGAACTGTTTCTCCTAGACCCTTCTATTCGATCTTTCAAAGATATTTTGGGCATGGAGGGATCGTCCGTAATTCGACCAAAACAATTTGCGTAAGAAGCAATGTTTGGATGAGAGTACCAAATTTCGGCAAGAGTTTTGTGAGGTGGGGTACCCATGATGTAAGAAGGAGAAGAAAAAGAATGTGGGTGTAAGTGAGGTGCAATGGATTTCTTAGCGACAAGTGGCAAGTTTTTTTTTAAAAAAAATCGTTTTGTGTTTTTTTTTTATATAAGGAGCTTTTTGCAAAAAGATTTTCAATAAAAAGCTTAAACACACGTTCAATCAATCACAATATGCACAATCAAGCCTAGATCTAGGGTCACCTAGGTCAACTAGACTGCTCCTAACTGTTCCAAAGGGTAAGATGTGAGGACCTCAAACCGCCTCTTCACCGCCAGTTGTGGCCAGGTAAGAACAAGTAGAGAAAGGAGGGATCAGCTCACGAATCACCGTAAGACGGGCCTTTTAAAGTTACCTTTCCCTACCTGTCTAGCCTAGGCACCACAAAATCAGGTTAGGATCAACGATCGATACCTACAACTATTCCTTTGTCCTATTGAGCGCGAAGTCCTTAGGGCTGAGTCTAATCTTTTTTTTAATTAACTTGATGGTCAATGCAATATGCTTTATGTGATTTTTGAGGTCTTGGGAAGGGTAATGAAATTCCCACCCAATCTGGATTGGTGTTCAAGCCCCTTAAAGTCAATTTAAAATATGCAAAGCAGTAAACACAATAACTTGCAAACAAAATTTTTTTTAAGTGCGGCGCAAAGAATCCTGCACAAGATCAAGTTATTGGAGAAGGGAGAGATGTTTTTGCGCAAAGAACCCTGCAGGAAAATTTTTCAGAGGAGTTTATGGGGTTACAGAGAAGAAGAGAAAGCTTACAGAGATTTTTCCACGTGCTGACGTCACCACCAGGCCGCGGATTCGCCGCAGAACCTTGCTTTTGACCGCAGTTCCGCGGTTGGTTTGGTGGTTCAGATCCCAAAAATTTTTCTGTTTATCTGTTCTGATTTTCCTCTGTTTGTTCAGATTTGTTGTTTGTTGTTTTGCTCTCTGGATTTTTCCAAATCTGAATCTGTTCTTCGATCCTGCACAATTCAAAAGAAAACCCTTCAAAGAATAACAAGATAATAAAAAAAATTATATTTTTTAGTTTTTTAGTTTTTATGAATTTTTAATTTTTATATTAACCCGAAATTACAAAAAGAAAATAACTACGCCATCTCCGGCAACGGCGCCATTTGATTTTTAGAGATTTTTTATGATCAAAAATATTTTTACCGCAATCAAGAACGGCGTCGCTTGGTAGCTAGTCGGTGAGTACGGGTCGGTCCACAGGGATTTTGTGTATTTTCTAATTGTTCTAACGAGTTAATTCCAAATGGTGTTGGATTGATTATTCATTAAAAACTGAAATGAGTTTGATTTCAATTAAAACCTTGCTAGGCTTAGGGTTAGGTTAAGTTTGGAAATTCAATATTCCTCACCGCTTTCTATGCCCTGTTTAAAATCTATTTAGGTGTTATGGTAATAATTAATAAAGTAGATTAGCACCATCGGGAAGAAACGATATTTCTCCCTCTAGGTCCTTGCCCTTCCTTTCATAATTCTTACCCTAACCTCCATGGAAAACATGCACAACCGGTCTTTTATACTACGGTATCATCGCTACCTCATGGGATAGGGTGCCGTAGTGAGCGGTGTGAGTATGTATGCATGGAGTCCTATAAAAATATGTGATGGGCAAGAAAGGGGTGAGAGATGTTCATCTCTCAAACATTTCCTATTCCTAATCCTAATAAGTGAGGAACTACTCACTTATTAGGGAATTGATAAAAAGAGACATTTTTATGATTTTTAATTCAATAACCTAATTATCTAGACTAGGGCAAATAATTAAAATTATAACTAGGGCAGATAAAGAAAAATCTATACTAAGGCAGGAAAGAAAATTTAACTAGGACAAGATAAAGAAAAAGACTTACTTTATTTAATGCACTCTTCAATATTACAAGAATTGAAAATTCTGAAATAGATGAATAAAATGAGGCACAAGAAGAGGCATACCTCAAAAAGAGGTTTAGGGTTTCTATTTATAGATCATAGAAACCCTAGGGTTACATTCGATTCACATCTGCATTTACAATTTTACCCTAAAGAAGCCTAGTCAACACACCGCCACACCGTTAGAAAATGCACCGACACGTGTTCACTATGGCCGCGGAACCGCGGCCAGAGGGCATGTTTGGCCGCGGATCCGCGGCCATATATAGGGTTCTCTTGCTGTAATTTTCTGGGATGCTTCTTGTTGCATTTGGCTTCTTGTTTCTTCACTTGGTTTCTCAGATTGTCTTCTAGTTTTCTTTCAGATTTCCACAGTGAATGATGTCGTGGACTTTACCGTTTGCTTCGTATCGAAGTCTTGAACCTTGCGCTGCCTTTGTGCTTTGTGAAATTGTCCACTGATTTTCGTTTATTCTTCAAACTGTAGACATGATCAAGATTCTTCTATTTGTTGGTCGTAGTCTCACTTTGGTATCGTCTTTTCATCATTTTCACTATTTTTGTTCCGAGAACCTATAATCTGCAAGTATGTAGTAGACATGGATCAAAAGCACCTGTTTATTTGTAAAATGAATAAGAATTGGGAATATAATAATGCAAAATTATGATATGAATACCGTACCGGTAGGGAACTGGCCGATCATGTCCAATCCCCACTGGGCGAATGGCCATGGGGATGTTAGGGCTGTCGGCTCGGTAGCGGGGAGGCGAGGGATGCTGCCGTGGTGTTGGCAACTCTTGCATCTTCTGACTAGCTTCTGGGCATCCTCGTGAACAGTGGGCCAATAGTACCCCTGGAGCAACGCCTTTTGGATCAATGTTCAAGCCCCTTGGTGCGCACCGCCAATCCCCTCATGGATTTCACGGAGGACGTAGTCGGCTTCGTGGGGGTCGATGCACCGGAGCAGGGGCTGAGTGAAGGATTTATTGTAGAGGTTCCCATTGCTCCAGATGAAGTGACGGGTTTTGGCCCGAAGACGGCGGGCGACTCCCCGATCTTCTGGGAGCGTACCATCCTTCAGGAATTCCACGAGGGGCTTCCTCCAATCTTGGTCGCCTTCCTGCGCCGCATATACGTGGAGTGTTGTCGCTCTGTCTTTCACGCTGGGCAGAGGCAAGGTTTCGAAGAGGATAGACCACTTATTGTTGGCCGAGTATGACGAAGCCAGCTTGCTCAGGGCGTCGGCTTGGGCATTCAGCTGCCTGGGTATTTGTTCTACTTGGACTTCGTCAAAGTTCCTCCGGAGTTTCCTTACCTCGTCCAGGTACTTCATCATTAGAGGCTCGCGAGCTTCAAAGCGGCCGGTCACTTGGCCGATGACTAGGGCCGAGTTGCTGCAGATTCGAATTGTCTTCAGTCCCAGCCCGGCCGCCATGCGCAGTCCAGCCAGGAGGGCCTAGTACTCTGCCGCGTTGTTCGAGGCTTTGAAACCGAGCTTCAGAGAGTACTCTATTTCTGCCTCGTTCGGACCCCGGATAATGAGGCCGGCACCACAGCCTTCCTCGGTTGAAGACCCGTCAATGTAGATGACCCACTCAGGAACCGAGCCAGGCCTTTCCGCGATGGGACACTGAGTTGCGAGGGTCGGCGTGGACTCCGGTCCCTTGCTAGGGATGGTGCATTCAACGATGAAATCGGCCAGGGCCTGCGCTTTGATGGCCTGCCTCGGGCGATATTTTATGTCAAACTGAGATAGTTCCCACCTCCACTTCTCTAAGCGGCCCGAGGATTCCGGTGATGCAAGGATAGCCCCTAACGGGCGCTCAGTGAGGACGAAGATGGTGTGTGCTTGGAAGTAGTGCCGTAGCTTCCTTGTGGCCACCACGAGGGCCAAGACAATCTTCTCTATGGCTGGATATCTCGTTTCAGCTTCCTTAAATAGATGGCACACATAGTACACCGGCTTCTGCACTCCACCGAACTCTCAGACGAGCACCGAGCTCGCTTCCTGGTCGGATACCGCCAGGTACAGCGACAGCTCGTCTCCTTCAACTGGTAGGGTGAGCAGTGGTGGCGTCGCGAGGTGCTTCTTCAATTGGTCGAAGGCGGCCTGGCACTCCTCCGACCACTCGAACCTTGGGATCTTCCTCAAAGCTTTGAAGAACGGGAGGCATTTCTCCCCCGACCTGGACATGAAACGGCTCAGAGCAGCGACTCGTCCCGTGAGCCGCATGATCTCGACGTTGGTCTTGGGCACGGCCATGTTGAGGATAGCGTCGATTTTCTCTGGTTTAGCTTCGATTCCGCGGTGAGTGACCATAAAACCGAGGAACTTTCCCCCGGTGACTCCGAATGCGCATTTGGCGGGGTTTAGCTTCATCTTGAACTTGCAGAGCACTTCGAAGGCCTCGCCCAGATCCTTGGCGTGGTCAGCCGACGAGACGGATTTGACGAGAGACCTCCATATTCCTGCCGATCTGTGGCTTGAACATGCGATTGACCAACCGTTGGTACGTGGCCCCGGCGTTCTTGAGGCCGAAGGGCATCACCTTGTAGCAGTATACCCCCCGGTCCATTGAGAACGCGGTAAGATCTTCATCTTCCGGATTCATGCGGATCTGATTATAGCCGGAGAAAGCATCCATGAAACTCAACAGCTCGTGGCCGGCCGAGCTGTCGACGAGCTGATCTATCTGGGGGAGAGGATAGTTATCCTTAGGGGAGGCCTTATTGAGGTCGGTGAAGTCGACGCACATGCGCCACTTCCCGCTTGACTTCTTGACCAGAACTACGTTCGCCAGCCACTCCGAGTAGGGTACATTCCGGATGAAGTTGGCGGCGAGAAGTCGATCAACCTCATCTTCGATAGCCTTCTGTTTAACCGGGGCGAAGGTTCGTTTTTTCTGTCTGACGGGTCGGGCCGTAGGATCAACCTTGAGCTTGTGAGAAATGATTTTGGGGTCGATCCCAGGCATGTCAGCAGGCGCCCAGGAGAAGGCGTCGGAGTTATTCCTAACGAAACCGACCAGGTCATCTCGCTGAGTTCCTGTCAGGAGTGATCCGACCTGGATGGTTTTTTCATCGTCCCCCTCTGTCAGGGGCACCTCGGTCAGTGGTTCGACCGGTGTCCCCCGGACCTCCTTCTGCTCGTCTCGGGTGTCTAAAGAACCCTTGATGTCGTCTTTTACCTCAGCGTCATCGGCCGGCTGCTCGGACGAAGATGTTTCGGTAAGGCATACCTTCGCGACCCGCTGGTCTCCGTAGACCCGGCCTATCCCGTCCTGATCAAGAGGGAACTTCATTGCCAGGTGGTAGGTCGATATATGGGCATGGAGAGAGTTCAGCGTCGGGCGGCCGAGGAGGACGTTGTAGGCCGATGGGACCTTTGCTACGATGAATTCCACAGGCAACGTACGGGTGCGGCCGGGCTCCCCGACGTTGAACTGCAGGGTGACCAGCCCTTCCACCGGGATGGAGTGGTTGGTGAACCCGGAAAGGAAGTGGGGAGTCGGTTTCAAGTCTGCTGGGGTGAGCCCCATGCGTACAAAGCAGTCGTGGAAGAGGATGTCTGCCGAGCTGCCCGAGTTGGCAAGTATCCGGTGGACCTCGTATCGGTGGAGTCGGGCCGTGATCACCAGAGGGTCGTTGTGGGGCATGGATATGCCGTGGAGATCCCCGTCGCCAAAGGTGATAGGCTCGTGGTCCCTGGCCTTTTTTCTCGGGCGGCCGTTGGCCTCCGTTGCCGGTGTAGGGTGCTGAGTCTTGCAGGCGCTCGACTGACCCCCTCTCTTCATGACCACGGTTCTTGATGGGCCTCGGTTCCTTCCGGCGAGGTCCCTTAGACCCCGTGGTGAGGTTGTCTTCGAGCTGCCTTGGCGGGCCTCGTGGGCGTGATCCCGTCGAGGGAGGGGATGCCGGTCATGCCTGGAAGCAGGCGAGCTGACTGCCACCGCCTTGGTAGGGACAGGGGTGCGACGAGGCTCGAGGCGAGGCTCTCCGACGTAGGACCTTGAGGTTGAATGGGACGGATCGAGGGGTCTACAACCGCTGGAGTCTGCGAGGCGGTGGCCGGCGGAGGGGTCGATGACATTCGGCGGAAGTTCATCCGTGCCTCCGTTGAGGGGGAGGTGGCTATAGGTGCTTGGATCTTCAGGGTGATCGCTTGCCATGTGGATGGAGATCGGAAGGCCAACTTTGTTTTTTGTGGAGTTTTTTCCCACAGACGGCGCCAACTGATGGAGATCCTTTTCGGGTCTCCATCAAATGTTGTCTTCCGTCTATCTCCCGGTGGATCTTGGAGGTGATCTCCTGTTGCGTGTGGGTCTCAATGGGTTTTGAGGAGATTGGTGATTTTGAGAAGTTTGTGCCGAGTACCTGCAAGGAAGTCCCGGGGTGGTTTGGTACCACCGAGGACCCTCCGACGATCAAGTTAGCACAAGATCCGAGCAGAGTAACGGCTAAGTGGGGTGAAAAAAGCTTACTTGACCCCTCTGTGATGGGGGTTTATATAGTGGCGGCAGCGCGCAGTAGCAGGCGTGAGAATCTCGCCGGCAGTTACGCTCCCGACGTCACGCCCGCATAATAAGCGGATCGCCCGTTAATGGGGATCGTGATGGCGTAGAACGTGGGATGTTGCCGGCGGAGAATCCGCGCATGGCGAGATTTGCGGAGAGGCGGTTACACCTATGAGTGGTGGAGTTGGTCGGTCGGAGGGACCGAGGAAGATGGCCTCGGCGGGGGAGCTCAGGAACGAACGGGATGGCCGAGGCATCCTGGTCCTGTGGTAGCTCGGGGCGAGCTGAGAAGCCGAGGAGGCCAATTTGCAAGGGACTCCGAGGAGAGCCAGCTTGTGCTTGCAGGTCGAGTACAGGGGTGGCCTAATCGGCCCCTATGAGTCCTTTCTTCTGAGTTCTGGAACACGTCATTTGCCACGTGTCTTGATCTGGGAGATCGGCAATATAGAGCATCATCACAAAGTTTGATCATTTGAGAATCTCGTTAGCAAGCTGACTAGTTTGCATCATTTGCATAAGGAACATTGACATTGAAAAAGAGAATATATTTTGGGGAAATTTGTCACAAAGCCTGCCCGATCGGAAGTTGTCTAAAAACTTCTGTAATTTTCGAAATTGTTGGAAAATACCTACTGTTCATAATCTTTGTGGAAAAACTCCATGCATTGTATTTCATTTAGACCTTATATTCGCTCAACCGCTTAGATATTATAGGCAACTGTAACTGTTTGGATATTACAGGCAACCGTTTCGATATTACAAGCCACTGGTATGCATGGGGTTTTGATTGGGCCCACGGGTTTTTTAACAAGAGTAAAATGCCTAGGGTTTTTAACCAAGTTTGACGCGGGCCGGAAGCTTTTTGACTATTTACCCTTAAATATACCATTATGCAAAATATATAAATAAAAAAGTTTTAAAATACATAATAATGCCGACACTGCCTTTCGATCCCACCCTCATTTTCCACTATTAAAAAAGCCATGTCCGACAAACAATAGTTTCTCCTTACCCTCTGCTCCCAGGCATTCTAAGACTATATATTTAACCATCTATTGGTGCAACAGACTAGAAAGAAAAAAAATATTCTTCCTTTCAGAATTTCATTTTTGTAGGTTTTCAATTTTTTTTTTATTTTGGCATTGGACCGTAAGTTCTAACCTAAGCACACAACACACACATCACATCCACGCGCACACAACACATGCAAGCTCTCAGGAGACCCACGAATTTGACCCGAAAGCGTTAATTTATGACCAATTTCTCTTTCTTGGGTTCTTGAGAGGTTCGAACCGTAACCTCTTCCCCATAGTTGGGTGAGTATTGATTTCTCTCTCCTGGGTTCTTCCCAAATCGTTAATTTCCAAAACCAGACTACAAAATAGGTGAGGTGGGTACTCATTTTCTGACGCGGGTGGAATCGCGTCAAGATGTTACCTTCCGTTGATCTGCTGTTGGCGATGATGGACGGCCGAGATTTGAGTTGGAGGATAGGTCCTGAAGTGTGTGGATCCCAATGGGTTTGAGATTGGATGTTACCTTCCGTTGATCTGTTGTTGGCGATGATGGACGGCCGAGATTTGAGTTGGAGGATAGCACCTGAAATGTGTGGATCTCAATGGGTTTGAGGTTGTTAGGACCGAGCTATCTGCAAGGAAGTCCCGAGGTGATTGTACCACCGAGGACCCTCCGACGATCAAGTTAGACAGGAAATCCGAGCAGAGTAACGGCATAGTGAGTGGAAAATGACTTACTTGAACCGTCTGAAGGAGGGGTTTATATAGCGGTGGCAGCAGGCAAGCAGGTGCAATAATCACACCGGCCGTTATGCCCCCGACGTCACGCCCGCATGATGGACGGGATCTCCCATTAATGGCGAGACATGCTTGTTAATGGGGATCGTGATGGCGTGGAACACAGGATCGTGGGCAGCGGATATCTCGCGCATGGTAAGATTCGCGGAGGCGGGGCGGAAGCACCTACGAATGATGCCGTTGGTCGGTCGAAGGGACCGAGAAAGATGAGCTCGGCAGGGGCTCGGGACCGAGTGGGAGGCCGAGCTATCTTGGTTTTGCAGTAGCCCGGAGGCGAGCTGAGAGGGCCGAGGAGGCCAAATGTGCGGGAGGCTCGGAGGCGAGCCAGCGGTTGTTTGCAAGACAGGCATAGGAGTGGTGTGGACGGCCCAGAAGGTCGGCCACGTCCATGGGTCGCAGACCCGGATGTTTCTCCGACGTGTCGTCCTTGGTCCTTCCTTGCGGGTTTCGGAACACGTCATCAGCCACGTGTCACGATCTGGGAGATCACCTATATCGAGCATTATCATTTTCGAATTCTGAATCTTCCAAAACCGAAATAAATTAGCTGTGCCTTGCTAATTATTTCTCTCTGGAGAGTCCTGTGTAACCGAACTAAGCAACTCATAAATAAATAATTATTTCTGCTTTGAAGCCGAAAACTAGATTATGCAGTTAATGGGCTTATACTTGTTTTTCTCTCTTGCATATATTTTCAACCAGATTAGACAATTTGTGGGGGATATTTATTTCTTCTCTCTTACAAATTTTGCAAAACCGGATAAGACAATATACGTTTGGCTAATACTGGTTCTTCTTCCCGTTCAAATTTTCCAAAACCGGTTTAGATAATCTGCTGGACGGATTCTTGTGTTCCTTTCCTCGAGTCTTCAAAATCTATGGCCGTTCAGTGGGCGGCTACTTATTTCTTCTCTAACGCAAACCTTCTAAAACCAGATTAGATAATCTGTGCACGGATACTTGTTTCTCCTTCTGTCAAATCATTGAAAACCAGTTTAGACAATCTGTGGGCGGATATTTGTTCTCCTATTTTCGGGTCTTCTGATACAAGAATTGGCAATCTGTGGACGGATATTTGTTCTTCTCTACCCGGATCTTTCGAAACCACAGCAGACAATCTGTGGGCGAGTACATGTTTGCCTCTACTCGGGTCTTTCGAAACCAGAGTAGACAATCTGTGGTCGGAGACATTTATTCTTCTTTCAGTTCTTTCGAATCTGTGGATGGATACCTGCTTTTCTTTTCTCGGTCTTCCGAAACCAGAGTAGACAAGTTGTGAGCGGATACATGTCTCCTCTTCTCCGTTCTTCCAAAAATAGAGTAGACAATCTGTGGGCGAAACAATTACTATTCTCCTTCGAATCTTCCGAAACCAGAAACCGGAATAAGAAATGAGGAAGAGTACACCTATAGCGATTTTGCAGTGTCTATGCGAGAGGGCATAAAATGCTGTCCATAGAAGCCTATCAGGGATAGATAAAATGGTGAATCAAAATACCTACTTTTCAACGTAATTAGCAATTCAATTACTTAACTCTATGATTTTCTCCTTCCTCCCTTTTTCTTTGCTGCACATTGTCCCATACCATCCGCACCTAAAGAGCTCCGGCAACGATGGCCTCGTCCGAAGCTTCAGAAATGTAGAGCAATGGCTTTGGTTCAAATTGCATCTTTTTGGCTCTTTTTCTATCAGAGTGTTTTTTTTTATTTAAGTCATTATGAATTACATAGTAAAATTGCAATTGTGTGCTATTATTTGGGAGAAGCTGGTGATATTCAGGGATTTTGATTTATGAACGAAGCTAGGATTTTCTACTGTTTTTAAAGTTTCATTTTACATTTAACAAAATGGATGATGTAGAATAACTTTTGTTCTCTTGTTTTTTTTTATAGATGTTTATTTGCTTTTGTGAATGATCAAGAGCAGAGTTAATTCTTGCTTCATTGAGAATTCCAGACTTAATGCATTGATATATTTGATTTGCCTATTAAATAATTGGATTACTCTCATCGAATTCAAGTTATCCGAAAACAGGTCGGGTTCAATTTGAAAAAGCTTGCCCATTTAACAATTGGGCTTGGATCTAATAAACAAGCCTCTGACCCAACCGACCAGATCTCTTTATCTAAGGGTAAAAATCTTTATTAGTTCAAAATCAAATGACCATTATTTTGTTATAATTAAGTTCAATTCAAAATGTTGGTAACAGTGGATTGGCTACTCGATTCTTCAACCCGACGTCATGAGGCTGGTCGGAGGGTGTACCCTGGACCCGAAACCTTGGAATTAGACTGTGCGGGCCGTATATGATTTCGAATTCCATATAGAATTTGAAACATACGATGATGTTGGATTTACCATGGAAAATATGATCATGACAGATTGAGAACAAGGGTAATCAGCAAAGACGGAGAAGAAGGTTGCAGCGGGGTGGTTACGACTGTGGCGATCGTTGGAGTTTACGAGAACGATCAACGGCGGTGATCGGCGATTGACGGTGTGAAGAAATCAAATGACGACGATCGACGATGACGCCATAGATCGTTTTCAATGAAGATGATAATTTATAGTGTGACAAAAAACGGAGGTACGACCATCATTTGCTGGAGGCGACGGGATTCAAAAACAAGGGTGGTTCACTGTGTTATCGTGGAATACTTAATTCATGAAATCCATAAGCTATGAAGTAAACATAAGCTATGAAGTAAATTCTTGATTGAAGATTTTATCTATTTTTAAAATTTTAATTACAGAAATTTTAATGATGGCTATTACTAACACTAAGATAATAAATATTACTTATAAATGACTTAACATGTACATTTTATTTATAATTCATAGCATCTAAATTTTTCAGAACTAAAATTCTTTTTCAGTAATATTATCATAACCTAATACACAAGAAAAAAGAAAAAAGATTTGGCTCGAGATTTTGATGCAGGAGCATTCTCTCTTGAAACCCACAAACATGAAATATGAAATAAATGAATTAAGCTGACTTCAATGCCACCATAGCCGAAAAATGCTTCTCAGCTTCAATCCACATCGTCAAATTCAACGATTAATAACTCGTTGGATAGATAAATTTGTCTAGTTTATAACACCAAAAAAAGTTTCGTGGTTTGAAGTATCTTTTGGAGAGTTATGGCCGAAAAACTATATGATGCGCATTGAAGATAGTAGAATGATTGTTTATTTGTTGATATATAATATATTTATTATACAAGGAAAATGGCCTTAAAGACGTTTTTGAATTTTCCTTTTCCTGATAGGGGGGGGGGGGGGGGTACGGACCACCCGTGTGGATGGGACCCATTGGCCAGACCTACCCAAAAGAGGGGAGTGAGTGGGGACCAATTGTATTTTACGGTAATTCTTTCTTGCTGAAAACCCTTAAATAAAAATGAAAATTTAAGTTCATAAACTGAAAAATAACAATAGCTAAGGGTGCTTTTGTTTTTTAATTTTTGTTTCCAATTTTGTTTAAATCTCTCATCGGTATGGCTTCGTCTGTGGGCGGTATTCACGTCAAGTTTATTATAAGATCGGGTTTTGGGTGTAAAATGTTAATCTATGCATTGAGTGTCACGCCGCTTCCCAAAATACGGAATACGAGAACTGATAAGGCCAGCCGTGCTCTACGGTCGAGAAAATATCCTGTTGTGGTCAAGCTTTGACTTCTAACATTACGTAATAATCAGTAATCATAATACAAGTAATGAGAAATGCAGTCACTAATTCTATCAAAACAGATATAAAACTAACCAGATAGAATCAAAGGGCGTGATAGCGCTGACGTCGCTGATCTAGATTTCCGCAATATTCTCAACGTAAGCAAGGTTTTGATCCGAGCTAAATTCTCTTCTCACTCTGAGCATGCATACTCAGGTCGTCAGAGCGACACGATAACAATATATATAAATATGTAATATGTGCAATGATGATAAATATGAAGCAGTAATCATAAAGTAATGACGTGAGCATGAAATAATCGGTACAGATAAACAGTAAAGTATGTGTATCAAATCAGTAATCAATGCAGGGTCCATATCACTAAATATATCGTCAGTCTAAATATGAGCATCAACCACCGCAGGAGTATTCCTAACCCAAGGATAAGCCCTAGGGGCAGGGAAACACAGGTCCGAATCACGATCGGTAAGAATCCGTAACACGATCAGTATCAAAATCATGAAATCACGAAATACGCCGGCAGTGGGACTCCTGAGATTCCATTGATCGAACTCACACTCCAACTACCCCACACCCCGCGGTCTACATCCACCACCGACCATGAATCTAAATACTAGCCGCTCCATGGCAAGTCTATACGAGAATTGGAGACAGGGTCTCTATCAAGCATGTCTCGACCGATATCCAAGATAAATGGATAGTGCTCGATGTCTTACCTACGACACTAATATAAGTGTTTCCATACCCGTTTCATACCAATTATAGTTACACCTATATATGTCTCATAGGCGTCGACAATGCAATAACTAATTAGTTCCACTGATTATGTACAAGTACGTGTCACTTCTATTATTCAATCACGCTTTTACACTAACGTACTTGCCACAATCCAATCACTTAGTAATATAACACGGCCCCTAGGATATCAACGCATGTGAATACTATTTACAAAGGGTATAACAGTCATGCAACATGATAGGGATACAGTATATGCACTACTAAATACATATGAGCAGCCGGTGTCGGTTGGGTTAGAAAAATCATATAAAATCACACGTGCATAATCTGGTGAAACAATATAAAAGGAATAAACGGAATATTAAATTATCTCTACAAAAAAATTAGTTTCGAGTCAATCGGGTTTCAGGTTTGTGAGTTATGGTCATTTCATTTTGAGTGTTCACTGCTGGGAATCCAGTTTCTGAACTAGAAGTCCGTTTTATAACACGTTTTACTCCCTGTTAGGAGCATAATTAGGCGACACTAATGTTATGTAATATTTAGATTTATCTGTTATGTTTCCAACTCATTAGACGTATCAATAATATCCGTTGTATGCAAGAAGATATGCACTATCTAAAGTTAAGGTATATATTCTGTTTCTGCATGAAACTGCAGTACACATCTATGGTTTAAAAGGTGTTATAAATATCAAAAGACAATGAAATGCAATGAGATCAGCACCGTTAGAAAGCTAATTCAATTCTCCGTGCTTCCGTATATGGTTCCGCACACTTGCACGCTTAAACAGTGAAAAGTATGCATTCTAAAACAGGTAAAGGCAGAGATTCTTGCTCTGGACTGCAGTCTAGAGCCATGAATCGCCTCAGTTTTATTGTCATAACTTATTAAAATACAAAGATGACTATGGGGTGCTGTAGGTTTATCTGTTGGCTTCGATACGAGCCATAAAACGCTAAGATCCGATAGATATAAATGATTTATTGTGATTTTAACCGTTCAGCTTGTCCGGTAAAATTTAGCTTTTGCAAAGGTTATCGAGGGTAATGTTTCATGGTGAAACGATATCGTTTTGCCGTCCAATTTCAACAGGATATTCATTAAAAGTAACAGGGTGTAGTGGTCATGGGTTCCACTATATTCGCTTAAGTTATCGCATAGGGGTCTATATCGAACACTTAGATTATGCAACCGCTTATCGATCGAAATATCGATTTCTTTTACCCGATCGACATGAAATTAATTCATGAGTTTCTATATGATATTACTACGGTGTAATCGACCCAAGTCAGGTCTCAAACACTACAATTTACGATGATGGTTCTTGTTCGCTATTAAATTCGCAACGCTGTTTATATGAAATATCTATACTTAAACATGTATATATATATATATATACACATCAAGATATATAATATCTAGAGATTATTATAGCATGAGAAATAAGTGGAAAGGTTAACTTGCCTTCGGTCGCTTGATATAGAAGCGACACCACGTGCAGGATCCATCTCGACACACGAGACGATGCGATGCTGGACACATGCGCGACGCGGGCGCGATGCGCGGTGACCCGGTACTGGACGCGGTGGCGACGCGGGTGTGATACAATAGTGGGCGTGGTGATGACGCGGGCATGACACGGTACTGGACACAGTCTTGACTCAGTACGTGGTGTGGGTATGGCATGACACGACACGGTACTGGACGCTACTGAACACGGTGCTGGGCACGGAGCGGGCACTAGCCGTGGCACATCTGGGTACGTGGGCGACACGGGGCTAGTCACAAAGCGGGCACGGTGCTGGTGTGGCAGTGGGCACAATCATGGTGCGAAGGCGGGCATGCAGTGGGGACGCAGTAGCCGGGTCTGGACATGAAGAGGCACTTAGGAGACATGACGGTGACTCGTGGTGGATAGAGAAGCTCAGCAGCTGGGAAAAGGGCTCGGTGATGGCCATGGCCATGATAGTGGTCGCAACGAAGCTCTGGTGGTAGAGAGGTAGAGAAGAGGTGGCAGTGAGATGGTATTGATGATGGGTTGTGGTGGTATTCAGGGGACGAGGCTTGGCGATAGTGTACTGGTGGTAGTATGCTCGGGTCACTGAGGATGGTCGTGGCAGGGAGCTCGGGTAGCCGGAGGTGAAGTCTGCAGCCGGGTTGTTCGTGATATATGCCCTAGAGGCCATTATTGTATCATACTGGATTGTATATTACATATTTGATACTTGGGATATTTCATAGTTATAATAACAGTCTTGCTCGATATGTTAGTATGCTACCTGGTTTGATTCTACCTTAATATTTGCATGTGTTTCTTTTAACATATCGCTTATACATATTGGTAGAGCCCTTAGGATCTTTGCTTGACTACCAGCGTTTGGCAGTCAACTCGTTGGGGCTAGGTAGTCTATAAGCACATCATTATACAGGTCTCTAGTCGTTGGATTATCGAGACGGGGCATCAATACTCTGAAGTAGACTGGTGTATACGCTTCTTATCCCAGCAGGGGATATGGTCTGTCCTACAGCCATTAGTACGCCGTACTGGAGAAGGTATGTAGATGCTCATTAGGTTATGAGTTACACTGGACAGGACTCGTCGGGAACTGCTGGTTAGTATTATACCTATCGTCGGGTAGCAGTTCTCAGGTGGTATGAGTACAGCTTAGTCCGTTGACTTACCATCGCTACTTCGTCTCGAGTGTGTTCCCACTCCACTTTAATTACTACCCAACCATTCTCAAAGGAGTCATGCAAACAGGTAGTAGTTGGGTGTAGTCCCAAAGCACTTGGAGACAGTAGCGATCAGATAGGATTCGTTTCTCCCGGTATTGGGGGTTGATATCGCGCAGTGTTCGGAAAGCCATTACACAAAGTCCCTGGTCAGGGCAGTCGAGAAATACTGGTAAGGTACTCCAGTAGTTTCTTATGGTGTATTGGGCTCTCCTCCGACATGACTTATCATGTTGTTAGGGGTCTGACGTTTACCATTCGCTAGGCGGATATGCGAGTATCTCAGACGAACGGACCGGACTGTACGGAGATTGTCATCGATAGGTTCAGTAGGAGTCCGGGTGAGTTTGCTCATCGCTCTTCTTATCGACAGATACCTGGATAGCCGTTACGTGCAGCTAGTACCGCTGACGGCTTGTAGTTAAACCCACTGCCAGCGTACTGTCGAGTCTTTAGAGTCCCACACAGAGAGTTTCCTTGCTTCAGGCAATTGATGTAGATGTCGTATGGTTTTACGTCCGGGCTTCGATCACGTACTTGTACTTGTACACGGATACTGATCAGGCGGACAATACTAGTGGGTTTTGATTTAAACCGGATTCTAGTATTGCATTATTGGATTGTTATCGTCTCAGTGTATCCGTATTTTTCAGAATATGGATACGGGTATGTATATACGGTGAAAAGACCATTCTTGTAATTTGTCAAGGCATGCTTCTAGAAGGAGCCACCTCATTATTGGTTTTATCCATTTATTTAAATAGATTAATGAGGTGGAAATGGGGGAGACTTTGGAGGCATGGTGTAGAGTATGGCCATGGATTATTATATTGGTCTTGACTTACTATTCAAGCATAGATGCTTTATTCTATTGTATTTTATTGCATGCTTGAATTATTGAGTTGAGTTATTTAGCCATTTTCTACACAATGCTTCATACTTTTTTAGCCATTCTATTTTCTTGAGCTCATTTCTTGAGTTGCTCTCCTCTCTTGCTCTCTTGAGTTCCTCTATCTTCTTCTTCCTAAGCAGCTGAAGGACGAGTGCCACCGAGCGATCCCGCCGACCCGCCGAGATCAGGCCGAAGCAGCACAAAGACCTCAGCTTACCGAACGCCTCGTCCTTCAGCTGCTCGGATAAGGGGTTGTGCAACCCTAGCGATGCCCTTCAGATTGAGTACATCAACAGTTGGAGGAGGGGTGAGCGCTGGGGAAGCAGTCGGCCATAGTGATCCTTGATGCGACCTATAACTAGTTGTACCGTATCCTCGTTGCAGTTCTGGTCGTACAGGTACACGTCCAGTAAAATTATGATATCGGGGATGGTGAAAGGGAAAGTGTCCATTCTTACGTTTTGGAGATGGAGAAAGGAGTGCTCAACAAGCCCTCAAGAGTCCAACAGTTGCTCGTGCCTTCCACAGCTGTACCGCCACGCGGCGGGCATCCCTCCTTTCTCGGCAAAATTGGAACGACGCGGCTCTTACGATCCGCCTCCCCCTACGCGTTAATGACACATATCGACCACGACGGTCGCTTTTCCTGATGTTCGAATGCCGTGGAAGATCGGACAGAACCTCACGACTCAATATAGCAGCTTCACTGCTTGGTCTGTCCTTAGCAGGCCCCTTACGGCCCCTCCCGCGCTAAAGATCAAAGCCCTCCCAAGAGGCAACCGAGCCGCTACTCTACTCGGTCATCCCTAGCTGGTAGTTCCCTACCCTACGACTCCAAGGATCAAAGCCCTCGCCAAGAGGCACAGGGTAGCAACCCTGCTCGGCCCATCTTTAGAAGGCCTCTCACGGCCCCTCCCGCGCTAAGGATCAAAGTCTTCGCCAAGAGGCACCGGGCAGCAACCCTGCTCGGCGCGTCTTTAAGAATCCAAGCCCTCGCCAAGAGGCACCGGGCAGCAACCCTGCTCGGCCCGTCCTCAGAAGGCCTCTTACGGCCCCTCCCGCGCTAAGGATCAAAGCCCTCACCAAGAGGCACCGGGCAGCAACCCTGCTCGGCCCGTCCTTAAGGATCTAAGCCCTCGCTAAGAGGAAACTGGGCTCGCCCCTGCTCGGTTCTCTCTGGCTGGTAGTTCCCTACCCCACGACACCAGGGATCAAAGCCCTCGCCAAGAGGCACTGGGCAGCAACCCTGCTCGGCCCATCCTTAGCAGGCTTCTCACGGCCCCTTCTTCGCTAAGGATCAAAGCCCTCGCCAAGAGGCACCGGGCAGCAACCCTGCTCGGCGCGTCCTTAAGGATCCAAGCCCTCGCTAAGAGGCACCGGGCAGCAACCCTGCTCGGCCCGTCCTTAGCAGGTCTCTTACGGCCCGTCCCGCGCTAAGGATCAAAGCCCTCGCCAAGAGGCACCGAGCAGCAACCCTGCTTGGCCCTTCCTTTGAAGGCCTCTTACAGCCCCTCCCGCGCTTAAGGATTAAAGCCCTCGCCAAGAGGTACCGGGCAGCAACCCTGCTCGGCCCATCCTTAAGGATCTAAGCCCTCGCCAAGAGGCAACCGGGCTCGACCCTGCTCGGTTATCCCTGGCTGATAGTTCCCTACCCCACGACGCCAGGGATCTAAGCCCCCGCCAAGAGGCAACTGAGCAACTTCATTGCTCGGTTATCCCTGACTGGTAGTTCCCCTACCCCACGATGCTAGGGATCTAAGCCCTCTCCAAGAGGCAACTGAGCAGCTTCATTGCTCGATTCGTCCTTACCAGGCCCCTCCCGCGCTAAGGATCAAAGCCCTCCCAAAGAGTCGATCGAGTAGCTACCCTACTCAGTCATCCCTGGCTGGTAGTTCCCTACCCCGCGATGCCAGGGATCAAAGCCCTCACCAAGAGGCATCGGGCAGCGACCCTGCTCGGTCCGTCCATGTCTAAGCGATCTCCAACACAACTTCGGGGCCATGGAGATACCGTCCTTTCACCGGTCTTTGCACACTTGGCAAATGATTGAATTCAACTCGACGTGCAATCTCTAGACGAAATACCGACCTAAAGATAAAAGCAGTTGTTCCCCGCCGGATACAGGGACGCGACCGCGCAGGTCCATCTTGCCTGAAATTCGGGGAAGATGCTAATTGGTGCTATCCGTCCACCTCTCTGAAGATACCAAGTTGATTTATGGCACCATGTATCGAAGGTTTAAACGGATGCGGCCGATATAGCAGACTTCGTCAGATTCCCCCCTCCCCCCGCTTGAGGGGTTTTTTTGATTGTGGGGACGCTCTTCCCTACAGGCGCAAGCCCCTGCAGTTAATTACGCTACCGCATCGCGGTAACAACTTTCTCCTTCTTCAGATGGTCACTTCGTGTCGTGGGTGTTTGCTTTGTGTTCGGTTGCCCGTGGATTGTATACGGAGACTAAATTATGCTGTCGCCCGTAGGACGTGGATTAGTCCAAATCCGTATCTTTCTTAGATTTGGGTTTGGGGGGGTTGTGTTTAAGGATACGTTAGCTTTATTTGAGGCTAAGATCAACTTAAACGTTTGTTAAGGACACGTTAGTATAATTTTAGACTAAGATCAACTTAACGGGATCTTTTAGATTCGACAAGAGAGCAATTGGGCTCTATTGTTTAGTTTAATGACATTGCGGTCGATAATTAGTTTAAGGACATTACGGTCCATTGTTAGTTTTAAGACATCGCGGTCGAGGTTAAGGACATCATAGTCCGTGAGTTTAAGGACCTCACAGTCCGGTGTTAGTTTTAAGACATCACGGTCGAGGTTAAGGACATCATAGTCCGTGAGTTTAAGGACCTCACAGTCCGATGTTAGTTTTAAGACATCACGGTCGAGATTAAGGACATCATAGTCCGTGGATTTAAGGACTCCACAGTCCGATATTAGTTTTAAGACATCACGGTCAAGGTTAAGGACATCATAGACCATGGGTTTAAGGACTCCACAGTCCGACGTTAGTTTTAAGACATCACGGTCGAGGTTAAGGACATCATAGTCCGTGAGTTTAAGGACCCCACAGTCCGTAGCAATGTGTGGTTGTCGGGACCCGTTACCTCTTTGACGACGTTGAGGGATTACAACGACAGATATCAGAGGAGTAAAGAGATGTACTCCCGAACCGGGTGTAAATTGATTGGAAGAGCAGATGAGCTCAGTTCAATTTAAATTGAGGACTTATAGCCAGAATTGGGCTAAGTCCAGTTAAAAAAGTTTAACATTTTAGTTTTGTTCTGCCTGCTAGGCCTTTATTTGGGCTCTGCCCTTTTAACAATGCCAAGCATTGGGCTCTGACATTTTTTTGTCTTGCATAGCATTTATCAGAACAAAGTATGTTCTGACAGCGCGCCACGTGGCGCACTAAGCACTTTGCGCCAGTCAAAGAGCGCGTTGCGCTTCTGTCGGTTAGCGCACACGAGAAGGACACGTGTCGCTTAGCGCTAAGCGCTAGTTTGTTAGCGCACTGCACTTTTAATTTATGAGCGTGCTGCGCTTAGTTTATGGGTGCGCCAGTGAGTGACACGTGGCGCGCTTGGCGCTGAGCGCCAACCCAAGAGCGCAGTGCGCTGTTTTCAGGAGCGCAAAGCGCAGATCATGTCCATGGTTGACACGTGGCATGTTATGGCGCTGAGCGCCAGTCCAAGGAGTGCAAGGGCGCAGTTCATGAGTGCAAAGCACTGTCCAATAGCACAAAGCGCATTTTGATCAATTTAAGATTAAAGAACAAGTCTATGTTCTTCTTAAAAGAGGTTTTGCCTCAAGATTCAAGAACTAAGTTCTTATTCTTATAAAGGCTCTGCCTTTATAGATCAAAAGATCTGTGAAGTAAAAATACTTCTTTTTTATGATTAGATCTTGATCTTTTCTTTTTACTCAAAGACCTTGGTCTTTTTTATAGATCTAAGATCTTTTTAGAATACATTTCTTCTTTTTTACGAGATGTTTTCACCTCTGTTTTTCAAGAATCAATTCTTTACCTTTCATTTTCTTTTGAGTTTTTCTCAAAGTTTGCAGAGGGTTTTTTCTATCTGAGACTTGAAGTCTTGGGGCCTTTATATACGGCCAATCGATTTATTAAATCAGTTTAAGAGATCTTTCCCTTGATTGATTGGGGAATATTTCCCACCGTTGGATCTTTGATCCTAAGGCTCCTGTTTGACAGAAGATAATCTTCTTATTTTAATAAGATTGGAAAATCTTTCCATGCGGAATTTGTTCTGTTTTTTGGTAATTTACCATTGGATCATTGATCCAGCGGTGCTTAAAGCACAATCTTGTCGTTTGGAAAGATTTTGAGAAATATTTCCTTAACAGAATTTAATTCTGGTTAATAAATGAATTATCATCATTATTAGATCCTTTGATCTAACGGTGGGAATTTTAATTCCAGCGCTGGCGCACCTACGTTGGACACATGGCGTGCAGCGCAGAGCGCAGCGCAACTGAGCTAGCGCACCCGTGCTTGGCACGTGGCGCGCAGAGCGCTGGATCTGAAGCGTTGCTTCAACAGAGCACTGGATCTGAAGCGTTGCTTCAACAGAAGTGTCTTTTCACCTTCCTTTTAAGTCAAACTTATATTCCCGAGAATCTTTCATTTCCCAATTTTGGAAATAGTTCCATTGTGCACAAAATTTTATGTGCTTCGTCTTTATAACTCGAAGCAAAGCTTCTTCCTTTTCTCATCCCCAAAGAACTTTCTCAGCTATGGCTTATAACCGCCCTCATGCTCATAAACAACCCTGGGAAGTGCCCATTCAGGACCTTGTTCTTCGCTTTGCTGCGCGCTTGGTGGATCCTTCTTTCACGGACGAGCAGTGCGACGCTGCGCTGCACGATCTTTTGACTCGTGTGGGGTCCCCTCTTTCCCCACACTCTATTTGGCTTCGGATGATCCTTGCGTCTGTGCTCGCCGATCTTCCCCCTCCTCCAGCAGAGATGTCCTCGGCAATACTGGATACTGCCGAAGACAAGATCGAGTGCTTCTTGGAGGCGCACTTAATCACTCAAGCCCTGAGGGATTGCTCCATCCACTTGCTGAGCCAGATATGGGCTCGTCGGGTTGTCATCACCACTTTTTCTGAGGAATGTGGCGTCGACCGTTGGATGGCTACCTCTCGGGAGGATCGCCGTTTCGACATGGTGGAGAAGACAGAGAGCGAACTGGATAATCTTCTCCTTAGCTTTGTGAACCCCTGTCCTTCTGATCTTGGTGATCTTTTTTAAATGTAATAACAATAATAATAATAAAAAGATGTTTTAATTTAGTATTTTATTATTTGTTAAGTGTTCTCTTATTTTTTAATTCTTTGTTATTCCTTTGTGAGATGTTTATGCGTTGCATAATCATGAAGCGTGCTTCGCTTTTCAATCTTGGAAACAGAGCTTTGCTCTAACTTGGGGTGCGCAGCGCAATTGCGCTAGCGCTATCGCATTCGTGTTTTGACACGTGGCGCGCAGCGCGCCTTGCACTAGCGCACTCGCGCTCGACACGTGGCGCAGAGCGCAGCGCAACTGCGCTAGCGCACCAGTGTCAGACACGTGGCGAGCAGTGCAACTGCGCCAGCGCGCCTGTGTTAGACACGTGACGCGCAGCGTAGAGCGCAGGATTTGAAGCGTTGTTTCAATTTTGACTCTTAAATTTCTAAACAGAGTTTTGCTCTAATTGGGGGAACAGAAGCGTCGCTTCATTTCCAGTCTTAGAATTTGAACAGAGCTTTACTCTGATTGGGGGAAACAAATGCCCCCCCACCGTTGCGCTTACGTGGCCCCAAACGTGAGTGCGGCGGTGGTAGCATCTCAGTCATTGGATCAACTTTTGGGGAGTTGAAACGGCTCTCAATGCCTATAAATAGGACCTTTGGTCCCTTTGATGATTTTCATCCTCTTTCTTGAGATTTTTCTCTTATTCAAAGTACTGCTCTTCAGTTTTAAGAACTTTTCAAGAGTAAAACTCTTCCAAAACCTAGGTATAGTTTAAAACTTTTAATAAACCAGGGTTTTACCCATTAACAGAGCTTTGCTCTTTATAGATCTTTGATCTAAAGAAAACACATTTAGGGTTTTATTTAGCAGAGCTTTGCTCCATAGGTCAAAAGAGATCTAAAGGGAACTAAAGAGAACCCTATTAGGGTTCTATTGATAGAGCTCTGCTCTCTAAAAGGATTTTTCTTGTGATCTCTTAATTCATTAATGGAGTTTTACTCCTTTCAAATTATATAGAAGAACTCTTGAGAGTTTTTCATGGATCTTGAAGATTTAAGATGGAATTTTATTTTTTTGATGAATTATATCATCTTCTTAGAGTAAAGCTCTCAATATTCTCGGGGGCCTTCTTTAACTTTCCTTCATAACTGATTTTGACAGATGTCACTCCTGTCTGCAGAGCATTGCTCTCGAGGAGTTTAACTCCATGTGCCTATTTTGAATAAGAAATTGCTTATTCAGTCTGTCTGCTGATCTTTACCGATTTCCTTTTACAGGAGTAATGGACGCTCACATGTATGATCTTTGTCACGACCCGCAAGGTATGCAACGCGACCAGCGCTTAAATTACGAAACGTCTCAAGGCGTCCATAAAATAAGTAAGCCGAAGCCCAGAAATCAAAACCCAATTAAGAATTAGAGTGAAGGAAAAACCATTTTTATTTAAGCACTTGTTTCATTAAGTCATATCAAGTCTCTTTTTATAAAAAAAAACTTCCTTTCCCCAAATTTCCGGCAAAATCTTCTTGTAAAATAGTCCCCCCAACGGGTACAATAGAAATATAAGTGAATAACAGGAATATGGCATCCCCAAGCGGGAGCTAGCTTTTCGCCTCAAGGCGGTCACAAATCACACGCAATGTAAGATAGCAATGTGCAATAAAAGCATGAAAGTACAGGCAATATAATATGTCGGCTCAAGTGAGCTCGACCCCAAATATAACATATAATCCACAAGTCTCACAACTTCACCTCTAGGTCAATATATAGTAATCCAAATAAGACTGGTACAGCTGAAATAGCAGTAGCAGATGGAGTACTCTAGATACAATAAACATAAATAAGGTGGTACAAAATGATAACGACCTACCTATGAGCAAAAGTCTCGAGTCCAGGCAAAAAGAGCAAAAGAGGCAAAAGTGTCCGCCGCTACAGTGCTGACGGAACGACCCTGCAGAAAAGCTGTGGCACAACGGGGGTGAGTTGCCAGCTCGTGAGTAATAAATAACATCTACAAAGGCTATCGCATGCATGTACACAAGTATCCTAGCATCTCTAAACAGGTATGGCTATATGTACTAGCAGGTATGTATGTATCATCAGTGTACTAACAAGTATGTATGTCACATGGATGGAATAACAGGTATGTATGCCACATGAATATACTATCATGTATGTATGCTATATGAGTCAACTCAAGATCTCATCATGTAGGTATAAGAATTGTTCCTTCTTTTGTTTTTGAAACTCTTTTTAAATATCAGCATAATATCCATGAAATCAATAAAATTCGTGTCCAGCAACGACACCCCAAAACTGTCTCAAATCTCATATATCCATGTCAAGTATCTCTGGCCTCAGCCGTCCAGCTGATCCATATCAAATATCAATATCCCAATCCAGCGGCCACGGTCGGTATCCTCTGGATATCTGCCGTGCCAAATGAAGTCACCGGTAGGTAATCCATCCCCTGCCAGGCTCAACGCCATCTCCTGCGATCTTCTTGCCCCGGGGTACCATACCGAGCCCACCATGTACCCGAGACGGTTCATCCACCTCCTCGAAACGGGTCTCGAAAACCACAGCAAACTCATGGTGGACGACACTTTACATCACTAGAAAACTGCAACTTTTATATTTTAAAAGATTATAAGTTTGAAATCTTGCAGTTTTCCCACAAAATCCAGAAATATCATAAATCTCATGAAATCATCATGGATGCATATGTCAATGATAACGAATGCCTATGGTATCAATGTACAATATATGATTTATACTAGGCATGAGCAAATGATATAATAATACATATGCACGAGAATAGCAATTTTTATGATTTCATTTTAAATATTTATTGCAATAGCACAGGTCTAAGCAGTTAACATGTCTCAGATTTATAGTTATCTAGCGTCGTGACATGGCAATTACCAGGGGGGGTGTCCACATGAATGGTGCTTGTGCTGCATATAAAAACCTGGTAATGGTGCATGTGTCCTACAAATGGGTTTGCGTATACGGAACAACATATAGATCCTAACCGCAGCAATTATCTTGCAAGTATTCTTATTCTAATGTCACAAGTAATTATCAAGTTTACTATTTTCAAGTTTACTAAATCTATCGGGTGACTCGCGCCATCCAAACGATCGTCCCCCGTAGATGTTAAATCTACTCACCCGTGATCCGTGCTAGGTGTGTCCGACCACCTGCTTTCCTTTCTCCGCTGCGCTTGCAGTCCCCGCCGGCGAACCTAGAATTTACAAAGTCACATATATCAGGAAAATCCTGCAAAAAACACGATATAACGATAAAAGGATACGCGTGCGTGAAACTAAACGCGCATGCACACGACACGACGCGACGCGCGCAAACCCACCAGAACCTATACCGACGCGCTGTGTCGCGCAGCGCGCCACAGAACCATGCGTATCACACGCGTGTCGCACGAGACTTAAAACATCGAAAACACGCTACTAGCTCCAGATTTTGCCTCTGGACCCAACAAAAAAGAGTTGCAGGTACCAACACTCTAGACTACCCAGCAGGACCCTATACCCAAAATCCCCATACCCTACCCCCTACTCTGGCCGCAATTTGCGGCCAGAATGATTAAACCGGCGGCCGAGAGGGGGAGGTGGGTCCCCGTGCTCTGTGTGTATGTCCCTGTTAGTCTCACCATGCTACAGTCTTCATAATTTTTACCTGAGTGGATCGGGTCAAAAGCAGATCTCAGAAAGGCTAAAAGTCGCTAAAACTGCCAATTTACGCCAAGTCGGATAAATCGGGTATATTTAAGAAATCTGGGGCAAATCTCAGGTTAACTGGTCTCAACAGCACCTAATAGGGCTACTCTAACCATCACATCCACTACCTAGCCAAAATTCTCTTAATTCACCCAAAATTACCACTAAAGCATGCAATAAACACCAACTAAGCTAGATAACCATAATTTTAGTAATTTAAGGCTAACTATCTAATTTTAACGACACTACTAGGCTAAAACAGACTAATTAACACCAAAAAGGGTTCATTAAGCTACAAGCACTCTAATATAACTAGATCTAACATCACGACATAATTCTAGCACTAAAACTCCATTAAAATACTAAACTAGTTAAACAAACACATAATCTAAGCAACATGGAGAGAGTCTAGGAATTATACCCCCTAGGAACCTCACAAACACGGAGAAGGAGAAGAAGGAGGGAGTGTGTGCTGTGGCTACAGCCCCTGGCGCTGCAAAGCTTGACTGGAACGAGTTGATCTGCAACTTGCTGTTCTGAAACTGGCTGATGCTTATAGTTTGGTGCTCACTCTGAGTTGCTGTTGTTGGGGTTGTGTTGGTGTTGTGGTGCTGATGTTGGGTAGTTGGTGTGTGTTGTGTTGGGCTGGTGTGGTGTGGTGTTGGGGCTGAAAATGTTGCTGTTTCAGCTGATGCTGCTGCTGCTGGAAAGAGCTGAAGCTATGGCTGTTCTTTTTTTTGTAGCAAGGTTAAATGAAGATAATTGTGTGTGTGTGGGTGTGGTTTTGAAGCTGGGGCTGTTTGCAATGATGTTAGGGGATGAGATGATGATGTATGGCTGATGTTTTGGGCTGATGGTGCTGTTTTGGTGGCTGAAACAGCTACTGTTGCAACAGTTGGTGTGCTGATGTGTGAAGAAATGAGCTGAGATTGGGCTGATGTAAATCATCAGCTGCTGTAGCAGCAATAGGTGCTGGTAGTTGTGGCTGATTTGATGAAATTTAGGCTGAAGTGCTGCTGATTTGGTGGCTAGGCTGATCTTTGTTGTGTGAGTGAGAGAGAGGTGATAAAAGTTTTGAAATGAGGTGATGAGACTTAACCTTAAACCATCATGACGACATCACATCCCTCTCTCTCTCTCTCTCTCAAGCAAGTCAACCTTAAAACTCCCTACACACCCATGGTCAAAGCCAACCATCCTCAATTAAACTAATTAGCTCAAAACAACTCAATTATCTTAACCAAGGGCCTAACCCACCATAGTTAACTTTAACATGATTAACCCACAAGCTCAATTATGTGGCAACCCTAGTCTTAATTCTAGCTAACGTGCACAAGTATGTGTGGTCGAGATAAAATTCTACAAAAATAACCATAAAACCAGATAAATTATTAGAATCCTGTTTTGGTAAACTTTTTACCAAAAATCCCACGTTAACACTTAATTACTTCTAACCCTAAACTCAGGTGTTACAGTTTTCCCCCCTTAAGAAAATTCGTCCCCGAATTTAAAAAAAAATGCAACTACGCGTACCTTCAAAAAGATGAGGGAATTTCTTCTGCATCTCTCCCTCGGCCTCCTAAGTGATCTCCTCGCTGTTCGGGCTGTGCCAAAGAACCTTCACAGACGGCAGGACCTTTGATCGATGTTTCTTCACCTGCCGATCCAAAATCTCAACTGGATGCACGGTGAACGAAAGGTCGGGCTCAAGCTGAACGGTCTAATGCTGAATCGTGTGGGAAGGGTCATGAAGATATCTGCGTAGCATCGACACGTGGAAGACGGGGTGAACGTCTACAAAGCTGGGTGGAAGAGCCAAACGATATGCAACTGCGCCAACACGCTCGAGGATCTCGAAGGGACCTACGAATCTAGGGCTAAGCTTTCCCTTCCGCCCAAATCGCATCACACCCTTCATCGGAGAGACCCTCAGAAAAGCATGATCGCCAACTGCGAACTCTAGTCTGCGACGGCGCCTGTCTGCATACGATTTCTGCCTGCTCTAAGCTGCTCTCATCCGGTCTCGAATCAACTGTACTTTCTCGGTCGTCTCCTGCACGATCTGTGGCCCAAAAATACTGCTCTCGCTCAGCTCGGTCCAACAGACGGGCGATCTACATCTCCTCCCATATAAAGCCTCGAAAGGTGCCATCTGGATAGTATCCTGGAAGCTGTTGTTGTAGGAGAACTCCACTAAAGGTAAATGACGATCCTAGCTACCGCCAAAGTCCAAAACGCACGCTCTGAGCATGTCCTCGAGAGTCTGAATAGTCTGCTCTGACTGTCCTGTGCTGAAGCTCAAACGAGTTCCCAAAGCCTCCTGAAGTCTCTACCATAGTCGGCTGGTAAACTGGGTGCCTCGATCTGATACTATACAAGTCGGTACGCCATGTAGCCGCACGATCTCGTCGATGTAAATCTGGGCATACTGAGCAAAACTGAAAGTGGTCTTCACTGGCAGGAAGTGAGCCGCTTTCGTCAATCGATCCACGATCACCCAAATGGAGTCGTACCCTCGACTGGTCCTGGGTAGACCCACAACGAAGTCCATCGAAATCTGCTCCCATTTCCACTCCAGAATGGGCAAAGGCTGCAACTCTCCTGCTGGCCTCTGGTGCTCGGCCTTGACTTGCTGACAAATCAGGCACCTCGATACGAAGTCGGTGACATCCCTCTTCATCCCGTCCCACCAATAGACATCTCTCAAATCGTGGTACATCTTGGTGGAACCTGGATGAACGCTGTATGTAGATCTATGCGCCTTCTCAAGAATCTCACGTCGCAGTCCGTCTGTATCTGGTACGCACAATCGAGTCCCAAATCATAGTACTCCCTGATCGTCGATCACGAACTCGGAATCTCTGCCCTGCCTAATCTGCTCTATGATCTCTGAAAGACGGTCACACTGGGCTGTGCCTCTCGAATGCGGTCAAGTAACTGCGGACGTGCACGAACATGCGCAAGCTGTCCCCCTGTCGGAGTGAACTCGAACTCAACTCGGCTGTCGCATAAAGTCTGCCAATCTGCTAACGACTGCCTCTGCACTGCGCGCAAACAGGATAGACTACCCCCGGGCCTCCTGCTCAAAGCATCCGCCACTACATTCGCCTTGCCCGGGTGGTACAAGATCTCACAGTCATAGTCTTTTACCAGCTCCATCCAACGACGCTGTCTGAGGTTCAGGTCTCACTGCTGAAATATATATTTTAAGCTCTTGTGGTCAGTGAATATCTGGCACGACTCGCCGTATAGGTAATGTCGCCATATCTTCAGTGCAAAGACCACTGCAGCCATCTCCAAATCATGAGTGGGGTAGTTCTGTTCGTATTTCTTCAATTACCGCGAAGTATACGCGATCACCCTGTCATGCTGCATCAATACGCATCCTAATCCCACCCGTGAAGCGTCACAATAAACCACGAATCCGCCTGATCCTGAAGGCAATGATAATACCGGTGCCGTAGTCAAACAAGTCTGTAGCTGCTGAAAACTATGCTCGCACTCCTCCGTCCAAACGAAAGGAACTCCCTTCCGGGTCAAACCGGTCAAAGGTGCAGCAATACGGGAGAAATCCTGAACGAATCACCTGTAGTAGCCAGCCAGGCCTAGAAAACTACGGATCTCCACGACCGATGTCGGTCTGGGCCACTGCTGAACAGACTCAATCTTCTTCGGGTCCACACATATGCCATCTCTCGTAATCACGTGGCCCAAGAAACCAACGCTGTCCAACCAGAACGCACACTTGGAAAATTTTGCAAAAAGCTGGTGCTCCCTCAAGGTCTGCAAAGTAATCCGCAAATGCTGCTCGTGCTCCTCTCGGCTCCGGGAATACACCAAAATATCATCAATGAATACTATGATGAACAAGTCGAGATACGGCCTGAATGTACGGTTCATCAAATCCATAAATGCTGCGGGGGCGTTGGTGAATCCGAACGACATCACCAGAAACTCATAGTGGCCATAGCGTGTACGGAAAGCTGTCTTCAGTATATCCTCCTGTCGGACTCGCAGCTGATGGTATCCTGATCGCAAGTCGATCCTCGAAAAATAACCCGCACCCTGGAGCTGATCGAACAAATCATCAATACGTGGCAACGGGTATCTGTTCCGCACGGTAACCTTGTTCAGCTGGCGGTAGTCGATACATAAGCGCAAACTTCCGTCCTTCTTCTTGACAAACAGGACCAGAGCACCCCAAGGAGAAACGCTGGGTCGAATAAGTCCCTTATCTAGCAAATCTTGCAGCTGAACCTTCAACTCTCTAAGTTCCACCGGGGCCATCCGATAAGGCGGTATAGAAATAGGCCCCGAGCCGGGAATTAAATCAATACAGAACTCGACATCGCGCTCAGGCGGCAATCCTGGAAGCTCATCAGGGAAAACATCGGGGAACTCGCATACAATCGGAACCTGGTCCAATGGAATATCTGTAGCTCCAGTATCGCAGACATAAGCTAGAAATCCCCGACATCCCTTCCTCAACAGCTGATCAGCGCGAAGAGAAGAAATTAATATGTGAGGGGCGGCACCACGGTCCCCCTGCATAACAAAAACCGACTAAACAGGAAAACAAAATCTAACTGTCTTCTCGCGGCAGTCCACCGACGCATAGCACGTGGCTAACCAATCCATGCCCAAAAGAACGTCGAAGTCCAACATCCCCAGAAGGATCAAGTCGACAGGCAGCTCTCGCTCGCAAATACGGACGGTACAGGATTGGAACACGTGCCTAGCAACAAATGACTCTCCCACAGGAGTGGTCACAACAAGCGGCTGATCAAGCAAACCGGACTCTCTACCCAAACTCGGCACGAAGTGTGTGGAAACGTATGAGTGCGTGGATCCGGGATCAAACAACACGTGTGCATCAACAGAGCATACTGATAGGGTACCTGTAACGACGGCATTGGATGCCTGCGCATCCTGGGGTGTCAACGCAAAAACTCGGGCCTGACCTCCTCCAATAGCAGGCTGACCTTGGCCTCTGCCTCCTCGTCCTCTCTGGATCGGTCCGCCGCGTCCACGGCCTCTGGGTGCACCCAACTGGCATGGAGCATCGCCTGTGGCAGGAAGTAGAGCTTTCTGAGGAGGGGGCGGTGATGGAGGTAGAATCACATGCGGAACTGTCGCCGCTCCCTGTCGTCTCACTGGACAATCTCTAATACGATGGTGCAGACTCCCGCACCTAAAGCATCCTGGCGACGACTGCTGTCCCTGTGTATACGATCCATACAGCTGACCTCGTCCAAACCCTCTGCCGGCCCTATCTCTCGGAAGGAATCTGGCATACTGCCTCTGATCTGGCGTGCCGGTACGAATCCTCTTCGGCCCGGGAACGGCCGAAGTCGCTGAAATACGCGCCTCCATCCGTAACGCTGTATCCATAGCCGCTGAATAGGTATCGAAGTGCTGGGCGCCAATGGCAAGGAATAGCTGGGCATCCAGTCCCTGTATGAACCTCTTCACCCTCTTCGCTTCGGTATCCACCAGATACGGAGTATATCGGGACAACTGTGTAAACTGGACGTCATACTCAAACACCGTCATCCCTGGTGTCTTGATCAAGGCCTCAAAGCTACGAGCTCTGGCGTCACGAACGCTCTCCGGAAGGAAACGGGCTAAAAAGACTGTTGTGAACTCGGTCCAGGTCATGGGCGGTAGACCTGTAGCTCGACCTCTCAAAACTGACTCCCACCATATCTGTGCAATGCCCTCAAGTCGGAAACTCGCAAGTTCTACCCAGCGATCATCGGAACATCTCAGCGAGCGGCAGATCCTGGCCAAGCTGTCAAGGAACGTCTGCGGGTCCTCTGCTGCATCGGTACCCGTAAAGACTGGAGGTCTCAGCCTCATGAACTCCTGTAGCGAAACCGGGATGGCCACGGTGGTAGTAGTAGTAGGAGCAGGTATCATAGTAGTCTGGGATGTAGTAGGTACGTCCTCCGGCCTCGGCGCACGACCTGCCGCAACTAAGGATCCTACCATCTGATGTAGCTCCTGCATACTCCCCATCATCTGTCCCAGCTCCTCCATACCGGACTCAAGTCTATCCATACGGCCTGGGGAAGGTGGATCAGTCTGTCCCTACGGCGTAGGCATACCACCCTGCTCAGTCCTAGTCTCGGACGAGCCAGCTCGAATCTCGTCTCGGGCAGCAGCCCTCTGCATTCTGGTAGCCCTCTGCGGCATAGTGACTGGTACAGGAAACAGGACAATAAGAACGGTGCAATAGAATCGAAGGATACACGGAATTGAAGAAGGAATTTCAAGCAACTATATCCTAAAGCCACTTAGGCGGAGCACCGTATCGCATGTATGCCGCGGACATATGTACGCTACGCTACCCTGCTTAAGTCACTTACTCCATCTACTGAGGGTCATCCTACACTCGGAAAGGTGAAACCTATGGCTCTGATACCAACTTTGTCATGACCCGCAAGGTACGGAACGCGACCGGCGCTTAAGTTACGAAACGTCTCAAGGCGTCCGTAAAATAAGTAAGCCGAAGCCCAAAAATCAAAACCCAATTAAGAATTAAAGTGAAGGAAAAACCATTTTTATTTAAGCACTTGTTTCATTAAGTCATATCAAGTCTCTTTTTATAAAAAAAACTTCCTTTTCCCAAATTTCCGGCAAAATCTTCTTGTAAAATAGTCCCCCCAACGGGTACAATAGAAATATAAGTGAATAACAGGAATATGGCATCCCCAAGCGGGAGCTAGCTCTTCGCCTCAAGGCGGTCACAAATCCCACGTAATGTAAGATAGCAATGTGCAATAAAAGCATGAAAGCACAGGCAATATAATATGTCGGCTCAAGTGAGCTCTACCCCAAATATAACATATAATCCACAAGTCTCACAACCTCACCTCTAGGTCAATATACAGTAATCCAAATAAGACTGGTACAGCTGAAATAGCAGTAGCAGATGGAGTACTCTAGATACAATAAACATAAATAAGGTGGTACAAAATGATAACGACCCACCTATGAGCAAAAGTCTCGAGTCCAGGCAAAAAGAGCAAAAGAGGCAAAAGTGTCCGCCGCTACAGTGCTGACGGAACGACCCTGCAGAAAAGCTGTGGCACAACGGGGGTGAGTTGCCAGCTCGTGAGTAATAAATAACATCTACAAAAGCTATCGCATGCATGTACACAAGTATCCTAGCATCCCTAAACAGGTATGGCTATATGTACTAGCAGGTATGTATGTATCATCAGTGTACTAACAAGTATGTATGTCACATGGATGGAATAACAGGTATGTATGCCACATGAATATACTATCATGTATGTATGCTATATGAGTCAACTCAAGATCTCATCATGTAGGTATAAGAATTGTTCCTTCTTTTGTTTTTGAAACTCTTTTTAAATATCAGCATAATATCCATGAAATCAATAAAATCCGTGTCCAGCAACGACACCCCAAAACTGTCTCAAATCTCATATATCCATGTCAAGTATCTCTGGCCTCAGCCGTCCAGCTGATCCATATCAAATATCAATATCCTAATCCAGCGGCCACGGTCGGTATCCTCTGGATATCCGCCGTGCCAAATGAAGTCACCGGTAGATAATCCATCCCCTGCCAGGCTCAACGCCATCTCCTGTGATCTTCTTGCCCCGGGGTACCATACCGAGCCCACCATGTACCCGAGACGGTTCATCCACCTCCTCGAAACGGGTCTCGAAAACCACAGCAAACTCATGGTGGACGACACTTTACATCACTAGAAAACCGCAACTTTTATATTTTAAAAGATTATAAGTTTGAAATCTTGCGGCTTTCCCCCGAAATCCAGAAATATCATAAATCTCATGAAATCATCATGGATGCATATGTCAATGATAACGAATGCCTATGGTATCAATGTACAATATATGATTTATACTAGGCATGAGCAAATGATATAATAATACATATGCACGAGAATAGCAATTTTTATGATTTCATTTTAAATATTTATTGCAATAGCACAGGTCTAAGCAGTTAACATGTCTCAGATTTATAATTATCTAGCGTCGTGACATGGCAATTACCAGGGGGTGTGTGTCCACATGAATGGTGCTTGTGCTGCATATAAAAACCTGGTAATGGTGCATGTGTCCTACAAATGGGTTTGCGTATACGGAACAACATATAGATCCTAACCGCAGCAATTATCTTGCAAGTATTCTTATTCTAATGTCACAAGTAATTATCAAGTTTACTATTTTCAAGTTTACTAAATCTATCGGGCGACTCGCGCCATCCAAACGATCGTCCCCCGTAGATGTTAAATCTACTCATCCGTGATCCGTGCTAGGTGTGTCCGACCACCTGCTTTCCTTTCTCCGCTGCGCTTGCAGTCCCCGCCGGCGAACCTAGAATTTACAAAGTCACATATATCAGGAAAATCCTGCAAAAAACACGATATATCGATAAAAGGATACGCGTGCGTGAAACTAAACGCGCGTGCACACGACACGACGCGACGCGCGCAAACCCACCAGAACCTATACCGACGCGCTGTGTCGCGCAGCGCGCCACAGAACCACGCGTATCACATGCGTGTCGCACGAGACTTAAAACATCGAAAACACGCTACTAGCTCCAGATTTTGCCTCTGGACCCAACAAAAAAGAGTTGCAGGTACCAACACTCTAGACTACCCAGCAGGACCCTATACCCAAAATCCCCACACCCTACCCCCTACTCTGGCCGCAATTTGCGGCCAGAATGATTAAACCTGCGGCCGAGAGGGGGAGGTGGGTCCCCGTGCTCTGTGTGTGTGTCCCTGTTAGTCTCACCATGCTACAGTCTTCACAATTTTTACCTGAGTGGATCGGGTCAAAAGCAGATCTCAGAAAGGCTAAAAGTCGCTAAAACTGCCAATTTACGCCAAGTCGGATAAATCGGGTATATTTAAGAAATCTGGGGCAAATCTCAGGTTAACTGGTCTCAACAGCACCTAATAGGGCTACTCTAACCATCACATCCACTAGCTAGCCAAATTTCTCTTAATTCACCCAAAATTACCACTAAAGCATGCAATAAACACCAACTAAGCTAGATAACCATAATTTTAGTAATTTAAGGCTACCTATCTAATTTTAACGACACTACTAGGCTAAAACAGACTAATTAACACCAAAAAGGGTTCATTAAGCTACAAGCACTCTAATGTAACTAGATCTAATATCACGACATAATTCTAGCACTAAAACTCCATTAAAATACTAAACTAGTTAAACAAACACATAATCTAAGCAACATGGAGAGAGTCTAGGAATTATACCCCCTAGGAACCTCACAAACACGGAGAAGGAGAAGAAGGAGGGAGTGTGTGCTGTGGCTACAGCCCCTGGCGCTGCAAAGCTTGACTGGAACGAGTTGATCTGCCACTTGCTGTTCTGAAACTGGCTGATGCTTACAGTTTGGTGCTCACTTTGAGTTGCTGTTGTTGGGGTTGTGTTGGTGTTGTGGTGCTGATGTTGGGTAGTTGGTGTGTGTTGTGTTGGGCTGGTGTGGTATGGTGTTGGGGCTGAAAATGTTGCTGTTTCAGCTGATGCTGATGCTGCTGGAAAGAGCTGAAGCTATGGCTGTTCTTTTTTTTTTGTAGCAAGGTTAAATGAAGATAATTGTGTGTGTGTGGGTGTGGTTTTGAAGCTGGGGCTGTTTGCAATGATGTTAGGGGCTGAGATGATGATGTATGGCTGATGTTTTGGGCTGATGGTGCTGTTTTGGTTGCTGAAACAGCTGCTGTTGCAGCAGTTGGTGTGCTGATGTGTGAAGAAATGAGCTGAGATTGGGCTGATGTGAATCATCAGCTGCTGTAGCAGCAATAGGTGCTGGTAGTTGTGGCTGATTTGATGAAATTTGGGCTGAAGTGCTGCTGATTTGGTGGCTAGGCTGATCTTTGTTGTGTGAGTGAGAGAGAGGTGATAAAAGTTTTGAAATGAGGTGATGAGACTTAACCTTAAACCATCATGACGACATCACATCCCTCTCTCTCTCTCTCTCAAGTAAGTCAACCTTAAAACTCCCTAAACACCCATGGTCAAAGCCAACCATCCTCAATTAAACTAATTAGCTCAAAACAACTCAATTATCTTAACCAAGGGCTTAACCCACCATGGTTAACTTAAACATGATTAACCCACAAGCTCAATTATGTGGCAACCCTAGTCTTAATCCTAGCTAATGTGCACAAGTGTGTGTGGTTGAGATAAATTCTACAAAAATAACCATAAAACCAGATAAATTATTAGAATCCCGTTTTGGTAAACTTTTTACCAAAAATCCCACATTAACACTTAATTACTACTAACCCTAAACTCAGGTGTTACAATCTCGAAGAGATTATCTCTTACGGAGACATCCACCGACTCGGCCGTTCTCAGAATCGAGAATTCACAAACGCTGAGTGTGCCGAAATTATGAGTCGCTTTGACGCATATAACGGTCAACTGCTTCCTCGGCGTTCCCCTCTTCTGAAGCTTATTGTGGGAGCGATCTGGGAAGCGCTCCCTCTATTCTGTACCAGCGTGCCACTTAGAGCATTGGATGCCGCTGAAGATAAGGTGCACTCGGTGTATCTGATGAACCTAATCTCGAAGAGACGGCGAGACAATCTTGTCGATCTCCTGCACCAGGCTTTTCAACAGTCTGCCATACTTGCTGCCTATCGGGGGGTGGAGAACATCCGTGGGGATCCCGACGCTTGTGATCGCGAAAGAAAGCACACTAGGATGGTTTGCTAGGCTTGGAAAATTCTGGACAAGGTCACTTTTGAGTTCCTCAATCCATGTCCTGGATTTGAGGTTTTGCCATTGTAATTACTTTAGTAATATCTTTGTTTATTGCTTTCATAATTGTAAGAACCTTTTTGCAATACGAATGGCAAATTTCTCGTTTTAGCGTGTTTTATTTCACGTTCTGAATCTTTTTGCAAATGCATGGACGGGGTGTGCCTCGAACACTTAATTAAGTGCAGATCAGATATTCTCCTTGTTGCCTTCTCCTCTTTACTGTGTTGCTGCCATGTGAATTTAGCAAGTATATAACTGTCAGTCTTGGATTCTTTGTGGAGTGGTGATGGCTTAGAAAACGGGGTTAAGATCTTTCACCTAAGACTTTTTCAACTTTATGAGCCGTGAGGGTCTCATAAAGAATTTTCTCCCTACGGGTCAAGAGGATCCCGTAGGTGTAATTTTTCCTTAAGAATCGTGAGGATTCCTAAGGGCGTTTTCTCTTGAGAGTCGTAAGGATCTCACAAGAGAATTTTCTTCCTTACGAATCGTGAGGACCCGCAAGTGATGGGTGAAGTTGTCCTTAACCGCATTTCACGGAGTCAAGGGTTGCTCTGGATGCTTCCCACGGGTTTACTGCCGTATTTGGCGAGGACCAGGCTCCGCTCTGGACGTTTTCCAGGATACCGTAGTTTAAAGACATCGCGGTCGAGCTTAAGGACATTATAGTCCGTGAGTTTAAGGACCTCACAGTCCAATGTTAGTTTTAATACATCACGGTCGAGGTTAAGGACATCATAGTCCATGAGTTTAAGGACCTCACAGTCCGGTGTTAGTTTTAAGACATCACGGTCGAGGTTAAGGACATCATAGTCCGTGGATTTAAGGACTCCACAGTCCGACGTTAGTTTTAAGACATCACGGTCGAGGTTAAGGACATCATAGTCCATGAGTTTAAGGACCTCACAGTCCGATGTTAGTTTTAAGACATCACGGTCGAGGTTAAGGACATCATAGTCCGTGGATTTAAGGACTCCACAGTCCAATGTTATGTGTGGTTACCGGGACCCGTCAGCTCTTTGAAGACGTTGAGGAATTACAACGACGAATATCAAAGGAGTGACGAGATGTACCCTTGAACCAAGGTAAAATTAGTTTAAAATCATTATGGTTGATTGTTAGTTTTAAGACATCACGGTCGAGGTTAAGGACATCATAGTCCGTGAGTTTAAGGACCTCACAGTCCGATGTTAGTTTTAAGACATCACGGTCGAGGTTAAGGACATCATAGTCCGTGAGTTTAAGGACCTCACAGTCCGGTGTTAGTTTTAAGACATCACGGTCGACGTTAAGGACATCATAGTCCGTGGATTTAAGGACTCCACAGTCCGCTGTTAGTTTTAAGACATCACGGTCGAGGTTAAGGACATCATAGTCCATGAGTTTAAGGACCTCATAGTCCGGTGTTAGTTTTAAGACATCACGGTCGAGGTTAAGGACATCATAGTCCGTGGATTTAAGGACTCCACAGTCCGACGTTAGTTTTAAGACATCACGGTCGAGGTTAAGGACATCACAGTCCGATATTAGTTTTAAGACATCACGGTCGAGGTTAAGGACATCATAGTCCGTGAGTTTAAGGACCTCACGGTCCGATGTTAGTTTTAAGACATCACGGTCGAGGTTAAGGACATCATAGTCCATGAGTTTAAGGACCTCATAGTCCATTATTAGTTTTAAGACATCACGGTCGAGATTAAGGACATCATAGTCCATGGATTTAAGGACTCCACAGTCCGATGTTAGTTTTAAGACATCACGGTCGAGATTGAGGACATCATAGTCCGTAGATTTAAGGACTCTACAGTCCGTGAAATGTGTGGTTGTTGGGACCCGTCACCTCTTTGAAGACGTTGAGGAATTACAACGACAAATATCAAAGGAGTGAAGAGATGTACCCTTGAACCGAGATAAAATTAGTTTAAAATTATTGCGGTTGATTGTTAGTTTTAAGACATCATGGTCGAGGTTAAGGACATCATAGTCCGTGAGTTTAAGGACCTCACAGTCCGATGTTAGTTTTAAGACATCAAGGTCGAGGTTAAGGACATCATAGTCCGTGGATTTAAGGACTCCACAGTCCGATGTTTGCTCTGGATGCTTTCCACGGGTTCACTGCCGTGTTCGGCGAGGACCAGGCTCCGCTCTGGATGCTTCACACAAGTTCACTGCCGTGCTCTGCGAGGACCAGGATCCGCTCTGGACATTTTCTACGGGTCAGAAGTGACGTTATCCGCGTTCCACGTGACCAGGAATTTTGCTCTGGATGCTTCCCACGGGTTCACTGCCGTGTTCGACGAGGACCAGGCTCCGCTCTGGATGCTTCACACGGGTTCACTGCCGTGCTCTGCGAGGACCAGGATTCGCTCTGGACGTTTTCCACGGGGTGAGAAGTGACGTTATCCGCGTCCCACGTGACCAGAAATTTTGCTCTGGATGCTTCCCACGGGTTCACTGCCGTGTTCGGCGAGGACCAAGCTCCGCTCTGGATGCTTCACACGGGTTCACTGCCGTGCTCTGTGAGGACCAGGATCCGCTCTGGACGTTTTCCAGGGGGTCAGAAATGACGTTAGCCGCGTTCCACGTGACCAGGAATTTTGCTCTAGATGCTTCCCACGGGTTCACTGCCGTGTTCGGCGAGGACTAGGCTCCGCTCTGGATGCTTCACACGGGTTCACTGCCGTGCTCTGCGAGGACCAGGATCCGCTCTGGACGTTTTCCACGGGGTCAGAAGTGACGTTATCCGCGTTCCACGTGACCAGGAATTTTTCTCTAGATGCTTCCCACGGGTTCACTGCCGTGTTCGGCGAGGACTAGGCTCCGCTCTGGATGCTTCACACGGGTTCACTGCCGTGCTCTGCGAGGACCAGGATCCGCTCTGGACGTTTTCCCTGGGGTCAGAAGTGACGTTTTCCGCGTTTCACGTGACCAGGAATTTTGCTCTAAATACTTCCCACGGGTTCACTGCCGTGTTCGGCGAGGACTAGGCTCCGCTCTGGATGCTTCACACGGGTTCACTGCCGTGCTCTGCGAGGACCAGGATCCGCTCTGGACGTTTTCCACAGGGTCAGAAGTGACGTTATCCGCGTTCCACGTGACCAGGAATTTTGTTGATTATATCCGCATTTCACGGAGTTGGGATTTGACTCTCGGTCATCCATACACCGCCGAGTCATGGAACTGGGAGTTGCCGCTGTTCCGCTTTGCTTGATGTTGTGTCTGCTATAATAAGACGTATGTTGAGATGATCTCCAGGCTATCTGTGACCCATCGAGATTTGGCTTCTTCTTCTGATGAAACCTGGGGAGGAGGAGTGTGATTCTTTCTTTGTTTGCGCCCCTGGATTGTATACAGGGATTGATGTAATATCACCTGTAGGGCATAAATTTCATTTTATTTTTCAATTCTTTCCGCGATGCTCTATCATTTCAGCTTTTATATCGCGAAGGTCGCGATTGCCCAATCATTTCGGCTATTTTTCACGGTGCCCAATCATTTCGGCTATTTATTTTATTTTTACTCGCTGCTTTTTATTGCGAGTTTCCCAATCATTTCGGCTATTTCGCATGCATACATTTTTACTTGCTGATTTTGTCGCAAGTTGCCCCATCATTTCGGCTATTTCGTATGTATGTGTGGCTTGCTGGCATTTCGCTGCAAGCTTGGAATTAGACACTGATTTCGGCATCAGCACCACTACAACTGGGATATTGCCAGAAGCGAATCATCATTTGCCTCTGTCGATATCGAACAAAGGTGGCTTAGCGAATAAGGTTAGGATCATGTCGACTAAGGCTTTGACTTTATGAGCCGTAAGGGTCTCACAAAGGTATTTCTCCCTGCGAGTCGTGAGGATCTCGTAGGTGTGTTTTCTCCTTAGGAATTGTAAGGAATCCTAAGTGCATGTTCTCCTGTAAGTCGTAAGGATCTTATAAGAGGGTTTTCTCCTTATAAGTCGAGAGGACTCACAAGGGTTGTTCACCATGCGAACATATCCCTAGTCACGGGTGGCACTTGGTTAGGGAAATGTTTATTCGCGCCCGTGGATTGTATACAAGGGTCAGTATTGAGCCGCTTGTAGGGCTGTATTGGAGGTTGTGGGGGCTGTTTAAGAACAGGTTCAGGTCACTGTAGCTTAAGACTTTCAAATCTTATGAGCCGTGAGGGTCTCATAAGAGGATTCTCCTTACGAGTCGTGAGGATCTCGCAAGTGTAATTTCTCCTTAGGAATCGTGGGGATCCCTAAGTGTGTTGCTCCCTTGTGAGTCGTAAGGATCTCACGCAGGTGATTTCTCCTTACAAGGTCGAGAGGACCCTGTAAGTGTCTTTTAACGAGATTGCGCCCTTTCGGGTATTCACAAATACTCGCCGGCAGCCCTGCTGTTTTTACTCACGGAGCCCTTTCGGGTTTTCATCCGTGCCCATTTTGCTTATGGACATACCGTTTTCCTTTTTTTGTTTTTCTCTTTTTTTTTTATTCTAACGAGATTGCGCCCTTTCGGATTTTCACAAGACTCGCCGGTAGTCCTGCTGTTTTTACTCACGGAGCCCTTTCGGGTTTTCATCCGTGCCCATTTTGCTTATAGACATACCGTTTTCTTTCTTTTTATTCTTTTTTTTTCTTTTCTTTTTTTTATTTTTGTATCAGCTTTGGGATGCTGCAATCCACCGTAGTTTATCGACATCTCGGTCAACAGCTAGTTTTAGGAAATAGTGGTCCGTCATTAGTTTAAGGACGTTTCGGTCCGCTGTTAGTTTAAGGACGTTTCGGTCCGCTGTTAGTTTAAGGACGTTTCAGTCCGCTGTTAAGTAAGCCGGTTACTACTTATAGAGTTTGTGCTTAGGAAGATAGCGAGCGGACATAGTCGTCGTCATCTATCATTGACCTAGGCCGTGACTCGTCAAGCGTAGTACTTCTTCAGGAAGTGACCGTTTATTGGCCTGAAGGGCCTTTCACCATGCATGTCCATGAGTAGATAGGCTCCACCCTGGTAGACCTTGTCTATGATGTACGGGCCTTCATAGTTCGGCTCGAATTTTCCCCGCTTGGCGCGATTGGGGATCATAGGCCTTTTGACCACTAGCACGAGTTCGCCTTGGCGGAATGTCCTCGGTCTGGTCAATCTTTCATATGAGCGCGTCATCTTTGCTTTATAAGCTTCCAGATTTTGTTGCGCCAGGAGCCGGGTTTCATCAAGGGCATCGAGCTCCTCAAGCCGAAGGTGAGCATTCTCTTCGTCCGTTAGCTCATAATGGACCGCCACTCGTAGAGAGGGTAACTCTATCTCGAGGGAGAGTACCGCTTCTGTACCAAATACCAACGCGTACGGCGTTGTGTTCGTGGTCGTCTTGAACGTAGTTCGATACGCCCAGAGAGCTTCTTGCAGTCTCTCGTGCCAGTCTTTCTTATTTCGAGACACCGTCTTTTTCACGATCTTTGTTAAGGTTTTGTTGAAAGCCTCAGCTAGACCGTTAACTCGGGGGTTATAAACTGAGGAGTATCTCCAGTCTATGTTGTGCTGTTGTGCGAAGCGGCTGATCTTGTGGCTTCTGTAGGCCGGCCCGTTATCGAAGATGATCCGTCGCGGAGTTCCAAACCGATAAATAACGTGCGTCTTGAAGAAGTGGAGGATATTCTCCGTCTTCACTTCCCTCGGTGGTACTGCCTCTGCCCATTTGGAGAAGTAATCAGATGTCGCCAAGATGAACCGATGTCCTCTGGAGGATGCCGGTCCGATGGGGCCGATTATGTCAGTTCCCCACATTTCGAATGACCAACTAGCCACCGTTGGATGTAGTGGATTTAGATACTGATGGATGAAGTCCCCATGGATCTGGCATGAGTGGCATTGCTTCGCATACTCAAGGCAGTCCTGGATCATCGTGGGCCAATAATAACCCATCCGTTTAATCTTCAGCTTCATCTTCGGGCCTGCTTGGTGAGAACTGCAGAGTCCGTCGTGAACTTCTTGGAAGACTCTTTTCGCCTCTTCAGGTCCCAAGCATCTCAACCACAGAGAATCAAACGACCTCTTGTACAGAGTATCATTGACGAAGGCGAAAGATAGGGCTCGCTTCATGAGCTGATGTTTTGAGGACGCATCTTCAGGCGTTCGACGGGATTTGAAGTAGTCTATAAAGACTTCTCTCCAATCCTCAGCCTTTTCCTGGTCTTTTATTTGCAGGGCCGTCTGCTCGGTCGCTCCTTTTTCTTCGGACAACTCCGGAGATATTTCTGCCGGTGCAAGAACCCGACGGCTTTGCATAACGATTCTCACGTCATCGAGGTTCTCATCGGCCAGTTCTTTAGCAAGCTTGGCTAATGCATCCACTTTGCTATTTTCCGCACGCGGTATGCTTTCCAAGGTGTAGGAAGATATTTGGGTCAGCAGTTGCTGTACCCTCTCGCCGTACTTTACCAGTTCTGGTTTGCACGTTTGATAGTCATCGTTTACTTGACTAACGACCAGTTGGGAGTCTCCGTATATGAGGAGGTTTTCAATTCCCATGTCGATGGCGATCTCGAGGCCTGCTATCAAAGTTTCATACTCGGCTTCATTGTTTGTCCTCGGCTCTGTTAAGGAGAAAGCAAGGCGCATTATCCCTCCTTGTAGAGTCACGAAGATGAGGCCTACCCCTGATTTGATTATGGGCGTACTTTGTTTGCGCTTCTTCATGGAAGACGCTCCATCAAAATAAAGTTCCCATCTGGTATCACCACCGTCGATCGCATCAAACGCATGTTCGTCTGGCAATTCGCAATTCAAAGAGGAATCGGCCAGTATCAGATGCTCAGCGAGGAAGTCGGCGATGGCCTAGCCTTTCACTGCCTTAAGAGGTCGATAAGTTATCAAGAACTCTATCAAGAGCAGGGCCCATTTAGCGAGTCGCCCCGTCAATATGGCCTTCGACATCAAGTATTTGAGAGGGTCCACCTTCGATATGAGACGGACTTCATGCGCCAATGCATAGTGTCGGAGTTTCGTTATCGCGAAGATCAACGCCAGGCAGTGTTTTTCGATGGGAGAATAATTACTTTCTGCCCCTAGGAGAACTCGGCTCAAATAGTAGAGAGCTCTTTCTTTCCCTTGGTCATTCTCTTGTGCCCACAGCGCGCCTAAAGAACCTTCGAGGGCTGTTGTATAAAGAATAAGGGGCTTTCCCTTGACCGGAGCGGCCAGCACTGGCGGGTTCTGCAGATACTGCTTGATTTCGTCCAGCGCGCCTTGGCATTTGTGATCCCAGACGAACGGGGTTCCCTTCTTCATTAGGTGACTGTAAGGGCGGCACTTGCCAGAGAGATTGGTTATAAATCGCCGGATGTACGCGAGCTTCCCTTGGAGAGACCGTAATTGCTTGAGAGTTCTTGGCGGGGGCATTTCCATGATCGACTTGATCTTTGACGGATCTATCTTGATACCTCGGTGTCGGACGATGAATCCTAGGAATTTACCTGAGGACACCCCGAACGCGCATTTGAGAGGGTTCATCTTCAAGTTGTATTGCCGGAGGCGTTGAAACATGATCTTCAGATGCTCTAGATGTTCCTCGTATGATTTGCTTTTCACCACGAGGTCGTCGATATAGCATTCGACGATTTCATGTATGAGGTCATCGAAGATCTTCGTCATGGCCCTCTGATAGGTGGCACCGACGTTCTTTAGACCAAAGGGCATCACCTTGTAGCAGAATTATCCAAAGGGGTCCGAAAAGCGGTGTGCTTCTGGTCTTCGGGATGCATCTTTATCTGATTATATCCTGATGAGCCGTCCATGAAGGAGAAGACTTCGTGAGTGGATATGTTATCTATCATCAGCTCAGTGACCGGTACTGGGAAATCGTCCTTCGGGCAGGTTTTATTGAGATCCCGGAAGTCCACGCATATGAGCACTGTCCCATTTTTCTTCATCACCGGGACGATTTTGGCGATCCAGTCAGGATACTGAACCTCTTGGATGAAGCCAAAGTCGATCAGCTTCTTGACTTCGGCGTTGATACTCATCTCAAGCTCAAGCCGCATTCTCCTTGGCGCTTGTTTGATTGGCTTGACGTCCGGGGATATTGCCAACTTGTGGACAACAATCTCTGGATCTAGTCCTGACATCTCGGAATAGTTCCATGCGAAGCAATCTCTATGCTGCATAAGCACGTCTTTTAGCGCAGCCATCCTTTCTTCAGATAGCAGCTCACTAACGAACGTCGGTTGTGGGTCATTTGTCGTCCCTAAATCAATTTTCTTGAGGTTATCTGCAGTGGTATGTATTCCATCTTCCAGCTCTTTTGGCGCTGGTGGAAATTCTGAGATTACCTCGTCATCATTGTTTTCGAAGCACCGGGGGAGGTCATCCATATTCTCGGGTTCTTTTTTTGATATCGTTATCATATGACAAGTACGAGCTCGCTTCCAAGACCGATGTTGTTCTGGTTCTATTCTCGCGGTTTTGGGTTCATGCTTCTGCGGCGGAGTTATCCTCCAACTGTCGGACAGAGCGAACTTGCCAAGCCGATATTGATCTTCGACCCAGTTCTTGAAGGTGAAGCAATCTTCGAGAGGATGTCCTATTGCTCGATGATAAGAGCAATAGTCTGGGTGAGAGACCTCGTTGGCTTGCTCAGGGTGTTTAGACTCCGGAAGTGTAATCATTTGATGTCTTATAGCAAGATCAAGTATCTTCTTTGTCTTGTCTTGAGGAAAAGAGTATGCTCAACTCATTTTCTTCATAAGGGACAAATCATTTTCTTCATAAGGGACAAATCCGGACCGCTTGATTCTCGATCGCGTGACTTCTTGGTCCCGCTTTGTCGCTGTCGAACGCCTTTTCCGCTCTTTGACTTGTTTCTGCTTCTGCGTCGAGCCTTTTGTACAACAGGTTGACAGGGAGGGGCATTTTCATCTTTCGCAGCCTGTTGAAGAAGGCGTTGTGTCCTGGCCTTCTCGTAGATGGCCATTTCGCGATTATGGTCATCTCGAACTTTTTGACCAGCTTCCCTTATAAGCTTGTCCATTTGTTCTTCGAACGACGGACTGGGCATTTTCACATCGGGGGCTCTTTCTGGTTCAGGGTTAGCATTCTCCCATTAGGCATCTCCTTCTTCATCAAAGTCATGTACGACATAGCAGACGCGGAGTAGCTCCCGTTTCTTGGACCGAACATATCCAAGCCCGATCGCTTCCCTTCTCCCGTTGGGCAACTTGCACTGAGTTCCGAGAACGTTCCAGATCCTGTCATAGAACTTAGCTTTTCGAGCGGTCTGTTTGAAGGGTGTCCCTTGGCGCTTCAACAGCCTTTTCAAGCTTTCTGTATAATATCTAGGCAGACGGATGGGCTGGAGCCTGTCAAGTGTAGAATCCACGCCGTACCAGATTTCTTTCTCCACTTTGGTTTCCCCGGAGCAGTAGAATAGGATTGCCTTTTCGCCTTCTCGCCTGGGAGGGACATAGAACGTCTGCAGCTCTTCCACACTGTAGGTATCAAGCGCGTCTAGTTTTGACGACCTGGCCAGCCACTTTATTCGCCTGGTGAACTCGTATTTGTTGAGCAATATAATCATCCAGGGCGGCCTTGGAGATAGTTTCCTCTTTGGCTGTTGAAAGAGCCGGAGGTGGATTTGATGTTTCTCCTCTGTCGTCTTCGAGGATAATTGGAGGATCTTCAGCTGGAGGGTCCTGCTGGATCATCATACCCACCATGTCTTAGAACAGAAGAGCCATTTTCTTTATATTGGCCGCTTGTTCCGCAGCCTCCTTGTCCTTCTTTTCGAGCATTCTCCGAAGGAATTCGGCATCAGTCTCGTGTTCATGACGCTGTTCCGATGACGCCTCCGGGCTTTCTTTTGTCCCGGTGAGTGCGGCCATGGCAGTCAGCATCTCCTGAAGCTTCTGCTGTTGCTGTTCCTGAGCTCTTGTGATGGATCGGGTGAGTGGTCGGTGGCCCGTAGAAGCGCGGCTATCCTCCTTCCCAGCTGCCATGTAGACGGTATGCACCACCATGCCCCCAGACTTAGGGCGTTTGGGCTCGATGTTTTTATGGTCTGCCATGTTTACAGGGGCTTTCTCTGGCCTCCTCTTCTTATAAGCGGTCGAAGTTAAGGGGGCCATCGCGGTGGGCACCCAGATAGCTTTTTGTGGCTTGGCAGGATGGCTTTCTTCTTGTTGAATCTTCGCTCTTTTTTGTCGGTGAGGGTAATCTTGATTAACCACTAAGTTCCGGACCTACCGCCAGACTTTGTAGATCTTAGAGGACAGCCGCTGAGGGGACTGTTCTGGCTTTGCTTCCGCAACATTCTCCACTGGAGGAGGAGATCTTTTCAGTATGGCGGTAGGAGAATTCCTACGCACCTTATTCAGCAGCTCGAAGCTGTTCCCGGTTGGAACAGCAGCATTAATTTCCGCCGTTGGGGCTGGTGGAGTTAGCCTAGAAGTAGAGTTGCCCCCGGCCTTCCTTACTCGGCGCCAGTGGCGACGTCGAGCGTGTCGAGCTGATGGAGTTGGCTCGGTGACGGGGATGGCCTTGTCTTGCGCCCTGTTTAGGTGAGGGGCTACTGCTGGTATCAGCCTGTTAAAGACTGATGTCCTTTGAGTAGCAGGAGTAGGAGTGGGAGTTGGGACAGTCAGTCTTTTAAAGACCGACCCCTTAGCAGGAGAAGCCGCCTTGACGACTTCAGGAGCAGGGTTGGTTACTCTCTTCGGAATAACCTTCTCTGGGATTGCAAGCTTCATTGTGGGCCCACAGGCATTTTGGCCCAATCTGGAGAAGACCGAGGCGCCGGTGCTGGACGACCTGTTGAGAGGGGCCGCAGTAGCTGTAAGTCGATCGAAGACCGACTTCTTGGGATCTTCTGGTACGGGCATGGGAACGGTGAAGCTTGTTGGCGGGAGCATGGTCCCGAAGAACAGTCCTGTGGTGGCTTGAGTGACCTATTCCACGGGCATCGTGAACAGGGAAGCCGCTTGGGGCCCATAAGTTATGCCCCCAGTTGAGGCAGGACGCGGGTTGCAACTGCAGTTGGAGCACTTTACGCAAGTAGATGCCATTGCTGTTTTGCTTTCTGCGCCAATCAAGAAACCAAATCTTAGTAACTCGAACCCAAGGGCAACCATTAGCAAACCGCGATTCGTTCGCGAACATGACACACGAAGTGTGGAGTGGAAAGAGGAAAAGGTCCCACCGGGCGTGCCAGAATCTGTTCCCCGCCGGATACAGGGACACGACCGCGCAGGTCCGTCTTGCCTGAAATTCGGGGCAGATGCTAATTGGTGCTATCCGTCCACCTCTCCGAAGATGCCAAGTTGATTTATGGCACCATATATCGAAGGTTTAAACGGATGCGGCCGATGTAGCAGACTTCGTCAGATTCCCCCTCGCTTGAGGGGGTTTTTTGATTGTGGGGACGCTCTTCCCTGCAGGCGCAAGCCCCTGCAGTTAATTACGCTACCACATCACGGTAACAACTTTCTCCTTTTCCAGATGGTCACTTCGTGTCGTGGGTGTTTGTTTTGTGTTCGGTTGCCCGTGGATTGTATACGGAGACTAAGTTATGCTGTCGCCCGTAGGACGTGGATTAGTCCAAATCCGTATCTTTCTTAGATTTGGGTTTGGGGGGTTGTGTTTAAGGATACGTTAGCCTTATTTGAGGCTAAGATCAATTTAAACGTTTGTTAAGGACACGTTAGTCTAATTTTAGACTAAGATCAACTTAACGGGATCGTTTAGATCCGACAAGAGAGCAATTGGGCTCTATTGTTTAGTTTAATGACATTGCGGTCGATAATTAGTTTAAGGACATTACGGTCCATTGTTAGTTTTAAGACATCGCGGTCGAGGTTAAGGACATCATTAGTCCGTGAGTTTAAGGACCTCACAGTCCGGTGTTAGTTTTAAGACATCACGGTCGAGGTTAAGGACATCATAGTCCGTGAGTTTAAGGACCTTACAGTCCGATATTAGTTTTAAGACATCACGGTCGAGGTTAAGGACATCATAGTCCGTGGATTTAAGAACTCCACAGTCCGATGCTAGTTTTAAGACATCACGGTCAAGGTTAAGGATATCATAGTCCATGGGTTTAAGGACTCCACAGTCCGACGTTAGTTTTAAGACATCACGGTCGAGGTTAAGGACATCATAGTCCGTGAGTTTAAGGACCCCACAGTCCGTAGCAATGTGTGGTTGTCGGGACCCGTTACCTCTCTGACGACGTTCAGGGATTACAACGACAGATATCAGAGGAGTAAAGAGATGTACCCTCGAACCGGGTGTAAATTGATTGGAAGAGCAGATGAGCTCAGTTCAATTTAAATTGAGGACTTATGGCCAGAATTGGGCTAAGTCCAGTTAAAAAAGTTTAACATTTTATTTTTGTTCTGCCTGCTAGGCCTTTATTTGGGCTCTGCCCTTTTAACAATGCCAAGCATTGGGCTTTGACATTTTTTTGTCTTGCATAGCATTTATCAGAACAAAGTATGTTCTGACAGCGCGCCACGTGGCGCACTAGGCGCTTTGCGCCAGTTAAAGAGCGCGTTGCGCTTCTGTCGGTTAGCGCATACGAGGAGGACATGTGTCGCTTAGCGCTAAGCGCTAGTTTGTTAGCGCACTGCGCTTTTAATTTATGAGCACGCTGTGCTTAGTTTACGGGTGCGCCAGTGAGTGACACGTGGCGCGCTTGGCGCTGAGCGCCAACCTAAGAGCGCAGTGCGCTGTTTTCAGGAGCGCAAAGCAAAGATCATGTCCATGGTTGACACGTGGCATGTTATGGCGCTGAGCGCCAGTTCAAGAAGTGCAAGGGCGCAGCTCATGAGTGCAAAGCACTGTCCAATAGCGCAAAGCGCATTTTGATCAATTTAAGATTAAAGAACAGGTCTATATTCTTCTTAAAAGAGGCTTTGCCTCAAGATTCAAGAACTAAGTACTTATTCTTATAAAAGGCTCTGCCTTTATAGATCAAAAGATGTGTGAAGTAAAAATACTTCTTTTTTATGATTAGATCTTGATCTTTTCTTTTTACTCAAAGACCTTGGTCTTTTTTATAGATCTAAGATCTTTTTAGAAGACATTTCTTCCTTTTTACGAGATGTTTTCACCTCTGTTTTTCAAGAATCAATTCTTTACCTTTCTTTTTCTTTTGAGTTTTTCTCAAAGTTTGCAGAGCGTTTTTTCTATCTGAGACTTGAAGTCTTGGGGCCTTTATATACGGCCAATCGATTTATTAAATCGGTTTAAGAGATCTTTCCCTTGATTGATTGGGGAATATTTCCCACCGTTAGATCTTTGATCCTAAGGCTCCTGTTTGACAGAAAATAATCTTCTTGTTTTAATAAGATTGGAAAATCTTTCCATGCAGAATTTGTTCTGTTTTTTGGTAATTTACCATTGGATCATTGATCCAGCGGTGGTTAAATCACAATCTTGTCGTTTGGAAAGATTTTGAGAAATCTTTCCTTAACAGAATTTAATTCTGGTTAATAAATGATTTATCATCATTATTAGATCCTTTGATCTAACGGTGGGAATTTTAATTCCAGCGCTGGCGCACCTACGTTGGACACGTGGCGTGCAGCGCAGAGCGTAGCGCAACTGCGCTAGCACACCCGTGCTTGGCACGTGGTGCGCAGAGCGCTGGATCTGAAGCGTTGCTTCAACAGAGCGTTGGATTTGAAGCGTTGCTTCAACAGAGGTGTCTTTTCACCTTCCTTTTAAGTCAAACTTATATTCCCGAGAATGTTTTATTTCCCAATTTTGGAAATAGTTCCATTGTGCACAAAATTTTATGTGCTTCGTCTTTATAACTCGAAGCAAAGCTTCTTTCTTTTCTCATCCCCAAAGAACTTTCTCAGCTATGGCTTGTAATCGCCCTAATGCTCGTAGACAACCCTAGGAAGTGCCCATTCAGGACCTTGTTCCTCGCTTTGCTGCGCGCTTGGTGGATCCTTCTTTCACGGACGAGCAGTGCGACGCTGCGCTGCACGATCTTTTGACTCGTGTGGGGTCCCCTCTTCCCCCACACTCTATTTGGTTTCAGATGATCCTTGCATCTGTGCTCGCCGATCTTCCCCCTCCTCCAGCAGAGATGTACTCGGCAATGCTGGATACTGCCGAAGACAAGATCGAGTGTTTCTTGGATGCGCACTTAATCACTCAAGCCCTGAGGGATTGCTCCATCCACTTGCTGAGTCAGATACGGGCTCATCGGGTTGTCATCACCACTTTTTCTGAGGAGTGCGGCATCGACCGTTGGATGGCTAGCCCTCGGGAGGATCGCCGTTTCGACATGGTGGAGAAGACGGAGAGGGAACTGAATAATCTTCTCCTTGGCTTTGTGAACCCCTATCCTTCTGATCCCATATTTGGTGATCTTTTTTAAATGTAATAACAATAATAATAATAATAAGGTGTTTTAATTTAGTATTTTATTATCTGCTAAGTGTTCTCTTGTTTTTTAATTCTTTGTTATTCCTTTGTGAGATGTTTATGCGCTGCATAATCATGAAGCGTTGCTTCGCTTTTCAATCTTGGAAACAGAGCTTTACTCTAACTTGGGGTGCGCAGCGCAATTGCGCCAGCGCTATCGCATTCGTGTTTTGACATGTGGCGCGCCGCACGCCTTGCGCTAGTGTACTCACGCTCGACACGTGGCGCGCAGCGCAACTGCGCTAGCGCACCAGTGTCAGACACGTGGCGAGCATCACAACTGTGCCAGCGCGTCTGTGTTAGACATGTGGCGCGCAGCGCAGAGCGCAGGATTTGAAGCGTTGCTTCAATTTTGACTCTTAAATTTCTAAACAGAGCTTTGCTCTGATTGGGGGAACAGAAGCGTCGCTTCATTTCCAGTCTTGGAATTTGAACAGAGCTTTGCTCTGATTGGGGAAAACAACAGTACTGTGCAAGTACAAATGTTTGCCACAAACAAAAGGAAAACGCACACGCAAAGAAACTGCAAAATGGATTTTCTATTCACAAAAATAAGAAGTATTTACAAAGGTATTATGGGCTCCCCAGCCTTACAAAATTTTAGCGCAAAGAAAATGAAGAGGCGGGGAGTTTCAGGCCTCAGGGATTGGGCGAACCCCGATGAGCCGAGCATCCACTTCGACCATCGGGACGGCGCCTTCAGGGTCAGCACTAGTCGTGGGAGCCTCGGCATCGGGGGCCAGGGCTACGGACTTGTCCCCCACGCTCCCACCGGGGGCCTCTTCCCCGCGACGTTTCCAGGGACGTTCCCCCGCGCGCCTTTCGCACGAGGGTACTCCGCCCGAAGCTTGCCATCGGGAAACTCCGGCATCTGGGCCTTAACAGTGTCTAAGGCGTCGTGCCAAATGACCCCAGTGGTTTGAGAAAGGTCGACGTAGAACAGGTCCGACCCCTTGTAGTTCTCCACCGCCTCCGACGCCAGAAGCTCAGCTTTCGACGCCCGAAGCTCAGCTTTCGACGCCCGAAGCTCGGCACGCTTTGCCCCCTCCTTCGTCGCCTCGTTCTCCTTCCGGAGGGTGCTCGCCGTCTTCTTCATGGTGGCGAAGAGCACCTTGGAATCCTCCAACTGAGACTCGGTGGCTCGGGCGGCCTCTCGGCACCTGGCGGTCTCCCGATTCGCGGCCGCCACCCGGTCTTCGAGGGCGGCAATCCTCTCCCTCGCTGCCTCCAGCTCCTGCCTTGAGCTCTCCTCGCGGCCTGCGGCCTGTATCGCCAGGGCTATCTCCTCATCCTCCATGTTGACGACGAGGGCGACATGCTGGAGGACCTGAAAAAAAGGAAAAGGGCTAAAAAGGAAAGGGAGGCACCCGATCACGCAAACGAAAATGCTGCATAAAGAACTAGGTGGAGTGCAAACACTAACCTGCACGGCCTTTTGAGCTATGGCCGCCATTTGAGCCCGGAGGGTCCCTCGAGTGATTCTGCCCCCGGCCGATCTCTCCATCTCAGAGAGCAGGCTGTCAGCGACGGAAACCCTCGAGGGCATATCGAAGCGAAGCTCCTCATCTTCCACGAGGATGGGGGAAGCCGGGGAGCGGGGCCCTATCCTGTGAACCTCTTGAGAAGCGACGCGGGGGAACCAGTCTCGGCTCCCACCTCGGGAGCCCGGGGCTCCTACTCCCGAGCACGCTTACGGACTGGCGCTTGGCTGGACTCGGGGGCCTGAGGAGCGCTTAGGCGCCTGGATGGAGATGCCGCCGGTGGGGAAGAAACCGGCAGGACCGGAGCCGACGTCGGGCAAGAAGGGCCGGCATCTTCGGCCTTCTTCCCCTTCTTCACATCAACCACTACCGCCCGGAACTTGTTTAGGTCCATGGGTGCTGCGAAAGACAAAATACAGAGGAGTCAACAACGTCAGGAAAGTAAAAGAGCGCTCAAGTCTAAAACAAGCCAACCGAAAATTCCTAACTTACCCGCGTACTGGGCGGGGTTGTGCCCGGCCCAATTGAGGGCCCGCTCAGACAGCAGCACATCAGCCCAAGGAAGGGGCTCCCACTCTGACACCGCCACCGCGTCGGGATCTTTCGACTGACTCACCCGCGGACAGCTGGCCCTTTACCACTGGGTGGGCACAGGCCAATCCTCACCCTCGGGCGGGGCGATAAAGAAAAACTTCTTCTTCCATTCGTGAATGGAAGAAGGTACTACGACGACCCCCGACCCAGGGGCGTCCCCCCGTTGCCTTCTAAAGGAGAGGTATACCCAGCTCGGCTCGCCCCTACGAGCGCCTGGATGGTTTTTGTAACAAGGAGAAGAGAAGAGAAGGTTCAGGCTAAAAAGGATCTGACACAATTTCAACCGGACCAGGAACCCGAGGAGGATCCTCCAAAAGTTCGGCACTAGCTGGCTCGGAGCTAACCCAAAACAACTCAACGCCTCACTCACCTCAAGGGAGAGGGGCAGACGCACCCCGGCCCAAAAGGCCTCCAGGTACAAGGCAATCTCCTTGCCTTGTACCTGGTTTGCCATCTTTCCCTCCTTGACCAAATGAAGCGAATAGCCGGGAGGAATGAGGAAACGAGTCTTAATGTTAACAAGCTCCTCCGCACGCCTCAGTGAGGATCGCACGCCAAGAACACCAGCGGCCTGTGCTCTGGGGACCACCCTATCTTCCCGGGGGAACTCCAACTCAGAGGGGGAAGAGGAAGAAGTAGAAGAGGAAGAAGTAGAAGAGGAGGCCTCGGAAGACTCCCTAGACTCTACCCGCACTATATCTACAGACTTCTCGGAAGAAGACATCTAACCTGGTCAAAGGGTGGTGTCCTCTGGAGATCAAAAGCAAGGAATCCGACCTGAGAAGAAGAGCGCCGAGCTAACACGACCCGGGACGAGGAAACTATGAAGAGGTATGACCCCTGATGGGGATCCCACCTCTATTTATAGCTGCCGGCGTGCGCATCCTACGGCTCCGATCGCCTCCCGCCAAAATAACGTTTCGCAACCAACGGCCGACAACGTCCCACCTGTCGCACTCACATTGGAGGCATCCCTTCGAGCAAGGGAACTCCTGTGACATGTCTTGTCAGCCAACCAACGCCAGACACGTGGGCCGTCGTTTCGACGAACGTACACACGATCCGGCGCTTCCCTTTAATGCGAGATCTCTCCCCTGATACGCTGACGTTATCAAGAAAATACTACTCTTTGACCGGGAATGCGCGACGACAATATTTTCGAGCGAGAGCTCACCCCGGGTGATCGGTCAGACCACTCTCGACCCGACCCAGGAACGGGTCGGGTCGAGAGTGGGGGGCTAATGATGAGGCTTGATATCGGTGACTCTCCAGATGCTGACACGTAGCAGATGACGTGTCCCAGGACCTGCAAGAAGGGGTCAGGAACCACAGTTGGGATCACACCTCGGGCCCCTGGTGCCGAGGAGTTTCCCGACCTTTGGTGACCTTCCAGACCACCCCCGGCTCGCCTCCGAGCTATCATAGAACCAAGACGCCTCGGCCTCTCGCTCGTGCCCGAGCCTCCCGCCGAGGTGATCTTCCTCGGTCTCACCCTGACCGACCCATAGGCGTCTCCGCCACGGCTTCGTGAATCTCGCCATGCGTGAGATATCTGCCGCCCATGATCCCACGTTCCACGCAATCACGATCCCCCATTAACAAGCCTGTCTCGCCATTAATGCGAGATCCCACCTATCACGCGGGCGTGACTGTTGGGGTCGAAAATTGCATCCCGATTGACCAAGTCAAAGTCAAGGTCACCCCTAAGCCAAGTGGGCCCAAACCCGGATCAAGTGGGCCCATGCCCAGGTCGAGTCCGAACATGAAGCGGCCGGCCCTCCTCCATGCCCAAAATGAAATCATGTAATAAATAATTTTTATGTAATTTTTTATGCATGAATGGGCATAGAGCCAAATTTTTGTAAAGCCCATGGTTTATGTGTAAAAAGAAATAGCACATGAGCCATGAGATGGGCAAAATGCCATTTTTGTAAAGCCCAAGGGGCTATATGTAAAGTGTATAGCCTATAAAGGCCAAGATAATGAAAATATCTCAACAACTTTTTCTCTCTCCCAAAAAGCATCAAGATCTGTGATCTTCTCCTTCCTCAAGGTTCTAAAATCTTCTTCTTTCTTTTGAATTAAATCAAGAGTTTTACTATTCCTTTTATAAAACTAAATAGTTTTCACCACAAAACCCACAAAAGGGAACTCAGATCTTCCATTAGATCTCAAAAAGGAGAGATCTTTAAATCTCACCCTTTTCTCCAAGATCCGGCCAAACGACAGGAAGAAGAAGGAGACCCATTTCCAGAAACCCCACTTTGGGGAAGATCCAGGGCTCAAGGGGAGAAGCCCCTTCATCAGCTTCAAAATATCCTAGGAGTTTAACTCCTCATACATACACACACACACACAGAAAAAATAATAAGTGTTCCTTTCTGGGAGTACAACTCCCGTTGTAGGGACCAAGTCCATTTTGCCTCCCGAGCGCCAGCATCCTTGAGCTCGAAGCGCTAGCGCCCGAGCGCCCACGTGCCTGGCACGTGGGGCACTTGCGCCCAAAGCGCTAGCTCTCTTGCGCTCAAAGCGCTAGCGCCCGAGCGCCCACGTGCCTGGCACGTGAGGCGCTAGCGCCCTGGCGCTCAAAGCGCTAGCGCCCAAGCCCGAGCGTCCACGTACCTGGCACACCCTTGCGCTCGAAGCGCTAGCACCCAAAACGCTAGTGCCCGAGTGCCCACATGCCTGACACGTGAGGCGCTAGCGCCTAAAACGCTAGCGCCCTGGCGCTCAAAGCGCTAGCGCCCAAAGGTGCTAGCGCCCGAGCGCTTTCTCCCATGCATCCTTTGGATGCTCTTTTCCCTTATACACACAGACACACACATACAAACACACACACATACTCCATGACTGTCTCTGTTAGAAAAAAATTTCTAACGAAGCGCTGTCCCGCACCCCGCAAGGGGGTTGCTAGCCCCCTTAACCCCCAGCCCGCTATCTGGGTAGCGGGACCCCCGTAAAAACTCTGCGGGGCCTCGATATCTCCAAAACCCCTCCAAAACACAACACTGCACATTGAGTTCGCATGACCGGTTTAACCCGTTAATCGGAGGTTCCCTCACCCCAAAGGCGAGAGGTAATTAACGGCAGCTTAGTTCGCGGCTACCGGAGATTCGGATCCCCACAATCAATAAACCCCCGCCTACCCTAGGCAGGGAGAATCTGTAGTACGCCTGACCAGCGCGCGCGTATTCCCATCTCAATGGGGTGACGAAAAACACCCTACAGATTTCTGGCACGCCCGGTGGGACCTATCTCTCCTCCCATATTTCGGGTTAAACGTTCATGAGAACTCAATCAATATACGTATCTATATTTATACTAAAATAATGCTCTTTCATGCAGGTTTTCAAGCAAACACTTTTCAACAATGTCTCCAAAGATAATCTCGACTCTCAGCACAGCTCCCATCTCCTACACGATGAAGATGGACACCAGGACGGTCCTCCCGGCCAGTTTCGGGTGACAGTGGGAGGAGCCGCCGCTATCATTTGGCTCTATTCTGTTCGTACCAGCTAACGCCGTTCCTGCTCTTCAAGCCCCAGTGATGGATAAACCAGCCTCAAAGGGGAAAAGGCCGAATGTCATGGTCGCGAAGGTACCTCAGCCCAAGCGCAAGTCTGCTTCCGAACGACTCTCTATGGCCCCAGCTGGGGGAAAGGCCATCAACACCAACAAAGCAATAAGGCATCTCGGGCAAGCTCCAGCGGCGCCCCTGACAACTGCTCGGTTGGGTATTTTCTCTAAGCTCCTTATCACTCGGCCTATGGCGGCTTCCTGAAGAGCAGAAGCCTGCCAGGCGCTCAAGGCAGAGAAGCTGAAGCTGAAGCGGCTCAGATACAGAGCCAACAAAAGGGCTAGGGCTCCGGCCATATTAAAATTTATGAATTTCCAAAGCCCGGACCGCTCCGCGAAACCAGTTGCCAGTGATGAAAGGACGGCTGAATGTGTTATCCACACAGTCTACATGGTAGGCGCGCGTCCCAGTGACAACCTTCTCAGCAAGGATGGGGACACCACATCTCAAATCCAATCTGGTTTGAATGTGGCTGTCACTTCCCAAGACCAACATCCTCCTGAAGGTAATGAAAATGCTCCAAGTGAAGCTGATAAGCAGAGAGATCCCTCAGTTTATGAGGAGTCGGGCTCGGAAAGCGAAGATGAGCCAACTTTCCATCCTAAGACTGTAGAGCAGCAACTTCTCCAGGAGCACCGAAAGCAGCTCAGAAACAAAGACAAGGAGATGGCCAAGCTCTACTAAAAAATTGACGACTTGACAAACGTTGTCTTACAGCTCACGGCCCAACTTGCCTCTCAGCCGCCCAATCAAGCGCATGGTTCTACTCATGGACCGAGAAACGGTGTCCCGAGATAGCCGACACCTATTCCCTCAAATCCAAAGGTGGGCGGACCGCAGGAAGGCCAGTCGCATCCTATCTCGGGAAATGTCTTGGAGGCCGATGACAGCAACCCGCTAACTCAAGATCAAATCATGGATTTGGTTGCCAGCAAAGTCAAAACATTGGTAGCCGAAGCCGGAGAGCAAAAAGATGCCAGCAGTAGCGGGAGACCATATCCTGCTCGGTACGATCTTGTGGAGTTTCCCACTGGCTATGTCGTCCCCAAATTTGAAAGGTTCGATGGGACGGGAAATGCGAACCGGCACATTGCCCAATTTAAAGTATCATGCGCAAATACTGGGGGCAATGATGCGCTCCTTCTCCGTCAGTTTGTTAATAGCTTGACGGATGTTGCTTTCGATTGGTATGCAAGTATACCAGATGACTCGATCACGACGTTCGCTCAAATAGAATCTATGTTCAAGCAAAGGTTCATGAGTGTCAGCGATAAAATCACCATTGCCGACCTCGTAAGGACAGAGCCAAAGAACAACGAAAGCAACATGAATTTTATAGTCCGATGGCGCAATCTCTCTGTCAAATGTGAACCGCAGTTGGAGCAAGACCAATCCGTCAGTCTTCTTATAGAAAATCTGAAGGACTGGATGAAACCTTTCCTGTGCACCGCAGGCCTTAAAACATTCCAAGAGCTGACCAAAAACGTCCAAACGTTGGAACGCTCAAAGCCCGAGTCCACTCAGGATCTTCAGTTCACAAACAGACCGAACCCTTGGAGGGACGACAACCGAAAAGGCGGAAGTTCTAACAGCACCGATTCTCTAAATAAGCAGAGAGCGGCTGGAGCAAAAACTAACAAATCTCGAGAGCCAACTTTGGAGGAAAGAAGAAATAAGGTCTACTCATTCCGAAGGGACAAGGTCCACAAAATTTTTAAAGATGCTCTGAAGAATGGCCTACGGCTAACAGAACCAAAAAGGCTAAGTGAAGCGAACATGACTGATCATCCCAAGTTTTGCCCATACCACCGAGTGCTGGGACACACTATTGAAGACTGTTGCATCTTCAAGGATTGGGTCGAGAAACAATACAAGGCGGGAGAAATATCATTGTCTCTTGGCGTGTTAACAAACAATCAAGCTGCGACCGCCAATTTCATTCAAACGGAGACTGAAGTCCTTCAGGGACCCGATTCTCTTAGACAACTGCCTTTCTCTAAAAAGAGCGGACCAAGGCAACAAGCTAAGAGCCAAGCGAGCAACATTGCCAATGAAGAAGCAATAGACGGGTACACAACCCATACGGTCTATATGATGGAGCTCAGAGGAACAAGTCCTCCTCCGCCTTATAACCATGACAATGACGCGGTTGTTGCCATCCAACATCGGCCCGATCCAAATGATGAAGAGCTCGCTCAGGCTATTGAGCCAAAGGAACCCGTGGTTCATGCTGAATCAAGTTCAGGTGGTAGGGATGATCCCGTTGTCATATCCGGAACTATAGAACAAGTATTATTCCAATGGCTTCAAAGGCAACTTCAGGACAGGGATGAGAAGATGGCCAAGGTCCATTCTAAAGTCGACGAGCTGGCAAATGTCGTGGCGGATCTCACGACCCAAGTCGCCCGATTGAAATTATAGCAAAATCAAATTTTGGTTCGTGAGCTGGGGATTGATATCCGGAAGCAGCCGACCGATGCTCCCTCCAGCCCGAGAGCGGAACACCTTTGTGAAAAACGGACGCGATCAGCCTCCAGTCCCTCCGATACGTACACTGAATGTGGTAAGCGGACAGTAGGCGAACCAAAGACTGATCGTCCTCAGGGTCCAGCATCAGTAAGGGCACCTACTCTAATGGAGAGAAAGAAGAAAGTATACTCCTTCAGGAGGGATAAAGTCCGCGAAATATTCGTGGACGCCTTGAACAACGGTCTTCAACTGCCTATTCCAAAGAGGCCACATGAGATGAACATGACCGGCAATCCTATATACTGCCCATATCATAGAATGGTGAGTCATACCATTGAAGATTGCTATGTTTTTAAAGGTTGCGTGAAGAACCAATACAAACTTGGAAAAGCCTCACAGTCGTCAGATGAACCGACAAGCCACAGAGCTACGATCATCAACACAGCCCCGCCAAAATCAAAATTCGAGGAGCTGGGATAAGAAAACCCCAGATCACCAAGTCTTTAAATTGGGAATAAATGACCACCACGTCGTTAAACTGGGAACAAACGACCACCACGTCGTTAAACTGGGAACAATCGATCTCTAAGTCGTTAAACCGGGAATGTAAAAATGTGTAAATAAAACAAAAGAAATAATAATAAAAATAAAACCGAAATGATGGGGCAACTCACAATAAAAATCAGCGAGTAAAAATAAAAATAAAGCCAAAATGATAGGGCAACTCGCAATAAGAATCAGCGAGTAAAAATAAAAATAAAGCTGAAATGATGGGGCAACCGTGAATAAAAAGCCGAAATGATAGGGCAATCGCGACCTTCGCGATAAGAAAAGCTGAAATGATAGAGCAATCGCGGCAAAAAAAAACAATGGCGGATGATGAGTCGCTCCTGGTACCATATTCCAGTGCAGCGATGCAGACGCCAACCAAAATCCAATTTCCCAAAATTCTCCCAGCCCTACGGCCAGTCCCCAAATTGACTACCGTATACAATCCACGGGCTCAAATAATTCTCATCATACCCATGCTCCACTGTAATCACCAGTCGTGCGGCTGGTCTCCGCCCTTGGAATTATGCTCCATTGGGAAGACCCACTCATGTGTCCTCACGATGCATGAGGAGAACAAACCTTCGTGGGATCCTTACGACTCACAAAAGAAAAACACATTTAGGGGTCCTCACGACTCCTAAGGAGAAAATGCACCTGCGGGATCGTTACGACTCGTATGGAGAAAATGCTTTTATGGGACCCTTACGGCCCATAAAATTGAAAAGCCTTAGGTGACAGGATCTAAACCTGTCTCCTAAACCATTGCTTCCCAATGGCGGAAGATGAGTCGCTTCTGGTATCATATTCCAGTGCAGCGATGCAGACGCCAACCAAATTCCAAATTCAAATCCCAATGGCGAATGATGAGTCGCTCCTGGTACCATATTCTAGTGCAGCGATGCAGACGCCAAACAAATTCCAAATCCTATACCCCAACGGTGAATGATGAGTCGCTCCTCGTACCATATTCCAGTGCAGCGATACAGACGCCGACAAAGTCCCGAAATTTTTCCGGCCCTACGGTCTGGATCATACATCCTGCAAAACCGTATACAATCCACGGGCGTAAAATGATCCCAATCTCTTCCAACTCCTATCGGCGAGACCACATTCAAAGTCCCACCGGCGGTGAAGATTCAAAAAAAAAAGAAAAAAAGAAGATATGTCCACAAGCAAAGTGGGTACGGATGAAAACCCGAAAGAGCTCCGTGAGTAAAAACAGCAGGACTGTAGGCGAGTTTGTGAAAACCTGAAAGGGCGCAAACTCGTGAAAAAGAGATGAAATGCACTCGCAAAGTCCTCTCGACTTTGTGAGGAGAAAATTCCCACGTGAGATCCTTACGACTCACAAAGGAGCAACACATTTAGGAGTCCCCACGACTCCTAAGGAGAAAAAACACCTACGGGATCCTTTCGACTCGCAGGGAGAAAATGCTTTTATGGGACCCTTACGACCCATAAAATTGAAAAGCCTTAGGTGATAGGGATCTAAACCTGTCTCCTAAACCACCAATTCCCAAATCCTTCCGGGGCAAATGATGAGTTGCTCCTGGTATTATTCCAGTGCAGCAATGCAGATGCCGACAGAAAACAAATTCCCAAATCCTCTCATGACAGATGATGATTTGCTCCCGGTACCATATTCCAGTGTAGCGATGCTGATGTCAACCCAAAACAAATCAAACCAACCAATTCCAACATCTACCTCTGCGTCAAACAACAGACACTCCATGCTGGGGAAACGTCACTTACAGACACTCCGCGCCGGGGACGCGTTGACCAGCCAACACTCCGTCTCGAGGAAACATCCAACACAGACACTCCGTACCGGGAAAACGTCCGGGGAAACGTCACAAACAGACACTCCGTCTCGGGGAAACGTCCAACACAGACACTCCGTACCGAGGAAACGTCCAATAGCGACACTCCATGCCGGGGAAACGTCCAACACAGACACTCCTTCTCGGGGAAACGTCCAACACAGGCACTCCGTACCGGGGAAACGTCCAACAGCGACACTCCATACCGGGGAAACGTCACAAACAGACACTCCGTCTTGGGGAAACGTCCAACACAGACACTCCATGCCGGGGAAACGTCACAAACAAACACTCTGTGCCGGGGAAACGTCACATACAGACACTCCGTCTCGGGGAAACATCCAACACAGACACTCCGTGCTGGGGAAACGTCGACCAGCGACACTCTGCATCGGGGAAATGTCCAACACAGACACTCCGCATCGGGGAAACGTCCAACAACAACACTCCGTAACGGGGAAACGTCAAGCAGACACTCCGTCTTGGGGATACGTCAACCAGCCGACACTCCGCCTCGAGGAAACATCAAGCAGACACTCCGTGCCGGGGGCGCGTCGACAACAGAAACTCCGTCTCGGGGAAACGTCGACCAGCGATGCTCCGTACTGGGGAAACGTCCAACAGTGACACTCCGTAACGGGGAAACGTCAAGCAGACACTCCGTCTTGGGGACACGTCAACTAGCTGATACTCCGCCTTAGGGAAACATACAACAGACACTCCGTGCCGGGGGCACGTTGATTACAGAAACTCCGCCTCGGGGAAACGTCGACCAGCGACACTCCGTGCCGGGGGCACATCTACTAAATCACTCCGGGCCAGGGAAACGTCTGCCACGGACACTCCGTCTCGGAGACGCGTTAAGCGTCGATCGTCCATGTCGTAAAAAGGGCAGTGCATCCAAAAAAGTGGGAACCAAAGCAAGTCGCCTCCACACGAAAGAAGATCCATCAATTTCATGCACACGGCCCACATATGTGGTGTGCATTTATTGATGGAGAGCACTTTGTTGGGGTCGAAAATTGCACCCCGATTGACCAAGTCAAAGTCAAGGTCACCCCCAAGCCAAGTGGGCCTAAGCCCGGATCAAGTGGGCCCATGCCCAGGTCGAGTCCGAACATGAAGCGGCCGGCCCTCCTCCATGCCCAAAATGAAATCATGTAATAAATAATTTTTATGTAATTTTTTATGCATGAATGGACATAAAGCCAAATTTTTGTAAAGCCCATGGCTTATGTGCAAAAAGAAATGGCACATGAGCCATGAGATAGGAAAAATGCCAATTTTATAAAACCCAAGAGGCTATATGTAAAGTGTATAGCCTATAAACGCCAAGATAATGAAAATTTCTCAACAACTTTTTCTCTCTCCCAAAAAGCATCAAGATCTGTGATCTTCTCCTTCCTCAAGGTTCTAAAACTTTCTTCTTTCTTTTGAATTAAATCAAGAGTTTTACTCTTCCTTTTATAAAACTAAATAGCTTTTCACCACAAAACCCACAAAGGGAGATTCAGATCTTCCATTAGATCTCCAAAAGGGGAGATCTTTAAATCTCACCCCCTTTCTTCAAGATCCGACCAAACGACAGGAAGAAGAAGGAGATCATCTCTAGAAACCCCACTTTGGGGAAGATCCAGGGCTCAAGGGGAGAAGCCCCTTCATCAGCTTCAAAATATCCTAGGAGTTTAACTTCACACACACACACACACACACACACACAAATAATAAGTGTTCCTTTCTGAGAATACAACTCCCGTTGCAGGGACCAAGTCCCTTTTGCCTCCCGAGCGCCCCGAGCGCCAGCGCCCTTGCGCTCGAAGCGCTAGCGCCCGAGCGCCCACGTGTCTGGCACGTGGGGTGCTAGTGCCCTTGCGCTTAAAGCGCTAGCACCTAAAGCGCTAGCGCCCGAGCGCCCACGTGCCTGGCACGTGAGGCGCTAGAGCCTAAAGCACTAGCGCCCGAGCGCCCACGTGCCTGGCACGTGAGGCGATAGCGCCCAAAGCTCAAAGCGCTAGCGCCCGAGCGCCCACGTGCCTGGCACGTGAGGCGATAGCGCCCAAAGCTCAAAGCGCTAGCGCCCAAAAGTGCTAGCGCCCGAGCGCTTTCTCCCATGCATCCTTTGGATGCTCCTTTCCCTTATACACACACACACACACAAACACGCATACATACTCCATGACACTGTCCCTGTTAGAAAAATTTTTCTAACGGGGCGCTGCCCCGCACCCCGCAAGGGGGGTTGCTGGCCCCCTTGCCCCCCAGCCCACTATCCGGGTAGCGGGACCCCCGTAAAAACTCTACGGGGTCCCCGATATATCCAAAACCCCTCCAAAACACAACACTGCACCCCAAAGGCGAGAGATAATTAACGGCAACTTAGTCCGCGGCTGCCGGAGATTCGGATCCCCACAATCAATAAACCCCCGCCAATCCTAAGCAGGGGGAATCTGTAGTACTCCTGACCAGCGCGCATGTCTTCCCATCTCAATGGGGTGACGAAAAACACCCTACAGTGACGTCAGGGATGTAACGGCCTGCGTGATTCTCGCGCCTGCCTGCCCATTGCTGTCGCTATATAAACCCCTCTCTCAGACGATCGAGATACGTAATTCTTTCCACTAAGCCGCTAGTCTGCCCAACTTGCACCACTAACTTGATCGTCGGAGGGTCCTCGGTGGCACAACCATCCCGGGATTTCCTTGTAGGTAGCCCGGCTCAACCTCAAATCCAAGCCCATTGAGATCTACACGATAAAGGAGTCAACCTCCAGATCAAATCTCAGCCGTCCGCCAACACGCGAAGAGATCAACGGAAGATAACATCTGAAGGAGATCCAGGCTTCCATCATGTTATTACATTGAGGGTCCGGTTGAGGTATGAAAGAGGATGCCCAAGGCTCAAGCGTTCATGCATGTCTTGTACAATATGATTCCTTCCAACTCGATTTCCTGTTGAGTCCAACAAGAGGACTCAAGAACAAGGCTTGGTCGACACTCACCAAAAGTTATGCCCTCGCAACAATCTGGGACGTGATTCCTCATATGGACCTTGCACCTATAACCCGGGGCTCTAGGCTAATGCCATTTTATATATTGCGCTTTAATGAGAATTCAACCTAGCGGCCCATGTATATTCGGTAATACACGCATAACCTGCTATCATGGCTTTATAAATAGTGTATGTGAAACAATGTTAAACTGTTACCAAAAAGTCAGTTTCTTAGTTGACGGCCCATAATGAATGCTAATTTGTTATGCTTACTCTTCATTGACATGATATCGGATTTTATATATACTTTGCATGCTTCTAATCAGCTGGTCATCAGCTCCGTGGGTAATACTTAGCCAGAAAAGTCGGTGAACATTTGATATTTGAAAGGCATGTATTGCTGTAAATATTGTTTTATCAACTATGAACTTTTTATGATCCTCCGAATGATTAGAGCTAACATATGTACTGATCATGGAAACTTTTAAAATAAGAAATGATCTAGAACACAATCCCTTGTATGTATGTATTTATATGCGCGTGCATCACACGTGTAGAAACCAAAGTTACAAGCGCATCCTCCCCATACCTTTTATCCCCTCACCATGACCACACCTACTTCAGCGCCAAAAGGGTCCTTACCGTCATTTCCCCTTGAAAGAAACAGCAACCTCCCAGCTGTCTCAAAAGACATAAATACCCCTTCAAAATGACCGGCAACCTCCAGTAAACAGCCAAAGTTACCGGATAATCCCAGCCCTACTATAAATACCCAACCCCTGATAGAAAAGGCTACCCTCTCTTTTCGCCCCTTTCTCTCTCCTCAGATCAGATCTCTCTCTTAAATCAAACGAAATCCTAAAATCCTCACTTTTGTGCCCTAGATCTCATCGCTTCTATATAAAAGACTCAAATTTTAAAATTCCTCCCTATATAAATCGAACCCCTTTCGATTCTCCCTCTAAAATCCAACGTCTATCGTCTTCTGATTCTCTTAAGATCTCAGATCTGAGCAGAATCGAGAGTTTTTGATTTTATTTCGAGCAAAATTGTTAGATCTGGCCTTTCTTTATCGCTGATCTTGAGATCTGGGGCTTTTCGCTTTTAATCGCCTTGAAAACCCTAGAAATTGTGTTATTTGGGTTCTTTTTGCCCTACTATCCGAATAAAGTTAATATTGCTGAATAAGATAAAATTATTGTTAATAAATTTGGGAGAAAGTTTGAGGTGATTTTATCTGGAGATCGAAGGACGGAGAGAAAAATGGCGGATCAAGTGTTGGAAGGGAGCCAGCCTGTGGATCTTTCCAAGCATCCATCTGGTATCGTTCCAACACTTCAGTAAGTTCCTCTCTCGATCCTTGCTGTTCGATAATTTTCTTCAATAATGTTACTGTAAGTTTAGAATTATTTGTGAAATCAAGTCTAATTGGTTTATGGGGGAAACTATAATTTTTTGGATGATGAATGTTGTGAAGCTGTACTGAGATTTGATCACCATGTTGTGGAAGAAAAAAGGGAGAGACTTCGATTACTTCGTGTGGTGTTTGGTGAAAAATGATGTATACAAGTGGAAATTTTGTGAATATGGGTATAAAGCTTTTCATGTTCATGTTCATGTAATCTATTTTACTGCATAATAGTCGAGGGACGAATTGAAATGGTGTGATGTAATTCGTTCGTGCACTTATTCCTGCCAGCGATCTTCGAGTAGAAGAGGCCTTTTCGCCCTTAAGGCACTTTATGCAAAACCCGTTTTTTTCCTTCCCTTTTCCCCCTTGTTGCTTGTTTATGGCAACGGCACAGACTACAAAGATTTGAGGCGTTGATCATCGAGTCCTAACCCATATTATTACAACTTTGGCTTTCAATAAAGGAAGGTTTTATAGGTACGCAAGAGCACAATGGTCATTTATTTTAATCTTTTCCTTTCATTAGAAAGAATCAAACTATCAAACAGAGCATGCCTATTTTACCATCTTCTCTAGCAACATGTATATATACATGGGAAAGGAGAATTGATGACTAAGTATTCAAACAATTGGCCCGATACATATCTAATTATGTCGGAGGGGATGGATTCTCCTACTTAACTTGGACGTTAAAATCTTAAATCTCATCGACTTTTTTTATGAAAGAGCAGGAATATTGTTTCGACTGTAAATTTGGACTGCAAGTTGGATCTTAAATCCATTGCTCTACAAGCCCGAAATGCAGAGTATAATCCCAAGGTATGCTGCACAAATGTTTTTACTAAATTTGATAATTATCTTGATTTTATCTCTTGTTCATTTTCGAATGCTCAGTGACTAATTTGTTTCTCCCTTATTCGACAGCGTTTTGCTGCGGTTATCATGAGAATAAGAGAACCTAAAACTACAGCACTGATTTTTGCATCAGGAAAAATGGTGAGCTGTGATGTGAAAAATTTAAAGTTTGTTTGACGTTGGTTCTTAACTTATATACCTTGTATACTTTACTTTTGTTCATATATTCTTCTTCTTTCAATTTTAATTGGTTGTTGATTTATTGTTGATGACATAATACCATGACTCAAGATGGATTAGCTTTTCTTACCTTATTGTAATGGATTAGCTTTTGTTTTTTATGCTATCGCATGATAATGTCAATTATTTTTGGACTGTTATTTTTATTTTTATCCTGTGTTAACCAATCTCTTATATAGGCTTAAAATTCATGGTTATGGTTTTCATACTGATTTTGGAATCTTAGATGCTAATTTATTGATGATGAAATGTGTGGATTCTTGCATATAATTGAGGTAAGCTATTAAACACATAATTTATTATTTTTATATTCTATATATTTAATAAGTGTGGTTATATTGTTACTTATGGTCGTATGATATATTTTGTAATTTTTTTTGAAATCAATCCCTTCGGGTATCGAACTTGCGAACTTGCGACCTCTCAATTAGAGAGGAAATTGGTACCAACTAAGCTAGGCCCAGCTGGTTAATTTGTAATGTTTGTAGACTTAATAATTAGTCATCGATTCATTAATTGCATTATATCTTATCGACCTCGAAGCTGATCTATATTACTCCTTCCATTTCCCCCATAATTTACTTTATTTTTCTCTCCCATCGTTTCCAGAATTATGAAGTATTTTTTAAATAACCCCCCTTAACTAGGCATATGTGCGAGTGCTCCGCATGCTGACGCATATCACACCATAAATTCTTGAATAAGGTGATACCGTGTATCCTCTGGCTGGAGTCTTGAGCCTTGTTTAAGTCGTGGGACAGGTTTCCAAATGTTTCTCTCAGGCCTATGTGGGATGTAGGAAAACACATTGAATTGTTGTAAAACACTTGGTGGCTCGATGCATAATAGATATTATGATGTCTTTTTGTGTATTCAAGATGTTTCTATGAGGGAAGGGCGTACATCTGTTTGTATTTGTACCCGAAATTTGATTGACGGGAATACCATAACCACACCAGCCATATTCGAATCTGACCTTAAATATACTGGAGACTTTGAGAACCACTTGGATCCGCCCCAACACCCACTATCTAGGCCGTCATTGAATCTTTTTGACATGCTTGCAGAACATTCCATAAAGAGCATATGGAAGATTATTAGTTCAACATGTGGTTTTGCTTTGATATCAGCTTGAGAATTTTAGATTTTTTCTGCTCTTATGAAAAAGGGCGAAAGAGGGGAAAAAACATAGCATTTGCATTATCAGAACTCATGGAAACTTTTGTTGTCAGGTCTGTACTGGAGCGAAGAGTGAACAACAATCAAAACTTGCTGCTCGCAAGGTATTGGACAGAAGTCTTTGTACTGTCCTTATCGCAGTATGGTTTTGTGATATGTTTGTAGGAATAAAATGCCATTGCTACTTGAAGGTTATTGACTTGCATAGTGCTTTTGCTTTCAGTATGCTCGAATCATTCAGAAGCTTGGATTCAATGCTAAGTTTAAGGTGATAGAAAACTCTCATATTTTTTGGGGGCATATTTGACAGTAATAATGTCTATATCTAACTTCATTCTATATCTTGATGCGGTCACTAGGACTTCAAGATTCAAAACATTGTCGGCTCATGTGATGTCAAATTTCCCATAAGGCTCGAGGGTCTTGCATATTCCCATGGAGCTTTCTCCAGTGTAAGTTTACTATCTGATGTTTTTGAGCATTCTGTACCATGCAATCTATTGTTACTTCTCTATTTCTCCTTTCACATGAATGTTAAGCTTTAGAAGGCGTGGTAAAAAAGTATTAGCGGATTTTACGCTCATTTTGTGATGAACAGTAAGTTTTACGGATGCTGAATTCTTTTCATCCTACAACAACATCTGAGCCTTTTATCCCAAGCACATGGGGTAGGCTACATGAACCAACATGAGAATCACGCCGGGTCCAGCACATGAATCCTCCGCCTCCACTCACTCCTATCGAACTATATACTTTCATTGAGGCCTTTGGCAACCATATCTTTTCGTATCACCTCCATCCATTCTTTCTTCGGTCCTCCTTTCGTCCTTTTGACATTGCCTATATCGAGAGTATCCATTCGTCGAACCGGTACTTCTATAGGTCTGCGTCGCACACGACCAAACTATCTTAGCCGGTTTTCCCGCATCTTCTCCTCCACTGGTGCTACACCAACTTTTGCACGAATATCCTCATTTCAGACCTTATCTTTTTTAGTGTTACCATACATCCAACGAAGCATGCGCATTTTCACTATGTGCATCTTCTGTGTATGATGCTTCTTAGGAGCCTAACATTCTGTACCATATAATAAGACATGCTGAATAGCGCTCTGATAAAACTTCTCTTTTAACTTTAATTGACAGTTATGATCACATAAAATCTCTGTTGCACTCCATTTCAACCAACCAGTTTGGATCCTTTGATTAATATCGCTATCGATCTCTCCAACCTTTTGGATGATGGAATCTAGATATCTAAACTGATCTCTCGGTGATATCTCTTGTCCTTCCAATGTTATACCAATATGATTTTGACTTCTCTGTTTGCTAAATTTCCAATGCATATATGCTGTCTTGGACCTGCTCAATCTAAATCCCCAAGATTTCAACGTTTGCCTCCATAATTTCAATTTGGTATTAACCCCTTCTTTCGTTTTATATACTAGAACAATATTATCAGCGAATAACATACACCAAGGTACCTCATCTTGGATAGTTCTAGTAAGCTTATCCATCATGATGGTAAACAGGAATGGACTTAATGCAGATCCTTGATGTAAACCAGTTGTAATCGGAAAATCAATCGTTAGGCCGCCGCAAGTTCTGACATTTGCCATTATTCCATCGTACATGTTTTTGATTATATCAATGTACTTGACGGGGACCCCCTTCTTCATAATTGTCTCCCATAATACCTTTCTAGGTATCTTGTCTTACACTTTCTCTAAATCAATAAATATCATATGCAAATCACTTCTCTCGAAACGCTCGACAAGTTGGCTAAGCAAATGAATAGGCTTTGTCGTCGATCGTCCAAGCATGAACCCAAACTGGTTCTCTGTTATCTTAATATTCTTCCTTTGCCCGTGTTCAATCACTTTCTCCTAAAGTTTCATTGTGCGACATAATTTTTATTTCACGGTAGCTTGAGCAACTTTGAATGTCACCCTTGTTCTTGTAGATATGTACAATGGTACTTTTCCTCTATTCATTTGGCATATTTTTGGCATGCCAAATCCTATTAAACAGATCTGACGCCTATTTCTTCTAAATATCTCTAAATCTCGATAGGAATTTCGTCTGAGCCGACCGCTTTTCTTGATCTCATTCTTTTCAAAACTTCTTTAACCTCAGGTAGTCTTATTTTATGCATGAAATTACGGTTTATATCTTGAAATTGAATGACAAGTCCATCCAAATTCTTCGTAAAGTTGTCATTGAACAATTTTTCAAAATAATGTCTCCATCTTTCCTTGATATTTTCATCTCGAACTAAAACCTTCTGATTTTCGTTTTTGACACACTTCATTGCACATAAGTCTCTGGTCTTCCGCTCCCGCATCCGAGCAGTCCAGTATATATCATTTTCAGCCTCTTTAGTGTCTAACTTCTCGTACACCTCATTGTAGACTTTAGTTTTAGCTTCCCGAACAGTTTTCTTAACTTTCTTTTTAGTCATTTTATACTTTTCAAATCTTTCCGCATCTATGCTTTTCTTCAAATTTTTATAAGAATCCCTCCTAATTTTAACAACCACCTTTACTTATTCATTCCACCATGATGTATTCTTAGATGGTGGAGCACCATCTCTCGACTCACCAAGTAGATCTTTAGCTACCCTCTTGATACAACTAACCATTTTGTTCCATATTCTGTCTGAATCAGGTTCATACTGCCAATCCGCCTCTTGAATTCTTTTCATCCTACCATTATCACAGTTGGTTTCTTTTCCAAGGGGTTTCTGTGCAAGTTCCACGATTTTAATTTGATTAGTTACTTTTTTTGTTGCCAACAGTATGAACCTGAACTCTTCCCTGGCCTCATATATCGAATGAAACAACCAAAGATAGTGCTTCTCATATTTGTTTCTGGCAAAATTGTTCTTACTGGTGCTAAGGTAAAGTTTTACGACAGTTTTGTTAGATATCTTTGTGTCAATGGCTCTTCATTTTCCTTATTTATTTTAAACTTTTCTCCTTGTTCAGGTGAGAGATGAAACATATGCTGCCTTCGAAAATATATATCCAGTTCTTACAGAATTCAGGAAAAGCCAGCAGTGGTACGAAACTTATTCCCTTCTGATCATTTCGTCCTAAAAAATGTTCATTGCAGTTTATGAATAAATTTGTAAATACAGCGTTCTTTTGCGCCATTCAGCATGCTTACATGAACATATGCAGCTAGTAGACTAACCAATAGCAGATGTCCACCTATGCATCCGTGTCTAGGCTGTTTAAGAATAGTCTTAAATGCTAAATGTGATGGATAGCATTGGTTCTGTCTGAAACGTGACCTGATAGTTTGAATTATAAGATACACAAATGCACCTGATATTTCTGTCTGATGCGCGTTTTTTTTTTCTTCTGCTGCTCTTAATTGCTATATGAACAGATGCACATGAAACATTATCATTTTTAAATTTTTTTTATTTATAAAAATATGAAGTTAGCTATCTCTTTTGGATACAGGAGTCAATAATATGGAAAAACAAAAAAACATCAAATAACATGATTCCAAGTTCAGAATATTGCTTCTGATAATCATATTAAAAATATACAAAAAAACTCAGTCTTCCTCGCCAAATACTATCGTTAGAGATGCTCAAATTGGATAAAATGCAATTGTCCTCGTCTTTTCAAATGTAGAACAATATAGGGTTTATATCATTAAGTTAGTTTGAAGATGATAAACGGAATCTTCGACGGATCAAACAATAAAACAAGGAGTATTGGCCATGCAGATCCAACAATTATACGTGTGTTTATACGTATAGGAGAAACTTGTTGTAGCTAATACTTCCATACATCAACTATTGAATTTGCTATGCTTTTAAAATATGTTGTGTAGTATTTATTAAGTGGAGTTGGCTCTATTATGGCTACTGCCTTTTGTAAATGTGTAAATGGAGGGGGCACTTGAATAATCCTTTGAGCTTTCTGTTGTTTTTATACCTACATCTGGAACATAGAAGTTTGATTAAATCTATATGTTCTATGGTGGTCTTCTCTCTGACTTTTCAGTGCTTTTTTCAAAATTGTCAAACTACCCCCTGCACATCAATGCATGCCAAATTATTGATATCTATGAACCATCTTTTGATTTAGGGGAAGCTTTTAAAGTTAGATTCTCTCAAATAGATATTAGATAGTTTTTTCTTAATTGAGTTCCATATAGAATATAGGCTAATTGCAGGAAATATCCTTTAACTTCTGTCCTAATAGCAGGAAATATCCTTAACTTTCTAAATCTTGCATTTTGCCCCTCGGCTTTAATTTATTCCCAAAGAGCCCTTTATTTAAATATTTAAATGAAATAAGAGAGAAAAAAGAGCTGTTTTTAATTAGATATTTAAAAGAATGGCATTTTGTGAATAAATTGAAGTTGAGGGGGCAAAGTGCAGATTTTAGAAAGTTAGGGCTGTTTTTTGCCATTGGGGCAAAAGTTAGGGGTATTTCCTGCAATTTAGCGTAGAATATGTTAAAATTTGATTAGATAGTTACATTTGATTAGAAATTCTAGTCATGTGATTTTTTCACTTCTTTCATTTTTGTCCGTTTCAGGTTTCATTATGTGTACTATTGAGCACATATTATTAGTGGTCTATTTCATTTGCTTGATTTTCTTGGTCAGAAATAAATTTTTGAGAACAAACATTATTATCTCAAGCATGGAATTTCCCTGTGCAGATGATTGCGTGGCCCAGAGTTTGTCGAGGTAGGGCTTCCCCTTGTTTCTTCTGCTGTAAAACTCTCAAATGTAAATAGTTGATAATGATCTTGATATAATATGTGAGTTGCTCCTTATCTGGAGCAAGAGCTCTGTTCCCTAAATTGAATTTTATTTGGCCTTCGAGCTTTTTGAATCTTCTCTAGTCTGTTTCAAAAGATTAGTTAAGCAAAGACTTTGATGTTGGTGGACAGTAATAATACAGTATGTCGGTTTTCTTCTGTGGTATTGTTTATGTGAACTTTGATTCTAGCCGATCGTATGGGATGTCAATGAAAACTTGCAGTTTGTTTTGGTCACTGCAACTGTTTTATTTCTTTTAATCCTTATCTTGAATGTTTGAGCATTAATACCCAGTTGAAGCTAATATTGTATGTATTGTTTTTCTTTTGCTCTGCACGCTTTAAAAAGAGTCTAGACGTGGAGTTTGCTGGGTTATATCTCCTGATAATTTCATTATGTTACGTACTTGATGGAGTACATTTTATTTTTCGGGGAAGATCGGACCTCGGTGGTTCACAGCTAGTTAGTGGTGAACGATTGGACGCCCTGCAAATTAAATTTGGGGGACCTAGTTACTGTTCACAGACTCGTTAACATCTTAATTTTATTGATTTCAATACAATCTGGGAAGGCTCGGACCTTCAAGAGTTGAGTGATATGGTTTTTGTATTGGGTCTTTTTGCATTGAACTCTCGTCAATCACCAGCTTAGCAAAGCCATGTGGTATGAATAGACACCCCGGTAGCTTAAATAGAATGGTATATTATAAATATTTTTCTTTGGATTTGGACGTAAATTGAAAGAAACTATATAAATATTTGTAGAGCCTAACTTGTCCAAATTACACCAATTAATACATAAGATGACAAATAAATTGATCATTATTAGTTAATAACCCTAAACAAGTTGTTTTATGGGAGACCATGTCATAAGTTAAGCAAGGTCTTATATTGGTGGCTCCCAAATGAATCAAAGCCCCATTTAAGTTATATATGTGAATGTAATGGCACTACCTTTCGGTGACATGTCACGATTTAAGCTTGAAATGTTTTTATTGCGGTGGCGATATTGCCGAACCTTTATTTAATAAATCCACACCAAAAATTCTGTATGGACAAAATTAACCTCAACCAGCCTTTAATCAGGTTAATTATGTTGTTGGTTTAATTTACTAAACTATCCATTTATAACTTTAAAATACATTTTACCCACCAATGACGTATAAATTCATTTTTTGGTCGATAATTAACTCATTCTTTAACGCCGACCGAAATTGCAATCTTTTGGTCACATGCTAGGCATATTTTTGATAGATTATAATGTTTTGCTGGGAATATTGTGTCCAACTCCTTGACAAATCTAACTCTCCTTGACTAGTCATTATCGCAACAAGTTCAATGTCTAGATGTTAGAGCAAAATATTCCCAGCAAAATATTATGTACTATTAAAAATATTCCTAGCATTACTTTTTAAGTTATAAAAGGGGCAATTCAGTAAATTGAACCAACTTCATAATTAAAGTTATTAAAGACTAGATTTGGATATGGTTAATTTTGTCCATGCAGCATTCTTGGTGTGGATTTATCAAATGAAAATTTGGCAACATGACCATCTTTTTATTTATGTTATTCTTCACTCCTTGGGTTACCTGTGAATATATCTACTTATATTTCGGATTTCCCCATAGATAAGAAAGAACAAGAAATTGGAGTAAAAGTAAGCGTTTTCCGTCTAAAGTAATATTTGTGAAATTGGAGGATGCTTATTTATATGGTTAATTTATTTTATATTGTTTTTTTGCTTCGACAAGTATCAATTTCAATCATTTCTAGTTTGATAATGCAATGTAAAGTAAGGAATACTAGCCTTTAAACCTCACACAGAAATAAGTCCTCGAAGCTGCTCAATAAAGTTTTACCTGAACAATTTAAAACAAAATTATAACATTGAATGCAATAAATAAATGTAAATCGAAGAATGCGGTAATTAAAATGTAAAATAAAAGATGTCAAAGATATGGGTATTGTGTTAATTAAATTGGTTACTACCAAAAAAAAGTCAAAGTATTTGATGTAAGAATATTGATAGGAAAATATTACTAGATTAAAAGTTCAATATAATATGAGTTTTTGTAAATAATAATTCAACATCTAATAAATTTCAAATCTTTTTTGCTTTACATCAGTCACTCTAACCGATACAGCTGTTTCCGGCATGTTGCTTCAAGATACAACAGCCATGATCATCACCGTTTGATCTTCCTTTCTGCACAAAGTAAAATGCAAGACTCTACACCTTCTCTCAACCCGTTCATGTCTTGCAAATATTAGAAGAAAAATATTGGCATGATAGATAATTTTTAGAGAAGAGGATGCTACCAAAAAGCCTTGCGAAATAGAGCATATGATGATAGCCCATAAGAGTAACATATGACAAGCTAGTTAATTGGAGAATAATGGATATTAAATATAATTTAATTTGTAAACTTAATAGTCATGAATGGGTCGTGGTCAATGTTATGAGCTATGCTATTAATTGGTCACATAATTTTAGTAGGCAAACAAACGCTTTGTTTATAAGCTTAAATGCCATATAAATTGCATGCTCAATGATCATTGCCCAAATTAATTTATTTGACCATAATTAAACAAAATGAAAGTATTTTTTTACTTTATTATAGTTTCCAACAGCTCCACTAATTTTAATAAAATCAAAATACGTAAAAAATACAATAATTAAATTAATACCACAATGGGTAAAAATGGATTATATACATCTTACATCTTGAATTACAGGATGATTTTAGGAAAATCGAGTAAAACTTAGGGTGGTTTATGTTCCCAACAACATGCCATGTCACAATGAGAAAAAACGTTATTAATGATATTTCCATTTAACATATAAAGTTCATTAGATTTATTATGATATTTTTTGTAGTTCAGTTAAAGTTAGACATAAGAAGGAAAAAAATATCCACACATTTTAAATTATATATTACACATTATACTCTTTACTGTCTAAGGGCTTCAAATAAGTCCTAGAGAAGTATAAGAAAGAAATTATATCTTAAAGTTAAGAAAGAATTTAATTGGCTACCACTAAAGCCTTGAAATCTAAGCAGGTTGGGTTTGTTATCAAAAACCTTTAAAACAATAAAAGTTACGTGCTTTTTTTGGCATTCGCCCGTAAGACCTAACCTATTCTTACAATACACACATATCACACACAAACACACAATACAGACTTAGAATTTTGCCCCCCAAACGTTAATATATGGCAACTTCTCCTCCCCGCACTCTCCCGAATAGGCCTGTCCAACCTATAACTCATTGGTTAAATAAATCATGGGCATGTATTTGGGATTTGTATAAGTATAGTATAAGACATTTTTTACCCATAATTAATGTGTACAATTGTTAGCCTTTTTCCAATTTCCTCATATGAACTAAAGCGAAGCTTGCCATTTTTTTTCCCCTTCTATGTATTAAAATTTAATAAACAAATTCCATAAGATCAAAGTCATTTATCGGCAACAAAATTTTCATGATCAGAGGTCACCAATACCCAATCATCTTGATTATTACAATAACTGCATTATATGGAAAAAGAGTCCATGCTATTAGATTTCTAATAGCAGGATGCTCTTGGACAACCCTGGCCATAGATCCTACGTGCTTTGCACGTAGGATGCATCAATACATAAGACCTCCTGTTATATATATATCTGGACCGTTGAATTCGATTTTGGATGAATTTGATGCAATATTTTGCTTCTCAGAGCAGGGATTCCGAATCTGCATTATATTTGGGCATTAGCAATTTGTTGGTTGAGTATCAGAGTTTGATCCCGTTTGTCAATGAAGAAGCTGCAATAGCGGCGTGATCGGTTTCTTCTTGTTTGGCAAAACAAACGGCACTTGATCGATCATTAGATATTGGAGGGTTGTTTGCCTCGCCGTCTCTCGGATAATTTAGATCGCCGCTATCAATACCCATCTGGCGGTTCTGAAAAGACCCATCTAATGGAGACGTCAATTGATTGCTTCTCGACGTTGCGTTGAGCTCTTCTACGTTATCTAAGGTGGAAGAAGCTCATACACTTATCATCGTTTCAATTTATCCATGTTGATGTACCAACATTATTTTGGTTCTTTTTCACTGCACATGAAAGAAAATTGTGATGATGTATGAACCCAATACATCCCGTAGCTAGTTTATGTTAAAACAGAACACTGCCTCAATATCAAACATCATATCTCAGCTGCAGAATCCAACATGTTTAATCCCTAAACCAACAACCTAACTCAAAATTTGAAGGAAGAAAAAACATGATGAATATCAAATTTCCTCAAAATGAATAAACTTGAAATTCAGAAGAGAACTTTGGCGCACAGCTTAAAAATAGTATACCTCAGATGGTAAAATTATTCAACGCACAAACTATATCAACCATTAGGAAGCATGAGTTCCAAATACATTTCTTTCTCAAACCTCCAACTCAGATATGTTAGTTATTTGCATTACAACACTACACTTCAAACAAACAAACAAACCGACAACTTCTCCCGACATCCCCTTAGGTTCAATCCACACACAACTATAATTTGAACCGCCCTCGAGAAATTTGCTCATCTTTCATGGTAAACAAAACTCCAGGCTTGTAGATTATTGAGCGTCAAATGAGTAGGATCCAAACTTAAGTTGCCACCTATAAACCGGAAAGAAAAATATATCCCAAAATTCGGTATTCCCTCATATCCATCATTCTTTTTAAAATAATTTCAAGTCCGGTCTTCTTTTTATAGGAAATCCTTGATACATTTTTTAAATAATTCGATTCATTCTTACTAAAAGTTACGGGAAGAAACGCCAGAAGGCTAGAAATTAGCAACTTTATACTGAAAGAAAACTAAAAGAAATTCCATTATCCATCGGGCTTCTTCAGGCCTTACGATGCAAGCTGATATCATAAATGTCAAATTCTTTTCCTTCATGGAGAAATCAGTGTTTTACATAAATGAATAGGATTTTTTTAATAAAAGTAAGCTATTATATTTCCGATGTTACACTGTCGGCCGCTGCTTAAATCAAATGAAATTTTTTGCAAGAGCCAAAACATGAGAAGAACACGAAGAGCGAATAACATGTGTTTTTTTAATATTCAAGGGAAAAAGAAATGTCCTTTTTTGTGTGGAAATCGTCTAAATTACTATGCTTTCTCCATAAACAGTGGCCAACTTTTTTTTTGATTGATTTTATCATCTCTCTTCTGTACCTAAAGCCTATTTATATAATGCCTATTTGAGTAAGAGATACCCTAACACAAAGCTTAGTAATTTAGACGATTTTCACAAACTACTCAGAAAAGAGCACACCAAGCAACCAGTAATACAAGATATACCCAAGTTCAGCCTCCCAACGGGACCTACTCCTGCACGAAAAACTTCCACTAGAAAAAGAATTACACAAGATTATACAATCTCTCCCACTCACACAAAGCTCACTACAAAAAGAATACTTCAAGGAAAACTCTTAATACAAAGAGCAGCTTAAACAAAAGAAGAGAAGAGAGCAGAGCAACTCTCTCCATAAAATTAACTCTTCAATTCCTTGAGACGGCCACCTACCGCATTCTAGCATCCGACAGCTTGAGCATTCCTCCTGGGTCGAACCTATACTCTTACAAGCACGGTGAATCATCTGCCAATCCTAGAACGAGTTGACCCGGTCCTCTACTCCTTGAGGCGGCCACCCACCGCATTCTAGGATCCGGCGGCCTGAGTGCTTCTCTGTGGGTAATCCTAAAATGTAAAATAATATACATCATGTTGCAACGTCGACCTTAACCCAGCCGTGTTCCGAATAAAAATAATACATACACCAGCAACGATGGCCACAAATCGGACGCTCGTCCTTAATAAATGAATTACATAAATCACATTTTACATACAAACACACGAGGGGCTATTCGTCCCGACGATCCAAACCAAAACCGTTTAATATCATATCAACAACACAATAGCTCGATCCGATAGCAGTAAACGACACGATAACCACATTCAAACTTTCAAAGGAAACCCAAACAACAACAGAGAACAAAAAGTAAAATCTGGGACAAAATGATATAAAAATCAAGTTTTCATATGTTTAATTCACGGGCAGAGCCTAAACTATACAACTGGGCCGACTGGGACGGGGATATGGCCGACTTGGGCGTCCACACTACAGAGTTTGGTCCACATCAATTTAAAACTTTTATCGCAAGGAAAATATGCCCCAAAATTTTTTCTGAGATCATTTAAAAATATCTGCAGTGAGCTTAAAGGTGAAACTATTTCCGGCGAAAACTTCGATTTCATGGTTACTGTTACGTCTAAAACTCGTTCTTTGTGCATGGACCAGCTCTGATACCATTGTTGGAATCTTGTGCGCTAGTCGCTACACGAACAGACTAAGATGGAATGTAAAACGATAATTTTAAAAATACTCGTACAATCTTCCAAGGTCCCTAAAGGATCCATGCAACAAAAACAACAAGGAAAATACTACAAGTAGGGTTTTATAGAACGACCTTCGTAGCGTGATCTTGCGGTCACTGTAAACTCCGGCCAGACTCGAGTATTTAGGATCGAGCTTGATCATAGACCTCCTTTGTCGAATATGACACACTTGAGAGCTCCTTCCTTCTAGCTTGGTTTTAATGAACTTGAAGCAATTCTCACTTGTTGTTTGCTAGACACAAAGTGAAAGAAGGTGTACGAAATTTGTTCTCTCTCCTCTCTTTTTTTTCCTCTTGTTTTTCTTTTTCTTTCTTTCTTTTTCTTTTTCTTTTTCTTTTAAACTAGGATGATAGAGAATGTGAGAAAAGTTATGGCTAGTAAATGAATTATCCTAGCCATGTATTTTCTCTTTCTCTTTTAATCCTTACACATATCAAGGGTGAGTGGAGAGCATGACACGTAGCCTCCACATCATCCTTGACCCTGCAAAAAGAGAGAATAAAAAAAAAATACTAATTACATATATAATAACAATTATATATATTAACCATTGACACTTCATGTAACATGTACATGATATGTTACATATCATAACATGTACCAAAAGAGAGTGTGTGTGAGATAAATAAATAATACTAGTGTGTGTATCAAAAGCTTAATTTAATGACACGACTTGATTATAAATCGGCCAGTATTATTAATCGTATGATTAATACATGTGTTATTGCATGCACGTGTTTTAACCGAACATCCGCACGTACTGTCGTACGCCTACACCGTTTCGCTATGTCAGCGATACTAGCTGTATGTAACGGCAACTCAGGTATTTGTCAAAAGAAAGGTCGATAAGCAAACTTCTCCGTACCTAGCAAAGTTTATAAGTGACAATTACCGTACAGTTTGGTCTATTCGTCAGAAAGTGTCGCATATAGGGTCTGGAGGGTGGATTCTGTCAGACCCCCAATAACTCGATAAGTCATGCTGATTTATAACTCATAATCATCTAAGATATAACTGATAACCTTTATCAGTTCATCTCAACTGTCTTGGCCAAAGTCTCATGGTTATAGTTGATCACGCATAGCGCGACATCAACTTCCAATACCGGGAGATACGAATCCCTTCTGCCACTCACTGTCTCCATGTGTTTCAGAATTGTACTTAACTAAAACCTGTATGCACAGCCCGTTAGAACTATGGTTAGGTAGTAATATAGTGGTAAGTCACATGAGACACTATGGTGGTTTCAGATCTAAAGACTATCCTGTATAATTGTCACTAGAGAACAACTATCTGACAATAAGTATACTACCATCTAGAAGTTCTCGGTGAGTCCGTTTAGTGAACTCATTCTCTAATGAGCACCTGTATACAATTCTCGGTGTCAAACACCAATAGCTCTGAGACTAGCTATCGCCCACCAACCGGGTCAGGAAACGTATACACTAGTCTACTCTGGAGTATCAATGCCCAGTCTCGATACTCTTATGACCAGGAACATTTAAGGAAGTGCTTATTGACTATCCAGACCCTACTATTATGATCTCCATCATAATCCTAGAAGTCAAGCAACTATCCTAAGGACTTTACCATCTATGTATTAACTATGAGTAATGTCAAGTAATTAACATAAACGATAAAGTTAAATCAAATAGCATACTATCATTTTGAGCAAGACTGTTCTCTCTTATATAGGTCCTTGTATAATTCCAATAATTGCATTAATGGGACCTATATTCAACAAATAAAAGGGTAGTAACGATACATATCATTAATCATAATTACGTTAACTGGCATGTCATGAATATCATAGTCATATCATGTACAAGACCAAGATAATAACATTAACTAGAATAGTATATTCAATCATATTAATAACAATAGAAGCGGTGTTTATTAACCATGCATAAGAAAGTTCAGTTCACGAAATTTAGAGTCGCTCTGATATGTAAAATACATTAAAAATAACAATCGCCTTCCATAAATGACGTGTCATACACCAAAATGAAACCAATTGAATAAAGTTTTCATTATTATTAATTAGAGTATCTCAGGATATTCAAACAAAAAGTTACAGACATTCAAGTTGAAAGTTTGGTGCAGGAAATTTCCTGGACAGCAGTCCAGAGTTGCGTTCCTTCACATTTTATGTTATATAAAATATTTATTTTACAAGAAATATTTTTATAAGGTTAAATTATTCCGAGTTAGCTTCGTAAAGAGCTAAATAACACATGCTAATGATTTTTGTATAATTTATAATGAGTTTTACAAGTTAAGTTGTTCAAATCAGTTTATGGTAAGTTGAGACGGCTCAAATAAGGTTGAGACGGCTCAAAAAAGTCTGAAACGTGTATTTATTTTCTCTGTTAGCATGACCCGGCTTAGGGTTATATTGAGCTGGTTCAAGATTAATTTTTTGATACGATCAAATATTTTAATTAAGGTTTCTATACTTCATGCATACGATAACAGCTATGATTTCTTAAATTCCTTTTACGTTCCATGCCATCAAATTAACAATATAAAAGTAGAATATTTAAGATTCGACTTCATGTAAATTAACTAGATCAAGTTGCCGATATATCGCAATTCAGCTCTTAATATATCGTTAACTAGGTTAGAACTTTAGGTTTCATTCGATCTTATATGAATATCACAAGATTATAATAATGTACCACAAGATCCAAATCTTATCAATCATGCATTAAATAAACAACAATAGCAATGATCAATAAAGATTAAGTCTTGGTAATAAAACATGCATACGTTTTGCAATCAGTCGATATATCTATTATATATAACTATCAAGCAAGATTTAATCTCACTGTTAGTATGTAAGCAAGCATTTAGAGATACTTGCCTCGATTACGATGATTTCGCGATGATGACATGATCTCTCGATTTGGATGGGTTCGATCCGTTGCTTGCAAGAACCTGAGAAAAAGACAACGGCGATGTCGATGATTCCCACGAAATGGTGAATACGATGATGGTGATGACCTTAAATTTGGGTTAGGGTTCTTGATGATGAGGAAGGGTCGGCTCTGGGATATGAGGAGACGGAGGCTAGGGTCTTAAGATTGATAAGTTTGCATAAGAGTTGTGTGGATTTTATATAGGATAGTTTATCAAACGGGCCGGGTAGCAAGAATATATCTTATATCAAATAGAAATAGGGTTAGAGATAAGGTAAAAATATTAATCCCATATCAAACCATGCATAACTTTATCAATTTAATATTTTACCATATCCCAATTATAACCAGTAACAAAACCCAATGAAACGATAACACAAAATTAGTCAAAAAGACAACATCAGCCGCAGTCAGGTTTGAGACAGCTCATGTAACGACCCTAAAAGTCCTATATACTTTTATTGATCCAATATTAATAAAAGAGTGTATTTCCGACTTGGTTTCGAGTTATAAGTTAGTTTTGATAACTTATGTACACGAAACTCTTTATAGCTCGCTCGTTAAGTCTTTCCTCTGCTGTCTCATAGCCTGCAAATTCGAATCTCATCAGTTCCAATTATTTTTAATATTTTTTCTTTTTAATTTTTTGGAAGCCCAAGAGTTGTACGTGCATTATACGGAGAAACGAAGAGTTGCAAATAAATCAAATAATAAAACGAGACATAAATACCCAGATGAATGCACTGCACAAACTCCGAGACCCCACTCTCCTTTTGGACCGCCGGTTTCTTCATTTTGATCGCCACCGGCGGTTGATATGGCCCCAAATCCCCCATTTTTTTTCCTGTGTATCCCTTCAGCTCCCCACTACTCCTTTTTTCTATTTGATTTTCCTGAAATTAAACAGAGAGCTCTCAACCTTTCATATACCCTATCAACACTCTTTTATATTATTTTAATGTCTCATTTTAATTTATTCTACCCCCATACTTTCTTCTATAAATACCTTAGTCTATTCCAAGCTCTCCCTCTTTGAATTAAATAGAAAGTCCATCTTGAAAATCCCTCTCAAAATTATTTTCCTCTCAAGTCCTAGTGGATCCATCGCCGTAGATATCAAAGCTCCGTTCCACCACGACGACAACGTACCTTGGCCCAGGATCCTCTAGCTCCTCATTATCATCACCAACGACGTCTCCGTCATCCAACATCATCGCCGTTGTAGAATCCGTAACCACCACGCATCGAAACCTATCTTTCTTGTAATCAACCAGAACATCTTTCTATGTGCCGTCGGTCTCGGTTCTTCAAACCGATGCTACTTCTCTCCATTCCATCGCTCGTATGAGTATGAGGGGTTTTCGAGTAAGTTCCTTTCTCTCTCTTTCATTTCGACTCAAACCACCTTCTTAGAATAATAATCGAAAAGTGGAGTTAACTTGTAATCTTTTCCTTTTAAATAATTTTTGTCACATTTGATATGTTAATATTTCACTTTAACCCTCAAATCTCACCATGAAATATTAATCACCTCATCGACCTTTTTATGTAATTAAAATTTCATGCGCTATAAACACATATTGAACTTTTTTCATATAAATACCATGAACTTTAAATACAACCTTTTAACCGATAGTTAGCATACATATCTATAGAACATTCACGGGGTAACGACCTACCTCACACGCACACTTCATTCATAGCACGATGTTGGGTTAGAAATTTTCATATAAATGAAACAATTTGCAATAAAATACCATCACTTTATAAAAATACGTTTTTAATCGATATTTGAAAACCTTTTGCAATTATGCCTCTACAACTCTCTTTAGGAGACTCGCTTGTGGATGGTGCGGATTATCGCACGTCCATAAGATAGTAGAGCGAGATGCAGAGCTCCTCACGGAGAATTCGGTCTCGAAAGGAAATAAAAATACGGGTTTTAAGAAATATGACTATTCTAAACAAAACTAAACTTTGGAAAATTATATAATACTAGGAATCCGTATTTTTAATAAAATCAAATTATGAAAACTGCATTTTTTAAAATGAAAAATTAGAATTTTAATAAAATACCAACAAGTTTCCAAAAATAGTAGTTTTTCATAAAAGTATCATAAATTTTCAAAAACTAGATTTTATCACTAAAATACCACAACAATTAAAATACATGTTCATGAAAACCCTAAATATTATAAATCATTCTCGAGCTTTATTTTTAAACCATATTAAAATATTTTTCATAAAACCCCCTCAAGAAATGCAAACAATATAAATACAACGTAAATCATAATATTAAATATAAAGGACTTTAGATTAATATAGGCTTAAGCGGTATCATTTTTCTTGAGCCCCGGGAAGTCGGAGAAAGTGAGTGCTTGCCTATTCAGGTTAGACAACTTAACAGAGCGATCAATAGCAATTGTCTTGGAAAAAAACACAAATTCTGCCGTCCATGTGCAGCAGTTGTCCGATTACTCCCGAACTTAAGAAATTCAAGAGCTAAATCTTTTCATAAGATATTTACTTTAACCTGAATACAAACTCAACCAGAATCCAAAATAAAATAAACTTGAACCCTTGATCATGAACCAGAACATTTGAACTTCAATATCCCAAAACATGAATAATAGAATACTATGACTTGACATTACTTAATATGAATACCAGAACACAATGGATGCTATTGAAACTGACTTGACTCAAACCATGAATACAATTTGACATGAATACATGAACACTTGACACGAATACTTGACATTGACATGAACTCAATCTTGCAACTTGATGTATTCGAGCAAGTATGGTAATTTTAACTGTAACCTAGAATACACGGGGTGTTGGGATAGTTCAAGTGTGAAGCAAACGAAATCTCAGGAGTCTCTCTAAATCGTGAATCTATGTCTATTAACACAAGCAAGCTATCATGAGGGCCCGTGATTCCTTACTCCTGAATTATAGCCTGTTGAGTTTAGAATACTTCAACACTAGATTGAAGTCCCGTTAATAACACTTGATTCGGGCCCGTGGTTCCTTACCCCTGAATTACAGCCTGTTGGGTTCGAAAACACTCTTGAGATTGGTTGACATTCATTCTTGAACTTACGTTAAATTAGTTTACTCATGTAGAGATCTTTTAAGACACTTACATGCACTTCATATTTATTATAGTTACACTACACAGCCATGCTATACTATACTCATGTTACTTTGCCATGATATATATAGAACTGCATGTTAAATAGAATTGCCATGCTTACATTAAATGACATGTTTTAATACCATATCTCATACTCCATTGCTTCATGATATCCATTTTTTCTTTGTCATTATACTTTTATACTTCACACCCTTTTCTTGGGGACTTACCGAGCGAAAGTTCGCTGACGGGCATTCCACCCAGCTTTGTTTCTTGGAATGTTCGTCAGATACTGTAGAGATTGAGGAGTTGGACACCACATAGGAGGAGCAAGATCAGATCGCCACTGAGGCCTAAACCAGTTATCATTTTCTTTCAGTTTATGTATGCCATCTGTTTAGGCATTTCTTTTCTTATATTTCCTTTTCAGTTGAACTCATGTATTGTAAATGTATCAAGTTTGAATGTAAATAAAGGTGTTGAAGTTTAAATCTCATGTTAATTTCTTATCATTTTATATTGCTCAATTACGCTTAGCGTATTTATTCCGGGAAATAACTTTCTCGAAATAAATACGTCGCGGGCCTCGTCACGTACGTGCTTCCGTCTACTGGGAAGCGGGGCGTGACAGGTTTTGTTGGTGGCCCATGCAGGTCCGTTATGTATGAAGTTGTAAGTAATATATCACAAGAAAGATGAAATTCAACAACTTTACATTCCTTGCATTTCAATTTCTGTTGAATCTATCGTAATCTTTTTTCTCTATTCAAGGAGATGGATTCTCCTACTAGCACCAACGTCAATGGAAGTACACCCCTACCATCTACCCTTACCGTTCTACCATCTCCGCCTACCGTAGCTGCTCCACTCACAAAACAGACGATAATTCTGGAGGCTATCAAAAGCCTACTTGAGTGTCAGCAGACTCAAGTCACGATTTTGCAGGAGCAGACTGCTCTTCTTCAATATAATTTCATCCGCTCGGAAGCAGAAGCACCGGGAGTGAAACAATTTTGAGCATTACACCCGAAAAACTTCTCAGGGAAAGAGAAACTGCTTGAAGTCGAGAAATGGGCTCAGAGCATAGAAGATGACCTACCAGCAGCCCAAGTTCCAGAAGCGGCGTGGGTCAGAATAGCAAAACTTTAATTTACTGACAATGCCAGAGTCTAGTGGAAAGCCGAAGAGAGCCGTCTTAAACAGCTGATCGAGTGGAAGAGTTTCCGTGATCTCTTCGACGCCAAGTACTTCCCAGAAACCGCACACTTCGAGATGGAACAGAAATTCATTCATCTGCAACAAGGATCCATGTGGGATAAGTCGGTGGATGAGTATGATTCCAAATTCACCATGCTCGGCTGATTTGCTGCCCATCTAATTCTTACAGCCAAAATCAGAGCCAGACGCTTCCAGCAAGGATTAGACCTTGAGATCCAGGCTATCCTAGCAACGGGAGAATACCTAACACATGAAGCAGCTTTGAACTCAGCCCGTCGCTATGAAACTGTCATTAAGAAGAAGGTAAGGCCACTGTCGGTCGGTATGAAATATCCCGCCAACCAGATTACTGGAGGAGCCTCTTCTAGGCCAACGCTTCCAGCGCCATCTATGAGGCCATGAGGACCATTTTTCGAGATTGAACCAAACTTCTGTACCTATTGTAAGAGGACCGGACACCAGGTCAAGAATTGTTGTCGAGCAAATGATCTCTATTTGATATGTGGATCACCCTCACACACTGTAGGAACTTTCCCAGACAACCGAACTGGCCCAGCCCTCGCAGCTAGACCAGCTATTAAAACTCCACCTACTCGTTTAGCCTTTCCTGCACCACTTTCGCGCGGACCACCTTTACCTCGTCAGCCATCGATGTACCAGCGTGCACAGAGAAATGTGCCGAGACGTCAGGCTTTCACTTTGGCGGCCGTAGAGGCCGAAATCATAGGTCAAGATAACACCGATAAATCCCCTCTCATCTTTTTCAGCCTTTTCAAATTCTTGCATCCTTTTGTTCTTTTATCTACCTAAACTTTTTCACGTTCTTTTGGTACGATATTAGTAGTTCTTTCACCATTGCTTTAACCAAATTTTTCTTGAATCTATTACAACATCCCCCTTGTATAAATTTCGAGAACGATATTTTTCTAATGTGGATAGGATGTAATGACCCTAAAAGTCTTATACACTTTTATTGATTCAATATTAATAAAAGAATGTATTTCTGTTCTGCTTTCGAGTTATAAGTTAGTTTTGATAACTTATGTATAAGAAATTCCTTATAGCTCACTGGTTAAGCCTTTCCTCTGCTGTCTCATAGCCTGTAAGTTCGAATCCCATCATTTCCAATTATTTTAAATATTTTTTTTAATTTTTTGGAAGCCCAAGAGTTGCACGTGCATTGCACAGAGAAATGAAGAGTTGCAAATAAATCAAACAATAAAAACGAGACATAAATACCCAGATGAATGCACTGCACGAACCCCGAGACCCCACTCTCCTTTTGGACCGCTGGTTTCTTCATTTTGACCGCCACCGGCGGTTGATATGGCCCCAAATCCCCTCATTTTTTGCCTGTGCATCCCTTCATCTCCCCACTACTTTTTTTTTCTATTTGATTTTCTTGAAATTAAACAGAGAGCTCTCAACTTTTCATATACCCTATTAACACTCTTTTTATATGATTTTAATGTCTCATTTTAATTCACCTTACCCCATACTTTCTCTTATAAATACCCTAGTCTATTCCGAGCTCTCCCTCTCTGAATTAAATAGAAAGTCCACCTTGAAAATCCCGCTCAAAACTATTTTCCTCTCAAGTCCGAGTGGAACCATAGCCGTAGATATCGAAGCTCCATTCCACCATGACGACAACGTACCTTGGCCCAGCATCCTCTAACTCCTCCTCATCATCACCAACGACGTCGCCGCCATTCAACATCATCGCCGTCGTAGAATCCGTAACAACCACACATCGAAACCTATCTTTCTTTTAATCAATCGGAATATCTTTGTTATGCCCCACTTCCTAAAATACGTAAACACTGCGCGTGACAGAGCCAACCATGCTATCTGTGGTTAGGAATCATCCCTCCACAGTCACATTATGGCTGTCAATTGGATATTAAGAACAGTAAATTAAAATCTAGCTAACACATGTTCATCCGCCACATTAAATAAAATCAAGAAATGCATATAGTGGAAACGAATCAAGATTCAAATAAGAACAATCTCTGAATCATGTCCCTTATGGGCTCACATCAATAGAAATAAAAACCGCTGAAATAAATAAACCAAGAGTCTAAAAAGCTAGCTCCTCATTGCTCAGCTTGATGGCTAAAATACTCCTGATCCGCCTACGATAAAGGTAGAGAAACTGGGCCATGCAAAACCCAGACGTCAGTGCGTCATAAATTTCAAAACAATAGTAATAAACAGGATATGATGATATGATTAAACATGCATGTAAATAAATAACACAGGTATAAAACAGTGAACTGTATGTATGTGGTGTGTATCTTAATGTCTGTTTCTTCCAAGTTATCTATTCTAGAAGTCTTTGAAATCAATTAATATAATACTCATCGTACCCTAACAGTATATATCCCGTTCAAACCCTTACGGGACCACGACACAATGATTTATTTCGTAACACCCGGGATTACAGCAAACAATGATTTATTCCGTAACGCTCGAAATCACGGAAAACAATGATTTATTCCGTAACGTCCGGAATCACGGCAAATAGTAATAATGTCTTCCTAAGTTACATTTTAGTTACATTCTTGATTTCCCCTTTTCCCCCAGGTTTGTGTTCAAGTCAGGTATTGTCGATATAAATCTAATGCCAACACAGGATTAAGCAGGTACAGGTCTTGTCTATGCAGACAACATGTCACGACCCGAAGGTACGGAACGTGACCGGCACTTAAATTACGAAACGTCTAGAGGCGTAACGTAATCTAAGCAAGCCAAAGCCCAGAAATCTAAACCAATTAAAAGAAGAAGTGCAGGAAAACATGTTTAAAAGTAACATCAAATTTTCTCAAAAATTTCGACAGAGTCTCCTTTGTAAAAACTGACCCCAAACGGGTACAAACAAGAATAATGTATACAAGCAATAAAAAGGCATCCCCAAGCGGGAGCTAGCTCTACGCTAAATGGCGGACACAACCACACAATGTACTATAATATACAATACCGAAGGGCGAGGCTCAAAACTCAAAAGAAAACCAAATCCATCAGAAAACCATAATAATACAAGCGCGACTCTAAGGTCGAAATAAAAACAACTGGTGTTCTAAATCTATCAAGTAATACAAGTCTGGTTGATGGAGCTTACTAGATACAACTGAAATAAATAAATGTACAACGGCGGTCACGATACAAGTAAACCAACCTACCAAGCAATCACCCTGAATGAAGTGGTGTGTTAACAAGCCGCCAAGGAAACCTGTACATCTAAACCTGTAAGAAAATTTGGCACAACGAGGGTGAATTGCCAACTCGTGAGTAGAAGACATCTGCGGGTAGAAATCGCATGCACGACGCTCTCCTAGGTCATATAATATACTCAATATAGCACTAGACATCTAGTAGTGATAGGGTAATAGGCTATGCATAAGTGAAATACTCAGTGCTCGTGTCAGTGTCACTAAGTAGCAATATGTCTTATGTATGCGTATCATGTATGAATGCATCATGAATGAAACAATCCACCAAGAGATCTGGATAATCTGATATAAGAAAATATGTATTTTTATCTCAGTAAAATTTCTTCTGAAATGACTGAAGTATCATCAATGAAATCCATGGAAATCCGTGTCAAGTATCGACACAAAGAATGTAAATCTCAAAGTCTCGATATCTCATATCTCTATATCTCAATCTCATATCTCTGTATCTCAAATCTCAATTCTCTGTATCTCAAATCTCAATATCTCGGGCTCCGACCGTCCGGATCGGCCCATATCATCAAATCACACGACTACGGTCGGTATCCTCTGGATATCCGCCGCGTCACAAATAACCGGTAGGTAGTGCTCCCCTGCCGGGCTCAACGCCATCATCTGCGATCTTCTTGCCCCGAGGTACCATACCGGGCCCACCATGTACCCGCAGACGGTGCATCCCCCTCCTCGAATCGGGTATATGATACTGCTCAAGAACTGAGAAAACTCATGATGGACAGCACACACATCACATCATGAGAAAACCGCAGTTTTGCTTTTTAAAATAATAACAAGTTTTGAAAGTGTTGCGGTTTTCCCCAAAATCCAGAAATCTCATAGAAAATCCAAAATCTCAAGAATCATGAGTAAATAAATAATAAATATCGGCATAAGTCCCACAATACTGCATGATAGTATGAATATATAAATGCATGAAGTGTCTAAGTAATATATGCAATGCCTAAACTAGCACATGAGAGTAATCACACAACATTATGTTGGACTAGCATTTAGCTGATTATATAAATGGAAATAATATATTCTAAAGTGTACGTGACATGGCAATTACCGATGATGAAGTGTGTGAGTCGGCAAATAAATGTACGTGGAATATGCGCATCATAGGTAATGGTGCTGGTGTCCTAACATGCAGAGTTTCATATTAGCTAAAGAAACATATGTATGAACATGCAATGCGATGAATACAACATGAACATAACGGTGAATGTGTAGTAAACACACAACAACTAGAGAATACATACTAATTACGAGTCATACAGTTTGTTGTTTGAAAAAGCACGAATCGTGGTTTTTAGAAAATTAGGGGCTACGGGGTTTTTAAGAAAAGATATGTCCTTTGAAAAATCCGTAGTATCCCTCAGGCTGTTTTTAAAAATGCGCACGATTCGTTAGTTTTGAAAATAAGTATGACTCGAGCCTAAACTAATATTTACCTAACCAGCTAAGGGACTAACTAAAGAAACTAGTCGAAAGGTAAGAAGAATACTCCTAAAGTCTTAGTCGATATCTCTAGTAGTCGACGATCCAGCCTCAACAGCGTCACGTACGTAGTACGACTTTCTCGAGTCAAGAGTGCTGATCAATCATCACATCTATGCCTCGTACGGTAAAATCTATCGTACGGCATCCCAAAATCGGGGTACGGGTCAACTATTATGTATATATACATCATTATTCGTATAGTATCATCATCAAACAATATCTTGATCATGTGTACTGTACTATAATCGCCTACATTCTAATATTATCAAACATATATCATCGTCTGTGTAAATATATATCGTCAAATGATCCACTAAAATATCATGTCATATATCGTATCGTGATTAAGTCACATATTACGATCTGGGTCTTATTCTAGCATCTCGTTCATTTCAATGTCACCTACACATATTATCGTTTATATATATATATATATATCTTTTTCCATTACCTAACAATCCGCTAATACCATAACATATTTCATATCATATCTCGATCATATACCCAATATCTCACGGCATCATGCCCGATCATATCTACTCATCCCCAAGCATCATATAATATCCTCAGACCACATGTATATGTTGTGTGTGTATATATATATATACCTACAAATATTCCTATACACACACACACACACACATATACACCAAGTCAATTTTATGTGTGTGCGCGCGTGTGTGTCTACATGAAACCTATGAATTCCCTCCAAGGCAATCATCCTCTGGTTAAGTCTTTCTAAATCAGTCTAATCTAACTTAAAGTCTTCAATAGTGTAGGGTTCCTAGGCACTCTTGTGAAGGTTCATAAGGCATCAAACATGCCCGGATAAAAATTTAGACGTGCCGAACAACCTAAAGCCAGGATCTTTGCTAGATTATTAGGGTTTAACATGCAAGAAGATAACTTTTATCTAAGTGTGAGGGATTACAACCTTTGTAGTCCGCTCCTTCACTTCACAAGCTCCGAGTAGAAGTCCCTTTGCCGCGATCCACGATCTCCCGGACTCATGAGAGGCTCCACGACTCGAACGATCCATGCTAGCTCGAAGTATTCCAAATCTCCGATGATCTACCTCGAAGTTGCAACGACTCAAGCTTTCTCACTCAAAAGAGATGAACACACTAATCTCATGGGCTAGATGAGATGAGGATGAGAGAGTAGTATTTTTGCTTTCTTTTTAAATCATTTTCTCATATTTATTCATCACTTAAGGATTTTCTAGCAAGCTTTTCAAGAGAGAAGAAGATGATAATGGAAAAACAATAATAAGATAAAACCTTTTGTGATGAATAGAAAGAAGTGTATATGATTGATATATAAACCATGGTTAAGGATGAGTGGCTAGGATTGTGTAGAGAATTAACTAGAGTTAGGGTTTGGTTGGGTTAAATAAGTGTCATCCAAAAATATCCTAAGAATGACAAAAGAATAAAGCTTCTAGAAGGTGCATGAAGCATCTAACCCAAAACAAACCCTAACCTCAATTAATCATCCTTAAACATGTTTAACAATTAATCATATCATGTCACAATAATATATATCACATATATATTATATATTTGCAACAAAGGAAAATAATACAATTAACGTATATCGCATATATATCAATGTATCATCCACTGAGAAAATGAAATAATAAAGCGATCCAATATTAGATAATGTAATACAATATATCATATATATTATTATACATTAAATCATCGAATCAACACTTGATCCGACGATCCGGCTATATCGAATATTACCGACTAATATATCATGTACCGATTCATCGAATCAACACTTGATCCGATGTCCCGGTTCATTTCTAAATATCGTGAGAATATAATACGGTATCCCATATCGCATTATTCTCGTTCCTGCGCATATCACATATGTGCCACTACTCCGTTTCGCCTGAGCCAAGAAACCTCTGTGTAGGACTCTAAAGAATCGTCAATACGCCGGTAGCAGGTGATGATCATATCAAACACCCACAAGCTGCAAGCGGTCAGCTAAACGTAACAGCCACCCAGGTATTGAGCGATCAGAAGATCAACAAGCTAGCCTGTGCGTTCTCCTGTGAATCCAACCAGTAACACTCCCGTACAGTCCGGTCTGTTCGTCTGATATGTCGCATATCAAGTCTAGGGGTGGTATACGTCAGACCCCAGTAACCGATAAGTCGTGTCGATGTGTGGCTCATAACGGGTCGAGAAACTACTAGTAACACTTACCAGTAAATCTCTATATCAGCCCTGGCCAGGGACTTCCAGTTATAGCCAATCGAACACAGCACAACATCAACTCCCTATACCGGGAGAGACGAATCCCCTCCTATCGCTCATTGCCTCCATGTGATTCGGGACTGTACCCAAAAGCCACCGTTTTGCACGCCCTCTTGGACGTGGTAAGGTGGAAATCAAAGCACAGTGGGAATCACACAAGACTCTATGACGATCTCGGGTCTACAGACTACCCTGTACCAGTGTCACCGGAGAACTGCCATCTGACGTGTGGTATATCACCATCTGGGAGTTCTCGGCGAGTCCGTCCAGTGTACCCAGTCTCCACTGAGCACCCGTACACCATCTCTGATGTCTAACACCGATGGATATGGGATCATCCATCGCCCATCATATGGGTCAAGATGCGTATACGCTAGTCTACTCTGGTGTATCGATGCCCTGTCTCGATATACCCTCGACTAGGAACAGTTATAGGATGTACTCATCGACTACCGCGGCCCCACTAGTATGATCTCATCATAATCCCAGTAGTCGAGTACAGATCCTAAGGGCTTTATCAACATGTGAGAGTAAAACAGTAAACCAATACAAGTCAACATGTTAAGATAAAGTGAAACCAAATAGCATACTATCATGACGAGCAAGAGAGTCATCTCTATATATATCCAAGCATCCATTATAATATACATCATATGTACAACAATGGCCTCTAGGGCATATACATAACTATCATGACGATTCTTTTTCCTAAAGTTCATAATTCTCATAAGACTTAAAATGCGTATATGATTTCATCACCATTTGATCTACCGAATTCCTTCGAATCCTTAGCAAGCGGAGATTTACTCACGCATCATGAAAATAAAAGAATCAAGAATTAGAAATTTCATAATGCGAAAATTTAATGAAAGCGAGAATTAACAAATGATCACCTTTATTAATCAACTTCTAATTACACTTTCCTTCAATCCGAGGTTACAAGAATTGCTCTCGATCGCTCCCTTGAAGAGGTAACTATTCCGTCGAATTTCGCTTTGCTTGATCTCCATAAGACTTGGACCTGTCGAGAATCTCGTGCTCTTGATGACGATCGGTTTCACGTAAAGGATCTTGAATGTCGTCGCTCAATGTTGTACTCAACGAATCTTGATTTTTGAATCTTGACCTTGAATTGGAGTTATAAGTTGTGTCACTCAACTTGTGTAATGAATTGCTCAACTAAAAATTGAGTCTAATTGTGTAACAAATTGTTCAACCCCTCAAAATGAAGACTAGAGTCCTTTATATAGCCCTCCACCAATCTTCCACTAGAAGCTAAGTCAATTTTCCCCAAGAAGCTAGGTAGTTGTAGGGAAACTTCTAGAATAAGGTAGTTATCAAGCTTTCCAAAGAAGGTAGGCTGTTGTAAGGAAGTTTCCAGAACAAGGTTGTTACAATGGAGCATTCTCAGCAAGCTAGAAAGTTGAGATGAAGCTTCTGGAAAAGTATCGTCACCGGAGCCCCTAACGCGGATCCGCGACGGATCGGCCTGACTCGGCCGCGGATCCGCGGCGGATCGGCCTGACTCGGCCGCGGATCTACGGCCGATTTATGAGATCGTTGCTTCATTTTTCTTGTGTAGTTTGGTGTTGGTCTATGGGTATTCAGGTGATATCTAGAATTCTTTTATCTCTTCTGAATCTCTGCCAGATTTTAACTCTTTGATTTCCTGTATTTTTGTCGGTGAATTTGCGATTCCGATATCTGTCCTGAAATAATTTTCTGCACAAAAATCTCAATGAAGATTGTTAAGATATACAATATCATGCGTGAAATAATAAACACACAATTTCCTTCCAGAATGTTGATTATAATGTATAACACGTGGTAATTGGTATTTTCTAGACGAACTTGTAATCCGTGTTATATTTATAACAAACACCCTCGGATGTTTAGAAAAGTGAGGAAATTGTTATGTTAAAGATTGCAATATTTTCGATTGAACAGACAGCTATAACTTTCCCCGGGTCATGTTTTTAGTTGACGCTTCCGCATTAGATCTGTCGTAGCGAGAGGCTCGACGTCTGGTCCTTTGCCCATATATGGTCGGGGATAGTATGATTTTTGTTGATAGAGTCTTAACTATCGGCAAGGAATCTACCAAGGTAGTGCAATCGCTGCGTGATACTTTCAAAGACGGGTCTCCTGCGTTGAAGGCTCGGGAGATCCTGCACTTATATTCGATTAGTCCAGGCTTTCTAGTGTTCAGGAAAGGCGCCTCGGCATTGTTCATGAGGTATAACCCGTACCGTTTTGCTCAACAGCCGGGTTACGATCAGGGTGTCCCGCTCGAGGCTTTCTTAGCCGAGCCGGTTACTACGGAAGAGGGTAGCAGCACGCTGCACCACTTTGTGCGGCTAAACACGGGGTCTAAATTTCTCATCAGCGAGCCAAGCTACGTGCCGAAGGCTTCGAACGCCTACATGGCGTGGTATCAGCATGCGACGAGTGCTGTTATCAGGGAAGAGAGGCGGCTATTACTTGATCATAAAGATACTGTCCCAGCTGGTAATCTGGCAGTTCCTTTGAAGCGACGGACCGCCGTTCGTCCTTCCTTAAGAGAAGTGGCTGCGGTTGTGGTTCTGCGCTCTTTCCCTGAGAAGCCTCCAACCGTGTTCTTGTAGAAACGGTAGCTGTAGCGTCCCCGGAATCTGGCGTTGGTGCAGAAATTGGGACCCATTGCCCAAAAATGCCCGTCAAGCGCAAGCTCTTGCCATCGGCCGCCGGCGTCTGCTCGCAGAAAAAGAGGAAGTCGCTATTCTCTGTGTTGGAGATAGTGCCCTCAGAGTCAATTATTAGGTCACAGGTACGTGATTGTAATGATTGAGGGAGGACCTATCCCGGTAGGACAGTCTTACTCGAGATGATAGTATGCTATCTGGTTTACCTTTACCATCGTGTACTGTTTTAAGTGACCTGACACGTCGCTATTACACGTTGATAGAGCCCCTAGGATTCTTGCTTGACCACCAGCAGTATGAGGGCGATCATATAAGTGGGAGCTGGGGGTCTACAAGCATATCCTTAAAAGGTCCCTAGTCGTGGGAGTTTCGAGACCGGGTATCGATACTCCATTAGTAGACTAGTGTATACAGTCGAGACCCCGACGAGGGGCGGTGGCCGGTCTCACAAGCCACTGGTGTCAGTTGGATCACCTAAGATGTATACAGGTGCTCATTGGGTTATGAGTACACCGGACAGGACTCGCCGGGAACATGCTAGTTGGTCATATACCAGACGTCAGATGGCAGTTCCCTGGTGACATGTGTGCAGGTTAGTTCATCGACCTGGGGATCGTCATTTGTCTCGTGTGAGTTCCCACTGTACTTTGATTACTACCCTACCACGGCTCAAAGGAGTCGTGCAAACAGGTTTTAGTTGGGTACAGTCCCGAGCCACATGGAGGCAGTGAGCGTATCTTCAGGGGTTCGTCTCTCCCGGTATTGGGGGTGAGGTCGTGCTGTGTCTAGGAGAGCCATTACACAAAGTCCTTGGCCAAGGCAAGGAGATTTACTGGTAGGTATTCCAGTAGTATCTCAGGGTGTTCTGGGCTACACTCCGACACGACTTGTACCGCTTTTGGGGGTCTGACTTTTACCAACCCCCTAGGCCCGCCATGCGATACTCATAGACGAACGGACCGGACTGCACGGATATTGTCACTGAAAGGCTCAGTAGGGTTGTCAGGCTGAGTTCGCTCACAGACATCCCTTTTAGTCAGTACCTGGTAGCCCGTTACGTATTGGCTTATACCTCTGACGTGCTAGTGGTTAAATCCACAACCAAGGTGTTGACGAGTCTTTAGAGTCCCCCACATTCAGTTACTCAGCTTTCGGGCGAAAGGTTGTAGAGGCCGTATGGAGATATGGCAAGGTCCGATCAGATACGTGCGGTATTGCACGGATCAGGATAGGACAGTTTGTACTATAGGCCGTATGGTTATATGGCAGGGTTCGATCAGATACGTGCGGTATTGCACGCATCATGATCGAACAGATATTACTAGCCGGTTTTGGTATAAGCCGGATCCTAGTATAGTACAGTGTAGATTTTGTCTCTTTGCATTTGTATTTCGGTCGAAATACAGATGCGGGTGTGTATGCACAGTATCGGGGTTTTCCTGTAATTTATTACGGGACCAGTTTTCTGGAGTTGCCAGTTTGCTTTCCGTTTCGGCCAATTTCCATTGTTCCGTTCATTGGCCGAAGTTTGGTGGAGGAGGGTTTATTTGCATTGTTGCAAATAGGCATTAGTGGAGGGGGTTCTTTGCATCTTGTTGCATCATGATGGCTTTCATGATGTGCACCATCCTTTGACTTGATTTCTTCATGATGGCATGACTTTTTGAGTCATCATGGTTCATGATGGTTGGACTTCATGAGTTGATGGTTGTGTGGAGTGTTGGCTTAGTTTTGTGATCATGGTTGCTTTTGATAACCATTCCTCTCTCTCTCTCTTGTTTGATTGATATGGTCACCTCCCCTTTGACTTTTCCCTCTCTCCAATCACACAAGAGAAATGGGGGGGCCGGCCACTTTTGTTGGATGGTTGATTGATTCATTTGGTGTGGCAATTTTTGGTTCATATTGTGCAAAGAAAAGAACTCTCTAGTTCATCTCCATTTTCCTTTCTATCCTCCACCAAAAATGGCAACCTCCACTACCCCAAAAAGAGACACAAGTTCTACTACACATTCTACAGTGAATCTTGGGCACGTCGAGTAGCCGGCTTCGTGCCCGAGTTGCCTCGGCATTGAGGTGGGAGCCCGTAAACAAAGTAGGCGATGTGGTGCACTTCCGGCGACGAGGAGGAGACGGGACTTTTCCGCAGGAGATCGGGACCATGACGAGAAGACCGGAGGACTTGGATCGTCGGTATATCTCTATTCCCTTTCTTGTAGTTAGCTAGGACTAGTTAATGGTTCGATCCGGGTTATAGTGCGCGGTGGTGCCGGTTTGCTAAGTCCGCAAAATTTAAGTTTTTCACCGCTTCCGCATTCCGGCGTCGGATTGACGGCCGGGGCGCCGCCGTGAACTTACAGTGGTATCAGAGCCTCGCCATTAACATAGTCTAGCTTGGTGTAATGTGTTTTACGTTTCCGATCGAACAAAATCCCGAAACCGCATTTTTCATGCACATCAGTTTCTGTCGAATTTTTTTTGAGTCCAAAAATTTTTCAGGTTGTCTCAGAGTGATGTGCAGAGAGTTCTAAGAATACTGCAAAATTTTGGTGAAGTGATGATTCCGTACGACCGCGGAAGGGCGGCCTAAGCCCCTCATTGGCCGCGCTTCCGCCGCAGGAATAAGACTTCAGTTCATCAATTTTTTCCAGTGGGCTTGTGGGCTTAAAATATGGGTTTTGGAATATTAAAATTGGGCCCAGTTTTTCTGTGAGTGCTGCAGTATTGATTGGGGGCCCACTTGTTAATTTTTGATCGATCGGATATTTTAAACACATTTTTCACAGTATTTACATTATATCTGCGACCGTGAATGTCACTTGATCGGTAAATCCGGTCTAACTGCTATAGCCCGGTTAGACGGATTTGCGAACGTGACTTTCATGTTGATATTTTGTTTTTGCTGTGATGTTGCGGATCGGTCGTGGAGATAGCCTGGATGCAATGCTAGTACAGTTTTGTTGTATTATGTACATTTGATATTGCGGGGCGAGCGTCCGACATGTGGACTGCCGTCACTGCCTGTTTGTATTATTATTTTGGGGCACGACCTGGTTGCGGTCGATGTACCCGTTGTATGTATATTTTACTTTCTGTACTAGGATTGCCCCGCGGAGGGGTGCACGGATAGCCGGGTTCTGGAGGGCAACAAGCCCGCATCTCATGGCATTGAGACGGAGGGGGCCTCACTCTAGGATTGGCGGGCTATTCGCCGCACTCGTAGGGGGTACAGGTTGACCCAGGAGGGGTGCCCAAGTTACCGGATTCCGTGAAGTGCTGGGTGGTCCATTCACGGAGCTGAAGGGGGCTGCCTCGCTTCAGGTTTTGGCGGGTGACTTGCCGCGCCCGTAAGGGTCTAGGATTTCATTGCACAGGCTATCCACACGACCAGGGGAACGTCGGGTTTCAGCAGTGGCTCTGTGAAACCCGGGGATCCCAGATATCTGTATTGTTTCTGTGATGCTGTACATTTCTGTGATGTTGCATTTTATTCACGCCTTGAGCGAATATAATATATTGGTATATATATTAGTAGATGTTGTATATGTTTTACATCCGCGCTAGTCCAGTCCCCGCTCTGTCGTTAGTTAGCTAACCTAACGGGTAATGACGGGACCCAGTGGCGAATGCGGATGGCATATACGTACATCAGTATATTTTCGTTCTTTTTGGTGTGATCAATTGATGGGACTGCATTGATTCGGATCAATGCAAGTTAAAAACAAACCTAATCTGATGTTGTTGGAACACTTTTCAAAAAGCTGTTATTGCAAGGACGTTCACTTTTGTTTTGCATCGTGGTATTCAGTTAGAATATCCTGCTCCTCAGTCGACGAGGCAAGGGCCGAGATCCCTTCACCGGGAGTGACCCCTTGGACAGAAGTTTGCGTCAGGGCATTAACTTCACTATAGCCGATTACTTTTGCTTTGCATCGCGGTATTCATATGGAATATCGTGCACCCCATTCTACGGGGAAAGAGCCGAGATCCCTTCACCGGGAGTGACCTCTTTAGCAAAGGTTTTCGTCACTATATTTTTAAAAAGCTATCCGTTCCTTCAACGATATCAAGTTCATTACGTTAAAGGTTTTCGCCAGAAACCATTCGTAGCCCTCCGTCGTTTCAGACGGGTAGCACGTAGTATTCATGCTATGTTTGTTGACCTTCGTCAAGGCATAGTGTATGGTAGCTGCTTGTTACCTTTCTGCTGCATAGATAGATGCGTTGGTTTGGGACAGTCGTATAGCCTTGTTGACCTTCGTCAAGGGCTTGTACGGGTGGATTCAAATTAACCTGGATAATGACGGGTAGAACTTGACATGTGACTTATGATTTGTTGACCTTCGCCAAGGTCATAAGAGCATGGGGCAGAAATCACATCGGGAGTTTCAAAAGAACTGAAACTTGCCAGATATGCGCATACCTTCTGGAGTGTGATAGCGTGAGCGGATTCCGTCACGTTATCATGCAATGATAGTTGGATCCCGATTCCCACTGATGAGTTAGTTTACTCCTCGGGTAACCCCGACTAATTCTTCTTTCAGGTTTGGAGGAGAATTTGAGGTACAGTGGGAGGATTCCAGATTAGATAAATTGTGACCATTCTGATCTAGGTTAGAGTGCACGCTGAGTGTTTTCTTTTCTCTCTCTCTTTGGCAGCGACCATTGACCCGACCCTAAGACTTTGACTCAGTGACCAAGTTGACCGAACCTTCTTAAACACCGGCTTTTGGATTGTCAGAGTTGCAAACCTCATTGCCACTCCTACTTTTACCCTTTTCTCCAGGACACCCCGTATTACTACGAACGTCCACTTCCATTGGACAAAACCATCGTATGGTTAGATACGAACTCGAAAGAATTTATTCGAGGATGGTTTCCGGTTCTGGAGAAAACGGATGGGATTATTCAGTTGTCTTTTCCTTTTACCCTCTCTCAGGTTACGAGTACTCCTTGGTTTAGGGGTAGTACACCTATTACGCAAATTGGATTGTCTTCTTCCAAACCTTAGGCTGGTGCCGACCGGTAGGGAATGAAGAAAACCAATTAGCCTAACGATGGTGTGCAGAAGGTATTAAGTTAAGACAAAGCAAGGGAATAGTAAGAGGGCAAAGTAAATTGCAACAGATATTCACGTCCAAACCAAATATTTCCTTACCACTCCCACATCACCTTTGTATTTCTCCAGGACACTCCGTATCGCTACGAAGATCCACAGTTTATTTGGATACTCCATCGTATGGTTATATACGAACTCGAATGGAACTTGTTCCAGTTCGGGGATGGATTCTGGTTCAGGAGAAATAGGAATAAGGTTTATTCGGTTGTCTTTTATCTTCACCCTCTCTCATTGCGAGTGTTCCTAGGATTGGGACAGTACACCCATTATGCTTATTGGATAGTCTTCTTCCAAACCATAGGCTGGTGCCGAACGGTAGGGAAGGAAGAAAACCATTTGGCCTAAAAGGGTGTGCAGAAGGTAAATACTAAAGACATATGAAGGGATTTGGAGAGGTGGCAAAGAATTATACGGTTACAATCGTGAATCTGGAAGAGGCATTACTAGGAATACCAGAATACCCCAACGAAACATTTCAATGTTTCAGTTTCACTGTGTACTATTAAAAGAAAACTGATTTCCCGATTAGACACTTACTCCAGGGTATGTATTTACCAGGTACGATTCTCACATCTGTATGGTTTTACAGATGATGAGTGGGAGTAAGTTATTGGGAATTGGGTGATTATCCTTATTATATCGGGATTCGTTGTAATCGGTGATATTTGAGGAAATCACCTGGGCTGTTTGCCGGTCGGCAAATATTTGGTTTTGAATATCCGCTGTTATGCACCAATTTCAAATTGATATATCTGTACGTCTATTTTCATAGAGTGAGATATACCTTTCTGAAATTATGTCTACAACATTTACCTATATCAGTGGATGGTTAGGTAAGGAGCATTAAACAGCGGTGCAATTCTTCTTAACCATAAGTACAGTTTTCAACCTACGACACACAGTGAATGAGTTATCAGACTCAAGGGACTTATACAAAGGATTGTATGTTGTCCAGGGTCTATCAGGACAGAGGGCTTGGTCCTCGTACTATATTCGGTTTAGTTATGACTTCTCTAGTTTTTAGACAGGTGTTTCGCGGAAACACAGGGTCCAAATTTTGAGAAGTTATAGGTATTTGAATAGAGTAGAGAACCGGGTATAGCAAGTATCGGGATTCTTCAAAGAGATCGAAGATGTAGATACTTGTGTTTGGTATTCAGTTGATAGTAATGATAAAGAGATCTTGCTTCTCTTTCAGGTTACTCATAATTGGAAGTATTCCTAAGTTGAGTAACGCTGATCGGCCTCCTTCCATTTAGTTGACATGCGCTGGGGACAGCTGCATGATTTGAATCTGGTTCAATTAAATCAGTGCCTCTGTTTCTATATTGGATATAGAACAGTTCATATCTTAACGATGTTAAGGTACGGGGAGTTGTCCGGTTTATGATTAAAACCAGACACTGGACAACTCAAGGCACGTTTCTGTAATGGCTGTTTGTGGGTTGACCCAGGCTATGACGAGGGTTGACTTTCTACCATCTGGATGAACAATAGCGATATTGTTCTAGACTCGCCACAGTTTTATTAAAAATGGATTTTTTCAGAAAAACAATAGTGGGAGTATGGTAGAACTGGAAGTGATTCCAGAACCACAAACGATTACTGAAGATTTGATAAGGAACCTAAAAATTCAATCTGGATTGACATTCCATTGGCCACTCCGCAGATAAGGTGGGTAACTTCAAGCACCCGAGAGGTACTACGGTAGCCTCAAGGACGGTGACAGGGAAGTTCTTGTTTACCCACAATTACCATTGCTGTTGTTCCAGGCTGCGAGACCCGGCGGGAGGATGAGTATAGCGTCGTTCTAAACTAGTTTTAGAAGTGCACGTCTATATGACTCTGCCAGAGGGTTGTCGTAGTCAGTGGGAGCAGCGGAAGCATTGGTGGACAGGTAGCTTATGTCTATTTATAGACTAAAGCAGATGTAGCGGAGATAGATCATCTGTTTCTGACGTGACAGTCATGGGTTTGACCTCATCAGAATAGGGGATGGATCTGTTGAGAAGGTAGTAGGGTGTGATGTCCTGGTATCTGGATGACATACACAGAATAGGAAAAGAAACTCCTATACTACAATCGGTTATACTTTGGTCGTCACACAGTGGTTTCTCTACAAAGGAAATGGATTTTATATCTGACATACTGGTTACTGGATCTATGGTTTCAGATCTAGATTTGGGTGGTTTCCCAATCAGGGTACTTGACAGCATTCTAAGAGTATTTAGGATGGACGACTCCTGGCACGGTAGTGTACCTGCAGGTAATGGAGTCACCCTCTCCAAAGGTGTCTTACAGACTAAAGGGGAGAGGGACGTGCATGATTGGCAGATCACTTGCTTAGGCAATTGAGTCAATCGTGAGATGTCAAGTACCACACCAGATGTTGTTCTTGCACTAGATGCAATAAGTTAACATTAATCCAATCCTGGAGAAACAGTCGGAAGCAGTTTTAGAACATAAGTGGATGTTCTAGGGAGATGATAACGACAGCCTCATTCAGGAGACAGTTATCATTCCAGGCTTCCAAGGTGACATGGACGACAAGGAGGTTGTCAGAGTTATAGTTTTCCTTCTGATGAGGGGCAGTATTTTGGACAGGTGGTCCAAGGCAATACTGAGGGAGGCATGGCGCGCAGGATACTGATTAAGTTCAGTTGACGATACAGTCTAAGAAGTTTGGATTTGGAGTTCATTTATGAGCTAGGTCCCATCAGACATCTAGACATATTCTGAGACAGGTATTGCTCATTTCGGGAGATGGGTTTCTCCGCGAACTTGAGATATAGAGAGACATAGAAAGAAACAACTAAGCGGATCCACTCACTGAGGCTATTCCTCGAACGCAATAGTTCCGCAAACGAGCTTTGTGAGACTGACTAGTAGAGGAGTTGGATGTTCGGTATCACACGGGCTGTGAGTATGCGACATCACAATAATTAGCCTTGAGTGCAAGTGGGAGATTGTTGGAGATAGTGCCCTCAGAGTCAATTATTAGGTCACAGGTACGTGATTGTAATGATTGAGGGAGGACCTATCCCGGTAGGACAGTTTTACTCGAGATGATAGTATGCTATCTGGTTTACCTTTACCATCGTGTACTGTTTTAAGTGACCTGACACGTCGCTATTACACGTTGATAGAGCCTCTAGGATTCTTGCTTGACCACCAGCAGTATGAGGGCGATCATATAAGTGGGAGCTGGGGGTCTACAAGCATATCCTTAAAAGGTCCCTAGTCGTGGGAGTTTCGAGACCGGGTATCGATACTCCATTAGTAGACTAGTGTATACAGTCGAGACCCCGACGAGGGGCGGTGGCCGGTCTCACAAGCCACTGGTGTCAGTTGGATCACCTAAGATGTATACAGGTGCTCATTGGGTTATGAGTACACCGGACAGGACTCGCCGGGAACATGCTAGTTGGTCATATACCAGACGTCAGATGGCAGTTCCCTGGTGACATGTGTGCAGGTTAGTTCATCGACCTGGGGATCGTCATTTGTCTCGTGTGAGTTCCCACTGTACTTTGATTACTACCCTACCATGGCTCAAAGGAGTCGTGCAAACAGGTTTTAGTTGGGTACAGTCCCGAGCCACATGGAGGCAGTGAGCGTATCTTCAGGGGTTCGTCTCTCCCGGTATTGGGGGTGAGGTCGTGCTGTGTCTAGAAGAGCCATTACATAAAGTCCTTGGCCAAGGCAAGGAGATTTACTGGTAGGTATTCCAGTAGTATCTCAGGGTGTTCTGGGCTACACTCCGACACGACTTGTACCGCTTTTGGGGGTCTGACTTTTACCAACCCCCTAGGCCCGCCATGCGATACTCATAGACGAACGGACCGGACTGCACGGATATTGTCACTGAAAGGCTCAGTAGGGTTGTCAGGATGAGTTCGCTCACAGACATCCCTTTTAGTCAGTACCTGGTAGCCCGTTACGTATTGGCTTATACCTCTGACGTGCTAGTGGTTAAATCCACAACCAAGGTGTTGACGAGTCTTTAGAGTCCCCCACATTCAGTTACTCAGCTTTCGGGCGAAAGGTTGTAGAGGCCGTATGGAGATATGGCAAGGTCCGATCAGATACGTGCGGTATTGCACGGATCAGGATAGGACAGTTTGTACTATAGGCCGTATGGTTATATGGCAGGGTTCGATCAGATACGTGCGGTATTGCACGCATCAGGATCGAACAGATATTACTAGCCGGTTTTGGTATAAGCCGGATCCTAGTATAGTACAGTGTAGATTTTGTCTCTTTGCATTTGTATTTCGGTCGAAATACAGATGCGGGTGTGTATGCACAGTATCGGGGTTTTCCTGTAATTTATTACGGGACCAGTTTTCTGGAGTTGCCAGTTTGCTTTCCGTTTCGGCCAATTTCCATTGTTCCGTTCATTGGCCGAAGTTTGGTGGAGGAGGGTTTATTTGCATTGTTGCAAATAGGCATTAGTGGAGGGGGTTCTTTGCATCTTGTTGCATCATGATGGCTTTCATGATGTGCACCATCCTTTGACTTGATTTCTTCATGATGGCATGACTTTTTGAGTCATCATGGTTCATGATGGTTGGACTTCATGAGTTGATGGTTGTGTGGAGTGTTGGCTTAGTTTTGTGATCATGGTTGCTTTTGATAGCCATTCCTCTCTCTCTCTCTTGTTTGATTGATATGGTCACCTCCCCTTTGATTTTTCCCTCTCTCCAATCACACAAGAGAAATGGGGGGGGCCGGCCACTTTTGTTGGATGGTTGATTGATTCATTTGGTGTGGCAATTTTTGGTTCATATTGTGCAAAGAAAAGAACTCTCTAGTTCATCTCCATTTTCCTTTCTATCCTCCACCAAAAATGGCAACCTCCACTACCCCAAAAAGAGACACAAGTTCTACTACACATTCTACAGTGAATCTTAGGCACGTCGAGTAGCCGGCTTCGTGCCCGAGTTGCCTCGGCATTGAGGTGGGAGCCCGTAAACAAAGTAGGCGATGTGGTGCACTTCCGGCGACGAGGAGGAGACGGGACTTTTCCGCAGGAGATCGGGACCATGACGAGAAGACCGGAGGACTTGGATCGTCGGTATATCTCTATTCCCTTTCTTGTAGTTAGCTAGGACTAGTTAATGGTTCGATCCGGGTTATAGTGCGCGGTGGTGCCGGTTTGCTAAGTCCGCAAAATTTAAGTTTTTCACCGCTTCCGCATTCCGGCGTCGGATTGACGGCCGGGGCGCCGCCGTGAACTTACACTCTGCCGATGTCATATTTGGCCAGGAGAAACATGCTCCGTATAGCGAGGGTTTGTGCGAGTATGGGACCAATGAGGGTTTATTCATCGTGCCTGCAGATGATACTGATCTTCAGGCTGCCATTGCGGCTTTCGAGCGACTGGCTCGTGAGGAAGTGGCGCTGATTACTATAATGAAATCAGGTATATTTTCAGTTATGTTCTTCCGCGGCCATCTCTCTTCTCTTTATTATGTTTGTATTGACGCTTTCTTCTTCGACAGGTATTTCTACTGAAGAGGCTCTTGCGGCTTCCCTCAGGACGTTCGAGGAGGAAGAGAGGCTCCGCGCTTCTTTGGGTCTTGGTATGAGTCGCTTCATCACACCCTTATTCTTTTTATTCATGCTCCGACCCTCTCCTTTACTTTATTGCAGGGACTACCTTGACTTAGGTTATTTTAAGTGCAGTGCCGATCCCGAGTAGCGATGCGGCAAAACTTCCAGAGCCAGCTACTATATCCCTAGCTCTCCCAATGTCACCGCAGGAGGCTTTGCTGAAGCAGCCGATGATGGACGCCGTAACGGCTCCGGAGGCAGAGCTCGGTTCGGACGATGATGTCCCTTTGTTAGAGGTCTTGAGGAGATCATTTCTCACTGCTTAGACTAAAACGAAGCGTAAGAAGCATGCGGCGAGGGAACGCGATGCTGGTTTAGCCGTAGGTGCAGGCTTAAGCAGCATTCCGCTTGCTGATACTCCTTCGGCGGATGTTCCCTCTGCCTTGTCTACCGCCCGTAGACAGGTTGCCCGCGCAGCTCGGGAGGAAACTGAAAGCTGCTCCAAGGTAGCGTAACGCCCAGTCTTTTACTAGAACTTAATCCTCGAATTTTGACATATGCATTTTCTGCAGGGCCAAATCTTGGCGATGGGATGACAGGTGAAACTCTGGCGGTTTCGGTGCCCAAAGTTGCTACTCTTTCTCGGGAATCTGGGACTGTCTAGACCGCTGCCCTTTCTCCCTGTGGCTCCTTGGTATCGACGGGCGTCGCGAGCATCACGACGGGCCTCGTCGAGTCAGGGGATGAAGCTATGGGCGTGGAATCTACTCCTCCGAGAGAGATCGAAGAAGCCGTTACACCTGGTGACGCCTCCTGATTAGTCGAAAATATTGCATCTTTTAACCGGCAATTTCCCTATCATTTGTATTCATTTAGAAGTGTACGGTATTCATATTTCACATATTAGCAAAACTGTCGCAAAATATCAGATTGCATGTGTTAGACTCTAAAACCGGCACTATAAAGGAAATTGACTGCATTTCATGGCATCGCATCATCCCTATATTGCGCAACACTTGTTTTGAGATCTGTGCAGGAAAATCCAGAAGAAAGGCCAAAAATTTACATGGTACCGATCAAACAATACGCCAACTCAAGGAATTGGAATCTGGTATTGATGTAAAGAGCATTCAGGAATTCAACACATCAGCTAAAGCTCCAAATATTAGCCCAAGATCACAGAAGAAGCCCCAAACCCCAAGGAGCTAACATGGCCGCGGAACCGCGGCCGGAGCCGGCTTGCGCCGTGGTTCCGCGGCGGATCTGCCACGTCAGCACCAAAGCTTTGCATCAAAATTCTTCATTCAGGGCCCACATTCAGCTCATGTACTTCAAGTTCCAGAAGACTCCAGAGGTTTCTGCCAGATCAGCAAACTAGGGTTTCTAAGCTTAATTAATCCTAGCTTAAAGCCTAAGCTAGCTCCTAACAAATTACCTTCTAGAAGCCTCAACAAACTTTTGGAGGGAATTGTAATTTCAAACCTAGACCTAAGGTTTGGGAGATCTATAAATAAGACCCTAGGCTCACTTGTAAAGGGATGAATTCATCCCTCCATTAGTTCATTTTAGTAGCCAATTTAGAGCCATTCTACCTCATTCTTCATCTTCTTCCACAAGTCTAGTGAGAAGACTTGTGTGAAACCCTAACCCTAATTCCAATCAAAAGCCAAGATCCCGAGTACCCCATCAAGCAAGAAGCCTTGCAACCTTTTATGAGCCGAGCCGATCTTCAACAGAGCAAGTGGTCCAAGCTGATCCACGACTCACGGAGCCGAGCGACGCCAAATCAACAATTTAGTTCTTTCTCTTGTAGTTCTTGAGCGACTGTAATCAAATTGTTGATATAAATAAAAGGTGATATTCTTTTATCTTTTTTTCTCTAAATTCTTGCATCATGATATCTTTTCAATTCTTGAATGCTTTCTGTGTGATGATGTTTGAGTAATACTCCGCTCGTCGAGGAGTCGAGACGATCAATAGAATGATGATGTAATATATCTTAAATTGATTCTTGAATCCTACGAGTTTTGTAAACCCTAGCAAGTTCAAGAACCGATAACCCAATTCGTTGCGATGCTTTCTTGATTGATATCGCTCGAGATTGGGGAGTTACGATCGTTTCTTGAAATTGCTAGAGGCTAGAATGTGAATGATATCGACGAAAGAACAAGGGTTAAATGCTTAAACCTTAGTTTCACGAGAAAGCCCTAACTCTCGTCGATCATCATCGATCTAGTATCAATTCTTCGAAGGACAAGAACACGATATCTTAAGATTACATCACGTCTATAGATCCGATCGAATCCTACGAGCCTCATTTAGATTCTTGACATTTGGTTGGAAATATCATCGAAACCCGATTCTTGATTGTTTATCATTTCTTGATTCTTGATTAGATTAGTGACACCTGAATCAATCGATAAATCTTGAATCATGCTTTCTTTTCTTCTCGATTAACTTTTCAATTCAAACAAATCAAACATAAAAACGAATTGCACAATCCCTATGGGCGATCCGCACTCGCTTATGATCTACAACCGACACCGTAATTGATTGCGGTCAAATATAATTCTTTGATTGTGAATCTTATTCAATATCACCGACACATAGAAACTTATTCGCTTTATTCGATTTACACAAACAAGAAATTCTTTTCAATCAAATGAAACCGTTATCAGGGATCATTTGAGTTGATTTACTTACACAGTCTCGAATTTTACAAACAATCACCTCCGTCATGGTTTCAGTCCATGATTTATCAAGTAGTTGCTGGGTCGCTGTTTTCGAGTTTTTCAATCCTGTTCAGCTCTTCTAATGATATTTTGTTTGTCTTGAGTATAGGTGCAGTGAACCCTGAGGCTGTGCCATCTGAATAAGTGTCGCCGGTCGCCGCTCTGACGGTCGTTGTCCCCTCGCTTTCTTCTATGCCCTCTCAAATATTGGAAGGTATGGGTTTGCGACTTATTTGTTTTACTATGGGTACCATCCACCTTGTATTGATAGTATATTGTCGCAACTCTGCAGGGGTCTTTTTCTACCTTCTATATCAGGTGTTGAACCCGCATTTCTCCTTTAAGTCGGAAGTCGTTCCGCCTTCTCGTATTAGTTAGTTTATTCTTCAACTGACGTCCTTTCTTTTCTTTTACGAATAGACGTGTTGCTAAGTTTTCTTCATGTTGATCATAGCGTCATGGGTCAGAGGAGGGGACGAGAGAATAGCCGTGCCTCCGGTACTCCCCATCCTGCCGCCTGTCACAGCCGGTATAGTAGACTTCATTGCTGATGTGTTTTCTTTATTCCCCGAGTCGACATTTGACCCTAATTCATTTTGCAGCAATTGCACCAGCTCCAGCTCCTTTCGAGTCTCGCATTCTAATGCCCGCAGGGCCTTTTGCTAAACGCATGTCTTCCAGGGGTGCCGCAAATAGCCGGCGAATGTTGAGCAAATTCATCGAGGATCTCAATGCCGAGGCCCTCACTTCCGCTACGGATTTTTCCATGGAATTCAATCCAATACTGGCGACACTCATGAATTTCCATGATGAGGCTATCGTCGGCTCTTTGGTTAATTACTGCAGAAAGATCGAGACTTGCCTGCACGAGATTGAGCTCCAGCATCCCGCTCCTGAAGTATTAACTTCGAACTCTCAGTGGGCTGCGTGGATCGAGCATAGTGTTCCTTTCATTCGCCATTTTGAACAAGAGATGACCCTGAGACGAAAGGAACATGAGGTGGCTTCCTGCGAATCTGTCCGACTGCGCGTCCAGATTGAAGCGAACGCTGCACAGCTAAAAGCTGTTTTTGACAATCTCCAGAGATGTATTTCGGCTGGGTTGACGCTGAGGCGGACACTTGACTTTGCCGAGCGGGTCATGCAAGACTGCGAAGCCGCCATGCTAGAAGCCGATGGGAAGCTTTCGTCCTATTTACGGCAACGGGCTCAAGTTGAAGCAGAGTTGGCCGCGGTGGTTGATTATGAGAAAAGATTGAGAGGAGCGCGCGAGCGGCTTGCTGATTTGTTGAAGATGTCTTCTCCTCAATAACCGTCTTTGTACCCCTCTTTTTTTTACTGTAATCTTGCGATTTATGAATAACATGTATTCATTTTGATTCGTTTGAGAAATGTATATGGTATTCACTTGCATTCATGAATAAAAGACATATTTTATTTCATATCGGCATGTCCCTTTGGCAAATGTGGCCCGTAGATAGTCTATCTTGATCTTCTTGCAAGGCAACGATGGCTTAGGAAATAGGTTCAGATCTGCCACCTAAGACTTTTCAATTTTATGAGCCGTGAGAGTCTCATAAAGACTTTTCTCCCTACGAGTCGTGAGGATCCCGCAGGTGTGTTTTCTCCTTAGGAGCCGTGAGGACTTCTAAGTGCGTTTTCTCTTGAGAGTCGTAGGGATTTCATAAGAGAATTTTTTCCCTTACAAGTCGAGAGGACTCATAGGTGGTTGTTTCCCTCCTTGTCGATATTTGACTTTGGAGAGTGTGGCCCATGAATAGTATGCAATAGTCCATCTTGGACCGAATTGTAAGGCCCCAGTGCTTAGGAAATAGGTCCTTATCCCCATTGCCTAAGGTTTTTCCCTACGAGTCGAGATGAGTCGAGAAGTTCTCTCAGGAACATTATTTTCCCCATGAGTCGAGACGAATCGAGAAGTTCTCGCAAGGATGTCCTAACGTCACAGTTAAATCCTGCTAATAGAAGTCCGTTAGGGTCTGTAGTACTAGGGTTTTTTACCCGTCGTACCGTTGCGTTGGCCGGTGTATTCCTCGATACGCAATCTTGCTATTCGAGTAGCCTTGAAACTGTCGTGTCTCTGATCCCTTCGGGGGCTGGACAAGACGTCTTCAAGTAATCTTCCGGGTGATATTACCGTCGAAAGAGCAAGCGTTAGGGATATTCCATGTCATTCTTTACTTAAGGTTAGGCTCAGTTTGGGAGCCCCGATGAGTCATGACCACTCCGCGCTGGAGTGGGATGATCTCCGATAGTCTTTCAGGTCTCATTTGAGTTGCCGTCAAGATCCTGAAGCTAGGGATCTTCCTTTGCTTCGTTTGTTGACATTGTGTCTGCAATATTGCGACGAATGTCGAGGCTGTCTCTGGGTTGTCTGTGAACCGTCGAGATTTGGAACTAGGGGACTTTTCTGTGGCTCCGTTTTTGGATGTCATGTCTGCATCTTACTGGAGGGAGGAAGAATGCTGTTGTTGATTTTTAGGCTGTGGATGTTGCCGTCGAGTCTTGGAACTAGGGACTTTGCCATGGCTCCACGGTAGTCTCTACGTTGTCCATGAACCGTTGAGATTTGGAACTAGGAGACTTTGCCGTGGTTCCGAGGTAGTCTCTAGGCTTTCTGTGAACCGTCGAGATTTGGAACTAGGGGACTTTGCCATGGCTACGTTTGTCGATATTGCGTCTGCATCCTGCTGGAGGGAGGAAGAACGCTGTTGTTGATCTCTAGGCTGTGGATGTTGCCGTCGAGACTTAGACCTAGGGACTTTGCCATGGCTCCGCGGTAGTCTCTAGGTTGTCCGTGAACTGTCGAGATTTGGAACTAGGGGACTTTGCCGTGGTTCCGAGGTAGTCTCTAGGCTGTCTGTGAACCGTCGAGATTTGGAATTAGGGGAATTTGCCATGGCTTCATTTTTCGATATCGCGTCTGCATCCTGCTGGAGGGAGGAAGAATGCTGTTGTTGATCTCTGGGCTGTAGATGTAGCCATTGAGATCTGGCTTCCCTTTGACGAAGCCTAGTGGGACAATATGGTTCCCTTTCCGTTTGTGCCTATGGATTGTATACAGGGGTCTATGTCGACTCACCTGCAGGGCAGAAGTTTTTATTTCTTTCCGCGATGCTTTATCATTTCAGCTTTTTATATCGTGAAAGTCGCGATTGCCCAATCATTTCGGCTATTTTTCGCGATGTCCAATCATTTCGGCTATTTTTATTTTTCTTTACTTGCTGCTTTTTATTGCAAGTTGCCCAATCATTTCGGTTATTTTTATATGCATATATTTTACTCGCTGATTTTTGCTGCGAGTTGCCCTTCGGCTATTTCGTATGCATTTTCGGCTTGCTGATTTTTGCTGCGAGTATGGAACTTGAGGTCTGATACTAATCTTAGCATCAGCATCGCTGCGACTGGAATATTGTCAGTAGCGAATCATCATTTGCCTTTGTCGATTTGAACAAATGTGGCTTAGCAAACAAGGTTAGGATCCTGTCGACTAAGGATTTTGACTTCACGATCCGTAAAGGTCTCATAAAGGTGCTTCTCCCTATGAGTCATAAGGATCTAGTAGGTGTGTTTTCTCCTTAGGAGTCGTGAGGATTCCTAAGTGTATGTTCTCTTATAAGTCGTAAGGATCTTACAAGAGTGTTTTCTCCTTATAAGTCGAGATGACTTACAAGCGTCGTTCACCACATGAGGACATCCCTCGTCGTTGGTGGGACTTGGTGGGGGAAATGTTTGTTTATGCCCGTGGATTGTATACAAGGGACAATATTGAACCGCTTGTAGGGCAACTTGGGGAGTGTGATGGCTTAAGAACTGGTTCAGATTCCTGTAGCTTAAGACTTTCGAATCCTATGAGTCGTGAGGGTCTCATAGGGGGATTCTCCTTACGAATCGTGAGGATCTCGTAAGTGTAATTTCTCCTTAGGAATCGTGGGGATCCCTAAGTGTGTTGCTCCCTTTTGTGAGTCATAAGGATCTCACACAGGTATTTTCTTCTTATAAGGTCGAGAGGAACTTGCAAGTGTGCATGAATTTTTTTATGAGTCTGCGCCATTGCGGGTTTTCACAGACTCATCGGCAGTCCTACTGTTTTTACTCACGGAGCCCTTTAGGGTTTTCATCCGTGCCCGTTTTTCTTGTAGACGTACCGTTTTTTTTGCACAACGAGATTGCGCCCTTTCGGGTTTTCACAAGCTCGCCAATAGCCTTGCTGTTTTTACTCACGGAGCCCTTTTAGGTTTTCATCTGTGCCCATTTCGCTTATGGGCGTATCGTTTTTTTATTTTTATTTACCCCTCTATTCGCCAATGGAATTTATGGGGGACTTTGCTATCAGGGTAGCTGTGTAGCCGTCGGGACTTGAGTTGCCGTCCTCGCCGATGGGATTTGCGGACTTGAATTCCACTATCGCTGTGTTTGAGGCAACGTATTTAGTTTAAGGACATTACGGTCCGTTGTTAGTTTAGGGACATCTCGGTCCAATGTTAGTTTAAGGACATCTCGGTCCACAGCTAGTTTAAGGACGTTGCGGTCCGTTGTTAGTTTAGGGACATCTCGGTCCACAGCTAGTTTAAAGATGTTGCGGTCTATTGTTAGTTTAGGGACATCTCGGTCCACAGCTAGTTTAAGGACGTTGCGGATCGTCGGGGATTCGTCTCTCCCGGTATTGGGGGTTGATGTCGCACAGTGCACGGGTGGGTTTCACCAGAAAACCTTGGCCAAGGTAGTCGAGAATTACCGATCTAGGATCGGTAGTTTCTCTGGTGGTGATGGGTTTCATACCGACACTAAATATCGTGTTATTTGGGGTCTGACTTTATCCACCCCCTAGACCCGATATGCGATACTCTTAGACGAACAGACCGGAATGTACGGATATTGTCACTGTTAGGCTCAGTAGGGTTTCAGGATGAGTTCGCTCGTCAGCTTCCCTTTCGCTCAATATATGGGTAGCCGTTACGTACAGCTAGTACCACTAACGTGCTTGTGGTTAAACCCACTGCCAGCGTATTGATGAGTCAGTAGAGTCCCCCACAGAAAGTTTTTCATGTTCGGGCGAAACGTTGTAGAGGCCGTATGGTTTTATGGCAGGGTTCGATCATATACGTGCACTTGTGCACGGATCATGATTGGACGGATCATACTAGTGGTCTTTGGTTTAAGCCGGATCCTAGTATTAGATTTGTTGGATTGCTTTTGTCTCATTGCATTCGCATTCAGTCGGAATGCGGATGCAGGTATGTATATACAGGTGAGGGGTATCCTTGTGATCCGTCACGAGTTTACTTTAGTTGATACCATATCTTTTTTGTTGGATTAAATATTTTGGTTTAAATGTTTAATTAGGTAGAAATGGTGAGCTCAAGTCATCATGAAGAGCAATTAATGAGGCATGTGCATGTTTGGTGACTCATGGTCTTATTTTTGGTGCCAGGTCAATTTTCTTAATTGATTGTTGTGTTGAATTGATGTGAGGAGAGAGAGAGGGCAGCCACTAAGTCTTGGGGTTGGCTCTTAATTTGTTTCAATGATCTCTCACATTTTTGATTCCACACAATAATCAAGCAAGCTCTTCTTCTTCTTCTTCCTTTTGCTTGAGCTCACAATTTCCTCATCAATGGCTTCTTCTTCAACCTCCATCCATACCATTTCATGAGTTGAGAATCAATGGATGTATAGAGAAAAAGTTATCACACACATTCTCTACTTCACCTTGGACATGTCGGCTAGCAAACTTCATGTCCGATTTGATTCGATTTTTGAAGCGGGAGCCCGTAAAAAGACTTCTTGACGTGGTGTCCATTCGACGAGGAGACCGGAGATCGAGCGAAATCGGAGATGCCGCAAGGAGCTAGGGATGGTGGCTAAAGACTGAAGGACACAGATTGATCGGTATAGCCATTCTTACTTCGTAGTAGTTGCTAGTTAACGGATAATGGAACAATCCGGGTATTTGGTTATGGTAGCGCCAAGTTTTAAAAAGTTTTTGTTCCGCATTTAACCTCGGAAAGACGGCCGGGACGCCGCCGTAACCCAACATGGTATCAGAGCCACGCCATTAACCCCTTACTAGCTTGTTCTAACATGTTTAAAATATCGATCGAACGAAATTTCCAAAACCGCATTTCCATTCATGAAGTTTCTGTCGAATTTTTAAACTGGTCGAAAAATTATTTTCAGTGTGACAGAAAATCGTGCAGGGTTTTTTTAGGAACCCCGAAGAAATTTGAGAGCACGTTCTTATCATCAAACCGCGGATCCATGGTGGAAACATCATGTTTGCCACGGTTGTGTGGCGGTATGGTGGCAACAGTGCACCATTTTTCTTCTGGGTGTCTTTCATGTGGAATTGTGGTTTATGGAATATTTTGTTTTGGCCCAGATTTGTTTGAGTGCTGGGTTTTGCACTTGGGGCCCACTTCGGGAAATTTTGTCGATCAAAATTTTAAATATGATAGTTCACAGTACTTACATTACTATCTGCGACCATGAATATCAATCGAGCTGTAAATCTTGTCTAATTGCTATAGCTCTTTTAGACGGGTTTGCGAACGTGACATTCACGTTGATGTTCTGTGTTGTGCTGTGATGTTGCGGATTTGTTGTGGTGGATAGCTTGGTGCAATGTTAGTGCAGTTTGGATATATTTGTACATTTGATATCACGGGGCGAGCGTCCGACATGTGGACTGCCGTCACTGCCTGTTTGTATATTATTCTTTTGGGGCACAACCGGGTTGAGGTCGATGTCACCGTTGTACATATTTTATTTTCTGTACTAGGATTACCCCACGGTGGAGTGCACGGATAGCCGGGTTCTAGAGGGCAATTGGCCTGCATCTTATGGCTTTGAGACGGAGGAGGCTTCACTCTAGAATTGGCGGGCTATTCGCCGTACTCGTAGGGGGTACAGGTTGACCCATGGTGGGGTACTCAAGTTACCGGATTCCGCCAAGTGCTGGGTGGTCCATTCACTTTGCTGAAGGGGGCTGTCTCGCTTTAGATTTTGGCGGGTAACTTGCCGCACTCGTAGGGGTCTAGGTTTTCATTGCATAGGCTATCCACACGACTAGGGGAACGCCGGGTTTCATTTGCAGCTCAAAGGAAACCCGGGGCTCCCAAATATCTGTATTGTTCTGTGATGCTTATTATTTTTTTGTGATGTTGTATTTATCACGCCTGGAGCGATTATTATATATTGATATATATACTAGTAGATGTTGTATATGTTTTACACCCGTGCTAGTCCAGTCCCCGCTTTGTCGTTAGTTAAGTAACCTAACGGGTGATGACGGGACCCAGTGGCGAATGCGGATGGCATATACGTACATCATATTTTCGTTCTTTTTGGTGTGATTAATTGATAGGACTGCATTGATTCTGATCAATGCAAGGAAAAAAAACCTATATGATGTTATTGGAACCAAGTTTTTTAAAACTGACATTACAGACGTTCTCTTTTGCTTTACACAGTGGTATTCGATTGGGAATATCCTGCACCTCATTCGACGAGGCAAGGGACGAGATCCCTTCATCGGGAGTGACCCCTTGAGTAAAAGTTTGCATCAACGTAATAACTTTACTATAGTCGATTATTATTTTTTGCTTTGCATCATGGTATTCAATTTGGAATATCCTGCACCTCATTCTACGGGGAAAGAGCCGAGATCCCTTCACCGGGAGTGACCTCTTTAGCAAAAGTTTTCGCCACTATAAATTTGTAAAACCACTCGGTTCCTAAGATGCTACCAAAGAGGCAGTCTGGATGCATATTGGTTCATGAGATGAACTTTGTTCCTCCCATTGTGTGACAATGGAGTTGTGGCTTATGCCAAGGAACATCGGTCCCATCAGTGATCCAGACATATTCTAAGGCAGTGTTACCTGATCATGGAGATGGTTGATCTCCAGGGGATCGAGGTCAGGAGAGTAGACTCAGAGGACAACACGGCGGATCCACTCACGAAGGCCTATTCCCAGAGAGAGACTTTTATGGGATGGTTGAGTATGAGATACTACAACCACTGCTATCAGATGGCCCTAGTGCAAGTGGGAGATTGTTAGTTATATGTATGCCCTAGAGGCCATTACTATACATAGGATGTATATTGTAGTGGATGCTTGGACATATATAGGGAGGACTTTCTCGCTCGACATGATAGTATGCTATCTGGTTACTCTTTACCTTAACGTGTATACTGTTTGTCTCTCTGTTACATATTGGTAAAGCCCTTAGGATGTGTGCTTGACTACCTGGACTATGATGCGGATCATACTAGTGGGGACATGGTAGTCCATAAGTACATCCTTCAAGGTCCCTAGTCGTGGGTGTATCGAGACGGGGCATCGATATACCAGAGTAGACTAGTGTATACCTTCTCGACCCATACAGATGGGCGATGGATGATCCCATATCCATTGGTGTTTGACATCAGAGATGATATACGGGTGCTCAGTGGAGACTGGGTACACTGGACGGACTCGCCGAGAACTCCCAGATGGTATTATACCTTACGTCAGATGGCAGTTCTCTGGTGGCACTGGTACAGAGTAGTCTGTTGACCCGAGATCGTCATAGAGTCTTGTATGGTTCCCACTGTGCTTTGATTTCCACCTTACTATGTCCAAGAGGGCGTGCAAAACGGTGGTTTTTAGGTACAGTCCCGAATCACATGGAGGCAATGAGCGATAGGAGGGGATTCGTCTCTCCCGGTATAGGGAGTTGATGTTGCGCTGTGTTCGATTGGCTATAACCGGAAATCCCTGGCCAGGGTTGCTGAGATTTACTGGTAAGTGTTACCAGTAGTTTCTCGAACTGTTATAGACCTCAAATCGACACGACTTATCGAGCTATTGGGGTCTGACGTTTACCACCCCTAGGCGAGATATGCGACATATCAGACGACGAGACCGGACTGTACGGTAAGTGTTACTGGTTGGATTCACAGGAGTGTGAGCGGGCTTGCTCGTCGATCTTTTGATCGCTCAATACCCGGGTGGCCGTTACGTTTAGCAGACCGCTTGCGGCTTATGGGTGTTTGATATGATCATCATCTGCTACCGGCGTATTGACGAGTCTTTAGAGTCCTACACAGAGGTTTCCTGGCTCAAGCGAAACGAAATAGGAGCGCATATGAGATATGTGCGGGGCCGAGAATGATACCAGTATGTGATACTGTATTCGATTCTCACGATTAGTGATATTGATCGGTTATATGCGGTATAGCCGGGTTATCGGATCAAGTGTTGATTCGATAAGTTGTTACTGTTGATACTAGTCGGTTATATGCGATATGACCGGATCATTAAATCAAGTGTTGATTTAATGATTTAATGTATAATTATATATTTGATATGTTACTTTGCATTAACTAGTATCGGTTCATTTTAAATGGATTTTCTCACTTGCATTGCACAAGTTGTATATGTGATATACTTTTGTGCACTTGATTGTATCATGTTTGATGATACATGCTAACTTGATTAGGTGTATGATTAAACCATGGTTAGTTAATGGTTAGGGTTTCATTTGATTTATTTATTCCTTTATTTATTTTGTTTTGACAAAAAGAAAAAGAGATATGAAAACAAAAAGGTTGCTTTCAAAAATGAAGCTTGTTGAAGCTTCATGAAGGTTTGACCAAAGTGACCATTTTGTCTTCATATTTAAACCTAACCATTCACTAACCCTAGTTTATTCTCTACACCTAACCATGGTTTGCATATGATAAGAATTCATTTTTATTTTCTATTTGAATATACTTATCATAACATTTTTCATCTTCTTCTTCTTCAAGAAGAAGCTTGCCTCCATCAATGGCAACTTGAGAAAATGAGTGAGAAATCCAATTCTAAAGTGAACCCACTTTCTATTTCTTCATCCTCTACCACTTGCCAAGTAGTATAGGGTGTTTTCTTCACAAGTTTCATGACTTGGTGAAGTGGGAGCTTGAACTTGTGTTGCCTCGACGTAGATCATCTTCGGCACGAAGCCGACGACCTTGCCCGCCCATTTCTCCGATGAAGTCGATGCTAGAGCCCGGGATTCCATTTGGACAGCGAGGAGACTTCATTGCGGAGCTATGGAGGTGGAGGACAGGATCTACAAAGGTTGTATTTCCGTTCTTTTAGTTAATTTGTTAACTAGTTGCATGTGTTCGCCTAAAATTCTAGTTAACGATCTAGTCTAGGGTTTCTCGGCACCGTAAAATTTGAAATTGGCATGGTTGATGCCTTGTGAGACCTCCTTAGTGTGCCTAGGAACCCTATAGTGGTATCAGAGCCTAGCTAGAGCCTTAGGCGATGCGTAGACGGAGTTTGAAGTCCGATCGAACCAAAACCCTAACCCGAAAACGGCTCTCTGTACATTTTTTTAAAACTGGGTTTTTTCCAAATTAAAAATATGCAGAAAACTCAGCAGGGGATTATAAGAATTACGGTGCAAAAATTACCCCATGAAGTGTAAATTATGCGGCGGAACCGCGGCAGAAGCATGGCTTCTGCGGCGGTTCCGCGGCAACATGATGACGTCAGCCTTTAAAATTTGCACAGTAATTAATGTTTCCAGGTGCTGAGTTTTCTGGGAATTTTTAATATTTACTCAAGAGTTGAGTATTTTGGGTTGTATTGGGAGTTCGTAGATTTGATCGGATTGTCAGATTTCGTCTATATGTTTTTCCGGATATTTTAGAATATGTTAAAAAGTTCGACCGGATATAAATACCCACTTTTTCCCTTGTCGGGAAATTTCCAAGTGTTGGATCTTTCCGAGGTTTAAAGACGTTCTAAGTAGTGCAAGTAACGCGATGGTCCCTCTAGAAGACAACAAACCTTAACTCGATTATGTGACCGTCTTGAACTGCCCTTTGAACCTTAGGGTTTGGGGCAGTACGGCGTGCCACATGTGAGGCGTTGGCTTGACCCTTCTACGGCTGGACCGTCGGTACTGAGGCATGAACTGGATGTTTTTAAACTTGTTTCATGTGTTGATCTCTTTCGGGAAAACTTGGGTATTCGATTGCTCGATCGAAAAGTTTAACATTTTCTACTTATCTGGAATGGGATACAATATTTGGAATTCACAAGTAGTTATGAGATAACTGAATGAATGTTATAAACATAGCACTTTAGTCTCACTTGATCGGTTGCCACGGAATTTTGATGTGATCAAAAGTCCGTCGCAATCACGTAGCGTACGCGGATACTCGCCGGATAAACTTAATAGACAGCCTCACTCCATAGCCCCGACCAAGTGACTGTAGGAGAACCCGTCGCCGAAAGCATCCGTTCGGGTGCTCGCGGCAGCGGTGTTCCGCCTTGGTGCACTTCGTCGACGGCGTCGGGGGTGCGGCCGCCTACTTAAGTTTGCGATGAGCATTCGATCAGGATGTCGGGAATCTTGTTGAATTGCCCGACTTGAGATTGAAAAGTGTTTTCGATTTTAAGACTAAAATGCGGGGTTTATAATTGTTAGGCATGCGATGTCTAAGTAATTCATTTGATTAGGCATATGATGTCTAAAGAGATTGCGGATTCCAACTGTTGTAGTTTTACACTTTCTTTTCTGTGACCGTAAGTGTAATATGTGATATCGCTGGTTTCGTTGCTATATGTCAACGACAATTGGGATGCGCATATTTACTTACGTTGATATCATGTGATGTTATGTGTTGCTGGATATGTTATATTGGATCGTCGTGTTTGAATAGCCCGGGGGTTTTTATGTGAGATGAGTGTTTTTCATTTTCATTCATGTAAAAACTTGTATGTAATATTCTTTTATTGGGGCACTTCCAGGTTGCGGAAGATGTCACCTTTTGTATATTATTTACTTTTCCGCACTAGGATAGACCCAAGGAGGAGGGCACAAGTAACCGGGTTCTGGAGTCCAGTGGGAGACCAACTCGAGGAGTCGAGTCCGGGTCACCTAACTCTAGAATTGGTAGGGTTGCTTGCCGCTCTCGTAGGGGTCTAGGGGTGTGGGTTTGGCTATTCATCACGACCTTGGAATCCGTGTTTTATACTGGCTCGTATTGAAAACACGGACGTCCTAGTATATCCAATATTTCATATATTTCTTCTGCTGCGATATCTGTGATATGATCATGTGATGTTCTGTGATAGATACTGTATATAGTATATATGATATATTATATAGATGTTACTTATGTTTTACACCCGCGCTAGCCCTGCCCCGCTCTGCCGTTAGTTACCTAACCTAACGGTGCACGAGGGGACATCGAGGCGAATGCAGATGGCATAAGTGTACGTCGTATTTATCTGTGATGTTTAGGTACTTAAATGATGGGACTTCATTAATGTGATTAATGAAATAAAAGAAACCTAAGATGTTGTAGAATCGAATTTCAAAAATAAAACAGGTAGCTACAGTTCTTGCTTTGCACAGCGGTATACGTGATATATCCTGCACCTTATTCGATGAGGAAAGGACCGAGATCCCTTCACCGGGAGTGACTCCTTTAGCAATAACTGGCAGATGCTACACACTCGGTTTGTCTTTTGATTGCTTTTAAGAGTTCTGCTTTGCACAGTGATATATATGATATATCCCGCACCTCATTCGACGAGGAAAGGGCCGACGATCCCTTCACCGGGAGTGACCCCTTTAGCAAAACTGGAAAAGCCTCAAAAACACTCCATTTCAAAATTCATTCGATCCTACAACGATATCAAGTTCATTACGCTATAGGTTTTCAGAAAAACCTGTCGTAGCCCTCCGTCATTTCAGATAAGTCCTGTTTAGTATTCGTGCTGCGTTTGTTGACCTTGTCAAGACGCAGTGTGCGGTAGCTAACCAGTATTTATCTGCTTATGCATATGATGCAGATTGGGTTAGGGTAGTCGTGCGGCCTTGTTAACCTTGTCAAGGGTCGTGCGGGTGGGTTTGATTCAATCAAGAAATGACGGATTGAATTTGACTTGCGATCTATGGTTTGTTGACCTTGTCAAGGTCATAGATCGTTCGGGGCAAAATATTATCGGGAATTTCAAGTGTTGAAATTTGCAATGAGATTGCATACTTTCTATGAGATAGTTGGATCCCGATACCCGCTGCGAGTAAGAGTTACTCCTGGGAGAGTTTTACACATTACAATTAGCCGATCAAGTAGGTGTCTAGAAAGGTGTTAACGAGGTTACGCCTCTGGGAAAGCGAGGTTCACATTAATTAGGTTCGTGCGAAAGCACGGGGGACCTCCCTCAAAGTACCGACACTGGCCTGGCTGAAAGATTGGCGAACTTGTAGTGTGTAATTAATCCCGGCTAGTCTTTCCTTTTAGGGTTTGAAGGAAGATTTGATAAAAAGCAGTGGGAGCCATCCTGATTAGATAAAATAATAACCAATCTATTCTTGTAAGAGCGCACGCTGAGTGTTTTCTTCTCTCTCCAGGTAGCGACCATATCACGCCTTAATCAAGGTAATAATACGGATATTGACCGAACCCGCTTGTTATACTGAGCTGGGGAACGTTGGTCCCACTCCAACTTATAATTGTTATAAGACAGAGCAGGAAGTTGGGGATTACCAGAATTCCCGTGCCACCCAAACGAAGAGAGTGCATGCTGATGCATCATCTTCGGGTGTGTTCCTTATACAGAACTGTTTCTCAGTATCCTCCGCATCCTTGGTATATGATACCGGATCAGGATCCCAGATATGTAATCTGTTACATAGGGCTACAAAAAGGTAGAAAAACTGAGAACGAGTGATAAGTTTCATGAGACAGAAAACGGGGCAAGTGTTGCAGCCAAGTCTGTTGGTCACTGTCACCCTGTATTACAAATACATTGATTCTGAACGAATGTTATTAGATACCGAACCTGATATACAAAATCATATCAGTCTCTTTATTAGTAAAGAAATGATAAAATTTTGTATTGTTGGATAATGTTTTGAACATTTCCTACATCAAAAGTTGATCGGTTCAGGCACGTTATCTAAAAGCATTAATGTTCTAAATCAAACTACAGTTCTTAGTATACAGATCACACACAAGAGGAAGAGTTCAGAATTGAACGATTCCTTCTTGAGGTATTGTAGACTAGGTCAGATCAATGTGACTCGACTAGCTAGAGTTACATAAAGATGCATATTTAAATTAGTTTGAATTTACATCTTGTGAAACTCGCCAATCATGTCACAAAGGTATAATGACACCAGCTCTGTTTATTTGAAACAGAGAAAGAGTTAGTGAACTCTTGGGATGATACATGTTGATGTATAAAGGTCCCCTGTCTACACATGCCATGACCGGTTCTTTGTACTTCATTACATTCTCTGATAATCTCTCAAGATTCAGACATATGTTCCTGTTGAAACACAAGTCCGAACCTTTTGAGATATTCATAGAATATAAGTTAGAAGTAGAGAACCAATACGGGTATAAATATTATGTCCTATGATGCGATCAGGGAGGAGAATACTTGAGCACGGAATTCCTGGACTATTCTAAAGGAGAATGAGATTCTCTCTCAGCATTATTCCTCCGTATACACCATAGCACGATGGTATATCGGGGCGGAGCAATCATACCCTATATGATAAGGTGTGCTCTATGATGAGTACTACTGAGTTTCCTATTTCCTTTTGGGAGATATGCGCTTGAGAAGCTGCATACCTATTGAATAGGGTTCGAATCAGATCAAAGCCTACCACTTTATATGTGATATGGAAAGGGAAGAGCCCATATCTTAAGTTAGTTAAGATTTAGGGTTGACCGGCCTATGTCTAAAAGCAAAATCCGGACAAGCTCGAGGCAAGGTCTGTTATGTAGAACTGGAAAAGTTCCAGCTATACAAACAGCTGCAGATGATTTGATAGAACTAAAGGATTCAATAGTTACCAACGAACCTCAGCCTCTCCGCCGATCTAGTAGGGTTCCTCACCCACCTGAGAGATACTTAGGTTTCTCTATGACAGCGGGAGCGAGGATTGCATCATGAGATGATGACCCAACTAGTTTCGAGCTGGCCATCAGGAGTAAGACTCTATAAGAATGGCTGGATGCTTAGCGATCTGAGATGGAATCCTTATACACCAACAAAGTATGGACTTTGGTTGCTATATCTGAAGGGTTAAATCCCCATCAGGAGCAAGTATATCTTGAGAAGATTACTTGGTGTAGATGGAAAAGTTGAGACTTTCAAAGCTAGACTTGTTAAAGCTTTTCGTCATCGACCAAGCATGGATAATGATGAAACCTTTTCAAGTGGCTATGCTTAAGTCCATCCAGATCCTACTTGCCACGGCTACATACCATGACTACGATATCTGGCGGATGGGTGCCATGACTGCTTTTCTAAAATGATGTTTTAGAAGAGAACGTCTATAAGTACACAGCCAGAGGGCTTCGTAGACAGTGGGAGCAGCGGAAACGTGTACAAGATGCTTTATAGGATAAAGCAGGCATCGCGGAGTTGGAACATCTGTTTTGATGTGTTAGTCAAAGAGTTTGACATCATCAAAATGGTAGATGAACCTTGTATAAACAAAAAGGTAGTAGGGAGTATAGTGACGATCCTCGTAGAGTACGTGGATGACATGCTCTTGATAGGGAAGGAGTTTCCTGTGCTACGCTCGGTCAATCTCCGCTTATCGCAATGATTCTCCATATAGGATCAAAGTGATACCTCCTAAATCCTGGGTTTTGGATCTATGAGATAAATCTAATTGGATGTTAGGATTCTCACTAGTTGTAGTGAGATAGTATCAATCGATCCTGGGGAGAATCACTGGAAGGGTTCCAGGGTGATAAGGATGACTGAAAGTTAGTCACAGGAATTGTCTTTACCCTCAGTGGAGGGACGGTATGTTGGAAGAGTTCCAAGCTATATACCGTGGCATACTAGATGATAAAGGCAGGATACATCGCTACTTAAAATGCTACCAAAGAGGCAGTCTGGATGCATATTGGTTCATGAGATGAACTTTGTTCCTCCCATTGTGTGACAATGGAGTTGTGGCTTATGCCAAGGAACACCGGTCCCATCAGTGATCTAGACATATTCTAAGGCAGTGTTACCTGATCATGGAGATGGCTGATCTCCAGGGGATCGAGGTCAGGAGAGTAGACTCAGAGGACAACACGGCGGATCCACTCACGAAGGCCTATTCCCAGAGAGAGACTTTTATGGGATGGTTGAGTATGAGATACTACAACCATTGCTATCAGATGGCCCTAGTGCAAGTAGGAGATTGTTAGTTATATGTATGCCCTAGAGGCCATTACTATACATAGGATGTATATTGTAGTGGATGCTTGGACATATATAGGGAGGACTTTCTCGCTCGACATGATAGTATGCTATCTGGTTACTCTTTACCTTAACGTGTATACTGTTTGTCTCTCTGTTACATATTGGTAAAGCCCTTAGGATGTGTGCTTGACTACCTGGACTATGATGCGGATCATACTAGTGGGGACATGGTAGTCCATAAGTACATCCTTCAAGGTCCCTAGTCGTGGGTGTATCGAGACGGGGCATCGATATACCAGAGTAGACTAGCGTATACCTTCTCGACCCATACAGATGGGCGATGGATGATCCCATATCCATTGGTGTTTGACATCAGAGATGATATACGGGTGCTCAGTGGAGACTGGGTACACTGGACGGACTCGCCGAGAACTCCCAGATGGTATTATACCTTACGTCAGATGGCAGTTCTCTGGTGACACTGGTACAGAGTAGTCTGTAGACCCGAGATCGTCATAGAGTCTTGTGTGGTTCCCACTGTGCTTTGATTTCCACCTTACCACGTCCAAGAGGGCGTGCAAAACGGTGGTTTTTGGGTACAGTCCCGAATCACATGGAGGCAATGAGCGATAGGAGGGGATTCGTCTCTCCCGGTATAGGGAGTTGATGTTGCGCTGTGTTCGATTGGCTATAACCGGAAATCCCTGGCCAGGGTTGCTAAGATTTACTGGTAAGTGTTACCAGTAGTTTCTCGAACTGTTATAGACCTCAAATCGACACGACTTATCGAGCTATTGGGGTCTGACGTTTACCACCCCTAGGCGAGATATGCGACATATCAGACGACGAGACCGGACTGTACGGTAAGTGTTACTGGTTGGATTCACAGGAGTGTGAGCGAGCTTGCTCGTCGATCTTCTGATCGCTCAATACCCGGGTGGCCGTTACGTTTAGCAGACCGCTTGCGGCTTGTGGGTGTTTGATATGATCATCATCTGCTACCGGCGTATTGACGAGTCTTTAGAGTCCTACACAGAGGTTTCCTGGCTCAAGCGAAACGAAATAGGAGCACATATGAGATATGTGCGGGACCGAGAGTGATAGCAGTATGTGATACTGTATTCGATTCTCGCGATTAGTGACATTGATCGGTTATATGCGGTATAGCCGGGTTATCGGATCAAGTGTTGATTCGATAAGTTGTTACTGTTGATACTAGTCGGTTATATGCGATATGACCGGATCATTAAATCAAGTGTTGATTTAATGATTTAATATATAATTATATATTTGATATGTTACTTTGCATTAACTAGTATCGGTTCATTTTAAATGGATTTTCTCACTTGCATTGCACAAGTTGTATATGTGATATACTTTTGTGCACTTGATTGTATCATGTTTGATGATAAATGCTAACTTGATTAGGTGTATGATTAAACCATGGTTAGTTAATGGTTAGGGTTTCATTTGATTTATTTATGCCTTTATTTATTTTGTTTTGACAAAAAGAAAAAGAGATATGAAAACAAAAAGGTTGCTTTCAAAAATGAAGCTTGTTGAAGCTTCATGAAGGTTTGACCAAAGTGACCATTTTGTCTTCATATCTAAACCTAACCATTCACTAACCCTAGTTTATTCTCTACACCTAACCATGGTTTGCATATGATAAGAATTCATTTTTATTTTCTATTTGAATATACTTATCATAACATTTTTCATCTTCTTCTTCTTCAAGAAGAAGCTTGCCTCCATCAATGGCAACTTGAGAAAATGAGTGAGAAATCCAATTCTAAAGTGAACCCACTTCCTATTTCTTCATCCTCTACCACTTGCCAAGTAGTATAGGGTGTTTTCTTCACAAGTTTCATGACTTGGTGAAGTGGGAGCTTGAACTTGTGTTGCCTCGACGTAGATCATCTTCGGCACGAAGCCGACGAACCTTGCCCGCCCATTTCTCCGATGAAGCCGACGCTAGAGCCCGGGATTCCATTTGGACAGCGAGGAGACTTCATTGCGGAGCTATGGAGGTGGAGGACAGGATCTACAAAGGTTGTATTTCCGTTCTTTTAGTTAATTTGTTAACTAGTTGCATGTGTTCGCCTAAAATTCTAGTTAACGATCTAGTCTAGGGTTTCTCGGCACCGTAAAATTTGAAATTGGCATGGTTGATGCCTTGTGAGACCTCCTTAGTGTGCCTAGGAACCCTACAATTCTCACATCTGTATGGTTTTTACAGATGATGAGTGGGAGTAAGTTATTGGGAATTAGGTGACCATCCTCATTATATCGGAATTCGTTGTAATTGGTGATATTTGAGGAAGTCGTCTGAGTTTTTGCCAGACGACAAATATTTGGTTTTGAATATCCGTTGTTATGCACCAATTTCAAACTGATATATCTGTACGTTTATTTTATAAAGTGAGATATAACTTTTTGAAATTATGTCGATGACATTTATCTATATCAGTTGATAGTTAGGTAAGGAGCATTCAACAGCAGTGTAATTCTTCATAACCATAGTACAGTTTTCAACCTACGACGCACGGGGTTTGAGTTATTCAACTCAGGGTACTTATACAAAGTATTGTATATTTTCCAGTGTCTATTAGGACAGAGGGGTTGGTCCTCGTACTATATTCTATTTACTTGTGACTTCTCTAGTTTGTAGACAAGTGTTTCGTAGAAATATAAGGTCTAAGTTTTGAGAAGTTATAGGTATAAGACTAATGTAGAGAACCACGTGTTGCAAGTATCAGGATTTTTCAAGGTAATCGAAGATGTAGATACTTGTGTTTGGTATTCAGTCGATAGTAATGGTTTTGAGAAACTTGTTTCTCTTTCAGGTTGCTCATATCTGGATGCATTTCTAAGTTGAGTAATGCTGATCGGCCTCTCTCCATTTAATTGATATGTACTGGAGACAGCTGCATGATTTTGAATCTGGTTCCAATTAAATTAGTGCTTTTTTTCTGTATTAGATATATATAGAATCAATTTATATTTTAACGATGTTAAGGTATAAGGAGTTATCCGGCTGATGTTTAAAACCAGAATCTGGATAAACTCAAGGCACGTTTTTGTAATGGCAGTTTGTGACAGTCATAGGTTTTGACTTCATCAGAATAGGAGATGGATCTGTTGAGAAGGTAGTAGGGTGTGATGTCCTGGTATTTGGATGACATACACAGAGTAGGAAGTGAAATTCCTATACTACGGTCGGTTATACTTTGGTTGTCACACAGTGGTTTCTCCACATTGGATATGGATATAATATCAGACATTCTGGTTACTAGATCTATAGTTTTAGATCTAGATTTGGGTAGTTTCCCAATTCGGGTACTTAGACAGTATTCTAAGAGTATTTAGAATGGACGACTCCTGGCACGGTAGTGTACCTACAGGTGATGGATTCACCATCTCTAAAGGTATCTTATAGACTAAAGGGGAGAGGGATGTGCATGATTGGCATACCACTTGCTTAGGAAATCGAGTCAATCATGAGATGTCAAGTACCACACCAAATGTTGATTTTGCACTAGATACAATAATTTGATATTAATCCAATCCTGGAGAAAATGTTCGGAAGCAGTTTTAGAACATAAGTGGATGTTCTAGGGATTTAATAGCGGCAGCCTCCTTCGGGAGACGGTTATCATTCCAGGCTTTCAAGGTGACCTGGATGACAGAGTGACTGTTTGAGTTATAGTTTTCCCTCTGACTAGGGGCAGTAGTTTGGACAGGTGGTCCAAGCGGATACTGAGGGAGGCATGGCGCAGGATACTGATTAAATTCAGTTGACGATACAGTCTAAGAAGTTTGCTGGATTTGGAGTTCATTTGTGAACTAGGTCCCATCAGATATCCAGACATATTCTAAGACAAGTATTGCTCAATTCAGGAGACGGCTTTCTCCGTGAACTTGAGATAAAGAGAGACATAGAAAGAAACATCAGGGCGGATCCACTCACTGAGGCTATTTCTCAAACGCAATAGTTTTATAAACGAGCTTTGTGAAACTGATTAGTAGAGGAGTTGGGTGTTTGGTATCACACGGGCTGTGAGTATGCGACATCGCAATAATTAGCCTTAAGTGCAAGTGGGAGATTGTTGGCTATAGCGCCCTCAAGTCAATTATTGGATCTCAGGCACGTGATTGCAATGATTGAAGGATGGTCTATACCGGTAGGACAGTCTTACTCGAGATGATAGTATGCTATCTGGTTTGTCTTTATCATCACTATTACATGTTGATAGAGCCCATAGGATTCTTGCTTGACTACCAGCATTATGATGGTGATCATGTACGTGGGAGCTGGTGGTCTCTAAACGCATCCTTAAATGTCCCTAGTCGTGGGAGTTTCGAGACTGGGCATCGATACTCTAGAGTAGACTAGTGTATACTGATTGAGACCCCGACGAGGGGCGGTGTCTAGGTCTCATAAGCCATTGGTGTTAGTTTGTTTACCTAAGATAGTATACAGGTGCTCATTGGGTTATGATTACACTGGACGGACTCCCTGGGAACCTGCTAGTTGGTATTATACCTATTGTCAGATATCAGTTGTTAGTTATATGTATGCCCTAGAGGCTATTACTATACATAGGATGTATATTGTAGTGGATACTTGGACATATATAGGGAGGACTTTCTTTCTTGACATGATAGTATGCTATCTGGTTGCTCTTTACCTTAACGTGTACACTGATTGTCTCTCTGTTACATGTTGGTAAAGCCCTTAGGATGTGTACTTGACTACCTGGACTATGATGCGGATCATACTAGTAGGGACATGGTAGTCCATAAGTACATCCTTCAAGGTCCCCAGTCGTGGGTGTATCGAGACGGAGCATCGATATACCAGGGTAGACTAGCGTATACCTTCTCGACCCATACAGATGGGCGATGGATGATCCCATATCCATTGGTGTTTGACATCAGAGATGATATACGGGTGCTCAGTGGAGACTGGGTACACTGGACGGACTCGCCGAAAACTCCCAGATGGTATTATACCTTACGTCAGATGGCAGTTCTCTGGTGACACTGGTACAGGTTAGTCTGTAGACCCGAGATCGTCATAGAGTCTTGTGTGATTCCCACTGTGCTTTGATTTCCACCTTACCACGTCCAAGAGGGCGTGCAAAAAAGTGGTTTTTGGGTACAGTCCCGATTCACATGGAGGCAATGAGCGATAGGAGGGGATTCGTCTCTCTCGGTATAGGGAGTTGATGTTGTGCTGTGTTCGATTGGCTATAACCGGGAATCCCTGGCCAGAGTTGCTGAGATTTACTGGTAAGTGTTATCAGTAATATCTCGAACTGTTATAGACCATATATCGACATGACTTATCGAGCTACTGGGGTCTGACGTTTACCACCCCTAGGCAAGATATGCGACATATCAGACGATCAGACCGGACTGTACGGTAAGTGTTACTGGTTGGATTCACAGGAGTGTGAGCGGGCTTGCTCGTTGATCTTCTGATCGCTCAATACCCGGGTGGCCGTTACGTTTAGCAGACCGCTTGCGGCTTGTGGGTGTTTGATATGATCATCACCTACTGCCAGCGTATTGACGAGTCTTTAGAGTCCTACACAGAGGTTTCCTGGCTCAAGCGAAACGAAATGGGAGCGCATATGAGATATGTGCGGGACCGAGAATAATACCAGTATGTGATACTGTATTCTATTCTCACGATTTGTATCATTGGACGGTTATATGAGATATAGCCGGGTTACCGAATCAAGTGTTGATTCGATACATTGATACACTTGATATTAGTCGGTTATATGCATTATGACCGGATCATTAAATCAAGTGTTGATTTAATGATTTAATGTATAATTATATATTTGATATATTACTTTACATTAACTAGTATTTGTTCACTTAAGATTGATTTTCTCACTTGATTGTGCACATTGTATATATGATATATGTTTGTGCACTAGTTTGTATCATGTTTGATGATACATGCAAACTTGGGTGTGTTTGCTTTAAACCATAATTTAGGTTAATGGTTAAGGTTTTATTTATTTATTTAATTTGGCAAAAACCAAAATGGTGGCTTTATTTGTTTTCTTGCTTGAAGCTTCATGAAGTTTCTTTTAAGCATCTTTGAAAAATCAAACCATTTTGTTTTATGCCTTAACCTAATCATCAACCTAAACCCTAGTTTATTCTCTACACAAGTTAACTCACCCATGGTTGCTAAATGATAGACTTCACTTGATTTTTATTATTATTGATTATTCTTTTCTTTCTTCTTCATCTTCTTCTTCAAGTGAAGAAAGCTAGCTAGAAAATTTCAAGTGAAGAATCCAAGTGAGAAATTCAAATCCAAAGTGAACCCACTTCCTATTTCTTCATCCTCTACCACTTGCCATGTTGTATAGGGTGTTTTATTCACAAGGTTCATGACCAAGTGAAGATAGAGCTTGAGTTTGAGTTGCCTCGACGTAGATCATCTTCGGCATTGAAGTCAACGACCTAGCCCGCCCATTTCTCCGATGAAACCGACGCTAGAGTCCAGGATTCTGATGATCGCAGCGGAGGGACGTCAACACGGAGCTAGAGAAGTGGAGGACCGGATCTACAAAGGTTGTAGTCCCTTTCACTTAGCAATAAAGTTGTTTAATTGCATGTTTCGCCTTACCTCTAGTTAACGATCTAGCATTAGGGTTTCTCGGCACATGGAAAATTTGATTTTGCCATGGTTGATCAGTTATAGAACCTCATGAGTGTGCCTAGGATCCCTACAGTGGTATCAGAGCCTAGCTAGAGCTTTAGGCGATGTGTAGACGATGTTAGAAACCCGATCGAACCCCGAAACCCTAAATTTCACCCCTTTCTGTACATTTTCTGAAACTGTGCATTTTTCCAGATTAAAAATAGTCAAAAAATTCAGCAGGGTTTTATAGGAGTTACTGTGCTGCACGTGACCACAAATCGACTAAAGCGCCGCGGAACCGCGGCGCCACCCTGGCCTGCGCGGCGGTTCCGCGGCCATAGTAGTGAATTTTGACACGTGGTTTGCACAGTAATCTCTCTCTGTGAGTGCTGTGTTTTTTGGGAATTTTTAACTTATATTCAACAGTTGAATTTTCTGGGTTGTTTTGGGGATTCGATGGTTCGATCGGTTTATTTAACTGCGTCTATATGTTTTTCCGGATATTTTAGAACATGTTAAAAAGTTCGATCGGATATAAATACCCACTTTTTCCCCTGTCGGGAAGTTTCCAAGTGTTGGATCTTTCCGTGGTTTAAGAACGTTCTAAGTAGTGCAAGTAACGCGATGGACCCTCTAGAAGACAACAAACCTTAACTCGATTATGTGACCGTCTTGAACTGCCCTTTGAACCTTAGGGTTTGGGACAGTACGGCGTGCCACATGTGAGGCGTTGGCTTGACCCTTCTACGGCTGGACCGTTGGTACTGTGGCATGAAGTGAATGTTTTTGAACTTATATCAAGTGTTGAGTTGTTTCGGGAAAACTTGGGTGTTTGATTGTTCGATCGGAAAGTTTAACATTTTCTATTTATCCGGAATGTGATACAATATTTGGAATTCACAAGTTGTTATGAGATAACTGAATGAATGTTATAAACATAGCAATTTAGTCTCATTTGATCGGTTGCCACGGGATTTTGATGTGATTAAAAGTCCGTCGCAATCGCGTAGCGTACGCGGATACTCGCCGGGTAAACTTAATAGACAGCCTCACCCCATAGCCTCGACCAAGTGACTGTAGGAGAACCCCGTCGCCGAAAGCATCCGTTCGGGTGCTCGCGGCAGCGGTGTTCCGCCTTGGTGCACTTCGTCGACGGCATCGGGGGTGCGGCCGTCTACTAAAATTTGCGACGAGCATTCGATCAGAATGTCGGGAATCCTGTTGAATTGTCCGACTTGATATTGAAAAGAGTTTTCGATAATGAGACTAAAATGCGGGGTTTATAATTGTTAGGCTTGCGATGTCTAAGGAATTCATTTGGTTAGGCATGCGATGTCTAAAGAGTTTGCGGATTCCAACTGTTGTAGTTTTACACTTTCTTTTCTGCGACCTTAAGTGTAATATGTGATATCACCGGTTTCGTTGCTATATGTCAACAACAATTGGGATGGGAATATTTACTTACGTTGATGGCATGTGATGTTATGTGTTGCTGGATATGTTATATTGGATCGTCGTGTTTGAATAGCCGGGTTTTTTTTATGTGAGATGAGTGCTTTTCATTTTCATTCATGTAAAAACTTGTATGTAATATTCTTTTATTGGGGCACTTCCAGGTTGCGGAAGATGTCACCGTTGTTGTATATTATTTACTTTTCCGCACTAGGATAGACCCAAGGAGGAGAGCACAAGTAACCGGGTTCTAGAGTCCAGTGGGAGACCAACTCGAGGAGTCGAGTCCGGGTCTCCTAACTCTAGAATTGGTGGGGTTGCTTTCCGCTCTCGTAGGGGTCTAGGGGTGTGGGTTTGGCTATTCATCGCGACCGTGGAATCCGTGTTTTATAGAGGCTTAAAATAAAACGCGGACGTCCTAGTATATCCAATATTTCATATGATATCTTCTGCTGCGATATCTGTGATGTGATCATTTGATGTTCTGTGATAGATACTGTATATAATATATATGATATATTATATAGACATTACTTATGTTTTACACCCGCGCTAGCCCTGCCCCGCTCTGCCGTTAGTTACCTAACCTTACGGTGCACGAGGGGACATCGAGGCGAATGCGGATGGCATAAGTGTACGTCGTATTTATCTGTGATGTTTAGGTACTTAAATGACGGGACTTCATTAATATGATTAATGAAAGAAAAGAAACTTAAAGATGTTGTGGAATCGAATTGTCAAAAACAGGTAGCTACAGTTCTCGCTTTGCATCGCGGTGTTCCTTGCAGAACATCCTGTACCTTATTCGATGAGGAAAGGGCCGAGATCCCTTCACCGGGACTCACCCCTTTAGCAGTAACTTGCAGATGCTACACACTCGGTTTGTCTTTTGATTGCTTCTATAGTTTCTGCTTTGCACAGTGATATATATGATATATACCGCACCTCATTCGACGAGGAAAGGGCCGACGATCCCTTCACCGGGAGTGACCCCTTTAGCAAAACTAGAAAAGCCTAAAAAACACTCCATTTCAAAATCATTTGATTCTACAACGATATCAAGTTCATTACGCAATAGGTTTTCAGAAAAACCTGTCGTAGCCCTCCGTCATTTCAGATAAGTACTAGTTAGTATTCGTGCTGCGGTAGTTTGGCCTCCGTCAAGGCGTAGTGTACGGTAGCTAACTAGTGCTTATCTGCTAGCATATGATGTGATTGGATTAGGGTATTCGTACGGCGTTGTTTGGCCTCCGTCAAGGGTCGTGCGGGTGGGTTTAATTCAATCAGGAAATGACGGGTTGAACTTGACTAGCGGACTATGGGTAGTTTGGCCTCCGTCAAGGTCATAGAACACCAGGGGCAAAATTATCGGGAATTTCAAGTGTTGAAATTTGCAATGAGATTGCATACCTTCTATGAGATAGTTGGATCCCGATACCCGCTGCGAGTAATTGTTACTCCTGGGAGAGTTTTACACATTACAATTAGCCGATCAAGTAGGTGTCTAGAAAGGTGTTAACGAGGTTAAGCCTCTGGGAAAATGAGATTTACATTAATTAGGTTCGTGCGAAAGCACGGGGGACCTCCCTCAAAGTACCGACATTGGCCTGACTGAAAGATTGGCGAACTTGTAGCGTGTAATTAATCCCGGCTAGTCTTTCCTTTTAGGGTTTGAAGGAAGATTTGATAAAAACAGTGGGAGCCATCCTGATTAGATAAAATAATAACCAATCTATTCTTGCAAGAGCGCACGCAGAGTGTTTTCTTCTCTCTCTCTCCAGGTAGCGACCATATCACGCCTTAATCAAGATAATAATACGGATGTATTGACTGAACCTGCTTGTTATACTGAGCTGGGGAACGTTGGTCCCGCTCCAACTTATAATTGTTATAAGGCAGAGCAGGAAATAGGGGAATACCAGAATTCCTATGCCGCCCAAACGAAGAAAGTGCATATGATGCATCTCCTTCGGGTGTGTTAGTTATAAAGAACTGTTTCTCAGTGTCCTCTACGTCCTAGGTATTAGATACCGGATCAGGATCCCGCTAATGTAATCCATTACATGGGCTGCAGAAAGGTAGAGAACTGAGAACGGGTGATAAGTTTCATGAGACAGAAAACGGTGCAAGTGTTGCAGCCAAGTCTGTTGGTCACTGTCACCCTGTATTTCCAAATACATTGATTCTGAACAAATGCTATTAGATACCGAACCTGATATACAAAATCATATCAATCTCTTTGTTTAATAAAGAAAGGATGTAATTTTGTATTGTTGGATTATGTTTTGAACATTTCCTATATCAAAAGTTGATCGGTTCAGGCACGTTATCTAAAAGCATTGATGTTCTAAATCAAACTACAGTTTTTAATATACAGAACACACACAAGAGGAAGAGTTCAGAAATGAACGGATCCTTCTTGAGGTATTGTAGACTAGGTCATATCTATGCGACCCGACTAGCCGAAGTTACATATAGATGCATATTTAAATCAGTTTGAATTTCATCTTGTGAAACTTGCCGGTCATGTCACAAAGATAAGATGACCACAACTTTGTTTATTGGAAACAGAGAAAGAGTTAGTGAACTCTTGGGATGATACATGTTGATGTATAGAGGTCCCCTGTCTACACATGCCAAGACTGGTTTTTTGTACTTCATTACATTCTCTGATGATCTCTCAAGATTCAGACATATGTTCCTGTTGAAACATAAGTCCGAACCTTTTGAGATATTCACAGAATATAAGTTAGAAGTAGAGAACAAAAAACCGGGTATAAGTATTATGTCTTTTGATGTGATCAGGGAGGAGAATACTTGAGCACGGAATTCCTGAATTATTCTAAAGGAGAATGAGATTCTCTCTCAGCATTACTCCTCCGTATACACCACGGCACATCGGTGTATCGGGGCGGAGCAATCATACCCTATATGATATAGTGTGCTCTATGATGAGTATTACTGAGTTACCTATTTCCTTTTAGGAGTTATGCGCTTAAGAAGCTGCATACCTATTGAATTAGGTTCGAATCAAATCAGTTGCCTACCACTTTATATGAGATATGGAAAGGGAAGAGCCCATATCTTAAGTTGGTTAAGATTTGGGATTGTCCGGCCTATGTCGAAAGCAAAAATCCGGACAAGATCGAGGCAAGGTCTGTAATGTAGAACTGGAAAGGTTCCAGCTATACAAACTACAGCAGATGATTTGATAGAACCAAAGGATTCAGTAGATTCCAACGAATCTCAGCCTCTCCATCGATCTGGTAGGGTTCCTCACCCACCTGAGAGATACTTCGGTTTCTCTATGACAGTGGGAGCGAGGATTGCATCATGAGATGATGACCCAACTAGTTTCGAGCTGGCCATCAGGAGTGGGACTCTGTAAGAATGGCTGGATGCTTAGCGATCTGAGATGGAATCCTTATACACTAACAAAGTATGGACTTTGGTTGCTTTATATGAAGGGTTAAATCCCCATCAGGAGCAAGTATATCTTGAGAAGATTACTTGGTGTATATGGAAAAGTTGAGACTTTCAAAGCTAAACTTGTTAAAGGTTTGCATCATTGACCAAGTTTGGATTATGTTGAAACCTTTTCTAAGTAGCTATGCTTAAGTCCATCCAGATCCTACTTGCCATTGCTACATACCATAACTACGTTATCTGGCGGTTGGGTGTCATGACTGCTTTTCTAAATGATGTTTTAGAAGAGAGCGTCTATAAGTACACAGCCAGAAAGCTTCGTAGACAGTGGGAGCAGCGGAAACGTGTGCAAGATGTTTTATGTGATAAAACAGGCATCGCGGAATTGGAACGTCTATTTTTGATGTATTAGTCAAAGAGTTTGACATCATCAAAATGGTAGATGAACCTTGTATAAATGAAAAGGTAGTAGGGAGTATGGTGGTGATCCTCGTAGAGCACGTGGATGACATACTCTTGATAGGGAAGGAGTTTCCTATGCTACGCTCAGTCAATCTTCGCTTATCACAATGATTCTCCATATAGGATCAAAGTGATACTTACTAAATCCTAGGTTTTGGATCTATGAGATAGATCTAATTGGATGTTAGGATACTCACTAGATGTAGTGAGATGGTATCAATCGATCCTGGAGAGAATCACTGGAAAGGTTTCAGGGTGATAAGGACGACTGAATGTCAGTTACAGGCATTGTCTTTACCCTCAGTAGAGGGACGGTATGTTGGAAGAGTTCCAAGCTAGATACCGTGGCAAACTAGACGATAAAGGCTGGTAACATCGCTATTAAAGATACTACCAAAGAGGCAGTTTGGGTGTATAATAGTTCATAAGATGAACTAGGTTCCTACCATTGTGTAACAATGGAAGTGTGGCTTTGGCCCAGGAACCCTGGTCCCATCTGTGACCCAAAAATATTCTGAGGCAGCATCACCTGATCATGGAGATAGTTGATCTCCAGGGTGATCGAGGGTAGGAGAGTAGACTCAGAGGACAACACGGCGGATCCACTCACGAAGGCCCTTTTCCCAGAGAGAGACTTTTATGGATGGTTGAGTATGAGATACTACAACCACTGCTATCAGATGGCCCTAGTGCAAGTGGGAGATTGTTAGTTATATGTATGCCCTAGAGGCCATTACTATACATAGGATGTATATTGTAGTGGATGCTTAGACATATATAGGGAGGACTTTCTTGCTTGACATGATAGTATGCTATCTGGTTGCTCTTTACCTTAACGTGTACACTGATTGTCTCTCTGTTACATGTTGGTAAAGCCCTTAGGATGTGTACTTGACTACCTGGACTATGATGCGGATCATACTAGTGGGGACATGGTAGTCCATAAGTACATCCTTCAATGTCCCTAGTCGTGGGTGTATCGAGACGGGGCATCGATATACCAGGTGTTCCCCTCCGAACGGCGGCCAAGACATGGGCGTCTTGCCTGAGGTTCGGGGCAGATGCTAATTGGTGCTGTCCGTCCACCTCTCCGAAGATGCCAAGTTGATTTATGGCACCGTGTATCGGAGGTTTAGACGGATGCGGCCGATGTAGCAGACTTCGTCAGATTCCCCCTCGTCTGAGGGGTTTTTGATTGTGGGGACGCTCTTCCCTGCAGGCGCAAGCCCCTGCAGTTAGTTACGCTACCGCATCGCGGTAACAACTTTCTTCTTCTCCAGATGGTCACTTCGTATCGTGGGTGTTTGTTTTGTTTGTGGTTGCCCGTGGATTGTATACGGAGACTAATTTATGTCGTCGCCCGTAGGACGTGGATTAGTCCAAATCCGTATTTTCTTAGATTTGGGTTTGGGGTTTTGGTTTAAGGATACGTTAGCCGTCTTTGAGGCTAAGATCAACTTAAACGTTTGTTAAGGATACGTTAGTCCGATTTGAGACTAAGATCGACTTAACTGGATCGTTTAGATCCGACAAAAGAGCATTTGGGCTCTATTGTTCCAGTTTAGGGACATAGGGGTCCATTACATGTATGGCCGTCGGGACCCATCATCTCTCTGACGACGTTGAAGGATTACAACGACAGATGTCAGAGGAGTTCAGAGATGTACCCTTGAACCAAAGTTGATTGGGGGATTTGTAGTCCAATTTGGGACTAAAGTCTGTTTGAAGGTTTAAGAATACGTTAGCCATATTTGAGGCTAAGATCAACTTAAACGGTTGTTAAGGATACGTTAGTCCAGTTTGGGACTAAGATCGACTTAACGGGATCGTTTAGATCCGACAAAAGAGCATTTGGGCTCTATTGTTCCAGTTTAGGGACATAGTGGTCTAAGTTCCAGTTTAGGGACGTGGTGGTCCATCTCCAGTTTAGGGACATGGTGGTCCATTGCCAGTTTAGAGACGTGGTGGTCCATAAAATGTATGGCTGTCGGGACCCATCACCTCTCTGAAGACGTTGAAGGATTACAACGACAAATATCAGAGGAGTTCAGAGATGTACCCTTGAACCAATGAGTTGGTTGAAAGAGCAGATGTGCTCAGTTCAAGATGATTTGAGGACTTATGGCCAATTTGGGCTAAGTCCAATTAAGTTAGAAATATTGGCACTTGTTGGACCATTAAACATTTGTCTGGGTTCAAACCAATATTATTTAGCAATGCTAAACATTTTCATCTTTGATTTTCTCAGTTCTGAGATTCATTTGGAGGAGGGACTTTTGCCTCTGGAAAATTAGCCAATTTGGCTAAAAGTAGTGTTAAACACTAAAGAACAACAGTGTTAAACACTAGAGAACAACAGTGTTAAACACTAGAGATAGAACTCTCAAATTAGTGTTAAACACTAAAAGACAATCAGTGTTAAACACTGGAAATATAATCTTTAATTTAGTGTTAAACACTAGAAACAATCAGTGTTAAACACTGGAAATACAATCCCCGAATTAGTGTTAAACACTAAAGACAGAGGGGTTACGTGTGGACACGTGAGAGCGCCCAAAAGGGGGGACCAGATCCCTTTTCTTCGTTATGCAATTAAGTGTTAAACACTTTTCATTTCCTGGCCATCACGTGTGGGCACGTGATAGGCATCCATCCATTGGATATTAAAGGGATTCGTTAGGGGTCACGTGGGGACACGTGAGGGCGCCCTAAATGTGGAGCCAGATCTCCTTTTGGTTTATCCTCAAATCTGCGAATAAGTGTTAAACACTTTTATTTTTATTTTAGAGCATCACGTGTTGGCACGTGATGGGGATCTGTGCGCCAATTATTAAAGCATTTGCTGAGGGGTCATGTGATAACACGTGAGAGCGCCTAAAGCTTTCATTTCCTTTGCTTTTTCTTTCTGCGTTTTGGGAGTCACGCGGGAGCACGTGAGGCATTGCCTCAAAGCTGTTTCCTTTTTATTTTTGGGGATCATTTTAGGGGTCACGTGGGGACACATGACCCTGGTTTTATTCCTTCTTTTCTGATCACTGCGGATTGGGGTCATGTGTCATCACATGACCAATATTCTTTATGTGCATGGAGATCTTTCAAGTCTCTTTATTTTAAGAATTAAATTCTCTGTAGGGTTAAACCCTAATTTTGTTTTGGAGGAATTAAATTCCTATTGTGAAAGAATTAAATTCTTATTTAGGGTAAAACCCTAATTTCTTTTTAAAGGAATTAAATTCCCAGATATGTAAAAGAATTAAATTCTTGATTAGGGTTAAACCCTAGTTTCATTTTAGGAGGAATTAAATTCCTGTGAGTTTGGGAGAATTAAATTCTCAAAACTCAATTTCCCTTCTAAGTTTAGGATCTGCATGGCAGGATCTCGACCCGATGAGAATTAAATTCTCATCCTATAGGGAGATGTGCTCTATACAGATCTTCAACCAGAAGAAGAACTAAGTTCTTTATTTGCAGAAGAGTTAAACTCTTAAATTTTGAGAATTAAATTCTCTTTTTGAAGTTGATCTTTTTCCCTTTTCTCACCTAGGGTTTTCTTAGTTGAGAATTAAATTCTCCTTTCTTTTCTTCCCTTTTGAGAATCAAATTCTCCTCTCTCTGTTTTTCTCTCCAAAGAAAAGGTCCCTTCTCTTCTTTTCTTGGCTCCTATTTATAGGAGAAGGAAAAGAATCAATTCGTTTAGCAAATCTTTCATTGAAAGATTTGATTTGTTTTCGTATTTAATATGAGCCTTTAGATCATTCAGTGAATTTTATTCGCCGTTGGATTTTAAATCTAAAGATATTCTGTTTGTTATTTTCGGTGAGATTTAGGGGAAATCTTTCCTTGTCCAAGATTTTTGCATAAGTTGGTGATTTTTAATCATCCTTGGATCTTTAATCCAACGGTCCCCATAATCCTTTTCCATTTGGAAAGATTTAGAAGCTTTTAGAATTTTAATTCTATTTCGAAAGATTTTAGAGAAATTTAGAATTTTAATTCTATTAAACTGTAAGGCTTTCAAAGCCTGTCACGTGCTGGCACGTGACCCTTGGTCACGTGTGAGCACGTGACCCCCAAATTGGTTCTTTTAACAACTGCTTGTTTATGTTGTTGTTTTAACCATCACGTGTCAACACGTGACCATTGGTCACGTGTGAGCACGTGATACCTTATTAAGACAACTTCTGATTTTTAATCAGGGAACAGATTTTAGAATTTAATTCTATTCATTATTTTAGAGGCCTTAAAAGCCCATCACGTGTCTGCACGTAACCCATAGTCACGTGTGAGCACGTGATACCCCATTGGGGTCTTTTCTGAGTTTTTATTATATCCTTTAACTCTTCCAGCGGGTTCTTAAAGGTCCATCACGTGTGGACACGTGATGCCTCATAACTTTTGATCCCGGATGAATTATGAGGCCCATAATATATCAAATCGAAGGGTTTCTCGAGATGCTTCCAATACCATCAGAATTTATCTGTTTCTCATTCGGGAGTTTGTCAAAAAACAGCCCGGAAGATACTGGTTCGCATTTCCTTAAGCGTATCGCTGCCATTTGATACCTTGGACTCTTCTGCGCAGAAATTTTTGGTGGGAACACCAGGGTAGAGTAGCGTATACCTTCTCAAGCCATACAGATGGGCGATGGATGATCCCATATCCATTGGTGTTTGACATCAGAGATGATATACGGGTGCTCAGTGGAGACTGGGTATACTGGACGGACTCGCCGAGAACTCCCAGATGGTATTATACCTTACGTCAGATGGCAGTTCTCTGGTGACACTGGTACAGGTTAGTCTGTAGACCCGAGATCGTCATAGAGTCTTGTGTGATTCCCACTGTGCTTTGATTTCCACCTTACCACGTCCAAGAGGGCGTGCAAAACGGTGGTTTTTGGGTTCAGTCCCGATTCACATGGAGGCAATGAGCGATAGGAGGGGATTCGTCTCTCCCGGTATAGGGAGTTGATGTTGTGCTGTGTTCGATTGGATATAACCGGAAATCCCTGGCCAGGGTTGCTGAGATTTACTGGTAAGTGTTATCAGTAATATCTCGAACTGTTATAGACCACATATCGACACGACTTATCGAGCTACTGGGGTCTGACGTTTACCACCCTTAGGCAAGATATGCGACATATCAGACGATCAGACCGGACTGTACGGTAAGTGTTACTGGTTGGATTCACAGGAGTGTGAGCGGGCTTGCTCGTTGATCTTCTGATCGCTCAATACCCGGGTGGCCGTTACGTTTAGCAGACCGCTTGCGGCTTGTGGGTGTTTGATATGATCATCACCTACTGCCGGCGTATTGACGAGTCTTTAGAGTCCTACACAGAGGTTTCCTGGCTCAAGCGAAACGAAATGGGAGCGCATATGAGATATGTGCGGGACCGAGAATAATACCAGTATGTGATACTGTATTCTATTCTCGTGATTTGTATCATTGGACGGTTATATGAGATATAGCCGGGTTACCGAATCAAGTGTTGATTCGATACATTGATACACTTGATATTAGTCGGTTATATGCATTATGACCGGATCATTAAATCAAGTGTTGATTTAATGATTTAATGTATAATTATATATTTGATATATTACTTTACATTAACTAGTATTTGTTCACTTAAGATTGATTTTCTCACTTGATTGTGCACATTGTATATATGATATATGTTTGTGCACTAGTTTGTATCATATTTGATGATACATGCAAACTTGGGTGTGTTTGCTTTAAACCATAGTTTAGGTTAATGGTTAAGGTTTTATTTATTTATTTAATTTGGCAAAAACCAAAATGGTGGCTTTATTTGTTTTCTTGCTTGAAGCTTCATGAAGTTTCTTTTAAGCATCTTTGAAAAATCAAACCATTTTGTTTTATGCCTTAACCTAACCATCAACCTAAACCCTAGTTTATTCTCTACACAAGTTAACTCACCCATGGTTGCTAAATGATAGACTTCACTTGATTTTTATTATTATTGATTATTGTTTTCTTTCTTCTTCATCTTCTTCTTCAAGTGAAGAAAGCTAGCTAGAAAATTTCAAGTGAAGAATCCAAGTGAGAAATCCAAATCCAAAGTGAACCCACTTCCTATTTCTTCATCCTCTACCACTTGCCATGTTGTATAAGGTGTTTTATTCACAAGGTTCATGACCAAGTGAAGATGGAGCTTGAGTTTGAGTTGCATCGACGTAGATCATCTTCGGCATCGAAGTCAACGACCTAGCCCGCCCATTTCTCCGATGAAACCGATGCTAGAGTCCGGGATTTCGATGATCGCAGCGGAGGGACGTCAACATGGAGCTAGAGAAGTGGAGGACCGGATCTACAAAGGTTGCAGTCCCTTTCACTTAGCAATAAAGTTGTTTACTTGCATGTTTCGCCTTACCTCTAGTTAACGATCTAGCATTAGGGTTTCTCGGCACATGGAAAATTTGATTTTGCCATGGTTGATCAGTTGTAGAACCTCATGAGTGTGCCTAGGATCCCTACAGCAGTTCCCAGGTGACATGTGTATAGGTTATTTTGTCGACCTGAGATCGTTATTTGTCTCGTGTGAGTTCCCACTGTGCTTTGATTACTACCCTACCACGGCTCAAAGGAGTTGTGCAAACAGGTTTTAGTTGGGTACAGTCCCGAGCCATATGGAGGCAGTGAGCGGATCGTCGAGGATTCGTCTCTCCCGGTATTGGGGGTTGATGTCGCACAGTGCACGGGTGGCCATCACCAGAAAACCTTGGCCAAGGTAGTCGAGAATTACCGATCTAGGATCGATAGTTTCTCTGGTGGTGATGGGTTTCATACTGACACTAAATATTGCGTTATTTGGGGTCTGACTTTATCCACCCCCTAGACCCGATATGCGATACTCTTAGACGAACAGACCGAACTGTACGGATATTGTTACTGTTAGGCTCAGTAGGGTTTCAGGATGAGTTCGCTCGTCAGCTTCCCTTTCGCTCAATACATGGGCATCCGTTACGTACAGCTAGTACTACTGACGTGCTTATGGTTAAACCCACTGCCAGCGTATTGATGAGTCATTAGAGTCCCCCATAGAAAGTTTCTCATGTTCGGGCGAAACGTTGTAGAGGCCATATGGTTTTATGGCAGGGTTCGATCATAGACGTGCACTTGTGCACGGATCATGATCGGACGGATCATACTAGTGGGCTTTGGTTTAAGCCGGATCCTAGTATTAGATTTGTTGGATTGCTTTTGTCTCATTGCATTTGCATTTAGTCGGAATGCGGATGCATGTATATATATACAGGTAAGGGGTATCCTTATGATCCATCACGAGTTTACTTTAGTTGATGCCATATCTTTTTTGTTGGATTAAACATTTTGGTTTAAATGTTTAATTAGGTGGAAATAGTGAGCTCAAGTCATCATGAAGAGTAATTAATGAGGCATGTGCTTGTTTGGTGACTCATGGTCTTATTTTGGTGCCATGTCAATTTTCTTGATTGATTATTGTGTTGAATTGATGTGAGGAGAGAGAGAAGGCAGCCACTAAGTCTTGAGGTTGGCTCTTCATTTGTTGAATGCTCTCTCACATTTTTGATTCCACACAATAAGCAAGCAAGATCTTCTTCGTCTTCCTTTTGCTTGAGCTCACAATTTCCTCATCAATGCCTTCTTCTTCAACCTCCATCCATACCATCTCATGAGTTGAGAATCAATGGATGTATTATCACACACATTCTCTACTTCACCTTGGACATGTTGGCTAGTAAACTTCATGTCCTAGTTGCTTCGGTTTTTGAAGCGGGAGCCCGTAAAAAGACTTCTTGACATGGTGCCCTTTCGACGAGGAGACCGGAGATTGAGTGAAATCGGAGATGCCGCGAGGAGTTAGGGATGGTGGCTAAAGACCGAAGGACACGGATCGATCGGTATAGCCATTCTAACTTCTTAGTAGTTGCTAGTTAACGGTTAATGGAACGATCCGGGTATTTGGTTATGGTAGCGCCAAGTTTTAAAAAGTTTTTGTTCCGCATTTGGCCTCGGAAAGACGGCCGGGGCGCTGCCGTAACCCAACAGGTAGACCTTGTCTATGATGTACGGGCCCTCACAGTTCGGCTCGAATTTCCCCCGTTTAGCACGATTGGGGATCATAGGTCTTTTTATTATCAGCACGAGTTCGCCTCGGTGGAATGTTCTCGACCTAGTCAATCTTTCGTATGAGCGCGTCACCCTTGCTTTGTAAGCTTCTAGGTTTTGCTGCGCCATGAGATGAGTTTCATCGAGGGCATCGAGCTCCTCAAGCCGAAGATGGGCATTTTCTTCATCCGTCAGCTCGTATCGAACTGGTACTCGCAGAGAGGGTAGCTCTATCTCCAAGGGAATTACCGCTTCCATGCCAAATACCAACGCGAATGGCGTTGTATTCGTGGCCGTCTTGAACGTGGTCCGATAAGCCCAGAGAGCTCCATGCAATCTCTCGTGCCAATCCTTTTTATTTCTGGACACCATTTTCTTTATGATCTTTGTCAAGGTCTTGTTGACAGCCTCAGCTAGATCATTAGCTCGTGGATTATAGACCGAAGAGTATCTCCAATCTATTTTATGTTGCCGTGCGAAGCGGCTGATCTTATGGCTTCTGTAGGCCAGCCCATTATCCGAGATGATCCGTCGTGGAGTGCCGAACCGGTTGATGACATGTGTCTTGAAGAAATGGAGGATGTTCTCCGTCTTCACCTTTCTTAGCAGTATTGCTTCTGCCCACTTAGAGAAGTAATCGGTTGTTGCTAGTATGAACCGATGTCTCTTGGATGATGCTGGTTCGATGGGCTCGATTATGTTGGTTCCCCACATTTCGAATGACCAGCTAGCCAATGTCGGGTGTAGCGAATTCGGATGCTGGGGATGAAATCCTCATGAATCTGGAACGAGTGACACTGCTTCGCGTATTCGAGGGAATCATCGTAGGCCAATAGTAGCCCATTCTTTTGATCTTCAGCTTCATCTTTGGCTCAGCTTAATGGGAACCGCAGAGTTCGTCATGAGTTTCTTGGACAACCCTTTTTGCTTCTTCCGGTCCCAGGCATCTCAACCATAGACAGTCAAATGATCTCTTATAAAGAGTATCATTGATGAAGGCGAAAGACAGGGCCCACGTCATGAACTAATGTCTTGACGACGAGTCTTCGGGCGTTCGATGGGATTTGAAGTAGTCTATAAAGACTTCTTTCCAATCCTCAGCCTTTTCTTCCTCTATTTGGAAGACCGCTTGTTCAGTCGCTCCCTTTCTTTCAGACGACTTCAGAGATATTTCTGCTGGCGCGAGAATCCGGCGGCTTTGCACAATGATCCTTACGTCATCGAGGTTTTCGTCGGCCAATTCTTTAGCGAGCTTGGCTAATGCATCCACCTTGCTATTTTCTTCATGCGGAATGTTTTCCAGAATGTAAGAGAGGATTTGTGTCAGCAATTGCTGCACTCTCTCGCCATATTTTACCAACTCAGGTTTACACGTCTGATAGTCGCTATTTACTTGGCTGACGACCGCTGGGAGTCTCCATATATGAGGAGGTTTTCAATCCTCATGTCGATAGCAATCTCAAGACCTGCTATTAAAGCTTCATACTTAGCCTCATTGTTTTTTCTCGGCTCTGTTAATGAAAGGGCGAAACACATTATCCCTCCTTGCGGAGTCACGAAGATAAGGCCCACCCCGGCTTTAATCATGGGGGCGTTTTGCTTTCGTTTCTTCAAGGAGAACGCTCTATCGAAGTAGAGTTCCCATCGGGTATCACTCCGTTCTTTATCCCCGTCAATTGCGTCAAACGCATGTTCGTTCGGCAATTCGCAATTTAAGGGAGAGTCGGCGGGTATTGGATGCTCAGCGAGAAAGTCGGCGATGGCCTGGCCTTTTATTGCCTTGAGGGGTCGATATACTATCGAGAACTCCATCAAGAGGAGGGCCCATTTGGCAAGCCTTCTCGTTAGTATGGTTCTTGACATCAAATATTTGAGAGGATCCACCTTTGATATAAGATGGACCTCATATGCCAAGGCGTATTGTCGGAGCTTCGTTACCGCGAAGATTAATGCCAGGCAATGCTTTTCGATGGGGGAGTAATTGTTTTCTGCCCCCACGAGAACTCGACTCAAATAGTAGAGAGTTCTCTCCTTCCCCTGGTTGTTCTCTTGTACCCATAGCGCGCTTAAAGAACCTTCAAGGGCTGTTGTGTACATGATGAGGGGCTTTTCTATGACTGGAGCGGTCAGTACTGGTGGGTTCTGTAGATATTGCTTGATTTCTTCTAGTGCACTTTGGCATTTACGATCCCAAATGAACGGGGTCCCTTTCTTCATTAGATGACTGTAGGGGCGGTATTTGCCGGAGAGGTTAGCTATGAACCGCCGGATATACGCGAGCCTTCCTTGGGGAGGCCGCTGTTGCTTGAGAGTTCTTGGAGAAGGCATTTCCATAATCGCCTTGATCTTTGATGGGTCTATTTCGATGCCCCGGTGTCGTACGATGAATCCTAGGAATTTGCATGAGGAAACTCCAAATTCGCATTTCAGAGGGTTCATCTTCATGTTGTACTTCCGAAGGTGCTGGAACACTATCTTCAGATGCTCCCAGTGCTCCTCGTACGATTTTATTTTCACCACAAGGTCGTCAATATAACATTCGACAATCTCGTGTATGAGGTCATCAAAGATCTTTGTCATGGCCTACTGGTAGGTGGCGCCAGCGTTCTTCAGACCGAAGGGCATCACTTTGTAGCAAAATATGCCCAGCGGAGTCCGGAAAGCAATGAGCTTTTGGTCTTTAGGATGCATCTTGATTTGGTTGTATCCTGAGGAATCGTCCATGAAGGAGAAGACTTCATGAGTGGATGTGTTATCGATCATCAGCTCGGTAACAGGCACTGGGAAGTCATCCTCCGGACAAGCTTTGTTGAGATCCCGAAAATCTACGCAGATGCATACTGTCCCATTTTTCTTCATCACTGCGACAATGTTGGCGATCCAGTCGGGATATTGAGCTTCTTGAATGAAGCTAGAGTCAATTAGCTTCTTGATTTCAGCGTTGATGCTCATTTCAAGTTCGAGCCGCATTCTCCTTGGAGCCTGTTTGACTAGCTTGACGTCCGGTGATATCGTCAGTTTATGCACCACTATCTCTGGATCTAATCCCGGCATCTCGAAACAGTTCTATGCGAAACAGTCTTTATACCGCATAAGCACGTCTTTTAACGTGGCCACCTGTTTCTCAGACATCAGCTCACTGACGAACGTTGACCTTGGATCGTTTGTCGTCCCCAAGTCGATTTTCCTCAGATTGTCTGCTGTGGTATGTATCCCGTATTCCAACTCCTTTAGTGCTGGTGGAAATTCTGAGATCACTTCGTCTTCATCTTCATTTGTGAAGCATTCGAAGAGGCCATCCACATTCTCATGCTCTCTCTCCTTTGAAAACGTTATCACGTGGCAGGTACGAGTCCGTTTCTAAGACCGATGTTGCTCTGGTTCTATTCTCGTCCTATAGATTGCTTTTGGCTCATGCTTTTGTGGTGGGGTTAGCCTCAAACTGTCAGATAGAACAAACTTGCCTTGGTGATACTGGTCTTCAACCCAGTTTTTAAAGGTGAAGCAGTCTTCAAGAGGATGTCCTATTGCTCAGTGATAGGAGCAATAAGCCGGGTGATGGACCTCTTCTATTTGTTCGGGAAGCTGAGACTCCGGGAGCGTCATCATTTGATGCTTCATGACAAGGTTGAATATCTTCCTTGTCTTGTCTTGAGGGAATGAATATTCCCGACCCATCTTATTCATAAAAGACGGATTCCAGCTGACTTTTTCTCGATCGTGTGGCTTCTTGGATTCGCTTCGCTGTTTTTGAATGTCATTCTCGTTCTTAGCCTTTTTGTTACCTCTGTGTTGGACTTTTTCGATGCCGCGAGAGCACACAACAGGCTGAGGGTGAAGGGCATCGTTGTTTTCTCCTTCCGTAGCCTGCTGAATGATACGCTGCGTCCTGGCTTTCTTGTAAATGGTCATTTCGCGGCTATGGTCATCTCGAACCTTTTGGCCCGCTTCTCTTATTAGCTTGTCAATCTGCTCTTCGAATGATGGACTTGATATTCGTACGGCGGGATTTTGCTCTGCTTCAATATCAGCGCTATCTGGGAAGACATTCTCTTTTCCACCGGAATCATTTATCACATGGCAGCCATGGAATCGCTCCCGTTTCTTGGACCGAACATATCCAAGACCAGTCGTCTCCATTCTCCCATTGGTCATCTTTCGCTGAGTCCCGGGAACATCCCAAATCTTGTTATAGAACTGGGCTTGTCGAGCAGTCTGTTTGAAGGGTACGCCTTGGCATCTCAATAGCCTTTTCAGCCCCTCTGCGTAGTATCTGGGTAGACGGATTGGTTGAAGCCTGTCGAGCGCAGGTTCGGCACCGTGCCGTACTTCTTTCTCCACTTTAGTCTCCATGGATTGATAGAAAAGGACCGCCTTCTCACCTCTTTGCTTAGGAGGGACGTAGAAGGTCTGCAGCTCTTGCACGCTGTATGTATCAAGTGCATCAAGTTCTTTGTAATGCCGCTGCGGAACCATAGTAATTTGTAAACTCCGGTCAGCGCTAGCAAAGGTCTGCATTGACGGGCGGACGGAGAACACTGTGTTGGCCTCGTCTTCAGAGTCACTGCCAAAGACCAGAATAGGAGTAGATGGTCCTGGCCTGTTGCCTTGTGGTTGTCCCAAGTAGACCATCTCTTCATCCTCCTCAGTATCGTTCCCAAAGATCGGGATAGTGGTGATGGTTTTTTGTTTATTCTCCGGTTTGCGACATCTTTCCATGTCTTCGAAGTCTGGTAAGAAGTACTTGGCGTCTTCATATTTGCGGACTTCTATTATGGAGAATGGGTTCAGCTCCCCTGTAACCGTGTACTCGAGGCTGTCTTTGAAGTACTTCATATACTGATGTTGTGTAGAAGGGATGATATTGTACTCGTATAACCAAGGTCGGCCGAGCAGAGCGTTATAGCAATTCTTGGCGTCAATAACATGGAACTTGATGTCAGTGACGAGCAGCCCGAAGCGTAATGTCAGTATTACAACCCGAGCGTTTGTGATGATTGGGATTCAAAACCGGAGATGGTAATTTTATCCCGAGCCATGTACTGCACATTCATAAAAATCTCCTTCAACACTCTTACATTGAGAAGGTTGACGGAGGACCCGCTGTCGACTAGGATCTTCCCATTTTGATATCGTGACAATACCCTGTTACATACAACGGACGGTTGTGCTCGCACGTTCCGAGAAGGAGATCTTCATCGCTAAAGGCGATGTCAGCCGTGTGGAATTTTACCAGCTCATCATTCATCTTTTCTTCTGCAAGGAAGGCTTGAAACTGTTCGGGCTCTTGTAACGCCTTGATCAGGGAATTTCGTGCCTCTTTAGATAGGAGAAGGGCATCCAAAATACTCAATTGTGAGGGTATCTTCCTCAGATGTGCTAGGACATTGTAATCCACCTTGTTCTTTTTGGGTGGTTCCTTGGTTGTAAGCTCTTCGACGACTCTATCATCGAGGGCAATCTCCTCAGGGACTTTTTCCTTCCCTTTGTCCCTTTTGCTCGAACCATTGTTTGAAGGTCCGAGATTCTTTTCAGGCAACGTATGGTTATGCAGCTGCATGTTCTCACAGTTCTTCATCTCCTCTTCTTTTTCAGAGGCGGATTCCTTGAAAAGAGGGCCGATGGCTATTTCTTCATCAGAATTGCTCCCGAAGGTACGAACTTGAGATTTTGATCTTGTCGAACTGGTATCAACCATATGACAATTGCCAGCCGTTCCTTCACGCTCGTCTGTCGTGCTTCTCTGTTCCCGACGGGCTTTGCGCTTCATTCGCTTGAAGCGTTGTCGATGGGCAACGTATCCCTGCCACCACTTCTTAAAGGCATTGCACTCTTCGGTAGGGTGCGTGACCTTCCGATGGTACAAGCAGTAGTTCAGATGTACATTCGCTTCGTCGAGGCACGTACTCCCGGGGGTATTTCCTTCGAAATATGGCAGCTTCATTCCCATTGACAGAGCTTTGGCGAACTGCTTCCCTACCTTGATTCTGCTCTTGCTGGTGGCAGATGCGCTTCGATCCGGTTGGGATACTTTATGAATTCTCATTACCGGAGCTTCTTCATCTTGATGCTGACGCTTGGCCTTTTCGTATATGGCCGTTTCACGTCCTCGGTCAACTTTGCTCTTTTGGAGGGCTTCGTTTAGCAGCTTGTCGATCAGGTCATCTGACGGTTCCATGGATTTTGGTTATGGATCTGCCCCCAGTTTCTCTACGTCAGGAGCTTCTTTGCCACTTATCGACGAGTGAGAGATCATGTAGCAGCTCGCCACATAATCCTCATGTTCTTCTGAAGAATCGTCTTTTTCATCAATGTCACTGTTTCCATTCTCAAGAACATGCTTGAAGAATTCTTCCAATGTGACTGGGGTCCGTGCTTTTTGGTTGTATTCCTCCAGTGAGTCGATGTATTTTTGCAGACCCGTACGATTGCCGTCGAGCTGCACGGGCTTCTTGTCCTTTTTTTTTTCTTTGAAGACGTCGGAGGCTTGGCCTGGAGGTTTTACCCATCGTTGCCAACTTTCGGCGTTAGGCGCGGCTTCAGCATCCTGTCAATAATCTCAGGCTCCAGCGGGCTTTTCCACCTAATCGCCGGGAATGCTTAAAGATCCTTCAGCATTCTTTTAGTTTTATCCGAAAGGACAACTTTCCACGGAGCTTCCTCTACAAATGAGCATGATGCCCCCGGCGTATCCACCTTTTTAGGAGCGTGCTGTTGTGGCGGGTTTACCTTCCAGTTTTCGGATAGCGCGAGCTTGCCCTGTTGGTACTGGTCTTCAACCCAGTTTTTGAAGACGTAGCAATTTTCGATTGGGTGGCCCACTATTCGGTGGTAGGGGCAGTAATTGGGATTGTTGACGTCGTCCGGTTGCAGTGGGCGTCTCGGATCCGGCAAAGTGATGAGCCTGTTACGCACCGCCAGTTCGAATAGTCTCCTCGTTTTATCCCGGGGGAACGAGTAAGGACGTCTCAACTTTTCTTCGAGGGATCGTGGTTCGTTGTTTTGGAAAGCTACCGGTTTCGGGTTGCTCGGTTGTTGTTGAGCGTTGGCAACGAAGGTCGTTTTCCCTTTCCCCTTTTCATTCCGGAGATCTGTTGTCGAAGAGGACGACCTATGGCCCCATCTGGTCTATTTGGGCCAACATGTCAATCAAGTCCTGGAAGGTGGTCGGCTTGAAGAACATCATATATTGGGATATAGTTGCCTGAGGGTCGTGAGTCCTGACGAACATACCCACGACAGGAGCTTTTTCTATGTGTTGTTCGTATTTCGACCTTAGGTTCCACCACTGAATTGTGTACTGAACCCAGGTTTCTCCTGGCTTCACCCTGGCGTTGATTAATGCCGTGATCAGGGTGCGCTCGCTAGCGCTTGCGAACCGTTGCGTAAACAGTAGCTCCATTTTTGTAAATGTCTTGATGGAATCATTCGAAAGCTCCGAATACCATTCAAACGCTGTCTCCGTCAAATTGCTGACAAATTGGCAAAGCAATTGTTTGTCATCGCCTCCAGTATTGCCGCATAGAGCTTTGAATTGAGCAACGTGTTGGTGCGGATTGCCCGTCCCCTTATACATATTGAATTTAGGGATCGTATATCCTGGCGGGTACTTAATTTGGTCATACCAGTCTGGATAAGGTCGCCCAGTTCTGATGACTTGGCCTGCCGCTTCGTTTGCTTGATGAGCTCATATTTGTTGAGCTATGTAGTCATCAAGGTTTGCTTTGGAGATCGTCTCCTCCTTGTCCGCTGATAAAGCCGGAGGAGGGTTTGATATCTCCCCTTTGTCGTCTTCAATGATTATTGGAGGGTCTTCGGCTGGAGGATCCTGCTGGATCATCATCCCCATCATGTCTTGGAACAAGCGCCATTTGTTTTATATTAGCCATTTTTTCTATGACCTCTTTATCTTTCTTTTCAAGCACTCTTCGTAGGAATTTGGTGTCGGTTTCATGCTCCCGGCGTTGTTCCGACGATACTTCCGGGCTTTCTTTCTGCCCAGTGAGTGCGGCCATTCTTGTCAACATCTCTTGGAGCTTTTGTTGTTGCTCTTGAGCTTTTGTCAGAGACCGCGTGAGTGGTCGATGACCCATGGAAGTACGGCTTTCCTCTTTCCCGGATGCCATGTACACCGTGTGTACCACCATGCCCCCAGACTTGGGGCGTTTGGGTCCACTGCCTTTGATATTTGCCGCTGGTGGTGGGAGATTCTTAGGCCTTCTCTTTTTCTGGAGGCCAAAGCTGAAGGAGCTATTACAATAGGCGCCCGAGAAGTCCCTCGCTGCATGCTATAAGGACGACTTCCCTCTTGTCGAACCTTCATTTTCTCCGGTCGACGAGAATAGTCCTTGTTGATCACATAATCCTTAACTTTTCGCCAGACTCTGTGGATTCGAGAGGACAGCGGCTGAGGGGGTTGTTCCGACTTCGCCTGCACCTTGTTTTCAACAGGCGGAGGCGACTTCTTCAGTACAGCGGTTGGAGAGTTCTTTCGCACCCTCTTGAGTGGATCGAAACTGTTCCCAGTTGGAACAGCAGTATCAATTTCCACCATTGGAGCTGATGGGGTAAGTCAAGAGGGGGATTTGCCCCCAGCCTTCCTTACTCGGCGCCAGTGGCGACGTCGAGCATGCCGTGCAGACATAACCACCTCTGTCATCGGAGCGACTTCGTCATGCCCTCTGCTCTGATGGAGTGTTTTTGGTGTCAGTCTGTCAAAGATCGACGTCCGCTGAGTGGGAACAGTCAATCTTACAAAGGCTGACTTTTTGGCAGGGGAAGCAGCCTTGGTGACTTCGGCCGAAGCGGGAGTTAGAACAGCCAGTCTTGTGAAGATTGATCCTTTAGCAGGAGAAGCCCCTTTGACGACTTCGTCTGCCAGAGCTAGAATGGCTATCTATTTCGGGATAACCCTTTCAGGTATCGCGGGCCTTCTCCTCTAATGGGAGGTTGCAAGTCGATCGAAGACCGACTTCTTTGGAGCTTTCGGTGATGGCATCGAGGCGTTGAAGCTTGATAGCGGGATCATGGTCCTGAAGAACAATCCAGTGGTGGCCTGAGTCACCTGTTCTACTCGCATTGGGAAGATGTAAGCCGCATTTGGCCCGTACGTCACTCCTCCAGTCGGGGTGGAGCGAGAGTTGCTGCTGCAGTTAGTACAGCTGAAGGCCTTCGATATCTCCTTTTCTGCACGGAGCAAGACACCAAATTTTAGTACCTCGAATCCAAGGGCAACCATATTAAACCGCGATTCGTTCGCGAACACTACACATGAAGTGTGGAGTGGAAAAAGGAAAAGGTCCCACCGGGTGTACTGGAATCTGTTTACTGCCGAAAACAGGGACGAAACCGTGTAGGTCGTCTTGCCTGAATTTAGGGGCAGATGCTATTTGGATTTATCCGTCCACCTCTCCGTAGATTCCAAGTTGATTTATGGCACAGTGTATCGGAGGTTTGGACAGATGCGGCCGTTGTAGCAGACTTCGTTAGATTCCCCCTCGTTGTGAGGGGTTTTTGATTGTAGGGACGCTCTTCCCTGCAGGCGCAAGCCCCTGCAGTTAATTATATTACCGCGTAGCGATAACCACTTTATCTTGCTCCAGAAGGTCACTTCATGTCGTGTGCTTTTGTTTTATTTTTAGTTGCCCGTGGATTGTATACAGAGACCAATTTATGTTGTCGCCCGTAGGGCGTGGATTAGTCCAAATTCGTATTTTCTTAGATTTGGGTTTGGATTAATTTAAGGATCGTTAATCTCGTTTGAGATTAAGATCAACTTAAATGTTTGTTGAGGATACGTTAGTCTAATTTCAGACTAAGATCTACTTAACATGTTTTTGGGATCATTCCGACCCAACAAAAAAGAATTTGGGCTCTATTGCTTTAGTTTAAGGACGTTACGGTCCATAGATCACCATTTTGGTATGAGGGTTTAGTTTAAGGACGTTGTGGTCCTCAGCTAGTTTAAAGACGTTACAGTCCATAGGGATGTGCTCATGGGTTTTGGGTTGCACCAAAGAGCTGTTGGTTGCCGGGACCCTCCACTTCTCTGAAGACGTTGAAAAATTACAATGACAAATATCAGAGGTGTGAGGAGATGTACCCTTGAACCAATGAATATTCGTCAGAAGATCGGTAGTCTTGTTTGGGATTAAGACCAATTTGGAAAATAAAGAGCACATGGGCTCAGTTGATTAGGAGTTTGGCCAACTTGGGCTCAGCCCACTCAGTCTTTGTCATTTCATTTTTAATAAAGTGTTAAACACTTGCTTGGGCTTAGTCCCCTTTCTGTGCCAACAATGCTGAGCATTCATATGGGTTCTGACGCCCACACTTTATCTTGCTTTGTCCCCTTTTTTGTTTTTTTATGGAGTGTTAAACACTCTTTATGGCGCCCACGTGTGGAGAACGTGAGGCGCTTGGTGCTAGGCGCCAGGCGTTGGACACTGGTTGATGAGTGCAGAGCACTTTATGTTGAATAGCACCCACGTGAGGGACACATGGGGCACTTGGCGCTGAACGCCAACCACTGAGTGCTAAGCACTCCTTATTAAGTAGCGCCCACGTGAGGGGCACGTGAGGCGCTTGGCGCTGAGCGCCAACCACCGAGTGCCAACCACTGAGTGCTAAGTACTCTTTATTGAGCAGCGCCCACGTGAGGCGCTTAGTGCTGAGCGCCAACCACTGAGTGCTAAGCACTCTTTATTGAGCAGCGCCTACGCGAGGGGCACGTGAGGCGCTTGGCGCCGATTTTTCTTCGTGTATTATGTTCTGAAGAGTTCAATTCTCTGTTCTTCTCTGGATCTTCGATCCCCAAGAACAAATTCATCCCCATGAGAATTAAATTCTCATTTGTGGAAGACTTGTCTCATAGATCTGTAAGTGCACGGCGGCGCCCCGGCCGTCAATCCGACGGCCAAATGCGGAAGCGGTGATAAACTTTAATTTTGCGAACTTAGCAAACCGGCACCACCGCGCGCTAAACACCCGGATCGGACCATTAAACTAGTTCTAGCTAATTACAAGACGGGTTAGAGATATACCGAGTGATCCGAGTCCTCCGGTCTTCTCGTCGTCGTCCCGATCTCCTGCGGAAACTCCGGTTGTCGCCTCCTCGCCGGAAGGGCACCACATCGCCTGCATCTTTTACGGGCTCCCACCTCAATACCGAGGCAACTCGGGCGCGAAGTTGGCTGGCCGACGCGTCCAAGATTTGCTGTAGAAAGTGTAGTGTAGAGGCTATGTCTCATTTGGGGTTTAGTTGCCATTTGAAGATGATGGAGGAAACAAGATAAGGAAAAATGGTGCTTGCATTTCTCCTAGCATGAAATGAGATCAAGAAAAATCCCACAAACTCAAAATGAAACTCTCTCCTTCTTTTCTCTCAAGTGTGGCCAACCTTATCTTAGTGAGAATGGTGGAGGAATGAATGTCCATCCATAACAAGAAGGGAGGTGAGTGTAGGAAAAGAGAAAGGGTGACCATAACCAAACATCATGATAACAATCTCACATCAAACTCTAATCACCTTTAATACAAATCAAGTGATGTAAAGAGAATCAAATGATGGTTGAAAAGAAAAGATGCCATCATAATCAATACATTTGCAAGAAACCCCTCCACAATGTGTTATTTGCAAACTTGCAAATAACACCCTCCATCAAAAGGTCCGGCCGGAAAAGAACAAAGGAAAACCGGCCGGAACGGAATGCAAACTGGAAACTCCAGAAAACTGGTCCCGTAATAAATTACAGGAAAACCCCGATACTGTGCATACACACCCGCATCTGTATTCCGACCGGATACAAATGCAATGAGACAAAATCTACACTGTACTATACTAGGATCCGGCTTAAACCAAAGCCGGCTAGTAATATCCGTTCGATCCTGATCCGTGCAATACCGCACGTATCTGATCGAACCTTGCCATATATATACGGCCTCTAGTACTAACCGTCCGATCCTGATCCGTGCAATACCGCACGTATCTGATCGGACCCTGCCATATCTCCATACGGTCTCTACAGCGTTTCGCCCGAAAGCTTGAGTAACTGAAAGTGTGGTGGACTCTAAAGACTCGTCAATACTATGGTTGTGGATTTAACCACCAGCACGTCAGAGGTATAAGCCAATACGTGACGGGCCACCAGCTATTGACCAAAAGGGACGTCGAAGAGCGAACTCATCCTGACACCCTACTGAGCCTGTCAGTGACAATATCCGTACACTCCGGTCCGTTCGTCTATGAGCATCGCATGTCGGGCCTAGAGGGTTGGTAAAAGTCAGACCCCCAAAAGCGGTACAAGTCATGTCGGAGTGTAGCCCAGAACACCCTGAGATACTACTGGAATACCTACCAGTAAATCTCCTGCCTTGGCCAAGGACTTCGTGTAATGGCTCTCCTAGACACAGCGCGAACTCAACCCCAATACCGGGAGAGACGAACCCCTGAAGATCCGCTCACTGCCTCCATGTGGCTTGGGACTGTACCCAACTAAAACCTGTTTGCACGACTCCTTTGAGCCGTGGTAGGGTAGTAATCAAAGCACAGTGGGAACTCACACGAGACAAATGACGATCCCCAGGTCGATGAACTAACCTGTACACATGTCACCTGGGAACTGCTATCTGACGTCAGGTATAAGACCAACTAGCATGTTCCCGGCGAGTCCTGTCCGGTGTACTCATAACCCAATGAGCACCTGTATACATCTTAGGTGAACCAACTGACACCAGTGGCTTGTGAGACCGGCCACCGCCCCTCGTCGGGGTCTCGACTGTATACACCAGTCTACTCTGGAGAATCGATGCCCTGTCTCGAAACTCCCACGACTAGGGACCTTTTAAGGATGTGCTTATAGACTCCAGCTCTCACTTATATGATCGCCCTCATACTGCTGGCAGTCAAGCAAGAATCCTAGGGGCTCTATCAACGTGCAATAGCGACCTGTCATGTCACCTAAAGCAGTACACGATGATAAAGGTAAATCAGATAGCATACTATCATCTCGAGTAAGACTGTCCTACCGGGATAGGTCCTCCCTCAATCATTGCAATCACGTGCCTGTGATCCAATAATTGACTCTGAGGGCACTATCTCTAACAAGATCTCAGATCCAGGGAAAGAACTATGTTCTTTTATGAGGGTTAAACCCTTGGGTATGCAGATGAGATGCTCTTATCTCTATTACTTTTATTTACCTTGAAAAATGTTCTTCTTCTTTCTTCTCTCTTAAAGCTTTTTTTTTGCTTGTTCTTCTTTTTGAACGTGAAGTTTAGGGAGGGGCGGTTTCTTCTGTACAAGACTTGAAGTCTTGGGGCCTTTATATAGTGGAGGCAAGTTTGTTGGTTTAGTTAAGAAAATCTCTGATGGAGAGATTTTTTAATTGATTTGGGGATTTTATCCACCGTTGGATCTTTGATCCAAGGACTTCTGTTTTACAGAAGATATTTTTCTTGTTTTTAACAAGATTGGGGAAATATTTTCCCATACAGAGCTTATTCTGTAGCTTGGTGATTTTTTTTAATCACCATTGGATTTTTTAATCCAACGGTGCTCTGTTTTACAGAGAGTAATCTTTCTCGTTTAGAAAGATTTTGAGGAAATATTCCCTCAACAGAATTTAATTCTGTATTTTGATGATTTGTCATCCCCGTTGGATCTTTGATCCAATGGCAGGGAACTTTAGTTCTGGCGCCGGCGCCCTCGTACAAGGCACGTGAGGCGCTGCCTCAGAGTTTTTAACTCCTGGCGCAGGTGCCCTCGTGTAAGGCACGTGAGGCGCTTCCTCAGAGTTTTTTAACTCTTGGGCGCTGGCGCCCTCGTGCAAGGCACGTGAGGCGCTGCCTCAGAGTTTTTAACTCTCGGCGCTGGCGTCCTCGTGCAAGACACGTGAGGCGCTGCCTCTTTTCAAATTTTGAATAGAGCTTTCCTCTTTTATTATTGGGAGAAACAATCTCCTTTGGGCACACATAAATGGCTCCCATATCATAACGAACCATCTTCATGAATTAACAAGTTCGTTCGAAGTCCCTCTTCTACTTGTTCTCGGAACTTCTGCAACCTTGGATCGTGCGACTGTGCTGCTTTAATGTTATCGATCAAGGATGACTGTACTTGCAACTGTATCAACTGTCCCGAAGAATTCGGTAGTACAATCTCTAACTTGAATCTCTGAAAATTAGCTATAATCTCCTTTTATGCAGTCAACACCCGTATCACTGGCAACCGACTTAGATCATCTGGCACTACATTAACTTTCCCCGGATGGTATTTTAGATCAAGATCCTAGTTAGCCATCAGCTCTAACCGTCTACGCTGCCTCATGTTAAGCTCTTTCTGTATGAACACATACTTTAGGTTTTTGTGACCGGTAAATACTTCTACCTTTTCGCACAATAAATAGTGTCTCCAAATTTTCAGAGAAAAAATCATTGCTGCTAGCTCCAAATCATGAGTTGGGTAGTTTTTCTCATGAGTCTTCAATTGTCTCGACACATAAGCTATGATCTTCTCATGCAGCATTAGAATACATCCCAAGCCTTTCCCAGATGCGTCATTGTAAATAACTAGCCCTCCGGAACCGTCTGGCACTGTCAGAATAGAAGAGGTGGTCAATATTTGCTTCAATGCTTCAAAAGATGACTCACAGTTCTCCGTCCATACGAACGATACCTCCTTTCGCGTTAGATTGATCAATGGTTCTGCTATTCGAGTGAAGTTCTCCACAAACCTTCTATAATATCCGGCAAGCCTAAGAAAACTTCTGATCTCTCCTACATTCTTTGGAATTGGCCAATCATAAACCGCTGCAATCTTTTCAGGGTCAACGGCAATTCCATCTCCGGATACAACATGACCCAAGAACTTCACTTTTTCCAGCCAAAACCCGCACTTGCTCATCTTAGCATATAACTTTTCTTGTCTTAACGTCTGCAGTGGGATTCTCTAGTGTTCTGCATGCTCTTCTTTACTCCTCGAATAGACAAGAATATCATCAATAAACACCGCTACGAGTTGGTCCAGATATGGTGGAAAGATTCAGTTCATCAAGTCCATAAATATTGTCGGTGCATTCGTAACTCCGAATGGCATCATTAAGTACTTGTGATGCCCATATCGAGTTCGGAACGCTGTCTTGCAAATATCTTCTGATTTCACCCGAACTTGATGATATCCAGATCGCAAATCCAACTTCGAGAATACCCTCGCGCCACTGAGTTGATCGAATAATTCACCGATGCGAGGGATTGGGTACTTGTTCTAATAGTCACCCGATTTAATTCTCGATAATCAATGCACATCTGTCGTGTGCCATCCTTCTTCTTGACTAGAAGAACTGGAGTTCCCCATGGTGAATTGCTGTTGCAAATTCAACCCTTCTCTAGTAATTTCGTAACTTGTTTCTTTACCTCTTCCAGTTCCACCGGCGCCATTGGATAATAAGCCTTTGAAATCGGCGTTGCTCCAGGAATAAGATCAATCGCGAACTCCACATCTCATTTTGGCGGTAACCCTGAGATGTCCTCGAACACATCCATAAACTCCCGAACCACTACTGGAGCTTCCTCCTTATTTACTTCCATCGACGAAAGGACGACATTAGTTGGCCTAGCCTTAAATTCGACTGGCCCGACAGATCTGCTACCTCCCAAAAATATAAACTCCGGATGTCCGGAAATCTGGAAAATCACTTTCTTTGCGCTACAATCAATATGAGCGTGGAAAATGCCAAGAAAGTCCATTCCCAAGACAACATCATAACTGCCAGTATCAATCACCAAGAAATCCGCGAATAACTGCCGTCCGCAAATAACAATCGAGCAACCCTTGCACTCACTACTAGATATAATTTTCCCATTCCCAGTGTGTATGTCCCAGCAACTAGACAGGGCCATGTGTGGAATAGAGTGTGCACTAATAAACTTAGACGACATGAAGCAATGGGATGCACCAGAATCGAATAATACCAAAGCGAGAAAATTATAAACAAGTAGGATACCTGAAACAACATCATCTGACGCCTGGCCTCCTCGGCCGTCCAAGTGAAGGCCCATACTTGGTTAGGCCCCTGAGCAATCTGCTTTTGCTGTGATCTCGGAGCATTACCCTTCAACCAAACTCTCGATGGACAAGTATGCATTCAATGATCAGCTGTTCCGCAAATCAGACACTGCCTAAGCCTCCTCCGGCACTCCCTTCGGAAATGACCCAGTCGTTGGCAGTAATCACAAATCATATCCTTCTTCTGCGTTGAAACAGAGGTCCTTTTCTTAGGTATTATCCCCTGTTTATTTATCGAAATGCCTCTACGTACAGGAGCTCTGTTTGGCGTAAACGCTGGCTTCCGGACTACGACGTCTTGCTGTTGAGTACCCTTTAATTTCACCGATAAACTCTGTTGCTTCCTAGATGCCTTGAGAACTTGGGAGAAGGTGGTCAATCTCAGGAATATGATGTGTCTCTGAATCTCCACATCCAAGCTACATATAAACCTCCGTGCCCTATCTGCCTCATTGGAAACCAAGGGCCCCGCAAATCGACTGAGCTGGGTCCACTTAGCCGCGTATGCATCAACGGATCAGCCATTCTGCTTCAAGCTAATAAACTTCTCTTTAATTTCCTCCTGAGCAGACCGCGGAAAGAACTTCTCTAAGAAACTTCGCAAAAAAGTTGCCCAACTGATCGTCTTGGTTAGACATGTCTCTTCTACGAGCCACCACTCGCAAGCGTAATCTACTAATTGGATGCGACTACATCCACCCTTTTCTCATCTAGAATCTATACGGCAATGAGGAGGTTCTCAGTATCAGCTAGCCACTGCTCCGCTGGCAATGGCTCCTCCAACCCTGTAAATATGTAACGTTTTGAAAATCATTTCGGTGAAATTTCGGAAAATCGGTAAAATAAGAGGGTTTCAGTAAAAAGTCAAAATACAAATATCTTTATTATAAAATTAAATATACATATTCTAGCTATGTAATTGCTAGTATTTGGTATTTATTGAGCCACTGGTAAAATTTCTAATTTTCTAAAAAAAATTTCGAAAATAATTATTTTAATATTATTTTAAGCCGTCACTAATACATTTAATTAGGGAAAATTACAAATTGGAATGAGTTGAAACAAATTTTTTGCATCATAACACATTAAACAAAATTTTAACATGTTGTTTTTGAAATGAAATGAAATTGCCAAACGGTTTTAGAAAATATTGAAGAAAAAGGCTTAAATAGTGAAATTAGTGTAAATAGAATTGGGGTATTGTATTTATCTTTTTCCATCACCCACACATACACACACACACCCCATTTTCCTCCAATGGCTGAGCCTAGGCTGCCCCAATCACCCAAGTCCCCACCTCATTCCTCACACAAAAGAATAAAAAAGAAAAGAAAAGAAAAGAGACGGAAATAAAGAAAATGAAGCATAGTCTTGTGTTGACTTTAAAACCCACACCACTCTCTCTCTCTCCCCCTCACAACATGGCCGAGCCCTCTTCTTTCCTGCACCACAACAGCCCCTCTTTCTTCCTCTCTCATTTTGCATCAAAAAATTCAACAAAATGCCCAAAAATCAACACAAAAATCCCACAAAATCAAAATCCAATCTTTACCCATTTCTTCTTAATCTATTCTAGTGTGGATCATGGATCAAGAAGCTATTTTGGAGGCCAAGATTTTCATGTTAGATCTTCAAATTTGTGAGGTATAATCTTACACTAATTGTACCTTATTAGTTTTTATTGTAATCTAAGCTAATTAGGTGTTTAAATTGTGGGTTTAATTGAAAGTTGAAATTTAAAGAGAAGAGTTGAATTGGGAGTTAGGGTTTGGATTATTTGGTTATGGTTGTGTTGTGTAATTTATAATCTTGAGAATTTCAAAACCCAACCTAGTTGTTAGTTTGCAAATTCACTTTAAAAAGAAATTGTCCAAATTGTATTATGTTGCAAACTAGATTTTAGGATTAATGTAATTAAGTGAGATTAAAATCTAGTTAGGATTTTTAGCACATCATTAAGTTTTCCATGAGTGGTTTAATACCTTCATGCAAAACCAAGCTTAGTTGTTGTTTTGTGCATTTTTACTTGAAATTGTTAAAATTTGATAAAATTGCAAAACTAGAATTTTTAAAAAAATTGATGAGATTAAATTGTAGAAATGGTTTATATGAAATAATTATGATATTTAGTGGATATTATGACCATTAGTTTTGTTAAAACATCAAGTTTCGAATTAAAACGAAAATTTAGTGCTTTCTAGGTTTTCGGAAATAAATCGATTTGATTTATTTTGGGGTTTTGATGAGTTGCATTCTACTTAATATTATAATTAGTGAGTTTTAAAATCACGATTGGTGTGTTTGGGTTTTTCTCGATGTGTTGATGTTGGTACATCGACATCGAGGGTTGGTTTGACTATTCTTGCATGCGTAGGCGATAGGTTTTGACCTATGCGTGATACGCGTGCCGAATTGGTTTTCGTATACCGTTTCGATTTCGGATTTGGTTTTAATACGATACGGTGCGTTATGATATGTAGGCACCCCATGTGGACATCGAGACGACAAGCAAGCGCGTGGCGACGTCGGCACCGGCGAGCGAGGACCAGGTGAGTAGATTTATATCTACGGGGAGAAGTCGGGTGGATGGCGTATAGCACCGCCGTAGTTCGTGGTGATGTATATGAATACGTATACACACATATATTGATTCTATATTGTTTGATGTTATTGATGATAAAGATGGATATTTGGGGTGATTGAATAGGTTTAGTGTTGCGAACCCTAGAGTAGAGGTTGCACCACATTTACACACATACACCCATACTTGCATACATTCTTTTCATATGTACGTATATGGGATTGTATAGTCATGTGTTCACATGGGTATGGGACTAGGTGTTCATATGCTGGATCTGAGGATGATACTTGGGATTGAGATGAGTCGATGAGATTTGACTTGAGATTATGATATCGGTGATATGGCAGGATTCGTACTTGAGATACGTCCTGATATTATAGCAGATCTTCGGACGACGTTATATGTGAATAGTGTTATACATTGAATGGTTGACATGTGATCGTGATATGAGATAAAATATGTTAAGATATTCATAATAGGTCGCATTAGGCGATGTATACTTCTTTATGACGATATATGTGTTGGATATATGTATGCCCTAGAAGCCATTATGTGATAGTGGATGTATCTATACATGTATATATATATTCAGTTTGCATTCTTGCTTGACATGATAGTATGCTATCTGGTTCTTCTTTATCTGACATGTTGATTTGATCATGCTTTTATGCATTCATACATGCTGATAAAGCCCTGAGGATATCGGCTTGACTACTCTGATTATGATGGAGATCATACTAGTGGGACATTTGTAGTCTATAAGCATATCCTGGAACGTCCCTAGTCGTAGGTATATCGAGACGGGGCATTGATATACCAGAGTAGACTAGCGTATATGATACTAGACCCATACGATGGGCGATGGATGTTCCCACATTCATCGATGTTTGACATCAAGATCATATACGGGTGCTCAGTGGTGACTGGGTACACTGGACGGACTCACCGAGAACTCCTATATGGAATTATATCTATCGTCGGATTGCAGTTCTCAGGTGACACTGGTACAGGTTAGTCTGTAGACCCGAGATCGTCATGGAGTCTTGTGTGTTCTCCCACTGTACTTTGATTGCCACCCTACCACGGCTCTACTGAGTCGTGCAAACAGGTGGACGTTGGGTACAGTCCCGAGACACACGAAGACGATGAGCGATAGGAGGGGTTTCGTCTCTCCTGGTATTGGGAGTTGATGCTGTGCTGTGCCCGACTGGTTATAACAGCAAGTCCCTGGCCAGGGCTGCTGAGATTTGCTGATAAGTGTTATCAGTAGTTTCTCGATCTGTTATAGACCATTCACCGGCACGACTTATTGAGTTATTGGGGTCGACGTGACCATCCCTAGGCTCGATATGCAACATATCTGACGAAGAGACCGGACTGTACGGTAGTGTTGCCGAATGGCTCGACGGGAGTTGTAGCAGGATCGCTTGTTGTCTTCTGATCGCTCAATACCCGGGTGGCCGTTACGTTTAGCTGACCGCTTGCGGCTTGAGGGTACCTGATATGATCATCACCCTCTGCCGGCGTATTGACGAGTCTTAGAGTCCCACAAAGGAGTTACCCAGGCCAGGCGAAACGTTGTGGTGCGCGTATGCGATATGCGCTTGCACCCGATTGAAATGTGCGTATATGATACCGAACATTGATCGGATGACCGGATTGATAAATTAAGTGTTGATTTATCATCCAACCATTAGTTTTCTCACTTGAAACCTTTCTAGGGTTTGATGGATGCATGCATGCATGCATGTGTTTCTTTCTTCCTTTCTAGTTTCATGCACATGTAGATGTGCATACATGTATACATACATACACCCATCCATCATGGTTGATTGCATATGGAAATGGTGGAAATATAAGACTCACACCATAGATTAAATAATGGATTATTATTTAATTTTGGTTTTAAAGTAAAATGAAAATGAAAAGGATAATCATTCTTGATTCTACACTCTTCTTCTAACCTAACCTATCTCAACTACCACTAACCTATGGTTATCCTTCTCTTTATCATTTAAAACCCAAGTTAAACTAACTATCCATCATTTAATCATGGTTGAAGTTAAGAAGGAAATAAATATATATAGTGATATATATTTCATTTTCTTCTTTACTCAAGGTTATCTTTTTACACCTCTTGCTAAAATTAGCCACCATCTTCATCCTCCTTCATCTTTTCCTCTCTAGTTTCTTCTAGTGAGTTAAATACAACTAAAGAAAGGTTTTTGAAGTGAGATTCCAAACCACAACATCATTCTACTCAAGTCTAGCCAACTTGATTAGAGTGTTTCCTTCGGTTTTCCAAAGTAGCGAGCTTGGACGGAGTATTCTGTGGTGGATCGTCGTGGACGCAAGGAAACTTCAAGAGGACCTCGATTCAACACCCAAGACACCAAGGAGTCTAGCAAAGGGGAGCTACAAAGGTTGTATCCTTCAAACCCTAATCTTTACTAGCTTAATGTTTTATAACCCTAATTTTCTGGGATCGATCCCTTTGCATGTTAGTTTAGCACCATAAAAATTAAAACTTTGGGTCATGTGATGCTTCAAAACTCTTCATAGGGTGCTAGACTAACCTTACATTGGTATCAGAGCCGACCTAGAACATTAGGCGACGTTTTTACGAACTGAAAAACCCCGATCGGACAAAAATACAGTATTTTTGGGTGCTCTCTGGAAATTTTCTAAAATTTGATAATTTGCAGAATTAAAAATATGTAAAAAATACAGCAGGAAAAAATAAGGATTACGGTACAAAAATTTTCCAGTGAACAGTGATTCTCGCCGCGGAAACGCGGCCTAAGCTTGCTTAGGCCGCGGTTCCGCGGCCGTATATATGAATTGATGGATACGTTTTGTACAGTAATTCATGAATCTGCTTGTATAAAATTTTGGATATTTTTAATCTGTATTTGGTTTTGAAAAATTCTGGAGATGGTGTTGGACTCGTCAATTCGATCGGGACTTTCATTTCGTAGCTTTTCCGGGTAAATTAGAAAGTATTGAAGTGTTTGAACGAGTATCATTTACTCACTATTCACGGGGTTTAAATACTTTGGAGATACGTGCAAGTCTTTTTACGGTGGTCCCTCTAGAAGACAACAAACCTTAACTCGATTATGTGACCGTCTCGAACTGCCCTTTGAACCTTAGGGTTTGGGGCAGTACGGCGTGCCACATGTGAGGCGTTGGCTTGACCCTTCTACGGCTGGACCGCTACTACTGTGTCACACTCCGGATTTTTGAACCCTGCTCAAGTGTTGAGCTTTAGTGAATCTTGGGTGCTTGATCGTTCGTTCGAAAACTTTAATACTGTTTGTTTGTCTGGAATGTGATACAATATGTGGAATTCATATAGTTTAGGCATGAAATACGAAATATGTGATATTTCGCATTTATGATGTCTAAAGAGAATGTGGATTCCAGATATTGTAGTTTTACACTTTCTTTTTCTGTGACCGTAAGTGTAGTATGTTAGAAATCGCCGGTTTCGTTGCTATACATCAACGACAATTGGGGTATGCATACTTACTTACGTTGATGATATGAGATATTATGTGTTGCTGAGATATGATGTGTAGGATTGTCGCGATCGAATAGCCGGGGGGTTTTGTGAGATGAGAGTTTTATATTTTCATTCATGTAAATTCAAATGTAATGTAATATTCTTTTATTTGGGGCACTTTCAGGTTGCGGTTGTGTCACCAGTGTTGTATATTATTTACTTTTCCGCATTAGGATGGACCCAAGGAGGGGAGCACAGGTGACCGGGTTCTGGGGTTCAGTGGGAGGCCATCTCGAGGAGTCGAGACCGGGTCTCCTAAACTCCAGGATTGGTAGGGTCACTTGCCGCTCTCGTAGGGGTCCAGGGTGTGGGCTTGGCTATTCATCGCGACTGTGGAATCCGTATTTTCTATTCTGGCTAAATACTAAATACGGACGTCCTAGGATATCCCACGTTATATCTATGTTTCTGCTGCCTGTGTTCTGTGATATCTGAGATGAATGACATATTATATATATGATATATAATAGACGTTACTTATGTTTTACACCCGCGCTAGTCCCGTCCCGGTATGCCGTTAGTTAAGTAACCTAACGGTGCATAACGGAACATTGCGGCGAATGCGGATGGCATAAGCGTACGTGTTATTTTCGTTTCTTTTCTGTGATTGGCTTAAGGACTTAAATGATGGGATTACATTAATGTGATTAATGTAAAGAAAATAAACCTAAAAAGATGTTGTAGAATCGGATTTAAAAACTACTCGGCTATTTATGAAAAAGCTATATTTCAAAACTGCGGAGCTTAAGCCACTCCTTTTTGAAAACTGTTTGATTCTACAACGATATCAAGTTCAAAGCGTTAAAGATTTTCTCGAAAATCATTCGCAACCCTCCGTCATTTTAGGAAGTAGAGTACTTAGTATTCGTGCTACGTTTGTTGACTTTAGTTAAGGCGTAGTGTACGGTAGCTAAGTGATGTCTTCCTACACTGCATATGATGCAGATTAATTAGGACATTCATGCGACTTTGTTGACCATAGTTAAGGGTCATATGGGTGGGTCTAATTGATCAAGAAATGATGGGTAGAACTTGACTGGTACTTATGATTTGTTGACTATAGTTAAGGTCATAAGTACTAGGGGTAAAAATTACATCGGGAATTTCAAGTGTTGAAATTTGCAATGAGATTGCATACCTTCCATGTGATGGTTGGATCCCGATCCCACTGTGGGCAATAGTTGCTCCTAGGAGAGTTTTACAGTTTACAATTAGCTAACTCATTAGGTGTCTAGAAAGGTGTTAACGGGGCTCCGCCTCTGGGAAAACGAGGTTTACTCTAATTAGGTCTGTGCGAAAGCACGGGGAACCTCCCTCAAAGTACCGACACTGGCCTGGCTGAACGGTTAGCGAAGTTGTAGACTGTAATTAATCCTGGCTAATTTTTCTTTTTAAGGTTTGAAAGAAAAACTTGATAAAAAGCAGTGGGAAACATCGATTAGACAAGATAATAAACCAATCTAATCTGTGCAAGAGCTTTCGCTGAGTGTATTCTTTTCTCTTTCTTAATGGCAGATACCAATGACTGGACTTAAGCTTCTACTAGATAAAAACAAACTGAATGGGACCAACTATAAAGACTGGCTGAGGAATCTGAAAATCGGCTTGACTTATGATAAAGTATCATATGTCCTCACGGCTTCAGCCCCGCCCGTCCCTGGTCCAAAATCCTCAGTTGCGGACATTGAAGTCCGCAAGACATGGGACGCTGACTGTGCCACGGCCACATGCCTCGCGCTTGCATCGATGGATAACACACATCAAAAGCAGCACGAGGACATGGACATTCACGGTATATTGCTCCATACAAAGGAGTTGTATGGGGAGCAATCCCGCGTATTACGATACGAAGCATCAAAGAAATTGTTTCAGATGCGAATGGCCCCTGGCACACCAGTAGGAGACCATGTTCTGAAGATGATAGCTCTTATAGAAGAGCTTGAGGACCTTGGATGGACGATGGACAATGAACAATATATAGATATTATTCTGCAGTCCCTCCCCTCCACCTTTGCTCAGTTCATAGTGAACTTCAACATGCATGGCATGGAGAAGGACCTCCCTGAACTCCTTAATATGTTAAGGAGTGCAGAGAGCACTATGAAGTTAGTAAAAACTCCCGTTATGACTATTGGACAGTCTTCCTCTTCTCGCCCGAAAGCCAAGACCAAGGGAAAGAAAAAGAAGAAACCCACTAATCCTAAAGGGGGAGTTAAAAAGGTGAAGGGAAAGGGAAAGTCCAAGGCTGGAGACTCAGGGAAGGGCGAATATTTCCATTGCCACAAGACAGGACACTGGAAGCGCAATTGCACGGAGTACTTAAGTCTCAAGAAGAAGCATGGTGATGCTTCTGCTTCAGGTGCGTTTGTGACTGAAAACTGTTTTTCTATAAACTCTGCTTCCTGGGTATTGGATACCGGTTCAGGTTCTCACATTTGAAATTCTATGCAGGGGCTGAGAAATAGCAAGGTTTTGAAGACAGGTGACCATACTCTCCGCGTTGGAAATGGTTCCAATGTACATACAGTCGCAGTGGGAGAGTATCACTTGGGGTTGCCATCTGGATGTATTTTGATTTTGAATCCATGTTATTTTGTACCAAGTATGCTATGTAATATAATATCCGTTTCTTTGTTGGACAATGAAGGATATAATTTTGTGTTGCAGAACAATGTTATGAACATTCACCTAAATCAAATGTTGGTTGGGTATGGTACGCTTAATAACGGAATATATGTCCTAAATCAACACACAGTTTTCAGTATACAACATACTAATAAAAGAAAACTTTCAGAATTAAATGAAGCTTTTCTTTGGCACTGTAGACTTGGTCATATTAACGAAACAAGACTAAACAAGTTACACAAAGATGGATATTTAAATTCTTTTGAATATAAATCTTATGCGACTTGCCAGTCTTGTATCAAGGGTAAAATGACCAAAACTCCGTTTACCGGACAAGGAGAAAGAGCTACTCAGCTCCTGGGTCTCATACATAGTGATGTATGTGGGCCTATGTCTACACAGGCTAGAGGCGGTTTTTCATACTTCATTACATTCACTGACGATTTCTCAAGATTCGGTCATGTATTTTTATTAAAGCACAAGTCCGACGCTTTCGAGAAATTCATTGAATATAAACAAGAAGTAGAAAAACAAACCGGCTTGAGTATTAAGATGCTTCGATCAGATCGAGGTGGAGAGTATCTCAGTACAGAATTTGCAAACTTCCTAAAAGAGAATGGGATTCTCTCTCAGCTCACTCCTCCTTACACACCACAACACAACGGTGTGTCAGAACGACGGAATAGGACCCTATTAGATATGGTCCGGTCCATGATGAGTGACGCTGAGTTACCAGTCTCATTTTGGGGGCATGCATTGGAGACTGTAGCGTTTCTGCTAAACAGGGTTCCAACCAAAGCCGTGTCTACCACGCCATATGAGATATGGAATGGGAAGAGACCATCTCTTAAGAGAATTAAGATTTGGGTTGCCTGGCTTATGTTAAAAAGCAGAATCCGGACAAACTCGAGACACGGTCAGTCATGTGTAACATTGTGGGATATCCAAAGAATTCTTATGGATATCTGTTCTACCACAAAGAGGAACAAAAAGTGTTTGTTTCTCAGTATGCCACATTCTTGGAAAAAGAGTTTTTCACAGATAAAGATGATGGTAAGGTAGTAGATCTAGAAGAGGTTCTGGAGACACAAACTACAAATGACGATTTGGTTGAACCGGCTGTTGCAACAGAAACTGAAGAACCTCGGCCACTCCGTAGGTCTGGTAGGACTTCTCGCCCACCGGAGAGGTACTACGGTTTCCTCATTGATGGTGAAAGAGAAGATTGCATCATGGATGATGATGATCCTACCAGTTTTCAGCAAGCTATCACAAGTGGTGACTCTGTGGAGTGGCTGGATGCCATGAGATCCGAAATGGAGTCTATGTACACCAACAAAGTATGGACTTTGGACGTTGTACCCCCTGGGGTAAAACCTGTAGGGTGCAAGTGGATCTTTAAAAGAAAGATTGGTGTGGATGGGCAGGTAGAGACCTATAAGGCAAGGCTTGTGGCGAAAGGTTTTCGTCAAAGACCAGGTTTGGACTATGACGAAACTTTTTCGCCCGTAGCCATGCTTAAATCCATTCGGATCCTACTTGCTATTGCTGCTCACTACGACTATGAAATCTGGCAGATGGACGTTAAAACAGCATTTCTAAATGGAGATTTAGAAGAATGCGTTTATATAGATCAGCCAGAGGGCTTCATTGACAGTGGGAGCAGCGAGAAAGCATGTAGATTGCTTAAATCCATATATGGGTTAAAGCAGGCATCTCGGAGTTGGAACATCTGTTTCGATGATGTTATCAAAGAGTTTGATTTCATCAAAAATCCAGATGAACCTTGTGTTTATAAGAAGGCTGTAGGAAGAGCTGTCACATTCCTCGTATTGTACGTGGATGATATTCTTCTGATAGGAAATGATATTCCTATGCTACAGTCGGTCAAATCATTCTTATCACTAAGGTTCTCCATGAAGGACCTGGGTGATGCCACATACATCCTGGGCATAAGGATCTATAGGGATAGATCCAAAAAGTTATTGGGATTGTCCCAAACCAGGTACATCAACACCATCCTAAAGAGGTTTAGTATGGAAGACTCCAAGCGGGGTGCCTTACCCGCTTGCCATGGAGTCACTCTCTCCAAGGATTCTTGTCCAAAGACCGATGAAGAGAGAGCTCGCATGAGCATTATACCTTATGCTTCGGCAGTAGGATCTATAATGTATGCGATGTTATGTACACGCCCAGATGTAGCTTATGCACTTAGTGTTGTAAGCAGGTATCAATCCAACCCAGGAGAGAACCACTGGACAGCTGTGAAGAACATTCTTAAGTACTTGCGAAGGACTAAAGAATTGTTCTTGGTGTATGGTAATAAAGATCTCCAAATGGAGGCCTTTACCGATTTGAGCTTCCAGAGCGATAAGGATGACAGCAAATCTATCTCAGGGTTTGTATTTACCCTCAATGGAGGGGCGGTAAGTTGGAAGAGTTCCAAACAAGATACCGTTGTAGACTCTACGATGGAAGCTGAGTACATTGCTGCAAATGATGCCGCCAAGGAAGCCGTCTGGATGAAGAAGTTCGTCTCGGAGCTAGGAGTAGTTCCAACCATTATTGATCCAATACCTTTGTATTGTGACAATAATGGGGCGATGGCGTTAGCCAAGGAGCCCAGATCCCATCAGCGGTCCAGACATATCCTGAGGCGCTTTCATTTGATCCGGGAGATTGTAGATCGCCGCGAGATCGAGATTAAGAGAGTAGATACAAAGAAAAACGCCGCGGATCCACTCACCAAGGCCCTCCCTCAGCCACAGCATGAGCGACTTTTTGAGATGTTGGGTATGAGATACGCCAATAACTGGCCTTAGTGCAAGTAGGAGATTGTTGGATATATGTATGCCCTAGAGGCCATTATGTGATAGTGGATGTATCTATACATGTATATATATATATTCAGTTTGCATTCTTACTCGACATGATAGTATGCTATCTGGTTCTTCTTTATCTGACATGTTGATTTGATCATGCTTTTATTCATTCATACATGCTGATAAAGCCCTGAGGATATCGGCTTGACTACTCTGATTATGATGGAGATCATACTAGTGGGACATTTGTAGTCTATAAGCATATCCTGGAACGTCCTTAGTCGTAGGTATATCGAGACGGGGCATTGATATACCAGAGTAGACTAGCGTATATGATACTAGACCCATACGATGGGCGATGGATGTTCCCACATTCATCGATATTTGATATCAAGATCATATACGGGTGCTCAGTGGTGACTGGGTACACTGGACGGACTCACCGAGAACTCCTATATGGAATTATATCTATCGTCGGATAGCAGTTCTCAGGTGACACTGGTACAGGTTAGTCTGTAGACCCGAGATCGTCATGGAGTCTTGTGTGTTCTCCCACTGTACTTTGATTGCCACCCTACCACGGCTCTACTGAGGCGTGCAAACAGGTGGCCGTTGGGTACAGTCCCGAGACACACGAAGACGATGAGCGATAGGAGGGGTTTCGTCTCTCCCGGTATTGGGAGTTGATGCTGTGCTGTGCCCGACTGGTTATAACAGCAAGTCCCTGGCCAGGGCTGCTGAGATTTGCTGATAAGTGTTATCAGTAGTTTCTCGATCTGTTATAGACCATTCACCGGCACGACTTATTGAGTTATTGGGGTCGACGTGACCATCCCTAGGCTCGATATGCAACATATTTGACGAAGAGACCGGACTGTACGGTAGTGTTGCCGGATGGCTCGACGGGAGTTGTAGCAGATTCGCTTGTTGTCTTCTGATCGCTTAATACCCGGGTGGCCGTTACGTTTAGCTGACTGCTTGCGGCTTGAGGGTACCTGATATGATCATCACCCTATGCCGGCGTATTGACGAGTCTTAGAGTCCCACAAAGGAGTTACTCAGTCCAGGCGAAACGTTGTGGTGCGCGTATGCGATATGCGCTTGCACCCGATTGAAATGTGCGTATATGATACCGAACATTGATCGGGTGGCCTGCTTTTGGTGGGGTCATATGAGATATGACCGGATTGATAAATTAAGTGTTGATTTATCATCTAACTATTAGTTTTCTCACTTGAAACCTTTCTAGGGTTTGATGGATGTATGCATGCATGCATGTGTTTCTTTCTTCCTTTCTAGTTTCATGCACATGTAGATGTGCATACATGTATACATACATACACCCATCCATCATGGTTGATTGCATATGGAAATGGTGGCAATATAAGACTCACACCATAGATTAAATAATGGATTATTATTTAATTTTGGTTTTAAAGTAAAATGAAAAAGAAAAGGATAATCATTCTTGATTCTACACTCTTCTTCTAACCTAACCTATCTCAACTACCACTAACCTATGGTTATCCTTCTCTTTATCATTTAAAACCCAAGTTAAACTAACTATCCATCATTTAATCATGGTTGAAGTTAAGAAGGAAATAAATATATATAGTGATATATATTTCATTTTCTTCTTTACTCAAGGATATCTTTTTACACCTTTTGCTAAAATTAGCCACCATCTTCATCCTCCTTCATCTTTTCCTCTCTAGTTTCTTCTAGTGAGTTAAATACAACTAAAGAAAGGTTTTTGAAGTGAGATTCCAAACCACAATATCATTCTACTCAAGTCTAGCCAACTTGATTAGAGTGTTTCCTTCGGTTTTCCAAAGTAGCGAGCTTGGACGGAGTATTCCGTGGTGGATCGTCGTGGACGCAAGGGAACTTCAAGAGGACCTCGATTCAACACCCAAGACACCAAGGAGTCTAGCAAAGGGGAGCTACAAAGGTTGTAGCCTTCAAACCCTAATCTTTACTAGCTTAATGTTTTATAACCCTAATTTTCTAGGATCGATCCCTTTGCATGTTAGTTTAGCACCATAAAAATTAAAACTTTGGGTCATGTGATGCTTCAAAACTCTTCATAGGGTGCTAGACTAACCTTACAATATGATGATGATATCGGTTTGTATGAGGCTGTAGATCAGCAGTCAGATCATGATTAGATTGATGATATTAGTATTGTACTAGACGTAGATCAGTACCCCGGATTATGATCTTTGATAAAGAGGATACCAAATGATTAATTTGATGAATGTGATACTGACCTGTACCCAGATTTTGGGGATGCCGTACGACGGATTTACGTACGAGCTATATATATTGAAGTTTGATCCGCACTCTTGACTGGGGGATGTCTGATTATAGATATGGTATCGGATGTGATATTATCGAGGCGGGATCACCGACTAATATATATATATATACATATGTACCGACTCAGACGTTAGGCGGCTTCCTTACCTTTAGTTTAGCTTGACAGCTTAGCCCTATAGTTTAGTGTAGTTGTTAGCCCATATTAGTTGTCGTTGTGTCTAGTATTCAGCTCCCGCTCATTATTGTTGTTCGCTCCGCATCGTATACTTACATTGCTATTTCATATTGCATTGTTGATATTATACTGTTAGGACACCGGCACCATTACCGATGATGCGTATGTACCACGTACACTTACTTGCCGGCTCACACACATCTTCATCGGTAATTGCCATGTCACGTACACCTTAGAAAATATTATTGCTTGACTTAGCTTGTTAGTTAGTAGTTTGACATGATATTAGTGTACCTGCCTTATATGCCAGTTTAGACATTGTAGTTATTACTTGTCACTTCATGCATACTGTTTTTCATTGTTATGCCGCATTCATAGATTTTCATGCCTATATTCATGGTTTTACGTGCTATTGATGATTTGGATTCGGATTTCATGAGATTTCTTTGATTTGGAGGAAAACCGCAAAAACATAAATAAACTTCTTCTCTCTCTTTTAAATAAAAAGTGCGGTTTTCCCATGATGTATGAGTCGTCCACCATGAGTTTGCTGATGGATTTCGAGACCCGAGTTCGAGGAGTGGAGGAACCGTTTCGGGTATATGGTGGACCCGGTGCTGTACCCCGGGGCAAGAGGATCGCAGATGATGGCGTTGAGCCTGGCAGGGGAGCACTACCTACCGGTGATATTACCCGACGCGTCGGATATCCGGAGGATACCGTCGTAGTCTTGAGATGGATGGTAGGGGCCTGTCTGGACTGACGGCGTCCTAGATATTGAGATTGAGATATTGAGATTTCGAGATATTGAGGTACTGAGATTTGATGATACAGACCAGTGCGGATAGCCGGAGCCTGAGATTTTGAGATATTGAGATTTATGTTTTGTGTCGATGCTAGACACTGTTTATGCTGATTTCATTTATGATACCTCTTTTAGAAAGATACAGAAATCTCACTAATTTATGAAAGCAGTTTTCTTCAGTACATGCATTCTGTTTCATGCATTCATACATCATCCATATGATACATTGCTACCTGAGGCACTGACACGAGCACTTGGTATTACCGTTGTTTAGAGGTATACCCTAGCCATTGTTATAGGCTGCTGGTTATATATTTGAGGATATATTATGATTGTATGACTTAGGATTGCGTTGTTCATGCGATTTCTGTTCGTAGATGTTTCTATTCCCGAGTTGGCAACTCACCCCCGTTGTGCCACAGTTTCTTGCAGGTTTTGCCGTACAGGTTTCATTACGGCTTTGTTGGCACTACTTCCATTTCCGGGTGATTTGCTAGTAGGTGGGTTTATTGTATCGTACCCATCAGTATACTTTGTATATACTATTATTCAGTTGTATCTAGAAGTTCCATCAACCAAACATGTACTTATTTTTGAGATAGAGACCAGTGATGTTATTCTTTCGACCTTAGGGTCGCGCGTTATATTTCTGTGGATTTCTTGTTGTTTCGAGTTCCCTTTCGAGTTTTGATCCTCGCCTTGGCGTTGTATATTTTATTGCTTGTGTGGTTGTGACCATCGATTGACGAAGAGCTAGCTCCCGCTTGGGGATGCCCTTTTTTTTTATTTCGTATACTATTCATGTTGTATCCCGTTTAGGGGGCCAATATTTACAAGGGAGACTCTGCCGAAATTTTCAGCAAATACTTGATATTTTTAAAACGCATAATTCGGTTTATTCTATTAAAACTACTTGTTTTAAGTTGGTTTTTCCTTCACTCTACTACTTTTCTTGGTTTGGATTTCTGGGTTTTCGGTTTACTTGGATTATGTACGCCTCAAGACGTTCGTAGTTTAAGTACCGGTCATGTTCCGTACTTTCGGGACGTGACAAAGTTGGTATCAAAGCATTAGGTTTTACCTTCGGAGCGTAGGATGACCCTTGGTTGATGGAATAGGTGACTAAAGGAGAGTGACGTACCGTGGTATGTTCCGCGGCATACTTACGATACGCTACTCCACTTAAGGAGCCTTAGGATATACATTTCTTTGCACAGTATCATATTCATTCCTGATCTAGCCTCATTGGTACCAGTTACGGTTTGCTGCCACGATTACGGGCAGGGAGAGCTACGGCTAGAGTTGCGGTCAGTACGAGCTCATCACGAACGAGGACTGACCAGGGCGTAATTCCGGCGACACACGATTGCGGAGATGTGTCTTTTTACTGTGTTTTCGCGCCACGAGCGTTTGGCGGATCGCCTTTACGAGATTTCTCGGACGTGCCGATCAGTACCAGAGAATTGAGCCAATGATAGAGGCCAACCAGATTTTGATGACCGTTGGTGTATTGCTTATTCATGAGGTTTGAGGCACTGTTCAGCGTGCAGACGAGTGAGCCAGTTATTGCTGCGAACGACGAGATATCACCCCAGATGTTGGAGCTATTGCAGTACGAGTGGTACTGAGAGATGATAGAAGGTCGCTAGTCAACCGAGGATAAATGACTAGGACATGTGGTTCGTTCGCATACCCCGATGCGAGGTCATCAGATAGGTTGATTCCAGCTAAAGACGACTTCACGCGGAGACGTTGAGAGTCGACAGAGACGATCGAATGTCAGAAACCTATTATTCCAAGTTTAAAGTATTCGGAAAGACATGCAGGCAATTCTATGGACCCACTAGAAGAATGAAACCCTAACTCGACTTAATGACCGTGTGAAACCCTTTGAACCTTAGGATTTGCGGCAGTTCCGCGGCGCCATTAGTGAGGCTTGGGTTTGCCCTTCTATGGCTGGACCATCGATGCTATGGTACGTACTCGATACTATTAAACTGTACCCAAGATGTTGAGCTCTTGGGGGATTATGAGGTTTTGACGAATCGATCAAATGGTTCGACTTCATTCGGATGCCACGTGGTGAGATGCATTTCTTGGGAGACTCCAGATACGAGGATAGCCGTTGGAGCTCAGTCCATGCAGCCATGACGAGACGAGTCCGAAGCAGTCGACATTAGAGAAAGTAGAGTAAGAGGTTCGTACGAGATCTTGATGAGGCGACGTTCCACTCCGCCGACATCAGAGATGCGATACGCATGCCGAGGCATTGTACTTGGATATGCCTTCCAGAAAGAGTCGCGATGAGTATGCATCCGTTCCGGAACGAGAACAGATCTAGTAAGGGACGATGACTTCCGGACAGTTCGGTAGAGACGAGATTTGGGAAAGATCTCGACAGGACCTTTCTGGGATGAATTGCGAGAAGACTTGGACCCAGGAGTGGTCATGTTACGCACACCGGTAGCCCAGAGTTCAGGATCATCGACGAGACATGCTGTGAGTGGCCACGACAGTTGGTCAGAGATTCTTGGAGGATATGCTTGAGCGGGACTATTCCGTCATATTTGATTTCGGTATTTTGGGCGGTCTATTTGCTGTATTGATTTTGATGATGGAGTTTCATGATATTTGTTTTCATGCACTATGGTTGCACCTACTGAGTATTTACGATTTTTGCACAGTTGTTGCACCTGATATCGTTTTCGTGCCTTAGTTTCACATGTTTATGATTTTATGGGTTTCATACAGTGAGATGATTTTGTGCATATGTACGCACACGATTTGGTTTTTGCACTCGGTATAGTTCACATATGCTTGCAGTGCAGTGATACGCATTTTGTGCACTACAGTTGCACTGGACTTCGATTTCGATGGTGATGTTCGATATTTGTTTTGTGCACCTTGTGCACCTGATTGGATTTTGCGCATGTTTGGCGCTTGATATTGGATTTCATGATTTCGTGCATGATGGATGCTCCTGATTTGGGTTTTCGCGCATGTTGGGCGCGTGTTATGAGATACGATTTTGGTGCACACCAGATGCACTAAATCGAGATTTTTCGTGCATGTCAGATGCACCTGATTTTGCTGTCAGGCACACACTTTGCCTATGACAGATGTTGTGTGCACACCCGTTGCACCTAGATGTTGTTTCTGTGCATATGTATGGCACATTCATGAATTTCGATTTCCGTGTGTACAATACGCACATGGCATTGATATATATATTTAGGACTGATTTATGTTGGAGCAGTATATTTTATGATGTTTGTTATCTGGTTTAGTACTGAGCAGTACTAGTCAGAGGACAGTACCTAAGTATATTTTTGTATGCATTGATAGTTATCGAAGGGATTTCCAAAGAAGAGCTATAGTCTCAGTATTTACCTACGTGTCACTGATGACACGAAACTGTTTAAAAGGGAAACCCTTCTAAAAGTGTTTTCAAAACGGCAGGACGTGCATATTAAACAAAGGATATATATGTATATATATAGTTATTTTCTTACAATAGACGTCCGCCACTGTGCAGTGTTATGCGCATTGCACAGCGACTTTAAGAGATTTGGCATGCATTTTCTTCAGATATTTACATATATAGATTTGATATTTACGTGTATAGTTTCGAGTTATATCATATTGGTTTTGTATTGGATTTGACAATTGTGTCTTTACCATGACTCCGATAATTGCGGGATACTTGACGGAGTTTTGATTTTGAGTTATACACTCTTTTTCAAGCGCATGCATCGCGCTACGATATATGTTTCATGTATTTATGATTTCGGAGCCCCGACGACTTGATTGTTTTGCTGAAACGATTTAGTATTTGGGGGAGTTTTTAATTTAAATTCTGGGACCGAATTTCTTTAAGTGGGGAAGATTGTAACGTTTTGAAAATCGTTTCGATGAAATTTCGAAAAATCGGTAAAATAAGGGGGTTTTCCGTAAAAAGTCAAAATACAAATATATTTATTATAAAATTAAATATACATATTCTAGCTATGTAATTGCTAGTATTTGGTGTTTATTGAGCCACTGGTAAAATTTCTAATTTTCTGAAATTTTTTCCCAAAATAATTATTTTAATATTATTTTAAGCCGTCACTAATACATTTAATTAGGGAAAATTACAGATTGGAATGAGTTGAAACAAATTTTGTGCATCATAACACATTAAACAAAATTTTAACATGTTGTTTTTAAAATGAAATGAAATTGCCAAACGGTTTTAGAAAATATTGAAGAAAAATGCTTAAATAGTGAAATTAGTGTAAATAGAATTGGGGTATTGTATTTATCTTTTTCCCTCACCCACACACACACACACACCCCATTTTCCTTCCATGGCTGAGCCTAGGCTGCCCCAATCACCCAACTCCCCACCTCATTCCTCACACAAAAGAATAAAAAAGAAAAGAAAAGAAAAGAAAAGGAAATAAAGAAAATGAAGCATAGTCTTGTGTTGACTTTAAAACCCACACCACTCTCTCTCTCCCCCTCACAACATGGCCGAGCCCTCTTCTTTCCTGCACCACAACAGCCCCTCTTTCTTCCTCTCTCATTTTGCATCAAAAAATTCAACAAAATGCCCAAAAATCAACACAAAAATCCCACAAAATCAAAATCCAATCTCTACCCATTTCTTCTTAACCTATTCTAGTGTGGATCATGGATTAAGAAGCTATTTTGGAGGCCAAGATTTTCATGTTAGATCTTCAAATTTGTGAGGTATAATCTTACACTAATTGTACCTTATTAGTTTTTATTGTAATTTAAGCTAATTAGGTGTTTAAATTGTGGGTTTAATTGAAAGTTGAAATTTAAAGAGAAGAGTTGAATTGGGAGTTAGGGTTTGGATTATTTGGTTATGGTTGTGTTGTGTAATTTATAATCTTGAGAATTTCAAAACCCAACCTAGTTGTTAGTTTGCAAATTCATTTTAAAAAGAAATTGTCCAAATTGTATTATGTTGCAAACTAGATTTTAGGATTAATGTAATTAAGTGAGATTAAAATCTAGTTAGGATTTTTAGCACATCATTAAGTTTTCCATGAGTGGTTTAATACCTTTGGATCATGCAAAACCAAGCTTAGTTGTTGTTTTGTGCATTTTTACTTGAAATTGTTAAAATTTGATAAAATTGCAAAAGTAGAATTGTTAGTTTTAAAAAAATTGATGAGATTAAATTGTGGAAATGGTTTATATGAAATAATTATGATATTTAGTGGATATTATGGCCATTAGTTTTGTTAAAACATCAAGTTTCGAATTAAAACGAAAATTTAGTGCTTTCTAGGTTTTTGGAAATAAATCGATTTGATTTATTTTGGGGTTTTGATGAGTTGCATTCTACTTAATATTATAATTAGTGAGTTTTGAAATCACGATTGGTGTGTTTGGGTTTTTCTCGATGTGTTGATGTTGGTACATCGACATCGAGGGTTGGTTTGACTATTCTTGCATGCGTAGGCGATAGGTTTTGACCTATGCGTGATACGCGTGCCGAATTGGTTTTCGTATACCGTTTCGATTTCGGATTTAGTTTTAATGCGATACGGTGCGTTATGATATGTAGGTACCCCATGTGGACGTCGAGACGACAAGAAAGCGCGTGGCGACGTCGGCACCGACGAGCGAGAACCAGGTGAGTAGATTTATATCTACGGGGAGAAGTCGGGTGGATGACGTATAGCACCCCCGCAGTTCGTGGTGATGTATATGAATACGTATACACACATATATTAATTATATATTGTTTGATGTTATTGATGATAAAGATGGATATTTGGGGTGATTGAATAGGTTTAGTGTTGCGAACCCTAGAGTAGAGGTTGCACCACATTTACACACATACACCCATACTTGCATACATTCTTTTCATATGTGCGTATATGGGATTATATAGTCATGTGTTCACATGGGTATGGGACTAGGTGTTCATATGCTGGATCTGAGGATGATACTTGGGATTGAGATGAGTCGATGAGATTTGACTTGAGATTATGATATCGGTGATATGGCAGGATTCGTACTTGAGATACGTCCTGATATTATAGCAGATCTTCGGACGACGTTACATGTGAATAGTGTTATACATTGAATGGTTGACATGTGATCGTGATATGAGATAAGATATGTTAAGATATTCATAATAGGTCGCATTAGGCGATGTATACTTCTTTATGACGATATATGATGATGATATCGGTTTGTATGAGGCTGTAGATCAGCAGTCAGATCATGATTAGATTGATGATATTAGTATTGTACTAGACGTAGATCAGTACCCCGGATTATGATCTTTGATAAAGAGGATACCAAATGATTAATTTGATGAATGTGATACTGACCTGTACCCAGATTTTGGGGATGCCGTACGACGGATTTACGTACGAGCTATATATATTGAAGTTTGATCCGCACTCTTGACTGGGGGATGTCTGATTATAGATATGGTATCGGATGTGATATTATCGAGGCGGGATCACCGAATAATATATATATATACACATATGTATCGACTCAGACGTTAGGCGGCTTCCTTACCTTTAGTTTAGCTTGACAGCTTAGCCTTATAATTTAGTGTAGTTGTTAGCCCATATTAGTTGTCGTTGTGTCTAGTATTCAGCTCCCGCTCATTATTGTTGTTCGCTCCGCATCGTATACTTACATTTCTATTTCATATTGCATTGTTGATATTATACTGTTAGGACACCAACACCATTACCGATGATGCGTATGTACCACGTACACTTACTTTCCGGCTCACACACATCTTCATCGGTAATTGCCATGTCACGTACATCTTAAAAAATATTATTGCTTGACTTAGCTTGTTAGTTAGTAGTTTGACATGATATTAGTGTACCCGCCTTATATGCCAGTTTAGACATTGTAGTTATTACTTGTCACTTCATGCATACTGTTTTTCATTGTTATGCCGCATTCATAGATTTTCATGCCTATATTCATGGTTTTACGTGCTATTGATGATTTGGATTCGGATTTCATGAGATTTCTTGGATTTGGAGGAAAACCGCAAAAATATAAATAAACTTCTTCTCTCTCTTTTAAATAAAAAGTGCGGTTTTCCCATGATGTATGAGTCGTCCACCATGAGTTTGCTGATGGATTTCGAGACCCGAGTTCGAGGAGTGGAGGAACCATTTCGGGTACATGGTGGACCCGGTGCGGTACCCCGGGGCAAGAGGATCGCAGATGATGGCGTTGAGCCTGGCAGGGGAGCACTACCTACCGGTGATATTACCCGACGCGTCGGATATCCGGAGGATACCGTCGTAGTCTTGAGATGGATGGTAAGGGCCGGTCTGGACTGACGGTGCCCTAGATATTGAGATTGAGACATTGAGATTTCGAGATATTGAGGTACTGAGATTTGATGATACAGACCAGTGCGGATAGCCAGAGCCTGAGATTTTGAGACATTGAGATTTATGTTTTGTGTCGATGCTAGACACTGTTTATGCTGATTTCATTTATGATACCTCTTTTAAAAAGATACAGAAATCTCACTAATTTATGAAAGCAGTTTTCTTCAGTACATGCTTTCTGTTTCATGCATTCATACATCATCCATATGATACATTGCTACCTGAGGCACTGACACGAGCACTTGGTATTACCGTTGTTTAGAGGTATACCCTAGCCATTGTTATAGGCTGCTGGTTATATATTTGAGGATATATTATGATTGTATGACTTAGGATTGCGTTGTTCATGCGATTCTGTTCGTAGATGTTTCTATTCATGAGTTGGCAACTCACCCCCGTTGTGCCACAGTTTCTTGCAGGTTTTGCCGTACAGGTTTCATTACGGCTTTGCTGGCACTACTTCCATTTCCGGGTGATTTGCTAGTAGGTGGGTTTATTGTATCGTACCCATCAGTATACTTTGTATATACTATTATTCAGTTGTATCTAGAAGTTCCATCAACCAAACATGTACTTATTTTTGAGATAGAGACCAGTGATGTTATTCTTTCGACTTTAGGGTCGCGCGTTATATTTCTGTGGATTTCTTGTTGTTTCGAGTTTCCTTTCGAGTTTTGATCCTCGCCTTGGCATTGTATATTTTATTGCTTGTGTGGTTGTGACCATCGATTAATGAAGAGCTAGCTCCCGCTTGGGGATGCCCTTTTTTTTTATTTCGTATACTATTCATGTTGTATCCCGTTTTGGGGGCCAGTATTTACAAGGGAGACTCTGTCGAAATTTTTAGCAACTACTTGATGTTTTAAAAACGCATAATTCGGCTTATGCTATTAAAACTACTTATTTTAAGTTGGTTTTTTCCTTCACTCTACTACTTTTCTTGGTTTGGATTTCTGGGTTTTCGGTTTACTTAGATTATGTAAGCCTCGAGACGTTCGTAGTTTAAGTGCGGGTCATGTTCCGTACTTTCGGGACGTGACAAAATATGTACGGACCGATCTTTCTGAAGTCCGCCACGGTGCTCTCACGCTGTTCTGGCCTAGGTGCTGCTGCAACTACGGACTGCTGGACCGTCCGCAGACCCTCTTGGAAAGGCTTGGCCTGCCGCTGATTCAGCTCAGTTTGCCGTTTCTGGTTTTCAAGCATACCATGTATAACTCTAAGCAATGCGGCGTTATCAACACGCCTCTGGTATGACCGCAAATTTCTATCCGCCATGATTCTGAAGCCAAGAAACTGAAAGGGATTAGCAACGGTAAACAGGTTTCAATAAACAGGATATTGATATCTAGAGAATTAAGACTGGAAAGATAGTAATGTGGCAGGACATGTTCCTAATTCCGGAATTTCTTGGTTAGTGTATTAGATTCAATACCCAACTACAAAAGAACCAAACCCGACTAACCATAAATTCTATGTCTCTGATACCAAACAAATCCTGTCACGTCCCCCTTCCCAAAATACATAAACACGGCGCGTGACAGAGCCAACCATACTACCTGTGGGTAAGAATCATCACTCCACAGTCACGTTACGGTTGTCAATCGGATATCAAGAACAGTAAAATAAAATCTAGCTAACACATGTCCTTCTGCCACAGTAATAAAATCAAGAAATGCATATAGCGGAAACGAATCAAGATCCAAATAAGAACAATCTTTGAATCATGTCCCTTATGGGCTCACATCAATAGAAATAAAAACCGCTGAAATAAATAAACCAAGAGTTTAAAAAGTTAGCTCCTTATTGCTCGGCTTGATGTCTAAAATACTCCTGATCTGCCTGCGATAAAGGCAGAGGAACTGGGCCATGCAAAACTCAGACGTCAGTGCGTCATAAATATCAAAACAATAATAATAACCAGGATATGATGATATGATTAAACATGCATGTAAATAAATAACACAGGTATAAAACGGTGAGCTGTATGTATGTGGTGTATATCCTAAAGTCTGTTTCATCTAGGTTATCTATTCTAAAAGTCTTTGAAATCAATTAATGTAATATTCATCGTAACCCAACAGTATATATCCCGTTCAAACCTCCATGGGACCACGGCACAATGATTTATTCCGTAACGCCCGGAATCACGACAAACAATGATTTATTCCATAACACCCGGAATCATGGCAAACAATAATAATATCCTCCTGAGTTACGTTTCAGTTATATTTTTTATTTCCCCCTTTCCCCTAGGTTTGTGTTCAAGTCAGGTATTGCCAATATAAATCTATGCCAACACAGGATCAAGCAGATACAGGTCTTGTCTATGAAGACAACAAGTCACGTCCGTAAGGACAACAGTGTCAGTATTGTTGGCATTAGCAATAAGATCCAAGTAACAAGTCTGGTAATGTGTCGTGAACATGCCATGTACTGTATATTAACCAAAATAGATACCAATGTAAAACTGTAATCAATATCATGATACAACTAATGCCAGGAGGCATATGTATCTATTTATAATAACCATTATACGTCCATTACCATATGTGATGCAATCTAGATAATCATATTGTACCGATATAGTAGTATAATAATATCATGATGTTCCGGCATGCAACTAGATAATTTATTATCAGTACGGATACAGACGGATGCTATAAAACTATAAATCGGTAATATTTGTTGAATAATAAAACACATGCACTATCATTTATTAAATAGATATTGATATAATAACATAGCATGTTACAAGTTTAGAACTTGCCTGATCGGATCTCACATCGAGATACAGATGCCACGTTCCGACATCGGAATAACGTCACGACGCAAACTTACACACGCAAGACTGGACCTGGCTGAGAAGCTGCGTGACGTGGTGACTGGGCTGGACGACGACGGCGGCTGGGTCGTCTGGATTGTCGGTGATGCGCGTAACTCCGGTGAGATGGCCGGCAATCAAGAAAAGAAAAGAAAGAAAGAAAAGAAATGAAGAAGAAGAAGAAAATGAAAGACTTGTTGCTGTTGGTGGTTATGGGGTTGGTGAGGACAGAGGAGGGGTAACCAATGGGGTAACGGCGACGACATCAATGGCGAGGTCGTCTGGCGAGGGTTTGGTGATCGGGAAAGCTGAAGAGGGGGTCGTTAGTGGTGGTGTTGGGTGTTCTTGGGTGCTGGGGAGGTAAGGAGGTGAAGAGGAGGTCGGTGGTGACGGTGGTGGTGGGATTTCCCGGCGAGGATGAGGTTGCCGGCGATGGGTGATGGGTTTCTCGGGTTGGAGAAGTTGGTGCAAGCCGTCGGGAAGAGGAGAAGAAGTGAGGAGGAGGAGACGAGGTCGAGAGGGGGCGATGATGGTGAGGACGAAGGCTACAGGGTGAACGGTGGCGAGGGTTTGGCGAGCGTGGGTTAGGGTTTCTGGGTTCGCAGCGGGGACGTGAGAAGAAGAGAGGAAGAGAGAGAGAGAGAGGGGTAAGGTTTTAGAATATTATATATATATATATATATATATATATATATATATATATATAGAGAGAGAGAGAGAGAGAGAGAGAGAGAGAGAAAGTTAGAGAGTGAGAGACAGAGGAAGAGAAGAGCGAGAGGAAGGGATTTGTTAATATTTAAATTAATTAATATATAATTTATAACAAATTATATGTTTAGTTATATAAAATATTATATATATATGTGTGTGTGTAGGGGATTTTATAGATAATACCAGATTGCTCCAAATATTACCCGTAACCATCCAAAAATCTAGTTTTTAAATATGGAGAATATACGTAAAAGTTTAAATCATTATGTGATATCCTGTCAATAACAATGTATACCCCCAAGTATGGATCTACGTAAATATACATAGCGATCAAAATGAGTCTGTTCTAACAATTAGGGTATGAATATGATATATGGGTGCAACCATACGATATGGGGTACGATAACATGCCATGCTAGATATTAAAATATATTATTTGGTTTTTATTTTGTATTATTAAAAGATATGTGGAAATATTATATATGTATAATATCTAGATTTGCATGGATTCTCTGTACTAGAAAATATTTGATATAATTTTGAACCATGATGAGTTTCAAACATGCGGGTCAGGTTGGATAATAACCACAGCTGCTATATGCACTATCCGTAACCCAAACAACAATAATAAAGAAATCTGTCGCAAGATTTGAAATACCTCCAAAATATATAGTATAAATGCACTAGGGTGTTACAATCTTTCCGTCTGCCGTCGGTCTCGGTTCTTCAAACCGAGACTACTTCTCTCCATTCCATCGCTAGTACGAGTACGAGGGGTTGTTGTGTAAGTTCCTTTTTCTCTTTTTCATTTCGACTCAAATCACCTTCTTAAAATAATAATCGAAAAGTGGAGTTAACTTGTAATCTTTTCCTTTTAAACAATTTTTGTCATATTTGATATGTTAATATTTCACTTTAACCCTCAAATCTCACCTTGAAATATTAATCACCTCATCGACCTTTTTATGTAATTAAAATTTTATGCGCAATACACACATATTGAACTTTTTTCATATAAATACCTTGAACTTTAAATACAACCTTTTAACCGATAATTAGCATACATACCTCTAAAACCTTCACGGGGTAACGACCTACCCCACACGCATACTTCTGATTTATAGCACGATGTTGGGTTAGAATTTTTCATCTAAATGAAACAATTTGCAATAAAATACCATCGCTTTATAAAAATACGTTTTTAATCGATATTTGAAAATCTTTTGCAATTACACCTCTACAACTCTTTTTAGGGGACCCGTTTGTAGATGGTGTGGATTATCGCACGTCCTTGGGATAGTAGAACGAGATGCAGAGCTCCTCACAGAGAATTCGGTCTCGAAAAGAAATAAAAATGCGGTTTTTAAGAAATACGACTTTTCTAAACAAAAATAAACTTTGGAAAATTATATAAAACTAGAAATCCGTATTTTCAATAAAAATAAATTATGAAAACTATATTTTTTAAAATGAAAAATTAGAATTTTAATAAAATACCAATAATTTTCCAAAAGTAGTAGTTTTTCATAAAAGTACCATAAACTTTCAAAAGCTGGATTTTATCACTAAAATATCACAACAATTAAAATACATGTTCATGAAAACCCTAAATATTATAAATCATTCTCGAGGTTTATTTTTAAACCATATTAAAATATTTTTCATAAACCCCTCTCGAGAAATGCAAACAATATAAATACAATGTAAATCACAATATTAAATATTAAGGACTCTAGATTAATATAGGCTTAAGCGGTATCATTTTTCTTGAGTCCCGGGAAGCCGGAGAAATAGAGTGCTTGCCTATTTAGGTTAGACAACTTAACGGAGTTATCAATGGCAATTGTCTTGGAAAAAAACGCAAATACCGCCGTCTATGTGCAGCAGTTGTCCGATTACTCCCGAACTTAAGAAATTCAACTGCTAAATCTTTTCATAAGATATTTACTCTAATCTGAATACAAACTCAACCAGGATCTAAACTTTAACATAAACTTGAACCCTTGATCATGAACCAAAACTGTTGAACTTGAATATTCCAAAACTTGAATACTACAATACTATGACTTGACATGAACTTAATATGAATATCAGAACACAATGGCTGCTATTGAAACTGATTTGACTCGAACCATGAATACAACTTGACATGAATACATGAACACTTGACACGGATACTTGATATTGACATGAACTCAATCTTGAAACTTAATGTATTCATAGATTTGAGCAAGGATGGTAATTTTAACTGTAACCTAGAATACACGGGGTGTTGGGTTAGTTCAAGTGCGAAGCCAATGAAATCTCAGGAGTCCCCGTAAATCATGAATCCATATCTACTAACATAAGTAATCTATCATGAGGGCCCGTGATTCCTTGTTCATGGATTATATCCTGTTGAGTTTAGAATACTTCAACACTAGGTTGTTGTCTCGTTACTGACACTTGATTCGGGCCCGTGGTTCCCTACCCCTGGATTACAGCCTGTTGGATTCGAGAACACTCTTGAGATTGGTTGACATTCACCCTTAAACTTATGTTAAATTAGTTTACCCTTGTAGTGACCTTTTAGGACACTTACATGCACTTCATGTTCACTATACCTACACTACACGGCCATACTATACTATGCTTATGTTACTTTGCCATGATATATATAGAACTGCATGTTAAATAGAATTTCCATGCTTACATTAAATGACATGTTTTAATACCATATCTCATAGTCCACTGCTTCATGATATCCATTTTTTCTTTGTCATTATACTTTTATCCTTCACACCCTTTTCTTGGGGACTTACCAAGCGAAAGTTCGCTGACGGGCATTCCATCCCTTTGTTTCGTAGAATATTCGTCAGATACCGTAGAGACCGAGGAGGTGGACACCATAGAGGAGGAGCACGATCAGATCGCCATTGAGGCCTAGGCCAGTTATCCTTTTCTTTCAATTTATGTATGCCACCTCTTTATGCATTTCTTTTCTTGTATTTCCTTTTTAGTTGAACTCATGTATTGTAAATATATCAAGTTTGAATGTAAATAAAACTGTTGAAGTTTAAATCTCATGTTAATTTCTTGTCATTTTATTTTGCTCAATTACGCTTAGTGTATTTTTTCCGGGAAATGATCTTCTCGAAATAAATACGTCGCGGGCCTCGTCACGTGCCTGCTTTCGTCTACTGGGAAGCGGGGCGTGACAACTCAATACATGCCTGAGCCAGCTCATAAGTCTATACAAACAATCGATGAGTCTCTGGGTGCCAGAGATGGCTCATGCTAGTCTTGAGCCGTCTCATGATGCCCAAAAGCCAAAACTCAATATAACCAGCAAAATCAATCAATCAATTCAATTTATTTAAATACCGTATGATCATTCTAAGTTGTTATAGCCTATATATAGGGATCTCTCCTATGTTATATGTACTGCCAATTTGAGAAACTATTGTATATAGAGAGAGGGAGACGGCTAAGATCTATAGAGATTTGAGAGAAATCTCCTAGGGTTTTTTAGTGTAAACTTCATTCAAGAATTTAGTAGACTTTGCAGATTCCGCTCTACCGGGAACTAGCCATACGGTGGGTGAACCTCATTAACAAATCCTTGTATCTATCTCTGATTTGTGATTCTTATATTCTCGCACTTTTATCGTTTTTTATCTTTCGTTGGTATCACATTGTTCTTGCATGATTGGTCGTAAGCATTGTTCCGTGTACCATTTATCTCCGTGGTTATTGTTAGTATCCACAACAACTGGTATCAAAACCTAAGGCTTGTGCTTGATACCACAACACTTGGTATCAGAGTGTGGTTAGGTAATCAAAGGGTCTTTTGATTCTATGATCTAGGTTGACGGTGGGTAACGACGCTTGCGTCCTCTTCCCCGTCTTCTTAGATTGTAGTTTTGAAGGTGTTGGTTCAGATCCGAAAGAGAAGTTGAATTTACTGTGACGGTAGATGAACGATGGCAGAGGATAATATAAGAATCGAGAAATTCAATGGTCATATTATGGTTGGTGGCACATGCAGATGGAGGACTACCTATACCAGAAGGATTTGTATTTTCTGTTGTCGGGCGAAAAGCCCGAGAAGATGTCTGATGAGGTGTGGAATCTACTGGATATGAAAGCCCTGGTGACGATCAAGTTATCGTTGACTTCATAAGTGGCCTTTAATATCTCGAAGGAGAAAACAACTATGGGGTTAATGACGACATTAGCAAAGTTGTATGTGAAGCCTTCGAATCAAATAAGATATTCCCGATGAAGAACCTTTTCAACCTGAAGATGGCAGAGAATGGTTCGGTGACAGAGCACCTGAACGAATCCAACAGCGTGATAAGCTAACTTGAATCGGTTTCAATCGTGTTTGAAGATGAGATTCGAGCTCTATTATTTCTCTGTTCGTTACCGGAGAGTTAGGAAAACCTTGTGATGGCGGTAAGCAACTCAATCTCAGACACTCTCATGTTTAATGATGCGGTGAGTTGCATATTAAACAATGAGATACGGAGAAAGGCTATGAGTGGGAGTTCGGGAACTACTGCACTCTCAGTGGAGAATCACGACAGAAAGATGGAAAGGGGAAAAGGGAAAAAAAGGCAAGTTTAAGAGCCCAGGAAAATCGAAAAGGAGGATCCAAGACACACAAAAAAGCGAATGTAGACTCTTGAAGAAAGACTTGGATGGGAAGTCAGATGAAAAGGAAGCCAATATAGTATTTACACATAAACAAGAGGAACATGGGCTTTGTCTATCGATGAACAAGTGCATAAATGAGGATACCTAGTTTCTAGATTCGGGGGAATCCTTTCACCGTACTTCTGGCCGGCATCACTTTAGCGAGTATGTCCAAGGGGATCTTGGGCATATGACGGTAGGAAACGATCAGTCATGCAAGATCATTGGAAAATGGACGATCATATTGTAACCGTCAGGAGGAGGTCAGATAAAGCTGAAGATCACCAGGAATATTCCAAATCCGAAGAAAATCTTAATTTCCATAAGTCAGCTAGACAATAAAGGTTACATGACGGTGTTTGGGAATTCTCAGTGGAAGATTTCCAAAGGATTATTGGTAGTCGCAAGGGGCAAGTTGAGCGATTCATTGTACTCATTCAGTGGGAGTAGTGGAGGTTCGGTTGCATTGGCGACAGGCTCGGATACAGATTTAGAGACTTTGTTGTGGCACAAAAGATTGGGCACCTCAACGAAAAGAATATGAAGATTCTTCAGGGTAGGAGGCTTCTTTCTGGACTGAAGAAGGTAGAGTTGGGGTTTTGTGAGAGTTGCATTTGTGGGAAGCAAAGCACATTCAGATTTCAGATTGGAGGCGTCGCAAAGAAGACCAAGAAGCCAGAGATGGTGCATACAGATGTATGGGGACCAGCCTTGGTGGAGTCTTATGGAGGAAATCGGTACTTCATGATATTCATTGATGATGCAAGCCGGAAGATCTTAGTGTATGCAATGAAGAAGAAGTCTGATCTGTTTGGTCTCTTTAAACACTAGATTGCACAGGTCAAGAACCAAACGGGGATGAAAGTTAAATGCCTCAAGTTCGACAATGGCGGGGAATATTGCACACAAGAGTTCGAGGGGTTTTTCTCACAAAAGTGTATACGTTGGTTGAAAACAGTACCAGGAACGCCGCAACAGAACAATATCGCTGAAAAGATGAACATGACAATCCTAGAGTGGGTGAGAAGCATGACCTTGAATGCGGATGTGCCGAAATTCCTATAGGCAGCAGCTGTCGATACTGCTGTGTATCTGATCAACAGAAGTCCGACAAGTGTGCTTGATGGAGGTATTCCGGAAGAAATTTGGTCAGGCAAACCAGTAAACTACTCGCACCTCAAATTGTTTGGTTGTATAGCTTATTCGTTGATTGATAAGGTGGAAAGGAGTAAATTTGACTCCAAGTTTAGGAAGTGTGCTTTCATCGCTATGGTGGAGATGAGTTCGGATATCGGCTATAGAATTACATAAGAAAGAAGGTAATACGAAGCCGGAATGTCGTCTTTAATGAGCATCACTTGTATAAGGAAGTGAAGCAAGTCAAGGATGGTGCAGTATCTGAGTTTGTCGAGTTAGATGGAACTCAGGAGAGCAATCGGGTACTTACAAGTGGAGATCAGAATATGTAAGAGACGGGCACTGCAATGCAGGATCAAGTTCAAGAACAGCTTGAAGACCAAGCTCAGCAACGAGATATACCAGTTTTGAGAAGATTTATACGAGAAAGGAGGCTACCTGAAAGACTTGTTATCGAATTCAATTTGTACACAGATTTGGGAAAGCCTGAATCCTTTACAGAGGCGACATAAGACAGTGCTAGCAAACCGTGGGAGCAAGCTATGAACGAAGAGATGGATTGTTTGAAGAAAAACCGTATCTAGAATCTAATGAAGCTACCCAAGGGTTGGAAGGCGTTGCTGAATAGGTGGGTGTACAGGATCAAGGATGAGGATGATGGCATGAAGCGGTACAAGTTTCGCTTGGTAGTCAAGGGTTGCAACAGTATGGTATAGACTATCAAGAGATATTTTCTTCAGTTATGAAGACGACTTCAATTCGGGTGATACTCAGTATAGTGGTGGTGAAGAATTTTCACTTAGAGCAGCTGGATGTGAAAACGACATTCTTTTAAGGAGATATGGAGGAGGAGATATATACGATGTAGCCACCGGAATACGAGGTGAAGGGGAAAGAAAATATGGTGTGTAGACCGCGAAAGATCTTGTTTGGCCTCAAGCAAGCTCCAAGGCAGTGGTATCTCAAATTCGATCGGTTCATGTTGGAGATAGGATTTGTGAGATGCGATTCCGATCACTGCGTCTAAGTTCAGAATTTCAAGGATGACGACTACATTATTTTGTCACTTTACGTGGATGACATGTTAGTAGCGGGTCCAAATTTCAAGAAAATTCAAAGTCTGAAAAAGCTGATTGTTGAAAAATTCTCCATGAAAGATTTAGGAGCAGCCAAGCAAATTCTGGGCATGAAGATCACGAGAGAAAAAAAGTAACGAAAGTTGTGGCTATCGCAAAAGGACTACGTGGAAAAGGTTTTGAAGAGGTTCAATATGAACAAGTCAAAACCGGTAAGTACACCTTTAGCGAAACACTTCAAATTTAGAAAAGAGTTTTGCCCAATAACTCAAGAGCAGATGGATGATATGGAAAGAGTGCCTTATGCATCTGCGGTGGGGAGTTTTATGTATGCAATAGTGAGTACGAAACCAGATATTGCACATGCAGTGGGAGTTGTAAGCACATGCAAAACCCGAGGAAGGAGTATTAGAATGTAGTGAAGTGGATATTGAGATATCTCAGGGGAACATCCAGTCGTTGTTTATGTTTCGGGGGTGACTATCTCAATGTTCAAGGTTACATTGATGCGGACTACTCAGGTGATCGAGATAGTGGGAAAAGCACAACGGGGTACGTATTCACGGTTGGGAGAACAACGGTCAGTTGGGTATTTCAATTGCAGAAAGTTATGGCACTGTCAATGACGGAGGCCGAATATGTGGCTATCACGGAAGCCGGTAAAGAGATGATATGGTTACAAGGGTTACTCGAAGAGTTGGATAAGAAACAAGATTTCAATACCTTGTGGAGCGACAGTCAAAGTGCGATATGCTTGGCCAAGAATGCGGCATATCACTCTCGGACGAAGCACATCATGGTGCGGTCCCATTTTATACGCATAGTGTTGGAAGATGATGAGTTGACACTGCAAAAGATTGCGGGAGAAAAGAATCATGTAGATATGTTCACCAAGGTCGTAGATAAAGATAAGCTGGATCTCTGTTACAGGTTGGTGAAGCTCTCCATGAAAATTTGATGAAGAGAGCAGATAGCGGAATCATGTGAAGTCTACTATTTTGGGAGTCACGGCGGAAGAATCTCTAAGTGGGAGAATGTTAATATGTGGAGATTACTTCCTCAGATGTCTGATGAAGGGAATTAAGACATCTGGACATGCACCGGAATTATGTCAAAATAACAGAGCAATGGCAGACGTCTGAAGGTCAGGATGCAGACGTCTGGAGAGTTTTAGCCAAATAATAGAGCGTAGCCAGACGTCTATGGCAGACGTCTGGAGAAGCATGAAGCCTAATTCAGAGCGCAAGCAGATGTCTGATCAAGAAGGTGCAGACGTCTGCCCAAAGGAGACGAAACCTAATAAAGAGGAGGCATGCGTTTGATTATTCTTTGGCCAGACGTCTGTCGACGAATTTTCTGTGCGAACCGAATATTTGTAATTTGGGTTTATCTCTTATTCTAAGTAGGATTAGGGTTTGCCTATATATAGGATCTCTCCTATATTTTATATACTGCGAATTTGAGAGACTATTGTATATAGAGAGATGACGACGGTTAAGATCTAGAGAGATTTGAAAGAAATCTCTTAGGGTTGCTTGGTGTAAACTTGATTCAAGGATTTAGTAGACTTTGCAGATTCCGCCCTGCCATGGACTAGCTATATGGTGGGTAAATCTCGTTAACAAATCCTTGTGTCTCTATCTGGTTTGTGATTCTTATATTCTCACATGATCGATCGTAAGCATTGTTCCGTGTATCATCTATCTCCGTGGATATTGTTAGTATCCACAACAATGCAACCTATATCATAATATCTATTGTCCAATCAATACATATATATAATATAAGATATGCACTACTACAATGAGGGGTTGCCACTACAGATAGAGGAATTCGTAGGGGCAACTTTTTATTGCCCCTATGGTTACTCCATAAGGGCATTGTTTGTCCCTACGGTGCCCACCGTAGGGGCATAAATAAATTAAAAAAATATTAAAATGCAATGTCTTTATTTGGCCCTACAGTGCCGCAAAAGAGAGCCTTACGGATTAATCTGTAGGGGTAAAAAAAGGTTATTTTAAAAAAATAAAGCTAAGAATTTTCCTACCGTCCCCCAAAATTTCCCAGCAACCCGCGCCAGGTCAAGATTCCTCGTCCATCGTCGCCGCCCCACTCTTGTCGTCGCCTTCTTCGTCACCGAGTTCCTCCTTCATCGCTCGTCGTGGAGTTCCTCGTCGCTGCCAATCGACCCCGCCGCCGCCAATCGTCCTCATCGCCGCCTCCACCACTTCGAGCTCTATCTTTCCGGCCTCCTCCACTTCGTCGAAGTCTTGCTCTCCACCTCCTCGAAGAACTTTACTCGTCGCGCGGCCGGTCTTTGGCAGAGGTGAGTTAATTTAGATTTTAATTTATAATTTTGTTGTTTTTAATTGGTGTTATTGTTGTTGGTTTTAGGGTTAGGATTATAGGGCCGGGATAATTGGAGGTTAATTTAGATTAGGGTTAGGCTTTGGGTGATGATTAGGGTTAGGGTTAGGGTTAGGGTTAATTAGGTAAAATAGGGTTAGGATTAGGGTTAGGGTTATAGGGCCGGGTTAATTGGGGGTTAATTTGGGTTAGGGTTAGGCTTTGGGTGCTGATTAGGGTTAAGGTTAGGGTTAATTTGGGTTGATTAGGTAAAATAGGGCTGGTGATGATTGGGGTTAGGATTAGGGTTAGGGTTAATTAAATTAATTAGGGTCAATTTTGGTTTGGGCTAGGGTTAATTTGGGTTAGGATTAATTTGGGTGATGATTAGGGTACGGGTTAGGGTTAATTAGGTAAAATAGGGTTAATTTGGGTTTGGGTGATGATTAGGGTTAAGGTTAGGGTTAATTTGGGTTAATTAGGTAAAATAGGGTTAATTTGGGTTACGGTGTTGATTATGGTTAATTTGGTTTAATTAGCTTAATTTTGGGTTAATTATGGATAATTTGAGTTAAGGTGATGATTAAGATTAATTTGGGTTAATTAGGTTAATTTGGGTTAATTAGGCTTAGGGTTTATGGTCCACTAGTTCCTTCAGTAGGATACTCGATGATAATGTAAATGTAAAACTTTACCGTAAACATAAGAAAACCTTACCCTAAACTAAAAAATTCAAACCCTTAAAAACGAAACGTAAACGTAAAACCTATTCAAGTTAAATGTTCAAGTTAAAACCAATGTATGATACTCGATGATAATATGAAACTTTCATATTCTCATCGATATTCATATATGAAAATTAAAGCGCGACTTAGTCCCCGTCTATCGGTTAACATACGTTCGATGATCGTCGTGACATAGAACTATACGAAGGTTGTTAAATATCGGACGGTATAGTTTGATGCTAACAATTGTCGTGTAGTCTATATGACGAGAAGATTCAATCGTATGATAACCAATAGATTTGTCCAGTGTGGACAAGTTAGGAATGTATAAAGCGAACGCCTGTATTCACTTGTGTTTTCATTCGTTTCGAGTTATTTCGTCAGTATTTTTCCTCTGGTTCTCCGTGTACAAAGATAGATTAGATGTTCATTTCAACGTTGTTTCACAGTATTGAAATGATTATCTATTCTATTACAATGTACTCGGAGAACAGCGGGGAGGTACTGCCAAAATTTACTCGAAACAGATGAAAGCACAAGCGAATGGGTGTCTGCTCTATACATTCTTAATAGGATAGAAGACTTACCCCCGATAGCCGAAATACACACATACAATACGAATACACAACAAACGCACACACAAAGCACATACACACTAACAACTCTACACTTAAGCGAAATCATAAATTGAAACATACATACACAGAATACAACTCATACTTGGGTATCTTCAAATCTAGTTTTGTTAATCGATAATTTATTCTTTTCAACGACAAACTTGTCTCTACGGATTTTCTTCTTTGTTAGTAACCATCTCGTTCTTAGATTTCTCAATATAGTCACCATAATCTACAATTTATATGTTATACAGTCTAACATGGCCCATGAGCATATTAGAGTTAAGGACTAGATGTACGTGGATTGGCAACAACGCATGCAATATAAATTTGTCGCAGGAGTTGCTGCTTTCATTGAATTTGCACGCACATATAATAAGATCGTGTTAGAGAAGATTCTCTGTCCGTATGATAGATGTGGGAATAAGTTCTGGCAGAAAGTAGAAATCGTAGAGCTTCACACCGTTAAACAAGATTTTACTAGAATTATACAACTTGGCTATATCATGAGGAAGGACAAGAAGAAGATGGTAATGCGACAGAAGAAGGAGGAGAAGAGGGTAATGCGACAGAAGATGAAGACGATAATTTCTTTCCTGGAATAGAAATGGAGGATATGGTAGAGGCTTCCCTAGGTGATAGTATTCCTACCGAAGACGACATTCTTCCGGTCAAGGACCGCGTGTGGATAAGTATGAAAAGTTCATGAATGATACTAGAAGTCCAATTTATGAGAATGCAAAATATTCCACCCTATAATGGTTCGTCCAACCTTTCCAGATTAAATGCCTAAATGGATGGAGAAACAAGTCATTCATGATACTTCTGAAGTTCCTGAAAGATTTTATTCCCCCGGAAAATAACGTGCCCGACAGCTGGTACGAAGCCCAGAAGATGATATCTGACTTGGGTCTGAAGTGTGAGAAGGTTCATGCATGTCCCAAAAATTGTGTGTTGTACCAGAAATAGAATTCAGATTTGAAAGAGTGTCCAACATGCGGAGAGGCCAGGTATAAGCCGAAAGAATCTGATAAGAAGCCCGATATATCTGTCAAGATAGCACAATACTTTTCCATAACACAGAGGCTGCAGAGGCTATTCAGGTGTAAGAAAACAGCCGAGGCAATGATTTGGCATCACCGTACTGCTCCAAGCGAAGATGGAAAAATGAGTCATCTAAGAGATTCACTGGCATGGAAGGATTTCGATAGGAAGCACGAAATATTTAGTAGTGATCCTCACAATGTCAGGCTCGGACTCACCAGTGATGGCTTCTGCCATTCAACTATATGGCTGGAAGCCACAGCACATGACCCATTGTAATATAGTTTATAATTTGCCGTCTTGGTTGGCTATGGATCAATCCTACTTTATGATACCTCTTCTTATTGACGGACCAAACTCACTGGAAAACAATATCGACGTCTATCTATGACCTTTGATCGAAGAGTTAAAATCTTTATTCATTGATGGTGTAGAGACTTACGATGCAAACACAGATACAATCTTCACAATGCGTGCGGCTTTAATATGGACAATTAATGACTTTCCTGCGTATGGAATGTTATTAAGTTGGTCCGTACATGGTCACAAAGTATGCTCTTATTTCCATCAATATACAATATCGAAATAGTTGAATTTTAGTAGGAAGGTTTGTTATTGCGGTCATCGGCATTTCCTGCCACTAGACCATCCATACAGGATAGACGCTGCTCACTTTAATGGTCATCAGGAGCTTCTTGGGCCTCCAGTCTCATTGTCCGGAGAGGACAGAATTGCTCAGTGGGATGGCTACAATAATATGACCTTCAGGATAGATCTGGCAAAACAGGTCAAACCATTCTACTGGAACAAATTAAGAATTTTCTACAACCTTCCGTACTGGTCAATAAATTTAGTGCATCATTGTCTGGACGTCATGCACATAGAGAAGAGAGTATCCGAGTACGTACTCAACTTGCTTTTTTGTAAAGACAGAAAATCGAAAGACAACCTCCGTGCTCGGATGGATCTCAGGACTGGGAAATTTGTAAAATATCGATGGATGTATCCCGTCAAAAGGTATGTGGAATTTTTCGTTTCACGCAATTTGTAAAATTATTGTTGTCCTATATGCCCGTATTTATTTATTTAACATATTTTTCTTTAGGTACCTCTGCACTCTAAAAAATTATATACGCAATATAAATTGACCAGAGGATTCTATCATGCAAGGTTATCTTCTAGATGAAGTAACCACATTTTGTTCCCGCTATCTGGACGAGAATATTGAGACGAAGCTTAACCGGTTTCGGAGAATTCAGGACAGGCCATATGGTAAACCTGATTATAAAAGAGTAGACACTATATTTATCAACAAGATATATCGGTTTATCCTCGTCAATAGCGTATATCTTGAAGAAATTAGAGAGTAAGTTTTTTTGGATTAATTATTATATTTGTGTTTGTATGTATATGAAATGATATAATATTAATGTCATAATTTATTGTTGAGAACATAATTCATATTAATGAGGTACGTGAGGGGCATCCTGATTGGAATGATGAACGATTGGAAAAATATCATCAGGATAATTTTTGCGATTGGGTTGCAGATCATGTAAGTTGTTCGAATAACATGTTATTGCTACCAGTCTTAATCTAAACTTATATCGTTATGTATTTGCCGTAAAATTTGTTTTGTCATATCCACGATCTGAACTTGTTTGCAGTATTAGAGAGAGATTCAAGATGTTTAGCTCAGTTTCCTAGTATGGAGGTTGCATATTATAAAGGATTCGGTGTCTTTGGATACAAATTTGAAGTTAAGGACATGGAAATATCTCGAACCACTCAGAATAGTGGGATTGCGATGTTAGGATCGGATGGTGTGATTTATTATGGATACTTAAATTGCATACTTCGCATCCAATATCCCGGACGATCAGAACCGTTTTATATATTTCAGTGTATTTGGTACGGTACACAAACCGATACGGATAAGTCGAGAAACAATCTCGGGACTTGGAAAGATGAATATGGATTGACTAGTGTGAACACACCTTGATTTTACGGTCAGGACGATCCATTTATCTTTCCGAACCAAGTGTTCCAAGTATACTACTCACAGTGCTTGAAGCATCCGGGATGGAGTGTCGTATGCCGTTGAAAACCCAAGGATGTTTACTATGTCCCAGAATTCGAGGATCGTGTGAAGGACATCGATGAGGATAAAGAAGAAAGAAGACTTAGAGTGCTCCGACCGTCTGTTTCAAAAGACAGGTTGTCTTCGGCTGATCGTGAAATTACGTGGGTTAGAAATGATATCGATAATGAAATCCAAGTAGATATGTCTAATGCGTCTACGAAACGAAAAAGATTATCAGCAATGTTATATTATTACTTCACATTTCTACGATCTATACATATATTGCATGCATATATAATGATTGTACTCTTATCTAGGTCTGATGAAGACGCCCAGAGCAGCAGGGGCACCAACCACAGCGGAGGTAGAGGTAGAGCGGTTCTGTCGCCTGGAGAGCTGCGTAGGGAGCTCCAGAGGGCCGGTCTTGCACCCCGATCGGTATCCCCTTCGGATGACTCCTTCCGTATGGACTTTGCCACACCTCCAGGTATATTGCACGCATATTCATTTTGAATGTAATATTATAGATATACACGCATATTTATTTCAAAATTACTTATGTAGTCAATGTTTAATTGTCTAGTTGGTGGTGGTACGTCCACATCAGAGGCAGATGCCACTACCGCAGCTGCAGGTATATTTATATATCCTATAGTGCATGCATACTAATTTAGAATGTTATATCATAAATATACATACATTCTTTTTGCTCTTATTTAAATAATCATTTTTTGATTGTCTAGTTGTAGGTGGTGCCTCCACATCTCGGGCAGAGACCACCACCGCACCTGTGGGTATGTTTATATATCCTATATTGTATGCGTATTGATTTAGAATGTTATATTATAGATATACACATTCTTTTTGCAATTAATTATATAATCTATTTTTAATTGTCTAATTATAGGTGGTGCATTCACATCTGGTGCAGAGGCCACCCCCGCCACTTCCGTACCCTCCGCTCAATCTATAGGTTAATATGAATAAATATAAATATTTAGTCATTTTACATATCCTCTAAGAATAAGCATGAACTTCATGTAATTTTATCTTCAATGTTTATTTTCTAGTTGCAGGTGATGCGTCCACGTCCGGATCACCGGCTATTCCCCGGAGGAACTATCGTCCCGCTCGTGCTGCTGCCCGGGCCTAGGCTCATGCTGCTGTCGCCAGAGGTATATATCGCAGCTCAATTTTTATTAACCCTTGATTTCTTAATGTCGTTTTTTCTTAATATTGCTTGTCTTGATATTTCTTGTAGATGCAGGGCAGCCCTATCCCGAGAAGGGGACTCGATGGCCGAATCAGTCCCACAGGCTGAGGCCTGATAGAGATAGGGGAGACACCATTCCCCCTCTTCTTTACCCCCGATTATCGCTATACTGGCGATTATGCCGAGCGGTTCGGCTTGTATATGGGGGATGAGAGTCGCATCCAAAAGAAGTATCCACTTCACATTGAGTGGGGCGATCAACACCGACGCTCATTTGCCCTCTTCTGGTATCAGGCTCGGGTATTAATATATATTTTCATTTGACTTATCCAATAAATTTATTATTATTTAACACTTGTAATTTAAATACATTATTTTTTTGTATTTGCAATTGGATTACGACTTTCAGCCTGTAACCGACCCTGATCACCCTGAGTGAGTGTTCGATCTTCATGCTCTGTAACTGGGCCTGATGAAGAACATGCAATTTAAGGCCCGAGACAATAGGAACGAGCTGAAGATCGACTGCTATTTGATATGGCTGGCGACCCCCGAGGCAGAGAGAGCAGCTCTCCTACATACTTCGGCCTTTGCGAGAGTCGACGTAGATACATGGCCTCTCTTGTGCCAATATTACGACTCTCAGCGCAAAAATGTTTGTAATTTAAATGTAATGCATTGTTTAGTATATAATTTATTTTTTTGTGTTGCTTAATTAGAAAACTAAATCTGCATTTGTTGTGCAGAAATAGGCCAATCAAAATAAGGAGAATAGGAAGTCGGTGAAGAGGGGTCGCTCCACTTATACAGGTGGCTCGAGAAACATTACTCGTTCCATAGAGGCATCGGTAAATTATATTAGATCTATTTTGATATAATGTAATATTAAGAGTTATTTTATAATATATGAAAATTTTTGGCGAATTACAGAGAGCTCAGACCCTGGCGCAGGGTGGTACACCGAGCGTGCTGACTGCGTATCTTGCCGTCCACGGCAACTCGACAGATCCCGCCACGGGCGAGCTTTGATTCCCCGACACCGCTACCCAGGAGTATTGCGTATGTATTAATATTTATTTTAATTCGAATGAAATTTTTGTTTTGATAAGTTTAAATTTAAATGATATACTTATATTTTAATGATTAATGTGGGTGTAGGAGCGGGTGGTGGAGAAAGCGGAGGCATCGGAGATCGATTTTAGTGGACAGACCGATCCGATACTATTGACTCCAGTCCTACACGCCGCACACGGAGGGCACCACGGAGGTTGGAAGAGAGGTCGGGGACTGGGTCCTAGCAGGGCCGATATGAGGTTGGTCTCCACTCCGGCGGTTACTTTCCCCACCCCCGTGAGCAACGTATGGAGTATGATGTTGCCGCCTTGAAGACCACCGTAGAGGAGTTGAAGAAGATGTTGGTACGTATATTACTTAATAGTAAAATATTATATCACATATAAATAGTAACATATGCAATATTAGTAGCCTGAGCTTATATGGTTGTAGACTTATATTTGATTAATCATACATATATAAAACTATCTAATTAAAATAAACTACGGTTTTCCAAACTAGATATCCAAACTAGGCCTAAGTCTCCAGGTATTCTTAGATTGTGGTTTCGCAATAATCTGATAATGATACGAATTCGACTAAAATCTAATACACCGTTCTTACTCGTTTATTACACACAAAATTTAACAGATTCGGCAAGCTACTTCGGTTGTGGCTCCACATGCATCTCCTTCAATTGCGGCTCCGCAAGCCACTGCCTCGGCTGCGGTTGCGCAAACCACTCCTACAGCTCCACAGCCCGCTCAGACTCTCGCACGGTCCGCTCCTTCATTAGCCGAGTTTTTGACGACTTAGGGGTGCACCGGAGAGCAGATGCGCCAGATTACAGCCATTATCAGAGGTGGAGGAGCTGGACCGAGCTAAGGTAGCTTTTAAATATGTTTTTGAGGATGTATGTATTTATCTGATACATATTGTATATATTTTGGACGATATTGATTGTAGTTTGCTTGTTCACGATAATTTAGATTGATATCGTATTCTATTTGTTTATTTCTTTTATATATTATGCATGAGATGTTGATTATGAATATTTCTGTGTTTGATTATATGATGTATATATTATTTTGCACAGGACGGGGAAAAAACAGGAAACCCCATTTTAAAAAAAAACCCCGATATTTTGTCCTTACGGATTAATCCGTAGGTGTAACGTTTGCCCCTACACATTTCGCCGTAGGGACAAAATATCAGGATATCTGATATTTTGTCTCTATAGACCCAGTAACAGGAGTAAAACTTGCCCCTATGGATTAAGCCGTAGGGACATTTAACAGGCCCTACGGATAAATCCGTAGGGGCATTTATCAGGCTCTACTAATAATTCCGTAGGTACACGTATTTTATTTTATAAACTAATAAATTAAATAAAGATTATGTCCCTACAAAGTAGAGCGTATGGACAATTATTACTCCGTGGGGGTATGTTCTTGACGAAAACTTGCACCTGCGGTCTTTAGACCTACGGTGGAGTTTTAGGTCCCTACGGATATATCCGTAGAAGCAGTGGTTTACGCCTACGGCTAAATCCGTAGGGGCTATCCATTATTGTAGTAGTGATGTATTGATTTTCTTGCATATCTCATCAAATAGTAAGATTTGATGTATTGCAAATAGTAAGATATTGACAACATTGGTCTTGATGCTAAAAATCGGTTTGAACTTATATCACAAGAAGATAATTTTAGGATACTGCACTACTTCAATTTTTTTTAAATCAATTTTTATCACTAAATATGTATTTTAGAAGCGTTCGGTCCTTTTTTTAAGGGTCTACAGATAATATGTCAAAACAGTGACAGGTCCGTTTCAGTCTTTTATTGTCATGTGCCCAATTTTGGAAATTAAGAGCCATTAAATTCTTCAAGAAACATAAAATGGGGCATAGGTTTGATGTCATAAACTCAAATGACATCTCAATGAAAAAATCAACAAGAATTGATTATGCTATTCTAATATAGAACGGCTGAGGTTGGAAGTTGGGCATTGATTATCAATTTTCTATCAAATCTTTTTATAAATTTTACCTTTTGGTGGATGCCAATGCCTGACTGCTATAGTATTTTGAAAGTGCAAAACGCATTAATTCGATGTATGTATGTGTATGTGTGTGTGTATATAGTTAAATATATGGCTAATAGTTAGTGAGACAGACGATCAAGGTATTACATAGAACCTATACATATGGGACCCTCTTCCTTAGAGAACAAACAAGGTTGGTCTCCTTTCCATGTGTTGGTTGCATGTTTGAGGTAAGGCTAGTGATGATGCTCAATATTGGCGATCTCCAAGATTAGGACACGTGGCAGATGACGTGTCCCAGAACTCAGGAGAGAGGGCCCACAGAGGCCGATCATGCCCGACCTATAAGCACAAATCTGGCTCACCTCAGGCCCTTGCAAATTGGCCTCCTCGGTCTCTCAGCTCGTCTCCGAGCTACCGCAGGACCAAGATACCTCAGCCCTCTCGCTCGTTCCCGAGCTCTCCGGCCGAGACCATCTTCCTCGGTCCTTCCGACCGACCAACTCCACCACTCACAGGCGTAACCGCCGCTCCGCAAATCTCGCCATGCGTAGATTCTCCGCCGGCAATATCCCACGTTCCATGCCATCACGATCCCCATTAACGGGCGATCCGCTCTTTACGCGGGCGTGACGTCGGGAGCGTAACTGCCGGCGAGATTCTCGCGCTCTCTGCTGCATGCCACCACCGCTATATAAACCCCCATCACAGAAGGGTTAGGTAAGCCATTCTTTACACTTACGCCGTTACTCTGCTCGGTTCTTGTTACTGACTTGAGCGTCGGAGGGTCTTCGGTGGTACCAAACCACCCCGGGACTTGTTTGCAGGTACACGGCGGCAGCCTCATCATCCTACTTTGTCCTCTCAAAACCTATTGAGACCCACACGCAACGAAGGTCAACCCAGTTCACCTCGAGATCAACGGAAGACAACATCTGATGGAGGCCCGAAAAGGAACTCCATCAGTTGGCGCCGTCTGTGGGAACAACTCCACAAAATACAAAGTTGGCCTTCCGATCTCTATCGCCATGGCAAGCGATCACCCTGAAGATCCAGATACCAGCCGCCGCCTCCCCCTCACCGGAGGCGCGGGTGGACCTCCTCCGGCGACCGTCATCAACGCTCTCACCGGCCGAATAGACCGACACCCCCTCCCTTGACGGGGTCACACAGAGGGGGCTCGCCACGGCGGCTCGAGGGCCACCTCGCCCAAGGATTTAAGCCCTCACTAAGAGGCATCCCAGCAGCTACCCTGCTCGGCTATCCTTGGCGGGTAGCTTCCCTACCGCAACGCCAGGGATCAGAAAGTCCTCCCAGAGGCAGTCGAGCCCGAGGATCCCTCGCTCGGCTATTCCCAGCGGGCAGTTTCCCTGCCACAACGCTGGGGATCAAAAAGCCCTCCCAGAGGCAGTCGAGCCTGAGCTCCCCTCGCTTGGCTATCCCCAGCGGGTAGCTTCCCTGCCACAACGCTGGGGATCAAAAAGCCCTCCCAGAGGCAGTTGAGCCCGAGGTTCTCTCGCTCAGCTATCCCCAGCGGGCAGCTTCCCTGCCACAACGTCGAGGATCAAAAAGCCCTCTCAGAGGCAGTCGAGCCCGAGGCCCCCTCGCCCGGCTATCCCCAGCGGGCAGCTTCCCTGCCACAATGCTGGGGATCAAAAAGCCCTCACAGAGGCAGTCGAGCGCGAGGCCCCCTCGCTCGGCTATCTTCAGCGGGCAGCTTCCCTGCCACAACGCTGGGGATCAAAAAGCCCTCTCAGAGGCAGTCGAGCCCGAGGTTCCCTCGCTCGGCTATCCCCAGCGGGCAGCTTCCCTGCCACAACGCCGGGGATCAAAAAGCCCTCTCAGAGGCAGTCGAGCCCGAGGTTCCCTCACTCGACTATCCCCAGCGAGCAGCTTCCCTGCCACAACGCTGGGGATCCAAAAGCCCTCCCAGAGGCAGTCGAGGCCCGAGGTTCCCTCACTCGGCTATCCTTCAGGACAAAAGCCCTCGCCAAGAGGCACCGGGTAGTAACCCTATCCGGCCAAGGGTCCTTGGTAGGCTTCTTACAGCCCTATAGCTTTTTCTCGCGCCAAGGACCAAAGTCCTCCCAGAGGCAGTCGGGTCCTTGCTCGGCTATCCCCGGCTGGTAGCTTCCTACTACAACCGATAGGGATCAAAGTCCTCGCCAAGAGGCACTGGGCAATAACCCTGCTCGGTCCCCGTCCTGAAGGATCAAAAGTCCTCCCAGAGGCAGTCGAGCCCGAGGATCCCTCGCTAGGCTATCCCTGGCGGGTAGAATCCCTACCGCAACGCCAGGGATCAGAAAGTCCTCCCAGAGGCAGTCGAGCCCGAGGATCCCTCGCTCGGCTATCCCCGGCGGGTAGCTTCCCTACCGTAATGCCGGGGATCAGAAAGCCCTCGCTAAGAGGCACCGAGCAGCTACCCTGCTCGGCCATCCTTCGCAAGCCTCTCAGGGACCCTCCAGCGTCAAAGGATCAAAGCCCTCGCCAAGAGGCACCGAGCAGCTACCCTGCTCGGCCATCCTTCGCAGGCCCCTCAGGGCCCCTCCAGCGTCAAGGATCAAAGCCCTCGCCAAGAGGCACCGAGCAGCTACCCTGCTCGGCCATCCTTCGCAGGCCTCTCAGGGACCCTTCAGCGTCAAGGATCAAAACCCTCGCTAAGAGGCACCGAGCAGCTACCCTGCTCGGCCATCCTTCGCAGGCCTCTCAGGGCCTCTTTAGCGTCAAGGATCAAAGCCCTCGCCAAGAGGCACCGAGCAGCTACCCTGCTCGGCCATCCTTCGCAGGCCTCTCAGGGCCCCTCCAGCGTCAAGGACCAATGCCCTCGCCAAGAGGCATCGAGCAGCTACCCTGCTCGGCCATCCTTCACAGGCCTCTCACGGCCACTTCAGCGTCGAGGATCTCAAGCCCTCACCGCGAGGCCGCCGAGTTCCTTCTGCTCAGCGCATCCCCAGCGGGCATCCTCCTGCCCATCAGACGCTGAGGATCTCAAGCCCTCACCGCGAGGCCGTCAAGTTCCTTCCTGCTCGGCGCATCCCCAGCGGGCATCCTCCTACCCAACAGATGCTGAGGATCTCAAGCCCTCATCGTGAGGCCTCCGAGTTCTTTCCTGCTAGGCGCATCCCAGCGGGCATCCTCCTGCCCATCGGACGCTGATGGTCTGAAGCCCTCATCGCGAAGCCGTCGAGTTCCTTCCTGCTCGGCGCATCCCCAGCGGGCCTCCTCCTGCCCATCAGACGCTGATGGTCTGAAGCCCTCATCGCGAGGCCGTCGAGTTCCTTCCTGCTCGGCGCCTCCCCAGCGGGCATCCTCCTGCCCAACAGATGCTGATGGTCTGAAGCTCTCATCGTGAGGCCTCCGAGTTCCTTCCTGCTCGGCGCATCCCGGTGGGCATCCTCCTGCCCATCAGACGTTGATGGTCTGAAGCCCTCATCGCGAGGCCGTCGAGTTCCTTCCTGCTCGGCGCTTCCCCAGCGGGCATCCTCCTGCCCATCAGACGCTGATGGTCCGAAGCCCTCATCGCGAGGCCGTCGAGTTCCTTCCTGCTCGGCGCATCCCAGCGGGCATCCTCCTGCCCATCAGACGCTGATGGTCTGAAGCCCTCATCGCGAGGCCACCGGTTCCTTCCTGCTCGGCGCATCCCCAGCGGGCGTCCTCCTGCCCATCAAACGCTGAGGATCTGAAGCCCTCTTCGCGAGGCCGCCGAGCCCCTTCCTACTCGGCGCATCCCGGCGGGTAGCTTCCTACCCAACAAAGACAAGGATCAAAGTCCTTCCAGACTCAACTATCCCTGGCCGGTAGCTTCCCTACTCGCGACGCCAGGGGTCAAGACCCTCGCCAAGATCAACCGAGCAGCTTCCCTACTCGGTCATCCCTAGCAGGCATCCTCCTGCCCGACAGACGCTGCGGGTTTGTAGCCCTCATAACGAGGCCACTGAGCCCATCACATGCAGCGGATCCGAAGCCCCAACAAGAGACATCAGGTCTATCCAAGTCTGAGTAATCCCCTCTCGACTTCGGGGCCATGGAGATGCCTCCTTCTCAGCAGCGCTTGGCACACTCGGCAAGTGATCGAAATCAACTCGACGACCGATTGGTCTACATGTCACACCTACACTGGGCTGCGCCCAATCAGTCCACAGGTCTGCACACGTCGCGTCGGCCAACCGGCGCTCGACACGTGGACCGTCACTTCAGTAGCAGGACGCTCGAACCGACGCACCTTCCCTAAATACAGAGATCTCGCCCCGATAAGCTGGCAGAAAAGACAGCCGACAGCCCGGGGACGCGTCCCGACGAAACCTTAGGAGGGAGCTTACTCCAGATGGCCCAGCAGTCCACTCTTGACCCGACCCACTAGCTGGTCGGGACAAGAGTGGGGGGCTAATGATGATGCTCAATATTGGCGATCTCCAAGATTAGGACACGTGGCAGATGACGTGTCCCAGAACTTAGGAGAGAGGGCCCACAGGGGCCGATCAGGCCCGACCTACAAGCACAAAGCTGGCTCACCTCAGGGCCCTTGCAAATTGGCCTCCTATAAAACCCTTGCTTATTTGTCACTACACCCGGGGTCCGATATAGCGTAGCGCGCCGCATCTGGACGACGACTTAGAAGCCCTTGCATACTTAACACTACACCCGGGATCCGATGTAGCGCGTCGCTGAGTAGGGAACGCCCCAACGATATTCTTATTATGGTTCATGTCATAGAATGTGACAAAGTTTTACGTTGGCTGTCACAAGCCTACCACAACGCTCACCCTTTCTCATCCGGACTTGGGACCGGCAACGGTGGCTTTTCGAGATATATATATATATATATATATATATATATATATATATATGGCTAATAGTTAGTGAGAGAGACGATCAAGTTATAACAAAGAACCTATACATATGGGACCCTCTCCCTTATAGAACAAACAAGGCTGGCCTCCTTTCCATGTGTTGGTTGCATGGAAGTGTTTGAGGTAAGCAAGTTTTTTATTGGCTGGGTTGTCGATGACAATTCCAATTCCTAACAAAATATTAAACAAGGAAAGGCCTAAAGGTGCAACCGAATAGCTAGAGATATCATGCATTGTTATTTCTCTTAGTGGAATGAGCCGCGGAACCGATTCATTTAGTGCTCAGGTTAAGGGTTAATTCAAGTTCGCTGAAAAAGGGCATTAATGTAAACTTGCAAAGAGTCTTTACCACGAGCCTATATTGTCGCTCACATTTTGTTTGTGTTGGCATGCTTTATTTGGACACTACATGTAAACTTTAACATCACTTAAAAAAACTGTAACATAATATTTTGCATATATAAATGTATGGATATGAAATATTGGATGCAAACAAAACAAAGAAAAAGATGTGAGGACATGATTTAAATTTACTCCAAGGCTTCTATCAGTCCTCAAAGATGAAATAAATATCCCTATAAGGAATCTTTTCATCTCACTTCTTCTAAACGAACCTTGAGGGTTGATCCTCAGTCGCATGTCTTCAAGCCTAAAACTACACCTTGTGTCATGGCAACCTTTGGCCAAAATTGGCACCAACTCGTTGAGGGCTAATGAGAAATTGATAAGCGGGGAGTTATAAAATCCTACCAAATTTCCAGTAAAATCTTTTCAAGATTGGCTCCCTAGAAAGCCATTTCGATGGCAAGGTGATGACATTGATGACGAGGTTGAAAATATATAATGATAAGAAAAAAGGTTCTACTCAATCACGCAATCGAAAAAAAAATATTAGAAGACAATAACAAGACTTCAGTAATAGAATTATCTCATATATAATAATTTATAAACTTGGTTTCAAGCCTAACTACATTTTTCTCTCAATGAACAATGGATGGAAAGGATATAGTCATTGCCAATTTGAGTTAAGAAAATATTTTAATTATAGTTCCAATATATATATATATATAATGCAGGTTAAATGAAAAGTAATTAATTTACATATATACCTATGACAGTAGCGCACAGACCAGATAACCATGGCAGTCACTAATTAATTCATCCTTCCCTGAGCACGAGGGCCTAATGCCCATCCAAATGTATAATCTCGCTCGTGGGATCGAGAAGATATGAAACTAAACGATAAAACTTGCCCTCAAGCACTTCTTACCTCAAACACTTCTTCAGTCACGAGTTCTGATATGGAACTAAACCCATAAAACTTGCCCTAAAGCATATCAGAGAGACGGGTTTCTATGATTTTTGTAAAACTGCTGCCAATACGACATTTAACCTGGAAAACAAATCAGTTTAACATGGTTAATGTTTTGTGAGACATGATATAAGCTTTCTATACATAGAAATTGCATGTGAGCATCATAAATATGAATGGGGTGTTGATAATTCACTTATAGCAATTCCCACATACGAGTATAACAATATGCTTTATAAAGAGATAGCAAGTGTTCGTCCCATTTATAACTGAAAACTTCTTCTAAGATCGATGTCTCCTACATTAAATTAACAACTAATAGGGTGCCATCCCAAATGATTACAATGTTACGAACATAAGCAAATAATATGACATGTTTTAGGAGATTGAACAAGTGGATTATGGTTCTATAATACAACTCCATACCGTCATTCTTAATAAAGCAAGGATTTAGATTCTCTATTTAATTATTAAGATTAGTTATATCAACTCCATATATATATATATATGTGTGTGTGTGTGTGTGGATGGACACGCAACCCATGAGCAAGTAGAAGATAAAAAAAAAAAAACAAATTCCAAATAAATAAGGGCTTGAAAGAGATAGGTAAATTATGTGAATCGTGATATATAACTTTAAGGTTATTTGATTGAGCAGATTGAAAAAAATTTGTAGCCAATAGAAAGGAATTTATGTGTGCCCTGGAGTGAGGGAATAAATTGATCTGCGTAACTCCCAGTATGTTCAAGTAAATATATGTGCATTACTATGAAGGACCGATACCGATACGGACACGGGAGATGGCAAATTTGTAAAAAGGAGAACACTGGAACACAACTATATTATTTTATATATTTAATTATATATATATTAAGCAATATATAAACATGTACTAGTATGACATTAAAGTTCGATGTAAATAAAATTTAAGGTTATATTTCTCATCGATAACTATAAGTATTCTTAAGTACAAATGAGTATACACGTTGCGGCAAGACGATCATGAAGATATGCAAATGATAGAGAAGAAAGCACAAAATAAATCACAGGCAAATAGGAAATAAAAGTACTAACCAAATAGACGAAAGCAAAGCTTTTATTAATCAACGAATACGGAGGAGTACAAAAGCGGTAGACGATTACAAATCCCTCGAACAAAGCCCTAGATCTCATAAACAAAAGGATTCTCTCAAATAACAAAAGCTATCTCAAAAACTCTCTAGGGCTGCTACAAACTTTCTTATTTATAGCATACAAAGATTTATCCAAAAGACTAATTTCCTAACTAAGGTATTTTGGACCGGCCCAGTACGGCAGACGTCTGATAAAGGAATGGGCAGACGTCTGGCCAAGTATCATCGAAACTCCAGAGTGCTTGCAGACGTCTGATCCTCATCGAGTTAGACGTCTGCGCAAAGTATGCTCGCGCATACAGAGCAAAAGCAGACGTGTGGAGCTAAAGCTCTTGACGCCTTTCTTATAGATAACGACAAATTTTCATATAGTTTTGTGATTGTACCGAATTGTAGGAAATCAATAGGGATCGAATGTGAGGTACACATAACAAATCACCACCGTTTCTCGCATTCCACAAACTCTTCCACCAAAGTTAATAACAGCTCCATCTTCACCACAAAATCCTTAAAAGGCTCAATGAGTATGATACACTCCAATTAAGTTTAAGCAATACTCAAACATAACAACCGAAAGAGACCTCGTCAACATGTCGGTCGGATTATCCGCTGTGCCAAACTTCTTCACAATAATCTCTTCTTTCTCAATGACTTTCTGTACAAATCAGTATCTCATATCAATGTGCTTCGTCCTATCATGATGCATATGATTTTTCGTCAAGTGAATAGCGCTTTAGCTGTCATAATAGACTATTAAGATATTCTTGTGAATACCAAGTTCTGAAAATAGTTTTTTTAACCAGATTGCTTCCTTAACGGCCCCAACAACGGCCATATACTCCGTCACCATCATAGATAACGCTACCGTACGCCACAATGAAGCACACAAACTAATGGCACATCCTTCCAAGGAGAATACATAATCGGTGATCGACTTTCATCTGTCGAGATCATCCGCATAATCAAAATCGCTGAATCCAATCAAAATTTCGTTGTTCCTTTCAAACACCAACCCCATATCATACGTACCTCACGGGTATAGTAAAATCCATTTCACTGCTTATCAATGGCCTTTACCTAGAGATAGCATACAACGACTAACAACACTAACAACATGTGAAATGTCGGGTCGTGTACAAATCATGGCATACATAATGCTACCAACCGTATTCGCATATGGAACATTTGACATATACTTAAACCCATCCTCTATTTGCGGTGATGAACGAGCTGAAAGTTTAAAATGAGCTGCCAACAGAGTATTTATAGATTTAGCGTCTACCATGCCGAAACGCTCCAAAACTTTCTTAACTTATCGCTGTTGAGACAAGTAAACCTTTCCTCCTTTGCGATCGCGCCTTATCTCCATACCAAGTATTTTTTTGGTCGTTCCCAAATCCTTAGTCTCAGACTTGCCTTTCAACTGTTCCTACAAATTCTGAATATCAACCGTATACCTTCCTGTTATCAACATATCATCAATATAAAGTAGCAAGTATATGAAAGAACTATCGACGAGTTTCTTACAATAAACACATCTGTCACCCTTGTTAGTTATATGTATACCCTAGAGGCCATTATTATACATGTGATGTATATTATAGTGGTGCTTGGATATATATAGGGAGGACTTTCTTGCTCGATATGATAGTATGCTATCTGGTTGCTCTTTATCTTAACATGTACACTTATTGTCTTTCTATTACATGTTGATAAAGCCTTTAGGATGAGTACTTGACTACCAGGATTATGATGCAGATCATACTAGTGGGGCAGAAATAGTTGGTAAGTACATCCTTCAAATGTTCCTAGTTGTGGGAGTATCGAGATGGTGTATCGATATTCCAGAGTAGACTAACGTATACGCTTCTCGACCCATATGATAGGCGATGGAAGATCCCACATCCATTGGTGTTTGACATCTGAGATGGTATACGAGTGCTCAGTGGAGACTGCGTACACTGAACGGACCCGCCAAGAACTCGTAGATGGTACTATACCTATTGTCAGATAGCAGTTCTCTGGTGACACTGGTACAGATTAGTCTGTCGACCCGAGATCGTCATAGAGTTTTGTGTGATTCCCACTGTGCTTTGATTTCCGCCTTACCACATTCAAGAGATCGTGCAAAACGGTGGTTTTTGGGTACAGTCCCGAGTCACATGGAGAAAATGAGCGATAGAAGGGGATTTCGTCTCTCCCGGTATTGAGGGTTGATGTTGCGTTATGCTCGATTGGCCATAATATGAAATCCCTGTCCAGGGTTGCTGAGATTTACTGATAAGTGTTATCAGTAGTTTTTCGAACCGTTATGAGCCTCACATCGGCATGACTTATCAGGTTATTGGGGTCTGACGTTATACCACACTCAGACTGTGATATGCGACATATCAGACAAAGAGACCGGACTGTACGGTAGTATTACTGATTGGATTCGCAGGAATATGAGCAGGCTTGCTTGTTGATCTTCTGATCGCTCAATACCTTGGTGGCCGTTACGTTTAGCAGACCGCTTGCGGCTTGTGGGTGACTGATATGATCACCACCTACTACCGGCGTATTGACGAGTCTTTAGAGTCATACACAGAGGTTTCCTGGCTCAAGCGAAACGAAGTAGGAGCACATATGTGATATATGCGGGACCGAGATTAATGCGCGTATGTGATACCGTATTCTATTCTCGCGATATGTGATATCGGTCGGTTATATGTGATATAGCCGGGTTATCGGATCAAGTGTTGATTCGATAAATTGATACATATGATATTAGTCAGTTGTATGTGATATAGCCGGATTATTAAATCAAGTGTTGATTTAATAATTTAATGTATAATTATATATTTGATATATTATCTTACATTAACTAATATTAGCCCACTTAAGATTTCTTTTTCTCACTTGTGTGCATTTAGTATATATGTGATATATATTAATGTACATCTTTTATATCATGCTTGATGCCACATGCTTTATGGGTGTATGAGACTCACACTATGCTTATAATAATGTAAGGTTTTGTTTATTTAAAGTAAATCAAATTAATTGGAAATTGTCACATGGTTGAAACTTGTGGAACCATTGACCAAGTCCACTAATTTTGTTTTACTTGAAGATATTTATTAACCCAACCATTATTGTTTAGCCATGGTTTAGTCTCTATATGAGTTAGTATATGATATTAACTCACCCATGGTTGCTATTCTTACCACTTGATTCATTCTTCACTTACTTCATTCCATGGTTTTTTTCTTCATCTCCTTACTCAAGCTTTCTAGTTTTATGAGAGGTGAAGAAAATTAGTGAGAAAATTATTTCTATAGTGAGCAAAATTCCTACTTCATCATTCTCTACTATTCTAGACATTTAGTTTAGGGTGTTTGCTTCACTAATTCCACATAAGTGAAGAGGTAGCTTGAATTGGTATCTCCTCGACGTAGATTATCTTCACTCTCGAAGACTTCAAGCAAGCTTGTTCTTTTCATCTTATAGAGCCTTTATAGAGTCCGAGAGTTCACTACTTGGAGCGAAGGTATTACTATATGGAGCTATTGAAGTAAAGGACCGGTCTACAAAGGTTATATTTCTTATTCACTTAGATGTAAAGTTATTTACATTCTAATTTCGTCTAATTCTCTAGTTAAGATTCTAGGTTAGGGTTCTTTAGCGCGCCAATCTTTGTAAAATGGCATGGTTGATGCCTCTCGAAACCCAGCGGCGACCTAGGGAACCCAGCAGTAGTATCAAAGCCATGCTAGAGAATTAGACGATGTTGTAGTATTACGAAACCGAAACAACTTCGAAACACTCGAAACATAAACCCAATTTCTGTCGAATTTTTCAGAGTGTCTAAATTTTTTTTAAGCAACTGCAGAATGCTACATGTGATGTAACATGAACACCACAGAAAATTAAACCCCTCTCGCCGGAAAATGGCCGGCCACATTGCAGTAAAAACCGGCCTGGCCGGTTTTTCAATGTCTTCTCGGGTTGAATTTTCTCTCGTGTTCTTGGCTCTGGGTTTTGATATTTCAGGTGTTGTTTTTTTTACTCATATTGCATGTGATGTTATATTTTTGTAATGGCAATTCGGAGTGTTTCATAGTCGTAATTTTAACATCGTTTCGGATTTTTTAGACGACGTTAAAAAGTTCAAACGGATATCAAAAACTCATTTTTTCTCTCGCTGGAAATTTTCCAAGAGTTGGATTTTTCCAAGTTTAAGATCTTCAGAAAATCATGCAGGTGATTCTGTGGACCCTCTAGAAGAACGAAACCCTAACTCGATTCTGTGACCGTCGGAACCGCCACCAAACCCTAGAATTTGTGGTAGTTCCGCAGCGCCATAGGTAAGGTAAGGGTTGACCCTTCTACGGTTGGTCCATAGGTGCTGTGGCATGTTCTGAGTGATTTTTTAAACTCCGCTCAAGTGTTGAGCTCTTTGGGAAATTTTGGGTGTTTGTTGATTCGATCGAAAAGTTTAACATCGTCTAGCTATTTATGATTGCGATACAATACTTAGAATCCATGATATTTAGTTTTATGAAAACTAATTTGAATTTTATAAATCTAGCAATTCATTCTTATTTGATCGGTTGCCACGGGATTTTGATATGGATCAAAAGTCCGTCGCAATCACGTAGCGTACATGGATACTTGCCGGGTAACCTTACTAGATAGCCACTCCCATAGCTCCGACTAAGTGACTGTAGGAAAACCCTGTCGGCAAAAGCATCCGTTCGGGTGCTCGCGACCGCGGTGTTCCGCCTAAGTGCATTTCGTCGACGACATCGGGGGTGCGACCGTCTACTAAAATTTCCGACGAGCATTCGATCAGGTTGTCGGAAATCATGTTGAATTACCTGACTGGTTATTGAAAAGTCTTTTTAATATCGAGACTAAAATATGGAGTTTATAATTGTTAGGCATGCGATATCTAAGGAATTCATTTGGTTGGGCATGAAATCCAAAGTATGTGATACATTGGGTTTATGATGTCTAAGGAGCTTGCGGATTCCAATTGTTGTAGTTTTTCACTTTCTTTTCTGCGACCGTAAGTGTAATATGTGGTGTATCGCCGGTTTCGTTGCTATATGTCAACGACAATTGGGATACGCATATTTCTTTACGTTGATGACATATGATGTTATGTGTTGCTGTGATATGTTATATTGGATCGTCGTGTTTTGAATAGCCGGGAGTTTTTATCTGAGATGAGAGCTTTTCATTTTCATTCATGTAAAGAGTTGTATGTAATATTCTTTTATTGGGGCACTTCCGGGTTGAGGATGATATCACCATTGATATATATTATTTATTTTTCCGCATTAGGATAGACCCAAGGCGGGGAGCACAAGTAACCGGGTTCTAGGGTCCAGTGGGAGACCATCTCGAGGAGTCGAGTCCGGGTCTCCTAACTTTAGAATTGGGAGGGTTGCTTGCCGCTCTCGTAGGGGTCTAAGGATATGGTTTTGGCTAGTCATCTCGACCGTGGAATCCGTATTTTTTACTGGCTTAATTTAAAACACGGAATTTCTAGTATATCCAATATTTCATATGTGTTCTTCTGCTGCTGATATTCTGTGATGTGATCACTTCGAATACTTATATTATATATATGGTATATAATAAATATTGCTGCTTTCGTTTCTTCTGTGATGCTTAGGAAGCATAATTGATGGGACTTCATTAATGAGATTAATGAAATAAAAGAAAGCTAAAGATGTTGCAGAATCTTGTTTTAAAAACTGGTAGCTCTAGTTCTTACTTTGCATAGCGGTATTTCCTGTAGAATATCCAGCACCTTATTCGATAAGGAAAGAGCCGAGATCCTTCACCGGGAGTGACCTCTTTAGCGAAACTGGCAGATGCTACAACCCACTCGGTTTTGTCTTTTAATTGCTTTTTTAGTTCATGCTTTGCATAGAGGTATTTGTGAAATATTCAGCACCTCATTCGATGAGAAAAGAGCCGAGATCCCTTCACCGGGAGTGACCTCTTTAGCAAAACTAGTAAAAGCCTAAAAAACACTCCTTTTCAAAATCACTCGATTCTACAACAATATCAAGTTCATTATGCAAAGGGTTTTCTTAAAAACCTACCATAGCCCTCCGTCATTTCAGATAAGTAGTATTTAGTATTCGTGCTGCATTTGTTGGCCTTGTCAAGGCGTAGTGTGCGGTAGCTGATTAGTGCTTATCTGCAAAGCATATGATGCGATTGGATTAGGGTAGTCGTGCGGCCTTGTTGACCTTTTCAAGGGTCGTACAGGTGGGTTTAATTCAATCATGAAATGTACGGGTTAACTTGACTTGCGATTTATGATTTGTTGACCTTGTCAAGGTCATAGATCGCTTGGGACAAAATATTATCGGGAATTTCAAGTGTTGAAATTTGCAATGAGATTTCATACCTTCTATAAGATAGTTGGATCCCGAACCCACTGCGAGTAAGAGTTACTCCTGAGAGATTTTTACATATTACAATTAGCCGATCAAGTAGGTTTCTAGAAAGGTATTAACAGGGTTAAGCCTTTGGGAAAACGAGGTTTATTTTAATTAGGTCCGTGCGAAAGCACGAGGAATCTCCCTCAAAGTACCGACACCGGTCTAGCCGAAAGATTAGCGAACTTGTAGGGTGTAATTAATTCCGACTAATCTTATCTTTTAGGATTTGAAGGAAGATTTGATAAAAACAGCCAGATCCATCCTGATTAGATAAAATAATAACCACTCTGATCTTGTAAGAGCATACGCTGAGTGTTTTCTTCTCTCTCTCCTGGTAGCGACCGTAACATGCCTTAATCAAAATAATAATATGGATGTATTGACTAAACCTGCTTAGTATACTAAGCTGGGAAACGTTGGTTCTGCTCTATCTTATAATTTTTATAAGTCCGAGCAGGAAATAGGGGAATATCCGGATTTCCACCCGACCCAATCGAGGAATAAGCATATTGATGCATATTCTACAGGTGTGTTCGTTACCAAGAACTGTTTCTCAGTGTCCTCTACGTCCTAGGTATGAGATACCAGATTAGGATCCCACATATGTAATCTGTTACATGGGCTACGAAAGGTAGAGAACTGAGATTGGGTGATATGTCTCTAAGTGTTAGAGAATGGTGCAATAGTTACACCCAAATCAGTTGGCAAATATCACCCTGTATTACCAAATGGTAAATACATTGATTCTGAACAAATGTTATTAGATAACGACCCTGATATACAACATTACATCATATTCTTTATTGAGTTAAAGAAAGATATAATTCTGTTTTAGAGGATAATGTTGTGAACATTTTCCTGAATCAAGAGTTGATTGGACCAGGCACGTTATGTAATGGCATATACGTTCTAAATCAAACCACTGTTCAAAGTATATAGAACACACACAAGAGGAGTAGTTCAGAAATGAATGAATTCTTCTTGTGGCATTGTAAACTAGGTCATATCAATGCGACACGACTAGCCAAGTTACATAAGGATGAATATTAGAATCTGTTTAAATTTTCATCTTATGAATACTTGCCAGTCTTGTCTTAAAGGTAAAATGACCAATACTCCGTTTACTGGAAACAGAGAAAGAGTTATTGAACTCTTGGGACGGATACATGATGATATATACGGTCCAATGTTTATAAGTGCCATGGTTGGTTCTTTGTACTTCATTACATTCATCGACGATCTCTTAAGATTCGGACATGTGTTCATGTTGAAACACGAGTCTGAAACTTTTGAGAAATTCAACGAATATAAGCTTGAAGTTGAGAACCAGACGGGTAGAAATATTAAGTCCTTCGATATGATCGAGGAGGAGAATACTTGCGCATGGAGTTCCTGGAGTTTCTGTAACAACCCTAATTTTCTATATGAATTTTTTCAAAATACAGAAAAAGGTACTTAAGCCCGAGCACAAGTTATAAATTTGATTTGCTTTTGAACAGCAAGAAGGAGCTTATACCTCATTGGTAAGACCTTGCACTGCTGAACCAAAGCATAAGAGTTCAAATCCCATCAGCCACATATTCTTTTTATTTTAAATTCTTTTAATCTTTTAGAAGCCCAAGAGTCTACACGTGCACAACACGTAAAACCAAGAATCACACTAAAAAAACACATGTAAATTAGTATTCAGACCGACCTGGACACGTAGCCCCAATCCGAGCCCCCCCCGGAATCCGACCGGCGAGAAGCCTAGTTGGGCCGGCGCCGCCGGTTGTACTTGCCCCAAACCCTAATTTTGTTTAACCCTAGCAACACTTGGACTCCCCCCACTAACCCTAGACTGTTGGTTTTCTCTGCACATTACAGAGCCCAATAAAATTCAAATTTAAACCTATTTTTATTACAAAATTTTAATACACCCATTTACTACCCTAAACCCTAGTTTTTCCTATAAATACCACATCTAAAATCACCCCTCCTCACTCACAATTCACTGCCTAAACTATCAAGAAAATTCCCAAGTCTTTTGTGTGCAAGTGGAGTTAGCAAAGGGCGAAATTCTGACGAACTTCCGGCGACGATCCAAGGAGTTTCTGACGACGAAACGACGCATCGGCACCTCCCACCTCTTCCTCTTTCTCTCCTCTAGTCCAACAAAACAATAAGTCCCCCTTCTCTCTCTCTTTTGCTATTCCCAAACTCTTCATTCTTAAAACGTGTCGGAAGCGGAGTTATCCGGCTTCCGATTCTCTTTTCTTTTAAAAAAATACAACTTTTTCTTAATAACAAACCTAAAACTTTTGATATATTATTTAGTAATCATTAACAAAAACAATAGAACAAGTTTGACATTAAAATAATAACCGTAGTAAGTTTTATTCCACTTTACATTAAAATACCTTCATGTTTCATTTCGAGATGCTTAAACTTTTTAAACTGTATTACCTTAGAAAACTCATGAGGTAATGTCCTACCTCCTAACAATACACATATCTAATATAGCACGATTATATTCGGGAACATAGATTCATGAAAATACGACTTTAGATATAACTATTTTCAACTTATAAAACCTTTTTCTATAAGAAATATATTTAACAAATCTTTGAAATTGCGCCTCTACAACCCACTATTGGAGACCCCTTTCGGTATGGTGCAGATTATCGCACATTCTCGGGCCTAGTAGAGCGAGATGCAGACCTCCTCACGGAGCATACGATCTCGAAAGATTTTTAATACATTTTTCTTTAGAAAATGTGATTTCTATTATAAATAAAACTTATATTTTTAATAAATAAATATATATGTAATTAATATCAAAATATCTATTTTTAATATTTATAATATTCCACAGTCCCAAAATTCAAGAAAAATATCCCATTTACAAGAAAATACCATACAATTCCAACATTTCAAATAAATACCTTATACTTTAAAAACTAGGTCATATTCACTAGAAATTTCACATTGAATAAACGAAACATCTATAAAAACTCTAAAGAAGATAATTAAATACTTGAGGTATATTTTGAAAGTATAACAAAACTATTTTATATAAAACCCCCTCAAATTATACTAAATTACAATAAGGACCCTAGTAAACATAGGTTTAAACGGGATCAGTCTCTTGAGCCTCAGGGAGCCGGAGATATGGGTGCTTGCCTATTTAAGGTAGACAATCTAACAAACGGTGTTATCAACACGGTAATTGTCTTTGAAAAAGACACAAATCCTGCCGTCCATATGCAGCAGTTACCGATAACATCAAAACAATCAGAATTTCAATTTCTTTTAAAGTGTCTGACTCAGACTGAGTCTCAACCTAATCAATCTGACTTGAATGAGATTCAAGTACAAACTACAATACAACATGATTCAATATGAATCCATCTATTCAATTTATATCAATCTGTATTGACTGAACTGAACCATGGATATATTCCATTTACATATTCATCCATTATATCCGTTCCATTACTGATATTATGATTTCGGCAAGTCATCCATCTATACAATTTATAATACAAGACAAGACAATACAATCCATACAATCAATACAATCAATACATAAACACTACGGGGTTATAAAGGGGTAGACTGGTACGGAACATGTTAAAGGTGGCACAAGGTGGTCATTTAAGACGTAATTACATCCATGCCGTTGTTCTGTGGTATTATCGACAGAGCCATGTACTACGGGTTACCAAAGTCCACGGTTTAAATTGGACTCCTCTCGTATACACTAGCATCTTCTGTACCAAGCAACAAACACTACGTTAACCTAATAATCAAACATCATACTAGATATACTCTCTTTTCTGTCTATTCTACTTCTTCATTCTTTGGGACTTACAGAGCGATTGTTCGCTAACGACATTCCGTTTATTTCTTCTTTGGAATGTTGTCAGATGGATCGGAGCTTCTGGAGACGGAGCCCAGCAGCCATAGTCACAAATTCGTCGTTCGGGTATAATTCGGCGAGATTGAAAATTTGGATTTGGAGAACTATTCAGAAAAAATTGGCAGGTATTCGGGAAAGATTCAGTGAATGTTCGAGAAATGTTCGGGAAGGATTTTGAGCAAGAAATTAATATATGAGACGCTAGGTTTTGATTTTGTGAATTATTTGCTGTTTTTTTTAATTATTCGCTGTATTTTCACATAATTCGGGAATAATTCGCGAGTTACTCGGCCCGCCGATTAATTCGGTGATTAAGTCAGCTGATCAAAAATTCGCGAATTATTCGCGAATTCGGCGAATTATGTGACTATGCCAGCAGCGAGGACTTGGATCGGATAGCCTTCGACCCAGAGCTCTAGTTTACTTGTACATTTCATTTACATTTTTGTTATGCCATTGTTTAGGCATTGCTTTCATTCTATGTATTTTCATTTCAGTTGTATTGTAAAAAGAATGTTTAATAAATAAAGTTGCTATTTATTTACATATTGTCTCTTGTGTACATTTTATTTTATATTGCTTAGATACGCTTAGCGTGTTTACTTCTGAGTAAATACGTAGCGGGCCTCGCCGCGTCCCCTTCACCATACACTGGGAAGCGGGGCGTGACAGGTTTTGTTGGTGGCCCATGCAGGTTCGAACTACAGACCTTCAGTTGCTGTATGGACATGCAGGTTCTGAGTAAATAAAGTTGCTGTATGGACATGCAGGTCAGCTCTGTGTGGACATACAGGTCAGGTCTGCATGGACAACCTAAGCAATATAATACAAGAAACAACAACTCAAAATATACTTTACAATTCATATTCCTTGAATCTTCCAATCTCATATATTTTGAATCTGTCCTAACCCAAATTTTTCTTTCAAGGTTATGGATTGCCCAAACAACACCGGCACTAACTTCAATAACACTCCACCTCCCCTACCGATTACACCTACTGTAGCTTCTCCAATCAACGAGCAGACGGTTCTACTTGAGGAAATCCACAACCTCCTGGAAGGACAGCAGCAGCATACTGCTATCCTGATGAACCGACTAGAGGCAAAAGCACCTGGGGTGAAGCAATTCAGAGCCTTGCACCCCAAGCAGTTCGCAGGAAAAGAGGGCCCTCTAGAAGCTGAGGAATGGGCTCAAAGCGTTGAAGATGACCTGGCAGCAACACAAGTGCCAGAGATAGCTTGGGTTCGAGTTGCAAAGTTGCAGCTCACGGACAATACACGGGTTTGGTAGAAAGCAGAAGAAATCCGTCTTCATCAGCCTATCGAATGGAAGAATTTCCCTAACATGTTTGATGCAAAGTACTTCCCTGAGACTGCCCGCTTTGATATGGAGCAGCAGTTCATCCATCTGCAATAAGGTTCAATGTTGACGAAATTTGTAGATGATTATGATGCTGAGTTTACCATACTCAGCAGGTTTGCAGCCCATCTCATACCGACTGCTGATATCAGGGCTAGAAAATTTTCAGCAAGGATTGGACCCAGAAATCCAAGCGGCATTAGCTACAGTGGATTTCCAAACCCATGATATGGCTTTGAAAGCTGCCCGAAAATATGAGGCAGTGGTGAAGAAGAAGGGCAGAGCTCAATCTGCCGGAGTAAAGCGCCCTGCCACTCAGATGGCAGGAGGAGCCTCTTCAAAGCTAACTGTTGAACCGAGGAGACCGGATGAAACCCATAACCAGCCGAGTCCCGATTTTTGCTTCTATTGCAAGAGGGAAGGACACTTATGGAACAACTGTAGGCGCGCAAAAGGCCTGTGCTTTGTTTGTGGCGCATCCAATTACAGAATTGGAAACTGTCTATATAGACGCAACCCAGCTCACACACCCACCAACTACCCGCAGCGGCCAGCTATCCAGGCTCCTGCACCTCGTCTATCACTCCCAGCTCCACTTTCTGCACAGTCTAATTTCCAATTCCATCAGGCTCTGAGGAACATGCTTTGAGAGAAGAGAAACATGCCCCAAGAATAGAGGAATGTGCCCCTGGCTAGGAGGAATGAACCACGGCGTTAAGTTTTCTTTTTAGTGGCTGAAGAAGCAGAGGCCGTAGACCAAGGTAACCCTGGTAATTCTTTTCAACCTTTTCAAACCCTTTTACCATTTTGTTATTTTTCATACACTATCAGTACTTCTATCACCAAACTTTCCTTGAATCTGTTACACTTTCCTTTTACAAATTTCAAGGACGAAATTTTTATAAAGAGGGTAGAATGTAACAACTCTAACTTTCTGTATGAATTTTTTCAAAATACAGAAAGGGGTACTTAAGCCTGAGCACAAGTTATAAATTTGATTTGCTTTTGAACATTAAGAAAGAGCTTGTAGCTCATTGGTATGATCTTGCACCACTGAACCAAAGCACCAGATTTCAAATCCCATCAGCACATATTCTTTTTATTTTGAATTCTTTTAATCTTTTAGAAGCCTAAGAGTCTACACATGCACAACACGTAAAACCAAGAATCACACTTAAAACAAACATGTGCAAATTAGTATTCAGATCGACCTGGACACATGGCCCCAATCCGAGCCCCCCAATCGGAATCTGACCGGCGAGAAGCCTAGTTGGGCCGGCGCCGCCGGTTGTACTTGACCCAAACCTTAATTTTGTTTAACCCTAACAACCCTTGGACTCCCCCCACTAACCCTAGACTGTTGGTTTTCTCTGCACATTACAGAGCACAATAAAATTCACATTTGAACCTATTTTTATTACAAAATTTTAATACACTCATTCACTATCCTAAACCCTAATTTTTCCTATAAATACTACACCTAAAATCACCCCTCCTCACTCACAATTCACTGTCCAAACTCTCAAGAAAATTCCCAAGTCTTTTTTGTGCAAGTGGAGTTAGCAAAGGGTGAAGCTCTAATGAACTTCTGGCGACGATCCAAGGAGTTTCCGACGACGAAATGACGCACCGGCACCTCCCACTTCTTCCTCCTTCTATCCTATAGTCCAACAAAATAGTAAGTTCCCCTTCTCTCTCTCTTTTTCTATTCCCAAACTATTCATTCTTAAAACGTGTCGGAAGCGGAGTTATCCGGTTTCCGATTATCTTTTATTTTAAAAAATACAACTTTTTCTTAATAAAAAACCTACAACTTTTGATATATATTTTAGTAATCATTAAAAAAAATAATAGAACAAGTTTGATATTAAAATAATAACCGTAGCAAGTTTTATTCCACTTTTACATTAAAATACCTTCATGTTTCATTTCGACATGCTTAAACTTTTTAATCCGTATTACCTTAGAAAACTCACAAGTTAATGACATACCTCCTCACAACACACATATCTAATATAGCACGATTATATTCGGGATCATAGATTCGGGAAAATAAGACTTTACATAAAACACCTTCAACTAATAAAACCTTTTTTCTATAAGAAATGTATTTAACAAATTTTTGAAATTGTGCCTTTACAACCTACTATTGGGGACCCCGTTTGGTATGGTGCGGATTATCGCACATCCTTGGGCCTAGTAGAGCGAGATGCACACCTCCTCACGCAGCATACGATCTCGAAGGATTTTTAATACACTTTTCTTTAGAAAATGTGATTTCTATTATAAATAAAACTTATATTTTTAATAAATAAATATATATGTAATTAATATCAAAATATCTATTTTTAATATTTATAATATTCCACATTTCCAAAATTCAAGAAAAACATCCCATTTACAAGAAAATACCATACAATTCCAACATTTCAATTAAATACCTTATACTTTAAAAACTAGGTCATGTTCACTAGAAATTTCACATTGAATTAAAGAAATATCTATTAAAACTCTAAAAACGATAATTAAATACTTGAGATATATTTTGAAAGTATAACAAAACTATTTTATATAAAAACCCCTCAAGTTATACTAAATTATATTAAGGACCCTAGTAAACATAGGTTTAAGCGGGACCAGTCTCTTGAGCCTCAGGGAGCCGGAGATATGGGTGCTTGCCTATTTAAGGTAGACAATCTAACAAACGGTGTTATCAATACGGTAATTGTCTTTGAAAAAGACACAAATCCTGCTGTCCATGTACAGCAGTTACCGATAATATCAAAACAATCAGGATTTCAAGTTCTTTTAAAGTGTCTGACTCAGACTGAGTCTTAACCTAATCAATCTAACTTGAATGAGATTCAAGTACAAACTACAATACAACATGATTCAATATGAATCCATCTATTCAATCTATATCAATCTGTATCGACTGAACCGAACTATGGATATATTCCATGTTCATCCATTATATCCATTCCATTACTGATATCATGGTTTCGGCAAGTCATCCATCTATACAATTTATAATACAAGACAAGACAATACAATCAATACATAAACACTACGGGGTTATAAAGGGGTAGACTGGTACGGAACATGTTAAAGGTGGCACAAGGTGGTCATTTAAGACGTAATTATATCCATGTCGTTGTTCCGTGGTATTATCGACAGAGCCATGTACTACGGGTTACCAAAGTCCACGGTTTAAATTGGACTCCTCTCGTATACACTGGCATCTTCTGTACCAAGCTACAAACACTACGTTAACCTAACAATCAAACATCATACTAGATATACTCTCTTTTCTGTCTATTCTACTTCTCTCATTCTTTGGGACTTACCGAGCGATTGTTCGCTGACGACATTCCGTTTCTTTTTTCTTTGGAATGTTGTCAGGTGAATTGAACCTTCTGGAGATAGAGCCTAGCAGCGCGGACTTGGATCAGATAGCCTTCGACCACGAGCTCTAGTTTACTTGTACATTTCATTTACATTTCTGTTATGCCATTGTTTAGGCATTGCTTTCATTCCATGTATTTTCATTTCAGTTGTATTGTAAAAAGAATGTTTAATAAATAAAGTTGCTATTTATTTACATCTTGTCTATTGTGTACATTTTATTTTATATTTCTTAGATACGCTTAACGTGTTTACTTCTGAGTAAATACGTAGCGGGCCTTGCCGCGTCCCTTTCACCGTATACCGGGAAGCGGGGTGTGACAGATTTTGTTGGTGGCCCATTCAGGTTCGAACTACAGACCTTCAGTTGCTGTATGGACATGCAGGTTCTGAGTAAATAAAGTTGTTGTATGGACATGCAGGTCAACTCTGTGTGGACATACAGGTCAACTCTGTATGGATATGCAGGAGTTCTGCGTGGACACCCTAAGCAATATAACACAAGAAACAGCAACTCAAAACATTCTTTACAATTCATATTCCTTAAATCTTCCAATCTCATATATTTTGAATCTGTCCTAACACAAATTTTTCTTTCAAGGTTATGGATTCTCCAAACAACACCCGCACTAACTTTAACACACTCCACCTCCCCTACCGATTACACCTGCCGTAGCTACTCCGATCAACGAGCAGACGGTTCTGCTTGAGGCAATCCGCAGCATCCTGGGAGGACAGCAGCAGCAGACTGCTATCCTGATGAACCGACCAGAGGTAAAAGCATCTGGGGTGAAGCAATTCAGGGCCTTGCAACCTAAGCAGTTCGCAGGAAAAGAGAGCCCTCTAGAAGCTGAGGAATGGGCTCAAAGTGTTGAAGATGACCTGGCAGCAGCACAAGTGCCAGAGACAGCTTGGGTTCGAGTTGCAAAACTGCAGCTCACGGATAATGCACGGGTTTGGTGGAAGGCGGAAGAAAGCCGTCTTCATCAGCTTATCGAATGGAAAACTTTCCGTGACATGTTTAATGCAAAGTACTTCCCTGAGACTGCCCACTTTGATATGGAGAAGCAGTTCATCCATCTGCAACAAGGTTCAATGTGGACCAAATCTGTTGATGATTATGATGCTGAGTTTACTATGCTCAGCAGGTTTGCGGCCCATCTCATACCGACTGCTGAGATCAGGGTTAGAAGATTTCAGCAAGAGTTGGACCCAGAAATCCAAGCTGCATTAGCTACAAGGGATTTCCCAACCCATGATATGGCTTGAAAGCTGCCCGAAGATATGAGGCAGTGGTGAAGAAGAAGGGCAGACCTCAATCTGCCGGAGTAAAGCGCCCTGCCACTCAGATGGCAGGAGGAGCGTCTTCAAGGCTAACTGTTGAACCGAGGAGACCGGATGAAACCCATAACCAGTCGAGTCCTGATTTTTGCTTCTATTGCAAGAGAGAAGGACACTTGTGGAAGGACTGTAGGCGCGCAAACGGCATGTGCTTAGTTTGTGGCGCATCCAATTAAGAAATTGGAAACTATCCTTATAGACGCAACCCAGCTCATACACCCACCAACTACTCGCAGCGGCCAGCTATCCAGGCTCCTGTACCTCGTCTAGCACTCCTTGTTAGTTATATATATGCCCTAGAGGCCATTACTGTACATACGATGTATATTGTAGTGGATGCTTGGACATATATAGGGAAGACTTTCTTGCTCGACATGATAGTATACTATCTGGTTGCTCTTTATCTTAACATGTACTCTGATTGTCTCTTGATTACATGTTGATAAAGACCTTGGGATGAGTACTTGACTACCAGGACTATGATGTAGATCATACTAGTGGGGACAGTGTAGTCGCTAAGTACATCCTTCAAATGTTCCCAGTCGAGGGTGTATCAAGACAGGGCATCGATATACCAGAATAGACTAGCGTATAGCTTCTCGACCCATACAGATGGGCGATGAATGATCCCATATCCATTGGTGTTTGACATCAGAGACAGTATATGGGTGCTCAGCAAAGACTGGGTACACTGAACGGACTCGCCGAGAACTCCCAGATGGTATTATACCTAACGTCAGATGGCAGTTCTCTAGTGACACTGGTACTGGTTAGTCTGTAGACCCGAGATCGTCATAGAGTCTTGTATGATTCCTACTGTGCTTTGATTTCCATCATACCACGTCCAAGAGGGCGTGCAAAATGGTAGCTTTTAAGTACAGTCCTGAGTCACATGGAGGCAATGAGCGATAGGAGGGGTTTTGTCTCTCCCGGTATAAGGAGTTGATGTTGCGCTGTGCTCGATTGGCTATAATAGGAAGTCCTTGGCCAAGGCAGCTTCAGAGATATACTGGTAAGTGTTATCAGTAGTTTCTCTACCCGTTATGAGCCTCATATCGACATGACTTATCGAGTTACTGGGGTCTGACGTTTAACCACCCCTAGACGAGATATGCGACATATCAGACGAATAGACCGGACTGTTCGGTAGTGTTACTGATTGGATTCGCAGGAGTGCTGACAGGCTTGCTTGTTGATCTTCTGATTGCTCAATACTCAGGTGGCCGTTACGTTTAGCAGACCGCTTGCGGCTTGTGGGTGTTTGATATGATCATCACCTACTGCCGGCGTATTGACGAGTCTTTAGAGTCCTACACAGGGGTTTCCTGGCTCAAGCGAAACGGAGTAGGAGCACATATGTGATATGTGCAGGACCGAGATTGATACGATATGAGATATCGTATTCTATTCTCGCGATTGGCGACATTGATCGGTTGTATGCGATATAGCCGGGTTATCGGATCAAGTGTTGATTCGATAAGTTGTTATACATGATATTAGTCGGTTATAGCCGGATTATTAAATCAAGTGTTGATTTAATAATTTAATGTATAATTATATATTTGATATATTACATTACATTAACTCGTATTAGCTCACTTATGATTTCTTTTCTCACATTGGATACATTGATGTATATGTGATATATGTTAAATGTATCACGCTTGGTTACATATGCAACTAGGGTTTGTAGAGACTAAACCATGCTAGGGTTAAGATTAAGGTTTTTATTTATCTTTAAGTTATTCAAAAAGTATGGATAATTGTCATGGTTGATAATTATTGAAATCTTGTAGAAACTTCATTTCTTCTTTGACTTTATCCAATCCTTTTGTCTAGCTTGAGATATTTTTGACCTAACCTTTAACCATAGCTTGTGGTTAACTCTCTACAAGGGTTAAGCATAAAATGCTTAACCCTTGGTTGCATTTCTAACCACACACATAATTCATTTGGATGAATGATTGATGAGAGTTCATCTTCTTCTTCTTCTTCCTCCTCAAAAGCTTTCTAGCTATAATGGAATTATGAGAAAAAGTATGAGAAAATCAATTCTAAAGTGAGCCCACTTCCTACTTCAGCATCCTCTACTACTTGCCATGTAGTATAGGGTGTTCTCTTCACAAAGTTCATGACCTAGTGAATGAATAGCTTGAGTTAGTGTCTCCCTGACGTAGATCATCTTCGGGCTCGAAGTCTTCGAAGCAAGCACGTTCGTTTCTTCTACAGAGCCTCTCTAGAGTCCGGATCTTGAGATCGCAGCGGAGGGGACTACTACATGAAGCTATTTGTAGTGAAAGACCGGTCTACAAAGGTTGTATTCCTTCCTCACTACTTGTTGCAAAGTGTTTGCATATAGTTATCCATATATTTCTAGTAAACAATTCGTGTTAGGGTTATCTAAATCGGCAAAAATTTAAATTTGGCATGGACGATGCCTCCCGAAACCTTGCTGCCGTCGTAGGTAAAACTACAGTTGCATCAGAGCCATGCTAGGAATAAATACGGATTTTGTTAAGATCACGAAACCGAAACAACTCCGTAACTTGAAACAGAAAATCATAGTTTCTATCGATTTTAAAAAGTTGTCAAAATTTTTTTTAAACAAGTACAAAGTGATCTATGGGATATATCATGAACACACACAAAATTTCAGGGCATTCCAACAAAAATGGGCCGGCCACCACCTATGCCATATCAGCCAAAACCGAGCACCCCCCTAATTTTTTGCCTGTGTTCCAGTGACTTGGTTTTGGTCTTTCAGGTGTTGTTTATTTTTGCTAATTTTGCATGTGATGTAATTTTACACTATAAGCAATTAGGAGTGTTTCGTATTCGTTGTTTTAACATTGTTTCGGGCGTTTCACATATTGTCTAGACAATGTTAAAAAGTTCGATCGAATGTTAAAAACCCATTTTTCTAAGTTTAACGTACTCAAAAAAACTTGCAAGTGATTCTGTGGACCCTCTAGAAGAACGTAAACCTTAACTCGATTATGTGGCCGTCAAAACCACCAATTGAACCCTAGGGTTTGTGGTAGTTTAGCGTTTCACATGTGAGGCGTTGGTTTGACCCTTCTACGGCTGGTTCATGGGTACTGTGGTATCTTCTGGGTATTACTAAAACTATGCTCAAGTGTTGAGCTGTCGGGAAATTGTGGGACTTTGACGAATCGATCGAAGAGTTTATCGTCATCCAGATATTATGTGATGGGATACAATATTTGGAATCAACAAATAGTTATGAGATAAGTAGTTTGAATGTTATAAATCTAGCAGTTTAGTCTCAGATGATCGGTTGCCACGGGATTTTGATGTGATCAAAAGTCCGTCGCAATCACGTAGCGTACGCGGATACTCGCCAGGTAAACTTAATAGACAGCCATGCCCCATAGCCCCGACCAAGTGACTGTAGGAGAACCCCGTCGCCAAAAGCATCCGTTCGGGTGCTCGCGGCAACGGTGTTCCGACTTAGTGCACTTCGTCGACGACATCGGGTGTGTGGCCGTCTACTAAAGTTTCCGATGAGCATTCGATCAAGTCATCGGGAATCTTGTTGAATTGCCCGACTAGATATTAAAAAGTGTTTTCGAGATCGAGACTAAAAGGCGGGGTTTATAATTGTTAGGCATGCGATGTCTAAGGAATTCATTTGGTTAGGCATGCGATGTCTAAGGTGGTTGCGGATTCCAACTGTTGTAGTTTTTCATTTTCTTTTCTGCGACCATAAGTGTAATATGTGGTGTATCGCCGGTTTCGTTGCTATATGCCAACGATAATTGGGATACGCATATTTACTTACGTTGATGACATGTGATGTTATGTGTTGCTTGGATATATTATATTGGATCGTCGTGTTTGGAATAGCCGGGGGTTTTATGTGAGATGAGAGTTCTCTTTTTCATTCATGTAAAATTCATTGTATGTAATATTCTTTTATTGGGGTACTTCCGGGTTGAGGATGATGTCACTATTGTATATTATTTATTTTTCCGCATTAGGATAGACCCAAGGCGGGGAGCACAAGTAACCGGGTTCTGGAGTCCAGTGGGAGACCATCTCGAGGAGTCGAGACCGGGTCTCCTAACTCTAGAATTTGTAGGGTTGCTTGCCGCTCTCGTAGGGGTCTAGGGGTGTGGGATTGGCTGTTCATCACGACCGTGGAATCCGTATTTTATACAGGCTTAAAATAAAACACGGAAATCCTAGTATATCCAATCTTTCATATGTTGTTCTTCTGCTGCGATATCTGTGATGTGATCTTCGTGTTTTATACAAGCTTAAAATAAAACACGGAAATCCTAGTATATCCAATATTTCATATGTTGTTCTTCTGCTGCGATATCTGTGATATGATCATTTGATATGTTGAGATGGCTACATGGTATAGTATATGTGATATATTATATAAACGTTGCTTATGTTTTACACCCGCGCTAGCACTGCCCTGCTCTGCCGTTAGTTACCTAACCTAACGGTGCACGAGGGGACATCGAGGTGAATGCGGATGGCATAAGCGTACATTGTATTTATCTGTGATGTTTAGGTAACCTAAAATGATGGGACTTCATTAATGAGATTAATGAAATAAAAGAAACCTAAAGATGCTGTGGAATCGAATTTTCAAAAACAGGTAGCTCTAGTTGTTGTTTTGCATAGCGGTGTTCCTTGTAGAACATCCAGCACCTTATTCGATAAGGAAAGAGCCAAGATCCCTTCACCGGGAGTGACCTCTTTAGCAATAATTGGCAGATGCTACAACCCTCGGTTTGTCGTTTGATTGTTTTTTTAGTTTTTACTTTGCATGGTGATATTTGTGAAATATCCTGCACCTTATTCGATAAGAAAAGAGCCGACGATCCCTTCACCGGGAGTGACCTCTTTAGCAAAACTAGTAAAGGCCTCAAAAACACTCCATTTAAATCATTTGATTCTACAATGATATCAAGTTCATTACGCAAAAGGTTTTCATAAAAACCCGTTGTAACCCTCCGTCACTTCAGATAAGTAATTCTTAGTATTCGTGCTGTGTTTGTTGACCTTAGCCAAGGCGTAGCGTGCGATAGCTAATTAGTACTTATCTGCAAAGTATATGATGCGATTGAGTTAGGGTAGTCGTGCGACTTTGTTGACCTTAGCCAAATGTCATGCGGGTGGGTTTAATTCAATCGGGAAATGATGGGTTGAACTTGGCTAGCACTTATGATTTGTTGACCTTAGCCAAAGTCATAAGATGCTAGGGGAAAAATATTATTGGGAATTTCAAGTGTTGAAATTCGCAATGAGATTGCATACCTCCTATGAGATAGTTGGATCCCGATACCCACTGCGAGTAAGAGTTACTCCTGGGAGGGTTTTACACATTACAATTAGCCGATGAAGTAGGTGTCTAGAAAGGTGTTAACGGGCTTACGCCTTTGGGAAAACGAGGTTTATTTTAATTAGGTCCGTGCGAAAGCACGGAGAACCTCCCTCAAAGTACCGGCACTTGCCTGGCTGAAAGATTGGCGAACTTGTAGGGTGTAATTAATCCCGGCTAGTCTTTCCTTTTAGGGTTTGAAGGAAGATTTGACTAAAACAGTGGGAGCCATCCTGATTAGATATATTGATAACCAATCTAATCTTGCAAGAGCATACGCTGAGTGTTTTCTTCTCTCTCTTTCCAGGTAGTGACCATATCATGCCTTAATCAAGATAATAATATAGATGTATTGACCAAATCTGCTTATTATACTGAGCTGGGAAACATTGGGCCCGCTCCAACTTATAATTGTTATAAGACTGAGCAGGAAATTGGGGATTACCAGAATTCCGTGCCGCCCAAACGAAGATAGTGTATGATGATGCATCTTCTCCGGGTGTGTTCATTACAGAGAACCGTTTCTCAGTATCCTTGACGTCCTAGGTATGAGATACCGGATCAGGATCCCACATATGTAATTTGTTATATGGGCTACAGAAAGGTAGAGAACTGAGAAAGGGTGATAAGTTTTAAGAGTTAAAAACGGTGCAAGTGTTGCAGCCAAGTCTGTTGGCAGTTATCACCCTGTATTTACCAAATACATTGATTCTGAACGAATGTTATTAGATACCGAACCTGATATACAACATCATATCAGTCTCTTTATTAAGTAAAGAAGGATATAATTTTGTATTGTTGGGTAATGTTTTGAACATTTCCTATATCAAAAGTTGATCGTTCAGGCACGTTATCTAAAAGCATATATGTTCTAAATCAAACCACAGTTCTTAACGTACAGAACACACACAAGGGGAAGAGTTCAGAAATGAATGAATTCTTCTTGAGGTATTGTAGACTAGATCATATCGATGCGACTCGACTAGCTAAGTTACATAAAGATGCATATTTAAATCAGTTTGAATTTACATCTTGTGGAACTTGCCAGTCATGTCACAAAGATAAGATGACCATAGCTCCATTTATTGGAAACAGAGAAAGAGTTAGTGAACTCTTGGGATTGATACATGATGATATATGTAGGTCCTTTGTCTACACATGCCAGGAAAGGTTCTTTGTACTTCATTACATTCACTGATGATCTCTCAAGATTCAAACATATGTTCCTGTTGAAATATAAGTCTGAAGCTTTTGAGAAATTCAAAGAATGTAAGTTAGAAGTAAAGAACCAAAACATGTATAAGTATTATGTCCTTTGATGTGATCAAGGAGGAGAATACTTGAGCATGGAATTCCTGGACTATTCTAAAGGAGAATGAGATTCTCTCTCAGCATTACTCCTCCGTATACACCATTGTTGGTCGTAGTGCCCTCAAAGTCAATTATTGGATCGCAGGCACGTGATTGGAATGATTGAGGAGGACCTATACCAGTAGGACAGTCTTACTCAAGATGATAGTATGATGTCTGGTTTTCCTTTATCATCGTGTACAGCTTTAGATGACATGATCACTATTACACATTGATAGAGCCCTTATGATTCTTGCTTGACTACCAACAGTATGATGGCGATCATATACGCGAGAGTTGGGTAGTTCATAAGCACATCCTTAAAAGTGGTCCCTAGTCGTAGGAGTTTCGAGACAGGGCATCGATACTCCAGAGTAAACTAGTGTATACAGTCAAGACCCCGACGAGGGGCGGTGGCCGGTCTCACAAGCCATTGGTGTCATTTGGATCACCTAAGATGTATATAGGTGCTCATTGGGTTATGAGTGCACCGGATAGGACTCGCCGGGAACATGCTAGTTGGTATTATACCTAGCATCAGATAGCAGTTCCCTGGTGACATGTGTACAGGTTAGTTCATCGACCTGAGTTCGTCATTTGTCTCGTGTGAGTTCTCACTGTACTTAGATTACTACCCTACCACGGCTCAAAGGAGTCATGCAAACAGATTTTAGTTGGGTACAGTCCCGAGCCACATAGAAGTAGTGAGCAGATCGGCAGGGGATTCGTCTCTCCCGATATTGGGGGTGAGATCGCGCTGTGTCTAGAAGAGCCATTACACCAAGTCTTTGGCCAAGGCAGGTGAGAATTACTGGTAGGTATTCCAGTAGTTTCTCAGGGTGTTCAGGGCTACCCTCCGACTGACTAATACAGCTATTGGGGGTCTGACGTTACCAACCCCCTAGGACAGATACGCGTTGCTCATAGACGAATGGACCGGACTGTACGGATATTGTCACTGATAGGCTCAGTAAGGTTCTAGGATGAGTTCGCTCATCAGCTTCCCTTTCGGTCAGTACATGAGCAGCCGTTACGCACAGTTAGTGTCGCTGACGTGCTTGTGGTTAAACCCACTGCCAGAGTATTGACGAGTCTTTAGAGTCCCCTACAGATAGTTTCAAAAGTTCGGACGAAACGTTGTAGAGGCCGTATGGTTTTATGGCAGGGTTCGAACATGCACGTGCATATGTGCACGTGTCATATTTCGGACAGATAATACTGGTGCGCTTTGGTTTAAGCCGGATCCAAGTATTATATTGAGTCGGAATATTTTAGTCTCATCGTATTCGTATTCGGTCGGAATACGGATACAGGTATGTATTTATAGGTGAGGGGTATTCTCGTAATCCGTTACGAGAATAGTTTAGAAGATGCATTTCTTTTTGGGTTAATCATTTTGGTTTAAATAATTATTGGATTTGGAAAGTGTGACTCATTCATGGTGACACATTTCTTCTAGCATGTTCATTAGTGACTCATGCTAATGAGTCACTAAGTGAGTCATGATAGAATTAATGATGTTTTGTTTTGGGTGTAGATATTTTAGGGTTTGTGGAGATATTTTTGGGAGATATTTTTATGAGATATTTTCTTTGTTTTTCAATACACAACCTTATATATATCTACTCACAAAAGAAAAGCCAAAACAAGTTTCATGCTTGGTTCTTTTGCCCACTTGATTCATTTCTTGAGCTCACACTCTCCAGACCTTAGCATCTTCTTCAACCTCCACTCTTACCCTCTCATGTGATGAGAACCAAAGAGTATATTGAGACAAAGTATTCCACTCATTTTCTACTTCATCTTGGTCATCTCTTTTAGCAGACTTGATGTCCGAGTTGCCTCGGTATAGAGGCGGGAGCCCGTATAAAGAACCGATGATGTGGTGCCACCTCATCGAGAAGATCGTAGTCGTAGCGAGGAGCGTGGGATGATGGCTAAAGACCGAAGGGCACGGATTGATCGGTATAGCCTTTCTAACTCTTTATAGTTTGTTAGTTTAGCGTTAATGGCAAGATTCGGGTTACAGTATGCGATAGCGCCAGTTGTAAAAGTTTTTGTTCCGCGTTTGGCCTCTGTTTATTGGCCGGGGCGCTACCGTAGACTTACATGGTATTAGAGCCACGCCACTAACCTTTACTAGCTTGTTCTAACGTGTTTAAAATATCGATCGAACGAAATTTCCAAAACCGCGATTCCAAAGTTAAAGTTTCTGTCGAATTTTATTGGTCGTCTAAAAATTATTTTGAGCATCTCAGAAAATCGTGCAGGCTTTTTTAAGACTCTGGAAGAAATTTGGTCGACTGAACCTTTAAGACCGCCGCGGAACCGCCGCACAAGCCTTGTATTGGCCGCGGTTTCACCGCTGTTTTGGGGCTTCAGTGCACCATATTTCTTCTGGGTGTCTTCCATGTGGAATTGTGGTTTCTGGAATATTTTGTTTGGGCCCAGATTTTGTTTGGGTACTGGAGTTGTACTTGGGGCCCACTTCGGGAAGTTTTGTCGATCAGAATTTTTAATATGTTAGTTTACAGTACTTACATTATATCTCCGACCGTGAATGCCATTCGAGCGATAAATCGTGTCTAATTGCTACAGCTCTTTTAGATGGATTTGCGAACGTGACATTCGCGTTGATGTTCTGTATTGTGCTGTGATGTTGCGGATTTGTCGTGGTGGATAGCTGTGTGCAATGGTGGTGCAGTTTGGATTTATTTGTATATTTGATATTGCGGGGCAAGCGTCCAACATGTGGACTGCCGTCACTGTCTGTTTGTATATTATTCTTTTGGAGCACGACCGGGTTGAGATCGATGTACCCGTTGTACATATTTTCATTTCTGTACTAAGTTTACCCCGCGACGGATTGCGTGGATAGCCGGGTTCTGGAGGGCAACGGGTCTGCATCTCATGGTTTTGAGAGGCAAAGGGGCCTCACTCTAGAATTGGCAGACTATTCGCCGCACTCGTAGGGGGTACAGGTTGACCCAAGATAGAGTGCCCAAGTTACCGGATTCCGTGAAGTGCTGGATGGTCCATTCATTTTGCTGTAGGGGGCTGCCTCGCTTCAGGTTTTAGCGGGTAACTTGCCGCACTCGTAGGGGTCTAAGTTTTCATTGCACAGGCTATCCACACGACCAGGGGAACGTCGGGTTTCAGTTGCGGCTCTGTGAAACCCGGGAATCCCAGATTATCAGTATTGTTTTGTGATACTTATTACTTTTCTGTAATGCTGTATTTATCACGTCTGGGGCGATTATTGTATATTGGTATATATACTAGTAGATGTTGTATATGTTTTACACCCGCGCTAGTCCAGTCCCCGCTCTGTCGTTAGTTAAGTAACCTAACGGGTGATGACGGGACCCAGTGGAGAATGCGGATGGCATATACGTACATTTTATTTTTGTTCTTTTCTGGTGTGATTAATTGATGGGACTGCGTTGATTCTGATCGATACAAAGCAAAAACAAACCTGTTTGACGTTGTTGGAACAGTTTTCAAAAGGTGTTATTACAAAGACGTTTTCTTTAGTTTTGCACAGTGGTATTCAGTTGGAATATCCTGCACCTCATTCGATGAGGTAAGGGCTGAGATCCCTTCACCGGGAGTGACCCCTTGGGCAGAAGTTTACGTCAGGGTAATAACTTCACTATAGTCGGTTACTTGTTGCTTTGCATCACGGTATTCAGTTGGAATATCCTGCACCTCCTTCCACGAGGAAAGAGCCGAGATCCCTTCACCGGGAGTGACCTCTTTAGCAGAGGTTTTCGCCACTATATTTTTATAAAAAGCTATCAGGTTCCTTCAGCGATATCAAGTTCATTACGTTAAAGGTTTTTCGCCAAAAACCAGCCGTAGCCCTCCGTCATTTCATATGAATGGTCAGTAGTATTCAAGCTATGTTTGTTTGGCCCTTAGTCAAGACATGGTGATTGGTAGCTACTGAGGTGTTCATATGTGGTATAGATAGATGCGTTGTTTTAGGACAGTCGTATTACTTTGTTGGCCCTTAGTCAAGAGTATGTACGGGTGGGTTCAAATCAACCTGGATAATGACGGGAAGAACTTGACATGTAACTTATGATTTGTTGGCACTTAGTCAAGGTCATAAGAGCATGGGGCAAAAATCTACATCGGGAGTTTCTAAAGAAACTGAAACTTGCTAGGCATGCGCATACCTTCTGGAGTGTGATAACGTGAGTGGATTCCTTCACGTTATCATGCGATGAGAGTTGGATCCCGATTCCCATTGATGAGTTGGTTTACTCTTCGGGTGATCCCGACTAATTCTTCTTTCAGGTTTGGAGGAGAATTTGACGGTACAGTAGGAGATTTTCTGATTAGATAAAGTGATAACCATTCTGATCTAGGTTAGAGTGCACCAGAGTGTTTCTTTTCTCTCTCTCTTTGGCAGCGACATTTGACCGATCCTAGACTATGACTCAGTGACCAAGTTGACCGAACTTTCTTAAAATACTGGCTTTTGGATTGTCTGAGTTGCATAAGTCATTGCCACTCCTTCTTCTACCCTTTGCATTTCTAAAGAACACCTCGTATTACTACGATCATCCACTTCCATTGGATAAATCCATCGTATGGTTATATACGAACTCGAAGGGACTTCTTCGAGGATGGATCCAGGTTCAGGAGAAATTGAATTGGTTTATTCAGTTGTCTTTTATCATCACATTCTCTCAGGTTGCGAGGGCTCCTTGGTTTAGGAGAGTACACCTATTACGCTTATTGGATAGTCTTCTTCCAAACCATAGGCAGGTGCCGAAAGGTAGAGAATGAAGAAAACCAATTAGCCTAAGAAGGGTGTACAGAAGGTAATAAGTAAAGACAAATAAAGGGATTAGAAAGAGAGTAAAGTAAATTGCGACTGCTATCATTCACGACCAAACCGTGTAGTTCATCGCCACTCCTACTTCACCTTTGCATTTCTCCAGAACACCCCGTATTATTACGGACATCCACTTCCATTGGATAAATCCATCGTATGGTTATATATGAACTCGAAGGAACTTGTTCCAGATTCGAGGATGGATTCAGGTTCAGGAGAAATAGAATAAGGTTTTATTCAGTTGTCTTTTATCATCACCTTCTCTCATGCTGCGAGTACTCCTTGGTTTAGGGGTATACACCTATTACGCTTATTGGATAGTCTTCTTCCAAACCATAGGCTGGTGCCGAACGGTAGGGAAGGAAGAAAACCATTTAGCCTAACGATGGTGTACAGAAGGTAACGACTAAAGACAAATAAAGGGATTTGAAGAGATGACAAAGAAATATACGGTTACAGTCATGAATTGGATAATGGAAGAGGCATTACTATGAATACTAGGATATCCCTTCGAAACATTTTCATGTTTCAGTTTCACTATGCATTGTTAAAGGAAAACTGTTTTTCCGATTAGATACTTACTCCAGGGTATGTATTTACCAGGTATGATTCTCACATCCGTATGGTTTTACAGATGATGAGTGGGAGTAAGTTATTGGGAATTTGGTGATCATCCTCATTATATCGGAATTCGTTGTAATTGGTGATATTTGAGGAAATCGCCTGGGTTTTTGCCGGACGGCAAGTATTTGGTTTTGAGTATCCGTTGTTGTGCACCAATTTCAAACTGATATATCTGTACGTTTATTTTTATAAAGTGAGATATAACTTTTTGAAATTATGTCCGTGACATTTACCTATATCAGTTGACGATTGGGTAAGTAGCATTGAACAGCGGAGTAGTTCTTAACCATAAGTACAGTTTTCAACCTACGATGCACAGGTTTTGAGTTATTCAACTCAGCGGACTTATACAGAGTATTGTATGTTGTCTAGTGTCTATTAGGACAAAGGGGTTGGTCCTCGTACTATGTTCTGTTTACTTGTGACTTCTTTGGTTTTTAGACAAGTGTTTCATAGAATACAAGGTCTAAGTTTTGAGAAGTTATAGGTACCAGAATAAAGTAGAGAACCAGGTATCGCAAGTATCGGGATTCTTCAAAGAGATCGAAGATGTAGATACTTGTGATTGGTATTTAGTTGATAGTAATGGTTTTGAGAAACTTGTTTCTCTTTCAGGTTACTCATAATTGGATGGACTCCAAAGTTGAGTAATGCTGATTAGCCTCTTTCCATTAAGTTGATATGCACTGGAGACAGCTGCATAATTTGAATCTGGTTCCAATTAAATAAGTGCCAAAGTTTCTATATTGGATATAGAATGGTTCGTATCTTAACAATGTTAAGGTACGGGGAGTTGTCCGGCTTATGCTTAAAAGCAGACTCTGGATAACTCAAGGCACGTTTCTGTAATGGCAGTTTGCGGGTAGACCCGGGCTATATCGAGGGTTGATATTCTACCATCTGGAAGATCAATAGTGATATTGTTCTTGACTCGCCACAGTTTTAGCAAAATGGATTTTTTCAGAAAACAGTAGTGGGAGTATGGTAGAACTGGAAGTGATTCCAGAACCGCAAACGATTACGGAAAATTTAATAGAACCTAAAGATTCAATCGGGTTTGACATTCCATTAGCCACTCCGCAGATATGGTGGGTAACCCCAGACACCCGAGAGGTACTCCAGTAGCCTCAAGGACGGTGACAGAGAGGTTCTTGTTTACCCAGACTTGACACTGCTATTATTCCAGGCTATGAGACCCGGCAGGAGGATGAGTATAGCGTCGTTCTAAACTAGTTTTAGAAGTGCACGTATATATTATTCTGCCAGAGGGTTGTTGTGGTCAGTGGGAGCAGCGGAAGCATAGTAGGAAAGTAGCTTGTGTCTATTTATAGACTAAAGCAGATATAGCGGAGATAGATCATCTATTTTTGATGTGACAGTCATAGGTTTGACTTCATCAGAATAGGGGATGGATCTGTTAAGAAGGTAGTAAAGTGTGATGTCCTGGTATTTGTATGACATACACAGAGTAGGAAGTAAAATTCCTATACTACGATCGGTTATATTGTGGTTGTCACACAGTTGTTTCTCCTTACAGGATATGGATGTAATATCAAACATTCTGGTTACTAGATCTATGGTTTTTAGATATAGATTTGGGTAGTTTCCCAATCTGGGTACTTAGACAGTATTCTAAAGGTGTTTTAGAATGGACGACTCCTGGCATGGTAGTGTACCTACAGGTGATGGAGTCTCCCTCTCTAAAGGTGTCTTACAGACTAAAGGGGAGAGGGATGTGCATGATTGGCATATCACTTGCTTAGGCAATTGAGAAAATCATGATATGTCAAGTACCACACCAGAAGTTGTTTTTGCACTAGATGCAATAAGTTTATATTAATCCAATCCTGGAGAAATATTCGGAAGCAATTTTAGAACATAAGTGGATGTTCTACGGATTTGATGACGGCAGCCTCCTTCGAGGGACGGTTATCATTCCAGGCTTCAAAGGTGACATGGATGACAGAGCGATTGTCAGAGTTATAGTTTTCCCTCTGATGAAGGGGGCGGTAGTTTGGACAGATGGTCCAAGTGGATACTGTGGGAGGCATGGTACGGGATACTGATTAGGTTCAGTTGACGATACAGTCTAAGAAGTTTGGATTTGGAGTTCATTTATGAACTAGGACCCATCAGATATCCAGACATACTCTAAGACAGGTATTACTCAATTCGGGAGATGGCTTTCTCCACGAACTTGAGATTAAGAGAGACATAGAAAGAAACATCAGGGCGGATCCACTCATTGACGCTATTTCTCGAACACAAGGGTTTTACAAACGAGCTTTGTGAAATTGGTTAGTAAAGGAGTTGGGTGTTCGGTATCACACGGGCTGTGAGTATGCGACATCGCAATAATTAGCCTTAAGAGCAAGTGAGAGATTGTTGGTCGTAGTTTCCTCAAAGTCAATTATTGGATCGCTGGCACGTGATTGGAATGATTGAGGAGGACCTATACCAGTAGGACAGTCTTACTCGAGATGATAGTATGCTATCTGGTTTGCCTTTATCATCGTGTACAGCTTTAGGTGACATGATCACTATTACACATTGATAGAGCCCTTAGGCTTGACTACCAGCAGTATGATGGCGATCATATACGTGAGAGTTGAGTAGTCCATAAGCACACCCTTAAAAGTGGTCCCTAGTCGTAGGAGTTTCGAGACAGGGCATCGATATTCCAGAGTAGACTAGTGTATACAGTCGAGACCCCGACGAGGAGCGGTGGCCGGTCTCACAAGCCATTGGTGTCAGTTGGATTACCTAAGATGTATACAGGTGCTCATTGGGCTATGAGTGCACCGGACAAGAATCGCCGGGAACATGCTAGTTGGTATTATACCTAGCGTCAGATAGCAGTTCCCTGGTGACATGTGTACAGGTTAGTTCATCGACCTGAGGTCGTCATTTGTCTCGTGTGAGTTCCCACTGTGCTTAGATTACTACCCTACCACGGCTCAAAGGAGTCGTGCAAACAGGTTTTAGTTGGGTACAGTCCCGAGCCACATAGAGGCAGTGAGCAGATCGGCAGGGGATTCGTCTCTCCCGGTATTGGAGGTTAGATCGCGCTGTGTCTTGGAGAACCAGTACACCAAGTCCTTAGCCAAGGCAGGTAAGAATTACTGGTAGGTATTCCAGTAGTTTCTCAGGGTGTTCAGGGCTACCCTCCGACACGACTTATACAGCTATTGGGGGTCTGACGTTACCAGCCCCCTAGGCCAGATATGCGTTGCTCATAGACGAATGGACCGGACTGTACGGATATTGTCACTGATAGGCTCAGTAAGGTTCCAGGATGAGTTCGCTCATCAGCTTCCCTTTCGGTCAGTACATGAGCAGCCGTTACGCACAGCTAGTTGTTGGAGATAGTGCCCTCAGAGTCAATTATTGGATCACAGGCACGTGATTGCAATGATTGAGGGAGGACCTATCCCAGTAGAACAGTCTTACTCGAGATGATAGTATGCTATCTGGTTTACCTTTATCATCGTGTACTGCTTCAGGTGACCTTACAGGTCGCTATTACACGCTGATAGAGCCCCTAGGATTCTTGCTTGACTGCCAGCAGTATGATGGCGATCATATACGTGGGAGCTGGGGTCTATAAGCACATCCTTAAAAGGTCCCTAGTCGTGGGAGTTTCGAGACTGGGCATCGATACTCCATTAGTAGACTAGTATATACAATCGAGACCCCGACGAGGGGCGGTGGCCGGTCTCACAAGCCACTGGTGTCAGTTGGTTCACCTAAGATGTATACAGGTGCTCATTGGGTTATGAGTACACCGGACAGGACTCGCCGGGAACCTGCTAGTTGGGATTATACCAGACGTCAGATAGCAGTTCCCAGGTAACATGTGTACATGTTAGTTCATCGACCTGAGATCGTCATTTGTCTCGTGTGAGTTCCCACTGTGCTTTGATTACTACCCTACCACGGCTCAAAGGAGTCGTGCAAACAGGTTTTAGTTGGGTACAGTCCCGAGCCACATGGAGGCAGTGAGCGGATCTGCAGGGGTTCGTCTCTCCCGGTATTGGGGGTGAGGTCGCGCTGTGTCTAGGAGAGCCATTACGCAAAGCCCTCGGCCGAAGCAAGAGATTTACTGGTAGGTATTCCAGTAGTATCTCAGGGCGTTCTGGGCTACACTCCGACACGACTTGTACCGCTTTTTGGGGTCTGACTTTTACCAACCCCCTAGGCCCGACATGCGATGCTCGTAGACGAACGGACCGGACTGTACGGATATTGTCACTGACAGGCTCAGTAGGGTGTCAGGATGAGTTCGCTCATCGATGTCCCTTTTGGTCAATAGCTGGTGGCCCGTCACGTATTGGCTTATACCTCTGACGTGCTAGTGGTTAAATCCACAGCCATTGTATTGACGAGTCTTTAGAGTCCACCACACTTTCAGTTACTCAAGCTTTCGGGCGAAACGCTCTAGAGGCCGTATGGAGATATGGCAGGGTCCGATCAGATACGTGCGGTATTGCACGGATCAGGATCGGACGGTTTGTACTAGTAGCCGTATGGATATATGGCAGGGTTCGATCCGATACGTGCGGTATTGCACGGATTAGGATCGAACGGATATTACTAACCGGCTTTGGTTTAAGCCGGTCCTAGTTTAGTACAGTGTAGATTTTGTCTCATTGCATTGTATCCGGACGGAATACAGATGCGGGTGTGTATGCACAGTATCGGGGTTTTCCTGTAATTTATTACGGGACCAGTTTTCTGGAGTTGTCAGTTTGCATTCCGTTCCGGCCGGTTTTCCTTTGTTCTTTCCCGGCCGGACTTTTCCGATAGAGGGTGTTATTTGCAAGTTTGCAAATAACACATTGTGGAGGGGTTTCATGCTATTGGTTTGATTATGATAGGATTAGAATCTTTCATCCATGCTTTTGCTTTAATGACATTTGATGTGGTTGTAAGTAATAAGCATGGTTCATGTTTGTTTGTGGTCACCTCTTGATTGATCCTACACTCACCTCCCTTCATGTTTTATTCATTCCCTCCACCATTTCCCACTAGGAGAATGGCCGGCCACTTTGGATGAGCAATGAGAGAAATTTCCATTTTGTTGTAGCACTCATTTCATCATCTCATTCATCTAGTTTTGGAAAAATGAAAGCACCATTTTTCCATAACCTTATTCCTCCATCAAGGCAACTACAAACCCCAAATGAGACAAGCATCATCTACACTACATTCTACAGCAAATCTTGGGCACGTCGACTAGCCAGCTTCGTGCCCGAGTTGCCTCGGTATTGAGGTGGGAGCCCATAAAAGATACAGACGATGTGGTGCCCTTCCGGCAAGGATGCAACGACCGGAGTTTCCGCGGGAGATCGGGACGACGACGAGAAGACCGGAGGACTCGGATCACTCGGTATATCTCTCACCCTTTCTCTTGTTTGCTAGTATCGGTTAATGGTTACGATCCGGGTTATTGTCCGCGGTAGCGCCAGTTTCCAAGTAAGGAAAAATTTTGATTCCGCATTTTGGCCTCGGATAGACGGCCGGGGCGCTGCTGTGGCGCAACATGGTATCAGAGCCACGCCATTAACCTAGTCTAGCTTGTTCTAATGCGTTTTACTTATCCGATCGACCAAAATTCCAAAATCCGCATTTTCTCATGCATCAGTTTCTGTTGAAATTTTTTGGTGTCCAAAAATTTTTCAGGTTGTAAAATAGTGATGTACTGGACTCTGTAAGCATACTGTAGAAATTCGACACAGTAAGTCGACCAACAGAGCGCGGAACCGCGGCCAAACCCCCTCTTAGGCCGCGGTTCCGCCGCTGAAAAGTGTTCTTGCTGTGTCAAATTTCTTCAGTAGCTTTCTGGGGTCAAAATTGGGGTTTTGGGATATTAAATTTGGGCCCAGATTTTCTGTGAGTGCTACAGTATTGCTTGGGGGCCCACTTGTTAATTGTTTGATCGATCGGATATTTTAAACACATTATTTCACAGTATTTACATTATATCTGCGACCGTGAATGTCACTCGATCGGTAAATCCGGTCTAACTGCTATAGCCCGGTTAGACGGATTTGTGAACGTGACTTTCACGTTGATGTTCTGTGTTTATGCTGTGATGTTGCGGATCGGTCGGTGGGGATAGCCTGGATGCAATGCTAGTACAGTTTTGTTTTAAATGTACATTTGATATTTCGGGGCGAGCGTCCGACATGTGGACTGCCGTCACTGCCTGTTTGTATTATTCTTTTGGGGCACGACCTGGTTGCGGTCGATGTACCCGGTGTATGTATATTTTACTTTCTGTACTAGGATTGCCCCGCGGTGGGGTGCACGGATAGCCGGATTCTGGAGGGCAACAAGCCCGCATCTCATGGCATTGGGACGGAGGGGGCTTCACTCTAAGATTGGCGGGCTATTCACCGCACTCGTAGGGGGTATAGGTTGACCCAGGAGGGGTGCCCAAGTTACCGGATTCCGTGAAGTGCTGGGTGGTCCATTCACGGAGCTGAAGGGGGCTGCCTCGCTTCAGGTTTTGGCGGGTGACTTTCCGCACCCGTAGGGGTCTAGGATTTCATTGCACAGGCTATCCACACGACCAGGGGAACGTCGGGTTTCAGCAGCGGCTCTGTGAAACCCGGGGCTTCCAGATATCTGTATTGTTCTGTGATGCTGTACATTTCTGTGATGTTGCATTTTATTCACGCCTTGAGCGAAATACTATATATTGGTATATATATTAGTAGATGTTGTATATGTTTTTCATCCGCGCTAGTCCAGTCCCCGCTCTGCCGTTAGTTAGCTAACCTAACGGGTGATGACGGGACCCAGTGGCGAATGCGGATGGCATATACGTACATCAGTATATTTTCGTTCTTTGTGGTGTGATCATTTGATGGGACTGCATTGATTCGGATCAATGCAAGATAAACAAACCTAATTCTGATGTTGTTGGAACACTTTTCAAAAAGCTGTTATTGCAAGGACGTTCACTTTTGTTTTGCATCGTGGTATTCATTTGGAATATCCTGCTCCTCAGTCGACGAGGCAAGGGCCGAGATCCCTTCACCGGGAGTGACCCCTTGGACAGAAGTTTGCGTCAGGGCATTAACTTCAATATAGCCGATTACTTTTGCTTTGCATCGTGGTATTCAGTTGGAATATCCTGCACCTCATTCTACGGGGAAAGAGCCGAGATCCCTTCACCGGGAGTGACCTCTTTAGTAAAGGTTTTCGTCACTATATTTTTATAAAAAGTTATCCAGTTCCTTCAACGATATCAAGTTCATTACGTTAAAGGTTTTCCGCCAAAAACCAGTCGTAGCCCTCCGTCATTTCAGATTAGTATTACTTAGTATTCGTGCTGCGTTTGTCGTGCATTGCCGAGGCGTAGTGTTCGGTAGCTATGTAGTGCTTTTCTGTCACATGGATAAGTGGATTGGTTAGGACAGTCGTACGGTCTTGTTAGCATTGTTAAGGACTCGTACGGGTGGGTTTAACGCAATCAAGATAATGACGGGTAGAACTTGACTAGGACTCTTTGATTTGTTGGCATTATCAAGGTCACTTGGGTCCTAGGGGTAAAAACCTACATCGGGAGTTTCAAAAGAACTGAAACTTGCCAGATATGCGCATACCTTCTGGAGTGTGGTGACTTAAGTGCATTCCGTCAAGTTATCATGCGATGATAGTTGGATCCCGATTCCTGCTGATGAGTTGGTTTACTCCTCGGGTGATCCCGACTAGTTCTTCTTTCAGGTTTGGAGGAGAATTTGACGGTACAGTGGGAGGTTTCCAGATTAGATAAAGTGATAACCATTCTGATCTAGGTTAGAGTGCACGCTGAGTGTTTCTTTTTCTCTCTCTCTTTGGCAGCGACCATTGACCCGACCCTGGACTATGACTCAGTGACCAAGTTGACCGAACCTTCTTAACACTGGATTTTGGATTGTCAGAGTTGCAAACCTCATTGCCACTCCTACCTTTACCCTTTTCTCCAGGACACCCCGTATTACTACGAACGTCCACTTCCATTGGACAAAACCATCGTATGGTTATATACGAACTCGAAGGACTTCGAGGATGGTTTCTGGTTCTGGAGAAAACGAATAGGATTATTCAGTTGTCTTTTCTTTTCACCTTCTCTCATTACGAGTACTCCTTGGTTTAGGAGATAGTACACCTATTACGCAAATTGGATAGTCTTCTTCCAAACCTTAGGCAGGTGCCGAACGGTGGGGAATGAAGAAAACCAATTAGCATAACGATGGTGTACAGAAGGTATTAAGTTAAGACAAAGCAAGGGATTAGTAAGAGGGCAAAGTAGATTGCGACTGCTATTCACGACCGAACCAAGTATTTCTTCGCCAATCCTAAATCACCTTTGTATTTCTCCAGGACACTCCGTATCACTACGAAGATCTCAAGTTTATTGGATAATCCATCGTATGGTTATATACGAACTCGAAAGGAACTTGTTCCAGTTCGGGGATGGATTCTGGTTCAGGAGAAATAGGAATAAGGATTTATTCGGTTGTCTTTTATCTTCACCTTCTCTCGCTTTGCGAGTGCTCCTAGGAGTAGGACAGTACACCTTTTATGCTTATTGGATAGTCTTCTTCCAAACCATAGGCTGGTGCCGAACGGTAGGGAAGGAAGAAAACCATTTGGCCTAAAGGGGTGTGCAGACGGTAATGACTAAAGACATATAAAGGGATTTGGACAGATGGCAAAGAGATATACGGTTACAGTTGTGAATCTGGATAATGGTAGAGGCATTACTAGGAATACAAGGATACCCCACCGAAACATTTCAATGTTTCAGTTTCACTGTGTACTGTTAAAAGAAAACTGATTTCCCGATTAGACACTTGCTCCAGGGTATGTATTTACCAGGTCTGATTCTCACATCTGTATGGTTTTACAGATGATGAGTGGGAGTAAGTTATTGGGAATTGGGTGATCATCCTCATTATATCGGGATTCGTTGTAATCAGTGATATTTGAGGAGATCAACTGGGCTGTTTGCCGGTCGGCAAATATTTGGTTCTGAATATCCGCTATTGTGCACCAATTTCAAATTGATATATCTGTACGTCTATTTTCATAGAGTGAGATATACCTTTTGATATTATGTCGTTAACATTTACCTATATCAGTGGATGGTTAGGTGAGGAGCATTAAACAGCGGTGTAATTCTTCTTAACCATAAGTACAGTTTTCAACCTACGACACACAGTGAAAGAGTTGTTAGACTCAGCGGACTTATACAGAGTAATGTATGTTGTCCAATGTCCATTAGGACAGAGGGGTTGGTCCTCATACTATATTCTGTTTACTTTTAACTTCTCTAGTTCTTAGACATGTGTTTCGATGAAACACAGGGTCTAAGTTTTGAGGAGTTATAGGTATTTGAATAGAGTAGAGAACCAGGTATAGCAAGTATCGGGATTCTTCAAAGTGATCGAAGATGTAGATACTTATGTATAGTATTCAGTTGATAGTAATGATAAAGAGAAATTGCTTCTCTTTCAGGTTACTCATAATTGGAAGCATTCCTAAGTTGAGTAACGCTGATCGGCCTCCTTCCATTTATTTGACATGCACAGGAGATAGCTGCATGATTTGAATCTGGTTCATTTAAATCAGTGCCTCTGGTTCTATATTGGATATAGAACAGTTCATATCTTAACGATGTTAAGGTACGGGGAGTTGTCCGGCTTATGATTAAAACCAGACACTGGACAACTCAAGGCACGTTTCTGTAATGGCTGTTTGTGGGTTGACCCAGGCTATGACGAGGGTTGACTTTCTACCATCTGGAAGATCAATAGTGATATTGTTCTTAACTCGCCACATTTTAAAAGGAAATGATTATTTTTCAGAAAACAGCAGTGGGAGTATGGTAGAACTGGAAGCGATTCCAGAACCGCAAACGATTACTGAAGAATTGATAAGGAACCTAAAGATTCAATCTGGTTTGACATTCCATTGGCCACTCCGCAGATACGGTGGGTAACTTCAGGCACCCGAGAGGTGCTCCGGTAGCCTCAAGGACGGTGACAGGGAAGTTCTTGTTTACCCACACTTGCCATTGCTATTGTTCCAGGCTCCGAGACCCGGCAGGAGGATGAATATAGCGTCATTCTAAACTAGTTTTAGAAGTGCACGTCTATATGACTCTGCCAGAGGGTTGTCGTAGTCAGTGGGAGCAGCAGAAGCATTGGTGGACATCAGGCTTATGTTTATTTATAGACTAAAGCAAATATAGCGGAGATAGATCATCTATTTCTGATGTGAAGTCATAGGTTTGACTTCATCAGAATAGGGGATGGATCTGTTAAGAAGGTAGTAGGGTGTGATGTCCTAGTATTTGATGACATATACAGAGTAGGAAGTGATATTCCTATACTACGATCGGTTATATTTTGGTTGTCACACAGTGTTTTCTCCACACAGGACTTGGATATTATATCAGACATTCTGGTTACTAGATCTATAGTTTTAGATCTAGATTTGGGTGTTTTCCTAATCTGGGTACCTTGACAGCATTCTATGAGCATTTAGAATGGACGACTCCTGGCACGGTAGTGTACCTGCAGATAATGGATGATTGGCAGAAGTAGAGAGAGATGTGCATGATTGGCAGATCACTTGCTTAGGCAATTGAGTCAATCATGAGATGTCAAGTACCACACCAGATGTTGTTCTTGCACTAGATGCAATAAGTTGATATTGATCCAATCCTGGAGGAACAGTCGGAAGCAGTTTTAGAACATAAGTGAATGTTCTAGGGATATGATAACGGCTACCTCCTTTAGGAAACGGTTATCACTCCAGGCTTCCAAGGTGACATGGACGACAAGGAGGTTGTCAGAGTTATAGTTTCTCCTTCTGACGAGGGGCAGTATTTTGGACAGGTGGTCCAAGGCAATACTGAGGGAGGCATGGCGCTGGGTACTGATTAAGTTCAGTTGATGATACAGTCTAAGAAGTTTGGATTTGGAGTTCATTTATGAGCTAGGTCCCATCAGACATCCAGACATTCTAAGACAGGTATTGCTCATTTCGGGAGATGGTTTTCTCCGCGAACTTGAGATATAGAGAGACATAGAAAGAAACATCTAGGCGGATCCACTCACTGAGGCTTTTCCTCGAACGCAATAGTTTCGCAAACAGGCTTTGTGCGACTGACTAGTAGAGGAGTTGGGTGTTCGGTATCACACGGGCTGTGAGTATGCGACATCGCAATAATTAGCCTTGAGTGCAAGTGGGAGATTGTTGGAGATAGTGCCCTCAGAGTCAATTATTGGATCACAGGCACGTGATTGCAATGATTGAGGGAGGACCTATCCCAGTAGAACTGTCTTACTCGAGATGATAGTATGCTATCTGGTTTACCTTTATCATCGTGTACTGCTTCAGGTGACCTTACAGGTCGCTATTACACGCTGATAGTGCCCCTAGGATTCTTGCTTGACTGCCAGCAGTATGATGGCGATCTTATACGTGGGAGCTGGGGTCTATAAGCACATCCTTAAAAGGTCCCTAGTCGTGGGAGTTTCGAGACTGGGCATCGATACTCCATTAGTAGACTAGTATATACAATCGAGACCCCGACGAGGGGCGGTGGCCGGTCTCACAAGCCACTGGTGTCAGTTGGTTCACCTAAGATGTATACAGGTGCTCATTGGGTTATGAGTACACCGGACAGGACTCGCCGGGAACCTGCTAGTTGGGATTATACCAGACGTCAGATAGCAGTTCCCAGGTGACATGTGTACATGTTAGTTCATCGACCTGAGATCGTCATTTGTCTCGTGTGAGTTCCCACTGTGCTTTGATTACTACCCTACCACGGCTCAAAGGAGTCGTGCAAACAGGTTTTAGTTGGGTACAGTCCCGAGCCACATGGAGGCAGTGAGCGGATCTGCAGGGGTTCGTCTCTCCCGGTATTGGGGGTGAGGTCGCGCTGTGTCTAGGAGAGCCATTACGCAAAGCCCTCGGCCGAAGCAAGAGATTTACTGGTAGGTATTCCAGTAGTATCTCAGGGCGTTCTGGGCTACACTCCGACACGACTTGTACCGCTTTTGGGGGTCTGACTTTTACCAACCCCCTAGGCCCGACATGCGATGCTCGTAGACGAACGGACCGGACTGTACGGATATTGTCACTGACAGGCTCAGTAGGGTGTCAGGATGAGTTCGCTCATCGACGTCCCTTTTGGTCAATAGCTGGTGGCCCGTCACGTATTGGCTTATACCTCTGACGTGCTAGTGGTTAAATCCACAGCCATTGTATTGACGAGTCTTTAGAGTCCACCACACTTTCAGTTACTCAAGCTTTCGGGCGAAACGCTCTAGAGGCCGTATGGAGATATGGCAGGGTCCGATCAGATACGTGCGGTATTGCACGGATCAGGATCGGACGGTTTGTACTAGTAGCCGTATGGATATATGGCAGGGTTCGATCCGATACGTGCGGTATTGCACGGATTAGGATCGAACGGATATTACTAACCGGCTTTGGTTTAAGCCGGTCTTAGTTTAGTACAGTGTAGATTTTGTCTCATTGCATTGTATCCGGACGGAATACAGATGCGGGTGTGTATGCACAGTATCGGGGTTTTCCTGTAATTTATTACGGGACCAGTTTTCTGGAGTTGCCAGTTTGCATTCCGTTCCGGCCGGTTTTCCTTTGTTCTTTCCCGGCCGGACTTTTCCGATGGAGGGACGTTCCGGCCGGTTTTCCATTGTGGAGGGGTTTCATGCTATTGGTTTGATTATGATAGGATTACAATCTTTCATCCATGCTTTTGCTTTAATGACATTTGATGTGGTTGTAAGTAATAAGCATGGTTCATGTTTGTTTGTGGTCACCTCTTGATTGATCCTACACTCACCTCCCTTCATGTTTTATTCATTCCCTCCACCATTTCCCACTAGGAGAATGGCCGGCCACTTTGGATGAGCAATGAGAGAAATTTCCATTTTGTTGTAGCACTCATTTCATCATCTCATTCATCTAGTTTTGGAAAAATGAAAGCACCATTTTTCCATAACCTTATTCCTCCATCAAGGCAACTACAAACCCTAAATGAGACAAGCATCATCTACACTACATTCTACAGCAAATCTTGGGCACGTCGACTAGCCAGCTTCGTGCCCGAGTTGCCTCGGTATTGAGGTGGGAGCCCGTAAAAGATACAGACGATGTGGTGCCCTTCCGGCAAGGATGCAACGACCGGAGTTTCCGCGGGAGATCGGGACGACGACGAGAAGACCGGAGGACTCGGATCACTCGGTATATCTCTCACCCTTTCTCTTGTTTGCTAGTATCGGTTAATGGTTACGATCCGGGTTATTGTCCGCGGTAGCGCCAGTTTCCAAGTAAGGAAAAATTTTGATTCCGCATTTTGGCCTCGGATAGACGGCCGGGGCGCTGCCGTGGCGCAACACTAGTGCCGCTGACGTGCTTGTGGTTAAACCCGCTGCCAGAGTATTGACGAGTCTTTAGAGACCCCTACAGATAGTTTCCAAAGTTCGGACGAAACGTTGTAGAGGCCGTATGGTTTTATGGCAGGGTTCGAACATGCACGTGCATATGTGCACGTGTCATATTTCGTACAGATAATACTGGTGGGCTTTGGTTTAAGCCGGATCCAAGTATTATATTGAGTCGGAATATTTTAGTCTTATCGTATTCGTATTCGGTCGGAATACGGATACAGGTATGTATTTATGGGTGAGGGGTATTCTCGTAATCCGTTACGAGAATAGTTTAGAAGATGCATTTCTTTTTGGGTTAATCATTTTGGTTTAAATGATTATTGGATTTGGAAAGTGTGACTCATTCATGGTGACACATTTCTTCTAGCATGTTCATTAGTGACTCATGCTAATGAGTCACTAAGTGAGTCATGATAGAATTAATGATGTTTTGTTTTGGGTGTAGATATTTTAGGGTTTGTGGAGATATTTTTGGGAAATATTTTTATGAGATATTTTCTTTGTTTTTCAACACACAACCTTATATATATCTACTCACAAAAGAAAAGCCATAACAAGTTTCATGCTTGGTTCTTTTGCTCACTTGATTCATTTCTTGAGCTCACACTCTCCAAAGCTTAGCATCTTCTTCAACCTCCACTCTTACCCTCTCATGTGATGAGAACCAAAGAGTGTATTGAGACAAAATATTCCACTCATTCTCTACTTCATCTTGGTCATCTCTTTTAGCAGACTTGATGTCCGAGTTGCCTCGGTATAGAGGCGGGAGCCCGTATAAAGAACCGATGATGTGGTGCTACCTCATCGAGAAGATCGTAGTCGCAGCGAGGAGCGTGGGATGATAGCTAAAGACCGAAGGACACGGATCGATTGGTATAGCCTTTCTACCTCTTTACAGTTTGTTCGTTTAGCGTTAATAGCAAGATCCGGGTTATAGTATGCGATAGGGCTAGTTGTAAAAGTTTTTGTTCCGCGTTTGGCCTCCGTTTATTGGCCGAGGCGCTACGTAGACTTACAACCACAGCACGTTGGTATATCGGAGCGGAGCAATCGCACCATATGTGATATGGTGTGCTCTATGATGAGTACTACTGAGTTGCCCATTTCCTTTTTGGGGGTTATGCACTTGAGAAGCTGCATACCTATTGAATAGGGTTTCTATCAAATCAGGTGCCTACCACTCCATATGAGATATGGTATGGGAAGAGCCTATCTCTTAAGGAAGTTAAGATTTGGGGTTGTTCGGCCTATGTCTAAAAGCAAAATCCGGACAAGCTCGAGGCAAGCTCAGTTCTGTAGAAGTTTGTTGGATATCCTAAGCAATTCGCAAAGGAATATCTTCTACCAAACTGAGGAGCAAAATGTGTTTTATTTCTCAGCATGCCACCTTTGAGAAAGGGAATTTCTTGTGAAGAAATTAGTGGTCATGAGGTAGAACTGGAAGGAGTTTCAGCTATACAAACTGCAGCTGATGATTTGGTAAACCCGGAGGATTCAATAGCTTCCAACGAATCTCAGCCTCTCCGCCGATCTGGTAGGGTTCCTCACCCACCTGAGAGATACTTCGGTTTTCTCTATGACAGTGGGAGCGAGGATTGCATCATGAGATGATGACCCAACTAGTTTCGAGCTGGCCATCAGGAGTGGGGACTCTGTGAGAATGGACGGATGCTAAGCGATCTGAGATGGAATCCATATACACCAACAAAGTATGGACTTTGATTGCTTTATCTGAAGGGTTAAATCCCCATCAGGAGCAAGTATATCTTGAGAAGATTACTTGGTGTACATGGAAAAGTTGAGACTTTCAAAGCTAGGCTTATTGCAAAAGGTTCTCATCGTCGACCAGGTGTGGTTTATGATGAAACTTTTTCTCCAGAAGCTATGCTTAAGTCCATCCGGATCCTACTTGCCACTGCTACATACCATAACTACGATATCTGGCGGTTGGGTGTCATGACTGTTGTTCTAAATGATAATTTAGAAGAAGGCATCTGTAAGTACACAGCCAGAGGGCTTCGTAGCAAGTGGGAGCAGCAGAAACGTGTGCAAGTTGCTTTACAGGTTAAAGCAGGCATCGCGGAGTTGGAACATATGTTTTGATGTGGTTGTCAAAGAGTTTGACTTCATCAAAATGATAGATGAACCTTGTATATACAAAAGGGTAGTAGGGAGTATGGTGGTGATCCTCGTATTGTATGTGGATGACATACTCTTGATAGGAAAGGAGTTTCCTATGCTACGCTCGGTTAATCTCCTCTTATCACAAGGATTCTCCATATAAGATCAAGGTGATACCTCATAAATCCTGGGTTTTAGTTCTATGTGATAGATCTAAGTAGATATTAGGAGTCTCACTAGGTGTAGTGAGATGGTATCAATCGATCCTGTAGAAAATCACTGGATAGCTTTCAGGGTGATAAGGTCGACTGATTGTCAGTCACATGCATTGTCTTTACCCTTAGTGGAGGGACGGTATGTTGGAAGAGTTCCAAGCTAGATACCGTGGCATACTAGACGATAAAGCCATGATATATGGCTACCAAGGATACTACCAAAGATGTAGCCCGGATGTATAATAGTTCATGAGATGAATTTCGTTCCTACCATTGTGTGACAATGGAGCGGTAGCTTAGGCCTAGGAACACCCGTCCCATCTGTGATCCAGACATATTCTTAGGCAGTATCACCAGGTCATGGAGATGGTTGATCTCTAAGGAGATCGAGGTTAGAAGAGTAGACACAGAGGACAACAGTGCGGATCCACTCACAAAGGCATATTTCCCAGTAGAGACTTTTATGGGATGGTTGAGTATGAGATACTTCAACCACTGCTAATTGTTGGGTATGAGATACTACAACAGATGGCCCTAGTGCAAGTGGGAGATTGTTAGTTATATGTATGCCCTAGAGGCCATTACTGTACATACGATGTATATTGTAGTGGATGCTTGGACATATATAGGGAGGGCTTTCTTGCTCGATATGCTAGTATGCTATCTGGTTGCTCTTTATCTTAACATGTACTCTGATTGTCTCTTGATTACATGTTGATAAAGCCCTTGGGATGAGTACTTGACTATCAGGACTATGATGTAGATCATACTAGTGGGGACAGTGTAGTCACTAAGTACATGCTTCAAATGTTCCTAGTCGAGGGTGTATCGAGATAGGGCATCGATATACCAGAGTAGACTAGCGTATAGCTTCTCGACCCATACAGATGGGCGATAGATGATCCCATATCCATTGGTGCTTGACATCAGAGACAGTATAAGGGTGCTCAGTAGAGACTGGGTACACTGAACAGACTTGCCGAGAACTCCCAGATGGTATTATACTTAACGTCAGATGGCAGTTCTCTGGTGACACTGGTACAGGTTAGTCTGTAGACCCGAGATCGTCATAGAGTCTTGTATGATTCCCACTGTGCTTTGATTTCCATCATACCACGTCCAAGAGGGCGTGCAAAATGGTGGCTTTTGGATACAGTCCCGAGTCACATAGAGGCAATGAGCGATAGGAGGGGTTTCGTCTCTCCCGGTATAGGGAGTTGATGTTGCACTGTGCTCGATTAGCTATAACGGGAAGTCCTTGGCCAAGGCAGCTTCAGAGATATACTGGTAAGTGTAATTAGTAGTTTCTCTACCCGTTATGAGCCTCATATCGACACGACTTATCGAGTTACTTGGGTCTGACGTTTAACCACCCCTAGACGAGATATGCGACATATCAGACGAAGAGACCGGATTGTACGGTAGTGTTACTGATTGGATTCGCAGGAGTACTGACAGGCTTACTTATTGATCTTCTGATCGCTCAATACCCGGGTGGCCGTTACGTTTGGCAGACCGCTTGCGTCTTGTGGGTGTTTGAGATGATCATCACCTACTGCCGGCGTATTGACGAGTCTTTAGAGTCCTACACAGGGGTTTCTTGGCTCAAGCAAAATGGAGTAGGAGCACATATGTGATATGTGCAGGACCGAGATTGATACGATATGAGATATCGTATTCTACTCGTGATTCGTGACATTGATCGGTTGTATGCGATATAGCCGGGTTATCGGATCAAGTGTTGATTCGATAAGTTGTTACACATGATATTAGTCGGTTATAGCCGAATTATTAAATCAAGTGTTGGTTTAATAATTTAATGTATAATTATATATTTGATATATTACATTACATTAACTAGTATTAGCTCACTTATGATTTCTTTTCTCATATTGGATACATTGATGTATATGTGATATATGTTAAATGTATCATGCTTGGTTACATATGTAACCAGGGTTTGTAGAGACTAAACCATGCTAGGGTTAAGATTAGGGTTTTTATTTATCTTTAAGTTATTCAGAAAGTATGGATAATTGTCATGGTTGATAATTATTGAAAGCTTGTAGAAGCTTCATTTCTTCTTTGACTTTATCCAATCCTTTTGTCTAACTTGAGATATTTTTGACCTAACCGTTAACCGTAGCTTGTAGTTAACTCTCTACAAGGGTTAAGCATGACATTCTTAACCCTTGATTGCATTTCTAACCACACACATAATTTATTTGGATGAATGATTGATGAGAGTTCATCTTCTTCTTCTTCCTCATCCTCAAAAGCTTTCTAGCTGTAATGGAGTTATGAGAAAAAGTGTGAGAAAATCAATTCTAAAGTGAGCCCACTTCCTACTTCATCATCCTATACTACTTGCCATGTAGTATAGGGTGTTCTCTTCACAAACTTCATGACCTAGTGAAGGAATAGCTTGAGTTAGTGTCTCCCAGACGTAGATCATCTTCGGCCTCGAAGTCTTCGAAGAAAGCACATTCGTTCCTTCTACGGAGCCTCTCTAGAGTCCGGAGCTTGAGATCGCAGCGGAGGGGACTACTACACGGAGCTATTTGTAGTGAAGGACCGGTCTACAAAGGTTATATTCCTTCCTCACTACTTGTTGCAAAGTGTTTGCATATATTTATCCGTATATTTCTAGTAAACGATTCGTGTTAAGGTTATCTAAATCGGCAAAAATTTAAATTTGGTATGGACGATGCCTCCCAAAACCTTGCTGCCATGATAGGTAACCCTTCACTCCCAGCTCCACCTCCTGCACAGCCTAATCGCCAATTCCATCAGGCTCTGAGGAACATTCCTCGAGGGCAGAGGAACATGCCTCAAGGACCGAGGAATGTGCCCCCGACTAGGAGGAATGAACCACGGCGTCAAGCTTTCCTTTTAGCGGCTGAAGAAGCGGAGGCCGTAGACCAAGGTAACCCTGGTAATTCTCTTCAACCTTTTCAAACCCTTGTACCACTTTGTTATTTTTCATACACTATCAGTACTTCTATCACCAAACTTTCCTTGAATCTGTTACACTTTCCTTTTACAAATTTCGAGAACGAAATTTTTATAAGGAGGGTAGAATGTAACAACCCTAACTTTCTGTATGAATTTTTCAAAATACAGAAAGGGGTATTTAAGCCTGAGCACAAGTTATAAATTTGATTTGCTTTTGAACAGCAAGAAAGAGCTTGTAGCTCATTGGTAAGACCTTACATCGCTGAACCAAAGCACCAGAGTTCAAATCCCATCACCCACATATTCTTTTTATTTTGAATTCTTTTAATCTTTTAGAAGCCCAAGAGTCTACACGTGCACAACACGTAAAACCAAGAATCACACTTAAAACAAACATGTGCAAATTAGTATTCAGACCGACCTGGACACATGGCCCCAATCCAAGCCCCCCACCGGAATCCGACCAGCGAGAAGCCTAGTTGGGCCGGCGCCGCCGGCTGTACTTGACCCAAACCCTAATTTTGTTTAACCCTAGCAACCCTTGGACTCCCCCCACTAACCCTAAATTGTTGGTTTTCTCTGCACATTACAGAGCATAATAAAATTCACATTTAAACCTATTTTTATTACAAAATTTTAATACACGCATTCACTACCCTAAACCCTAGTTTTTTTCTATAAATACCACACCTAAAATCACCCCTCCTCACTCACAATTCACTGCCCAGACTCTCAAGAAAATTCACAAGTCTTTTGTATGCAAGTGGAGTTAGCAAAGGGTGAACCTCCAACGAACTTCCGGCGACGATCCAAGGAGTTTCCGATGACGAAACGACGCACCGGTACCTCCCACCTCTTCCTCCTTCTCTCCTCTAGTCCAACAAAATAGTAAGTTCCCGTTCTCTCCCTCTCTCTTTCTATTTCCAAACTCTTCATTCTTAAAAGGTGTCGGAAGCGGAGTTATCCGGCTTCCGATTCTCTTTTCTTTTAAAAAATACAACTTTTTCTTAATAACAAATCAACAACTTTTGATATATTGTTTAGTAATTGTAAGTGCACGGCGGCGCCCCGGCCGTCAATCCGACGCCGGAAAGCGGAAGCGGTGATAAACTTTAATTTTGCGGACTTTGCAAACCGGCACCACCGCGCACTAAACTCCGGATCGTAACCATTAACAAGTCTAAGCTAACTAGAATACGGGTTAGAGATGTACCGACTGATCCGAGTCCTCCGGTCTTCATCTCCATTCCGATCTCCTCACAGGATCTCCGGTCGTCGCCTCCTCGCCGGAAGGGCACCACGTCGCCTGCATCTTTTACGGGCTCCCACCTCAATACCGAGGCAACTCGGGCGCGAAGCTGGCGAATCGACGCGTCCAAGATTTGCTGTAGGAAGTGTAGTGTAGAGTGTATGTCTCACTTTTGGGGTTGGCTGCCATAGATGGAGGAATGGTGTATAGAAAATTGGTGCTTTCAATTTTCTAGCAATGGAATGAGATGAAGAATGATATACACAAAATGAATCACTCTCATTTTTCTCCTCTCAAACATGAAGCTCTCATTTTCTTCTCACTCAACCATGGAAAGAAAAAACTTCTCATTCTTATGAAAAACTTAATCAACTTAGAAATGGTGGAGAAAGAATAAGAAGCATGAAGGGAGGTGATCGTAGTAAAAGGAGGAGGGTGACCACATCCAAACATAATCATCATAAAACTACACATCAATCCTAATCCTTTCTTATCACAATAAAGCATGAAAAGCAAAGATGCTTATCATATCAACCCTTATGCAAATAAGTCCTCCACAAAGTGTAATTTGCAAAACTGCAAATTACCCCCTCCATCGGAAAAGTCCGGCCGGGAAAGAACAAAGAAAAACCGGCCGGAACGGAATGCAAACTGGCAACTCCAGAAAACTGGTCCCGTAATAAATTACAGGAAAACCCAATACTGTGCATACACACCCGCATCTGTATTCCGTCCGGATACAAATGCAATGAGACAAAATCTACACTGTACTAAACTAGGACCGGCTTAAGCCAAAGCCGGCTAGTTATATCCGTTCGATCCTGATCCGTGCAATACCGCACGTATCTGATCGAACCCTGCCATATAACCATACGGCCACTAGTACAAACTGTCCGATCCTGATCCGTGCAATACCGCACGTATCTGATCGGACCCTGCCATATCTCCACACGGCCTCTACAGCGTTTCGCCCGAAAGCTTGAGTAACAGAAAGTGTGGTGGACTCTAAAGACTCGTCAATACTATGGTTGTGGATTTAACCACTAGCACGTCAGAGGTATAAGCCAATACGTGACGGGCCACCAGCTATTGACTAAAAAGGGACGTCGATGAGTGAACTCATCCTGACACCCTACTGAGCCTGTCAGTGACAATATCCGTGCAGTCCGGTCCGTTCGTCTATGAGTATCGCATGGCGGGCCTAGGGGGTTGGTAAAAGTCAGACCCCCAAAAGCGGTACAAGTCGTGTCGGAGTGAAGCCCAGAACACCCTGAGATACTACTGGAATACCTACCAGTAAATCTCCTTGCCTTGGCCAAGGACTTTGTGTAATGGCTCTCCTAGACACAGCACGACCTCACCCCCAATACCGGAAGAGACGAACCCCTGAAGATACGCTCACTGCCTCCATGTGGCTCGGGACTGTACCCAACTAAAACCTGTTTGCACGACTCCTTTGAGCCGTGGTAGGGTGGTAATCAAAGTACAGTGGGAACTCACACGAGACAAATGACGATCCCCAGGTCGATGAACTAACCTGCACACATGTCACCTGGGAACTGCCATCTGACGTCTGGTATATGACCAACTAGCATGTTCCCGGCGAGTCCTGTCCGGTGTACTCATAACCCAATGAGCACCTGTATACATCTTAGGTAATCCAACTGACACCAGTGGCTTGTGAGACCGGCCACCGCCCCTCGTCGGGGTCTCGACTGTATACACTAGTCTACTAATGGAGTATCGATGCCCGGTCTCGAAACTCCCACGACTAGGGACCTTTTAAGGATATGCTTGTAGACTACCAGCTCCCACGTATATGATCGCCCTCATACTGCCGGTAGTCAAGCAAGAATCCTAGGGGCTCTATCAACGTGCAATAGTGACCTGTCATGTCACCTAAAGCAGTGCACGATGATAAAGGTAAACCAGATAGCATACTATCATCTCGAGTAAGACTGTCCTACCGGGATAGGTCCTCCCTCAATCATTACAATCACGTACCTGTGACCTAATAATTGACTCTGAGGGCACTATCACCAACAATCTCCCACTTGCACTCAAGGCTAATTATTGCGATGTCGCATACTCACAGCCCGTGTGATACCGAACACCCAACTCCTCTACTGGTCAGTCTCACAAAGCCTGTTTGCGAAACTCTTGCGTTCGAGGAATAGCCTCAGTGAGTGGATCCGCCTTGATGTTCCTTTCTATGTCTCTCTATATCTCAAGTTCGCGGAGAAAGCCATCTCCCGAAATGAGCAATACCTGTCTTAGAGTGTCTGGATGTCTGATGGGACCGAGCTCATAAATGAACTCCAAATCCAAACTTCTTAGACTGTATCGTCAACTGAACTTAATCAGTATCCTGCGCGCCATGCCTCCCTCGGTATTGCCTTGGACCACCTGTCCAAAATACTGCCCCTCATCAGAAGGAAAAACTATAACTCTGACAACCTTCTTGTCGTCCATGTCACCTTGGAAGCCTGGAATGATAACTGTCTCCCGAATAAGGCTGTCGTTATCATATCCCTAGAACATCCACTTATGTTCTAAAAATGCTTCCGACTGTTTCCCCAGGATTGGATCAATATCAACTTATTGCACCTACTGCAAGAACAACATCTGGTGTGGTACTTGACATCTCATGATTGACTCAATTGCCTGAGCAAGTGATCTGCCAATCATGCGCATCTCTCTCTACTTTAGTCTATAAGACACCTTTAGAGAGGGTGACTCCATCACCTGCAGGTACACTACCGTGCCAGGAGTCGTCCATTCTAAATACTCTTAGAATGCTGTCAAAGTACCCTGATTGGGAAACCACCCAAATCTAGATCTAAAACCATAGATCTAGTAACCAGTATGTCTGATATAATGTCCAAGTCCCATGTGGAGAAAACACTGTGTGACGACCAAAATATAACCGATCGTAGTATAGGAATGTCACTTCCTACTTTGTGTATGTCATCCAAAACCCGGATATCACACCCTACTACCTTCTTAACAGATCCATCCTCTATTCTGATGACGTCAAACCCATGACTGTCACATCAGAAATAGATGATCTATCTCCGCTATATCTGCTTTAGTCTATAAATAGACATAAGCTACCTGTCCACCAATGCTTCCGCTGCTCCCACTGAGTACGACAACCCTCTGGCAGAGTCATATAGACGTACACTTCTAAAACTAGTTTAGAACGACGCTATACTCATCTTCCCGCCTGGTCTCGCAGCCTGGAACAACAGCAATGGTAATTGTGGGTAAACAAGAACTTCCCTGTCACCGTCCTTGAGGCTACCGGAGTACCTCTCGGGTGCCTGAAGTTACCCACCTTATCTGCGGAGTGGCCAATGGAATGTCAAATTAGATTGAATCTTTAGGTTCCTTATCAAATCTTCAGTAATCGTTTGCGGTTCTGGAATCACTTCCAGTTCTACCATACTCCCACTACTGTTTTTGAAAAAATCCATTTTTAATAAAACTGTGGCGAGTTTAGAACAATATTTCTATTGATCTGCCGGATGGTAGAAAGTCAACCCTCGTCATAGTCTGGGTTAACCCACAAACAGCCATTACAGAAACGTGCCTTGAGTTTATCCAGAGTCTGGTTTTAATCATAAGCCGGACAACTCCCCGTACCTTAACAATGTTAAGATACGAACTGTACTATATCCAATATAGGACCAGAGACACTGATTTAATTGAACCAGATTCAAATCATGCAGCTATCTCCAGTGCATGTCAACTAAATGGAAGGAGGCCGATCAGCGTTACTCAACTTAGGAATGCTTCCAATTATGAGCAACCCGAAAGAGAAGCAAGTTCTCTTAATCATTACTATTAACTGAATACCATACACAAGTATCTACATCTTCGATCACTTTGAAGAATCCCGATACTTGCTACACCTGGTTCTTTACTCTATTCAAATACCCATAACTCCTCAAAACTTAGACCCTGTGTTTCTACGAAACACATGTTTAAGAACTAGAGAAGTTAAAAGTAAACAGAATATAGTATGAGGACCAACCCCTCTGTCCTAATGGACACTGGACAACATACAATACTCTGTATAAGTCCCTTGAGTCTGACAACTCATTCACTGTGCGTCGTAGGTTGAAAACTGTACTTATGGTTAAGAAGAATTACACCGCTGTTTAATGCTCCTTACCTAACCATCCACTGATATAGGTAAATGTCATCGACATAATATCAAAAGGTATATCTCACTCTATGAAAACAGACGTACAGATATAACAATTTGAAATTGGTGCACAACAGCGGATATTCAAAACCAAATATTTGCCGACCGGCAAACAGCCCAGGTGATCTCCTCAAATATCACCGATTACAACGAATCCCGATATAATGAGGATGATCACCCAATTCCCAATAACTGACTCCCACTCATCATCTGTAAAACCATACAGATGCGAGAATCATACCTGGTAAATACATACCCTGGAGCAAGTGTCTAATCGGGAAATCAGCTTTCATTTAACAGTACACAGTGAAACTGAAACATTGAAATGTTTCGATGGGGTATCCTGGTATTCTTAGTAATGCCTCTACCATTATCCAGATTCACAACTATAACCGTATAATTCTTTGCCACCTCTCCAAATCCCTTTATATGTCTTTAGTCATTACCTTCTGCACACCCATTAGGCCAAATGGTTTTCTTCCTTCCCTACCGTTCGGCACCAGCCTATGGTTTGGAAGAGGACTATCCAATAAGCATAAAGGGTGTACTGTCCTAATCCTAGGAGCACTCGCAATGCGAGAGAAGGTGAAGATAAAAGACAACCGAATAAACCTTATTCCTATTTCTCCTGGACCAGAATCCATCCCCGAACTGGAACAAGTTCCTTTCGAGTTCGTATATAACCATACGATGGAGTATCCAATAAAATGGGATCTTCGTAGTGATACGGAGTGTCCTGGAGAAATACAAAGGTGATTTAGGATTGGCGAAGAAATACTTGGTTTGGTCGTGAATAGCAGTCGCAATTTACTTTGCCCTCTTACTAATCCCTTGCTTTGTCTTAATCTTAATACCTTCTGCACACCATTTAGGCTAATTGGTTTTCTTCATTCCCTACCGGTCGGCACCAGCCTAAGGTTTGGAAGAAGACTATCCAATTTGCGTAATAGGTGTACTACTCCTAAACCAAGGAGTACTCGCAACTTGAGAAAAGGTATAAGGGAAAAGACAACTGAATAATCCTATCCGTTTTCTCCAGAACCGGAAACCATCCTCGAATCCCTTCGAGTTCGTATCTAACTATACGATGGCTTTGTCCAATGGAAGTGGACGTTCGTAGTAATACGGGGTGTCCTGGAGAAAAGGGTAAAAGTAGGAGTGGCAATGAGGTTCGCAACTCTGACAATCCAAAAGCCGGAGTTTAAGAAGGTTCGGTCAACTTGGTCACTGAGTCATAGTCTTAGGGTCGGGTCAATGGTCGCTGCCAGAGAGAGAGAAAAGAAACACTCAGCGTGCACTCTAACCTAGATCAGAATGGTTACCAATTTATCTAATCTGGAAACCTCCCACTGTACCTCAAATTCTCCTCCAAACCTGAAAGAAGAATTAGTCGGGGTTACCCGAGGAGTAAACTAACTCATCAGTGGGAATCGGGATCCAACTCTCATCGCATGATAACGTGACGGAATCCGCTCACGTCATCACACTCCAGAAGGTATGCACATATCTGGCAAGTTTCAGTTCTTTTGAAACTCCCGATGTGATTTCTGCCCCATGCTCTTATGACCTTGACTAAGGCCAACAAATCATAAGTCACATGTCAAGTTCTACCCGTCATTGTCCAGGTTGATTTGAACCCACCCGTACAAGCCCTTAACTAAGGCCAACAAGGCTATACGACTGTCCCAAACCAACGCATCTATCTATGCAGCATATGAATACCCAATAGCTACCAAACACTGTGCCTTGACTAAGGCCAACAAACACAGCTTGAATACTATTGACTACCCATATGAAACGACGGAGGGCTACGAATGGTTTCTGGCGAAAACCTTTAACGTAATGAACTTGATATCGTTGAAGGAACGGATAGCTTTTTAGAAAATATAGTGACGAAAACCTTTACTAAAGAGGTCACTCCCGGTGAAGGGATCTCGGCTCTTTCCCCGTAGAATGGGGTGCTGGATATTCATAACCGAATATCACTGTGCAAAGCAAAAGTAATCGGCTATAGTGAAGTTAATGCCCTGACGCAAACTTCTGTCCAAGGGGTCACTCCCGGTGAAGGGATCTCGGCCCTTGCCTCGTCGACTGAGGAGCAGGATATTCCAAATGAATACCACGATGCAAAACAGAAATGAACGTCCTTGCAATAACAGCTTTTTGAAAAGTGTTCCAACAACATCAGATTAGGTTTGTTTAACTTGCATTGATCCGAATCAATGCAGTCCCATCAATTGATCACACCACAAAGAACGAAAATATACTGACGTACGTATATGCCATCCGCATTCGCCACTGGGTCCCGTCATCACCCGTTAGGTTAGCTAACTAACGGCAGAGCGGGGACTGGACTAGCGCGGATGAAAAACATATACAACATCTACTAATATATATACCAATATATTATATTCGCTCAAGGCGTGAATAAAATGCAACATCACAGAGAATGAACAGCATCACAGAAACAATACAGATATCTGGGATCCCCGGGTTTCACAAAGCCATTACTGAAACCCGACGTTCCCCTGGTCGTGTGGATAGCCTGTGCAATGAAATCCTAGACCCCTACGGGCGCGGCAAGTTACCCGCCAAAACCTGAAGCGAGGCAGCCCCTTTCAGCACCGTGAATGGACCACCCAGCACTTCACGGAATCCGGCAACTTGGGCACCCCTCCTGGGTCAACCTGTACCCCCTACAAGTGCGTCGAATAGCCCGCCAATTCTGGACTGAAGCCCCTCCGTCTCAATGCCCTGAGATGCGGGCCCGTTGCCCTCTAGAACCCGGCTATCCGTGCACCCCTCCGCGGGGTAACCCTAGTACAGAAAGTAAAATATACATACAATGGGTACATCGACCGCAACCAGGTCGTGCCCCAAAAGAATAATACAAACAGGCAGTGACGGCAGTCCACATGTCGGACGCTCGCCCCGCAACAACAAATGTACATAATACAACAAAACTGTACTAGCATTGCATCCAGGCTATCCCTACGACCGATCCGCAACATCACAGCAAATACATAGAACATCAACGTGAAAATCACGTTCGCAAATCCGTCTAACCGGGCTATAGCAGTTAGACCGGATTTACCGATCGAGTGACATTCACGGTCGCAGATATAATGTAAATACTGTGAAAAATGTGTTTAAAAAATTTCCGATTGATCAAACAATTAACAAGTGGGCCCCAAAGAAAACTGTAGCACTCACAGAAACAATTGGCCCAACTTTAATATTCCAAAGCCCATATTTTAAGCCCAGAAGGCCTCTGTAAAAAAGTGGTGAAGTGATGTGAATAGTGCGCGGCGGAAGGGCCGCACAAATGGGGTTTTCGCGGCGGTTCCGCGCTCCAACTGTGGAGTTACTTCGTCAAATTTTTACAGAACTCTTAGATTTTCCAGTACATCAATATTTTACAACCTTAAAAATTTTTCGAGACCAAAAATTTTCAACAGAAACTGATGCGAACTAAAATGCAGTTTTGGAACTTTTTGATCGATCGGAAATGCAAACACATTACACAAAGCTAGACTAAGTTAATGGCGAGGCTCTGATACCACTGTAAGTGCACGGCGGCGCCCCGGCCGTCAATCCGACGCCGGAAAGCGGAAGCGGTGATAAACTTTAATTTTGCGGACTTTGCAAACCGGCACCACCGCGCACTAAACTCCGGATCGTAACCATTAACAAGTCTAAGCTAACTAGAATACGGGTTAGAGATGTACCGACTGATCCGAGTCCTCCGGTCTTCATCTCCACTCCGATCTCCTCACGGGATCTCCGGTCGTCGCCTCCTCGCCGGAAGGGCACCACGTCGCCTGCATCTTTTACGGGCTCCCACCTCAATACCGAGGCAACTCGGGCGCGAAGCTGGCGAATCGACGCGTCCAAGATTTGCTGTAGGAAGTGTAGTGTAGAGTGTATGTCTCACTTTTGGGGTTGGCTGCCATAGATGGAGGAATGGTGTATAGAAAATTGGTGCTTTCAATTTTCTAGCAATGGAATGAGATGAAGAATGATATACACAAAATGAATCACTCTCATTTTTCTCCTCTCAAACATGAAGCTCTCATTTTCTTCTCACTCAACCATGGAAAGAAAAAACTTCTCATTCTTATGAAAAACTTAATCAACTTAGAAATGGTGGAGAAAGAATAAGAAGCATGAAGGGAGGTGATCGTAGTAAAAGGAGGAGGGTGACCACATCCAAACATAATCATCATAAAACTACACATCAATCCTAATCCTTTCTTATCACAATAAAGCATGAAAAGCAAAGATGCTTATCATATCAACCCTTATGCAAATAAGTCCTCCACAAAGTGTAATTTGCAAAACTGCAAATTACCCCCTCCATCGGAAAAGTCCGGCCGGGAAAGAACAAAGAAAAACCGGCCGGAACGGAATGCAAACTGGCAACTCCAGAAAACTGGTCCCGTAATAAATTACAGGAAAACCCAATACTGTGCATACACACCCGCATCTGTATTCCGTCCGGATACAAATGCAATGAGACAAAATCTACACTGTACTAAACTAGGACCGGCTTAAGCCAAAGCCGGCTAGTTATATCCGTTCGATCCTGATCCGTGCAATACCGCACGTATCTGATCGAACCCTGCCATATAACCATACGGCCACTAGTACAAACTGTCCGATCCTGATCCGTGCAATACCGCACGTATCTGATCGGACCCTGCCATATCTCCACACGGCCTCTACAGCGTTTCGCCCGAAAGCTTGAGTAACAGAAAGTGTGGTGGACTCTAAAGACTCGTCAATACTATGGTTGTGGATTTAACCACTAGCACGTCAGAGGTATAAGCCAATACGTGACGGGCCACCAGCTATTGACTAAAAAGGGACGTCGATGAGTGAACTCATCCTGACACCCTACTGAGCCTGTCAGTGACAATATCCGTGCAGTCCGGTCCGTTCGTCTATGAGTATCGCATGGCGGGCCTAGGGGGTTGGTAAAAGTCAGACCCCCAAAAGCGGTACAAGTCGTGTCGGAGTGAAGCCCAGAACACCCTGAGATACTACTGGAATACCTACCAGTAAATCTCCTTGCCTTGGCCAAGGACTTTGTGTAATGGCTCTCCTAGACACAGCACGACCTCACCCCCAATACCGGGAGAGACGAACCCCTGAAGATACGCTCACTGCCTCCATGTGGCTCGGGACTGTACCCAACTAAAACCTGTTTGCACGACTCCTTTGAGCCGTGGTAGGGTGGTAATCAAAGTACAGTGGGAACTCACACGAGACAAATGACGATCCCCAGGTCGATGAACTAACCTGCACACATGTCACCTGGGAACTGCCATCTGACGTCTGGTATATGACCAACTAGCATGTTCCCGGCGAGTCCTGTCCGGTGTACTCATAACCCAATGAGCACCTGTATACATCTTAGGTAATCCAACTGACACCAGTGGCTTGTGAGACCGGCCACCGCCCCTCATCGGGGTCTCGACTGTATACACTAGTCTACTAATGGAGTATCGATGCCCGGTCTCGAAACTCCCACGACTAGGGACCTTTTAAGGATATGCTTGTAGACTACCAGCTCCCACGTATATGATCGCCCTCATACTGCCGGTAGTCAAGCAAGAATCCTAGGGGCTCTATCAACGTGCAATAGTGACCTGTCATGTCACCTAAAGCAGTGCACGATGATAAAGGTAAACCAGATAGCATACTATCATCTCGAGTAAGACTGTCCTACCGGGATAGGTCCTCCCTCAATCATTACAATCACGTACCTGTGACCTAATAATTGACTCTGAGGGCACTATCACCAACAGTAATCATTAACAAAAACAATAGAACAAGTTTGACATTAAAATAATAACCGTAGCAAGTTTTATTCCACTTTTACATTAAAATACCTTCATGTTTCATTTCGACATGCTTAAACTTTTTTAACCGTATTACCTTAGAAAACTCACAAGGTAATGACCTATCTTCTCACAACACATATCTAACATAGCACGATTATATTCGAGAACATAGATTCGGGAAAATACAACTTTACATATAACTACCTTCAACTTATAAAACTTTTTTCTATAAGAAATGTATTTAATAAATATTTGAAATTGCGCCTCTACAACCCACTATTGGGGACCCCTTTCGGTATGGTGTGGATTATCGCACATTCTCGGGCCTAGTAGAGCGAGATGCAGACCTCCTCACGCAGCATACGATCTCGAAAGATTTTTAATACATTTTTCTTTAGAAAATGTGATTTCTGTTATAAATAAAACTTATATTTTTAATAAATATATATATATATGTGTGTGTGTGTGTAATTAATATCAAAATATCTATTTTTAATATTTATAATATTCCGCATTTCCAAAATTCAAGAAAAACATCCCATTTACAAGAAAATACCATACAATTCCAACATTTTAATTAAATACCTTATACTTTAAAAACTAGGTCATATTCACTAGAAATTTCATATTGAATAAAAGAAACATCTATGAAAACTCTAAAGATGATAATTAAATACTTGAGATATATTTTGAAAGTATAACAAAACTATTTTATATAAAACCCCTCAAGTTATACTAAATTACAATAAAGACCCTAGTAAACATAGGTTTAAGCGGGACCGGTCTCTTGAGCCTCAGGGAGCCGGAGATATGGGTGCTTGCCTATTTAAGGTAGACAATCTAACAAACAGTGTTATCAACACGGTAAGTGTCTTTGAAAAAGACATAAATCCTGCCGTCCATGTGCAGCAGTTACCAATAACATCAAAACAATCAGGATTTCAAGTTCTTTTAAAGTGTCTGACTCAGACTGAGTCTCAACCTAATCAATCTGACTTGAATGAGATTCAAGTACAAACTACAATACAACATGATTCAATATGAATCCATCTATTCAATCTATATCAATCTGTTTTGACCGAACCGAACCATAGATATATTCCATTTACATATTCATCCATTATATCCGTTCCATTACTGATATCATAGTTTCGGCAAGTCATCCATCTATACAATTTATAATACAAGACAATACAATCAATACAATCAATACATAAACACTTTATAAAGGGGTAGACTGGTATGGAACATGTTAAAGGTGGCACGAGGTGGTCATTTAAGACGTAATTACATCCATACCGTTGTTCTATGGTATTATCGACGGAGCCTTGTATTACGGGTTACCAAAGTCCACGGTGTAAGTTGGACTCCTCTCGTATATACTGGCATCTTTTGTACCAAGCTACAAACACTACGTTAACCTAACAATCAAACATCATACTAGATATACTCTCTTTTCTGTCTATTCTAATTCTCTCATTTTTTGGGACTTACCGAGCGATTGTTCGCTGACGACATTCTGTTTCTTTCTTCTTTGGAATATTGTCAGGTGGATCGGAACTTCTGGAGACAGAGCCCAGCAACGAGGACTTGGATCAGATTGCCTTCAACCCATAGCTCTAGTTTACTTGTACATTTCATTTACATTTCTGTTATGCCATTGTTTAGGCATTGCTTTCATTCCATGTATTTTCATTTCAGTTGTATTATAAATAGAATGTTTAATAAATAAAGTTGATGTTTATTTACATCTTGTCTCTTGTGTACATTTTATTTTATATTGCTTAGATACGCTTAGCGTGTTTACTTCTGAGTAAATACGTAGCGGACCTCGCCGCGTCCCCTTCACTATATACCGGGAAGTGGGGCATGACAGTTTCTAAATACAGAATGGGATTCTCTCTCAGCTTACTCCTTTGTGTACACCACAGCACATTGGTATATCGGGATGGAGATATCGCACCCTATGAGATATGGAGCACACTATGATGAGTATTGATGAGTTACCTGTTTCCTTTTAGGAGTTATGCACTTGAGAAGCTGCATACTTATTGAATAGGGGTTCCATCCAAATCAATGCCTACCACTACATATGAGACATGGAATGGGAAGTAACCATGTCTTAAACGAGTTAAGATATGGGGTTGTCCGGCCTATATTGAAAAACAAAATCCGGACAAGCTCGGGACAAGGTCAGTTCTGTAAGTATGGATATCCTAAACATTTGCAAGGGAATATCTTCTACCACACTGAGGAGCAAAAGGTGTTTTGTTTCTCAGCATGCCCCATTTTTTTTAGAAAAGGAATTTCTTATGAAGAAATTTGTGGTCATATGGTATAACTGGAAGGAGTTCCAACTGGACAAACTAACAGCTGATGATTTGGTGAAACCAAAGGATTCAATAGTCTCCAACGAACCTCGATCTCTCCACGAATTGTTGGGCTACGGCAGTGCCCCGGCCATCAATTCGTGGCCAAATGCGGAACAAAATTTTTTAAAACTTGGCACTACCACAACCAATAACACGGATCGAACCATTAACTGTTTACTAGCTAACTGTAAAGTGTTCAGAGATTATACCAATCGATCCGTGTCCTTCGGTCTTCAATCTCTGCGCCAAGCTCCTCGCCGGCTGCCCTGAACAAGTCCGCTCTCCGGTCTTCCTCGTCGAAGATGATCCACCTCGAGGATTCTTAATACGGGCTCCCGCTTCAAACTGAAGCAACTCGAACAACTAGTTTGCTAACCTAGGTGCTCAAGATGATGTAGAGATAGTGTGTGATTACTTTGTCTCAATACACTTTAGGATTCTCAGCACATGAGAGGGATAGAGTGGAGGTTGAAGAAGAGCCATGATTGAAGAGTTGTGAGCACAAGAAAAGCTAGTGAAGAAAATGAGCTTGCTTATTATGTGAGATATATTGTGAGAGGTCTAAAAATACAACTCAAGACCAATCCCTGGCCATCATGTGGCTGCCCTCTCTCTCTCTCTACAAAAATATCCCACACAATAAATCAATAAAGAAATAGACATGGCACAAGAAAACACACCATGAGTCACCAAAAATGCACATGCCACATTCAATACTCTAGGTCAAAACTTGCACTCACAATTTCCTCATAATTAAATATTAAACTAAATGTTTAATCAAAAAGAGAATGGCAACTTCTAAAGTAAACTCGTAACGGATCATAAGAATACCTCACATATGTATATACATACCCACATCCGTATTCCGGCTGAATACGAATACTACGAGACGAAATTAATCCAACTAATCTAATACTAGGATCCGGCTTAAACCAAAACCCACTAGTATGATCCGTCCGATCATGATCCGTGCACGAGTGCACGTATATGATTGAACCATGCCATAAAACCATACAGCCTCTACAACGTTTCACCCGAACTAGGGAAACCCTCTGTGTGGGACTCTAAAGACTCATCAATACACTAGCAGTGGGTTTAACCATAAGCACGTCAGTGGCACTAGCTGTACGTAACGGCTACCTAGGTATTGAGCGAAAGGGAGGCCGATGAGCGAACTCATCCTGAAACCCTACTGAGCCTGACAGTGACAATATCCATACAGTCCGGTCCGTTCGTCTATAAGCATCGCATATCGGGTCTATGGGTGGATAAAGTCAGACCCCAAATAATGCGATATTTAGTGTCGGTGTGAAGCTCATCACCACCAGAGAAACTACCGATCCTAGATCGGTAATTCTCGACTACCTTGGCCAAGGATTTCTGGTGATGGCCATCCGTGCACACCGCGACCTCTACCCCCAATACCGAGAGAGAGGAATCCCTGACGATCTGCTCACTGCCTCTGTGTGGCTCGGGACTGTACCCAACTAAAACCTGCTTGCACGACTCCTCTAAGCCGTGGTAGGGTAGTAATCAAAGTACAGTGGGAACTCACACGAGACAAATGACGATCTCAGGTCGATAGACTAACCTGTACACATGTCACCAGGGAACTACTGTCTAACAATAGGTATAATACCAACTAGCACATTCCCGGCGAGTCCGTCCGGTGTACTCATAACCCAATGAGCACCTGTATACTATCTTAGGTGAACCAACTGACACCAATGGCTTGTGAGACCGGCCACCGCCCCTCGTCGAGGTCTCGATCTGTATACACTAATCTACTCATGGAGTATCGATACCCAGTCTCGAAACTCCCACGACTAAGGACACTTTAAGGATGTGCTTATAGACTACCCAAATCTCATGTATATGATCGCCATCATACTGCTGGTAGTCAAGCAAGAATCCTATGGGCTCTATCAACATGTAATAGTGATCTGTAATGTCACCTGAAGCATGTACACGATGATAAAGACAAACCAGATAGCATACTATCATCTTGAGTAAGACTGTCCTACCGGTATAGGTCCTCCCTTAATCATTGCAATCACGTGCCTGCGATCCAATAATTGACTTTGAGGGCACTATAGCCAACACGAATCTGGTAGGGTTCCTCATCCACCTGAGAGATACTACGGTTTCCTCGGTGACGGTGGGAGCGAGGATTGCATCATGGTTGATAATGACCCAACTGGGTTCAGGCAGGCCATCACGAGTGGGGACTCTATGAAATGGCTGGATGCTATGCGATCAAAAATGGAATCTATGTACACCAACAAAGTATGACTTTGAATGTTGCACCTGAAAGGGTAAAACCCATCGGGAGCAAATGGATCTTGAGAAGATTCTTGGTGTAAATGGAAAAGTTGAGACTTTCAAAACTAGATTTGTAGTAATAGGTTCTCGTCATGTAACCAAGGATGGTTTATGATAAAACCTTTTCTCCAGTGGCTATGCTTAAGTCCATCAGGATTAAAGAAGGTATCGCAGAGTTGGAACATCTGTTTTGATATGGCAGTCAAAGAGTTTTACTTCATCAAAAAGGTAGATGAACCTTATATATACAAGAAGGTTGTCTTCTACGTATTGTACGTAGATGACATACTCTTGATAAGAAATTGTTTCCTATGCTACACTCGGTCAAGCTCCTCTTATCACGAGGATTCTCCATGGAAGATCTAGATGATACCTACTACATCTTGTGGATTATGATCTATGGTGATAGATCTAAGTGGATATTGGGAGTGTCCCAAATCCAGGTACATTAACACCATTCTAAAGGGGTTTAGTATGGAAGATTCTAAGCGTGGTGGTTCGCCCACTTACTCAAGAACCACTCTCTCCAAAAAGATATCTTCCAAGACTGATTTGGAGAGAGCTCGTGTCCTATGCTTCGGCACTAGGCTCTATCATGTATGCAATATTATGTAACACACCGGATGTAGCTAACTCACTAGGTGTAGTGATCAGGAATCAATCAGATCTTGGGAGAATCACTGGAAAGCTGTATAGGACATTCTTAAGTACTTGAGAATCACTAAAGAAATGTTCTTGGTTTTTGGTAATGGTGAACTCCAATGGGAGTCCTTTACCAATTCCAGCTCCTAGAGTGATAAGGACGACTGAAAGTCAGTCACAGGCTTTGTCTTTACCCTCAGTGGAGGGACGGTATGTTGGAAGAGTTCCAAGCTGGATACTGTGGCAAACTAGACGATAAAGGCTGAATACATTGCTACCAACGATGCTACCAAAGTGGATGTCTGGATAATTCTTGTTCATGATATGAACATGGTTCCTACCATTGAGCGTCCAATAATTATTATTGTGACAACAATGAAGTTGTGGATTTGGCCTAGGAACGCCGGTCCCACGATCCAGATATATTCTGAGAACAGTATCACCTGATCAGGGAGATGGTTGATCTTCAAGGGATCGAGGTTAGGAGAGTTGGCGCGAAGGATAACACCGCGGATCCACTCACAGAGGCTTTTCCCTAGAGAGACTTTTATGGGGCGTTGAGTATGAGATACTACAACAAATGGCTTTAGTGCAAGTGGGAGATTGTTAGTTATATGTATGCCCTAGAGGCCATTATTATACATGTGATGTATATTATAGTGGATGTTTGGACATTTATAGGGAGGACTTTCTTGCTCGACATGATAGCATGCTATCTGGTTGCTCTTTATCTTAACATGTACACTTATTATCTCTCTATTGCATGTTGATAAAACCCTTAGGATGGGTACTTGACTACCAGGATTATGATGCAGATCATACTGTTAGTTATATGTATGCCCTAGAGGCCATTACTATACATAGGATGTATATTGTAGTGGATGCTGGGACATATATAGGGATGACTTTCTTGCTCGACATGATAGTATGCTATCTGGTTGAACTTTACCTTAACGTGTATACTGACTGTCTCTCTGTTACATGTTGGTAAAGCCCTTAGGATCTGTACTTGACTACCTGGACTATGATGCGGATCATACTAGTGGGGACATGGTAGTCTATAAGTACATCCTTCAAAGTCCCTAGTCGAGGGTGTATCGAGACGGGGCATCGATACACCAGAGTAGACTAGCGTATACCTTCTCGACCCATACAGATGAGCGATGGATGATCCCATATCCATTGGTGTTTGACATCGGAGATGATATACGGGTGCTCAGTAGAGACTGGGTACACTGGACGGACTCGCCGAGAACTCCCAGATGGTATTATACCTCACGTCAGATGGCAGTTCTCTGGTGACACTGGTACAGAGTAGTCTGTTGACCCGAGATCGTCATAGAGTCTTGTGTGGTTCCCACTGTGCTTTGATTTCCATCTTACCACGTCCAAGAGGGCGTGCAAAACGGTGGTTTTTGGGTACAGTCCCGAGTCACATGGAGGCAATGAGCGATAGGAGGGGATTCGTCTCTCCCGGTATATGGGGGTTGATGTTGCGCTGTGTTCGATTGGCTATAACAGGAAATCCCTGGCCAGGGTTGCTGAGATTTACTGGTAAGTGTTACCAGTAGTTTCTCAAACAGTTATAGACCTCATATCGACACGACTTATTGAGCTATTGGGGTCTGACGTTTACCACCCCTAGGCGAGATATGCGACATATCAGACGATCAGACAGGACTGTACGGTAGTGTTACTGGTCGGATTCACTGGAGTGTGAGCGGGCTTGCTCGTCGATCTTCAGATCGCTCAATACCCGGGTGGCCGTTACGTTTAGCAGACCGCTTGCGGCTTGTGGATGCTTGATATGATCATCATCTGCTGCCGGCGTATTGACGAGTCTTTAGAGTCCTACACAGAGGTTTCCTGGCTCAAGCAAAACGAAATAGGAGCGCATATGAGATATGTGCGGGACCGAGAATAATGCGTGTATGTGATACCGTATTCTATTCTCGCGATATATATATCGAATGGTTGTATGCGATATAACCTAGTTATCGATTCAAGCGTTGATTCGATAAGCCGATATATTAGATACCAGTCGGTTATGTGCGCATGACCGGATCATTGAATCAAGTGTTGATTTAATGATTTAATGTATAATTATATATTTGATATATTACTTTACATTAACTAGTATCGGTTCACTTTAGACGGATTTTCTCACTTGGTTCGTGCGCATTGCATATGCGATATGTTTTTGTGCACTTGATTGTATCATGTTTGATGATGCAAGTCAAGCTAGGGTTCAAGTGTAAAGATTAAACCTTGGTTAATGAAATGGTTAGGGTTTATTATTCATTATTCATTTATCTTATTTAATTATCTTTTTATTTTTGATAAATGAATAAAAGAAAAGAGAAAAGAATGGTTGCTAGATTTGGAGTTTAGTTGAAACTTCATGAAGCTTTGATAAAGTCAACCATACTTATCTCATCCTTAACCCTAACCATTCTCACTAACCATGATTCATTCTCTACACTTGACCATGGTTAGAATTATGATAAGAATTCATTTTCTTTTCATTTTCTATTAACTTATCATAATATCTTTCTTCTTCTTCTTCATGCTTCAAGTGAAGAAGCTTGAAGTCCATCAATGGTGATTGTTGGAAATGAGTGAGAAATCCAATTCTAAAGTCTACCCACTTCCTATTTCTTCATCCTCTACCTCTTGCCAAGTAGTAGAGTGTGTTTCCTTCACAACTTTTCACGGTTTAGTGAAGGTGGAGCTTGATTCATCGATGCTTCGACGTAGATCATCTTCGGCATGGACATCGACGACCTAGCTTGCCCATTCTCCGACGAAGCCGATCCTAGAGCCCAGATTCGATTTGGACAGCGGAGAGGACCTCGTTGCGGAGCTATGGAGGTGGAGCACCGGATCTACAAAGGTTGTATTTCCGTATTTTATATAGTTAACTGTTAACTAGTTCTTGTTCGCCTAGATATCTAGTTATCGATCCGTTGTTTAGGGTTTGTAGGCACCATAATTTTTGAAATTGCCATGGTTGATGGCTTGGGAGACCTCACTAGAGTGCCTAGGAACCCTACAGTGGTATCAGAGCCTAGCTAGAGCCTTAGGCGATCCCCGGACGGAATTAGAAACCCGATCGAACCGAAATCCCATTGCAAAATAGCTCTCTGTACTTTTTTCAAAACTGTTGATTTTTGGCAATTAAAAATATCCAGAAAAACAAGCAGGCTTTTTTAAGAATTACTGTGAAATTTGGTACCCTGATTCCACAAAAGCGCGGCGGAAGGGCCGCACAAAGGGGGTTTGTGCGGCGTAAGGGCCGCCAATAAGAAGCCGACACGTGTCAAATTTCACAGTAATTCGTAAAATGCAGTTCTCATTTTCCTGGAATATTTAAACTGAACTCAAGAGTTGAGTTGTTCTGAGTTGTTTTGGGAATCATTGTTTCGATCGGAAAGTCTAATTCTGTCTATGTGTTTTCCGGATAAATTTTAGAATATGTTAAAAAGTTCGACCGGATATAAATACCCGATTTTTCCCCTGTCGGGAAATTTCCAAGTGTTGGATTTTTCCGTAGTTTAACGACGTTCTAAGTAGTGCAAGTAACGCGATGGACCCTCTAGAAGACAACAAACCTTAACTCGATTATGTGACCGTCTTGAACTGCCCTTTGAACCTTCGGGTTTGGGGCAGTACGGCGTGCCACATGTGAGGCGTTGGCTTGACCCTTCTACGGCTGGACCGTTGGTACTGAGGCACGAACGGAATGTTGTTAGACTTATTTCATGTGTTGATCTGTATCGGGAAAACTTGGGTGTTCGATTGTTCGATCGGAAAGTTTAACATTTTCTGTTTATCTGGAATGTGATACAATAATTGGAATTCACAATAAGTTATGTGATAACTAAATGAATGTTATAAACGTAGCAGTTTAGTCTCACTTGATCGGTTGCTACGGAATTTTGATGTGATCAAAAGTCCGTCGCAATCACGTAGTGTACGCGGATACTCGCCGGGTAAACTTAATAGACAGCCTCACTCCATAGCCCCGACCAAGTGACTGTAGGAGAACCCCGACGCCGAAAGCATCCGTCCGGGTGCTCGCGGTAGCGGTGTTCCGCCTTGGTGCACTTCGTCGACGGTATCAGGGGTGCAGCCGTCTACTGAAGTTTGCGACGAGCATTCGATCAGACTGTCGGGAATCTTGTTGAATTGCCCGACTTGATATTGAAAAGTGTTTTCGATAAGGAGACTAAAATGCGGGGTTTATAATTGTTAGGCATGTGATGTCTAAGGGATTCATTTGGTCAGGCATGCGATGTCTGAGGTGGTTGCGGATTCCAACTGTTGTAGTTTTACACTTTCTTTTCTGTGACCGTAAGTGTAATATGTGATATCGCCGGTTTCGTTGCTATATGTCAACGACAATTGGGATGGACATATTTACTTACGTTGATGACATGTGATGTTATGTGTTGCTAGATATATTATATTGGATCGTCGTGTTTGAATAGCCAGGGGTTTTTATGTGAGATGAGTGTTTTTCATTTTCATTCATGTAAAAACTTGTATGTAATATTCTTTTATTGGGGCGCTTCCAGGTTGCGGAAGTTGTCACCTGTTGTATATTATTTACTTTTCGGCACTAGGTGAGACCTAAGGAGGAGGGCACAAGTAACCGGGTTCTGGAGTCCAGTGGGAGACCAACTCGAGGAGTCGAGTCCGGGTCTCCTAACTCCAGAATTGGTAGGGTTGCTTGCCGCTCTCGTAGGGGTCTAGGGGTGTGGGTTTGGCTATTCATCACGACCGTGGAATCCGTGTTTTATACTGGCTCGTATTAAAAACACGGACGTCCTAGTATATCCAATATTTCATATGTTTCTTCTGCTGCGATATCTGTGATGTGATCATGTGATGTTCTATGATAGATATAGTATATAGTATATATGATATATTATATAGACGTTACTTATGTTTTACACCCGCGCTAGCCCTGCCCTGCTCTGTCGTTAGTTACCTAACCTAACGGTGCACGAGGGGACATCGAGGCGAATGCGGATGGCATAAGTGTACGTCATATCTATCTGTGATGTTTAGGTACTTAAATGATGGGACTTCATTAATGTGATTAATGAAATAAAAGAAACCTAAAGATGTTGTAGAATCGAATTTCAAAATAAAACAGGTAGCTACAGTTCTTGCTTTGCACAGCGGTATATGTGATATATCCTGCACCTTATTCGATGAGGAAAGGACCGAGATCCCTTCACCGGGAGTGACTCCTTTAGCAATAACTGGCAGATGCTACACATTCGGTTTGTCTTTTGAAACTTTTAAGAGTTTTTGCTTTGCACTGTGATATATATGATATATCCCGCACCTCATTCGACGAGGAAAGGACCGACGATCCCTTCACCGGGAGTGACTCCTTTAGCAAAACAAGAAAAGCCTCAAAAGCACTCCATTTCAAAATTCATTCGATCCTACAACGATATCAAGTTCATTACGCAATAGGTTTTCATAAAAACCTGTCGTAGCCCTCCGTCATTTCAGATAAATCCTGTTTAGTATTCGTGCTGCGTTTGTTGACCTTGTCAAGGCGCAGTGTGCGGTAGCTAACCAGTATTTATCTGCTTATGCATATGATGCAGATTGGGTTAGGGTAGTCGTGCGGCCTTGTTGACCTTGTCAAGGGTCGTGCGGGTGGGTTTGATTCAATCAAGAAATGACGGGTTGAACTTGACTTGCGGTCTATGGTTTGTTGACCTTGTCAAGGTCATAGATCGTTCGGGGCAAAATATTATCGGGAATTTCAAGTGTTGAAATTTGCAATGAGATTGCATACCTTCTATGAGATAGTTGGATCCCGATACCCGCTGCGAGTAAGAGTTACTCCTGGGAGAGTTTTATACATTACAATTAGCCGATCAAGTAGGTGTCTAGAAAGGTGTTAACGAGGTTACGCCTCTGGGAAAACGAGGTTTACAGTAATTAGGTTCGTGCGATAGCACGGGGGACCTCCCTCAAAGTACCGACACTGGCCTGGCTGAAAGATTGGCGAACTTGTAGTGTGTAATTAATCCCGGCTAGTCTTTCCTTTTAGGGTTTGAAGGAAGATTTGATAAAAAGCAGTGGGAGCCATCCTGATTAGATAAAATAAAAACCAATCTATTCTTGACAGAGCGCACGCTGAGTGTTTTCTTCTCTCTCTCTCCTGGTAGCGACCATATCATGCCTTAATCAAGATAATAATACGGATTATTGACCGAACCCGCTTGTTATACTGAGCTGGGGAACGTTGGTCCCGCTCCAAATTATAATTGTTATAAGACCGAGCAGGAAATTGGGGAATACCAGATTTTCCGTGCCGCCCAAACGAAGAGAGTGCATGCTGATGCATCATCTTCGGGCGTGTTCGTTACACAGAACTGTTTCTCAGTATCCTTTACGTCCTGGGTATGTGATACCAGATCAGGATCCCAGATATATAATCTGTTACATAGGGCTACAGATAGGTAGAGAACTGAGAACGGGTGATAAGTTTCATGAGGCAGAAAACGGGGCAAGAGTTGCAGCCAAGTCTGTCGGTCACTGTCATCCTGTATTACCAATACATTGATTCTGAACGAATGTTGTTAGATAACGAACCTGATATACAAAATCATACCTATCTCTTTATTAGTAAAGAAATGATAAAATTTTGTATAGTTGGATAATGTTTTGAACATTTCCTATATCAAAAGTTGATCGGTTCAGGCACGTTATCTAAAAGCATTATTGTTCTAAATCAAACTACAGTTCTTAATATATGGAACACACACAAGAGGAAGAGTTCAGAAATGAACGAATTCTTCTTGAGGCATTGTAGACTAGGTCAGATCAATGTGACCCGACTAGCTAGAGTTACATAAAGATGCATATTTAAATCAGTTTGAATTTACATCTTGTGAAACTTGCCAGTCATGTCACAAAGATAAGATGATCATAGCTCCGTTTATTGGAAACAGAGAAAGAGTTAGTGAACTCTTGGGATGATACATGTTGATGTATGTGAGGTCCCCTGTCTACACATGCCAGGACTGGTTCTTTGTACTTCATTACATTCTCTGATAATCTCTCAAGATTCAGACATATGTTCCTGTTGAAACACAAGTCCGAACCTTTTGAGATATTCAAAGAATATAAGTTAGAAGTAGAGAACTAACATACGGGTATAAGTATTATGTCCTTTGATGTGATCAAGGAGGAGAATACTTGAGCACGAAAATCCTGGATTATTCTAAAGGAGAATGAGATTCTCTCTCAGCATTACTCCTCCATATACACCATAGCACGATGGTATATCGGGGCGGAGCAGATACACCCTATTTGATATGGTGTGCTCTATGATGAGTACTACTGAGTTACCTTTTTCCTTCTGGGAGTTATGCACTTATGAAGTTGCATACCTATTGAATAGGGTTCGAATCAAATCAGTTGCCTACCACTCCATATGAGATATGGAAAGGGAAGAGCCTATGTCTTAAGCCAGTTAAGATTTGGATTTGTCCGGCCTATGTCTAAAAGCAAAATCCGGACAAGCTCGAGGCAAGGTCAGTTATGTACAACTGGAAAGGTTCCAGCTATACGAACTACAGCAGATGATTTGATAGAACCAAGGGATTCAGTAGATACTAACGAACCTCAGCCTCTCCGCCGATCTAGTAGGGTTCCTCACCCACCTGATAGATACTTCGGTTTCTCTATGACAGTGGGAGCGAGGATTACATCATGAGATGATGACCCAACTAGTTTCGAGCTGGCCATCAGGAGTAAGACTCTGTAAGAATGGCTGGATGCTTAGTGATCTGAGATGGAATCCTTATACACCAGCAAAGTATGGACTTTAGCTGCAAGATCTGAAGGGTTAAATCCCCATCAGGAGCAAGTATATCTTGAGAAGATTACTTGGTGTACATGGAAGAGTTGAGACTTTCAAAACTAGACTTGTTAAAGGTTTTCGTCATTGACCAGGCGTGGATAATGATGAAACCTTTTCAAGTATCTATGCTTAAGTCCATCCAGATCCTACTTGTCACGGCTACATACCATGACTGCGATATCTGGTGGTTGGGTGTCTTGACTGCTTTTCTAAATGATGATTTAGAAGAGAGTGTCTATAAGTACACAGCCAGAGGGCTTCGTAGACAGTGGGAGCAGTGGAAACGTGTGCAAGATGCTTTATAGGATAAAGCAGGCATCGCGGAAATGGAACGTCTGTTTTGATGTGTTAGTCAAAGAAGTTGACATCATCAAAATGGTAGATGAACCTTGTATAAACAAGAAGGTAGTAGGGAGTATGGTGACGATCCTCGTAGAGTACGTGGATGACATACTCTTGATAGGGAAGGAGTTTCCTATGCTACGCTCGATCAATCTCCGCTTATCACTATGATTCTCCATATAGGATCAAAATGATACCTACTAAATCCTGGGTTTTGGATCTATGAGATAGATCTAAATGGATGTTAGGATACTCACTAGATGTAGTGAGACGGTATCAAACGATCCTAGGGAGAATCACTGGAAGTGTTCCAGGGTGATAAAGACGACTGAGTGTCAGTCGCAGGCATTGTCTTAACCCTCAGTAAAGGGACGGTATGTTGGAAGAGTTCCAAGCTAGATACCGTGACAGACTAGACGATAAAGGCTGGATACATCGCTACTTAAGATGCTACCAAAGAGGCTGTTTGGATGTATATTGGTTCATGAGATGAACTACGTTCTAACCATTGTGAGACAATGGAGTTGTGGCTTATGCCAAGGAACGCCGGTCCCATCAGTGATCCAGACATATTCTAAGGCAGTATCACTTGATCATGGAGATGGTTGATCTCCAGGGAGATCGAGGTTAGGAGAGTAGACTCAGAGGACAACACAGCGGATCCACTCACAAAGGCCTGTTCCCAGAGAGAGACTTTTATGGGATGGTTGAGTATGAGATACTGCAACCACTGCTACAGATGGCCCTAGTGCAAGTGGGAGATTGTTAGTTATATGTATGCCCTAGAGGCCATTACTATACATAGGATGTATATTGTAGTGGATGCTGGGACATATATAGGGATGACTTTCTTGCTCGACATGATAGTATGCTATCTGGTTGAACTTTACCTTAACGTGTATACTGACTGTCTCTCTGTTACATGTTGGTAAAGCCCTTAGGATCTGTACTTGACTACCTGGACTATGATGCGGATCATACTAGTGGGGACATGGTAGTCTATAAGTACATCCTTCAAAGTCCCTAGTCGAGGGTGTATCGAGACGGGGCATCGATACACCAGAGTAGACTAGCGTATACCTTCTCGACCCATACAGATGGGCGATGGATGATCCCATATCCATTGGTGTTTGACATCGGAGATGATATACGGGTGCTCAGTAGAGACTGGGTACACTGGACGGACTCGCCGAGAACTCCCAGATGGTATTATACCTCACATCAGATGGCAGTTCTCTGGTGACACTGGTACAGAGTAGTCTGTTGACCCGAGATCGTCATAGAGTCTTGTGTGGTTCCCACTGTGCTTTGATTTCCATCTTACCACGTCCAAGAGGGCGTGCAAAACGGTGGTTTTTGGGTACAGTCCCGAGTCACATGGAGGCAATGAGCGATAGGAGGGGATTCGTCTCTCCCGGTATATGGGGGTTGATGTTGCGCTGTGTTCGATTGGCTATAACAGGAAATCCCTGGCCAGGGTTGCTGAGATTTACTGGTAAGTGTTACCAGTAGTTTCTCAAACAGTTATAGACCTCATATCGACACGACTTATTGAGCTATTGGGGTCTGACGTTTACCACCCCTAGGCGAGATATGCGACATATCAGACGATCAGACAGGACTGTACGGTAGTGTTACTGGTCGGATTCACTGGAGTGTGAGCGGGCTTGCTCGTCGATCTTCAGATCGCTCAATACCCGGGTGGCCGTTACGTTTAGCAGACCGCTTGCGGCTTGTGGATGCTTGATATGATCATCATCTGCTGCCGGCGTATTGACGAGTCTTTAGAGTCCTACACAGAGGTTTCCTGGCTCAAGCAAAACGAAATAGGAGCGCATATGAGATATGTGCGGGACCGAGAATAATGCGTGTATGTGATACCGTATTCTATTCTCGCGATATATATATCGAATGGTTGTATGCGATATAACCTAGTTATCGATTCAAGCGTTGATTCGATAAGCCGATATATTAGATACCAGTCGGTTATGTGCGCATGACCGGATCATTGAATCAAGTGTTGATTTAATGATTTAATGTATAATTATATATTTGATATATTACTTTACATTAACTAGTATCGGTTCACTTTAGACGGATTTTCTCACTTGGTTCGTGCGCATTGCATATGCGATATGTTTTTGTGCACTTGATTGTATCATGTTTGATGATGCAAGTCAAGCTAGGGTTCAAGTGTAAAGATTAAACCTTGGTTAATGAAATGGTTAGGGTTTATTATTCATTATTCATTTATCTTATTTAATTATCTTTTTATTTTTGATAAATGAATAAAAGAAAAGAGAAAAGAATGGTTGCTAGATTTGGAGTTTAGTTGAAACTTCATGAAGCTTTGATAAAGTCAACCATACTTATCTCATCCTTAACCCTAACCATTCTCACTAACCATGATTCATTCTCTACACTTGACCATGGTTAGAATTATGATAAGAATTCATTTTCTTTTCATTTTCTATTAACTTATCATAATATCTTTCTTCTTCTTCTTCATGCTTCAAGTGAAGAAGCTTGAAGTCCATCAATGGTGATTGTTGGAAATGAGTGAGAAATCCAATTCTAAAGTCTACCCACTTCCTATTTCTTCATCCTCTACCTCTTGCCAAGTAGTAGAGTGTGTTTCCTTCACAACTTTTCACGGTTTAGTGAAGGTGGAGCTTGATTCATCGATGCTTCGACGTAGATCATCTTCGGCATGGACATCGACGACCTAGCTTGCCCATTCTCCGACGAAGCCGATCCTAGAGCCCAGATTCGATTTGGACAGCGGAGAGGACCTCGTTGCGGAGCTATGGAGGTGGAGCACCGGATCTACAAAGGTTGTATTTCCGTATTTTATATAGTTAACTGTTAACTAGTTCTTGTTCGCCTAGATATCTAGTTATCGATCCGTTGTTTAGGGTTTGTAGGCACCATAATTTTTGAAATTGCCATGGTTGATGGCTTGGGAGACCTCACTAGAGTGCCTAGGAACCCTGCACATACTAATGGGGCAGAGGTAGTTGGTAAGTACATTCTTCAAATGTTTCTAGTCGTGGGAATATTGAGACGGGGCATCGATATTCCAGAGTAGACTAGCGTATACGCTTTTCGACCGATATGATGGACGATGGATGATCACACATCCATTGGTGTTTGACGTCAGAGATGGTATACGGGTGCTCAGTGGAGACTGGGTACACTGAACGGACTCGCCGAGAACTCCTAGATGGTACTATACCTATCGTCAGATAGCAGTTCTCTGGTGACACTGGTACAGGTTAGTCTGTCGACCCAAGATCATCATAGTGCCTTGTGTGATTCCCACTGTGCTTTGATTTCTGCCTTACCACGTTCAAGAGATCGTGCAAAACGGTGGATTTTGGGTACAGTCCCGAGTCACATGGAGGCAATAAGCGATAGGAGGGGTTTTCGTCTCTCCCGATATTGGGGGTTGATGTTGCGCTATGCTTGATTGGCCATAACAGGAAATTCCTGGCCAGGGTTGCTGAGATTTACTAGTAAGTGTTATCAGTAGTTTCTCGAACCGTTATGAGCCTCACATCGGCATGACTTATCAAGCTATTGGGGTCTGACGTTATACCACCCCTAGGCTGTGATATGAGACATATCAGACGAAGAGACCGGACTGTACGGTGGTGTTACTGATTGGATTCGCAGGAGTATGAGTAGGCTTGCTTGTTGATCTTCTGATTGCTCAATACCTGGGTGGTCGTTACGTTTAGCAGACCGCTTGCGGCTTGTGGGTGACTGATATGATCACCACCTACTGCCGGCGTATTGACGAGTCTTTAGAGTCATACACAGAGGTTTCCTATCTCAAGCGAAACGAAGTAGGAGCACATATGTGATATGTGCGGGACTGAGATTAATGCGCGTATGTGATACTGCATTCTATTCTCGCGATATGTGATATCGGTCGGTTATATGTGATATAGCCGGGTTATCGGATCAAGTGTTGATTCGATAAATTGATACATATGATATTAGTTGGTTGTATGTGATATGGTCGGATTATTAAATCAAGTGTTGATTTAATAATTTAATGTATAATTATATATTTGTTATATTATCTTACATTAACTAATATTAACTTACTTAAGATTTTTTCTCACTTGTATGCATTTAGTATATATGTGATATATATTAATGTACATCTTTTGTGTCATGCTTGATGCTACATGCTACATGGGTGTATAAGACTCACACCATGCTTATAATAATGTAAGGTTTTGTTTATTTAAAGTAAATCAAATTAGTTGGAAATTGTCACATGGTTGAAGCTTGTAAAAGCTTGTGGAACTATTGACCAAGTCCACTAATTTTGTTTTACTTGAAGATATTTATTAAACCAACCATTATTGTTTAGCCATGGTTTAGTCTTTACATGAGTTAGTATATGATATTAACTCACTCATGGTTGCTATTCTCACCACTTGATTCATTCTTCACTTACTTCATTCCATGGTTGTTTTCTTCATCTCCTTCCTCAAGTTTTCTAGACTCATGAGAGGTGAAGAAAATTAGTTAGAAAATTATTTCTAAAGTGAGAAAAATTCCTACTTCATCATCCTCTACTATTCTAGCCATTTAGTTTAGGGTGTTTACTTCACTAATTCCACATTAGTGAAGAGATAGCTTGAGTTGGTGTCTACTTGACGTAGATCATTTTCGGTCTCGAAAACTTCAAGTAAGCTTGTTCCGTTCATCTTGTGGAGCATTTCTAGAGTCCGGGAGTTCACTACTTGGAGCGAAAGGACTACTACACAGAGCTATTGAAGTGAAGGACCAGTCTACAAAGGTTGTATTTCTTGTTCACTTAGATGTAAAGTTGTTTACATTCTAGTTTCGTCTAATTCTCTAGTAAAGATTCTAGGTTAAACTTTTTTAGCGCGCCAATTTTTGTAAAATGGTATGGTCGATGCCTCCTAAAACCCAGCGGTGACCTTGGGAACCCAGCAGCCCATACTTCTTGTAATCCCAATATCTATCATGAAAGAGTCAAACTTCTCATACCAACGTCTAGGTTACTGCTTCAAACCGTAAAGAGACTTCTCTAGCAAACAAGCTTCAAGAACTCGATTTTGGTTTTGGTGTCTCATAATTTTATTAGTTTTGCTGGGTTTCAGCTAGTTTCGCTAATCTCGATTCGGGTTTCGATTTCGACGGTAATACAACATACAAAAGTGTAGATATATTAAATACTTAAATTTATGGTTTTATATTATAAGACAATGATCCTATTGTTTAAAAATTCGGCCATGATGCAAAATATATTGAAAAGTGTATTTAGATAAGTATTAATATAGGGGTTGGGTTCATTTTCTTGCGGTTTTCTAGCAACGTAGGCCTACAATGATCACAATGACAGTAAAAATGGTATTAAAAAAAATATGATTTTAAAGCTTTCAGCCGAAATGATATTGTATGGTTGATTTCGTATCGGTTTCCGGTTTCATGTCAGTCTCCATAGAAACCGATACGAAACTATCACATATTCGTGGTTTCGGCCGAAACCTCAAAATTTGCTAGCAAACAAACGTGGTCTTTTTTGCCTTCAACTTCAAAATCCTCGGGCTGTTGTAGGTAGATTTTCTTTATCAAATCACCATGCAAGAATGTTGTCTTCCCATCAAGCTACTCGAGCGCCAAATCTTGCATAGCTACCAAACCAAGCAAGATACATATAGAGGTTTGTTTAACAACCGGAGAAAATACTTCATTGAAGTCAACTCCCCGAATCTGTGAATAGCCTTTAGCTACCAACCGTGCCTTGTATCTTGTATCAACCGCTCCTTGGTCATCTTCTTTTTTCTTGAAAACCCACTTGCAGCCAGCTACTATCTTTCCTCTTTCGGGCTTCACGAGCTTCCAAGCTGGTTCTTGTGAAGAGACTCAATCTTTTCATTCATAGTGACTTACCAACGAGCTGACTCATCGGATGAGATGACTTCTTGATAGCTCGTCGGCTCACTACTATCAACTATCTCTGTAACAGACAGCACATACGCCACTAGATCATCATAGCTATATCTTTGTGGCGGTCTAATGTCTCTTCTTTATCGGTCACGAGCAAGCAAATACTCCTCATCTTGAGAGCTTGCATGTTAGACTTCAAGGGTTCATGGGAGGATCATCTACACTTGGTGGAGTTTTCTTACAATAACAGTTTTCAGGCGACTATTCAGATGGCTCCATTCGAAGAATTATATGGTCGCAAGTGTCGTTCGCCTGTTTGTTGGGACGATATTGGAGAACGAAGATTGTTGGGACCGGATTTGATCGTGCAAACAGTGGAGAAAGTTAACACTATCCGGAATCATATGAAGGCAGCACAAGATCGGCAGAAGAGTTGGGCCAATACATCGAGAAGACCTCTAAAGTTCACGGTTGGTGATCTTGTGTTCTTGAAGATATCACCGACTAGAGGAGTGATTCGTTTTGGGAGTTGATGTAAGCTTAGTCCTCGATTCGTTGGGCCTTACGAGATTTTGGAACGTATTGGAGAAGTAGCGTATCGATTGGCGTTACCGCAATCTTTGGCGAATGTTTATGACGTGTTTTATATATCTCAACTCCGTAAGTATGTTCGAGATAAAACACACGTGCTGGATTATTCGGAGCTGACTGTAAGAGAGGATTTAACCTTTGAGGAACGATCGATGTCGATTGTTGATCAAAGAGAAAAGATCTTTAAGAATAAGGTTATCCCTCTCGTACTTGTTTCTTGGGAAAATCGTTCGCATGGAGAATCGACTTGGGAATGAGAAGACGAAATTCGACAGAATTTTCCACACCTATTCTTGTGGATTCTTGATTGTTCATCTTTTCTTGTTTTGGGAATTTCGAGAACGAAATTTTTTTTGTAGTTGGGTATAATGTAACACCCTAGTTCATTTATACCAGTTCTAGTTCATGTATTTCTTTATTTATGGTATTTTCTTGATTTATTGTGTTTTGGGTGCGAATAGTGTATTTGAAATTTGTATTTGCATCCGTACAAGTTATTTTACATCTAGTGCATGCAAACCTATCTTATTACATACTATATTTCAATATACTGCACCCAATGGAATATTTACATCTCATATTGTTTAGTTGTACATCCTGCATTTACCAGTTTATCATTTTATTGTTATATGACATCCGTATGCATCCATATCAGTATTTACGTAAGTATTCGCATGCTAATTCATCTTGCTACATGCTATGTATCTTATTTTGCATCCATATGAATAAAAATATCACATGTTGATTGCATTGTGCATCCATACTGAAGTTTTACTGTTTTCGGATACCCGATTGCATCCATATCATTTAAAATATATATATCGTAATATTTCTTATTATTATCTTTAATTATTTTATAATCTGTATTTTATAATGTTATACAAAATATAGTTTGAAAATATTATAGTTTACACATGAAATATCGTTGCAAAGCGGATACGACAAATCTGAAATTTACTGTACACCTTACCTTATAAAATTCATTATAAATCATAGAAAAATCATTAGTATTCATTCTTTAGTTCGTTACGAAGCTAACTCAGAATAATATAACTCTATGAAATATTTACTTGCAAAATAAATTTTTTAAATAACGTAAAATGCAAATAAAAATATCTCTAAACTGCTGTCCAGGGAAATTCCAGCAGCAAACTTTCAATTTCGAATGTTCATAGCTTTTTGTAGGAACAACCTGAGATACTTCTACTTATAAAAATGAAAACTTTATTGAATTATCTTTGTTTTGGTATAAGACACGTCCCTTTTGGAGAACGTTTGTTATTTTTAAGCTATTTTACAAATCAGGGTGACGCTGAATTTCTGAACGGAACTTTCTTGTGCATAGTTAATCAATACCACTTTTATAGTTATTAATCGGTTTGAATATATTATCCATGTTAATATTATTATATCAATATCTATTTAATAAATAATAGTTCTTATGTTTTAATATTCAGCAAATTTTACCGATTTACAGTTTTATAGTATCCGTCTGTATTCGTACGGTTTATTACATATCTAGTTGCATGCCGAGACCATATTATTTCATGTTACTGTTGTATTAGTGCACCATACTTGATAATTGTGCATCCTACTTAGTCATGATGTGACCCCTGATTGATATTTGTGCATCCATACTTTTATTGTACATCCATACTTTCACCTTGATTCAATACTTGCTACAGTTTGATTATGAGCACCCGTTTGACATATGTGCACTACTTGACATGACCTGATACACCAATACTTGACATGACTTGATACATGTACACTACCTGACATGACCTGATATATCACTACTTGACATGTTACCTGATCCTGTTTCTAATGCCGACAATCCTGACATGTTGTCCCAATGGACATGTCCTATTGTCTGTATAGAAAAACATGTTCCTGCTTGTTCCTGTGTTGGCATTAGTTTCAGATTTATCAATACCTGACTTACACACATAACTTGGGGGTATGGGGAAATCAAGAATGTAGCCGAACGTAACTCAAAGGGCTATTACATCATATTACCGTGGTCCCGTGGGGTTGAACGGGACATAGACTCACAGTCTATCATATCTTGTTACCATGGTCCCGTGGGGTTGAACGGGATATAGACCGATGGGTTACGATGAGGATTACATTAATTGATTTCGAATAACTTTAGAATAGATAACCCAGTAGCACAGTTTAGACAGATCACTGCACGTCACATACATGGATATACTTCACTGTTCTATATCCGTGTTTACTTATTACATTCATGTTACTGTTTATGATTCATTCCTGCATATCCTGTTATCTCCTGATTATATTATTGTTGATATTACGACGCACTGACATCTGGGTTTTGCATGGCCCAGATCCTCTACCCTTGTCGTAGGCTGATCAGGAGTATTTCCGCCGTTAAGCCGAGCAGTGATGATCCAGTTAGTATCCGGTTTAGTTATGTTTTACTTTCCAGATGTTTTTTCTCTTTGGATTTATTGCTTCCACATATTATTTCTTGACTCGTTTATTCTGGCTCATGGACATGTACTAGATAGTTTATTTTATTTTTCCTGTTCTTGATATCTCTAGACAGCCGTAATGTGACTGTGGAGGGATGTTTCCTATCCACAGATAGCATGGTTAGTTCTGTCACGTGCCTATCTTAGCGCACTCTGGGAAGCGGGGCGTGACAAGCTGACTCATCGGATGAGATGACTTCTTGATGGCTCTTCGGCTCGCTACTATCAACTATCTCTCTGTAACAGACAGCACATACGCCACTAGATCATCATAGCCATATCTTGTGGCGGTCTAATGTCTCTTCTTTATCGGTCACGAGCGAGCAAATACTCCTCATCTTGGGACTGCTCATCATGAGCTTTTTCAGATAATGGTGAAGGAGAGTTCTCTAGCGAATCCGAGCTTTCACCGACCTCAATATCAACTCTCGGCTCATTCTTCTTTGAATTGTCTTCAATTGGAGATTCCACAATTTTCGGCTTCAACATAGTAGATTCATCAAAAGTCGCATCTCTGGTAATCATAAATTTATGTGATTTAGGATCCGAACACCACAACCTATAATCTTTGATACCGGTAGCATAACCAAGAAATATGCATTTCTTCGCTCGAGGATCCAACTTGCCTTCACGGCAATGAGCATAAACGAGGCAACCAAAGACATTAAGTGTTGAATAATCGGTGTGCTTTCCTGGCCATACTTACTCCGGTGTCTTACCGCCTAGCGTCGTATGAGATGACCGATTCACAATATAGCACGCCGTGTTTACCGCTTCTGTGCAAAACTCCTTGTCGAGCTGTGCATTAGACAACATGCACTGTGCTTTCTTCAAAAGAGTCTGGTTCATACGCTCCGGAACTCCATTCTACTGTGGTGTGTAGACAACAGTATGATGCCGAACAATCCCTTCATTTTTGCAGAATTCATTGAAATCTCCACCGCGGAATTATAATCCGTTGTCTGTCCTTAATCTCTTAATCTGTTTGCCTGTCTGCTTCTCAACCAACGTCTTCCATTGCTTGAATATAATAAACACACTACTTTTGTATTTCAAGAAGTAAACCCAAACCTTTCTCGAAAAATCATTAATGAAGATAAGCAGATACTTGATATCGCTTCCTTTAGAAGTAACTGGAGAGGGTCCTCAAACATCCGAATGGATATAGTCAAGAGTACTTTTTGTGTTGTACACCGCCGGACTGAAGCTAACACGTTTCTGCTTCCCAAAAACGCAATATTTACAAAACTCCAGTTTCGTTGTACTCTTCCCACCAAGCAGACTCTGTTTCGACAACTTGGCCATACCTCTCTCACTCATATGTCCGAGCCTCATGTGCCATAATCTGGTAATGTCCGAATCTGTCATAGATTTGGATGATGAAATAGCCGCTGATCCGGAAGTTGTCGAAGCCTGCAACGAATATAAGGACCTCTTTTTCAAGCCCTTTATAATAACTAGAGTATCTTTGGTTACCTTCAAAACTCCACCTTCAGCAGAAAACTTATAATCCTTATCGTCGAGTGCACCCAAAGAAATGAGATTCTTTTTCAAGTCAGGCACGTGCCTAACTTCTACCAATATCCTCACAATACCGTCAAACATCTTGATTTGGATCGTCCCCTTTCTAATAACTCAACACGAACTATTGCTGCCCATCAAAACCACTTCACCATCAATGGACTCATAGGTGGTGAATAAATTCCTACTGGGACACATGTGGTAGGAACAGCTCGAATCCATAATCCATTTGTCCTTGGATCGATATGTGTTGTCAAGAACCATAAAAAGATCTCCTTCTCCTTCCGCTATACCAGTTTCAGTCGAGAACTCCTTCAATTTTTCTTCTAGCTTAAGTTTGTGCTGCAATTTAAAACAATCGACCTTAAAATGCCCTTTCTTTTTACAATAATTGCTGGTCAAATTCTTATTCTTAGACTTCGACCTTGACTTCTTCCTACCTCCCGGATCTCTCTTCTCTGCCCGTCCTCGAACAAATAAGCCTGAAGATGGACTATCGCCTTTGCTAGAAGTTAACCTATCTTCTCCTTATTCATTAAATTTTCTTTGATATCCTTGATCGACATAGTATCTCGTCCATAAACTATAGTGTCACGAAAATGCTTATATGAGGGCGGCAACAAATATAACAAAAGAAGAGCCTGATTTTCATCATCAATCTTAATGTCGATCTTACCCAGATCCATAATGATCGAATTAAACTCACCGATGTGAGATTTGATTGGAGAGCCTTTTGACATACGAAGTATGTAGAGACGTTGCTTCAACAGAAATCAATTCGTGAGAGATTTTCTTAAATATAACTCCTCTAATTTTTTCTACAAATCAGCCGCCGTCTTTTCTACCAAAAGTTCTTGCAAAACTTCGTTCGTCAGATACAACTGGATAGCCGTGAGGGCCTTTTCGTCCAACCCCTCCCAAGTTTTCTCCGTCATAGTGGAAGATTTTGCATCCTTTCCAAGAATTGTCTTTCTTAAATTATTTTGAGTCAACACGGCAATCATATGGACTTTCCATAAACTGAAACTTATATTTTCTTCAAATTTCTCAATATCGAATTTCATGATTGTCGGAGATATGATGCGGGATCAAACTAAAGCACGATTGTTTCACTCGAGGTGTTTCCAAATCCTAAAACTTTGAAATCACAATCGAAGAAGATAGGGAAGAGGACATAAGTATCGTTACCCACCGTTAACCTCGATTGTAATATTGAAGACCGAATGGTTCAAACAAAAGATCTCCAAACAATAATGGCTCCGATACCAGTTTGCTGCGGCAAGACGATCACGAAGTTATGCAAACGATAAAGAAGAAAGCACAAAACAAATCACATGCAAATAGAAAATAAAAGTACTAGCCAAATAGACGAAAGCAAAGATTTTATTAATCAACAAATACAGAGGAGTACAAAAGCGGTGGACGATTACAAATCCCTCAAACAAAACCCTAGATCTCACAAACAAAAGAGTTCTCTCAAATAACAAAAGCTATCTCAAAAACTCTCGAGGGCTGCTACAAACTTTCTTATTTATAGCATACAAAAGATTTATCCAAAAAACTAATTTACTAACTAAGGTATTTTTGATTGGCCCAGTACGGCAGACGTCTGTCCAACTATCATCGAAACTTCAGAGTGCTCGTAGACGTTTGACCCTCATCGAGGCGACGTTTGCCCAAAATATACTCGTGCATACAGAACACATGCAAGTTCCAGACATCTGTCTTGTGGATAGCGTCAAATCTTCATATAGTTTCGCGATAATGCCACACATAGAAAATCAATATGGGTTGAATGTGAGACACACATAACACCGTATTCATGAAATTAAAATAAATGCACAAGAATGCAATCATTAAAGTTAAAACAAATTATTGGAGCCAATTTTTATAGGCCCCACTTCATCTTTTGCTTCAATTTGAATCTTTACTTTTAGATCTAGTTCGAATGAGGGATTCAATTATTAATATTTATGTACCCTCAAACGTATCAAAGTTGTCCAGACATACACAATTACACATTCTTGTTTCTCGACACCTTATGTTTTTTAGAAGTGTTGAATACGTCTAGTTTGGAAGGACACGACCCAAGCATGTCGGACACATTATCGGATAGAGTGTCCGCCTCGTGTCGGACACAGACATGGCGAACAAATAGAATTGTCTGTGGTTCCTATCATTTTCTCACTAAACCAAGAATCAAATCAAATAATTGGAGCAGAAAAAAATGAAATGGGTATTTTGAGAAACTCACTGGAGGTCAGTGGCCCGCCTCAGAAGGAACCAAATCAAATGGTTGATCTTTCATCAGAAAAAATGATCTGTGAGATAAAGATAATGCTAGCAACCCACAAACCATTCAGATCACTGCAAAAGGAGTTCCAAATATATCTTTTTCTGAACCATATTGAAAAATAACACTGCCTCAATATTGAACAATTTCTCTCTGCAGCACAATCCAGCATGATTAATCCTAATTATCCCAACTCAAAAGTGCAAGGGAATGTTATGAATTGTTGGGCATAGGGAAGGCGTGGAATTTAATTTGATAAAGTAGGCTTAATTAAAAGGATTAAATTCCAAACGCTTTGTGTTTGGAATTGTTAGATTATAAGATATTTGAATATAATTGTATTAGATATTATAGTTATCAGTTCTGATTTATATTGTTGATATTATGATTAGTGTGTTAGATTGTTAGGATTATTAGTTATCAGTTAGTTATGTTATAGATGATTTATCTCTTAATAAAATTGATCGACTTTATTGCTTTCTTATTATGGTATCAGAGCCAATGGCTTGATCCAAAATTTATCTTCATTTATATTTTTAGTTTATTATTCCAAAATAAATAAAGTTGCATCAATAATATCTAATTCAGAAATAAGTTTTCTCAGTTTGATCATAAACGATTGCTTCCATAAATATCAAGTCCAAACAATTATTCTTTTCTTATGACATTTTCCAACGACATGATCTTTTTTTAGTATTTCCAGCGAAAGTGACTGGATATGACTTGCTCCTACAGTTGGAACCGTAGAGGCCAACCACTGTACCTACGGTTGGAACCATAGATACAAAATTTTGAACCGTAAGGACAGATAAATGCCCCTATGGTTATAAATTTGTTCCTACGGTTAAACCCGTACGGATTACTGCCCCTATGATTGACAACGTAAGGGCAATTATTTTTTAAAGAAAATAATGATATCTTATCCCTAAGATTTCCACTGTAGGGACAAAGTTTGTACTTAACGGTTTCCACAGAATCAGTTTTTTTCTGATACTTTGCGCCTACAATGGACCTTATAGGGGCTAAATTTGTCCTATGGTGGATACCACCGTAGGTACAAACTTTAAATTAAAAAAAAATGCCGCCAACTGATTTTTTGCCAATTGTTTTTTTCCCGCCCTTTACATAATAATATATCATACTATATTATAAACCCAAATACAAAAATATATATCAATAACATAACTCGTATAATATAAAACGAAATACAGATATGTAAAAACACAAAATAAACAAACACAATACAAAATCACTCTAAAATCATGATCATAATCATCATATACAACAACCGATATCCAAAATATACAACATGTCGCAAATATAATATAGACATCCTACAAAATTCTCAAAAATATAAAATAAAAAAAAAATCATTGCTGTGCTCCATCTCCAAGTATCCGACGCATCTGGTGAAGCAGGTTCGTGTTGTAGCCCATGCGACTCAGATGCTCTAGAAGTGATACTGGAGCACTACCTGGAGCTGAAAATTAGAATAAGCTACTAATGTGCTCAGCATACAAGGAACCAGAATAACAACCTAAACCAGAACATGCTTCAATATATCTGGTGTGAAGCCGTAGAATTGTGCATGGCAAGGAGGTGTTCACTTTTGTAAATTCTAATAAGCAATCCCTTTTCTAATAATATTAGTATTTGGAATAGCCTCCAAGCTTGGTTATATACTAGCTATTCCTAATTACATACTTGCAAGACCATTTTGATTCCTTCATTTAATTGCATCATATTCTCTTTAATAAAAAGAATCCTCTTTGTTGGATCTACTAAAACAGTTGCACGAAAATCTTGTAAGTGATGCAATGCATGCAGGTGATAAGATTTATCCTAACAGAACATTATCTCAATCCATTAAAGGTTAGATATCATCCTAACGACAATAAGTTGTACTTGGAAAAGGGAAATAACTAATATGGTAGAATGTACAAATCTCACATCTACCACTTGAGAGTTATCTTAAAAGTGAAGGTGTAGGTTATGCAAATTCTGATTTGCAAGGCTCCAACTTGATGTGTTGTTTGGTTTTGAAGTTATGTAAACTCCAAAAGGTCAATTTGGCTCCTTATAAATAGTTTAGAAAAGAGAGTTGGATTGGAGCTTAGATAACTCCAGTTATTCAACTTTTAGGGTAAGATGACTCGATTATCTAAATTCTAAGATGAATGTCAGGCAGGACATACTTAGGAATATGGATTTAATCAAAGAGAATTCTACAAAACTCAGGGTATCCTAATTAACACCAAAGCGAAGGGTTATAACTTATAAGCACAGGATATGTAATTATCCAATAATAGAGTATTAAAGCATTGAATCAATGGAACAAAATATTTTAGAAATTTTATGACATTAGATGAATAATCGATGGAGCCATTCTAGCTTGATAAGAAAATATTTACTATTATAACGAGAACTCTATCGGAGAATGTGGCATGCCCAATTTCACATACAAAAAGTAAATACAGAAAATAACAAAGTTCCTTAGTTTAGAGTGTCCACGTCATTACCCAATCTTTACAATTATAAATTAAAAAGAAAAAAGAAAATCTCATGTGATATTTAACTAGTCCTTTTTTTTCTCTTTAACTAACCATTCTTTAATTATCGTCTCCTATTCTTCATGTGCATCGCACATGCTTACAATTTAGCAAAGATAATAGTAAAATCATGGCAAACCATGATACTAAACTAAAGGAAAAAACAGAAATTTAAAAGATTTTATGAAACAATTCATATGATTGAGGGAGGTTAAGATTCATACTTCTTGCCAAGGAATTGCCTCATCCGAGCTTCCCATCAACCACACTTGTGGAGAGTGACCCCTCGGTATTTCGAGCTCCCTCTCGAAAAACCAATGCTTTGCCGTCGAAGTATGTGAACAAATTCTTCCGTGGTCAAATCCCTCGTCTGTAACAAATCCAATACACTACAAATTACAAAACAAGCAAAATCCATCTCTAACTAAATAACCAATCGATTCATTTCCAATACCTGCTTCAGATCCTCATCGTAATCGCTTAAATTGAAGTTGATATCATCTTCAACTCCTCGAAACTTAATCGTAGCCCGATCATATGCTCTGCATATTTAACAAAGTTATATCTACGTTGATTACTAAGAGAACAAAAATTTTAAACTAGAAATTAAATCAAGAACCTTGCAGCAGCATGAGCAGTGTCAAACATCATCTTCATCATCTCCACCCCTTTACAAACATTAACCCTAGCTGCCAAATACCTCCCAATATCAAGATATTCATCATATTTGACAAATTAAACTAATTAACTCATCATCTTCATCATCAAAAATTAAATTTAACATTCAAAAATAACTAATTTAAAAACCTACAAATAAGAATTATTTCAAAAAATTTCTTCCAAAAAAAATTACCCAAAAATTACCCCACTGTGGAGGAAAAGGTGGGAGCTCGGTGCTGTGGAGAAGGAGGTGGGGGCTCGATCTACCATGGAGGAAGAGGTGGGGGATCGATGTTGTGGAGGAGGAGGTGGGGGCTCGGAGCTAGAGGAGGCGGCTCGCCGCTTTGAAAGAGGAGGGGCTCAAATTGGGATGGTGGCAGCGGCGGCCCCGATGGTAGAGGCGGTGGATATGATGGTGAGGGCACTGGAGGATGGTGGCGGTGCTGGAAGCGGTGGATCGATCGATCGAGAGAGGGTTTTTTTTAGGCAGATGGTGTTTGCGGAGGTTCGTTGCTTTGGAGGAAGGGCTCGAATTGGGATGGCGGCGGCGGCGGCGGCGGCCCCGATGGTGGAGACACTGGAGAAGGTAGCAGCGGCGGCCCCGGGGAGGAGGCGGTGGATCGATATAGGGTTTTTATGGCAGAGACGAGGAGGAGGTTTTTTAATTGGGGATCGGCGCCGGACAAGTGCTCGATTTGGAAGGCTGGGAGAGGAGGGAGGACACGGAGGATCGATGAACTTGGAGGAGGAGGAAGAGGACGAGGCCTGAGCTTGGAGGAGGCGGAGGCCTGAGCTTGGAGGAGGCGGTTGCGGAGGATCGAGGACGAGGAGGAGGAAGCGGAGGCTTCAGCTTAGGGGAGGAGGCCGTGGAGGATCGAGCGGCAATGAGCGATCGAGGGTTAGGGTTTTTTCGGATGGGAATGAGGTGATGAAGAAATGGGAAATTTCTGTTTTATTTTAGTAAAAGTACCCCAACGTTGCCCATAGGCTTCCCACGGGCGGGTTTCTCTGTAGGCACCGTATGATCAACCACGGATGTTAATTTTTCCTTTAAACTTGCCCCTGGTTACAACCGTAGGGGCACTGGGCAAACTAAAACTGCCCCCCAACAGTAGAGGCAAGTCAATTTTGTACCGGTGGTTATTCGGTTAACCTTGCAATTCGTGAAAGAGACTAAAGGGTATTATTCTGTCATGCTCGATATTTTAGATCTGTTGTTCTTCTCCGTCGTTCTACAAGTTGCATATCTTAGTTCAAGATATTATCCAAACTTTCGGTTATCTACCATGAGTTTCACCGAAACTATTAAATTATGAGATATGAATATAACTGTAATAGATATTATGGGTTATCATAAACCAGATAAGTTCTGATTTATGTTGAGATTATGATTAGTGTGATAGATTGTTAGGATTATTAGTTAACAATTAGTTATGTTAAGAGGTGTATAAATTAAGATGATTTATCTCTTAATAAAATTAATCGAGTTTATTGCTTTCTTATCAATAATATAATAAAATAATACAGAGAGGGACTTTTAGATAAATTGTCTATTTTTTAAAGGCATCTTTGATATTTTTTTATTACAACTTGGTTGGTCTTTATATTGCAGCATACCCATCATTTTATATTGAGCTCATATACTATTTCACCTAACATGATCCATATATCACATTTTTCTCACAACCCTAAAACTAGACTAGCTTTTGACTAGCAGCTTGTATGTTTTGATGCATGCTATTCACAAGGCAATACTTGAGTTCAATGTGACAAATAAATTGCAAAGTTCAAATTGGATTCGAACATCCCTTCTCAATTTGAAATTTGCAAAATATTTCTGAAATGAATAAATTTTTCTGTTGTCACTGCTTTGGTGAAATTATCTGCAAGTTGTTGATCTGTTGGGATGAACTCTAGCCCGATTTCTTTTTCTTCTACAAGCTCTCGAATGAAATGATGTCGAATCTCGATATGTTTTGATCTTGCATAAAACATCGGATTCTTTGTCACGGCAATTGCCGACATGTTGTCACTGAAAGTTGATGGTGCTCACTCTACCGTATTTGTAGAGAGGCGGAATGCATAAAAATCTTCTATTTAGCAAGCACAATCAACTAAAGTCCCAAAATCTACTATAAGCTTAAACATAGGACACCATACGATTTAAACTACTATGAAAAGAAGTTTATATCTATGTGATTGTATCCTTCAGGTCTTTAATGGTCCTCTTCCTTCACTCCTTGGGGTCCTTGATCAAGCTTGCAGGAAGATCTCGTTGGTCCTAGATGATCCATCCAAGAGATATAGTCCAAGCTTCATTCTCAACTAATGAAGTAACTAAGTACCCTAGTTTGCTAATTTAGGATGCTTAGTGATGTAGGAAATGTTTGATTAATTAATTTATCTCTTAAATCCTAGAATTCTTAACTCATGAAAGGGTCGAAGAAGAAGAAGAAGAAGATGAGAGCAAGAGATGAGAGAGAATGTGAGGGTGAGAATGAAAAAAACTCTTAATGAAAACATAGCTATTATTTTTCTTTTGTTCATTTGATTTTTGCAATATAAAATTGCAACCATACCTTAATAGTAAACCCAAATGAATAAAGAAATAAGATAGCCATGCCTCTCACCATCCTTTTCCCACCTCATCTCTCCACCTCATTCTTTTAATTCCATAAATGGAAAAATAAAACAAATGAGGTGTATTTGTCACGCCCCGCATCCCAAAATATGGAATACGAGGTATGACTAGGCCAGCCATGCTCCTACGGTCAAGGAATCATCCTGCCGTAGTCACACTTCGGCTTCTAGCACTACATGGTAATCAGTGAATAAGCACAATATTAAAGGAATCACATCACTAATTTATTACATTGAAATTTCATTGTTCACAGATTACAGATAATAAGAACGATAACTAACCGAGTTCAATCTCACAATTTCTCTTATGGAAAGCAGTAAATGAAGAAGGTACACCAAACTATATCTCCGTGAACTCAAAGGATAGATCCGTCTCCTGTGCTGGTCTTCCCGCGAGATCTGAGCATGCATACTCAGGTCGTCAGAGCGACACAAATAATAATATTATAATAATCAAATGAAACAGGTAAATGAGGTATTACGGGTATGAGAATAATGCGAGTAAACACTATGTCACAATATGATGCAGAATATGTTATGTGTCCCTATCGGTCTCTAGGTCATATTTGAAATCACATAGTGGAAGGAGGATCATGTTTAACAGGAGTCTCGTACATACCCGAGACCACGGCCCACACGCCCGGGACATAACCCTGTCAGCCGGATCGCTAGATCCTGTCCTACACGAATAAGTATCACAGTTCGAATGATCATCCTCTAAACACGGTCCCGCTAAATAAGATACTCTTTCCACTTTGATTTCCCCTTTTTCCCCAGGTTACACTATTTAAGATATTGATCTATTTGTGTACGAGTATACCAATGTCACGGTTTCATCACTGTCCACTATATCAATCACTGTCCACTGTATCAATCACTGTCCACTGTACCAATCACTATCACGATTATTCACTTTCCATTGGTGTACTCGTCACTCCTAAATCAACACCTATCACGCACGATAATGCAATGTCCACACGCACTAACACTGTGTAAATGACAAGGGTATGATATATGTATTGTATGCTACCAATAAACACGGTATGTTATGAATTAGCATGCACGTCATGAATTTAAGTAAATTGCACAAATTAATATATTACAAATTCAGCAGAAATGATGTAGGTAAGATATATAGAACAATCAGTCAGTAATTCATCAAAATTTGTTTCAGTCCAATCGGGGTTTCGGTTTTCAAGATATAACTGTTTCAGTTTAAGTGTTCACGGCTGGAATTTCAATTTCAGAGCTGAACTTCTGTTTCGCAACACGAATTGCACCCAGTTGGGCTCAAAATTTAGCGATGACACAGTTAGATGGAATCTAGGGTTTTCGATAAAGTATTCAACGCAACAGACGGATCCTCAATCGCATCTGTACGTTGAAAGTTATATACAGTTTAATCTCAAATGTCATTCCAGAAAGTGTTCTGGACAGCTTTATGTTCTGCTCTTTTAAAATAAGTTTAAAATAACAAACTGCGATGAATTGGAATGAAACCACTTGTTTTCTTTCACTAACAGGTATATCTTATAACTACTGAAAGTTCCGTATCATGCGATTTCAGGAAACACGGGGACGCAGGACTTTAGACAGAACGCACTAATCAGAAACGCTCTGGACTGCAGTCCAGAGTCGTGTTCCAATCCACTTATCTTCATGGTTTCAGAACAGAAAACATTAAAATTCTACATAGGGTTAAAGTTCATCGAGTTGGCTTCGATTTAAGCCCTCGAACGCATCTTTCCAATATGTGTATGATTTATAGTGATTTTATGCATTTTCAGTTACGAGAGAATTCCAGTTTTAAACAACATGTTTGGGGGTATCGATTTTTGTTACAAACGATCGTGTTTTCCAGCGAATTTCTCACACATTATACATCATTAAAAGGGCCAACATAAAATATCGATTTCCGTCAAATTAGACAATCATTTCCATTGGGATCATTCATCGAACACATACGTCACAATATATATCGCTATTCGATAAATTTATAATTATATGATTTTAATGTTATACCACTAATATTTTAGCATGAAGCAAGTAAACACTTGCCTGGAGAATGCCTTGGGGTCGTACGGCAACAGTGTCGTCGCGAACGCGCGGTATACGCCACGTATCGGATTTCCGCGAGCCTCGAACGAGCACGGGTTATACGTCGGAGTTCCCGGGGTCGTCTTGGTGCTTGCTGGAAGTCTAGAATGGTGCTCTGTGAGTCTCCCGGGGTGTGCTGGGGTCGGCGTCGGTCGACGGCGCTCCAGTTAAGTGTACAGTGAGGTTTCGCAGTGAGGGGGAAAAATTGAAAATGGGTTTTTGGAGTTTTGGAGAGAGGTGGGAAGCAGTGGTGTCGGTTCTGGAAATATGAGGGTGAGGCTGAGGTTGAGTAGGGTCGTAGAGTGGGTTCAGGCGAAGTGGGGTGGCTCGTCGGCACGGGTTGCGAAGTGGCAGAGGTTGTGCAAGTGGGTTTGGGTGTGCAGAGGAAATTCGAGAGGGGTTGAAGATTGGTGAAGTCGTGGAGGAAGAAGGAGGGTGGACGAGTGGTTGTCGTCGTGTGTCGAACGACGAGGTGGGATGATCGCCGGCGATGGAGGTGTCAATGGTTCGAGAAAAGTTTTGGGTGTTCGGATATATGGGGCTCGGTGAATGTAAAGGAGAGAGAGGTGAGGATTTGGTGAGTAAGAGAGATGAGGGCGACGAGATTTACCACGTGGGGGCAACGGTCGGGCGAGGGCGTGGGCGACGGCGAGGGAGGCGTGTCGCGCGCGCGTTTAGGGGAGGTAGCCGTTGGGGCTAAAATTGAAGGAGAAGAACAGTGAGATGGGGAGCGGGCTTGGGAAAGAAAGAAACGCGCGTGGGTTAAGATGGAGTGGGCCGGGCCAACGAAAAATTCCCTTTTAAATAGGAAAAACCACAGTGGGCTGCAGAAAAGGTCGGGCCGGCACAAAAAGGAAATTTCCTTTCGAAAAAGTCGTGGGCTGCAGAAGGGAAATGGGCCAAGGGATTTTCTGTAGAATTAACTGAGGGAAAAATTTTAATGGGCTGATTGATGAGATTGGGCTGAGGGAAATTTAAAAAGGGATTTAATTAAAAGTCTAAATGGCTGGTTGATAAAAGGGTTTGGGAATTTAGTGGTTAAAAGAAAATTTGGGTTAAATTAAATTTGTTTGGAAAATAAATATTGGGTTTTAAACAACCAACTAAAACATACGAAGTCAAGAATAAGTTAATTACTAAAATTCAGAAAATAGGAAGTTTCATGTAGAAAGGAAACGGGGATTTACATCATACCCCCCTTAACAAAATTTCGTCCTCGAAATTTAACAAGGATACAAAGAAACAAAAGTACTAAACAAAGAGACGTGGATAACGATCACGGATATCTTCCTCCCGCTCCCAGGTGGATTCTCCTGGGGAACGACCGCCCCAAGACACTCGGACTAATGGAATGACCTTATTCTTCAGTACTTTCTCTCTGCGGTCGAGAATGGTAGTAGGCTGCTCCTCGTATGACAGATCGGTTCCCAAAACCAACTCTGAATGATCCAGAACATGGCTCTCATCTCGAACGTAACGCCGCAACTGTGACACGTGGAAGGTATTGTGCACACCAGCTAGCGATGGAGGCAAGGCCAGTCGATAGGCCACCTCTCCTACTCGCTCTAGCACCTCAAAAGGTCCGATAAAACGGGGACTAAGTTTTCCCCGACTTCCGAACCTGATAACTCCACGAGTAGGGGAAATCTTCAAGAACACATGATCTCCGACTTCGAACTCAAGTACCCTTCTGCTGGTATCTGCCCAACTCTTCTGTCGATCCTGAGCCGTTTTAATACGCTGCCTGATCATTTGGACCTTGTCCACTGTCTGAACAATGAGTTCGGGGCCCAGTAATCTTCGTTCTCCCACATCATCCCAACATACTGGGGATCGACACTTTCGCCCATATAGTGCTTCAAAAGGAGCCATCTGAATACTAGCCTGATAACTGTTGTTGTAAGAGAACTCGACTAGGTGCAGATGGTCCTCCCAGGAACCTTGAAAGTCCAACATACAGGCTCTCAACATATCCTCGAGCGTCTGAATTGTACGCTCGGATTGTCCATCCGTCTGTGGGTGATAAGCTGTGCTGAATTTGAGGCGGGTTCCCAAACTCTCCTGTAAGCTCTTCCAAAAGTGTGACAAGAATCTCGTGTCCCGGTCTGACACAATGCTGACTGGAACACCGTGAAGTCGCACAATCTCCTGCATATATCTTTCTGCCAGTGATTCTGTCGACTGTCCCACTCGGAAAGATAGAAAGTGTGCAGCTTTTGTGAGGCGATCGACGATAACCCAAATGGCGTTATTGCCTCTGGGGCTCCGTGGTAAGGCCGTCACAAAATCCATAGTAATGTGCTCCCACTTCCATTCAGGTATCGGCAATGGTTGTAATAATCCTGCTGTTCTCTGATGTTCCGCCTTCACCTGTTGACATACCAAGCATCTGGATACGAACCTTGCAATTTCCCGCTTCATTCCGTTCCACCAAAAGTGCTGCTTTAGGTCCTGATACATTTTTGTACCTCCCGGATGCACAGAATAAGCTGAACTGTGTGCTTCAGTCAAAACTTCTTCTCGAACATCTCCTTTAGGTACGCAGAGTCTGCTACCGAATCTTAGAGATCCATCCTCATGTATAATCAGATCCGTTCTCAATCCAGCTTCCACTTGCTCTCTGAGCTTTTGCAATCGGGGATCATCCGCTTGTGCATTCTTGATGCGATCCACCAGGGAAGATTGCACCTGTAGTTGCCAAAATTGACTGAGTGCGTTTGGCGTAACGACCTCAAGTTCAAGTCTCTGGAAATCCTCAATAATACTCCTCTGATCGGTCAACATCATGACCGCTGGTTTGCGACTGAGTGCGTCTGGTACAACATTGACCTTCCCCGGGTGATACTGAAGGTCCAGATCATAATCTGCCATTAGCTCTAGCCATCGGCGCTGTCTCATGTTCAGTTCCTTCTGAGTGAAAACATACTTTAAACTTTTGTGATCCGTGTAAACCTCCACTTTCTCACCCAAAAGATAGTGCCTCCAAATCTTCAACGCAAAAACTACCGCAGCTAACTCCAAGTCGTGAGTAGGATAGTTCTTCTCGTGGTTTCTCAGTTGTCGAGAGGCGTAAGCAACCACTCGGCCGTGCTGCATCAAAACACAGCCTAAACCCTTCCCCGAGGCATCACTGTGTATCACCATACCACCGGAATTATCTGGTACTGTAAGAATAGGTGCCGTGGTTAATTTCTGCTTTAGTGTGTCGAATGCCTGAGTGCACTCCTCTGTCCATGTAAACGGCACGTCCTTCCGTGTCAGCCGCGTCAATGGTTCTGCGATTCTTGAGAAATCTTGGACGAATCTCCGATAATAACCTGCCAATCCCAGAAAACTCCTGATCTCTGCTACTGATTTCGGCGTCGGCCAATCTCTGACAGATTCTATCTTTGTCGGGTCCACTGAGATGCCTTCGCCTGAAACAATATGTCCCAAAAACTGTACCTTGTCGAGCCAGAACTCACACTTGCTTAGCTTCGCATACAGCTTCTCTTCCCGAAGAATTTGTAGAACTGTGCGCAAGTGTTCAGCGTGCTCTTCCCGAGTCTTCGAGTAGACAAGTATGTCGTCAATAAACACAACGACAAACGTGTCTAAGTACTTTGCGAACACCCTGTTCATCAAGTCCATGAATATTGCTGGGGCGTTGGTAACGCCGAACGGCATCACAAGAAACTCGTAATGTCCGTATCGGGTCCTGAAAGCCGTCTTGCATACATCTTCGGCTGCTACCCTGATTTGATGATACCCAGAACGGAGATCCAACTTCGAGAAAACCTTGGCTCCATTTAGCTGATCGAATAGGTCATCGATACGCGGGATTGGGTACTTGTTCTTTATTGTGACCTTGTTCAGCTCCCGGTAATCTATGCACATTCGCAACGATCCATCCTTTTTCTTCACCAATAGAACTGGTGCACCCCACGGTGAAGCGCTTGGCCGAATAAATCCCTTCTCCAATAATTCTTCAACCTGTTTCTTCAATTCCGCCAACTCCACTGGTGCCATTCTGTATGGGGCCCTGGATACTGGGGCTGTACCTGGGATCAAATCGATCGAGAACTCCAAGATTTGAGGGGGTGGTAGACCTGGTAGATCTTCAGGAAATACGTCTAGAAAGTCCCGAACAATTTCTGGGGCTGGGCTCTTATCAATCTCCATAGCTGTCAGTTCCTTAGGCTTTGCTCTGTATTTAGCTGGTTCCAAAGATTCGCTTCCGCCCTCAAAAATAAACTCCGGGTGATTGGGAATGCGGAAGATCACCTTCCTTGCATGACAGTCGATAACTGCATGGAAAGTGCTCATCCAATCCATCCCGAGAATTGCGTCGTAACTGCATGTCCCAATTAGAAGGAAATTCGCATAGAATTCCCTACCACATACTACAACCGGGCATAATCTACATTCCCGACTAGATACAATAATGCCATTACCCGTATGAATTTCCCATCCCTTGGTTAGTGGTTCATGTGGTATTGAGTGTGTATTGGTGAAATGCTCAGACAAGAAACAATGCGATGCTCCTGAATCAAATAGTACTCTAGCTGGCAATGAATGTACAAGTAGAGTACCTGTGACCACGTCTCCTGATGCCTCTGCCTGCTCGGCGGTCAAGGTGAAAGCCCGTCCCTGACCGCGACCTGTAAATGGCTGTCTCTGTTCCTGCGGCCTCTGTTGTGACGGTCCAGAACCTCCCTGTATTTCTGCTCGCTCAGGACAACTGTTAATCCTGTGCTGACTGGAACCGCAAATCAGGCACTGTCCCTTGGCACGGCGACAGTCCTTCTGAGTATGCCCTCCTCTACCGCAATAGCCGCAAGTTACGCCCTGTCTCTGGGGGCGATGCTGTGGTACAAACGGGCGCTTCATTTGCGTCGTCCCTGCTCGGTGAACCGGTATAGCTCCTCGAGAAGGTGCGTGGGTACGTGCTGGAACGACTGGGGGTCTCCTGAACTTGCTAATCAATTGCTCTTGAACTCTCGCCGCGTTGAGTACCTGTGCGAAAGTCTGTAGATCCAACGATGCAATCAGCTGCTGCAGCTCAAAATCTAACCCCTGAAGGAAACGCCTGGCCCTGGTGACTTCTGATTTGACCATGTATGGAGCAAAGCGACTCAGACGGTTGAACTCTGCCGCATAAACGTCCACTGGGCGTCCATTTTGTTTCAAAAGAATGAACCTTTCCTCCATTTCTGCCTTGGCTGTGGGAGGAAAATAGTGATCTAAGAAGCACTCCTTAAACTTGTTCCATTCAATCGGCTCTTCAAGTCTGCTTTCTTCTACCGACCACCAAGTACGGGCCTCGTCTTCTAATTGTATCTTTATCACATTCACTCTGTCTTCCTCTGGAATCCTGGCGGCTGCCAATAAATTCTCCATATTTACCAGCCATTGCTCAGCTTCAAGGGGTTCAGCTAGCCCTGTGAATGCAGCTGGGTGTAACCGTCGGAAGTCTGATACGGTACCCGCTCTAGCCTGATATGCTGGGGGAACAACACCCTCGGGGGCAGTAATAAGTGCGGAGGGTCCTCCTGCGGCGGTAATCGCCCTGAGTCCCTCAGTAAGCAAATCAGTCTTCCTCTCCTGAGCTTCCGCGAGAGTGGTCAGTGCACTGAGTATTCTTTCCGTGCGGTCCTGAGAGCTGGAGTCCGAGGAGGGGTCGTTCGGGGACGTCATATCACTGGAAGATTCAGAAGAATAGGATCAGATTCAAGGATGGAAATCAAGAGTAGTGAAACAAGAATAACGTAATATCGCCTAGTGAATGTTATCCCTTGATGCTAAACACAGGCTTTGATACCAACTAAACCATGTCACGCCCCGCATCCCAAAATATGGAATACGAGGTATGACTAGGCCAGCCATGCTCCTACGGTCAAGGAATCATCCTGCCGTAGTCACACTTCGGCTTCTAGCACTACATGGTAATCAGTGAATAAGCACAATATTAAAGGAATCACATCACTAATTTATTACATTGAAATTTCATTGTTCACAGATTACAGATAATAAGAACGATAACTAACCGAGTTCAATCTCACAATTTCTCTTATGGAAAGCAGTAAATGAAGAAGGTACACCAAACTATATCTCCGTGAACTCAAAGGATAGATCCGTCTCCTGTGCTGGTCTTCCCGCGAGATCTGAGCATGCATACTCAGGTCGTCAGAGCGACACAAATAATAATATTATAATAATCAAATGAAACAGGTAAATGAGGTATTACGGGTATGAGAATAATGCGAGTAAACACTATGTCACAATATGATGCAGAATATGTTATGTGTCCCTATCGGTCTCTAGGTCATATTTGAAATCACATAGTGGAAGGAGGATCATGTTTAACAGGAGTCTCGTACATACCCGAGACCACGGCCCACACGCCCGGGACATAACCCTGTCAGCCGGATCGCTAGATCCTGTCCTACACGAATAAGTATCACAGTTCGAATGATCATCCTCTAAACACGGTCCCGCTAAATAAGATACTCTTTCCACTTTGATTTCCCCTTTTTCCCCAGGTTACACTATTTAAGATATTGATCTATTTGTGTACGAGTATACCAATGTCACGGTTTCATCACTGTCCACTATATCAATCACTGTCCACTGTATCAATCACTGTCCACTGTACCAATCACTATCACGATTATTCACTTTCCATTGGTGTACTCGTCACTCCTAAATCAACACCTATCACGCACGATAATGCAATGTCCACACGCACTAACACTGTGTAAATGACAAGGGTATGATATATGTATTGTATGCTACCAATAAACACGGTATGTTATGAATTAGCATGCACGTCATGAATTTAAGTAAATTGCACAAATTAATATATTACAAATTCAGCAGAAATGATGTAGGTAAGATATATAGAACAATCAGTCAGTAATTCATCAAAATTTGTTTCAGTCCAATCGGGGTTTCGGTTTTCAAGATATAACTGTTTCAGTTTAAGTGTTCACGGCTGGAATTTCAATTTCAGAGCTGAACTTCTGTTTCGCAACACGAATTGCACCCAGTTGGGCTCAAAATTTAGCGATGACACAGTTAGATGGAATCTAGGGTTTTCGATAAAGTATTCAACGCAACAGACGGATCCTCAATCGCATCTGTACGTTGAAAGTTATATACAGTTTAATCTCAAATGTCATTCCAGAAAGTGTTCTGGACAGCTTTATGTTCTGCTCTTTTAAAATAAGTTTAAAATAACAAACTGCGATGAATTGGAATGAAACCACTTGTTTTCTTTCACTAACAGGTATATCTTATAACTACTGAAAGTTCCGTATCATGCGATTTCAGGAAACACGGGGACGCAGGACTTTAGACAGAACGCACTAATCAGAAACGCTCTGGACTGCAGTCCAGAGTCGTGTTCCAATCCACTTATCTTCATGGTTTCAGAACAGAAAACATTAAAATTCTACATAGGGTTAAAGTTCATCGAGTTGGCTTCGATTTAAGCCCTCGAACGCATCTTTCCAATATGTGTATGATTTATAGTGATTTTATGCATTTTCAGTTACGAGAGAATTCCAGTTTTAAACAACATGTTTGGGGGTATCGATTTTTGTTACAAACGATCGTGTTTTCCAGCGAATTTCTCACACATTATACATCATTAAAAGGGCCAACATAAAATATCGATTTCCGTCAAATTAGACAATCATTTCCATTGGGATCATTCATCGAACACATACGTCACAATATATATCGCTATTCGATAAATTTATAATTATATGATTTTAATGTTATACCACTAATATTTTAGCATGAAGCAAGTAAACACTTGCCTGGAGAATGCCTTGGGGTCGTACGGCAACAGTGTCGTCGCGAACGCGCGGTATACGCCACGTATCGGATTTCCGCGAGCCTCGAACGAGCACGGGTTATACGTCGGAGTTCCCGGGGTCGTCTTGGTGCTTGCTGGAAGTCTAGAATGGTGCTCTGTGAGTCTCCCGGGGTGTGCTGGGGTCGGCGTCGGTCGACGGCGCTCCAGTTAAGTGTACAGTGAGGTTTCGCAGTGAGGGGGAAAAATTGAAAATGGGTTTTTGGAGTTTTGGAGAGAGGTGGGAAGCAGTGGTGTCGGTTCTGGAAATATGAGGGTGAGGCTGAGGTTGAGTAGGGTCGTAGAGTGGGTTCAGGCGAAGTGGGGTGGCTCGTCGGCACGGGTTGCGAAGTGGCAGAGGTTGTGCAAGTGGGTTTGGGTGTGCAGAGGAAATTCGAGAGGGGTTGAAGATTGGTGAAGTCGTGGAGGAAGAAGGAGGGTGGACGAGTGGTTGTCGTCGTGTGTCGAACGACGAGGTGGGATGATCGCCGGCGATGGAGGTGTCAATGGTTCGAGAAAAGTTTTGGGTGTTCGGGTATATGGGGCTCGGTGAATGTAAAGGAGAGAGAGGTGAGGATTTGGTGAGTAAGAGAGATGAGGGCGACGAGATTTACCACGTGGGGGCAACGGTCGGGCGAGGGCGTGGGCGACGGCGAGGGAGGCGTGTCGCGCGCGCGTTTAGGGGAGGTAGCCGTTGGGGCTAAAATTGAAGGAGAAGAACAGTGAGATGGGGAGCGGGCTTGGGAAAGAAAGAAACGCGCGTGGGTTAAGATGGAGTGGGCCGGGCCAACGAAAAATTCCCTTTTAAATAGGAAAAACCACAGTGGGCTGCAGAAAAGGTCGGGCCGGCACAAAAAGGAAATTTCCTTTCGAAAAAGTCGTGGGCTGCAGAAGGGAAATGGGCCAAGGGATTTTCTGTAGAATTAACTGAGGGAAAAATTTTAATGGGCTGATTGATGAGATTGGGCTGAGGGAAATTTAAAAAGGGATTTAATTAAAAGTCTAAATGGCTGGTTGATAAAAGGGTTTGGGAATTTAGTGGTTAAAAGAAAATTTGGGTTAAATTAAATTTGTTTGGAAAATAAATATTGGGTTTTAAACAACCAACTAAAACATACGAAGTCAAGAATAAGTTAATTACTAAAATTCAGAAAATAGGAAGTTTCATGTAGAAAGGAAACGGGGATTTACAGTATTCTTCTGGAAGTATTTTTGTATGGATACAAAAATATATCAATGTATATGCATACCCGTATTCGTACAATAAGAAGAATAACCAAGAGATAAAATAATGCTACAAACATAATACTATATTATTATTAAATCAATACTTGATTTAATAATCTGGCTTAATCTTAGGTCCGCTAGTATTACCCATCCGAATTAAATCCATATAGCTAGTACATATATTTAATCGCAACCCTGCACGTATAAACATATGGCCTCTATATCATTTCGTCTAGATCAGGATAACTCTCTGTGTGGGACTCTAAAAACTCAACAGTACGCTGACAGCGAGTTACTGGATAAATCCATAACCACAAACGCGTTAGCGGTATTAGCTGTACGTAACGGCTACCTAAGTACCTGTCGAGAAGAAGGCCAATGATCAAGCTCATCCGAACCCCTACTGAGCTTGTCCGTGACAATCTCCGTACAGTCCGTTCTGTTCGTCTGAGAGTATCGCATATCGGGTATAGGGGGTGGATAACATCAGAACCCTAATAACCTGATAAGTTGGGCCGATATGGCTCAGGTCCAATCGAGAAACTACTGATCTAACTATCAGAAAATCTCATCTTCCTTGACCAATGTCTTATGGTGCTGGCCAACCGAACACATCGCGACATTGACTCCCTATACCGAGAGAGAAAAATCTCTAACAATTGCTCACTTCCTCCATATGGATCGGGACTGTACCTAACTAAAACCTATTTGCATGACTCAGTAGAGCCATGGTAGGGTAGTAATCTAAGTACAGTGGAAACTCACGCGAGACAAATAGCGATCTCGGGTCGAAAGACTAACCTGTCTTCATGTCACCAGAGAATTTCTAATGATCGCTCACTTCCTCCATATAGATCAGGACTGTACCTAACTAAAACATGTTTGCACGACTCAGTAGAGCCGTGGTAGGGTAGTAATCTAAGTACAGTAGGAACTCACACGAGAAAAATGACGATCTCGGTTCGAAGACTAAACTGTATTCACATCACCAGAGAATTGCTATCCGACGATAGGTATAATACCATCTAGAAGTTCTCGGTGAGTCCGTCCGGTGTACTCACCTCCAGTGAGCACCTGTATATAATTTCAGATGCATCACACCAATGGCCGTGGGACTAACCACCGCCCCTCGTCGGGGTCTAGAAACGTATACACAAGTCTATTCTGGAGTATCGATGCCCAGTCTCGATACTCTTACGACTTGGGACATTTAAGGATGTCTTATGGACTACCCAGCCCCTACAAGTATTTGCCATCATAACGCTGGTTGTCAAGCAATAATCCTACGGGGTTTATCAACATGTATTAGCGATACGTAATTGTAAGGTTCCTTAGCATCCTCACTATATTTTTTAGGGCATCAAGTATGCAATTTTAAAAAACCTAGAGTGCTAAGCAACGCATAACCAAGGATCTAACTAGAGGATTAGGAGTAAGCTAGCATGTAATCAAACATTACACTAAGTGAATGAGGAATACAACCTTTGTAGACCGGTCCTTCACTTCTAAAGCTCCGTGTAGTAGTCCCTTCTCTCCAAGTAGTGATCTCCCGGACTCTAGTAAGGGTTCACAAGACGAAAAGAACAAGCTTGCTTGAAGTCTTCGAGGCCGAAAATGATATACGTCGAAGAATCTCTAACTTAAGCTACCTCTTCACTAATTGATGAACTAGTGAAGAAAACAACTTATACTAAATGGCTAGTTTGGTATAGATTGGCGAAGTAGGAATTTTGCTCACTTTAGAATAATTTTTCTCTCTTTCTTTTTCTTTACACTCAAAGCTAGAGAGCAATGGAGAAGATGAAGAAAATGAACTCTAGAATGATCTCAAGTCTAGAATGGCAAGCATGAGAAAGAAATATCATATATAACTCATGTAGAGACTAAACCATGGCTAAAAAATAATGGTTAGGTTAATAAATATCTAGAGAAAAACAAAATTACTGGACTAAGTCAATGGTTACTACAAGCTTCTCCAAGCTTCACAACCATGACTAATTTCCACCTAATTTTGATTTTCCCTTAATAATTAAAACCCCTCATTATCTTAAGTGTGGTGTGAGTCTCATACACCCAAGTCCAATGTATCATCTAGCATGACACAAAATAAATATATTAATATATATCACACACACACACACACACACACACACATATATTAAATGCATAAAGAGAAAATATTTTCTTAAGTGAGCTAATATTAGTTAATGTATATTAATATATCAAAAATATAATTACACATTAAATTATTAAATCAACACTTGATTTAATAACCCGGCTGTATCGCATACAACCGACTAATATCATTTATATGCATATTACATATACATACAACATATCATTGAATCAACAATCCGGTTATATCACATATAACCTATATCGCGAGATTAGAATACGGTATCACATACACGTATTAATCTCGATCCCGCACATATCACATATGTGCCCTACTTCATTTCTCATGAGCTAGGAAACCTGTGTGTAGGACTCTAATGACTCGTCAATACGCCGGCAGTAGGTGATAATCATATCAGGCACCCATAAGCCGTCAGCGGTACTAGCTGGACGTAACGGCTACCCGGGTATTAAGCGATCAGAAGATCAACAAGCAAGCTTTTCCATACTCCTGTGAATCCAACAGTAACACTACCGTACAATCTGGTCTCTTCGTCTGATATATCGCATATCTAGTTTAGGGGTGGTAAACGTCAGATCCTAATAACTTGATAAGTCGTGCTGATATGATGCTCATAACGGGTCGAGAAACTACTGATAACACTTACCAGTAAATCTCAGTATCATCTCTGGCCAGAGACTTCCTGTTATAGCCAATCGAGTATAGCGCAACATCAACCCCTAATACCGGGAGAGATGAAACCCCTCCTATCGCTCATTGCCTCCATGTGACTCGGGACTGTACCCAAAAACCACCGTTTTGCACGCTCTCATGAACGTGGTAAGGTGGAATCAAAGCACAGTGGGAATCATACAAGACTCTGTGACGATCTCGGGTCTACAGACTAACCTGTACTAGTGTCACCAAAGAACTGCTATTTGACGTCAGGTATAATACCATCTAGGAGTTCTCGGTGAGTCCTGTTCAGTGTACCCAGTCTCCACTGAACACCTGTTACCATCTTTGATGTCAAACACCAATGGATATGGGATTATCCATCCCCCATCATATGGGTTAAGAAGCATATACACTAGTCTACTCTGGAATATCGATGCCCCGCCTCGATACACCCTCGACTAGGAACAATTAAAGGATGAACTTATGGACTACCCTGGCCCCACTAATATGATCTCCATTATAGTCCTGGTAATCAAATACACATCCTAAAGGCTTTATCAACATGTGAGAGAAAGACAGTATCACAATACAAGTCTACATGTTAAGATAAAGAGCAACCAGATAGCATACTATCATGTCGAGCAAGAAAGTCATCTCTATATATGTCCAAGCATCCACTATAATATACAATCAGGTACAATAATGGCCTCTAGGGCATACATATAACTAACAATCTCCTATTTGCACTAAGGCCAGTTGTTGTAGTATTTCATACCCAACATCCTGAAGAGTCTCTCAAATTGTATCTAGGGTATAGCCTTCGTGAGTGGATCCGCAGTGTTATTCTTCGTGTCAACTCTCCTGATCTCGATCTTCCGGCGATCAACTATCTCCCGGATCAGGTGATACCGCCTCAGAATATGCCTGGATCACTGATGGGACCTGGGTTCCTTGGCCAAAGCCATCGCTCCATTTTTATCACAATACAAAGGTATTAGATGCTCGATGGACGAAACTACACCAAGTTCGGTTATGAACTTCTTCATCTAGACAGCCTCTTTGGCGGCATCGTTGGCAGCGATGTATTCAGTCTCCATCGTCGAGTCTGCTACGGTTTCTTGCTTGGAACTCTTCCAACAAACCGCCCCTCCATTGAGGGTGAAGACAAAATCCGAGACCGACTTAGAGTCGTCCTTATCACTCTGGAAGCTCGAGTCGGTAAAGGACTCCACTTGGAGTTCACCGTTACCATACACCCAGAACATTTCTTTAGTTTTCTCAAGTACTTAAGAATGTTCTTCACAGCTGTCCAGTGATTCTCCCCAGGATCTGATTGATACCTGCTTACAACACCCAGTGTATACACTACATCCGGTCGGGTACATAACATCGCATACATGATAGACCCAATTGCCGAAGCATAGGGCATACCTTGCATGCGAGCCCTCTCCAAATCAGTCTTGGGGGGCATCTCTTTGGAGAGAGTGATTCCTGAGATTGTGGGTAAATTCCCAAGCTTGGAATCCTCCATACTAAATCTCTTTAGTATGGTGTCAATGTATCTGGATTGGGACAATCCCAGTATCCGTTTAGATCTATTTCTATAGATCTTAATCCCTAGGATGTAGGAGGCATCACTCAGATCCTTCATAGAGAATCTTTGTGATAAGAAGAGCTTGACCGAGTGCAGCATATGAACATCATTTTCTATCAAGAGTATGTTATCCATGTACAATATGAGGAAGACGACCTTACTCCTTGCCACCTTCTTGTATTTACAAAGTTCATCTACGTTTTTGACGAAGTCAAACTCTTTGACTGCAACATCAAAACATATGTTCCAACTCCGCGATACTTGCTTTAACCCGTAGATTGATTTAAGCAGCTTGCATACCTTTCCGCTGCTTCCACTGTCCACGAAGCCCTCCGGCTGAGTCATGTACACGCTCTCTTCTAAACCACCATTTAGAAAGGTGGTCTTAACATCCATCTGCCAGATTTCATTGTCATGGTATGCAACGATGGCAAGTAGGATCCGGATGGACTTAAGCATAGCCACTGGAGAAAAGGTTTCATCATAATCCACACCTGGTCGTTGACGAAAACTTTTTGCTACAAATCTAGCTTTGAAAGTCTCAACTTTTCTATCTACTCTAAGTTTTTTCTTGAAGATCCACTTTCTTCCGATGGGTTTTACCCCTTCAGTAGCATCTTCCAAAGTCCATACTTTGTTGGTGTACATGGATTCCATCTCAGATCGCATTGCATCCAGCCATTTCACAGAGTCCTCACTCGTGATGGCCTGCTTGAAGCTAGTTGGGTCATCATCTTCCATGATGCAATCCTCGCTCCCACCATCAATGAGAAAACCGTAGTATCTCTCAGGTAGATGAGGAATATTACTAGATCGGCGGAGAGGCTGAGGTTCGTTGGGAACTATCAAATTCTCTGGTTCTACCAAATCTTCTGTCGTAGTTTGTATAGCTGGAACTTCTTCCAGTTCTACCTCTTTTCCACAAATTTCTTTCATAAGAAATTCCTTTTCTAAAAAGGTGGTATGCTGAGCAACAAACACCTTTTGTTCCTCAGGGTGGTAGAAGATATGTCCTCACGAATGCTTGGGATATCCTACAAACTTAGACAAAACTGACCTTGTCTGGATTTTGCTCTTTAACATAGGCCGGATAACCCCATATCTTAATGAAATTAAGGCATGGTCTCTTCCCTTCCCATATCTCATATGGAGTGGTAGGCACGGATTTGGTTGGAACTCTATTCAATAGGTATGCTGTTGTCTCAAACGCATAACCCCAAAAGGAAATAGGTAACTCAGCGATACTCATCATAGAGCGCACCATATCCAATAGGGTGTGATTCCTCCGCTCCAATACACCGTTGTGCTGTGGTGTATATGGAGAAGTAAGCTGAGAGAGAATCCCATTCTCTTTTAGATAGTCCAGAAACTCAGCGCTCAAGTATTCTCCTCCTCGATCAGATCGAAGGATTTTAATACTTTTACCCTTTTGGTTCGACTTCGCACTTATATTCTTTGAATTTCTCAAAAACTTCAGACTTGTGTTTCAACAGGAACACATATCCGTATCTTGAGAGATCGTCAGTGAATGTAATAAAGTACGAGAAACCATTCCTGGCATGTGTAGACATGGGACCGCATACATCACTATGTATCAGTCCTAAGAGTTCTGCAGCTCTTTCTCCATGTCCAGTAAACAGAGTTTTGGTCATCTTGCCTTTGAGACATGACGAGTAAGTTTCATAAGATGAAAATTTGAACGGATTCAAATATCCATCCTTTTATAACTTAGCTAGTCATGTCGCATTGATATGACCTAGTCTACAATGCCACAAGAAGGATTCGTTCATTTCTAAACTCTTCCTCTTGTCTGTGTTCTGTACGTTAAGAACTGTGGTTTGATTTAGAACGTATATGCCATTATTTAACGAGCCTGGTCCAATCAACTTTTGATTCAGAAAAATGTTCACAATATTATCCTGCAATACAAAATTATATCTTTCTTTACTTAATAAAGAAACTGATATAATATTGCATTTCAGGTTTAGTATGTAATAGCATTCGTTCAGAATCAACGTATTACCGTTTGGTAATACAAGATGATATTCGTCAACTGCTTTGGCTGCAACTTTTGCACTATTACCTACTCTTATAGAATGATCACATATTCCCAGTTCTCTACCTTTCCTTAGCCCATGTAACATATTACATATGTGGGATCCCGATCCGGTATCTAATACTCAGGACGTAAGTGTACTGAGAAACAGTTCTCGGTAACTAACACACCCGAAGAAGATGCGTCAGCATGCTCATTCCTCGTTTGGGTGGCGTGGGAATTCAGGTATTCCCCTATTTCCTGCTTAGACTTATAACAATTATAAGATAGAATGGAACCAACGTTCCCCGGCTCAGTATAACAAGCGGGTTCGGTCAATACATCCATATTATTATCTTGATTAAGGCGTAACATGGTCGCTACCTGGAGAGAGAGAGAGAAGAAAACACTTAGCGTATGTTCTTACAAAATTAGATTGGTTATTATCTTATCTAATCAGGATGGCTCTGTAGGGTTCCTAGGCACTCTTGTGAAGGTTTATAAGGCATCAAACATGCCCGGATAAATTTTAGACGCGCCGAACAACCCAAAACCGGGATCTTTGCTAGATTATTAGGGTTTAGCATACAAGATAACATCTTTTTATCTAAGTGTGAGGGATTACAACTTTTGTAGTCCGCTCCTTCGCTTCACAAGCTCCGAGTAGAAGTCCCTTCACCGCGATCCATGATCTCCCGGACTCAAGAGAGGCTCCACGACTCGAACGATCCATGCTAGCTTGAAGTGTTCCGAATCTCCGATGATCTACGTCGAAGTTGCAAAAACCCACCCAAGCTTTCTCACTCTATAGAGATGAACACCCTAATCTCATGGGCTAGATGAGATGAGGATGAGGGAGTAGTATTTATGCTTTCTTTTTAATTCACTTTCTCACAATTTATCATCACAAATGGAATTTCTAGTGAGCTCAAAATCAAGAGAGAAGAAGATGATAATGGAAATGATCATCCTTTTGTGATGAATAGAAGTAAAGAATATATGATTGATTATTGAACCATGGTCAAGGATGAGAGGCTAAAACTTTGTAGAGAATAAACTAGAGTTAGGGTTTGGTTAGGTTAAGGATAAATATCAACCATAATATCTTAACCAAGACAAAAGGAAAAGCTTCTAGAATATGCAAGAAGAAGCTAACCCTAATCAAACCCTAATCCCATTTAATCATCCTTAAACATGTTTAATAATAAATCATATCATGTCACAATAATATATATCACATATATATTATATATTTGCAACAAAAGAAAATAATACATTTAACATATATCGCATATATATCAATGTATTAATCCGGTGAGAAAATGAAATAATAAAGCGAGCCAATATTAGATAATGTAATACAATATATCATATATATTATTATACATTAAATCATCGAATCAACACTTGATCCAACGATCCGGCTATATCGAATATAACCGGCTAATATATCATGTACTGATTCATCGAATCAACACTTGATCCGATGTCCCGATTCATATCTAAATATCTCGAGAATATAATACGGTATCTCATATCGCATTATCCTCGGTCCTGCACATATCACATATGTGCCTCTACTCCGTTTCGCCCGAACCAAGAAACCTCTGTGTAGAACTCTAAAGAATCGTCAATACGCCGGTAGCAGGTGATGATCATATCAAACACCCACAAGCTACAAGCGGTCAGCTAAACGTAACAGCCACCCAGGTATTGAGCGATCAGAAGATCAACAAGCTAGCCTGTGCGTTCTCCTGTGAATCCAATCAGTAACACTCCCGTACAGTCCGGTCTGTTCGTCTGATATGTCGCATATCAAGTCTAGGGGTGGTATACGTCAGACCCCAGTAACCGATAAGTCGTGTCGATGTGAGGCTCATAACAGGTCGAGATACTACTGGTAACACTTACCAGTATATCTCTATATCAGCCTTGGCCAGGGACTTCCAGTTATAGCCAATCGAACACAGCACGACATCAACTCCCTATACTGGGAGAGACGAATCCCCTCTTATCGCTCATTGCCTCCATGTGATTCGGGACTGTACCCAAAAGCCACCATTTTACACGCCCTCTTGGACATGGTAAGGTGGAAATCAAAGCACAGTGGGAATCATACAAGACTCTATGACGATCTCGGGTCTACAGACTACCCTGTACCAGTGTCACCGGAGAACTGCCATCTGACGTGTGGTATATCACCAACTGGGAGTTCTCGGCGAGTCCGTCCAGTGTACCCAGTCTCCACTGAGCACCCGTACACCATCCTTGATGTCAAACACCGATGGATATGGGATCATCCATCGTCCATCATATGGGTCAAGATGCGTATACGCTAGTCTACTCTGGTGTATCGATGCCCTGTCTCGATATACCCTCGACTAGGAACAGTTATAGGATGTACTCATCGACTACTATGGCCCCACTAGTATGATCTCATCATAGTCCCAGTAGTCGAGTACAGATCCTAAGGGTTTTATCAATATGTGAGAGTCAGACAGTAAACCAATACAAGTGAACATGTTAAGATAAAGTGAAACCAAATAACATACTATCATGACGAGCAAGAAAGTTCTCTCTGTATATATCCAAGCATCCATCATAATATACATCATATGTACAACAATGGCTTCTAGGGCATATACATAACTAACAATCTCCCACTTGCACTAAGGCCAGCTGCTGTAGTATCTCATACCTAGCATCCCGAATAATCTCTCAAACTGTATCTGGGGAATGGCCTTCATGAGTGGATCCGCAGTGTAGTCCTTCGTATCTACTCTCCTGACCTCGATCTCCCGGCGATCAACTATCTCCCTGATCAGGTGATACCGCCTCAGAATATGTCTAGATTTCTGATGGGATCTGGGTTCCTTAGCTAAAGCCACAGCTCCATTGTTATCGCAATACAAAGCTATTGGATGTACAATGGATGGAACCACACCAAGTTCAGTGATGAACTTCTTCATCCAGACAGCCTCTTTGGCAGCATCGTTGGCAGCGATGTATTCAGCCTCCATCGTCGAGTCTGCAACGGTATCCTGTTTGGAACTTTTCCAACATACCGCCCCTCCATTGAGGGTAAAGACAAATCCCGAGTGCGACTTAGAGTCGTCCTTATCACTTTGGAAGCTGGAATCGGTAAAGGACTCCACCCGGAGTTCTCCGTTACCATACACCAAGAATATGTCTCTAGTCCTTCGCAAGTACTTGAGAATGTTCTTCACAGCTGTCCAGTGACTCTCTCCAGGATCTGCTTGATACCGACTCACTACACTTAGTGAGTATGCACCATCGGGTCTGGTACATAGCATCGCATACATGATAGAGCCTACTGCCGAAGCATAGGGTATCCCTTGCATGCGAGCTCTCTCCAAATCAGTCTTGGGAGACATCTCTTTGGAGAGAGTGAGTCCAGAGATCATGGGTTGGTTCCCACGCTTGGATTCTTCCATACTAAACCGCTTTAGTATGGTGTCAATGTACCTGGATTGGGACAATCCCAGTATCCTTTTGGATCTATCTCTATAGATCCTAATCCCCAATATGCAGGAGGCATCTCCTAGATTTTTCATTGAGAATCTTTGTGATAAGAAGAGCTTGACTGATTGCAGCATAGGAATATCATTTCCTATCAAGAGTATGTCATCCACGTACAATACGAGGAAGACAACCTTACTCTCTGCTACCTTCTTATAGATACAAGGTTCATCTATGTTTTTGATGAAGTCAAACTCTTTGACTACAACATCAAAACAGATGTTCTAACTCCGCGATACTTGCTTTAACCCATAAATGGATTTAAGCAGTTTGCACACTTTTCCGCTGCTCCCACTATCTACAAAGCCCTCTGGCTGAGTCATGTACACGCACTCTTCTAAATCACCATTTAGAAAGGCGGTCTTAACATCCATTTGCCAGATTTCGTAGTCATGGTATGCAGCAATGGCAAGTAAGATTCGGATGGACTTAAGCATAGCTACTGGAGAAAAGGTTTCGTCATAGTCCATACCTGGTCGTTGACGAAATCCCTTTGCTACAAGTCTAGCTTTGAAAGTCTCAACTTTTCCATCTACACCAAATTTCTTTTTAAAAATCCACTTGCTCCCAATGGGTTTTACCCCTTCAGGAGCATTTTCCAAAATCCATACTTTATTAGTGTACATGGATTCCATCTCAGATCGCATTGCATCCACTCGTGATGGCCTGCTCGAAACTAGTTGGGTCCTCATCTTCCATGATGCAATCTTCACTTCCACCATCAATGAGAAAACCGTAGTATCTCTCAAGTGGACGAGAAACCCTACTAGATCGGCGAAGAGGCTGGGGTTCGTCGGGTACTACTGAATCCTCTGGTTCCACTAAATCTTCAGTTACAGTTTGTGTTTCTGGAACTTCTTCCAGTTCTACCTCAGAGCCACTAATCTCTTTTGCAAGAAATTCCTTTTCTAAAAAGGTGGCTGTTGAGCAATAAACACTTTTTGTTGTTCACCGTGGTAGAAAAAATATCCATTAGAATGTTTAGGATATCTCACAAACTTACATAGAATTGACCGTGCCTCGAGTTTGTCTGGATTTTGCCTTTTGACATAGGCCAGACAACCCCATATCTTAACTCGTTTAAGACATGGTATCTTCCCACTCCATATCTCATATGGTGTGGTAGGTACAGATTTAGTTGGAACTTGATTCAATAGGTATGCTGCTGTCTCAAGCGCATACCTCCAGAAGGAAATAGGTAACTCAGCTGTACCCATCATAGAGCGCACCATATCTAATAGGGTGCGATTCCTTCGCTCCGATACACCGTTGTGCTGTGGTGTATAAGGAGGAGTAAACTGAGAGAGAATCCCATTCTCTTTTAGATATTCTAGGAACTCATTGCTTAAGTATTCTCCTCCTCGATCAGATCAAAGGATCTTAATACTTTTGCCCGTTTGTTTTTCTACTTCGTGCTTATATTCTCTGAATTTCTCAAAAGCTTCAGACTTGTGTTTCATCAGGAACACATGTCCGAATCTAGAGAGATCGTCAGTGAATGTAATGAAGTAGGAAGAACCGTTCCTGGTATGCGTAGACATGGGACCGCATACATCACTATGTATTAGTCCTAAGAGTTCCGTAACTCTTTCTCCGTGTCCACTAAACGGAGCTTTGGTCATTTTTCCTTTGAGACATGAATGGCAAGTATCATAAGATGATAATTCGAATGAATTCAAATAACCATCCTTATGTAACTTAGCCAGTCGTGTCACATTGATATGACTAAGTCTACAATGCCACAAGTAGGATTCGTTCATTTCTGAACTTTTCCTCTTGTGTGTGATTTGTATATTGAGGACTGTATTCTGATTTAGAATGAATATGCCATTATGTAACGAGCCTGATGAAATCAACTTTTGATCTTGGAATATGTTCATAACATTATCCTTTACTATAAAATTATATCCTTCTTTACTTAATAAAGAAACTGATATAATGTTGCACATCATGTTCGGTATATAATAGCACTCATTTAGAATCAGTGTATTACGACCTGGCAATACAAGGTGATATTCGCCAACTGCTTTGGCTGCAATACTTGCACCGTTCCCTACTTGAACGGAATGATCACCTTTTCCCAGTTCTCTACCTTTACGTAGCCCATGTAACAATTTACATATATGGGATCCTGATCCGGTATCTAATACCTAGGACGTAGGGTGAACTGAGAAACAGTACTCAATAACTAACACACCTGAAGAAGATGCATCAACATGCATGTTCTTTTGGGCGGCGTGAGAATCCAGATATTCTCCTGTTTCCTGTTCAGTCTTATAACTCTTATAAGAAAGAACGGGTCCAACGTTCCCCTACTCAGTATAATAAGCGGGTTCAGTCAATACATCCATATTATTATCTTGATTATGGCCTGACATGGTCGCTACCTGGAGAGAGAGAGAAGAAAACACTTTAGCGTATGCTCTTGCAAGATTAGATTGGTTATTATCTTATCTAATCAGGATGTCTCCCACTGTTTTTATCAAATCTATCTTCAAACCCTAAAAGGTAAGATTAGCCGGGATTAATTACACCCTACAATTTCGTCAATCTTTCAGCCAGATCAGTGTCGGTACTTTGAGGGAGGTTCCCCGTGCTTTCGCACGGACCTAATTAAAGTAAACTTCGTTTTCTCAGAGGCGTAACCCCGTTAACACTTTTCTAGACACCTACTTGATCGACTAATTGTCCTGTGTAAAACTCTCCCAGGAGTAACTCTTACTCGCAGTGGGTATCGGGATCTAACTATCTCATAGAAGGTATGCAATCTCATTGCAAATTTTAACACTTGAAATTCCCGATAATATTTTGCCCTTAGTATGCCATGACCTTGACAGAGGTCAACAAACCATAGTGCACTAGTCAAGTTCAACCCGTCATTTCTTGATTGAATCAAACCCACTCGCACGACCCTTGACAGAGGTCAACAAGGTCGTACGACTACCCTAATCCAATCACATCACATGGTTTACAGATAATTACTAGTTAGCTACCGCACACTAAGCCTTAACAGAGGTCAACAAACGCAGCACGAATACTAAATAGTCTTTATCTGAAATGACGGAGGGCTACGACAGGTTTTTCTGAAAACCTATTGCGTAATGAACTTGATATCGTCGTAGAATCAAGTGAAATTTTTGAAATGGAGTGTTTTTTAGGCTTTCATTAGTTTTGCTAAAGAGGTCACACCCGGTGAAGGGATCTCGGCTCTTTCCTCATCGAATAAGGTGCAGGACATATCATATATATCACTGTGCAAAGCAAAAATCTAAAAGCAATCAAAAGACAAACCGAGTTTTGTAGCATCTGCCAGTTTCGCTAAAGAGATCACTCCCGGTGAAGGGATCTCGGCTCTTTCCTCATCGAATAAGGTGCAGGACATATCATATATATCACTGTGCAAAGCAAAACTGTAGCTACCCTTTTATAAAGTTTTGATTCTACAACATCTTTTAGGTTTCCTTTTCTTTTTATTAATCTCATTAATAAAAAATCCCATCAGCTTATGCTTCCTAAGCATCACAGATAAATACGACGTACACTTATGCCATCCGCATTCGCCTCGATGTCCCCTCGTGCACCGTTAGGTTAGGTAACTAACGACAGAGCAGGGCAGGGCTAGTGCGGGTGTAAAACATAAGTAACGTCTATATAATATATCATATATACTATATACTGTATCCATCACAATATATCAAATGATCACATCACAGATATCGCAGCAGAAACATAGATATAATGCGGGATATACTAGGACGTCCGTATTTAGTATTTAGCCAATAATAGAAAATACGGATTCCACAGTCGCGATGAATAGCCAAGCCCACACCCTGGACCCCTACGAGAGCGGCAAGCGACCCTACCAATTCTGGAGTTTAGGAGACCCGGTCTCGACTCCTCGAGATGGCCTCCCACTGAACCCCATAACCCGGTCACCTGTGCTCCCCTCCTTGGGTCCATCCTAATGCGGAAAAGTAAATAATATACAACACTGGTGGTATCAACCTCAACCTGGAAGTGCCCCAAATAAAAGAATATTACATTACATTTGAATTTACATGAATGAAAATATAAAACTCTCATCTCACATAAAACCCCTGGTTATTCAATCGCGACAATCCTGCACATCATATCTCAGCAACACATAATATCTCATATCATCAACGTAAGTAAGTATGCATACACCAATCGTCGTCAATGTATAGCAACGACAACCGGCAATACAACTACATACTACACTTACGGTCACAGAAAAAAAATTGTAAAACTACAATATTTGGAATCCACAATCACTTTAGACATCGTAAATCCGAAATATCACATACTTCGCATTTCATGCCTAACACAATGAATTCCACATATTGTATCACATTCCAGATAAATAGACAGTATTAAACTTTTCGAACAGATAATCAAATACCCAAAATTTCCCAAAGTGCTCAACACTTGAGCGGAGTTCAAATAATCCCAGAATATGTCACAGTACCAGTGATCCAGCCGTAGAAGGGTCAAGCCAACGCCTCACATGTGGCACGCCGTACTGCCCCAAACCCGAAGGTTCAAAAGGCAGTTCAAGACGGTCACATAATCGAGTTAAGGTTTGTTGTCTTCCAGAGGGTCCACCGTTTAACTTGTACAATTTTTCCGAAAAATTTAAACCTGATAAAAATTCAACACTTGAAAGTTTGTCGTGCCGGGAAACAGTGAGTTAATGATATCCGTTCAAATAGTTTAACAGTTTCTAAATATCCGGAAATAAAAACGAATTTAAACATTCCGATTGAATCTACAATTACAAAACAAACCCCAGAATACTCAACACTTGAGTCAGAATAAAAATACCCATAAAATATATATCACCAAATTAGGAATTACTGTGCAAAAATTACTCCTTGATCTCCTCATACTGTCGCGGTTCCGCGGCCCAAGCAAGCTACGGCCGCGGTTCCGCGGCGGTTTGTACGGATCAGGGGATAATTTTTTCACCGAATTTCTTATTTCTCCCTGCTGTATTTTTCAGGTATTTTTAATTCAGAAAAATCCCAGATTTTGAAAAATTTCCAAAGAAGGGGTAAATTTTGTCAGTTCGGATTCGATCGGAGTTTTAACTTCGTAAACACGTCGCCTAATGCTCTAGTTAGGCTCTGATACTACTGTAGGGTTCCTAGGCACTCTTGTGAAGGTTCATAAAGCATCAAACATGCCCGGATAAAATTTTAGACGTGCCGAACAACCCAAAGCCGGGATCTTTGCTAGATTATTAGGGTTTAGCATACAAGATAACATCTTTTTATCTAAGTGTGAGGGATTACAACCTTCGTAGTCCGCTCCTTCGCTTCACAAGCTCCGAGTAGAAGTCCTTTCGCCGCGATCCATGATCTCCCGGACTCAAGAGAGGCTCCACGACTCGAACGATCCATGCTAGCTTGAAGTGTTCCGAATCTCCGATGATCTACGTCGAAGTTGCAAAAACCCAAGCTTTCTCACTCTATAGAGATGAACACCCTAATCTCATGGGCTAGATGAGATGAGGATGAGAGAGTAGTATTTATGCTTTCTTTTTAATTCACTTTCTCACAATTTATCATCACAAATGGAATTCTTAGTGAGCTCAAAATCAAGAGAGAAGAAGATGATAATGGAAATGATCATCCTTTTGTGATGAATAGAAGTAAAGAATATATGATTGATTATTGAACCATGGTCAAGGATGAGAGGCTAAAACTTTGTAGAGAATAAACTAGAGTTAGGGTTTGGTTAGGTTAAGGATAAATATCAACCATAATATCTTAACCAAGACAAAAGGAAAAGCTTCTAGAATGTGCAAGAAGAAGCTAACCCTAATCAAACCCTAATCCCATTTAATCATCCTTAAACATGTTTAATAATAAATCATATCATGTCACAATAATATATATCACATATATATTATATATTTGCAACAAAAGAAAATAATACATTTAACATATATCGCATATATATCAATGTATTAATCCGGTGAGAAAATGAAATAATAAAGCGAGCCAATATTAGATAATGTAATACAATATATCATATATATTATTATACATTAAATCATCGAATCAACACTTGATCCAACGATTCGGCTATATCGAATATAACCGGCTAATATATCATGTACCGATTCATCGAATCAACACTTGATCCGATGTCCCGATTCATATCTAAATATCTCGAGAATATAATACGGTATCTCATATCGCATTATCCTCGGTCCTGCACATATCACATATGTGCCTCTACTCCGTTTCGCCCGAGCCAAGAAACCTCTGTGTAGAACTCTAAAGAATCGTCAATACGCCTGTAGCAGGTGATGATCATATCAAACACCCACAAGCTGCAAGCGGTCAGCTAAACGTAACAGCCACCCAGGTATTGAGCGATCAGAAGATCAACAAGCTAGCCTGTGCGTTCTCCTGTGAATCCAATCAGTAACACTCCCGTACAGTCCGGTCTGTTCGTCTGATATGTCGCATATCAAGTCTACGGGTGGTATACGTCAGACCCCAGTAACCGATAAGTCATGTCGATGTGAGGCTCATAACAGGTCGAGATACTACTGGTAACACTTACCAGTATATCTCTATATCAGCCCTGGCCAGGAACTTCCAGTTATAGCCAATCGAACACAGCACGACATCAACTCCCTATACCGGAAGAGACGAATCCCCTCCTATCGCTCATTGCCTCCATGTGATTCGGGACTGTACCCAAAAGCCACCATTTTGCACACCCTCTTGGACGTGGTAAGGTGGAAATCAAAGCACAGTGGGAATCACACAAGACTCTATGACGATCTCGGGTCTACAGACTACCATGTACCAGTGTCACCGGAGAACTGCCATCTGACGTGTGGTATATCACCAACTGGGAGTTCTCGGCGAGTCCGTCTAGTGTACCCAGTCTCCACTGAGCACCCGTACACCATCCTTGATGTCAAACACCGATGGATATGGGATCATCCATCGCCTATCATATGGGTCAAGATGCGTATACGTTAGTCTACTCTGGTGTATTGATGCCCTGTCTCGATATACCCTCGACTAGGAACAGTTATAGGATGTACTCATCGACTACTATGGCCCCACTAGTATGATCTCATCATAGTCCCAATAGTCGAGTACAGATCCTAAGGGCTTTATCAACATGTGAGAGTCAGACAGTAAACCAATACAAGTCAACATGTTAAGATAAAGTGAAACCAAATAGCATACTATCATGACGAGCAAGAAAGTCCTCTCTGTATATATCCAAGCATCCATCATAATATACATCATATGTATAACAATGGCCTCTAGGGCATATACATAACTAACAGGCTCCCACAGTTTTTATCAAATCTTCCTTCAAATCCTAAAAGGTAAAACTAGCCGGGATTAATTACACCCTAGAAGTTCGCCAATCTTTCAGCCAGGCCAGTGTCGGTACTTTGAGGGAGGTGTCCAGTGCTTTCGCACAGACCTAATTAAAATAAAATTCATTTTCCCACTGGCGTAACCCCATTTACACCTTTCCAGACACCTACTTGATCGGCTAATTGTAATGTGTAAAACTCTCCCAGGAGTAACTCTTACTCGCAGTGGGTATCGGGATCCAACTATCTCATAGAAGGTATGCAATCTCATTGCAAATTTCAACACTTGAAATTCCCGATAATATTTTATCCCTAGCCCCCTATGACTTTGACGGAGGTCAACAAACCATAGGCTGCTAGTCAAGTTCAACCCGTACATTTCATGATTGAATTAAACCCACCCGTACGACTCTTGACGGAGGTCAACAAGGCCGTACGACTACTCTAATTCAATCGCATCATATGCAACAGATAAGCACTAATCATCTACCGCACACTACGCCTTGACGGAGGTCAACAAACGTAGCACTAATACTAAGTAGCACTTATCTGAAATGACGGAGGGCTACGATAGGTTTTTAAGAAAACTTTTTGCGTAATGAACTTGATATCGTTATAGAATCGAGTGATTTTGAAAAGGAGTGGTTTAAACTACATTTTTAAAATCATGTGTTTTTCAAAATAAACCTAGTGGATGTATCATCTGCTAGTTTTTGCTAAAGAGGTCATTTCCGGTAAAGGGATCTCGGCTCTTTCCTCATCGAATGAGGTGCTGGATATTCATCAAGGAATACCGCTATGCAAAATAAGAACTAGAGCTATCTTTTTGAAAATTTAATTCTATAACATCTTTAGATTTCTTTCTTTTTCATTAATCTCATTAATTAAGTCCCACCATTTATACTTCCTAAGCATCACAGAAGAAACGAAAATACAACGTACGCTTATGCCATCCGCATTCGCCACGGGGTCCCGCCATGCACTGTTAGGTTAGATAACTAATGACAGAACGGTGGCTGGACTAGCATGGATACAAAACATAAGCAACGTTTATTATATATCATATATATAATAATAAAGCATTCGTCTTACGCATATAAAGTGATCACATCACAGAACATTGCAGCAGAACTCAACATATGAAATATTGGATATACTAGGAGGTCCGTGTTTTAAATTAAGCCAGTTAAAAAACACGGATTCCACGGGCGTGATGAATAGCCAAACCCACATCCCTAGACCCTATCAGAGCGGCAAGCAACCCTACCAGTTCTAGAGTTAGGAGATCCGAACTCGACTCATTGAGATGGTCTCCCACTGGACTTTAGAACCTGGTTACTTGTGCTCCCCGCCTTGGGTCTATCCTAATGCGGAAAAGTAAATAATATATAGCAATGGTGACATCATCCTCAATCCGGAAGTGCCCCAATAAAAGAATATTATATACAAGTTTTTACATTAATGAAAATGAAAAACTCTTATCTCCCGCAAAAAACCCCTGCTATTCAAACACGACGATCCAATATAACATATCTCAGCAACACATAATATCACATGTCATCAACGTAAGTAAATATTCGTATCTCAATTGTCGTTGACGTATAACAACGAAACCAGCGATACTCCACATATTACACTTACAGTCGCAGAAAAGAAAGTGAAAACTACAACAATTGGAATCCGAAACCACCTTAGCCATCATAAAACCGAAATATCATATACTTCGGATTTCATGCCTAACCAAATGAATTCCTTAGACATTATAAATCCGGAATATCTCATATTCCGAATTTCATGCCTAACCTTAAAAACCCTGCATTTTAGTCTCAATATTGAAAACACTTTTCAATAACCAGTCGGGTAATTCAATAAGATTCTCGACATCCTAATCGAATGCTTGTCAGAAAATTTAGTAGATGGCCACACTCCCGATGCCGACGACGAAGTGTACTTAGGCGGAACACCGCGACCGCGAGCATCCGGGGGATGCTTTGGCAACGGGGTTCTTCTACAGTCACTTAGTCGGGGCTATGGGACGTGGCTATCTAGTAATGTTACCCCGCAAGTATCCGCATACACTACATGATTGCGACAGAGTTTTAATCCATATCAAAACCCCGTGGCAACCGATCATATGAGACTAAATTGCTAGATTTACAAAATTCAAACTAGTTTTCTCAAAACTAATTATTGTGAATTCCAAATATTGTATCACATTCATAAAAACTAGGCGATGTTAAACTTTTCGATCAATCAATCAACCACCCAAAATTCTCAAAGGACTCAACACTTGAGTTAGATTCAAAAATTCCCAGACAGTGCCACAAGCACATACAGACCGGCACAAGAGAGCAAGTCCCAAGCCTCACAGACGGCACTGCGGACCCATCGCCAAAAGCACGTTTTGGCTACGATTCCACGGTCGTTAGGTCTGTTAGTTGTATGTATGCCCTAGAGGCTAGTATTGTACAGATAATGTATATTATATTGGATGCTTGGACATATATATGTAGGACTACGGTAGCGCCCCGGCCATCTATCCGAGGCCAAAATGCGGAAACGAAAAATTTTCTTGACTTTAAACCGGCACTACCGCATCCTAAAAACCCGGATCGTGACCATTAACCTAATGCTAGCAAACAAGAGATAGGATAGAATGCTATACCGAGCGATCCGTGTCCTTCGGTCTTTGGCCTCCGTCCCGATCTCCTCGCGGAATCTCCGGTCTTCATCTCCTCGTCGAAAAGGCACCATACCGCCGGGTTCTTTTACGGGCTCCCACCTCTGGACCGAGGCAACTCGGGCACGAAGTTGGCGAGCCGACGTGCCCAAGAATAGTGTAGGCTAAGTGTAGAATCCATTGTCTCAATGGGGTATGAAGTTGCCATTGTAAGAAGTGGAGGAGAAAAAGAACTATGGAGAGATGTGAGGAATTTTGTAGCAAACAAAAATGTGTGATGAATATTTTTCCTCATACTAGAAAAATGAATCCCCTCCCCCAACAATGTGTGGCCGGCCCCTTACCATAATGGAGAGGGAAAAACAAAAAGGTGAGCTTAAGAAAGAAATGTGAGGATAAAGAGGAATTATGGTCACACCAAATCAAATCCAATCATTTCTCATTTAATGCAAACCATGTGAAGAAAAAGGAATCTCATGATGCTAGAACCATCATAATCTCTCCATTTGCAAGAAACCCCCTCCACAATGCTAATTTGTACACTTGCAAATTAGCCCCTCCCGCATAAAAATCCGGCCATGAAGGAACAAAAGAAAACTGGCCGAAACGAAATGCAAACTGGCAACTTCAAAAAACTGACCCCGTAATAAATTACAGGAAAACCCCGCGACCGTATATACATACCCGCATTTGTATTCCGACCGAATACAAATGCAAAGAGATAAAATCTACACTGTATAATACTAGGATCCGGCTTAAACCAAAGCCCGCTAGTATTATCCGTCCGATCATAATGCGTGCAATACCGCACGTATAAAATCGAACCCTGCCATGTCTCCATACGGCCTCTACAGCGTTTCGCCCGAAACTTGAGTAACTGTCGGTGGGGGACTCTAAAGACTCGTCAATACTTTGGCTGTGGATTTAACCACTAGCACGTCAGAGGTATTAGCCATACGTGACGGGCTACCAGCTATTGACCAAAAGGGACGTCTGTAAGCGAACTCATCTTGACACCCTACTGAGCCTGTCAGTGACAATATCCGTACAGTCCGGTCCGTTCGTCTATGAGTATCGCATAGCGGGCCTAGGGGGTTGGTAAAAGTCAGACTCCCAAAAGCGGTACAAGTCGTGTTGGAGTGTAGCCCAGAACATCCTGAGATACTACTGGAATACCTACCAGTAAATCTCCTGCCTCGGCTGAGGGCTTTGTGTAATGGCTCTCCTAGACACAGCGCGACCTCACCCCCAATACCGGGAGAGACGAACCCCTACCGATCCGCTCATTACCTCCATGTGGCTCGGGACTTACCCAACTAAAACCTGTTTGCATGACTCCTTTGAGCCATGGTAGGGTAGTAATCAAAGTACAGTGGGAATTCACACGAGACAAATGACGATCTCAGGTCGATGAACTAACCTGTACACATGTCACTAGGGAACTGCTATCTGACGTCTGGTATAAGACCAACTAGCATGTTCCCGGCGAGTCCTGTCCGGTGTACTCATAACCCAATGAGCACCTGTATACATCTTAGGTGAACCAACTGACACCAGTGGCTTGTGAGACCGGCCACCGCCCCTCGTCGGGGTCTCGACTGTATACACTAGTCTACTCTGGAGTATCGATGCCCTGTCTCGAAAACTCCCACGACTAGGGACCTTTTAAGGATGCGCTTATAGACCCCAGCTCCCACGTATATGATCGCCATCATACTGCTGGTCGTCAAGCAAGAATCCTAGGGGCTCTATCAACGTGCAATAGTGATCAGTAATGTCACCTAAAGCAGTACACGATGATAAAGATAAACTAGATAGCATACTATCATCTTGAGTAAGACTGTCCTACCGGTATAGGTCCTCCCTCAATCATTGCAATCACGTGCCTGTGATCCAATAATTGACTCTGAGGGCACTATCTCCAACAATCTCCCACTTGCACTCAAGGCTAATTATTGCGATGTCGCATACTCACAGCCCGTGTGATACCGAACACCCAACTCCTCTACTAATCAGTCTCACAAAGCTCGTTTGCAAAACTATTGCGTTTGAGGAATAGCCTCAGTGAGTGGATCCGCTCTGATGTTTCTTTCTATGTCTCTCTTTATTTCAAGTTCGCGGAGAAAGCCATCTCCCGAAATGAGCAATACCTGTCTTAGAATGTGTCTGGATATCTGATGGGACTTAGTTCATAAATGAACTCCAAATCCAAACTTCTTAGACTGTATCGTCAACTGAACTTAATCAGTATCCTGCGCCATGCCTCCCTCAGTATCTGCCTGGACCACCTGTCCATAGTACTGCCCCTCGTCAGAGGGAAAACTACAACTCTGATAATCACTCTGCCGTCCAGGTCACCTTGGAAGCCTGGAATGATAACCGTCTTCTGAATGAGGCTGATGTTATCATATCCCAAGAACATCCACTTATGTTCTAAAACTGCTTCCGATCGTTTCTCCAGGACTGGATTAATATCCTATGTGGAGAAACCACAGTGTGACAACCAAAGTATAACCAACCGTAGTATAGGAATTTCACTTCCTACTCTGTGTTTGTCATCCAAATACCAGGACATAACACCCTACTACCTTCTTAACAGATCCATCCCCTATTCTGATAAAGTCAAACCTATGACTGTCACATCAGAAATAGATGATCTATCTCCGCTATATCTGCTTTAGTTTATAAATAGACATAAGCCACTTGTCCACTATACTCCCGCTGCTCCCACTGACTACGACAACCCTCTGGCAGAGTCATATACACGTGCACTTCTAAAGCTAGTTTAGAACGACGCTATACTCATCCTCCTGCCGGGTTTCATAGCCTGGAACAACAGTAGTGTCAAATCTGGGTAAACAAGAACCTCCCTGTCACCGTCCTTGAGGCTACCGGAGTACCTCTCGGGTGCCTGAGGTTACCCACCATATCTGCGGAGTGGCCAATGGAATATCAAACCAGATTGAATCTTTAGGTTCTTATTAAATTTTCAGTAATCGTTTGCGGTTCTGGAATCACTTCCAGTTCTACCATACTCCCACTACTGTTTTCTGAAAAATCCATTTTTATTAAAACTGTGGCGAGTCAAGAACAATATGACTATTGATCTTCCAGATGGTAGAAAATCAACCCTTATCATAGCCCGGGTCAACCCACAAACAGCAATTACATAAACATGCCTTGAGTTATCCAGAGTCTGGTTTTAAGCATAAGCTGGACAACTCCATGTACCTTAACAATGTTAAGATATGAACTATTCTATATCCAATATAGAAACAGAGGCACTGATTTAATTGGAACCAGATTCAAAACATGCAGCTGTTTCCAGTGCATGTCAACTAAATGGACGGAGGCCGATCAGCGTTACTCAACTTAGGAGTGCTTCCAATTATGAGTAATCTGAAAGAGAAGCAAGTTCTCTTAATCATTACTATCAACTGAATACCATACACAAGTATCTACATCTTCGATCACCTTGAAGAATCTTGATACTTGCAACACCTGGTTCTCTACTCTATTCTTATACCTATAACTTCTCAAAACTTGGACCTTGTGTTTCTACGAAACACATGTCTAAGACCCAGAGAAGTCACAAGTAAACAGAATCTAGTACGAGTACCAACCCCTTTGTCCTAATGGACACCGGACAACATACAATACTCTGTATAAGTCCCCTGAGTCTAATAACTCAATCCCTGTGTGTCGTAGGTTGAAAACTGTACTTATGGTTAAAAAGAATTACACCGCTGTTTTAATGCTCCTTACCTAACCATCCACTGATATAGGTAAATGTCATAGACATAATTTCAAAAAGGTATATCTCACTTTATGAGAATAAACGTACAGATATATCAATTTGAAATTGGTGCACAACAACGGATATTCAAAACCAAATATTTGCCATCCGGCAAACAACCCAGGTGATTTCCTCAAATATCACCAATTACAACGAATCCCGATATAATGAGGATGATCACCCAATTCCTAATAATTTACTCCCACTCATCATCTGTAAAACCATACAGATGTGAGAATCAAACCTGGTAAATACATACCCTGGAGCAAGGGCTAATTGGGAAATCAGTTTTCTATTAACAACACACAGTGAAACTGAAACATTGAAATGTTTCGATGGGGTATCCGGGTATTCCTAGTAATGCCTCTTCCATTATCAGATTCACAACTGTAACCGTATACTTCTTTGCCATCTCTCCGGATCCCTTTATATATCTTTTAGTCATTACCTTCTGCACACCCCTTTAGGCCAAATGGTTTTCTTCCTTCCCTACTGTTCGGCACCAGCCTATGGTTTGGAAGAAGACTATCCAATAAGCATAATGGGTGTACTGTCCTAATCCTAGGAGCACTCACAATGCGAGAGAGGGTAAAGATAAAAGACACCTGAATAAACCTTATTCCTATTTCTCCCGAACCAGAATCCATCCCCGAACTGGAACAAGTTCCTTTCGAGTTCGTATATAACCATACGATGGAATATCCAATAAACTATGGATCTTCGTAGTGACACGGAGTATTCTGGAGAAATACAAAAGTGATGTAGAATTGGCGAAGAAATACTTGGTTTGGTCGTGAATAGCAGTCGCAATTTACTTTGCCCTCTTACTAATCCCTTTATTTGTCTTTACATAATACCTTCTGTACACCATCGTTAGGTTAATTGGTTTTCTTCATTCCCTACCGTTCGACACCTGCCTATGGTTTGGAAGAAGACTATCCAATAAGTGTAACAGGTGTACTATCCCTTAATCCAAGGAGCACTCGCAACCTGAGAGAAGGTAAAAGGAAAAGACAACTGAATAGTCCTATCCGTTTTCTCCAGAACCGGAAACCATCCTCGAATAAATTCCTTCGAGTTCATATATAACCATACGATGGTTTTATCCAATGGAAGTGGACGTTCGTAGTAATACGGGGTGTCCTGGAGAAAAGGGTAAAAGTAAGAGTGGCAATGAGGTATGCAACTCTGACAATCCAAAATCCAGTGTTTTAAGAAGGTTCGGTTAATTTGGTCACTGAGTCATAGTCAAGGGTCGGGCTATGGTCGCTGCCAAAGAGAGAGAGAAAAGAAACACTCAGCGTGCACTCTAACCTAGATCAGAATGGTTATCACTTTATCCAATCAGGAAACCTCCCACTGTAACGTCAAATTCTCCTCCAAACCTGAAAGAAGAATTAGTCGGGATCACCCGAGGAGTAAACCAACTCATCAGTGGGAATCGGGATCCAACTATCATCGCATGATAACGTGACGGAATCCACTCACTTCACCACACTCCAGAAGGTATGCGCATGCCTGGCAAGTTTCAGTTTCTTTAGAAACTCCCGATGTGTGTTTTTACCCCTAGGACCCAAGTGACCTTGACTGAGCCAACATATCAAAGGATCCTAGCCAAGTTCAACCCGTCATTATCTTGATTGCATTAGACCCACCCGCACGAGTCCTTGACTGAGCCAAAATGACCGTACGACTGTCCTAACCAATCACATATCCATAAGACAGAAAAGCATTACAGAGCTACCGCACACTACGCCTCGGCAGATTACGACATATGTAGCACGAATACTAAGGAATACTAATCTGAAATGACGGAGGGCTACGGTTGGTTTTTGGCGAAAAACCTTTAACGTAATGAACTTGGTATCGTTGAAGGAACCGGATAACTTTTTATAAAAATATAGTGGCGAAAACCTTTGCTAAAGAGGTCACTCCCGGTGAAGGGATCTCGGCTCTTTCCCCGTAGAATGAGGTGTAGGATATTCCAACTGAATACCACGATGCAAAGAGAAAGTAATCGACTATAGTGAAGTTATTACCCTGACGCAAACTTCTGTCCAAGGGGTCACTCCCGGTGAAGGGATCTCGGCCCTTGCCTCGTCGACTGAGGTGCTGGATATTCATAACCGAATACCACTGTGCAAAACAAAAGAGAATGCCCTTGCAATAACAGCTTTTTGAAAAATTGTTCCAACAACATCAGAATAGGTTTGTTTAGCTTGCATTGATCCGAATCAATGCAGTCCCATCAATTGATTACACCACAAAAGAACGAAAATACGATGTACGTATATGCTATCCGCATTCGCCACTGGGTCCCGTCATCACCCGTTAAGTTACTTAACTAACGACAGAGCAGGGACTGGACTAGCGCGGATGCAAAACATATACAACATCTACTAGTATATATATCAATATATAATATTCGCTCAAGGCGTGATAAAATGCAACATCACAAAAATGAAATAAGCATCACAGAACAATACAGATAATCTGGAAGCCCCGGGTTTCACAGAGCCGCTGCTGAAACCCGACGTTCTCCTGGTCATGTGGATAGCCTGTCCAATGAAATCCTAGACCCCTGCGGGCGCAGCAAGTTACCCGCCAAAACCTGAAGCGAGGCAGCCCCCTTCAGCAACGTGAATGGACCACCCAGCACTTCACGGAATCCGGTAACTTGGGCACCGCTCCTTGGGTCAACCTGTACCCCCTACGAGTGCGGCGAACAGCCTGCTAATTCTAGAGTGAAGCCCCCTCCGTCTCAACGCCATGAGATGCGGGCCCGTTGCCTTCTAGAACCTGGCTATCCGTGCACCCCTCCGCGGGGTAATCCTAGTACAGAAAGTAAAATATACAACGGGTACATCGACCTCAGCCCGGTCGTACCCTAAAAGAATAATTTACAAACAGGCAGTAACGGCTGTCCACATGTCGGACGCTCGCCCCGCAATATCAAATGTACATAAATAACCAAACTGTACTAACATTGCATCCAGGCTATCCACCACGACAAATCCGCAACATCACAGCACAACACAGAACATCAACGTGAATGTCACGTTCGCAAATCCGTCTAAAGGGCTATAGCAGTTAGACAGGATTTACCGATCAAGTGACATTCACGGTCGCATATATAATGCAAATACTGTGAACTAACATGTTTAAGATTTTTGATCGACCAAAATTCCTAAAGTGGGCCCCAAGCACAACTGTAGCACTCAAAGAAAATCTGGGCCCAAAAAGAATATTCCAGAAACCCTATTTCCATGTCCGAAAGACACTGAAGAAATTTGGTGCAAAGAAGAGTCAATATTGCGGCGGAACCGTGGCCAAAGCATGGGTTTGGCCGCGGTTCCGCGACCGAATAGTAAAGTTAGGGCACCAAATTTTCACAGAACTCTTAGAAAACCCTGCACGTATTTCTACAATACACCAAATAATTTTTTGACCACTGCCAAAATTCGACAGAAACTGATGCAAGAAAATACGGTTTTTTGGAAAATCCGATCGATCGAAGTTCTAAACACATTAGAGCAAGCTAGACTAGGTTAATGGCGTGGCTCTGATACCATGTAGGACTACGGTAGCGCCCCGGCCGTCTATCCGAGGCCAAAATGCGGAAACGAAAAATTTTCTTGACTTTAAAACGGCACTACCGCATCCTAAAAACCCGGATCGTGACCATTAACCTAATGCTAGCAAACAAGAGATGGGATAGAATGCTATACCGAGCGATCCGTGTCCTTCGGTCTTCGGCCTTCGTCCCGATCTCCTCGCGGAATCTTCGGTCTTCATCTCCTCGTCGAAAAGGCACCACACCGCCGGGTTCTTTTACGGGCTCCCACCTCTGGACCGAGGCAACTCGGGCACGAAGTTGGCGAGCCGACGTACCCAAGAATACTGTAGACTAAGTGTAGAATCCATTGTCTCAATGGGGTATGAAGTTGCCATTGTAAGAAGTGGAGGAGAAAAAGAACTATGGAAAGATGTGAGGAATTTTGTAGCAAACAAAAATGTGTGATGAATATTTTTCCTCATACTAGAAAAATGAATCCCCACCCCCAACAATGTGTGGCCGGCCCCTTACCATAATGGAGAGGGAAAAACAAAAAGGTGAGCTTAAGAAAGAAATGTGAGGATAAAGAGGAATTATGGTCACACCAAATCAAATCCAATCCTTTCTCATTTAATGCAAACCATGTGAAGAAAAAGGAATCTCATGATGCTAGAACCATCATAATATTTCCATTTGCAAGAAACCCCCTCCACAATGCTAATTTGCACACTTGCAAATTAGCCCCTCCCACATAAAAATCCGGCCATGAAGGAACAAAAGAAAACTGGCCGAAACGGAATGCAAACTGGCAACTTCAAAAAACTGATCCCGTAATAAATTACGGGAAAACCCCGCGACCGTATATACATACCCGCATTTGTATTCCGACCGAATACAAATGCAATGAGACAAAATCTATACTGTATAATACTAGGATCCGGTTTAAACCAAAGCCCGCTAGTATTATCCGTCCGATCATAATCCGTGCAATACCGCACATATAAGATCGAACCCTGCCATATCTCCATACGGCCTCTATAGCGTTTCGCCCAAAACTTGAGTAAATGTCTGTGGGGACTCTAAAGACTCGTCAATACTTTGGCTGTGGATTTAACCACTAGCACGTCAGAGGTATTAGCCATATGTGACGGGCTACCAGCTATTGACCAAAATGGACGTCTGTAAGCGAACTCATCTTGACACCCTACTGAGCCTGTCAGTGACAATATCCGTACAGTCCGGTCTGTTCGTCTATGAGCATCGCATGGCGGGCCTAGGAGGTTGGTAAAATCCAGACCCCCAAAAGAGGTACAAGTCGTATTGGAGTGTAGCCCAAAACACTCTGAGATACTACTGGAATACCTTCTAGTAAATCTCCTGCCTCGGCCGAGGGCTTTATGTAATGGCTCTCCTAGACACAGCGCGACCTCACCCCCAATACCGGGAGAGACGAACCCCTGCCGATCCGCTCACTGCCTCCATGTGGCTCGGGACTTACCCAACTAAAACCTGTTTGCACGACTCCTTTGAGCCGTGGTAGGGTAGTAATCAAAGTACAGTGGGAACTCACATGAGACAAATGACGATCTCAGGTCGATGAACTAACCTGTACACATGTCACCAGGGAACTGCTATCTGACATCTGGTATAAGACCAACTAGCATGCTCCCGGCGAGTCCTGTCCGGTGTACTCATAACCCAATGAGAACCTGTATACATCTTAGGTGAACCAACTGACACTAGTGGCTTGTAAGACCGGTCACCGTCCCTCGTCAGGCTCTCGACTGTATACACCAGTCTACTCTGGAGTATCGATGCCCTGTCTCGAAAACTCCTACGACTAGGGACCTTTTAAGGATGCGCTTATAGACCGCAGCTCCCACGTATATGATCGCCATCATACTGCTGGTCGTCAAGCAAGAATCCTAGGGGCTCTATCAACGTGCAATAGTGATCAGTAATGTCACCTAAAGTAGTACACGATGATAAAGATAAACCAGATAGCATACTATCATCTTGAGTAAGACCGTCTTACCGGTATAAGTCCTCCCTCAATCAATGCAATCACGTGCCTGTGATCCAATAATTGACTCTGAGGGAACTATCTCCAACAATATAGAGAGGACTTTCTTGCTCGATATGATAGTATGCTATCTGGTTGCTCTTTATCTTAACATGTATACTTGTCTCTGGATACTGTCTTATAGTTACATGTTGGTAAAGCCCTTAAGATGTGTACTTGACTACCAGGACTATGATGCAGATCATACTAGTGGGGCCATAGTAGTCCATAAGTACATCCTTTAATGTCCCTAGTCATGGGTATATCGAGTCAGAGCATCGATATACCAGAGTAGACTAGCGTATACGCTTCTCAACCCATGAGATGGGCGATGGATGATCCTATATCCATTGGTGTTTGACATCAGATATGGTATTCGGGTGCTCAGTGGAGACTGGGTACACTGGACGGACTCGCCGAGAACTCGCAGGTGGTATTATACCTCACGTCAGATGGCAGTTCTCTGGTGACAATTATGCAGGTTAGTCTGTAGACCCGAGATCGTCATAGAGTCTTGTATGATTCCTACTGTGCTTTGATTTCCACCTTACCACGTCTAAGAGGGCGTGCAAAATGGTAGTTTTGGGTACAGTCCCGAGTCACATGGAGACAATGAGCGATAGGAGGGGTTTCGTCTCTCCCGGTATTGGGGGTTGATGTTGCGCTGTGCTCGATTGGCCATAACAGGGAAGTCCCTGGTCAGGGCTGATTTAGAGATTTACTGGTAAGTGTTACTAGTAGTTTCTCGACCCGTTATGAGCCTCACATCGGCACGACTTATCGGTTATTGGGGTCTGACGTTTACCACCCCTAGACTTGATATGCGATATATCAGACAAGGAGACCGGACTGTACGGGAAGTGTTACCGTCAGGCTTTTTGCAGGAGTTGGAGTGGGCTTGCTTGCTGATCTTCTGATCGCTTAATACCCGGGTAGACGTTACGTCCAGCTAGTACCGTTGACGGTTTGTGGGTGCTTGATGTGATCATCTCCTACTGTCGGCGTATTGACGAGTCTTTAAAGTCCTACATAGAGGTTTGACTGGCTCAGGCAAAACGAAATAGGAGCGCATATGTGATATATGCGGGACCGATAATAATGCGTGTATGTGATACCGTATTCTATTCTCGCGACATTTTGTATCAGTCGGTTATATGAGATATAGCCGCGTTATCGAATCAAGGGTTGATTCGATAAGTCGATACATTGGATGTTAGTCGGTTATATGTGATATAGCCGGATTATTAAGTCAAGTGTTGATTTGATAATTTAATGTATAATTATATATATGATATACTAATTTACATTGACTAACATTGGTTCACTTAAGCATTTGTTTTTCTCACATGTGCATAACTTTAATATATATGTGATATATATTAAATTGTGTTTTCTTTTTGTATCATGGTTGTTGATACACAAAAACATGGGTGTATAAGACATACACCATTCTAATTTTAGTGGAGGGGTTTTTATATTTAAAGTAAATCAAAATTGGTTGATTTTTGTTAAGTGCATGAAGCTTGTAGAATCTTTTTAGTGATTTGACAAATTCAACTCAATTTGTTTTACTTAAGATATTTTGTTAACCCAACCATTAGAATTAGCCATGGTTATGTCTCTACATGAGTTAGTATATGATACTCACTCACCATGGTTCACTCTCTCACTTGATCATTATCCTCATCTTTTCATTTGTTCATCTTCTTCTTCTTTGAGCAAAAGAAAAGTTTGCTAGGGTTTTCAAAAGAGAGTGAAAGATTGTGAGAAAAGAAATTCTAAAGTGAGCCCACTTCCTATTTCTCCATTCTCTACTAGACTAGCACTTTAGTTTAGGGTGTTTGCTTTACTAATTTTCTAGTTAGTGAAGTAGAAGCTTGAGTTGGCATCCCCTCGACGTAGATCATCTTCGGCCTCGAAGACTTCAAGCAAGGACGCTCCTTTAGCCTCGTGAAGCCATGCAAGAGTCCGGGAGAACTACGATCGCAGCGAAGGGACTTCAACAAGGAGCTAATGAAGTGAAGGACCGATCTACAAAGGTTGTATTTTCTTCTTCACTTAGATAGTAAATGGTTTACTATTTGTTTCCGTATTGTATTCTAGCTAACGATTCTAGTTTAGAGTTCCCTTTCACGGCAAAACTTTTAAAATGGCATGGATGATGCCTCCCAAAACCTTGCTGCTGTCGAAGTGAACCCTACAGTGGTATCAGAGCCTAGCTAGGAAATTATACGGATAATGTTAGATTACGAATACGAAACGAACTCCGAAACTTGAAACCCAAAATGCCACTTTCTGTCGATTTTTAATGAGCCCAATAATTTTTTTAAACATGTATAGAATGATGTATGTATGATACTATGAACACTGAAGAAATCTGGAGCAAATCTGTGCTGTTTGGGCCGGCCACACCCCCCCGAACCGGCCCAATCCGAGCCCCCCTCCAAATTTTTCCAGTGTTCTGTTTCTTGGGTTTTGGTGCTTCAGGTGTTGTTTATTCTTGCTAAATTGTCATGTGATGGTTATTTACTGTAATGACAAATCGGAGTGTTTCGTAGTCGTAATTTTAACTATTTTCGGGTAACTATAGACGTTGTTAAAAAGTTCAATCGGATGTCAAATACCCATTTTAACCCTTGCCGGGAAAATTTCCAAGTGTTGGATTTTTCCCGTAGTTAAAAAGCTTTCAAAGATCATGCAAGTTATTCTTTGGACCCTCTAGAAGAACGTAAACCTTAACTCGATTATGTGGCCGTCAAAACCACCACTTGAACCCTAGGATTTGTGGTGGTTTAGCGTTTCACATGTGAGGCGTTGGTTTGACCCTTCTACGGCTGGTTCATTGGTGTTGTGGTGTGTGTTGAATTACTTTAAATTACGCTCAAGTGTTGAGTATTCTGGGTAATCTTGGGTGTTCGATGATTCCATTGGAATGTTTAACATCGTCTAGATTTTCTGTGCTGTGATGACATGTGATGTTATGTAATGCTGAATATGTTATATTGGATCGTCGCGTTTTGAAAAGCCGGGGGTTTTATGTGAGATGAGAGTTTTTATTTTCATTCATGTAAAATTAAATGTATGTAATATTCTTTTATTGGGGCACTTCCGGGTTGAGGTTGATGTCACCATTTGTATATTATTTACTTTTCCGCATTAGGATAGACCCAAGGAGGAGAGCACAAGTAACCGGGTTCTAGGGTCCAGTGGGAGACCAACTCGAGGAGTCGAGTCCGGGTCTCCTAACTTTAGAATTGGTAGGGTTGCTTGTTGCTCTCGTAGGGGTCTAGGGATGTGGGTTTGGCTATTCATCGCGACCGTGGAATCCGTGTTTTATAGAGGCTCAAAATAAAATACGGACCTCCTAGTATATCCAATATTTCATATATCTCTTCTGCTGCGATATCTGTGATGTGATCATTTGATATGTTGTGATAGATACTGTATATAGTATATATGATATATTATATAGACGTTACTTATGTTTTACACCCGCGCTAGCCCTGCCCCGCTCTGCCGTTAGTTACCTAACCTAACGGTGCACGAGGGGACATCGAGGTGAATGCGGATGGCATAAGTGTACGCTGTATTTATCTGTGATGTTTAGGTGACTTAAATGATGGGACTTCATTAATGTGATTAATGAAAGAAAAGAAACCTAAAAGATGTTGTAGAATCAAATTTTCAAAAAGGGTAGCTACAGTTTTTGCTTTGCATAGCGATATATATGATATATCCTGCACCTTATTCGATGAGGAAAGAGCCGAGATCTCTTCACCGGGAGTGACCTCTTTAGCAAAACTGGCAGTTGCTACAACACTCGGTTTGTCTTTTGATTGCTTTTAGAGTTTTGCTTTGCATAGTGATATTATATGATATGTCATACATCTTATTCGATGAGGAAAGAGCCGAGATCTCTTCACCGGGAATGACTTCTTTAGCAAAACTAGTGAAAGCCTAAAAAACACTCCTTTTCAAAATTTCACATGATTCTACAACGATATCAAGTTCATTACGCAATAGCTTTTCAGAAAAACCTGTCGTAGCCCTCCGTCATTTCAGATAAGTTCTACTTAGTATTTGTGCTACGTTTGTTGACCTCCGTCAAGGCGTAGTGTACGGTAGCTAACTAGTATTTATCTGCTTATGCATATGATACAGATTGGATTAGGGTAGTCGTACGACCTTGTTGACCTCCGTCAAGAGTCGTGCGGGTGGGTTTGATTCAATCAAGAAATGACGGGTTGAACTTGACTTGCACCCTGTGGTTTGTTGACCTCCGTCAAGGTCATGGGATGCTTGGGGCAAAATATTATCGGGAATTTCAAGTGTTGAAATTTGCAATGAGATTGCATACCTTCTATGAGATAGTTATATCCCGATACCCACTGCGAGTAGTTGTTACTCCTGGGAGAGTTTTACACGGGACAATTAGCCGATCAAGTAGGTGTCTAGAAATGTGTTAACGGGGTTACGTCTCTGGAAAAACGAGGTTTATTTTAATTAGGTCCGTGTGAAAGCACGGGGAACCTCCATCAAAATACCGACACTGGCCTGGCTGAATGATTGGCGAAATTGTAGGGTGTAATTAATCCCGGCTAGTCTTTCTTTTTCGGATTTGAAGGAAGATTTGATAAAAACAATGGGAGTCATCCTGATTAGATAAAATAATAACCAATCTGATCTTGCAAGAGCATACGCTAAAATGTTTTCTTTTCTCTCTCTCCAGGTAGCGACCATATCATGCCTTAATAATGATAATAATATGGATATATTGACCGAACCCGCATGTTATACTGTGCTGGGGAACGTTGGTTCCGTTCTTTCTTATAAAAGTTATAAGACTGAACAGGATATAGGGGAATACCAGGATTCCCATGCCACCCGAATGAAGAAAGTACATGATGATGCATTTTCTTCGGGTGTATTCGTTACAGAGAATTGCTTCTCCATTTCCTCTACGTCCTGGGTATTAGATACCGGGTCAGGATCCCATATATGTAATCAGTTACATGGGCTGAGAAAAGATAGAGAACGTGAAGAAGGTGATAAAGACATAAGGGTTAGAAATGGTGCAATTGTTGCGGCTAAAACCGTCGGGGAATATCACCTTGTATTACCAACTGGTAATACATTGATTCTGAACGAATGCTATTACATGCCGAACCTGATATGCAACATTATATCGATCTCTTTGTTGAGTAAAGAGGGATATAATTTTGTATTACAAGATAATGTTATGAATATTTTTCTAAACCAAAAGTTGGTTGGATCAGGCACGATGTGCAATGGCATTTATGTTCTAAATCAATCAACAGTTCTGAGCATAACAAACACACACAAGAGAAAGAGTTCAGAACTGAACGAATCCTTCTTGTGGCATTGTAGACTAGGTCACATCAATGCGACAAGGATAGCTAAGTTGCATAAGGATGGATATTTGAATCCTTTTGAATTTTCATCTTATGATACTTGCCAGTCATGTCTCAAAGGCAAAATGACCAAAACTCTGTTTACGAGACACGGAGAAAGAGTTACCGAACTCTTGGGACTGATACATAGTGATGTATGCAGTCCCATGTCTACACATGCCAGGGATGGTTCTTCGTACTTCATTACATTCACTGACGATCTCTCTAGATTCGGATATGTGTTCCTGATGAAACACAAATCAGAAGCTTTTGAGAAATTTAGAGAATATAAACAAGAAGTCGAGAACCAAACCGGGAAAAGTATTAAAATCCTTCGATCTGATCGATGAGGTGAATACTTGAGCAATGAATTCCTGGACTTCCTAAAAGAGAATGGGATTCTCTCTCAGCTAACTCCTCCATATACACCACAGCATAACGGTGTATCAGAACGGAGGAACCGCACCCTATTAGATATGGTGTGCTCTATGACGAGCATAGCTGAGTTACCTATTTCCTTCTGGGGGTATGCACTGGAGACAGCGGCATACCTACTGAATAGGGTTCCTACCAAATCCGTGCCTACCACCCCATATGAGATATGGGAGGGGAAGAGACCATATCTTAATTTTATTAAGATATGGGGTTGCCCGGCCTATGTCAAAAGACAAAAACCGGACAAACTCGAGGCAGGGTCTGTTTTGTGTAAGTTTGTTGGATATCCCAAGCATTCGCGAGGGTATATCTTCTACCACGGTGAGGAACAAAGGGTGTTTATTGCTCAACACGCCACCTTTTTAGAAAAGGAATTTCTTGCAAAAGAGATTAGTGGCTCTGAGGTAGAACTGGAAGAGGTTCCAGCTGTACAAACCACAACAGAAGATTTGGTGGAACCAGAGGATTCGGTAGTTCCCAATGAACCCCAGCCACTCCGCCGATCTAGTAGGGTTTCTCACCCACCTGAGAGATACTACGGTTTTCTCATGGATGGTGGGAGTGAGGATTGTATCATGGAGGATGATGACCCAACTAGTTTTGAGCAGGCCATCACGAGTGGAGACTCAGTGAAATGGCTGGATGCAATGCAGTCCGAGATGGAATCCATGTACACCAACAAAGTATGGACTTTAGAAGATGCTCCTGAAGGGGTAAAACCCATTGGGAGCAAGTGGATCTTCAAGAAAAAACTTGGTGTAGATGGGAAAGTGGAGACTTTCAAAGCTAGACTTGTTGCAAAGGGCTTTCGTCAAAGACCAGGTGTGGACTATGACGAAACCTTTTCTCCAGTGGCTATGCTTAAATCCATCCGGATCATGCTTGCCATCGCTGCATATCATGACTACGAAATCTGGCAAATGGATGTTAAGACCGCCTTTCTAAACGGTGATTTAGAAGAGAGCGTGTATATGACTCAGCCAGAGGGCTTCGTAGCTAGTGGGAGCAGTGGGAAGGTGTGCAAGCTGCTTAAATCCATTTATGGATTAAAGCAAGCATCACGGAGTTGGAACATCTGCTTTGACGTCGTTATCAAAGAGTTTGATTTCGTCAAAAACGTAGATGAACCTTGTATCTACAAGAAGGTGGCAGAGAGTAAGGTTGTCTTCCTCGTATTGTACGTGGACGATATACTCTTGATAGGAAATGACATTCCTATGCTGCAATCGGTCAAGCTCTTCTTATCATAAAGATTCTCAATGAAAGATCTAGGGGATGCCTCCTACATCTTGGGGATTAAGATCTATAGAGATAGATCTAAACGGATACTGGGATTGTCCCAATCCAGGTACATTGACACCATACTAAAACGGTTTAGTATGGAAAAGTCCAAGCGTGGGTTTTTGCTCACAATCTCTGGGCTCACTCTCTCCAAGGAGATGTCTCCCAAGACTGATTTGGAGAGAGCTCGCTGTAGGGTTCTTAGGCACACTAATGAAGTCTCACAAGGCATCAAACATGGCTAATTCAAATTTTACGGGTGCCTACAAACCCTAATACGGATCGTTAACTAGATAATGAGGCGATGCAAGCATGTAAACGAATTAAATGCTAAAGGAAAGTGGCTACAACCTTTGTAGATCCGGTCCTCCACCTTTATGGCTCCGCGATGAAGTCTCCTCGCTGTACAAATCGGATCTTGGGCTCTAGCGTCGGCTTCATCGGAGAAAAAGCGGGCTAGGTCATCGACGACGATGCCGAAGATGATCTACGTCGAGGCATCGCTAGATCAAGCTCCAACTTCACCAAGTCAAGAAAACTTATGAAGGAAACACCCTATACTACTTGGCAAGAGGTAGAGGATGAAGAAATAGGAAGTGGGTAGACTTTAGATTTGGATTTCTCACACTTTTTCATCAATCACCAATGATGTAGCAAGCTTTCTTCATGGAAGAAGAAGATGAAGAAGAAGAAAAAGGATATGATAAGTGTTGAATAATAAGATAAATAAATCAATACTTATCATATATTAACCCTTGGTTAATTGTAGAGAATGGACCATGGTTAACTTGAATGGTTAGGGTTAAGGATGAGACAAGAATGGTGATTTAGTCAATGCTTCATGAAACTTCAACTAAAAACAAACTAAGCCACCATATCTTTTTTCTCTTTATCATTTTCTTTTTCCAAAATAAACAAAAAGAATAAATAAATGAATAAGTAAATAAAATGAAACCCTAACCATTCATATAACCATGGTCAATTCTTTACACAAACCTAAGCTTGCATGTATCATCAAACATGATACAATCTTGTGCATAAAAGTATATCACATATACAACTTGCACAATCCAAGTGAGAAAATCCATTTAAAGTGAACCAATACCAGTTAATGCAAAGTAATATATCAAATATATAATTATACATTAAATCATTAAATCAACACTTGATTCAGTGATCCGGTCATGTCGCATATAACCGGCTAGTATCCAATGTATCGGCTTATCGAATCAATCCTTGATTCGACAACTAGGTTATATCGCATATAACCAATCGATACATTCATCACGAGAATGAAATACGATATCACATACACGCATTATTCTCGGTCCCGCATATATCTCATATGCGCTCCTATTTCGTTTCGCTTGAGCTAGGAAACCTCTGTGTAGGACTCTAAAGACTCGTCAATACGCCGGCAGCAGATGATGATCATATCAAACACCCACAAGCCGCAAGCAGTCCGCTAAACGAAACGGCCACCCGGGTATTGAGCGATCAGAAGATCGACGAGCAAGCCCGCTCACACTCCTGTGAATCCAACCAGTAACACTTACCGTACAGTCCGGTCTGTTCGTCTGATATGTCGCATATCTCGTCTAGGGGTGGTAAACGTCAGACCCCAATAGCTCGATAAGTCATGCCGACGTGAAGTCCATGACATGTGTGAAACTACTGATAACACTTACCAGTAGGTCACTGCAACCCTGGCCAGGGATTTCCTGTTATGGCCAGTCGAGCATAGCGCAACATCAACCCCCAATACCGGGAGAGACGAATCCCCTCCTATCGCTCATTGCCTCCATGTGAATCGGGACTGTACCCAAAAATCACCTGTTTGCACGACTCAGCATAGCAGTGGTAGGGTGGAAATCAAAGCACAGTGGGAGACACACAAGACTCTATGACGATCTCGGATCAACAGACTAAGCTGTACCAGTGTCACCAGAGAACTGCCATCTGATCTGAGGTATAATACCATCTGGGAGTTCTCGGCGAGTCCGTTCAGTGTACCCAGTCTCCACTGAGCACCCGCATACCATCTCCGATGTCAAACACCAATGGATATGGGATCATCCATCACCCATCACATGGGTCGAGAAGATATACGCTAGTCTACTCTGGAATATCGATGCCCCGTCTCGATATTCCCACGACTAGGAACAATGAAGGATGTACTCATTGACTACTCAGGCCCCACTAGTATGATCTGCATCATAGTCCTGGAAGTCGAGTACACATCCTAAGGGCTTTATCAATATGTAACAGAGAGACAGTAAGTATACATGCTAAGATAAAGAGCAACCAGATAGCGTACTATCATGCCGAGTAAGAAAGTCCTACATATATATGTCACAGCATCCACTACAATATACATCCAATGTACAGTAATGGCCTCTAGGGCATACATATAACTAACAATCTCCCACTTGCACTAGGGCCATCTGTAGAAGTAGTTGCAGCATCTAATTGTAAGTGCACGGCGGCGCCCCGGTCGTCAATCCGACGGCCAAATGCGGAAACGGTGATAAACTTTAATTTTGCGAACTTAGCAAACCGGCACCACCGCGCACTAAACCCCGGATCGGGTCATTAAACTAGTTCTAGCTAACTACAAGATGGGAAGAGATATACCGAGTGATCCGAGTCCTCCGGTCTTCTCGTCATCGTCCCGATCTCCTGCGGAAACTCCGGTCGTCGCCTCCTCGCCGGAAGGGCACCACATCGCCTGCATATTTTACGGGCTCCCGCCTCTATACCGAGGCAACTCGGGCATGAAGCTGGCAAGTCGACATGCCCAAGAAGTGCTGTAGAATGTAGTGTAGATGATGCTAGTCTCTTTGGGGTTATGTTGCCTTGATGGAGGAATCAACAAGATATGAACTTGGGGATTTTGGTAGCAATGAAAATGAGATGGATGATTAATTTCTTTCACCAAAAATGAAACCTCTCATTTTCTCTCCTCTCCCAAATTTGTGGCCGGCCTTTGATCAAAATGAGGAATGGTGGAGGGATATCAAACAAAATCAAGAGGGAGGTGAGTGTAGGAGAAAGAGAAGGTGACCATATCCAAAGACAAGAAAACATCAACCATGCTTACACCTTAATCACATCAAATCTCATTTAATGCAAGAGCATGGATGAAAGATATCATAATCAAAACAATTTCAAGAAACCCCCTCCACAAATGTTATTTGCACAATTGCAAATAACCCCCTCCATCGGAAAAGTCCGGCCGGGAAATAACAAACGAAAACCGGCCGTAACGGAATGCAAACTGGCAACCCCAGAAAACTGGTCCCGTAATAAATTACAGGAAAAACCCGATACTGTGCATACACACCTGCATCTGTATTCCGTCCGGATACAAATGCAAAGAGACAAAATCTACACTGTACTAAACTAGGATCCGGCTTAAACCAAAGCCGGCTAGTAATATCCGTTCGATCCTGATCCGTGCAATACCGCACGTATCTGATCGAACCCCGCCATATATCCATACGGCCACTAGTACAAACCGTCCGATCCTGATCCGTGCAATACCGCACGTATCTGATCGGACCCTGCCATATCTCCATACGGCCTCTACAGCGTTTCGCCCGAAAGCTGAGTAACTGAAAGTGTGGTGGACTCTAAAGACTCGTCAATACTATGGCTGTGGATTTAACCACTAGCATGTCAGAGGTATAAGCCAATACGTAACGGGCCACCAGCTATTGACCAAAAGGGACGTCGATGAGCGAACTCATCCTGACACCCTACTGAGCCTGTCAGTGACAATATCCGTACAGTCCGGTCCGTTCGTCTATGAGCATCGCATGTCGGGCCTAGGGGGTGGGTAAAAGTCAGACCCCCAAAAGCGGTACAAGTCGTGTCGGAGTGTAGCCCAGAACACCCTGAGATACTACTGGAATACCTACCAGTAAATCTCCTGCCTTGGCCAAGGACTTCGTGTAATGGCTTTCCTAGACACAGCGCGACCTTACCCCCAATACCGGGAGAGATGAACCCCTGAAGATCCGCTCACTGCCTCCATGTGGCTCGGGACTGTACCCAACTAGAACCTGTTTGCACGACTCCTTTGAGCCGTGGTAGGGTAGTAATCAAAGCACAGTAGGAACTCACACGAGACAAATGACGATCTCAGGTCGATGAACTAACCTGTACACATGTCACCAGGGAACTGCTATCTGACGTCAGGTATAAGACCAACTAGCATGTTCCCGGCGAGTCCTGTCCGGTGTACTCATAACCCAATGAGCACCTGTATACATCTTAGGTGAACCAACAGACACCAGTGGCTTGTGAGACCGGCCACCGCCCCTTGTCGGGGTCTCGACTGTATACACTAGTCTACTCTGGAGAATCGATGCCCTGTCTCGAAACTCCCACGACTAGGGACCTTTTAAGGATGTGCTTATAGACCCCAGCTCCCACTTATATGATCGCCCTCATACTGCTGGTGGTCAACAAGAATCCTAGGGGCTCTATCAACGTGCAATAGTGACCTGTCAGGTCACCTAAAGCAGTACACGATGATAAAGATAAACCAGATAGCATACTATCATCTCGAGTAAGACTGTCCTACCGGGATAGGTCCTCCCTCAATCATTGCAATCACGTGCCTATGATCCAATAATTGACTCTGAGGGCACTATCTCCAACAATCTCCCACTTGCACTCAAGGCTAATTATTGCGATGTCGCATACTCACAGCCCGTGTGATACCGAACACCCAACTCCTCTACAAGTCAGTCTCACAAAGCTCGTTTGCGAGACTATTGCGTTCGAGGAATAGCCTCAGCGAGTGGATCCTCTCTGAAGTTTCTTTCTATGTCTCTCTCTATATCTCAAGTTCGCGGAGAAAGCCATCTTCCGAAATGAGCAATACCTGTCTTAGAGTGTCTGGATGTCTGATGGGACCTAGCTCATAAATGAACTCCAAATCCAAACTTCTTAGACTGTATCGTCAACTGAACTTAATCAGTATCCTGCGCCATGCCACCCTCAGTATTGCCTTGGATTACCTGTCCAAAACACCGCCCCTCGTCAGAAGGAAAAACTATAACTCTGACAACCTCCTTGTCGTCCATGTCACCTTGGAAGCCTGGAGTGATAACCGTCTCCTAAAGGAGGCAGCCGTTATCATATCCCTGGAACATTCACTTATGTTCTAAAACTGCTTCCGACTGTTCCTCCAGGATTGGATCAATATCAACTTATTGCATCTAGTGCAAGAACAACATCTGGTGTGGTACTTGACATTTCATGATTGACTCAATTGCCTAAGCAAGTGATCTGCCAATCATGCACATCCCTCTCTACTTTAGTCTATAAGACACCTTTAGAGAGGGTGACTCCATCATCTGCAGGTACACTACCGTGCCAGGAGTCTTCCATTCTAAATACTCTTAGAATGTTGTCTAAGTACCCTGATTGGGAAACCACCCAAATCTAGATCTAAAACCATAGATCTAGTAACCAGTATGTCTGATATAATGTCCAAATCCTTTGTGGAGAAACCACCGTGTGACGACCAAAGTATAACCGATCGTAGTATAGGAATTTCCTTTCCTACTCTGTGTATGTCATCCAAAACCAGGACATCACACCCTACTACCTTCTTAACAGATCCATCCCCTATTCTGATGACGTCAAACCTATGACTGTCACATCAGAAATAGATGATCTATCTCCGCTATATCTGCTTTAGTCTATAAATAGACATAAGCCTGATGTCCACCAATGCTTCCGCTGCTCCCACTGACTACGACAACCCTCTGGCAGAGACATATAGATGTGCACTTCTAAAGCTAGTTTAGAACGACGCTATACTCATCCTCCCACCGGGTCTCGCAGCCTGGAACAACAGCAATGGCAAGTGTGGGTAAACAAGAACTTCCCTGTCACCGTCCTTGAGGCTACCGGAGTACCTCTCGGGTGCCTGAAGTTACCCACCTTATCTGTGGAGTGGCCAATGGAATGTCAATCCAGATTGAATCTTTAGGTTCCTTATCAAATCTTCAGTAATCGCTTGCGGTTCTGGATTCACTTCCAGTTCTACCATACTCCCACTACTGTTTTTAAAAAAAAATCCATTTTTAATAAAACTGTGGCGAGTCCAGAACAATATCACTATTGATCTTTCTTATGGTAGAAAATCAACCCTCGTCATAGCCTGGGTCAACCCACAAACAGCCGTTACAGAAACGTGCCTTGAGTTATCCAGAGTCTGGTTTTAATCATAAGCCGGACAACTCCCCGTACCTTAACAATGTTAAGATATGAACTGTACTATATCCAATATAGAACCAGAGGCACTGATTTAATTGAACCAGATTCAAATCATGCAGCTATCTCCAGTGCATGTCAACTAAATGGAGAGAGGCCGATCAGCGTTACTCAACTTAGAAATGCTTCCAATTATGAGTAACCTGAAAGAGAAGCAAGTTCTCTTTATCATTACTATCAACTGAATACCATACACAAGTATCTACATCTTCGATCACCTTGAAGAATCCCGATACTTGCTACACCTGATTCTCTACTCTATTCAAATACCTATAACTCCTCAAAACATAGACCCTGTGTTTCTACGAAACACATGTCTAAGAACTAGAGAAGTTAAAAGTAAACAGAATATAGTATGAGGACCAACCCCTCTGTCCTAATGGACACTGGACAACATACAAGACTCTGTATAAGTCCGCTGAGTCTAACAACTCTTTCACTGTGTGTCGTAGGTTGAAAACTGTACTTATGGTTAAGAAGAATTACACCGCTGTTTAATGCTCCTTACCTAACCATCCACTGATATAGGTAAATGTCAACGACATAATATCAAAAGGTATATCTCACTCTATGAAAATAGACGTACAGATATATCAATTTGAAATTGGTGCACAACAGCGGATATTCAAAACCAAACATTTGCCGACCGGCAAACAACCTAGGTGATCTCCTCAAATATCACCGATTACAACGAATCCCGATATAATGAGGATGATCACCCAATTCCCAATAACTTACTCCCACTCATCATCTGTAAAACCATACAGATGTGAGAATCAAACCTGGTAAATACATACCCTGGAGCAAGTGTCTAATCGGGAAATCAGTTTTCTTTTAACAGTACACAGTTGAATTGAAACATTGAAATGTTTCGATGGGGTATCCTGGTATTCCTAGTAATGCCTCTACCATTATCCAGATTCACAACTATAACCGCATAATTCTTTGCCACCTCTCCAAATCTCTTTATATGTCTTTAGTCGTTACCTTCTGCACACCTCTTAGGCCAAATGGTTTTCTTCCTTCCCTACCGTTCGGCACCAGCCTATGGTTTGGAAGAAGACTATCCAATAAGCATAATGGGTGTACTGTCCTAATCCTAGGAGCACTCGCAATGCGAGAGAAGGTGAAGATAAAAGACAACCAAATAAACCTTATTCCTATTTCTCCTGGACCAGAATCCATCCCCGAACTGGAACAAGTTCCTTTCGAGTTCGTATATAACCATACGATGGAGTATCCAATAAACTGTGGATCTTCGTAGTGATACGGAGTGTCCTGGAGAAATACGAAGGTGATTTAGGATTGGCGAAGAAATACTTGGTTTGGTCGTGAATATCAGTCGTAATTTACTTTGCCCTCCTACTAATCCCTTGCTTTGTCTTAATCTTAATACCTTCTGCACACCATCGTTATGCTAATTGGTTTTCTTCATTCCCCACTGTTCGGCACCAGCCTAAGGTTTGGAAGAAGACTATCCAATTTGCGTAATAGGTGTACTATCTCCTAAGCTAAGGAGTACTCGTAACTTGAGAGAAGGCAAAAGGGAAAAGACAACTGAATAATCCTATCCGTTTTCTCCAGAACCGGAAACCATCCTCGAATTCCTTCGAGTTCGTATCTAACCATACGATGGTTTTGTCCAATGGAAGTGGACGTTCGCAGTAATACGGGGTGTCCTGGAGAAAAGGGTAAAAGTAGGAGTGGCAATGAGGTCTGCAACTCTGACAATCCAAAAGCCAGTGTTAAGAAGGTTCGGTTAACTTGGTCTCTGAGTCATAGTCTTAGGGTCGGGTCAATGGTCGCTGCCAGAGAGAGAGAAAAGAAACACTCAGCGTGCACTCTAACCAAGATCAGAATGGTTACCAATTCATCTAATCTGGAAACCTCCTACTGTACCTCAAATTCTCCTCCAAACCTGAAAGAAGAATTAGTCGGGGTCACCCGAGGAGTAAACCAACTCATCAGTGGGAATCGGGATCCAACTATCATCGCATGATAACGTGACGGAATCTGCTCACGCTATCACACTCCAGAAGGTATGCGCATATCTGGCAAGTTTCAGTTCTTTTGAAACTCCCGATGTGATTTTTACCCCATGCTCTTATGACCTTGACTTTGGCCAACATATCATAAGTCACATGTCAAGTTCAACCCGTCATTCTCCAGGTTAATTTGAATCCACCCGTACCTACCCTTGACTTTGGCCAAAATGGCAGTACGACTGTCCCAAACCAACGCATCTATCTATGCTGCATATGAATACCCAATAGCTACCAATCACTGTGCCTTGACTTTGGCCAACATACACAGCTTGAATACTATTGACTACCCATATGAAACGACGGAGGGCTACGAATGGTTTCTGGCGAAAACCTTTAACGTAATGAACTTGATATCGTTGAAGGAACGGATAGCTTTTTAGAAAATATAGTGACGAAAACCTTTACTAAAGAGGTCACTCCCGGTGAAGGGATCTCGGCTCTTTCCCAGTAGAATGAGGTGCAGGATATTCCAACTGAATACCACGATGCAAAGCAAAAGTAATCGGCTATAGTGAAGTTAATGCCCTGACGCAGACTTCTGTCCAAGGGGTCACTCCCGGTGAAGGGATCTCGGCCCTTGCCTCGTCGACTGAAGAGCAGGATATTCTAAATGAATACCACGATGCAAAACAAAAGTGAACGTCCTTGCAATAACATCTTTTTATTGAAAAGTGTTCCAACAACATCAGATTAGGTTTGTTTAACTTGCATTGATCCGAATCAACGCAGTCCCATCAATTGATCACACCACAAAGAACGAAAATATACTGACGTACGTATATGCCATCCGCATTCGCCACTGGGTCCCGTCATCACCCGTTAGGTTAGCTAACTAACGGCAGAGCGGGGACTGGACTAGCGCGGATGAAAAACATATACAACATCTACTAATATATATACCAATATATAGTATTCGCTCAAGGCGTGAATAAAATGCAACATCACAGAAATGTACAGCATCACAGAACAATACAGATATCTGGGATCCCCGGGTTTCACAGAGCCACTACTGAAGCCCGACGTTCCCCTGGTCGTGTGGATAGCCTGTGCAATGAAATCCTATACCCCCTACGAGTGCGGCGAATAGCCAGCCAATCCTGGAGTGAAGCCCCCTCCGTCCCAATGCCATGAGATGCGGGCTTGTTGCCTTCTAGAACCCGGCTATTCGTGCACCCCTCCGCGGGGTAAACCTAGTACAGAAAGTAAAATATACATACACAGGGTACATCAACCGCAACCTGGTCGTGCCCCAAAATAATAATACAAACAGGCAGTGACGGCAGTCCACATGTCGGACGCTCGTCCCGCAACAACAAATGTACATAATACAATAACACTGTACTAGCATTGCATCCAGGCTATCCCCCACGACCGATCCGCAACATCACAGCAAAAACACATAACATCAACGTGAAAGTCACGTTCGCAAATCCGTCTAACCGGGCTATAGCAGTTAGACCGGATTTACCGATCGAGTGACATTCACGGTCGCAGATATAATGTAAATACTGTGAAAAAAATGTGTTTTACAATATCCGATCGATCAAATTTTAACAAGTGGGTCCCCAAGCAAAACTGTAGCACTCACAGAAATTCTGGGCCCAATCTTAATATTCCAAAACCCCTAATTACAGCCCAGAAGCCCACTGGAGAATTTCGAAGCATTGATCCCACCAACCTGCGGCGGAACCGCGGCAACAAAGGGGGTTTTGCCGCGGTTCCGCGCTCGAGCTGAGGGATCATTGTCTCGAATTTTCCCAGAGTTCTTAGAACTCCCTGCATATCATTCTGAGACAACCTGAAAAATTTTTAGAGCCAGAAAAAATTCGACAGAAAACTGATGTGAGTGAAAATGTGGATTTTGGAATTTTGGTCGATCGGAAATGCAAAACACATCAAACGAAGCTAGACGAAGTTAATGGCGAGGCTCTGATACCACTGTAAGTGCACGGCGGCGCCCCGGTCGTCAATCCGACGGCCAAATGCGGAAACGGTGATAAACTTTAATTTTGCGAACTTAGCAAACCGGCACCACCGCGCACTAAACTCCGGATCGGGCCATTAAACTAGTTCTAGCTAACTACAAGATGGGAAGAGATATACCGAGTGATCCGAGTCCTCCGGTCTTCTCGTCATCGTCCCGATCTCCTGCGGAAACTCCGGTCGTCGCCTCCTCGCCGGAAGGGCACCACATCGCCTGCATCTTTTACGGGCTCCCGCCTCTATACCGAGGCAACTCGGGCATGAAGCTGGCAAGTCGACATGCCCAAGAAGTGCTGTAGAATGTAGTGTAGATGATGCTAGTCTCTTTGGGGTTATGTTGCCTTGATGGAGGAATCAACAAGATATGAACTTGGGGATTTTGGTAGCAATGAAAATGAGATGGATGATTAATTTCTTTCACCAAAAATGAAACCTCTCATTTTCTCTCCTCTCCCAAATTTGTGGCCGGCCCTTGATCAAAATGAGGAATGGTGGAGGGATATCAAACAAAATCAAGAGGGAAGTGAGTGTAGGTGAAAGAGAAGGTGACCATATCCAAAGACAAGAAAACATCAACCATGCTTACACCTTAATCACATCAAATCTCATTTAATGCAAGAGCATGGATGAAAGATATCATAATCAAAACAATTTCAAGAAACCCCCTCCACAAATGTTATTTGCACAATTGCAAATAACCCCCTCCATCGGAAAAGTCCGGCCGGGAAAGAACAAACGAAAACCGGCCGTAACAGAATGCAAACTGGCAACCCCAGAAAACTGGTCCCGTAATAAATTACAGGAAAACCCCGATACTGTGCATACACACCCGCATCTGTATTCCGTCCGGATACAAATTCAAAGAGACAAAATCTACACTGTACTAAACTAGGATCCGGCTTAAACCAAAGCCGGCTAGTAATATCCGTTCGATCCTGATCCGTGCAATACCGCACGTATCTGATCGAACCCCGCCATATATCCATACGGCCACTAGTACAAACCGTCCGATCCTGATCCGTGCAATACCGCACGTATCTGATCGGACCCTGCCATATCTCCATACGGCCTCTACAGCGTTTCGCCCGAAAGCTGAGTAACTGAAAGTGTGGTGGACTCTAAAGACTCGTCAATACTATGGCTGTGGATTTAACCACTAGCACGTCAGAGGTATAAGCCAATACGTAACGGGCCACCAGCTATTGACCAAAAGGGACGTCGATGAGCGAACTCATCCTGACACCCTACTGAGCCTGTCAGTGACAATATCCGTACAGTCCGGTCCGTTCGTCTATGAGCATCGCATGTCGGGCCTAGGGGGTGGGTAAAAGTCAGACCCCCAAAAGCGGTACAAGTCGTGTCGGAGTGTAGCCCAGAACACCCTGAGATACTACTGGAATACCTACCAGTAAATCTCCTGCCTTGGCCAAGGACTTCGTGTAATGGCTCTCCTAGACACAGCGCGACCTCACCCCCAATACCGGGAGAGACGAACCCCTGAAGATACGCTCACTGCCTCCATGTGGCTCGGGACTGTACCCAACTAGAACCTGTTTGCACGACTCCTTTGAGCCGTGGTAAGGTAGTAATCAAAGCACAGTGTGAACTCACACGAGACAAATGACGATCTCAGGTCGATGAACTAACCTGTACACATGTCACCAGGGAACTGCTATCTGACGTCAGGTATAAGACCAACTAGCATGTTCCCGGCGAGTCCTGTCCGGTGTACTCATAACCCAATGAGCACCTGTATACATCTTAGGTGAACCAACAGACACCAGTGGCTTGTGAGACCGGCCACCGCCCCTCGTCGGGGTCTCGACTGTATACACTAGTCTACTCTGGAGAATCGATGCCCTGTCTCGAAACTCCCACGACTAGGGACCTTTTATGGATGTGCTTATAGACCCCAGCTCCCACTTATATGATCGCCCTCATACTGCTGGTGGTCAAGCAAGAATCCTAGGGGCTCTATCAACGTGCAATAGTGACCTGTCAGGTCACCTAAAGCAGTACACGATGATAAAGATAAACCAGATAGCATACTATCATCTCGAGTAAGACTGTCGTACCGGGATAGGTCCTCCCTCAATCATTGCAATCACGTGCCTGTGATCCAATAATTGACTCTGAGGGCACTATCTCCAACACCAATACTCAACCATCCCTTAAAAGTCTCTCTTTGGGAAAAGGCCTTTGTGAGTGGATCCGCCGTGTTGTCCTCTGAGTCTACTCTCCTAACCTCGATCAACCTGGAGATCAACTATCTCCATGATCAGGTGATGCTGCCTCAGATTATGTCTGGGTCACTGATGGGACCAGGGTTCCTAGGCCAAAGCCACAGTTCCATTTTCACACAATGGTAGGAACCTAGTTCATCCTTTGAACCAATATACACCCAAACTGCCTCTTTGGTAGTATCTTTAATAGCGATGTTACCAGCCTTTATCGTCTAGTTTGTCACGGTATCTAGCTTGGAAATCTTCCAACATACCGTCCCTTTGCTGAGGGTAAAGACAATGCATGTGACCGACATTCAGTCGTCTTTATCACTCTGGAACCCTTCCAGTGATTCTCCCCAGGATCGATTGATACCATCTCACTACAACTAGTGAGTATCCTAACATGCAATTAGATCAATCTCATAGATCCAAAGCTTAGGACTTAGTATGTATCACTTTGATCCTATATGGAAAATCATTGTGATAAGCGGAGATTGATCGAGCGTAGCATAGGAAACTCCTTCCCTAACAAGAGTATGTCATCCACGTACTCTACGAGGATCGTCACCATACTCCCTACTACCCTTATGTTTATACAAGGTTCATCTACCATTTTGATGATGTCAACTTCTTTGACTAATCCATCAAAACAGATATTCCAACTCCGCGATGCCTGCTTTATCCTATAAATCATCTTGCACGCGTTTCCGCTGCTCCCACTGTCTACGAGGCCCTCTGGCTGTGTTCTTATAGACGTTCTCTTCTAAAACATCATTTAGAAAAGTTGTCATGGCATCCAACCACCAGATATCGTAGTCATGGTATGTAGCCGTGGCAAGTAGGATCTGGATGGACTCAAGCATAGTCCCTAGAAAAGGTTTCATCATTATCCACACCTGGTTGATGACTAAAACCTTTAACAAGTCTAGCTTTGAAAGTCTCAACTTTTCCGTCTACACCAAGTAATCTTCTCAAGATATACTTGCTCCTGATGGGGATTTAACCCTTCAGATATAGCAACCAAAGTCCATACTTTGTTGGTGTACATGGATTCCATCTCAGATCGCTAAGCATCCAGCCATTCTTACAGAGTCCCTACTCTTGATGGCCTGCTCGAAACTAGTTGGGTCATCATCTCATGATGCATTCCATGCTCCCACTGTCATCGAGAAACCAAGGTATCTCTCAGGTGGGTGAGGAACTTTACTAGATCGGCGGAGAGGCTGAGGTTCGTTGGTAACTATTGAATCCTTTGGTTCTTTCAAATCATCAGCTGCATTTTGTATAGCTGGAACATTTCCGGTTCTACATAACAGATCTTGCCTCGAGCTTGTCCGGATTTTGCTTTTCAGACATAGGCTGGACAACCCCAAATCTTAACCAACTTAAGAGATGGGCTCTTTCCTTTCCATATCAAATATGAAGTGGTAGGCAGTGATTTGATTCGAACCTAATTCAATAGGTATGCAGCTTCTCAAGCGCATAACATCCAAAAGGAAATAGGTAACTCAGTAATACTCATCATAGAGCACACGATATCTAATATTGTGTGATTGCTCCGCCCCGATACACCGTTGTGCTGTGGTGTATTCAGAGGAGTAATACTGAGAGAGAATCTCATTCTCCTTTAGAATAGTCCAGGAATGCGATGCACAAGTATTCTCCTCCCTGATCTTATCATAGGACATAATACTTATACCCGGTTTTTGGTTCTCTACTTCTAACTTATATTCTGTGAATATCTCAAAAGGTTCGGACTTGTGTTTCAACAGGAACATATGTCAGAATCTTGAGAGATCATCAGAGAACGTAATGAAGTATAAAGAACCAGTCTTGGAATGTGTAGACAGGAGACCTTACATACATCATAATGTATCAGTCCCAAGAGTTAACTAACTCTTTCTCTGTTTCCAATAAACAGAGCTATGGTCATTTAATCTTTGTGACATGACTGGCAAGTTTCACAAGATGTAAATTCAAACTGATTTAAATATGCATCTACATGTAACTTCAGCTAGTCGGGTCGCATTGATATGACCTAGTCTACAATGCCTCAAGTAGGATTCGTTCATTTCTGAACTCTTCCTCTTGTGTGTGTTCTGCATACTAGCAACTGTAGTTTGATTTAGAACGTCAATGCTTTTAGATAACGTGCCTGAACCGATCAACTTTTGATATAGGAAATGTTCAAAACATTATCCATCAATACAAAATTTTATCATTTCTTTACTAATAAAGAGACTGATATGATTTTGTATATCAGGTTCGGTATCTAATAGCATTTGTTCAGAATCAATGTATAGGTAATTACAGGGTGACAGTGACCAACAGACTTGGCTGCAACACTTGCCCCGTTTTCTGTCTCATGAAACTTATCACCCGTTCTCAGTTTTTCTACCCTTTTGTAGCCCTATGTAACAGATTACATATCTGGGATCCTGATCCGGTATCGAATACCCAGGATGTAGAGGATACTGAGAAACAGTTCTTTATAATGAACACACCCGAAGGAGATGCATCATATGCACTTTCTTCGTTTGGGCAGCATAGGAATTCTGGTATTCCCCTTATTTGCTGCTCTGTCTTATAACAATTATAAGTTGGAGTGGGACTAACGTTCCCCAGCTCAGTATAACAAGCGGGTTCGGTCAATACATCCATTTTATTATCTTGATTAAGGCGTGATATGGTCGCTACCAGGAGAGAGAGAAGAAAACACTCAGCGTGCGCTCTTGCAAGATTAGATTGGTTATATATTTTATCTAATCAGGATGGCTCCCACTGTTTTTATCAAATCTTCCTTCAAACCCTAAAAGGAAAGACTAGCCGGGATTAATTACACTCTACAAGTTCGCCAATCTTTCAGCCAGGCCAGTGTCGGTACTTTGAGGGAGGTTCCCCGTGCTTTCGCACGGACCTAATTACAGTAAACCTCGTTTTCCCAGAGGCGTAACCCCGTTGACACCTTTCTAGACACCTACTTGATCGGCTAATTGCAAAGTGCAAAACTCTCCCAGGAGTAACAATTACTCGCAGTGGGTATCGGGATCCAACTATCATATAGAAGGTATGCAATCTCATTGCAAATTTCAACACTTGAGACTCCCGATAAAGGTTTTTAGCCCTAGCACCTATGACCTTAACTATGGTCAACAAATCATAAGTACTAGTCAAGTTCTACCCGTCATTTCGTGATTAATTAGACCCACCCACATGACCCTTAACTAAGGTCAACAAAGTCACGCGACTGTCCTAACTAATCGCATCATATGCGGTGTAGGAAGACATCACTTAGCTACCGTACACTGTGCCTTGACTATGGTCAACAAACACAGCACGAATACTAAGTACTCTACTTCCTAAAATGATGGAGGGTTGCGAATGGTTTTTGTGAAAATCTTTAACGCTTTGAACTTGATCTCGTTGCGGAATCAAATAGTTTTTAAATGGAATGTTTTTGAAGCTTTTCTAGTTTTGCTAAAGGGGTCACTCCCGGTGAAGGGATCGTCGGCCCTTTCCTCGTCGAATGAGGTGCGGGATATATCATATATATCACTGTGCAAAGCAGAAACTATAGAAGCGATCAAAGACAAACCGAGGGTTGTAGCATCTGCCAGTTATTGCTAAAGGAGTCACTCCCGGTGAAGGGATCTCGGTCCTTTCCTCATCGAATAAGGTGAAGGATGTTCTATAATGAACACCGCGATGCAAAGCAAGAACTGTAGCTACCTGTTTTTATTTTGAAATTCGATTCCACAACATCAATTAGGTTTATTTTCTTTCATTAATCTCATTAATGAATATCCCATCATTTAAGTCCACCTAAACATCGCAGATAAATATAACGTACGCTTATGCCATCCGCATTCGCCTCGATGTCCCGTCTGCATCGTTAGGTTAGGTAACTAACGCCAGAGCGAGGCAGGGCTAGCGCGGGTGTAAAACATAAGCAACGTCTATATATAATATATCATATATACTATATATAATATCTGTCACAGAACATCACATGATCACATCACAGATAAATCACAGCAGAAGAAACATACGAAATATTGGATATACTAGGACGTCCGTGTTTTCAATACGAGCCAGTATAAAACACAAATTCCACGGTCGTGATGAATAGCCTATCCCACACTCCTAGACCCCTACGAGAGCGGCAAGGAACCCTACCAATTCTAGGGTTAGGAGACCCGGACTCGACTCCTCGAGTTGGTCTCCCACTGGACCCCAGAACCCGGTTACTTGTGCTCCCCTCCTTGGGTCTATCCTAGTGCAGAAAAGTAAATAATATACATCAACGGTGACAGCTTCCGCAACCTGGAAGTGCCCCAATAAAATAATATTACATATAAGTTTTTACATGAATGAAAATGAAAAACACTCATCTCACATAAAAACCCCCCGGCTATTCAAACACGACGATCCAATATAACATATCCAGCAACACATAACATCACATGTCATCAACGTAAGTAAATATGCGCATCCCAATTGTCGTTGACATATAGCAACGAAACCGGCGACATCACATATTACACTTACGGTCACAGAAAAAGAAAGTGTAAAACTACAACAGTTGGAATCCGCAAACTCTTTAGACATCACATGCCTAATAATTATAAACCCCGCATTTTAGTCTCATTATCGAAAACACTTTTCAATATCAAGTCGGGCAATTCAACAAGATTCCCGACATCCTGATCGAATGCTCGTCGCAAACTTCAGTAGACGGCCGCACCCCCGATGCCATCGACGAAGTGCACCAAGGCGGAACACCGCTACCGCGAGCATCCGAACGGATGCTTTCGGCGACGGGGTTCTCCTACAGTCACTTGGTCGGGGCTATGGAGTGAGGCTGTCTATTAAGTTTACCCGGCGAGTATCCGCGTACGCTACGTGATTGCGACGGACTTTTGATCACATCAAAATTCCGTGGCAACCGATCAAGTGAGACTAAACTGCTATGTTTATAATATTCATTCCGTTATCTCATAACTACTTGTGAATTCCAATTATTGTATCACATTCCGGATAAATAGAAAACGCTAAACTTTTCGATCGAACAATCGAACACCCAAGTTTTCCCGATACAGCTCAGCACATGAAATAAGTCTAACAACATTCAGTTCGTGCCTCAGTACCAACGGTCCAGCCGTAGAAGGGTCAAGCCAACGCCTCACATGTAGCACGCCGTACTGCCCCAAACCCGAAGGTTCAAAGGGCAGTTCAAGACGGTCACATAATCGAGTTAAGGTTTGTTGTCTTCTAGAGGGTCCATCGCGTTACTTGCACTACTTAGAACGTCGTTAAACTACGGAAAAATCCAACAATTGGAAATTTCCCGGCAGGGGAAAAAGTGGGTATTTATATCCGATCGAACTTTTTAACATATTCTAAAAAATACCCGGAAACACACACAGACAAAATTAGACAGTCCGATCGAATCTCCGAATCCCCAATACAACCCAGAAAATAAAACTCTGGAATAAATATTAAAATATTCCCAGGAAAACCAGCACTGCTTACTAAGAATTACGGTGCAAACTTCGATGCACAAAACGACAAACTAGCCGCGGAACCGCCGCATGAGCATGCTCATGCCGCGGATCCGCGGCGACTTTAAGGAATCAGGCCATCGAATTTTACAGTAAACCTTAAAATCCCCTTCTGATTTTTCTGCATATTTTTAATTCTCAAAATTCCACGATTTCAGAAAAAGTACAGAGAGCAATATTAGGGTTTGGGTTTTGATTCGATCGGAGTTCTAATTCCGTCTAGACTTCGCCTAAGGCTCTAGCTAGGCTCTGATACCACTGTAGGGTTCCTAGGCACACTAATGAAGTCTCACAAGGCATCAAATACGGCTAATTCAAATTTTACGGGTGCCTACAAACCCTAATACGGATCGTTAACTAGATAATGAGGCGATGCAAGCATGTAAACGAATTAAATGCTAAAGGAAAGTGGCTACAACCTTTGTAGATCCGGTCCTCCACATCCATGGCTCCGCGATGAAGTCTCCTTGCTGTACAAATCGGATCTTGGGCTCTAGCGTCGGCTTCATCGGAGAAAAAGCGGGCTAGGTCATCGACGACGATGCCGAAGATGATCTACGTCGAGGCATCGCTAAATCAAGCTCCAACTTCACCAAGTCAAGAAAACTTGTGAAGGAAACACCCTATACTACTTGGCAAGAGGTAGAAGATGAAGAAATAGGAAGTGGGTAGACTTTAGATTTGGATTTCTCACACTTTTTCATCAATCACCATTAATGTAGCAAACTTTCTTCATGGAAGAAGAAGATGAAGAAGAAGAAAAAAGATATGATAAGTGTTGAATAATAAGATAAATAAATCAATACTTATCATATATTAACCCTTGGTTAATTGTAGAGAATGGACCATGGTTAACTTGAATGGTTAGGGTTAAAGATGAGACAAGAATGGTGACTTAGTCAATGCTTCATGAAACTTCAACTAAAAACAAACTAAGCCACCATATCTTTTTTCTCTTTATCATTTTCTTTTTCCAAAATAAACAAAAAGAATAAATAAATGAATAAGTAAATAAAATGAAACCCTAACCATTCATATAACCATGGTCAATTCTTTACACAAACCTAAGCTTGCATGTATCATCAAACATGATACAATCTTGTGCATAAAAGTATATCACATATACAACTTGCACAATCCAAGTGAGAAAATCCATTTAAAGTGAACCAATACTAGTTAATGCAAAGTAATATATCAAATATATAATTATACATTAAATCATTAAATCATTAAATCAACACTTGATTCAGTGATCCGGTCATGTCGCATATAACCGGCTAGTATCCAATGTATCGGCTTATCGAATCAATCCTTGATTCGACAACTAGGTTATATCGCATATAACCAATCGACACATTCATCGCGAGAATGAAATACGGTATCACATACACACATTATTCTCGGTTCCGCACATATCTCATATGCGCTCCTATTTCATTTCGCTTGAGCTAGGAAACCTCTGTGTAGGACTCTAAAGACTCGTCAATACGCCGGCAACAGATGATGATCATATCAAACACCCACAAGCCGCAAGTTGTCTGCTAAACGTAACGGCCACCCGGGTATTGAGCGATCAGAAGATCGACGAGCAAGCCCGCTCACACTCCTGTGAATCCAACCAGTAACACTTACCGTACAGTCCGGTCTGTTCGTCTGATATGTCGCATATCTCGCCTAGGGGTGGTAAACGTCAGACCCCAATAGCTCGATAAGTCATGCCGACGTGAAGTCCATGACATGTGTGAAACTACTGATAACACTTACCAGTAGGTCACTGCAACCCTGGCCAGGGATTTCCTGTTATGGCCAGTCGAGCATAGCGCAACATCAACCCCCAATACCGGGAGAGACGAATCCCCTCCTATCGCTCATTGCCTCCATGTGAATCGGGACTGTACCCAAAAACCACCTGTTTGCACGACTCAGCATAGCCGTGGTAGGGTGGAAATCAAAGCACAGTGGGAGACACACAAGACTCTATGACGATCTCGGGTCAACAGACTAAGCTGTACCAGTGTCACCAGAGAACTGCCATCTGACGTGAGGTATAATACCATCTGGGAGTTCTCGGCGAGTCCGTTCAGTGTACCCAGTCTCCACTGAGCACCCGCATACCATCTCCGATGTCAAACACCAATGGATATGGGATCATCCATCGCCCATCACATAGGTCGAGAAGATATACGCTAGTCTACTCTGGAATATCGATGCCCCGTCTCGATATTCCCACGACTAGAAACAATGAAGGATGTACTCATTGACTACTCAGGCCCCACTAGTATGATCTGCATCATAGTCCTGGAAGTCGAGTACACATCCTAAGGGCTTTATCAACATGTAACAGAGAGACAGTAAGTATACATGCTAAGATAAAGAGCAACCAGATAGCGTACTATCATGCCGAGCAAGAAAGTCCTACATATATATGTCCCAGCATCCGCTACAATATACATCCAATGTACAGTAATGGCCTCTAGGGCATACATATAACTAACACTCGCATGCAAGGGATACCCTATGCCTCGGCAGTAGGCTCTATCATGTACGCGATGCTATGTACCAGACCCGATATAGCACACTCACTAAGTGTAGTGAGTAGGTATCAAGCTGATCCTGGAGAGAGTCACTGGATAGCTGTGAAGAGCATTCTCAAGTACTTACGAAGGACTAAAGAGATGCTCTTGGTGTATGGTAACGGAGAACTCCAAGTGGAGTCATTTACCGATTCGAGCTTCCAGAGTGATAAAGATGACTCTAAGTCGCACTCGGGATTTGTCTTTACCCTTTACGGAGGGGCGGTTAGCTGGAAGAGTTCCAAGCAGGAAACCGTGGCAGACTCGACGATGGAGGCTGAATACATCGCTGCCAGCGATGCTGCCAAAGAGGCTATCTGGATCAAGAAGTTCATTACTGAACTTGGAGTGGTTCCATCCATTGAGCATCCAATACCTTTTTATTGTGATAACAATAGAGCGGTGGCTTTGGCCAAGGAACCCAGGTCCCATCAGCGATCCAGGTATATTCTGAGGCGGTATCACCTGATCCGGGAGATAGTAGATCGCCGGGAGATCGAGGTCAGGAGGGTTGACACGAAGAACAACACTGCAGATCCACTCACGAAGGCCATTCCCCAGATACAGTTTGAAAGACTCTTCGGGATGCTTGGTATGCGATACTACAGCAGCTGGCCCTAGTGCAAGTGGGAGATTGTTAGTTGTACGTATGCCCTAGAGGCCAGTATTGTACAGATGATGTATATTATATTGGATACTTAGACATATATAGAGAGGACTTTCTTGCTCGATATGATAGTATGCTATCTGGTTGCTCTTTATCTTAACATGTATACTTGTCTCTTGATACTGACTTATAGTTACATGTTGGTAAAGCCCTTAGGATGTGTACTTGACTACCAGGACTATGATGCAGATCATACTAATGGGGTCATGGTAGTCCATAAGTACATCCTTTAATGTCCCTAGTCGTGGGTATATCGAGACGGGGCATCGATATACCAGAGTAGACTAGCGTATACGCTTCTCGACCCATGAGATGGGCGATGGATGATCCCATATCCATTAGTGTTTGACATCAGAGATGGTATTCGGGTGCTCAGTGGAGACTGGGTACACTGGACGGACTCGCTAAGAACTCCCAGGTGGTATTATACCTCACGTCAGATGGCAGTTCTCTGGTGACACTTGTGCAAGTTAGTCTGTAGACCCGAGATCGTCATAGAGTCTTGTGTGATTCCCACTGTGCTTGATTTCTACCTTACCATGTCCAAGAGGGCGTGCAAAACGGTGGTTTTTGGGTACAGTCCCGAGTCACATGGAGGTAATGAGTAATAGGAGCGGTTTCGTCTCTCCCGGTATTGGGGGTTGATGTTGCGCTGTGCTCGATTGGCCATAACAAGGAAGTCCCTGGCCAGGGCTGATTTAGAGATTTACTAGTAAGTGTTACCAGTAGTTTCTCGACCCGTTATGAGCCTCACATCGGCACGACTTATCGGTTATTGGGGTCTGACGTTTACCACCACTAGACTTGATATGCGACATATCAGACGAGGAGACCGGACTGTACGGGAAGTGTTACCGTCAGGCTTTTTGCAGGAGTTGGAGCGGGCTTGCTTGCTGATCTTCTGATCGCTCAATACCCGGGTAGCCGTTACGTCCAGCTAGTACCGCTGACGGCTTGTGGGTGCTTGATGTGATCATCTCCTACTGCCGGTGTATTGACGGGCCTTTAGAGTCCTACATAGAGGTTTGACTGGCTCAGGCAAAACGAAATAGGAGCGCATATGTGATATGTGCGGGACCGAGAATAATTCTTGTATGTGATACCGTATTCTATTCTCGTGACTTTTTGTATCAGTCGGTTATATGAGGTATATCCGGGTTATCGAATCAAGGGTTGATTCGATAAATCGATACATTGGATATTAGTCGGTTATATGTGATATAGCCGGATTATTAAGTCAAGTGTTGATTTGATAATTTAGTGTATAATTGTATATATGATATACTAATTTACATTGACTAACATTGGTTCACTTAAGCATTTGTTTTTCTCACATGTGCACAACTTTAATATATATGTAATATATATTAAATTGTGTTTTCTTTTTGTATCATGGCTGTTGATACACAAAAACATGGGTGTATAAGACATACACCATTCTAATTTTAGTGGAGTGGTTTTTATTTTTAAAGTAAATCAAAATTGGTTGATTTTTGTTAAGTGCATGAAGCTTGTAGAAGCTTTTTAGTGTTTTGACAAATTCAACTCAATTTGTTTTACTTAAGATATTTTGTTAACCCAACCATTAGAATTAGCCATGGTTATGTCTCTACATGAGTTAGTATATGATACTCACTCACCATGGTTCACTCTCTCACTTGATCATTATCCTCATCTTTTCATTTTTTCATCTTCTTCTTCTTCGAGCAAAAGAAAAGCTTGCTAGGGTTTTCAAAAGAGAGTGAAAGATTGTGAGAAAAGAAATTCTAAAGTGAGCGCACTTCCTATTTCTCCATTCTCTACTAGACTAGCACTTTAGTTTTGGGTGTTTTCTTCACTAATTCTCTAGTTAGTGAAGTAGAAACTTGAGTTGGCATCCCCTCGACGAAGATCATCTTCGGCCTTGAAGACTTCAAGAAAGGACGCTCCTTTAGCCTCGTGAAGCCATGCAAGAATCCGGGAGAACCACGATCGCAGTGAAGGGACTTCAACAAGGAGCTAATGAAGTGAAGGACCGATCTACAAAGGTTGTATTTTCTTCTTCACTTAGATAGTAAATGGTTTACTATTTGTTTCCGTATTGTATTCTAGCCAACGATTCTAGTTTAGAGTTCCCTTTCACGGCAAAATTTTTTAAATGGCATGGATGATGCCTCCCGAAACCTTGCTGCCGTCGAAGTGAACCCTACAAGGTCGAGTTAGGGGTTCGTTTTTCTTGGGGTTCCACACAATACTTTGCATAATTTTCTGAACATTTTTAAACCCAAAAAAATTCCAACTTTTGAAAAATTTCCAGAGAGCAATCTTGAAGTGGTGTTTGATATTCGTTCGAACTTTTTAACGTCGTCTAAGTTACCCGAAATGTTATTAAAATTACGAATACGAAATACTCCGAATTGTCACCACAGAAAGATAAAATAATATGTAATCTTTAGAAAAAACAAATAATACCTGAAACTCCAAACCTGTCACGACCCGAAATATTAGCTCGTCACCAGTACTTAAATCATGCAACGTCTAAAGGTGTAACATAATTCAAGTAAGTTGAACCCAGAAATCTAAACCTTCTTAAGAAAATAAAGGAGGTGAAGTTTTGAAATAAAAGTATAATGAAATCAAGTTTTCTTAATGCATAGAAAAGGAACATGAAAATGCAAGTGAAATTTGCTAGTTTGAAAATGTATTTCGTCTTTTAAAAATTTGGGCAGCACCTCCTTTGTATATTTTGATCTAAAACCACAAATACATAATAATGATAAAGGAATCCCCAAGCGGGAGCTAGCTCTTCACCAACCGGAGGATCACAACCACGCAAGACAGTATATGTAAGTATACGACGCCCAACGGCGAAGTTTACCACAAAAAGATAAAGAAATAAGCAAGACATCAAAACCACAAGTAGCGGAAACCCCTCGCTCTAAGTATCGCAACCACGATCTTACTAAGTATCATTACTTATACAATTTACTAATTTTGATTGATAGAGTTGACTAGATACAATGTGAAATATAAATACAAGAGTGGGTACGATACAAATGCCCCACCTACCAATGCAAAACACCCAAATGAAGTTATGTGTCAGTGATGCCTCTACGGATCCATGCGGTCAACCTGTAAGAACTGTGGCACAACGGGGTGAGTTGCCAACTCGTGAGTAGAAAAACATCTACAAGTAGAAATCGAATAAACAACGACTTCTAGGTCAACTATATCATAAAGGTAATACTATGATATCTAGGGTGACCGGATCGTATATGTGCCAACAATGTAATCAATATCTATATGTATGCGGATATAATCCAACAATATAATGAATGTATGTATGCATGTAGACCTCGTCCAACCATATAATCAATGTCTGTATGCACGTAAATATCATAAAAGCGTGTGCATGAAAGTATGACGATATAAATCAACGGTGTCCCTCCCGACACATCAAAATCATGGAACCTGTGTTGGATATAGTGCCCTCAGAGTCAATTATTGGATCACAGGCACGTGATTGCAATGATTGAGGGAGGACCTATACCGGTAGGACAGTCTTACTCGAGATGATAGTATGCTATCTGGTTTACCTTTATCATCGTGTACTGCTTTAGGTGACCTTACAGGTCGCTATTACACGTTGATAGAGCCCCTAGGATTCTTGCTTGACTACCAGCAGTATGAGGGCGATCATATACGTGGGAGCTGGGGTCTATAAGCACATCCTTAAATGGTCCCTAGTCGTGGGAGTTTCGAGACAGGGCATCGATTCTCCAGAGTAGACTAGTGTATACAGTCGAGACCCCGACGAGGGGAGGTGGCCGGTCTCACAAGCCACTGGTGTCAGTTGGTTCACCTAAGATGTATACAGGTGCTCATTGGGTTATGAGTACACCGGACAGGACTCGCCGGGAACCTGCTAGTTGGGATTATACCAGACGTCAGATAGCAGTTCCCTGGTGACATGTGTACAGGTTAGTTCATCGACCTGAGATCGTCATTTGTCTCGTGTGAGTTCCCACTGTGCTTTGATTACTACCCTACCACGCTCAAAGGAGACGTGCAAACAGGTTTTAGTTGGGTACAGTCCCGAGCCATATGGAGGCAGTGAGCGGATCTGCAGGGGTTCGTCTCTCCCGGTATTGGGGGTGAGGTCGTGCTGTGTCTAGGAGAGCCATTACACAAAGCCCTCGGCCGAGGCAGGAGATTTATTGGTAGGTATTCCAGTAGTATCTCAGAGTGTTCTGGGCTACACTCCGACACGACTTGTACTGCTTTTGGGGGTCTGACTTTTACCAACCCCCTAGGCCCGCCATGCGATACTCATAGACGAATAGACCGGACTGTACGGATATTGCCCGCCATGCGATACTCATAGACGAATAGACCGGACTGTACGGATATTGTCACTGACAGGCTCAGTAGGGTGCCAGGATGAGTTTGCTCACAGACGTCCCTTTTGGTCAATAGTTGGTGGCCCGTCACGTATGGCTAATACCTCTGACGTGCTAGTAGTTAAATCCACAGCCATAGTATTGACGAGTCTTTAGAGTCCCCCACAGACAGTTACTCAAGTTTCGGGCGAAACGCCGTAGAGGCCGTATGGAGATATGGCAGAGTTCGATCAGATACGTGCGGTATTGCACGGATCGTGATCGGACGGATTTTACTAGCCGGCTTTGGTTTAAGCCGGATCCTAGTATTAGACAGTGTAGTTTTGTCTCTTTGCATTTGTGTTCAGTGGGAATACTAATGCGGGCATGTATATGCAGTAGCGGGGTTTTCCTGTAATTTATTACGGGATCAGTTTTTTGAGGTTGCCAATTTGCATTCCGTTCCGGTCGGTTTTTCTTTGTTCCTTCCCGGTCGGACTTTCCGATGGAGGGGGGTTATTTGCAAGTTTGGAAATAACATTTGTGGAGGGGGTTTCTTGCATTTGTGGCTTCACCATCATGAGATTCCATTTTAGTCTCTTCCATTGCATTTAATGTGATGGTGTGTGAAAGGCTTTGAAGAGAAATGATGTGACCATTTTTAATTCATGTTTTATCATTCATTTTCTTTGCTTGCATTATTGCAATTTTTCCCTCCACCATTCCATAGAGGGCCGGCCACATTAGGAGGAGAAGGGGGAGAAGTTCTTTTTTGATGGGTGGCATTTTTTCTTCATCTCATTTCTTGCTAGGAAAAATGAAAGCACCATTTTTCCTTATCCTCATTCCTCCGCATCCATGGCAACTTCCAAAAACCCCAAAGAGACAAGTTTCTACACTACACCTACCGTACCCTTAGACGCGTTGGCTAGCCAACTTCGCACCCGAGTTGCCTCGGTCCAGAGGTGGGAGCCCGTAAACGAACCCGGCTACGTGGTGCTCTTTCGGACGAGGAGGTGACGGACGGAGATTCCGCGGGAGATCGGAGTGGAGACGAAGACCGAAGGACACGGATCGCTTGGTATAACTTTCTACCCATCTTCTAGTTTGCTAGTAGCTAGGTTAATGGCCCGATCCGGGTTTATAGTGCGCGGTGGTGCCGGTTTGCAAGTTACGAAAAGTTTTTCGTTTCCGCGTTTCCGGCGTCGGATCGACGGCCGGGCGCCGCCGTGCACTTACAACCCGGCTGTCCAACTTCGACACCCGAAAACATCATGAAAACTGTGTCCAGCATCGACACGTAAATCCTCATATCTCGGGCTCCGTCAGTCCGGATTGGCCCACGGGCTCCGTTAGTCCGGATCGGCCCATATCATCTCTCGACTCCGGTCGGTATCCTCCGGATATCCGCCGAGCCCAAATACTATCACCGGTAGGTAGTAGTCCCACTGCCAGGCTCACCGTCTGCAGCACAGCAATCCGTTCTCGCCCCGGGGTACCATACCGGATCCACCATGTACCCGCAATCGGCTCATCCAGCTCCTCGAATCGGGTTTCACATGCCACACATCTCAGAACCGAGAAAACGCATGGTGGATGCACTGAAATATCATATCAAGAGAAACCGGGTTTTTAAAACAACACATAATCTCTTTTAAAATGTCCACGGTTCTCAAATCCAGAAATCTCATGAAAACAGCATATCTCAATGCGTAAAATCATAGAGCATGATGTATGCGACATATAATAGAAATGTAAGCATATCCGTATATCATGCAACATGGAACAGTGATATGACATATTAAGAGTAAACCGTTCTTTTAAATGATTCCAGTTTTAAAATATAACATGCGGTTCCCAATTTCCTAATAAATCAGTTATCTATGTAGGTACAATATGTATATGCTCAAGAATAGAAGTACCAATATGTGTGTGCACCAATATGGATATACAAATGTGTATGTGTGCAAGTATGGATGTATCAATGTATATGTGCACCAATATGGGTATACAAGTGGTATATATGGAAGCATGAGTGTACAATATGTATGTGCGCCAATATGGGTGTATAAGTGATATATACGCAAGCATGAGTGTACAATATGTATGTACGCCAATATGGGTGCACAAGTGGTATATACACAAGCATGAGTGTACAATATGTATGAGCGCCAATATGGGTGTATAAGTGGTATATACGCAAGCATATTATGCGAAGAGTCATATCATGATGCAGCAATCCTACTGTGTAGTGACATGGCAAGTATCGATGATGAAGTGTGTGAGCCTACAAATTTGTGTGCGTGTAACATACATATCATCGATAATGGTGCAGGTGTACTAGCACAGGTATAAGCAATGCAATGAGAATAATATGAATGCAGCATAAGGTAAATCATATGCAATTGCTATAAGGTATACGTGTCTACAAGACCGAGTCGGTGAATCTATCAATCGGCATCTAGCCACACAACATCCCGTACGGTATACTCCATCGTACGGCATCCTTTAGTCAAGGGTATGGATCAAACCTCAAGTCAAACTCATCACGTACGGAAAATCATCGTACGGCGGCATTGTAAGTGCACGGCGGCGCCCCGGTCGTCAATCCGACGGCCAAATGCGGAAACGGTGATAAACTTTAATTTTGCGAACTTTGCAAACCGGCACCACCGCGCACTAAACTCCGGATCGGGCCATTAAACTAGGTCTAGCTAACTACAAGATGGGAAGAGATATACCGAGTGATCCGAGTCCTCCGGTCTTCTCGTCGTCATCCCGTTCTCTCGCGGAAACTCCGGTCGTCGCCTCTTCGCCGGAAGGGCACCACATCGCCTGCATCTTTTACGGGCTCCCACCTCAATACCGAGGCAACTCGGGCACGAAGCTGGCAAGTCGACGTGCCCAAGATTTGCTGTAGAATGTGTAGTGTTTAGTCTCTTTGGGGTTATATTGCCATGATGGAGGAATCAAGATGATATGAACTTGGGAATTTTGGTGGCAAGCTAAAATGAGATGGATGCTTAATTTCTTGCCACTAAAATGAAACCTCTCATTTTTCTCTCCTTCAAAAAGAATGGCCGGCCCCTCTCTCATGGGAAATGGTGGAGGGAATGAAAACTAATACCAAGGGAGGTGAGTGTAGGAGAAAAGAAGAGGTCACCATATCAAAAAGCATCATGATAACAAACATACATCAACACCATAACCAATCACAATCTCATTAAATGCAAGTGATGGTGCAAGATATCATAATCAATACTTTTGCAATAAAACCCTCCACAAAGTGTTATTTGCAAACTTGCAAATAACCCCCTCCATCGGAAAAGTCCGGCCGGGAAAGAACAAAGGAAAACCGGCCGGAACGGAATGCAAACTGACAACTCCAGAAAACTGGTCCCGTAATAAATTACAGGAAAACCCCGATACTGTGCATACACACCCGCATCTGTATTCCGTCCGGATACAAATGCAAAAAGACAAAATTACACTATCAAATACTAAGATCCGGCTTAAGCCAAAGCCGGCTAGTAAAAACCGTCCGATCACGATCCGTGCAATACCGCACGTATCTGATCGAACCCTGCCATATCTCCATACGGCCTCTACAGCGTTTCGCCTGAAAGCTGAGTAATTGAAGGTGTGGTGGACTCTAAAGACTCGTCAATACAATGGCTGTGGATTTAACCACTAGCACGTCAGAGGTATAAGCCAATACGTAACGGGCCACCAGCTATTGACTAAAAGGGACGTCGATGAGCGAACTCATCCTGACACCCTACTGAGCCTGTCAGTGACAATATCCGTACAGTCCGGTCCGTTCGTCTATGAGCATCGCATGTCGGGCCTAGGGGGTGGGTAAAAGTCAGACCCCCAAAAGCGGTACAAGTCGTGTCGGAGTGTAGCCCAGAACACCCTGAGATACTACTGGAATACCTACCAGTAAATCTCCTGCCTTGGCCAAGGACTTCGTGTAATGGCTCTCCTAGACACAGCGCGACCTCACCCCCAATACCGGGAGAGACGAACCCCCGAAGATCCGCTCACTGCCTCCATGTGGCTCGGGACTGTACCCAACTAAAACCTGTTTGCATGACTCCTTTGAGCCGTGGTAGGGTAGTAATCAAAGCACAGTGGGAACTCACACGAGACAAATGACGATCCCCAGGTCGATGAACTAACCTGTACACATGTCACCTGGGAACTGCTATCTGACGTCAGGTATAAGACCAACTAGCATGTTCCCGGCGAGTCCTGTCCGGTGTACTCATAACCCAATGAGCACCTGTATACATCTTAGGTGAACCAACTGACACCAGTGGCTTGTGAGACCGGCCACCGCCCCTCGTCGGGGTCTCGACTGTATACACTAGTCTACTCTGGAGAATCGATGCCCTGTCTCGAAACTTCTACGACTAGGGACCTTTTAAGGATATGCTTGTAGACTCCAGCTCTCACTTATATGATCGCCCTCATACTGCCGGCAGTCAAGCAAGAATCCTAGGGGCTCTATCAACGTGCAATAGTGACATGTCAGGTCACCTAAAGCAGTACACGATGATAAAGGTAAACCAGATAGCAAACTATCATCTCGAGTAAGACTGTCGTACCGGGATAGGTCCTCCCTCAATCATTGCAATCACATGCCTGTGATCCAATAATTGACTCTGAGGGCACTATCTCCAACAATCTCCCACTTGCACTCAAGGCTAATTATTGCGATGTCGCATACTCACAGCCCGTGTGATACCGAACACCCAACTCCTCTACTAGTCAGTCTCACAAAGCTCGTTTGCGAGACTATTGCGTTCGAGGAATAGCCTCAGCGAGTGGATCCGCTCTGATGTTTCTTTCTATGTCTCTCTATATCTCAAGTTCGCGGAGAAAACCATCTCCCGAAATGAGCAATACCTGTCTTAGAGTGTCTGGATGTCTGATGGGACCGAGCTCATGAATGAACTCCAAATCCAAACTTCTTAGACTGTATCGTCAACTGAACTTAATCAGTATCCTGCGCCATGCCTCCCTCAGTATTGCCTTGGACCACCTGTCCAAAATACTGCCCCTCGTCAGAGGGAAAACTATAACTCTGACAACCTCCTTGTCGTCCATGTCACCTTGGAAGCCTGGAATGATAACTGTCTCCCAAATGAGGCTGTCGTTATCATATCCCTAGAACATCCTCTTATGTTCTAAAACTGCTTCCGACTGTTTCTCCAGGATTGGAACAATGTCAACTTATTGCATCTAGTGCAAGAACAACATCTGGTGTGGTACTTGACATCTCATTATTGACTCAATTGCCTAAGCAAGTGATCTGCCAATCATGCACATCCCTCTCTACTTTAGTCTATAAGACACCTTTAGAGAGGGTGACTCCATTACCTGCAGGTACACTACCATGCCAGGAGTCGTCCATTCTAAATACTCTTAGAATGCTGTCAAAGTACCCTGATTGGGAAACCACCCAAATCTAGATCTAAAACCATAGATCTAGTAACCATTATGTCTGATATAATGTCCAAGTCCCTTGTGTAGAAACCACTGTGTGACGACCATAGTATAACCGATCGTAGTATAGGAGTTTCTTTTCCTACCTTGTGTATGTCATCCAAATACCATGACATCACACCTTACTACCTTCTCAACAGATCCATCCCCTATTCTGATGACGTCAAACCCATGACTGTCACATCAGAAATAGATGATCTATCTCCGCTATATCTGCTTAAGTCTATAAATAGACATAAGCCTGATGTCCACTAATGCTTCCGCTGCTCCCACTGACTACGACAACCCTCTGGCAGAGTCATACAGACGTGCACTTCTAAAGCTAGTTTAGAATAACGCTATATTCATCCTCCTGCCGGGTCTCGCAGCCTGGAACAACAACAATAGCAAGTGTGGGTAAACAAGAACTTCCCTGTCACCGTCCTTGAGGCTACCGGAGTACCTCTCGGGTGCCTGAAGTTACCCACCGTATCTGCGGAGTGGCCAATGGAATGTCAAATCAGATTGAATCTTTAGGTTCCTTATCAAATCTTCAGTAATCGTTTGCGGTTCTGGAATCACTTCCAGTTCTACCATACTCCCACTACTGTTTTTGAAAAAATCCATTTTTAATAAAACTGTGGCGAGTCTAGAACAATATTTCTATTGATCTGCCAGATGGTAGAAAATCAACCCTCGTCATAGCCTGGGTCAACCCACAAACAGCCATTACAGAAACGTGCCTTGAGTTATCCAGAGTCTGGTTTTAATCATAAGCCGAACAACTCCCCGTACCTTAACAATGTTAAGATATGAACTGTACTATATCCAATATAGAACCAGAGGCACTGATTTAATTGAACCAGATTCAAATCATGCAGCTATCTCCAGTGCATGTCTACTAAATGGAGAGAGGCCGATCAGCGTTACTCAACTTAGGAATGCTTCCAATTATGAGTAACCTGAAAGAGAAGCAATTTCTCTTTATCATTACTATCAACTGAATACCATACACAAGTATCTACATCTTCGATCACTTTGAAGAATCCCGATACTTGCTACACTTGGTTCTATACTCTATTCAAATACCTATAACTCCTCAAAACTTAGACCCTGTGTTTCTACGAAACACATGTCTAAGAACTAGAGAAGTTAAAAGTAAACAGAATATAGTATGAGGACCAACCCCTCTGTCCCAATGCACACTGGACAACATACAATACTCTGTATAAGTCCGCTGAGTCTAACAACTCTTTCACTGTGTGTCGTAGGTTGAAAACTGTACTTATGGTTAAGAAGAATTACACCGCTGTTTAATGCTCCTTACCTAACCATCCACTGATATAGGTAAATGTCATCGACATAATATCAAAAGGTATATCTCACTCTATGAAAATAGACGTACAGATATATCAATTTGAAATTGGTGCATAAAAGCGGATATTCAAAACCAAATATTTGCCGACCGGCAAACAGCCCAGGTGATTTCCTCAAATATCACCGATTACAACGAATCCCGATATAATGAGGATGATCACCCAATTCCCAATAACTTACTCCCACTCATCATCTGTAAAACCATACAGATGTGAGAATCAAAACTGGTAAATACATACCCTGGAGCAAGTGTCTAATCGGGAAATCAGTTTTCTTTTAACAGTACACAGTAGAACTGAAACATTGAAATGTTTCGATGGGGTATCCTGGTATTCCTAGTAATGCCTCTACCATTATCCAGATTCACAACTATAACCGTATAATTCTTTGCCACCTCTCCAAATCCCTTTATATGTCTTTAGTCGTTACCTTCTGCACACCTCTTAGGCCAAATGGTTTTCTTCCTTCCCTACCGTTCGGCACCAGCCTATGGTTTGGAAGAAGACTATCCAATAAGCATAATGGGTGTACTGTCCTAATCCTAGGAGCACTCGCAATGCGAGAGAAGGTGAAGATAAAAGACAACCGAATAAACCTTATTCCTATTTCTCCTGGACCAGAATCCATCCCCGAACTGGAACAAGTTCCTTTCGAGTTCGTATATAACCATACGATGGAGTATCCAATAAACTGTGGATCTAAGTAGTGATACGGAGTGTCCTGGAGAAATACAAAGGTTATTTAGGATTGGCGAAGAAATACTTGGTTTGGTCGTGAATATCAGTCGCAATTTACTTTGCCTTCTTACTAATCCCTTGTTTTGTCTTAATCTTAATACCTTCTGCACACCATCGTTATGCTAATTGGTTTTCTTCATTCCCTACCGGTCGGCACCAGCCTAAGGTTTGGAAGAAGACTATCCAATTTGCGTAATAGGTGTATTGCCTCCTAAACTAAGGAGTACTCGCAACTTGAGAGAAGGTAAAAGAGAAAAGACAACTGAATAATCCTATCCGTTTTCTCCAGAACCAGAAACCATCCTCGAATAAATTCCTTCGAGTTCGTATCTAACCATACGATGGTTTTGTCCAATGGAAGTGGACGTTCGTAGTAATACGGGGTGTCCTGGAGAAAAGGGTAAAAGTAGGAGTGGCAATGAGGTCTGCAACTCTGACAATCCAAAAGCCAGTGTTAAGAAGGTTCGGTCAACTTGGTCACTGAGTCATAGTCTTAGGGTCGGGTCAATGGTCGCTGCCAGAGAGAGAGAAAAGAAACACTCAGCGTGCACTCTAACCTAGATCAGAATGGTTACCAATTTATCTAATCTGGAAACCTCCCACTGTACCTCAAATTCTTCTCCAAACCTGAAAGAAGAATTAGTCGGGGTTACCCGAGGAGTAAACGAACTCATCAGTGGAAATCGGGATCCAACTCTCATCGCATGATAACGTGACGGAATCCGCTCACGGTATCACACTCCAGAAGGTATGCGCATATCTGGCAAGTTTCAGTTCTTTTGAAACTCCCGATGTGATTTTTACCCCATGCTCTTATGACCTTGGCGTGAGGTCAAAATATCATAAGTCACATGTCAAGTTCTACCCATCATTGTCCAGGTTAATTTGAACCCACCCGTACATACCCTTGACGTAGGCCAAAATAGTAGTACGACTGTCCCAAACCAACGCATCTATCTATGCAACAGATAAATACCCGGCATCTACCAAACACTATGCCTTGGCGTGAGGTCAAAATACATAGCTTGAATACTACCGAATATTTAACTGAAATGATGGAGGGCTACGAATGGTTTCTGGCGAAAACCTTTAACGTAATGAACTTGATATTGTTGAAGGAACGGATAGCTTTTTAGAAAATATAGTGACGAAAACCTTTACTAAAGAGGTCACTCCCGGTGAAGGGATCTCGGCTCTTTCCCCGTAGAATGGGGTGCAGGATATTCCAAATGAATACCACGATGCAAAGCAAAAGTAATCGGCTATAGTGAAGTTAATGCTCTGACGCAAACTTCTGTCCAAGGGGTCACTCCCGGTGAAGGGATCTCGGCCCTTGCCTCGTCGACTGAGGAGCAAAATAATCCAAATGAATACCACGATGCAAAACAAAAGTGAACGTCCTTGCAATAACAGCTTTTTGAAAAGTGTTCCAACAACATCAGAATAGGTTTGTTTAACTTGCATTGATCCGAATCAACGCAGTCCCATCAATTGATCACACCACAAAGAACGAAAATATACTGACGTACGTATATGCCATCAGCATTTGCCACTGGGTCCCGTCATCACCCGTTAGGTTAGCTAACTAACGGCAGAGCGGGGACTGGACTAGCGCGGATGAAAAACATATACAACATCTACTAATATATATACCAATATATTATATTCGCTCAAGGCGTGAATAAAATGCAACATTACAGAAATGTACAGCATCACAGAACAATACAGATATCTGGGATCCCCGGGTTTCACAGAGCCACTACTGAAACCCGACGTTCCCCTGGTCGTGTGGATAGCCTGTGCAATGAAAACCTAGACCCCTACGGGCGCGGCAAGTCACCCGCCAAAACCTGAAGCGAGGCAGCCCCCTTCAGCACCGTGAATGGACCACCCAGCACTTCACGGAATCCGGTAACTTGGGCACCCCTCCTGGGTCAACCTGTACCCCCTACGAGTGCAGCGAATAGCTCGCCAATTCCAGACTGAAGCCCCCTCCGTCTCAATGCCCTGAGATGCGGGCCCGTTGCCCTCTAGAACCCGGCTATCCGTGCACGCCTCCGCGGGGTAACCCTAGTACAGAAAGTAAAATATACATACAATGGGTACATCGACCGCAACCAGGTCGTGCCCCAAAAGAATAATACAATCAGGCAGTGACGGCAGTCCACATGTCGGACGCTCGCCCCGCAAAATCAAATGTACATAATACAACAACACTGTACTAGCATTGCATCCAGGCTATCCCCCACGACCGATCCGCAACATCACAACAAAACACAGAACATCAACGTGAAAGTCACGTTCGCAAATCCGTCTAACCGGGCTATAGCAGTTAGACCGGATTTACCGATCGAGTGACATTCACGGTCGCAGATATAATGTAAATACTGTGAAATAATGTGTTTAAAATATCCGATCGATCAAAAATTAACAAGTGGGCCCCCAAGTAATACTGTAGCACTCACAGAAAATCTGGGCCCAAAATTAGTATTCCAAAACCCCTAAAATTAGCCCAGAAGCCCACTGGAAAAAAATGATACAGGGACGTCACCAATGTGCGGCGGAACCGCGGTCCAAGGGGGGTTTGGCCGTGGTTCCGCGCTCAGGTAGTGGACTGACTGTGTCGAATTTTCCCAGTAGTCTTAGAATTTCCAGTACATCACTATTTTACAACCTTAAAAATTTTTGGACACCAAAAAATTTCAACAGAAAACTGTCGTGAACAAAAATGCGAGTTTTGGAATTTTGGTCGATCGGAAATGCAAAACACATCAAACGAAGCTAGACGAAGTTAATGGCGAGGCTCTGATACCACTGTAAGTGCACGGCGGCGCCCCGGTCGTCAATCCGACGGCCAAATGCGGAAACGGTGATAAACTTTAATTTTGCGAACTTTGCAAACCGGCACCACCGCGCACTAAACTCCGGATCGGGCCATTAAACTAGGTCTAGCTAACTACAAGATGGGAAGAGATATACCGAGTGATCCGAGTCCTCCGGTCTTCTCATCGTCATCCCGATCTCTCGCGGAAACTCCGGTCGTCGCCTCTTCGCCGGAAGGGCACCACATCGCCTGCATCTTTTACGGGCTCCCACCTCAATACCGAGGCAACTCGGGCACGAAGCTGGCAAGTCGACGTGCCCAAGATTTGCTGTAGAATGTGTAGTGTTTAGTCTCTTTGGGGTTATATTGCCATGATGGAGGAATCAAGATGATATGAACTTGGGAATTTTGGTGGCAAGCTAAAATGAGATGGATGCTTAATTTCTTGCCACTAAAATGAAACCTCTCATTTTTCTCTCCTTCAAAAAGAATGGCCGGCCCCTCTCTCATGGGAAATGGTGGAGGGAATGAAAACTAATACCAAGGGAGGTGAGTGTAGGAGAAAAGAAGAGGTCACCATATCAAAAAGCATCATGATAACAAACATACATCAACACCATAACCAATCACAATCTCATTAAATGCAAGTGATGGTGCAAGATATCATAATCAATACTTTTGCAATAAAACCCTCCACAAAGTGTTATTTGCAAACTTGCAAATAACGCCCTCCATCGGAAAAGTCCGGCCGGGAAAGAACAAAGGAAAACCGGCCGGAACGGAATGCAAACTGGCAACTCCAGAAAACTGGTCCCGTAATAAATTACAGGAAAACCCCGATACTGTGCATACACACCCGCATCTGTATTCCGTCCGGATACAAATGCAAAAAGACAAAATTACTCAATCAAATACTAAGATCCGGCTTAAGCCAAAGCCGGCTAGTAAAAACCGTCCGATCACGATCCGTGCAATACCGCACGTATCTGATCGAACCCTGCCATATCTCCATACGGCCTCTACAGCGTTTCGCCCGAAAGCTGAGTAACTGAAGGTGTGGTGGACTCTAAAGACTCGTCAATACAATGGCTGTGGATTTAACCACTAGCACGTCAGAGGTATAAGCCAATACGTAACGGGCCACCAGCTATTGACTAAAAGGGACGTCGATGAGCGAACTCATCCTGACACCCTACTGAGCCTGTCAGTGACAATATCCGTACAGTCCGGTCCGTTCGTCTATGAGCATCGCATGTCGGGCCTAGGGGGTGGGTAAAAGTCAGACCCCCAAAAGCGGTACAAGTCGTGTCGGAGTGTAGCCCAGAACACCCTGAGATACTACTGGAATACCTACCAGTAAATCTCCTGCCTTGGCCAAGGACTTCGTGTAATGGCTCTCCTAGACACAGCGCGACCTCACCCCCAATACCGGGAGAGACGAACCCCCGAAGATCCGCTCACTGCCTCCATGTGGCTCGGGACTGTACCTAACTAAAACCTGTTTGCACGACTCCTTTGAGCCGTGGTAGGGTAGTAATCAAAGCACAGTGGGAACTCACACGAGACAAATGACGATCCCCAGGTCGATGAACTAACCTGTACACATGTCACCTGGGAACTGCTATCTGACGTCAGGTATAAGACCAACTAGCATGTTCCCGGCGAGTCCTGTCCGGTGTACTCATAACCCAATGAGCACCTGTATACATCTTAGGTGAACCAACTGACACCAGTGGCTTGTAAGACCGGCCACCGCCCCTCGTCGGGGTCTCGACTGTATACACTAGTCTACTCTGGAGAATCGATGCCCTGTCTCGAAACTTCTACGACTAGGGACCTTTTAAGGATATGCTTGTAGACTCCAGCTCTCACTTATATGATCGCCCTCATACTGCCGGCAGTCAAGCAAGAATCCTAGGGGCTCTATCAACGTGCAATAGTGACATGTCAGGTCACCTAAAGCAGTACACGATGATAAAGGTAAACCAGATAGCAAACTATCATCTCGAGTAAGACTGTCATACCGGGATAGGTCCTCCCTCAATCATTGCAATCACGTGCCTGTGATCCAATAATTGACTCTGAGGGCACTATCTCCAACAGGCATTAAGCTATCAGGGATCCTATCATCCTATAAGATGAGGAGGGTACGGACCTAACGTCACGTACGGCTATCACTCACGATTCACAACATATATAAATATCTCTAAATATCTATGTCCCAGGTCACATCCACAATAATCTCATATCAGGGGACCGGCAGGGTATAATTCATCTCAATCGACTCGCATCCGTATACCATCATATAATCAAATCATCATATCGTATCGTACATTCCTTTCATCATATTTATCTCTCACATCGAATTAATTCTACATAACCATTCTATCTTACTATAAGCATACGTATCTAATCTAACATACACACCCGAACCATACAAACAGTTTTTTGAAAGATGCGAATCGTAGTTTTGAAAGTAGGGGCTACGGTAATTTTAAGGAAAAAGATATCATTTGAAAATCCATAACGTCCCTCAAGGTATCTGTTTAAAAGATGAATACGATTCTTCAGTTTGGAAATAGGTATGGTTCGGATGACACATCTACGTCGACTATCTAGTCCTATAGTACCCTAAACGGCAATATCGTCAAATATCATCCTCAAGTTCCGTCATTACATATTAGTCGTATCATATCACTTCTAACTATCCTTAGTTTATAATATAGTTTCACTAACTATCTTTTAACCCTAACCCTAATTTCCTAATCTAGGTTTCCTTAACCATAATCTATAAACCAGTTTCCACCAAAACACTGCGGGGATGCTATACGCCATCCACCCGACTTCCCCCATAGATATAGATCTACTCACCTTGGTCTTCGCTTGCCGAAGTCGATGATGCCATGCTCCGTCGCCTCGGAATCACATGAAGGTACCTACAATAACAACACATATCGCAACGCTATAAAAATCAAGTTCTGAAATCCAAAACGGCACACGGATCGCCTATAGGTTAGAACCTATAGCGCACGTATGCAAAACCAACAAATTACCAATGGTCGTTGATGTACAAACATCCAATAACCAAATACAAACCCAAATATCAAAACTTAGCATTTCAAAAATACGGAAAACATAGCCAAAATCACACTAAAATGCTCCCAGATTTTGACTCAGGTCAAATAAAGCTAAGCAAACAAGTCTAGGGTGATGTACATAGTGTATATGACCTATTGGATCAACCCCGACACCAAAACCCACAAAGTGGCCGGCCACTCCTCTATGAAATCTGGCCTCCTCTGGTCCCCTTGCTCAGATTAGGTCCGTCTCGTCAAGATAGTCTCCTAGTACTCTAATTTGGTCCCTGGAGTTATTTGTTTGTCTCAGAAATTCCCCGGGTTGCTCCAGATTTCCCTGCACACCCTATATCCTCACAAAACCGACATGAACTAAATCCTACATCCGTATTTTGGTTTCTATGCTATGGCCCAGGTCAAGAATCACCTCAAAAGTCTCATTGACAACTACAAAACATCATCAATTTCCCAAACCCTTCTCTTGGAATTTCAAAGTTCACACATCCATCACTAAACGACATCTAAACTCATACAAAAGCTAGGAAATCAAAACTACTCTAAATGAAAAGAGATATACCACATGGTTACTCCCAAACAAAACCCTAGAAGTCCCAAAGTTATCAAAATCCCACTTTACTTGGTCCAAAGTGTAGAGGAAGAGATGGGGATTAATATTTGTGAAGGGAGTATAAGGTTTTGGGGATTATTTGGAGATGGATCTAGGGTTAGAAGTGGAGGGAGATGTGGGTGAGGAAGATGAAGAAGGAGAAGAAAAAAGATGGGTAAAGGAACATGGCAGCAGCCACCCTCTCTCTCACTTATTCTCACTCTCTCTCTTTCTCTCTCTCCAATCATTCACCTTTTTAACCCTTTTTCATTTCTTTTTCTTTTATCTTTCAAATTTCAAAACCAAATCACATAATACCCATAAATCAACACAAATGCAACAACATCTAACCAAATGTAACATGGCATGGTGCACTAGCCATGGAAAACAGTAGAAATACGGATTTGACTTAATTGCGATTAGCAGTGCACTAATCGGGTTTTTATCCAAACTGCATATAATAAATTTTAAAAATGCCAAATCCTTTAAATATATTTTTTAAATGAATAAATCATTTTAATTTCCATTTATTTCATAATTATCGGTATATATTTATACCCTTTTTCGAAAACCCCAATTTCTCAAATCGGGCAGTTTTCGGGAAATATATTATTTTAATATTAAATTCCAAAAATAATATTTTATATTATCTGAAATGTTACGGTCTTCCCCCCTTAAATAAATTCGGTCCCCGAATTTAAATTCAAACCTCCAAATACCAAAATATTTCAATAATCAACTCAAATCAACGGGGCTCCAAAATCACGGAAGATACAGAAATAGCACCGCGCATCGCGTGCTCCTGAAAACGAGTATAAACTCAAAATCGAACTCCGTCAAGTGTCATGCAAATCATTGGACTTACACGCATATCCTCGGAGTTACAGTGGAGATACAGATCTCGAAATCCAATACTGAAATCTAACATACACTAGTCAAATACTATAATATATATATAGTACGCATCCTTGAAAAAATCTTCAAAAACAGAATGACACACATGCAAAATCCTTTCTAAATCACCGCGTGATGCGTAACTTATGGCATAAGTGACGGACGCTTGTTTGTAGAGTAATAAATGTATCCATACATGTCTTTGCTCAAATATGCGTTCCGCCTTTTTTCGAAATATCCCAAAAGGTTTTCCTTTATAAAAGTTTGTGTCGCTCACGGACACGTAAGAAATAATGAGATTATATAGCTCCTTTTGAAAACCTCTTGGTAATCTTTTAATACATGCAAAGTACTCAGGTACTGTCCTTAGATCAGTCCTGTTTGGCTATTACACAATATAGTACCCAATATGAAAACAAAGTGCTCAAAGCAAAATCAGCCTCAAAAGGTGTATCTAATAATCACGCGCGTCTGATGCGCACGGAAATTAAATCCAAATACAAATGCCACAATATGCACAAAGCAAAACTCAGTGCAACGGGTGTGCACGAAAGCATCTGTCCAGTGCAACGGGTGTGCACGACAACAATATCAAGTGCATCTAGAGTGCATCCGGTGCAACTAATATGCACGAATGAAAATCCCAATTGAGTGCATCTGGTGTGCACAAAACCACATCTCATATGATGCGCCCAACATGAGCGAAAATCCAAATCAAGGGCATCTATCATGCACAAAAGAAATCTAAATCAAATGCATCCAACATGCACGAGTAAAATCTCATTCAAGTGCATCCGATGCGCACGAAAATCCAAAATCAAGCGCCTAATATGTGCAAAAATCCAACCAAAGCGTGTCAGGTCCGTAAAGCATATAGTGCAGTAGCATGCACGAAAAAGAACGGCAAGGGCCAACGCGCACGAAAATACAAATCTGGTAAAACGAATGCTCAAGGACATAAATCGGACGCAGCCAAGGTACGGAGTATAAATCCAGTGCGACAAATGCACAAATACCCGTCCGGTGCAACAAATGCAGGAAATGCAAATCTAGTGCAACTAATGTAGAAATACAAATCTGGTACAGCAAATGCACAAAATATAAATCTGGTGCGACAATCGCATGAAATGAAAATCTAGTGCCACGAATGCACGAAGCGCAAATCTGGTGCATCCAGTGCACGAAATACGAATACAGTGCATCCAGTGCACGAAATACAAATACAGTGCATCCGGTGCATGAAATACAAATACAGTGCATCCAGTGCATAAAATACAAATACATAACTCAAATGCGTATAAAAGCAACACCGAGTGTACCAGGGTGTATAAAATCGTAAACGCGTGCAACTGCGTGCACAAAACACGTATCAATGCACTACAAGCACATGTAGGCTATACCGAGTGCAAAAATCAAATCGAGTGCGTACCACACGCATAAAATCAAATCAACCGTATAAAATCCACGAAATCATAAACATATGTAGCCAAGGAACAAAACGATATTAAGTGCAATAACTGTGCACAAATCATAAATCAACACAATGGTGTATACGTATATCTCAAGTGTAATAACTATGCGCAAAATATAAATACCCAGTAGGTGCAACCATGGTGCATGAAAACAATATCATGAAACTCAATCATCAAAACTCAAATCCAAGCGATATAAGCGTGATACTCGGATCACAAACACAAATCGCAGAAAAATGACTTTGAGATACACCTCCTACAATGTCGAAAAAGTACTGGTGCGCCTAAAACTGGCAGAGGAAGAACATCCTCTTGCCTCCTACTCATGGTCTGGCGTCCTCGTTCTCTGGGTCCTTATCTTCTCTGTGGATTTACCAATCTCGCAATCCATCGGCCCAGTCAGGTGTGCTAACGGGAACAATTCCGTTCTGGCACTTTTCTGGTCATCTCTCGGTCAATCGTCACGATCACTCGTAAGGCAGCACGTCACTGGCGTCGGCCTCTGATGCCGTCCTCTGAATCTCTGAATACATGTGACACATTCGATCCTGGGTGAAGATCTCATTGCAGCAATGTCCTGAAAGGAATCCTGCTCAAGGTCTCTTCCTATCTCGTCTATGCCGAACTGTACGGAGGCTGGTACTCCTACATAATCTTTTCTCATTCTCTGGACATCTGCATCCTCACCACAACATTTCCTCGGGAACTGGCCACATCCTAACGCCTTTGTATGCATATCAGATCTCTAATCTCGATGGGGTGTAACAATAGCTCGTCAGCGTCTCGCACGAACCTCTGGTTCCACTCGTCTGTATCATCGTCTACTATGACGTCACGCCATTCTATCTGCGCACTGCAACTGTTCTCGGCCACGGTCAATCCGGAGTCTCTCACGCGGACTCGAAATTACGAACTCGGTATCTTCATCAATCTGTAGAAGATATCTGGCCGAACACGTCCTCGGGAACTCGTCCCAACCGTCGGAGGAATACTCAATACTCGTCCGTCCTCGATCAACTCGCAACGCATCTGAGTGAGGTCCTCTATCCGAAACTGGTCAGCTTACTGGTCTCTTACCACATGATATCTGGACGATGTCAAACTTTTCGATCGAGTCATCAAAGTCCCAAAATTTTCCGAAGGCTCAACACCTGAGCACAGTCTAAAAATATCTGGTACATACCACAGTACCTCTGGACTAGCCGTAGAAAGGCAAACCTAAGCCTCACTGATGGCACCACTAAACTGCCGCAAACCCTAAGGTTCAAAGCGGTTCCATGGTCATCATGTCGAGTTAGGGTTTCATTCTTCTAGAGGGTCCACAGAATCACTTGCATGTTCCTTCGAACACTTTAAACTTGGAAAAATGGGTTTTCTGACATTCGTTCGAACTCTTTAACTTCGCCTAGGCAACATGCGAATACTCTTCGCCCGCATGCTAAACAATGCCTCAATTCTCCAGGAAAGACGGTACATCAACGGTCATCTCTGGATCGGTCTGCTCTAGATCTGAGTAAGACTCTCCACACTGGAAATCTTCAACTCAACTGGGCCTACGTTGGCGCATCAATCTGACAAATCACCTTCGTCTCTCAACTCGAGGTAGACTAGCATTCATCTGTCGCATTTCTGCCTGGAAGCTCCGGCGATCTCAGCTCGTAAGCTCTGGAAGCGACATCCTATCAATCTTAGCAACAGCTGGGTCATTTGTCTGCACGGTAGGCGATATCACAATCTTTGAGGTAGGCTGTATATCAACAGTCCTCTCGCAACAGGCAGCTCTAACAATGGCCCGATAATCTGGTGCAAAGCCAAACACTCGCCTCCAACAAGAGGTCACAACACAAACGCTAACTCGAGACGTTTCCATGTTACCAGAAAACAGAATGGTCAGCCATCGTCCATGACGAGCTCGCCCTGACCGCCTCACTAGCAGCAGCTCAAACTGCGCTCAAACCATGGTGACAGGAACCTCAATCGAGTATCGAAGAGAGCAGATCAACGGCAAGAAAGGAAACGACAAATCCAGAATGGATACATGATCATAAGAAGGAACAACATTAATGAGATTATGATCATGGAAACGAATAGAATCAAGGATCTCAAATGGATGTATAATCATGGGTATGAAGAGAATCATAAGTCTCAAAATATGTATATCCTAAGGTTTCTTAAGTGGAGTATCGTATCGTAAATATACCGCGGAACATACGTACGGTACGTCACTCTACTTAAGCTACCTACTCCATCAATCAGGGTCAACCTATGAAACGAAAGTTCGGGTCTAAAACCCCTCGTTCAAGTCTAAGTTCCGTAAGGTAAAGCCTAGGTTCCGAAATATACATACGCCCTAGACTCCGCATAGTCAAACATAGACTCGAACCAAAGTTAAACCTAATACTCTGATACCAACTTTGTCACGACCCGAAATATTAGCTCGTGACCAGCACTTAAATCATGCAACGTCTAAAGGCGTAACGTAATTCAAGTAAGCTGAACCCAGAAATCTAAACCTTCTTAAGAAAATAAAGGAGGTGAAGTTTTGAAATAAAAGTATAATGAAATCAAGTTTTCTTAATGCATAGAAAAGGAACATGAAATGCAAGTGAAATTTGCTAGTTTGAAAACGTGTTTCGTCTTTTAAAAATTTGGGCAGCACCTCCTTTGTATATTTTGATCCAAAACCACAAATACATAATAATGATAAAGGCATCCCTAAGTGGGAGCTAGCTCTTCGCCAACCGGCGGATCACAAACACGCAAGACAGTATATGTAAGTATACGGCGCCCAACGGCGAAGTTTACCACAAAAAGATAAAGAAATAAGCAAGACATCAAAACCACAAGTAGCGGAAACCCCTCGCTCTAAGTATCGCAACCACGATCTTACTAAGTATCATTACTTATACAATTTACTAATTTTGATTGATAGAGTTGACTAGATATAATGTGAAATATAAATACAAGAGTGGGTACAATACAAATGCCCCATCTACCAATGCAAAACACCCAAATGAAGCTAAGTGCCAATGATGCCGCTACGGATCCATGCGGTCAACCTGCAAGAACTGTGGCACAACGGGGATGAGTTGCCAACTCGTGAGTAGAAAAATATCTACAAGTAGAAATTGAATAAACAACGACTCTTAGGTCAACTATATCATAAAGGTAATACTATGATATCTAGGATGACCGGGTCGTATATGTGCCAACAATGTAATCAATACCTATATGTATGCAGATATAATCCAACAATATAATGAATGTATGTATGCATATGGATCTCATCCAACTATAATCAATGTCTGTATGCACGTAAATATCATAAAAGAGTGTGCACGAAAGTATGAGGATATAAATCAACGGTGTCCCTCGCGACACATCAAAATCATGGAACCTGGGTGTCCAACATCGACATCAGAAAATATCATGAAACCTGTGTCCAGCATCGACACGTAAATCCTCATATTTCGGGCTCCGTCAGTCCGGATCGGCCCACGGGCTCAGTCAGTCCGGATCGGCCCATATCATCTCTCGACTCAGGTCGTTATCCTCCGGATATCCGCCGAGCCCAAATACTATCACCGGTAGGTAGTATTCCCACTGCCAGGCTCACCGTCTGCAGCACAGCAATCCGTTCTCGTCCCGGGATACCATACCGGGTCCACCATGTACCCGCAATTGGCCTCATCCAGCTCCTCGAATCTGGTTTCACATGCCACACGTCTCAGAACCGAGAAAACGCATGGTGGATGCACTGAAATATCATATCAAGAGAAACCGGGTTTTTAAAACAACACATAATCTCTTTTAAAATGTCCACGGTTCTCAAATCCAGAAATCTCATGAAAACAGCATATCTCAATGCGTAAAATCATAGAGCATGATGTATGCGACATATAATAGAAATGTAAGCATATCCGTATATCATGCAACATGGAACAGTGATATGACATATTAAGGGAAAACCGCTCTTTTAAATGATTCCAGTTTTTAAAATATAACATGCGGTTCCCAATTTTCTAATAAAACCAGTTATCTATGTAGGTACAATATGTATATGCGCAAGTATAGAGGTACCAATGTGTGTGTGCACCAATATTGATATATAAATGTGTATATGCGCAAATATGGATGTATCAATGTATATGTGCACTAATATGGGTATACAAGTGGTATATATGCAAGCATGAGTGTACAATATGTATGTGCGCCAATATGGGTGTACAAGTGGTATATACGCAAGCATGAGTGTACAATATGTATGTGCGCCAATATGGGTGCACAAGTGGTATATACGCAAGTATGAGTGTACAATATGTGTATGCGCCAATATGGGTGTGCAAGTAGTATATACGCAAGCATGTTATGCGAAGAGTCATATCATGATGCAGCAATCCTACTGTGTAGTGACATGGCAATTATCGATGATGAAGTGTGTGACCCTACGAATCTGTGTGCGTGTAACATACGCATCATCGATAATGGTGCAGGTGTACTAGCACTGGTATAAGCAATGCAATGAGAATAATATGAATGCAGCATAAGGTAAATCATATGCAATTGCTATAAGGTATACATGTCTACAAGACCGAGTCGGTGAATCTATCAATCAGCATCTAGCCACACAACATCCCGTACGGTATACTCCATCGTACGGCATCCTCTAGTCAAGGGTATGGATCAAACCTCAAGTCAAACTCATCACGTACGGAAAATCATCGTATGGCAGCATTAAGCTATCAGGGATCCTATCATTCTATAAGACGAGGAGGGTACGGACCTAACGTCACGTACGACTATCACTCACGATTCACAACATATATAAATATCTCTATATACCTATGTCCCAGATCACATCCGCAATAATCTTATATCAGGGGACCGGCAGGGTATAAATCATCTCAATCGACTCGCATCCGTATACCAACATATCATCAAATCATCATATCGTATCATACATTCCTTTCATCACATTTATTTCTCACATCGAATCAATTCTACATAACCATTCTATCTTACTATAAGCATATGTATCTAATCTAACATACACACCCGAACCATACAAACAGTTTTTTGAAAGATACGAATCGTAGTTTTGAAAGTAGGGGCTACGGTAGTTTTAAGGAAAAAGATATCATTTGAAAATCCGTAACGTCCTTCAAGGTATCTGTTTAAAAGATACATACGATTCTTTAGTTTGGAAATAGGTATGGTTCGGATGACACATCTACATCGACTATCCAGTCCTATAGTACCCTAAACGGCAATATCGTCAAATATCATCCTCAAGTTCCGTCATTACATACTAGTCGTATCATATCACTTCTAACAATCCTTAGTTTATAATATTGTTTCACTAACTATCTTTTAACCCTAACCCTAGTTTTCTAATCTAGGTTTCCTTAACCATATTTTATAAATCAGTTTCCACCAAAACACTGCGGGGTTGCTATACGCCATCCACCCGACTTCCCCCGTAGATATAGATCTACTCACCTTGGTCTTCGCTTGCCGAAATCGATGACGCCACGCTCTGTCTCCTCGGAATCCACGCGAAGGTACCTACAATAACAACGCATATCGCAACGCTATAAAATTCAAGTTCTGAAATCCAAAACGGCACACGGATCGCCTATAGGTTAGAACCTATAGCCCACGTATGCAAAACCAACAAATTACCCCTGGTCGTTGATCTACAAACATCCAACAACCAAATACAAACCCAAATATCAAAACTTAGCATTTCAAAAATACGGAAAACATAGCCAAAATCACACTAAAATGCTCTCGGATTTTGACTCAGGTCAAATAAAGCTAAGCAAACAAATCTAGGGTGATGTACATAGTGTATATGACCTACTGGATTAACCCCGACACCAAAACCCACCAAGTGGCCGGCCACTCCTCTATGAAATCCGACCTCCTCAGGTCCCCCTGCTCAGATTGGGTCCGTCTCGTCAAGGTAGTCTCCTAATACTCTAATTTGGTCTTTGGAGTTGTTTGCTTATCTCAAAAATTCCCCAGGTTGCTCCAGATTTCCCTGCACACCCTGTATCCTCACAAAATCGACATGAACTAAATCCTAAATCTATATTTTGGTTTCTATGTATAGGTTTACTAGGCACTCTCACAAGGGTCTATAAGGTATCAACCATGCCCGATTTAAATTTTAGGCGTGCCGAACAACCCTAACCAAGATCTTTAAATTAGAGATTAGGCGAAACAAAGCAAGTAAACAACTTTACTTCTAAGAGTTTAGGATTACAACCTTTATAGTCCGGTCCTTCACTTCTAAAGCTCCGTGTTGAGGTCTCTTCGCTGCGATCATCGAGTACCCGGACTCTAGAGAGGCTCCACGAAGAGAAAGATGCAAGCTTGCTTCCGATCTTCGATAACAAAGATGATCTACCTTGAAGTTTCTTTAACACAAGCTCTCACTCATTAATGAAGTGAACACCCTAATCTAATTGGCAAGAATAGATTAGGATGATGAAGTAGGAATTTAGCTCTCATTTATTTTCTTAATCTCACTCATTTTCATCACTAATGAAAAAGCTAGAAAGCTTTTCCATCCAAAAGAAGAAGGAAGAAGAAGAAGCATTTACTTTGTGATGAATAATGAATTGTGTTGAGGTTAGAAATGCAACCATGGGTTAAGTATGATAACTTAACCCATGTAGAGACTTAACCATGGTGAAGGGTTGGGTTGGATTAACAAATATCAACAAAATATCTTTAGAAAATATCATTGCAAAAACAAAACAAAAAGCTTCTAGAAGCTTCTAGAAAAATTAACCCAAATCAAACCTTAATCATATTTAATCTCCACTAATCATGTTTCATTAATAACCCTAACATGTTACAATATTATATATCACATATACAATATTTATTGTAACAAAATAAAATAATACAATTAACATATATCGCATATAAATCAATGTATTACCCAAGTGAGAAAAAGAATCTTTTAGTGGGGTTATACTAGTTAGTGTAATTTAATATATCAAATATATAATTATACATTAAATTATCGAATCAACACTTGATCCGATAATCCAGCTATTTCACAAATAACCGACTAATATAATCAGTATCAGTTCATCGAATCAACACTTGATCCGATGACCCGACTATATCACATATACCCGGCCGATATCTCATATCGCGAGAATCTAATACGGTATCACATACACGTATTGTTCTCGATCCCGCACATATCATATATATGCTCCTACTCCGTTTTGCCTGAGTCAAGAAACCTCTGTGTAGGACTCTAAAGAATCGTCAATACGCCGGCAGTAGGTGATGATCATATCAAATACCCACAAGCAGCAAGCGGTCAGCTAAACGTAACAGCCACCCAGGTATTGAGCGATCAGAAGATCAACAAGCAAGCCTGTACTTTCTCCTGTGAATCCAGTCAGTAACATTCCCGTACAGTCCGGTCTCTTCGTCTGATATGTCGCATATCTTGCCCAGGGGTGGTAAACGTCAGACCCCAATAGCTTGATAACTCATGTTGATATGAGATCCATAACAGTTCAAGAAACTATTGATAACACTTACCAGTAAATCTCAGCAACCCTGGACAGGGATTTCCAGTTATAGCCAATCGAACACAGCGCAACATCAACTCCCTATACCGGGAGAGACGAAACCCCTCCTATCGCTCATTGCCTCCACGTGATTCGGGACTGTACCCAAAAGCCGCCTTTTTGCACGCCCTCTTAGACGTGGTATGATGGAAATCAAAGCACAGTGGGAATCACACAAGACTCTATGACGATCTCGGGTCTACAGACTAACCTGTACCAGTGTCACCAGAGAACTGCCATCTGACGTGAGGTATAATACCATCTGGGAGTTCTCGGCGAGTCCGTCCAGTGTACCCAGTCTCTACTGAGCACCCGTACACCATCCTTGATGTCAAACACCGATGGATATGGGATCATCCATCGCCCATCATATGGGTCAAGATGCGTATATGCTAGTCTACTCTGGTGTATTGATGCCCTGTCTCGATACACCCTCGACTAGGAACAGTTATAGGATGTACTCATCGACTACCGTGGCCCCATTAGTATGATCTCATCATAGTCCCAGTAGTCGAGTACATATCCTAAGGGCTTTATCAACATGTAACATAGAGACAATCAGCGTACATGTTAAGATAAAGTACAACCAGATAGCATACTATCATGTCGAGCAAGAAAGTCCTCCCTATATATGTCCAAGCATCCATTACAATATACATCATATGTACAGTAATGACCTCTACGGCATACATATAACTAACAATCTCCCACTTTCACTAGGGCCATCTGTTGTGATATCACATACCCAAAAATTAGCTGTGGTTGAAGTAGCTAGCTGCCAAATGAAAGCGAAGCTCCCCACATTATCTCATACTCAACCATCCCATAAATGTCTCTACTGGGAAAAAGGCCTTTGTGAGTGGATCCGCGCTGTTGTCCTCTGTATCTACTCTCCTAACCTCGATCTCCCTGGAGATCAATCATCTCCATGATCAGGTGATACTGCCTAAGAATTATATCTAGATTTCTGATGGGACGGGGGCTCCTTGGCATAAGCCACAACTCTATTGTCATACAATGGTAGGAACGAAGTTCATCTTATGAACTCATATATATCCAGACTTTCTCTTTGGTAGCATCCTTGGTAACGATGTATCTTGCCTTTAATCGTCTAGTAAGTCACGGTATCTAGCTTGGAACTCTTCCAACATACCGTCCCTCCACTGAGGGTAAAGACAATACCTGCGACTGACATTCAGTCGTCCTTATCACCCTGGAACCTTTCCAGTGATTCTCTCCAGGATTGATTGATACCATCTCACTACAACTAGTGAGAATCCTAACATCCAATTAGATCTATCTCATAGATCCATAACACAGGATTTAGGAGGTATCATCTTGATCCAATATGGAGAATCTTTGTGATAAGAGGAGATTGACCGAGCGTAGCATAGGTAACTCCTTCCCTATCAAGAGTATGTCATCCACGTACTCTACGAGGATCACCACCATACTCTCTACTACCTTTTTGTTTATACAAGGTTCATCTACCATTTTGATGAAGTCAAACTCTTTGACTACTATATCAAAACAGATGTTCCAACTCCGCGATGCCTGATTTATCATATAAAACATCTTGCTTACGTTTCCGCTGCTACCACTGTCTACGAAACCCTCTGGCTGTGTACTTATAGATGCTCTCTTCTAAATCATCATTTAGAAAAGCAGTCATGACACTCAACCGCCAGATATCGTAGTCATGGTATGTATCCGTGGCAAGTAGGATCTGGATGGACTTAAGCATAGCTTTGAAAGTCTCAACTTTTCCATGTACACCAAGTAACCTTCTCAAGATATACTTACTCCTGATGGGGATTTAACCCTTCAATAAAAGCAACCAAAGTCCATACTTTGTTGGTGTATAAGGATTCCATCTCAGATCTCTAAGCATCCAGCCATTCTTACAGAGTCCCACTCCTGATGGTCAGCTCGAAACTAGTTGGGTCATCATCTTATGATGTAATCCTTGCTCCCACTGTCATAGAGAAAACCGAAGTATCTCTCAGGTGGGTGAGAAACCCTACTAGATCGGCGGAGAGGCTAAGGTTCGTTGGAAACTATTGAATCCTTTGGTTCTACTAAATCATCAGCTGCAGTTTGTATAACTGGAACTCTTTCCAATTCTATCTCATGACCACTAATTTTTCCATAAGAAATTCCCTTTCACAAAGGTGGCTTGTTGAGAAACAAAACATCTTTTGTTCCTCGGTTTGGTAGAAGATATTCCCTTGCGAATGTTTGGGATATCCAACAAACTTCCACAGAACTGACTTTGCCTCGAGCTTGCCCGGATTTTGCTTTTAGACATAGGCCGGACAACCCCAAATCTTAACTTACTTAAGATATGGGCTCTTCCCACTCCATATCACATATGAAGTGGTAGGCAACTGATTTGATTGGAACCCTATTCAATAGGTATGCAGCTTCACAAGTGCATAACTCCCAAAAGGAAATAGAAATCTCAGTAGTACTCATCATAGAGCGCACCATATCAAATAGGGTGTGATTGCTCCGCCCCGATACACCGACGTGCTGTGGTGTATACGGAGGAGTAATGCTGAGAGAGAATCTCATTCTCCTTTAGAATAGTCCAGGAATCCCGTGCTCAAGTATTCTCCTCCTTGATCTCATCATAGGACATAATACTTATACCCGGTTTTTGGTTCTCTACTTCTAACTTATATTCTGTGATTATCTAAAAAGTTTCGGACTTGTGTTTCAACAGGAACATATGTCTGAATTTTGAGAGATCATCAGTGAATGTAATGAAATACAAAGAACCGGTCTTGGCATCTGTAGACAGGGGAGCTTCATACATCAGCATGTATCAATCCCAAGAGTTCGCTAACTCTTTCTCTGTTTCCAATAAACAGAGCTGTGGTCATCTTATCTTAGTGACATGACTGGCAAGTTTTACAAGATATAAATCCAAACTAATTTAAATATGCATCTTTATGTAACTTCAGCTGGTCGGGTCGCATTGATATGACCTAGTCTACAATGCCTCAAGAAGAATTCATTCATTTCTGAACTCTTCCTCTTGTGTGTGTTCTGTACGTTAAGAACTGGGGTTTGATTTAGAACGTCTATGCTTTTAGATAACGTGCCTGAACCGATCAACTCTTGATATAGGAAATGTTTAAAACATTATCCAACAATACAAAATTATATCCTTTCTTTACTTATAAAGAGACTGATATGATGTTGTATATCAGGTTCGGTATCTAATAATATTCGTTCAGAATCAATGTAGTCTGGTAATACAGGGTGATAACTACCAACAAATTTGGCTGCAACATTTGCACCGTTTCTATCTCATGAAACTTATCACACGTTCTCAGTTCTCTACCTATCTGTAGCCCATGTAACAAATTACATATGTGGGATCCTGATCCGGTATCAAATACCCAGGATGTAAAGGATATTGAGAAACAGTTCTGTGTAATGAACACACCCGAAGAAGATGCATCAACATGCACTTTCTTCGTTTGGGCAGCACGGGAATTCTGGTAATCCCCTATTTTCTGCTTTGTCTTATAACAATTATAAGTTGGAGCGGGACCAACGTTCCTTAGCGCAGTATAACAAGCGGGTTCGGTAATTACATCCGTATTATTATCTTGATTAAGGCCTGACATAGTCGCAACCAGGAGAGAGAGAGAAGAAAACACCCAGCGTGCGCTTTTACAGGATTAGATTGGTTATCAGTTTATCTAATCAAAATGTCTCCCACTGTTTTAGTCAAATCTTCCTTCAAACCCTAAAAGGAAAGACTAGCCGGGATTAATTACACTCTATAAGTTCGCCAATCTTTTAGCCAGGCCAGTACCGGTATTTTGAGGAAGGTTCCCCGTGCTTTCGCACGGACCTAATTAAAATAAACCTCGTTTTTCCAGGGGCGTAACCCCGTTAACACCTTTCTAGACACCTACTTGATCGGCTAATTGTAATGTGTAAAACTCTCTCAGGAGTAACTCTTACTCGCAGCGGGTATCGGGATCCAACTATCTCATAGAAGGTATGCAATCTCATTGCAAATTTCAACTCTTGAAATTCCCAATAATATTTTACCCCTAGCGTCCTAGGACCTTGACGGGGGTTAATAAACCATAGGCTGCTAGTCAAGTTCTACCCGTCATTTCCTGATTGAATTAAACCCATCCGCACGATCCTTGACAGAGGTCAACAAGGCCGCACGACTACCCTAAAACAATCTGCATCATATGCATAAACAGATAAATACTAGTTAGTTACCGCACTACGCCTTGACGGAGGTCAACAAACGTAGCACGAATACTAAGTAGGACTTATCTGAAATGACGGAGGGCTACGCAGGTTTTTAAGAAAACCATGAGCGTAATGAACTTGATATCGTTGTAGAATCGAGTGATTTTAAATGGAGTGTTTTTTAGGCCTTTTCTAGTTTTGCTAAAGAGGTCACTCCCGGTGAATGGATCGTCGGCTCTTTCCTCATCGAATAAGGTGCAGGATATTTCACAAATATCACTATGCAAAGCAAAATCTATAAAAACAATCAAAAGAAAAACCGAATATGCAGCATCTGCTAGTTTCGCTAAAGAGGTCACTCCCGGTGAAGGGATCTCAGCTCTTTCCTTATCGAATAACGTGCTGGATGTTCTTCAAGAAACACCGCTATGCAAAGCAAGAACTAGAGCTACCAGTTTTTTTAAACAAGTTTCTACAACATCTTTAGGTTTCTTTTAGTTTCATTAATCTCATTAATGAAATCCCATTTTATTATGCTTCACAAGCATCACATTTGAAACGAAATCAACAATATACAATATATATCTCATATATATAATATAAACATTCGTCTCAGGCAGTAATATGATCTCATCACAGAACATTGCAGCAGAAGATAACATATGAAATATTGGATATACTAGGACGTCCGTGTTTTAATACGAGCCTGTATAAAACGTGGATTCCACGGTCGCGATGAATAACCAAACCCGCATCCCTAGACCCCTACGAGAGCGGCAAGCAACACTGCCAATTCTAGGGTTAGAAGACCCGGTCTCGACTCCTCGAGATGGTCTCCCACTGGACCCTAGAACCCGGTTACTTGTGCTCCCCGCCTTGGGTCTACCTAATGCGGAAAAGTAAATAATATACAATGGTGACATCATCCTCAACCTGGAAGTGCCCCAATAAAAGAATATTACATATAAATGAATTTTACATGAATGAAAATAAAAACCCTCATCTCACATAAAACCCCCCGGCTATTCAGAACACGACGATCCAATATAACATATCACAGCAACACATAATATCTCATATCATCAACGTAAGCAAGTATGTGTATCCCGATTGTCGTTGATGTATAGCAACGAAACCGGCGATACACCACATACTACGCTTACGGTCACAGAAAAGAAAGTGTAAAACTACAACAGTTGGAATCCATAACCTCCTAAGACACCGCATGCCTAACCAAATGAATTCCTTAGACATCTCATGCCTAACAATTATAAACCCCGCATTTTAGTCTCATTATCGAAAACTCTTTTCTATATCAAGACGGGCAATTCAATAAGATTCCCGACATTTTGATCGAATACTCGTCGCAAACTTTAGTAGACGGCCGCACCCCCGGATGCCGTCGACGAAGTGCACTAAGGCGGAACACCGCTGTCGCGAGCACCCGAATGGATGCTTTTGGCGACGGGTTCTCCTACAGTCACTTGGTCGGGGCTATGGGGCGTGGCTATCTATTAAGTTTACCCGGCGAGTATCCGCGTACGCTACGTGATTGCGACGGACTTTTGATCGCATCAAAATCCCGTGGCAACCGATCATCTGAGACTGAGCTGCTAGATTTATAATATTCAAATTAGTTATCTCATAACTACTTGTGGATTCCAAATATTGTATCACATTCCAGATAAATAGACAATGTTAAACTTTCCGATCGAATAAACAAACACCTAAGATTTCCCAAATAGCTCAACACTTGAGCGGAGTTCAAAAAGTATCCATCATATGCCACAGTACCAATAGTCCAGCTGTAGAAGGGTCAAGCTAACGTCTCACATGTGGCAACGCCGTACTGCCCCAAACCCTAAGGTTTAGAGGCGGTTCAGACGGTCACATAATCGAGTTAAGGTTTGTGTTCTTTTAGAGGGTCCACCGCGTTACTTGCAAGACTAAGAACGTTCTTAAACTACGGAAAAATCCAACACTTGGAAATTTTTCGGCAGGGGAAAAAGTGAGTTATTGATATCCGTTCGAACTTTTTAACACGTTCTAAAATTACCCGGAAAAAACTAAACGAAGTTAAACTTTCCGATCGAATCAACGAGTTCCCAATACAACCCAGAAAACTCAACACTTGAGTAGAATTAAACATTCCCAGAAGCACTTGGTAATAGCTACAGATTGCCCATAGCAATTGCTAACAACGATTCCCTACTATGGCCGCGGAACCGCCGCTAAAAGCCCATTATGGCCGCGGTTCCGTGGCAATTTGAGTGGATTATTGGTTCGAATTTCATAGATATCCATACAATTTCCTGCTTGATTTTCTGAGAATTTTTAATCCAGAAAAAATCAAAATTTGGAAAAATTTCCAGAAACTAGGGTTTTACAGGTATTCGGAGTTCGATCGGACTTTAAACTTCGCCTAGACTTCGCCTAAAGCTCTAGCTTGGCTCTGATACCACTGTAGGGTTACTAGGCACTCTCACAAGGGTCTATAAGGTATCAACCATGCCCGATTTAAATTTTAGACGTGCCGAACAACCCTAACCAAGATCTTTAAACTAGAGATTAGGCGAAACAAAGCAAGTAAACAACTTTACTTCTAAGAGTTTGGGATTACAACCTTTATAGTCCGGTCCTTCACTTCTAAAGCTCCGTGTTGAGGTCCCTTCGCTGCGATCATCGAGTACCCGGACTCTAGAGAGGCTCCACGAAGAGAAAGATGCAAGCTTGCTTACGATCTTCGATAACAAAGATGATCTACCTTGAAGTTTCTTTAACACAAGCTCTCACTCACTAATGAAGTGAACACCCTAATCTAATTGGCAAGAATAGATTAGGATGATGAAGTAGGAATTTAGCTCTCATTTATTTTCTTAATCTCACTCATTTTCATCACTAATGAAAAATCTAGAAAGCTTTTCCATCCAAAAGAAGAAGGAAGAAGAAGAAGCATTTACTTTGTGATGAATAATAAATTGTGTTGAGGTTAGAAATGCAACCATGGGTTAAGTATGATAATTTAACCCATGTAGAGACTTAACCATGGTGAAGGGTTGGGTTGGGTTAACAAATATCAACAAAATATCTTTAGAAAATATCTTTGCATAAACAAAACAAAAAGCTTCTAGAAGCTTCTAGAAAAATTAACCCAAATCAAATCTTAATCATGTTTAATCTCCACTAATCATGTTGCATTAATAACCCTAACATGTTACAATATTATATATCACATATACAATATTTATTGTAACAAAATAAAATAATACAATTAACATATATCGCATATATATCAATGTATTACCCGAGTGAGAAAAAGAATCTTTTAGTGAGCTTATACTAGTTAATGTAATTTAATATATCAAATATATAATTATACATTAAATTATCGAATCAACACTTGATCCGATAATCCAGCTATTTCATAAATAACCGACTAATATAATCGGTATCAGTTCATCGAATCAACACTTGATCCGATGACCCGACTATATCACATATACCCGGCCGATACCTCATATCACGAGAATCTAATACGGTATCACATACATGTATTGTTCTCGGTCCCGCACATATCATATATGTGCTCCTACTCCGTTTTTCCTGAGTGAAGAAACCTCTGTGTAGGACTCTAAAGAATCGTCAATACGCCGGCAGTAGGTGATGATCATATCAAATACCCACAAGCAGCAAGCGGTAAGCTAAACGTAATAGCCACCCAGGTATTGAGCGATCAGAAGATCAACAAGAAAGCCTGTACTTTCTCCTGTGAATCCAGCCAGTAACACTCTCGTACAGTCTGGTCTCTTCGTCTGATATGTCGCATATCTCGCCTAGGGATGGTAAACGTCAGACCCCAATAGCATGATAAGTCGTGTCGATATGAGGTCCATAACAGTTCGAGAAACTACTGATAACACTTACCAGTAAATCTCAGCAACCCTGGCCAGGGATTTCCAGTTATAGCCAATCGAACACAGCGCAACATCAACTCCCTATACCGGGAGAGACGAAACCCCTCCTATCGCTCATTGCCTCCATGTGATTCGGGACTGTACCCAAAACCACCTTTTTGCACGCCCTCTGGGACGTGGTATGATGGAAATCAAAGCACAGTGGGAATCACACAAGACTCTATGACGATCTCGGGTCTACAGACTAACCTGTACCAGTGTCACCAGAGAATTGCCATCTGACGTGAGGTATAATACCATCTGGGAGTTCTCGGCGAGTCCGTCCAGTATACCCAGTCTCTACTGAGGACCCTTACACCATCCTTAATGTCAAACACCGATGGATATTGGATCATCCATCGCCCATCATATGGGTCAAGATGCGTAAACGCTAGTCTACTCTGGTGTATTGATGCCCTGTCTCGATACACCCTCGACTAGGAACAGTTATAGGATGTACTCGTCGACTACCGTGGCCCCACTAGTATGATCTCATCACAGTCCCAGTAGTCGAGTACATATCCTAAGGGCTTTATCAACATGTAACATAGAGACAATCAGCGTACATGTTAAGATAAAGTAAAACCAGATAGCATACTATCATGTCGAGCAAGAAAGTCCTCCCTATATATGTCCAAGCATCCATTACAATATACATCATATGTACAGTAATGGCCTCTAGGGCATACATATAACTAACAATATGCTATGGTCCAGGTCAAGAATCACCTCAAAAGTCTCATTGACAGCCACAAAACATCATCAATTTCCCAAACTCTTCTCTTGGGATTTCAAAGTTCACACATCCATCACTAAACGATATCTAAACTCAAACAAAAGCTAGGAAATCAAAACTACTCTAAATGAAAAGAGATATACCTCATGGTTACTCCCAAACAAAAGCCTAGAAGTCCCAAACTTGTCAAAATCCCACTTTGCTTGGTCCAAAGTGTAGAGGAAGAGATGGGGATTAATATTTGTCAAGGGAGTATAAGGTTTTGGGGATTATTTGGAGATGGATCTAGGGTTAGAAGTGGAGGGAGATGTCGGTAAGGAAGATGAAGAAGGAGAAGAAAAAAGATGGGTAAAGGAACATGGCAGCAGCCCCTCTCTCTCTCACTTATTCTCACTCTCTCTTTCTCTCTCCAATCATTCACCTTTTTAACCCTTTTTCATTTCTTTTTCTTTTCTCTTTCAAATTTCAAAACCAAATCACATAATACCCATAAATCAACACAAATGCAACAACATATAACCAAATGTAACATTACATGGTGCACTAGCCATGGAAAACTGTAGAAACACGGATTTGGCTTAATTACGATTAGCAGTGCACTAATCGGTTTTTTATCCATACTGCATATAATAAATTTTAAAAATGCCAAATCCTTTAAATATATATTTGAAATGAATAAATCATTTTAATTTCCATTTATTTCACAATTATCGGTATATATTTATACCCTTTTTCGAAAACCCCAATTTCGCAAATCGGGCAGTTTTCGGGAAATATATTATTTTAATATTAAATTCCAAAAATAATATTTTATATTTTCTGAAATGTTACAAAACCCTAGAGAATGGAGCACCAAACAAAAACGAAGCCAAACCATCATTAAAAAACCGATGGGGCCGGTTTTTATGTGAGTTTCGCCGGTCAAAATCCGGCATTTTGGTCTCTGTTCTCCGCCGAATACGGGAGACGGAACCGCGTAGGTCGTCTTGCCAGAATTTAAGAGAAGATACTATTTGGTTTTATCCGTCCACCTCTCCAAAAATTCCAAGTTGATTTATGGCACCGTGTATCGGAGGTTTAGACGGATGCGGCCGTTATAGCAGACTTCGTCAGATTTCCCCTCGTTTATGAGGGTTTTTTGATTGTGGGGACGCTCTTCCCTGCAGGCGCAAGCTCCTGCAGTTAATTACGCTACCACATAGCGGTAACCACTTTCTCTTTCTCCAGATGGTCATTTCATGTCGTGTGTGTTTGTTTTGTTTTCGGTTGTCCGTGGATTGTATACGGAGAATAATGTATGTTGTCGCCCGTAGCGCGTGGATTAGTCCAAATCCGTATTTTCTTAGATTTGGGTTTGATTTGGATTTAAGGATCGTTAATCTCATTGAGATTAAGATCAAATTAAACGTTTGTTGAGGATACGTTAGTCTAATTTTAGACTATGATCTACTCAACAAGATTATGGGATCATTTAGATCCAACGAAAGAATATTTGGACTCTACCGTTTTAGTTTAGGGACGTTGCGGTCCATAAGTTTAAGGACATTGTTCTCGCCAAAAAAAATTTTGCGCAAAAGAGCCTAAAGTATCTAATAGCAGTGATACGTTTAAAAAAATATGAACCAGTATTTTCCGGGCTGTATTTTGACAAACTCCTGAATGTGAAACAGTTAAATTTTGATGGTATCGAAAGCGTCTCGAAAAAGCCTTCGATTTGATATATTATGGGCCTTATAATTCATCCGGGATCAAAAGTTATGAGCAAATGTTTCCCCCAATCAGAGCAAAGCTCTGTTCAAGTCTTGAAATTCAAAATAAAGTTGCGCTTCATAAAGCACTAACGCCAAGAGCGCCAGTGCTGAGAGTCAAAGAATTTGACTAGCGCACCACGTGCAAAGCACGTGTGTGCTAGCGCTAAGAGCGCTGCTCTCCAAGGAGCGCACCATGGGCAGAGCGCATAAGCGCTAGCGCTGGAACTAAATGTTCCTCACCATTGGAACAAATATCCAACGGATATAATTAAATCATCAATTAATAAGAATGAGATTCTGTTGAATATTTCCAAATAAAAAAGATTGTGCCCTGAATTTGGAACACCGTTGGATCAATGATCCAATGGTGATTAAAAATCACTAAAATACAGAACAAATTATGTAAGAGAGAAAGATTTCTCAATCTTGTTAAAACAAGAAGTTTATCTTCTGTAAACCAGAAGCCCTTGGATCAAAGATCCGACGGTGGGGAAATTCCCAAATCAATTAGAGAATAAATCTCTTTAACTGATTCAACAAATCAGCTTGCCCTATATAAACGCCCCAAGACTTCAAGTCTTAGAGAGAGAGACCCCCCCCATAAACTTTGAGAAACTAAAAGATAAAGAGCAAGCTCTTGCAAGAAGATATTTCTTCAAGGTAAGGATGAAGGATGATGAACACAGAGATGAAATCATCTCATGATTAAGAAAGAAGAATTCATTTCTTAAAAAAGATCATAGATCTACAAAGACCAAAAGTCTTTCACAAAGAGATCAAAAGATCTCATCATAAATTAAAAGAAGAAGAACATAATTCTTCTCACAGATCATGGATCTATAAAGGCAAAGCCTTTCATCAAAATAAGAGATTGGAAATATCTCCTGCAAAATAAGAACGGTTGTTCTTAGATCTTGAGATAAAGTCTCTTTTAAAAGAACATAAATTTGTTTCCCAGATCATAAAATTGATCAACTGCGCTTTGCGCTCTTGAACTGTGCTTCTGCGCTCTCTGGACTGACGCTCAGTGCCAAATGCGCCACGTGTCAATCACGTATGCGCCAATTAACAACTTGCGCTTTACGCTTCTGAAATAGCGCACTGCGCTCATGGGCCGGCGCTCAGCGCCAAGCGCACCATGTGTCACTCATGTGTGCGCCACTAAACTGAAAGCGCAATGCGCTCATGAATTAGCGCTCGGCGCTCATCAATTGGCATCGTGTGCTCATCATCTGGCGCCTGGTGCAGAGCGCAACACGTGTCCCATACATATGCGCCACGTGGCAGAAGCGCACTGCGCTCTTTGACTGGCGCAAAGCGCCTAGCGCGCCACATGTTTCGCTGACAGAACATAAATTGTTCTTTAATAAACCAGAGCTCTGATGAATGCTCAGCATTCAATGCAAGACAAAAAAACATTGTCAAGATATAATGCTCAGCATTGTTAAAAGGGCCAAGCCCAAATAAAGACTCAACAGCCCAGAATAAAAAATGTTAAACATTTATTAGACTTAGCCCAAGATTGGCCATAAGTCCTCAATGTAGGGTTCCTAGGCACACTAATGAAGTCTCACAAGCGATCGAACATGGCCAATTCAAATTTTACAAGTGCCTACAAACCCTAATACGGATCGTTAACTAGATATATAGGCGATGCAAGCATGTAAACGAATTAAATGCAAAAGGAAAGTGACTACAACCTTTGTAGATCCGGTCCACCACTTACTAAGCTCCGCGACGATGTCCCTCCGCTGTCCAAGTCGGATCCCGAACTCTAGCATCGGCTTCATCGAAGAAATGGGCGGGCTTGATCGTCGGCTTCGATGCCGAAGATGATCTACGTCGAGGCATCACAAGATCAAACTCCGACTTCACCAAGTCATGAAACTTGTGAAGAAAACACCCTATACTACTAGGCAAGAGGTAGAGGATGAAGAAATAGGAAGTGGGTTCACTTTAGATTTGGATTTCTCACTTGTTTTCATCACTTGCCATTGATGTAGCAAGCTTTTCTTCATGGAAGAAGAAGATATGATGAAGAAGAAGAAGATATGATGAAGAAGAAGAAGATATGATAAGTTATTTTAAAGGAAAATAAAAAGAATACTTATCATGACTTCAACCATGGTTTAGTGTAGAGATTTAACTAAGGTTAGATGAGTGGTTAGGGTTAGAGAAGAGACAAGAATGGTGGACTTGTTCAAAGCTTCAAGAAGCTTCAAAGAAAAAACAAAACTAGCAACCATTCTTTTCTCTTTATCTTTTCAAATGAAATAAATAAAATAAATAAATAGATAAATGAATAAGTGAATGAAATGAAACCCTAACCACTAACTAACCATGGTTTAATACTTTACACTAAACCAAGCTAGAATGTATCATCAAACATGATACAATCATGTGCACAAAAAATATATCACATATACAATGTGCATTTCAAGTGAGAAAATCCATTTAAAGTGAACCAATACTAGTTAATGCAAAGTAATATATCAAATATATATATAATTCTACATTAAATCATTAAATCAACACTTGATTTAACGATCCGGTCATATCACATATAACCGACTAGAATCCTATGTATCGGCTTATCGAATCAATCCTTGATTCGATAACTAGGTTATATCGCATATAACCAATCGAAACATTCATCGCGAGAATGGAATACGGTATCACATACACGCATTATTCTCGGTCCCGCACGTATCTCATATGCGCTCCTATTTCGTTTCGCTTGAGCCAGGAAACCTCTGTGTAGGACTCTAAAGACTCGTCAATACGCCGGCAGCAGATGATGATCATATCAAAAATCCACAAGCCGCAAGCGGTCTGCTAAATGTAACGGCCACCCGGGTATTGAGCGATCAGAAGATCGATGAGCAAGCCCGCTCACACTCCTGTGAATCCAACCAGTAACACTTACCGTACAGTCCGGTCTGTTCGTCTGATATGTCGCATATCTCGCCTAGGGGTGGTAAACGTCAGACCCCAGTAGCTTGATAAGTCATGCCGACGTGAAGTCCATGACATGTGTGAAACTACTGATAACACTTACCAGTAGGTCACTGCAACCCTGGCCATGGATTTCCTGTTATGGCCAGTCGAGCATAGCGCAACATCAACCCCCAATACCGGGAGAGACGAATCCCCTCCTATCGCTCATTGCCTCCATGTGAATCGGGACTGTACCCAAAAACCATCTGTTTGCACGACTCAGTAGAGCCGTGGTAGGGTGGAAATCAAAGCACAGTTGGAGACACACAAGACTCTATGACGATCTCGGGTCAACAGACTAAGCTGTACCAGTGTCACCAGAGAACTACCATCTGACGTGAGGTATAATACCATCTGGGAGTTCTCGGCGAGTCCGTTCAGTGTACTCAGTCTCCACTGAGCACCCGTATACCATTTCTGATGTCAAACACCAATGGATATGGGATCATCCATCGCCCATCACATGGGTCGAGAAGATATACGCTAGTCTACTCTGGAATATCGATGCCCCGTCTCGATATTCCCACGACTAGGAACAATGAAGGATGTACTCATTGACTACCTAGGCCCCACTAGTATGATCTTCATCATAGTCCTGGAAGTCGAGTACACATCCTAAGGGCTTTATCAACATGTAATCAGAGAGACAGAGAGTATACATGTTAAGATAAAGTGCAACCAGATAGCATACTATCATGTCGAGCAAGAAAGTCCTACCTATATATGTCCCAGCATCCACTACAATATACATCCAATGTACAGTAATGGCCTCTAGGGTATACATATAACTAACAATCTCCCACTTGCACTAGGGCCATCTGTAGCAGTAGTTGTAGTATCTAATACTCAACCATCCCCTAAAAGTCTCTCTTTGGGAAAAGGCCTTCGTGAGTGGATCCGCCGTGTTGTCCTCTGAGTCTACTCTCCTAACCTCGATCACCCTGGAGATCAACTATCTCCATGATCAGGTGATGCTGCCTCAGAATATGTCTGGGTCACTGATGGGACCAGGGTTCCTGGGCCAAAGCCACAGTTCCATTGTCACACAATGGTAGGAACCTAGTTCATCCTATGAACCAATATACACCCAAACTGCCTCTTTGGTAGTATCTTTAATAGCGATGTTACCAGCCTTTATCGTCTAGTTTGTCACGGTATCTAGCTTGGAAATCTTCCAACATACCGTCCCTTTACTGAGGGTAAAGACAATGCCTGTGACTGACATTCAGTCGTCTTTATCACCCTGGAACCCTTCCAGCGATTCTCCCCAGGATGGAGAAGGTATCACCTTTATCCTATTTGGAGAATCCATGTGATAATAGGAGATTGACCGATCGTAATATAGGAAACTCTTTTCCAATCAAGAGTATGTTGTCTACGTACAATACGAAGATGACCACCTTACTCTCTACTACCCTTTTGTATATACAAGGTTCGTCTACCATTTTGATGAAGTCAAACACTTTGACTATCACATCAAAACAGACGTTCCAACTCCGCGATGCCTGCTTCATTATATAGAGCAACTTGCACACGTTTCCGCTGCTCCCACTGTTTACGAAGCCCTCTGGCTGTGTTCTTATAGACGTTCTCTTCTAAATCATTATTTAGAAAAGTAGTCATGGCACCCAACCACCAGATATCGTAGTTATGGTATGTAGCCGTGGCAAGTAGGATCTGGATGGACTTAAGCATATTCCCTGGAAAAGGTTTCATCATTATTCGTCCCTGGTCGATGACGAAAACCTTTAACAAGTCTAGCTTTGAAAGTCTCAACTTTTCCATCTACACCAAGTAATCTTCTCAAGATATACTTGCTCCCGATGGGGATTTAACCCTTCAGATATCGCAACTAAAGTCCATACTTTGTTGGTGTATATGGATTCCATCTCAGATTTCTAAGCATCCAGCCATTCTTACAGAGTCGCTACTCTTGATGGCCTGCTCGAATCTAGTTGGGTCATCATCTCATGATGCAATCCTCGCTCCCACTGTCATAGAGAAACCGAAGTATCTCTCAGGTGGGTGAGGAACCCTACTAGATCGGCGGAGAGGCTGAGGTTCGTTGGAATCTACTGAATCCTTTGGTTCTATCAAATCATCAGCTGCAGTTTGTATGGCTGGAACATTTCCAGTTCTACATAACAGACCTTGCCTCGAGCTTGTCCGGATTTTGCTTTTAGACATAGGCCGGACAACCCCAAATCTTAACTAGCTTAAGACATGGGCTCTTCCCTTTCCATATCACATATGAAGTGGTAGGTAACTGATTTGATTCGAACCTATTCAATAGGTATGTAGCTTCTCAAGTGCATAACCCCCTAAAAGGAAACAGGTAACTCAGTAGTACTCATCATAGAGCACACCATATCAAATAGGGTGTATCTGCTCCGCCCCGATGTACCATCGTGCAATGGTGTATACGGAGGAGTAATGCTGAGAGAGAATCTCATTCTCCTTTAGAATCATCCAGGAACTCTGTGCTCAAGTATTCTCCTCCTTGATCTCATCAAAGGACATAATACTTGTACCCGTATTGGTTCTCTACTTCGAGCTTATATTCTGTGAATATCTCAAAAGGTTCGGACTTGTGTTTCAACAGGAACATATGTCTGAATCTTGAGAGATCATCAGAGAATGTAATGAAGTAAAAAGAACCGGTCTTTGCATGTGTAGACAGGGGACCTTCATACATCAACATGTATCATCCCAAGAGTTCACTAACTCTTTCTCTGTTTCCAATAAACAGAGTTGTGGTCATCTTATCTTTGTGACATGACTGGCAAGTTTCACAAGATGTAAATTCAAAATGATTTAAATATGCATCTATATGTAACTTCAGCCAGTCGGGTCGCATTGATATGACCTAGTTTACAATGCCTCAAGAATGATTTGTTCATTTCTGAACTCTTCCTCTTGCGTGTGTTCTGAATACTAAGAACTGTAGTTTGATTTAGAACGTTAATGCTTTTAGATAACGCGCCTAAACCGATCAACTTTTGATATAGGAAATGTTCAAAACATTATCCATCAATACAAAATTTTAACATTTCTTTACTAAATAAAGAGAGTGATATGATTTTGTATATCAGGTTCGGTATCTAATAGCATTTGTTCAGAATCAATGTATTGGTAACACAGGGTGACAGTGACCAACAGACTTGGCTGCAACACTTGCCCCGTTTTCTGTCTCATGAAACTTATCATCCGTTCTCAGTTTTTCTACCTTTTTGTAGCCCTATGTAATAGATTACATATCTGGGATCCTGATCCGGTATCAAATACCCAGGATTCAGAGGATACTGAGATACAGTTCTTTGTAATGAACACACCCGAAGGAGATGCATCATATGCACTTTCTTCGTTTGGGCGGCATAGGAATTCTGGTATTCCCTATTTCCTGCTTTGTCTTATAACAATTATAAGTTGGAGCGGGACCAACTTTTCCCAGCTCAGTATAACAAGCGGGTTCGGTCAATGCATCCGTATTATTATATTGATTAAGGCGTGATATGGTCGCTACCTGGAGAGAGAGAGAAGAAAACACTCAGCGTGCGCTCTTGCAAGATTAGATTGGTTATTTATTTTATCTAATCAGGATGGCTCCCGCTGTTTTTATCAAATCTTCCTTCAAACCTTAAAAGGAAAGACTAGCCGGGATTAATTACACTCTACAAGTTCGCCAATCTTTCAGCCAGGCCAGTGTCGGTACTTTGAGGGAGGTTCCCCGTGCTTTCGCACGGACCTAATTACAGTAAACCTCGTTTTCCCAGAGGCGTAACCCCGTTGACACCTTTCTAGACACCTACTTGATTGGCTAATTGCAAAGTGCAAAACTCTCCCAGGAGTAACAATTACTCGCAGTGGGTATCGGGATCCAACTATCACATAGAAGGTATGCAATCTCATTGCAAATTTCAACACTTGAAACTCCCGATAAAGATTTTTAACCCTAGCACTTATGACCTTAACTATGGTCAACAAATCATAAGTACTAGTCAAGTTCTACCCGTCATTTCGTGATTAATTAGACCCACCCACATGACCCTTAACTAAGGTCAACAAAGTCACGCGACTGTCCTAACTAATCGCATCATATGCGGTGTAGGAAGACATCACTTAGCTACCGTACACTGTGCCTTAACTAAGGTCAACAAACACAGCACGAATACTAAGTACTCTACTTCCTAAAATGATGGAGGGTTGCGAATAGTTTTTATGAAAACCTTTAACGCTTTGAACTTGATCTCGTTGCGGAATCAAATGGTTTTTAAATGGAATGTTTTTGAAGCTTTTCTAGTTTTGCTAAAGGGGTCACTCCCGGTGAAGGGATCGTCGGCCCTTTCCTCGTCGAATGAGGTGCGGGATATATCATATATATCACTGTGCAAAGCAGAAACTATAGAAGCAATCAAATGACAAACCGAGGGTTGTAGCATCTGCCAGTTATTGCTAAAGGAGTCACTCCCGGTGAAGGGATCTCGGTCCTTTCCTCATCGAATAAGGTGCAGGATGTTCTATAATGAACACCGCGATGCAAAGCAAGAACTGTAGCTATCTTTTTTATTTAGAAATTCGATTCCACAACATCAATTAGGTTTATTTTCTTTCATTAATCTCATTAATGAACATCCCATCATTTAAATCCACCTAAACATCACAGATAAATATAACGTACGCTTATGCCATCCGCATTCGCCTCGATGTCCTGTCTGCACCGTTAGGTTAGGTAACTAACGGCAGAGCAAGGCAGGGCTAGCGCGGGTGTAAAACATAAGCAACGTCTATATAATATATCATATATACTATATACTATATCTATCACAGAACATCACATGATCACATCACAGATAACGCAGCAAAAAAATATCATATGAAATATTGGATATACTAGGATGTCCGTGTTTTCAATACGAGCCAGTATAAAACACGGATTCCACGGTCGTGATGAATAGCCAATCCCACACCCCTAGACCCCTACGAGAGCGGCAAGCAACCCTACCAATTCTAGGGTTAGGAGACCCGGACTCGACTCCTCGAGATGGTCTCCCACTGGACCCTAGAACCCGGTTACTTGTGCTCCCCTCCTTGGGTCTATCCTAGTGCAGAAAAGTAAATAATATACATCAACGGTGACATCTTCCGCAACCTGGAAGTGCCCCAATAAAAGAATATTACATACAAGTATTTTACATGAATGAAAATGAAAAACACTCATCTCACATAAAAAACCCCGGCTATTCTAACACGACGATCCAATATAACATATCCAGCAACACATAACATCACATGTCATCAACGTAGGTAAATATGCGCATCCCAATTGTCGTTGACATATAGCAACGAAACTGGCGATATCATATATTACACTTACGGTCACAGAAAAGAAAGTGTAAAACTACAACAGTTGGAATCCGCAATCTTATTAGACATCGCATGCCTAATCAAATGAATTCCTTAGACATCGCATGCCTAACAATTATAAACCCCGCATTTTAGTCTCATTATCGAAAACTCTTTTCAATATCAAGTCGGGCAATTCAACAGGATTCCCGACATTCAGATCGAATGCTCGTCGCAAACTTCAGTAGACGGCCGCACCCCCGACGCCGTCGACAAAGTGCACCAAGGCGGAACACAGCTACCGCGAGCACCCGAACGGATGCTTTCGGCGACGGGGTTCTCCTACAGTCACTTGGTCAGGGCTATGGAGTGAGGCTGTCTATTAAGTTTACCCGGCGAGTATCCGTGTATGCTACGTGATTGCGACGGACTTTTGATCACATCAAAACTCTGTGGCAACCGATCAAGTGAGACTAAACTGCTATGTTTATAACATTCATTCCGTTATCTCATAACTACTTGTGAATTCCAATTATTGTATCACATTCCGGATAACTAGAAAATGTTAAACTTTCCGATCGAACAATCGAACACCCAAGTTTTCCCGAAACAGCTCAACACATGAAATAAGTCTAACAACATTCAGTTCGTGCCTCAGTACCAACGGTCCAGCCGTAGAAGGGTCAAGCCAACGCCTCACATGTGGCACGCCATACTACCCCAAACCCTAAGGTTCAAAGGGCAGTTCAAGACGGTCACATAATCGAGTTAAGGTTTGTTGTCTTCTAGAGGGTCCATTGCGTTACTTGCACTACTTAGAACGTTATTAAACCACGGAAAGATCCAACACTTGGAAATTTCCCGATAGGGGAAAAATGGGTATTTATATCCGGTCGAACTTTTTAACATATTCTAAAAAATACCCGGAAAAACACACAGACAAAATTAGACAATCCGATCGATACACCGAATCCCCAAAACAACCCAGAATATTCAACTCTTAAAAAAATATTAAAAATTCCCAGGAAAACCAGCACTGCAAACTAAGAATTACGGTGCAAAATTCGATGCACAACAAGACAAAATGGCCGCGGAACCGCCGCATGAGCATGCTCATGCCGCGGATCAGCGGCGCCTTTAAGGAATTAGGCCATCGAATTTTCCAGTAACCCTTACAATCCCCTGCTGAATTTTCTGCATATTTTTAATTTACAAAAATCCACATTTTACAAAAATGTACAGAAAGCAATATTAGGGTTAGGGTTTCGGTACGATCGGATTTCTAACTCCGTCTACGCATCGCCTAAGGCTCTAGCTAGGCTCTGATACCACTGTAAGGTTCCTAGGCACACTAATGAAGTCTCACAAGCGATCGAACATGGCCAATTCAAATTTTACAAGTGCCTACAAACCCAATACGGATCGTTAACTAGATATATAAGCGATGCAAGCATGTAAACGAATTAAATGCTAAAGGAAAGTGACTACAACCTTTGTAGATCCAGTCCACCACTTACTAAGCTCCACGACGATGTCCCTCCGCTGTCCAAGTCGGATCCCGAACTCTAGCATCGGCTTCATCGAAGAAATGGGCGAGCTTGATCGTCGGCTTCGATGCCGAAGATGATCTACGTCGAGGCATCACAAGATCAAACTCCAACTTCACCAAGTCATGAAACTTATGAAGAAAACACCCTATACTACTAGGCAAGAGGTAGAAGATGAAGAAATAGGAAGTGGGTTCACTTTAGAATTGGATTTCTCACTTGTTTTCATCACTTGCCATTGATGTAGCAAGCTTTTCTTCATGGAAGAAGAAGATATGATGAAGAAGAAGAAGATATGATAAGTTATTTTAAAGGAAAATAAAAAGAATACTTATCATGACTTCAACCATGGCTTAGTGTAGAGATTTAACTAAGGTTAGATGAGTGGTTAGGGTTAGAGAAGAGAAAAGAATTGTGGACTTGTTCAAAGCTTCAAGAAGCTTCAAAGAAAAAACAAAACTAGCAACCATTCTTTTCTCTTTATCTTTTCAAATGAAATAAATAAAATAAATAAATAGATAAATGAATAAGTGAATGAAATGAAACCCTAACCACTAACTAACCATGGTTTAATACTTTACACTAAACCAAGCTAGAATGTATCATCAAACATGATACAATCATGTGCACAAAAAATATATCACATATACAATGTGCATTTCAAGTGAGAAAATCCATTTAAAGTGAACCAATACTAGTTAATGCAAAGTAATATATCAAATATATATATAATTCTACATTAAATCATTAAATCAATACTTGATTTAACGATCCGGTCATATCACATATAACCGACTAGAATCCTATGTATCGGCTTATCGAATCAATCCTTGATTCGATAACTAGGTTATATCGCATATAACCAATCGATACATTCATCGCGAGAATGGAATACGGTATCACATACACGTATTATTCTCGGTCCCGCACGTATCTCATATGCGCTCCTATTTCGTTTCGCTTGAGCCAGAAAACCTCTGTGTAGGACTCTAAAGACTTGTCAATACGCCGGCAGCAGATGATGATCATTTCAAACATCCACAAGCCGCAAGCGGTCTGCTAAACGTAACGGCCACCCGGGTATTGAGCGATCAGAAGATCGACGAGCAAGCCCGCTCACACTCCTGTGAATCCAACCAGTAACACTTACCGTACAGTCCGGTCTGTTCGTCTGATATGTCACATATCTCGCCTAGGGGTGGTAAACGTCAGACCCCAGTAGCTTGATAAGTCATGCCGACGTGAAGTCCATGACATGTGTGAAACTACTGATAACACTTACCAGTAGGTCACTGCAACCCTGGCCAGGGATTTCCTGTTATGGCCAGTCGAGCATAGCGCAACATCAACCCCCAATACCGGGAGAGACGAATCCCCTCCTATCGCTCATTGCCTCCATGTGAATCGGGACTGTACCCAAAAACCACCTGTTTGCACGACTCAGTAGAGCCGTGGTAGGGTGGAAATCAAAGTACAGTGGGAGACACACAAGACTCTATGACGATCTCGGGTCAACAGACTAAGCTGTACCAGTGTCACCAGAGAACTACCATCTGACGTGAGGTATAATACCATCTGGGAGTTCTTGGCGAGTCCGTTCAGTGTACTCAGTCTCCACTGAGCACCCGTATACCATTTCTGATGTCAAACACCAATGGATATGGGATCATCCATCGCCCATCACATGGGTCGAGAAGATATACGCTAGTCTACTCTGGAATATCGATGCCCCGTCTCGATATTCCCACGACTAGGAACAATGAAGGATGTACTCATTGACTACCCAGGCCCCACTAGTATGATCTTCATCATAGTCCTGGAAGTCGAGTACACATCCTAAGTGCTTTATCAACATGTAATCAGAGAGACAGAGAGTATACATGTTAAGATAAAGTGCAACCAGATAGCATACTATCATGTCGAGCAAGAAAGTCCTACCTATATATGTCCCAGCATCCACTACAATATACATCCAATGTACAGTAATGGCCTCTAGGGCATACATATAACTAACACTCAACTCATATTAATTGAGCCCATCTGCTCATAAATATTTTAACAGATTTTAGTCCCAAATTGGACTACAGATCTTTCAACCAACTCACGCCGGTTCGAGGGTACATCTCTTTACTCCTCTGATATTTGTCGTTGTAATCCTTCAACGTCTTCAGAGAGGTGACGGGTCCCGATAACCAAACACTCTACAGACTATGGGGTCCTTAAGCCCATGGACTATGATGTCCTTAACCTTGACTGTGAGGTCTTTAAACTCACGGACTATGATGTTCTTAACCTTGACTGTGATGTCTTTAAACTCACGGACTATGATGTCCTTAATTTTGGACCGTAATGTCCCTAAACTAATCGACCGTAATATCCCTAAACTAAACAATAGAGCCCAATTGCTCTTTTGTTGGATCTAAATGATCCCGTTAAGTTGATCTTAGTCTAAAATTGGACTAACGTATCCTTAACAAACGTTTAAGTTGATCTTAGTCTCAAATAAGACTAACGTATCCTTAAACCCAACCCCCAAACCCAAATCTAAGAAAATACGGATTTAGACTAATCCACGCCCTACGGGCGACAACATAAATTAGTCTCCGTATACAATCCAGGGGCAACCAAAAACAAAACAAACACCCACGACACGAAGTGACCATCTGGAGAAGGAGAAAGTGGTTACCGCGATGCGGTAGCGTAATTAACTGCAAGGGCTTGCGCCTGCAGGGAAGTGCGTCCCCACTATCAAAACCCCTCAAATGAGGGGGAATCTGACGAAATTTGCTACATCGGCCGCATCCGTTTAAACCTTCGATACACGGTGTCATAAATCAACTTGGCATCTTCGGAAAGGTGGATGGATAGCAACAATTAGCATCTGCCCTCGGAATTCAGGCCCCGACGTCCCGGTCGCGTCTTTCGGTGGGGAACAGATTCTGGCACGCCCAGTGGGACCTTTTCCTCTTTCCACTCCACACTTCGTGTGTCGTGTTCGCGAGCAAATCGCGGTTTGCTATGGTTTCCCTTGGGTTCGAGGTACTAAGATTTGGTGTCTTGCTCGGTGCAGAAAACGAAAGATCAATGGCGTCTACTGATTGGTAGAGTTTTTGCGTGCTTAGTTAATTACCGCAATCAAGACGGTTTCGCTTGTAGCTAGCCGGTTGAATACGGGTCGTCCGCAGGGAGAAGGGAATCTTTTTCTATGTGCTTTAACGAGTTAAGTCCAAATGTCCAGCTTTGTTTTGAGATTAACTATGTGCTAAAATGATATGTAAAGAGAGCTTGTTAGGGTTAGGATTAGGTTAGTTTGAGTTAGGAGCCACTCACTTCTTTCGTTGCCACTCTTAATATCGGTGTTATGGTAATCGGCAACAACGGGGATTAGCACGACTAGGAAGGAACTTGCGAGTATAAACTAGGCTTTCCAACGCATAAGTTCTTCCTTTTGGTGCTTGTCCGTCCGTTCTTGGCTCTTAGCCTTAACCTCCGGTTAATTCAACCACAACCGGTCTCACTAAGGAATCACCGCTATCATGTAGGATAGGGTGCCGTAGGGAGCGGATTGTGGTTCAATTAACGAGAGTCCGAATTAAGATGTTGGGCAAGAAAAGAGTGAGAGAGATTTCTTTTTCTCAAACTTTCCTTATCCTACCCTAACAAGTATGAAAACTACTCACCCATTATAAGAAAAAGAAAATAAAACAAAAGGAGGAAGATAGAAAGAAAGAGGTTAGAAGATTACAACTAGCTATTTGAGACCTCACCTTGGCAAGGATCAAGCTTAAACATCATTGTTGTTAAGGATAAAGAAAAACTAGAAGAAAAAAAAAAACAACAAACAACAACAACTAGATTAGCAAAATGAAAATTACAAGCAATTATAATTAACAATAAGACAAGCATGGTAACAAAAAGAACTCTTTATTCATCACTTCACTCACAAAAGCTCACTACAAGATTTTAATGGAGAAGAGATGAGAAGAGGAAGAAGAACAACAACATGTATTCTAAAATCTAAATACAAGAATAAGCCCCCTTGTCTTTGGCAAGTTCTGGACTATTTATAGGCAGGGAACTGGAAACCTAGTGCAACAATCTGCCTCCATATTGAATGACCAAAATACCCCAGAAAATTCATCATCTATAGAGCCCGTACGGCCGCCGTTCCGCGGCCTAAGCATGCTTATGCCGCGGAACCGCGGCCCTTCAGTGGAGTTAGGCCATGAAATTTGGTAGTTTTCCCTACTTTTTAGTGCTCTTCAGTGTGGTATATATTGTTTCTCAGAATCTCTTCACAATATTTCCAGAATTTCAGCAGAACAAAAGGTGATGTAATGTGGATCTTTTGTCATAATTTTCTTGAGCTCCGTGTAGATATGTTGGATCTTGTGTTGCCATTGAGCTTTGTGCATGAAAATGACGCCGATTTGCCATTTTGTCCCTTAAACTGGTGTGCGGCAACATACGGATAGAGAGCGGAGACCCGTGTTTTATCTATGGTTGGCTGTAATCCGGAATTTGTCGTGTTTTTCCATGAATTTCATTGTTTAGAGCTGAGAACCTGTATCCTGCAATTAACTAGCAAACACGGCTCAAGAGTACCTACCGATAAGCAATGTGATAAAAATTGGGCGGTATAAAAATGCAAAAAATCTGATATGAACAAATACCCCCAAACTTATTATTTGCTCGTCCCGAGTAAAGCCAATTTATTCACAAAAATTCCTAACCTCACTTTCGCAGGGAACGCGATTGCACTGAGCATGTGCAACAAGCCGTTAAACCTCTAGGTGTCCCTAGTAGGAGGAGTGTTGTCTCCTGAGGGTTTTCAGCGGATACTACCCACAAAATCCGGTCAAGCTAGTTTTGCAAAATAACTATGATTCAAACCCTAAAGTTTTGTTTCAGAAAATAACAATTCTATTATCCTAAGTCTAGACTATCGAACCTTTATTTTTCACACCTCGCTTTTTATTTAACTTAAGATTTTATATGTCTTTACGTGCAGTGCAAATAGTGTCGTTAAGTTCCAGAAGGATCGATTAAAGTCATCATGTCACAAAATAAAGCCCAGATAAAAATTTTAAAAGGATCACATAAGTTTTATAAGGAGTTAAGTATTTTTCAAGTTTCGTTTTCCAGCAAGGTTTCAATTTCAGAATTTCTATCTTCCTTAACAGGAAACTAGGTCTTATTTTTCACTCCACCTTTTTCTTGTTTTCATTTCATACACACCTCTGTGAACGTGCAATAGTCTTTATCATAGAATAAAACCTTCATATCTCCGCTAGAAATATTTTTTATGAAAACCTGTCTTTTGTCAAGATTATTCTCACACAAAGAACCGTTAGGAATTTTAACTCGGAGAGAACACTTGCTTGACTTTGTTTTAATCTGGACTTTCTAAGCTTCTTAACGAGCTTTGGACCAATGCACCCAAACCAGTTGGTTTTAGGGCATTAGGTCTAGAGACACCCCAGCGGACTTAATTACTCAAGTTACCTAGGCCCAAAAACAAAAGACAATATAGAGTGAAAATCTTGATGATTCAATGCGAACGGAGATATAACCGGCAGTTCAGTTATTTTTTTTTGGATAAAAGACGTGTTTAGTGGGTTAGGTGTGTAATCATTCCAATCAGGTTTCAGATGGGTTATTTTTCAGAATTAGTTCCAATTAAGGCATCAATAACATTCCTTCATTTTCACTTCACTTCATAAACTATTCTTGATATTACTTATTTCAGAACAAACCTATTTGATCCTCAGAAAATCATTTATCCATTTAAAAGTTTTTAGACATACAAGACTTGTCATCTAATTTCCAAAACTCACGACACGTATAGTGTGATGTAAAGACGTATATCAGCTATAGTTAACTTCAAAGGAGAGTTATCTTTCAGGTTTTCAAAATCTAAAAATAAGATTTAGTTATTCTTATCTTATCAAACAAAACCGTCGAAATGTTGAATCAGAGTTCTCCCACTAGCTAACTTGACAGAAAAGTTTTTATGTTTTTAGAAAATTTTCTGATTTTTATGGATTTTATGGATTTTAGTATGCAGATGCAAAATATACATATGAATGCGAAGGTTAGAAATGCGTACCGAGCGTACCCCCAAACTTAAACTGGACAGTGTCCTTACTGTCATTGCATGAAGAGGTCATGGAAGGGTCAAAATTGTTGGTTAGATATACATAATTTTTTTTGTTTTTAGAGAAAAGAAAAATAGTAAAAATGGAAAAGAATATTCACAAATATATAAAAAAGGTATATACATACCCCCAAACTTATTTGGAACAGTGTCCACTGTTCTTGGCTGGATAACCGAAGTTTGGTGGTAGGCAGAGGAAGATTATGCAGGGTAAACCGGCTCCTACAAGACCAGGAGCTCCTCTGTTGGTTCGGCACTAAGGTACGGTTTTAGTCTGTGTCCGTTTACTTTGAAAACTGAACCATCCTTTGGATTCTCCAAATCCACGGCGCCATGTGGATACACATTCCGCACAAAATACGGCCCTTTCCAGCGAGATCTGAGCTTTCCTGGATGGAAATGTAGCCGGGTGTCGTAAAGCAGTACCTGTTGACCAGGTACGAATGTTTTGTGCAAAAGGTGTTCATCGTGAAACACCTTCGTTCGGTTCTTAACGACAACCACGTTATCGTAAGCCTCATCCCGAAGCTCGCTTAATTCGTTCAACTGCAGCTTCCGATGGCTTCCCGCATCTTCGAGAGACAGATTCAGCTCCTTTATCGCCCAAAATGCGCGATGCTCTATTTCCACAGGGAGGTGGCAAGCCTTTCCGTACACAAGCCGATAGGGAGACATGCCAAGATCGGTCTTATAAGCGGTTCGAAATGCCCAAAGGGCATCAGTGAGTTTCAACGACCAATCCTTACGGTTCTTGGAAACCGTCTTCTCCAGTATCTGCTTGATTTGCCGATTTGAAACTTCGGCTTGCCCACAGGTTTGGGGGTGGTAGGGCGTAGATAGCTTATGATTAATAGAATATTTCCGCATCAAGGCCTCGAAAGTCTTATTGCAGAAATGAGTTCCATTGTCGCTAATGATTGCTCGGGGGTACCCAAACCGGGAGAAAATGTTTTCTTTAAGAAACCTAACGACAACCTTGTTGTCGTTAGTCCGGCTGGGCACAGCCTCGACCCACTTAGAGACGTAATCAACAGCGAGAAGGATGTACAAGTTCCCAAAAGAGCTGGGAAACGGCCCCATGAAATCTATCCCTCAAACGTCGAAAATCTCCACAACCAAGATTGGTTGGAGCGGCATCTCGTTCCTCCTGGATATCCGGCCCAAGTGTTGGCACCGGGAGCAAGTCTTGCAGTAGTCATGAGCATCTTTGAAGAGTTGTGGCCAGTAGAAACCACACTGCAAGATCTTCTCAGTTGTCTTTCTGGGGCCAAAATGCTCGCCACATGCTTGATCGTGGCAAAACGACAGCACACTCTTGAATTCATCGTTAGGGACACACCGACGAATAATCTGGTCGGGACAGTACTTGAACAGATAGGGTTCGTCCCAGTAAAAGTGTTTTACTTGGGATAAGAAGCGAAGTCTGTCCTGACTTGACCATTCAGTCGGTAGTAATCCTGTGGCCAGATAGTTCACAATATCTGCGAACCAGGGTTCGCGAGATACTGTCAAGAGCTGTTCATCCAGAAAAACATTGTTGATCGGAATTTGAAGCGACGGCGAAGAAGGAAGTCGTGAGAGATGGTCGGCGACTACGTTTTCACATCCTCTTTTGTCCTTGATGACAAGGTCAAACCCTTGAAGCAAGAGGATCCAACGTATTGGCCGGGATTTTGCATCTTTCTTCGAAAAAAGATGGCGCAGAGCAGAATGGTCTATGTAGACAATGACTGGAAGTCCGATGAGGTAGGGCCTGAACTTTTCTAAAGCAAATACAACAGCCAAGAATTCCTTCTCAGTTGTTGTATAATTGAGTTGGGCGTCGTTCAGGGTTCGGCTAGCATAATAGATTACGTGCGGCATCTTGTTGATGTGTTGTCCAAAGACAGCACCGATGGCAAAGTCGGATGCATCGCACATAATCTCAAATGGGTGCGTCCAGTCAGGTGAAGAAAGAACGGGAGCAGAAGTGAGTGAGCTTTTTAATGACTCAAACGCAGTCACACAGCTCGAGTTGAAGTCGAATGGCGTGTCCTTGGCCAGTAGAAGAGTCAAGGGCCTAGCAATCTTGCTAAAGTCCTTGATGAACCTTCTATAGAAACCGGCATGGCCAAGGAAGGCTCGGATGTCTCTGACGCATCTGGGAGGAGGGAGATTGGAAATGACTTCAATCTTTGCTTTATCTACCTCAATGCCATTTTGCGAGATGATATGTCCTAAGACAATACATTCGCGCACCATGAAGTGGCACTTCTCCCAGTTCAAAGTGAGATTCTTGTCCTTACACCGAGTAAGGACAGCGTCAAGATGCAGCAAACACTCATTGAAGGAATCGCCGAAGATGGAGAAATCGTCCATGAAGATCTCCAAGAATTTTTCCACCATGTCTGAGAAGATGCCCATCATACACCGCTGGAAGGTAGCGGGCGCATTGCATAACCCAAAGGGCATGCGACGATATGCAAACGTGCCGAAAGGACAAGTGAATGTGGTCTTGTCCTGGTCTTTTTCGGCGATGGGAATCTGATTATAGCCGGAGTATCCATCAAGAAAGCAGTAGTACTCGTGTCCGGCCAATCGTTCAAGCATTTGGTCAATGAAAGGTAGAGGAAAGTGGTCCTTCCGCGTTGCGGCGTTGAGTTTTCTGTAATCGATGCATACTCGCCATCCAGTTTGGGTGCGAGTAGGGATTAACTCGTTCGCCTCGTTAGTGATGACCGTTATGCCTGATTTCTTGGGGACAACGTGAATGGGGCTAACCCACTGGCTATCAGAGATAGGGTAAATGATACCACTATCCAGACACTTTACGGTCTCCTTTTTTACAGCCTCCTTCATGACTGGGTTGAGTCGTCTTTGTGGATCCCTGGCTGGTTTGGCATCATCCATCAGATGAATGTGATGTTCAACGATCAGGGGACTAATCCTCTTGATGTCCGCCATTGACCAGCCAAAAGCTTGCCTATTGCTGTGCAAGACCGCAAGAAGGGCTTTCTCTTGCTCTGGAGATAGAGAAGCCGAGATGATAACAGGGAGGGTCTCGTTCTCACCCAAGTAAGCGTACTTAAGGTGAGACGGCAAAGGCTTGAGTTCGAGCGTTGGAGGTGAAACGATTGAAGGCAAGATTGGTGAAAAGGTCTCGAACTCAAAGGATTCCAGCAAAGGTTCAAAACGAGTTTAAGCGACCGAGTTGGATGGTTCAGGTAACTCATCCGGAAATTTGAAGGATTCAAACTTAGGTGGTGAGTGGCTAAGATCGTTCGAGAAAGTGAAATACTCGTAGTCATTGTCGGGCGCAGAAACAGCAGCAGGTTCGAAGAGGAACGCACTAGTGGCATTAAGGTTATCGTGATCGAACAGAAACTCTTCGAATTCACACTCTTTCGGGGTGATCTCCTGGATTGAGCAAACATCTAGTATATGAGCATTAGGTTCGGAGGGCTGATTCCCCAACCTAAAAATGTTGAGTTCAATTGTCATGTTTCCAAAAGATAGGTTCATCGAACCATTTCAACAATTGATCACAGCATTTGAGGTTGCAAGGAATGGGCAACCGAGTATCACCGGAATTTGATTCCGTGGGTTAGCTACAGGCTGTGTGTCTAAAACAATGAAGTCAACGGGGAATATGAAGTCCCCAACCTTGATTAACACATCCTCTAGCTCACCCCTAGGATGGGTGATTGATCGGTCGGCCATTTGGAGAGTGCAGTGTGTGGGTTTCAGCTCTCCTACACCTAATTGCTCATATACTGAGTACGGAAGCAGGTTAACACTGGCACCAGGATCTAATAATGCGCGGTTGATGTTCTTATCCCCAATGGTAATAGAAATCGTAGGACAGCCAGGGTCCTTCCATTTTTGCGGTAAAGATTGGGTAAGAGCATCACTCACAGCACTAGCCAAGAAAACTTTCTTGGGTACCTGAGACTTCCTCTTTTTCGTGCATAAGTCCTTTAAGATTTTCGCGTAGGACGGGACTTGTTGGACAACATCTAAAAGGGGAATGTTGATGTTAACCTGCTTAAACAACTCCAGAATCTTCTCCATTTGTGGATTTTGTTTATTGGACCTCAGCCGGTTTGGAAATGGAACGTTTTTAAAATTGGTTGAGTCCAATGCTTGTAGAGGAGATTGTGGAGCTGGAACGGATCCCAGAGCTGGTGTTTTTGTGGAGTGAGAAGTGGGTCCGTTCAGAGCAGAAGAAGAAGAAGAGCCTTTTGACGAATGGAGAATAGGCTCAGAAGATGAAGAAGAAGAAGAAGAAGCGGCCGGGGTGTCATCCTCGATCCGTGTGCCAATGTTGTTTTGCAGCATCCTTCCCGATCTCAATGTAGTCACGGCACTCACATTATGGTTCTGTTGTTCAAGAGCAGCATGTACATTATGTGGATGACCGGGATTTGGGAGTGGTTGAGATGGAAGCTTCCCCTTCTCTCGCTCGCTTAAGGCCGCATTCAGTTGTGCTATCTGGGCTTCGATGGTCTTGATGCTTTTCCCGTGTGCAGCAGTGTGTTGCACCAAAGACTGAATAGACGACTGGATGTTTGCGGTGGATTGTGTCGATTGTTTAACGAACGCCTCCAGACTTCGTTCTAGCGAGGAAACCTTATCGTTGTTTAACGGAACAAAGTTGTTTTGGGGAAAAGAATTGTTTGGTGCAAAGTTGTTCGTCTAATTTTGAAAAGGTTGGGGTTGGAAAGGCTGCTAAAACTAATGTTGAGTTTGTTGTTGCGCTTGTTGTTGCGGAGGAGGGGGCCTCTGGAAATCGTTGCCTTGGAATTGATGTTGATTCTGATTCCAGGCGAAATTGGGGTGGTTCCTCCAACCGGGATTGTAGGTGGAAGAGTATGGATCATTTCTTGGTCTTTGCTGAAATGCAGCATTAACCTGATCCTGTCCTTGAGATGGTGGATTGTAAGGACACTCTTCTGTTAAGTGAGAAGGATCGGAACAACAGGCACAAATGGTACGAAGGGGAAGAACAGGGGCAGGAGCAGGAGATGAAAATTTGCTCTCTATCGCTTCAAGTTTTCTCGTTATTGCAGCTATTTCAGCTTTCATTGCAATAGAGATATCGAGTTGGTGAATTCCTACCCTAGACTGACCAGTAGAAGTGGAGGAAAAAGAAGAAGAAGTTGATCTGGTGCTCTCCCATTGAAGCGTTTGTTCAGCAAGGTCGTCGAAGAATTGCCACGCTTCCTCGTCAGATTTCGATAGGAAGTGGCCCTGACAAATGGTTTCCAACAACTGCTTGGTTGCTGGGTTCAGGCCCCCGTATAAGGTTTGGCAAAGTTGCCATTTCTCGATACCATGGTGAGGGCACTGAACAAGAAGGTCTTTATACCGGTCAAAGCACTTCCAGAAGGGTTCAGTAGGAAGCTGGGAGAATTGGTTGATTTCGTTACGGATCCTTGCGGTTTTATGATTCGGATAGAATTTCTTGAGAAACGCTTTCACAAACTCGTCCCAACTGGTTATGGAGTGGGAAGCAGTGCTATACAGCCACTTTTCAGCAAGATCGCACAAAGTGAATGGAATGACCCGTAGCCGTATAGCATCGTCCGACAGCTGGGTCGTTTTCATCATGGCACAAACGTTTTGAAATTTGTTGATGAAGATATAGGCATCTTCAGATTCAAGCCCATGAAATTTCGGAAGCATGTTAATGAAGTGGGGCATAATTTCAAAATTATCCCTATTGGCCGGTGGAAGGGAAAGACAGGTGGGGAGTGCAGAGCGGGTGGGATAGAAACGATCCTGGAGCGCGATTCGCTGTGGCTCTACGACAGGCAGTGGTGGTGGGTTATTCGCATCCATAGGAGGTCGAATCAATCCCGGGGGAGTTGTAGGGATGTTTGGATTAAATCCTGACATCGCGGAAGAAGAGGTTGGTGATGGTGAAGGTAAGGATATATGAACAGAATTCCGGTCAACGTCGGAGTTGGCCGGCAAAGGTAAAGGTGAAAGAGGCGTGGACGGAGTTTCGACGTCTGAGTCGATCGCGTAGTCGGTAGCGACTAACGTAATGCGGACTAGGCGGGCGCTAGTGTCCCGAGTCCAAGCGGACATAAACTAAACGAGTTTAGTATAGTCAAAGCGGAGAAGGTGAGGGTAAGGAAACGTCAATAGAGAAATACGATAGGTGGTGGGTGAAAAAATGGGATTTTGGCGATAAAGGGCGAGTTTTTATAAAGGTTTTTGTTTTGTGTTTTTTTTAGAAAGAGCTTTACAGAAATATGTACGGACTTACAGCTTCAAGCAATCACAAACAAGATATACACAATCACACCTAGATCTAGGGTCACCTAGGTCAGCTAGACAGCTCCGAACTGTTCCAAAGGGCTAGAAATAGGACCTCAAACCGCCTCTTCTCCGCCAATTGCGGCCAGGTAAGTGCCAGGTAAGTGGGAGGCTCCCCACTACGTAAGTAGTGGTCCTAATTAAGTAACCACTTGCCTTGGACACACTTGCCTAGACACCGCAAAGTCAGGATAGGATAAACGGCCGATGCCTGTAACTAGTCCTCTGTCCTATTGAGCGCGAAGTCTTTAGGGCTGAGTCTAGTATTTTTTAATTTAAGCAATGATCAATGCATATGCTTTTTGTGATTTCTGAAGTCCTGGGAAGGGTGATGAAATCCCCACCCAATCTGGATTGGTTTCAAGCCCCTTAAAGTCCGTATTAATATATGCAAAGCAGTAACAATCAACTGCAATCAATTTTTTTATTTTTTAAGCGCGGTGCAAAGAATCCTGCACAAAAACAATTTATTGGAAGGGGGAAGAGAATTTGCGCAAAGAATGCTGCAGAAAACACAGTTCAGTGGAGTTCAGAGGAGTGGAGAAGAGGAGAGAGATACTCACAGAAAATTTTGCACCCTGAAGGAACCAAACGGCCGCGGTTCCGCGGCCTAAGCTTGCTTATGCCGCGGTTCCGCGGCAAGATAGTGGAGTTGGGGCACTGGAATTCTGGTGTGTGCTGCCTTGGCTGTCCTCTTCTTTTCTAGGGCTCCTGAATCTTGATTTGCTTACTGGATCTGCTCCAGAATCTTTCAATAGACCGTCTTTTCCGTCTTGTTCACCCGCGGTGTAGCCGCAAAGATATGGGTCTAACTTCCCACGTCTTTGGCACTGAACTCGAACTTCGTTTTATCCTGCACACTTGCACAAAAACTAATCAAAAAATAACAAGATGATTTTTTACAATGTATATTTTTTTTTTGTTTTTCGGTTAGATTTATATTCACAAATTAACCCGAAATTACACAAAGAAATAAACTACCGTCTCCCCGGCAACGGCGCCATTTGATTGGTAGAGTTTTTGCGTGCTTAGTTAATTACCGCAATCAAGACGGTTTCGCTTGTAGCTAGCCGGTTGAGTATGGGTCGTCCGCAGGGAGAAGGGAATCTTTTTCTATGTGCTTTAACGAGTTAAGTCCAAATGTCCAGGTTTGTTTTGAGATTAACTATGTGATAAAATGATATGTAAAGAGAGCTTGTTAGGGTTAGGATTATGTTAGTTTGAGTTAGGAGTCGCTCACTTTTTTCGTTGCCACTCTTAATATCGGTGTTACGGTAATCGGCAACAACGGGGATTAGCACGACTAGGAAGGAACTTGCGAGTATAAACTAGGCTTTCCAACGCATAAGTTCTTCTTTTTGGTGCTTGTCCATCCGTTCTTGGCTCTTAGCCTTAACCTCCGGTTAATTCAACCACAACCGGTCTCACTAAGGAATCACCGCTATCATGTAGGGAGCGGATTGTGGTTCAATTAACGGGAGTTCGAATTAAGATGTTGGGCAAGAAAAGAGTGAGAGAGATTTCTTTCTCTCAAACTTTCCTTATCCTAGCCTAACAAGTATGAAAACCACTCACCCATTATAAGAAAAAGAAAATAAAACAAAAGGAGGAAGATAGAAAGAAAGAGGTTAGAAGATTACAACTAGCTATTTGAGACTTCACCTTGGCAAGGATCAAGTTTAAGCATCATTGTTGTTAAGGATAAAGAAAAACTAGAAGAAAAAAGAAACAAACAACAAATAACAACAACTAGATTAGCAAAATAAAAATTACAAGCAATTATAATTAACAATAAGACAAGCATGGTAACAAAAAGAACTCTTTATTCATCACTTCACTCACAAAAGCTCACTACAAGATTTTAATGGAGAAGAGATGAGAAGAAGAACAACAACAACAACATGTATTCTAAAATCTAAATACAAGAATAAGCCCCCTTGGCTTTGGCAAGTTCTGGACTATTTATAGGTAGGGAACTGAAAACCTAGGGCAACAATCTGCCTCCATATTGAATAACCAAAATACCCCAGAAAATTCATCATCTGTAGAGCCCGTACGGCCGCGGTTCCGCGGCCCTTTAGTGGAGTTAAGCCATGAAATTTGGTAGTTTTCCCTACTTTTTAGTGCTCTTCAGTGTGGTATATGTTGTTTCTCAGAATCTCTTCACAATATTTCCAGAATTTCAGCAGAACAAAAGGTGATGTAATGTGGATCTTTTGTCATGATTTTTCTTGAGCTCTGTGTAGATATGTTGGATCTTGTGTTGCCATTGAGCTTTGTGCATGAAAATTACACCGATTTGCCATTTTGTCCCTTAAACTGGTGTGCGGCAACATACGGATAGAGAGCGGAGACCCGTGTTTTATCTATGGTTGGCAGTAATACGGAATTTGTCGTACTTTTCCATGAATTTCATTGTTTAGAGCTGAGAACCTATATCCTGCAATTAACTAGCAAATACGGCTCAAAAGTACCTACCGATAAGCAATGTGATAAAAATTGGGCGGTATAAAAATGCAAAAAATCTGATATGAACATCTACCTGCACAAAATGTTCCAGCTGCAACTGCAACTCCCGTTCCGCCTCATCTGGAGGTGTAACCTACGGCCCCCAAGCGGCCTCCCTTTTCACGATTCTGGTAGAGCAGGTAACGCAGGCTACCACCGGGTTGTTCTTCGGGACCATGCTCCCACCAGTGAACGTTAACATCCTACTGCCGCAAGAAGCATAGAAGAAGTTGGTCTTTGATCGGCTCACTACCATCACGACCCATCTCAACGGGTCATCCAATGCCAAGCCGACAGCATCAGTCTTTGATAGGCTGAGCCTGAACTCTAATGGGCTTGTCAAGAAGCCCACGATACCTGAAGCGCCCATCCCAAAATGGATAGCCATTCATGTTCTCGAGGCCACCAAAGAAGCTTCTCCCGTCAAAGGATCAGTTTTTACAAGGCTGGCCACTCCGGCTCCCGTTCCTGCTCAAAGGTCTGTCTTTGACAGATTGGATACTGCTGCTCAACGGACGTCGGTCTTCAAGAGGCTGGTACCAGCAGCGCCTGACCAGAACAGGGGGCATGACAAAGCCATCCCCATAGCTGAACCAACACCATCTGCGCGACATGCTCGCCATCGTCACTGGCGCCGAGTAAGGAAGGCTGGGGGCAGCTCTCCGTCTGGATTTACTCCACCAGCTCCAACGGTGGAGATCGATGCTGCTGTTCCAACTGGGAACAGCTTTGAACTGCTTAACAAGGTGCGCAGGAACTCTCCTACTACAGTGCTGAAAAGATCTCCTCCACCCATAGAGAATGCACCGAAGGCGAAGCCAGAACAGCCCCCTCAGCGGCTTTCTTCCAAAATTTATAAAGTCTGGCGACAGGTCTAGGAATCGGTGATTAACCAGGACTACTCTCACCGTCCAAAGAAGATCAAAGCTCAGCAAGAAAAGAGCCGTCTCGTGGTACCACAAAAAACATCATCCGTCTGGGTGCCCGCCGCAACGGCTCCCTTGATGTCAACTGCTCACAAGAGAAGGAGGCCAGAGAAAGCCCCTGTGACCACGGTGAACCACAGAGACACCGAACCTAGACGCCCCAAGTCTGGGGGAATGATGGTGCATACCGTTTATATGGCTTCCCGAAAAGAGGAAAGCCGTGCTTTTACGGGTCATCGACCGCTTACCCGATCGATAACGAAGGCTCAGGAACAACAGCAGCAGAAACTTCAGGAGATACTGACTGCAATGGCTGCACTCACTGGGCCAAAAGAAAATCCAGAAATCTTGGAGCAGCGTCGAGAACAAGAGACTGATACCGAGTTCCTCCGAAGAATGCTCGAGAGGAAAGAAAAAGAGGCTGCGGAGCAGGCAGCCAATATAAAATGAATGGCTCTTTTGTTCCAAGACATGGCTGGGATGATGTTACAGCCGGAACCTCCAGCTGAAGACCTCCCGATCATCATTGAAGACGACAGAGGGGAGACATCGAACCCCCTTTCGGCTCTTTCAGCAGCCAAAGAAGAAACAATCTCTAAGGCCGCCTTGGACGACTACATCGCTCAGCAAATACGAGCTCACCAGGCGAATGAAGCGGCCAGCCAAATTGTTAAAACCGGGCGACCATATCCAGGCTGGTATGACCAAATAAGGTACCCGTCGGGATATACGATCCCTAAATTTCATGTATATAAAGGGACGGGGAATCCACATCAGCATGTCGCTCAATTCAGAGCATTGTGCGGCAACACCGGAGGTGATGATAAACTTTTGCTCCGTCAGTTTGTTGGTAGCTTGTCGAATACGGCATTCGAGTGGTATTCTGAACTTCCAAACGACTCTGTCAAGACGTTTGCAGAGATGGAACTGCTGTTTACGCAGAGATTCGCGAGCGCTAGCAAGCGTACCCCGATTACCTCATTAATTAACGCCCGGGTGAAACCAGGCGAGACTTGGGTATAATACGCAATACGGTGGCGAAATTTATGGTCAAAATGTGAGCAGCGCATTGAGAAAGCGCCGGCAGTGGACATGTTCGTGGGTACTCTTGATCCGCAGGAGACCATTTCGCAGTTCATAATGTTTTTCAAGCCGACTACTTTCCAGGCCTTGATTGACAAACTGGCCCAAATGGATCAGATGGGCCATAAACCGTCTTCCTCGAAGATGGAGCCTCGAAACGAGAAGGGCAAAGGGAAAGCAACCTTCGTCGCCAACGCTCAACAACAACCGAGTGGCCCGAGACCGGTTGTTCGCCAAAGCAACAAGCAGCAATCTCTCGATGAGAAGTTGAGACGTCCCTATTTGTTTCCCGGGGATAAAATAAGGAGATTGTTCGAACTAGCAGTGCGCAATGGGCTTATTACTTTACCAGAGTCGAGACACCCACGGCAACCAAACGACATCAACGATCCCAATTACTGCCCCTACCATCGAGTATTGGGCCATCCACTCGAAGATTGCTACGTCTTCAAAAATTGGATCGAAGACCAATACCAACAAGGCAAATTCGCGTTGTCTGAAAATTGGAAGGTGAACCCGCCACAACTACACACTCCCAAGAAGATGGACACACCGGGGGCATCATGCTCCTTCACAGAAGAAGCTCCATGAGAGGTCGCTCTTTCAGCCAAGACGAAAAGAATGCTGAAGGATCTCCAAACATGCCCGGCGATCAGGTGGAAAAATCCACTGGAACCCGAGATCATCGAGGGAATGCTGAAACCATGCCCAACCCCAAAAATTGGTGGTGATAGCCAAAGCACTCACACCCAGCCGTCAAAGTCTTCGAAGAAGAAGAAGAAGACCAAAAAGCCCGCACAGTTTGATGACAAGCGCACGGATCTGCAAAAGCATATTGATGCGCTGGAGGAATATAACCAGAAGGCACGAACCCCGGTCACATTCCAAGAATTTCTCAACAATATCCTTGAGAGCGAAAATAACGACAATAACGACGGGGATGACTCGTCAGAAGAATCCGAGGACTATGTGGCAAGTTGCCACATGATCTCTCATTTGGCGTTAACTAACGAAGAAGCTCACTCGGCGATAGAAGACAGCATAAAAGAGATGGGGGCAGGATCGAAGCCAAAACCCTTGGAACCGTTTGACGAGATGATCGACTTGCTACTAAACGAAGCCTGTCATTAAAGCAAAGCCAATCGAGAGCGCGAAATGGCTATATTCGAAAAAGCCAAACGCTGACGACTGGATGAAAAGGTCGAGGGACCCCGACGAGATCGAAGCATCCCTATCGCCAACAAAAGCAAGTTTAAAGTAAGGAAATGATTCTCTATGGCCCTATTTCAGAGGAAATTCTCCTGGCAGTATACATTTTTATGAAGCGGACATACATCCTAACTTCTGCTTATACCATCAAAGGATTACACACCCTACCGAGGAGTGCATAGCCTTTAAAAACTGGTGGCAGGGATATGGTGCCCACCGACAACACGTTCAACGAGTGAAGCGTAAGGCTCGTCGGGAACAGAAAAGTACGACAGATGAGCGCAAAAGAGCCGCTGGCAACCGTCACATAATCGACACTAAGGGATCGCAAGTTATCACCTTTGGAAGCGACTCTGACGAAGAAATCGCCCTCTGCCTTCTCTTCAAGGAATCCACCTCTGACACAAAAGATGCGAAGATTCACGAGAAAATCTAGCTGCATAATCGTACGTTACCCAAAAAATCTCGAACGTATGAACGTCTGACCGAAACGTCGTTAAACTAATACAAATCCGCGGTGTCCTCAGGCTGACGTGGTAAAAAAAACGGTACGTCCATAAGCGAATTGGGCACGGATGAAAACCCGAAAGGGCTCTGTGAGTAAAAACAGCGGGACTACCGGCGAGTTTTGTGAAAACCCGAAAGGGCGCAATCTCGTCAAAAGACACTTGCAAGGTCCTCTCGACCCTGTAGGGAGAAACCACCGGCGTGAGATCCTTACGACTCACAAAGGAGAAACACACTTAGATATCCCCACGATTCCTAAGGAGAAATTACACTTGCGAGATCCTCACGACTCGTAAGGAGAACCATCTTATGAGACCCTCACGGCTCATAAGATTCAAAAGTCTTAAGTTACAGGGATCTGAACCTGTTCTTAAGCAGTCATACCCCCCGATTTTGCCCTACAAGCGGTTCAGTATTGACCCTTGTATACAATCCACGGGCGCGAATAAATATTTCCCTAACAAAGTCCCATCCGTGGTTAGGGATATGTCTACACGGTGAATAGCCCTTGTAAGTCCTCTCAACTTAGAAAGAGAAAATACTCTTGTAAGATCCTTGCGACTTACGAAAAGCCATACACTTAGGAGTCCTCATGATTCCTAAGGAGAAAACGCAACTACGAGATCCTCACGACTCGTAGGGAGAAACACCTTTATGAGACCCTTACGGCTCATGAAGTCAAAAGCCTTAGTCGACAGGATCTTAACCCTGTTTGCTAAGCCACCTTTGTTCGACATCGACAGAGGCAAATGATGATTCGCTCCTGGAAATATCCCAGTTGTAGCGGTGCTGATGCCGAAATCGGTGTCAAATCCCAAAACTCATGGCAAAAAGCCAGCGAGCCACACATGCATACGAAATAGCCGAAATGATGGGGCAACTTGCAAACAAAATCGGCAAGTAAAAGTGTATGCATGCAAAATAGCCGAAATGATTGGGCAACTCGAAATAAAAAGCAGCGAGTAAAAAGAAAAATAGCCGAAATGATTGGGCACCGCGAAAAATAGTCGAAATGATTGAGCAGTCGCGATTTTCACGATGTAAAAAACTGAAATGATAGAGCATCACGGAAAGAATTAAAAAAATGAAATGAAAGGAAACTTTCTGCCCTACTGGTGAGATCGCATCGATCCCTGTATACAATCTAGGGGCACAAACAAAGAGGGAACCATACCTTCCCAACAGGCTCCATCAGAAAGCGAAGCCAAATCTCGATAGTTCATAGACAACCTAGAGACAACCTCGATATTTGTCGCAATATTGCAGACACAATGTTAACAAACGAAGCAAAGGAAGATCCCTAGCTTCAGGGTCTCGACGTCAACATCGACAACTTAGAGATCAACAACGGAATTTCTCCTCACTCCAACCAGATGTAGACGTGACGTCGACAACCGACCTCAGAGTCGCAATGAAACAAAGACATGGCAAAGTCCCTAGTTCCAAATCTCAATGGCCACATCTACAGCCTGGAGACCAACAACGGTGTGCCTCCTCATTCCAGCAGGACACAGATGTTACACCATCAAATGGAGCCACGGTATAGTCCCTAGTTCCAAATCTCGACGGTTCACAGACAACCTAGAGACCATCTCAGCATTCGTCTCGTTACACCAGACGCAATGTCAACAACGACGTTCCTTCGCAGTCCAGCAGGATGCAGATGCAACGTCAACAAAAGACCTCACAGTCGAAACAAAGCGAAGTGACGGTGAAATCCCAGCTCCACCTCAGCATTCGTCTCGTTACACCAGACGCAATGTCAACAACGACGTTTCTTTGCAGTCCAGCAGGATGCAGACGCAGTGTCAACAAAAGACCCCATGGTTAAAACAAAGCGGAGTGACGGCGAAATCCCAACTCCACTTCGGCATTCGTCTCGTTACAGCAGATGCAATGTCAACAACGGCGTTCCTTCGCAGTCCAGCAGGATGCAGATGCGACGTCAAGAAAAGACCCCATGGTCGAAACAAAGCGGAGTGACGGCAAAATCCCAGCTCCACCTCAGCATTCATCTCGTTACAGCAGACGCAACACCAAAGCAAATGAAGCAAAGGCCAAATTCTTAGCTTCAGGGTCTTGACGGTAACTCATATAAAACCTGAAAGACTACTGGAGATCATCCCACATGGAGTGGTCACCACCTCGACGTTCGTCTCGATACAGCAGACGAAATGTCACCACAACGTTCTTCCTCAAGCAGGGATTCAGACGCGACAATCAAACAACGGAGCCACGGAAAAATCCCTAGTTCCAAATCTCGATGGTTCACCAACAACCTAGAGACAACCGCGACACTCGTCTCGATACAGCTGACCAATGCCAGCAAACGAAGCAAAGGCCAAATTCCTAGTTTCAGGGTCTTAACGGTAACTCATATAAAACCTGAAAAACTATCGGAGATCATCCCATACCAGCGCGGAGTGGTTATGACTCATCGGGGCTCCCCAAATTGAGCCTAATCTCAAGTAAAAAGCGGCATGGAAAAATTTCTAATGCTTGCTCTTCCGACGGTCAGACTACCTAGGAAGATTGCTTGAAGACGTTTTGTCCATCCCCCGAAGCGATCAGAGACACGACAGTCACAAGCTACTCGAATAGCAAGATTGCCTATCGAGGAATACATCAGCCAACGCGACGGTACGACAGGCAAAACGCTAGTACCACAGACCCTAACGGACTTCTATCGTAAAGAGCGGAGGTTAACTATGACGTTAGGACATTCTTACGAGAATCTCTCGATTCGTCTCAACCCCAGGGAAATCAGTGTCCTTGGCAACCTCCTCGATTCAGGGAAATCGGCGTGCTTAACGAGAGCATCTCGATTCGCGTTGACCCGCAGAGAAATCAGCGTCTTTACAGGAATACCTCGATTCGTCTCAACCCCAGGAAAATCAGTGTCCTTGGCAACCTCCTCGATTCAGGGAAATCAGCGTCCTTGACGAGAGCATCTCGATTCGCGTCGACCCGCAGAAAAATCAGCGTCTTTGCAGGAATACCTCGATTCGTTTCAACTCCGAGGAAATCAGTGTCCTTGGCAAATACCTTGATTCAGGGAAATCAGCGTCCTTGACGAGAGCACCTCGATTCGCATCGACCCGCAGAGAAATCGGCGTCTTTGCAGGAATACCTCAATTCGTTTCAACTCCGAGGAAATTAGTGTCCTTGGCAAAAACCTCGATTCAGGGAAATCAGTGTCCTTGATGAGAGCATCTCGATTCGTGTCGACCCGCAGAAAAATCAGCGTCTTTGCAAGAATACCTCGATTCGTCTCAACACCAGGGAAATCAGTGTCCTTGGAAACCTCCTCGATTCAAGGAAATCAGCGTCCTTGACGAGAGCATCTCGATTCGTGTCGACCCGCAGAGAAATCAGCATCTTTGCAGGAATACCTCGATTCGTCTTGACTCCAGGGAAATCAGTGTTCTTGGCAAATTCCTCGATTCAGGGAAATCAACGTCCTTGACGAGAGCATCTCGATTTGCATCGAACCGCAGAGAAATCAGTGTCTTTGCAGGAGTACCTCGATTCGTCTCAACTTCGAGGAAATCAGTGTCCTTGGCAAAAACCTCGATTCAAGGAAATCAGCGTCCTTGACGAGAGCATCTCGATTCGCATCGACCCGCAGAGAAATCAGTGTCTTTGCAGGAATACCTCGATTCGTCTTAACCCCAGGGAAATCAGTGTCCTTGGCAAATACCTCGATTTAGGGAAACCAGCGTCCTAGCGAGAGCATCTCGATTCGCGTTAACCCGTAAGGAAATCAGCGTCTTTGCAGAAATACCTCGATTCGTCTCAACTCCGAGGAAATCGGTATCCTTGGCAAATACCTCGATTCAGGGAAATCAGCGTCCTTGACGAGAGCACCTCGATTCGCATCGACCCGCAAAGAAATCAGTGTCTTTGCAGGAATACCTCGATTCGTTTCAACTCCGAGAAAATCAGTGTCCTTGGCAAAAACCTCGATTCAGGGAAATCAGCGTCCTTGACGAGAGCATCTCGATTCCCGTCGACCCGCAGAGAAATCAGCATCTTTGCAGGAATATCGATTCATCTCAACTCCAGGGAAATCAGTGTCCTTGGCAACCTCCTCGATTCAGGGAAATCAGAGTCCTTGACAAGAGCATCTCGATTCGCATCGACCAGCAGAGAAATCAACGTCTTTGCAGGAATATCTCGATTCGTTTCAACTCCGAGGAAATTAGTGTCCTTGGCAAAAACCTCGATTCAGGGAAATCAGCGTCCTTGGCAAGAGCATCTCGACTCGCATCGACCCGCAAGGAAATCAGTGTCTTTGCAAGAATACCTCGATTCGTCTCAACTCCGAGGAAATCAGTGTCCTTGGCAAATACCTCGATTCAGGGAAATTAACGTCCTTGACGAGAACATCTCGATTCGCGCCGACCCGCAGAGAAATCAGTATCTCTGCAGGAATATACAACGTCAACAAAGCGGAGCCGCGGCAAAGTTCCCAGTTCCATGACTCGGCGGTGCACAGACAACCCAAAGTTAACCCTCGACCTCCCTGTTGAAGCAATGCTTTGACTCGGGAGTAGGTCAACTCATCAATCACTTACGAGTCCGCTCGACTTGTAAGGAAGAAAATTCTCTTGTGAGATCCTTACGAATCTCAAGAGAAAACACACTTAGGAATCCTCACGATTCCTAAGGAGAAAATACACCTATGAGATCCTCTCGACTCGTAGGGAGAAAAAATCTTTATGAGACCCTCACGGCTCATAAAGTTGAAAAGTCTTAGGCGACAGATCTGAACCTGTTTCCTAAGCCATCGCTTCTTATCTCGATTCAGGGAAATAAACGTCCTTGGCGAGAACCTCTCGATTCGTTTCAACCCGCAAGGAAATCATTGTCTTTGCGAGAATCTCTCGATTCATCTCAACTTGCGGGGAAATTAGTGTCTCTACGCATAAAGAAAATTCTCTTGTGGGATCCTTACGATTCTCAGGGGAAAACGCACTTAGGAGTCCTCACGACTCCTAAGGAGAAAAAACACCTACGAGATCCTCATGACTCGTAGGGAGAAAAGCCTTTGTGAGACCCTCACGGCTCATAAAGTTGAAAAGTCTTAGGCAACAGATCCTAAACCTGTTTTCTAAGCCGTCGCTACCTTATAAAGAGTTCAAGATGAACTGTTATCTACCATCTATGGGCCACACTTGCCAAAGCTACATGCCACTGGAAAGGAGAAGATATTCATGAGCATATAAACTACTTCACGCCAGAGTAAAACATAAAGAAATAGAAGGGTGCGGCTTATGGAGCTGAGGGTTTGGAACTATATCCCTTAAGAGTCGAGATTTGAGTCAATGATAAATGACGACGCTTGTGTCCGCTCGTTGGCTTCTCAGATCAAAATTCTGAAAATTATATACCAACCCAAAACTGGTCATACGCTATGAATTACTCTGCACTACTTCACCCACGTATATACTTACGTGGGCAAAGTAGTGGGGGGCATTTGTTCCCGCCAAAAAAATTTTTGCACAAAAGAGCTCAAAGTATCTAATGGCAGCGATACGTTTAAGAAAATATGAACCAGTAATTTCCGGGCTGTATTTTGACAAAATCCCAAATGTGAAACAGCTAAATTCTGATGGTATCGAAAGCGTCTCGAAAAAGCCTTCGATTTGATATATTATGGGCCTCATAATTCATCCGGGATCAAAAGTTATAAGCAAATATTTCCCCCAATCAGAGCAAAGCTCTGTTCAAGTCTTGAAATTCAAAATAAAGTTGCGCTTCATAAAGCACTAACGCCAACAGCGCCAGCGCTGAGAGTCAAAGACTTTGACTAGCGCACCACGTGCAAAGCACGTGTGCGCTAGCGCTAAGGGCGCTGCGCTCCAAGTAGCGCACCATGGGCAGAGCGCATAAGCGCTAGCGCTGGAACTAAATGTTCCTCACCATTGGATCAAATATCCAACAAATATAATTAAATCATCAATTAATAAGAATGAGATTCTGTTGAATCTTTCCAAACAGAAAAGATTGTGCCCTGAATTTGGAACACCGTTGATCAATGATCCAATGGTGATTAAAAATCACTAAAATACAGAACAAATTATGTAAGAGGGAAAGATTTCTCAATCTTTTTAAAACGAGAAGTTTATCTTCTGTAAACCAGAAGCCCTTGGATCAAAGATCCGATGGTGAGGAAATTCCCAAATCAATTAGAAAATAAATCTATTTAACTGATTCAACAAATCAGCTTGCCCTATATAAAGGCCCTAAGACTTCAAGTTTTAGAGAGAGAACCCCCCCCCCCAAACTTTGAGAAACTAAAAGATAAAGAGCAAGCTCTTACAAGAAGATATTTCTTCAAGGCAAGGATGAAGGATGATGAACACAGAGATGAAATTATCTCATGATTAAGAAAGAAGAATTCATTTCTTAAAAAAGATCATAGATCTACAAAGACCAAAAGTCTTTCACAAAGAGATCAAAAGATCTCATCATAAAATAAAAGAAGAAGAACATAATTCTTCTCACAGATCATGGATCTATAAAGGCAAAGCCTTTCATCAAAATAAGAGATTGGAAATATCTCCTGCAAAATAAGAACTGTTGTTCTTAGATCTTGAGATAAAGTCTCTTTTAAAAGAACATACATTTGTTTCCCAGATCATAAAATTGATGAACTGCGCTTCTGCGCTATCTGGACTGACGCTCAGCGCCAAATACGCCATGTGTCAACCACGTATGCGCCAATTAACAACTTGCGCTTTGCGCTTCTGAAATAGCGCACTGCGCTCATGGGCTGGCGCTCAGCGCCAAGCGCACTACATGTCACTCATGTGTGCGCCACTAAACTGAAAGCGCAATGCACTCATGAATTAGCGCTCAGCGCTCATAAATTGGCATCGTGCGCTCATCATCTGGCGCCTGGTGCTGAGCGCAACACGTGTCCCTTACATGTGCGCCGCGTGGCAGAAGCGCACTGCGCTCTTTGACTGGCGCAAAGTGCCTAGCGCGCCACGTGTTGCGCTGACAGAACATAAATTGTTCTTTAATAAGCCAGAGGTCTGATGAATGCTCAGCATTCAATGCAAGACAAAAAACATTGTCAAGATATAATGCTCAGCATTGTTAAAAGGGCCAAGCCCAAATAAAGGCTCAACAGCCCAGAATAAAAAATGTTAAACATTTATTGGACTTAGCCCAAGATTGGCCATAAGTCCTCAACTTATATTAATTGAGCCCATCTGCTCATAAATAGTTTAACAGATCTTAGTCCCAAATTGGACTACAGATCTTTCAACCAACTCACGCCGGTTCGAGGGTACATCTCTTTACACCTCTGATATTTGTCGTTGTAATCATTCAACGTCTTCAGAGAGGTGACAAGTAAGGACAACCAAACACTCTACGGACTATGGGGTCTTTAAGCCCATGGACTATGATGTCCTTAACCTTGACTGTGAGGTCTTTAAACTCACCGACTATGATGTCCTTAACCTTGACTGTGATGTCTTTAAACTCACGGACTATGATGTCCTTAACTTTGAACCGTAATGTCCCTATACTAATCGACCGCAATGTCCCTAAACTAAACAATAAAGCCCAATTGCTCTTTTGTTGGATCTAAATGATCCCGTTAAATTGATCTTAGTCTAAAATTGGACTAACGTATCCTTAACAAACGTTTAAGTTGATCTTAGTCTCAAATAAGACTAACATATCCTTAAACGCAACCCCCAAACCCAAATCTAAGAAAATACGGATTTGGACTAATCCATGCCCTACGGGCGACAACATAAATTAGTCTCCTTATACAATCCATGGGCAACCAAAAACAAAACAAACACCCACAACACGAAGTGACCATCTGGAGAAGGAGAAAGTGGTTACCGCGATGCGGTAGCGTAATTAACTGCAGGGGTTTGCGCCTGGAGGGAAGAGCGTCCCCACAATCAAAACCACCTCAAATGAAGGGGAATCTGACGAAGTTTGCTACATCGGCCGCATCCGTTTAAACCTTCGATACACGGTGTCATAAATCAACTTGGCATCTTCGGAAAGGTGAATGGATAGCACCAATTAGCATCTGCCCTCGGAATTCAGGTCCCGACGTCCTAACGTCACGTTCGCGTCTTTCGGCGGGGAACAGACATCATAGTCCATGGAGTTTAAGGACATCATAGTCCATGGAGTTTAAAGACGTCATAGTCTGTGGGGTTTAGTTTAGGGACGTTGCGGTCTATAAGTTTAAGGACATCATAGTCCATAGAGTTTAGTTTAGAGACGTTGCGGTCCATAAATTTAAGGACATCATAGTCCATAGAGTGTCTGGTTTTCGGGACCCGTCACCTCTCTGAAGACGTTGAAGAATTACAACGACACATATTAGAGGAATGAAGAGATGTACCCTTGAACCAAGGTTGGTTGGGAGATCTGTAGTCAGGCTTGGAACCAAGACCAATTGTGAGCATATGGGCTCAGCTGGTCTAAGCTAGGGACTTATGGCCAACTTGGGCTCAGCCCATTCAGTTCTAATTAAACTGTTGAACATTTGTTTGGGTGTTGAACATTTGTTTGGGCTTAACCTCTTTTGTTCAATAATGCAGAGCATTAATTTTGGGTTCTGACATCCCTTCTTCTTGTGTCTTTTTATTGAGTGTTGGAAACTCTTTATTATGGCACTGGGCTTTATTTAAAGAACACTTTGTCTTCCCTCAGCGCACATGTGAAGAGTACGTGGTGCGCTTGGCTCTGAGAGCCAGACCTGGAGCGCTAAGGCGCTTCTTATGAAATAAGGTACATGTGATGAGCACGTGGCGCGCTTGGCACTGAGCGCCAGACCTGGAGCGCTAAGGCGCTTCTTATAAAATAGCGCACACATGAGGAGTAAATGGCGCGCTTAGCGCTGAGCGCCAGACTTGGAGCACTGAAACGCTTCTTATGAAATAGCGTACACGTGAGGAGCACGTGACGCGCTTGGTGCTGCTAGCCAATGAGTGCAAAGCACTCTTGATCAATTATGTGCTCTGAGAATTAAGCTCTCGTTTATAAGAGACTTTGTCTCGTTGATCTAAGAACTAAGTTCTTATTCTAATAGGAGATGTTATGATCTCTTCTGTTTTTGTGAAAGACTTTATTTTTATCTTATGGATCTGTGATCTAAAGAGAACTAAGTTCTTCTCCCTCCTTCTTTTTTATGATGAGATACTCCAATCTCTTCTACTCTTATGAAAGACTTCTGTCTTTATAGATCTATGATCTAGAAAAGAACTAAGTTCTTCTTTTTTTATGAGATGCTTTGATCTCTCTGTTTTATTTACCTTGAAGAAATTCTTCTTTTCAGAGCTTGCTCTTCTCTTTTTCTTTTTGAAGTTTACGGGGGGGTTCTTTTGTTTAAGACTTGGAGTCTTGGGGCCTTTATATAGTGGATGTTGATTTGTTGAATCAGTTAAGGAGATCTTTTCTCTAATTGATTTAGGGATGTTTCCCACCGTTGGATCTTTGATTCTAGGGCTTCTGTTTTACAGAAGACATCTTTCTTGTTACTTAACAAGATTGGAAAATTATTTTCCCATACAGAGATTGTTCTGTATCTTGGTGATTTTTAATTACCATTGGATCTTTGATCCAATGGTGATCTGCTTTACAGAGCACAATCTTTCTTGTTTGGAAAGATTTGAGGAGTATTTCCTCAACAGAATTTTATTCTGGTAATTTGATGATTTTTTAATCATTTTCGTTGAATCTTTGATCCAAGGGTGGAGAACGTTTAGTTCTAGCGCTAGCGCTCTCGTGCTTTGCACGTGAGTGCTGCATCAGAATCTTTGACTCTTGGCGCTGGCGCACTTAGCGCTCTCGTGCTTTGCACGTGAGCGCTGCATCAGAGTCATTGACTCTTGACGTTGACGCACTTAGCGCTAGCGCTCTCACGCTTTGCATGTGAGCGCTGCATTAGAGTCTCTGACTCTTGGCGCTGGCGCATTTAGCGCAAGCGCTCTCGTGCTTTGCACGTAAGCGCTGCCTCAGAGTCTTTGACTCTTAGCGCTGGCGCTCCTGGCGCCAGCGCTCTCGTGCTCTGCACGTGAGCGCTGTCTCAGAGTCTTTGACTCTTGGCGCTGGCACACTTAGCGCTAGCGCTTTTATGAACCGCCGCTTCATTTCAAATTTCAAAATTTGAACAGAGCTTTGCTCTAATTGAGGGAAACAAATGCCCCCCACCATTGCGCTCACGTGGTTTACACGTGAGTGCAGCGGTGGCAGCCTTTCCACCGTTGGATCGTCTTGAAAGTTGGATCGACTTCCAGCGTCTGTAAATAGGGTCTTTGGCCCCTTTGAGATGACCTCTGTTCATCTTCCTGATTTCTCGTTTTTCTGAGAATTTTATTCTCTCTTCAGAGCATAGCTCTTTGTTTTACGAATTCTTTTAGAGACAGAACCCTGTCGAAATTTTTAGGTAATGATTAAATCTTTGAAGGGACTACTTTATAATATAGGGTTTCACCCATTAACAGAGCTTTGCTCTTTTCGGATCATAGATCTAAAGAAATTTTTAAGGTTTTCTCAACAGAGCTTTGCTCTTCCTGAATCATAGATCTAAAAAGATCTTTCTTAGGGTTTCTTAACCTATTAACAGAGCTTTGTTCTTTTCAAATCACATAGATTTGTTAATCTTTCATGAAGAACTCTTAGAGTTTGTTCATAGATTTTGAAGATCTCGGAATTTTTAATTTGTTAAAAGCTTTGGTTTTAGGGTTTCTGATGGGCTACTCCATCATCTTCTCAGAGCATAGCTCTTCAGAATTTTTGGGGAATTTTTATTCCCCTCATAATGACAGACTTGATTTCTGTCGCAGAGTGCTGCTCTCGAGGGCTCCTTGGCCCGAAGGGCCTCTCATTAAAGGAGAATCTTTTTAGGATTTCTTTTTTTATTTGCACAAACTTGAATTTGTGAATTCGTTGGGTGTCTTAATCAGAACTTGTTTTCTTCATACGGATATCAAGAGTTGTTTAAATCCCCGTGTCTGTTTCAATAAGTATTTTCTTGATCAGTCCGTCCACTAAACTCTCACTGATTTTCATTTTCAGGCGCTATGGCCGCTCATCTGTACTGTCTTAACGAAATCATTTCTTATGAGGACATTCGCGCACAAGGCTGTTGTCAAAACCAGGAGTTTACAAACGCCCAATGTGCTGAAATTATGAATCATTTCAATGCACACAACGGTCGACTACTTCCTCGTCGCTCCGCTCTCTTGAAGATTATAGTGAGAGCAATTTGGGGAGCACTTCCTGAATTTTATGAAGCCATGCCGCTTAACACTGGATGACGCTGAAGATAAGGTGCACTCAGTGTATCTGACGGGCCTGATCTCGAAGAAGCGGCAAGATAATCTCATTGATATCTTGCATCAAACTTTCCAATGGACGATGACAATCGCTGCTTATCAGAGAGTGAAGGATATCAGCGAAGATCCTGACGCTTGTGATCGTGAGAGGATACACACAAGAATGGTCAGAAAGGCCAGAAACACTTTAGACGACCTCACTTTTAAATTTCTTAATCCGTGTCCCGGATTAAATGTTTTGCCATTGTAAACATTTAATGATACTTTTGTTTACTATTTTCATCAATGTAAGAACTTTCTGAGGTATGCATAACAAATTTTTCCTTTCCATGCGTTTATTTTATACTTTTCGCACATACATGAGTGGGTACGCGTCGGACGCTCAATTGGATGTAAATCAAATGTTCTCCTTATTGTCTTGCATAATATGTGATTGACGTCCGTGAGTTATACCTTTTTGTTTTGACTTGGCGCAAAGCAGTTTACGTACTCTTGAGCAACACCTCGATTTCAACGGCATGTAATTTTGGCAAGTGTGGCTTGTAGATAGTAGATAGCAGTCCATCTTAAGCTCTTTGTAGAGTAGCGATGGCTTAGGAAACAGGTTCAGGTCTGCTGCCTAAGACTTTTCAACTTTATGAGCCGTGAGGGTCTCATAAAGACTTTTCTCCCTACGAGTCGAGAAGATCCCGTAATTGCATTTTCTCCTTAGGAATCGTGAGATTTCCTAAGTGTGATTTCTCTTGAGAGTCGTAAGGATCTTGGAAGAGAATTTTCTCCCTTACAAATCGAGAGGACTCATAAGTGGTTGATGAGTTAACTAGTTCCCGAGTCGAAGCATTGCTTTACGACAGGGAGATCAGGGGTTGACATGTATCCGAGCCGAAGCGTTTCTTGACGACAGGGAGGTCAGGGGTTGACATGTATCCGAGTCGAAGCGTTTCTTTACGATAGGGAGGTCAGAGGTTGATATGTATCCGTATCGAAGCATTGCTTGACGACAGGAAGGTCAGAGGTTGACATGTATCCGTATCGAAGCGTTGCTTTACGACAAGGAGGTCAGGAATTGACATGTATCCGAGTCGAAGCGTTGCTTTACGACAGGGAGGTCAGGGGTTGACATGTATCCGTGCCGAAGTGTTGCTTAACGACAGGGAGGTCAGGAGTTGACATGTATCCGTGTCGAAGCGTTTCTTTACGACATGGAGGTCAGGAGATGACATGTATCCGTGTCGAAGCGTTTCTTGACGACATGGAGGTCAGGGGATGACATGTATCCGTGTCGAAGCGTTGCTTGACGACATGGAGGTCAGGGGTTGACATGTATCTGTGTCGAAGCGTTGCTTGACGACATGGAGGTCAGGAGTTGACATGTATCCGTGTCGAAGCGTTGCTTGACAACATGGAGGTCAGGGGTTGATATGTATCCGTGTCGAAGCGTTGCTTTACGACAGGAGGTCAGGAGTTGACATTCTCCGTTTTCTACGGTGTCGAGATCGGCTTTCTCCGTTTTCTACGGTGTCAGGGTTGACTCTAGGTTGTCTGCGAACCGCAGAGTCTTGGAACTGGGGGCTTTGCCGTGACTCCAATTGGTAGTGTCGCGTCCGTGTCCTGTTGGCATGAGGAGGAACGTCGTTTTTGGTTTTCTGGGATACAGATATTGCCACTGAGACCTGACTCTTCCTTTGATAGACTTTGTTGGGACATGTGGTTCCCTTTTCGTTTATGCCCATGGATTGTATACAGGGGCCAGTATGGACTTACCTGAAAGGCAAAAAGTTTCGTTTTATTTTTTTATTTCTTTCCTCGATGCTCTATCATTTCAGCTTTTTATATCGCGAAAGTCGCGATTGCCCGATCATTTCGGCTATTTTTCGCGGTGCCCAATCATTTCAGCTGTTTTTTTTCTTTTTACTCGCTGTTTTTTATTGCAACTTGCCCAATCATTTCGGCTATTTTTGTATGCATATATTTTACTCGTTGATTTCTATTGCGAGTTGCCCAAACATTTCAGCTATTTCATATGCATTTTTTCTCGAGTGTGGAACTCATGGTCTGATACCAATCTTGCATTAGTATCGCTGCGACTGGAATGTTGCCAGGAGAGAATCATCATTTGCCATGAAAGAACTAGGAATTTGATACCGATTTAGGCATCAGTATCGCTATAACGGGGATATTGCCAGGAGCGAATCATCATCTGCCTTTGTCGGTTCGAACAAAGGTGGCTTAGCAAACAGGGTTAAGATCGTGTCGACTAAGGCTTTTGACTTCATGAGCCGTAAGGGTCTCATAAAGGTGTTTCTCCCTACAAGTCGTGAGGATCTCGTAGGTATCTTTTCTCCTTAGGAATTGTGAGGATTCCTAAGTGTATGTTCTCTTGCAAGTCATAAGGATCTTGCAAGAGTGTTTTCTCCTTGTAAATCGAGAGGACCTACAAGTGTTTGTTCTGTTGGATATAGTGCCCTCAGAGTCAATTATTGGATCACAGGCACGTGATTGCAATGATTGAGAAGGACCTATGCCGGTAGGACAGTCTTACTCGAGATGATAGTATGCTATCTGGTTTATCTTTATCATCGTGTACTGTTTTAGGTGACCTTACGAGTCGCTATTACACGTTGATAGAGCCCCTAGGATTCTTGTTTGACTACCAGCAGTATGAGGGCGATCATATACGTGAGAGCTGGAGTCTATAAGCACATCCTTAAAAGGTCCCTAGTCGTGGGAGTTTCGAGACAAGGCATCGATTCTCCAGAGTAGACTAGTGTATACTCTTGGCCAAGGTAGTGACCGGATTTTCAGGGGTTCGTCTCTCCCGGTATTGGGGGTGAGGTCGCGCTGTGTCTAGGAGAGCCAGTACATGAAAAGTCCTTGGCCAAGGCAGGAGATTTACTGGTAGGTATTCCAGTAGTATCTCAGGATGTTCTAGGCTACACTCCAACACGACTTGTACCGCTTTTGGGGGTCTGACTTTTACCAACCCCCTAGGCCCGCCATGCGCTACTCATAGACGAACGGACCGGACTGTACGGATATTGTCACTGACAGGCTCAGTAGGGTGTCAGGCTGAGTTCGCTCACAGACGTCCCTTTTGGTCAATACCTGGTTGCCCGTTACGTATAGGCTAATACCTCTGACGTGCTAGTGGTTAAATCCACAACCAATGTATTGACGAATCTTTAGAGTCCCCCACATTCAGTTGCTCAAGTTTTCGGGCGAAACGCTGTAGAGGTCATATGGAGATATGGCAGGGTTCGATCAGATACGTGCGGTATTGCACGGATCCTGATCGGACGGTTTATACTAGCGGGCTTTGGTTTAAGCCGGATCCTAGTATAGTACAGTGTAGATTTTGTCTCATTGCATTTGTATTCGGTCGGAATACAAATGCGGGTGTGTATACACAGTAGCGGGGTTTTCCTGTAATTTATTACGGGATCAGTTTTTTGGAGTTGCCAGTTTGCTTTCAGTTTCGGCCATATTTCTTTGTATCTTTCATTGGCCGAAGATTGGTGGAGGAGGGCTTATTTGCAATTGTGCAAATAAGCATTGTGGAGGGTGGTCTTTGCAATTATGCATTTGACAAAGGAGAAGACTTTTGGTTCATCATGGTTGCTTCATCATTGTGCACCATCCATTGACTTCATTAGATCATCATTGTTTGACCTTTGAGTGGTGATGGTTGTTGAGTGTGGACTTTCGTTTTGATCATTTATTCTCTCATGATCACTCATCTTTCTTGCTCATTTGATTGATCCACTCTCTCTCCTCTATTATTCTTTTTTATGAAGCATGGGCCGGCCACTAAAGGGGTGGGGGCTGAAATTTTGGTGGTGGGATTTTTGGTTCTCCTCATGTTTCTAAAATCCCCTAGTTCATCTCCAAAATTCAACATCTCCTTCCCTCCACAAAAAGCAACCTCCTACAACCCCAAATGAGACATGGTTCTACACTACATTCTACAGCAAATCTTGGGCACGTCGACTCGCCAGCTTCGTGCCCGAGTTGCCTCGGACCAGAAGCGGGAGCCCGTAAAAGAAGCCGGCGACGTGGTGCCCTTCCGGCGAGGAGGTGGAGACCGAACATTCCGCGGGAGATCGGGACGACGACGAGAAGACCGGAGGACACGGATCACTCGGTATATTTCTCAATCCCATCTTGTAGTTAGCTAGGACTAGTTTAATGGCACGATCCGGGTTTATAGTGCGCGGTGGTGTCGGTTTGAAAAGTTAAAGTAAATCACCGCTTCCGCATTCCGGCGTCGGATTGACGGCCAGGGCACCGCTGTGCACTTACATGTTCATCAAATGAGGGCATTCCTCGTCGTTGGTGAGACTCGGCAAGGAAATGATTATTTGTGCCCGTAGATTATATACAAGGGTCAGTATTGAACCGCTTGTAGGGCAAACTAGGAAAGGTGATGGCTTAAGAACATGTTCAGATCCCTGTAACTTAAGGCTTTTGAATCTTATGAGCCGTGAGGGTCTCATAAGAGGGTTCTCCTTACGAGTCGTGAGGATCTTGTAAGTGTAATTTCTCCTTAGAAATCATGGGGGTCCCTAAGTGTGTTGCTCCTTTGTGAGTCGTAAGGATCTCACGCAGGTAGTTTTCTCCTTACAAGGTCGAGAGGACCTTGCAAGTGTCTTTTAATGAGATAGCGCCCTTCCGGGTTTTCACAAACTCGCCGGTAGCCCTGCTGTTTTTACTCACGGAGCTCTTTCGAGTTTTCATCCGTGCCTATTTTGCTTGTGGACGTACCCTTTTTTACGCATCAGCCCAAGGATGCTGCGGGTTTGTAGTAATTTAAAGACATTTCGGTCAGTAGTTAGTTTTAGGACATTTCGGTCCTTTGTTAGTTTTAAGACATCTCGGTCTGCTATTAGTTTAGGGACGTTTCGGTCCGCTATTAGTTTGGGGACGTTTCGGTCCACTATTAGTTTAGGGACGCTTCAGTCCATCGTACATTTTCGAGGCGAGGTTTCGCCGGATACTACTTATAGAGTTTAGGCTTGGGAAAATAGCGAGCGGATATAAGCGTTGTCATCTATCGTTGACCTAGGCCGTGACTCGTCAGGCATAGTATTGTTTCAAGAACCGGCCGTTTATTGCCATGAATGGTCTTTCTCCATGCATATCCATAAGCAAGTAAGCCCCACCTTGGTAGACTTTGTCTATGATGTACGGGCCCTCATAGTTCGGCTCGAATTTCCCCCGTTTGGCACGATTGGGGATCATAGGTCTCTTGACCACTAACACGAGTTCGCCTTGGCGGAATGTTCTCGGCCTAGTCAATCTCTCGTATGAGCGTGTCATCTTTGCTTTTTAAGCCTCCAAGTTTTGCTGCGCCATGAGCCGGGTTTCGTCAAGGGCGTCGAGCTCCTCAAGCCGAAGATGAGCATTCACTTCGTCTGTCAGCTCATAGTGAACCGCCACTCGTAGGGAGGGTAGCTCTATCTCCAAGGGGAGTACTGCTTCAGTGCCGAATACCAATGCATACGGCGTTGTATTCATGGCCGTTTTGAACGTGGTCTGATACGCCCAGAGAGCTTCATACAGTCTCTCGTGCCAGTCCTTCTTATTTCGGGACACCGCCTTCTTTATGATCTTCGTCAAGGTCTTGTTGAAAGCCTCAGCTAGACCATTAGCTCGAAGATTATAGACCGAAGAGTATCTCCAGTCTATATTATGCTGCTTTTCAAAGCGGCTGATTTTGTAACTTCTGTAGGCCGGCCCATTATCGGAGATAATCCGTCGCGGAGTGCCGAACCGATAGATGACGTGTGTCTTGAAGAAATGGAGGATATTCTCTGTCTTCACTTCTCTTAGTGGTACTGCTTCTGCCCACTTAGAGAAGTAATCGGTTGTCGCCAATATGAACCGATGTCCTCTGGACGATGCTGGTTTTATGGGCCCAATTATGTCGGTTCCCCACATTTCGAACGACCAGCTAGCCACTGTTGGGTGTAGCGGGTTTGGATGTTGGTGGATAAAGTCCCCATGAATCTGGCACGAATGGCATTGCTTCACGTATTCAAGGCAGTCCTGAATCATCGTGGGCCAATAGTAGCCCATTCTTTTGATCTTCAGCTTCATCTTTGGCCCAGCTTGATGAAAACCGCAGAGTCCGTCATGAGTTTCTTGGACGACTCTCCTTCTTCCGGTCCCAGGCATCTTAGCCACAGGGAGTCGAACGATCTCTTATACAGAGTATCATTGACGAAGGCGAAAGACAGAGCTCGTTTCATGAGCTGATGTCTTGAAGATGCATCTTCAGGTGTTCGACGGGATTTGAAGTAGTCTATAAAGACTTCTCTCCAATCTTTGGCCTTCTTCTGGTCCTCTATTTATAAGGTTGTTTGCTTAGTCGCTTCCTTTTCTTCAGACGACTCTGGAGATATTTCCGCTGGTGCAAGAACCTGACGGATTTGTACAACGATCGTTACGTCATCGAGGTTTTTGTCAGCCAGTTCTTTAGCGAGTTTGGCTAACGCATCCGCTTTGCTATTTTCCGTACGTGGTATGATTTCCAGAACGTAGGAAGGATTTTGAGTCAGCAATTGTTGTACTCTCTCGCCGTACTTCACCAACTCTGATTTGTACGTTTGATAGTCATCGTTTACTTAACTAACGACCAATTGGGAGTCTCCGTATATGAGGAAGTTTTCTATTCTCATGTCGACAGCGATCTCAAGACCTGCTATCAAAGCTTCATACTCGGCTTCATTATTTGTCCTTGGCTCCGTTAAGGAAAAGGCAAAGCGCATTATCCCTCCTTATGGAGTCACGAAGATAAAGCCTACCCCCGATTTGATTATAGGAGTGTTGTGTTGTCGCTTCTTCATGGAAGATGCCCTATCGAAGTAGAGTTCCAATCGGGTGTCACTCTCTCCTTTCTCCCTGTCGATCGTGTCAAACGAGTGCTCGTCCGGCAATTCACAATTTAGGGGTGAATCGACAGGTATCGGATGCTCAGCGAGGAAGTCAGCGATGGCCTGGCCCTTTACTGCCTTGAGAGGTCGGTATGTTATCGAGAACTCCATCAGGAGAAGGGCCCATTTACCGAGCCGTCCTGTTAATATGGCTTCTGACATCAAATATTTGAGAGGGTCCACTTTTGATATGAGGTGGACCTCATGCGCCAATGCATAGTGCCGAAGCTTCGTTATCGCGAAGATTAGCGCCAGGCAGTGTTTTTCGATGGGGGAGTAGTTATTTTCTGCCCTCAGGAGAACTCGGCTGAAATAGTAGAGGGCTCTCTCTTTCCCTTGGTTGTTTACTTGTGCCCATAACGCACCTAAGGAACCTTCAAGGGCGGTCGTGTACTGGATGAGGGGTTTTCCCTTGACTGGAGCGGTCAGCACCGGCGGATTCTACAGGTATTGCTTGATTTCGTCCAATACATTTTTGCATTTGCGATCCCAAACGAACGTGGTTCCCTTCTTCATTAAATGGCTGTAGGGGTGGCATTTTCCGGAAAGATTGGCTATGAACCGCCGGATATACGCGAGCTTTGCTTGGAGAGACCGCAATTGCTTGAGAGTCCTTGGAGCAAGCATTTCCATAATCGCCTTGATCTTCAATGGATCTATCTCGATGCCCCGGTGTCGTACGATGAATTCTAGGAATTTGCCCGAAGAAACTCCGAACGCGCATTTCAGAGGGTTCATCTTCAGGTTGTATTTACGAAGATGTTGGAACACTATTTTCAAATGCTCCAGTGTTCCTCGTGCGATTTACTTTTCACTAAGAGGTCGTCGATGTAACATTCGACGATTTCATGTATGAGGTCATCGAAAATCTTCGTCATGGCCCTCTGATAAGTAGCGCCGGCGTTCTTCAGACCAAAAGGCATCACTTTGTAGGAGAATATGCCCAGGGGAATCCAGAAATCGGGATGCTTCTGATCTTCGGGATGCATCTTTATTTGATTGTATCCTTATGAGCCGTCCATGAAGGAGAAGACTTTGTGAGTGGACATGTTGTCTATCATCAGCTCGGTAACCGGTACAGGAAAGTCATCCTTCGGACAAGCTTTGTTGAGGTCCCGAAAGTCTACGCAGATGCGGACTGTCCCATTCTTCTTCATCACTGGGACGATATTGGCGATCCAGTCAGGGTACTGAACTTCGTGGATAAAGCCGGAGTCGATTAGCTTCTTGACTTCGGCGTTGATGCTCATTTCAAGTTCGAGCCGCATTCTTCTTGGTGCTTGCTTGACTGGCTTGACGTCCGGAGATATCGTCAATTTATACACAGCTATCTCTGGATCTAGCCCCGGCATCTCGGAGCAGTTCCATGCGAAGCAGTCTTTATACTGCATGAGCACGTCTTTTAGCATAGCTACCTGTTCTTCGGACAGCAGCTCACTGACGAACGTTGGCCACAGGTCATTTGTCGTCCCCAAGTCAATTTTTCTCAGGTTGTCCGCAGTGGTGTGTATCCCGTCTTCCAACTCTTTTGGCGCCGGTGGAAGTTCTGAGATCAACTCATCTTCATCCTCATTTTCGAAGCATCAAGAGAGGTCATCCATATCCTTGCGTACTCCTTCTTCTGACAGCGTTATCACGTGACAGGTATGAGATCGTTTCCAAGACCGATGTTGATCTGGTTCTACCCTCGCTATCTACGTTGCTTTTGGAACATGCTTCTATGGTGGGGTTACCCTCCAACTACTGGATAGAGCGAACCTGCCTAGTTGATACTAGTCCTTAACCCAGTTTTTGAATGTGAAGCAGTCTTCGAGAGGATGTCATATCGCTCGGTTATAGGAGCAATAATCTGGATGAGAGACCTCGTCTGCTTGTTCGGGGTGTTTGGACTCCGGGAGCGTAATCATTTGATGTTTCATGACAAGATCGAATATCTTCCTTGTCTTGTCTTGGGGAAAAGAATATGCTCGACCCATCTTCTTTATAAGAGACGGATCCCGGCTTCTCAATTCTCGATCGCATGGCTTCTTGGACCCGCTTTGTCGCCGTCGAACGTTTTTCCATTCTTTAGTTTGTTTTTATCTCCGCGTCGGGTCTTCTGTACGATGGGCTGGCGACGAAGGGCATCGTCATTTTCTGTAGCCTGCTGAATGAGGCGCTGCGTCCTGGCTTTCTCGTAAATGGCCATTTCACGGTTGTGGTCATCTCGGGCCTTTTGAGCTGCTTCTCTTATTAGCTTGTCTATTTGTTCTTCAAACGACGGACTTGGCATTTTTACAGCGGGATCTCGTTTTGGTTTAATTGTAGTGTCTTCTGACAGAGCATCTCCTTCTTCATCGACATCATGTATAACGCAACAGCCATGGAATCGCTCCCGTTTCTTGGATCGAACATATCCAAGCCCAATCGTTTCCATTCTCCCGTTGGGCAATTTTCGCTGAGTTCCGGGGACGTTCCAGATCCTATTGTAGAACTGAGCTTGTCGAGCAGTCTGTTTGAAGGGTACGCCTTGGCGCATCAATAGCATTTTTAATCCTTCTGTGTAATATCTGGGCAGACGGATGGGCTGGAGCCTGTCAAGCGTAGAATCGGCACCATGCCAGATTTCTTTCTCCACTTTGGTTTCCGCGGATTGATAAAAGAGGATCAACTCCTCCTGGGAGGGGTGTAGAACGTCTGCAGTTCTTGCACACTATAGGTATCAAGTGCGTCGAGCTCTTTGTAGTGCTGCCGTGGAACCATAGCGATTTGCAAATTCTGATCATCTCCAGCGGATGCCTGTGCTGATGGATGGACCGAGAATACTGTGTTGATCTCGTTATCAGAGTCACTGCCAAAGACCAAAATAGGGGTAGACGGTCCCGGTTTGTTGCATTGGGGCAATCCTGAATAGACTATCTCTTCCTCCTCCTCGGTATCGCTCCCAAAGACCGGAATGGTGGTGATAGCTTTCTGCTTATTCTCCGGTTTACGACATCTTTCCGTGTCTTCAAAGTCTAGCAGGAAATACTTTGCATCCTCATATTTGCAGACTTCATTCACGGAGAACGGGTTTAGCTCCCATGTTACGATGTACTCAAAACCATCTTTGAAGTACTTCATGCACTGATGTTGTGTAGAAGGGATGATATTGTACTTGTGTAACCAAGGCCTGCCGAGCAAAGCGTTGTAGCAAGTCTTGGCGTCAATGACATGAAATTTGATGTCAGTGATGAGCAGCCCAAAGCGTAATGTCAGTATCACAGACCTGAGCGTCCGTGATGACTGGGAGTCGAACCTGGAGATAGTGATTTTATCCCGAGCGAGGTGTTGAACGCTCATACAGATTTCTTTTAGCACTCTCACATTTAGGAGGTTGACAGAGGACCCGTTGTCAACTAAGATCTTTCCTATCTTGATGTCATGGCAGTATCCGGCGACATACAAGGGATGGTTGTGCTCGCATGTTCCGAGGAGGAGATCTTCATCGACAAAAGTGATGTCAGCTGTGTGCACTTCTTCTAGCTCGTCCTTCATCTTTTCTTTGGCAAGGAAGGCTTGAAACTGCTCGGGCTCTTGTAGTGCCTTGATCAACGAATCTCTCGCCTCTTTAGATAGCAGAAGGGCATCGAGAATACTCAGCTGCGAGGGTATCTTCCTCAGGTGTACCAGAACGTTGTAATCCATCTTGTTTTTCTTTGGCGGGTTCTTGGCTGCCAGCTCTTCGACGACTCGGTCATTGAGGGCGATATCTTCAGGGACTTTTTCTTTCCCCTTATCTTTTTTGTTCGCTCCCTTGCTTGTGGGTCCGAGATTCTTTTTGGGTAACATGCGATTACGCAGCTGAATGTTCTTACAGGTCTTCACCTCTTCTATTTCGGAGATGGATTCCTTGAAGAGAGGGCCAAGGGCTATTTCTTCATCAGAATCGCTCCCGAAGGTGAGGACTTGCGATTTCCCGGAATTAACCATGTGACAGTCGTCGGCAGTTCTTTTGCGCTCCTCTGTCGTGCTTCTCTGCTCTCGACGAGTTTTGCGCTTCATCCGCTTGAAATGCTGTCGATGAGCAACATATCCCTGCCACCAATTTTTAAAGGCCATGCATTCTTTGGCAGGGTGTGTGATCCTTCGATGGTATAAGCAGTAGTTTGGATGTGGATCTAGTTCGTCAGAGAACGTATTTTCTGAAGTGACTTCTTTGAAAGGTGGAAACTTATTCCCATCGACAGGGCTTTGGCAAACCGCTTCCTTGTCTTAGACTTGCTTTTACTGGCGGCAGAAGTAGTTCTATCTGGTTGGGGTACTCTATGACTTCTCAATACCGGAGCTTCTTCAACGCGACGCCAACGTTTGGCCCTTTCATATATAGTCGTTTCACGTTCTTGGTCAGATTTGCTTTTCTGAAGAGCTTCGCTCAGCAGTCTGTCAATCAATTCGTCCGATGGCTCCAGGGATTTTGGTTCTGGTTCTAGATCCGCCCCCAATTTCTCTGCATCGGGAGCTTCTTTGCCCTTTATTGATGAGTGAGAGATCATGTGGCAGGTTGCCACGTAATCCTCGGGCTCTTCTGAAGAATTGTCTCCTTCATCAGCGTCATCGGCTTCATTCTCAAAAACATGCTTAAAGAATTCATCCAACATGATTGGGGTCCGAGCCTTCTGGTTATATTCTTCCAGTGCATCGATGTATTTCTGCAGACCTGTACGGCTGTTTTCGTGTTGGACGGGCTTCTTGGCCTTCTTCTTTTTCCTTAAAGGCTTTGGAGGCTTGGCCTGAACGTTTTGTCCACCTTCACTAACTTTCAGCGTTGGGCGCGGCATCAGCATCCCTTCAATAATCTCGGGTTCCAACGGTCTCTTCCACCTAATCGCCGGACATGCTTGGAGATCTTTCAGTATTCTTTTCGTTTTGGCTGAAAGAGCGACCTTCCATGGAGCTTCTTCTTTAAAAGAGCACGATGCCCCCGGCGTGTCCACTTTTTTAGGAGCGTGTGGCTGGGGCAGGCTTACCTTCCAATTCTCAGATAGAACGAATTTGCCCTGTTGGTATTGGTCCTCAATCCAGCCTTTGAAGATGAAGCAATCTTCGATTGGATGGCCTACTGCTCGGTAGTAGGGGCAGTAATTAGGATTGTTGGCGTCGCCGGGCTGCAGTGGATGTCTTGGATCAGGAAGATCGATGAGCCTGTTGCGTACCGCCAGCTCGAACAGTCTCCTTGTTTTATCCCGGGGAAACGAATAAGGGCGTTTTAGCTTCTCGTTGAAGAATCGATGTCTATCTTTTTGGCGATCAGCTGGTTTTGGGTCGCTGGGCTGCTGCTGAGCATTGGCGACGAAGGTCGCTTTCCCTTTCCCCTTTTCGTTTCGAGGCTCCACTTTCGAGGAAGACGGTCTATGGCCCATTTGATCCATTTGGGCCAGCTTGTCAATCAAGGCCTGGAAGGTAGTCAGCTTGAAAAACATCATGAACTGGGATATGGTCGCCTGTGGATCGAGGGTACCTACGACCATGCCTACTGCAGGAGCTTCTTCGATACTTTGTTCGCATTTCCACCATAGGTTCCGCCACCGGATTGCATACTGAACCCATGTTTCTCCCGGCTTTACCCTAGCATTGATCAACGCCGTGATTGGGGTGCGTTCGCTGGCACTTGCGAACCTTTGTGTAAACGATAGCTCCATTTCTGCAAATGTCTTAACGGAGTCATTCAGGAGCTCAGAGTACTATTCAAACGCTGTCTCCAACAAGCTGCCAACAAACTGGCGAAGCAGCAGTTTGTCGTCACCCCCAGTATTACCGCACAGGGCTATGAATTGAGCAACGTGCTGGTGTGGATTACCCGTCCCTTTATACACGTAGAACTTAGGGATCGTGTATCCCGGCGGGTACTTTATTTGGTCGTACCAACCCGGATAGGGTCGTCCAGTCTTGACGATTTGGCCAGCCGCTTCGCTCGCCTGATGAGCTCATATCTGTTGAGCTATATAGTTGTCAAAGGCGGCTTTGGAGATGGTCTCCTCCTTGGCGGCTGAACAAGCAGGAAGAGGGTTTGATGTCTCCCCTCTGTCGTCTTCAAGGACAATCGGAGGGTCTTCAGCTGTAGGATCCGGCTGTATCATCATTCCGACCATATCTTGGAATAAAAGCGCCATTTGTTTTATGTTAGCCGCTTGTTCCGCGGCCTCTTCGTCTTTCTTCTCAAGGATTCTGCGGAGGAACTCGGCATCGGTTTCTTATTCCTGACGCTGCTCCGACGACATCTCCGGGCTTTCTTTTCGTCCAGTGAGCGCGGCCATCTTCGTTAGCATCTCCTGGAGCTTTTGCTGTTGCTGCTCCTGAGCCTTTGTTATTGATCGGGTGAGTGGTCGATGGCCCATGGAGATATGGCTATCCTCCTTTCCGGAAGCCATGTAAATAGTGTGCACGACCATACTCCCAGACTTGAGGCGTTTGGATTCAGTGCCTTTGAGCTTTGTCGTGGACACGGGGATTTTCTCCTGCCTTCTTCTTTTATGGGCGGTCGAAGTCGAGGGTCGTTACAGCGGGCACCCAAGTAGATGATACCTTCTGTGGTACGACAGGATGGTCCTTCTCTTGACGAACCTTCATTTTCTTTGGTTGGCGGGAGTAGTCTTGGTTAATCACGGAGTCTTGGACCCTTCGCCAGACCCTATGGATTTTAGAGGACAGCGGCTGAGGGGGCTGCCCCAGCTTCGCCTTTGCGACCTTTTCAGCAGGCCGAGGGGACTTTTTCAGCACGGCAGTTGGTGAATTCCTGCGCACCCTGTTAAGTGGTTCAAAGTTGTTCCCAGTTGGAATAGCAGCATCAACTTCCACTGTTAAAGCTGGTGGAGTAAATCCAGAAGGGGAACTGCCCCTAGCTTTTCTCACTCGGCGCCAGTGGCGACGTCGAGCATGTCGTGTAGCCGGGATCACCTCTGCTGTTGGGTAGCTGCATCATGCTTCATGCTTTGATGAGAGACCGCTGTTGGTGTCAGCCTGTCAAAGACTGACGTCCGTTGAGAGAGGATGGTCAACCTGTCGAAGGCAGACTTTTGAGCAGGGGTAGCGGCTTTGGTGACTTCGCCTGGAGCGGGAGTTGGCACGGCCAGTCTTGTGAAGACCGACCTCTTAGCAGGAAAAGTCTCTCCGGTGATTTCATTTACTGGAACAGGGATGGCTATCCGTTTCGGGATAACCCCCTCAGGTACCGCGGGCTTCTTCACGAGCCCATTGGAGTTTTGGCCCAGTCTGTTAAAGACCGAGACGTTGGATTTGGGCGACCTGTTGAGAGGGGTCGCGATAATTGCAAGATGATCAAAGACCGACTTCTTTGGAGCTTTTTCTTGCGATGGCACTGGGGTGCTGAAGCTTGTTGGTGGGAGCATGGTCCCTAAGAACAGTCCAGTGGTGGCCTAAGTCACCTGTTCCACTGGCATGGCGAAGATGGAGGCCGCTTGGGGCCTATAAGTCACTCCTCCGGCGATGACGGAGTGGGAGTTGTTGCAATTGTTGCAGCTGGAGCAGTTAGAAGCCATTGATCTTCTTTTTCTGCATGGAGCAAAACACCAAATCTTAGTACCTCGACTCTATGGGCAACCATATTAAACCGCGATTCGTTCACGAACACGACTCACGAAGTGTGGAGTGGAAAGAGGAAAAGGTCCCACCGGGCGTTCCAGAATCTGTTCTCCACCGAATATGGAAAACGGAACCGCGTAGGTTGTCTTGCCTGAATTTGGGGGCAGATACTATTTGGTTTTATCCGTCCACCTCTCTGAAGATGCCAAGTTGATTTATGGCACCGTGTATCGGAGGTTTAGACGGATGCGACCGTTGTAGCAGATTTCTTCAGATTCCCCCTCGTTTATGAAGGGTTTTTGATTATGGGGACGTTCTTCCCTGCAGGCGCAAGCCCCTGCAGTTAATTACGCTACCGCATAGAGGTAACCACTTTCTCCTTCTCCAGATGGTCACTTCATATCGTGCGTGTTTGTTTTGTTTTCGGTTGCCCGTGGATTGTATACGGAGACTAATGTATGTTGTCGCCCATAGGGCGTGGATTAGTCCAAATCCGTATTTTCTTAGATTTGGGTTTGATTTGGGTTTAACGATCGTTAATCTCATTGAGATTAAGATCAACTTAAACATTTGTTGAGGATACGTTATTCTAATTTTAGACTAAGATCTACTCAAAAGGATTTTGGGATCATTTAAATCCAACGAAAGAATATTTGGACTCTATCGTTTTAGTTTAGGACGTTGCGGTCCATAAGTTTAAGGACATCATAGTCCATGGAGTTTAAGGACATCCATAGTCCATGGAGTTTAAAGACGTCATAGTCTGTGGGGTTTAGTTTAGGGACGTTGCGGTCCATAAGTTTAAGGACATCATAGTCCATAGAGTTTAGTTTAGGGACATTGCGGTCCATAAATTTAAGGACATCATAGTCCATGGAGTGTCGGGTTGTCGGGACCCGTCACCTCTCTGAAGACGTTGAAGAATTACAACGACACATATCAGAGGAATAAAGAGATGTACCCTTGAACCAAGGTTGGTTGGGAGATCTGTAGTCAGGCTTGGAACCAAGCCCAATTGTGAGCATATGGGCTCAACTGGTCTGAGCTAGGGACTTGTAGCCAACTTGGGCTCAGCCCATTCAGTTCTGATTAAACTGTTGAACATTTGTTTTGATGTTGAACATTTGTTTGGGTGTTAAACATTTGTTTGGGCTTAACCTCTTTTGTTCAATAATGCAGAGCATTAATTTTGGATTCTGACACCCCTTCTTCTTGTGTCTTTTTATTGAGTGTTGGACACTCTTTATTATGGCGCTGGGCTTTATTTAAAGAACACTTTGTATTCCCTCAGCGCACACGTGAGGAGCACGTGGTGCGCTTGGCGCTGAGCGCCAGACTTGGAGCGCTAAGACGCTTCTTACGAAATAGCGCACACGTGAGGAGCATGTGGCGCGCTTGGCACTGAGCGCCAGACCTGGAGCGCTAAGACGCTTCTTATAAAATAGCGCACACGTGAGGAGCACGTGGCACAGTTGGTGCTGAGCACCAGACTTGGAGCACTGAAGCACTTCTTATGAAATAGCGCACACGTGAGGAGCACATGGCGCACAGGGCGCTGCTAGCCAATGAGTGCAAAGCGCTCTTGATCAATTCTGTGCTCTGAGAATTAAGCTATCGTTTATAAGAGACTTTTGTCTCGTGGATTTAAGAACTAAGTTCTTATTCTAATAGGAGAAGTTATGATCTTTTCTGTTTTTGTGAAAAACTTTGTTTTTGTCTTATAGATCTGTGATCTAAAGAGAACTAAGTTATTCTCCCTCCTTTTTTTATGATGAGATGCTCCAATCTCTTCTACTCTTATGAAAGACTTCTGTTTTTGTAGATCAATGATCTAGAAAAGAACTAAGTTCTTCTTTTTTTATGAGATGCTTTGATCTCTCTGTTTTATTTACCTTGAAGAAATTCTTCTTTTCAGAGCTTGCTCTTCTCCTTTTCTTTTTGAAGTTTATGGGGGGGGTCTCTTGTGTAAGACTTGAAATCTTGGAGCCTTTATATAGTGGAGGCTGATTTGTTGAATCAGTTAAAGAGAACTTTTCTCTAATTGATTTGGGGATGTTTCCCACCATTGGATCTTTGATCCTAGGGCTTCTGTTTTACAGAAGACATCTTTCTTGTTACTTAACAAGATTGGAAAATTATTTTCCCATACAGAGATTGTTCTGTATCTTGGTGATTTTTTAATCACCATTGGATCCAATGGTGCTCTGGTTTACAGAGCACAATCTTTCTTATTTGGAAAGATTTGAGGAGTATTTGCTCAACAGAATTTTATTCTGGTAATTTGATGATTTTTTAATCATTTTCGTTGGATCTTTGATCCAAGGGTGGAGAACGTTTAGTTCTAGCGCCACGCACTTAGGGCTAGCGCTCTCGTTCTTTGCACGTGAGCGTTGTATCAGAGTCTTTGACTCTTGGCGCTGGCGCACTTAGCGATGGCGCTCTCGTGCTTTGCACGTGAGCGCTGTATCAGAGTCTCTGACTCTTGGCGCTGGCGCACTTTGCGCAAGCGCTCTCGTGCTTTGCACGTAAGCGCTGCCTCAGAGTCTTTGACTCTTAGCACTGGCACTCCTGGCGCTAGCGCTCTCGTGCTCTGCATGTGAGCGCTGCCTCAGAGTCTCTGACTCTTGTCGCTGGCGCACTTAGCGCTAGCGCTTTTATGAAGCGCCGCTTCATTTCAAATTTCATGATTTGAACAGAGTTTTGCTCTGATTGGGGGAAACAATCTCGTTTTCCTCTGGTTTTCATATTACATCATATGTAACATTCTGCAACTGTTTAAAAAAAATTCAGAGAACGTTTGAAAATCGACAGAAACTAGGGCTTTTGTTTCGAGGTTTCGGGGTTGTTTCGGTTTCGTAATTCTACTAATATCGTCTAATTCTCTAGCTTAGCTCTGATACCACTGTAAGGTTCCTTAGCACCCTCACTATGTTTTCTAGGGCATCAAGTATGCAATTTTAAAAAACCTAGAGTGCTAAGCAACGCATAACCAAGAATCTAACTAAAGTATTAGGAGTAAGCTAGCATGTAATCAAACATTACACTAAGTGAATAAGGAATACAACCTTTGTAGACCGGTCTTTCACTTCTAAAGCTCCGTGTAGTAGTCTTTTCGCTCCAAGTAGTGATCTCCCGGAATTTAGTAAGAGTTCACAAGGCGAAAGGAACAAGCTTTCTTGAAGTCTTCGAGGCCGAAGATGATATACGTCGAAGAATCTCTCACTCAAGCTATCTCTTCACTAATTGATGAACTAGTGAAGAAAACAACCTATACTAAATGGCTAGTTTGGTATAGATTGGAGAAGTAGGAATTTTGCTCACTTTAAAATAATTTTTCTCTCTTTCTTTTTCTTTACACTCAAAGCTAGAGAGCAATGGAGAAGATGAAGAAAATGAACTCTAGAATGATCTCAAGTCTAGAATGGTAACCATGGGTGAGAAGTATCATATATAACTCATGGAGAGACTAAACCATGACTAAAAGATAATGGTTAGGTTAATAAATATCTAAAGTAAAACAAAATTAATGGACTAAGTCGATGGTTACTACAAACTTCTCCATCACAACCATGACTAATTTCTACCTAATTTTGATTTTCCCTTAATAATTAAAACACCCCTCATTATCTTAAGTGTGGTGTGAGTCTCATACACCCAAGTCCAATGTATCATCTAGCATGACACAAAATAAATACATTAATATATATCACATATATATTAAATGCATGAAGAGAAAACATTTTCTTAAGTGGGCTAATATTAGTTAATGTATATTAATATATCAAATATATAATTACACATTAAATTATTAAATTAACACTTGATTTAATAACCCGGCTGTATCGTATACAACCGACTAATATCATTTATATGCATATCACATATACATACAACATATCATTGAATCAATACTTGATTCAACAATCCGGTTATATCATATATGACCTATATCGCGATATTAGAATACGGTATCACATATACGTATTAATCTCGATCCCGCACATATCACATATATGCCCTACTTCGTTTCGCATGAGCTAGGAAACCTGTGTGTAGGACTCTAATGACTCGTCAATACGCCGGCAGTAGGTGATGATCATATCAGTCACCCACAAGCCGTCAATGGTACTAGCTGGACGTAACGGCTACCCGGGTATTGAGCGATCAGAAGATCAACAAGCAAGCTTGTCCATACTCCTGTGAATCCAACAGTAACACTACCGTATAGTCCGGTCTCTTCGTCTGATATGTCGCATATCTAGTCTAGGGGTGGTAAACGTCAAACCCCAATAACTTGATGAGTCGTGCCGATATGAGGCTCATAACGGATTGATAAACTATTGATAACACTTACCAGTAAATCTCAGTATCAGCCCTGGCCAGGGATTTCCTGTTATAGCCAATCGAGCATAGCGCAACATCAACCCCCAATACTGGGAGAGACGAAACCCCTTCTATTGCTCATTGCCTCCATGTGACTCGGGACTGTACCCAAAAACTACTGTTTTGCACACTCTCTTGAACGTGGTAAGATGGAAATCAAAGCACAGTGGAAATCACACAAGACTCTATGACAATCTCGGGTCTACAAACTAACTTATACCAGTGTCATCAGAGAACTGCTATCTGACGTCAGGTATAATACCATCTAGGAGTTCTCGGCGAGTCCTGTTCAGTGTACCCAGTCTCCACTGAGCACCCGTATATCATCTTTGATGTCAAACACCAATGGATATGGGATCATCTATCGCCCATCATATGGGTCAAGAAGCATATACGCTAGCCTACTCTGGAATATCGATGCCCCATCTCGATACACCATCGACTAGGAACAATTAAAGGATGAACTTATGGACTACCCTGGCCCCACTAGTATGATCTCCATCATAGTCCTGATAGTCAAGTACACATCCTAAGGGCTTTATCAACATGTGAGAGAAAAACAATATTACAATACAAATCTACATGTTAAGATAAAGAGCAACCAGATAGCATATTATCATGTCGAGCAAGAAAGCCCTCTCTATATATATCCAAGCATCCACTATAATATACAATCATGTACAATAATGGTCTCTAGGACATACATATAACTAACAGTAATAACAAGTAAAACATATACACATGTTAAGATAAAGACAAACCAAATAGCATACTATTATATCGAGCAAGACTGTCATGTACATACATATGTCTAAGCATCCAATATATATATAATAATGGCCTTTAAGGCATATATATCCAGCAGTCACAATATATTGTTGTTGGAGCTTCTTGCTTTTGTTGCAGATTTGAGAGAATTCTTCTAAGCCAGATTGCTTCATGTGGGGTGTTTGCGGCTGAAATGTATTCGGCTTCTGCAGATGAGAGTGCTACCGTCTGCTGCTTCTTAGACAGCCAGAATATCACATTTAAGCCGAGTGTGAAAACATGTCCTGAAGAACTTTTATGATCATCTTACGATCATCAATGGATCCTACCCAGTCACTGTCGGTGTACCCGATCTGGGTGTTGTCTTCTTCGGTTGCATATTTGATACCGAACCTCTTTGTGCCCTGAAGATATCTAAGGATGTGCTTGTCCTGTACATGTATATGTCCAAGCATCCACTATATATATAATAATGGCGTCTAGGGCATATATATCCAACAGTCACATTATATTGTTGTTGGAGCTTCTTGCTTTTGTTATAGATTTGAGAGAATTCTTCTAAGCCAGATTGCTTCACGTATGGCGTTTGTGGCTGAAATGTATTCGGCTTCTGCAGACGAGAGTGCTACCGTTTGCTGCTTCTTAGACAACCAGGATATCACTTTTAAGCCGAGTGTGAAAACATATCCTGAAGTACTTTTACGATCATCGATGGATCCTACCCAGTCACTGTTGGTGTACCCAATCAGGGTGTTGTCTTCTTCGGTTGCATATTTGATGCCGAACTTCTTTGTGCCCTGAAGATATCTGAGGATGCGCTTGGATGCTACGTAGTGTATCTTGCTTGGATCACTCATGAATCTTGAAACTACGTTGACTACGTGTAGTATGTCGGGTCTTGTAGTTGTGAGATAGAACAATGATCTGACTAGGCTTTGGTAGATTGAAGCATCGACCTTCTGTGCGCCGTCATACATGTTTAGTTTCTTATTCAATGTTGCTAGTGTGGTGACCGGCTTGCAGTTTGACATATGGAACTTCTTTAGAAGATCTTCACAATATTTTTCTTGGCTGATAAATATTTCTCCTGCAGATTGTTTGACTTATATGCCGAGAAAATATCACATCAAGCTTAAATATGTCATCTCGAATTCTTTCATCATTTGCTTTTTGAACTCTTGCCTTTTACATACAAGGATGGCTCACTTGGGCTTCTTTGAAATTCGTTTTTACGAAAATGTTGATCGATTTTACTATTCCGGGCTCATGGTGCTTGCTTTAGCCCGTAAAATGTTTTATGATGGCGATATACTTTACGCTCTTCTCCTTTGACAATGTAGTATTAATGTTGTTTGACATAGATTTCTTCGTCAAGCTCTTTGTTAAGGAATGTTGATTTAGCGTCTAGCTGGAACACCTTCAATTTGAATTATGTGACAAGTGTCAAGACGGTTCTAATTTTCTCCATGAGAGCAACTGGAGCAAACGTCTCTTAGAAATCGATGCCGAGCTTCTGTGAGTAGTCTTTTGCTACAAGTCGAGTCTTCAGCTTCTGAATTGAGCTGTCTTCGTTGTATTTGGTCTTGTAGACCCATTTAAGCCGGATTATCTCCTTCCCTTCTGAAAGATGAGTCAGCTCTCATGTATTGTTTTTCTCTATCATCGCAATTTCTTCATTCATTGTTTTGACCCAGTTTTTGTCATTTGCAGCTTCTTCATATTTCTGTGGTTCATAAGTGAACAATACTATGTCACAGGAATTATAAATATCTTGTAATGAACACACCTTTCTTAGTGACGACTCAGAGTCTCAAGAAGTTGAATCTCAAGATCTTGCATTTCGAGGGTGTTGGTTGGAAGAACTAGACCCTCCGCTTTCTTCTTCGTTAATTGTTGGTGTTGTAGTTTGATTTTCTTTTCAGCTCCATAAAGGTGCTTCATTGAAGATAACATCTGAAATTATAAGCTTATCGGTGTTAAGATCATACAACCTGTAAGTTTTAGATTCATCACTGTAACCAATGAAAATATATTTTTCTCCTTTCTCATCGAACTTTTCTTTTCTATTTGGTGTTGGAATATGAGCATAAGCGATACACCCAAACACCTTCAAGAAATTTATCTTTGCTTTGCGATTGTACCGGCTTCGTACGGTGTTCTGTCCAGCATGGTTTTTGTCGATGATCTGTTCAAGATGTACACAGCCGTATTCACTGCTTCTGCCCAAAACTTGTTCGGAAGATTTTTCCTTTCAACATGCTTCTGCCCATCTTCACGATTGATCTGTTTTTTCTTTCGGCTATGCCGTTTTGCTGAGGAGTGTATCTTGCGGTTAGCTCTTTCTTGATGCCTTGAGCTTTGCAGAAGTTTTGAAATCGTGTAGAAGTAAACTCTTCTCTACGATCTGTTCTACGCCGTTTTGCTGAGGAGTGTATCTTGCGGTTGGCCATTTTTTTATGCCTTGAGCTTTGCAGAAGTTTTGAAATTGTGTAGAAGTAAACTCTCTTCCACGATCTGTTCTCAGCACCTTTAATTTATGGCTACTTTGTTTTGCTACGAATACTTTGAATTGAACAAATACAGAAAATACTTTGGATTTTTCTTTTAGAAAATAAACCTACATCATTCGACTATAAACATCAACAAATAGTAGGAAATACCACTTAATGATGGAGTTTGAGTAGTACCACATACATAGGCATGCATAAGTTCTAACGGAGTTTTGGCTCTCCAAGTCATTTTTGTAAACGAGAGTCGATGCATTTTTGCGTAAATGCATCTTTCACATACTTTTTCTTCTTCGATTATTTGATGAAGACCAATAACCATATTCTTTGTTTTTAGCAAACTGAGGCTTTTAAAATTTAAATAGCCAGCTCTCAAATGCCAAAATAGAGAATCATTATTTTCTTCAGATTTTAGTACAAGATTCCCATATGATATTTTTAAAGGAAAAACTTTTTTTGGTGCCATTTTAATTTTAGTCGGTATGTGTTTATCATTGTTACCAATAATCACACATTCATCTTTAACAAAGTTTACCGGATATCCTTTTTGTATTAATTGTCTCACACTTAGCAAATTTGTTTTTAGTTCTGGAACAGAAAGAACATCTGAAATAAACTTTGTATTATCTCTCTTTGTTTGCAAGGCTATCTTTCCTTTCCCTTTGATTTTATGTAGTTTTCCATCTCCGAGTTTTATTTGAGAATCAATCCCTTCATTTAGACTGACGAAGATACTTTTATTTCTTATCATATGATTGTTGCAGCCACTATTCAGATAGCAAATATCTTTTGCGTCTGATTGAGTATTAAAACAGGAATAAAATATATGATTTGTTTCTGAGAAATTAGTTTCGTCATTTTTCTCATTTTTCCGAAACCAATAATCTCGTTGGAAATGATTAGAAATTTTGCATCTTGTGCATTTGTATCGGCAATCTTCTGATTTGTGATTGAATTTTCCGCAAACTAAATAATTTGAGGAAAATTTGTTTGAAAGTATTTTGGTCATACTTTTCTCTTTGAGATTGATCATGACTCTCGGGCATCTTTTGGTACTGAGTTTAATCGTCTTTTCCAAACTGTTGCTTTTGAAAAAAATTCTTTTCATTATTTCTTTTCTGAAATTGTCCTCTCTTTTATGATATTGTCACCTTATTGAAAAGCTTGCTCCATCTCTTTTATTGCAGACCTGTTCATTCGCAACTCGTGTGTCTCCAAACATTCCATTAGTTCATTGAACACCAAAATTTGTTAGTCTTTGGACTCTTCAATAGCGGCAACAATATGAATCCAATTTTGCGACAAATTTCTTAATATTTTTTCAACAAATTTTTCTCATCAACGGTATCTCCGTAAATTCTGATTTGATTAACTATTACGATAACTCTATCAAAAAATATTTTTATTGATTCGCTATCTTTCTTGGCTAAATTGTCAAAATCTCGCCATAAAGATTATAATTTGATAGGAGTTACCTTCGCAGAACATTTGAATTATTGATTAAGAATTTTCCAAGCCTCTTTTGATGTAGCGGCGTCCGTGATTCTGAGGAAGATTGTTCTGCTCACACCTTACTGAATAAAAAAAGCATTTTTGTGTCTTTCTTTTTATTCTTACGGTACTCATTTTGTTTTGTTTGAATCCATGATGCAAGCATCTCGAAATCATCGGTTATTTGGTAGCCATCCTCGACAAGCTTCCAAAGTTCTTGAGAGATAAAGAGTATTCATTTGGAGACTCCAAAAATCACAACTCTCACCATCGAAAACCGAAACGAGATTTTGCGAATAATTGAGCAAGGATGGTGCCGACGGAGAAGATGTTGCCATATTGATCGAGATATAGATGAATGGCTCTGATACCAAATTTGTTGGGGTAGACGGAAGTCTTGTGGTGCGGAATTGAATTTAAGAAAATAAGCTTAATTGAGAGGATTATGACGCGACCTGGATCGCGGCAAGATATTACCTTCCGTTAATCTGCTGATGGCGGCGATGGGTGGTTGAGATTGGATCTGGAGGCTGTCGCTCCTAAAACGTATGGATCTCAATGGGTTTGAGGTTGTGGTTGCTGAGCTACCTGTAAGGAAGTCCCGGGGTGGTTGTACCACCGAGGACCCTCCGACGGTCAAGTTAGACTAGAGATCCGAGCAGAGTAACGGCTAAGTGGAGTAAAAATGGCTTACTTGAACCGTATGAAGAAGGGGTTTATATAGCGGTGGCAGCAGGCAAGGCAGGCGCGAGAGTCACGCCGGCAGTTACGCTCCCGACGTCACGCCCGCGTGATGAGCGGGATCTCCTATTAATGGCGAGACAGGCTCGTTAATGGGGGATCGTGATGGCGTGGAACGTGGGATGTGGCCGGCGGATATCTCGCGCATGGCGAGATTCACGAGATGGCGGTTGCGCCTGTGAGTGGTGCCGTTGGTCGGTCGATGAGACCGAGGAAGATGACCTCGGCGGGAGAGCTCGCGGACGAACGAGAGAGCCGAGGTATCTTTTTGGTTCTGTGGTAGCCCGGAGACGAGCTGGTAGGCCGAGGAGACCAATTGTACAGGGGCTCGGAGGTGAGCCATCGTTTGCTTGTAGGACGGGCACATGAGTGGTCTGGTCGGCTACTGTAGGTCCTTTCTTGTGAGCCCTGGGACACGTCATCTGCCACGTGTCATGATCTGAGAGATCACCGATATCGAGCATCATCATTAGCCCTCCACTCTTGTCCCGGCCAGCTAACGGGTCGGGTCAAGAGTGGTCTACCGGATCACCCAAGGTGAGCTTCCTTTCGAAGATAACATCAGGCATGTCCCCGGGTAATTTGTTGTATTTTCTGGATGATGTCAGCGAATCAGGGAAAGATCTCTGCATTGGTGCGCCGGATCGCGCGTACTTTTGCTGAAGCGACAGACCACGTGCCGGGCGCTGGTTGACTGACACGACGGGCCGCAAACCTCTGGTGTCTGATGGGATCCGGCCAATGTGCGTGCGACAGGTGGAGCAATCGTGGTCGTCGAATGCGAAGAGTTGTTTTGGCGGGAGTCGACTGTCACCGTGGGATGAGAACGCCGGTGGCTATAAATAGAGGTGGGGTCCGCTTCAAGGCCCATCTCTCTTCATATTTCCCTCACTCTTGATCTTGTAAGCTCGGCGCTCTCCTCTTAGGTCGGATTTCTGTGTTGCCGAGGACTTCTTAGTCAGGTTAGATGTCTTCTTTTGAGGAGTCTGTAGATGTCGTCAGGGTAGATTCTAGGGATCCCTCTGCCGAGTCGGAGCCTTCCTGGGGAGTTAGGGTCAGATCTTCTTCCCGGAGCTGCACATCAGGGGCGGATCCCCGAGCGGAGGTGACGGATGCCCCTGGTATGCCATCCTTGGTGAGGTACGAGAACGAGCCACCGCTCGGGGTCATTTCCATATCCCGTCCGGCTACACTCTATGTTTGGCCGAGGAAGGAGAGAGGGCGGATCAGGTACGGGGTAAAGAGATTGCCTTGTACCTGGAATCCTTTTGAGCCGGAATGCGTCTGCCCTTCTCTCCCGAGGTTGTTAGGGCGCTAAACTACTTTGGGGTAGCCCCGGGCCAGCTAGTGCCGAACTCATAGAGGATTCTCCTTGGGTTCGTGGTCCGCTTGAAGTTACAAATGATTCCTTTTGGTCTGTCTATCCTTGTCTCCTCTCTTTTTTACAAAGGCCACCCCGTCACCCGTGCGGGCGACCTAAGGTGGGTTTATCTCTCCTTTAGGAAACGACAGGGGAGTGTACCCAGGTCGAGTGTCATCACCCTGCCTTCTTCCATCCATGATTGGAAGAAGAAGTTTTTCTTCGTTAGGCCGCCGGAAGGTGAGGACTGGCCCATGCCCACTCAGTGGTCTAGGGATAGGTGCCGGCGGGGAAGCCCGTCCAACGACCCCGACGTGGTGAGAGTGGCGGAGTGGGAGCCCATTCCCCGAGTTGACGTGCTGCTTTCCGAAGGGGCCCTTAATTAGGCCGGGCTCAGCCCCGCCCAGTTCGTCGGTAAGTTAGGAGCTCGTAGGCGTTCTGTTAGGCTATCGTTTATTTTCATTTTTATTTGTGTTGCTACTTCATTGTACCTTGCCTTGTGCAGAACCCATGGACCTGAGCTACCTTTGAGCGACCATGCACAAGCCGAAGAAGGGGTCGAAGGCTGGAGGGGCCAGCTCTTCTCGTCGGACGTCGATCCCGGCTCCCCCAGCAGCCGCCCCGCCTTCGCGCTCGAGTGCGGATCACGCCCCGGAGTCCAGCAAGGCGCCGAACCGAACGCGGGTTCGGGGGCAGGAGGCCCCGGCTTCGGAGGTAGAGACCAGCCCTCCGCCATCGGCCCTCAAGAGGTTCCCCCGCGCAGTCCCGTGGACCCCGGCCTCCCCGATCTTTGTGGACGAGGGGGAGCTCCGCTTTGAGGTGCCCTCGGGGCTTTCCGTCGCTGACAGCTTGCTGTCCGACATGGAGAGGTCGGCCGGGGGCAAGGTCCCTGGTGGGACTCTGAAGGCGCAAATGGCGTCCATCGCCCAAGAGGTCGTGCAAGTTAGTGCTCGTACTTCACTCGATTTTTCACTTTAGCGTCTCGTCATTCGTGAGATTTGGTGCTCCTTTTTCTTTCTGACCCTCTTCTGATTTCTTCAGGTCCTCCAGCACGTCGCTCTCGTCGTCCGGATGGAGGAGGATGAAATAGCCCCGGTGATATGGGCCGCGGGCGAGCTCTCCTCGCTGGAGGAGAGCTCAAAGCGGGAGCTAGAGGCGGCGATGGCGAGGGTCGCTGCCTTTGAGGGCGAGGCGGCGGGAGAGAAGCAGAAGGCGGCGGCCGCGAAGGAGGAAGCGGCGGCCGCGAATCAGGAGGTTGCCAGGTTCCGCGAGGCCGCCCAGGCTGCCAAGGCCAAGCTTCGGGACGCCAGGGTGCTCGTCGGCACCATGAAGAAGTCCGCGAGCACCCTCCGGAAGGGGTTGGAGGCTGCAATAGAGGCGGCGAAGCGGGCCGACCTCAAAGCGGCGAAGGCGGTGGAGAACTTCCAGAAGTCGGAACAGCTCTACACCGTCCTAGCCTCGGCCACCACTGCCATCTGGCACGAGGCTCTCGACGCCGTCAAGGCTCGGATGCCGGAGTTCGCTGACGAGGAGCTCCGAGCCGAATATCCTTGCAGGGATGACGAGCAGGAGGTCGGGGAAGAGATACCCGGCGAGGGCGACGCCGAGCCTCCTATGGTGGGCGCTGAGCTTCTCGGGGTTGCGCCTGGTCCTGTGGCGTGAAGCCCCTTGTCTTCTTTTTTTTTCTTCTTTTTGTTGCTTCGGGAATTTTGTAGGCTTCCGGGCATTTTGTAAGGCTGGGGAGCCCACAATACCTTTGTAAAAGTTTTGACTTTATGAATAAAGATTTTTGTTTTTGCAGTAGTGTTTGTGCTCGCATTTTCTTCTGTCGGTGAACATTTGTATATGCACAGTACTGCCTTCATATTGTGTCGGTTCTTCGTCTAGTGATTACGCGTCGGATTGAATCTGATCATTTGCCAAGCGTGCGAAGACTGGCGGGAAGACGGTATCTCCATGGCCCCGAAGTCGATGTGGAGATTGCTTAGATGTAGAACCGGATGCCTCTTGGTGAGGTCATGTTCCTTAGCGTGGAAGGGGTCGTACAAGGCCTGCTAAGGATGGACCGAGCAGTGAAGCTGCTCGGTTGCTCCTGGGCGAGGGCTATGATCCCTGGCGTTTTGGGGTAATGAATTACCAGCCGTGGATAACCGAGCAGGGGAGGGCCAGGTTGCCTCTTGCGAGGGCTTTTGTTCCTTAGCGCGGGAGGGACCGTGAGTGGCCTACTAAGGACGTAGCCGAGCAGGGTAGCTTCTCTGTGCCTCTTGGTGAGGGCTTTGATCCTTGGGGTGTTGGGGTAGGGAGCTACCAGCCAGGGATAACCGAGCAAGGGCGGGCCCGGTTGCCTCTTGCGAGGGCTTTTGATTCTTAGCACGGGAGGGGCCGTGAATGGCCTACTAAAGACGGGGCCGAGCAGGGTAGCTGCTCGGTGCCTCTTGGCAAGGGCTTTGATCTCTGGTTTGTTGGGGTAGGAAGCTACCAGCCAGGAATAACCGAGCAAGGGCGGGCCCGGTTGCCTCTTGCGAGGGCTTTGATCCTTAACGCGGGAGGGGCCGTGAGTGGCCTACTAAGGACGGGGCCGAGCAGGGTAGCTGCTCGGTGCCTTTTGGCGAGGGCTTTGATCCCTGGTTTGTTGGGGTAGGGAGCTACCAGCCAGGGATAACCGAGCAAGGGCGGGCCCAGTTGCCTCTTGCGAGGGCTTTGATCCTTAAGGACGGGCCGAGTAGGGTTACTGCCCGGTGCCTCTTGGCGAGGGCTTTGATCCCTGGTTTGGTAGGGAGCTACAAGCCAGGGATAACCGAGTAAGAGCGGGCCCGGTTGCCTCTTGGCGAGGGCTTTGATCCCTGGTTTGTTGGGGTAGGGAGCTACCAGCTAGGGATAACCGAGCAAAGGCAGGCCCGGTTGCCTCTTTCGAGGGCTTTTCATCCTTAGCACGGGAGGGGCCGTAAGTGGCCTATTAAGGATGGCCGAGCAGGGTTACTGCCCGGTGCCTCTTGGCGAAGGCTTTTTGTCCTTAAGGATGGCCGAGCAGGGTTGTTGCCCAGTGCCTCTTGGCGAAGGCTTTGATCCCTGGCGTTGTGGGGTAGGGAAGCTACCAGCCAGGGATAGCCGAGCAGGGTAGCTGCAGGGCTGCCTCTTGGTGAGGGCTTCGATCCCTAGCGTTGTGGGGTAGAGAAGCTACCATCCAGAGATAGCCGAGCAGGGTAGCTGCAGGGCTGCCTCTTGGTGAGGGCTTCGATCCCTGGCGTTGTAGGGTAGGGAAGCTACCAGCTAGGGATAGCCGAGCAGGGTAGCTGTAAGGCTGCCTCTTGGTGAGGGCTTCGATCCTTGACGCTGGAGGGGCCGTGGGAGGCCTGCCAAGGATGAACCAAGCAGTGAAACAGCTCGGTTGCCTCTTAGTGAGGGCTTCGATCCCTGGCGTTGTGGGGTAGGCGAGCTACCGGCCAAGGATAGCCGAGCAGGATAGCTGCAGGGCTGCCTCTTGGTGAGGGCTTCGATCCCTGGCGCTGGAGGGGCCGTGGGAGGCCTGCCAAGGATGAACCAAGCAGCGAAGCTGCTCGGTTGCTTCTTAGTGAGGGATTAGATCCCTAGCGTTGTGGGGTAGGCGAGCTACCGGCCAGAGATAGCCAAGCAGGGTAGCTGCAGGGCTGCCTCTTGGTGAGGACTTCGATCCCTGGCGTTGTGGGGTAGGAGAGCTACCAGCCAGGGAGAGCCGAGCAGGGTAGCTGCAGGGCTGCCTCTTGGTGAGGGCTTCGATCCTTGGCGCTGGAGGGGCCGTGGGAGGCCTGCCAAGGATGAACCAAGCAGCGAAGCTACTCGGTTGCCTCTTAGTGAGGGCTTAGATCCCTGGCGTTGTGGGGTAGGCGAGCTGCCGGCCAGGGATAGCCGAGCAGGGTAGCTGCAGGGCTGCCTCTTGGTGAGGGCTTAGGTCCTTGGCGCTGGAGGGGCCGTGGGAGGCCTGCCAAGGATGAACCAAGCAGTGAAGCTGCTCCGTTGCCTTTTAATGAGGGCTTCGATCCCTGGCGTTGTGGGGTAGGCGAGCTACCGGCCATGGATAGCCGAGCAGGATAGCTGCAGGGCTGCCTCTTGGTGGGGGCTTCGATCCCTAGAGCTGGAGGGGCCATGGGAGGCCTGCCAAGGATGAACCAAGCAGCTGCTCGGTTGACTCTTAGTGAGGGCTTAGATCCCTGGCGTTATGGGGTAGGCGAGCTACCGGCCAGGGATAGCCGAGCAGGGTAGCTGCAGGGCTGCCTCTTGGTGAGGGCTTCGATCCCTGGCGTTGTGGGGTAGGGGAGCAACTAGCCAGGGGTAGCCGAGCAGGGTAGCTATAGGGCTGCCTCTTGGTGAGGGCTTCGATCCTTGGCGCTGGAGGGGCCGTGGGAGGCCTACCAAGGATGAACCAAGAAGCAAAACTGCTCGGTTGCCTCTTAGTGAGGGCTTAGATCCCTGGCGTTGTGGGGTAGGCGAGCTACCGGCCAGGGATAGCCGAGCAGGGTAGCTGCTGGGCTGCCTCTTTGTGAGGGCTTTGGGGAGATGGACAGTCGTGAGTGACACGTGCCACGAACGCGTGGAGGAGGCAAAGCGCCAGAGCCGCGTCGTTTCGATTTCGCATCGAGCGGCGCGACGTCTGCAGCGTGGCGGCACAGTTGCGGGCGACCGTTGAACTCCGGGGGCATTGTGGGCTAGGGATATGCCTTGAAAGTCCTCATCGTCAAAGGTGATCGGCTCGGTCTCCCTGGCCTTCTTCCTCGAGCGGCTGTCGGCCTCCACGGCTGGCGTGGGGCACTGAGTCTCGCAGGTACTCGATGTACCCCCGCCTTCATGATCATGATTTTCAATAAGCCCCGGTTCCCTTCGGTGAGGTTCCTTATGCCTTCCGGCGAGGTCGTTTTTCAGCTGCCGTGGCGAGTCTCGCGTGCGCGACCCCAACGAGGGAGGGGGTGCCGGTCATGCCTGCAAACAGGCGAGCTGACCGCCATAGCCTCGGGAGGGACAGGGGTGCGGCGAGATTCGGGGCAAAGCTCTCTAGCGCAAGACCTCGGAGCCCAGCGAAGCGGGGCATGCCGAGTCATTGAGTGTGCTGGCCTGTGGGGCCTGCAGCCATTGGAAATAGCGAGGCGACGATCGGTCGTGCCGGCACGAGCGAAGCCTTCTCTCCCTCCGTCGGGGTCCCGGTCCTGAGACGGAGGAGGTTCGTCCGCGCCTCCGTTGAGGGGGAGGTGGCGGCTAGTGCTTGGATCTTCGTGATGATCGCTCGCCATTGGATTGAGATCGAAAAATGAACTTTTGTTTTTGTGGAATCAAAATTTTCCCACAGACGGCGCCAGCTGACGCGACCTGAATCGCGCCAAGATGTTACCTTCCGTTGATCTACTGATGGCGGCGATGGGTGGCTGAGATTGGATCTGGAGGCTGTCGCTCCTAAAGCGTGTGGATCTCAATGGGTTTGAGGTTGTGGTTGCCGAGCTACCTGCAAAGAAGTCTCGGGGTGGTTGTACCACCGAGGACCCTCCGACGGTCAAGTTAGACTAGAGATCCGAGTAGAGTAACGGCTTAGTGAAGTAAAAATGGCTTACTTGAACCGTATGAAGAAGGGGTTTATATAGCGGTGGCAGCACGCAGGGCAGGCGTAAAAGTCACACCGGCAGTTACGCTCCCGACGTCACGCCCGCGTGATGAGCGGGATCTCCCATTAATGGCGAGACAGGCTCGTTAATGGGGGATCGTGATGGCATGGAACGAGGGATACGGCCGGTGGATATCTCACGTATGGCGAGATTCACGGGATGGCGGTTGCGCCTGTGAGCGGTGCCGCTGGTCAGTCGATGAGACCGAGGAAGATGACCTCGGCGGGAGAGCTCGCGGACGAGCGGGAGAGCCGAGATATCTTGGTTCTATGGTAACCCGGAGACAAGCTGGTAGGCCGAGGAGACCAATTGTGCAGAAGCTCGAAGGTAAGCCAGCGTTTGCTTGTAGGACAGGCACAAGAGTGGTCTGGTCGGCCACTGTAGGTCCTTTCTTGTGAGCCCTGAAGCACGTCATCTGCCACATGTCGTGATCTGGGAGATCTCCGATATCAAGCATCATCAGATTAAGTTACAAACACTTTGTATTTGTAATAAAATGAAATAATACAAAAAGTAACTTTCAGATAAATTGCCTATTTTTTAAGACTTCTTTGATGTTCTTGCTTACAACTTGATTGGTCTTTTACCTTCTAGGATGCCCATCAGTTTATAGTAAGCCCATATACTATTTCACCAAACATAATTCATGCATCACATTTTTTTCACAATTCTAAAACTAGACCAGGGTTTTGAGCTTGCATACGTTGATGCATGCTTTTCAGAAGCGAATGCTTGAGTTTAATGTGACAAATAAGTAGTTCAACTTGGATTCTAACATTAATATCAAATTGTAATAAAAATGAGAAGGCTCGAAATTGAGAAGATAATTTTGGTGCACAGCTTAAACCAGTATACCTCAGATGGTAAAAGAGTTTATTGGATGCACAAACTATATCAACCATTAGCACGATCGAATACATTTATCAACCCGTAACTCAGATATGTTGGCTATCTGTAACGCCACACTGCAACGAAACTCAACAACTTCTCTCAACGTTCCCTTGGCATAGGTTCAAACCATGCCCAACTGTAATTCGATCCGCCCTCGATAAATTTGCTAATCTGCCTTGGTAAACTAAACTCCAGGTCCGGGTTGGAAGATTGAGCATCCAACGAGCAGGATTCAATGCGATCACAGCGACATGGCGGGCCAAACACAGGGTAATAAATCTTATTCGTCATTCTTTCAAATCCCACCCTAGTCAAAATTGCTCCTTTCGGGCTCACAAACAAAGCTTTGCCTTTTATAAACTCAACACCGACCCGCTTTCTCATGTTGTCCCCAAACTTCAGCACTGTGATGGGCATGTTATTAGTAGGGACAGAAACTGTCAGGACCTGGCCTTCACACTCTGCAACAAAACTGGCCATATCCCCAAAAGTCGACAACATCATATCTTCATGCATCCCAAATGATCTGCGTATCGGATTGTAAATCCCGATCTTACCATTGTTCGCCGCAAAGTAAACGCACCCACCAAGAATTACAGGACTATGTGGCTGTACGATGAAATTATAAACGGTTACTTCACAGCGCATCCAGTCCTTGCATCGATCTTCTTGATGGGTATAAATCTCAACCAAGCCGGCTGAGCTCAGAGAAACAAAATTTATAACACAAACCATGAAATCCGGAGAAGGCAGCGGCACTGAGAAAGCCGCGGTGTCAACTTTAGCCAATCTCAGGGCTGGGAGGCGGATGATGTCACCTCTCAGTGGGTTATAAATGAACAGAGAGGTGTAGTTGTGTTTGGCCTTGGAAAGCATGAGCCACCCGAATTTTGAAGAGTGAATAGATGCACCTGTTGGAAAATGTGGGTAGATGGAAATGAAAATAAATAAATATATAACAATAATAAAAATTGTTAGGCTTTGAGGCGTGTATCTTTAAACTGCTTAACCGTCAGGTTTATTTGACTAAGTGATTTAAGTTCATAAGTTTGAAATTAGAATCTTGGTTTAAGCAGGCATGAATACCATATTAGTTTCCACGTACATACCTATGAGTTCCGGAGAGTTGACTTGGTAGGTTAGGGCACAAGAGGTGTCGAACAAGGTGCAGATGCCTTCTTCTTTGGAGAGGGAAGCGAACCATGGGGGTTCGGGAGCGCAAGTGCGCGGTATTTTGATGGATTGCCAGTCCTTGCATACAGCATGGAAGCGGATGCGGTCGGAAAGGAAGAGAAGGGACGAGATGGGTTCTAGGATCTCGGTAGGGAGATCAGACCATGGCCGGAATGATAGGTCTAGTGGCTCCTTGCCCTTTTGCTCGTTCTTCAATTTTGAAGACCTGAAGAACACAAAGAAATAATCGGTTTTATACTTTCATATTAACCTGTTTATATGATATTTAAAAAGGTTATTATTACCTGTTTCTCTCATATTTTATTTATGAAAATGTGCGGCGTGCCTGCGCGCGTGTGTAGGGCACATATAAACCAGAAAAACGTAGAGATTGCAAAATTCAGCAATAGCTCTTATTTATCATATTCCTCACCTCTTTTTCTTTTTCGAAAATGATGAGTCTGGGCTTCTTGTATAGGAAGCATCAGTACAGTTTTGTTGATAGATCCAAAACATTGCGGAAAAAGAAATCCCAAAAGGTAGAAAATAGCAAATTTCTACTGAAAGCAAATTACTACAAGAAAATCCACTATCGTTCTCCTGAAAGTTAGAACTCCAATGGAATCATCATCCTCAGAGTAAATATATAGTCTCTTTGATAATTTGTAAAGGGAAAGTGGGAAACCGTAGTCTTCTTATTTTTGGTGATTGTTCAGAGTTTAATCAGTGATCGGTATTAAGCCTATTTAATTGTTCTTGCATATCATTACGAATTTGCAGTTAATGTTCAACTAAATTATAAAATCAACAATCAAGTCATCATCACATATATGTAACTTGCTTACTGACATAGTTTTATAGAAAATAAAGCTTACTCGCCCATCTCTAGCTTGCGCTTCTTCGGGCCTTCTGAAACGAGCTCCTTCTCCATAGATTTTAACTATCTTTTCTCCTGCCACTTAGATAAATACCATTCATGCCACAAAAAAAAATTATTAATGAAGATAATTGTATCTCACATATATGGAAAGGAAATATTTGAAGTAAGTTATTAAATTTCAAACAATATACAGTCTCAGCTACTTAAATTAAATGTAAATCTTGATTATTGACAACAGCCAAAAACAACAGAATGATAGCAACAAAAGCAAATAGAATGTGTTCTTAATCAAATTAAGAAGGGAAGAGCATATGCCTTAGTTGACACTAAAGAGATCATGGAAATTAAGAAGCCTTTTCTACTAAAGCGGACAGCTTGTTTTATTTAATTCTACAATATCTCCTCTCTACTTGTCTATGTATGTGTTGCCTATTTGGGTAGGAGAAATAATTGACATATTCAAAAGGAATTCTTTTGAAAAAGAGAAGGATGATGCCTTCGTGTACCGCTTGGTAACTAAGGAGAGGTTTGCACGTCTATGTGTGATCTCAAGGATATGAACCCAGCACGCTGCTCTGTAAGCTATATAAGTGTAACGATCTATTTATGATTCTTCTCTGCGTGATGTTTTCTATCAAATCAATATATCAATTTTTTTGATCTTTTGGTGCGTGCAAATATCCGATTGCTAAAATTCTTCGAATCGAAAATTTGCACAAAAACCACATGTCGGTTACCTCTCTTATAGCACTTATACACCTCAAGCAACTTACTAGCACAAGCACCTTCTCAGATTTTGCAAACCTTAACAACTACTTCTCTCCAAGAAATTCATGTTATAAGAAATATTGTCTAATTTAACTCTAGAACCTGTTTTTGTTGGTGCTTTAAGGTTTTAGATGATGCGCATTAATGTTTGCACTAATAAGCCACTTCAGGGTTGAATATGTGTGATACAGGATAATTGTCATATTAACTTGGCGTCAAGCAAAAGCGAAAGGGTATATACAAGTTCCCCAAAAAAACATTCAAGAATACTTCAATTTTTTTGTGAATCTGTTTTATTTCAACACTACATGTGAACTTTGAGATCAAACAAAAAAAAAATTAACATAGTATTTTGCATTACGTATCTTATATGAAATATTGCTCGCAAACACAATGAAGAAAAGGATGTAGAATGTGATTTAGTTTAACTCTTAAGGTTATATCATGCCTCAACGATGAGTGCAGCTCCTCGTAGACTCATCATCCCCTCTCTTCTAAAAGATTTCATAGCCTAAGAAAATTTTGAGGATTGCTCCTAGGTATCATGACATCAAACTACATTACGTCTTCTCGAAAAATTTGGTGAGAATTGGAACCAACATAAGAGGGATTATGATATATTGACAACGAGGCACAAAATATTTGTCAAATATCCATTAGCATCTTTCCAATATTGACTCCTTTAAAAATCCAATTTGATGGCAAGGTGATAGTGTCGATGATGATGCTAATATCATAGATAAGCAAAAACGTATTTACTTCGGAGATTCCACCGTGAGTGAAGATGGCAACAGAAACCAAATTTGGCGGTAGTATCCCAATCGGAAATTTTCAATATTGCACGGACGATGCAAGGACTTTGGGAGGAGCGTTTGAGTATCGTTTAAGCTACGTTGTTTAGTCTTGTATACGGTTGGTTTTTGGGGTTTTCTTTGGGTGTTTCATCGGAAAGAAGAAAAACTGGCATCTATTCTATTGTGTAATTCACTGAAACAAATCTCTCCATAATGATTTATCAATTTTAGATTGCTAGCCTACCTACATTTTTCCTCAATTGAACAATGGATGGAAAGGACCTAGTCATTGAGACTTAAAGCTAAACAAACACCATGAATGTAACCCCAACATAATGCAGGAAAATGGAAAGATATTAATTTACATACCTATATCGTTGGTGCGCAACCAAGATAACCTTGGCGGTCACTAATGCAGCCGTCCTTGAGTAAGATAGTCTAATGTCCGCCCAATATATAGTATCTCTCATGGGAGTAAAATTATTTTGTTTCCGATGTGGGACTAAACCATAAAACTTACCTTGCCTCGGATGGGAGTAAAATTACTTTGTTTCCGATGTGGGGCTAAACCATAAAACTTGCTTCACCTCGAATGCATCAGTCATGGTTTCCATTATTGAACTAAACGATAAAACTTGCCTCAGTAGACACCTCGAGTATATCAGACACAAGTTTCAATTATTTTCTGTTCCATTGCCACTGTAGGACCTAGAACTCAAATCGGTTAAACATGTTTTAATGTTTGGTGACCAATGATAGATGTTTTTCTACATAAAGAAATTATGAATATCAAATTATGGACGGGACATTGATCAGTTATATCGAATTCCAGATACAAGTATAACATACTTTATAAAAAGAAACAGCAATAAGTGTTTATCCCAAATCTGATATGCATCTGATGTTACCAAAATTGGTCTCACCAACAATATTTATTTGAGAGGACAGCTAGGCAGTGCACCGGCATACCCTTAAGAACCTGCAAAGAAGATAATGCCAGAGATTTCTCCGACGCCGTCCCTCCGACGCTTAAGTTGGTATTAGGAGGATATTCTTAAGCAAGGGTTTGTTTTGACTAAAATGGCATGCCTCTTTAGGGATTGAAATAGTGTACATATACCCTATGTCAAGGGTATTTTTTGTCCCTTTGCTCATATTGGCACCTATGGGTGAAGCTATAGTGGATGTCTGTGGCAGCCTTTAGCTCCACTAACAGTTTTTCTGGGTCCTATTTTAAGGGGCTGAATTAGGCTAATCAGTTTTTAGGGATGGGCTTGAGTTAATTCTGATGATGCTAAGCAAGCCCTACCTTTAGGTTGGCATAAGTCTGGCTTTTCTTCAGTTATATCAATACACTCGTTACTGCATGGCTTGAACTGTGTCGTAAGGTAGTGGAGTAGTTAGAGCTTTCTTGTTTTAGTTTTGCAAAGAGCCAGCATTTAATATTTGGAATTCTCATCATTGTCATTGACGTTCTTGACGGGGCTATCTCATTTTGTTTGGACGATAAGTGTCCCTCGCTATGTGGGCTGGAAGCGGTGTTCTGATTTGTGACAACTGACAACACTTTGGACGATGGATACTGAATCCTGCCTTTCCATATATACCTCTTTGATTTGTGAGCTTTCAGATCTTCATTTTTTCCTTTACGTTTTGCTCAATCTCTCCGAAGGATGTCCGGTCATGTTTTCGTGGAGCACACATCTTAATTTGTTGTTGGTAAGTTCTCTCTTTACTTTTGTTCAACATGGCTTCATCTTTTTCTAAGAAATTATCTTTTATAAAATCTTCTTCCAAGATTCTTACTGTGGAATTAGCTTTAGTGAGTAGCTTTAGTAGTGTTCTGAAAGTTGAAGGGTGGAAGGATAAATTTTATATCACCAAGTCTATTGAGATCATTACTCATGGAAACCAATTGATCATCAATTCCCCAGAAGGCTTCATGGTATCTATGAAAAACACTTATCCCCGATCTTTCCTATTTTCAGAAATAATTGTTTGTATTCTACGTGATTTGAACTGTGCCATCTTTTAGACAGCCCCGAATATGTGATGCCTCAGATTGGGATTCTGCTCTATTCTTGCTAAGGTTCCGAAGACTCACTCATTTGATCTTTTTAAGTACGATTTTAGGAACTGCGTGACCACAGGGATCTTGAAGCCCTGGGGTTATCTTCAGAAAATCGTGGAGGCGAAGTTCGCCTTGGAGGTTCCCTTACGCACCTCTAATTGAAAAGATCAATTCGGTTTCTTTTGTTATCGGTCCAAAAATTCTTATCCTTTTCCTACCTCTTGATCAATCCCCACTACATAAGTCGAGCGCCCCGTGATAAGATGTTGCTCCATGCCAGCCTCACATGTCAGGCCCTATAACCCTTCTTCAAGTCTTCCCTGGCCTATTCGTGAGCTAATCGGTGAGTTCCGTGGGGATTAATCCCAACGTCACCAACCTCATTATGTACGGTTTCTAGACGGGACTCGATTGCCTTCATTCCCTTTCTAAGGCAGACCCCGACAATCGAGCTATCCAAACTGCAGGCTTATACAAACTACGACACAAAGTCATGGATCCCCTCGCAACAATACAAATCCATGGTAAGGAGACACATGCGGAAGCGTATAATTAACCAACAGTCTATACGACGTTGAGATCTCACATACCTTAGCAGATTTGAGATCTCCTGATCGATGGATGCCTTTGATATGATCTTGTCTCCTTCTTCTTCGGATGATCGGCGGAGGGCAATCACACGTTAAGCGGAAGACCTTCTTCACAGCAGCTACTAGACTCTTTGCTAAAGGGAGGAGGAACTCTCTTGGAACCTTAAGTGTAAGCTCTTTAGAATATGAGGCTATCACAACACATGTGAAGCCTTAATTGTTATCTTTTTTTAATCCCAGCCTTGCACATCCATATATATAACAAGGGGTTTAGATCGATGGCTGAGATTAAAACCCTAGCACACTTGATTGGGCGGGTTTCGGGTAACCCAACCTGAATGCCAACATACTCCCACTCGTACAGTTAAGTGGGCGTCGTCACCTTTACTCAGTTCCTCACGTTCCCTATCTCAATCTTTGCCCATGCAAGCTAGCATTGCCGTGCGACTATCGATACATGCAAGCGGGTAGCCTTGCAGCAAAATCTGTTAAGACCGACATAAGGATCTCCCTAATATGAACACAAATAGTGATTAATCCAAAAAGCTTGATTTCGTATACCCCAGATCCAATCAGCTCACATGTTTGTTTGAGTATCCTCAATCCCACGAGAAGCATACTCAAAACACCATGGTAACCCTTTAATTTTCTGCACTCTTTAGCCATCACATAAACGCTTATAAGAGTTGCGTATGAAATGCAATCAAGAAGACATGCCCGATTGATCTTCCTCTAGACTCGTTAAGTTGGGCCGCCCTTTACCTGCTTTCCGTCGGTACGGTATGGGAATCACATACTCTTGTGATAGCAGCCAAAGTAGCGGACATTCATGGCATTCCTTTCTTGACAGTCAAATGTCACTAAGGGTGATGTGACTAATCATCTTAAATGAAAAGATATCAGTTCATGAGGGCTTCCCATATCGAGGGAGATAGGATCCATCCCTCGCATCCTCATCTACAGATCGCTAGCCCACGTTGTATGGTCAACGTGCTGTGATACTTCTCTCTCACGAGAACATCACTGTTGGGGTCAAAATTTGCACTCCAGTTGACCGGGTCAAAGTCAAGGTCAACCCCAAGTAAACGGGCCCAAGCCCAAGCAAGTGGGCCCATACCCAAGTCGACCCCTGCGGCCGGTCTCCCCATGCCAAAATAAAAATCATGTAACAAATAATTTTGCTGTAATTTTTTGTGCATGAATGTAAGCAAAATGGGCATAAAGCCAAATTTTTGTAAAGCCCATGATTTATGTGCAAAAAGAAATAGCACATGAGACATGGGATGGGCAAAATGCCATTTTGTAAAGCCCAAGGGGCTATATGTAACTGTGTAAGCCTATATAAGGCAACATGATGATGAATAAAAAGAGACTTTTCATTCTTCCCAAGAACTAGGGTTCCTGTGCCGCCTCCTCCTTCCAAAAGGTTCTAAAACTTTCTTCCCTTCTTTTGAATTAAATCAAGAGTTTTACTCTTCCTTTTCCAAAACTAAATAGTTTTTCACCACAAAATCCACAAAGTGGAGCCCAGATCTTCCCTTAGATCTCAAAAAGGGGAGATTTTTTTTAATCTCATACATCTTGTTCTTCAAGATCCGGCCAACAGAGGAGAAAGAAGAAGACCCATCTCCGAAAATCCCATTTTAGAGAAGATCCAGGGCTCAAGGGAGAAGCCCCTTCATCAGCTGCAAAAATATCTTAGGAGTTTAACTCCTCAAATACACACACACACAAAATAATAAGTATTTCTTCTTGGAAGTACAACTCCCAGTACATGACCGGGTCCCTTTTTTGCCGCCAAGCGCCCGAGCGCCCACATGCTTGGCACGTGAGGCGCTAGCGCCCTAGTGCCCGAGCGCCCACGTGCCGGGTCACCCCGCCAAAGATAAAGAGACGACTAGATATGTGGTCCACGCTGTCTACATGGTGGGCATGCGCAGCAAGAGCAAGGATGGGACTGCTGCATCTCAAGTCCAATCTGGTGTGAATATGGCTGCCACATTCCAAGATCAGCCTCCTCTAGAAGGTAATGAAGACCTTCCTAGTGAAGTTGATAAGCGGAGAGATCTCTCGGTTCATGAGGAGTTGGGCTCGAAAAGCGAAGATGAGCCACTCTTCCGTCCCATGACCGCAGAGCAGCAACTTCTCCAGGAGCTCCGAAAACAGCTCAGAAGTAAAAGACAAGGAGATGGCCAAGCTCTACTCAAAGATTGACGACTTGACAAACATCGTCTTACGGCTCACAGCCCAAGTTGCCTCTCAGCCGCCCAATCAAGCGCAGGGCTCTGCTCATGAACCGGGAAAAGGTGTCCCGAGACAGCCGACACTTATTCTCTCAAATCCAAAGGTGGGCGGACCGCATGAAAGTCAGTCGCATCCTATCTCGGGGAATGTCTTGGCTACCGATGACAGTAGCCCGCTAACTCAAGACCGGATCATGGATTTGGTTGCCAACAAAGTCAAAACATTGGTAGCCGAAGTCGAAACGCAAAAGGATATTAGCAGCAGTGGGAGACCATATTCTGCTCAGTATGATCTGGTAGAATTTCCTAGCGGCTATGTTATTCCCAAATTCGGAAGATTTGATGGGACGGGAAATGCGAATCAGCACGTCGCCTATTTTAAAGCCTCATGCGGGAATAATGGGAGAAATGATGCGCTTCTCATCCGCCAGTTCGTTAATAGCTTGACCGATATTGCTTTCGACTGGTACGCAAGCATACCGGATGGCTCCGTCACAACTTTCGTCCAAATGGAATCTTTATTTCGACAAAGGTTCATGAGTGTCAGCGATAAGATCACCATTGCCAACATCGTAAGGACAAAGCCAAAGAACAATGAAAACAGCACGGATTTCATAACCCGATGGCGCAATCTCTCCGTCAAATGTGAACCGCCGATAGAGTAGGACCAATCTGTCAGCCTCCTAATCGGAAATCTCAACAATTGGATGGCCCCGTTTCTATGCACCGCGGGTCTCAAAACATTCCAAGAGCTGACCAGGAAAGTTAAGATGCTGGAGCGCTCAAAGCAGGAGTCCTCCTCGGATTCCTAAAATAACAATAGATCCTGGAGAAACCGAAAAGACGAAAATTGCAAAGGCAGAAACTCCGATGATTCTGAATCTTTCAACACTTCGGCTAACCGAAATAAGCTAGGGATGAGCGGGCCTAATGCCAACCAGTCTCGGAAGCCAGTGTTCGGAGAGGGAGAAGAATCTCCACTGAAAGAGAAACTGGATAAGGTCTATTCCTTCAGAAGGGACAAAGTCCATAAAATATTCAAAGATGCCCTAAGAAACGGTCTGCAATTGCCAGAATCAAAAAGACTGTAAGAAGCGAATATGACCGACGACCCCAAATACTGCCCCTATCACAGAGTGATAGGTCATGCCATTAAGGACTGCTTCGTCTTCAAAAATTGGGTCGAAAAGCAATACAAGGCAGGAGAGATAGAACCGTCTAAAGGCGTGTTAACAAACAGTCAAGCTGCGACCGCCAACTTCATACAAAACAGTTGACCACCACGTCGTTAAACTGAAACAATCGACCTCTAAGTCGTTAAACTGGGAATGTAAAAAAATGTGTAAATAAAAAAAATAAGTGCAAGTAAAAAAAATAATAAAAAGCCGAAATGATGGGGCAACTCGCAATAAAAATCAGCGAGTAAAAATAAAAATGAAAATAAAGCCGAAATGATGAGGCAACCGTGAATAAAAAATCGAAATGATAGGGCAATCGCGACCTTCGCGATAAGGAAAGCTGAAATGATAAAGCAATCGCGGTAAATAAAAAAAAAGTAAAAAAACGGCGAATGATGAGTCGCTCCTGATACCATATTCCAATGCAGCGATGCAGACGCCAACCAAAATCCGATTTTTCAAAATTCCCTCAACCCTACGGGTGGTCCCCAAATTGACTACCGTATACAATCCACGGGCTCAAATAATTCTCATCATACCCATACTCCACCGCAATCACCAGTCCAGCGGTCGGTCTCCGCCCTTGGAATTATGCTCTATTGGGAAGACCCACTCATGTGTCCTCACAATGCATGAGGAGAACAAACCTTCGTAGGATCCTTACGACTCACAAAAGAAAAACACACTTGGGAGTCCCCACGACTCCTAAGGAGAAAGTACACCTACGAGATCCTTTCGACTCGTAGGAAGAAAATGCTTTTATGGGACCTTTACGGTTCATAAAATTGAAAAGTTTTAGGTGATAGGGACCTAAACCTGTCTCCTAAGCCATCGCTCCCCAACAGGGAACGGCAAATGATGAATTGCTCCTGGCACATGTGCTTCAGTGTTAGCAACGCTGATACCTACCCTAACCCCAAAATTCCAAACTCCAATCCAATAGACCCTTAAGTCTTTAAACTGGAAATAGATGACCTCTAAGTCGTTAAACTGAAAACGAGGAAGAACCCCTCACGGCGAATGATGAGTCGCTCCTGGTACCATATTCCAGTGCAGCGATACAGACGCCAACCAAACTCTGAATGTCCCAACGGCGAATGATGAGTCTCTCCTGGTAGCATATTCCAGTGCAGCGATGCAGACGCCAACCAAAATCCAAATTCCTAACGGCGAATGATTTGTCGCTCCTGGTACCATATTCCAGTGCAGCGATGCAGACGCCAACCAAAACTCAAATTCCCGACGGCAAATGATAAGTCGTTCCTGGTACCATATTCCAGTGCAGCGATGCAGACGCCAACAAAATCCCGAAATTTTTCCGGCCCTACGGTCTGGATCATACATCATGCAAAACCGTATACAATCCACGGGCGTAAAACGATCCCAATCTCTCCCAAGCCCTACCAGCGAGACCACATTCAAAGTCCCACCGACGATGAATATTCAAAAAGAAAAAGAAAAAGAAAAAAATGGGTATGTCCACAAGCAAAATGGGCACGGATGAAAACCCGAAAGGGTTCCGTGAGTAAAAACAACAGGACTGCCGGCGAGTTTGTGAAAACCCGAAAGGGCGCAAACTCGTGAAAAAGAGATGAAATGCACTCGCAAAAGTCCTCTCGATTTTGTGAGGAGAAAATTCCCGCGTGAGATCCTTACGACTCACAAAGGAGCAACACACTTAGGAGTCCCCACGACTCCTGAGGAGAAAATACACCTATGAGATCCTTTCGACTCGTAGGGAGAAAATGCTTTTATAGGACCCTTACGGCCCATAAAATTGAAAAGCCTTGGGTGATAGGGATCTAAACCTGTCTCCTAAGCCACCAATTTCCAAATCCTACAGGGGCAAATGATGAATTGCTCCTGGTATTATTCCAGTGCAGCAGTGCTAATACCAAACTAAAACCAAAATCCCCAAACCCTCTCATGGCAAATGATGATTCGCTTCTGGTACCATATTCCAGTGCAGCGATGCTGATGTCAACCCAAATCAAATCAAGTCAACAATCTCTGCGGCGGAATCATGCTTCGTCTCAAAATGTACCCCGTGTCGAAATCATGCTTCGCCTCGGAGTATCTACCTGCCCTGTCGGAATTATGCTTCGCCTGGGAATCATCCTCTACATCAAAACCAGTGACACTCCGTGCCGAGGAAACGTCGATCACAGACACTCCGTGCCGGGACAAGTCAACCAGAGACCTCCTCGTCGGAATTATGCTCCGCCCTGGAATCAAGTCAACCAGCGACCTCCTTGTCAGAATTATACTCCGACTCGGAATCAAGTCAACCGGCGACCTCCTCGTCGAAATTATGCTCCGCCCTGGAATCAAGTCAACCAGCGACCTCCTCGTCGGAATTATGCTCCATCCTGAAATCAAGTCAACCGCCGACCTCCCCGTCGGAATTAAGCTCCGCCTCGGAACCAAGTCGACTAACAAGCTCTGCGCCGGAATCATTTTTCGTCTCAGAGTGTACCCCGTGTCGAAATCATGCTTCGTCTCGGCGTATCTGCCTTCCCTGTCGAAATTATGCTTCGTCTCGGAATCAAGTCAGCCAACAAGCTCTACGTCGGAATCATGTTTCGTCTCAGAATGTACCCCGTGTCGAAATCATGCTTCGCCTCGAAGTATCTGCCTTCCCTGCCGGAATTATGCTTCGTCTGGGAATCAACCTCTGCATCGAAATTATGCTTCGGTCAGAATGTCTGCCGCCCGTCGGAATTATGCTCCGACCCCGTCGGAATCATGCTCCGCTCGTCGGAATCATGCTACGATCCCTGGAATCATGCCTCTACTCTTCAGAATTATGCTCCGATCCTCGGAATTATTCTCCGATCCTCGGAATTATGCTCCGACTCTTCGGAATGATGCTCCGATCCTCGGAATGATACTCCGATCCCCGAAGTTATGCTCATCGAAATCATGCTCCGATCCCTGGAATCATGCCTCTACTCTTCGGAATTATGCTCCGATCCTCGGAATTATGCTCCGACTCTTCGGAATGATACTCTGACCCTGGAATTATGCTCCGCAAATCGGAATTACGCTCCGACTTTTCGGAATGATACTCCGACCCTGGAATTATACTCCACAAATCGGAATGATGCTCCGATCCCCGGGAATCATGCTCCCCGAGGGATGCTCCGCCCCCAGAATGATGTTCCACCTCGAAGTCCAGCATCAAGATCTATCAATTTCATGCACATAACTCATATGCGCGGTATGTATTTATTGATGGGGGGCACTTTGTTGGGGTCAAAATTTGCACTCCAGTTGACCGGGTCAAAGTCAAGATCAACCCTAAGTAAGCGGGCCCAAGCCGAAGCAAGTGGGCCCATGCCCAAGTCGAGCCCCGCGGCCGGCCTCCCCATGCCAAAATAAAAATCATGTAACAAATAATTTTGATGTAATTTTTTGTGCATGAATGTAAGCAAAATGGGCATAAAGCCAAATTTTTGTAAAGCCCATGGCTTATGTGCAAAAATAAATAGCACATGAGATATGGGATGGGCAAAATGCCATTTTGTAAAGCCTAAGAGGCTATATGTAAATGTGTAAGCCTATATAAGGCAACATGATGATGAATAAAAAAGAGACTTTTCATTCTCCCCAAAAACTAGGGTTCCTGTGCCTCCTCCTTCCAAAAGGTTCTAAAACCTTCTTCCCTTCTTTTGAATTAAATCAAGATTTTTACTCTTCCTTTTTCCAAAACTAAATAGTTTTTCACCATAAAACCCACAAAAGGGAGCCCAGATCTTCCATGAGATCTCAAAAATTGGAGATTTTTTTTTAATCTCATACATCTTGTTCTTCAAGATCCGGCCAATAGAGGAGGAAGAAGGAGACCCATCTTCGAAAATCCCACTTTGGAGAAGATCCAGGACTCAAGGGAGAAGCCCCTTCATCAACTCCAAAAATATCTTAGAAGTTTAACTCCTCAAATATATATACACACACACACAAAGTAATAAGTATTTCTTCTTGGGAGTACAACTCCCAGTATAGGGACCAGGTCCTTTTTTGCCGCCCAGCGCCCACATGCTTGGCACGTGAGGCGCTAGCACCCAAAGCGCTAGCACCCAAGCGCCCAAAACGCCAGCGCCCGAGCGCCCTCGTGCCGGGCACATGGTGCGCTAGCGCCCAAAGCGCTAGCGCCAGCGCCCGCGTACCGGACACATGGGGGCGCTAACGTCCAAAGCGCTAGCGCCAGCGCCCGCGTGCCACTCACGTGAGGCGCTGGCGCCTTCTCCCACGCATCCTATGAATGTCCCTTCCTTTATATATATATATGTATATATACATATATGCATGCACACACATACTCCACCATACTGTTTGCGTTAGAAAAAATTTCTAACGGGACATTGCTCTGCATCCGCAAGGGGGCTGACCCCCAGCCCGCTATCCGGGTAGCAGGACCCCCGTAAAAACTCTGCGGGGCCCCCGATATATCCAAAACCCCTTCAAAACACAACACTGCACATTGAGTTCGCATGACCAGTTTAACCCGTTAATCAGAGGTTCTCTCGTTCCAAAAGCGAAGGTAATTAACGGCAGCTTAGTCCGCGGCGGCCGGAGATTCGGATCCCCACAATCAATAAACTCCAGCCTACACTAGGCAGGAGGAATCTGTAGTACGCCTGACAACCGCGCGCGTATTCTCATCTCAATAGGATGACGAAAAACACCCTGCAATCACGTCATAAAAGTATCATACAGATTCAAGTCCTATCAACACATGATGAACTTGCTAAGACACACTACACAAATGTGCCCGGATCCAGCCACAGAATCGAATCCGAATCTGACTCTGTAGGATCCACAATCTAGCTTCCAAGACATGTATAGATAATGGAATGTGGGGAAATTCCATTACGACAAAGACTCAAACTAATCTCTGGCTCATCCTTATCTTCAGATAAGGGTCGTTTGAACGCTCTCACAGTCGCACACTCTGCTGCGCTGAATCAGTGTAATGGCTTGCTCTAGCAATCGACACAAAATACTCGATCGTACCTCGCATGCATAAAGCATCAAAAGGATTGCTCGTGTGAGTGAGACAATCCTACCTGCTGACGTATTCTTTATTCAGAAGATGCGGGTAACGGATACCTGCTGGTAAATATATATGTATCACATAGAATATGTATATGTACTCCAACTCCATGATCATAAATCAAACAATAAATATATGCACACCACCCAAAAATGTAAAATCAATAATCAATAATAAATAACCAATAATCAATCGTGCATATAAATAAGTCACCATCCATAATAATAATATCTAAAGGCAATAATAAATGAGAAAAATCGTAGTATCATAAACAATGACGTCACCAAGGACGCAACCCAAAGGATCTAACATGCGTCACGAAGCGCTCCTCGGCTATTCCTTTCGTCAACGGATATGCTATCTGCTCCGCAGGAAGATACTCTAACTCGACCTCTTTCTCCTCTTGCTTCTTGATAAAGTGGCAACGAATCTCTATGTACTTTGATTTTCCATGATACTTGGAATCTTTCGAGTAAGCTATTGCTGACCGGCTATCGCAATAAAGAGTGACACGATCTCTCGTGTGGTTAACTACACGCAAACTCTCGAGAAACCTTCTCAACCAAACCGTCTTCTTGGCTGCGTCAGATGCGAAAACATTTTCCGCTTCTATGGTAGACAAGGCTATGCACTCCTGCTTCTTACTGCACCACGTAATGGTGCGGCCATTCTGCGAGAAAATATACGCAGAGGTGAATGCTCTATTATCCAGATCGCCAGCCCAATCGACATATGTGATTCTGTATAACCGAGCAATCTTAGATCACCTTCTCCATAGTACAATGTATGGTGGGCCGTCCCATGCAAATACCGAAAGATTCTCTTTACCGCCTTCCAATGCGTAACGCCCGGATTTGACTGATAGCGTCTCTAGTCAGACTCACAACAGAGTATATGTTCGGTCTTGTACATCATAGCATACATAAGACTACCAATTGCACTCTGGTACAGAACCGTGTGCATATGCTTAATGTCCTTTTGTCTTTGGACATTGTTCAAGGCTTCGCGAATAGCTTTTTGCATTTGGAGTCCCAATCGATTTGCTGTTGTGCATCCCGAACTGTTCTAAAATTCTCCTTGTGTAAGTCTCTTGAGACAAACTAAGAGTCCTCTTAAAACGGTTTCGACGGAACTGAATTCCGAACACAAAGCTAGCATTACCTATGTCCTTCATCTCAAAATTGGAGGGAAGCCAACCCCTGGTTGCTTTAATGGTTTCCATATTGTTTCTAGCCAATAATATGCCGTCAACATATAACGACATGATCTCAAACGAGTTTTTAGTCCTTTTCAAGTACACACAGTTGTCTTGGTCGACCATCTGAAAACTATACCCTAATACGGTCCGATGAAATCAAAAGTACCACTGTCGAGACAACTATATTAAGCCATAGATAGACTTTTTCAAGCAACACACTTTGCGCTTGAGTCTCTTGGCTTTGAAACCGATAGGTTGATCCATATAGAGCTTCTACTGCACTTCCACATATAGGAATGATGTCTTAACGTCCATCTGGATAAGTTCAAGATCCATATGTGCTACTATTGCCAGAATAAAGCTAACAGACGCAATTCTCACCACCGGGGAGAACGTCTCCTCGTAGTCTATTCACTACGTTGGGTGTAACGTTTGCTACCAAACACGCTTTGTACCATTCAATACAGCCATCTTCCTTTCGCTTGACTTTGAAAACCCATTTATTTTCAACCGTCTTGCATCCAGCAAGCAAATCAACCAAGTCCCATATCCGGTTCTTTCTCATTGATTCAAGCTCTTCACTCATTGCAATCATTCACTTGCAGCTGGCCCTGAAATGGCGTCATCAAATGACTTGGGTTCCGCAACATTATGCGGAGCGACCATGAATGCTCCCCTTTCGATCTCTAACCGTCAACGGGGAACTAATCTACAGTCTAATCTATGAGGCTCCATAGATTCTATCATTGGCTCTTGGTCGTCGACCTGAATCTCTCTCTCACTGTCAGCAGACGGAAGACCTGCATCCTCCTGCTCATCCGTCTGACCAAGAGTCTCGTCAACCTCATAGTCCCCCAAATCCTGACCCGCTTCCGCCTTCTACGGAAAGTCCCCTTAGAGGAACTAAACATCGCACGACTCGCTTCGGTTACAGTCCCATCAATGTTCTCATCTAAGAACACATAACTCTTGGAGTGCTTGGAATTGCGTATGAAAATACAATTCTTTACTCTACGGCCCAACTTCCTATGCAGATGTGAAGTGGTGTGTATATAGGCGGCACACCCCCATGGACCCAAGTGACCCAACACAGGTCTCTCGCCCGTCCATAGCTCATAAGGTGTTGACGGTACCGATTTTGAAGGCATACGGTTTAGAACATAAGTTGTTGTCAACAGCGCATCTCCCAAAAACGAAATAGGTAGATTGGTTTGCCCCATCATGCTCCTAACTATGTCTAACAGCGTCATATTTCTTCTTTCCGCAACACCATTTTGTTGTGGGGTGTAGGGTATTGTTAGCTGCCTAACAATCCTCTTGCTTCAACACAGTTCTCTGAACTGCTCGGACAAGTACTCACGACCGCGATCAGTGCGTAGAGCCTTAATGCTCGTGCTTAATTGATTTTCAACTTCATTGACATAGCGCTTGAAACAATCCAAGGCCTCAGATTTGTGAGAAATCAAATAAACATAACTATAACGTGAGTAGTCATCTATGAAAGTGATGAAATAGGGCACACCGCTACGTGCCTTCACGTTGACAAGTCCGTAAATATCTGAATGGATTAACTGCAAAGGTCCAGTTGCTCGTTTGGCTTTGCCAAACGGTTTTTTGGTTGCCTTACCCGCAAGACTATTCCCGCAGGTTGATAGAGTGACTTTGGCTAAGTTGCCAAGCATATCTCCTTTAGCGAGTCTGTTCATTCTATTTAGGCCTATGTGACCTAAACGTCTATGTCATAACATCACCGAATCATCAACGTCGACATCAATAGCAAACGCAGAATTATTCAAATCATTACAATCAATAACCAATAAACTGTCAATAAGACGTCCAACAGCATAAAGAGTACCATTAAAATAACAATAAGCAGAATTATTCTTAAAAATAATGGAATATCCTAAAGACACAAGTCTGGCAACAAAAAGAAGGTTCCGACGGATCTTCGGAGGATAGAGAACATTATGGAGGACCCACTCGCTACTAAAGCTGGTGGAGAGCTTATGCATGCTGATGTCTAATACATCAACATACGACTCGTTGCTCATGAATATCCTTTTGCTTCCTGCCAGTATCTTGCGGAATTCTACGAAGCCTTCTCGATCCCGTGCGATATAGTCTATGGCTCCTTGGACTCTTCGCGATCACGTATGAAATGTCCATGCTTTGCCACAGTCGTAACACGTGGCTTTGGTCTGTCTGTTCTTACCACGTCATATTTTCCTTGGCTTCTTGTAATCAACATTTCTTTCCTCCTTTGGCAGGGCTTTGCGCTTAGACCTACGAGTTTTATGCTTAGGAGCCTCAGCGACACTAGCCGACGAGCTCACTCCTTTCGCCCTCCTTTCCACTTCAAGTTCAATTCTTGTCCTCACATCCGAAAAGTTTTTCACTATTTCGGTCTCTCGGGTCAAGAGGAACCTCATGGATTCCCAGGAGTCGGGCAGTGAATAGTCACCGCATGAATCTGCTGCTCATCCGTGATAGGAGAGCCAGCAATCTCAAAATCCCTCAACATAGATTCCATTATCCTCATATGGAATTTTACGTCAGGGTTACAGATCATTCGGTAATTCGACAACCGAACATCTAGAGAACGGATCCTTGCTAGACTCAGTTTTCCGAACCTTCTCAAGTTCCTCCCATAGGCGCTTAGCGGTAGGAAGGTGTTCAAACTGAACTAGAAAGTCATCCCACATCGCTGTTAACATAGTGCAGCGCGCGGATCGGTCCATGATTTCCATTCGTCGAGCTCCTTCTTAAACTGAGCAGGAGTAAGAGAGCCCTGCACTAGCTCAACCATCTCCTTTGTAAAGCAATCTAAAATCTCGATATCGTTCAGAGAGAACGATATTTTTCGACACCATATGTCGAAATTGTCACCATTAAATCTATGGCCCTTAGTCAAATCAGCAATAACCGCTTTCAATACCATATGCAATTTTTCGACATTAGAATTATGGATGCGTTAAGATCATATGAACATATATAATGGAGTACATAAATAAAAATTAACCTCGTATATAAAAGATAATAACGACTATTTATTCCAATAAAACAGAGACGGGGCCACTAGGCTATACGAGCACCACAATCCTTAAGCTATAAAATAAAAGAATGTCCTATTATTATCCATTTAAAGAAATCTCAATCTCTAAGATGGTTCGTAGATGGGTAGTTTCATCTAGCTCATTATCTCACCTGAAATCTCCCACTTGAAATATTTAGTGTTAGGTAATTCGTAATCAACAAATAATTAGCAAATTAACCTAACTCTAATTATTTCATAACAATATAACCATCCTAAAACAAATTAAGGGTATGTTTTCTCTGATCGGTTTTGCATTTTAAAGTGCTCCACTGAACCTCACTACCTCGATGTAATTCGAATTGCATATGGATTAATTTTCATTGCATCAGAAATATTTTACATAATTTCCTATAACCAAAACACGTGTCCAACACACAAAAAAATATTCTTAAATTTTTTTTCTAATTTTCTGGAATTTTCTAAAATTAAATAATTTTAAGGCTTAATAACCAAAAACTACCCTAAAGTTTCCACAATTTTCAACTAACCACCCTAAAATTTTAAATGTAAGGATAACTACCATTTTTAACGGTCAATAACGGTCAACGTCCAAATATGTTTGTTATGACCATTTTGCCTTCATACTAAATCTAATTAATTATCTTAAATATTAATTAAATTGGGGTTAGGGTTGAGTGATGGGGCAACCGGCAGCGATGGCGAGGAGGCGACGACGACAACAGAGTGGAGGAGGAGGCGAAGAGGAAGTGATTATGGAGGTGGTCGTAGGAAGGCGGAGAAGAAGATGGTGATGATGATGGAGGTGGCGGCGGCGGCGGAGGTCGGGGAGGAAAGGGTAAGCACATGTGGGAAAGGGGAGGGGGAGGCGCAGATGGGAATGGGGAGGATAGGGAAGGCATGGAGGAGGAGCGAGGACGATGATGATGGTGAAGAAGACGATTGATGTGGTGGCGACGGCGCGGAGGAGGTCAGGGAGGAGAGGGGAGTTAATTGGAAGGTGTGGGAGGAAAGGGAGATGGTGGGAAGAGGAGGGATACAGTGAATCACGATGATCATGGAGGCGGCGGCGGGATAGGTTAGGGACGGATGAGTGGGTGTGGGGGAGGCAGCGGGAAGAAGGGATAGGTGGATGTGGGAGAAAGCGGGAAGGAGGTCGACGGCGTGAAGGAAGGGTGCGGTGGGGGTAGGGTGGAGGAGGTTGTCGGGAGGAGGTTGATGGCGAGGCTGTGGGGAGTGGTGGCTAGGGTTAGGGTTTAAGGCCTTGAAGAAGATGAAGTTTTATGATGGTTTAGGAATTTTTATAATTTATTTATGAATGACAATTTTCTGACATGGCGTTGTTAGGGTTGATGTGTCACCGTAAAAAAGAGTAGTTATCCTTACATTTAAAACTTTAGGGTAGTTTATTGAAAATGGTGGAAATTTTAGATTAGCTTTTGGTAATTAAGCCAAAATTTAAAAAACCATATAAAGAAGGAAAAAACAGCTCGAGGCCAAAGACTCAAAAGGCCCGAGCCACCGACTTCAGACAAGCCGCAGCTCTGAGCTCGACTCGAGCCGGCTGAGCTACGGCTCTGGCCCAACTCGAGCAGCGGCTCCGAATTTTTATTTTATTTTATTTTAAATTTCAGATTTTCCTTTTTTAAAAAAATTCCGGAAAAAGAAAAATAAATTAAAAATTCCTAAAATCCACAGAAAAATATTATATTTGCAAATCTTTTAGTTTTCACAAATAAAACCCAAAAAGATCATCTCTAAGCAATTTTTAAAATAAAATAACACATCTTTTTTAAAAATTACTAAATCTAAAAACCACAAATTTTAGGGTTAGGGTTCATGAGAAAAAAAATTTGATGACGGTTGCCATCAACCTTTTTCGCGGCTCCGTTTATGCTTAAAAAACTTTTTTTATTCTAATGCATAGAAATTGAATTAAAACAATTAAATTCAATTTTAATTAATCCAGTCTAGTTCAATGTCCGGTCCACTACAAGAAAACCATAAATTTTATCATGCAATTTATCTATATAGATCTATAACCCAAATAGTCAAGATCTAACATACCAGCATAATAAAAATTAGATCTTTGAAGACCTAAACTTTAATACATGATAAAAAATATATTTTTGGTCTTAAAGGAAAGAGAAACAATATAGATCAAGATCATAATTAAAGTTCTGATACCAATGTAGGCTTATAGAAAGTACGACATAAAGTCATGGATCCCCTCACAACGAATACAAATCCATAGCAAGGAGACACAAGCGGAAGCGTCAAATTAACTAACGGCCTACACGGCGTTGAGATCTCACATACCTTAGCAGGGTTGAGATCTCCTGATCAATATATGCCTTTGATGTGATCTTGTCTCCTTCTTCGAATGATCGGCGGATGACAATCAAACATTCGGCGGAAGGTCTCCTTCTTCACGCAACTACTAGACTCTTTACTAAACGGAGGAGGAACTCTCTTGAAACCATAGGTGTAAATGTAATATCCAGTTCTTTTTATATCCAACTATATGTATTTTAATAATAATTTATCCTATTTTCTTAATTAATTTATTCCAAATATTTCTTCCAATTATTTTTCCTAATATTTTAACCTAAAACTAAACCCATTATTTTAGCTCAAAAGCCCACCACATCACCTTCTCTTTTAACTGTTCAAATCCCTCCAAAATTCCAACTGAAATCTCCCCCATAACTCACATTAAACATCAAAATTAATCCTCCTTAATTTTCCATTAATTCCCATTAAACTCAATTTTAATTCACCTTTAATTCACACAATACTATTCTCTTTTAATATATAAAATTTCTCTTTATAAACACTCTCTGTCACTCCTCACCATCTCTCTCTCTCTTTCTCTCGTTCTCTTCCTCTCTTTTGATCACCACATTAAGCCCATCACCACCGCCCTCATCAAATCCACCGCCAACACCTTCTCCGCTCACCGCCGGCGCCGCCACGACTTCGCCGTCATCGCCACCATCCCCAGAAACTCCCTACTGTCTCCCCAGTCGACCCCAACCTATATAGCCAACCTTGAGCCACCTCCGGCCACCGTGCTCACCGTCGGCGACGTTCACCTTGACCCCACTTCCTCGAGCTCCCCCCTCGCCACCACACCCGCACCTCCACCTTCGACCCCATCACCGTTGCCCTCCATTTCTAAGCTCCGAGCTCCACCTTGCCAACGACTCCCAAGCCGACCCACCTTAAGCGACACCGACTCCTCCGAGCTCCCAAGCCGACCCATTCCTCCTCTTCCCTCACCACTTCAACGTCCATCTCCCTGCACTACCACTCCCTCGCACCCTCAAAAACTCACCGGCCAATCTCATCGATAACCTCCTTCCCGACCTCCAAATTGACTCCTCCATACCCACCGCCACCCCTCACCTCCGAGCTCACCCCTGGACCACCGCTCATCGTCACTGTTGGAGTCAAAATTTACACCGTAGTTGACCAAGTCAAACTCAAGATCAACCCAAGTGGGCCCAAGCCCAGGTCAAGTGGGCCCATGCCCGAGTCAAGCCTCATGGCCGGTCTCCTCCATGCCAAAATAAAAATTATGTAATAAATAATTTTGATGTAATTTTTAATGGGCATAAAGCCAAATTTTTGTAAAGCCCATGGCTCATGTGCAAAAGAAGTGAGCACATGAGGCATGAGATTGGCAAAATGCAATTTTGTAAAGCCTAAAGGCTATATGTAAATGTGTAAGCCTATATAAGGCAACATGATGATGAAATAAAAAAAAACTTTTCATTCTCTCAAACTCTAGGGTTTTTGTGCCTCCTCCTTCCTCAAGATTCTAAACATTTTCCTTTTTTTTGAATTAAATCAAGAGTTTCACTCTTCCTTTTCCAAAAATAAATAGTTTTTCACCACAAAACCCACAAAGGGAAGCTCAGATCTTCTATCAGATCTCAAAAAGGGAAGATTTTTAATCTCATCCCCCTTTTCTCCAAGATCCGGTCAACAGAGAGAAGGAAGAAGGAGACCCATCTCGAAAGACCCCATTTTGGGAAAGATCCAAGGTTCAGGGGAGAAGAAAGGGGTCCTCTTGAGCATTTACAAAGATTTCTTAGAGTTTAACTCCACCAATCAAAACTTCTGGGAGTTTAACTCCATATAAAAAAGCCTTTCTTTCTAAGAGTTCAACTCCAGAAGTCAAATCGGAAACACAGCCCCCAATGCAGGGACAAAGTCCTTTTTCCTGCTGACGCTGGCGTCCAACGCCCCGCACCCAGCGCCCACGTGTCAAGCACGTGAGGTGCCAGCACCCAGCTTCCACGTGCTAGGCACGCGAGGCGCTGGCACCCACACGTCCTTTGGACGCTATTATTCTTTTGTTATATATACACATACTCCACAACACTGTCCCCGTTAGAAAAAAAATTCTAACGGGACGCTGCCCTGCACCCCGCAAGGGGGCTGCAGCCCGCTATCCGGATAGCGGGACCTCCGTAAAAAACTCTGCGAAGCCCTCGATATATCTAAAACCCTTCAAAACACAACACTGCACATTGAGATCGCATAACCTATTTGACCCGTCAATCGGATGTTCTCTCGCACCAAAAGCGAGGGGTAATTAACGGCAGCTTAGTCCGCGGCTGCCGGAGATTCAGATCCCTACAATCAATAAACCCTAGCCTACCCTAGGCAGGGGGAATCTGTAATGCGCCTGACAAGCGCGCGTGTATTCCCATCTTGATGGGATGACGAAAAACACCCTACAGTCACCAGCACCCCCACAAGACCACCGCCACATTCCCTGCAACCTCCTTGCAACCCCTCCTCCTTCGACCCTGCTGCAGACTCCACCTCCAGCCACCTGAGCTCTTTGTCACGACCATCCCCGGCAACCCCAAGCACACAACCGGCAGCACACCATTGCCGAAGCCATCGCCGAGCCTCACCCCTGAACACCACCCATATGCCCACTCCCGCGTCGCGTCGTGCCACACTCTGCACCACGACAGTGCCCGCCTCGTGCTCACAGCACACCACAACCGTGCTCACCTGCGTGCCCACTTCACACCAGCCCTGTGCCACCGTTGTGTCCATCACCGCGTTATGCCACTCCACGCACGGTGTCGTACCGTGCCACTCCAGTGTCGCGTCGTATCGTAACCAAGCCTCGCTGTGGCCGTACCCATGCCGCTGTAGCTATCGTAATCATCAATTCAACTTCAAGCAAGTGAACCCCTTCACTTATTCATCATGCTATAGTAATCTCTAGATATAATATACATTGATATATATATATAAGTATAAATATTTCATATATATATCGTTTAAGAAGTTAATATCAAATAAGAACCATCATCATAAATTTTAGTGTTTGAGACCCGACTTGGGTTGATTACGCCGTAGTAATATCATATAGAAACTCATAAATTAATTTCGTGTTGATCGGGTAAAAGAAATCGATATTTCGATCGATAACTGTTTGCGTAGTCTAAGTGTTCGAGATAGAACCCTATGCGATACCTTAAGCGAATATGGCAGATACCATGATCATTAGAACCCATTACTGTTAATGAATACTCTGTAGAAATTTGACGGTAAAATGACGCCTTTTCACTCAAAACGTTACCCTCGATAACCTTAGCGAAATCTGAATTTTTCCGGACATGCTAAACCGTTAAATTCATAATAAATCATCTATATATCGGATCTTAGCGTCCCATGGCCCATTTCGAAGCCAAAAGATAAACCTACAGCACCCTATAGTTAATCTCTGGTTTTTAATAAGATATGATAATGAAAACTGAGGCGGTTCATGGCTCTGGATTGCAGTCCAGAGCAAGAATCCCTGCCCTTAATTGTTTTAGAACGCATACTTCTCACTGTTTAAGTGCGTATGTATGTGGAACCATATATGGAAGTGTAGAGAATTGAATTAGCTTTCTAACAGTACCGGTCTCATTGCATTCCAGTGTCATTTGAAATTTATAACACCTTTTTAACCGTCGGTATGTACTGCAGTTCTCTGCGGAAACAGAATGCATACCATATCCTTAAACAGTGCATATCTCCTTGCAAATAGCGGATATTATTGATCCGTCTGGTGCGTTGGAAATATAACAGATAAATCTAAATATTATCTAACTGTAGGGTCGCCTAATTATGCACCCAACAGGGAGTAAAACGTGTTAGGAAATGGACTTCCAGTTCAAAAACTGGATTTTTAGCGTGAACGCTTAAAACGGAATGATCGTAACTCGCAACCCTGAAACCAGATTAACTCAAAACCAATTTTGCTATACAGATAATTAAATATACTGTTTACGCCTTTTATATTGTTTCGCCAAATTATGCACGTGTAATTTTATGTGATTTTCCTAATCCAAACGATATCGGCTGCTCATGTATTAATAGTAATATATTTTACTGCATCTTTATTATGTTGCATGACTGTTATACCCTTTATAACTAGCGATCATTTGCATCGATACCCTAGCGTATGTTTTTAGAATACCAAAGTGTTAGTGATTAAATTGTGGTAAATACATTAGCGTAAAAGCGTGAACGAATAGTGATCATGATACATACTTATGCACAATCAGCGCGACCATTTAATTATTACATTGTCGACGTCTCTGGGACATATATAGGTGTAACTATAACTGGAATGGGACGATTATACGAGTATTTATATTAGTGTCATAGATAAGACATCGGGGCTTGGCTACTTGTCTAAAGTACTGGCCCAGTCATGCTTGATGGGGACCTGTCTCCAATTCTTGAGTAGACTTATCATTGCTAACTGGTATTTTGGTTTATGGTTGGACCGTGATATAGACCATGGGTGTTGGGATAGTTTGAAAAGGAGTTCGGTCAACGGAATCTCAAGGTCTCATTACATGAGTGTGTACTGAATACAGGAGAGGGCCCCATTTAAGGTCCCATTACGTGAACGCGTGTTATTGATTATTACTGAATACAGGAGAGGGCTCCGTGTTTCCAATAGTCGACTCTTACGCTTAAACTAACGATAGAATAATGGAATGGACATTGAGATCTAGAGGCCGATATGATTAGTGACATAAACTTGCATCGATTTACTGATATGACACTCATGTTATAGCGTTTACCTGTGTATGCTACTTCATGCTCATATTTAGACTTGTACATGCTACTTCATGTTATTATTATTGCACGTGTTATATATTGCTATTGTGTTGTTCGGACGACCTGAGTATACATGCTCAGAGTGAAAGAAGTGGACTCGTATGATTTCGAGAAGATCATGGATATCTAGACCAGTGTGTCGGCCTTATCATTCCTTTCATTATCACAGATTAGTTGTTGTATGTTCTGCGCTCAGTTCCTTTCACTTGATAGTTTTAGTAACTGTTTCATCTCATTATATGTGTCCTATTGTTGTTACCATGTACCGAAGTGTGACTACGGCAGGATTATTCCTCGACCGTAGGAGCATGGCTGGCCTTGTCACCTTCATATTCCGTATTTTGGGAAGCGGGGCGTGACATGGTTTTTTTGGTATCAAAGCCAGGTTTAAAATGAGATTACAGTTCAATCTAGGGATCCCGATTTATATCTAGCGATATTGATCTTCACTCCCATATAATCCTTATTGCATCATCATTCAAAGTTATATCCAGTTGCTTTACCTTACCTTCAATCATCAATCCTATATCCTATCTCAAATCTTGTATCTTATGCCATCAGAAAATTGTTGTTTCAGTACCATGACTTTCAATGACTCTTCTTCTACCTCCACTTCTCAGAGTCAGACCGCCGAGATTTTAGGTGTACTGCGAGGCTTGATGGAAACCCAGGGACGAACGATCTCTTAGTTGAAGGATTGAGAAGGCAAATGGTTCAGGCACCAGGAGAAATCCCCAATCGTCGGGGAATTCCTAGTAAAGAAAGAGGAGGTGTGCAGATGAAGCGTCTATTTGTCCCTTAGCAGCAGAAGCGGCGGAGAATCCAAATTTGTAGTTGTTGCAAGAGGTCGGGACATCTTCAGAGGGACTGTCGCTAGGTCAAGGGACAATGCTTGAATTGTGGATCCAGCGAGTATCTTGTCAACGGTTGCTCTCGAAGGAACCTTGCTCCAAGGAGAAGATTCGTCAACGCCTTCCACATCTGTCCGAGTAACTTTGTTGTCTTCATTGTTTCCGCATTTTGAATTTCGTCGATGATATGGACCCAACGCAGGATTCAGACTTGCCTTACAAGATCGCGGAGACCTAGATATCGACGCGGAGTTATCGCCCATCCTACTTTCAATAAAGACATTGCTATCTTATTTAGTAGTTGTTTCTTTTCATTCAAATCTTGTATCCGTTGAACCCCTTGGTTTAAATGCAAAAAAATTATAAATTGTGATTAAGTACTTTTGTTTTACTCACTTACTTTAAGCACCCTGCTATTTTCAAATTTTTTCGATCTTCATGACTTTAGTCCTAGTCTATATTAATTAATTCAACATTTTTGCTAACCATGGTTTACTTATTTTGCAAAGTAAGGTCTTTTATAGTCTATACATTTTAGTAGTTTTAATTCCTTGCGATATGCTTTTTTTTCTTTATGCTCAAGTAGTTTACAAATTTATTCGATTTTATTCCTTACACTTGCTTTTACTCGTTGATTCCTTTCATTTTTAATACATGATAATGTACTCTATTGACTTTTAGTATATATCTAGTAACAATTCTTTACGTAGTTCATATGCTAACTTCTTTTAATCTTATTTATATCTTTCACCGTGTGTTTCTCTCACTTACTCTTTGTCCATTTTTTCTTTCTTTCAAAGTCATTCTTCTTTTCTTTTTAGTAATGTTTGATTTTTATATCACTTCATCGATTTTTGTCCAACTTACTTGTAACCACTATACTTTAAACTTTTATTACTATGTTTCAATATATATATTATGATTATCGTGTTAATATTTCACTGCTACTTATTTTACTTAACTACTCTCAATTATGGGTTAATATTTTATACTCTATGATCAAGGTCTTCTGTTACTGATTGTTTTTCTATTCTTTAGCTGGTTGATTTCACTATCCTTTTTTACGAATGTTTTAAGTTGCCAACTGTTTTCATCCTTATAATTTTCTCCATATTAATAATGTTTTTTCAAATTTAAGATTCATTCATTTTATGTTTTAATCTACTAGTATAACTATATATTGAATGTACATTGTTTTACAAACTATTATCAAATTAAATTTTTCTTTGTTTCATATAATTGCTTTTAGTTTACGTTTCACTTTTATTGCTTTCACTACTAGTACATTTGATTCTTTTTTTTTGTTTTACTTCCTTTTATACTTTTGTCTTTTGAGTATTCTCAAACCTACTTGATTTGTATCTTTACTAAAATAGTTTTGATTTTTTACGGCTTACTAGCCATCCATTCACTGTTGTTAGTTATTGTTAGTTTATTGCATTGTACTTATATATATAACTATTCTTCGGCTCTATGACTTATTTACTAAAATTGGATTTTTCTAGTTGTTGGTTGCATGACTTCTATAACTTAATGTTATTTTAATTTCGATGACGAAATTTTCTTTTAGGGGGTATGATGTAATACCTAGTTCTTTTGATACCCAACTGTTCGTATTTTAATAATAATTTCCCCTATTTTCCTAATTAATTTATTCAAAATATTTCTTCTAATTATTTTTCCTAATATTTTAACCTAAAGCTAAACACATTATCTTAGCCCAAAAGCCCACCCCATCTCCTTCTCTTTTAACCGTTCAAATCCCTCCAAAATTCCAACTGAAATCTCCCCCATAACTTTCACATTAAACATCCAAATTAATCCCGTCCTTAATTTCCCATTAATCCCCATTAAACTCAATTTTAATCAACCTTTAATTCACACAATACTATTCTTTCTTTTCATATATAAAATTTCTCTCTTTAAACACACACACACTCTCTCTGTCACTCCTCACCATCTCTCTCTCTCTCACTCTCTATTTCTCTTCCTCTCTCCGGATCACCACCTCAAGCCCATCACCAGCAACCTCATCAAACCTACCGCCAACACCTCCTATGCTCACCGCCGGCGCCGCCACGACTTCGCTGTCATCGCCACCATCTCCAGAAACTCCCCACTGTCTCCCTGTCGACCCCAACCTCCATAGCCAACCTTGAGCCAACTTCGGCCACCGCGTTCACCGCCGGCGACGTTCCCCTCGACCCCACTTCCTCGAGCTCCCCTCTCGCCACCACACCCGCACCTCCACCTTCGACCCCATCACCGTTGCCCTCCTCCATCTCCAAGCTCCACCTCACCAACGACCGCCGTCGACCCACCTTAAGTGATACCAACTCCTCCGAGCTCCCAAGTTGACCAATTCCTCCTCTTCCCTCACCACTTCACCGTCCATCTCCCTGCACTACCACTCCCTCGCTCCTTCAAAAACTCATCGGCCAATCTCATCGATAACCTCCTTCCTGACCTCCAAACAGACTCCTCCGTACCCACCGTTGCCCCACTTCCAAACTCACCCCGGGACCACCGCTCATCATCACCAATACACCCACGAGACCACCTCCACCGCCAGCATCCCTGCAACCTTCCGGCAACCCCTCCTCCCTCGACCCAGCTGCCGACTCCACCTCCGGCCACCCGAGCTCCCTGTCGCGACCATCCCCGACGACCCTGAGCTCACCACCGGCAGCACACCATTGCCGAAGCCATCGCCGAACCTCACCCCTGAACACCACCCACGTGCCCACTCCCGTGTCGCGCCGTGCCACACTCCGCACCACGACCATGCCCGCTTCGTGCTCACAGCGCACCATGACCGCACCCACATGCATGCCCACTTCACACCAGCCCCGTGCCACCGCTGTGCCCATCACCGCGTCATGCCACTCCACGCACTGTCGTACCATGCCACTCCAATGTTGCGTAGTATCGTAACCAAGCCTTACTATGGCCGTACCCGTGCCGCTGTCGCTTTCGTAATCGTCAATTCAACTTCAGGCAAGTGAACCCCTTCACTTGTTCATCATACTATAGTAATCTCTAGATATAATATACATTGATATATATATATATATATATATATATATGTTTAAGTATAGATATTTCATATATACATCGTTGCGAAGTTAATATCAAATAAAAACCATCATCATATATTTTAGTGTTTAAGACCCGATTTGGATCGATTACGCTGTAGTAATATCAAATAGAAACTCATGAATTAATTTCGTATTGATCGGGTAAAAGAAATCGATATTTCGATCGATAACCGTTTGCGTAGTCTAGATGTTCGAGATAGAACCCTATGCGATAACTTAAGCGAATGTGGCAGAACCCATGATCATTAGACCCTACTACCGTTAATGAATACTCTGTAGAAATTTGACGATAAAACATCGTTTCACCTATAAAACGTTGCCCTCGATAACCTTTGCGAAATCTGAATTTTCCCGGACATGCTAAACCGTGAAATTCATAATAAATCGTCTATATATCGGATCTTAGCGTCCCATGACTCGTTTTGAAGCCAAAAGATAAACCTACAGGACCCCATAGTTAATCTATGGGTTTTAATAAGTTATGACAATGAAAACTGAGGCGGTTCATGGCTCTGGACTACAGTCCAGAGCAAAAATCTCTGCCCTTAGCTCTTTTAGAACGCATATTTCTCACTGTGTAAGTGCGCAAGTGTGCGGAACCATACATGGAAGTGTAGAGAATTGAATTAGCTTTCTAACGGTATTGGTCTCATTGCATTCCAGTGTCGTTTGAAATTTATAACACCTTTTTAACCGTCGGTATGTACTGCAGTTCTCTGCGGAAACAGAATGTATACCATATCCTTAAACAGAGCATATCTCCCTGCAAATAGCGGATATTATTGTTCCGTCTGGTGCGTTGGAAACATAATTGATAAATCTAAATATTATCAAACTGTAGTGTTGCCTAGTTATGGACCCAAAAGGAGTAAAACGTGTTACGAAACGGACTTCCGGTTCATAGATTTCTAGCAGTGAACACTTAAAATGATGACTGTAACTCGCAACCCTGAAACCCGATTAACTCAAAACCAATTTTGCTATACAGATAATTAAATATATTGTTTACGCCTTTTATATTGTTTCGCCAAATTATGCACGTGTGATTTTATGTGATTTTCCTAATCCAACTCATATATCATTAGTAATATATTTTACTGCATCTTTATCATGCTGCATGACTGTTATACCCTTTATAACTAGCGATCATTTGCATCGATACCCTAGCGTCTGTTTTTAGAATACCAAAGTGTTAGTGATTAGATTGTGGTAAGTACATCAGCGTAAAAGCGTAAACGAATAGTGATCATCACACGTACTTGTACACAATCAGCGCGGCCATTTAATTATTGCATTGTCGACGTCTGTGGGACGTATATAGGTGTAACTATAAATGAAATGGGACCGTTATGGGAGCATTTATATTATTGTCATAGATAAAACATCGGGGCTTGGCCACTTGTCTAAAGTACCGGCCTAGTTATGCTTGATGGGGACTCGTCTCCAATTCTCGAGTAGACTTGTCATGGTTAACTGGTATTTTGGTTTGTGGTTAGACCGTGATGTAGACCATGGGTGTTGGGATAGTTTGAGAAGGAGTTCGGTTAATGGAATCTAAGGGTCCCATTACATGAGTGTGTACTGAATACAGGAGAGGGCCTCATTTAGGGTCCTATTATGTGAACACGTGTTATTGATTATTACTGAATACAGAAGAGGGCTCTGTGTTTCCAATCATTGACTCTTACGCTCAAACTAACGATAGAATAGTGGCATGGACATTGAGACCTAGGGGCCGATATGATTAGTTTCATAGACTTGCATCGATTTACTGATTTGACACTCATGTTATAACGTTTACCTGTGTATGCTACTTCGTGCTCATATTTGGACTTGTACATGCTACTTCATGTTATTATTGTTGCACGTGTTATATATGGCTATTGTGTCGCTCTGACGTATGCATGATCAGAGTGAAAGAAGTGGACATGTCTGATTTCGAAAAGATCGTGGATATCAAGACCAGTAAGTCGGCCCTATCGTTCCTTTCATTATCACCGGTTAGTTGTTGTATGTGCTGTGCTCAGTTCTTTTCACTTGATAGTTTTAGTGATTGTTTCATCTTATTATATATGTTATATTGCTGTTACCATGTACTGCTAGAATCCGAAGTGTGACTACATCATGATTATTTCTCGACCGTAAGAGCATGGCTGACCTTGTCACCCTCATAATCCGTATTTTGGGAAGCGGGGCGTGACAGTAAAGCTCTCTAGAATACGAGGCTATCAAAACACATGTGAAACCCTAATTGTTATCTTTTTTTAACCCTAGCCCCGCGCACGCGCGCGCGCACACACACACACATATATATATATACAGTAAAGGGTTTAGATCGGTGGCATAGATTAAAACCGTAGCCCACTTGATTGGGCGGGTTTCAGGTCGGGCCAAACAAATAACCCAACCCGAATGCTAACACAAACCCTAAAGTTAACCTTACCAAGGATAGAGGAAGTGGAAAGGGTAATGGCCCCTAAGAAAAGAATTTACACGCGTTGTTGAGGAAGTTCTGATAGAAAGCGAAGGGACGACAGGTTGTCGACCCATTCTAAAGGAAATATGGACACGGCAGCCGGAAGGGAAGAGTATAAGCAAAAGGCTGACGGGCTCCAAGGTTTTCTCTCTAGAAAGCCGGGACAGGGATTCCAGGCGTCCCGCTCCCATCGGTCAAGCATCAATCTCTCAAGTTCTTCAACTGCAAGGGTTTCCAATGTTCCACCTACCTTGAAGTTGCTTTCTCTAGATACCCTGCCTTCGCTTAGTCCTGAACTTAAGAAGGGAGACGTGCATGACTCATCTTTTGTTTAGAGACACAGCTTTGCGTTATTAACTTACATAATCTTTTCCTTGTTATCAATCAGAACCAAATCTGACATATATTTCTCTTACCTTTGCAGGCGGTATGGATCTAATGGTAGCCGCTCATCGTTTGTTGGTGTATGAGAAAAGTATCGCATCTCCAATGGCTCCATGGAGGTTTCCGCAGGTTAGGTCTTCCAAGTTCTAGGCCCCTGCTGCCGCTAAGATGCTACGAGGGGTTCTGATCGACCGGGTATCCGACAAACCCACATGAGAGTCCCTCGAGGGGATCTTCTCTCAAGAGGGCATGGCCTGAAGGATGGGGGGACTGTCTTCTTGCCCTAAAGACTACTCAAACAAGTGAAGTTAGCTTCCGCAACCTAGATGCAGAAGACTGCTCGACGAGATTTCTTACTCATCATGACCTTATGCAGGCTCAAGGCAAGTCGCTCCATCAACTGCTAGGATCCTCCTCTAAATCGTACCTCGAGATGAGTTTTGGTATCTTGTGGGTGATGTCTCTCATTTCAACATGGCATTTGATTCTTACATTCCTTCATATCCACGTTCACGGAGAAGGTCCAAGGGGTGAGTGATCAATTCGAGAGAGATTGATGACCACTGTGAGAGCCTTGGATACATGCAACCCAATGTACCGTCACGCATGATGCAAGAGCTCATGGTACTTAATCGATTGCCAAACCAAAACATGAAGATTAAGGAACATCCACTAACTATTTAAAGGCGACAGGAAGAAAGCTACAACGTAGGCATGCAGCATCAAAGCCTTGATCTCGTTTATTTGGGACAAAAAGATAGTTAAATTCAATATAATCTGACACGTCGTCATTCGCTATCCGTATTCCGTCGGCTAGTGCATAACGCATAAATGGTGTATGTGCCGTAATATGCGGAATTACGTATAATTATATAATTAATATATAATTTAGTGGACATTAAGTTTGTATATCATGTTTTGAGTATTGGGCGAGCTATGATATCATATATAAGCATGATTATATGACCTTTTGTCCATATGTTTCGTATAGGACTAATTACGCAGTATTCATTCACCCTTTTAATACTACTCGATGCGGTTGCTAGGAGGAAACTTTTAATCGGCCTTTTAAAATCTTGTTCTACAACGCTGGTTAAATTATGCTAGTCATGACAGCTAACTTTGGGGTTTGTTTGCGTAAGCACATTCATATAAAGTAATTAATGTGTGCCCTAGGTAGATGTCATAAACAAATTTTGCAACCCACCCGTCCCAAGTAAGATCAAGGAATAAATCTTCATTATGACTTTTTTTTGGGTCATTCTCAGTGATCACCAAAATCCAATATGCCTTTCGATTTCTTCCTTTTCTCAAGTGTATCCAAAATTTGTGAGGTATCTTTTCAATCATCAAAATTGAGCACAACACATTATATTGCACATTCAATTTACTAAAGAAACAAACTTTAATCAGTTTCTCACGAAAACAAGAAACTGATGAAATGAAATCAAGCAAACAAACAGAGAGAAGACGAAAAGGGTGTGTTGAGAAACGCACTAAAGATCAGCAGAGAGCCGCGAAAGGAACTGTGTTAGATCGCCAACAAGAGATCTTTAATTTGTCGCCATCTTCTTTAGGTTTCTCTCGTTTTGAATTGAACTAGTAGGCTAACGAGAGAAATGCCTTTCCTCTACCCACTTCAATTGCTTCCCATCATGGCCCCCAAGCAATTATATAATTAAGGACTATTTTATCTCTCCACTTAAATATTTCTCATGTACAAGAGATAAGACGGTGGGGCTCATGATGGGTAGATATTTGCGCCAAACATGAAAGCCCGTGTTGTTCATCTCTTGGATATAAACAAGCAATGGTGGACCCATGCATATGGTGTGCACTACTACAGAAACCACTTTAGGTCATGAGGATGTAATCACGGTTCAAACCGTGACTAATTTTGAGTCACGGTCTTAAACGATTTGGCCACGGTTGGAACCGTGACCAACTGTAAAATGTGGTAGGCCCCGCACCCACTCGTGATAAGCCCTAATCCCCCTCCCATATTTTCCTCGATCGATCACATTTCTCCCTCCAAAAAAAACTCCCATCCCTTCTCCACCGATCGCCACCACCCCTGTCCTCGATCGCCACCGATCTGCTCGTCGATCGTCACCCCTATCCTCCTCGCCTGCTCACCGTCTCGAGCCACCGTCTCGATCGCTCACTCAGCGTCTGGAGTTCGCTCACCGCACGTGTCGGTCGTCGCCACCGCGCCTGGAGCTCACTCACCGCCTCTGCCTCCTTCATTAGCCGCATCAGGTAAGTTTTTTCCATTTTAATTTTAATTTTTCTTCAAACTTTGTCTTTGATTATTTTAATTTTATGTTAGGGTTTGGGGTTTTGTGTATTGTTGCCCCAATTCCAAATTTTCTTTGTTTAGGGTTTGGGGTTAGGCCGGGTTAGGGGTAAATTAGGGGTTAAGGGGCCAGGTTTAGCTAGGGCAAGGGTTAGGGTTTGGGTTTGGGCTGGGTTGGGGGCTAGAGGGCCGGGTTAGCTAGGGATAGGGTTAAGGTTAAGGACAGAGGTTAAGGTTAGGGGTAGCTAGGGTTAGTGTTAGGATTAGGGATAGGGTTAAGTGCTAGGGTTAGGGTTCAGGAAAATAGGGTATTTTAGTGAAAAACAACAATAGTTGTTGGTAATTTAGTGAATAACAACAATAGTTAAGGGTATTTTAGTGAAATTTGTTGCAATTTAGTTAATTTATGAATATGAATCGTGTAGTTAAATTTTTAAGGTAGTTTAGTGAAAAACAAAAATATTTAAGGGTATTTTAGTGAAATTCTTAGTAATATAGTTAAGTTAAGGTAGTTTAGTGAAAAACCAAGAATAGACATGCACACATGCACGCGCGCGCGCACATACAAGCATACATGCACGCACGCACGCACATATACACACACACAGAGAGAGACGCACACAAACATACACAAATCTTGATTCATCATCATTCTTCTCTACATTGAACTCTTTTCAAATCCCATCAAACCTAAATCCAAAATTTTAAATTTGATTAAAAAAAACCTCATCTTTAAAAAAAATTACCCTAAACTTAGAACTTCAAAACATTGTATTTGAAATGTAAACGTAAACTAATTGAAATCAAATCCTAAGCTAAGTGTATGATTTTCGATGATAATATGAAATTTTCATATTCTTATCGATAATTAATCATATATGAAAATGAAAATGTGACTTAGTTTCCGTTTATCGGTTAACATACGTTCGGTATTCGTCATGACATAAAACTACACGAAGGTTGTTAAACACTGGACATTATCGTTTGGTTTCTAACAACCGTCGCATAGTCTATGTGACGAGAATTAATATTTGATCGTATGATAACCGATAGATTTGTCCCGTGTGGACAAGTTAGGAATGTATAAAGCAGACACCTGCATTCACTTGTGTTTTTCATCCTTTTCGGGATATTTCGTCGGTACTTTTCCACTGGTTCTTCGTGTACAATGATACATTAGATGTTCGTTTCAATGGTGTTTCATAGTATTGAAACGATTATCTGTTCTATTACAGTGTACTCGGAGAACAGCGGGGAGGCGCTGCCGAAATTTTCTCGAAACGGATGAACGCACAAGTGAATGGGTGTATGCTTTATACATTCTTAACGGGATAGGTGCCTTACCCCGACAGCCATTACCCTTGACATCCAATAAAGAATATTTAATATTATCATCATCTTTCTTGGAAGAAGAATCCAATTCTCGAGCTTTGAGATTAGAAGGAGAAAGTTCTCAATAGGAGTTTGAAGAGAGCCCAATCCACTAACAATTGAAACCAAATTTAATGAAGTCATCAATTAAACCTAACACTAACGCTTCTTATTATCCATCTATCTCGTATTTGTCACGAAATCTTAATTCCACGACTCTTATCTATAGGAACCTTGCTACGTTCCATTTTCTTCCAATATGGCATTCTCGTACCTCTACGACAAAAGTTGGATGTACGTCGACATTTCCTCGAGAGCCACTGATTTTTTCCTTAATGGTGTTTATATTTTCACCAATTTTGCCTATGCACGTCTTGAGATACTGAAAGAGCACGAAATTTATTATCCTTGCTATAAGTGAATGAACACGCGATTGCAGAAGAAATCGGATGTTGAGTTACACATCATGAAAAACAGTTTCGTTAGAGATTACACTAAAAGGGATATTCACGTAGAAAATGACGATGGAGGGCCAGTGCGAGAGACGGAAAACGAATTCATTGAAGCGAAAACCGAAGAGTGGTAAGAGATAATAGAGGAGGAGGAGGAATGACAGTTTGAAGAAGACGAAGCCGTCAAAGATGATGATGTTGTGTTCACGCCGGTCGATGACATGGATGGAATTATAAATGCCGCTGGACTTTCTTATGATACAGAAAGCACTGGACCGACGTTATTGGAGAAGTACAAGGCTTCTTCAAGAATCCCTCTATATCCAAATTGCAAAGGGTTTTCGATACTATCATTTTTCGTTCGTCTCCTCCAGATCAAGTGCAAGAACAGATGGAGTGACCAGTCTTTCACCGATCTCCTAGCATTGCTGAAAGAAGCTTTTCCCGACGAAAATGAAGTGCCACCAAGCTGATACGAGGCGCAAAAGATAATCGTAAATATCGGCCTAAAGTGTGAGAAGATATATGCATGCGAAAATGACTGCGTTTTGTTCCGGAAAAACACGCGCACTCAAAAGCTGCCCAGCGTATGGGAAAAGCCGATTCAAGCCTAAGAAAGACCCCCGTTCAAGTGATGTGCCCGTGAAGATTCCTCATCATTTTCCGTTAATATCGAGACTGCGACGGTTATTTATGTGTGAGGAGACGGCGTCCGAAATGCTGTGGCACCATAAAGCATCTCATAAAGAGGGAAAAATGAGTCATCCTAAAGATTCGATATCGTGGAATGTTTTAGATGAAAAACATCCTTCGTTCAGCGCAAACCCTCATAATGTGAGGCTGGAGATTGCGAGCGACGGTTTCAGTCCATTAAGGATAGTTCGCGGCGGGCGTACTAACAGTACTTGGCCCGTTGTGGTGACTATATATAACTTGCCACCATGGAGGGCTATGATGCAGTCCTATTTTACATTGGAGCTTTTAATCGACGGTCCCTCGTCTCCTGGGAAAAATATCGACGTGTACCTTCAACCCTTGATCGATGAGTTAAAATTGCTGTGGGAACCTGGTGTGAGAACTTATGATGCAGATGGTAAACAATTTTTTCAGATGCATGCTGCTTTGTTATGAACGATTAATGATTTTCCTGCATACGGCATGCTGTCAGAGTGGACAACTCAAGGAAAGCTTGCTTGCCCTGGTTGTCATATTCATACGAGCAGCGTACGCTTGAAGTTTAGCGGGAAAGAGTCGTTTATGGGTCACCGACGATTCTTACCTATAATTCACAGATTCAGAAGAAATAAAGAAATGTTCAATGGCAAGATGGAGACCGGTATGCCGCTTGAATCATTGTCCGGTAACGACATACTGTAACAATAGAGAGGTTATCAGAATATCACATTCGGAAAGAAACAGAACAAAGATGCAATGCCATGCCCATCTGGCTGGAAGAAACTTAATGGTTTATTTCAGCTTTCGTACTGGTCCAATCTACCGCTGCACCATAATTTAGATGTCATGCATATCGAGAAAGGCGTCTCCGAGCACATCATCAATCTTTTGCTATGTAAGGATGGAAAAACGAAGGTCAATCTCAACGCCCGTCGTGATTTGACGAATTTGGATGGTTTTTCCATTAGAAAAGAATTTTAATCTCGGCCTGTAGCTGGTAAACCAGGTTATTACGAGATCACACCGGCAATCTACAACATGAACAAAGAGAAGAAGTGGCGGTTCTTGCATGTGTTGAAAAAATTGAAAGTCCACGATGGTTTCTCATTAAACATTTCCAAACAGGTGCAAGTAGAAAACGGAAAAATCGTAAGACTCAAGAGCCGCGATTACCATATATTGATGTGGCATCTTCTTCATTTATACCTCAGTGCATCGGTAAAACCAGAAGTTGGTCTCATGCTTAACGACTTTTGCACGTATTTCCGACAATTGTGTTCCAAAAACGTGGACGTCAATGAGATAGAAGAGCTCGAAAAAGACATTCCTTTGATTCTCTGCATGCTCGAAACTATCTTTCCACCTTCCTTTTTCGACATTATTATTCACTTGTCTGTCCATCCGGCAACCGAGGTCAGGATTGGCGGTCCGGTCCATTACCGTTGGATGTATCCAATCGAGAGGTATTATTGACGTTTATTATTCATCATTTAAATTGCAAAGAATTATCACGAATTATTAGTTTATTTCATTTTCAACAGATATCTGTTAACTTTAAAAAACTATATCCACAACAAGTATCGTCCTGAAGGTTAGATTACTCAAGGTTATCTCCTGGAAGAAGTCACGTCTTTCTGTGCTCGTTTCCTGAACGACGATATCAGGACGAAACTGAATAAACTGCAGAGTGTTTCTAACGGTCCAATTGGAGCAGAAAGGCTAAAGAACATGTCTTACGATCTCGCGGCCAGTGTACATGCGTACATCTTAATATACAACGATTGCTTTGCTAAATATGTAAAGCAAGTGTTTATTATTTCATCATTTTAAATGTTCGAAATCAAATTTAATATAATTAATATAACTGTATATTAATGAATAGAGCGCACAAAGATATACTCACGAGATCGAATCCTAGAACGTGGTCGAATGATAGGATCGAAGAAGAATATAGGCATACTTTCACCGTTTGGTCTATAAAAGAAGTGAACGAATAATTGAATCGTAGAGAGCACGTTGATAGAGAGGTCTACGACCTTTTAAATGGTCCAACAATTGCAGCTAGGTTTTACAATGGGTACGGGGTATCCGGATATAAATTCGAGGTAGAAAGCACGTAATGTATTAGAGCTACGCAAAATAGCGGCATCGCAACCATCGACGAGGATGGAAATCCCTACTACGGTATTCTTGAGAAAGTTATAGTAGTCTCATACCAGCATACGACTGTCCCATTTTATATATTCCAATGCAGATGGTATGATACCAAGACAGACCGGGGTATGAAGGTCGATCAATACGGTCTGACTTTGGTAAACACCAAACGGATATTACTAAAATACGACAATTTTATCTTTCCCACAATGGAAACACAAATATATTATTCTCGGGACTTGCAGAAGGTTGACTAGGATGTTGTTTGTCGTTGGAAACTGAGAGATTATTATAATATGCCGACGTTGAATGGCTCTAAAGATGAGAGCGACGATGAAGATCTCACGATAACACGTCTCAGTCCATCTATTGAACGTACCAGGGATCCAAACTATACCATGCCACCCATCCATATGTTTGTAAGAAATGACATCGGCCAATTGATTGTCACAGATCAAGATTTTGAGAATCCATCCAACGAATCTTCTGCTAATGTACAGTAATACCCAGGTCCCTTGTATATATTTTTCCGTAGTTGTAAATATATGTTTCCTAAATTTTCCCAATATAAATATTTCCTATATTTTTATAATAATAATTTCGATTTTAAACCCAAACCCTAACCTTTTATTTTTTCCCTAATTCTTTTCTAAACCCCGGCCCAACCCCCTCAGCCCAAATCCTAAACCTACCCGACCCAACCTACGCCCAACCCGACTCCCTCACTCCACTTCTTCTCTTCTTCTTCCTCACCTCGTTTCCCTTCTGCTTTTTCCCCCCTCCAACGTTCTTCCGCTCCTCGCGTCCACGCCATGAGACCCGCGCCCACGCCGTGATGACACGCCGCCATCCTAACAACTATCCTCGAGATCCCCTCCCTAAATCTTCCATCTCCCTCACAACTTCCCCTCTCCTCATGCTTGCCCACAACCCAGCCAACGCCTCCCCCTCTTCTCGCAACCGCTCGCCCACACCACTGCCCCGTCGAGATCCCATCCTCGATCTCTTGAACAATTCCCCCTTCTCTCTCTACCCCTATCTCGTTTTCTCTTCCAACCCCACCTCTGCTCCCCATTACTGCAGCCCATCGCCGACGAGTCATCGCCACCATCAACTTGCTCCTTCTCTTTCCTTCGACTCCGTCTCCCATCGCCGACAGCTTCGTACGACCTCTACAACCCGTCCCTGAGCCCCTCTCAACCACCGACGAATTCACCCCTACACCCAAGCACCGACCACCCCGCCAGCGCATCCCTTGCCTCATCACCATTGCCACCGCACCAGATCTCCAAACTTCATGATCCCCCAATCTTCACGAGCCGCGGCAACCATCACCACCTCCACCAACCTCCGAGCTGTCCACTCCTCCTTGTCTTCTCTTCCCCGACCCCCTCATCTCTTCATCCAGCAAACCCAACACCACGCCCTACCCGAGCTCCCCTTGCTCCCTCCACCTGCAACCACCGCTGACCGCCTCCACGAGCACCAACGAACACCGCTGCCCACTCCCTGAACCACCGTGCTCACTTCGAGCCCACCGCATACCCAGTTGCCGTGCCATATCGTGCCAGCCCCGTGCCACACCGTACCCAGTCCCCGTGTCACGTCGTGCCAGCCCCGTTCCGTACCCAATCCAGTGCTCGCGCCGTGCCACACCCGCACCATACACCGAGTCAAGACCGTGCCCAGTACCGTGTCACGCCCGCGTCGCCCCTGTATCCAGTACCGAGTCACCGTGCATCGCGCCCGCGTCGCGCACATTTCCAGCATCGCATTGACTCGAGTGACGAGATGGATCCCGCACGTGGTGTCGCTTTTATATCAAGCGACCGAAGGCAAGTGAAATCCCTCACTTATTTATCATGCTATTTTTCGTGAGTAGAAGCAATTTCATAATAACTTGATATATATATATATATAAAGTTATTATGAAATTATATATATATATATATATATATATATATATGGATCGTAACCACCGTTGAAACTACATAATGAACCATAGTGTGATTTTTTATTGGAGCTTGATTAAATCTTATCACTACGTCAGTATTACATAGAGGCTATATGGTTAACATTTAAATTCAATTGGTTAAAGAAAACTAGTGTTTCGATCGTTTACCGGATACCACCCTAAGTGTTTGATGTGAACTATAAACGATAACTAAATCGGATATGGCGGAAATCATGATATTTAGACCTGATATTATTAACAAACACTTTGTAGAAATTCTGTGGCAAATTGAAGTCGTTTTCACGCATAAAGTGATGCCCTAAGGTCTATACCGAAACCTACGATTTACCGAACACTTGACACGGTTAAATTCATAATTAATTCTAGAAAAATCCAATTGTAGCATGCATGGGTTCGTTGCGAAGGGTACTGGATAATATTTAACATGAAGTATATCTTTACTGTTAGATATATCCTATGAACATTGAAAACAAAGAACTTACCTGACCTTGGACTGCAGTCTAGAGCAGGAACTTACCCTTGACATGTATTTGTACCCCTGAAACCTTGCTGTTTAATTGCGATAATGTGCGGAGCCAATTACCGTTACGTATACAGATGTATTAGATTTCCAACAGCACCAGTTTCACTAAATTCTAGTATCATTTGGTATTTAAATCATATTTTAAACGGCTGATATGTACGGCAGATTTCTGTCATTTCAGTTTGCATCCTTCATCAGCAATCTGATCATAACTCCTAAAAAAATTGACTATTGTTGATCCGTCTCATGTTCTGTAAATTTAACTCATATCCCTACAATTAGTTGAACAGTAGCGTCGCCAAATTTTGCTCCCAACTGGGAGTAAAGCGTGCTACGAAATGGACTTCCAGTTCAGAAATTGGATTTCCAACAGTAAACACTTAAAATGAAATGACCATAACTAGCTAACCGGAAACCCGATTGACGTGAAACCAATTTTTATGGACAGATAACTAAATATACTACTTACCCCTTTTTATTGTTTTGCTTAATTCTGCATGTGTGATTTATAGTAAATTTTTCAAGTGGTATGACACTGGCTGCTATATTTTATTCGTATCCTAATTAAGTGCATTCTTATCATATCATGTAGCGGTTATACCCTCATTGAATAATGGTCATATACATTGATAACCTATTGATCATGTTACATTACCAAGTGATAAATGTTAGTGATTGAATTGTGGCAAGTACGTCAGTGTAAAAGCGTGAATGAATAAGTGAAGTGAAGCGTACTTGTACACAATGAGCGGAACCAAATAGTTATTGTATTGTCGACGCCTATGAGACATATATAAGTGTAACTATAAATGGAATGTGACAGTTATGGAAGCACTTATATTAGTGTCATAGGTAAGACGTCGAACACTGTCCATTTATCTTGGATACCAGTCGAGATATGCTTGATGGAGGCCTTGTCTCCAGTTCTCGCGTAGACTTGTCATGGATCGACTAGTATTTGGATTCATGGTTGGTGTTTGATGTAGACCATGGGGTGTGGGGTAGTTTGAGTGTGAGTTCAATCAACGGAATCTCAGGAGTCCCACTGCCAGCATATATAGCGATTTCGGGAGTCGTATGGATGGTATTACTGATTATTAGTTAGCGTGATTCGGGCCCGTGTTCCCTTGCCCCTGGGGCCTACCCTTGGGCTGGGGATACTCCTGCGGTGGTTAACGCTCACACTTGGACTGACGATAGGTTTAGTGACTTAGATATTGAGACTTAAAGACTGATAGGTTTAGTGACATGGACATTGCATTGATTGCTGATTCGATATACCTGCTTTATTGTTTACCTGTACCGGTTACTTCATGCTCATGTCATCACTCTATGTTTACTGTTTCATGTGAAAGGTAGCCTAGCACCACATGAAGGGATTTGGAAGTATCACATGAACCAAAAGTGGAGTCTTAAGGGTGCTAAGCTAACGAACAAAGAATCGTTCCTAGAATCGATTAGGGTTTCAAAATTTTCATATCATCATAAGAAAGAAATGCTAGGGTTTAGAGAGTACAACCTTTGTAGCTCCCTACGCTAGACTCCTCGGCTACTTGGGGTTTGAAAGAACTCCGCTTGAACTCCTCGACGTCACCGATGATCCACCCGGAGTCCGCTTTGTCCAAGCTTGCAACTTTATCTGATCAAGTGAACGAAATCAAGCTAACACTCTAAAAAAGTGGGCTAGACTTGTGTAGAATGGTATTGTGGTTCTCTTTCTCACTTCAAAATCCAATCTTGATGAGTATATTGCTCACTATTAAGAACTAGAGAGCAAAATGAGAGAGGTTGATGAAGATGATGGCTTTTTTGAAGAAGATGATAAGTTCAACTCACCTTTTAAAATAGAAAAATATATCAATATATATTTTCTATCTATCATCTCAAACCATGGTTGAATCATTATTGTACTAGAGTTAAAACACAAAAGGAAACTTTACCCAAGGTTAAAAGGTGGGTGAGAATGGTTAGGTCAAAAGAAGAGTGTAGAACAAATCAATAATGAACCTTTTCTTTCCTTTTATGTTTTAGTATAAATACAATAATAATTCATAAATAAAACCATGGTGTGAGTCTTATATTGCCACCATTTTCATATATATACAACCATGAAAGATGTATGTATGTATGTATTGTTAGTGTATATGCCCTAGAGGCCATTACTGTATCATACTAGTATGTATATTACTTGATGGAAGCTTGGGATATTCACAGTTGTACAGACAATCTTGCTCAATATAGTAGTATGCTACTTGGTTTGCCTCTGCTTTAATGTGTACATGTGTGTTTATTTATTATATCACCTATACGCATTAGTAGAGCCCTTAGGATCTTTGCTTGATTACCGGCGTTGTGATGGCGATCACACTAGTGGGGGCTGGGTAATCTACAAGCACATCCTTATACACGTCCCTAGTCGTGGGAGTACCGAGATAGGGCATCGATACTCCGGAGTAGACTAGCGTATGCGCTTCTCATCCCAGCACGGGAGACGGTCTGTCCCACAGCCGTCAGTACGTCGTACTTGAGATAGTATGCGGGTGCTCGTTGGGTTACGAGTACACTGGACAGGACTCGTCGGGAACTGATGGTTGGTATTATACCCATCGTCAGTTATCAGTTCCCAGGTGACATGAGTACAGCTTAGTCCGCTGACTTGACACTGTCACTTCGCCTCGAGTGTGTTCCCACTGTTCTTTGATTACTACCCTACCACGGCTCTACTGAGTCGTGCAAACAGGTAGTAGTTGGGAGCAGTCCCGAAGCACTTGGAGGCAGTGACGGTTAGACAGGATTCGTCTCTCCCGGTATTGGGGGTTGACATCGCGCTGTGTCTAGGAGAGCCATTACACAAGTAGTCCCTGGCCAGGGCAAGCGAGATGTACTGGTAGGTTCCAGTGTTATCTCAGGGTGTATTGGGCTTCACTCCGACACGACTTGTACCGCTATTAGGGGACTGACGTTTACCGCCCCCCTAGGCCCGCCATGCGATGTATCAGACGAACAGACCGGACTGTACGGAGAATGTCACATTCAGACTCAGTAGGAGTTCAGATGGGGTTTCACCTCGTCAGCCTTCTTGTCGGCATCTACCTGGGGATCGTTACGCACAGCTAGTGCCGCTTGCGGTCTGTGGTTAAACCCACTGCCAGCGTAGTGTCGAGTCTTTAGAGTCCCACACAGAGGGTATTCGCCTCTGGGCAAAACAGAGTAGAGGTCGCATGGTTTTGCGACAGGGTTCGTTCTCATCCGCGCACTTGTGCACGTTTGGAGTCCGGACGGATTATACTGGCAGGCTCTGGTTTGAGCCAGATACTGGTATATGTTTTGGGGTTGCTTTTATATCTTGGTATTCTTGTTCCTCGGAACGAGAATGCAGGTGTGTATGCACAGTTGCTTGAGGCGGAGAATGAGGTTTTTCATTAGGGTTTCGGAACGGGTGCGTATGCACAGTTGACAGTCTTCATTTTCCAAACCCTAATGGATTTATATACTATCTATTAATAATAGTAATTAAATGAGAATTATGTTATGGTTGAGTTTTTGTTGACTTGTTGACCTTGGTTGACTTGTTGACCATTGACCACTTTCATGCCTTGAAAGTCTTCCTTGATTCATGCTTACTTTTTATTAAATGAAGCATGGTTGTGGTCATTCCAAATACTACCATCAACTATTCTCATTTTCAATTATTATCATTTAGATAATATTTTTCTTTTGCATTATGGTTGCTAGAAAGAAAAATGAGAGCTCATTCTATCATAACCTCTCTCTCTCCTCATTTTCATCTTCTTCTTCCTCTAGCAAAGAGAAACCTTCTCATGTGTTGAGAATCATTCTCTTTAAAAGGAAAAGCAAACCCTAATCACTCTCTACTCATTCTAGGATGAAGGTTTAGCAAGCCGGAAACCCTAGTTCACTCAAAGATCGAGGAAGAGCCCAAAGTCGAACCTTCGAGGTGGATCTATCTTCGGCAAGAAGAAGGCGACGAGAAGAGGACCATTCAAGCTTCTACAAAGAACAAGAAAGAAGAACAACAACAAGAAGAGAAGGAGTTCAAGTTTAGGTATAACCATCAACATAGTAGCTAACTCTCTTTAGCTAGAATACTAGTTTTAGTTTAGCAAAGATCCGGCTTTTACGGTCCATGTTACAAAGTTTAGAAAAAATTTTGATTTACCGTTTCCGCAACCCCGTAAGTACCGGGAGAGGTAACGTGGACCTAACAGTGGTATCAGAGCCTAACTAAACTTAAACTAGCTTGGTAGCGAAGTGTATGGAAGTTCGAAACCGAAAAATCGCAAAACCGGAAAAACAAAACCCTAAGTTTCTGTTGAATTTTTTTCTGCTCTAAATGAAAAACTTTATACTTGTAAAATCGTCTCAGGGTTTTGTTTGAACACAGAAGAAAAACGATGACATAATTCTTTTAAATAGCCGCGCTTCCGCGGCACGAGGTAGGGATGTGCCGCGGAAGCGCCGCAGTATGGTTTCCTTGATGCATCGTTTTTCGTGCAGTGTTCTTCTGGTGGGATTTTGGGATTTTTCAGATATATTATATGTGCCCAGATTTTCCAGAACTGAAATTCACTTTTGGGGTCCTATAATTCCGTATTTTTTTCGAACTTCGCTACACTTTGGCTATGTTGGTTATATCTGTGATGTTTGCATGTATTGAACGTCGGCTAATCGCTATAAGACGATTAGTCGGGGTTATACATGATCTGTGTTTGATATTGTAATGTGTATATGAATCTGTTGGACTGTCGCGGGTGAATAGCCGGGTTGGATGTGAGATGAGCTTTTGTTTTTCTTTCATTCATTGTAAATGTAAATTGATGTAATAATTTTTTTGTTTGGCCGCACAACCGGGTCGGGGTTGTAGCCGTCATTGTATAATTCTTTTTACTGTTTTTGCTCCTAGGATAGACCCATGGAGGGGTGCACAAACTACCGGGTAGCTCGAAGTGCCGAGTGGCCTACTCATGGCATTGAGGGAGGTTGCTTCGCTTCGGGTACTTGGCGGGTGGTTTGCCGCACCCGTAGGGGTCTTGGGTGGGGTTTTGGCTATTCACCGCGACCGTGTTATCCGCTTTTCGTTCCAGGCTCGAAAGGATTGCGGATTGCTAGTATATCCAATGTATTCATCTGTGATCTGTAATGTCTATCATTGCTTTACTATTTAGGCGTTGCTTATGTTTTACAGCCGCGCTAGCCCAGCCCCCGCTCTGTCGTTAGTTAAGTAACCTAACGAGTGATGACGGGACCCCGTGGCGAATGCGAATGGCATAAGCGTACGTCATATTTTGGTTGTTTTCTGCAATGGTAGGATTAAATGATGGGACGCATTAAAAGAACTAATGCAAGAATATCACGCATTAAAAGAACTAATGCAAGAAAATAAACCTAAAAGACGTTGTTGGAACAAATTTTTCCAAAAAGCTGTTATTGCAAGGACGTTCATTTTTGTTTTGCATCGCGGTATTCGGTTATGAATACCCAGCACCTCAGTCGACGAGGCAAGGGCCGAGATCCCTTCACCGGGAGTGACCCCTTGGACAAAAAATTTGCGTCAGGGTAATAACTTCACTATAGTCGATTATTCTTGCTTTGCATCGAGGTATTCATCTTACGAATGCCCAGCACCTCACTCGACGAGGAAAGAGCCGAGATCCCTTCACCGGGAGTGACCTCTTTAGCAAAAGTTTTTCGCCACTATATTTTCAAAAGGGTGTATCACGTTCCTTCAACGAAATCAAGTTCATTACGTTAACGGGTTTTTCGCCAAAAACCCAGTCGTAGCCCTCCGTCGTTTCGGATTAATATTGCTTAGTATTCGTGCTATGTATTTCGTGCTCAGCCGAGGCGTAGTGAACGGTAGCTATGTAATATTTTTCCGTAGGATACAAAGTGATTGGTTAGGACAGTCGTGCGGTCATTTTGGCTCAGTCAAGGACTCGTACGGGTGGGTCTAATGCAGTCAAGATAATGACGGGTTGAACTTGACTAGGATCTTTTGACATTTTGGCTCAGTCAAGGTCATTTGGATCCTAGGGGCAAAAACCACATCGGGAGTTTCAAAAGAACTGAAACTTGCAGGTTTAGCATACCTTCTGGAGTGTGGTGACTAGAGTGCATTCCATCTAGGTTATCACACAATGACAGTTGGATCCCGATCCCACTGATGAGTTGGTTTACTCTCGGGAGATTATTTCACTTAACGATCAATGCTATAAACCTAGTAGGTGTCTAGAAAGGTGTTAGCGGGGTTACGCCCACAGGGAAAAGAGGTTCTTTAATTAAGGAACTTCGCGAAAGCGTTGGAAAACCTCCCTCGAAGTACCGACACTAGCCTGGCTGAAAGGTTAAGCAAGTATTGTAACGTGAATTAAAACCCGGCTAGTTCTTCTTTTAAAAAGGTTTTAAGAAGGATTTGAGGAAACAGTGGGAGACACCCTGGTTAGATAAATTAATAAACCAATCTAATCTTGCACGAGCATACGCTGAGTGTTTCTTTTCTCTCTCTCCAGGCAGCAACCTTTTCACGCCCTAATCAAGATAATAAAATATATCGCTTGACCGAACCGAATTCTTATTCGGGACTGGGGAAAGTTGGTTCAGCTCTAACTTGTGACAACCGTCATGAGTATGAGAATGGGAAAGAGGAAAGTATGGATTTCCAGGATACCCAGTTGAAGAAGAAGCATGGTTTTGCATCTACTTCAGGTGTTCTTGTAATTGAGAACTGTTTTACGGTCAGCCCTACCTCCTGGGTACTTGATACCGGATCAGGATCTCATATTTGTAATTTATTGCAAGGACTGAGAAAAAGTAGGAAAGTTGCACCGGGTGATATGTCGCTCAGAGTAGCGAACGGAGCACAAGTTTATGCGGCAGCCGTCGGTGAATATCACCTAGTATTGCCAAATGGCAAGACTATGATTTTGAACGATTGCTACTATGTACCCTCTATGGTTTGCAACATCATATCAGTTTCTTTACTCGATAAAGATAGATATAAGTTTGTTCTTGAAAAGAATATCATGAACATTTACCTTGATAAGGTACTGGTTGCAGAGGGTACACTGTTTAATGGTATCTACGTTCTAAATCAGAATACAGTTCTCAATATACAAAACACACGCAAGAGGAAGAATTCAGATACGAATGAATCCTACTTGTGGCATTGTAGACTCGGTCATATCAGAGAGAAAAGACTGAGTAAGTTGCATAGAGATGGACTCTTGAATGCGTTCGAGTTTTCATCTTATGAAACTTGTCAGTCTTGTCTCAAAGGGAAGATGACCAAATCTCCGTTCACCGGACATGGAGAAAGAGCAAGAGAGCTCTTGGGACTCATACACAGTGATGTGTGTGGTCCGATGTCTATACATGCAAGGGGTGGGTTCTCGTACTTCATCACATTCACTGACGATCTCTCTAGGTTCGGATATGTGTATCTGATGAAACACAAATCTGAAGCTTTTGAGAAATTCAAGGAATTCAGAAAGGAAGTAGAGAACCAGATTGGCAAAAATATCAAGATCCTCCGGTCTGACAGGGGAGGGGAGTACTTAAGCACGGAATTCCTAGATTACTTAAAAGAGAATGGTATTCTCTCTCAGCTTACTCCTCCTTATACACCACAGCACAACGGTGTTTCGGAGCGGAGGAATCGTACCCTATTGGATATGGTTCGCTCCATGATGAGTAGTGCTGAGTTGCCTCTTTCATTTTGGGGACATGCGCTTCAGACAGCGGCGTACCTATTGAACGATGTTCCGTCTAAATCTGTGCCTAAGACACCGTTCGAGATATGGAACGGTAAGAAGCCGTATCTTAAAGGCATTAAGATATGGGGTTGTCCGGCCTATGTAAAAGTACAAAATCCGGACAAACTTAAGGCACGTTCAGTTCTATGTAAATTTGTGGGATATCCTAAGAACTCCGCAGGATATCTGTTCTACCACACCGAGGAACAGAAGGTGTTTGTATCTCGCCACGCCACCTTTTTAGAGTGGCAATTTCTTGCAAAAGAAACTAGTGGGAGTTCGGTAGAACTGGAAGAAATTCAGCGACCACAAAATGTAACTGAAAATTTGGAGGAACCGCTAGATTCAATAACCCCAAACGAACCTCAGCCACTCCGCAGATCTGGTAGGATTTCTCATCCGCCCGAGAGATACTACGGTTTTCTCATAGACGGAGATCGAGAGGATTGCATCTTGGAAGAAGATGACCCTACCAGTTTCAGGCAGGCCATTATCAGTAGGGACTCTGATAAGTGGCAGGAAGCAATGCAATCCGAAATGGAGTCCATGTACGCCAATAAAGTGTGGACCATGGATATTGCTCCACCTGGGGTAAAACCCGTTGGATGCAAATGGATCTACAAAAGGAAACTTGGTGTAGATGGGCAGGTGGAAACCTATAAAGCTAGACTCGTTGCAAAAGGTTTCCGTCAAAGACCTGGTTTGGACTATGATGAAACTTTTTCTCCGGTGGCTATGCTCAAATCCATTCGGATCCTACTTGCCATTGCTGCCTTCCATGACTATGAAATCTGGCAGATGGATGTTAAGACGGCTTTCCTAAACGGTTGTTTGGAAGAGTGCGTTTACATGGATCAACCAGAAGGTTTCGTAGACAGTGGGAGCAGCGGAAGGGTGTGCAAGTTGCTTAAATCCATTTATGGATTAAAGCAGGCATCGCGGAGCTGGAATATCTGTTTTGATGAGGCAATCAAGGAATTTGATTTCATCAAGAACGAAGATGAACCCTGTGTGTATAAGAAGATTGTAGGACGAACTGTCGTGTTCCTAGTCTTGTACGTGGACGACATTCTTTTGATAGGAAATGATGTTCCTATGCTACAATCGGTCAAGCTGTTTTTGTCACAAAGGTTCTCCATGAAGGACCTGGGTGATGCCTCGTACATTCTGGGGATCAAGATCTATAGAGATAGATCCAAGAGACTATTGGGACTTTCGCAGTCCAGGTACATAGAGACCGTACTAAAGAGATTTAGTATGGAGGATTCCAAGCGCGGTAACATACCCGCATTGCACGGAATTACCCTCTCCAAGAAGATGTCTCCTAAGACTGACGAGGAGAGGGTTCGCATGAGCACTATACCCTACGCTTCGGCGGTAGGATCTATAATGTATGCGATGCTATGTACAAGACCAGATGTAGCTTACGCGTTGAGTGCGGTAAGCCGGTATCAGTCAGACCCAGGGGAGGACCACTGGACAGCAGTGAAGAACATTCTCAAGTACCTGAGGAGGACTAAGGAGATGTTCCTGGTTTACGGTAATGGAGACCTCAGGGTCGAGTCCTTTACCGATTCTAGCTTCCAAAGTGACAAAGATGACAGCAAGTCTGTCTCGGGTTTTGTGTTTACCCTCAACGGAGGGGCGGTATGTTGGAGGAGTTCCAAGCAGGATACTGTCGCAGACTCGACGATGGAGGCTGAATACATTGCTGCAAGCGATGCCGCAAAAGAGGCGGTCTGGATTAAGAAGTTCATTAGTGAACTTCAGGTGGTTCCGTCCATTGTTGACCCAATACCTTTGTATTGCGATAACAATGGGGCTATAGCTTTAGCGAAGGAACCAAGGTCCCATCAGAAATCCAGGCACATCTTAAGGCGGTATCACCTGATCAGGGAGATCATTGATCGACAGGAGATCGAGGTGCGGAGAGTGGACACAAAGGACAACACTGCGGACCCATTCACGAAGGCTTTACCCCAGACTCAGTTCGAGCGGCTGATCGAGATGATAGGTCTTCGATACGCCAGTACATGGCCTTAGTGCAAGTGGGAGATTGTTAGTGTATATGCCCTAGAGGCCATTACTGTATCATACTAGTATGTATATTACTTGATGGAAGCTTGGGATATTCACAGTTGTACAGACAATCTTGCTCAATATAGTAGTATGCTACTTGGTTTGCCTCTGCTTTAATGTGTACATGTGTGTTTATTTATTATATCACCTATATGCATTAGTAGAGCCCTTAGGATCTTTGCTTGATTACCGGCGTTGTGATGGCGATCACACTAGTGGGGGCTGGGTAATCTACAAGCACATCCTTATACACGTCCCTAGTCGTGGGAGTACCGAGATAGGGCATCGATACTCCGGAGTAGACTAGCGTATGCGCTTCTCATCCCAGCACGGGAGACGGTCTGTCCCACAGCCGTCAGTACGTCGTACTTGAGATAGTATGCGGGTGCTCGTTGGGTTACGAGTACACTGGACAGGACTCGTCGGGAACTGATGGTTGGTATTATACCCATCGTCAGTTATCAGTTCCCAGGTAACATGAGTACAGCTTAGTCCGCTGACTTGACACTGTCACTTCGCCTCGAGTGTGTTCCCACTGTTCTTTGATTACTACCCTACCACGGCTCTACTGAGTCGTGCAAACAGGTAGTAGTTGGGAGCAGTCCCGAAGCACTTGGAGGCAGTGACGGTTAGACAGGATTCGTCTCTCCCGGTATTGGGGGTTGACATCGCGCTGTGTCTAGGAGAGCCATTACACAAGTAGTCCCTGGCCAGGGCAAGCGAGATGTACTGGTAGGTTCCAGTGTTATCTCAGGGTGTATTGGGCTTCACTCCGACACGACTTGTACCACTATTAGGGGACTGACGTTTACCGCCCCCCTAGGCCCGCCATGCGATGTATCAGACGAACAGACCGGACTGTACGGAGAATGTCACATTCAGACTCAGTAGGAGTTCAGATGGGGTTTCACCTCGTCAGCCTTCTTGTCGGCATCTATCTGGGGATCGTTACGCACAGCTAGTGCCGCTTGCGGTCTGTGGTTAAACCCACTGCCAGCGTAGTGTCGAGTCTTTAGAGTCCCACACAGAGGGTATTCGCCTCTGGGCAAAACAGAGTAGAGGTCGCATGGTTTTGCGACAGGGTTCGTTCTCATCCGCGCACTTGTGCACGTTTGGAGTCCGGACGGATTATACTGGCAGGCTCTGGTTTGAGCCAGATACTGGTATATGTTTTGGGGTTGCTTTTATATCTTGGTATTCTTGTTCCTCGGAACGAGAATGCAGGTGTGTATGCACAGTTGCTTGAGGCGGAGAATGAGGTTTTTCATTAGGGTTTCGGAACGGGTGCGTATGCACAGTTGACAGTCTTCATTTTCCAAACCCTAATGGATTTATATACTATCTATTAATAATAGTAATTAAATGAGAATTATGTTATGGTTGAGTTTTTGTTGACTTGTTGACCTTGGTTGACTTGTTGACCATTGACCACTTTCATGCCTTGAAAGTCTTCCTTGATTCATGCTTACTTTTTATTAAATGAAGCATGGTTGTGGTCATTCCAAATACTACCATCAACTATTCTCATTTTCAATTATTATCATTTAGATAATATTTTTCTTTTGCATTATGGTTGCTAGAAAGAAAAATGAGAGCTCATTCTATCATAACCTCTCTCTCTCCTCATTTTCATCTTCTTCTTCCTCTAGCAAAGAGAAACCTTCTCATGTGTTGAGAATCATTCTCTTTAAAAGGAAAAGCAAACCCTAATCACTCTCTACTCATTCTAGGATGAAGGTTTAGCAAGCCGGAAACCCTAGTTCACTCAAAGATCGAGGAAGAGCCCAAAGTCGAACCTTCGAGGTGGATCTATCTTCGGCAAGAAGAAGGCGACGAGAAGAGGACCATTCAAGCTTCTACAAAGAACAAGAAAGAAGAACAACAACAAGAAGAGAAGGAGTTCAAGTTTAGGTATAACCATCAACATAGTAGCTAACTCTCTTTAGCTAGAATACTAGTTTTAGTTTAGCAAAGATCCGGCTTTTACGGTCCATGTTACAAAGTTTAGAAAAAATTTTGATTTACCGTTTCCGCAACCCCGTAAGTACCGGGAGAGGTAACGTGGACCTAACATGTATGTGTATATGTACATCCATATGTGCATGAATCAAAAAGAAGACATACATGCATGCATACATCCAACTAACTCAAGAAAGGATTTCAAGTGAGAAGCTAATGGTTAAATGATAAATCAACACTTGATTTATCAATCCGGCCATATCACATATGACCCCTACCAAAAGTAAGCCGCCCGATCAATATACGGTATCCCATACGCGCATTTTAATCGGGTCCTATGCGCATATCGCATACGCGCACCACAACGTTTCGCCTGGACTAGGAAACTCCATTGTGGGACTCTGAGACTCGTCAATACGTCGGCAGTGGGTGATGATCATATCAAGCACTCCCAAGCCGCAAGCGGTCAGCTAAACGTAACGGCCACCCGGGTATTGAACGATCAGAAGAGAACAAGCGAACCTGCTACAACTCCCGTCGAGCCGATCGGCAACACTTCCCGTACAGTCCGGTCTCCTCGTCTGATATGTCGCATATCAAGTCTAGGGGTGGTAAAGGTCAGACCCCAATAACCGATAAGTCGTGCCGATGTGAGGCTCATAACGGGTCGAGAAACTACTGGTAACACTTACCAGCAAATCTCTTATCAGCCCTGGCCAGGGACTTTCCTGTTACGGCCAATCGAGCACAGTGCAACATCAACCCCCAATACCGGGAGAGACGAAACCCCTCCTATCGCTCATTGCCTCCATGTGACTCGGGACTGTACCCAAAAACCACCGTTTTGCACGCCCTCATGGACGTGTAAGGTGGAGATCAAAGCACAGTGGGAATCACACAAGACTCTATGACGATCTTGGGTCTACAGACTAACCTGCACAAGTGTCACCTGAGAACTGCCATATGACATGAGGTATAATACCATCTGGGAGTTCTCGGCGAGTCCGTCCAATATACCCAGTCTCCACTGAGCACCCGTATACCATCTCTGATGTCAAACACCAATGGATATGGGATCATCCATCGCCCATCTCATGGGTCGAGAAGCGTATACGCTAGTCTACACTGGTATATCGATGCCCCGTCTCGATACACCCACGACTAGGGACCTTGAAGGATGTACTTATGGACTACCATGTCCCCACTAGTATGATCTGCATCATAGTCCAGGTAGTCAAGTACACATCCTAAGGGCTTTACCAACATGTAACTATAAGACAGTTTAAAGAGACTAGTGTACATGTTAAGATAAAGAGCAACCAGATAGCATACTATCATATCGAGCAAGAAAGTCATCTCTATATATGTCCAAGCATCCAATATAATATACATCATCTGTACAATACTGGCCTCTAGGGCATACATACAACTAACAATCTCCCACTTGCACTAGGGCCAGCTGCTGTAGTATCGCATACCGAGCATCCCGAAGAGCCTCTCAAACTGTATCTGGGGAATGGCCTTCGTGAGTGGATCCGCCGTGTTGTTCTTCGTGTCAACCCTCCTGACCTCGATCTCCCGGCGATCAACTATCTCCCGGATCAGGTGATACCGCCTCAGAATATGCCTGGATCGCTGATGGGACCTGGGTTCCTTGGCCAAAGCCACTGCTCCATTGTTATCGCAATACAAAGGTATTGGATGCTCAATAGATGGAACCACTCCAAGTTCAGTAATGAACTTCTTGATCCATACAGCCTCTTTGGCAGCATCGTTGGCAGCGATGTATTCAGCCTCCATCGTCGAGTCTGCCACGGTTTCCTGCTTTGAACTCTTCCAGCTAACCGCCCCTCCGTAAAGGGTAAAGACAAATCCCGACTGCGACTTAGAGTCGTCTTTATCACTCTGGAAGCTCGAATCGGTAAAAGACTCCACTTGGAGTTCTCCGTTACCATACACCAAGAGCATCTCTTTAGTCCTTCGCAAGTACTTGAGAATGCTCTTCACAGCTGTCCAGTGACTCTCTCCAGGATCAGCTTGATACCTGCTCACTACACTTAGTGAGTATGCAATATCGGGTTTGGTACATAGCATCGCGTACATGATAGAGCCTACAGCCGAAGCATAGGGTATCCCTTGCATGCGAGCTCTCTCCAAATCAGTCTTGGGAGACATCTCTTTGGAGAGAGTGACTCCAGAGATCGTGGGCAAGTTCCCACGCTTGGATTCTTCCATACTAAACCTCTTTAGTATGGTGTCAATGTACCTGGATTGGGACAATCCCAATATCCGTTTTGATCTATCTCTATAGATCCTTATTCCCAATATGCAGAAGGCATCACCAAGATCTTTCATTGAGAATCTTTGTGATAAGAAGAGCTTGACTGATTGCAGCATAGGAATATCATTTCCTATCAAGAGTATGTCGTCCACGTACAATACGAGGAAGACAACCTTACTCTCTGCCACCTTCTTGTAAATACAAGGTTCATCTGGGTTTTTGACGAAATCAAACTCTTTGATAACGACGTCAAAGCAGATGTTCCAACTCCGCGATGCTTGCTTTAATCCATAAATGGATTTAAGCAGCTTGCACACCTTCCCGCTGCTCCCATTGTCTACGAAGCCCTCTGGCTAAGTCATGTATACGCACTCTTCTAAATTACCGTTTAGAAAGACGGTCTTAACATCCATTTGCCAGATTTCGTAATCATGATATGCAGCGATGGCAAGCATGATCCGGATGGATTTAAGCATAGCCACTGGAGAAAAGGTTTCGTCATAGTCCACACCTGGTCTTTGACGAAAACCTTTTGCAACAAGTCTAGCTTTGAAAGTCTCCACTTTCCCATCTACACCAAGTTTTTTCTTGAAGATCCACTTGCTCCCAATGGGTTTTACCCCTTCAGGAGCAACGTCCAAAGTCCATACTTTGTTGGTGTACATGGATTCCATCTCAGATCGCATAGCATCCAGCCATTTCACCGAGTCCCTACTCGTGATGGCCTGTTCGAAACTAGTTGGGTCATCATCCTCCATGATGCAATCCTCGCTCCCACCATCCATGAGAAAATCGTAGTATCTCTCAGGTTGGCGAGGAACCCTACTAGATCGGCGGAGAGGCTAATGTTCGTTAGGAGCTACTGAATCCTCTGGTTCCATTAAATCTTCAGTTGTGTTTTGTTCAGCTGGAACCTCTTCCAGTTCTACCTCAGTGCCACTAATCTCTTTTGCAAGAAATTCCTTTTCTAAAAAGGTGGCATGTTGAGCAACAAATACTCTTTGTTCCTCACTGTGGTAGAAGATATACCCTCGCGAATGCTTGAGATATCCAACAAATTTACACAAAACAGACCTTGCCTCGAGTTTGTCCGGTTTTTGTCTTTTGACATAGGCCGGGCAACCCCATATCTTTATAAAATTAAGATATGGTCTCTTCCCCTCCCATATCTCATATGGTGTGGTAAGCACAGCTTTGGTAGGAACCCTATTCAGTAGGTATGCTGCTGTTTCCAGTGCATATCCCCAGAAGGAAATAGGTAACTCAGCTACACTCATCATAGAGCGCACCATATCTAATAGGGTGCGGTTCCTCTGTTCTGATACACCGTTGTGCTGTGGTGTATATGGAGGAGTTAGCTGAGAGAATCCCATTCTCTTTTAGGAAGTCCAGGAATTCAATGCTCAAGTATTCACCTCCTCGATCAGATCGTAGGATTTTAATACTTTTTCCGGTTTGGTTCTCAACTTCTTGTTTATATTCTCTAAATTTCTCAAAAGCTTCTGATTTGTGTTTCATCAGGAACACATACCCGAACCTAGAGAGATCGTCAGTAAATGTAATGAAGTATGAAGAACCATCCCTGGCATGTGTAGACATAGGACCGCATACATCACTATGTATCAGTCCCAAGAGTTCAGTAACTCTTTCTCCGTGTCCCGTAAACGGAGTTTTGGTCATCTTGCCTTTGAGACATGACTAGCAAGTGTCATAAGATGAAAATTCAAACGGATTCAAATATCCATCCTTATGCAACTTAGCCAGTCGTGTCGCATTGATGTGACCCAGTCTACAATGCCATAAGAAGGATTCGTTCAGTTCAGAACTCTTCCTCTTGTGTGTGTTTGTTATACTTAGAACTGTTGATTGATTTAGAACATAAATGCCATTGCACAACGTGCCTGATCCAACCAACTTTTGGTTACGGAAAATGTTCATAACATTATCCTGTAATACAAAATTATATCCCTCTTTACTCAACAAAGAAACCGATATAATGTTGCATATCAGGTTCGGCATGTAATAGCATTCGTTCAGAACCAATGTATTACCAGTTGGTAATGCAAGGTGATATTCCCCGACAGTCTTAGCTGCAACAATTGCACCATTTCCAACTCTAATGTCTTTATCACCTTCTCCAAGTTCTCTACCTTTCCTGAGCCCATGTAACTGATTACATATATGGGATCCTGACCCGGTATCTAATACCCAGGACGTAGGGCAAATGGAGAAACAGTTCTCTGTAACGAACACACCCGAAGAAAATGCATCAACATGTACTTTCTTCATTCGGGTGGCTTGGGAATCCTGGTATTCCCCTATGTCCTGTTCATTCCTATAACTCTTATAAGAAAGAACGGAACCAACGTTCCCCAGCACAGTATAACATGCGGGTTCAGTCAATACATCCATATTATTATCTTTATTAGGGCATGACATGGTCGCTACCTGGAGAGAAAGAGAAGAAAACACTTTAGCGTATGCTCTTACAAGATCAGATTGGTTATTATCTTATCTAATCAGGATGGCTCCCACTGGTTTTTATCAAATCTTCCTTCAAACCCTAAAAGGAAAGACTAGCCGGGATTAGTTACACCCTACAACTTCGCCAATCTTTCAGCCAGGCCAGTGTCGGGACTTTGAGGGAGGTTCCCCGTGCTTTCGCACGGACCTAATTAAAGTAAACCTCATTTTCCCAGAGGCGTAACCCCGTTGACACCTTTCTAGACACCTACTTGATCGGCTAATTGTAATGTGTAAAACTCTCCCAGGAGTAACTCTTACTCGCAGTGGGTATCGGGATCCAACTATCTCATAGAAGGTATGCAATCTCATTGCAAATTTCAACACTTGAAATTCCTGATAATATTTTGCCCCAAGCATCCTATGACCTTGACGGAGGTCAACAAACTACAGGGTGCAAGTCAAGTTCAACCCGTCATTTCTTGATTGAATCAAATCCATCCGCACGACCCTTGACGGAGGTCAACAAGGTCGTACGACTACCCTAATCCAATCTGCATCACATGCATAAGCAGATAAATACTAGTTAGCTACCGTACACTACGCCTTGACGGAGGTCAATAAACGTAGCACGAATACTAAGTAGGATTTATCTGAAATGACGGAGGGCTACGTCAGGTTTTTCTGAAAACCTATTGCGTAATGAACTTGATATCGTTGTAGAATCAAGTGAAGTTTTGAAATGGATTGATTTTGAGGCTTTTCTAGTTTTGCTAAAGAGGTCACTCCCGTTGAAGGGATCGTCGGCCCTTTCCTCGTCGAATGAGGTGTGGGATATATCATATATATCACTGTGCAAAGCAGAAACTATAGAAGCAATCAAAAGTTAAACCGAGTGTGTAGCATCTGCCAGTTATTGCTAAAGGGGTCACTCCCGGTGAAGGGATCTCGGCCCTTTCCTCATCGAATAAGGTGCAGGGTATATCATATATACCACTATGCAAAGCAAAACTGTAGCTACCCTTTTTATTTAAAATTTGATTCTACAACATCTTTTAGGTTTCTTTTCTTTCATTAATCACATTAATGAAGTCCCATCATTTATCTCACCTAAACATCACAGATAAATATGACGTACACTTATGCCATCCGCATTCGCCTCGATGTCCCCTCGTGCACCGTTAGGTTAGGTAACTAACGACAGAGCAGGGCAGGGCTAGTGCGGGTGCAAAACATAAGTAACGCCTATATAATATATCATATATACTATATACTGTATCCATCAGAACATATCAAATGATCACATCACAGATATCGCAGCAGAAACATAGATATAATGTGGGATAGACTAGGACGTCCGTATTTAGTATTTAGCCAAAATAGAAAATACGGATTCCACAGTCGCGATGAATAGCCAAGCCCACACCCTGGACCCCTACGAGAGCGGCAAGCGACCCTACCAATTCTGGAGTTTAGGAGACTCGGTCTCGACTCCTCGAGATGGCCTCCCACTGCACCCCAGAACCCGGTCACCTGTGCTCCCCTCCTTGGGTCCATCCTAATGCGGAAAAGTAAATAATATACAACACTGGTGACACAACCTCAACCCGGAAGTGCCCCAAATAAAAGAATATTACATTACATTTGAATTTACATAAATGAAAATATAAAACTCTCATTTCACATAAAACCCCCCGGCTATTCAATCGCGACAATCCTGCACATCATATCTCAGCAACACATAATATCACATATCATCAACGTAAGTAAGTATGCATACCCCAATTGTCGTTGATGTATAGCAACGAAACCGGCGATATCGACATATTACACTTACGGTCACGGAAAAGAAAGTGTAAAACTGCAATATTTGGAATCCACATTCTCTTTAGGCATCGTAAATGCGAAATATCACATACTTCGTATTTCATGTCCAACTATATGAATTCCACATATTGCATCACGTTCCAGATAAATAGACGGTATTAAAGTTTTCGAACGATCGATCAAATACCCAAGATTCGCTAAAGCTCAACACTTGAGCGGAGTTCAAAATCCCGGAGTGTGACACAGTGGTAGCGGTCCAGCCGTAGAAGGGTCAAGCCAACGCCTCACATGTAGCACGCCGTACTGCCCCAAACCCTAAGGTTCAAAAGGCAGTTCAAGACGGTCACATAATCGAGTTAAGGTTTGTTGTCTTCTAGAGGGACCACCACATACAAACTTGCACGTATTTCCGAAAGATTTTAAACTCCGTGAAAAGTGAGCAAATGATAATCGTTCGAACACTTCAATACTTTCTAGATTTACCCGGAAAAGCCACGAAATCAAAATTCCGATCGAACTGTTGAGTCCAAAACCACCTCGAGAATTTTCAGCACTAAATTCAGATTAAAAATACCCAAAAAAATATACAAGCAGATTCCAGAATTACTGTATAAATTTTACTCATTGATCGATGTGTACGGCCACGGAACCGCAGCCTAAGCAAGCTTAGGCCGCGTTTCCGCGGCGAAAATTACTGTTCATGGAAAAATATTTATACCTTAATTCTTAGTTTTACCTGCTGAATTTTTTACATATTTTTAATTCTGAAAATAACCAGATTTTGAAAAAAGTCCAGAGAGCACCCAAAAATCATATTTTCCGGTTCGATCGGAGTTTTAACTTCGTAAAAAGGTCGCCTAATGTTCTAGGTCGGCTCTGATACCAGTGAAAGGAAGCCTAGCACCACATGAAGGGATTTGGAAGCATCACATGAACAAAAAGTGGAGTCTTAAGGGTGCTAAGCTAACGAACAAAGAATCGTTCCTAGAATCGATTAGGGTTTCAAAATTTTCATATCATCATATGAAAGAAATACTAGGGTTTAGAGAGTACAACCTTTGTAGCTCCTTACGCTAGACTCCTCGGCTACTTGGGGTTTGAAAGAACTCCGCTTGAACTCCTCGACGTCACCGATGATCCACCCGGAGTCCGCTTTGTCCAAGCTTGCAACTTTATCCGATCAAGTGAACGAAATCAAGCTAACACTCTAAACAAGTGGGCTAGACTTGTGTAGAATGGTGTTGTGGTTCTCTTTCTCACTTCAAAATCCAATCTGGATGAGTATATTGCTCACTACTAAGAACTAGAGAGCAAAATGAGAGAGGTTGATGAAGATGATGGCTTTTTTGAAGAAGATGATAAGTTCAACTCACCTTTTAAAATAGAAAAATATATCAATATATATTTTCTATCTATCATCTCAAACCATGGTTGAATCATTATTGTACTAGAGTTAAAACACAAAAGGAAACTTTACCCAAGGTTAAAAGGTGGGTGAGAATGGTTAGGTCAAAAGAAGAGTGTAGAACAAATCAATAATGAACATTTTCTTTCCTTTTATGTTTTAGTATAAATACAATAATAATTCATAAATAAAACCATGGTGTGAGTCTTATATTGCCACCATTTTCATATATATACAACCATGAAAGATGTATGTATGTATGTATGTGTATATGTACATCCATATGTGCATGAATCAAAAAGAAGGCATACATGCATGCATACATCCAACTAACTCAAGAAAGGATTTCAAGTGAGAAGCTAATGGTTAAATGATAAATCAACACTTGATTTATCAATCCGGCCATATCACATATGACCCCTACCAAAAGCAAGCCGCCCGATCAATATACGGTATCCCATACGCGCATTTTAATCGGGTCCTATGCGCATATCGCATACGCGCACCACAACGTTTCGCCTGGACTAGAAAACTCCATTGTGGGACTCTGAGACTCGTCAATACGCCGGCAGTGGGTGATGATCATATCAAGCACCCCCAAGCCGCAAGCGGTCAGCTAAACGTAACGGCCACCCGGGTATTGAACGATCAGAAGAGAACAAGCGAACCTGCTACAACTCCCGTCGAGCCGATCGGCAACACTTCCCGTACAGTCCGGTCTCCTCGTCTGATATGTCGCATATCAAGTCTAGGGGTGGTAAACGTCGGATCCCAATAACCGATAAGTTGTACCGATGTGAGGCTCATAACGAGTCGAGAAACTACTGGTAACACTTACTAGCAAATCTCTTATCAGCCCTGGCCAGGGACTTTCCTGTTACGGCCAATCGAGCACAGTGCAACATCAACCCCCAATACCGGGAGAGACGAAACCCCTCCTATCGCTCATTGCCTCCATGTGACTCGGGACTGTACCCAAAAACCACCGTTTTGCATGCCCTTATGGACGTGGTAAGGTGGAGATCAAAGCACAGTGGGAATCACACAAGACTCTATGACGATCTCGAGTCTACAGACTAACCTGCACAAGTGTCACCTGAGAACTGCATCTGACATGAGGTATAATACCATCTGGGAGTTCTCGGCGAGTCCGTCCAGTATACCCAGTCTCCACTGAGCACCCGTATACCATCTCTGATGTCAAACACCAATGGATATGGGATCATCCATCGCCCATCTCATGGGTCGAGAAGCGTATACGCTAGTCTACACTGGTATATCGATGCCCCGTCTCGATACACCCACGACTAGGGACCTTGAAGGATGTACTTATGGACTACCATGTCCCCACTAGTATGATCTGCATCATAGTCCAGGTAGTCAAGTACACATCCTAAGGGCTTTACCAACATGTAACTATAAGACAGTTTAAAGAGACTAGTGTACATGTTAAGATAAAGAGCAACCAGATAGCATACTATCATATCGAGCAAGAAAGTCATCTCTATATATGTCCAAGCATCCAATATAATATACATCATCTGTATAATACTGGCCTCTAGGGCATACATACAACTAACATCATGTTCATCATCATTGCACGTGTTTACATATGTATTTATATATATTGCTATTGTGTCGCTCTGACGACCTGAGTATGCATGCTCAGAGTGAGAAGTTGACTTAGCTCGGATCAGGATCTGTTGTACCTCGAGGATATTGCAAATATCTAGATCAGCGACGCCAGTGCTATTTTTCCCTTGATCTCTATCTGGTATATCTTCTATCTGTTTTGATAGAATTAGTGACTGCATTTCTCATTACCTGTGCATTGATTACTGATTACCACGTAATGATACAAGCCGAAGTGTGACTACGGTAGGATATTTTCTTGACCGTAGGAGCATGGCTGGCCTTGTCACCCCTCGTATTCCATATTTTGGGTAGCGGAGCGTGACATGTACCACATAAACGTGTTAGGTAATGAAGTTAAATTGAATGTTCTAAATTTTATAATGATTATAAGTAATGAAATAACATTTATATATATATAACGTTTATATATATATATATAGGATTTGATCATGGACGCAGGCAAAGGCACTAAACGCCACAAGAGATAGCGTCTACAGGACATTCTGAGTCGATGCATACCCGTCGAATAGCCTATCCCAGGACCCTCAGAATTCATAGGAGCCGTAGCAGCAACGCCTATCCTTAGCAGCGCTCCCCTATTACCGCTACATCACCCTCCATAGCCCCCTACTCACACCGCATCGCCCCCTGACTGTCCCTGTCACGACCCGCAAGGTACGGAACGCGACCGGCACTTAGATTACGAAACGTCTCAAGGTGTCTGTAAAATAAGTAAGCCGAAACCCAGAATACAAAACCCAATTAAGATTTTTAGAGTGAAGGAAAACCAATTTATTTAAGTATTTTACTCCATTACCATATCAAGATCCCTTTTTGAAATAATTTTCCTTTTTCCCAAAATTCATACAGAGTTTTCTTGCAAAATAAACCCCAGACGGGTGCAACAGGAATATAAATGAATAACATGAAAATGGCATCCCCAAGCGGGAGCTAGCTCTTCGCCTCAGGGCGGTCACAAATCCCACGCAATATAAAATAACAGGGTGCATAAGAAATAGCATGTCGACTCGAGTGAGCTCGACCCAGATATATCATAAAACAAATCCCTAAGTCTCACAATCTCACATCTAGGTCAATATATAGTAATCCAAATAAAACAAGTACAGCTGAAATGATAATAGCAGTAGATGGAGTGTTCTAGATACAATGAAAATACAAGGGGTACAAAATGATAATAACCCACCTATGAGCAAAAGCCTCGAGTCCAGGCAAAAAGTGCAAAGGAAGCAAACGTATCCGCTGCTATAGTGCTGACGGAATGGACCTGCAGAGCTGTGGCACAACGGGGGTGAGTTGCCAGCTCGTGAGTAAAAAAATAATATCTACTAAGGCTATCGTATGCATGCACACAAGTGTCCTGGCATCCCTAAAATAGGTATGGCTACATGCACTAGCAGGTATGTATGCATCAACAGTGTACTAGCAAGTATATATATGTCACATGGATGTAATAACAGGTATGTATGCCACATGAAAATGCTATCAAGTATGTATGAGAATTATTCCTTCCTTTGTTTTGAAACTTCCTTTTTAAATATCAGCATAATATCCAAGAAATCAGTAAAATCCATGTCCAGCAACGACACCTCAAAACTGTCCAAATCTCATATATCCATGTCCAGTATCTCGGGCCTCAGCCATCCGGCCGATCCATATTAAATATCCATATCTTAATCCAGCGGCCACGGTCGGTACCCTCTGGGTATCCGCCGTGCCAAATGAAGTCACCGGTAGGTAATCCGTCCCCTGCCAGGCTCAACGTCATCTCCTGCGATCTTCTTGTCCCGGGGTACCGTACCGGGCCCACCATGTACCCGAGACGGTTCATCCACCTCCTCGAAACGGGTCTCGAAATCCACAGCAAAACTCATGGTGGACGACACTTTACATCACTAGAAAACCGCAACTTTTATATTTTTAAAAGTTATCAGTTTGAAATCTTGCGGTTTTCCCCCAAAATCCAGAAATATCATAAATCCCATGAAATCATCATAAATGCATATGTCGATGATCATGAATGCTTATGGTATCAATTTGCAACGTATGATTTATACTAGGCATGAGCAGATGATATGATAATACAGATGCACGAGTATGGTAATTCTTATAGTTTCATTTTAAATATTTATTGCAATACCTCATTTCTAGGCCTTTAACATGTTTCAGATTTATAGTTATCTAGTGTTGTGACATGGCAATTACCAGGGTGTGTGTGTCCACATGAATAGTGCTCGTGCTGCATATAAAACCTGGTAATGGTGCATGTGTCCTATAATGAATCTGCATATATGGAACATCATATAGATACTAACGACAGCAGTTATCATGCAAGTATTTTTATTCTAATGTCACAGGTAAATGTCAAGTCTACTATTTTCAAGTTTACTAAATCTATCGGGCGACTCGCACCATCCAAACGATCGTCCCCCGTAGATGTTAAATCTACTCACCCGTGATCCGTGCTAAGTGTGTCCGACCACTTGCTTGCCTTTCTCCGCTGCGCTTGACGTTCCCGCCGGCAAACCAAGAATTCACAAGAGTCACCATATAAGGAAAAATCCTGCAAAACGCGATATATTGACAAAAGGGATACGCGTGCGTGAAACTAAACGCATGTGCACACGACGCGACGCGACGCGCATGAACCCACCAGAACCTAGACTGACACGCTGTGTCGCGCAGCGAGCCACAGAACCACGCGTATCACGCGCATGTCGCACAAGACTTAAAACATCGAAAACACACAATTAGCTCCAGATTTTGCCTTTGGGCCAAACTTGAAAAGTTGCAGGTACCACCACCCTAAGCTAACCAAAAGACACCTACAGGCAAAACCCTAGCACCCCAGCCCCTGCTCTGGCCGCAATTTGCGGCCAGAATGAATAAATTGGCGGCCGAGATGGGGAGTTGGGTCCCCGTGCTCTGTGTGTGTGTTCCTACTAGTCTCACTATACTACAGTCTTCATAATTTTATTCTAAAGATCTCGGGTCAACAGCAGATCCAACAGAGGCTAAAAAGTCACTAAAACTGCTAAATTATGCAAAGTCGGGTAAATCGGATGTCTTGGTGAAATCTGGGGAAATCTTCTGGTTAACTGGCCTCACTAGCACCTAAAAGGGTTATTCTAACTAACACAACTTCCACGTATGACAAAATTCCCTTAATTCACCCAAAATCACTACTAAGGCATGAAATGGACATTAATTAAGCTAGATTACCCGAATTTTAGCAATTTAAGGCTAACCATCTAATTCTAATGACACTACTCGGCTTAAACAGACTAATCAACATTAAAAAGGTTCAATTAAGCTACAAGCACTCCAAGGTATCTAGATCTAGCATCACTACACCATTCTAGCACTAAAATTACGATAAAACACTATACTAGCTAATCAAGCACATAATCTACATAAATTGGAAGGAGTTTAGGAGTTATACCCTCTAGGAACCTTGCAACCAAGGAGAAGGAGGAGAAAGAGGAGAAGATGGTGTGACTGCTGCTGCTGTTGAGCTGCTACAGAAGTGCTGTGCTGATGCTTGCTGTGGCTGAAGTTGCTGTTGCTGTTGTGTGGCTGATGTTGTGGTGTGGGGCTGATATGGTGTGGTATAGTGTGTGGTGTGGTATGGTGTGGGCTGATATGGTGTGCTGCCTTGGCTGATGCTGGTGCTGCAGTTTAACAAAGGCTGAAACTGAAGCTGATGATGTTGTTTCGTGTTGTGTTCTGATGTTTTAAGGCTGAAATTGAGTGTGAGTGAGGTGGTAGTGTTGTGTATTTGAGGTTTTGAAGTTGGGAGGGGGATGATGTAGCAGCTGTTGCTGCTGATGTCCTGCAGAAAAAGGCTGAAAGCTGATGTTTTGTGGTGTTTGTGTGGCTGATTTGAGTGTGAGAGTGAGAGGTTTGAGTGTGGGAGAGAATTTGAAAGATATGAGTGACAAGTTTTGAGTTGAATGGTGTGACTAATCCTTAAACCATCATTTCCCTCTCTCAAATCAAAAGCTATCATGATACACATCCCATCCCTCTCTCTCTCACACAACAAGCAAGTCAATCTCCACCCTAAACACCCTTGGACAAAACCAACCACCCCTAATTAACCAAATTAGCTCATAATCAAATCCATTATCTTAACCATGGACCTAACCCTCCAAGGTTAACTTAAACATGGCTAACCCACAAGTTCAAATACATGGCAAACTCTAACCTTAACCCTAGTTAACGTGCACAAGTGTGTGTGGTTGAGATAAAATTTCACAAAAATAACCATAAACCCAGATAAATTACTAGAATCCCGTTTTGGTAAACTTTTTACCAAAACCCCCAAATTAACACTTAATTACTACTATCCCTAAACTCAGGTGTTACAGTCTTCCCCCCTTAAGAAAAATTCGTCCCCGAATTTTAGATTATGCAACTACGCATACCTTCAAAAAGATGAGGGAATTTCTTCCGCATCTTTCTCTCGGCCTCCCAAGTGATCTCTTCGCTGCTCGGGCTGCGCCAAAGAACTTTCACGGACGGCAGGACCTTTGATCGAAGTTTCTTCACTTGCCGATCCAAAATCTCAACTGGCTGCACGGTGAACGAAAGGTCGGGCTCGAGCTGAACTGTCTGATGCTGAATCGTGTGGGAAGGGTCATGAAGATAACGGCGTAGTATCGACACGTGGAAGACGGGATGAACATCTGAAAAACTGGATGGAAGAGCCAAACGATATGCAACAGCGCCGACACGCTCGAGGATCTCAAAGGGACCTACGTATCTAGGGCTAAGCTTCCCCTTTCGCCCAAAACGCATCACGCCCTTCATCGGAGAGACTCTTAGTAAAACATGGTCGCCAACTGCGAACTCTAATCTGCGACGGCGCCTGTCCGCATATGATTTCTGTCTGCTCTGAGCTGCTCTCATCCGGTCTCGAATCAACTGCACTTTCTCGGTCGTCTCCTGCACAATCTGCGGCCCGAAAATGCTGCTCTCGCTCAACTCGGTCCAACAAACGGGCGATCTACATCTCCTCCCATACAACGCCTCGAAAGGTGCCATCTGAATAGTATCCTGGAAGCTGTTGTTATAGGAGAACTCCACTAGAGGTAAATGACGATCCCAGCTACCGCCGAAGTCTAAAACGCACGCTATGAGCATGTCCTCGAGAGTCTGAATGATCCGCTTTGACTGTCCGTCGGTCTGCGGATGAAATGCTGTGCTGAAGCTCAAACGAGTGCCCAAAGCCTCCTGAAGTCTCTGCCAAAGTCGGCTGGTAAACTGGGTGCCTCGGTCTGACACGATACAAGTCGGTACGCCATGCAACCGTACGATCTCGTCGATGTAAAGCTGGGCATACTGAGCGAAGCTGAAAGTGGTCTTCACTGGCAGGAAGTGAGCCGCTTTCGTCAATCGATCTACGATCACCCAGATGGAGTCATACTCTCGACTGGTCCTGGACAGACCCACAACGAAATCCATCGAAATCTGCTCCCATTTCCACTCCGGAATGGGTAACGGCTGTAGCTCCCCTGCGGGCTTCTGGTGCTCGGCCTTGACTTGCTGACAAGTCAGGCATCTTGATACGAACTCCGCGATGTCCCTCTTCATTCCGTCCCACCAGTAGGTCTCCCTTATATCATAGTACATTTTGGTGGAACCGGGGTGGACACTATATACCGATCGGTGTGTCTCCTCAAGAATATCGCGCCGCAATCCCTTAGCATCTGGTACGCACAGTCTGGACCCAAATCGTAATATCCCCTGATCATCAATCACGAACTCGGAAAATCTGCCCTGTCCCATCTGTGCCATGATCTCTGAGCAACAGTCATCTCCGCGCTGTGCCTCATATATACGGTCAAGCAACTGTGGGCGTGCATGAACATGCGCAAGCTGTCCCCCTGTCTGAGTGAACTCGAACTCAACTCGGCTGTCGCATAAAATCTGCCAATCTGCTGACGACTGCCTCTGCACTGCTCGCAAACAGGATAGACTACCCCCGGGCCTCCTGCTCAAAGCATCCGCTACCACATTCGCCTTGCCCGGGTGGTACAAGATCTTGCAGTCATAGTCTTTCACCAACTCCATCCAACGACGATGTTTGAGGTTCAGGTCTCGCTTCTGAAATATGTATTTTAAGCTCTTGTGGTCTGTGAATATTTGCCACGACTCGCCATATAGGTAATGTCTCCATATCTTCAGTGCAAAGACCACTGCAGCCATCTCCAAATCGTGAGTGGGGTAGTTCTGTTCATGCTTCTTCAACTGCCGAGAAGCATAAGCGATCACCCGGTCATGCTGCATCAATACGCATCCTAGCCCCACTCGCGAAGCATCACAGTAGACCACAAATCCGCTTGATCCCGAAGGCAAAGATAATACCGGCGCCGTAGTCAAACACGTCCGCAGCTGCTGAAAACTGCGCTCGCACTCCTCCGTCCAAACGAAAGGAACTCCCTTCCGGGTCAAACCGGTCAAAGGTGCAGCTATACGGGAGAAGTCCTGAACAAAACGCCTGTAGTAGCCTGCCAGGCCTAGAAAACTACGGATCTCAGTAACCGATGTAGGTCGGGGCCACCGCTGAACGGCCTCAATCTTCTTCGGGTCCATACAAATGCCGTCTCTCGTAATCACGTGACCCAAAAATCCAACGTTGTCCAGCCAGAATGCGCACTTGGAGAACTTTGCGAACAGCTGGTGCTCCCTCAGAGTCTGTAACGTAATCCGCAGGTGCTGCTCGTGCTCCTCTCGGCTCCGGGAGTACACCAAAATATCATCGATGAACACGATGATGAACAAGTCAAGATACGTCCTGAATGTACGGTTCATCAAATCCATAAATGCTGCGGGGGCGTTGGTGAGTCCGAACGACATCACCAGAAACTCATAGTGGCCATAGCGTGTGCGGAAGGCTGTCTTCGGTATATCCTCCCTTCGGACTCGCAGCTGGTGGTATCCTGATCGTAAGTCGATCCTCAAAAAATAACCCGCACCCTGGAGCTGGTCGAACAAATCATCAATGCGTGGCAACGGATATCTGTTCCGAACGGTCACCTTGTTCAGTTGGCGGTAGTCGATACATAAGCGCAAACTTCCGTCCTTCTTCTTGACAAACAGGACCGGAGCACCCCATGGAGAAACACTGGGTCGAATAAGTCCCTTATCTAGCAAATCTTGCAGCTGAACCTTCAATTCTCTAAGTTCCGCCGGGGCCATCCGATAAGGCGGTATAGAAATAGGCCCCGAGCCGGGAATCAAATCGATACAGAACTCGACATCGCGCTCAGGCGGCAGTCCTGGCAGCTCGTCAGGGAAAACATCGGGGAAATCGCATGCAATCGGAATCTGGTCCAATGGAACATCCGTAGCTCTAGTATCGCATACACATGCTAGAAATCCCCGACATCCCTTCCTTAATAGCTGATCAGCGCGAAGAGAAGAAATTAATATGTGAGGGGCGGCACCACGGTCCCCCTGCACAACAAAAGCCGACTCGCCGAGAAAACAAAATCTAACTGTCTTCTCGCGGCAGTCCACCGACGCATAGCATGTGGCTAACCAATCCATGCCCAAAAGTACGTCGAAGTCCAACATCTCCAGAAGGATCAAGTCGACAGGCAGCTCTCGCTCGCCAATACGAACGGTACAGGATCGGAACACGTGCCTAGCAACAAAAGACTCTCCCACAGGAGTGGTCACAACCAGCGGCTGATCAAGCAAACCGGACTCTCTACCCAAACTCGGCACGAAGTGGGTGGAAACGTAAGAGTGCGTAGATCCGGGATCAAACAACATGTGTGCATCAATAGAGCATACTGATAGGGTACCTTTAACGACGACATTGGATGCCTGCGCATCCTGGGGTGTCAATGCAAAAAATCGGGCCTGACCTCCTCCAATAGCGGGCTGACCTCGGCCTCGGCCTCTGCCTCCTCGTCCTCTCTGGATCAGTGAGCCGCGCCCACGGCTTCTGGGTGCACCTAAGTGGCGTGGAGCATCGCCTGTGGCAGGAAGTAGAGCTCTCTGAGAAGGGGGCGGTGATGGAGGTAGAGTCACATGCGGAACTGTCGCCGCACCCTGTCGCCTCACCGGACAATCTCTAATACGATGGTGCAGACTCCCGCACCTAAAGCACCCTGGCGACGACTGCTGTCCCTGTGTATATGATCCGTACAGCTGACCTCGTCCGAACCCTCTGCCGGTCCTATCTCTCGGGATGAATCTGGCAGGTTGTCTCTGATCTGGTGTGCCGGTACGAATCCTCTTCGGCCCGAGAACGGCCGACGTCGCTGAAATACGTGTCTCCATCCGCAATGCTGTATCCATAGCTGCTGAATAGGTATCGAAATGCTGGGCGCCAATGGCAAGATATAGCTGGGCATCCAGTCCCTGTATGAACCTCTTCACCCTCTTCGCTTCGGTATCTACCGGGTACGTGGCATATCGGGACAACTGTGTAAACTGAACGTCATACTCAGACACTGTCATCCCAGGTGTCTTGACCAAGGCCTCGAAACTACGAGCTCTGGCATCGCGAACGCTCTCCGGGAGGAAACGGGCAAGGAAAACTACTGTGAACTCAGTCCAGGTCATGGGCGGTAGACCGGTAGCTCAACCTCTCAGAACTGACTCCCACCATATCTGTGCGAGACCCTCTAGTCGGAAACTCGCAAGCTCTATCCAGCGATCATTAGAACATCTCAGCGATCGGCAGATCCTGGCCAAGCTGTCAAGGAACGTCTGCGGGTCCTCCGCTGCATCGGTACCCGTGAAAAATGGAGGTCTCAGTCTTATGAACTCCTGTAGTGAAACCGGGATAGTCACGGCGGTAGTAGTAGGAGCAGGTACCAAAGTAGTCTGGGATGTAGTAGGTGCGTCCTCCGGCCTCGGTGTATGACTGGCTACAATTAGGGATCCTACCATCTGACGTAGCTCCTGCATACTCCCCATCATCTGTCGCAACTCCTCCATACCAGTCTCAAGCCTATCCATACGGCCTGGGAAAGGTGGATCGTTCTGTCTCTGCGGCGTAGGCATGCCACCCTGCTCAGTCCTAGTCTCGGATGAGCCAGCTCGAATCTCGTCTCGGGCGGCAGCCCTCTGTGCTCTGATAGCCCTCTGTGGCATAGTGACTGGTACAGGAAACATGACAATAAGAACGGTGCAATAGAATCAAGGATACATGGAATCGAAGAAGGAATTTCAAGCAAGTATCTCTTAAAGTCACCTAGGCGGAGTATCGCATCGCAAGTATGCCGCGGACATACGTACGCTACGCTACTCTGCTTAAGTCACTTACTCCATCTAGTAAGGGTCATCCTACACTCAGAAAGGTAAAACCTATCGCTCTGATACCAACTTTGTCACGACCCGCAAGGTACGGAACGCGACCGGCACTTAGATTATGAAACGTCTCAAGGCGTCCGTAAAATAAGTAAGCCGAAACCCAGAATACAAAACCTAATTAAGATTTTTAGAGTGAAGGAAAACCAATTTATTTAAGTATTTTACTCCATTACCATATCAAGATCCCTTTTTGAAATAATTTTCCTTTTTCCCAAAATTCATACAGAGTTTTCTTGCAAAATAAACCCCAGACGGGTGCAACAGGAATATAAATGAATAACATGAAAATGGCATCCCCAAGCGGGAGCTAGCTCTTCGCCTCAGGGCGGTCATAAATCCCACGCAATATAAAATAACAGGGTGCATAAGAAATAGCATGTCGACTCGAGTGAGCTCGACCCAGATATATCATAAAACAAATCCCCAAGTCTCACAATCTCACATCTAGGTCAATATACAGTAATCCAAATAAAACAAGTACAGCTGAAATGATAATAGCAGTAGATGGAGTGTTCTAGATACAATGAAAATACAAGGGGTACAAAATGATAATAACACACCTATGAGCAAAAGCCTCGAGTCCAGGCAAAAAGTGCAAAGGAAGCAAAAGTATCCGCCGCTATAGTGCTGACGGAATGGACCTGCAGAAAAGCTGTGGCACAACAGGGGTGAGTTGCCAGCTCATGAGTAAAAAAAATAACATCTATGAAGGCTATCGTATGCATGCACACAAGTGTCCTGGCATCCCTAAAACAGGTATGGCTATATGCACTAGCAGGTATGTATGCATCAACAGTGTACTAGCAAGTATATATATGTCACATGGATGTAATAATAGGTATGTATGCCACATGAAAGTACTATCAAGTATGTATGAGAATTATTCCTTCCTTTGTTTTGAAACTTCCTTTTTAAACATCAGCATAATATCCAAGAAATCAGTAAAATCCGTATCCAGCAACGACACCTCAAAACTGTCCAAATCTCATATATCCATGTCCAGTATCTCTGGCCTCAGCCATCCGGCTGATCCATATCAAATATACATATCTCAATCCAGCGGCCACGGTCGGTACCCTCTGGGTATCCGCCGTGCCATCCCCTGCCAGGCTCAACGCCATCTCCTGTGATCTTTTTGCCCCGGGGTATCGTACCGGGCCCACCATGTACCCGAGACGGTTCATCCACCTCCTCGAAACGGGTCTCGAAATCCACAGCAAAACTCATGGTGGACGACACTTTACATCACTAGAAAACCGCAACTTTTATATTTTTAAAAGTTATCAGTTTGAAATCTTGCGGCTTTCCCCCAAAATCCAGAAATATCATAAATCCCATGAAATCATCATAAATGCATATGTCGATGATCATGAATGCTTATGGTATCAATTTGCAACGTATGATTTATACTAGGCATGAGCAGATGATATGATAATACAGATGCACGAGTATGGTAATTCTTATGGTTTCATTTTAAATATTTATTGCAATACCTCATTTCTAGGCCTTTAACATGTTTCAGATTTATAGTTATCTAGTGTTGTGACATGGCAATTACCAGGGTGTGTGTGTCCACATGAATAGTGCTCGTGCTGCATATAAAACCTGGTAATGGTGCATGTGTCCTATAATGAATCTGCGTATATGGAACATCATATAGATACTAACGACAGCAGTTATCATGCAAGTATTTTTATTCTAATGTCACAGGTAAATGTCAAGTCTACTATTTTCAAGTTTACTAAATCTATCGGGCGACTCGCGCCATCCAAACGATCGTCCCCCGTAGATGTTAAATCTACTCACCCGTGATCCGTGCTAAGTGTGTCCGACCACCTGCTTGCCTTTCTCCGCTGCGCTTGACGTTCCCGCCGGCGAACCTAGAATTCACAAGAGTCACCATATAAGGAAAAATCCCGCAAAACGCGATATATTGACAAAAGGGATACGCGTGCGTGAAACTAAACGCGTGTGCACACGACGCGACGCGACGCGCACGAACCCACCAGAACCTAGACTGACACGCTGTGTCGCGCACCGCGCCACAGAACCACGCGTATCACGCGCGTGTCGCACAAGACTTAAAACATCGAAAACACATAATTAGCTCCAGATTTTGCCTCTGGGACAAACTTGAAAAGTTGTAGGTACCACCACCCTAAGCTAACCAAAAGACACCTACAGGCAAAACCCCAGCACCCCAGCCCCTGCTCTGGCCGCAATTTGCGGCCAGAATGAATAAATTGGCGGCCGAGATGGGGAGTTGGGTCCCCGTGCTCTGTGTGTGTGTTCCTACTAGTCTCACTATGCTACAGTCTTCACAATTTTATTCTAAAGATCTCGAGTAAACAGCAGATCCAACAGAGGCTAAAAAGTCACTAAAACTGCTAACTTACGCCAAGTCGGGTAAATCGGGTGTCTTGGTGAAATCTGGGGAAATCTTCTGGTTAACTGGCCTCACTAGCACCTAAAAGGGTTATTCTAACTAACACAACTTCCATGTATGACAAAATTCCCTTAATTCACCCAAAATCACTACTAAGGCATGAAATGGACATTAATTAAGCTAGATTACCGAAATTTTAGCAATTTAAGGCTAACCATCTAATTCTAATGACACTACTCGGCTTAAACAGACTAATCAACATTAAAAGGTTCAATTAAGCTACAAGCACTCCAAGGTATATAGATCTAGCATCACTACACCATTCTAGCACTAAAATTACGATAAAACACTATACTAGCTAATCAAGCACATAATCTACATAAATTGGAAGGAGTTTAGGAGTTATACCCTCTAAGAACCTTGCAACCAAGGAGAAGGAGGAGAAGGAGGAGAAGATGGTGTGACTGTTGCTGCTGTTGAGCTGCTACAGAAGTGCTGTGCTGATGCTTGCTGTGGCTGAAGTTGCTGTTGCTGTTGTGTGGCTGATGTTGTGGTGTGGGGCTGATATGGTGTGGTATGGTGTGTGGTGTGGTATGGTGTGGGCTGATATGGTGTGCTGCCTTGGCTAATGCTGGTGCTGCAGTTTAAAAAAGGCTGAAGCTGAAGCTGATGATGTTGTTTTGTGTTGTGTTCTGATGTTTTAAGGCCGAAATTGAGTGTGAGTGAGGTGGTAGTGTTGTGTATTTGAGGTTTTGAAGTTGGGAGGGGGATGATGTAGCAGCTGTTGCTGCTGATGTCCTGCAGAAAAAGGCTGAAAGCTGATGTTTTGTGGTGTTTGTGTGGTTGATTTGAGTGTGAGAGTGAGAGGTTTGAGTGTGGGAGAGAATTTGAAAGATATGAGTGACAAGTTTTGAGTTGAATGGTATGACTAATCCTTAAACCATCATTTCCCTCTCTCAAATCAAAAGCTATCATGATACACATCCCATCCCTCTCTCTCTCACACAACAAGCAAGTCAACCTCCACCCTAAACACCCTTGGACAAAACCAACCACCCCTAATTAACCAAATTAGCTCGTAGTCAAATCCATTATCTTAACCATGGACCTAACCCTCCAAGGTTAACTTAAACATGGCTAACCCACAAGTTCAAATACATGGCAAACTCTAACCGTAACCCTAGTTAACGTGCACAAGTGTGTGTGGTTGAGATAAAATTTCACAAAAATAACCATAAACCCAGATAAATTACTAGAATCCCGTTTTGGTAAACTTTTTACCAAAAACCCCAAATTAACACTTAATTACTACTATCCCTAAACTCAGGTGTTACAGTCCCCCTATCCTTACTAGCGCTCTTCCTATTACCGCCACATCATCCTCTATGGCCCCCTACCCACACAGTATCATCCCCGACTGTCCCCATATCTTTACTAGCGCTTCCCATACTACCGCCAGCTCACCTGCAGCGTCACAGGCTTCCTTTACCCCTACTAATGCGTCAGCGGGTCCTCATACCCCCGTCACTCCTGTGCATGGTGTGTAGTTTACTCATTTAAATTTTGACACATCATTAAAATATAAGTGGATATTGAATAATCTAACAGTTTATTGTTTGCAGATCCGTATTCTACTCGCGGGATGGCGTCTAGCGCCAGTTCTAGCGCCATGCCGGGGATGACAAGTATAATCATTATTTCTTAAAACTTTTAAATAATGATTGTAATTTAAATTTGTCAAATTCTATATTCATATTCTAAATATTATAATATTGTGTATGTATATGTATTTTTTCGCATGCTCGAGTAGTGTTAGGACAAAGGGTCCTACTAGGCCAGACTGCTGCAGGTCGCGGGTGGATGCTGGGCCATGGGATCTGATCTTTGATGCGATAGGTGTGCCTGTTGGAGAGCACGTGACCCAGTGGGGGATTATGTTGGGCAGGAGGTCCGTACTTATTACAAGTACCCGCTCCATATTCGGTGGAACAAGGCTTAGACCGAGCGTGCTATGCGGTTTTTTGGGTCAGAGGAGGTATGACATACCCTTTCACACATTTAAATTTCAATCGTCGTTATATACATATACATATACATATAACAATTTGTTTAATATATTTCAATTTCAGACCAGAAAGAATTACTGATTCGTTGGCGAGCCCGGCAAAGATAGCATGTACAGGCCATTCGATATAGATCGCACCCTTGTTCACTTCCTAGGCCAGTGTCAAGTAATCAAGCGATATCGCTGATAGGAAGTGAAGAGTGAACTTTACCTTCCCTAGGCCGCGGCGACCAAGGATCAGCGGATGCACTTAATGGAGGTCATAGCGCTGGAGAACTCATGAGAGGATTTGCCGCTTCTTGTCGCCTATTTTGAGCGCGATGATGTGCAGGTATCAATTTAATTTTTAAGATTTTAAAAATATAACATGATATCATATTCTAAAATATATTATAATCTTTATTTTTGTAAGACGACGTGAGTTCGAAATAAGCATAACCGGAACAACGGCGTGCGAGAACGCGCTATCCCAATCCAAGGGAAGCGCTCCCAGGCCAATACTCGGTGGCACTTGATGAGTATTTTGACGCTTAATTCCATATATTTTCTATATCGTTAATTAATTATTAAACTAAATCCTAATTTCATCGCAGAGAAAGAAAGACTCCGTCAACTACAATGAAGCCAAGAGGTGGGCCGTGTTACACAAGGGCATGGGGAAGTACATGGTAAGTTTCATATAATCAAGTTGATTACGTATTTTAAGTTAGCACCTGTGTATACATACATACATACATACATATGTGTGTGTGTGTGTGTGTATTCTATACAGACCCAGTTTCAGGAGCAGACGGACGTCTTGGGACTTGGCCCCGGCAACACGATCAGCCATTGTCCCTGTCCTGAATTCGATATCCGACGGGCATCATGGTGGGTATGAGCACGGGGTTGGTCTTGGGGCCCATCGATTTTTTGATAGATGTTCGACCGCGCATGAGTACGCCATGACCTAGACGCGGGCGAATGCAACAGTTGCATCGCAAAAGGATATCCATCGGCTTCATGAGCTGGTAGAGCAATAGCATCATACGCAGTAGGAGACGCAGCAGGAGCTTCAGGATACGCAGCACGAGTTGCAGGATCTTAGGGCGGAGATCCGAGACATGAGGCAGTCGCACGCCGATTCCGTCCAGCAGGCCATATGGAATGAGTTGAGCGCATTCCTTAGGCCACAGAACAATGGAGGTGGATCGTCATCCCAACGACGTTAGTGTTATTTTTTATTTATTGACACATAGCTTTAGCGGAGTATTGATCATATTGGACGATTTTTTGACACATACATTTTTTGATTTGTTGATTAGTGGAGTATCGATCATATTGATTGTATGTATATTTTTTGTTTATGTTTGCATGCGATTCGGAGCTTATTACTTTGATTGTCGTATATTGCGTGAGATTTGAATATATTGCGTGAGATTTGAATCTATCGCGTGAATGCTAATTATATATTGATGCCTGTGAATGGAAATTATATATTGCTGGTTGTTACTGAAATTAACGTGCGTGGGGCGCGAAAAATTAATTTATTATAAAAAAATAGTTTGGTCACGGTTGTACCCGTGACTAAAAACAGTTGGTCACGGTCTAAACCGTGAACAAAAGGCTACTCCAGATACTGATATCTGAAGCAGGTTTGTGTTATGGGTCACAGTTATAGGTTTTGTTCAAGGTTGTAACCGTGATCCATAACTTGTTTTGTTCACGGTTAGAACCGTGAAAAAAGCCTGGGGCCCACTAACTAACTGATTTTTTGAAACTTTAACGTTAAGAACTGTTCACGGTTACAACTGTGAACGTTTCTTACTTTGTTCACGGTGAGAACTGTGACCCAATATTTGCTTACACAGGTTTGGGTTACGGTTCACTCACGGTTTAAACCGTGAACCAAATGACTTTTGTTCACGGTTTAAACCGTGAACAAATCCTTACCCTTTAGTAGTGGTAGAGGCACATGTCCTCACTTAAAATCAGGGAAAACTATATACGGCCTTCACACATGAGCCCATTATCCATACTAAGCCCAACCAGTGGCGAATTCAGGAATATTGGTTAGATGGGACACAACATGAAACAAAATTAACCAACAAAAAGGCTTGCAAGATTGAAGCTTAAGTGACTTAAAGAAAGCTCTCGACAATCTATAGAGATGAGCTTGAACATTGATAAAATAAAAAAATGCACATGATCATCCATGCTTAAGGTCTCATTTAGGGCTCAACTAGGTTTTAAACCGATCTCATTCCAGAATTTAGGTCATAATCACAAGCTCATCCACCTAACATTTAGTACATCATATTATTATGGAACATTATTATATAATTTTAGACAATAATAACATTGAAGATTAGATAAGCTTTAGACTAATTTGAATAGTTCCAAGAACTCTATTTTTCACTATTAAATCTATGCAAAAAAGATATAATAGCTATAATTTATCCATACATTTCTTAAATAGTAGAAAATCAAAATTCTAGCTTTATTAAATTTTATTGATTAAAATTTAGTTTGATGGTTATAGGAATAAGATGAGTAAGTAGAAGTTGGGACTATGATTAAGTTAATTAGGAGGTAGTGGGTTTTGTATTTAGAAAATTAAAGAAAGGGCCGGGCTTAGGGATCCATACGGGGTCTAGCGGGGGAAATTTCCCCTACCGAACTTTTGTAAAATTACATAAGATTTATATCGGTTGCAAACAAATATCATATTTAAGAATATATCTTATACATTTTTTTTGAGAAAAAGGATAGAGTCAATAAAAAAACTAGCCAAATAAAATATTTCATTAAAAATATGAAATGAGGAAGGTTACAAAAATAAGTAAACAAGGAAAAAAACAAATTCAAGAAAACCACCAGTCTACAAACAACAAAAAAAATTAACTAAAAAGCAATTTAATCCATTTATCCACAAAGTTCTTCAAAATAATCGGTAGATTATGTAGATATAGACATCTTCCTCTTCAAAGCGTTTCGTCCAAAAGTCCAGCAGAATATTACCTTTATGAAGTACAACTAAAGAAGAGCACCTTTTATCATGGAAGATCATGAAATTCCTTTTGGCCTAAACACACTAGCAGAATGCCATGGCAAACATATCCCAAATGTTTTTAATTTTCTTTTTGACCCTTTTGATTCTCCACTTCGTCCACAATGAGAACGTTGATGCTAGATTTTCTTTAATATTCCATAAATGTCTTTTATTATTCCATATTGATTTTATGAAAGAACATCTTAAGAAAATATGTTCAATTGTTTCAGATTCTTTATTGCACAAGACACACAAAATCTCTTTGTCAAATCCTTTTTTCTTCATAACATTTAAAGTGAGAAGGTTTCCTTTGACTATAAGCCACATATGGATTTTAAATTTCAATGGAATACTGAACCTCCATAAAACTCCGGCAATAGAACACTTGCAACCACCAAATATTATGAATCTGTATAAGGATTTAACAGAAAATTGGCCATCAACACTCCATCTCCAATTCTAAATATTTTTATGCTCGGATAAATTAGCAGAAGGGGGTAATTGAAACAAGAGAGTTAATTCATCTGGATGTTCTTTAGTGAGATGATATCTAAATTTAGGACACCAAAACCATTCTTCATTTCTAAACTCTTTCATAGAAGATACCAATGTTTTTTTGATTCCAAGCCAAATTGAATAAATGAGGGCATAAAGCACTAAGAGAAAAGTCTCCCAACCATAAATCTTTCCAAAATCTAGCGTATCTCCCTTGTTGCATACTACCTTAAGACTTTTGGAGAATGGAAAAATAGTTTTTACAACACTTCTCCAGAAAAAGGAAACAACAGAAGAATGCAATAAATCATAATCCCAAAAAGATCTTCTTTCATAATATGAGCTCAACGCCAATTCACAACAAGGGAGAGAAGGATCAGAGATAAGCTTCCACATCTATTTTGCTAATAAAACAGTGTTTATATTCTTCGGATTCAGTACTCTAAACCACCAAACTCTTTTGGTCTGCAAACCTCCTCCCAACTAACTAAGTAATAAAAACCGGATATGTTATCTTTCCCCTTACAAAAAAATGCCCTTCTAATTTTATCAATCTTTTTTTCACCCAAGTGGGCATCACATAAATTGACATCATGTATAAAGAGATGATTGATATGACAAATTTAACTAAAATAAGTCTGTCACTTCTAGATAGAATTTTACCCTTCCAACCAGCTAATCCAGAATCAATTTTTTTGGATAACTGGTAGCCAATGCTCCTTATGCAAAGCCAATGGTCTAACTGAGACACCCAAATATTTCAGTGGAACAAACTCTCTGCTGCAATTAAAACTTTTGGCTAAGGTAATATGCAAATTGTCAAATCCTCCAATTAAAAACAGTTGTGTTTTATCTAAATTCACTTTCAAATCAGATGATAACTCGAAAGCAAACAACAAAAACTTAATGATTGTCAATTAAGTTAACGAAGGATGGCAGAATAATAAGGTATCATCAGCATATTTATATCACCTGGTACATTTATACTATATAATTTGGTATTTAGATCTTGCGGTAAAATTCTTTTATTATTATTGCTTTTGGGTTGCGAATGATTCAAGTAGTAGCAGTGGTCATTATTCGACCCGACCCGCATGATTGAAACCCGACATGATGCAAGGTTGTATCCAATATTTGCTAGCACAGTGTATCCATGTGAATCGAGTACTATATATATAATATGCTAATCTTCACATATATCTTTATAATACAAGATAAAAACAAATAATATCTGTTCACCGCCGAAAACAGCGACCGGGATGTTAGGACGTCTAGCCTGAATTTTGGGGGCAGATGCTATTTTGATTTATCCGTCCATCTCTCCGAAAATGCCAAGTTGATTTATGGCACCGTGTATCGGAGGTTTGGATGGATGCGGCCGTTGTGGCAGACTTCATCAGATCCCCCCTCATTTGCAAGGGGTTTTTGGTTATGGGGACGCTCATCCCTACAGGCGCAAGCCCCTGCAGTTAATTACGTTACCGTATCGCGATAACCACTTTCTCCTGCTCCAGAGGTTCACTTCGTGTCGTATGTGTTTGTTTTATTTTTTGTTGCCCGTGGATTATATACGGAGACTAATTTATGTTGTCGCCCGTAGGGCGTGGATTAGTCCAAATCCGTATATCTTAGATTTGGGTTTGGGTTGATTTAAGGATCGTTAATCTCATTTGAAATTAAGATCAACTTAAATTTTAGTTAAGGATACGTTAGTCCAATTTGAGACTAAGATCTACTTAATAGGGTTTTAGGATCATTCAGATCCAATAACAGAGTATTTAGGCTCCATTGTAACAACCCTAATTTTCCTATACAACTTTCTTTACAATTTTTTTTTCAAAATCCATAAAGGGGTATTTATTACCTGAGCACAAGACATAAGTAATTAATTAGCAATTTAATTACAAGAAGGAGCTTGTGGCTCATTGGTAATACCTTGCACTGTTGAACCAAACCACCAGAGTTCAAATCGCATGCCCCATATTATTTTTAATATTAATTTGTTTTAAATTTTTTAGAAGCCCAATAATCAACACGAGATAACTCCAAATTTCTCCATTACACCTGAAAAACTGAATATACCAGAGGACTAATCAGGCGACCCCCCACCTCCTCAGCCCTCGACTCGGTCGGCGGACCGGCCGACTCGGGCCGGCGGCGCCGGCCCGACTCGGCTGGACGGCCGAGTCGTCAACACGAAAAAGATGCCTCTTCACCTTCTCAACATCCCTGCACACTCTATTTATTTGGATCGTTTACAGAGAGCCTATTAACCACCATTTACTCCATTTGTAATGATTTTCAATACATTTTTTAAATTAAAACCCTTCAACTAGCCTAACCCTAGCCTAACCCTATAAATACCACTCCCACCCTCTACCCTCTCACCCCAAACTCTGAGCCAACTCCAAAAAATTTCCAACAAACCTTGTGTACTTTGAAATCGAGCACGAGGCGAAGCTACGGCGAATTTTCCGGCGAACTTCCGACGATCATTCTAGGAGCTCCCAGCGACGAAGCGACGCACCGGCGACTCCTCCCGTTCCACCTCCATCTCTTTGTTGTCCTAAACCCATAAGTCCCCAAATTCTACCTCTCTTTTCTTTTCTAAAATACGGATTTACAAAACCCGACAGAATTGGAACCAATCCGATTTCCGATTCGGTTTCTTTATAAAACTTCACTTCTCGTTAATACAATTATGCTTAAACTCTCTCATGTTGACTATTAAACACTAATCAACCAAATTGATCAAGTTTCATATCACAAAACAATTGCTATTTCATTTTACCGCATATTTTCATGTAAATACCACATAGTTTCAATTCCACCTTCAACATCACAAAACCTTGCTATACCTTTAAGTAGATCACGAGGTAACGACCTACCTTCTCACACACTCATATGCAACATAGCACAATACCCTTGGGAATATAGAATACGGGAAAACGACATCTTTGCAAATAAATACCATTTACTTAATAAAACCGTTTTCTAAAGGATTTAGTATTTATACAATCTTTGCAAAGCGCCGCTACAACCCATTTTGGGGAACCCGTTCGGGATGGTGCAGATTATTGCACATCCTTGGGCTTAGTAGTGCGAGATTCAGACCTCCGCAAGGAGCATTTGGTCTCGAAAGATTTAAAATACGACATCTTAAGAAAACGAGATTTCTAGAATATTATACGAGATTTCTAGAATATTATAGATATATACAAAAATCATTTTCATATAAATATATGTATATATAACATAAAGATATATATTTTGAAGTATTATAAATATTCCACCTTTTGCTAAAAATATCATAAGAATCAATTTTACACTAAAATACCATGAATTCCATACAAAACCAATATTACAAATAAATACCTTTTATTATGAATTCAGGATATTCTCATTAGAATTGTCACAAATATAAAATCTACATTTATTACAACTCTAAAGACGATAATAAATACTTGGGGTGTATTTTGAAAACTATACAAAGTATTTTTACTTAAAACCCCCTCAAGTTCTATAATTTACCCTAAGGACCCTAGTAAATATAGGTTTAAGCGGGACCAATCTCTTGAGCCTCAGGGAGCTGGAAAAGTGGGTGCTTGTCTATCTAAGGTAGACAACTTAACAACGATATTATCAATACGGTAATCGTCTTCGAAAAAATACACAAATCCTGCCACCCATGTGCAGCGGTTACCGATAATATCAAAACAATCAGGACTTCAATTTACCTTTCTAATTGTCTGACTCAGTTTGAGTCTCATTATAATCTGACTTGAATATGATTCAAGTACAATCTACAATCTACAATCTACAATTTACAATATTCCAATTCAACATGAATCCATGAATCCATTATACAACTTGACTTAACCGAACCATGGATATACGTTCCATTTACATGATTCTCCAGTTACATCCATTTACATGATTCTACGGTTACATCCGTTTACTGATATCATAGTTTCGGTCAGTCATCCAATTATACAATCAATACAATTTACAATACAATACAATACAAACAAGACGTCTCAGGGTTTAAGAGGTAAATTGGTACGGAAGGTGTTAGAAGTGGCACGAGACTGTAAGACTTAATACACTTAACATGAATCCAGTTGCTGTTGTACCGTGGCATAAACGGTTCCTTGTACTATACTTGCCTCTAGTCTGGCATATAGAGACTCTTCTCGTATACACTGGCATTCTTCTGTACTAAGCTACAAACAACAGTGTTAATACAACATTACAACAATATAATACAACTTTAAAAGATACCTTCTTATTCTGTTTATTCTACTTTCCTCTTATCTTTGGGACTTACCGAGCAACCTGTTTGCTGACGACATTCTATTTCTTTCTTCTTTGAATGACGTCAGGTGATTTGGACCCGTCAAAGATCGAGCCCACTGCTGAAGACTTGGACGAGTTCAGTGAAGACCCTGAGCTCTAGTCATTGTACACTTTCCATTCAGTACTTTCATTTCTGTTATACCATTGTTTAGGCATTGTTTTTTATTCAGTTGTATTTACTTTTCATGCATTGTACAAAAGAATGTTAATAAATAAAGTTGCTGTTTAGTTTATATCTCTTGTCTCTTGTGTTACTTTTATATTGCTTAGATACGCTTAACGTATTTACTTCACAGTAAATACGCAGCGCCCTCATCCCGTCCCCTTCGCCGTACACCGGGATGCGGGGCGTGGCATCCATTGTTTTAGTTTAAGGACGTTACGGTCCGTTGTTAGTTTAAGGACGTTTCGGTCCGTAGATCACCATTTTTGAGGTGAGAGTTTAGTTTAAGGACGTTTTGGTCCGTAGAGTTTAGTTTAAGGACGTTACGGTCCGTAGATTATCTTGGGCGCACGTGTATTTGTTACGTGTCGGGATGAGCAACGATGATATGGGAGACACCCATCTTGGGGTGTGGTTTGATCTGGAGTGTGCACGTCAGTTTGGGAAGTGCACCGAAGAGTAGTTGGTTATCGGGACCCACCACCTCTTTGAAAACGTTGAAAAATTACAACGACATGTATCAGAGGTGTGGAGAGATGTACCCTTGAACCAATTCCCGTGTCGGAGGGAAAAGATCGTGGTGGATCATCTAATAATCATTAGTCATTTTTGGGAACTAAGATTAACTTAGGGGATGTGGGATGAACCTTATTTTGGATATCATCATTTGATAGATCGTTAGTTATGTTTGGGAATAAAATCAATTTGGGGAATGATGAACACAGAGGGTTTTGACTTTGGAAGAAATTAGTCAATTTGGGTTAGATTTGGGTCTCTATAATTACCCAACAGTGCTAAATGCTGAGGCATACAATACTCACGTGCATTCCATGTGGGCACTGGAGTAGTCTTAAACACTAAATTTCTGTGGCGCTCACGTGGTGCACGTGAGGCACCTGATTAGTGTTAAACACTAGGGTTGTGTGACGCTCACGTGACACACGTAAGGCGCTCAAATATGGGTACTGCCCAATTATTTCTCTCTTTTATATAAGGGTCGAGCACTTGATTCTTATGGCGCTCACGTGTGAAACACGTGGGGCGCCCCAAAGTTAGGTTCTGCCCCTTGGCTTTATTGTTTCTCCCTTTATGTAAGTGCTAAACACTTAGTTCCCATAGCGCTCACGTGTAAAACACGTGAGACGTCTCAAATGGGGGCAATGCCCTCTTATCTTATTTCATCTTCCTTTCACAGAAGTGCTAAGCACTTGATTGAGGGTAGCATGTAAAGCACGTGACTGTCCTAAGAAGTGTTCCTTGCTCCTCTTTTAAATACCCGCATGGGAAACACGTGAGGCGGTCTTAGCCGTTTTCTTTTGTTCATTAGAAACACTCACATGGAAAACACGTGAGGTCTTGTTATAGTGTTAAACACCAATGAATCACCAGGCTGTTCTTCTGTGATTCTGAGGAATCAAGTTCTTCCTTTGTTCTTTGCAAGAATTACATTCTTTTGTAGGGTTAAACCCTAGTTTCAGAGGAATTAAATTCCCATATGTTTTTTTGTTTTTTTTTCTGTAAGAGTTAAACTCTTTGAACTCAGTTCTTTCTTCTAGGCTTTGAATCTGCATGACAGAATTGCCCCGATGAGAATTAAATTCTCAACTTGTGGGGAGATCTGCTTCCGCAGATCTCAACCATAGGAAGAACTAAGTTCTTCTACGAAGGGTTAAACCCTTAAAGATGCAAAGAACAGTCTTTTGTTTTTTTCTTTACCTAGGGTTTCAAGGGAACAAGTCTTTTTTTTGAGAATTAAATTCTCTCACTGTATATTCTTTATGTCTTTGGGGAGTTCTCTCTCTGCTGTCGTCTCTCTCTTTTTTTTGTTCCTTTTTTTCTATTTTTTTCTTGAAGTCTTGGGTTCTTTATATTGTGGAGAGAGGTTTGTTAATTAGTTTTAGGAAATCTCTCATTGAGAGACTCCAATTGATTTGGGGGTTTTACCCGCTGTTGGATCTTTGATCTAAGGGTTTCTGTCTTACAGAACATATTTTCTTGTTTCTTAAACAAGATTAGGAAAATATTTTCCCATACAGAATTTATTCTGTAGATTGGTGATTTTTTAATCACCGTTGGATTTTTAATCCAAGGGTGTTCGGTTTAACAGAGCACAATCTTTCTTTGTTTAGAAAGATATGAATTTTTTTTCCAACTTACGGGATCTTTGATCCATCAACGTTCTGTTTAACAGAAAATATCATTTCTCATTTAAAACTTCAATTTAATTCTATGCTTAATCATCATTGGATCTTTGATCTAACGGTTCCTTGTTGAGTAGAATTTTAATTCTATGTAGGGAAGTGCCCTTACGTGTTAAACGCGCGGGGTTGTTTTAGCCTAGCAATTGTTTTAATTGCAGTGCCTATATGCATTGCATATAGGCACTCACGTGTTAAACACGTGGGGCTGTTTTAGCCTAGTAATTGTTTTAACTGCATTGCCTATATGCGTTGCATATAACGCATATAGGCACTCACGTGTTAAACACGTGGAGCTGTTTTAGCCTAGCAATTGTTTTAACTGCAGTGCCTATATGCGTTGCATATAGGCACTCACGTGTTAAACACGTGGGGCTGTTTTAGCCTAGCAATTGTTTTAACTGCAGTGCCTATATGCGTTGCATATAGGCACTCACGTGTTAAACACGTGAGGCTGTTTTAGCCTAGCAATTGTTTTAACTGCAATGCCTACATGCGTTGCATATAGTCACTCACGTGATAAACATGTAGGGCTGTTTTAGCCTAATAATTATTTTAATTGCAGTGCCTATATGCGTTGCATATAGGCACTCACGTGTTAAACATGTGGGGCTGTTTTAGCCTAATAATTGTCTTAATTGCAGTGCCTATATGCGTTGCATATAGCCACTCATGTGTTAAACACGTGGGGCTGCTTTAGTGGGGAACTTTCCCTCATCCTTTTTTTATAAAGGGAACAAATGCCCCCCAGCATTGCTCTCACGTGGTTTGCACGTGAGTGCAATGCTGTCTGCCCTCACAGCCGTTGGATTATCTAGGGGAATTGGAAGATGAACCTCTCCCCATCATGTCTGATAAATGCAGGGGTATTTGCCTCTGAGAAGACCACTGTTCTTTCATCTTCTTCCCTACTTATTTTCCTTGAGAATTTAATTCTCCTCTTCAGAGCTTAGTTCTCTGCCTGCTGGAATCTCAGAATTAAACTCTGTTAAAACTTTTCTTTGGTAAGGATCAAGAACGGAACCCCCTTTTTTTTGTTATTTTCGTCGTGTATTTTAAATCCGGGGACAGAGTGTTGCTTTTTTCTGAAATTGGTTTCTTAAAGATCCAAAGCACACACATTTTTTTTGTAGATTCTAAGATCTTGAATCAATGATGATTGTTGAACCTCCTCTTAGGGTTTTACCCTGTCATCGATCTTTAAGATCCTTAGAATTTAATTCCATTTTTCTTGCCTCCTTGCCATGGGGGTTTTCTGGGATTTAATCCCTTTATTAAAGGAATTTAATTCCTTGTGCACAGATCTTGGCTCTGAGAGAGACTCAGATATCTTTGGGAATTTTATTCCCTAATGCTCTCGGGTATTTGAGGGTTTTAATGCCCTAATACAGATTTGAATCTGTTGTGCTTTTTTTTATTTTGTTTTTTAACAGAACTCGTTTTAAGAGTTGTTTAAACTTTCCTGTTTATTTGATGAGAATCCTTTTTGATTCTCCCAATGATTACTTTGCCTCATCATTGGTGAGCCGCTATTTAGATTTTGTGGGGTCCATTGGTTTTGCAGGTAGTGGTCCCGTCAAATCACGGTTTTCTGTTATTTTATTTTATGTTACCTTATTATTTATTATTATTATTTTTAAATGTTTTTTTTATTTTAGGAACGATGGCCTCGCTTCCCGACTTCCCTTACACTCGCTCAGAAGCCGCTTTTCCGCAGTCGCCATCGGACGAGGAGGTTATGGCGATGATCATGGCGCATGACAGGGACCATGCTAGTCTTCTCTTGTGGGGAAAGTGGTATGGTCATATCATCGGGGGTCGCCATAGTTTTACCTGTGAAGAGCCGTCAGAACCCATCCGCTCTATATCACTGACGGAACGCCCACGGACTGCTTATATGGTGGAGGCGACTAATTGGACTCCCGCGGGCCGACTTGAGCCATCAACGACCGGAGTATCCAACTAACCTATGGTGGCCATCGACATTCTGGGGCGCAGAATATGTCAGGGCGAAGCTCGACCCTGAGGGCAGGTTTATAAGGTAGGCGTTATCCCCCGCCACCCACTGGGCTACCTTCCCCGGGCTCGATACATTCTCTCTGCCAAACGCGCACGTCTGCAGAAGGTCGGGTTATACCAGGTAGTGTACGCTTCGTTGTTTTATTACCACGCCCCTCACGTTTGGTGGGTTAAAGCTTTCTTGAATCAATAGAATCTTCCCACCAACACGTTCTTGCTAGGAGACCGGGATGTCTCAATTTCACTGGAAAAGTTTCGCGAGATCTCCGGGTTGCCAATCAAAGGGGAGCGTTATGAAGAATTACCGCCTCCCGACGAATATGTGTTTGATACGGTGCCTGCTATGCTCAATGGCCTGTCGACTGAGAACGCCGTACGTCATAAGTACCCAAATCTAATCAAGGTCCCGAGTATCTTTGAAAAGCTGTTCGTGACATCGGAAAGGCAATGTGTCACCTTTGACGCTTTTATTGGTTGCTTTCTTCGAGAGGGCGTCATATTTAAGAAGGCTCCAAAATTTGCAAAAATTGAAGACCTTTTTGGATTTGGGTTAAGGAACTTGCCGGCCAAGGAGGAAGACTTGCCGCATTTCTATATTCCGAACTCGTCAACCGTAGCTTTTGACGCAATTGAGGTCCATGGTATGGATGCAGAGACCTTTTTCGTTGGTTTTATCAGTCTTTGGCTAAGCTAGTTTGCCATGCGATGTATCGCCGGTTTATGAGAGCCTCCGTTTTTTATCCCGCTCATCGCATAGCTGGGGGACCACGGCTAGCTGTTGGCGTCGCGGGGTTATCACATCTATATCACGGATTAAGCGTCGCGGCTAATACTTCAAATCCAGGTGCGGAGATCGTGAATTCCCCCTCCTCTACTTCACATCATGGGTCGAGATGCACATGCTAGGAGCATTCGCTGCGCACCAGAGGCCGAGTTTTTATGATTCGTACACCTTCCCGCGGATTATGAGGTTGGTTGATGTAAGTGCACGGCGGCGCCCCGGCCGTCAATCCGACGCCGGAATGCGGAAGCGGTGAAAAACTTTAATTTTTGCGGACTTAGCAAACCGGCACCACTGCGCACTAAACACCCGGATCGTAACCATTAACAAGTCTAAGCTAACTAGAAGATGGGTTAGAGATATACCGACGATCCAAGTCCTCCGGTCTTCTCGTCATGGTCCCGATCTCCTGCGGAAAAGTCCCGTCTCCTCCTCGTCGCCGGAAGTGCACCACATCGCCTACTTTGTTTACGGGCTCCCACCTCAATGCCGAGGCAACTCGGGCACGAAGCCGGCTACTCGACGTGTCCAAGATTTACTGTAGAATGTAGTGTAGAGATCCATGTCTCATTTTGGGGTTAAGGAGGTGCCATTTGGTGGAGGGAAAGAGAGCAACTTTTGGAAATGAACTAGAGGGCTTTTCTAGCAAGCATGAGAAACAAAAAGCCACCCATAAAAATGAATCCCCTCTCATTCTCAATAGTGGCCGGCCCTCTTTGCGAATGGGGAGAGAGTGTGAGTGAGGAGAGAGCCAAGGATTAATCAATCACAACCATAATGCAAGGGAGAGAGAAAAGCTCATGATATCAAGAAATGATTGCAAGTAAATAACCTCACTCCAACTACCAAATCATCAACAACCATCATGTCCCTCCATCATCATACAAAAGTCAAGCCATGATGAGGTTATGAAGTCAAGCCATCATGAAGATATCAAGTCAAAAGATGGTGCTATCATGATACAACAAAATGCAAAGACCCCCTTCCACAAATGCCTATTTGCAACAATGCAAATAAGCCCTCCTCCACCAAACTTCGGCCAATGAACGGAACAATGGAAATCGGCCGAAACGGAAAGCAAACTGGCAACTCCAGAAAACTGGTCCCGTAATAAATTACAGGAAAACCCCGATACTGTGCATACACACCCGCATTTGTATTTCGACCGAAATACAAATGCAATGAGACAAAATCTACACTGTACTATACTAGGATCCGGCTTATACCAAAACCGGCTAGTAATATCCGTTCGATCCTGATCCGTGCAATACCGCACGTATCTGATCAAACCCTGCCATATATGCATACGGCCTATAGTACAGACTGTCCGATCCTGATCCGTGCAATACCGCACGTATCTGATCGGACCTTGCCATATCTCCATATGGCCTCTACAAGCTTTCGCCCGAAAGCTGAGTAACAGAAAAGTAGGGGACTCTAAAGACTCATCAATACCTTGGTTGTGGGTTTAACCACTAGCACGTTAGAGGTATACGCCAATACATAACGGGCCACCAGGTATTGACCAAAAGGGACGTCTGTGAGCGAACTCAGCCTGACTCCCTACTGAGCCTGTCAGTGACAATATCCGTACAGTCCGGTCCGTTCGTCTATGAGTATCGCATGGCGGGCCTAGGGGGTTGGTAAAAGTCAGACCCCCAAAAGCGGTACAAGTCGTGTCGGAGTGTAGCCCAGAACACCCTGAGATACTACTGGAATACCTACCAGTAAATCTCCTTACCTTGGCCAAGGACTTTGTGTAATGGCTCTCCTAGACACAGCACGACCTCACCCCCAATACCGGGAGAGACGAACCCCTGAAGATACGCTCACTGCCTCCATGTGGCTCGGGACTGTACCCAACTAAAACCTGTTTGCACGACTCCTTTGAGCCGTGGTAGGGTAGTAATCAAAGTACAGTGGGAACTCACACGAGACAAATGACGATCCCCAGGTCGATGAACTAACCTGTACACATGTCACCAGGGAACTGCCATCTGACGTCTGGTATATGACCAACTAGCATGTTCCCGGCGAGTCCTGTCCGGTGTACTCATAACCCAATGAGCACCTGTATACATCTTAGGTGATCCAATTGACACCAGTGGCTTGTGAGACCGGCCACCGCCCCTCGTCGGGGTCTCGACTGTATACACTAGTCTACTAATGGAGTATCGATGCCCGGTCTCGAAACTCCCACGACTAGGGACCTTTTAAGGATATGCTTGTAGACCCCCAGCTCCCACTTATATGATCGCCCTCATACTGCTGGTGGTCAAGCAAGAATCCTAGGGGCTCTATTAACGTGTAATAGCGACGTGTCAGGTCACCTAAAACAGTACACGATGATAAAGGTAAACCAGATAGCATACTATCATCTCGAGTAAGACTGTCCTACCGGGATAGGTCCTCCCTCAATCATTACAATCACGTACCTGTGACCTAATAATTGACTCTGAGGGCACTATCTCCAACAATCTCCCACTTGCACTCAAGGCTAATTATTGCGATGTCGCATACTCACAGCCCGTGTGATACCGAACATCCAACTCCTCTACTAGTCAGTCTCACAAAGCTCGTTTGCGGAACTATTGCGTTCGAGGAATAGCCTCAGTGAGTGGATCCGCTTAGTTGTTTCTTTCTATGTCTCTCTATATCTCAAGTTCGCGGAGAAAGCCATCTCCCAAAAAGAGCAATACCTGTCTTAGAACGTGTCTGGATGTCTGATGGGACCTAGCTCATAAATGAACTCCAAATCCAAACTTCTTAGACTGTATCGTCAACTGAACTTAATCAGTATCCTGCGCGCCATGCCTCCCTCAGTATTGCCTTAGACCACCTGTCCAAAATACTGCCCCTCATCAGAAGGAAAACTATAACTCTGACAACCTCCTTGTCGTCCATGTCACCTTGGAAGCCTGGAATGATAACTGTCTCCTGAATGAGGCTGTCGTTATCATCTCCCTAGAACATCCACTTATGTTCTAAAACTGCTTCCGACTGTTTCTCCAGGATTGGATTAATGTCAACTTATTGCATCTAGTGCAAGAACAACATCTGGTGTGGTACTTGACATCTCACGATTGACTCAATTGCCTGAGCAAGTGATCTGCCAATCATGCCCGTCCCTCTCCCCTTTAGTCTGTAAGACACCTTTAGAGAGGGTGACTCCATTACCTGCAGGTACACTACCGTGCCACGAGTCGTCCATCCTAAATACTCTTAGAATGCTGTCAAGTACCCTGATTGGGAAACCACCCAAATCTAGATCTAAGACCATAGATCTAGTAACCAGTATGTCTGATATAAAATCTATTTCCTTTGTGGAGAAACAACTGTGTGACGACCAAAGTATAACCGATCGTAGTGTAGGAGTTTCCTTTCCTACTCTGTGTATGTCATCCAAACACCATGACATCACACCCTACTACCTTCTCAACTGATCCATCCCCTATTCTGATGAAGTCAAACCCATGACTGTCATATCAGAAATTGATGATCTATCTCCGCTACATCTGCTCTAGTCTATAAATAGACATAAGCAACCTGTCCACCAATGCTTCCGCTGCTCCCACTGACTACGACAACCCTCTGGCAGAGTCATATAGACGTACACTTCTAAAACTGGTTTAGAACGACGCTATACTCATCCTCCCGCCGGGTCTCGTAACCTGGAACAACAGCAATGGCAATTGTGGGTAAACAAGAACTTCCCTGTCACCGTCCTTGAGGCTACCGTAGTGCCTCTCGGGTGCCTGAAGTTACCCACCTTATCTGCGGAGTGGCCAATGGAATGTCAATCCAGATCGAATCTTTAGGTTCCTTATCAAATCTTCAGTAATCGTTTGTGGTTCTGGAATCACTTCCAGTTCTACCATACTCCCACTACTGTTTTCTGAAAAAAATCCATTTTTAATAAAACTGTGGCGAGTCTAGAACAATATCGCTATTGTTCATCTAGATGGTAGAAAGTCAACCCTCGTCATAGCCTGGGTCAACCCACAAACAGCCATTACAGAAACGTGCCTTGAGTTGTCCAGTGTCTGGTTTTAATCATAAACCGGATAACTCCCCGTACCTTAACATCGTTAAGATACGAACTGTTCTATATCCAATATAGAAACAGAGGCACTGATTTAATTGAACCAGATTCAAATCATGCAGCTGTCCCCAGCGCATGTCAACTAAATGGAAGGAGGCCGATCAGTGTTACTCAACTTAGGAATACTTCCAATTATGAGTAACCTGAAAGAGAAGCAAGATCTCTTTGTCATTACTATCAACTGAATACCATACACAAGTATCTACATCTTCGATCTCTTTGAAGAATCCCGACACTTGCTATACCTGGTTCTCTACTCTATTCAAATACCTATAACTTCTCAAAATTTGGACCCTGTGTTTCCGCGAAACACCTGTCTAAAAACTAGAGAAGTCATAAGTAAACCGAATATAGTACGAGGACCAACCCTTCTGTCCTGATGGACCCTGGACAACATACAATCCTTTGTATAAGTCCCTTGAGTCTGATAACTCAATCACTGTGTGTCGTAGGTTGAAAACTGTACTTATGGTTAAGAAGAATTACACCGCTGTTTAATGCTCCTTACCTAACCATCCACTGATATAGGTAAATGTCGTAGACATAATTTCAGAAAGGTATATCTCACTCTATGAAAATAGACGTACAGATATATCAATTTGAAATTGGTGCATAACAGCGGATATTCAAAACCAAATATTTGCCGACCGGCAAACAGCCCAGGTGATTTCCTCAAATATCACCGATTACAACGAATCCCGATATAATGAGGATTATCACCCAATTCCCAATAACTTACTCCCACTCATCATCTGTAAAACCATACAGATGTGAGAATCGTACCTGGTAAATACATACCCTGGAGTAAGTATCTAATCGGGAAATCAGTTTTCCTTTAACATTACACAGTGAAACTGAAACATTGAAATGTTCCGATGGGGTATTCTGGTATTCCTAGTAATGCCTCTTCCAGATTCACGACTGTAACCGTATAGTTCTTTGCCACCTCTCCAAATCCCTTCATATGTCTTTAGTCTTTACCTTCTGCACACCCTTTTAGGCCAAATGGTTTTCTTCCTTCCCTACCGTTCGGCACCAGCCTATGGTTTGGAAGAAGACTATCCAACAAGCATAATGGGTGTACTGTCCCAATCCTAGGAACACTCGCAATGAGAGAGGGTGAAGATAAAAGACAACCGAATAAACCTTATTCCTATTTCTCCTGAACCAGAATCCATCCCCGAACTGGAACAAGTTCCATTCGAGTTCGTATATAACCATACGATGGAGTATCCAAATAAACTGTGGATCTTCGTAGTGATACGGAGTGTCCTGGAGAAATACAAAGGTGATGTGGGAGTGGTAACGAAATATTTGGTTTGGTCGTGAATATCTGTTGCAATTTACTTTGCCCTCTTACTAATCCCTTGCTTTGTCTGAACTTAATACCTTCTGCACACCATCGTTATGCTAATTGGTTTTCTTCATTCCCTACCGGTCGGCACCAGCCTAAGGTTTGGAAGAAGACAATCCAATTTGCGTAATAGGTGTACTACCCCTAAACCAAGGAGTACTCGTAACCTGAGAGAGGGTAAAAGGAAAAGACAACTGAATAATCCTATCCGTTTTCTCCAGAACCGGAAACCATCCTCGAATAAATTCTTTCGAGTTCGTATCTAACCATACGATGGTTTTGTCCAATGGAAGTGGACGTTCGTAGTAAAACGGGGTGTCCTGGAGAAAAGGGTAAAAGTAGGAGTGGCAATGAGGTTTGCAACTCTGACAATCCAAAAGCCGGTGTTTAAGAAGGTTCGGTCAACTTGGTCACTGAGTCAAAGTCTTAGGGTCGGGTCAATGGTCGCTGCCAAAGAGAGAGAGAAAAGAAACACTCAGCGTGCACTCTAACCTAGATAAGAATGGTAACCAATTTATCTAATCTGGAAACCTCCCACTGTACCGTCAAATTCTCCTCCAAACCTGAAAGAAGAATTAGTCGGGGTTACCCGAGGAGTAAACTAACTCATCAGTGGGAATCGGGATACAACTCTCATCGCATGACAACGTGACGGAATCCGCTCACGTCATCACACTCCAGAAGGTATGCGCATATCTGGCAAGTTTCAGTTCTTTTGAAACTCCCGATGTGATTTCTGCCCCATGCTCTTATGACCTTGACGAATGCCAACAAATCATAAGTCACATGTCAAGTTCTACCCGTCATTCTCCAGGTTGATTTGAACCCACCCGCATAAGCCCTTGACGAAGGCCAACAAGGCTATACGACTGTCCCAAACCAACGCATCTATCTATGCTGCAGAAAGGCAACAAGCAGCTACCATACACTATGCCTTGACGAAGGCCAACAAACATAGCATGAATACTACGTGCTACCCGTCTGAAACGACGGAGGGCTACGAATGGTTTCTGGCGAAAACCTTTAACGTAAAGAACTTGATATCGTTGAAGGAACTGATAGCTTTTTGAAAATATAGTGACGAAAACCGTTGCTAAAGAGGTCACTCCCGGTGAAGGGATCTCGGCTCTTTCCCCGTAGAATGGGGTGCAGGATATTCCAAATGAATACCACGGTGCAAAGCAAAAGTAATCGGCTATAGTGAAGTTAATGCCCTGACGCAAACTTTTGTCTAAGGGGTCACTCCCGGTGAAGGGATCTCGGCCCTTGCCTCGTCGACTGAGGAGCAGGATATTCTAATGAATACCACGATGCAAAACAAAAGTAAACGTCCTTGCAATAACAGCCTTTTGAAAAAGTGTTCCAACAACATCAGATTAGGTTTGTTTTTAAACTTGCATTGATCCGAATCAATGCAGTCCCATCAATTGATCACACCAAAAAGAACGAAAATATACTGATGTACGTATATGCCATCCGCATTCGCCACTGGGTCCCGTCATTACCCGTTAGGTTAGCTAACTAACGACAGAGCGGGGACTGGACTAGCGCGGATGCAAAACATATACAACATCTACTAATATATATACCAATATATTATATTTCGCTCATGGCGTGAATAAAATGCAACATCACAGAAAATGAACAGCATTACAGAAACAATACAGATATCTGGGATCCCCGGGTTTCACAGAGCCACTACTGAAACCCGATGTTCCCCTGGTCGTGTGGATAGCCTGTGCAATGAAATCCTAGACCCCTACGGGCGCGGCAAGTTACCCGCCAAAACCTGAAGCGAGGCAGCCCCCTTCAACACCGTGAATGGACCACCCAGTACTTCACGGAATCCGGTAACTTGGGCACCCCTCCTGGGTCAACCTGTACCCCCTACGAGTGCGGCGAATAGCCCGCCAATCCTAGAGTGAAGCCCCCTCCGTCTCAATGCCATGAGATGCGGGCTTGTTGCCCTCTAGAACCCGGCCATCCGTGCACCCCTCCGCGGGGTAATCCTAGTACAGAAAGTAGAATATACATACAACGGGTACATCGACCGCAACCAGGTCGTGCCCCAAAAGAATAATACAAACAGGCAGTGACGGCAGTCCACATGTCGGACGCTCGCCCCGCAATATCAAATGTATATAATACAACCACAACTGTACTAGCATTGCATACAGGCTATCCCCCACGACCGATCCGCAACATCACAGCATAAACATAGAACATCAACGTGAAAGTCACGTTCGCAAATCCGTCTAACCGGGCTATAGCAGTTAGACCGGATTTACCGATCAAGTGACATTCACGGTCGCAGATATAATGTAAATACTGTGAAAAATGTGTTTAAAATATCCGATCAATCAAATTTTAACAAGTGGGCCCCCAAGCAATACTGTAGCAGTTAAAGAAATTCTGGGCCCAAATTTAATATTCCAAAAACCCTATTTTCTCCCCAGAAGCCCACTGTAAAAACCCAACCCACTGATTCCTGCATGCTGCGGCGGAAGCGCGGCCACAAGTGGGTTTTGGCCGCCCTTCCGCGCTCTGGTGAGAGGATTAGTGCCTCGAATTTGAACAGTGTTCTTATAATTTTTAGTATATAAATATTTTACAACCTGAAAAATTTTTCGAGACTAAAAATTTCCAACAGAAAACTGATGTGAGCAAATACGGGTTTTTGGACATTTCGATCGATCGGAACTGAAAAACACAATACACAAAGCTAGACTAAGTTAATGGGGAGGCTCTGATACCACTGTAAGTGCACGGCGGCGCCCCGGCCGTCAATCCGACGCCGGAATGCGGAAGCGGTGAAAAACTTTAATTTTTGCGGACTTAGCAAACCGGCACCACCGCGCACTAAACACCCGGATCGTAACCATTAACAAGTCTAAGCTAACTAGAAGATGGGTTAGAGATATACCGACGATCCAAGTCCTCCGGTCTTCTCGTCATGGTCCCGATCTCCTGCGGAAAAGTCCCGTCTCCTCCTCGTCGCCGGAAGTGCACCACATCGCCTACTTTGTTTACGGGCTCCCACCTCAATGCCGAGGCAACTCGGGCACGAAGCCGGCTACTCGACGTGTCCAAGATTTACTGTAGAATGTAGTGTAGAGATCCATGTCTCATTTTGGGGTTAAGGAGGTGCCATTTGGTGGAGGGAAAGAGAGCAACTTTTGGAAATGAACTAGAGGGCTTTTCTAGCAAGCATGAGAAACAAAAAGCCACCCATAAAAATGAATCCCCTCTCATTCTCAATAGTGGCCGGCCCTCTTTGTGAATGGGGAGAGAGTGTGAGTGAGGAGAGAGCCAAGGATTAATCAATCACAACCATAATGCAAGGGAGAGAGAAAAGCTCATGATATCAAGAAATGATTGCAAGTAAATAACCTCACTCCAACTACCAAATCATCAACAACCATCATGTCCCTCCATCATCATACAAAAGTCAAGCCATGATGAGGTTATGAAGTCAAGCCATCATGAAGATATCAAGTCAAAAGATGGTGCTATCATGATACAACAAAATGCAAAGACCCCCTTCCACAAATGCCTATTTGCAACAATGCAAATAAGCCCTCCTCCACCAAACTTCGGCCAATGAACGGAACAATGGAAATCGGCCGAAACGGAAAGCAAACTGGCAACTCCAGAAAACTGGTCCCGTAATAAATTACAGGAAAACCCCGATACTGTGCATACACACCCGCATTTGTATTTCGACCGAAATACAAATGCAATGAGACAAAATCTACACTGTACTATACTAGGATCCGGCTTATACCAAAACCGGCTAGTAATATCCGTTCGATCCTGATCCGTGCAATACCGCACGTATCTGATCAAACCCTGCCATATATGCATACGGCCTATAGTACAGACTGTCCGATCCTGATCCGTGCAATACCGCACGTATCTGATCGGACCTTGCCATATCTCCATACGGCCTCTGCAACCTTTCGCCCGAAAGCTGAGTAACAGAAAAGTGGGGGACTCTAAAGACTCATCAACACCTTGGTTGTGGGTTTAACCACTAGCACGTTAGAGGTATACGCCAATACATAACGGGCCACCAGGTATTGACCAAAAGGGACGTCTGTGAGCGAACTCAGCCTGACTCCCTACTGAGCCTGTCAGTGACAATATCCGTACAGTCCGGTCCGTTCGTCTATGAGTATCGCATGGCGGGCCTAGGGGGTTGGTAAAAGTCAGACCCCCAAAAGCGGTACAAGTCATGTCGGAGTGTAGCCCAGAACACCCTGAGATACTACTGGAATACCTACCAGTAAATCTCCTTGCCTTGGCCAAGGACTTTGTGTAATGGCTCTCCTAGACACAGCACGACCTCACCCCCAATACCGGGAGAGACGAACCCCTGAAGATACGCTCACTGCCTCCATGTGGCTCGGGACTGTACCCAACTAAAACCTGTTTGCACGACTCCTTTGAGCCGTGGTAGGGTAGTAATCAAAGTACAGTGGGAACTCACACGAGACAAATGACGATCCCCAGGTCGATGAACTAACCTGCACACATGTCACCAGGGAACTGCCATCTGACGTCTGGTATATGACCAACTAGCATGTTCCCGGCGAGTCCTGTCCGGTGTACTCATAACCCAATGAGCACCTGTATACATCTTAGGTGATCCAACTGACACCAGTGGCTTGTGAGACCGGCCACCGCCCCTCGTCGGGGTCTCGACTGTATACACTAGTCTACTAATGGAGTATCGATGCCCGGTCTCGAAACTCCCACGACTAGGGACCTTTTAAGGATATGCTTGTAGACCCCCAGCTCCCACTTATATGATCGCCCTCATACTGCTGGTGGTCAAGCAAGAATCCTAGGGGCTCTATCAACGTGTAATAGCGACGTGTCAGGTCACCTAAAACAGTACACGATGATAAAGGTAAACCAGATAGCATACTATCATCTCGAGTAAGACTGTCCTACCGGGATAGGTCCTCCCTCAATCATTACAATCACGTACCTGTGACCTAATAATTGACTCTGAGGGCACTATCTCCAACAGTTGATGCCTCCGCTCCCGATCCGACCTAAATAGGGGCTCTTTGCGTACTGCTGAACCCGTACTCAAATGAAGGCGGAATGGTGTTTAGCGATCGAGTCCTTTCCGCTCCAGCGGGGCTCATTCAACAATTGTTTGATTTATCGAAGGGTGGGGTCCCGACTTTGAAACCAAAAGAGGTCATGCACCTATACTCGATCAGGCCAGGGTATCTGGTGTTCCGCCGGAATAATGCTGTCCTTTTCATGCGGTATAGCTCGCACCGCTTTGCTCGGCAGTTGGGCTATGACCAGGGCATCCCTCTCGAGGCATTCATAGTCGAGCCTTGATTGTTAGTGATTTTCTGCGTGTTTAAATTTTAATTACCGCAATCAAGACGGTTTCGCTTGGTAGCTAGCCGGTTGAGTACAGGTCGATCCACAGGGAGATGGAATCTTTTTCTTTATGTTTTAACGAGTTAAATCCAAATATGTCGAGATTTGTTTTAAGATCTACTAATGAAATAAAGGATGATAAAAGAACTTGCTAGGGTTAGGATTAGGTTGGTTCGAGTTAGGAATTTCTCACTTCTTTCAATGCCCTTCTTAATATCGGTGTTAAGGTAATCGGTAACAACGGGGATTAGCACGACTAGGAAGGAACTTGCAAGTATAAGCCAGGCTTTCCATGCTTAGTTTCTTCCTTTTGATCCTTGTCCGACCGTTCTTGGCTCTTAGCCCTAACCTCCGGTTAATTCAACCACAACCGGTCTAACTATGGAATCACCGCTATTATGTAGGATAGGGTGCCGTAGTGAGCGGATTGTGGTTCAATTAAAGGAAGTCCGAATTAAGGTGTTGGGCAAAGAAAAGAGTGAGAGAGATTCCCATCTCTCAAACTTTCCTTCTCCCGCCCTAACAAGTGAGAGATTACCTACCCATTAAAAAGATAAAAACAAGAAAGGTAGAAAGAAATGAGGTTAAGAAGAAATTACAACTAGCTATTTGAGACCCCACCTTGGCAGTGATCTTACTCAAGCATCATCGTTGTTAAGGATAAAGAAAATAGAAGAAGAGAAAACAAAAGAAAAACAACGATAAAATAATACAACTAAACTAAAAAATAATAATTGCAAAGATAAACATGCAAGATAAAAAGGAACTCTTTTTTTTAATTTTTTTATTAATCAACGCTCATAAAGTCACTACAATTTTTCATAGAGAAAGATAAAGAAGAACAGAATTTAATTCTAAAATCTAAATAAAGAAAGGCACACTTTATTGGCTTTAAGCTCTACTATTTATAGACAGGAAAGTGAAACCCTCGGTTTACAATCTAAGCCAAATACGAGATTACAAAACTACCCCAAGAGAGCTGAGTTAACGCTGTTTCAACTGCCACCGACACTGTTCAGACGAGGCCGCGGAACCGCGGCAGAAGTGCCTATTTGGCCGCGGTTCCACAGCCATTTAGTGGAATTGGGGGACCATCTTTTCAGGGCTTTCCATATTGCCGTTCTTTTATGTTTTGTACACTTGGTTTTTCAGAATCTCTTCAGTTTTCTTCCAGATTTTCAGCAGTGCAAAATGATGTGGACTTTTGCCTTGAGCTCCGCATTTGAAGTCTTGGATCTTGTGCTGCCCTTGTGCTTTGTGCATTAAAGTGACCAACGATTTGCCTTTTTGACCCTTGAACTGGTAGGCGGTATCATACGGATGGTTAGCGGATATTAGTATTCATCTATTGTTGGTCGTAGTCCCGCATTTATTGCGACTTTTCATGAATTTCACTGTAAAGAGCTGAGAACCTGTAACCTGCAATTATTCAGCAAACACGGATCAAAAGTACCTACCTATATGCATTGTGATCAAGAATGGACGGTATAAAAATGCAAAAATCTGATATGAACAAATACCCCCAAACTTATCTTTTGCTCGTCCCGAGCAAAACCAATTTTATTCTCAAAAAGTCCTAACCTCACTTTCGCAGGGAACGCGATTGCACTGAGCTTGTACAACAAGCCGTTAAACCTTTAGGTGTCGCTAGTAGGAGGAGTGTTGTCTCCTGAGGGTTTTCAGCGGATACTACCCACAAAATCTGATCAATTTGGCCGTTGATTTTAATTCTTCAATTCAGTATTCTAGCAAGAAAATCTATCATCTTCAACTTAGAAATCATCAACCCGTATTTTTCACACTTCCTTAAGATCATATACGTTTTGCCAGTTTATAAAGCTTTCAGCATCTCCTGAGTTTTCCTTCTAAGGTGCAATCTTCACTCAGGAATTTCTATCATCTATACTGAAGATATAAGCCCTATCTTTTATTCCTATCTCTCCTCCAAACTCCAATCACATACCCCTACGTGTGTGTAATTGTCACCCCTACACTTGGAAATTCAATTCAAGCTATCATACTCTTGTCCATCTTCCAAAATACTTTTTTAGTTGGTGAATTCTAGATGAAATTGCTCATACATCCTTCATATGATCGTTAATACTTCTTGAGGTACTAAACGACCGATTACAAAATGTGCTTGCGCATTTAGGCGTAATTCCTCGTCTTGCAACACCTAAGGCTTAGCAGTGACTCCCAAACCAGTTGGTCTAAGGCACTAGGTGATAAAGCACCCTTGCTATATATTTTTATTTATGCTGCCTTAAGTAATTACAAAACCAGTGTTCATTTTTTCTTTCTTCACCATTTATACCTTTATTTTATTTTCCTTCATACTAAGGATTCTAAACAAGAGCATTTCAAGGTATCCTCTACTATCCCAAGTTTCAAGATGTGTGTAAATGCGCATAGTAGGGTATATATTTTCAGAATTTGGACTTAAGGTTCAGAATTATTTTTCAGACTTATACTTCAAATAGAGCTTTCAATACTCTTCCCTTATTTCAATTTAGCCCAAAAACTGAACTCAAAATTTGCTTATTTCTAAATAAACTGTAAGGACGTATATTTTCAACAGTTAAACTTTAAGAAAGGTTATTTTTAGGGTTTTTAATCTACTAAGTTTAGGATATAGTTTTTCCTAACTAGTCAACCGTCATGTTGAACTTGAGTCAAATATAACCAAAATTGAAATTTTTAATCTTTTTTTAATTTTTTTTAAATTTTTATAATTTTTTAAAAATATTTTTTTATATCTTTTTATATCTTTTTATATTTTTTATTTTAGATGCAATGCAGAAAAATAAGATACGGAATTAAATATGCAAAGAAAAACAAATATGTACAAAGAAATAAAAATATGCAGATGCAATGCAAAAATAACTATTTACAATCAACCCTCACCCCCAAACTTACTGATAGCAGCGTCCTCACTGCTCCCTACGGTGTCTACTAGATGCGGCCTCACTGGTCCCAGCCTCACCTCTATCTGTCCCCGTCCCCTCGATCGTGATCGTGAACGTCCCTCTCTTGCTAGGAGGGTGGACATTCCTTATTCCAGGCTCGTTATTCGCTGATCAAAGTTAGTCAGCATCCCTATCACTCTTTCTACCCGCTATGGGTTCGTCGAATTAAGCGTGATTGCGCAGCGGGGGTAAGCTCTTCGTCGCTCGCTGTGGAGCTCGAGCTAGGGGTCTTGGCCATCATGTCCTCGGCCGGCTCGGTGCGCGACCATAAATCATGTAAACGTGTGTAGGACGTGGAGACACCCTCAAGAAAGGGTCGAATGGGAATCCCACCATGCATATAAAATTCAAATTCCTCAACAGGAAGGAAATAGCGACACAGTTGTGTCACCAACATTGGGCATGGATAATTGGCCGCCCTTTTGCCGGTGCCAATCGAATGAAGCAACACGGTGTACATGTCATAGCTAGGGTTTCGAGTCATCAATGTGTGCACTATGTGTAGGGATGGTGTAAAAAATGTTGTGTTGTGTAAACTTCCAAAAATATTGTTTTATGCCCAACGGCACACAGTTAAAACGTTTGCAAAAAGCGTGTGAGCCTGAATGCCCTTTCGGGGCTCCCTAAAACAGCCATTTCCCATTAAGGGCAGGTAGTCCTCAAATCGGAGGAGTTGGTCGTGAATGGGGAGTCGTGGTATTAAGGTGACTTCATGAATGAAGTCCCTATCGATTAAAATTTCCCGATCCCCCCACAGTAATCTAATGTACCCGTGTTGTGCCAGACAACCCTCTTCCATACATTCATAAAAACGTGCAACAAGATCCGGAAGCGCGAATGCATTTGGATGGTTAAATAACAAAAAGTTCCATCCACGCTTTCGGATCTCGTCGCCGAAATAGCTACCGTAAACATTATGTGCAAACAACTGGGAGAAATCCCTTTCAAACTGAAGTGTAGGGGCTATGGAATTAATTTGCAGAAAGCTAAAAATTTTACAGAGTGGGTAAGAGAAAAGCAAACCTCCTCTGAAAATTTCAGAGGGCGACGACTCCTAGCGGCGACGGTTGCGTGGTCAGGAGGGTGCTTGGGCGGCGGTTCGGCGGCAGGAAAGGGCGATCTATCTGCTCTTTCTGCTCCGGCAGCTAGGGTTTTTCTGAGGGTGAAATTTAGGGTTCTGTAAATGCAGAAGAGGGGTCAGGGTGTTTTATAGGGGTATTGGTTATTTATACAAAAGCCCCCCCAAAATGAATAATTAAATAAAAGAATTTTAAAAAAAATGTTGTTTTATTTTATTTTGTTTTTGGTTTTGAATATTTACCAAAACACCCCCCGAAAATTAAATTTATTTATTTATTTTATTATATAATTACAAGTGGAAAATGGTATATACATACCCCCAAACTTATTTGAAACAGTGTTTTCATTGTTTATGGCTGGATAACCGAAGTTTGGTGGTAACCGGAAGAAGATCAGTCGATGTAAACCAGCTCCTGCAACATCAGGAGCTCCTCTGATGGGTCAACGGTGAGGAACGGTTTTAACCTGTGTCCGTTCACTTTGAATAGTGAACCATCCTCTGGATTTTCCAAATCCACCGCACCGTGCGGATATACAGTCTGCACAAAATATGGTCATTTCCAGCGAGATCTGAGCTTCCCGGGATGGAAATGCAACCGGGTGTCGTAAAGAAGTACCTGTTGACCAGGTGTGAAATTTTTGCGTGTAAGGTGTTTATCGTGAAACACCTTCGTTCGGTTCTTAACGACAACCGCGTTTTCGTAAGCTTCATCCCGAAGCTCATTCAATTCGTTTATCTGCAGCTTCCGATGGCTGCTCGTATTATCAAGAGATAAATTCAACTCCTTAATCGGCCAAAATGCTCGATGTTCAATTTCCACTGGAAGGTGGCAAGCCTTTCCGTAAACAAGCCGATAAGGAGATATGCCAAGATCAGTCTTATAAGCAGTTCGAAATGCCCAAAGGGCACAGTGAGTTTTAAAGACCAATTCTTACGGTTCTTGGAAACCATTTTCTCCAAAATCTGTTTGATTTGCCGATTAGACACTTCGGCTTGCCCACATGTTTGGGGGTGGTAGGGCCTGGATAGCTTATGATTAATGGAGTATTTCCGCATTAAGGCCTCAAAAATCCTATTACAGAAATGTGTTCCATTGTCACTAATGATTGCGCGGGGGTGTCCAAACCGGGAAAAGATGTTTTCCTTAAGGAATCTAACGACAACCTTGTTATCGTTAGTCCGGCTGGGCACGGTCTCGACCCATTTAGATACATAATCAACAGCTAGCAGAATATACAGGTTCCCAAAAGAGCTGGGAAACGGCCCCATGAAATCAATCCCCCAAACATCGAAAATCTCGACAACCAAGATTGGTTGGAGCGACATCTCATTTTTCCTGGATATCCGGCCCAAGTGTTGGCACCGGGAGCAAGTCTTGCAGTAATCTTAAGTATCTTTGAAGAGTTGTGGCCAGTAGAAGCCACACTGCAAGATCTTCTCGGCTTTCTTTCTTGGACCAAAATGCCCGCCACATGCTTGATCGTGACAAAATGACAGCACACTCTTGAATTCATTATTAGGCACACACTGACGAATAATCTGGTCGGGACAGTATTTAAACAGATAGGGTTCGTCCCAGTAAAAGTGCTTTACTTGGGATAAGAATCGAAGTCTGTCCTGACTTGACCACTCGTTTGGTAGTAATCCTGTTGCTAAATAGTTCACAATATCTGCGAACCAGGGTTCGCATGATACTGTCAAGAGCTGTTCATCCGGAAAAACGTCGTTTATTGGAAGTGAAAGCATCGACGAAGAAGGAAGTCGTGAGAGATGGTCGGCCACTACGTTTTCACATCCTCTTTTGTCTTTGATGACAAGGTCAAACTCTTGGAGTAAGAGGATCCAACGTATCAGCCGAGATTTTGCATCCTTCTTTGCAAAAAGATGGCGTAGAGCAGAATGGTCTGTGTAGACAATGACTGGAGAGCCGATCAAGTAAGGCCTGAATTTTTCTAATGCAAACACAACAGCCAAGAATTCCTTCTCAGTTGTTGTGTAATTCAGCTGGGCATCGTTCAAGGTTCGGCAAGCATAATAGATTACGTGCGACCTTTTATCAATGTGCTATCCTAGGACCGCACCAATAGCAAAGTCAGACGCATCGCATATAATCTCAAAGGGATACGTCCAGTCAGGAGAAGAAAGTACGGGAGCAGAAGTGAGTGAGCTTTTAAGTGATTCAAATGCAGTCACACAGCTCGAGTTGAAATCGAATGTGGTGTCCTTGGCCAACAGAAGAGTCAAGGGTCTAGCAATTTCGCTAAAATCCTTGATAAACCGTCTATAGAAACCGGCGTGGCCAAGAAAAGATCGGATGTCTCGGACGCATCTGGGAGGAGGAAGATTGGAAATGACCTCAATCTTAGCTTTATCCACCTCAATGCCATTTTGCGAGATGATATGTCTTAAGATAATACCTTCGCGCACCATGAAGTGGCACTTCTCCCAGTTCAAAGTGAGGTTTTTATCCTTACACCGGGTAAGGACAGCGTCGAGATGCTGTAAACACTCGTCAAAGGAATCGCCGATAATAGAGAAATCATCCATGAATATCTCCAAGAATTTTTCCACCATGTCTGAGAAAATTCCCATCATACACCGCTGGAAGGTAGAGGGTGCATTGCATAACCCAAAGGGCATGCGGCGATATGCAACTGTGCCGAAAGGACAGATGAACGTTGTTTTTTCTTGGTCCTTTTCGGCGATGGGAATCTGGTTATAGACGGAGTAGCCATCCAGAAAGCAGTAGTACTCGTGTCCAGCCAATCGTTCAAGCATTTGGTCAATAAAAGGTAGCGGAAAGTGGTCTTTCCGCGTTGCGGCGTTGAGTTTTCTGTAATCAATGCACACTCGCCACCCAGTTTGGGTGCGAGTAGGGATTAACTCGTTTTCCTGATTGGTGATGACCGTTATGTCTGACTTTTTGGGGACAACATGTATCGGACTGACCTACTAGCTATCAGAGATAGGGTAAACGATACCACTATCAAGACATTTGACGATCTCTTTTTTCACAGCCTCCTTCATGACTAGATTGAGTCGCCTCTGTGGATCTCTGGCTGGTTTGGCATCATCCATCATATGAATGTGATGTTCAACGATCAAGGGACCAATCCCCTTGATGTCCACCATAGTCCAGCTAAAAGCTTGCCGATTGCTCTGCAAGACCGTCAGAAGGGCTTTCTTTTTCTCTTGAGCTAGAGAAGCCGAGATGATGATAGGGAGGGTCTCGTTCTCACCTAAGTAAGCATACTTGAGGTGAAACGGCAACGACTTGAGTTCGAGCTTTGGATGTGAAACGATTGAAGCAAAATCGGCGAAAGTGTCTCGAACTCGAAGGATTCTAACAGAGGCTCAAAACGAGTGTACGCGACCGAGTCGGATGGTTCAGCTAACGCATCTGAAAATTCAAAGGATTCAAGCTCGAGTGGCAACAAGTCAAGATCGTTCGAGAAAGTGAAACACTCATTATCACCGTCGGGAGCAGTATCAGATTCAAGGAGGAACGCACTAGTGGCGTCAAGATTGCTGTGATCGAACAGAAATTTCTCGAACTCACAGTCCTCAGGGACGATCTCCTGGATCGAACAAACGTCTAGTATATGTGCATTAGGTTCGGAAGGATGATTCCCCAACTTAAAAATGTTGAGTTCAATTGTCATGTTTCCAAAAGATAGGTTCATCGAACCATTTCGACAATTGATCACGATATTCGAGGTCGCAAGAAATGGTCGACCGAATATCACCGGAATTTGATTCTGGGGGTTGGCTACAGGTTGTGTGTCTAAAAAAATGAAATCAATGGGGAATATGAAGTCCCCTACCTTTATTAACACAACCTCTAGCTCACCCCTAGGATGGGTGATAGATCGGTCGGCTATTTGGAGAGTACAGTGTGTGGGTTTCAGCTCTCTTACACCTAATTGCTCATATACCGAATACGGAAGTAGGTTAACACCGGCACCAAGATCCAAAAGTGCGCGGTTGATGTTCTTATCCCAATAGTTATTGAAATCGTAGGACAGCCAGGGTCCTTTCGTTTTTGAGGTAAAGTTTAGGTAAGAGCATCACTCACGACACTAGCTAAGAAAACCTTCTTGGGTACCTGAGATTTCCTCTTCTTAGTGCACACATCCTTCAAGATTTTTGCGTAGGAAGGGACTTGTTGGATTGAAACCAAGAGGGGAATGTTAATGTTAACCTGTTTAAACAACTCCATATTCTTCTCCATTTGTGGATTTTGTTTATTAGACCTCAACTGGTTTGGAAATGGAACATTTTGAAAATTGGTTAAGTCCAAGACTTGTGGAGGAGATTGTGGGAGTTGGAACGGATCCTAGAACTGGAGTTTTCGTAGAGTGAGATGTGGGTCCGTTCGGAGCAGCAGAAGAAGAAGAGCCTTTTGAAGAATGGAGAACAGGCTCAGAAGATGAAGAAGAAGAAGAAGAAGAAGAAGAAGAAGCGGCCGGGGTGTCATCATCTGTGCCAACATTGTTGTCCAGCATCCTTCCAGATCTCAAAGTAGTCACGACACTCACATTATGGTTTTGTTGTTCAAGAGCAATATGTGCATTATGTGGGTGACTAGGATTTAGGAGTGGTTGAGATGGAAGCTTCCCCTTCTCTCGCTCGCTTAAAACTGCATTCAGTTGTGCAATCTGGGCTTCAATGGTTTTGATGCTTTGCCCGTGCACAGCAGTGTGTTGCACCAAAGACTGGATGGAAGATTAGATGTTGGCGTTTGATTGAGTCGATTGCTTTACAAACGCCTCCAGACTTCGTTCTAGCGAGGAAACTTTATCGTTGTTTGACGGAACAAAATTGTTTTGAGGAAAAGAATTTTTGGGTGCAAAATTATTCGTCAGATTTTGAAAAGGTTGGGGTTGGAAAGGTTGCTGATATTGATTTTGAGCTTGTTGTTGAGGAGGAGGAGGCCTCTGGAAGTTGTTGTGGCCTTGGAATTGTTGCTGGTTCTGATTTCAGGAGAAATTGGGGTGGTTCCTCCAACCAGGATTGTAAGTGGAAGAGTATGGATCATTTCTTTGTCTTTGCTGAAATGCAGTATTGACTTGATCCTGTCCTTGAGCAGGTGGGTTGTAAGGACACTCTTCGGTCAAATGTGATGGGTCTGAACAACAAGCACAGATGGTACGAGGGGGAAGAGAAGGGGCAGGAGAAGGAGATGAAAATTTGCTCTTAATTGCTTCTAGTTTTCGCGTGATCGCAGCCATTTCGGCCTTCATTGCAATTGAGATATCAAGTTGATGAACGCCTGCCCTAAAGAGACCGGAAGAAGTAGGTGAAGTGTTCGGTCTGGTGCTTTCCCACTGAAGCGTTCGCTCCGCGAGATCGTCGAAAAATTTCCAAGATTCCTCGTCATATTTGGATAGTGCAGGGTTCCTAGGCACACTAAGGAGGTCTCACAAGGCATCAACCATGCCAATTTCAAATGTTACGGGTGCCGAGAAACCCTAATACAGATCGTTAACTAGATATCTAGGCGAAAGATGCAACTAGTAAACTACTTTACTAAGAGAACGGAAATACAACCTTTGTAGATCCAGTGCTCCACCTCCATGGCTCCGCGATGAAGTCCCCTTACTGTCCAAAACAAATCCCGGGCTCTAGCGTTGGCTTCATCGGAGAAAAAGCGGGCTAGGTCATCGACGACGATGCCGAAGATGATCTACGTCGAGGCATCACTAGATCAAGCTCCACCTTCACCAAGCCATGAAAACTTGTGAAGGAAACACATTCTACTACTTGGCAAGAGGTAGAGGATGAAGAAATAGGAAGTGGGTTCACTTTAGAATTGGATTTCTCACTCTTTTTCATCAATCACCATTGATGAAGTAAGCTTTCTTCAAGTGATGAAGAAGAAGAAGATGAATCTTATATAAGTCTCATTTTTTTTAAAAGGATAAAAAATGATATGAATACTTATCATAACCTAACCCTAGTTAAGTGTAGAGAATATACCATGGTTTGCTTAAATGGTTAGGGTTAAGAATGAAGACAAGAATGGTGACTAAGTCAAAGGTTCATGAATCTTCAACAAACAAACAAACAAAGCCACCATTCTTTCTTTATCTTTTCCAAAACAAATAAATAAATAAATAAATAAATAAATAAGATAATCAAAACCCTAATCATTAACTTAACCATGGTTTAATCTTTACACTTAACTAAGTTAACATGTATCATCACACATGATACAATCATTTGCACAAAAAATATATCACATATACAACTTGTACAACCAAGTGAGAAAATCCTTTGTAAAGTGAACCGATACTAGTTAATGCAAAGTAATATATCATATATATAATTATACATTAAATCATTAAATCAACACTTGATTTAACGATCCGGTCATATCGCATACAACCGACTAATATCCAATGTATCGGCTTATCGAATCAACCCTTGATTCGATAACTAGGTTATATCGCATACAACCAATCGATACATTCATCACGAGAATGAAATACGGTATCACATACATGCATTATTCTCGGTCCTGCACATATCTCATATGCGCTCCTATTTCGTTTCGCTTGAGCCAGGAAACCTCTGTGTAGGACTCTAAAGACTCGTCAATACGCCGGCAGCAGGTGATGATCATATCAAACACCCACAAGCCGCAAGCGGTCTGCTAAACGTAACGGCCACCCGGGTATTGAGCGATCAGAAGATTGACGAGCAAGCCCGCTCACACTCCTGTGAATCCAACCAGTAACACTACCGTACAGTCCGGTCTGATCGTCTGATATGTCGCATATCTCGCCTAGGGGTAGTAAACGTCAGACCCCAATAGCTCGATAAGTCATGTCGATATGAGGTCTATAACAATTCGAGAAACTACTGGTAACACTTACCAGTAAATCTCAGCAACCCTGGCCAGGGATTTCCTGTTATAGCCAATCGAACACAGCGCAACATCAACCCCCTATACCGGGAGAGACGAATCCCCTCCTATCGCTCATTGCCTCCATGTGACTCGGGACTGTACCCAAAAACCACCGTTTTGCACGCCCTCTTGGACGTGGTAAGATGGAAATCAAAGCACAGTGGGAACCACACAAGACTCTATGACGATCTCGGGTCAACAGACTACTCTGTACCAGTGTCACCAGAGATGGTATTATACCTCACGTCATATGGCAGTTCTCTGGTGACACTGGTACATGTTAGTCTGTTGACCCGAGATCGTCATAGAGTCTTGTGTGGTTCCCACTGTGCTTTGATTTCCATCTTACCACGTCCAAGAGGGCGTGCAAAACGGTGGTTTTTGGGTACAGTCCCGAGTCACATGGAGGCAATGAGCGATAGGAGGGGATTCGTCTCTCCCGGTATAGGGGGTTGATGTTGCGCTGCGTTCGATTGGCTATAACAGGAAATCCCTGGCCAGGGTTGCTGAGATTTACTGGTAAGTGTTACCAGTAGTTTCTCGAATTGTTATAGACCTCATATCGACACGACTTATCGAGCTATTGGGGTCTGACGTTTATCACCCCTAGGCGAGATATGCGACATATCAGACGATCAGACCGGACTGTACGGTAGTGTTACTGGTTGGATTCACTGGAGTGTGAGCGGGCTTGCTCGTCGATCTTCAGATCGCTCAATACCCGGGTGGCCGTTACGTTTAGCAGACCGCTTGCGGCTTGTGGGTGTTTGATATGATCATCACCTGCTGCCGGCGTATTGACGAGTCTTTAGAGTCCTACACAGAGGTTTCCTGGCTCAAGCGAAATGAAATAGGAGCGCATATGAGATATGTGCGGGACCGAGAATGATGCGTGTATATGATACCGTATTTCATTCTCGCGATGAATGTGTCGAATGGTTATATGCGATATAACTTAGTTATCGAATCAAGGATTGATTCGATAAGCCGATATATATGATACTAGTCGGTTATATCCGATATGACCGGATCATTGAATCAAGTGTTGATTTAATGATTTAATGTATAATTATATATTTGATATATTGCTTTGCATTAACTAGTATTGGTTCACTTTAAATGGATTTTCTCACTTGAATTGTGCACATTGTATATGCGATATAGTTTTGTGCACATGTTTGTATTATGTTTGATGATACATGCTTACTTGGTTAAGTGTAAAGAATCAAACCATGGTTTAAGTTAATGATTAGGGTTTTGATTACTTATTCATTTATCTTATTTATTTATATCCATTTTGGAAAATGAAAAAGATAAATGAATGGTTGCTTATTTTGTTTTTAGTTGAAGTTTCTTGAAGCTTTGACTTAGTCTTCATTCTTGTCTTATACTTAACCCTAACCATTTAACTAACCCAAGTTAATTCTCTACACTTAACTATAGTTGAAGTCATGATAAGTATTGATTTAATTATCTCTTTTTTTAAATTAACTTATCATATCATCTTCTTCTTTCTTCATCTTCTTCTTCAATGAAGAAAGCTTGCTACTCCAATGGCAAGTCATGAAATCTAGTGAGAAATCCAAAACTAAAGTTTACCCACTTCCTATTTCTTCATCCTCTACCTCTTGCCAAGTAGTATAGGGTGTTTCCTTCACAAGTTTTTCCGACTAGGTGAAGGTGGAGCTTGATCTAGCGATGCCTCGACGTAGATCATCTTCGGCATGGACATCGACAACCTAGCTCGCTTATTCTTCGACGAAGCCGACGCTAGAGCCCGGGAGTTCACTTGGACAGCGAAGGCACTTCGTTGCGGAGCTATGGAGGTGGACAAACGGATCTACAAAGGTTGTATTTCCGTATTCCCTTAGTTAATTGTTAACTAGTTTACTTTTCGCCTAGTTTTCTAGCAAACGGTCCGTAGTCGGGTTTCTCGGCACCTAGATTTTTGAAATTGGCATGGTTGATGCCTTGTGAGACCTCATTAGGGTGCCTAGGAACCCTACAGTGGTATCAGAGCCTAGCTAGAGCCTTAGGCGAAGTCCCGACGGAATCAGAAGTCCGATCGACCCAAAACCCCGACTAAGAATATGCTCTCTGTACATTTTCTAATTTCGAGGATTTTTCAACATTAAAAATATGCAGAGAAATGTGCAGGAAATTATAAGAAAAACTGCAGAAAACGACAGCCTGATTCAACAGTACGACCGCGGAACCGCGGCGTTGACCCCCCTTCTGCGGCGGTTCCACGGCCGTCTGTGATGATCATGCTGTGATTTTTCTTCAGTTGTTTCTTTTGGTGTTTCTTGTGTGTTCTGGATGTTTTTAATAATTTTCCCAGAGTTGCATTTTCTGAGTTGTATTGGGGACTCGGTGTATTCGATCGGACTGTCTAATTTTGTCGGTGTGCGTTTCCGGATAAATTTTAGAATATGTTAAAAAGTTCGACCGGATATAAATGCCCAATTTTTCCCCTGTCGGGAAATTTCCAAGTGTTGGATTTTTCCGAAGTTTAACGACGTTCTAAGTAGTGCAAGTAACGCGATGGACCCTCTAGAAGACAACAAACCTTAACTCGATTATGTGACCGTCTTGAACTGCCCTTTGAACCTTCGGGTTTGGGGCAGTACGGCGTGCCACATGTGAGGCGTTGGCTTGACCCTTCTACGGCTGGACCGTTGGTACTGAGGCACGAACTGAATGTTGTTAGACTTATTTCATGTGTTGAGTAATATCGGGAAAACTTGGGTGTTCGATTGTTCGATCGAAAAGTTTAGCATTTTCTATTTATCCGGAATGTGATACAATAATTGGAATTCGCAAATTGTTATGAGATAACGGAATGAATATTATAAACATAGCAGTTTAGTCTCACTTGATCGGTTGCCACGGAATTTTGATATGATCAAAAGTCCGTCGCAATCACGTAGTGTACGCGGATACTCGCCGGGTAAACTTAATAGACAGCCTCACTCCATAGCCCCGACCAAGTGACTGTAGGAGAACTCCGTCGCCGAAAGCATCCGTTTGGGTGCTCGCCGTAGCGGTGTTCCGCCTTGGTGCACTTCGTCGACAGCATCAGGGGTGCGACCGTCTACTGAAGTTTGCGACGAGCATTCGATCAGAATGTCGGGAATCCTGTTGAATTGCCCGACTTGATGTTGAAAAGAGTTTTTGATAATGAGACTAAAATGCGGGGTTTATAATTGTTAGGCATGCGATGTCTTAAGAATTCATTTGGTCAGGCATGCGATGTCTGAGGTGGTTGCGGATTCCAACTGTTGTAGTTTTACACTTTCTTTTCTGTGACCGTAAGTGTAATATGTGATATCGCCGGTCTCGTTGCTATATGTCAACGATAATTGGGATGCGCATATTTACTTACGTTGATGACATGTGATGTTATGTGTTGCTGGATATGTTATATTGGATCGTCGTGTTTGAATAGCCGGGTTTTTTTATGTGAGATGAGTGTTTTTCATTTTCATTCATGTAAAAACTTGTATATAATATTCTTTTATTGGGGCGCTTTCAGGTTGCGGAAGTTGTCACCGTTGTTGTATATTATTTACTTTTCTGCACTAGGATAGACCCAAGGAGGGGAGCACAAGTAACCGGGTTCTGGGGTCCAGTGGGAGACCAACTCGAGGAGTCGAGTCCGGGTCTCCTAACCCTAGAATTGGTAGGGTTACTTGCCGCTCTCGTAGGGGTCTATGGGTGTGGGTTTGGCTATTCATCACGACCGTGGAATCCGTGTTTTATACTGGCTCGTATTGAAAACACGGACGTCCTAGTATATCCAATATTTCATATGTTTCTTCTGCTGCGATATCTGTGATGTGATCATGTGATGTTCTGTGATAGATACAGTATATAGTATATATGATATATTATATAGACGTTACTTATGTTTTACACCCGCGCTAGCACTGCCCTGCTCTGTCGTTAGTTACCTAACCTAACGGTGCACGAGGGGACATCGAGGCGAATGCGGATGGCATAAGTGTACGTCGTATTTATCTGTGATGTTTAGGTATTTTAAATGATGGGACTTCATTAATATGATTAATGAAATAAAAGAAACCTAAGATGTTGTAGAATCGAATTTCAAAATAAAACAGGTAGCTACAGTTTTTGCTTTGCACAGAGGTATATGTGATATATCCTGCACCTTATTCGATGAGGAAAGGACCGAGATCCCTTCACCGGGAGTGACTCCTTTAGCAATAACTGGCAGATGCTACACACTCGGTTTGTATTTTGATTGCTTTTAAGTGTTTTTGCTTTGCACAGTGATATATATGATATATCCCGCACCTCATTCGACGAGGAAAGGACCGACGATCCCTTCACCGGGAATGACTCCTTTAGCAAAACTACAAAAGCCTCAAAAGCACTCCATTTTAAAATCATTTGATTCTACAACGATATCAAGTTCATTACGCAATAGGTTTTCAGAAAAACCTGTCGTAGCCCTCCGTCATTTCAGATAAGTACTAGTTAGTATTCGTGCTACGTTTGTTGACTATGTTAAGGCGTAGTGTGCGGTAGCTAATTAGTGCTTATCTGCATAAGCATATGATGCGATTGGATTAGGGTAGTCGTGCGACTTTGTTGACTATGTTAAGGGTCGTGCGGGTGGGTTTAATTCAATCGGGAAATGACGGGTTGAACTTGACTAGCACTTATGATTTGTTGACTATGTTAAGGTCATATAGCTGCTAGGGGCAAAATATTATCGGGAATTTCAAGTGTTGAAATTTGCAATGAGATTGCATACCTTCTATGAGATAGTTGGATCCCGATACCCGCTGCGAGTAAGAGTTACTCCTGGGAGAGTTTTATACATTACAATTAGCCGATCAAGTAGGTGTCTAGAAAGGTGTTTACGAGGTTACGCCTCTGGGAAAACGAGGTTTACATTAATTAGGTTCGTGCGAAAGCACGGGGGACCTCCCTCAAAGTACCGACACTGGCCTGGCTGAAAGATTGGCGAACTTGCAGTGTGTAATTAATCCCGGCTAGTCTTTCCTTTTAGGGTTTGAAGGAAGATTTGATAAAAAGCAGTGGGAGCCATCCTGATTAGATAAAATAATAACCAATCTATTCTTGACAGAGCGCACGCTGAGTGTTTTCTTCTCTCTCTCTCCAGGTAGCGACCATATCACGCCTTAATCAAGATAATAATACGGATTATTGACCGAACCCGCTTGTTATACTGAGCTGGGGAACGTTGGTCCCGCTCCAACTTATAATTGTTATAAGACAGAGCAGGAACTTGGGGAATACCAGATTTCCCGTGCCGCCCAAACGAAGAGAGTGCATGCTGATGCATCATCTTCGGGTGTGTTCACTACAAAGAACTGTTTCTCTGTATCCTCTACGTCCTGGGTATGTGATATCAGATCAGGATCCCAGATATGTAATCAGTTACATAGGGCTGCAGAAAGGTAGAGAACTGAGAACGGGTGATAAGTTTCATGAGGCAGAAAACGGGGCAAGTGTTGCAGCCAAGTCTGTTGGTCACTGTCACCCTGTATTACCAATACATTGATTCTGAACGAATGTTATTAGATACCGAACCTGATATACAAAATCATATCAGTCTCTTTATCAGTAAAGAAATGATAAAATTTTGTATTGTTGGATAATGTTTTGAACATTTCCTATATCAAAAGTTGATCGTATCAGGCACGTTATCTAAAAGCGTTGATGTTCTAAATCAAACTACAGTTCTTAGTATATGGAACACACACAAGAGGAAGAGTTCAGAAATGAACGAATCCTTCTTGAGGCATTGTAGACTAGGTAATATCAATGTGACCCGACTAGCTGAAGTTACATTTAGATGCATATTTAAATCAGTTTGAATTTACATCTTATGAAACTCGCCAGTCATGTCACAAAGATAAGATGACCACAGCTCTGTTTATTGGAAACAGAAAAAGAGTTAGTGAACTCTTGGGATGATACATTGATGTATGTAGGTCCCCTGTCTACACATGCCAAGACTGGTTCTTTGTACTTCGTTACATTCTCTGATAATCTCTCAAGATTCAGACCTATGTTCCTGTTGAAACACAAGTCCGAACCTTTTGAGATATTCACAGAATATAAGCGAGAAGTAGAGAACCAAAATACGGGTATAAGTATTATGTCCTATGATGAGATCAGGGAGGAGAATACTTGTGCATGGAATTCCTGGAATATTCTAAAGGAGAATGAGATTCTCTCTCAGCATTACTCCTCTGTATACACCATAGCACGATGGTATATCGGGGCGGAGCAATCACACCCTATATGATAAGGTGCGCTCTATGATGAGTACTACTGAGTTGCCTATTTCCTTTTAGGGAGTTATGCACTTGAGAAGCTGCATACCTATTGAATAGGGTTCAAATCAAATCAGTTGCCTACCGCTTCATATGTGATATGGAAAGGGAAGAGCCCATGTCTTAAGCTAGTTAAGATTTGGGTTGTCCGGCCTATGTCTAAAAGCAAAATCCGGACAAGCTCGAGGCAAGGTCTGTTATGTAGAACTGGAAGTGTTCCAGCTATACAAACTACAGCAGATGATTTGGTACAACCAGAGGATTCAGTAGAAACCAACGAACCTCAGCCTCTCCGCCGATCTAGTAGGGTTCCTCACCCACCTGAGAGTTACTTCGGTTTCTCTATGATAGTGGGAGCAAGGATTGTATCATGAGATGATGACCCAACTAGTTTCGAGCTGGCCATCAAGAGTGAGACTCTGTAAGAATGGCTGGATGTTTATCGATCTGAGATGGAATCCTTATACACCAACAAAGTATGGACTTTGGTTGCTATATCTGAAGGGTTAAATCCCCATCAGGAGCAGGTATATCTTGAGAAGATTACTAGGTGTAGATGGAAAAGTTGAGACTTTCAAAGATAGACTTGTTAAAGGTTTGCATCATTGACCAGGTGTGGATCATGAGGAAACCTTTTTCTAAGGAGCTATGCTTAAGTCCATCCAGATCCTACTTGCCACGGCTACATACCATGACTACGATCTCTGGTGGTTGGGTGTCTTGACTGCTTTTCTAAATGATGATTTGGAAAAGAGCGTCTATAAGTACACAGCCAGAGGGCCTCGTAGACAGTGGGAGCAGCGGAAACGTGTGCAAGATGTTTTATATGATAAAGCAGGCATCGCGGAGTTGGAACATCTGTTTTGATGAATTAGTCAAAGAAGTTGACATCATCAAAATAGTAGATGAACCTTGTATAAACAAAAGGTAGTAGGGAGTATGGTGATGATCCTCGTAGAGTACGTGGATGACATACTCTTGATAAGAAAGGAGTTTCTTATGCTACGCTCGATCAATCTCCGTTTATCACAATGATTCTCCGTGCAGGATCAAAATGATACCTCCTAAATCCTGAGTTTTAGATCTATGAGATAGATTTAATTGGATGTTAGGATTCTCACTAGTTGTAGTGAGATGATATCAAACGATTCTGGGGAGAATCAATGGAAGTGTTCCAGGGTGATAAAGACGACTGAGTGTCAGTCACAGGCATTGTCTTTACCCTCAGTAAAGGGACGGTATGTTGGAAGAGTTCCAAGCTAGATACCGTGACATACTAGAAGATAAAGGCAGGATGCATCGCTACTTAAGATGCTACCAAAGAGGCTGTTTGGGTGTATATTGGTTCATAAGATGAACTACGTTCCCACCATTGTGAGACAATGGAGTTGTGGCTCATGCCGAGGAACGCCAGTCCCATCAGTGATCCAGACATATTCTAAGGCAGTATCACTCGATCATGGAGATGGTTGATCTCCAGGGAGATCGAGGTTAGGAGAGTAGACTCAGAGGACAACACAACGGATCCACTCACAAAGGCCTGTTCCCAGAGAGAGACTTTTATGGGATGGTTGAGTATGAGATACGACAACCACTGCTATCAGATGGCCCTAGTGCAAGTGGGAGATTGTTAGTTATATGTATGCCCTAGAGGCCATTACTGTACATAGGATGTATATTGTAGTGGATGCTGGGACGTATATAGGGAGGAATTTCTTGCTCGACATGATAGTATGCTATCTGGTTGAACTTTACCTTAACGTGTATACTGATTGTCTCTCTGTTACATGTTGGTAAAGCCCTCAGGATCTGTACTTGACTACCTGGACTATGATGCGGATCATACTAGTGGGGACATGGTAGTCCATAAGTACATCCTTCAAAGTCCCTAGTCGTGGGTGTATCGAGACGGGGCATCGATATACCAGAGTAGACTAGCGTATACCTTCTCGACCCATACAGATGGGCGATGGATGATCCCATATCCATTGGTGTTTGACATCAGAGATGATATACGGGTGCTCAGTAGAGACAGGATACACTGGACGGACTCGCCGAGAACTCCCAGATGGTATTATACCTCACGTCATATGGCAGTTCTCTGGTGACACTGGTACAGGTTAGTCTGTTGACCCGAGATCGTCATAGAGTCTTGTGTGGTTCCCACTGTGCTTTGATTTCCATCTTACCATGTCCAAGAGGGCGTGCAAAATGGTGGTTTTTGGGTACAGTCCCGAGTCACATGGAGGCAATGAGCGATAGGAGGGGATTCGTCTCTCCCGGTATAGGGGGTTGATGTTGCGCTGTGTTCGATTGGCTATAACAGGAAATCCCTGGCCAGGGTTACTGAGATTTACTGGTAAGTGTTACCAGTAGTTTCTCGAATTGTTATAGACCTCATATCGACACGACTTATCGAGCTATTGGTGTCTGACGTTTACCACCCCTAGGCGAGATATACGACATATCAGACGATCAGACCGGACTGTACGGTAGTGTTACTGGTTGGATTCACTGGAGTGTGAGCGGGCTTGCTCGTCGATCTTCAGATCGCTCAATACCCGGGTGGCCGTTACGTTTAGCAGACCGCTTGCGGCTTGTGGGTGTTTGATATGATCATCACCTGCTGCCGGCGTATTGACGAGTCTTTAGAGTCCTACACAGAGGTTTTCTGGCTCAAGCGAAACGAAATAGGAGCGCATATGAGATATGTGCGGGACCGAGAATGATGCGTGTATGTGATACCGTATTTCATTCTCGCGATGAATGTGTCGAATGGTTATATGCGATATAACCTAGTTATCGAATCAAGGATTGATTCGATAAGCCGATACATATGATACTAGTCGGTTATATCCGATATGACTGGATCATTGAATCAAGTGTTGATTTAATGATTTAATGTATAATTATATATTTGATATATTGCTTTGCATTAACTAGTATTGGTTCACTTTAAATGGATTTTCTCACTTGAATTGTGCACATTGTATATGCGATATAGTTTTGTGCACATGTTTGTATCATATTTGATGATACATGCTTACTTGGTTAAGTGTAAAGAATCAAACCATGGTTTAAGTTAATGATTAGGGTTTTGATTACTTATTCATTTATCTTATTTATTTATATCCATTTTGGAAAATGAAAAAGATAAATGAATGGTTGCTTATTTTGTTTTTAGTTGAAGTTTCTTGAAGCTTTGACTTAGTCTTCATTCTTGTCTTATACTTAACCCTAACCATTTAACTAACCCAAGTTAATTCTCTACACTTAACTATAGTTGAAGTCATGATAAGTATTGATTTAATTATCTCTTTTTTTAAATTAACTTATCATATCATCTTCTTCTTTCTTCATCTTCTTCTTCAATGAAGAAAGCTTGCTACTCCAATGGCAAGTCATGAAATCTAGTGAGAAATCCAAAACTAAAGTTTACCCACTTCCTATTTCTTCATCCTCTACCTCTTGCCAAGTAGTATAGGGTGTTTCCTTCACAAGTTTTTCCGACTAGGTGAAGGTGGAGCTTGATCTAGCGATGCCTCGACGTAGATCATCTTCGGCATGGACATCGACAACCTAGCTCGCTTATTCTTCGACGAAGCCGACGCTAGAGCCCGGGAGTTCACTTGGACAGCGAAGGCACTTCGTTGCGGAGCTATGGAGGTGGACAAACAGATCTACAAAGGTTGTATTTCCGTATTCCCTTAGTTAATTGTTAATTAGTTTACTTTTCGCCTAGTTTTCTAGCAAACGGTCCGTAGTCGGGTTTCTCGGCATCTAGATTTTTGAAATTGGCATGGTTGATGCCTTATGAGACCTCATTAGGGTGCCTAGGAACCCTACATGCATATAACTAACAATCTCCCACTTGCATTAGGGCCATCTGATAGCAGTGGTTGTAGTATCTCATACTCAACCATCCCATAAAAATCTCTCTCTGGGAACAGGCCTTTGTGAGTGGATCCGCTGTGTTGTCCTCTGAGTCTACTCTCCAAACCTCGATCTCCTTGGAGATCAACCATCTCCATGATCAGGTAATACTGCCTTAGAATATGTCTGGATCACTGATGGGATCGGTGTTCCTTGGCATAAGCCACAACTCTATTGTCACACAATGGAAGGAACTAAGTTCATCTCATGAACAAATATACATCCGGACTGCCTCTTTGGTAGCATCTTTAGTAGCGATGTATCCAGCCTTTATCTTCTAGTATGCCACGGTATCTAGCTTGGAACTCTTCCAACATACCGTCCCTTTATTGAGGGTAAAGACAATGCCTGTGACTGATTTTCAGTCGTCCTTATCACCCTGGAACCCTTCCAGTGATTCTCCCCAGGATCGACTGATACCATCTCACTACAACTAGTGAGTATCCTAATATCCAATTAGATCTATCTCATAGATCCAAAATCCAGGATTTAGGAGGTATCACTTTGATCCTATATGGAGAATCATTGTGATAAGCGGAGATTGACTGATCGTAGCATAGGAAACTCCTTCCCTATCAAGAGTATGTCATCCAGGTACTTTACGAGGATCGTTACTATACTCCCTACTACCTTTTTGTTTATACAAGGTTCATCTCTCATTTTGATGATGTCAACTTCTTTGACTAATCCATCAAAACAGATGTTCCAACTCCGCGATGCCTGCTTTATCCTATAAAGCATCTTGCACACGTTTCCGCTGCTCCCACTGTCTACGAGGCCCTCTGGCTGTGTTCTTATAGACGTTCTCTTCTAAATCAATATTTAGAAAAGTAGTCATGGCACCCAACCACCAGATATCGTAGTCATGGTATGTAGCCGTGGCAAGTAGGATCTGGATGGACTTAAACATAGTCCCTGGAAAAGGTTTCATCATTATCCGTGCCTGGTTGATGATGAAAATCTTTAACAAGTCTATCTTTGAAAGTCTCAACTTTTCCATTTACACCAAGTAATATTCTCAAGATATACTTGCTCCTGATGGGGATTTAACCCTTCAGATATGGCAACCAAAGTCCATACTTTGTTGGTGTATATGGATTCCATCTCAGATCACTTAGCATCCAGCCATTCTTACAGAGTCTTACTCCTGATGGCCAGCTCGAAACTAGTTGGGTCATCATCTCATGATACAATCCTCGCTCCCACTGTCATAGAGAAACAGAAGTATCTCTTAGGTGGGTGAGGAACCCTACTAGATCGGCGGAGAGGCTGAGGTTCGTTGGTAACTATTGAATCCTTTGGTTTTATCAAATCATCTGCTGTAGTTTGTATAGCTGGAACCTTTCCAGTTCTACATTACAGACCTTGCCTTGAGCTTGTCCGGATTTTGCTATTACACATAGCCCGGACAACCCCAAATCTTAACTAACTTAAGATATGGGCTCTTCCCTTTCCATATCACATATGAAGTGGTAGGCAACTGATTTGATTCGAACCCTATTCAATAGGTATGCATCTTCTCAAGTGCATAACTCCCAAAAGGAAATAGGTAACTCAGTAGTACTCATCATAGAGCACACCTTATCAAATAGGGTGTGATTGCTCCGCCCCGATACACCAACGTGCTATGGTGTATTCGGAGGAGTAATGCTGAGAGAGAATCTCATTTTCCTTTAGAAAAGTCCAGGAATTCCGTGCTCAAGTATTCTCCTCCTTGATCACATCAAAGGACATAATACTTATACCCGTATTTTGGTTCTCTACTTCTAACTTATATTCTGTGAATATCTCAAAAGGTTCGGACTTGTGTTTCTACAGGAACATAGGTCTGAATCTCGAGAGATTATCAGAGAATGTAATAAAGTACAAAGAACCGGTCTTGGCATGTGTAGACAGGAGACCTTACATACATCATTATGTATCAGTCCCAAGAGTTTACTAACTCTTTCTCTGTTTCCAATAAACAGAGCTGGTGTCATTATATCTTTGTGACATGACTGGCAAGTTTCACAAGATGTAGATTCAAACTAATTTAAATATGCATCTACATGTAACTTCAGCTAGTCGGGTCGCGTTGATATGACCTAGTCTACAATGCCTCAAGAAGGATTCGTTCATATCTGAACTCTTCCTCTTGTGTGTGTTCCGTATACAAAAGAACTGTAGTTTGATTTAGAACATCAATGCTTTTAGATAATGTGCCTGAACCGATCAACTTTTGATATAGGAAATGTTCAAAACATTGTCCAACTATACAAAATTATATCATTTCTTTACTAATAAAGAGACTGATATGATTTTGTATATCAGGTTCGGTATCTAATAACATTCGTTCAGAATCAATGTATAGGTAATACAGGGTGACAGTGACCGACAGACTTGGCTGCAACTCTTGCCCCGTTTTCTGCCTCATGAAACTTATCACCCGTTCTCAGTTCTCTACCTTTCTGTAGCCCTATGTAACAGATTACATATCTGGGATCCTGATCTGGTATCACATACCCAGGACGTAAAGGATACAGAGAAACAGTTCTTTGTAATGAACACACCCGAAGATGATGCATCAGCATGCACTCTCTTCGTTTGGGCGGCACGGGAAATCTGGTATTCCCCAATTTCTTGCTCTGTCTTATAACAATTATAAGGTGGAGCGGGACCAACGTTCTCCAGCTCAGTAAAACAAGCGGGTTCGGTCAATAATCCGTATTATTATCTTGATTAAGGCGTGATATGGTCGCTACCTGGAGAGAGAGAGAAGAAAACACTCAGCGTGCGCTCTTGCAAGAATAGATTGGTTATTATTTTATCTAATCAGGATGGCTCCCACTGCTTTTTATCAAATCTTCCTTCAAACCCTAAAAGGAAAGACTAGCCGGGATTAATTACACACTACAAGTTCGCCAATCTTTCAGCCAGGCCAGTGTCGGTACTTTGAGGGAGGTCCCCCGTGCTTTCGCACGAACCTAATTAATGTAAACCTCGTTTTCCCAGAGGCGTAACCTCGTTAACACCTTTCTAGACACCTACTTGATCGGCTAATTGTAATGTATCAAACTCTCCCAGGAGTAACAATTACTCACAGCGGGTATCGGGATCCAACTATCTCATAGAAGGTATGCAATCTCATTGCAAATTTCAACACTTGAAATTCCCGATAATATTTTGCCCCTAGCGTGCTATGACCTTGACGCATGCCAAACAACCCATAGTCCGCTAGTCAAGTTCAACCCGTACATTTCTTGATTGAATTAAACCCACCCGCACGACCCTTGACGCATGCCAAACAACGCCGTACGAATACCCTAATCCAATCGCATCGTATGCTAGCAGATAAGCACTAGTTAGCTACTGTACACTACGCCTTGACGCATGCCAAACAACCGCAGCACGAATACTAACTAGTACTTATCTGAAATGACGGAGGGCTACGACAGGTTTTTCTGAAAACCTACTGCGTAATGAACTTGATATCGTTGTAGGATCGAATGAATTTTGAAATGGAGTGTTTTTGAGGCTTTTCTAGTTTTGCTAAAGGAGTCACTCCCGGTGAAGGGATCGTCGGTCCTTTCCTCTTCGAATGAGGTGCGGGATATATCATATATATCACTGTGCAAAGCAGAACTCTTAAAAGCAATCAAAAGACAAACCGAGTGTGTAGCATCTGCCAGTTATTGCTAAAGGAGTCACTCCCGGTGAAGGGATCTCGGTCCTTTCCTCATCGAATAAGGTGCATGATATATCACATATACCGCTGTGCAAAGCAAGAACTGTAGCTACCTGTTTTAATTTTAGAAATTCGATTCTACAACATCTTAGGTTTCTTTTATTTCATTAATCACATTAATGAAGTTCCATCAATTAAGTACCTAAACATCACAGATAAATACGACGTACACTTATGCCATCCGCATTCGCCTCGATGTCCCCTCGTGCACCGTTAGGTTAGGTAACTAACGACAGAGCGGGGTAGGGCTAGCGCGGGTGTAAAACATAAGTAACGCCTATATAATATATCATATATACTATATACTGTATCTATCACAGAACATCACATGATCACATCACAGATATCGCAGCAGAAGAATCATATGAAATATTGGATATACTAGGACGTCCGTGTTTTCAATACGAGCCAGTATAAAACACGGATTCCACGGTCGCGATGAATAGCCAAACCCACACCCCAAGACCCCTACGAGAGCGGCAAGCAACCCTACCAATTCTAGAGTTAGGAGACCCGGACTCGACTCCTCGAGTTGGTCTCCCACTGGACTCCAGAATCCGGTTACTTGTGCTCCCCACCTTGGGTCTATCCTAGTACGGAAAAGTAAATAATATACAAAAGGTGACATCTTCCGCAACCTGGAAGTGTCCCAATAAAAGAATATTACATACAAGTTTTTACATGAATGAAAATGAAAAACACTCATCTCACATAAAAACCCCCGGCTATTCAAACACGACGATCTAATATAACATATCCAGCAACACATAACATCACATGTCATTAACTTAAGTAAATATGCGCATCCCAATTGTCGTTGACATATAGCAACGAAACCGGCGATATCACATATTACACTTATGGTCACAGAAAAGAAAGTGTAAAACTACAACAGTTGGAATCCGCAACCACCTCAGACATCACATGCCTGACCAAATGAATTTCTTAGACATTGCATGCCTAACAATTATAAACCCCGCATTTTAGTCTCATCATTGAAAACACTTTTCAATATCAAGTCGGGCAATTCAACAAGATTCCCGATATCCTGATCGAATGCTCGTCGCAAACTTTAGTAGGCGGCCGCACCCCCGATACCGTCGACGAAGTGCACCAAGGCGGAACACCGCTGCCGTGAGCACCCGAACGGATGCTTTCGGCGACGGGGTTCTCCTACAGTCACTTGGTCGGGGCTATGGAGTGAGGCTGTCTATTAAGTTTACCCGGCGAGTATCCGCGTACGCTACGTGATTGCGACGGACTTTTGATCACATCAAAATTCCGTGGCAACCGATCAAGTGAGACTAAAGTGCTTGATTTATAACATTCATTCAGTTATCTCATAACTACTTGTGAATTCCAATTATTGTATCCCATTCCAGATAAATAGAAAATGTTAAACTTTTCGATCGAACATTCGAACACCCAAGTTTTCCCGATACTGATCAACACATGAAACAAGTCTAAAAACATTCAGTTCGTGCCTCAGTACCAACGGTCCAGCCGTAGAAGGGCCAAGCCAACGCCTCACATGTGGCACGCCGTACTGCCCCAAACCCGAAGGTTCAAAGGGCAGTTCAAGACGGTCACATAATCGAGTTGAGGTTTGTTGTCTTCTAGAGGGTCCATCGAGTTACTTGCACTACTTAGAATGTCATTAAACTACGGAAAAATCCAACACTTGGAAATTTCCCGACAGGGAAAAAATTGGGTATTTATATCCGGTCGAACTTTTTAACATATTCTAAAATTATCCGGAAAGCCACACAGACAAAATTTGATAATCCGATCGAACATTCGAATCCCCAAAACAACCCCAGAAAATTCAACTCTTGAATAAATATTAAAAATTCCCATAAAACTCAGCACCAGAAAAGAGGAATTACTGTGCAAAAAATATTGCGCATTGTGAACAGTAGGCGGCGGAACCGCGGCAGAAGCCATGCTTCTGCCGCGTTTCCGCGGCGGTTTAGACGCATCATGAGCTCGTTTTGCACTATAATTCTTATATCTTCCTGCTGATATTTTTAAGAATTTTTAATCTGGAAAAATTCCAGTTTTTAGAAAAAGTCCAGAGAGCATGGATTGTGTTAGGGTTTCGGTTCGTTCGGGTTTCAAACCTCGCCTACGCTTCGCCTAAGGCTCTAGCTCGGCTCTGATACCACTGTAGGGTTCCTAGGCACACTAAGGAGGTCTCACAAGGCATCAACCATGCCAATTTCAAATGTTACGGGTGCCGAGAAACCCTAATACGGATCATTAACTAGATATCTAGGCGAAAGATGCAACTAGTAAACTACTTTACTAAGAGAACAGAAATACAACCTTTGTAGATCCGGTGCTCCACCTCCATAGCTCCGCGATGAAGTCCTCTTGCTGTCCAAAACAAATCCCGAGCTCTAGCGTTGGCTTCATCGGAGAAAAAGCGGGCTAGGTCATCGACGACGATGCCGAAGATGATCTACGTCGAGGCATCACTAGATCAAGCTCCACCTTCACCAAGCCATGAAAACTTGTGAAGGAAACACACTCTACTACTTGGCAAGAGGTAGAGGATGAAGAAATAGGAAGTGGGTTCACTTTAGAATTGGATTTCTCACTCTTTTTCATCAATCACCATTGATGAAGTAAGCTTTCTTCAAGTGATGAAGAAGAAGAAGATGAATCTTATATAAGTCTCATTTTTTTTAAAAGGATAAAAAATGATATGAATACTTATCATAACCTAACCCTAGTTAAGTGTAGAGAATAGACCATGGTTTGCTTAAATGGTTAGGGTTAAGAATGAAGACAAGAATGGTGACTAAGTCAAAGGTTCATGAATCTTCAACAAACAAACAAACAAAGCCACCATTCTTTCTTTATCTTTTCCAAAACAAATAAATAAATAAATAAATAAATAAATAAGATAATCAAAACCCTAATCATTAACTTAACCATGGTTTAATCTTTACACTTAACCAAGTTAACATGTATCATCACACATGATACAATCATTTGCACAAAAAATATATCACATATACAACTTGTACAACCAAGTGAGAAAATCCTTTGTAAAGTGAACCGATACTAGTTAATGCAAAGTAATATATCATATATATAATTATATATTAAATCATTAAATCAACACTTGATTTAACGATCCGGTCATATCGCATACAACCGACTAATATCCAATGTATCGGCTTATCGAATCAACCCTTGATTCGATAACTAGGTTATATCGCATACAACCAATCGATACATTCATCGCGAGAATGAAATACGGTATCACATACACGCATTATTCTCGGTCCTGCACATATCTCATATGCGCTCCTATTTCGTTTCGCTTGAGCCAGGAAACCTCTGTGTAGGACTCTAAAGACTCGTCAATATGCCGGCAGTAGGTGATGATCATATCAAACACCCACAAGCCGCAAGCGGTCTGCTAAACGTAACGGCCACCTGGGTATTGAGCGATCAGAAGATCGACGAGCAAGACCGCTCACACTCCTGTGAATCCAACCAGTAACACTACCGTACAGTCCGGTCTGATCGTCTGATATGTCGCATATCTCGCCTAGGGGTGGTAAACGTCAGACCCCAATAGCTTGATAAGTCGTGTCGATATGAGGTCTATAACAATTCGAGAAACTACTGGTAACACTTACCAGTAAATCTCAGCAACCCTGGCCAGGGATTTCCTGTTATAGCCAATCGAACACAGCGCAACATCAACCCCCTATACCGGGAGAGACGAATCCCCTCCTATCGCTCATTGCCTCCATGTAACTCGGGACTGTACCCAAAAACCACCGTTTTGCACGCCCTCTTGGACGTGGTAAGATGGAAATCAAAGCACAGTGGGAACCACACAAGACTCTATGACGATCTCGGGTCAACAGACTACTCTGTACCAGTGTCACCAGAGAACTGCCATCTGACGTAAGGTATAATACCATCTGGGAGTTCTCGGCGAGTCCGTCCAGTGTACCCAGTCTCCACTGAGCACCCGTATATCATCTCTGATGTCAAACACCAATGGATATGGGATCATCCATCGCCCATCTGCATGGGTCGAGAAGGTATACGCTAGTCTACACTGGTATATCGATGCCCCGTCTCGATACACCCACGACTAGGGACTTTGAAGGATGTACTTATGGACTACCATGTCCCCACTAGTATGATCCGCATCATAGTCTAGGTAGTCAAGTACACATCCTAAGGGCTTTACCAACAGGTAACAGAGAGACAATCAGTATACACGTTAAGGTAAAGAAGAACCAGATAGCATACTATCATGTCGAGCAAGAAAGTCCTCCCTATATATGTCCCAGTATCCAATACAATATACATCCAATGTACAGTAATGGCCTCTAGGGCATACATATAACTAACAGATAGGAAGTGGCCTTGACAAATGGTTTCCAGCAACTGCTTAGTTGCTGGATTCAGGCCCTCATATAAAGTCTGGCAAAGTTGCCATCTCTCAATACCATGATGAGGGCACTGAACAAGAAGGTATTTGTATCGGTTAAAGCACTTCCAAAAAGGTTCGGTAGGAAGTTGGGAAAATTAGTTAATTTCGTTTCGTATTATTGCGGTTTTGTGATTTGGGTAGAATTTTTTAAGAAACGCTTTTACGAACTCATCCCAACTTTTTATGGAATGCGATGCGGTACTATACAGCCACTTCTCAGCTAGGTCACACAAAGTGAAAGAAATGACTCGTAGCCGTATAGCAACGTCGGACAGTTGGGTTATTTTCATCATTGCACAGATGTTCTGGAATTTGTTAATGAAGATGTAGGCATCTTCGGATTCCAGCCCGTGAAATTTTGGCAACATGTTGATGAAGTGGGGCTTAATTTCGAAATTATCCCCTTTGGCCGGCGGAAGTGAAAGACAGGTAGGAAGTGCGGAGCGGGTGGGATAGAAACGATCCTGGAGCGCGATTCGCTGTAGCGCTTCAACATGAGATGGTTGCGGGTTATTCACACCCAGATGAGGTGGAATCAGTCCCGGAGGAGGTAAAGGGATGTTAGGAGGAAATCCTGACATCTCAGAAGAAGAATTTGTTGATGATGACGGTGAAGGTGAAGATGTATAAACAGAATTCCGGTCAACGTCGGAGTTGGCCGGCAAAGGTAAAGGTGAAAGAGGTGTGGAGGGAGTTTCGACGTCGGAGTCGATCGCGTAGTCGGTAGCGACTAACGAAACGCGGACTAGGCGGGCACTATTGTCCCGAGTCCAACCGGACATACACTAAACGAGTTTAGTGTAGTCAAAGTGTAGAATGTGAGGGTAAGAAAACATTAATGAAGAAATGCGGATGAAAGATGAGTGAAATGGGATTCTGGCGTCAAAGGGCAAGTTTTTATAAAAGTTTTTGTTTTGTGTGTTTTTTTAGAAAGAGTTTTGCAAAAATGTGTACGGACTTACATACTTCAAACAATCACAGTTAAAATATGCACAATCAAACCTAGAGTTATGGTCTTCAAAGTCCACTAGACCGCTCCTAACTGTTCCAAAGTGACAAGTTGTGAGATAACCCTCAAATCGTCTCTTCACTGCCAATTGTGGGCAGGTAAGCACAAATGAAGAAAGGAGGGTTTCGCTCACGAATCACCGTGAGACGGACCTTTTAAAATTACCTTTTTCATTTGTCTAGCCTAGGCACCACAAAGTCAAGTTTAGATAAATGATTGAATGCCCACAACCTTCCTCTGTCCTATTGAGCATGACAGTCCTTAGTTGGCTGAGTCTAGATATTTTTTAATTAAACTCAAGGGTGATGCATATACTTTTAGTGATTTTTGGGGTCTTAGGAAAGGTGATGAAATCCCCACCCAATCTGAATTGGTGTTATAGCCCCTTAAATTCCGTATTATTTATTCAAAGCAGTAACAACCAAAAATCTAAAACACTTGCAAAAATTTTATTTTGGCTTCGGCGCAAAGAATCCTGCACAAAAATAGTTTATTGGAGAGGGAAAGAGAATTTGTGTAAAGAATGCTGCAGAAAAAATATTTCAGTGGAGTTCAGAGGAGGGGAGAAGAGAAATGAGATACTTATAGAGAAAATTGGGTGCTGACGTCAGCAGTTGACCGCGGTTCCGCAGTCAACAGATGATTCTGCCGCGGTTCCGCGGCTGTTCTGAATGTTGACATCTTCAAAGTTGTTCCCTGTGCTGAGTTGGTTCTCCTCTTCCTGTTTAGAGCCCCTGACTCTTGATTTGGTCACTGAGTTTGCTCCAGAACTGAACTAGACCTTCTTCCTATCCTGCACACTTGCACAAAAACTAATAAAAAATAACAAGATGATTTTTTTTGTTTTTATATTTTCAATTTATATATATATAAATATTTTAATTAACCCGAAATTACACAAATAAATAAACTACCGTCTCTCCGGCAACGGCGCCATTTGATTGTTAGTGATTTTCTGCGTGCTTAGTTTTTTAATTACCGCAATCAAGACGATTTTGCTTGGTAGCTAGCCGGTTGAGTACGGGTCGATCCACAGGGAGATGGAATCTTTTTCTTTATGTTTTAACGAGTTAAATCCAAATATGTCGAGATTTGGTTTACGATCTACTAATGAAATAAAGGATGATAAAAGAACTTCCTAGGGTTAGGATTAGGTTAGTTCGAGTTAGGAATTTCTCACTTCTTTCAATGCCCTTCTTAATATCGGTGTTAAGGTAATCGGCAACAACGGGGATTAGCACGACTAGGAAGGAACTTGCAAGTATAAGCCAGACTTTCCATGCTTAGTTTCTTTCTTTTGGTCCTTGTCCGTCCGTTCTTGGCTCTTAGCCCTAACCTCCGGTTAATTCAACCACAACCGGTCTAACTATAGAATCACTGCTATCATGTAGGATAGGGTGCCGTAGTGAGTGGATTGTGGTTCAATTAAAGGGAGTCCGAATTAAGGTGTTGGGCAAAGAAAATAGTGAGAGAGATTTCCTTCTCTCAAAGTTTCTTTCTCCTGCCCTAACAAGTGAGAGATTACTCACCCATTAAAAAGATAAAAACAAGAAAGGTAGAAAGAAATGAGGTTAAGAAGAAATTACAACTAACTATTTGAGAGCTCACATTGGCAATGATCTTACTCAAGCATCATCGTTGTTAAGGATAAAGAAAATAGAAGAAGAGAAAACAAAAGAAAAACAACGATAAAATAATACAACTAAACTAGCAAATAATAATTGCAAAGATAAACATGCAAGATAAAAAGGAACTCTTTTTTTTATTTTTTTTATTAATCAACGCTCATAAACTCACTACAATTTTTCATAGAGAAAGATAAAGAAGAACATAATTTAATTCTAAAATCTAAATAAAGAAAGGCACACTTTATTTGGCTTTAAGCTTTGCTATTTATAGTCAGGAAAGTGAAACCCTAGGTTTATAATCTGAGCCAAATACGAGATTACAAAACTACCCCAAGAGAGCCGAGTCAACTCTGCTTCAACTGCCACCGACACTGTTCAGACGTGGCCGCGGAACCGCGGCATAAGTGCCTATTTGGCCGTGGTTCCGCAGCCATTTGGTGGAATTGGGGGACCATCTTTTCAGGGCTTCTCCATGTTACTGTTCTCTTATGTTTTGTACACTTGGTTTCTCAGAATCTCTTTAGCTTTCTTTCAGATTTTCAGCAGTGCAAAATGATGTGGACTTTTGCTTTGAGCTTCGCATTTGAAGTCTTGGATCTTGTGCAGCCCTTGTGCTTTGTGCATTGAAGTGACCAATGATTTGCCTTTTGCCTCTTGAACTGGTAGGCGGCATCATACGGTTGGTTAGCGGAGATCAGTATTCATCTGTTGTTGGTCGTAGTCCCGCATTTGTTGCGACTTTTCATGAATTTCACTGTAAAGAGATGAGAACCTATAACCTGCAATTATTCAACAAATACAGATCAAAAGTACCTACCTATATGCATTGTAATCAAGAATGGGCAGTATAAAAATGCAAAAATCTGATATGAGCAAGCCTGCTCCCTCTTTGGAGGTTACTTGCGACGTCATCCACCATTTCATGCGGCTAAACACCGGCTCCCGCTTCATGAACCCGGTGTCCGACTACCTTTCGAGACCCGTAGGGTCTTTTAAGGGTTGGTATCTTCATCGGGTCGGCCCCATCATTGCAGAGAAGATACAGGTGCTTTTCGAGGGTAGAGCTCCCATTCCAGCTTAGGCCACCAATGCCCATTGCGGCCGCGATCAGTGCTTCACTCCATTGAGGGATAGCGGTTTGGTACTTGATTTATCTGATTTATGTGTAGTAGTTAACCGCAATTAATAACGGTGTCGCGTATAGCTAGACCGAGATGAGTACGGGTCGTCCTCAGGGAAACGTTGAATCTTTTAATCTTACTTTAGGCGTGTTAATTAGGAAAGGAGGAAGAATAAAAAATGGTGAAGAATGGTTGTAGATTTTAGATCCACGTCAAACACGGAGGCATGATATAGATCTAGATTAACTACGGATGTAGGTTTTATATTAGAAGGGGGCTTGTAAGGTTCGTTAAGATTTAGTAGTCATTGATGATTAATTAAAGATTACCCCTTTTATCCTTTAATAGATTTAAAACTAGATCGACAGTGATGCATGTAGGTTAGGGTTTCTGGAGGGAAAATGGTTCCCACTCTTAACCCCTATCTTGACATGGATCTCCGTTCATGTCTAGCTTTTACCAAAACAATCATTAATCTAATCTCTAATCATGGTCGTGAATACCAATGAATTGATAGCGCGCCCGATTAGGATGTTAATTATTCTTTTGATAAAGTTTATAAACTTTATAGGACGTAAAAAGAGTTTAAAGATCATCATCATCCATTAATCTACCCTAATCCTATGAACCCTAACAAGCGGAGAATTACTCGCGCATGTTGGGAAAAGAAAAGATAGAAATCATGAAGAAAATAAAATGCAATAGAATAAAACTAGCTTTATTAATCAACAAGATCAGGTACACTTTGTTCCTTTAGAAAATGATTACAAAACCCTAGTTTGCTTCTCGATCTCTTCTAAGGAGGTAAATGAACTGTCGATGATCAATCATGATTCTTGAGCCGTCGTGGACTTCGTGATCGCGTCGGTTTGATAAATTTTCCAAGAGGCTCTCGGTCCTTATTTATAGTCACAGAGCCATAACCCTAGTTTCCTAATATGGTAACTAGTTGTTAGGATCCCAACCAAAAAGATCCAGAACCCTAACTCTTCAGATGTGCGGCGGAATCGCGGCCAATAGGTGGGTTTGGCCGCGGATCCACCGCCTTCTGGTGGGATCATGGGCTCTAATTTCTGTGGCTTCATATCTGTAACACTTGGTGATCTTTTGAATATCTAGATTTTGAAAATCTTCTCTAGTTTCTGCCAGAATTGGTTTCTTCAATTTACTTGAATATCTTCGGCAGATTTGATCTCGCCAACTTGGATTTCCTTGAAACTTCAGTCATGATATAATTCCTGCACAATTATCTCAATAAATGATATTAGTAGAATTTGTTTTTATTGAGATATTATCTTAACCATTTGTCATGATATTTTAGTTTTAAGAGAATTGGTCAAAGATATTTAATAAGGTAAGCATATTTAAATAGACCAAATATTACATGAATATTATATGCTTACATTTCCCTTCATAATGTTAATTATAATATATAAACACATGTAAATAGTATTTTTACGGATAAACCTTTATACGTATCATATTTATAATAAAGAACCCTGATTTACCCCTTTAGTAGATCGTGAGAGTAATGAAAATGTCATATCAAAAGTGCAGTTTTATCAACTGAACAAATACCCCCAAACCTATCTTTGATCGTCCCGAGCAAACTAGTTATTCAAGAGAAGGAGAAAAAGAAAAAAAAAAACTAAGTAGCACACTTTCGTAGGCAACACGATTGCACTGAGCACGTGCAACAAGCCGTTAAACCTCTAGGTGTCTCTAGTAGGAGGAGTGTTGTCTCCTGAGGGTTTTCAGCGGATTACACCCACAAAATCCTATAATAAAAGAAAGATGGTGAAACTTACATATAAAGATAAGAACTATAAAAGAAAGAGTTTGAAAAGGAGAGTTTTCAACTATACCAGCTTTTCGGTTGTCATGAGCCCTTATCATAATGGTCATGAAAAAATGTTAGAAATCACATCATCCCTCAATAAAACACCGCCTTTAGTCTTCCTCCCTATCTTTCATCCAAACATTGATCATATACCCCTACGTGTGTGTAAAAGACATCCCTACACTTAGAGAATTCAATTCAAGCTATCATACTCTTGTCCATATTCCCAAGTAATTTATAGTTGGTGAATATTTTTGATAAAATTGCTCACACATTCTTCATGCGACCGTTAATACTTCTTAAGGTACTAACCGACCGATTACAAAATGTGCTCGCACAGTTAGGCGTAATTCCTCGTTTCGCAACACCTAAGGCTTAGCAGTGGCTTCTAAACCAGTTGGTCTAAGGCACTAGGTGATAAAGCACCCTCGCTATATTTTTTTATGCTGCCTTAAGCAATTACAAAACCAGTGTTCATTTTTTTTCTTCACCACTTATACTTTTTTCTTCTTCTTCATACTAAGGCTTTTAGACATTCATGGTATCCTTTACTATCCTAAATTTCAAGATGTATGTAAGTGCGTATAGTAGGGTATCAACGTTCAAATGTTTGGCCTCAAGAATATGGACTATTTTTCAGACTTATTTTTATCCTCAGATTAGTAATTTCCTTTATCTTACTAACCCTTGGGACAACGGCTCATAACTACTTATTACTAGTTTTGTTTAAGAAAACATCTAATTTTCTTGCTTTTCTCAAACTGTTTCTATTTTTCATATGTAAATTTTCACTTTCAAACTTTCATTATCAAATTTTTTATGTGCATATATATAGTATAATGCAAAATAATGCGTGAATAAGCACAAATCTCCCCCAAACCTGTTTACAGCAGTGTCCTCACTGATGTCATCTGTTAAATCTCAAAATCTGTAGACCTGGAAGGAAAAGTTATCAAAGGGGACAAGAAATAATGAAAGTGAAATTCTCCCCCAAACTTATTTTTGGCTTGTAATTTTGTAAATTTTTTCTTTCAAGAGCAAAAATATCCCCCCTCCCCAAACTTGAGTAAAATCGTATTAAGCATTTAAAATTATTGGGAGTTAAAGTTATTGGTCAAAGTAAAGCCTTACAAAGACCAAAAGTCAACACCAACCATTCAAAAGTTTTATCGATGAAGCACCAAGGTTGGTGAAAAAACATGTCGCCTATTGACGTGAATAAGTGGGGAGGAGATAAGAGGTGTAATGGGAAAGGTTTACGTCTCGGTTTGTAGAGACGAAACAATGATGATGGATTACTCACATTCTTGTTATCGATAAGAAGAAGCGGTGATGGTTCAACTTTTTTGTGTTGAGATTGATTCATCACAACACCCATATTTTCTAAGAATGTGAGTTCTTCAGCAAAAATTTCTTCAAAACTTTTATCAATATCCCGAATAATAATCTCATCGGAAAGAACATGATGATACTCGGATTCCATAAAAGGTTCATATTCAGCGTTAAATGTTGACCCGGACAACAACGCAATAGCGGAGTCGAGATCAGTATCGTGAAACTCTTCAATTTCACTGCTGTCAGAATCTATTGTTTTGACAGAACACACATGAGCATAGGGTTCGGAGGGTTCACTTCCTAACTTGTAAATGTTAAGCTCAATTGACATCTTTCCGAAGGATAGGGTCATAGAGCCATTTTGACAATTGATTATTGCGTTGGAAGTCGCAAGAAAATGTCGACCTAAAATCACCGGAATTTGGTTTCTTGGGTTCGCTACAGGTTGTGTATCTATAATGACGAAGTCCACAGGGAATATGAATTCCCCAACTTTGATTAACATATCCTCTAGCTCACCCCTAGGTTGGGTGATAGATCGATCGGCCATCTGAAGAGTGCAATGCTCCGGTTTTAACTCTCCGATTTCTAATTGCTCATAAATAGAATACGGAAGCAAGTTAACACTGACACCTAAATCGAGTAAAGCACGATTAATATTTTTACCCCCAATAGAAATAGAGATGGTAAGATAGTCAGGGTCCTTATGTTTCTTTGGTATTTGCTGGGTAAAAGCTGTGCTAACATCACTCGTCATGAAAACTTTTTTCGGTACTTGAGTTTTTCTCTTCCTAGTGCACAAGTCTTTAAGAATTCTTGCATAAGATGGGACTTGTTGAATAGCATCTAGGAGAGGAATGTTTATGTTAACTTGCTTAAAAATTTCCACAATCTTGTCCATTTGTGGACTTGGTCTGTTGCCCCTTAACTGTTTGGATAAGGTGCTTTATCAATAAGGGTTGGGTCCAACATTGGAGAGTATTGTGGGGATGGAATGAATCCCAGAATTAGAGTGGGGATCGTTTTAGATAGATTTGTGGAAGTGGGCTGAAGGTTCAAGCCTTGTGGAACACGGAGAATAGGCCCGGAAGAAGGTGGGAGACTAGAAGAATTAGGGGAAGAAGTAGAAGCCGGGGTATCATTGGTATCACTAACATCATCAACTTGTTCATCCACTTGGTTATCCAGCACTCTTCCTGATCTCAACGTAATAACGGCACTCACATTATAACTTTGTGAGTGGCCAGGATTTGGTAGGGGTTGAGACGGAAGTTTCCCTTTCTCTCTAACACTCATTTCGGCGTTTAATCGTGCAATTTGGGCTTCTATTGATTAAATACTCTCACTGTGGGAGGTGGAGTCTTTCTTTATGGTAATAGAAGACCTCATATCAGCCGACATTTGGATGGAATGTTTCATAAACAAATCCAAAGTTTGTGCGAGTGAAGAGGAGTTATCTGTACCGGTCGTTTGGAAAGAATTATTGGCCAGGTTTTGAAAAGGTTGCGATTGAAAGGGGTGCTGACTCTATGGTGGTGGTTGATGTTGCTGTGGAGAAGGTCTTTGGTAATTGCTTTGGAACTGGTTTTGATTTTGGTTTTGGTTTTGGTTTCAAGAAAAATTAGGATGATTCCTCCACCCCTGATTGTATGTGGAAGAATAAGGATCGTTTCTAGGTCGCTGCTGAAAAGCAACATTAGTTTGCTCGTGACCTTGAAACGGTGCATTCATAGGATATTCTTCCGTCAAGTGTGATGGATCGGAATAGCAACCACATACGGTTTTGGGAAGCGTTACCTGGTTTAGGAAGACTGATGAGAATTTGTTTTCAATAGCGTCGAGTTTCTTTTGCATCGCTGCCATTTCGGCTTTTACTGCGATGGAAACTTCGAGCTGGTGAATACCTCCCCTAGATGAAGGCGGTCTAACGCTTCCCACTGCAAAGTGTTTTCAGCGAGATCTTCCAGATATTTCCAGGCTTCACCATCGTTTTTGGACATGAAATTGCATTGACAAATTGTTTCAAGCATCTGCTTTGTCGCTGGATTAATGCCCTCATATATAATTCGGTACAGATCACATCTATGTATTCCATGATGATGACATTGGACAAGCAGATCCTTGAAACGTTCAAAGCACTTCCAAAATGGTTCATTGGGAAGCTGGGTGAACTGGTTGATTTCGCTTCTAACACGGGCGGTCTTATGATTTGGGTAAAATTTCTTAAGGAATGCTATCACAAATTCATCCCAATTGGTAATAGAGTGTGCAGCAGTGTTATAAAGCCATTTTTCTGCCAAGTCGCACAAAGTGAATGGGAGAAGACGCAAGCGCATAGCATCCACGGACAGTTGTGAAGTACCCATCATTGCGTATACGTTTTTGAATTTAGTGATGAAAACGTACACGTCTTCAGACTCAAGCCCATGAAATTTGGGCAACAGGTTGATGTAGTAGGGTTTAATTTCAAAATTATCCCCGTTGGCTGGTGGAATAGATAAATAGGTAGGAAGGGGACCGCACATAGGATAGCATCTTTCTTGGAGAGAGATGCGCTGTGGATTCTGCTCACCTACGGGCGGTGGCAGGGTGGTATAATAATTTGATGGAGTACCATCCATCTCGGTCGATGTGGTGGGTGGTGGGGAAAAAGAAAATGAAGAAGTACCGATTTCGGAGTCGATAGCAGAAACGCGGACAAGACGGGCACTAGAATCCCGTGTCTAGCCAAGCATGCACTAAGCAGGTTTAGCGCAAGTGGCAGCGTGTGTGTGATTTAAAATTGGTTTGTTTTAAAAAGTGTCGGACGTGAGACAAATCACACAAAAATGCATAATCAACCCTAGAACTAAGGTTACCTAGGTCAAGTCTCTAGACCGCTCCTAGACTTCCAAAGGACAAGCTGTAGGATCAATCCTTTACCACCTCTTCACTACTCTTATGGCCAGGTAAGTGCCAGGTAAGTGGGAGGTATCCGCTATACGAATCACCGAAAATAGCGGGCCTAATTAAATAACCACTTGCTTTCGACACACTTGCCTAGACACCACAATAGTAATGTGGATAAGCGATAGATTACCTACGACCTTCCTCTATCCTTATTGAGTGCGACAGTCCTTAGAGTCTTGTCTAGATATTTTTTAAATTAATGTAGGGTTGATGCGGATGCTCGGTTTGTGATTTGCGGGGCCTAGGAAGGGTGATAAAATCCTCACCTAATCTGAATTTTGGTCTTGCCCCTTAAAGTTTTTATTAAAATATGAATAAACAAACAAATTACAAAACTTTGCAAAAAGATTTTTTTGAGCGGCGATATTTTGCAAAGAATCCTGCAGAAAAGATATTTTATTGGATTTTAGAGGAGAGAGAAAGATATAGAAAAGATACCAGAGAAGTTTGAAACCTTAATCCCTCAAATTCGCCACGTTTCCGCCACGAATGTGCCCTTTTGCCGCTGTTCCGCCGCGAAGTGGAGGGATCTCTTGATGAGTTTTGCTACGTGGCCTCCTATGCTCCTCTGGATCTTGATGAATGTCTCTGGCTCTCTGTTTCCTTAAGTCTGTGACTCTAGATCCCCTCGCAAAATTCACACAATAATCGTTAAATATACAATTTGCAATTTTGTTTATTTTTATGATATAGATCGAATAAGAATTCAACACGAATAGTAAGAAAAATAAATTACGCACGTATCCCCGGCAACGGCGCCATTTGATTTATTTGATTTATGTGTAGTAGTTAACCGCAATTAATAACGGTATCGCGTGTAGCTAGACCGAGATGAGTACGGGTCGTCCTCAGGGAAACGTTGAATCTTTTAATCTTATTTTAGGCGTGTTGATTAGGAAAGGAGGAAAAATAAAGAATGGTGAAGAATGGTTGTAGATTCTAGATCCATGTCAAACACGGAGGCAGGATATAGATCTAGATTAACTACGGATGTAGGTTTTATATTAGAAGGGGGCTTGTAGGGTTCGTTAAGATTTAGTAGTCATGGATGATTAATTAAAGATTACCCCTTTTATCCTTTAATAGATTTAAAACTAGATCGACAGTGATGCATGTAGATTAGGGTTTCTGGAGGGAAAAGGGTTCCCACTCTTAACCCCTATCTTGACATGGATCTCCGTTCATGTTTAGCCTTTACCAAAACAATCGTTAATCTAATCTCTAATCGTGGTCATGAATATCAATGAATTGACAGCGCGCCCGATTAAGATGTTAACTATTCTTTTGATAAAGTTTATAAACTTTATAGGACGTAAAAAGAGTTTAAGGATCTTCATCATCCATTAATCTACCCTAATCCTACGAACCCTAACAAGCGGAGAATTACTCGCGCATGTTGGGAAAAGAAAAATAGAAATCATGAAGAAAATAAAATGGAATAAATAAAACTACCTTTATTGATCAACAAGATCAAGTACATTTTGTTCCTTTAGAAAATGATTACAAAACCCTAGTTTGCTTCTCGATCTCTTCTAAGGAGGTAGATGAGCTGTCGATGATCAATCAGGATCCTTGAGCCGTCGTGGACTTCGTGATCGCGTCGGTTTGATAAATTTTCCAAGAGATTCTCGGTCCTTATTTATAGTCACAGAGCCAGAACCTTAGTTTCCTAATATGGTAACTAGTTGTTAGGATCCCAACCAAAAAGATCTAGAACCCTAACTCTTTAGATGTGCGGCGGAATCGCGGCCAATAGGTGGGTTTGGCCGCGGATCCGCCGCCTTCTGGTGGGATCATGGGCTCTAATTTCTGTGGCTTCATATCTATAACATTTGGTGATCTTTTGAGTATCTAGACTTTGAAAATCTTCTCTACGTTTCTGCCAGAATTGGTTTCTTCAATTTACTTGAATATCTTCGGCAGATTTGATCTCGCCAACTTGGATTTTCTTGAAACTTCAGCCATGATATAATTCCTGCATAATTATCTCAATAAATGATATTAGTAGAATTTGTTTCTATTGAGATATTATCTTAACCATTTGTCATGATATTTTAGTTTTATGAGAATTGGTCAAAGATATTTAATAAGGTAAGCATATTTAAATAGACCAAATATTACATGAATATTATATGCTTACATTTCCCTTCATAATGTTAATTATAATATATAAACACATGAAAATAGTTTTTTTACGGATAAACCCTTATATGTGTCATATTTATAATAAACATATTTTATTATATATAAATAGTAAGGAAAATGTCATATCAAAAGTGCAGTTTTATCAACTGAACAGTACTTATCCCCAAAGTCGCAGAAATAGAATCGACAACTCGCACTGCTGGTATGCCAGTGCGCACTAGAGTCGAAGCAAAGGCTTCCAATAAAGCACCAGCAGTAGTTTCACCAGCGGCAGTGTCACCAAAGGTGGTGTCGCCAAAGGGGATACCAAAAGTGAAGTTGGTCAACGTCGCGCTAAAGCGCCCAGAGGGAGGAAGCGTTCTTCTGCTAGTGCTAGCACAAGTTCCAAGAGGAGGAAGACATCGGTTTCCGGCCTACTCGACACTCTGCTTGAGTCCGAGCCGTTTATTCAGGATGAACCGATAGCTATGGAGGAGTCAGACGCCGGTCTTATCTATCCTGGCTCGTCTGCCGAGGAGGCCGCGCAATTGGCCGAGGCTTTAAGGCGTTCTCATGATGAGACCGAGAACGTGTGCGCTCCGAAAAAAGCTTACCCCCTGTTGCATTCTATGACGTCGGACCATCATTACGGAGGGTGCACATGGGTCCTCTGTTAATGGAAGAAGAACGGGCCCTTAAATAGCCCATCTCAAAAGCTTCCGAGGATGAGCTTACACTAAAAACAGGTAGTCATTCATTTGCGCTTGAAGCCCAGCGAGTGTATTTAATGAGAAAAGAACGCCGGCTCGAAAAATCCATACTTCAAGCTCCTTGGCGTATTGGTATGCGTGCTTTTCGCATTCTTCCTTTGGCTAGTGATTTGTATTACTTTTATGTCCTCTTATTTTTGCGCGATCTTTGCAGGGACTTCTGCAGCGGAAGCGGGTTTGAGTCCGGATCAGGTCATGGTTGCGGATTCCGTGAATATCTCCCATGACGCACTGGCGGGTGTAGAGGGGATTACCGAAGCTGCTACCCTTACTGTGGAGCTTCCGGTGGCGGCTAGTGTCTCCTCTATGTCCGCTCCCTTAGCAGAGCTGACGTCATCGGCCATGGATCCTATGGACATCCCTAACGACGTACCGGAGAGTATAAAGGAGATTATTGAAGCCGTTATCCCTGCCTTGGAGCCTCTAGCGGCGGCTTTTGTCCCCTTATTGGAGACTACCATGCCGGCCATAAGTTTTACTAATATCTCCAGTGATGCACCTGAAGGTGTAGAGGAGACCACTGAGGCTGCCATTCCCCCAGCTCAGGGCAGGCGAAGCATTGAAGGTAATCTCATGTACATATACATTTTGTTTAATGACCCTTCTGTCATCTGACCCTTTCTTTCCTTCAGAATTACGGGAATTGGCGGTTTCTATTGTGGATCTCTCTCTGAGAAAAACCTTCCAGCGCTTGCTCGACATGGCTTCCCCACAAGCAATCCTCCCACAAAGCATAGTTCTTTCCTCAGGCCAAGGTTAGTATGCTTTGCCCTTCTGGTTTTATATTTCCATGATGATGCTGATATGCCCTTCATTCTAAACTACAGTTCTGGAGGCTGATGACGAAGTCGAGATTCTTGATGGACCTGGGGATCTTTCAAACCCACCTTGCATAACTGTGGGTAAGTGATGTATCCTTGGCATTGTTCTGTTTACTCTATGTTTGGAAACACAACTGACCGCTCCTGAATCTTTACAGCTTTGCCAGCCCTTTCTCCATTAGAGTCTCGGATCCTTATGCCACCAGGCCCTTATGCCCGACGTGCGTCTGAAAGGATGGCGAAATAGAGAATTTATTCCTTGGTGGCACTCATCGAAGATCTTCGCACTGGTACTTCTGTCACGGCCGAAGAATTTGCTGCCGAGGCCAACGCTTCACTATCGGTTCTCGCCACCTATCATGACGAAGCACTGGTGCGTGCCTGGGTTGACAACTGTTGTCGAGTAGAGGCCTGCCTACATGGGATTGAGTGCATACGCCTTCCCTCCGACATCTTAACTGTAAAAACGAGCCTCCGAGGATGGATCGAACGGTGTGCAGCCAACCTTCAGTCATGCGAGAAGAGGCTCAACCGAAAGTTTTTAGAGAGGGAGTTGGCTTTAAACGCTTTGGGGGAACTTCAGGCTCAGCTTACTGCCGAGACCACCCATGCGTACGAAATTTGGCAGGTACTTCAAGAAGCCATCACAGAGGTGGTGGCTCTTGACAAAGCCATTATTTTTACCCATGAGATGGTTGAAGCCCATAAGGTTTCCGAGAAGGAGCTTGAGAGTCGGTTTGCTTCATACCAGAATCAACAGACCCAGATGGGGACTCGTCTTGCAGCACTGGTGGAGCTTGAAGGCGAAGTCTAGCGGAAGAACGACGAACTGCCTGGCTTGTTGAATCGTCTGCCAACTTGAAACAATTTTGTCGCTGTATATTCCCTTTCTTCTTCTTTTTTTTTGTATTCATTCATAAATAAGAGTATCTTGTATTCATTTTGATTCATGAATAAAGACATATTTCATTTCATACTAGCGCTTTTCCTCCTTTTGCTATCTTGACTTGGCATAAAGTAGTTTATATACTCATTGCGGAGTTTGTAGCTTATTCACTCATTTCGGAGTCTTTAGTTTATGAACTCATTTCGGAGTTTCTAGTTTATGAACTCATTTCGGAGTTTGTTTAGTTTACCTCCCTTAGGCTCATAAGCAAACATGTCCTAACGTCACAGTTAACCCCTGCTCTTTACGACAGGGGTCCGTTAGGGTCTGTGGTACTAGGGTTTTGTTCGTCGTACTGTCACGTTGGCTGATGCATTCCCCGATATGCAGACTTTACGCTGCTATTCGAGTAGCCCCGCGACTGTCGTGTCTCTGATCCCTTTGTGGGCTGGACAAGACGTCTTCAAGTAATCTCCTTAGGTCATATTACCGTCGGAAGAGCAAACGTTAGGAGTTTTCCATAATGCTTTTTACTTGAGGTCAGGCTCAGTTTGGGAGCTCCGATGAGTCATAACCACTCCGCGCTGGTGTGGGATGATCTCCGATAGTCTTTCAGGTTTTATTTGAGTTGCCGTCAAGACCCTGAAGCTAGGAATTTGGCCTTTGCTTCCTTTACTGACACCGCGTCTGCTGTAATGAGACGAATGTCGAGGTGATCTCTAGATTGTTTGTGAACCGTCGAGGCTTGGAACTAGGGACTTTGCTGTGGCTCTGCTTTTTTGACGTTGCATCTGCTGTAACGAGATGAATGTCGAGGTGGTTTCTAGGTTGTCTGTGCACCGTCGAGATTTGGAACTAGGGACTTTGCCATGGCTCCGTTTTGTTGACCCTGGGGGGTCGCTTGTTGACGTTGCGTCAGCATCTTGTTGGAGTGAGAAGAAACGCCGTTGTTGATCTCTAGGCTGTCTGTGAACCGTTGAGATTTGGAACTAGGGAATTTGCCATGGCTTCGTTTTATTGACGTTGCGTTTGCATCCTGTTAGAGTGAGAAGAAACGCCATTGTTGATCTCTAGGCTGTCTGTAAACCGTCGAAATTTGGAATTAGGGACTTTTCCATGGCTCCGTTTTGTTGGCGTTGCATCTGCATCCTGTTGGAGTGAGAAGAAACACCGTTGTTGATCTCTAGGCTGTCTGTGAACCATTGAGATTTGGAATTAGGGAATTTGCCATGGCTCTGTTTTGTTGACGTTGCATCTGCATCCTGTTGGAGTGAGAAGAAACGCCGTTGGTGACACTGTGTCTGTTGTAGGGAGATGGGTGTCGAGATGGTCTCCAGGTTGTTCATGAACCATCGAGACTTGGCTCTCCCTTTGACCGGGCCTGGTGGAAAAATGTGGTTCCCTTTTCGTTTGTACCCATGGATTGTATACAAGGGTTGATGTGGACTCACCTGTAGGGCAAAAGTTTCATTTATTTTTTTATTTCTTCCTGCGATGCTCTATCATTTCAGCTTTTTATATCGTGAAAGTCGTGATTGCCCAATCATTTCGGCTTTTTTATCGTGGTGCCCAATCATTTCGGCTATTCTTTTCTTTTTACTCGCTGTTTTTTATTGCGAGTTGCCCAAACATTTCGGCTATTTTTATATGCATATATTTTGCTCGCTGATTTTTATTGCGAGTTGCCCCATCATTTCGGCTATTTCATATGCATTTTTTTGCTCGCTGATTTTTGTCGCGAGTATGGAACTTGAGATCTGATACCAATTTTGGCATCAACACCACTGCTACTGGAATATTGCCAGGAGCGAATCATCATTTGCCGTGAAAGGACTTAAAAATTGACACTTGTTCAGGCATCAGCATTGCTACCACTGGAATATTGCCAGGAGCGAATCATCATTTGCTTTTGCTGATTTGAACAAAGATGGCTTAGCAAACAGGGTTAGGATCCTGTCCACTAAGGCTTTTTGACTTTACGAGCCATAAGGGTCTCATAAAGGTATTTCTCCTTACGAGTCGTGAGGACCTCGTAGGCGTATTTTCTCCTCAGGAATCATGGGGATTCTTAAGTGTGTGTTCTCTTATAAGTCGTAAGGATCTTACAAGAGGGTTTTCTCCTTATAAGTCGAGAGGACTTACAAGTGTCATTCACCATATGAGGACATTCCTTGTGATTGGTGGAACTCGGTGGGGGAAACGTTTATTTGCGCCCATGGATTGTATACAAGGGCCAATATCGGACCGCCTGTAGGGAAACTTGGGGAGTATGATGGCTTAAGGACAGGTTTGGATCCCTGTAAATTAAGACTTTGAATCCTATGAGCCATGAGGGTCTCACAGGGGGAGTTCTCCTTACGTGTCGAGAGGATCTCGTAAGTGAAAATTTTACGAGATTGCGCACTGTTGGGTTTTCACAAGCTCGCCGGTAGCCCTGCTGTTTTTACTCACGGCACCCTTTCGGGTTTTCATCCGTGCCTATTTCGCTTATGGACGTACCATTTTTTTTAACAACGAGATTGCGCCCTTTCAGGTTTTCACAAGCTCGCCGGTAGCCCTGCTGTTTTTACTCACGGCGCCCTTTCGGATTTTCATCCGTGCCCATTTCGCTTGTGGACGTACCGTTTTTTTACCCCTTTGTTTGCCAATGGCACTTAGGGGGACTTCGCCACTGGGGTAGCTGTGTAGCCAGCGGGACTTGAGTTGCAGTCCTTGCCGTTGGGACTTGTGAACTTGAATTCAATTATCGCCTTGCTTGAAGCTACGTATTAGTTTAAGGATATTACGGTCCATTGTTAGTTTAGGGACATCTCGGTCCGTAGTTAGTTTAAGGACATCTCGGTCCCTTGTCGCCATTTTGGAGTCAACGTTTTTCCGGATACTACTTATAGAGTCTTGACTCAGGGAGACAGCGAGCGGACACGAGCATCGTCATCTATCATTAACCTGAGTCACGACCTGTCAAGCGTAGTATTTCTTAAGGAACCGACCGTTTATTGGCCGAAAGGGTCTTTCGCCATGCATATCCATGAGCAAGTAGGCCCCACCTTGGTAGACCTTGTCTATGATGTATGGACCCTCGTAGTTCGGCTCGAATTTCCCCCTCTTTGCACGGTTGGGGATTATAGGTCTTTTTACGACTAACACGAGTTCGCCTTGGCGGAATGTTCTTAGTTTGGTTAGTCTTTCGTATGAGCGCGTCATCCTTGCTTTGTAAGCTTCCAAGTTTTGCTGTGCCGTGAGACGAGTTTCATCGAGGGCATCGAGCTCCTCAAGCTATAGATGAGCATTTTCTTCATCCGTTAGCTCGTATCGAACCGCTACTCATAGAGAGGGTAGTTCTATCTCCAAAGGAATTACTGCTTCAGTGGCGAATACCAACCCAATTGGCATTGTATTCATGGCCATTTTGAACGTGGTTCGATATGCCCAGAGAGTTTCATGCAGTCTCTCGTGCCAGTCCTTTTTATTTCTGGACATTGTTTTCTTTATGATCTTCGTCAAGGTCTTGTTGAAAGCCTCAGCTAGACCGTTAGCTCGGGGATTATAGACTGAAGAGTACCTCCAGTCTATATTATGCTGCTGTGCGAAGCGGCTGATCTTATAGTTTCTGTAGGTTGGCCCATTATCTGAGATGATCCGTCGCGGAGTGCCGAATCGGTAAATGACATGTGTTCTGAAGAAATGGAGGATGTTCTCCGTCTTCACTTCTCTTAGCAGTATTGCCTCTGCCCACTTAGAGAAGTAATCGGTTGTTGCCAATATAAACCGATGTCCTTTGGATGATGCTGGTTCGATGGGCCCAATTATATCGGTTCCCCACATTTCGAACGGCCAGCTGGCCACCGTTGGGTGTAGCAGATTTGGATGTTGGTGAATGAAGTCCCTATGAATTTGGCATGAGTGACACTGCTTCGCATATTCGAGGCAATCCTGAATCATCGTGGGCCAGTGGTAGCCCATTCTCTTGATCTTCAGCTTCATCTTTGGCCCGGCCTGATGGGAACCGTAGAGTCTGTCGTGAGTCTCTTGGACGACCCTTCTTGCTTCTTCTGGTCCCAAGCACCTTAGCCACAAACTGTCGAACGATCTCTTATATAGAGTATCATTGACGTAGGCAAAAGACAGAGCTCGTTTCATGAGCTGATGTCTTGAAGATGCATTTTCGGGGGTTCGATGGGATTTGAAGTAGTTTATGAAGACTTCTTTCCAATCCTTAGCCTTTTCTTCATCCTCTAATTGGAAGGCTACTTGTTTGGTCACTTCCTTTCTTTCAGACGACTCTGGAGGTATTTCTGCTGGCGCGAGAATCCGGCGGCTTTGCACAATTATCCTTACGTCATCGAGGTTTTCGTCGGCCAGTTCTTTAGCAAGCTTGGCTAACGCATCACCTTGCTATTTTCCGACTGCGGTATGCTTTCCAGGATGTAGGAGGGAATTTGAGTTAGTAGTTGCTGCACTCTTTCGCTATATTTTACCAACTCCGGTTTACACGTCTGATAGTCGCCATTTACTTGGATAACGACTAGCTGAGAGTCTCCATATATAAGGAGATCTTCGATTCCCATGTCGACAGCAATCTCAAGACCCGCTATCAAAGCTTCATATTCAGCCTCGTTATTTGTTCTTGGCTCTGTTAAGGAGAGGGCAAAACGCATTATCCTTCCTTACAGAGTCACAAAGATAAGGTCCACCCCAGCTTTGATTATGGGGGTGCTTTGCTTTCGCTTCTTCAAGGAAGATGCTCCGTCGAAGTATAGTTCCCATCTGTCATTATTTCCTTCCTTCTCCCCTTCGATTGTATCGAATGCATGTTCGTCTGGCAATTCGCAATTTAAGGGAGAATCGGCTGGTATTGGATGCTCAGCGAAAAAGTCGGTGATGACCTGACCTTTCACTGCCTTGAGGGGTTGATACGTTATCGAGAACACCATCAAGAGGAGGGCCCATTTGGAAAGTCTTCCTATTAGCATGGCTCTTGACATTAAATATTTGAGAGGATCCACCTTTGATATGAGATGGACCTCATGTGTCAAGGAATAATGTCAAAGCTTCGTTATCGCGAAGATCAGTGCCATGCAATGCTTTTCAATGGGGGGAGTAGTTGTTTTTTGACCCCAGAAGAACTCGACTCAAATAGTAGAGAGCTCTCTCCTTTCCTTGATCGTTCTTCTGTGCCCATAACGCACCTAAAGAACCTTCAAGGGCTGTTGTATACAGGATGAGGGGCCTTCCCTTGACTGGAGCGGTTAGTACCGGCGGGTTCTACAGATATTGCTTGATTTCGTCCAGTGTACTTTGGCATTTACGATCCCAAATGAATGGGGTCCCCTTCTTCATTAGATGGCTGTAGAGGCGGCATTTGCCGGAGAGGTTAGTTATGAATCGTCGGATATACGCGAACTTTCCTTGAAGAGACTGCAATTGTTTGAGAGTTCTTGGCGCGGGCATTTCCATAATCGCCTTGATCTTTGATGGTTCTATTTCGATGCCTCGGTGTCGTATGATGAATCCTAGGAATTTTCCTGAGGAAACTCCAAACGCACATTTCAGAGGATTCATCTTCAGATTGTACTTCCGAAGACGCTGGAACACTATGTCCAAATGCTCCCAGTGTTCCTCGTACGATTTGCTTTTCACCACAAGGTCGTCGATATAACATTCGATAATCTCATGTATGAGGTCATCGAAGATCTTCGTCATGGCCCTCTGGTAGGTAGTGCCAGCATTCTTCAAACTGAAGGGCATCACTTTATAGCAGAATATGCTTAGCGGAGTCCGGAAGGCGGTGTTCTTTTGGTCTTCAGGATGTATTTTTATTTGATTGTAGCCTGAAGATCCGTCCATGAAGGAGAAGACCTCATGAGTGGACGTGTTATCGATCATCAGCTCAGTAACAGGCACTGGGAAATCATCCTTTGGATAAGCTTTGTTGAGATCCCGAAAGTCCATGCAGATGCGCACTGTCCCATTTTCTTCATCACTGGAACAATGTTGGAAATCTAGTCAGGATAGTGAACTTCTTGGATGAAGCCGGAGTCAATTAGTTTCTTGACTTTGGCATTGATACTCATCTCAAGTTCGAGCCGCATTCTTCTTGGCACTTGCTTGACTGGCTTAATGTCCGGCGATATAGCCAGTTTATGTACCGCTATTTTTGGAGCTAGTCCTGGCATCTCGGAATAGTTCCATGCGAAGCAGTCTTTATATTGCATAAGCACGTCCTTTAGTGTGGCCACCTGTTTTTTAGACAACAACCCGCTGACGAACGTTGGCCTTGGACCGTTTTCCGTTCCCAAGTCAATTTTCCTTAGATTGTCCGCCGTAATGTGTATCCCATCCTCCAGCTCTTTTGGCGCCAATGGAAATTCTGAGATCATCTCATCCTCATTCTCATTTACGAAGCACTGGGAGAGGTCGTCCATATTTTCGTGCTCCCTCTCCTTTGAGAATGTTATCACGTGGCAGGTACGAGTTTGTTTCCAAGCTCGATGTTGATCTGGACTTACCCTCGCAATATAGGTTGGTTTTGGCTCATGCCTTCGTGGTGGGGTTACCCTCCAACTGTCGGATACGGCAAACCTGCCTTGCTGATACTGGTCCTCGACCTAGTCTTTGAAGGTGAAGCAGTCTTCAAGAGGATGTCCTATTGCTCGGTGATAGGAGCAATAAGCCGGGTGATGGACCTCGTTTATTTGTTCGGGATGCCGAAACTCCGGGAGCGTCACCATTTGATGTTTAATGATAAGGTCAAATATTTTCCTTGTCTTGTCTTGAGGGAAAGAATATTTTCGACCCATCTTCTTCATAAAAGACGGATTCCAGCCGACTCTTTCTCAATTGCGTGGCTTCTTGGATCCGCTTCGCTGTTTTCGAACGTCATTCTCGTTCTTCACCTTGTTGTTGCATTTGCGTCGGGCCTTTTCCTTGCCATGAGAGCACACAGCGGGCCGAGGGTGAAGGGAATCGTAGTCTTCTCTTTCCGTCGACTGCTGAGTGAGCCGCTGCGTCCTGGCATTCTCATAAATAGCCGTTTCGCGGCTGTGGTCACCCCGGACCTTTTGACCCGCTTCCCTTATTAGCTTGTCAATTTGTTCATCGAATGATGGACTTGGTATTCTTACGGTGGGATCTCGCTCTGGTTCAATATCAGCGTTATCTGGAAAAGCATTTCCTTTTCCACTGGAGTTAATTATGACACGGCAGCCGTGGAATCGGTCCCGTTTCTTGGACCGAACGTATCCAAGCCCGGTCGTCTCTATTCTCCCGTTGGGCATCTTTTGCTGAGTCCCGGGAACGTCCCAAATCTTGTTGTAGAACTGGACTTGTCGAGCGGTTTGTTTGAAGGGTACGCCTTCGCATCTAAATAGCCTTTTCAATCCCTCTGCGTAATATCCGGGCAGACAGATTGGTTGAAACTTGTCAAGCGCAAGTTCGGCACTATGCTAAACTTCCTTTTCCACTCTGGTCTCCGTAGACTGATAGAAGAGGATTGCCTTTTCACCTCTTTGCCTGAGAAGGACATAGAACGTCTACAGCTCTTGCACGCCGTATGTATCGAGCGCATCAAGTTCCCTATAATGCCGCTGCAGAACCATGGTAATTTGTAAACTCTGATCAGCTCCAGCGAAGGTCTGCATTGACGGGAGGACGGAGTACACTGTGTTGACTTCGTCTTCAGAGTCACTGCTAAAGACCAAAATAAGAGTAGATGGTCCTGCCATGTTGCCTTGAGGTTGCCCCGAGTAGACTATTTCTTCATCTTCCTCGGTATCGCTCCCGAAGATCAGGATGGTAGCGATGGCTTTTTGTTTATTCTCCGGCTTATGACATATTTCTGTGTCTTCGAAGTCTGGTAGGAAGTACTTGGCGTCTTAATATTTGCGAACTTCATTTACGGAGAATGGGTTTAGCTCCCCTGTATGTCAAGACCCGAAACAGCACGTGACTGGTCCTTGAATCATATGAAGTCTATAGGACCTCATCTAATTCAAGTAAGCCAAAAGCCCAGAAATCTAAAACCATTTTAAATAATAAATGAAGGAAAACTAGTTTTAAAGAAGTGAAGAAAACAAGTTTTAAAAATAAGGTTTTTAAATAAGTAAGCCAATTATGCATTTTTAAATCCTCAAGTCTTATTTGAAAATTTCGGCAGAGTTTCCTTTGTAAATACTGGCCCCAAACGGGGGACAACAAGAATAATATATGCATAAGGATAAAAGGCATCCCCAAGCGGGAGCTAGCTCTTTGTCAATTGATGGTCACAACCACGCAAGCAATATAATATACAACGCCGAAGGGTGGGGATCAAAACTCAAAAGGAAACTCAAATAGCAAGAAATCCATAATAATACAACGCGTGACTCTAAGGTCGAAATAATAAATAATTGGTCTCTAAGTCTGAATAATTATACAAGTTTGGTTGATGGAATTACTAGATACAACTGATTAAAATAAATATAAGGGTGGTCATGATGCGAGTGGACCCACCTACCAAAGCAATCATCCAGAAAGGAAGCAGTGTGCCAGAAAGCCGCAATGAAACCTGTACGGCAAAACCTGCAAGAAACTGTGGCACAACGGGGGTGAGTTGCCAACTCGTGAGTAGAAAACATCACAGAGCAGAAATCGTATGTATGACACAATCCTAGGTTAATACGATCAATAATATATATCCTCAATATGGTAAAGTCTGAAGCATGATAAGGTGGCAAGGGTAAACATCTATACATTAGTGTAATACCAAGTGCTCGTGTCAGTGCCTCAAGTAGCAACATATCATAAATATGAGGTATGATCAATGTAATCATCATGAAATCAATGTTAACTATATCAGGAAGTCTAAGTATGTGGATATCGTCCAACTATGAAATCAATGTCTGTATGTATGTGGATCCCGTCCACGTGTCAACCAATGACACAAAACATCATGCATGTAAATATCATAAAGCATATGCATGAAGGTATGAGGATATAAATCAACGTGTGTCCCTCGTGACACATCAAATCATGGAACCTGAGCATCTAGCATCGACACTCGAAAACATCATGAAAACTGTGCCTAGCATCGGCACGTAAATCCTTATATATCGGGCTCTGTCAGTCCGGATTGGCCCACGGGCTTCGTCAGTCCGGATCGGCCCATATCATCTCTCGACTCCGGTCGGTATCCTCCGGATATCCGCCGAGCCTAAATACTATCACTGGTAGGTAGTAGTCCCTCTGCCAGGCTCACCGTCTGTATACACAGCATCCCTTTCTTGCCCCGGGGTACCATACCGGGTCCACCATGTACCCGCAATCGGCCTCATCCAGCTCCTCGAATTGGGTTTCACATGTCACACAACTCAGAATCGAGAAAACGCATGGTGGACGCACTGAAATATCATATCAAGAGAAACCAGGTTTTTAAACAATGCATACTTTCTTTTAAAATGACCACGGTTCTTAAATCCAGAAATCTCATGAAAATGACATATCTCAATGTGTAAAATCATAAATCATGATGTATGCGACATATGATAGAAATGTAAGCATATCCGTATATCATGCAACATAAAACAGTAATATGCATACATCGAGGGGAAAACCGCTCTTCTAAATGAATCCAGTTTTAAATATATCTTGCAGTTCGCAAATCTCCAAAATAAAGCCAAAATCATCTATGCATGTGCAAATACGTATGTATGCAAATATGGGTGTACAATATGTGTGTACGTAAGTATAGATGTACAAGTAGGTATATACGCCAGTATGAGTGTACAACATGCCTGTGCGCCAATATGGATGTACAAGTAGGTATATACGCAAGTATGAGTGTACAATATGCCTGTGCACCAATATGGATGTACAAGTAGGTATATACGCAAGTATGAGTGTACAATATGCCTGTGCGCCAATATGGATGTACAAGTAGGTATATACGCAAGTATGAGTGTACAATATGCGTGTGCGCCAATATGGATGTACAAGTAGGTATATACGCAAGTATGAGTGTACAATATGCCTGTGCGCCAATATTGATGTACAAGTAGGTATATACGCAAATATGAGTGTACAATATGCCTGTGCGCCAATATGAATGTACAAGTAGGTATATACGCAAGTATGAGTGTACAATATTCCTGTGCGCCAATATGGATGTACAAGTAGTCATATCCTGATGCAACAATCCTACTGTGTAGTGACATGGCAATTATCGATGATGAAGTGTGTGAGCCGGCAATCATGTGTACGTGGAACATACGCATCATCGATAATGGTGCTGATGTCCTGACAACATGGGTTTAATATAACAATAAACACATTTACACATGCAATGCGATGTGAATAGCAAGAATATGCGAAAATCGAACAATAAACGCAACAGTGAAGAATCTACATCAATATGTAAATGTTATACGGTTTTTCCATTTGAAATAAGACGAATCGCGGTGTTTAGAAAAATAAGGGCTACGGTGTTTTTAAGAAAAGATGCGTCTTTTGAAAATATCTGTTGAATCGCTTAGCCTGTCTTTAAAATACTCACGATTCGTTAGTTTTGAAATAGGTATGACGCGGGTCTAGTCTAACATCTACTAAGTAAATTACAGATCTAACTAGCAAGCTAATCGAAAGGGTACGAAAACCACCTAAATCTGAGTCGATATATATATATATATACATATATAATAGTCGGTGATCTCCCCTCAATAGTACCGCGTACGATACAATATATCATATGACATCCTCGAGTCAAGAGTGCGGATCTATCATCAATGTATAGCTCGTACGTAAATCCATCGTACGACATCCCAAATCTTGGTACGGGTCAAATATCACATTCATCTCATCATTTATTTGGTATCCTTATCATCATCTCTCATGAACTGGGTACTGACCTAAGTCTAGTACAAACTGATACCACCTATATATATATGCGTGTGTAAAACACCCGCCCAAAGGCCCGCTAAAATCTCATGTCGTATTTCATCATATGAACCACATCATATCACCGATCTCATGGCACCATGCCCAAACTCATCGACTCATCTCCAAATACCATAACAATCCTCATCATCCATGTGTAGGTATACATGTATATATATACATAGTCCCATACCTATGTGTGTGTGTATATATATATACGTATTCCCATATACGCACAAATATAATAAAGTAAACATGTGTGTGCATGTAGGTGAAAACCTATTCTAGGGTTCACAACTAAGAAGCTATACTAGTTCACTTCTAAAACCCTAATCTAACCATTGAACACCTAATCATATCCTGAAAATCCATGTCAAACATAAAAGATATCATATATATATATAATATATATATATAGCATACTATACATCGAACTGCGGGGGTGCTATACGCCATCCATCCGACTTCCCCCGTAGATATAATCTACTCACCTGATCTTACTTGCCGATGTCGATGTCGCCATCATCTTCTTTATCGTCTCTAATCATCATGGGGGTACCCACATGTCACACGTATCGCATCGCATTAAAACCAAATCGAAACCAAAACGACACGCAGAACTCACATAGGTCAAAACCTATCGCCTCGCATGCAAAACACGACCAATCTTCCCTAGTCGTTGATGTACAAACATCCAACAACTAAACACAAATCCAAATATCAAAACTTATCATTTAAAATACGGAAAACATGTCCAAAAAGCATACTAAAGTGCTTCCAGATTTCGACTCGGGGCAAAACAAAGTAAGCAAACAACTCTAGGGTGATATATATAGTGTATATGACCTACAAAAGCAACCAGAGCACCTACTTCTACCAAGTGGCTGGTCACTCATGCACAAATTCCGGCCTCCTCGGTTTTCCTGGGGAATTGGGGTGTCGTTTTCACAGGGTGGTCTCGTGGTGCTCTTACTAGGTTTCTGAAGTTGTTTATTTATCTCGTAAAAGTTCCAGGTCATCCCAGATTTCCCTGCACACTCAAATACCTCACAAACCGACATGTAAAGTTCTGCTTTTTTTCCTTCCGTATTTTGGGTTTCAGTTGGGTTGGTCTGGGTTTCTATCAATTGGGAGGGGTTTAAGGTCACTAATAAGGTTCAATAACACAACCACAACTCAATTAAACACTAACCCTCTCTAGAAATCTCCAATGTTCACCAAATCGCACCAAATCATAACTAAACACATAAATGGTTTAAGGTGACTGAAAAAATATACTAAGTGTGAAGGGATTACCTCATTTGACACTCATGAATCCTCTACAGCACCAAAATGCAAACTTTCTTGGTCCAAAGTGTAGCTTGTGAGCTTGTGTACAATTTTTGTGAAGTGGGGATGAGCTTTTGGTGTTGTTTTGATGGAGTTTTGAGGTTTGGAAGTGGAGGTGGAGGAGGGTGCTGCCATGAGAGGAGGGAGAAGAAGAAAAATGATGAAGTGAGAAGCAATGGCCCATCACTATGGTTGACCCCTCACCCCCTCTCTCTCATGCCCATACCCCTCACTATTCCATTCTTTATTCTATTTTCTTTTCTTTTCTTTTATTTCCTTCTCTTTGCAATAGTAAACCCAAAACAATAACCATACACCCAAAAATCAAGTAGGAAAAATGTAATAAGTGTTAACAAAAAAGCATGTGCATGTTTTGCACAAAACAAGCTTAATGTGCGATTAGCGATATTTAATCGCGATTAGCACTAAATAGTGTATAATTAATCATAATAACTTATAATTTGCACAATTCACATAAAACACCCTCTTTTTAGTAATTTCCAAAATTTTCAAAATTTCCCCCCAATTTATCGGTATTTAATTATACTGCCTTATTAAAATATTCAATATAATATTATTTAATTATAAAAATTCCTAAAAATAATATTTTATTTTTTTGAAATGTTACAATCTTCCCCCTTAAAGAAATTCGGTCCCCGAATTTAAATTTAAACCGCTCAAATACTAAAACATCTCAGTAAAAAGTCCAAGTCGTCGGGGTTCCGAAATCATCAATACATAAAACATATCATAGCGCAATGCATGCGCATGAACAATGAGCAGATAACTCAAAATCAAAACTCCGTCAAGCATCTCGCAATCATCGGAGTCATGGTGAAGACACAAATGTCAAATCCAATACGAAAAACAATATGCTATAAATCAGAACTATACATGTAAACATCAAATTTTTATACTTGTTAATATCTGAAGGAAATGCATGCCAAACCTTTTTAAGTCGCTGTGCGATGCGCATAACACTGCACAGTGGCGGACGTTTAATGTAAGAAAATAACCATATATGTATATATCCTTTGTTTAATATGTACGTCCCGCCATTTTGAAAACAATTTAGAACGGTTTTCTTATTTTAATCGTTTTGTGTCGTATCAGACACGTAGGTAAATACTGAGACTATAGCTCCCTTTTTGGAAATCCCTTCGATAACTATCAATGTATGCAAAATATATTCAGGTACTGTTATCTGACTAGTCCTGCTCAGCACAAAAATAAATAGCAAATATCATAAAAACGTACTGCTCCATAAGAAATAAATCCCAAAATGTGCATATGAATGATACGTGTGTCTGGTGCGCACGGAAATCAAGGTCCATATATATGCCATACATGTGCACAGAAACAAAATCTAAGTGCAACGAGCGTGCACGGACACCTGTCAAAGGCAATGGGTGTGCCTGACAACAAATATCAGGTGCATTTGATATGCACGAAGAATATCGATTTAGTGCATCTGGTGTGCACCAAAATCACATCTCATAACATGCGCCCAACATGCGCGAAAATCCAAATCAGGTGCATCCATCATGCATGAATAAAATCTAAATCATATGCATCCGACATGCACAAAATCATGAAATCCAATATCAAGCGCCGAACCTGCACAAAATCCAATCCAAGCGCGCCAAATATGCGCAAGAATCCAAATCAAATGCATAGAGTGCACGAAATCAACATCAATATCAGAATCGAAATCGACGGTATACAATAAAGCTTAATCCAAATCAGGTATACCGCGGTATATAATCTCACCACCATGTGCATCAGCGTGCACAAATCAAATCAAAACACAAAAAGTGCATGAAAACTATGCCGGAAGCATAAGTCGAATCACACACATAACATAGGCATGAAATCAAAATCAACATATCGAATGACATCAACCCGAAGTCAGATGCAACCGTGGTGCACAAAATGTAAACCCAGTGCAACAAACGCACAAAATATAAATCCGGCTGCAACAAATGCACGAAATATAAATCTGGTGCATCCTGTGCAAGAAATACAAATACAGTGCATCCTGTGCACAAAATACAAATCCAGTGTATCTAGTGCACAAAATACCAACACAGTGCATCCTGTGCACAAAATACCAATCCAGTGCATCTAGTGCACAAAATATCAATACAGTGCATCCTGTGCATAAAATACCAAACAATAACTCAAATGCGTAAATAGCAACACCGAGTGTACCAAGGCGGAAAATCATAGACGTGTGCAACTGCGTGCACAAAACACATATCAATGCACTACAAGCACATATAAGCTATACCGAGTGCAAAAACCAAATCGTGTGCATATCATGTGCAAAAAATCATAAATCAATACAACGGTGTATAAAGCATATCTCAAGGGTAATAACTATGCACTAAATATGAATACCCAGTAGGTGCAACCATGATGCACGAAAACAAATATCATGAAACTCAGTCATCAAGACTAAATCATGCGAATAGATCGCCCAAAATACCAAAATTCAAGGTGACGGATGCGTGATAATCGAATCACCAAATCACAAATCATAAATACCGTCGCCAATATTTCCTCCTTCAAAGTCGAGAAGGTGTCGGTGCATCCAATACTAGCAGAGCAAGATATCTACTTGCCTCCTGTTCATGACCTGGCGCCTGGTGCTTTTAGGCTCTTGTCTCTCACTGTGCATTGCTAGATATATACCTCCTCAGCTCAACGGCCCAATATGGAATGACGACGGAAACAGTCCCGCTTTGGCACATCCTCTACAGATCTCTGGACAACTATCTCGTCTACAATACCGAACTCTGGCCTGCTGGGTGTGCGTAATATGACCGCTCCTGGGTCCAAGTCTTCTCGCATAGTATTCTAGAAAGGTCCTGTCGAGGTCTCTCTCAAATCTGGCTTCTGCCGAATTGCCCGGAAGTTACCACCCTTTACTATATATGTTTCTTGTTCCGGAACGTTTGCATTCTCATCGCGACTTCTTCTGGAAGATATATCATTAATCAACGCCTCTGCATGCGTATCGCATCTCTGATGTCGGCAGAGTGGAACGTCGTCTCATCAAGATCTCGTATAAACCTCTTACTCCACTTTTCTCTGCTGTCGACTGCTTCGGACTCGTCTCATCGTGGCTGCATGTACTGTGCTCCAACGGCTATTCTCGTATCTGGAGTCTCCCAAGCAATGCATCCCATCACATGATATCCGAAAGATGTCAAGCCTTTCGATCGACTCGTCAAGGTTCCATAATTCCCCCAAGAGCTAAACATCTTGGGTATAGTTTAATAGTACTCCAGTACATGCCATAACACCTGTGGACCAACCGTAGAAGGGCAAACCCAAACCTCACAAATGGCACCGCTAAACTGCCGCAAACCCTAAGGTTTAAAGCATTCCATGGTCATTACGTCGAGTTAGGGTTTCATTCTTCTAGAAGGTCCATAGCATTGCTTGCATTGTCTTCCGAATACTTTAAACTTGGAAATGGGTTCCTGACATTCGATCGTTTCCATCGACTTTCAACGTACATACGTGAAGTCGTCTCTAGCTGGAATCAATCTATCTGAAGATCTCGCATCGGGGTAAGTGAACGAACCACATGTCCTAGTCTTTCATTCTCGGGTGACTAGCAACCTTCTATTATATCTCTAAGTACAACTCGTACTGCAATAGCTCCAACATCTGGGGCAATATCTCATCGTTCGCAGCAACAACTGACTCATTCGTCTGCACGCTGAACAGTACCTCAATCATCATGAATAAGTGATACATCAATGGTCATCACATTCCGGCTGGCCTCTAACAGTGGCTCAATCCTCTGGTGCTGATCTGCATGTCCGAGAAATCTCGTAAAAGCGATCCGTCAAACGCTCATAGCGCGAAAACACAATAACACAACGCCTATCTATGCAAATCGTATCTCCCTGGAATCACGCCCTGGTCAGTTCTCGTCCGTGACGAGCTCATGCTGACCACAACTCTAGCCGTAGCTCTCTCTGCCCATGTAATCGTGGCAGCAAAAATCATAACCAAAATCGATGAGGATAGATCATATGAATGAATATAATACTGTGCAAGGAAATGTACATCCTAAGGCTTCTTAAGCGGAGTGGCGTATCGTAAGTATGCCGCAGAACATACACACGGTACGTCACTCTCCTTAAGTCACCTACTCCATCAACCAAGGTCAACCAATGCGACGAAAGTTTCGGGTCTAATACCCCCTCGATTAAGTCTAAGTTCCGTAAGGTCAAGCCAAAGATCCGAACATATACAAACGCTCTAGGCTCCGCATAGTCAAACTTAGTCTTGAACCAAGGTTAACCTAGCGCTCTGATACCAATTTTGTCACGACCCAAAACAGCACGTGACTGGCCCTTGAATCATATGGAGTCTATAGGACCTCATCTAATTCAAGTATGCCAAAAGCCCAGAAATCTAAAACCATTTTAAATAATAAATGAAGGAAAACTAGTTTTAAAGAAGTGAAGAAAACATGTTTTAAAAACAAGGTTTTTAAATAAGTAAGCCGATTATGCATTTTTAAATCCTCAAGTCTTTTCTGAAAATTTCGGCGGAGTTTCTTTTGTAAATATTGGCCCCAAACGGGTACAACAAGAATAATATATACATAAGGATAAAAGGCATCCCCAAGCAGGAGCTAGCTCTTCGTCAATCGACGGTCACAACCACACAAGAAATATAATATACAACGCCGAAGGGCGAGGATCAAAACTCAAAAGGAAACTCAAACAGCAAGAAATCCATAATAATACAACGCGCGACTCTAAGGTCGAAATAATAAACAACTGGTCTCTAAGTCTGAATAATTATACAAGTTTGGTTGATGGAATTACTAGATACAACTGATTAAAATAAATACAAGGGTGGTCACGATGCGAGTGAACCCACCTACCAAAGCAATCACCCAGAAAGGAAGCAGTGTGCCAGAAAGCCGCAATGAAATCTGTACGGCAAAACCTGCAAGAAACTGTGGCACAACTTGCCAACTCGTGAGTAGAAAACATCACAGAGCAGAAATCGTATGTATGACACAATCCTAGATCAATACGATCAGTAATATATATCCTCAATATGGTAAAGTCTGAATCATGATAAGGTGGCAAGGGTAAACATCTATACATTAGTGTAATACCAAGTGCTCGTGTCAGTGCCTCAAGTAGCAACATATCATAAATATGAGGTATGATCAATGTAATCATCATGAAATCAGTATCAACTATATCATGAAGTCTAAGTATGTGGATATCGTCCAACTATGAAATCAATGTCTGTATGCATGTGGATCCCGTTCACGTGTCAACCAATGACACAAAACATCATGCATGTAAATATCATAAAGCATATGCATGAAGGTATGAGGATATAAATCAACGTGTGTCCCTCGTGACACATCAAATCATGGAACCTGAGCATCTAGCATCGACACTCGAAAACATCATGAAAACCGTGCCTAGCATCGGCACGTAAATCCTCATATATCGGGCTCCGTCAGTCCGGATCGGCCCACGGGCTCCGTCAGTCCGGATCGGCCCACATCATCTCTCGAATCCGGTCGGTATCCTCCGGATATCCGCCGAGCCCAAATACTATCACCGGTAGGTAGTAGTCCCTCTGCCAGGCTCACCGTCTGTATACACAGCATCCCTTTCTTGCCCCGGGGTACCATACTGGGTCCACCATGTACCCGCAATCGGCTTCATCCAGCTCCTCGAATCGGGTTTCACATGTCATACGTCTCAGAACCGAGAAAACGCATGGTGGACGTACTGAAATATCATATCAAGAGAAACCAGGATTTTAAACAATGCATACTTTCTTTTAAAATGACCACGATTCTCAAATTCAGAAATCTCATGAAAACGGCATATCTCAGTGCGTAAAATCCTAAAGCATGATGTATGCGACATATGATAGAAATGTAAGCATATCCGTATATCATGCAACATAAAACAATAATATGCACACATCGAGGGGAAAACCGCTCTTTTAAATGAATCCAGTTTTAAATATATCTTACGGTTCCCAAATCTCCAAAATAAAGCTAAAATCATCTATGTATGTGCAAATACGTATGTATGCAAGTATGGGTGTACAATATGTGTGTACGTAAGTATAGATGTACAAGTAGGTATATATGCAGTATGAGTGTACAACATGCCTGTGCGCCAATATGGATGTACAAGTAGGTATATACGCAAGTATGAGTGTACAATATGCCTGTGCGCCAATATGGATGTACAAGTAGGTATATACGCAAGTATGAGTGTACAATATGCCTGTGCGCCAATATGGATGTACAAGTAGGTATATACGCAAGTATGAGTGTACAATATTCCTGTGCGCCAATATGGATGTACAAGTAGGTTTATACGTAAGTATGAGTGTACAATATGCCTGTGCGCTAATATGGATGTACAAGTAGGTATATATGCAAGTATGAGTGTACAATATGCCTGTGCGCCAATATGGATGTACAAGTAGTCATATCCTGATGCAACAATCCTACTGTGTAGTGACATGGCAATTATCGATGATGAAGTGTGTGAGCCGGCAAGCATGTGTACGTGGAACATACGCATCATCGATAATGGTGCTGGTGTCCTGACAGCATGGGTTTAATATAACAATAAACACATTTACACATGCAATGCGATGCGAATAGCAAGAATATGCGGAAATCGAACAATAAAGGCAACTGTAAAGAATCTACATCAATATGTAAATGTCATACGGTTTTGCCATTTGAAATAAGACGAATCGTGGTGTTTAGAAAAATAAGGGCTACAGTATTTTTAACAAAAGATGCGTCTTTTGAAAATATCCGTAGAATCCCTTGGCCTGTCTTTTAAATACTCACGATTCGTTAGTTTTAAAATAGGTATGACTCGGGTCTAGTCTAACATCTACTAAGTAAACTACAGATCTAACTAACAAGCTAATGAAAAGGTACGGAAACCACCTAAATCCGAGTCGATATTTATATATATATATACATATATAATAGTCGGTGATCTCGCCTCAATAGTACCGCGTACGATACAATATATCATATGACATCCTCGAGTCAAGAGTGCAGATCTATCATCAATGTATAGCTCGTACGTAAATCCATCGTACGGCATCCCAAATCTGGGTACGGGTCAAATATCACATTCATCTCATCATTTATCTGGTATCCTTATCATCATCTCTCATGAACTGGGTACTGACCTAAGTCTAGTACAAACTGATACCACCTATATATATATATATATATATGCGTGTATAAAACACACGCCCAAAGGCCCGCTAAAATCTTATGTCGTATCTCATCATACGAACCATATCATATCACCGATCTCATGGTACCATGCCCAAACTCATCAACTCATCTCCAAATACCATAACAATCCTCATCATCCATATGTAGGTATACGTGTATATATATACATAGTCCCATACCTATGTGTGTGTGTGTGTGTGTGTGTGTGTATACGTATTCCCATATACGCACAAGTATAATAAAGTAAACATGTGTATGCGTGTAGGTGAAAATCTATTCTAGGGTTCGCAACTAAGAAGCTATACTAGTTCACTTTTAAAACCCTAATCTAACCATTGAACACTTAATCATATCCTGAAAATCCATGTCACACATAAAAGATATCATATATATAGTATATATATAGTATACTATACATCGAACTGCGGGGGTGCTATACGCCATCCACCCGACTTCCCCCGTAGATATAATCTACTCACCTGATCTTGCTTGCCGATGTCGATGTCGCCATCATCTTCTTCATCGTCTCTAATCATCGTGGGGGTACCTACATGTCACACGTATCGCATCGCATTAAAACCAAATCGAAACCAAAACGACATGCGGAACTCACATAGGTCAAAACCTATCGCCTCACATGCAAAACACGACCAATCTTCCCTAGTCGTTGATGTACAAACATCCAACAACTAAACACAAATCCAAATATCAAAACTTATTATTTAAAATACGGAAAACATGTCCAAAAAGAATACCAAAGTGCTTCCAGATTTTGACTCGGGCCAAAACAAAATAAGCAAACAACTCTAGGGTGATATATATAGTGTATATGACCTACAGAAGCAACCAGGGCACCTACTTCCACCAAGTGGCCAGCCACTCATGCACAAATTCCGGCCTCCTCGGTTTTCCTGGGGAATTGGGGTGTCGTTTTCACAGGGTGGTCTCGTGGTGTTCTAACTAGGTCTCTGAAGTTGTTTATTTATCTTGTAAAAGTTCCAAGTCATCCCAGATTTCCCTGCACACTCAAATACCTCACAAACCGACATGTAAAGTTCTGTTTTTTTTCTTCCGTATTTTTGGTTTCAGTTGGGTTGGTATGGGTTTCTATCAATTGGGAGGGGTTTAAGGTCACTAATAAGGTTCAATAATACAACCACAACTCAATTAAACCCTAACCCTCTCTAGAAATCTCCAATGTTCACTAAATCGCACCAAATCATAACTAAACACACAAATGGTTTAAAGTGACTGAAAAACTACACTAAGTGTGAAGGGATTATGTCACGCCCCGCTTCCCAAAATACGGAAAACGAGGGATGACTAGGCCAGCCATACTCCTACGGTCAAGGAATCATCCCGCCGTAGTCACACTTTGGCTTTTAGCATTACATGGTAATCAGTAAATAAAGCACAGTATTAAAGGAATCACATCACTAATTTATTACATTAAAATTTCATTATTCACAAATTACAGATAATAAGAACAATAACTAACCAAGTTCAATCTCACGATCACTTTTATGGAAAGCAGTAAATGAAGAAGGTACACCAAACTATATCTCCGTGAACTCAAAGGGTAGATCCGTCTCCTGTGCTGATCCTCCCGCGGAATCTGAGCATGCATACTCAGGTCGTCAGAGCGACACAATAACAATATTATTATAATAAGATGAAACAGGTATATGAGGTAATACTGGTGTAGGAACAATGCAAGTAATCACTCACTGTATGATGCAGAATATATTATGTGTCCCTATCGGTCTCTAGGTCATGTTTGAAATCACATAGTGGAAGGAGGATCATGTTTAACAGGAGTCTCGTACATACCCGAGACAACGGCCCACATGTCCGGGACATAACCCTGTCAGCCGGATCGCTAGATCCTACCCTACATGTATCAGTATCACGGTTCGAATGATCATCCTCTAAACACGGTCCCGCTAAATACGATACTCTTTCCACTTTGATTTCCCCTTTTTCCCCAGGTTTACACTATTTATGATCTTGATCTAGTCGTGTACAAGTATACCAATGGCACGGTTTTATCACCGTTCACTGTATCAATCACTGTCATGAATATTCACTTTCCTTTGGTGTACTCGTCACTCCTAAACCAACATCTATCATACACGATAATGCAATGTCCACACGCACTAACACTGAGTATATGTCAAGGGTATGATATATGTATGTATACTACCAATAAACTCTGTATGTTATGAATCAACATGCATGTCATTAACTAAAATAAATTGCATGAATTAATATGTTAAGAATTCAGCAAAATGAAACAAGTAAGATAAATAGAACACTCAGTCAGCAATTCATCAAAATTTGTTTCAGTTCAATCGGGATTCCGGTTTTCAAGATATAGCTGTTTCATTTTAAGTGCTCGCGGCTGGAAATTCAGTTTCAGAACTGAACGTCCGTTTCGCGACACGAATTGTACCCAGTTGGGCTCAGAATTTAGCGATATTACAGTTAAATGAAATCTAGGTTTTTCAATAGAGTATTCAACGCAACAGACGGATCCTCAATCGCATCTGTACGTTGAAAGTTATACACAGTTTAACCTCAGTGTGTCATTTCTGGATCTGTTCTGGACAGTTATACGTTCTGCCCTTTTAAATACAGTTTAAAATAGCAAATGGCGATGAAACGGAATGGAACCACTTGTTTTGTTTAACTAACAGGATTATCTTTAATCTACTGTAGGGTTCCGTAACATACGACTTCAGGAAACACAGTGACACAGGTCTTGGGACAGATCACAATAATCAGAAACGCTCTGGACTGCAGTCCAGAGTCGCATTCCGATCTAATTATCATCACAGTTACAGAACAGAAATCATTAGAATTTTAAATAGGGTTAAAGTTCGTAGAGTCGGCTTCGATTTAAGCCCTCGAACGTATCATTCCAGTATGTATGTAATTTACGGTGATTTTATTCATTTTCAGATACGAGAAAAATATTAGTTTTAACAGCATATTTGGGGTATCAATTTTTGTCACTAACAATCGCATTTCCCAGCGAGGTTCATACACAATATTTATCATCAAATGGGCCAACAGAAAATATCAGTTTCCGTCAAAGTAAATTATTATTTCCATTGGAATCTAGCATCGAACACATAGGTCACATTATGTATCGGTAATCGGCAAATCCGTAAACTAGATATTTTAGATTTGTACCACTAATATATTAGCATGAAGCAAGTAAACACTTGCCTGGAAGCGTCTCAGGGTCGTAAGGCAGCAACGGTGTCACGAACGTGCGATGTACGCCGCAAAACGAATTGCGCGAGCTTGGCTCGCGACACGGGTTTGACGTCGGAGTTCCCCGGAGCCGTCAAATGCTTGCTGGAAGCGGAGGTGGTGCTCTGTGGTTGGCTTGGGACTTGCTGGGGTCGACGATGTCGGCGATGGTCGCTCCGGCGACGTGCACAGTGAAGTGTGCAGTGATCACTTCGTGTGGGTTTTGGAGAGAGAGGGGGAGCAGTGGGGGTCAGGTTTGGAGTGATGAGGATGGTGCTGAGGATGTAGAGGGTCGCAGATGTGGTTCAGGTGAAGTGGGGGGCTCGTCGGCGTCGGTTGCAGCGGTGACCGTGGTTGGGTGCAAGTGGGTTTGGGAGTGCAGGGGATGCTTGGCGGGGACTCGGTTGATGAAGGGTGGAGTCGTGGAGGGAGAATGTTGGTGGAGGAGGAGTGATCGAGGGTTGCCGAGGGGGTTGTCGTCGTCGGAGGTGGAGGTTGCAGTGGGTTGTTCGAGGTTGGGGGCTCGGTGGGTGTAGAGAGAGAGATGAGAAGTGAGTTGGAGAGGAAGAGTGACGAGAGGAGTTGGAGATGAGGTTGAAATCGTGGGTGTAACGGCAGGAGCGGGGGCGTGGGCGTGGGCGTGAGGCGCGGCGGAGGAAGGGATCGCGCGCGGGAATGGGGGAATGTTACCGTTGGAGTGAAGGAGATGAACAGGAGTGGGGTCGGGTCGGGTGAGCTGAGGAATTGGGCCAAGGAAGTTGGGCTGAGAATTTTAAAATATTCCCTTAATAAAAATCTTGTGGGCCGAGGGTGAGAATGGCTAGGGATTAAATTAGGGATTTATAAAAATGGGGTGTGGGCTGATATAAGGAACGGGCTGGGGAATGTTTATAAGGAATTTATTAAGGAAATTTTGAGTGGGCTGAGGGAATTTAGTAAGGGTTTAATAAAGGAAATGAATGAGTGGGTTAGGGTTTAGGGAAAAATAAGGGTTAAATTAAATTGGTTTTATTTGCTTTAGTTTTTGGTTTTAAATTCTGGGTTTTGACTTTTAGGGTTAAGGAAAAAATATAAACATTGGGATTCAAGCAACCACCTTCGACACAAAATGTACGAGGAAAAAGTAAATCTTTGGGATTTAGAAAAATAGGAAAAACTTTTATTAGGATGGTAACGGGGATTTACATCATACCCCCCCTTAACAAAAATTTCGTTCTCGAAATTTAACAAGGATACAAGGAAACAAAGTACTAAACAAAGAGATGTGGATAACGATCATGGATATCTTCCTCCCGCTCCCAGGTGGATTCTCCTGGGGAACGACCGCCCCAAGACACTCGAACTAAAGGAATGATCTTATTCTTCAGCACTTTCTCTCTACGGTCGAGGATGGTAGTAGGCTGCTCCTCGTACGATAAATCGGTACCCAAAACTAGCTCCGAATGGTCCAGGACATGGCTTTCATCCCGAACATAACGCCGCAACTGTGACACGTGGAAGGTATTGTGCACACCAGCTAGTGATGGAGGCAAGGCAAGTCGATAGGCCACCTCTCCCACTCGCTCTAGCACCTCAAAAGGTCCGATAAAGCGGGGACTAAGTTTTCCCCGACCTCCGAATCTGATAACTCCACGAGTAGGGGAAATCTTCAAGAACACATGATCTCCGACTTTGAACTCAAGTGCCCTTCTGCTGGTATCTGCCCAACTCTTTTGTCGATCCTGAGCCGTCTTAATACGCTGCCTGATCATTTGGACCTTGTCAACTGTCTGAACAATGAGTTCGGGGCCCAGTAATCTTCGTTCTCCCACATCATCCCAACATACTGGGGATCGACATTTCCGCCCGTATAGTGCTTCAAAGGAGCCATCTGAATACTAGCCTGATAACTATTGTTATAAGAGAACTCGACTAGATGCAGATGGTCCTCCCAGGAACCCTGAAAGTCCAACATACAAGCTCTCAACATATCCTTGAGCGTCTGAATCGTACGCTCGGATTGTCCATCTGTCTGTGGGTGATAAGCTGTGCTGAATTTAAGGCGGGTTCCCAAACTTTCCTGTAAGCTCTTCCAAAAGTGCGACAAGAATCTCGTGTCCCGGTCTGACACAATGCTGACTGGAACACCGTGAAGTCGCACAATCTCCTGCATATATCTTTCTGCCAGTGATTCTGTCGACTGTCCCACTCGGAAAGGTAGGAAGTGTGCAGCTTTTATGAGGCGATCGACGATAACCCAAATAGCGTTATTGCCCCTAAGGCTCCGTGGTAAGGCCGTCACAAAATCCATAGTAATGTGCTTTCACTTCCATTCAGGTATCGGCAATGGTTGTAACAATCCTGCTGTCCTCTGATGTTCCGCCTTCACCTGCTGACATACCAAGCACCTGGATACGAACCTCGCAATTTCCCGCTTCATTCCGTTCCACCAAAAGTGCTGCTTTAGGTCCTGATACATTTTTGTACCTCCTGGATGCACAGAATAAGCTGAACTGTGTACTTCAGCCAAGACTTCTTCTCGAACATCTCCTTTAGGTACGCAGAGTCTGCTACCGAATCTCAGAGAGCCATCTTCATGTATAATCAAATCCGTTCTCAGTCCAGCTTCCACTTGCTCTCTGAACTTTTGCAATCGGGGATCATCCTCTTGTGCAATCTTGATGCGATCCACCAGAGAAGATTGCACCTGTAGTTGCCAAAATTGACTGAGTGCGTTCGGCGTAACGACCTCAAGTTCAAGTCTCTGGAAATCCTCAATAATGCTCCTCTGATCGATCAACATCATGACCGCTGGTTTGCGACTGAGCGCATCTGGTACAACATTGACCTTCCCCGGGTGATACTGAAGGTCCAAATCATAATCTGCCATTAGCTTTAGCCATCAGCGCTGCCTCATGTTCAGTTCCTTCTGAGTGAAAACATACTTCAAACTTTTATGATCCGTGTAAACCTCCACTTTCTCACCCAATAGATAGTGCCTCCAAATCTTCAACGCAAAGACTATCGCAGCTAACTCCAAGTCATGCGTGGGGTAGTTCTTCTCGTGGTTTCTCAGTTGTCGAGAGGCGTAAGCAACCACACGGCCGTGCTGCATTAGGACACAGCCTAATCCCTTCCCTGAGGCATCACTGTGTATCACCAAACCACCGGAATTATCTGGTACTGTAAGTATAGGTGCCGTGGTTAACTTCTGCTTCAGTGTGTCGAATGCCTGAGTGCACTCCTCTGTCCATGTAAACGGAACGTCCTTCCATGTCAGCCTCGTCAATGGTTCCGCGATTCTTAAGAAATCTTGGACGAATCTCCGATAATAACCTGCCAATCCCAGAAAGCTCCTGATCTCGGCTACTGACTTCGGCGTTGGCCAATCTCTGACAGATTCTATCTTTGCCGGGTCCACCGAGATGCCTTCGCCCGAAACAATATGTCCCAAAAACTGAACCTTGTCGAGCCAGAATTCACACTTGCTCAGCTTCGCATACAGCTTCTCTTCCCGAAGAATTTGTAGTACCGTGCGCAAATGTTCAGCGTGCTCTTCCCGGGTCTTCGAGTAGACAAGTATGTCGTCGATAAACACAACGACAAACGTGTCCAAGTACTGAAAGGTTCCTAGGCACACCAAGGAGGTCTCACAAGGCATCAACCATGCCAATTTGAAAAATTGCGGTGCCGAGAAACCCTAGACTAGATTGTTGACTAGATTTTTTAGGCGAAAAAGAAACTAGTTTACAACTAAACTGAAAGAACGGAAATACAACCTTTGTAGATCCGTTTCTCCACCTCCATAGCTCCATGATGAAGTCCTCTCCGCTGTCCAAATCGAACCATGACTCTTGCATCGGCTTCATCGGAGAAAAAGCGGGCAAGGTCATCGACGACGATGCCGAAGATGATCTACGTCGAGGCATCACTAGATCAAGCTCCACCTTCACCAAGCCTTGAAAACTTGTGAAGGAAACACCCTATACTACTTGGCAAGAGGTAGAGGATGAAGAAATAGGAAGTGGGTTCACTTTAGAATTGGATTTCTCACATGATTTCATCACTTGCCATTGATGAGGCAAGCTTTTCTTCTTTGAAGATGAAGAAGAAGAAGATGATAATATTATGATAAGTTATTAAAATGAAAAGGAAAATGAATACTTATCATAATACTAACCTTAGTTAAGTGTAGAGAATAGACCATGGTTTGTTTAAATGGTTAGGGTTAAGTATGAAGACAAGAATGGTGACTAAGTCAAAGCTTCATGAATCTTCAACAAACAAACAAACAAAGCCACCATTCTTTCTTTATCTTTTCCAAAACAAATAAATAAATAAATAAATAAGATAATCAAAACCCTAATCATTAACTTAACCATGGTTTAATCTTTACACTTAACCAAGTTAACATGTATCATCAAACATGATACAATCAAGTGCACAAAAGTATATCACATATACAACTTGTGAACTTCAAGTGAGAAAATCCATTTAAGTGAACCTTTATTAGTTAATGTAAAGTGATATATCAAATATATAATTATACATTAAATCACTAAATCAACACTTGATTTAACGACCCGGTCATATCGCATATAACCGACTAATATCAATAGTAACAACTTATCGAATCAACACTTGATCCGATAACCCAGCTATAACGCATATAACCGATCAATGTTACAAATCGCGAGAATCGAATACAGTATCACATACTGGTATTATTCTCGGTCCCGCACATATCTCATATGCGCTCCTATTTCGTTTTGCTTGAGCCAGGAAACCTCTGTGTAGGACTCTAAAGACTCGTCAATACGCCGGCAGCAGGTGATGATCATATCAAACACCCATAAGCCGCAAGCGGTCTGCTAAACGTAACGGCCACCCGGGTATTGAGCGATCAAAAGATCGACGAGCAAGCCCGCTCACACTCCAGTGAATCCAACCAGTAACACTACCGTACAGTCCGGTCTCGTCGTCTGATATGTCGCATATCTTGCCTAGGGGTGGTAAACGTCAGACCCCAATAGCTCGATAAGTCGTATCGATATGAGGTCTATAACAATTCGAGAAACTACTGGTAACACTTACCAGTAAATCTCAGCAACCCTGGCCAGGGATTTCCTGTTATAGCCAATCGAACACAGCGCAACATCAACCCCCTATACCGGGAGAGACGAATCCCCTCCTATCGCTCATTGCCTCCATGTGACTCGGGATTGTACCCAAAAACCACCGTTTTGCACGCCCTCTTGGACGTGGTAAGATGGAAATCAAAGCACAGTGGGAACCACACAAGACTCTATGACGATCTCGGGTCAACAGACTACTCTGTACCAGTGTTACCAGAGAACTGCCATCTGACGTAAGGTATAATACCATCTGGGAGTTCTCGGCGAGTCCGTCCAGTATACCCTGTCTCTACTGAGCACCCGTATATCATCTCTGATGTCAAACACCAATGGATATGGGATCATCCATCGCCCATCTGTATGGGTCGAGAAGGTACACGCTAGTCTACTATGGTATATCGATGCCCCATCTCGATACACCCATGACTAGGGACTTTCAAGGATGTACTTATGGACTACCTTGTCCCCACTAGTATGATCCGCATCATAGTCCAGGTAGTCAAGTACACATCCTAAGGGCTTTACCAATATGTAATAGAGAGACAATATGTGTACACGTTAAGGTAAAGAGCAACCAGATAGCATACTATCATGTCGAGCAAGAAAGTCCTCCCTATATATGTCCCAGCATCCACTACTATATACATCCAATGTACAGTAATGGCCTCTAGGGCATACATATAACTAACAATCTCCCACTTGCACTAGGGCCATCTGTAGCAGTGGTTGTAGTATCTCATACTCAACCATCCCATAAAAGTCTCTCTCTGGGAATAGGCCTTCGTGAGTGGATCCGCCGTGTTGTCCTCTGAGTCTACTCTCCTAACCTCGATCCCTTAGAGATTAACCATCTCCATGATCAAGTGATACTGCCTTAGAATATGTCTGGATCACTGATGGGACCTGCGTTCCTTGGCATAAGCCACAACTCCATTGTCACACAATGGGAGGAACATAGTTCATCTCATGAACCAATATACACCCAAACAGCCTCTTTGGTAGCATCTTAAGTAGCGATGTATCCTGCCTTTATCGTCTAGTATGTCACGGTATCTAGCTTGGAACTCCTCCAACATACCGTCCCTTTACTGAGGGTAAAGACAATGCCTGCGACTGACATTCAGTCGTCTTTATCACCCTGGAACCTTTCCAGTGATTTTCACCAGAATCGTTTTATATCGTCTCACTACAACTAGTGAGAATCCTAACATCCAATTAAATCTATCTCATAGATCTAAAACTCAGGATTTAGGAGGTATCATTTTGATCCTATACGGAGAATCTTTGTGATAAAAGGAGATTGATCGAGCGTAGCATAAGAAACTCCTTTCTTATCAAGAGTATGTCATCCACGTACTCTACGAGGATCACCACCATACTCCCTACTACCTTTTTGTTTATACAAGGTTCATCTACCATTTTGATGATGTCAAACTCTTTGACTAATCCATTAAAACAGATGTTCCAACTCCGCGATGCCTGCTTTAATCCTATAAAGCATCTTGCACACGTTTCCGCTGCTCCCACTATCTACGAAGCCCTCTGGCTGTGTACTTATAGACGCACTCTTCTAAAATATCATTTAGAAAAGCAGTCATGACACCCAACCACCAGATATCGTAGTAATGGTATGTAGCCGTGACAAGTAGGATCTGGATGGACTTAAGCATAGCTACTTGAAAAGGTTTCATCATTATCCACACCTGGTCAATGATGCAAACTTTTAACAAGTCTAGCTTTGAAAGTCTCAACTTTTCCATCTACACCAAGTAATCTTCTCAAGATATACTTGCTCCTGATGGGGATTTAACCCTTCAGATATTAGCAACTAAAGTCCATACTTTGTTGGTGTATAAGGATTCCATCTCAGATCGATAAGCATCCAGCCATTCTTACAGAGTCACACTCCTGATGGCCAGCTCGAAACTAGTTGGGTCATCATCTCATGATGCAATCCTCGCTCCCACTGTCATAGAGAAACAGAAGTATCTCTCAGGTGGGTGAGGAACCCTACTAGATCGGCGGAGAGGCTGAGGTTCGTTGGAATCTACTAAATCCTTTGGTTCTATCAAATCATCAGCTGTAGTTTGTATAGCTGGAACCTTTCCAGTTCTACATTACAGACCTTGCCTCGAGCTTGTCCGAATTTTGCTTTCAGACATTGGCCGGTCAACCCCAAATCTTTAACTAGCTTAAGACATGGGCTCTTCCCTTTCCATATCACATATGAGATGGTAGGCAACTGATTTGATTGGAACCCTATTCAATAGGTATGCAGCTTCTCAAGTGCATAACTCCCAAAAGGAAATAGGTAACTCAGTAGACTCATCATAGAGCACACCATATCATATAGGGTGTGATTGCTCCGCCCCAATACACCATCGTGCTATGGTGTATTCGGAGGAGTAATGCCGAGAGAGAATCTCATTCTCCTTTAGAATAGTCCAGGAATTCCGTGCTCAAGTATTCTCCTCCTTGATCTCATCATAGGACATAATACTTATACCCGTATTTTGGTTCTCTACTTCTAACTTATATTCTGTGAATATCTCAAAAGGTTCGGACTTGTGTTTCAACAAGAACATATGTCTGAATCTAAAGAGATCATCAGAGAACGTAATGAAGTATAAAGAACCAGTCCTGGCATGTGTAGACAGGGGACCTTACATACATCAACATGTATCAATCCCAAGAGTTCACTAACTCTTTCTCTGTTTCCAATAAACAGAGCTATGGTCATCTTATCTTTGTGACATGACTGGCGAGTTTCACAAGATGTAAATTCAAACTGATTTAAATATACATCTAAATGTAACTCAGCCAGTCGGGTCGCATTGATATGACCTAGTCTACAATACCTCAAGAAGGATTCGTTCATTTCTGAACTCTTCCTCTTGTGTGTGTTCTGTATACTAAGAACTGTAGTTTGATTTAGAACATAAATGCTTTTAGATAACGTGCCTGAACCGATCAACTTTTGATATAGGAAATGTCCAAAACATTATCCAACAATACAAAATTTTATCATTTCTTTACTAATAAAGAGAGTGATATGATTTTGTATATCAGGTTCGGTATCTAATAACATTCGTTCAGAATCAATGTATTGGTAATACAGGGTGACAGTGACCAACAGACTTGGCTGCAACACTTGCCCCGTTTTCTGCCTCATGAAACTTATCACCCGTTCTCAGTTCTCTACCTATCTGTAGCCCTATGTAACATATTACATATCTGGGATCCTGATCTGGTATCACATACCCAGGACGTAGAGGATACAGAGAAACCGTTCTTTGTAATGAACACACCCGAAGATGATGCATTAGCATGCACTCTCTTCATTTGGGCGGCACGGGAATTCTGGTAATCCTCAATTTCCTGCTCGGTCTTATAACAATTATAAGTTGGAGCAGGACCAACGTTCCCCAGCTCAGTATAACAAGCGGGTTCGGTCAAATATCCGTATTATTATCTTGATTAAGGCGTGATATGGTCGCTACCAGGAGAGAGAGAGAGAAGAAAATACTCAGCGTGCGCTCTTGCAAGAATATATTGGTTATTATTTTATCTAATCAGGATGGCTCCCACTGCTTTTTATCAAATCTTCTTTCAAACCCTAAAAGGAAAGACTAGCCGGGATTAATTACACACTACAAGTTCGCCAATCTTTCAGCCAGGCCAGTGTCGGTACTTTGAGGGAGGTCCCCCGTGCTTTCGCACGAACCTAATTAATGTAAACCTCGTTTTCCCAGAGGCGTAACCTCGTTGACACCTTTCTAGACACCTACTTGATCGGCTAATTGTAATGTATAAAACTCTCCCAGGAGTAACTCTTACTCGCAGCGGGTATCGGGATCCAACTATCTCATAGAAGGTATGCAATCTCATTGCAAATTTCAACACTTGAAATTCCCGATAATATTTTGCCCCTAACGTGCTTTGACCTTGACGCATGCCAAACAACCCATAGTCCGCTAGTCAAGTTCAACCCGTACATTTCTTGATTGAATTAAACCTACCCGCACGACCCTTGACGCATGCCAAACAACGCCGTACGAATACCCTAATCCAATAGCATCGTATGCTAGCAGATAAGCACTAGTTAGCTACCGTACACTACGCCTTGACGCATGCCAAACAACCGCAGCACGAATACTAACTAGTACTTATCTGAAATGACGGAGGGCTACGACAGGTTTTTCTGAAAACCTATTGCGTAATGAACTTGATATCGTTGTAGGATCGAATGAATTTTGAAATGGAGTGTTTTTGAAGCTTTTCTAGTTTTGCTAAAGGAGTCACTCCCGGTGAAGGGATCGTCGGTCCTTTCCTCATCGAATAAGGTGCGGGATATATCATATATATCACTGTGCAAAGCAAAAACACTTAAAAGCAATCAAAAGACAAACCGAGTGTGTAGCATCTGCCAGTTATTGCTAAAGGAGTCACTCCCGGTGAAGGGATCTCGGTCATTTCCTTATCGAATAAGGTGCAGGATATATCACATATACCTCTGTGCAAAGCAAGAACTGTAGCTACATGTTTTAATTTTGAAATTCGATTCTACAACATCTTTAGGTTTCTTTTACATTCATTAATCACATTAATGAAGTCCCATCAATTAAGTACCTAAACATCACAGATAAATACGACGTACACTTATGCCATCCGCATTCGCCTCGATGTCCCCTCATGCACCGTTAGGTTAGGTAACTAACGGCAGAGCGGGGCAGGGCTAGCGCGGGTGTAAAACATAAGTAACGCCTATATAATATATCATATATACTATATACAGTATCTATCACAGAACATATCACATGATCACATCACAGATATCGCAGCAGAAGAATCATATGAAATATTGGATATACTAGGACGTCCGTGTTTTCAATACGAGCCAGTATAAAACACGGATTCCACGGTCGTGATGAATAGCCAAACCCACACCCCAGACCCCTACGAGAGCGGCAAGCAACCCTGCCAAATCTAGAGTTAGGAGACCCGGACTCGACTCCTCGAGTTGGTCTCCCACTGGACTCCAGAACCCGGTTACTTGTGCCCTCCTCCTTAGGTCTATCCTAGTGCGGAAAAGTAAATAATATATAACAACGGTGACAACTTCCGCAACCTGGAAGCGCCCCAATAAAAGAATATTACATACAAGATTTTACATGAATGAAAATGAAAAATACTCATCTCACATAAAAACCCCCGGCTATTCAAAGACGACGATCCAATATAACATATCCAGCAACACATAACATCACATGTCATCAACGTAAGTAAACATGCGTATCCCAATTGTCGTTGACATATAGCAACGAAACCGGCGATATCACATATTACACTTACGGTCACAGAAAAGAAAGTGTAAAACTACAACAGTTGGAATCCGCAATCACCTCAGACATCGCATGCCTGACCAAATGAATTCTTTAGACATCGCATGCCTAACAATTATAAACCCCGCATTTCAGTCTCAAAATCGAAAACGCTTTTCAATATCAAGTCGGGCAATTCAACAAGATTCCCGACATCCTGATCGAATGCTCGTCGCAAACTTCAGTAGGCGGCCGCACCCCCGACGCCGTCGACGAAGTGCACCAAGGCGAAACACCGCTACCGCAAGCACCCGAACGGATGCTTTCGGCGACGGGGTTCTCCTACAGTCACTTGGTCGGGGCTATGGGGCGAGGCTGTCTATTAAGTTTACCCGGCGAGTATCCGCGTACGCTACGTGATTGCGACGGACTTTTGATCACATCAAAATTCCGTGGCAACCGATCAAGTGAGACTAAACTGCTATGTTTATAACATTCATTTAGTTATCTCATAACTTATTGTGAATTCCAATTATTGTATCCCATTCCAGATAATTAGAAAATGTTAAACTTTCCGATCGAACATTCAAACACCCAAGTTTTCCCGATACAGATCAACACATGAAACAAGTCTAAAAACATTCAGTTCGTGCCTCAGTACCAACGGTCCAGCCGTAGAAGGGTCAAGCCAACGCCTCACATGTGGCACGCCGTACTGCCTCAAACCCGAAGGTTCAAAGGGCAGTTCAAGACGGTCACATAATCGAGTTAAGGTTTGTTGTCTTCTAGAGGGTCCATCGCGTTACTTGCACTACTTAGAACGTCTTTAAACCACGGAAAAATCCAACACTTGGAAATTTCCCGGCAGGGGAAAGATTGGGTATTTACATCCGGTCGAACTTTTTAACATATTCTAAAATATCCGGAAAGCCACATAGACAAAATCTGATACTCCGATCGAATCCACGAATTCCCCAATACAACCCAGAAATTTCAACTCTTGAATAAATATTAAAAATTCGCAGGAAAACCAGCACTGAAAAGTAGGAGTTACTGTGCAAAATTCAATGCATGAAGAGACTAAATGAGCGCGGAACCGCCGCAATAGGCGGCTAATGACGCGGTTCCGCCGCGCTTTAGACAGATCATTAGGTAATTTTTGCACCGTAATTCTTAGAATTTCCTGCTGAATTTTTTAAGAATTTTTAATTTGGAAAAAACCGCTTTTTCAGAAAAAGTCCAGAGAGCATGGAAATATTGGGGTTTCGGTTCGATCGGACTTCAAACTCCGTCTAGACTTCGCCTAAGGCTCTAGCTAGGCTCTGATACCAATGAAAGGTTCCTAGGCACACCAAGGAGGTCTCACAAGGCATCAACCATTCCAATTTGAAAAATTGCGGTGCCGAGAAACCCTAGACTAGATCGTTGACTAGATTTTTTAGGCGAAAAAGAAACTAGTTTACAACTAAACTAAAAGAACGGAAATAGAACCTTTGTAGATCCGTTTCTCCACCTCCATAGCTCCATGATGAAGTCCTCTCCGCTGTCCAAATCGAACCATGACTCTTGCATCGGCTTCATCGGAGAAAAAGCGGGCTAGGTCATCGACGACGATGCCGAAGATGATCTACGTCGAGGCATCACTAGATCAAGCTCCACCTTCACCAAGCCTTGAAAACTTGTGAAGGAAACACCCTATACTATTTGGCAAGAGGTAGAGGATGAAGAAATAGGAAGTGGGTTCACTTTAGAATTGGATTTCTCACATGATTTCATCACTTGCCACAGATGAGGCAAGCTTTTCTTCTTTGAAGATGAAGAAGAAGAAGATGATAATATTATGATAAGTTATTAAAATGAAAAGGAAAATGAATACTTATCATAATACTAACCTTAGTTAAGTGTAGAGAATAGACCATGGTTTGTTTAAATGGTTAGGGTTAAGTATGAAGACAAGAATGGTGACTAAGTCAAAGCTTCATGAATCTTCAACAAATAAACAAACAAAGCCACCATTCTTTCTTTATCTTTTCCAAAACAAATAAATAAATAAATAAATAAGATAATCAAAACCCTAATCATTAACTTAACCATGGTTTAATCTTTACACTTAACCAAGTTAACATGTATCATCAAACATGATACAATCAAGTGCACAAAAGTATATCACATATACAACTTGTGAACTTCAAGTGAGAAAATCCATTTAAGTGAACCTTTATTAGTTAATGTAAAGTGATATATCAAATATATAATTATACATTAAATCACTAAATCAACACTTGATTTAACGACCCGGTCATATCGCATATAACCGACTAATATCAATAGTAACAACTTATCGAATCAACACTTGATCCGATAACCCGGCTATAACGCATATAACCGATCAATGTTACAAATCGCGAGAATCGAATACAGTATCACATACTGGTATTATTCTCGGTCCCGCACATATCTCATATGCGCTCCTATTTCGTTTTGCTTGAGCCAGGAAACCTCTGTGTAGGACTCTAAAGACTCGTCAATACGCCGGCAGCAGGTGATGATCATATCAAACACCCACAAGCCGCAAGCGGTCTGCTAAACGTAACGGCCACCCGGGTATTGAGCGATCAGAAGATCGACGAGCAAGCCCGCTCACACTCCAGTGAATCCAACCAGTAACACTACCGTACAGTCCGGTCTCGTCGTCTGATATGTCGCATATCTTGCCTAGGGGTGGTAAACGTCAGACCCCAATAGCTCGATAAGTCGTGTCGATATGAGGTCTATAACAATTCGAGAAACTACTGGTAACACTTACCAGTAAATCTCAGCAACCCTGGCCAGGGATTTCCTGTTATAGCCAATCGAACACAGCGCAACATCAACCCCATATACCGAGAGAGACGAATCCCCTCCTATCGCTCATTGCCTCCATGTGACTCGGGACTGTACCCAAAAACCACCGTTTTGCACGCCCTCTTGGACGTGGTAAGATGGAAATCAAAGCACAGTGGGAGCCACACAAGACTCTATGACGATCTCGGGTCAACAGACTACTCTGTACCAGTGTTACCAGAGAACTGCCATCTGACGTAAGGTATAATACCATCTGGGAGTTCTCGGCGAGTCCGTCCAGTGTATCCTGTCTCTACTGAGCACCCGTATATCATCTCTGATGTCAAACACCAATGGATATGGGATCATCCATCGCCCATCTGTATGGGTCGAGAAGGTACATGCTAGTCTTCTCTGGTATATCGATGCCCCATCTCGATACACCCACGACTAGGGACTTTCAAGGATGTACTTATGGACTACCATGTCCCCACTAGTATGATCCGCATCATAGTCCAGGTAGTCAAGTACACATCCTAAGGGCTTTACCAATATGTAATAGAGAGACAATCTGTGTACACGTTAAGGTAAAGAGCAATCAGATAGCATACTATCATGTCGAGCAAGAAAGTCCTCCCTATATATGTCCCAGCATCCACAACTATATACATCCAATGTACAGTAATGGTCTCTAGGGCATACATATAACTAACAAGTACTTTGCGAACACTCTGTTCATCAAGTCCATGAATATTGCTGGGGCATTAGTAACACCGAACGGCATCACAAGAAACTCGTAGTGTCCGTATCGGGTCCTGAAAGCCGTCTTGTATACATCCTCGGCTGCTACTCTATTTTGATGATATCCAGAACGGAGGTCCAACTTCGAGAATACCTTGGCTCCACTTAGCTGATCGAATAGGTCGTCAATGCGCGGTATTGGGTACTTGTTCTTTATTGTGACCTTGTTCAGCTCCCGATAATCTATACACATTCGGAGCGATCCATCCTTCTTCTTTACTAACAGGACTGGTGCACCCCACGGTGAAGCGCTTGGACGAATAAATCCCTTCTCCAATAGTTCTTCAACCTGCTTCTTCAATTCCGCCAACTCAACTGGTGCCATTCTGTATGGGGCTCTGGATACTGGGGCTGTACCTGGAATCAAATCGATTGAGAACTCCAAAATTCGAGGAGGTGGTAGACCTGCTAGATCTTCAGGAAATACGTCCAGAAAGTCCCGAACAATTTCTAGGACTGGGCTCTTATCAATCTCCATAGCTGTCAACTCCTTAGGCTTTGCTCTGTACTTAGCTAGCTCCAAAGATTCGCTTCCGCCCTCGAAAATAAACTCCGGATGATTGGGAATGCGGAAGATCACCTTCTTTGCACGACAATCGATAACTGGATGGAAAGTGCTCATCCAATCCATCCTAAGAATTGCGTCGTAACTGCCTGTCCCAATCAGAAGGAAATTCGCATAGAATTCCCTGCCACAAACTACAACCGGGCATAATCTACATTCTCGACTAGATATAATAATGCCATTACCCGTATGAATTTCCCATCCTTTGGTTAGTGGTTCATGTGGTATTGAGTGTGTATTAGTGAAATGCTCAGACAAGAAACAATGCGATGCTCCCGAATCAAATAGTACTCTAGCTGGCAAGGAATGTACGAGTAGAGTACCTGTAACCACGTCTCCTGACGCCTTTGCCTGTTCGGCGGTCAAGGTGAAAGCCCGTCCCTGACCGCGACCTGTAAAGGGTTGCCTCTGCTCCTGCGGCCTCTGCTGTGGCGGTCCAGAACCACCCTGTATCTCTGCTTGCTCAGGACAACTGTTAATCCTGTGCTGACTGGAACCGCAAATCAAGCACTGTCCCTTGGTGCGGCGACAGTCCTTCTGGGTATGCCCTCCTCTACCGCAATAGCCGCAAACTACGCCCTGTCTCTGGGGGCGATGCTGTGGTACGAACGGGCGCTTCATTTGTGTCGTTCCTGCTCTGTGAACCGGTATGGTTCCTCGAGAAGGCGCGTGGGTACGTGCTGGAACGACTGGGGGTCTTCTGAACTTGTTAATCAATTGCTCCTGAACTCTCGCCGCGTTGAGTACCTGTGCGAAAGTCTGCAAATCTAACGATGCAATCAACTGCTGCAACTCGAAATTTAACCCTTGAAGGAAGCGTCTGGCCCTGGTGGCCTCTGATTTGACCATGTATGGAGCAAAGCGGCTCAGACGGTTGAACTCTGTCGCATATAAGTCCACTGGGCGTCCATTCTGCTTCAAAAGAATAAACCTTTCCTCCATTTCTGCCTTGGCCGTGGGAGGGAAATAATGATCTAGGAAGCACTCCTTAAACTTACTCCATTCAATCGGCTCATCAAGTCTGCTTTCTTCCACCGACCACCATGTACGGGCTTCGTCTTCTAATTGAATCTTTATCACGTCCACTCTGTCTTCCTCTGGAACCCTGGCGGCTGTCAATAAATTCTCCATGTTCACCAGCCATTGCTCAGCCTCAAGGGGTTCAGCTAGCCCTATGAATGCAGCTGGGTGTAACCGTCGGAAGTCTGATACGGTACCAGCCCTAGCCTGATAAGCTGGTGGAGCAGCGCCCTCGGGGGCGGTAATAAGTGCGGAGGGTCCTCCTGCGGCGGTAATCGCCCTGAGTCCCTCAGTGAGTAAATCTGTCTTTCTCTCCTGAGCTTCCGCGAGAGTGGTCAGTGCACTAAGTATTCTTTCCGTGCGGTCCTGAGAGCTGGAGTCCGAGGAGGGGTCGTTCGGGGACGTCATATCACTGGAAGATTCAAAAGGATAGGATCAGATTCAAGGATGAAAATTAAGAGTAGTGAAACAAGAATAACGTAATACAGTATAGTTAATGTTATTCCTTGATACTAAACACATGCTCTGATACCAATAAAACCATGTCACGCCCCGCTTCCCAAAATACGGAAAACGAGGGATGACTAGGCCAGCCATGCTCCTACGGTCAAGGAATCATCCCGCCGTAGTCACACTTCGGCTTCTAGCATTACATGGTAATCAGTAAATAAAGCACAGTATTAAAGGAATCACATCACTAATTTATTACATTAAAATTTCATTGTTCACAAATTACAGATAATAAGAACAATAACTAACCAAGTTCAATCTCACGATCACTTTTATGGAAAGCAGTAAATGAAGAAGGTACACCAAACTATATCTCCGTGAACTCAAAGGGTAGATCCGTCTCCTGTGCTGATCCTCCCGCGGAATCTGAGCATGCATACTCAGGTCGTCAGAGCGACACAATAACAATATTATTATAATAAGATGAAACAGGTATATGAGGTAATACTGGTGTAGGAACAATGCAAGTAATCACTGTGTCACTGTATGATGCAGAATATATTATGTGTCCCTATCGGTCTCTAGGTCATGCTTGAAATCACATAGTGGAAGGAGGATCATGTTTAACAGGAGTCTCGTACATACCCGAGACAACGGCCCACATGCCCGGGACATAAACCTGTCAGCCGGATCGCTAGATCCTACCCTACATGTATCAGTATCACAGTTCGAATGATCATCCTCTAAACACGGTCCCGCTAAATACGATACTCTTTCCACTTTGATTTTCCCTTTTTTCCCAGGTTTACACTATTTATGATCTTGATCTAGTCGTGTACAAGTATACCAATGACACGGTTTTATCACTGTTCACTGTATCAATCACTGTCACGAATATTCACTTTCTATTGGTGTACTCGTCACTCCTAAACCAACATCTATCACACACGATAATGCAATGTCCACACGCACTAACACTGAGTATATGGCAAGGGTATGATATATGTATGTATACTACCAATAAACTCTGTATGTTATGAATCAACATGCATGTCATTAACTAAAATAAATTGCATGAATTAATATGTTAAGAATTCAGCAAAATGATACAAGTAAGATAAATAGAACACTCAGTCAGCAATTCATCAAAAATTTTTTCAGTTCAATCGGGATTCCGGTTTTCAAGATATAGCTGTTTCATTTTAAGTGCTCGCGGCTGGAAATTCAGTTTCAGAACTGAACGTCCGTTTCGCGACACGAATTGTACCCAGTTGGGCTCAGAATTTAGCGATGTTACAGTTAAATGAAATCTATGGTTTTCAATAGATCATTCAACTCAACATACGGATCCTCAATCGCATCTGTACGTTGAAAGTTATACACAGTTTAACCTCAGTGTGTCATTTCTGGATCTGTTCTGGACAGTTATACGTTCTGCCCTTTTAAATACAGTTTAAAATAGCAAATGGCGATGAAACGGAATGGAACCACTTGTTTTGTTTAACTAACAGGATTATCTTTAATCTACTGCAGGGTTCCGTAACATACGACTTCAGGAAACACAGTGACACAGGTCTTGGGACAGAACACAATAATCAGAAACGCTCTGGACTGCAGTCCAGAGTCGCATTCCGATCTAATTATCATCACAGTTACAGAACAGAAATCATTAGAATTTTACATAGGGTTAAAGTTCGTCGAGTCGGATTCGATTTAAGCCCTCGAACGTATCATTCCAGTATGTATGTAATTTACGGTGATTTTATTCATTTTCAGATACGAGAAAAATATTAGTTTTAACAGCATATTTGGGGTATCAATTTTTGTCACTAACAATTGCATTTCCCAGCGAGGTTCATACACAATATTTATCATCAAATGGGCCAACAGAAAATATCAGTTTCCGTCAAAATAAATTATTATTTCCATTAGGATCTAGCATCGAACACATAGGTCACATTATGTATCGGTAATCGGCAAATCCGTAAACTAGATATTTTAGGTTTGTACCACTAATATATTAGCATGAAGCAAGTAAACACTTGCATGGAAGCGTCTCGGGGTCGTAAGGCAGCAACGGTGTCACGAACGCGCGATGTACGCCGCAAAACGAATTGCGCGAGCTTGGCTCGCGACACGGGTTTGACGTCGGAGTTCCCCGGAGCCGTCAAGTGCTTGCTGGAAGCGGAGGTGGTGCTCTGTGGTTGGCCTGGGACTTGCTGGGGTCGATGATGTCGGCGATGGTCGCTCCGGCGACGTGCACAGTGAAGTGTGCAGTGATCACTTAGTGTGGGTTTTGGAGAGAGAGGGGGAGCAGTGGGGGTCAGGTTTGGAGTGATGAGGATGGTGCTGAGAATGTAGAGGGTCGCAGATGTGGTTCAGGTGAAGTGGGGGGCTCGTCGGCGTCGGTTGCAGCGGTGAACGTGGTTGGGTGCAAGTGGGTTTGGGAGTGCAGGGGATGCTTGGCGGGGGCTCGGTTGATGAAGGGTGGAGTCGTGGAGGGAGAAGGTTGGTGGAGGAGGAGTGATCGAGGGTTGCCGAGGGGGTTGTCGTCGTCGGAGGTGGAGGTTGTAGTGGGTTGTTCGAGGTTGGGGGCTCGGTGGGTGTAGAGAGAGAGAGAGATGAGAAGTGAGTTGGAGAGGGAGAGTGACGAGAGGAGTTGGAGACGAGGTTGAAATCGTGGGTGTAACGGCAGGAGCGGGGGCGTGGGCGTGGGCGTGAGGCGCGGCGGAGGAAGGGATCGCGCGCGGGAATGGGGGAATGTTACCGTTAGAGTGAAGGAGATGAATAGGAGTGGGGTCGGGTCGGGTGAGCTGAGGAATTGGGCCAAGGAAGTTGGGCTGAGAATTTTAAAATATTCCCTTAATAAAAATCTTGTGGGCCGAGGGTGAGAATGGCTGGGGATTAAATTAGGGATTTATAAAAATGGGGTGTGGGCTGAGATAAGGAACGGGCTGGGGAATGTTTATAAGGAATTTATTAAGGAAATTTTGAGTGGGCTGAGGGAATTTAGTAAGGGTTTAATAAAGGAAATGAATGAGTGGGTTAGGGTTTAGGGAAAAATAAGGGTTAAATTAAATTGGTTTTATTTGCTTTAGTTTTTGGTTTTAAATTCTGGGTTTTGACTTTTAGGGTTAAGGAAAAAATATAAACATTGGGATTCAAGCAACCACCTTCGACACAAAATGTACGAGGAAAAAGTAAATCTTTGGGATTTAGAAAAATAGGAAAAACTTTTATTAGGATGGTAACGGGGATTTACAGATTATCTCATTTAACACTCATGAATCCTCTACAGCGCCAAAATGCAAACTTTCTTGGTCCAAAGTGTAGCTTGTGAGCTTGTACACAATTTTTGTGATGTGGGGATGAGCTTTTGGTGTTGTTTTGATGGAGTTTTGGGGTTTAGAAGTAGAGGTGGAGGAGGGTGCTGCCATGAGAGGAAGGAGAAGAAGAAAAATGAAAACGATGAAGTGAGAATCAATGGCCCATCACTATGGTTGGCCCCTCACCCTCTCTCTCTCTCATGCCCATACCCCTCACTATTCCATTCTTTATTCCATTTTCTTTTCTTTTCTTTTCTTTCCTTCTCTTTGCAATAGTAAACCCAAAACAATAACCATACACACAAAAATCAAGTAGGAAAAATGTAATAAGTGTTAACAAAAAGGCATGTGCATGTTTTGCACAAAACAAGCTTAATGTGCGATTAGCGATATTTAATCGCGATTAGCACTAAATAGCGTATAATTAATCATAATAACTTATAATTTGCACAATTCTCATAAAACACCCTCTTTTTAGTAATTTCCAAAATTTTCAAAATTTTTCCCCAATTTATCGGTATTTAATTATACCGCTTTATTAAAATATTCAATATAATATTATTTAATTATAAAATATCCTAAAAATAATATTTTATTTTTTTGAAATGTTACACTCTAACTGTGTACTCGAGGCCGTCTTTGAAGTACTTCATACACTGGTGTTGTGTAGAAGGGATGACGTTATACTCGTGTAACCAAGGCCGGCCGAGCAGGGCATTGTAGCAGGTCTTGACGTCAATGATGTGGAATTTGATATCGGTGACGAGCGTCCCAATGCTTAATGTCAATATCACGGACCCAAGCGTCCGCGATGACTACGAGTCGAACCCGGAGATGGTAATTTTGTCCCGAGCCAGGTGCTGAACATTCATGCAAATCTCCTTCAGCACCTTCACGTTGAGAAGGTTGACGGAGGACCCGTTGTCGACCAGGATCTTCCCTATCTTAATGTCGTGGCAGTACCCGGTGACATATAAAGGGCGGTTATGCTCGCACGTTCCAAGGAGGAGATCTTCATCGCCGAATGTAACGTCAGCTGTATGAACTTCTGCCAGCTCGTCCTTCATATTTTCTTCTACAAGGAAAGCTTGGAACTGATTAGGCTCTTATAATGCCTTGATCAGAGAATATCATGCCTCTTTGGAGAGGAGGAGAGCATACAGTATGCTCAGTTGTGAAGGTATCTTCCTCGGATGTGCCAGGACATTGTAATCCACCTTGTTTTTTTAGGCGGATCCTTGGCTGCGAGCTCTTTGACGATTCTATCATCGAGGGCAATTTCCTCAGGGACTTTTTCCTTCCCCTTGTCTCTTTTGATCGAACCTTTGTTCGTAGGCCCGATGTTCTTTTCAGGCAACGTACGGTTACGCAGCTGAATGTTCTCGCAGTTCTTCTCTTCTTCTTCTTTTCCAGAGGTGGATTCTTTGAAAAGAGGGCCGAGGGTTATTTCTTCCTCAGAATCGCTCCCGAATGTGAGAACTTGAGATTTTCCTTTTGTCGAACCGGTATCAACCATATGACAGTTTCCATCCATTCCTTCACGCTTGTCTGTCGCGCTTCTTTGTTGTCGACGGGCTTCACGCTTTATCCGTTTGAAGTGTTGTCGGTGAGTAACGTATCCTTGCTACCACTTTTTGAAGGCATTGCACTCTTCGGTGGGGTGTGTGACCCTCTGATGGTATAAGCATTAGTTTGGATGTACATCCGCTTCGTCGAGACACGTACTGCCGGGAGTGTTTTCCATGAGAGGGGGCAGTTTCATTCCCATTAAGAAGGCTTTAGTGAACCGCTTCTCCGCTTTGATTTTGCCCTTGTTTGTAGCAGGTGTGCTTTGGCTTGGTTGGAGTACTTTACGACTCATCCTTACCGCAGTTTCTTCAGCCTAACGCCGACGCTTGGCCTTTTCGTATATGGCCGTTTCATGTTCTCGGTCATCTTTGCTCTTTTGAAGGGCTTCGTTTAGCAGCCGGTCAATTGGGTCTTCTGACAGTTCCAGGGATTCTGGCGCCGATCCTGCCCCCAGTTCTTCTGCGTTATTTTCCGACACCGAGGGGGTTTCTTCGTCTTTTAACGGCGAGTGAGAGACCATGTGGCAACTTGCTACGTAATCCTCGGGTTCTTCTGACGAGCCGTTTCCCTCATTAATGTCACTATTTTTGTTCTCAAGTATGTGGTTAAGAAACTCTTCGAGTGTGAATGGGGTCCGCGCCTTTTGGTTGTATTCTTCCAGTGCGTCGATGTATTTTTGCAGGTCCATACGCTTGTCGTTAGGCTGCATGGGCTTCTTGGTCTTCTTCTTTGCCTTCGAAGACTTCGAAAGCTTGACCTGGAGGTCTTGCCCATAGTTACCAGTTTTCGGTGTTGGGCGCGGTTTAAGCATCCCCTCAATGATCTCGGGCTCCAGCAGGATTTTCCATTTGATCGCCGGACATGCTTGAAGATCCTTCAGCATTCTTTTAGTTTTAGCTGAAAGGACTACTTCCCAAGGAGCTTCTTCCACAAACGAGCATGATGCCCCCGGCGTATCCACTTTTTTAGGAGCATGCCTCTGTGGCAAGTTCACCCTCCAGTTTTCTGACAGTGCGAATTTCCCTTGACGGTACTGGTCCTCGACCCAGTTTTTGAAGACGTAGCAATCCTCAATTGGGTGGTCCACTACTCTGTGGTATGAGCAGTAGTTGGGACTGTTTATGTCACCAGGCTGTAGTGGACGTCTAGGATCTGGAAGTGTGATGAGTTTTTTGTGCATTTCCATTTTTAACAATCTCCTCATTTTATCACAGGGGAAGGAGTAAGCACGTCCTAGCTTCTCTTCGAGAGATTGGCGCGGAAGCGCGTTGCTTTGGCGAGCAGCCGGTTTCTGGTCGCTCGGCTGTTGTTGAGTGTTGGCAACAAAGGCCGCTTTCCCTTTGCCCTTTACATTCCGAGGGTCCGTTTTTGAAGAGTAAGGCCCGTGGCCCATCTGGTCCATTTGGGCCAGCTTGTCAATCAAAGCCTAGAAGGTGGTCGGCTTGAAGAACATCATAAACTGGGATACAGTCGCCTGGGGATCGAGGGTCCCTACGAACATGCCCACGGCAAGAGCTTCTTCTATGCGTTGTTCATATTTTGACCATAGGTTCCGCCATCGGATTGCGTATTGAACCCAGGTCTCTCCCGGCTTCACCCTGGCGTTGATTAATCCCGTGATCGGGGTGTGTTCGTTTGCGCTTACGAATCTCTGTATGAATAGCAGCTTCATTTCTATGAATGTTTTGACGGAGTCATTTGGGAGCTCCGAGTACCATTCAAATGTCATCTCCGACAAGTTGCCAACAAACTGGCGAAGCAGTAGTTTGTCGTCGCCTTCAGTATTGTTGCATAAAGCTCTGAACTGAGTGACATGCTGGCGGGGATTTCCTGTCCCTTTGTACACATGGAATTTTGGGATTGTATATCCTGACGGGTACTTGATTTGATCGTACCAGTCTGGGTACGGTCGCCCGGTTCTGACGACTTGGCCAGCCGCTTTGTTTGCCTGATAAGTTCGTATTTGCTGAGCTATGTAGTCATCAAGGGCAGCTTTGGAGATCATTTTCTCCCTGGCCGCTGATAAAGCTGGAAGAGGGTTTGATGTTTCCCCTCTGTTGTCCTCGATAATTATCGGCGGGTCTTCAGCTGGAGGTTCTGGCTGGATCATCATCCCAACCATGTCTTGGAACATGAGCGACATCTATTTTATATTAGTAGCCTGTTTCGCGGCCTCCTTGTCCTTTCTTTCTAGCACCCTTCGCAGGAACTCCGTATGGGTCTCCTGCTCCTGGCGCTGTTCAGACGCTTCTTCCGGGCTTTCTTTTTGTCCGGTGAGTGCTGCCATTTTCGTTAGCATCTCCTGGAGCTTTTGTTATTTCTCATGAGCCTTTGTCAATGACCGAGTTTGTGGTCGATGACTCACGGAAGCACAACTCTCCTCTTTTCTGGAAGCCATGTACACCGTGTACACGATCATGCCCCCAGACTTGGGGCGTTTGGATCCATCACCTTTGGGATTTGCCGCCGGCGGTGGGAGGTTCTCCGGCCTTCTCTTTTTGTGAGAAGTCGAAGTTCAAGGAGCCATTGTAACAGGCGCCTTCGTGAAAGAAGTCCCTCGATGTATGCTGAAGGGATGATTTTCCTCTTGTCGAACCTTCATTTTCTTCGGTTGACGAGAGTAGTTCTTGTTGATCACAGAATCTTGGACTTTCCGCCAGACCCTATAGATTTGGGTGGACAACCACTGAGGGGGCTGCTCCGGCTTCGCCTGCATCATATTTTCAGCAGGAAGTGGAGATTTCTTCAACACCGCGGTTGGGGAGTTCTTGTGCACCCTGTTTAGCCGTTCAAACTTGTTTCCGGTTGGAACAACAGTGCCAACTTCTACCATTGGAGCTGGTAGAGTAAGTCCAGAGGGAGAGTTGCCCCCAGCTTTCCTCACTTGGCGCCAGTGGCGACGTCGAGCATACATTGCAGATGGGATTGCCTCAGTTGTGGGAGTGGCTTCGTCATGCCCCCTGCTTTGATGAAGGGCTACTGTTGGTGCCAGCCTGTTGAAGACTGACGTCCGTGGAGAAGGAACGACCAATCTTTCGAAGGCTGACTTTCTGGTAAGGGAAGCCCTTTTGACGACTTCACCTGTAGCAGGAGTTGGAATGACTAATCTTATGAAGACCGATCCTTTAGTAGGAGAAGCCCCTTTGACGACTTCACCTGCCGGAGCTGGAATGGCTATCCGTTTCAGAATAACCCCTTTAGGTATTGCAAGCCTCTTTATGGGCCCACTTGAGTTTTGGTTCAGCCTATTGAAGACTGAGGTGTTAGAATCGGACGACCTATTGAGAGGGGCCGTGGAGATTGCAAGTCGATCAAAGACCGACTTCTTGGGAGCTTCTTGTGGTGGCGCCGGGGTACTGAAGCTTGCTGGCGGGATCATGGTCCCAAAGAACAGTCCAATGGTGGCTTGAGTCACTTGCTCCACTGGTATTGCAAAGATGGAGGCTGCTTGGGGCCCATAAGTCACTCCTCCATTTGGGGTGGAGCGAGAGTTGCTGTTGCAGGTACACTTGGAAGCCATTGATCTTTTCTCTGCACAGGAGCAAGAAACTAAATCTTAGTACCTCGAATCCAGGGGTAACCATAGTAAACCGCGATTTGTTCGCGAACACGACACACAAACTGTGGAGTGAAAAGAGGAAAAGGTCCCACCGGACGTGCCAGAATGTTTTCACCGCCGAAGATAGTGACCGGGACGTTAGGACGTCTGGCCTGAATTTTGGGGGCGGATGCTATTTGGATTTATCCGTCCACCTCTCTAAAGATGCCAAGTTGATTTATGGTACCGTGTATCGGAGGTTTGGACGGATGCGGTGGTTGTAGTAGACTTCATCAGATTCCTCCTCGTTTGCGAGGGGTTTTTGATTGTGGGGACTCTCTTCCCTGCAGGCGCAAGCCCTGCAGTTAATTATGATACCGCATCGCGTTAACCACTTTCTCCTGCTCCAGAGGTTCATTTCGTGTCGTATGTGTTTGTTTTATTTTTTTTGCCCATGGATTTATACGGAGACTAATTTATGTTGTCGCCCGTAGGGTGTGGATTAGTCCAAATCCGTATATCTTAGATTTGGGTTTGGGTTGATTTAAGGATCGTTAATCTCTTTTGAGATTAAGATCAACTTAAATTTTAGTTAAGGATACGTTAGTCCAATTTGAGACTAAGATCTACTTAACGGGGGTTTAGGATCATTCAGATCCAACAAAAGAGCATTTGGGCTCCATTGTTTTAGTTTAAGGACGTTACGGTCCGTTGTTAGTTTAAGGACGTTTCGGTCCGTAGATCACCATTTTTGAGGTGAGGGTTTAGTTTAAGGATGTTTCGGTCTGTAAAGTTTAGTTTAAGGACGTTACGGTCCGTAGATCATCTTGCGCGCACGTGTATTTGTTACGTGTCGGGATGAGCAACGATGATATAGGAGACACCGAGCTTAGGGTGTGGTTTGATCTGGAGTGCGCATGTCAGTTTGGGAAGTGCACCGAAGAGTAGTTGGTTGTCGGGACCTGCCACCTCTCTGAAGACGTTGAATAATTACAATGACATGTATCAGAGGTGTGGAGAAATGTACCCTTGAATCAATTCCTGTGTCGGAGGGAAAAGATCGTGGTGGATCATCTAATAATCATTAACCATTTTTGGAGACTAAGATTAACTTAGGGGATGTAGTATGAACCTTATTTTGGATATCATCATTTGACAGATCATTAGTTATGTTTGGGACTAAGATCAATTTGGGGAATGATGAACACAGAGGGGTTTTGACTTTGGAAGAAATTAGTCAATTTGGGTTAGATTTGGGTCTCTATAATTACCCAACAGTGCTAAATGCTGAGGCATACAATGCTCACGTGCATTCCATGTGGGCACTGGAGTAGTGTTAAACACTAAATTCCTGTGGCGCTCACATGGTGCACGTGAGGCACCTGATTAGTGTTAAACACTAGGGTTGTGTGACGCTCACGTGACACACGTAAGGCGCTCAAATATGGGTACTGCCCAATTATTTCTCTCTTTTATATAAGGGTTGAGCACTTGATTCTTATGGCGCTCATGTGTGAAATACGTGAGGCACCCTAAAGTTGGGTTCTGTCCCTTGGATTTATTGTCTCTCCCTTTATGTAAGTGCTAAACACTTAGTTCCCATAGTGCTCACGTGTAAAACACGTGAGACGCCCCATATGGGGGCAATGCCCTCTTATCTTATTTCCTCTTCTTTTCACAGAAGTGCTAAGCACTTGATTGAGGGTAGCGTGCAAAACATGTGACTGTCCTAAGAAGTGTTCCTTGCTCCTCTTTTAAACACCCGCATGGGAAACACGTGAGGCAGTCTCAGCCGTTTTCTTTTGTTCATTAGAAACACTCACGTGGAAAACACGTGAGGTCTTGTTATAGTGTTAAACACCAACGAATCACCAGGCCGTTCTTCTGTGATTCTGAGGAATCAAGTTCTCCCTTTGTTCTTTGCAAGAATTACATTCTTTTGTAGGGTTAAACCCTAGTTTCAGAGGAATTAAATTCCCATATGTTTTTTTTCTGTAAGAGTTAAACTCTTTGAACTCAGTTCTTTTCTCTAGGTTTTGAATCTGCATGATAGAATCTCCCCGATGAGAATTAAATTCTCAACTTGTGGGGGGATCTGCTTCCGCAGATCTCAACCAGAGGAAGAACTAAGTTCTTCTACGAAGGGTTAAACCCTTAAAGATGCAAAGAACAGTCTTTTGTTTTTTTTCCTTTACCTATGGTTTCAAGGGAACAAGTCTTTTCTTTTGAGAATTAAATTCTCTCACTGTATATTCTTTAAGTCCATGGGGAGTTCTCTCTCTGCAGTCGTCTCTTTCTTTCTTTTTTCTTTTCTTTTCTTTTTTCTTGAAGTCTTGGGTTCTTTATATAGTGGAGAGAAGTTTGTTAATTACTTTTAGGAAATCTCTTATTGAGAGACTCCAATTGATTTGGGGTTTTTACCCGCTGTTGGATCTTTAATCCAAGGATTTCTGTTTTACAGAACATATTTTATTGTTTCTTAAACAAGATTAGAAAAATATTTTCTCATATACAATTTATTCTGTAGATTGGTGATTTTTTAATCACCGTTGGATTTTTAATCCAAGGGTGTTTGGTTTAACGGAGCACAATCTTGCTTTGTTTAGAAAGATATGAAAAATATTTTCCAACTTACGGGATTTTTGATCCGTCAACTTTCTGTTTAACAGAAAATATCATTTCTCATTTAAAACTTCAATTTAATTCTATGCTTAATCATCATTAGATCTTTGATCTAACGGTTCCTTGTTGAGTAGAATTTTAATTCTACGTAGGGAAGTGCCCTCACGTGTTAAACACGTGGGGCTGTTTTAGCCTAGCAATTATTTTAACTGCAGTGCCTACATGCGTTGCATATAGGCACTCATGTGTTAAACACGTGGGGCTGTTTTAGCCTAGCAATTGTTTTAACTGCAGTGCCTACATGCGTTGCATATAGGCACTCACGTGTTAAACACGCGGGGCTGTTTTAGCCTAGCAATTATTTTAATTGCAGTGCCTATATGCGTTGCATATAGGCACTCACGTGTTAAACACGTGGGGCTGTTTTAGTGGGGAACTTTCCCTCATCCTTTTTTTTATAAGGGAACAATATCCTTTTTTTATCTATCCTTGCATGGAAAATCACCCCATATTGGGTTGTTGCGCCTATATATCATGTTCATATCCTCAGTTATACACAGACAAATAATTAGAAACTTTATGTATATTTACGTAGATTTTATTGGGGGTATATGTATTTAATTATAGATAGTTGCATTATAGTTGAAATTCTTACGTATGCTCTTTATATTTAAAAACTATATTTTTGAAGGTATACGGGTAATATTGGGAGTGATCTGGTATTATCTGTAAAAATCCTACAATATATATATATATATTATATTACTTAATATTCCTATACCTATAATATATATAACCATTTATCTATATATATATTATATTAATAAATTTATAACAGACACACACTCTCTCTCCTTTCCTATCTCTATTTCTCTCCTCTCTCTCTCTCTCGCGCAGAACCCTAACCTGCACCGTCCCTATCTCGTCGCCGAACCCACTTTCCACTCTCATCTCCTCATCACCACTACCGTCGTCACCTCCCTCATCCGTTCCCGAGGCCTTACCCAAGCCCAATACCATACCGAGAATCCACCTCCTCTTCCTCGTCGACGTCACCGCCTGAACTTGATCACCACTATCATCCTCAACACCTTCTTCTTCTTGCCTTCGCAAAACCCACAGAACCCCACACCTCCATCTCTCTCTCTTTCTTCTTCTTCCTCTTCTTTCTTACCTTGTCGGAGCCGATCCCAAACAACACCACTGCGCCCACTTGCTCCTCTCGTCGTCGATCCTAGACTCCATCTGCAATCACCAACACTCCTCCCTCGCCGTTTCCACTTGAACCCCGACCCATATCACCCTCATCACCTCCTTTCTTTCTAAAACCCAAGCTCCGAGATCAAAACCCTCGACTTCATCTTTCACCGGCCTCTGCCTCCATCGCCGACGACTCCTTCTGGCGCCACCACCCTCAAGCTAGCCCAAGCCGAGCCCCTGTAGCAGTCGAAGTCAAGATTTTTTTGCATCGTGTCTTTATTAGGCGTTTGTAATGTGATATCCGTATCGTCGTGAGAGATCAGGCAAGTTCTAAACTTGCAACATGCTACTTTGCTTATTCAATATTTATATGATTAATTATAGTACATGTGTTTTAATATTCAGCAAATATTATCAATCTACAGTTTTATAGCATCAGTCTGTATTCATACCAATAACGGTTTTATCTAGTTGCATGCCGGTTCATCATAATATTGTTATAATGTTATATCAGTTCGGCATTCTTTATCTAGATTGCAATATACCTGGTAGCAGACGTAAAACGGTTATTACACATAGATACATATACATCCTGGGCATTTGTCATGTTTACCGTATTTAGATATTGGTTACGGTTTTCCATCTGGTATCTATTTTGTTTAATATACATTTCCTGACATGTTCACAAGATATTACTAGACCTGTTACTTGGATTATTACTAATGCAGATAATCCTGACTTGTTGTGTCGACGGACGTGACTTGTTGTCTACATAGACAAGACCTGTACTTGCTTGATCCTGTGTTGGCATTAGATTAATATCATCAATACCTGACTTGAACAAAAAACCTGGGGTAAGTGGAAATCAATAATAAAACCTGACTTGTAACTCAACAGTTCGATACTTTCCAAAGATTGAGCAGTCGATACGGGCTTCGGCCCCAGAATGATGATGCTGACATCGTCTGTACATGATACCTGTTTTTACTGCTTAGTGGCACGTCTCGGATTCAGCCCGAGGGTCTTGACCGTGGTCCCGGCCACACACAGGATACTATTGAGTTATATCGACGATTTCATTAATTGATTTCAAAGACTTGTAGAATAGATAACCTAGAAATACATACTTTAGGATACACATCACATACCTATACCTCACTGTTTTATACCTGTGTTTATATTTACACTTATGTTTAATCATAGCATTCTATTCTGGTTATTACTATTATTTTGATATTTATGACGCACTGACGTAAGGGTTTTGCATGGCCCAGTTCCTCTGACCTTGTCGCAGGAAGATCAGGAGTATTTTAACAAGCAAGCCGAGTAGTGAGAAGCTTGATGTTTAGTTTTAGAGATGCTTAGTTTATTTTATTTCCGTAGTTTAAATTTATCGATGTGATACCATAAGGGACGCGTTTCAGATATTATTATTTATTGGAGCTTTATTCGTTTCCTCTATATACATTTCTTGACCTTTATCTACTGTGGCAGATGGACATGTGTTAGTTAGATTTTATTTACTGTTCTTAATATTTGATTGACAGCCGTAATGTGACTACGGAGGGATTTTTCCTAACTATAGGTAGCATGGTTGGCTCTGTCACATGTCGTATTTACGTATTTTGGGAGATGTGGCGTGACTGGTTTTTTTGGTATCAGAGCCATAGGATTTAGGGTTAGTCGGGTTTGGTTCTTTTATAGTTGGGTATTGAACCCAATACACTAACCAGGAAACCCGGAATTAGGAACATGTTCTGCCACATTACTATCTTGCTAGTCCTGAATCTATAGCTATCAGTATCTTATTTATTGAATCATGTTTACCGTTACTAATCCCCTTCAGTGTCTTTGGTTTCAGAATCATGGCGGATAGAGATTTGCGGTCATACCAGAGGCGTGTAGATAATGCCGCATTACTTGGAGTTGTACATGGTATGTTAGAAAACCAGAAGCGTCAAACTGAGTTGAATCAGCGGCAAGCCGAGGCTTTTCAAAAGGGTATAAAGACGGTCCAACAGTCCGTTGTTACATCAGCTGAGATGGTAGCAGCTCCCAGGACAACCCAGCGTGAGGGCGCCATGGCAGACTTTAGGAAGCTCGGTCCGTCCACATTTACAGGATTGGAGGAGCCATTGCCAGCGGAGCAGTGGCCAGTTGATACAGAGAACCTGCTCGTTGTCGCACATATTCCAGATGAGAAAAGGGTGGATGTAGTACGCATCCAATTGGTAGATTACGCTCGTGAGTGGTGGCTCCCAGAGGAGACCCGTCTGACCAAGCCGATCAGTTGGGCGACCTTTTCGTGAAGCTTCTTGGAGAAGTTCTTTCCGCAATCTGCTCGGGAGGAAATGAAGGAGAAGTTCATTAGCTTGAAGCAGAATGGCGGATCCGTTGATACACATACGGCTGAGTGGACCCGGCTCAGTTGATTTGCGGGGCCCTTGGTTACCAATGAGGCAGATAGGGCAAGGCGGTTTATGCGTAGCTTGGATGTGTAGATTTAGAGACACATCATATCTCTGAGACTGACCACCTTCTCCCAAGTTCTCAAGGCAGTTAGGGAGCAACAGAGTTTATCGGTAAAGATAAAGGGTAATCTACAGCAAGAGGTTGTAGTACGGAAGACCGCGTTTACACCAAACAGAGCTCCTGTACGTAGAAGCATTCCGGTAAACAAACGAGGGGCAATACCTATGAAGAAGCCGTTTGTATCAGATCAGGAAAAGGGTGCGATTTATGACTTTAGCCATCTACCCGAACACACGCAAAAAGAGTGTCGAAGGAGGCTTGCACTTTTTTTAGTTTGTGGATAAGCTGAAAATACCATCAGTGCATCCCCTTCGAAACTACGATCGAGAGACGATATTCAAAAACCACCACAGAAGCAGACGTATAGGTGGAAGCTGATCACTCAGAGGCCTAATCAGGGATGGGTCTTCACCTTGACGTCCGAGGAGGCCAAGGCATCAGACGATTATGTTTCAGGTATCCTACTTGTGTACAATTTTCCCGCATTGGCATTATTCGATTCTGGCGCATGCCATTGCTTTGTGTCGTCCAAATTTATTAATGCACACTCTATTCCACATACGGCCCTGTCTAGTTTCTTGGACATACACACTGGGAATGGGAGAATTATATCTAGCAGTAAGTGCAAGGGTTGCTCGATTGTTATTTGTGGACGGGAGTTATTCATAGATTTCATGGTGATTGATACTAGCAGCTATGATGTTTTCTTGGGAATGGATTTTCTTGGCATTTTCCACGCTCACATTGATTGTAGGGCGAAGAAAGTGATTTTCCAGATTTCTGGACATCCGAAGTTCATATTCTTGGGAGGTAGCAGATCTGTCGGGCCAGTCGAATTTAGGGCTAGGCCGACAAGTGCCATTCTTTCATCGATAGAAGTAAACAAGGAAGAAGCACTAGACGTAGTTCGGGATTTTATGGATGTGTTTGAGGACATATCGGGTTTACCGCCAAAACGAGACTTGGATTTCGCTATTGACCTTATTCCTGGAGTAGCGCCGATTTCAAAGGCTTATTATCCAATGGCACCGGTAGAACTGGAAGAGGTAAAGAAAAAAGTTGCCGAATTACTAGAGAAGGGTTGGATTCGCAGCAGTGGTTCACCATAGGGAGCTTCAGTTCTTCTAGTCAAGAAGAAGGATGGCACGCGAAGGATGTGTATTGACTATCGGGAATTAAATCGGGTGACTATTAAGAATAAGTACCCAATCCCTCGCATCGGTGAACTATTCGATCAACTCAGTGGCACGAGCGTATTCTCAAAGTTGGACTTGCGATCTGGGTATCATCAAGTTTGGGTGAAATCAGAAGACATTTACAAGACGGCGTTCCGAACTCGATATGGGCATTACAAGTACTTAGCACCAGCAATGTTTATGGACTTGATAAACTGAACCTTTTCACCATACCTGGATCAGTTCGTAGTGGTGTTCATTGATGATATTCTGGTATATTCGAAGAGCAAAGAAGAGCATGAAGAACACTTGAGGATCGCACTGCAAATGTTGAGACAAGAAAAGTTATATGCTAAGATGAGTAAGTGCGAGTTTTGGCTCGAAAATGTGAAGTTCTTGGGTCATGTTGTATCCGGAGATAGGATTGCTGTTGACTCTGAAAAGATTGCAGCTGTTCATGATTGGCCAATTCCAAAGAATGTGGGGGAGGTCAGAAGTTTCCTTGGGCTTACCGAATACTATAGAAGGTTTGTGAAGAACTTCGCCCGAATAGCAGAACCACTGACCAAGCTAACATGAAAGGAGATACCGTTCGTATGGATCGAGAAGTATGCGTCATCTTTTGGAGCGCTGAAGCAGAGATTGACCACCGCTCCTATTCTAACAGTGCCAGATGGTTCCGTAGGACTAGTTATTCACAGCAACGCATCTGGGAAAGGCTTGGGATGTGTTCTAATGTAGCGTGGGAAGGTTATATTCTATGCGTTGAGACAATTTAAAACTCATGAAAAGAACTACCCAACTCATGATTTGGAGCCAGCAGCAGTGATTTTGCTCTGAAGATTTAGAGATTCTATTTATTGGGCGAAAGGGTAGAAGTATTTACCGATCACAAGAGCCTAAAGTATGTGTTCACATAGAAAGAGCTCAACATGAGGCAACGTAGATGGTTAGAGCTGATGGCTGACTATGATCTTGATCTAAAATACCAACCGGGGAAAGTTAATGTAGTGCTGGATGCTCTAAGTCGGTTTCCAACAATACGGATATTGCACAGAAGGAGATTGTATACCCCAATCAGAGCAAAGCTCTGTTCAAATTCCAAGGCGGGAAACGAAGCAACGCTTCTGTTTCCCCAATAAGAGCAAAACTCTATATTGAAAATTAAAATTAAAATAAATGAAGCAACGCTTCAGATCCCCTGCGCTGCGCACAGAGCGCCACGTGTAAAAATCAGACATACCAGCGCAGAGAGCGCAGCGCCCAAGATAGCGTACTCCATCAGAGCAAAGCTCAAAAAAAAAAAACTACAGTTGCGCAAGCGCACTTGCGCTGCGCTGTGCGCTGCGCGACACGTGTCAGCGCAGATGCGCAAAAAATAAAAAGTTGCGCAAGCGCACTTGCGCTGCGCTGTGCGCTGCGCGGCACGTGTCAGCGCAGCTGCGCTGTGCGCTGCGCGACACATGTCAGCGCAGATGCGCACAAAAAAAAAAACTTCAGTTGCGCGATAAATCAACGTCCTACGGGCGACGGCATTACTCAGTCTCCGTATACAATCCACGGGCAACCACAAACAAAACAAACACCCACGACACGAAGTGAAATTCTGGAGAAGGAGAAAGTTGTTACCGCGATGCGGTAGCGTAATTAACTGCAGGGGCTTGCGTCTGCAGGGAAGAGCGTCCCCACAATCAAAAACCCCTCAAGCGAGTGGGAATCTGACGAAATCTGCTACATCGGCCGCATCCGTCTAAACCTCCGATACACGGCGCCATAAATCAACTTGGCATCTTCGGAGAGGTGGACAGATAAAACCAATTAGCATCTGCCCCGAATCTCAGCGTCAGGACACCGCGGTCCTGTGCGCCGTCTTTCGGAGGGGAACAGATTCTGGCATGCCCGGTGGGACCTTTTCCTTTCTCCACTCCACACTTCGTGTGTTGTGTTCGCGAGCAAATCGCGGTTTGCTGTGGTTGCCTATGGATTCAAGGTACTTAGATTTGGTATCTTTCTCCGTGCAGGAAACAGAAGATCAATGACTTCAAGCTGCACTACCTGCAACTGCAACTCTCGCTCCGTCCCTGCTGGAGGAGTGACTTATGGGCCCCAAGCGGCCTCCCTTTTCGAGATGCCAGTAGAGCAAGTAACTCAAGCCACCACTGGATTATTCTTCGGGACCATGCTCCCACCGATGAGCTTCAATGCCCCAATGACATCGTAAGAAGCTCCAAAGAAGCCGGTCTTTGATCGACTTACCACTGCCGCGACCCCTTTCAACAGGTCGCCCAGTTTCAATACCTCAGTTTTCAACAAATTGGGCCAGAACGTCCGCAAACCTGCGATACTCGAAGCTGCCATCCCAAAGCGGATAGCCATCCCGACGCAAACGGACGAAATCATTGGAAAGGTTCCTTCTTCCGAGAAGTCGGTTTTTACGAGGCTGGCCATTCCGGTTACTGCTCCAGGCGAGGTCCTCAAAGCTGCTTCCCCTACCCAGAGCAGGGGGCATGAAGAAGCTTATCCAACAACGGAGGTGACTCCATCCGCAAGACACGCTCGACGTCGCCATTGGCGTCGAGTAAGAAAGGCTGGGGGCAACTCCCCCTCTGGATTTACGCCACCAGCTCCGATGGTGGGGATCGATGCTGCTGTTCCAACCGGGAACAGCTTTGAATTGCTGAATACGGTGCGCAGAAACTCTCCTACTGCGATGTTGAAACGAACTCCTTCACCTATGGATAATACTCCAGAGAAGAAGCTAGAGCAGCCCCCTCAACGGCTGTCCTCTAAAATTTACAAGGTCTGGCGACAGGTCCAAGAGTCGGTAATTGATAAAAACTATCTCCGCTGACAAGAAAAGATGAAGGTAAGGCAGGAGAAGGACTACTCCGTCAAGCCACAAAAAACAATAGCTACTCGAGTGCCCACTACAATGGCCCCCTTAACTCCAATCACTCAGAAGAAAAGGAGGCCGCAAAAAGCCCCTGTGAACATGGCGAAGCATAAAAGCGCTGAATACAAACGCCCCAAATCTGGGGGCATGGTGGTGCACACTGTTTATATGGCTTCTGGAAAGGAGGAAAGCCGCACTTCTACGGGCCACCGACCGCTCATCCGATCCGTGACGAAGGCCCAGGAGCAACAACAAAAGCTTCAGGAAATGATGACTACAATGGCTGCACTCACTGAGCCAAAAGAAAGCTCTGAAATGTCTTCGGATGAGCGTCAAGAACAAGAAACCGACGCTGAATTTTTACGCAGAGTCCTCGAAAAGAGGGACAAAGAAGCTGCAGAGCAAGCGACTAACATAAAACAGATGGCGCTTCTCTTCCAAGACATGGTGGGAATGATGTTACAGCCGGACCCTCCAGCTGAAGACCCTCCGATCATTATTAAAGACGATAAAGAGGAGACATCTAATCCTCCTCCGGCTCATTCAACAGCCAAGGAGGAAACCATTTCCAAAGCTGCACTAGATGACTATATAGCTCAGCAAATACGAGCTCATCAGGCGAGTGAAGCGGCCAGCCAAGTCGTCAAAACTGGGCGACCATACCCGAGCTGGTATGACCAAATCAGTTACCCGCCGGGATATACGATCCCTAAGTTCCATGTATACAAGGGGACGGGAAATCCGCATCAGCACGTCGCACAATTCAGAGCCTTATGTGGCAACACTGGCGGCGATGATAAACTCTTGCTCCGCCAATTCGTCGGCAGCTTATCGGAGACGGCGTTCGAGTGGTACTCTGAACTCCCAAATGACTCTGTCAAGACATTCGCAGAGATGGAGCTGCTATTCACCCAGCGTTTTGCAAGCGCTAGCAAACGCACCCCAATCACGGCATTGATCAATGCCAGGGTGAAGCCTGCAGAAACTTGGGTCCAGTATGCGATACGGTGGCGTAATCTATGGTCAAAGTGCGAGCAGCGCATCGAAGAAGCTCCTGCCGTGGGCATGTTCGTGGGTACTCTCGACCCTCAAGCGACCATCTCCCAATTCATAATGTTTTTTAATCCTACCACTTTCCAGGTCTTGATTGACAAGCTGGCCCAAATGGACCAGGTGGGCCATGAACCATCTCCTTCAAAGACAGAGCCTTGGAATGAAAAGGGCAAAGGGAAAGCAACCTTTATTGCCAATACTCAACAACGGTCAAGCAACTTAAAGCCGGTTGTCCGTCAAAACAATATGCGTCCACGCCCATCCCTCGAGGAGAGACTGGGACGTCCTTACTCATTTCCTCGGGATAAAACGAGAAAACTGTTCGAGCTGGCAGTGCGCAACAGACTCATCAATCTGCCAAGTCCAAAACGTCCATTGCAACCAGGCGATGTCAACGATCCCAATTATTGCTCTTAGCACCAAACGGTAAGTCACCCGATCGAGGATTGTTTCGTCTTTAAGGGATGGATTGAGGATCAGTACCTACAAGGCAAGTTCGCGCTGTCGGAAAACTGGAAGGTAAACCCACCACAGCCGCACTCTCCAAAGAAGACGGACACGCCGGGGGCAGTTTGTTCTTTAGTCAAGGATGAAAACGATGGAGAAAACTCATCAGATGAATCCGAAGACTACGTAGCGACTTGTCATGTGATTTCTCACTCACTGACAGATAATAAAGAAGCTTCTTGCGCCGAGAAACCAATGGCGAACCCCGAACCGGAAATTCTACAGCCATCAAAAGATCTGATCGATGTCTTCCTAAATGAAATTCGTCTGAAAGCTAAAGCCAATCAAGAGCGTGAAATGGCCATACTGGAAAAAGCCAAGGCATTCCCGTCAAATCAAAAGCCATCCACTGCAGATAAAAACAAATTCAAGACGAGGAAAAGGTTCGCCAAAGCTTTATCAGTAGGAATGAAGCTACCGCCCTTTGAAGAAAATACTCTCGCTGAGGTAGAGATGCACCCTAACTTCTGCTTATATCATCAGAAGATCATACATCCTACCGAAGACTGCGAATCTTTTAACTGTTGGTGGTAAGGGTATGTCGCTCAAAAGCAACACTTCGACAGGACAAAATGTGAAGCTTGTAGACGTGGGGAAAATTTGTAGAGGCCTTCGGATCAAAAATCCAACGGTGGGGAAAATTCCCCAAATCACTCAGAGAAAGATCTTTTTAACAAATTTAACTAATTTATGAGCACTATAAAAAGGACCCCATACCTCAATTCAAATAGAGGATCAACATCTTGCTAAAAAAAAGAGAAGAGAACTTTTGGGAACTCCTCAAGAACATAAAAAAGGGTAAAAACCTTCAAAAGAAGAGAAAATTCTCTTATGAACAGATCATTGATCTAAGAACAAGATCATTGATCTTCAATAAATAAATAAATAAATAAAAATAAAAAAATAATAGTGCCCTGCACTTGTTATGAACCTTTGGTTCTCTGAAACAAGGAAAAACTTGTTTTTCTTTGATCCAAATTTAGATCAAGGGATCAAAAAGTGTTTTGCACTTCTGTTCTTGAATCTAAAAGATTCTTAACGCTTTGCACAATTGCAGTGCATTACTTAAAGGGCCAGGCCCAAGTCAAAAAGACCTAATAGGCCTAAATAAATTGCAAAGCAATAAAAGGGCAGAGCCCCATTTAAATTGATACTCTGTTTGAGCAGAGCCCAAAATAAATGAACAGCCCTGGCACAGGTCTAACGGACCAACAAGTAAAAGTGTTGAATATTTTCAATTGGACTTAGCCCAATCGTGGCCATAAGTCCTTAAATTAAATTGACCGAGCAAAATAGCTCTCCTAAATCAATCTACATCCGGTTCGAGGGTACATCTCCGAACTCCTTTGACATCCATCGTTGTAATTCCTCAACGATGTCAAAGAGGTGACGGGTCCCAACGACCACACATCAATATGGACTGCGGGGTCCTTAAACTCGTGGACCGAAACGTCCTTAAACTAATATTGGACCGGAACATCCTTAAACTAATATTGGACCACCACGTCCCTAAACTGGAACAATAGAGCCTCCAAATGCTCTTTTGCCGAATCTAAACGATCCCGTTTAAGTTGATCTTAGCCCCAACCACGGCTAACGTATCCTTAAACATTTAAACGGACTATAAAACTCCAAATCGACTTTGGTTCAAGGGTACATCTCTGAACTCCTCTGACGGCTATCGCTGTAATCCTTCAACGACGTCAGAGAGGTGATGGGTCCCGACAGCCAAACATTAAATGGATCACCACGTTTAAGTTGATCTTAGCCTTAATACGGCTAACGTATCCTTAAACCAAAAACACCAAACCCAAATCTAAGTAAATACGGATTTGGACTAATCCACGTCCTACGGGTGACGGCATTACTCAGTCTCCGTATACAATCCACGGGCAACCACAAACAAAACAAACACCCACGACACGAAGTGAAATTCTGGAGAAGGAGAAAGTTGTTACCGCGATGCGGTAGCATAATTAACTGCAGGGGCTTGCGCCTGCAGAGAAGAGCGTCCCCACAATCAAAAACCCCTCAAGCGAGGGGGAATCTGACGAAGTCTGCTACATCGGCCACATCCGTCTAAACCTCTGATACACGGCGCCATAAATCAACTTGGCATCCTCGGAGAGGTGGACGGATAAAACCAATTAGCATCTGCCCCGAATCTCAGCGTCAGGACTTCGCAGTCTTGTGCGCCGTCTTTCGGAGGGGAACAGAGATTATAGCTAATCTTCAGAGATTCGAATTGGATATTGTGCTACCAGATTCTTCGGGACAGTTGATGCAGTTGCAAGTCCAGTCATTCTTGATCGATAACATTAAGACAACACAATCGCACAATCTAAGATTGCAAAAGTTTCGAGAACAAGTAGAAGAGGGACTTCGAACAGATTTGTTGATTCATGAAGATGGTTCGTTACGATATGGAAGTAGTTTATGTGTGCCTAAAGGAGATGTTCGTGAAGAAGTCATGAAAAAGGCTCATAGTTCTGTGTATTCAGTACATCCGGGAGGCACGAAGATGTACAGACATTTACGACAATATTTTTGGTGGGAAGGCATGAAAAGGGAGATTGCTCGCTGTTGGGTTTCCTAGCACCCTGGCCGCTTACTGCGGCCGTTGCGGAACGAAAAACTTTAACTTTTTAAAAATCCGGCGCTAGAAAACTCGTCCTATAATCTAACCATAAACCGAAACTAGCTTTCTACAGGGATCTATCTACTGTGATGAGGAGTTATACCTAGAGACTCGTGTCCTTCGGGTCTTCACTCCTCTTCTTTAGCTCCTTAGGTCATCTTGATCAAACTTTCTAGATCGCCTTCTTAATCCTAGATGATCCACCCGAAAGTTCTTGATTCAAACTTGGCTTAACAAATGAAGCAACTTAGTGACCTAGTTTGATAGTCTAGATTACTAAGGAGATGTAGTGATACTAGTGGTGATTTTCTATCTCAAAAACGCTTGTTTCTCAACACATAAGAATGGTAGGGTTTTGAGTTGAAGATGAACTCAAAGGAAGAGAATGAAAGAGCACTCCAAGATGAGAGAGAATGGCAAGTGAAGAATAATCATGAGAATGGCTAACTCTTTTCTTTTATGAAGTATTTCCTTTTCATTTTAAAATCAACCATACTTCAATAGTAACAACAATAAATGCCAAGACCATTCTTCATGCCATGCTTCAAACCATCTCTTCCTTTTCCACCTCATTATCTATTTTCAAAAAAAAAAGAAAAATAAACATGATGAGGTGTCATCTTCTAGAAGGTATTTTGTATAAATACAAAATATTTTATACCGTATATACATACCCGTATTCGTATCAAAATACGAATACCCAAGAGATAGAATAAAACCACTAAAATAATACTAGCATTAAATCAACATCTGATTTAATGAACCGGTTTAATCCTAAGCCCGCCAGTATTACCAATCGTCCGATCAAAAATCTGGATAACATTAGAATATACATATCGAAATATGTACACGTAAATTATTAAATCAATACTTGATTTAATAATCTGGCTTAATCCTAAGCTGGCTAGTATTATCATTCGATCGAAACCCTGCACGTATAAATATACGGCCACCACATCTTTTCGCCTGAAACGGAGAAACCCTCTGTGTGGAACTCTAAAGACTCGACAGTACGCTGGCAATGAGTTTAACCACAAGCACGTCAGCGGCACTAGCTGTACGTAACGGCTACTCAGGTACTTGCCAAAAAGAAGGCCGACGAGCAAGCTCATGACCCCTACTGAACTTATCCGTGGCAATCTTCGTACAGTCCGGTCTCTTCGTCTAAGATTATCGCATACCGGCTCTAGGGGGTGGTAAACGTCAGACCCCTATTGACCTGATAAGTCGTGTCGATTTGGCTCATGACCATTCCGAGAAAGTACTGATCTAACCATCAGTAGTTCTCAACTTCCTTGGCCAAGGTCTTATGGTTCTAGCCAACCAGACACAGTGCAATATCGACTCCCAATACCGGGAGAGACGAATCCCTGATAATCACTCACTGCCTCCATATGGCTTGGGATGTACCCAACCAAAACCTGTTTGCATGACTCAGTAGAGCCATGGTAGGGTAGTGATCAAAGCTCAGTAGGAACTCACACGAGAAAAATGATGACCTCAGGTCCTAAGACTAACCTGTACTCATGTCACCTGAGAACCGCTATCTGACGATAGGTATAATACCATCTAGAGGTTGTCGGGGAGTCCGTCCAATGTACTCACCCCCAGTGAGCACTTGTATACAATCTTAGGTGATCACACCAATGGTTGTGGGACCAACCACCACCTCTCATCGTGGTCTAGAAACGTATACACAAGTCTACTCTAGAGTATCGATGCCCGATCTCGATACTCCTATGACTTGGGACCTTTAAGGATGTGCTTATGGACTACCCAGCTCCCACAAGTATGATCGCCATCATAATGCTGGTAGTCAAGCAAAATCCTATGGGCTTTATCAACATGTAACCGTAATATGTTATATCGAGTATAATATATGCACATGTTAAGATAAAGTCAAACCATAATAGTATACTACTTTATCGAGTCTTTATCAATATGTGCAAGCAATATAACGAATCAATAGAAAGAAATACACATATGAGGATAAAGACAACTCAAATAATATACTATATACAACTGAGCAAGATTGTCCTATACATACATATCCCTAGCATCCTATACAATACATGCCTCTAAGGCATACATATCCAACAATCTCCCACTGGCATTAAGGCCTGCAATTGGCGTACCGAATACCCAACGTCTGCTCTAAGGCCAGTTGTTGGTGTACCGCATACCCAACATCTGCTCTAAGGCCAGTTGTTGGTGTACCGCATACCCAACATCTCAAAAAGTCACTCAAACTGCGCTTAAGGGAGGGCCTTGGTAAATGGATCTGCCGTGTTTTCTTTCGTATCTACTCTCCGGACCTCGATCTCCCAACAATCTATGATCTCCCTGATCAGGTGATACCGTCTTAAGATGTGTCTGGATTTCTGATGGGACCGTGGTTCCTTCGCTAAAGCTATAGCCCCATTGTTATCGCAATACAAAGGTATCGGATCAACAATGGACGAAACCACCTCAAGTTCAGTAATGAACTTCTTCATCCAGACCGCTTCTTTTGCGGCATTGTTTGCAGCAATGTATTCAGCCTCCATTGTCGAGTCTACGACGGTGTCCTATTTGGAGCTTTTCTAACACACCGCCCCTCCATTGAGGGTAAACACAAAACCCGACACAGACTTGCTGTCATCCTTGTCACTTTGGAAGCTTGAGTCGGTAAAAGACTCGACCTTAAGGTCTCCATTACCGTATACCAAGAACATCTCCTTAGTCCTTACTTGAGAATGTTCTTCACAGCTGTCCAATGATTCTCACCCGGGTTCGACTGATACCGGCTCACCATGCTAAGCGCGTATGCTACATCTAGTCTGGTACACAACATCGCTTACATTATAGATCCTACCGCTGAAGCGTAGGGTATAGTGCTCATGCGAACCCTCTCCTCATCAGTCTTGGGAGACATCTCTTTGGAGAGGGTGATTCTGTGCAATGCGGGTATATTACCGCACTTGGAATCTTCCATACTAAATCTCTTTAGTATAGTCTTTATGTACCTGGGCTGTGAAAGTCCCAACAATCTCTTGGATCTATCTCTATAGATCTTAATTCTCAGAATGTTGGAGGCATCACCCAGGTCCTTCATAGAGAACTTTTGTGACAAAATCAGCTTGACCGATTGCAGCATAAGAATGTCATTTCCTATCAAGAGAATGTCATCCACATACAGGACGAGGAATACAACAGTTCTCCCTACAATATTCTTGTAGATAAATAGTTCATCTTCGTTTTTGATGAAGTCAAATTTTTTGACTGTCTCATCAAAATAGATGTTCCAGCTCCGCGGTGCCTGCTTTAATCCATAAATGGATTTAAATAACTTGCACACCTTCCCGCTGCTCCCACTGTCTACGAATCCCTCTGGCTGATCCATATAAACGCACTCTTCTAAACTTCCATTTAGAAAAGCCGTTTTTATGTCCATCTGCCAGATATCGTAGTCATGGTAGGCAGCAATGACAAGTATGACCCGAATGGATTTCAGCATAGCTACTGGAGAAAAAATTTCGTCATAGTCCACTCCTGGTCTTTGACGAAAACCTTTTGCAACAAGTCTAGCCTTATAGGTTTCCACCTGTCCATATGCACCAATCTTCTTTTTGAAGATCCACTTACATCCAACGGGTTTTACCCCAGGAGGAGCAACATCCAAAGTCCAAACTTTGTTGGTATATATGGACTCCATTTCGGATTTCATAGCATCAAGCCATTTTACAGAGTCTCTATTGTTAATGGCTTGTTTATAACTAGTAGTATCATTTTTTTCCAAGATGCAATCCTCTCGATCCCCATCTATGAGAAAACCGTAGTATCTTTTAGGCGAACGAGAAATCCTACTAGATCTACGGAGTGGCTGAGGTTCATTCGGGATTATTGAATCCTCTGGTTCCACCAATTCTTCAGTTATACTTTGTCCTTTTGGAATTTCTTCTAGTTCTACCGTACTCCTACTAGTTTCTTTTGTAAGAAACTCCATTTCTAAGAAAACGGCGTGCTGAGCAACAAACACATTCTGTTCCTCGGTGTGGTAGAACAGATATCCATAACCATTTCTTGGATATCCCATAAACTTACATAGAACTGACCGTGCCTCTAGTTTTTCCGGATTATGCTTTTTAACGTAATCCAGACAACCCCATATCTTAAATCTTTTTAGATATGGCCTTTTACCATTCCATATTTTGAATGGTGTCTCAGACACGGATTTGGATGGAACGTCATTCAATAGATATACCGCTGTTTGAAGCGCATATCCATAGAATGAAAGAGGCAGATCAACACTACTCATCATGGAGCGAACCATGTCCAAAAGGGTACAGTTCCTCCGCTCCGATACGCCATTGTGCTATGGTGTGTATGGAGGAGTAAGCTGAGAGAGAATAATATTCTCTTTTAGAAAATCACAGAATTCTGTACTCAAGTACTCACCTCCTCGATCAGATCGAAGGATCTTGATAATTTTTCCAGTCTAGTTCTCTACTTCGCTCTTATATTCTTTGAATTTCTCAAAATCTTCATATTTATGTTTCAAAAGATACACATATCCGAACCTAGAGAGATCGTCAGTGAATGTAACGAAGTACGAGAACCCACCCTTCGCATGAATAGACATCGGACCACATACATCACTGTGTATGAGTCCCATGAGCTCCGTAGCTCTTTCTCCATGTCCGGTGAATGAAGATTTGGTCATCTTTCCTTTGAGACAAGACTGACAAGTTTCATAAGATGTAAATTTGAATGTATTCAAATATTCATTCTTATGCAACTTACTTAGTCTTTTCTCACCGATATGACCAAGTCTACAATGCCACAAGTAGGTTTCATCCATATCTGAACTCTTCCTCTTGCGTGTGTTATGTATATTGAAGACTGTGTTTTGATTTAGAACGTAGATACCATTACACAGTGTACCTTCTGCAACCAATACCTGATTAAGGTAAATGTTCATGATATTTCTATCTAGAACAAGATTATATCCATCTTTATCAAGTAAAGATAAGGATATGATGTTGCAAAGCGTAGAAGGTACATAATAATAATTGTTCAAAATCATAGTATTGCCGCTTGGCAATACTAGGTGATATTCACCGACGGCGGTAGCATCAACCTGTGCTCCGTTCCCCACTCTGAGGGATATATCACCCGGTCTAACCATTCTACTTTTTCTCAATTCTTGTAATAAATTACATATGTGAGATCCTGATCCGGTATCTAGTACCTAGGAGGTAGGGTTGATCGAAAAACAGTTTTCAATAACAAATACATCTGAAAAGATGCATTAGAATGCTTCTTCTTCAATAGGGTTATCTGAAATTCCTTACAGTTCTCTTTCTCTTGCCCATACCAGTGACAGTTGTCATAAGTTAGAGCCGAACCGACGTTTCCCAGCCCAGTGTAATAAGCTGATTCGGTCAAGTCGAACATTTTATTATCTGATTAGGGTGTAAAATGGTTGCTACCTGGAGAGATAGAAAAGAAACACTCAGTGTGCACTCTTGCAAGATCAGATTGGTTATTAGTTTATCTAATCAGGATGGCTCCCACTATTTTCTCGAATTTTCCTTCAAACCTTTAAAAGGAAAACTAGTCGGGATCATTCGCACCTCACAAGTTCGCTAACCATTTAGCCAGGTGAGTGTTGGTACTTCGAAGGAGGTTCCCCGTGCTCTCGCATGGACCTAATTAATATAAACCTCGTTTCCGCAGAGGCGTAGCCCTGTTAACAATTTTCTAGACACCTAATAGGTCAGCTGATTGTGAAGTGAAAAATATCTCCTAAGAGTAATCCTACTCATCAGTGGGATCGAGATCCAACTATCATCGCGTGATAACCTAAATGGAAGCCACTCTAGTCACCACACTCCAGAAGGTATGCAACACTAGAAAGTTTCCTGTATATTTGAAACTCTCGATATGGTTTTTGCTCTTAACGGTTTATGACCTTGACTAGGTCAACAAACCATAATCCGCTAGTCAAGTTCAACCCGTCATTTTCTTGATTGCATCAAACCCACCTGTACGTGCCCTTGACTAGGTTAACAAGGCCGCATGACTGTTTTAACCAATCGCATTACAATGCACAGAAAAGTACCACTTAGCTACCGTACACTGTGCCTTGACTAGGTTAAAAAACGCAACACGAATACTAAATATTACTATTTTGAAATAACGGAGGGCTACGGCTGGTTTTTGGCGAAAACCCTTAACGTAATGAACTTGATATCGTTGAAAGAACTGAGTAGTTTTGAAAAGGAGTGGTTTAGGCTCCGCTTTTGAAAACTAGTAGTTTTGAAGAAAACCGAGTAATCTATAGTAACATAAACCTTTGCTCAAGAGGTCACTCCCCGCGAAGGGATCTAGGCTCTTGACTCCTCGAATGAGGTGCTGGATATTCCTAACCGAATACCACTATGCAAAGCGAAAGAGTATGACTATAGTTTTTCGAAATTTGTTCCGACAACATCTTTTAGGTTTCTTTTCTTGCATTAATTAAAATTAACGCGGTCCCATCAATTAATTTCTATTACACCAGAAAAGGATGAAAATAAAATATGCGTATATGCCATCCGTATTTGCTACGGGGCCCTGTCATGCATCGTTAGGTTACTTAACTACCGGTAGAGCGGGGGCAGCACTAGCACGGATGCAAAAAATATATAATATCTACCATTATATATAAATATATATAACCATTCGTCTCAGGCATGATATAAGTAACATCACAGAACATCAACAAGCAACATGGAATAGCGGATAATCTTGGAGCCTCGGGTTTCATTTGAGCTGCAAATGAGACTCGACGTTCCTGGTCGTGTGGATAGCCAGTGCAATGAAAAACCTAGACCCCTACGAGCGCGGCAAGTTACCCGCCAATCTCGGAAGTGAGGCAACCCCAATCAACAAAGTGAATGGGCCACCCAGCACTTCATGAAATTTAGTAACTTGAGCACCCCTCCATGGGTCATCCTATACCCCCTACGAGTATGGCGAACAGCCCGCCAATTCTAGAGTAAGGCCCCCTCCGTCTCAACATTATGAGATGCGGGCCTGTTGCCCTTTAGAACCCGGCTATTCGAGTACTCCTCCGTAGGGTAATCCTAGTACAAAAAAGAAAAAATATATATACAATGGTGACATCGACCTCAACCCGGTCGTGCCCCAATAAAAGAATATACAATCTGGCAGAAACGGCAGTCCACATGTCGGATGCTCGCCACGCAATAATGAATATACAAATGAATCTGTACTGTACAACTACCATTGCACTATAGGCTATCCACAATGACAATCCATCTACAACATCAGTGCAACACAGAACATCAACGTGAATATCATGTTCGTAAAGCCTTCTGATTGTATATATAGCAATCAGTCAGGTTATACCACTCAATGATATTCACGACCACAGAAATAAATATATAGAAAAGCAAGAATTTAGAGTTTCAATCGATTAAAACTTTCCGCATATGCCCCATGAAAAAATCAGTACACAAACAAATCTAGGCAGAAACCAAACATACCAAAAATCACATTTCCAGAACCAAGAACCCCTGAAAAAATTTGGATCCCTTTTACCACCAATTGGCTGCGGATCCGCGGCCAAACGAGTTATATGGACGCGGATTAGCGGTCGTTTTGGTGACTGAAAGCTCACATTTTTTTTCTTGTCTCGGAAAAACCCCGCACATATTTTTAAGCTCACTGAAAATATTTTTTGAACAACTTCAAAATTCGAACAGCAAGCAGGGTTTTTGGAAATACGATTCGGATAATTTTGTCGATCGAAATTCTAAATTAGTGCAAATTATCTAGTTAAGCTTTATAGACCGGATCAGATACCATGTTGGGTTTCTTAGTGCCCTAGCCGCCTACCGCGGCCGTTGTGGAACGAAAAACTTTAACTTTTTAAAAATCTGGCGCTAGAAAACTCGTCCTAGAATTAACCATAAACTAGCTTTCTACAGGGATCTATCTACTGTGATGAGGAGTTATACCTAGAGACTCCTGTCCTTCGGGTCTTCACTCCTATTCTTTAGCTCCTTAGGTGATCTTGATCAAACTTGCTAGATCGCCTTCTTGATTCTCGACGATCCACCTGAGAGTTCTTGATTCAAACTTGGCTTCACAAATGAAGCAACTTAGTGACCTAGTTTGCTAGTCTAGGTTACTAAGGAGATGTAGTGATACTAGTGGTGATTTTCTATCTCAAAAACCCTTGTTTCTCAACACATGAGAATGGTAGGGTTTTGAGTTGAAGATAAACTCAAAGGAAGAGAATGAAAGAGCTCTCCAAGATGAGAGAGAATGGCAAGTGAAGAATAATCATTAGAATGGATAACTCTTTTCTTTTATGAAGTATTTCTTTTTCATTTTAAAATCAACCATATTTCAATAGTAACGACAATAAATGCCAAGACCATTCTTCATGCCATGTTTCAAACCATCTCTTCCTTTTCCACCTCATTTTCTATTTTCAAAAAAAGAAGAAAAATAAACATGATGAGGTGTCAACTTCTAGAAGGTATTTTGTATAAATACAAAATACTTTCTACTGTATATACATACCTATATTCATATCAAAATACGAATACCCAAGATATAGAATAATACCACTAAAATAATACTAGTATTAAATCAACATCCGATTTAATGAATCGGCTTAATCCTAAGCCCACCAGTATTACCAATCGTCCGATCAAAAATCTGGATAACATTAGAATATACATATCGAAATATATACACGTAAATTATTAAGTCAATACTTGATTTACTAATCCGGCTTAATCCTAAACTGGCTGGTATTATCATTCGATCGAAACCCTACACGTATAAATATACGGCCACCACATCGTTTCGTCTGAAACAGAGAAACCCACTGTGTGGGACTCTAAAGACTCGATAGTACGCTGACAGTGGATTTAACCACAAGCACGTCAGTGGCACTAGCTGTACGTAACGGCTAGTTAGGTACCCGTCGAAAAGAAGGCCGACGAGCAAGCTCATCCAGACCCCTACTGATCCTATCCGTGACAATCTCCGTACATTCCGGTCTCTTCGTCTAAGAGTATCGCATACCGAGTCTAGAAGGGTGGTAAACATCAGATCCCTACTGACCCGATAAGTCGTGTCGATTTGGCTTAGGACCATTCCGAGAAACTACTGATCTAACTATCAGTAGTTCTCAACTGCCTTGGCCAAGGTCTTATGGTTCTAGCTAACCGGACACAGTGCGATATCGACTCCGAATATCGGGAGAGACGAATCCCTGACAATCACCCACTGCCTCCATATGGCTCAGAACTGTACCTAACCAAAACCTGTTTGAACGACTCAGTAGAGCCATGGTAGGGTAGTGATCAAAGCACAGTGGGAACTCACATGAGACAAATGATGACCTCAGGTCCTAAGGCTAACCTGTACTTATGCCACCTGAGAACCGCTATCTGACGATAGGTATAATACCATCTAGAGGTTCTCGGCGCGTCCGTCCAGTGTACTCACCCCCAGTGAGCACCTGTATACAATCTTAGGTGATCACACCAATGGTTGTGGGACCAACCACCGCCCCTCATCAGGGTCTAGAAACGTATACACAAGTCTACTCTGGAGTATCGATGCCTGATCTCGATACTCTTGCGACTTGGGACCTTTAAGGATGTGTTTATAGACTACCCAGCTCCCACAAGTATGATCGCCATCATAACGCTGGTAGTCAAGCAAAATCCTATAGGCTTTATCAACATGTAACCACTATATGTTATATTAAGTATAACATATGCACATATTAAGATAAATTCAAACCATAATAGTATACTACTGTATCGAGTCTTTATCAAGATGTGCAAGAAATATAAAGCATTAATAGAAAGAAATATACATATCATGATAAAGACAACTCAAATAATATATACTATATACAACAGAGCAAGATTGTCCTGTACATACATATCCCTAGCATCCTATACAGTACAGGCCTCTAGGGCATACATATCCAACACCGCTACGTACTGAAGTGCTTGGTGTGTCAGCAAGTCAAGGCTGAACATCAAAGGGTAGCTGGTTTGTTGCAACCACTTTCGATTCCTCAATGGAAGTGGGAACATATAACCATGGATTTCGTGACAGCCTTACCACGGAGTCCAAAGGGCAATAACTCTGTATGGGTCATTGTTGATTGATTGATCAAGGCAACTCATATCATACTATTTCGAGTTGGTCAGTCGACGGAGGCTTTGGAGAACGGTATATGTAGGAGATTGTGAGATTGCTTGGAGTACTGGTGAGCATCATTTCCGATCGTGATACTCAATTTCTATCACACTTTTGGAGGGATTTACAGGAAAGTTTGGGAACTCGCTTGAAGTTTAGCACAACCTATCATCCTCAGACAGATGGCCAGTCTGAAAGAACATCCAAACTCTTGAAGATATGTTGAGGTCATGCATATTAGACTTCAAGGGTTCGTGGGAGGATCATTTGTATTTAGTGAAGTTTTCATACAATAACAGTTTTCAGGCGACTATATAGATGGCTCCATTCGAAGCATTATACGGGCGTAAGTGTCGCTTGCCTGTCTGTTGGGACGATATTGGAGAAAGAAAATTATTAGGACCGGATCTTATTGTGCAAATGGTGGAGAAAGTTAACGTAATCCGAAATCATATGAAGATGGCACGGGATCGATGGAAAAGTTGGGCTGATACTGGAAGAAGACCTTTGGAGTTCGCGGTTGGTGATCTTGTGTTCCTGAAGATATCACCGACTAGAGGAGTAATCTGATTTGGTAAACGAGGCAAACTTAGTCCTCGATTCGTAGGGCCTTTCGATATCATCGAGCATGTTGGAGAGATAGCTTATCGATTGGCTTTACCATCATCCTTGGCGGGTGTTCATTGCGTGTTTCATGTATCTAAACTCCGCAAGTATGTTCGAGATGAGACGCACGTCCTAGATCACTCGGAACTGACCGTAAAAAAAGATTTAACGTATGAAGGGTGACCAATGGCTATTGTGGATCGACGAGAAAATGTCCTCAAGAATAAAGTAATCTCACTAGTACTCGTTTTATAGGGGAATCGTTCGCATGGAGAATCTACTTGGGAACGTGAAGCCGAGATTCAACAGAAGTTTCCACACCTCTTTCCTTAGATCCGTATATTCTTGTCTTTTCCTGTTCCGTGAATTTCGAGGACGAAATTCTTTTGTAGTTGGGTATAATGTAACACCCTGGTACATTTATACTATATAATTTGGTATTTAGATCTTGCGGTAAAATTCTTTTATTATTATTACTTTTGGGTTGCGAATGATTCAAGTAGGAGCAGCGGTCATTATCCGACCCGATTCACATGATTGAAACCCGACATAATGCAGGGTTGTATCCAATATTTGCTAGCACAATGTATTCATATGAATAGAGTACTATATATATAATATATGTTAATCTTCACATATCTCTTTATAATACAAGATAAAAACAAATAATATTCTTTTGCTATCTAGCCTTGCATGGAAAATCACTCCATATCGGGTTGTTGCGCCTATATATCATGTTCATATCCTTAGTTATTGACAACCAAATAATTAGAAATCTTTACGTTTATTTATGTGGATTTTATTGGGGGTATATGTATTTAATTATAGATAGTTGCATTATTGTTGAAATTCTTACGTATGCTCTTTATATTTAAAAACTATATTTTTGAAGAGTTATGGGTAATATTTGGAGTGATATGATATTATCTGTACAAATCCTACAATATATATATATATATTATATTACTTAATATTCCTATACCTATAATATATATAACTATTTATCTATATATATTATATTAATAAATTTAAAAAACACACACACACACTCTCTCTCCTTTCTCGTCTCTATCTCTCTCCTCTCACACTCTCTCTCGCGCCGAACCCTAACCCGCGCCGTCCCCACCTCGTCGCCGTCCCCTCCCGTCGCCGACACCACTTTCCACCCTCATCTCCTCATCACCACCACCATCGTCACCTCCCTCCTCCATTCCCGAAGCCTTACCCAAGCCCAATACCACACCGAGAACCCATCTCCTCTTCTTCGTCGACGTCTCTGGCTGAACTTGATCACCACCATCATCCTCAACACCTTCTCCTTCTTTCCTTCGCAAAACCCAAAGAACCCCACACCTCTATCTCTCTCTTTTTCTTCTTCTTCTTCCTTTTCTTTCTTACCTTGACGGAGCTGATCCCAAACAACAACACCGCGCCCACTTGCTCCCCTCGCCGTCGATCCTAGAGCCCATCTGCAATCACCAACCCTCTTCCCTCGCTGTTTCGACTTGAACTCCGACCCATATCACCCTCATCACCTCCTTTCTTTCTAAAACCCAAGCTCCGAGATCAAAACCCTCGACTTCATCTTTCACCGGCCTCTGCCTCCATCTCAAATGACTCCTTCTGGCACCACCATCCTCAAGCTAGCCCAAGCCGAGCCCCTGTAGTAGTCGACGTCAAGATTTTGTTTGCATCATGTCTTTATTCGGCGTTCGTAACGTGATATCCGTATCGTCGTGAGTTTTCGATCAGGCAAGTTCTAAACTTGCAACATGCTACATTGCTTATATCAATATTTATATGATTAATTATAGTACATGTGTTTTAATATTCAACAAATATTATCAATCTACAGTTTTATAGCATCAGTCTGTATTCGTACCAATAACGGTTTTATCTAGTTGCACGCCGGTTCATCATAATATTGTTATAATGTTATATCAGTTCGACATTCTTTATCTAGATTGCAATATACCTGGTAGCAGATGTAAAATGGTTATTACAGATAGATACATATACATCCTGGGCATTAATCATGTTTACCGTATTTAGATATTGGTTACGGTTTTCCATTTGGTATCTATTTTGTTTAATATACATTGCCTGACATATTCACAAGACATTACTAGACCTGTTACTAATGCCGACAATCCTGACTTGTTGTCCTGACGGACGTGACTTTTTTCTATATAGACAAGACCTGTACTTGCTTGATCCTGTGTTGGCATTAGATTGATATCATCAATACCTGACTTGAACACAAAATCTGGGGGTAAGGAGAAATCAATAATGAAACCTGATTTGTAACTCAACAGTTCGATACTTTTCAGAAACTAATCAGTCGATATGGGCTTCGGCCCCGGAATAATGATGCTGACATCATTTGTTTGTACATAATACTTGTTTTTACTGCTTAGCGACACGTCTCGGATTCAGCCCCGAGGGTTTTGACCGTGGTCCCGGGCATGCACGGGATACTATTGAGTTACATCGACGATTTCATTAATTGATTTCAAAGACTTATAGAATAGATCACTTAGAAGCACAGACTTTAGGATACACATCACATGCCTATACCTCACTGTTTTATACCCGTGTTTATATTTACACTTATATTTAATCATAGCATCTTATTCTGGTTATTACTATTATTTTGATATTTATGATGTACCGACGTCTGGGTTTTGCATGGCCCAGTTCCTCTGACCTTGTCGTAGGAAGATCAAGAGTATTTTAACAAGAAAGCCGAGCAGTGAGAAGCTTGATATTTAGTTTTAGAGATGCTTAGTTTATTTTATTTCCGTAGTTTAAATTTATCGATGTGATCCCATAAGGGATGTGTTTCAGATATTATTATTTATTGGAGCTTTATTTGTTTCCGCTATATACATTTCTTGATCTTTATCTACTGTGGCAGATGGACATGTGTTAGTTAGATTTTATTTACTGTTCTTGATATCTGATTGACAACCGTAATGTGACTATGGAGGGATTATTCCTAGCCATAGGTAGCATGGTTGGCTCTGTCACGTGCCGCATTTACGTATTTTGGGAAGTGGGACGTGACAATATTGAAGATTCAGGATACCCCTATGTCCACTATCATTGCTTCCTAGCCCCTCCAACAAATGTACTTCCTTAGCTTTTCCCATGATTCTGGAAAACACATCTGCAATAAGCACGAACAACAAAGGATACAACGGATCTTCTTGCTTAAGCTCTCGTTTACAATGAATGAGATTTCCTTTAACACCATTTACAATCACTGAAGCATTCCCACTTCTTAGTGTAAGCATAACCCATGACACCCATCTAGCTCCAAATCCTCTGGCACGAAATAAATCTTCCAAAAGCTCCCAGCTCACCATGTCATATTGTAACGTTTCCAAAATAATAAAATATTATTTTCGGGAATTTTTATAATTTAATATTATTTTAATGAATATTTTAATATTCCGGTTTAATTAAATACAAATAAATGGGGGAAAATTATGGAAAATTCTAAAATAGGGTATTTTATGGAATTATGCCATTTTAAAGTTTTTAAGACTAGTTATATGCTAATTTAGTGTTAATCGCGATTAAAAATCGCTAATTGGATTTTTAGCTTTTTTGTGCAAAAATGTGCACATATCATTTTCCACACTTGTTACACTTGTGTTACATTTCTTTTGCCATGGTTGTTCTTTTGGGTTCACTATTGGAGTGTGAAGGAAAGGAAAAGAAAAGGAAAAAGTAAGTGATGATGAGAGAGAGAGACCAAGTCAACCCCACTTTTTGAACCATGCTCCTACCATTTCCCCTTCTCATTCTCTCTCCTCTCCCTCCCCTTTTGTTGTTGCTGCTGCTCCCTTTCCCTCTCTCTCCCTCTTCACAAAAACCCTAGATCCACAATGGAATCAACCCCAAAACCCTATTCCCATTTCACAAAAGATGTTCCCGAGCTCACTAGCTACACATTGAACCTAGCAAGATTGGATTTGGAGGACTTTGAGCAACTCAAGAATTTTCTTGAGTTGCCAAAGGAGGTAAATTCTGGACCTATTAGGGTAGTAATTCATTTCTTGTGCATCAATTCTAGTTTCATGTCGATATGGTGTCGTTTTGAGGACTTTTGAGAATTCTAGTTAGGGTTTAGGGTTAGACCTGAAATCAAAGTGAAATTGAGGATTGTGGTGACCTTAGAAACCCTGGTGTGATGTTATTTTAGACCCAAACATGGAACTAGAACCAGAATACGGATTTATGAGACGATGTCGGGGGAAAAACTGTGAATCTGTTGTTGGAGATAGTGCCCTCAGAGTCAATTATTAGGTCACAGGTACGTGATTGTAATGATTGAGGGATGACCTATCCCGGTAGGACAGTCTTACTCGAGATGATAGTATGCTATCTGGTTTACCTTTATCATCGTGTACTGCTTTAGGTGACCTGACACGTCGCTATTACACGTTGATAGAGCCCCTAGGATTCTTGCTTGACCACCAGCAGTATGAGGGCGATCATATAAGTGGGAGCTGGGGTCTATAAGCTTATCCTTAAAAGGTCCCTAGTCGTGGGAGTTTCGAGACTGGGCATCGATACTCCATTAGTAGACTAGTGTATACAGTCGAGACCCCGACGAGGGGCGGTGGCCGGTCTCACAAGCCACTGGTGTCAGTTGGATCACCTAAGATGTATACAGGTGCTCATTGGGTTATGAGTACACCGGACAGGACTCGCCGGGAACATGCTAGTTGGTCATATACCAGACGTCAGATGGCAGTTCCCTGGTGACATGTGTGCAGGTTAGTTCATCGACCTGGGGATCGTCATTTGTCTCGTGTGAGTTCCCACTGTACTTTGATTACTACCCTACCACGGCTCAAAGGAGTCGTGCAAACAGGTTTTAGTTGGGTACAGTCCCGAGCCACATGGAGGCAGTGAGCGTATCTTCAGGGGTTCGTCTCTCCCGGTATTGGGGGTGAGGTCGTGCTGTGTCTAGGAGAGCCATTACACAAAGTCCTTGGCCAAGGCAAGGAGATTTACTGGTAGGTATTCCAGTAGTATCTCAGGGTGTTCTGGGCTACACTCCGACACGACTTGTACCGCTTTTGGGGGTCTGACTTTTACCAACCCCCTAGGCCTGCTATGCGATACTCATAGACGAACGGACCGGATTGTACGGATATTGTCACTGACAGGCTCAGTAGGGTTGTCAGGCTGAGTTCACTCACAGACGTCCCTTTTAGTCAATACTTGGTAGCCCGTTACGTATTGGCTTATACCTCTGACGTGCTAGTGGTTAAATCCACAACCGAGGTGTTGACGAGTCTTTAGAGTCCCCCACATTCAGTTACTCAGCTTTCGGGCGAAAGGTTGTAGAGGCCGTATGGAGATATGGCAGGGTCCGATCAGATACGTGCGGTATTGCACGGATCAGGATCGGACAGTCTGTACTATAGGCCGTATGGTTATATGGCAGGGTTCGATCAGATACGTGCGGTATTGCACAGATCAGGATCGAACGGATAATACTAGCCGGCTTTGGTATAAGCCGGATCCTAGTATAGTACAGTGTAGATTTTGTCTCATTGCATTTGTATTTCGGTCGGAATACAAATGCGGGTGTGTATGCACAGTATCGGGGTTTTCCTGTAATTTATTACGGGACCAGTTTTCTGGAGTTGCCAGTTTGCTTTCCGTTTCGGCCGATTTCCATTGTTCCGTTCATTGGCCGAAGATTGGTGGAGGAGGGCTTATTTGCATTGTTGCAAATAAGTTTATGGAAAGGGGTCCTTTGCATATTATTTGTATCATGATGGTTTTCATGATATGCACCATTCCTTGACCTTGACCTCTTCATGATGGCTTGACTTTTTGAAGTCATCGTGCTTGATGATTGTTGATGATGGGAGATGGTATGGTTGTTGAGTGAGGACTTTTCTTGGTGATCATTATTTTCCTTATGATAGCTTTCTCTCTCTCCATTGCATTATTGGATGGCTCTCTCATTTTCTATCACACTCTCCCTCATTCTCACTCACTCCCCCTTGTAGTGGCCGGCCATTCCTCTTGAGGGGCTGTCCCATTTTTTACATGAGGGGATTACACTCATTTGGCTTTGGAAAATTCATACAAGTTCCATCTCCAAACTCCATTGTTCATCCCTCCACCAAAAGGCAATTCCTACAACCCCAAAAGTGAGACTTGAGGACTACATATTCTACAGCGAACCTTGGGCACGTCGAGTAGCCGGCTTCGTGCCCGAGTTGCCTCGGCATTGAGGTGGGAGCCCGTAAACAAAGTAGGTGATGTGGTGCACTTCCGGCGACGAGAAGGAGACAGGACTTTCCGCAGGAGATCGGGACCATGACGAGAAGACCGGAGGACTTGGATCGTCGGTATATCTCTATTCCCTTTCTTGTAGTTAGCTAGGACTAGTTAATGGTTCGATCCGGGTAGTAGTGCGCGGCGGTTTGCCAGTTTAAGAAAATTTAAAGTTTATCACCGCTTCCGCTTTTGGCCGTCGGATTGACGGCCGGGGCGCCGCCGTGCACTTATATTGGTATCAGAGCCTCGCCATTAACTTAGTCTAGCTTGGTGTAGTGTGTTTTTCTGTTTCGATCGATCGAATGTTCCAAAACTACATTTTTGTTAGCATCAGTTTTCTGTTGGAAATTTTTGGTGTCGAAAAATTTTTCAGGTTGTAAAATCTTGATGTACTGGAAAATCTAAGAACTCTGGAAAATTTCGATGAAGTGAATCCACAGTGGGAGCGCGGAACCGCCGCATATACCCCCATTCCGCCGCTCTTCCGCCGCACACTGTGGAGATCACTTCACCAATTTTTTTCAGAGGCTTTCTGGGCTTAAAATATGGGTTTTGGAATAATAACATTGGGCCCAGAATTTCTTTATCTGCTACAGTAATACTTGGGGGCCCACTTGTTAAATTTTGATTGATCGGATATTTTAAACACATTTTTCACAGTATTTACATTATATCTGCGACCGTGAATGTCACTTGATCGGTAAATCCGGTCTAACTGCTATAGCCCGGTTAGACGGATTTGCGAACGTGACTTTCACGTTGATGTTTTGTTTTTGCTGTGATGTTGCGGATCGGTCGTGGGGGATAGCCTGGATGCAATGCTAGTACAGTTTTGTTGTATTATGTACATTTGATATTGCGGGGCGAGCGTCCGACATGTGGACTGCCGTCACTGCCTGTTTGTATTATTATTTTGGGGCACGACCTGGTTGCGGTCGATGTACCCGTTGTATGTATATTTTACTTTCTGTACTAGGATTGCCCCGCGGAGGGATGCACGGATAGCCGGGTTCTGGAGGGCAACAAGCCCGCATCTCATGGCATTGAGACGGAGGGGGCTTCACTCTAGGATTGGCGGGCTATTCGCCGCACTCGTAGGGGGTACAGGTTGACCCAGGAGGGGTGCCCAAGTTACCGGATTCCGTGAAGTGCTGGGTGGTCCATTCACGTTGCTGAAGGGGGCTGCCTCGCTTCAGGTTTTGGCGGGTAACTTGCCGCGCCCGTAGGGGTCTAGGATTTCATTGCACAGGCTATCCACACGACCAGGGGAACGTCGGGTTTCAGTAGTGGCTCTGTGAAACCCGGGGATCCCAGATATCTGTATTGTTTCTGTGATGCTGTTCATTCTCTGTGATGTTGCATTTTATTCACGCCTTGAGCGAATATAATATATTGGTATATATATTGGTAGATGTTGTATATGTTTTACATCCGCGCTAGTCCAGTCCCCGCTCTGTCGTTAGTTAGCTAACCTAACGGGTAATGACGGGACCCAGTGGCGAATGCGGATGGCATATACGTACATCAGTATATTTTCGTTCTTTGTGGTGTGATCAATTGATGGGACTGCGTTGATTCGGATCAATGCAAGTTAAAAACAAACCTAATCTGATGTTGTTGGAACACTTTTCAAAAAGCTGTTATTGCAAGGACGTTTACTTTTGTTTTGCATCGTGGTATTCATTGGAATATCCTGCTCCTCAGTCGACGAGGCAAGGGCCGAGATCCCTTCACCGGGAGTGACCCCTTGGACAAAAAGTTTGCGTCAGGGCAATGACTTCACTATAGCCGATTACTTTTGCTTTGCATCGCGGTATTCATTTGGAATATCCTGCACCCCATTCTACGGGGAAAGAGCCGAGATCCCTTCACCGGGAGTGACCTCTTTAGCAAAGGTTTTCGTCACTATATTTTTAAAAAAGCTATCCGTTCCTTCAACGATATCAAGTTCATTACGTTAAAGGTTTTCGCCAGAAACCATTCGTAGCCCTCCGTCGTTTCATATGGATAGTCAATAGTATTCAAGCTGTGTATGTTGGCCAAAGTCAAGGCACAGTGTTTGGTAGCTGTTGGTTATTCATATGCAGCATAGATAGATGCGTTGGTTTGGAACAGTCGTACTGCCATGTTGGCCAAAGTCAAGGGTATGTACGGGTGGATTCAAATTAACCTGGAGAATGACGGGTAGAACTTGACATGTGACTTATGATATGTTGGCCAAAGTCAAGGTCATAAGAGCATGGGGCAGAAATCACATCGGGAGTTTCAAAAGAACTGAAACTTGCCAGATATGCGCATACCTTCTGGAGTGTGATAGCGTGAGCGGATTCCGTCACGTTATCATGCAATGATAGTTGGATCCCGATTCCCACTGATGAGTTAGTTTACTCCTCGGGTAACCCCGACTAATTCTTCTTTCAGGTTTGGAGGAGAATTTGAGGTACAGTGGGAGGTTTCCAGATTAGATAAATTGGTAACCATTCTGATCTAGGTTAGAGTGCACGCTGAGTGTTTCTTTTCTCTCTCTCTTTGGCAGCGACCATTGACCCGACCCTAAGACTATGACTCAGTGACCAAGTTGACCGAACCTTCTTTAACACTGGCTTTTGGATTGTCAGAGTTGCGAACCTCATTGCCACTCCTACTTTTACCCTTTTCTCCAGGACACCACGTATTACTACGAACGTCCACTTCCATTGGAAAAAACCATCGTATGGTTAGATACGAACTCGAAGGGATTTATTCGAGGATGGTTTCCGGTTCTGGAGAAAACGGATAGGATTATTCAGTTGTCTTTTCCTTTTACCCTCTCTCAGGTTACGAGTACTCCTTGGTTTAGGGGTAGTACACCTATTACGCAAATTGGATTGTCTTCTTCCAAACCTTAGGCTGGTGCCGACCGGTAGGGAATGAAGAAAACCAATTAGCATAACGATGGTGTGCAGAAGGTATTAAGTTAAGACAAAGCAAGGGATTAGTAAGAGGGCAAAGTAAATTGCAACAGATATTCACGACCAAACCAAATATTTCGTTACCACTCCCACATCACCTTTGTATTTCTCCAGGACACTCCGTATCACTACGAAGATCCACAGTTTATTTGGATACTCCATCGTATGGTTATATACGAACTCGAATGGAACTGGTTCCAGTTCGGGGATGGATTCTGGTTCAGGAGAAATAGGAATAAGGTTTATTCGGTTGTCTTTTATCTTCACCCTCTCTCATTGCGAGTGTTCCTAGGATTGGGACAGTACACCCATTATGCTTATTGGATAGTCTTCTTCCAAACCATAGGCTGGTGCCGAACGGTAGGGAAGGAAGAAAACCATTTGGCCTAAAAGGGTGTGCAGAAGGTAAAGACTAAAGACATATGAAGGGATTTGGAGAGGTGGCAAAGAACTATACGGTTACAGTCGTGAATCTGGAAGAGGCATTACTAGGAATACCAGAATACCCCATCGGAACATTTCAATGTTTCAGTTTCACTGTGTAATGTTAAAGGAAAACTGATTTCCCGATTAGATACTTACTCCAGGGTATGTATTTACCAGGTACGATTCTCACATCTGTATGGTTTTGCAGATGATGAGTGGGAGTAAGTTATTGGGAATTGGGTGATTATCCTCATTATATCGGGATTCGTTGTAATCAGTGATATTTGAGGAAATCACCTGGGCTGTTTGCCGGTCGGCAAATATTTGGTTTTGAATATCCGCTGTTATGCACCAATTTCAAATTGATATATCTGTACGTCTATTTTCATAGAGTGAGATATACCTTTCTGAAATTATGTCTACGACATTTACCTATATCAGTGGATGGTTAGGTAAGGAGCATTAAACAGCGGTGTAATTCTTCTTAACCATAAGTACAGTTTTCAACCTACGACACACAGTGAATGAGTTATCAGACTCAAGGGACTTATACAAAGGATTGTATGTTGTCCAGGGTCCATCAGGACAGAGGGCTTAGTCCTCGTACTATATTCGGTTTACTTATGACTTCTCTAGTTTTTAGACAGGTGTTTCGCGGAAACACAGGCTCCAAATTTTGAGAAGTTATAGGTATTTGAATAGAGTAGAGAACCAGGTATAGCAAGTATCGGGATTCTTCAAAGAGATCGAAGATGTAGATGCTTGTGTATGGTATTCAGTTGATAGTAATGAAAAAGAGATCTTGCTTCTCTTTCAGGTTACTCATAATTGGAAGTATTCCTAAGTTGAGTAACGCTGATCGGCCTCCTTCCATTTAGTTGACATGCGCTGGGACAGCTGCATGATTTGAATCTGGTTCAATTAAATCAGTGCCTCTGTTTCTATATTGGATATAGAACAGTTCATATCTTAACGATGTTAAGGTACCGGGAGTTGTCCGGTTTATGATTAAAACCAGACACTGGACAACTCAAGGCACGTTTCTGTAATGGCTGTTTGTGGGTTGACCCAGGCTATGACGAGGGTTGACTTTCTACCATCTGGATGAACAATAGCGATATTGTTCTAGACTCGCCACAGTTTTATTAAAGATGGATTTTTTCAGAAAACAGTAGTGGGAGTATGGTAGAACTGGAAGTGATTCCAGAACCACAAACGATTACTGAAGATTTGATAAGGAACCTAAAGATTCAATCTGGATTGACATTCCATTGGCCACTCCGCAGATAAGGTGGGTAACTTCAGGCACCCGAGAGGCACTACGGTAGCCTCAAGGACGGTGACAGGGAAGTTCTTGTTTACCCACAATTGCCATTGCTGTTGTTCCAGGTTACGAGACCCGGCGGGAGGATGAGTATAGCGTCGTTCTAAACCAGTTTTAGAAGTGTACGTCTATATGACTCTGCCAGAGGGTTGTCATAGTCAGTGGGAGCAGCGGAAGCATTGGTGGACAGGTTGCTTATGTCTATTTATAGACTAGAGCAGATGTAGCGGAGATAGATCATCTATTTCTGACGTGACAGTCATGGGTTTGACTTCATCAGAATAGGGGATGGATCTGTTGAGAAGGTAGTAGGGTGTGATATCCTGGTATTTGGATGATATACACAGAGTAGGAAAAGAAACTCCTACACTACGATCGGTTATACTTTGGTCGTCACACAGTTGTTTCTCCACAAAGGAAATGGATTTTATATCAGACATACTGGTTACTAGATCTATGGTCTTAGATCTAGATTTGGATGGTTTCCCAATCAGGGTACTTGACAGCATTCTAAGAGTATTTAGGATGGACGACTCCTGGCACGGTAGTGTACCTGCAGGTAATGGAGTCACCCTCAACAAAGGTGTCTTACAGACTAAAAGGGAGAGGGACGGGCATGATTGGCAGATCACTTGCTCAGGCAATTGAGTCAATCGTGAGATGTCAAGTACCACACCAGATGTTGTTCTTGCACTAGATGCAATAAGTTGACATTAATCCAATCCTGGAGAAACAGTCGGAAGCAGTTTTAGAACATAAGTGGATGTTCTAGGGATATGATAACGACAGCCTCATTCAGGAGACAGTTATCATTCCAGGCTTCCAAGGTGACATGGACGACAAGGAGGTTGTCAGAGTTATAGTTTTCCTTCTGATGAGGGGCAGTATTTTGGACAGGTGGTCCAAGGCAATACTGAGGGAGGCATGGCGCGCAGGATACTGATTAAGTTCAGTTGACGATACAGTCTAAGAAGTTTGGATTTGGAGTTCATTTATGAGCTATGTCCCATCAGACATCCAGACACATTCTAAGACAGGTATTGCTCATTTCGGGAGATGGTTTTCTCCGCGAACTTGAGATATAGAGAGACATAGAAAGAAACAACTAAGCGGATCCACTCACTGAGGCTATTCCTCGAACGCAATAGTTCCGCAAACGAGCTTTGTGAGACTGCCTAGTAGAGGAGTTGGATGTTCGGTATCACACGGGCTGTGAGTATGCGACATCGCAATAATTAGCCTTGAGTGCAAGTGGGAGATTGTTGGAGATAGTGCCCTCAGAGTCAATTATTAGGTCACAGGTACGTGATTGTAATGATTGAGGGAGGACCTATCCCGGTAGGACAGTCTTACTCGAGATGATAGTATGCTATCTGGTTTACCTTTATCATCGTGTGCTGCTTTAGGTGACCTGACACGTCGCTATTACACGTTGATAGAGCCCCTAGGATTCTTGCTTGACCACCAGCAGTATGAGGGCGATCATATAAGTGGGAGCTGGGGTCTATAAGCTTATCCTTAAAAGGTCCCTAGTCGTGGGAGTTTCGAGACTGGGCATCGATACTCCATTAGTAGACTAGTGTATACAGTCGAGACCCCGACGAGGGGCGGTGGCCGGTCTCACAAGCCACTGGTGTCAGTTGGATCACCTAAGATGTATATAGGTGCTCATTGGGTTATGAGTACACCGGACAGGACTCGCCGGGAACATGCTAGTTGGTCATATACCAGACGTCAGATGGCAGTTCCCTGGTGACATGTGTGCAGGTTAGTTCATCGACCTGGGGATCGTCATTTGTCTCGTGTGAGTTCCCACTGTACTTTGATTACTACCCTACCACGGCTCAAAGGAGTCGTGCAAACAGGTTTTAGTTGGGTACAGTCCCGAGCCACATGGAGGCAGTGAGCGTATCTTCAGGGGTTCGTCTCTCCCGGTATTGGGGGTGAGGTCGTGCTGTGTCTAGGAGAGCCATTACACAAAGTCCTTGGCCAAGGCAAGGAGATTTACTGGTAGGTATTCCAGTAGTATCTCAGGGTGTTCTGGGCTACACTCCGACACGACTTGTACCGCTTTTGGGGGTCTGACTTTTACCAACCCCCTAGGCCCGCCATGCGATACTCATAGACGAACGGACCGGACTGTACGGATATTGTCACTGACAGGCTCAGTAGGGTTGTCAGGCTGAGTTCACTCACAGACGTCCCTTTTAGTCAATACTTGGTAGCCCGTTACGTATTGGCTTATACCTCTGACGTGCTAGTGGTTAAATCCACAACCGAGGTGTTGACGAGTCTTTAGAGTCCCCCACATTCAGTTACTCAGCTTTCGGGCGAAAGGTTGTAGAGGCCGTATGGAGATATGGCAGGGTCCGATCAGATACGTGCGGTATTGCACGGATCAGGATCGGACAGTCTGTACTATAGGCCGTATGGTTATATGGCAGGGTTCGATCAGATACGTGCGGTATTGCACAGATCAGGATCGAACGGATAATACTAGCCGGCTTTGGTATAAGCCGGATCCTAGTATAGTACAGTGTAGATTTTGTCTCATTGCATTTGTATTTCGGTCGGAATACAAATGCGGGTGTGTATGCACAGTATCGGGGTTTTCCTGTAATTTATTACGGGACCAGTTTTCTGGAGTTGCCAGTTTGCTTTCCGTTTCGGCCGATTTCTATTGTTCCGTTCATTGGCCGAAGATTGGTGGAGGAGGGCGTATTTGCATTGTTGCAAATAAGTTTATGGAAGGGGGTCCTTTGCATATTATTTGTATCATGATGGTTTTCATGATATGCACCATTCCTTGACCTTGACCTCTTCATGATGGCTTGACTTTTTGAAGTCATCATGCTTGATGATTGTTGATGATGGGAGATGGTATGGTTGTTGAGTGAGGACTTTTCTTGGTGATCATTATTTTCCTTATGATAGCTTTCTCTCTCTCCATTGCATTATTGGATGGCTCTCTCATTTTCTATCACACTCTCCCTCATTCTCACTCACTCCCCCTTGTAGTAGCCGGCCATTCCTCTTGAGGGGCTGTCCCATTTTTTACATGAGGGGATTACACTCATTTGTCTTTGGAAAATTCATACAAGTTCCATCTCCAAACTCCATTGTTCATCCCTCCACCAAAAGGCAATTCCTACAACCCCAAAAGTGAGACTTGAGGACTACATATTCTACAGCGAACCTTGGGCACGTCGAGTAGCCGGCTTCGTGCCCGAGTTGCCTCGGCATTGAGGTGGGAGCCCGTAAACAAAGTAGGCGATGTGGTGCACTTCCGGCGACGAGGAGGAGACAGGACTTTCCGCAGGAGATCGGGACCATGACGAGAAGACCGGAGGACTTGGATCGTCGGTATATCTCTATTCCCTTTCTTGTAGTTAGCTAGGACTAGTTAATGGTTCGATCCGGGTAGTAGTGCTCGGCGGTTTGCCAGTTTAAGAAAATTTAAAGTTTATCACCGCTTCCGCTTTTGGCTGTCGGATTGACGGCCGGGGCGCCGCCGTGCACTTACATCTGTGATCGTATTTAGGAATCTGCTATCACCCCGAGACCCCAAAAATAAAATTGAGTTGACAGTGAGATGTGCAGGCACCATGGAACCACCACACCAAACCCTAGCCCCCAACTCCAAAGTGAGGCCGCCAATTTATTCCTTCTGGCCGCAAATTGCGGCCAGAGCAGGAGGGAATTGCCTCGATTTTTATGCATGGCCCTATTTCCTATATTCTTGACCCTGGGTATGTCTAGTTTTGACTGATTCCAGTTAGGGTAAAATCTCGGTTGATTTTCCTATGTTGGTGCATGGTTTACGACTTGTTTTAGCATGGATTTTGGTATTTGGTGTTTCGTTCCTGTCGTGTGGCGTTTGGACGTCAACGACAAGCGGATATTGAACGTGTTTACATGCGAGACGATAGGTTTTTACCTATGTGAGTAGCGTGTGCTATTTTGGTTTTCGATGTGATTTTCATGTGCTTTAGCGTTGTGATATACTTGTAGGTACCCTACGTGATGTTGAGGCAAAGAAGATGAAGATAGCGACATCGGCATTGGCACACGAGAAGTAAGGTGAGTAGATTTATATCTACGGGGAGAAGTCGGGTGGATGGCGTATAGCACCCCCGCAGTCCATGGTGATGTATACGAATACGTATACATACATATATTTATTATGTGTTGTTTAGGATTATTGATGGTAATAATGGTATTATTGATAATAAGGATGTATTGGTGTAGTATAGTGCGAAACCCTAGAGTAGTGGTTGCACTCACACATACACGTACACATATACTTGCATACATTCTTTCATTTATCTGTGCGCATCTGGAGGTTAGTATATCTACACATGGGTATGGGACCATGTGTTCATATACGGGATTGAGGATGATACTGTAAGTGCACGGCGGCGCCCTGGCCGTCAATCCGACGGCCAAATGCGGAAGCGGTGATAAACTTTAATTTTGCAAACTAACAAACCGGCACCACCGCGCACTAAACACCCGGATCGAACCATTAAACTAGTCCTAGCTAACTACAAGATGGGAAGAGATATACCGAGTGATCCGAGTCCTCCGGTCTTCTCATCGTCGTCCCGATCTCTCGCGGAAACTCCGGTCGTCGCCTCCTCGCCGGAAGGGCACCACATCGCCTGCATCTTTTACGGGCTCCCGCCTCTATACCGAGGCAACTCGGACGCGAAGTTGGCTGGCCGACGCGTCCAAGATTTGCTGTAGAATGTAGTGTAGAGTCTATGTCTCATTCAGGGTTTATGAGGTTGCCATTTATGGAGGAATTTTTGCACTAGAATTTCATGGATCAAAGCTTGATGAAGAATGGAGCATCCAATGCAAATGTGAGCTCGGCCAAGCAATTTTGTGCTCACTGGAAAAAAATGTGTGCAGTGAGCATGAATTAAAATCATGCAACCAAAAAGAAATTCCTACCTCACACAAAACCATCAGCACACTCACAAATGGGGGGACCCATGAAAATTGCAAGAAAAAAATTATCCCACCAAAAATAAACCTCACTCCATTCCCAAACAGTAGCCGGCCCCAGCAAAAATGTGGGTGGAAAAAGGGATGATTGATTTTTCAAAGGAGAAAAAGAAAAATCAAAAAGAATAATGGTCACACCAAACCCATATCCTTTCCAATCACATAAATGCACCATCATGGATGAAAAAGCAAAAATGCTTAACATATCATAATGAATACATTTGCAAGAAACCCCCTCCACAAATGTTATTTGCATAATTGCAAATAACCCCCTCCATCGGAAAAGTCCGGCCGGGAAAGAACAAAGGAAAACCGGCCGGAACGGAATGCAAACTGGCAACTCCAGAAAACTGGTCCCGTAATAAATTACAGGAAAACCCCATACTGTGCATACACACCCGCATCTGTATTCCGTCCGGATACAAATGCAATGAGACAAAATCTACACTGTACTAAACTAGGATCCGGCTTAAACCAAAGCCGGCTAGTAATATCCGTTCGATCCTGATCCGTGCAATACCGCACGTATCCGATCGAACCTTGCCATATATCTATACGGCCTCTAGTACTAACCGTCCGATCCTGATCCGTGCAATACCGCACGTATCTGATCGGACCTTGCCATATCTCCATACGGCCTCTACAGCGTTTCGCCCGAAAGCTGAGTAACTGAATGTGTGGTGGACTCTAAAGACTCGTCAATACTATGGCTGTGGATTTAACCACTAGCACGTCAGAGGTATAAGCCAATACGTAACGGGCCACCAGCTATTGACCAAAAGGGACGTCGATGAGCGAACTCATCCTGACACCCTACTGAGCCTGTCAGTGACAATATCCGTACAGTCCGGTCCGTTCGTCTATGAGCATCGCATGTCGGGCCTAGGGGGTGGGTAAAAGTCAGACCCCCAAAAGCGGTACAAGTCGTGTCGGAGTGTAGCCCAGAACACCCTGAGATACTACTGGAATACCTACCAGTAAATCTCCTGCCTTGGCCAAGGACTTCATGTAATGGCTCTCCTAGACACAGCGCGACCTCACCCCCAATACCGGGAGAGACGAACCCGTGAAGATCCGCTCACTGCCTCCATGTGGCTCGGGACTGTACCCAACTAAAACCTGTTTGCACGACTCCTTTGAGCCGTGGTAGGGTAGTAATCAAAGCACAGTGGGAACTCACACGAGACAAATGACGATCTTAGGTCGATGAACTAACCTGTACACATGTCACCAGGGAACTGCTATCTAACGTCAGGTATAAGACCAACTAGCAGGTTCCCGGCGAGTCCTGTCCGGTGTACTCATAACCCAATGAGCACCTGTATACATCTTAGGTGAACCAACTGACACCAGTGGCTTTGTGAGACCGGCCACCGCCCCTCGTCGGGGTCTCGACTGTATACACTAGTCTATTCTGGAGTATCGATGCCCTGTCTCGAAACTCCCACGACTAGGGACCATTTAAGGATGTGCTTATAGACTACCAGCTCCCACTTATATGATCGCCCTCATACTGCTGGTGGTCAAGCAAGAATCCTAGGGGCTCTATCAACGTGTAATAGCGACCTGTAAGGTCACCTGAAGCAGTACACGATGATAAAGGTAAACCAGATAGCATACTATCATCTCGAGTAAGACTGTCGTATCGGGATAGGTCCTCCCTCAATCATTGCAATCACGTGCCTCTGATCCAATAATTGACTCTGAGGGCACTATCTCCAACAATCTCCCACTTGCACTCAAGGCTAATTATGGCGATGTCGCATACTTACAGCCCGTGTGATACCGAACACCCAACTCCTCTACTAGTCAGTCTCACAAAGCCTGTTTGCGAAACTCTTGCGATCGAGGAATAGCCTCAGTGAGTGGATCCGCCTTGAAGTTTCTTTCTATGTCTCTCTATATCTCAAGTTCGCGGAGAAAGCCATCTCCCGAAATGAGCAATACCTGTCTTAGAATGTGTCTGGATGTCTGATGGGACTTAGCTCATTAATGAACTCCAAATCCAAACCTCTTAGACTGTATCGTCAACTGAACTTAATCAGTATCCTGCGCCATGCCTCCCTCAGTATTGCCTTGGATCACCTGTCCAAAATACTGCCCCTCGTCAGAGGGAAAACTATAACTCTGACAACCTCCTTGTCGTCCAGGTCACCTTGGAAGCCTGGAATGATAACCGTCTCCTAAAGGAGGCTGCCGTTATCAATTCCCTAGAACATTAACTTATGTTCCAAAATTTCTTCCGATTGTTTCTCCAGGATTGGATCAATATCATCTTATTGCATCTAGTGCAAGAACAACATCTGGTGTGGTACTTGACATATCATGATTGACTCAATTGCCTAAGCAAGTGATCTGCCAATCATGCACATCCCTCTCTACTTTAGTCTATAAGACACCTTTAGAGAGGGTGACTCCATTACCTGCAGGTACACTACCGTGCCAGGAGTCGTTCATTCTGAATACTCTTAGAATGCTGTCTAAGTACCCTGATTGGGAAACCACCCAAATCTAGATCTAAAACCATAGACCTAGTAACCAGTATGTCTAATATAATATTCAAGTCCTATGTGGAGAAAATACTGTGTGACAACCAAAGAATAACCGATCGTAGTATAGGAGTTTCTTTTCCTACTTTGTGTATGTCATCCAAAACCCGGATATCACACCCTACTACCTTCTCAACAGATCCATCCCCTATTCTGATGACGTCAAACCTATGACTGTCACATCAGAAATAGATGATCTATCTCCGCTACATCTGCTTTAGTCTATAAATAGACATAAGCCTGATGTCCACCAATGCTTCCGCTGCTCCCACTGACTACGACAACCCTCTGGCAGAGTCATATAGATGTGCACTTCTAAAGCTAGTTTAGAACGACGCTATACTCATCCTCCTGCCGGGTCTCGCAGCCTGGAACAACAACAATGGCAAGTGTGGGTAAACAAGAACTTCCCTGTCACCGTCCTTGAGGCTACCGGAGTACCTCTCGGGTGCCTGAAGTTACCCACCGTATCTGCGGAGTGGCCAATGGAATGTCAAACCAGATTGAATCTTTAGGTTCCTTATCAAATCTTCAGTAATCGTTTGCGGTTCTGGAATCACTTCCAGTTCTACCATACTCCCACTACTGTTTTTGAAAGAATCCATTTTTATTAAAACTGTGGCGAGTCTAGAACAATATTACTATTGATCTCCCAAATGGTAGAAAATCAACCCTCGTCATAGCCTGGGTCAACCCACAAACTGCCATTACAGAAACGTGCCTTGAGTTGTCCAGTGTCTGGTTTTAATCATAAGCCGGACAACTCCCCGTACCTTAACATCGTTAAGATATGAACTGTTCTATATCCAATATAGAACCAGAGGCACTGATTTAATTGAACCAGATTCAAATCATGCAGCTGTCTCCAGTGCATGTCAACTAAATGGAAAGAGGCCGATCAGCGTTACTCAACTTAGGAATACTTCCAATTATGAGTAACCTGTAAGAGAAGCAAGTTCTCTTAATCATTACTATCAACTGAATACCATACACAAGTATCTACATCTTCGATCACTTTGAAGAATCCCGATACTTGCTATACCTGGTTCTCTACTCTGTTCAAATACCTATAACTTCTCAAAATTCGGACCCTGTGTTTCCACGAAACACTTGTCTAAAAACTAGAGAAGTCATAAGTAAACCGAATATAGTATGAGGACCAACCCCTCTGTCCTGATGGACCCTGGACAACATACAATACTCTGTATAAGTCCCTTGAGTCTGATAACTCATTCACTGTGTGTCGTAGGTTGAAAGCTGTACTTATGGTTAAGAAGAATTATACCGCTGTTTTAATGCTCCTTACCTAACCATCCACTGATATAGGTAAATGTCACAGACATAATTCCAAAAAGGTATATCTCACTCTATGAAAATAGACGTACAGATATATCAATTTGAAATTGGTGCATAACAGCGGATATTCAAAACCAAATATTTGCCGACCGGCAAACAACCCAGGTGGCTTCCTCAAATATCACCAATTACAACGAATCCCGATATAATGAGGATGGTCACCTAATTCCCAATAAGTTACTCCCACTCATCATCTGTAAAACCATACAGATGTGACAATCATACCTGGTAAATACATACCCTGGAGCAAGTGTCTAATCGGGAAATCAGTTTTCATTTAACAGTACACAGTGAAACTGAAACATTGAAATGTTTCGATGGGGTATCCGGGTATTCTTAGTAATGCCTCTTCCATTATCCAGATTCACAACTATAACCGTATAATTCTTTGCCACCTCTCCAAATCCCTTTATATGTCTTTAGTCATTACCTTCTGCACACCCCTTAGGCCAAATGGTTTTCTTCCTTCCCTACCGTTCGGCACCAGCCTATGATTTGGAAGAAGACTATCCAATAAGCATAATGGGTGTACTGTCCTAGTCCTAGGAGCACTCACAACGCGAGAGAAGGTGAAGATAAAAGACAACGGAATAAACCTTGTTCCTATTTCTCCTGGACCAGAATCCATCCCCGAACTGGAACAAGTTCCTTTCGAGTTCGTATATAACCATACGATGGAGTATCCAATAAACTGTGGATCTTCATAGTGATACGGAGTGTCCTGGTGAAATACAAAGGTGATTTAGGATTGGCGAAAAAATACTTGGTTTGGTCGTGAATATCAGTCGCAATTTACTTTGCCCTCTTACTAATCCCTTGCTTTGTCTTAATCTTAATACCTTCTGCACACCGTTTAGGCTAATTGGTTTTCTTTATTCCCTACCGGTCGGCACCAGCCTAAGGTTTGGAAGAAGACTATCCAATTTGCATAATAGGTGTACTATCTCCTAAACCAAGGAGTACTCACAACTTGAGAGAAGGTAAAAGGGAAAAGACAACTGAATAATCCTATCCGTTTTCTCCAGAACCGGAAACCATCCTCGAATTCCTTCGAGTTCGCATCTAACCATACGATGGTTTTGTCCAATGGAAGTAGACGTTCGTAGCAATACGGGGTGTCCTGGAGAAAAGGGTAAAAGTAGGAGTGGAAATGAGGTCTGCAACTCTGACAATCCAAAAGCCAGTGTAAAGAAGGTTCGGTCAACTTGGTCACTGAGTCATAGTCTTAGGGTCGGGTCAATGGTCGCTGCCAAAGAGAGAGAGAAAAGAAACACTCAGCGTGCACTCTAACCAAGATCAGAATGGTTACCAATTTATCTAATCTGGAAACCTCCCACTGTACCTCAAATTCTCCTCCAAACCTAAAAGAAGAATTAATCGGGGATACCCGAGGAGTAAACTAACTCATCAGTGGGAATCGGGATCCAACTTTCATTGCATGATAAAGTGACGGAATCCGCTCACGTTATCACACTCCAGAAGGTATGCGCATATCTGGCAAGTTTCAGTTCTTTTGAAACTCCCGATGTAGATTTTTACCCCATGCTCTTATGACCTTGACTTTGGCCAACATATCATAAGTCACATGTCAAGTTCTACCCGTCATTCTCCAGGTTAATTTGAATCCACCCGTACCTACCCTTGACTTTGGCCAAAATGGCAGTACGACTGTCCCAAACCAACGCATCTATCTATGCAGCATATGAATACCCAATAGCTACCAATCACTGTGCCTTGACTTTGGCCAACATACACAGCTTGAATACTATTGACTACCCATATGAAACGACGGAGGGCTACGAATGGTTTCTGGCGAAAACCTTTAACGTAATGAACTTGATATCGTTGAAGGAACAGATAGCTTTTTAGAAAATATAGTGACGAAAACCTTTACTAAAGAGGTCACTCCCGGTGAAGGGATCTCGGCTCTTTCCCCGTAGAATAGGGTGCTGGATATTCATAACCGAATATCACTGTGCAAAGCAAAAGTAATCGGCTATAGTGAAGTTAATGCCCTGACGCAAACTTCTGTCCAAGGGGTCACTCCCGGTGAAGGGATCTCGGCCCTTGCCTCGTCGACTGAGGAGCAGGATATTCCAAATGAATACCACGATGCAAAACAAAAGTGAACATCCTTGCAATAACAGCTTTTTGAAAAGTGTTCCAACAACATCAGAATAGGTTTGTTTAACTTGCATTGATCCGAATCAATGCAGTCCCATCAATTGATCACACCACAAAGAACGAAAATATACTGACGTACGTATATGCCATCCGCATTCGCCACTGGGTCCCGTCATCACCCGTTAGGTTAGCTAACTAACGGCAGAGCGGGGACTGGACTAGCGCGGATGAAAAACATATACAACATCTACTAATATATATACCAATATATTATATTTCGCTCAAGGCGTGATAAGAAATGCAACATCACAGAAATGTACAGCATCACAGAACAATACAGATATCTGGGATCCCCGGGTTTCACAGAGCCACTACTGAAACCCGACGTTCCCCTGGTCGTGTGGATAGCCTGTGCAATGAAATCCTAGACCCCTACGGGCGCGGCAAGTTACCCGCCAAAACCTGAAGCGAGGCAGCCCCCTTCAGCACCGTGAATGGACCACCCAGCACTTCACGGAATCCGGCAACTTGGGCACCCCTCCTGGGTCAACCTGTACCCCCTACGAGTGCGGCGAATAGCCCGCCAATCCTAGAGTGAAGCCCCCTCCATCTCAATGCCATGAGATGCGGGCTTGTTTCCCTCCAGAACCCGGCTATCCGTGCACCCCACCGCGGGGTAATCCTAGTACAGAAAGTAAAATATACATACAACGGGTACATCGACCGCAACCAGGTCGTGCCCCAAAAGAATAATACAAACAGGCAGTGACGGCAGTCCACATGTCGGACGCTCGCCCCGCAATATCAAATGTACATAATACAACAAAACTGTACTAGCATTGCATCCAGGCTATCCCCCATGACTGATCCGTAACATCACAGCAAAAACACAGAACATCAACGTGAAAGTCACGTTCGCAAATCCGTCTAACCGGGCTATAGCAGTTAGACAGGATTTACCGATCAAGTGACATTCACGGTCGCAGATATAATGTAAATACTGTGAAATAATGTGTTTAAAATATCCGATCGATCAAAAATTAACAAGTGGGCCCCCAAACAATACTGTAGCACTCACAGAAATTCTGGGCCCAATTTTAATATTCCAAAACCCCTATTTTTAGCCCACAAGCCCACTGCAAAAAAACGATGACATGATCCCTCATTCCTGCGGCGGAACCGCGGCCAAAGAGAGGTTATAGCCGCGGTTCCGCGGTCGTACGGAGGGATCGTGTTGTCGAATTTTTTCAGTGTTCTTAGAACTCCCTGCACATCATTCTGAGACAACCTGAAAAATTTTGGACTTCAAAAAATTTCGACAGAAAACTGATGTAAAAAAAAACGTGGGTTTTTGGAATTTTGGTCGATCGGAAATGCAAACACATCAAACAAAGCTAGACGAAGTTAATAACCTGGCTCTGATACCACTGTAAGTGCACGGCGGCGCCCCGGCCGTCAATCGGACGGCCAAATGCGGAAGCGGTGATAAACTTTAATTTTGCAAACTAGCAAACCGGCACCACCGCGCACTAAACACCCGGATCGAACCATTAAATTAGTCCTAGCTAACTACAAGATGGGAAGAGATATACCGAGTGATCCGAGTCCTCCGGTCTTCTCATCATCGTCCCGATCTCTCGCGGAAACTCCGGTCGTCGCCTCCTCGCCGGAAGGGCACCACATCGCCTGCATCTTTTACGGGCTCCCGCCTCTATACCGAGGCAACTCGGACGCGAAGTTGGCTGGCCGACGCGTCCAAGATTTGCTGTAGAATGTAGTGTAGAGTCTATGTCTCATTCAGGGTTTATGAGGTTGCCATTTATGGAGGAATTTTTGCACTAGAATTTCATGGATCAAAGCTTGATGAAGAATGGAGCATCCAATGCAAATGTGAGCTCGGCCAAGCAATTTTGTGCTCACTGGAAAAAAATGTGTGTAGTGAGCATGAATTAAAATCATGCAACCAAAAAGAAATTCCTACCTCACACAAAACCATCAGCACACTCACAAATGGGGGGACCCATGAAAATTGCAAGAAAGAAATTATCCCACCAAAAATAAACCTCACTCCATTCCCAAACAGTGGCTGGCCCCAGCAAAAATGTGGGTGGAAAAAGGGATGATTGATTTTTCAAAGGAGAAAAAGAAAAATCAAAAAGAATAATGGTCACACCAAACCCATATCCTTTCCAATCACATAAATGCACCATCATGGATGAAAAAGCAAAGATGCTTAACATATCATAATGAATACATTTGCAAGAAACCCCCTCCACAAATGTTATTTGCACAATTGCAAATAACCCCCTCCATCGGAAAAGTCCGGCCGGGAAAGAACAAAGGAAAACCGGCCGGAACGGAATGCAAACTGGCAACTCCAGAAAACTGGTCCCGTAATAAATTACAGGAAAACCCCATACTGTGCATACACACCCGCATCTGTATTCCGTCCGGATACAAATGCAATGAGACAAAATCTACACTGTACTAAACTAGGATCCGGCTTAAACCAAAGCCGGCTAGTAATATCCGTTCGATCCTGATCCGTGCAATACCGCACGTATCCGATCGAACCTTGCCATATATCTATACGGCCTCTAGTACTAACCGTCCGATCCTGATCCGTGCAATACCGCACGTATCTGATCGGACCTTGCCATATCTCCATACGGCCTCTACAGCGTTTCGCCCGAAAGCTGAGTTACTGAATGTGTGGTGGACTCTAAAGACTCGTCAATACTATGGCTGTGGATTTAACCACTAGCATGTCAGAGGTATAAGCCAATACGTAACGGGCCACCAGCTATTGACCAAAAGGGACGTCGATGAGCGAACTCATCCTGACACCCTACTGAGCCTGTCAGTGACAATATCCGTACAGTCCGGTCCGTTCGTCTATGAGCATCGCATGTCGGGCCTAGGGGGTGGGTAAAAGTCAGACCCCCAAAAGCGGTACAAGTCGTGTCGGAGTGTAGCCCAGAACACCCTGAGATACTACTGGAATACCTACCAGTAAATCTCCTGCCTTGGCCAAGGACTTCGTGTAATGGCTCTCCTAGACACAGCGCGACCTCACCCCCAATACCGGGAGAGACGAACCCCTGAAGATCCGCTCACTGCCTCCATGTGGCTCGGGACTGTACCCAACTAAAACCTGTTTGCACGACTCCTTTGAGCCGTGGTAGGGTAGTAATCAAAGCACAGTGGGAACTCACACGAGACAAATGACGATCTTAGGTCGATGAACTAACCTGTACACATGTCACCAGGGAACTGCTATCTGAAGTCAGGTATAAGACCAACTAGCAGGTTCCCGGCGAGTCCTGTCCGGTGTACTCATAACCCAATGAGCACCTGTATACATCTTAGGTGAACCAACTGACACCAGTGGCTTTGTGAGACCGGCCACCGCCCCTCGTCGGGGTCTCGACTGTATACACTAGTCTATTCTGGAGTATCGATGCCCTGTCTCGAAACTCCCACGACTAGGGACCATTTAAGGATGTGCTTATAGACTACCAGCTCCCACTTATATGATCGCCCTCATACTGCTGGTGGTCAAGCAAGAATCCTAGGGGCTCTATCAACGTGTAATAGCGACCTGTAAGGTCACCTGAAGCAGTACACGATGATAAAGGTAAACCAGATAGCATACTATCATCTCGAGTAAGACTGTCGTACCGGGATAGGTCCTCCCTCAATCATTGCAATCACGTGCCTGTGATCCAATAATTGACTCTGAGGGCACTATCTCCAACAGATACATGGGGTTGAGATGAGTTGATGAGGTTTGCTTGAGGCCGTGAGATTCGGCGATATGACAGAATTCGTTATTGTGATGTGATATGATGGTAGTGATACCGGATATGTGTTGAGATGAATGTGATATTGACCTGTACCCAGCTATTGGGATGCCGTACGATGATTTACCGTACGAGCTTTATATTGATGTTAGATCCACACTCATGACTCGAGGATGTTATATGATATACTGTATCGTACGTGGTACTATTGAGGCGAGATCATCGACTTTATATATATATATATGTATATCGACTCAGATTTAGGTGGTTTCCATACCCCTCCCGATTGACTTGATTATTGGGTTCGTAGTTCGCATAGTAGGCGTTAGACTAGACCCGAGTCATACCTATTTCAAAACTAACGCATCGGGGATATTTTAAAGATAGGCAGAAGGGTTTATACGGATATTTTCAAATGACACATCTTTTCTTAAAACACCGTAGCCCTTATTTTACCAAAAGCCCTGATTCGTCTTATTTCAAAAGGCAAGGTTGCATGATATATCTATTGAGGCAGGTTCTTTACTGTTGCGTGATTATTCGATTCCGTATATTCATGCTGTTTGCATTGCATCGCTTATATTGTTGATATATTTCAGTCATGCTGCTAGGACACCAGCACAATTATCGATGATGCGTATGTTCCACGTACACTTGTTTGCCGGCTCACACACTTCATCATCGATAATTGCCATGTCACTACACTGTAGTACTGTTGCATTCAGTATATGTTGCTTACATTTCTTTACATGTCGCATACGTCATGCTTTCTGATTATACGCATTGAGATATGTTGTTTCCATGATATTTCTGGTTTTCGGGAACCGTGGGTGTTTCAAAAAGAGAATATGTAATTGTTTTAAAACCCGGTTACCCTTGATATGATATTTCAGTGCGTCCACCATGTGTTTTCTCGGTGCTGAGAGCGACATGTGAAACCAGATTCGAGGAGGCGGATGAGGCCGATTGCGGGTACATGGTGGACCCGGTATGGTTCCCCGGGGCAAGAAATGTTTTTCGTGGAGTAGACGATGAGCCTGGCAGGGTGGCGAGTACATACCGGTGTTTGGTTGGACCTGGCGGTTATCCGGAGGATACTGACCAGAGTCGATAGATGGATATGGGCGTACTGCCGGGGCCGAGGGCCGATACCGCAGACAGAGCCCGTGGGCCGATCCGGACTGACGGAGCCCGTTATATGAGGATTTACGTGCCGATGCTGGGCACAGTTTTCATGATGTTTTCGAGTGCCGATGCTGGGCACTCCGGTTCCATGATTTTGACGTGTCGCGAGGGACAGAGGTGGTTTATATCCTCATATTTCCATGCATATGCTGATGATATTTACATGCATGATGGTTATTGTCATTGGGTGACGAGTGGACGGGATCCACGTATATGCCGATTTGATTACATTGAGCATACCTCACATTTATGATATGCTATTACCTGAGGCACTGGCACGAGCACTTGGCACTACACTCATGCATAGAGATTACCTTGCCAGTTTTGCATGCTTCAGACTTATTCATATGGAGGTTTATTATATCTGATCGTTTGACTTAGGATTATGTCATGCATTCGATCTCTGCTTGTAGATATTTTCTATTCACGAGTTGGCAACTCACCCCCGTTGTGCCACAGTCCTTGCAGGTTTTGCCGTACAGATTTCATTGCGGCTTTTCGGCACATTGCTTCCATTACGGGTGACTTGCTTTGGTAGGTAGGTTCTTTGTATCAGAACCGCCATTGTACATTATTTATTCATTGTATCTAGAATTCCATCAACCAAAACTTGTATATTGTTTCAGACTTAGAAAACAGTGTTGTATTATTCCGACCATAGAGTCGCACTTGTAGTATTACGGTTTTCTGGCTGTTTTGAGTTCTTTTTGTGTTTTGATCCTCGCCCTTTGGCGTTGTATATTATTATTGCTTGCGAGGTTGTGACCGTCGATTGATGAAGAGCTAGCTCCCGCTTGGGGATGCCTCTTATCATTTCATATACATTATTCTTGTTGTACCCCGTTCGGGGCCAGTTTTTTACAAAGGAAACTCTGCCGAAATTTTCAGGAAAGATTACACATTTTAAAAATGCATATTCGGCTTAGTTATTTAAAAACTTTGATTTCCAAAACATGTTTTCTTTATCTCTTAAAACTAGTTTTTCCTTTATTTACTCCTTAAATGGTTTTAGATTTCTGGGCTTTTGGCTTACTTGGATCAGATGGAGTCCTATAGACTTCATAGGATTCAAGGGCCAGTCACGTGCTCTTTCGGGTCGTGACACATATGCTTTTTGAAAATCTTTTTAAGTATCACACATGTTTCCTTCCTTCTATGACACCCTGCCAAAATTTCCTGGGCAGCAGCCACACTGTCTAAAACACTTCTTCTCTTAATAAATGCCGTTTGCGATTTATCCATAGCAGACTCATTTTATCTTTAAGTCTGGTAGTCAGGATCTTGGTCACAATTTTGAAAACAACATTCAGAAGGATGATAGGCCGATATTCTGAAACACGACATGTCTTTTCAATCTTTGGAATTAAAGTGACCAGAATATATTTAAACCATTTTAAGTCAGCAATTCCAAGATATAAATCGGAAAAAACCGCCATGGTATCAACCTTCACAATATCCAAACTCCTGAAAGAATAAAATTGGAAATCCGTCGGGATCTGGAGACTTATCTCCAGCCAAATCAAACACCGCCATTTTAACTTCATCCATAGAAAATGGGGTCTCCAAATCTTAAGAGTCTCAATTCTCATTTCCATACAAACCTTACCAATCACAAGTGATGCTTCTAAACAACTTATCACTGAAAATGCCTTTGTAGTAAGAAGTAAACAATCGCAAAAGTTGATCCTGATTAGAAACTTCTGTACCCTCGTGAATTATAGAGCAGATTTTGTTTATTTTTTGCCTACCATTAGGAGTATTATGAAAATATGAAGTGTTTTTATTTCCTTCCTCTAACCAAGTCACCCTGGACCTTTGTCTCCACATTGTTTCTTCTTTATCCAGTATATCTTCTAATTGAAAGTATAAAGCATCCCTTCGTTTATCCACCAGAGTAATAACTTTTTGATCTTCAAGCATATCAATATATCTAATTTGTTCAAGAATAATTTTTTCTTACGAATAATACTACCAACGCATTGTGAGCTCCATGTTTTACACTTTTTTCTGACCCATCAAAGCTTGTGAACAATGTTTGCTGTAGAGCTAGGAAACATAGAAACTTCTTTCCACCAACAGGCCACCAACTCTTTAAAACCCTCCTCTTTTAACCACATTTTCTCAAATCTAAAAAAATTAGGTTTCATCTCTCGAATGCCGGAATCTATAACAACTAGAATACGATCAGACAACTTACCAGATAATACTTAAACAAAAGTAAAAGGAAACAAATCTTCCTATTCAATGGATATCAAAATTTTTTTCAATCTCGCCAAAGCAGGAAACTCTCTTGTTTCTCCATGTAAAATTTCTACCATCCATAGGAATATTAATAAGATTTAAATCTCTGATCATATCAGCAAAATCCTACATCTCTTTACGATGACCAATGTTATCCATTCTTTTCTCAATTGTCAATGTCACATTAAAATCCCCTGCAATGATCCGAGGGACGGATTAATGAATCCTCCGGAAACTTCTAATCTCTTCCCAAAACTCATTTTGAAGACTTCTATTAGTTGAACTATATATCAATGAGAGAATCCATCCCACACTCGAATTTCTATCCTTAATACCCACAGAAAGTAAGTATTTTCCTCTCTAAATATTTTTCCACCGTAAATTTATCATTTTTCGAATCAATTAATTAACTATCTGATGCACCGACAGAATCCAAATAACACCACCCTTCTAAATAATTACCTCCCAAAGATCTTAAAATCATATTATCATGACAAATCAGTTTAGATTCTTGAATACAACATATATCAATATTGTATAATTTCAAGAAATCCTTGACACCTCTTCTCTTCTTATACTCACCCAGTCCCCTCACATTCCAAGATAAAATATGCATATTAAAGATTAAGTGATCCTCCTCACGATATTAGAGACAAGAAAGTGCTAACTGGCTCTTCTCGCTTCTATCTCTCTTGTGCTATCAACCATCACATCTCTATCATATCCAAAAGGAACCTTAAAACCACATATATTGCTTATAGCAATGAACTCAGAGTTATCTAAGGAATTAAGCAATATTCTAATATATGAAGACCCCAACTTAGAAGAATTTATAATAGCCTGAGAGGATGAAGGTTTGGCCTCCAACGACTTCATTAACTGCAAGTTCATGGGCCTTTGTAAAATAGTTTTTGATTGTTTTTTTTCAAATCTGGAACTTATCCTTACTGAAGTAGGAATCTGACGTTTAGTTTTTCTTCCCGAGACAATCGATTTAGATGACGAAACACCATATATTTGAGAAGCAACCGCAGCTAAAGGCTCAACAATCAAGGTGTCCCTACAAAAAAATAGGTACTCATAGAAGCTTAAGCATCTGATCCCACGTCGGACTAGTAAAGGGTCAATCTAACATTGACCCAATGAAAGAGCTTAAGCTCTGGACCATTAAATGAGCGCAAAGGCTCATCCTACGTTAGAGCGCAAAGTGCCAAACAATATTTTCCGAGCTATATTTTGTTAGAATCCTAAATGAAAATCACATAAATTCTTATGAAATCTGAAGCGTCTCGAAAATATCTTTGATTTGATATATTATGGACCTCATAACCCTTCCAGGATCAAAAGTTATGACGAATTGAAGAAGGGTAGGAGTCAAATCTGTAGGAGACAAGTCAATGGGATGTAATTTTAGTCTCACATCGGCAAAAGTCTGGTCTCTTCTCTACCACCCCTATAAATAGTGGGGGCACATCTCTCATGAGAAAATACATACAGAAGCATACGCTTCACTTAAAACCTTAAGCTTTCCTCCATAGGGTGCATCCTATGAAAGTGCACAAGCGCCAATGGCGTCAAGTACGCTACGTGCAACACACGTGTGTCAGCACCAAATAAGCCTTTCTGGCAGATCGGAGCGTACTGCTCCAACATGTTCTCTCCCTTTATGAATAGGACGCAGCTTAGGGTATATCCCTCTATACCTCCAATATACGGCGCTGTAATCCCCCAGTGTCTTCGGAGAGGTGGTGGGTCTTTGCGACCATCGATCTCCCATCTTCTTCCTCCTCTTATTGAATTTTAGGCTTCATGAAAATTTAAGTTCTAAAAGAACTTTGAAAGGTTAACTTTTCTGGACCAAGAAGACAGAGCATAAGCTCTCAAGCCCTGGCGCTGTGCTACGTGCAACGCATGTGCGCCATCGCCAATGATATTTCTGCCAAGTTGCATCAAAGCGCTACGTACAAAGCACATGTGCTAGAGCTAAACCCCATCAAGTGTATTAGCGCCAATTTTCATTGCGTAGCACCACGTGCAACTCACGTGCGCCAACGCCGACACCAAAACCAGCACCATGTCCCACCGAGCGCCATGCATAAAACAAAAGAGCAAGCGTCAGTGCCATGTGCAATGCACGTTCGCTAGATCAGCACCTACGCCTAGCCCACATGAGCGCCAAGGTTAGAACCCAAGATTTAGCAAATTGGCTAAGTGTTGAAGCTTAACCTTCCCCAATGATCTAATGATCAACAGAGAACCAAGTTCTCAAATATGTGACCAAGTTACCTAGGTTGGCCTAGTTCTCAAATAAGACTAAGTGTCCCTAGACAGAGCTTATGCTCTCCAATGGAGAACCAAGTCAAAAGAATTTATTGGCTGGAACTTAGGTTCCCAATAAAGATTATGTTTTCATATGAACTTATGGACCTTACAATGTAGGAATTGAACCTAAGTTCACCCTCATTAGCAAACCAAGATACCAATGTGGGCATAATCAAGCAATGCTTGACCAAAACATGACATGGATAACCAAGATACCAACAGAGACCTTGGAAATAACTATTCCCAAGATGGTCTCTCCCCTTATAAACGGGACATGGTTCAGGGTATATCCTTCCACACCTCTGATATATGGCGCTGTAATCCCTCAGCGGTTTCGGAGAGGTGGCCGGGTCCTTATGACCAACGATCCCTCATCATCTTCCAGTCCAATCCCAATCAAAGTAAGCAAAGCTCAAACATTCATACTGAGAAATGCTCAACCATTCACATTCTAAACAGCCGTCTTGAAAGTTCCTAGTGCTCGCGCCGCTAGACTTTTGGTCAACGAGGAATTGAAAAACTTTAATTTTAAACAAGCACTAGCAACTAAATATCCTAGAAATCGAACCAAACACTAAACTAGCAATCTAAAAGAGAGCTAAACTACTCGGTTAGCAATTACAACCTTTGTAGTCGTGTCTTTCATCTTCAAAGATCCCCTTTTTAAGATCCTCGGTACTCCATAATCAAGCTTGTAGGCCAGTCTTCCTTACCGAAGATGATCCACCTGAAGGAACCCTAGCTCAAACTTTAGCTTCACACCTAAGTGATCAAGTGAAGCAACTTGATATCTAAACTTTCTAGGAGTAGGTATCAAGAGATGTAGTGAGGTTTCTCAAGTTTCTCTCTCTTTCTTTTCCTTTCTCAACTTGGAAAAACAAAACACCTAGAGAACTAGAGAAATGAAAGGATAAAGGATATCTTTCAATTAAAAAACTCATCCATATCCTCTTATCTCTTCTTCTTATCTCTTGTGAGATTATGTGGGTGGAATTGTTGTCACAAGCCCACACACATCTCTTAGCTTCCAAGAAGAGAAGAGAATGTGTAGACAATACACACTCTCACACACACATACAACCCTACATGTAACAAATACATATACTCGTATTCGTATCATAATACAAATACCCGTATTCGTATCGAAATACAAAAAACCCATATTCGTATCGAGATACAAATACCCGTATTTTTATAAATACCGGTATTCGTATCAAAATACAAATACCGAAAAGATAGAAAATGAGAGATATAATACTAGCTCACACATATAATCTATATGTGATAATCCGGTTATCTTTCAAACCTCGGCTATCTTTCAAACCTGCTAGTATTATCAAAACGCCTGATTAAAGTACGTGTATCAAATACATGTATTTAATCGAACTCCCGTACGTATTAAAATACGCAAACTACATCGTTTCGCTTGAGCCGGGAAACCTCCGCATAGGAATCTAAAGACTCAATAATATGCCGGCAATAGTTAATGGATAGAATTCATAACCACAAGCACTTCAGTAGCACTGGCTATACGTAACGGCTATCCAGGTATCTGTCGAAAGGCAGGTCCACAAGCAAACTCGTCTGTATCCCTATTAAGCCTATAAGTGACAATCTCCGTATAGTCCAGTCTGTTCATATGAGAGTATCACATACCAGGTTTAGGGGTGGGAAACGTTAAACCCTAATAACTAGATAAGTCATGCCGATGTGGTTCAAGACCATCTCGAGAAACTACTGATCTCATTATCAGTAAATCTCATATTCCTTAGCCAAGGTCTTATGGGGTTGGCCAACTGTGCACAGCGTGATATCGACTCCCTATACTGGGAGAGACGAATCCTTTCCGATCGCTCACTGCCTACATGTGGGTCGGAACTTTACCCAACTAAAACATGTTTGCATGACTCTTTAAAGCCGTGGTAGGGTAGTAATCTAAGTACTGTTAGTTATATGTATGCCCTAAGGGCCATTATTATACATGCGATGTATATTATAGTGGATGCTTGGACATATATAGGGAGGACTTTCTTGCTCGACCTGATAGTATGCTATCTGGTTGCTCTTTATCTTAACATGTACACTTATTGTCTCTCTATTACATGTTGATAAAGCCCTTAGGATGAGTACTTGACTACCAAGATTATGATGCAGATCATACTAGTGGGAAAACGGTAGTCGGTAAGTACATCCTTCAATTGTTCCTAGTCGTGGAAGTATTGAGACGGGGTATCGATATTCCAGAGTAGACTAGCGTATATGCTTTACGACCCATATGATGATGATCCCATATCCATTGGTGTTTGACATCAGAGATGGTATACGGGTGCTCAGTGGAGACTGGGTACACTGAACGGACTCGCCGAGAACTCCTAGATGGTATTAAACCTATCGTCAGATAGCAGTTCTCTGGTGACACTGGTACAGGTTAGTCTGTCGACCCGAGATCATCATAGAGTCTTGTATGATTCCCACCATGCTTTGATTTCCACCTTACCACGTTCAAGAGATCGTGCAAAACGGTGGTTTTTGGGTACAGTCCCGAGTCACATGGAGGAAATGAGCGATAGGAGGGGATTTCATCTCTCCCGGTATTGGGGGTTGATGTTGTGCTATGTTTGATTGACCGTAACAGGAAATCCCTGGCCAGGGTTGCTGAGATCTACTGGTAAGTGTTATCAGTAGTTTCTCGAACCGTTATGAGCCTCACATCGGCATGACTTATCAGGCTATTAGGGTCTGACGTTTTACCACCCCCAGGATGTGATTTGCGACATATCAGATGATGAGACCAGACTATACGGTAGTGTTACTGATCGGATTAGCAGGAGTATGAGCATGCTTGCTTGTTGATTTTCTGATCGCTCAATACCCGGGTGACCGTTACGTTTAGCAGACCGCTTGCGGCTTGTGGGTGACTGATATGATCACTATCTACTGCCGGCGTATTGACGAGTCTTTAGAGTCCTACACAGAGGTTTCCTGGCTCAAGCGAATGAAGTAGGAATACATATGTGATATGTGCGGGACCAATATTAATGCGCGTATGTGATACCACATTCTATTCTCGCGATATGTGATATCGGTCGGTTATATGTGATATAACCGGGTTATCGGATTAAGTGTTGATTCGATAAATTGATACATTTGATATTAGTCGGTTGTATGTGATATAGCCAGATTATTAAATCAAGTGTTGATTTAATAATTTAATGTATAATTATATATTTGATATATTATCTTACATTAACTAATATTAGCTCACTTAAACATTTCTTTTTCTCACTAGTGTACACTTAGTATATATGTGATATATATTAATGTACATTTTTTGTGTCATGCTAAATGATACATGTGACATGGGTGTTTAAGACTCACAACATGCTCTTGATAATTAAAGGTTTTTTATTTATTTTTGTAATTCACAAATCGGTAGAATTAGTCATGGTTGAAGTTTGTAGAAGCTTGTAGTGTCCATTGACTTAGTCCACTAATTTGTTTTTACTTAAGATATTTATTAACCTAACCATTATCCTTAGTCATAGTTTAATCTCTAGATGAGTTAGTATATGATATTACCTTACCCATGGTTGCTATTCTCACCACTTGATTCATTCTTCACTTGCTTCATTCTATGGTTGCTTTCTTCATCTCCTTCCTCAAACTTTCTAGCTTCATGAGAGGTGAAGACAATTAGTGAGAAAATTATTTCTAAAGTGAGAAAAATTCCTACTTCATCATCCTCTACTATTCTAGCCATTTAGTTTAGGGTGTTTGCTTCACTAATTCCATATTAGTGAAGAAGTAGCTTGAGTTGGTGTCTCCTCGACGTAGATAATTTCGTCCTCGAAGACTTCAAGCAAGCTTGTTCCGTTCATCTTGTGGAGCCTTTCTAGAGTCCGGGAGTTCATTACTTGGAGTGAAGGAACTACTACACGGAACTATTGAAGTGAAGGACCGGTCTACAAAGGTTGTATTTCTTATTCACTTAGATGTAAAGATGTTTACATTCTTGTATTTTCTAATTCTCAAGTCAAGATTCTAGGTTAGGGTTCTTTAGCGCGCCATATTTTTATAAAACGGCATGGTCGATACCTCCCGAAACCCAGCGGCGACCTAGGGAACCCTACAAGTACAGTGGGAACTCAAACGAGATAAATGACGATCTCAGGTCTAAAGACTACCCTATACTCATGTCACCAGAGAAATGCTATCTGACGATAGGTATAATACTATCTAGAAATTCTTGGCGAGTCTGTCCAGTGTAACTCATAACCTAATGAGCACCTGTATACAATCTTTGGTGTCACACACCAATGGCTTTTGGACCAACTATCGCCCTGCGTCGGAGTCAAGAAATGTATACACTAGTCTACTCTGGAATATTGATACTCAGTCTCGATATTCCCACGACTAGGGACATTTAAGGATGTGTTTATGGATTACCCAGCCCCTACAAGTATGATCGCATCATAACGTTGGTAGTCAAGCAAAGATCTTACGGGCTTTATCAACATGTACCAGCGATATGTAATAACCAGTAAAACATACACATATGTTAAGATAAAGACAAACCAAATAGCATACAATCATATCAAACAAGATTGTCCTGTACATACATATCCTGTAGCGCCTTAAAAAGTCGTTTTGGTATTTTCCCGAAAATCGGTAAATATTTGGTATTTTTCCGTAAATCGTCATTATAATTATTTTTCAATATAGGCCTAATTATATCTAATTTGGATAGGTAATTGCTAGTTTTTAGTAGCTAATGAGTTACTTATAAATTACTAGTCCTTTAAAAATTTTCCCCTAATTTACTATTTTTAATATTATTTTAAGCTGTTAAAATACATTAAATTAGCGATAAATACAAATTTGAATGGGCTAATTACTTGCTTTAGAACCATGACAACTAAAATCTAGTTTGTAATATAATTTTTAGTATGTTATTTCCAAGTTCTAATTGTTTATAATCAAAGGAAAATTAAAATTTAAATAAACTAAACTGAAACTTGCAAATATGAACTTGTGGGGGTCTTTTTGCATGGAATTTTTTTGTGCAATCACTCACACACATCCTCACTTCTTTGGCCGGCCCCACCACCTGCAGTAGCCACCTTTCCCCTCAAAATTTTTCTTTAACTCATTTGAATGAAACTTTGTGAGATGGGATTTAAATATATTAATTTGAGTATGGGTTTTATTGAGGCATGGGATAGTTTGACTTGGAGAAAATTCTTGTGTACCAACACCACACTTTTCCCCATCCCACCACTGCCGAAACCCACTTGCAGCAACATCCCCAAATTTTCCCCCATTTCTCCATCTTGTTTTGCTTTAATTTCATCTCAAAATCCAAGAAAAATCCACAAATCCTTCACAAATTCAACCCAAATTACTATTCTACCTCTTCTCACACCCCTATTAGCTTAAAATAAGGAGAAAGATAGCATTCTGGGAGGCTAGAGCGACCTAGGGTTTTGGCTTGTGAGGTATAATTTCAATCTTTGGTTAATTAGTAGTTTAAATATTGCTAAATTAGAACTTTGAAGTGTTATTTTGTTGCTAATCTCATTTTAGGTTTTTAAAGAGAGTAGTTTGTTTTAAACTAGGGTTTTAGAAAACCATTGCTAAGTTAATTAATTCTATTTTGCAATCTATTATTTTGCTAACCTAAATCTAAGAGGTTAACTTGCTATTTGGGCTTCAAATTAGTATTAATCTAGGTTTTTCTAGTGTGAAATTTGTTTGGAATTGATAGTTTATAGAATTCTAGAAAGGATTTGTTTATGGAAAATGGGAATTTGAAGTATTGCATGTGGGTTATTTGAGTGTTGTAGATTGCTTGTAGTGTGGATTGGTTGTTCATGCTAGAGTGTAGTCTTTTTGTCGCAAATTCGCGATATTTGCGTCAATTTTCTATTTTTCATGCTTACTAGGTTTTCGCAAAATTTAAGTGGTGAATTATATTAGTTATTGTGAGTATATTGTTGGCATCTCCTACGACATTTAGAAGGTGTGAATGCGGAATTTAGGTTAAGCGGGTTTTAGTTTTGGCGGTTGGTCCGAAACGACAATTTTAGTTAAGGCTGTAGTGTTTTCGTGTGTGTTCCGCGCACCTTGTGCACAATGTGCCTAACTCATTGACGTTGACCCTTTCATTTTGTGACATGCGTCGTTTCATGATGTGTAACCTTATGTTTTGTGTTATGCTATTCCAGGGTCGGTCGCGGAGACTTTGGACGCGACACGAAAAGAGAAAGCAGTGATTGGATCGAGCTAGCTGGGGATTTCCGGTGAGTAGATGTATACATCTACTGGGAGAATAATTTGGATGGCGCGAGGCGCCCGAAAATTTAGAATTTCTAGTAATACCAGTTTGTTGCATGTAGTTCTAGTTACCTAATTTTACGGCACTGCATGACCTGTATATCCAAATTGTGCTAATTTCTTCGTATAAAAACCATTAAAACCATTAAGTGAAATATGCGACACAGGAAATAATTGGCTTGCTTAATACATTTTATATAATTGTGCAACTTCATTTCATAGGACACTTGCACCATTACCAGGGTTTTATACCGCACGAGCACTATTCATGCGAACACATACATCCTTGGTAATTGCTATGCCATAAACACTAGATAACTTATTTAAACCGGAATTTAGAATAATTTCACCATATAAGACATATAAAACAGTACTAATATAGTAAATTCCGCAAGATGACCATGTAGAATTTCTAGTCATGCATGTACCTCATTACAACATTCGATCATATATAGTCTTTATTTCATATATTGCAGTTCGCACTGTTGATACCATAGGCATTCATCATCATTGGCATGTATACTTATGGTACTTTCTTTTGGAGTATTTCAGTATTTGAGATTTATGAGATTTTTGGGAAAAGCCGCAAGGATTTAATAAACCTGATATTATTTTAAACATTGAAAGTTACGGTTTTTCTCGTGATATGATACATGTGTCGTCCACCATGAGTTTTCTGTTGGTTTTCGAGACCCGTTTTGAGGAGTTGGATGAATCGTCTCGGGTACATGGTGGGCCCGGTAAGGTACCCCGGGGCAAGAAGTTTGAGTAGTAGACGATGATCCTGGCAGGGGCAGACTACCTTCTGGTGATTGTTGACGCGGTGGATATCCAGAGGATACCGACCGTGGTCGTGAGATGTTGAGATATTGATATTTTGAGACGGACCAGCCGGACGGCTGGGGCCCGGATATTGGACACAGAGACTTTAGGATACTGAGATATTTATTTGAAGTGCCGATGCTGGGCACAGATTTCTGTTGATTTCTTATGATATTTCCTTAGATATTTCACAGAAATTTTCCTAAGATGAAAATAATGATTTCCTCATATCAGCACATTCAGATCACGTGTTGCATTGCATTCATGTTGCATACATTCTAGTACTTCATACTATATCAATATTGTAGAATTGTGACACTTTGCGTACATGCTTACGATAGTCTTTATAGATGATATATATTATTCACGAGTTGGCAACTCACCCCTGTTGTGCCACAGACTTTTTGCAGGTCCGATCCGTCAGTACTGTTGTGGCGGACGCACTTCCTCCTTTGCGTGGATCTGAGGATTTTTGCTCGTAGGTGGGTTATATGTTTATTTTGTCTTCCACCTTGTACATTCATTGTATCTAGTGTACTCCATCTACTGTATCATCTACCAGTACTGTTGTATGTTGACTTAGAGGCGAGACAGTGAGATTTGTGGGCATGTATATTGTTTCTTTGGGTCGCGCTCACTTGAGCCGACATGTTGCTTATTACTTGTGCCTTTTTATGCTTATTTTGCACATTGCTGATTTATATTGCATGGGATTTGTGACCGCCTTAGGACGAAGTGCTAGCTCCCGCTTGGGGATGCCTTATTTCATGTTATTGATATATTCCTGTTTTGTACCCGTTTGGGGGCCACTATTTACAAAGGAGACTCTGCCGAAATTTTCGGAAAAATGGATGTTGTTTTTAAAAAGGCTTGATGTGACTTATTTGATTAAATTCTCTTTAAATAAATTGGTTTTCCTTCACTCTACTGCTTATTTGGTTTTGATTTCTGGGATTTGGCTTACTTAGATTACGTCCGTCTTGAGATGTTCGTAATTTAAGTGCCAGTCACGTTCCGTACCTTTCGGGTCATGACAAAGTTGGTATCAGAGCGATAGGTTTTATCTTTCTGAATGAAGGATGACCCTTGGTAGATGGAGTAAGTGACTTAAGCAGGGTAACGTAGTGTGTGTATGTCCGCGGCATACATGCGATACGGTACTCCGCCTAGGTGACTTTAGGATATACTTGCTTGAAAATTCCTTCTTCAATTCCGTGTATCCTATGATTCTATTGCATTGTTCTTATTATCCTATTTCCTGTACCAGCCACTATGCCGCCGAAGGCTACGAAAGCGCAGAGGGCTGCCGCCCGAGATGAGATCCGAGCAGTTCGTCCGAGATAAGGACCGAGCAGGGTGGCATACCTACGCCTCAGGGACAGACTGATCCACATTCCCCAGGCCGCATGGATAGGCTAGAGTCTGGTATGGAGGAATTACGACAGATGATGGGAGGTATGCAGGAGTTACGACAGATGGTGGGATCCTTAGTAGAGGCCAGTCGTGCACCGAGATCGGAGGACATACCTACCACAGCACAGACTACGATAGTACCTACTGTCCAGACAGTCGCTCCTACTACTACAGTGGCTATTCCAGTATCACTACAGGATTTGATGAGGCTGAGACCCCCAGTCTTCACCGGCACCGATGCGGCAGAGGACCCGTTGACATTCCTTGACAATTTAGCTAGGATTTGCCGTTCGCTCAGATGTTCCGATGATAGATGGGTGGAGCTTATGAGTTTCTGTCTAGAGGACCTTACGCAGACATAGTGGGAGTTAGTCGAGAGAGGTCGAGCTATAGGTCTACCTCCTATGACATGGGCCGAGTTCACAGCAGTATTTCTAGCCTTTTCCTTCCAGAGAGTGTTCGTGATGCTAGAGCTCGTAGTTTTGAGGTTTTGATCAAGACTCCAGGGATGACAGTGTCCGAGTATGAAATCCAGTTTACTCAGTTGTCCCGATATGCTCCGTACTTGATTGATACTGAAGAGAAGAGGGTAAAGAGGTTTGTGCAGGGTCTTAACACACAGTTATTTCTTGCCATCGGCGCCCAACACTTTAACACTTATGCAGCTATTATGGACACGGCATTACGGATGGAGGCGCGCATTTTAGAGACTTCGGCCGTTTCTGGGCCGAAGAGGATTCGTACCGATATGCCAGCTCAGAGGCATCGTGCCAGATTCTATCCGAGAGATGGTGGCGGCAGAGGAGTTAGACGGGGTCAGCTATTTGGTTCTTATCCGCAGGGCCAGCAGGCGTCGCCAGGATGTTTTGGGTGCGGGAGTCCGCACCATCATATCAGAGACTGTCCAGTGAGACGACAGGGAGCGGCGACAGTTCCACACATGACTTTACCACCTTCACCACCTCCTCAAAGAGCTCTACTTCCAGTCCCCGGTGGTGTTCCAAGTCAGTTAGACGCCCCCAGAGGCCGTGGACGCGGCGGTCCTATTCAGAGAGGACGAGGAGGCCGAGGCCGAGGTCGAGGACAGCTAGCTATTGGTGGAGGATAGACCCGAGTGTTCGCTTTGACTCCGCAGGATGCGCAGGCATCCAATGCCGTTGTGACAGGTACCTTGCCAGTATGTTCTTTCGACGCGCGAGTATTATTTGACCCAGGTTCCACACATTCGTATGTATCTACACACTTTGCACCGATGTTGGGCCATGAGTCATCGTCGTTAGATCAACCACTTGTTGTTATTACTCCGGTAAGCGAGTCGTTTGTCGCTCGTTTTGTGTTTTGTTTGTGTTCTGTTCGTATCGGGGAGAGGGATTCGTCGGTTGATTTGATTCTCCTCGATATGTTGGACTTTGATGTGCTTCTGGGCATGGACTGGCTGGCCACTTGTTATGCATCTGTGGACTGCCGTGAGAAGGCAGTCAGATTTAGCTTTCCGGGAGAGCCAGTCCTTGTTATTCAAGGAGACCGCAGTGTCACCCTTCCCAGCTTGATTTCGTCTCTTCACTCCGGTCAGCTCTTGCGGAAGGGATGTCAGGGATTCTTAGTGTATATTTGTGATACTCGAGCCGCAGAGGTTCCTTTGGACCAGGTCCCGATTGTTAGTGAGTTCCTTAATGTTTTCCCTGACGAGCTGCCTGGGTTACCGCCTGAGCGCGACATTAAGTTCTGCATTGACTTGATTCCTGGCTCGGGGCCTATTTCCATACCGCCTTATCGGATGGCCCCGGCGGAGCTTAGAGAGCTGAAAGATCAGTTGCAGGATTTGTTAGATAAAGGGCTTATTCGACCTAGTGTGTCTCCATGGGGTGCTCCTGTCCTGTTCGTCAAGAAAAAAGACGGCAGTTTGCGCTTGTGCATTGATTACCGCCAGCTGAACAGAATTACCGTATGGAACAGATATCCCTTACCACGTATCGATGATTTGTTTGACCAGCTTCAGGGTGTGGGATACTTTTCGAGGATTGATTTGCGATCGGGTTACCATCAGTTGCGGGTGCGGCAGGAGGATATTCCGAGGACGGCTTTTCGCACACGTTACGGGCACTATGAGTTTTTGGTGATGTCATTCGGACTCACTAACGCACCAGCCGCGTTTATGGATTTGATGAACCGTATTTTCAGGCCGTATCTAGATCTGTTCATCATCGTGTTTATTGACGACATTTTGGTGTATTCCCGGAGCCGAGAGGAGCACGAGCAGCACTTGCGGATCACATTGCAGACTTTGAGGGAGCACTAGCTGTTCGCGAAATTTTCCAAGTGCGCATTTTGGCTTGACAGCGTTGATTTCTTGGGTTACGTGATTACGAGAGATGGCATATGTATGACCTGAAGAAGATCGAGTCCGTTCAGCATTGGCCCAGACCGGCATCAATTACGGAGATCCGCAGTTTCCTAGGCCTGGCTAGCTACTACCGATGATTTGTTCAGGACTTCTCCCGTATTGCTGCACCGTTGACCGGGTTGACCCGGAAGGGAGTTCCTTTTGATTGGACCGAGGCGTGCGAGCATAGCTTCCAGCAGTTGAAGACTCGTCTGACTACTGCACCAGTGTTGTCATTTCCTTTAGGATCGGGTGGATTCGTGGTTTATTGCGACACTTCTCGAGTGGGACTAGGTTGCGTGTTGATGCAGCATGACAGGGTCATTGCGTATGCTTCTCGGCAGCTGAAGACGCATGAACAGAACTATCCTACGCACGATTTGGAGATGGCTGTAGTGGTGTTTGCACTCAAGATCTGGAGACATTGCCTATACGATGAGTCGTGCCAGATATTTACGGACCACAAGAGCCTGAAGTACATATTTCAGCAGTGAGACCTGAATCTGAGACAATGCCGTCGGATGGAGCTGGTGAAGGACTATGATTGCGAGATACTTTACCATCCGGGCAGGACGAACGTTGTGGCACATGCTTTGAGTCGGAGGCCCAGAGGTAGTTTATCTTGTTTGAGTGCCGTACAGAGGCAGTCGTCAGCAGATTGGCAGATTTTATGCGACAACCGAGTTGAGTTCGAGTTCACTCCGACAGAGGGACAGCTTGCGCATGTTCGTGCACGTCCGCAATTGCTTGACCATATTCGAGAGGCACAGCCCGGTGATGATCGTATTTCAGAGATCATAGAGCAGGTTTGGCAGGGCAGAGTTTCTGAGTTCGTGATCGATGATCAGGGGGTATTGCGATTTGGGACTCAATTGTGTGTACCAGATTCTGAGGGGCTGCGGCGTGAGATCATTGAGGAGGCCCATAGATTGATGTATAGCATTCATCCCGGTTCCACTAAGATGTATCATGATTTGCGAGATGTTTACTAGTAGGACGGAATGAAGAGGGACGTCACTGATTTCATGTCGAGATGCCTGACTTGTCAGCAAGTCAAGGCCGAGCACCAGAGGCCCGTGGGAGAGTTGCAGCCTTTGCCCATTCCGGAGTAGAAATGGGAGCAGATTTCTATGGACTTCATCGTGAGTCTACCCAGGACCAGTCGAGAGTATGAATCTATTTGGGTGATCGTGGATTGATTGACGAAAGCGGCTCACTTCCTCCCAGTGAAGACCATTTTCGGTTTTGCTCAGTATGCCCAGATTTACACAGACGAGATCGTACGGTTGCATGGTGTCCCGACGTATATTGTGTCAGACCGAGGCACCCAGTTTACCAGCCGACTATGGCAGAGACTTCAGAAGGCGTTGGGCACCCGATTGAGTTTCAGCACAGCATTTCATCTGCAGACCGACGGCCAGTCAGAGCGGACTATTCAAACTCTTGAGGACATACTCTGAGCGTGCGTTGTAGACTTCGGAGGTAGCTGGGATCATCATTTACCCTTAGTGGAGTTCTCCTACAACAACAGCTTCCAGGACACTATTCAGATGGCACCTTTCGAGGCCTTGTATGGGAGGAGATGCAGATCGCCCGTATGTTGGACAGAGCTCAGCGAGAGCAGTATTTTGGGGCCGCAGATTGTTGAGGAGACGACCGTGAAGATACAGTTGATTCGAGATCGGATGAGAGCGACTCAGAGCGGGCAAAAATCGTATGCGGACAGACGCCGTCGCAGACTAGAGTTCGCAGTTGGCGATCATGTTTTTTTGAGGGTCTCTCCAATGAAGGGCGTGATGTGGTTTGGGCGAAAAGAAAAGCTTAGTCCCATATTTGTGGGTCCCTTCGAGATCCTCGAGCGTGTCGGCGCAGTTGCGTATCGTTTGGCTCTTCCACCCAGCTTTCCTGATGTTCACCCCATCTTCCACGTTTCGATGCTCCGCAAGTACCTTCACGACCCTTCTCATGCGATTCAGCACCCGACGGTCCAGCTAGAGTGCGACCTTTCTTTTGCAGAGCAGCCGGTGGTCATCCTGGATCGGCAGGTGAAGAAATTGAGATCGAAGGTTATACCGACCGTCAAGGTCCTTTAGCGTGGTCCGAGCAGCGAGGAGGTCACCTGGGAGACCGAGGACGAGATGAGGAAGAAATATCCCCATCTCTTTGAAAGTACGCGTAGCTAGATTTTTAAATTCGGGGACCGAATTTCTTTAAGGGGGGAAGATTGTAGCGCCTTGAAAAGTCGTTTTGGTATTTTCCCGAAAATCGGTAAATATTTGGTATTTTTCCGTAAATCGTCATTATAATTATTTTTCAATATATGCCTAATTATATCTAATTTGGATAGGTAATTGCTAGTTTTTAGTAGCTAATGAGTTACTTATAAATTTCTGGTCGTTTAAAATTTTTTCCCTAATTTACTATTTTTAATATTATTTTAAGCTGTTAAAAATACATTAAATTAGCGATAAATACAAATTTGAATGGGCTAATTACGTGCTTTAGAACCATGACAACTAAAATCTAGTTTGTAATATAATTTTTAGCATGTTATTTCCAAGTTCTAATTGTTTATAATAAAAGGAAAATTAAAATTTAAATAAATTAAACTAAAACTTGCAAATATGAACTTGTGGGGGGTCTTTTTGCATGGAATTTTTTGTGCAATCACTCACACACATCCTCACTTCTTTGGCCGGCCCCACCACCTGCAGTAGCCACCTTTCCCCTCAAATTTTTTTTAACTCATTTGAATGAAACTTTGTGAGATGGGATTTAAATATATTAATTTGAGTATGGGTTTTATTGAGGCATGGGATAGTTTGACTTGGAGAAAATTCTTGTGCATCGACACCACACTTTTCCCCATCCCTCCACTGCTGAAACCCACCTGCAGCAACAGCCCCAAATTTTCCCCCATTTCTCCATCTCTTTTTGCTTTAATTTCATCTCAAAATCAAAGAAAAATCCATAAATCCTTCACAAATTCAACCCAAATTCCTATTCTATCTCTTCTCACACCCCTATTAGTTTAAAACAAGGAGAAAGATGGCATCTTGGGAGGCTAGAGCAACCTAGGGTTTGGGCTTGTGAGGTATAATTTCAATCTTTGGTTAATTAGTAGTTTAAATATTGCTAAATTAGAACTTTGAAGTGTTATTTTGTTGCTAATCTCATTTTAGGTTTTTAAAGAGAGTAGTTTGTTTTAAACTAGGGTTTTAGAAAACCATTGCTAAGTTAATTAATTCTATTTTGCAATCTAGTGTTTTGCTAACCTAAATCTAAGAGGTTAACTTGCTATTTAGGCTTCAAATTAGTGTTAATCTAGGTTTTTCTAGTGTGAAATTTGTTTGGAATTGATAGTTTATAAAATTCTAGAAAGGATTTGTTTATGGAAAATGGGAATTTGAAGCATTGCATGTGGGTTATTTGAGTGTTGTAGATTGCTTGTAGTGTGGATTGGTTGTTCATGCTAGAGTGTAGTCTTTTTGTCGCAAATCCGCGATATTTGTGTCAATTTTCTAGTTTTCATGCTTACTAGGTTTTCGCAAAATTTAAGTGGTGAATTATATTAGTTATCATGAGTATATTGTTGGCATCTCCTACGACATTTAGGAGGTGTGAATGCGGAATTTGGGTTAAGCGGGTTTTAGTTTTGGCGGTTGGTCCGAAACGACAATTTTAGTTAAGGCTGTAGTGTTTTCGTGTGTGTTCCGCGCACCTTGTGCACAATGTGCCTAACTCATTGATGTTGACCCTTTCATTTTGTGACATGCGTCGTTTCATGATGTGTAACCTTATGTTTTGTGTTATGCAATTCCAGGGTCGGTCGCGGAGACTTCGGACGCGGCACGAAAAGGGAAAGTAGTGATTGGATCGAGCTAGCTGGGGATTTCCGGTGAGTAGATCTATACATCTACGGGGAGAATCGTTTGGATGGCGTGAGGCGCCCGAAAATTTATAATTTCTAATAATACCAGCTTGTTGCATGTAGTTCTAGTTACCTAATTTTACAGCACTGCATGACCTGTATATCCAAATTGTGCTAATTTCTTCGTATAAAAACCATTAAAACCATTAAGTGAAATATGCGACACAGGAAATAATTGGCTTGCTTAATTCATTTTATATAATTGTGCAACTTCATCTCATAGGACACTTGCACCATTACCCGGGTTTTATGCTGCACGAGCACTATTCATGCGAACACACACGTCCTTAGTAACTGCTATGCCACAAACACTAGATAACTTGTTTAAACCGGAATTTAGAATAATTTCACCATATAAGACATATAAACCAGTACTAATATAGTAAATTCCGCAAGATGAACATGTAGAATTTCTAGTCATGCATGTACCTCATTACATCATTCGATCATACATAGTCTTTATGTCATATATTGCAGTTCGCACTGTTGATACCATAGGCATTCATCATCATTGACATGTTTACTTATGGTACTTTCTTTTGGAGGATTTCAGTATTTGAGATTTATGAGATTTTTGGGAAAAGCCGCAAGGATTTAATAAACCTGATATTATTTTAAACATTGAAAGTTGTGGTTTTTCTCGTGATATGATACATGTGTCGTCCACCATGAGTTTTCTGTTGGTTGTCGAGACCCGTTTCGAGGAGTTGGATGAACCGTCTCGGGTACATGGTGGGCCCGGTAAGGTATCCCGGGGCAAGAAGTTTGAGTAGTAGACGATGAGCCTGGTAGGGACGGACTACTTGCCGGTGATTGTTGACGCGGTGGATATCCAGAGGATACCGACCGTGGTCGTGAGATGTTGAGATATTGATATTTTGAGACGGACCAGCCTGACGGCTGGGGCCTGGATATTGGACACAGAGACTTTAGGATACTGAGATATTTATTTGAGGTGCCGATGCTGGGCACAGATTTCTGTTGGTTTCATATGATATTTCCTCAAATATTTCACAGAAATTTTCCTAAGATGAAAATAATGATTTCCTCATATCAGCACATTCAGATCACGTGTTGCATTGCATTCATTTCGCATACATGCTAGTACTTTATACCATATCAATATTGTAGAATTGCGACACTTTGCGTACATGCTTACGATAGTCTTTATAGATGATACATATTACTCACGAGTTGGCAACTTACCCCCGTTGTGCCACATACTTTTTGCAGGTCCGATCCGTCAGTACTGTTGCGGCGGACGCACTTCCTCCTTTGTGTGGATTTGAGGATTTTTGCTCGTAGGTGGGTTATATGTTTATTTTGTCTTTCATCTTGTACATTCATTGTATATAGTGTACTCTATCTACTGTATCATCTACCAGTACTATTGTATGTTGACTTAGAGGCGAGACAGTGAGATTTGTGGGCATGTATATTGTTTCTTTAGGTCGTGCTCACTTGAGCCGACATGTTGCTTATTACTCGTGCCTTTTTATGCTTATTTTGCACATTGCTGATTTATATTGCGTGGGATTTGTGACCGCCTTAGGGCGAAGAGCTAGCTCTCACTTGGGGATATCTTATTTCATGTTATTAATATATTCCTGTTTTTTACCCGTTTGGGGGCCAGTATTTACAAAGGAGACTGCCGAAATTTTCGGAAAAATGGATGTTGTTTTTAAAAAGGCTTGATGTAACTTATTTAATTAAATTCGCTTTCAATAAATTGGTTTTCCTCACTTTACTGCTTATTTGGTTTTGATTTTTGGGCTTTGGCTTACTTAGATTATGTCCGCCTTGAGACGTTCGTAATTTAAGCGCCAGTCACGTTCCGTACCTTTCGGGTCGTGACATATCCTTAGCATCCTATACAATAAAAGCCTCTAGAGCATACATATCTAACAATCTCCTACTTGCACTAAGAACTTTTTATTAGTGTATTGAGTACCCAACTCCTGTACTAGGGCCAGTTGTTGGCGTATCGCATGCCCAACATCTAAAAAAGTCGCTCGAACTGCGCTTAAAGGAGGGACTTTGTGAATGGATCTGCCGTGTTTTCTTTCATATCTACTCTCCGAACTTCGATCTCCCGGCGATCTACAGTCTCCCTGATCTGGTGATACCACCTCAAGATGTGTCTGGATCGCCATAGCCCCATTGTTATCGCAATACAAAAGTATCGGATCAACAATGGACGAAACTATCTCAAGTTCAAAAATGAACTTTCTCATCCAGACCGTTTCTTTTACGGCATCGTTGGCGGCAATGTATTTAGCCTCCATCGTCGATGTCATGTTTGGAACTCTTCCAACAGACCGCCCTTCCGTTGAAGGTAAACACATAACTCGAGATGGGCTTGCTGTTATCCTTGTCACTTTGGAAGCTTGAATCAGTAAAGGACTCCATCTTGAGGTCTCCATTACCGTACACCAAGAACATCTCCTTAGTCCTTCTCAGGTACTTCAGAATGTTCTTCACAGCTATCCAATGTTTCTTTCTTGGGTTTGACTGATACCGGTTTACCATGCTAAGTGCGTAAGCTACATCTTGTATGGTATATAACATTGCATACATTAAAGACCATACCATCGAAGTATAGTGTATAATGCTCATGCGAGCCCTCTCCTCATCAGTCTTGGGAGTTATCTATTTGGAGAGGGTGATTCCGTGACAAGCGGGTAAATTACTATGCTTGGAATCTTCTAAACTAAAGCTCTTTAGTATGGTGTCTATGTACCTGGACTGTGAAAGTCCCAACATTCTCTTGGATCTATCTTTATAGATCTTTATCCCTAGAATGTAGGAGGCATCACTCAAATCTTTCATGGAGAACTTTTGTAACAAGAATACTTGACCGATTGTAGCATATGAATATCATTTCCTATCAGGAGAATGCCATCGACGTACAAAACAAGGAATACGACAGTTCCCCCTACAATCTTTTAATAGATATATGGCTCACCCACCTTTTTGATGAAGTCAAATTCCTTGACTGTCTCATTAAAACAGATGTTCCAATTTCGCGATGCCTGCTTTAATTTATAGATGAATTTAATCAACTTGCACACCTTCCTGCTATTCACAGGGACTATGAATCCCTCTGGCAGATCCATATAAACGCACTATTCTAAACTTCCATTTAAAAAATTCGTTTTAATGTCCATCTTCCAGATATCATAATCATGAAAAACAGTAATAGCAAGTAGGATCCAAATCGATTTCAACATAGCCACTGGAGAAAAGGTTTCGTCATAGTCCACACCTGGTCTTTGACAAAAACCTTTTACAACAAGTCTAGCCTTATAGGTTTCTACCTGTCCATCTGCACCAATTTTGTTTTTAAAAATCCACTTGCATCCTACGGGTTTTATCCCTGGAGGAGAAACATCCAAAGTCTAAACTTTGTTGGTGTACATGGACTCCATTTCGGATCACATAGCATCTAGCCATTTCACAGGGTCCCTACCGGTAATAGCTTGCTCGAAACTAGTAGGATCATCTTCTTCCAAGATGCAATCCTTTCGATCCCCATCTATGAGAAAATCATAGTATTTCTCTAGTGGATAAGAAATCCTACTAGATTTGCGTAGTGGCTGAGGTTCGTCTGGGACCATCGAATTCTGATGTTCTACCAAATCTTCAGTAGTTTGTGTTAGGAATATGTATGCCCTAGAGGCCATTATTGTATGATATAGTGGATGCTTGGACATATATATAGATGAATTTCTTGCTCAACATGATAGTATGCTATCTGGTCGCTCTTTATCTTAATATGTACACTATTATTTTTATACTGTCTCTCTGATATATGTTGATAAAGCCCTTAGGATGTAGGCTTGACTACCAGGACTATGATGCAGATCATACCGGTAGGGTTGTGTAGCCCGCAAGCACATCCTTTAACAATTCCTAGTCAAGGGAATATCGAGACAGGGCATCAATATTCCAGAGTAGATTAGTGTGTATGTTTCTTGACCCTGTATGGGGCGATGGTTGATCTCATAACCATTGGTGTTTGACATCAAAGATTGTACACAGGTGCTCATTAGAGAATGGGTACACCGAACAGGACTCGCCGAGAACTCCTAGATGGTACCATACCTATCGTCAGATAGAAGTTCTCTGGTGACACTTGTACAGGTTAGTCTGTAGACCCGAGATCATTATAGTGTCTTGTGTGGTTCCCATTGTGCTTTTATTTCCTCCCTACCATGGCTGAAAGGAGTCGTGCAAACAGGTGGATTTTGGGTACAGTCCCGAGTCACATGGAGGCAGTGAGCGATAGGAGGGGTTCCATCTCTCTTTGTATAGGGAGTTGATGTTGTGCTATGCTCGATTGGCTATTACAGCAAGTCCCAGGCTAAGGCTGATGAGATTTACTGGTAAGTGTTATCAGTAGTTTCTCGAACGGTTATAGGCCACACATCGGCATGACTTATCAAATTACTGGGGTCTGACGATTCCACCCCTAGACTCGATATGTGACATATCAAACGAAGAGACCGGACTGTACGGTAAGTGTTACTTATAGGCTTCATAAGAGTTTGGACAAGCTTGCTTGTTGATCTTCTATTCATTCAATACCTGGGTAGCCGTTACGTCAACCTAGTACCGCTGACGGCTTGTGGGTATCTGATGTGATCATTACCTACTGCTGGCGTATTGACGAGTCTTTAGAGTCCCATACAGAGGTTTCCTAGCTTAAGCGAAACGAAGTAGGGAACATATGATGATATGTGCGGGAGCTTGTTTAAATACGAGTATGTGATATCGTATTCTAATATCGCAATATTTGATATCGGTTAGGTTATATGAGATACAACCGGATTATTGAATCAAGTGTTGATTTAATGATTTATCATATGTATATATATTTGATATTGGCCGGTTATAGATGATATGACCGGATTATTGAATCAAGTGTTGATTTGATATTGAATATTGAATATTGTCGGTTATATGTGATATAACCGGATTATTGAATCAAGTGTTGATTTGATAATTTGATATACATTTATATGATATTAGTCGGTTATATATGATATAATCAATTATTGAATCAAGTGTTGATTTAATAATTTGATATATATTTATATTTGATATATTTATATATTAGCTAATATTAAAGCTCACTAATAATTTTCTGTTAGGAATATGTATGTCCTAAAGGCCATTATTGTACATGTGATGTATGTTATAGTGGATGCTTGGACATATATATAGAGGGCTTTCTTGCTCGACATGATAGTGTGCTATCTGGTTACACTTTATCTTAATATGTTGACTGGTATTCTTTACTGTCTTGCTCTCACAAGTTGATAAAACCCTTAGGATATGTATTTGACTGCCAGGATTATGATGAGATCATACTAGTAGGGCCAGGGTGGTCCATAAGTACATCTTTTAATCAGTTCCTAGTCATGGGAATATCGAGACCACGTCATCGATATTCCAATGTAGACTAGTGTGTACGTTTCTTGTCTCTTAGAGGGCGATGGTTGATCCCACAACCATTGGTGTGTGACATCAAAGATTGTACATAGGTGCTCATTGAAGAATGGGCATACCGAATAGGATTCGCCGAGGACTCCTATGTGGTAGTATACCAATCGTCAGATAGCAGTCCTCTGGTGATACTGGTACAGGTTACTCTGTAGACCCGAGATCGTCATAGAGTCTTGTGTGGCTCCCACTGTGCTTTGATTTCCTCCCTACCATGGCTCCAAGGAGTCGTACAAACAGGTGGATTTTGGGTACAGTCCAGAGTCACATGGAGGCAATGAGCGATATGAAGGGTTTCACATGAAAATCTGACACGACTCCTCGTACAAGTAGTGTCTCCAAATCTTAAGCGCAAAGACCACCGCGGCCATCTCAAGATCATGAGTGGGATAATTCTGCTCATGCTTCTTCAACTGCCGGGAAGCATAAGCAATAACTCTATCATGCTGCATCAATACACAACCGAGCCCCACTCGAGAAGCATCATAGTATACGACAAAGCCGCCCGATCCAGAAGGCAAAGACAAAACTGGTGCAGTCGTCAATCGAGTCTTCAAATGCTGAAAACTGTTCTCGCATGCCTCAGTCCAAAGAAAAGGAACCCCCTTCCTAGTCAATCCGGTCAACGGTGCAGCGATACGGGAGAAATCCTGAACAAAACGTCGATAATAATCGGCTAAGCCCAAAAAGCTGCAGACCTCTGTCACTGATACAGGTCTGGGCCAAAGCTGTACGGCCTCGATCTTCCTCGGGTCTACATGAATACCGTCTCCCGTAACCACATGACCAAGGAAGTCAACACTATCAAGCCAGAAGGCACACTTCAAGAATTTAGCAAACAGCTGGTGCTATCTCAATGTCTGCAAAGCAATCCTCAAGTGCTGCTCATGTTCCTCATGACTCTTGGAATAAACCAGAATGTCATCAATAAACACAATAATAAACTGGTCGAGGAACAGCCTGAAAATCCGGTTCATCAAATCCATGAACGCTGCTGGGGCATTGGTGAGTCCGAACGACATCACTAAAAACTCATAATGCCCATAGCGCGTACGAAAAGCAGTCTTCGGAACATCATCATTCCGAACCCGCAACTGGTGATAACCTGATCTCAAATCAATCTTAGAAAAATGTCCCGCACCCTGGAGCTGATCAAACAAATCGTCAATGCGAGGTAAAGGATACCTATTCCGCACCGTAACTCGGTTCAATTGACAATAATCAATGCATAACCTAAAACTGCCGTCCTTCTTCTTGACGAACAGAACATGAGCTCCCCAAGGCGAAACACTCGGACGTACAAGTCCCCTATCAAGCAACTCTTACAACTGATCCTTAAGCTCTCTAAACTTCGCCGGGGCCATCCGGTAAGGCGGTGTAGAAATAGGCCCAGTACCGGGAATCAGATCAATGCAAAACTCAATCTCATGCTCTGGCGGCAATCCAGGTAACTCATCGGGAAAAACGTCGGGAAACTCTCGAACGATAGGAACCCGGTCTAACGACACTACTGTGGCTCCGGTATCACGAATGAAAGCCAAGAATCCCCGACATCCTCTCCTCAAAAGCCGACTAGCGCAAAAGGCAGAAATCAAACTGTGAGGGGCGGCACCACGGTCCCCCTGCATAACAAGAACTGACCCGTCGGGAAAACAAAACCTAACTGTCTTCTCGTGGAAGTCTATATACGCATAGCACGTAGCTAAACAGTCCATGCCCAGGAGAATATCGAAGTCCAACATCTCAAGAAGGATCAAGTCGATGGACAAATCTTTCTCTCCAATACGGACGACACACGACCGAAACACGTATCGCGCAACAAACGACTCATCAATAGGAGTAGTCACAACAAGCGGCTGATCTAGCAAACACAACTCTCTGCCCAATCTCGGCACGAAGTGTGTAGAAACATACGAGTGCGTAGATCCCGGATCAAACAGCATGTGTGCACCAAAGGAACATACTAAAAGAGTACCTGAAACCACTGCATTGGATGCCTGCACGTCCTGATGAGTCAAAGCAAAAACTCGTGCCTGCTCTCTACCTGCAAATGGGTGCCCTCCGCCTTTGCCACCCAGTCCTCTCTGAACGAACCCTCCGCGACCACGACCTCTTTGAGCATAAGTTGACGTGGAGCAACAACAGGCGCAAGGGGCAACGCTCTCTGAAGTGGAGAAGGTGGTAAGGTAACATAAGGAATCGTTGCTCCATCTTGGCACGCCTCAGTACAATCTCTAATGCGGTGATATAGGCTCCCACACCGAAAACATCCCAACGCCGGTCGCTGGCCCTGTAGGTAGGTGCTATATAACTGACATCGTCTCAAACCTCTGCCGTCATCACGGCCTGGAGGGGGTCTGCCGCAGCGCTTACCCACCTGCCTCTGGGCAGACATATCAGTACAAACCCTCTTCGGTTCCGGAACTACCGAAGTCTCGGAAAGACGCTCCTCAACCAATAGGGCTGCGTCCACTACTGCTGCATATGTATCACAATGCTGTGTGCTGATAGCGAGGAACAACTGGGTGAGCAAACCTTGAACAAACCTCTTGATCCGCATCTCCTCAGTAGCTACAAAATACGGAGCATACACAGATAGCTCGGTAAACTGCACATCGTACTCTGCCACCGTCATACCCAGAGTCTGGCGTAACGACTCGAAACTGCGCACTCGAGCATCCCTGATGCTCTGTGGAAGGAAACGGGCAAGAAACACCGTCACGAACTCATCCCAGGTCATATGAGAAAGACATGCGGCTCTGCCCCTCTCTAAAGACTCGCACCACTTCTGGGCAAGACCTTCCAGACGAAAAATCGCGAACTCTACCCATCTCGCGTCGGAGCATCTCAGCGAACAACATATCCTGTCCATCCGATTGATAAATGACCGTGGATCCTCAGCTGCATCAGTACTTGTGAAAACCGGATGCTTCAACTTCATGAACTCAGATAACGATACGGTGATAACCTTCGTAACTATAGATACAATTGCCTGAACAGTAGGCACCATCACGGTCCCCGTAACAGGTGGGACAACCTCCTGTCGCTGCGCTCGACTGTCCTCACCTAGTGATCCCATCATCTGGCGCAAATCCTGTATACCGACCTCTAGCCTAGTAATACAATCAAGCGAAGGTGGATTAATCTTTTCCTGAACAACAGGCGTACCGCCCTGGTCAATCCTCGTCTCAGACGAGCCAACTCTGACCTCGGCTCTTGCGGCCGCTCTCTGCACCCTCGTAGTCTTCGGCGGCATAATGGCTGGAAATGAAAACAGGATTCGATAAGAACACGGAAATCGAATCACAAGGATGTATATAATCACGAAAGGAATTTCAACCAACAAGTCCTAAGGTCACTTAGGCGGAGTACCATGTCGTAAGTATGCCGCGGAACATACACACGTTACGTCACTCTGCTTAAGTCACCTACTCCATCATACCAAGGTCATCGTACACTCCGAAAGGTAAAACCTAGCGCTCTGATACCAATTTTGTCACGACCCAAAATTTGGCACGTGACCGGCACTTAAATCACGTAACGTCTACAGGCGTAACACAATTTAAGTAAGTCGAAAACCCAGAAATCTAAACCATCAAAAGTAGTAAGTGATAAAAACATTTGGAAATCTCAAGTAAAAATCCTTTAAGTTTAAATTTATTTTCTTAAAAATTTCGGCATCACCTCCTTTGTAAAAACTAGCCCCGAAACGGATACAAACATAATATATAAGTAAAGCAACATATGATATAAATAAAGCATCCCCAAACGGGAGCATATCACGCCCAAAGGCGGAAATAACCACCACAAGCATATATACGACACCGTAGCGAAAAAATGGACAATATAAGTGAAGAACAGCATAAAGAATAAAACTGCATAATAAAAGTCGGTTCACACGAGCTGGACATCCAGAGTCACAAAATAATATACAATATCGTCCTCACAACTCGTCTCTAAGTCAATACATGAAATGGTAGATGGAGAGTACCAGATACAATAAGATGTACAATGAAATATAAAGTCAAATAACCGCAACCCACTTACAGCAAAATGACTCACAACCAACCGTAGCGATATCCGCTGCAAAAAGATACAATGAGATAGCCCTGCCGCGACTACTCTGAGGGTCAACCTGCAAAACACTGTAGCAGAACGGGGGTGAGTTGCCAACTCATGAATAGTAAGTAGCATCATACAAGTAATCACAGATATGCACGTATTGCGATACTCTATCACATGCAATCTGATAGTATCAATATACTAGTTTGTATATGCAACAATCATGAAAAGTACTCTATCAGGTACTACAAATGTAAGTCTACGGTAGCACCCCGGCCGTCTTTCCGTGGTCAAAATACGGAAACGAAAACTTTTTCAAACTAGAAAAACGGCGCTATCGTATGCTTAAAATCCGGATCGGACCATTAACCTACTACTAGCTAACTGGAGAAAGGGTAGAGAGCTGTACCAACCGATCCGTGTCCTTCGGTCTTCGGCCACCATCCCAAGCTCCCCGCGGCAACTCCGGTCTTCATCTCCTCGTCGGAAAGGGCACCACATCGAGAAGTCTTTTTACGGGCTCCCGCTTCATCCTGTTAGTTTTATGTATGCCCTAGAGGCCAGTATTGTACATATGATGTATATTATATTGGATGCTTGGACATATATAGAGAGGACTTTCTTGCTCGACATGATAGTATGCTATTTGGTTGATCTTTATCTTAACATGTGTACTTGTCTCTTTATACTGTCTTATCGTTACATGTTGGTAAAGCCCTTAGGATGTTTACTTGATTACCTGGACTATGACGCGGATCATACTAGTGGGGACATGGTAGTCCATAAGTATATCCTTCAAGGTCCCTAGTCATGGGTGTATCGAGACGGGGCATCGATATACCAGTGTAGACTAGCGTATACGCTTCTCGACCCATGAGATGGGCGATGGATGATCCCATATCCATTGGTGTTTGACATCAGAGATGGTATACGGGTGCTCAGTGGAGACTGGGTACACTGGACGGACTCGCCGAGAACTCCCAGATGGTATTATACCTCACGTCAGATGGCAGTTCTCTGGTGACACTTATGCAGGTTAGTCTGTAGACCCGAGATCGTCATAGAGTCTTGTATGATTCCCACTGTGCTTTGATTTCCACCTTACCACGTCCATGAGGGCGTGCAAAACGGTGGTTTTTGGGTACAATCCCGAGTCACATGGAGGCAATGAGCGATAGGAGGGGTTTCGTCTCTCCCGGTATTGGGGGTTGATGTTGCGCTGTGCTCGATTGGCCGTAACAGGGAAGTCCCTGGCCAGGGCTGATTTAGAGATTTACTGGTAAGTGTTACCAGTAGTTTCTCGACCCGTTATGAGCCTCACATCTGCACGACTTATCGTTTATTGGGGTCTGACGTTTACCACCCCTAGACTTGATATGCGACATATCAGACGAGGAGACCGGACTGTACGGGAAGTGTTACTGGCAGGCTTATACAGGAGTTGGAGCGGGCTTGCTTGCTGATCTTCTGATCGCTTAATACCCGGGTAGACGTTACGTCCAGCTAGTACTGCTGACGGCTTGTGGGTGCGTGATGTGATCATCACCTACTGCCGGCGTATTGACAAGTCTTTAGAATCCTACATAGAGGTTTTACTGGCTCAGGCAAAACGAAATAGGAGCGCATATGTGATATGTGCGGGACCGAGAATAATACGTGTATGTGATACCGTATTCTATTCTCACGACTTTTTATATCGGTCGGTTATATATGATATAGCCGGGTTATCGAATCAAGTGTTGATTCGATAAGTCGATACTAGGGATGTTAGCCGGTTATATGAGATATGACCGGATTATTAAGTCAAGTGTTGATTTAATAATTAAGTGTATAATTATATATTAGATATATTAATTTACATTTACTAACACTTGTTCACTTTAGGGTTTTTCTCACATGAACACAATTTTAATGTATATACGATATATATTAAAATGTGTTTTTCTTAATGTATCATGGTTGATGATACACATGACATGGGTGTGTAAGACTTACACCATTCTATATTTAAATGGTGTTTAATAATTATTTAAGGTAATCACAAATTAGTGGACATTTTGTCATAAGATTGAAGCTTGTGGAAGCTTGTGGATACTTTGACAAAGTCCACTAGATTTGTTTTACCTTAGATTTTTATTAACCTAACCATTTAAAACTTAGCCATGGTAATGTCTCTACAAGGGTTAGTATATGATACTCAATCACCATGGTTAGCCTTCACACTTGATCATTATCCTCTCCTGTTTCTTTTGTTCATCTTCTTCATTGGTTCAAAAGAAAAGCTAGCTAGGGTTTGATCCAAAGTGAGATAGCTTGTGAGAAAACAAATTCTAAAGAGAACCCACTTCCTATTTCTCCATCCTCTACTAGACTAGCACTTTAGTATAGGGTGTTTGCTTCACTAATTCTCAAGTTAGTGAAGTAGAAGCTTGAGTCGGAATTCCCTCGACGTAGATCATCTTCGGCCTCGGAGACTTCAAGCAAGGTCGCACCTTTCGCCTCGTGAAGCCATGCAAGGGTCCGGGAGAACCACGATCGCATCGAAGGGACTTCATCAAGGAGCTAAAGAAGTGAAGGACCGATCTACAAAGGTTGTATTTCGTATCCCTTTAGAGTAAAGTTGTTTACTTGCTTTTAGTTTCTCCTAAACTCTAGTATACGATCTTGCTTAGGGTTGTTCGGCACATAAAAATTTAATTTTGGTATGGTCGATGCCTTGTAGAGCCTTGTTAGTGTGCCTAGTAACCCTACACATCCGAAGCAACTCGGGCACGAAGTGTGCTAGCCGACGTGTCCAAGGAGTTGTAGAGAATGTTTGTGATCACTTTGCCTCTTCCATCCATTGCTTGGATGGAGGTTAAAGGTGTTGCCATTAATGGAGTTATGAGCTAGAGGAGGAAGAAGAAGAAGAGAAGGCTTTTTCTTCTTCTTTTTTCTCGTGATGGAATAATGAGAGTGAGAGAGAGAGAGTATAGAATAATATGAGAGCTAACCAATTCATGGCAGCCCCCCTCTCTTTCCTTCACATATCATGACTCAAATCAATCCACTAATGTGACATTTTTGCTAAAAAAGAGACCATGAGTCATGATATATGTCTATGTCACATTAATGCATCAAATGATGATTTCTAGCTCACAATTTCCATTATCCAAACATTAATCCAAATATTTGGTCCAACAAAAAGATACGGCAACATCTAAAGTAAACTCGTGACGGATTACAAGGATACCCCTCACCTGTATATACATACTTGCACCCGCATTCCGACTGAATGCGAATGCGATGCGACTAAAGTAATCCAACAAATCTAATACTAGGATCCTGCTTAAACCAAAGCCCACTAGTATGATTCGTCCGATCATGATCCGTGCAGTACTGCACGTATATGATCGAACCCTGCCATATATCATACGGCCTCTACAACGTTTCGCCCGAAATTTGAGAAACTGTCTGTGGGGGACTCTAAAGACTCGTCAATACCTTGGCTGTGGATTTAACCACTAGCACGTCAGAGGTACTAGCTATACGTAATGGGCTACCAGATATTGACCAAAAGGGAGGTCGATGAGCGAACTCATCCTGATACCTTACTGAGCCTGTCGGTGACAATATCCGTACAGTCCGGTCCGTTCGTTTATGAGCATCGCATGGCGGGCCTAGGGGGTTGGTAAAAGTCAGACCCCCAAATGCGGTACAAGTCGTGTCGGAGCCTAGCTAGAGCATTAGGCGATGTGTTAACGAAGTTAAAACCCCGATCGAACCCAGAAACGTCAAAACGACCCCCTCTCTGGACTTTTTTCAAAATCTGGGTTTTTTCAGAATTAAAATTACCTAAAAAATACAGCAGGGATTTCTAAGCATTACGGTGCAAAATTGGTGACGTCATCTGTACGGACCGCCGCGGTTCCGCGGCAATACCCTGCTTGTGCCGCGGAACCGCGGCCGTACAGAGAGTGTTTCACTTGGGGTTTGCACAGTAATACTTTTATCTTTTAGTACTATTTTATGGGTATTTTTAAACTGACTCAAGTGTTGAGTATTCTGGGGATCCTTTTGTATTCGTCGATTCGATCGGAGAATTTAATTTTGTTTTGTTATTCCGGATAATTTAGAAAGTATTAAAATGTTCGAACGAATATCATTAACTCAATTTTTCCCGGCACGAAAAACATTCAAGTGTTGAATTTTTCTCGGGTTTAAATCTTTCGGAAATACATGCATGTGACGCGATGGACCCTCTAGAATACAACAAACCTTAACTCGATTATGTGACCGTCTTGAACTGCCCTTTGAACCTTAGGGTTTAGGGCAGTACGGCGTGCCACATGTGAGGCGTTGGCTTGACCCTTCTACGGCTGGACCGTTGCTACTGTGACGTATTCTGGAATTTTTGAACTCCGCTCAAGTGTTGAGCTATTATGGAAATCTTGGGTATTTGATTATTCGATCGGAAAGTTTAATACTGTCTATTTATCTGGAATGTGATACAATATGTGGAATTCATACAGTTAGGCATGAAATGCGAAATATGTGATATTTCGGATTTACGATGTCTAAAGAGATTGTGGATTCCAAATGTTGTAGTTTTACACTTTCTTTTCTGTGACCGTAAGTGTAATATGTGATATCGCCGGTTTCGTTGCTATATGTCAACGACAATTGGGATGCGCATATTTACTTACGTTGATGACATGTGATGTGATGTGTTACTGGATATGTTATATTGGATCGTCGCGTTCAGAATAGCCGGGTTTTTTTTTATGTGAGATGAGAGTTTTTATTTTCATTCATGTAAAATAAAATGTATGTAATATTCTTTTATTGGGGCACTTCCGGGATGAAGTTGATGTCACCTTTTGTATATTATTTATTTTTCCGCACTAGGATAGACCCAAGGAGGAGAGCACAAGTAACCGGGTTTTGGAGTCCAGTGGGAGACCAACTCGAGGAGTCGAGTCCGGGTCTCCTAACTCTAGAATTGGTAGGGTTTCTTGCCGCTCTAGTAGGGGTCTAGGGGTGTGGGTTTGGCTATTCATCGCGACCGTGGAATCCGTGTTTTATAGAGGCTCAAAATAAAACACGGACGTCTTAGTATATCCAATGTTTCATATGTTTCTTCTGCTGCGATATCTGTGATGTGATCATGTGATGTGCTGTGATAAATACTGTATATAGTATATATGATATATTATATAGACGTTACTTATGTTTTACACCTGCGCTAGCCCTGCCCTGCTCTGCCGTTAGTTACCTAACCTAACGGTGCACGAGGGGACATCGAGGCGAATGCGGATGGCATAAGTGTACGTCGTATTTATCTGTGATGTTAAGGTGACTTAAATGATGGGACTTCATTAATATGATTAATGAAAGAAAAGAAACCTAAAAGTTGTTGTAGAATCAATTTTTTTTTAAAAAAAAGGGGTAGCTACAGTTTTGCTTTGCATAGCGATATATATGATATATCCTGCACCTTATTTGATGAGGAAAGAGCCGAGATCCCTTCACCGGGAGTGACCTCTTTAGCAAAACTGGCAGATGCTACAACACTCGGTTTGTTTTTGATTGCTTTTGGAGTTTTGCTTTGCATAGTGATGTATATGATATATCCCGCACCTTATTCCATAAGGAAAGAGCCGAGATCCCTTCACCGGGAGTGACCTCTTTAGCAAAACTAATAAAAGCCTCAAAATCACTCCATTTCAAAATTCACATGATTCTACGACGATATCAAGTTCATTACGCAATAGGTTTTCAGAAAAACCTGTCGTAGCCCTCCATCATTTCAGATAAGTCCTACTTAGTATTCGTGCTGCGTTTGTTGACCTTGTCAAGGCGTAGTGTGCGGTAGCAGACCAGTATTTATCTGTTTATGCATATGATGCAGATTGTTTTAGGGTAGTCGTACGGCCTTGTTGACCTTGTCAAGGGTCGTGCGGGTGGGTTTAATTCAATCAAGAAACGACGGGTTGAACTTGACTTACGGTTTATGGTTTGTTGACCTTGTCAAGGTCATAGATCGTTTGGGGCAAAATATTATCGGGAATTTCAAGTGTTGAAATTTGCAATGAGATTGCATACCTTCTATGAGATAGTTGGATCCCGATACCCACTGCGAGTAATTGTTACTCCTGGGAGAGTTTTACACAGGACAATTAGCCGATCAAGTAGGTGTCTAGAAAGGTGTCAACGGGGTTACGCCTCTGGGAAAATGAGGTTTACTTTAATTAGGTCCGTGCGAAAGCACGGGGAACCTCCCTCAAAGTACCGACACTGGCCTGGCTGAAAGATTGGCGAAGTTGTAGGGTGTAATTAATCCCGGCTAGTCTTTCCTTTTAGGGTTTGAAGGAAGATTTGATAAAAACAGTGGGAGCCATCCTGATTAGATAAAATAATAACCAATCTGATCTTGCAAGAGCATACACTAAAGTGTTTTCTTCTTTCTCTCTCTAGGTAGCGACCATTTTATGCCTTAATCAAGATAATAATATGGATGTATTGACCGAACCCGCATGTTATACTTTGCTGGGGAACGTTGGTTCCGTTCATTCTTATAAGAGTTATAGGACTGAACAGGATATAGGGGAATACCAGGATTCCTATGCCACCCGAATGAAGAAAGTACATGTTGATGCATTTTCTTCGGGTGTGTTCGTTACAGAGAACTGTTTCTCCATTTGCTCTATGTCCTGGGTATTAGATACCGGGTCAGGATCCCATATATGTAATCAGTTACATGGGCTTAGGAAAGGTAGAGAACTTGGAGAAGGTGATAAAGACATAAGAGTTGGAAATGGTGCAATTGTTGCAGCTAAAACCGTTGGGGAATATCACCTTGTATTGCCAATTGGTAATACATTGGTTCTGAACGAATGCTATTACATGCCGAACCTGATATGCAACATTATATCGGTTTATTTACTAAGTAAAGAGGGATATAATTTTGTATTACAGGATAATGTTATGAACATTTTCCTTAACCAAAAGTTGGTTGGATCATGCAATGGCATTTATGTTCTAAATCAATCAACAGTTCTGAGCATAACAAACACACACAAGAGGAAGAGTTCAGAACTGAACGAATCCTTCTTGTGGCATTATAGACTGGGTCACATCAATACGACACGACTAGCTAAGTTGCATAAGGATGGATATTTGAATCCGTTTGAATTTTCATCTTATGACACTTGCCAGTCATGTCTCAAAGACAAGATGACCAAAACTCCGTTTACGGGACACGGAAAGAGAGTTACAGAACTCTTGGGACTGGTACATAGTGATGTATGCGGCCCCATGCCAGGAATGGTTCTGCGTACTTCATTACATTCACTGACGATCTCTCTACATTCGGATATGTGTTCATGATGAAACACAAATCAGAAGCTTTTGAGAAATTTAGAGAATATAAACAAGAAGTCGAGAACCAAACCGGAAAAAGTATTAAAATCCTTCGATCTGATCGAGAAGGTGAATACTTGAGCAATGAATTCCTGGACTTCCTAAAAGAGAATGGGATTCTCTCTCAGCTGACTCCTCCATATACACCACAGTACAACGATGTATCTGAACGGAGGAACCGCACCCTATTAGATATGGTGCGCTCTATGATAAGCACAGCTGAGTTACCTATTTCCTTCTGGGGGTATGCGCTGGAGACAGCAGCATACCTACTAAATCAAGTTCCATCTAAATCTGTACCTACTACACCATATGAGATATGGAGTGGGAAGAGGCCATATTTTAAACGAGTTAAGATATGGGGTTGTCCGGCCTATGTCAAAAGACAAAATCCGGACAAACTCGAGGCACGGTCAGTTCTTTGCAAGTTTGTGGGATATCCAAAGAACTCATATGGGTATTTTTTCTACCACAGTGAGGAACAAAAGGTGTTTGTTGCTCAACATGCCACCTTTTTAGAAAAGGAATTTCTTGTAAAAGAAATTAGTGGCAAAGTGGTAGAGCTGGAAGCGGTTCCAGATGCACAAACTGCAACTGAAGATTTAGTAGAACTGGAGGATTCAGTAGTTCCCGATGAACCCCAGCCACTCCGCCGATCTAGTAGGGTTCCTCGCCCACCTGAGAGATACTACGGTTTTCTCATGGATGGTGGGAGCGAGGATTGCATCATGGTTGATGATGACCCAACTAGCTTCGAGCAGGCCATCACGAGTGGAGACTCAGTGAAATGGCTGGATGCAATGCGGTCCGAGATGGAATCCATGTACACCAACAAAGTATGGACTTTGGAAGATGCTTCTGAAGGGGTAAAACCCATTGGGAACAAGTGGATCTTTAAGAAAAAACTTGGTGTAGATGGGAAAGTGGAGACTTTCAAAGCTAGACTTGTTGCAAAGGGTTTTCGTCAAAGACCAGGTGTGGACTATGACGAAACCTTTTCTCCAGTGGCTATGCTTAAATCCATCCGGATCATGCTTGCCATTGCTGCATATCATGACTACGAAATCTGGCAAATGGATGTTAAGACCGCCTTTCTAAACGGTGATTTAGAAGAGTGCGTGTACATGACTCAGCCAGAGGGCTTCGTAGATAGTAGGAGCAGCGAGAAGGTGTGCAAGCTGCTTAAATCCATTTATGGATTAAAGCAAGCATCGCGGAGTTGGAACATCTGCTTTGACGTCGTTATGAAAGAGTTTGATTTCGTCAAAAACGTAGATGAACCTTGTATCTACAAGAAGGTGGCAGAGAGTAAGGTTGTCTTCCTCGTATTGTACGTGGACGACATACTCTTGATAGGAAATGACATTCCTATGCTGTAATCGGTCAAGCTCTTCTTATCACAAAGATTCTCAATGAAAGATCTTAGTGATGCCTCCTGCATATTGGGAATTAGGATCTATAGAGATAGATCTAAAAGGATATTGGGATTGTCCCAATCCAGGTACATTGACACCATACTAAAGAGGTTTAGTATGGAAGAGTCCAAACGTGGGTTTTTACCCACGATCTCAGGGCTCACTCTCTCCAAAGAGATATCTCCCAAGACTGATTTGGAGAGAGCTCGCATGCAAGGGATACCCTATGCTTCAGCAGTAGGCTCTATCATGTACGCGATGCTATGTACCAGACCCGATGTAGCATACTCACTAAGTGTAGTGAGCAGGTATCAAGCTGATCCTGGAGAGAGTCTCTGGACAGCTGTGAAGAGCATTCTCAAGTACTTACGAAGGACTAAAGAGATGCTCTTGGTGTATGGTAACGGAGAACTCCAAGTGGAGTCCTTTACCGATTCGAGCTTCCAAAGTGATAAGGACGACTCTAAGTCGCAGTCGGGATTTGTCTTTACCCTTTATGGAGGGGCGGTTAGCTGGAAGAGTTCCAAGCAGGAAACCGTGGCAGACTCGACGATGGAGGCTAAATACATCGCTGCCAACGATGCTGCTAAAGAGGTTGTCTGGATCAAGGAGTTCATTACTGAACTTGGAGTGGTTCCATCCATTGAGCATCCAATACCTTTGTATTGCGATAACAATGGAGCGGTGGCTTTGGCCAAGGAATCCAGGTCCCATCAGCGATCCAGGCATATTCTGAGGCGGTATCACCTGATCCGGGAGATAGTTGATCGCCGGGAGATCGAGGTCAGGAGGGTTGACACGAAGAACAACACTGCAGATCCACTCACGAAGGCCATTCCCCAGATACAGTTTGAGAGACTCTTCGGGATGCTCGGTATGCGAAACTACAGCAGCTGGCCCTAGTGCAAGTGGGAGATTGTTAGTTGTATGTATGCCCTAGAGGCCAGTATTGTACAGATGATGTATATTATATTGGATGCTTGGACATATATAGAGAGGACTTTCTTGCTCGACATGATAGTATGCTATTTGGTTGCTCTTTATCTTAACATGTGTACTTGTCTCTTTATACTGTCTTATCGTTACATGTTGGTAAAACCTTTAGGATGTTTACTTGATTACCTGGACTATGATGCGGATCATACTAGTGGGGACATGGTAGTCCATAAGTACATCCTTCAAGGTCCCTAGTCATGGGTGTATCAAGATGGGGCATCGATATACCAGTGTAGACTAGCGTATACGCTTCTCGACCCATGAGATGGGCGATGGATGATCCCATATCCATTGGTGTTTGACATCAGAGATGGTATACGGGTGCTCAGTAGAGACTGGGTACACTGGACGGACTCGCCGAGAACTCCCAGATGGTATTATACCTCACGTCAGATGGCAGTTCTCTGGTGACACTTATGCAGGTTAGTCTGTAGACCCGAGATCGTCATAGAGTCTTGTGTGATTCCCACTGTGCTTTGATTTCCACCTTACCACGTCCATGAGGGCATGCAAAACGGTGGTTTTTGGGTACAGTCCTGAGTCACATGGAGGCAATGAGCGATAGGAGGGGTTTCGTCTCTCCCGGTATTGGGGGTTGATGTTGCGCTGTGCTCGATTGGCCGTAACAGGGAAGTCCCTGGCCAGGGCTAATTTAGAGATTTACTGGTAAGTGTTACCAGTAGTTTCTCGACCCGTTATGAGTCTCACATCGGCACGACTTATCGGTTATTGGGGTCTGACGTTTACCACCCCTAGACTTGATATGCGACATATCAGACGAGGAGACCGGACTGTACGGGAAGTGTTACTGGCAGGCTTTTACAGGAGTTGGAGCGGGCTTGCTTGCTGATCTTCTGATCGCTTAATACCCGGATAGCCGTTAAGTCCAGCTAGTACCGCTGACGGCTTGTGGGTGCGTGATGTGATCATCACCTACTGCCGGCGTATTGACGAGTCTTTAGAGTCCTACATAGAGGTTTTACTGGCTCAGGCAAAACGAAATAGGAGCGCATATGTGATATGTGTGGGACCGAGAATAATGCGTGTATGTGATACCGTATTCTATTCTCGTGACTTTTTATATCGGTCGGTTATATATGATATAGCCGGGTTATCGAATCAAGTGTTGATTCGATAAGTCGATACTAGGGATGTTAGCCGGTTATATGAGATATGACCGGATTATTAAGTCAAGTGTTGATTTAATAATTAAGTGTATAATTATATATTAGATATACTAATTTACATTTACTAACACTTGTTCACTTTAGGGTTTTTCTCACATGAACACAATTTTAATGTATATACGATATATATTAAAATGTGTTTTTCTTAATGTATCATGGTTGATGATACACATGACATGGGTGTGTAAGACTTACATCATTCTATATTTAAATGGTGTTTAATAATTATTTAAGGTAATCACAAATTAGTGGACATTTTGTCATAAGATTGAAGCTTGTGGAAGCTTGTGGATACTTTGACAAAGTCCACTAGATTTGTTTTACCTTCGATTTTTATTAACCTAACCATTTAAAACTTAGCCATGGTAATGTCTCTACAAGGGTTAGTATATGATACTCACTCACCGTGGTTAGCCTTCACACTTGATCATTATCCTCTCCTCTTTCTTTTGTTCATCTTCTTTATTGGTTCAAAAGAAAAGCTAGCTAGGGTTTGATCCAAAGTGAGATAGCTTGTGAGAAAACAAATTCTAAAGAGAACCCACTTCCTATTTCTCCATCCTCTACTAGACTAGCACTTTAGTATAGGGTGTTTGCTTCACTAATTCTCAAGTTAGTGAAGTAGAAGCTTGAGTCGGAATTCCCTCGACGTAGATCATCTTCGGCCTCGGAGACTTCAAGCAAGGTCGCACCTTTCGTCTCGTGAAGCCATGCAAGGGTCCGGGAGAACCACGATCGCAGCGAAGGGACTTCATCAAGGAGCTAAAGAAGTGAAGGACCGATCTACAAAGGTTGTATTTCGTATCCCTTTAGAGTAAAGTTGTTTACTTGCTTTTAGTTTCGCCTAAACTCTAGTATACGATCTTGCTTAGGGTTGTTCGGCACCTAAAAATTTAATTTTGGCATGGTCGATGCCTTGTAGAGCCTTGTTAGTGTGCCTAGTAACCCTACACATCCGAAGCAACTCGGGCACGAAGTGTGCTAGCCGACGTGTCCAAGGAGTTGTAGAGAATGTTTGTGATCACTTTGCCTCTTCCATCCATTGCTTGGATGGAGGTTAAAGGTGTTGCCATTAATGGAGTTATGAGCTAGAGGAGGAAGAAGAAGAAGAGAAGGCTTTTTCTTCTTTTCTTTTCTTGTGATGGAATAATGAGAGTGCGAGAGAGTATAGAATAATATGAGAGCTAACCAATTCATGGCAGCCCCCCTCTCTCTCCTTCTCATATCATGACTCAAATCAATCCACTAATGTGAAATTTTTGCTAAAAAAGAGACCATGAGTCATGTTATATGTCTATGTCACATTAATGCATCAAATGATGATTTCTAGCTCACAATTTCCATTATCCAAACATTAATCCAAATATTTGGTCCAACAAAAAGATACGGCAACATCTAAAGTAAACTCGTGACGGATCACAAGGATACCCCTCACCTGTATATACATACCTGCACCCACATTCCGACTGAATGCGAATGCGATGAGACTAAAGTAATCCAACAAATCTAATACTAGGATCCGGCTTAAACCATAGCCCACTAGTATGATTCGTCCGATCATGATCCGTGCAGTACTGCACGTATATGATCGAACCCTGCCATATATCATACGGCCTCTACAACGTTTCGCCCGAAACTTGAGAAACTGTCTGTGGGGGACTCTAAAGACTCGTCAATACCTTGGCTGTGGATTTAACCACTAGCACGTCAGAGGTACTAGCTATACGTAACGGGCTACCAGGTATTGACCAAAAGGGAGGTCGATGAGCGAACTCATCTTGACACCCTACTGAGCCTTTCGGTGATAATATCCGTACAGTCCGGTCCGTTCGTCTATGAGCATTGCATGGCGGGCTTAGGGGGTTGGTAAAAGTCAGACCCCCAAAAGTGGTACAAGTCGTGTCGGAGTGTAGCCCAGAACACCCTGAGATACTACTGGAATACCTACCAGTAAATCTCCTGCTTTGGCCAAAGACTTCATGTAATGGCTCTCCCAGACACAGCGCGACCTCACCCCCAATACCGGGAGAGACGAACCCCTGCCATCCGCTCACTGCCTCCATACGGCTCGGGACTGTACCCAACTAAAACCTGTTTGCATGACTCTTTTGAGCCGTGGTAGGGTAGTAATCAAAGCACAGTGGGAACTCACACGAGACAAATGACGATTTCAGGTCGATGAACTAACCTGTACACATGTCACCAGGGAACTGCTATCTGACGCTAGGTATAATACCAACTAGCATGTTCCCGGAGAGTCCTGTCCGGTGTACTCATAACCCAATGAGCACCTGTATACATCTTAGGTGAACCAATTGACACCAATGGCTTGTGAGACCGGCCACCGCCCCTCGTCGGGGTCTCGACTGTATACACTAGTCTACTAATGGAGTATCGATGCCTAGTCTCGAAACTCCCACGACTAGGGGCCACTTTAAGGATGTGCTTGTAGACTACCCAACTCTCACGTATATGATCGCCATCATACTGCTGGTAGTCAAGCAAGAATCCTAAGAGCTCTATCAACGTGTAATAGCGACCTGTAAGGTCACCTAAAGCAGTACACGATGATAAAAACAAACCATGGTAGCATACAATTCTCTATGAACGTGCAATTGTGAACTACAATGTCACCTAAAACATGTACACGATGATAAAGACAAACCAGATAGTATACAAACCTCTCGAGTAAGACTGTCCTACCGGTATAGGTCCTCCCTCAATCATTGCAATCACGTGCCTGCGATCCAATAATTGACTCTGAGGGCACTATATCCAACAATCTCCCACTTGCACTCAAGGCTAATTATTGCGATGTCGCATACTCACAGCCCGTGTGATACCGAACACCCAACTCCTCTACTGATCAGTCTTACAATGCCCGTTTGCGAAACTATTGCGTTCGAGAAATAGCCTCAGCCAGTGGATCCGCCCTAATGTTTCTTTCTATGTCTCTCTTTATCTCAAGTTCGCGGAGAAAGCTATCTCCCGAAATGAGCAAACCTGTCTTAGAATATGTCTGGATATCTGATGGGACCTAGTTCATAAATGAACTCCAAATCGAAACTTCTTGGACTGTATCGTCAACTGAACTTAATCAGTATCCTGCGCCACACCTCCCTCAGTATCCGCTTGGACCACCTATCCAAAATACTGCCCCTTGTCAAAGGAAAAATTATAACTCTGACAGTCACTCTATCATCCAGGTCACCTTGGAAGCCTGGAATGATAACCGTCCCCGAAAGAGGCTGTCGTTATCATATCTCTAGAACATCCACTTATTTTCTAAAACTGCTTCTGAATGTTTCTCCATGATTGGATCAATATCAACTTATTGCATCTACTGCAAAAACAACATCTGGTGTGGTACTTAACATCTCATGATTGACTCAATTGCCTAAGCAAGTGATCTGCCAATCATGCACATCCCTCTCCCCTTTAGTCTGTAAGACACCTTTAGAGAGGGTAACTCCATCACCTGCAGGTATACTACCGTGCCAGGAGTCGTCCATTCTAAATACCTTTAGAATGCTGTCTAAGTACTCTGATCGGGACACTTCCTAAATTTAGATCTAAAACCATAGATCTAGTAACCAGAATATCTGATATAATATCCATATCCTATGTGGAGAAACCACTGTGTGACAACCAAAGTATAACCGATCGTAGTATAGGAATTTCACTTCCTACTCTGTGTATGTCATCCAAATATCAGGACATCACATCCTACTACCTTCTTAACAGATCCATCCCTTATTCTGATGAAGTCAAAACTATGACTGTCACATCAGAAATAGATGATCTATCTCCGCTTTATCTGCTTTAGTCTATAAATAGACATAAGCTACTTGTCCACAATGCTTCCGCTGCTCCTACTGACTACGACAACCCTTTGGCAGAGTCATATACACGTGCACTTCTAAAGTTAGTTTAGAACGATGCTACACTCATCCTCCTGCCGGGTCTCACAATCTGGAACAACAGCAATGGCAAGTCTGGGTAAACAAGAACCTCCCTGTCACCGTCTTTGATCATACCGAAGTACCTCTCGAGTTCCTGAGGTTACCCACCATATCTGCGGAGTGGCTAATGGAATGTCAAACCAGATTGAATCTTTAGGTCCTTATCAAATTTTCAGTAATCGTTTGCGGTTCTGGAATCGCTTCCAGTTCTACCATACTCCCACTTCTGTTTTCTGAAAAAATCCATTTTACTAAAACTGTGGCGAGTCAAGAACAATATCACTATTGATCTTCCAGATGGTAGAAAGTCAACCCTCGTCATAGCCCGGGTCAACCCACAAACAGCCATTACAGAAACGTGCCTTGAGTTATCCAGAGTCTGGTTTTAAGCATAAGCCGGACAACTCCCCGTACCTTAACATCGTTAAGATATGAACCGTTCTATATCCAATATAGAAACAGAGGCACTGATTTAATTGGAACCAGATTCAAATCATGCATCTGTCTCCAGTACATGTCAACTAAATGGAAGGAGGCCGATCAGCGCTACTCAACTCAGGAGTACATCCAGATATGAGCAACATGAAAGAGAAGCAAGTTCTCATAATCATTACTATTAACTGAATACCATACACAAGTATCTACATCTTCGATCACCTTGAAGAATCCTGATACTTGCAACGCCTGGTTCTCTTCTTTATTCTTATACCTATAACTTCTCAAAACTTAGACCTTGCATTTCTGCGAAACACGTGTCTAAGAACTAGATAATTCACAAGTAAATAGAACATAGTACGAGTACCAACCCCTCTGTCCTCATGGACACTGGACAAAATACAATACTCTGTATAAGTCCCCTAAGTCTAATAACTCATTTTCTGTGTGTCGTAGGTTGAAAACTGTACTTATGGTTAAGAAGAATTACACCATTGTTGAATGCTCCTTACCTAATCATCAACTGATATAGGTAAATGTCATAGACATAATTTCAAAAAGTTATATCTCACTTTATAAAAATGAACGTACAGATATATCAATTTGAAATTGGTGCATAACAACGGATATTCAAAACCAAATATTTGCCATCCGGCAAACAACCCAGGTGATTTCCTCAAATATCACCAATTACAACGAATTCCGATATAATGAGGATGATCACCTAATTCCCAATAACTTACTCCCACTCATCATCTGTAAAACCATACAGATGTGAGAATCAAACCTGGTAAATACATACCCTGGAGCAAGGGCTAATTGGAAAATCAGTTTTCTTTTAACAATACACAGTAAAACTGAAACATGTAAATGCTTCGAAGGGGTATCCGGGTATTCCTGGTAATTCCTCTTCCATTATCCAGATTCACAACTGTAACCGTATATTTCTTTGCCATCTCTCCAAATCCCTTCATATATCTTTAGTCATTACCTTCTGTACACCCTCTTAGGCTAAATGGTTTTCTTCCGTCTCTACCTTTCGGCACCAGCCTATGGTTTGGAAGAAGACTATCCAATAATCGTAATAGGTGTACTGTCCTAATCCTAGGAGCACTCACAACGCGAGAGAAGGTAAAGATAAAAGACAACCGAATAAACCTTATTCCTATTTCTCCTAAACCAGAATCCATCCCCGAACTGGAACAAGTCCCTTCGAGTTCGTATATAACCATATGATGGAGTATCCAAATAACTGTGGATTTTCGTAGTGATACGGAGTGTCCTGGAGAAATACAAAGGTGAAGTAGGAGTGGCGATGAAATACTTGGTTTGGTCGTGAATAGCAGTCGTAATTTACTTTGCCCTCTTACTAATCCCTTTATTTGTCTTTACTTAATACCTTCTATACACCTTTTAGGCTAATTGGTTTTCTTCATTCCCTACCGTTCGGCACCTGCCTATGGTTTGGAAGAAGACTATCCAATAAGCTTAATAGGTGTACTGTCCTAATCCAAAGAACACTCGCAGCCTGAGAGAAGGAAAAAGGAAAAGACAACTGAATAGTCCTATTCTTTTTCTCCAGAACCAGAAACCATCCTCGAATCTGGAACAAGTTCCTTCGAGTTCGTATATAACCATACGATGGTTTTATCCAATGGAAGTGGATGTTCGTAGTAATACGGGGTGTTCTGGAGAAAAAGGGTAAAAGTAGGAGTGGCAATGAGGTATGCAACTATGACAATCCAAAAGCCAGTGTTTTAAGAAGGTTCGATCAACTTGGTCACTGAGTCATAGTCAAGGGTCGGGCTGTGGTCGCTGCCAAAGAAAGAGATAAAAGAAACACTCAGCGTACACTCTAACCTAGATCAGAATGGTTATCACTTTATCTAATCAAGAAACATCCCATTGTAACCTCAAATTCTCCTCCAAACCTGAAAGAAGATTTAGTCGGGATCATCCGAGGAGTAAACCAACTCATCAGTGGGAATCGGGATCCAACTATCATCGCATGATAATGTGATGGAATCCACTCACATTATCACACTCCAGAAGGTATGCGCATATCTGACAAGTTTCAGTTTCTTTAGAAACTCCCGATGTGATTTTTACCCCATGCTCTTATGACCTTGACTTTGGCCAACAAATCATAAGTCACATGTCAAGTTCTACCCGTCATTATCCAGATTGATTTGAACCCATCCGTACCTACCCTTAACTTTGGCCAACAAGGCAGTACGATTGTCCCAAACCAACGCATCTATCTATGCAACAGAAAAGTAACAAATAGCTACCATACACTATGCCTTGGCTTTGGCCAACAAACATAGCATGAATACTAAGTGCTACCCGTCTGAAATGACGGAGGGCTACGAATGGTTTTTGGCGAAAAGCCTTTAACGTAATGAACTTGATATCGTTGAAGAAACCGGATAGCTTTTTATAAAAATATAGTAGCGAAAACCTTTGCTAAAGAGGTCACTCCCGGTGAAGGGATCTCGGCTCTTTCCCCATAGAATGAGGTGCAGGATATTCCAACTGAATACCATGATGCAAAGCAAAAAGTAATCGACTATAGTGAAGTTATTACCCTGACGCAAACTTCTATCCAAGGGGTCACTCCCGGTGAAGTGATCTCGGCCCTTGCCTCGTCGACTGAGGTGCTGGATATTCATAACCGAATACCACCGTACAAAAAAAAAGAGAACGCCTTTGCAATAACAGCTTTTTGAAAAATGTTCCAACAACATCAAACAGGTTTGTTTATCTTGCATTGATCCGAATCAACGCAGTCCCATCAATTGATCACACCAATAAAGAACGAAAATAATGATGCATGTATATGCCATCCGCATTCGCCACTGGGTCCCGTCATCACCCGTTAGGTTACTTAACTAACGACAGAGCGGGGACTGGACTAGCGCGGATGCAAAACATATACAACATCTACTAGTATATATATCAATATATAATAATCGCTCAAGGCGTGATAAAATGCAACATCACAGAAATGTAATAAGCACCACAGAACAATACAGATATCTGGGATCCCCGGGTTTCATAGAGCCGCTACTGAAACCCGAAGTTCCCCTGGTCGTGTGGATAGCCTGTGCAATGAAATCCTAGACCCCTACGGGCGCGGCAAGTTACCCGCCAAAACCTGAAGCGAGGCAGCCCCCTTCAACAACGTGAATGGACCACCCAGCACTTCACGGAATCCGGTAACTTAAGCACCCCTCCTTGGGTCAACCTGTACCCCCTACGAGTGTGGAGAATAGCCCGCCAATTCTAGAGTGAAGCCCCCTCCGTCTTAAAGCCATGGGATGCGGGCCCGTTGCCCTCTAGAACCCGGCTATCCGTGCACCCCACCGTGTGGTAATCCTAGTACAGAAAGTAAAATATACAACGGGTACATCGACCTCAGCCCGGTCGTGCCCCAAAAGAATAATATACAAACAGGCAGTAACGGCAGTCCACATGTCGGACACTCGCCCCGCAATATCAAATGTACAAATACAACCAAACTGTACTAACATTGCATCCAGGCTATCCACCATGACAAATCCGCAACATCACAGCACAACACAGAACATCAACGTGAATGTCACGTTCACAAATCCGTCTAAAAGAACTATAGCAATTAGACAGGATTTATCGATCAAATGACATTCACGGTCGCAGATATAATGTAAATACTGTGAACTAACATGTTTAAAAATTTCGATCGACAAAATTTCCCGAAGTGGGCCCCAAGTACAATACCCAGTACACAAAATAAATCTGGGCCCAAACAGAATATACCATAATTCCCAATTCCAAGTTTCAAGAGCACTGTAAAAAAAAATGGTACGGTGATGACTCTTTACTGCGGCGGAACCGTGGCCAGAACAGGGGTTTGGCCGCGGTTCCACGGCCTTACTGTAGAATCACATTACCAGTTTTTTACAAAATTCTTCAAAAACCCTGCACGTATTTCTGCAACACTCAAAATAATTTTTCGAGCACAAATAAAATTCGACAGAAACTGTATATTTGAAATTGTGGTTTTTGGAATTTTTGTTCGATCGATGTTCTAAACACGCTAGAGCAAGCTAGTAAAGGTTAATGGAGTGGCTCTGATACCATGTATGTCTACGGTAGCGCCCCGGCCGTCTTTCCGAGGCCAAAACGGAAACGAAAACTTTTTCAAACTAGAAAAACGGCGCTATCGTATGCTTAAAATCCGGATCAGACCATTAACCTACTACTAGCTAACTGGAGAAAGGGTAGAGAGCTATACCGAGCGATCCATGTCCTTCGGTCTTCGGCCACCATCCCAAGCTCCCCGCGGCAACTCCAGTCTTCATCTCCTCGTCGGAAAGGGCACCACATCGAGAAGTCTTTTTACGGGCTCCCGCTTCATCCGAAGCAACTCGGGCACGAAGTGTGCTAGCCGACGTGTCCAAGGAGTTGTAGAGAATGTTTGTGATCATTTTGCCTCTTGCATCTATTGCTTGGATGGAGGTTGAAGGTGTTGCCATTAATGGAGTTATGAGCTAGAGGAGGAAGAAGAAGAAGAGAAGGCTTTTTCTTCTTTCTTTTCTTATGATGGAATAATGAGAGTGAGAGAGAGTATAGAATAATATGAGAGCTAACCAATTCATGGCATCCCCTCTCTCTCTCCTTCTCATATCATGACTCAAATCAATCCACTAATGTGACATTTTTGCTAAAAAAGAGACCATGAGTCATGATATATGTCTATGCCACATTAATGCATCAAATGATGATTTCTAGCTCACAATTTCCATTATCCAAACATTAATCCAAATGTTTAGTCCAACAAAAAGATACGGCAACATCTAAAGTAAACTCGTAACGGATCATAAGGATACCCCTCACCTGTATATACATACCTGCACCCGCATTCCGACTGAATGCGAATGCGATGAGACTAAAGTAATCCAACTAATCTAATACTAGGATCCGGCTTAAACCAAAGCACACTAGTATGATTCGTCCGATCATGATCCGTGCAGTACTGCACGTATATGATCGAACCCTACCATATATCATACGGCCTCTACAACGTTTCGCCCGAAACTTGAGAAACTATCTGTGGGGGACTCTAAAGACTCGTCAATACCTTGGCTGTGGATTTAACCACTAGCACGTTAGAGGTACTAGTTATACGTAACGGGCTACCAGGTATTGACCAAAAGGGAGGTCGATGAGCGAACTCATCCTGACACCCTACTGAGCCTGTCGGTGACAATATCCGTACAGTCCAGTCCGTTCGTCTATGAGCATCGCATGGCGGGCCTAGGGGCTTGGTAAAAGTCAGACCCCCAAAAGCGGTACAAGTCGTGTCGGAGTGTAGCCCAGAACACCCTGAGATACTACTGGAATACCTACCAGTAAATCTCCTGCTTTGGCCAAGGACTTCGTGTAATGGCTCTCCCAGACACAGCGCGACCTCACCCCCAATACCGGGAGAGACGAACCCCTGCCGATCCGCTCACTGCCTCCATGCGGCTCGGGACTGTACCCAACTAAAACCTGTTTGCACGACTCTTTTGAGCCATGGTAGGATAGTAATCAAAGCACAGTGGGAACTTACACGAGACAAATGACGATCTCAGGTTGATGAACTAACCTGTACACATGTCACCAGGGAACTGCTATCTGACGCTAGGTATAATACCAACTAGCATGTTCCCGGCGAGTCCTGTCCGGTGCACTCATAACCCAATGAGCACCTGTATACATTTTAGGTGAACCAACTGACACCAATGGCTTGTGAGACCGGCCACTGCCCCTCGTCGGGGTCTCGACTGTATACACTAGTCTACTAATGGAGTATCGATGCCCAGTCTTGAAACTCCCACGACTAGGGACCACTTTAAGGATGTGCTTAGAGACTACCCAACTCTCATGTATATGATCGCCATCATACTGCTGGTAGTCAAGCAAGAATCCTAAGGGCTCTATCAACGTGTAATAGCGACCTGTAAGGTCACCTAAAGCAGTACACGATGATAAAGTCAAACCATGGTAGCTTACTATTCTCTATCAACGTACAATAGTGTACTACAATGTCACCTAAAGCATGTACACGATGATAAAGACAAACCAGATAGTATACAAACCTCTCGAGTAAGACTGTCCTACCGGTATAGGTCCTCCCTCAATCATTGCAATCACGTTCCTACGATCCAATAATTGACTCTGAGGGCACTATATTCAACAACAAATACATGAAGCAATACATATCAATGAAATCTGAGTATGGGATAAAAACATGTCATCATCAATGAAGCATCATCGTGGAGAAACCGGTGTCCATTAACGACACCCCAAATCGCAATACCTCAAGCACCGTCATTCTAATCGGCCCTCATATCTGTAAATCTCATGGAACCTGAGTGCCCAACATCAGCACTCAAAAACAACATGAAATACTCGTGTCCAACATCGACACGGAAATCCACATATATCGGGCTCCGTCAGTCCGGATCGGCCCACGGGCTCCGTCTGTCCGGATCGGCCCTCGGGCTCCGGCAGTATGGATCGGCCCATATCCATCTCTCGACTCCGGTTGGTATCCTTCGGATAACCGCTAGGTCCAACCAATCACCGGTAGGTAGTAGTCCCTCTGCCAGACTCATCGTCATCCCCACGAAATCTCTCTCTTGCCCCGGGGTACCATACCGGGTCCACTATGTACCCGCAGAAGGTTCCTCCATTTCTCGAATTGGGTCTCGAAAACCAAACTCAGAACCGAGAAAACTCATGGTGGACGCACTGAAATATCATATCAAGAGAAACTGGGTTTTCAAAACGATGCATACTTTCTTGAAACAATACCTCGGTTCTCAAATCCATAAATCACATGAAATCCATATCTCAATGCGTAAATCTATGAAATATGATATATGCAACATAAAAACGTAATATGAGCATATCAAGGAAAACCGCTCTTTTAAATGGATCCAGTTTTTTTAAAAATGTATCATGCGGTTCCCAATTTCTCCGAAATCAAATCCAACGTTATCTAAAGATGCACATGTAGCTATAACAAGTATGGGTGTATACATGTAAGTATGTATGCACGATGTATCTCATATGCGCAATAGAACAATAATCCATGTGTCAATATCAAAAATAAAGTAAGCTAAACAATGTATTATCCATGGAAATTCTATAGTGTGAGTGTCATGGCAATTACTAACGGTTTGTGTGTGGGATACAGTTTAGTGCTCGTGCAACATGAACCATTAGTAACAGTTCTGTGTCTCATTAATACTATGTCCCTATGCAACAGGAAATGAGGTATGCAACAATGGTACACATGCACAATCAATGTATATGAATATAAACATGCGGCTACGATATCCTATCAAGCCCTGACGCATAACGCCATACGGGCGATTTCCCCGTAAATGTTAAATCCACTCACCGGTGATCTTGAGCTAAGTATATCCAACCACCTGCTTCCCTTTATTCGTGGTGTCCGAAGTCCCCACCTATAATCCTAAAATCATACAACAACAACATAATAAGTGCACATTAGAAACCTTTCGATAACACACGCAAACAACGGCAATAACAAACCGACTCTCATAAGCTCCCAAGTGTTCTCATAGCGGGTTAAACGCGTGCAGCAACTTCCTAGACCAGCCCTACGGCTACACATCGTACAAAACACCTAAACAAAAATCGGATAATCCATTTCGCACGTTGCCGAAACGCCTAAAACTAGCTAACTGGTCCAAGATTTTTCTACACAAACAATTGGTGAAAGTTGCAAGTTCCACGAGACTACAAGCAACCCCAGAGACCCCACGACTGAGATTCGAGACCCCAATCCCTAATTTGGCCGCAAATCGCGGCCAGAACCTATTTATTTGCGGCCCAGTGTGCAGTAAATGGTCTCAGGTTTCTATGGCGGGTTCCAGGCCTCTAAACTAGGTCTCTGTGATGGCAACTTCTCCAACAAATTCCTGGTTTGAGAGCAGATTCACTCGAGACACAATTCCTAACCAAAATACGATGTTTTCACAAAAACTGAAATTTTAGTGTTCTAATCAGCAACTAATTATCAACACAACATCATAATATCCTAGTTAACAGTTAGGGGCCATTACCTATTCACACTTGCTCCAAAATCCTATCATTCCTTGCTCCAAGTGATCCTAGTGGCTTGATCTTGGCTTGTGAGGGGTTTAAGTGAAGTTTAGTGGAGATTGGTGTGGGTTTAGCTTTGGTTTAGTGAAGAACAAGAGGGGGTTTCAGTTGAGGGAGTGTGAGTGTGAAGAAAAAAATATGAGAAGGAGAAAATGATAAGTGAATAAGAGTGTGAGGGGAAATGAGAGTGAGGGTGTATGTGAGTGAGTGAGGGAATGAAGGAATGAGGTGTGAGTTTAGTGTAGAGCCATGCCTCCCTCTTCTCTCACCTCATTTAATGCATGTCATGCTTGCCATGCCTCATGATGCCTTCTCTCTCTCTCTTCAAATCAACAATTCAAACCTCTTATTTAAATTAACTAATAATTTAGAAAATAGGATAAGACTTAATTAAAATAGGGTTAAGGTGCCATAGCTACTTAAGCATGGTTAACCCCCCAATTAACCCTAAGTTAACATGCACATGTGTGTGCAAGCCCAAAATAAATATTAATAAAATATTAATTAATTTTGATAAAATATTTGAAAACTATTTTGGTAAACTTTTTACAAAAAAATCCTCATTATCGCTTAATCAACACTAATCGCATTCTAAGGTGTTACATCTTTCCCGGTGTTGGGGGTTGATGTTGCACTATACTTGATTGGCTATAACTGGAAGTTCCTGACTAGGGCTGCTGCTGAGATTTACTGATAAGAGTTATCGATAGTTTCTCAAACCGTTATAGGCCAGGCATCGGCATGACTTATCACGTTACTGGGGTCTGATGTTTACCACCCCTAGCGACATATCAGACGAAGAAACCGGACTGTACGGTAGTGTTACTGATAGGCTTCATGGAGAGTATGGATGAGCTTGCTTGTTGATCTTCATATCGCTCAATACCCGGGTAGCCGTTACGTCCAGCTAGTACCACTGACGGCTTGTAGGTGATTGATGTGATCATCACCTACTGCTGGTGTATTGACGAGTCTTTAGAGTCCCACACAGAAGTTTCCTGGTTCGAGCGAAACGAAGTAGGGCACATATGTTGATATGTGCGTGGGCCTGATTAAATATGAGTATGTGATACCGTATTATAATCTGGCAGTTATCTGATGTCGGTCAGGTTATATATATGATATAACCGGATTATCGAATCAAGTGTTGGTTTGATAATGTGATATTCAGATTAATGATATTAGTCGGTTATATATGATATAACCGGATTATCAGATCAAGTGTTGATTTAATAATGTGATATATATTATATGTGATATAATTATATCTTAACTAATATCATTAGCTCACTAATTGCTTTATTTGTATATATATATTAATGTATATTTGATATATATATATTATATGAAGTATGGCATGTTTTTCTATTTTTAGAAAATAGAAAAATTAGGTGTAAATTGTGGAGATATTTGTGGAATGGGCAATGCATTGGTTTTATTATTTGTATATTAGTCTTGACTTACTATTTAAGCATGGTTGCAATTTAGAATTGCAATTTTATTCCATGCTTGAATAAGTGAGGAAAGAGAGAGCCATTTTTGAGTTTACTCTCATCATTTTTCATTCTTCATGCCTTAGTGTCACGACCTGAAATGGCACGTGACTGGCGCTTGAATCATATGAAGTCTATAGGACCTCATCTAATTCAAATAAGCCAAAAATCCCAGAAATCTAAACCATTTAAAAGAAGAAGTGAAGGAAAACTTGTTTAAAGAAAGTGGTTTAAATAACATAAATGGCGATAAACATTTAAAAGCAACATCATGTTTTTCCGAAAATTTCGGCAGAGTCTCCTTAGTAAATACTGGCCCCAAACGGGTACAAACATGAATAATATATATAATGATAAAAGGCATCCCCAAGCGGGAGCTAGCTCTTCGCCAATTGGCGGTCACAACTGAAGGGTTACACTAGCGCCCCGGCTAACTTCCGTGGCCAAATGCGGAACAAATTTTTTTTAGCGATCATAAACTTGGCGCTAGAATAAACCTAAAACCGGATCTTTACCATAAACCTAGTTAGCAAGTTAGGGTTCTTTCTACTATGATAGAAAGTATACCTAAAGAAACCAAGTCTTTTGGGTCTTTAATCCTCTTCTTAAGCTCCTCGATGGATGTATGGATCGTGCCTGAACTTCGGCCTCTTTGTGTCAACGATGATCTACCCGAAAGTTCTAACCTTGAGCTAAATCTCTAATTTGAGGTAACTAGAACACCTAGCTTGCTAATCTAAGTAGACTAGAGTGAGTAGAGTGTGATTTGAGTGGCTTAGTCTCACTAACCCTTGATTATCAACACATGATACAGTAGGGTTTGAGAGAGGAAGAAGGAGAGAGCTTGCATGAAGAAAGAGAAAGTATTTGTGATAATGAAAATAGAAAATGGAATGGCTATATTTTATATGACCATCAACCGTGGCAAAGAAAATATCTCACCAAAATATCTTGGTCAAAAACATCTAATCAAAATATCGAAGGTCAACAAGTCAAGCTAAGTCAAAATGTCAACCCAAGTAGCCATGCCAAATACAATTATCATTTATCAAAAATGACAAAATCTTTTCTTTATCTCATATTTGTTTTGACCAAGTCAATGGTCAAAACCCTAATGAGATGTCTCCTTCTATATCCCCTCTCATCCGTATATACATACCTGCATCCGTGTTCCGAGAAACACGAATACAATGAGACAAAGCTAATCCAATAATCAAATACTAGGATCCGGCTTAAACCAAAACCCACTAGTATTGTCCGCTCGAACACCATACGCGCACAAGAACAAGAACACGTTATGATCGAACCTTGTCGTAAAACCATACGACCTCTACTCGTTTCGCCCGAAGCTGGGAAACCCTCTGTGTGGGACTCTGAAGACTTGACAGTACTCTGGCGGTGGTTTTAACCACAAGCATGTCAGCGCACTAGCTGTGCATAACGGCTACCCTGGTATCTGTCGATAAGAAGGTCAATGAGCAAGCTCATCCAAACTCTTACTGAGCCTATCTGTGACAATCTCTGTACAGTCCGGTCTGTTCGTCTAAGAGTATCGGATATCGGGCCTAGAGGATGGTAAACGTCAGTCCTCTAATACCGGTATAAGTTATGTCGGAGTGTAGCCCAGAAAACCCTGAGAAACTACTGGAAACCCTACTAGTAAATCTCACTTGCCCTGGCCAGGGACTTTGTGTAATGGCTCTCCAAACACAGCGCGATATCGACCCCCAATATCGGGAGAGACGAATCCTATCTAACCGCCATTGCCTCCAAGTGCTTCGGGACTGCACCCAACTACTACCTGTTTGCACAACTCAATAGAGCCGTGGTAGGGTAGCAATCTAAGAATAATGGGAACACACTTGAGGCGAAATAGCAGTGTCAAGTCAACGGACTAAGCTGTACTCATGTCACCTGGGAACTGCTACCTGACGATAGGTATAATACCGACCAGCAGTACCCAATGAGTCCGTCCAGTGTAACTCATAACCCAATGAGCACCTGCATACTATCTCCAGTACGACGTACTGATGGCTGTGGAACAGACCATCTCCCTTGCTGGGATGAGAAGCGTATGCACTAGTATACTCTGGAGTATCGATGCCTTGTCTCGATAATCCTACGACTAGGGGCTTGTATAAGGATGTGCTTATAGACTACCCAGCCCCCACTAGTGTGATCGCTATCACAACACTGGCAGTGAAGCAAAGATCCTAAGGGCTCCATCAATATGTATTAGCGATATGTTAAAAGAAACATATACACATATTAAGATAGATATAAACCAAGTAGCATACTACTATATTGAGCAAGTTTATCGTAAATCCGTGTATATATCCCAAACTTCCAAAATGTAATATACAAACTACTGCTATACAATAATGGCCTCTAGGGCATACATATCCAATAATCTCCCACTTGCACTAAAGGCCAGTAATTGGTGTACCGCATACCCAACATCTGCACTAAGGCCAGCTGCTGGCGTACCGTATACCCAATAGCTCAAAAAGTCGCTCGAACTGTGTTTGAGGGAGGGCCTTTGTGAATGGATCCGCCGTGTTATCTTTAGTGTCCACTCTCTGTACCTCGATCTCTTGGCGATCAATGATCTCCCTGATCAGGTGATACCTCCTTAAGATGTGCCTCGATTTCTGATGGGACTGTGGTTCCTTCGCTAAAGCTATAGCCCCATTGTTATCACAATACAAATGTATTGGGTTAACAATGGACGGAACTACCTGAAGTTCACTAATGAACTTCTTTATCCAGACCGCTTCTTTTGCGGCATCGCTTGCAGCAATGTATTCAGCCTACATCGTTGAGTCTGCGACGGTATCCTGTTTGGAACTCCTCCAACACACCGCCCCTCCATTGAGGGTAAACACAAAACCTGAGACAGACTTGCTGTCGTCCTTGTCACTCTGGAAGCTTGAATCGGTAAAGGACTTGACCCTGAGGTCTCCATTACCGTAAACCAGAAACATCTCCTTAGTCCTTCTCAGGTACTTGAGAATGTTCTTCACTGCTGTCCAGTGGTTCTCACCTGGGTTTGACTAATACCGGCTCACCACGCTTAGCGCGTAAGCTACATCTGGTCTTGTACATAGCATCACATACATTATAGATCCTACCGCCGAAGCGTAGGGTATAGTGCTCATGCGAACCCTCTCCTCGTCAGTCTTGGGAGACATCTTCTTGGAGAGGGTGATTCCGTGCAATGCGGGTATATTAACGTGCTTGGAATCTTCCATACTAAATCTCTTTAGTACGGTCTCTATGTACCCGGACTGCGAAAGTCCCAGTAATCTTTTAGATTTATCTCTGTAGATCTTGATCCCCAGAATGCACGAGGCATCACCCAGGTCCTTCATGGAGAACCGTTGTGACAAGAATAGCTTGACCGATTGTAACATAGGAATGTCATTTCCTATCAAAAGAATGTCGTCCACGTACAAGACTAGGAATATGACAGTTCATTCTACAATCTTCTTATATATACATGGCTCATCTTCGTTCTTGATGAAGTCAAATTCCTTGACCGTTTCATCAAAACAGATGTTCCAGCTCTGCGATGCCTGCTTTAATCCATAAATGGATTTGAGCAACTTGCACACCTTCCCACTCTCCCATTGTCTACAAAGCCTTCTGGTTGATCCATATAAACGCACTCTTCCAAACTGCCATTTAGAAAAGCCGTTTTTACGTCCATCTGCCAGATTTCATAGTCATGGAAGGTAGCAATGGCAAGTAGGATCTGAATGGATTTGAACATAGCCACTGGAAAAAAAGTTTCGTCATAGTCCACACAGGGTCTTTGACGAAAACCTTTTGCAACGAGTCTAACCTTATAGGTTTCCACCTGCCCATTTACACCAAATTTCCTTTTGTAGATCTATTTGCATCCAACTGGTTTTACCCCAGGTGGAGCAATATCCAAGGTCCACACTTTATTGGTGTACATGGACTCCGTTTCGGATCGCATAGCATCCAGCCACTTATCAGAGTCCCTACTGATAATGGCCTTTCTGAAACTGGTAGGGTCATCTTCTTCCAAGATGCAATCCTCTCGATCCCCGTCTATGAGAAAACCGTAGTATCACTCGGGCGGATGAGAAATCCTACCAGATCTGCGGAGTGGCTGAGGTTCATTGGGTATAACTGAATCTAGCGGTTCCACCAAATATTCAGTTATAGTTTGTGTCTCTGGAATTTCATCCAGTTCTACCGTGCTGCCACTAATATTTTTAACAAGAAATTCTTTTTCTAAAAATGTGGCGTTCCTAGAAACAATAATCTTCTGTTCCTCTGCATGGTAGAATAGATACCCATTAGAATCTTTTGGGTATCCCACAAACTTACACAAAACTGACCGTGCCTCAAGTTTATCTGGGTTCTGCATTTTGACATAAGCTGGGCAACCCTAAATCTTAATACGTTTAAGATACAAACTCTTACCACTCCATATTTCATATGGAGTCTTAGCCACGGATTTGGATGGAACTTGATTCAAAAGATGTGCTGCTGTTTGAAGTGCATATCCCCAGAATGAAAGAGGTAACTCAGCATTACTCATCATGGAGCGAACCATATCCAATAGGGTATAATTCCTCCGCTCCGATATACCGTTGTTCTGTGGTGTATACGGAGGAGTAAGTTGAGAGAGAATTCCATTCTCTTTTAATTATTCTAGGAATTCTGTGCTTAAGTACTCCCCTCCTCTATCCGATCGGAGGATCTTGATACTTTTGCCAACCTGGTTCTCTACTTCGTTTCTGAATTCCTTGAATTTCTCAAAAGCTTTAGATTTGTGTTTCATAAGATACACATATCCAAATCTAGAGAGATCGTCAGTGAATGTGATGAAGTACGAGAACCCACCTTGTGTATGTACAGACATCGGACCACATACATCACTGTGTATGAGTCCCCAAGAACTCTGCTGCTCCTTCTCCATGTCCGGTGAACAGAGATTTGGTCATCTTTCTTTTGAGACAAGACTAACAAGTTTCATAAGATGAAAATTTGAACATATTCAAGAGTCCATCTTTATGTAACTTACTTAGTATTTTCTCTCCGACATGACTGAGTCTACAATACCACAAGTAGGATTCGTTCGTATCTGAACACTTCCTCTTGCGTGTGTTTTGTACATTGAGAACTGTATTCTGATTTAGAACATAGATACCATTATACAGTGTCCTTCTGCAACCAGTACCTTATCAAAATAAATGTTCATGATATTTCTATCAAGAACAAAGTTATATCCATCTTTATCAAGTAAAGAAACTGATATGATGTTGCAAACTATGGAATGTACATAGTAGCAATTATTCAAAATCATAGTATTGCCATTTGGCAACACTAGGTAATATTCACCGACGGCTGCAGCATTAACTTGTGCTCCATTCCCTACCCTGAGGGACATATCACCAGGTCCAACTATCCTACTTTTTCTCAGTCATTGCAATAAATTACAGATATGAGATCCTGATCCGGTATCTAGTACCCAGGAGGTAGGACTGACCGAAAAGCAGTTCTCAAGTACAAGAACACCTGAAGTAGATGCATTAGTATGCTTCTTCTTCATTAGGGTCTCCTTGGAATCCAGACTATCCTCTTTCCCCTGCTCATACTTACGATCGCCATCATAAGTTAGAGCCAAACCGACATTTCCCAGCCCCAAATAAGAATTCGGATCGGTCAAGCGATACATTTTATTATCTTGATTAGGGCGTGAAATGGTTGCTACCTGGAGAGAGAGAAAAGAAACATTCAGCGTGCGCTCGTGCAAGATTAGATTGGTTATTATTTTATCTAACCAAGATGGCTCCCACTGTTTCCTCAAATTCTTCTTCAAACCCTGAAAGAAGAACTAGTCAGGATTTAATCGCACGTCACAATACTTGCTTAACCTTTCAGCCAGGCTAGTGTTGGTACTTCGAGGAAGGTTTTCCAACGCTTTCGCGAAGTTCCTTAATTATATAACCTCTTTTCCCTGGAGGCGTAGCCCCGCTAACACTGTTCTAGACACCTACTTGGTTTATAACATCGATTGTTAAGTGAAATAATCTCCCGAGAATAATCCAACTCATTAGTGGGATTGGGATCCAACTGTCATTGTGTGATGACCTAGATGGAATCCACTCTAGTCAGTACACTCCAGAAGGTATGCTAAATCTGCAAGTTTCCTGTATGTTTGAAACTCCCGATGTGGTTTTTGCCCCTAGGACCTAAGTGACCTTGACACAGTCAACAAATCAAAGAGTCTTAGTCAAGTTCAACCCGTCATTATCTTGATTGCTTTTAAACCCACCCGCATAACCCTTGACACAGTCAAAAAGGTTACACGACTGTCCTAACCAATCACATTGTATGCTACAAATAAGCAATACTCAGCTACCGTTCACCGCGCCTTGACACAGTCAACAAACATAGCACGAATACTAAGTATAACTTATAAGAAATGACGAAGGGCTATGGCTGGGTTTTTGGCGAAAAACCCGTTATCATAATGAACTTGATATTGTTGAAGGAACCTGAGCAATTTTGAAAAGGAGTGGTTTAATCTCCGCCTTTTGGAAATTTCTGGTTTTGAAAAAACCGAGTAATCTACAATATAGACTTTAGCTCAAGAGGTCACTCCCCGCGAAGGGATCTCGGCTCTTTCCTCATAGAATGAGGTGCTGGATATTCATGACCGAATACCACTATGCAAAGCAAAAGAATATAACTGTAGTTTTTCGAAATTTGTTCCAACAACATCTTTTAAGTTTATTTTCTTGCATTAATCAAAATTAATGCGGTCCCATCAATTAACCTAACACACCAGAAAAGAACGAAAATAAAATGTACGTATATGCCATTCGCATTCGCCACGGGGCCCCATCATCACCTATTAGGTTACTTAATTAACGACAGAGCGGGGGCTGGACTAGCGCGGGTGCAAAACATATACAACATCTACTAGTATATATATAAGTATATACAATATTTGTCCCAGGCATGATAATAATCAATATCACAGAATCTCAGCCAACAATATAGAATGGTGGATAATCTTGGAGCCCCGGGTTTCATTTGAGCCGCAAATAAAACCCGACGTTCCCGGTCGTGTGGATAGCCTGTGCAATGAAAACCTGGACCCATACGAGCGCGGCAAGTTACCCGCCAATCCCAGAAGTGAGGCAGCCCCTTCAACAAAGTGAATGGGCCACCCAACACTTCACGGAATCTGGTAACTTGGGCGCCCCTTCGTGGGTCAAACTATACCCCCTACGAGTGCGACGAATAGCCCACCATTTCTAGAATGAAGCCCCCTCCGTCTCAACGCCATAAGATGCGGGCTTGTTGCTTTCTAGAACCCGGCTATCCGTGCACTCCACTGTGGAGTAATCCTAGTACATAAATAGAAAATAATATGTATAAATGGTGACATTGACCTCAACCCGGTCGTGCCCCATAAAAAATATACAAATCGGCAAAGACGGCAGTCCACATGTTGGGCACTCGCCCCGCAATATCAAATGTACAAATGAATATAAACTGTACTGCTAACATTGCACCACTTTCTATCTATCACGACTATCCAACCACAATCACAGCACAAGCACAAAACATCAACGCGAATGTCACGTTCGCAAACCCGTCTAAAAGAACATATAGCAATCTGACGAGTTTACCGATTAAATGACATTCACGGTCGCAGATAAAAGTGAATGTACTGTAAATTATTAAACAATGTTAAATTTAACGACTTCGAAACACTCCAAATTGCCCCGTAGGGAAAACAACAGAGAATCAAACTTGGGCAAAAAACAAACAACACCAGAAACCCAAACTACAAGAGGCAAGAACACAGACCAAAGCCAAACTACAAGAGGCAAGAACACAGACCAAAGCCAAACTACAAGAGACAAGAACACGATACAATTTGCCAAGGAAAAACCAGGGAGGACGGTTTTTGGGGTTGTGTGGCCGACTAGAACTTGGCCAAATTGCGTCGTTTTTGTTTTGGGTACATCTCATAGTGTAAATATCAATCTGCAGCTGTTTAAAATTTTTTTTGAAACCTTTTAAAATTCAACAGAAACTGCAGTTTGGGTTTGATGTTACAGAGTCGTTTCGGTTTTGTTGTTTTAACATTGTTTAAACTTGCTAATCTAGGGTTTATGGGCTGGCTTTGATACCATGAAGGGTTACACTAGTGCCCCGGCCAACTTCCGTGGCCAAATGCGGAACAAAAATTTTATAGCGATCATAAACTTGGTGCTAGAATAAACTTAAAACCGGATCTTTACCATAAACCTAGTTACCTAGTTAGGGTTCTATCTACTATGAAAGAAATTATACCTAAAGAAACCAAGTCCTTCGGGTCTTCGATCCTCTTCTTAAGCTCCTCGATGGATGTATGGATCGTGCTTGAACTTCGGCCTCCTTGTGTCAACGATGATCCACCCGAGAGTTCCAACTTTGAGCTAAACCTCTAACTTGAGGTAACTAGAATACTTAGCTTACTAATATAAGTAGACTAGAGTGAGTAGAGTGTGATTTGAGTGGCTTAGTCTCACTAACCCTTGATTATCAACACATGATATACTAGGGTTTGAGAGAGGAAGAAGGAGAGAGCTTGCATGAAGAAAGAGAAAGTATTTATGATAATGAAAATAGAAAATGATATGGCTATATTTTATATGACCATCAACCATGGCAAAGAAAATATCTCACCAAAATATCTAGGTCAAAAATATCTCATCAAAATATCTAAGGTCAACAAGTCAAGCCAAGTCAAAATGTTAACCCAAATAGCCATGCCAAATACAATTATCATTTATCAAAAATAACAAAATCTTTTCTTTATCTCATATTTGTTTTGACCAAGTCAATGGTCAAAACCCTAATGAGATGTCTCCTTCTATATCCCCTCTCATCCGTATATACATACCTGTATCCGTGTTCCGAGAAACAAAAATACAATGAGACGAAGCTAATCTAATAATCAAATACTAGGATCCGGCTTAAACCAAAGCCCACTAGTATTGTCCGCTCGAACACCACATGCGCACAAGCACACGTATGTGATCAAACCCTGTCGTAAAACCATACGACCTCTACTCGTTTTGCCCGAAGCTGGGAAACCCTCTGTGTAGGAATCTGAAGACTCGACAGTACTCTGGCGGTGGGTTTAAACATAAGCACGTCAGCGCACTAGCTGTGCATAACGGCTACCCAGGTATCTGTCGATAAGAAGGTCGACGAGCAAGCTCATCCAAACTCCTACTGAGCCTATTTGTGACAATCTCCATACAGTCCGGTCTGTTCGTCTAAGAGTATCGCATATCGGGCCTATGGGGGTGGTAAACGTCAGTCCCCTAATAGCGGTATAAGTCATGTCGGAGTGTAGCCCAGAACACCCTGAGAAACTACTGGAAACCCTACTAGTAAATCTCACTTTCCCTGGTAAGGGACTTTGTGTAATGGCTCTCCAAACACAGCGTGATATCAACCCCCAATACCAGGAGAGACGAATCTTATCTAACCGTCACTGCCTCCAAGTGCTTCGGGACTGTACCTAATTACTACCTGTTTGCATGACTCAATAGAGCCATGGTAGGGTAGCAATCTAAGAACAGTGGGAACAGACTTGAGGCGAAGTAGCAGTGTCAAGTCAACGGACTAAGCTGTACTCATGTCACCTGGGAATTGCTACCTAACGATATGTATAATACCAACCAGCAGTACCTAATGAGTCCGTCGAGTGTAACTCATATCCTAATGAGCACCTGCATACTATCTCCAGTACGACGTACTGATGGCTGTGGGACAGACCATCTCCCTTGCTGGGATGAGAAGCGTATGCACTAGTCTACTCTGGAGTATCGATGCCCTGTCTCGATAATCCTACAACTAGGGACCTGTATAAGGATGTGCTTATAGACTACCCAGCCCCCACTAGTGTGATCGCCATCACAACACTGGCAGTGAAGCAAAGATCCTAAGGGCTCCATCAATATGTATTAGCGATATGTTAAAAGAAACATATACACATATTAAGATAGATACAAACCAAGTAGTATACTACTATATCGAGCAAGATTGTCGTAAATCCGGGTATATATCCCAAGCTTCCAAAATGTAATATACAAACTAGTACTATACTATAATGGCCTCTAGGGCATACATATCCAACAACCATACAAGCAATATAATATACAACGCCGAAGGGCGAGGATCAAAACTCAAAAGGAAAACCAATATCATCATGAAAACCACAATAATACAAGCGCGACTCTAAGGTCGAAAGAAATATACACTGGTCTTCTAGCTCTATCAAATAATACAAGTCTGGTTGATGGAGTTTACTAGATATAACTGAATGTAAATATAAGTACAAAGGTGGTCACGATGCAAGTAAACCCATCCTAGAAGCACTCACCCGGAAGGAAGCAGTGTGCCAGCAAAGCCGCCAAGGAAACCTGTACGGCAAAACCTGCAAGAAACTGTGGCACAACGGGGGTGAGTTGCCAACTCGTGAGTAGAAAACATCACCGAGCAGAAATCGCATGTATGACTCAATCCTAGGTCATACGATAATATATCCTCAATTTATCTACACATAAGTGTAATACCAAGTGCTCGTGTCAATACCTCAGGTAGCAACATGTCATATATATGATGTATGAATGCATGAAAACAGAATACATCTAAATGAGAAAACCGTTTTCATAAATAGTGAGATTTCTATATATAAAAATCGAGGTATCATCAATGAAATCAACATAGAATCCATATCAAGCATCGACACAAAACATAAATCCCAATATCCAATATCTCGGGCTCCGGCAATCCGGACTGGCCCCTGGGCTCCAGCAATCCGGACTGGCCTAAATTGTATAATCTCACGACTACGTCGGTATCCTGCAGATATCCTCCGCGTTACAAATAACCGGTCGGTAATACTCTCCTGCCGACTCAATGCCATCATCTACGACCTTCTAGTTCCGGGCTACCGCACCGGGTCCACCATGCACCCACAGACGGTTCCTCCTCCTCCTCGAATCGGGTGTATGATACCGCTCAAGAGCCGAGAAAACTCATGGTGAACATATCTCATATCATATCACGAGAAAACCCCAGTTTCTATTTTTAGAAATGATAATCAATTTATAAAATCCTAGAGGTTTCTCCAAATCCAGAAATCTTATGGAAAATCCGAAATCCCAAAATGAAGGGTCAATAACAGTGAATACCGGGCTCCGGCAATCCGGACTGGCCCATAATATCGCATGGCAAATGAATATATAAATATACATGGAATATCATAGTAATAAATGCAATATCTAAATCAGCATATAAAGGTATGCGCACCAGTACTATGTCGAACTATCAGCTAGCAATTTATACTAATGAAGTAGTATTTTCTAATGTGTACGTGACATAACAATTACCGATGATGATATTGGATGTATAGGCCCTAGAGGCCAGTATTGTATATGTATACATATGGATACTAGGGATATGTATTTACAGAACAATCTTGCTCAGTTTTATAGTATATTATTTGACTTGTCTTTATCGGGATATGTGTATTTATTTGTATTGTTGTTATATCTGGTTTGCACATACTGATAAAGACTCGATACGGTAGTATACTATTGTGGTTTGTCTTTATCTTAACATGGCATGTCATACTCGTTATTACATATTGCGGTTACATGTTGATAAAGCCCCTAGGATCTTGCTTGACTACCTGCGTTGTGATGGCGATCATACTTGTGGGAGCAGGGTAGTCCATAAGCACATCCTTAAATGGTCCCTAGTCATGTGAGTATCGAGACTGGGCACTGATACTCCAGAGTAGACCGGTGTGTACGTTTCTAGCCCCGTCGGGGGATGGTTTGTCCCGCAGCCATTGGTCTGATGCATCTAAGATCGTATACAGGTGCTCACTGGGTATGAGTACACTGGACGGACTCGCCGAGAACTTCCATATGGTACTATACCCATCATCAGATGGAAGTTCTCAGGTGTCATGTGTACAGGTTAGTCTTTAGACCCGAGATCGGCATTTGTCTCGTGTGAGTTCCCACTAAACTTTGATCATTACCCTACCGTGGCTCTACTGAGTCGTGCAAACAGGTTTTGGTTGGGTTCAGTCCCGAGCCACACAGAGGCAGTGAGCGATTGTCGGAGATTCGTCTCTCCCGGTATAGGGAGTCGATATCACACTATGATTCGATTGGTCAGGACCATAAGACCTTGGCCAAGGCACTTGGGATTTACTGATAGGTTGATCAGTAGTTTCCCGGATTGGTCCTGAGCCATATCGACACGACTTATCAGGTTATTAGGGTCTGACGTTCACCATCCCCTAGACCCGGTATGCGATACTCTTTGACGAAGAGACCGGATTGTATGGATATTGTCACAGATAGGCTCAGTAGGAGATCCGGATGAGTTTGCTCATCGATCTTCTTTTCGACAGGTACCTGGGTAGCCGTTATGTATAGCTAGTGCCGCTGACGTGTTTATGGTTAAACCCACTGCCAGAGTACCGTCGAGTGTTAGAGTCCCACACATAGGGTTTCCCTGATTCAGGTGAAATGATGTAGTAGCCGTATTGGATACGTGTAGGGTTCGATTGATTGATGTACTTTGTACTCGGACTTTCGATCGGACAGTTGGTAATACCAGCTGGTTCGGGTTTGAGCCGGATTATTAAATCAGGTATTGATTTAATAATTTACGTATATGTATTTTGATATATATATATTCTAGTATTACGTTCTTCGTGTTATTCTATCTCTTTGGGCGTTCGGATTTTTATCTGATTGCCGGTATATATGTACAGTAGACTGAAATCCGTATTTATTACAGATTTCCTTCTAGAAGATGGCCACCTCATTTTGGATTTTCCATTTATTTGATAAATGGAAATGAGGTGTAAAGTGAGAGGTGAGGGAGGTATGGAGTTGACCATGCTTCAATAGTTTACAAATGAATTTATAATTCATTTTGTGGTTACTATTGAAGCATGGTTGCTATTGTTTAATGAAAGAATTCATACACAAAACCTAGTAGTGTATTTTCTCTTTCATGTTTGGCTTCATAATTTTCTTGAGCTCCATTTTCTCTCCAAGCTCCTCCCTTCTCTTGCTTTCCTCCATCTACATCTTCTTCCTCTTCACTAACATTCTCATGTGTTGAGAAATAAGTGAAGAGGTTAGAAAAGAGATAGCAAACACTTAGACACCCTCACTACATCTTAGACTACTTGGTTTAGCAACCCAAGTTCTCTAGTTGCTCCTTATAGCTATTTGGTTAGGAGCTAGAGCCATGGATCATATTCTCCGGGTGGTCATCTACGACAAAGCAAGGCCGAAGAACAAGCTCGATCCTGAAGGACCGATGGAGCCGAAATTGGAGATCAAGCAAGTTCAAGGCGGCTACAAAGAGCTAAGGATGAAGAATGAAGACCGAAGGACTTGATCCGTTTGGTATAACTTCTTTCATAGTAGATAGAACTCCTTTTAGCTAACTAGGTTTATGGTTAAAGATCCGTTTAAGTTTTTATTCTAGTGCCAAGTTTTCGATTGTCTTAAAATTTTTGTTCCGCAATTGGCCACGGAAGTTGGCCGGGGCACTGGGGTAACCCTTCAGATGATGTGTGTGAGCCGGAAAGCAGGTGTACGTGTAGCATACGCATCATCGGTAATGGTGCTGGTGTCCTGACAACATGGTTTCATAATAACAATAAAAGCACATTTAAGCATGCAATGCGATGCGAACAACAAGAATATACGGAAAATGAATAGTAAACACAATAATAAGGAAATATACATTCCTATATATGAGTCATACAGTTTTTGGTGTCAGAAATCGCACGAATCGTGGTTTTAGAAAATAGGGGCTACGGTGCTTTTAAAAAAGGTACGTCCTTTGAAATATCCGTAGTATCCCTCGGCCTTTCGTTAAAATACTTACGATTCGTTGGTTTTGGAAATACGTATGACTCGAGCCCAGTCTAACATCTACTAAGTAATTACAGGACAAAGCTAAGAAACTAATCAAAGGGTTAGGAAAAACCACCTAAGTCTGAGTCGATATATATATATATATATATATATATAAATATATATATAGTAGTTGGTGATCCCGTCTCAATAGCGTCACATACAATAAAAATATAATACGACATTCTCGAATCATGAGTACGGATCAATCATCATATTTATATCTCGTACGGTAAATCTATCGTATGACATCCCAAAATCGGGGTACGGGTCGCCTATCACATATACCTCAGTATCAATATGGTATCATCATCATAATATAGTGAACTAGGGTACTGATCTAAGTCTAGTACATACCGATACCATCAACATATATCCACGTGTGTATGAAAACTCATCGCCCATCAATCCGCTAATATAATATGTCGTATCTCATAACACGACCCAATCACATCACCGATCTCACGGCATCATGCCCAATCACATCGACTCATCTCCCCGTATCATATACTATCCTCATCATACATGTATACGTATACATACATACATACATACATATATATATATATATAGTTACTCACATACATATATGTGTATATGTGTGTATATATATTTATATACATTTCCCCATATACGCACAAGTAAATCAAATGTATGTATGTGTGTGCGTGTACCTTATTCTAGGGTTTCGCGACTAAAACTAGCTAACGACACTATCATCCAATTACACTAAAATTAAACTCATGATCTTCTAAGATCTTACTTGTTAACTATCCATGTTTCATATAACACGTATTCATATATAAATGTAATATATCATGGGCTACACTACGAACTGCGGGGGTGCGATACGCCATCCACCCGACTTTCCCCGTAGATATATATCTACTCACCTTGATCCTTGCTTGCCGAAGTCGATATCACCACGCTCTTGCTTGTCATCCCACAGTTCACGTGGAGGTACCTACATGTCACGGCGTATTGTATCGCATTAATATTCGATTCAAAACCAAAACGACACGCGAAATGCCTATAGGTTCGAACCTACGGACTACGCATGCAAGAAAGGCCAAACATATCCTCGATGTCGATGTACCAACGTCAAACCATCGAGATAAAACCCAAATACTAAAACCAAAGTTAAAATGAAGTCACAAAACAAAGAAGCAACTCAAGAAAACAACTCTAGATTTTACCCTAGGTTGAATTAGCCAATTTTGCATATGGGAAGGGTCTAGTTTACTGAATAATAAGCCATGGACCAAACACGAATGCAATCAACCCCACCCTGGCCGCAATTTGCAGCCAGGAAGATTAAATTTGCGGCTACTGTGAAGGGATTGGGGCTCGGGTCTTCAGGGTATACTCCAGGTTGCCTGCACAACTCACCGTAATCGCTAAATAATTTTTAGGGTTCCTGAGTCATAGCAGATTTCAATTTCCTTTCACAATTTCCACAAAATATGATATCAGGGATTTCTAAGTTTGCTAAATAGGGTTTTAGTCTCAGGTTTTGGTCTTTAATCAAACACTAAAGGGGTTGTGTGGCCTCTACTAACCTCAATCGCACTATCTCAATTCAAGAATTCCTCAAACCCCATCTAGGAATTTTCTAAGTTCATTAACCTCCACTAAAACACTTCTAAATATGAATGGATGATTAAGTGAATGCAATACTATACTAAGTGTGAAGGAATTACCTCATTTGGCAACTCAAGAAATTTCTTGAGTTGGCCCAAGTGCTCAAATCTTAGCTTTCTTGGTCCAAAATGCTTGTAGTAAGCTTGTGCACATTTTTAGTGAAGGCAAGATGATGTTTTGATGTTGATTTAGGGTTGTTTGTGAGGATTTAAAGTAGGTTGGAGAAGAGGCAGCCATGGTGAGGGAATGAGAAGAAGTGATGAAGATGAAGGAAGAAACAATGACCAAGGTCAATGAAAACCCCTCACCTCTCTCTCTCTCTCATGCCTATACCTATTTGTTTATTCTATTTCCTTTTCTTTTCTATTCTTTTCTTTTCTCTTCTCATTTAAAAAAAAACAAAGCCATGCATGAGGAAAAGAAAAGACCATGGTAGGAAAATACAACAATTGTGTAATATGACATGGTGCATGTCATGTGCACAAAACAAATTAATGCTTAATGCAGGATTAGTAATATTTAATCGAGATTAGCATTAAAATAGAATATAATAAATCATAAAGAATTTATAATTGTTTAAATCGCATAAATCCCTCCAAAAATCACCATTCAATTTAATTTTCCAATATTTCCCAATTTATCGGTGTTTAATTATACCGTATCATAAAAATATCCATACTATTTATTATTTTAATTATATAAATTCCCAAAAATAATATTTTATTTTTCTGAAATGTTACAATCTTCCCCTTAAATAAATTCGGTCCCCGAATTTAAATTTAAACCCCTCAATTACTAAAACATTTCAGTAAAAAGATCAAGTCGTCGGGGCTCCCAAATCATAAATATATAAAACACATCGTAGTGCAATGCATGCGCATGAAAAACGAGTATATAAACCAAAATCAAAACTCCGTCAAGCATCCCGCAATCATCGGAGTTATGGTGAAGATACCATTGTCAAGTCCAATACGAAAACCAACAAGATGTACGTCAAAGCTATACATGTACACGTCGTTATAAATTCGTCAAAACATCTGAAAGAAATGCATGCCAAACCTTTCATGTTGCTGTGCGATGCGCGTATCACGGCACAGTGGAGAACGTTTATTGTAAGAAAATAACTATACACACACACACACATACACCCTTTGTTTAACATACACGTCCCGCCGTTTTGAAAAATAATTTAGAAGGGTTTCCTTTGTTAAATGTATCGTGTCATCTCGAACACATAAGTAAATACTGAGACTATAGCTCCTTTTTGGGAATCCCTTCGATAACTATCAATGCATACAAAAATATCTTCAGGTACTGTTCTCGGGCTAGTCCTGCTCAGTATTAAAACAAATAGTAAATATCATAAAGACGTACTGCTCCACAAGAAATCAATCCCAAAATGCGTATAAGAATGCCACGTGCGTCTGGTACGCACGGAAATGAAAATCCATGAATGTGCCATACATGTGCACATAAACAAAATCTAAGAGCAACTGGTATGCACGAAAACACCTGTCAAGGAAATGAGTGTTCCTGACAACAATATCCGGTGCATCTGATATGTACGAAGAATCCCGATTTAGTGCATCTGGTGTGCACCGAAATCGCATCGAGCGCGCCAAGTATGCGCAAAATCCAACTCAAGTGCACAAGGTGAACGAAAACAAATACCGAATATCACAATCGAAATCGACGGTATACAACGTACCTTAATCTAAATCAGGTATACCGTGGTATAAAAATCTCACAACTACATGCATCAGCGTGCACAAAATCGAATCAAGTATTAAAAGTGCATGAAAACTACACCGAAGGCATAAGTCAAATCACATGCATACCATAGGCATGAAATCAAAATCAAACATCTTGAATGACATCAAATCGAAGTCGAGTGCAACCGTGGTGCACAAATCTCAATCATGCAAATAAATCGCCCAAAACACCGAAGTCCAAAATGACGGACACGTAATATTCAAATCACCAATTCGCAAATCGTAAACACTGTCGTCGGTGTGTCCTTCCTTCAAAGTCGAGAAGGTGTCGGTGCATCCAAAGCTAGCAGAGCAAGATATCTTCTTGCCTCCTGTTCACGGTCTGGCGCCTTGTGCCCTTAGGTTCTCGTCTCTCACTGCGAATTGCCAGTTATATAATTCATCGGCTCAGCGGCCCAATATGGAATGATGACGGAAACAGTCCCGCTCTGGCACATTCTCTAAAGATCTCTAGCCAACTATCATGGTCACTCACAACATGTCTAGTTGATGATGCCGAACTCTGGCCTACTGGGTGTGCATAATACGACCGATCCTGGGTCCAAATCTTCTCGTATAGTATTCCAGAAAGATCTTGTCGGGGTCTTTCCCAATTTCGTTTCTGCCGAACTTCCCGGAAGTTATCACCCTTTACTAAATCCATTTCTTGTTCCGGAACGACTGCATACTCATCACGACTCCTTCTGGAAGATATATCCATATTCAACGTCTCTGCATGCGTATCACATCTCTGGTGTCAACGGAGTGGAATGTCATCTCGTCGAAATCTCGTACGAACCTCTTACTCCATTTTTCTCTAATGTCGACTGATTCGGACTCATTTCTTCGTAGCTGTATGGGCTGCGCTACAACGGCTATACTCATATCTAGAGTCTCCCAAGTAATGTATCCCATCACATGATATCCGGAAGACGTCGAACTTTTCGATCGATTCGTCAAAGTTCCATAATTCCCGGAGAGCTCAACTCTTGAGTACAGTTTAATAATATCCAGTACATGCCACAGTACCCATGGACCAGCCGTAGAAGGGCAGACCCAAGTCTCATTAATGGCACTGTGGAACTGCTGCAAACCCTAAGGTTCAAAAGCGTTCCCATGGTCATTATATCGAGTTAGGGTTTCATTCTTCTAGAGGGTCCACGGAATTACTTGCATGTTTTTCCGAATACCTTAAACTTGGAAAATGGGTTCTGACATTCGATCGTTTCCTATCGACTCTCAACGCACCTTCATGAAGTCTTCTCAAGCTGGAAATCAATCAATCTGATGACCTCGCATCGGGGTGTGCAAACGAACCATATGTTCTAGTGATTCATCCTTGGGTGATTAGCGATCTTCTATCATATCTCCAAGTATAACTCGTGCTGCATTAGCTTCGAACATCTAGGGCGATATCTCGTCATTCGCAGCAACAACTGGCTCATTCGTCCACACGCTGAACAGTGCCTCAATCCTCAAGAATAAACGGTGCATTGATGGTCATCACATTCTAGCCGGCCTCTAGCAGTGGCCCAATCTTCTGGTGCTGCTCTGCCAGTTTGAGAAATTTTTGTAAAAGCAATCCATCAACGCTCATGGTGTGAAAAACACAATAAAACAACACATCTATGCAATCGTGTGTCACCGGAATTACACCCTGGTCAGTCCTCGTTCAAGACGAGCTCATGCTGACCACAACTCTAGCCGCAGCTCTCTCTGCCTACGCAATCGTGGTAACAAAACCACCAACTGATATCAATGAGGATAGATCATAGGAATGAATATAATACTGTGCAAGGAAATATACATCCTAAGGCTTCTTAAGCGGAGTAGCATATCGTACGTATGCCGTGGAACATACACACGGTACGTCACTTTACTTAAGTCACCTACCCCATCAACCAAGGTCAACCTATGCGACGAAAGTTCTGGTCTAATACCCCCTCGACCAAGTCTAAGTTTCGTAAGGTCAAGCCTAGGTTCCGAATATATATATACGTCCTAGACTCTGCCTAGTCAAACATAGACTCGAACCAAGGTTAAACTTAGCGCTCTGATACCAACTTTGTCACGACCCGAAATGGTACGTGACTGGCACTTGAATCATATGAAGTCTATATGACCCCATCTAATTCAAGTAAGCAAAAAATCCCAGAAATCTAAACCATTTAAAAGAAGTGAAGGAAAACTTGTTTAAAGCAAGTGGTTTAAATAACATAAATGGCGATAAACATTTAAAAGCAACATCATATTTTCCCAAAAATTTCGGCAGAGTCTCCTTTGTAAATACTGGCCCCAAACGGGTACAAACATGAATAATATATATAATGATAAAAGGCATCCCAAAGCGGAAGCTAGCACTTCACCAATTGGCGGTCACAACCACGCAAGCAATATTATATACAACGCCGAAAGGCGAGAATCAAAACTCAAAAGGAAAACCAATATCATCAAAAAAACCACAATAATACAACCGCCACTCTAAGGTCGAAAGATATATACACTGGTCTTCTAGGTCTATCAAATAATACAAGTCTGGTTGATGGAGTTTACTAGATAGAACTGAATGTAAATATATAGTACAAAGGTGGTCACGATGCAAGTGAACCCACCCCAAAAGCAATCATCCGGAAGGAAGCAGTGTGCCAGCAAAGCCGCCAAGGAAACCTGTACGGCAAAACCTGCAGGAAACTATGGCACAACAGGGGTGAGTTGCCAACTCGTGAGTAGAAAACATCACCGAGCAGAAATCGCATGTATGACTCAATCCTAGGTCATACGATAATATATCCTCAATATATCTACACATAAGTGTAATACCAAGTGCTCGTGTCAGTGACTCAGGTAGCAACATATCATATATATGATGTATGAATGCATGAAAACAGAATACGTCTAAATGAGAAAACCGTTTTCATAAATAGTGAGATTTCTGTATATAAAAATCGAGGTATCATCAATGAAATCAACATAGAATCCGTGTCAAGCATCGACACAAAACATAAATCCCAATATCCAATATCTCGGGCTCTGGCAATCCGGACTGGCCCATAATATCGCATGGCAAATGAATATATAAATATACATGGAATTTTACAGTAATAAATGCAATATCTAAATCAGCATATAAAGGCATGCGCACTAGTACTATGTCGAACTATCAGCTAGCAAGTTATACTAATGAAGTAGTATTTTCTAATGTGTACATGACATAACAATTACCGATGATGATGTGTGTGAGCCAGTAAGCAGGTGTACGTGTAGCATACGCATCATCGGTAATGGTGCTGGTGTCCTGACAGCATGGTTTCATAATAACAATAAAAGCACATTTAAGCATGCAATGCGATGCGAATATCAAGAATATACAGAAAATGAATAGTAAACGCAACAATAAGGAAATATACATTCTTATATATGAGTCATACAGTTTTTTGTGTCAGAAATCGCACGAATCATGGTTTTAGAAAATAGGGGCTACGGTGCTTTTAAGAAAAGGTACGTCCTTTGAAATATCCGTTGTATCTCTCGGCCTGTCTTTAAAATACTCACGATTCGTTGGTTTTGGAAATACGTATGACTCGAGCCCAGTCTAACATCTACTAGGTAACTACAAGACAAAGCTAAGAGACTAATTAAAAGGTTAGGAAAATCACCTAAGTCTGACTCAATATATATATATATAGTAGTCGGTGATCCCGCCTCAATAGCGTCACATACAATAAAAATATAATACAACATCCTCGAATCATGAGTGTGGATCAATCATCATATTTATATCTCGTACGGTAAATCCATCGTACGGCATCCCAAAATCGGGGTACGACTTGCCTATCACATATACTTCAGTATCCATATGGTATCATCATCATAATATCGTGAACTAGGGTACTGATCTAAGTCTAGTACATACCGATACCATCAACAAATATCCGCGTGTGTATGAAAACACATCGCCCATCAATCCGCTAATATAATATGCCGTATCTCATAACATGACCCAATCACATCACCGATCTCACGGCATCATGCTCAATCACATCGACTCATTTCCCAGTATCATATACTATCCTCATCATACATGTATACGTGTATACACACACACACACACACACTCACATACATATATTTATGTATATATATATATATACATTTCCCCATATACGCACAAGTAAATCAAATGTATGCGTGTGTGTGTGCGTGTACCTTATTCTAGGGTTTCGCGACGAAAACTAGCTAATGACATTATCATCCAATTACACTAAAATTAAACTCATGATATTCTAAGATCTTACTTGTTAACTATCCATGTTTTACATAGCACGTATTCATATATAAATGTAATATATCATGGGCTACACTACGAACTGCGGGGGTGCTATACGCCATCCACCCGACTTCCCCCGTAGATTTATATCTACTCATCTTGATCCTTGCTTGCTGAAGTAGATGTCGCCACGCACTTGCTTGTCGTTCCGAAGTTCACGTGAAGGTACCAACATGTCACAGCGTATCGTATCGCATTAATATCCGATTCAAAACCAAAACGATACGCGAAATGCCTATAGGTTGGAACCTACGGACTACGCATGCAAGAAAGGCCAAACAAATCCTCGATGTCGATGTACCAACGTCAAACCATCGAGTTAAAACCCAAATACCAAAACCAAAGATAAAATAAAGTTGCAAAACAAAGCAGCAACTCAAGAAAACAACTCTAGATTTTACCCCAGGTTGAATTAGCCAATTTTGCACATGGGAAGGGTCTAGTTTACTAAATAATATGCCATGGACCAAACACGAATGCATTCAACCCCACCCTGGGCTTAATTTGCGGCCAGGAAGATAAAATTTGCGGCCACTGTGAAGGGATTAGGGCTCGGGTCTTTAGGGTATACTCCAGATTGCCTGCACGACTCACCGTAATCGCTAAATAATTTTTAGGGTTCCCGGGTCATAGCAGATTTCAATTTCCTTTCACAATTTCCACAAAATACGATATCGGGGATTTCTAAGTTTGCTAAATGGGGTTTTAGTCTCAGGTTTTGGTCTTTAATCAAACACTAAAGGAGTTGTGTGGCCTCTACTAACCTCAATTGCACTATCTCAATTCAAGAATTCCTCAAACCCCATCTAGGAATTTTCTAAGTTCATTAACCTCCACTAAAACACTTCTAAACATGAATGGATGCTTAAGTGAATGCAATACTATACTAACTGTGAAGAAATTACCTCATTTGGCAACTCAAGAAATTTCTTGAGTTGCCCCAAGTGTTCAAAATCCTAGCTTTCTTGGTCCAAAATGCTTGTAGTGAGCTTGTGCACATTTTTAGTGAAGGCAAGATGATGTTTTGATGTTTATTTGGGGTTGTTTGTAAGGATTTAGAGGAGGTGGGAGAAGAGGCAGCCATGGTGAGGGAATGAGAAGAAGTGATGAAGATGAAGGAAGAAACAATGACCAAGGTCAACGAAGACCCCTCACCTCTCTCTCTCTCATGCCCATACCTATTTGTTTATTCTAGTCCATTTTCTTTTATTTTCTATTCTTTTCTTTTCTCTTCTCATTTAAAAAAAAAAAAAAAGCCATGCATGAGGAAAAGAAAAGACCATGGTAGGAAAATGCAACAATTGTGTAATATGACATGGTGCATGTCATGTGAACAAAACAAATCAATGCTTAATGCACGATTAGTAATATTTAATCGAGATTAGCATTAAAATAGAATATAATAAATCATAAAGAATTTATAATTGTTTATATCGCATAAATCCCTCCAAAAATCACCATTCAATTTAATTTTCCAATATTTCCCAATTTATCGGTATTTAATTATACCGTATCATAAAAATATCCATACTATTTATTATTTTAATTATATAAATTCCTAAAAATAATATTTTATTTTTCTGAAATGTTACACTTAGCCATTTCTTGAGCTCTTGCTTCCTCTTGTTCTCTACAATTTTCTTCACCTCACTTCCAAGTTCAAACCCTCACATGTGATATGAATCATTGAACTTGTGAAAACCTTAATGAGCAAATTAAACCCCTACTTTACCATCACACATTAGATTAGCAATTTAATGTGGAGTGTTGCCTTCACTAATGATATTAGTGAAGGGTTAGCTTGAGCTTGTGGACTTTGGGTGGATCGTTTTTGGCGCGAAGATCACGAAGAAGGTACTTTCATCTTGAAGAGGAGCCTAGTGGAGTCGCGTGGACTACAATCCGGAGCTATTGAAGAGAAGGGCTCGAACTACAAAGGTTGTATGCCCTTTTCTTCTCATTAGTTCATCACATCATCAAAGGCAAACCCTAATATTCTAGCAAAGATCTTATATAGTCTAACTTAGCACCTAATAAATTTAAAATTTGGCATGTGATTGATTGTTTTTTAAAATTGATTCTTCTTTCGATTAAAAGAAATGTAAAGGAAGTATAGAAGAGATGTTTTAGTAGTAAAGTAACCGCAATCAATAACGGTGTCGCATGTAGCTAGACCTTTAGTGAGTACGGGTCGTCCTCTGGGATTCGTGAAATTTTATCATTTTTACTTTAGATTGGTTGAAAGAAATAGTAAAGAAAATCAAGAAAACGGTTCAAGATTTAGTTGAAGCAATAGTTTCAAGAAAATCAAGAAATTGTTTTCAAGAAAGGAAATCAAGAAAATGTTCAAGATCAAATTATCAAGAAAATATGAAGAAGGCTTGTAGGATTCGATCGGATTTATTAGCCATGGATGACTAATAAAGGTGACTCATCTTATTTATTGACAGTTTAAAACTAGATTGATGGCGATGAATGCGGATTAGGGTTTTTTGGAAGAAACTAGGATTTCTTCACTATAGTCCCTTGTCCTTTCATTGATCCCATTCATTTTCTAGCCCTTCACAAAAAGATCGTCAATCTTATCTCAAGTCGTGGTCATGATTATTAAGAATTTGATATCGTGCCCGATGAGGATGCTAACGATTCTTTTGCGAAACTTTGTAAACTTCATAAGACTTAAAAAAAGTATAGAATTTTATCATCCATCGATCTACCCTAATCCTACGAATCCTATCAAGCGGAGATTTACTCGCGCATCATGAAAATCGAAGAAAGATTAGAAAAAGAATTCATAATGCGGAAATTTAAAGAAAGCGAAAGCGAAACAAATTATCACCTTAATTATTCAACTTCAAATTACAACTTCTTCAATCCAAGATTACAAGAAGTATTGCTCTCGATCACTCCCTTGAAGAGGTAATTTTTCCGTCGATCTTCACGTCGCTCGATCACCGTGAGTCTTGGACCTGTCGTGGATCGCGTGCTCGTTGATGATGATCAGCTTCGTATAAAGGAGTCTTGAATAATGTCGCTCGATGAATTTCTCAATGATTATTGATCTTGGATCTTGGATTTGTTGAATTTGTTAGCTCTTTTCTTGATTTGATTTGATCAAGAATTAGGATAAAATTGGGGGGAAAATTGGAATTAAAATTGGAATCCTTTTAATGTAGCCCTAGGTCCTCTTTATAGCCCCTTAATCAAGCTTCCCCAACAAGCTAGGTTGTTACAAAGAAGCTTCCAGATCAAGCTAGGTTGTTACAAAGAAGCGTTCTCAACAAGCTAGGTTGTTACAAAGAAGCTTCCAGAGAACTCCCGAACCCTAAGTCCCTGAATCGGCTGCGGATCCGCGGCGGCCCAGCCTGACTCGGCCGCAGTTCCGCGATCGATTGGTGAGCTCGTTGCTTCAAACTTCTGTGGTCTTATTCTGTTGATCTCTGGGTCTTTATGTGATATCTGGAATCTTCTTTTCTTCTGAATTTCTGCCAGTATTTGATTCTTCGAATTTCTTGTATTTTATCGGCAGATTCCTAATTCCCGATATTTGACCTGAGCTAATCTTGCACAATATTTCAATGAAGAATGTGAGATACAAAATATTATGCGTAAAAATATTAAACATACAATTTCCTTCATAATGTTGATTATAATGTATAAAATATGGTAAATGATATTTTGCAGATGAACTTCTAATATGTGTTATATTTATAGCAAATACCTTTAGATGATTAAGAAAAGTAAGGAAATTGTCATGTTAAAAGTGCACTATTTTCGACTAAAAAAATTCCCCCAAACTTGACTTTGATCATCCCGAGCAAACTTTATTTATTCAATAGAAGGAGAAAAATAGAAAAAAAAAGAAAAAACTAACTAGCACACTTTCGTAGGCAACACGATTGCACTGAGCACGTGCAACAAGCCTTTAAACCTCTAGGTGTCGTTAGTAGGAGGAGTGTTGTCTCCTAAGGGTTTTCAGCGGATTGCACCCACAAAATCTTTTAATAAAAGAAAGACTGTGAAAGTTACATATAAAGATAAGAAATATAAAAGAAAGAACTTGAAAATCAGAGTTTCCTACTACACTAGCTTTTCGGTTGTTATGAGCCCTATCTTAATAGTCATGAAAAGATATTAGAAATCACATCATCCCTCAATAAAACATCGCCTTTAGTCTTCCTCCCTACCTGTCTTCCAAACATCGATTATCTATCCCTATGTGTATGTAAAAGACATCCCTACACTCAGAGAATTCAATTCAAGCTATCATACTCTTGTCTATTTACCTCAGTACTTTTTTATCGGTGAATATTTTAGATGGAATTGCTCACACATTCTTCATGCGACCGTTAATACTTCTTGAGGTACTAACCGTCGATTACTAAATGTGCTCACTTATTAGGCGTAATTAGCAATTTTCTCATCTTGCAACACCTAAGGCTTAGTAGTGACTCCCAAACTAGTTGGTCTAAGGCACTAGGTATTGAAGCACCCTCGCTATATTTTTTTATGCTGCCTTGGTGATTATAAAACCAGTGTTTATTTTTCTTCACCATTTTATACTTTTATGCTTAATTTATTATTATTTTTTGTACTTTGGCTTTTAGACAAGAGCATTTCAAGGTATCCTCTACTCTCCCGAGTTTCAATACGTGTGTAAGTGCGTATAGTACGGTATCAACATTCAGATGTTTGGCTTCCAGAATAGGAACTATTTTTCAGACTTATTTTTTCCCTCAGATTAGTGATTTTCTTCATCTTACTAACCCTTGGGACAACGGCTCATAACTACTTATTATTAGTTTCGTTTCAGAAAACATCTAACTTTCTTGTTTTTCTAAAACCCTTCCAATCTTTCAAATGTAATTTTTCACTTTCTAATATTTCATTATAAAAGAAAAAATTTAAATTTTTTGTGTGCTTATGCAAAGTGTATAATGCAAAGTAATGCGTAAATAAGCACAAACCTCCCCCAAATCTGTTTACAGCAGTGTCCTCACTATTGTTATTTTTTAAATCTAAAAAACGTATAGACTTGGGAGGAAAAGTTATTAACGGGGTACAAGAATAAATTAACGTGAAAACCTCCCCCAAACTTATTTTTGGCTCATAATTTTGTGTACAAATTTTATTTTCAAGAGCCAAAAATATACCCCCCAAACTTGATTTAAACAATATTAAACTTTTTTTTTATAAAATCATAAGGGGGGGTTAAAGTTATTGGTCTATGCAAAGTTTTACAAAGACCAAAAGTCAATAACAACTATTCGAATATTTTATCAATGTAACGCACCGGTTGGTGGAAGAACATATTATATATAGCCAAGAAGAAGTGGGGAAGAGATAAATGGTGTAATAGAACGGGTTTACGTCTCTGTTTATAGAGACGAAATAGTGATGATGGATTACTCGCATTCTTGTTATTGATAAGAAGAAGGGGTGGTGGTTCAACTTCTTTGGTTTGGGGTTGATTCATCACAACTCCCATGTCTACTAAGAATGCGAGTTCATCAGCAAAAATTTCTTCAAAGCTTTCATCGATATCCCGAAGAATAATCTCATCGGAAAGAACGAGATGATACTCAGACTCCATAAAAAGTTCATAATAAGCATTATATGTTGACCCGGACAGCTCGATAGAAAGGTCCGTATATGTATAATACATAGCGGGGTTAAACAACAACGTATTAAGGGAGTCTAGATCAGTATTGTGAAGCTGTTCAAATTCGCTGCTGTCGGAATCTATTATTTCGAAAGAACATATCTGAGCATAAGGTTCGGAGGGTTCACTTCCCAACTTGTAAATGTTAAGCTCAATTGACCTCTTCCCGAAGGATAGGTTCATAGAGCCGTTTCGACAGTTGATTACAGCGTTGGAAGTTGCTAAAAAGGGACGACCTAGAATCACCGGAATTTTGTTCCGTGGGTTCGCTACAGGCTGTGTATCTAAAACAATGAAATCCACAGGGGATATAAATTCTCCAACTTTTATCAACACATCCTCTAACTTACCCCTAGGTTGGGTTATAGATCGATATGCCATCTGTAGAGTGCAGTGCGATGGTTTTAACTCTCCGATACCCAATTGCTCATACACAGAATATGGAAGCAAGTTAACACTAGCACCTAAATCGAGTAGAGCACGATTGATATTTTTACTCCAAATAGAAATGGATATTGTAGGACTCCCGGGTCCTTACGTTTCTTAGGTAATTGCTGGGTAAAAGCTGTGCTTACATTACTCATCATGAACACCTTTTTCGGCACTTAAGTTTTCCTCTTTCTAGTGCACAAGTCCTTAAGTATTTTCGCATAAGCCGGAACTTGTTGTATAGCATTTAGGAGAGGGATATTTATGTTAACCTGCTTAAAAATTTCCACAATCTTTTCCATTTGTGGACTTGGTCTGTTTTCCCCTTAACCTATTTGGATAAGGAGCTTTATCAATAAGACCTGGTCCAACATTGGAGAAGATCGTGGGGGTGGAAAGGATCCTAGAATTGGAGTTGGGATCGTATTAGGTTGACTCAACGTGGTGGGAGGAAGGTTCGAGTCTTGGGGAAAATGGAGAATAGGCTCGGAAGAAGATGGTGGACTAGATGAAATAGGGTTAGAAGTGGAAGCAGGGGTATCATTGATTGATTCCTCATTATCATCCTGTTCACCGACTTGATTATTCAGCACTCTTCCCAATCTCAACGTAGTAACGGCACTCACATTATAATATTGCGAGCATCCAGGATTCGGTAGGGGTTGAGATGGAAGTTTCCCTTTCTCTCTAGCACTTATCGCGGTATTTAATTGTGCAATTTGTACTTCTATCGCCTTTATACTCTCACCATGGGAGGCCGAGTCCTTCGTTATTATTTCGATAGAAGACTTTATATCAGCCGACATGTGCATGGAATGTTTCATAAACAAATCCAAGGTTCGTTCGAGTGCAGAGGAGTTTTCGGTACCGGTCGTTTGGAAAGAATTATTATAAGGTGCAGAATTGTTGGCCTGATTTTGAAAAGTTTGTAGTTGAAAGGGGTGCTGACTCTGTGGTGATTGCTGTTGCTGTGGAGGAACCCTTTGATAGTTATTTTGGTTTGGAACCGTATTTTGAGTTTGGTGTTGGTTCCAAGAAAAATTAGGGTGGTTCCTCCAACCCTGATTATATGTGGAAGAATAAGGATCGTTTCTAGGTCGCTGCTGAAAAGCAGCATTAGTGTGTTCTTGACCTTGAAACGGAGAATTCAAAGGACATTCTTCCGTCAGATGTGATGGATCGGAACAACATCTACACACGGTTTTAGGGAGCGTCACCTGGTTTAGGGAGGCTAATAAAAAGTTTGTTTTCTATAGCTTCGAGTTTCTTTTACATTGCTGCCATTTCGGATTTTACTGCTATAGAAATATTAAGTTGATGGATACCTCCCCTAGATGATGGTGGACTAACGCTTTCCCATTGCAAAGTTTTTTCAGCAAAATCTTCTAAGAATTTCCAGGCTTCACCATCGTCTTTAGACATGAAATTGCCTTGGCACATGGTTTCAAGCATCTGCTTTGTCGTTGGATTAATGCCCTCATATATAATTCGGCGTAGATCCCATCTATGGATTCCGTGATGAGGACATTGGACAAGCAGATCCTTGAGCCGTTCAAAACATTTCCAAAATGGTTCATTGGGAAGCTGGGTAAACTGATTGATTTCGCTCCTAACACGGGCGGTCTTATGATTGGGATAAAATTTCTTAAGGAATGCGATAACGAATTCATCCCAATTGGAAATAGAGTGCGCGGTTGTGTTATAAAACCACTTTTCGGCTAAATTGCACAAAGTAAACGGGAGAAGACGTAAACGCATAGCATCCACAGAAAGTTGTGAAGTGCCCATCATAGCAGATACGTTTTCGAATTTGGTGATAAAAATGTATGCGTCTTCAGACTCTAGACCGTGAAATTTAGGCAAAATATTGATAAAGTATGGTTTGATTTCAAAATTATCCCCATTGGCTGGTGAAATAGAAAGACAAGTAGAAAGAGGACCACGTATAGGATAGCATCTCTCTTGAAGAGATATACGCGGTAGATTCTGTGCACCTGCGGGTGGTGGCAGAGTGGTGTTATTAAAATTTGATGGAGAACCATCCATATCGGTGGATGTTGTGGGTGGTGAGGAAAAAGAAGATGAAGAAATACTGACTTTGGAGTCGATAGAAGAAACACGGACAAGACGGGCACTAGAATCCCGTGTCCAGCCGAGCATGCACTAAGCGGGTTTAGTGCAAGTGGCAGCGTTAATTATTTTTTTTTAAACTAAAAAAGAAAAGTTTGTTTTGAAAAAGATGGATTTAGACAAATCATAAAAATGCACAATCAACCCTAGATCTAAGGTCACTTAGGTCAAGTCATTAGACCGCTCCTAAACTTCCAGAAGACAAATCGCAGGATCAATCCTCTACTATCTTTTTATCCCTCTTGTGGCCAGGTAAGTGTCAGGTAAGTGGGAAGTATTCGCTATGTAAATAGCGGGCCTAATTAAGTAACCACTTGCCTTAGACACACTTGCCTAGACACCACAAAAGAAATGCGGATAAGCCGTAGATTACCCACAACCTTCCTCTGTCATAATTGAGTGCGACGGTCCTTAGAGTCTTGGTCTAGATATTTTTTTTTAATTAATGAAGGGTGATGCGGATGCTAGTTTTGTTTTTTGTAGGGCTTATAAAGGGTAATGAAATCCCCACCTAATCTGAATTTGGTCTTTCCCTCTTAATTTTCTGTATTACAATATGCAAAAACAACCAATATCAAAACACGCAACAAGAATTTTTTTTAAGTAGCGAATTTTTGCAAATAATTCTGCAGAAAAAATACCAGAGAAAACTGAAGCTCTAAATCACCAACAACGCCGCGGTTCTGCCTCCAACTTGATGGTTCTTGAAATTCTTTTTTCTACAGTTGCTTCACTTGCTCCTATGGTCTTGATGAATGCCTCTGAATCTTTATCTCCCTGCTACAATGATTCCAGATTCTCTCGCAAAATTCACACACTAATCGATAAGCACACGATGCGTTCTTGATTTATATTCCAATGTAATAATAATATTTCAACCCAAATAGAAAGAAAGAAAAAATTACGCATCGATCTCCGGCAACGACGCTATTTGATTGATTGTTTTTTAAAATTGATTCTTCTTTTGATTAAAAGAAAAGTAAAGGAAGTAAAGAAGAGATGTTTTAGTAGTAAAGTAACCGCAATCAATAACGGTGTCACATGTAGCTAGACCTTTAGTGAGTACGGGTCGTCCTCTGGGATTCGTGGAATTTTATCGTTTTTGCTTTAGATCGGTTGGAAGAAATAGTAAAGAAAATCAAGAAAATGGTTCAAGATTTAGTTGAAGTAATAGTTTCAAGAGAACCAAGAAATTGTTTTCAAGAAAGGAAATCAATAAAATGTTCAACATCTAATTATTAAGAAAATATGAAGAAGGCTTGTAGGATTCGATCGGATTTAGTAGCCATGGATGACTAATAAAGGCGACTCATCTTATCTATTCACAGTTTAACACTAGATTGATGGCGATGAATGCGGATTAGGGTATTTTTGGAAGAAACTAGGATTTCTTCACTATAGTCCCTTGTCCTTTCATTGATCCCATTTTCCAGCCCTTCACAAAACGATCGTCAATCTTATCTCAAATCGTGGTCAAGATTATCAAGAATTTGATATCGCGCCCGATGAGGATGTTAACGATTCTTTTGCGAAAGTTTGTAAACTTCATAAGACTTAGAAAAAGTATAGAATTTTATCATCCATCGATCTACCCTAATCCTACGAATCTTATCAAGCGGAGATTTACCCGCGCATCATGAAAATCGAAGAAAGATTAGAAAAAGAACTCATAATGGGGAAATTTAAAGAAAGCGAAAGCGAAACAAATTATCACCTTAATTATTCAACTTCAAATTACAACTTCTTCAATCCGAGATTACAAGAAGTATTGCTCCTGATCACTCCCTTGAAGAGGTAATTTTTCCGTTGATCTTCGCGTCGCTCGATCACCATGAGTCTTGGACCTGTCGTGGATCGTGTGCTCTTTGATGATGATCAGCTTTGTATAAAGGAGTCTTGAATGATGTCGCTCGATGAATTTTTCAATGATTCTTGATCTTTGATCTTGGATTTGTTGAATTTGTTAGCTCTTTTCTTGATATGATTTGATCAAGAATTAGGATAAAATTGGGGAAAAAATTGGAATTAAAAATTGGAATCCTTTTAATGTAGCCCTAGGTCCTCTTTATAGCCCCTTAATCAAGCTTCCCCAACAAGCTAGGTTGTTACAAAGAAGCTTCCAGAGAACTCCCGAACCCCAAGTCCCTGAATCGGCCGTAGATCCGCGGTGACCCGGCCTGACTCGGCCGTGGTTCCGCGGACGATTGGTGAGCTCGTTGCTTCAAACTTCTGTGGTCTTATTCTGTTGATCTATGGGTCTTTATGTGATATCTGGAATATTCTTATCTCTTCTGAGTTTTTGCCAGTATTTGATTCTTCGACTTTCTTGTATTTTATCGGAAGATTCCTGATTCCCGATATTTGACTTGAGCTATTCTTGCATAAGATCTCAATGAAGAATGTGAGATACAAAATATTATGCGTAAAAATATTAAACATACAATTTCCTTCATAATGTTGATTATAATGTATAACATATGGTAAATGATATTTTGCAGATGAACTTCTAATATATGTTATATTTATAGCAAATATCTTTAGATGATTAAGAAAAGTAAGGAAATTGTCATGTTAAAAGTACACTATTTTTGACTGAACAGCATGGTTGATGCTACTAAAATCTTATGGTGGTGTTAGGGTCAACTTTCATAGTATCAGAGCTACTAGGCATTGGATGTTGACCTATTGGGGGTTCTCACTGTGTGACAGTGTGGCGAAGCATAGGCTCTTACCCACAGGATGTCCTGAGACCGGAAGGTGTTCCAGCGGGTTGTAGTCCTCGCAAGGGGCATGCGTAAAAAGTAGCTGCTGAGGGACCTGTAGGTGCCACGGCTACCCTATTAGATGGGGTGGCTTCCTGACTTTCATGGTATCAAAGCCAAGCTAGAACATTAGGTTAACTTGTAGCGACGTTAGAAATCCGCCGTTTTTGTTGCGCAAAAACTGCTGATAAAAACAATTTCAAAAATGATGTTTTGAGTTGTTTGCACGCCTCGTGGGCTCACGGTTTGAACCGAGAAGCCGCGGGGTGGAGCTTGTGTACCTCGGGGACACCCCGGGGGGGAGGGACCAGAGGCCGGACCCACACCACAAGACCACCACAAGGTGGCCTTAGGGGTGGGTAACCCGAGAGCACCCCAACTGGGTGCTCTCGGGTCTGCCTACCCTAAGGGGCCACTTCGTGGTGGACTCTTGGGGTGGGTGTTAGTTATATGTATGCCCTAGAGGCCATTACTATACATATGATGTATATTGTAGTGGATGCTAGGACGTATATAGGGAGGACTTTCTTGCTCGACATGATAGTATGCTATCTGGTTGCTCTTTACCTTAACGTGTACACTGATTGTCTCTCTGTTACATGTTGGTAAAGCCCTTAGGATGTGTACTTGATTACCTGGACTATGATGCGGATCATACTAGTGGGGACATGGTAGTCCATAAGTACATCCTTCAAAGTCCCTAGTCGTGGGTGTATCGAGATGGGGCATCGATATACCAGAGTAGACTAGCGTATACCTTCTCGACCCATACAGATGGGCGATGGATGATCCCATATCCATTGGTGTTTGACATCAGAGATGATATACGGGTGCTCAGTGGAGACTGGGTACACTGGACGGACTCGCAGAGAACTCCCAAATGGTATTATACCTTACGTCAGATGGCAGTTCTCTGGTGACACTGGTACAGAGTAGTCTGTTGACCCGAGATCGTCATAGAGTTTTGTGTGGTTCCAACTGTGCTTTGATTTCCACTTTACCACGTCCAAGAGGGCGTGCAAAACGGTGGTTTTTGGGTACAGTCCCGAATCACATGGAGGCAATGAGCGATAGGAGGGGATTCGTCTCTCCCGGTATAGGGAGTTGATGTTGCGCTGTGTTCGATTGGCTATAACAGGAAATCCCTGGCCAGGGTTGCTGAGATTTACTGGTAAGTGTTACCAGTAGTTTCTCGAATTGTTATAGACCTCATATCGACACGACTTATCGAGCTATTGGGGTCTGACGTTTACCACCCCTAGGTGAGATATGCGACATATCAGACGAACAGACCGGACTGTACGGTAAGTGTTACTGGTTGGATTCACAGGAGTGTGAGCGGGCTTGCTCGTCGATCTTCTGATCGCTCAATACCTGGGTGGCCGTTACGTTTAGCAGACCGCTTGCGGCTTGTGGGTGTTTGATATGATCATCACCTGCTGCCGGCGTATTGACGAGTCTTTAGAGTCCTACACAGAGGTTTCCTGGCTTAAGCGAAACGAAATAGGAGCGCATATGAGATATGTGCGGGACCGAGAATAATGCATGTATGTGATACAGTATTTCATTCTCGCGACGAATGTATCGAATGGTTGTATGCGATATAACCTAGTTATTGAATCAAGGATTGATTCGATAAGCCGATACATTGAATATTAGTCGGTTATATGCGATATGACCGGATCGTTAAATCAAGTGTTGATTTAATGATTTAATGCATAATTATATATTTGATATATTACTTTGCATTAACTAGTATTGGGTGGCTTTAAATGGATTTTCTCACTTGATGTGCACATTGTATATGTGATATATTTTTTTTTTGTGCACTTGTTTGTATCATGTTTGATGATACTTGCTCACTTGGGTTTGTGTAAAGATTAAACCATGGTTATATGAATGGTTAGGGTTTTGATTATTTACTTAGTTATTTATTTATTTATTCGTTTTGGATATTATTAAGAATGGTGGCTTATTTTGTTTCTATGTTGAAGCTTCTTGAAGCTTTGACAAAGTCCACCATTCTTATCTCATCCTTAACCCTAACCATTCCAACTAACCTTAGTTTAATCTCTACACTTGACCATGGTTAGTATATGATAAGTATTCATATTAGTTTCATTTTTAAATAAGAAACTTATCATATTATCTTCTTCTTCTTCTTCATCTTCTACTTGAAGAAAAAGCTTGCCTCATCAATGGCAACTTGATGAAAAGAGTGAGAAATCCAAATCTAAAGTGAACCCACTTCCTATTTCTTCATTCTCTACCTCTTGCCAAGTAGTATAGGGTGTTTCCTTCACAAGTTTTCATGGCTTGGTGAAGTTGGAGCTTGATCTAGCGATGCCTCGACGTAGATCATCTTCGGCATCGTCGCCGATGACCTAGCCCGCTTTTTCTCCGATGAAGCCGATGCTAGAGCCCAAGATCCGATTTGGACAGCGAGGAGACTTCATCGCGGAGCCATGGAGGTGGAGAACCGGATCTACAAAGGTTGTATTTCCGTTACACTTTAGTAAAGTAGTTTACTAGTTGCAGTTATCGCCTATATTTCTAGCCAACGATCTTGTTAGGGTTTCTCGGCACCTATAAAATTTGAAATTGGCATGGTCGATACCTTGTGAGACCTCATTAGTGTGCCTAAGAACCCTACAGTGGTATCAGAGCCTAGCTAGAGCCTTAGGCGATGCGTAGACGAAGTTTGAAACCCGGATGAACCCGAAACCCTAAAATTTCATGCTCTCTGGACTTTTTTCAAAAACTGGGATTTTTCCTGATTAAAAATTCCTAAAAAATTCAGCAGGAAGATCTAAGAATTATGGTGCAAAACGAGCTCATGATGCGTCTAAACCGCCGCGGAAACGCGGCAGAAGCATGGCTTCTGCCGCGGTTCCGCCGCCTACTGTTCAAAATGCACAATATTTTTTGCACAGTAATTCCTCTTTTCTGGTGCTGAGTTTTATGGGAATTTTTAATATTTATTCAAGAGTTGAATTTTCTGGGGTTGTTTTGGGGATTCGGTGTTTCGATCGGAGCATCAGATTTTGTCTATGTGGCTTTCCGGATAATATTTGAATATGTTAAAAAGTTCTACCGGATATAAATACCCAATTTTTCCCCTGTCGGGAAATTTCCAAGTGTTGGATTTTTCCGTAGTTTAACGACGTTCTAAGTAGTGCAAGTAACGCGATGGACCCTCTAGAAGACAACAAACCTTAACTCGATTATGTGACCGTCTTGAACTGCCCTTTGAACCTTAGGGTTTGGGGCAGTACGGCGTGCCACATGTGAGGCGTTGGCTTGACCCTTCTACGGCTGGACCGTTGGTACCGAGGCACGAACTGAATGTTTTTAGACTTGTTTCATGTGATGATCTGTATCGGGAAAACTTGGGTGTTTGACTGTTCGATCGAAAAGTTTAGCATTTTCTATTTATCTGGAATGTGATACAATACTTGGAATTCACAATAAGTTATGAGATAACTGAATGAATGTTATAAATCTAGCAGTTTAGTCTCGATTGATCGGTTGCCACGGAATTTTGATGTGATCAAAAGTCCATCGCAATCACGTAGCGTACGCGGATACTCGCCGGGTAAACTTAATAGACAGCCTCACTCCATAGCCCCGACCAAGTGACTGTAGGAGAACCCCGTCGCCGAAAGCATCCGTTCGGGTGCTCGCGGTAGCGGTGTTCCGCCTTGGTGCACTTCGTCGACGGCGTCGAGGGTGCGGCCGCCTACTGAAGTTTGCGATGAGCATTCGATCAGATTTTCGGGAATCCTGTTGAATTGCCCGACTTGATATTGAAAAGTGTTTTCGATTTTGAGACTAAAATGCGGGGTTTATAATTGTTAGGCATGCGATGTCTAAGGAATTCATTTAGTCAGGCATGCGATGTCTGAGGAAGTTGCGGATTCCAACTGTTGTAGTTTTACACTTTCTTTTCTGTGACCGTAAGTGTAATATGTGATATCGCCGGTTTTGTTGCTATATGTCAACGACAATTGGGATGCGCATATTTACTTACGTTGATGACATGTGATGTTATGTGTTGCTGGATATGTTATATTGGATCGTCGTGATTGAATAGCCGGGGTTTTTTTATGTGAGATGAGTGTTTTTCATTTTCATTCATGTAAAAACTTGTATGTAATATTCTTTTATTGGGGCACTTCCAGGTTGCGGAAGATGTCACCCTTTGTATATTATTTACTTTTCTGCACTAGGATAGACCCAAAGAGGGGAAGTAACCGGGTTCTGGAGTCCAGTGGGAGACCAACTCGAGGAGTCGAGTCCGGGTCTCCTAACTCCAGAATTGGTAGGGTTGCTTGCCGCTCTCGTAGGGGTCTAGGGGTGTGGGTTTGGCTATTCATCACGACCGTGGAATCCGTGTTTTATACTGGCTCGTATTGAAAACACGGACGTCCTAGTATATCCAATATTTCATATGATTCTTCTGCTGCGATATCTGTGATGTGATCGTGTGATATGTTCTGTGATAGATACTGTATATAGTATATATGATATATTATATAGATGTTACTTATGTTTTACACCCGCGCTAGCTCTGTCCTGCTCTGCCGTTAGTTACCTAACCTAACGGTGCATGAGGGGACATCGAGGCGAATGCGGATGGCATAAGTGTACGTCGTATTTATCTGTGATGTTTAGGTAATTTAAATGATGGGACTTCATTAATGAGATTAATGAAATAAAAGAAACCTAAGATGTTGTAGAATCGAATTTCAAAAATAAAACAGGTAGCTACAGTTCTTGCTTTGCACAGAGGTATATGTGATATATCCTGCACCTTATTCGATGAGGAAAGGACCGAGATCCCTTCACCGGGAATGACTCCTTTAGCAATAACTGGCAGATGCTACACACTCGGTTTGTCTTTTGATTGCTTTTAAGAGTTTTTGCTTTGCACAGTGATATATATGATATATCCCGCACCTCATTCGACGAGGAAAGGACCGACGATCCCTTCACCGGGAGTGACTCCTTTAGCAAAACTAGAAAAGCCTCAAAAGCACTCCATTTTTAAAATCATTTGATTCTACAACGATATCAAGTTCTGACGTAGCCCTCCGTCATTTCAGATAAGTCCTGTTTAGTATTCGTGCTGCGTTTGTTGACCTTGTCAAGGCGCAGTGTGCGGTAGCTAACCAGTATTTATCTGCTTATGCATATGATGCAGATTGGGTTAGGGTAGTCGTGCGGCCTTGTTGACCTTGTCAAGGGTCGTGCGGGTGGGTTTGATTCAATCAAGAAATGACGGGTTGAACTTGACTTGCGGTCTATGGTTTGTTGACCTTGTCAAGGTCATAGATCGTTCGGGGCGAAATATTATCGGGAATTTCAAGTGTTGAAATTTGCAATGAGATTGCATACCTTCTATGAGATAGTTGGATCCCGATACCCGCTGCGAGTAATTGTTACTCCTGGGAGAGTTTTACACATTACAATTAGCCGATCAAGTAGGTGTCTAGAAAGGTGTCAACGGGGTTACGCCTCTGGGAAAACGAGGTTTACATTAATTAGGTTCGTGCGAAAGCACGGGGGACCTCCCTCAAAGTACCGACACTGGCCTGGCTGAAAGATTGGCGAACTTGTAGTTTGTAATTAATCCCGGCTAGTCTTTCCTTTTAGGGTTTGAAGGAAGATTTGATAAAAGGCAGTGCGAGCCATCCTGATTAGATAAAATAAAAACCAATCAATTCTTGCAAGAGCGCACGCTGAGTGTTTTCTTCTCTCTCTCTTCAGGTAGCGACCATATCACGCCTTAATCAAGATAATAATACGGATGTATTGACCGAACCCGCTAGTTATACTGAGCTGGGGAACGTTGGTCCCGCTCCAACTTATAATTGTTATAAGACAGAGCAGGAAATTGGAGATTACCAGAATTCCCGTGCCGCCCGAACGAAGAGAGTGCATGCTGATGCATCATCTTCGGGTGTGTTCATTACATAGAACTGTTTCTCAGTATCCTCTACGTCCTGGGTATTTGATACCGGATCAGGATCCCTGATATGTAATCTGTTACATAGGGCTACATGAGAGATAGAGAACTGAGAACGGGTGATAAGTTTCATGAGGCAGAAAACGGGGCAAGAGTTGCAGCCAAGTCTGTTGGTCACTGTCACCCTGTATTACCAATACATTGATTCTGAACGAATGTTATTAGATACCGAACCTGATATACAAAATCATATCAATCTCTTTATTAGTAAAGAAATGATAAAATTTTGTATAGTTGGATAATGTTTTGAACATTTCCTATATCAAAAGTTGATCGATTCAGGCACGTTATCTAAAAGCATTGATGTTCTAAATCAAACTACAGTTCTTTAGTATACGGAACACACACAAGAGGAAGAGTTCAGAAATGAACGAATCCTTCTTGAGGCATTGTAGACTAGGTCATATCAATGCGACCCGACTAGCTAAAGTTTCATTTAGATGCATATTTAAATCTGTTTGAATTTACATCTTATGAAAATTGCCAGTCATGTCACAAAGATACGATGACCGTAGCTCCGTTTGTTCGAAACAGAGAAAGAGTCAGTAAACTCTTGGGATGATACATGTTGATGTATGTAAGGTCCCCTGTCTACATATGCCAGGACTGGTTCTTTGTACTTCATTACATTCTCTGATGATCTTTCGAGATTCATACCTATGTTCCTGTTGAAACACAAGTCCGAACCTTTTGAGATATTCACAGAATATAAGCTAGAAGTAGAGAACCAATACGGGTATAAGTATTATGTCCTTTGATGAGATCAAGGAGGAGAATACTTGAGCACGGAATTCCTGGATGATTCTAAAGGAGAATGAGATTCTCTCTCAACATTACTCCTCCGTATACACCATAGCACGATGGTATATCGGGGCGGAGCAATCACACCCTATATGATATGGTGTGCTCTATGATGAGTACTACTGAGTTACCTATTTCCTTTTTGGGAGTTATGCACTTGAGAAGCTGCATTTCTATTGAAAAGGGTTCAAATCAAATCAGTTGCCTACCACTTCATATTTGATATGATAAGGGAAGAGCCCATCTCTCAAGTTAGTTGAGATTTAGGGTTGTCCAGCCTATGTCTAAAAGCAAAATCCGGACAAACTCGAGGAAAGGTCTGTTATGTAGAACTGGAAATGTTCCAGCCATACAAAATGCAGCTGATGATTTGATAGAACCAAAAGGATTCAATAGTTACCAACGAACCTCAGCCTCTCCACCGATCTAGTAGGGTTCCTCACCCACCTGAGAGATACTTCAGTTTCTCTATGACAGTGGGAGCGAGGATTGCATCATGAGATGATGACCCAACTAGTTTCGACTTGGCCATCAGGAGTGGGACTCTGTAAGAATGGCTGGATGCTTAGCGATCTAAGATGGAATCCATGTACACCAACAAAGTATGGACTTTGGTTGCTATATCTGAAGGGTTAAATCCCCATCAGGAGCAAGTAAATCTTGAGAAGATTACTTGGTGTAGATGGAAAAGTTGAGACTTTCAAAGCTAGACTTGTTAAAGCCTTTCGTCATCGACCAGGTGTGGATAATGATGAAACCTTTTCAAGTAGCTATGCTTAAGTCCATCCAGATCCTACTTGCCACGGCTACATACCATGACTACGATATCTGGCGGTTGGGTGCCATGACTGCTTTTCTAAATGATGTTTTAGAAGAGAACGTCTATAAGTACACAGCCAGAGGGCTTCGTAGGCAGTGGGAGCAGCGGAAACGTGTACAAGATGCTTTATAGGATAAAGCAGGTATCGCGGAGTTGGAACATCTGTTTTGATGAAGTAGTCAAACAGTTTGACATCATCAAAATGGTAGATGAACCTTGTATATACAAAAAGGTAGTAGGGAGTATAGTGACGATCCTCGTAGAGTACATGGATGACATGCTCTTGATAGGGAAGGAGTTTCCTATGCGACGCTCGATCAATCTCCGCTTATCATAATGATTCTCCATATAGGATCAGAGTGATACCTCCTAAATCCTGGGTTTTTGGATCTATGAGATAGATCTAAATGGATGTTAGGATTCTCACTAGTTGTAGTGAGAAGGTATCAATCGACCCTGGGGAGAATCACTGGAATGGTTCCAGGGTGATAAAGACGACTGAATGTCAGTCACAGGCATTGTCTTTACCCTCAGTGGAGGGACGGTATGTTGGAAAAGTTCCAAGCTAGATACTGTGGCATACTAGACGATAAAGGCTGGATACATCGCTACTTAAGATGCTACCAAAGAGGCAGTCTGGGTGTATATTAGTTCATGAGATGAACTTTGTTCCTCCCATTGTGTGACAATGGAGTTGTGGCTTATGCCTAGGAACGTCCGTCCCATCAGTGATCCAGACATATTCTAAGGCAGTATCACCTGATCATGGAGATAGTTGATCTCCAGGGTGATCATGGTTAGGAGAGTTGACTCAGAGGACAACACAGCGGATCCACTCACAAAGGCCTTTTCCCAGAGAGAGACTTTTATGGGATGGTTGAGTATGAGATACTACAACCACTGCTACAGATGGCCCTAGTGCAAGTGGGAGATTGTTAGTTATATGTATGCCCTAGAGGCCATTACTGTACATATGATGTATATTGTAGTGGATGCTAGGACGTATATAGGGAGGACTTTCTTGCTCGACATGATAGTATGCTATCTGGTTGCTCTTTACCTTAACGTGTACACTGATTGTCTCTCTGTTACATGTTGGTAAAGCCCTTAGGATGTGTACTTGATTACCTGGACTATGATGCGGATCATACTAGTGGGGACATGGTAGTCCATAAGTACATCCTTCAAAGTCCCTAGTCGTGGGTGTATCGAGATGGGGCATCGATATACCAGAGTAGACTAGCGTATACCTTCTCGACCCATACAGATGGGCGATGGATGATCCCATATCCATTGGTGTTTGACATCAGAGATGATATACGGGTGCTCAGTGGAGACTGGGTACACTGGACGGACTCGCCGAGAACTCCCAGATGGTATTATACCTTACGTCAGATGGCAGTTCTCTGGTGACACTGGTACAGAGTAGTCTGTTGACCCGAGATCGTCATAGAGTCTTGTGTGGTTCCCACTGTGCTTTGATTTCCACCTTACCACGTCCAAGAGGGCGTGCAAAACGGTGGTTTTTGGGTACAGTCCCGAATCACATGGAGGCAATGAGCGATAGGAGGGGATTCGTCTCTCCCGGTATAGGGAGTTGATGTTGCGCTGTGTTCGATTGGCTATAACAGGAAATCCCTGGCCAGGGTTGCTGAGATTTACTGGTAAGTGTTACCAGTAGTTTCTCGAATTGTTATAGACCTCATATCGACACGACTTATCGAGCTATTGGGGTCTGACGTTTACCACCCCTAGGTGAGATATGCGACATATCAGACGAACAGACCGGACTGTACGGTAAGTGTTACTGGTTGGATTCACAGGAGTGTGAGGGGGCTTGCTCGTCGATCTTCTGATCGCTCAATACCCGGGTGGCCGTTACGTTTAGCAGACCGCTTGCGGCTTGTGGGTGTTTGATATGATCATCACCTGCTGCCGGCGTATTGACGAGTCTTTAGAGTCCTACACAGAGGTTTCCTGGCTTAAGCGAAACGAAATAGGAGCGCATATGAGATATGTGCGGGACCGAGAATAATGCATTTATGTGATACAGTATTTCATTCTCGCGACGAATGTATCAAATGGTTGTATGCGATATAACCTAGTTATCGAATCAAGGATTGATTCGATAAGCCGATACATTGAATATTAGTCGGTTATATGCGATATGACCGGATCGTTAAATCAAGTGTTGATTTAATGATTTAATGCATAATTATATATTTGATATATTACTTTGCATTAACTAGTATTGGGTCGCTTTAAATGGATTTTCTCACTTGATGTGCACATTGTATATGTGATATATTTTTTTTTGTGCACTTGTTTGTATCATGTTTGATGATACTTGCTCACTTGGGTTTGTGTAAAGATTAAACCATGGTTATATGAATGGTTAGGGTTTTGATTATTTACTTAGTTATTTATTTATTTATTCATTTTGGATATTATTAAGAATGGTGGATTATTTTGTTTCTATGTTGAAGCTTCTTGAAGCTTTGACAAAGTCCACCATTCTTATCTCATCCTTAACCCTAACCATTCCAACTAACCTTAGTTTAATCTCTACACTTGACCATGGTTAGTATATGATAAGTATTCATATTAGTTTCATTTTTAAATAAGAAACTTATCATATTATCTTCTTCTTCTTCTTCATCTTCTACTTGAAGAAAAAGCTTGCCTCATCAATGGCAACTTGATGAAAAGAGTGAGAAATCCAAATCTAAAGTGAACCCACTTCCTATTTCTTCATCCTCTACCTCTTGCCAAGTAGTATAGGGTGTTTCCTTCACAAGTTTTCATGGCTTGGTGAAGTTGGAGCTTGATCTAGCGATGCCTCGACGTAGATCATCTTCTGCATCGTCGTCGATGACCTAGCCCGCTTTTTCTCCGATGAAGCCGACGCTAGAGCCCAAGATCCGATTTGGACAGCGAGGAGACTTCATCGCGGAGCCATGGAGGTGGAGAACCGGATCTACAAAGGTTGTATTTCCGTTACACTTTAGTAAAGTAGTTTACTAGTTGCAGTTATCGCCTATATTTCTAGCCAACGATCTTGTTAGGGTTTCTCGGCACCTATAAAATTTGAAATTGGCATGGTCGATGCCTTGTGAGACCTCATTAGTGTGCCTAGGAACCCTACAGTGGGTACCCCCTGAGGCCCCCCATTCGACAATTAATTTTGGGATCTTTGCTTCCGCGAAGATTCGGGCGGGTTTCGAGTTCGTTTTGACTTCCGGATTGGCTTAAAACGACCGGTTTTGGAACTTTAGTTCACTGGATTTTTCATGTCTTGGAAAAATTGGTTTAGTTTTCTAATTGCGTGCGGAATTCTAATGTCGCGGTTACTTACAAGCTTTGTGATGTGTATGATACAATTATTAGAATCCAAATTAATTAGTTTTATGAAAACTAGTTAGTATATTGTAAATCTAGCCGTTTAGTCTCAATTGATCGATTGCCACGAAGTTTTGATTCGGATCAAAACTCCGTCGTAATTGCGTATTGTACGCGATCACTAAGTCGGGAATCTTATTGAATTATCTGACAACCAATTGAAAAGAGTTTTCAATTTGAGACTAAAATGCAAGTTTTATAAGTTAGGCATGAAATCCGAAATATGAGATATTCCGCGTTTATGATGTCTAAAGATATTGCGGATTCTAATTATTGTAGTTTTCTGTTTTCTGTTCTGCTACCGTAAGTGTAATATGTAGGGTATCCCAATCTCGTTGCTATATGTCAACAAGTTTTAGGGATACGCATACTTGCTTACATTGATGATATGTGATATCATGTGTTGCTGTTGATATGTTTTATTTGATCGTCGTGAAAGAATAGCTGGAGGGTTTTATGTGAGATGGTTTTTTTTTTAATTTTCATTCATGTAAAATCTGTATGTAATATTCTTTTATTGGGGCACTTTTAGGTTAAGGATGATGTCACCACTGTTGTATATTATTTACTTTTCCGCATTAGGATAGACCCAAGGCGGGGAGCACGAGTAACTGGGTTCTAGAGTCCAGTAGGAGACCATCTCAAGGAGTTGAGACCGAGTCTCCTAACTCTAAAATTGGCAGGGTTACTTGCCGCTCTCATAGGGGTCTAGGGATGTGGGTTTGGCTATTCATCACGACCGTGGAATCCGTGTTTTACATTACTAGCTAAATTTAAAATACGGACATCCTAGTATATCCAATATTTCATGTGTTTCTTCTGCTGCTTGATTCTGTGATGTTGATCATATAACCGCGTGAGATGAATGTAATATTATATATATGATATATAATAAACATTGCTTATGTTTTGCACCCGCGCTAGTCCAGCCCCCGCTCTGCCGGTAGTTAAGTAACCTAACGGTGCATCACGGGGCCCAGTGGCGAATGCAGATGGCATAAGCGCACGTTTTATTTTCGTTTCATTTTTCTGTAATGTTTAGGAAACATTAAATGATGGGACTTCATTAATGTGATTAATGAAAAGAAAGAAACCTAAAAATGTTGTAGAATCAAATTTTCAAAAAGGGTAGCTCTATTTTTTTCTATGCATAGTGGTATTCCTTGATGAATATCCAGCACCTCATTCGATGAGGAAAGAGACGAGATCCCTTCACCGGGAGTGACCTCTTTAGCGAAACTAGCAAATGCTACAACCCACTCGGTTTTGTCTTTTGATTGCTTCTCTAGTTCTTGCTTTGCATAGTGGTATTCATGAATATCCAGCACCTCAGATCGATGAGGAAAGAGCCGAGATCCCTTCACCGGGAATGACCTCTTTAGCGAAACTAGCAAAAGCCTAAAAAACACTTCTTTTTAAAATCACTAGATTCTACAATGATATCAAGTTCGTTACGCTCATGGTTTTCTTAAAAACTTGCGTGGCCTTCCGTCATTTCAGATAAGTGCTATTTTAGTATTCGTGCTATGTTTGTTGGCCTGCGTCAAGGCGTAGTGTGCGGTAGCTGAATTAGTGCTTATCTGCAGCATGTGATGCGATTGGATTAGAATAGTCGTACGTCTTTTTTGGCCCGCGTCAAGGGTCGTGTGGGTGGGTTTAATTCAATCAAGAAATAAACGGGTTGAATTTGACTAACGCCCTATGGTTTGTTGGCCCGCGTCAAGGTCATAGGAGTTAGGGGTAAAAACTATTATCGGGAATTTCAAGTGTTGAAATTTGCAATGAGATTGCATACCTTCTATAAAATAGTTGGATCCCGATACTCACTGCGAGTAAGAGTTACTCCTGGGAGAGTTTTACATTTTACAATTAGCTAATCCAGTAGGTGTCTAGAAAGGTATCAACGGGGTTATGCCTCTAGGGAAACGAGGTTTATTTTAATTAGGTCCGTGCGAAAGCATGGGGAACCTCCCTCGGAGTACCGATACCTGCCTGGCTGAACGATTGGCGAACCTGTATGGTGTAATTAATCCTGGCTAATCTTACCTTTTAGGTTTTGAAAGAAGATTTGATAAAAATAGTGGGAGCCATCCTGATTAGATAAAATAACCAATCTAATCTTGTAAAGAGCGCACGCAAAGTGATTATCCTTCTCTCTCTCCTGGTAGCGACCAATGACATGCTTTAATCAAGATAATAATATGGATGTATTGACCGAACCTACTTATTATACTGGCTAGGTCCGCTCTATCTTATGATTGTCATAAGTCTGAGCAAGGAATAGGGGATTATTCGGATTCCCACGCCACCCAAACGAAGAAAAAGCATTTTGATGCATTGTCTTCGGGCGTGTTCGTTACAAAGAACTGTTTCTCAGTTTACTCTACGTCCTGGGTATGGGACACCGGATTAGGATCTCACACATGTAATTTATTACATGGTCTATAGACAGGGTGGAGAACTGGGAAATGATGATATGTCTCTAGTAGTAGAGAATGGTGTAATTGTTGCAGCCAAAGCAGTTGACAGATATCACCTGGTGTTACCAACTGGTAATACATTGATTCTTAGCGACTGTTATTTCATACCAATAATATTGTGAATATTTTCCTAAATCAAGTGTTAATTGGGTAAGGTATGTTGTATAACAGTGTACACGTTCTGAATCAAACTACAGTTCTAAACGAACAGAACACACACAAGAGGAACAGTTCAGAAATGAACGAAGTCTTCTTGTGGCATTGTAGACTGGGTCATATCGATGAAACAAGACTAGATAAAGTTCCATAAGGATGCATATTTGAATCCGTTCGAATTTACATCTTATGAAAATTGCCAGTCATGTCTCAATGACCAGGTGACCAAATCTCCGTTTACTAGAAACGGAGAAAGAGCTATTGAACTCTTGGACAAATACATGGTGATGTATGCGGTCCTATGTCTACACATGCCAGGGATGGTTCTGCGTACTTTATTACATTCACTGATGTTCTCTCAAGATACAAACATATATTCTTGTTGAAACACAAATCTGAATCTTTTGAGAATTTCAAGGAATATAAGTACGAAGATGGGAACCAGATGGGTAAAGGTATTCAAATCCTTCGATATGATTGGGGAGAAGAATACTGGAGCACGGAATTCCGAGACTATTTAAAAGAGAATGAGATTCTCTCTCAGTTTACTCCTCCGTATACACCACAACACTACGGTATATCGGGGTGGAGGAATCGCACCCTATGAGATATGGTATGCTCTATGATGAGTACTGCTGAGTTACCAATTTCCTTTCAGGGACATGCACTTGAGAAGATGCATACTTATTGAATAGAGTTCCGATTAAATCCGTTGCCTACCGCTTCATGTGAGATATGGAATGGGAAGAGACCATCTCTTAAACGAGTTAAGATATGGGTTGTTCGGCCTATGTTGAAAAGCAAAATCCGGATAAGCTTGAGGCAAGGTCAGTTCTGTGCAAGTTTGTAGGATATCCCAAACATTCACGAGGGTATATCTTCTACCATACCGAGAAACAAAAGATGTTTTGTTTCTCGACATGCCACCTTTTTAGAAAAAGGAATTTCTTATGGAAGAAATTAGTGACGATGAGGTAGAACTGGAAGAAGTTCCAGCAAAGCAAACTATAACTGACGATTTGGTGGAACCGGAGGATTCAATAGTCCCCGACGAAACGCAGTCACTCCACAGATCTAGTAGGGTTCCTCATCCACCTGAGAGATACTACGGTTTTCTCATAGACGGTGGAAGCGAGGATTACATGATGGAGATGATGACCCAACTAGTTTCAAGCAGGCCATCATAAGTGGAGACTATGTGAAATGGCTGGATGCTATGCGATCTGAGATGGAACCATGTACACCAACAAAGTGTTGACTTTGGATGTTGCTCCTGAAGCGGTAAAACCTATCGGGAGCAAGAGTATCTTTGAGAAAGATAATTTGGTGTAGATGGAAAAGTTGAGACTTTCAAAGTTAGACTTGTCGCTAAGATTAAGTCCATCAAGATCCTACTTGCCATTGCTGCATACCATGACTACGATATCTGGCAGACTGCACATCAAAACCGCTTTTCTAAATGGTGATTTAGAAGAGAGCGTGTATATGACACTGCCAGAGGGCTTCGTAGACAGTGGGAGCAGCGGAAGCATGTGCAAGCTGCTTAAATCCATTTACGGGTTAAAGCAGGCATCGCGGAGATGGAACATCTGTTTTAATGAAGCTGTCAAAGAGTTTGACTTCATAAAAAAAGGTAGATGAACCATGTATAAATAAGAAGGTTGTAGAGAGTATGGTTTTCTTCCTCGTATTGTACGCGGATGACATACTCTTCATAGGAAAGGGTGTTCCTATGCTACACTCGGTCAAGCACCTCTTATCACACAGGTTTTCCATGAAAGATCTAACTGATGTCTCCTACATTGTGGGGATATAGATTTATAGAGATAGATCTAAATGGATTTGGGATTGTCCCAATCCAGGTACATAGACACCATGCTAAAGGGGTTTAGTATGGATGATTCTAAGCGTGGTAATGTACTCGGTTGTTCAGGAATCACTTTCTCTAAAGAGAAGTCTCTCGAGACTGATTTGGAGAGGGCTCGCATACAAGGGACACCCTCTGCTTTGGCAGATGGGTCAATCATGTATGCGATACTATGTACCAGACCAGATGTAGCTTACTCACTAGGTGTAGTGAATAAGTATCGAAAAGATCTTTGGAAAAACCACTGGACAGTTGAAGAACATTCTTAAGTGCTTGAGAAGGACTAAAGAGATGTTCTTGGTGTATGGTAAAGGTGAACTCCAGATGGAGTCCTTTACCGACTCGAGCTTCCAGAGTGATAAAGACGACTGAAAGTCAGTCTCGGGTTTTGTCTTCACTCTCAGTGGAGGGACGGTATGTTGGAAGGGTTCCAAGCTATATATCGTAGCAGACTTGTGGATAGAGGCTAATTACATCGCTGATTTAGTGTAATTCTCGGATGTGTTTGTAAAAGCAAGTATCGAATCAAATAGTCAAATGATTCCCGATATCGGTGTCATTTGATTGTAATGATTTCTTGTTTTGGTATTTAGAAAATTGTATAAAGAACTCACAATCAAAGAATTATATTTGACCGCAATCAATTACGGTGTTGATTGTAGATCGTAAGCGAGTGCGGATCGTCCACAGGGATTGTGCGATTCGTTTCTATGTTTAATTTGTTTGAATCGAAAAGTTAATCGAAAAGAAAAGAAAACATGATTCAAGAATTATCAATTTCAAGTGTCACTATTCTATTCAAGAATCAAGAATATGATAAACAATCAAGAATCGGGGTTTCGATGATATTTCCAATCAACTGTCAAGAATCTAAATGTGGCTCGTAGGAATCGATCGGATCTATAGACGTGATGTAATCTCAAGATATCGTGTTCTTGTCCTTCGAAGATTTGATACTAGATCGATGATGATCGACGAGAGTTAGGGCTTCATCGTGAAACTGGGGTTTCATCTTTTAACCCTTGTTCTTTCGTCGATATCATTCCTTTTCTAGCCTCTACCAAATTCAAGAAACGATCGTAACTCCCCAATCTCGAGTGATATCAATCAAGAAAGCATCGCAACGAATTGGGTCATCGGTTCTTGAACTTGCTAGGGTTTACAAAACTCGTAAGACTCAAGAATCGATTAAAGCTATGTTACATCATCATTCTATTGACCGTCTCGACTCCTCGACGAGCGGAATTTTATTCACACATCACCACACAGAAAGTATTCAAGAATTGTAAAGATATCATGATGCGAGAATTTAAAGTAAACAAGATAAAAGAATTTCACCTTTATTTATCTCAACAAATTTGATTACAGACGCTCAAGAACTACAAGAGGAAGAATCTAAATTGTTGATCGGGCGTCGCTTTTTCTCCGTGAGTCGTGGATCGGCTTGGACCGCTTGCTCCGTTGAAGATCGGCTCCGCTCATAAAGGTTGTAGGGCTTCTTACTTGATGGGTACTCGGGATCTTGGCTTTTGATTGGAATTAGGGTTAGGGTTTCACACAAGCCCTCTCACTAGATTTGTGTGAAGAAAAGATGAAGAAAGAGATTGGCTAAAAACTAAAATGGAGACTCAAAATGAATTATACATTCCAAGATGATTTACAAGTGAGCCTAGGGTCTTATTTATAGATCACCCAAACCCTAAGCCTTTGAGTTCCCTCCAAAAGTTTGTTGAAAAGACTTCTAGAAAGAGTTTGTTAGGATTAGCTTAGGGTTTAAGCTAGGGTTTAAGAAGAAGTTTCTAGAATACAAGGCTTAGTTTAGTGTAGGAGCAAGGGTTTGCTGATCTGGCAGAAGGTTCTGGGGTCTTCTGGAATTTGTCATGTCTTTTTGAAGTCTGGACCCAGAGATGAGAATTCTGCACCAAATTTAGGAAGCTAATTCCCTGGACCCACCACGGATCCGCGGCGCAAGCAGGCTCCTGCCGCGGATCCGCGGCACTTTATGGGGCTTGGGCCTTGGTTTTTCTGGTGTGGTCTTGGGATAACATATTGGGCTTCATCTGATGTGTTGATTTGTATTTGTCCCTTTGGATTAATACCAGAACTGAAATCATTGAGTTGGCGTAACGTTTTAGCTGTACCCTGTAAATTTTTGGCCTTTCTGCTGGATTTTCCTGCACAGATCTCTAAAACAAGTGTTGCACAATATAGGAATGATGCGATGCCATGAAATGCGGTCAATTTCCCTAGAAATACCGGTTTTATAGTCTAACACATGCAATCTGATATTTTGCGACAGTTTTGCTAATATGTGAAATATGAATACCGTACACTTCTAAATGAGTGCAAATGATGAGGAAATTGCCGGCTAAAATATGCAATATTTTCGACTAATCAATCGCTACCAATGATACTACCAAAGAAGTTGTCTGGATGAATAGAGTTCATGAGATGAACTAGGTTCCTACCATTGGGCATCCAATACCTGTGTATTGTGATGACAATGGAGCTATGGGTTTGGCCTAGGAACCCCAGTCTCGTCAGCGATCCAGACATATTCTTAGACAGTATCACCTGATCAGGGAGATAGTTGATCTCCGGGAGATCGAGGTCAGGAGAGTTGACACAGAGGATAACACAGCGGATCCACTCACCGAGGCCATTCCCCAGATGCTATTCGAGAGACTTTTGGAAGTTGGGTATGAGATACTACAACACATGGCCTTAGTGCAAGTGGAAGATTGTTAGGAATATGTATGCCTTAGAGGCCATTATTGTACATGTGATGTATATTATAGTGGATGTTTGGAGATATATATATATATATATATATATATATATATATATATATGACTTTCTTGCTCGACATGATAGTGTGATATCTGGTTACTCTTGATCTTAACATGTTGACTGGTATTCTTTACTGTCTTGCTCTGACATATTGATAAAGCCCTTAGGATATGTACTTGACTGCCAGGAGTATGATGAGATCATACTAGTGGGGCTACGGTGGTCCATAAGTACATCCTTTAATCAGTTCCTAGTCGTGGGAATATCGAGACCAGGGCATCGATATTCCAATGTAGACTAGCGTATACGTTTCTTGTCCCTTAGAGGGCGATGGTTAAACCCACAACCATTGGTGTGTGACATCAAAGATTGTACACAGATACTCATTGGAGAATGGGTACACCAAACAGGACTCGCCTAGGACTCCTATGTGGTAGTATACCTATCGTCAGATTGCAGTCCTCTGGTGACACTAGTACAGGTTAGTCTGTAGACCCGAGATCGTCATAGAGTCTTGTATGGCTCCCACTGTGCTTTGATTTCCTCCCTACCACGGTGTTTTTTATATGTATTCCCTAGAGGCCATTACTGTACATACGATGTATATTGTAGTGGATGCTTGGACATATATAGGGAGGACATTCTTGCTCGACATGATAGTACGCTATCTGGTTGCTCTTTATCTTAACGTGTACTCTGATTGTCTCTATGTTACATGTTGATAAAGCCCTTAGGATACGTACTCGACTACTGGGACTATGATGAGATCATACTAGTGGGGCTAGGGTAGTTGACGAGTACATCCTATAACTGTTCCTAGTCGAGGGTGTATCGAGACAGGGCATCGATACACCAGAGTAGACTAGCGTATACGCATCTTGACCTATATGATGGGCGATGGATGATCCCATATCCATCGGTGTTTGATATCAAAGATGGTGTACGGGTGCTCAGTGGAGACTGGGTACACTGGACGGACTCGCCGAGAACTCCCAGATGGTATTATACCTCACGTCAGATGGCAGTTCTCCGGTGACACTGGTACAGGTTAGTCTGTAGACCCGAGATCGTCATAGAGTCTTGGGTGATTCCCACTGTGCTTTGATTTCCATCATACCACATCCAAGAGGGCGTGCAAAAAGGTGGTTTTTGGGTACAGTCCCGAATCACATGGAGGCAATGAGCGATAGGAGGGGTTTCGTCTCTCCCGGTATAGGGAGTTGATGTTGCGCTGTGTTCGATTGGTTATAACTGGAAATCCCTGGCCAGGGTTGCTGAGATTTACTGGTAAGTGTTATCAGTAGTTTCTCGAACCGTTATGGACCTCATATCGACACGACTTATCAAGCTCCTGGGGTCTGACGTTTACCACCCCTAGGCGAGATATGCAACATATCAGACGAAGAGACCGGACTGTACGGGAGTGTTACTGGTTGGATTCATGGGAGAATGTACAGGCTTGCTTTTTGATCTTCTGAATGCTCAATACCTGGGTGGCTGTTACATTTAGCTGACCGCTTGCTGCTTATGGGTGTTTGATATGATCATCACCTACTGCCGCTGTATTGACGATTCTTTAGAGTCCTACACAGAGGTTTCCTGGCTCAGGCAAAACGGAGTAGGAGCACATATATGATATGTGCGGGACCGAGAACAATACGTGTATGTGATATCGTATTAGATTCTCGCGATATGAGATATCGGCCGGGTATATGTGATATAGCCGGGTCATCGGATCAAGTGTTGATTCGATGAACTGATACAGATTATATTAGTCGGTTATTTGTGAAATAGCCGGATTATCGGATCAAGTGTTGATTCGATAATTTAATATATAATTATATATTAGATATATTAAATTACATTAACTAATATAGGATCACTAAATGATTCTTTTTCTCACTCGGGTAATACATTGATATATATGCGATATATGTTAAATGTATTATTTTATTTTGTTACAATAAATATTGTATATGTGATATATAATATTGTAACATGTTAGGGTTATTAATGCAACATGATTAGTGGAGATTAAACATGATTAAGGTTTGATTTGGGTTAATTTTTCTAGAAGCTTCTAGAAGCTTTTTGTTTTGTTTTTGCAAAGATATTTTCTAAAGATATTTTGTTATGATATTTGTTAACCCAACCCAACCCTTCACCATGGTTCATTCTCTACATGGGTTAAGTTATCATACTTAACCCATGGTTGCATTTCTAACCACACATGGATTCATTATTCATCACAAAAGAGAATGGTTCTTCTTCTTCTTTTTTCTTCTTTCATGAAAAAGCTTTCTAGCTTTTTATGAGGTGATGAAAATGAGTGAGATTAAGAAAACAAATGAGAGCTAAATTCCTACTTCACCATCCTAATCTATTCTTGCCAATTAGATTAGGGTGTTCACTTCATTTAGTGAGTGAGAGCTTGTGTTATAGAAACTTCAAGGTAGATCGTCTTAGTTACCGAAGATCGGAAGCAAGCTTGCATCTTTCTCTTCGTGGAGCCTCTCTAGAGTCCGGAAACTCGATGATCGCTGCGAAGGGACCTCAACACGGAGCTTTAGAAGCGAAGGACCGGACTACAAAGGTTGTAATCCCAAACTCTTAGATGTTAAAGTGTTTAACATGCTTTGTTTCGCCTAATCTCTAGTTTAAAGATCTTGGTTAGGGTTGTTCGGCACGTCTAAATTTTAAATCGGGCATGGTTTATGCCTTATAGACCCTTGTGAGAGTGCCTAGTAACCCTACACACGGCACAAAGGAGTCATGCAAACAGGTAGATTTTAGGTACAATCCCGAGTCACATGGAGGCAATGAGCGATAGGAGGGGTTTCGTCTCTCCCAGTATTGTGGGTTGATGTTGCGCTATGCTCGATTAGCTATAACTGGAAGTCCCTGGCCAGGGCCGCTGCTGAGATTAACTGATAAGAGTTATCAGTAGTTTCTCAAACCGTTATAGGCCAGACATCGGCATGACTTATCACGTTACTGGGGTCTGACGTTTACCACCCCTAGACATGATATGCGACATATCAGACGAAGAGACTGGACTGTACGGTAGTGTTACTGATAGGCTTCATGGAGAATATGGATGGGCTTGCTTGTTGATCTTCATATCGCTCAATAGCCGGGTAGCCGTTACGTCCAGCTAGTACTGCTGACGGCTTGTAGGTGATTGATGTGATCATCACCTACTGCTGGTGTATTGACGAGTCTTTAAAGTCCCACACAGAAGTTTCTTGGTTCGAGCGAAACGAAGTAGGGCACATATGTTGGTATGTGCGTGGGCCAGATTAAATATGCGCATGTGATACCGTATTATAATTTGACAGTTATCTGATGTTGGTCAGGTTATATGTGATATAACCGGATTATCGAATCAAGTGTTGGTTTGATAATGTGATATTCAGATTAATGATATTAGTCGGTTATATATGATATAACCGGATTATCAGATCAAGTGTTGATTTAATAATGTGATATAATTATATCTTAACTAATATCATTAGCTCACTAATTGTTTTATATATATATATTAATGTATATTTGATATATATAAATATATATATTATTATATGAAGCATGGCATGTTTTTATATTTTTATAAAATAGAAAAATGAGGTGTAAATTGTGGAGATATTTGTGGAATGGGAAAGGCATGAGTTTTATTATTTGTATATTAGTCTTGACTCACTATTCAAGTTTGGTTTCAATTTAGAATTGCAATTTTATTCCATGTTTGAATAAGTGAGGAAAGAGAGAGCCATTTTTGAGTTTACTCTCATCATTTTTCATTCTTCATGCCTTAGCCATTTCTTAAGCTCTTGCTTCCTCTTGCTTTCTACAATTTTCTTCACCTCACTTCCTAGTTCAAACCCTTACATGTGATGTGAATCATTGAACTTGTGAAAACCCTAGTGAGCAAATTAAACCCCTACTTCACCATCACACATTAGATTAGCAATTTGATGTGGAGTGTTGTCTTCACTAATGAGATTAGTGAAGGATTAGCTTGAGCTTGTGGACTTCGGGTGGATCGTCTTTGGCGTGAAGATCACGAAGGAGGTTCTTTCATCTTGAAGAGGAGCCTAGTGGAGTCGCGTTGACCACAACCCGGAGCTATTGAAGAGAAGGACTCGAACTACAAAGGTTGTACGCTCTTTTGTTCTCTCTAGTTCATCACATCATCAAAGGAAAACCCTAATATTCTAGCAAAGATTTTGTATAGTCTAACTTAGCACCTAATAAAATTAAAATTTGGCATGTTTGATGCTACTAAAACCTCATGGTGGTGCTAGGGTCGACTTTCATTTTCTTCTCTTTAAATACATTTAATATATATGTGATATATATTTATATATGTATTTGGATTATGTATCATGGTTGATGATATATAGAATATGGGTGTATGAGAATTACACATAACCTAAAGATAATTGGGATGCTTTAATCTTATAAGGAAATAGAAAAGATTAGAAATGAGTCATGGCTTGGATGCTTGGAGAAGCATTGAGAAGCCATGACTCATCTCTCTCTTTTTGTTTTACTATGAGATATTTATTCATCTCACCCTTATCTTTAGCTAATGGTTCACTCTCTCATCATAAGTTTAGTTTTCACCCAAGTTCATCTTCTTCCTCAAGAGCTCATTTTAAGGTTTTTCTTGAATTGGAAAAATAAAGAGAAATATATTTCTAAAGTGAGCAAAATTCCTACTTCATCAACCTATACTAATCTAACCCATTAGTTTAGGTTGTTAGCTTCACTAATACCTTGATTAGTGAAGAGATAGTTTGAGTTAGAGAGATTTCAAGGCGGATCATCTTCGTCTTCGAAGATCACGTAGCAAGCTCGATCCTTTTTTCATGTGGAGCCAAGAAGAGTTATAGGGACTACTACTTGGAGCATTAGAAGTGAAGGACTTGGTCTACAAAGGTTGTAACCCTCTTCACTTAGTTTAGAACTTGCTTACATGCTTACAAACCCTAATTCTCTATTTCGATTCTAGGTTAGTGTAGCTTAGACCTCTAGATTTTTTAAAATTGCATACTTGATACATATGGAATCCTAGTAGAGGTGCTAAGACACCCTTTCAGTTTGTGGTTCCGGAATTTCTTCTAGTTCTAACGTGCTCCCACTAATTTCTTTTGCAAGAAATTCCTTCTCTAAAAAGATGGCGTGCTGAGAAAAAAAACCTTCTATTCCTCGGTGTGATAAAACAGATATCCATTTAAATGCTTTGGATATCCCACAAACTTACATAATACTGATCGTGTCACGAGTTTGTCTGGATTATATTTTTTAATATAGGCCGGACAACCCCAGATCTTAAATATTTTAAGACATGGTTTCTTACCACTCTATATATCATATGGAGTCTTAAGCACCGATTTGAATGGAACCTGATTCAATAGGTATGCCGCTATCTCAAGCGCATAACCCCATAATGAAAGAGATAACTTAGCGTTACTCATCAAAGAGCGAACCATATCCAATAGGGTGCGATTCCTTCGCTCCGACACACCATTGTGATATGGTGTATAAGAAGGCGTAAGATGAGAGAGAATACCATTCTTTTTAGATATTCAAGGAATTCCGTATTCAAGTATTCACCTTCTCGATCAGATCGTAGAATTTTAATACTTTTTCCAGTCTGGTTCTCTACTTCGCTTTTATATTCTTTGAATTTCTCAAAAGTTTCAGATTTGTGTTTCATCAGAAATACATATCTAAACCTAGAGAGATCATCAGTGAATGTAATGAGGTACGAGAAACCACCACTTGCATGTATAGATATTGGACCATACACATCCCTGTGTATAAGTCCCAAGAGCTCTGTAGCTCTTTCTTCGTGACCCGTGAATGGAGTTTTGGTCATCTTTTCTTTTAGACATGACTGACAAGTTTTATAAGATGAAAATTCGAACGGATCCCAGAAGACGGTAACTGTACGTGATGAGCCCTGCAACATATTTACTGTGAGAAGTTCATTTCCCTTAATAAATACAATAAGAGTATGTAAGCAATATAACAATATGTAAGAATAACAAGAGTAATTAAAATAAATTACAACTTTATGTACATTCAAATTCAAGTACATTGTCTGAAATAAAAGATACAATACTGGGAAGCCTAAACAGTGGCTTACAAAAGATAAGTGTAGAAAAGAAATTAATAATCTGGCTGGGCTGTGAGCTGGTTCAAGTCCTCCTGGCTCGGCTCTATCTCCTCTGAATCCGGTTTTCCTGACGAACATTCCAAGGAAAAGAAATAGAGATGAATGTCGTCAGCGAACCAGCGCTCGGTAACTCCCCAAAAGAAATAAGTAAATGGTAACAGAAGGTATGCATAATGAATAGAAACCAAGTAAATATGAACAAGCAAACTTGTATATAAGAGTATCTAAGCATGTCATTTATATGTATAAGGTAGCTATTCTAATATGGTTGTTTGTAGTATGATGAAGAAAACATTTATGTATACGAGAGGAGTCCAACTTACCTTGTGGACTAAGGTAACGGGAAGTACAAGGCCCCGTCAAAACCCACGGGACAATGGCAAAGGAATTCAGGTTAGGTGTATTTTAAAGTGATCTCTCGTACCACGATATACGTTCCGTACCAACCTACCCCTTATCCCCACATATTGTAGTGTATAGTTCAAGTTTATAGATCTTGACCGAATCCATAAATATAAAGAGTACAGGTTCAGGTTCAAGTGGTAATCAGGTATTCAGGTATTCGTGTTAAGTTATATTCATAGTTCGGTTAAATCAAGTCGAGTGATTAAGTTCAAGTTTGGATATTCAAGTTCAAGTTTAAGATTAGTTTCGAGCTTGGATTCGAGTTTGAGTTCAAACTAAGTTCGAGTTTGTATTCAAATAATAGTTATATCTTATAAATGGATTTAATATTGTAAATTTCTTGATTTTGGAAAATATCGATAACCGCTGCACATGGACCGTAGCATTTGTGTCTTTTTCAAAGACGATTATCGTTTGAAAATTTCCACCCTAAGGATACAATCTATATTTAGGGAGGGCAATCTCGAGCCAACTGATAAGAGAAGATAACACTCAAACAAATCTGAAACATAAATACGTAACCTATACTAGTTTTTTGATGTATAGGGTATTTTAGTAAAAATATCATTTAAAATTCTCGAGGGTTTTTAATTTGTCCTAAAGCCTCGAATAAGTTTTTAATAAATTTTTTTTGTTTAAAAGTCGAGATTTTTGTATAAAAACGTATTTTATATTTTGTGGTATTTTAGTATAAAAATTTAACTTTTAAAGTTTGTGGTATTTTAATAAAAAACACCACTATTGGAAACTTGATGGTATTTTTATTTAAAACTTTAATCTTTCATTTAAAAATATAATTTTCACAATAGTTTTCATTGAAAATACGGATTCATGCTTTATATAAATTTTCAATGATTTAGTTGGTTTTAAAAGTCGTATTTTTTAAAATCGTATTTTTATTCCTTTCGAGACCGAATTCTCCGTGAGGAGTTCTGCATCTCACTCTACTATCCCTAAGACGTGCGATAACCCGCACCATCCATAAATAGGTCCCCTAACAAGGGTTGTAGAGGTATAATTGCAAAAGTGTTAAAAATAGCGATTCTTAAAAAGTGTTTTTAAAAGTGAGGGTATTTTAATGAAAATTGTTACTTTTAGAATTAAACATGTATCTAAACTATCATGCTATGAACTATAGTGTATGTGAGTGGGTAGGTCGTTACCCCATGAATTTTCTATAGTTATATATATCAAAATATCGATAAAAATATACTTTAAAGTTCATGGTATTTATTCGCTATTTGTAATCTACATATTGTTTAACATAACAAATATCATATAAAATTTTGCGAGACATGGATTGTAAGATCCTAAGGTTGTAAATTGATATCATGGCATGAAAATTTATGATACACATATCGAATTATATTGAATATATTTTAAAAATTAAACTTTGTTTTAAAAAAAACGTATTTTATTTCGTGTTGATGTGAAAGGAGAAACAAAAAGAGAGAATTCGATGGAAGACTTACCTACAAGCATGAGAACAATTCGACAATATAGGAATGGAAGAGGTTCAAAAAGAGAAGAAGAATGGGAGGGAACTTACTCGAACCGCTCGTACTCGTACGAGCGAGGAATTGAAGAGAAATAGCCTCGGTTTGAAGAACCGAGGCCATGAATGCGACTAAGAGGGCGAGCTCGATCTATCGACGTCATTTGGGGGTGTTGTGGAGAAACGGAGAAGAGGAAATAGCTTAAGGGAACTTGACTTCCTTTGGCTAGTTGCAGAGCTTCGGCGTTCTAGAACTTAGGCAAGATCTTCAAGAATTTTGCGAGAAATTTTGTGAGGATTTTCAGAATAGAATTGAGTTGGGACAACCATGGGTATTTATAGGAGAAATATAATTAAGATGGTGTAAGGATTGTGTTAAATGGGGCATTGAAAATGAATTTTTAATGGAAAAATGAGTGGGGTCAGTTCTCTGGATGAATTCAGGAGTTTTAAAGCATGGAAATGAAGAGGGGGAAGGATGCACGGGTCCGAGACGGACCCGATTGGGTCACTAAGGCCGCCGAACTCGGCCAAGTAGCGGCTTGGTTTTGGCTCGTTGCCTCGGGTCTCGTGTCACTCTCTCGGGTCAGGTTTTGGGTCCTATTTAATACCTCTTTTCTGTTACAACGTTTCGTAACCCGTGTGCAGCTCGTGCAAACTTTTGGGAATAAAAAAAAGTTAAAATAAAAATATTAAAAATAATTGGGGCTGATGGGATTCGAATATACGGGCTAAAGAACAGCAGTGGAGAGTCTTAACCAGTAGGCTATAAGAATTTCTTGCTTTTATTGAACAAAATTAACTTATAACTTCTAGTCAGGCTGAAATACCCTTTCTATACATTAAACAAGTTACATTTGTATGGAATTTCAAGGTCGTTACAATTAATCATTGAGGAACGCACCCATGGATGAGTAGTCTGAAAGAGAATCAAGTTCTCAATAATACTATTACGGAATACCTAGTATAAGTATCTACATCTTCGATCACTTCGAAGAACCTTGATACTTCTAATGTTTGTTGCTCTAGTTTATTCTAATACCCTATGAACTTCTCAAAAGTTTTGGACCTTGTATTTCAACGAATGCGTGTCTAAAACTAGATAACTCATAGATAACTTGAATGAAGTATGAGTACCAACCCCTTGTCCATAAGTGTTGGATATAGGTGCCCTCAAGACAATTATTGTAATTAAAGGAGGACCTATACAGAGAACAATCTATCTCAAGATGATAGTATGCTATATGTTTTGCCTTTATCATTCATGTGTATACGTTTTACTCATTATCACGTATTACTAATACATAATGATAAAGCCCTTAGGATCTTTGCTTGACTACCAGGATTATGATAGGGATCATACTAGTGGGGCCTGGGTAGTCCATAAGCACATCCTTAAATGTCCCTAGTCATGGGAGTATCAAGACTGGGAATCGATATTCCAGACTAGACTAGTGTATACGTTTCTTGACCCCGACCGGGAAGATGGTAGATCCCATAGCTATTGTTGTTTGACACTAAAGATTGTATACATATGCTCATTGATGAATGAGTTTCATTGGACAGACTCATAGAGAACTTTTAGATGGTATTATATCTATCATCAAATAGCAGTTATCTAGTGACATGAGTACATAGTGCTAGTAATATATGCCTTAGAGTCCATTAGTGTATCGTACTGGATTGTATATTACATTTTGGAAGCTTGGGATATTCACAGATATAATAACAGTCTTACTAAAAATGGTAGTATGCAACTTGATTTGATTCTACCTCAATATGTGTATATGTTTCTTTTAGCATATCGCTAATACATATTGGTAGAGCCCTTAGGATCTTTGCTTGACTACTAGCGTTGTGATGGCAGTCACACTAGTAGGGGCTGGGTATTCTATAAGCACATCCTTATACAGGTCCCTAGTCATAGGATTATCGAGACGGGGCATCGATACTCCGGAGTAGACTAGTGTATACGCTTCTCATCCCAGCAGGGTAGATGGTCTGTCCCACAGCCATTGGTACGTCGTATCGGAGATAGTATACAGGTGCTCATTAGGTTATGAGTTACACTGGACGGACTTGACGGGAACTGCTTGTTGGTATTATACCTATCGTCAGGTAGCAGTTTCCGGGTGGCATGAGTATAGGTTAGTCCGTTGACTTGATATCACTATTCGTCTCAAGTGTGTTCCCACTGCACTTAGATTACTACCATACCACGGCTCAAAGGAGTCATGCAAACAGGTAGTAGTTGGGTGTAGTCCCGAAGCATTAAGAGGCAGTAGTGGTTAGATAGGATTCGTCTCTCCCGGTATTGGGGGTTGATATCGCGCTGTGTTCAGAAAGCCATTACACAAAGTCCCTGGCTAGGGCAAGTGAAATTTTCTGGTAGGTACTCCAGTAGTTTCTCAAGGTGTATTGGGCTCTACTCTGGCATGACTTATTACACTGTTAGGGGTCTGACGTTTACCACTTCTAGGCCCGATATGCGAGTATCTTAGACGAACAGACTGGACTGTACGGAGATTGTCACAGATAGGATCAGTAGAAGTTTGGATGAGTTTGCTCATCGGCCTTCTTATCAACAGATACCTGGGTAGCCTTTACGTGCAGCTAGTACCGCTGACGGACTTGTGTTTAAACCCACCGCCAGCGTACGGCCGAGTCTTTAGAGTCCCACACAGAGGGTTTTCCTGCTTCGGGCAAAACGATGTAGAGGCTGTATGGTTTTACGGCAGGGTTATGATCACATACGTGTACTGGCTATACGGATGTTGTTCGGACGGATAATACTAGTGGGCTTTGGTTTAAGCCAGATCCTAGTATTATATTATTGGATTATTATTATCTCATTATATTCATATTTTTCAGAATACGAATACGGGTATAGATATATGGTGAGGGAATTCTTGTAATTTCACAGGACATGCTGCTAGAAGGGGATACCTCATTATTTGGATTTATTTATTTTGAGAAATAGATTAATGAGGTGGAAATGGAGATATTTGTGGTATGGTGAAGCATGGCTCATTTGTATTTGTTTATTAGTTTGGACACACTATTCAAGCATGGTTGATATTTTCAACTGGAAAATATTGCATGCTTGAATGAGTGAGATGTAGGAGCCATTCTTCACTTGCCTCTAGACTTGCTCATTTTCTCATTCTCTTTCTCTCTTCAACTTTCCTTTCCTTCTTCCTCAAGACCCTAACCCTAACATGAGTTGTGAAACCTAAGGTCTCATGAGATAAAATACTCCATTAGATACTCTACATCTTCTAGGCTACCTAGCTTAGCGAACTAGGTACTCTAGTTATCTCGGTTTAGAGGTTGGAGCTTGAGGTATAGATTCTCGGGTAGATCATCTTTGACACGAGGAGGCTGACGATCAAGCGCGATTCGGATCTTCGAGGAGCTCAATGAGAGGAGGAGAAGAAGACTCGAAGGACAAGGTTCTAGGAAGTATAAAACTCTTACCGAGTAGTTAAACCACCAAGTTGATTTAGCTAGTTATGATTTCTGTTAAGATCCTAGAGTTTAGTCGGTGTTGCGAAGTAAGAAAAATCATTTTTTGTAAATTTTGCCTCCCCGCGAACCTGCGGGGTGCGCGACACCGACTTACAGTGGTATCAGAGCCTACTCAGACCTTAACTAGTTTGTTAGATGAAGTTTAAAATTACGAAACTGAAATAACTCTGAAACAGTCGAAACGAAATCCATGTTTCGGTCGATTTTCAAAGAGGCTCTAAAAATTATTTAAACGATTACAGATTGCTTTTCTTGTTGTAGCTAGAACACCACAGAAAAACGAGCCCAAAATTCCAAGATTTGGCCGGCCAAATGTTTACTTTTCCCGTCCTGGCCGGTCCAATTAAAGAGTTTGGTCTTGGAATTTTGGTGGTGTTCTAGACTCTTGGATTTAGGTTTTTAGGTGTTGTTTGTTTTTGCCTAGATTTCATATTATGTTATCTTTGTGTTCGGGCAATTCGGAGTATTTCGAAGTCACGGTTTTAACATCGTTTATAAGTTTCAGTTTGTATATGTGTTACTAAACGTCCGATAATTGCTATATGTCGATTAGTGGGGGTTGCACATATTTGTATCTTGATGATGGTTTGTGTATATGAAGTATTGGACATCATGGATGAATAGCCGGGGGATGTGAGAAGAGTGTTTTCTTTTCTTTCATTTATATAAATTTGTAAATTGATGTAATATTGTTTTTGCGGGGCACATCTGGGTTGAGATTGTAGCCACCGTTGTATTATTTCATTTACTTTTTTTTGCACCAAGAATAGACCCAAGGTGGGGTGCACAAACTACCTGGTTCTTGAAGTGCCGAGTGGCCTACTTATTTTCTTGAGGGAGGTTGCTTCAATTCGGGAATTTGGCAGGTAGTTTGCCGCACCCGTAGGGGTGTAGGGTGGGGTTTGGCTATTCATCACGACCGTGGAATCCGTCTTTCGTTCTAGGCTAAAAAGAAATACGGAATTCCTAGTATATCTATTATATTCATCTATGCCGTGATCTATGATCTGGAATGCCTATTATTGTATGAGAAGAATGGCTATATATATATTATATATAATAAACGTTGCTTATGTTTTGCACTCGCGCTAGTCTAGCCCCCTCTCCGCCGTTAGTTAAGTAACCAAACGGTGCATGACGGGGCCCCGTGACGAATGTGGATGGCGTAAGCATACGTTCTATTTTCTTTTCTTTTCTTTTCTTTAATGATAGGGTTAAATGATGGGACCGCATTAATATTGATTAATGCAAAGAAAACAAACCAAAGTTTAAATCATTGGAACAATTTCAAAACCACTCGGTTTTCTTGAAAAACAACTTTTAAATGCGGAGCCTAAACCACTCCTTTTAAAAGCTATCATGGTTCCTTCGACTATATCAAGTTCATTACGTTCACGGTTTTGCCAAAACCATTCGTAGCCCTCCATCATTTCAGATGGGTATTCAGTAGTATTCAAGCTATGTATTTTGACCTTCGCCAAGGCATAGTGATTTGTTGCTGCTGGGTATTCATCTATAGCATAGATAGATGCGTTGATTTGGGACAGTCGTACAGCTATTTTGGCCTTTGTCAAGGGTTTGTACGGTTGGGTTCAAATTAACCAGGATAATGACGGGTAGAACTTGACTTGCGTCTTATGATATGTTGGCCTTCTTCAAAGTCACAGTTGTAAGTCGATGTCGTGCACCCCGCGGGTACGCGGGGAGGCGGAATGTGCAAAAAATGATTTTTACAAGCTTCACAACTGAAATGGCTGGATGCAATGCGATCTGAGATGGAATCCATATACACCAATAAAGTATGGACTTTGGAAGTTACTCCTGAAGGGGTAAAACCCATTGGGAGCAAGTGGATCTTTAAGAAGAAACATGGTGTAGATGGAAAAGTTGAGACTTTCAAAGCTAGACTTGTTGCAAAGGGTTTTCGACAACGACCAGGTGTGGATTATGAAGAAACCTTTTCTCCAGTGGCTATGCTTAAGTCCATCCGGATCTTACTTGCTATTGCTACATACTATAACTACGAAATCTGGCAGATGGATGTTAAGACCGCCTTTCTAAGTGGTGATTTAGAAGAGTGCGTGTACATGACTCAGCCAGAGGGCTTCATAGACAGTGGGAGCAGCGGAAAGGTGTGCAAGCTGCTTAAATCCATTTATGGGTTAAAGCAAGCATCGCGGAGTTGGAACATCTGCTTTGATGTTGTAGTCAAAGAGTTTGACTTCATCAAAAATGTAGATGAACCTTGTATTTATAAGAAGGTTGCAGAGAGTAAGGTTGTCTTCCTCATATTGTACGTCGATGACATACTCTTGATCGGAAATGATGTTCCTATGTTGCAATCGGTCAAGCTCTTCTTATCACAAAGATTCTCAATGAAAGATCTAGGTGATGCCTCCTGCATACTGGGAATAATGATCTATAGAGATAGATCTAAACGGATACTGGGATTGTCCCAATCCAGGTACATTGACACCATACTAAAGAGGTTTAGTATGGAAGAATCCAAGCGTGGGAACCTACCCATGATCTCTAGACTCACTCTCTCCAAAGAGATGTCTCCCAAGACTGATTTGGAGAGAGCTCGCATGCAAGGGATACCCTATGCTTCGGCAGTAAGCTTTATCATGTATGCGATGCTATGTACCAGACCCGATGTAGCATACTCACTAAGTGTAGTGAGTAGGTATCAAGCAGATCCTGGAGAGAGTCACGAAGAACTCCAGGTGGAGTCCTTTACCGATTCAAGCTTGAGAGATGTTCTTGGTGTATGGTAACGGAGAACTCCAGGTGGAGTCCTTTACCGATTCAAGCTTCCAAAGTTATAAGGACGAACTCTAAGTCGCACTCGGGTTTTGTCTTTACCCTCAATGGAGGAGCGGTGTGTTGGAAGAGTTCCAAACAGGATACCGTTGTAGACTCGACGATGGAGGCTGAATACATCGCTGCCAACGATGCTGCCAAAGAGGCTGTCTGGATAAAGAAGTTCATTACTGAACTTGGTGTGGTTCCGTCCATTGAGCATCCAATACCTTTGTATTGCGATAACAATGGAGCTGTGGCTTTGGCCAAGGAACCCAGGTCCCATCAGAAGTCCAGACATATTCTGAGGCGGTATCACCTGATCCGGGAGATAGTTGATCGCAGGGAGATCAAGGTCAGGAGAGTTGATACGAAGGACAACCCTGCGGATCCACTCACAAAGGCCATTCCCCAGATACAGTTTGAGAGATTATTCGGAATGCTAGGTATGAGATACTACAGCAGCTGGCCTTAGTGCAAGTGGGAGATTGTTAGTTATGTATATGCCCTAAAGGCCATTGTTGTACATATGATGTATATTTTATAATGGATGCTTGGATATATATATATATATATATATATATATATATAGGACTTTCTTGCTCGTCATGATAGTATGCTATTTGGTTTCACTTTATCTTAACATGTTGACTTATATTAGTTTACTGTCTTACTCTCACATGTTGATAAAGCCCTTAGGATATGTACTCGACTACTGGGACTATGATGAGATCATACTAGTGGGGCCACGGTAACCGATGAGTACATCCTATAACAGTTCCTAGTCTAGGGTGTGTCGAGACAGGGTATCGATACACCAGAGTAGACTAGCGTATACGCATCTTGACCCATTTGATGGGCGATGGATGATCCCATATCCATCGGTGTTTGACATCAAGGATGGTGTACGGGTGCTCAGTGGAGACTAGGTACACTGGACGGACTCGCCGAGAACTCCCAGATGGTATTATACCTCACGTCAGATGGCAGTTCTCCGGTGACACTGGTACATGTTAGTCTGTAGACCCAAGATCGTCATAGAGTCTTGTGTGATTCCCACTGTGCTTTGATTTCCACCTTACCACGTCCAAGAGGGCATGCAAAATGGTGGCTTTTGGGTACAGTCCCGAATCACATGGAGGCAATGAGCGATATGAGGGGATTCGTCTCTCCCGGTATAGGGAGTTGATGTTGTGCTGTGTTCGATTGGCTATAGCTGGAAGTTCCTGGCCAGGGTGGATATTGGGTAATACTGGTAAGTGTTACCAGTAGTTTCTCGACCTGTTATGAGTCTCATATCGACACGACTTATCAGTTACTGGGGTCTGACGTATACCACCCCTAGACTAGATATACGACATATCAGACGAAGAGACCGGACTGTACGGGAGTGTTACTGATTGGATTCACAGGAGAATGTACAGGCTTGCTTGTTGATCTTCTGATCTCTCAATACCTGGGCGGCTGTTACGTTTAGCTGACCGCTTGCAGTTTGCGGGTGTTTGATATGATCATCACCTGTTACCGGCGTATTGACGATTCTTTAGAGTCATACACAGAGGTTTCTTGACTCAGGAAAAACAGAGTAGGAGCACATATGTGATATGTGCGGGATCGAGAATAATACGATATGAGATACCGTATTCTATTCTAGCGATATATGATATCGGCCGGCGATATTTGATATCAGCCGGGTCATCGGATCAAGTGTTGATTCGATGAATCGGTACATGATATATTAGTCGGTTATATTCGATATAGCCGGATTGTCGGATCAAGTGTTGATTCGATAATTTAATGTATAATTATATATGTGATATATTACATCACATTATCTAATATTGGATCGCTTTATTATCTAAGATCCTAGTTTTGGGTTGTTCGGCACGTCTAAATTTTAAACCGGGCATGGTTGATGCCTTATAGACCGTTGTATTAGTGCCTAGGAATCCTATAGAATCCATGTACACCAACAAAGTATGGACTTTGGAAGTTTCTCCTGAAGGGGTAAAACCCATCAGGAGCAAGTGGATCTTTAAGAAGAAACTTGGTATAGATGGAAAAGTTGAGACTTTCAAACCTAGACTTGTAGCAAAAGATTTTCGTCAACGACCCGGTGTCAACTATGATGAAACCTTTCTCCAGGCACTATGCTTAAGTCCATCAAGATCCTACTTTCCATTACTGCATACCATGACTACGAAATCTGGCAGATGGACGTCAAGACCGCTTTTTTAAATGGTGATTTAGAAGATAGCGTGTACATGACACAGCCAGAGGGCTTCGTAGATAGTGGGAGAAGTAGAAAGGTGTGCAAGCTGCTTAAATCCATCTACGGATTAAAGAAGGCATCGCGGAGCTGGAACATCTGTTTTGATGAAGCTATCAAAGAGTTTGACTTCATCAAAAATGTAGATGAACCATGTATATATAAGAAGGTAGTAGAGAGTAAGGTTGTCTTCCTCGTATTGTACGTGGATGACATACTCTTGATAGGAAATGATGTTCCTATTCTACACTCGGTCAATCTCTTCTTATCACAAAAGTTCTTCATGAAAGATCTAGGTGATGTCTCTTACATCCTGGGGATAAATATCTATAGAGATAGATCTAGACGGACGTTGGGATTGTCCCAATCCAGGTACATAGACACCATACTAAAGAGGTATAGTATGGAAGATTCTAAGCGTGGTAATTTACCCACTTGTTTAGAAATCACTCTATCCAAAGAGATGTCTTCCAAGACTGATTTGGAAAGGATTCGCATGCAAGTGATGCCCTATGCTTCGGCAATCGGGTCTATCATGTATGCGATGTTATGTACCAGACCAGATGTAGCTTACTCACTAGGTGTAGTGAGTAGGTATCAATCAGATTCAGGGGAGAAACACTGGACAGCTGTGAAGAGCATTCTTCAGTACTTGAGAAGGACTAAAGAAATGTTCTTGGTGGATGATAATGGTGAACTCCAGCTGGAGTCCTTTACCGATTCGAGCTTCCAGAGTGATAAGGACAACAATAAGTCGGTCTCGGGTTTTGTCTTCACCCTCAATGGAGGAGCGGTATATTGGAAGAGTTTCAAGCAAGATACCGTAGCAGACTCGACGATGGAGGCTGAATACATCGCTGCCAACGATGCCGCCAAAGAGGCTGTATGGATGAAGAAGTTCATAGCTGAACTTGGTGTGGTTTCATCTATTAAGCATCCAATACCTGTGTATTGTGATAACAATAGAGATGTGGTTTTGGCCAAGGAACCCCGGTCCCATCAGAGATATAGACATATTCTTAGGCGGTATCACCTGATCTGGGAGATAGTAGATCGCCGGGAGATCATGGTATGGAGAGTTGACACGAAGGAAAACACAGCGGATCCACTCACAAAGGCTCTCCCTAAGATACAGTTTGAGAGACATTTTGGGATGTTGGGTATGAGATACTACAACAACCGGCCTTAGTGCAAGTGGGAGATTGTTAGGAATATGTATGCCCTAGAGGCCATTATTGTATGATATAGTGGATCCTTGGACATATATATAGAGGACTTTCTTGCTCGACATGATAGTATGCTATCCGGTTGCTATTTATCTTAACATGCACACTTGTATTATTATACTGTCTCTCTGATACATGTTAACAAAGCCCTTAGGATGTTTGCTTGACTACCAGGACTATGATGCAGATCATACTACTGGGACTTGTGTAGTCTACAAGCACATCCTTTAACAGTTCATAGTTTAGGGAGTATCAAGATAGGCTTCATGGGAGTTTGGACAAGCTTGCTTGTTGATCTTCTATTATCTCAATACCTGGGTAGCCGTTACGTCCAGCTAGTACAGCTGACGGCTTGTGGATAACTTATGTGATCATTACCTACTGCTGGGGTATTGACGAGTCTTTAGAGTCCCACACAGAAGTTTCCTAGTTCAGGCGAAATGAAGAAGGGCACATATGTTGATATGTGCGGGGGCCTGATTAAATATGAGTATGTGATACCGTATTCTAATCTGGTGGTTATTTGTTATCAGTTAGGTTTTATATGATATAACCGGATTATCGAATCAAGTGTTGATTTGATAATATGATATACAGATAAATAATATTATTCAGTTATATGTGATATAACCGGATTATTAAATCAAGTGTTGATTTAATAATATGATATATATTTATATTTGATATAATTATATATTAACTAATATTATTAGCTCACTAATTATTTTCTTCATAATATATATATATATATATATATATATATATATATTAATATACATACATACATACACACACACACACATACATACATATATATATGAGAATAATGGAGGAAAGAGGCCATTGGAGAGAATTTCCTCCTATGGCGTCGAAAAAACACACCCTCCATCGTGTTTTTCGACGATCGGAATGCATCATCTTCATCGTTATCATCTAAGATGTGGTTACACCAAATTTCATGTGATTCTACTGTAAGTCTACGGTAGCGCCCCGGCCGTCAATCCGAGGCCAAATGCGGAATAAAACTTTTTCAAAACTGGTGCTAACGTAAACCTAAAACCCGAATCGTTCCATTAACCATAAACTAGTAAACTGTAAAAGAGTTTGGAAAGATTATACCGATCGATCCGTGTCCTTCAATCTTCAACCTCTGCGCCAAACTCCTCGCGGTTGCTCCAATGAAGTTCGCTCTCCGATCTCGCTCGTCGAAGTGGCTCCACGTCAAGGATTCTTTATACGGGCTCCCACTTCAAACCGAAGCAAACTCGGATATGAAGTTTGCTAGCCAACATGTCAAAGATGAAGTAGAGATAGTGTGTGAATACTTTTTCTCAAGGCACCCAATGATTTGGGTGAAGGTAAATCAAGTTGCCATGGATGGAAATTGTGAGCAAAGGACTTTTAGCTTGGAGGAAAATTTTGCTCACACAAAATTGGGCTCGGCCAATATTGTGCTCGGCCACAATGGAGAAGGAAATGTTCACTGGCATTTGAAAAGAAAAGGTGACCTTAAACAATCAAGTGGTGAGCAAAAGGAAAGCAACACAAATATCCATCACAAAAATAACCCCCCACAAAAATATCCTTCATTCAAACAAGAAGTAATAAATGCAAAGGCCGCCTCATTAAAAACCCATCCCAGCCCATGCTCATTCAATGCATTCGAAATATTCAGTGCAAGAATGGCCAGCACATTACAAGGAATTTTGGCCAAAAAAAATGCTAACAAATTCCATTAAAAAAGATTAAACCAAATGTTTAAAATGGAAGATAGGAAATTGGTAACTTCAAAAGTAATCCCGTAACGAATTACAAGATTACCCCACATCCGTATATACAAACCTGCATCCGTATTCCGACTGAATACGCATACAACGAGACAAAAATAATCCACCTAATCTAGTACTAGGATTCGGCTTAAACCAAAGCCCACTAGTACGATCCTTCCGATCATGATCCATGCATAAATGCATGTATATGATCGAACCTTGCCATAAAACCATACGGCCTCTACAACGTTTCTCCCGAACTTGGAAAACTCTCTATGGGGGACTCTAAAGACTCGACAATACGCTGACAGTGGGTTTAACCACAAGCACGTCAGTGGTACTAGTTGTACGTAACGGCTGCCAAGGTATTGAGCAAAAGGGAGGCCGATGAGCGAACTCATCCTGAAACCCTACTAAGCCTGTCAGTGACAATATTCATACAGTCCGGTCCGTTCTTCTATGAGTATAGCATATCGGTCCTAGGGGGCTGGTAAACGTCAGACCCCCAATAGCGGTATAAGTCGTGTTGGAGTGTAGCCCAGAACACCCTTAGAAACTACTGGAATACCTACCAGTAAATTTTGCTTTCCCTGGCCAGGGACTTTGTGTAATGGCTTTTCAGACAAGCACGATCTCACCCCCAATACCGGGAGTGGCGAATCCCCTGCCGATCCGCTCACTGCCTCCATATGGCTCGGGACTGTACCCAACTAAAATCTGTTTGCAAGACTCCTTTGAGCCGTAGTAGGGTAGTAATCAAAGCACGGTGGGAACTCACACGAGACAAATGACGATCTCAGGTTGATAGACTAACCTGTACACATGTCACTAGGGAACTTCTATTTGACGACAGGTATAATACCAACTAGCATGTTCCCGGTAAGTCCTGTCCGGTGTACTCATAACCCAATGAGCACCTGTATACGATCTTAGATGAACCAACTGACACCAATGGCTTGTGAGACCGGACATCGCCGCTTGTCGGGGTCTCGATCCGTATACACTAGTCTACTCATGGAGTATCGATGCACAGTCTCGAAACTCCCATGACTAGGGACACTTTAAGGATGTGCTTATAGAGTACCCAACTCTCATGTATATGATCGCCATCATACTGCTGGTAGTCAAGCAAGAATCCTAAGGGCTCTATCAACTTGTAATAGTGATCTGAAATGTCAACTAAAATATGTACACGATGATAAAGACAAACCAGATAGCATACTATCATCTCGAGTAAGACTATCCTACTGGTATAGGTCCTCCCTCAATTATTGTAATCACGTGCCTGCGATCCAATAATTGACTTTGAGGGCACTATATCCAACAATCTCCCACTTGCATTTAAGGCTAATTATTGCGATGTCGCATACTCACAGCCCGTGTGATACTGAACACCCAACTCCTCTAGTAATCAGTTTCACAAAACTCGTTTGCGAAACTATTGCGTTCGAGAAATAGCCTCAGTGAGTGGATCCGCCCTGATGTTTCTTTCTATATCTCTCTTAATCTCAAGTTCGCAGAGAAAGCCATCTCCAGAATTAAGCAATACTTGTCTTAGAATATGTCTGGATATCTGATAGGACCTAGTTCACAAATGAACTCCAAATCCAAATTTCTTAGAATGTATCGTCAACTGAACTTAATCAGTATCCCGCGCCACGCCTCCCTCAGTATCCGCTTGGACCACCTGTCCAAAATATTGCCTCTCTTCAAGAGGGAAAACTATAACTCTGACAGTCACTCTGTCATCCAGGTCACCTTGGAAGCCTGGAACGATAACTGTCTCCTGAAGGAGGCTGTCATTATCATATCCCTAGAACATTCACCTATGTTCTAAAACTTCTTCCGAACGTTTCTCCAGGATTGCATTAATATCAACTTATTGCAGCTAGTGCAAAAGCAAAATCTGGTGTGGTACTTGACATCTCATGATCAACTCAATTGCCTAAGCAAGTGATATGCCAATCATGCACATCCCTCTCCCCTTTAGTCTGTAAGACACCTTTAGTGAGGGTGACTCCATCACCTGCAGGTACACCACCATGCCAGGAGTCGTCCATTCTAAAACACCTTTAGAATGCTCTCTAAGTACCCAGATTGGGAAACTACAAAAATCTAGATCTAAAACTATAGATCTAGTAATCAGAATGCCTGATATTATATTCATATCCTGTGTGGAGAAACCACTGTGTGACAAGTGTTCATATCAGATTTTTGCATTTTCATACCGTCCAATTTTTATCACATTGCATATCGGTAGGTACTCTTGAGCCGTGTTTGCTAGTCAATTGCAGGATACAGGTTCTCGTCTCTAAACGGTGAAATTCATGGAAAAAACACGACAAAACCCGGGTTCCTGCCAACCACAGATAAAACACGGATCTCCGCTCTTTATCCGTCTGTTGCCACACACCAGTTTAAGAGACAAAATGGCAAATCAATGTCGTTTTCATGCACAAGGATCAATGGCAACACAAGATCCAAGAAATCTACATGGAGCTCGAGGAAATCATGACAAAAAGATCCACATCAAATCACCTTTTGCTCAACAGAAATTCTGGAAAAATCGTGAAGAAAATCTGAGAAAATACATATACCAGAATAAAGGGCACAGCAAACCAGGAAAAACCACCAAAAAATAAAGACTCAATTCCTCTAAAGTGTCGCGGTTCCGCGGCAATAGCAGGCTTAGGCCGCGGAACCGCGGCCACGGCCTCCTCAGTTGACAAAACTTCAGGGTTATTTTGGTCTTTTTATATTGAGGCAGAATTTTGCCCTAGATTTTCACTTCACTGCCTATAAATAGCCCAGAACCTTGTGAAGCCAAGTGTGCATAATCTTGTATTTTTTTCTAGGTTTTAGAATACTTGTTCTTCTTCCTCTTCTCATCTCTTCTCCATTGAAAAACTTGTAATGAGCTTTTGTGAGTGAAGAATGATGAATAAAGAAGTTCATTTTGTTATTATACATGTCTTGCTCTTTTTTTGTTAATCGCTTGTAATCGTTAATTGATAAGTAGTTGTTGTTATTTATTGTTGTTTCTTTCTTTTCTCTTTTTCTTTATCCTTAAAACAACCATGATGCTTACGCTTGATCCTTGCCAAGGTGAGGTCGCAAATAGCTAGTTGTTATCTTCTAATCTCTTTCTTTCTATCTTCCTCTTTTTTTTATTTTCTTTTCATTATGATGTGTGAGTAGTTCCCATACTTGTTAGGGTAGGATAAGGGAAGTTTGAGAGAAGGAAATCTCTCTCACTCTTTCCTTGCCCAACATCTTAAATCAACTCCCGTTAATTGAACCACAATCCGCTCCCTACGGCACCCTATCCTACATGATAGCGGTGATTCCGTAGTGAGACCGGTTGTGGTTCAATTAACCGGAGGTTATGGCTAAGAGCCAAGAACGGACGGACAAGCACCAAAAGGAAGAACTTAAGCGTTGGAAAGCGCTTATACTCGCAAGTTCCTTCCTAATCGTGCTAATCCCCGTTGTTGCCGATTACCGTAACACCGATATTAAGAGTGGCAATGAAAGAAGTGAGCGACTCCTAACTCAAACTAACCTAATCCTAACCCTAACAAGCTCTCTTTACATATCATTTTAACACTTAGATAATCACAAACAAATCTGGACTTTCGGACTTAACTCGTTAAATCACATAGAAAAAGATTTCCATCTCCCTGCGGACGACCCGTACTCAACCGGCTAGCTACAAGCGAAACCGTTTTGATTGCGGTAATTAACTAAACTTGAACACGCAGAATCTTTACCAATCAAATGGTGCCGTTGCCGGGGAGACGGTAGTTTATTTCTTTGTGTAATTTCGGGTTAATTTGTGAATATAAATATAACCGAAAAACAAAACAAAAAATATATATATACATTGTAAAAAAACCATTTTGTTATTTTTGATTAGTTTTTGTGCAAGTGTGCAGGATAATACGAAGTTCGAGCGCAGTGCCATAGAAGTGGGATATACGAAGTTCGAGTTCAGTGCCAAAGACGTGGGAAGATAGACCCACATTTCGCGGCTACACCACGACGGATCAAAACGAAGCAAACGGTCTACTGTAAAAATCTGGAGCAGATATAGTAAGCAAGTAAAAATTCAGCACATCCAGACAGGCAGAGGACACCCAACAGAGCACACCCCAAAATTTTAGAGCTCCAACTCCACTACCTTGCCGCGGAACCGCGGCATACGCTGACTTAGGCCGCGGATCCGCGGCCGTTTGGTGGCCTCAGGGTGCCAAAATCCCTGTAAGTGTTTCTCTCCTCTCTCCCACTCCTCTGGACTCCAATAAACTGTGTTTTCTGCAGCTTTCTTTGCACAAATTCTCTTCCCCCCTCCAATAAACTGTTCTTATGCAGGATTCTTTGCGCCGCGCTAAAAATAAAAATTGTTTGCAGTTGATTTGTTACCGCTTTGCATTCATTAATACGGACTTAAGGGGCTTGAAACCAATTCAGATTGGGTGGGGATTTCATCACCCTTCCCAGGACCCCAGAAATCACAAAAAGCATATGCATTGACCATTGTTAATTAAAAAATACTAGACTCAGCCCTAAGGACTTCGCGCTCAATAGGACAGAGGACTAGTTACAGGCATCGGCCGTTTATCCTATCTGACTTTTGCGGTGTCTAGGAAAGTGTGTCGAAGGAAAGTGGTTATTTAATTAAGGAACTTCGCGAAAGCGTTGGACAACCTCCCACTTACCTGGCACTTACCTGGTCGCAATTGACGGAGAAGAGGCGGTTTGAGGTCCTATTTCTAGCCCTCTGGAACAGTTAGGAGCTGTCTAGCAGACCTAGGTGATCCTAGATCTAGGTGTGATTGTGCATATCTTGTTTGTGATTGCTTAAAGCCGTAAGTCCGTACATATTTCTGTAAAGCTTTTTCTAAAAATAAAAAAAAGGAAAAAATCAAAAACTTTTATAAAAACTTGCCCTTTTTCGCCAAAATCCATTTTTCACCCACCACCCATCGCCTTTCTCCATTGACGTTTTCTTACCCTCACCTTCTCCGCTTTGACTATACTAAACTCGTTTAGTGTATGTCCGCTTGGACTTGGGACACTAGCGCCCGCCTAGTCCGCGTTACGTTAGTCGCTACCGACTACGCGATCGACTCAGACGTCGAAACTCCGTCCACTCCTCTTTCACCTTTACCTTTGCCGGCCAACTCCGACGTTGACCGGAATTCTGTTCATACATCTTCACCTTCACCATCACCAACCTCTTCTTCCGCGATGTCAGGATTTAATCCGAACATCTCTTTGACTACCCCTGGATTGGCTCCACCTCCTACGGAGACCAATAACCCACCACCACCGCCTGTTGTAGCTCCGCAGCGAATCGCGCTCCAGGATCGTTTCTATCCCACCCGTTCTGCACTTCCCACCTGCCTTTCTCTTCCACCGGCCAATGGGGATAATTTTGAAATTAAGCCCCACTTCATCAACATGCTTCCACGATTTCATGGGCTTGAATCTGAAGATGCCTATATCTTCATCAATAAATTTCAAAACGTTTGTGCCATGATGAAAACTACCCAACTGTCGGACGATGCTATACGTCTATGGGTCATTCCGTTCACTCTATGCAATCTTGCTGAAAAATGGCTGTATAGCACCGCTTCCCACTCCATAACCAGTTGGGACGAGTTTGTTAAAGCGTTTCTAAAGAAATTTTATCCAAATCATAAAACCGCAAGGATCCGCAATGAAATCAACCAATTCTCTCAGCTTCCTTCTGAACCCTTCTGGAAGTGCTTTGACCGGTACAAAGACCTTCTTATTCAGTGTCCTCACCACGGTATAGAAAAATGGCAACTTTGCCAAACCTTATACGAGGGCCTGAACCCAGAAACGAAGCAGTTGTTGGAAACCATCTGTCAGGGCCACTTCCTATCGAAATCTGACGAGGAAGCGTGGCAATTCTTTGACGACCTTGCGGAGCAAACGCTACAATGGGAGAGCACCAGACCGACTTCTTCTTCTTCTTCTACCTCCATTTCTACCGATCAGTCTAGGGTAGGAATTCACCAACTTGATGTCTCTATTGAGATGAAAGCTGAAATGGCTGCAATAATGAGAAAGCTTGAAGCAATAGAGAGCAAATTCTCTGCTCCTGCCCCTGTTCTTCCCCTTCGTACCATTTGCGCTTGTTGTTCCGATCCTTCTCACTTAACCGAAGAGTGTCCTTACAATCAACCATCGCAAGGACAGGATCAGGTTAATGCTGCATTTCAGCAAAGACCGAGGAATGATCCATACTCTTCCACTTACAATCCCGGTTGGAGGAACCACCCCAATTTCGCCTGGAATCAGAATCAGAATCAATTCCAAGGCAATAATTTCCAAAGGCCCCCTCCGCCGCAACAACAAGCGCAACAACAAACTCAGTTTCAGCAGCCCTTCCAAGCCCAACCTTTTCAAAATCAGACGAACAACTTTGCACCCAACAATTCTTTTCCACCAAACAACTTTGTTCCGTCAAACAACGATAAGGTTTCCTCGCTCGAACGAAGTCTGGAGGCGTTCGTTAAACAATCGACACAATCCACTGCCAACATCCAGTCTTCCATTCAGTCCTTAGCGCAACACACTGCCGCTCACGGGCAAAGCATCAAGACCATCGAGGCCCAGATTGCACAGCTGAATGCGGCCTTAAGCGAGCGAGAGAAGGAGAAGCTCCCGTCCCAGCCACTCCCAAATCCCGGTCACCTACAGAATGTACATGTTGCTCTTGAACAAAAGAACCATAATGTGAGTGCCGTGACCACATTGAGATCGGGAAGGATGCTGCAAAACAACATTGGCATACGGATCAACGATGACACCCCGGCCACTGCTTCTTCTTTTTTTTCTTCTTCTTCTCCTGCTTCGTCGTCTTCTGAGCCTATTCTCCGCTCTTCAACAGGCTCTCCTTCCTCTTCTTCTGCTCTGAAAGGACCCACTTCTCACTCCACGAAAACACCTGTTCTAGGATCCGTTCCAACTCCACAATCTCCTCCACAAGCATTAGACTCAACCAATTTTAAAAACGTCCCATTTCCAAACCGGTTGAGGTTTAATAAACAAAATCCTCAAATGGAGAAGATTCTGGAGTTATTTAAGCAGGTTAACATTAACATTCCTCTTTTAGATGCCGTCCAACAAGTCCCATCCTACGCGAAAATCTTAAAGGACTTGTGCATGAAAAAGAGGAAGTCTCAGGTACCAAAGAAAGTTTTCTTGGCTAGTACTGTGAGTGATGCTCTTACCCAATCTTTACCACAAAAACGGAAGGACCCTGGCTGTCCTACGATTTCTATTACCATTGGGGATAAGAATATCAACTGCGCACTATTAGATCTTGATGCCAGTGTTAACCTGCTTCCGTACTCAGTATACGAGCAATTAGGCGTAGGAGAGGTGAAGCCCACACACTTACTCTCTAAATGGCCGACCGATCGATCACCCATCCTAGGGGTGAGCTAGAGGATGTGTTAATCAAAGTCGGGGACTTCATATTCCCCGTTGACTTCATTGTATTGGACACACAGCCTGTAGCTAACCCCCGGAATCAAATTCCGGTGATACTCGGTCGCCCATTCCTTGCAACCTCAAATGCTGTGATCAATTGTCGCAATGGTTCGATGAACCTCTCTTTTGGAAACATGACAATTGAACTCAACATTTTTAGGTTGGGGAATCAGCCCTCCGAACGTAATGCTCATATACTGGACGTCTGCTCGATCCAGGAGATCACCCCTGAAGCGTGTGAATTCGAGGAGTTTCTGTTCGATCATGCTAACCTTAACGCCACTAGTGCGTTCCTCCTCGAACCTGCTGCTGTTTCTGCGCCCGACAACGACTACGAGTGTTTCACGTTCTTGAACGATCTTAGCCGCTCGCAACCCGAGTTTGAATCCTTTGAATTTCCGGATGAGTTACCTGAACCATCCGACTCGGTCGCTTACACTCGTTTCGAACCTTTGCTGGAATCTTTTGAGTTCGAGACCGCTTCACCAATCTTGCCTTCCATCGTTTCACCTCCAACGCTCGAACTCAAGCCTTTGCCGTCTCACCTTAAGTACGCTTACTTAGGTGAGAGCGAGACCCTCCCTGTCATCATCTTGGCTTCTCTAGCTCCAGAGCAAGAGAAAGCCCTTCTCGCGGTCTTGCACAGCAACAGGCAAACTTTTGGCTGGTCCATGGCGGACATCAAGGTGATTAGTCCCCTGATCGTTGAACATCACATTCATCTGATGGATGAAGCCAAACCAGCCCGGGATCCACAAAGACGTCTCAATCCAGTCATGAAAGAGGCTGTGAAGAAGGAGATCGTAAAATGTCTGGATAGTGGTATCATTTACCCTATCTCTGATAGCCAGTGGGTTAGCCCCATTCACGTTGTCCCCAAGAAATCAGGTATAACGGTCATCACTAACGAGGCGAATGAGTTAATCCCTACTCGCACCCAAACTGGGTGGCGAGTATGCATCGATTACAGAAAACTCAACGCCGCAACGCTAAAAGACCACTTTCCGCTACCTTTCATTGACCAAATGCTTGAACGATTGGCCGGACACGAGTACTACTGCTTTCTTGATGGCTACTCTGGCTATAATCAAATTCCCATCGCCGAAAAAGACCAGGATAAGACCACTTTCACTTGTCCTTTCGGCACGTTTGCATATCGTCGCATGCCCTTTGGGTTATGCAATGCGCCTGCTACCTTCCAGCGGTGTATGATGGGAATCTTCTCAGACATGGTGGAAAAATTTCTGGAGATCTTCATGGATGATTTCTCCATCTTCGGCGATTCCTTCAACGAGTGTTTGCTGCATCTTGACGCTGTCCTTACCCGATGTAAGGACAAGAATCTCACTTTGAATTGGGAGAAGTGCCACTTCATGGTGCGCGAAGGTATTGTCTTAGGACATATCATCTCGCAAAATGGCATAGAGGTTGACAAAGCAAAGATTGAGGTCATTTCCAATCTACCTCCTCCCAGATGCGTCAGAGATATCCGAGCCTTCCTTGGCCATACCGGTTTCTATAGACGGTTCATCAAGGACTTTAGCAAGATTGCTAGGCCCTTGACTCTTTTGCTGGCCAAGGATACGCCATTCGACTTCAACTCGAGCTGTGTGACTGCATTCGAGTCATTGAAAAGCTCACTTACTTCTGCTCCCGTTCTTTCTTCGCCTGACTGGACGCACCCATTTGAGATTATGTGCGATGCATCTGACTTTGCCATTGGTGCTGTCCTTGGACAACACATAAACAAGATGCCGCACGTAATCTATTACGCGAGCCGAACCCTGAACGACGCCCAACTCAATTATACAACAACTGAGAAGGAATTCTTGGCTGTTGTATTTGCTTTAGAAAAGTTCAGGCCCTACCTCATCTGCTCTCCAGTTATTGTCTACACAGACCACTCTGCTCTGCGCCATCTTTTTGCGAAGAAAGATGCAAAATCTCGGTTAATACGTTAGATCCTCTTGCTTCAAGAGTTTGACCTTGTCATTAAGGACAAACGAGGATATGAAAACGTAGTTGCCGACCATCTCTCATGACTTCCTTCTTCGCCTTCGCTTCCAATTCCGATCAACGACGTTTTCCCGGATGAACAGCTCTTGACAGTATCTTGCGAACCCTGGTTCGCAGATATTGTGAACTATCTGGCCACAGGATTACTACCGACTGAATGGTCAAGTCAGGACAGACTTCGCTTCTTATCCCAAGTAAAACACTTTTACTGGGACGAACCCTATTTGTTCAAGTACTGTCCCAACCAGATTATTCGTCGGTGTGTCCCTGACGAGGAATTCAAGAGTGTGCTGTCATTTTGCCACGATCAAGCGTGTGGCGGGTATTTTGGCCCCAGAAAGACAGCTGAGAAGATCTTGCAATGTGGTTTCTACTGGCCACAACTCTTCAAAGACGCTCATGACTATTGCAAGACTTGCTCCCGGTGCCAACACTTGGGCCGGATATCCCGGAGGAACGAGATGCCGCTCCAACCGATCTTGGTTGTGGAGATTTTCGACGTTTGGGGGATAGATTTCATGGGGCCGTTTCCCAGCTCTTTCGGGAACTTGTACATTCTTCTCGCTATTGATTACGTCTCTAAATGGGTCGAGGCTGTGCCCAGCCGGACTAACGACAACAAGGTTGTCGTTAGGTTTCTTAAAGAAAACATTTTCTCCCGTTTTGGGCACCCCCGAGCGATCATTAGCGACAATGGAAGTCATTTCTGCAACAAGACCTTCGAGGCCTTGATGCGGAAATATTCCATTAATCATAAGCTCTCTACGCCCTACCACCCCCAAACCTACGGGCAGGCCGAAGTTTCAAATCGGCAAATCAAGCAGATACTGGAGAAGACGGTTTCCAAAAACCGTAAGGATTGGTCGCTGAAACTCACTGATGCCCTTTGGGCATTTTGAACCGCTTATAAGACTGACCTTGGCATGTCTCCCTATCGAATTGTGTACGGAAAAGCATGCCACCTACCTGTCGAAATAGAGCATCGCGCGTTTTGGGCGATTAAGGAGCTGAATCTGTCTCTCGAAGATGCGGGCAGCCATCGGAAGCTGCAGTTGAACGAATTAAGCGAGCTTAGGGATGAGGCTTACAAGAACGCGGTTGTCGTTAAAAACCGAACGAAGGTGTTTCACGATAAACACCTTTTGCGCAAAACCTTCGTACCTGGTCAGCAGGTACTGCTTTACGACACCCGGCTACACTTCCATCCAGGAAAGCTCAGATCTCGCTGGAAAGGGCCGTATTTTGTGCGGAATATGTATCCGCATGGCGCTGTGGATTTGGAGAATCCAAAGGACGGTTCATTTTTCAAAGTGAACGGACACCGACTTAAACCGTACCTTAGCGCCGAACCATCAGAGGAGCTCCTGTTCTTACAGGAGCCGGTTTACCCTTGATAATCTTCCTCTGCCTACCTCCAAACTTCGGTTATCCAGCCAAGAACAAGTGGACACTGTTCCAAATAAGTTTGGGGGTATGTATATACCATTTTGTACATTTTTGTGGATATTCTTTTTTTTCTTTTTCTTAAAACCAAAAACACAAAAAAAAAAACGAAATAAAACACTTTGTGTATATTTAACCGACAATTTTGACCCTTCAAATGATCTCTTCATGCAATGACAGTGAGGACACTGTCCAGTTTAAGTTTGGGGGTACGCTCGGTACGCGTTTCTTACCTTCGCATTCATATGTATATGTTGCATCTGCATACTAAATCCATAAAATCCATAAAAATCTGAAAATTTTCTAAAAACATAAAAAACTTTTCTGTCAAGTTAGTTAGTGGGAGGACTCTGATTCAACATTTCGACGGTTTTGTTTGATAAGATAAGAATAACTAAATCTTATTTTTAGATTTTGAAAACTTGAAAGATAACTCTCCTTTAAAGTTGACTATAGCTGATATACGTCTTTACATAACACTACACGTGTCGTGAGTTTTGGAAAGTAGATGACAAGTCTTTTATGTCTAAAAACTTTTAAATGGATAAATGATTTTCTGAGGATCAAATAGGTTTGTTCTGAAATAAGTAATGTCAAGAATAGTTTATGAAGTAAAGTGAATATGAAGGAATGTTATTGATGCCTTAATTGGAACTAAGTCTGAAAAGAAACCCATCTGAAACTTGATTGGAATGATTACACACCAAAACCCACTAAACACGTCTTTTATCCAAAAAATAATTGGACTGCCGGTTATATCTCCGTTCGTATTGAATCATCATGATTTTCACGCCAAACTGTCTTTTGTTTTTTAGACTTAGGTAACTTGAGTAATTAAGTCCGCTGGGGTGTTTCTACACCTAATGCCCTAAAGCCAACTGGTTTGGGTGCATTGGCCCAAAACTCGCTAAGAAGCCTAGAAAGTCCAGATTAAAACAAAGTCAAGCAAGTGTTCTCTCCGAGTTAAAATTCCTAACGGTTCTTTGTGTGAGAATAATCTTTATAAAAAACAGGCTTTTATAAAAAATTTAGCGGAGATATGAAGGTTTTACTCTATGATAAAGACTATTGCACGTTCACAGAGGTGTGTATGAAATGAAAACAAGAAAAAGGTGGAGTGAAATATAAGACTAGTTTCCTGTTATGGAAGATAGAAATTCTAAAGTTGAAACTTTGCTGGAAAACGAAACTTGAAAAATGCTTAACTCTTTATAAAACTTATGTGATCCTTTCAAAAATTTTATCTGGGCTTTATTGTGTGACATAATGACTTTAATCGATCCTTCTGGAAACTTAACGACACTGTTTGCACTGCACGTAAAGACATATAAAATCTGTAGTTAAATAAGAAGCGAGGTGTGAAAAATAAAGGTTCGATAGTCTAGACTTAGGATAATAGAATTGTTATTTTCTGAAACAAAACTTTAGGGTTTGAATCTTAGTAATTTTACAAAACTAGATTGACCGGATTTTGTGGGTAGTATCCGCTGAAACCCTCAGGAGACAACACTCCTCCTACTAGGGACACCTAGAGGTTTAACGGCTTGTTGCACATGCTCAGTGCAATCGCGTTCCCTGCGAAAGTGAGGTTAGGAAATTTTTTGTGAATAAATTGGTTTTGCTCGGGACGAGCAAATGATAAGTTTGGGGGTATTTGTTCATGTCAGATTTTTGCATTTTCATACCGCCCAATTTTTATCACACTGCATATCGGTAGGTACTCTTGAGCCGTGTTTGCTAGTCAATTGCAGGATATAGGTTCTTGGCTCTAAACGGTGAAATTCATGGAAAAAAACACGACAAAACCGGGTTCCTGCCAACCACAGATAAAACACGGATCTCCGCTCTTTATCCGTCTGTTGCCACACACCAGTTTAAGAGACAAAATGGCAAATCAATATCGTTTTCATGCACAAGGCTCAATGGCAACACAAGATCCAAGAAATCTACACGGAGCTCGAGGAAATCATGATAAAAAGATCCACAACAAATCACCTTTTGCTCAACAGAAATTCTGGAAAAATCGTGAAGAAAATCTGAGAAAATACATATACCAGAATAAAGGGCACAGCAAACCAGGAAAAACCACCAAAAAATAAAGACCCAATTCCTCTAAAGTGCCGCGGTTCCGCGGCAATAGCAGGCTTAGGCCGCGGAACCGCGGCCGTACGGCCTCCTCAGTTGACGAAACTTCAGGGTTATTTTGGTCTTTTTATATTGAGGCAGAATTTTGCCCTAGATTTTCACTTCACTGCCTATAAATAGCCCAGAACCTTGTGAAGCCAAGTGTGCATAATCTTGTATTTTTTTCTAGGTTTTAGAATACTTGTTCTTCTTCCTCTTCTCATCTTTTCTCCATTGAAAAACTTGTAGTGAGCTTTTGTGAGTGAAGAATGATGAATAAAGAAGTTCATTTTGTTATTATACTTGTCTTGCTCTTTTTTTGTTAATCGCTTGTAATCGTTAATTGATAAGTAGTTGTTGTTATTTATTGTTGTTTCTTTCTTTTCTCTTTTTCTTTATCCTTAAAAAAACCATGATGCTTACGCTTGATCCTTGCTAAGGTGAGGTCGCAAATAGCTAGTTGTTATCTTCTAATCTCTTTCTTTCTATCTTCCTCTTTGTTTTATTTTCTTTTCATTATGATGTGTGAGTAGTTCCCATACTTGTTAGGGTAGGATAAGGGAAGTTTGAGAGAAGGAAATCTCTCTCACTCTTTCCTTGCCCAACATCTTAAATCAACTCCCGTTAATTGAACCACAATCCGCTCCCTATGGCACCCTATCCTACATGATAGCGGTGATTCCGTAGTGAGACCGGTTGTGGTTCAATTAACCGGAGGTTATGGCTAAGAGCCAAGAACGGACGGACAAGCACCAAAAGGAAGAACTTAAGCGTTGGAAAACCTAGCTTATACTCGCAAGTTCCTTCCTAGTCGTGCTAATCCCCGTTGTTGCCGATTACCGTAACACCGATATTAAGAGTGGCAATGAAAGAAGTGAGCGACTCCTAACTCAAACTAACCTAATCCTAACCCTAACAAGCTCTCTTTACATATCATTTTAACACTTAGATAATCACAAACAAATCTGGACTTTCGGACTTAACTCGGTAAAGCACATAGAAAAAGATTCTCATCTCCCTGCGGACGACCCGTACTCAACCGGCTAGCTACAAGCGAAACCGTTTTGATTGCGGTAATTAACTAAACTTGAACACGCAGAATCTTTACCAATCAACAAGCACAGTATAACTGATCGTAGTATAGGAATTTCACTTCCTACTATGTGTATGTCATCCAAATACCAAGACATCACACCCTAATACCTTCTTAACAGAACCATCCCCTATTCTGATGAAGTCAAAACCTATGACTGTTACATCAAAAAATAGATGATCTATCTCCGCTATATCTGCTTTAGTCTATAAATAGACACAAGCTACTTGTCCATTATGCCTCCGCTGCTCCCACTGACCACAACAACCCTCTGGTAGGGTCATATACACGTACACGTCTAATGCTAGTTTAGAACGACGCTATACTCATCCTCCTGCTAGGTCTCATAGTCTGCAACAGCAACAATGGCAAGTTTGGGTAAACAAGAACCTCCCTGTCACCGTCCTTGAGGATACCGGAGTACCTCTCGGGCGCCTGAGATTACCCACCATATCTGCGGAGTGGCTAATGGAATGTCAAACCTAATCGAATCTTTAGGTCCTATTAAATTTTCAGTAATCGTTTGCGGTTCTGGAATCACTTCCAGTTCTACCATATTCCCACTACCGTTTTCTGAAAAAATTCATTTTGCTAAAACTGTAGCGAGTCAAGAACAATATCACTATTGATCTTCCAGATGGTAGAAAGTTAACCCTCATCATAGCCCGGGTTAACCTACAAACCGCCATTACAGAAACGTGCCTTGAGTTATCCAGAGTCTGGTTTTAAGCATAAGCCGGACAACTCCATATACCTTAACATCGTTAAGATATGATCCATTCTATATACAATATAGAAACAGAGACACTGATTTAATTGGAACCAGATTCAAATCATAAAGCTGTCTCCAGTGCATGTCAACTAAATGGAGAGTGGACGATCAGTATTACTCAACTTAGGAGTGCGTCCAATTATGAGTAACCTGAAAGAGAAACAAGTTTCTCAAAAACCATTACTATCAACTGAATACCTAATACAAGTATCTATATCTTCGACCACCTTGAAGAATCCCGATACTTGCATCACGTGGTTCTCTACTTTATTCTTGTACCTATAACTTCTCAAAACTTATACCTTGTATTTCTACGAAACACGTGTCTAAAACTTGAGAAGTCACAAGTAAACAGAATATAGTATGAGTACCAACCCCTCTGTCCTAATGGACACTGGGCAACATACAATACTTTATATAAGTCCCCTGAGTTGAATAACTCAAACCCTGTGCGTCGTAGGTTGAAAACTTTACTATGGTTAAGAAGAATTACACCGCTGTTTAATGCTCCTTACCTAACCATCAACTGATATAGGTAAATGTCATGGACATAATTTCAAAACGTTATATCTCACTTTATTAAAATAAACGTACAGATATATCAGTTTGAATTGGTGCATAACAACGGGTATTCAAAACCAAATATTTGCCATCCGGCAAAAAAAACCCAGGTGATTTCCTCAAATATCACCAATTACAATGAATTCCGATATAATGAGGATGATCACCTAATTCCCAATAACTTATTCCCACTCATCATCTGTAAAACCATACAGATGTGAGAATCAAACCTGGTAAATACATGCCCTGGAGTAAGGATCTAATTTGGGAAATCAATTTTCTATTAACAACGCATAGTGAGACTGAAACATGAAAATGTTTCGAAGGGGTATTTGGGTATTCCTAGTAATGCCTCTTTCATTATCCAGATTCATGAATGTAACCGTATATACACGGTTTGGTTGTGAATGATAGCAGTCACATTTTACTTTGCCCTCTTTCTAATCCCTTTATTTGTTTTTACTTATTACCTTCTGTACACCACACATAGGCTAATTGGTTTTCTTCATTCCCTACCTTTCGGCACCTGCCTATGGTTTGGAAGAAGACCATCTAATAAGCACAATAGGTGTACCCTCTCCTAATCATAGGAGCCCTCACAACCTGAGAGAAGGTAAAAGGAAAAGACAACTGAATAGTCCTATTCAATCTTTCCAGAACCAGAATCCATCCTCGAATCTGGAGCAAGTTCTTTCGAGTTCGTATGTAATTATACGATGGATTTATCCAATGGAAGTGAATGTTCGTAGTGATACAGGGTGTTCTGGAGAAATGCAAAGGGTAAAAGAAGGAGTGGCAATGATGTATGCAACTCAGACAATCCAAAAGCCAATATTTTAAGAAAGTTCGGTTAACTTGGTCACTGAATCATAGTCTAGAGTCGGGCCATGGTCGCTGCCAAAGAGAGAGAGAAAAGAAACACTTTGCGTGCACTCTAACCTAGATCAGAATGGTTAATCACTTTATCTAATCAGGATGTCTCCTACTGTATTCTCAAATTCTCCTCCAAACCTGAAAGAAGAATTAGTCAGGATTACCTGAGGAGTAAACCAACTCATCAGTGAGAATCGGGATTCAACTATCATCGCATGATAACGTGATGGAATCCATTCACATTATCACACTCCAGAAGGTATGCGCATGCCTGGCAAGTTTTCTGTATGTTTGAAACTCCCGATGTGATTTTTACCCCATGCTCTTATGACCTTGACGAAGGCCAACGTATCATAAGTCAAATGTCAAGTTCTACCCTTCATTATCCAGGTTAATTTGAATCCACCCGTACATACCCTTGACGAAGGCCAAAATAGTAGTATGACTGTCCCAAACCAACGCATCTATCTATGTAACAGAAAAGTAACAAATAGCTACCATACACTATGTCTTGATGAAGGCCAACATGCATAGCATGAATACTAAGTGTTACCCGTCTGAAATGACGGAGGGCTACGAATGGTTTTTGGCGAAAAACCTTTAACGTAATGAACTTGATATCGTTGAAGGAACCAGATAGCTTTTTACAAAAATATAGTGGCGAAAACCTTTGCTAAAGAGGTCACTCCCGGTGAAGGGATCTCGGCTCTTTCCCCGTAGAATGAGTTGCAGGATATTCCATCTGAATACCTCGATGCAAAGCAAAAAGTAATCGACTATAGTGAAGTTATTACCCTGACGCAAACCTCTGTCCAAGGGGTCACTCTCGATGAAGGGATCTCGGCCTTTGTCTCGTCGAATGAGGTGCTGGATATTCATAACTGAATACCTCTGTGCAAAACAAAATAGAACGTCCTTGTAATAACAGCTTTTTGAAAATTGTTCCAACAACATCGAATAGATTTGTTTTCCTTGCATTGATCTGAATCAATGTAGTCCCATCGATTAATCACACCAGAAAAGAACGAAAATATGATGTACGTATATGCCATTCACATTCACCACTGGGTTCCATCATCACTCATTAGGTTACTTAACTAACGACAGAGCGGGGACTGGACTAGCGCGGGTGTAAAACATATACAACATCTACTAGTATATATATCAATATATAATAATCGCTCCAGGCGTGATAAATGCAACGTCACAGAAAAGTAATAAGCATCACAAAACAATATAGATAATCTGGGAGCCCCGGGTTTTCTTTGAGCCGCAACTGAAACCCGACGTTCTCCTGGTCGTGTGGATAACCTGTGCAATGAAAACCTAGACCCCTACGAGTGCGACAAGTTACTCGCCAAAACCAGAAGAGAGGCAGTCTCCTTCAGCAAAGTGAATGGACCATCCAGCACTTCACGGAATCCGGTAACTTGAGCACCCCTCCTTGGGTCAACCTCTACCCTTTACGAGTGCGGCGAATAGCCCGCCAATTCTAGAGTGAATCCCCTCCGTCTCAAAGCCATGAGATGCGGGCCCGTTGCCCTCTAGAATCCGGCTATCCGTGCACTCCATTTTAGGGTAATCCTAGTACAGAAAAGAAAATATGTACAATGGGTACATCGACCTCAACCCGGTCGTGCCCCAATAGAATAATATACAAACAGGCAGTGAAGACAGTCCACATGTCGGACGCTCGCCCCGCGAAATCAAATGTACAAATATATCCAAACTGCACTACCATTGTACGCAAGCTATCCACCATGACAAATCCGCAACATCACAGCACAACACAGAACATCAACATGAATGTCACGTTCGCAAACCCGTCTAAAAGAGCTATAGCAATTAGATAAGATTTACCGCTCGAATGACATTCATGGTCGCAGATAGAAATGTAAGTAGTGCAAACTTTAGACAATGTTAGATAATATCGACTTCGAAATAATCCCCGAATAGCCCCCAAACAACTAGATAAAACCATATCCAAACTGGGCTAAACAAACAATACCACTGAACCAACATTCCAGAGACCATACCACACCCCAAAACACGAAGCCAAAATGTGATGAAATGGCAGGCTAAGTGTTGTAAAGAAAAAGAGGTGGCTCTAGAAATTGAAGTGGAGTGTGAATTAATTTGAGTGGCTGTTGAAATTTGCCTTCACACTAAAATTCAGCCAACAAAAATATCAACAACAACCACTAAAATTCAGCCAAGAAATTTTCCGTCACACTCATAACAAATCATTGGTATTGTTTCGGGGTTGTTTCGGTTTTGATATTTTAACATTGTCTAAACCAACTAGTAAACGGTTAATAGTTTGGCTCCGATACCATGTAAGTCTACGGTAGCGCCCCGGCCGTCAATCCGAGGCCAAATACGGAATAAAACTTTTTCAAAACTGGCGCTAACGTAAACCTAAAACCCGGATCGTTCCATTAACCGTAAACTAGTAAACTGTAAAAGAGTTTAGAAAGATTATACCGATCAATCCGTGTCCTTCGATCTTCAACCTCTGTGCCAAACTCCTCACGGTTGCTCCAATGAAGTTCGCTCTCCGATCTCGCTCGTCAAAATGGCCCCACGTCAAGGATTCTTTATACAGGCTCCCGCTTCAAACCGAAGTAACTCCGACATGAAGTTTGCTAGCCGACATGTCCAAGATGAAGTAGAGATAGTGTGTGAATACTTTGTCTCAAGGCACCCAATAATTTGGGTGAAGGTAAATGAAGTTTCTATGGATGGAAATTGTGAGCAAAGGATTTTTAGCTTGGAGGAAAATTTTGCTCACACAAAATTAGGCTCGGCTAATATTGTGCTCGGCCACAATGGAGAAGGAAATGTTCACTGGCATTTGAAAAGAAAAGGTGAGCTTAAACAATCAAGTGGTGAGCATAAGGAAAGTAGCACAAATATCCATCACAAAAATAACCCCCCACCAAAATATCATTCACTCAAACAAGAAGCAATAAATGCAAAGGCCACCTCACTAAAAACCCATCCCATCCCATGCTCATTCAATGCATTCGAAATATTCAATGCAAGAATGGCCAGCACATTAAAAGGAATTTTGGCCAAAAAAAATGCTAACAAATTCCATTAAAAAACATTAAACCAAATGTTTAAAATGGAAGATAAGAAATTGGCAATTTCAAAAGTAATCTCGTAACGAATTACAAGATTACCCCACATCCGTATATACATACCTGCATCCATATTCCGACTGAATACGAATACAACGAGACGAAAGTAATCCAACCAATCTAGTACTAGGATTCGGCTTAAACCAAAGCCTATTAATACGATCTGTCCGATCATAATCCGTGCACAAGTGCACGTATATGATCGAACCCTGCCATAAAACCATACGGCCTCTACAACGTTTTGCCCGAACTTGGGAAACTCTCTGTGGGGGACTTTAAAGACTCGACAATACGCTGGCAGTGGGTTTAACCACAAGCACGTCAGTGGTACTAGTTGTACGTAACGGCTGCCAAGGTATTGAGTAAAAGGGAGGCCGATGAGCGAACTCATCCTGAAACCCTACTAAGCCTGTCAGTGACAATATCCATAGAGTCTGGTCCGTTCGTCTATGAGTATCGCATATCGGGCCTAGGGGGCTGGTAAACGTCTGACTCCCAATAGCGGTATAAGTCGTGTCGGAGTGTAGCCCAGAACACCCTGAGAAACTACTGGAATACCTACCAGTAAATCTCGCTTTCCTTGGCCAGGGACTTTGTGTAATGGCTCTCCAGACACAGCCCGATCTCACGCCCAATACCGGGAGAGGCGAATCCCATGCCGATCCGCTCACTTCCTCCATGTGGTTCGGGACTGTACCCAACTAAAACCTATTTGCACGACTCCTTTGAGCCGTGGTAGGGTAGTAATCAAAGTATAGTAGGAACTCACACGAGACAAATGACGATCTCAGTTTGATAGACTAACCTGTACACATGTCACCAGGGAACTGCTATCTGACGACAGGTATAATATCAACTAGCATGTTCCCGGCGAGTCCTGTCCGGTGTACTCATAAACCAATGAGTGTATACGATCTTAGGTGAACCAACTGACACCAATAGCTTGTGAGACCGGCCATCGCCCCTCGTCGGGATCTCGATCCGTATACACTAGTCTACTCATGGAGTATTGATGCCCAGTCTCGAAACTCCCACGACTAGGGAAACTTTAAGGATGTGCTTATAGACTACCCAACTCTCATGTATATGATCGCCATCATACTGCTGGTAGTCAAGCAAGAATTCTAAGGGCTCTATCAATGTGTAATAGTGATCTGTAATGTCACCTAAAGCATGTACACGATGATAAAGACAAACCAGATAGCATATTGTCATCTCGAGTAAGACTGTCCTACCGGTATAGGTCCTTCCTCAATCATTGCAATCACGTGCCTGCGATCCAATAATTGACTTTTAGGGCACTATATTCAACATCTACAACTTTTTCACCGTTGATTTAGCAATGTAAAAAGTTCTATTGTCGATAAACCGTTAATTTTGAACCCACTAATTCAATGGTGAAAAAGTTGTAGAATCACATGAAATTTGGTGTACCCATATCTTAGATGATAACGATGAAGATCATGCATTCTGATCATCGGAAAACACGATGGAGGGTGTGTTTTTTCGATGCCATAGGAGGAAATTCCCTCCTATGGCATCTTTCCTCCATTATTCTCTTTCTTTCTATATATATTATATGAAGCATGGTGGGATTTTCTATTTTTGTGAAAAATAGAAATGAGGTGTAAAATGAGGAATGTGGTGAAGCATGGCATTTATTATTTCTTTATTAGTCTTGACTCACTATTCAAGTATGGTTGCAATTTATTATTGCAATTTATTCCATGCTTGAATGAGTGAGGTCAAGAGTGGAGCCATTCTTCACTTGAGTTTTTCATGAGTTCATGCCTTAGCCATTTTTTAGCTCTCTCCATTTTTTCCATCTTCTTCTTCCTCTTCTACAAAACCCTAACCCTCATATGAGATGTGAATCATAGGGTTTTGAGATAAATCCTAGTAAGCTTAGAACCCCTACTTCACCATCCTACACTTGATTAGCACTCAAGTGTAGAGTGTTTCCTTCACTAAAGAGTTTAGTGAAGAGGTAGCTTGGATTAGCGGAGCTTCGGGTGGATCATCTTCAGCACAAAGATCGCAAAGGAAGCTCGATCCAACTTCAAGTGGAGCCTAGTGGAGTCGCGTGGACTACTACATGGAGCTTGAGAATAGAAGGACACGGTCTACAAAGGTTGTAGCCTCCATCTCTTAGCTAGGTTTTGTGATATCATCTTAGTTAACTCTAATCATCTAGTTGGATTCTAGGATAGTCTAGCTTAACACCCCAATTTTTTGAAAAATGCATGATCGATGCTGGTTTAGACCTCATGGTTGTGCTAGGATAGACTTTCAACAACACCGACTTGATCTCCAGGATCGATACTAAACCCTAACTAGCTAAAATACCATCAGGTTTAACTACCATGTAGAAGTGTTATACCTTCGTGTACAAGTCCTTCGGGTCTTCTTGCTGTCCTTCTCCTCGTCATAAGCTCCTCGGATCATATACGGATCGGGCCTCCTCATCGGTCTCCTCAAGTCAAAGACGATCCACACGAGAGTCTATAGTTCGAGCTCCAATCTCTATACTGAGGTAACTAGGGCACCTAGTTCGCTAAATTAGATGGCCTAGAGGATGTAAAGAGTGAAGATGGATTAGTTTGTCTCTAAATACCCTAGGTTTCTCAACACATGAGACATTTAGGGTCAGAGGAAGAAGAAGGGAGCTTGAGGAAGTGAGTGTAGGATAAGCATTAGAATGAAGATGGCTAAGAGTTGTGATAATATCAAGCATCCAATAACGCATAAGCAAAATATCAAGCATACTTGAATAGTCACATAGTGAGACCCTCATTAGTCACCTAAGAGCCATGCTTCATTTAATGTAAATCTCCACCTCAAACCTCCACCTCATTTATCTTTTAATCAAAAGATTAAATACAAAATGAGGTGTCTTCTTCTAGAAGTATACTTGAGCAAATTACAAGAATGCCCCTCATTCGTATATACATACCCGTATCCGTATTCCGAAAAATATGAATACAAAGAGATGAAAACAATCCAATAATATAATACTAGGATTCGGCTTAAGCCAAAGCCCACCAGTATTATCCGCCCGAACATCATCCATGCACAAGTACACGTATGTGATCGAAGCCCTGCCGTAAAACCATACGGCCTCTACATCTTTTGTCAGATGTAGGGAAACCCTCTGTGTGGGACTTTAAAGACTTGACAGTACGCTGGCAGTGGGTTTAACCACAAGCATATTAGTGGTACTAACTGCACGCAACGGATACCCAGGTATCTGTCGATAAGAAGGCCGATGAGCAAACTCATCCGAACTCCTATTGAGCCTATTTGTGACAATCTCCGTACAGTCCGGTCTGTTCGTATAAGAGTATCGCATATTGGGCCTAGAGAGCGGTAACTGTCAGACCCCTAATAGAGAAATAATTCATGTCAGAGTATAGCCTAAAACACCCTGAGAAACTACTGGAGTATTTACCAGTAAATCTCGCTTGCCCTGCCAGGGACTTTGTGTAATGGCTTTCCGAACACAGCGTGATATCAACCCCCAATACCGGGAGAGACGAATCCTATCAAACCGCTACTGCCTCCAAGTGCTTCGGGACTGCACCCAACTACTACCTGTTTGCATGACTCCTTTGAGCCGTGGTATGGTAGTAATCTATGAACAGCGGGAACACACTCGAGGCGAAGTGGCGATGTCAAGTCAACGGACTAAGCTGGACTCATGTCATTTGGGAACTACTACCTGACGATAGGTATAGTACCAACCAGCAGTTCCCCATAAGTCCTGTCCAGTGTACTCATAACCTAATGAGCACCTGCATACTATCTCCAATACGACGTACTAATGGCTGTGGGACAGACCATCTCCCCTGCTGGGATGAGAAGCGTATACACTAGTCTACTCTGGAGTATCGATACCCCGTCTCGATAATCCTATGACTAGGGACTTGTATAAGGATGTACTTATAGACTACCCAACCCCCACTAGTGTGACTGCTATCACAACGCTGGTAGTCAAGCAAAGATCCTAAGGGATCTACCAATATGTATAAGCGATATGCTAAAAGAAACACATGCACATATTGAGGTAGAATCAAACCAAGTAGTATACTACCACATTGAGCAAGGTTGTTATTATATCTGTGTATATCCCAAGCTTCCAAAATGTAATATACAAACCAATATGATACAATAATGGCCTCCAGGGCATATAACACTAACAATCTCCTACTTGCACTAAGGTCATGCATTAGCATATCGCAGACCTATCATTTTGAATAGCATCTCGAACTGCGTCTGAAGGATGGCCTTTGTGAGTGGATCTGCAGTGTTGTTCTCCGTATCTACTCTCCGCACCTCGATCTCCTGGCGATCAATGATCTCCCTGATCTGGTGGTACCGCCTCAAGATGTGTCTGGACTTTTGATGGGACATGGGTTCTTTCACTAAAGCTATAGCCTCGTTGTTGTCACAATACAGAGGTATTGGATCAATAATGGACGGAACCACCAGAAGTTCTGTTATGAACTTCCTTATCCAGATGGCTTCTTTCGCGGCGTCACATGCGGCGATATACTCCGCTTCCATTGTTGAGTCAGCAACAGTGTCCTGCTTGAAGCTCTTCTAACAGACCGCCCCTCCATTCAGTGTAAAGTCATAATCTGATATGGACTTGGAGTCATCCTTGTCACTCTGGAAGCTGGAGTCAGCAAAGGCCTCGATCTGGAGGTCTTTTCCGCCGTACACTAAGAATATCTCCTTAGTCCTTCTCAGGTACTTGAGAATGTTCTTCACTGCTATCCAGTGGTTCTCCCCTGGGTTTGACTGATACCGGCTTACAACGCTCAGAGCATAAGCTACATCTAGTCTGGTACACAATATCGCATATATTATAGAGCCTACAGCAGAAGCATAGGGTACAATAGACATGCGATCCCTTTCCAAATCAGTCTTGGGAGATATCTCTTTGGAGAGGGTGACTCCGTGATAAGCCGGTATATTACCGCGCTTTGAATCTTCCATACTAAATATTTTCAATATGGTGTTGATGTACCTTGACTGTGAAAGTCCCAATATCCGTTTAGATCTATCATGATAGATATGGAACCTCAGAATGTAGGAGGCATTACCCAGGTCCTTCACGGAGAACCTTTGTGACAAGTATCCTTTGATTATAGCATAGAAATGTCATTTCCTATCAAGAGAATGTCGTCCACGTACAAGATGAGGAATACCACAGTTCTCACTACAATCTTACTATAAATGCATGGTTCATCTGGATTTTTGATAAAGTCAAATTCTTTGACTGTCTCATAAAAACAGATGTTCCAACTCTGTGATGCCTACTTTAATTCATAAATCGATTTAAGCAACTTGCACACTTATACGCTGCTCCCACTCTGAATGAAACCCTCCGGCTGATCTATATAGATGCACTCTTCTAAATGTCCATTCAGAAAAGCGGTCTTTGCGTCCATTTGCCAAATTTCATAATCATGGAAGGCAGCAATGGCAAGAAGGATCCGAATGGATTTGAGCATAGCCACTGGAGAAAAGGTTTCATCATAGTCCAAACCAGGTCTTTGACGAAATCCTTTTGCAACAAGTATAGCATTATAGGTTTCAACCTGTCCATCTATACCAATCTTCTTTCTGAAGATCCATTTGCAGCCTACGGGTTTTATCCATTCTGGAGCAATGTCCAAAGTCCATACTTTGATGGTGTATATAGACTCTATTTCGGTTTGCATTGCATCCAGCCATTTTACCGAGTCTCTGCTCTGAATGGCTTGCTGTTAACTAGTTGGCTCATCATCGTCGATGATGCAATCCTCTCTATCCCCATTTATGAGAAAACCGTAGTATCTCTCGGGCGGATGAGACTGCCTACTAGTCCTGCGGAGTGGCGCGGGTATGTCCTGTTGTTTCAAAACTTCTGGTTGCACCATGCTTTCAGTAATAGCTTGTGGTTCTGGAATTTCTTCCAGTTCTTTTGTGCTTCCACTAATCTCTTTTTCAAAAAATTGATTTTCGAAAAAGTGGGCATGGCGAGAAACAAAAAGCTTTTCTTCCTCTGCATAATAGAAAAGATACCCCCTAGAGTTCTTTAGGTATCCCACAAACTTACACAGTACTGAGCGTGCCTCGAGCTTGTCCGCATGCTGCTTTTTTACAAAACCTGGACATCCCCATATCTTCAGATACTAAAGATATGGTTTTTTCCCACTCCACATCTGATATGGTGTGGTAGGTACAGTCTTGGTCGGAACCTTGTTCAAAAGATATGCAGCTGATTCTAATTCATAACCGCAGAAGGATCGCGGCAACTCAGCGTTACTCATCATGGAACATACCATATCCAATAGGGTTCTGTTCCTCCTTTCCGATACACCGTTGTGTTGAGGTGTGTATGGAGGAGTAAGCTGAGAGAGAATTCCATTCTCTTTTAAGTAACCAAGAAACTCGGCACTTAAGTATTCACCACCTCGATCAGATCAAAGTGTCTTGATACTTTTGCCTGTTTGTTTTTCCACTTCATTCTTAAATTCCCGGAATTTCTCAAAGGCCTCCGATTTATGTTTCATCAAGAATACATGTCCATACCTAGAGAAATCATCCGTGAAAGTAATGAAATAGGAATACCACTTCTTACATATATAGACATTGAACCACACACGTTGCTGTGTATGAGTCCCAAGAGCTCGCTCGCTCTTACTCTGTGTCTAGTGAACGGAGTCTTTGTCATCTTTCCTTTGAGATATGATTGACAAGTTTTATAGGACTGATATTCGAACAGATCCAAATATTCCTCTTTATGTAATTTCGTCAACCGTGTTTCATTGATGTGACCCAGTCTACAATGCCATAAGAAAGCCTGATTTAATTCTGAAGACTTTCTTTTAAGTATGTTTTGGACGTTGAAAACCTGTGCTTGGTTTAATACGTATATACCGTTATCTAGTGTACCCGACCCAATCAATGTTTGATTTAGCTGGATGTTTACAACATCGCTTACAAATATAAAATCATAATCTTATTTAGAAAGTAAAGATACAGAAATAATATTACATGTCAAACTAGGTACACACAAACAGTTACGTAAAATCAAAATTTGCCCACTTGTCAATCCTAGGTGATATTCCCCTACGGATACAGCGTCTACGCTCATTCCGTTAGCAACCTTAGAGTCATATCACCTGCCTTGAGAACTCTACGGTTTCACAAAGCATTTAATGAATTACATATATGAAATCCTGATCCGGTATCGAGTACCCAGGAAGTAGAGCTAATCGACAGACAGTTTTCAATCATAAACACACCCGAAGCCGAAGCCACAACGTGCTTTGAATCCTGGTTACTGGCTTTCCAAGCCCTGCAGTCCTTCTGACAATGGACTTTCCTGTGATGATAGAAACATTCCTCCTTCTCTACTGTTAGCCCCAAAACTTTTGCCCTGCCCTTTCCCTCTACCTTACCGACACCGCCTATCGGCTTGGTAGAGGCCTTCTTCTCTCCCTTGGCTTTCGCCTTGGATCTAGAAGAGGAAGATTCCCTAATAAGCAGAGCGGGTGTCTCCCTGGATTCTTTCAAGGTGCCCTTTGAGCTCTTCAATATGTTGAGGAGTTTTGGAAGTGTAACTTCCTTCCCTTGAATGTTGAAATTCAAGATAAACTGGGCGTAAGTAGAGGGGAGGGACTGTAGAATCAAGTCAATACATAACTCGTTCTCCAACGTGGTCCCCAGGTCCGTGAGCTCCTTAATGTAGCTGACTATCTTAAGGACATGGTCTCCTATAGATAACACGATAGCCAACCTCTTCTAAAGCAATATCTTCGAGGTCTCATATCTTGTGATATGAGATTGCTCTCCATATAAAACTTTGGTATGGAGGAAAATGGAAGCAAGGTCTATCTTCTCATGCTGCCTCTGGTGTTCACTATCCATTGAGGCTAACACAAGACATTTAGCTCTCGCACTATCTTTTTCCTATTTCTGACGGATCTCAACATTCGCGATGGTGGAATCTGGACCTGGGATGGCGGGGGATTTAGTAGTAAGAAGGGAGTCCAGCTTGTCATAGGTAATGGCCAGCTAGACATTCCTTAACCAATCATAATAGTTTGGCCCAGTCAATTTATTATCTAGCAGTAATCTAAGCCCAGTCATTTTCGTTGCTGCAATCAAGAGAGAGAGAGAGAGAACACTTAGCATGATGCTCTTGCAAGTTTAGATTGGTTATTTGTTTATCTAAACAGGATGGATCCCACTGTATCTCGAATCCTTCCTCAAACCATAAAAGAAGAGTTAGTCAGGATTAATCTCACTCTTACAATACTTTCTTAACCTTTCGACCAGGATGATGTTGGTACTTCGAGGGAGGTTTTCCAATGCTTTTGCGAAGTTCCTTAATTACATAACCTCTTTTCCCTGGAGGCGTAGCCCCGCTAACGCCGTTCTAGGCACCTACTTGGTTTATAGCATTGATTGTTTAGTGAAAAAATCTTTCGAGGAGTAGCGGATACTCACAGTAGGATCGGGATCCAAATATCATCGTGTGACAACCTTGAAGGAATCCTACCAAAATCATCACACTCCAAATGGTATGCAACACTAGTAAGTTTCAATTTCCTTAGAAACCGCCGATGTGGATTTTTGCCCCAAGCTCTTATGACCTTGACGAAGGCCAACATATGATTAGTCGCAAGTCAAGTTCTACCCGACATTGTCCAGGTTAATTTGAACCCACCCATACATACCTTTGACGAAGGCCAAAATAGTAGTACAACTGTCCTAAACCAACGCATCTATCTATACAACAGATGAATACCCAACAGCTACCAATCACTATGCCTTGGCGAAGGTCAAAATACATAGCTTGAATACTATTAAATACCTATCTAAAATGACGGAGGGCTACGAATGGTTTTGGCCAAACCGTGAACGTAATGAACTTGAATTAGTCGAAGGAACCATGATAGCTTTTAAAGGAGTGGTTTAAGCTCCGCATTTAAAAGTTTGCTTTTTTGAAAAAACCGAGTGGTTTTTGAAACCGTTCCAACGATTCAGCTTTGGTTTGTTTGCTTTGCATTAATCAATTAATGCAGTCCCATCATTTACACCTATCATTGCAGAAAGAAACGAAAATACAATATACGCTTATGTCATCCGCATTCGCCATGGGGTCCCATTATACACCGTTAGGTTACTTAACTAACGGCAGAGCGGGGGCTGGACTAGCGCGGGTGCAAAACATAAGCAACATCTATTATATAGCACATATATAAATATCCATTCGTCTCATACAATAATAGGCATTCTAGATCACAGATGGACATATTGGATATACGAGGAATTCCGTATTTCGTTTAAGCCCATAACGAAAGACGGATTCCACGGTCGTGATGAATAGCCAAATCCCACCCTAGACCCCTACGGGTGCAGCAAACTACCAGCCAAATTCCCGAAGTGAAGCAGCCTCCCTCAGTAAAATGAGTAGGCCACTCGGCACTTCAAGAACCCGGTAGTTTGTGCACCCCACCTTGGGTCTATCCTAGGAGCAAAAACAGTAAAAGAAATAATTTAACAGTGGCTACAACCTTAACCCGGATGTGCCCCGCAAAAGAATATTACATCACTTTACAAATTTATATCGAATGAAAGAAAGAAAACTCTCTTCTCACATTCCCAGGCTATTCGTCCACGACGATCCAATATTCCATATACACAAACTAACATCACAGATATGTGCAAGCCCAACTAACCGACGTATAGCAATTAGTGGAAGTTTACGAACACATATATCCAAACACAGAAAACCTGATAGCCAAGAACTTTAGAATTTCGATCGAAAATATTTTCCGTGTCTACCCCATGTACAAACCAGCACACAGACAAATCTGGGTAGAAACAAAATATACCACAAATCATAATTCTATATATAAGACCCACAGAAGAAATTCAAGTCGACTCGGCCTCGATTCGACCGTGGAACCGCGGCGAAACGCACCGTTTCGCCACGCTTCTGCAGCGGTCTTGACAAGTTACTGACTTGTTTTTCTTGCGTGTTCTTAGAATACCCTGCTTGTATTTTTAAAGCCTTTGAAATATTTTTTTTGATCAGATTTAAAAATCGACAGAAAGCATGGGTTTTGAAATTGTCATTTCGGGTTTTTCCGACGATCGAAGTTCTAACTACTTGCTAACTAGCAACTTAAGGTTTAGTAGGTTCTGAAACCAAGTTGGGTCAGTCAGCACAGCGCAAACTGGCCGTGGCGCCCATAGGTCCCTCAGCAGCTACTTTTTACATAATCCCCTCGCAACGGACTACAACCCGCCGGACCGTATAATCGCACGGGGCACCCTGGGGGTAAGAGCCTGCGTTTTGTCACTACTGTCACCACAGTGAGAACCTCCATGGGTTGGCATCCTTGCCTAGTAGCTCTGATACCATGGTAATTCGATGTCGCGCACCCCGCGGGTTCGCGGGGAGGCGGAATGCGCAAAAACGATTTTTACAAGCTTGGCAACACCGACTTGAACTCCAGGATCGATACTAAACCCTAACTAGCTAAACTACCATGAGGTTTAACTACTATGTAGAAGTGTTATACCTCCGTGTACAAGTCCTTCGGGTCTTCTTGCTGTCCTCCTCCTCGTCATAAGCTCCTCGGATCGTATACGGATCGGGCCTTCTCGTCGGTCTCCTCAAGTCAAAGACAATCCACCTGAGAGTCTATAGTTCGAGCTCCAACCTCTATACCGAGATAACTAGGGCACCTAGTTTGCTAAACTAGATGGCTCAGAGGATGTAAAGAGTGAAGATGGATTAGTTTGTCTCTAAATACCCTAGGTTTCTCAACACATGAGACATTTAGGGTTAGAGGAAGAAGAAGGGAGCTTGAGGAAGTGAGAGTGTAGGATAAGCATTAAAATGAAGATGGCTAAGAGCTGTGATAATATTAAGCATCCAATAATGCATAAGAAAAATATCAAGCATACTTGAATTGTCACATAGTGAGTCACCCTCATGAGTCATCCCATGTGTCACCTAAGAGCCATGCTTCATTTAATGTAAATCTCCACCTCATACCTCCACCTCATTTATCTTTTAATCAAAAGGTTAAATACAAAATTAGGTTTCTTCTTCTAGAAGTATACTTGAGCAAATTACAAGAATACCCTGTTGGGGTCGAAAATTACACCCCGGTTGACCAAGTCAAAGTCAAAGTCAAACCCCAAATAAGCGGGCCCAAGCCCAGATCATGTGGGCCCATGTCCAAGTCGAGCCCTTAGGCCGGCCTCCTCCATGCCAAAATGAAATCATGTAATAAATAATTTTGATGTAATTTTTTATGCATGTAAGGAAAATAGGCATAAATCCAAATTTTTGTAAAGCCCATGACTCATGTGCAAAAGAAATGAGAACATGAGGCATGGGATGGGCAAAATGTTATTTTGTAAAGCCCAAGGGGCTATATGTAAATTTGTAAGCCTATATAAGGCAACATGATAATGAAATAAAGGATAAGTTTTCATTCCACTCAAAATCTAGGGTTTTTGTGCCCCCTTCTCATTCCTCAAGATTCTAAACCTTCTTCCCCTTTTCAATTAAATTAAGAGTTTTACTCTTCCTTTTCCAAAATTAGATAGTTTTTCACTACAAAATCCACAAAAGAGAGCTCAGATCTTCCATCAGATCTTAAAAAGGGAAGATTTTTAAATCCATCCATTTTTCTCCAAGATCCGGCCAACTGAGAGGAAGAAGAAGGAGACTCACCTCCAAAAATCCCACTTTGGGAAAAATCCAAGGCTAAAGAAGAGAAGAAGAGGGTCCCCTCAATCTTTTGCAAAGATTTCTGGGAGTTTAACTCCATTCAAGATCTGCTGGAGTTTAACTCCGTAATTTAAATCTCTTTTCAGGAGTTTAACTCCAGGAGTCAAATCGGGAGCACAACTCCCAGTGCAGGGACCAAGTCCCTTTTCTTGCTGACGCCCAGCGTCCGCATGCCAAGCACGTGGGGTGCCAGCGCCCAGCGCCCAGCGCAAGCATGCCAAGAGCGTGGGGCGCTGGTACCCAGCGCCCGCGTGCCAAGCATGTGGGGCGCTGGCTCCCAGCGCTTAGCGCCAGCGTGCCAAGCACGTGGAGCGCCAGTGCTAGGCATGTGGGGCGTTGGCACCCCCGTAAACTCTTCGATGCTCCCGATATATCTAAAAGCCCTTAAGATACACATATGCACACTACACGTTGAGTTCGCATGACCAGTTTGACCCGTCAATTGGAGGTTCTCTCACTCCAAAGACGAAGGGTAATTAACGACAGCTTAGTCCGCGGCTTCTGGAGATTCGGATCCCCACAATCAATAAATCCCCGCCTACCCTGGGCAGGGGAAATCTGTAGTACGCCTGACAACCGCGCGCGTATTCCCATCTCAATGGGGTGACGAAAAACACCCTACAGATTCTGGCACGTCCGGTGGGACTGATCTCTCCTCCCATATTTCGGGTTAAACGTTCATGCGAACTCAATCAATATACATATCGATATTCATACTAAAATAATGCTCTTTCATGCAGGATTTCAAGCGATCAAGCCTCAACAATGTCTTCAAGGACAAGCTCAGCTCTCGATACAGCTCCCGTCTCCTACACGATGAAGATAGACGCCAGGACGGTCCTTCCGATAAGTCTCGGACGACAGTGGGAAGAACCGCTGCTACAATTTGGATCTATTTTATTTGTCTCGAATAATTCCATCCCTGCTCCTCAAGCCCCGGTTGCGGCTAAACCGGCCTCAAAAGGGAAAAGACCAAATGTCATGGTCGCGAAGGCGCCCCAACCTAAACATAAGTCGATGTTTGAACGACTTTCTTTGGCCCCAGCTGGGGGAAAGGCCATCAACACCAACAATGAAACAAGATATCTCGGGCAAGCTGCATCGGTGCCCTTGACAACTGCTCGATCGGGTGCCTTCTCTAAGCTCCCCACCAATCGACTCACAATGGCTTCCTGGATAACGGGTACCCGCCATGCCCTCAAAATCGAGAAGCTAAGACAGAAGAGGCTCAGATATAGAGCCAACAAGAGGGCTAGGTCTCATGCTAGGCTGAACTTCATGGGGTTCCAAGAACAGGGTTACCCCGCCAAAGATAAAGAGATGGCTGGATGTATAGTCCACACTGTCTATATGGTGGGCACGCGCAGCAAAAGTAAGGACGGGGCCACCACATCTCAAAACCAAACTGGTATGAATGTGGCTGCCACTTCCCAAGACCAGCTTCTTCTGGAAGGTAATGAAAACCCTTCCAGGAGGCTGATAAGTAGAGAGATCCCTCGGTTCATGAGGAGTCAGGCTCGGAAAGAGAAGATAAGCCAATCTTCCGTCCAAAGAACGCAGAGCAGCAACTTCTCCAAGTGCTCCGAAAACAGCTCAGAAACAAAGACAAAGAGATGACCAAGCTCTACTAAAAAATTGACGACTTGACGAATGTCGTGATGCAGCTCACTGCCCAAGTTTCCTCTCAGCCGTCCAATCAAGCGCAGGGTTCTTCTCATGAAACGGGAAATGGTGTCCCGAGACAGACGACGCCTATTCCCTCAAACCCAAAGGTGGGCGGACCGCATGAAAGTCAATCGCATCCTATCTCGGGAAATGTCTTGGCTACTGATTGTTGGCTATAGTACCCTCAAGTCAATTATTGGATTGCAGGCATGCGATTGCGATGATTGAAGGAGGACCTATACCGGTAAAACAGTTTTACTTGAGATGATAGTATGCTATTTGGTTTGTCTTTATCATCATATATCTGCTTCAGGTGGTTTTACTGATCACTATTACATGATGATAGAGCCCATAGGATTCTTGCTTGACTACCAGTATTATGATGGCGATCATATACGTGGGAGCTGGGTGGTCTATAGGCATATCCTTAAATGTCCCTAGTCGTGGGAGTTTCGAGACTGGACATCGATACTCCAGAGTAGACTAGTGTATACTGATCGAGACCCCGACGAGGGGCGGTGTCCGGTCTCACAAGCCATTGGTGTTAGTTTGTTCACCTGAGATGTATACAGGTGCTCATTGGGTTATGAGTACACCGGACGGACTCGCCGGGAACATGCTAGTTGGTATTATACCTATTGTCAGATAGCAGTTCCCTGGTGATATATGTACAGGTTAGTCTATCGACCTGAGATCGTCATTTGTCTCGTGTGAGTTCCCACTGTGCTTTGATTACTATCCTACCAGTCTCAAAGGAGTCGTGCAAACAGGTTTTAGTTGGGTACAGTCTCGAGCCATATGGAGGCAGTGAGCAGATCGTCGGGGGATTCGTCTCTCCCGGTATTAGGGGTTGATGTCACGGTTGTGCATGGGTGGCCATCACCAGAAAACCTTAGCCAAGGTAGCCGAGAATTACTGATCTAGGATCGGTAGTTTCTCAGGTGGTGATAGGCTTCATACCGACACTAAATGTCGCGTTATTAGGGGTTTGACTTTATCCACCCCTAGACTCGATATACGATACTCATAGATGAACGGACCGGACTGTACGAATATTGTCACTGTCAGGCTCAGTAGGGGTTTCAGGATGAGTTTGCTCGTCGGCTTTCCTTTTGTTCAATACCTGGGTAGCCATTACGTACAGCTAGTGCCGCTGACGTGCTTGTGGTTAAACCCGCTGTCAGCGTATTGACGAGTCTTTAGAGTCCTACACAGAGGGTTTCCCTGCTTCGGTCGAAACGATATAGAGGCTGTATGGTTTTACGGCAAGGTTCGATCACATGTGTGTACTTTTGCACGGATGATGTTCAGACAGATAATACTAGTGGGCTTTGGTTTAAGCCGGATCCTAGTATTATATTGTTGGATTATTTGTGTCTCATTGTATTCATATTCTTCAGAATAAGGATGCGGGTATGTATACACAGATGAGGGGTATTCTTGTAATTTCTTACAAGATTACTTTTAGAAGATTACACCTCATTATGGTTTAGACCTTTTTGGATTAAAAGGTTACTGAGGTATAGGATGAGGTGTTTATTGCATTTTTGTGGCATGGCTAATTGGTAACCCATGGTTACTATTCTAGTGTAACATTTCAGAAAGTATAAAATATTATTTTTGGAATTTAATATTAAAATAATATATTTCTCGAAAACCGTTCGATTTGCGAAATTGGGGTTTTCGAAAAAGGGTATAAATATGTACTGATAATTGTGAAATAAATGGAAATTAAAATGATTTGTTCATTTAAAAATATATTTAAAGGATTTGCCATTTTTAAAAGTTAATTATATGCATGTTTAAAATTTTACCCGATTAGTGCACTGCTAATCGCGATTAAGCCAAATCCGTGTTTCTACAGTTTTTCATGGCTAGTGCACCATGTCATGTTGCATTTTGGTTACATGGTGTTTTCTTGTATTGTTTTGGGGTATTATATGTGTAGGGTTCCTAGGCACACAAATGAGGTCTCACAAGTGATCAAACATGGCTAATTCAAAATTTTCCATGTGCCTACAAACCCTAATACGGATCGTTAACTATATGTAAAAGCGATGCAAAGAGAGTTAACTACTTTAACTAAGAGGAAAGTGACTACAACCTTTGTAGATCCGGTCCTTCACCTCCTAGGCTCCGTGATGACGTCCCTCCGCTGTCCATATCAGATCCCGGACTCTAGCATCGGCTTTATTGGAGAAATGGGCGGGCTAGGTCGTCGACTTCGATGCCGAAGATGATCTACGTCGAGGCAACACTAGATCAAGCTCCAACTTCACCAAGCCATGAAACTTGTGAAGAAAACACCCTATACTACTTGGCAAGTGGTAGAGGATGAAGAAATAGGAAGTGGGTTCACTTTAGAGTTGGATTTCTCACTTTTTCTCTCAAGTTGCCATTGATGGAGGCAAGCTTTCTTCCTTTGTTGAAGAAGAAGAAGATGATGAAAAGAATATGATAAGTTATTTTTAAAAAGAAAATAATATGAATACTTATCATATACTAACCATGGTTAGGTGTAGAGAATAGACTATGGTTAATTTGAATGGTTAGGGTTAAGCATGAGACAAGAATGGTGGACTTGTTCAAAGCTTCATGAAGCTTCAACAAGCAAACAAAGAATGCCACCATTCCTTATTTATCTTTTCCAAAATGAAAAAATAAATAAATAAATAAGTAGTTAATAAAATCAAAACCCTAACCATTACATAACCATGGTTTAATCATACACTTAACCAAGTTAGCATGTATTATCAAACATGATACAATCAAGTGCACAAAAGTATATCACATATACAACTTGTGTACATCAAGTGAGAGAATCCATTTAAAGTGAACCAATACTAGTTAATGCAAAGTAATATATCAAATATATAATTATGCATTAAATCATTAAATCAACACTTGATTCAATGATCCGGTCATGTCGCATATAACCGACCAGTATGCAATGTATCGACTTATCGAATCAATCTTCGATTCGATAACTAGGTTATATCGCATACAACCAATCGATACATTCATCGCGAGAATGGAATACGGTATCACATACATGCATTATTCTCGGTCCCGCACATATCTTATATGCGCTCCTATTTCGTTTCGCTTGAGCCAGGAAACCTCTGTGTAGGACTCTAAAGACTCGTCAATACGCCGGCAGCAGGTGATGATCATATCAAACACCCACAAGCCGTAAGCGGTCTGCTAAACGTAATGGCCACCCGGGTATTAAGCGATCAGAAGATCGACGAGCAAGCCCGCTCACACTCCTGTGAATCCAACCAGTAACACTTACCATACAGTCCGGTCTGTTCGTCTAATATGTCGCATATCTCGCCTAAGGGTGGTAAACGTCAGACCCCAGTAGCTTGATAAGTCATGCCGACGTGAGGTCCATAACATTCGTGAAACTACTGATAACTCTTACCAGTATATCACTGCAACCCTGGCCAGGGATTTCCTGTTATGGCCAGTCGAGCATAGCGTAACATCAACCCCCAATACCGGGAGAGACGAATCCCCTCCTATCGCTCATTGCCTCCATGTGAATCGGGACTGTACCCAAAAACCACCTGTTTGCACGACTCAGTAGAGCCGTGGTAGGGTGGAAATCAAAGCACAGTGGGAGACACACAAGACTCTATGACGATCTCGGGTCAACAGACTAAGCTGTACCAGTGTCACCAGAGAACTGCCATCTGACGTGAGGTATAATACCATCTGGAAGTTCTTGGCGAGTCCGTTCAGTGTACCCAGTCTCCACTGAGCACCCGCATACCATCTCTGATGTCAAACACCAATGGATATAGGATCATCCATCGCCCATCACATGGGTCAAGAAGATATACGCTAGTCTACTCTGGAATATCGATGCCCTGTCTCGATATTCCCACGACTAGAAACATTGAAGGATGTACTCATGGACTATCCAGGCCCCACTAGTATGATCTGCATCATTGTCCTGGAAGTCGAGTACACATCCTAAGGGCTTTATCAACATGTAATCAGAGAGACAGAGAGTATACATGTTAAGATAAAGAGCAACCAAATAGCGTACTATCATGTCGAGCAAGAAAGTCCTACCTATATATGTCCCAGCATCCATTACAATATACATCCAATGTACAGTAATGGCCTCTAGGGCATACATATAACTAACAATCTCCCACTTGCACTAGGGCCATCTGTAGCAGTAGTTGTAGTATCTAATACTCAACCATCCCCTAAAAGTCTCTCTTTGGGAAAAGGCCTTCGTGAGTGGATTCGCTGTGTTGTCTTCTGAGTCTACTCTCCTAACCTCGATCACCCTGGAGATCAACTATCTCCATGATCAGGTGATGCTTCCTCAGAATATGTCTGGGTCACTGATAGGACCAGGGTTCACGGGCCAAAGCCACACTTCCATTGTCACACAATGGTAGGAACCTAGTTCATCTTATGAACCAATATACACCCAAACGGCCTCTTTGGCAGTATCTTTAATAGTGATGTTACCAGCCTTTATCGTCTAGTTTGCCACGGTATCTAGCTTGGAACTCTTCCAACATACCGTCCCTTTACTGAGGGTGAAGACAATGCCCGTGACTGACATTCTGTCGTCCTTATCACCCTGGAACACTTCCAGTGATTCTCCCCAGGATCGATTGATACCATCTCACTACAACTAGTGAGAATCCTAACATCCATCTAGATCTATCTCATAAATCCAAAACCCCGAATTTAGGATGTATCACTTTGATCCTATATGGAGAATCCATGTGATAAGAGGAGATTGACCGTGCGTAGCATAGGAAACTCTTTTCCTATCAAGAGTATGTTGTCCACGTACAATACGAGAATGACCACCTTACTCTCTACTACCTTGTTGTACATACAAGGTTCATCTACCATTTTTATGAAGTCAAACACTTTGACTATCACATCAAAACAGACGTTCCAACTCCGCGATGCCTGCTTTATTCTGTAAAGCAACTTGCACACGTTTCCGCTGCTCCCACTGTTTACGAAGCCCTCTGGCTGTGTTCTTATAGACGTTCTCTTCTAAATCATTATTTAGAAAAGTAGTCATGGCACTCAACCACCAGATATCGTAGTCATGGTATGTAGCAATGGCAAGTAGGATCTGGATGGATTTAAGCATAGCCACTGGAAAAGGTTTCATCATTATCCACGCCTGGTCGATGACGAAAACCTTTAACAAGTCTATCTTTGAAAATCTCAACTTTTCCATCTACACCAAGTAATCTTCTAAAGATATACTTGCTCCTGATGGGGATTTAACCCTTCAGATATAGCAGCTAAAGTCCATACTTTGTTGGTGTACATGGATTCCATCTCAGATCGCTAAGCATCCAGCCATTCTTACAGAGTCCCTACTATCGATGGCCTGCTCGAATCTAGTTGGGTCATCATCTCATGATGCAGTCCTCGCTCCCACTGTCATCGAGAAACCGAGGTATCTCTCAGGCGGATGAGGAACCTTACTAGATCGGCGGAGAGGCTGAGGTTCGTCGGGAACTATTGAATCCTTTGGTTCTGTCAAATCATCAGCTGCAGTTTTGTATAGCTGGAACCTTTCCAGTTCTACAGAACTGACCTTGCCTCGATCTTGTCCGGATTTTGCTTTTGACACAGGCCGGACAATCCCAAATCTCAACTTACTTAAGAGATAGGCTCTTCCCATACCATATCTTATATAGAGTGGTAGGCACTGATTTGAATCGAACCCTATTCAATAGATATGCAACTTCATAAGTGCATAACTCCCTAAAAGGAAATAGGAAACTCAGTAGTACTTATCATAGAGCGCACCATATCGTATAGGGTGCAATTGCTCCGCCCCGATATACCATCATGCTATGGTGTATACGGAGGAGTAATGCTGAGAGAGAATCTCATTCTCCTTTAGAATAGCCCAGGAATTCCATGCACAAGTATTCTCCTCCCTGATCTTATCATAGGACATAATACTTATACCCGCATTGGTTCCCTACTTCTAGCTTATATTCTGTGAATATCTCAAAAGGTTCGGACTTGTGTTTCAACAGGAACATATATCTGAATCTAAAGAGATCATCAGAGAATGTAATGAAGTACAAAGAACCAGTCTTGGCATGTGTAGACAGGGGATCAACATGTATCATCCCAAGAGTTCACTAATTCTTTCTCTGTTTCCAGTAAACAGAGCTATGGTCATCTAATCTTTGGGACATGACTAGCAAGTTTCACAAGATGCAAATTCAAACCGATTTAAATATGCATCTAAAATGTAACTTCAGTTAGTCAGGTCGCATTGATATGACCTAGTCTACAATGCCTCAAGAAGGATTCGTTCATTTCTGAACTCTTCCTCTTGTGTGTGTTCTGTATACTGGGAACTGTAGTTTGATTTAGAATATCAATGCTTTTAGATTATGTGCCTGAACCAATCAACTTTTGATATAGGAAATGTTCAAAACATTATCCAACAATACAAAATTTTATCCTTTCTTTACTAATAAAGAGACTGATATGATTTTGTATATCAGGTTCGATATCTAATAACATTCGTTCAGAATCAATGTATTGGTAATACAGGGTGACAGTGACCAACAGACTTGGCTGCAACACTTGCCCCGTTTTCTGTCTCATGAAACTTATCACCCGCTCTCAGTTTTCTACCTTTTTGTAGCCCCATGTAACAGATTACATATCTGGGATCCTGATCCGGTATCAAATACCCAGGATGCAGAGGATACTGAGAAATAGTTCTTTGTAATGAACACACCCGAAGGAGATGCATCATATGCACTTTCCTTGTTTGGGCGGCATAGGAATTCTGGTATTCCCCTATTTCCTGCTCTGTCTTATAACAATTATAAGTTGGAGCGGGACCAACGTCCCCCAGCTCAGTATAATAAGCGGGTTCGGTCAATATCCATATTATTATCTTGATTAAGGTGTGATATGGTTGCTACCTGGAGATAGAGAGAAGAAAACACTTTGCGTGCGCTCTTGCAAGATTAGATTGGTTATTTATTTTATCTAATCAGGATGGCTCCCACTGTTTTTATCAAATCTTCCTTCAAACCTTAAAAGGAAAAACTAGCCGGGATTAATTATGCTTTACAAGTTCGCCAATCTTTCAGCCAGGCCAGTGTCGGTACTTTGAGGGAGGTTCCCCGTGCTTTCGCACGGACCTAATTACAGTAAACATCGTTTTCCCAGAGGCGTAACCCCGTTGACACCTTTCTAGACACCTACTTGATCGGCTAATTGTAAAGTGCAAAACTCTCCCAGGAGTAACAATTACTCGCAGTGGGTATCGGGATCCAACTATCATATAGAAGGTATGCAATCTCATTGCAAATTTCAACACTTGAAACTCCCGATAAAAGTTTTTACCCCTAGCACTTATGACCTTAACTATGGTCAACAAATCATAAGTACTAGTCAAGTTCTACCTATCATTTCGTGATTAATTAGACCCACCCACATGACCCTTAACTAAGGTCAACAAAGTCACGCGACTGTCCTAACTAATCGCATCATATACGGTGCAGGAAGACATCACTTAGCTACCGTACACTGTGCCTTAACTAAGGTCAACAAACACAGGACGAATACTAAGTACTCTACTTCCTAAAATGATGGAGGGTTGCGAATGGTTTTTAATAAAACCTTTAACGCTTTGAACTTGATCTCGTTGCGGAATCAAACGGGTTTTAAATGGAATGTTTTTGAGGCATTTCTAGTTTTGCTAAAGGGGTCACTCCCGGTGAAGGGATCGTCAGCCCTTTCCTCATCGAATAAGGTGCAGGATATATCATATATACCGTTGTGCAAAGAAGAAACTATAGAAGCATTCAAAAGACAAACCGAGGGTTGTAGCATCTGCCAGTTATTGCTAAAGGAGTCACTCCTGGTGAAGGGATCTCGGTCCTTTCCTTATCGAATAAGGTGCAGGATGTTCTACAAAGAACACCGCGATGCAAAGCAAGAACTGTAGCTACCTGTTTTATTTTGAAATTCGATTCCGCAACATCAATTAGGTTTATTTTCTTTCATTAATCTCATTAATGAATATCCCATCATTTAAGTCCACCTAAACATCACAGATAAATATAATGTACGCTTATGCCATCCGCATTCGCCTCGATGTCCCGTCTGCACCGTTAGGTTAGGTAACTAACGCCAGAGCGAGGCAGGGCTAGCGCGGGTGTAAAACATAAGCAACGTCTATATAATATATCATATATACTATATATAATATCTATCTGAACAAATCTCATGATCACATCACAGATAACGCAGCAGAAAATATCATATGAAATATTGGATATACTAGGACGTCCGTGTTTTCAATACGAGCCAGTATAAAACATGGATTCCACGGTCGTGATGAATAGTCAATCCCACACCCCTAGACCCCTACGAGAGCGGCAAGCAACCCTACCAATTCTAGGGTTAGGAGACCCGGACTCGACTCCTCGAGATGGCCTCCCACTGGACCCCAGAACCCGGTTACTTATGCTCCCCTCCTTGGGTCTATCCTAGTACGGAAAAGTAAATAATATACAAATGGTGACATCATCCGCAACCTGGAAGTGCCCCAATAAAAGAATATTACATACAAGTTTTTACATGAATGAACATGAAAAACACTCATCACACATAAAAACCCCCCGGCTATTCAAACACGACGATCCAATATAACATATCCAGCAACACATAACATCACATGTCATCAACGTAAGTAAATATGCGCATCCCAATTGTCGTTGACATATAGCAACGAAACCGGCGATATCACATATTACACTTACGGTCACAGAAAAGAAAGTGTAAAACTACAACAGTTGGAATCCGCAACCTCCTTAGACATCGCATGCCTAAACCAATGAATTCCTTAGACATCACATGCCTAACAATTATAAACCCCGCATTTTAGTCTCATTATCGAAAACTCTTTTCAATATCAAGTCGGGCAATTCAACAAGATTCCCGACATCATGATCGAATGCTCGTCGCAAACTTTAGTAGGCAGCCGCACCCCCGACGCCGTCGACGAAGTGCACCAAGGCGGAACACCGCTGCCGCGAGCACCCGAACGGATGCTTTCGGCGACGGGGTTCTCCTACAGTCACTTGGTCGGGGATATGGGGTGAGGCTGTCTATTAAGTTTACCCGGCAAGTATCCGCGTACGCTACGTGATTGCGACGGACTTTTGATCACATCAAAATTCCGTGGCAACCGATCAAGTGAGACTAAACCTTTAGATTTATAGCATTCATTCAGTTCTCTCATAACTACTTGTGAATTCCAATTATTGTATCACATTCTGGATAAATAGAAAATGTTAAACTTTCCGATCAAACAATCGAACACCCAAGTTTTCCCGATACAGGTCAACACATGAAATAAGTTTAAAAACATTCACTTCGTGCCTCAGTACCAACGGTCCAGCCGTAGAAGGGTCAAGCCAACGCCTCATATGTGGCACGCCGTACTGCCCCAAACCCTAAGGTTCAAAGGGCAGTTCAAGACGGTCACATAATTGAGTTAAGGTTTGTTGTCTTCTAGAGGGACCATCGCATTACTTGCACTACTTAGAACGTCGTTAAACTACGGAAAAATCCAACAATTGGAAATTTCCCAGCAGCGGAAAAAGTGGGTATTTATATCCGGTCGAACTTTTTAACATATTCTAAAATTATCTGGAAAAGCACACAGACAAAATTAGACGATCTGATCGAAACACCGAGTCCCGAATACAACCCAGAAAACTCAACTCTTGAGTTCAGATTAAAAATTCCCAGGAAAACCAGCACTGCAAAATAAGAATTACTGTGTAAAATTCTTTCAACAAGGAGACCTTTCGGCCGCGGAACCGCCGCACAAGCCATGCTTGTGCCGCGGAACCGCGGCGGTTTGATGGATTTAGGCCATCGAATTTCACAGTAACTCTTACAATCTCCTGCTGAATTTTCTGCATATTTTTAATCCTCAAAAATCCCCGATTTCAAAAACTGTACAGAAAGCATATTTGTGTTAGGGTTTCGGTTCGATCGGACTTCTAACTCCGTCTACGCATCGCCTAAGGCTCTAGCTAGGCTCTGATACCACTGTAGGGTTCCTAGGTACACTAATGAGGTCTCACAAGTGATCAAACATGGCTAATTCAAAATTTTCCATGTGCCTACAAACCCTAATACGGATCGTTAACTAGATGTATAGGCGATGCAAAGAGAGTTAATTACTTTAACTAAGAGGAAAGTGACTACAACCTTTGTAGATCCGGTCCTCCACCTCCTAGGCTCCGTGATGACGTCCCTCCGCTGTCCATATCGGATCCCGGACTCTAGCATTGGCTTCATCGGAGAAATGGGCGGGCTAGATCGGCGACTTCGATGCCGAAGATGATCTACGTCGAGGCAATACTAGATCAAGCTCCAACTTCACCAAGCCATGAAACTTGTGAAGAAAACACCCTATACTACTTGGCAAGTAGTAGAGGATAAAGAAATAGGAAGTGGGTTCACTTTAGAATTGGATTTCTCACTTTTTCTCTCAAGTTGCCATTGATGGAGGCAAGCTTTCTTCCTTTGTTGAAGAAGAAAAAGATGATGAAAAGAATATGATAAGTTATTTTCAAAAAGAAAATAATATGAATACTTATCATATACTAACCTTGGTTAGGTGTAGAGAATAGACTATGGTTAATTTGAATGGTTAGGGTTAAGCATGAGACAAGAATGGTGGACTTGTTCAAAGCTTCATGAAGCTTCAACAAGCAAACAAAGAAAGCCACCATTCCTTATTTATCTTTTCCAAAATGAAAAAATAAATAAATAAATAAGTAGTTAATAAAATCAAAACCCTAACCATTACATAACCATGGTTTAATCATACACTTAACCAAGTTATCATGTATCATCAAACATGATACAATCAAGTGCACAAAAGTATATCACATATACAACTTGTGTACATCAAGTGAGAAAATCCATTTAAAGTGAACCAATACTAGTTAATGCAAAGTAATATATCAAATATATAATTATGCATTAAATCATTAAATCAACACTTGATTCAATGATCCGGTCATGTCGCATATAACCGACTAGTATGCAATGTATCGACTTATCGAATCAATCTTCGATTCGATAACTAGGTTATATCGCATACAACCAATCGATACATTCATCGCGAGAATGGAATACGGTATCAAATACATGCATTATTCTCGGTCCTGCACATATCTCATATGCACTCCTATTTCGTTTCGCTTGAGCCAGGAAACCTCTGTGTAGGACTCTAAAGACTCGTCAATACGCTGGCAGCAGGTGATGATCATATCAAACACCCACAAGCCGCAAGCGGTCTGCTAAACATAACGGCCACCCGGGTATTGAGCGATCAGAAGATCGACGAGCAAGCCCGCTCACACTCCTGTGAATCCAACCAGTAACACTTACCATACAGTCCGGTCTGTTCGTCTGATATGTCGCATATCTCGCCTAGGGGTGGTAAACGTCAGACCCCAATAGCTTGATAAGTCATGCCGACGTGAGGTCCATAACATTCGTGAAACTACTGATAACTCTTACCAGTATATCACTGCAACCCTGGTCAGGGATTTCCTGTTATGGCCAGTCGAGCATAGCGTAACATCAACCCCCAATACCGGGAGAGACGAATCCCCTCCTATCGCTCATTGCCTCCATGTGAATCGGGACTGTACCCAAAAACCACCTGTTTGCACGACTCAGTAGAGCCGTGGTAGGGTGGAAATCAAAGCACAGTGGGAGACACACAAGACTCTATGACGATCTCGGGTCAACAGACTAAGCTGTACCAGTGTCACCAGAGAACTACCATCTGACGTGAGGTATAATACCATCTGGGAGTTCTCGGCGAGTCCGTTCAGTGTACCCAGTCTCCACTGAGCACCCGCATACCATCTCTGATGTCAAACACCAATGGATATAGGATCATCCATCGCCCATCACATGGGTCGAGAAGATATACGCTAGTCTACTCTGGAATATCGATGCCCCGTCTCGATATTCCCATGACTAGGAACATTGAAGGATGTACTCATGGACTATCCAGGCCCCACTAGTATGATCTGCATCATAGTCCTGGAAGTCGAGTACACATCCTAAGGGCTTTATCAACATGTAATCAGAGAGACAGAGAGTATACATGTTAAGATAAAGAGCAACCAGATAGCGTACTATCATGTCGAGCAAGAAAGTCCTACCTATATATGTCCCAGCATCCACTACAATATACATCCAATGTATAGTAATGGCCTCTAGGGCATACATATAACTAACAATATGGTTTGGTTTTAAAAGAAAAAGAAAAGGGTTAAAAAGAGAGAATGATTGGAGAGAGAAAAGGAGGGTGAGAATAAGAGAGAGTGAGAGTAGGAGAGAGAGAGGGCATCCATTCTTTTCCCCTCCCCATTATTTACTTCATCTTCCTCCTCAACTCATCTCCCTCCACCTCTACCCTAAGATCCATCTCCAAATATTCATCAAAATCCTAATCCCCTTTCATTAAAAATGACCCCCTCTTCATCCTCTACAAAATGGCCCAAGCATAGTTTGATTTTGGAGACTTTGGTTGAGCTAGGGTTTTTCTTGAGCTGCACCCATGAGGTATAACCCCTTCCATTTAGTTTAGTTTGAATTCCTATCATTTTAGTTTAGTTTAGGAGTTGTTGTAGTGGGGTATTGTGATGTTTGGAAATTTAAGAAAAGGGACGGGTTACTTGTGGACCTATAACCAGTAGTTGGTGTTTACTTAGACTTGAGAGGTGTTTTTACTGGCCTAGACCCGGATTAGAAACCAATACCCGGATTTAGGATTTCCGACGTCGGAAATTGTGACAGTTTGGGGTGGTATTTGGGAATCTGGGATGACCCGAGGCCTTTATAAAATAAGTACCCATGACCACGAGACGTGCAGGCAACCATGGACCACTCCCTGAAACCCGAGCCCAATATCACCTAGTCTGGCTGCAGATTTAATCCCCCAGGCCGCAAATTGCAGCCTGGTCTTGATGGTTTGGGTTGGTGTTTGCTTCATGTTTTCCTTAGCTGATATCTAGAGCAACTCCATATGCAAAATTGGCTAGTTTGACCTGAGTCGAAATCTGGGAACACATTAGTCTGATTTTTGGATATGTTTTCCGTATTTTGAAATGTTTCGTTTTGATAATTTGATTTATTTTTGGTTGTTGAATGTTTGTACATCAACAACTAGGGGTAATTTGTTGGTTTTACATACGTGGGCTATAGGTTCTAACCTATAGGCGATCCGTGTGCCGTTTTGGTTTCCGGACTTGATGTTAATAGCGATTGCGATTGTTTATTATTGTAGGTACCCACGCGTAGATTCCGAGGCGACGGAGTATAGCGTCATCGACTTCGACAAGTAAGGATTAAGGTGAGTAGATCTATATCTACGGGGGAAGTCGGGTGGATGGCATATAGCACCCCCGCAATTTGATGGAAATCGATCTATATGATATAGTCGTAGAAACCTAGACTAGGAAACTAGGGATATGGTTAACATGATAATTAAAGATGATATAAGTGATTGATTATATATAACTATATTGAGATATGAGATGAAAGCTTTAGGGATATGAAAAGCGAATGTGAATCACGACTTATAGATATATAGTTGCATTAGAATAAGTATGAATTTTAGAATAACATGACACTTGATGTATATATAAATTAACTTGATGTGAGATACAAATGCAATGAAAAGAATATACGAGGTAATATGATGACCTGATGATATGTCGGTATACGAATGCGAGTCGATTGTGATGATTGATACCTTTTCCGGTCCCCTGATATGAGTCGGTTATAGATGTCAACTGGGACATAGGTATATAGATATATATAAATGTTGTGAATCATGAATGATAGGCCGTATGCGACATTAGGCCGTACTCTCATTTTCATATAGGATGATAGGATCCCTATTAGTTTATGCCGCCGTACGATGATTTTCCATACGTGATGAGTTTGACTTGATGATTGATCCATACCCTTGACTAGAGGATGTCGTATGATGGATTATACCGTACGTGATGCTGTGAGGCTGGATGCCGACTGATAGATTCACTGACTCGAACATGTTAGGTACGTATACCTTATAGCTTTTAGTTGATGATTTACCTTATGACGCATTCATGTTATTCTCATTGCATTGCATATACCTATGCTAGTACACTCACACCATTATCGATGATGCGTATATTACACGTACATAGATTTGCTAGCTCACACACTTCGTCATCGATAATTGCCATGTCACTACACAGTAGGATTGCTGCATCATGTTATGACTCCTTGCATAGTTTACTTGCTATAGTTACATATGCACCTTTATACGATGTTGCATTTGATTTTGGAGATTTGGGAACCGCATGATATATTTTAAAAACTAGAATCATTTAAAAGAGCGGTTTTCTCTTAATATGTCACATCACTGTTCCATGTTATATGATATACGGATATGCTTACATTTGTATCATATGTCGCATACATCATGCTTTATGATTTTACGCATTGAGATATGCTGTTTTCATGAGATTTCTGGATTTGAGAACCGTGGCGATTTCAAAAAAAGGCATGTACTGTTTTAAAAAACCCGGTTTCTATTGATATGATATTTCAGTGCGTCCACCATGTGTTTTCTCGGTTCTGAGAGTGACATGTGAAACTCGATTCGAGGAGGCGGATGAGGCCGATTGTGGGTACATGGTAGACCCGGTATGGTACCCCGGGGCGAGAACAGATCTGTCATGCAGTAGACGATGAGCTTGGCAGAGGGAATACTACCTACCGGTGATTGGTTGGACGTGGCGGATATCCAGAGGATACCAACCGGAGTCGAGAGATGATATGGGCCGATCCGGACTGACGGAGCCCGTGGGCCGATCCGGACTGACGGAGCCCGAGAGATATGAGGATTTGCGTGTCGATGCTGGACACAGGTTTCATGATGTTTCGAGTGTCGATGCTGGACACTTAGGTTCCATGATTTTCATGTGTCGCGAGGGACACACGTTGATTTATATCCTCATATTTTCATGCATTTGCTTTTATAATACATACATGGAGGATATGGTTGGACGAGATCCGCATGCATACAGACATTGATCATATGATTGGATGATATCCGCATATATATAGGTGTTGATTTCATTATTGGCACCCATACAGATATGGTCACCCTAGATATCATAGTATTACCTTTATGATATAGTTGACCTAGGAGTCATTGTTTATTCGATTTCTATGTGTTGATATATTTCTATTCACGAGTTGGCAACTCACCCCCGTTGTGCCATTGTTCTTGCAGGTGGACCGCTTGGATCAGTAGCGACATCGCTGACACATAGGTACTTTTGGGTGATTTGCTTGGTAGGTGGGGCATTTTTATCGTACTCACTCTTGTATTTATATTTCATATTGTATCTAGTCAACTCCATCAATCAAAATTAGTAAATTGTATAAGTAATAAGACTTAGTGAGATTGTGGTTGCGAGACTTAGAGCGAGGGGTTTTCCGCTACTTGTGGTTTTAATATCTTGCTTATTTCTTTGTCTTTTTGTGGTGAACTTCACCGCTGGGCATCGTATACTTACATATACTGTCTTGCATGGTTGTGATTCGCCGTTTGGCGAAGAGCTAGCTCCCGCTTGGGGATGCCATTATTCTTGTTATGTATTTGTGGGTTTGGATCAAAATATACAAAGGAGGTGCTGCCCAAATTTTTAAAAGACGAAACACGTTTTCAAACTAGTAAATTTCACTTGCATTTTTATGTTCCTTTTCTATGCATTAAGAAAACTTGATTTCATTATACCTTTATTTCAAAATTTCACCTCCTTTATTTTCTTAAAAAGGTTTAGATTTCTGGGTTTCAGCTTACTTGAATTACGTTACGCCTCTAGACGTTGCGTGATTTAAGTGCTGGTCACGAGCTAATATTTCGGGTCGTGACATCTAGCATGGTTAGGGTTTTTGTTTATTGTGAGATTATGTTGACTTGAGATATTTTTTTGTTAACTAAGATATTTTGGAGACATGGATATTTATATGATGGCTCTATTATTTCTTATCACACACACACACAACAAACAAAAACACAAGCCATTATTCATTTTCTTTCTCTCTCTCTTGAGTTGCTCTCAACACCTCATCCTCATGGAATCTTCTTCTTCCTCTACCCAAACCCTCTGATGTGTTGAGAAACCTTAGATGTCTTGAGAAAAATTAATCCTTCATCACTCTCTACTTCTTTTACGGTATCTAGTGTAGTGATCTAGGTATCCTAGTTACCTCAGATATAAGGTTAGAGCTCGTTGCATAGACTCACGGGTGGATCATCTTCGATGGAGGGAGATCGGAGATCAAGCTTGATCAAGGAAGCCCCTAGGAGCTTGTGATGATGGTTGAAGACTGAAGAACACGGATCTATTCGGTATAACCATTCTAACCCTTTTGCATATTTTGTTATCTAGGGCTTATGGGTCGATCCGGGTTATAGGGTTGTGTTAGCGCCGGTTTTTGAAAATTTTTGTTCCGCATTTGGCCACGGATTGATGGCCAGGGCACTTGTATAACCCAATACCGATGACAGTAGCCCGCTAACTCAAGATCAAATCATGGATTTGGTTGCCATCAAAGTCAAAACATTGGTAGCCGAAGCCGAAGCGCAAAAAGATGTTAGCAGTAGCGGGAGACCATATCCTGCTCAGTATGATCTGGTAGAATTTTCTAGTGGCTATGTCAACCCCAAGTTCGGAAGATTTAATGGGACGGGAAATGCGAATCAGCACATTGCCTACTTTAAAGCCTCATGCGGGAATACCGAGGGCAATGATGCGCTTCTCTTCCGCCAGTTCGTTAATAGCCTGACCGATGTTGCTTTCGACTGGTACGCGAGCATACCGGATGGCTCCGTTACTACTTTCATCCAAATGGAATCTTTGTTCCGACAAATGTTCATGAGTATCAGTGATAAGATCACCATTGCTAACCTCGTAAGGACCAAGCCAAAGAACAACGAAAGCAGCACGGATTTTATAACCCGGTGGCGCAATCTCTCCGTCAAATGTGGACCGCCGATAAAGCAGGACCAATCTGTCAGCCTCCTCGTCGGAAATCTCAACAATTGGATGGCCCCGTTTCTATGCACCGCGTGTCTCAAAATATTCCAAGAGCTGACCAGGAAAGTCCAGATGTTAGAGCGCTCAAAACAGGAGTCCTCCTCTGATTCCCAAAATAACAATAGGTCCTAGAGAAACCAAAAGAACGATAATCGTAAAGGCGGAAGTTTCGACGATACTGAATTTTTCAACACTTCGGCTAACCGAAATAAGCGAGGGATGAGCGGGCCTAATGCCAACCATCCTCGGATAACTGAATCTTTCATCCGTATATACATACCCGTATCCGTATTCTGAAAAATACAAATACAAAGAGACGAAAATAATCCAATAATACAATACTAGGATCCGGCTTAAACCAAAGCCCACTAGTATTATCCACCCAAATAATATCCGTGCACAAGTACACATATATGATCGAAGCCCTACCGTAAAACCATACGGCCTCTACATCTTTTGCCCGATGCAGGGAAAACCTCTGTGTGGGACTCTAAAGAATCGACAGTACGCTGGCAGTGGGTTTAACCATAAGTACATCAGCGATACTAGATGCACGTAACGGCTACCCAGGTATCTGTCAATAAGAAGGCCGATGAGAAAACTCATCCGAACTCTTACTGAGCCTATCTGTGACAATCTCCGTACAGTCCTGTATGTTCGTCTAAGAGTATCATATATCGGGACTAGGGGCGGTAACCGTCAGACCCTTAATAGCACAATAAGTCATGTCGGAGTATAGCCCAAAACACCCTGAGAAACTACTGGAGTATCTACCAGTAAATCTCTCTTGCCCTGGCCAGGGACTTTGTGTAATGGCTTTCCGAACACAGCGCGATATCAACCTCTAATACCGGGAGAGACGTATCCTATATAACTGCTACTGCCTCCAAGTGCTTCGGGACTGCACCTAACTCTACCTGTTTGTACGACTCCTTTGAGCCGTGGTAGGGTAGTAATCTAAGAATAGTGGGATCACACTCGAGGCGAATTGGCAATGTCAAGTCAACTGACTAAGCTGTACTCATGTCACCTGGGAACTGCTACTTGACGATAGGTATAGCACCAACCGGCAGTTCCCCACGAGTCCTGTCCAGTGTACTCATAACCTAATAAGCACCTGCATACTATCTCCGGTACGACGTACTAATGGTTGTGGGATAGACCATCTCCCCTGCTGGGATGAGAAGCGTATAAACTAGTCTACTTTGGAGTATCGATGCCCCGTCTCAATAATCCTATGACTAGGGACCTATATAAGAATGTGCTTATAAACTACCCAGCCCCCACTAGTGTGACTGCCATCACAACGCTGGTAGTCAAGCAAAGTTCCTAAGGGTTCTACCTATATGTATAAGCGATATACTTAAAGAAACACATGCACATAGTGAGGTAGAATCAAACCAAGTAGCATACTACCATATTGAGCAAAACTGTTATTATATCTGTGTATATCCTAAGGTTCCAAAATGTAATATACAAACCAGTATGATACAATAATGGCCTCCAGGGCATATAACACTAACAATAAGCTCCTGGGGCAAAAATCCACATCGGGGGTTTCTAAGGAAAATGAAACTTGCTAGTGTTGCATACCATTTGGAGTGATGATTTTGGTAGGATTCTTTGAAGGTTGTCACACAATGATATTTGGATCCCGATCATACTGTGAGTATTCGCTACTCTTCAGGAGATTTTTCACTAAACAAGCAATGCTTAAACGAAGTAGTTGTCTAGAATGGTGTTAGCGGGGCTACGCCTCCAGGGAAAAGAGGTTATGTATTTAAGGAACTTCGTGAAAACGTTGGAAAACCTCTCTCGAAGTACCAACACTAGCCTGGACGAAAAGTTAAGCAAGAATTGTAGAGTGAGATTAATCCCGACTAATTCTTCTTTTATGGTTTGAAGGAGGATTCGAGGAACAGTGGGAGCCATCCTGTTTAGATAAATTAATAACCAATCTAAACTTGCAAGAGTATTATGCTGAGTGTTTCTTCTCTCTCTCCTGACAGCAGCGACCAAAATGACCGGGCTTAAGTTACTGCTAGATAATTATAAATTGACTGGGCCAAACTATAAAGATTGGTTAAGGAATGTCCATATGGCTATTACCTATAACAAGCAGGGCTACCTCCTTACTACCAAAGCCCCCCGTCCCAGTTCCAGATTCCACCATCGCGGATGTTGAAATCCATAAGACATGGGAAAAAGATAGTGCGAGAGCCAAGTGCCTCGTGTTGGCCTCAATGGATTATGAATACCAGAGGTTGTAGGGTTACTTAGCGCAGAAGCAAGGCTTCGGGAGGCATCGTCCATGCCGTTTTCAAAACTTTGCTGTTCTAAAGAACCCTAACCCTAGAATCTTAACAAGAGAATTAAACAATACAACATGTAAACAACTTTACATCTAAAGTGAATGAGGAATACAACCTTTGTAGACCGGTCCTTCACTTCTAAAGCTCCGTGTAGTAGTCCCTTCGCTCCAAGTAGTGAACACCTAAACTCTAGTAAGGGTTCACATGAAGAAATGAATAACCTTGCTCGTTGTCTTCGAGGCCGAAGATGATCTACGTCGAGAAGACTCAAGCTCATGCTACCTCTTCACTAATTGTAGATTAGTGAAGCAAACACCCTAAACTAAATGGCTAATATAGTAGAGGATGATAAAGTAGGAAATGGGCTCACTTTAGATTTATTTTTCTCACAATATTTTCTCACTTAGAAAAAAGCTAGAGAGCTTTTTCTTAATGAAGAAGAAGATGAAGATCAAAATCATGAGGTAAGAATGGCAACCATGGGTGAGTTAGTGTCATACACTAACTCATGTAGAGAATAAACCATGGTTAAACAATAATGGTTAGGTTAATAAATATCTACAAGTAAAACAAAATTAGTGGACTTGGTCAATGGTTCCACAAGCTTCTACAAGCTTCAACTATGTGAATAATTACCATCTAATTTTGATTAACTTTAAATAAATAAAACCATTCATTATATCAAGCATGGTGTAAGTCTCATACACTCATGTAGCATATGGCATCAAGCATGACACAATAAAATGCACATTAATATATATCACATATATAATAAAGCACAAAAAGTGAGAAAAAGAAATGTTTGGTGAGCAAATATTAGTTAATGTAACTTAATATATCACATATATAATTATACATTAAATTATCAAATCAACACTTGATTTAATAATCCGGCTATATCGCATACAACTGATTAATATCAAATGTAACAATCTATCGAATCAATACTTGATCCGATAACCCGGCCATATCATATATAACCGACCGATATCATATATCGCAAGAATAGAATGCGGTATCACATATGCGTATTAATCTCGGTCCCGCACAAATCACATATGTGCTCCTACTTCGTTTCGCATGAACCAGGAAACCTCTGTGTAGGACTCTAAAGACTCGTCAATACTTCGGCAGTAGGTAATGATCATATCAAACACCCACAAGCCGCAAGCGGTCTGCTAAACGTAATGGCCACCCGAGTATTGAGCGATCAGAAGATCAACAAGCAAGCCTGCTCATACTCCTGTGAATCCAATCGGTAACACTACCGTACAGTCCGGTCTCTTTGTCAGATATGTCGCATATCACAGCCTGGGGTGGTATAACGTCAGACCCCAATAGCCTGATAAGTCATGCCGATGCAAGGTCCATAACAGTTCGAGAAACTACTAATAATACTTACCAGTAGATCTCAGCAACCCTGGCCAGGGATTTCATGTTATTGCCAATCGAGCATATCGCAACATCAACTCCCAATACCGGGAGAGACGAATCCCCTCCTATCGCTCATTGCCTCTATGTGACTCGGGACTGTACCCAAAAACCACCATTTTGCATGATCTCTTGACCGTGGTATGGTGGAAATCAAAGCACAGTGGGAATCACACAAGACTCTATGACGATCTCGGGTCGACAGACTAACCTGTACCAGTGTCACCAAAGAACTGCTATCTGACGATAGGTATAATACCATCTAGGAGTTCTCGGGGAGTCCGTTCAGTGTACCCAGTCTCCACTGAGCACCCGTATAACTTCTCTGATGTCAAACACCAATGGATATGGGATCATCCATCGCCCATCATATGGGTCGAGAAGCGTATACGCTAGTCTACTCTGGAGTATCGATGCCCTGTCTCGATACTCCCACGACTAGGAACATTTGAAGGATGTACTTGCCGACTACCTCAGCCCCACTAATATGATCTGCATCATAGTCCTTGTAGTCAAGAACTCATCCTAAGGGCTTTATCAACATGTAATAGAGAGACAATAAGTGTACATGTTAAGATAAAGTGCAACCCGATAGCATACTATCATGTCGAGCAAGAAAGACCTCCCTATATATGTCCAAGCATCCACTACAATATACATCGCATGTACAGTAATGGCCTCTAGGGCATACATATAACTAACAGAGGCAGCACAAGAAGATGGACTTAACTTACATCTTCCTCCATACCAAAGATTTATATGGAGAGCAATCTCGTATCGCAAGATATGAGACCTCGATGAAATTGTTTCAGGCGAGATTGGCTGTCGGGTCATCTGTAGGGGACCACGTCCTTACGATGATTAGCTATATTAAAAAGCTCACGGACCTTGGGACCACGTTGGAGAATGAGTTATATACTGACTTGATTCTACAGTCCCTCCCCTCTACTTACGCCCAGTTTATCTTGAATTTCAACATTAAAGGGAAGGAAGTTTCACTTTCAGAACTCCTCAATATGTTGAAGAGCACTGAAGACACCCTGCAGAATTCCAAGGAGACACCTGCTCTGCTTATTGGGGAATCTTCCTCTTCTTGATCCAATGAGAAAGCCAAGGGAGAGAAGAAGAAGGCCTCCACCAAGCCGATAGGCGGTGTCAGTAAGGTTGAGAGAAAGGGCAGGGCAAAAGTTTCGGGGATAATAGTAGGGAAGGATGAATGTTTCTATTGTCATGGGAAAGGGCATTGGTAGAAGGACTGCAGGGCTTGGAAAGCCAGAAACCAGGATTCAAAGCACATTGTGGATTCGGCTTTAGGTGTGTTTATGATTGAAAACTATCTGCCAATTAACTCTACTTCCTCGGTACTAGATACTGTATCAGGATCTCACATCTGTAATTCATTACAGGCTCTGAGAAACCGTAGAGTTATCAAGGCAGGTGATATGACTCTCAGGGTTGCTAACGGAATGAGCGTGGACGCTGTATCAGTAGGGGAATATCAACTAGGATTGACAAGTGGGCAGATTTTGATTTTGCGTAACTGTTTGTGTGTACCTAGTCTGGCTTGTAATATCATTCTGTATCTTTACTTTCTAAAGAAGGTTATGATTTTACATTTGTAAGCGATGTGGTCCACATCCACCTTAATAAAAATTTGATTGGGTCAGGTACACTAGATAACGGTATATATGTATTAAATCAAGCTCAGGTTTTCAACGTCCAGAACATACTCAAAAGAAAGTTTCCAGAATTAAATCAGGCTTTCTTATGGCATTGTAGACTGGGTCAGATCAATGAAACACGGTTGATGAAGTCACATAAAGAGGGATGTTTGGATCCGTTCGAATATCAGTCTTATGCAACTTGTCAATCACGTCTCAAAGGAAAAATGACAAAGTCTCCGTTCACTGGACATGGTGAAAGAGCCACCGAGCTCTTGAGACTAATACACAGCGACGTGTGTGGTCCAATGTCTACACATGCAAGAAGTGGTTAGTCCTATTTCATTACTTTTATGGATGATTTCTCAAGATATGGACATGTATTCTTGATGAAACATAAATCCGAGACCTTTGAGAAATTCCAGGAATATAAGAATGAAGTGGAAAAACAAATCGGTAAAAGTATCAAGACACTTAGATCTGATCGAGGTGGTGAATACTTAAGTGCCGAGTTCTGTCACAACCCGAAATTGGTATGTGACGGCCCTTAAACTACGCAACGTCTACAGGCGTAACGCAATTTAAGTAAGCCGAAAACCCAGCAATCTAAACCATCAAAAGTAGTAAGTGATAATAGCATTTTCAAAACTTTTGAAATCTCAAACCAAATTCTTTAAAGTCCAGCTTTACTTTCTTAAAAATTTTGGCAGCACCTCCTTTGTAAAAACTAACCCCAAAAATGGGTACAATATAAATATAAGTAAAGCATCCCCAACGGGAGCAAATCCATGCCCAACGGAGGAAAACAACCATCACAACAGATATACGACGCCGTAGCGAAGAAATAAAAGACGATAGAAGTAAAACTGCATAAAAGAACTCCAAGTCACAAAATAATATATAATATCGTTCTCATATCAAGTCTCTAAATCATACAAGATAATGGTAGATGGAGAGTACATAATACAACGAATATACAATAAACATGAACGGATAACCACAAACCCACCTAAAGAAAAATTGCACACTGTGAGCCGAAGCGGTACCTGCAGCAAAAGATGATAAAATAGATGAATAGCTTGCCTCGACTACTCTGGGAAAACAACCTGCAAAACCCTGTGGCACAACGGGGGTGAGTTGCCAACTCGTGGATAGTAAATAACATATGCAGGTAATCGCAAGTATGCACGTACAGCGTGAATCTAATGTATGCAAGCTAATAGCAATAAAAGGTCATATGTATGCAATAGTCATGAAAGGTACACTAGTAGGTATAACTAATACATGAAGCAATAATATGACAATCTGTATGCAACAATCATGTAAGGTACTCTATCAGGTACAACTAATACATGAAACAATGATATGACAATGTATATATGCAACAGTCATGAAAGGTACTTTAGCAGGTACAACTAATACATGAAGCAATGCATATAAAGTAAAAGTATGTAAATGCAACAGTCATGGAAGGTACTCTATCAGGTACTACTAATACATGAAGCAATGCATAAACAATAAATGTGGAGTATGGGATGAAACATGTCATTTCCACGGAATCCTGACATCGTGGTAGGACCAAAGTCCATCAAGACAATCCAAATCCCAATTTACTTAAATCAGCCCCCAAATTGGCTCTCATATCATATAAGTCTCATAAATCCTGAATGTACAATATCAAGTAAATCTCATATATCCTGAATGTACAAAATCAAGTGAATCTCATATATCCTGAATCCAATATCAAGTAAATCTTATATATCCTGAATCCAATAACAAGTGAATCTCATATATCCTAAGTATATTTGTATGAATAAATATGATGATATATATAAATTAGATATGTATATATATATTATTCCTATTCCACTAATATATATATATATATATATATATGCATATATAATGGCGTCCCATTCTACTGTTATATATATATATATATATATATATAACAGCGTCCCATTCCACTGTTATATATATTTAGGAGTAAAAATATCATGAAAATAAGTTTCTAGCATCGACACATAAATACTCATATCCATATGTTCATCGAATCGTAAGTGTTCGGCATCGACACCCGTGATCCACGTATCGTCCTTTCTCATAATCATACGTTCCTCGAATCGTAAGTGTCCGGTATCGACACCCGTGATCCACGTATCGGTATATACGTTCCTCGAATCGGAAGTGTCCGGTATCGACACCCGTGATCCACGTATCGGTTTAAAACAAATCTCTGAGTGGATGCATACAAATATCAAGTAAAGAATAAGAAATACTTGCATAATTTCATGAAATCACCACGGTCCTCAAATCTAGAAAATATCATGAAAAAATCCATATCTCAATGCGAAAATCCATGAATATAATATATGCAACATAAAACTGTAATGTGAGCATATAAAGGAAAAGCCGTTATTTAACTGCAACAAGTTAATATATAAATCATGCGGTTCCTAATTTCTCCAAGTCCAACATAACATCAAATAAAGGTGAACATGTAGCTATAGCCAGATATATGTGTAAACATGAAGGTATAGTAAGATATATGTATCTACCTATCAGTAATGATGTAATATACTTTTCAGGTATAAGTGTAAGTATGTACGCAAGGTATACATGTAACTATGTCATTATATGTGTATGTACCTATCGCTAATGGTACAATACCCTATAGATATATAGGTATCTAGCATGTAAGCATGTCACGGCATGTGTGTAAGTATGTAGGTATACAGGTATGCTATATGTCATATGCATAAAGGAATATGAATCAATGTCACAATATCCCTAACCAAACAATATCATATCTATATGTGTGTTGTGCGTGTCATGGCAATTATTGACGGTGTGTGTGGCATACAATCAGTGCTCGTGCAACATGAACCGTCAATAATAGTGCAGTGTCCTAAGGGTATAAGTCCAAGCACAACTAGTAACTAAGCAATGAGGTGTATGCGTAACTCTATATATATGAAATAAAATATGTGACAATATTATAACATCTCTAGCCCAGACGCATAACACCATGCGGGCGATTCCCCTGTAGATGTTAAATCTACTCACCAACGCTCCTGGCTAAGTAAAGCCTACCACCTGTTTCCCCTTCTTCGCAGCGCCCGAAGTCCCCGCCTGTGAACCTATAACATAAAACAATATAACAGGTATATATTAGCAATCGATCAATAACATGTACCAACTACGTTTGACCGACGCACCAACTCCAAACATACTCTCAAGTGTTCATTAAGTGGCTAACGCGCGCAGTGATACTACGAAACCAACTCAAGAGCAAAACCTACACAAAGACACGAACGACATCGGCATGACCTTAACTAGGAACGCAAAGCGACACAACTACCAAGCCTAGACCCTGATCGTACCGATCGCGCATTCAAAACACAATAATAAACGTGGAATCTAATATAAATAACTTTGCAACGTCAAAAGAAACCCACGCCTAAACTTACCGAAATCTAGTAAGCAACATATATCATTTTAGCACACAACTACAAGTTTTTACCAAAACTAGAATTTGCAAACATCACAAAATAGCAAGGTTAAACCATTTAAACCTTTACTATAATTTTAAATCTCACTAATTAGGATTTGTAAAAGTTTAGTTTTCATTTGTCTAAAATTATCAACTAACCATTTCGCTAATCAAAAGCCTAATTTAATTAACAAAACCCTTACTAGAAAATCTAAATATGAAATTAAAAGCTTAATTTAAACATCTAAATAAGCTAATTAAAGTATTAACACCACATAAAGAGATTAGGGTTTGGATTTATACCTTCAAAGAAACACAACTTGAAACTAGAAAATCCAAAGATTAGCCTCTAAAAATCCTCACTTGAATGAAGAACAAAGCTTGTTTTGTGATGAAGAAAGAAGGTTTTGATTTATATTTGAGTTTTTTTGATTTATTTAGGATTTTGGATGATTTTATTGAAGCAAAATGAGTTGAAATGGGGTGGAAAAAATGAAGGGGAGCAAGGGGAGAAGTGGCCGGCCTTGGGAAAAAAAGGTGGAGATTTGTGGAAAATTGTAGAAAAATCTAGAAGGAAACTTCAATAATTGCATAATAAAACAAGAAAACCTTTTTGTCACCATTTTCTTTTCTTGAAAATTCAATTAATTTAACCAAGTATCTAGATATTTTAGTGAGAAGGTTCTAAACTAATTCTAGTGATTAGATTAGCATAGATTCACATTAGTAGTAATTAACCCACATAAAAATATAATTACCACTAATAAAGTGTATAAATAAAGCATTAAAATAATATTTTAATTAGGGAAAAATTTTATGTGAACCAAAACTTCCAATTGACCCCCAAAGCCAACGCACTAGCTTCATTCTAACTAAATTAGGTGCCGACAAGTCTATACAGAAGTTTGATCACAATCGGGTTAAAACAGAAAACACCGACTAATTTATCCTAAAAACGGAAAATTCGTAAAACGATTTCTAAAACGTTACAATCTTCCCCCTTTAAAGAAATTCGGTCCCCAAATTTAAAATTCTTACTAAGCGTACCTTCAAAGAGAAGAGTACAAAACTCCCAAATCTCGCTCCCAGCCTCCCAAGTGATCACCTCACTATACGGCTACGTCTAAGAAAACCCTCTACAGATAGCAAGACCCTTGATCGAAGTTTCTCCACCTGCCGAACCATTAACACACTTGGCTGTCGGTGAACGAAAAGATTGCGTCCCAATTAATTGGTCTGGTGCTGAATCATGTGAGAAAGGTCATGAAGGTATTTGCAAAGTATCGACATAAGAAAATACGAGGTGAATACTCAATACTCTGTACGGCAGTGCCAACTTATAGGCAACGGAACTAACTCGGTTGATGACCTCAAAAAGACCACAATCCTGGGATAAGCTTCCTAAAACTCAACACGCCATTTCATCAGAAAAAATCCATAGGAATACATGATCTCCCACTGCGAACTCAAGTCTACGACATCTACGGTCGGCATAAGACTTCTGCCTACACTGGGCTACTCTCATCCTAACCTGAATCAACTGGATCTTCTCCGTAGTCTCATGACTAGCTGGGGTCCAAAAATCCTACTCATGCAGAGTCAGAAAAACAGAATGGCGATCGACACGACCTAACAAACACAACCTAAAGGTTGCCAATTGGAGTGTCTCTTGATAACTGCTCTCGAAGGAGAATCCTAATAATGTCAAGTGACGATCCCAACTGTCGACAAAAAATAGTACTCACACAACAAGCATATCCTCCAGATTTTGTATAGTTTGTTCTGTCTAACCACCAGCCAACGGATGGAAAGCAGAGCTAAAGCTCAACCAGCACCCAAGGTTTCCCGAAGCTTCTACCCAAGACGGCCTTCTTGAGTGGATCCGCCATGTTATTCTTCGTGTCAACTCTCCTGACCTCGATCTCCCGGCGATCAAATATCTCTCGGATCCGGCGATACTGCCTCAGAATATGCCTGGTTCGCTGATGGGACCTGGGTTCCTTGGCTAAAGCCACAACTCCATTGTTATCTCAATACAAAGGTTTTGGATGCTCGATGGATGGAACCACACCAAGTTCAGTTATGAACTTCTTCATCCAGACAGCCTCTTTGGCGGCATTGTTAGCAGCGATGTATTCAGTCTCCATCGTCCAGTCTGCCACGGTATTTTGCTTGGAACTCTTCCAACATAACGCCCCTCCATTAAAGGTGAAGACAAAACCCGAGATCGACCCAGAGTCGTCCTTATCACTCTGGAAGCTCGAATCGGTAAAGGACTCCACTTGGAGTTCACCGTTACCATACACCAAGAACATTTCTTTAGTCCTTCTTAAGTACTTAAGAATGTTCTTCACAGCTGTCCATTGATTCTTCCCAGGATCCGATTGATACCTACTTACAACACTAAGTGCGTACGCTACATCCGGTCGGGTACATAACATCGCATACATGATAGACCCGACTGCCGAAGCATAGGGTATCCCTTGCATGCGAGCCCTCTCCAAATCAGTCTTGGGGGACATCTTTTTGGAGAGAGTGATTCCTGAGATCGTGGGTAAATTCCCACGCTTGGAATCTTCCATACTAAATCTGTTTAGTATGGTGTCAATGTACATGGAATGAGACAATCCCAACATCCGTTTAGATCTATCTCTATAGATCTTAATCTCCAGGATGTAGAAGGCATCACCCAGATCCTTCATGGAGAATCTTTGTGATAAGAAGAGCTTGACCGAATGCAGCATAGGAACATCATTTCTTATCAAGAGTATGCCATCTATGTACAATACGAGGAAAACGACCTTACTCTCTGCAACCTTTTTGTATATACACGGCTCATCTACGTTTTTGATAGATTCAAACACTTTGACTGCCACATCAAAACAGATGTTCTAACTCCGCGAGGACTGCTTTAATCCATAGATCGATTTAAGCAGCTTACATACCTTTCTGCTGCTCCCACTATCTACGAAGCCCTCTGGCTGTGTCATATATACGTTCTCTTCTAAATCACCATTTAGAAAAGCGGTCTTGACTGTAAGTCGATGTACAACACCCCATGACTTGCGGGGAGGCGGAAATATGAAAAACGATCTTGTTTATATGCTAAACATCGACTAACCGCATGAATCGAAGCTAAACGATAACTAACAAGAAACATAGAAGTTCTATACTACTATGTTTAGGGATTATACCTAACGAATCGTGTCCTTCGTCTTTGCGAACTTCACCTCCTCCTCGGCCTTCTCGAAGTAGTAGACGATCCACCCGAGAGCTTTACTCCAAGCTTAGCCTCTAAACTTGAGGCAACTAACTTTCTTCAAGTGCTAATCAAAGAAGCTAGGTGATATAGAGTGAGGGTTATGGTTTAATTAGTCTAACTAATCCTTGTACTCAACACATGAGAGGGGAGGATTAGGGTTTGAAGAGGGAGAGCTTGAGGAGAGAGAAGGTGAAGATAATAATGAAGTGAGAATAATGAGTTATGATAATATATATCAAGCATTTCTTTTATCAAGAAAAGAAAATAAAACAATTTAACAACCATGCTTGATAATATCTAGTGATGATTCATCTCCATGAGTCATTAAGCATTTATGATGCATTAATGACATGGATGAATCATCCATATGACTCACTAATCACATTCATTGTATATGCCACCTAAACCTCCTTAGTCACCATCTTCTAGAAGCTTCTCGCGCAATTACGAGAACGCCCCTCCTTTCCGCAAAAATACGGAAAACTTTAGACTGTATAAATCCAATAACCGGATACCAGTAACTGGCTTAAACCAAAGCCGACTGGTAAAAACTGTCCGAAAGTCATACGTGTGTAAACACACGTATGCGTCCGAACCCTTGTCGTAAAACCATACGACTTCTATATCGTTTCGTTTGGAGTAGGGAAACTCTCTGTGTGGGACTCTAGAGACTCGACTACTACGCTGGCAGTGGGTTTAACCACAGACCGCAAGCGGCACTAGCTATACGTAACGGTCCCTAGGTGGATGTCGATAAGAAGGCCGATGAGGAAACCCATCCGAACTCCTACTGAGTCTGATGTGACAATCTCCGTACAGTCCGGTCCGTTCGTCTAAGACTATCGCATATCGGGCCTAGGGGGCGGCAAGCGTCAGTCCCCTAATAGCGGTATAAGTCGTGTCGGAGCGAAGCCCATTACACCCTGAGAAACTACTGGAACCAACCAGCAAATCTCGCTTGCCCTGGCCAGGGACTTTGCGTAATGGCTCTCTGACACAGCACGATATCAACCCCCAATACCGGGAGAGACGAATCCTGTCTAACCGCCACTGCCTCCAAGTGCTCGGAACTGCACCCAACTGCTACCTGTTTGCACGACTCCTTTGAGCCGTGGTAGGGTAGCAATCTAAGAACAGTGGGACACACTCGAGGCGAAGTAGCAGTGTCAAGTCTGCGGACTATGCTGTACTCATGTCACCTGGGAACTGTTCACTGACGACTGGTATAAAACCAACCAACAGTTCCCTGTGAGTCCTGTCCGGTGTACCCGTAACCTAACGAGCACCTGCATACTATCTCCAGTACGACGTACTGACGGTTGTGGGACAGACCATCTCCCCAACTGGGATGAGAAGCGTACACACTAGTCTACTCCGGAGTATCGATGCCCTGTCTCGATAATCTAACGACTAGGGACCTGAATAAGGATGTGCTTGTAGACTACCCAGCCCCCACTAGTGTGACTGCCATCACAACGCTGGTAGTCAAGCAAGATCCTAAGAGCTCTATCAATACGTATACTCATATATTAAGATAGAAAAACCAAGTAGCATACTACCATGTTTAGCAAGACTGTTATATACATATGAATATCCCAAGCTTCCATTAAGTAATATACAAACTGGTATGATACAGTAATGGCCTTCTAGGGCATAAACACTAACAATCTCCCACTTGCACTAGGGCCATGTACTGGCGTATCGTAGACCGATGATCTCGAGTAGCCTCTCGAACTGAATCTGAGGTAGGGCCTTCGTGAATGGATCAGCAATGTTCTCTTCAGAAGCAACTCTCCGAACCTCGATCTCCTGACGATCAATGATCTCCCTGATCAGGTGATACCGCCTTAAGATGTGTCTGGATTTCTGATGGGACCTTAGTTCCTTTGCTAAAGCTATAGCTCCGTTGTTGTCGCAATACAGAGGTATTGGATCAACTATGGTAGGAACCACCTGAAGTTCTGTTAGGAACTTCTTCATCCAGACTGCTTCTTTTGCGGCATTGCAAGCAGCTATATACTCCGCTTCCATCGTCGAGTCAGCAACGGTGTCCTGCTTGGAGCTCTTCCAGCACACCGCCCCTCCATTGAGGGTAAAGACATAACCCGACATGGACTTGGAATCGTCCTTATCACTCTGGAAGCCGGAATCAGCAAAGGCCTCCAACCTGAGGTCTTTTCCGCCGTAAACCAAGAACATCTCCTAAGTCCTTCTCAGGTACTTGAGAATGTTCTTTACTGCTATCCAGTGCTTCTCCCCTGGGTCTGACTGATACCGGCTTACCACGCTCAGTGCGTAAGCTACATCTGGTCTGGTGCACAACATCGCAAACATTATAGAGCCTACCGCAGAAGCGTAGGGTATAATAGGCATGCGTTCCCTTTCCAAATCAGTCTTGGGAGACATCTCTTTGGAGAGGGTGATTCCGTGACAAGCCGGTACATTACCGCGCTTAGAATCTTCCATACTGAATCTTTTCAGTACAGTGTCGATATACCTGGACTGTGAAAGTCCCAACATCCTCTTGGATCTATCACGATAGATCCGGATCCCCAGAATGTAAGAGGCATCACCCAGGTCTTTCATGGAGAACCTGTGTGACAAGAATCCTTTGATAGATTGTATCATAGGAATGTCATTTCCTATCAATAGAATGTCATCCACGTACAAGACGAGGAATACGACACTTCTGGCTACAACTTTACTATATATGCACGGTTCATCTGGATTTTTGATAAAGTCATATTCTTTGACTGTCTCATCAAAACAGATGTTCCAACTCCGCGATGCCTGCTTTAGTCCATAAATGGACTTAAGCATCTTGCATACTTTCCCGCTGCTCCCACTCTGATTGAAACCCTCTGGCTGATCCATATAGACGCACTCTTCTAAATTTCCATTCAGAAAAGCCGTCTTTACGTCCATCTGCCAGATTTCATAATCATGGAAGGCAGCAATAGCAAGAAGGACCCGAATGGATTTGAGCATAGCCACTGGAGAAAAAGTTTCGTCATAGTCCAAACCAGGTCTTTGACGAAAACCCTTTGCAACAAGTCAAGCCTTATAGGTTTCCACCTGTCCATCTACACCAATCTTTTTCTTGAAGATCCATTTGCATCCTATGGGTTTTACCCCATCTGGAGCAAAGTCCAAAGTCCATACTTTGTTGGTGTACATGGACTCCATTTCGGTCCGCATTGCATCTAGCCATCGTACCGAGTCGCCGCTCTGGATGGCCTGCTGGAAGTCAGTAGGTTCATCATCACCTATGATGCAATCCTCTCTATCCCCATCTATGAGAAAACCGTAGTATCTCTCAGGCGGATGAGACGGCCTACTACTTCTGCGGAGGGGTGCGGGAATGTCCTGTTCTTCTTGAACTTCCGGTTCTACCAAACTTTCAGTAGCAGCTTGTGGTTCTGGAATTTCTTCCAGTTCTATTTCGCTCCCACTTATTTCCTTTTCTAAAAACTGATGTTCTAGAAAATGGGCATTACGAGAAACAAAAACCTTTTGTTCCTCTGCGTAATAGAAATAATATCCCTTGGAGTTCTTTGGATATCCCACAAACATACATTTTACTGATCGTGCCTCGAGCTTGTCCACATGCTGCTTTTTAACAAAAGCTGGACATCCCCAAATCTTTATATGCTGAAGATGGGGTTTCTTCCCAGTCCACATCTGATATGGAGTGGTTGGCACAGTCTTGGTAGGAGCCCTGTTCAAAAGATATGCCGCTGATTCTAGCGCATAACCCCAGAAAGATCGCGGTAACTCAGCATTACTCATCATGGATCGTACCATATCCAATAGGGTTCGATTCCGTCTCTCCGATACACCATTATGCTGTGGAGTGTATGGAGGAGTAAGCTGAGAGAGAATTCCTTTCTCTTTTAGGTAACCTAGGAACTCGGCACTCAAGTATTCACCACCTCGATCAGATCTAAGTGTCTTGATACTTTTGCCGGTTTGGTTTTCTACTTCATTCTTATACTCTTGGAATTTCTCAAAAGCCTCGGATTTATGTTTCATCAGATAAATGAATCCGTATCTTGAGTAATCATCCGTGAAAGTAATGAAATAGGAAAAACCACCTCTTGCATGTGTAGACAATGGACCACATACATCGCCGTGTATGAGTCCTAAGAGCTCGCTCGCTCTTACTCCTTGTCCAGTGAATGGAGTCTTTGTCATCTTTCCTTTGAGACAAGATTGACAAGTGTCATAAGTTTGATATTCGAACGAGTCCAAATATCCTTCTCTATGCAACTTAGTCAACCTTCTCTCATTGATGTGACCCAGTCTACAATACCATAAGAAAACTTTATTTAAATCTGGAGACTTTCTTTTTAGTGTGTTCTGGACGTTGAAAATTTGGAGTTGGTTTAAAACATATATACCGTTATTTAGTGTACCTGACCCAATCAAACCATGATTAAGGTGGATGTTAACAACATCTCTTACAAACGTGAAATCATAACCTTTATTTGATAACAAGGAAACTGATATGATATTACACGTTAAGCTTGGTACAAAAAAACAGTTATGTAAAACCAAAATGTGTCCACTCGTCAATCCTAGGTGATAATCCCCGACGGACGCAGCTCCCACGCTAGCTCCGTTAGCAACCTTTAGGGTCATATCACCTTCCTTCAGCACTCTACGGTTTCTCAGTGCCTGCAATGAATTGCAAATATGAGATCCTGATCCGGTATCCAATACCTAGGAAGTAGAGTTGATCGACAGACAATTCTCAATTACAAACACACCTGAAGTCGAAGCCACAGCTTGCTTCGGTTCCTGGTTCTTGGCGTTCCACGCCTTGCAATCCTTCTTCCAGTGCCCTTTCCTGTGACAATGGAAGCACTCATCCTGGCCAACTACCGGTACCGCAAACTTTTTCTTTCCCTTCCCTCCCACCTTAGTAACACCTCCTCTAGGTTTGGTGGCGGCCTTCTTCTTCCTTCCTTTGGCCCTAGCCTTGGACCCGGAAGAAGATGCACCGCTAATAAACATAGCGGGTGTTTCCCTTGCTTTCTGCAAGGTGCCCTCTGCACTCCTTAACATGTTCAGGAGTTCCGGAAGTTCAACTTCTTTTCTTTGAAGGTTGAAGTTCAGGATAAACTGGGCGTAGGTGGGAGGAAGGGACTGGAGAATAAGGTCTGTATAGAGCTCATTATCCAAAGTCGTCCCAAGGTCTGCGAGCTCTTCAATATAGCCGATCATCTTTAGGACATGTTCTCCTACCGATGACCCGACAGCCAACCTCGCTCGAAACAAGTTCTTAGAGGTCTCGTATCTTGCTATACGAGATTGCTCTCCATAAAGTTCCTTTGTATGGAGAAATATGCCATCTAGGTTCATATCCTCGTGCCTCCTCTGATGTTCATTGTTCATTGAGGCAAGCACGATGCACTTGGCTTTCGCGCAATCTAAATCCCAGGTTTTGCGGATTTCCTTATCCGCATTGCTGGATTTGGGACCAGGGACAGCAGGTGCCGTAGCGGTGAGGACGTACCCCAATTTGTCATAGGTCAAAGCCATTTTGACATTCCGCAGCCAATCTTTATAGTTTGGCCCTGTCAGTATATTTTTCTCTAAAAGTAACTTAAGTCCAGTCATATTCAGGGTCGCTGCAATTAGGAGAGAGAGAAGAAAACTCTTTAGCATGATGCTCTTGCAAGTTTAGAGTGGTTTTTAGTTTATCTAAACTGGATGGCTCCCACTGTTTCTCGAATCCTTCCTCAAACCATAAAAGAAGAATTAGCCAGGACTATTCTCACTGTACAATTCTTGCTTAACCGTTCAGCCAGGCTAGTGTCGATACTTCGAGGGAGGTTTTCCAACGCTTTCGCGAAGTTCCTTAATTAAATAACCTCTTTTCTCTGGGGGCGTAACCCCGCTGACACCTTTCCGGACACCTACTTGGTTTATAGCATTGATCGTTAAGTGACGAATCTCCTGATAAGTAGCATATACTCACAGTAGGATCGGGATCCAAATATCATCGTATGATAATGTTGAAGGAATGCTACCAACATTCATCAAACTCCAAATGGTATGCATCACTTTGCAAATTTCAGTTTCTTTAGAAATTCCCGATATAAGTTTTTGCCCCATGCTCTTATGACCTTGGCTTTGGTCAAAATGTCATAAGTCACATGTCAAGTTCTACCCGTCATTATCTTGTAAATTTGAACCCATCCGTATGTTAGTTATATGTATGCCCTAGAGGCCATTACTGTACATTGGATGTATATTGTAGTGGATGCTGGGACATATATAGGGAGGACTTTCTTGCTCGACATGATAGTATGCTATCTGGTTGAACTTTACCTTAACGTGTATACTGATTGTCTCTCTGTTACATGTTGGTAAAGCCCTTAGGATATGTACTTGACTACCTGGACTATGATGCGGATCATACTAGTGGGGACATGGTAGTCCATAAGTACATCCTTCAAAGTCCATAGTCGTGGGTGTATCGAGACGGGGCATCGATATACCAGAGTAGACTAGCGTGTACCTTCTCGACCCATACAGATGGGCGATGGATGATCCCATATCCATTGGTGTTTGACATCAGAGATGATATACGGGTGCTCAGTAGAGACTGGGTAAACTGGACGGACTCGCCGAGAACTCCCAGATGGTATTATACCTCACGTCAGATGGCAGTTCTCTGGTGACACTGGTATAGAGTAGTCTGTTGACCCGAGATCGTCATAGAGTCTTGTGTGGTTCCCACTGTGCTTTGATTTCCATCTTACCACATCCAAGAGGGCGTGCAAAATGGTGGTTTTTGGGTACAGTCCCGAGTCACATGGAGGCAATGAGCGATAGGAGGGGATTCGTCTCTCCCGGTATAGGGGGTTGATGTTGCGCTGTGTTCGATTGGCTATAACAGGAAATCCCTGGCCAGGGTTGCTGAGATTTACTGGTAAGTGTTACCAGTAGTTTCTCGAACAGTTATAGACCTCATATCGACACGACTTATTGAGCTATTGGGGTCTGACGTTTACCACCCCTAGGCGAGATATGCGACATATCAGACGATCAGACCGGACTGTACGGTAGTGTTACTGGTTGGATTCACTGGAGTGTGAGCGGGCTTGCTCGTCGATCTTCAGATCGATCAATACCCGGGTGGCCGTTACGTTTAGCAGACCGCTTGCGGCTTGTGGGTGTTTGATATGATCATCACCTGCTGCCGGCGTATTGACGAGTCTTTAGAGTCCTACACAGAGGTTTCCTGGCTCAAGCGAAATGAAATAGGAGCGCATATAAGATATGTGCGGGACCGAGAATGATACCAGTATGTGATACTGTATTTGATTCTTGCGATGTGACATTGATCGGTTATATGCGGTATAGCCGGGTTATCGGATCAAGTGTTGATTCGATAAGTTGTTACTGATGATACCAGTCGGTTATGTGTGACATGACCGGATCATTGAATCAAGTGTGGATTTAATGATTTAATGCATAATTATATATTTGATATATTACTTTGCATTAACTAGTATCGGTTCACTTTAGATGGATTTTCTCACTCGGGTGTGCACATTTCATATGCGATATGATTTGTGCACTTGCTTGTATCATGTTTGATGATGCATGCAACATTGGTTAGTGTAAAGAATTAAACCTAGGTTAAGTATATGGTTAAGGTTTCTATTTATTTGTCCATTTATTTATCTTTTTATTTGGATTAAAAATGAAATGACAAAAGAAAAACAAAATGGTTATCATTCTTTCTTTCTTTCATGAAGCTTAATGAAGCTTCATGAAGTTTTGACCATATGACCATTTTGTCTTTTAGCTTAACCCTAACCATTGCACTTAACCATGATTGATTCTCTACACCTAACCATAGATTTAATATGATAAGTATTCATTTCTTTTCTAATTTTTAATTAATCTTATCATATCATTTCTTTTTCTTCTTCCTTCAACTCAAGAAGAAAAACCTAGACTACATCAATGGTGGATTGATGATATGAGTGAGAAATCCAAATCTAAAGTCTACCCACTTCCTATTTCTTCATCCTCTACCTCTTGCCAAGTAGTAGAGTGTGTTTACTTCACAAGTTTCTTGACTTGGTGAAGTCGGAGCTTGATTTAGCGATGCCTCGACGTAGATCATCTTCGGCACGTCGTCGATGACCTAGCCCGCTTCTTCTCCGATGAAGCCGACGCAAGAGCCCGGATTTCGGATTTGTACAGCGGAGATGACTTCTTCATGGAGCTATGGAGGTGGACAAACGGATCTACAAAGGTTGTATATCCGTATCCCTTAGTTAAGTGTTAACTAGTTTGCATTTTCGCCTAATTTTCTAGCAAACGATCCGTAGTCGGGTCTCTCGGCACCTAGAATTTTTGAAAATGGCATGTTCGATGCCTTGTGAGACCTCACTAGAGTGCCTAGGAACCCTACAGTGGTATCAGAGCCTAGCTAGAGTCTTAGGCGAAGTCCAGACGGAATTTGAAACCCGAACGAACCCGAAACCCACACCCGAGAATGCTCTCTGTCCGGATTTTAAAATTGTGGATTTTTCAAGATTAAAAATATGCAGAAAATCAAGCAGGGTTTTCTAAGAATTACTGTAAATTTCGTGGGCCTAAGTCAACTTTTCCACCGCGGAACCGCGGCACGTGCTATGCATGCCGCGGCGGTTCAGCGGTGGTTTTGTCGTTTTGCGCATTTTACTTTTCACAGTAATTCTCAGATTTCTGTGCTGATTTTCCTGGGATATTTTAATATATATTATACAGTTGAGTTTTCAGGGGTTGTTTTGGGTTTTCATGAGTTCGATCGGATTATCAAATTTTGTCTGTGTGGCTTTCCGGATAAATTTTAGAATATGTTAAAAAGTTCGACCGGATATAAATACCCAATTTTTCCCCTGTCGGGAAATTTCCAAGTGTTGGATTTTTCCGTAGTTTAACGACGTTCTAAGTAGTGCAAGTAACTCGATGGTCCCTCTAGAAGACAACAAACCTTAACTCGATTATGTGACCGTCTTGAACTGCCCTTTGAACCTTCGGGTTTGGGGCAGTACGGCGTGCCACATGTGAGGCGTTGGCTTGACCCTTCTACGGCTGGACCGTCGGTACTGAGGCACGAACTGAATGTTGTTAGACTTATTTCATGTGTTGATCTGTATCGGGAAAACTTGGGTGTTCGATTGTTCGATCGGAAAGTTTGACATTTTCTATTTATCCGGAATGGGATACAATAATTGGAATTCACAATAAGTTATGAGATAACTGAATGAATGTTATAAACGTAGCAATTTAGTCTCACTTGATCGGTTGCCACGGAATTTTGATGTGATCAAAAGTCCGTCGCAATCACGTAGCGTACGCGGATACTCGCCGGATAAACTTAATAGACAGCTACACCCCATAGCCCCGACCAAGTGACTGTAGGAGAACCCCGTCGCCGAAAGCATCCGTTCGGGTGCTCGCGGTAGCGGTGTTCCGCCTTGGTGCACTTTGTCGACGGCATCAGGGGTGCGTCCGTCTACTGAAGTTTGCGACGAGCATTCGATCAGGATGTCGGGAATCTTGTTGAATTACCCGACTTGATATTGAAAAGTGTTTTCGATTTTGAGACTAAAATGCGGGGTTTTATAATTGTTAGGCATGTGATGTCTAAGGAATTCATTTGGTCAGGCATGCGATGTCTGAGGTGGTTGCGGATTCCAACTGTTGTAGTTTTACACTTTCTTTTCTGTGACCGTAAGTGTAATATGTGATATCGCCGGTTTCGTTGCTATATGTCAACGACAATTGGGATGCGCATATTTACTTACGTTGATGACATGTGATGTTATGTGTTGCTGGATATGTTATATTGGATCGTCGTGTTTGAATAGCCAGGGTTTTTTTTATGTGAGATGAGTGTTTTTTATTTTCATTCATGTAAAAACTTGTATGTAATATTCTTTTATTGGGGCGCTTCCAGGTTGCGGAAGTTGTCACCGTTTGCATATTATTTACTTTTCCGCACTAGGATAGACCCAAGGAGGAGGGCACAAGTAACCGGGTTCTGGGGTCCAGTGGGAGACCAACTCGAGGAGTCGAGTCCGGGTCTCCTAACCCTAGAATTGGTAGGGTTGCTTGCCGCTCTCGTAGGGGTCTAGGGGTGTGGGATTGGCTATTCATCGCGACCGTGGAATCCGTGTTTTATTCTGGCTCGTATTGAAAACACGGACGTCCTAGTATATCCAATATTTCATATGTTTCTTCTGCTGCGATATCTGTGATGTGATCATGTGATGTTCTATGATAGATACAGTATATAGTATATATGATATATTATATAGACGTTACTTATGTTTTACACCCGCGCTAGCCCTGCCCTGCTCTACCGTTAGTTACCTAACCTAACGGTGCACGAGGGGACATCGAGGCGAATGCGGATGGCATAAGTGTACGTCGTATTTATCTGTGATGTTTAGGTACTTAAATGATGGGACTTCATTAATGTGATTAATGAAATAAAAGAAACCTAAGATGTTGTAGAATCGAATTTCAAAATAAAACAGGTAGCTACAGTTCTTGCTTTGCACAGAGGTATATATGATATATCCTGCACCTTATTCGATGAGGAAAGGACCGAGATCCCTTCACCGGGAGTGACTCCTTTAGCAATAACTGGCTGATGCTACACACTCGGTTTGTCTTTTGATAGCTTTTAAGAGTTTTTGCTTTGCACTGTGATATATATGATATATCCCGCACCTCATTCGACGAGGAAAGGACCGACGATCCCTTCACCGGGAATGACTCCTTTAGCAAAACTAGAAAAGCCTCAAAAGCACTCCATTTTAAAATTATTTGATTCTACAACGATATCAAGTTCATTACGCAATAGGTTTTCAGAAAAACCTGTCGTAGCCCTCCGTCATTTCAGATAAGTACCAGTTAGTATTCGTGCTACGTTTGTTGACTATGTTAAGGCGTAGTGTGCGGTAGCTAATTAGTGCTTATCTGCATAAGCATATGATGTGATTGGATTTGGGTAGTCGTGCGACTTTGTTGACTATGTTAAGGGTCGTGCGGGTGGGTTTAATTCAATCGGGAAATGACGGGTTGAACTTGACTAGCACTTATGATTTGTTGACTATGTTAAGGTCATATAGCTGCTAGGGGTAAAATATTATCGGGAATTTCAAGTGTTGAAATTTGCAATGAGATTGCATACCTTCTATGAGATAGTTGGATCCCGATACCCGCTGCGAGTAAGTGTTACTCCTGGGAGAGTTTTATACATTACAATTAGCCGATCAAGTAGGTGTCTAGAAAGGTGTCAACGAGGTTACGCCTCTGGGAAAACGAGGTTTACATTAATTAGGTTCGTGCGAAAGCACGGGGGACCTCCCTCAAAGTACCGACACTGGCCTGGCTGAAAGATTGGCGAACTTGTAGTGTGTAATTAATCCCGGCTAGTCTTTCCTTTTAGGGTTTGAAGGAAGATTTGATAAAAAGCAGTGGGAGCCATCCTGATTAGATAAAATAATAACCAATCTATTCTTGACAGAGCGCACGCTGAGTGTTTTCTTCTCTCTCTCCAGGTAGCGACCATATCACGCCTTAATCAAGATAATAATACGGAATATTGACCGAACCCGCTTGTTATACTGAGCTGGGGAACGTTGGTCCCGCTCCAACTTATAATTGTTATAAGACAGAGCAGGAAATTGGGGAATACCAGATTTCCCGTGCCGCCCAAACGAAGAGAGTGCATGCTGATGCATCATCTTCGGGTGTGTTCGTTACAAAGAACTGTTTCTCTGTATCCTCTACGTCCTGGGTATGTGATACCAGATCAGGATCCCAGATATGTAATCTGTTACATAGGGCTACAGAAAGGTAGAGAACTGAGAACGGGTGATAAGTTTCATGAGGCAGAAAACGGGGCAAGAGTTGCAGCCAAGTCTGTCGGTCACTGTCACCCTGTATTATCAATACATTGATTCTGAACGAATGTTATTAGATACCGAACCTGATATACAAAATCATATCAGTCTCTTTATCAGTAAAGAAATGATAAAATTTTGTATTGTTGGATAATGTTTTGAACATTTCCTATATCAAAAGTTGATCGTATCAGGCACGTTATCTAAAAGCGTTGATGTTCTAAATCAAATTACAGTTCTTAGTATATGGAACACACACAAGAGGAAGAGTTCAGAAATGAACGAATCCTTCTTGAGGCATTGTAGACTAGGTCATATCAATGCGACCCGACTGGCTGGAGTTACATAAAGATGCATATTTAAATTAGTTTGAATTTGCATCTTGTGAAACTCGCCAGTCATGTCACAAAGATAAGATGACCACAGCTCCGCTTACTGAAAACAGAGAAAGAGTTTGTAAACTCTTGGGATGATACATGTTGATGTAAGTAGGTCCCCTGTCTACACATGCCAAGACCGGTTCTTTGTACTTCATTATATTCTCTGATAATCTCTCAAGATTCAGTCATATGTTCCTGTTGAAACATGAGTCCGAACCTTTTGAGATATTCACAGAATATAAGCGAGAAGTAGAGAACCAATACGGGTATAAGTATTATGTCTTTTGATGTGATCAGGGAGGAGAATACTTGAGCACGGAAATACTGGACTATTCTAAAGGAGAATGAGATTCTCTCTCGGCATTACTCCTCCGTATACACCATAGCACGATGGTATATCGGGGCGGAGCAGATACACCCTATTTGATATGGTGTGCTCTATGATGAGTAATACTGAGTTACCTTTTTCCTTTTGGGAGTTATGCACTTACGAAGTTGCATACCTATTGAATAGGATTCAAATCAAATCAGTTGCCTACCACTTCATATGTGATATGGTATGGGAAGAGCCCATGTCTTAAGCTAGTTAAGATTTGGGATTGTCCGGCCTATGTCTAAAAGCAAAATCCGGACAAGCTCGAGGCAAGGCCTGTTATGTAGAACTGGAAATGTTCCAGCTATACATTGTAGCTGATGATTTGATAGAACCAAAGGATTCAGTAGATTCCAATGAACCTCAGCCTCTCCGCCGATCTAGTAGGGTTCCTCACCCACCTGAGAGATACTTCGGTTTCTCTATAACAGTGGGAGCGAGGATTGCATCATGAGATGATGACCCAACTAGTTTCGAGCTGGCCATCGAGAGTAGGGACTCTGTAAGAATGGCTGGATGCTTAGCGATCTGAGATGGAATCCATGTACACCAACAAAGTATGGACTTTAGTTGCTATATCTGAAGGGTTAAATCCCCATCAGGAGCAAGTATATCTTGAGAAGATTACTTGGTGTACTTGGAAAGGTTAAGACTTTCAAAGCTAGACTTGTTAAAGGTTTTCGTCATTGACCAAGCGTGGATAATGATGAAACCTTTTCAAGTAGCTATGCTTAAGTCCATCCAGATACTACTTGCCACGGCTACATACCATGACTATGATATCTGGTGGTTGGGTGTCTTGACTGCTTTTCTAAATGATGATTTGGAAGAATGCATTTATAAGTACACAGCCAGAGGGCCTCGTAGACAGTGGGAGCAGCGGAAACGTGTGCAAGATGCTTTATAGGATAAAGCAGGCATCGTGGAGCTGGAACGTCTATTTTGATGTGTTAGTCAAAGAAGTTGACATCATCAAAATGGTAGATGAACCTTGTATATACAAAAAGGTAGTAGGAAGTATGGTGACGATCCTCGTAGAGTACGTGGATGACATACTCTTGATAGGGAAGGAGTTTCCTATGCTACGCTCGATCAATCTCCGCTTATCACCATGATTCTCCATATAGGATCAAAATGATACCTCCTAAATCCTGGGTTTTGGATCTATGAGATAGATCTAATTGGATGTTAGGACTCTCACTAGTTGTAGTGAGACAGTATCAACCGATCCTGGGGAGAATCACTGGAAGGGTTCCAGGGTGATAAAGACGACTGAGTGTCAGTCACAGGCATTGTCTTTACCCTCAGTAAAGGGACAGTATGTTGGAAGAGTTCCAAGCTAGATACCGTGACATACTAGAAGATAAAGGCTGAATACATCGCTACTTAAGATGCTACCATAGAGGCAGTCTGGGTGTATAATAGTTCATAAGATGAACTTCGTTCCTACCATTGTGAGACAATGGAGTTGTGGCTTATGCCAAGGAACACCCGTCCCATCAGTGACCCAGGCGTATTCTGAGGCCGCATCACCTGATCATGGAGATAGTTGATCTCCAGGATGATCGAGGTTTGGAGAGTAGACTCAGAGGACAACACAGCGGATCCACTCACAAAGGCCTGTTCCCAGAGAGAGACTTTTATGGGATGGTTGAGTATGAGATACTACAACCACTGCTACAGATGGCCCTAGTGCAAGTGGGAGATTGTTAGTTATATGTATGCCCTAGAGGCCATTACTGTACATTGGATGTATATTGTAGTGGATGCTGGGACATATATAGGGAGGACTTTCTTGCTCGACATGATAGTATGCTATCTGGTTGAACTTTACCTTAACGTGTATACTGATTGTCTCTCTGTTAAATGTTGGTAAAGCCCTTAGGATCTGTACTTGACTACCTGGACTATGATGCGGATCATACTAGTGGGGACATGGTAGTCCATAAGTACATCCTTCAAAGTCCCTAGTCGTGGGTGTATCGAGACGGGGCATCGATATACCAGAGTAGACTAGCGTGTACCTTCTCGACCCATACAGATGGGCGATGGATGATCCCATATCCATTGGTGTTTGACATCAGAGATGATATACGGGTGCTCAGTAGAGACTGGGTACACTGGACGGACTCGCCGAGAACTCCCAGATGGTATTATACCTCACGTCAGATGGCAGTTCTCTGGTGACACTGGTACAGAGTAGTCTGTTGACCCGAGATCGTCATAGAGTCTTGTGTGGTTCCCACTGTGCTTTGATTTCCATCTTACCACGTCCAAGAGGGCGTGCAAAACGGTGGTTTTTGGGTACAGTCCCGAGTCACATGGAGGCAATGAGCGATAGGAGGGGATTCGTCTCTCCCGGTATAGGGGGTTGATGTTGCGCTGTGTTCGATTGGCTATAACAGGAAATCCCTGGCCAGGGTTGCTGAGATTTACTGGTAAGTGTTACCAGTAGTTTCTCGAACAGTTATAGACCTCATATCGACACGACTTATTGAGCTATTGGGGTCTGACGTTTACCACCCCTAGGCGAGATATGCGACATATCAGACGATCAGACCGGACTGTACGGTAGTGTTACTGGTTGGATTCACTGGAGTGTGAGCGGGCTTGCTCGTCGATCTTCAGATCGCTCAATACCCGGGTGGCCGTTACGTTTAGCAGACCGCTTGCGGCTTGTGGGTGTTTGATATGATCATCACCTGCTGCCGGCGTATTGACGAGTCTTTAGAGTCCTACACAGAGGTTTCCTGGCTCAAGCGAAACGAAATAGGAGCGCATATAAGATATGTGCAGGACCGAGAATGATACCAGTATGTAATACTGTATTTGATTCTCGCGATGTGACATTGATCGGTTATATGCGGTATAGCCGGGTTATCGGATCAAGTGTTGATTCGATAAGTTGTTACTGATGATACCAGTCGGTTATGTGTGACATGACCGGATCATTGAATCAAGTGTGGATTTAATGATTTAATGCATAATTATATATTTGATATATTACTTTGCATTAACTAGTATCGGTTCACTTTAGATGGATTTTCTCACTCGGATGTGCACATTTCATATGCGATATGATTTGTGCACTTGCTTGTATCATGTTTGATGATGCATGCAACATTGGTTAGTGTAAAGAATTAAACCTAGGTTAAGTATATGGTTAAGGTTTCTATTTATTTGTCCATTCATTTATCTTTTTATTTGGATTAAAAATGAAATGACAAAAGAAAAACAAAATGGTTATCATTCTTTCTTTCTTTCATGAAGCTTAATGAAGCTTCATGAAGTTTTGACCATATGACCATTTTGTCTTTTAGCTTAACCCTAACCATTGCACTTAACCATGATTGATTCTCTACACCTAACCATGGTTTTAATATGATAAGTATTCATTTCTTTTCTAATTTTTAATTAATCTTATCATATCATTTCTTCTTCTTCTTCCTTCAACTCAAGAAGAAAAACCTAGACTACATCAATGGTGGATTGATGATATGAGTGAGAAATCCAAATCTAAAGTCTACCCACTTCCTATTTCTTCATCCTCTACCTCTTGCCAAGTAGTAGAGTGTGTTTACTTCACAATTTTCTTGACTTGGTGAAGTCGGAGCTTGATTTAGCGATGCCTCGACGTAGATCATCTTCGGCACGTCGTCGATGACCTAGCCCGCTTCTTCTCCGATGAAGCCGACGCAAGAGCCCGGATTTCGGATTTGTACAGCGGAGATGACTTCTTCATGGAGCTATGGAGGTGGACAAACGGATCTACAAAGGTTGTATATCCGTATCCCTTAGTTAAGTGTTAACTAGTTTGCATTTTCGCCTAATTTTCTAGCAAACGATCCGTAGTCGGGTCTCTCGGCACCTAGAATTTTTGAAAATGGCATGTTCGATGCCTTGTGAGACCTCACTAGAGTGCTTAGGAACCCTACACCGTATATACCCCTGACTTTGGTCAAATGATAATACGACTGTCCCAAACTAACTCATCTATCTTATGCAACAAATGAAAACCCAGCAGCTACCAAACACTATGCCTTGACTTTGGCCAAAATGCATAGCTTGAATACTACTGAATACCCAAATGAAACGGAAGGCTACGAATGGTTTTGGCGAAACTGTGAACGTAGTGAACTTGATATAACCGAAGGAACCTGATAGCTTTTAAAAGGAGTGGTTAAAGCTCCGCATTTAAAAATATCTGTTTTTAAAATTAACCGAGTGGTTTCTTTTAAATTGTTCCAACGATTAACTTTTGGTTTATTTTCTTTGCATTATAAATAATGCGTCCCATCATTAACCTATCATTGTAGAAAACAACGAAAATACAACGTCCTCTTATGCCATCCGTATTCGCCACGGGGTCCCGTCATCACCCGTTAGGTTACTTAACTAACGACAGAGCGGGGGCTGGGCTAGCGCGGGTGTAAAACATAAGTGACGTCTAAATAGCTATCATATATAGATATTGTACATTTTTCAGACGCAATAATAGGCATTCCAGATCACAGATGAACTTTATTGGATTTGCAAGTGATCCGTGTTTGTTTTAAGCCTGCAACAAAAGACGGATTACACAGTTATGATGAATAGCCATTACCCCACCCAAGACCCCAACGGGTACGGCAAACTACCCGCCCGGCAGTTTGTGCACCCCACCTTGGGTCTGTCCTAGGAGCAAAAACAGTAAAATGAAATAATACAACGGTGGCTACAACCGCAACCTGGATGTGCCCCGCAAAATAATATTACAACAAATTACATTTACATCAAATGAATTAAATAATAACCCATCACATAACCCCGGCTATACATAACAACAGTCCAACACAGTTCATATCCACAAACAGTAAATACCATTTCAGAAATGTGCAACCCCCTGCCAACCGACATACTAGCAGTTAGGGGAGGTTTACGAACACATTATACAAACACAGATATAATCTAACAAGCAAATACTGTATAATTTCGATCGATTAAACATTTTTAATTTTGCTCCAATACTTCTCTGTAAATCTGAAACCTGAGCAAAAATAAAAACTTCCAGAAAATACCAAATATCACAGAGAAGCAACACAGGAAATTTAGGTTCCTGAATCGCCAACTCGGCGGCGGAAGCGCGGCGGATCGGTGCGATCCGCCGCGGTTCCGCGGCTCTTTAGACGATTCAGGGGCCCAAATTTCTTGGGTGTTCTTATACTGGCTTTTTAAGCTTTCTGAACCTCCCTGAAAAATTTTAGGATTTCATTTAAAATTCGACAGAAACTTGTGATTTCGGGGTTTTCCGGTTTCGTTTTTTCCGTTCGAAATTCATACAAATTTGCAAGTAAGTTATTTATTGTTTAGCGATACTCTGATACCACTGTAAGTCGATGTACAACACCCCACGACTTGCGGGGAGACGGAAATATGAAAAACGATCTTGTTTATATGCTAAACATCGACTAACCGCATGAATCGAAGCTAAACGATAACTAACAAGAAACATAGAAGTTCTATACTACTATGTTTAGGGATTATACCTAACGAATCGTGTCCTTCGTCTTTGCGAACTTCACCTCCTCCTCGGCCTTCTCGAAGTAGTAGACGATCCACCCGAGAGCTTTACTCCAAGCTTAGCCTCTAAACTTGAGGCAACTAACTTTCTTCAAGTGCTAATCAAAGAAGCTAGGTGATATAGAGTGAGGGTTATGGTTTAATTAGTCTAACTAATCCTTGTACTCAACACATGAGAGGGGAGGATTAGGGTTTGAAGAGGGAGAGCTTGAGGAGAGAGAAGGTGAAGATAATAATGAAGTGAGAATAATGAGTTATGATAATATATATCAAGCATTTCTTTTATCAAGAAAAGAAAATAAAACAATTTAACAACCATGCTTGATAATATCTAGTGATGATTCATCTCCATGAGTCATTAAGCATTTATGATGCATTAATGACATGGATGAATCATCCATATGACTCACTAATCACATTCATTGTATATGCCACCTAAACCTCCTTAGTCACCATCTTCTAGAAGCTTCTCGCGCAATTACGAGAACGCCCCTCCTTTCCGCAAAAATACGGAAAAACTTTAGACTGTATAAATCCAATAACCGGATACCAGTAACTGGCTTAAACCAAAGCCGACTGGTAAAAACTGTCCGAAAGTCGTACGTGTGTAAACACACGTATGCGTCCGAACCCTTGTCGTAAAACCATACGACCTCTATATCGTTTCGCCTGGAGTAGGGAAACTCTCTGTGTGGGACTCTAGAGACTCGACTACTACGCTGGCAGTGGGTTTAACCACAGACCGCAAGCGGTACTAGCTATACGTAACGGTCCCCAGGTAGATGTCGATAAGAAGGCCGATGAGGAAACCCATCCGAACTCCTACTGAGTCTGATGTGACAATCTCCGTACAGTCCGGTCCGTTCGTCTAAGACTATCGCATATCGGGCCTAGGGGGCGGCAAGCGTCAGTCCCCTAATAGCGGTATAAGTCGTGTCGGAGCGAAGCCCATTACACCCTGAGAAACTACTGGAACCAACCAGCAAATCTCGCTTGCCCTGGCCAGGGACTTTGCGTAATGGCTCTCTGACACAGCGCGATATCAACCCCCAATACCGGGAGAGACGAATCCTGTCTAACCGCCACTGCCTCCAAGTGCTCGGGACTGCACCCAACTGCTACCTGTTTGCACGACTCCTTTGAGCCGTGGTAGGGTAGCAATCTAAGAACAGTGGGACACACTCGAGGCGAAGTAGCAGTGTCAAGTCTGCGGACTATGCTGTACTCATGTCACCTGGGAACTGTTCACTGACGACTGGTATAAAACCAACCAACAGTTCCCTGTGAGTCCTGTCCGGTGTACCCATAACCTAACGAGCACCTGCATACTATCTCCAGTACGACGTACTGACGGCTGTGGGACAGACCATCTCCCCAACTGGGATGAGAAGCGTACACACTAGTCTACTCCGGAGTATCGATGCCCTGTCTCGATAATCCAACGACTAGGGACCAGAATAAGGATGTGCTTGTAGACTACCCAGCCCCCACTAGTGTGACTGCCATCACAACGCTGGTAGTCAAGCAAGATCCTAAGAGCTCTATCAATACGTATACTCATATATTAAGATAGAAAAACCAAGTAGCATACTACCATGTTTAGCAAGACTGTTATATACATGTGAATATTCCAAGCTTCCATTAAGTAATATACAAACTAGTATGATACAGTAATGGCCTTCTAGGGCATAAACACTAACATTGACATCCATCTGCCAGATTTCGTAGTCATGGTATGCAGCGATGACAAGTAGGATCCGGATGGACTTAAGCATAGCCACTGGAGAAAAGGTTTCATTATAATCCACACCTGGTCATTGACGAAAACCTTTTGCTATAAGTCTAGCTTTGAAAGTCTCAACTTTTCCATTTACACCAAGTTTCTTCTTAAAGACCCAATTTCTCCCAATGGGTTTTACCCCTTCAGGAGCAACTTCCAAAGTCCATACTTTGTTGGTGTACATGGATTCCATCTCAAATCGCATTGCATCCAGCCATTTCACAGAGTCCCTATTCGTGATGGCCTGCTCGAAGCTAGTTGGGTCATCATCTTCCATGATGCAATCCTTGCTCCCACCGTCAATGAGAAAACCGTAGTATCTCTCAGGTGGATGAGGAACCCTACTAGATCTGCGGAGTGGCTGAGTTTCGTCGGGGACTATCGAATCCTCCGGTTCTACCAAATTGTCAGCTGTAGTTTGTGTAGCTGGAACTTCTTCCAGTTCTACCTCATAACCACTAATTTTGTTTACAAGAAATTCCTTTTCTAAAAAGTTGGCATTCCGAGAAACAAATACCTTTTGCTCCTCAGTGTGGTAGAAGATATACCCTCGTGAATGCTTAGGATATCCTACAAACTTGCACAGAATAGACCTTGCCTTGAGCTTATCCGGATTTTGCTTCTTAACATAGGCCGAACAACCCCACATCTTAATGAAATTAAGATATGGTCTCTTCTTCTCCCATATCTCATATGGAGTGGTCGGCACTGATTTGGTTGGAACTCTATTCAATAGGTATGAGGCTGTCTCTAGTGCATAACCTCAAAAGGAAATAGGTAACTCAGCAGTACTCATCATAGAGTGCACTATATCTAATAGGGTGCGATTCCTCCGCTCTGATACACCGTTGAGCTATGGTGTATACGGAGGAGTAAGCTGAGAGAGAATCCCATTCTCTTTTAGATAATCCAGGAACTCTATGCTCAAGTATTCTCCTCCTAGATCAGATCGAAGGATTTTAATACTTTTACCCATCTGGTTCTCAACTTCATGCTTATATTTTTTGAATTTCTCAAAAGCTTCAGACTTGTGTTTCAACAGGAATACATGTCTGAATCTTGAGAGATCGTTAGTGAATGTAATAAAGTATAAGGAACCATTCCTGGCATGTGTAGTCATGGGACCCCATACATCACTATATATCAGTCCCAAGAGTTCAGTAGCTCTTTCTTCGTGTCCAATAAACGGAGTTTTGGTCATTTTGCCTTTGAGACATGACTGTCAAGTTTCATAAGATGTAAATTCAAACGGGTTTAAATATCCATCTTTATGTAACTTAGCTAGTCGTGTCGCATTGATATGACCTAGTCTACAATGCCACAAGAAGGACTCGTCCATTTCTGAATTTTTCCTCTTGTGTGTGTTATGTACGTTAAAAACTGTGGTTTGGTTTAGAACGTATATGCTATTACTTGACGAGCCTGATCTAATCAACTTTTGATTCAGGAGGATGTTCATAACATTATCCTGCAATACAAAATTATATCCTTCTTTACTTAATAAAGAAACTGATATAATATTGCATATCAGGTTCGGTATGTAATAACATTCGCTCAGAATTAATGTATTACCATTTGGTAATACAAGGTGATATTCGCCAACTGCTTTGGCTGCAACATTTGCACCATTCGCTACTCTTACAGAATGATCACTTATTCCCAGTTCTCTACCTTTCTTTAGCCCATGTAACATATTACATATGTGGGATCCCAATCCGGTATCTAATACCCAGGACGTAGAGTGTACTGAGAAACAGTTCTCGGTAACTAACACACCCAAAAAAGATGCATCAACATGCTCATTCCTCGTTTGGGTAGCGAGGGAATCTGGATATTCCCCTATTTCCTGCTCAGATTTATAACAATTATAAGATAGAGCGGAACCAACGTTCCCCAGCCCAGTATAACAAGCGGGTTCGGTCAATACATCCAAATTATTATCTTGATTAAGGCATGTCACGGTCGCTACCTGGAGAGAAAGAAGAAAACACGTAGCGTATGCTCTTGTAAGATTAGATTGGTTATTATTTTATCTAATCAGGATGGTTCCCAATGTTTTTATCAAATTTTTCTTCAAACCGTAAAAGGAAAGACAAGCCAGGATTAATTACACCCTACAAGTTCGCCAATCTCGGACAGGCCAGTGTCTGTACTTTGAGGGAGGTTCTCCGTGGTTTCGCAAGAACCTAATTAAAATAAACCTTGTTTTTCCAAGGGTGTAACCTCGTTAACACTTTTCTAGACACCTACATGATCGGCTAATTGTAATGTGCAAAACTCTCCCATGAGTAACTCTTACTCACAGTGGGTATCGGGATCCAACTATCCCATAGAAGGTATGCAATCTCATTGCAAATTTCAACACTTGAAATTCCCAATAATATTTTTCCCTTAGCGTCCTATGACCTTGACGGAGACCAACAAACCATAGGCTGCTAGTCAAGTTCAATCCGTACATTTCATGATTGAATTAAACCCACCCGCACGACCCTTGACGGAGGCCAACAAAGTCGCACGACTACCCTAATCCAATCGCATCATATGCTGTAGATAAGCACTAGTTAGCTACCGTAAACTACGCCTTGACGGAGGCCAACAAACGTAACACGAATACTAAGTAGTACTTATCTGAAATGACGGAGGGCGACGACAGGTTTTTAAGAAAACCTTTTGCGTAATGAACTTGAAATCGTTGTAGAATCGAGTGGTTTGAAAGGAGTGGTTTAAGCTCCGCTTTTAAAATTGAGTTTTTCAAAATAAACCGAGTGGGTGTTACATCTGCTAGATTTTGCTAAAGAGGCCATTCCCGGTGATCGAACTTGGCTCTTTCCTCATCGAATGAGGTGCGGGATATTCATAAAGGAATACCACTATGCAAAGCAAGAATTAGAGCTACCTGTTTTGAAAATTTGATTCCACAACATAATTGGGTTTCTTTCCTTTTCATTAATCTCATTAATGAAGTCCCATCATTTATGCTTCCTAAGCATAACAGATAAAGAAAAGAAAATACTTATACAACGTACGCTTATACCATCCGCATTCGCCATGGGGTTCTGTCATGCACCGTTATGTTAGATAACTAACGGCAGAACGGGGGCAGGATTAGGCGGATGCAAAAAATAAGCAACGTTTATTATATATCATATATAATATAAAGCATTCGTCTCACGCAGTTATATGATCTCATCACAGAACATGCCAGCAGAAGTCAACATATGAAATATTGGTGTTGGGGTAAAAATTTACACCCCGGTTGACCGAGTCAAAGTCAAGGTCAACCCCCAAGCTAGGTGGGCCCAAGCCCAGGTCAAGCGGGCCCATGCCCAAGCCGAGCCCACGGCCAGCCTCCCCATGCCAACAATGAAATCATGTCATAAATAATTTTTATGTAATTTTTTATGCATGAATGTAAACAAAATGGGCATAAAGTCAATATTTTGTAAGCCCATGGCTTATGTGCAAAAATGAAATGGCACATGAGCCATGGGATGGGAAAAATGCCATTTTTGCAAAGCCCAAGGGGCTATATGTAAATGTGTAAGCCTATATAAGGCAACATGATGATGAATAAAAAAACACTGTCATTCTCTCCAAAAAAAATTAGATCTGAGATCTTTTCTCCTTCCTCAAGGTTCTAAAACCTTCTTCTTTCTCTTGAATTAAATCAAGAGTTTTACTCTTCCTTTTCAAAAACAAAATAGTTTTTCACCACAAAGGGAAACTTGGATCTGTCTTTAGATCCCAAAAAGGAGAGATTTTGAGATCTCACATCTCTTGATCTTCAAGATCCAGCTAGCAGAGGAGGAGGAAGAAGAACCCCTTCAATTAACCCCAAAAACACATTTAGGAGTCCAACTCCACTCTGATTTCTCTTCCGAGAATCTTTTTTTGGCTAAAAGCCTCTTTTCCTCGCCGGCGCTCAAGCGCAGAGCGCCCACGTGCCGGCACGTGCCGCGCTTGCACTCCAGCGCCCAGCGCTCAAGCGCAAAGCGCCCACGTGCCGACACGTGGCGCGCTTGCACAACAGCGCCCTGCGCTCGAGCGCAAAGCGCCCATATGCCGACACGTGGCGTGCTTGCGCTCAAGCGCACAGCGCTCTGGCGCAAGTCGCCCCGTGCCGACACGTGGCATACTTGCGCTCAAGCGTCCAGCGCTTAAGCGCAAGTCGCCCCCGTGCCGACACGTGGCGCATTTGCGCTCGAGCGTCAGGCGCTGAAGCGCAAAGCGCCCACGTGCCGACACGTGGCACGCTTGTGCTACAGCGCCTTGCGCTCAAGCGCAGAGCGCCCATGTGCCGACACGTGGCACGCTAGCGCCTGAGCGCACAGCACCTGGGTGCACAGCACCCAAGGCGCTGGCCCCACGCATCCTTTGGATGCCTTTTCCCCCTCTTTCTTTTCTATATATATATATATACATATATGCATATATATATATACACATATGCATACATATATGCACACACACATACACCACGACACTGTCCCTATTAGAAAAAAATTTCTAACGGGGCGCTGCCCCGCACCCCGCAAGGGGGCTGCTAGCCCTCTTGACCCCCAGCCCGCTATCCGGGTAGCGGGACCCCCGTAAAAACTCTGCGTGGCTCCCGATATATCAAAAACCCCCTTTTAAAACACAACACACGCACACCGCACATTGAGTTGGCATGACCAGTTTAACCCGTTAATCGGAGGTTCCCTCGCCCCAAAGGCGAGGGGTAATTAACAGCAGCTTAGTCCGCGGCTGCCGGAGATTCGGATCCCCACAATCAATAAACCTCGGCCTACCCTAGGCAGGGGGAATCTGTAGTATAAGCCTGACAAGCGCGCGTATTCTCATCTCAATGGGGTGACGAAAAACACCCTACAGATTCTGGCACGCCCGGTGGGACCAATCTCTCCTGCCATATTTCGGGTTAAACAATCAATATACATACCTATATTTAAACAAAAATAATGCTTTTTCATGCAGGTTTTCAAGCAATCACTCTCCAACAATGTCTCTAAGGACGATCTCAGCTCTCAGCACGACTCCCGTCTCCTACACGATGAAAATGGACTCCAGGACGGTCCTTCCGGCCAGTCTTGGGCGACAATGGGAGGAAGAGCCGCTACCATTCGGCTCTATCCTGTTCGTGTCAGCTAACGCCATCCCGGCTCCTCAAGCTCCAGCAACAGACAGACCGGTCTCGAAAGGCAGGAGACCGAATGTGGTAATCTCGAGGGCGCCCTAACCCAAATGCAAATCGGTGTCTGGACGGCTTTCCATGGCCCCAACTGGGGGCAAAGCCATCGGAACAAAAGAAGTTTCCATACATCGTGGGCAAGCCCAGGCGATACCTTCGACGGACACGCGGGCAGATGTCTTCTCTAGCATCCCCATCACTCGGCCTATGGCGGCTTCCCGGAGAGCAGAAGCCTGCCAAGCGCTTAAGGCAGAGAAGATGAGGCAGAAGCGGCTCAGATATAGATCCAACAAAAGGGCTAGGGCTCTGGCCATGTTAAAATTTATGAATTTCCAAAGCCCGGACCGCTCCGCGAAACCAGCTGCCAGTGATGAAAGAATGGCTGAATGTGTTATCCACACTGTCTACATGGCCGGATATGAAGAAACGAACCCTCATCTTCTTCACAGCCATGATGATGATATGGTTGACGCTACCCAGCATCGGCTCGATCTAAATGATGAAGAGCCCGCTCAGGCCGATAAGCCAGAGGAGCCCGTGGTTCCTGCGGAATTGAGCTCAGGCAATAAAGATTACCCGGTTGTCATAGCCGGAACTACAGAACAAGCATTATTCCAATGGCTTCAAAGGAAATTTCAGGACAGGGATGAGAAGATGGCCGAGGTCTATTCCAAAGTCGACGAGCTGGCAAACGTCGTGGCAGAGCTCGCGACCCAAGTCGCCCGATTGCAATTGCAGCAGAATCAAATTTTGGTTCAGGAGCTAGGGATTGATACTCGGAGGCAGCCATCTGATATCCCCTTCTACCTAACAGCGGAGCGCCTTCGTGAAAAACGGCCGCAATCAGCCTCCAGTCCTTCCGATACATACGCCGGGGGGGAATCATCTCTGAAAGAGAAGCTGGAAAAGGTTTATTCCTTCAAAAGGGAAAAAGTCCACAAGATATTCAGGGACGCCCTAAGAAACGGTCTACAACTGCAGGAATCAAAGAGACCGCAAGAAGCGAATATGACCGACGACCCAGAATATTGCCCCTATCACAGGGTGATAGGTCATGCCATTGAGGACTGCTTCGTCTTCAAAGATTGGGTCGAAAGGCAATACAGGACGGGAGAGATAGAACTGTCTAAAGGCGCGTTAGCAAACGGTCAAGTTACGACCGCCGATTTCATGCAAATGGAGACCAAAGCCTTTCGGGAACCTAATCCTCCCAGACATGTGCCATTATCTGAAAAGGGCGAACCAAAGACCGATCAGCCTCGAGGACCAGCATCAGTAAAAGCACCTACTCCAATGGAGAGAAAGAAGAAGGTATACTCCTTCAGGAGGGATGATGTCCGCAAAATATTCATGGACGCCTTGAACAACGGTCTGCAACTACCTGTTCCAAAGAGGCCACAGGAAATGAACATGACCGGCAATCCCATATACTGCCCATATCATAGAGTGGTGGGTCATACCATCGAAGACTGCTATATTTTCAAAGATTGGGTAGAGGACCAATATAAGCTTGGAAAAACCTCACAATCCTCGGATGTATCGGCAAGCCACAGAGCTGGGTCATCAACACAGCTCCGCCAAGATCAAAGTTCAAGGAGCTGGGATAAGCAAAGAGGACCACCACGTCGTTAAACTGGGAACACCCCCAGACCACCAAGTCTTTAAACTGGAAATAATCGACCACCACGTCATTAAACTGGGAACAATCGACCTCTAAGTCATTAAACTGGGAATGTAAAAAAAATATATACGTGTAAATAAAAAAAATGTGTAAATAAAAGAAAAATAAAGAAAAGACGAAATGATGGGGCAACTCGCAATAAAAATCAGCGAGTGAAAATAAAAATGAAAATAAAGCCGAAATGATGGGGCAACCGCGAATAAATAGCCGAAATGATAGGGCAATCGCGATTTTCGTGATAATAAAAGCTGAAATGATAGAGCAATCGCGGTAAAACAAAAAAAACAAAAAAAAAAAAAAGTGGCGAATGATGAGTCGCTCCTGGTACCATATTCCAGTGCAGCGATGCAGACGCCAACCAAGATCCAATTTCTCAAAAAAATTCCGGCCCTACGGTTAGTCCCTAAATTGACTACTGTATACAATACATGGGCTCAAATAATTCTCGTCATACCCATATCCCACTGCAATCACCAGTCCAGCGGTTGGTCTCCGCCCTCGGAATTATGCTCCATTGGGAAGACCCACTTATGTGTCCTGGCACATATGCTTCAATGTTAGCAAAGCTGATGCCGGCCCCTACCCCAAAATTCCAAGCTCGCCATCGATAGACCTCCAAGTCGTTAAACTGGAAACAGATGACCACCAAGTCGTTAAACTGGAAACATATGACCTCTATGTCGTTAAACTGGAAACAGATGACCTCTATGTCGTTAAACTAGAAACAGTAGACCACCAAGTCGTTAAACTGGAAACAGATGACCACCAAGTCGTTAAACTGGAAACAGATGACCACCACGTCGTTAAACTGGAAACAGATGACCTCCAAGTCGTTAAACTGGAAACAGATGACCACTATGTCGTTAAAACAGATGACCACTATGTCGTTAAACTGGAAACAGATGACCTCTACGTCGTTAAACTGGAAACAGATGACCACTACGTCGTTAAACTGGAAACAGATGACCTCCAAGTCGTTAAACTGGAAACAGATGACCTCCACGTCGTTAAACTGGAAACAGATGACCTCCAAGTCGTTAAACTGGAAACAGATGACCTCCACGTCGTTAAACTGGAAACAGATGACCTCCAAGTCGTTAAACTGGAAACAGATGACCTCCACGTCGTTAAACTGGAAACAGATGACCTCCAAGTCATTAAACTGGAAACAGATGACCACCACGTCGTTAAACTGGAAACAGATGACCTCCAAGTCGTTAAAATGGAAACAGATGACCTCTAAGTCGTTAAACTGGAGACAGTAGACCTCTAAGTCGTTAAAATGGAAACAGTAGACCTCTAAGTCGTTAAACTGGAAACAGATGACCACCACGTCATTAAACTGGAAACAAATGACCTCTAAGTCGTTAAATTGGAAACAGTCGACCTCTAAGTCATTAAACTGGTAACGAGGGAAATCCACTCATGTGTCCTCACGATACATAATGAGAACAAACCTTTGTGTGATCCTTACGAGTCACAAAGGAAAAACACACTTAGGAGTCCTCACGACTCCTAAGGAGAAAATACACCTGCGGGATCCTTACGACTCGCAGGGAGAAAATGCTTTTATGGGACCCTCACGGCCCATAAAATTGAAAAGTCTTAGGTGACAGGGATCTAAACCTGTCTCCTAAGCCATCGCTCCCCAACCCCCAAGTGGCGAATGATGAGTCGCTCCTGGTACCATATTCCAGTGCAGCGATGCAAACGCCAACCAAATTCCAAATACAAATTCCCAAGTGGTGAATGATGAGTCGCTCCTGGTACCACATTCCAGTGCAGCGATACAGACGCCAACCAAATTCCAAATCCAAATTCCCAAGTGGTGAATGATGAGTCACTCCTGGTACCATATTCCAGTGCAGCGATGCAGACGCCAACCAAATTCCAAATCCAAATTCCCAAGTGGCGAATGATGAGTCGCTCCTGGTACCACATTCCAGTGTAGCGATGCAGACGCCAACCAAATTCCAAATCCCAGCGGCGAATGATGAGTCGCTCCTGGTACCATATTCCAGTGCAGCGATGCAGACGCCAACCAAAATCCAATTTTCAAAATTCTCCCAGCCCTACGGCCAGTCCCCAAATTGACTGTCGTATACAATCCACGAGCTCAAATAATTCTTGTCATACCCATGCCCCACTTCAACCATCAGTTACGTGGCTGGTCTCCGCCTTTGGAATTATGCTCCATTGAGAAGACCCATTCATGTGTCCTCACGATACAGGAGGAGAACAAACCTTTATGGGATCATTACGAGTCACAAAGGAAAAACACACTTAGGAGTCCTCACGAATCCTAAGGAGAAAATACACCTGCGGGATCCTTACGACTCGCAGGGAGAAAATGCCTTTATGGGACCCTCACGGCCCATGAAATTGGAAAGCCTTAGGTGATAGGGATCTAAACCTGTCTCCTAAGCCATCGCTTCCCGACCCCCAAGTGGCGAATGATGAGTCGCTCCTGGTACCATATTCCAGTGCAGCGATGCAGACGCCAACCAAATTCCAAATCCCATACCCCGATGGTGAATGATGAGTCGCTCCTGGTGCCACATTCCAGTGCAGCGATGCAGACGCCAACAAGGTCCTGAAATTTTTCCGGCCCTACGGTCTGGATCATACATCCTACAAAACCGTATACAATCCACGGGCGTAAGACAATCCCGATCCCTCCAAAAAAAATGGTATGTTCACAAGCAAAATGGGCACGGATGAAAACCCGAAAGGGCTCCGTGAGTAAAAACAGCAGGACTGCCGGCGAGTTTGTGAAAACCCGAAAGGGAGCAAACTCGTAAAAGAAGAAAAAGAAATGAAATGCACTCGCAAAGTCCTCTCGAGTTTGTGAGGAGAAAATTCCCGCGTGAGATCCCTACGACTCACAAAGGAGCCACACACTTAGGAGTCCTCACGACTCCTAGGGAGAAAATACACCTACGGGATCCTTACGACCCGTAGGGAGAAAATGCTTTTATGGGACCCTCATGGCCCATAAAATTGAATAGCCTTAGGTGACAGGGATCTAAACCTGTCTCCTAAGCCACCAATTCCCAAATCCTCTCGGGGCACATGATGAGTTTCTCCTGGCATTATTCCAGTGCAGCAATGCAGATGCCAAAACAAAACCAATTCCCAAATCCTCCCGGGGCAAATGATGAGTTGCTCCTGGCATTATTCCAGTGCAGCAATGCAGATGCCAAACAAAAAACCAAATCCAAATCCTCCTGGGACACATGATGAGTTGCTCCTGGCATTATTCCAGTGCAGCAATGCAGATGCCGACAGAAAACCAGTTCCCAAATCCTCCCGGGGCAAATGATGAGTTGCTCCTGGCATCATTCCAGTGCAGCAATGCAGATGCCAAACAAAAAAACCAAATCCAAATCCTCCCGGGGCAAATGATGAGTTGCTCCTGGCATTATTCTAGTGCAGCAATGCAGATTCCAAACAAAAAACTAAATCCAAATCCTCCTGGGGCACATGATGAGTTGCTCCTGGCATTATTCCAGTGCAGCAATGCAGATGCCGACAGAAAACCAGTTCCCAAATCCTCTCAAGACAGATGATGATTCGCTCCTGGTACCATATTCTAGTGTAGCGATGCTGATGTCAACCCAAATCAAATCAAACCAACAACCTCTATGGCGGAATCATGCTCCATCCCAGAATTTACCCCGTGTTGAAATCATGCTTCGCCTTGGGATATCTACCTTCCCTGCCGGAATTACGCTCCGCCTCGGAATCAAATCAACCCGACACTCCGCACCGGGGAAAAGTCGATCAGCGACACTCCGTGCCGGGAAAAAGTCAACCCGACACTCCGCGCCGGGGAAAAGTCGATCAGCGACACTCCGTGCCGGGGAAAAGTCAACCAGCGACACTCCGTGCTGGGGAAAAGTCGGTCAGCGACACTCCGTGCCGGGGAAAAGACAACCAGCGACACTCCGCGCCGGGGAAAATTCGATCAGCGACACTCCGTGCCGGGGAAAAGTCAACCCGACACTCCGCGCCGGGGAAAAGTCGATCAGCGACACTCCGTGCCGAGGAAAAGTCGATCAGCGACACTCCGTGCCGGGGAAAAGTCAACCAGCGACACTCCGCGCCGGGGAAAAGTCGATCAGCGACACTCCGTGCCGGGGAAAAGTCAACCCGACACTCCGCGCCGGGGAAAAGTCGATCAGCGACACTCCGTGCCGGGGAAAAGTCAACCCGCGACATTCCGCGCTGGGGAAAAGTCGATCAGCGACACTACGTGCTGGGGAAAAGTCAACCCGCAACACTCCGCGACGGGGAAAAGTCGATCAGCGACACTCGGTGCCGGGGAAAAGTCAACCCGCTACACTCCGTGCCGGGGAAAAGTCGATCAGAGACACTCCATGCCGGGGAAAAGTCAACCACCGATACTCCGCGTCGGGGAAAAGTCGATCAGCGACACTCCGTGCCGAGGAAAAGTCAACCCGCGACACTCCGCACCGGGGAAAAGTCGATCAGCGACACTCCGTGCCAGGAAAAAGTCAACCCGACACTCCGTGCCGGGGAAACGTCAAGCAGACACTCCGTGCCGGGGACACGTCAGCAAGCGACACTCTACGTCGGGGAAACGTCCAACAACGACAATCCGCCTCGGGGAAACGTCGACCAGCGACACTCCGTGCCGGGGACACGTCTACCAAATCGCTCTGGATCAGAGCGTCGACCGTCTATGTCGCAAAACGGGCAGTGCAGGCTCCCCACAAATCGGGAACCAAATCACTCCGGGTCAGGGAAACGTCTACCATGGACACTCCGTCTCGGAGACGCGTCAAGCGTCGACCATCCATGTCGTAAAACGGGCAGTGCAGACTCCCTACAAATCGGGAACCAAATCACTCCGGGTCAGGGAAACGTCTACCACGGACACTCCTTCTCGGAGACGCGTCAAGCGTCGACCATCCTTGTCACAAAACGGGCAGTGCAGGCTTCCTACAAAGAAGGAACCGGATCGCTCCGGGCAAGGGAAACGTCTACCACGGACACTCTATCTCGGAGACGCGTCAAGTGTTGACCATCCACATCGTAAGAAGATACATCAATTTCATGCATACGACTCACATGTGCGGTGTGGATTTATTGATGGGGGGCAATTTGTTGGGGTAAAAATTTACACCCCGGTTGACCGAGTCAAAGTCAAGGTCAACCCCAAGCTAGGTGGGCCCAAGCCCAGGTCAAGCGGGCCCATGCCCAAGTCGAGCCCGGGGCCAGCCTTCCCATGCCAACAACGAAATCATGTCATAAATAATTTTTATGTAATTTTTTTATGCATGAATGTAAACAAAATGGGCATAAAGCCAATATTTTGTAAGCCCATGGCTTATGTGCAAAAATGAAATGGCACATGAGCCATGGGATGGGCAAAATGCCATTTTTGCAAAGCCCAAGGGGCTATATGTAAATATGTAAGCCTATATAAGGCAACATGATGATGAATAAAAAAACACTTTCATTCTCTCCAAAAAAAATTAAATCTGAGATCTTTTCTCCTTCCTCAAGGTTCCAAAACCTTCTTCTTTCTCTTGAATTAAATCAAGAGTTTTACTCTTCCTTTTCAAAAACAAAATAGTTTTTCACCACCAAACTCACAAAGGGAAACTTGGATCTGTCTTTAGATCCCCCAAAGGAGAGATTTTGAGATCTCACATCTCTTGATCTTCAAGATCCAGCTAACAGAGGAGGAAGAAGAAGAACCCCTTCTATTAACCCCAAAAACACATTTAGGAGTCCAACTCCACTCTTATTTCTCTTCCGAGAATCTTTTTTTGGCTAAAAGCCTATTTTCCTCGCCGGCGCTCAAGCGCAGAGCTCCCACGTGCCGACACGTGGCGCGCTTGCGCTCAAGCGCTCAGCGCTCAAGCGCAAAGCGCCCACGTGCCGACACGTGGCGCGCTTGCACAACAGCGCCCTGCGCTCGAGCGCAAAGTGCCCATGTGCCGACACGTGGCGCGCTTGCGCTCCAGCGCAAGCGTGTAAGTCCCCCCAGTGCCGACACGTGGCGCGCTTGCGCTCCAGCGCACAACGCTCTGGCGCAAGTTGCCCCCGTGCCGACATGTGGCACACTTGCGCTCAAGCGTCCAGCGCTCAAGCGCAAGTCTCCCCCGTGCCGACACGTGGCGCATTTGCGCTCGAGCGTCAGGCGCTGAAGCGCAAAGCGCCCACGTGCCAAAACGTGGCGCGCTTGTGCTACAGCGCCCTGCGCTCGTGCTACAGCGCCCTGCGCTCAAGCGCATAGCGCCCACGTGCCGACACGTGGCACGCTAGCGCCTGAGCGCACAGCACCTGGGCGCACAGCGCCCAAGGCGCTGGCCCCACACATCCTTTGGATGCCTTTTCCCTTTCTTTCTTTTATATATATATGTACATATATGCATATATATATACACACACACACACACATATGCATACATATGTGCACACACACATACACCACGACACTGTCCCTATTAGAAAAAAATTTCTAACGGGACGCTGCCCCGCACCCTGCAAGGGGGCTGCTAGCCCCCTTGACCCCCAGCCGGCTATCTGGGTAGCAGGACCCTCGTAAAAACTCTGTGTGGTTCCCGATATATCCAAAACCCCCTTTTAAAACACAACACACGCACACTGCACATTGAGTTCGCATGACCAGTTTAACCCGTTAATCGGAGGTTCCCTCGCCCCAAAGGCGAGGGGTAATTAACGGCAGCTTAGTTTCCGGCTGCCGGAGATTCGGATCCCCACAATCAATAAACCCTGACCTACCCTAGGCAAGGGGAATCTGTAGTATACGCCTGACAAGCGCGCGCGTATTCCCATCTCAATGGGGTGACGAAAAACACTCTACAATTGGATATACTAAGAGGTCCGTGTTTTTAAATTAAGCCATTAAAAAACATGGATTCCACGGTCGTGATAAATAGCTAAACCTACATCTCTAGACTCCTACGAGAGTGATTGGTACGAAAGAGTTTGTTTGTAGTTAACCGCAATCAATAACGGTGTCGCTTGTAGCTAGACCGAGATGAGTACGGGTCGTCCTCTGGGAAACGTTGAACCTTTTACTTTTACTTTAGATGCGTTGAAAAAGAGAGGAGGGATAAAGAGTATTGTAGAATGGTTTCTAGATTTACGTGAAACACGGATGCAAAATATAGATCTAGATTATTTATGGATATAGTTAATATAAGAAGAGGGCTTGTAGGGTTTGTTAGGATTTAGTAGTTATGGATGATTAATTAAAATTACTCTTTCTATCCATTAATAGATTTAAAACTAGAACGACAGTGATGCGTGTAGATTAAGGTTTCTGGAGGGAAAAGAAATCCCACTCTTAACCCCTATCTCGACACGAAACTCTGTTCATATCTAGCCTTTACCAAAACAATCATTAATCTAATCTCTAATCGCTGTCGCGGCTAACAATGAATTGGTAGTGCGCCCGATTAGGATGTTAATGATTCTTTTGATAAAGTTTATAAATTTTATAGGACTTAAAAAGAGTTTAGGGATTTTTATCATCCATTAGCCTACCCTAATCCTACGAACCCTAACAAGCGGAGAATTACTCGAGCATGTTGGGAGAAAAAGAGATGGAGAGAAAATGCATAATTAAACTACGAAGAAATAGAATAAGAAAAAGAAAGCTACCTTTATTAATCAACAAAATTCATTACACTTTGATTCCTTAGAAAATGATTACAAGTACTAGTTGCTTCTCGATCTCTTCTAAGGAGGTAGACGAACCGTTGATGATCAGTCTGGATGCGTGAGCCGTCTTGGACTTCGTGATCGCGTCGACTTGATAATTTTTCCAAGAGGCTCTCGTTCTTTATTTATAGTCCCAAAGCCAGAACCTTTGGTTCCAAATATGGAAGATAACAGAAAAGATTCACCCACGAAAAGCGCAGCCCCTAACTCTTCAACATTGCCGCGGATCCGCGGCCCAAGGAGGTTATGGCTGTGAATCCGCGGCCATTTCATCCGGACCCTTGATCAAATTTTTGGGGCTTTGTGTGTGTGACATTTGGCGATCCTTGGAACCTTTGGAACTTAGAAATCTTCTCGTAGTTGCTGCCAGACTTGATTTCTAAGTTTTGGTTTCTTAATTAGGCTGGTTTGCTTTAACAACTTGATTTCCTTGATTTTAGACCTGAAAATTCTGCACAACAACTCAAATAATATTTAGTAGAGTTAAGATTTGGTCAATGATATTATTTGCATATATTTTCCTACCAAATGCTAATTATAATAAATCAACACATGGAAAATAGTATTTTTACAGATAAACCCTCATATGTATGATATATTATAATAAAGACCTTTTTTAATATAGAAATAGTAAAAAAAATGTAATAACAAATGTGCAGTTTTATCAACTGAACAAATACCCCCAAACTTATCTTTGATCGTCCCGAGCAAACTAGTTTATTCAAGAGGAGGAGAAAAAGAAAGGAGAAAACTAAGCACACTTTCGTACGCAAACACGATTGCACTGAGCACGTGAAACACGCCGTTAAACCTCTAGGTGTCCCTAGTAGGAGGAGTGTTGTCTCGTGAGGGTTTTCAGTGGATTACACCTACAAAATCCTATAATAAAAGAGAGATGGTGAAATTTACATATAAAGATAAGAACCATAAAAGAAATACTTTGAAAATTTAGAGTTTCCAACTACACTAGCTTTTCAGTTGTTATGAGCCCTATCTTAATAGTCATGAAAAGATGTTAGAAATCACATTATCCCTCAATAAAACATCGTCTTTATTCTTCATTCCTACCTTTCATCCAAACATCAATCATATAACCCTACGTGTGTGTAATGGACATCCCTACACTCGGAGAATTCAATTCAAGCTATCATACTCTTATCCATCTACCTCAGTACTTTTTAATTTGATGAATATTTATTGATTTGCTCACACATTTTCATGCGACCGTTAATACTTCTTAAGGTACTAACCGACCGATTACTTATGTGCTTGCTGATTAGGTGATAGTATTTTCCTCGTCTTGCACTACCTAAGGCTTAGTAGTGACTCCCAAACCAGTTAGTCTAAGGCACTAGGTGATGAAGTACCCTCGCTATATTTTTTTATTGCTGCCTTGGTGATAACAAAACCAGTGTTCATTTTTTTCTTTTCACCATTTTTATATTTTCTTCATTTTTTTATTTCCTTCATACTTTGGCTTTTAGACTAGAGCATTTCAAGGTATCCTCTACTATCTCGAGTTTCAAGACGTGTGTAAGTGCATATAGTAGGGTATCAACATTCAAATGTTTGGCTTCCAGAATAGAAACTATTTTTCAGACTTGTTTTTATCCTCAGATTAGTGACTTCTTTCATCTTACTGACCCTTAGGACAACGGCTCATAACTACTTATTACTAGTTCGTTTAAGAAAACTTCTAATTTTCTTGGTTTTCTTAAACTATTCCTATCTTTTGGATGTACTTTTTCACTTTCTACTCTTTTGTTATAAAAAAAATTTTAATGCCCAGTGTCAAAGATAATTCAGTGAATACAAACCTCCCGCCAAACCTGTTTTCAGCAGTGTCCTCACTGATATAGCCTTCATGGACCTGTATACTAGGGGAAAGATACAAGGGGTAAAATAATAGTTAAATGAAAACTACCCCCAAACTTGTTCTTTGGCACGCACAGATATTCAATTAAATTCATTTTTACTCACCTCCATTCTTAAAATGAGAAAAAGTTACCAAAACATGGAGGTGAGGAGGAGGAAATTTAGTTTTGATAAAGTGGCTCCTGTAAAAACAGGAGCTCCTCCGCGGGGTCAGCAGAAAAATACGGTTTTAATCTATGCCCATTTACTTTAAAAATTGAACCGTTTTTCAAATTTTCAACTTCTACTGCCCCGTGCGGGTGTACATACCGCACCACAAAAGGTCATTTCCAACGAGATTTAAGCTTTCCCGGATGAAGATGGAGACGGGAATCATAAAGAAGGACTTGTTGCCCCGATGTGAAAGTTTTTCTAAGAATATTTTTATCGTGGAACACTTTAGTCCTGTTCTTTACTATCACCGCATTATCGTAAGCTTCATCGCGGAGTTCGCTTAGCTCATTCAACTGCAGCTTCCGATTGCTGCCTGCATGATCAAGATCAAAATTAAGCTCTTTAATAGCCCACATTGCTCTATGTTCGATCTTGACAGGAAGGTGGCATGCCTTCCCAAACACAAGGCGGTATGGAGACATACCAAGATCGGTCTTATAAGCGGTGCGGAATGCCCAAAAAGCATCCGTCAATTTGGTTGACCAATATTTTCGGTTTTTAGAAACCGTCTTCTCCAAAATTTGTTTGATCTGTCTATTTGAGATCTCAGCCTGCCCGCTTGTTTGGGGATGATAGGGCATAGAAAGCTTGTGAGTGATTGAATATTTCCGCATCAAGGCCTCGAAAGACCGATTACAGAAATGTGTCCTGTTGTCGCTAATTATAGCGCGAGGGTGTCCGAATCGCGAAAAGATATTTTCTTTAAGGAACTTAATGACAACTTTGTTGTTATTAGTGAGACACGGTATAGATTCCACCCATTTTGAGACATAATCAACCGCTAACAAGATATATAAATTCCCAAAGGAGTTGGGGAAAGGGCCCATAAAATCAATACCCCAAATATCGAATATTTGCACAACCAATATAGGTTGGAGCGACATCTCGTTTCTTCGTGAAATCCGACCCAAATGCTGACATCGCGGACAAGTTTTGCAATGTTCATAAGCATCTTTAAATAATGTTGTCCAATAAAAGCCAAATTGCAAAACTTTCTCCGCGGTTTTTCGAGGACCAAAATGACCGCCGCATGCGTGATCATGACAAAATGATAACACGCTCTTGAATTCATCGTTAGGGACACACCTGCGAATGATTTGATCGGAACAATACTTAAACAGATAAGGTTCATCCCAGTAAAAATATTTTACTTGGGATAGAAATCGAAGTTTGTCTTGTTTCGACCAATCACTAGGAATAAGTCCCGTCGCAAGATAGTTCACGATATCTACGAACCAAGGTTCGTAGGATACAGTCAAGAGCCGTTCGTCAGGAAATGAGTCATTTATCGACACGGTCAAAGTTGGCGAAGAAGTGATGCGTGAAAAATGGTCAGCTACAACGTTTTCACATCCACTCTTGTCTCGGATGACAAAATCAAATTCTTGTAACAATAGGATCCAACGTATTAGCCTGGCCTTCGCATCCTTCTTCGATAAAAGATGTCGTAGGGCGGAGTGATCTGTGTAAACCACAATTGGCGAGCCAATCAAGTAGGGCCTGAATTTCTCTAATGCAAATACAACTGCCAAGAGTTCTTTCTCGGTAGTTGTGTAATTTATTTGTGCATCATTCAAGGTCCTACTTGCATAGTAAATTACATGTGGCATCTTATCAATGTGCTGTCCTAAGACAGCACCAATAGTAAAATCTGAAGCATCACACATAAGCTCGAACGGGTGGTCCCAATCCGGAGATGATAGAATGGAGGCTGTAGTGATTGATCCTTTAAGCGATTCAAAAGCAGCCTCACAATCCGAATCGAAGTGAAATGTAGTATCCTTGGCCAATAGAAGGGTTAAGGGTCTAGCAATTTTGCTAAAGTCCTTAATAAATCTCCTATAAAATCCTGCATGACCAAGGAAGGATCGTATATCTTTGACGCAATTGGAATGAGGGAGGTTATGAATGACATCTATTTTAGCTCTGTCAACCTCAATGCCTTTTTGTGAAATTATATGTCAAAGTACAATACTTTCTTGGACCATAAAATAGCATTTTTCCCAATTCAAAGTCAAGTTCTTATCCTTACAGCGGGTAAGAACCGCGTCAAGATTACGAAGGCAGTCCTCAAAGGAGTCCCCAAAAATGGAGAAATCGTCCATAAGAATTTCAAGAAAATTTTCCACTATATCTGAAAATATCCCCATCATGCACCGCTGAAATGTAGCGGGAGCGTTGCATAACCCAAAGGGTATACGTCTATAAGCAAAAGTACCGAAAGGATAAGTAAATGTGGTTTTATCTTGATCCTTTTCGGCGATGGGGACCTGGTTATAGCCAGAGTATCCGTCTAAGAAACAGTAGTATTCGTGTCCAGCTAATCGTTCTAACATCTGGTCAATGAAAGGTAGAGGGAAGTGATCTTTCCTCGTCGCGGCATTGAGTTTCCTGTAATCAATACATACGCGCCACCCAGTTTGGGTGCGTGTTTGGATTAACTCATTAGCCTCATTAGTGATGACCGTGATGCCAGACTTTTTAGGGACCACATGAATTGGACTTACCCATTGGCTATCAGATATGGGGTAAATTATTCCACTATCAAGGCACTTGATGATTTCTTTCTTTACCGCCTCCTTCATAACGGGATTTAACCGTCTTTGTGGGTCTCGGGTTGGTTTGGTTTCATCCATCAGATGTATGTAATGTTCAACAATTAAGGGACTAATTCCTTTGATGTCAGCCATTGTCCAACCAAATGCTTGCCGATTCGATCTCAACACTGCCAAAAGTGCGTTCTCTTGCTCTAAGGCTAGAGAAGCGGATATAATCACTGGCAAAGTCTCATTCTTTCCTAAATATGAATATTTAAGATGAGAAGGTAGCGGTTTGAAATCAAGAATTGGCGGAGAGACAATAGAAGGTGGGGTAAGGGAATGATATTCGGACTCCCTAAGAGGTTCAAAACTTGCATAAGATATTGACTCGGAATGTGCTGCTGACTTTTGCAACGAGTCAACGGGTTCAAACTGAAGGACGGACTCATTGAACATATCCTTACTATGAAGTGGTGCAAGATCAAACGATGTCTTATTAGTGTTGTCGAGATCATTAAAGCAAAGTTCCTCATCCATGCAGCTTTCGGGAGCTATCTCGTGGATGGAACAAACATCCAGCAAATGAGCAGAAGGTTCTGATGGCTGACTTCCTAGCTTGTAAATATTAAGATCAATTGTCATTTTCCCGAAGGATAAGTTCATAGAACCGTTACGATAATTAATTACAGCGTTAGAAGTTGCTAGGAAGGGTCGACCAAGTATCACCGGGATTTGATTGCGTGGGTTTGCCACAGGTTGTGTATTTACAACAATAAAGTCCACAGGAAATATGAATTCCCCAACTTTAATTAACACATCCTCTAGTTCACCCCAAGGTTTAGTGATCGATTGGTCTACCATTTGGAGAGTACAATGGGCAGGTTTTAACTCTCCAATTCCTAACTGCTCGTATACTGAATAAGGAAGCAAGTTAACGTTAGCGCCAAGATCGAGCAAAGCACGATTAATATTTTTACCCCCGATAGAAATAGAGATTGTAGGACAGCCGGGGTCCTTACGTTTCTTTAGTATTTGTTGGGTAAAAGCTGTGCTAATATTACTCGTCATGAAAACCTTCTTAGGCACTTGAGTTTTTCTCTTCCTAGTGCACAAGTCTTTAAGGATTCTTGCATAAGATGGGACTTGCTGAATAGCATCTAGGAGAAGAATATTCACGCTAACTTGCATAAACACTTCCACAATCTTCTCCATTTGCGGGTTAGGTCTGTTGGCCCTTAATCTGTTTGGAAATGGAGCTTGATCAATAAGTTTTGGGTCCAACGTTTGTGGAGAAGACTGTGGGGACGGATTCGATCCCAAAATTGGAGTGGGAATCGACTTATATAGATTTGGCGAAATGTTCGAGCCTAGGGGAAAACGGAAAATAGGCTCGGATGAAGGTGAGAGACTAGATGAATTAGGGGAAGAAGAAGAAGAAGCTGGGGTATCATTGGTGTCACTAACATCAAATTGCTCACCCACTTGGTTATTCAGCACTCTCCCCGATCTCAATGTAGTAATGGCATTCACATTATGATTTCGTGAATGGCCAGGATTCGGTAGGGGTTGAGATAGGAGTTTCCCTTTCTCTCGCACTCATTGAGGCGTTTAACTGTGCAAGTTGGTTTTCTATTGATTTAATACTCTCACCATGGGAGGCGGAGTCTTTCTTTATGGTATCAATAGAAGACTTCATCTCAGCCGACAATTGCATGAAATGTTTCATGAACAAATCCAAAGTTTGTGCAAGTGAAGAGTTATTAGTACCGGCCACTTGTGGTGTAGAAGTGTTGGCCGGATTTTGAAAATTTTGTGACTGAAAGGGGGGCTGATTTTGTGGTTGTGGTTGCTGTGGAGGAGGTCTTTGATAATTGCTTTGTTGGTTTTGGTTCCAAGCAAAGTTAGGATGATTCCTCCATCCTTGATTGTACGTGGAAGAATAAGGATCGTTTCTAGGTCGCTGCTGAAAAGCAGCATTAGTTTGCTCGTGACCTTGAAACGGTGCATTCATAGGACATTCTTCCGTTAAGTGTGAAGGATCTGAACAGCAACCACAGACGGTTTTGGGAAGCGTAACCTGATTTAGGGAGATTGATGAGAATCTGTTCTCAATAGTGTCGAGTTTCTTCTGCATCGCTGCCATTTCGGCTTTCACTGCGATAGAAACATCGAGCTGGTGAACACCTCCCCTAGATGAAGGTGGTCTTACGCTTTCCCACTGCAAAGTGTTTTCAGGGAGATCTTCCAGATACTTCCAAGCTTCACCGTCATCTTTAGACATGAAATTGCATTGACACATTGTTTTAAGCATCTTCTTTGTCGCTGGATTAATGCCCTCATATATAATTCGGCATAAATCCCATCTATTGATTCCATGATGAGGACATTGGACAAGCAGATCCTTAAAACATTCAAAGCACTTCCAAAATGGTTCATTAGGAAGCTGGGTGAACTGGTTGATCTCCCTTCTAACACGGGCAGTCTTATGGTTTGGGTAAAACTTCTTAAGAAATGCTATTACGAATTCATCCCAATTAGTGATAGAGTGTGCGGCAGTATTATAAAGCCATTTTTCTGCCAAGTCGCACAGTGTGAATGGGAGAAGACGTAAGCGCATAGCATCCAAAGTCAATTGTGAAGTACCCATCATTGCGCATACGTTTTCGAATTTGGTGATGAAAATGTACGCGTCTTCCGACTCAAGCCCGTGAAATTTGGACAGAAGATTGATGTAGTGGGGTTTAATTTCGAAATTATCCCCGTTAGTTGGTGGAATGGATAGACAAGTAAGAAGGGGACCACGGATAGGATAGCATCTCTCTTGGAGAAAGATGCGCGGTGGATTCTGCGCACCAACGGGCGGTGGCAGTGTAGTGTTATAATCTGATGGAGTACCGTCCATCTCGGTCATGGTGTGTGGTGGGGGAAAAGAAGATGAAGAAGTACCGACTTCGGTGTCGATAGCAGGAACGCGGACAAGATGGGCACTAGGATCCCGTGTCCAGCCGAGCATGCACTAAGCGGGTTTAGTGCAAGTGGCAGCATGTGTGTGATTTAAAATTGGTTTGTTTTGAAAAAAGTGGGACTCAAGACAAATCACTCTACAATGCACAAACAACCCTAGAACTAAGGTTACCTAGGTCCAGTCTCTAGACCGCTCCTAGACTTCCAAAGGACAAGCCGTAGGATCAATCCTCTACCGCCTCTTTACTACCCTTGTAGCCAGGTAAGTGCCAGGTAAGTGGGAGGCTCCCCACTACGAAAGTAGTGGTCCTAATTAAGTAACCACTTTCCTTTGACACACTTACCTAGACACCACAAAAGTAATGCAGATAAGCGATAGATTACCCACGACCTTCCTCTGTCCTTATTGAGCGCGACAGTCCTTAGAGTCTGATCTAGATATTTTTTAAATTAATGGAGGGTTGATGCAGATGCTCGGTTTATGATTTGCGGGGCTTAGGAAGGGTGATGAAATCCCCACCTAATCTTGATTTGGTCTTTGCCCCTTAAAGTCCGTATTAAAATATGCAAAACAAAACCAATCACAAAACTTTTGCAAAAAGATTTTTGAGCGGCGATATTTTTGCAAAGAATCCTGCAGAAAATAGATTTTATTGGATTTGAGAGGAGAGAGGAAGAGTTGAGAAAGATACGAGAGAAGTTTGGAACCCTAGATCTCCTAGCCAGCCACGCTTCCGCCGCGGATATGCCTCCATTGCCGCGGATCCGCCGCAAGAAGGAAAGATCTGTTGATGAAATTTTCTCTGTTCCCTTCTGTGCTCCTCTGGATCTCTAAGAATGTCTCTGTCTTCTGTTTCCTCGAGTCTGTGACTCCAGATCTCCTTGCAAAAATTCACGCACAAATCGTTAAATATGCAATTTGCAGTTTTGTTTTAATTATGATATGGATCGTATAAGAATTCAACACAAATAGTAAGAATAAAAAATTACGCACGTTTCCCCGGCAACGGCGCCATTTGATTGGTACGAAAGAGTTTGTTTGTAGTTAACCGCAATCAATAATGGTGTCGCTTGTAGCTAGACCGAGATGAGTACGGGTCGTCCTCTGGGAAACGTTGAACCTTTTACTCTTACTTTAGATGTGTTGTAAAAGAGAGGAGGGATAAAGAGTATTGTAGAATGGTTTCTAGATCTACGTTAAACACGGATGCAAAATATAGATCTAGATTATTTATGGATGTAGTTAATATAAGAAGAGGGCTTGTAGGGTTCGTTAGGATTTATTAGTTATGGATGATTAATTAAAAATTACTCTTTCTATCCATTAATAGATTTAAAACTAGAACGATAGTGATGCGTGTAGATTAGGGTTTCTGGAGGGAAAAGGAATCCCACTCTTAACCCCTATCTCGACACGAAACTCCGTTCATATCTAGCCTTTACCAAAACAATCATTAATCTAATCTCTAATTGCGGTCGCGGCTAACAATGAATTGGTAGTGCGCCCGATTAGGATGTTAATGATACTTTTGATAAAGTTTATAAACTTTATAGGACTTAAAATGAGTTTAGGGATTTTTATCATCCATTAGCCTACCCTAATCCTACGAACCCTAACAAGCGGAGAATTACTCGCGCATGTTGGGAGAAAAAGAGATGGAGAGAAAATGTATAATTAAACTACGAAGAAATAGAATAAGAAAAAGAAAGCTACCTTTATTAATCAACAAAATTCATTACACTTTTATTCCTTAGAAAATGATTACAAGTACTAGTTGCTTCTCGATCTCTTCTAAGGAGGTAGACGAACCGTTGATGATCAGTTTGGATGCGTGAGCCGTCTTGGACTTCGTGATCGCGTCGACTTGATAATTTTTCCAAGAGGCTCTCGGTCTTTATTTATAGTCCTAAAGCCAGAACCTTTGCTTCCAAATATGGAAGATAACAGAAAAGATTCACCCATGAAAAGCGCAGCCCCTAACTCTTCAACATTGCCACGGATCCGCGGCCCAAGGGGGTTATGGCCGCGGATCCGCGGCCATTTCATCTGGACCCTTGATCAAATTTTTGGGGCTTTGTGTGTGTGACATTTGGCGATCCTTGGAACCTTTGGAACTTTGAAATCTTCTCGTAGTTGCTGCTAGACTTGATTTCTATGTTTTGGTTTCTTAATTAGGCAGGTTTGCTTTAACAACTTGATTTTCTTGATTTTAGACCTGAAAATTCTGCACAACAACTCAAATAATATTTAGTAGAGTTAAGATTTGGTCAATGATATTATTTGCATATATTTTCCTTCCAAATGCTAATTATAATATATCAACACATGGAAAATAGTATTTTTACAGATAAACCCTCATATGTATGATATATTATAATAAGGACCTTTTTTAATATAGAACTAGTAGGAAAAATGTAATAACAAATGTGCAGTTTTATTAACTGAACAGAGAGCGGCAAGCAACCCTACTAATTCTAGAGTTAGGAGACCCGGACTCGACTCCTCGAGATGGTCTCCCACCGGACTCTAGAACCCGGTTACTTATGCTCCCCGCCTTGGGTCTATCCTAATGCGGAAAAGTAAATAATATACATCAATGGTGACATCATTCTCAACCAGGAAGTGTCCCAATAAAAGAATATTACATACATTTTTACATGAATGAAAATGAAAAACTCTCATCTCACGCAAAAACCCCCGGCTATTCAAACACGACGATCTAATATAACATATCACAGCAACACATAACATCACATTTCATCAACGTATGTAAATATGCGTATCCCAATTGTCGTTGACGTATAGCAACGAAACCGGCGATACACCACATATTACGCTTACGGTCGCAGAAAAGAAAACGAAAACTACAATAATTAAAATCCGCAACATCCTTAGACACATAAACCCGGAATATCTCATACTCCGAATTTCATGCCTAACATATAAACCTTGCATTTTAGTCTCATATTGAAAACACCTTTTCAATAACCTAGTCGGGTAATTAAACAAGATTCCCGACTACTTGATCGAATACTCGTCGGAAACATTAGTAGATGGTCGTACCCCCGATGCTGTCGACGAAGTGCACTTAGGCGGAACACCGTGGTCGCGAGCACCCGAGAGGATGCTTTTGGCAACAGGGTTCTCCTACAGTCACTTGGTCGGGGCTATGGAGTATGGCTATCTAGTAGTGTTACCCGGCAAATGTTTGCGTACTATATGAGATTGCGACAGAGTTTTGATCCGAATCAAAACTCCGTGGCAATCTATCAAAAGAGACTAAATTGCTAAATTTAAAGAACACTAACTAGTTTTCACAAAACTAATTATCGTGGATTCTAAATATTGTATCATATTTCAATATCAAACCCGAAATGTTGTTAAAATATGACTACGAAACACTGCGTATTACCACTACAGAAAAATAACATCACATGCAATCTTGGCAAAAACAAACATAACCTGAAACCCTAAAACCAAGAGATCAGAACACCACAAAAATTTCATGATTTTTTGCCACAGAAAAAAGGTGAGGCCGGTTTTAAAGGCAATGTGGCCAGCCAAATTTTTGTGGTTCTGCCTCAAATTTTTCTGGTGTTCTGGATACATCATAACTAGCTTTTTACACTTGTTTAAAAAAAATTAGAGGACTTAAAAAATTCGACAGAAACTAAGGTTTCAGATTCCAGGTTTCAGAGTTATTTCATTTAAATTCAACTAACATCGTTTAATTCTCTAGCCTTGGCTCTGATACCACTACTAGGTTCGCTTAGCACTCCAACATGGTTTCGGCAAGCATCAAGTATGCTTTTTTAAAATTTTAGGGTGCCGAGCGAGCTCGAACCAAGGATCTAACTAGAGAATTAGGGTTTAACTAAGCAAGTAAACAACTTTACTCTAAGTGAATAAGGAATACAACCTCTGTAGACCGGTCCTTCACTTCTAAAGCTCCGTGTAGTAGTCCCATAGCTCCAAGTAGTGGTCTCCCGGACTCTTGTTAGGCTCCACTAGGCAAAAGGAATAAACTTGCTCAAGGATCTTCGAGGCCGAAAATGATCTACGTCGAAGAATCTCTAACTCAAACTACATCTTCACTAATTGATGAACTAGTGAAGAAACAACCTATACTAAATGGCTAGTTTGGTATAGATTGGTGAAGTAGGAATTTTTCTCACTTTAGAATTATTTTTCCCTTTTTCTTCTCACTCAAGAGCTAGAGAGCAAAAATGAAGGAGATGAAGAAAAGGTCTCAAGTGATCAAGTGTTTAACCATGGGTGAGAAAATATCTCATATCAACTCATGTAGAGACTAAACCATGGCTAAATATAATGGTTAGGTTAATAAATATATAGAATAAGACAAAATTAGTGGACTTAAGTCAAAACTTCTCCATGCTTCCACAAGCATCTTAGCCATGCTAATTTCCACCTAATTTTGATTTTTCCTTTAATATTTAAACACCTAAATTATCTTAAGTTAGGTATGAGTCTCATACACCTAAGTCCAATGTATCATCTAGCATGACACATAATAAATACATTAATATATATCACACATATATTTGTATGTATTTTGAGAAAAAACATTTTCTTAAGTGATCTATTAGTTAATGTATATTAATATATCAAATATATATAATTATACATTAAATTATTAAATCAACACTTGATTTAATAACCCGGCTTTATCGCATACAACCGACTAATATCATTTATATACATATCATATATACATATAACATATCATTGAATCAACACTTGATTCAACAATCCGGTTATATCACATATAACCTATATCGCAAGATTGGAATATGGTATCACATACATGTATTAATCTCGGTCCCACACATATCACATATGTGCCCTACTTCGTTTCGCATGAGCTAGGAAATCTCTATGTAGGACTCTAAAGACTCTTCAATACGTTGGCAGTAGGTGATGATCATATCAGTCACCCACAATCCGTCATCGGTACTAGTTGGACGTAACGGCTACCCGGGTATTGAGCGATCAGAAGATCAACAAGAAAGTTTGTCCATACTCCCGTGAATCCAATAAGTAATACTACCGTACAGTCCGGTCTCTTCGTCTGATATGTCGCATATCGAGTCTGGGGGTGGTAAATGTTAGACCCCAATAACTTGATAAGTCATACCGATGTGAGGCTCATAATAGGTCGAGAAACTACTGATAACACTTACCAGTAAATCTTAGTATCAGCCCTGGCCAGGGACTTCCTATTATGGCCAATTGAGCACAACGCAAGATCAACCCCCAATATCGGGAGAGACGAAACCCCTCCTATCGCTCATTACCTCAATGTGACTCGGGACTGTACCCAAAAATCACCTGTTTTCACGCTCTCTTGAACGTGGTAGGGTGGAAATCAAAGCACATTGGGAATTACACAAGACTCTATGACGATCTCGGGTCTACAGACTAACCTGTACTAGTATCACCAGAGAACTGCTATCTGACGATAGGTATAATACCATCTAGGAGTTCTCGGCGAGTCTTGTTCAGTGTACCCAGTCTCCACTGAGCACCCATATACAATCTTTGATGTCAAACACCAATGGATGTGGGATCATCCATCGCCCATCAAATGGGTCAAGAAACGTATACGTTAGTCTACTCTGGAATATCGATAGCCTGTCTCGATACTCCCATGACTAGGAACAATTAAAGGATGGACTTGTGGACTACCCTGGCCCCACTAGTATGATCTTCATCTTAATCCTGGTAGTAAAGTATACATCCTAAGGGTTTTATCAATATGTGAAAGAAAAGGCAGTATCACAATACTAGTCTACATGTTAAGATAAAGAGCAACCAGATAGCATACTATCATGTCGAGCAAGAAAGTCCTCTCTATATATGTCCAAGCATCCACTATAATATACAATCATGTACAATAATGGCCTCTAGGGTATACATACAACTAACAGTTATGAGTTACACTGGACGGACTCGCCGAGAACTTCTAGATGGTATAATACCTATCGTCAGATAGCAGTTCTCTGGTGACATGAGTACATGGTAGTCTTTAGACCTGAGATCGTCATTTGACTCGTGTGAGTTCCCACTGTACTTAGATTACTATCCTACCATGGCTTTAAAGAGTCGTTCAAACAGGTTTTAGTTCGGTATAGTCCCGAGCTACATGGAGGTAGTGAGCGATCGGAAGGGATTTGTCTTTCCCGGTATAGGGAGTCGATGTTGCACTGTGCATGGTTAGCCAACACCATAAGACCTTGACCAAGGCACATAAGTTTTACTGATAGTGAGATCAGTAGTTTCTTAAGACGGTCTTAAGAAATATCGGCATAACTTATCGGGTTATTAAGGGTCTAACGTTTTCCACCCTCTAGACCTGATATGTGACACTCTCAGACGAAGGTACCGGACTGTATGGAGATTGTCACTTATAGACTTAGTAGGGATAAAGATGAGTTTGCTTGTTGATCTTATTTTCGACAGATACCTGGATAGCCGTTACATACAGCTAGTGCTACTGACGTGCTTGTGGTTATGGATTTTATCCATTAACTACTGTCAGCATATTTTCGAGTCTTTAGAGTCTCACATAGGGTTTCCTAGCTCAGGCAAAACGATATAGTGTGCGTGTTTTGATACGTACAGGAGCTTGATTAAATACGTAAATTTGATACATGTACTTTAATCGGGTGTTTTGCTAATACTAGCATGTTTGAAAGATAGCCAAGGTTTGAAAGATAGCCGGATTATCACATATAGATTATATGTGTGAGCTAGTATTATATCTCTCATTTTCTCTCTTTTCATTATTTGTATTTTGATACGAATATGGGTATTTATATGAATACAGGTATTTGTATGAATACGGGTATTTGTATCTCGATACGTATACGGGTATTTTGTATTTCAATATGAATACAGGTATTTGGATTATGATACGAATATAGGTATATGTATTTGTTACATGTACGGTTGTATGTGTGTGTATTGTCTACACATTCTCTTCTCTTCTTAGAAGCTAGGAGATATGTGTAGGCTTGTGACTCACACTAGTGAATCACAATTCCACCCACATAATTGTTGGGTTACACTAATGGCCTGGCCATCTACCGTGACCGTTTGCGAAATAACTTTTTTTCTAGTTTCAAAAACTTGGCGTAAGAATAACTCCTTACCAGATCTACCATAAACCTAGCTAGATATACTAGAGGAGCTATCTACTATGAAAGAGAGTCTCACTAAAAGATCCGTGTTTTTCGGTCTTCTATCCTCTTCGTATGCTCCTAGTGGTCTCCATGATCGAGCTTGATCGTCCGTCTCCCTCCATCGAAGATGATCCACCTGAGGGTTGTGATCTATGGCTCTAGCTCCAAACTAAATATCAAATGGAGCAACTAGAGAACTTGGATTGCTAATCTAAAAACTCTAGGATGTAGTCTAAGGTTTTAAGTGTGTTTCTATTTCACCTCCTCTCTTGATTCTCAACTCATGAGAAGGTAGAGAGAAGGTTTAACTTGAAGGTGGAGGAGCTCAAGAACAAAGGAGAGGGAGCAAAGAAAATGGTGAACTCAAGAATGAAGCATAGAATGTGAGAGAAAATCAATCACAATGGTTTTGTAAAACCATTTCAATGAATAAAAAATTATCAACCATGCTTCAATAGTTGCTACAAATGAATTAATAATTTATTTGTCAACTATTGAGGCATGGTCCTCACCATGCTCCCATCTCCTTTATTTTACACCTCATTTCCATTTAAAATAAATGGAAAAATCCATGATGAGGTGTCCACCTTCTAGAATATTTTCCGTAAAAAATACGGATAACAGTCTACAGTATATACATACCTGCATTCGCATAAAAACATGAATACCCGACGAGATAGAATAACACAAAGACCATAATACTAGAATATACATATCTAAATACATATGTAAATTATTAAATCAGAACCTAATTTAATAATCCGGCTCAAAATCCTAGCCGGCTGTATTATCAATTGTCCGATCGAAAGTCCGGGTACATAGTACCATCAATCAATCGGAACCCTGCATGTATCTAATATGGCTACTACATCATTTCACCTGAATCAGGGAAACCCTCTGTGTGTGACTCTAAAGACTCGAAAGTACGCCGGCAGTGAGTTACTGGATAAATCCATAACCACTTGCACATCAGTAGCACTAACTGTACGTAACTGCTACCCGGGTTCCTGTCGAAAAGGAAGGCCGACAAGTAAACTCATCTGGATCCCTGCTGAGCCTATCCATGACAATCTCCATACAGTCCGGTCTCTTCATCTGAGAGTATCACATACCGGGTCTAGGTGCGGTAAACGTAAGACCATAATAACCCGATAATTCATGCTGATGTGGCTCAGGACCAATCCGGGAAACTACTGATCAACTTATCTGTAAATCCCAACTGCCTTGGCCAAAGTCTTATGGTCCTGACCAATCGAACACAGTGCGAAATTGACTCCTTATACCAGGAGAGACGAATCCCCAACAATCATTCACTGCCTCCATGTGGCTCGGGACTATACCCAACCAAAAGCTGTTTGCATGACTCGGTAGAGCCGTGGTAGGGTAGTGATCAAAGCACAGTGGGAACTCACATGAGAAAAATGACGATCTCAGGTCTAAAGACTAACCTGTACTCATGTCACCTGAGAACTTCCATCTGATGATAGGTATAATACCATCTAGAAGTTCTCGGCGAGTCCTTCCAGTGTACTCACCCCCAGTGAGCACCTGTATACAATCTTAGGTGATCATACCAATGGTTGTGGGACCAACCATTGCCCCTCGTCGGGTCTAGAAACGTATACACCAGTCTACTCCGGAATATCAATGTCAAAACCTACGATAGGTCGGTTACCGATCTTACGATAGTTAGGTTACCGATTCCCAGTCTCGATACTCCCATGACTAGGGACCTTTTAAGGATGTGTTTATCGACTGCCCTGCTCCCATAAGTATGATCACCATCACAACGCAGGTAGTCAAGTAATGATCCTACGGGCTTTATCAATATGTATAAATGATATGTAATAACAAGTAAGACATATGCATATGTTAAGATAAAGACAAACCAGATATCATACTATCATATCGAGCAAGATTGTCCTGTACATATATATGTCTAAGTATCCACATGTATACATATACAATAATGGCCTTTAGGGCATACATATCCAACAATCTCCTATTGGTGATATATACCTTAGAGGCCATTATTGTATCATACTAGTTTGTATATTACATTTTGGGAGCTTGGGATACATACACAGATTTATGACATTCTTGCTCAATATGGTAGTATGCTACTTGGTTTGTATCTATCTAAATATGTGTATATGTTTCTTCAAACGTATCGCTAATACATGTTGATAGAGCTCTTAGGATCTTTTGCTTGACTACCAGCGTTGTGATGGCAGTCACACTAGTGGGGGCTGGGTAATCTACAAGCACATCCTTATACAGGTCCCTAGTCGTAGGATTATCGATACAGGGCATCGATACTCCAGAGTAGACTAGTGTATACGCTTCTCTTCCCAAGAGAGGAGATGGTCTGTCCTACAGCAATCAGTACGTCGTACTGGAGATAGTATGCAGATGCTCATTAGGTTATGAGTTACACTGGATGGACTCATTGGGAACTGCTGGTTGGTAATATACCTATCGTCAGATAGCAGTTCCCAGGTAACATGAGTACAGCTTAGTCCGTTGACTTGACACTCCTGCTTCGCCTCAAGTGTGTTCCCACTGTTCTTAGATTACTACCTTACCACGGCTTTACCGAGTCGTGCAAACAGGTAGTAGTTGGGTGCAGTCCCGAAGCACTTAGCGGCAGTGGTGGTTAGATAGGATTCGTCTCTCCCAGTATTGGGGGTTGATGTCGCGCTGTGTTCGGAATGCCATTACACAAAGTCCCTAGCCAGAGCAAGCGAGATTTACTGGTAGGTACTCCAGTAGTTTTTTAGGGTGTTTTGGACTGTACTCCAATACGACTTATACCGCTATTAGGGGACTGACGTTTACCGCCCCGTAGGCCTGATATGCGACACTCTTAGACGAACAAACCGGATAGTACGGAGATTGTCACATACAGACTCAATAGGAGTTCGGATGAGTTATGCTCATCGGCTTTCTTATCGAAAATACCTGGGGACCGTTATGTACAGCTAGTACCGCTTGCGGCCTATGGTTAAACCCACTGCCAGCATGGAGTCGAGTCTTTAGAGTCCCACACAGAGCGTTTCCCTACATCGGGCAAAACGTGTAGATGTCGTATGGTTTTACGAAAGGGTTCGATTACGCGCGTACACTTATGCATCCAGGATTTGGATAGACAATACTAGTAGGCTTTGGTTTAAGCCGGATCCTAGTATTGAACTGATGGATTGTCTTCGTCTTCAGTATTCGTATTTTTCGGAATACGAATACAGGTATGTATATACAGACGAGGGGCGTTTTTGTAATTGTACAAAAATGAATTTGTAGATGGCATGACCTAATTGTATTAATCATTTTGGTTTAAATAATTAATACATTTAAGTAATTAGAAATGATGTGTATTATGCATGAATAAGGACTTGGATTTTGAGGACACATGTGATCATTTGACCCATGAGTCATTGTTTTGTTAATTGACCCTCATATCTATTATTGAAATAGATTATCTATGAGATAATGTGTGAGAGTTCAGTTTGCAAAATAGAGAGAGAAAACCATTTTCCTTCTTCATCCTTTGAGTACACTAGATTTCCATAGCCATCTCCATTTTCCCTCAACCTCAAGAACACTCATGAGTTGAGTAACCTTGAGCATTAGTAGACTCCTCAATCTATCTACATCATCTACACACTCTAGGTCTTCTAGTTTAGCACACTAGTTGATCTAGTTTCTTTGGTATAGAAGAGAAAGATTGGTGCACAAACCTTCGAGTGGATCATTGATTGAAAGAATTTAAGTTAACCGCAATCAAGACGGTGTCGCTATGCAGCTAGCCGGTTGAGCACGGGTCGATCCACAGGGAGATGGTTGTGTGTCCTTTCTTGTTTTAGACGAGTCAATAAAGAATTTGTGTATGTTTGTTCGAGACTATCCTATGTGTAATATTTGCAAGTATAAAGTTGTTAAGAAAAAGATACGAAATTGTAAGCTAAAGAAATTCGTACTCAAAACCTTTGAGCCGAGTCTTGACCAATTGAAGCTAAGCAATCGGCAACAACGTGGATTAGGGGATTTAAGCGCGGTATTCGTGGAATACGGCTTATTCACCCTTGTCCTTCCGTTCTTGTCTCTTGCTTTCGCCTCCGGCCAAACCGAACGCAACCGGTCGCGGTTAGGAATCACCGTTACCTTGTTAGGGTAGGGTGCCTAACGGAGCGCTTGCGTATGGTTTGGGCGGAGTTCGATGGAAAATAACGGGAAAAGGAAATGAGAAAGAAGATATTAACTTACAATACCGTATTTCATCTTAGCAACAATAATTACAACCATTCACAAAATGAACAAAAGAGAGCAAAAGAAAAGAACAAAGAAAAGAAAAGATTATAAGTAATTAAGTGCATGAATTAAATTGCAAGAAAGTAAAGCAAGATAATAATAAGCAAGTAATAAAAAGCGATAAAAAGAACAAGAAACTAGAACTCAAGACAAGCATGTGATCAATAGCCAACCCTTAAACTTGCAAGCTCAATCAAGAGGTTGCAAGATCAAGGGAAGGGTAGAGAACGCATGTGAAATGAAGCGCTAATTCCATAAGAAAATACGACCCTTGAGATCAATAACTAACCCTTAACCATTCAAGCTCAATGAAGAGGTTGAATGATCAAGAGAAAGCAAGAATCTCAAGGGGAAGAAGAAACAAAAGAGAATGATACAAAAAGCCCTCATCTTCATTGATCTCCCACTCAAAAAGCTCTCACTACAATTTTCATGGAAAAAGAATGAAGAAGAAGAAGAAAAAGACTAAATCCTAAAAAGAAAGAAGAACAAAGAATTACCCTTGGCTTGGCTCAGTTCTGGAGTATTTATAGGCGGGTAAATGGAAACCTAGGGCAATAATCTGGCATAAGATGAAAGTACCAAACTGCCCACAAAAATTGACCCAGCAAGGAGCCTACATGGCCGCGGATCCGCGGCCTAGACCCCCTATTGGCCGCGGATCCGCGGCCGTATAGAGGATTTGGGCCCTCCGTTTTTCTGTGCTTCCCTGGTCCTTTTTTGTTTGTAGTTTGGCACATGTCTTTTCTGATAATCTTTCCACATTTCTTCCAGAATTTCTGTTGATTAAAAAGATGATTTGATGTGGATCTTTTGCCATGATTGTCTCGAGCTCCGCGTAGATTTCTTGGATCTTGTGTTGCCATTGAGCCTTGTGCATGAAAATGACATTGATTTGCCATTTTGTCTTCTAAACTGGTGTGTGGCAACAGACGGATAAAGAGCGGAGATCCGTGTTTTATCTGTGAATGGCAGGAACCCGGATTTTGTCGTGTTTTTTCATGATTTTCACCGTTTAGAGCCGAGAACCTGTATCCTGCAATTACTAGCAAACACGGCTCAAGAGTACCTACCGATAAACAACCGAGCGTAAGAATGGGCGGTATTAAATGCAATATTCTGGTATGAACAAATACCCCCAAACTTAACTTTTGCTCGTCCCGAGCAAAACCAATTATTCACAAAAAAAGAAAATCCTAACCGCACTTTCGCGGGGAACGCGATTGCACTGAGCGCGTGCAACAAGCCGTTAAACCTCTAGGTGTCCCTAGTAGGAGTGAGTGTTGTCTCCTGAGGGTTTTCAGCGGATACTACCCACAAAATCCCGTCAAGCTAGTGTCATAAGTTAACGTCGATTTTACTCGTACAGTTTAGTATTTACATTAGAAATTCTATCATCCTAAGTTAGAAATATCCAACCCTTATTTTTCACACCTCCTATCTGTTTAACTTTAGATCCTATACGTTCCAAAAAAGTTTAGAAAGATGTTGGTTCTCCTGAGTTTTCCTTCTAAAGTGCGGCCTCAAATCAGGGATTTTTATCAACTTTACAGAAAACACAAGTCTTATTCTTTATTTCTATCTCTTATCCAAACATTGATTGTATATCCCTACGTGTGTGTATATTTGCACCCCTACACTCAAGAATTCAATTCAAGCTATAATACCCTTGCCTTAATACCTAATACTACTTCTTTTCATTTAATGATGGACGGTGTTGCTCACACACCTTTCATGCGACTATTAATGCTTTTTGAGGCACTAACGGCCGATTACTGAATGTGTGAGCTTAAAGCGTAAATAGCAGTTTCCAGGTCTTGACTTTATTCTATTTTTCTTTTTCTTTTTCTTTTTCTTTTTCTTTTTCTTTTTCTTTTTCAAGTCCGGATATATTTTTCAACATGCTCTTTTGGTGTTTAGCTTTAAATACCGTTTTTTCTTTCATACTAGGCTTTCAGGCAAGAGTATTTCAAGGTATCCTCTACTATCCCAAGTTTCAAGGTGCGTGTAAGTGCAGTTTGTAGGGTATATACTTTCTAAATTTGAACTCGAGAAAAGAAACTATTTTTCAGACTTATCCTTCAGTAAAGCATCAATACTTTCCCTTCATCTTGACTTAACTCAAAAACTGAACTCAAGATTACCTATTTCTCAAAAAAGCTGTAAGGACGTATACTTACCAAAGTTAGACAGAATGAGGGTTATTTTTAGGGTTTTCAATCCCTAAGCCTAGAATTTAGTTATTTCTATCATATCGACTAAACTTTCGGAATAAAGATCTAAATTACCCTATTAGCTAACTTGACGACAAAGTTTTGATATTTTTGGAAAATTTTTAATTTTTGTGGGTTTTTTAATAAGGTATGCAAATGCAAAATATACAAATGAATGCGAAGGAAGAAAGCTTACCGAGCACACCCCCAAACTTAAACTTGACAGTGCCCTCACTGTCAGGCTATACCAAGAGGGTCAAAATTGTCGGCGCTCCCTAGAAACAAATTATATACAAAACAAAAAGGAAAACAAAAAAATATATACAAAAAAGGAGTCCCCCCCAAACTTAAGTAAAACAGTGTTTCCACTGTTAAGTGTTGAAGTTCAGGATTAGGGGGGAAAGAGAAGTTTCAAGCTATACAAGGCCTTACACAGGCCAAAAGTTAACACCAACCATTCAAAGATTTTATCATGGTGAAGCAGTGGTTGGGGAAAGAAGGTGAAGAGGTAAGAAATGGAGAATACGCGAGACCGTATGGAGATAGAAGCGGGATACGGTCTCGGTATATCAGAAGAAGAATGGCGGAAGGGAAAAAGAAGTGGAGTACGAACTTGAGGGTGCAAATGGAGTGAATAGATTAGCACAATTTGTGATGAGCGATGTGTAAACAGCGATTGTGCTAATCTATTAACCCGGCGAGAGATTGGGTCAAATCCCTCAAGATTCGTAAGAAACCATGGGTACGCCGAACTTGGTAAACCAGACATATAAAATGTAAGTGAGACGGGTTCTTGCATGGTCGGAACGATGGAAAGGATGGAGGAAAGTGAGCGAGGAGGGGTATCGGTTAAGGTTTCGGGAGGGTGCACACAGTCAATGAAAGGAACAGGATGAATTGGAAAATCCGACTCATCAATTAAAACTGTTTCATCCTCAGTACTATCCTCAATATTCTCCTCAAAATTTAGATCATCCATGCATATTTCATCAAAATCCAGATGCATATAGGGTTCGGGAAAAACATTTAATGACTTGGGATGATGATTTGAAGAGACAAACTCAGCCAAATCTACGGGTTCATCATCCAAAATATCCCCAGCGTCAATATCCTTAATCAAGTGAAAATCAATATTCTCAGACACCTCATCAAAAGCATGGATATCAATCGATTCTGGTTCTAAGATATAGGTGTAGAGGTCAAAAGGATTGGGTGTGGTTTCACTTGGCAATGTCCCTTCACAATCGGGTAAATCAAACACTACGAAGTCGCACAACTCATTCATCATTCTATCTTCAATTGATAAATCATGTGGGATACTCGATAGACTTTCAAAACAGGAGGTGTGGGATTCAATTTGGGATGGGTAGGTTTGATTTGGAAGGGGGTACATCTCACTCTCTCCACTCAAATTCACAGCCTGTCCTGCCGCCTCATCATACTTTGAAAAAGTTGGAGCTAGGTGAAAACTAGCTACCGGGCCACTAGGTTGCATGAGGGCGGCCATGGACGCATTCAAATCCATCATCTGTTGGCTTGACGCTACCCTAAAATCTTCCAACGACTGTTCCAGACTAGACATAGGTTGTGAAGGGGTTTCGGTAAAATATTCAAAGTTGTTTGGATACTGAAAACTCCCAAATGGTGGTTCTAAAGCAATGTCTAGGGAAGGTTAAAAAGTAGGGTAGGATTGGTAGGAATTGAATGGCTGGACAGGAGCAGGATCAACATTTGGATAGGAAGGTGAATGGAATTGTTGATCCCAAGAATTTGAAGTGGTGAAAGGAGTGAAAGATCGGCCACGAGATTGTTCAATACGTTCTGCAATAGACATAGGTCTTGGAGTTGCAACATGACTCGAAGAAGGGGTATCAACGTAAGTAGGGGTGAATGTATGAAATGGTTGATACGAAGTGGATTGCGGAGTCAAATTGTTTGTCCTAGACGCGTCTATCCGATCTCTCAATGAAATTTTGGGCATGGAGGGGTCGTTCGAAGTTCGGTCAAAGCAAGAACCGTAAGAAGTAATGTCTGGTTGTGGGTACCAAAGTTCGGCAAGAGTTTTTCGAGGTGGGGTACCCATGATATGAAGAGAGAGAAAGAAAGGTAGAGAAAAGGAGGGGAAAAGAATGTGATTTTTTTTTTAAATTTTTTTTTAGATATTAACAAAAGAATGAAATATACACACAAAAAAGAATATGGACAAAAACAATCACGACACAAAAATACCACACACCTAATCGTTCTAGGGTTCACCTAGGTCAACTAGACCTGCTCCAGAACTTGATTGTCGAAGTAAAACTGTGTCGAGAAACGGGCTCAAGATACACTGATCACGAGGCCAGGTAAGTGCAGAGATAAGGGGAGGTTTTCCAACGCTTTCGTGAAGTTCCTTAATTAAATAACCCTTTCTCTTTTGGCGGTTGCGCCGTTAACACTTTCCTAAACACCCCATAAACAATATACCGTTAAGCGAGGTTCTAAACACAGTTAACTTCTCCTAATGAGCGCGAAGTCCTTAAGGCTTAAAGTCTAATTTCTTTTAAATTTAGTGCGGATAAACGTTATGCTCAAGTTCGTGATTTGTGGGCCACGGAAAAGGTGATGAAATCCTTTACCGTATATTGTGGGGTTCGCTTGCCCTTAAGTCCGTATTAATTGATGCAATGCGCAATTCAATAAAAATTCTATAAAGAATCAAAAAATCGTTTTTTAGTTTAAGCGCGGCACTGCAACAAATACGGGTTAGTCAATTTTTAGCGTTTGTTAGCGAACTTGCAAAGAATCCTGCAAAGAATAGTATATTGGATGCGTCGGATTTGAGAAGAAGGTGTTAGTAAAGTACGTACCGTTAAGTTTTTGGGTTAGGAAACCCCTGTTGAATCAAATCCGGTAAGCTTGAAAAGTTCGCTTGCGCGGGTCAAACTACCCGGATCTTTGGCACTGTACTTTGCAATCACCTTAGCCTTGAATGTACACTTTGCTCCCCACAATCGCAGTTTGCAAATCTGCAAAAATCTGCACTTTTGCCCACAAAAATGATCAAAAAATAAAGATATATATTTTTTTATATATACACAAAAAGAATATTAACCCGAATAACAAGAAAGAAAATACGCTACCGTCTCCCCGGCAACGGCGCCATTTGATTGAAAGAATTTAAGTTAACCGCAATCAAGACGGTGTCGCTATGCAGCTGGCCGGTTGAGCACGGGTCGATCCACAGGGAGATGGTTGTGTGTCCTTTCTTGTTTTAGACGAGTCAATAAAGAATTTGTGTATGTTTGTTCGAGACTATCCTATGTGTAATATTTGCAAGTATAAAGTTGTTAAGAAAAAGATACGAAATTGTAAGCTAAAGAAATTCGTACTCAAAACCTTTGAGCCGAGTCTTGACCAATTGAAGCTAAGCAATCGGCAACAACGTGGATTAGGGGATTTAAGCGCGGTATTCGTGGAATACGGCTTATTCACCCTTGTCCTTCCGTTCTTGTCTCTTGCTTTCGCCTCCGGCCAAACCGAACGCAACCGGTCGCGGTTAGGAATCACCGTTACCTTGTTAGGATAGGGTGCCTAACGGAGCGCTTGCGTATGGTTTGGGCGGAGTTCGATGGAAAATAACGGGAAAAGGAAATGAGAAAGAAGATATTAACTTACAATACCGTATTTCATCTTAGCAACAATAATTACAACCATTCACAAAATGAACAAAAGAGAGCAAAAGAAAAGAACAAAGAAAAGAAAAGATTACAAGTAATTAAGTGCATGAATTAAATTGCAAGAAAGTAAAGCAAGATAATAATAAGCAAGTAATAAAAAGCGATAAAAAGAACAAGAAACTAGAACTCAAGACAAGCATGTGATCAATAGCCAACCCTTAAACTTGCAAGCTCAATCAAGAGGTTGCAAGATCAAGGGAAGGGTAGAGAACGCATGTGAAATGAAGCGCTAATTCCATAAGAAAATACGACCCTTGAGATCAATAACTAACTCTTAACCATTCAAGCTCAATGAAGAGGTTGAATGATCAAGAGAAAGCAAGAATCTCAAGGGGAAGAAGAAACAAAAGAGAATGATACAAAAAGCCCTCATCTTCATTGATCTCCCACTCAAAAAGCTCTCACTACAATTTTCATGGAAAAAGAATGAAGAAGAAGAAGAAAAAGACTAAATCCTAAAAAGAAAGAAGAACAAAGAATTACCCTTGGCTTGGCTCAGTTCTGGAGTATTTATAGGCGGGTAAATGGAAACCTAGGGCAATAATCTGGCATAAGATGAAAGTACCAAACTGCCCACAAAAATTGACCCAGCAAGGAGCCTACATGGCCGCGGATCCGCGGCCTAGACCCCCTATTGGCCGCGGATCCGCGGCCGTATAGAGGATTTGGGCCCTCCGTTTTTCTGTGCATCCCTGGTCCTTTTTTGTCTGTAGTTTGGCACATGTCTTTTCTGATAATCTTTCCACATTTCTTCCAGAATTTCTGTTGATTAAAAAGATGATTTGATGTGGATCTTTTGCCATGATTGTCTCGAGCTCCGCGTAGATTTCTTGGATCTTGTGTTGCCATTGAGCCTTGTGCATGAAAATGACATTGATTTGCCATTTTGTCTCCTAAACTGGTGTGTGGCAACAGACGGATAAAGAGCGGAGATCCGTGTTTTATCTGTGAATGGCAGGAACCCGGATTTTGTCGTGTTTTTTCATGAATTTCACCGTTTAGAGCCGAGAACCTGTATCCTGCAATTACTAGCAAACACGGCTCAAGAGTATCTACCGATAAACAACCGAGCGTAAGAATGGGCGGTATAAAATGCAATATTCTGGTATGAACAATCATCTTGGATTCAAGAAAGCCAACGAGGAGGCGCCATATGTATCACTCTGAAGAGTTCATGCAGGTGAGGAGGACAGCGGGAGAAGGATAAGAAGGACCAGATTCTTGAGGTATAATTTCTGTACTCAACTTTATACTTCATATGATAGTTACTAGATACGGTTTAGATTATGATCATGGCTAATAGTCGATGTTATAATGCTAAAATTATTGTTTTTTACACCTTCTGCCTCCCCGCGATTCCGCGGGGTATATAGCATCGACTTATATCTCCAACTTGCACTAAGGCCATATATTGGCGTACCGAGTACCCAACGTCTGCTCTAGGGCCAGCTGTTGGCGTATCATGTACCCAACATCTTAAAAAGTCGCTCGAGCTGCGCTTGAGGGAGGGCCTTGGTGAATAGATCCGCCGTGTTGTCTTTTGTGTCTACTCTCCGTACTTTGATCTCCCGACGATCAACGATCTCCCTGATCAGGTGATACCGCCTCAAGATGTGTCTGGACTTCTGAGGGGACCGTGGTTCCTTCGCTAAAGCTATAGCCCCATTGTTATCGCAATACAAAGGTATCGGATCAACAATAGATGGAACTACCTGAAGTTCAGTAATGAACTTCATCATCCAGACCGCTTCTTTTGCAGCATCGTTCGCAGCAATGTATTCAACCTCCATCGTCGAGTCTGCAACGGTGTCATGTTTCGAGCTCTTCCAAAAAACTGCCCTTCCATTGAAGGTAAATACAAAACCAGAGACAGACTTGCTGTCATCCTTGTCACTTTGGAAGCTTGAATCGGTAAAGGACTTGACCTGCTGGTCTCCATTACCGTAAACCAAGAACATCTCCTTAGTCCTTCTCAGGTACTTGAGAATGCTCTTCACAGCTGTCGAGTGATTCTCACCCGGATTCGACTGATACCGGATCACCATGCTAAGCGTGTAAGCTACATCTGGTCTTGTACATAGCATCGCATACATTATAGATCTTACCATCTAAGCGTAGGGTATAGTGCTCATGCGAACCCTCTCCTCATCAGTCTTGGGAGACATCTCCTTGGAGAGGGTGATTCCGTGTAATTCGGGTATGTTATCGTGCTTGGAATCTTCCATACTAAATGTCTTTAGTACGGTCTTTATATACCTGGACTACGAAAGTCCCAATAATCTCTTAGATCTATCTCTGTAGATATTGATCCCCAGAATGTACGAGACATCACCCTGGTCCTTCATGGAGAACCTTTTTGAGAAGAACAGCCTCACCGATTGTAGCATAGGAATATCATTTCCTATCAAAAGAATGTTGTCCACGTACAAGACTAGGAATGCGACAGTTCATTCTACAATCTTCTTATATATACGAGGCTCATCCTCGTTCTTGATGAATTCAAATTCCTTGACTGTTTATCAAAACAGATGTTCCAGCCGCGATGCCTGCTTTAATCTATAAATGGATTTAAGCAACTTACACACCTTCCCGCTGCTCCCACTGTCTACAAAACCCTCCGGCTTATCCATATAAACGCACTCTTCCAAAATTCCATTTAGAAAAGCTGTTTTTACATCCATCTACCAGATTTCATAGTCACGGAAGGCAGCAATGGCAAGTAGGATCCGAATGGATTTGAGCATAGCCACTGGAGAAAAGGTTTCGTCATAGTCCACTCCTGGTCTTTGACGAAAACCTTTTGCAACAAGTCTACCTTTATAGGTTTCCACCTGCCTATCTACACCAAACTTCCTTTTATAGATCCATTTGCATCCAACGGGTTTTACCCCAGGTAGAGCAAAATCCAAGGTCTACACTTTATTGGTATACATAGACTCTATTTCGGATCACGTAGCATCCAACCAGTTATCAGAGTCCCTACTGATAATGGCCTACTTGAAACTAGTAGGATCATTTTCTTCCAAAATGCAATCCTCTCGATCCCTGTCTATGAGAAAACCATAGTATCACTCGGGCGGATGAGAAATCCTACTAGATCTACGGAGTGGCTGAGGTTCGTCCGGGATTATTGAAATCTGTTAGTTGTATGTATGCCCTAGAGGCCAGTATTGTACAGATGATGTATATTATATTGGATGCATGGACATATATAGAGATGACTTTCTTGCTCGATATGATAGTATGCTATCTGGTTGCTCTTTATCTTAACATGTATACTTGTCTCTTTATACTGTCTTATGGTTACATGTTGGTAAAGCCCTTAGGATGTTTACTTGACTACCTGGACTATGATGCGGATCATACTAGTGGGGACATGGTAGTCCATAAGTACATCCTTCAAGGTCCCTAGTCGTGGGTGTATCGAGACGGGGCATCGATATACCAGAGTAGACTAGCGTATACACTTCTCGACCCATGAGATGGGCGATGGATGATCCTATATCCATTGGTGTTTGACATCAGAGATGGTATACAAGTGCTCAGTGGAGACTGGGTACACTGTACGGACTCGCTGAGAACTCCCAGATGGTATTATACCTCACGTCAGATGGCAGTTCTCAGGTGACACCAGTGCAGGTTAGTCTGTAGACCCAAGATCGTCATAGAGTCTTGTGTGATTCCCACTGTGCTTTGATTTCCACCTTACCACGTCCATGAGAACGTGCAAAACGGTGGTTTTTAGGTACATTCCCAAGTCACATAGAGGAAATGAGCGATAGGAGGGGTTTCGTCTCTCCCGGTATTGGGGGTTGATGTTGCGCTGTGCTCGATTGGCCGTTACAGGGATGTCCCTGGCCAGGGCTGATTAGAGATTTACTGGTAAGTGTTACCAGTAGTTTCTCGACCCGTTATGAGCCTCACATCGGCATGACTTATCGGTTATTGGGGTCTGACGTTTACCACCCCTAGACTTGATATGTGACATATCTGACGAAGAGACCGGACTGCACGGTAGTGTTGCCGATTGGCTCGACGGGAGTTGTAGCAGGTTCGCTTGTTTTCTTCTGATCGCTCAATACCCGGGTGGCCGTTACGTTTAGCTGACCGCTTGCGGCTTGGGGGTGCTTGATATGATCATCACCCACTGCCGGCGTATTGACGAGTCTTAGAGTCCCACAAAGGAGTTACCTAGTCCAGGCGAAACGTTGTGGTGCGCGTATGCGATATGTGCATGGACCCGGTTAAAATGCGCGTATGAGATACCGTATATTAATCGGGCGGCTTGCTTTTGGTTGGGTCGTATATGATATGACCGGATTGATAAATCAAGTGTTGATTTATCATTTAACCATTATTTTCTTACTAGAAATCCTTTCTTGTATTTTTGATGTATGCATGCATGTGTGCATTCTTTCATGATTCATGCACATATGGATGTGCATGCACACATGCATACATACATCATTCTTCATGGTTGTATATAGATGGATAATGGTGGCAATATAAGACTCACACCATGATTTTATATATATATATATATGTGTTATTATTTCATTTGTTTTAAAACAAAGGAAAAAGAAAAAGGATAATTCATGGATGAGTTCTACACTCTTCTTGACCTAACCATGCTCACCTACCTTCTAACCATGAGTTAATCTTTTCTTTTATGTTTTAACTCAAGTGAAATAATATCCATATGATTTAACCATGGCTTGAGATGAGAAGTGATAAATATATATACATATATTTTCATTTTCTTTTTAAGAGTTAATCTTTTCTCTTCTTCTTAAAAAAGCCATCATCTTCTTCCTCCTTCTTCCTTTGCTCTCTAGATTTTTCTAGTAAGCAAAATACTCAACAAGATAGGATTTTGAAGTGAGAAAAAGAACCACAACATCATTCTACACAAGTCTTGCCCACTTGTTTAGAGTGTTAGCTTCATTTCATTCTCTTGATAAAGTGAAGTTGCAAGCTTGGACAAAGGAGCTTCGGGTAGATCGTCGTGGACGTTAGAAGACCTCAAGCGGACCTTTTCCAAACCCCAAGTAGCCGAGTAGTCTAGCGTAGGGAGCTACAAAGGTTGTACTCTCAAATCCCTAGCTTTTCTTACTTGAGATGATGTGTAATTTTTGAAACCCTAATTTTCTAGGAACGATTCTTTGTATGTTTACTTAGCACCCTAAAAATTCAATCTTTGGTACATGTGATGCTTCCAATCCCTTCATGAGGTGCTAGGTTAACCCAACAAAATCTCTGGTTCTACTAAATCTTCAGTTGTAGTTTATCCTTCTAGAATTTCTTCCAATTCTACCACGCTCCCACTTGTTTCTTTTTCAAGAAACAATCTTTCAAGAAAGGTGGCGTGTCGAGAAACAAATACCTTTTTTTCTTCGACATGGTAGAATAGATATCCATTCGAATGCCTGGGTTATCTTACAAACTTACACAAAACTGACCATGCTTGATGTTTGTCCAGATTCTGGTTTTTCATATAGGCCGGACAACCTTATATTTTAACTCGTTTAAGACATGGTTTCTTACCACTCCATATTTCATATGGAGTCTTAGGAACTGATTTAGACGAAACCTGATTCAATAGGTACGCTGCTGTTTCAAGTGCAGGTCCCCAGAATGAAAGTGGAAACTCAGCACTACTCATCATGGAGCGAACCATATCCAAAAGGGTGCAATTCCTCCGCTCCGAAATACCATTGTGCTGTTGTTTATACGGAGGAGTAAGCTAAGAGAGAATACCATTCTCTTTTAGAAAGTCCCGGGATTTTGTACTTAAGTACTCCCCTCCTCTATCTGATCAGAGGATCTTGATACTTTTGCCAGTCTGTTTCTCTACTTCGTTCTTATATTCTTTGAATTTCTCAAAAGCTTCAGATTTGTGTTTCAAAAGATACACATGTCCGAACCTTGAGAGATCGTCAGTGAATGTAATGAAGTACGAGAACCCACCCCTCGCATGTATAGACATTGTATTGGATATATGTATGCCTTAGAGGCCATTATTTGATAGTGGATGTATTTATACATGTATATATATTCAGAGGACATTCTTACTCGACATGATAGTATACTATCTGGTTACTCTTTATCTTGACATGTTCACTTGATTATGCTTTTATTCATTTGGTACATGTTGATAAAGCCCTGAGGATATTTGCTTGACTACTTTGATTATGATGCAGGTCATACTAGTGGGACATGTGTAGTTTATAAGCATATCTTGAAATGTCCCTACTCATAGGTGTATTGAGACGAGGCATCGATATTCCAGAGTAGACTAGCGTATGCAATTCTTGACCCATGTGATGGGCGATGGATGATCCCATATCCATTGGTGTTTGACACCGAGATTGTATACGGGTGCTCAGTGGAGACTGGGTATACTGGACGGACTCACTGAGAACTCCTATGTGGTATTATATCTATCGTCGGATAGCAGTTCTCAGGTGACACTGGTACAGGTTAGTCTAAAGACCCGAGATCGTCATAGAGTCTTGTGTGTTCTCCCATTGTGCTTTGATTTCCACCTTACCACGGATCTACTGAGTCCTGAAAACAGGTGGCTTTTGGGTACAGTCTCGAGACACATGGAGGCAATGAGCGATAGGAGGGGTTTCGTCTCTCCCGGTATTTGGGGTTGATGTTGTGCTGTACTCGATTGGCTATATCAGCAAGTCCATGGCCAGGTCTGATGAGATTTACTGATAAGTGTTATCAGTAGTTTCTCGATCTGTTATAGGCCATACATCGGCATGACTTATTAAGTTATTGGGGTCGACGATGCCATCCCTAGACTCAATATACAACATATCTGACGAAGAGACCGGACTGTGTTAGTTATATGTATGCCCTAGAGGCCATTACTATACATAGGATGTATATTGTAGTGGATGCTTGGACATATATAGGGAGGACTTTCTTGCTCGACATGATAGTATGCTATCTGGTTGATCTTTACCTTAACGTGTACACTGATTGTCTCTCTGTTACATGTGGGTAAAGCCCTTAGGATGTGTACTTGACTACCTGGACTATAATGCGGATCATACTAGTGGGGACATGGTAGTCTATAAGTACATCCTTCAAGGTCCCTAGTCGTAGGTGTATCGAGACGGGGCATTGATATACCAGAGTAGACTAGCGTATACCTTCTCGACCCATACAGATGGGCGATGGATGATCCCATATCCATTGGTGTTTGACATCAGAGATGATATACGGGTGCTCAGTAGAGACTGGGTACACTGGACGGACTCGCCGAGAACTCCCAGATGGTATTATACCTTACATCAGATGGCAGTTCTCTGGTGACACTGGTACATGTTAGTCTGTAGACTCGAGATCGTCATAGAGTCTTGTGTGATTCCCACTGTGCTTTGATTTCCACCTTACCACGTCCAAGAGGGCGTGCAAAACGGTGGCTTTTGGGTACAGTCCTGAATCACATGGAGGCAATGAGCGATAGGAGGGGATTCGTCTCTCCCGGTATAGGGAGTTGATGTTGCGTTGTGTTCGATTGGCTATAACCGGAAATCCCTGGCCAGGGTTCCTGAGATTTACTGGTAAGTGTTACCAGTAGTTTCTCGAACTGTTATAGACCTCATATCGACACGACTTATCGAACTATTGGGGTCTGACGTTTACCACCCCTAGGCAAGATATGCGACATATCAGACGACGAGACCGGACTGTACGGTAAGTGTTACTGGTTGGATTCACAGGAGTGTGAGCGGGCTTGCTCGTCGATCTTCTGATCGCTCAATACCCGGGTGGACGTTACGTTTAGCAGACCGCTTGCGGCTTGTGGGTGTTTGATATGATCATCACCTACTGCCGGCGTATTGACGAGTCTTTAGTGTCCTACACAGAGGTTTCCTGGCTCAAGCGAAACGAAATAGGAGCGCATATGAGATATGTGCGGGACCGAGAATTATACCAGTATATGATACTGTATTCTATTCTCGCAATTTGTATCATTGGTCAGTTATATGTGATATAGCCGGGTTACCGAATCAAGTGTTGATTCGATACATTGATACACTTGATATTAGTCGGTTATATGTGATATGACCGGATCGTTAAATCAAGTGTTGATTTAATGATTTAATGTATAATTATATATTTGATATATTACTTTGCATTAACTAGTATTTGTTCACTTTAAATGGATTTTCTCACTTGAAATACACAAGTTGTATATGTGATATACTTTTGTGCACTTGTTTGTATCATGTTTGATTATACATGCTAACTTGGGTTTGTGTGTGTGATTAAACCATGGTTATGTCAATGGTTAGGGTTTTGTTTATTTACTTATTCATTTATTTATTTATTCATTTTGGAAAGATGATGAGAAATGGTGGCTTGATTTGTTTTCTAGTTGAAGTTTCATGAAGCTTTGAATAAGTCCACCATTTTTGTTTCATGCTTAACCCTAACCATTCAACCTAACCTTAGTTTATTCTCTACACCTAACTATGGTTGCAAATATGATAAGTATCATTTTATTTCCTATTTTTAAATGAGATATCATATTCTTTTCTTCTTCTTCTTCTTCTTCAACAATGAAGAAAAGATTGCTACCATTAATGGCAACTTGAGAAAAAGAGTGAGAAATCCAATTCTAAAGTGAACCCACTTCCTATTTCTTCATCCTATACCACTTGCTAAGTAGTATAGGGTGTTTTCTTCACAAGTTTCTTGACTTGGTGAAGTTGGAGCTTGATCTTGTGTTGCCTCGACGTAGATCATCTTCGGCATCGAAGTCGACGACCTAGCCCGCCCATTTCTCCGATGAAGCCGACGCTAGAGCCCGGGATCCGATGATCGCAGCGAGGGGACATCATCATGGAGCTATGGAGGTGGAGGACCGGATCTACAAAGATTGTATTTTCCGTTCACTTTTAGTTAAGTTGTTAACTAGTTGCTTGTTTCGCCTAAACTCTAGTCAACGATCCATATTAGGGTTTCTCGGCACTTGTAAAATTTGAATTTGGCATGGTTGATGCCTTGTGAGACCTCTAGTGTGTGCCTAGGATCCCTGCAGTGGTATCAGAGCCAGGTTAGAGGCTTAGGCGATGCGTAGACGATGTTAGAAACCCGATTGAACCCCGAAACCCTAAATTTGACCCCTCTCTGTACATTTTTACAAAACTGGGTTTTTTCCATATTAAAAATGCTTAAAAAATTAAGTAGGAAATTCTAAGAATTACGGTGCAAAAATGACCAAGCGATACGGCTAAAGCGCAGCGGAACCGCGACAGAAGCTTGGCTTCTGCGGCGGTTCCGCGGCCAAATTATGAGTTTAGGCTTCCATTTTTGCACAGTAATTTGTCTCTTCAGGTGCTGAGTTTTCTGGGAATTTTTAATTTGCACTCAAGAGTTGAGTTTTCTGGGATGCTTTGGGGCTTCGATGATTCGATCGGAATTTTTCATTTTGTCTATGTGTTTTTCCGGGTAAGTTTAGAATATGTTAAAAAGTTCGTCCGGATATAAATACCCACTTTTTCCCCTGCCGGAAAATTTCCAAGTGTTGGATTTTTCTGTAGTTTAATAACGTTCTAAGTAGTGCAAGTAACGCGATGGACCCTCTAGAAGACAACAAACCTTAACCCGATTATGGGACCGTCTTGAACTGCCCTTTGAACCTTAGGGTTTGGGGCAGTACGGCGTGCCACATATGAGGCGTTGGCTTGACCCTTCTACGGTTGGACCGTTGGTACTGAGGCACGAAATGAATGTTTTTAAACTTATTTCATGTGTTGAGCTGTTTCGGGAAAACTTAGATGTTCGATTGTTCGATCGGAAAGTTTAACATTTTCTATTTATCCGGAATGTGATACAATATTTGGAATCCACAAGTAGTTATGAGATAACTGAATGAATGTTATAAACATAGCAGTTTAGTCTCACTTGATCGGTTGCCACGGAATTTTAATATGATCAAAAGTTCGTCGCAATCACGTAGCGTACGCGGATACTCGTCGGTAAACTTAATAGATAGCCACGCCCCATAGCCCCGACCAAGTGACTGTAGGAGAACCCCGTCGCCGAAAGCATCCGTTCGGATGCTCGCGGCAGCGGTGTTCCGCCTTGGTGCACTTCGTCGACGGCGTCGGGGGTGCGGCCGCCTACTAAAGTTTGCGACGAGCATTCGATCAGGATGTCGGGAATCTTGTTGAATTGCCCGACTTGATATTGAAAAGTGTTTTCGGTAGTGAGACTAAAATGCGGGGTTTATAATTGTTAGGCATGCGATGTCTAAGGAATTCATTTGATTAGGCATGCGATGTCTATGCAGGTTGCGGATTCCAACTGTTGTAGTTTTACACTTTCTTTTCTGCGACCGTAAGTGTAATAAGTGATATCGCCGGTTTCGTTGCTATATGTCAACGACAATTGGGATACGCATGTTTACTTACATTGATGACATGTAATGTTATGTGTTGCTGGATATGTTATATTGGATCGTCGTGTTTGAATAGCCGGGGTTTTTTTATGTGAGATGAGTGTTTTTCATTTTCATTCATGTAAAAAAACTTGTATGTAATATTCTTTTATTGGGGCACTTCCAGGTTGCGGAAGATGTCACCTTTTGTATATTATTTACTTTTCTGCACCAGGATAGACCCAAGGAGGGGAGCACAAGTAACCGAGTTCTAGGGTCCAGTGGGAGACCATCTCGAGGAGTCGAGTCCGGGTCTCCTAACCCTAGAATTGGTAGGGTTGCTTGCCGCTCTCATAAGGGTCTAGGGGTGTGGGTTTGGCTATTCATCGCGACCGTGGAATCCGTGTTTTATACTGGCTCGTATTGAAAACACGGACGTCCTAGTATATCCAATATTTCATATATGTTTCTTCTGCTGCGATATCTGTGATGTGATCATGTGATGTTCTGTGATAGATACAGTATATAGTATATATGATATATTATATAGATGTTACTTATGTTTTACACCCGCGCTAGCCCGGCCCTGCTCTGCCGTTAGTTACCTAACCTAACGGTGCACGAGGGGACATCGAGGCGAATACGGATGACATAAGTGTACGTCGTATTTATCTGTGATATTTAGGTACTTAAATGATGGGACTTCATTAATGTGATTATTGAAAGTAAAAGAAACCTAAAGATGTTGTAGAATCGAATTTCAAAAATAAAACAGGTAGCTACAGTTCTTGCTTTGCACAGCGATATATATGATATATCCTGCACCTTATTCGATAAGGAAAGGACCGAGATCACTTCGCCGGGAGTGACTACTTTAGCAATAACTGGCAGATGCTACAACCCTCGGTTTGTCTTTTGATTGCTTCTATAGTTTCTGCTTTGCACAGTGATATATATGATATATCCCGCACCTCATTCGACGAGGAAAGGACCGACGATCCCTTCACCGGGAGTGACTCCTTTAGCAAAACTAGAAAAGCCTAAAAAACACTCCATTTTAAAATCATTTGATTCTACAACGATATCAAGTTCATTACACAATAGGTTTTCAGAAAAACCTGTCGTAGCCCTCCGTCATTTCAGATAAGTTGTATATAGTATTCGTGCTACATTTGTTGGCTTTCGTCAAGGTGTAGTGTGCGGTAGCTATATGCTTCTTATCTGCTGCATACGATGCGATTGGATTAGGGTAGTCGTGCGGCTTTGTTGTCTTTCGTCAAGGGTCGTGCTGGTGGGTTTAATTCAATCAAGAAATGTACGGGTTGAACTTGACTAGCGGATTATTGTTTGTTGGCTTTCGTCAAGGTCATAGCACGTAAGGGGCAAAATATTATCGGGAATTTCAAGTGTTGAAATTTGCAATGAGATTGCATACCTTCTATGAGATAGTTTGATCCCGATACCCGCTGCGAGTAAGAGTTACTCCTGGGAGACTTTTACACATTACAATTAGCCGATCAAGTAGGTGTCTAGAAAGGTGTCAACGGGGTTAAGCCTCTGGGAAAACGAGGTTTACATTAATTAGGTCCGTGCGAAAGCATGGGAAACCTCCCTCAAAGTACCGACACTGGCCTGGCTGAAAGATTGGCGAACTTGCAGTGTGTAATTAATCCCGGCTAGACTTTCCTTTTAGGGTTTGAAGGAAGATTTGATAAAAAACAGTGGGAGCCATCCTGATTAGATAAAATAATAACCAATCTATTCTTGACAGAGCGCACGCAGAGTGTTTTCTTCTCTCTCTCTTCAGGTAGCGACCATATCACGCCTTAATCAAGATAATAATACGGAATATTGACCGAACCCGCTTGTTATACTGAGCTGGGGAACGTTGGTCCCGCTCCAACATATAATTGTTATAAGACAGAGCAGGAAATTGGGGATTACCAGAATTCCCGTGCCGCCCAAACGAAGAAAGTGCATATTGATGCATCATCTTCGGGTGTGTTCATTATACAGAACTGTTTCTCAGTATTCTTTACGTCCTGAATATAAGATACCGGATCAGGATCCCGCATATGTAATTTGTTACATGGGCTACAGATAGGTAAAGAACTGAGAACGGGTGATAAGTTTCATGAGACAGAAAACGGGGCAAGTGTTGCAGCCAAGTCTGTTGGTCACTGTCACCCTGTATTACCAATACATTGATTCTAAACGAATGTTATTAGATACCGAACCTGATATACAAAATCATATCACTCTCTTTATTAGTAAGGAAATGATAAAATTTTGTATTGTTGGATAATGTTTTGAACATTTCCTATATCAAAAGTTGATCGGTTCAGGCACGTTATTTAAAAGCATCGATGTTCTAAATCAAACTACAGTTCTTTAGTATACGGAACACACACAAGAGGAAGAGTTCAGAAATGAACAGATCCTTCTTGAGGTATTGTAGACTAGGTCATATCAATGCGACCCGACTAGCTAAGTTGCACAAAGATGCATATTTAAATCTGTTTGAATTTACATCTTGTGAAAACTTGCCGGTCATGTCACAAAGATAAGATGACCACAGCTCTGTTTATTGGAAACAGAGAAAGAGTTAGTAAACTCTTGGGATGATACATGTTGATGTATGAAGGTCCCCTGTCTACACATGCCAAGACCGGTTCTTTGTATTTCATTACATTCTCTGATGATCTCTTTAGATTCAGACATATGTTCCTGTTGAAACACAAGTCCGAACCTTTTGAGATATTCACAGAATATAAGTTAGAAGTAGAGAACCAAAACGGGTATGAGTATTATGTCCTTTGATGTGATCAAGGAAGAGAATACTTGAGCACGGAATTCTTGGACTTTTCTAAAGGAGAATGAGATTCTCTCTCAGCATTACTCCTCCGTATACACCATAGCACGATGGTATATCGGGACGGAGCAATAACACCCTATATGATAAAGTGTGCTCTATGATGAGTACTACTGAGTTACCTGTTTCCTTTTGGGGGTTATGGACTTGAGAAGCTGCATACCTATTGAATTAGGTTCGAATCAGATCACAGCCTACCGCTCCATATATGATATGGTAAGGGAAGAGCCCATCTCTTAAGTCAGTTAAGATTTGGGGTTGACCGGCCTATGTCTAAAAGCAAAATCCGGAAAAGCTCGAGGCAAGGTCTGTAACGTAGAACTGGAAAGGTTCCGGCTATACAAACTACAGCAGATGATTTGATAAAACCAAAGGATTCAATAGTTACCAACAAACCTCAGCCTCTCCGCCGATCTAGTAGGGTTTCTCACCCACCTGAGAGATACTTCGGTTTCTCTATGACAGTGGGAGCGAGGATTGCATCATGAGATGATGGCCTAACTAGTTTCGAGCTGGCCATCAGGAGTGAGACTCTGTAAGAATGGCTGGATGCTTAGTGATCTGAGATGGAATCCATGTACACTAACAAAGTATGGACTTTGGTTGCTATATCTGAAGGGTTAAATCCCTATCAGGAGCAAGTATATCTTGAAAAGATTACTTGGTGTAGATGGAAAGGTTGAGACTTTCAAAGCTAGAATTGTTAAAGGTTTTCGTCATCGACCAGGCGTGGGTAATGATGAAACCTTTTCCAGTGGATATGCTTAAGTCCATCCGGATCCTACTTGCCACGGCTACATACCATGACTACGATATCTGGCGGTTGGGTGTCATGACTGCTTTTCTAAAATGATGTTTTAGAAGAGAGCGTCTGTAAGTACACAGCCAGAGGGCTTCGTAGACAGTGGGAGCAGCGGAAATGTGTACAAGATGCTTTATAGGATAAACAGGCATCGCGGAGTTGGAACGTCTGTTTTGATGTAGTAGTCAAAGAGTTTGACATCATCAAAATGGTAGATGAACCTTGTATAAACAAAAAGGTAGTAGGGAGTATGGTGATGATCCTCGTAGAGTACGTGGATGACATACTCTTGATAGGGAAGGAGTTTCCTATGCTACGCTCGATCAATCTCCGCTTATCACAATGATTCTCCACATAGGATCAAAGTGATTCCTACTAAATCCTGGGTTTTGGATCTATGAGATAGATCTAAATGGATGTTAGGATTCTCACTAGTTGAAGTGAGATGGTATCAATTGATCCACGGGAGAAGCACTGGAAGTGTTCCAGGGTGATAAGGACGACTGAATGTCAGTCACAGGAATTGTTTTTACCCTCAGTGGAGGGACGGTATGTTGGAAGAGTTCCAAGCTAAATACCGTGGCTTACTAGACGATAAAGGCAGGATACATCGCTACTGAAGATGCTACCAAAGAGGCAGTCTGGATGTATATTTGTTCATGAGATGAACTTAGTTCCTCCCATTGTGTGACAATGGAGTTGTGGGTTATGCCAAGGAACGTTTGTCCCATCAGTGATCCAGACATATTCTAAGACAGTATCACCTGATCATGGAAATGGTTGATTTCCAAGGAGATCAAGGTTAGGAGAGCAGACTTAGAGGACAGCACGGCGGATCCACTCACAAAGACCTTTTCCCAAAGAGAGACTTTTATGGGATGGTTGAGTATGAGATACTACAACCACTTCTATCAGATGGCCCTAGTGCAAGTAGGAAATTGTTAGTTATATGTATGCCCTAGAGGCCATTACTATACATAGGATGTATATTGTAGTGGATGCTTGGACATATATAGGGAGGACTTTCTTGCTCGACATGATAGTATGCTATCTGGTTGATCTTTACCTTAATGTGTACACTGATTGTCTCTCTGTTACATGTTGGTAAAGCCCTTAGGATGTGTACTTGACTACCTGGACTATGATGCGGATCATACTAGTGGGGACATGGTAGTCCATAAGTACATCCTTCAAGGTCCCTAGTCGTGGGTGTATCGAGACGGGGCATCGATATACCAGAGTAGACTAGCGTATACCTTCTCGACCCATACAGATGGACGATGGATGATCCCATATCCATTGGTGTTTGACATCAGAGATGATATACGGGTGCTCAGTAGAGACTGGGTACACTGGACGGACTCGCCGAGAATTCCCAGATGGTATTATACCTTATGTCAGATGGCAGTTCTCTGGTGACACTGGTACAGGTTAGTCTGTAGACCCGAGATCGTCATAGAGTCTTGTGTGATTCCCACTGTGCTTTGATTTCCACCTTACCATGTCCAAGAGAAAGTGCAAAACGGTGGCATTTGGGTACAGTCCCGAGTCACATGGAGGCAATGAGCGATAGGAAGGGATTCGTCTCTCCCGGTATAGGGAGTTGATGTTGCGCTGTGTTCGATTGGCTATAACCGGAAATCCCTGGCAAGGGTTCCTGAGATTTACTGGTAAGTGTTACCAGTAGTTTCTCGAACTGTTATAGACCTCATATCGACACGACTTATCGAACTATTGGGGTATGACGTTTACCACCCCTAGGCAAGATATGCGACATATCAGATGATGAGACCGGACTGTACGGTAAGTGTTACTGGTTGGATTCACAGGAGTGTGAGCGGGCTTGCTCGTCGATCTTCTGATCGCTCAATACCTGGGTGGACGTTACGTTTAGCAGACCGTTTGCGGCTTGTGGGTGTTTGATATGATCATCACCTGCTGCCGGCGTATTGACGAGTCTTTAGAGTCCTACACAGAGGTTTCCTGGCTCAAGCGAAACGAAATAGGAGCGCATATGAGATATGTGCGGGACCGAGAATTATACCAGTATGTGATACTGTATTCCATTCTCGCGATTTGTATCATTGGTCGGTTATATGTGATATAGCCGGGTTACCGAATCAAGTGTTGATTCGATACATTGATACACTTGATATTAGTCGGTTATATGCGATATGACCGGATCGTTAAATCAAGTGTTGATTTAATGATTTAATGTATAATTATATATTTGATATATTACTTTGCATTAACTAGTATTTGTTCACTTTAAATGGATTTTCTCACTTGAAATACACAAGTTGTATATGTGATATACTTTTGTGCACTTGTTTGTATCATGTTTGATGATACATGCTAACTTGGGTTTGTGTGTGTGATTAAACCATGGTTATGTTAATGGTTAGGGTTTTGTTTATTTACTTATTCATTTATTTATTTATTCATTTTGGAAAGATGAAGAGAAATGGTGGCTTGATTTGTTTTCTAGTTGAAGCTTCATGAAGCTTTGAATAAGTCCACCATTTTTGTTTCATGCTTAACCCTAACCATTCAACCTAACCTTAGTTTATTCTCTACACCTAACTATGGTTGCAAATATGATAAGTATCATTTTATTTCCTATTTTTAAATGAGATATCATATTCTTTTCTTCTTCTTCTTCTTCTTCTTCTTTAATAATGAAGAAAAGCTTGCTACCATTAATGGCAACTTGAGAAAAAGAGTGAGAAATCCAATTCTAAAGTGAACCCACTTCCTATTTCTTCATCCTCTACCACTTGCCAAGTAGTATAGGGTGTTTTCTTCATAAGTTTCTTGACTTGGTGAAGTTGGAGCTTGATCTTGTGTTGCCTCGACGTAGATCATCTTCGGCATCGAAGTCGACGACCTAGCCCGCCCATTTCTCCGATGAAGCCGACCCTAGAGCCCGGGATCCGATGATCGCAGCGAGGGGACATCATCACGGAGCTATGGAGGTGGAGGACCGGATCTACAAAGGTTGTATTTTCCGTTCACTTTTAGTTAAGTTGTTAACTAGTTGCTTGTTTCGCCTAAACTCTAGTCAACGATCCGTATTAGGGTTTCTCGGCACTTGTAAAATTTGAATTTGGCATGGTTGATGCCTTGTGAGACCTCTAGTGTGTGCCTAGGAACCCTGCAGACTGTACGGTAAGTGTTACCGGTTGGCTCGACAGGAGTTTTGACAGGTTTGCTTGTTTTTCTTCTGCTCGCTCAATACCCGGGTGGCCGTTACGTTTAGCAGACCGCTTGGGGCTTGTGGGTGTTTGATATGATCATCACCTACTGCCGGCGTATTGACGAGTCTTAGCGTCCCACAAAGGGGTTACCTAGCTCAGGCGAAACGATGTGGGGTGCATATGCTGATATGCGCGGGTGCTTGATTAAATGTGTGTATATGATACCGCATTATAATCTGGCGGTTCCTATTGGTCGGGTTGTATGTGATATGACCGGTTTATTAAATCAATTGTTGATTTAATAATTTGTGACCATTAGCCTTTTTCACTTTAACCCTTTTCTTTATTTGATGTATGCATGAATGGGTGTATGTGCACATAGTGATGTGTATGCACACATACATGCATATATACTTATCATGGTTTTTGATACATTGGAGATGGGAATACAAGACTCACATGGTATAAAATATCCATATATTTTTATTATTTGAGAGAAGAAAATGGATTAACTCATGGTTGATATTTATCTACACTTGACCACACTTCACTTAATTATTAACCATGAATTAATTTTCATTTGGCCTTTTAACTCAATGATAAAATATCTAGATATTTGTTTACCATGGTTGGGTGAGAGTATGACTCTCACTTATATATTTTCTTTTCTCATTTTATTTTTGGAGATAATGAAAAAAGAGCTCAAGCATTTCTATCTCCTTCTTCTTCCTTTCTCTTTTGATTTTTCTATAGAGTGAGGAACACAAAAAGAAAAGGGTTTTTAAGTGAGCATACAAACCACATCACCATTCTACTTTAGTTTAGCCTACTAGATTAGAGTGTTTGTTTCATCTTCATCATTGATCAAGTGAAGCTAGGAGCTTGAGAAAAGGAGCCCTGGGTGGATCGTCGTGGACAACGAAGGATTCTAGCGAACCGGTTCAAACTCAAGTTATACCAAGGAGTCTAGAAAGGAGGTCTACAAAGGTTGTATTTTTCTCTACTTTGTGTTAGACACTTGTTATAGTATGTGATATTATGTTGCTATCCTAAAACTTCTAGTTGGATTCATGGTTAGTTTGCTTAGCACCTCCCTAAAATTTTAAAGTTGCTTGTGTGATACTTACAAACCCTAGGCATGGTGCTAAGAAAACCCTACAGTGGTATCAGAGCCAAGCTAGAAATTTATCCACGATGTTATAACTATTACGAAAATCAAAGCAACTCCGAAAAATACGATATCTTGAAACCCTAAATTGCTCTTTGTTGTTTTTTTAAAAGGTCGTTTAAAAATTATTTTAGCAACTGCAGAAGCTTGCATGTGATGCAGTGAGAACACAGTGTAAAAACGAGGCAAATCCCTCGGTTTTGACCCGAGCAGAACCCCTGTTTGGCCGGCGAGCTCGGCCTTCTTTGCTCCATTTTGCTTCGTATTTCCACTGTGGTCTGGTCTGTAGATTTTAGGGTTTCAGGTGTTGTTTGTTTAAGCCAAATTTTCATGTGATGCTAATTTTGCTTAGGGGCTTATTCGGAGTGTTTCGTAGTCGTATGTTTTAACATTGTATTGGTACCTTGGATGACGTTTAACTGTTCGAACGAATATCACACACCACCTCATTACTCTCGCTGAAATTTTCAAGGTGTTGGAATTTTCCAAGTTAAAAGTATTCGAATAGTTGTGCAAGTATTCCTATGGACCCTCTAGACGAACAAAACCCTAACTCGATTTTATGACCATGGAACCGCGGCTAAATCTTAGGGTTTGCCGAAGTCTTTTGGCGCCATAAGTGAGGCAAAGGTTTACCCTTCTACGGCTGGTCCATAGACACTGTGGCACATTTTTGGATATTTTAACTTTGCTCGCTCTCGGGATAATTTGTGGGTGTTTGTTGATTCGATCGAAACATTTAACATCGTCTTGATATATGATATTTATTTCTGCGACCGTAAGTGTAGTATGTAGTGTATCACTGGTTTCTTTGCTAAATGTCAACGACAATTGGGGTATACATACTTGCTTACGTTGATGACATGTGATGTTATGTGTTGCTCTGACATGATGTATAGGATCGTCGTGAATGAATGGCCGGGGGTTTTATGTGAGATGAGAGTTTTCTTTTTCATTCATGTAAAATTCATTGTATGTATATTCTTTTATTGGGGCACATCCGGGTTGAGGATGATGTCACCTTTGATGTATATTATTTACTTTTCCGCATTAGGATAGACCCAAGGTGGGGAGCACAAGTGACCGGGTTCTAGAGTCCAATGGGAGGCCATCTCGAGGAGTCGAGACCGGGTCTCCTAACTCTAGAATTGGTAGGGTCACTTGCTGATCTCGTAGGGGTCTAGGTTGTGGGATTGGCTATTCATCGCAATCGTGGAACCCATATTTTCTATCGTTGGCTAAATATAAAATACGGAATTCCTAGTATATCCTATATGTTCATATTTGTGCTTCTGTTGTTGATATTCTGTGATGAGATCACTTTATATGATGAGATGAATGGTATTATTATATATATATATATATATATATGATATATAATAAGCGTTGCTTATGTTTTACATCCGCGCTAGTCCCGCCCCGCTATGCCGTTAGTTAAGTAACCTGACGGTGCATAATGGGACATCATGGCGAATGCAAATGGCATAAGTGTACGTTCTATTTTCGTTTCTTTTCTGTGATGGCTTAAAGACTTAAATGATGGGACTACATTAATATGATTAATGTAAAGAAAAATAAACCTAAAAGATGTTGTAGAATCGAATTTGAAACCCACTCGGCTTTTTGCGAAAAAGCTACATTTCAAAACTGCGGAGCTTAAGTCACTCCTTTTGAAAACTATTTGATTCTACAACGATATCAAGTTCAAAGCGTTAAAGGTTTTCTCAAAACCATCCACAACCCTCCGTCATTTTAGGAAGTAGAGTACTTAGTATTCATGCTACGTTTGTTGACTATAGTTAAGGCGTAGTGTACGGTAGCTAAGTGATGTCTTCCTACACAGCATATGATGCGATTACTTGGGACAATTATATGACTTTGTTGACCATAGTTAAGGGTCATATAACTGGGTCTAATTAATCGAGAAATGACGGGTAGAGCTTGACAAGTATTTATGATTTGTTGACCATAGTTAAGGTTATGAGTACTAGGGGTATAAACCATATCGGGAGTTTCAAGAGTTGAGATCTGCAATGAGATTGCATACCTTCCATATGATGGTTGGATCTCGATCCCACTGTGAGCAAGAGTTGCTCCTAGGAGAGTTTTGTACTTTACAATTAGCTAACTCATTAGGTTTCTAGAAAGGTGTCTACAGGGCTACGCCTCTGGGAAAACAAGGTTTATTTTAATTTGGTCCATGCGAAAGCACGGGGAACCTCCCTCAAAGTATCGACACTGGCCTGGCTGAATGGTTAGAGAAGTTGTAGAATGTAATTAATCTTAGTTTGTTTTCTTTTTAAGCTTTGAAGGAAAATTTGATAAAAGCAGTGGGAGACATCGATTAGATAAGATAATAACCACTCTGATCTTTGCAAGAGTTTTCGCTGAGTGTATTCTTTTCTCTCTCTTAATGGCAAATACCAATGACAGGACTTAAGCTTCTACTAGAGAAAAATAAACTGAATGGGACCAATTATAAAGACTGGCTGAGGAACATTAACATTGCCCTAACTTATGATAAGGTATCATATGTCCTCACAGCTCCAGTCCCATCCGTCCCAGGCCCTAAATCTTCGGTTGTGAATAGGGAAATCCGCAAGACATGGGATACTGACTGTGCCACGGCCAAATGCCTCGCGCTTGCATCGATGGATAACACACATCAGAAGCAGCACGAGTAGATGCATGTTCAATCCATCTTTCTCCATACAAAAGAGTTGTATGGGGAGCAATCTCGTGTCCTACGATACGATGCATCGCGAATGCTATTTCAGATGCGGATGGCCCCTGGCACACCAGTAGGTGACCACGTTTTGAAGATGATAGCTCTTATAGAAGAGCTTGAGGTCCTCGGATGGACAATGGAGAACGAACAATATGTTGATATTGTTCTACAGTCTCTCCCCCCTGCCTTTGCTCAATTTGTAGTAAACTTCAACATACACAACATGGAGAAGTCACTACCTGAACTTCTCAATATGTTGAGAAGTGCAGAGAGCACACTCAAAGCAGTGAAGACTCCCGCTTTGATTGCTGGGCCATCTTCCTCCTCTCGCCCAAAGGCCAAGGCCAAGGGAAAGATGAAGAAGAAACCCACCAAACCTAGAGGTGGAGTTAAAAAGGATAAGGGAAAAGACAAGTCCACGGCTGGGGAATCGGGAAAAGGGGAATGTTATTACTGCCACAAAGTGGGACACTGGAAGCGCAACTGTGTTGAGTACCTGGATCTCAAGAAGAAGAAGCATGGTGATGCTTCCGCTTCAGGTGTGTTTGTGACAGAAAACTGTTTTTTTATAAAAGTATACTTCCTGGGTATTAGATACCGGTTCAGGTTCTCACATATGCAATTCCATGCAGGGGCTGAGAAATAGCAGAGTTTTGAAGACAGGTGACCATACTCTCCGGGTTGGAAATGGTTCCATTGTACATGCAGTTTCGTAGGAGAGTATCACCTGGGGTTGCCATCAGGGTGTATATTGGTTTTGAACCCATATTATTATGTACCTGGTATGCTTTATAATATAATATTCATTTCTTTATTAGACAATGAAGGATATAATTTTGTATTGCAGAATAATGTTATGAATATTAACCTGAATCAAATGTTGGTTGGGTATGGTACACTTAATAACGGGATATATGTCCTAAATCAACATACAGTTTTCAGCATACAACACACTAATAAAAGAAAATTTTCAGAAATAAATGAAAATTTTCTTTGGCACTGTAGACTTGGTCATATTAACGAAACAAGACTAAACAAGCTACATAAAGATGGATATTTAAATCCCTTTGAATATAAATCTTATGTGACTTGTCAGTCTTGTATCAAGTGTAAAATGACCAAAACTCCGTTTACAGGATACGGAGAAAGAACTACTGAGCTCTTAGGCCTCATAAATAGTGATGTATGCGGGCCAATGTCTATACAGGCTAAAGGCGGTTTTTCTTACTTCATAACTTTTATTGATGATTTCTCAAGATTCAGTCATGTGTTTTTATTGAAGAATAAGTCTGAACCTTTCGAGAAATTCACTGAATACAAACTTGAAGTAGAAAAACAAACCGGATTGAGCATCAAGATACTTCGATCGGATCGAAGTGGAGAGTATCTCAGCACAGAGTTTTCAGACTTTCTAAAAGAGAATGGGATTCTCTCTCAGCTCACTCCTCCTTACACACCACAGCACAACGGTGTGTCAGAACGACGGAATCGGACCCTATTAGATATGGTACGTTCCATGACGAGTGATGCTGAGTTACCTGTCTCATTTTGGGGGTATGCATTGGAGACTACAACATTTCTGTTGAACAGGGTTCCAACCAAAACCGTGTTTACCACACCGTATGAGATATGGTATGGGAAGAGACCATCTCTTAAACGAGTTAAGATTTGGGGTTGTCCGGCTTATGTCGAAAAGCAGAATCCGGACAAACTCGAGACACGATCAATCATGTGTAAGTTTGAGGGATATCCAAAGAATTCTTATGGATATCTTTTCTACCACAAGGAGGAACAAAAGGTGTTTGTTTCTCAGTATACCACATTTTTAGAAAAAGAACTTTTTACAAATGATACAGATGGCAATGTGGTAGACTTAGAAGAGGTTCTGGAGACACAAGTTACAAATGACGACTTGGTTGAGCCTGATATTGCAACAGAGACTAATAAACCTCAGCCACTCCGTATATCTAGTAGGACTTCTCCCCCACCGGAGAGGTACTACGGTTTCTCATTGATGGTGATAGAGAAGATTGCATCATGGAGGATGATGATCCTACTAGTTTTCAGCAAGCTATCACGAGTGGTGACTCAGTGAAGTGGTTGGATGCCATGAGATCTGAAATGGAGTCTATGTACACCAACAAAGAATGGATTTTGGACGTTGTACCCTCTGGGGTAAAACCCGTAGTGTGCAAATGGATTTTTAAAAGAAAGATTGGTGTAGATGGGAAGGAGGAGACCTATAAGGCAAGACTTGTGGGTAAAGGATTTCGTCAAAGACCAGGTCTGGACTATGACGAAACTTTTTCTCTCGTAGCCATGCTTAAATCCATTCGGGTCCTACTTGCTATTGCTGCTCACTACGACTATGAAATCTGGCAGATGGACGTTAAAACTGCATTTCTAAATGGTTATTTAGAAGAATGCGTTAATATGGATCAGCCAGAGGGCTTCGTTGACAGTAGGAGCAGTATGAAAACATGTAGATTGCTTAAATCCATTTATGTATTGAAGCAGGCATCACAGAGTTGGAACATCTGTTTTGATGATGATATCAAAGAGTTTTATTTCATCAAAAATCCAGATGAATCTTGTGTTTATAAGAAGATTGTAGGGAGTACTGTCACATTCCTCGTATTGTACGAGGATGACATTCTTCTAATAGGAAACGATGTTCCTATGCTTTAATCGGTTAAATCATTGTTATCACAAAGGTTCTCCATGAAGGACCTGGGTGATGCCACATACATATTGGGCATTCGGATCTATAGGGATAGATCCAAAAGGTTATTGGGATTGTCTCAAACCAGGTACATCAACACCATCCTAAAAAGGTTTAGTATGGAAGACTCCAAGCGGGATGCCTTACCCGCTTGCCATGGAGTCACTCTCTCCAAGGACTTTTGCCTAAAGACTAGAAGAGAGAGCTCGCATGAGCATTATTCCTTACGCTTCAGCCGTAGGATCTATAATGTATGCGATGTTGTGTACACGCTCTAATGTAGCTTATGCACTAGGTGTAGTAAGCAAGTATCAGTCCAACCCAGGGGAGAATCACTGGACAGCTGTGAAGAACATTCTTAAGTACTTGCGAAGGACTAAAGAATTGTTCTTGGTGTATGGTAATGGAGATCTCCAAATGGAGGCCTTTACCGATTCGAGCTTCTAGAATGATAAGGACGACAGCAAATCTATCTCTGGGTTTGTATTTACCCTCAATGGAGGGGCAGTGTGTTGGAAAAGTTCCAAACAGGATACCGTTGCAGACTCTACGATGGAAGCTGAGTATATTGCTGCAAATGATGCCACCAAGGAAGCCGTCTGGATGAGGAAGTTCATCTCGGAGCTAGGAGAAGTTCCAACCATTATTGATCCAATACCATTGTATTGTGATAATAATGGGGCTATGGCGTTAGCCAAGAAGCCCAGGTCCCATCAGTGATCCAGACACATCCTGAGGCGATTTCATCTAATCCGGGAGATAGTAGATCGCCGCTAGATCGAGATTCGGAGAGTATATACAAAGAATAACATCGCGGATCCATTCACCAAGGCCCTCTCTCAGCCGCAGCACGAGTGACTTTTTGAGATGTTGGGTATGAGATACGCCAATAATTGGCCTTAGTGCAAGTGGAAGATTGTTGGATATATGTATGCCTTAGAGGCCATTATTTGATAGTGGATGTATTTGTACATGTATATATATTCAGAGGACATTCTTGCTCGACATGATAGTATGCTATCTGGTTACTCTTTATCTTGATATGTTCACTTGATCATGCTTTTATTCATTTGGTATATGTTGATAAAGCCCTGAGAATATTTTCTTGACTACTTTGATTATGATGCAGATCATACTAGTGGGACATGTGTAGTTTATAAGCATATCCTGAAATGTCCCTAGTCGTAGGTGTATCGAGATAGGGTATCGATATTCCAGAGTAGACTAGCGTATGCGATTCTTGACCCACGTAATGGGCTATGGATGATCCCATATCCATTGGTGTTTGACACCAAGATTGTATACGGGTGCTCAGTGGAGACTGGGTATACTGGACGGACTCACCGAGAACTCCTATGTGGTATTATATCTATCGTCGGATTGCAGTTCTTAGGTGACACTGGTACAGGTTAGTCTGTAGACCCGAGATTGTCATAGAGTCTTGTGTGTTCTCCCACTGTGCTTTGATTTCCATCCTACCACGGCTCTACTGAGTCGTGCAAACAGGTGGCTTTTAGGTACAGTCCCGAGACACATGGAGGCAATGAGCGATAGGAGGGGTTTTGTCTCTCCCGGTATTGGGGGTTAATGTTGCGCTGTGCTCGATTGGCTATATCAGCAGGTCCCTGGCCAGGGCTGATGGGATTTACTGATAAGTGTTATCGGTAGTTTCTTGATCTATTATAGGCCATATATCAGCATGACTTATTGAGTTATTGGGGTCGACGATGCCATCCCTAGACTCGATGTGCCGCATATCTAATGAAGAGACCGGACTGTACGGTAAGTGTTACCGGTTGGCTCGACAGGAGTTTTGACGGGTTCGCTTGTTTTTCTTCTGCTCGCTCAATACCCGGGTGGCCGTTACGTTTAGCTGACCGCTTGCGGTTTGTGGATGTTTAATATGATCATCACCTACTGCCGGCGTATTGACGAGTCTTAGAGTCCCACAAAGGGGTTACCTAGCTCAGGCGAAATGATGTGGGGTACATATGGTGATATGCACGGGTGCTTGATTAAATGTGTGTATATGATACCGCATTATAATCTGGCGGTTCCTATTGGTCGGCTTGTATATGATATGACCTGTTTATTAAATCAATTGTTGATTTAATAATTTGTGACCATTAGCCTTTTTCACTTTAACCCTTTTCTTTATTTGATGTATGCATGAATGGGTGTATGTGCACATAGTGATGTGTATGCACACATACATGCGTACATACTTATCATGGTTGTTGAACATTGGAGATGGGAATGCAAGACTCACATGGTATAAAATATCCATATATTTTCATTATTTGAGAAAAGAAAATGGATTAATTCATGGTTGATATTTATCTACACTTTACCACACTTCACCTAATTATTAACCATGGATTAATTTTCATTTGGCCTTTTAACTCAATGATAAAATATATAGATATTTGTTTACCATGGTTGGTGAGAGTATGACTCTCACATATATATTTTCATTTCTCATTTTATTTTTGGAGATAATGAAAAAAGAGCTCAAGCATTTCCTTCTCCTTCTTCTTCCTTGCTCTCTTGACTTTTCTATAGATTGAGGAACACAAAACGAAAGGGTTTTTAAGTGAGCATACAAACCATATCACCATTCTACTTTAGTTTAGCTCACTAGATTAGAGTGTTTGCTTCATCTTCATCATTGATCAAGTGAAGCTAGGAGCTTGAGAAAAGGAGCCCCGGGTGGATCGTCGTGGACAACGAAGGATTCTAGCGAACCGGTTCAAGTTCAAGTTGTGCCAAGGAGTCTAGCAAGGAGGTCTACAAAGGTTGTATTTTTCTCTACTTTGTGTTAGACACTTGTTATAGTATGTGATACTCTGTTGTTACCCTAAAACTTCTTGTTAGATTCATGGTTAGTTTGCTTAGCACCTTCCTAAAATTTTAAAGTTGCATGTGTGATGCTTCCAAACCCTAGGCATGGTTCTAAGGAAACCCGACACATTGGACCACTTATATCACTGTATATGAGTCCCAAGAGCTCTGTAGCTCTTTCTCCGTGTCCGGTGAACTGAAATTTGGTCATCTTTCCCTTGAGACAAGACTAACAAGTTTCATAAGATGAAAATTCGATCGTATTCAAATATCCATCCTTATGCAATTTAGTCAGTCTTTTCTCTCCGATATGACCAAGTCTACAATGCCACAAGTAGGTTTCGTTCTCTTCTGAACTCTTCTTCTTGCATGTATTTTGTATATTGTGTTAGTGTATATGCCCTAGAGGCCATTACTGTATCATACCAGTATGTATATTACTTGATGGAAGCTTGGGATATTCACAGTTGTATATACAATCTTGCTCGAAATGGTACTATGCTACTTGGTTTGTCTCTACTTTAATATGTGCATGTGTTTCTTTTAGCATATCGCTGATATACATATTAGTAGAGCCCTTAGGATCTTTGCTTGATTACCAGCGTGGTGATGGTGCTCACACTCGTAGGAGCTGGGTGATCTATAAGCACATCCTTATACAGGTCCCTAGTCGTTGGACTATCGAGACAGGGCATCGATACTCCGGAGTAGACTAGCGTATGCGCTTCTCATCCCAGCGTGGGAGACGGTCTGTCCCACAGCCGTCAGTACGTCGTACTTGAGATAGTATGCGGGTGCTCGTTAGGTTACGAGTACACTGGACAGGACTCGTCGGGGACTGTTGGTTGGTATTATACCTATCGTCAGTTATCAGTTCCCAGGTGACTGAGTACAGCTTAGTCCGCTGACTTGACACTGTCACTTCGCCTCGAGTGTGTTCCCACTGTACTTTGATTACTACCCTACCACGGCTCAAAGGAGTCGTGCAAACAGGTAGTAGTTGGGTGCAGTCCCGAAGCACTTGGAGGCAGTGACGGTTAGACAGGATTCGTCTCTCCCGGTATTGGGGGTTGACATCGCGCTGTGTCTAGGAGAGCCATTACATGAGTAGTCCCTGGCCAGGGCGAGCGAGATATACTGGTAGGTTTCCAGTGTTATCTTAGGGTGTTTTGGGCTACACTCCAACACGACTTGTACCGCTATTAGGGGACTGACGTTTACCTCCCCCTAGGCCCGCCATGCGATGTATCAGACGAACAGACCGGACTGTACGGAGACTGTCACATTCAAGCTCAGTAGGAGTTCCGATGAGGTTCATCTCGTCAGTCTTCTTATCGGCATCTACCTGGGGACCGTTACGTACAGCTAGTGCCGCTTGCGGTCTGTGGTTGAACCCACTGCCAGCGTAGTGTCGAGTCTTTAGAGTCCCACACAGAGGGCTATTCGCCTTTGGGCAAAACAGAGTAGAGGTCGCATGGTTTTGCGATAGGGTTCGTTCTCATCCGCGCACTTGTGCATGTTTGGAGTCCGGACGGATATTACTAGCGGGCTCTGGTTTGAGCCAGATACTGGTATATGTTTTGGGGTTGATTTTATCTCATAGTATTCATGTTCCTCGGAACAAGAATGCGGGTGTGTATGCACAGTGATTGAGGCGGAGGAAGAGGATTTTCATTAGGGTTTGGGAACGGGTGCGCATGCACAGTTGACAGTCGTCTTTTTCCAAACCCTAATGAATTTATGATATATCAATTAATAATATTAATTAAATGAAATTGTGTCATGGTTGGGTTTGTTGACTTGTTGACCAAGGTTGACTAGTTGACCATGGTTGAAACTTTGACTATCATCATTACATATCAAAGACGCTCTTTGATTCTAGCAAAACCATTTAATGTGTGTAATGATAATTGTCATTTCAAACCATCCATCAACTATTTCATTTTATTATTATTATTATTTTGATAATTCATTTGATATTATGTTATGGTTGTAAAAAGCTTTTCATTCTATCATAACACTTCTCTCTCCTCTCTTCTTCTTCTTCCTCCTCTAGTTCAAGGAGACTCACTCTCATGTGTTGAGAAACCCCCTCCTTGAGATAAAAACACCCCAAAACCACTCTCTACTCTCTCTAGGGTTAGAGGTCTAGCAAGCCAAAAACCTTAGTTCTCTCAAAGTTCGAGAAAGGAGCCCGAAGGTTGAACCCTCAGGTGGATCCATCTTTGACGGAAGAAGGCGACGAGGAAAGCACCATCCAAGCTCTACAAAGGTTTCAAGAAGAAGGAGTTCAAGTTAGGTATAACCTCTTTTCGAGTAGCTAACTCTCTTTAGCTTTGTAGCTAGTTTAGTTTAGAAAAGATTCGACTTTTGTAAGTCCATGTTGCCTAATGCGCTAAAAATTTGTTTTTTATACCGTTTCTGCCTCTCCGTAAGAACCGGGGTTGGCAATGTGGACTTACAGTGGTATCAAAGCCTAACTAAACTTAAACTAGCTTATAGTAAAGTGTATGGAAGTTCGATCGGAAAATCGCAAAAAACCTAAACATCAAAACCCTAACTTTCTGTTGAAATTTTTTGTGCTCTAAAAATAAAATGTTTTACTCCAAAAATCGGTTCAGGGTTTTGTGAAGACAACCACCAAAAACGGTCGCCTGAATCCTTCAGATCGCCGCGGTTCCGCGGCAATGGGTATACATTTGCCGCGGAACCGCCGCCGTTTAGGCTCTTCTCGTGACCGGGTTTGGTGCAGTGTTCTTCTGGTAGGGTTTTGGGATTTTTAAGATGGTTTATTTGTGCCCAGGTTTTCCAGAAAAGAAATTTGGTTTTGGGGGCCTATAAATCCGTATTTTTGATCGAACTTCACTATACTTTGACTAATCGGTTATATCTGTGATGTTTATATGTATTGAACGTCGGCTAATCGCTATATGTCGATTAGTCGGGGTTATACATATCTGTGATCTGTGTTTGATGATGGTTTGTGTATATGAATGCGTTGGACTGTTGCGGGTGAATAGCCGGGGTGGATGTGAGATGAGTGTTTCTTTTTCTTTCATTCATTGTAAAATGTAAATTGATGTAATATTATTATTTGTATGGCCGCACAACCGGGTCGGGGTTGTAGCCGTCATTGTATAATTCTTTTTACTGTTTTTGCTCCTAGGATAGACCCATGGAGGGGGTGCACAAACTACCGGGTATTTCGAAGTGCCGAGTGGCCTACTCACGGCGTTGAGGGAGGTTGCTCCACTTCGGGTTACTTGGCGGGTAGTTTGCCGCGCCCGTAGAGGTCTTGGGTGGGGTATTGGCTATTCACCGTGACCGTGTAATCCGCTTTTCATTGCAGGCTCGAATGGATTGCGGATTCCTAGTATATCCAATGTATTCATCTGTGATCTGTAATGTCTATTATTGCTATATATATGATAACTATTTAGGCGTTGCTTATGTTTTACAGCCGCGCTAGCCCAGCCCCCGCTCTGTCGTTAGTTAAGTAACCTAACGGGTGATGACGGGGCCCCGTGGCGAATGCGAATGGCATAAGCGTACGTCATATTTTGGTTGTTTTCTGCAATGGTAGGATTAATTGATGGGACGCATTAAAAGAACTAATGCAAGAAAATAAACCAAGTAAAAGTCGAATGGAACACTTTGAAAACCACTCGGTTCTTTTCAAAACTAAACTTTTAAACGCGGAGCTTGAACCACTCCTTTCAAAAGCTATCTTGTTCCATCGATTATATCAAGTTCACTACGTTCACGGTTTTGCCAAAACCATCCATAGCCCTCCATCATTTCAGTTAAATATTCGGTAGTATTCAAGCTATGTATTTTGACCTCACGCCAAGGCATAGTGATTGGTAGCTGCCGGATATTTATCTGTTGCATAGATAGAATGCGTTGGTTTGAGACAGTCGTACTGCCATTTTGGCCTACGTCAAGGGTAGGTACGGGTGGGTTCAAATTAACCGGGATAATGATGGGAAGAACTTGACATGTGACTTATGACATTTTGACCTCACGCCAAGGTCATAAGAGCATGGGGCAAAAATCCACATCGGGAGTTTCATAAGTACTGAAACTTGCTAGCGCTGCATACCATTTGGAGTGTGATGATTCTGGTAGGATTCCTTCGGTTTTATCACACAATGATATTTGGATCCCGATCCTACTGTGAGTATATGCTACTCCTCGGGAAAACTCTCACTTAACGATCAATGCTATAAACCTAGTAGGTGTCAAGAAAGGTGTTAGCGGGGCTACGCCCACAGGGAAAAGAGGTTACTTAATTAAGGAACTTCGTGAAAGCGTTGGAAAACCTCCCTCGAAGTACCGACACTGGCCTGGCTGAACGGTTAAGCAAGTATTGTACGGTGAGATTGATCCTGACTAATCCTTTCTTTACGGTTTGAGAAGGGATTCGAGAGACAGTGGGAGCCATCCTATTTAGACAAACTAAAAACCACTCTAAACTTGCAAGAGCATCATGCTAAAGTGTTTCTTTTCTCTCTCCTAATTGCAGCGACCATTCAACATGACCGGACTTAAGTTATTACTAGATAAAAACATACTGACAGGGCCAAACTACAAAGATTGGCTCAGGAATGTCAAGATGGCAATCACTTACGACAAGTTGGGGTATCTCCTTACCACCAAAGCTCCCCCTGTCCCAGGTCCCAAAACCAGTGTCGCGGATAGGGAAATCCGTAAGACCTGGGAAATAGATTGCGCGAAGGCCAAATGCCTCGTACTTGCCTCGATGGACAACGAACATCAGAGGAGGCACGAGAATATGGACCTAGAGTCCATATTTCTTCATACAAAAGAACTGTATGGAGAGCAGTCCCGTATCGCCAGATACAAAGTGTCGAAGAAGTTGTTTTCGGCAAGGTTGGCCGTCGGATCATCGGTAGCGGAACACGTGCTTAAGATGATTGGCTACATAGAGGAGCTCACGGAACTTGGGACCACGTTGGAGAATGAGCTCTATACGGACTTGATTCTTCAGTCCCTTCCTTCCACTTACGCCCAGTTCATCCTGAATTTCAACTTGCAAGAAAAGGAAGTTGAACTTTCAGAGCTCCTCAACATGCTGAGGAGTGCAGAGGGCACCCTACAGAAAGGTAGGGAGACATCCACTTTGTTTGTAGGAGGATCTTCCTCTTCTAGGTCCACGGCGAAAGCCAAGGGCAAGAAGAAGAAAGCCCCCGCCAAACCAAGAGGCGGTGTCAGTAAAGTGGATACGAAGGGAAAAGGAAAGGCAAAAGCAACAAAGGTAGCGGGGAAGCTTGTGGGGAAAGAAGAGTGCTTTTACTGTCACAAAAGTGGACACTGGAAACAGGATTGCAAGGCTTGGAAGGCCAGAACCCATGATCTGAAGCAAGTTGTGGCTTCAGCTTCAGGTGTGTATGTTATTGAAAACTGTCTATCAATAAACTCTACATCCTGGGTATTGGATACCGGATCAGGATCTCATATCTGTAATTCTTTACAGGCGTTGAGAAAGCGTAGAGTTTTGAAGACAGATGACATGACCCTCAGAGTTGCAAACGGTGCTAGCATGGATGCTGAGGCCGTTGGGGACTATCACCTGGGACTGTCGGATGGACACTTTTTGGTTTTGCGTAGTTGTTATTATGTACCAAATGCAACCAGTAATATCATTTCTGTATCTTTATTATCTAAAGAAGGTTATGAATTTGCATTTGTAAGTAATGTAGTGAACATTCACCTTAATCAAGTTTTGATTGGGTCAGGTACATTAAACAACGGTATATACGTGTTAAACCAACCACAGATTTTCAATGTCCAGAATACACACAAAAGAAAGTCTCCAGAAATCAATAAAACTTTCTTATGGCATTGTAGACTGGGTCACATTAATGAGAGAAGGTTGACTAAGATACATACAGAAGGATATTTGGATCCGTTCGAATATCAATCGTATGCAACTTGTCAATCCTGTCTCAAAGGAAAGATGACAAAGACTCCGTTCACTGGACACGGAGTAAGAGCGAGCGAGCTCTTGGGACTCGTACACAGCGATGTGTGCGGTCCAATGTCTACACATGCGCGAAGCGGTTATTCTTACTTCATTACTTTTACGGATGATTTCTCAAGGTTCGGGCATATCTTCTTGATGAAGCATAAATCCGAAGCTTTTGAAAAGTTCCAGGAATATAAGAATGAAGTAGAAAAACAAACAGGCAAAAGTATCAAGGCACTGAGATCTGATCGAGGTGGTGAATACTTGAGTTCCGAGTTCCTGGGTTACTTAAAAGAGAATGGAATTCTCTCTCAGCTTACTCCTCCATACACTCCGCAACATAACGGTGTATCGGAGAGACGGAACCGAACCCTATTGGATATGGTACGGTCTATGATGAGTAACGCTGAGTTGCCGCGATCATTCTGGGGATATGCGCTAGAAACAGCTGCATACCTTTTGAACCGAGTTCCCACTAAGACTGTGCCTACCACACCATATGAGTTAAGGAGTGGGAAGAAACCCTATCTTCAATACTTGAAGATTTGGGGATGTCCAGCTTATGTCAAAAAGCAGCATGCGGACAAACTCGAGGCATGCTCAGTACTGTGCAAGTTTGTGGGATACCCAAAGAACTCCAGGAGGTATCTTTTCTATTACGCAGAGGAACAAAAAGTCCTTGTTTCTCGAAATGCCCATTTTCTGGAACATCAGTTCTTAGAAAAAGAAATAAGTGGGAGCGCAATAGAACTGGAAGAAATTCCAGAACCACAAGCTATTACTGAAAGCTTAGTAGAACCAGAGGGTTCGAAAGATCAGGACATTCCCACGCCACTCCGAAGAAGTAGTAGGCAGTCTCATCCGCCCGAGAGATACTACGGTTTTCTCATTGACTGGGATAGAGAGGATTGCATCATAGATTGTGATGAGCCTACTAACTTCCAGCAAGCCATTCAGAGCGTCGACTCGGTAAAATGGCTGGATGCAATGCGGACCGAAATGGAGTCCATGTACACCAACAAAGTATGGACGTTGGACATTGCTCCAGATGGGGTAAAACCCGTAGGATGCTAGTGGATCTTCAAAAGGAAGATTGGTGTAGATGGACAGGTTGAGACCTATAAAGCTAGACTGGTTGCAAAGGGTTTTCGTCAGCGACCTGGTTTGGACTATGACGAAACCTTTTCTCCAGTAGCTATACTGAAATCCATTCGAATCCTTCTTGCCATTGCTGCCTTCCACGATTATGAGATTTGGCAGATGGACGTAAAGACAGCTTTTCTAAATGGACATTTAGAGGAGTGTGTCTATATGGAACAGCCAGAGGGTTTCATTCAGAGTGGGAGCAGCGGAAAGGTGTGCATGTTGCTTAAGTCCATTTATGGACTGAAGCAGGTATCGCGGAGTTGGAACATCTGTTTTGATGAGACGGTCAAGGAATTTGGATTTATCAAAAATCCAGATGAACCATGCATCTATTGTAGATTTGTAGCGAGAACTGTAGTATTCCTCATTTTATACGTAGATGACATTCTCTTAATAAGAAATGACATTCCTATGCTACAATCTGTCAAGAGGTTCTTGTCACACAGGTTCTCCATGAAAGACCTGAGTGTTGCCTCATACATTCTGGGTATCCGGATCTACCGTGACAGATCCAAGAGGATATTAGGACTTTCACAGTCCAGGTACATCGACACCATACTGAAGAGATTCAGTATGGAAGATTCCAAGCGCGGTAATTTACCGGCTTGTCACGGTATCACCCTCTCCAAAGAGATGTCTCCCAAGACTGATTTGGAGAGGGATCGCATGTCTATTATACCCTATGCTTCTGCGGTAGGCTCTATAATGTATGCGATGTTATGTACCAGACCAGATATAGCTTATGCACTGAGTGTGGTAAGCAGGTATCAGTCAAACCCTGGGGAGAAACATTGGATAGCGGTAAAGAACATTCTCAAGTACCTGAGAAGGACTAAGGAGATGTTCTTGGTGTATGGCGGAAAAGACCTCCAGATTGAGGCCTTTGCTGACTCCAGCTTCCAGAGTGACAAGGATGATTCCAAGTCCATGTCGGGTTTTGTCTTTACCCTCAATGGAGGGGCGGTGTGTTGGAAGAGCTCCAAACAGGAAACCGTTGCTGACTCGACTATGGAAGCGGAATACATCGCTGCATCTGATGCCGCAAAAGAAGCTGTCTGGATGAGGAAGTTCTTGAAAGAACTTCAGGTGGCTCCGTCCATTGTTGACCCAATACCTCTGTATTGCGACAACAACGGGGCTATAGCTTTAGCGAAGGAACCCAGGTCCCATCAGAAATCCAGACACATCTTAAGGCGGTATCACCTGATCAGGGAGATCGTAGATCGCCAGGAGATCGAGGTTCGGAGGGTTGCTTCAGAAGATAACACAGCAGATCCATTCACCAAGGCCTTGCCCCAGACTCAGTTCGAGCGGCTGATCGAGATGATAGGTCTTCGATACGCCAGTACATGGCCTTAGTGCAAGTGGGAGATTGTTAGTGTATATGCCCTAGAGGCCATTACTGTATCATACTAGTATGTATATTACTTGATGGAAGCTTGGAATATTCACAGTTGTATATACAATCTTGCTCGAAATGGTAGTATGCTTCTTGGTTTGTCTCTACTTTAATATGTGCATGTGTTTCTTTTAGCATATCGCTGATATACATATTAGTAGAGCCCTTAGGATCTTTGCTTGATTACCAGCGTGGTGATGGTGCTCACACTTGTAGGAGCTGGGTGATCTATAAGCACATCCTTATACAGGTCCCTAGTCGTTGGACTATCGAGACAGGGCATCGATACTCCGGAGTAGACTAGCGTATGCGCTTCTCATCCCAGCGTGGGAGACGGTCTGTCCCACAGCCGTCAGTACGTCGTACTTGAGATAGTATGCGGGTGCTCGTTAGGTTACGAGTACACTGGACAGGACTCGTCGGGGACTGTTGGTTGGTATTATACCTATCGTCAGTTATCAGTTCCCAGGTGACATGAATACAGCTTAGTCCACTGACTTGACACTGTCACTTCGCCTCGAGTGTGTTCCCACTGTACTTTGATTACTACCCTACCACGGCTCAAAGGAGTCGTGCAAACAGGTAGTAGTTGGGTGCAGTCCCGAAGCACTTGGAGGCAGTGACGGTTAGACAGGATTCGTTTCTCCCGGTATTGGGGGTTGACATCGCACTGTGTCTAGGAGAGCCATTACACGAGTAGTCCCTGGCCAGGGCGAGCGAGATATACCGGTAGGTTTCCAGTGTTATCTCAGGGTGTTCTGGGCTACACTCCGACACGACTTGTACCGCTATTAGGGGACTGACGTTTACCGCCTCCTAGGCCCGCCATGCGATGTATCAGACGAACAGACCGGACTGTACGGAGACTGTCACATTCAGGCTCAGTAGGAGTTCCGATGGGGTTCACCTCGTCAGTCTTCTTATTGGCATCTACCTGGGGACCGTTACGTACAGCTAGTGCCGCTTGCGGTCTGTGGTTGAACCCACTGCCAGCGTAGTGTCGAGTCTTTAGAGTCCCACACAGAGGGCTATTCGCCTTTGGGCAAAACAGAGTAGAGGTCGCATGGTTTTGCGACAGGGTTCGTTCTCATCCGCGCACTTGTGCACGTTTGGAGTCCGGACGGATATTACTAGCGGGCTCTGGTTTGAGCCAGATACTGGTATATGTTTTGGGGTTGATTTTATCTCATAGTATTCATGTTCCTCGGAACAAGAATGCGGGTATGTATGCACAGTTGATTGAGGCGAAGGAAGAGGATTTTCATTAGGGTTTCGGAACGGGTGCGCATGCATAGTTGACAGTCGTCTTTTTCCAAACCCTAATGAATTTATGATATATCAATTAATAATATTAATTAAATGAAATTGTGTCATGGTTGGGTTTGTTGACTTGTTGACCAAGGTTGACTAGTTGACCATGGTTGAAACTTTGACTATCATCATTACATATCAAAGATGCTCTTTGATTCTAGCAAAACCATTTAATGTGTGTAATGATAATTGTCATTTCAAACCATCCATCAACTATTTCATTTTATTATTATTATTATTTTGATAATTCATTTGATATTATGTTATGGTTGTAGAAAGCTTTTCATTCTATCATAACACTTCTCTCTCCTCTCTTCTTCTTCCTCCTCCTCTAGTTCAAGGAGACTCACTCTCATGTGTTGAGAAACCCCCTCCTTGAGATAAAAATACCCCAAAACCACTCTCTACTCTCTCTAGGGTTAGAGGTCTAGCAAGCCAAAAACCTTAGTTCTCTCAAAGTTCGAGAAAGGAGCCCGAAGGTTGAACCCTCAGGTGGATCCATCTTTGACGGAAGAAGGCGACGAGGAAAGCACCATCCAAGCTCTACAAAGGTTTCAAGAAGAAGGAGTTCAAGTTAGGTATAACCTCTTTTCGAGTAGCTAACTCTCTTTAGCTTTGTAGCTAGTTTAGTTTAGAAAAGATCCGACTTTTGTTAGTCCATGTTGCCTAATGCGCTAAAAATTTGTTTTTTATACCGTTTCCGCCTCCCCGTAAGAACCGGGGTTGGCAACGTGGACTTACATATTGAAAACTGCGTTTTGATTAAGAACATAGATACCATTACACAGTGTACCTTCTGAAACCAATACCTTATTGAGGTAAATGTTCATGATATTTCTATCAAGAACAAACTTATATCCATCTTTATCAAGTAAAGAAACTGATATATTATTGCAAACCATAGAAGGTACATAGTAGCAATTGTTCAAAATCATAGTATTGCCTCTTGGCAATACTAGGTGATATTCACCGACGGTAGCAGCATCAACTTATGCTCCGTTCCCTACTCCGAGGGACATATCACCAAGTCCAACTATCCTAATTTTTTTCAGTCCCTGCAATAAATTACATATATGAGATCCTGATCCGGTATCTAGTACCCAGGAGGTAGCATTGACCAAAAATCAGTTCTCAATAACAAGAACACCCGAAGGAGACATAATTGTATGCTTCTTCTTCGATGGGGTCATCAAAGAATTCATGCAATCCTCTCTCCTCTGCTCATACTCATGACTGTTGTCATAAGTTAGAGCCGAACCGACGTTCCCCAACCCTGTATAAGAATTTGGATCGGTCAAACGATACATTTTATTACCTTGATTAGGGTGTGAAATGGTTGCTACCTGGAGAGAGAGAAAATAAACACTCAGCGTGCGCTCTTACAAGATTAGATTGGTTATTAGTTTATCTAATTATGATGGCTCCTATTGTTTCCTCGAATTCTTCTTCAAACCTTAAAAAAAGAACTAGTCAGGATTAATCACACGTCACAATACTTGCTTAACCTTTCGGTCAGGCTAGTGTTGGTACTTCGAAGGAAGTTTTCCAACGCTTTTGCGAAGTTCCTTAATTACATAACCTCTTTTCCCTGGAGGCATAACCCTGCTAACATCGTTCTAGACACCTACTTGGTTTATAGCATTGATTGTTAAGTAAAAAATCTCCCAAGAGTAATCCTACTCATCGGTGGGATCGGGATCCAACTATCATTGTGTGATCAACTAGATGGAAGCCACTCTAGTCACCACACTCCAAAAGGTATGCAACACCAGCAAATTTCCTTTATATTTGAAACTCCCGATATAGTTTTTTCCCCAAGCGTCATATAGACTTGATAGAGACCAACGTACCATAAGCCGCAAGTCAAGTTCAACCTGTCATTGTCCTAGATTAACTTAGACCCACCCGATAAGCCCTTAATAGAGACCAACATAGCTATACGACTGTCCTAATTAATCGCATCCAAAATTACAACAGATAAGTAACATTTAGCTACCGTTCATTATGACTTGATAGAGACCAATGTACATAGCACGAATACTAACTGCTACTTATTTGAAATGACGGAGGGCTACGACTGGGTTTTTGGCGAAAAACCCTTTAACGTAATGAACTTGATATTGTTGAAGGAACCGAGTAGTTTTGAAAAAGGAGTGACTTAAGCTCCGCTTTTGAAAACTAGTGGTTTTGATGAAAACCGAGTAATCTACTGTATAAACTTTTGCTCAAGAGGTCACTTCCCGTGAAGGGATCTCGGCTCTTGCTTTCTCGAATAAAGTGCTGGATATTCACAACCGAATACCACTATGCAAAGCGAAAGAGTATAACTATAGTTTTTCGAAATTTGTTCCAACATCTTTTTAGGTTTCTTTTCTTGCATTAATCAAAATTAATGCGGTCCCATCAATTAACCCATCACACCAGAAAAGAACGAAAATACAATGTACGTATATGCCATCCGCATTCGCCACGGGGCCCCGTCATGCATCGTTAGGTTACTTAACTAATGGCAGAGCGGGGGCTGGACTAGCGCGAGTGCAAAACATATACAACATCTACTAGTATATATAAAAATATATAACATTCGTCCCAGGCATGATATAATCAATATCACAGGTCATCAACAAGTAACACAAAATGGTGGATAATCTTGGAGCCTCGGGTTTCATTTGAGCCGCAAATAAAACCCAACGTTCCTGGTCGTGTGGATAGCTCGTGTAATGAAAACCTGGAACCCTACGAGCGTGGCAAGTTACTCGCCAATCTCAGAAGTAAGGCAACCCTAATCAACAAAGTGAATGGGCCACCCAGCGCTTCATGGGATCTAGTAACTTGAGTGCCCTTCCGTGGGTGTACCTATTGTTAGTTATATGTATGCCCTAGAGGCCATTACTGTATATAGGATGTATATTGTAGTGGATGCAGGGACATATATAGGGAGGACTTTCTTGCTCGACATGATAGTATGCTATCTGGTTGCTCTTTACCTTAACGTGTATACTGATTGTCTCTCTGTTACATGTTGGTAAAGCCCTTAGGATGTGTACTTGACTACCTGGACTATGATGCGGATCATACCAGTGGGGACATGGTAGTCCATAAGTACATCCTTCAAGGTCCCTAGTCGTGGGTGTATCGAGACGGGGCATCGATATACCAGAGTAGACTAGCGTATACCTTCTCGACCCATACAGATGGGCGATGGATGATCCCGTATCCATTGGTGTTTGACATCAGAGATGATATACGGGTGCTCAGTGGAGACTGGGTACACTGGACGGACTCGCCGAGAACTCCCAGATGGTATTATACCTTACGTCAGATGGCAGTTCTCTGGTGACACTGGTACAGAGTAGTCTGTTGACCCGAGATCGTCATAGAGTCTTGTGTGGTTCCCACTGTGCTTTGATTTCCATCTTACCACGTCCAAGAGGGCATGCAAAACGGTGGTTTTTGGGTACAGTCCCGAATCACATGGAGGCAATGAGCGATAGGAGGGGATTCGTCTCTCCCGGTATAGGGAGTTGATGTTGCGCTGTGTTCGATTGGCTATAACAGGAAATCCCTGGCCAGGGTTGCTGAGATTTACTGGTAAGTGTTACCAGCAGTTTCTCGAATGTTATAGACCTCATATCGACACGACTTATCGAGCTATTAGGGTCTAACGTTTACCACCCCTAGGCGAGATATTCGACATATCAGACGATCAGACCGGACTGTACGGTAAGTGTTACTGGTTGGATTCACAGGAGTATGAGCGGGCTTGCTCGTCGATCTTCTGATCGCTCAATACCCGGGTGGCCGTTACGTTTAGCAGACCGCTTGCGGCTTGTGGGTGTTTGATATGATCATCACCTGCTACCGGCGTATTGACGAGTCTTTAGAGTCCTACACAGAGGTTTCCTGGCTCAAGCGAAACGAAATAGGAGCGCATATGTGATATGTGCGGGACCGAGAATAATGCGTGTATGTGATACCGTATTCTATTCTCGCGATGAATGTATCGAATGGTTATATGCGATATAACCTAGTTATCGAATCGAGGGTTGATTCGATAAGCCGATACATTGGATACTAGTCGGTTATATGCGTATGACCGGATCGTTAAATCAAGTGTTGATTTAATGATTTAATGTATAATTATATATTTGATATATTACTTTGCATTAACTAGTATTGGTTCATTTTAAATGGATTTTCTCACTTGGATGTACAAGTTATACATGTGATATACTTTTTGTGCAAATGATTGTATCATGTTTGATGATACATGTTTACTTGGTTAAGTGCAAAGAATTAAACCATGGTTAAACTAATGATTAGGGTTTTGTTTATCCTTTGCTTATTTATTTATTTATTTATTTCATTTTGGAAAGGATAATTGAGGAAAATGGTGGCTTTCTTTGTTTGTAGTTGAAACTTCATGAAGCTTTGACTACATGACCATTTTGTCTCATGCTTAACCCTAACCATTTAAACTAACCATGGTCTATTCTCTACACTTAACTAAGGTTAGGATATGATAAGTATTCATTTGATTATTCTTTTTGGATAATACTTATGATATTCTTTCTTCTTCTTCTTCATCTTCAACATTGAAGCAAGCTTGCCTCCATCAATGGTAACTTGTGAAAAAGAGTGAGAAATCCAATTCTAAAGTGAACCCACTTCCTATTTCTTCATCCTCTACCTCTTGCCAAGTAGTAGAGTGTGTTTTCTTCACAAGTTTCATGACTTGGTGAAGTTGGAGCTTGATCTAGCGATGCCTCGACGTAGATCATCTTCGGCATCGTCGTCGATGACCTAGCCCGCTTTTTCTCCGATGAAGCCGACGCTAGAGCCCAAGATCTGTTTTTCACAGCGAGGAGACATCATCGCGGAGCCATAAAGGTGGAGAACCGGATCTACAAAGGTTGTATTTCCGTTTACCATTTAGTTAAGTTGTTAACTAGTTTCTTTTTCGCCTAAACTTCCAGCCAACGATCCGTATTAGGGTTTCTCGGCACCGTAATTTTTGAAATTGGCATGGTTGATGCCTTGTGAGACCTCTTAAGAGTGCCTAGGAACCCTACAGTGGTATCAGAGCCTAGCTAGAGCCTTAGGCGAAGTCTAGACGGAGTTTGAAATCAGAACGAACCGAAACCCTAACCCAAAAATTGCTCTCTGGAAATTTTCTGAATTTTTGGATTTTTGTGAATTAAAAATTGCTAAAAAATTCAGCAGGGAATATGATGAATTACTGTGAAGCACGTGCAATTGATTCGACAGAAGAGCCGCGGAACCGCGGCCCCACCCTGGCTTGCGCGGCGGTTCCGCGGCCATAATACTGAATCAATGCATGTGGTTTGCATAGTAATTAGTTTCTGTATGTGCTGGATTTTCTGGGAATTTTTAATATTTATTCAAGAGTTGAATTTTCTGGGGTTGTTTTGGGGATTCGATGAATCGATCGGATTATTTAACTTTGTCTATTTGGCTTTCCGGATAATTTTTGAATATGTTAAAAAGTTCGACCGGATATAAATACCCAATTTTTCCCTGTCGGGAAATTTCTAAGTGTTGGATTTTTCCGTGGTTTAAAGACGTTCTAAGTAGTGCAAGTAACGCGATGGTCCTTCTAGAAGACAACAAACCTTAACTCGATTATGTGACCGTCTTGAACTGCCCTTTGAACCTTAGGGTTTGGGGCAGTACGGCGTGCCACATGTGATGCGTTGGCTTGACCCTTCTACGGCTGGACCATTGGTACTGAGGCACGAACTGAATGTTTTTAGACTTATTTCAAGAGTTGATCTGTTTCGGGAAAACTTGGGTGTTTGACTGTTCGATCGGAAAGTTTAACATTTTCTGTTAGTTATATGTATGCCCTAGAGGCCATTACTGTACATAGGATGTATATTGTAGTGGATGCTGGGACGTATATAGGAAGGACTTTCTTGCTCGACATGATAGTATGCTATCTGGTTACACTTTACCTTAACGTGTATACTGATTGTCTCTCTGTTACATGTTGGTAAAGCCCTTAGGATGTGTACTTGACTACCTGGACTATGATGCGGATCATACTAGTGGGGACATGGTAGTCCATAAGTACATCCTTCAAAGTCCCTAGTCGTGGGTGTATCGAGACGGGGCATCGATATACCAGAGTAGACTAGCGTGTAACTTCTCGACCCATACAGATGGGCGATGGATGATCCCATATCCATCGGTTTTTGACATCAGAGATGATATACGGGTGCTCAGTAGAGACTGGGTACACTGGACGGACTCGCCGAGAACTCCCAGATGGTATTATACCTCACGTCAGATGGCAGTTCTCTGGTGACACTGGTACAGAGTAGTCTGTTGACCCGAGATCGTCATAGAGTCTTGTGTGGTTCCCACTGTGCTTTGATTTCCATCTTACCACGTCCAAGAGGGCGTGCAAAACGGGGGTTTTTGGGTACAGTCCCGAGTCACATGGAGGCAATGAGCGATAGGAGGGGATTCGTCTCTCCCGGTATAGGGGGTTGATGTTGCGCTGTGTTCGATTGGCTATAACAGGAAATCCCTGGCCAAGGTTGCTGAGATTTACTGGTAAGTGTTACCAGTAGTTTCTCGAATTGTTATAGACCTCACATCGACACGACTTATCGAGCTATTGGGGTCTGACGTTTACCACCCCTAGGCGAGATATGCGACATATCAGACGATCAGACCGGACTGTACGGTAGTGTTACTGGTTGGATTCACTGGAGTGTGAGCGGGCTTGCTCGTCGATCTTCTGATCGCTCAATACCCGGGTGGCCGTTACGTTTAGCAGACCGCTTGCGGCTTGTGGATGTTTGATATGATCATCATCTGCTGCCGGCGTATTGACGAATCTTTAGAGTCCTACACAGAGGTTTCCTGGCTCAAGCGAAACGAAATAGGAGCGCATATGAGATATGTGCGGGACCGAGAATAATGCGTGTATGTGATACCGTATTTCATTCTCGCGAACAATGTGTCGAATGGTTGTATGCGATATAACCTAGTTATCGAATCGAAGATTGATTCGATAAATCGATACATTGGATATTAGTCGGTTATATGCGATATGACCGGATCGTTAAATCAAGTGTTGATTTAATGATTTAATGCATAATTATATACTTGATATATTACTTTGCATTAACCAGTATCGGTTCACTTTAAATGGATTTTCTCGCTCGGATGTGCGCATTATATATGTGATATGATTTTGTGCACATGCTTGTATCATGTTTGATGATACATGTTAACTTGGTTAAGTGTAAAGATTAAACCATGGTTAAGTTAATGATTAGGGTTTTGATTATCTTATTTATTTATTTATTTATTTTGGAGAAGATAAAGAAAGAATGGTAGCTTTGTTTGTTTGTTTGTTGAAGATTCATGAACCTTTGACTTAGTCACCATTCTTGTCTTCATTCTTAACCCTAACCATTTAAGCAAACCATGGTCTATTCTCTACACTTAACTAGGGTTAAGTTATGATAAGTATTGATATCATTTATCCTTTTTTAATATGAAACTTATCATAACTTTCTTCTTCTTCTTCATATCTATCATGAAGAAAGCTTAGGTCATCAATGGTGATTGATGATAAAGAGTGAGAAATCCAATTCTAAATTGAACCAACTTCCTATTTCTTCATCCTCTACCTCTTGCCAAGTAGTAGAGTGTGTTTCCTTCATAAGTTTTCATGACTTGGTGAAGTTGGAGCTTGATCTAGCGATGCCTCGACGTAGATCATCTTCGGCATGGACATCGATGACCTAGCTTGCCCATTCTCCGACGAAGCCGACGCTAGAGCCCGGGAACTCATTTGGACAGCGAGGGGACTTCGTTGCGGAGCTATGGAGGTGGAGCACCGGATCTACAAAGGTTGTATTTCCGTATTCTTTATAGTTAAGTTGTTAACTAGTTTCTAGTTTCGCCTAAACTTTAGCCAACGATCCGTATTAGGGTTTCTCGGCACCGTTTAAATTTGAAATTGGCATGGTTGATGCCTTGTGAGACCTTATTAGGGTGCCTAGGAACCCTACAGTGGTATCAGAGCCAAGCTAGAGCCTTAGGCGAAGTCTAGACAACGTTTGAATCCCGATCGAACCCGAAACCTCATTTTTCCCATGCTCTCTGTCCTTTTTTCAAAACTGTGCATTTTTCCACATTAAAAATATGCAGAAAATTAAGCAGGGTTTTATATGAATTACTGTGAAATACGGGGGCCTAATTCAATTAAACCACCGCGGAACCGCGGCACGAGCTTGGCATGTGCGGCGGTTCCGCGGCCTCATGGTCTCCTCTTGCGTTGACTTTTGCACAGTAACTCCTATTTAACAGTGATGAGTTCTCTGGGTATTTTTAATATTTATTCAAGAGTTGAATAATCTGGGATTGTTTTGGGGATTCGGTGTTTCGATCGGAGTATCAAATTTTGTCTGTATGGCTTTCCGGATAAATTTTAGAATATGTTAAAAAGTTCGACCGGATATAAATACCCACTTTTTCCCCTGCCGGGAAATTTCCAAGTGTTAGATTTTTCCGTAGTTTGACGACGTTCTAAGTAGTGCAAGTAACTCGATGGACCCTCTAGAAGACAACAAACCTTAACTCGATTATGTGACCATCTTGAACTGCCCTTTGAACCTTCGGGTTTGGGGCAGTACGGCGTGCCACATGTGAGGCGTTGGCTTGACCCTTCTACGGCTGGACCGTTGGTACTGAGGCACGAACGGAATGTTGTTAGACTTATTTCATGTGTTGAGCTGTATTGGGAAAACTTGGATGTTCGATTGTTCGATCGAAAAGTTTAACATTTTCTGTTTATCTGGAATGGGATACAATAATTGGAATTCACAAAAGTTATGTGATAACTGAATGAATGTTATAAATCTAGCAGTTTAGTCTCACTTGATCGGTTGCCACGGAATTTTGATGTGATCAAAAGTCCGTCGCAATCACGTAGCGTACGCGGATACTTGCCGGGTAAACTTAATAGACAGCTACACCCCATAGCCCCGACCAAGTGACTGTAGGAGAACCCCGTCGCCGAAAGCATCCGTTCGGGTGCTCGCGGTAGCGGTGTTCCGCCTTGGTGCACTTCGTCGACGGCGTCAGGGGTGCGGCCATCTATTGAAGTTTGCGACGAGCATTCGATCAGGATGTCGGGAATCTTGTTGAATTGCCCGACTTGATATTGAAAAGTGTTTTCGATTTGGAGACTGAAATGCGGGGTTTATAATTGCTAGGCATGCGATGTCTAAGGAATTCATTTGGTCAGGCATGCGATGTCTGAAGAGGTTGCGGATTCCAACTGTTGTAGTTTTACACTTTCTTCTCTGTGACCGTAAGTGTAATATGTGATATCGCCGGTTTTGTTGCTATATGTCAACGACAATTGGGATGGACATATTTACTTACGTTGATGACATGTGATGTTATGTGTTGCTGGATATGTTATATTGGATCGCCGTGTTTGAATAGCCGGGGGTTTTTATGTGAGATGAGTGTTTTTCATTTTCATTCATGTAAAAACTTGTATGTAATATTCTTTTATTGGGGCACTTCCAGGTTGCGGAAGATGTCACCCTTTGTATATTATTTACTTTTCCGCACTAGGATAGACCCAAGGAGGGGAGCACAAGTAACCGGGTTCTGGAGTCCAGTGGGAGACCAACTCGAGGAGTCGAGTCCGGGTCTCCTAACTCTAGAATTGGCAGGGTTGCTTGCCGCTCTCGTAGGGGTCTAGGGGTGTGGGTTTGGCTATTCATCACGACCGTGGAATCCGTGTTTTATACTGGCTCGTATTGAAAACACGGACGTCCTAGTATATCCAATATTTCATATGTTCTTCTGCTGCGATATCTGTGATGTGATCATATGATGTTCTGTGATAGATACAGTATATAGTATATATGATATATTATATAGACGTTACTTATGTTTTACACCCGCGCTAGCCCTGCCCCGCTCTGCCGTTAGTTACCTAACCTAACGGTGCACGAGGGGATATCGAGGCGAATGCGGATGGCATAAGTGTACGTCGTATTTATCTGTGATGTTTAGGTACTTAAATGATGGGACTTCATTAATGTGATTAATGAAAGAAAAGAAACCTAAGATGTTGTAGAATCGAATTTCAAAATAAAACAGGTAGCTACAGTTCTTGCTTTGCACAGCGGTATATGTGATATATCCTGCACCTTATTCGATGAGGAAAGGACCGAGATCCCTTCACCGGGAGTGACTCCTTTAGCAATAACTGGCAGATGCTACACACTCGGTTTGTCTTTTGATTGCTTTTAAGAGTTTATGCTTTGCACAGTGATATATGTGATATATCCCGCACCTCATTCGACGAGGAAAGGACCGACGATCCCTTCACCGGGAGTGACTCCTTTAGCAAAACTAGAAAAGCCTCAAAAGCACTCCATTTCAAAATCATTTGATTCTACAACGATATCAAGTTCATTACGCAATAGGTTTTCAGAAAAACCTGTCGTAGCCCTCCGTCATTTCAGATAAGTACTAGTTAGTATTCGTGCTGCGGTTGTTTGGCATGCGTCAAGGCGTAGCGTACGGTAGCTAACTAGTGCTTATCTGCTAGCATACGATGCGATTGGATTAGGGTATTCGTACGGCGTTGTTTGGCATGCGTCAAGGGTCGTGCGGGTGGGTTTAATTCAATCAAGAAATGTACGGGTTGAACTTGACTAGCAGACTATGGGTTGTTTGGCATGCGTCAAGGTCATAGCGAGCTAGGGGCAAAACATTATCGAGAATTTCAAGTGTTGAAATTTGCAATGAGATTGCATACCTTCTATGAGATAGTTGGATCCCGATACCCGCTGCGAGTAAGTGTTACTCCTGGGAGAGTTTTATACATTACAATTAGCCGATCAAGTAGGTGTCTAGAAAGGTGTCAACGGGGTTACGCCTCTGGGAAAACGAGGTTTACATTAATTAGGTTCGTGCGAAAGCACGGGGGACCTCCCTCAAAGTACCGACACTGGCCTGGCTGAAAGATTGACGAACTTGTAGTGTGTAATTAATCCCGGCTAGTCTTTCCTTTTAGGGTTTGAAGGAAGATTTGATAAAAAGCAGTAGGAGCCATCCTGATTAGATAAAATAAAAACCAATCTATTCTTGCAAGAGCGCACGCTGAGTGTTTTCTTCTCTCTCTCTCCAGGTAGCGACCATATCACGCCTTAATCAAGATAATAATACGGATATTTGACCGAACCCGCTTATTATACTGAGCTGGGGAACGTTGGTCCCGCTCCAACTTATAATTGTTATAAGACAGAGCAGGAAATTGGGGAATACCAGAATTCCTATGCCGCCCAAACGAAGAAAGTGCATATGATGCATCTTCTTCGGGTGTGTTCGTTACACAGAACTGTTTCTTTGTATCCTCTACGTTCTGGGTATGTGATACCAGATCAGGATCCCAGATATGTAATCTGTTACATAGGGCTTCAGACAGGTAGAGAACTGAGAACGGGTGATAAGTTTCATGAGACAGAAAACGGGGCAAGTGTTGCAGCCAAGTCTGTTGGTCACTGTCACCCTGTATTACCAATACATTGATTCTGAACGAATGTTATTAGATACCGAACCTGTTATGCAAAATCATATCTGTCTCTTTATTAGTAAAGAAACGATAAAATTTTGTATTGTTGGATAATGTTTTGAACATTTCCTATATCAAAAGTTGATCGGATCAGGCACGTTATCTAAAAGCATTGATGTTCTAAATCAAACTACAGTTCTTAGTATACAGAACACACACAGGAGGATGAGTTCAGAAATGAACGAATTCTTCTTGAGGCATTGTAGACTAGGTCATATCAATGCGACCCGACTAGCTAGAGTTACATATAGATGCATATTTAAATCAGTTTGAATTTACATCTTGTGAAACTCGCCAGTCATGTCACAAAGATACGATGACCATAGCTCTGTTTACTGGAAGCAGAGAAAGAGTTAGTAAACTCTTGGGATGATACATGTTGATGTATGTAAGGTCCCCTGTCTACATATGCCAGGAATGGTTCTTTGTACTTCGTTACATTCTCTGATAATCTCTCGAGATTCAGACATGTGTTCCTGTTGAAACACAAGTCCGAACCTTTTGAGATATTCACAGAATATAAGTTAGAAGTAGAGAACCAGAACATGGGTATAAGTATTATGTCCATTGATGTGATCGTGGAGGAGAATACTTGAGCACGGAAATCCTGGACTATTCTAAAGGAGAATGAGATTCTCTCTCAGCATTACTCCTCCGTATACATCATAGCACGATGGTATATCGGGGCGGAACAATCACACCCTATATGATAAGGTGTGCTCTATGATGAGTGCTACTGAGTTACCTATTTCCTTTTTGGGAGTTATGCACTTGAGAAGCTGCATACCTATTGAATAGGGTTCAAATCAAATCAGTTGCCTACCACTTCATATTTGATATGATAAGGGAAGGGCCCATCTCTTAAGTTGGTTAAGATTTGGGGTTGTCCGGGCTATGTCTAAAAACAAAATCCGGACAAGCTCGAGGCAAGATCTGTTATGTAGAACTGGAAAGGTTCCAGCTATACAAACTGCAGCTGATGATTTGAAAGAACCAAAGGATTCAGTAGATTCCAGCGAACCTCAGCCTCTCCGCCGATCTAGTAGGGTTTCTCACCCACCTGAGAGATATTTCGGTTTCTCTATGACAGTGGGAGCGAGGATTGCATCATAAGATGATGACCCAACTAGTTTCGAACTGGCCATCAGGAGTGAGACTCTATAAGAATGGCTGGATGCTTAGCGATCTGAGATGGAATCCATGTACACCAACAAAGTATGGACTTTGGTTGCAATATCTGAAGGGTTAAATCCCCATCGGGAGCAAGTATATCTTGAGAAGATTACTTGGTGTAGATGGAAAAGTTAAGACTTTCAAAGCTAGACTTGTTAAAGCTTTTCGTCATCGACCAGGCGTGGATAATGATGAAACCTTTTCAAGTAGCTATGCTTAAGTCCATCCAGATCCTACTTGCCACGGCTACATACCATGACTACGATATCTGGTGGTTGGGTGTCTTGACAGCTTTTCTAAATAATGTTTTAGAATAGAAAGTCTATAAGTACACAGCCAGAGGGCTTCGTAGACAGTGGGAGCAGCGGAAACGTGTACAAGATGCTTTATAGGATAAAGCAGGTATCGCGGAGTTGGAACATCTGTTTTGATGTGTTAGTCAAAGAGTTTGACATCATCAAAATGGTAGATGAACCTTGTATAAACAAAAAGGTAGTAGGGAGTATAGTGACGATCCTCGTAGAGTACGTGGATGACATGCTCTTGATAGGGAAGGAGTTTCTTATGCTACGCTCGGTCAATCTCCGCTTATCACATTGATTCTCCATATAGGATCAAAATGATACCTCCTAAATTCTGGGTTTTGGATCTATGAGATAGATCTAAATGGATGTTAGGATTCTCACTAGTTGTAGTGAGAAGGTATCAATCGACCCTGGGGAGAATCACTGGAATGTTTCCAGGATGATAAAGACGACTGAATGTCAGTCACAGGCATTGTCTTTACCCTCAGTAAAGGGACGGTATGTTGGAAGAGTTCCAAGCTAGATACCGTGGCATACTAGACGATAAAGGCAGGATACATCGCTACTTAAGATGCTACCAAAGAGGCTGTTTGGGTGTATATTGGTTCATGAGATGAACTATGTTCCTACCATTGTGGGACAATTGAGTTGTGGCTTATGCCAAGGAACGCCGGTCCCATCAGTGATCCAGACATATTCTAAAGAAGTATCACCTGATCATGGAGATGGTTGATCTCCAGGGTGATCGAGGTTTGGAGAGTTGACTAAGAGGACAACACAGCGGATCCACTCATAAAGGCCTGTTCCCAGATAGAGACTTTTATGGGATGGTTGAGTATGAGATACTACAACCACTGCTACAGATGGCCCTAGTGCAAGTGGGAGATTGTTAGTTATATGTATGCCCTAGTGGTCATTACTGTACATAGGATGTATATTGTAGTGGATGCTGGGACGTATATAGGAAGGACTTTCTTGCTTGACATGATAGTATGCTATCTGGTTACACTTTACCTTAATGTGTATACTGATTGTCTCTCTGTTACATGTTGGTAAAGCCCTTAGGATGTGTACTTGACTACCTGGACTATGATGCGGATCATACTAGTGGGGACATGGTAGTCCATAAGTACATCCTTCAAAGTCCCTAGTCGTGGGTGTATCGAGACGGGGCATCGATATACCAGAGTAGACTAGCGTGTACCTTCTCGATCCATACAGATGGGCGATGGATGATCCCATATCCATCGGTGTTTGACATCAGAGATGATATACGGGTGCTCAGTAGAGACTGGGTACACTGGACGGACTCGCCGAGAACTCCCAGATGGTATTATACCTCACGTCAGATGGCAGTTCTCTGGTGACACTGGTACAGAGTAGTCTGTTGACTCGAGATCGTCATAGAGTCTTGTGTGGTTCCTACTGTGCTTTGATTTCCATCTTACCACGTCCAAGAGGGCGTGCAAAACGGTGGTTTTTGGGTACAGTCCCGAGTCACATGGAGGCAATGAGCGATAGGAGGGGATTCGTCTCTCTCGGTATAGGGGGTTGATGTTGCGCTGTGTTCGATTGGCTATAACAGGAAATCCCTGGCCAGGGTTGCTGAGATTTACTGGTAAGTGTTACCAGTAGTTTCTCGAATTGTTATAGACCTCACATCGACACGACTTATCGAGCTATTGGGGTCTGACGTTTACCACCCCTAGGCGAGATATGCGACATATCAGACGATCAGACCGGACTGTACGGTAGTGTTACTGGTTGGATTCACTGGAGTGTGAGCGGGCTTGCTCGTCGATCTTCTGATCGCTCAATACCCGGGTGGCCGTTACGTTTAGCAGACCGCTTGCGGCTTGTGGATGTTTGATATGATCATCATCTGCTGCCGGTGTATTGACGAGTCTTTAGAGTCCTACACAGAGGTTTCCTGGCTCAAGCGAAACGAAATAGGAGCGCATATGAGATATGTGCGGTACCGAGAATAATGCGTGTATGTGATACCGTATTTCATTCTCGCGAACAATGTGTCGAATGGTTGTATGCGATATAACCTAGTTATCGAATCGAAGATTGATTCGATAAATCGATACATTGGATATTAGTCGGTTATATGCGATATGACCGGATCGGTGTTGATTTAATGATTTAATGCATAATTATATACTTGATATATTACTTTGCATTAACTATTATCGGTTCACTTTAAATGGATTTTCTCGCTCGGATGTGCGCATTATATATGTGATATGATTTTGTGCACATGCTTGTATCATGTTTGATGATACATGTTAACTTGGTTAAGTGTAAAGATTAAACCATGGTTAAGTTAATGATTAGGGTTTTGATTATCTTATTTATTTATTTATTTGTTTGTTTTGGAGAAGATAAAGAAAGAATGGTGGCTTTGTTTGTTTGTTTGTTGAAGATTCATGAACCTTTGACTTAGTCACCATTCTTGTCTTCATTCTTAACCCTAACCATTTAAGCAAACCATGGTCTATTCTCTACACTTAACTAGGGTTAAGTTATGATAAGTATTGATATCATTTATCCTTTTTTAATATGAAACTTATCATAACTTTCTTCTTCTTCTTCTTCATATCTATCATGAAGAAAGCTTAGGTCATCAATGGTGATTGATGATAAAGAGTGAGAAATCCAATTCTAAATTGAACCCACTTCCTATTTCTTCATCCTCTACCTCTTGCCAAGTAGTAGAGTGTGTTTCCTTCACAAGTTTTCATGACTTGGTGAAGTTGGAGCTTGATCTAGCGATGCCTCGACGTAGATCATCTTCGGCATGGACATCGACGACCTAGCTTGCCCATTTTCCGACGAAGCCGACGCTAGAGCCCGGGAACTCATTTGGACAGCGAGGGGACTTCGTTGCGGAGCTATGGAGGTGGAGCACCGGATCTACAAAGGTTGTATTTCCGTATTCTTTATAGTTAAGTTGTTAACTAGTTTCTAGTTTCGCCTAAACTTTAGCCAACGATCCGTATTAGGGTTTCTCGGCACCGTTTAAATTTGAAATTGGCATGGTTGATGCCTTGTGAGACCTCATTAGGGTGCCTAGGAACCCTACATTTTCTACTTATCTAGAATGTGATACAATAATTGGAATTCACAAAAAGTTATGAGATAACTAAATGAATGTTATAAACATAGCACTTTAGTCTCACTTGATCGGTTGCCACGGAATTTTGATGTGATCAAAAGTCCGTCGCCATCACGTAGCGTACGCGGATACTCGCCGGGTAAACTTAATAGACAGCCTCACCCCATAGCCCCGACCAAGTGACTGTAGGAGAACCCCGTCGCCGAAAGCATCCGTTCGGGTGCTCGCGGCAGCGGTGTTCCGCCTTGGTGCACTTCGTCGACGGTATCGGGGGTGCGGCCGCCTACTAAAGTTTGCGACGAGTATTCGATCAAAATGTCGGGAATCCTGTTGAATTGCCCGACTTGATATTGAAAAGTGTTTTCGATAATGAGACTAAAATGCAGGGTTTATAATTGTTAGGCATGCGATGTCTAAGGAATTCATTTGTTTAGGCATGCGATATCTAAAGAGTTTGCGGATTCCAACTGTTGTAGTTTTACACTTTCTTTTCTGTGACCGTAAGTGTAATATGGGATATCGCCGGTTTCGTTGCTATATGTCAACGACAATTGGGATGCGCATATTTACTTACGTTGATGACATGTGATGTTATGTGTTGCTGGATATGTTATATTGGATCGTCGTGTTTGAATAGCCGGGGGGTTTTATGTAAGATGAGTGTTTTTCATTTTCATTCATGTAAAAACTTGTATGTAATATTCTTTTATTGGGGCACTTCCAGGTTGCGGATGATGTCACCGTTTGTATATTATTTACTTTTCCGCACTAGGATAGACCCAAGGAGGGGAGCACAAGTAACCGGGTTCTGGAGTCCAGTGGGAGACCAACTCGAGGAGTCGAGTCCGGGTCTCCTAACTCTAGAATTGGTAGGTTGCTTGCCGCTCTCGTAGGGGTCTAGGGGTGTGGGTTTGGCTATTCATCACGACCGTGGAATCCGTGTTTTATACTGGCTCGTATTGAAAACACGGACGTCCTAGTATATCCAATATTTCATATGTTTCTTCTGCTGCGATATCTGTGATGTGATCATGTGATGTTCTATGATAGATACTGTATATAGTATATATGATATATTATATAGATGTTACTTATGTTTTACACCCGCGCTAGCCCTGCCCCGCTCTGCCGTTAGTTACCTAACCTAACGGTGCACGAGGGGACATCGAGACGAATGCGGATGGCTAAGTGTACGTCGTATTTATCTGTGATGATTAGGTAACTTTAATGATGGGACTTCATTAATGTGATTAATGAAATAAAAGAAACCTAAGATGTTGTAGAATCGAATTTCAAAAATAAAGCAGGTAGCTACAGTTCTTGCTTTACACAGCGGTATATGTGATATATCCTGCACCTTATTCGATGAGGAAAGGACCGAGATCCCTTCACCGGGAGTGACTCCTTTAGCAATAACCGGCAGATGCTACACACCCGGCTTGTCTTTTGATTGCTTTTAAGAGTTTTTGTTTTGCACAGTGATATATATGATATATCCCGCACCTCATTCGAAGAGGAAAGGACCGACGATCCCTTCACCGGGAGTGACTCCTTTAGCAAAACTAGAAAAGCCTCAAAAGAACTCCATTTTAAAATCATTTGATTCTACAACGATATCAAGTTCATTACGCAATAGGTTTTCAGAAAAACCTGTCGTAGCCCTCCGTCATTTCAGATATGTACTAGTTAGTATTCGTGCTGCGGTAGTTTGGCATTCGTCAAGGTGTAGTGTACGGTAGCTAACTAGTATTTATCTGCTTGAGCATATGATGCGATTGGATTAGGGTATTCGTACGGCGTTGTTTGGCATTCGTCAAGGGTCGTGCGGGTGGGTTTAATTCAATCAAGAAATATACGGGTTGAACTTGACTAGTGGACTATGGGTTGTTTGGCATTCGTCAAGGTCATAGAACACTAGGGGTAAAATATTATCGGGAATTTCAATTGTTGAAATTTGCAATGAGATTGCATACTTTCTATGAAATAGTTGGATCCCGATACCCGCTGCGAGTAAGAGTTACTCCTGGGAGAGTTTTACACATTACAATTAGCCGATCAAGTAGGTGTCTAGAAAGGTGTCAATGGGGTTACGCCTCTGGGAAAACGAGGTTTACATTAATTAGGTTCGTGCGAAAGCACGGGGGACCTCCCTCAAAGAACCGACACTGGCCTGGCTGAAAGATTGGCGAACTTGCAGTGTGTAATTAATCCCGGCTAGTCTTTCCTTTTAGGGTTTGAAGGAAGATTTGATAAAAAGCAGTGGGAGCCATCCTGATTAGATAAAATAATAACCAATCTATTCTTGCAAGAGCGCACGCTGAGTGTTTTCTTCTCTCTCTCTCTCCTGGTAGCGACCATGTCACGCCTTAATCAAGATAATAATACGGAATATTGACCGAACCCGCTTGTTATACTGAGCTGGGGAACGTTGGTCCCGCTCCAACTTATAATTGTTATAAGACAGAGTAGGAAATTGGGGAATACCAGATTTCCCGTGCCGCCGAAATGAAGAGAGTGCATGCTGATGCATCATCTTCGGGTGTGTTCGTTACACAGAACTGTTTCTCTATACCCTCTACATCCTGGGTATGTGATACCAGATCAGGATCCCAGATATGTAATCTGTTACATAGGGCTACAGAAAGGTAGAGAATTGAGAACGGGTGATAAGTTTCATGAGGCAGAAAACGGGGCAAGTGTTGCAGCCAAGTCTGTTGGTCACTGTCACCCTGTATTCCAAATACATTGATTCTGAACGAATGTTATTAGATACCGAACCTGATATACAAAATCATATCTATCTCTTTATTAGTAAAGAAATGATAAAATTTTGTATTGTTGGATAATGTTTTGAACATTTCCTATATCAAAAGTTGATCGGTTCGGGCACGTTATCTAAAAGCATTGATGTTCTAAATCAAACTACAGTTCTTAGTATATGGAACACACACAAGAGGAAGAGTTCAGAAATGAACGAATCCTTCTTGAGGCATTGTTGACTAGGTCATATCAATGCGACCCGACTAGCTGAAGTTACATGTAGATGCATATTTAAATCAGTTTGAATTTACATCTTATGAAACTTGCCAGTCATGTCACAAAGATTAGATGACCATAGCTCTGCTTATTGGAAACAGAGAAAGAGTTAGTCGACTCTTGGGATGATACATGTTGATGTATGTAGGTCCCCTGTCGACACTTGCCAAGACCGGTTCTTTGTACTTCATTACATTCTCTGATGATCTTTCGAGATTCAGACCTATGTTCCTGTTGAAACACAAGTCCGAACCTTTTGAGATATTCACAGAATATAAGTTAGAAGTAGAGAACCAAATACGGGTAAAAGTATTATGTCCTTTGATGTGATCAGGGAGGAGAATACTTGAGCACGGAATTCCTGAACTATTCTAAAGGAGAATGAGATTCTCTCTCAGCATTACTCCTCCGAATACACCATAGCACGATGGTATATCGGGGCGGAGCAATCACACCCTATATGATAAGGTGTGCTCTATGATGAGTACTACTGAATTACCTATTTCCTTTTGGGTGTTATGCACTTGAGAAGCTGCATACCTATTGAATAGGGTTCCAATCAAATCAGTCGCCTACCATTTCATATGTGATATGGAAAGGGAAGAGCCCATGTCTTAAGCTAGTTAAGATTTGGGTTGACCGGCCTATGTCTGAAAGCAAAATCCGGACAAGCTCGAGGCAAAGTCTGTAATGTAGAACTGGAAAGGTTCCAGCTATACAAACTGCAGCTGATGATTTGGTAGAACCAAAGGATTCAGTAGATTCCAACGAACCTCAGCCTCTCCGCCGATCTAGTAGGGTTCCTCACCCACCTGAGAGATACTTCGGTTTCTCTATGACAGTGGGAGCGAGGATTGCATCATAAGATGATGACCCAACTAGTTTCGAGCTGGCCATCAGAAGTAAGACTCTGTAAGAATGGCTGGATGCTTAGTGATCTGAGATGGAATCCTTATACACCAACAAAGTATGGACTTTGGTTGCTATATCTGAAGGGTTAAATCCCCATCAGGAGCAAGTATATCTTGAGAAGATTACTTGGTGTACATGGAAAGGTTGAGATTTTCAAAGCTAGACTTGTTAAAGGTTTGCATTATTGACCAGCTATGGATTTTGTTGAAACCTTTTCTAAGTAGCTATGCTTAAGACCATCCAGATCCTACTTGCCACGGCTACATACCATGACTACGATATCTGGCGGTTGGGTGCCATGACTGCTTTTCTAAATGATGTTTTAGAAGAGAACGTCTATAAGTACACAGCCAGAGGGCTTCGTAGACAGTGGGAGCAGCGGAAACATGCACAAGATGCTTTATAGGTTAAAGCAGACATCGCGGAGTTGGAACATCTGTTTTGATGTGTTAGTCAAACAGTTTGACATCATCAAAATGGTAGATGAACCTTGTATATACAAAAAGGTAGTAGGGAGTATGGTGATGATCCTCGTAGAGTACGTGGATGACATACTCTTGATAGGGAAGGAGTTTCCTATACTACGCTCGATCAATCTCCGCTTATCACAATCATTCTCCATATAGGATCAAAGTGATACCTACTAAATCCTGGGTTGTGGATCTATGAGATAGATCTAAATGGATGTTAGGAGCCTCACTAGTTGTAGTGAGACGGTATCAATTGATCCTGGGAAGAATCACTGGAAGTGTTCCAGGGTGATAAAGACGACTGAGTGTCAGTCACAGGCCTTGTCTTTACCCTCAGTAAAGGGACGGTATATTGGAAGAGTTCCAAGCTAGATACCGTGACATACTAGACGATAAAGGCAGGATACATCGCTACTAAAGATGCTACCAAAGAGGCTGTTTGGGTGTATATTGGTTCATGAGATGAACTAGGTTCCTACCATTGTGTGACAATGGAGTTATGGCTTGTGCCAAGGAACGCAGGTCCCATCAGTAATCCAGACATATTCTAAGGCAGTGTCACCTGATCATGGAGATAGTTGATCTCCAGGGTGATCGAGGTTAGAAGAGTAGACTCAAAGGACAACACGGCGGATCCACTCACGAAGGCCTATTCCCAAAGAGAGATTTTTATGGGATGGTTGAGTATGAGATACTGCAACCACTGCAACAGATGGCCCTAGTGCAAGTGGGAGATTGTTAGTTATATGTATGCCCTAGAGGCCATTACTGTACATTGGATGTATATTGTAGTGGATGCTGGGACATATATAGGGAGGACTTTCTTGCTCGACATGATAGTATGCTATCTGGTTGCTCTTTACCTTAACGTGTATACTGATTGTCTCTCTGTTACATGTTGGTAAAGACCTTAGGATGTGTACTTGACTACCTGGACTATGATGCGGATCATACCAGTGGGGACATGGTAGTCCATAAGTACATCCTTCAAGGTCCCTAGTCGTGGGTGTATCGAGACGGGGCATCGATATACCAGAGTAGACTAGCGTATACCTTCTCGACCCATACAGATGGGCGATGGATGATCCCATATCCATTGGTGTTTGACATCAGGGATGATATACGGGTGCTCAGTGGAGACTGGGTACACTGGACGGACTCGCCGAGAACTCCAAGATGGTATTATATCTTACGTCAGATGGCAGTTCTCTGGTGACACTGGTACAGAGTAGTCTGTTGACCCGAGATCGTCATAGAGTCTTGTGTGGTTCCCACTGTGCTTTGATTTCCATCTTACCACGTCCAAGAGGGCGTGCAAAACGGTGGTTTTTGGGTACAGTCCCGAATCACATGGAGGCAATGAGCGATAGGAGGGGATTCGTCTCTCCCGGTATAGGGAGTTGATGTTACGCTGTGTTCGATTGGCTATAACAGGAAATCCCTAGCCAGGATTGCTGAGATTTACTGGTAAGTGTTACCAGCAGTTTCTCGAATGTTATAGACCTCATATCGACACGACTTATCGAGCTATTGGGGTCTGACGTTTACCACCCCTAGGCGAGATATGCGACATATCAGACGATCAGACCGGACTGTACGGTAAGTGTTACTGGTTAGATTCACAGGAGTATGAGCGGGCTTGCTCGTCGATCTTCTGATCGCTCAATACCCGGGTGGCCGTTACGTTTAGCAGACCGCTTGCGGCTTATGGGTGTTTAATATGATCATCACCTGCTACCGGCGTATTGACGAGTCTTTAGAGTCCTACACAGAGGTTTCCTGGCTCAAGCGAAACGAAATAGGAGCGCATATGTGATATGTGCGGGACCTAGAATAATGCATGTATGTGATACCATATTCTATTCTCGCGATGAATGTATCGAATGGTTATCGAATCGAGGGTTGATTCGATAAGCCGATACATTGGATACTAGTCGGTTATATGCGATATGACCGGATCGTTAAATCAAGTGTTGATTTAATGATTTAATGTATAATTATATATTTGATATATTACTTTGCATTAACTAGTATTGGTTCATTTTAAATGGATTTTCTCACTTGGTTGTACAAGTTGTATATGTGATATACTTTTTGTGCAAATGATTGTATCATGTTTGATGATACATGTTTACTTGGTTAAGTGCAAAAAATTAAACCATGGTTAAACTAATGATTAGGGTTTTGTTTATCCTTTGCTTATTTATTTATTTATTTTTTTCATTTTGGAAAGGATAATTGAGGAAAATGGTGGCTTTCTTTGTTTGTAGTTGAAACTTCATGAAGCTTTGACTACATGACCATTTTGTCTCATGCTTAACCCTAACCATTTAAACTAACCATGGTCTATTCTCTACACTTAACTAAGGTTAGGATATGATAAGTATTCATTTGATTATTCTTTTTGGATAATACTTATGATATTCTTTCTTCTTCTTCTTCATCTTCAACATTGAAGCAAGCTTGCCTCCATCAATGGCAACTTGTGAAAAAGAGTGAGAAATCCAATTCTAAAGTGAACCCACTTCCTATTTCTTCATCCTCTACCTCTTGCCAAGTAGTAGAGTGTGTTTTCTTCACAAGTTTCATGACTTGGTGAAGTTGGAGCTTGATCTAGCGATGCCTCAACGTAGATCATCTTCGGCATCGTCGTCGATGACTTAGCCCGCTTTTTCACCGATGAAGCCGACGCTAGAGCCCAAGATCCGTTTTGTACAGCGAGGAGACATCATCGTGGAGCCATGGAGGTGGAGAACCAGATCTACAAAGGTTGTATTTCCGTTTACCATTTAGTTAAGTTGTTAACTAGTTTCTTTTTCGCCTAAACTTCCAGCCAACGATCCGTATTAGGGTTTCTCGGCACCGTAATTTTTGAAATTGGCATGGTTGATGCCTTGTGAGACCTCTTAAGAGTGCCTAGGAACCCTACACCTATACCCCTTATGAGTGCGGCGAATAGCCCGCCAATTCTAAAGTGAAGCCCCCTCCATCTCAACACCATGAGATGCGGGCTCGTTACCTTCTAGAACCCGGTTATTCGAGCACTCCACCGTAGGGTAATCCAAGTACAGAAAATGAAAATATATGTACAAGGGTGACATCGACCTCAACCCGGTCGTGCCACAATAAAATAATATACAACACGGCAGAAATGGCGATCCACAAGTCGGACGCTCATCCCGTAATAACAAATGTACAAATGAATCTTAACTGTACTACTACCATTGCATCGCAAGCTATCCACCACGACAATCTAACCACAACCACAGCACAAACACAGAACATCAACGTGAATGTCATGTTCGCAAACCCGTCTAATAGAACATATAGCAGTTAGACGGGTTATACCGCTCTAAAGACATTCACGGTCGCAGATAGTAATGTATGTACTGAAACATATAAACAGCGTTAAAATACGACTTCGAAATACTCCGTATTGCCCCAATACAAAAGATAAAAGAATATCCAACCTGGGCAAAAACAAACAATACTGAAAAACCAATATTCAAGAGTACATAACACCACCAAAAATTAAATGCCCAAATGAACAGTAGAACCGGCGACGCCGGGAAAAATAGCATTCTCGTTGGCCAAATTTGGAATTTGGTGCTCGATTTTTAGTGGTGTTCTAGTTATCACATGCAAAGCCTTCTACAATTGTTTAAAGATATTTTTGAAAACATTTTAAAATTGACAGAAACTTGAATATTTCTTGGTTTGTTTCGGAGCTGTTTTAGTTTCGTTACTTTAATATCGTTTAAAACTGCTAGTTAAGGGTTTATGGGTTGGCTCTAATACCATGTTGGGTTACACTAACGCCCCAGCCATCTACCGTGGCCGTTTGCGGAACAATTTTTTTTCTAGATTCAAAAACTTGGCGTTAGAATAACTCCTTACCAGATCTACAATAAACCTAGCTAGCTATACTAGAGGAGCTATCTACTATGAAAGAGAGTCTCACCAAAAGATCCGTGTCCTTCGGTCTTCTATCCTTTTCGTATGCTCCTAGTGGTCTCCATGATCGAGCTTGATCGTCCGTCTCCCTCCATCGAAGATGATCCACCCGAGAGTTGTGAACCATGGCTCTAGCTCCAAACTAAATATCAAATGGAGCAACTAGAGAACTTGGATTGCTAATCTAAGAACTCTAGGATGTAGTCTAGGGTTTTAAATGTGTTTCTATCATACCTCCTCTCTTGATTCTCAACTCATGAGAAGGTAGAGAGAGGGTTTAACTTGAAGGTGGAGGAGCTTAAGAACAATGGAGAGGGAGCAAAGCAAATGGTGAACTCAAGAATGAAGCATAGAATTTGAGAGAAAATCAATCACAATGGTTTTGTAGAACCATTTCAATGAATAAAAAATTATCAACTATGCTTCAATAGTTGCCACAAATGAATTAATAATTCATTTGTCAACTATTGAGGCATGGTCCTCACCATGCTCCTCTCTTCTTTATTTTACACGTCATTTCCATTTAAAAATAAATGGAAAAAGCTATGATGAGGTGTCCACCTTCTAGAATATTTTCCATAAAAAATACGGATAACAGTCTACTGTATATACATACCTGCATTCGCATAAAAACACGAATACCCGACGAGATAGAATAACACAAAGAACATAATACTAGAATATAAATATCGAAATATATATGTAAATTATTAAATAAAAACCTGATTTAAAAATCCAGCTCAAAACCTTAGCCGGCTAGTATTATCAACTGTCTGATCAAAAGTCCGAGTACATAGTACCATTAATCAATCGAAACTCTGCACGCATCCAATACGGCTACTACATCATTTCGCCTGAATCAGGGAAACCCTCTGTGTGGGACTCTAAGGACTCGACAGTACGCCGGCAGTGAGTTACTGGATAAATCCATAACCACAAGCACGTCAGCGGCACTAGCTGTACGTAACGGCTACCCGGGAACCTGTCGAAAAGGAAGGCCGACAAGCAATCTCATCTGGATCCCTTTTGACCCTATCCATGACAATCTCCATACAGTTCGGCCTCTTCGTCTGAGAGTATCGCATACCGGGTTTAGGGGATGGTAAACATCAGACCCTAATTGTTAGTTGTATGTATACCCTGGAGGCCATTATTGTACATGATTGTATATTATAGTGGATGCTTGGACATATATAGGGAGGATTTTCTTACTTGACATGATAGTATGCTATCTGGTTACTCTTTATCTTAACATGTATACTTGTATTGTCTCTCTGTTACATGTTGATAAAGCCCTTAGGATGTGGACTTGAATACTTGGACTATGATGGAGATCACACTAGTGGGTCCAGGGTAGTCCATAAGTCCATCCTTTAATTGTTCCTAATTGAAGGTGTATCGAGACGGGGCATCCATATTCCAGAGTAGACTAGCGTATACGCTTCTTGACACATTTAATGGGCGATGGATGATCCTATATCCATTGGTGTTTGATATCAAAGATGGTATACGTGTGCTCAGTGGAGATGTAACACCTTAGGATGTGTTTAGTGGCTATTTATATTTAAATAAAAGGTTTTTAATAAAAAGTTTACCAAAATGAGTTTCAAATATTTTTCCAAATTTAATAAATATTTCTCTAGAATTTTCTTAGGCTTGCACACACATGTGCATGTAAACTAGGGTTTTTAAATGAGGTAATACCATGATTAGCAACCATGGTGGGTTTAATCATGGGGATTAAGTCTTTTGGGTTTTAATTAAGTTTAATTAGTTGTTTAATGGTTGCTTTAATTTGAATTCTTCTTTTGGGTGTTGACTTGGTGAGAATGAGAGAGAGAGAGAGAATGCATCATGGAAAAAGCCATGCTTGCATTTAATGAAGAGAGAGAGTGGAGGGGTTGACATTTGGGGTTATGATTCCCTCTCATTATTTTGTTGTTTTCTCTCAACCTCACTCTCTCACACACACACACACTTACCTCCACAACAGCAGCAGCAACCATCTCAGCAGCAGAAGCAAGCAGCACAGCAGCAGCAAGCCACATAGCAGCAGCAAGCAGCAGAAAACAGCAGCAGCAACAGTGAGAGCAGCAGCAGCAGCGAGCAGCAGCAACAGCAGCTTCAACTGCAGCTCCTTCTCTCCACTTCTTCTTCTTCCTCCAGCTCCCTAGGGTCGAATGTGGGGTATATCTCCTGAACTTACTCCCTAGTTTACTTGGTTAGTGTAGTTCTGCTTCGGTTACTGTTTATTGGTGCGATTTAATGCGATATGTGGTGATTAGTGGGAACCTTGAACGAGTGATGTATGATTTGGTTTTAGTAGGTTGATAGAATGTTGTTAGGGCCATTTTAACCCAGCTTAGCCCCCAATTGCACTGAAATACCACCAGATTTCTTTTTGAAGCAGATTCGTCGTTTTAAGGCAAATCTTGTGTTACTGTAAACTGCTATCGACCCGATGAGTTCAGATTAAATTTGAGATGACTGTAGCATAATGGTTAGGATCTGATTCCCCTGGTAGAACCCGACCCCCATAGGACTCCTTCAGGCCGCCGGAATATTGTTTCTGGCTGCAAATTGCGGCCAGACGGGGAGGGAATAGGTTAGGGTTTGGTCCTATAGGTGTCTGCTGCAACCTTTAGGCTCCTGGCATGTATAATTTTGTTTGATTCTTGCTGTAGGAAAATCTGGAACTATATACCTATTTCTCGTATTTTAAACCTTCGCGACACGCGTGATACGCGTGTGGGTTTGGGGTTTCTGCGTATCGCGACGCGTCGGGATAGTTTCAGGTGCGTAATCACATGTTTTAGCGTATCGCGCACACACGCGATTGGTTTGCGACACGGGTTTCTAGTTTGACCTTAATATCACGTTTTTGTGGATTTGAGCTCATGTATGTTATATTGTGTGATTTTAGGTTCGCAGGCGAGTGAGACGGACGCGGCGAAGAAGGGAAAGCAAGTCGTCGGCTACACTTAGCGCGAGACTTCAGTGAGTAGATTTAACATCTACGGGGATATCGCCCGCATGGCGTTATGCGTCAGGGCTGATAGGACCTTATAGTATATATTGCATTTACCTACATTGACTGTCATGTATACTATTGTTGCATACTGCATTCCCTGCTATATGTGTGTAAACTTAGAATTGATAGAACACCGCACTATTACTAACGGTTCATGTTGCACGAGCACTAATCCGCATGTTACACACACACCGTTAGTAATTGCCATGACACACTCACTGTAGAACTGCCATGATTATATTGCCGTAGTTCATTTCACATATGATTCGATATGATTTTCATGGAAATTGGGAGCCGCATGATATCTTTAAAAACGGAAACTATTTTTAAAAGCGGTTTTCCCTTATACCTATATCATGGATTGATGTACATAGCACATCGCATTGGATTTACTTCTTGGTGTTGTATTTTCATGTGATTTCTGGTTTTGAGGACCGTGGGATTTTTAAGAAAAGATGCACTATTTGAAAATCCGGTTCCTCGTGATATGATATTTTGGTGTGTCCACCACGCGTTTTCTCGGTGCTGAGACGTGTGCTTGAAACCCGATTCGAGGAGATGGAGATCCGTTTGCGGGTTCGTGGTGGACCCGGTATGGTTCCCCGGGGCGAGAAATGTTTTTCGTGGAGTAGACGATGAGCCTGGCAGGGTGGCGAGTACCTACCGGTGATTGGTTGGACCTGGCGGTTATCCGGAGGATACTGACCAGAGTCGAGAGATGGATTCAGGATGATCCGTACTGCCGGGGCCGAGGGCTGATACCGCAGACGGACCCCGTGGGCTGATCCGGACTGACGGAGCCCGATATACGAGGATTTGCGTGTCGATACTAGACACGAGTATTTTATGATATTTTGAGTGCCGATGTTGGGCACTCGTGATTCTCAGAGATTTACAGGATTTGAGGGCCGAGGAGAGTGCCAGCGCCTGAGTTTATTTGGGATTTGGGTGCAGTTTGGGCACCGATTATTTTTCCATGTTGATATTTCCATATAGATGTTGTTTATACCATGCTCAACATTGATTATCATATATCTCATCCTGTAGTTATTTTACCGGACAGAGCATTTGCATGATTATTGCACATACTGCTTATCACGCATTGATATCATCTGCTGGCATTTGTTAGAGTAGCGCAATACGTGCATACTCGCGATTATCTTTATATGTTATCTCTATTCACGAGTTGGCAACTCACCCCTGTTGTGCCACAGTATTTGCAGGTTGCCCTTCAGAGTAGTCGCGGTAGGCTGCCTTTCGCATCTTTTGGCTACAGATACCACTACAGTTGGTGTGAGAGCTGTCTTGCATTTTAGGTGGGTTGTGGTATCTGATTACTTTTATTGTACTCCTTTAGTATCTAGTATTCTCCATCTACCATTTATGTACTGGAATTAGATACTGTATGAGGACGATGTTATGTATTTTGTATTCTGTTGTCGTGCTCATGGGAGCCGACTGTTTTTATATGCAGTTATATTTCTGTGATGTTTACTTATTGCTTATTCTTCGCTACGGCGTCGTATATTACTCTCGTGATAATGGTTTCCGCCGTTGGGCGTGATTGCTTCCGTTTGGGAATGTTTTGGTTTCATTATATTTCATTTTCACTTATATCCTGTTTATTACCCGATTTCGGGGTTACTTTTACAAAGGAAATGCTGCCAAATTATTTAAATGACAACGTAACTTTAAAAGAACTTATTGAATTAATTAAGGTTTTATAAATGTTTTAACTAAATGTTATCAACACTCGTTACTTTTAAATGGTTTTGATTTCTGGGTTCGGCTTACTTAGTCGCGTTATGCCTGTAGACGTAGCGTGGTTAAGTGCCGGTCATGAGTCGAAATATTCGGGTCGTGACAAAGTTGGTAACAGAGCGTAGGTTTTACCTTTCGGAGTGTAGGATGACCTTGGTATGATAGAGTAGGTAGCTGAAGCAGAGTGGCGTAGCGTGTGTATGTTCCGCGGCATACTCACGACACGGTACTCCACCAAGGCGACCTTAGGACTTATTGATTTAAATTCCTTCTTGAGTATATATATTCCTGTGATTCGATTTCCGTATTCTTATCGGATCCTAATTTCCTTTCAGCCATTATGCCGCCAAAGACTACGAGGGCGCAGAGAGCGGCCGCGAGGGCCGAGATTCGAGTTGACTCGTCCGAGACGAGGACTGATCCAGGCAGTGCACCCGTTGTACCCGAGCAGACTGTTCCCCCCGTGACAGATCAGATCGCCACGCTAGGGGCTGGTATGCAGGAGATGCGCCAGATGGTGGGATCCAGCATGCAGGAGATGCGCCAGATGATAGGATCGCTAGTTGAGACGCTTCGAGCACAGCGACCAGAGGTAGCTCCACCAGTTCCAGAGACCGCGATGGTACCTACCGCGTAGCCAGTTGCCCCTGCAGCCATGGAGGTGATTACAGTATCGCTATCAGAGTTTATGAGGCTGAAGCCTCCGGTCTTCACAGGCACCGATACAGCCGAGGACCCACAGTCTTTCATCGACAGGATGGCCCGGATATACCGTTCCCTCAGATGCGCAGATGCGAGATGGGTTGAGTTCGCGAGCTTTTGCCTGGAAGGTCTTGCGCAGAAGTGGTGTGATTCAGTTGAGAAGGGCAGAGCGGCAGGTCTTCCTCCTATGACCTGGACGGAGTTTGTGACAGTATTTCTAGCCCATTTCTTTCCCCAGAGTGTTAGGGATGCCCGAGCACTCAGATTTGAGTCCTTGCGCCAGACGCCAGAGATGACAGTAGCAGAGTATGACGTGCTGTTTACAGAGCTAGCAGTCTATGCCCCGTATTTAGTGGCTACCGAGGAGTTGCGAGTCAAGAGGTTTGTTCGAGGCTTGCTTACACCACTGTTCCTTGCGATCAGCGCGCAGCACTACGAGACCTATGCAGCAGCTGTAGACGCAGCCCTATTAGTCGAGGAGCGCCTTGCTGAGACTTCGGTAGTTCCAGAGCCGAAGAGAGTTCGTACTAGTATATCCGCACAGAGACAGTCATTCAGACGCCGTGACAGGTATCGTTCTGGTACGAGGAGTGGCAGAGATTCGGGACGAGACTAGATGTTTAGTTCGTATCCCCAGGAGAGTCAGCAGGCGTCGCGGGGTTGCTTTAGATGCGGCAGTCTACTTCACTTCGTTAAAGATTGTCCTGAGATACACCGGAGGGAGGCGGCAGCACCGCATGTTACCTTACCACCTTCACCACCCCAGAGGGCGTTGCCTGTTGTACCTACCGTTGTTCCGCGTCAGACTCATACTCAGAGAGGTCGTGGACATGGAGGAGTTGCTCAGAGAGGACGGGATGACCGAGGCAGAGGGCAGTCAGTCGCAGGTGGTGGACAGGCGTGGGTTTTTTCTTTGACGCATCGGGACGCGCAGGCGTCCAATGCGGTGGTTTCAGGTATCCTTTCAGTATGTTCTGTTGATGCATACGTGTTGTTCGATCCCGGATCCACGCACTCGTACGTATCCACACACTTTGTGCCGAGTTTGGGTAGAGAGTCCGGTTTGCTTGATCATCCGCTTGTTGTGACCACTCCTGTAGGAGAGTCGTTTGTCGCTAGGCACGTGTTCCAATCCTGTACCGTCTGTATTGGCGAGAGAGAGTTGCCTGTCGACTTGATCCTTCTTGAGATGTTGGACTTCGACGTTCTTTTGGGCATGGATTGGTTAGCCACGTGCTATGCTTCTGTGGACTGCCGTGAAAAGACAGTTAGATTCTGCTTTCCCGGTGAGTCGGTTTTTGTTGTGTTGGGGGACCGTGGTGCCGCCCCTCACAGTGTGATTTCTTCTTTTCGCGCTGGACAGCTTTTGAGGAAGGGATGTCAGGGATTTCTCGCTTATGTTTGCGATGCTAGTGCTATACAGGTTCCATTGGATCAGGTTCCGGTTGTTAGCGAGTTTCCTGATGTGTTCCCTGACGAGCTTCCTGGGCTACCGCCCGAGCGCGACATTTCTTTCTGTATTGATTTGGTTCCTGGCACGGGGCCTATTTCCATACCGCCTTATCGGATGGCCCCGGCGGAACTTCGAGAGTTGAAGGTTCAGTTGCAAGATTTGCTGGATAAGGGACTTATCCGACCCAGTGTTTCTCCTTGGGGTGCTCCAATCCTGTTCGTCAAGAAGAAGGACGGCAGTTTGCGTCTGTGTATCGACTACCGCCAGCTGAACAGGGTGACAGTGCGGAACAGGTATCCTTTGCCGTGCATCGATGATTTGTTCGACTAGCTTCAGGGGGCAGGATACTTTTCGAGGATCGATTTACGATCGGGCTATCATCAGCTGCGGGTTTGACAGGAGGACATTCCCAGGACAGCTTTCCGTACGCGCTACGGCCATTATGAGTTTTTGGTGATGTCGTTCGGACTCACCAATGCGCCAGCAGCATTCATGGACTTGATGAACCGTATTTTCTGGCCATATTTGGATCTGTTCATCATAGTATTCATTGATGATATCTTGGTGTATTCCCGAAGTAGTGAGGAGCACGAGTAGCACCTGCGGATTACACTGCAGACTTTGAGGGAGCACCAGCTATATGCGTGTAGGGTTGCTAGGCACGCGCACAAGGGTCTACGAGGCATCAACTATGCCCGATTAAAAATTTAGCCGTGCCGAATAACCCGAATACGGAACTTTAAACTAGAGATTAGGCGAAAACAAGCATGCTAAACATTTTAACACTAAGTGAGAGGGATTACAACCTTTGTAGATCCGGTCCTTCACTTCATATGCTCCGTGTTGTGGTCCCTTCGCTGCGATCATCGGGATCCGGACTCTCGAGAGGTTCCACGAAGAGAAAGACGCAACCTTTGCTTCCGATCTTCGATACTAAGATGATCTACCTTGAAGTTTCTTTAACACAAGCTAACACTCATGAAATGATGTGAACACCCTCATCTAAATGGCAAGGGAAGATGAGGATGATGAAGTAGGATTTTTTCTCTCTTTATTTATCTTTTTCTCATATTTATCCATCACAAAAATCAAAGCAAGAAACCATTTCAAGCAAAAAAAGAAGAAGGAAGAAGATGATGAACAATATTAGAATCAATTTGTGATGAATAGAAAATGAAATGATATGATGAATAATGTAACCATGGTCAAACTAACCCTTGTAGAGATTTGACTAAGGTTAAAGGTTTGGTTAGGTTAAGGAAATATCTAGCATAATATCTTAACAAAGACAAAGAAAGAAAGCTTCTAGAAACTTCTAGAAAACCTTAACCCTAATCAAACCCTAACCATGTTTAATCTCTACTAAACAAGTTGCATTAGTTATCATATCATGTTACAATATTATATATCACATATATAATATTTATCGTAACAAAAGAAAATAATACAATTAACATATATCGCATATATATCAATGTATTAAACCGGTGAGAAAAAGAATCTTTTAGTGAGCTAATATTAGTTAATGTAATTTAATATATCATATATATTATTATTCATTAAATTATCGAATCAACACTTGATCCGACAATCCGGCTATATCGCATATAACCGACTAATATTTATCCGTACCGATTCATCGAATCAACACTTGATCCGATGACCCGGCTGATATCAAATATCGCGAGAATAGAATACGGTATCACATATCGTATTATCCTCGGTCCCGCACATATCACATATGTGCTCCTACTCCGTTTTGCCTGAGTCAAGAAACCTCTGTGTAGGACTCTAAAGAATCGTCAATACGCCGGCAGTAGGTGATGATCATATCAAACACCCACAAGCTGCAAGCGGTCAACTAAACGTAACAGCTACCCAGGTATTGAGCGCTCAGAAGATCAACAAGCAAGCCTGCACATTCTCCTGTGAATCCAAATAGTAACACTCCCGTACAGTCCGGTCTCGTCATCTGATATGTTGCATATCTCGCCTAGGGGTGGTAAACGTCAGACCCCAGTAGCTCGATAAGTCATGTCGATATGAGGTCTATAACAGTTCGAGAAACTACCGATAACACTTACCAGTAAATCTCAGCAACCCTGGCCAGGGATTTCCGGTTATAGCCAATCGAACACAGCACAACATCAACTCCCTATACCGGGAGAGACGAATCCCCTCCTATCGCTCATTGCCTCCATGTGATTCGGGACTGTACCCAAAAGCCACCTTTTTGCACGCCCTCTTGGACGTGGTATGATGGAAATCAAAGCACAGTGGGAACCACACAAGACTCTATGACGATCTCGGGTCAACAGACTACTCTGTACCAGTGTCACCGGAGAACTGCCATCTGACGTATGGTATAATACCATCTGGGAGTTCTCGGCGAGTCCGTCCAGTGTACTCAGTCTCCACTGAGCACCCATACACCATCCTTAATGTCAAACACCGATAGATATGGGATCATCCATCGCCCATCATATGGGTCAAGATGCGTATACGCTAGTCTACTCTGGTGTATCGATGCCCTGTCTCGATACACCCTCGACTAGGAACAGTTATAGGATGTACTCGTCGACTACCGTGGCCCCACTAGTATGATCTCATCATAGTCCCAGTAGTCGAGTACATATCCTAAGGGTTTTATCAACATGTAACATAGAGAAAATCAGAGTACATGTTAAGATAAAGTAAAACCAGATAGCATACTATCATGTCGAGCAAGAAAGTCCTCCTTATATATGTCCTAGCATCCACTACAATATACATCGTATGTACAGTAATGGCCTCTAGGGCATACATATAACTAACAATCTCCCACTTGCACTAGGGCCATCTGTTATGGTATCGCATACCCAACAATTAGCTGCGGTTGAAGTATCTCATACTCAACCATCCCATAAAAGTCTCTACTGGGAAAAAGGCCATCGTGAGTGGATCCGCGCTGTTGTCCTCTGTGTCTACTCTCCTAACCTCGATCTCCCTGGAGATCAACCATCTCCATGATCAGGTGATACTGCCTAAGAATTATATCTGGATTTCTGATGGGACGGGGGTTCCTTGGCATAAAGCCACAACTCCATTGTCATACAATGGTAGGAACGAAGTTCATCTCATGAACTTATATATATCCAGACTGCCTCTATGGTAGCATCCTTGGTAACGATGTATCTTGCCTTTAATCGTCTAGTATATCACGGTATCTAGCTTGGAACTCTTCCAACATACCGTCCCTCCACTGAGGGTATAGACAATGCCTGCAACTGACATTCAGTCTTCCTTATCACTCTGGAACCTTTCCAGTGATTTTCCTCAGGATTGATTGATACCATCTCACTACAACTAGTGAGTATCCTAACATCCAATTAGATCTATCTCATAGATCCAAAACCTCGGATTTAGGAGGTATTGCTTTGATCCTATATGGAGAATCCTTGTGATAAGCGGAGATTGACCGATCGTAGCATAGGAAACTCCTTCCCTATCAAGAGTATGTCATCCACGTACTCTACGAGGATCACCACCATACTCTCTACTACCTTTTTGTATATACAAGGTTCATCTACCATTTTGATGAAGTCAAACTCTTTGACTACCACATCAAAACAAATGTTCCAACTCCGCGATACCTGTTTTATCATATAAAACATCTTGTACACATTTCCGCTGCTCCCACTGTCTACGAAGCCCTCTGGCTGTGTACTTATAGACGCTATCTTCTAAATCATCATTTAGAAAAGCTGTCATGACATTCAACCGCCAGATATCGTATTCATGGTATGTAGCCGTGGCAAGTAGGATCTGGATGGACTTAAGCATAGCTTTGAAAGTCTCAACTTTTCCATGTACACCAAGTAATCTTCTCAAGATATACTCGCTCCTGATGGGGATTTAACCCTTCAGATAAAGCAACCAAAGTCCATACTTTGTTGGTGTATAAGGATTCCATCTCAGATCGATAAGCATCCAGCCATTCTTACAGAGTCCCACTCCTGATGGCCAGCTCGAAACTAGTTGGGTCATCATCTCATGATGCAATCCTCGCTCCCACTGTTATAGAGAAACCGAAGTATCTCTCAGGTGGTTGAGGAACCCTGCTAGATCGGCGGAGAGGCTGAGGTTCGTTGGTTACTATTGAATGCTTTGGTTCTACCAAATCATCAGCTGCAGTTTGTATAGCTGGAACATTTCCAGTTCTACATAACAGACCTTTCCTCGAGCTTGTCCGGATTTTGCTTTTAGACATAGGCCGGACAACCCCAAATCTTAACGAACTTAAGATATGGGCTCTTCCCTTTCCATATCACATATGAAGTGGTAGGCAATAGATTTGATTTGAATCCTATTCAATAGGTATGCAGCTTCTCAAGTGCATAACTCCCAAAAGGAAATAGGAAACTCAGCAGTACTCATCATAGAGCACACCATATCATATAGGGTGTGATTGCTCCGCCCCGATACACCGACGTGCTGTGGTGTATTCGGAGGAGTAATGCCAAGAGAGAATCTCATTCTCCTTTAGAATAGTCCAGGAATTCCGTGCTCAAGTATTCTTCTCCTCCTTGATCTCATCAAAGGACATAATAGTTATACCCGTATTTTGGTTCTCTACTTCTAATTTATATTCTGTGAATATCTCAAAAGGTTCGGACCTGTGTTTCAACAGAAACATATGTCTGAATGTTGAGAGATTATCAGAGAATGTAATGAAGTACAAAGAACCGGTCTTGGCATGTGTAGACAGGGGACTTTCATACATCAGCATGTATCAATCCCAAGAGTTCACTAACTCTTTCTCTGTTTCCAATAAACAGAGCTATGGTCATCTTATCTTTGTGACATGACCGGCAAGTTTCACAAGATGTAAATTCAAACTAATTTAAATATGCATCTATATGTAACTTCAGCCAGTCGGGTCGCATTGATATGACCTAGTCTACAATACCTCAAGAAGGATTCATTCATTTCTGAACTCTTCCTCTTATGTGTGTTCCGTACACTAAGAACTGTAGTTTGATTTAGAACGTCAATGCTTTTAGATAACGTGCCTGAACCGATCAACTCTTGATATAGGAAATGTTCAAAACATTATCCAACAATACAAAATTATATCCTTTCTTTACTAATAAAGAGACTGATATGATTTTGTATATCAGGTTCGGTATCTAATAACATTTGTTCAGAATCAATGTATTCTGGTAATACAGGGTGACAGTGACCAACAGACTTGGCTGCAACACTTGCATCGTTTTCTGTCTCATGAAACTTATCACCCGTTCTTAGTTCTCTACCTATCTGTAGCCCATGTAACAGATTACATATACGGGATCCTGATCCGGTATCACATACCCAGGACGTAAAGGATACTGAGAAACAGTTCTGTATAATGAACACACCCGAAGATGATGCATCAACATGCACTTTCTTCGTTTGGGCAGCACGGGAAATTTGGTATTCCCCAATTTCCTGCTCTGTCTTATAACAATTATAAGTTGGAGCGGGACCAACGTTCCCCAGCTCAGTATAACAAGCGGGTTCGGTCAATATATCCGTTTTATTATCTTGATTAAGGCGTGATATGGTCGTTACCTGGAGAGAGAGAGAAGAAAACACTCAGCGTATGCTCTTGCAAGATTAGATTGGTTATATAATATATCTAATCAGGATGTCTCCCACTGTTTTAGTCAAATCTTCCTTCAAACCTTAAAAGGAAAGAGTAGCCGGGATTAATTACACACTACAAGTTCGCCAATCTTTTAGCCAGGCCAGTGTCGGTACTTTGAGGGAGGTCCCCCGTGCTTTCGCACGAACCTAATTAAAGTAAACCTCGTTTTCCCAGAGGCGTAACCCCGTTGACACCTTTCTAGACACCTACTTGATCGGCTAGTTGTAATGTGTAAAACTCTCGCAGGAGTAACTCTTACTCGCAGCGGGTATCGGGATCCAACTATCTCATAGAAGGTATGCAATCTCATTGCAAATTTCAACACTTGAAATTCCTAATAATATTTTACCCCTAACGTGCTATGACCTTGACGAAAGTCAACAAACCATAGCCCGCTAGTCAAGTTTAACCCGTACATTTCTTGATTGAATTAAACCCACCCGCACGACCCTTGACGAAAGCCAACAAAGCCTCACGACTACCCTAATCCAATCGCATCGTATGCAGCAGATAAGCAGCATATAGCTACCGCACACTACACCTTGACGAAAGCCAACAAATGTAGCACGAATACTATATACAACTTATCTGAAATGACGGAGGGTTACGGCAGGTTTTTAAGAAAACCCTTTGCGTAATGAACTTGATATCGTTGTAGAATCGAGTGATTTTAAATGGAGTGTTTTTGAGGCTTTTCTAGTTTTGCTAAAGGGGTCACTCCCGGTGAAGGGATCATCGGCCCTTTCCTCATCGAATAAGGTGCAGGATATATCATATATACCGCTGTGCAAAGCAAAAACTATAGAAGCAATCAAAAGAAAAACCGAGAGTTGTAGCATCTACCAGTCATTGCTAAAGGAGTCACTCCCGGTGAAGGGATCTCGGTCATTTCCTTATCGAATAAGGTGCAAGATGTTCTACAAGGAACACCGCTATGCAAAGCAAGAACTGTAGCTACCTGTTTTATTTAGAAATTCGATTCCACAACATCTTAGGTTTCTTTTATTTCATTAATCTCATTAATGAAGTCCCATTTTATTATGCTTCACAAGCATCTCTTTTTGAAACGAAATCTGCAATATAACATATATCTCATATATATAATATAAACATTCGTCACAGGCAGTAATATGATCTCATCACAGAACATTGCAGCAGAAGAACATATATGAAATATTGGATATACTAGGACGTCCGTGTTTTCAATACGAGCCTGTATAAAACACGGATTCCACGGTCGCGATGAATAGCCAAACCCACATCCCTAGACCCCTACGAGAGCGGCAAGTAACACTGCCAATTCTAGGGTTAGGAGACCCGGTCCCGACTCCTCGAGATGGTCTCCCACTGGACCCTAGAACCCGGTTACTTGTGCTCCCCTCCTTGGGTCTACCTAATGCGGAAAAGTAAATAATATACAACGGTGACATCTTCCGCTACCTGGAAGTGCCCCAATAAAAGAATATTACATACAAATGAATTTTACATGAATGAAAAAGAAAAAACTCCCATCTCACATAAAACCCCCGGCTATTCAAAACGCGACGATCCAATATAACATATCACAGCAACACATAATATCTCATATCATCAACGTAAACAAGTATGCGTATCCCGATTGTCGTTGATGTATAGCAACGAAGCCGGCGATACACCACATACTACGCTTACGGTCACAGAAAAGAAAGTGTAAAACTATAACAGTTGGAATCCGCAACTTCCCTAGACATCGCATGCCTAATCAAATGAATTCCTTAGACATCGCATGCCTAACAATTATAAACCTCGCATTTTAGTCTCATTATCGAAAACACTTTTCAATATCAAGTCGGGCAATTCAACAAGGTTCCCGAAAAACTGATCGAATGCTCGTCGCAAACTTTAGTAGACGGACGCACCCCCGATACCGTCGACGAAGTGCACCAAGGCGGAACACCGCTACCGCGAGCACCCGAACGGATGCTTTCGGCGACGGGGTTCTCCTACAGTCACTTGGTCGGGGCTATGGGGCGTAGCTGTCTATTAAGTTTACCCGGCGAGTATCCGCGTATGCTACGTGATTGCGACGGACTTTTGATCACATCAAAATTCCGTGGCAACCGATCATCTGAGACTAAACTGCTATGTTTATAATATTCAAATTAGTTATCTCATAACTACCTGTGGATTCCAAATATTGTATCACATTCTAGATAAATAGAAAAAGTTAAACTTTCCGATCGAATCATCAAGCACCCAAGATTTCCCCAATATATCTCAACACTTGACTGGAGTTCAAAAAATATCCATCACATGCCACAGTACCAATGGTCCAGCCGTAGAAGGGTCAAGCCAACGCCTCACATGTGGCACGCCGTACTGCCCCAAATCCTAAGGTTCAAAAGGCAGTTCAAGACGGTCACATAATCGAGTTAAGGTTTGTTGTCTTCTAGAGGATCCACCGAGTTACTTGCATGACTTAGAACGTTCTTAAACACGAGGAAAAATCCAACTTTTGAAAAATTTTCCGACAGGGGAAAAAGTGAGTTATTGATATCCGTTCGAACTTTTTAACAGTTTCTAAAATTATCCGGACAAAACTAAACAAAGTTATAATATCCGATCGAAACTTTAAGTCCCCAATACAACCCAGATAATTCAACAGTTGAATAAAAAAAAATAAAAAAAAATTTCCAGAAGACTCAGCACTTGAAGACAAGAATTACTGTGCAAGAAACGTGGTGTAACTCATCAAAGTGGCCGCGGAACCGCCGCGAAATCCAGGGTTGGGCCGCGGTTCCGCGCCTCCTTTGTCGAGTTAGCAACACGTGCTTCACAGTAACTCATAGAATTCCCTGCTGAATTTTTTGGCAATTTTTAATTCACAAAAATCCAAATTTTCAGAAAATTTCCAGAGAGTGGGTTTTATCGGGTTTTCCGGGTTCGATCGGACTTTAAACTTCGTCTAGACTTCGCCTAAAGCTCTAGCTTGGCTCTGATACCACTGTAGGGTTGCTAGGCACGCGCACAAGGGTCTACGAGGTATCAACCATGCCCGATTAAAAATTTAGCCGTGCCGAACAACCCGAATACGGAACTTTAAACTAGAGATTAGGCGAAAACAAGCATGCTAAACATTTTAACACTAAGTGAGAGGGATTACAACCTTTGTAGATCCGGTCCTTCACTTCATATGCTCCGTGTTGTGGTCCCTTCGCTGCGATCATCGGGATCCGGACTCTCGAGAGGTTCCACGAAGAGAAAGACGCAACCTTTGCTTCCGATCTTCGATACTAAAATGATCTACCTTGAACTTTCTTTAACACAAGCTAACACTCATGAAATGATGTGAACACCCTCATCTAAATGGCAAGGGAAGATGAGGATGATGAAGTAGGATTTTTGCTCTCTTTATTTATCTTTTTCTCATATTTATCCATCACAAAAATCAAAGCAAAAAACCATTTCAAGCAAAAAAAGAAGAAGGAAGAAGATGATGAACAATATTAGAATCAATTTGTGATGAATAGAAAATGAAATGATATGATGAATAATGTAACCATGGTCAAACTAACCCTTATAGAGATTTGACTAAGGTTAAAGGTTTGGTTAGGTTAAGGAAATATCTAGCATAATATCTTAACAAAGACAAAGAAAGAAAGCTTCTAGAAACTTCTAGAAAACCTTAACCCTAATCAAACCCTAACCATGTTTAATCTCTACTAAACAAGTTGCATTAGTTATCATATCATGTTACAATATTATATATCACATATATAATATTTATCGTAACAAAAGAAAATAATACAATTAACATATATCGCATATATATCAATGTATTAAACCGGTGAGAAAAAGAATCTTTTAGTGAGCTAATATTAGTTAATGTAATTTAATATATCATATATATTATTATTCATTAAATTATCGAATCAACACTTGATCCGACAATCCGGCTATATCGCATATAACCGACTAATATTTATCCGTACCGATTCATCGAATCAACACTTGATCCGATGACCCGGCTGATATCAAATATTGCGAGAATAGAATACGGTATCACATATCGCATTATCCTCGGTCCCGCACATATCACATATGTGCTCCTACTCCGTTTTTCCTGAGTCAAGAAACCTCTGTGCAGGACTCTAAAGAATCGTCAATACGCCGGCAGTAGGTGATGATCATATCAAACACCCACAAGCTGCAAGCGGTCAGCTAAACGTAACAGCTACCCAGGTATTGAGCGCTCAGAAGATCAAAAAGCAAGCCTGCACATTCTCCTGTGAATCCAAACAGTAACACTCCCGTACAGTCCGGTCTCGTCGTCTGATATGTTGCATATCTCGCCTAGGGGTGGTAAACATCAGACCCCAGTAGCTCGATAAGTCATGTCGATATGAGGTCTATAACAGTTCGAGAAACTACCGATAACATTTACCAGTAAATCTCAGCAACCCTGGCCAGGGATTTCCGGTTATAGCCAATCGAACACAGCACAACATCAACTCCCTATACCGGGAGAGACGAATCCCCTCCTATCGCTCATTGCCTCCATGTGATTCGGGACTGTACCCAAAAGCCACCTTTTTGCACGCCCTCTTGGACGTGGTATGATGGAAATCAAAGCACAGTGGGAACCACACAAGACTCTATGACGATCTCGGGTCAACAGACTACTCTGTACCAGTGTCACCGGAGAACTGCCATCTGACGTATGGTATAATACCATCTGGGAGTTCTCGACGAGTCCGTCCAGTGTACCCAGTCTCCACTGAGCAACCGTACACCATCCTTGATGTCAAACACCGATAGATATGGGATCATCCATCGCCCATCATATGGGTCAAGATGCGTATATGCTAGTCTACTCTGGTGTATCGATGCCCTGTCTCGATACACCCTCGACTAGGAACAGTTATAGGATGTACTCGTCGACTACCGTGGCCCCACTAGTATGATCTCATCATAGTCCCAGTAGTCGAGTACATATCCTAAGGTCTTTATCAACATGTAACATAGAGACAATCAGAGTACATGTTAAGATAAAGTAAAACCAGATAGCATACTATCATGTCGAGCAAGAAAGTCCTCCTTATATATGTCCTAGCATCCACTACAATATACATCGTATGTACAGTAATGGCCTCTAGGGCATACATATAACTAACAATGCGAAATTCTCCAAGTGTGCTTTCTGGCTGGACAGCGTAGATTTCTTGGGGCATGTGATTTCACGAGACGGTATATGTGTAGACCCGAGGAAGATCGAGGCCGTTCAGCGTTGGCCCAGACCCACATCGGTTACGGAGATTCGCAGCTTTTTGGGGCTGGCCGGTTAATACGGGCGATTTGTGCAGGACTTCTCCAGTATTGCTACACCTTTGACTGGGTTGACCCGAAAGGGAGTTCCTTTCGATTGGACGGAGGAGTGCGAGCACAGTTTTCAGCAGCTACGGACTCGGCTGACTACGGCACCGGTATTATCATTACCTTCAGGATCAGGCGGGTTTGTGATCTATTGTGATGCTTCGCGAGTGGGGCTAGGGTGCATATTGATGCAGCATGACAGGATGATCGCGTATGCTTAGCGACAATTGAAGAAACATGAACAGAACTACCCCACTCACGATTTGGAGATGGCTGCTGTGGTCTTTGCACTTAAGATCTGGCGACATTACCTATACGGCGAGTCGTGCCAGATATTCACTGATCACAAGAGTTTAAAGTATATATTTCAGCAGCGAGACCTGAACCTTAGACAGCGCCGATGGATGGAGTTAGTGAAGGATTACGACTGCGAGATCTTGTATCACCTAGGCAAGGCGAATGTGGTGGCTGATGCTTTGAGCAGGAGGCCCGGGGGTAGTCTATCTTGTTTGAGTGCAGTACAGGGGCAGTCGTCGGCAGATTGGCAGATATTATGCGACGGCCGGATACAGTTCGAGTTCACGCTGATTGGAGGACAGATCGCGCATGTCCGTGCACGCCCACAGTTACTTGACCGCATACATGAGGCACAGCGCAGTGATGACCGATGTTCGGAGATCATGGCACAGATTGGACAGGGCAGATTTTCTGAGTTCGTGATCGATGATCAGGGGGTACTACGATTTGGAGTTAGACTGTGCGTACCAGATGCTGAGGGACTGCGGCGCGAGATTCTTGAGGAGGCACATCGATCGGTATATAGTGTTCATCCCGGTTCCACCAAGATGTACCATGACATGAGAGGTGTTTACTGGTGGGACGGAATGAAAAGAGACATCGCAGATTTTGTGTCGAGATGCCTGACTTGTCAGCGGGTCAAGATGAGCACCAGAGGCCCGCGAGAGAGCTACAGCCGTTACCCATTCCGGAGTGGAAATGGGAGCAGATTTCGATAGATTTCGTTGTGGGTCTACCCAGGACTAGGCGAGGGTACGACTCCATTTGGGTGATCGTAGATCGTTTGACGAAAGCGGCTCACTTCCTGCCAGTGAAGACGACTTTCGGATTTGCTCAGTACGCCTAGATTTACATCGATGAGATAGTACGACTGCATGGAGTTCCGACATGTATCGTGTCCGACAGAGGCACCCAGTTTACCAGTCGATTATGGCAGAGGCTTCAGGAGGCTTTGGGCACTTGCTTGAGTTTCAGCACAGCATTTCATCCGCAGACCGACGGACAGTCAGAGCGGACTATTCAGACTCTCGAGGACCTGCTCAGAGCGTATGTATTAGATTTCGGAGGTAGCTAGGATCATCACTTGCCCTTGGTAGAGTTCTCCTACAATAACAGCTACCAGGAAACCATTCAGATGGCACCATTTGAGGCTCTTTATGGGAGGAGATGCAGATCGCCCACCTGTTGGACAGAGCTCAGTGAGAGCAGTATCTTAGGGCCACAGATTGTTGAGGAGACGACCGCGAAGATCCAGTTGATTCGCGATAGGATGAGAGCAGCCCAGAATAGGCAGAGATCTTATACGGACCGTCGGCGACGCAGACTTGAGTTTTCTGTTGGTGATCATGTTTTCTTGAGGGTCTCCCCAACGAAAGGTGTGATGAGGTTTGGGAAGAAGGGGAAGCTCAGTCCCAGATATGTGGGCCCCTTCGAGATCCTCGAGCGTGTTGGTGCAGTTGCTTACCGATTAGCCCTTTCGCCCAGTTTTCCAGATGTGCACCCCGTATTTCACGTCTCGATGCTCCGTAGATATCTTCATGATCCTTCGCATGCGATTCAGCACCCGACGATCCTGCTTGAGCGCGACCTTTCCTATGCAGAGCAGCCAGTGATGATCTTGGATCGACAAGTGAAGAGATTGAGATCGAAAAACATTCCTTCAGTCAAAGTACTTTGGCGTGGCCCGAGCAGCGAGGAGGTCACTTGGGAGACCGAAAGCGAGATGAGGAAGAAGTACCCCCGTCTTTTCGAAGATACGTGTAGTTAGATTTTGAAATTCGGGGACGAATTTCTTTAAGGGGGAGAGATTGTAACACCTTAGGATGTGTTTAGTGGCTATTTATATTTAAATAAAAGGTTTTTAATAAAATGTTTACCAAAATGAGTTTCAAATATTTTTCCAAATTTAATAAATATTTCTCTAGAATTTTCCTAGGCTTGCACACACATGTGCATGTAAACTAGGGGTTTTAAGTGAGGTAATACCATGATTAGCAACCATGGTGGGTTTAATCATGGGGATTAAGTCTTTTGGGTTTTAATTAAGTTTAATTAGTTGTTTAATGGTTGCTTTAATTTGAATTCTTCTTTTGGGTGTTGACTTGGTGAGAATGAGAGAGAGAGGGAGAATGCATCATGGCAAAAGCCATGCTTGCATTTAATGAAGAGAGAGAGTGGAGGGGTTGACATTTGGGGTTATGATTCCCTCTCATTCTTTTGTTGTTTTCTCTCAACCTCACTCACACACACACACACACACACACTTACCTCCACAGCAGCAGCAGCAACCATCTCAGCAGCAGAAGCAAGCAGCACAGCAGCAGCAAGCCACACAGCAGCAGCAAGCAGCAGAAAACAGCAGCAGCAACAGTGAGAGCAGCAGCAGCAGTGAGCAGCAGTGAGCAGCAGCAGTAGCAACATCAACTGCAGCTCCTTCCCTCCACTTCTTCTTCTTCCTCCAGCTCCCTAGGGTCGAGTGTGGGGTATATCTCCTGAACTTACTCCCTAGTTTACTTGGTTAGTGTAGTTTTGCTTCGGTTAGTGTTTATTGGTGCGATTTAATGCGATATGTGGTGATTAGTGGGAACCTTGAACGAGTGATGTATGATTTGGTTTTAGTAGGTTGATAGAGTGTTGTTAGGGCCATTTTAACCCAGCTTAGCCCCCAATTGCACTGAAATACCACCAGATTTCTTTTTGAAGCAGATTCGTCATTTTAAGGCAAATCTTGTGTTTCTGTAAACTGCTATCGACCCGATGAGTTCAAATTAAATTTGAGATGACTGTAGCATAATGGTTAGGATCTGATTCCCCTGGTAGAACCTGACCCCCATAGGACTCCTTCAAGCCGCCGGAATATTGTTTCTTGCCGCAAATTGCGGCCAGATGGGGAGGGAATGGGTTAGGGTTTGGTCCTATAGGTGTCTGCTGCAACCCTTAGGCTCCTGGCATGTATAATTTTGTTTGATTCTTGCTGTAGGAAAATCTGGAACTATATACCTATTTCTCGTATTTTAAACCTTCACGAAACGCGTGATACGCTTGTGGGTTTGGGGTTTCTGCGTATCGCGACCGTCGGGATAGTTTCAGGCGCGTAATCATATGTTTTAGCGTATCGCGCACACACGCGATTGGTTTGCGACACGGGTTTCTAGTTTGACCTTAATATCACGTTTTTGTGGATTTGAGCTCATGTATGTTATATTGTGTGATTCTAGGTTCGCAGGCGAGTGAGACGGACGCGGCGAAGAAGGGAAAGCAAGTCATCAGCTACACTTAGCGCGAGACTTCGGTGAGTAGATTTAACATCTACGGGGATATCGCCCGCATGGCGTTATGCGTCAGGGCTGATAGGACCTTATAGTATATATTGCATTTACCTACATTGACTATCATGTATACTATTGTTGCATACTGCATTCCCTGCTATATGTGTGTAAACTTAGAATTGATAGAACACCGCACTATTACTTACGGTTCATGTTGCACGAGCACTAATCCGCATGTTACATACACACAGTTAGTAATTGCCATGACACACTCACTGTAGAACTGCCATGATTATATTGCCGTAGTTCATTTCACATATGATTCGATATGATTTTCATGGAAATTGGGAGCCGCATGATATCTTTAAAAACGGAAACTATTTTTAAAAGCGGTTTTCCCTTATACCTATATCATAGATTGATGTACATAGCACATCGTATTGGATTTACTTCTTGGTGTTGGATTTTCATGTGATTTCTGGTTTTGAGGACCGTGGGATTTTTAAGAAAAGATGCACTATTTGAAAATCCGGTTCCTCGTGATATGATATTTTGGTGTGTCCACCACGCGTTTTCTCGGTACTGAGACGTGTGCTTGAAACCCGATTCGAGGAGATGGATGATCCGTTTGCGGGTTCGTGGTGGACCCGGTATGGTTCCCCGGGGCGAGAAATGTTTTTCGTGGAGTAGACGATGAGCCTGGCAGGGTGACGAGTACCTACCGGTGATTGGTTGGGCCTGGCGGTTATCCGGAGGATACTGACCAGAGTCGAGAGATGGATGCGGGATGATCCGTATTGCCGGGGCCGAGGGCCGATACCGTAGACAGACCCCGTGGGCTAATCCGGACTGACGGAGCCCGATATACGAGGATTTGCGTGTCGATGCTGGACACGAGTATTTTATAATATTTTGAGTGCCGATATTGGGCACTCGTGATTCTCAGAGATTTACAGGATTTGAGGGCCGAGGAGAGTGCCGGCGCCTGAGTTTATTTGGGATTTGGGTGCAGTTTGGGCACCGATTATTTTTCCATGTTGATATTTCCATGTAGATGTTGTTTATCCCATGCTCAACATTGATTATCATATATCTCATCCTGTAGTTATTTTACCGGACAGAGCATTTGCATGATTATTGCACATACTGCTTATCACGCATTGATATCATCTGCTGGAATTTGTTAGAGTAGCGCAATACGTGCATGCTCGCGATTACCTTTATATGTTATCTCTATTCACAAGTTGGCAACTCCGTTGTGCCACAGTATTTGCAGGTTGCCCTTCAGAGTAGTCGCGGTAGGCCGTCTTTCGCATCTTTTGGCTACAGATACCACTAGAGTTGGTGTGAGAGCTGTCTTGCATTTTAGGTGGGTTGTGGTATCTGATTACTTTTATTGTACTCCTTTAGTATCTAGTATTCTCCATCTACCATTTATGTACTGGACTTAGATACTGTGTGAGGACGATGTTATGTATTTTGTATTCTGGTGTCGTGCTCATGGGAGCCGACTGTTTTTATATGCAGTTATATTTCTGTGATGTTTACTTATTGCTTATTCTTCGCTACGGCGTCGTATATTACTCTAGTGATGATGGTTTCCGCCGTTGGGCGTGATTGCTTCCGTTTGGGAATGTTTTGGTTTCATTATATTTCATTTTCACTTATATCCTGTTTATTACCCGATTTCGGGGTTACTTTTACAAAGGAAATGCTGCCAAATTATTTAAATGACAACGTAACTTTAAAAGAACTTATTGAATTAATTATGGTTTTCTAAATGTTTTAACTAAATGTTTTCAACACTTGTTACTTTTAAATGGTTTTGATTTCTGGGTTCAGTTTACTTAGTCGCGTTACGCCTGTAGACGTAGCGTGGTTAAGTGCCGGTCATGAGTCGAAATATTCGGGTCGTGACAGGAGACTGGGTATACTGAACAGGACTCGCCTAGAACTCCTAGATGGTATTATACCTAACGTCAGATAGCAGTTCACTGATGACACTGGTACAGGTTAGTCTGTAGATCCGAGATCGTCAAAGAGTCTTGTGTGATTCCCACTGTGCTTTGATTTCCTCCTTACCACGTTCAAGAGAGCGTGCAAAACGGTGGTTTTTGGGTACAGTCCCGAGTCACATGGAGGCAATGAGCGATGGGAGGGGTTTCGTCTCTCCCGGTATTGGGGGTTGATGTTGCGCTGTGCTCGATTGGCCATAACAGGAAGTCCCTGGCCAGGGATGATACGGAGATTTACTGGTAAGTGTTATCAGTAGTTTCTCGACCCATTATGAGCCTCACATCGGCATGACTTGTCAAGTTACTGGGGTCTGACGTTTACCACCCTAGACTCGATATGCGACATATCAAACAAAGAGACTGGACTGTACGGTAGTGTTACTTATTGGATTCACGAGAGTATGGACAAGATTTCTTGTTGATCTTCTGATCGCTCATACCTGGGTAGCCGTTATGTCCAGCTAGTACCGCTGACGGCTTGTGGGTGACTGATATGATCATCACCTACTGCCGGCGTATTGATGAGTCATTAGAGTCCTACACGGAGGTTTCCCAGCTCATGCAAAACGAAGTAGGGCACGCACGTGATATGTGTGGGACTGATATTAATACGTGTATGTGATACCATATTCCAATCTCGCGATACAGGTTATATGTGATATAACCGGATTGTTGAATCAAGTGTTGATTCAATAATATATTATATGTATATGTGATATGCATATAAATGATTTTAGTCGGTTGTATGCGATACATCCGTGTTATTAAATCAAGTGTTGATTTAATAATTTAATGTGTAATTATTTATTTGATATATTAATATGCATTAACTAATATTAGCTCACTTAAGAAAATGTTTTCTCCAAATACATACAAATATATATGTGATATATATTCATGTATTTTTTTATGTGTCATGCTATATATATTAGACTTGGGTGTATGAGACTCATACCATGCATAAGATAATGTGGGGATTTAATTATTATGGGGAAAAACAAAATTAGGTGGAAATTATCATGGTTGAAGATGCTTGTAGAAACTTGTGGAAACCTTGACTTAGTCCACTAATTTTGTTTTACTCTAGATATTTATTAACCCAACTCTAATCTATAGCCATGGTTAAGTCAATATATGAGTTATATGAGATATTTTCTCACCCATGGTTCACACATGATCACTTGAGATCATTTTCTTCATCTCTTTCCTTGCTCTCTAGCTTTGAGTGAGTGAAGAAAAGAAAGAGAGAAAAATTATTCTAAAGTGAGCAAAATTCCTACTTCACCAATCTATACCAAACTATCCATTTAGTATAGGTTGTTTCTTCACTAGTTCATCAATTAGTGAAGAGCTAGCTTGAGTTATAGATTCTTCGACGTAGATCATCTTCGGCCTCGAAGATCTTTAAGCAAGGTTGTTCCTTTCGCCTATTGGAGCTTAACGAGAGTCCGGGAGACTACCACTTGGAGGTAAGGGACTATTACATGGAGCTTTATAAGTGAAGGACCGGTCTATAAAGGTTGTATTTCTTGTTCACTTAGAGTAAAGTTGTTTACTTGTATTATTTAACCCTAATTCTCTAGTTAGATCCTTGGTTTGGGTTGCTTTGCTCTCTAGATTTTTAAAAATTGCATACCCGATACCTTATAAAACCTAATGAGAGTGCTAGGGAACCCAACGGTGGTATCAGAGCCAAGCTAGAGAATTATACGATGTGTTAGAATTATGAAACCGAAACAACTCCGAAACCTGGAATCTGAAACCTTAGTTTCTGTCGAATTTTTTAAGTCCTCTAAAATTTGTTTAAACAAGTGCAGAAAGTTAGTTATGATGTATCTAGAAGACCAGAAAAATTTGAGGAAAAACCACAAAAATATGGCCGACCAAATTGCCTAAAAAACCGGCCTTACTTTTTTTCCTATAACAAAAAACCTTGAAATTTTTGTGGTGTTCTGATCTCATGGTTTTAGGGTTTCAGGTTATGTTTGTTTTTGCCAAGATTGCATGTGATGCTATCTTTCTGTAGTGGCAATACCGAGTGTTTCGTAGTCATATTTTAACATCGTTTCAGGTTTGATATTGAAATATGATACAATATTTAGAATCCACGATAATTAGTTTGGTTAAAACTAGTTAGTTTTCTGTAAATCTAGCAATTTAGTCTCTTCTGATAGATTGCCACGGAGTTTCGATTCGGATCAAAACTCCGTCACAATCTCATATAGTACGCAAACATTCGCCGGGTAACACTACTAGATAGCCATACCCTATAGCCCCGACCAAGTGACTGTAGGAGAACCCCGTTGCCAAAAGCATCCCCTCGGGTGATCCCGGTCACGGTGTTCCGTCTAAGTGCACTTCGTCGACGGCATCGGGGGTACGGCCATCTACTAATGTTTTCGACGAGTATTTGATCAAGTTGTTGGGAATCTTGTTGAATTACCCGACCAGGTTATTGAAAAGATGTTTTCAATATGAGACTAAAATGCAAGGTTTATTTGTTAGGCATGAAATTCGGGGTATGAGATATTCCAGGTTTATGATGTCTAAGGATGTTGCGGATTCTAATTGTTGTAGTTTTCATTTTCTTTTCTGCGACCGTAAGTGTAATATGTGGTGTATCGCCGGTTTCGTTGATATATGTCAACGACAATTGGGATACGCATATTTACTTACGTTGATGATATGTGATGTTATGTCATGCTGTGATATGTTATATTGGATCGTCGTGTTTGAGTAGACGGGGTTTTTTGCGTGAGATGAGAGTTTTTCATTTTCATTCATGTAAAAACTGTATGTAATATTCTTTTATTGGGAGACTTCCGGGTTGAGGATGATGTCACCATTGATGTATATTATTTACTTTTCCGCATTAGGATAGACCCAAGGCGAGGAGCATAAGTAACCGGGTTCTAGAGTCCAGTGGGAGACATCTCGAGGACTCGAGACCGGGTCTCTTAACTCTAGAATTGGTAGGGTTGCTTGCCGCTCTCATAGGGGTCTAGGGATGTGGGTTTGGCTATTCATCACGACCGTGGAATCCGTGTTTTTTACTGGCTTAATTTAAAACATGGACCTCCTATTATATCCAATGTCTCATATGTTGGCTTCTGCTGTAATGTTCTGTGATGAGATCATATAACTGCGTGAGACGAATACTTTATATTATATATATGATATATAATAAACGTTGCTTATGTTTTGCATCCGCGCTAGTCCTGCCCCCGCTCTCCCGTTAGTTATCTAACCTAACGGTGCATGACGGGACCCCGTGGCGAATGCGGATAGCATAAGCGTACGTTGTATAAGTATTTTCGTTTCTTCTTCTGTGATGCTTAGGAAGCATATATGATGGGACTTCATTAATGAGATTAATGGAAGGAAAGAAACCTAAAGATGTTGTAGAATCATATTTTCAAAAAGGCAGCTCTAGTTCTTGCTTTGCATAGCGGTATTCCTTGATGAATATCCAGCACCTCATTCGATGAGGAAAGAGCCGAGATCCCTTCACCGGGAATGACCTCTTTAGCAATACATAGCAACTACTACAACCCATTTGGTTTGTTTTGAAAACTACTCGATTTTTAAATCGGAGCTTAAACCACTCCTTTTCAAATCACTCGATTCTACAACGATATCAAGTTCATTACGCAAAAAGTTTTCTTAAAAACCTGTCATAGCCCTCCGTCATTTCAGATAAGTTCTACTTAATATTCATGCTACGTTTATTGACTATGTTAAGGCGTAGTGTGCGGTAGATAATTAGAGCTTATCTGCAACCGTATGATGCGATTGGATTAGAGTATTCGTACGGCTTTGTTGACTATGTTAAGGGTCGTACGGGTGGGTTTAATTCAATCAGGAAATGACGGGTTGAACTTGGCTAGCGCTTATGATTTTTTGACTATGTTAAGGTCATAAGTTGCTAGGGGCAAAACATTATCGGGAATTTCAAGTGTTGAAATTTGCAATGAGATTGCATACCTTCTATGAGATAGTTGGATCCCAATACCCACTGCGAGTAAGAGTTACTTCCGGGAGAGTTTTGCACTTTACAATTAGCCGATCAAGTAGATTCTAGAATGGTGTCAATGGGGTTATGCCTCTGGAAAACGAGGTTTATTTTAATTAGTTCCGTGCGAAAACATGGGGAACCTCCCTCAAAATACCAACACTGGCCTGGCCGAATGATTGGCGAACTTGTAGGGTGTAATTAATCCCGGCTAGTCTTACCTTTTAGGGTTTGAAGGAAGATTTGATAAAAACAGCGGGAGCCATCCTGATTAGATAAAATAATAACCAATCTAATCTTGTAAGAGCATACGCAAAGTGTTTTCTTCTCTCTCTCTCCAGGTAGCGACCATATGACGCCTTAATCAAGATAATAATATGGATGTATTGACCGAACCCGCTTGTTATACTGAGCTGGGGAACGTTGGTTCCGCTTTATCTTATAATTGTTATAAGTCCGAGCAGGAAATAGGGGAATATCCAGATTCCCATGCAACCCGAACGAGGAAACTGCATGTTGATGTATTTTCTTCGGGTGTGTTCGTTACCGAGAACTATTTCTCAGTACACTCTACGTCCTGGGTATTAGATACCAGATCAGGATCCCACATTTGTAACATGTTACATGGGCTAAAGAAAGGTAGAGAACTGGAAGAAGGTGATCATTCTCTAAAGGTAGGGAATGGTGCAAATGTTGCAGCCAAAATAGTTGGCGAATATCACTTTTAATACCAAATGGTAATACATTGATTCTGAACGAATGTTATTACATACCGAACCTGATATGTAATATTATATCAGTTTCTTTATTAAGTAAAGAAGGATATAATTTTGTATTGCGGGATAATGTTATGAACATTTTCCTGAATCAAAAGTTGATTGGATCAGGCACGTTATGTAATGGCATATACGTTCTAAATCAAACTACAGTTCTCAATGTACAGAACACACACAAGAGGAAAAGTTTAGAAATGAACGAATCCTTCTTGTGGCATTGTAGACTAGGTCATATCAATGCGACACGATTAACTAAGTTGTATAAAGATGGATATTTAAACATGTTTGAATTTACATCTTATGAAACTTGCCAGTTATGTCTCAAAGGCAAAATGACCAAAACTCCATTTACTGGACACGAAGAAAGAGCTACTGAACTCTTGGGACTGATACATAGTGATGTATGTGGCCCCATGTCTACACATGCCAGGAATGGTTCCTCAAACTTTATTATATTCACTGACGATCTCTCAAGATTCGGACATGTGTTCCTGTTGAAACACAAGTCTGAAGCTTCTGAGTAATTCATAGAATATAAGCATGAAGTTGAGAACCAGACGGGTAAAAATATTAAAATCCTTCGATTTGATCGGGGAGGAGAATACTAAAGCACGGATTTTCTGGATTATTTAAAAGAGAATGAGATTCTCTCTCAGCTTACTCCTTCGTATACACCACAGCACAACGGTGTGTCGGAGCGGAGGAATCGCACCCTATTAGATATGGTGTGCTCTATGATAAGTAACGTTGAGTTACCTGTTTCCTTTTGGGGTTATGCGCTTGAGAAGCTGCATACCTATTGAATAGAGTTCTATCCAAATCAGTGCCTATAACTCCATATGAGATATAGAATAGGAAGAGACCACCTCTTAAACGAGTTAAGATATGGGGTTGTCCGGCCTATGTTGAAAAGCAAAATCCGGACAAGCTCGAAGCAAGGTCAGTACTGTATAAGTTTGTTGGATATCCCGAACATTCACAAGGGTATATCTTCTACCATACTGAGGAGTAAAAGGAGTTTTGTTTCTCAGCATGCCACCTTTTTAGAAAAGGAATTTCTTATGGAAGAAATTAGGGGTCATGAGGTAGAACTGGAAGAAGTTCTAGTTAGACAAACAAACGGCTGATGATTTGGTAGAACCAGAGGATTCAATAGTTCTCGACGAACCTCAGCCTCTCCGTAGATCTAGTAGGGTTCCTCATCCGCCTAAAAGATACTACAGTTTTCTCAATGACAGTGGGAGCGAGGAATGCATCATGGAAGATTATGTCCCAACTAGTTTCGAGCAGGCCATCACAAGTGGGGACTCTGTGAAATGGCCGGATGCTATGCTATCTGAGATGGAATCCATATACACCAACAAAGTATGGACTTTGGTAGTTGCATCTGAAGGGGTAAAACCCATCGGGAGCAAGTGGATCTTGAGAAGATTCTTGGTGTAGATGGAAAAGTTGAGACTTTCAAAGCTAGACTTGCAGCAAAAGGTTGTCGTCAATAACCAGGTGTGGATTTTGATGAAACCTTTTCTCTAGTAGCCATGCTTAAGTCCATTTGAATCCTACTTGCCATTGCTGCATACCATGACTACGAAATCTGGAAGATCGACGTCAAGACTGCTTTTCTAAATGGTGATTTAAAAGAGAGAATGTACATGACACTGCCAGAGGGCTTCATAGACAGTGGGAGCAGGGGAAAGGTGTGAAAGTTTCTTAAATCAAAATACGAATTAAAGCAGACATCGCGGAGTTGGAACATCTGTTTTGATGTGGCAGTCAAAGAGTTTGACTTCATCAAAATGGTATATGAACCTTGTATATATAAGAAGGTTGTAGAGAGTAAGGTTGTCTTCCTCGTATTGTACTGGATGACATACTCTTGATAGGAAATGGTGTTCCTATGGTACAATCGGTCAAGCTCTACTTATCACTATGTTTCTCCATAAAAGATTTGGGTGATGCCTCTTACATCCTGGGGAGAAACACTGGACAACAGGGAAGAACATTCTTAAGTACTTGAGAAGGACTAATGAAACGTTCTTGGTGTATGGTAACGGTGAACTCCAAGTGGAGTCCTTTACCGATCCGAGCATCCAGAGTGATAAGGTCGACTGTAAGACAGTCAGGGGTTTTGTCTTTACCCTCAGTGGAGGGACGGTATGTTGGAAGAGTTCCAAGCTAGATACCATGGCAGACTCAATGATAAAAGGTGAATACATCGCTGCCAACGATGCTACCAAAGAGGTTGTCTGGGTATAGATGTTCATGAGATGAACTTGGTTCCTACCATTGTGGTAACAATGAATCTGAGGCTTTGGCCTAGGAACCCCAGTCTCATCAGTGATCCAGACATATTCTTAGGCAGTATCACCTAATCAGGGAGATGGTGGATCTGAGGGAGATTGAGGTCAAGAGAGTTGACAGGAAGAATAACACGGCGGATCTACTCACGAAGACCTTTTCCTAGAGAGACTTTAAGGGATGTTGGGTATGAGATACTACAACAACTGGCCTTAATGCAAGTGGGAGATTGTTAGTTGTATGTATGCCTTAAAGGCCATTATTGTACATGATTGTATATTATAGTGGATGCTTGGACATATATAGGGATGACTTTCTTGCTCGACATGATAGTATGCTATCTGGTTACTCTTTATCTTAACTTTTATACTTGTATTGTCTCTCTGTTATATGTTGATAAAGCCCCTAGGATATGGACTTGACTACCAGGACTATGATGGAGATCATACTAATGGGGCCAGGGTAGTCCATAAGTCCATCATTTAATTGTTCCTAGTCAAGGGTGTATCGAGACGGGGCATCTATATTCCAAAGTAGACCAGTGTATAAGCTTCTTGACCTATTTGATGGGCGATGGATGATCCCATATCCATTGGTGTTTGACATCAAAGATGGTATACAGGTGCTCAGTGGAGACTGGGTATACTGAACAGGACTCGCCGAGAACTCCTAGATGATACTATACCTAACGTCAGATAGCAGTTCTCTGGTGACACTGGTACAGGTTAGTTTGTAGACCCGAGATCGTCATAGAGTCTTGTGTGATTCCCACTGTGCTTTGATTTCCACCTTACCACGTTCAAGAGAGAGTGCAAAACGGTGATTTTTGGGTACAGTCCCGAGTCATATGGAGGCAATAAGCGATAGGAGGGGTTTCGTCTCTCCCGGTATTGGGGGTTGATGTTGCACTATGCTCGATTGGCCATAACAGGAAGTCCCTGGCCAGGGCTGATACGGAGATTTACTGGTAAGTCTTATCAGTAGTTTCTCAACCCGTTATGAGCCTCACATCGGCATGACTTGTCAATTTTCTAGGGTCTGACGTTTTCCACCCCTAGACTCGATATGCGACATATCAGACGAAGAGACCGGACTGTACGATAGTGTTACTTATTGGATTCACGGGAGTATGGACAAGCTTGCTTGTTGATCTTCTGATCGCTCAATACCCGGGTAGCCGTTACGTCCAGCTAGTACTGCTGACGGCTTGTGGGTGACTGATATGATCATCACCTACTGCCGGCGTATTGACTGGTCATTAGAGTCCTACACAGAGGTTTCTTAGCTCATGCGAGATGAAGTAGGGCACACATGTGATATGTGCGGGACCAAGATTAATACATGTATATGATACCGTATTTCAATCTCGCGATACATGTTATATGTGATATAACCGGATTGTTGAATCAAGTGTTGATTCACTGATATGTTATATGTATATGTAATATGCATATAAATGATATTAGTCGGTTGTATGAGATACAGCCGGGTTATTAAATCAAGTGTTGATTTAATAATTTAATGTGTAATTATATATTTGATATATTAATATACATTAACTAATATTAGCTCACTTAAGAAAATGTTTTCTCCAAATACATACAAATATATATGTGATATATATTAATGTATTTATTATGTGTCATGCTAGATATATTGGACTTGGGTATATGAGACTCATACCATACTTAAGATAATGTGGGGATTTAATTACTAAGAGGAAAAACAAAATTAGATGGAAATTATCATGGTTGAAGATGCTTGTAGAAGCTTGTGGAAAGCTTGACTTAGTCCACTAATTTTGTTTTACTCTAGATATTTATTAACCCAACTCTAATCTTTAGCCATGGTTAAGTCTCTACATGAGTTATATAAGATATTTTCTCACCCATGGTTCACACTTGATCACTTGAGATCATTTTCTTCATCTCTTTCCTTGCTCTCTAGCTTTGAGCGAGTGAAGAAAAGAAAGAGAGAAAAATTATTCTAAAGTGAGCAAAACTCCGACTTCACCAATCTATACCAAACTAGCCATTTAGTATAGGTTGTTTCTTCACTAGTTCATCGATTAGTGAAGAGGTAGCTTGAGTTAGAGATTCTTCGACGTAGATCATCTTCGGCCTCGAAGATCTTTAAGCAAGCTTGTTCCTTTCGCCTTGTGGAGCCTAACGAGAGTCCGGGAGACCACCACTTGGAGCTAAGGGACTACTACACAGAGCTTTAGAAGTGAAGGACCGGTCTACAAATGTTGTATTCCTTGTTCACTTAGAGTAAAGTTGTTTACTTGTATTGTTTAACCATAATTCTCTAGTTAGATCCTTGGTTTGGGTTGTTTTCCTCTCTAGATTTTTAAAATTGCATACCCGATGCCTTATAAAACCTAGTTAGAGTGCTAAGGAACCCAGCATTAATAACCCGATAATTCGTGCTGATGTGGCTCAGGACCAATCCGGGAAACTACTGATCAACCTATCAGTAAATCCCAACTGACTTGGCCAAGGTCTTATGTTCCTGACCAATCGAACACAGTGCGATATCGAATCTGTATACCGGGAGAGACGAATCCCCAACAATCACTCGCTGCCTCCATGTGGCTCGGGACTGTACCCAACCAAAACATGTTTGCACGACTCAGTAGAGCCGTGGTAGGGTTGTGATCAAAGCACAGTGGGAACTCATATGAGACAAATGACGATATTAAGTCTGAAGACTGACATGTACTCATGTCACCTGAGAACTTCCATCTGACGATAGGTATAATACCATCTAGAAGTTCTCGGCGAGTCCATCCAGTGTACTCACCCCCAATGAGCACCTGTATACAATCTTAGGTGATCACACCAATGGTTGTAGGACCAACCATTTCCCCTCGTTGGGGTTTAAAAATGTATACACCAGTCTACTCCGGAATATCGATGCCCAGTCTCAATACTCCCACGACTAGGGACCTTTTAAGGATGTGCTTATTGACTACCCTGCTCCCACAAGCATGATCGCCATCACAACGCAGGTAGTCAAGCAATGATCCTACGGGATTTATCAACATGTATAAATGATATGTAATAACAAGTAAGACATACGCACATGTTAATATAAAGACAAACCAGATAGCATACTATCATATCGAGCAAGATTGTCCTGTACATACATATGTCCAAACATCCACATGTATACATATACAATAATAGACTTTAAGGAATACATATCCAACAATAATATCACAAGAGATAAGAAGAAGAGATAAGAGGATATGGATGAGTTTATTAATTGAAAGATGTCCTTTATCCTTTAATCTCTTCTCTAGTTCTCTAAGGGTTTTGTTTTTCCAAGTTGAGAAAGAAAAAGAAAGAGAGAAAAGCTTGAAAAACCTCACTACATCTCTTGTTACCTACTTCTAGCAAGTTTAGATATCAAATTGCTTCACTTGATCACTTAAGTATGAAGCTAAAGTTTGAGCTAGGGTTCCTTCATGTGGATCATCTTCAGTAAGGAAGACCGGCCTACAAGCTCGATCTCGGAGTACTGAGGAGCTTAAGTAGGCGATTTTTGAAGATGAAGGACACGACTAAAAAGGTTATAATTTCTAACCAAGTAGTTTACCTCTCTTTTAGATTGCTAGTTTAGTGTTTGGTTTGAATTCTAGGGTATTTAGTTTCTAGTGCTTGTTTGAAATTAATGTTTTTCAATTTCACCTCGGCAGGAATTCTAGCGACGCGAGCACTAGGAACTTTCACTGGTACAAGAGCTACTAGGCAGGGATACTGAGCCATAAGGGTCTCACTGTGTGACAGTAGTGGCGAAGTGCAGGCTCTTACCTCCATGGTGCTCCGTACGGATTGGTACGGTGGGTTGTAGTCCGTCGCGAGGGACAACATAAAAAGTAGCTGCCGAGCAACCTTTGGGCGCCATGACGAGCTTCCGCTGCGCTAACTAACCCTTACACTGGTATCAGATCCACCCAAACACTTAAACTAGTAGTAGACGATGCTTACGTTTCGAAGCCGAAATTTTTCCATATTTTGAATCCGAAAAACCAAGTTTCCGTCCCGAATTGTGTCTGAATTTTCTTTAAAGTATCAAAATGGATAGGAAATAGTTTGAAAATGACATGATATGAAGACGGCCCCAAACTGAGGTAGCCAAGCCGCCCCAGGAGGCCAAGAAGCTTTTTTGGTCGGCTTAGGCACTCCAGTTGAGCTAGTGCTTCATAAAGTGCCTTGGTATTTTGGAATTAGGATTTTTGGGTTAATTCATTTTGGCCCAGATTTCAGTTATTGTTATCTTAGTTTATGAGCAACATGGAAAGGTTTTAAATCGAAATTATAACATTATTGATTATCTTTGGTTTGGTATATGTGTTTGTAAACGTCGGCTAATTTCTATATGTCGATTAGACGGGGTTGCGCATATATGCTTGCGATGTTGGTATATATATATCTCTCTGGTGGTTTAGCCGAATAGTCATGTGGATAGCCTCTTATCGTCTATGGATGTATATTTGTTTATTCAGGGCGAACGGCCGAATTGTGTATGTCGTTGCCGCTTGATGTATTATTCTTTTATTAGTGTTCGACTAGGATGTGGTCGTTGTCACCGTTGTATATTATTTCATTCATGTACTAGGTTTACCTCGCGGATAAGCGTTTGAGCTACTGGGTTCTAGAATGTCCTAGGTGGCCATCTCAAAGAGTTGAGATCCGATCTTCCTAGTTCTAAAATTGGCAGGTTGTTCGCCAGACATGTAGGGGTATATGATAGACCCACAGAGGAGTGCTCAAATTACTGGGTTCTAGGAGGTGCCGGGTGGCCTACTCATGACATTGAGTGCGGGTTGCCTCACTTCTAGAATTACAGGGTAACTTGCCACACTTGTAGGGTCTTGGTTCAGTGATGTTTGAGCTATCCACACGACGGGGGACGTTGGTTTTTGTTTGCGGCTCAAACGAAATGCGGAGCTCCTAGTTTATACGCTATTCCATATTGATTATCGCATGCTTGTTGTTCCCCTCCGAACGGCGGCCGAGACGTGGCGACGTCTCACCTGAGGTTCGGGGCAGATGCTAATTGGTGCGTTCCCTGATCAAATCAAGGAAAAGGCTTCAGAAGAGGTCACGTGCTCCCACGTGACCAGGGTCACGTGTTGGCACGTGATAATCAAAAGCAGGCACGCGACCCTTTCTGAAGCCCTTTTCTTTGATGTAGTTGGGAAGCTGAATTTGCCTTGCCGATACTTTTAGATGTCACGTGCCAACACGTGTTTGCTGGTCACGTGTAAGCACGTGACCCTTTTCTGAAGCCTCTTCCGTGGGCTTTCCTGATTTTAAATCAGGAAACACTTGTGATGTTTATTACCCGCCTGTGATGATGATATATATAAATGTGTTTATATATTTTGCATCCGCGCTAGCCCTGCCTCCGCCCTACTGTATGTTAAGTAACCTTACGGTGAAGACCCGAGACCCCATGGCGGATGTGGATGGCATATAAATCATTGTATTTTGGTTGTTTCTGGTGTGACCAGGAACTTAAATGATGGGACCACATTAAATCTGAATAATGCAAGAAAACAAATCTAAATTGATGTTGTTGGAATTAAATTTCAAAAACCTTTCGGTTCTTTTCAAAACTACTTGGTTTTCTAGAAAACCACTTGTTTTCAAAATTGAGCTTGAACCACTCATTTCGAAATCACTGGATTCCTTCAACGATATCAAGTTCATTACGTTAAGGGTTTTTTTGGCAAAAATCAGCCGTAGCCCTCCATTTTTCAGATCAGTATTGCTTAGTATTCGTGCTGCGTTTGTTGACTTTTCCCAAGGCGTAGTGTTCGGTAGCGAAGTAGTGCTTTTCTGTTGCATGGAGATGCGATTGATTAGGACAGTCGTATGACTTTGTTGACCTTTGCCAAAGGTCATATGGGTAGGGTTTAAAATAATCATGGATAATGATGGGTTGAACTTGACTTGAGACTTATGATTTGTTGACCTTTGCCGAGATCATAAACCATATGGGGCAAAAACTATATTGGGAGTTTTAAATATAAGGGAAACTTGTAAGGTTTGTGCATACCTTTTGGAGTGTGGTGACTTTAGTGGTTTCCATCAATGGTATCACGCGATGATAGTTGGGTCTTGATTCCCACTATGAGAAGACTTACTCCCAGGAGATTTTCCCTTTACAACCAGCTAACCCATTAAGTGTCTAGAAAGGTGTTAACGGGGTTATGCCTTTGCGAAAATGGGGTTATTTAATTAGGCACGTGCGAAAGCATGAGGAGCCTCACTCGAAGTACCAACACTAGCCTAGCTGAACAGTTAGCAAACTTGTAATGTGTATATGATCCCGACTAGTTCTCCTTTTAGAGTTTGAAGGAGAATTCGAAGAAATGGTGGGAGCCATCCTGATTAGATAAATTAAAAACCAATCTAATCTTGCCAGAGCATACTCTGAGTGTTTCTTTTTCTCTCTTTCCAGGTAGCAATCATGCCATGCCTTAATAAAGATAATAAAATGTATGACTTGACTGAACCAGCTTATTATACTGGGATGGGTAATGTCGGGATGACTCTAACTTGTGACAACTGTCACAAGTATAGACAAGAGAAAGGGGAATGCAAGGACTTCCATATGACCCGGATGAAGGAGAAGCATTCTAATATATCTTCTTTAGGTATATTGGTTATTGAGAACTATTTTTCGGTCAACCCTACGTCCTGGGTACTAGATATCAGATCAGAATCTTATATTTGTAATTTATTACAAGGACTGAGAAAAGGTAGAATGATTGGACCCGGTGATATGTCCCTCAGGGTAGCACAAGTTGATACTGCTGCCGTCGGCGAATATCACCTGGTGTTGCCAAGTGGTAACATTATGATTTTGAACAACTGTTACTGTGTACCTTCTATTGGATATATTGCATTCAAGGAAATTATTGTAATTGTAGGTAGGCAATTATGGTAATTGTAGGAGGACCTATACAGTTAGAACAGTCTTACTTGAGATGATAGTATACTATCTGGTTTGTCTTTATCATTAATGTGTATATGTTTTACTTGTTATTACGTGTCACTAATACATAATGATAAAGCCCGTATGTTCTTTTCTTCACTACCAGAGTTGTGATGGAGATCATGCTTGTGAGAGCTGGGTAGTCTGTAAGCACATCCTTAAATGTCCCTAGTCCTTAGAGTATCGAGACTGGGCATCGATATTCCATAGTAGACTAGTGTATATGTTTCTGACCCTGACAAGGGGCGGTAGCAGGTCTTATGGCCATTGGTGTGTTGCACCTAAGATTGTCTACAGGTGCTCACTGGAGGTGAGTACACTGAACGGACTCACCGAAAACTTCTAGATGGTACTATACCTGTCGTCAGTTAGCAGTTCTCTTATGACATGAGTATAGATAGTCTTTTTACCTGAGATCTTCATTTATCTCGTGTGAGTTCCCACTGTACTTAGATTAGTATCGTACCACGTCTCTACTGAGTCATGCAAATAGGTTTTAGTTGGGTACAGTTCCGAGCCACATAGAGGCAGTGAGCCCTCGGAAGGGATTCGTCTCTCCCGGTATAGTGAGTTGATGTCGCGCTGTGTTCGGTTGGCTATCACCATAAATCCCTGCCCATGGTGGATGAGATTTATTGATAGGAGATCAAAGCTTGACACCGACACGACTTATCGGGTTATTAGGGGTCTGATGTTATCCACTCTCTAGACCCGGTATGCGATACTCTTAGATGAAGAGACCAGACTGTATGGTGAGTGTCATTTATAGGCTCAGTAGGGTACGGATGAGTTTGCCTGTTGACCTTCCTTTCATTCAATAACTGGGTAGCCATTACATACAACTAGTGCCCCCGACGTGCTTGTGGTTAAACCCACTGCCAACATATTTTCGAGTCTTTAGAATCCCACATATAGGGTTTCCCAGTTCAGGAAAAATGATATAGTGTGCGTATTTTGATACGTACGGAGGTTCGATTAAATACGCGTATTTAGTACAAGTACTTTAATCGGGCGTTTTGATAATACTGGTAGGTTTGAAAGATAGTCGGATTATTTTGTGAGCTAGTATTATATTTCTTATTGTCTCTCTTTTGATATTCGTATTTTTATTCGAATATGGGTATTTGTATTTTGATACGAATATGAATACATGTATTTTGATACATACTTGAATGTATGTGTGTGTGTGTGTGGATTGATACACATTGATTTCTTTTCTATTTGCAAGCTTGGTGAAGTGGGTAGGCTTGAGAGTCACAAGAGTGACTCACACATTCCCACCAACTTCACTAAGTGGATAAGAGCAAGAGGAAGTGAGAGGATTTGCCTAAGATTTTTTCTCTACACACATCTTATTCTCTCTTCTTCTCTTGTGTTCTTTCAAATTGAAAAAGGAAATATAAAAGAGAGAAAGCTTGAGAGATTCTTCACTACATCTCTAACACACACTACCTAGAAAGTTTTGAGTGTTATTTGCTTCACTTGTGATCTTGGTATGAAGCAAGAGCTTAATTTCGGACTCTCTCGGGTGGATCATATTCGGCAAGATCGATTGGTTTGCAAGCTTGTTCCCGATAACTTCGGAGCCTAGCTAGATTCTATAGAACGGTGTAAGGGTCTTCCATGATTGGGCAGACATGCTATAAAGGTGGTTAGCCTCCTAACCTTGTATGTTTGTTTGCTAGTTTAGTGTTTGGAATCGATTTCTAGGGTTTTGGTCGCTGGTGCTTACATAAAGGTTTTTGTTTTCGCTTCTGCCTTAGCCGCGAGTCTTGCGGTGCGAGCACTAGAGACCTAATATTGGTATCAGAGCCTTGCCAAACACTTTAACTAGTTGTAGACGATACTCATGTTTCAAAACCGAAATTTTACCGTATTCGAGTTTCAAATTCCAAATTTCTGTTAGTTTTCAAAAACGTCACCTGAAAATATTTTAAAGTATTCCATTAGACTTTTATTGATGTAAGAAAACATGGCACAAAACTCGAGGACCTAATTCATATTTCTGACCAACCAAATATTCATTTTGGCCGACTTGGACTTACTAATTTTATCATTAGGTCCCTGGATTTTGGTAGGGGCTTGGAATTGAAGAAACTTGATTTTTGGGATACTTCTCTTTTACCCAGATTTCATTTTATGTTATCTTTGTTTATCGGCAACACAGAAAGCTTTTCGGTCGAAACTTTTGCATCATTTTGATCCGTAGTTTGTACATGTATTGGATAGCGTCGTCTAATTGCTATATATTCGATTAAATGGGATTGCACATATGTTTCTTGTGTTGTTGGTATATATATCTTTGTGATGGTTTAGCCGGATTGTAGTAATGGATAGCCCCTCGTGTGATTTTTTTTTACAGTTTTGCTATATGTATTTGTTTATTCGGGATGAGCGGCCGGTTTGTGGTCGTCGTTTCCGCATTACGTATATTCTTTTATTCGAACATGTCCGAGTTTATGTCATTGTCGCCACTGTATATTTTTCATTACATGAACTAGGTTAACCCGCGTGTCATGACCCGAAATAGCCCGTGACTGGCACTTGAATCATATGAAGTCTATAGGACCCCATCTAATCCAAGTAAGCCAAAAAGCCCAGAAATCTAAAACCATTTTAAGGAGTAAATAAAGAAAACTAGTTTAAAGAAGTGAAGAAAACATGTTTTGAAGTCAAGGTTTTTAAATAACTAAGCTGAATATGCACTTTAAAATGTGTAGTCTTTTATGAAAATTTCGGCAGAGTTCCCCCTGTAAAAACTGGCCCCGAACGGGGTACAGCAAGAATAATATATATGCAATGATAAAAGGCATCCCCAAGCGGGAGCTAGCTCTTTGTCTATCGACGGTCACAACCACGCAAGCAATATAATATACAACGCCGAAGGGCGAGGATCAAAACTAAAAAAGAAACTCAATAATATGAAAACCGTAATACTACTACGCGCGGCTCTAAGGTCGAAATAATACATCACTAGTGACTAAATCTGAAATAATATACAAGTTTTGGTTGATGGAATTTCTAGATACAATGAATAATACATGTACAATGGTGGTTCTGATGCAAAAGAACCCACCTACCAAAGCAAATTACCCGCAAAGAAAGCAGTGTACCAGAAATGCCGCTATGGAACCTGTACGGCAAAACCTGCAAGAAGCTGTGGCACAACGGGGGTGAGTTGCAACTCGTGAATAGAAAATATCTACTAGTAGAAATCGAATGCATGACAAAATCCTAGGTCAATAGGATCAGATATATAAACCTCAAAAGGATAAGTCTGAAGCATGATAAGGTGGCAATGTAACATCTATACATGTATGTAGTGCCAAGTGCTCGTGCCGGTGCCTCAGATAATAACATATCATAAATACAAGGTATGTCTACATGAATAAGTATGATGAAGTATCTAATATCAATACACATATATTAGCGTCCCATTCCACTAATATTAGTGTAAGGGCATATATAACAGCGTCCTCATCCACTGTTATATATACAAATGAGGTATGATCAATGTAATCAAAGTTTGTATGTGATCAATGTCTGTATATATGTGGATCTCGTCCACTTGTCACCCAATGACAATAAGCATCATGCATGTAAATATCGTAAAGCATATGCATGGAAATATGAGGATATAATCAAATCATGGAACCTGAGTGCCTAGCATCGACACTCGAAAACATCATGAAATCTGTACCTAGCATCAGCACGTAAATCCTCATCTATCAGGCGCTGTCACCAAGACTGGCCCTGATAGGTACGTATCATACGCTATCTCGAAAACCCGAGTGCCCAGGTTCGACCCTCGAATTTCGACGTATCCATACGTACATACTCCGTTCGGTATCCCCACGATAACCGCGAGTCCAAATACTATCACCGGTAGGTAGTGCTTCCCTGCCAGGCTCACCGTCCAACATATACGAGTCTTCTTGCCCCGGGATACCTTACGGGGTCCACCATGTACCCGCAGACGGTGCCTACCGCTCCTCGAATCGGGTTTCACATGCTACTCTCAGAACCGAGAAAACATATGGTGGACGCACTGAAATATCATATCAAGGGAAACCGGGTTTTAAAGACAATATATATTCTCATTTGAAATAGCCACAGTTCCCAAATCCAGAAATATCATGGAAACAATACATCTCAATGCGTATAATCAGAAAGCATGATGTATGCGACATATAAAAGAATGTAAGCATATCAATATATCATGCAACAAGGAATAGTAATATGCATATATTGGGGAAAGCCGCTCTTTTAAAATGAATCAGTTTTTAAAGAGTATCTTGCGGTTCCCAAATCTCCAAATCAAGCGAGAAATCATCTATATATGTGCAGATATGTATGTGTACAAGTAATGAGTGTACAGTAAGTATGTGTACAAGTATGCCATGCAAGGGTCATATCCTGAATGCAACAGTACTACAGTGTAGTGACATGGCAACTATCGATGATGAAGTGTGTGAGCCGGCAAGCAAGTGTACGTGGAACATACGCATCATCGATAATGGTGCTGGTGTCCTAACAGCATGGTCGTAATATAGCAATAACACATGCAATGCGATGCAATGCAAACTGTAAGAATATGCGGAATCGAATAATCAACGCAACAGTAAAGAATCTACATCCATATGTATATGTCATGCAGTTTTGCCATTTGAAATAAGACGAATCGGGGTTTTGGTAAAATAAGGGTTACGGTGTTTTTAAGAAAAGGTGCGTTGTTCAGTTGATAAAACTGCACATTTGTATTACATTTTTCCTACCATTTTCATATTAAAAAAGGACTTTATTATAATATATCATACATATAGGGGTTTATGTGTAAAAACACCATTTTCCATGTGTTTATATATTTTAATTAGCATTTGGTAGGAAAATGTTGCAAATAAATTCATTGACCAAATCCTAGTAGAAATAAGCCTACTAAATATTATTTGAGATTATTGTGCAGAATTTTCCAAGTTGTTATGCAGAATTTATTAAGCAAATCAAGTTGTTGAAGAAAACTTGCCAAATTAAGAATCAAAACTTGGAGACCAAGTCTGGAAGCAACCGAGAGAAGATTTCTGAAATCTGAAGGTGCCTAGGATTGCCACATGTTACAAAGACAGAGACCCAAAAAGTTGATGAAGAGTTGTGATCAAATGGGCACGGATCCGCGGCCATACCCCCCTTGGGCCGCGGATCCGCCGCACTTCTATGGAGTTGGGAGCCAAGATTTTTTGGCATGAATCTCTGATGAATTTTACCAAGTTTTCAACCTAAAGATTCTGGCTTTGCACTATAAAAGGGCACCGAGAGCCTCTTGGAAAAGTTATCAAGCCGACGCGATCACGAAGCCCCAGACGCTCACGCATCCAGGCTGATCATCAACTGTTCGTCTACCTCCTTAGGAAAGATCGAGAAGCAACTAGTTTTGTAATCATTTCCTACGGAATAAAAGTGTAGATTGTTCAAGTTGATTAATAAAGGTAGTTATTTTATTTAATTCTTTTGCATTTTACATTATGTTTTCCCTCTTTGTCTTTTCATCTTCTTCTCCCAACATGCGCGAGTAATTCTCCGCTTGTTAGGGTTCGTAGGATTAGGGTAGGCTAATGGATGATGAAAATAACTAAACCTTTTTTAAGTCCTATAAAGTTTAGGAACTTTATCAAAAGAATAATTAACATCCTAATCGGGCGCGCTAGCAATTCTTTGCTAGTTCCGACTGCGATTAGAGATTAGATTAATGATTGTTTTGGTATAGGCTAGATATGAACGGAGTTCCGTGTCAAAGTAAGGGTTAAGAGTGGGATTCCTTTTCCTTCCAGAAACCCTAATCTACACGCATCACCGTCGTTCTAGTTCTAAATCTATTAATGGATAAAAAGGGTAACTTTTAGTTAATCGTCCATAACTACTAAATCCTAACGAACCCTACAAGCCCCCTTATTATATTAACTACATCTTTAAAGTAATCTAGATCTATATTTTACATTCTAGTTTAACGTAGATCTAGAAACCATTCTATAAAATTCTTTATCCCTCATTTCTTTTTCAACACATCTGAAGTAAGAGTAAAAGGTTCCACGTTTCCCAGAGGACGACCCGTACTCATCTCGGTCTAGCTACACGCGACACCGTTATTGATTACGGTTAACTATTCTACAAAAACACTTTTTTTCTTGTCAATCATGCGTCCTTTGAAATATCCGTAGAATCCCTTTGAAATACTCCCGACCCGTTAGCTTTGAAATAGGTATGACTCGGGTCTAGTCTAATGTCTACTAAGTAATCTATACCTAACTATCAAGTCAATCGGGAGGGGTATGGAAACCACCTAAATCTGAGTCGATATATATAAATATAAATATAAGTATCGTGTACGATACCATATATCATCTGACATCCTCGAGTCATGAGTGCGGATCAATCATCAATATAAAGCTCGCACGGTAAATCGTCGTACGACATCCCATAAGCTGGGTACGGGTCAATATCATATTCCTCTCATCACATATCAGGTATCATTATCATCATATCACATAATCTGGGGTACTGATCTAAGTCTAGTACAAGTCGATACCATCTATATAAGTATGAATGCGTGTGTGAAACACACGTCCAAAGGCCCGCTAAAAATCACATATCGTATCCCAAATACGAATCACATCACATCACCGATATCACGGCACTATGCCTAATCTCATTGACTCATCTCCAATGTCCTCCAATATCCTCATCATCACGGTATAAACATAGCAAATATGCACGTGCGCGCGTATGGGTGTAAACCTATTCTAGGGTTCGCGACTAGGAACTACACTAGTTACTTCTAACCCTAATCTATGCATAGTACACCTAACACATCCTAAACAATCAAGTCACACATAAGCTATCATATATATATATATATATATATATATATATATATATATATATATATAGTATACTAGACATCGAACTGCGGGGGTGTTATACGCCATCCACCCGACTTCTCCCCGTAGATATAAATCTACTCACCTTGCGTCTTCATTTGTCGACGTCGCTAAGCGCTTGCTTGTCGTCCTGAAATCTCCATAGGGTACCTACACATCAACGTATCGTAAATGCGTATTAAAACCAAATCAAAACTAAAACGACACACGAAAACCAAAACGATACGCTAAGGGACCTATAGGTTAGAACTTATGGGTACGCTTCAAAACCATCAATCAATCCTCAATATCGTTGTATAAACGCCAAGTATTCGAGGTAAAACACAATACACAAATCCAGAATTCAAAATACGGAACACAGAAACCTGAATCCAAAACAGCAACTAAAGAAAAGGGTCCCAGATTCTACCCTAGGTCAAATTGGACAATTTTGCATATGCCGGGGGTCTAATCTATAGGTTTAGGAGCTACAGAACCAAAACGAGACAGATCCACCCTGGTCTGGCCGCAATTTGCGGCCAGGGGGATTAAATCTGCGGCCGAGTCAGGGTGTTAGGGGCTGGGGTCTTGGTGATAGCTTCCTGGGTGCCTGCACATATCATTGTCCAACCAACAATATTTTCAGTGTCTCGGGGTGATAGCAGATTCAATATAACCTTCACAGATTCACAGTTTTTCCGATATCGATTTCTAAATCCATATTCCGGGTTTCAACTCTCAGGTTTTGGTCTGGATTCTAGCACTAGGGTGTTTGTATGGTCTCCACTGAACTAAATTTCACATCAAAACTCACAAATTCCACTAAACCCTTACTAGGTTTTCCTAAATCCACCAAATCACACGATATCGATTCAATCTTAACATGAGGGTAAAGGTAATGCATAAACTAGGCTAATGGTCCAGAAAATACCTCATTGGGCAACTCAAGAATTTTCTTGAGTTGCCCCAAGTGGCCAAAATCCTTGCTTTCTTGGTCCAATGTGTTGGTCTTGAGCTTGTGCACACTTTTTGTGAAATGGGAGTGGGGTTTTGGATTTGTTTTCATGGTGATTTGAGGAGGTGAAGAGGGGAGGGAGGTGAGCTAGGGCAACAGCAGCAACAAGGGATGAAGAGGGAGAGAGATGAATGAGGAAAGAAATGATGGGGGGATGGCTCACACTAGGGTTTGACCCCATACCTACCCTTTCTCTCTCCTAATCATTTTATCACTTTTCCTTTTTCTTTTATTTTTCTTTCTCTCTAAATCCTTCTCACCCAAATAGTAACCCCAAAAGAAACATGATAGAAAATGCATAAGTGTAGAAAAAAAAGATATGTGCATGTTTTGCACAAAATTGTTAGAAACCCGATTAGCGATTTTTAATCGCGATTAGCACTACATTAGCATATAATTAATCATAAAAACTAAAAAAATGGCACAATTCCATAAAATACCCTATTTTAGAATTTTCTATAATTTTTCCAAAATTTTTCCCATTTATCTGTATTTAATTATACCGAAATATTAAAATATTCATTAAAATAATATTAAATTATAAAAATTCCCAAAAATAATATTTTATTTTTCTTGAAATGTTACACCGCGGAGAAGTGCTCGAATTGCCAGGTTCTAGAGTGTAGAAGGTGGTCGTCTTATGGTGATGAGATCGAGCCGTCTCGCTTTAGAATTGGCGGGTTGCTCGCTGCACTTGTAGGGTTTTAGGTTGACCCACGGAGGAGTGCTAAAGTTACTGGATTCCAAGAAGTGCCGGGTGGCCCACTCATGACATTGAGTGTGGGTTGCCTCATTTCTAGAATTGGCGGATAACTTGCTGCACCCATAGGGGTCTTGGTTCAAGATTTACGGGCTATCCACACGATTGAGGAATGTTGGTTTTCGTTTGTGGCTCAAACGAAACACGGGGCTCCTAACTTATCCGCTATTCCATCTTATTTGTTGTTTATTGCATGCCTGTAATAATTATTACTTACCTGCGATGATGATGATATATATATATATATATATATATATATATATATATATATTTATATTTTAGATGCTTCTATATGTTTTGCATCCGCATTAGCCCTGCCTCTGCCCTACCGTAAGTTAAGTAACCTTACGGTGAAGACCCGAGGCCCCATGGCGAATGCGAATAGCATATAAAGCATGCTATTTTGGTTGTTTCTGTTGTGGCTAGAAACTTATATGATGGGACTATTTTACATGTTTAAATGCAAGGAAAACAAACCTAAATGATGTTGTCGGAACCAATTTTTAAAACCACTCGTTTTTCTTCAAAACCACTCATTTTAAAAGCAGAGCCTAAATCACTCCTTTTCAAAACCACTCGAGTTCCTTCAACGATATCAATTTCATTATGTTAAAGGATTTTCTCCAAAAACCAGCCATAGCCCTCTGTCATTTCGGATTAGTATTACTTAGTATTCGTGCAACGTTATGTCGATCTTTAGTCAAGGCGTATTGTTCGGTAGCTGTGTGATACTTTTCTGTCGCATGGTGGTGCGATTGGTTAAGACCGTCATACGATAGTTTTGATCTTTAGTCAGGTGTTGTGTAGGTGGGTTTAATGCAATCAAGATAATGAAGGGTAAAACTTAACTAGGACCCTTTGGCGTTTTGATATTTAATCAAGATCACTTGGGACCAGGTGCAAAAACATATCGAGGGTTTCAAATATAAGGGAAACTTGTCAAGTATGCATATACTTCTGAAGTGTGGTGATATTGGTTGGCTTCCATCAAGTTCATTACACGATGATAATTTGGTCTCGATTCCCACTGATGAGTAGGTATCACTTCCGGAAGATTTTCACTTCATAACTAGCTAACTCATCAAGTGTCTAGAAAGGTGTTAACGGGGTTGTGCCTCTTTGAAAACACAGTTATTTAATTAGATCCATGCAAAAGCACGGGAAGCCTCTCTCGGAGTACTGGCTTGGCTGAACTGTTAGCAAATTTGTAAGGTGTAAATGATCCGGACTAGTTCTTCTTTTATGATTTGAAGGAGAATTCGAGGAAACAGTGGGAGCCATCCTGATTAGATAAATTAATTAACCAATCTAATCTTGATAAAGTGCATGCTAAGTGTTTCTTTTCTCTCTATCTTTGCCAGCGACCATGACTGGCCTTAAACTAAAACTCGTAAACCAAGTTAACCGAACCTTTTTACAAACTTTGGTTTTAGATTGTCATGATTCATGAAAAAGTCGCATATATCCCCGCCACTCCTATTTTACCCTTTGCATTCTCCAAAACACTCCGTATCACTATGTATATCTATATTGCTTGGAATAGCCATCTCGTATAGTCAAATACAAACTTGAAGAAGTTGCTTCAGTCAAGGATGGCCACGGGTTCTGATGAAAATGAATTGTATAATTCGGTTGTTTCCGCTTCTTCACCTTCTCTCAAGTTAAGAGCTCCTTATATAAGGAGAGTACACCGGTTATGCTTGTTGGGCAGTCTTCTTCCAAACCTTAGGCTGGTGCCGAAAGGTAGGGAAGGAAGAAAACCAACTAGCCTAAGTGTGGTATACAGAAGGTAAGATATAGAGAAATATAAAGGGACTGAAGTGAGGGCAAAAGAAATAGCAACTAGTGTCATGAGTCAGGGCAGTGGAAGAGGCATCACTAGGAATACCCGACCACCCTCTTGGAACATTTTAATGTTTCAGTTTTTCTGTGTGGTTGTAATTGAAAACTATTTTCCAATTAATTCTAACTCTTGGGTATATGTATATTGGATTAGAATCCCACATCTGTACTATTGTAGGGCGTTACAGATATTGAAAAGGAGTAGAATATTGGGAAATTGTAGGGTTGCTAGGTATACGCACAAAGGTCTATAAAGCATCAACCATGCCCAATTTAAAATATAGCCGTGCTGAACTACCCAAAGCCGGATCTTTAAAATAGAGATTAGGCGAAAACAAGCATGTTAAACACTTTAACACTAAGTGAGAGGGATTACAACCTTTGTAGATCCGTTCCTTCACTTCTAAGGCTCCGTGTTGAGGTCCCTTCACTGCGATCATCGTGTTCCGGACTCTCGAGGGGCTCCACGAAGAGAAAGATGCAAGCTTGCTTCCGATCTTCGATAACAAAGATGATCTACCTTGAAGTTTTATTAACACAAGCTCTCACTTACTAAATGAAGTGAACACCCTTATCTAAATGGCAAGGGTAGATGAGGATGATGAAGTAGGATTTTTGCTCTCATTTGTTTTCTTATTCTCACTCACATTCATCACAAAATCAAAGCAAGAAAGCTTTGCCATGAAAAGAGAAGGAAGAAGAAGAAGGAAACCTTTTGTGATGAATAATGAATAACTCATGTGAGGTTAGAAAATGCAACCATGGGTTAAGTAACCCTTGTAGAGATTTAACTAAGGTTAATAGGTGTGGTTGGGTTAAGGAAATATCTTGCAAAATATCATAACAAATATCTTTGCAAGAAACAAAAACAAAGTTTCTAGAAACTTCTAGAAAAGCTTAACCCTAATCAAACCCTAACCATGTTTAATCTCCACTAAACATGTTGCATTAATAACCATATCAAGTTACAATATTATATATCACATATATAATATTTATTGCAACAAAATAAAATAATACAATTAGCATATATCGCATATATATCAATGTATTATTCGAGTGAGAAAAAGAATCTTTTAGTGAGCTAATATTAGTTAATGAAATTTAATATATCATATATATTATTATACATTAAATTATTGAATCAACACTTGATCCGACAATCCGGCTATATCGCATATAACCGACTAATATCTCATTTACCGATTCATCGAATCATCACTTGATCCGATGACCCGGCTGATATCAAATATCGCAAGAATAGAATACGGTGTCACATATTGCATTATTCTCGGTCCTGCACATATCACATATGTGCCCCTACTCTGTTTTGCCTGAGTCAAGAAACCTCTGTGTAGAACTCTAAAGAATCGTCAATACGCCGGCAGTAGGTGATGATCATATCAAACACCCACAAGCTGCCAGCGGTCAGCTAAACGTAACTACCACCCAGGTATTGAGCGATCAGAAGATCAACAAGCAAGACTGTACATTCTCCTGCGAATCCAATTAGTAACACTCCCGTACAGTCCGGTCTCGTCGTCTGATATGTCGCATATCTCGCCTAGGGGTGGTAAACGTCAGACCCCAGTAGTTTGATAAGTCGTGTCGATATGAGGTCTATAACAGTTCGAGAAACTACTGATAACACTTACCAGTAAATCTCAGCAACCCTGGCCAGGGATTTCCAGTTATAGCCAATCGAACACAACACAACATCAACTCCCTATACTGGGAGAGACGAATCCCCTCCTATCGCTCATTGCCTCCATGTGATTCGGGACAGTACCCAAAAGCCACCTTTTTGCACGCCCTCTTGGATGTGGTATGATGGAAATCAAAGCACAGTGGGAATCACACAAGACTCTATGACGATCTCGGGTCAACAGACTACTCTGTACCAGTGTCACCGGAGAACTGCCATCTGACGTGAGGTATAATACCATCTGGGAGTTCTCAGCGAGTCCGTCCAGTGTACCCAGTCTCTACTGAGCACTCGTACACCATCCTTGATGTCAAACACTGATGGATATGGGATCATCCATCGCCCATCCTATGGGTCAAGATGCGTATACGCTAGTATACTCTGGTGTATCGATGCCCTGTCTCGATACACCCTCGACTATGAATAGTTATAGGATGTACTTGTTGACTACTGTGGCCCCACTAGTATGATCTCATCATAGTCCCAGTAGTCGAGTACATATCCTAAGGGCTTTATCAACATGTAACATAGAGACAATCAGAGTACATGTTAAGATAAAGTACAACCAGATAGCATACTATCATGTCGAGCAAGAAAGTCCTCCCTATATATGTCCAAGCATCCATTACAATATACATCGTATGTACAGTAATGGCCTCTAGGGCATACACATAACTAACAATCTCCCACTTGCACTAGGGCCATCTGTTGTGGTATCACATACCCAACAATTAGCTGTTGTTGAAGTATCTCATACTCAACCATCCCATAAAAGTCTCTACTGGGAAAAAGGCATTTGTGAGTGGATCTGCGCTGTTTTCCTCTGTGTCTACTCTCCTAACCTCGATCTCTCTGGAGATCAACCATCTCCATGATCAGGTGATACTGCCTAATAATTATATCTGGATTTCTGATGGGACGGTAGTTCCTTGGCTAAAGCCACAACTCTATTGCCACACAATGGTAGGAACGAAGTTCATCTCATGAACTTATATATATCCAGACTGCCTCTTTGGTAGCATCCTTGGTAACGATGTATCTTGCCTTTAATCGTCTAGTAAGTCACGGTATCTAGCTTGGAACTCTTCCAACATACCGTCCCTCCACTGAGGGTAAAGACAATGCCTGCGACTGACATTCAGTCGTCCTTATCACCCTGGAACCTTTTCAGTGATTCTCCCCAGGATCGATTGATACCATCTCACTACAACTAGTGAGTATCCTAACATCCAATTAGATCTATCTCATAGATTCAAAACCCAGGATTTAGGAGGTATCACTTTGATCCTATATGGAGAATCCTTGTGATAAGCGAAGATTGACCGAGCGTAGCATAGGAAACTCCTTCCTTAACAAGAGTATGTCATCCACGTACTCTACGAGGATCATCACCATACTTGCTACTACCTTTTTGTATATACAAGGTTCATCTACCATTTTGATGAAGTCAAACTCTTTGACTACCACATCAAAACAAACGTTCCAACTCCACGATGCCTGCTTTATCACATAAAACATCTTGCACACGTTTCCGCTTCTCCCACTGTCTACGAAGCCCTCTGGCTGTGTACTTATAGACGCTCTCTTCTAAATCATTATTTAGAAAAACAGTCATGACACCCAACCGCCAGATATCATAGTCATGGTATGTAGCCGTGGCAAGTAGGATCTGGATGGACTTAAGCATAGCTTTGAAAGTCTCAACTTTTCCATGTACACCAAGTAATCTTCTCAAGATATACTTGCTCCTGATGGGGATTTAACCCTTCAGATAAAGCAACCAAAGTCCATACTTTGTTGGTGTATAAGGATTCTATCTCAGATCTCTAAGCATCCAGCCATTCTTACAGAGTCCCACTCCTGATGTCCAGCTCGAAACTAGTTGGGTCATCATCTCATGATGCAATCGTCGCTCCCACTGTCATAGAGAAACCGAAGTATCTCTCAGGTGGATGAGGAACCCTACCAGATCGGCGGAGAGGCTGAGGTTCATTGGAAACTCAGTACTACTCATCATAGAGTGCACCATATCATATACGGTGTGATTGCTCTGCCCCGATACACCGAGGTTCTGTGGTGTATTCGGAGGAGTAATGCTGAGAGAGAATCTCATTCTCCTTTAGAATAGTCCAGGAATCTCCGTGCTCAAGTATTCTCCTCCTTGATCTCATCAAAGGACATAATACTTATACCCGTTTTGGTTCTCTACTTCTAACTCATATTCATTGAATATCTCAAAAGCTTCGGACTTGTATTTTAACAAGAACATATGCCTGAATCTTGAGAGATCATCAGAGAATGTAATGAAGTATAAAGAACCGGTCTTGAAATGTGTAGACAGGGGACTTTCATACATCAACATGTACCAATCCCAAGAGTTCACTAACTCTTTCTCTGTTTCCAATAAATAGAGCTATGGTCATCGTATCTTTGTGACATGACCGGCAAGTTTCACAAGATGTAAATTCAAAATAAATTAAATATGCATCTAAATGTAACTTAGCTAGTCGGGTCGCATTGATATGACCTAGTCTACAATGCCTCAAGAAGGATTCGTTCATTTCTGAACTCTTCCACTTGTGCGTGTTCTGTATACTAAGAACTGTAGTTTGATTTAGAACGTCTATGCTTTTAGATAACGTGCCTGAACCAATCAACTCTTGATATAGAAAATGTTAAAAACATTATCCAACAATACAAAATTATATCCTTTCTTTATTTATAAAGAGACTGATATGATGTTGTATATCAGGTTCGGTATCTAATAACATTCGTTCAGAATCAATGTATTCTGGTAATACAGGGTGATAGTGACCAACAGACTTGGCTGCAACACTTGCATCGTTTCTATCTCATGAAACGTAACACCCGTTCTCAGTTCTCTACCTATCTGTAGCCCATGTAACAAATTACATATGTGGAATCCTGATCCGGTATCAAATACCTAGGACGTAAAGGATACTGAGAAACAGTTCTCTGTAATGAACACACCTTAAGAAGATGCATCAGCATGCACTTTTTTCGTTTGGGCGGCACGGGAATTCTGGTTATCCCCTATTTCCTGCTCTGTCTTATAACAATTATAAGTTGGAGTGGGACCAACATTCCTTAGCACAGTATAACAAGCGGGTTCGGTCAATACATCCGTATTATTATCTTAATTAAGGCGTGACATAGTCGTTACCAGGAGAGAGAGAGAGAAGAAAACACTCAGCGTATGCTCTTGCAAGATTAGATTGGTTATCTAATATATCTAATTAGGATGTCTCCCACTGTTTTAGTCAAATCTTCCTTCAAACCCAAAAAGGAAAGACTAGCCGGGATTAATTACACGCTACAAGTTCGCCAATCTTTCAGCCAGGCCAGTGCCGGTACTTTGAGGTGTTAGTTATATGTATGCCCTAGAGGCCATTACTATACATAGGATGTATATTGTAGTGGATGCTTGGACATATATAGGGAGGACTTTCTTGCTCGACATGATAGTATGCTATCTGGTTGCTCTTTACCTTAACGTGTATACTGATTGTCTCTCTATTACATGTTGGTAAAGCCCTTAGGATGTGTACTTGACTGCCTGGACTATGATGCGGATCATACTAGTGGGGACATGGTAGTCTATAAGTACATCCTTCAAGGTCCCTAGTCGTGGGTGTATCGAGACGGGGCATCGATATACCAGAGTAGACTAGCGTATACCTTCTCGACTCATACAGATGGGCGATGGATGATCCCACATCCATTGGTGTTTGACATCAGAGATGATATACGGGTGCTCAGTAGAGACTGGGTACACTGGACGGACTCGCCGAGAACTCCCAGATGGTATTATACCTTACGTCAGATGGCAGTTCTCTGGTGACACTGGTACAGGTTAGTCTGTAGACCCGAGATCGTCATAGAGACTTGTGTGATTCCCACTGTGCTTTGATTTCCACCTTACCACGTCCAAGAGGGCGTGCAAAACGGTTGCTTTTGGGTACAGTCCCGAATCACATGGAGACAATGAGCGATAGGAGGGGATTCGTCTCTCCCGGTATAGGGAGTTGATGTTGCGCTGTGTTCGATTGGCTATAACCGGAAATCCCTGGCCAGGGTTGTTGAGATTTACTGGTAAGTGTTACCAGTGGTTTCTCGAATAGTTATAGACCTCATATCGACACGACTTATCGAGCTATTGGGGTCTGACGTTTACCACCCCTAGGCGAGATATGCAACATATCAGACGACGAGACCGGACTGTACGGTAAGTGTTACTGGTTAGATTCACAGGAGTGTGAGTGGGCTTGCTCGTCGATCTTCTGATCGCTCAATACCCGGGTGGCCGTTACGTTTAGCAGACCGCTTGCGGCTTGTGGGTGTTTGATATGATCATCACCTGCTGCCGGCATATTGACGAGTCTTTAGAGTCCTACACAGAGGTTTCCTGGCTCAAGCGAAACGAAATAGGAGCACATATGAGATATGTACGGGACCGAGAATAATGCATGTATGTGATACCGTATTCTATTCTCGCGATGAATGTATCGATTGGTTGTATGCGATATAACCTAGTTATCGAATCAAGGATTGATTCGATAAGTCGATACATTGGATATTAGTCGGTCATATGCGATATGACCGGATCGTTAAATCAAGCGTTGATTTAATGATTTAATGCACAATTATATATTTGATATATTACTTTGCATTAACTAGTATTGGTTCACTTAAAATGGATTTTCTCACTTGAAGTACACAAGTTGTATATGTGATATACTTTTGTGCACTTGTTTGTATCATGTTTGATGATACATGCAAACTTGGGTTTGTGTAAGATTTAAACCTTGGTTAAGTAAATGGTTAGGGTTTTTGTTTATTTATTCATTTAATTATTTATTTATTTGGCGTAAAAGAGAAATGGTGGGTTATTTTGTTTCTTTGTTGAAGCTTCATGAAGCTTTGAAAAAGTCTACCATTTTTATTTCATGCCTAACCTAACCATTCACCTAACCCTAGTTTATTCTCTATACTTAACCATGGTTGCTATATGATAAGAATCACTCATTTTCTATTTTCAAAATAATACTTATCATATTCTTTTTCTTCTTCCTCTTCTTCTTCAAGAAGAAAAAGCTTGCTAGCTTCAATGGTGATTTGAGAAAAAGAGTGAGAAATCCAATTCTAAAGTGAACCCACTTCCTATTTCTTCATCCTCTACCACTTGCCAAGTAGTATAGGGTGTTTTCTTCACAAGTTTCATGACTTGGTGAAGTTGGAGCTTGATCTTGTGTTGCCTCGACGTAGATCATCTTCGGCATCGAAGTCGACGACCTAGCCCGTCCATTTCTCCGATGAAGCCGATGCTAGAGCCCGGGATCCGATGATCGCAGCGAGGGGACTTCATCTCGGAGCTATGGAGGTGGAGGACCGGATCTACAAAGGTTGTATTTTCGTTCACTCATAGTTAAGATGTTAACTAGTTGCATGTTTCGCTTAAACTCTAGTCAACGATCCGTATTAGGGTTTCTCGGCACTTGTAAAATTTGGATTTGGCATGGTTGATGCCTTATGAGACCTCATTAGTGTGACAAGGAACCCTACAGTGGTATCAGAGCCTAGCTAGAGCCTTAGGCGATGCGTTGACGAAGTTAGAAGTCCGTTCGAACCCGAAACCCTAATACAATAGCCTTCTCTGTACTTTTTTCCAAAACTGGGAATTTTCTATATTAAAAATATGCAGAAAATTAAGCAGGGTTTTATAGGAATTACTGTAAATTTCGTGGACCTAACTCAATTAAACCGCCGTTGAACCGCGGCAGGAGCCTCCTTGTGCGGCGGTTCCGCGGCCGTACGGTTGGTTCTTCCAATAAAATTTGCACAGTAATTCCTATATTGTAGTGCTGTATTTTCTTGGATATTTTAATATTTACTCTAGAGTTGAGTTTTCTGGGTTGTATTGGGGACTCGGTGTTTCGATCGGGAAGTTTAACTTCGTCTATGTGTTTCTCCGGGTAATTTTAGAATATGTTAAAAAGTTCGACCGGATATAAATACCCACTTTTTCCCCTGCCGGGAAATTTCCAATTGTTGGATTTTTCCGTGGTTTAAAGACGTTCTAAGTAATGCAAGTAACGCGATGGACCCTCTAGAAGACAACAAACCTTAACTCGATTATGTGACCGTCTTGAACTGCCCTTTGAACCTTAGGGTTTGGGGCAGTACGGCATGCCACATGTGAGGCGTTGGCTTGAACCTTCTACGGCTGGACCGTTGGTACTGAGGCACGAAGTGAATGTTTTTAAACTTATTTCTTGTGTTGAGCTGTATCGAGAAAACTTGGGTGTTTGAATGTTCGATCGGAAAGTTTACCATTTTCTATTTATCTGGAATGTGATACAATAATTGGAATTCACAAGAAGTTATAAGATAACTGAATCAGTGTTATAAACATAGCGGTTTAGTCTCACTTGATCGGTTGCCACGGAATTTTGATGCGATCAAAAGTCCGTCGCAATCACATAGCGTACGCGGATACTCGCCGGTAAACTTAATAGACAGCCACGCCCCATAGCCCCGACCAAGTGACTGTAGGAGAACCCCGTCGCCGAAAGCATCCGTTTGGGTGCTCGCGGCAGCGGTGTTCCGCCTTAGTGCACTTCGTCGACGGTATTAGGGGTGCGGCCGCCTACTAAATTTTGCGATGAGCATTCGATCAGGATGTCGGGAATCTTGTTGAATTGCCCGACTTGATATTGAAAAGTGTTTTCGATAATGAGACTAAAATGCGGGGGTTTATAATTGTTAGGCATGCGATGTCTAAGGAATTCATTTGATTAGGCATGCGATGTCTATGCAGGTTGCGGATTCCAACTGTTGTAGTTTTACACTTTCTTTTCTGTGACCGTAAGTGTAATATGTGATATCGCCGGTTTCGTTGCTATATGTCAACGACAATTGGGATGGGCATATTTACTTACGTTGATGACATGTGATGTTATGTGTTGCTGGATATGTTATATTGGATCGTCGTGCTTGAATAGCCGGGTTTTTTTATGTGAGATGAGTATTTTTCATTTCATTCATGTAAAAACTTGTATGTAATATTCTTTTATTGGGGCACTTCCAGGTAGAGGAAGATGTCACCCTTTGTATATTATTTACTTTTCCGCATTAGGAAAGACCAAAGGAGGAGGGCACAAGTAACCGGGTTCTGGAGTCCAGTGGGAGACCAACTCGAGTAGTCGAGTCCGGGTCTCCTAACTCTAGAATTGGTAGGGTTGCTTGCCGCTCTCGTAGGGGTCTAGGGGTGTGGGTTTGGCTATTCATCGCGACCGTGGAATCCGTGTTTTATACTGGATCGTATTGAAAACACGGACGTCCTAGTATATCCAATGTTTCATATGATTCTTCTGCTGCGATATCTGTGATGTGATCTTGTGATGTTCTGTGATGGATACTGTATATAGTATACATGATATATTATATAGACGTTACTTATGTTTTACACCCGCGCTAGCCCTGCCCTGCTCTGCCATTAGTTACCTAGCCTAACGGTGCACGAGGGGACATCGAGGCGAATGCGGATGGCATAAGTGTACGTCGTATTTATCTGTGATGTTTAGGTGATTAAATGACGGGACTTCATTAATATGATTAATGAAAGTAAAAGAAACCTAAAGATGATGTAGAATTGAATTTCAAAAATAAAACAGGTAGCCGCAGTTCTTGCTTTGCACAGCGGTATATATGATATATCCTGCACCTTATTCGATGAGAAAAGGGCCGATGATCCCTTCACCGGGAGTGACCCCTTTAGCAATAACTGGCAGATGCTACACACTCGGTTTGTCTTTTGATAGCTTCTATAGTTTCTGCTTTGCACAGTGATATATATGATATATCCCGCACCTCATTCGACGAGGAAAGGGCCAACGATCCCTTCACTGGGAGTGACCCCTTTAGCAAAACTAGAAAAGCCTAAAAAACACTCCATTTTAAAATCATTTGATTCTACAACGATATAAAGTTCATTACGCAAAAGGTTTTCTTAAAAACCTGTCGTAACCCTCCGTCATTTCAGATAGGTAATAGTTAGTATTCGTGCTGCGTTTGTTGACTCAGTCAAGGCGTAGTGTGCGGTAGCTGATTAGTGCTTATCTGCAAAGCATATGATGCGATTGGATTAGGGTAGTCGTGCGGCCTTGTTGACTCAGTCAAGGTTCATGCGGGTGGGTTTAATTCAATCGAGAAATGACGGGTTGAACTTTACTTGCGGTCTATGGTTTGTTGACTCAGTCAAGGTCATAGATCGCATGGGGCAAAATATTATCGGGAATTTCAAGTGTTGAAATTTGCAATGAGATTGCATACCTTCTATGAGATAGTTGGATCCCGATACCCGCTGCGAGTAATTGTTACTCCTGGGAGAGTTTTACACATTACAATTAGCCGATCAAGTAGGTGTCTAGAAAGGTGTCAACGGGGTTACGCCTCTGGGAAAACGAGGTTTACATTAATTTGGTTTGTGCGAAAGCACGGGGGACCTCCCTCAAAGTACCGACACTGGCCTGGCTAAAAGATTGGCGAACTTGTAGCGTGTAATTAATCCCGGCTAGTCTTTCCTTTTAGGGTTTGAAGGAAGATTTGATAAAAACAGTGGGAGCCATCCTGATTAGATAAAATAATAACCAATCTATTCTTGCAAGAGCGCACGCTGAGTGTTTTCTTCTCTCTCTCTCCAGGTAGCGACCATATCACGCCTTAATCAAGATAATAATACGGATGTATTGACCGAACCCGCTTGTTATACTGAGCTGGGGAACGTTGGTCCCGCTCCACCTTATAATTGTTATAAGACAGAGCAGGAAATTAGGGAATACCAGATTTCCCGTGCCGCCCAAACGAAGAAAGTGCATACTGATGCATCATCTTCGGGTGTGTTCGTTACAAAGAACTGTTTCTCTGTATCCTCTACATCCTGGGTATTTGATACCGGATCAGGATCCCAGCTATGTAATCTATTACATAGGGCTACAGATAGGTAGAGAACTGAGAACGGGTGATAAGTTTCATGAGACAGAAAACGGGGCAAGTGTTGCAGCCAAGTCTGTTGGTCACTGTCACCCTGTATTCCAAATACATTGATTCTGAACAAATGCTATTAGATACCGAACCTGATATACAAAATCATATCAGTCTCTTTATTAGTAAAGAAACGATAAAATTTTGTATTGTTGGATAATGTTTTGAACATTTCCTATATCAAAAGTTGATCGGTTCAGGCACGTTATCTAAAAGCATTGCTGTTCTAAATCAAACTACAGTTCTTAGTATACGGAACACACACAAGAGGAAGAGTTCAGAAATGAACGGATCCTTCTTGAGATATTGTAGACTAGGCCATATCAATGCGACCCGACTAGCTAAGTTGCACATAGATGCATATTTAAATCCGTTTGAATTTACATCTTGTGAAACTTGCCAGTCATGTCACAGAGATAAGATGACAGTAGCTCTGTTTACTGGAAATAGAGAAAGAGTTAGTAAACTCTTGGGATTGATACATGTTGATGTATGTAAGGTCCCCTGTCTACATATGCCAAGACCAGTTCTTTGTACTTCATTACATTCTCTGATGATCTCTCAAGATTCAGTCATATGTTCCTGTTGAAACACAAGTCCGAACCTTTTGAGATATTCACAGAATATAAGTTAGAAGTAGAGAACCAATACGGGTATAAGTATTATGTCCTTTGATGAGACCAAGGAGGAGAATACTTAAGCATGGAAATCCTGGACTATTCAAAAGGAGAATGAGATTCTCTCTCAGCATTACTCCTCCGTATACACCATAGCACGATGGTATATCGGGGTGGAGCAATCACACCCTATATGATAAGGTGTGCTCTATGATGAGTACTACTGAGTTACCTATTTCCTTTTGGGAGTAATGCACTTATGAAGTTGCATGCCTATTGAATAGGGTTCCAATCAAATCAGTTGCCTACCACTTTATATGTGATATGGAAAGGGGAGAGCCCATATCTTAAGTTAGTTAAGATTCGGGGTTGTCCGGCCTATGTCTAAAAGCAAAATCCGGACAAGCTCGAGGCAAGGTCTGTTATGTAGAACTGGAAAGGTTCCAGATATACAAACTGCAGCTAATGATTTGAAAGAACCAAAGGATTCAATAGTTACCAACGAACCTCAGCCTCTCCGCCGATCTAGTAGGGTTTCTCACCCACCTGAGAGATACTTATGTTTCTCTATGACAGTGGGAGCGAGGATTGCATCATGAGATGATGACCCAACTAGTTTCGAGCAGGCCATCGAGAGTAGTGACTCTGTAAGAATGGCTGGATGCTTAGCGATCTGAGATGGAATCCATGTACACCAACAAAGTATGGACTTTGGTTGCTATATCTGAAGGGTTAAATCCCTATCAGGAGCAAGTATATCTTGAGAAGATTACTCGGTGTAGATGGAAAAGTTGAGACTTTCAAAGCTAGACTTGTTAAAGGTTTTCGTCATCAACCAGGCGTGGATAATGATGATACCTTTTTTGGGGCCTATTCTTAAGTCCATCCAGATCCTACTTACCACGGCTACATACCATGACTACCATATCTGGTGGTTGGGTGTCATGACAGCTTTTCTAAATGATGTTTTAGAAAAGGGCGTCTACAAGTACACAGCCAGAGGGCTTCGTAAAAAGTGGGAGCAGCGGAAACATGTACAAGAAGCTTTATAGGATAAAGCAGGTATTGCGGAGTTGGAACGTCTGTTTTGATGAAGTAGTTAAAGAGTTTGATATCATCAAAATGGTAGATGAACCTTGTATAAACAAAAAGGTAGTAGGGAGTGTGGTGACGATCCTCGTAGAGTACGTGGATGACATACTCTTGATAGGGAAGGAGTTTCCTATGCTACGCTCGATCAATCTCCGCTTATCACAATGATTCTCCATATAGGATCAAAGTGATACCTCCTAAATCCTGGATTTTGGATCTATGAGATAGATCTAATTGGATGTTAGGAGACTCACTAGTTGTAGTGAGATGGTATCAGTTGATCCTGGGGAGAATCACTGGAAAGGTTCAAGGGTGATAAGGACGACTGAATGTCAGTCACAGGCATTGTCTTTACCCTCAGTAAAGGGACGGTATGTTGGAAGAGTTCCAAGCTAGATACCGTAGCATACTAGACGATTAAAGGCAAGATACATCGCTACTTAAGATGCTACCAAAGAGGCAGTCTGGGTATATATTAGTTCATGAGATGAACATCGTTCCTACCATTGTGAGACAATGGAGTTGTGGCTTATGCCAAGGAACGTCAGTCCCATCAGTGATCCAGACATATTCCAAGGCAGTGTCACCTGATCATGGAGATGGTTGATCTCCAGGGTGATCGAGGTAAGGAGAGTTGACTCAGAGGACAACACGGCGAATCCACTCACAAAGGCCTTTTCCCAGAGAGAGACTTTTATAGGATGGTTGAGTATGAGATACTACAACCACTGCTATCGGATGGCCCTAGTGCAAGTGGGAGATTGTTAGTTATATGTATGCCCTAAAGGCCATTACTATACATAGGATGTATATTGTAGTGGATGCTTGGACATATATAGGGAGGACTTTCTTGCTCGACATGATAGTATGCTATCTGGTTGCTCTTTACCTTAACGTGTATACTGATTGTCTCTCTATTACATGTTGGTAAAGCCCTTAGGATGTGTACTTGACTACCTGGACTATGATGCGGATCATACTAGTGGGGACATGGTAGTCTATAAGTACATCCTTCAAGGTCCCTAGTCGTGGGTGTATCGAGACGGGGCATCGATATACCAGAGTAGACTAGCGTATACCTTCTCGACTCATACAGATGGGCGATGGATGATCCCACATCCATTGGTGTTTGACATCAGAGATGATATACGGGTGCTCAGTGGAGACTGGGTACACTGGACGGACTCGCCGAGAACTCCCAGATGGTATTATACCTTACGTCAGATGGCAGTTCTCTGGTGACACTGGTACAGGTTAGTCTGTAGACCCGAGATCGTCATAGAGACTTGTGTGATTCCCACTGTGCTTTGATTTCCACCTTACCACGTCTAAGAGGGCGTGCAAAACGGTGGCTTTTGGATACAATCCCGAATCACATGGAGGCAATGAGCGATAGGAGGGGATTCGTCTCTCCCGGTATAGGGAGTTGATGTTGCGCTGTGTTCGATTGGCTATAACCGGAAATCCCTGGCCAGGGTTGCTGAGATTTACTGGTAAGTGTTACCAGTAGTTTCTCGAATAGTTATACACCTCATATCGACACGAATTATCGAGCTATTGGGGTATGACGTTTACCACCCCTAGGCGAGATATGCAACATATCAGACGACGAGACCGGACTGTACAGTAACTGTTACTGGTTGGATTCACAGGAGTGTGAGCGGGCTTGCTCGTCGATCTTCTGATCGCTCAATACCCGGGTGGCCGTTACGTTTAGCAGACCGTTTGCGGCTTGTGGGTGTTTGATATGATCATCACCTGCTGCCGGCGTATTGACGAGTCTTTAGAGTCCTACACAGAGGTTTCCTGGCTCAAGCGAAACGAAATAGGAGCACATATGAGATATGTGCGGGACCGAGAATAATGCGTGTATGTGATACCGTATTCTATTCTCGCGATGAATGTATCGATTGGTTGTATGCGATATAACCTAGTTATCGAATCAAGGATTGATTCGATAAGTCGATACATTGGATATTAGTCGGTCATATGCGATATGACCGGATCGTTAAATCAAGCGTTGATTTAATGATTTAATGCATAATTATATATTTGATATATTACTTTGCATTAACTAGTATTGGTTCACTTAAAATGGATTTTCTCACTTGAAGTACACAAGTTGTATATGTGATATACTTTTGTGCACTTGTTTGTATCATGTTTGATGATACATGCAAACTTGGGTTTGTGTAAGATTTAAACCTTGGTTAAGTAAATGGTTAGGGTTTTTGTTTATTTATTCATTTATTTATTTATTTATTTGGCGTAAAAGAGAAATGGTGGCTTATTTTGTTTCTTTGTTGAAGCTTCATGAAGCTTTGAAAAAGTCTACCATTTTTGTTTCATGCCTAACCTAACCATTCACCTAACCCTAGTTTATTCTCTACACTTAACCATGGTTGCTATATGATAAGAATCACTCATTTTCTATTTTCAAAATAATACTTATCATATTCTTTTTCTTCTTCCTCTTCTTCTTCAAGAAGAAAAAGCTTGCTAGCTTCAATGGTGATTTGAGAAAAAGAGTGAGAAATCCAATTCTAAAGTGAACCCACTTCCTATTTCTTCATCCTCTACCACTTGCCAAGTAGTATAGGGTGTTTTCTTCACAAGTTTCATGACTTGGTGAAGTTGGAGCTTGATCTTGTGTTGCCTCGACATAGATCATCTTCGGCATCGAAGTCGACGACCTAGCCCGCCCATTTCTCCGATGAAGCCGACGCTAGAGCCCGAGATCCGATGATCACAGCAAGGGGACTTCATCGCGGAGCTATGGAGGTGGAGGACCGGATCTACAAAGGTTGTATTTTCGTTCACTCATAGTTAAGATGTTAACTAGTTGCATGTTTCGCTTAAACTCTAGTCAACGATCCGTATTAGGGTTTCTCGGCACTTGTAAAATTTGAATTTGGCATGGTTGATGCCTTGTGAGACCTCATTAGTGTGCCAAGGAACCCTACATGAGGGAGGTTCCCCATGCTTTCGCACGAACCTAATTAAAGTAAACTTCGTTTTCCCAGAGGCGTAACCCCGTTAACACCTTTCTAGACACCTACTTGATCGGTTAATTGTAATGTGTAAAACTCTCCCAGGAGTAACTCTTACTCGCAGCGGGTATCGGGATCCAACTATCTCATAGAAGGTATGCAATCTCATTGCAAATTTCAACACTTGAAATTCTCGATAATATTTTACCCCTAGCGTCCTATGACCTTGACGGAGGTCAACAAACTATAGGCTGCTAGTCAAGTTCTACCCGTCATTTCCTAATTGAATTAAACCCACCCGCACGACCCTTGACGGAGGTCAACAAGGCCGCACGACTAACCTAAAACAATCTGCATCATATGCATAAGCAGATAAATACTAGTCAGCTACCGCACACTACGCCTTGACGGAGGTCAACAAACGTAGCACGAATACTAAGTAGGACTTATCTGAAATGACGGAGGTCTACGACAGGTTTTTAAGAAAACCCATTGCGTAATGAACTTGATATCGTTATAGAATCGAGTGATTTTTAAATGGAGTGTTTTTTTTAGGCATTTCTAGTTTTGCTAAATGGGTCATTCCCGGTGAAGGGATCGTCGGCCCTTTCCTCATCGAATAAGGTGCAGGGTATATCATATATACCGCTGTGCAAAGCAAGAACTATAGAAGCAATCAAAAGACAAATCGATTTTGTAACATCTTCTAGTTTCACTAAAGAGGTCACTCCCGGTGAAGGGATCTCGGCTCTTTCCTTATCGAATAAGGTGCTGGATGTTCTACAAGGAACACCGCTATGCAAAGAAAGAACTAGAGCTACCAGTTTTTAAACAAGTTTCTACAATATCTTAGGTTTCTTTTAGTTTCATTAATCTCATTAATGAAATCCTATTTTATTATGCTTCACAAGCATCACATTTGAAATGAAATCTGCAATATAACATATATCTCATAAATATAATATAAACATTCGTCTCAGGCAGTAATATAATCTCATCACAGAACATTGCAGTAGAAGAACATATATGAAATATTGGATATACTAGGACATCCGTGTTTTAATACGAGCCTGTATAAAACACGGATTCCACGGTCGCGATGAATAGCCAAACCCACATCCCTAGACCCCTACGAGAGCGGCAAGTAACAATGCCAATTCCAGGGTTAAGAGACCCGGTCTCGACTCCTCGAGATGGTCTCCCACTGGACCCTAGAACCCGGTTACTTGTGCTCCCCGCCTTGGGTCTACCTAATGCGGAAAAGTAAATAATATATAATGGTGGCATCATCCTTATCCTGGAAGTGCCCCAATTAAAGAATATTACATACAAATGAATTTACATGAATGAAAAAGAAAAACTCTCATCTCACATAAAACCCCCGGCTATTCAAAACACGACGATCCAATATAACATATCACAGCAACACATAACATCACATGTCATCAACGTAAGTAAGTATGCATACACCGATTGCCGTCGATGTATAGCAACGAAAACCGGCGATACAACTACATACTACACTTACGGTCACAGAAAAGAAAGTGTAAAACTACAACAGTTAGAATCCACAACCTCTTTAGACATCGCATGCCTAACCAAATGAATTCCTTAGACATCGCATGCCTAACAATTATAAACCCCGCATTTTAGTCTCATTTATCGAAAACTCTTTTCAATATCTAGTCGAGAAATTCAACAAGATTCCCGACATTACTGATCGAATGCTCGTCGCAAACTTTAGTAGACGGCCGCACCCCCGGATGCCGTCGACGAAGTGCACTAAGGCGGAACACCGCTGCCGCGAGCACTAGAACGGATGCATTTGGCGACGGGGTTCTCCTACAGTCACTTGGTCGGGGCTATGGGGCGTGGATGTCTATTAAGTTTACCCGACGAGTATCCGCGTACGCTACGTGATTGCGACGGACTTTTGATCACATCAAAATTCCGTGGCAACCGATCATCTGAGACTGAACTGCTAGATTTATAACATTCAAATTAGTTATCTCATAACTACTTGTGGATTCCAAGTATTGTATCACATTCCAGATAAATAGACAGTGTTAAACTTTCCGATAGAATAAACAAACACCCAAGATTTCCCAAATAGCTCAACACTTGACTGGAGTTCAAAAAATATCCATCACATGCCACAGTACCAATGGTCCAGCCGTAGAAGGGTCAAGCCAACGCCTCACATGTGGCAACGCCATAATGCCCCAAACCTTAAGGTTCAGAGGCAGTTCAAGACGGTCACATAATCGAGTTAAGTTTTGTTGTCTTCTAGAGGGTCCACCGCGTTACTTGCACGATTTTCTGAAAGTTTCAAACTCGAGAAAAAATCCAACTGTTGAAAATTTTCCGACAGGGGAAAAAGTGAGTTATTGATATCCGTTCGAACTTTTTAACAGTTTCTAAAAATTATCCGGAAAAAATTAAACGAAGTTAAATTATCCTATCGAATCAACGAGTCCCCAATACAACCCAGAAAACTCAACACTTGAGCAAGAACTAAAAATTCCCAGAAGAAACAATTAATTCCCAGAAGAAACAGGAAACACCTACGGACGTTACTGTAGAAAAAGGAGTCCCTGATCTTTACATACGGCCACGGAACCGCCGCTAAAAGCAGGGTATGGCTGCGGTTCCGCGGCGCTACAGTAAAGTTAGGGAGTCGTATTCTACAGTTATCCTTAGATTTCCCTGCTCTATTTTCTGAGCATTTTTAATTCATAAAAAATCATATTTTTGAAAAATATCTTGAGAAGGGTATATATCGGGGTTTCCGGGTTCGATCGGACTTTAAACTTCGCCTAGACTTCGCCTAAAGCTCTAACTTGGTTCTGATACCACTGTAGGGTTGCTAGGCACACGCACAAGAGTCTATAAGGCATCAACCATGCCTAATTTAAAATTTAGCCGTGCCGAACTACCCAAAGCCGGATCTTTAAACTAGAGATTAGGCGAAAACAAGTATGTTAAACACTTTAACACTAAGTGAGAGGGATTACAACCTTTGTAGATCCGATCTTTCACTTCTAAGGCTCCGTGTTGAGGTCCCTTCGCTGCGATTATCGTGTTCCGGACTCTCGAGAGGCTCCACGAAGAGAAACATGCAAGCTTGCTTCCGATCTTCGATAACAAAGATGATCTACCTTGAAGTTTCATTAACACAAGCTCTTACTCACTAAATGAAGTGAACACCCTCATCTAAATGGCAAGGGTAGATGAGGATGATGAAGTAGGATTTTTGCTCTCATTTTTTTTCTTATTCTCACTCACTTTCATCACAAAATCAAAGCAAGAAAGCTTTTCCATAAAAAGAGAAGGAAGAAGAAGAAGGAAACCTTTTGTGATTGTCACGTCCCGAAATTGGTACGTGATGGCCCTAATACTACGCAACGCCTAAAGACGTAACGCAGTAAAAGAAAGCCAAAACCCAGAAATCTAAACCATAAAAAGAAGACAAGAAAAGATAATAGCAGTTTTGAAACATTTGAAATCATAACCCAAATTCTTTAAAAGTCCAACTTCTTTCTATAAAATTTTGGCAACACCCCCTTCGTAAAAACTGACCCCAAAATGGGTACAACAATAAAGATAAGTAAAGCATCCCCAAACGGGAGCAAATACACGCCCAAAGGTGGAAAACAATCACCACCACAAATATACGACGCCGTAGTGAAGAAATAAAGTCAATAGAGATAAAGCTGTATAAAAGACAAAAAATCCACAAATAATATACAATAACGTCCTCACCAAGTCTCTAAGTCAATAACATAATAGTAGATGGAGAGTACAAGATACAACGAATGTACAATACAAAATACAGATAACCACCAAAACCCACCTAAGCAAAATAGCACACTGTGAGCCGATGCGGTATCTGTAGCAAAAGATGATAGATGAATAGCCTGCCTCGACTACTCTTGGAAAACACCCTGCAAAACAACTGTGGCACAACGGGGGTGAGTTGCCAACTCGTGAATAGTAGATAACATGTGCAAGTAATCGCAGGTATGTACGTACGGCATGAATCTAAGATATGCGATTTGCAGTAATAATAAGTCATATGAGGGTAGAATAATGGAAAGTACACTAATAGGTACAACCAATATATGAAGCATTAGTGATATGACAATAGTATGCAATAATCATGCGATAGGGATATGAGAACGTAGATATACAGCAATCATGAAGGTACACTAACAGGTACTACTAATACATGAACAATGCATAAATAAATAGGTATGAGGTATGGAGTGAAATATGTCATTTCCATGGAATCCTGACATCGTGGTAGGATTACAATCCATCAAGACACTCAAATTCACAATTCCTCAAATCAGCCCACAAGTTGGGCTCTCATATCATATAAGTCTCACATCTCCCCAATGTACAATATCGAGTAATCTCCTATATCCCGAATGTACAAATCAGTAATCTCATATGTATCCGGTATCCAATCTCAATGAATCACCTAATATCCCAAATCAAGCTCAAGTAAAATTCTAACATCCTAAATATATATATATTTGCAGAAATAAATATGATGGGGTCAATACACATATATTAGCGTCTCACTCCACTAATATTGGTATAAGGGTATATATAACAACGGCTAAATCCCCTGTTATATATACAAAAGGTGTTAAAAGAAATATCATGAAATCAATGTGCCAAGTATCGACACAGAAATACTGATCTATCAGATGCCGTCACCAAGACTAGCATCCTGATAGGTACGTATCATACGCTATCCCGAAAGCACGAGTGCCTAACTCTGATCCTCGCTTTTCGACGTATCCATACGTACATGACTCCCAGCGGTATCCTCATGATAACCGCCGAGTCATTGGTACTGTCACCGGACGGTATGGCTCTCCTGCCGGGCTCATCGGTGTGGTATATCGACATCCCTTTCTTGCCCCGGGGTACCTCCGGGCTCCACCATGTACCCTCTACGGCCTCGACGCCTCCTCGTAGGGGTATATATATAAATCAGCACCGATAAAACTCATGGTGGATGCTCAAATATCATATCAAGGAAACCGGGTTTTTCAATTAATGCATAATTTCATGAACTCCCACGGTTCCCAAATCCAGAAAACATCATGTAAAATCCAAATAACAATGCGCAAATCCAGGAATAAATATATGCGATATATCTGAAATGCGAGCATATAAAGGGAAATATGTAGCTGAAACCAGATGTATGCGAAATCAATAAGGTACAGCTAAGTATAGGTGTCTACCTATAAGTAAATAATGTAGTATAACCCCCTGGGTATAAGTAAAATATGAGCAAGGTATACCTGTAGCTGTATCGTAAAGGGTATATGTACCTATCACTAATGGTACGATACTCTATAGGTATACAGGTATGGTTAATGTCATATGTGATAAGCAGTACGAATCAATATCACAAGGTCCCTAACCAAGCAATATAGTATCTATAAGGGGTTTGTGTGTGACATGGCAATTATTGACGGTGTGTGTAGTATACAATCAGTATTCGTGCAACATGAATCGTCAATAATTTGTGCAGTGTCCTACGGCTACTAGTCCAAGTATAACATCTAAGTAATAGGGTAAATGCACAATTCTAACAATGACGTAGAATATGCGAAAAGTATTAGAATCCTAGACCAGACGCATAACGCCATGCGGGCGATTCCCCTGTAGATGTTAAATCTACTCACCAGTGCTCCACGCTAGGTGAATCCTACCACCAGTTTCCCCCTGTAGCAGTGTTCGTAGTCCCCACCTGCGAACCTGCAACATTAAAACAATAAAGCAACTATATATTAACAATAGCTATAAAACACGAACAAACTATATTGGACCGACGCAATAACACAAATCCTACTCTCAAGTGTTCGTATTGTGGCTAACATGCGTGGCGACACGACGAAAATGACTTAAGAGAAAAACCACGCAAACAGCACGATCCGTGTCGTATAACATATCGTGCGGACACAAAACACTAGAAACTGCCTAACGATCCCAGATTTTGCATACTGTGAAAGCTAAACAAACAAACAAGACCAACAGAATCCAAACCACTATAGACACCAACAGAGAAAAACCTAAACCCAAACTCCCATGCAAAGCCGGCGTCGCCGGACCTCCCCTTTGCCATCGCCGGCCCTGGCCGGTGGCCTGGGTGTCGTGCCTCAGGTGGTGCCCCAGTTTCCCTAGTACATCACTACAATTTTGCTTAATTTTTTAGTAAACTTCCTGGGTCACAGCAGGTTCCAGATGTCGCAAATCGACACCAAAATACGATATTTTGCACAAAACGTAAACCCTATGGTATTTTAGTGAAATTTGGGTTAAACTCAGTCAAAGTGACCCTAACAACAATTAAGTAGGTAGGGTTTACCAACACAATCATCACTTAATCAAAAGTCCTCATAATTCACCATATTTAGCACTAAAACTAACTTTAAACGCAAACCGACGCTAAACTACGCACAAGTTAAGCAAACTAGGAAATTGGGTTCAAGAATTATACCTTATGGAACCCTAGGAAGCAGTTGAAGGAGTGTATGGAAGAAGAAGAGCTGCTGCAAGTTGCTGGAACTCCTACTGCTGCTGATGCTGCCTGCTGTTGCTGCTGCTGCTTACAGAAGTTGCTTGCTGCTGCTGTTTACTGATGCTGCTGCTTGCTTCTCTGCTGCTGGAGCTGCTGCTGTTCTGGGTGTGTGTGTGTATGAGAGAATGAGAGAATGAGAGAAATGAGAGTGAGGGTGAGAATGAGAGAAACACAACAACCACCCCTTCTCACTCTCTCTCACTTCATTAATGAGGCATGGCTTGGGCCATGAAGCCCCATGCTTTCTCTCTCTTTCTCTCCCCCTCAAGGTCAACAATTCAAACCAATATTTAAAAATACTTTTTCATTTTTCTTTAAGGAAAACAACCATGCACAATAAAACCAAAACACTTAATATAAATTTTAAAACTAGCTTAAAGAAATGGTTAGCTCACCATGATGCTAATCATGGCTAAACCCCAAATTACACCCTAGTTATCATGCACAAGTGTATGCAAGCCTAGGAAAAATCTAATAAAATATTCATTAAATAGGATAAAATAATTGGAAATCAATTTGGTAAACTTTTTATTAAAAACTATATATTAAAATATAATTATCCACAAAACACATTCTAAGGTGTTACAATCTCCCCCCCTTAAAAGAAATTCGTTCCCGAATTTAAAAAATATACTGCTACGCGTACCTTCAAAGAGAAGATTGCAACTCTCAAATCTCGCTCACAGCCTCCCAAGTGATTACCTCACTATACGGCTACGTCCAAGAAAAACCCTTCAAAGATGGCAAGACCCTTGACCGACGTTTCTCCACCTGCCAAGCCATTGACACAAATGGCTGCCGGTGAGCGAAACGTTCATGTCCATGCCAAAAGGTCTGGTGCCCAATCATGTAAGAAAGGTCATGAAGGTAATTGTAAAGTATCAACACAAGGAATACGGGGTGAAAACTCAATAATCTGGGCGGAAGTGCCAAATTAAAGGTAACGAAACTAACTCGCTTATAGGATCTCAAAAGGACCTACAATCCTGGGATAAGCTTCCCAAAACTCAACACGTCATTCATCGGAAAAATCCGTAGGAATACATGATCTACCACTGCGAACTCAACCCTACGACCAACACGGTCGGCATAAGACCTCTGTCCGCAATGGACAATTCTCAACCTGACCTAAAACAACTGGATAATCGCCGAAGTCTCTAAACTAGCTGGGGTCCAAAATCTTACTAAGAAGAGTCAGAAAAACAATAGACTGGTGATCGACATGACCTAACCCCTAAACCTAAAGGTTGCCAATTGGAGTGTCTCCTGATAACAGCTATCGAAGGAGAGCCCTAACCATAGCGAGTAACGATTCCCAACTGTCGACACAATTAACACAAACACACAACTTAACAAAGAATAACTGAGCAAACTGAGTATAACCGGACGACAAGAATCCGAATGGAGTCACGCCCTGACAAACCTTGGGTAGACACCATAACGAAATTCGTGAAGATCTGCTCCCACTCCTACTTCGGAACGGTTAAAGGATGCAACTCTCCAGCCGGCCTCAGATGCTCAACCCAAGCACACAACAAGACAGACACCTTGAAACGAAACCTGAAACTTCTCTTTACTTCCCTGCCCACCCGTAACAATCTCACAAGTCACGCCAATGTTGGTGGAACTTGAATGAATACAGAGAGTTGACTGATGTGGTTACTTTAGGATTTCACGTCTCTACTCGATAATATCAGGTACACAAACGCGTCCCTAAATTAGCACACCCGTGTCACAAATCAAGGACTCCGAATCATTACCCAGCCGAGTATGCTCAAGTATCACTGACGAACGAGTATCGGCAGGCAGTGTCTCGCGAAAGCGATTAAAGAAAAGTGGTCGGGCGTGGACACGAGCAAGCTGTCCCCTCATAGAGACGAACTTAAGCTGTACTCGACGATCGCACAAGAACTGTAAATCTGCAGAAGACTATCACAACAATCAAATCCGCTGCAGGAAGATCTACATTAAGCTCTGGTGGTCCGTGAAATCTGACACGACTCTCGAACAAGTAGTGTCTCCAAATCTCCAACGCATAAACACCGCGGCCATCTCCAGATCATGAGTGGAATATCCTTCTCGTACTTCCTCCAAATGTAGGGAAGCAAAAGTGATAACTCTATAGTGTCACCTCAGTACACACTCGAGCCCCACTTAAGAAACATTACAGTTAAACAACAAGGTCGTCCGAACCAAAAGCAAAGAAAGAACTGATGCAGTTGTTAACCGAATCTCCAAATGCTGAAACTCCGCACACATGCCTCAGTCCAAAGAAAAGAATCCTCTATTGCGGTCAATTCAGTCGACGGTGCAGCACTACTCTAGCAATCCTGCACGAAACAGCGGCAAAAACCTGCTGAGCCTAAAAATCTGCGGACCTCTGCCCTGCACACAAGTCTGGGCCCGAGCTGTACGGACACGATCTCCCTCGGAACCATACAAAACCATCTCCCGTGACAACAAGACCTATGAGTCAACATAAACGAGCCTGTAGGAACACTCCGAGAATCTAGCAAACCGCTGGTGCTCTCCCAGTATCTGCATAACAAATCCTCAAGTGCTACTCCTGTCCCTCAAGGCACATTAAATAGACCAGAATGTCGTAAATAACCCAACAATACTGGTCGAGGAACGGCCTGAAGAAATCTGGTTCATCATATCTACGAATGCTGCTAGGGCATCAGTGAATCCAATGACTCACTAAAACACACAAAGCCCATAGCACGCACAAGGCAGTCTTCGGAATGTCATCACTCTGAACCCGCAATAATGATGACATGATCTCAAACAAACTTAGAAAATGTCTCGCACTCTGAAGCTGATCGAAGAAATCGTCAATGCGGGGTAAAGGATACCTATCCGCACTGTAAGCCGGTTCAAGTAACGATCCATCGATACATAACCTTAAACTGCCGTCTTTCTCTTTGATGAACAGAAATAGGAGCTTCCCAAAAGCGAAATACTCAGACGCACAAAACTCCCCAAACAACAACTCTGCAGCCGATCCTTAAGCTCCCTAAAGCTTCGCCAGCTCATCTGGAACAACTTCGGAAAAACTCTCGCACGAAAGGAAAACCGGTCAAACAAACCCATTGTAGCTACGGTATCACGAATGAACGCCAAGAATCCACGACATCTCCTCAAAAGCCGACTAGCGAAAAAGGCTGAATTCAAGCTGTGAGAGGCGGCACAACTATCCACCTGTACAACAAGAATTGACTCGCCGGGAAAAACAAAACCTGACTGTTTTCCTCACGGTATTCTACAGACGCCTAACACATAGCTAACCAGTCCATGCCCAGGAGAACGTCAAATCCAACCTCTCTAGAAGGATCCAAAACGACGGACGAATCTCTATCTCCTATCCGATTGGCACACAACTGAAATACGTATCGCGCAACAAAAGAATCGCTGACAGAAGTTACCACAAACAAACGACTAATCTACCCAACCATGGTACAAGGGCGAAAAACAAACGAATACTTCAAAAGAACATGCGAATTAAGGATACCTGAAAACTCTGCATTGGACGCCTGCGCGTCCCGATGAGTAAAAGCAAACTCCTGTGTCTGCCCTCTACCCGCAATTGGCTGAACTCCTTTGGTAGACTGAGCCCTCTGAGCGAACCTTTCAAGTCCACGGCCTCTCTGAATACGATCCTGACGAGGTGCTAAGGAACAATGTCTGACGAAGTGCTGAAGGCTCCCGCATCGAAATCATCCACGTGGTGACTGCAGACCTTCCTGGGGATGAGAGCTGAACGACTGTCCTCGTCCAAAGCCTTTGCTACTCCCACGACGACCACGAAATCTGTCTCGACGACCAAACCTCTGTCTCTGTGCTGGTACACTGGTACGAGTCCTCCACTGTCCTGGAACTCTCAGAGTCTCTGGAACATGTGCCTCGTCAACTGGAGCTGCAACCACTGGTGCTATGTAGGTGACGGACTGCTGCATGCTGATCGCAAAGGACAACTGAGTAACAGGGGTAACAACCTCCTATCGTAGCTCCCGAACGATGTCGACCAATGAACTCATAGTCTGGCGGAAGTCCTGCATCTCCACCACAAGCCTATCGATACTATATGTCGAAGGTTGATCCGTCTGCACCTGTGCAACTAGCGTGCCATCCTGGTCAGTGCTCGTCTCACTCGAGCTAACTCTGACCTTGGCCCTCGCAGCATCATTCTGAGTCCCCATAGTCATCGGCGGCAAGGCTATAAATAGAGATAAGATTTGATAAGAACACGGAAATCGAATCACAAGGATATGAATCATCAAGGATGGAAATTCAAGCAATTTGTACTTAGGTCACTTAAGGCGAAGTACCGCATCGTGGGTATGCTGCAGACATACACACACTACGTTACTCTGCTTAAGCTACCTACTCTATCATACCAAGGTCATCCTACACTCCGAAAGGTAAAACCTAGCGCTCTGATACCAACTTTGTCACGACCCGAAATTGGCACGTGACAGCCCTAATACTACGCAACGCCTAAAGACGTAACGCAGTAAAAGAAAGCCAAACCCCAGAAATCTAAACCATAAAAAGAAGACAAGAAAAGATAATAGCAGTTTTGAAACATTTGAAATCGCAACCCAAATTCTTTAAAAGTCTAACTTCTTTCTTTAAAATTTTGGCAACACCCCCTTTGTAAAAACTGACCCCAAATGGGTGCAACAATAAAGAAAAGTAAAGCATCCCCAAACGGGAGCAAATACACGTCCAAAGGCAGAAAACAATCACCACCACAAATATACGACGCCGTACCGAAGAAATAAAGACAATAGAGATAAAGCTGTATAAAAAACAACAAATCCACAAATAATATACAATAACATCCTTACCAAGTCTCTGATTCAACAATATAATAGTAGATAGAGAGTACAAGATACAACGAATGTACAATACAAAATACAGATAACCACCAAAACCCACCTAAGCAAAATAGCACACTGTGAGCCGATGCGGTATCTGTAGCAAAAGATGATAATTGAATAGCCTGCCTCAACTACTCTGGGGAAACACCCTGCAAAACAACTGTGGCACAACGGGGGCGAGTTGCCAACTCGTGAATAGTAGATAACATGTGCAGGTAATCGCAGGTATGTACGTACAGTATGAATCTAAGATATGCGATTTGCAGTAATAATAAGTCATATGAGTGAAGAATAATGGAAAGTACACTAACAGGTACAACCAATATATGAAGCAATAGTGATATGACAATAGTATGCAATAATCATGCGATAGGGATATGAGAATGTAGATATGCAGCAATCATGAAGGGTACACTAACAGGTACTACTAATACATGAACAGTGCATAAATAAATAGGTATGAGGTATGGAGTGAAATATGTCATTTCCACGGAATCCTGACATCGTGGTAAGATCACAATCCATCAAGACACTCAAATTCATAATTCCTCAAATCAGCCCCCAAGTTGGGCTCTCATATCATATAAGTCTCACATCTCCCCAATGTACAATATCGAGGAATCTCCTATATCCCGAATGTAAAAATCAGTAATCTCATATCTATCCGGTATCCAATCTCAATGAATCACCTAATATCCCAAATCAAGCTCAAGTAAAATTCTAACATCCTAAATATATATATATATATATATATATATATATATATATATATATATTTGCAGAAATAAATATGATGGGGTCAATACACATATATTAGCGTCCCACTCCACTAATATTGGTGTAAGGGTATATATAACAACGGCTAAATCCCCTATTATATATACAAAAGGTGTTAAAAGAAATATCATGAAAACAATGTGCCAAGTATCGACACAGAAATACTGATTTATCAGATGCCGTCACCAAGACTAGCATCCTGATAGGTACGTATCATACGCTATCCCGAAAGCACGAGTGACCCTCGCTTTTCGACGTATCCATACGTACATGACTCCCAACGGTATCCTCATGATAACCGCCGAGTCATTGGTACTGTCACCGGACGGTATGGCTCTCCTGCCGGGCTCATCGGTGTGGTATATCGACATCCCTTTCTTGCCCCGGGGTACCTCCGGGCCCCACCATGTACCCTCTATGGCCTCGACGCCTCCTCGTAGGGGTATATATATAAATCAGCACCGATAAAACTCATGGTGGATGCTCAAATATCATATCAAGGAAACCGGGTTTTTCGATTAATGCATAATTTCATGAACTCTTACGGTTCCCAAATCCAGAAAACACCATGTAAAATCCAAATAACAATGCGCAAATCAAGGAATAAATTTGTGCGATATATCTGAAATGCGAGCATATAAAGGAAAATTTGTAGCTGAAACCAGATGTATGCGAAATCAATAAGGTACAGCTAAGTATAGGTGTCTACCTATAAGTAAATGATGTAGTATACCCTCCTGGGTATAAGTAAAATATGACCAAGGTGTTGGGTTTACCTAGCACCCTATATAGAGTTTAGAAGCATCACATGTACTAAAGATGGAATTTTTAGGGTGCTAAGTTAACAAACATCGGATCGTTCCTAGAAAAATTAGGGTTTCTAAAACTACACTTCATCACAAGTATGAAAAGCTAGGGTTTTGAGAGTACAACCTTTGTAGCTCCCTACGCTAGACTCCTCGGCTACTTGGGGTTTGGGAAAAGTCCGCTTGAACTCCTCTAGGTCCACGATGATCCACCCGGAGTCCGCTTTGTCCAAGCTTGCAACTTCATTTTATCTAGAGAATGAAATAAAGCTTACACTCTAAACAAGTGGGCTAGACTTGTGTAGAATGGTGTTGTGGTTCTCTTTCTCACTTCAAAATCCTATCTTGTTGAGTATTTTGCTCACTTGAAAATTCTAAAGAGCAAGAGATCAAGGTTGAAGAAGATGATGGCTAATTTTAGAAGAAGAGAAGAATAACTCCAATGAGAAAAAGAAAAAGATAAGCATATATATATTTTTCTTTCTTCATCTCAAACCATGGTTATCTTTTATGGATATTTAATTTTACTTTAGTTAAAACACAAGAGAAAGATTAAACCATGGTCAAAAGGTAGGTGAACAAGGTTAGGTCAAAAGAAGAGTGTAGAAACTCATCCATGATTTAATCTTATCTCTTTTCTTTTGTTTTAGCATAAATAGAAATAAAAATCCATAATATAAACCATGGTGTGAGTCTTATATTGCCACCATTTTCTATGTATAAACAACCATGATAGATGATGTATGTATGTATGTATGTATGCACATCCATATGTGCATGAATCTATAAAGAAAGCATACATGCATGCATACATCCATCAAACACAAGAAAGGATTTCTAGTGAGAAACTAATGGTTAAATGATAAATCAACACTTGATTTATCAATCCGGCCATATCACATACGAACCCACCAAAAGCAAGCCGCCCGATCAATATACGGTATCCTATACGCGCATTTTAATCGGGTCTATGCGCATATCGCATACGCGCACCACAACATTTCACCTGGACTAGGTAACTCCTTTGTGGGACTCTAAGACTCGTCAATACGCCGGCAGTGGGTGATGATCATATCAAGCACCCCCAAGCCACAAGCGGTCAGCTAAACGTAACGGCCACTCGGGTATTGAACGATCAGAAGAGAACAAGCGAACCTGCTATAACTCCCGTCGAGCCAACCGGCAACACTACCCGTGCAGTCTGGTATGTCGCATATCAAGTCTAGGGGTGGTAAACGTCAGACCCCAATAACTGATAAGTCGTGCCGATGTGAGGCTCATAACGGGTCAAGAAACTACTGGTAAAACTTACCAGTAAATCTCCAATCAGCCCTGGCCAGGGACTTTCCTGTTATGGCCAATCGAGCACAGTGCAACATCAACCCCCAATACCGGGCGAGACGGAACCCCTCCTATCGCTCATTGCCTCCATGTGACTCGGGACTGTACCCAAAAACCACTGTTTTGCACGCCCTCGTGGACGTGGTAAGGTGGAAATCAAAGCACAGTGGGAATCACACAAGACTCTATGACGATCTCGGGTCTACAGACTAACCTGCACAAGTGTCACCTGAGAATTGCCATCTGACATGAGGTATAATACCATCTGGGAGTTCTCGGCGAGTCCGTCCAGTGTACCCAGTCTCCACTGAGCACTCATACACCATCTCTGATGTCAAACACCAATGGATATGGGATCATCCATCGCCCATCTCATGGGTCGAGAAGCGTATATGCTAGTCTACACTGGTATATCGATGCCCCGTCTCGATACACCCACGACTAGGACCTTGAAGGATGTACTTATGGACTACCATGTCCCCACTAGTATGATCAGCATCATAGTCTAGGTAGTCAAGTACACATCCTAAGGGCTTTACCAACATGTAACTCTAAGACAGTATAAAGAGACAAGTATACATGTTAAGATAAAGAGCAACCAGATAGCATACTATCATATCGAGAAAGAAAGTCATCTCTATATATGTCCAAGCATCCAATATAATATACATCATCTGTACAATACTGGCCTCTAGGGCATACATACAACTAACAATCTCCCACTTGCACTAGGGCCAGCTGCTGTAGTATCGCATACCGAGCATCCCGAAGAGTCTCTCAAACCGTGTCTGGGGAATGGCCTTCGTGAGTGGATCCGCAGTGTTATTCTTCGTGTCAACCCTCCTGACCTCGATCTCCCGGCGATCAACTATCTCCCGGATCAGGTGATACTGCCTCAAAATATGCCTAGATCGCTGATGGGACCTGGGTTCCTTGGCCAAAGCCACCGCTCCATTGTTATCGCAATATAAAGGTATTGGATGCTCAATGGATGAACTACTCCAAGTTCAGTAATGAACTTCTTGATCCAAACAGCCTCTTTGGCAGCATCGTTGGCAGCGATGTATTCAGCCTCCATCGTCGAGTCTGCCACGGTTTCCTTCTTGGAACTCTTCCAGCTAACCGCCCCTCCGTAAAGGGTAAAGACAAATCCCGACTGCGACTTAGGGCCGTCCTTATCACTCTGGAAGCTCGAATCGGTAAAGGACTCCGCTTGGAGTTCTCCGTTACCATACACCAAGAGCATCTCTTTAGTCCTTCGCAAGTACTTGAGAATGCTCTTCACAGCTGTCCAGTGACTCTCTTCGGGATCAGCTTGATAGCTGCTCACTACACTTAGTGAGTAAGCTACATCGGATCTGGTACATAGCATCGCGTACATGATAGAGCCTACAGCCGAAGCATAGGGTATCCCTTGCATGCGAGCTCTCTCCAAATCAGTCTTGGGAGACATCTCTTTGGAGAGAGTGACTCCAGAGATCGTGGGTAAGTTCCCACACTTGGATTCTTCCATACTAAACCTCTTTAGTATGGTGTCAATGTACTTGGATTGGGACAATCCTAATATCCGTTTGGATCTATCTCTATAGATCCTTATTCCCAATATGTAGGAGGCATCACCAAGATCTTTCATTGAGAATCTTTGTGATAAGAAGAGCTTGACCGATTGCAGTATAGGAATATCATTTCCTATCAAGAGTATGTCGTCTACGTACAATACGAGGAAGACAACCTTACTCTCTGCTACCTTCTTGTAAATACAAGGTTCATCTACGTTTTTGACGAAATCAAACTCTTTGATAACGACGTCAAAGCAGATGTTCCAACTCCGCGATGCTTGCTTTAATCCATAAATGGATTTAAGCAGTTTGCACACCTTCCCGCTGCTCCCACTATCTACGAAGCCCTCTGGCTGAGTCATGTACACGCACTCTTCTAAATCACCGTTTAGAAAGGCGGTCTTAACATCCATTTGCCAGATTTCGTAATCATGATATGCAGCGATGGAAAGCATGATCTGGATGGATTTAAGCATAGCCACTGGAGAAAAGGTCTCGTCATAGTCCACACCTGGTCTTTGACGAAAACCCTTTGCAACAAGTCTAGCTTTGAAAGTCTCCACTTTCCCATCTACACCAAGTTTTTTCTTGAAGATCCACTTGCTCCCAATGGGTTTTACCCCTTCAGGAGCATCTTCCAAAGTCCATACTTTGTTGGTGTACATGGATTCCATCTCGGACCGCATAGCATCCAGCCATTTCACTGAGTCCCCACTTGTGATGGCCTGCTCGAAGCTAGTTGGGTCATCATCCTCCATGATGCAATCCTCGCTGCCACTATCCATGAGAAAACCGTAGTATCTCTCAGGTTGGCGAGGAACCCTACTAGATCAGCGGAGAGGCTGAGGTTCGTTAGGAACTACCGAATCCTCTGGTTCAACCAAATCTTCTGTCATAATCTGTATTGCTGGAACCTCTTCCAGTTCTACCTCCTTGCCACTAATCTCTTTTTCAAGAAATTCCTTTTCTAAAAAGGTGGCATGTCGAGAAACAAACACCTTTTGTTCCTCGGTGTGGTAGAAGATATACCCGCGCGAATGTTTGGAATATCCAATAAACTTACACAGAATGGACCTTGCTGTGAGTTTGTCCGGATTCTGCGTTTTTACATATGCCGGACAACCCCATATCTTAACATAATTAAGACATGGTCTCTTTCCTTTCCATATCTCATATGGAGTAGTTGGCACGGATTTGGTGGGAACCATATTCAATAGGTCTGCAGCTGTTTCTAGTGCATACCCCCAGAAGGAAATAGGTAACTCAGCTGTGCTCATCATAGAGCGCACCATATCTAATAGGGTGCGGTTCCTCCGTTCTGATACACCGTTGTGCTGTGGTGTATATGGAGGAGTCAGCTGAGAGAGAATCCCATTCTCTTTTAGGAAGTCCAGGAATTCATTGCTCAAGTATTCACCTCCTCAATCAGATCGAAGGATTTTAATACTTTTTCCGGTTTGGTTCTCGACTTCTTATTTATATTCTCTAAATTTCTCAAAAGCTTCTGATTTGTGTTTCATCAGGAATACATATCCGAATGTAGAGAGATCGTCAGTGAATGTAATGAAGTACGCAGAACCATTCCTGGCATGTGTAGACATTGGACCGCATACATCACTATGCACCAGTCCCAAGAGTTCCGCAACTCTTTCTCCGTGTCCCGTAAACGGAGTTTTGGTCATCTTGCCTTTGAGACATGACTGTCAAGTGTCATAAGATGATAATTCAAACGGATTCAAATATCCATCTTTATGCAACTTAGCTAGTCGTGTCGCATTGATGTGACCTAGTCTACAATGCCACAAGAAGGATTCGTTCATTTCTGAACTCTTCCTCTTGTGTGTGTTTGTTATACTCAGAACTGTTGATTGATTTAGAACATAAATGCCATTGCGCAACGTGCCTGATCCAACCAACTTTTGGTTACGGAAAATGTTCATAACATTATCCTGTAATACAAAATTATATCCCTCTTTACTCAACAAAGAAACCGATATAATGTTGCATATCAGGTTCGGCATGTAATAGCATTCGTTCAGAATCAATGTATTACCAGTTGGCAATACAAGGTGATATTCCCCGACGGTTTTAGCTGCAACAATTGCACCATTTCCAACCCTTATGTCTTTATCACCTTCCCCAAGTTCTCTACCTTTTCTAAGCCCATGTAACCGATTACATATATGGGATCCTGACCCGGTATCTAATACCCAGGACGTAGGGCAAATGGAGAAACAGTTCTCTGTAACGAACACACCCGAAGAAAATGCATCAACATGTACTTTCTTCATTCGGGTGGCATGGGAATCCTGGTATTCCCCTATATCCTGTTCAGTCTTATAACTTTTATAAGAAAGAACGGAACCAACGTTCCCCAGCACAGTATAACATGCGGGTTCAGTCAATACATCCATATTATTATCATGATTAAGGCATGACATGGTCGCTACCTGGAGAGAGAGAGAGAGAAGAAAACACTTTAGCGTATGCTCTTACAAGATCAGATTGGTTATTATTTTATCTAATCAGGATGGCTCCCACTGTTCTTATCAAATCTTCCTTCAAACCCTAAAAGGAAAGATTAGCCGGGATTAATTACACCCTACAACTTCGCCGATCTTTCAGCCAGGCCAGTGTCAGTACTTTGAGGGGGGTTCCCGGTGCTTTCGCACGGACCTAATTAAAGTAAACCTCGTTTTCCCAGAGGCGTAACCTCGTTAACACCTTTCTAGACACCTACTTGATTGGCTAATTGTAATGTGTAAAACTCTCTCAGGAGTAACTCTTACTCGCAGTGGGTATCGGGATCCAACTATCTCATAGAAGGTATGCAATCTCATTGCAAATTTCAACACTTGAAATTCCTGATAAAATTTTGCCCCTAGCGTCCTATGACCTTGACGCAGGCCAACAAATCATAGTCCGCTAGTCAAGTTCAACCCGTCAGTTCTTGATTGAATTAAACCCACCCGCACGACCCTTGACGCAGGCCAACAAAGTCGCACGACTACCCTAATCCAATCTGCATCATATGCATAAATAGATAAATACTAGTTAGCTACCGCACACTACGCCTTGGCGCTGAAAGTTTAGTCTAGCACCCTATGAAGAGTTTTGAAGCATCACATGACCCAAAGTTTTAATTTTTATGGTGCTAAACTAATATGCAAAGGGATCGATCCTAGAAAAATTAGGGTTATAAAACATTAAGCTAGTAAAGATTAGGGTTTGAAGGCTACAACCTTTGTAGCTCCCCTTTGCTAGACTCCTTGGTGTCTTGGGTGTTGAATCGAGGTCCTCTTGAAGTTCCCTTGCGTCCACGACGATCCACCACGGAATACTCCGTCCAAGCTCGCTACTTTGGAAAACCGAAGGAAACACTCTAATCAAGTTGGCTAGACTTGAGTAGAATGATGTTGTGGTTTGGAATCTCACTTCAAAAACCTTTCTTTAGTTGTATTTAACTCACTAGAAGAAATTAGAGAGGAAAAGATGAAGGAGGATGAAGATGGTGGCTAATTTTAGCAAGAGGGGTAAAAAGATAACCCTTGAGTTAAGAAGAAAATGAAATATATATCACTATATATATTTATTTCCTTCTTAACTTCAACTATGATTAAATGATGGATAGTTAGTTTAACTTGGGTTTTAAATGATAAAGAGAAGGATAACCATAGGTTAGTGGTAGTTGAGATAGGTTAGGTTAGAAGAAGAGTGTAGAATCAAGAATGATTATCCTTTTCTTTTTCATTTTACTTTAAAACCAAAATTAAATAATAATCCATTATTTAATCTATGGTGTGAGTCTTATATTGCCACCATTTCCATATGCAATCAAGCATGATGGATGGGTGTATGTATGTATACATGTATGCACATCTACATGTGCATGAAACTAGAAAGGAAGAAAGAAACACATGCATGCATGCATACATCCATCAAACCCTAGAAAGGTTTCAAGTGAGAAAACTAATGGTTAGATGATAAATCAACACTTAATTTATCAATCCGGTCATATCTCATATGACCCCACCAAAAGCAGGCCACCCGATCAATGTTCGGTATCATATACGCACATTTCAATCGGGTGCAAGCGCATATCGCATACGCGCACCACAACGTTTCGCCTGGACTGGGTAACTCCTTTGTGGGACTCTAAGACTCGTCAATACGCCGGCAGAGGGTGATGATCATATCAGGTACCCTCAAGCCGCAAGCGGTCAGCTAAACGTAACGGCCACCCGGGTATTGAGCGATCAGAAGACAACAAGCGAACCTGCTACAACTCCCGTCGAGCCATCCGGCAACACTACCGTACAGTCCGGTCTCTTCGTCAAATATGCTGTATATCGAGCCTAGGGATGGTCACGTCGACCCCAATAACTCAATAAGTCGTACCGGTGAATGGTCTATAACAGATCGAGAAACTACTGATAACACTTATCAGCAAATCTCAGCAGCCCTGGCCAGGGACTTGCTGTTATAACCAGTCGGGCACAGCACAGCATCAACTCCCAATACCGGGAGAGACGAAACCCCTCCTATCGCTCATCGTCTTCGTGTGTCTCGGGACTGTACCCAACGGCCACCTGTTTTCACGACTCAGTAGAGCCGTGGTAGGGTGGCAATCAAAATACAGTGGGAGAACACACAAGACTCCATGACGATCTCGGGTCTACAGACTAACCTGTACCAGTGTCACCTGAGAACTGCTATCCGACGATAGATATAATTCCATATAGGAGTTCTCGGTGAGTCCGTCCAGTGTACTCAGTCACCACTGAGCACCCGTATGTGATCTTGATGTCAAACATCGATGAATGTGGGAACATCCATCGCCCATCGTATGGGTCTAGTATCATATACGCTAGTCTACTCTGGTATATCAATGCCCCGTCTCGATATACCTACGACTAGGGACGTTCCAGGATATGCTTATAGACTACAGATGTCCCACTAGTATGATCTCCATCATAATCAGAGTAGTCAAGCCAATATCCTCAGGGCTTTATCAGCATGTATGAATGAATAAAAGCATGATCAAATCAACATGTCAGATAAAGAAGAACCAGATAGCATACTATCATGTCGAGCAAGAATGCAAACTGAATATATATACATGTATAGATACATCGACTATCACATAATGGCCTCTAGGGCATACATATATCCAACAATCTCCCACTTGCACTAAGGCCAGTTATTGGCGTATCTCATACCCAACATCTCAAAAAGTCGCTCATGCTGTGGCTGAGGGAGGGCTTTGGTGAGTGGATCCGCGGCGTTGTTCTTTGTATCTACTCTCTTAATCTCGATCTCGCGGCGATCTACAATCTCCCGGATCAAATGAAAGCGCCTCAGGATATGTCTGGACCGCTGATGGGATCTGGGCTCCTTGGCTAACGCCATCGCCCCATTATTGTCACAATACAAAGGTATTGGATCAATAATGGTTGGAACTACTCCTAGCTCCGAGACGAACTTCTTTATCCAGACGGCTTCCTTGGCGGCATCATTTGCAGCAATGTACTCAGCTTCCATCGTAGAGTCTGCAACGGTATCTTGTTTGGAACTCTTCCAACTTACCGCCCCTCCATTGAGGGTAAATACAAACCCTGAGATAGATTTGCTGTCATCCTTATCGCTCTGGAAGCTTGAATCGGTAAAGGCCTCCATTTGGAGATCTGTATTACTACACACCAAGAACAATTCTTTAGTCCTTCGCAAGTACTTAAGAATGTTCTTCACAGCTGTCCAGTGGTTCTCCCCTGGGTTGGATTGATACCTGCTTACAACACTAAGTGCATAAGCTACATCTGGGCGTGTACATAATATCGCATACATTATAGATCCTACTGCCGAAGCATAAGGTATAATGCTCATGCGAGCTCTCTCTTCATCGGTCTTTGGACAAGAATCCTTGGAGAGAGTGACTCCATGGCAAGCGGGTAAGGCACCCCGCTTGGAGTCTTCCATACTAAACCTCTTTAGGATGGTGTTGATGTACCTGGTTTGGGACAATCCCAATAACTTTTTGGATCTATCCCTATAGATCCTTATACCCAGGATGTATGTGGCATCACCCAGGTCCTTCATGGAGAACCTCAGTGATAAGAATGATTTGACCGACTGTAGCAAAGGAATATCATTTCCTATCAAAAGAATATCATCCACGTACAATACGAGGAATGTGACAGCTCTTCCTACAGCCTTCTTATAAACACAAGGTTCATCTGGATTTTTGATGAAATCAAACTCTTTGATAACATCATCGAAACAGATGTTCCAACTCCAAGATGCCTGCTTTAACCCATATATGGATTTAAGCAATCTACATGCTTTCTCGCTGCTCCCACTGTCAATGAAGCCCTCTGGCTGATCCATATAAACGCATTCTTCTAAATCTCCATTTAGAAATGCTGTTTTAACGTCCATCTGCCAGATTTCATAATCGTAGTGAGCAGCAATAGCAAGTAGGATCCGAATGGATTTAAGCATGGCTACGGGCGAAAAAGTTTCGTCATAGTCCAAACCTGGTCTTTGACGAAAACCTTTCGCCACAAGTCTTGCCTTATAGGTCTCTACCTGCCCATCCACACCAATCTTTCTTTTAAAGATCCATTTGCATCCTACAGGTTTTACCCCAGGGGGTACAACGTCCAAAGTCCATACTTTGTTGGTGTACATAGACTCCATTTCGGATCTCATGGCATCCAGCCACTTCACAGAGTCACCACTCGTGATAGCTTGCTGAACACTGGTAGGATCATCATCATCCATGATGCAATCTTCTCCGTTACCATCAATGAGGAAACCGTAGTACCTCTCCGGTGGGCGAGAAGTCCTACCAGATCTACGGAGTGGCCGAGGTTCTTCAGTTTCTGTTGCAACAGCCGGTTCAACCAAATCGTCATTTGTAGTTTGTGTCTCCAGAACCTCTTCTAGATCTACCACCTTGCCATCATCTTTATCTGTGAAAAACTCTTTTTCCAAGAATGTGGCATACTGAGAAACAAACACTTTTTGTTCCTCTTTGTGGTAGAACAGATATCTATAAGAATTCTTTGGATATCCCATAAAGTTACACATGACTGACCGTGTCTCGAGTTTGTCCGGATTCTGCTTTTTAACATAGGCCGGGCAACCCCAAATCTTAATTCTCTTAAGAGATGGTCTCTTCCCATTCCATATCTCATATGGCGTGGTAGACACGGCTTTGATTGGAACCCTGTTTAGCAAATACGCTGCAGTCTCCAATGCATGCCCCCAAAACGAGACTGGTAACTCAGCGTCACTCATCATGGACCGGACCATATCTAATAGGGTCCTATTCCGTCGTTCTGACACACCGTTGTGCTGTGGTGTGTAAGGAGGAGTGAGCTGAGAGAGAATCCCATTCTCTTTTAGGAAGTTTGCAAATTCTGTACTGAGATACTCTCCACCTCGATCTGATCGAAGCATCTTAATACTCAAGCCGGTTTGTTTTTCTACTTCTTGTTTATATTCAATGAATTTCTCGAAAGCGTCGGACTTGTGCTTTAATAAAAATACATGACTGAATCTTGAGAAATCGTCAGTGAATGTAATGAAGTATGAAAAACCGCCTCTAGCCTGTGTAGACATAGGCCCACATACATCACTATGTATGAGGCCCAGGAGCTGAGTAGCTCTTTCTCCGTGTCCGGTAAACAGAGTTTTGGTCATTTTACCCTTGATACAAGACTGGCAAGTCGCATAATATTTATATTCAAAAGAATTTAAATATCCATCTTTGTGTAACTTGTTTAGTCTTGTTTCGTTAATATGACCAAGTCTACAGTGCCAAAGAAAAGCTTCATTTAATTCTGAAAGTTTTCTTTTATTAGTGTGCTGTATACTGAAAACTGTGTGTTGATTTAGGACATATATTCCGTTATTAAGTGTACCATACCCAACCAACATTTGATTTAGGTGAATGTTCATAACATTGTTCTGCAACACAAAATTATACCCTTCATTGTCCAACAAAGAAACGGATATTATATTACATAGCATACTTGGTACAAAATAACATGGATTCAGAATCAAAATACATCCAGATGGCAATCCCAAGTGATACTCTCCCACTGCGACTGTATGTACATTGGAACCATTTCCAACGCGGAGAGTATGGTCACCTGTCTTCAAAACCTTGCTATTTCTCAGCCCCTGCATAGAATTGCAAATGTGAGAACCTGAACCGGTCTCCAATACCCAGGAAGCAGAGTTTATAGAAAAACAGTTTTCAGTCACAAACGCACCTGAAGCAGAAGCATCACCATGCTTCTTCTTGAGACTTAAGTACTCCGTGCAATTGCGCTTCCAGTGTCCTGTCTTGTGGCAATGGAAACATTCGCCCTTCCCTGAGTCTCCAGCCTTGGACTTTCCCTTTCCCTTCATCTTTTTAACTCCCCCTTTAAGATTAGTGGGTTTCTTCTTTTTCTTTCCCTTGGCCTTGGCTTTCGGGCGAGGAGAGGAAGACTGTCCAATAGTCATAACGGGAGTTTTTGCTAACTTCATAGTGCTCTCTGCACTCCTTAACATATTAAGGAGTTCATGGAGATCCTTCTCCATGCCATGCATGTTGAAGTTCACTATGAACTGAGCAAAGGTGGAGGGGAGGGACTGCAGAATAATATCTATATATTATTCATTGTCCATCGTCCATCCAAGGTCCTCAAGCTCTTCTATAAGAGCTATCATCTTCAGAACATGGTCTCCTACTGGTGTGCCAGGGGCCATTCGCATCTGAAACAATTTCTTTGATGCTTCGTATCGTAATACACGGGATTGCTCCCCATACAACTCCTTTGTATGGAGCAATATACCGTGAATGTCCATGTCCTCGTGCTGCTTTTGATGTGTGTTATCCATCGATGCAAGCGCGAGGCATGTGGCACAGTCAGCGTCCCATGTCTTGTGGACTTCAATGTCCGCAACTGAGGATTTTGGACCAGGGACGGGCGGGGCTGAAGCCGTGAGGACATATGATACTTTATCATAAGTCAAGGCGATCTTCAGATTCCTCAGCCAGTCTTTATAGTTGGTCCCATTCAGTTTGTTTTTATCTAGTAGAAGCTTAAGTCCAGTCATTGGTATCTGCCATTAAGAGAGAGAAAAGAATACACTCAGCGAAAGCTCTTGCACAGATTAGATTGGTTTATTATCTTGTCTAATTGATGTTTCCCACTGCTTTTTATCAAGTTTTCTTTCAAACCTTAAAAATAAAAACTAGCCAGGATTAATTACAGTCTACAACTTCGCTAACCGTTCAGCCAGGCCAGTGTCGGTACTTTGAGGGAGGTTCCCCGTGCTTTCGCACGGACCTAATTAGAGTAAACCTCGTTTTCCCAGAGACGGAGCCCCGTTAACACCTTTCTAGACACCTGATCAGTCGAAAATATTGTATATTTTAGCCGGCAATTTCCCTAACATTTGCACTCATTTAGAAGTGTTCGGCATTCATATTCTACATATTAACAAATCTGTCACAAAATATGAGATTTCATGTAGTAGACTTTTAAACCGACACTTTAAAGGAAATTAACCGTATTTCATGGCATCGCATCATTTCTGTATTTGCGCAACACTTGTCTTGAGTCTATGCAGGAAATACGGAAGAAAATCAAACGAAGCTGATCAAACAATACGCCAACTAAATCATTTCAGATCTGGTAGCAATACAAAAGGATATATTAAATTCTATATATCAGATAAAGCCCAATACAACAGTCCAAGACTACCACAGAGAGAACAAGCCCCAAGGCTCCAAGAGAGCCGCGCTTCCGCGGCGGGAACCAGGCTTGAGCCGAGGAAGCGCGGCGGTTCTGCCACGTCAGCCGTCAAGTTTTGGGCATAATTCCTTTCTCTGGTCCCACAGTCCATTCTGATACTTCAAATTCCAGAACTCTCTCGAAGCTACTACCAGATCAGCAAAGAAAATTAAGGAAGGCTAATCCTAATTAAGCTCCTAATTAATCCTCTTCTAGAAGCTCCTTCTAACTAATCACATCTAGAACCTTCTCCTCTAACTAACTTTTGGAGGGAAATTTGAATTCTCTCAACAAACTTTTGGAGGGAAACTTAGAATTTGAAATCCTAGATCTAGGGTTAGTTATCTATAAATAGGAACCTAGACCTAGGGTTAAAGGCTAATCACTCTTTAGTGAATAATTCTACACCATTTTCTTCCACAAGCTTCGTGACAAAGCTTGTGCGAAACCCTAACCCTAATTCCACTCCAAATCCAAGATCTTGAGTACCAAATCAAGTGAGAAGCCTTCAACCTTTTAGGAGCCGAGCCGATCTTCAATCGGGCAAGTGATCCAAGCCGATCCGCGATCCACGGAGACGAGCAAAGCCAAGTCGACGATCGAATTCTTCCTCTTGTAGTTCTTGAGCGAATGTAATGAAATTGTTGATATAAATAAAAGGTGAAATTCTTTAATCTTGCTTTCTTTTAATTCTTGCATCATGATTAGATCTCAATTTGTAATTGTTGTTCTTGTTGTGATGTTTGAGTAAAACTCCGCTCGTAAAGGAGTCGAGACGATTGTAGAATGATGATGTAACAAATCTTAATACTATTTTTAAGTCCTACGAGTTTTGTAAACCCTAGCAAGTTCAAGAATCGATGACCTAGTTTCGTAGCGATGCTTTCTTGATTGTGATCGCTCGAAATTAGGGATCTACGATCGTTTCTTGAATTTACTAGAGGCTAGAATATGAATGGTATCAATGAAAGAACAAGGGATAAGATGAAACCCTAGTTTCACAAGAAATCCCTAATTCTCGTCGATCATCATCGATCTAGTATCAATTCATCGAAGGATAAGAATACGTAATTGTAAGATTACATCACATCTATAGATCCGATCGATTCCTACGAGCCTCATTTCGATTCTTGATATTTGGTTTGGAAAAATCAACAAACTATAAATTCTTGATTCTATCTTTTCTTGTTATTAGATCTAGATATTTTCTTTTTCTTGAAATACAAAATTTAAATCATGAATTGTTTGTTTTCTTTTCTTTAAAGTTTCGACTCATCTAATTCGAAAGACGAACGATTACACTTTCCCTGAGGACGATCCGCACTCACATACTAACTACAATCCGACACCGTAGTTGATTGCGGTCAAATATTTTTGGTTGTGATTTCTTTACAATTTTATACTACACATCAAGAATTCGTTCCAATCAAATGGCGCCGTTGCCGGGGATAGTGCGCTAATAGTTCGTATTTTGAAATTTGAGTTGAACAATTTATTTCATCATAATTTTTAGATCTAAATTCGTGCAAACACTAATACGTGTGTTGTGATTTGTTGCGAGAAAATCTGGAATCATTGGAGCTGGAGAAAAAATTTTCTGAAACATTCAGAAAGCTGTGTAGATGAACAGGAGCTTGTGCACAAATTTTTGTGCACTGATCCCAAAATTCCGCGGCGGAAGAGCGGCAATAGTCAGCATTTGCGGCGGAAGCGCCGCAGGTTCATCTCTTCTCTGCATAATTTCTTCTCTGTAAGTCCTTCACTTTCTTATCTTCTCCTTTCTCTGCTCCAACTAATATTTTGTGCAGGTTTCTTTGCAAATAAATCGCAGCGCCGCAAAGCAATAAAAATTTTGTGCGTGTTTTTGATTCTTGTGGTTGTTGCATATTAATACGGAAAATTAAGGGGCACGACCAAATCCAAATTAGGTGGGGATTTCATTACCCTTCCTAGGCCCCGAAAATCGCAAAACTTGCATCCGCATTGAACCTCATTAATTAAAAAATATCTAGAGATGACTCTAAGGACCGTCGCGCTCAATAGGACAAGAGAAGGTCGTGGGTAATTCATTGCTTATCCGCGTTTTCTTGTGGTGCCTAAGGCGAGTGTGTCTAAGGCTAGTGGTTATTAATTAGGTCCACTGTAGTGGTGGTTCCTTCCCACTTACCTGGCACTTATCCGGCCACAGGGGGACAAAGAGGCAGTGGAGGATTCTATCCTGCGACTTGTCTTTTGGCAGTTAGGAGCGGTCTAGAGTTTGACCTAGGTGACCCCTAGATTTTAGGGTTTTGTGTGTTGCATTTGTTGTGTTGCATCATATTTTCAAAAATCCGTATCAATTTTTAAAGCAAACACCGCATTCATATCATTTCCCCTAATTATAAATTCACGCTGCCACTTGTACTAACCCTTTTTAGTGCAAGATAGGCTGGACACGGGTTTCTAGTGCCTGTTTGTCCGTGTCCCCCGATCGACCCAAAAGTCGGTATTTCTACATTTACTTTTCTTTTACCCACCACCACACCCACATCGATGGATCCACCTCCATCGAACTTCTTTTCCACTACCCTGCCGCCGTCCGTTGGTGCGCAGAATCCATCTCGCATCTCTCTCCAAGAGAGATGTTATCCTACACGAGGCCCACTTTCCACCTGTCTTTCCATTCCACCAGCCAACGGGGAAAATTTTCAAATAAAACCCCAATACATCAACCTTCTACCAAAATTTCACGGTCTCGAGTCTGAAGACGCATACGTGTTTATCACGAAATTTGAAAATGTATGCGCAATGATGGGTACCTCACAGTTGTCTGTGGATGCTTTCCGTCTACGTCTTCTCCCGTTTACCCTGTGCGATTTAGCCGAGAAGTGGCTATATAACACTACCGCACATTCCATCTCAAATTGGGACGAATTCGTCAAAGCATTCCTTAAGAAATTCTACCCACATCACAAAACAGCTCGAGTCCGTAGCGAAATCTATCAATTCACCCAGCTTCCAAATGAAACATTTTCAAAATGTCTCGACCGTTTCAAGGATCTGTTAATCCAATGTCCACATCACGGCATCCCGAGATGGGAACTGTGCCGAATCATTTATGAGGGCATTACTCCTTACACAAGACAGACCCTTGAATCCATGTGTCAAGGCAATTTTATGACCAAAGATGATAGGGAAGCCTGGGAATTCTTAGAAAATTTCGCAGAAAAATCTTTACAGTGGGAGGGTGTGAGTCAATCATCTAGGGATGGCAATGATATTTCCATAGAAATTAGAGCTGAAATTTCAGCTTTACACAAGAAATTTGATGCTATGGAAAACAAATTTTTAGCCGCCGCCCTAAGTCAAATATCACTCTCCAAAACTGTATGTGGCTGTTGTTCTGATCCGTCTCACTTGACGGAAGAATGTCCGTTTTCAGGTCATGAGCATACCAATGCCGCATTTCAAAGACCTAGAAACAATCCATCTTCCTCCACATATGATCAGGGTTGGAGGAATCACCCTAACTTTGATTGGAACCAATCCCAATTTCAAAACACGGTTCCAACCCAAAACAATTTCCAAGGGGCCCCTCCACCACAACAGCAACCACCACAATTGAGTCAGCACTCCTTTCAAGCACAAAATTTTCAAAATCCGGTCAACACTTTTGCACCATCTAGTCCTTTGCAGTTGACCGGAACGGATGAATCCTATTCAATTGCACAATGCATGAATTTGGTCTTAACAAATATCATGCAAGTTTCGGCTGAAATGAAGTCTTCTGTCGATTATATAAAGAAAAACTCTGCGTCCCAAAGCGAGAGTATTAAATCGATGGAAGAAGAAATTGCACGTTTAAAAGCTGAAATGAGTGCAAGAGAGAAAGGGAAACTTCCAGCTCAACCTTTACCCAATTCTAGCTATTTACATGATGTGGATACAATCACGTTGAGATCTGGAAGAGTGCTTGACACTCATGTTGGGGAAGAGTTTGATGATACTGATAAATCAATCAATAACACCCCGGCTGAGACCTTTCCTCACACACACACTTCTTACCCCAGTTCTTCTACCCCACCATCTTCTTCCGAGCCTATTCTCCATTTCCCAAAAGGCTCGCCACTACAGCCCACCTCTTTTACCCCTCCATGGACGATCCCCACTTCTATTCCGGGATCGGTTCCACACCCACTTCCTTCTCCTATGATGGACCCAGCACTTATTGCCAAAGCACCTTATCCTAATCGGTTAAGGGCTAACACACCGAGTCCACATATGGAGAAGATCATGAACATTTTTAAGCAAGTAAACACCAACATCCCTCTCCTAGATGCCATCCAACAAGTTCCGTCTTATGCGAAAACTCTTAAGAACTTGTGCACTAGGAAGAGGAAGAATTCAGTGCCCAAGAAGATTTTTATGGAAAAAACAATAGACACGGCTTTCCCCCAGCAATTACCGAGGAAACGTAAGGATCCAGGATATCCTACTATTTCCGTTTCTATTGGGGAAAAACACATTAACCGTGCTCTACTGGATCTTGGCGCTAGTGTTAACTTGCTTCCTTACTCAGTTTATGAGCAACTAGGGATCGGAGAGTTGAAGCCAACCAATTGCACTCTCCAGATGGCTGACCGATCTATCACCAAACCTAGGGGTGAACTGGAGGATGTGTTAATAAAAATCGGAGAATTTATATTCCCGGTAGATTTTATTGTAATTGATACACAGCCTGTAGCGAACCCACGGAATCAAATTCCGGTGATTTTAGGTCGCCCCTTTTTGGCCACTTCCAATGCTATTATCAACTGTCGTAACGGTTCTATGACCCTATCTTTCGGGAATAGGTCAATAGAGCTGAACATTTACAAGTTGGGAAGTGTACCCTCCGAACCTACTGCTCAGGTCTGTTCTGTCGACTTAATGGATGTCGACAGCAGCGAATTTGATGATCCTCTTTATACTGATCTTGACTCTTTTCATACGTTATTATTTGACCCAACTATGTATCATACACATACGGACTCTTCCACCGAGATGTCCGGGTCAACAATTAACACCGATTATGAACTGCTTTTAAAGTCTGAAGATCACCCCGCACTTTGTGATGACATTATTCATCGGGGTATAGATGGAACTTTTGAGGAGATCTTCGCTGATGAACTCGCATTTTTGAATGACACGGGTGTTGAGATGAATCATGTCCCTCTCACTGAAATTGAACCTCCACCCCTTCCTCTGAACTGTAAAAAGAATGCGAGTAATCCATCACATTCACTGCATCGTCTCTCCAAAATGAGATGCACACACATTCTATTCCACCACTTAACCTTTCCACACTTCTTCTTCCACCAACCAGAGCACTGCATTGACAAAATTTTCGAATGGTTGGTGTTGACATTCGGTCTTTGCAAAGCTTGGCATCGACCACTGATTTTTGACCCCCTCATATGATTTTCAAAGATTAACATTGCATAACTCAAGTTTGGGGGGGACATTTAATCGGGCTCTTAAAAAGAATTTTTACAAAATGATGAGCCAAGAATAAGTTTCGGGGAGGGTCTTCACTTAAATATTTTGCCCCCACTAATAAATTCCTCCCAGACTTACAGGTTTTGTAGATTTAGCAGAAGGCAACAGTGAGGACACTGTTGAAAACAAGTTTGGGGGAGGTTTGTGCTTATTTTCGCATCATTTGCATATCATTTGCATAAGCACAAAACATTTTTTTTGAAAACCATAAAAATTAAAAAAAAAAAATTTCAAAATTATAAAAATATTTTTTGTACATAAATAAGATAATGAAAGTTTAGATAATGAACAATTACATCCATGAGATTAGAAAAATTTAAGAAAACTAAGAAAATTAGAAGTTTTCTTATACGAACTAGTAATAAGTAGTTATGAGCCGTTGTCCCAAGGGTTAGTAAGATGAAGGACGTCACTAATCTGAGGATAAAAATAAGTCTGAAAAATAGTTTCTATTCTGGAAGCCAAACATTTTGAACGTTGCTACCCTGCTATTCGCACTTACACACGTCTTGAAGCCTGGGATAGTAGAGGATACCTTGAAATGCTCTTGTCTTAAAGCCGATGTATGAAGGAAATAAAAAAAAATGAATAAAGAAAATATAAAGTGGCGAGAAAAATGAACACTGGTTTTGTTATCACCGAAGGCAAGAAAAATGTATAGCGAGGGTGCTTCTTCACCTAGTGCCCTAAGGCCAACTGGTCTGGGAGTCACTGCTATGCCTGAGGTGGTGCAAGACGAGAAAAATACACCAAGCATGCAAGCACATTAGTAATCGGTCGGTTAGTACCTCAAGAAGTATTAACGGTCGCATGAAAGTGTGTAAGCAATCTTGTTTGCCAAGAAGTACTGAGGCTGATGGGCAAGAGTATGATAGCTTGAATTGAATTCTCCGGGTGTAGGGATGTCTTTACACACACGCAGGGTGATATGATCGATGTTTGGAAGAAAGATAGGAATGAAGAATAAGACGATGTTTTATTGAGGGAGGACGTGATTTCTGACATCTTTTCATGACCATTAAGATAGGGCTCATGACAACCGAAAAGCTAGCTTAGTTGGAAACCCTAATTTTCAAGGCTTTTCTTTTACAATTCTTTTCTTTAAATGTAATATTCATGATCTTCCTTTTATTATTGGATTTTGTGGGTGCAATCCGCTGAAAACCCTCAGGAGACAACACTCCTCCTACTAGGGACACCTAGAGGTTTAAAGGCTTGTTGCACGTGCTCAGTGCAATCGTGTTGCCTACGAAAGTGTGCTAGTTAGTTTTACTCTTTCTTTATTTTCTCCTTCTCTTTTTAATAAAACATTCGCTCGAGACGATCGAAATTAAGTTTGGGGGTATTTGATCAGTCGAAAATATTGTATATTTTAGCCGGCAATTTCCCTAACATTTGCACTCATTTAGAAGTGTTCGGCATTCATATTCTACATATTAACAAATCTGTCACAAAATATGAGATTTCATGTAGTAGACTTTTAAACCGACACTTTAAAGGAAATTAACCGTATTTCATGGCATCGCATCATTTCTGTATTTGCGCAACACTTGTCTTGAGTCTATGCAGGAAATACGGAAGAAAATCAAACGAAGCTGATCAAACAATACGCCAACTAAATCATTTCAGATCTGGTAGCAATACAAAAGGATATATTAAATTCTATATATCAGATAAAGCCCAATACAACAGTCCAAGACTACCACAGAGAGAACAAGCCCCAAGGCTCCAAGAGAGCCGCGCTTCCGCGGCGGGAACCAGGCTTGAGCCGAGGAAGCGCGGCGGTTCTGCCACGTCAGCCGTCAAGTTTTGGGCATAATTCCTTTCTCTGGTCCCACAGTCCATTCTGATACTTCAAATTCCAGAACTCTCTCGAAGCTACTACCAGATCAGCAAAGAAAATTAAGGAAGGCTAATCCTAATTAAGCTCCTAATTAATCCTCTTCTAGAAGCTCCTTCTAACTAATCACATCTAGAACCTTCTCCTCTAACTAACTTTTGGAGGGAAATTTGAATTCTCTCAACAAACTTTTGGAGGGAAACTTAGAATTTGAAATCCTAGATCTAGGGTTAGTTATCTATAAATAGGAACCTAGACCTAGGGTTAAAGGCTAATCACTCTTTAGTGAATAATTCTACACCATTTTCTTCCACAAGCTTCGTGACAAAGCTTGTGCGAAACCCTAACCCTAATTCCACTCCAAATCCAAGATCTTGAGTACCAAATCAAGTGAGAAGCCTTCAACCTTTTAGGAGCCGAGCCGATCTTCAATCGGGCAAGTGATCCAAGCCGATCCGCGATCCACGGAGACGAGCAAAGCCAAGTCGACGATCGAATTCTTCCTCTTGTAGTTCTTGAGCGAATGTAATGAAATTGTTGATATAAATAAAAGGTGAAATTCTTTAATCTTGCTTTCTTTTAATTCTTGCATCATGATTAGATCTCAATTTGTAATTGTTGTTCTTGTTGTGATGTTTGAGTAAAACTCCGCTCGTAAAGGAGTCGAGACGATTGTAGAATGATGATGTAACAAATCTTAATACTATTTTTAAGTCCTACGAGTTTTGTAAACCCTAGCAAGTTCAAGAATCGATGACCTAGTTTCGTAGCGATGCTTTCTTGATTGTGATCGCTCGAAATTAGGGATCTACGATCGTTTCTTGAATTTACTAGAGGCTAGAATATGAATGGTATCAATGAAAGAACAAGGGATAAGATGAAACCCTAGTTTCACAAGAAATCCCTAATTCTCGTCGATCATCATCGATCTAGTATCAATTCATCGAAGGATAAGAATACGTAATTGTAAGATTACATCACATCTATAGATCCGATCGATTCCTACGAGCCTCATTTCGATTCTTGATATTTGGTTTGGAAAAATCAACAAACTATAAATTCTTGATTCTATCTTTTCTTGTTATTAGATCTAGATATTTTCTTTTTCTTGAAATACAAAATTTAAATCATGAATTGTTTGTTTTCTTTTCTTTAAAGTTTCGACTCATCTAATTCGAAAGACGAACGATTACACTTTCCCTGAGGACGATCCGCACTCACATACTAACTACAATCCGACACCGTAGTTGATTGCGGTCAAATATTTTTGGTTGTGATTTCTTTACAATTTTATACTACACATCAAGAATTCTTTTCAATCAACACCTAATGAGTTAGCTAATTGTAAACTGTAAAACTCTCCTACGAGCAACTATTGCCCACAGTGGGATCGGGATCCAACCATCACATGGAAGGTATGCAATCTCATTGCAAATTTCAACACTTGAAATTCCCGATGTAATTTTTACCCCTAGTACTTATGACCTTAACTATGGTCAACGAATCATAAATACCAGTCAAGTTCTACCCGTCATTTCTTGATCAATTAGACCCACCCATATGACCCTTAACTATTGTCAACAAAGTCGCATGAATGTCCTAATTAATCTGCATCATATGCAGTGTAGGAAGACATCACTTAGCTACCGTACACTACGCCTTAACTAAAGTCAACAAACGTAGCACGAATACTAAGTACTCTACTTCCTAAAATGACGGAGGGTTGCGAATGATTTTTAAGAAAATCTTTAACGCTTTGAACTTGATATCGTTGTAGAATTAAATAGTTTTCAAAAGGAGTGGCTTAAGCTCCGCAGTTTTGAAATGTAGCTTTTTCATAAATAGCCGAGTAGTTTATAAATCCGATTCTACAACTTTTTTTTTTAGGTTTATTTTCTTTACATTAATCACATTAATGTAATCCCATCATTAAAGTCCTTAAGCCAATCACAGAAAAGAAACGAAAATAACACGTACGCTTATGCCATCCGCATTCGCCGCAATGTTCCGTTATGCACCGTTAGGTTACTTAACTAACGGCATACCGGGACAGGACTAGCGCGGGTGTAAAACATAAGCAACTTCTACTATATATCATATATATAATATGTCATTCGTCTCAGATATCACAGAACACAGGCAGCAGAAACATAGATATAACGTGGGATATCCTAGGACGTCCGTATTTAGTATTTAGCCAGAATAGAAAATACGGATTCCACAGTCGCGATGAATAGCCAAGCCCACACCCTGGACCCCTACGAGAGCGGCAAGTGACCCTACCAATCCTGGAGTTTAGGAGACCCGGTCTCGACTCCTCGAGATGGCCTCCCACTGAACCCCAGAACCCGGTCACCTATGCTCCCCTCCTTGGGTCCATCCTAATGCGGAAAAGTAAATAATATACAACACTGGTGACACAACCGCAACCTGGAAGTGCCCCAAATAAAAGAATATTACATTACATTTGAATTTACATGAATGAAAATATAAAACTCTCATCTCACAAAACCCCCGGGCTATTCGATCGCGACAATCCTACACATCATATCTCAGCAACACATAATATCTCATATCATCAACGTAAGTAAGTATGCATACCCCAATTGTCGTTGATGTATAACAACGAAACCGGCGATATCTAACATACTACACTTACGGTCACAGAAAAGAAAGTGTAAAACTACAATATTTGGAATCCACATTCTCTTTAGACATCATAAATGCGAAATATCACATATTTCGTATTTCATGCCTAAACTATATGAATTCCACATATTGTATCACATTCCAGACAAACAGACAGTATTAAAGTTTTCGAACGAACGATCAAGCACCCAAGATTCACTAAAGCTCAACACTTGAGCAGGGTTCAAAAATCCGGAGTGTGACACAGTAGTAGCGGTCCAGCCGTAGAAGGGTCAAGCCAACGCCTCACATGTGGCACGCCGTACTGCCCCAAACCCTAAGGTTCAAAAGGCGGTTCGAGACGGTCACATAATCGAGTTAAGGTTTGTTGTCTTCTAGAAGGACCACCGCAAAAAGACTTGCACGTATCTCCAAAGTATTTAAACCCCGTGAATAGTGAGTAAATGATACTCGTTCAAACACTTCAATACTTTCTAATTTACCCGGAAAAGCTACGAAATGAAAGTCCCGATCGAATTGACGAGTCCAACACCATCTCCAGAATTTTTCAAAACCAAATACAGATTAAAAATATCCAAAATTTTATACAAGCAGATTCATGAATTACTGTACAAAACGTATCCATCAATTCATATATACGGCCGCGGAACCGCGGCCTAAGAAAGCTTAGGCCGTGTTTCCGCGGCGATAATCACTGTTCACTGGAAAATTTTTGTACCGTAATCCTTATTTTTTCCTGCTGTATTTTTTACATATTTTTAATTCTGCAAATTATCAAATTTTAGAAAATTTCCAGAGAGCACCCAAAAATACCGTATTTTTGTCCGATCGGGGTTTTCACTTCGTAAAAACGTCGCCTAATGTTCTAGGTCGGCTCTGATACCAATGTAGGTCAGGCAGCCACCCCATCCAATGGGGTCGCCGTGGTACCAACGGGTCCCTCAGCCGCTATTTTTTACGCATGCCCCCTCGCGAGGACTACAACCCGCCGGAACACCTTCCGGTCTCGGGACACCCTGAGGGTAAGAGCCTATGCTTCGCCACACTGTCACACAGTGAGAACCCCCCATAGGTCGACATCCAATGCCTAGTAGCTCTGATACCAATGAAAGTTTAGTATAGCACCCTATGAAGAGTTTTGAAGCATCACATGACCCAAAGTTTTAATTTTTATGGTGCTAAACTAACATGCAAAGGGATCGATCCTAGAAAAATTAGGGTTATAAAACATTAAGCTAGTAAAGATTAGGGTTTGAAGGCTATAACCTTTGTAGCTCCCCTTTTCTAGACTCCTTGGTGTCTTGGGTGTTGAATCGAGGTCCTCTTGAAGTTCCCTTGCGTCCACGACGATCCACCACGGAATACTCCGTCCAAGCTCGCTACTTTGGAAAACCGAAGGAAACACTCTAATCAAGTTGGCTAGACTTGAGTAGAATGATGTTGTGGTTTGGAATCTCACTTCAAAAACCTTTCTTTAGTTGTATTTAACTCACTAGAAGAAACTAGAGAGGAAAATATGAAGGAGGATGAAGATGGTGGCTAATTTTAGCAAGAGGTGTAAAAAGATAACCCTTGAGTTAAGAAGAAAATGAAATATATATCACTATATATATTTATTTCCTTCTTAACTTCAACTATGATTAAATGATGGATAGTTAGTTTAACTTGGGTTTTAAATGAGAAAGAGAAGGATAACCATAGGTTAGTGGTAGTTGAGATAGGTTAGGTTAGAAGAAGAGTGTAGAATCAAGAATGATTATCCTTTTCTTTTTCATTTTAATTTAAAACCAAAATTAAATAATAATCCATTATTTAATCTATGGTGTGAGTCTTATATTGCCACCATTTCCATATGCAATCAAGCATGATGGATGGGTGTATGTATGTATACATGTATGCACATCTACATGTGCATGAAACTAGAAAGGAAGAAAGAAACACATGCATGCATGCATACATCCATCAAACCCTAGAAAGGTTTCAAGTGAGAAAACTAATGGTTAGATGATAAATCAACACTTAATTTATCAATCCGGTCATATCTCATATGACCCCACCAAAAGCAGGCCACCCGATCAATGTTCGGTATCATATACGCACATTTCAATCGGGTGCAAGCGCATATCGCATACGCGCACCACAACGTTTCGCCTGGACTGGGTAACTCCTTTGTGGGACTCTAAGACTCGTCAATACGCCGACAGAGGGTGATGATCATATCAGGTACCCTCAAGCCGCAAGCGGTCAGCTAAACGTAACGGCCACCCGGGTATTGAGCGATCAGAAGACAACAAGCGAACCTGCTATAACTCCCGTCGAGCCATCCGGCAACATTACCGTACAGTCCGGTCTCTTCATCAGAAATGCTGCATATCGAGCCTAGGGATGGTCACGTCGACCCCAATAACTCAATAAGTCGTGCCGGTGAATGGTCTATAACAGATCGAGACCCAACAACTCAATAAGTCGTGCCGGTGAATGGTCTATAACAGATCGAGAAACTACTGATAACACTTATCAGCAAATCTCAGCAGCCCTGGCCAGGGACTTGCTGTTATAACCAGTCGGGCACAGCACAGCATCAACTCCCAATACCGGGAGAGACGAAACCCCTCCTATCGCTCATCGTCTTCGTGTGTCTCGGGACTGTACCCAACGGCCACCTGTTTGCACGACTCAGTAGAGCCGTGGTAGGGTGGCAATCAAAATACAGTGGGAGAACACACAAGACTCCATGACGATCTCGGGTCTACAGACTAACCTGTACCAGTGTCACCTGAGAACTGCTATCCGACGATAGATATAATTCCATATAGGAGTTCTTGGTGAGTCTGTCCAGTGTACTCAGTCACCACTGAGCACCCGTATGTGATCTTGATGTCAAACATCGATGAATGTGGGAACATCCATCTCCCATCGTATAGGTCTAGTATCATATACGCTAGTCTACTCTGGTATATCAATGCCCCGTCTCGATATACCTACGACTAGGGACGTTCCAGAATATGCTTATAGACTACAGATGTCCCACTAGTATGATCTCCATCATAATCAGAGTAGTCAAGCCAATATCCTCAGGGCTTTATCAGCATATATGAATGAATAAAAGCATGATCAAATCAACATGTCAGATAAAGAAGAACCAGATAGCATACTATCATGTCGAGCAAGAATGCAAACTGAATATATATACATGTATAGATACATCGACTATCACATAATGGCCTCTAGGGCATACATATATCCAACAGGCGCAGGCCAACAAACGTAGCACGAATACTAAGTAGGACTTATCTGAAATGACGGAGGGCTACGACAGGTTTTTCTGAAAACCTATTGCGTAATGAACTCGATATCGTTGTAGAATCAAATGAAATTTTGAAATGGAGTGATTTTGAGGCTTTTATTAGTTTTGCTAAAGAGCTCACTCCCGGTGAAGGGATCTCGGCTCTTTCCTCATCGAATAAGGTACGGGATATATCATATATATCACTATGCAAAGCAGAACTCCAAAAGCAATCAAAAGTCAAATCGAGTGTTGTAGAATCTGCCAGTTTTGCTAAAGAGGTCACTCTCGGTGAAGGGATCACGGCTCTTTCCTCATCGAATAAGGTGCGGGATATATCATATATATCGCTATGCAAAGCAAAACTGTAGCTACCCTTTTATTTGAAAATTTGATTCTACAACATCTTTTAGGTTTCTTTTCTTTCATTAATCACATTAATGAAGTCCCATCATTTAAGTCACCTAAACATTACAGATAAATACGACGTACACTTATGCCATCCGCATTCGCCTCGATGTCCCCTTGTGCACCGTTAGGTTAGGTAACTAACGAAAGAGCAGGGCAGGGCTAGTGCGGGTGCAAAACATAAGTAACGTCTATATAATATATCATATATACTATATACTGTATCTATCAAAGAACATCACATGATCACATCACAGATATCGCAGCAGAAAGATAGATATAATGTGGGATATACTACGACGTCCGTATTTAGTATTTAGCCAACAATAGAAAATACGGATTCCATAGTCGCGATGAATAGCCACGCCCATACCCTGGACCCCTACGAGAGCGGCAAGCGACCCTACCAATTCTGGAGTTTAGGAGACCCGATCTCGACTCCTCGAGATGGCCTCCCACTGAACCCCAGAACCCGGTCACCCGTGCTCCCCTCCTTGGGTCCATCCTAATGCGGAAAAGTAAATAATATACAACACTGGTGGCATCAACCTCAACTCGGTAGTGCCCCAAATAAAAGAATATTACATTACATTTGAATTTACATGAATGAAAATATAAAACTCTCATCTCACATAAAACCCTCCGGCTATTCAATCGCGACAATCCTGCACATCATATCTCAGCAACACATAATATCTCATATCATCAACGTAAGTAAGTATGCATTCACCGATTGTCTTCGACGTATAGCAACGACAATCGGCAATACCACTACATACTACACTTACGGTCACATAAAGGAAAGTGTAAAACTGCAATATCTGGAATCCACATTCTCTTTAGACATCGTAAATGCGAAATATCACATACTTCGTATTTCATGTCTAGTAATATGAATTCCACACATTGCATCAAATTCCAGATAAATAGACAGTATTAAAGTTTTCGAACGAACGATCAAATACCCAAGATTTGCTAAAGCTCAACACTTGAGCAGAGTTCAAAAACCCGGAGTGTGACACTGTAGTAGCGGTCCAGTCGTAGAAAGGTCAAGCCAACGCCTCACATGTGGCACGTCGTACTGCCCCAAACCCTAAGGTTCAAAGGGCAGTTCTAGACGGTCACATAATCGAGTTAAGGTTTGTTGTCTTCTAGAGGGTCCACCACAAAACTTGCACGTATCTCCAAAATATTTAAGTCCCGTGAAAAGTGAGCAAATGATACTCGTTCAAACACTTCAATACTTTCTAATTTATCCGGAAAAGTCACGAAATGAAAATTCCGATCGAATCGACGAGTCCAAAACCATCTCCAGAATATACAGTACTAAATTCAGATTAAAAATACCAAAAACCATCTACAACCAGACAAGAACACACTGTAGGAAAAATGAAGCCTTAAAGGCTCTGTACGGCCGCGGAGCCGCGGCCTAAGCAAGCTATGGCCGCGGTTCCACGGTGGAATTGGCGAATTAGGGTTTCATTTTTCACAGTATTTCTTAGAATTCCCTGCTAAATTTTTTTCATATTTTTAATTCTGAAAATAACCAGTTTCGGAAAAATGTCCAGAGAGGGTTCTAAAAAGTCGTATTTCGGTTCGATCAGAGTTTTTACTTCGTTAAAGTGTCGCCTAATGTTCTAGGTCGGGTCTGATACCAATGTTGCGTTTACCTAGCACCCTATGTAGAGTTTGGAAGCATCACATGTACCAAAGATGGAATTTTTAGGGTGCTAAGTTAACAAACATCGGAACGTTCCTAGAAAAATTAGGGTTTCTAAAACTACACTTCATCACAAGTATGAAAAGCTAGGGTTTTGAGAGTACAACCTTTGTAGCTCCCTACGCTAGACTCCTCGGCTACTTGGGGTTTGGAAAAAGTCCGCTTGAACTCCTCTAGGTCCACGATGATCCATCCGGAGTCCGCTTTGTCCAAGCTTGCAACTTCACTTTATCTAGAGAATGAAATGAAGCTTACACTCTAAACAAGTGGGCTAGACTTGTGTAGAATGGTGTTGTGGTTCTCTTTCTCACATCAAAATCCTATCTTGTTGAGTATTTTGCTCACTTGAAAATTCTAGAGAGCAAGAGATCAAGGTTGAAGAAGATGATGGCTAATTTTAGAAGAAGAGAAGAATAACTCCAATGAGAAAAAGAAAAAGATAAGCATATATATTTTTCTTTCTTCATCTCAAACCATGGTTATCTTTTATGGATATTTAATTTTACTTTAGTTAAAACACAAGAGAAAGATTAAACCATGGTCAAAAGGTAGGTGAACAAGGTTAGGTCAAAAGATGAGTGTAGAAACTCATCCATGATTTAATCTTATCTCTTTTCTTTTGTTTCAGCATAAATAGAAATAAAAATCCATAATATAAACCATGGTGTGAGTCTTATATTGCCACCATTTTCTATGTATAAACAACCATGATAGATGATGTATGTATGTATGTATGTATGTATGCACATCCATATGTGCATGAATCTATAAAGAAAGCATACATGCATGCATACATCCATCAAACACAAGAAATGATTTCTAGTGAGAAACTAATGGTTAAATGATAAATCAACACTTGATTTATCAATCCGGCCATATCACATACGACCCCACCAAAAGCAAGCCGCCCGATCAATATACGGTATCCTATACGCGCATTTTAATCGGGTCCATGCGCATATCGCATACGCGCACCATAACATTTCGCCTGGACTAGGTAACTCCTTTGTGGGACTCTAAGACTCGTCAATACGCCGGCAGTTGGTGATGATCATATCAAGCACCCCCAAGCCGCATGCGGTCAGCTAAACGTAACGGCCACCCGGGTATTGAGCGATCAGAAGAGAACAAGCGAACCTGCTACAACTCCCGTCGAGCCAACCGGCAACACTACCCGTGCAGTCCGGTCTCCTCGTCTGATATGTCGCATATCAAGTCTAGGGATGGTAAACGTCAGACCCCAATAACCGATAAGTCGTGCCGATGTGAGGCTCATAACGGGTCGAGAAACTACTGGTAACACTTACCAGTAAATCTCCAATCAGCCCTGGCCAGGGACTTCCCTGTTACGGCCAATCGAGCACAGTGCAACATCAACCCCTAATACCGGGAGAGACGAAACCCCTCCTATCGCTCATTGCCTCCATGTGACTCGGGACTGTACCCAAAAACCACCGTTTTGCACGCCCTCATGGACGTGGTAAGGTGGAAATCAAAGCACGGTAGGAATCACACAAGACTCTATGACGATCTCGGGTCTACAGACTAACCTGCATAAGTGTCACTTGAGAACTGCCATCTGACGTGAGGTATAATACCATCTGGGAGTTCTCGGCGAGTCCGTCCAGTGTACCCAGTCTCCACTGAGCACCCGTACACCATCTCTGATGTCAAACACCAATGGATATGGGATCATCCATCGCCTATCTCATGGGTCGAGAAGCGTATACGCTAGTCTACACTGGTATATCGATGCCCCGTCTCGATACACCCACGACTAGGGACCTTGAAGGATGTACTTATGGACTACCATGTCCCCACTAGTATGATCCGCATCATAGTCTAGGTAGTCAAGTACACATCCTAAGGGCTTTACCAACATGTAACTCTAAGACAGTATAAAGAGATAAGTATACATGTTAAGATAAAAAGCAACCAGATAGCATACTATCATATCGAGCAAGAAAGTCATCTCTATATATGTCCAAGCATCCAATATAATATACATCATCTGTACAATACTGGCCTCTAGGGCATACATACAACTAACACAAGGTATACCTGTATCTGTATCGTAAAGGGTATATGTACTTATCACTAATGGTACGATACTCTATATGTATACAGGTATGGTAAATGTCATATGTGATAAACAGTATGAATCAATGTCACAAGATCCCTAACCAAGCAATATAGTATCTATAAGGGGTTTGTGTGTGACATGGCAATTATTGACGGTGTGTGTAGCATACAATCAGTGCTCGTGCAACATGAATCGTCAATAATTTGTGCACTGTCCTACGGCTACTATTCCAAGTACAGCATCTAAGTAATAGGGTAAATGCGCAATTCTAACAATGACGTAGAATATGCGAAATGTATTAGAATCCTAGCCCAGACGCATAACGCCATGCGGACGATTCCCCTGTAGATGTTAAATCTACTCACCAGCGCTCCACTCTAGGTGAATCCTACCACCAGTTTCCCCCCTGTAGCAGTGTCCGTAGTCCCCGCCTGCAAACCTGCAACATTAAAACAATAAAGCAACTATATATTAACAATAGCTATAAAACATGAACAAATTATATTGGACCGACGCAATAACACAAATCCTACTCTCAAGTGTTCGTATTGTGGCTAACGTGCATAGCGACACGACGAAAACGACTTAAGAGCAAAACCACGCAAACAGCACGATCCGTGTCGTATAACGTATTGCGCGGACACAAAACACTAGAAACTGCCTAACGATCCCAGATTTTGCATACTGTGAAAGCTAAACAAACAAACAAGACCAACAGAATCCAAACCACTGTAGACACCAACAGAGAAAAACCCAAACCCAAACTCCCATGCAGAGCCGGCGTCGCCGGACCTCCCCTTTGCCGTCGCCGGCCCTGGCCGGTGGCCTGGGTGTCGTGCCTCAGGTGGTGCCCCAGTGTCCCTAGTACATCACTATAATTTTTCTTAATTTTTCGGTAAACTTCCCGGGTCACAGCAGGTTCCAGATGTCGCAAATCGACACCAAAATACGATATTTTGCACAAAACGTAAACCCTATGGTATTTTAGTGAAATCTGGGTTAAACTCAGTCAAAGTGACCCTAACAACACTTAAATAGGTATGGTTTACCAACACAATCATCACTTAATCAAAAGTCCTCATAATTCACCATATTTAGCACTAAAACTAACTTTAAACGCGAACCGACGCTAAACTACGCACAAGTTAAGCAAACTAGGAAATTGGGTTCAAGAATTATACCCTATGGAACCCTAGGATGCAGGTGAAGGAGTGTATAGATGAAGAAGAGCTGCTGCAAGTTGCTGGAACTCCTGCTGCTGCTGCTGCCGCCTGTTGTTGTTGCTGCTGCTTGCAAAAGCTGCTTGCTGCTACTGTTTGCTGATGCTGCTGCTTGCTTCTCTGCTGCTGGAGCTGCTGCTGTTCTGGGTGTGTCTGTGTGTATGAGAGAATGAGAGAATGAGAGAAATAAGAGTGAGGGTGAGAATGAGAGAAACACAACAACCCCCCTTCTCACTCTCTCTCACTTCATTAATGAGGCATGGCTTGGGCCATGAAGCCCCATGCTTTCTCTCTCTCTCTCTCTCTCCCTCAAGGTTAACAATTCAAACCAATATTTAAAAATCCTTTTTCATTTTTCTTTAAGGAAAACAAACATGCACAATAAAACCAAAACACTTAATATAAATTTTAAAAGTTAAAGAAATGGTTAGCTCACCATGATGCTAATCATGGCTAAACCCCAAATTACATCCTAGTTATCTTGCACAAGTGTGTGCAAGCCTAGGAAAAATCTAATAAAATATTCATTAAATAGGATAAAATAATTGGAAATCAATTTGGTAAACTTTTTATTAAAAACTATATATTAAAATATAATTATCCACAAAACACATTCTAAGGTGTTACAGTGATGAATAATGAATAACTCATGTGAGGTTAGAAAATGCAACCATGGGTTAAGTAACCCTTGTAGAGATTTAACTAAGGTTAATAGGTGTGGTTGGGTTAAGGAAATATCTTGCAAAATATCATAACAAATATCTTTGCAAGAAACAAAAACAAAGCTTCTAGAAACTTCTAGAAAAGCTTAACCCTAATAACCCTAATCATGTTTAATCTCCACTAAACATGTTGCATTAATAACCATATCATGTTACAATATTATATATCACAAATATAATATTTATTGCAATAAAATAAAATAATACAATTAACATATATCGCATATATATCAATGTATTACTCGAGTGAGAAAAAGAATCTTTTAGTGAGCTAATATTAGTTAATGTAATTTAATATATCATATATATTATTATACATTAAATTATCGAATCAACACTTGATCCGCCAATCCGGCTATATCGCATATAACCGACTAATATCTCATTTACCGATTAATCGACTCAACACTTGATCCGATGACCCGGCTGATATCAAATATCGCGAGAATAGAATACGGTATCACATATCGCATTATCCTCGGTCCTGCACATATCACATATGTGCCCCTAATCCATTTTGCCTGAGTCAAGAAACCTCTGTGTAGGACTCTAAAGAATCGTCAATACGCCGGCAGTAGGTGATGATCATATCAAACACCCACAAGCTGCAAACGGTCAGCTAAACGTAACAGCCACCCAGGTATTGAGCGATCAGAAGATCAACAAGCAAGCATGTATATTCTCCTGCGAATCCAATCAGTAATACTCCCGTACAGTCTGGTCTCGTCATCTGATATGTCGCATATCTCGCCTAGGGATGGTAAACGTCAGACCCCAGTAGCTTGATAAGTCGTGTCGATATGAGGTCTATAACAGTTCGAGAAACTACTGATAACACTTACCAGTAAATCTCAGCAACCCTGGCCAGGGATTTCCAGTTATAGCCAATCGAACACAGTACAACATCAACTCCCTATACCGGAAGAGACGAATCCCCTCCTATCACTCATTGCCTCTATGTGATTCGGGAATGTACCTAAAAGCCACCTTTTTGCACGCCCTCTTGAACGTGGTATGATGGAAATCAAGGCACAGTGGGAATCACACAAGACTCTATGACGATCTCGGGTCAACAGATTACTCTGTACCAGTGTCACCGGAGAACTGCCATCTGACGTGAGGTATAATACCATCTGGGAGTTCTCAGCTAGTCCGTCCAGTGTACCCAGTCTCTACTAAGCACCCGTACACCATCCTTGATGTCAAACACCGATGGATATGGGATCATCCATCGCCCATCAAATGGGTCAAGATGCGTATACGCTAGTCTACTCTGGTCTATCGATGCCCTGTCTCGATACACCCTCGACTAGGAACAGTTATAGGATGTACTCGTCGACTACCGTGGCCTCACTAGTATGATCTCATCATAGTCCCAGTAGTCGAGTACATATCTTAAGGGCTTTATCAACATGTAATATAGAGACAATCAGAGTACATGTTAAGATAAAGTACAACCAGATAGCATACTATCATGTCGAGCAAGAAAGTCCTCCCTATATATGTCCAAGCATCCATTACAATATACATCGTATGTACAGTAATGGACTCTAGGGCATACATATAACTAACAGAAATGGGAGATTTGATCCTCAATATCGGAATTCATAGCAATTTTTGATATTGGATTAAATCATCTGGTTTTACCTAACGACAAATATTTAGTGTCTAATAACCGTTGTTATGCACTAATTTTTAAAACCGATATATCTGTCTTTTTATTTAATAACGTGAGATATAAATTTTGAAAAATATGTTTACCTTTATCATTTGATGATAAGGTAAGGTGCATTGAATAAACGTTCTTAACCAAAATACAGTTCTTAATTTACAACACACAAAGCTTGAGTTAGTTTGGAACTTATACGTGGTAATGTATGTTGTTTGGTGTCCTTATTGTAAGCATGTTCTAACCTCTTGGTATGATTTTAAAGCGTAACCGAAAACATAATTTTAAAATTCAAGAGAGCTTTAGCATGCTAAACATGAATCAATAAAAAATCACAACTTGAAGCTAAACTAGTAAGCTATATCTAATAGTTTTTCGAATTACAACCTTTTTAGCGCGTTGGCCATCTCTTCTTGAACACCGGCTAAGCTCCTTGACTCCAGGATCAAGCTTGAATAGATATCTCCTTATCAAAGATGATCCACCATGAGGAATGACCAACTCAAGCTCCACTTCACAAATGAAATGTATGTGAAGTAACTAGTTAACACTAACTTGCTAGATTAGTGTAAGAAGATGATGTAGATAATAATCTTACTAATTTTTCCTCTAATTTCTTTTTCCTACTCTCAAAAGAAAAAACTCAAGAGAGAAAATTTGAAGATGAGAATGATCATGAGAATAAACAAAACTAGTCATACTTATCGAAAGATAATATCAAGAGAAAACCGCACCCTTCTCTTTTCAATGACTCATTTTCCTAATTAAATGAAGAAATTGAGCTTGTTCTTATCCAAATATCTATGTGAGTCTCATACACATATCTAATATGTATGTATATATATATATATATATATAAAGAGACAAAAAATAAAGTAAGCATGATATTAATAAATCTATACACACACACACATATCAATACACACACACACATATATATTTAATTATTAAATCAACACTTAATTTAATAATCTGGTTATATCAATATATACCAGCTAATATCACATAAAACGCTCGATTAAAATACGTGTATCAAATACACATGTTTAATGGAACTCCTGCACATATCCCTGCACGTAATCTATATCGTTTCACGTGAGCTGGGAAACCTCTGTGTGGGACTCTAAAGACTTAACAATACGCTGTCAGTAGGTCATAATCATATCCATATACCATAAGCAGATCAGCAGTACTAGCTGCACGTAACGGCTACTCAGGTATTAATCGGAAGGAAGATCGACAAGCAAGCTCATCCAAAATCCTAAAGAACCTATTAGTGACAATCTCCATACAGTCCAGCCTCTTCGTCTAAGAGTGTCGCATACCTGATCTAGGAGGTGGAAACCGTTAAACTCCCAATAACCCGATAAGTCTGTAAGGTTCCTACGCACACTAATGAGGTCTCACAACAGATCAAACATGCCCAATTCAACTTTTTTCATGTGCCTACAAACCCTAATACGGATCGTTAACTAGAAGTATAGGCGATGCAAGCAAGTAAACAATTTTATTGCTAAAGGAAAGAGGCTACAACCTTTGTAGATCCGATCCTCCACCTCCTTGGCTCCGTGATGACGCCCCTCCGCTGTACCTATCGGAATCCGGACTCTGGCGAAGGTTTCATTGGAGAAATGATCGGGCTAGGTCGTCGACTTCGATGCCGAAGATGATCTACGTCGAGGCAACTCAAGATCAAACTCCAACTTCACCAAGTCATGAAACTTGTGAAGAAAACACCCTATACTACTTGGCAAGTGGTAGAGGATGAAGAAATAGGAAGTGGGTTCACTTTAGAATTGGATTTCTCACTCTTTTTCTCAAGTTGCCATTGATGGAAGCAAGGTTTTCTTCTTTGTTCAAGAAGAAGAAGAAGAAGAAAAAGAATATGATAAGAATTATTGAAAATAGAAAATAAGTTGATTCTTATCATATAGCAACCATGGTTAAGTGTATAGAATAAACTAGGGTTAGGTTGAATGGTTAGGGTTAAGCATGAAACAAAAAAGGTAGACTTATTCAAAGCTTCATGAAGCTTCAACTAGCAAACAAAGAAAGCCACCATGATTTATTTATCTTTCAAAAATGAATAAATAAATAAATGAAAAGATAAGTAAATCAAAACCCTAACCATTAACATAACCTTGGTTTAATTCTTTATACAAACCCAAGTTTGCATGTATCATCAAACATGATACAAACAAGTGCACAAAAGTATATCACATATACAACTTGTGTATTTCAAGTGAGAAAATCCATTTAAAGTGAACAAATACTAGTTAATGCAAACTAATATATCAAATATATAATTATGCATTAAATCATTAAATCAATACTTGATTTAACGATCCGGTCATATCGCATATAACCGACTAATATCCAATGTATCGGCTTATCGAATCAATCCTCGATTCGATAACTAGGTTATATCACATACAACCATTCGATACATTCATCGCGAGAATAGAATACGGTATCACATACACGCATTATTCTCGGTCCCTCACATATCTCATATGCGCTCCTATTTCGTTTCGCTTGAGCCAGGAAACCTCTGTGTAGGACTCTAAAGACTCGTCAATACGCCGGCAGCAGGTGATGACCATATCAAACACCCACAAGCCGCAAGCGGTCTGCTAAACATAACGGCCACCCGGGTATTGAGCGATCAGAAGATCGACGAGCAAGCCCGCTCACACTCCTGTGAATCCAACCAGTAACACTTACCGTACAGTCCGGTCTGTTCGTCTGATATGTCGCATATCTCGCCTAGGGATGGTAAACGTCAGACCCCAGTAGCTTGATAAGTCATGCCGACGTAAGGTCCATAACATTCATGAAACTACTGATAACTCTTACCAGTATATCACTGATACCCTGGCCAGGGATTTCCTGTTATGGCCATTCGTGCATAGCGCAACATCAACCCCCAATACCGGGAGAGACGAATCCCCTCCTATCGCTCATTGCCTCCATGTGAATCGGGACTGTACCCAAAAACCACCTGTTTTCACGACTCAGTAGAGCCGTGGTAAGGTGGAAATCAAAGCATAGTGGGAGACACACAAGACTCTATGACGATCTCAGGTCAACAGACTAAGCTGTACCAGTGTCACCAGAGAACTGCCATCTGATGTGAGGTATAATACCATCTGGGAGTTCTCGGCGAGTCCGTTCAGTGTACCCAGTCTCCACTGAGCACCCGCATACCATCTCTGATGTCAAACACCAATGGATATGGGATCATCCATCGCCCATCACATGGGTCAAGAAGATATACGCTAGTCTACTCTGGAATATCGATGCCCCGTCTCGATATTCCCACGACTAGGAACATTGAAGGATGTACTCATGGACTACCCAGGCCCCACTAGTATGATCTTCATCATAGTCCTGGAAGTCGAGTACACATTCTAAGGGCTTTATCAATATGTAACAGAGAGACAGAAAGTATGCATGTTAAGATAAAGAGCAACCAGATAGCGTACTATCATGTCGAGCAAGAAAGTCCTACCTATATATGTCCCAGCATCCACTACAATATACATCCAATGTACAGTAATGGCCTCTAGGGCATACATATAACTAACAATCTCACACTTGCACTAGGGCCATCTGTAGCAGTGGTTGTAGTATCTAATACTCAATCATCCCCTAAAAGTCTCTCTTTGGGAAAAGGCCTTCGTGAGTGGATCCGCCGTGTTGTCCTCTGAGTCTACTCTCCTAACCTCGATCACCCTGGAGATCAACTATCTCCATGATCAGGTAGTGCTTCCTCAGAATATGTCTGGGTCACTGATGGGACAAGGGTTCACGGGCCAAAGCCACACTTCCATTGTCACACAATGGTAGGAACCTAGTTCATCTTATGAACCAATATACACCCAAACTGCCTCTTTGGTAGTATCTTTAATAGCAATGTTACCAGCCTTTATCGTCTAGTTTGCCACGGTATCTAGCTTGGAACTCTTCCAACATACCGTCCCTTTACTGAGGGTAAAGACAATGCCTGTGACTGACATTCAGTCGTCTTTATCACCCTGGAACGTTTCCAGTGATTCTCCTCAGGATCGATTGATACCATTTCACTACATCTAGTGAGAATCCTAGCATCCAATTACATCTATTTCATAGATGAAAACTCAGGATTTAGGAGGTATCACTTTGATCCTATTGGAGAATCCTTGTGATAAGCGGAGATTGACCGAGCATAGTATAGGAAACTCTTTTCCTATCAAGAGTATGTTGTCCACGTACAATACGAGGATAACCACCTTACTCTCTACTACCGTTTTGTATATACAAGGTTCATCTACCATTTTGATGAAGTCAAACACTTTGACTATCACATCAAAACAGACGTTCCAACTCCGCGATGCCTGCTTTATTATGTAAAGCAACTTGCACATGTTTCCGCTGCTCCCACTGTTTACGAAGCCCTCTGGCTGTGTACTTATTGACGTTCTCTTCTAAATCAGTATTTAGAAAAGTAGTCATGACACCCAACCACCAGATATCGTAGTCATGGTATGTAGCAATGGCAAGTAGGATCTGGATGGACTTAAGCATAGTCCCTGGAAGAGGTTTCATCATTATCCATTCCTGGTCGATGACGAAAACCTTTAACAAGTCTAGCTTTGAAAGTCTCAACTTTTCCATCTACACCAAGTAATCTTCTCAAGATATACTTGCTCCTGATGGGGATTTAACCCTTCAGATATCGAAACCAAAGTCCATACTTTGTTGGTGTATGTGGATTCCATCTCAGATCGCTAAGCATCCAGCCATCCTTACAGAGTCCCTACTCTTGATGACCTGCTCGAATCTAGTTGGGTCATCATCTCATGATGCATTCCTCGCTCCTACTGTCATCGATAAACCAAAGTATCTCTCAGGTAGGTGAGGAACCCTACCAGATCGGCGGAGAGGCTGAGGTTCGTCGGGGACTATTGAATTCTTTGGTTCTGTCAAATCATCAGCTGCAGTTTTGTATAGCTGGAACCTTCCCAGTTCTACAGAACTGACATTGCCTCGATCTTGTCCGGATTTTGCTTTTAGACATAGGCCGGACAACCCCAAACCTTAACTAACTTAAGATATGGGCTCTTCCCTTTGCATATCACATATGAAGTGGTAGGCAACTGATTTGATTTGAACCCTATTCAATAGGTATGCAGCTTCTCAAGCGCATAACTCCCAAAAGGAAATAGGAAACTCAGTAGTACTCATCATAGAGCACACCATATCTAATACGGTGCGATTGCTCTGCCCTGATACACCGTTGTGTTGTGGTGTATTCAGAGGAGTAATACGGAGAGAGAATTTCATTCTCCTTTAGAATAATCCAGGAATTCTATGCACAAGTATTCTCCTCCCTGATCTTATCATAGGACATAATACTTATACCCGGTTTTTGGTTCTCTATTTCTAACTTATATTCTGTGAATATCTCAAAAGGTTCGGACTTGTGTTTCAACAGGAACATATGTCTGAATCTTGAGAGATTATCAGAGAACGTAATGAAATACAAAGAACCGGTCCTGGCACGTGTAGACAGGAGACCTTACATACATCATCATGTATCAGTCCTAAGAGTTCATTAGCTCTTTCTCTGTTTCCAATAAACAGAGCTATGGTCATCTAATCTTTGTGACATGACTGGCAAATTTTACAAGATGTAAATTCAAACTGATTTAAATATGCATCTAAAATGTAACTTCAGCCAGTCGGGTCGCATTGATATGACCTAGTCTACAATGCCTCAAGAAGGTTGTTGGAGATAGTGCCCTCAGAGTCAATTATTAGGTCACAGGTACGTGATTGCAATGATTGATGGAGGACCTATCCCGGTAGGACAGTCTTACTCGAGATGATAGTATGCTATCTGGTTTACCTTTATCATCGTGTACTGCTTTAAGTGACCTGACATGTCGCTATTACACGTTGATAGAGCCCCCAGGATTCTTGCTTGACCACCAGCAGTATGAGGGCGATCATATAAGTGGGAGCTGGGGTCTATAAGCATATCCTTAAATGGTCCCTAGTCGTGTGAGTTTCGAGACAGGGCATCGATACTCCAGAGTAGACTAGTGTATACAGTCGAGACCCCGACGAGGGGCGGTGGCCGGTCTCACAAGCCACTGGTGTCAGTTGGATCACCTAAGATGTATACAGGTGCTCATTGGGTTATGAGTACACCGGACAGGACTCGCCGGGAACATGCTAGTTGGTAATATACCAGACGTCAGATGGCAGTTCCCTGGTGACATGTGTACAGGTTAGTTCATCGACCTGGGGATCGTCATTTGTCTTGTGTGAGTTCCCACTGTACTTTGATTACTACCCTACCACGGCTCAAAGGAGTCGTGCAAACAGGTTTTAGTTGGGTACAGTCCCGAGCCACATGGAGGCAGTGAGCGTATCTTCAGGGGTTCGTCTCTCCCGGTATTGGGGGTGAGGTCGTGCTGTGTCTAGGAGAGCCATTACACGAAGCCCTCGGCCGAGGTAAGGAGATTTACTAGTAGGTACTCCAGTAGTATCTCAGGGTGTTCTGGGCTACACTCCGACACGACTTGTACCGCTTTTGGGGGTCTGACTTTTACCAACCCCCTAGGCCCGCCATGCGATGCTCATAGACGAACGGACCGGACTGTACGGATATTGTCACTCACAGGCTCAGTAGGGAGTCAGGCTGAGTTCGCTCACAGACGTCCCTTTTTGGTCAATGCCTGGTAGCCCGTTATGTATTGGCTTATACCTCTAACGTGCTAGTGGTTAAATCCACAACCAAGGTGTTGACGAGTCTTTAGGGTCCCCCACATTCAGTTACTCAGCTTTCGGGCGAAAGGTTGTAGAGGCCGTATGGAGATATGGCAAGGTCCGATCAGATACGTGCGGTATTGCACGAATCAGGATAGGACAATTTGTACTACAGGCCGTATGGATATATGGCAGGGTTCGATCAGATACGTGCGGTATTGCACGGATCAGGATCGGACGGATATTACTAGCCGGTTTTGGTATAAGCCGGATACTAGTATAGTACAGTGGAGATTTTGTCTCACTGCATTTGTATTTCGGTCGGAATACAAATGCTGGTGTGTATGCACAGTATCGGGGTTTTCCTGTAATTTATTACGGGACCAGTTTTCTGGAGTTGCCAGTTTGCTTTCCGTTTCGGCCGATTTCCATTGTTCCGTTCATTGGCCGAAGTTTGGTGGAGGAGGGCTTATTTGCATTGTTGCAAATAAGCATTTGTGGAGGGGGTCTTTGCATATTATCATGTCATGATACTTGTCCCATCATTTGACTTCATAAACTCATGATTGCTTGACTTTCTTTATCATCATGGTTTTGATGATGGTTGTTGATGATGAGAGATGGTTGTTAGTTGAGTGTTGTTGTGGTTGTGATGATGATGCCTCATCATCACCCTTTTTCTCTTGATTATTGATCTACCCCCTCTTGGACTTTTTGACCACACTCTCATTTTCTCTCCTCTAAAATAGCATGGCCGGCCATGAGAGAGCATGGGCTGTCCCATATTTTTGGTGGGGGAAATTTTGTTCATTAGGCTTCATAAAATCCCCACATCTTCATCTCAAGAGTTGAGTTCTTAACCTCCACCAAAATGGCAACCTCCATGAACCCCAAAGTGAGACATGAGCACTACACATTCTACAGCAAACCTTGGGCACGTCGACTAGCCAGCTTCATGCCCGAGTTTCCTCGGCATTGAGGTGGGAGCCCGTAAAAGAAGTAGGCGATGTGGTGCACTTCCGGCGACGAGGAGGAGACAGGACATTCCGCAGGAGATCGGGACGATGACGAGAAGACCGGAGGACTTGGATCGTCGGTATATCTCTATTCCCTTTCTTGTAGTTGGCTAGGACTAATTAATGGTTCGATCCGGGTAATAGTGCGTGGCGGTTTGCCAGTTCAAGTAAAGTTTAAAGTTTATCACCGCTTCCGCATTTGGCCGTCGGATTGACGGCCGGGGCGCCGCCGTGCACTTACAGTGGTATCAGAGCCTTACCATTAACCTAGCCTAGCTTTGTGTAATGTGTTTTTCAGTTCCGATCGATCGAATGTTCCAAAACCCGTATTGCTTCACATCAGTTTTCTGTTGAATTTTTTCAGTCCCCAAAAATTTTTCAGGTTGTAAAATATTGATGTACTAGAAATTGTAAGACTACTGTACAAATTCGAGGCACTGATCTTCTAACCAGAGCGCGGAACCGCGGCCAAAACCCACTTGTGGCCGCGGTTCCGCCGCAGTATGGAGGAATCAGTGGGTTGGGTTTTTACAGTGGGCTTCTGGGGAGATTTTAGGGGTTTTGGAATATTAATTTTGGGCCCAGAATTTCTTGATGTGCTACAGTAGTACTTGGGGGCCCACTTGTTAAAGTTTGATCGATCGGATATTTTAAACACATTTTTCACAGTATTTACATTATATCTGCGACCGTGAATGTCACTTGATCGGTAAATCCGGTCTAACTGCTATAGCCCGGTTAGACGGATTTGCGAACGTGACTTTCACGTTGATGTTCTGTTTTTGCTGTGATGTTGCGGATCGGTCGTGGGGGATAGCCTGGATGCAACGCTAGTACAGTTGTGGTTGTATTATGTACATTTGATATTGCGGGGCGAGCGTCCGACATGTGGAATGCCGTCACTGCCTGTTTGTATTATTATTTTGGGGCACGACCTGGTTGCGGTCGATGTACTCGTTGTATGTATATTTTACTTTCTGTACTAGGATTGCCCCGCGAAGGGGTGCACGGATAGCCGGGTTCTAGAGGGCAACAAGCCCGCATCTCATGGCATTGAGACGGAGGGGGCTTCACTCTAGAATTGGCGGGCTATTCGCCGCACTCGTAGGGGGTACAGGTTGACCCAGGAAGGGTGCCCAAGTTACCGGATTCCGTGAAGTGCCGGGTGGTCCATTCACGTCGCTGAAGGGGGCTGCCTCGCTTCAGGTTTTGGCGGGTAACTTGCCGCGCCCGTAGGGGTCTAGGTTTTCATTGCACAGGCTATCCACACGATCAGGGGAACGTCGGGTTTCAGCGGCTCTGTGAAACCCGGGGATCCCAGATATCTGTATTGTTTCTGTGATGCTGTTCATTCTCTGTGATGTTGCATTTTATTCACGCCTTGAGCGAATATAATATATTGGTATATATATTAGTAGATGTTGTATATGTTTTGCATCCGCGCTAGTCCAGTCCCAGCTCTATCGTTAGTTAGCTAACCTAACGGGTAATGACGGGACCCAGTGGCGAATGCGGATGGCATATACGTACATCAGTATATTTTCGTTCTTTGTGGTGTGATCAATTGATGGGACTGCATTGATTCGGATCAATGCAAGTTAAAACAAACCTAATCTGATGTTGTTGGAACACTTTTCAAAAAGCTGTTATTGCAAGGACGTTCACTTTTGTTTTGCATCGCGGTATTCATTTAGAATATCCTGCTCCTCAGTCGACGAGGCAAGGGCCGAGATCCCTTCACCGGGAGTGACCCCTTGGACAATAAGTTTGCGTCAGGGCATTAACTTCACTATAGCCGATTACTTTTGCTTTGCATCGTGGTATTCAGTTGGAATATCCTGCACCCCATTCTACGGGGAAAGAGCCGAGATCCCTTCACCGGGAGTGACCTCTTTAGCAATGGTTTTCGTCACTATATTTTCAAAAAGCTATCCGTTCCTTCAACGATATCAAGTTCATTACGTTAAAGGTTTTCGCCAGAAACCATTCGTAACCCTCCGTCGTTTCATATGGGTAGTCAATAGTATTCAAGCTGTGTTTGTTGGCCAAAGTCAAGGCACAGTGTTTGGTAGCTGTTGGTTATTCATATGCAGCATAGATAGATGCGTTGGTTTGGAACAGTCGTATAGCCTTGTTGGCCAAAGTCAAGGGCTTGTGCAGGTGGATTCGAATCAACCTGGAGAATGACGGGTAGAACTTGACATGTGACTTATGATTTGTTGACCAAAGTCAAGGTCATAAGAGCATGGGGCAGAAATCACATCGGGAGTTTCAAAAGAACTGAAACTTGCTAGATATGCGCATACCTTCTGGAGTGTGATACCGTGAGCGGATTCCGTCACGTTGTCATGCGATGATAGTTGGATCCCGATTCCCACTGATGAGTTAGTTTACTCCTCGGGTGACCCCGACTAATTCTTCTTTCAGGTTTGGAGGAGAATTTGAGGTACAGTGGGAGGATTCCAGATTAGATAAATTGGTAACCATTCTGATCTAGGTTAGAGTGCACGCTGAGTGTTTCTTTTCTCTCTCTCTTTGGCAGCGACCATTGACCCGACCCTAAGACTATGACTCAGTGACCAAGTTAACCGAACCTTCTTAACACTGGCTTTTGGATTGTCAGAGTTGCAGACCTCATTGCCACTCCTACTTTTACCCTTTTCTCCAGGACACCCCGTATTACTACGAACGTCCACTTCCATTGGACAAAACCATCGTATGGTTATATACGAACTCGAAGGGATTTATTCGAGGATGGTTTCCGGTTCTGGAGAAAACGGATAGGATTATTCAGTTGTCTTCTCCTTTTACCTTCTCTCAAGTTGTGAGTACTCCTTGGTTTAGGAGATAGTGCACCTATTACGCAAATTGGATAGTCTTCTTCCAAACCATAGGCAGGTGCCGACCGGTAGGGAATGAAGAAAACCAATTAGCCCAACGATGGTGTACAGAAGGTATTAAGTTCAGACAAAGCAAGGGATTAGTAAGAGGGCAAAGTAAATTGCAACAGATATTCACGACCAAACCAAATATTTCGTTACCACTTCCACATCACCTTTGTATTTCTCCAGGACACTCCGTATCACTACGAAGATCCACAGTTTATTTGGATACTCCATCGTATGGTTATATACGAACTCGAATGGAACTTGTTCCAGTTCGGGGATGGATTCTGGTCCAGGAGAAATAGGAATAAGGTTTATTCGGTTGTCTTTTATCTTCACCCTCTCTCATTACGAGTGTTCCTAGGATTGGGACAGTACACCCATTATGCTTATTGGATAGTCTTCTTCCAAACCATAGGCTGGTGCCGAACGGTAGGGAAGGAAGAAAACCATTTGGCCTAAAGGGGTGTGCAGAAGGTAAAGACTAAAGACATATGAAGGGATTTGGAGAGGTGGCAAAGAATTATACGGTTACAGTCATGAATCTGGAAGAGGCATTACTAGGAATACCAGGATACCCCATCGAAACATTTCAATGTTTCAGGTTCACTGTGTACCGTTAAAAGAAAACTGATTTCCCAATTAGTCCTTACTCCAGGGTATGTATTTACCAGGTATGATTCTCACATCTGTATGGTTTTACAGATGATGAGTGGGAGTAAGTTATTGGGAATTGGGTGATTATCCTCATTATATCGGGATTCGTTGTAATCGATGATATTTGAGGAAATCACCTGGGCTGTTTGCCGGTCGGCAAATATTTGGTTTTGAATATCCGCAGTTATGCACCAATTTCAAATTGATATATCTGTACGTCTATTTTCATGGAGTGAGATATACCTTTCTGAAATTATGTCTACGACATTTACCTATATCAGTGGATGGTTAGGTAAGGAGCATTAAGCAGCGGTGTAATTCTTCTTCACCATAAGTACAGTTTTCAACCTACGACACACAGTGAATGAGTTATCAGACTCAAGGGACTTATACAGAGTATTGTATGTTGTCCAGGGTCCATCAGGACAGAGGGGTTGGTCCTCGTACTATATTCGGTTTATTTATGACTTCTCTAGTTTTTAGACAGGTGTTTCGTAGGAAACACAGGGTCCGAATTTTGAGAAGTTATAAGTATTTGAATGGAGTAGAGAACCAGGTGTAGAAAGTATCGGGATTCTTCAAAGTGATCGAAGATGTAGATACTTGTATATGGTATTCAGTTGATAGTAATGATTAAGAGATCTTTCTTCTCTTTCAGGTTACTCATAATTGGAAGCATTCCTAAGTTGAGTAACGCTGATCCGCCTCCTTCCATTTAGTTGACATGCACTGGAGACAGTTGCATGATTTGGATCTGGTTCAATTAAATCAGTGCCTCTGGTCCTATATGGGATATAGAACAGTTCGTATCTTAACGATGTTAAGGTACGGGGAGTTGTCCGGCTTATGATTAAAACCAGACTCTGGATAACTCAAGGCACGTTTCTGTAATGGCTGTTTGTGGGTTGACCCAGGCTATGACGAGGGTTGACTTTCTACCATCTGGATGAACAATAGCAATATTGTTCTAGACTCACCACAGTTTTAATAAAAATGGATTTTTTCAGAAAACAGTAGTGGGAGTATGGTAGAACTGGAAGTGATTCCAGAACCACAAACGATTACTGAAGATTTGATAAGGAACCTAAAGATTCAATCTGGTTTGACATTCCATTGGCCACTCCGCAAATACGGTGGGTAACTTCAAACACCCGAGAGGTACTACGGTAGCCTCAAGGACGGTGATAGGGAAGTTCTTGTTTACCCAAAATTGCCATTGCTGTTGTTCCAGGTTGCGAGACCCGGCGGGAGGATGAGTATAGCGTCGTTCTAAACTAGCTTTAGAAGTGTACGTGTATATGACTCTACCAGAGGGTTGTCGTAGTCAGTAGGAGCAGCGGAAGCATTGGTGGACAGGTAGCTTATGTCTATTTATAGACTAAAGCAGATGTAGCGGAGATAGATCATCTATTTCTGACGTGACAGTCATAGGGTTGACTTCATCCGAATAGGGGATGGATCTGTTGAGAAGGTAGTAGGGTGTGATATCCTGGTATTTGGATGACATACACAGAGTAGGAAAAGAAACTCCTATACTACAATCGGTTATACTTTGGTCGTCACACAGTGGTTTCTCCACACAGGACTTGGACATTATATCAGACATACTGGTTACTGGATCTATGGTATTAGATCTAGATTTGGGTGGTTTCCCAATCAGGGTACTTAGACAGCATTCTAAGGGTATTTAGAATGGACGACTCCATGCACGGTTGTGTACCTGCAGAAGATGGAGTCACCCTCTCTAAAGGTGTCTTACAGACTAAAGGGGAGAGGGATGTGCATGATTGGCAGATCACTTGCTCAGGCAATTGAGTCAATCATGAGATGTCAAGTACCACACCAGATGTTGTTCTTGCACTAGATGCAATAAGTTGATATTGATCCAATCCTGGAGAAACAGTTGGAAGCAGTTTTAGAACATAAGTGGATGTTCTACGGACATGATAACGACAGCCTCATTCGGGAGACAGTTATCATTCCAGGCTTCCAAGGTGACTTGGACGACAAGGAGGTTGTCAGAGTTATAGTTTTTCCTTCTGACGAGGGGCAGTATTTTGGACAGGTGGTCCAAGGAAATACTGAGGGTGGCATGGCGCAGGATACTGATTAAGTTCAGTTGACGATACAGTCTAAGGAGTTTGGATTTGGAGTTCATTTATGAGCTATGTCCCATCAGACATCCAGACACATCCTAAGACAGGTATTGCTCATTTCGGGAGATGGGTTTCTCCGCGAACTTGAGATATAGAGAGACATAGAAAGAAACAACAAAGCGGATCCACTCACTGAGGCTATTCCACAAACGCAATAGTTTCGCAAACGAGCTTTGTGAGACTGACTAGTAGAGGAGTTGGGTGTTCGGTATCACACGGGCTGTGAGTATGCGACATCGCAATAATTAGCCTTGAGTGCAAGTGGGAGATTGTTGGAGATAGTGCCCTCAGAGTCAATTATTAGGTCACAGGTACGTGATTGCAATGATTGATGGAGGACCTATCCCGGTAGGACAGTCTTACTCGAGATGATAGTATGCTATCTGGTTTACCTTTATCATCGTGTACTGCTTTAAGTGACCTGACACGTCGCTATTACACGTTGATAGAGCCCCTAGGATTCTTGCTTGACCACCAGCAGTATGAGGGCGATCATATAAGTGGGAGCTGGGGTCTATAAGCATATCCTTAAATGGTCCCTAGTCGTGTGAGTTTCGAGACAGGGCATCGATACTCCAGAGTAGACTAGTGTATACAGTCGAGACCCCGACGAGGGGCGGTGGCCGGTCTCACAAGCCACTGGTGTCAGTTGGATCACCTAAGATGTATACAGGTGCTCATTGGGTTATGAGTACACCGGACAGGACTCGCCGGGAACATGCTAGTTGGTAATATACCAGACGTCAGATGGCAGTTCCCTGGTGACATGTGTACAGGTTAGTTCATCGACCTGGGGATCGTCATTTGTCTTGTGTGAGTTCCCACTGTACTTTGATTACTACCCTACCACGGCTCAAAGGAGTCGTGCAAACAGGTTTTAGTTAGGTACAGTCCCGAGCCACATGGAGGCAGTGAGCGTATCTTCAGGGGTTCGTCTCTCCCGGTATTGGGGGTGAGGTCGTGCTGTGTCTAGGAGAGCCATTACACGAAGCCCTCGGCCGAGGCAAGGAGATTTACTGGTAGGTATTCCAGTAGTATCTCAGGGTGTTCTGGGCTACACTCCGACACGACTTGTACCGCTTTTGGGGGTCTGGCTTTTACCAACCCCCTAGGCCCGCCATGCGATGCTCATAGACGAACGGACCGGATTGTACGGATATTGTCACTGACAGGCTCAGTAGGGAGTCAGGCTGAGTTCGCTCACAGACGTCCCTTTTTGGTCAATGCCTGGTAGCCCGTTATGTATTGGCTTATACCTCTAACGTGCTAGTGGTTAAATCCACAACCAAGGTGTTGACGAGTCTTTAGGGTCCCCCACATTCAGTTACTCAGCTTTCGGGCGAAAGGTTGTAGAGGCCGTATGGAGATATGGCAAGGTCCGATCAGATACGTGCGGTATTGCACGAATCAGGATCGGACAGTTTGTACTACAGGCCGTATGGATATATGGCAGGGTTCGATCAGATACGTGCGGTATTGCACGGATCAGGATCGGACGGATATTACTAGCCGGTTTTGGTATAAGCCGGATTCTAGTATAGTACAGTGGAGATTTTGTCTCACTGCATTTGTATTTCGGTCGGAATACAAATGCGGGTGTGTATGCACAGTATCGGGGTTTTCCTGTAATTTATTACGGGACCAGTTTTCTGGAGTTGCCAGTTTGCTTTCCGTTTCGGCCGATTTCCATTGTTCCGTTCATTGGCCGAAGTTTGGTGGAGGAGGGCTTATTTGCATTGTTGCAAATAAGCATTTGTGGAGGGGGTCTTTGCATATTATCATGTCATGATACTTGTCCCATCATTTGACTTCATAAACTCATGATTGCTTGACTTTCTTTATCATTATGGTTTTGATGATGGTTGTTGATGATGAGAGATGGTTGTTAGTTGAGTGTTGTTGTGGTTGTGATGATGATGCCTCATCATCACCCTTTTTCTCTTGATTATTGATCTACCCCCTCTTGGACTTTTTGACCACACTCTCATTTTCTCTCCTCTAAAATAGCATGGCCGGCCATGAGAGAGCATGGGCTGTCCCATATTTTTGGTGGGGGAAATTTTGTTCATTAGGCTTCATAAAATCCCCACATCTTCATCTCAAGAGTTGAGTTCTTAACCTCCACCAAAATGGCAACCTCCATGAACCCCAAAGTGAGACATGAGCACTACACATTCTACAGCAAACCTTGGGCACGTCGACTAGCCAGCTTCGTGCCCGAGTTGCCTCGGCATTGAGGTGGGAGCCCGTAAAAGAAGTAGGCGATGTGGTGCACTTCCGGCGACGAGGAGGAGACAGGACATTCCGCAGGAGATTGGGACGATGACGAGAAGACCGGAGGACTTGGATCGTCGGTATATCTCTATTCCCTTTCTTGTAGTTGGCTAGGACTAATTAATGGTTCGATCCGGGTAATAGTGCGCGGCGGTTTGCCAGTTCAAGTAAAATTTAAAGTTTATCACCGCTTCCGCATTTGGCCGTCGGATTGACGGCCGGGGCGCCGCCGTGCACTTACAAAGGATTCGTTCATTTCAGAACTCTTCCTCTTGTGTGTGTTCTGTATACTAGGAACTGTAGTTTGATTTAGAACGTCAATGCTTTTAGATAACATGCCTGAACCGATCAACTTTTGATATAGGAAATGTTCAAAACATTATCCATCAATACAAAATTTTATCATTACTTTAATAAATAAAGAGATTGATATGATTTTGTATATCAGGTTCGGTATCTAATAGCATTTGTTCAGAATCAATGTATTGGTAATACAGGGTGACAGTGACCAACAGACTTGGCTGCAACACTTGCCCCGTTTTCTGTCTCATGAAACTTATCACCCGTTCTCAGTTTTCTACCTTTTTGTAGCCCTATGTAACAGATTACATATCTGGGATCCTGATCCGGTATCAAATACCCAGGATTCAGAGGATACTGAGAAACAGTTCTTTATAATGAACACACCCGAAGGAGATGCATCTCATGCACTTTCTTCGTTTGGGCGGCATGGGAATCCTGGTATTCCCCTATTTCCTGCTCGGTCTTATAACAATTATAAGTTGGAGCGGGACCAGCGTTCCCCGGCTCAGTATAACAAGAGGGTTCGGTCAATACATCCATATTATTATCTTGATTAAGGCGTGATATGGTCGCTACCTGGAGAGAGAGAGAAGAAAACACTCTGCGTGCGCTCTTGCAAGATTAGATTGGTTATATATTTTATCTAATCAGGATGGCTCCCACTGTTTTTATCAAATCTTCCTTCAAACCCTAAAAGAAAAGACTAGCCGGGATTAATTATGTTGGAGATAGTGCCCTCAGAGTCAATTATTGGATCACAGGCACGTGATTGCCATGATTGAGGGAGGACCTATCCCGGTAGGACAGTCTTACTCGAGATGATAGTATGCTATCTGGTTTACCTTTATCATCGTGTACTGCTTTAGGTGACCTGACAGGTCGCTATTGCACGCTGATAGAGCCCCTAGGATTCTTGCTTGACTGCCAGCAGTATGAGGGCGATCATATAAGTGAGAGCTGGAGTCTATTAGCACATCCTTAAATGGTCCCTAGTCGTGGGAGTTTCGAGACAGGGCATCGATTCTCCAGAGTAGACTAGTGTATACAGTCGAGACCCCGAAGAGGGGCGGTGGCCGGTCTCACAAGCCACTGGTGTCAGTTGGATCACCTAAGATGTGTACAGGTGCTCATTGGGTTATGAGTACACCGGACAGGACTCGCCGGGAACATGCTAGTTGGTCTTATACCTGACGTCAGATAGCAGTTCCCAGGTGACATGTGTACAGGTTAGTTCATCGACCTGGGGATCATCATTTGTCTCGTGTGAGTTCCCACTGTGCTTTGATTACTACCCTACCACGGCTCAAAGGAGTCGTGCAAACAGGTTTTAGTTGGGTACTGTCCCGAGCCACATGGAAGCAGTGAGCGGATCTTCGGGGGTTCGTCTCTCCCGGTATTGGGGGTGAGGTCGCGCTGTGTCTAGGAGAGCCATTACACGAAGTCCTTGGCCAAGGCAGGAGATTTACTGGTAGGTATTCCAGTAGTATCTCAGGGTGTTCTGGGCTACACTCCGACACGACTTGTACCGCTTTTGGGGGTCTGACTTTTACCCACCCCCTAGGCCCGACATGCGATGCTCATAGACGAACGGACCGGACTGTACGGATATTGTCACTGACAGGCTCAGTAGGGTGTCAGGATGAGTTCGCTCATCGACGTCCCTTTTGGTCGATAGCTGGTGGCCCGTCACGTATTGGCTTATACCTCTGACGTGCTAGTGGTTAAATCCACAGCCAAAGTATTGACGAGTCTTTAGAGTTCACCACACACACAGTTACTCATCTTTCGGGCGAAACGCTGTAGAGGCCGTATGGAGATATGGCAGGGTTCGATCAGATACGTGCGGTATTGCACGGATCGTGATCGGACGGTTTTTACTAGCCGGCTTTGGCTTAAGCCGGATCTTAGTATTTGATGGTGTAGATTTTGTCTCATTGCATTTGTATCCGGTCGGAATACAGATGCGGGTGTGTATGCACAGTATCAGGGTTTTCCTGTAATTTATTACGGGACCAGTTTTCTGGAGTTGCCAGTTTGCATTCCGTTCCGGCCGGTTTTCCTTTGTTCTTTCCCGGCCGGACTTTTCCGATGGAGGGGGTTATTTGCAATTGTGCAAATAACACTTTGTGGAGGGGTTTATTGCATAAGTTTTGATATGATAAGCATCTTTGCTTTATCATCCATGTTGTGCATTAATGAGATTTGATTGAATGAGGATGGGTTATTGTTGTGGAGGTATGGTTTTGTAATGATCATGTTTGTTTATAGGCACCTCTTCCTTTATCCTACAATAACCTTCCTTCATGTGTTTTTTGTTTACTCTCCACCATTCTCATTTTTGTATGGGGCCGGCCAAATTTTTGAGAGAGAGAGAGTGGTTCATTTTGTGAGGAGATATATTTGTTCATATCATTTTTGCATGCAAAATTGATAGCTTCATTTCCCTCCAAAGCTCAATCTTCATTCCTCCATCCAAAGGCAACACACCCCAATGAGACATACACTCTACACTGTTCTACAGCAAATCTTGGGCGCGTCGGTTAGCCAACTTCGCGCCCGAGTTGCCTCGGTATTGAGGTGGGAGCCCGTAAAAGTACCCGGCTTCGTGGTGCCCTTTCCGACGAGGAGGAGACGGACGGAGATCCCGCGAGGAGATCGGTGTGGAGATGAAGACCGGAGGACTTGGATCAGTCGGTATATATCTCTAACCCGTCTTGTTTTTAGCTAGACCTAGTTTAATGGCCCGATCCGGAATTTAGTGCGCGGTGGTGCCGGTTTGCAAAGTCCGCAAAATAAAGTTTATCACCGTTTCCGCATTTGGCCGTCGGATTGACGGCCGGGGCGCCGCCGTGCACTTACAGTGGTATCAGAGCCTCGCCATTAACTTCGTCTAGCTTCGTTTGATGTGTTTTGCATTTCCGATCGACCAAAATTCCAAAACTTGCATTTTTTGTTCACGACAGTTTTCTGTTGAAATTTTTTGGTCTCTAAAAATTTTTCAGGTTGCATAAAACTGATGTACAAGATATTATAAGACCTCTGTAAAAATTCGACACTTTCAGTCGACGACTTGAGCGCGGAACCGCGGCCAAACCACCCTTTGGGCCGCGGTTCCGCCGCACTCTAGTGTCCTCACTGTGTCCAATTTTTCCAGTGGGCTTGTGGGCTTATTTTATGGGTTTTGGAATATTAAGATTGGGCCCAGAATTTCTGTGAGTGCTACAGTATGGCTTTGGGGCCCACATGTTAATTTTTGATCGATCGGATATTTTAAACATATTATTTCATAGTATTTACATTATATCTGCGACCGTGAATGTCACTCGATCGGTAAATCCGGTCTAACTGCTATAGCCCGGTTGGACGGATTTGCGAACGTGACTTTCACGTTGATGTTTTGTGTTTTTGCTGTGATGTTGCGGCTCGGTCGTGGGGGATAGCCTGGATGCAATACTAGTACAGTTTTGTTGTATTATGTACATTTGATATTGCGGGGCGAGCGTCCGACATGTGGACTGCCGTCACTGCCTGATTGTATTATTATTTTGGGGCACGGCCAGGTTGCGGTCGATGTACCCGTTGTATGTATATTTTACTTTCTGTACTAGGGTTACCCCGCGGAGGGGTGCACGGATAGCCGGGTTCTGGAGGGCAACAAGCCCGCATCTCATGGCATTGAGACGGAGGGGGCTTCAGTCTGGAATTGGCGGGCTATTCGCCGCACTCGTAGGGGGTACAGGTTGACCCAGGAGGGGTGCCTAAGTTACCGGATTCCGTGAAGTGCTGGGTGGTCCATTCACGGTGCTGAAGGGGGCTGCCTCGCTTCAGGTTTTGGCGGGTGACTTGCCGCGCCCGTAGGGGTCTAGGATTTCTTTGCACAGGCTATCCACACGACCAGGGGAACGTCGGGTTTCAGTAGTGGCTCTGTGAAACCCGGGGATCCCAGATATCTGTATTGTTCTGTGATGCTGTACATTTCTGTGATGTTGCCTTTTATTCACGCCTTGAGCAAAATACTATATATTGGTATATATATTAGTAGATGTTGTATATGTTTTTCATCCGTGCTAGTCCAGTCCCCGCTCTGCCGTTAGTTAGCTAACCTAACGGGTGATGACGGGACCCAGTGGCGAATGCGGATGGCATATACGTACGTCAGTATATTTTCGTTCTTTGTGGTGTGATCAATTGATGGGACTGCGTTGATTCGGATCAATGCAAGTTAAACAAACCTAATCTGATGTTGTTGGAACACTTTTCAAAAAGCTGTTATTGCAAGGACGTTCACTTTTGTTTTGCATCGTGGTATTCATTTGGAATATCCTGCTCCTCAGTCGACGAGGCAAGGGCCGAGATCCCTTCACCGGGAGTGACCCCTTGGACAGAAGTTTGCGTCAGGGCTTTAACTTCACTATAGCCGATTACTTTTGCTTTGCATCGTGGTATTCATTTGGAATATCCTGCACCCCATTCTACGGGGAAAGAGCCGAGATCCCTTCACCGGGAGTGACCTCTTTAGTAAAGGTTTTCGTCACTATATTTTCTAAAAAGCTATCCGTTCCTTCAACGATATCAAGTTCATTACGTTAAAGGTTTTCGACAGAAACCATTCGTAGCCCTCCGTCGTTTCAGACGGGTAGCACGTAGTATTCATGCTATGTTTGTTGGCCTTCGTCAAGGCATAGTGTATGGTAGCTGCTTGTTGCCTTTCTGCTGCATAGATAGATGTGTTGGTTTGGGACAGTCGTATAGCCTTGTTGACCTTCGTCAAGGGCTTGTACGGGTGGGTTCAAATTAACCTGTACAATGACGGGTGGAACTTGACATGTGACTTATGATTTGTTGACCTTCGTCAAGGTCATAAGAGCATGGGGCAGAAATCACATCGGGAGTTTCAAAAGAACTGAAACTTGCCAGATATGCGCATACCTTCTGGAGTGTGATAGCGTGAGCGGATTCCGTCACGTTATCATGCGATGATAGTTGGATCCCGATTCCCACTGATGAGTTGGTTTACTCCTCGGGTGACCCCGAATAATTCTTCTTTCAGGTTTGGAGGAGAATTTGAGGTACAATGGGAGGTTTCCAGATTAGATAAATTGGTAACCATTCTGATCTAGGTTAGAGTGCACGCTGAGTGTTTCTTTTCTCTCTCTCTTTGGCAGCGACCATTGACCCGACCCTAAGACTATGACTCAGTGACCAAATTGACCGAACCTTCTTAACACTGGCTTTTGGATTGTCAGAGTTGCAGACCTCATTGCCACTCCTACTTTTACCCTTTTCTCCAGGACACCCCGTATTACTACGAACGTCCACTTCCATTGGACAAAACCATCGTATGGTTATATACGAACTCGAAGGAATTTATTCGAGGATGGTTTCCGGTTTTGGAGAAAGCGGATGGGATTATTCAGTTGTCTTTTCCTTTTACCTTCTCTCAGGTTGCGAGTACTCCTTGGTTTAGGGGATAGTACACCTATTACGCAAATTGGATAGTCTTCTTCCAAACCTTAGGCTGGTGCCGACCGATAGGGAATGAAGAAAACCAATTAGCATAACGATGGTGTGCAGAAGGTATTAAGTTCAGACAAAGCAAGGGATTAGTAAGAGGGCAAAGTAAAATGCGACTGATATTCACGACCAAACCAAGTATTTCTTCGCCAATCCTAAATTACCTTTGTATTTCTCCAGGACACTCCGTATCACTACGAAGATCCACAGTTTATTGGATACTCCATCGTATGGTTATATACGAACTCGAAAGGAACTTGTTCCAGTTCGGGGATGGATTCTGGTCCAGGAGAAATAGGAATAAGGTTTATTCGGGTGTCTTTTATCTTCACCTTCTCTCTCATTGCGAGTGCTCCTAGGACTAGGACAGTACACCCATTATGCTTATTGGATAGTCTTCTTCCAAACCATAGGCTGGTGCCGAACGGCAGGGAAGGAAGAAAACCAATTGGCCTAAATGGGTGTGCAGAATGTAATGACTAAAGACATATAAAGGGATTTGGAGAGGTGGCAAAGAATTATACGGTTATAGTTGTGAATCTGGATAATGGTAGAGGCATTACTAGGAATACCAGGATACCCCATCGAAACATTTCACTGTTTCAGTTCACTGTGTACTGTTAAAAGAAAACTGATTTCCCGATTAGATACTTACTCCAGGGTATGTATTTACCAGGTATGATTCTCACATCTGTATGGCTTTACAGATGATGAGTGGGAGTAAGTTATTAGGAATTGGGTGATCATCCTCATTATATCGGGATTCGTTGTAATCGGTGATATTTGAGGAGATCACCTGGGCTGTTTGCCGGTCGGCAAATTTTTGGTTTTTGAATATCCGCTGTTGTGCACCAATTTCAAATTGATATATCTGTACGTCTATTTTGAATAGAGTGAGATATACCTTTTGATATTATGTCGATGACATTTACCTATATCAGTGGATGGTTAGGTAAGGAGCATTAAACAGCGGTGTAATTCTTCTTAACCATAAGTACAGTTTTCAACCTACAACACACAGTGAAAGAGTTGTTAGACGCAGCGGACTTATACAGAATATTGTATGTTGTCCAGTGTCCATTAGGACAGAGGGGTTGGTCCTCATACTGTATTCTGTTTACTTTTAACTTCTCTAGTTCTTAGACATGTGTTTCGTAGAAACACAGGGTCTAAGTTTTGAGGAGTTATAGGTATTTGAATAGAGTAGAGAACCAGGTGTAGCAAGTATCGGGATTCTTCAAGGTGATCGAAGATGTAGATACTTGTGTATGGTATTCAGTTGATAGTAATGATAAAGAGAAATTGCTTCTCTTTCAGGTTACTCATAATTGGAAGCATTCCTAAGTTGAGTAACGCTGATCGGCCTCTCTCCATTTAGTTGACATGCACTGGAGACAGCTGCATGATTTGAATCTGGTTCAATTAAATCAGTGCCTCTGGTTCTATATTGGATATAGTACAGTTCATATCTTAACATTGTTAAGGTACGGGGAGTTGTCCGGCTTATGATTAAAACCAGACTCTGGATAACTCAAGGCACGTTTCTGTAATGGCTGTTTGTGGGTTGACCCAGGCTATGACGAGGGTTGATTTTCTACCATAAAGATCAATAGTGATATTGTTCTTGACTCGCCACAGTTTTAATAAAAATGGATTTTTTCAAAAACAGTAGTGGGAGTATGGTAGAACTGGAAGTGATTCCAGAACCGCAAACGATTACTGAAGATTTGATAAGGAACCTAAAGATTCAATCTGATTTGACATTCCATTGGCCACTCCGCAGATAAGGTGGGTAACTTCAGGCACCCGAGAGGTACTCCGGTAGCCTCAAGGACGGTGACAGGGAAGTTCTTGTTTACCCACACTTGCCATTGTTGTTGTTCCATGCTGCGAGACCCGGCAGGAGGATGAGTATAGCGTCGTTCTAAACTAGCTTTAGAAGTGCACGTCTATATGACTCTGCCAGAGGGTTGTCGTAGTCAGTAAGCATTGGTGGACATCAGGCTTATGTCTATTCATAGACTAAAGCAGATATAGCGGAGATAGATCATCTATTTCTGATGTGACAGTCATAGGTTTGACGTCATCAGAATAGGGGATGGATCTGTTGAGAAGGTAGTAGGGTGTGATATCCTGATATTGGATGACATACATAAAGTAGGAAGTGATATTCCTATACTACGATCGGTTATACTTTGGTAGTCACACAGTGGTTTCTCCATAAGGGACTTGGACATTATATCAGACATACTGGTTACTAGATCTATGGTTTTAGGTCTAGATTTGGGTGGTTTCCCAATCAGGGTACTTTGACAGCATTCTAAGAGTATTTAGAATGGACGACTCCTGGCATGGTAGTGTACCTGCAGGTGATGGAGTCACCCTCTCTAAAGGTGTCTTATAGACTAAAGGGGAGAGGGATGCGCATGATTGATAGATCACTTGCTTAGGCAATTGAGTCAATCATGAAATGTCAAGTACCACACCAGATGTTGTTCTTGCACTAGATGCAATAAGTTGACATTGATCCAATCCTGGAGAAACAGTCGGAAGCAGTTTTAGAACATAAGTGGATGTTCTAGGGATATGATAACGGCTGCCTCCTTTAGGAGACGGTTATCACTCCAGGCTTCCAAGGTGACATGGACGACAGGGTGATCGTCAGAGTTATAGTTTTCCTTCTGACGAGGGGCTGTATTTTGGACAGGTGATCCAAGGCAATACTGAGGGTGGCATGGCGCAGGATACTGATTAAGTTCAGTTGACGATACAGTCTAAGAAGTTTGGATTTGGAGTTCATTTATGAGCTAAGTCCCATCAGACATCCAGACATTCTAAGACAGGTATTGCTCATTTCGGGAGATGGCTTTCTCCGCGAACTTGAGATATAGAGAGACATAGAAAGAAACTTCAAGGCGGATCCACTCGCTGAGGCTATTCCTCGAACGCTAGAGTTTCGCGAACAGGCTTTATGAGACTGACTAGTAGAGGAGTTGGGTGTTCGGTATCACACGGGCTGTGAGTATACGACATCGCAATAATTAGCCTTGAGTGCAAGTAGGAGATTGTTGGAGATAGTGCCCTCAGAGTCAATTATTGGATCACAGGCACGTGATTGCCATGATTGAGGGAGGACCTATCCCGGTAGGACAGTCTTACTCGAGATGATAGTATGCTATCTGGTTTACCTTTATCATCGTGTACTGCTTTAGGTGACCTGACAGGTCGCTATTGCACGCTGATAGAGCCCCTAGGATTCTTGCTTGACTGCCAGCAGTATGAGGGCGATCATATAAGTGAGAGCTGGAGTCTATTAGCACATCCTTAAATGGTCCCTAGTCGTGGAAGTTTCGAGACAGGGCATCGATTCTCCAGAGTAGACTAGTGTATACAGTCGAGACCCCGAAGAGGGGCGGTGGCCGGTCTCACAAGCCACTGGTGTCAGTTGGATCACCTAAGATGTGTACAGGTGCTCATTGGGTTATGAGTACACCGGACAGGACTCGCCGGGAACATGCTAGTTGGTCTTATACCTGACGTCAGATAGCAGTTCCCAGGTGACATGTGTACAGGTTAGTTCATCGACCTGGGGATCGTCATTTGTCTCGTGTGAGTTCCCACTGTGCTTTGATTACTACCCTACCACGGCTCAAAGGAGTCATGCAAACAGGTTTTAGTTGGGTACAGTCCCGAGCCACATGGAGGCAGTGAGCGGATCTTCGGGGGTTCGTCTCTCCCGGTATTGGGGGTGAGGTCGCGCTGTGTCTAGGAGAGCCATTACACGAAGTCCTTGGCCAAGGCAGGAGATTTACTGGTAGGTATTCCAGTAGTATCTCAGGGTGTTCTGGGCTACACTCCGACACGACTTGTACCGCTTTTGGGGGTCTGACTTTTACCCACCCCCTAGGCCCGACATGCGATGCTCATAGACGAACGGACCGGACTGTACGGATATTGTCACTGACAGGCTCAGTAGGGTGTCAGGATGAGTTCGCTCATCGACGTCCCTTTTGGTCGATAGCTGGTGGCCCGTCACGTATTGGCTTATACCTCTGACGTGCTAGTGGTTAAATCCACAGCCAAAGTATTGACGAGTCTTTAGAGTTCACCACATACACAGTTACTCAGCTTTCGGGCGAAACGCTGTAGAGGCCGTATGGAGATATGGCAGGGTTCGATCAGATACGTGCGGTATTGCACGGATCGTGATCGGACGGTTTTTACTAGCCGGCTTTGGCTTAAGCCGGATCTTAGTATTTGATGGTGTAGATTTTGTCTCATTGCATTTGTATCCGGTCGGAATATAGATGCGGGTGTGTATGCACAGTATCGGGGTTTTCCTGTAATTTATTACGGGACCAGTTTTCTGGAGTTGCCAGTTTGCATTCCGTTCCGGCCGGTTTTCCTTTGTTCTTTCCCGGCCGGACTTTTTCGATGGAGGGGGTTATTTGCAATTGTGCAAATAACACTTTGTGGAGGGGTTTATTGCATAAGTTTTGATATGATAAGCATCTTTGCTTTATCATCCATGTTGTGCATTAATGAGATTTGATTGAATGAGGATGGGTTATTGTTGTGGAGGTATGGTTTTGTAATGATCATGTTTGTTTATAGTCACCTCTTCCTTTATCCTACAATAACCTTCCTTCATGTGTTTTTTGTTTACTCTCCACCATTCTCATTTTTGTATGGGGCCGGCCAAATTTTTGAGAGAGAGAAAGTGGTTCATTTTGTGAGGAGATATATTTGTTCATATCATTTTTGCATGCAAAATTGATAGCTTCATTTCCCTCCAAAGCTCAATCTTCATTCCTCCATCCAAAGGCAACACACCCCAATGAGACATACACTCTACACTGTTCTACAGCAAATCTTGGGCGCGTCGGTTAGCCAACTTCGCGCCCGAGTTGCCTCGGTATTGAGGTGGGAGCCCGTAAAAGTACCCGGCTTCGTGGTGCCCTTTCCGACGAGGAGGAGACGGACGGAGATCCCGCGAGGAGATCGGTGTGGAGATGAAGACCGGAGGACTTGGATCAGTCGGTATATATCTCTAACCCGTCTTGTTTTTAGCTAGACCTAGTTTAATGGCCCGATCCGGAGTTTAGTGCGCGGTGGTGCCGGTTTGCATAGTCCGCAAAATAAAGTTTATCACCGTTTCCGCATTTGGCCGTCGGATTGACGGCCGGGGCGCCGCCGTGCACTTACAAATTACACTCTACAAGTTCGCTAATCTTTCAGCCAGGCCAGTGTCGGTACTTTGAGGGAGGTTCCCCGTGCTTTCGCACGGACCTAATTACATTAAACCTCGTTTTCCCAGAGGCGTAACCCCGTTGACACCTTTCTAGACACCTACTTGATCGGCTAATTGTAAAGTACAAAACTCTCCCAGGAGTAACAATTACTCGCAGTGGGTATCGGGATCCAACTATCATATAGAAGGTATGCAATCTCATTGCAAATTTCAACACTTGAAACTCCCGATAAAGGATTTTACCCCTAGCACCTATGACCTTGGCTAAGGTCAACAAATCATAAGCACTAGTCAAGTTCTACCCGTCATTTCGTGATTAGTTAGACCCACCCACATGACCCTTGGCTAAGGTCAACAAAGCCACATGACTGTCCTAATTAATCGCATCATATGCGGTGTAGGAAGACATCACTTAGCTACCGTACACTACGCCTCGGCTATGGTCGACAAACGTAGCACGAATACTAAGTACTCTACTTCCTAAAATGACGGAGGGTTGCGAATGGTTTTTAAGAAAACCTTTAACGCTTTGAACTTGATCTCGTTGCGGAATCAAATGGTTTTTAAATGGAATGTTTTTGAGGCTTTTCTAGTTTTGCTAAAGGGGTCATTCCCAGCGAAGGGATCGTCGGTCCTTTCCTCGTCGAATGAGGTGCGGGATATATCATATATATCACTGTGCAAAGCAGAAACTATAGAAGCGATCAAAAGACAAACCGAGTGTGTAGCATCTGCCAGTTATTGCTAAAGGAGTCACTCCCGGTGAAGGGATCTCAGTCCTTTCCTCATCGAATAAGGTGCAGGATGTTCTACAATGAACACCGCGATGCAAAGCAAGAACTGTAGCTACTTGTTTTATTTTTGAAATTCGATTCCACAACATGAATTAGGTTTATTTTCTTTCATTAATCTCATTAATGAATATCCCATCATTTAAGTCCACCTAAACATCACAGATAAATATAATGTACGCTTATGCCATCCGCATTCACCTCGATGTCCCGTCTACACCGTTAGGTTAGGTAACTAACGCCAGAACGAGGCAGGGCTAGCGCGGGTGTAAAACATAAGCAACGTCTATATAATATATCATATATACTATATATAATATCTATCTGAACAAATCACATGATCACATCACAGATAACACAGCAGAAGAATCATATGAAACATTGGATATACTAGGACGTCCGTGTTTTTAATACGAGCCAGTATAAAACACGGATTCCACGGTCGTGATGAATAGCCAATCCCACACCCCTAGACCCCTACGAGAGCGGAAAGCAACCCTACCAATTCTAGGGTTAGGAGACCCGGACTCGACTCCTCGAGATGGTCTCCCACTGGACCCTAGAACCCGGTTACTTGTGCTCCCCTCCTTGGGTCTATCCTAATGCGGAAAAGTAAATAATATACATCAACGGTGACATCTTCCGCAACCTGGAAGTGCCCCAATAAAAGAATATTACATACAAGTTTTTACATGAATGAAAATGAAAAAACTCATCTCACATAAAAAAAACCCGGCTATTCGAACACGACGATCGAATATAACATATCCAGCAACACATAACATCACATGTCATCAACGTAAGTAAATATGCGCATCCCAATTGTCGTTGACATATAGCAAAGAAACCGGCGATATCATATATTACACTTACGGTCACAGAAAAGAAAGTGTAAAACTACAACAATTGGAATCCGCAACCACTTTAGACATCGCATGCCTAATCAAATGAATTCCTTAGACATCGCATGCCTAACAATTATAAACCCCGCATTTTAGTCTCATTATCGAAAACACTTTTCAATATCAAGTCGGGGAATTCAACAGGATTCCCGACATTCTGATCGAATGCTCGTCGCAAACTTTAGTAAGCGGCCGCACCCCCGATACCGTCGACGAAGTGCACTAAGGCGGAACACCGCTACCGCGAGCACCCGAACGGATGCTTTCGGCGACGGGGTTCTCCTACAGTCACTTGGTCGGGGCTATGGGGTGAGGCTGTCTATTAAGTTTACCCGGCGAGTATCCGCGTACGCTACGTGATTGCGACGGACTTTTGATCACATCAAAATTCTGTGGCAACCGATCAAGTGAGACTAAACCTCTAGATTTATAACATTTATTCAGTTATCTCATAACTACTTGTGAATTCCAATTATTGTATCACATTCCGGATAAATAGAAAATGTTAAACTTTTCGATCGAACATTCGAACACCCAAGTTTTCCCGAAAAAGCTCAACACATGAAATAAGTTTAAAAACATTCACTTCGTGCCTCAGTACCAATAGTCCAGCCATAGAAGGGTCAAGCCAACGCCTCACATGTGGCACGCCGTACTGCCCCAAACCCTAATGTTCAAAGGGCAGTTCAAGACGGTCACATAATCGAGTTAAGGTTTGTTGTCTTCTAGAGGGACCATCGCGTTACTTGCACTACTTAGAACGTCATTAAACTACGGAAAAATCCAACAATTGGAATTTTCCCGGCAGGGGGAAAAAGCGGGTATTTATATCCGGTCGAACTTTCTAACATATTCAAAATTATCCTGAAAAACACAGACAAAGTTTGACAATCCGATCGAATCCTTGAACTCCCAATACAACCCAGAAAACTCAACTCTTGAGTGCAAATTAAAAATTCCCAAAAAACTCAGCACCTGAAGAAACAAGTTACTGTGCAAAAATAAATGGAAGAAGCGGCTAAGTGGCCACGGAACCGCCGCATTAGCCATGCTAATGCCGCGGTTCCGCCGCTCTTTGATCGAATCAGGAGCTCATGCTTCACAGTAATTCTTAGAAACTCCTGCTGATTTTTCTGCATATTTTTAATTCGTAAAAGTCCCCGATTTCAAAAAATGTACAAAGAGCAATTTGAGATTAGGGTTTCGGTTCGATCGGACTTCTAACTCCGTCTACGCATCGCCTAAGGCTCTAGCTAGTCTCTGATACCACTGTAGGGTTCCTAGGCACACTAATGAGGTCTCACAACAGATCAAACATGCCCAATTCAACTTTTTTCATGTGCCTACAAACTCTAATACGGATCGTTAACTAGAAGTATAGGCGATGCAAGCAAGTAAACAATTTTATTGCTAAAGGAAAGAGGGTACAACATTTGTAGATCCGGTCCCCCACCTCCTTGGCTCCGTGATGACGCCCCTCCGCTGTACCTATCGAAATCCGGACTCTGGTGAAGGTTTCATCGGAGAAATGATCGGGCTAGGTCGTCGACTTCGATGCCGAAGATGATCTACGTCGAGGCAACTCAAGATCAAACTCCAACTTCACCAAGTCATGAAACTTGTGAAGAAAACACCCTATACTACTTGGCAAGTGGTAGAGGATGAAGAAATAGGAAGTGGGTTCACTTTAGAATTGGATTTCTCACTCTTTTTCTCAAGTTGCTATTGATGGAAGCAAGGTTTTCTTCTTTGTTCAAGAAGAAGAAGAAGAAGAAAAAGAATATGATAAGAATTATTGAAAATAGAAAATAAGTTGATTCTTATCATATAGCAACCATGGTTAAGTGTAGAGAATAAACTAGGGTTAGGTTGAATGGTTAGGGTTAAGCATGAAACAAAAAAGGTAGACTTATTCAAAGCTTCATGAAGCTTCAACTAGCAAACAAAGAAAGCCACCGTGATTTATTTATCTTTCAAAAATGAATAAATAAATAAATGAAAAGATAAGTAAATCAAAACCCTAACCATTAACATAACCATGGTTTAATTCTTTACACAAACCCAAGTTTGCATGTATCATCAAACATGATACAAACAAGTGCACAAAAGTATATCACATATACAACTTGTGTATTTCAAGTGAGAAAATCCATTTAAAGTGAACAAATACTAGTTAATGCAAACTAATATATCAAATATATAATTATGCATTAAATCATTAAATTAATACTTGATTTAACGATCCGGTCATATCGCATATAACCGACTAATATCCAATGTATCGGCTTATCGAATCAATCCTCGATTCGATAACTAGGTTATATCACATACAACCATTCGATACATTCATCGCGAGAATAGAATACGGTATCACATACACGCATTATTCTCGGTCCCGCACATATCTCATATGCGCTCCTATTTCGTTTCGCTTGAGCCAGGAAACCTCTGTGTAGGACTCTAAAGACTCGTCAATACGCCGGCAGCAGGTGATGATCATATCAAACACCCACAAGCCGCAAGCGGTCTGCTAAACGTAACGGCTACCCGGGTATTGAGCGATCAGAAGATCGAAGAGCAAGCCCGCTCACACTCCTGTGAATCCAACCAGTAACACTTACCGTACAGTCCGGTCTGTTCGTCTGATATGTCGCATATCTCGCCTAGGGATGGTAAACGTCAGACCCCAGTAGCTTGATAAGTCATGCCGACGTAAGGTCCATAACATTCGTGAAACTACTGATAACTCTTACCAGTATATCACTGCAACCCTGGCCAGGGATTTCCTATTATGGCCAGTCATGCATAGCGCAACATCAACCCCCAATACCGGGAGAGACGAATCCCCTCCTATCGCTCATTGCCTCAATGTGAATCGGGACAGTACCCAAAAACCACCTGTTTGTACGACTCAGTAGAGCCGTGGTAGGGTGGAAATCAAAGCACAGTGGGAGACACACAAGACTCTTTGACGATCTCGGGTCAACAGACTAAGCTGTACCAGTGTCACCAGAGAACTGCCATCTGACGTAAGGTATAATACCATCTGGGAGTTCTCGGCGAGTCCGTTCAGTGTACCCAGTCTCCACTGAGCACCCGCATACCATCTCTGATGTCAAACACCAATGGATATGGGATCATCCATCGCCCATCACATGGGTCGAGAAGATATACGCTAGTCTACTCTGGAATATCGATGCCCCGTCTCGATATTCCCACGACTAGGAACATTGAAGGATGTACTCATGGACTACCCAGGCCCCACTAGTATGATCTGCATCATAGTCCTGGAAGTCGAGTACACATCCTAAGGGCTTTATCAACATGTAACAGAGAGACAGAAAGTATACATGTTAAGATAAAGAGCAACCAGATAGCGTACTATCATGTCGAGCAAGAAAGTCCTACCTATATATGTCCCAGCATCCACTACAATATACATCCAATGTACAGTAATGGCCTCTAGGGCATACATATAACTAACAAAGTCGTGCCGATATCATTCTCATAACCACCCGAGAAACTAATGATAACATTTACCAGTAAGTCTTGTCTGCCTTGGACAAGGACTTATGGTTATAACCAATAGCGTACAGTGCTATATCAACTCCCTATACCGGGAGAGATGAATCCTTTCGATCGCTCACTGCCTCCATTTGCTTCGGGACTGCACCCAACTAAAACCTGTTTGCACAGCTCTTTAAAAACGTGGTAGGGTAATAATCAAAGTATAGTGGGAACACACAAAAGACACTTTGACGATCCCAGCTCTACAGACTACCCTGTACTCATATCACTAGAGAACTATTATCTGACAATAGGTATAATACCATTTAGGAGTTCTCTGTGAGTCCGTCTAGTGAAACTCATTCACCAATGAGCACATGCATACAATCTTTGGTGTCAAACACCAATGTCTATAGGATCAATCATCTCCCCAGTCGAGGTTAAGAAACGTATATACTAGTCTACTCTAGAATATCAATTCCCAGTCCCGATACACCCACGACTAGGGATATTTAAGGATGTGCTTATGGACTACCTAGGCCCCCCTAGTATGATCCCTATCATAATCTTGGTAGTCATGCAAAGATCCTATAGGCTTTATCATTATGTATTAGTGATACGTGATAACGAGTAAAACGTATACACATATTTGATAAAGATAAACCAGATAGCATACTATTATCTCGTGTAAGATTGTTCTTTGTATAGGTCCTTCTTCAATTACAATAATTTTCTTGAGGGCACCTATATCCAATAATCTCTCACATGCACTTAAGATCGATTATTGCGGTATCACATACCCAACTTCTCTACTAACAGTTTCACAAACCGTGTTCAAGAAACAACCTCAGTGAGTGAATCAGCTACGATGAATCTATTTTTGTTTCTCTATTTCTCAATTTCGTGGAGATCAACTATCTCCCGAACTGAGTGATACTTGCCTTAGAATTTGCCTGGATAGACGATGGGACCAAATTCATAAATGAACAATTTTATCCAGCAACTTCTTAGGCCGTATCAATAGCTGATTCATAATTAGCATCCTGCGTCGTGTCTACCTCAGTATCTCACTTGGATCCCTTTCCAATATACCGCTCCTCCAGAAGAGGGTAAACTTATAGCTCGTGACAGACAATCTATCATTCATGTCACCTAAGAAACCGGAATCAGTAATTTCCTAATGGAGGCCGCCATTACCATACACCAAGAACATCCTCATATGTTCTTCACTGGTTCCATTTATTTCTCCAGGATTGGACTAATATCTTCTTACTACAACAAGTACAAAAGCAACATCTGGTCTTCTACATGACATCGCACGATTGACCCAATTTCCGAAGAAAGTGTAAAGCCATTCATGTGAGTCCCTCTCCTCATCATTCTATAAGACATCTCTTTATGGAGGGTGACTCTTCCACATGCGGGTATACTACTGCACTAGGAGTCGTCCATTCTAAACTCCATTAGAATTGTTTCTGAATACCCGGATTGGGACACTCCTTAAATCCTTCTAGATCTATCTCCATAGACCTAGTCACTAGAATGAAAGATATATTATCCAAATCTTATATAGAGAAACGAATATGACAACCATAGTTTTACCAATTGTAGCATAGAAACATCCCTTCCTATCAAGAGTATGTCATCCACATCTCATTTGAGGAACTTGACGGTACTCCTTACGTCCTTGTTACAAATAACAGGTTCATCAATAATTTTGATGAAGTCGAACATTTTGACCGTAACATCAAAACAAATGATCCATCTTCGATGTGCCTGCTTTAGTCTACTAATAGATTTAAGCTACTCGCACACTTTCTGCTGCTCCCATTGATTTCAATAACCCTCTGGCAGAGTCATCTACACGTACACATCTAAATCACATTTAGAAAGACATTATAGTCATCCACTTGCCAGATATCATAGTCATGAAAAACAGCAATGACAGGTTATATCCGTATGGACTTCAGCACAGACACTGAAGTAAAAGTTTCATCACAATCCACACCAGATATTTGATGAAAACTTTTTACTACAAGTATAGCCTTATTAGGTTACTACTTTTCCATTTGCAATGATCTCGAAAAATCTACTTGCTCCTGATGAGTTTTACCCCTTCAGGAGCACCCAACAAAGTCCATACTTTGTTGCAGTATATGGAGTTCAACTTGGATAACTCGGTATCTAGCCATCGGTCAGAAGTCGCTACTTCCTATGGCCTGCTGATATAGTAGGATCATCATCACATGATGCAAGCCTCCCGTCACTATCTATAAGGAAACCGAAGTATCTTTCGGGTGGCTGAGATTGCCTACTAAATTTGCGAAGTGGCTAAGATTTGTCAGGGTCAATTGAATCTCCAGGTTCTACTAAATCTTCAGTAATCGTTTGTGATTCTAGAATCACTTCAAGTTCTATCTAATCCTACTAATTTCTTTTACAAGAAATTCCTTTTCTAAAATGGTGGCATGTCGAGAAAAAAAACAACTTTTGATCCTGAAAATGGTAGAAGTTAGACCCTTGCAAAAGCTTGGAATAACCCACAAACTGCTTATTACTAAAACGTGTCTTGAGTTTTTACGGATTGTGTTTTTAAGTATAAACCGGACAACTCCATATCTTAACTTTTAAAATATGTTCTCATTCTATGTCACATATAGAATCACAGGAACTAATTTAGATCGAACCATATTCAATTGATATGCAACCTTTTCCAATCCATATCCCTTAATGAAAAAGACCATACAATATTACTCATCAAGGAGCTCATCCACGGATGAGTAATCTGAGAGAGAATCAAATTCTCGATTACGGAACACCTAGAACAAGTATCCACATCTTCGAACACTTCGAAGAATCTTGATACATCCAATATTTGGTTCTCTACTTTATTCTTATATCTTATGAACTTCTCAAAACTTTGGACTTTTCATTTCAATAAGAATGCATGTCTAAAATTAGAGAACTCATAGAGAAACGAAATAAAGTATGATTACCAATCCCCTTGTCTATGTGGACATCGGACAACATGCATTAATATGTATATGTCCTATGAGTTCACTAACTCATACTCTGTGTGTTGTAATTTAAAAACCGTATATTGGTTAAGAAAGTATATCTCGTTATTCAATACACCTTATCCGATCATCAAATAATAAAGGAAAATGTTTAGAACATATTTTTCAAAAATTATATGCAACTTTATCCAATAAAGAGATGGATATATCAGTTTTAAAAATTGATGCATAACAACGATTATTTGAAACCAAAAGTTTGGTAATAGGCAAATCCAAGTGATTTTCCCCAATAGTAACAATTTCTTCGAAATCTGACATTGAGGATCAAATCACCCTTTCTCAATTCTCTAATCATTCTTAGCATATACAATACCATACGGATGTGGGATTTTAATCCGGTATCCATATACCCAGGAGTCCAAGTTTATTAAGCAAAGGTTTCAATTATAATCACACAGGAAAGACGAAACATCAAAATATTTCAAGGGTGACCGGGTATTCCAGTAACGCCTTTTTCACGGCCGAGGGTCATAATAGTAGCTGCATTTTCCTTTCCGCTCACTTCAACCCCTTTTATGTCTCTCCTTTGTACCTTAATTATACCGAACTTAGTCTACTTGATTTTATTCTTACCCTTCCTTTCAGCTCCAACCTCGGGATTGGAAGAAGAGTATCCAACAAGTGTAACTGGTATATTCCCCTTATTTAAGGAGCTCTCGAACTTGAGATAAGGTGGAGGTGAGAGACAAATGAACAATTCATCTACTTTAGAACCTATGGCGATCCTCGAACTGAAACAATTTCTTCAAGTTCGTATCTAAGTATACAATAGTCTTCCAAGCAATATGGATCTCTGTACCGAATACAGAGGGTTTTGGAGCAAACAAAAGGGAAAGTAGGATAGGGAAGGACATATGCGACTTTGTTAATTAGGGCAACATGACATTCCAAAGCCAAAGTTTGTAATAAGGTTCGGCTAACTTGGTTAACGAGTTTTAGTTTAAGCTAAGTCATGGGTCGCTGCTATAGAGAGAGAGAGAAAAAACACTCAGCATGCACTCTATCAAGATTAGATTGATTTATTAATGTATATAATCAGATCTCCCACTGTTATGTCGAATTCTCCTTCAAACCCTAAAAGGAGAACTTGCCGGGATCATTCATAGAAAATCTCCCGAGAGTAATTATTACACACAGTAAGAATCGAGACCCAAACTATCACATAGAAGGTTTGCAATCACATTGCAAGTTTCAACACTTGAAACTCTTGATATTGATTTTTAACCCTGGGACCCTATGACGTTGGCAAAGGTCAACAAATCATAGAGCCTAGTCAAGTTTAACCCATCATTTCGTGATCGATTTAAATCCATCCGCATGACCCTTGGCAAAACTCAACAAATTCGAACGGCTGTCCTAACCGATCGCATCACATGCAAGCAGAAAACATAACTTAGCTATCGTACACTACACCTTGGCAAAGGTTAAAAATGCAGTACGAATACTAAGTAATACTTCTTGAAATGACAGAGAGCTAGGGCTAATTTTGAAGAAAACCTTTAACGTAATGAACCTGATCTCATTGAAGGAACCGAGTGGTTTTGCAAATTTATAGTTACGTAAACTTTTGCCTAAAAGCAAACTCCCCATGAAGGGATCTAGGCTCTTTCCTCATCGAATGAGGTGTAGGATATTCCTAACTGAATACCGCTATGCAAAGTAAAAGAATACGGCTATAATTTCTTTTGGAAAAAGTTCGGTTCCAATAATGTGTTTTAGGTTTGTTTTCTTTGCATTAATCTGAATTAATGCAATCTTATCATTTAGATAATCACATATTATCTAGCACCTTCTCACAACATTATAGAAAAGTATGATATGAAAAGAAAAATAGAATGCTATATATACCATCCGCATTCGCCACGGGGTCTCGGGTCTGTTGGATATATGTATGCCTTAGAGGCCATTATGTGATAGTGGATGTATCTATACATGTATATATATATATATATATATATATATATATATATATTCAGTATGCATTCTTGCTCGACATGATAGTATGCTATCTGGTTCTACTTTATCTGACATGTTGATTTGATCATGCTTTTATTCATTCATACATGCTGATAAAGCCCTGAGGATATTGGCTTGACTACTCTGACTATGATGGAGATCATACTAGTGGGACATCTGTAGTCTATAAGCATATCCTAGAAAGTCCCTAGTCGTAGGTATATCGAGACGGAGCATTGATATACCAGTGTAGACTAGCGTATATGATACTAGACCCATACGATGGGCGATGGATGTTCCCACATTCATCGATATTTGACATCAAGATCATATACGGGTGCTCAGTGCTGACTGTCTTCTTCACAAAAGACCACCATCTTCATCAACCTTGATGCTTTGCTCTCTAGTTCTTTCAAGAGAGCAAAATACTCATAAAAATAGGATTTTGAAGTGAGATCTTTAGCCACAACATCATTCTACTCAAGTTTAGCCAACTTGATTAGAGTGTTCTCTTGGTTTTTCCAAAGTTGCTAGCTTGGACGGGAAACTCCGGGTGGATCGTCGTGGACGTGAGAGGACTACAAGTGGACCTTCTTCCAACACCCAAGAGTCTAAGGAGTCAAGCAAAAGGGGAGCTACAAAGGTTGTAGTCTCGAAACCCTTATTTTTATTAGCTTAAAGTTTTGTAACCCTAATTTTCTAGGATCGATTCCTTTGCATGTTTGTTTAGCACCATCAAAATACATACTTTGAGACATGTGATGCTTCAAAACTCATTATAGGGTGCTAGAAAAACCTAACAATGGTATCAGAGCCGACCTAGAACATTAGGCGATGCTTTAGCGAAGTAAAAACTCCGATCGAAACAAAATACGGAATTACGGGACACTCTCTGGAAATTTTTTAAAAACTGACATTTTTCAGAATTAAAAATACTCAAAAAATAAAGCAGGTAAATATAAGACAAACTGGAGAATTCGTGCCCATGAGCAGTACTTTTGGCCGCGGAACCGCGGCTCAAGCAAGCTTAGGCCGCGGATCCGCGGCCATACAAGGGGATCTCACACTATATTTTGCACAGTGTTTTTCCTTACCTGCTATAGTATATTTTGAGTATGTTTAATCTGAATCTACTGTTGAAAATTCTGGAGATGGTTTTGGACTCGTCGTTTCGATCGGAATTTTCATTTCGTTTCCTTTTCCGGGTAAACTAGAAAGTATTGAAGTGTTCGAACAACTATCATTTACTCACTTTTCACGGAGTTTGAAAATATTGGATATACGTGCAAGTTTTGTGGTGGTCCCTCTAGAAGACAACAAACCTTAACTCGATTATGTGACCATCTTGAACTGCCCTTTGAACCTTAGGGTTTGGGGCAGTACGGCGTGCCACATGTGAGGCGTTGGTTTGACCCTTCTACGGCTGGACCGCTACTACTGTGTCACACTCCGGTTTTTTGAACTCTGCTCAAGTGTTGATCTTTAGTGAATCTTGAGTATTTGATCGATTGTTCGAAAACTTTAATACTGTCTGTTTATCCGGAATTTGATGCAATGTGTGGAATTCATATTACTAAACATGAAATACGGAATATGTGATATTTCGCATTTGTGATGTCTAAAGCGAATGTGGATTCCGGATATTGCAGTTTTACACTTTCTTTTCTGTGACCGTAAGTGTAGTATGTACGATATCGCCGGTTTCGTTGCTATACATCAACGACAATTGGGGTATGCATAGTTACTTACGTTGATGATATGAGATATTATGTGTTGCTGAGATATGATGTGCAGGATTGTCGCGATTGAATAGCCGGGGGGTTTTATGTGAGATGAGAGTTTTATATTTTCATTCATGTAAATTCAAATGTAATGTAATATTCTTTTATTTGGGGCACTTCCGGGTTGAGGTTGTGTCACCAGTGTTGTATATTATTTACTTTTCCGCATTAGGATGGACCCAAGGAGGGGAGCACAGGTGACCGGGTTCTGGGGTTCAGTGGGAGGCCATCTCGAGGAGTCGAGACCGGGTCTCCTAAACTCCAGAATTGGTAGGGTCACTTGCCGCTCTCGTAGGGGTCCAGGGTGTGGGCTTGGCTATTCATCGCGACTGTGGAATCCGTATTTTCTATTCTGGCTAAATACTAAATACGGACGTCCTAGTATATCCCACGTTATATCTATATTTCTGCTGCCTGTGTTCTGTGATATCTGAGACGAATGACATATTATATATATGATATATAGTAGACGTTGCTTATGTTTTACACCCACGCTAGTCCCGTTCCGGTATGCCGTTAGTTAAGTAACCTAACGGTGCATAACGGAACATTGCGGCGAATGCGGATGGCATAAGCGTACGTGTTATTTTCGTTTCTTTTCTGTGATTGGCTTAAGGACTTAAATGATGGGATTACATTAATGTGATTAATGTAAAGAAAATAAACCTAAAAAGATGTTGTAGAATCAGATTTGAAAAACCACTCGGCTTTTTATGAAAAAGCTATATTTCAAAACTGCGGAGCTTAAGCCACTCCTTTTGAAAACCATTTGATTCTACAACGATATCAAGTTCAAAGTGTTAAAGATTTTCTTAAAAATCATCCGCAACCCTCCGTCATTTTAGGAAGTAGAGTACTTAGTATTCGTGCTACGTTTGTTGACTATAGTTAAGGCGTAGTGTACGGTAGCTAAGTGATGTCTTCCTACATTGCATATGATGCAGATTAATTAGGACATTCTTATGACTTTGTTGACCTTAGTTAAGGGTCATATGAGTGGGACTAATTAATCAAGAAATGACGGGTAGAACTTGACTGGTGCTTATGATTTGTTGACCTTAGTTAAGGTCGTAAGTGCCAGGGGTAAAAACTACATCGGGAATTTCAATAGTTGAAATTTGTAATGAGATTGCATACCTTCCATATGATGGTTGGATCCCGATCCCACTGTGGGCAATAGTTGCTCCTAGGAGAGTTTTACAATTTACAATTAGCTAACTCATTAGGTGTCTAGAAAGGTGTTAACGGGGCTCCGCCTCTGGGAAAACGAGGTTTACTCTAATTAGGTCCGTACGAAAGCACGGGGAACCTCCCTCAAGTACCGACACTGGCCTGGCTGAACGGTTAGCGAAGTTGTAGACTGTAATTAATCCTGGCTAGTTTTTCTTTTTAAGGTTTGAAAGAAAAACTCGATAAAAGCAGTGGGAAACATCGATTAGACAAGATAATAACCAATCTGATCTATGCAAGAGCTTTCGCTGAGTGTATTCTTTTCTCTCTCTTAATGGCAGATACCCATGACTGGACTCAAGCCATTACTACATAAAAACAAACTGAATGGGACCAACTAGAAAGACTGGCTGAGGAATCTGAAAATAGCCTTGACTTATGATAAAGTATCATATGTCCTCACGGCTTCAGCCCCGCCCGTCCCTGGTTCAAAATCCTCAGTTGCGGACATTGAAGTCCGCAAGACATAGGACGCTGACTGTGCCACGGCCACATGCCTCGTGCTTGCATCGATGGATAACACACATCAAAAGCAGCACGAGGACATGGACATTCACGGTATATTGCTCCATACAAAGGAGTTGTATGGGGAGCAATCCCGCGTATTACGATACGAAGCATCAAAGAAATTGTTTCAGATGCGAATGGCCCCTGGCACACCAGTAGGAGACCATGTTCTGAAGATGATAGCTCTTATAGAAGAGCTTGAGGACCTTGGATGGACGATGGACAATGAACAATATATAGATATTATTCTGCAGTCCCTCCCCTCCACCTTTGCTCAGTTCATAGTGAACTTCAACATGCATGGCATGGAGAAGGACCTCCCTGAACTCCTTAATATGTTAAGGAGTGCAGAGAGCACTATGAAGTTAGCAAAAACTCCCGTTATGACTATTGGACAGTCTTCCTCTTCTCGCCCGAAAGCCAAGGCCAAGGGAAAGAAAAAGAAGAAACCCACTAATCCTAAGGGTGGAGTTAAAAAGGTGAAGGGAAAGGGAAAGTCCAAGGCTGGAGACTCGGGGAAGGGCGAATGTTTTCACTGCCACAAGACATGACATTGGAAGCGCAATTGCACGGAGTACTTAAGTCTCAAGAAGAAGCATGGTGATGCTTCTGCTTCAGGTGCGTTTGTGACTGAAAACTGTTTTTCTATAAACTCTGCTTCCTGGGTATTGGATACCGGTTCAGGTTCTCACATTTGCAATTCTATGCAGGGGCTGAGAAATAGCAAAGTTTTGAGGACAGGTGACCATACTCTCCGCGTTGGAAATGGTTCCAATGTACATACAGTCGCAGTGGGAGAGTATCACTTGGGGTTGCCATGTGGATGTATTTTGGTTTTAAATCCATGTTATTTTGTACCAAGTATGCTATGTAATATAATATCCGTTTCTTTGTTGGACAATGAAGGGTATAATTTTGTATTGCAGAATAATGTTATGAACATTAACCTGAATCAAATGTTGGTTAGGTATGGTACGCTTAACAACGGAATATATGTCCTAAATCAACACACAGTTTTCAGTATACAACATACTAATAAAAGAAAACTTTCAGAATTAAATGAAGCTTTTCTTTGGCACTGTAGACTTGGTCATATTAACGAAACAAGACTAAACAAGTTACACAAAGATGGATATTTAAATTCTTTTGAATATAAATCTTATGCGACTTGCCAGTCTTGTATCAAGGGTAAAATGACCAAAACTCCGTTTACCGGACACGGAGAAAGAGCTACTCAGCTCCTGGGCCTCATACATAGTGATGTACATGGGCCTATGTCTACACAGGCTAGAGGCGGTTTTTCATACTTCATTACATTCACTGATGATTTCTCAAGATTCGGTCATGTATTTTTATTAAAACACAAGTCCGAAGCTTTTGAGAAATTCATTGAATATAAACAAGAAGTAGAAAAACAAACCGGCTTGAGTGTCAAGATGCTTCGATCAGATCGAGGTGGTGAGTATCTCAGTACAGAATTTGCAAACTTCTTGAAAGAGAATGGGATTCTCTCTCAGCTCACTCCTCCTTACACACCACAGCACAACGATGTGTCAGAACGAAGGAATAGGACCCTATTAGATATGGTCCGGTCCATGATGAGTAACGCTGAGTTACCCGTCTCGTTTTGGAGGCATGCATTGGAGATTGCAGCGTTTCTACTAAATAGGGTTCCAACCAAAGCCGTGTCTACCACACCATATGAGATATGGCATGGGAAGAGACCATCTCTTAAGAGAATTAAGATTTGGGGTTGCTCGGCCTATGTTAAAAAGCAGAATCCGGACAAACTCGAGACACGGTCAGTCTTATGTAACTTTGTGGGATATCCAAAGAATTCTTATGGATATCTATTCTACCACAAAGAGGAACAGAAAGTGTTTGTTTCTCAGTATGCCACATTCTTGGAAAAAGAGTTTTTCACAGATAAAGATAATGGCGAGGTGGTAGATCTAGAAGAGGTTCTAGAGACACAAACTACAAATGACGATTTGGTTGAACCAGCTGTTGCAACAGAAACTGAAGAACCTCGGCCACTCCGTAGGTCTGGTAGGACTTCTCGCCTACCGGAGAGGTACTATGGTTTCCTCATTGATGGTAACGGAGAAGATTGCATCATGGATGATGATGATCCTACCAGTTTTCAGCAAGCTATCACGAGTAAAGACTCTGTGAAGTGGCTGGATGCCATGAGATCCGAAATGGAGTTTATGTACACCAACAAAGTGTGGACTTTGGACGTTGTACCCCCTGGGGTGAAACCTGTGGGGTGCAAATGGATCTTTAAAAGAAAGATTGGTGTAGATGGGCAGGTGGAGACCTATAAGGCAAGACTTGTGGCGAAGGGTTTTCGTCAAAGACCAGGTTTGGACTATGACGAGACATTTTCTCCCGTAGCCATACTTAAATCCATTCGGATCCTACTTGCTATTGCTGCTCACTACGACTATGAAATCTGGCAGATGGACGTTAAAACCGCATTTCTGAATGGGAATTTAGAAGAATGCGTTTATATGGATCAGCCAGAGGGTTTCATTGACAGTGGGAGCAGCGGGAAAGCATGTAAATTGCTTAAATCCATATATGGGTTAAAGCAGGCATCACGGAGTTGGAACATCTGTTTCGATGATGTCATCAAAGAGTTTGATTTCATCAAAAATCCAGATGAACCTTGTGTTTATAAGAAGGCTGTAGGAAGAGCTGTCACATTCCTCGTATTGTACGTGGATGACATTCTTCTGATAGGAAATGATATTCCTATGCTACAGTCGGTCAAATCTTTCTTATCACTGAGGTTCTCCATGAAGGACCTGGGTGATGCCACATACATCCTGGGCATAAGGATCTATAGGGATAAATCCAAAAGGTTATTGGGATTGTCCCAAACCAGGTACATTGACACCATCCTAAAAAGGTTTAGTATGGAAGACTCCAAGCGGGGTACCTTACCTGCTTGCCATGGGGTCACTCTCTCCAAGGATTCTTGTCCAAAGACCGATGAAGAGAGAGCTCGCATGAGTATTATACCCTATGCTTCGGCAGTAGGATCTATAATGTATGCGATGTTATGTACACGCCCAGATGTAGCTTATGCACTTAGTGTTGTAAGCAGGTATCAATCCAACCCAGGGGAGAATCACTGGACAACTGTGAAGAACATTCTTAAGTACTTGCGAAGGACTAAAGAATTGTTCTTGGTGTATGGTAATGGAGATCTCCAAATGGAGGCCTTTACCGATTCGAGCTTCCAGAGCGATAAGGACGACAGCAAATCTATCTCTGGGTTTGTATTTACCCTCAATGGAGGGGCGGTGAGTTGGAAGAGTTCCAAACAAGATACCGTTGCAGACTCTACGATGGAAGCTGAGTACATTGCTGCAAATGATGCCGCCAAGGAAGCCGTCTGGATGAAGAAGTTCGTCTCGGAGCTAGGAGTAGTTCCAACCATTATTGATCCAATACCTTTGTATTGTGACAATAATGGGGCTATGGCGTTAGCCAAGGAGCCCAGATCCCATCAGCGGTCCGGACACATCCTGAGGCATTTTCATTTGATCTGGGAGATTGTAGATCGCTGCGAGATCGAGATTAGGAGGGTAGACACAAAGAATAACGCCGCGGATCCATTCACCAAGGCCCTCCCTCAGCCGCAGCATGAGCGATTTTTTGAGATGTTGGGTATGAGATACGCCAATAACTGGCCTTAGTGCAAGTGGGAGATTGTTGGATATATGTATGCCCTAGAGGCCATTATGTGATAGTGGATGTATCTATACATGTATATATATATATATATTCAGTATGCATTCTTGCTCGACATGATAGTATGCTATCTGGTTCTACTTTATCTGACATGTTGATTTGATCATGCTTTTATTCATTCATACATGCTGATAAAGCCCTGAGGATATTGGCTTGACTACTCTGACTATGATGGAGATCATACTAGTGGGACATCTGTAGTCTATAAGCATATCCTAGAAAGTCCCTAGTCGTAGGTATATCGAGACGGGGCATTGATATACCAGTGTAGACTAGCGTATATGATAATAGACCCATACGATGGGCGATGGATGTTCCCATATTCATCGATGTTTGACATCAAGATCATATACGGGTGCTCAGTGCTGACTGGGTACACTGGACGGACTCACCGAGAACTCCTATATGGAATTATATCTATCGTCGAATAGAAGTTCTCAGGTGACACTGGTACAGGTTAGTCTGTAGACCCGAGATCGTCATGGAGTCTTGTGTGTTCTCCCACTGTACTTTGATTGCCACCCTACCACGGCTCTACTGAGTCGTGCAAACAGGCGGCCGTTGGGTACAGTCCCGAGACACACGAAGGCGATGAGCGATAGGAGGGGTTTCGTCTCTCCCGATATAGGGAGTTGATGCTGTGCTGTGCTCGACTGGTTATATCAGAAAGTCCCTGGCCAGGGCTGATGAGATTTACTGATAAGTGTTATCAGCAGTTTCTCGAACTGTTATAGACCATTCAACGGCATGACTTATTGAGTCATTAGGGTCGACGTGACCATCCCTAGACTCGATATGCGGCATTCTGACGAAGAGACCGGACTGTACGGTAGTGTTGCCGGATGGCTCGACGGGAGTTGTAACAGGTTCGCTTGTTTTCTTCTGATCGCTCAATACCCGGGTGGCCGTTACGTTTAGCTGACCGCTTGTGGCTTGGGGGTGCTTGATGTGATCATCACCCACTGCCGGCGTATTGACGAGTCTTAGAGTCCCACATAGGAGTTACCTAGTCCAGGCGAAACGTTGTGGTGCGCGTATGTGATATGCGCTTGGACCCGATTAAAATGCGTGTATAGGATACAGTATATTAATTGGGCGGCTTGCTAATGGTCGGGTCGTATGTGATATGACCAGATTGGTGAATCAAGTGTTGATTTATCATTAGCTTCTCACTACAAATCTTATCTTGTTTATTTTGGATGTATGCATGCATGTATGCATTCATTCTTGTTCATGCACATATGGATGTGCATGCACACATGCATACATACATCATTTTATCATGGTTGCTTATACAATGAGAATGGTGGCAATATAAGAATCACGCCATGGTTAATTTTTTTGGATTATTATTGTTTTTAAATTAAAGCAAAAAGGAAATGAAAATGGGTTAAATCATTAAGGGTTTCTACACTCTTCTTAACCTTACCATGCTCACCTAACCTTTAACCCATGGTTTATTTTCTTTTTGTGCTTTTAACTTAAATCCAATAATATCTTTAGATCTAACCATGGTTGGGTATGAGAAAGAAAAAATATATATATGCTTATTTTTCTTTTCTCTTTCAATGGTTCTATTATTCTCTTCTTCACAAAAGACCACCATCTTCATCAACCTTGATGTTTTGCTCTCTAGTTCTTTCAAGAGAGCAAAATACTCATAAAAATAGGATTTTGAAGTGAGATCTTTAGCCACAACATCATTCTACTCAAGTTTAGCCAACTTGATTAGAGTGTTCTCTTGGTTTTTCCAAAGTTGCTAGCTTGGATGGGAAACTCCGGGTGGATCGTCGTGGACGTGAGAGGACTACAAGTGGACCTTCTTCCAACACCCAAGAGTCTAAGGAGTCAAGCAAAAGTGGAGCTACAAAGGTTGTAGTCTCGAAACCCTTATTTTTATTAGCTTAAAGTTTTGTAACCCTAATTTTCTAGGATCGATTCCTTTGCGTGTTTGTTTAGCACCATCAAAATACATACTTTGAGACATGTGATGCTTCAAAACTCATTATAGGGTGCTAGACAAACCTAACAGGGTCTTCACCGTAATACTTAACTTACGGCAGGGCGGAGGCATGGTTAGCGTGGATGCAAAACATATATTGGCATTTAATTATATATCATATATATCACCATATATATCATCGTAGGCAGATAATCACATTACAGGAAAGCGATAAATATCACAGATTATGGAAAAGCGGATATACTAGGAATAAGATGTTTTGTTTGAGCCGATCATGAACCAAAAAATTCCACGGTCATGTGAATATCCCGTACATCATCGATTCAAGACCTTTACGAGTGCGGCAAGTCACCCGCCAATTCTAGAAGTGAGGCAACCCGCACTCAATGTCATGAATGGGCCACCAAGCACTGTTTAGAACCCAATAACTTGAGCACTTCTCCGTAGGTCAAACCTAACCCCTACAAGCGCAGCGAGACACCCGCCAGTCCTAGAATGAGGTGACCTAAGTCTCAACTCCTTGAGATGGTCACCCTCTGCAATCTAGAATCCGGTGACTCGAGCGCTTCACCGTAGGGTATCCTAGTACATGAATCGAAATATATACAATGGTAACATCAACCGTGAAAGAACTTTAGCACCCTAGGATGAATTTTAAAATGCTTGCAAAAAGGGTTTCAAAAATCTAGAGAGCTAAAATTCCAAACAACCAAGAATCTTTATTATAGACAATAAACTAGCAACTAACCATACAAGTTTAGAACCATAGCTATCCTTGTAACTGAATGTATGTCTTAGCACCTATACTAGGTTTCAATGAGTATCAAGTATGCAATTTTAAAAATTTAGAGGTCTAAGTATACTAAATAAGAATCGAACTAGAGAATTAGGATTTCAAAGTTAGCAAACTATGTTCTAAACTAAATGAAGAGAGTCTACAACCTTTGTAGTCTAGTCCTTCACTTCTAAAGCTCCAAGTAGTAGTCCCTAGAACTCTTCTTTGACTCCACTTGAAGAATGGAACGAGCTTACTTGTAGTCTCCGTCATCGAAGATGATCCACCTTGAGGCAAGTCACACCCAAGCTCACACTTCACTAATCAAGGTATTAGTGAAGTTAACAACATATACTAATGGACTAGAGTAGTATAAGTTGATGAAGTATGAATTTTGCTCATTAAAAATATTTCTTTCTCTTTTCTTTTTCTCACCCTAGAAAATCTAGTGAGGAGATGAAGATCAAGATGAACCTTGAACGAGTCTGAACCATTTTGATGAGATGATATGAGAATGAGAATGACAATATCTATGAATAAAACCAGAAAAAAGATGAGTCATGGCTTCTCAAACCATCCATGAAACAATGACTCATTTCTCTTTTCTTTAATTCATATATATTAATCATTATCTTCTCATCTTTACTTTTTGTATGATTTTCATACATCCTAGTTCTATGTATCATCAACCATGATACAAATGCATATATATATATATATATATCAAATATATAAATATATATATCAAATATATAAATATATATTAAATTATTAAATCAACACTTGATTCAATAATCCAGTTATATCATATATAACCCGGCTAATATATATATGTATATGTATATATATATGTATGTGTATATATATGTGTGTGTGTGTGTGTGTGTGTGTGTGTATAAATTATTAAATCAGCACTTGATTCAATAATCTGATTATATCACATATAACCGGCCAATATTTAATATTAGTTTATATATATATATATAGTAAATTTTTAAATCAACACTTGATTCAATAATCCGGTTATATCATATATAACCTGGTTAATATCAAATATATATATATATATATATATATCTCAAATCATAGAATCAACACTTGATTTAATAATCCGGTTATATCATATATAATCCGGCCGATATCATATATAATCCGGTCGATATCAAATATCGCTATATTAGAATACGGTATCATATACTCGTATTTAATTAAGCTCCCGCACATATCTCCATACGTGCCCTACTTCGTTTCGCTTGAGCTATGAAACCTCTATGTGGGGCTCTAAAGACTCGTCAATACGCCAGCAGTAAGTAATGATCACATCAGATACCCATAAGCCGTTAACGGTACTAGCTGGACTTAACGGCTACCCAGGTATTGAACGAATATAAGATCAACAAGCAAACTTGTCCAAACTCCCGTAGAGCCTATAAGCAACACTTACCGTACAGTCCGGTATCTTCATCTGATATGTCGCATATCGAGTCTGGAGGGTGGAATCGTAAAACCACGCTAACTCGATAAGTCATGCCGATGTGTGGCCTATAACCTTTTGAGAAACTACTAATAACACTTATCAGTAAATCTCATTAGCCCTGGTCAGGGACTTACTGTTATAGCCAATCGAGTATAGTGCAACATCTACTCCCAATATCAGGAGAGACGAAACCCCTCCTATCGCTCACTGCCTCTATGTGACTCGGGACTGTTGTTAGTGTGATATGCTCTAGAGGCCATTATTGTATAGTACTAGTTTGTATATTACATTTTGGAAGCTTGGGATATATACACGGATTTATGACAGTCTTGCTTGATATAGTATCATGCTACTTGGTTTGTATCTATCTTAATATGTGTATATGTTTCTTTTGACGTATCGCTAATACATATTGATAGAGACCTTAGGATCTTTGCTTGACTACCAGCATTGTGATGGCAGTCATACTAGTGGGGGCTGGGTAGTCTATAAGCGCATCCTTATACAGGTCCCTAGTCGTAGGATTATCGAGACAGGGCATCGATACTCCAGAGTAGACTAGTGTATACGCTTCTCATCCCAGCAGGGGAGATGGTCTGTCCTATAGCCATCAGTACGTCGTACTGGAGATAATATGCAGGTGCTCATTGAGTTATGAGTTACACTGGACAGACTCGTAGGGAACTGCTGGTTGGTACTATACCTATCGTCAGGTAGCAGTTCTCATCTGACATGAGTATAGCTTAGTCCGTTGACTTGACATTGCTACTTCGCCTCAAGTGTGTTCTCACTGTTCTTATATTGCTACCCTACCATGGCTCTGCTGAGTCATGCAAACAGGTAGTAGTTGGGTAAAGTCCCGAAGAACTTGGAGGCAGTAGCGGTAAGATAGGATTCGTCTCTCCCGGTATTAGGGGTTGATACCGCGCTGTGTTCGGAACGCCATTACACAAAGTCCCTGGCCAGGGCAAGCGAGATTTACTGGTAGGTACTCCAGTAGTTTCTCAGGGTGTTTTGGACTGTACTCTGACACGACTTATACCGCTATTAAGGGTCTGACGTTTACCATCCCCCTAGGCCCGATATGCGATACTCTTAGACGAACAGACTGGACTGTACGGAGATTGCCACAGACAGGCTTAGTAGGAGCTTGGATAAGTTTGGTCGTCGAGCTTCTTATTGACAGATACCTGGTTAGCCGTTACGTACAGCTAGTGCCGCTGACATGCTTATGGTTAAACCCACTGCCAGAGTACTGTCGAGTCTTTAGAGTCCCATACAGAGGGTTTCCCAGCTTCGGGCGAAACGAGTAGAGGTTGTATGGTTTTACGACAGGATTCGATCACATATGTGTACTTGTGCATGTGTGGTGTTCGAGCGGACAATACTAGTAGGCTTTGGTTTAAGCCGGTCCTAGTATTTGATTATTGGATTATCTTCGTCTCATTGTATTCGTGTTTCTCGAAACACGGATGCGGGTATGTATATACGAATGAGAGGGGGTATAGAAGGAGACATCTCATTAGGGGTTTGACCATTGACTTGGTCATAACAAATATGAGAAAAGGAAAAGTATTTGTTATTTTTGATAAATGATTTTTTGTGGCATGGCTACTTATGTTGACCACTTGACTTGGATTAACTTGTTGACCTTAGATATTTTGTGAGATATTTTTGACCTTAGATATTTTGTGAGATATTTTGGTATGATATTTTCCATGCCATGTGGTTATATATAGGTTAGCCATTCTATTATTTATAATGATTATCAAAAATACATTCTCTCTCCTCAAGCTTGCTCTCTTCTTCTTCCTCTCAAAACCCTAGTGTCTCATGTGTTGAGAATCAAGGGTTTAGTGAGACTAAGCTACTCTAATTCACACTCTACTCGCTCTAGGTTACTTAGTTTAGCACACCAAGTGATCTAGTTGCCTCAACTTGGAGGTTTAGCTCAAGGTTGGAACTCTCGGATGGATCTTTTACTACTTCGAGAAGCCGACGAGGAGGTGCTTTCCATTTCTATTTCAAGGAGCTTAGGAGGTGTACGAGGACAGCGGGAACACATGAAGGACTTGGATCTCTAGGCATAATCTTCTAACATAGTAGATAGAACCTCTAGTTAGTTTGTTAGATGTGGTTTAGCTAAGATCTTGGTGTTAAAGTCGATGTTACCTTGTTGTAAAAATCGTTTTTTACCCGTTCCGCCTCCCGGCAAACCCGTGGGGTGTGTAACGTCGACTTACAGTGGTATCAGAGCCGACTAAACCATAGATAACAGTTTAAACGACAAGTAAAACTACAAAACCGAAATAACCCGAAAACATCGAAACGTAGATTCAAGTTTCTGTCGATTTTTAATGAGGCTCTAAAAATTATTTTAGCAACTGCAAAGTACTCTTTGGACTTTATAATGACCACTCACCAAAAACGAGACAATTTCCCCAAAAACTGACCGGCCACATACATGAAAATTCCAAGCTTGCCGGGTCGATTTGAGGGGATTGCTTTGTATTTTGGCGTGTTTCTTTGTTACTTGGATCTAGGGCTTCAGGAGTTGTTTGTTTTTGCCAATTTTGATTTTCCTGTAAATTCTTTACTATGGCAAATACCGGGTGTTTCAAAGTCGCGGTTTAATGTCATTTAAAGTTTCAAGTTCTGTTAAATGTGTTTGTAAACTTCCGCTAATTGTTATATGTCGGTTAGTTAGGGGTTGCACATTTCTGTAATGATTATATTGGTTTGTGTATATGAACTTGTTGGATCGTCGTGATGAATAACCGGGGATGTGAGATGAGGGTTTTCATTTATTTATTCGATGTAAAATTTGTAAAGTGATGTAATAATATTTTTGCGGGGCACATCCGGGTTGAGGTTGTAGCCACCGTTGTATTATTTCTTTTACTGTTTTTGCTCCTAGGATAGACCCAAGGTGGGGTGCACAAACTACCGGGTTGAAGTGTCGAGTGGCCTACTCACTTAGTTGAGGGAGGTTGCTTCACTTCAGGTATTTGGCGGGTAGTTTGCCGCACCCTTAGAGGTCTAGGGTAGGGTTTGGCTATTCATCACAACCGTGGAATCCGTCTTTCGTTACAGGCTCAACCAAAACGCGAACATTTAGTATATCCAATGTGTTCATCTGTGATCTGGAAAGCCTATCATTGCGTCTGAAGAATGTATATATCTATATATAATATATAGTAGACATTGCTTATGTTTTGCATCCGCGCTAGTCCAGCCCCCACTCTGTCGTTAGTTAAGTAACCTAACGGGTGATGATGCGGCCCTGTGGCGAATGCGGATGGCATAAGCGTACGTTGTATTTTCGTTGTTTTCTGCAATGGTAGGATTAATTGATAGGATTGCATTAAAATAATGCTAAGCAAACAAACCAAAGTTGAATCGTTGGAACAATTTCAAAACCACTCGGTTTTTTCAAAACAGCAAAACTTTTAAAATGCGGAGTTTAAACCACTCCTTTTAAAAGCTATCAGGTTCCTTCGATTATATCAAGTTCACTACGTTCATAGTTTCGCTAAAACCATTCGTAGTCGTTCGTCATTTCAGTTGGATATTCAGTAGTATTCAAGCTATGTATTTTGACCTTCGCCAAGGCATAGTGATTGGTAGCTGCTGAATATTCATCTGTAGCATAGATAGATGCGTTGATTTGGGACGGTCATACTGCTATTTTGGCCTTCGTCAAGGGTATGTACGGGTGGGTTCAAATTAACCTGGATAATGATGGATAGAACTTGACATGTGACTTATGATATGTTGGCCTTCGTCAAGGTCATAAGAGCATGGGGCAGAAATCTACATCGGGGGTTTCTAAAGAAACTGAAACTTGCTAGTGTTGTATACCATTTGGAGTGTGATAATTTTGGTAGGATTCCTTCAACGTTATCACACGATGATATTTGGATCCCGATCCTACTGTGAGTATATGCTACTCCTCGGGAGATTTTTTCGCTTAACGATCAATGCTATAAACCAAGTAGGTGTCTAGAAAGGTGTTAGCGGGGCTACGCCCCCAGAGAAAAGAGGTTATTTAATTAAGGAACTTCGCGAAAGCATCGTGAAATCTCCCTCGAAGTACCGACACTGGCCTGGATGAACGGTTAAGCAAGTATTGTACGGTGAGATTAATCCAGACTAATTCTTCCTTTATGGTTTGAGGAAGGATTCGAGAAACAGTGGGAGCCATCCTGTTTAGATAAACTAAAAACCATTCTAAACTTGCAAGAGCATCATGCTAAAGTATTTCTTCTCTCTCTCCTAATTGCAGCAACCACAAACATGACGGGCCTTAAGTTACTATTAGATAAAAATATATTGATAGGGCCAAACTACAAAGATTGGTTCAGGAATGTCAAGATGGCAATAACTTATGACAAGTTGGGTTATGTCCTTACTACAAAAGCCCCCGCTGTCCCAGGTCCAGAATCCAGTGTCGTGGATAAGGAAATCCACAAGACCTAGGAGATTAACTGCACGAAGGCCAAGTGCCTCGTGTTGGCCTCCATGGATAATGAACACCAGAGGCGGCACGGGAATACAGATCTAGAATCCATATTCCTCTATACCAAGGAATTATATGGAGAGCAATCTCGTATCGCAAGATACGAGACCTCAAAGAAACTATTTCAAGCGAGGTTGGCCTTCGGATCATCTGTAGGGGAACACGTCCTTAAGATAATTGGCTATATTGAAGAGCTTGCGGACCTTGGGACCACGTTAGAGAATGAGCTGTATACAGACTTGATTCTCCAGTCCATGCCTTCTACCTACGTCCAGTTTATCTAGAATTTTAATATTTAAAATAAAGAATTTGAACTTCCGGAACTCCTCAACATGTTGAGGAGTGCAGAGGGCACCCTGCAGAAAGCCAGGGAAACACCCGCTCTGTTCGTTGGTGGTGCTTCCTCTTCTAGGTCCAAGGCAAAAGCCAAAGGAAAGAAGAAGAAGGCCCCCACCAAGCCGAGAGGCGGTGTTAGTAAGGTGGAAGCCAAGGGCAAGGCAAAAGTGGCGAGACCGACAGTGGGAAAGGAAGAATGCTTCTACTGTCATAAAAAGGGCTATTGGAAGAAAGATTGCAGGGCTTGGAAAGCCAAGAACCAGGACCCGAAGCAAGTTGCGGCTTCGGCTTCAGGTGTGTTTGTAATTGAAAACTGTTTGTCAATCAACTCTACTTCCTGGGTATTGGATACCGGATTAGGATCTCATATATGTAATTCTTTGCAGGCACTGAGAAGCCGTAGAGTTTTGAAGACCGGTGATATGACCCTCAGGGTTGCTAACGGAGTGAGCGTGGATGCTGTGTCCATAGGGGAATATCACCTTGGATTGACGAGTGGACATATTTTGGTTTTGCACAACTGTTTTTGTGTACTTAGTTTGACTTGTAATATCATTTCAGTATCTTTGTTATCAAAAGAAGGTTATGATTTTACATTTGTAAGAGATGTCGTAAACATCCACCTTAATCATGGTCTGATTGGGTCAGGTACTCTAAACAACGGTATATACGTATTAAACCAACTGCAAGTTTTCAATGTCCAGAACACACATAAAAGAAAGACTCCAGAATTAAATCAAGCTTTCTTATGGCATTGTAGACTAGGTCACATCAATGAGAAAAGGTTAACCAAGTTACATAAAGAAGGATATTTGGATCCGTTCGAATATCAATCTTATGCAATTTGTCAATCATGTCTCAAAGGAAAGATGGCAAAGACTCCATTCACTGGACACGGAATAAGAGCGAGTGAGCTCTTGGGACTCATACACAGCGATGTGTGTGGTCCAATGTCTATATATGTAAGAAGTGGTTATTCCTATTTCATTACTTTTACGGATGATTTCACTAGGTATGGACATATTTTCTTGATGAAACATAAATTCGAGGCCTTTGAGAAATTCCAAGAATATAAGAATGAAGATGGAAAACAAACTGGCAAAAGTATCAAGACGCTGAGATCAGATCGAGATGGTGAATACTTGAGTGCCGAGTTCCTGGATTACCTAAAAGAGAATGGAATTCTCTCTCAGCTTACTCCTCCATACACACCATAACACAACGGTGTATTGGAGAGACGGAACCGAACCCTATTGGATATGGTACGTTCCATGATGAGTAACGCTGAGTTACCGCGATCATTTTGGGCTATGTACTAGAATCAGCTACATATCTTTTGAACAAGGTTCCTACCAAGACTGTGCCTACCACACCATATCAGATGTGGAGTAGGAAGAAACCATATCTTTAGTATCTGAAGATATGGGGATGTCCAGCTTTTATCAAAAAGCAGCATGTGGACAAACTCGAAGGACGTTCAGTACTGTGTAAGTTTATGGGATACCCAAAGAACTCCAAGGGGTATCTTTTCTATTAGGCAGAGGAACAAAAGGTTTTTTTTTCTCGTCATGCCTACTTTCTGGAACATCAGTTTTTAGAAAAAAAAACAAGTGGGAGCGCAATAGAACTGGAAGAAATTCCAGAACTACAAGCTATTACTGAAATCTTGGTGGAACCAGAAGTTTCAAAAGAACAGGACATTCCCGCACCACTCCACAGGAGTAGTAGGCTTTCTCATCCGCCTAAGAAATACTACAGTTTTCTCATAGACGGAGTTAGAGAGGATTGCATCATTGATAATGATGAGCCAACTAACTTCCAGCAAGCCAATCAGAGCACTGACTCGGTAAAATGGCTGGATGCAATGCAGACCAAGATGGAGGCCATGTACACCAACAAAGTATGGACTTTGGACATTGATCCAGATGGGGTAAAACCCATAGGCTGCAAATTGATCTTCAGAAAGAAGATTGGTGTAGATGGACAGGTTGAAACGTATAAAGCTAGACTTGTTGCAAAAGGATTTCGTCAAAGACCTGGTTTGGACTATGACGAAACCTTTTCTCCAGTGGCTATGCTCAAATCCATTCAGATCCTTATTGCCATTGCTTCCTTCCACGATTATGAGATTTGGCAAATGGACGTAAAAACCGCTTTTCTAATTGGAAATTTAGAAGAGTGTGTCTATATCGACCAGCCAGAATGTTTTATTCAGAGTGGGAGCAGCGGAAAAGTGTGAAAGTTGCTTAAGTCCATCTATTGACTAAAGCAGGCATCGGGGAGTTGGAACATCTGTTTTGATGAAACGGTCAAAGAATTTGACTTTATCAAAAATCCAGATGAGCCATGCATTTATAGTAAGATTATAGCACAAACTGTTGTATTCCTCGTCTTGTACGTGGATGACATTCTCTTGATAGGAAATGACATTCCTATGCTACAATCTGTCAAAGGGTTCTTATCACACAGGTTCTCCATGAAATACCTGGGTGATGCCTCTTACATTCTGGGATCCAGATCTATCGTGATAGATCTAAGAGGATGTTGGGAATTTCTCAGTCCAGGTACATCAACACCATACTGAAAAGATTCATTATGGAAGATTCTAAGCGCGGTAATTTACCAGCTTGTCACGGAATCACCCTCTCCAAAGCGATGTCTCCCAAAACTGATTTGGAAAGGGATTGCATGTCTATTATACCCTATGCTTCTGTTGTAGGCTCTATAATGTATGCGATGTTGTGTACCAGACCAGATGTAACTTATGCGCTGAGCGTGGTAAGCTGGTATCAGTCAAACCTTAAGGAGAAGCACTGGATAGCAGTAAAGAACATTTTCAAGTACCTAAGAAAGACTAAGGATATGTTCTTGGTTTATGGCGGAAAAGACCTCCAGATCCAGGCCTTTGCCGACTCTAGCTTCCAGAGTGATAAGGATGACTCTAAGTCCATGTCAGGTTATGTCTTTACCCTCAATGGAGGGGCGGTCTGTTGGAAGGGTTCCAAGCAGGACACCGTTGCTGACTCGACAATGGAAGCGGAGTATATCACAGCTTCTGATGGCGCAAAAGAAGCAGTCTGGATGAGGAAGTTCTTAACAGAACTTCAGGTGGTTCCATCCATTGTTGATCTAATACCTCTGAATTATGACAACAACGGGGCTATAGCTTTAGCAAAGGAACCCAGGTCCCATCAGAAGTCCAGACACATCTTAAGGCGGTATCACCTGATCAGGGAGATCGTGGATCTCCGGGAGATCGAGGTTCGGAGAGCTGCTACTGAGGAAAACACTGCAGATCCATTCACAAAGGCCATCCCTCAGAAGCAGTTCGAGAGGCTATTCGAGATGATAGGTCTGTGATATGCCAGCACATGGCCTTAGTGCAAGTGGGAGATTGTTAGTGTGATATGCCCTAGAGGCTATTATTGTATAATACTAGTTTGTATATTACATTTTGGAAGCTTGAGATATATACACGGATTTATAACCGTCTTGCTCGATATAGTAGTATGCTACTTGGTTTGTATCTATCTTAATATGTGTATATATTTTTTTTGACGTATCGCTAATACATATTGATAGAGCCCTTAGGATCTTTGCTTGACTACCAGCGTTGTGATGGCAGTCACACTAGTGGGGGCTGGGTAGTCTATAATCACATCCTTAAACAGGTCCCTAGTCGTAGGATTATCGAGACATGGCATCGATACTCCAGAATAGACTGGTGTATACGCTTCTCATCCCAGCAGGGGAGACGGTCTGTCCCACAACCATCAGTACGTCGTACTGGAGATGGTATGTAGGTGCTCATTGGGTTATGAGTTACACTGGACAGATTCGTAGGGAACTGCTGGTTGGTACTATACCTATCGTCAGGTAGCAGTTCCTAGGTGACATGAGTACAGCTTAGTCCGTTGACTTGACACAGCTATTTCGCCTTAAATGTGTTCCCACTGTTCTTTGATTGCTACCCTACCACGGCTCTGCTGAGTCGTGCAAACATGTAGTAGTTGGGTGCAGTCCCGAAGCACTTAGAGGCAGTGGCGGTTAGATAGGATTCGTCTCTCCTGGTATTGGGGGTTGATATCACGCTGTGTTCGGAATGCCATTACACAAAGTCCCTGGCCAGGGAAAGCGAGATTTACTGGTAGGTACTCCAGTAGTTTCTCAGAGTGTTTTGGACTGTACTCTGACACGACTTATACCGCTATTAGGGGTCTGACGTTTACCATCCCCCTAGGCTCGATATGCGATACTCTTAGACGAACAGACCGGACTGTACGGAGATTGCCACAGACAGGCTCAGTAGGAGCTTGGATGAGCTTGCTCGTCGACCTTCTTATCGACAGATACCTCGGTAGCCGTTACGTACAGCTGGTGCCGCTGACGTGCTTGTGGTTAAACCCACTGCCAGAGTACTATCGAGTCTTTAGAGTCCTATGTTAGTTATATGTATGCCCTAGAGGCCATTACTGTACATATGATGTATATTGTAGTGGATGCTTGGATATATATACGGAGGACATTCTTGCTCGACATGATAATACTCTATCTGGTTGCTCTTTATCTTAACATGTACTCTTATTGTCTCTATATTACATGTTGATAAAGCCCTTAGGATATGTACTCGACTACTGGGACTATGATGAGATCATACTACTGGAGGCCACAGTAGAAAACGAGTACATCCTATAACTGTTCTTAATCGAGGGTGTATCGAGACAGGGCATCGATACACCAGAGTAGACTAGCGTATACGCATCTTGACCCATATGATGGGCGATGGATGATCCCATATCCATCGGTGTTTGACATCAAGGATGGTATACGAGTGCTCAGTGGAGACTGGGTACACTGGACGGACTCGCCGAGAACACCCAGATGGTATTATACCTCACGTCAGATGGCAGTTCTCCGGTGACACTGGTACAGGTTAGTCTGTAGACCCGTGATCGTCATAGAGTCTTGTGTGATTCTCACAGTGCTTTGATTTCCATCATACCATGTCTAAGAGGGCGTGCAAAAAGGTGGCTTTTGGGTACAGTCCCGAATCACATGGAGGCAATGAGCGATAGGAGGGGATTCGTCTCTCCCGGTATAGCGAGTTGATGTTGTGCTGTGTTCGATTGGCTATAAATAGAAATCCCTGGCCAGGGTTGCTGAGATTTACTGGTAAGTGTTATCAGTAGTTTCTTGAACTGTTATAGACCTCGTATCGACACGACTTATCAAGCTACTGGGGTCTGACGTTTACCACCCCTAGGCGAGATATGCGACATATCAGACGAAGAGACCAGACTGTATGGGAGTGTTACTGATTGGATTCGTGGGAGAAAGTACAGGCTTGCTTGTTGATCTTCTTATCGCTCAATACCTGGGTGGCTGTTACGTTTAGCTGACCGCTTGCAGCTTGTAGGTGTTTGATATGATCATCACCTACTGCCGTCATATTGACGATTCTTTAGAGTCCTACACAAAGGTTTCTTGACTCAGGCAAAACGGAGTAGGGGCATATATGTGATATGTGCGGGACCGAGAACAATACGTATATGTGATACCATATTAGATTCTCGCGATATGAGATATCGGCCGGGTATATGTGATATAGCCGGGTCATCGGATCAAGTGTTGATTCGATGAACTGATACAGATTATATTAGTCGGTTATTTATGAAACAGCCGGATTATCGGATCTACTGTTGATTCGATAATTTAATGTATAATTATATATTTGATATATTAAATTACATTAACTGATATAAGCTCACTAAAAGATTCTTTTTCTCACTCGGGAAATACATTGATATATATGTGATATATGTTAATTGTATTATTTTATTTTGTTACAATAAATAGTGTATATGTGATATATAATATTGTAACATGTTAGGGTTATTAATGCAACATGTTTAGTGGAGATTAAATATGGTTAGGGTTTGATTTGGGTTAAACTTTTCTAGAACCTTCTAGAAGGTTTTGTTTTGTTTTATGTAAAGATATTTTGTTTTGATATTTTGCAAGATATTTGTTTAACCCAACCCAACCGTTTAACCTTGGTTAAATCTCTACAAGGGTTTAATATACCATGGTTGCATTTCTAACCTCACTTGACTTTCATTATTCATCACAAAAGGATTCATCTTCTTCTTCCTCTTTGCAAAGCTTTCTTGCTTTGATTTTTGTGATGAAAGTGAATGAGAATAAGAAAACAAATGAGAACTAAAATCCTACTTCATCATCCTCATCTATCCTTGCCATTTAGATGAGGGTGTTCACCTCATTAGTGAGTGAGAGCTTGGGTTAAGGAAACTTCAAGGTAGATCATCTTTGTTATCGAAGATCGGAAGCAAGCTTGCATCTTTCTCTTCGTGGGGCCTCTCTAGAGTCCGGATGCACGATGATCGCAGCGAAGAGACCTCAACACGGAGCTTTAGAAGTGAAGGACAGGATCTATAAAGGTTGTAATCCCTCTCACTTAGTGTTAAAGTGTTTAACATGCTTTGTTTCACCTAAACTCTAGTATAAAGATCTTGGTTAGGGTTGTTCGGCACGGCTAAATTTTAAATCGGGCATGGTTGATACCTCGTAGACCCTTGTGCGTGTGCCTAGTAACCCTACAGTGGTATCAGAGCCAAGCTAAAGCTTTAGGCGATGTTTAAAGTCCGATCGAACTCCGAATACTCGTAAAACCCTAGTTTCCGGAAATTTTTCAAAAAGTTGATTTTTTTCATATTAAAAATTCTTAGAAAAATTAGCAGGTTATTTTAGGAATTACTGTGAAAAACGAGACTCTGACACCATTAAAGCGCCGCGGAACCGCGGCCATACCCTTGCTTGCGCGGCGGTTCCGCGGCCAAACAGTAAGTTTAAGGGCTCGGGTTTCTACAGTAATAACCGTAAGTACTTCCTGATTCTTCTGGGAATTTTTAATTATACTCAAGTGTTGAGTTTTCTGGGTTGTATTGGGGACTCGTTGATTCGATCGGATAATTTAACTTCGTTTAAGTTTTTTCCGGATAATTTTAGAAACTGTTAAAAAGTTCGAACGGATATCAATAACTCACTTTTTCCCCTGTCAAATTTTTTTTCAAAAGTTGGATTTTTTTCTCGAGTTTGAAACTTCCGGAAAATCATGCAAGTAACGTGGTCGATCCTCTAGAAGAACAAAAACATTAACTCGATTATGTGACCGTCAGAACCGCCTCTGAACCTTAGTGTTTAGGGCAGTACGGCGTTTCCACATATGAGGCGTTGGCTTGACCCTTCTATGGCTGGACCATTGGTACTGTGGCATGTGATGGATATTTTTTGAACTCCGCTCAAGTGTTGAGCTATTTGGGAAATCTTGGGTGTTTGTTTATTCGATCGGAAAGTTTAACACTGTCTATTTATCTGGAATGTGATACAATATTTGGAATCCACAAGTAGTTATGAGATAACTAATTTGAATGTTATAAATCTAGCAGTTCAGTCTCAGTTGATCGGTTGCCACGGGATTTTGATGCGATCAAAAGTCCGTCGCAATTACGTAGCGTACGCGGATACTCGCCGGGTAAACTTAATAAACAGCCACGCCCCATAGCCCCGACAAAGTGACTGTAGGAGAACCCCGTTGCCAAAAGCATCCGTTTGGGTGCTCGCGGCAGCGGTGTTCCGCCTTAGTGCACTTCATCGACGGCATCCGGGGGTGCGGCCGTCTACTAAAGTTTGCGACGAGCATTCGATCAGAATATCGGGAATCTTGTTGAATTGCCCGTCTAGATATTGAAAAGTGTTTTCGATAATGAGACTAAAATGCGGGGTTTATAATTGTTAGGCATGAGATATCTAAGGAATTCATTTGGTTAGGCATGCGATGTCTAAGGAATTCATTTGGTTAGGCATACGATGTCTAAGGAGGTTGCGGATTCCAACTGTTGTAGTTTTACACTTTCTTTTCTGTGACCGTAAACGTAGTATGTGGTGTATCGCCGGCTTCGTTGCTATACATCAACGACAATCGGGATACGCATATTTGCTTACGTTGATGATATGAGATATTATGTGTTGCTGTGATATGTTATATTGGATCTTCGCGTTTTGAATAGCCGGGGGTTTTATGTGAGATAAGAGTTTTTCTTTTTCATTCATGTAAAATTCATTTGTATGTAATATTCTTTTATTGGGGCACTTCCGGGCTGAGGATGATGTCACCATTGTATATTATTTACTTTTCCGCATTAGGTAGACCCAAGGCGGGGAGCACAAGTAACCGGGTTCTTGGGTCCAGTGGGAGACCATCTTGAGGAGTCGAGACCGGGTCTCCTAACCCTAGAATTAGCAGTGTTACTTGCCACTCTCGTAGGGGTCTAGGGATGTGGGTTTGGCTATTCATCGCGACCGTGGAATCCGTGTTTTATACAGGCTCGAATTAAAACACGGACGTCCTAGTATATCCAATATTTCATATGTGTTCTTCTGCTGCAATGTTCTGTGATTAGATCATATTACTGCCTGAAACGAATGTTTATATTATATATATGAGATATATGTTATATTGCAGATTTCGTTTCAAATGTGATGCTTGTGAAACATAATAAAATGGGACTTCATTAATGAGATTAATGAACTAAAAGAAACCTAAAGATGTTGTAGAAACTTGTTTAAAACCTGGTAGCTCTAGTTATTGCTTTGCATAGCGGTGTTCCTTGTAGAACATCCAGCACCTTATTCGATAAGGAAAGAGCCGAGATCCCTTCACCGGGAGTGACCTCTTTAGCAATAACTAGCAGATGCTACAAACTCGGTGTGTCTTTTGATTGCTTCGATAGTTTTTTCTTTGCACAGCGATATTTGTGAAATATCCTGCACCTTATTCGATGAGGAAAGAGCCGACGATCCCTTCACCGGGAATGACCTCTTTAGCAAAACTAGAAAAGGCCTCAAAAACATTCCATTTAAAAATCACTCGATTCTACAAAGATATCAAGTTCATTACGCAAAGAGTTTTCTTAAAAACCTGTCGTAGCCCTCCGTCATTTCAGATAATTAATAGTTAGTATTCGTGCTGCGTTTGTTGACCTTGTCAAGGCATAGTGTGCGGTAGCTGATTACTGCTTATCTGCATAAGCATATGATGTGATTGGATTAGGGTAGTCGAGCGATTTTGTGACCTTGTCAATTGTCGTGTGGGTGGGTTTAATTCATATCAGGAAATGACGGGTTGAACTTGACTTGCGGTCTATTTTTTGTTGACTTTGTCAAGGTCATAGATCGCTCGGGGTAAAATATTATTGGGAATTTCAAGTGTTGAAATTTGCAATGAGATTGCATACCTTCTATGAGATAGTTGGATCCCAATACCCGCTGCGAGTAAGAGTTACTCCTGGGAGAGTTTTACATATTACAATTAGCCGATCAAGTAGGTGTTTAGAAAGGTGTTAACGGGGTTACGCCCCTGAGAAAACGAGGTTTATTTTAATTAGGTCCATACGAATGCACGAGGAAACTCCTTCAAAGTACCGGCACTGGCCTGGCTGAAAGATTGGCGAACTTGTAGAGTGTAATTAATCCTGGCTAGTCTTTCCTTTTAGGGTTTGAAGGAAGATTTGACTAAAACAGTGGGAGACATCCTGATTAGATAAATTGATAACCAATCTAATCTTGTAAAAGCGCACGCTGAGTGTTTTCTTCTCTCTCTCTCCTGGTTACGACTATGTCACGCCTTAATCAAGATAATAATACGGATGTATTGACCGAACCCGCTTGTTATACTGCGCTAAGGAACGTTGGTCCCGCTCCAACTTATAATTGTTATAAGACAGAGCAGGAAATAGGGGATTACCAGAATTCTCGTGCCATCCAAACGAAGAAAGTGCATGTTGATGCATCATCTTCGAGTATGTTCATTACCGAGAACTGTTTCTCAGTATCCTTTACATCCTGGGTATTTGATACCGGATCAGGATCCCACATATGTAATTTGTTACATGTGCTACAGATAGGTAGAGAACTGAGAACGGGTGATAAATTTCATGAGATAGAAACGGTGCAAGCGTTGCAGCCAAGTCTGTTGGTAGTTATCACCCTGTATTATCAGAATACATTGATTCTGAACGAATGTTATTAGATACCGAACATGATATACAACATCATATCAGTCTCTTTATTAGTAAAGAAAGGATATAATTTTGTATTGTTGGATAATGTTTTGAACATTTCCTATATCAAGAATTGATCGGTTCAGGCACGTTATCTAAAAGCATAGACGTTCTAAATCAAACCACAGTTCTTAGTATACAGAACACATACAAGTGGAAGAGTTCAGAAATGAATGAATCCTTCTTGAGGCATTGTAGACTAGGTCATATCAATGCGACCCGACTAGCTAAGTTACATTTAGATGCATATTTAAATTAGTTTGAATTTATATCTTGTGAAACTTGCCGGTCATGTCACAAAGATAAGATGACCACAACTCTGTTTATTGGAAACAGAGAAAGAGTTAGTGAACTCTTGAGATTGATACATGCTGATGTATGAAAGTCCCTTGTCTACAAAGGCCAGGACTGGTTCTTTATACTTCATTAGATTCACTGATGATCTCTCAAGATTCAGACATATGTTCCTGTTGAAACACAAGTCCGAAGCTTTTGAGATATTCAATGAATATGAGTTAGAAGTAGACAAAAACGGGTATAAGTATTATGTCCTTTGATGAGATCAAGGAGGAGAATACTTGAGCACGGAGATTCCTAGACTATTCTAAAAGAGAATGAGATTCTCTATCAGCATTACTCCTCCGTATACACCACAGCACCTCGGTGTATCGGGGCGGAGCAATCACACCCTATTAGATATGATGCGCTCTATGATGAGTACTACTGAGTTTCCTATTTCCTTTTGGGAGTTATTCACTTGTGAAGCTGCATACCTATTGAATAGGGTTCCAATCAAATCAGTTGCCTACCACTTCATATGTGATATAGAATGCGAAGAGCCCATATCTTAAGTAAGTTAAGATTTAGGGTTGTCCGGCCTATGTCTAAAACCAAAATCCGGACAAGCTCGAGGCAAAGTCAGTTCTGTAGAAGTTTGTTGGATATCCCAAGCATTCGCAAGGGAATATCTTCTACCTAACCGAGGAACAAAAGATGTTTTTTTCTCAACATGCCACCTTTGTGAAAGGGAATTTCTTGTGAAGAAATTAGGGGTCATGAGGTAGAACTGGAAGGAGTTCCAGCTATACAAACTGCAGCTGATGATTTGGTAGAATCAAAGGATCCAATAGTTTCTAATGAACCTCAGCCTCTTCGCCGATCTAGTAGGGTTCCTTACCCACCTGAGAGATACTTCGGTTTCTCTATGACAGTCGGAGCGAGGATTGCATCATGAGATGATGACCCAACTTATTTTGAGCTGGCCATCAGGAGTGGGACTCTGTAAGAATGGCTGGATGCTTAGCGATCTGAGATGGAATCCTTATACACCAGCAAAGTATGGACTTTGGTTGCTTTATCTGAAGGGTTAAATCCCTATCAGGAGCAAGTATATCTTGAGAAGATTACTTGGTGTATATGGAAAAGTTGAGACTTTCAAAGCTATGCTTAAGTCCATCCAGATCCTACTTGCCACGGCTACATACCATGACTACGATATCTGGCGGTTGGGTGTCATGAGTGCTTTTCTAAATGATGATTTGGAAGAGAGCGTCTATAAGTACACAGCCAGAGGGCTTCGTAGACAGTGGGAGCAACGGAAATGTGAGCAAGATGTTTTATGTGATAAAGCAGGCATCGCGGAGTTGGAACGTCTGTTTTGATATGGTAGTCAAAGAGTTTGACTTCATCAAAATGGTAGATGAACCTTGTATATACAAAAAGGTAGTAGAGAGTATGGTGGTGATCCTCATAGAGTACGTGGATGACATACTCTTGATAGGGAAGGACTTTCCTATGCTACGCTCGGTCAATCTCCTTATATCACAATGATTCTCTATATAGGATCAAGATGATACCTCATAAATCCTAGGTTTTATATCTATGAGATAGATCTAATTGGATGTTAGGATTCTCACTAGTTGTAGTGAGATGATATCAATCGATCCTGGGGAGAATCACTGGAAAGGTTCCAGGGTGATAAGGACGACTGAATGTTAGTCGCAGGCATTGTCTTTACCCTCAGTGGAGGGACGGTATGTTGGAAGAGTTCCAAGCTAGATACCGTGACTTACTAGACGCTTAAAGGCAAGATACATCGTTACCAAGGATGCTACCAAAGGGGCAGTCTGGATATATAAGTTCATGAGATGAACTTCATTCCTTCCATTGTGTGACAATGGAGTTGTGGCTTATGCCAAGGAACCCCCGTCCCATCAGAAATCCAGATATAATTCTTAGGCAGTATCACCTGATCAAGGAGATGGTTGATCTCCAGGGAGATCGAGGTTAGGAGAGTAGACACAGAGGACAACAGCGCGGATCCACTCACAAAGGACTTTTTCCGAGTAGAGACTATTATGGGATGGTTAAGTATGAGATACTTCAACCACAGCTAATTGTTGGGTATGCGATACCACAACAGATGGCCCTAGTGCAAGTGGGAGATTGTTAGTTATATGTATGCCCTAGAGGCCATTACTGTACATATGATGTATATTGTAGTGGATGCTTGGACATATATAGGGAGGACTTTCTTGCTCGACATGATAGTACGCTATCTGGTTACTCTTTATCTTAACATGTACTCTTATTGTCTCTATGTTACATGTTGATAAAGCCCATAGGATATGTACTCGACTACTGGGACTATGATGATATCATACTAGTGGGGGTCACGGTAGTCGACGAGTACATCCTATAACTGTTCCTAGTCGAGGGTGTATCGAGACAGAGCATCGATACACCAGAGTAGACTAGCGTATACGCATCTTGACCCATATGATGGGCGATGGATGATCCCATATCCATCGGTGTTTGACATCAAGGATGGTGTACGGGTGCTCAGTGGAGACTGGGTACACTGGACGGACTCTCCGAGAACTCCCAGATGGTATTATACCTCACGTTAGATGGCAGTTCTCCGGTGACACTGGTACAGGTTGGTCTGTAGACCCGAGATCGTCATAGAGTCTTGTGTGATTCCTACCGTGCTTTGATTTCCATCATACCACGTCCAAGAGGGTGTGCAAAAGGGTGGCTTTTGGGTACAATCCCGAATCACATGGAGGCAATGAGCGATAGGAGGGGATTCGTCTCTTCTGGTATAGGGAGTTGATGTTGTGTAATGTTCGATTGGCTATAACTGGAAATCCCTGGCCAGGGTTGCTGAGATTTACTGGTAAGTGTTATCAGTAGTTTCTCGAACTGTTATAGACCTCGTATCGACACGACTTATCAAGCTACTGGGGTCTGACGTTTACCACCCCTAGGCGAGATATGCGACATATCAGACGAAAAGACCGGACTGTACGGGAGTGTTACTGATTGGATTCGCGGAAGAAAGTACAGGCTTGCTTGTTGATCTTCTGATCGCTCAATACCTGGATGGCTGTTACGTTTAGCTGACCGCTTGCAGCTTTTGGGTGTTTGATATGATCATCACCTACTGCCGACGTATTGACGATTCTTTAGAGTCCTACACAGAGGTTTCTTGACTCAGGAAAAACGGAGTAGGGGCACATATGTGATATGTGCGGGACCGAGAACAATACGTGTATGTGATACCGTATTAGATTCTCGCGATATGAGATATCGGCCGGGTATATGTGATATAGCCGGGTCATCGGATCCAGTGTTGATTCGATGAACTGATACAGATTATATTAGTCGGTTATTTATGAAATAGCCGGATTATCGGATCAAGTGTTGATTCGATAATTTAATGTATAATTATATATTTGATATATTAAATTACATTAACTGATATAAGCTCACTAAAAGATTTTTTTTCTCACTCGGGTAATACATTGATAAATATGCGATATATGTTAATTGTATTATTTTATTTTGTTATAATAAATAGTGTATATGTGATATATAATATTGTAACATGTTAGGGTTATTAATGCAACATGTTTAGTGGATATTAAACATGGTTAGGGTTTGATTTGGGTTAAACTTTTCTAGAACCTTCTAGAAGGTTTTATTTTGTTTTGTGTAAAGATATTTTGTTTTGATATTTATCAAGATATTTGTTTAACCCAACCCAACCATTTAACCTTGGTTAAATCTCTACAAGGGTTTAATATACCATGGTTGCATTTCTAACCTCACTTGACTTTCATTATTCATCACAAAGGGATTCATCTTCTTCTTCCTCTTTGCAAAGCTTTCTTGCTTTGATTTTTGTGATAAAAGTGAGTGAGAATAAGAAAACAAATGAGAGCTAAAATCCTACTTCATCATCCTTATCTATCCTTGCCATTTAGATGATGGTGTTCACCTCATTAGTGAGTGAGAGCTTGGGTTAAAGAAACTTCATGGTAGATCATCTTTGTTATCGAAGATCGGAAGCAAGCTTGCATCTTTCTCTTCGTGGAGCCTCTCTAGAGTCCGGATGTATGATGATCGCAGCGAAGGGACCTCAACACGGAGCTTTAGAAGTGAAGGACAGGATCTACAAAGGTTGTAATCCCTCTCACTTAGTGTTAAAGTGTTTAACATGCTTTGTTTCACCTAAACTCTAGTATAAAGATCTTGGTTAGGGTTGTTCGGCACGGTTAAATTTTAAATCGGGTATGGTTGATGCCTCGTAGACCCTTGTGCGTGTGCCTAGTAACCCTGCATCCCATACAGAGGGTTTCCCAGCTTCGGCCGAAACGAGTAAAGGTCGTATGGTTTTACGACAGGGTTCGATCACATACGTGTACTTGTGCGCGTGTGGTGTTCGAGCGGACAATACTAGTAGGCTTTAGTTTAAGCCGGATCCTAGTATTTGATTATTGGATTAGCTTCGTCTCATTGTATTCGTGTTTTTCGGAACACAGATGCGAGTATGTATATACGGATGAGAGGGGGTGTAGAAGGAGACATCTCATTAGGGTTTTGACCATTGACTTGGTCAAAACAACTATGAGAAAAGGAAAAGTATTTGTTATTTTTGATAAATAATTTTTTGTAGCATGGCTACATATGTTGACCACTTGACTTGGATTGACTTGTTGACCTTAGATGTTTTGTGAGATATTTTTGACCTTAGATATTTTGTGAGATATTTTGGTGAGATATTTTCCATGCCATGTGGTCATATATAAGTTAGCCATTCTATTATTTATAATGATTATCAAAAATACATTCTCTCTTCTCAAGCTTGCTCTCTTCTTCTTCCTCTCAAAACCCTAGTGTCTCATGTGTTGAGAATCAAGGGTTTAGTGAGACTAAGCTACTTTAAATCACACTCTACTCACTCTAGGTTACTTAGTTTATCACACCAAGTGATCTAGTTGCCTCAACTTTGAGGTTTAGCTGAAGGTTGGAACTCTCGAGTGGATCTTCTACTACTTCGAGAAGCCGACGAGGAGGTGCTTTCCATTTCCATTCCAAGGAGCTTGGGAGGTGAACGAGGACAGCGGGAACACAAGAAGGACTTGGAACTCTAGGTATAATCTTCTAACATAGTAGATAGAACTTCTAGTTAGTTTGTTAGATGTGGTTTAGCTAAGATCTTGGTGTTAAAGTCGATGTTACCTTGTTGTAAAAATCATTTTTTACCCGTTCCGCCTCCCCGCAAACCCGTGGGGTGTGTAACGTCGACTTACAACTATACCCAAAAACCACTTGTTTGCATGACTCATTTGAGCCCTGGTAGGGAGGAAATCAAAGCATAATGGGAACCATACAAGACACTATGAAGATCTTGGGCCTACAGACTAACCTGTACAAGTGTCACCAGAGAACTGCTATCTGACGATAGGTATGGCACCATCTAAGAGTTATCGGCGAGTCTTGTTTGGTGTACTCATTCTCCAATGAGCACCTGTACACAATCATTGATGTCAAACACCAATGGTTATTGGATCAACCATCGCCCCATACAGGGTCAAAAAACGTACACACTAGTCTACTCTGGAATATCGATGCCCTGTCTCGATATTCCCTCGACTAGGAACTGTTAAGGATGTGCTTGTAGACTACACAAGCCCTACTAGTATGATCTGCATCATAGTCCTGGTAGTCAAGCCAACATCCTAAGGGCTTTATCAACATGTATTAATTAGATAGTAAACTAAAATAAGTGCACAAGTTAAGATAAAAAGCAACCAGATAGCATACTATCATGTAGAGCAAGAAAATCCTCTATATATATATCCAAGTATCCACTATAATATACAATAATTGTAGGGTTATGGGAGCGCCCCGGCCATCGAACCGTGGCCAAATGCGGAACAAAAATTTTCTAAAATTTGGCGCTACCATTACCCGATTTCCAAGATCGAAACCATTAACCCTAAAACTAGCAAGCTAACTAAAAAAGATAGGAATGGTTATACCAAATGAACCAAGTCCTTCGGGTCTTCAACCATCTCCAAGCTCCTAGTGATGTTGATCGACTTTGGTCGCCGGTCTTCCTTCATCTCCGATGATCCACCCGAGGGAAACGACACAAGCTCCAGGTTCGCCAAACGGACCAACCGACCCTCCAAGATCGCTAGTAGTGGAGAGTGGGGGTATAGGATAGTCTCACTATGATTCTTTCTCTCATCCATAAGCTCAAGTGAGCATCTAGTGAAGATGAAGAAGAGGTGATGAAAGCAAGAGTGGCATGAGCTCAAAAATCGCTATGTAATTTTTTTTGTGTGAGCATGAGAGTGAGAGAGCACCTAGTGAACCATCAAAAATGAGCAAGCATCCCACCACCAAAAGTGGCCGGCCCCTTCTCTCAAGCCCACTCAAAAAAAAACTTTTCATTTTTTCAATAAACAAATCAACCCACACCAATCACAACATGTACAAAAGCCATGCTTTGACCTAAAGCCCATACCCATGCCATGTCACCTTTTCCACCTCATCTAAAACTAATGATTTTCTAAATAAAATCAATAATGAGGTGGCATCTTCTAGAAGCCATTCCGTATAAATACAGAATGCTTCCCGGTACATGTATCGAAATACACATACGCGTATTCGTACGAAAATACGAATAGCCAAAGAGAGAAAATAAATAGTGAGCAATAATACTAGAATACATATATATAAATACATATGTAAATTATTAAATCAAAACTTGATTTAACAATCTGGCTTAATCCTAAGCCGCTAGTATTATCAACCGTCCGATTAAAGTCTGCGCAGCCTGTGCACATATTCAATCGGACACCTGTATGCACCAACATACAACAACTACACCATATTGCCTGAACCGTGAAAACGCTCTGTATGGGACTCTAAATACTCGTCAATACGCTGGCAGTGGGTTTAACCACAAGCACGCCAGCGACACTAGCTGTACGTAACGGCTACCCAGGTATTGAGCGAAAGGAAGGCAGCCGAGCAAACTCATCCAAACCCCTACTGAGCCTGTCAGTGACAATATCCGTACAGTCCGGTCTGTTCGTCTAAGAGTATCGCATATCGAGTTTTGGGGGTGGATAAAGTCAGACCTCTAACAACGCGATAATTCGTGTCGGTATGAAACCCATCACTACCTGAGAAACTATCAATCCTGGATCGGTAATTCTTACATACCCCGGCCGAGGATTTCTAGTGATGGCCACCCGTGCACTGCGCGACATCAACCCCCAATACCGGGAGAAACGAATCCCTAACGATCCGCTCACTGCCTCCATGTAGCTCGGGACTGTACCCAACTAAAACCTGTTTGCACGACTCCTTTGAGCCGTGGTAGGGTAGTAATCAAAGCATAGTGGTAACTCACACGAGACAAATGACGATCTCAGGTCGACAGACTAACCTGTACACATGTCACCAAGGAACTGCTATCTGACTATAGGTATAATACCAACTAGCATGCTCCCGGCGAGTCCGTCCAGTGTACTCATAACCCAATGAGCACCTGTATACTATCTTTGGTGAACAACTGACACCAATGGCTTATGAGACCGGCCACCGCCCCTTGTCAGGGTCTAGATAAGTATACACCAGTCTACACTGGAGTATCGATGCCCAGTCTCGATACTCCCACGACTAGGGTCATTTAAGAATGTGCTTATAGACCCCCAGCTCCCATGTATGTGATCGCCATCACAATGCTGGCAGTCAAGCAAGAATCCTATGTGCTTTATCAATATATATATGATGATAAAGACAAACCAGATAGCATACTATCATCTCGAGTAAGACTGTTTTATCGATATACATCCTCGCTCAATCATCATGATCGCATTCCTGCGACTATGATAATTGCCTTGAGGGCACTTTAGCCAACAATCTCCCACTTGCACTTAAGGCTAATTATTGCGATGTCGCATACTCACAGCCCGTGTGATACCGAACACCCAACTCCTCTACTAATCAGTTTCACAAACCTCGTTTGTAAAACTATTGCGTTCGAGAAATAGCCTCAGTGAGTGGATCCGCTCCAGTGGTTCTTTCTATGTCTCTCTTTATCTCAACTTCGCGGAAAACTATCTCCCGAAATGAGCAATACCCATCTTAGAATATGTCGGGATATCTGATGGGACCCAGTTCACAAAAGAACTCCAAATCCAGCAAACTTCTTAGACTGTATCGTCTACTGAACTCAATCAGTACACTACGCTATACCATCCTCAGTATCCGCTTGGACCACCTGTCCAAACTACTGCCCCTCGTCAGAGGGAAAACTATAACTCTAACAGTCACTCTGTCATCCAGGTCACCTTGGAAGCCTGGAATGATAACCGTCTCTCAAAGGAGGCCGTCGTTATCAAATCCATAGAACACCCACTTATGTTCATAAACTGCTTCCATTCGTTTTTCTCCAGGATTGGATTAATATATCAACTTATTGCATCTAGTGAAAAAACAACATCTGGTGTGGTACTTGATATGTCATGATTGACTCGATTGCCTAAGCAAGTGATATGCCAATCATGCATATCCCTCTCCCCTTTAGTCTGTAAGACACCTTTAGAGAGGGTGACTCCATCACTTGCAGGTACACCACCATACTAGGAGTCGTCCATTCTAAAATACTTTTAGAATACTGTCTAAGTATCCAAATTGGGACACTTCCCAAATCTAGATCTAAAACCATAGATCTAGTAACCAGAATGCCTGATATAATATCCATAACCTATGTGGAGAAACTACTGTGTGACAACCAAAGTATAACCGATCGTAGTATAGGAATTTCACTTCCTCCTCTGTGTATGTCATCCAAATACCGGGACATCATACCCTACTACCTTCTTAACAGATCCATCCCCTATTCTGATGAAGTCAAAGCCCATGATTGTCACATCAAAAATAGATGATCTTTCTTCGATATATCTGCTTTAATCTATAAATAGACATAAGCTACTTGTCCACTACGTTTCCGCTGCTCCCACTGATTATGACAACCCTCTGGAAGAATCATATATACGTGCACTTCTAAAGCTAGTTTAGAATGACGCTATACTCATCCTCCTGCCGGGTCTCATAGTCTGGAACAACAGTAGTGTCAAGTCTGGGTAAACAAGGACCTCCCTGTCACCGTCCTTGAGGCCACCGAAGTACCTTTCGGGTGCCTGAGGTAACCCACCATATCTGCGGAGTGGCTAATGGAATGTCAATCCTGATCGAATATTTAGGTCCTATTTAATTTTCAGTAATCGTTTGCGGTTCTGGAATCACCTCCAGTTCTACCATACTCCCACTTCTGTTTTCTGGAAAAAAATCCATTTTACTAAAACTGTGGTGAGTCAAGAACAATATAAATATCGATCTTCCTGATGGTAGAAAGTTAACCCTCGTCAAAACCCGGGATAACTCACAAACAGCCATTACTGAAAAGTGCCTAGAGTTTATCCGGAATCTGGTTTTAAGCATCAGCCGGACAACTCCCTATACCTTAACATCGTTAAGATATAAATTGATTCTATATATATCTAATATAGAAACAAAGGCACTAATTTAATTGGAACCAAATTCAAATCATACAGATGTCTCCAGTGCATGTCAACTAAATGGAGAGAGGCCGATCAGCATTACTCAACTTAGGAGTGCGTCCAATTATGAGTAACCTAAAAGACGAACAAGTTTCTCAAAACCATTACTATCAACTGAATATCTCATACAAGTATCTACATCTTCGATCATCTTGAAGAATCCCGATACTTGCGACACCTGGTTCTCTACTTTATTCTTATACCTATAACTTCTCAAACTTGGACCTTGTATTTGAACGAAACACTTGTCCTAAACTTGAGAAGTCACAAATAAACAGAATATGGTACGAGGACCAAAACCCCTTTGTCCTAATGGACACTGGACAACATACAATACTTTGTATAAGTCCGATGAGTTGAACAACTCAAATCCTGTGCGTCGTAGGTTGAAAACTGTACCCAGGTGATTTCCTCAAATATCATTAATTACAATGAATTCCGATATAATGAGGATGATCACCTAATTCCCAATAGCTTACTCCTACTCATCATCTGTAAAACTATACAGATGTGAGAATCAGACCTGGTAAATACATACCCTGGAGTAAGTATCTAATTGGGAAATCAGTTTTCTAATAACAACGCATAGTGAAACTGAAACATTTAAAATGTTTTGTAAGGGTATCCTGGTATTCTTAGTAATGCCTCTTCCATTATCCAGATTCATGACTGAAACCGTATATTTTCTTGCCATCTCTCCAAATCCCTTTATTTGTCTTTAGTCGTTACCTTCTATACACCTTCGTTAGGCTTAAATGGTTTTCTTCCTTCCCTACCGTTCGGCACCAGCCTATGGTTTGGAAGAAGACTATCCAATAAGCGTAATAGGTGTACTCTCCTAATCCTAGGAGTACTCGCAATCTGAGAGAAGGTGATGATAAAAGACAACTGAATAATCCTTATTCTATTTCTCTTGAACCAGAATCCATCCTCGAAAAAGTTCCTCCGAGTTCGTATATAACCATACGATGGATTTATCCAATAGGATTGGAAGTTCGTAGTGATACGGTGTGTTCTGGAGAAATACAAAGGTGAAGTAGGAGTGGCGTTGAAAGACTTGGTTTGGTCGTGAATAGCAGTCGCAATTTACTTTGCCCTCTTTCAAATCCCTTTATTTGTCTTTACTTATTACCTTCTGTACACCACACTTAGGCCAATTGGTTTTCTTCATTCCCTACCGTTCGGCACCTGCCTATGGTTTGGAAGAAGACTATCTAATAAGCGTAATAGGTGTACCGTCTCCTAATCCTAGGAGTCCTCACAACCTGAGAGAAGGTAAAAAGAAATGACAACTGAATAATCCTATTCTTTTTCTCCAGAACCGGAAACCATCCTCGAAATAGTTCCTTCGAGTTCGTATATAACCATACGATGGTTTTATCCAATGGAAGTGGATACACGTAGTGATACGGGGTGTTCTGGAGAAAAGCAAAGGGTAAAAGAAGGAGTGGCAATGATGTATGCAACTTGGACAATCCAAAAGCCAGTGTTTATAAGAAAGTTCGGTTTAACTTGGTCACTGAGTTATAGTCTAGTGTCGGGTCATGGTCGCTGTCAGAAAGAGAGAAAAGAAACACTCAGCGTGCACTCTAACCTAGATCAGAATGGATAATCATTTTATCTAATCTGGATGGCTCCCACTGTTTTCTCGAATTCTCCTCCAAACCTAAAAGGAGAATTAGTCGGAATCACCCGAGGAGTAATCCTACTCATCAGTGGGAATCGGGATCCAACTATCATCGCATGATAACTTGATGGAAGCCACTCAAGTCACCACACTCCAGAAGGTATGCGCATGCATGGCAAGTTTCCTGTATGTTTGAAACTCCCGATATGATTTTTACCCCTAGGATCCAAATGACCTTGACAAGATCAACTAGTCAAAGGGTCCTAGTCAAGTTCAACCCTTCATTATCTTGATTGCATTAGACCCACCCGCAAAGACCCTTGACAAGGTCAACAAGGTCGAACGACTGTCCTAACCAATCCACATTTGCTTGCGACAGAAAAGTATTACAGAGCTACCGCTCATTACGCCTTGACAAGGTCAACAAACGCAGCATGAATACTAAGCAATACTAATCTGAAATGACGGAGGGCTACGGCTGGTTTTTGGCGAAAAACCATTAACGTAATGAACTTGATCTCGTTGAAGGAATCCAAGTGGTTTTACAAAAGTATAGTAGCGAAAACTTTTGCTAAAGAGGTCACTCCCAGTGAAGGGATCTCGGCTCTTTCCCCGTCGAATGAGGTGAAGGATATTCCAAAATGAATACCACGATGCAAAGCAAAAAGTAATCGACTACAGTGAAGTTATTACGTTGACGCAAACTTCTGCCTAAGGGGTCACTCCCGATGAAGGGATCTCGGCCCTTGCCTCGTCGAATGAGGTGCTGGATATTCATAACCGAATACCACTGTGCAAAGTAAAAGCGTACGTCTGTAATATTAGTTTTTTAAAATCTTGGTTCCAACAACATCATATATATATAGGTTTGTTTTTCTTGCATTGATAAGAATCAATACAGTCCCATCAATTAATCACACCAGAAAAAAACGAAAATAAAATGTACGTATATGCCATCCGCATTCGCCACTGGGTCCCATCATCACCCGTTAGGTTACTTAACTAACGACAGAGCGGGGACTGGGCTAGCGCGGGTGCAAAACATATACAACATCTACTAGTATATATAAATATATATAACAATCATCCTAGGAATGATAAATGCAACATCACAGAAAAGTAATAAGCATCACAGAACAATACAGATAATCTGGGAGCCCCGGGTTTCATAGAGCCACAACTGAAACCCGACGTTCCCCTGGTCGTATGGATAGCCTGTACAATGAACTCGTAGACCCCTACGAGTGCGGCAAGTTACCCGCCAAAACCTGAAGCGAGGTATCCCCCTTCAACAAAGTGAATGGACCACCCAACACTTCACGGACTCTGGTAACTTGAGCACCCCTCCTTGGGTCAACCTATACCCCTTACGAGTGCGGTGAATAGCCCGCCAATTCAAGAGTGAAGCCCCCTCCGTCTCAACGCCATGAGATGAGGGACCGTTTCCCCCTATAACCCAGCTATCCGTGCACCCCACCTTGGGGTAACCTAGTACAGAAAAGAAAATAATATACAAGGGTGACATCGACCTCAACCCGGTCGTACCCCAAAAGAATAATATACAAATAGGCAGTGACGGCAGTCCACATGTCGGACGCTCTCCCCGCAATATCAAATGTAAAAATAAATCCAAACTGCACTACCATTGCACGCAAGCTATCCACCACGACAAATCCGCAACATCACAGTACAACATAGAACATCAACGTGAATGTCCGTTCGCAAACCCGTCTAAAAGGACTATAGCGATTAGATAAGATTTACAGATCAAATGACATTCACGGTCGCAGATAGAAATGTAATGTACTGAAAACACACAATTAAAATTTCAATCTTCTAAACTTTCCCAAAATGGCCCCATGTGCTAAACCAGTACTCAAATGAATCTTGGCCAAAAATATATATCACAAAAATCATTTTTCCATCAATTAGAGCCCCACAAAAATTTTGGAGTCATTTGGCCACAAAACCGCGGCGGAACCGTCGCCAAATGGCATGTTCTGCGGCGGTTAAGCAGCCAAAATATTGAATCAAGCTTCCAAATTTCTTGTGGTGCTCTACAATTGCCTGCACGGATTTTTAAGCTATACAGAAAGATTTTTGGAGCACTTTCCGAAATCGACAGAAAATAGGCAAAATGGAAAATTGATTTGGAAATTTTGATCGATCGAGATTTTAAGCTTGTGCAAATGGGAGCGCCCCGGCCATCGAACCATGGCTAAATGCGCAATAAATTTTTTCTAAAACCCGGCTCTACCATTACCCGATTTCCAAGATCGAAACCATTAACCCTAAAACTAGCAAGCTAACTAAAAGAGATAGGAATGGTTATACCTAATGAACCAAGTCCTTCGGGTCTTCAACCATCTCCAAGATCCTAGTGATTTTGATCGACTTTGGTCGCCGGTCTTCCTTCATCTCCGATGATCCACTCGAGGGAAACGGCACAAGCTCCAAGTTCGCCAAACGGACCAACCGACCCTCCAAGATCGCTAGTAGTGGAGAGTGGGGGTGTAGGATAGTCTCACTATGATTCTTTCTCTCATCCATAAGCTCAAGTGAGCATCTAGTGAAGATGAAGAAGAGGTGATGAAAGCAAGAGTGGCATGAGCTCAAAAATTGCTAAGTAATTTTTTTTTGTGTGAGCATGACAGTGAGAAAGCACCAAGTGAACCATCAAAAATGAGCAAGCATCCCACCACCAAAAGTGGCCGGCCCCCTCTCTCATGCCCACTCAAAAAAAAACTTTTCATTTTTGCAATAAACAAATCAACCCATACCAATCACAACATGCACAAAAGCCATGCTTTGACCTAAAGCCCATACCCATGTCATGTCACCTTTTCCACCTCATCTAAAACAAATGATTTTCTAAATAAAATCAATAATGAGGTGTCATCTTCTAGAAGCCATTCCCTATAAATACAGAATGCTTCCCGGTACATATATCGAAATACACATACGCGTATTCGTACGAAAATACGAATAGCCAAAGATAGAAAATAAATAGTGAGCAATAATACTAGATTACATATATATAAATACATATGTAAATTATTAAATCAAAACTTGATTTAACAATCTGGCTTAATCCTAAGCCGCTAGTATTATCAACCGTCCGATTAAAGTCTGCGCAGTCTGTGCACATATTCAATCGGACACCTGTATGCACCAACATACAACAACAACACCATATCGCCTGAACCGTAAAAACCCTCTGTGTGGGACTCTAAAGACTCGTCAATACGCTGGCAATGGGTTTAACCACAAGTACGCCAGCGGCACTAGCTGTACGTAACGGCTACCCAGGTATTGAGCGAAAGGAAGGCCGCCGAGCAAACTCATCCAAACCCCTACTGAGCCTGTCAGTGACAATATCCGTACAGTCCGGTCTGTTCGTCTAAGAGTATCGCATATCGAGTCTAGGGGGGTGGATAAAGTCAAACCCCTAACAACGCGATAATTCGTGTCGGTATGAAACCCATCACTACCTGAGAAACTATCAATCCTGGATCGGTAATTCTTACATACCCCGGCCGAGGATTTCTAGTGATGGCCACTCGTGCACTACGCAACATCAACTCCCAATACCGGGAGAGACGAATCCCTAACGATCCGCTCACTGCCTCCATATGGCTCGGGACTGTACCCAACTAAAACCTGTTTGCACGACTCCTTTGAGCCATGGTAGGGTAGTAATCAAAGCACAGTGGGAACTCACACGAGACAAATGACGATCTCAGGTCGACAGACTAACCTATACACATGTCACCAGGGAACTGCTATCTGGCTATAGGTATAATACCAACTAGCATGTTCCCGGCAAGTCCGTCCAGTATACTCATAACCCAATGAGCACCTGTATACTATCTTAGGTGAACAACTGACACCAATGCCTTGTGAGACCGGCCACCACCCCTCGTCAGGGTCTAGAAAAGTATACACCAGTCTACACTGGAGTATTGATGCCTAATCTCGATACTCCCACGACTATGGACATTTAAGGATGTGCTTATAGACCCCCAGCTCCCACGTATGTGATCGCCATCACAATGCTGGCAGTCAAGAAAGAATCCTATGGGCTTTATCAATATATATATGATGATAAAGACAAACTAGATAGTATACTATCATCTTGAGTAAGACTGTTTTATCGGTATAGGTCCTCGCTCAATCATCATGATCGATACATGCGACTATGATAATTGCCTTGAGGGCACTATAGCCAACAATAATGGCCTCTAAGGAATATATATTCCTAACAATCTCCCACTTGCACTAAGGCCAGTTGTTGTAATATCGCATACCCAACATCCCAAAAAGTCTCTCGAACTGTGTCTGGGGGAGGGCCTTGGTTAGTGGATCCGTCATGCTGTCCTTTGTGTCTACTCTCTTGACCTCGATCTCGCGGCGATCAATTATCTCCCGGTTCAGGTGATACCACCTCAGAATATATTTGGATCGTTGATAGGATCGGGGTTTCTTGGCCAAAACCACAGCTCCATTGTTATCAGAATACAAAGGTATTGGATTCTCAATGGATGGAACCACATTATGTTTAATAATGAACTTCTTCATCCAGACAGCCTCTTTGGCAGCACCGTTGGCTGTGATATATTCATCCTCCATCGTCAAGTCTGCAACGGTATCTTGCTTGTAACTCTTCCAACATGCTGCCCTTCCATTGAGGGTGAAGACAAAGCCCGAGAAAAACTTGCTGTCATCCTTATCACTCTGGAAGCTTGAATCGGTAAAGAACTCCACTTAGAGTTCTCCATTACCATACACCAAGAACATCTCTTTAGTCCTTCTTAAGTACTTAAGAATGTTCTTTACAGCTGTCTAGTGCTTCTCCCTTAGGTCTGATTGATACCTACTTAACACACTAAGTGCATAAGCTACATCCGGTCTGGTGCATAATATCGCGTACATGATAGACCCAACTGCGGAAGCATAGGGTATCATGTTCATGCGAGCCCTCTCCAAATCAGTCTTGGGAGACATCTCTTTGAAAAGAGTGATTCTTGAACAAGCGGATAAATTACCGCGCTTAGAATCTTCCATACTAAACCTCTTTAGTAAGGTGTCTATGTACTTGAATTGGGACAATCCCAACATCCTTTTAGATCTATCTCTATAGATCTTTATCCCCAGGAAGTAGGAGGCATCACCCGGATCTTTATGGAGAACTTTTTTGATAGGAAGTGTTTGACCGAGTGCAGCAGGGGAACATCATTTCCTATCAAGAGTATGTCATCCACGTACAATACGAGGAATACAACCTTACTCACTACTACCATTTTATATATACATAGTTCATCTACGTTTTTGATGAAGTCAAACTCTTTGATTGCTACATCAAAACAGATATTCCAACTCAGCGACGCCTGCTTTAATCCATAGATTGATTTAAGCAGCTTGCACACCTTTCCGCTGCTCCCATTGTCTACGAAGCTCTCTGGCTGTGTCATATTCACGCTCTCTTCTAAATCACCATTTAGAAAAGTGGTCTTGATGTTTATCTGCCAGATTTTATAGTCATGGTATGCAACAATGACAGGTAGGATCCCGATGGAGTTAAACATAGCCACTGGAGAAAAGGTCTCATCATAATCGACATCTGGTCGTTGCCGAAAACCTTTTGCTACAAGTCTAGCTTTGAAGGTCTCTGTAAGTCTACGTTACCCATCCCGGTGCTTACGGGAAGGCGAAATAGGTAAAAAATAATTTTTTAATACAAGGTAACATGGACTAAATACTTGAGGATCTTTGCCAAACCATTGCTAACAAAACTAGAAGAGGTTCTATCTACTATGCTCAAGAGATTATACATCATGAACCAAGTCCTTCGGGTCTTCTCTCCGCTTTCCTCCTCGTCCATGCAAGCTCCAAGGATCGATCCAGATCTTGGTCACCTCCGCGGCCTTCTAGAGTCGAAGACGATCCACCTGAGAGTTTGTGTTCCGAGCTCCACCTCAAGCCGAGGTAACTAGGGCAACAAGTGTGCTATGCTTGATGTCCTAGGTGGTGTAGAAGAAGAAGATGGATTTGTTTGTCAATTTAGATCCTTATTTTCTCAACACATGAGAGCAAAGGAAAAATCTAAAGAGGAAGAAAGAAGAGGAACCATGGGAGCTTCTCACTTGAAGAGAGAGAATGAGAAGAGAATAATGATCCATAAACATTATCATTACTAATCTCTTATCATGATAAAGTTGATGGCTACATTGATTTGACCATTATCATCTCAAAATAAAACCAAAACAAAAAGAAGACTCTAGATCTCACATGAAAGATCCTAGTCAACAATGGTCAAAATGTCAACAAGGTCAAGTATGGTCAAATGGTCAAAGCAATTAGCCATAACATAATTATCATTAAAATGATTAGTAAATAATGTCCCCGCCTCATAATAATTTTGACCGAACCAACTGTCAAAACCCTAATAAGGCACCTCCTTCTTCTTCGCTCCTCACAACTGTGCATACACACACGCATCCGCATTCCGTAGAATGCAAATGCACAGAAGACAAACTAATCCATCCATACAATACTAGGATCCGGCTTAAACCAAAGCCCACTAGTATTGTTTGCCCGAACAGCATACGCGCACAAGTGTACGTAAGTGATCGTAGCCTTGCCGTAAAACCATACGGCCTCTACACCTTTTGCCCAGTGCAGAGAAACTCTCTGTGTGGGACTCTAAAGACTCGACACTACGCTGGCAGTGGGTTTAACCATAGACTGCAAGCGGCACTAGCTGTACGTAACGGTCCCCAGGTAGATGTCGATAAGAAGGCCGATGAGGTAAACCCATCCGAACTCCTACTGAGCCTGAATGTGACAATCTGCATACAGTCCGGTCTGTTCGTCTAAGAGTATCGCATGTCGGGCCTCGGAGGGCGGTAAACGTCAGAACCCTAATAGCGGTACAAGTCATGCCGGAGTGTAGCCCAGAACACCCTGAGAAACTACTTGAAACACTACCGGTAATTCTCGCTTGCCCTGGCCAGGGACTTTATGTTATGGCTCTCCTAGACACAGCGCGATATCAACCCCCAATACCGGGAGAGACGAATCCTATCTAACAGCTACTGCCTCCAAGTGCTTCGGGACTGCACCCAACTACTACCTGTTTGCATGACTCCTTTGAGCCGTGGTAGGGTAGTAATCAAAGTACAGTGGGAACACACTTGAGGCGCAGTAGCAGTGTCAAGTCGACGGACTAAGATGTACTCCTGTCACCTGGGAATTGTTATCTGACGATAGGTATAGTACCAACCAACAGTTCCCGACGAGTCCTGTCCAGTGTACCCATAACCTAACGAGCACCCGCATACTATCTCCAGTACGACGTACTGATGGCTATGGGACAGACCATCTCCCCTGCTGGGATGAGAAGCGCATACGCTAGTCTACTCCGAAGTATCGATGCCCCGTCTCAATAATCCTACAACTAGGGACCTGTATAAGGATGTGCTTATAGATTACACAGCCCCCACAAGTGTGACTGCCATCACAACGCTGGTAATCAAGCAAAGATCCTAAGGGCTCTACTAATATGTATAAGCGATATGCTAAAAGAAACACATGCACATATTAAAGTAGAAACAAACCAAGTAGCATACTACCATTTTGAGCAAGATTGTTTATACAACTGTGAATATCCCAAGCTTCCATTAAATAATATACAAATTAGTATGATACAGTAATGGCCTCTAGGGCATATACACTAACAATCTCCCACTTGCACTAGGGCCATGTACTGGCGTATCGAAAACCTTTCATCTCGATCAGCCGCTCGAACTGAGTCTGGGGTATGGCCTTCGTGAGTGGATCTGCAGTGTTATTCTCCGAATTTACTCTCCTCACCTCGATCTCCTGGCGATCAACTATCTCCCTGATCAGGTGGTACCGCCTCAAAATGTGCCTGGACTTCTGATGGGACCTGGGTTCCTTCGCTAAAGCTATAGCACTGTTGTTGTCACAATACAGCGGTATTGGATCAATAATGGTAGGAATGACCTGAAGCTCCGTGAGGAACTTCTTCATCCAGACAGCTTCCTTTGCGGCATCGCAAGCAGCTATGTACTCCGCTTCCATAGTCGAGTCAGCAACGGTTTCCTGCTTGGAGCTCTTCCAGCAAACCGACCCTCCATTGAGGGTAAAGACATAACCCGACAAAGACTTAGAGTCATCCTTATCACTCTGGAAGCTGGAGTCAGCAAAGGCCTCGATCTAGAGGTCTTTTCCGCCATACACCAAGAACATCTTCTTAGTCCTTCTCAAGTACTTGAGAATGTTCTTTACTGCTATCCAGTGTTTCTCCCCTGGGTCCGACTGATACTGGCTTACAACGCTCAATGCGATGCTACATCTAGTTTGGTGCATAACATCGCATACATTATAGAGCCTACCGCAGATGCGTAGGGTATAGATGACATGCGAGCCCTTTCCAAATCAGTCTTGGGAGACATCTCTTTGGAGAGGGTGATTTCGTGACAAGCCGGTAGATTACCGCGCTTTGAATCTTCCATATTGAATCATTTCAGTATGCTGTCGATGTACCTGGACTGCGAAAGACCCAACATTCTCTTAGATCTATCATGATAGATCTGGATCCCCAGAATGTAGTTGGCATCGCCCAGGTCCTTCATGGAGAACCTCTGTGACAAGAATCCTTTGATTGACTGTAGCATAGGAATATCATTTCCTATTAGGAGAATATCATCCACGTACAAGACGAGGAATACCACAGTTCTCCCCACAATCTTACTGTAAATGCATGGTTCATCTGGATTCTTGATAAAGCCGAATTCTTTGACAGTATCATCAAAGCAGATGTTCCAACTCCGCGATGCCTGCTTCAGTCCATAAATGGACTTAAACAACTTGCACACTTTACCGCTGCTCCCACTCTGAATGAAACCCTCCGGCTGATCCATATAGACGCACTCTTCCAAATTTTCATTTAGAAAAGCCGTCTTTACGTCCATCTGCCAGATCTCATAATCGTGGATGGCAACAATGGCAAGAAGGACCCGAATGGATTTGAGCATAGCCACTGGAGAAAAGGTCTCGTCATAGTCCAAACCAGGTCTTTGACGAAAACCCTTTGCAACAAGTCTAGCTTTATAGGTTTCAACCTGCCCATCTACACCAATCTTCTTTCTGAAGATCCATTTGTAGCCTACGGGTTTTACCCCTTCTGGAGCAATGTCCAAAGTCCAAACTTTGTTGGTGTATATGGACTCCATCTCGGTCCGCATTGCATCCAGCCATTTTACTGAGTCACCGCTCTAAATGGCTTGCTGGAAGCTAGTAGGCTCATCATTTTCAATGACGCAATCCTCTCGATCCCCGTCTATGAGAAAACCGTAGTATCTCTCGGGCGGATGAGACTGCCTACTACTCCTGTGGAGTGGCACTGGTATGTCCGGTTCTCTTGAAACTTCTAGTTATTCCAAGCTTTCAATAATAGCATGTGGTTCTGGAATTTCTTCCAGTTCTATTGCGCTCCCACTTATCTGACTTTCTAAAAATTCAGTTTCCAAAAAGTGAGCATGCTGAGAAACAAAAACCTTTTGTTCCTCTGCGGAATAGAAAAGATACCCCCTGGAGTTCTTGGGGTATCCCATAAACTTACACAGTACTGAGCGTGCCTCGAGCTTGTCCGCATGCTGCTTCTTTACAAAAGCTGGACATCCCCATGTCTTAAGATACTTAAGACAGGGTTTCTTCCCACTCCACATCTGATATGGGGTGGTAGGCACAGTCTTGGTTGGAGCCTTTTTCAAAAGATATGCAGCTGTTTCTAATGCATAACCCCAGAAAGATAGCGGTAACTCAGCCTTACTCATCATGGAACGAACCATATCCAATAGTGTTCGATTCCGTCTTTCCGATACACCGTTGTGTTGTGGTGTGTATGGAGGAGTAAGCTGAAAGAGAATTCCATTCTCTTTTAAGTAGCCCAGAAACTCGGCACTCAAGTATTCACCACCTCGATCAGATCTCATTGTCTTTATACTCTTGCCTGTTTGTTTTTCAACTTCATTCTTGTATTCTCGAAATTTCTCAAAGGCCTCGGATTTATGCTTCATTAGGAAGACATGTCCATACCTAGAGAAATCATCCGTAAAAGTAATGAAGTATGAATAACCACTTCGCGCATGTATAGACATTGGATCACATACGTCACTGTGTATGAGTCCCAAGAGCTCGCTTGCTCTTACTCCGTGTCCAGTGAACGGAGTCTTTGTCATCTTTCCCATGAGACAAGATTCACAAGTGGCATAAGACTGATACTCGAACGGATTTAAGTATCCCTCTTTATGTAACTTTGTTAACCGTGTCTCATTAATGTGACCCAGTCTACAATACCATAAGAAAGCCTGATTTGTTTCCGGAGACTTTCTTTTAAGTGTGTTTTGGACACGGAAAACCTGAGCTCGATTCAATACGTATATCCCGTTTTCTAATGTACCTGACCCAATCAGAACTTGATTTAGGTGGATGTGGACCACATCGCTTACAAAAGTAAAATCATATCCTTCCTTAGAAAGTAAGGATACAGATATGATATTACAAGTCGTACTAGGTACATACAAACAGTCACGCAGAATCAATATCTGCCCAGTTGTCAATCCAAGATGATATTCCCCTACGGATTCATCGTCCATGCTCATTCCGTTGGCAACCCTGAGAGTCATATCACCTATCCTGATAACTCTACGGTTTCTCAGAGCCTGTAACGAATTACAGATGTGAGATCCTGATCCGGTATCCAATACCCAGGAAGTAGGGTTAATTGACATACAGTTTTCTACTACAAACACACCAGAAGCCGAAGCCACAACATGCTTCGAATCCTGGCTACTGGCTTTGCTAGCCCTGCAATCCTTCTGCCAATGTTCATTCCCGTAACAATAGGAACGTCCCTCCTTTACTACATCCAGTCCCGAAACTTTTTCCCTTCCCTTTCCTTCTACTTCCCTGGTTTCCTTTAGGGTATAAGTAGAGGACAGAGACTGTAGGATCAAGTCAGTATTTGACCCGTTCTTCAACGTGGTCTTCAGGTCCATGAGCTCATCAAAATAGCTGATCTCTGTAAGGACGTTGCCCCATACAGATGACCCGTTAGCCAACCTCGCTTGAAGCAATTCGTTCGAGGTCTCATATCTTGCGATACGAGATTGCTCTCCATATAAATCTTTATTATGGAGGAAGATAGAAAGTAAGTCCATCTTCTCGTGCTGCATCTGGTATGCACCATCAACTGAGGCCAACACGAGGCACTTGGCATTCGTACAGTCTTTTTCCGATGTCCTACGGATATCAATATCCGCGACAGTGGAAACTGGTCCTGAGACGGCAGGGGTTTGATTAGTTAAGAGGTGTCCGAGCTTGTCATGGGTAATGGACATCTGGGCAGACCTTTGCCAGTCATAACGGTCAGATTCAGTCATTTTATTATCTAGATGTAACCTATGTGTGGTCACTGGGTCGCTGCAATTAAGAGAGAGAGAAGAAAACACTCAGCATGATGCTCTTGCAAGTTTAGATTGGTTTTTAATTTATCTAAATAGGATGGCTCCCACTGTTTCTCGAATCCTTCCTTAAACCATAAAAGAAGAATTAGTCGGGATCAATCTCATCGTACAATACTTTCTTAACCGTTCAGCCAGGCCTGTGTCGGTACTTCGAGGGAGGTTTTACGACGCTTTCGCGAAATTTCTTAATTAAATAACCTCTTTTCCCTGTGGGCGTAGCCCCGCTAACACCGTTCTAGACACCTACTTAGTTTATAGCATTGATTGTTAAGTGAAAAGTTCCCCTAGGAGTAGTGGATACTCACAGTAGGATCGGGATCCAAATATCATTGTGAGATAATGCTGAAGGAATCCTACTAACATTATCAAACTCTAAATGGTATGCAGCACTAGCAAGTTTCAGTTTCTTTAGAAACTCCCAATGTGGATTTTTGCCCCCATGCTCTTATGACCTTGACGAAGGTCAACAAATCATAAGTCACATGTCAAGTTCTACCCATCATTGCCCAGGTTAATTTGAACCCACCCGTATATACCCTTGACGAAAGTCAACAAGGTAATACGACTGTCCCAAACCAACACATCTATCTATGCTACATATGAACACCCAACAGCTACCAATCACTATGCCTTGACGAAGGTCAACAAACATAACTTGAATACTATTGAATATTCATATGAAATGACGGAGGGCTATGAATGGTTTTGGCGAAACCGTGAACGTAGTGAACTTGATATAATCGAAGGAACCTGATAGCTTTTAAAAGGAGTGGTTTAAGCTCCGCGTTTTTAAAAGTTTTCTGTTTTGAAAAGAAACCGAGTGGTTTTGAAATTGTTCCAACGATTTTAACTTTGGTTTATTTTATTGCATTAATTTAATGCATCCCATCAATTAATCCTACCATTGCAGAAAACAACGAAAATATGAAGTACGCTTATGCCATCCGCATTCGCCACGAGGCCCCGTCATCACCCGTTAGGTTACTTAACTAACGACAGAGCGGGGGCTGGACTAGCGCGGATGCAAAACATAAGCAACGCCTACTAGATATCATATATAGATATATACATTCGTCAGATGCAATGATAGCCATTCCAGATCACAGATGAACACATTGGATATGCTAGGAATCCGCGTTTCGTTCGAGCCTGCAACGAAAGACGGATTACACGGTCGCCATGAATAGCCAAACCCCATCCTAGACCCCTACGGGTGCAGCAAACTACCCGCCAAGTACCCGAAGTGGAGCAACCTCCCTCAACAACGTGAGTAGGCCACTCGGCACTTCAAAATACCCGGTAGTTTGTGCACCCCACCTTGGGTCTATCTTAGGAGCAAAAACAGTAAAAGAAATAATATACAATGGCGGCTACAACCTCATCCCGGATGTGCGGCCATAAAAATAATATTACATCAATTTACATATTACATCAAATGAAAGATAAAGAAACTCTCATTTCACAAACCCCGACTATTCATCCGTGACAATCCAACAAGTTCATATACACAAACCAACATCACAGATCACAGATATGTATAACCCCCACTAATCGACGTATAGCGATTAGTAGACGTTCAATACATATATCACATCACAGAATACCCGATTAGCAAAAGTACTTAGAATTTCGATCGAAAACTTGATTTGAAACTACCCCAAGCACAACACAGTACTCAACAAAATCTGGGCAGAAACAAACTATCTTAAAAATCACAAAACCATCACAGAGAACACCTGAAGAAATTTGGTGAGCGGCCGAGTCAACTCAGCCGCGAATCCGCGACAGTTCGCTTGGATCGGCCGCGGATCCGCGATCTTGTGAGTGACTCAGGCATCTAAATTTTTACAGTTTTCCCAGAAAACCCTGCACGTATTTTTAAGGTCCCGTGAAAAATTTTTGGACCAGTTTTTAAAAACGACAGAAAAGTGCCTTTTTCGACGTGTTTTGAGATTTTTTTCGGCGATCGAATTTTTAACACTTTGTTAACAAGTTAGTAATGGTTTAGCGAGGCTCTGATACCACTGTAAGTCCACGTTACCCATCCCGGTGCTTACGGGGAGGCGGAATAGGTAAAAAACAATTTTTTAACACAAGGTAACATGGACTAAATACTTGAGGATCTTTGCCAAACCATTGCTAACAAAACTAGAAGAGATTCTATCTACTATACTCAACAGATTATACCTCACGAACCAAGTCCTTCGGGTCTTCTCTCCGCTTTCCTCCTCGTCCACGCAAGCTCCAAGGATCGATCCGGATCTTGGTCACCTCCACGGCCTCCTAGAGTCGAAGACGATCCACCCGAGAGTTTGTGTTCTGAGTGTAAGGTTAGTATAGCACCCTATGAAGTGTTTTGAAGCATCACATGACCTAAAGTTTTCATTTTTAAGGTGCTAAACCAACATGCAAGTGGATCGATCCTAGAAAATTAGGGTTTACTAAACATTAAGCTAACAAAAGTTAGGGTTTGAAGGCTACAACCTTTGTAGCTCCCGTTTTTGCTTCGCTCCTTAGGCTCTTTGGTGTTGAAACGAGGTCCTCTTGAACTCCCCTTGTGTCCACGATGATCCACCGCGGAGATCTCCGTCCAAGCTCGCTACTTCGTCAAACCGAAGATAACACTCTAAACAAAACGGCTAAGCTTGTGTAGAATGTTGTTGTGGCTTTGGATCTCACTTCAAAAACCTTTCTTTGATTGTGTTTTTCTCACTAGAAAAAACTAGAGAGGAGAAGATGAAGAAGGATGAAAATGGTGGCTATTTTTCTTCAAGAGATAAAAAGATAACCATAAGGTTAACTTGCAAAAGAAAATAAATATCACTATATATATTTATTCATTCTTGACTCCAACCATGATTAAATGATAGATGATTAATTTAACTTGGGTTTAGAATAATAAAGGAAAAGATAACCATGGTTTAGTGGTGGGTGAGAATGGTTAGGTTAAAAGAAGCATGTAGAAACTAGCATAATTATCCTTTCCTTTTCATTTTCTTTTAAAACCAAAATTAAATAATTATCCATTGTTTAATCTATGGTGTGAGGCTTATATTGCCACCATTTCCATATATAATCAACCATGATGGTTTGATGTATGTATGTGTACATGTATGCACATCTTCATGTGCATGAAACTAGAAAAGAAAAATAGAAACACATGCATGCATGCATACATCCATCAAACCCTAGAAAGGTTTTGAGTGAGAAAACTAATGGTTAAATGATAAATCAACACTTGATTTATCAATCCGGTCATATCTCATATGACCCCACCAAAAGCAGTTCACCCGATCAATGTTCGGTATCATATACGCACATTTCAATCGGGTGCATGCGCACATCGCATATGCGCACCACAACGTTTCGCCTGGACTGGGTAACTCCTCTGTGGGACTCTAAGACTCGTCAATACGCCGGCAGAGGGTAATGATCATATCAAGTGCCCTCAAGCCGCAAGAGGTCAGCTAAACGTAACGGCCACCCGGGTATTGAACGATCAGAAGACAACAAGCGAACCTGCTACAACTCCCGTCGAGCCATCCGGCAACACTACCATACAGTCCGGTCTCTTCGTCAGATATGCTGCATATCGAGCCTAGGGATGGTCACATTGACCCCAATAACTCAATAAGTCGCGTCGGTGAATGGTCTATAACAGATCGAGAAACTACTGATAACACTTATCAGCAAATCTCAGCAGCCCTGGCCAGGGACTTGCTGTTATAACCAGTCGAGCACAGCACAGCATCAACTCCCAATACCGGGAGAGACGAAACCCCTCCTATCACTCATTGCCTTCGTGTGTCTCGGGACTGTACCCAACGGCCACCTGTTTGCACGACTCAGTAGAGCCGTGGTAGGGTGGCAATCAAAGTACAGTGGGAGAACACACAAGGCTCTATGACGATCTCGGGTCTACAGACTAACCTGTACCAGTGTCACCTGAGAACTGCTATCCGACGATAGATATAATTCCATATAGGAGTTCTCGGCGAGTCCGTCCAGTGTACCCAGTCACCACTGAGCACCCGTGTATGATCTTGATGTCAAACATCGATGAATGTGGGAACATCCATCGCCCATCGTATGGGTCTAGTATCATATACGCTAGTCTACTCTGGTATATCGATGCCCCATCTCGATATACCTACGACTAGGGACGTTCCAGGATATGCTTATAGACTACAGATGTCCCACTAGTATGATCTCCATCATAATCAGAGTAGTCAAGCCGATATCCTCAGGGCTTTATCAGCATGTATGAATGAATAAAAGCATGATCAAATAAACATGTCAGATAAAGAAGAACCAGATAGCATACTATCATGTCGAGCAAGAATGCAAACTGAATATATATATACATGTATAGATACATCCACTATCACATAATGGCCTCTAGGGCATACATATATCCAACAATCTCCCACTTGCACTAAGGCCAGTTATTGGCGTATCTCATACCCAACATCTCAAAAAGTCGCTCATGCTGCGGCTGAGGGAGAGCCTTGGTGAATGGATCCGCGGCGTTGTTCTTTGTGTCTACTCTCTTAATCTCGATCTCGCGGCGATCTACAATCTCCCGGATCAAATGAAAGCGCCTCAGGATATGTCTGGACCGCTGATGGGATCTGGGCTCCTTGGCTAACGCCATTGCCCCATTATTGTCACAATACAAAGGTATTGGATCAATAATGGTTGGAACTACTCCTAGCTCCGAGACGAACTTTTTCATCCAGACAGCTTCCTTGGCGGCATCATTTGCAGCAATGTACTCAGCTTCCATCGTAGAGTCTGCAACGGTATCTTGTTTGGAACTCTTCCAACTTACCGTCCCTCCATTGAGGGTAAATACAAACCCTGAGATAGATTTGCTGTCATCCTTATCGCTCTGGAAGCTCGAATCGGTAAAGGCCTCCATTTGGAGATCTTTATTACCATACACCAAGAACAATTCTTTAGTCCTTCATAAGTACTTAAGAATGTTCTTCACAGCTGTCCAGTGGTTCTCCCCTGGGTTGGATTGATACCTGCTTACAACACTAAGTGCATAAGCTACATCTGGGCGTGTACATAACATCGCATACATTATAGATCCTACTGCCGAAGCATAAGGTATAATGCTCATGCGAGCTCTCTCTTCATCGGTCTTTGGACAAGAATCCTTGGAGAGAGTGACTCCATGGCAAGCAGGTAAGGCACCCCGCTTGGAGTCTTCCATACTAAACCTCTTTAGGATGCTGTTGATGTACCTGGTTTAGGACAGTCCCAATAACTTTTTGGATCTATCCCTATAGATCCTTATGCCCAGGATGTATGTGGCATCACCCAGGTCCTTCATGGAGAACCTTAGTGATAAGAATGATTTGACCGACTGTAGCATAGGAATATCATTTCCTATCAGAAGAATGTCATCCACGTACAATACGAGGAATGTGACAGCTCTTCCTACAGCCTTCCTATAAACACAAGGTTCATCTGGATTTTTGATGAAATCAAACTCTTTGATAACATCATCGAAACAGATGTTCCAACTCCGAGATGCCTGCTTTAACCCATATATGGATTTAAGCAATCTACATGCTTTCTCGCTGCTCCCACTGTCAATGAAGCCCTCCGGCTGATCCATATAAACACATTCTTCTAAATCTCCATTTAGGAATGCTGTTTTAACGTCCATCTGCCAGATTTCATAGTCGTAGTGAGCAGCAATAGCAAGTAGGATCCGAATAGATTTAAGCATGGCTACGGGCGAAAAAGTTTCGTCATAGTCCAAACCTGGTCTTTGACGAAAACCTTTCGCCACAAGTCTTGCCTTATAGGTCTCTACCTGCCCATCCACACCAATCTTTCTTTTAAAGATCCATTTGCACCCTACAGGTTTTACCCCAGGGGGTACAACGTCCAAAGTCCATACTTTGTTGGTGTACATAGACTCCATTTCGGATCTCATGGCATCCAGCCACTTCACAGAGTCACCACTCGTGATAGCTTGCTGAAAACTGGTAGGATCATCATCTTCCATGATACAGTCTTCTCTGTCACCATCAATGAGGAAACCATAGTACCTCTCCGGTGGGCGAGAAGTCCTACCAGACCTACGGAGTGGCCGAGGTTCTTCAGTTTCTGTTGCAACAGCCGGTTCAACCAAATCGTCATTTGTAGTTTGTGTCTCCAGAACCTCTTCCAGATCTACTACCTTGCCATCATCTTTATCTGTGAAAAACTCTTTTTCCAAGAATGTGGCATACTGAGAAACAAACACCTTTTGTTCCTCTTTGTGGTAGAACAGATATCCATAAGAATTCTTTGGATATCCCACAAAGTTACACATGACTGACCGTGTCTCGAGTTTGTCCGGATTCTGCTTTTTAACATAGGCCGGGCAACCCCAAATCTTAATTCTCTTAAGAGATGGTCTCTTCCCATTCCATATCTCATATGGCGTGGTAGACACGGCTTTGGTCGGAACCCTGTTTAGCAGAAACGCTGCAGTCTCCAACGCATGCCCCCAAAACGAGACTGGTAACTCAGCATCACTCATCATGGACCGGACCATATCTAATAGGGTCCTATTCCGTCGTTCTGACACACCATTGTGCTGTGGTGTGTAAGGAGGAGTGAGCTGAGAGAGAATCCCATTCTCTTTTAGGAAGTTTGCAAATTCTGTACTGAGATACTCTCCACCTCGATCTGATCGAAGCATCTTAATACTCAAGCCGGTTTGTTTTTCTACTTCTTGTTTATATTCAATGAATTTCTCGAAAGCGTCGGACTTGTGCTTTAATAAAAATACATGACCGAATCTTGAAAAATCATCAGTGAATGTAATGAAGTATGAAAAACCGCCTCTAGCCTGTGTAGACATAGGCCCACATACATCACTATGTATGAGGCTCAGGAGCTGAGTAGCTCTTTCTCCGTGTCCGGTAAACGGAGTTTTGGTCATTTTACCCTTGATACAAGACTGGCAAGTCGCATAAGATTTATATTCAAAAGAGTTTTAATATCCATCTTTATGTAACTTGTTTAGTCTTGTTTCGTTAATATGACCAAGTCTACAGTGCCAAAGAAAAGCTTCATTTAATTCTGAAATTTTTCTTTTATTAGTGTGTTGTATACTGAAAACTGTGTGTTGATTTAGGACATATATTCCGTTATTAAGTGTACCATACCCAACCAACATTTGATTTAGGTGAATGTTCATAATATTGTTCTGCAACACAAAATTATATCCTTCATTGTCCAACAAAGATACGGATATTATATTACATAGCATATCAGGTACAAAATAACATTGATTCAAAATCAAAATACATCCAGACGGCAACCCCAAGTGATACTCTCCCACTGCGACTGTATGTACATTGGAACCATTTCCAACGTGGAGAGTATGGTCACCTGTTTTCAAAACCTTGCTATTTCTCAGCCCCTGCATAGAATTGCAAATGTGAGAACCTGAACCGGTATCCAATACCCAGGAAGCAGAGTTTATAGAAAAACAGTTTTCAGTCACAAACGCACCTGAAGCAGAAGCATCACCATGCTTCTTCTTAAGACTTAGGTACTCCGTGCAGTTGCGCTTCCAATGTCCTGTCTTGTGGCAATGAAAACACTCGCCTTTCCCTGGGTCTCCAGCCGTGGACTTTCCCTTTCCCTTCACCTTTTTGACTCCGCCCTTAGGATTAGTGGGTTTCTTCTTTTTCTTTCCCTTGGCCTTAGCTTTCGGGCGAGAAGAAGAAGACTGTCCAATCGTCATAACGGGAGTCTTTGCTGACTTCATAGTGCTCTCTGCACTCCTTAACATATTAAGGAGTTCAGGGAGGTCCTTCTCCATGCCATGCATGTTGAAGTTCACTATGAACTGAGCAAAGGTGGAGGGGAGGGACTGCAGAATAATATCTATATATTGTTCATTGTCCATAGTCCATCCGAGGTCCTCAAGCTCTTCTATAAGAGCTATCATCTTCAAAACATGGTCTGCTACTGGTGTGCCAGGGGCCATCCGCATGTGAAACAGTTTCTTTGATGCCTCGTATCGTAATACGCGGGACTGCTCCCTATACAACTCCTTTGTATGGAGCAGTATCCCGTGAATGTCCATGTCCTCGTGCTGCTTTTGATGTGTGTTATCCATCGATGCAAGCGCGAGGCATGTGGTCGTGGCACAGTCAGCGTCCCATGTCTTGCGGACTTCTATGTCCGCAACTGAGGATTTTGGGCCTGGGACGGGCGGGGCTGAAGCCGTGAGGACATATGATACTTTATCATAAGTCAAGGCGATCTTCAGATTCCTTAGCCAGTCTTTATAGTTGGTCCCGTTCAGTTTGTTTTTATCTAGTAGAAGCTTAAGTCCAGTCATTGGTATCTGCCATTAAGAGAGAGAAAAGAATACACTCAGCGAAATCTCTTGCATAGATTAGATTGGTTTATTATCTTGTCTAATCGATGTTTCCCACTGCTTTTTATCAAGTTTTTCTTTCAAACCTTAAAAAGAAAAACTAGCCAGGATTAATTACAGTCTACAACTTCGCTAACCGTTCAGCCAGGCCAGTGTCGGTACTTTGAGGGAGGTTCCCCGTGCTTTCGCACGGACCTAATTAGAGTAAACCTCGTTTTCCCAGAGGCGGAGCCCCGTTAACACCTTTCTAGACACCTAATGAGTTAGCTAATTGTAAACTGTAAAACTCTCCTAGGAGCAACTATTGCCCACAGTGGGATCGGGATCCAACCATCACATGGAAGGTATACAATCTCATTGCAAATTTCAACACTTGAAATTCCCGATGTAATTTTTACCCCTAGTACTTATGACCTTAACTATGGTCAACAAATCATAAGTACCAGTCAAGTTCTACCCGTCATTTCTTGATTAATTAGACCAACCCATATGACCCTTAACTATGGTCAACAAAGTCGCATGAATGTCCTAATTAATCTGCATCATATGCAGTGTAGGAAGACATCACTTAGCTACCGTTCACTACGCCTTAACTAAAGTCAACAAACGTAGCACGAATACTAAGTACTCTACTTCCTAAAATGACGGAGGGTTGCGAATGATTTTTAAGAAAATCTTTAACGCTTTGAACTTGATATCGTTGTAGAATCAAACAGTTTTTCAAAAGGAGTGGCTTAAGCTCCGCAGTTTTGAAATGTAGCTTTTTCATAAATAGCCGAGTAGTTTTTAAATCCGATTCTACAACATCTTTTTAAGTTTATTTTCTTTACATTAATCACATTAATGTAATCCCATCATTTAAGTCCTAAAGCCAATCACAGAAAAGAAACGAAAATAACACGTACGCTTATGCCATCCGCATTCGCCGCAATGTTCCGTTATGCACCGTTAGGTTACTTAACTAACGGCATACCGGGACGGGACTAGCGCGGGTGTAAAACATAAGCAACGTCTACTATATATCATATATATAATATATCATTCATCTCAGATATCACAGAACACATGCAGCAGAAATATAGATATAACGTGGGATATACTAGGACGTCCGTATTTAGTATTTAGCCAGAATAGAAAATACGGATTCCACAGTCGCGATGAATAGCCAAGCCCACACCCTGGACCCCTACGAGAGCGGCAAGTGACCCTACCAATCCTGGAGTTTAGGAGACCCGGTCTCGACTCCTCGAGATGGCCTCCCACTGAACCCCAGAACCCGGTCACCTGTGCTCTCCTCCTTGGGTCCATCCTAATGCGGAAAAGTAAATAATATACAACACTGGTGACACAACCGCAACCTGGAAGTGCCCCAAATAAAAGAATATTACATTACATTTGAATTTACATGAATGAAAATACAAAACTCTCATCTCACAAAAACCCCCCGGCTATTCGATCGCGACAATCCTGCACATCATATCTCAGCAACACATAATATCACATATCATCAACGTAAGTAAGTATGCGTACCCCGATTGTCGTTGATGTATAGCAACGAAACCGGCGATATCTAACATACTACACTTACCGTCACTGAAAAGAAAGTGTAAAACTACAATATTTGGAATCCAGATTCTCTTTAGACATCATAAATGCGAAATATCACATATTCCGTATTTCATACCTAAACCATATGAATTCCACATATTGTATCACATTCCAGACAAACAGACAGTATTAAAGTTTTCGAACGAACAATCAAGCACCCAAGATTCACTAAAGCTCAACACTTGAGCAGGGTTCAAAAAATTTGGAGTGTGACACAGTAGCGGCGGTCCAGCCGTAGAAGGGTCAAGCCAACGCCTCGCATGTGGCACGCCGTACTGCCCCAAACCCGAGGGTTCAAAGGGTAGTTCGAGACGGTCACATAATCGGGTTAAGGTTTGTTGTCTTCTAGAGGGACCACCGCAAAAAGACTTGCACGTATTTCCAAATTATTTAAACCCCGTGAATATTGAGTAAATGATATTCGTTCAAACACTTCAATACTTTCTAGTTTACCCGGAAAAGTTACGAAATGAAAGTCCCGATCGAATCGATGAATCCAAAAACATCTCCAGAATTTTTCAAAACTTTATTCAGTTTAAAAATACCCAAAAAATTAAACATGCAGAAAGTAGAATTACTGCAGAAAAAATATACACTAATTCATTTGTACGGCCGCGGAACAGCGGCCTAAGCAAGCTTAGGCCGCGTTTCCGCGGCTGTAACTACTGTTCATTGGATTATTTTTCTGCCGTAATTCTTATATTTTCCTGCTATGATTTTTACATATTTTTAATTCTGGAAAATGTCAAGTTTTAGAAAATTTCCAGAGAGCATCAAAAAATACGGTATTTTTGTCCGATCGGGGTTTTCACTTCGTCAAAACGTCGCCTAATGTTCTAGGTCGGCTCTGATACCAATGTAAGGTTAGTATAGCACCCTATGAAGTGTTTTGAAGCATCACATGACCTAAAGTTTTCATTTTTAAGGTGCTAAACCAACATGCAAGTGGATCGATCCTAGAAAATTAGGGTTTACTAAACATTAAGCTAACAAAAGTTAGGGTTTGAAGGATACAACCTTTGTAGCTCCCGTTTTTGCTTCGCTCCTTAGGCTCTTTGGTGTTGAAACGAGGTCCTCTTGAACTCCCCTTGTGTCCACGATGATCCACCGCGGAGATCTCCGTCCAAGCTCGCTACTTCGTCAAACCGAAGATAACACTCTAAACAAAACGGCTAAGCTTGTGTAGAATGTTGTTGTGGCTTTGGATCTCACTTCAAAAACATTTCTTTGATTGTGTTTTTCTCACTAGAAAAAACTAGAGAGGAGAAGATGAAGAAGGATGAAAATGGTGGCTATTTTTCTTCAAGAGATAAAAAGATAACCATAAGGTTAACTTGCAAAAGAAAATAAATATCACTATATATATTTATTCATTCTTGACTCCAACCATGATTAAATGATAGATGATTAATTTAACTTGGGTTTAGAATGATAAAGGAAAAGATAACCATGGTTTAGTGGTGGGTGAGAATGGTTAGGTTAAAAGAAGCATGTAGAAACTAGCATAATTATCCTTTCCTTTTCATTTTCTTTTAAAACCAAAATTAAATAATTATCCATTGTTTAATCTATGGTGTGAGGCTTATATTGCCACCATTTCCATATATAATCAACCATGATGGTTTGATGTATGTATGTGTACATGTATGCACATCTTCATGTGCATGAAACTAGAAAAGAAAAATAGAAACACATGCATGCATGCATACATCCATCAAACCCTAGAAAGGTTTTGAGTGAGAAAACCAATGGTTAAATGATAAATCAACACTTGATTTATCAATCCGGTCATATCTCATATGACCCCACCAAAAGCAGTTCACCCGATCAATGTTCGGTATCATATACGCACATTTCAATCGGGTGCATGCGCACATCGCATATGCGCACCACAACGTTTCGCCTGGACTGGGTAACTCCTCTGTGGGACTCTAAGACTCGTCAATACGCCGGCAGAGGGTAATGATCATATCAAGTGCCCTCAAGCCGCAAGAGGTCAGCTAAACGTAACGGCCACCCGGGTATTGAACGATCAGAAGACAACAAGCGAACCTGCTACAACTCCCGTCGAGCCATCCGGCAACACTACCGTACAGTCCGGTCTCTTCGTCAGATATGCTGCATATCGAGCCTAGGGATGGTCACGTCGACCCCAATAACTCAATAAGTCGCGTCGGTGAATGGTCTATAACAGATCGAGAAACTACTGATAACACTTATCAGCAAATCTCAGCAGCCCTGGCCAGGGACTTGCTGTTATAACCAGTCGAGCACAGCACAGCATCAACTCCCAATACCGGGAGAGACGAAACCCCTCCTATCACTCATTGCCTTCGTGTGTCTCGGGACTGTACCCAACGGCCACCTGTTTGCACGACTCAGTAGAGCCGTGGTAGGGTGGCAATCAAAGTACAGTGGGAGAACACACAAGGCTCTATGACGATCTCGGGTCTACAGACTAACCTGTACCAGTGTCACCTGAGAACTGCTATCCGACGATAGATATAATTCCATATAGGAGTTCTCGGCGAGTCCGTCCAGTGTACCCAGTCACCACTAAGCACCCGTGTATGATCTTGATGTCAAACATCGATGAATGTGGGAACATCCATCGCCCATCGTATGGGTCTAGTATCATATACGCTAGTCTACTCTGGTATATCGATGCCCCATCTCGATATACCTACGACTAGGGACGTTCCAGGATATGCTTATAGACTACAGATGTCCCACTAGTATGATCTCCATCATAATCAGAGTAGTCAAGCCGATATCCTCAGGGCTTTATCAGCATGTATGAATGAATAAAAGCATGATCAAATAAACATGTCAGATAAAGAAGAACCAGATAGCATACTATCATGTCGAGCAAGAATGCAAACTGAATATTTATATACATGTATAGATACATCCACTATCACATAATGGCCTCTAGGGCATACATATATCCAACACTGAGCTCCACCTCAAGCCGAGGTAACTAGGGCAACAAGTGTGCTATGCTTGATGTCCTAGGTGGTGTAGAAGAAGAAGATGGATTTGTTTGTCAATTTAGATCTTTATTTTCTCAACATATGAGAGCAAAGGAAAAATCTAGAGAGGAAGAAGGAGGATGAACCATGGGCGCTTCTCATTTGAAGAGAGAGAATGAGAAGAGAATAATGATCCATAAAAATTATCATTACTAATCTCTTATCATGATAAAGTTGATGGCTACATTAATTTGACCATTATCATCTCAAAATAAAACCAAAACAAAAAGAAGACTCTAGATCTCACATGAAAGATCCTAGTCAACAATGGTCAAAATGTCAACAAGGTCAAGTATGTTCAAATAGTCAAAGCAATTAGCCATAACATAATTATCATTAAAACGATTAGTAATTAATGTCCCCGACTCATAATGGTTTTGACCGAACCAACTGTCAAAACCCTAATGAGGCACCTCCTTCCTCTTCGCTCCTCACAACTGTGCATACACACCCGCATTCGCATTCCGTAGAATGCAAATGCACAGAAGACAAAACTAATCCATCCATACGATACTAGGATCCGGCTTAAACCAAAGCCCACTAGTATTGTCTGCCCGAACAACATACGCGCACAAATGTATGTAAGTGATCGTAGCCTTGCCATAAAACCATACGGCCTCTACACCTTTTGCCCAGTGCAGGAAAACTCTCTGTGTGGGACTCTAAGGACTCGACACTACGCTGGCAGTGGGTTTAACCACAGACCGCAAGCGGCACTAGCTGTACGTAACGGTCCCCAGGTAGATGTCGATAAGAAGGCCGATGAGGTAAACCCATCCGAACTCCTACTGAGCCTGAATGTGACAATCTCCGTACAGTCCAGTCTGTTCGTCTAAGAGTATCGCATGTCGGGCCTAGGGCCGCAGTAAATGTCAAACCCCTAATAGCGGTACAAGTCATGCCGGAGTGTAGCCCAGAACACCCTGAGAAACTACTGGAAACACTACCAGTAATTCTCGCTTGCCCTGGCCAGGGACTTTGTGTAATGGCTCTCCTAGATACAGCGCGATATCAACCCCCAATACCGGGAGAGACGAATCCTATCTAACCGCTACTGCCTCCAAGTGCTTCAGGACTGCACCCAACTACTACCTGTTTGCACGACTCCTTTGAGCCGTGGTAGGGTAGTAATCAAAGAACAGTGGGAACACACTTGAGGCGAAGTAGCAGTGTCAAGTCAACGAACTAAGCTGTACTCCTGTCACCTGGGAACTGTTATCTGACGATAGGTATAGTACCATCCAACAGTTCCCAACGAGTCCTGTCCAGTGTACCCATAACCTAACGAGCACCCGCATACTATCTCCAGTACGACGTACTGATGGCTGTGGGACAGACCATCTCCCCTGCTGGGATGAGAAGCGCATACGCTAGTCTAATCTGGAGTATCGATGCCCCGTCTCGATAATCCTACGACTAGGGACCTGTATAAGGATGTGCTTATAGATTACCCAGCCCCCACAAGTGTGACTGCTATCACAACGCTGGTAATCAAGCAAAGATCCTAAGGGCTCTACTAATATGTATAAGCGATATGCTAAAAAAAACACATGCACATATTAAAGTAGAAACAAACCAAGTAGCATACTACCATTTTGAGCAAGATTGTCTATACAACTGTGAATATCCCAAGCTTCTATTAAGTAATATACAAACTAGTATGATACAGTAATGGCCTCTAGGGCCTATACATAAACAGTCTCAACCTTTCCATCTACACCAATTTTCTTCTTGAAGATCCACTTGCTCTAAATGGGTTTTACCCTTTCAGGAGCAACTTCCAAAGTCCATACTTTGTTGGTGTACATAGATTCCATCACAGATCAAATAGCATCCAGCCATTTCACTGAGTCCCAACTTGTGATAGCTTGCTCGAAACTAGTTGGGTCATCATCTTCCATGATGCAATCCTCGCTCCCACCGTCTATGAAAAAACCGTAGTATCTCTCAGGTGGGTGAGAAACCCTACTAGATCTGCGGAATGGCTGAGATTCGTCAGGGACTATCGAATCCTCCGGTTCTACCAAATCTTCAGTTGTGTATCTGGAACTTCTTCTAGCTCTACTTCAATACCACTAATTTCTTTTACAAGAAATTCCTTTTCTAAAATGACGGCGTGTTGAGCAACAAACACCTTTTGTTCCTCAATGTGGTAGAATAGATATCCATGTGAATTCTTTGGATATCTTACAAACTTGCAAAGAACTGATCGTGCTTCGAGTTTTTCCGGATTCTGTTTTTTAACATAGGCCGGACAATCCCATATCTTAACTCGTTTAAGATATAGTCTCTTTCCACTACATATCTTATATGGTGTTTTAGGCACATATTTTGATCGAACTTGATTCAATAGGTATGCAGTTGTCTCAAGTGCATAACTCCAAAAGGAAATAGGTAACTCAGCAACACTCATCATAGAGCGCACCATATCTAATAGGGTGCGATTCCTCCGCTCTGATACACCATTATGTTGTGGTGTATACGAAGGAGTAAGCTGAGAGAGGATCCCATTCTCTTTTAGATAATCTCGGAATTCCATGCTTAAGTATTCACCTTCTCGATCAGATCAAAGGATTTTAATACTTTTATCCGTCTGGTTCTCTACTTCGCTCTTATATTTCTTGAATTTCTCAAAACCTTCAGATTTGTGTTTCAACGGGAACACATGTCCGTATCTTGAGAGATCATCGGTGAATGCAATGAAGTACGACGAACCATTCCTGGCATGTGTAGACATATGACCGCATAAATCACGATGTATCAGTCCTAAGAGTTCAGTAGCTCTTTCTCTGTGTCCCGTAAACAGAGTTTTGGTCATCTTACCTTTGAGATATGACTGACAGGTTTCATAAGATGTAAATTTGAATGGATTCAAATATCCATCTTTATGCAACTTAACTAGTCTGGTCGCATTGATATGACCAAGTCTAGAATGCCACAAGAAGGCTTCGTTCATTTCTGAACTTTTCCTTTTGTGTGTGTTCTGTATATTTAGAACTGTATTTTGATTTAGAACGTATAAACCATTACATAACGTACCAAACCCAATCAACACTTGATTTAGGAAAATATTCATAACATTTTTCTCTAATGCAAAGTTATATCCTTCTTTTTCTAATAAAGAAATGGATATGATATTGCACATCATAGATGGTACGAAATAACAGTCGTTCAAAATCAATGTATTACCATTTGGCAATACTAGGTGATATTCGCCGACAGTTTCGGCAGCAACAATTGCTCCATTCCTGACTCTGAGAGACATATCACCCTTTCCTAATTCTCTACTTTTCTTTAACCCTTGTAACAGATTACAAATGTGGGATCATATCCGATATTCAATACCTAGGATGTATAGCAGACTGAGAAACAATTCTCAATAACTAACACACCCAAAGAAGATGCATCAGAATGCACTTTCTTCATTCGGGCTGCGTGGAAATACTTGCATTCCCCTATCTCTTGCTCAGACTTATGACAGTTATCCTAAGATAGGGCGAAACCAACGTTCCCCAGTCCAGTATAATAAGCGGGTTCGGTCAATACATCCATGTTATTATCTTGATAAGCCGTGACATGGTCGCTACCTGGAGAGAGAAAGAAGAAAACACTTTAGCATGCACTCTTGTAAGATTAGGCTGGTTATTATCTTATCTAATCAGGATGGCTCCCACTATTTTTATCAAATCTTTCATCAAACCCTAAAAGGTAAGATTAGCCAGGATTAATTTCACCCTACAAGTTCGCTAATCGGTCAGCTAGGTAGGTGTTGATACTCCGAGGGAGTCTTCCCATGCTTTCGCATGGAACTAATTAAATAACCTCGTTTTCACAGGGGCATAACCCCGTTAGCACCTTTCTTAGACACATACTGGATTAGCTAATTGTAAAGTGGAAAACTCTCCCAGGAGTAACACTTAATCGCAGTGGGTATCGGGATCCAACTATCACATAGAAGGTATACAATCTCGTTGCAATCAATACTTGAAATTCCCGATAATTGTTTTTACCCCTAACGACCTATGACCTTGACGGAGGCCAACAAACCATAGGCCGCCAGTCAAGTTCAACCCATCATTTCTTGATCGATTCGAACCCACCGACACAAACCCTTAACGGAGGTCAATAAGGCTGTATGACTGTCCCTACCGATCGTATCAACATGCTGCAGATAAGTATTACCCAGCTACCATACACTTTGCCTTGATGGAGGTCAACAAACACAGCACAAATACTAAACACTACAAATCTTAAATGACAGAGGGTTATGGATGGTTTTGAAGAAAACCTTTAACGTAATGAACTTGATATCGTTGTAGAACCTAGTGATTTAAAATGAGTGGTTTAAGCTTCGCTTTAAAAATTGAATAGTTTTCAAAACAAACCAAGTGGGTTGTAGCATATGCTAGTTTTTACCAAAGAGGTCATTCCCGGTTAAGGGATCTAGGCTCTTTCCTTATCGAATGAGGTGCTGGATATTCATAATGGAATACCGCTATGCAAAGCAAGAACTAGAGCTGCCTTTTGGAAAAATTTGATTCTACAACATCTTTTAGCTTTCTTTTCTTTTCATTAATCTTATTAATGAAGTCTCATCAATTATGTTTCCTAAACACCACAGAAGAAACGAAAATAAAACATACATATAAGCCATCCGCATTCGTCACAAGGACCCGGGTCTTCACCGTAACATTACTTAACTTACGGCAGGGCGGGATCAGGACTGGCGCGAATGCAAAACATATATAGTGTCTACTATTATCTCATGCAGTTATATGATCACATCACATCACATTAAAGAACAGCAGAAGCAGATATATGAAATATAGGATATACTAAGAGGTCCGTGTTTTAAATTAAGCCAGTAATGAAAAATACGGATTCCATGATTGTGATGAATAGCCAAGCCCACACCCCTAGACCCCTACGAGAGCGTTAAGAAACTCTTCCAATTCTAGAGATAGACGACCGGTCTCGACTTCTCGAGATGGCCTCCCACTGGACTCTAGAACCCGGTTACTTGTGCTCTCCGCCTTGGGTCTATCCTAATGCGGTAAAGTAAATAATATACGTCGAATGGAGACAACAACCTCAACCCGAAAGTGTCCCAATAAAAGAATATTACATACAATTATTTACATGAATGAAAATTGAAAAACTCTCATCTCAGGTAAACCCCCCAGCTATTCAATTACAACGATCCAATATAACATATCGATAGCAACACAATAACATTACATGACATCAACGTAAGTAAATATGCATATCTCTAATGTCATTGTCGTATAGCAACGAGATCGGGGATACCGCTACATATTACACTTACGGTCGAAGAAAAGAAATGAAAACAACAATAATTAGAATCCGCATCTTTAGACATCATAAACTCGGATTATCACATATTCCGAATTTCGTGCCAAACCCTATAAACCTTACATTTAAGTCTCGAATTGAAAATACTTTTCAAAAATTAAGCCAGGCAATTCAACAAGATTCCCGATTAATGATTCGAAGGCTCATCGGGAACTTTAGTAGATGGCCACACCCCCGAGGCCGTCAATGAAGTGGACTTGGGCGGAACACCATGGTCGCGAGCATTCGAGTGGATGCTTTTGGCCATGGGGTTCTCCTATAGTCACTTGGTCAGGCCAATAGGGCGTGGCTGTCTACTAGTGTCTCCCGGCGAGTATTCACATACGATACGAGATTACGGCGGAGTTTTGATCCAAATCCAAATTCCGTGATAATCCATCATTTGACTAGTTTTCATAAAACTAATCAATGTGGATTCCAAAAAATTGTATCACATAACCATAGCAATATAGACAATGTTAAACATTTCGATCGATATTTCAAACAACAACAATTCACAGAGACCTCAACCACTTGAGCCTCATTAAAAATATCCAGAAAATCCAAAATGTCAAAATGAAGAAGTAAAAGAAAAACGAGTCTCTAAATTCTCAAGTAGGCGGCGGAACCGCGGCCAAGACATGGTTTAGACGGCAATTCCACGGCCACTTAGGGGTATTAGACTCTCGTATTTCTTGTGCTTCCATAGAATACCCTGTATGATTTTCTGAGAATTTTTAATTGTGAAAATAATGATGTTCGAAAAATTGGACAGAAACTACCAAAATACGGGTTTTAAAACGTCGAGAAAACACTTTAACTTCGTCTAATGCATTCCTAAGTCTCTAGCTTGGCTCTGATACCATGAAAGTATGTCTTAACATATATAGTAGGTTTCAATGAGCATCACGTATGCAAGTTTAAAAATTTAGAGGTCTAAGTATACTAAATAAGAATCGAACTAAAGAATTATGGTTCTAAAATTAGCAAACTATGTTCTAAACTAAGTGAAGAGAGTATACAACCTTTGTAGTCTAGTCCTTCACTTCTAAAGCTCCAAGTAGTAGTCTCTAGAACTCTTCTTTGACTCCACTTAAAGAATGGAATGAGCTTTCTTCTAGCTTTCGTTGTCGAAGATGATCCACCTTGAGGAAAATCACACTCAAGCTCACACATCACTATTCAAGGTATTAGTGAAGTTAACAACCTATACTAATGGGCTAGAGTAGTGTAGGTTGATGAAGTAGGAATTTTGTGAAATTATGTCTTAGCACCTCTACTAGGTTTATACAAGCATCAAGTATGGAATTTTAAAAAATCTAGAGGTCTAAGCTATACTAACCTAAAATAGAACTAGAGAATTAGGGTTTTATTGCAAGCAAACAAGTTCTACTCTAAGTGATGAGGGTTTACAACCTTTGTAGACCGGTCCTTCACTTCTAAAGCTTCAAGTAGTAGTCCCTAAAACTCTTCCTTGACTCCACTTGAGGAAAGATCGAGTTTGCTTTGTAGTCCTCGAAGCCGAAGATGATCCACCTTGAAGTCTCTCTAACTTAAGCTCACTCTTCACTAATCAAAGTATTAGTGAAGCAAAGAACCTAAAGTAATGGGCTAGATTAGTGTGGGTTGAATGAAGTAGGAGATTTGCTCACTCTAAATATTTTTCTCTTTTCTTTTTCTCACCGCAAGAAATTTCTAGAGAGGAAATTCAAGAAGAAGATGAGATGAACTGGGATGAAAGAGGGAACCATGAGGTGAAGTGATGAGATGGTGTGGTAAAATATCTATAAATAAAACAAAGAGTAAGTGGTGAGTCATGGCTTCTCAAGACTTCCCCAAGCATCTAAGAAAATAACCCATTTTCTTTTTCTCTTTAACTCATAAATCAAACCATTATTATTTCATCTCAAAACTCATGTATGATTCTCATACATCCTAGTTCTATGTATCATCAACCATTGATACAATAGATTAATATATACCACATATATATTAATATGTATAAAGAGAAGAAAACTCTTAAGTGAGCTAATATTAGTTTATATATATATATATATATTGTTGGCTATAGTGCCCTCAAGTCAATTATTGGATCACAGGCACATGATTGCAATGATTGAGGGAGGACCTATACCGGTAGAACAGTCTTACTCGAGATGATAGTATGCTATCTGGTTTGTCTTTATCATCGTGTACATGCTTCAGGTGACATTACAGATCACTATTACACGTTGATAGAGCCCATAGGATTTTTTCTTGACCACCAGCAGTATGATGGCGATCATATACGTGAGAGTTGGGTAGTCTATAAGCACATCCTTAAAGTGTCCCTAGTCGTGGGAGTTTCGAGACCGAGCATCGATACTCCATGAGTAGACTAGTGTATACGGATCGAGACCCCAACGAGGGGCGGTGGCTGGTCTCACAAGCTATTGGTGTTAGCTGGTTCACCTAAGATAGTATACAGGTGCTCATGGGTTATGAATACACTGGACGGACTCGCAGGGGACTGCTGATTGGTACTATACCTATCGTTAGGAGCAATTCCCAGGTGACATGAGTACAGCTTAGTCCGTTGACTTGACACTACTACTTTTCCTCAAGTGTGTTCCCACTGTTCTTTGATTGCTACCCTACCACGGCTCAAAAGAGTCGTGCAAACAGGTAGTAGTTGGGTGCAGTCCCCAAGCACTTGGAAATAGTGGCGGTTAGATAGGATTCGTCTCTCCTGGTATTGGGGATTGATATCGCGCTTTGTTTGGAGAGCCATTACACAAAGTCCTTGGCCAAGGCAAGTGAAATTTACTGGTAGGTATTCCAGTAGTTTCTCAAGGTGTTCTGGGCTACACTCCGACACGACTTATACCGCTATTGGGGGTCTGACGTTTACCATCTCCCTAGGCCCGATATGTGATACTCTTAGACGAACAGACCGGACTGTACGTAGATTGTCACAGATAGGCTCAGTAGGGTTTCAGGATGAGTTCCCTCGTCGACCTCCCTTTTGCTCAATACCTGGGCATGCGTTACGTACAGCTAGTACCACTGACGTGCTTATGGTTAAACCCACTGCCAGCGTATTGACGAATCTTTAGAGTCCCCCACAGAAAATTTCCCAAGTTCGGGCGAAACGTTGTAGAGCTCGTATGGTTTTATGGCAGGGTTCGATCATATACGTGCACTTGTGCACGGATCATGATCGGACGGATCATGCTAGTGGGCTTTGGTTTAAACCGGATCCTAGTATTATATTGGTTGGATTACTTTTGTCTTGTTGTATTCGTATTCAGTCGGAATACGGATGCAGGTATGTATATATAGAGTTGAGGGGTATTCTTGTAATCCGTTACAAGATTATTTTGAAGATGCCATTTCTTTTTATTACATTAAACATCTAGTGTTTTATTGTAAATGTTTAATGTTAAGGTGGAAAGGTGGGCATGGGCTTGGCATGGTGCATTTATGGCTTGAGCCATACTTGTTTGTTGATTGCTATTTGTTTGTGAGATATTTTTGAAAAGGGGGTAGTTCATTAGGGATTGATTTTCTTTAGTAGCCACACTCTCAAAAATACCTCACAACCTCACATGAAGAAAATGGAGCAACCACCATTTTTTGGGTTGCTATTTTCTTGTGCTAAAACTTAAGCTCACATTTGCTACCTCCAATGGCTTCTTCTTCACCTCCACTCTATCCCTCACATATGTTGAGAATCCTAGAGTGTATTGAGACAATGTAATCACACACTATATATACTTCACCTTGGATATGTCGGCTAGCAAACTTCATGTCCGAGTTGTTTCGGTTTGAAGCGGGAGCCCGTATAAAGAATCCTCGATGTGGAGCCACTTTGACAAGCGAGATCGGAGAGCAGACTTGTTCGGGGCAGCCGGCGAGGAGCTAGGCGCAGAGATTGAAGACCGAAGGACACGGATCGATCGGTATAATCTCTGAACTCACTTTACAGTTAGCTCGTTAATGGTTAATGGTTCGATCCGGGTAATCGGGTTGCGTTAGCGCCAAGTTTTAAAAGTTTTTATTCCGCATTTGGCCTCGGATTGACGGCCGGGGTACTGCCGTAACCCAACATGGTATCAGAGCCAACCCATTAACCCTAAGCTAGCTTGTTCAGATGTTAAACTGTCGAAATCAAAACAAACCCGATTCACTGCACACTGCATTCCAGTTTCTGTCAATTTAAAAAGTGTCTTCAAAATTTTTTTAAACAACTGCAGAAGACTACTTAAGTGACCTATAGACCGTAACCCAAATACGAGCACATTCCATCGGATTTTGGCCGAGCACATTGCTCCCAAAACCGAGGAGGCCGGCCATTTTGGGTCTTCTGTGTTTCGTTTTTGGGGTGTGGTCTTGTCTCTGGAATCTTGGTTCAGTGGTATTGTTTGTTTAGCCCAGTTTGGATATGGTTTTATCTAGTTGTTTGGGGCTATTCGGGGGTTATTTCGAAGTCGATAATTTCTAACATTGTTTAAAGTTAACAGTGCATACATTTCTATCTGCGACCGTGAATGTCATTTGATCGGTACAACTTATCTAATCGCTATAGTTCCTTTAGACGGGTTTGCGAACGTGACATTCACATTGATTTTAAGTATTGTGTTGTGATGTTGCAGATTGTCGTGGTGGATAGCTTGGATGCAATGGTAGTACAGTTTAGTTTCATTTGTACATTTGATATCACGGGGCGAGCGTCCGACATGTGGACTGCCGTCACTGCCTGTATGTATATTATTCTTTTAGGGCACGACCGAGTTGAGGTCGATGTACCCGTTGTACTTATTTTCTTTTCCGTACTAGGATTACCCCGCGGTGGAGTGCACGGATAACCGGGTTCCAGAGGGCAACGGGCCTGCATCTCATAGCTTTGAGATGGAGGAGGCTTCACTCTAGAATTGGCGGGCTATTCGCCGCACTCGTAGGGGGTACAGGTTGACCCAAGGAGGGGTTCTCAAGTTACCGGATTCCGTGAAGTGCTGGATGGTCCATTCACTTTCCTGAAGAGGGATGCCTCGCTTCAGGTTTTGGCGGGTAATTTGCTGCGCTCGTAGGGGTCTAGGTTTTCATTGCACAGGCTATCCACACGACCAGGGGAACGTCGGGTTTCAGTTGTGGCTCAAAGGAAACCCGGGGCTCCCAGATTATCTGTATTGTTCTGTGATGCTTATTACTTTTCTGTGATGTTGCATTTATCATGCCTGGAGCGATTATTATATATTGATATTGTAACGTTTTAGAAATCGTTATGCAAATTTTTCCGTTTTAGCCCGTCTGTGATCAAACGTCCATATAAACTTGTCGGCACCTAGTTTAGCTAAAATAAAGCTAGTGCGCAAGCTTTGGGGGCATATGGAACGTTTTGGTTCAAAAAGGTTTTTTTTCACTATTTTAATATTTTTCTAATGCGGTATTTACATTTTGGGTTTGGGAAAATTCTCCAAAATTTGTATCTTTGATAATAAATCAAGTTAAGTAAAACAAAACTTTCCTTATAATATCTAGATATTTGTTTGTGCATAGGATTTAATTTTTTAAAGAAAAAAAAGAATGAATGAGGTGCATGCATATGCATTTATGTGCATTTATTGCATGAATTAACTAGAACAATCCACACAAATCCCTCACCTTCCTCTCTTGGAAGACTTCTTCTTTCTTTCCTCTGCCTTGGTCATTTCTTTCACCAATTGCAACAATCCAAATCAATAAATCTCCAAAAAATTCCTTAAATAATCACAAAAATACTTCCAAGTCTTGAATTTTGCCTTCATGATCACTTGGAGCTAGGAAAGCTTGGATCTTGTGAGCTAGTATTGATAGGTAAAATCCCTAATCTGTTAAGTAGGAGTTTTTATGATTCATAGCTCATTGGTTGTTGCGTAGGACACTTAAAGTATCGTTTCGTACCAATATAGTATTTTGTGTCTTTTTAGAGCTTCTGTGAACTGCTGTGACCTGGGATTTTTACTGAGTGACCAAACAAGATTTTAGTGATGTACCAGTGAACCTGAGATCCCACCTGAGATACGAGACCCACCCCACCAGGTTTGGACGGCGACCCAAGAAGGAATTCCGGCGACGCCGGTTTTGGAGGGGAGATGGATGTTGGGTTTTTTGTGGGTAGGTGTCTGCAGTGGTTTAGGTATGTTTGGTCTTATTTAGTTGTTGAGTTTTCTCTGTATTCAAAATCTGGGATCACATAGGTAGTTTCTAGTGATACGACTACGTGCGATACGTTATCCGACACGGTCCGTGCACTTCGTGCTGGTTTTGCTCTTGAGTTGGTTTCGTCGTGTCGCTATGTACGTTAGCCACAATACGAACACTTGGGAGTAGATTTGGAGTTGGTGTGTCGGTAAAACGTAGTTTGTACGTGTTTTTGGTCATTTACTAATATATACCTGTGTTATCGTTTTTTCATTTTAGGTTCGCAGGCGGGGACTTCGGACGCTGCGAAGAAGGAGAAACAGGTGGTTGGCTTTACTTAGCCAGGACGGTTGATGAGTAGATTTAACATCTACAGGGGAATCGCCCGCCTGGCATTATGCGTCTGGGCTAGAAATGTTATGTTTTGTCGAATATTCTATTGCATATTTAGAGTTGCGCATACACCCTATTGCTTTGTTACTTGTTGTGCTTGGACTAGTATCCTTAGGAAACTGCACTATTATTGACGGCTTATGTTGCACGAGCACTGATTGTATGCCACACATACCGTAAATAATTTCCATGACACGCACAACACCCTTATAGATATGATATTGCTGGTTAGGGACATTGAGACATTGATTCATATTTCTTTATGTATATGACTTATAGCATACCTGTATACCGACATGCTTACACATATGCCCTGACATGCTCACATGCTACTTACCATTATACCTATATGGTAGTGTACCATTAGTGATAGGTATGTACACATCTGAGACATAGCTACATGTATATCTTACATACATACATATACCTGGAAGGTATTACAATGTATGGATAGGTATAGACACATACCTTGCTACAGCTACTTTGACATCATACATACTTACATATGGACACACATATCTTGCTATACCGACATGGTTACGTATACCTTGTTATAGCTACAAGTTCACCTGTTTATGATGTTGCATCTGATTTAGGAGGAAATCAGGAACCGCATGAAATATATATTAACTTGTGGCAGTTAAATAGTTGTTTTCCTTTATATGCTCATATTACTGTTTCATGCTGCATATGTTACATTCTTAGATTTCATATGATGTTCTCTGATATTGTTACTCCTAAGTATATACAACAGTGGAGTGGGACGCTGTTATATATATATATATATATATATATATATATATATATATATATTAGTGGAGTTGGACGCTAATATATATGTATTGATTAATGCAGTTATACTTATTCATTACTTGATATTTTCTAGATTTGAGGACCGTGGTTGTTTCATGAAACTATGGATTATTTGAAAAACTCGGTTTCTCTTGATATGATATTTCTGCAGCTACTATGAGATTTCTCGGTTCTGAGCTTATATATACCCCATGCGAGGAGGAGTAGTGGGCCGTGTGTGGGTACATGGTGGGGCCCGGTACGGTTCTCTTCATCAAGATGATCGCAGATGATAGGCGATGAGCCTGAAAGGTGGGAAAGTACCTACTGGTGACAGTACCTTTGACTCGACGGGTATCATGGGGATACAGGCCGGGGTCATGTACGTATGGATACGTACCTATCAGGGGGCCAGTCGTGGTGACAGCACCTGATAGATCAGTATTTCGGTGTCGATGCTTGACACTTGTTTCATGATGTTTTGGGTGTCGATGTTAGACACTTACCTTATATGAGACTTACTTGATACTGATATTGTACACACAGGATACGTGGGATATACTGATATTGTACATACAGGATATATGGGATATACTGATATTGTACATACATGATATGTGAGATCTACTTGATGTGGTACATTCGGGGTATATGAGATATAATGTTGGACATTTAGGATATATGAGATTTACATGATATGAGTGCCAATTTGGGGGATGATTTGTGGAAATTGGGATTTGGATTGTCTGGTTGGATTTTGGTCTTACCACGAGGTTAGGATTTCCGTGGAAATGACATATTTTATTCCATACTCCACATTTATTGTTTATGCACTGTTTTATGTATTAGTAGTACCTGATAGAGTACTTTTCATGACTGTTGCATTTACATACCATTATTTGCATTGCTTCATGTATTAGTTGTACCTGATAGAGTACCTTACATGATTATTGCATACAGATTGTCATATTATTGCTTCATGTATTAGTAGTACCTGCTTGCATACCTTTCATGACTGATGCATTACATATGACCATTCATTGCTATTAGATGCTTATGTTAGATTCGCGTTGTACGTGCATACTCACGATTACCTGCATATGTTATTTTACTATTCACGAGTTGGCAACTCACCCCCGTTGTGCTACAGTATTTTGCAGGTGTTCCTCAGGATAGTCAGAGGCAGGGCTATTTCCATCCATCGTATCATCTTTTGCTGCGGATACCGTTTCGCCTGACAGTGTGCAGTTTTGCTTAGGTAGCTTTTGCGGTTATCCGATGTTGCCTGTTGTATATTCGTTGTATCATGTACTCTCGATCTACTATTATCTTGTACGACTTAGAGACTTGATGTGAGGACGATATTGTATATTATTTTGTAACGTGGGGTTTTTTTATGCAGTTTTATGTATATTGTCTCTTTCTTCGTATATCTGTTGTGGTGGTTGTTTTCCGCATTTTGGCGTGGATTTGCTCCCGTTGGGGATGCTTTACTTTATATTTATGTTGTACCCATTTTGGGGCTAGTTTTTACAAAAGAGGTGCTGCCAAAATTTTAAAGAAAATAAATTGGACTTTTAAAGAATTTGGGTTGCGATTTCAAAAGTTTAAACAATGTTTCTTATCTTTTCTTGTCTTTTAATGGTTTAGATTTCTGGGTTTTTGGCTTTCTTTTACTGCATTACGCCTGTAGACATTGCATAGTATTAGGGCCGTCACGTGCCAATTTCGGGTCGTGACAAAGTTGGTATCAAAGCGCTAGGTTTTACCTTTCGGAGTATAGGATGACCTTGGTATGATGGAGTAGGTAGCTTAAGCAGAGTAACGTAGTGTGTGTTTGTCCGCGGCATACTCACGACACGGTACTCCGCCTAAAGTGACCTATGTACAAATTGCTTGAAATTCCTTCCTTGATGATACATATCCTTGTGATTCGATTTCCGTGTTCATATCGAATCCTTCTTCCATTTATAGCCTTTGCCGCCGATGACTATGAGGACTCAGGGTGATGCAGCGAGAGCCGAGATCAGAGTTGACTCGTGTGGGACGAGGACTGACCAGGATGGCACGCTCGTCGCACCGGAGCAGATGTATTCTTTTTCGATAGATCATATTGATAGGCTTGTGGCAGAGATGCGGGATTTGCGCCAGACGATGAGGTCTTTTGTTGAGGACATTCGAGCGCGGCGACAGGAGGTTGTCACCCCTGTTACCCAGTTATTCCTTACTGTCAGCACTCAGCCTTGTGTTACTTATACAGCACCAGGGGACGCAGCCTGTTTTGACGAGGAGCGTCTTTCCGAGACTTTGGGAGTTCCGGAACAGAGGAGGGCTCGTACAGGTGTACCAGCCCAGAGACAGAGGCTTAGTCGTCGAGACAGATTTTGTGACCGTTGCGGGAGTAGCAGAGGCTTGGGACGAGGACAATCGTTCAGCTCTCATCCCCAGGAGGGTCAGCAGCTATCGTATGGATGTTTTCGATGAGGGAGCCTTCATCACCACATCAGGGATTGTTCCTTGGTACCGCGTCAGACCCATGTTCAGAGAGGTCGTGATCACGGAGGGTTGGTTCCAAGAGAACGGTCTGGCAGAGGAAGAGTTCTGACAGTTCCGGGTAGGAGGCAGACACGAGAGTTTGCTTCTACTCATCGGACGCACGGGCGTCCAATGCAAAGTTTTCAGGTATTCTTAATTTGTATGTTCTTTGATTCTTATGTTGGTTTTGTTCGGGATCTATGCACTTGTTATTTTACACACTTTGTGCCTTGGTTGGGCCGAGGGTCGTGTTAGCTAGATCAGCCGTTGTTGTGTTAACTTCTCTCAGCGATTATTTTATTGCGCGACACATGGTTCAGTCGTGTGCCAATCGGATAGGAGATAGAGATTCGTCCGTCGTTGTGATCTTTCTAGAGATATTGGAATTGACGTTCTCCTGAGCACAGACTGGTTAGCTACGTGCTAGGCGTCTGTGGACTGCCGCGAGGAAACGGTCAGGTTTTGTTTTCCCGGCGAGTCAGTTCTTGTTGTGCAGAGGGATAGTGGTGCTACCTCTCACAGCTTGAATTCAGGTTTTTTCGCTTGTTGGCTTTTCGAGGAGAGGATGTCGAAAATTCTTGGCTTTCATTCGTGATACCGGAGCCATAGTGGGTTGGTTGGACCGGGTTCCTTTCATGCGAGAGTTTTCCGACGTTGTTCCAGATGATCCGGCGGAGCTTAGGGAGCTTAAGGATCAGCTGCAGAGTTGTTTGTTGGGGGACTTGTTCGTCCAAGTGTTTCGCTTTGGGGAGCTCCTATTCTGTTCGTCAGGAGAAGGGCGGCAGTTTGAGGTTGAGTATTGATGGATCGTCAATTGAACCGGCTTACGGTGCGGATAGGTATCGTTTACCTCGCATTGACAATTTCTTCGATCAGCTCCTGAGCGCGAGACTTTTTCTAAGTTTGTTTGGAATCAGGTCATCACTGTTGCTGGTTCGGAGTGATGACATTCCGAAGACTGCTTGTGCGTGCTACGGGCTTTATATGTTTTGGTGGTGTCGTTGGACTCACCAGTGCCCTAGGAGCAATCGTTTATGTGATGAACCAGATTTCTTCACGCCGTTCCTCGACCGGTTTATTGTCGTGTCATTGATGACATCCTGGTCAATTCCAAGAGTCATGTAGAACATGAGCAACACTTGAGGAATTGTTTTGCAGATACTGGGAGAGCACTAGCTGTTTGCTAAATTCTCGGAGTGTTCCTTCAAGCTTGATTTTGTTGACTCCTAGGTCTAGTAGTTACTGGAGACAGTTTTCGTATGGACCCGAGGAGGATCGAGGCCGTACAGCTTTGGCCCATACTTATATACGGGACAGAGGTCCGCAGATTTGGGCTTAGCAGGTTTTTTACCGCCATTTCGTGCAGGATTGCTTGTGTATCGCTGCACCGTTGACTGAACTGACCGAGAAAGAGGTTCTTTTTCTGTGGACTGAGTCATGTGTGCGGAGTTTTCAGCAGTTAGAGATTCGGTTGACAACTGCACCAGTTATTTCCTTGCTTTCTGGTTCGGGCGACTTTGTTGTTTAACTGTGATGTTTCATGAGTGGGGCTCGATTGTGTACTGATCTGGCACTATAGAGTTATCGCTTTTGCTTCCCGACAGTTGGAGGAAGTACGAGCAGAATATCCCACTGATTATCTGGAGATGGCCGAGGTGGTCGTGCGTTGAAGATCCGAGGACACTACTTGTGTGGAGAGTCGTGTCAGATTTTCACGGACCACCAGGGCTTAATGTATATCTTCCTGCAACGGGTTGTAATTGTTGAGACAGCGTCGTTGGATGGAACGTGTGGAGGATTGTGTTTGTGAGATCCTTTGGTTACCCGTGGCAAGGCGATTGTGGTAGCTGATGCTTGAGTCGTAGGCCCGAGATTAGCTTGTTCCAGTTGTGCGCAATTCAGAGACAGGCTTCTGCAGATTTAAGGCTTTGTGTGATCGTGGAGTACAGCTAGGTTCGCCTCTACTGAGGCGACAGCTTGCTCATGTCCGCACCCGACCGCTTTTCCTTAATCTTTTTCGTGAGGTACAACCCACCAATTCTCGTTGTCTGTGATACTGGAGCACGTTCGGCAGGGTAAAGATTCAGAATCCTTGATTTGTGACTAGGGTGTGCTACGTTCCAGACTCGTTGGTGTGTACCTGATACTGTTAGGTAGAGACGCAAGGTCCCAGAGCAGGCATATCGGTCAGCTTTCTGTGTTCATCCAAGTGCTGCCAAGATGTAACGTGACTTGAGAGTTAGTTACTGGTGGACAGGATGAAAAAGTGAAGTTTCGGATTTCGTTCAAGGTGTCTGTCTTGTTGTGAGCTTAGGTTGAGCAATTGAGACCGACTGTAGAGTTGCGACCTTTAACCGTTCCGGAGAGGGAATGGGAACAGATCTCCATGAAATTTCTATAGCGTCTACCCAGGTTTAGTCAGAGTGTGACTCCATTTGGGGTGTTTGTTGTCCGGTTATTCTCAGTTTGCTCAGTTGTTCTTTGTTAAGTTTGTGCGTTGCATGGAAATCCTTCATGCATTGTATCCAATTGGGGGCACCCTGTTCGATAGCCATAGTTGGAAAAAGCTTCAGGAAGCCTGGGTACTGGTTAAGCTTTAGCTCCGCTTTTCCATCTGTGGGACGATGGTCAGTTGAGCGGACTATATAGACTCTGGAGGATATGCATGTGCGTATGTACGAAGTGTTGTTAGCTGTTGGGATCGTCACTTGTCATTGTTAGAGTTCTCATTCGATAGCTGTTATCAGGAGACATTCCAATTGGCAACCTTTAGGTTTTGTTGTTAGGTTGTGTCGATCGCCATTCTATTTTTCTGACTCGGCATAAATAGGATTTTGGACCCTAACTAGTCTAGAGACTTCAGAGATGATCCAGTTGGTTCAGGTCAGGATGAGGACAGCCCAGTGCAGACAGATGTCTTATGTCGATCGTGGTGGTCGCAGACTTGAGTTTACAGTGGGAGATCATGTATTCCTAACGATTTTCCGATGAAGGACGTGTTGAGTTTTAGGGAGCTTATCCCAGGATTGTAGGTCCTTTTGAGATCCTTAAAGCGGGTTAGTTCCGTTGCCTTTGATTTGGCACTTCCGCCCAGATTATTGAGTATTCACCCTCTATTCCTTGTGTCGATATATTGCAAATACCTTCATGACCTTTCTCACATAATTCAGCACCAGACCATTTAGCTTTGAAGCGATCTTTTCGTTCACCGGTAGCTATATGTGTTAGTGGCTCGTCAGGTGGAGAAACTTCGGTCAAGGGTCTTTCCATCTGTGGAGGGTTTTCTTGGACATAGCCGTATAGTGAGGTGATCACTTGGGAGGCTGCAAGCGAGATTTGAGAGTTTTGTACTCTTTTCCTTGAAGGTACGCTTAGTGAGAATTTTAAATTCGGGGACGAATTTCTATAAGGAGGGAAGATTGTGACGTTTTAGAAATCGTTATGGGAATTTTTCCGTTTTAGCCCGTCTATGATCAAACGTCCATATAAACTTGCCAGCACCTAGTTTAGCTAAAATAAAGCTAGTGTGCAAGCTTTGGGGGACGTTTTGGTTCAAAAAGGTTTTTTCACTATTTTAATATTTTTTTAATGCGGTATTTACATTTTGGGTTTGGGAAAATTCTCCAAAATTTGTATCTTTGATAATAAATCAAGTCGAGTAAAACAAAACTTTCCTTATAATATCTAGATATTTGTTTGTGCATAGGATTTAATTTTTTAAAGAAAAGAAAGAATGAATGAGGTGCATGCATATGCATTTATGTGCATTTATTGCATGAATTAACTAGAACGATCCACACAAATCCCTCACCTTCCTCTCTTGGCCGACTTCTTCTTTCTTTCCTCTGCCCTTGGTCATTTCTTTCACCAATTGCAACAATCCAAATCGATAGATCTCCAAAAAATTCCTTAAATAATCACAAAAATACTTCCAAGTCTTGAATTTTGCCTTCATGATCACTTGGAGCTAGGAAAGTTTGGATCTTGTGAGCAAGTATTGAAAGTTAAAATCCATAATCTGTTAAATATGAGTTTTTATGATTTATAGCTTGTTGGTTGTTGCGTAGGACACTTAAAGTATCGTTTCGTACCAATATCGTATTTTTGTGTCTTTTTAGAGCTTCTGTGAACTGCTGTGACTTGGGATTTTTACTGAGTGACCAAACAAGATTTTAGTAATTTACTAGTGAACCTGAGATCCCACCTGAGACACGAGACCCACCCCACCGGCTTTGGCCGGCGACCCAAGAAGGAATTCCGGCGACGCCGGTTTTGGAGGGGAGATGGATGTTGGGTTCTTTGTGGGTAGGTGTTTGTAGTGGTTTAGGTATGTTTGGTCTTATTTAATTGTTGAGTTTTCTCTGTATTCAAAATCTGGGATCACATAGGTAGTTTCTAGTGATATGACTATGCGCGATACGTTATCCGACACGGTCCGTGCACTTCGTGCTGTTTGCTCTTGAGTTGGTTTCGTCGTGTCGCTACGTACGTTAGCCACAATACGAACACTTGGGAGTAGCTTTGGAGTTGGTGTGTCGGTAAAACGTAGTTTGCACGTGTTTTTGGTCATTTACTAATATAAACTTGTGTTATTGTTTTGTTGTTTTAGGTTCGCAGGCGGGGACTTCGGACGCTGCGAAGAAGGAGAAACAGGTGGTTGGCTTTACTTAGCCAGGACGGTTGATGAGTAGATTTAACATCTACAGGGGAATCGCCCGCATGGCATTATGCGTTTGGGCTAGAAATGTTATGTTTTGTCGAATATTCTATTGCATATTTAGAGTTGCGCATACACCCTATTGCTTAGTTACTTGTTGTGTTTGGACTAGTATCCTTAGGACACTGCACAATTATTGACAGCTTATGTTGCACGAGCACTGATTGTATGCCACACACACCGTCAATAATTGCCATGACATGCACAACACCCTTATAGATATGATATTGCTGGTTAGGGACATTGAGGCATTGATTCATATTTCTTTATGCATATGACTTATAGCATACATGTATACTTACATGCTTACACATATGCCTTGACATACTTACATGCTAGTTACCTGTATACCTATATGGTAGTGTACCATTAGTGATATACACATATGAGATATAGCTACATGTATATCTTACATACATACATATACCTGGAAGGTATTACAATGTATGGTTAGGTATAGACACTTAACTTGCTACAGCTACTTTGACATCATACATACTTACATATGGACACACATATCTTGCTATACCGACATGGTTACATATACCTTGTTATAGCTACATGTTCACCTATTTATGATGTTGCATCTGATTTCGGAGGAAATCAGGAACCGCATGAAATATTTATTAACTTGTAGCAGTTAAATAGCTGTTTTCCTTTATATGCTCATAATACTGTTTCATGCTGCATCTGTTACATTCTTGAATTTCATATGATGTTCTCTGATATTGTTACTCCAAAGTATATATAACAGTAGAGTGGGACACTGTTATATATATATATATATATATATATACGTATATATATATCCATATATATATACGTATATATATATCCATATATATATACGTATATATATATATCCATATATATATATATATGCGTATATATATATATATACGTATATATATACGTGTATATATATATATACATATATATATACACGTATATATATACGTATATATGTATCCATATATATATATGCGTATATATATATATACACGTATATATATATACGTGTATATATATATACATATATATATACACGTATATATATACGTATATATATATATACATATATATATATACGTATATATATATATACGTATATATATATATATACGTATATATATATATTAGTGAAGTGGGACGCTGATATATATGTATTGATTCATGCAGTTGTACTTATTCATTACTTGATGTTTTCTGGATTTGAGGACCATAGTTGTTTCATGAAATTATGCATTATTTGAAAAACCCGGTTTCTCTTGATATGATATTTCTACAGCCACGATGAGATTTCTCAGTTCTGAGCTTACATATACCCCATGTGAGGAGGAGTAGTGGGCCGTGTGTGGGTACATGGTGGGGCCCGGTACAGTTCCCCTCGGCAAGATGATCGCAGATGATAGGCGATGAGCCTGAAAGGTAGGCAAGTACCTACCGGTGACAGTACCTTTAACTCGACGGGTATTGTGGGGATACAGGCCGGGGTCATGTACGTATGGATACGTACCTATCAGGGGGCCAGTCGTGGTGACAGCACCTGATAGATCAGTATTTCGGTGTCGATGCTTGACACTTGTTTCATGATGTTTTGGGTGTCGATGTTAGACACTCACCTTATATGAAACTTACTTGATACTGATATTGTACACACAGGATATGTGGGATATACTGATATTGTACACACAGGATATGTGGGATATACTGATATTGTGCATACATGATATGTAAGATCTACTTGATGTGGTACATTCGGGGTGTATGAGATATACTTGTTGTTGGACATTCAGGATATATGAGATTTACATGATATGAGAGCCAATTTGGGGGATGATTTGTGGAAATTGGGATTTGGATTGTCTGGTTGGATTTTGGTCCTACCACGAGGTTAGGATTTCCGTGGAAATGACATGTTTTATTCCATACTCCACATTTATTGTTTATGCACTGTTTCATGTATTGGTAGTACCTGATAGAGTACTTTCCATGACTGTTGCATTTACATACCATTATTTGCATTGCTTCATGTATTAGTTGTACCTGATAGAGTACCTTACATGATTATTGCATACAGATTGTCCTATCATTGCTTCATGTATTAGTAGTACCTGCTAACGTACCTTTCATGACTGATGCATTACATATGACCATTCATTGCTACTAGATGCTTATGTTAGATTCGCGTTGTACGTGCATACTCGCGATTACCTGCATATGTTACTTTACTATTCACAAGTTGGCAACTCACCCCCGTTGTGCCACAGTGTTTTGTAGGTGTTCCTCAGGATAGTCAGAGGCAGGGCTATTTCCATCCATCGAATCATCTTTTGCTGCGGATACCGCTTCGCCTGACAATGTGCAGTTTTGCTTTGGTAGGTTTTGCGGTTATCCAATGTTGCTTGTTGTATATTCGTTGTATCATATACTCTCCATCTACTATTATCTTGTACGACTTAGAGACTTGATGTGAGAACGATATTGTATATTATTTTGTAACTTGGAGGATTTTGTGCAGTTTTATGTATATCGTCTCTTTCTTCGCTACGGCGTCGTATATCTGTTGTGGTGCTTGTTTTCCGCCTTTTGGCATGGATTTGCTCCAGTTGGGGATACTTTACTTTATATTTATGTTGTACCCATTTTTGGGGCTAGTTTTTACAAAGGAGGTGCTGCCAAAATTTTAAAGAAAATAAATTAGACTTTTAATGAATTTGGGTTGCGATTTCAAAAGTTTAAACAATGTTTCTTATCTTTTCTTGTCTTTTAATGGTTTAGATTTCTGGGTTTTTGGCTTTCTTTTACTGCGTTACGCCTGTAGACGTTGCATAGTATTAGGGCCGTCACGTGCCAATTTCGGGTCGTGACAGATATATATACTAGTAGATGTTGTATATGTTTAATACCCGTGCTAGTCCAGTCCCCGCTCTGTCGTTAGTTAAGTAACCTAATGGGTGATGACGGGACCCAGTGGCGAATGCGGATGGCATATACGTACATTATATTTTCATTCTTTCGTGGTGTGATTAATTGATAGGACTGCGTTGATTCAGATCAATGCAAGGAAAACAAACCTATTTGGTGTTGTTGGAACAATTTTCAAAAATCTGTTATTAGAAGGACATTCTCTTTTGTTTTGCAGAGAGGTATTCAGTTTGGAATATCGAACACCTCATTCGACAATGCAAGGGCCGAGATCCTTTCATCGGGAGTGACCCCTTGGGCAAAGGTTTGCGTTAGGGTAATAATTTCACTATAGTCGATTATTTTTTGCTTTGCATCGTGGTATTCATTTTGAAATATCCTGCACCTCATTCCACGGGGAAAGTGCCGAGATCCCTTCACCGAGAGTGACCTCTTTAGCAAAGGTTTTCGCCACTATATATTTGTAAAAAGCTATGCGGTTCCTTCAACAAGATCAAGTTCATTACGTTAAAGGTTTTTGGCCAAAAACCAGCCGTAGCCCTCCGTCATTTCAGATTAGTGTTGCTTAGTATTCGTGCTGCGTTTGTTGACTCTGTCAAGGAGTAGTGTGCGGTAGCTGAGTGGTGCTTGTTTATAATATGGATATGCGATTGGTTAGGACAGTCGTGCGTCCTTGTTGACTCCGTCAAGGGCTCGTGCGGGTGGGTTTAATGCAATCAAGATAATGACGGGTTGAACATGAATAGGACTCTTTAATTTGTTGACTCAGTCAAGATCACTTGGGTCCTAGGGGTAAAAATCACATCGGGAATTTCAAACATACAGGAAACTTTCCAGGCATGCGCATACCTTCTGGAGTGTGATAACGTGAGTGGATTCCATCACGTTATCATGCGATGATAGTTAAATCCTGATTCCCACTGATGAGTTGGTTTACTCCTCGGGTGATCCCGACCCATTCTTCTTTAAGATTTGGAGGAGAATTTGAGGATACAGTGGGAGACATCCTGATTAGATAAAGTGATTAACCATTCTGATTTACGTTAGAGTGCACACTGAGTGTTTCTTTTCTCTCTCTTTGACAGCGACCATGGCCCGACCCTGGACTGTAACTCAGTAACCAAGTTAACTGAACTTTCTTAAAACACTGGCTTTTAGATTGTCTGAGTTGCATACATCATTGCCACTCCATCTTTTACCCTTTACTTTTCTCTGGAACATTTCGTATCACTACGTAGATCCACTTCCATTAGATAAATCTATCATATAGTTATATACGAACTCGAAGGAACTTGTTCAAGATTCGAGGATGGATTCTGGTTCTGGAGAGATTGAATAGGATTATTCGGTTGTCTTTTTCCTTTACCTTCTCTCAAGTTGTGAGGGCTCCTAGAATTAGGAGAGGGTACACCTATTACGCTTATTGGATAGTCTTCTTCCAAACCATAAGCAGGTGCCGAAAGGTAGGGAATGAAGAAAACCGATTAGCCTAAGTGTGGTGTACAGAAGGTAATCAGTAAAGACAAATAAAAGAATTAGAAAGAGGGCAAAATAAATTGCGACTACTATTATACACGATTAAACCGCGTATTTCATCGCTACTCCTACTTCACCTTTGCTTTTCTCTAGTTCAGGAGAAATAGAATAAGGTTTATTCAGTTGTTTTTTATCATCACCTTCTCTCAGGTTGCGAGTACTCCTAGGATTAGGAGAGTACACCTATTACGCTTACTGGATAGTCTTCTTCCAAACCATAGGCTGGTGCCGAACGGTAGGAAAGGAAGAAAACCATTTAGCCTAAGAGGGTGTACAGAAGGTAATGAGTAAAGAAAAATAAAGGGATTTGGAGAAATGGAAAGGAAATATACGGTTACAGTCATGAATCTGATAATGGAAGAGGCATTACTAGGAATACCCGGATACCTCTACGAAACATTTTAATGTTTCAGTTTCACTGTGCGTTGTTAATAGAAAACCGATTTCCCAATTAGATCCTTACTCCAGGGTATGTATTTACCAGGTATGTTCTCACATCTGTATGGTTTTACAGATGATGAGTGGGAGTAAGTTATTGGGAATTAGGTGATCATCCCCATTATATCGGGATTCATTGATATTTGAGGAAATCGCCTGGGTTTTTGCCGGATGGGAAATATTTGGTTTTGAATATCCGTTGTTATGCACCAATTTCAAACTGATATATCTGTACGTTTATTTTATAAAGTGAGATATAAATTTTTGAAATTATGTCCATGACATTTACCCATATCAGTTGATGGTTAGATAAGGAGCATTCAACAGCGGTGTAATTATTCATAACCATAGTACAGTTTTCAACCTACGACGCACAGGGTTTGAGTTATTCGACTCAGGGGACTTATACAAAGTATTGTATGTTGTCCAGTGTCCATTAGGACAAAGGGGTTGGTCCTCGTACTATATTCTGTTTACTTGTGACTTCTCAAGTTTTAGACACGTATTTCGTAGAAATACAAGGTCCAAGTTTTGAGAAGTTATAGGTACAAGAATAAAATAGAGAATCATGTGTTGGAAGTATCAGAATTCTTCAAGGTGATCGAAGATGTAGATACTTATATTTGGTATTCAGTTGATAGTAATGGTTTTGAGAACTTGCTTCTCTTTCAGGTTACTCATATCTGGATGCACTCCTAAGTTGAGTAATGTTGATCGGCCTCTCTCCATTTAGTTGACATGCATTGGAGACAGCTGCATGATTTAAATCTGGTTCCAATTAAATCAGTGGCTCCGTTTCTATATTGTATATAGAATGACTCATATCTTAACGATGTTAAGGTATATGGAGTTGTCCGGCTTATGCTTAAAACCAGACTCTGGATAACTCAAGGCACGTTTCTGTAATGGCAGTTTGTGGGTTATCCCAGACTATGTTGAGGGGTGACTTTCTACCATCTGGAAGATCAATAGTGATATTATTCTTGACTCGCCACAGTTTTAGTAAAATGGACCTTTTCAGAAAACAGTAGTGGAAGTATGGTAGAACTGGAAGTGATTCCAGAACCGCAAACGATTACTGAAAATTTAATAGAACCTAAAGATTCAGTCAGGTTTGACTTTCCATTAGCCACTCCGCAGATATGGTGGGTAACCTCAGGAACCCGAGAGGTACTCCAGTAGCCTCAAGGATGGTGACAGGGAGGTTCTTGTTTACCCAGACTTGCCATTATTGCTGTTCTAGACAATGAGACCCGGCAGGAGGATGAGTATAGTGTCGTTCTAAACTAGCTTTAGAAGTGCACTTTTATATGACTCTGCCAGAGGGTTATTGTAGTCAGTGGGAGCAGCGGAAGCGTAGTGGACAAGTAGCTTATGTCTATTTATAGACCAAAGCAGATATAGCAGAGATAGATCATCTATTTTTGGTGTGATGGTCATAGGTTTTTGACTTCATCAGAATAGGGGATGGATCTGTTAAGAAGGTAGTAGGGTTTGATATCTTGGTATTTGGATGACATACACAGAGTAGGAAGTGAAATTCCTATGCTACGATCGGTTATACTGTGGTTGTCACACAGTGGTTTCTCCATGAAGGTTATGGATATAATATCAGACATTCTGGTTACTAGATCTATGGTTTTAGATCTAGATTTGGGTAGTTTCCCAATTCGGGTAATTAGACAGTATTCTAAAGGTATTTTAGAATGGACGACTTTTGGTATGGTAGCGTACCTGCAGGTGATGGAGTCACCTTCTCTAAAGGTGTCTTACAGACTAAAGGGGAGAGGGATGTACATGATTGGCATATCACTTACTTAGGCAATTGAATCAATCATGATATATCAAGTACCACACCAGATGTTGTTTTTTGCACAAGCTGCAATAAGTTGTTATTAATCCAATCCTGGAGAAATGTTCGGAAGCTGTTTTAGAACATAAGTGGATGTTTTAGGGATTTGATAACGACAGCCTCCTTCGGGAGACGGTTATCATTCCAGGCTTCCAAGGTGACCTGGATGACAGAGTGACTGTCAGAGTTATTTTTTTCCCTCTGATGAGGGGAAGTATTTTGGACAGGTGGTCCAAGCGGATACTGAGGGAGGCGCGGCGCAAGATACTGATTAAATTCAGTTGACGATACAGTCAAAGAAGTTTGCTGGATTTGGAGTTCATTTGTGAACTGGGTCCTATAAGACATCCAAACATATTCTAAGACAAGTATTGCTCATTTCAAGAGATGGTTTTCTCCGCGATCTTGAGATTAAGAGAGACATAGAAAGAAATATCAGAGCGGATCCACTCACTGAGGCTATTTCTCGAACGCAATAGTTTTACAAACGAGCTTTGTGAAACTGATTAGTAGAGGAGTTGGGTGTTCGGTATCACACGGGCTGTGAGTATGCGACATCGCAATAATTAGCCTTAAGTGCAAGTGGGAGATTGTTGGCTATAGTGCCCTCAAGCCAATTATTGGATCACAGGCGCGTGACTGCATTGATTGAGGGAGGACCTATACCGGTAGAACAGTCTTACTCGAGATGATAGTATTCTATCTGGTTTGTCTTTATCATCGTGTACATGCTTCAGATGACATTACAGATCACTATTACACTTTGATAGAGCCCATAGGATTCTTGATTGACTACCAGCAGTATGATGGCGATCATATACGTGAGAGTTGGGTAGTCTATAAGCACATCCTTAAAGTGTCCCTAGTCGTGGGAGTTTCGAGACTCAGCATTGATACTCCATGAGTAGACTAGTGTTATACGGATCGAGACCCCGACGAGGGGCGGTGGCTAGTCTCACAAGACATTGGTGTGAGTTGGTTCACCTAAGATAGTATACAGGTGCTCATTGGGTTATGAATACACCGGACGGACTCGCAGGGACTCTGATTGGTACTATACCTATCGTCAGGAGTAGTTCCCAGGTGACATGTGTATAGATTAGTATATTGACTTGACACTGCTACGTTGCCTCAAGTGTGTTCCCACTGTTCTTTGATTGCTATCCTACCACGGCTCAAAGGAGTCGTGCAAATAGGTAGTAGTTGGGTGCAGTCCTGAAGTACTTAGAGGCAGTGGCGTTAGATAGAAATCGTCTCTCCCGGTATTGGGGGTTGATATCGTGCTGTGTTTGGAGAGCCATTACGCAAAGTCCTTAGCCAAGGCAAGTGAGATTTACTGGTAGGTATTCCAGTAGTTTCTCTAGGTGTTCTGGGCTACACTCCGACACGACTTATACCGCTATTGGGGGTCTCACGTTTACCAACCCCGTAGGCCCGATATGCGATACTCTTAGACGAACAAACCGGACTGTACGGAGATTATCATAAATTGGCTCAGTAGGGTTTCAGGATGAGTTCGCTCGTCGGCCTCCCTTTTGCTAAATACCTGGGTAGCCGTTACGTACAGCTAGTACCACTGACGTGCTTGTGGTTAAACCCACTGCCAGCATATTGACGAGTCTTTAGAGTGCCCCACAGAAAGTTTCACAAGTGCGGGCGAAACGTTGTAGAGGCCGTATGGTTTTATGGCAGGGTTCGATCATATATGTGCACTTGTGCACGGATCATGATCGGACGGATCATACTAATAAGCTTTGGTTTAATCCGGATCCTAGTATTAGATTGGTTGGATTACTTTCGTCTCGTTGTATTCGTATCCAGTCGGAATACGGATGCAGGTATGTATATATACAGTCGAGGGGTATTCTTGTAATCCGTTATAAGATTAGTTTGAAGATGCCATTTCTTTTTATTACATTAAACATTTAGGGTTTTATTGTAAATGTTTAATGTTGAGGTGGAAAGGTGGGCATGGGCTTGGCATGGTGCATTTATGGCTTGAGCCATACTTGTTTGTTGATTGCTATTTGTTTGTGAGATATTTTTGAAAGGGGGGCAGTTCATTAGGGATTGATTTTCTTTAGTGGCCACACTCTCAAAAATACCTCACAACCTCACATGAAGAAAATGGAGCAGCCACCATTTTTGGGTTGCCATTTTCTTGTGCTAAAACTTAAGCTCACACTTTCTACCACCAATGGCTTCTTCTTCACCTCCACTCTATCCCTCTCATGTGTTGAGCATCTTAGATTGTATTGAGACAATGTAATCACACACCATCTCTACTTCACCTTGGACATGTCGGCTAGCAAATTTCATGTCCGAGTTGCTTCTGCTTGAAGCGGGAGCCCGTTAAAGAATCCTCGACGTGGAGCCACTTCGACGAGCGAGATCGGAGAGCGGACTTGTTCGGGGCAGCCGGCGAGGAGTTAGGCGCATAGATTGAAGACCAAAGGACACGGATCGATCAGTATAATCTCTGAACTCACTTTACAGTTAGCTGGTTAACGGTTAATGGTTCGATCCAGGTAATCGGTTTGCGTTAGCGCTAAGTTTTAAATGTTTTTGTTCCGCATTTGGCCTCGGATTGACGGCCGGGACGCTGCCGTAACCCAACATATTTATATCTCAAATATATAAATACATATCAAATTATTAAATCAACACTTGATTCAATAATCTGGTTATATCATATATAACCGACTAATATCATTTTTATATGTATATCAAAATATCAAATCAACACTTGATTCAATTACCCGGTTATATCACATATATCCGACTAATATTCAATATTGGATATTAAATCAACACTTGATTCAATAATCCGATCATTATCAAATATATATACATATATCAAATCATTGAATCAACACTTGATTCAATGATCCGGTTATATCACATATAATCTAACCGATATCAAATATCGCTAGATTAGAATACAGTATCACATATTCGTATTTAATCAAGCTCCCACACATATCTCCATATATGCCTTATTTCGTTTCGCTTGAGCTAGGAAGCCTCTATGTGGGACTCTAAAGACTCGTCAATACGCCAGCAGTAGGTACTGATCACATCAGATACCCATAAGCCGTCAGCGGTACTAGCTGGACGTAACGGCTATCCAGGTATTGAATCGTCAGACCCTAGTAACTTAATAAGTCATGCCGATGTGTGGCCTATAACCGTTCAAGAAACTACTGATAACACTTACCAGTAAATCTCATTAGCCCTGACTAGGGACTTATTGTTATAGCCAATCGAGTATAGAGCAACATCAACTCCCAATACCGGGAGAGACGGAACCCTTCCTATCGCTCATTGCCTCCATGTGAGTCGGGACTGTACCCAAAATCCACCTGTTTGCATGACTCCTTTGAGCCGTGCTAGGGAAGAAATCAAAGCACAATGGGAACCACACAAGACATTATGACGATCTTGGGTCTACAGACTAATCTATACAAGTGTCACCAGAGAACTGCTATCTGACGATAGGTGTGGTACCACTTAGGAGTTCTCGGCGAGTCATGTTCGGTGTACCCATTCTCTAATGAGTACCTATGCACAATCGTTGACGTCAAACACCAATGGTTGTGGGATCAACCATCGCCCTATAAAGGGTCAAGAAACGTACACACTAGTCTACTCCGGAATATCGATACCCTGTCTCGATACTCGCTCGACTAGGAACTTTTAAAAGATGTGCTTGTGGACTACATAAGCCCCACTAGTATGATCTGCATCATAGTCAAGGTAGTCAAGCCTACATCCTAAGGTCTTTATCAACATGTATCAGAGAGACAGTATAATAATACAAGTACATATGTTAAGATAAAGTGCAACTAGATAGCATACTATCATGTTGAGCAAGAAAGTTCTTTATATATATATGTCCAAGCATCCACTATATCATACAATAATGACCTCTAGGGCATACATATTCCTCACATTTTGCTCACTAAAAATATTTCTTTCTCTTTTCTTTTTCTCACCTTAGAAAATCTAGTGAGGAGATGAAGATCAAGATGAACTTTGAATGAGTGTGAACCATTTTGAAAACATGAAATGAGAATGAGAATGACAAAATATCTATGAATAAAACAAGAAAAATGATGAGTCATAGATTCTCAAACCATCAATGAAACAATGACTCATTTCTCTTTTCTTTAATTCATATATATTAATGATTATTTTCTCATTTCACCTCTTGTTGTGATTCTCATACATCCTAGTTCCATGTATCATCAACCATGATATATATAGAAAGAGAAGAAAATCTTAAGTGAGCTATATATCATTTAATATATATATATATATATATATCAAATTATTAAATCAGCACTTGATTCAATAATCCGGTTATATCATATATAACCCGGCTAATATCAAATATATGTGTGTGTGTGTGTGTAACAAATTATTAAATTAATCAACACATGATTCAATAATCCAGTTATATCACATATAGTCGGCTAATATTTAATATTAGTTAATATATATATATATATATATATCAAATTATTAAATCAACACTTGATTCAAAAATCTGGTTATATCATATATAACCCGGTTAATATCAAATATATAAACATATATAAATCAAGTCATTGAATCAACACTTAATTCAATAATCTGGTTATATCATATATAATCCAGCGGATATCATATATCGCTAGATTAGAATACGGTATCATATACTTGTATTTAATCAAGCTCCCGCATATATATCCATACGTGCCCTACTTCATTTCGCTTGAGCTAGGAAACCTCTATGTGGGACTCTAAAGACTCGTCAATACGCCAGCAGTAGGTAATGATCACATCAGATACCTACAAGCCGTCAGCGGTACTAGCTGGACGTAACAGCTATCCAGGTATTGAACAAATAGAAGATCAACAAGTAAACTTGTCCAAACTCCCGTAGAGTCTATAAGAAACATTTACCGTACAGTCCGGTCTCTTCGTTTGATATGTCGCATATCGAGTCTGGGGGTGGAATCGTCAGACCCCACTAACTCGATAAGTCATGCCGATGTGTGGCCTATAACCTTTCAAGAAACTACTGATAAAACTTATCAGTAAATCTCAACAGCTCTGGACAGGGACTTACTATTATAGCCAATCGAGTATAGCACAACATCAACTCCCAATACCGGGAGAGAAGGAACCTCTCCTATCGCTCTCTGCCTCCATGTGACTCGGGACTGTACCCAAAAATCACCTGTTTGCATGACTCATTTGAGCCATGGTAGGGAGGAAATCAAAGCACAGTGGGAACCACACAAGACACTATGACGATCTCGGGTCTACAGACTAACCTGTACAAGTGTCACCAGAGAGCTGCTATCTGACGATAGGTATGGTACCATCTTGGAGTTCTCGGCGAGTCTTGTTCGGTGTACTCATTCTCCAATGAGCACCTGTGTACAATCTCTTATGTCAAACACCAATGGTTATGGGATCAACCATCATCCTATACAGGATCAACAAACCTACACACTATTCTACTCTGGAATATCGATGTCGTGTCTCGATATTCCCTCGACTAGGAACTGTTAAGGATGTGCTTGGGGACTATACAAGCCCCACTAGTATGATCTGCATCATAGTCCTGGAATTCAAGCCAACATCTTAAGGGCTTTATCAACATTTATTAATAAGATAGTAAACTAAAATAAGTGCACATGTTAAGATAAAGAGCAACCAGATAGGATACTATCATGTAGAGCAAGAAAGTCCTCTATATATATGTCCAAGCATCCACTGTAATATACAATAATGGCCTCTAGGGCATACATATTTCTAACAGTAATATCTTCAAGTGCTCCAATTTGTGTTTGACTCCTTATAGGATTCTAGTGGTATGAACAAGCTTGGTGAAGACCTCTTCCATCATAGATGATCCATCTTGAGAACTCCAAGTCTTTGGCTCCAAGCTTCAATCTTGAAACTAACTAGATTAAATAATTTGCTAGGTTACCTAATCTAGTGATGTAGTTTAGCTCACTATAATTTTCATCACTTTTTCTTTTCTTTTTCCTTAATCTCTTTTTTCTTTTGAAGAGGATGAAAAAGAAGAGGACTTTGAGCTTGAAGAAGAAGAAGAAATATGAACATATAGTTAACCATTTAGAAAGATGGTTGCTATATTTCATTCTCTATAAAATCCTAGCCCTTGGATCTTATCAACCATCCAAGTGTCCACCCTCTTCTCTTCCCTCCACTTGTCACTAAAGTGAGAGTGAGTATGGATATGCTCATCTCATAGAACAACATATCCTAAAGAGAACCATAGAAAAAGAAATTAATAATTACTATACATATAAATATATATATGTGTGTGTGTGTGTGTGTGTGTGTGTGTGTGTGTATGTGTATGTATATATATGTATGTATGTATGTGTGTGTGTGTATTTGTGTGTGTGTTATCCAATGTATTTAAAATACATAAAAGAGACATAAATTAATAGTTATAAAATACTAGGAAATACATATATAAATATATGTATTAATATATTAAATTGGTAACCAATTTAATATACGTCTTTAAAAAAAACGACTAGTATTTCAAAATGTACGATTACCGTCTAGTTTTAATCGAACTCAAGCGCGTACCTATGTACCGCAACTACATCGTTTCGCTAAAGCGGGAAACCTTCTATGTGGGACTCTGAAGACTCGTCAATATGCTGGTAGTGGGTTTAACCACAAGCACGTTAGTGGGTTTTTCTGTGGTATTCTAGCTACAACAAGAAAAGCACTCTGCAATTGTTTAAATAATTTTTAGAGCCTCTTTGAAAATCGACAGAAACTTTGATTTCGTTTCGATTGTTTCGTAGTTATTTCGGTTTCATAATTTTAAATTTCGTCTAACAAACTAGTTAAGGTCTAAGTAGGCTTTGATACCACTGTAAGTCGATGTTGCGCACCCTACGGGTTCGCGGGGAGGCGGAATTTACAAAAAATGATTTTTCTTACTTCGCAACACCGACTAAACTCCTGGATCTTAACAGAAACCTTAACTAACTAAATCAACTTAGAGGTTTAACTACTCGGTAAGAGTTTTATACCTTCTAGAACCTTGTCCTTCGGTCTTCTTCTCCTCCTCTCCTTGAGCTCCTCGAAGATCCGGATCGCGCTTAATCGTCGGCCTCCTCGTGTCGAAGATAATCCACCCAAGACTCTATACCTTAAGCTCCAACCTCTAAACTGAGGTAACTAGGTTACCTAGTTCGCTAAGCTAGGAAGCCTAGAAGATGTAGAGTATCTAATGGAGTATTTTATCTCATGAGACCCTAGGGTTCACAACTCATGTGAGGATTCCTCATCTGGTACGTGGATGACATTCTCTTGATAGGAAATGGCATTCCTATACTACAATCAGTCAAAGGATTCTTGTCACTAAGGTTCTCCATGAAAGACCTGGGTGTTCCAACTACATTCTGAGGATCCAGATCTATCGTGATAGATCAAAGAGGATAGTGTGACTTTCATAGTCAAACATCAACACTATACTAAAAATATTTAGTATGGAAGGTTCAAAACACGGTAGTCTACCGGCTTGTCACTGAATCACCCTCTCCAAAGAGATGTCTCCTAAGACTGATTTGGACATGGCTCGCATGTCGATTATATCCTACACTTCTGCGGTAGACTCTATAATGTATGTGATGTTGTGTACCAGACTAGATGTAGCTTACGCACTGAGCGTGGTAAGCCGGTATCAGTCAAACCCAGGAGAGAAGCACTAGGAAGCAGTAAAGAACATTCTCAAGTACCTGAGAAGGACTGAGGAGATGTTCTTGGTGTATGGCGAAAAAGGACCTCCAGATCGAGGCCTTTGCTGACTCCACCTTCCAGAGTGATAAGAATGACTCCAAGTCCATGTCAGGTTATGTCTTTACCCTCAATTGAGGGGCGGTCTGTTGGAAGAGCTCCAACCAGGACACCGCTGCAGACTCGACGATGGAAATGGAGTAGTTCACTGCAATGAGATGCCGCAAAAGAGGCAGTCTGGATGAGGAAGTTCTTAATTGAACTTCAGGTGGTTCCTTCCATTGTTGGTCCAATACATTAGTATTATGACAACAAACAGCGCTATAGCTTTAGGGAAGGAACCCAGGTCCCATCAGAGATCCAGACATAGCTTGAGGCGATACCACCTGATAAGGGAGATCAAAGTGAGGAGAGTAGATACGGAGAACGACACTGCAGATCCACTCACAGAGGCCATCCTTCAGACATAATTCGAGAGGCTATTCTAGATCTGAGGTCTGCAATATACCAATACATAGCCTTAGTGCAAGTGGGAGATTGTTAGTGATATATGCCCTAGAGGCCATTATTGTATCATACTGGTTTGTAGATTACTTAATGGAAGTTTGGGATATACACGGATATAGTAACGGTCTTGCTCGAAATGGTAGTATGCTACCTGGTTTGTTTCTATCTCAATATGTGCATGTGTTTCTTAGCATATCGCTTATACATATTGGTGGAGCCCTTAGGATCTTTGCTTGATTACCAGCATTGTGATGGCAGTCACACTAATGGGGGATGAGTAATCTATAAGCACATCCTATACAGCTCCCTAGTCGTAGGATTATCGAGACGGGGCATCGATACTCCAGAGTAGATTAGTGTATACGCTTCTCATCCCAGCAAGGGAGATGGTCCGTCCCACAGCCAATAGTACATCGTACTGGAGATAGTATGCAGGTGCTCATTAGGTTATGAGTACACTGGACAGGACTCATCGGGGACTGCTGGTGGGTATTATACCTATCGTTGGGTAGCAGTTCCCAGGTGACATGAGTACAGCTTAGTCTGTCGACTTGACACCGCCACTTCGCTTCGACTGTGTTCCCACTGTACTTTGATTACTATCCTACCACGGCTTAAAGGAGTCGTGCAAACAGGTAGTAGTTGGGTGCAGTCCCGAAGAACTTGGAGGCAGTGGCGGTTAGATAGGATTCGTCTCTCCCGGTATTGGAGGTTGATATCGCGCTGTGTTCGGAAGGCCATTACACAAAGTCTTTGGCCAAGGCAAGCGAGACTTACTGGTAGGTACTCCAGTAGTTTCTCAGGGTGTTTTGGGCAACACTCCGACATGACTTATTGCGCTATTATGGGTCTGACGATTACCGCCCCTAGGCCCGATATGCGATACTCTTAGACGAACGGACCGGACTGTACGGAGATTGTCACATATAGGCTCAGTAGGTGTTCGGATGAGTTAGCTCATCGACCTTCATATCGACACATACCCAGGTAGACGTTACGTGCAGCTAGTACCGCTTGTGGCTTGTGGTTAAACCCACTGCCAGCGTAGTGTCGAGTCATTAGAGTCCCACATAGAGAGTTTCCCTGCACCGGGCAAAAGGTGTAAAGGCCGTATGGTTTTACGGCAGGGCTTCGATCACTTACGTGTACTTGTGCACGTATGATGATCGGGCGGATAATACTAGTGGGCTTTTCTTTAAGCCGAATCCTAGTATTATATTGATGGATTATTTTCGTCTCTTTGTATTCGTATTCTTCGAAATGCGGATGCGAGTATGATATACGGATGAGAGTCATTCTCGTAATTTACTCGGGATTGTTTTTAGAAGGAGACACCTAATTAAGGTTTTAATCTTTTGATTAAAACATTATTAGGTGGTGGAAATGAGGTGGTGGCTTACATGGCTCTTTGGTGTGACTCATGACATGACTCATTTTGTGATGATTATGTTTGCTAGATATTTTTATCAAGCATCCTTGATATTTTTATCAAGGGTGCTAGATATTTTATATGGAGGCATTATTCATCACAAATGAGGACTTGAGCCATTCTCACTTCACATGCTCTCTCTTCTTCACTAGACTTTCCTCAAGTCATCTTCTTCTTCCTCTTAACCCTAAAAGCTCTCATGTGTTGAGAATCCTAGGGTTACAAGAGACAAATTAATCTATCTCCACACTCAACATCATCTTGGACATCTAGTTTAGCGAACTAGATGTCGTAGTTGCCTCGGATTCGAGGTAGGAGCTCGGACTATAGACTCTCGGGTGGATCGTCTTTGACTCGAGCAGGCCGTCGAGGTTGCCCGATCCGTTTCGATCCTCGGAGCTTGTGACGAGGATGAGGGCGGCGATGAAGACTCGAAGGACTTGTAACGGTGAGGTATAAACTTCTTTCCGAGTAGTTAACCTCTTAGCAAGTTTAGCTAGTTAAGGTTTAGCGTCGATCCTGGAGTTGAAGTCGGTATTGCGAGCTTTGAAAAATCGTTTTTGAACATTCCACCTCCCCACGGACCCGCGGGGTGCACGACATTGACTTATAGTGGTATCAGAGCCTAACTAAACCTTTACTAGCTTATTAGCAACTTATTAGAACTTCGATCGTCGGAAAATCACGATAACGATACACTGAATACCTTAGTTTCTGTCGATTTTTAAAACTGCCATAAAAAATATTTCAGAGGCTTTAAAATTCACTGCAGGGTATTTTAAGAACAAGGAAGAAAAACGAGTCACCGAGTCGCTAAGACCACCGCGGAACCACGGCGAATCGGTGCGATTCAAGGCCGTTCCGCTGCCGAGTCAAGGCCAAGTCGGCTCATTTTTCTTCTGTTATTCTTTCTTTTGGGTGTACTGTTCTCTGGAATATTTGATTTCTACCCAGTATTTTTCTATGTGCTGTTTTGCACTTAGGGTAGACACGGAAAATAGTTTTCGATCAAAATTCTAAGTTATTTCTAATCGGGTTTTATCTGTGTTGTTATATATGTTTGGAAACGTTGACTAATTGCTATACGTCGATTTGTCGGGGTTGCACATATTGTAAGTGCACGGCGGCGCCCCGGCCGTCAATCCGACGCCGGAAACGCGGAAACGAAAAACTTTGTGAAACTTGCAAACCGGCACCACCGCGCACTATCAACCCGGATCGGGCCATTAACCTAGCTACTAGCAAACTAAAAGATTGGGTAAAGAGATATACCAAGCGATCCGTGTCCTTCGGTCTTCGTCTCCACTCCGATCTCCCGTGGAAAATCCGTTCGTCACCACCTCGTCGGAAAGGGCACCTCGTAGCCAGATTCTTTTACGGGCTCCCACCTCTGGACCGAGGCAACTCGGGCGCGAAGTTGGCAAGCCGACGTGTCCAAGATATGCTGTAGGCAAGTGTAGAATCCATTATCTCTAGGGGTTGTGAATTTGCCTTTGATGGAGGGAAGAAGAAGAATAAGCTTTGGAGATGGGTATGGATTTTGTAGCAAAGCATAATATCATATGATAATATCTCCCACATCAAAATGAAAACCCCACACTCACAAGAATGTGGCCGGCCAACTAAGAATGGGGAGTGGGAAAAAAAACAAGCAAGGGAGGTGAGTGTAGGAGAGGAAAAATGGTAACCCTAAGCCAAATCAAATCCAATCACACACCATCACAATAAATACAAGTGATAAGAAGGAAAAATAATCTCATGATGAATAACTATCATGAAGCTCTCAAATGCAAGAAACCCCCTCCACAATAAGTTATTTGCAAACTTACAAATAACCCCCTCCACCACAAAAGTCCGGCCGTGAAGGAGCAAAGGAAAATTGGCCGGAACGGAATGCAAACTGGCAACTTCAGAAAACTGATCCCGTAATAAATTACAGGAAAACCCCGTGACTGCATATACATGCCCGTAATTGTATTCCCACTGAACACAAATGCGAAGAGACAAAATCTACACTGTCTAATACTAGGATCTGGCTTAAACCAAAGCCCGCTAGTAAAATCTGTCCGATCACGATACGAGCAATACCGCACGTATCTGATCGAACCCTGCCATATCTCCATACGGCCTCTACAGCGTTTCGCCCGAAACTTGAGAAACTGGTCTGTGGGGGACTCTAAAGACTCGTCAATACTTTGGCTGTGGATTTAACCACTAGCACGTCAGAGGTATTAGCCAATACGTGACGGGCTACTAGGTATTGACCAAAAGGGACATCGATGAGCGAACTCATCCTGACACCCTACTGAGCCTGTCAGTGACAATATCCGTACAGTCCGGTCCGTTCGTCTATGAGCATCGCATGGCGGGCCTAGGGGGTTGGTAAAAGTCAGACCCCCAGAAGCGGTACAAGTCCTGTCGGAGATCAGCCCAGAACACCGTGAGATACTACTGGAATACCTACCAGTAAATCTCCTGCCTTGGCCAAGGACTTTTCATGTATTGGCTCTCCTAGACACAGCGCGACCTCACCCCCAATACCGGGAGAAACGAACCCCTGCAGATCCTCTCATTGTCTCCATGTGGCTCGGGACTGTACCCAATTAAAACCTGTTTGCACGTCTCCTTTGAGCGTGGTAGGGTAGTAATCTAAGTACAGTGGGAACTCACACGAGACAAATGACGATCTCAGGTCGATGAACTAACCTGTACACATGTCACCAGGGAACTGCTATCTGACGTCAGGTATAATACCAACTAGCAGGTTCCCGGCGAGTCCTGTCCGGTGTACTCATAACCCAATGAGCACCTGTATACATATTAGGTGAACCAACTGACACCAGTGGCTTGTGAGACTGGCCACCGCCCCTCGTCGGGGTCTCGAATGTATACACTAGTCTACTCTGGAGAATCGATGCCCTGTCTTGAAACTCCCACGACTAGGGACCTTTTAAGGATTTTCTTATAGACTCCAGCTCCCACGTATATGATCGCCCTCATACTGCTGGTAGTCAAGCAAGAATCCTAGGGGCTCTATCAACGTGCAATAGTGACCTGTTAGGTCACCTAAAGAAGTACACGATGATAAAGATAAACCAGATAGCATACTATCATCTTGAGTAAGACTGACCTATCGGGATAGGTCCTCTATCAATCATTGCAATCACGTGCCTGTGATCCAATAATTGACTCTGAGGGCACTATCTCCAACAATCTCCCACTTGCACTCAAGGCTAATTATTGCGATGTCGCATACTCACAGCCCGTGTGATACCGAACACCCAATTCCTCTACTAGTCAGTCTCACAATGCTCGTTTGCGAAACTATTGCGTTCGAGGAATAGCCTCAGTGAGTGGATCCGCTTTGATATTTCTTTCTATGTCTCTCTTTATCCCATGTTCGCGGAGAAAACCATCTCTCGAAATGAGCAATACCTGTCTTAGAATATGTCTGGATGTCTGATGGGACATAGCTCATAAATGAACTCCAAATCCAAACTTCTTCGACTGTATCGTCAACTGAACTCAGTCAGTATCATGCGCCATCCATCCCTCAGTATCCACCTGGACCACCTGTCCAAAATACTGCCCCTCGTCAGAGGGAAAACTATAACTCTGATGACCACCCTGTCGTCCATGTCACCTTGGAAGCCTGGAATGATAACCGTCTCCAGAACGAGGCTGTCGTTATCATATCCCTAGAACATCCACTTATGTTCTAAAACTGCTTCCTAATGTTTCTCCAGGATTGGATTAATATCAACTTATTGCATCTACTGCAAGAACAACATCTGGTGTGGTACTTGACATCTCATGATTGACGCAATTGCCTAAGCAAGTGATCTGCCAATCATGCACATCCCTCTCTATTTTAGTCTGTAGGACACCTTTAGGGAGGGTGACTCCATCACCTGCAGGTACACTACCGTGCCAGGAGTCATCCATTCTAAATACTCATAGAATGCTCTCTAAGTACCCAGATTGGGAAACTACCCAAATCTAGATCTAATACCATCGATCCAGTAACCAGAATGTCTGATATAATATCCAAGTCCTATGTGGAGAAACCACTGTGTGACGACCAAAGTACAACCGATCGTAGTATAGGAATATCACTTCCTACTCTGTGTATGTCATCCAAATACCAATACATCACACCCAACTACCTTCTTAACAGATCCATCCCCTATTCTGATGAAGTCAAACCTATGACTGTCGCATCAGAAATAGATGATCTATCTCCGCTATATCTGCTTTAGTCTATAAATAGACATAAGCCACCTGTCCACCAATGCTTCCGCTGCTCCCACTGATCATGATAACCCTCTGGCAGAGTCAATACACGTGCACTTCTAAAGCCAGTTTAGAACGACGCTATACTCATCCTCCTGCCGGGTGTCACAGTCTGGAACAACAGCAATGGAAAGTCTGGGTAAACAAGAACCTCCTTGCCACCGTTCCTGAGCATACCGAGGTACCTCTCGGGTGCCTGAGGTTACCCACCACATCTGCGGAGTGGCCAATGGAATGTCAAATACAAATTGAATCTTTAGGTTCTTTATCAAATCTTCAGTAATCGTTTGTTGTTCTGGAATCACTTCCAGTTCTACCATACTTCCACTACTGTTTTCTGAAAAAATCCATTTTTATTAAAACTGTGGCGAGTCAAGAACAATATCACTATTGATCTTCCAGATGGTAGAAAATCAACCCTCGTCATAGCCCGGGTCAACCCACAAACAGCCATTACGGAAACGTGTCTTGAGTTATCCAGAGTCTGGTTTTAAGTATAAGCCGGGCAACTCCCCGTATCTTAACAATGTCAAGATATGAACTGTTCTATATCCAATACAGAAACAGAGGCACTGATTTAATTGAACCAGATTCAAATCATGCAGCTGTCTCCAGTGCATGTGAAGTAAATGGAAGGAGGCCGATCAGCGTTACTCAACTTAGGAGTACTTCCAATTATGAGTAACCTGAAAAAGAAGTAAGCTCTCTTAATCATTACTATCAACTGCATACCATTCACAAGTATCTACATCTTCGATCACCTTGAAGAATCCCGATACTTGCAACACCTGGTTCTCTACTTTACTCTTATACCTATAACTTCTCAAAACTCAGAATCTGCATTTCTACGAAACACATGTCTAAGAACTAGAGAAGTTAAAAGTAAACAGAATATAGTACGAGTACCAACCCCGCTGTCCTGATGGACACTGGACAACATACAATACTCTGTATAAGTCCCGTGAGTTTAATAACTCATTCCCTGTGTGTCGTAGGTTGAAAACTGTACTTATGGTTAAGAAGAATTACACCGCTGTTTAATGCTCTTTACCTAACCATCCACTGATATAGGTAAATGTCATAGACATAATTTCAAAAAGGTATATCCCACTCTATGAAAATAGACGTACAGATATATCAATTTGAAATTGGAGCATAACCGCGGATATTCAAAACCAAATATTTGCCGTCCGGCAAACAACCCAGGCGATTTCCTCAAATATCACCAATTACAACGAATTTCGATATAATGAGGATGATCACCCAATTCCCAATAACTTACTCCCACAAATCATCTGTAAAACCATACAGATGTGAGAATCAAACCTGGTAAATACATACCCTGGAGCAAGTGTCTAATTGGGAAATCAGTTTTCTTTTAACAGTACACAGTGAAACTGAAACATTGAAATGTTTCGATGGCGTATCCAGGTATTCCTGGTAATGCCTCTTCCATTATCCAGATTTACAACAGTAACAGTATATTTCTTTGCCATCTCTCCAAATCCCTTTATATGTCTTTAGTCATTACCTTCTGCACACCCCTTTAGGCCAAATGGCTTTCTTCCTTCCCTACCGTTCGGCACCAGCCTATGGTTTGGAAGAAGAATATCCAATAAGCATAATGGGTGTACTGTCCTAATCCTAGGAGAACTCGCAATGCGAGAGAAGGTGAAGATAAAAGACAACCGAATAAACCTAATTCCTATTTCTCCTGAACCAGAATCCATCCCCGAACTGGAACAAGTTCCTTTCGAGTTCGTATATAACCATACGATGGAGTATCCAATAAACTGTGGATCTTCGTAGTGATACGGAGTGTCCTGGAGAAATACAAAGGTGAAATGGGAGTGGTAATGAAATACTTGGTTTGGTCGTGAATATCAGTCGCAATTTACTTTTCCCTCCTTCTAATCCCTTTCTTTGTGTTAACTTAATATCTTCTGTACACCGTTTAGGCTAATTGGTTTTCTTCATTCCCCACCGTTCGGCACCAGCCTAAGGTTTAGAAGAAGACTATCCAATTTGCGTAACAGGTGTACTATCTCCTAAACCGAGGAGTACTCGCAACCTGAGAGAAGGTAAAAGGAAAAGACAATTGAATAGTCCTATTCGTTTTCTCCAGAACCGGAAACCATCCTCGAATAAATTCCTTCGAGTTCGTATATAACAATACGATGGTTTAGTCTAATGGAAGTGGACGTTCGTAGTAATACGGGGTGTCCTGGAGAAAAGGGTAAAAGTAGGAGTGACAATGAGGTATGCAACTCTGACAATCCAAAAGCCAGTGTTTAAGAAGGTTCGGTTAACTTGGTCACTGAGTCATAGTCTAGGGTCGGGTCAATGGTCGCTGCCAAAGAGAGAGAGAAAAGAAACACTCAGCGTGCAATCTAGCCTAGATCAGAATGGTTATCACTTTATCTAATCAGGAAACCTCCCACTGTAACGTCAAATTCTTCCCCAAACCTGAAAGAAGAATTAGTCAGGATCACCCGAGGAGTAAACCAACTCATCAGTGGGAATCGGGATCCAACTATCATCGCATGATAACGTGACGGAATCCGCTTACATTATCACACTCCAGAAGATATGCGCATATCTGGCAAGTTTCAGTTTCTTTAGAAACTCCCGATGTGATTTTTGCCCCATGCTCTTATGACCTTGACGAAGGCCAACAAATCATAAGTCACATGTCAAGTTCTACCTGTCATTGTCCAGGTTAATTTGAACCCACCCGTACAAGCCCTTGGCGAAGGCCAACAAGGCTATACGACTGTCCCAAACCAACGCATCTATCTATGCAGCAGAAAGGTAACAAGCAGCTACCATACACTATGCCTTGACGAAGGCCAACAAACATAGCATGAATACTACGTGCTACCCGTCTGAAATGATGGAGGGCTACGAATGGTTTCTGGCGAAAACCTTTAACGTAATGAACTTGATATCGTTGAAGGAACCGGATAGCTTTAAAAAATATAATGACGAAAACTATTGCTAAAGAGGTCACTCCCGGTGAAGGGATCTCGGCTCTTTCCCCGTAGAATGAGGTGCAGGATATTCCAACTGAATACCACGATGCAAACCAAAAGTAATCGGCTATAGTGAAGTTATTGCCCTGACGCAAACTTTTGTCCAAGGGGTCACTCCCGGTGAAGGGATCTCGGCCCTTGCTACGTCGACTGAGGAGCAGGATATTCCAACTGAATACCACTGTGCAAAACAAAAGAGAACGCCCTTGCAATAACAGCTTTTTGAAAAATGTTCCAACAACATCAGAATAGGTTTGTTTATCTTGCATTGATCCGAATCAACGCAGTCCCATCAATTGATCACACCAATAAAGAACGAAAATAATGATGTACGTATATGCCATCCGCATTCGCCACTGGGTCCCGTCATCACCCGTTAGGTTACTTAACTAACGACAGAGCGGGAACTGGACTAGCGCGGATGCAAAACATATACAACATCTACTAGTATATATATCAATATATAATATTCGCTTAAGGCGTGATAAAATGCAACATCACAGAACAATACAAATATCTGGGATCCCCGGGTTTCATAGAGCCGCTACTGAAACCCGACGCTCCCCTGGTCGTGTGGATAGCCTGTGCAATGAAATCCTGGACCCCTACGGGCGCAGCAAGTTACCCGCCAAAATCTGAAGCGAGGCAGCCCCCTTCAGCAATGTGAATGGACCACCCAGCACTTCACAGAATCCGGTAACTTGGGCACCCCTCTTGGGTCAACCTGTACCCACTACGAGTGCGGCAAACAGCCTGCCAATTCTAGAGTGAAGCCCCCTCCGTCTCAATGCCATGAGATGCTGGCTCGTTGCCCTCTAGAACCCGGCTATCCATGCACCCCTCCATGGGGTAATCCTAGTACAGAAAGTAAAATATACATACAACGGGTACATCGACCTCGACCCGGTTGTGCCCCAAAAGAATAATATACAAACAGGCAGTGACGGCAGTCCACATGTCGGACGCTAGCCCCGCAATATCAAATGTACATATAAAACAAAACTGTACTAACATCGCATCCAGGCTATCCCCCACGACCAATCCGCAACATCACAGCACAACACAGAACATCAACGTGAATGTCACGTTCGCAAATCCGTCTAACCAGGCTATAACAGTTAGACAGGATTTACCGATCAAGTGACATTCACGGTCGCAGATATAATGTAAATACTGTGAACTAGCATGTTTAAAATATCCGATCGAACAAATGTACCGAAGTGGGCCCCAAGCACTACTGTAGCACTCACAGAAAATCTGGGCCCAAACAGAATATCCCAAAACCCCTATTTCCAAACCAGAAACCAACTGAAGAAATATGGTGCAGTGAACCCACTATACTGCGGTAGAACCGCGGCCAAAGTAGGGTTAAGGCCGCTGTTCCGCAGTGGAATGGCAACAACACTGCACCAAATTTTCCCAGATTGCTTAGAATTCCCTGCACATGTTTCTGCAACAACCTGAAAAAATTTTGGAGCAAAAAAAATTTCGACAGAAACCTGATGCAAGAAAAATACGGTTTTTGGGATTTTTGATCGATCGGAAATGTAAACACGTTAGACCAAGCTAGACTAGGTTAATGGCGTGGCTCTGATACCAATGTAAGTGCACGGCGGCACCCCGGCCGTCAATCCGACGCCGGAAACGCGGAAACGAAAAACTTTGCGAAACTTGCAAACCGGCACCACCGCGCACTATCAACCCGGATCGGGCCATTAACCTAGCTACTAGCAAACTAAAAGATTGGGTAGAGAGATATACCAAGCGATCCGTGTCCTTCGGTCTTCGTCTCCACTCCGATCTCCCGTGGAAACTCCGTTCGTCACCTCCTCGTCGGAAAGGGCACCACGTAGCCGGATTCTTTTACGGGCTCCCACCTCTGGACCGAGGCAATTCGGGCGCGAAGTTGGCAAGCCGACGCGTCCAAGATATGCTGTAGGCAAGTGTAGAATCCATTTTCTTTAGGGGTTGTGAAGTTGCCTTTGATGGAGGGAAGAAGAAGAATAAGCTTTGGAGATGGGTATAGATTTTGTAGCAAAGCATAATATCATATGATAATATCTCCCACATCAAAATGAAAACCCCACACTCACATGAATGTGGCCGGCCAACTAAGAATGGGGAGTGGGAAAAAAAAACAAGCAAGGGAGGTGAGTGTAGGAGAGGAAAAATGGTAACCCTAAGCCAAATCAAATCCAATCACACACCATCACAATAAATGCAAGTGATAAGAAGGAAAAAGAATCTCATGATGAATAAAAATCATGAAGCTCTCAAATGCAAGAAACCCCCTCCACAATAAGTTATTTGCAAACTTGCAAATAACCCCCTCCACCACAAAAGTCCGGCCGTGAAGGAACAAAGGAAAATCGGCCGGAACGGAATGCAAACTGGCAACTTCAGAAAACTGATCCCGTAATAAATTACAGGAAAACCCCGCGACTGCATATACATGCCCGCAATTGTATTCCCACTGAACACAAATGCGAAGAGACAAAATCTACACTGTCTAATACTAGGATCTGGCTTAAACCAAAGCCCGCTAGTAAAATCCGTCCGATCACGATCCGTGCAATACCGCACGTATCTGATCAAATCCTGCCATATCTCCATACGGCCTCTACAGCGTTTCCTCCGGAACTTGAGAAACTGGTCTGTGGGGGACTCTAAAGACTCGTCAATACTTTGGCTGTGGATTTAACCACTAGCACGTCAGAGGTATTAGCCAATACGTGACGGGCTACTAGGTATTGACCAAAAGGGACGTCGATGAGCGAACTCATCCTGACACCCTACTGAGCCGTCAGTGACAATATCCGTACAGTCCGATCCGTTCGTCTATGAGCATCGCATGGCGGGCCTAGGGGGTTGGTAAAAGTCAGACCTCCAAAAGCGGTACAAGTCGTGTCGGAGATCAGCCCAGAACACCCTGAGATACTACTGGAATACCTACCAGTAAATCTCCTGCCTTGGCCAAGGACTTTTCATGTACTGGCTCTCCTAGACACAGCGCGACCTCACCCCCAATACCGGGAGAGACGAACCCCTGCAGATCCTCTCACTGTCTCCATGTGGCTCGGGACTGTACTTAATTAAAACCTGTTTGCACGTCTCCTTTGAGCGTGGTAGGGTAGTAATCTAAGTACAGTGGGAACTCACACGAGACAAATGACGATCTCAGGTCGATGAACTAACATGTACACATGTCACCAGGGAACTGCTATCTGACGTCAGGTATAATACCAACTAGCAGGTTCCCGGCGAGTCCTGTCCGGTGTACTCATAACCCAATAAGCACCTGTATACATCTTAGGTGAACCAACTGACACCAGTGGCTTGTGAGACCGGCCACCGCCCCTTGTCGGGGTCTCGACTGTATACACTAGTCTACTCTGGAGAATCGATGCCCTGTCTCGAAAGTCCCACGACTAGGGACCTTTTAAGGATTTGCTTATAGACTCCAGCTCCCACGTATATGATCGCCCTCATACTGCTGGTAGTCAAGCAAGAATCCTAGGGGCTCTATCAACGTGCAATAGTGACCTGTAAGGTCACCTAAAGCAGTACATGATGATAAAGATAAATCAGATAGCATACTATCATCTTGAGTAAGACTGTCCTATCGGGATAGGTCCTCTATCAATCATTGTAATCACGTGCCTGTGATCCAATAATTGACTCTGAGGGCACTATCTCCAACACATATCTGTGATGCTGCGATATTGGTTTTTGTGTATGAACTTGTTGGATCATCGTGGATGAATAGCCGGGGGATGTGAGATGAGGGTTTTCATTCTTTCATTCGATGTAAATTGTAAAGTGATGTAATATTATTTTGTGGGGCACATCCGGGTTGAGGTTGTAGCCACCGTTATATTATTTTCTTTTACTTTTTCTGCACCTAGGATAGACCCAAGGTAGGGTGCACAAACTACCGGATACTTTGAAGTGCTGAGTGGCTTACTCATTATACTAAGGGAGGTTGCTTCGCTTCGGGTATTTGGCAGGTAGTTTGCCGCACCCGTAGGGGTCTGGGGTAGGGTTTGGCTATTCATCACGACCGTGGAATCCGTCTTTCGTTACAAGCTTAAACGAAACGCGAAATTCCTAGTATATCCAATATGTTCATCTGTGATCTGGAATGTCTATTATTGCTTCAGATGAATGTTTATTGTATATATGGTATATAGTAGACGTTGCTTATGTTTTGCACCCGCGCTAGTCCAGCCCCCGCTCTGGCGTTAGTTAAGTAACCTAACGGTGTTATACGGGGCCTAGTGGTCAATGCGGATGGCATAAGTGGATGTGGTATTTTCGTCTTTTTCTGTGATGATAGGTGTAAATGATGGGACTGCATTACATTAATGCAAAGCAAACAAACCAAAGCTGAATCGTTAGAACAAATTTTAAAACCACTCGGTTATTTTAAAACAGGAGACTTTTAAATGCGGAGCTTAAACCACTCCTTTTAAAAGCTATCAGGTTCCTTCGATTATATCAAGATCACTAAGTTCACGGTTTCGCCAAAACCATTCGTAGCCCTCCGTCATTTCAGTTGAATATTCAGTAGTATTCAAGCTATGTATTTTGACCTTCGCCAAAGCATAGTGTTTGGTAGCTGCTGGATATTCATCTGTAGCATTGGGACAGTCGTACTACTATTTTTGCTTTCGTCAAGGGTATGTACGGGTGGGTTCAAATTAACTTGGACAATGACGGGTAGAACTTGACATGTGACTTATGATATGTTAGCCTTCGTCAAGGTCATAAGAGCATGTGGCAAAAATCTATATCGGGAGTTTCTAAAGAAACTGAAACTTGCTAGTGTTGCATACCATTTGGAGTGTGATAATGTTGGTAGGATTCCTTCAAAATTATCACACAATGATATTTGGATCCCGATCCTACTGTGAGTATCCACTACTCCTTGGGAGATTTTTCACTTAACGATCAATGCTATAAACCAAGTAGGTGTCTAGAACGGTATTAGCGAAACTACGCCTCCAGGGAAAAGAAGTTATTTAATTAAGGAACTTCGTAAAAGCATCGTAAAACCTCCCTCGAAGTACCGACACTAGCCCGGATGAAAGCTTAAGCAAGTATTGTAAGGTGAGATTAATCCTGACTAATTCTTCTTTTATGGTTTGAGGAAGGATTCGAGAAACAGTGGGAGACATCCTGTTTAGATAAATTAAAAACCAATCTAAACTTGCAAGAGCGTCATGCTGAGTATTTTCTTCTCTCTCTCCTAATTGCAGTGACCAGGTGACCAAGATTAGGTTACAGATAGATAATAAATGACTGAGTTATACTATATTGACTAGAAAAGGTTTGTCCAGATGTCCATTACCTATGACAAGATAGACCACCTCATTACTACTCAAGCCCCTGCCGTCCCAGGTCCAGCTTCCACCGTCATGGATATTGATATCCGTAAGACAAGGGAAAGGGATTGTGCGAATTCCAAGTGCCTCGTGTCAGCCTCAGTAGATGGTGAAAACCATAGGCAGCACGAGAATATGGACTTAGTTTCCATCTTCCACCATAACAACTATTTATATGGGGAGAAATCTCGTATCGCAAGATATGTGAGCTCGAAGGAATTGCTTCAAGCGAGGTTGGCTGTCGGGTCATCTGTAGGGGACCACGTCCCTATAATGATCAGCTGTATTAAACAGCTCACGAACCTGGAGATCACGTTGGAGAACGAGTCATGTACTGACTTAATTCTACAGTCCCTACCTTCTACTTACGCTGAGGGGAAGAAAGTTATACTTCCAGTTGAGGGCACCCTAAAGGAAACCAGGGAGACATCTGCTCTACTTATTAGGGAATCTTCCTCTTTTGAATCCAAGGCGAAAGCCAAGGGTGAGAAGAAGAAGACCTCCACAAACCCGATAGGCGGTGTCAGTAAGATAGAAGGAGAAGGCAGGGCAAAAGTTTCGGGGTTAACAGTAGGGAAGGATGGATGTTCTTATTGTTACGGGAAAGGGCATTGGCAGAAGGGATGCAGGGCTTGGAAAGCCAGAATCCAGGATCCGAAGCATGTGGCTTCGACTTCGGGTGTGTTTGTGATTGAAAAGAGTCTATCAATTAACTCCACTTCTGGGGTACAAGATACCGGATCAGGATCTCATATCTGTAATTCATTACAGGCTTTGAGAAACCATAGAGTTATCAGGGCAGATGATATGACTCTCTGGGTTGCTAACGGAATGAGCGTCGACGCTGTATCCATAGGGGACTATCATATAGGATTGACAAGTGGGCAGATATTGATTCTACATAATTGTATGTGTGTACCTAGTCTAGTTTGTAAGCGATGTGGTCCACATCCACCTAATCAAAGTTTGATTAGGTCAGGTATAATAGAGGACAGTATATACGTATTAAATTAAGCTCAGGTTTTTGTAAGTATACGGTAGCGCCCCGGCCGTCTTTCTGACTCCAAACGCAGAACAAAAACATTTATAACTGGCGCTGTAGCATACTATAACCCGGATTTTGCCATTAACGCTAAATTAACAAACTGTAAAGAGGTAGAAAGGCTATACCGGTTGATCCGAGTCCTTCGGTCTTTAGCCATCATCCCACGCTCCTCGTGGCAACTCCGATCTCTCGTCTCCTCATCGAGGTGGCACTACGTCAACGGATCTTTAAACGGGCTCCCGCCTCTATACCGAGGCAACTCGGTCATCAAGTCTGCTAAAAGAGATGACCAAGATGAAGTAGATAATGAGTAGAATACTTTGTCTCAAACATCCTAGGGTTCTCATCACATGAGAGGGTTAGGGTGGAGGTTGAAGAAGATGATAAGGATTGGAAATGGTGAACTCAAGAAAATCAAGAGAGCAAAAGAAAACCAAGCATATGAACTTCTCTCTTTCTTTCTAATCCTTTTGTGAATAGATATATGAGGTTATCTTTATCAAAAACCAAAGAGAAATATCTAATGAAAATATCTCCTAAAATATCTCTTCATAAAACAAAACTCATTAACTCTTTAATGACTCACTAGATGACCCATTACATGAGTCATTAGTGAACATTCTAGAATTGATGAGTCACAACCATGAGTCACAATTTCCAAAACCTATTTAATCATTTAAGCTAAAATGATTAACCAAAAGAAATGCATCTTCTAAAGTATTCTCGTAACGGATTACGAAAATACCCCTCACCTGTATATACATACCTGTATCCGTATTCTGACCGAATACGAATACGAGAGACTAAAATATTCCGACTCAATATAATACATGGATCCGGCTTAAACCAAAGCCCACTAGTATTATCTGTCCGAAATATGACACGTGCACAAGTGCACGTGCATTTTCGAACCCTGCCATAAAACCATACGGCCCCTATAACATTTCGCCCGAACTTGGGAAACTATCTGTGGGGAACTCTAAAGACTCGTCAGTACCCTGGCAGTGGGTTTAATCACAAGCATGTCAGTGGCACTAGCTGTGCGTAATGGCTGCCCATGTATTGACCTCAAGGGAAGCCGATGAGCGAACTCATCTGGAACCCTACTGAACCTATCAGTGACAATATACATACAGTCTGGTCCATTCGTCTATGAGTATCGCATATCGGGCCTAGGGGGCTGGTAACGTCAGACCCCCAATAACGGTATAAGTCGTGTCGAAGGGTAGCCCTGAACACCGTGAGATACTACTGGAGTACCTAGCAGTAAATCTCCTGCCTCGGTCGAGGGCTATGTGTAATGGCTCTTCTAAACACAGTGCGATCTCACCCCCAATACCGGGAGAGACGAATCCCTTGCCGATCCGCTCACTTGCCTCCATGTGGCTCGGGACTATACCCAACTAAAACCTGTTTGCACGACTCCTTTGAGCCATGGTAGGGTAGTAATCAAAGCACGGTGGGAACTCACACGAGACAAATGACGATCTCAGGTCGATGAACTAACCTGTACACATGTCACCAGGGAACTTCTATCTGATGCTAGGTATAATACCAACTAGCAGGTTCCCGGCGAGTCCTGTCCGGTGTACTCATAACCCAATGAGCACATGTATACATCTTAGGTGATCCAACTGACACCAGTAGCTTGTGAGACCGGCCACCTCCCCTCGTTGGGGTCTCGACTGTATACATTAGCCTACTCCGGAGTATCGATGCCCTGTTTCGAAACTCCCACGACTAGGGACCACTTTTAAGGATGTGCTTATGGACTACCCAACTCTCACGTATATGATCGCCATCATACTGTTGGTAGTCAAGAAGGATCCTAAGGGCTCTATCAACATGTAATAGTGAACAGTCACCTAAAGCTGTACACGATGATAAAGGCAAACCAGATAGCATACTATCATCTCAAGTAAGACTGTCCTACCGGTATAGGTCCTCCCTCAATCATTGCAATCACGTACCTGCGATCCAATAATTGACTTTGAGGGCACTACATCCAACAATATCCCACTTGCACTTAAGGCTAATTATTGCGATGTCACATACTCACAGCCCGTGTGATACCGAACACCCAACTCCTCTACTAATCAGTTTCACAAAGCTCATTTGTAAAACTCTTGTGTTTGAGAAATAGCCTCAATGAGTGGATCCGCCCTGATGTTTCTTTCTGTCTCTCTTAATCTCAAGTTCGCGGAGAAAACCATCTCCCGAATTGAGTAATACCTGTCTTAGAATATATCTGGATATCTGATGGGACCTAGTTCATAAATGAACTCCAAATCCAAACTTCTTAGACTGTAACGTCAACTGAACCCCTGCACAATGCCTCCCACAATATTCTCTTGGACCACCTGTCCATAATACTGCCCCCTTCGTCAGAGGGAAAACTATAACTCTGACAATCACTCTGTCATCCATGTCACCTTTGAAGCCTGGAATGATAACCGTCCCCCGAAGGAGGCTGCCGTCATCAAATCCGTAGAACATCCACTTATGTTCTAAAACTGCTTCCGTATATTTCTCCAGGATTGGATTAATATCTCAACTTATTGCATCTAGTGCAAAAACAATATCTGGTGTGGTACTTGACATCTGATGATCAACTCAATTGCTTAAGCAAGTGATATGTTAATCATGCACATCCCTCTCCCCTTTAGTCTGTAAGACACCTTTATAGAGGGAGACTCCATCACCTGCAGGTACACCACCATGCCAGGAGTCGTCCATTCTAAAATACTATTAGAATACTGTCAAAGTACCCACATTAGGAAACTACCCAAATCTAGATCTAAAACTATAGATCTAGTAACCAGAATATCAGATATTATATCCATATATTTTGTGGAGAAACAACTGTGTGACAACCACAGTATAACCGATCGTAGTATAGGAGTTTTACTTCCTACTCTGTATATGTCATCCAAATACCAGGATATCACACCCTACTACCTTCTTAACAGATCCATCCCCTATTCTGATGAAGTCAAACCCATGACTGTCACATCAAAATTAGATGATCTATCTCCGCTATATCTGCTCAAGTCTATAAATAGACATAAGCTCCTTGCCCACTATGCTTCCGCTGCTCCCACTGACCACAACAACCCTCTGGCAGAATAATATATACGTGCACTTCTAAAGCTAGTTTAGAATGACGCTATACTTAACCTCCTACCGGGTCTCATAGCCTGGAACAACAGTAGTGTCAAGTCTGGGTAAACAAGAACCTCCATGTCACCATCCTTGAGGCTACCAGAGTACCTCTCGGGTGCCTGAGGTTACCCACCATATCTGCGGAGTGGCTAATGGAATGTCAAATCTGATTGAATCTTTAGGTCCTATTAAATTTTCCGTAATCGTTTGCAGTTCTGGAATCACTTCCAGTTCTACCATACTCCCACTACTGTTTTTTGAAAAAATCCATTTTACTAAAACTGTGGCGAGTCAAGAACAATATCACCATTGATCTTCCAGATGGTGAAAATCAACCCTCGTCATAGCCTGGGCCAACCCACAAACTGCCATTACAGAAACGTGCCTTGAGTTATCCAGAGTCTGGTTTTAAGCATAAGCCAGACAACTCCCCGTACCTTAACATCGTTAAGATATGAACCATTCTATATCCAATATAGAAACTTTGGCACTTATTTAATTGGAACCAGATTCTAATCATGCAGCTGCCTCCAGTGCATATCAACTTAATGGAGAGAGGCCTGATCAGCATTACTCAACTTAGGAATGCATCCAATTATGAGTAACCTGAAAGAGAAACAAGTTTCTCAAAACCATTACTATCAACTGAATACCAATTACAAGTATCTACATCTTCGATCCCTTTGAAGAATCCCGATACTTGCGAAATCTGGTTCTCTACTTTATTCCTATACCCACAACTTCTCAAAATATAGACATTGTATTTCTACGAAACACTTGTCTAGAAACTAGAGAAGTTACAAGTAAACAGAACATAGTACGAGGACCAACCCCTTTGTCCTGATGGACACTGGACAACATACAATACTCTGTATAAGTTCGCTGAGTTGAATAACTCAAAACCTGTGCATCGTAGGTTGAAAACTGTACTTATGGTTAAGAACTACTCCGCTGTTCAATACTCCTTACCCAATCGTCAACTGATATTGGTAAATGTCACGGACATAATTTCAAAAAGTTATATCTCACTTTATAAAAATAAACGTACAGATATATCAGTTTGAAATTGGTGCACAACAACGGATACTCAAAACCAAATACTTTCCGTCCGGCAAAAACTCAGGCGATTTCCTCAAACATCACCAATTACAACGAATTCCGATATAATGAGGATGATCACCTAATTCCCAATAACTTACTCCCACTCATCATCTGTAAAACCATACAGATATGAGAATCATACCTGGTAAATACATACCCTGGAGTAAGTATCTAATCGGGAAATCAGTTTTCCTTTAACAGCGCACAGTGAAACTGAAACATGAAAATGTTTCGTAGGGGTATCCTGGTATTCTTAGTAATGCCTCTTCCATAATCCAATTCGTGATTGTGACCGTATATTTCTTTGCCATCTCTCCAAATCCTTTTATTTGTCTTTATTCATTACCTTCTGTACACCCATTTAGGCTAAGTGGTTTTCTTCCTTCCCTACCGTTCGGCACCAGCCTATGGTTTGGAAGAAGACTATCCAGTAAACATAATAGGTGTAGTCTCCTAATCCTAGGAGTACTCACAACTTGAGAGAAGGTGATGATAAAAGATAACTGAATAATATCTTATTCTATTTCTCCCGAACTGGGGAAAAAAGCAAAGGTGAAGTAGGAGTGGCGATGAAGTACGCGGTTTGGTCGTGAATGATAGCAGTCGCAATTTACTTTGCCCTCTTTCTAATCCCTTTATTTTTTCTTTACTTATTACCTTCTGTACACCCTACATAGGCTAATTGGTTTTCTTCATTCCCTACTTTTCGGTACCTGCCTATGGTTTGGAAGAAGACTATCCAATAAGCGTAATAGGTGTACTCTCCTAAACCAAGGAGCCCTCGCAACCTGAGAGAAGGTGATGATAAAAGACAACTGAATAAACCAATTCAATTTCTCCTGAACCTGGATCCATCCTCGAAGAAGTCCCATCGAGTTCGTATATAACCATACGATAGATCTATCCAATGGAAGTGGATGTTCGTAGTGATACGAGGTGTTCTGAGAAATGCAAAGGGTAAAAAGAAGGAGCAGTAATGACTTATGTAACTCGGACAATCCAAAAGACAGCATTTTAAGAAGGTTCGGTCAACTTGGTTACTGAGTCATAGTCTAGGGTCAGTCAAAGGTCACTGCCAAAGAGAGAGAGAAAAGAAACACTCTGCGTGCACTCTAACCTAGATCAGAATGGTTATCACTTTATCTAATCAGGAAACTTCCCACTGTACTGTCAAATTCTCCTCCAAACCTGAAAGAAGAATCATTCGGGATCACCCGAAGAGTAAACCAACTCATCAGTGGGAATCGGGATCCAACTCTCATCGCATGATAACGTGAAGGTATCCACTCACGTTATCACACTCCAGAAGGTATGCGCATGCCTGGCAAGTTTCAGTTTCTTTAGAAACTCCCGATGTGATTTTTACCCCATGTTCTTATGACCTTGACGAAGGCCAACAAATCATAAGTCACATGTCAAGTTCTACCCGTCATTATCTTGTCAATTTGAACCTTCCCATACATACCCTTGACAAAGGCCAACAAGGTAATACGACTGTCCCAAACCAACTCATCTATCTATGCAACAGAAAAGTAATCCACTATGCCTTGACGAAGGCCAACAAACATAGCATGAATACTATGTGCTACCCATCTGAAACAACGGAGGGCTACGGCTGGTTTTTGGCAAAAAACCTTTAACGTAATGAACTTGATCTCGTTGAAGGAACCTGATAGCTTTTTATAAAAATATAGTAGCGAAAACCTTTGCTAAAGAGGTCACTCCCGGTGAAGGGATCTCGGCTCTTTCCTCATGGAATGAGGTGCAGGATATTCCAACTGAATACTGCGATGCAAAGCAACATGTAATCAACTATAGTGAAGTTATTACCCTGATGCAAACTTCTGCACAAGGGGTCACTCCCGGTGAAGGGATCTCGGCCCTTACCTCGTCGAATAAGGTGCAGGATATTCCAACTGAATACCACTGTGCAAAACAAAAGAAAACGTCTTTGTAATAACACCTTTTAAAACTATTCCAACAACGTCCAAACAGGTTTGGTTTCCTTTGCATTGATCAGAATCAACGCAGTCCCATCAATTAATCACACCAGAAAAGAACGAAAATAATATGTACGTATATGCCATCCGCATTCGCCACTGGGTCCCGTCATTACCCGTTAGGTTACTTAACTAACGACAGAGTGGGGACTGGACTAGCGCGGGTGCAAAATATACAACATCTACTAGTATATATACCAATATACAATAATCGCTCCAGGCGTGATAATATGCAACATTACAGAAAAGTAATAAGCATCACAGAACAATACAGATAATCTGGGATCCCCGGGTTTCACAGAGCCGCTGCTGAAACCCGACGTTCCCCTGGTCGTGTAGATAGCCTGTGCAATGAAAACCTAGACCCCTACGAGTGCGGCAAGTTACCCGCCAAAACCTAAAGCAAGGCAGCCCCCTACAGCAAAGTGAATGGACCACCCAGCACTTCATGGAATCCAGTAACTTGGGCACTCCATCTTGGGTCAACCTGTACCCCCTACGAGTGCGGCGAATAGTCTGCCAATTCTAGAGTGAGGCCCCTTTGCCTCTCAAAGCCATGAGATACAGACCCGTTGCCCTCCAGAACCCGGCTATCCGTGCACTCCGTCGTGGGGTAAACGTAGTACAGAAATGAAAAATATGTACAACGGGTACATCGACCTCAGCCCGGTCGTGCCCCAAAAGAATATTATACAAACAGGCAGTGACGGCAGTCCACATGTTGGACGCTCGCCCCGCAATAACAAATGTACAAATAATTCCAAACTGCACTACCATTGCACACTGCTATCCACCACGACAAATCCGCAACATCACAGCACAACACAGAACATCAACGCAAATGTCACGTTCGCAAACCCGTCTAAAAGGACTATAGCAATTAGACGCAATTTACCGCTCGAATGACATTCACGGTCGGAGATATAATGTAAGTACTGTAAACTAACAAGTTTAAAATTCCGATCGACAAAACTTCCCGAAGTGGGCCCCACGTACAACTGCAGTACTCAAACAAAATCTGAGCCCAAACAAAATATTCTAGAAACCACAATTCCCTATACAAGAGCCCCAGAAGAAATATGGTACACTGAAGCACCAAGCCTGCGGCGGAACCGCGGCCAAACCCGGGCATGTACGGCGGTTCCGCGGCACTATGGTTGAATCAGTGGCTCGAATTTTTACTGTGGTCTTAAAAAAGCCTGCATGATTTTCTGAGATGCTCAAAATGATTTTTAGACCGGTTTTAAAAATTGACAGAAACTTTAGCCTGAAAAGTGCTGTTTGGAAATTTCGTTCGATCGATATTTTAAACATGTTAGTACAAGTTAGTAAAGGTTAATGGCGTGGCTCTGATACCATGTAAGTCTACGGTAGCGCCCCGGCCGTCATTCAGACGTCAAACGCGGAACAAATATTTTTATAATTGGCACTATCGCATATTATAACCCGGATCTTGCCATTAACGCTAAACTAACAAACTGTAAAAAGGTAGAAAGGCTATACCGATCGATCCGAGTCCTTCGGTCTTTAGCCATCATCCCACGCTACTCGCGGCAACTCTGATCTCTCGTCTTCTCATCGAGGTGGCACCACATCAACAGATCTTTAAACGGGCTCCCGCCTCTATACCGAGGCAACTCGGTCATCAAGTCTGCTAAAAGAGATGACCAAGATGAAGTAGAGAATGAGTAGAATATTTTGTCTCAAACACCCTAGGGTTCTCATCACATAAGAGGGTTAGGGTGGAGGTTGAAGAAGATGCTAAGGATTGGAAATGGAACTCAAGAAAATCAAGAGAGCAAAAGAAAACCAAGCATATGAACTTCTCTCTTTCTTTCTAATCCTTTTGTGAATAGATATATGAGGTTATCATTATCAAAAACCAAAGAGAAATATCTAATGAAAATATCTCCTCAAATATCTCTTCACAAAACAAAACTCATTAACTCTTTAATGACTCACTAGATGACTCATTACATGAGTCATTAGTGAACATTCTAGAATTGATGAGTCACAACCATGAGTCACAATTTCCAAAACCTATTTAATCATTTAAACTAAAATGATTAACCAAAAAAATGCATTTTCTAAAGTATGCTCGTAACGGATTACGAAAATACCCCTCACCTGTATATACATACCATTATACGTATTCAGACCGAATACGAATACGAGAGACTGAAATATTCCGACTCAATATAATACATGGATCCGGCTTAAACCAAAGCCCACCACTATTATCTGTCCGAAATATGACACGTGCACAAATGCACGTGCATTTTTGAACCCTGTCATAAAACCATACGGCCTCTACAACGTTTCGCCCGAACTTAGGAAACTATATGTGAGAGACTCTAAAGACTCGTCAGTACCCCGGCAGTGAGTTTAACCACAAGCACGTCAGCGGCACTAGCTGTGCGTAACGGCTGCCCATGTACTGACCTCAAGGGAAGCCGATGAGCGAACTCATCCTGGAACCCTACTGAGCCTATCAGTGACAATATACATACAGTCCGGTCCGTTCGTCTATAAGTATCGCATATCGGGCCTAGGGGGCTGGTAACGTCAGACCCACAATAGCGGTATAAGTCGTGTCGGAGGGTAGCCCTGAACACCCTGAGATACTACTGGAGTACCTACCAGTAAATCTCCTGCCTCGGCCGAGGGCTATGTGTAATGGCTCTTCTAGACACAGCGCGATCTCACCCCCAATACCGGGAGAGACGAATCCCCTGCCGATCCGCTCACTTGCCTCTATGTGGCTCGGGACTGTACCCAACTAAAACCTGTTTGCATGACTCCTTTGAGTCGTGGTAGGATAGTAATCAAAGCACAGTGAAAACTCACACGAGACAAATGACGATCTCAGGTCGACGAACTAACCTGTACACATGTCACCAGGGAACTACTATCTGACGCTAGGTATAATACCAAATAGCAGGTTCCCGGTGAGTCATGTTCGGTGTACTCATAACTCAATGAGCACCTGTATACATCTTAGGTGATCCAACTGACACCAGTGGCTTATGAGACCGGCCACCGCCCCTCGTCGGGATCTTGACTGTATACACTAGTCTACTCCGGAGTATCGATTCCCTGTCTCGAAACTCCCACGACTAGGGACCACTTTTAAGGATATGCTTATGGACTACCCAACTCTCACGTATATGATCGCCATCATACTGTTGGTAGTCAAGCAGGATCCTAAGGGCTCTATCAACGTGTAATAGTGAACAGTCACCTAAAACTGTACACGATGATAAAGGCAAACCAGATAGCATACTATCATCTCGAGTAAGACTGTCCTACCAGTATAGGTCCTCCCTCAATCATTGCAATCACGTACCTGCGATCCAATAATTGACTTTGAGGGCACTACATCCAACAGTTTTCAACTTCCAGAACACACTTAAAAAAAGTCTCCAGAATTAAATAAGGCTTTCTAAAAGCATTGTAGATTGGGTCACATCAATGAAACATGGTTGTCGAAGTTATATAAAGAAGGCTATTTGGATTTGTTCAAATATTAATTTTATGCAACCTGTCAATCTTGTCTCATAGGAAAGATGACAAAGACTCCGTTCACTGGACACGGAGTAAGAGTGAGCGGGCTCTTAGGACTCATACACAACGACGTGTATAGTCCAATATCTACAGATGCACGAAGTGGTTATTCCTATCTCATTACTTTTTACGGATAATTTCTCTTGGTAAGGACATGTCTTCTTGATGAAGCATAAATTCGAGGCCTTTTAAGAAATTTCGGGAATAAAAGAATGAAGTGGAAAAACAAACAGGCAAAAGTATTAAGACACTGAGATCTGATCGATGTGGTGAATACTTGATTGCCAAGTTTCTGGATTACTTAAAATAGAATGGAATTCTCTCTCGGCTTACTCCTCCATAAACACCATAACACAACGGTGTATCGGAAAGACGGAACAGAACCCTATCGGATATGGTACGTTCTATGATGAGTAACTCTGAGTTACCGCAATCCTTCTAAGGTTATGCACTAAAATCAGCTCCATATCTTTTGAATAAGGTTCCTACCAAGAATGTTCCTACCATACCATATCAGACGTGGAGTGGGAAGAAACCCTATTTTCAGTATCTGAAGATGTAGGGATGTCCAGCTTTCGTCAAAAAGAAGTATGCGGACAAGTTCGAGGCACGTTTAGTACTGTGTAAGTTAGTGGGATACCCAAAGAACTCTAGGGGGTATATTTTCTATTACGCAGAGGAACAAAAGGATTTTGTTCCTCGTCATGCCCACTTTTTAGAAAATCAATTTTTTGAAAAAGGATTAGTGGGAGAGCAATAAAACTGGAAGAAATTCCAGAACCACAAACTATTACTGAAAGTATGGTAGAACCAGAGATTTCAAAAGAACAGGACGTTTCTGCGCCAATCCGCAGGACTAATAGGCAGTCTCATCCGCCCGAGAGATACTACGGTTTTCTCATAGACGGGGATAGAGAGGATTGTATCATTGACAATGATGAGCCAACTAGCTTCCAGCAACCCATTCAGAGCGACAACTCGGTAAAATGGCTGGATGCAATACAGACCGAGATGGAGTCCATATACACCAACGAAGTATGCACTTTGAATATTGCTCCAGAAGGGTAAAACCCGTAGGCTCCAAATGGATCTTCAGAAAGAAGATTGGTGTAGATGGACAGGTTGAAACCTATAAGGCTAGACTTGTTGCAAAAGGTTTTTCTCAAAGACCAGGTTTGGACTATGATGAAACCTTTTCTCCGGTGGCTATGCTCAAATCCATTCGGATCCTTCTTGCCATTGCTGCCTTCCAAGATTTTGAGATCCGGCAGATGGACGTAGAGACGGATTTTCTAAATGGTTATTTAGAAGACTGCGTCTATATGAATCAGCCAGAGGGTTTCAATCAAAGTGGGAGCAGCGGGAGAGTGTGCAAGTTGCTTAAGTCCATTTATGGACTAAAGCAGGCATCGCAGAGTTGGAACATCTGTTTTAATGAGACAGTCAAAAGAATTCGACTTTATCAAAAATCCAGAGGAACCAGAACCATGCATTTATAGTAAGATTGTAGCGAGAACTGTGGGATTCCTCATCTGGTACGTGGATGACATTCTCTTGATAGGAAATGACATTCCTATACTACCATCAGTTAAAGGATTCTTGTCACTAAGGTTCTCCATGAAAGACCTGGGTGATGCCAACTACATTCTAGGGATCCAGATCTATCGTGATAGATCGAGGAGGATAGTGGGACTTTCATAGTCAAGGTACATCAACACTATACTAAAAATATTTAGTATGGAAGGTTCAAAACGTGGTAGTATACCGGCTTGTCACTGAATCACCCTCTCCAAAGAGATGTCTCCCAAGACTGATTTAGACAGGGCTCGCATGTCGATTATATCCTACACTTCTGCGGTAAGCTTTATAATGTATGCGATGTTGTGTACCAGACTAGATATAGCTTACGCACTGAGCGTGGTAAGCCGGTATCAGTCAAACCAAGGGGAGAAGCACTGGGAAGCAGTAAAGAACATTCTCAAGTACCTGAGAAGGACTAAGGAGATGTTCTTGGTGTATGGCGGAAAAGGACCTCCAGATCGAGGCCTTTGCTGACTCCATCTTCCAGAGTGATAAGAATGACTCCAAGTCCATGTCAGGTTATGTCATTACCCTCAATAGAGGGGCGGTCTGTTGGAAGAGCTCCAAGCAGGACATCGCTGCAGACTCGACGATGGAAACGGAGTTGTTCACTGCAATGAGACGCCGCCAAAGAGGCAGTCTGGATGAGGAAGTTCATATCTGAACTTCAGGTGGTTCCTTCCATTATTGGTCCAATACTTTAGTATTATGACAACAAACGGCACTATAGATTTAGGGAAGGAACCTAGGTCCCATCAGAGATCCAGACATATTTTGAGGCGGTACCACCTGATCAGGGAGATCGTAGATCTCGGGGAGATCAAGGTGAGGAGAGTAGATACAGAGAGCGACACAGCAGATCCACTCACAGACGCCATCCCTCAGACACAGTTCGAGAGACTATTCGAGATCTTAGGTCTGCGATATGCTAATACATAGCCTTACTGCAAGTGGGAGATTGTTAGTGATATATGCCCTAGAGGCCATTATTGTATCATACTAGTTTGTATATTACTTAATGGAAGCTTGGGATATACACGGATATAGTAACAGTCTTGCTCGAAATGGTAGTATGATACCTGGTTTGTTTCTACCTCAATATGTGCATGTGTTTCTTAGCATATCGCTTATACATATTGGTGGAGCCCTTAGGATCTTTGCTTGATTACCAGCGTTGTGATGGCAGTCACACTAGTGGGGGCTGGGTAATCTATAAGCACATCCTATACAGGTCCCTAGTCGTAGGATTATCGAGACGGGGCATCGATACTCCAAAGTAGACTAGTGTATACGCTTCTTATCCCAACAGGGGAGATGGTCTATCCCACAGCCATTAGTACGTTATACTGGAGATAGTATGCAGGTGCTCATTAGGTTTTGAGTACACTGGACAGGACTCATAGGAAACTGCTGGTGGGTATTATACCTATCGTCGGGTAGCAGTTCCCAGGTGACATGAGTACAGCTTAGTCCGTCGACTTGACACCGCCACTTCGCTTCGAGTGTGTTCCTACTGTACTTTGATTACTACCCTACCATGGCTCAAAGGAGTCATACAAACAGGTAGTAGTTGGGTGGAGTCCCGAAGAACTTGGAGGCAGTGGCGATTAGATAGGATTCGTCTCTCCCGGTATTGGAGGTTGATATCGCGCTGTGTTCGGAAGGCCATAACATAAAGTCCTTGGCCAAGGAAAGCGAGATTTACTAGTAGATACTCCAGTAGTTTCTCAGGGTGTTTTTGTAAGTCTACGGTAGCGTCCCGACCATCAGTCCGAGGACAAAATGCGGAAACGAAAACTTTTTCTAAACTAGAAACCAGCGCTATCGCAGACTTTAATCCCGGATCGAACCATTAACCTATAACTAGCAACTAGAGAAAGGTTACAAAAGCTATACCGATCGATCCGTGTCCTTCGGTCTTTAGCCACCATCCCTAGCTCCTCACGGCATCTCCGATCTCCGGTCTCCTGGTCGGAAAGGGCACCATATCTTCGAGTCTTTTTACGGGCTCCCGCTTCGTCCGAAGCAACTCGGACACGAAGTTTGCTAGCCGACGTGTCCAAGGCGATGTAGAGAATGTGTGTGATAACTTTGTATCTTGCATCCATTGATTCTCAACGCATGAGATTGTATGGATGGAGGATTTAGTTGATGCCATTAGTGAGGAGATAGTGAGCTCAAGAAAGAAGAGGAAGAAGAAGAAGTTTCCTTTTCTTTTTCTTTTGTGTTGAGATGATAATGAAAGTGAGAGAGTGTTAGAAATACAAGAGCTAACCTTTACCTTATGGCTGCCCTTTCTCTTTCTCCCTCTCATTTCATCCACAAATCAATCACATAATGTGACATATGCACAAGTAAAGAGACCATGACTCATCACTTGTGCATGTGTCACAATTAATGCTCCTAATCATGATTTTGAGCTCATTATTTCCATATGCAAACATTAATCCAAATGTTTGCAACAATAAAAAGAGAATGGTATCTACTAAAGTAAACTCGTGACGGATCACAAGAGTACCCCTCACCTGTATATATACATACCTGCATCCGCATTCCAACTGAATGCGAATGCGATGAGACGAAAGTATTCCAACAAATCTAATACTAGCATCCGGCTTAAACCAAAGCCCACTAGTATGATCCGCCCGATCATGATCCGTGCACTACTACACGTATATGATCGAACCCTGCCATATATCATACGACCTCTACAACGTTTCGCCCAAAACTTGAGAAACTGTCTGTGGGGGACTCTAAAGACTCGTCAATACTTTGGCTGTGGATTTAACCACTAGCACGTCAGAGGTACTAGCCGTACGTAACGGGCTACCAGGTATTGACCAAAAGGGAGGTCGATGAGCGAACTCATCCTGACACCCTACTGAGCCTGTCAGTGACAATATCCGTACAGTCCGGTCCGTTCGTCTATGAGCATCGCATGTCGGGCCTAGGGGGTTGGTAAAAGTCAGACCCCCAAAATCGGTTAAAGTCGTATCGGAGTGTAGCCTAGAACACCCTGAGATACTACTGGAGTACCTACCAGTAAATCTCCTGCCTTGGCCAAGGACTTCGTGTAATGGCTCTCCTAGACACAACGCGATCTCACCCCCAATACCGGGAGAGAAAAAACCCCTGCCGATCCGCTCATTGCCTCCATGTGGCTCGGGACTGTACCCAACAAAACCTGTTTGCACGACTTCTTTGAGCCGTGGTAGGGTAGTAATCAAAGCACAGTGGGAACTCACACGAGACAAATGACGATCTCAGGTCGATGAACTAACCTGTACATATGTTACCAGGGAACTTCTATCTGATGTCAGGTATAATACCAACTAGTATGTTCTCGGCGAGTCCTGTCCGGTGTACTCATAACCCAATGAGCACATGTATTCATCTTTGGTGATCCAACTGACACCAATGGCTTGTGAGACCAGCCACCGCCTCTCGTCGGGGTCTCGACTGTATACACTAGTCTACTAATGGAGTATCGATGCCCAATCTCGAAACTCCCACGACTAGGGACCTTTTAAAGATGTGCTTATAGACCCTATCTCCTATGTATATGATCGCCATCATACTGCTAGTAGTCAAGCAAGAATCATAAGGGCTCTATCAATATGTAATAGTGATCTGTAAGGTCACCTAATGCTGTACACGATGATAAAGATGAACCAGATAGCATACTATCATCTTGAGTAAGACTGTCCTACCGGCATAGGTCCTCCCTCAATCATTGCAATCACGTGCCTGCGATCCAATAATTGACTTTGAGGGCACTAATCCAACAATCTCCCACTTGCACTCAAGGCTAATTATTGCGATGTCGCATACTCATAGCCCGTGTGATACCGAACACCCAACTCCTCTACTGATCAGTCTCACAAAGCCCATTTGCGAAACTATTGCATTCGAGGAATAGCCTCAGTGAGTGGATCCGCCCTAATATTTCTTTCTATGTCTCTCTTTATCTCAAGTTCGCAGAGAAAACCATCATCCGAAATGAGCAATACCTGTCTTAGAATATGTTTGGATATCTGATGGGACCTAGTTCATAAATGAACTCCAAATCCAAACTTCTTAGACTGTATCGTCAACTGAACTTAATCAGTATCCTGCGCTATACCTCCCTCAGTATCTGCTTGGACCATCTGTCCAAACTACTGCCCCTCGTCAGAGGGAAAACTATAACTCCGGCAGTCACTTTGTCATCCAGGTCACCTTGGAAGCCTGGAATGATAACCGTCCCCCGAAGGAGGCTGTCGTTATCATATTCCTAGAACATCCACTTATGTTCTAAAACTGCTTCCGAACGTTTCTCCAGGATAGGATTAATATCAACTTATTGCATCTAGTGCAAAAACAATATCTGGTGTGGTACTTGACATCTGATGATCAACTCAATTGCCTAAGCAAGTGATCTGCCAATCATGCACATCCCTCTCCCCTTTAGTTTGTAAGACAGCCTTAGAGAGGGTGACTCCATCACCTGCAGGTATACTACCGTGCCAAGAGTCGTCCATTCTAAAACACCTTTAGAATACTGTCTAAGTACCTATATTGGGAAACTACCCAAATCTTGATCTAAAACCATAGATCTAGTAACCAGAATATCTGATATAATATCCATATCCTATGTGGAGAAAACTACTGTGTGACAACCAAAGTATAACCGATCGTAGTATAGGAATATCACTTCCTACTCTGTGTATGTCATCCAAATACCAGGACATCACACCCTACTACCTTCTTAACTGATCCATCCCCTATTCTGATGAAGTCAAACCTATGATTGTTACATCAGAAATAGATGATCTATCTCCGCTATATCTGCTTTAGTCTACAATTAGACATAAGCTACTTGTCCACTATGCTTCCCCTGCTCCCACTGACTACGACAACCCTCTGGCAGAGTCATATACACGTATACTTCTAAAGCTAGTTTAGAATGACGCTATACTCATCCTCCTGCCGGGTCTCATAGCCAGGAACAACAGTAGTGTCAAGTCTGAATAAACAAGAACCTCCATGTCACTGTCCTTAAGGCTACCGGAGTACCTCTCGGGTGCCTGAGGTTACCCACCATATCTGCGGAGTGGCTAATGGAATGTCAAAGCAGATTGAATCTTTAGGTCTTATTAAATTTTCAGTAATCGTTTGCGGTTTTGGAATCACTTCCAGTTCTACCATACTCCCACTACTGTTTTCTGAAAAAATCCATTTCTATAACTGTGGCGAGTCAAGAACAATATCACTATTGATCTTCCAGATGGTAGAAAGTCAACCCTCTTCATAGCCTGGGTCAACCCACAAGCTGCCATTACAGAAACGTGCCTTGAGTTATCCAGAGTCTGGTTTTAAGTAAAAGCCGGACAACTCCCCGTACCTTAACATTGTTAAGATATGAACTATTTTATATCCAATATAGAAACAGAAGCGCTGATTTAATTGGAACCAGATTCAAATCATGCAGCTGTCTCCAGTGCATGTCAACTAAATGGAGAGAGGCCGATCAGCATTACTCAACTTAGGAGTGCATCCAATTATGAGTAACCTGAAAGAGAAGCAAGTTCTCATAATCATTACTATCAACTGAATACCATACACAAGTATCTACATCTTCGATCACCTTGAAGAATCCTGATACTTGTAACACCTGGTTTTCTACTTTATTTTTATACCTATAACTTCTCAAAACTTAGACCTTGTATTTCTACGAAACACATGTCTAAGAACTAGAGAAGTCATAAGTAAACGGAATATAGTACGAGTACCAACCCCTCTGTCCAAATGGAAATAGGACAACATACAATATACTTTGTATAAGTCCGCTGAGTTGAATAACTCAAAACCTTGTACGTCGTAAATTGAAAACTGTAATTATGGTTAAGAAGAATTACACCGATGTTTAATGCTCCTTACCTAACCATCCAATGATATAGGTAAATATCATAAACATAATTTCCAAAAGTTATATCTCACTTTATAAAAAATAAACGTACAGATATATCAATTTGAAATTGGTGCATAACAACGGATATTCAAAACTAAATATATGCCGTCCGGCAAACTGCCAGGCGATTTCCTCAAATATCACCAATTACAACGAATCCCGATATAATGATGATGATCACCCAATTCCCAATACCTTACTCCCACTCATCATCTGTAAAACCATACAGATGTGAGAATCAAACCTGGTAAATACATACCCTAGAGCAAGGGCTAATTGGGAAATCAGTTTTCTTTTAACAATACACAGTGAAACTGAAACATATAAATGTTTCGAAGGGGTATCCAGGTATTCTTAGTAATGCCTCTTCCATTATCAGATTCACAACTGTAACCGTATATTTCTTTCCCATCTCTCCAAATCCCTTTATATATCTTTAGTCATTACCTTCTGTATACCCCCTTTAGGCTAAATGGTTTTCTTCCTTCCCTACCGTTCGGCACCAGTCTATGGTTTGGAAGAAGACTATCCAAAAAGCGTAATAGGTGTATTGTCCTAATTCTAGGAGCACTCGCAACCCGAGAGAAGGTAATGATAAAAGACAACTGAATAAAACCTTATTCCTATTTCTCCTGAACCAGAATACATCCCGAACTGGAACAAGTTCCTTCGAGTTCGTATATAACCATACGATGGAGTATCCAAATAACTGTGGATCTTCGTAGTGATACGGAGTGTCCTGGAGAAATACAAAGGTGAAGTAGGAGTGGCGATGAAATACTTGGTTTGGTTGTGAATGATAGCAGTCGCAATTTACTTTGCCCTCTTACTAATCCCTTTATTTGTCTTTACTTAATACCTTCTGTACACCTTTTAGACTAAATAGTTTTCTTCATTCCCTACCGTTCGGCACCTGCTTATGGTTTGGATGAAGACTATCCAATTAGCATAACAGGTGTACCGTCCTAATCTAAGGAGCACTCGCAAGATGAGAGAAGGTAAAAGGAAAAGACAACTGAATAGTCCTATTCATTTTCTTCAGAACCGGAAACCATTCTCGAATCTGGAACAAGTTCCTTCGAGTTCGTATATAACCATACGATAGTTTTATCCAATGGAAGTGGATGTTCGTAATAATACGGGGTGTTCTGGAGAAAAGGGTAAAAGTAGGAGTGGCAATGAAGTATGCAACTCTGACAATCCAAAAGCCAGTGTTTTAAGAAAGTTCGGTTAACTTGGTCACTGAGTCATAGTCAAGGGTCGGGTCATGGTCGCTGCCAAAGAGAGAGAGAAAAGAAACACTCTGCGTGCACTCTAGACTAGATCAGAATGGTTATCAATTTATCTAATCAGGAAACCTCCCACTGTATCGTCAAATTCTCCTCCAAACCTGAAAGAAGAATTAGTCGGGATCACCCGAGGAGTAAACCAACTCATCAGTGGGAATTGGGATCCAACTATCATCGCATGATAACGTGATGGAATCCACTCACGTTATCACACTCCAGAAGGTATGCGCATATCTGGCAAGTTTCAGTTTCTTTAGAAACTCCCGATGTGATTTTTACCCCATGCTCTTATGACCTTGACGAAGGCCACACATGTCAAGTTCTACCCGTCATTATCCAGATTAATTTGAACCCACCCGTACATACCCTTAACGAAGGCCAAAATAGTAGTACGACTGTCCCAAACCAACGCATCTATCTATGCAGCAGAAAAGTAACAAATAGCTACCATACACTATGCCTTGACGAAGGCCAACATACATAGCATGAATACTAAGTGCTACCTTTCTGAAATGATGGAGGGCTACGAATGGGTTTTGGCGAAAAACCTTTAACGTAAAGAACTTGATATCGTTGAAAGAACGAGATAGCTTTTTATAAATATAGTGGCGAAAACCTTCGCTAAAGAGATCACTCCCGGTGAAGGGATCTCGGCTCTTTCCCCATAGAATGAGGTGCAGGATATTCCAACTGAATACCATGATGTAAAGCAAAAAGTAATCGACTATAGTGAAGTTATTACCCTGACGCAAACTTTTGTCCAAGGGGTCACTCCCGGTGAAGGGATCTCGGCCCTTGCCTCGTCGACTGAGGTGCTGGATATTCATAACCGAATACCACTGTGCAAAACAAAAAAGAACGTCCTTGCAATAATAGCTTTTTGAAAAATTGTTCCAACAACATCAAACAGGTTTGTTTAGCTTGCATTGATTCGAATCAATGCAGTCCCATCAATTAATCACACCAAAAAAGAACGAAAATATGACGTACGTATATGCCATCCGCATTCGCCACTGGGTCCCGTCATTACCCGTTAGGTTACTTAACTAACGACAGAGCGGGGACTGCACTAGCGTGGGTGAAAGACATATACAACATCTACTAGTATATATATATATCAATATATAATAATCGCTCATGGCGTAACATCACAGAAATGTAATAAGCATCACAGAACAATACAGATAATCTGGGATCCCCGGGTTTCATAGAGCCGCTACTGAAACCCGACGTTCCCCTGGTCGTGTGGATAACCTGTGCAATGAAATCCTAGACCCCTACGGGCGCGGCAAGTTACCCGCCAAAACCTGAAGTGAGGCAGCCCCCTACAGCAAAGTGAATGGACCACCCAGCACTTTACGGAATCCGGTAACTTGAGCACCCCTCCTTGGGTCAACCTGTACCCTCAACGAGTGCGGCGAATAGCCTGCCAATTCTAGAGTGAATCCCCCTCCGTCTTAAAGCCATGAGATGCGGGCCCGTTGCCCTCTAGAACCCGGCTATCCGTGCACCCCACCTTGGGGTAATCCTAGTACAGAAAGTAAAATATATATACAACGGGTATATCGACCTCAGCCCGGTCATGCCCTAAAAGAATAATATACAAACAGGCAGTGACGGCAGTCCACATGTCGGACGCTCGCCCTACAATATCAAATGTATAAATACAACCAAACTGTACTACCATTGCATCCAGGCTATCCACCATGACAAATCCGCAATATCACAGCACAACACAAAACATCAACGTGAATGTCACGTTCGCAAATCCGTCTAAACGGACTATAGCAATTAGATAAGATTTACCGATCAAATGACATTCACGGTCACAGATATAAAGTAAGTACTGTGAACTAACATATTTAAAATTTTCGATCGACAAAATTTCCCGAAGTGGAGCCCAAGCACAATTCCCAGTACTCAAAATAATCTGAGCCAAAACTAAAAATACCAGAAACCCCAATTCCAAGTCAGAGACCACTGCAGAAACTTTAGTGGACTGATGCTGCAGTAGTGCGGCGGAACCGCGGCCAAATGAAGGAAATGCCGCGGTTCCGCGGCGCTAGGGTGAGATCTTTCAACAAAATTTCTGCAGTGTTCTTAGAAAAGCCTGCTTGATTTTCTGATACACTCAAAATAATAAAAAATTTTGACAGAAACTACATAAACTGGAATCGCGGTTTCGGAAATTTCGTTCGATCGAAGTTTTTAATGCGTTAGAACAAGCTAATAAAGCTTAATGGGGTGGCTCTGATACCATGTAAGTCTACGGTAGCGCCCCGGCCGTCTGTCCGAGGCCAAAATGTGGAAACGAAAACTTTTTCTAAACTAGAAACCGGTGCTATCGCAGACTTTAATCCCGAATCGAACCATTAACCTATAACTAGCAACTAGAGAAAGGTTAGAAAAGCTATACCGATCGATCCGTGTCTTTCGGTCTTTAGCCACCATCCCTAGCTCCTCGCGGCATCTCCGATCTCCGGTCTTCTCGTCGGAAAGGGCACCACATCTTCGAGTCTTTTTACGGGCTCCTGCTTCGTCTGAAGCAACTCGGACACGAAGTTTGCTGGCCGACGTGTCCAAGACGATGTAAAGAATGTGTGTGATAACTTTGTCTCTTGCATCCATTGATTCTCAACGCATGAGAGTGTATGGATGGAGGATTTAGTGGATGCCATTATTGAGGAGATAGTGAGCTCAAGAAAGAAGAGGAAGAAGAAGAAGTTTCCTTTTCTTTTTCTTTTGTGTTGAGATGATAATGAAAGTGAGAGAGTGTTAGAAATACAAGAGCTAACCTTTACCATATGGCTGCCCTTTCTCTCTCTCCCTCTCATTTCATCCACAAATCAATCAGATAATGTGACATATGCACAAATAAAGAGACCATGACTCATCACTTGTGCATGTGTCACAATTAATTCTCCTAATCATGATTTTGAGCTCATTATTTCCATATGCAAACATTAATCCAAATGTTTGCAACAATAAAAAGAGAATGGCATCTACTAAAGTAAACTCGTGACGGATCACAAGAGTACCCCTCACATGTATATACATACCTACATCCGCATTCCGACTGAATGCGAATGCAATGAGAAGAAAGTAATCCAACAAATCTAATACTAGGATCCGGCGTAAACCAAAGCCCACTAGTATGATCCGCCCGATCATGATCCGTGTACTACTGCATGTATATGATCGAACCCTGCCATATATCATACGGCCCCTACAACGTTTCGCCCGAAACTTGAGAAACTGTCTGTAGGGAACTCTAAAGACTCGTCAATACTTTGGCTGTGGATTTAACAACTAGCACGTCAGAGGTTCTAGCCATACGTAACGGGCTACCAGGTATTGACCAAAAGGGAGGTCGATGAGCGAACTCATCCTGACACCCTACTGAGCCTGTCAGTGACAATATCCATACAGTCCGGTCCGTTCGTCTATGAGCATCGCATGTTGGGCCTAGGGGTTGATAAAAGTCAGACCCCAAAAGCGGTACAAGTCGTGTCGGAGTGTAGCCCAGAACACCCTGAGATACTACTGGAATACCTACCAGTAAATCTCCTGCCTTGGCCAAGGACTTCGTGTAATGGCTCTCCTAGATACAGCGCGATCTCACCCCCAATACCGGGAGAGATGAAACCCTTGCCGATCCGCTCACTGCCTCTATGTGGCTCTGGACTATACCCAACTAAAACCTGTTTGCACAACTCCTTTGAACCGTGGTAGGGTAGTAATCAAAGCACAGTGGGAACCCACACGAGACAAATAACGATCTCAGGTCGATGAACTAACCTGTACATATGTCACTAAGGAACATCTATCTGATGTCAGGTATAATACCAACTAGCATGTTCCCGGCGAGTCCTGTCCGGTGTACTCATAAACCAATGAGCACCTGTATACATCTTAGGTGATCCAACTGACACCAATGGCTTGTGAGACCAGCCACCGCCCCTCGTCGGGGTCTCGACTGTATACACTAGTCTACTAATGGAGTATCGATGCCCAGTCTCGAAACTCCCACGACTAGGGACCTTTTAAGGATGTGCTTATAGACCCCAGCTCCCACATATATGATTGCCATAATACTGCTGGTAGTCAAGCAAGAATCCTAAGGGCTCTATCAATATATAATAGTGATCTGTAAGGTCACCTAAAGCTGTACACGATGATAAAGATGAACCAGATAGCATACTATCATCTTGAGTAAGACTGTCCTACCGGCATAGGTCCTCCCTCAATCATTGCAATCACGTGCCTGTGATCCAATAATTGACTTTGAGGGCACTATATCCAACAGTTTTGAGCTACACTCCGACACGACTTATTGTGCTATTAGGGGTTTGACGATTACCGCCCCCTAAGCCCGATATGTGATACTCTTAGACGAACGGACTGGACTGTACGGAGATTGTCACATACAAACTCAGTAGGAATCCGGTTGAGTTAGCTCATAGATCTTCTTATCGACACATACCTGGGTAGCTGTTATGTGCAGCTAGTACCGGTTGCGGCTTGTGGTTAAACCCACTGCCAGCGTAGTGTCGAGTCTTTAGAGTACCTCATAGAGAGTTTCCCTACACCGAGAAAAAGGTGTAGAGGCCGTATGGTTTTACGGCAGGGCTTCCTTCAATTACATGTACTTGTGCACGTATGATGATCGGGCGGATAATACTAGTGGGCTTTGGTTTAAGCCGGATCCTAGTATTATATTGATGGATTATTTTCTTCTCTTTGTATTCATATTCTTCGGAATGCGGATGCGGGTATGTATATACGGATGAGAGGCATTCTCATAATTTACTCGAGATTGTTTCTAGAAGGAGACACCTAATTAGGGTTTTAATCTTTTGATTACAACATTATTAGGTGGAGGAAATGAGGTGGAGGCTAGCATGGCTCTTTGGTGTGACTCATGACATGACTCATTTTGTGATGATTATGTTTGCTAGATATTTTTATCAAGCATGCTAGATATCTTTATCAAGGGTGCTAGATATTTTATGTGGAGGCATTATTCATTACAAATGAGGACTTGAGCCATTCTCACTTCACATGCTCTCTCTTCTTCATTAGCATTTCCTTAAGTCATCTTCTTCTTCCTCTTTACCCTAAAAGCTATCATGTGTTGAGAATCCTATGGTTCCAAGAGACAAATTAATCCATCTCCACACTATACATCATCTTTGATATCTAGTTTAGCGAACTAGAAGCCGTTGTTACCTCGGATTTGAGGTAGGAACTCGGACTATAGACTCTCGGGTGGATCGTCTTTGACTCGAGGAGGCCATCGAGGTTGCCCGATCCGTTTCGATCCTGAGAGCTTGTGACAAGGAGGAGGACAGCGATGAAGACCCGAAGGACTTATAATGTGAGGTATAAACTTCTTTCCGGGTAGTTAACCTCTTAGCAAGTTTAGCTAGTTAAGGTTTAGCATCGATCCTGGAGTTCAAGTTGGTGTTGCGAGCTTTGAAAAATCGTTTTTGAACATTCCACCTCCCTACGGACCCTCAGGGTGCGCGACATCGAGTTACAGATATCAAGTCAACGGACTAATCTGTACTCATGCCACCCAGGAACTGCTACCTGACGATAGGTATAATACCAACCAGCAGTTCCCATCGAGTCCGTCCAGTGTAACTCATAACCCAATGAGCACCTATATACTATCTCCGATACGACATACCAATGGTTGTGGGACAGACCATCTCCCCTGCTGGGATGAGAAGCGTATACACTAGTCTACTCCGGAGTATCGATACCCCGTCTCGATAATCCTACGACTAGGTACATGTATAAGGATGTGCTTATAGACTACCCAGCCCCCACTAGTGTGACTGCCATCACAACGCTGGTAGTCAAGTAAAGACCCTAAGGGCTCTACCAATATGTATTAGCGATATGCTAAAAGAAACATATACACATATTGAGGTAGAATCAAACCATGTAGCATACTACCATTTTAAGCAAGACTGTTATCATATCTGTGAATATCCCAAGCTTCCAAAATGTAATATACAATCCAGTACGATACAATAATGGCCTATAGGACATATATCTCTAACAATCTCCCACTTGCACTAAGGCCATGTATTGGCATATCGCAGACCTATCATCTCGATTAGCCTCTTGAACCGTGTCTGAGGGATGGCCTTTGTGAGTGGATCTGCAATGTTGTTCTCTGTCTCTACTCTTCACACCTCGATCTCCCGGCGATCAACGATCTCCCTGATCAAGCGGAACCGCCTCAAGATGTGTCTGGACTTCTGATGGGACCTTAGTTCCTTTGCTAAAGCTATAGTGTTGTTGTTGTCATAATACAGTGGTATTGGATCAACAATGGACGAACCCACCTGAAGCTTTATCACGAACTTCCTCATGTAGACTGCTTCTTTCACGGCGTCACATGCAGCGATATACTCCGCTTCCATCGTCGAGTCAGCAATGGTGTCCTGCTTGGAGCTCTTCCAATAGACCGCCCCTCCATTGAGGGTAAAGACATAACCAGACATGGACTTGGAGTCATCCTTGTCACTCTGGAAGTTGGAGTCGGCGAAGGCCTCGACCTGGAGGTCTTCTCTGCCGTACACTAAGAACATCTCCTTAGTCTTTCTCAGGTACTTGAGAATGTTCTTCACCGCTGCCCAGTGCTTCTCCCCTGGGTTTGACTGATACCTACTTACAACGCTAAGTGCGTAAGCTGCATCTGGTCTGGTACACAACATCGCATACATTATAGAGTCTACTGCAGAAGCATAGGGTATAATACTCATGCAACCCCTTTCCAAATCAGTCTTGGTTGACATCACTTTGGAGAGGGTGATACCGTGACAAGACAGTAGATTACCGCACTTTGAATCTTCTATACTGAAACTCTTCAGTATGGTGTCGATGTACCTTGACTGTGAAATTCCCAACATCCATTTAGATCTATCACGATAGATCTGGATCCCCAGAATGTAAGAGACATCAACCAGGTCTTTCATGGAGAAGCTTTGTGACAAGAATCCTTTGACTGATTATAGCATAGGAATGTCATTTCCTATCAGGAGAATGTCATCCACGTACAAGATGAGGAATACCACAATTCTCGCTATAATTTTACTATAGATGCATGGTTCATCTGGATTTTGATAAAGTCGAATTCCTTGACCGACAGATGTTCCAACTCCAAGATGCCTTCTTTAATCCATAAATGGATTTAAGCAACTTGCACACTCTTCCGCTACTCCAACTCTCTATGAAACCTTCCGGCTGATCCATATAGACACACTCTTCCAAATTTCTATTCAGAAAAGCGGTCTTCACGTCAATCTGCCAAATTTCATAATCGTGGAAGGAAACAATGGCAAGAAGGATCCGAATGGATTTGAACATAGCCACTGGAGAAAATGTTTCATCATAGTCCAAACCAGGTCTTTGACGATAACCTTTTGCAACAAGTCTAGCCTTATAGGTTTCAACCTGTCCATCTACACCAATCTTCTTTCTGAAGATCCATTTGAAGCCTACGAGTTTTACCCCTTCTGGAGCAATGTCCAAAGTCCATACTTTGTTAGTGTACATGGACTCCATTTCGGTCCGCATTGCATCCAGCCATTTTACCGAGTCTCTGCTCTAAATGGCTTGCTAGAAGCTAGTTGGCTCATCATCGTCGATGATGCAATCCTCTCTATCCTCATTTATGAGAAAACCGTAGTATCTCTCAGGCGGATGAGACTACCTACTAGTCCTGCAGAGTAGCGTAGGGATTTCCGGTTCTTTCAAAACTTCTGGTTCCACCATACTTTCAGTAATAGCTTGTGGTTCTGGAATTTCTTCCAGTTCTATTGCACTCTCACTTATTTCTTTTTCAAGAAATCGAGTTTCCAAAAAGTGGGCATACCGAGAAACAAAGACCTTTTGTTCCTCCGTGTAATAGAAAAGATACACCCTAAAGTTCTTTGGGTATCCCACAAGCTTACACAGTACTAAGCGTGCCTTGAGCTTGTCCGCATGCTGCTTTTTTTACAAAAGCTGGACATCCCCATATCTTTAGATACTGGAGATAGGGTTTCTTCTCACTCCACATCTGATATGGTGTGGTAGGCGCTGACTTAGTAGGAACCTTGTTCAAAAGATATGCAGCTGATTCTAATGCATAACCCCAGAAGGATCACGGCAACTCGGCGTTACTCATCATAGAACGTACCATATCCAATAAGGTTTTGTTCCTCCTTTTCGATACACCGTTGTGTTGAGATGTGTATGGAGGAGTAAGCTGAGAGAGAATTCCATTCTCTTTGAAGTAATCCAGGAACTTGTAACGTTTTAGAAATCGTTTTACGAATTTTCCGTTTTTAGGGTAAATTAGTGGGTGTTTTCTGTTTTAACCCGATTGTGATCAAACTTCTGTATAGACTTGTCGGAACTTAGTTTAGCTAGAATGAAGCTAGTGCGCGGGCTTTGGGGGTCAATTGGAAGTTTTGGTTCACATAAAATTTTTCCCTAATTAAAATATTATTTTAATACTTTATTTATGCACTTTATTAGTGGTAATTACATTTTTATGTGGGTTAATTACTACTAATGTGAATCTATGCTAATCTAATCACTAGAATTAGTTTAGAACCTTCTCACCAAAATATCTAGATATTTGGTTAAATTAATTGAATTTTCAAGAAAAGAAAATGGTGACAAAAAGGTTTTCTTATTTTATTATGCAATTATTGAAGTTTCCTTCTAGATTTTTCTACAATTTTCCACAAACCTCTACCTTTTTTCACAAGGACGGTCACTTCTCTCCTTGCTGCCCTTCATTTTTTCCACCCCATTTCAACTCATTTTGCATCAATAAAATCATCCAAAATCCTAAATAAATCACAAAAACTCAAATATAAATCAAACCCTTCTTTCTTCATCACAAAACAAGCTTTGTTCTTCATTCAAATGAGCATTTTTGGAGGCTAATCTTTGGATTTTCTAGTTTCAAGTTGTATTTCTTTGAAAGTATAAATCCAAACCCTAATCTCTTTATGTAGGGTTAATAATTTAATTAGCTTATTTAGATGTTTAAATTAAGCTTTTAATTTCATATTTAAATTTTCTAGTAAGGGTTTTGTTAATTAAATTAGGCTTTTGATTAGTGAAATGGTTAGTTGATAATTTTAGACAAATGAAAACTAAACTTTTACAAATCCTAATTAGTGAGATTTAAAATTATGGTAAAGGTTTAAATGGTTTAACCTTGCTATTTTGTGATGTTTGCAAATATAGTTTTGGTAAAAATGTATAGTTGTGTGCTAAAATGATATATCTTGCTTACTAGATTTCGGTAAGTTTAGGCATGGGTTTCTTTTGACGTTGTGACGTTATTTATATTAGATTCCACATTTATTATTGTGTTTTGAATGCGCGATCGGTACGATCAGGGTCTAGGCTTGGTAGTTGTGTCGCTTTGCTTTCCTAGTTAGGGTCATGCCGATATCGTTCGTGTCTTTATGTAGCTTTTGCTCTTGAGTTGGTTTCATAGTGTCGCTACGCGCGTAAGCCACTTGACGAACACTTGAGAGTATGTTTGGAGTTGGTGTGTCGGTCAAATGTAGTTGGTACGTGTTATTGATCGATTGCTAATATATACTTGTTATATTGTTTTATGTTATAGGTTCGCAGGCGGGGACTTCGGGCGCTGTGAAGAAAGGGAAACATGTGGTAGGCTTTACTTAGCCAGGAGCATTGGTGAGTAGATTTAACATCTACAGGGGAATCGCCCGCATGGCGTTATGCGTCTGGGCTAGAGATGTTATAATATTGTCGCATATTCTATTTCATATAAATAGAGTTGCGCATACACCTTATTGCTTAGTTACTAGTTGTGCTTGGACTTGTACTCTTAGGACATTGCACTATTGTTGACGGCTCATGTTGCACGAACATTGATTGTATGCCACACACACCGTCAATAATTGCCATGACACGCACAACACACGTATAGATATGATATTGTTTGGTTAGGGACATTATGACATTGATTCATATTCCTTTATGCATATGACATATAGTATACCTGTATACTTACATGCTTACACATATACCGTGACATGCTTACATGCTAGATACCTGTATATCTATAGGGTATTGTACCATTAGCGATAGGTACATATACACATAATGACATAGTTACATGTATACCTTGCATACATACTTACACTTATACTTGGAGGGTATATTACATCATTACTGATAGGTAGATACATATACTTTGCTATACCTTCATGTTTATACATATATCTGGCTATAGCTACATGTTCACCTTTATTTGATGTTATATTGGACTTGGAGAAATTAGGAACCACATGATTTACATATTAACTTGTTGCAGTTAAATAGCGGCTTTTCTTTTATATGCTCACATTACAGTTTTATGTTGCATATATTATATTCATGGATTTTCGCATTGAGATATGGATTTTTTCATGATGCTTTCTGGATTTGAGGACCGTGGTGGTTTCATGAAATTATGCAAGTATTTCTTATTCTTTACTTGATATTTAGATGCATCCACTCAGAGATTTGTTTTAAACCGATACGTGGATCACGGGTGTCGATACCAGACACTTACGATTCGAGGAACGTATATACCGATACGTGGATCACGGGTGTCGATACCGGACACTTACGATTCGAGGAACATATGAATATGAGAAAGACCGATACGTGGATCACGGATGTCGATGCCGGACACTTACGATTCGAGGAACGTATGGATATGAGTATTTATGTGTCGATACTGGACACTTGTTTTCATGATATTTTTACTCCTAAGTATATATAACAGTGGAATAGGACGCTGTTATATATGCATATATATATATATATATATATATATATATATATATATATATTAGTGGAATGGGACGCTAATATATATATATATAAAAATATATATATATATATATATATATATACATCATTATATTCATTCATGCAAATATACTTAGGATATATGAGATTCACTTGATATTGGATTCAGGATATATGAGATTTACTTGGTATTGGATTCAGGATATATGAGATTCACTTGATTTTGTATATTCAGGATATGTGAGATTTACTTGATATTGTACATTCAGGATTTATGAGACTTATATGATATGAGAGCCAATTTGGGGCCTGATTTGAGGAAATTGGGATTTGGATTGTCTTGATGGACTTTGGTCCTACCACGATATTAGGATTCCGTGGAAATGACATGTTTCATCCCATACTCCATATTTATTGTTTATGCACTGCTTCATGTATTAGTAGTACCTGATAGAGTACCTTCCATGACTGTTGCATTTACATACTTTTACTTTATATGCATTGCTTCATGTATTAGTTGTACCTGCTAGAGTACCTTTCATGACTGTTGCATATATACATTGTCATATCATTGTTTCATGTATTAGTTGTACCTGATAGAGTACCTTACATGATTGTTGCATACAGATTGTCATATTATTGCTTCATGTATTAGTTATACCTGCTAGTGTACCTTTCATGACTATTGCATACATATGACCTTTTATTGCTATTAGCTTGCATGCATTAGATTCGCGCTGTACGTGCATACTTGCGATTATCTGCATATGTTATTTACTATTCACGAGTTGGCAACTCACCCCTGTTGTGCCACAGGGTTTTGCAGGTTGTAGCCCCAGAGTAGTCGAGGCAGGCTATTCATCTATTTTATCATCTTTTGCTGCGGGTACCGCTTCGGCTCACAGTGTGCAGTTTTGCTTTAGGTGGGATTGTGGTTATCCATTCATGTTTATTGTATATTCGTTGTATCTTGTACTCTCTATCTACCATTATCTTGTATGACTTAGAGACTTGATGTGAGGACGATATTGTATATTATTTTGTAACTTAGAGGTCTTTTATGCAGTTTTACTTCTATCGTCTTTTATTTCTTCGCTACGGCATCGTATATCTGTTATGGTGGTTATTTTCCACCGTTGGGCGTGGATTTGCTCCCGTTGGGGATGCTTTACTTATATTTATGTTGTACCCATTTTTGGGGTTAATTTTTACAAAGAAGGTGCTGCCAAAATTTTTAAGAAAGTAAAGTTGGACTTTAAATAATTTGGTTTGAGATTTCAAAAGTTTTGAAAATTCTATTATCACTACTTTTGATAGTTTAGATTGCTGGGTTTTTGGCTTACTTAAATTTTGTTACGCCTGTAGACGTTATATAGTTTAAGGGCCGTCACGTGCCAATTGCGGGTCGTGACAAAGTTGGTATCAGAGCGCTAGGTTTTACCTTTCGGAGTGTAGGATGACCTTGGTATGATGGAGTAGGTAGCTTAAGCAGAGTAACGTAGTATGTATGTCCGCGACATATTCACGATCATGGTACTCCGCCTAATGACCTAAGTACAAATTGCTTGAAATTCCTTCCTTGATGATACATATCCTTGTGATTCGATTTTCGTGTTCATATCGAATCATTTTCCATTTATAGCCTTTACCGCCAATGACTATGGGAACATCAAAGTGATGCAGCGAGGGCCGAGGTCAGAGTTGACTTGTGTGGGACAAGGACTGACCAGGATGGCACGCTCATTGCACAGGAGCAGATGGATCCGCCTTTGATAGATCATATCGCTAGGCTTGAGGCAGAGATACAGGATTTGCGCCAGATGATGAGGTCTTTGGTTGAGGCCAGTAGAGCACGGCGACAGGAAGTTGCCATCCCTATTATCCAGTTATTCCTTGCGATCAGCACTGCATGTGTTACTTACACAGCACCAGTGGACACAGCCCTATTTGACGAGGAGCGTCTTTCCGAGACTTTGGGAGTTCGAGAACAGTGGAGGGCTCGTGTAGGTGTACCAGCCTAGGGACAGAGGTTCAGTCGCCGTGACAAGTTTCGTGCACGTCGCGGGAGTAGCGGAGGCTTGGGACGAGGAGAGTCTGTTAGCTAGATCAGCCTTTTGTGGTGTTAATTTCTGTCAGCGATTATTTTGTTGCACGACACGTATTTCAGTCGTGTGCCAATCGGATAGGAGATAGAGATTCGTCCATCTTTTTTATCCTTCTAGAGATGTTAGATTTGACGTTTTCCTGGGCATGGACTGGTTAGCTACGTGCTAGGCGTCTGTGGGCTGCTGTGAGAAAACAGTCAGGTTTTGTTTTCCCGGCGAGTCAGTTCTTGTTGTGCAGGGGGACAGTGGTGCTGCCTCTCACAGCTTGAATTCAACATTTTTCGCTAGTCGGCTTTTGAGGAGAGGATGTCAAGGATTCTTGGCTTTCATTCGTGATACCAAAGTCACAGTGGATTGTTGGACCGAGTTCCTATCGTGCAAGAGTTTTCCGATGTTGTTCCAGATGAGCCGGCGAAGCTTAGGGAGCTTAAGGATCAGCTGCAGAATTATTTGTTGGGGGGCTTGTGCATCTGAGTGTTTCGCTTTGGGGAGCTCCTATTCTGTTCGTCAAGGAGGAAGACGGCAGTTTGAGGTTGTATATTGATTGATCGTCAATTGAACCGGCTTACGGTGCGAATAGGTATCCTTTACCTCGCATTGACGATTTCTTGATCAGCTCTAGAGTACGAGACATTTTTCTAAGTTGTTTGGGATCAGGTCATCAATGTTGCGGGTTCGGAGTGATGACATTCCAAAGACTGCTTTTGTACGTGCTACGAGCAGTATGTGTTTTGGTGGTGTCGTTGGACTCACCAATGCCCTACCAGCATTCGTGGATGTGATGAACCAGATTTCTTCAGGCCGTTCCTCGACCAATTTATTGTTGTGTCATTGATGACATTCTGGTCTATTCCAATGTGTCGTGAGGAACGTGAGCAGCACTTGAGGATTTGTTTTGCAGATACTGGGAGAGCACCAGCTATTTGCTAAATTCTCGGAGTGTTCCTTTAGGCTTGATTGTGTTGACTCCTAGGTCTTGTAGTTATGGGAGACGGTTTTCGTATGGTCCCGAGGGAAGATCGAGGCCATACAACTTTGGCCCAGACTTGTGTACGGGATGGAGTTCCGCAGATATTTGGGCTTAGCAGGTTTTTACCGCCGTTTCGTGCAGGATTACTATTGTATCGCTGCACCATTGACTGGACTGACCGGAAAGGAGGTTCTTTTTCTTTGGACTGTGACATGCGTGCGGAGTTTTCGGCAGTTGAAGACTCGGTTGACAACTGCACCAGTTCTTTCTTTGCTTTCTGGTTCGAGCGACTTTGTTGTTTTTCTGTGATGTTTCATAAGTGGGGCTCGATTTTGCACTGATGTGGCATTTTAGAGTTATCGCTCATGCTTCCCGACAGCTGGAGAAAGTACGAGCAGGATATCCCACTCATGATCTGGAGATGGGTGGTCGTGCATTGAAGATCTGAGGACACTACTTGTTCGGAGAGTCGTGTCAGATTTTCATGGACCACCAGAGCTTAATGTACATCTTCCTACAGTGGGTTTTGATTGTTGAGACAGCGCCGTTGGATGGAGCTGGTGTAGGATTGTGTTTATGAGATCCTCGTTACCTGTGGCAAGGCGATTGTGGTAGCTGATGCTTGAGTCCTAGGCCCGGGGGTAGCTTATTCCAGTTGTGCGCAGTTCTGAGACAGTCTTCTGCAGATTTACAGTTCTTGTGCGATCGTTGAGTACAGCTTAAGTTCGCCTCTACTGAGAGAACAGTTTGCTCATGTCCGTGCCCGTCCACTTTTCCTTAATCGCTTTCACGAGGCACAGCCCGCCGATGCTTGTTTGTCTGAAATTCTAGAGCATGTGCGGCCAGGTAAAGATTCGGAGCCCTTGATTTGTGACTAGGGTGTGCTACGTTTAGGGACGCGTTTGTGTGTACCTGTTGCTGATGGACAGAGACGCGAAATTCTAGAGCAGGCACCTCAATCAGGGTTCAGTGTTCATTCAAGTTCCACCAATTTGTAGCATGACTTGTGAGATAGTTATGAGTGGACAGGGATGAAGAGTGAAGTTTCGGATTTCGTTTCAAGGTGTCTGTCTTGTTGTGAGCTAAGATTGAGAATTTGAGACCGGCTGGAGAGTTGCAACCTTTAGCCGTTCCGGAGTGGGAATGGGAGCAGATCTTTATGAATTTCGTTGTGATGTTAACCCCGGTTTAGTCAGGGTGTGACTCCATTTGGGTGTTTGTTGTCCGGTTTTGCTCAGTTTGCTCAGTTGTTCTTTGTTAAGTTTGTACATTTGCACGTAGTTCCTTCATTTGTTGTATCCAATGGAGGCACCCTGTTCGCTTACCCGGATACAATTTGAGAGACTCTTCAGGATGTTGGGTATGAGATACTACAACAACTGGCCTTAGAGCAAGTGAGAGATTGTTAGTTGTATGTTTGCCCTAGAGGCCATTATTGTACATGATTGTATATTATAGTAGATGCTTGGACATATATAGAGAGGACTTTCTTGCTCGACATGATAGTATACTATCTGGTTGCTCTTTATCTTAACATGTAGACTAGTATTGTGATGTTGTCTTTTCTCTCACATATTGATAAAGCCCTTAGGATGTATACTTGACTACCGGGATTATGATGCAGATCATACTAGTAGGGCCAGGGTAGTCCATAAATCCTTCCTTTAATTGTTCCTAGTCGTGAGAGTATTGAGACAAGGCATCGATATTCCAGAGTAGACTAGCGTATACGTTTCTTGACCCATTTGATAGGCGATGGATGATCCCACATCCATTGGTGTTTGACTTCAAAGATTGTATATGGGTGCTCAGTGGAGACTGGGTACGCTGAACAGGACTCGCCGAGAACTTCTAGATGGTATTATACCTATCGTCAAATAGCAGTTCTTTGGCGACACCGGTACAAGTTAGTCTGTAGACCCGAGATCGTCATAGAGTCTTGTGTGATTCCCACTGTGCTTTGATTTCCACCCTACCACATTCAACAGAGCGTGCAAACAGGTGATTTTTGGGTACAGTCCCGAGTCATATGGAGGCAATGAGCGATAGGAGGGGTTTCGTCTCTTCCGGTATTGGGGGTTGATTTTGCGCTGTGCTCGATTGGCGATAACAGGAAGTCCCTGGCCAGGGCTGATACTAAGATTTATTGGTAAGTGTTATCAATAGTTTATCGACCCGTTATGAGCCTCACATCGGCATGACTTATCAAGTTATTGGGGTCTGACGTTTACCAACCCTAGACTCAATATGCGACATATCAGACGAAGAGACCGGACTGTATGGTAGTGTTACTTATTGGATTCACGGGAGTATAGACAAGCTTTCTTATTGATCTTCTGATCGCTCAATACCCGAGTAACCGTTACGTCCAGCTAGTACCGCTGACGGCTTGTGGGTGACTGATAAGATCATCACCTACTACAGGCGTATTGTCGAGTCTTTAGAGTCCTACACAGAGGTTTCCTAGCTCATGCGAAACAAAGTAGGGCACATATGTGATATGTGCGGGACCGAGATTAATACGTGTATGTGATACCGTATTCCAATCTCGCGATATAGGTTATATGTGATATAACCGGATTGTTGAATCGAGTGTTGATTCAATGATATGTTATATGTATATGTGATATGCATATAAATGATATTAGTCGGTTGTATGCGATACGACCGGGTTATTAAATCAAGCGTTGATTTAATAATTTAATGTATAATTATATATATTTGATATATTAATGTACATTAACTAATATTAGCTCACTTAAGAAAATGTTTTTCTCAAAATACATACAAATATATGTGTGATATATATTAATGTATTTATTATGTGTCATGCTAGATGATACATTGGACTTGGGTGTATGAGACTCATACCTAACTTAAGATAATTTTGGTGTTTAAATATAAAGGGAAAAATCAAAATTAGGTGGAAATTAGTATGGCTAAGATGCTTGTGGAAGCATGGAGAAGCTTTGACTTAAGTGCACTAATTTTGTCTTACTCTAGATATTTATTAACCTAGCCATTATCTTTAGCCATGGTTTAGTTTCTACATGAGTTGATATGGGATATTTTCTCACCCATGGTTCAACACTTGATCACTTGAGATCTTTTCTTCATCTCCTTCATTTTTGCTCTTTAGCCCTTAAGTGAGAAGAAAAAGAAATAAGGAAAAATAATTCTAAAGTGAGAAAATTTCTACTTCACCAATCTATACCAAACTAGCCATTTAGTATAGGTTGTTTCTTCACTAGTTCATCAATTAGTGAAGAGGTAGCTTGAGTTAGAGATTCTTCAACGTAAATCATCTTCGGCTTTGAAGATCCTTGAGCAAGCTTGTTCCTTTCTCCTAGTGGAACCTAACGAGAGTCCGGGAGACCTCTACTTGGAGCTAAGGGACTACTACACGGAGCTTTAGAAGTGAAGGACCGGTCTACAAAGGTTGTATTCCTTGTTCAATTAGAGTAAAGTTGTTTACTTGCTTAGTTAAACTCTAATTCTCTAGTTAGATCCTTAGTTCGAGCTCGCTCGGCATCCTAAAATTTTTAAATAGCATACTTGATGCTTGCCGAAACCGTGTCGGGGTGCTAAGCGAACCCAGCAATAACTTATTTAGCACCTGTATACAATCTTTGGTATCATACACCAATGGCTGTGGGACCAACCATCGTCCCTCATCGGGGTCAAGAAACGTATACACTAGTCTACTCTTGAATATCGATGCCCAGTCTCAATACTCTCATGACTTAGGACATTTAAGGATGTGCTTATGGACTACTCAGCCCCCATAAGTATGATCCCTATCATTAAAATGGTAATCAAGAGAAGATCCTACGGGTTTTATCAACATATACTAGTGATATGTAATAACCAGTAAAACATATACATATGTTAAGATAAAGACAAACCAAATAATATACTATCATATCGATCAAGATTGTCCTGTACATACATATCCCTAGTATCCTATACAATAAAGGCCACTAGGACATACATATCCAACACGTCTTGTCAACAACGTTGACTTGACATTCTATCAACGATCACTTCCGTTTGATAGCTGATCAATGATCTCTACCATCCAAAATATCCGTCTTTTCAACAATGTTGATCTTACTTCCGACCAATGGTCTCCACCAAACAAATTCATCTACGTTGACTAGCCAAGATACCAACATGGACCCCAAAAGCAATGTTCTCATCGTATCGCGAGCCCTATATATGTTGGTAAACCAAGAGATATGAAACCATCTCTTCAAGTTAAAACTAAGCAATGCATAGTCTACTGTGCAAATCCCACCTCCTGTGAAAGCAAAGCTTTCATCCACGTTGGCAAACCAAACTGCCAACGTGGGCCTCCTTAAGTGGAGCAACGCACCCCTACAATCAAAGTCTATGTAAGTCTCTTATAAGTTATGATTTGGGTCAATGATAGATAACGATAGTTGTGTCCTCTCGCTATCTTCTCTGATCAAAACTCTAAAATACAGGCTATGCTTTGTCAACAAGCTTCCGCTCATTGACAAGTAACGCTTCGTGATGAGTCGATTCCCGTAGAATAATGTCTTCATAAAAAAAATCCTGAAGCAATGCTTCTTCCATAGACCAACAAAAGAAGCAATGCTTTCCGTGCCCTACGGTTTGGATCATACAACTGTATGCAATCCATGGGAATGAAAATATAAAGTTGTTAGCCAAATTCATAGTCAATCACATGAACATACGGAATAAAGACCTGGAGTGTAGATATTCGTTATCGTTCGCGATAATGTAATTAACTACAAGGGCTTGCACCTGTATGAAAAATGCGTCCTCATAATTTATAAACCTCTCACCCTGAGAGGGAATCTGAAGTCAAGTTACATCGGTCGCATCTATTCAAACCTCAGATATATAGCGCTATAATCCCTTAGTGTCTTTGGATAGGTGAATGGATCTACCCATACATCTGCCCCTAAATTCATGAAAGACGTTCTAACCTAGTCCGTCTCTAGTTTTCGCCGGTAAATGGATTCTGGCATGTCCGGTGGGACCATTTTTCTCTTTCCACTCCAGACTTCTTGTGTTGTGTGTTTGAATTGTTGTATCAGATAAGATTTCGATGTCCAAAACTGCTCATCGACGCCCAAAGGGCCTATTTTCGAAAGGATTGAGCAGACTACAGTTCGGATAATTCTTCGAACTGCTCTCAAAGGAGCATGTCGCTTTGCTATATGGAGAAGCTCCTCAAAGGTCAATATTTGAAGGATTGACCCCCAAGCCGGCGGATCTCCTACTCCCAAGTGGTCTCATACCATCAAGAAGGTTAGTTAAAAAAGGCTAACTCCCAAAATTGCTAATTCTCCAGAAGACCCTTCACCTCCAAGTAGGTCAGTCTTTTTGAAAGCCTGACGCCCGCCATCAACGTTCAGTCGAAGATGGTCATCACTGAACTTTGCAGGGTGCAAAATGCTCAATTTTTGACCCCATACAGCAAACTAACAGTAGTTAAACCCACTGCCGGCATATTGTCGAGTCTTTAAAGTCCCACACAGAAGGTTTCTCAGCACAGGCGAAACGATGTAGTGTACATTGTTCCCTTATAAAAAAAGAAAGAAAGAGAAGAAATGAAATGATGGAACGAAACCCTCCCACGTGTTTAACACGTAAGCGCTCACATATAAAGCATGTGACCTCCAGCTTCAAGGAGGATTAAATTCTATGAAATGGCTTCCATGTGTTGAACACGTGAGCGCTCACATGCAAAGCATGTGACCTCCGGCTTCATGGAGGATTAAATCCTATGATATAGCATCCACGTGTTAAACTCGTGGGTGCTCACATGCAAAGCATGTGAGTGTTGAATCCAGATAAAACTAAAACTCATATAGGCCCTACGTGTTACACACGTGAGCGCTCATGTGCTTTGCACATGAGCGCTGATGTCATATATACAACAACCCTCACGTGAAAGCCACGTGAGCACATCAATTTGAAACACTAGTTTCAAATATAATTAAATTCTATTTAGAACTAAGTTTCATTTAGGAAATATTTCCCCCTGATTTTTCTAATACTAGAAAGATTTTCTCTGTTAAACAGAGAGCCTCTGAATTCAAAATCCAACGGTGATTATAATATCACCGACCAAATCAGAAGATAGAATCAAATTCTTTGTTAGGAAAATATTTTCCTAACCTTGCTAAAAAAACATAAATTTTTTTATGTTAAACAAAATTCCCTGGATCTTAGATCCAACGGTGGATAAAATTCCCCGAGTGATCTTTGAGACCAATTAGATCAATTGATATCTCTCAATGAGAGATTTTCTCAAGCCAACTGATATTTTTCCTCCCTTATATAAAAGACCCGAGACTTCAAGTCTCATATACAGAATATACTCCCCAACCTTTCGATACAAAAAAACCTTCTATAACCTTCTGTGAGAGACAAAATCCCCTCCACAAACTCCCACAAAAACAACAGAAAATTTAATTCTCTTCGAAGAAAGATCATATTCAACATCTCAAACCCTAGGTAAAAACAAAGGAGAAATATGCTTCCTTTTACCTATTATGCATATAAAAACAGGGTTTAACCCATCAAAGAACTTAGTTTTTTTTTGGATCTGAGATCCACAAGACAAATCTTCCATAAGTTGAAAATTTAATTCTCATCGGGAAGATCTTGTACTTCAGACTCAAGATGTAGAGGAAAAACTGTGCTATTTTATCACCCCTATATAAACACAAGAAAAGAACATGGAAGAAAAGGATGTAATTTGTATTCCAGGAACTTAATTTCTTTAAATATATGTTTTTATCTAAAGACAGGGTTTAACCCTTCAAAGAACTTAATTCTTACAAAAAAGAAATTAGTTCTTACAGTTGATCTCTGCATGAATATGGTAGAGTCTCACGTGAAAGACATGTAAACACCCTAGAAAACAAAGGCTCACATGAAAGGCATGTGAAAACCTAAGAAAACAACGACTCACGTGATATCCACATGAGCGCTCCAGAAGAAGCCAGCTTAGACTTAAAATCTCACATGAAAAGCACGTGAGCATAGGGAAGAAAAGCTAAACAGAGAGTGCGCATCATGTGATATCCACGTGAGCGCCAGAGCCTTAGCGCCCCACGTGAGTGCCAGTGCATGATTCAGATATTATATCTATAATCTAAACGATTAAGTGCTTAGCACTTATTGGGCAACGCCCAAGCCTAAGCGTCTCACGTGATACTCATGCCAGAGCCTTAGCGCCCCACATGATACTTAGGTGAGCGCCGGAATATGATCTAGATATTATATCCATAGTCAAAAATGACCAAGTGCTTAGCACTGCTGGGTAATATAAAAGCCCAAAACCGAGTCTCAAAAAGTTTTAAACCACTTGAGCCGGTGTTGCTCATTGTAACCGATCCCATATGCTCACCCCTGTTCAATTGATCTTAATTTTAAATAAGATTAATAATCCTTAACCGTACTTCTAAGTTGATCTTTGTTTTATGTAAGGCTAATGTATCTTTAGCCCATACTCTCATATATTTAAGTCGATCTTAATATAAAGTATGATTAACGATCCTTAAACCCCTGAACTGATGGAACATATGACCTAGGTTCAAACCTAAATCTAATGTATACGGATTTGGACTAATCTTCACCCTATGGGCGACGGCATAAACTAGTCTCCATATACAATCCACGGGCAACAATAATAAACAATATATATAACACGACACGAAGTGATCTGTCTAGAGCTGGTGAAAGTTGTTATTGCAATGCGATAGCGTAATTAACTGCAGGGACTTGCGCCTGCAGGGAAGATCCTTCCTACAATCAAAAACCCCTCAAAGTGGGGTAATCTGATAAGTCATGCTATATCGGTCGCATCTGTCCAAACCTCCCATATATAGTGCCATAAATCAACTTGGCATCTTCGGAGAGGTGGATGGATATATTCCAAATAGCATATATCCCCAAATTCAAGCTAGACGTCCTCCACGTCTCAGTCCAGTCTTTGGCGGTAAACGGATTCTGGCACGTCCGGTGGGACCTCTTCTTCTTTCCATCCCATATTTCGTGTGTTGTGTTTCGCGAAAAAAAATCATGGTTCGCTCTGTTCATGGTTGCCCTTGGATTCGAGATACTAAAATTTGGTGTTTCACCTCTGTGCAGACTCAATGGCCTTCAACTGCACTTTCTGCAATAGCATCTCTCACTCCATCTCATCTGGAGGATTCACTTATGGGCCCAATGCGGCCTCCATATTCTTTATGCTGGCATGGCAGGTCTCCCAAGAAACCACTGGACTATTCTTTGGGACCATGCTCCCATACCTGAGCTTTGGCGCCCCAACGCCTAAAGAAGAAGCACCGTGGAAGTCAGTCTTCGATTGGCATCCAACTTTGAAGTTTCAGTCTTCAACAGGCTGAAGAAAAGCTTCATGGGCCCCATGAAGAAGCCCATGATCCCTGAGGGGGTTGCCCCTAAACGGCTGACTCTCCCCGATCCAGCTCTGCATGAAGAAAACAAGAGTGCTTCACCGCCAAGACAGTCGGTCTTCAACAGACTAACCAATCCTACTCTGGATCAGACGAAGACGTCGATCTTTCATAGGCTGACACTGGACAGAACCCCCAGGCAATGCCGGGGGCATGATGAGGGAGCCTCTAATGCTGAGACGATTCCCATTGCAAGACGTCACCATTGGCGCCGAGTGAGACAAGCCGGGGGCAGTTCCCCTTCCGGACTTACACCACCAGATCCTATGGTAGCTATTAATGCTGCTGTTCCAACTGGGAACAGCTTAGAACCGCTTAGAAGGGTTCGCAAAAACTCCCTCACTGCAGTCCTGAAGAGATCACCTCCTCTTGTAGAAGCTTTAACGCAGCCGGAGCCGGAGCAGTCTTATCAACGACTCTCTTTACAAATTCAAAGAGTCTATAGGAAAGTCCAGGACTCCCTTCTCGACGAAAACTATTCTCGTCGACTGAAGAAATCCAAGGTTTGACAAGAGAACAATTATTCCTCTGCCATACATTGGGGGACTTCTCGAAAGGAGATGCCTGCCATAACAGTTCCTCCTACTACGACCTCTCACAAATGACTGAGGCCAGAGAAAGTTCTAGCCCCGGAGGCAAATTCCAAAGGTGAGAGCTCTAAACGCACCCAAGTCTGGGGGTATAACCATACACACAATCTATATGACTGGTAGTAAGGAGGAGAGCCGTGCTTTCGTTAGTCATAGAACGCAAACTTGATCACTGACGAAAGCTCAGGAGCAACAGCAGAAGCTCCAAGATATGATTGCCAAGATGGCAATGCTTACCAAGCCTAAAGAAAGCTCGGATAAAAAACGGAAGAGCGCCAGGAGCAGGAAATCGATACCGAGTTCTTGCGACAGGTGTTTGAAAATAAGGATAGGGAAGCGGCAGAGCAGGCTACCAATATAAAGCAGATCGCACGTGGAAGAAGCTCCATGGGAAGTATTTCTTTTGATGAAAACTAAAAGAACCCTGAAACATCTACAAACATGCCTGGCATTCAAGTGGAAAATTGCTGGGTTTTCTTAGCACCCTCACTAGGTTTTGACAAGCATCAAACATGCAACATTAAAAAATTTAGGGAGCTAACCAAACCTAACCTAGAATTGAACTAGAGTATTAGGGTAAAAAAAAAGCAAGTATCACATACTAGAAAGTGTCTAACACTAAGAGGGGAGAAATGCAACCTTTGTAGACCTCTCCTCCTTGACTCCTTGGATCAACTTGAAATTTGAACGGGTTCACTTGAGTCCTTCAAAGTCCACGACGATCCACCATGGAGTCCCTTAGCACAAGCTCCAAGCTTCACTTGACCTTGATGGAAATGAAGCAAACAACCTACACTAATGGTCTAGACTAATATAAATTGGTGTTGTGGGTTATAATCTCGCTTATAAACCTTTCCTTTTAATTTTCCTTACTCACTTTTGAAGAGCTAGAGAGCTTGGAGGAGAAAGAAGAAGGAGAATGGCTTAGCTTGAGCTCATGTGAGAGTTTTTTTTTAATAATAATGAGAATAATAGAATATATGAGAGAGTCACACCCACTCATAACCATAGCTACAAAATATCTAGATATTTTTTATGTTGAGTTAAGAGATAATAAGAAATGAAACCATGGTTATGACCACTCAACTAAAGAAGTGTGTAGAAGCCAAAAGAAAACAACCATGAATCATTTCCCATATTCTTTTTCACAATAATCAAAAATACATAAATAGTTTCCATGTGAGTCTTGCATAGCCATCTCCAATATATCATTAACCATGACGCATGTATGCATGCATGTGTGCATTCATATCAATATATACATACATACATTCATGCATACATATAAAAGTAAAGGGTTTAATAAATGAGCTAATGGTCATTGATATTAAATCAATACTTGATTTAATAATCCAATCATATCACATACGACCCGACCAATAGAAAACGCTAGATTAAAATACGGTATCATATATGCGCATTTAATCAAGCTCCCACGCATATCCCCATATGCACCCCACATCGTTTTGCCTGATCTAGGAAACCCCTCTGTGGGACTCTAAGACTCGTCAATACGCTAGCAGTAGGTGGTGATCATATCACATACCCATAAACCGTTAGCGGCACTAGCTATACGTAACGGCTCCCAGGTATTGAGCGAACAGGAGAAAAACAAGCGAACATGTCAAAACTCCCGTCGAGCCAACTGGCAACACTTACCGTACAGTCCGGTCTCTTCATCAGATATGCTGCATATCGAGTCTAGGGATGGTATTGTCGACCCCAATAACTCAATAAGTCATGCCTGTATATGGCCTATAACGGATCGAGAAACAACTGATAATACTTATCAGTAAATCTCATCAGCCCTGAGCAGGGACTTCCTGTTATAGTCAATCAAGTATAGCGCAACATCAACCCCCAATAACGAGAGAGAAGAAACCCCTCCTATCGCTCATTACCTCCATGTGTCTCGGGACTGTAACCAAAAGCCACCTGTTTGCACGAATCGGTAGAGTCGTGGTAGGGTGGAAATCAAAGCACAGTGGGACCACACACAAGACTCTATGACGATCTTGGGTCTACAGACTAACCTGTACCAGTGTCACCTGAGAACTACTATCTGACGATAGATATAATACCATATAGGAGTTCTCAGCGAGTCCGTTCAGTGTACCCAGTTTCTATTGAGCACCCGTATACAATCGTTGATGTCAAACACCAATGGATATGGGATCATCCATCGCCCATCATATGGGTCAAGAAACATATACGCTAGTCTACTCTGGAATATCGATGCCCCGTCTCGATACACCCACGGCTAGGAACATTTTAAGGATGTGCTTATAATCTACACGTCCCACTAGTATGATTTGCAACATAATCCCGGTAGTCAAGCAAATATCCTAAGGGCTTTATCAACATGTACCAAATGAGTAATATGCATGATCAAGTTAACATGTCAAGACAAAGAGCAACCAGATAGCATACTATCATGTCGAGCAAGAATGTCCTCTGAATATATATATATATATATATATATATATATATATATATATATAGACACACACACGCGCGCGCGCACACACACACACACAAATACCGATACATCCACTATCAAATAATGACCTCTAGGGCATACATATATCCAACAATCTCCCACTTGCACTAAGGCCAATTATTGGCATATCTCATACCCAACATCTCAAAAAGTCGCTCATGTTGCGGCTGAGGGAGGGGCTTTGTGAGTTGATCCGCGGTGTTATTCTTTGTATCTACTCTCCGAATCTTGATCTCGCGGCGATCAACTATCTCCCGGATCAAATGATATCGCCTCAGGATGTGTCTGGACCGCTGATAGGACCTGGGCTCTTTGGCCAGCGCCATAGCCCTATTATTATCATAATACAATGGTATTGGAACAATAATGGTTAGAACTACTCCTAGCTCCGAGATGAACTTTCTCATCTGTAAGGCTACGCCAGCGTCCCGGCCATCAATCCATGGCCAAATGCGGGACAAAAAGTTTTTAAATCCCGGTGCTAACGAAACCCTAACCGACGGATCATACCATTAACCCTATACTAGTTAACTGAAAAGAGTTTAGAGAGGTTATACCGATCGATTCGTGTCCTTCGGTCTTCGACCTCTGTCCTAAGCTCCTCGCGGTTGCCTCGACCAAGTTCGATCTTTGGTCTCCCTCGTCGAAGACGATCCACGTCGAGGATTCGTAATACGGGCTCCCACTTCAAAACCGAAGCAACTCGGGCATCCAGTTTGCTAGCCTAGATGCCAAAGATGGTGTAGAGAGTGTGTGAATAATTTGTCTCAAAACACCCATGGATTCTCAACTAATGAGATGGAATGGGTGGAGGTTAAAGAAGTTGCCTTGGATGAGAAAGTGTGAGCTCAAGAATTTTGCAAGTGGAAAAATGTTCTGCCTCCTTTCTTTTTGTTGGTTGTGAAGTATTTTGTGTGAGCTCAAGTAAAGAAAAATCCCAACACAAAATATCTCACACCAAGCCCAATACCATGAGTCACCCAATGAGCACATGCCACCATGAATGCACAAGGCCAAGACATGCACTCATGTGTCATGCCACAATCAATGCCCAAGCCAAGACTTGCACTCACACTCTCCATCACAAATATTAAGCATTTAAACCCTAAATGTTTAATCCAAAAATGAAATGGCAACACTAAAGTAAACTTGTAACGGATTACAAGAATACCCCTCATTTGTACATACATACCTGCATCCGTATTCCGACTGAATACGAATACAACGAGACGAAAATAATCCAACAATATAATACTAGGATCCGGCTTAAACCAAATCCCACTAGTATTATCCGTCCGATCATGTTCTGTGCACAAGTGCACGAATATGATCGAACCCTTCCATAAAACCATACGGCCTCTACAACGTTTCGCCCAAACCAGGGAAACCCTCTGTGTGGGACTCTAAAGACTCATCAATACGCTGGCAGTGGGTTTAACCACAAGCACGTCGATGGCACTAGCTGTACATAATGGCTACCCAGGTATTGAGCGAAAGGGAGGCCGACGAGAAAACTCATCCAAGAACCCCTACTGAGGCTGACAGTGACAATATCCATACAGTCCGGTCGGTTCGTCTATGAGTATCGCATATCGAGTCTAGGGGGTGGATAAAGTCAGACCCCTAATAACGTGACATTTAGTGTCGGTATGAAACCCATCACCACCTGAGAAACTACTGATCCTAGATCAGTAATTCTCGACTAACTTGGCCAAGGATTTCTGGCGATGGCCATCCATGCACACCGCGACATCAACCCCCAATATCGGGAGAGACGAATTCCCTGACGATCCGCTCACTACCTCCATGTGGCTCGGGACTGTACCCAGCTAAAACCTGTTTGCACGACTCCTTTGAGCCGTGGTAGGGTAGTAATCAAAGCACAGTGGGAACTCACACGAGACAAATGACGATCTCAAGTCGATAGACTAACCTGCACACATGTCACCAGGGAACTGCTATCTGACAATAGGTATAATACCAACTAACATGTTCCCGGCGAGTCCGTCCGGTATACTCATAACCCAATGAGCACCTGTATACATCTTAGGTGAACCAACTGACACCAATGGCTTGTGAGACCGGCCACCGCCCCTCGTCGGGGTCTCGATCCGTATACACTAGTCTACTATTGGAGTATCGATGCCCGGTCTCGAAACTCCTACGACTAGGGACACTTGAAGGATGCGCTTATAGACCACACAACTCTTACATATATGATCGCCATCATACTACTGGTAGTCAAGCATGAATCATATGGGCTCCATCAACATGTAATAGTGATCTGTAATGTCACCTGAAGTATGTACACGTTGATAAAGACAAACCAGATAGCATACTATCATCTCGAGTAAGACTGTTCTACCGGTATAGGTCCTCCCTCAATTATTGCAATCACGTGCCTGCGACCCAATAATTGACTTGAGGGAACTATAGCCAACAATCTCCTACTTGCACTTAAGGCTAATTATTGCGATGTCGTATACTCACAGCCCATGTGATACCGAACACCCAACTCCTCTACTAATCAGTTTCACAAAGCACGTTTGTAAAACTACTGCGTTCGAGAAATAGCCTCAGTGAGTGGATCCGCTCTGATATTTCTTTCTATGTCTCTCTTTATCTCAAGTTCGCGGAGAAAGCTATCTCCCGAAATGAGCAATACCTGTCTTAGAATACGTCTGGATATCTGATGGGACCCAGTTCACAAATGAACTCCAAATCCAACAAACTTCTTAGACAGTATCGTCAACTGAATTTAATCAGTATCCAGCGCCACGCCTCCCTCAATATCCGCTTGGACCACCTGTCTAAACTACTGCCCCTCGTCAGAGGGAAAATGTAACGTTTTGAAAATCGTTTAGGTGAAATTTCCGATAATCGGTAAAATAACTGGTGTTTTCTGTAAAAACCAAGATACAATTATTTTTCAACATGGAATCAAATATACCTGTTCTAGCTAAGTAATTGCTAGTATTTGGTATTTAATGGGTCACTTATAAAATTTATAGTTTACTAAAATATTTTCTGCAATTAATTATTTTAAATATTATTTTAAGCCTTCACTAATACATTTAATTAGCGATAATTACAATTTGGAGTGGGGTAACTAAGCTTTAGTGAACCATGATACATTAAACTAAAATGTAACATGTTGTTTTTGAAATAAAAAAAAGTTGTCAAGATGGTTTTAGCAAATGTAAAAGAAAAAGGCTTAAGTTGCGAAAATAAATGTAATTAGAAATTGAGGTATGGTGTTTATCTTTTTTTGTGTCCACTCACTCACTCACTCACACACACCTTCTCCCCTCATGGGCTGGCCGAACCACAATAGCCCCCCCTCTCCCTCAATTTCTTTTCTTCACCTCATCAAATGAAAATAATAAAATGAAGGAATAAAAAAAGAAGGGTTGAAGTCAAATAAGGTATGTCTTTCTTTGACTTGGCCACCACTCCCTCACCTCACTCTCTCTCTTTCTCCCAATGCTTGTCCGAGACCCCCCCTCCAAATTCCAGTAGCCCCTCCCCTTTGTTTCTCCTCTTCTTCTCACTACAAAAAATCCCCAAAACTCCTTTTAAAATCAACAAAAACCTCATTAATTCTTCAATTAAATCTCTACCCATTTTTCTTTGGCCCAAGCTAGCATGAATCAAGGAGCAAGATGGCAATTTGGAGGCTATGTTAGCATGCTAAATCTCAAACTTGTTGAGGTATAATCCTAAGCGATGGTTTGATTGTTAATAAATTATTTAATTTAGCTTATTAGGTGTGTAATTATGGCTTTAATTTCAAGATTAAATATTCAAGAGAAGGGTTAAATTAAGGTTAGGGTTTTGTCACTTAATCATGATTATAATGTGTAGTCTAACATCTTAAGATTTACAAAACCTAACTTAGTTGCTAAATTGTTAATTGTTAAATTTAAATTGTCCTAATTATGATTTTTACAAACTAGATTTTTATAATTAATATAAATTAGTGAGATTAAAATCTAGTTAATGGTTGTTGACCTAATTAAGATATTAAGTGAATCTTATGGCCACTAAAATTGTTAAAACATTTAGATTTGTGCTAAAACAGGTAATTAAGGCTTACTAGGTTTTTTTGAAATAAATCGATTTAAATGAAGTTGAGGTTTTGATGAATTATAACCTATTTCATATAATATATGATGTGTTATGAACGCGCGATTGGTGCGATTGGGTTTTGGGTTTGGTAGTTGCCACATATAGCGACCTAAGTTGTAGTTTGTGGCGTTGTCGCGGCGCATTTGGTGCACCAAGTGCGTGCGCGTTTAGTTAGTGCGCACGGTTGACTTGTATTGTTGTGTCTACGATTATATATATTTATTTATTTATTTATTCTCTTTTTTCTTGTGTTCAATTCTAGGATCGGGTGCAGAGGCGTCGGATGTGGCGCGGAGACGACAGAGCTGAAATCGGATCAGATTAGCCGAGGCGTCCAGGTGAGTAGATATATATCTACGGAGGAAGTCGGGTGGATGGCGTATAGCACCCCAGCAGTTTCGTAGTGTAGCGTACAAATATGTTATATATATTATAAGTATGGTATTTTGAGACATGTATAATTAGCAAAAAAGGTTTTATGAGATCTTGGGTTAAATTTTAGTGTAATTGGATGATGGTGTCGTTGGTTAGTTCTTAGTCGCGAAACCTAGAATAAGGTACACACACACACATGCACACACGAGTTGTGTTTTGGTGTATATGATGTGTGTGTGTGTGTGTGTGTCTATGTGTCTTTGTTGCTATACACACACACACATACATATACACGTATGATGATGATAGTATATGATACTTGGATATGAGTCGATGTGATTGGGCTTGATGCCGTGAGATCGGTGATATGATTTGGGTCGTGTTATGAGATACGACATATTATATTAGCGGATTGATGGGCGATGTGTTTTCATACACACGCGGATATATGTTGATGGTATCGGTATGTACTAGACTTAGATCAATACCCAAGTTCATGATATTATGATGATGATACCATATGAATAATGTGTTATATGTGATATTCGACCCGTACCCCGATTTTGGGATGTCGTACGAGGGATTTACCGTACGAGATATAAAAATTACGATAGATCCGCACTCATGTTTCGAGAATGTCGTATTATATTTTGTATCGTACGTGACGCTATTGAGGCGGGATCACCGATTACTAGATATGTATATATATCGATTCAGACTTAGGTGGATTTCCTTACCCTCTTGATTAGTCTCTTAACTTAGTCATGTAGTTTATCAGGTAGATGTTAGACTGGGCTCGAGTCATATTTATTTTCAAAACTGATGAATCGTGGGTATTTTAAAGACAGGCCCTATTTTCTAAAAACCACGATTCGTGCTATTTCAAATGCCAAAATTGTATGACTCGTACTTAGAAATGTATATTCTCCTAATGTTGCATTTACTATTCATTTTCCGTTATATTCATATTCTCATCGCATCACATGCTTATAAATGTGTTTTCTTTAGTTACTATGAACCCATGATGTCAAGACACCAGCACTATTACCGATGATGTGTATGCTCCATGTACACCGGCTCGCCGGCTCATACACATCATCATCGGTAATTTTCATGTCACGTACACATTAGAAAACACTACTTCATTGTTATAAATTGCTAGCTGATAGTTTCGACATACTACTAGTGCGCTTGCTTTCATATGCTAGTTTAGACATTGCATTATTTAGGGTGATATTTCATGCAAGTGTATATTCATTTGTTATTCAATATTATGGGGCTTTATGCCGGTATTTCACTGTTATTTACTTTGGTGTTTGGGATTCGGATTTTCCATGAGATTTCTGGATTTGGAGAAACCGCAAGGATTTATAAACTTATTTTCATTTCAAAAGATAGAAATTTGCGGTTTTCTCGTGATATGATATTTGTGATGTCCACCATGAGTTTTCTCGGTTCTCGAGTGGTATCATACACCCGATTCGAGGTAGGGGGAGGGACTATCTGCGGGTGCATGGTGGACCCGGTGCGGGACCCCGGGGCAAGAAGATCGTATAGAAAGGCGTTTGAGCCCGGCATGGGAGCAATACCGACCGGTGATTGTATGGAAACTCGACGGATATCCGGAGGATACTGTTCGGAGTTATGAGGGAGATGGATTTGGGCCGATCCTGATCATGCGGAGCCCGAGATAGTGAGATTTGATGATATGGGCCAGTCCGGGTTGTCGGAGCCTGAGATATTGGATATTGGGATATATGTTTTGTGTCGATGTTTGACACGGATTCTATGTGATTTCATTGATGATACATCAGTTTTTATACAGAAATCTCACTGAGACAAGAAAACAGTTTTCTTATTCAAGATATATTCTGTTTTCATTCTTATTGCATTCATACATCATATATGTATTATGTTGTTACCTGAGGCACTGACACGAGCACTTGATATTACACTTATGTGTAGATGTTTCAGGGTTATATTTTATAAAGATATTATGGTATGACCTAGGATAGAGTCATACATACGATTTCTGCTCGGTGATATTTTCTACTCACGAGTTGGCAACTCACCCCCGTTGTGCCACAGTTTCTTGTAGGTTTTGGCGTACAGGTTTTCTTTGCGGCTTGTTAGCACATTGCTTCCTTCAGGGTGATTGCTTGCTAGGTGGGTTCACTTGCATCATGACCACCATTATACTTTATTTACATTCTGTTGTATCTAGTAATTCCATCAACCAGACTTGTATATTTGTTAAACATAGAAGACCCGTGTATATTCTTTCGACCTTAGAGTTGCGCGCCTGTATTATTATGGTTTTTCTCTGGTTTTCTTAAGGATATTGCTTTTCTTGATGAGTTTTGATTCTCGCCCTTCGGTGTTGTATATTATATTGCATTGCGTGGTTGTGTCCGCCAATTGGCGAAGAGCTAGCTCCCGCTTGGGGATGCCTTTATTCATTATGTATATTATGTATGTTTGTACCCGTTTGGGGCCAGTATTTACAAAGGAGACTCTGCCGAAATTTTTGGGAAAATATGATGCTGCTTTTAAATGTTTAATGCCATTTATCTTATTTAAACCCCTTGCTTTAAACAAGTTTTCCTTCACTTCTTATTTAAAATGGTTTAGATTTCTGGGCTTTTGGTTTACTTGAATTAGGTGTAGTCCTATGGACTTCACATGATTCAAGTGCCAATCACGTGCTATTTCGGGTCGTGACAAAGTTGGTATCAGAGCGCTAAGTTTAGCCTTGGTTCGAGTCTACGTTTGACTATGTAGAGTCTAGGGCGTTTATATATATTTGAAACCTAGGCTTGACCTTACGGAACTTAGACTTGGCCGAGAGGGTATTAGACCCGAACTTTCGTTGCTTAGGTTGACCTTGGTTGATAGAGTAGGTGACTTAAGTAGAGTGACGTACCGTGTGTATGTCCACGGCATACTTACGATACGCTACTCCGCTTAAGAAGCCTTAGGATGTACATTTCTTTGCACAGTATTATATTCATTCCTATGATCTATCCTCATCGTTATCGGTTTGTAGTTCTATTACCACGGTTGTACGGAATAAGAGAGCTGCGGCTAGAGTTGCGGTCAGCACGAGCTCGTCATGGATGAGGACTGACCAGGGCATGATTTCGGTGACACATGATTGCATAGATGCGTCGTTTTATTGTGTTTTTCGTGCCATGAGCGTTTGATGGATTGCTTTTACTAAAGTTTCTCGAGTGTGCAGATCAACACCAGAGGATTGGGCCACTGCTAGAACCCGGCTAGAATATGATAACCGTTAATGTATCGTCTATTCCTGAGGATTGAGGCATTGTTTAGCGTGCGGACGAATAAGTCAGTTGTTGCTGTGTCTGATGAGATATCGCCCCAGATATTTGAAGCTAATGCAGCACAAGTTGTACTCAGAGATATGATAGAAGATCGCTAGTCACCTATGGATGATGACTAGGATATGTGGTTCATTTGCTTACCCCGATGCAAGGTCATCAGATTGATTGATTTAGCTAGAGGAGACTTCACGTAGGTACGTTGCGAGTCGATAAAAAACGATCGAATGTCAGAAACCCATTTTTCCAAATTTAAGGTATTCGGAAAAACGTGCAAGTAATTCTGTGGACCCTCTAGAAGAATGAAACCCTAACTCGACATAATGACCATTGGAACGCTTTTGAACCTTAAGGTTTGCGGCAGTTCCGCGGTGCCATTAGTGAGGCTTGAGTTTTCCCTTCTACGGCTGGTCCACAGGTACTGTGGCATGTACTGGATAGTATTAAACTATACTCAAGTGTTGAGCTCTTGGGGAATTATGGGACTTTATTGAATCGATCGAGAAGTTTGACGTCATCCGGATATCATGTGATGGGATACAATACTTGGACCCAGGATCGGTCGTATTATGCACACCCAGTAGGCCAGAGTTCGACATCATCGACGAGACATATTATGAGTGATCATGATAATTGGCCAGAGATCTTTAGAGGATGTGCCAGAGCGGGACTGTTTTTATCATCATTTCCATATTGGGCCGTTGAGCCGAGGAGCTATATAGCTAGCAATTCGCAGTGAGAGACGAGAACCTAAGGGCATAAGGTACCAGACCATGAGAAGAAGGCAAGCAGATATCTTTCTCTGCTAGATTTGGATGCACCGACACCTTCTCTTCTTTAAGGAGGGACATATTGATGACAGTATTTACAATTTGCGACTTGGTGATTCGAATATCACGTGTCCATTATTTTTGATTTCGGTATTTGCGTGATTGAGATTTTGTGCACCACAGTTGCACTTGACTTCGATTTGATGGCGTTTGAGATGTTGATTTTGATTTCATGCCTATGGTATGCATGTGATTTGACTTGTGCCTTCGATGTAGTTTTCATGCACATTTAGAACTTGGTTCAATTTTGTGCACGTTGATGCACGTGATTGTGAGACTTTATTCCACGGTATACCTGATTTGGATTGATGTATGTTGTATACCGTCGATTTCGATTGTGATATTCGATATTTGTTTTCGTGCACCTTATGCACTTGATTTGGATTCTTGCGCATACTTGACGCGCTTGATGCGATTTTCGTGCACACCAGATGCACTAAATCGAGATTTTTTTTCGTGCATATCAGATGCACCTGATGTTGTTGTCAGGCACACCCATTGCCCTTGACAGGTGTTTCGTGCACACCCGTTGTACTTAGATTTTGTTTCTGTGCACACGTATGGCACATTCATTGATTTCAATTTCTGTGCGTACCAGACGCATGTGGCATTATTGCATATACTATTGAGTATGATTTCCCTGAACAGCACGTTTTTATGATATTTACTATTTGGTATTGTAGCTGAGCAGGACTAGTCCGAGAACAGTACCGGAATATGTTTTTGCATACATCGATAGTTACCGAAGGGATTTCCAAAAAAAGGAGCTATAGTCTCAGTATTTTCCTATGTGTCCGAGATGACACGAAACCTGTTACAAGGAAACCCTTCTAAATTATTTAAAACGGCGGGACATGTGCGATAAACAAAGGATATATATATATATATATATATATAGTAATTTTCTACAATAAACGTTCGCTACTTGTGCTGTGATACGCGCATCGCACAGTGACTTGAAAAAGATTTGGCATGCATTTCTTTCAGACGTTTTGACGAATTTACAACGATACGTACTATGTTCATGCTATAGTTTTTATGTATATCATGTTGGTTTTCGTATTGGACTTTGATATTGGTATCTTCACCTTGACTCCGATGATTGCGTGATGCTTGACGGAGCTTTGAGTTGTATACTTGTTTCATGAGCATGAATTGCGCTAAGATGTGTTTTGAGTATTGATGATTTCGGAGCCCCGACGACTAAGTGTTTTGCTGAAATTTTTAGTATTTGGGGGAGTTTTAATTTAAATTCGAGGACCGAATTTTTTTAAGGGGGGAAGACCGTAACGTTTTGAAAATCGTTTAGGTGAAATTTCCGATAATCGGTAAAATAACTGGTGTTTTGCGTAAAACCCAAGATACAATTATTTTTCAACATGGAATTAAATATACCTATTCTAGCTAAGTAATTGCTAGTATTTGGTATTTAATGGGTCACTTATAAAATTTCTAGTTTACTAAAATATTTTTCGTAATTAATTATTTTAAATATTATTTTAAGCCTTCACTAATATATTTAATTAGTGATAATTACAATTTGGAGTGGGGTAACTAAGCTTTAGTGAACCATGACACATTAAACTAAAATGTAACATGTTGTTTTTGAACTAAAAAGAAGTTGTCAAGATGGTTTTAGAAAATGTAAAAGAAAAAGGCTTAAGTTGTGAAAATAAATGTAATTAGAAATTGAGGTATGATGTTTATCTTTTTTGTGTCCACTCACTCACTCACTTACGCACACCCTCTCCCCTCATAGGCTGGCCGAACCACAACAGCCCCCCATCTCCCTCAATTTCTTTTCTTCACCTCATCAAATGAAAAAAATAAAATGAAGGAATAAAAAAAAGAAGGGTTGAAGCCAAATGAGGTATGGATTTCTTTGACTTAGCCACCACTCCCTCACCTCACTCTCTCTCCCTCTCCCAATGCTTGGCCAAGCCCCCCTCCAATTTTCCAGCAGTCCCCTCCCCTTTATTTCTCCTCTTCTTCTCACTACAAAAAATCCCCAAAATTCCTTTTAAAATCAACAAAAACCTCATTAATTCTTCAATTAAATCTCTACCCATTTTTCTTTGGTCCAAGCTAGCATGAATCAAGGAGCAAGATGGCAATTTGGAGGATGTGTTAACATGCTAAATCTCAAACTTGTTGAGATATAATCCTAAGCCATGGTTTGATTGTTGATAAATTACTTAATTTAGTTTATTAGGTGTGTAATTTTAGCTTTAATTTCAAGATTAAATATTCAAGAGAAGGGTTAAATTAAGGTTAGGGTTTTATCACTAAATCATGATTATAATGTGTAGTCTAACATCTTAAGATTTATAAAACCTAACCTAGTTGCTAAATTGTTAATTGTTAAATTTAAATTGTCCTAATTATGATTTTTGCAAAAAAAATTTTTATAATTAATATAAATTAGTGAGATTAAAATCTAGTTAATGGTTGTGTGACCTAATTAAGATATTAAGTGAATCTTATGGCCACTAAAATTGTTAAAACATTTAGATTTGTGCTAAAACAGGTAATTGAGGCTTACTAGGTTTTTTTGAAATAAATCGATTTAAATGAAGTTGAGGTTTTGATGAATTATAACATATTTGATATAATATATGATGTGTTGTGAACGCATGATTGGTGCGATTGGGTTTTTGATTTGGTAGTTGTCACTTATAGCGACCCAAGTTGTAGTTTGTGGCATTGCCACGGCGCATTTGATGCACCAAGTGCGTGCGCGTTTAGTTAGTGTGCATGGTTAACTTGTATTGTTGTGTCCGTGACTATATATATATATATATATATATATATATATATATTATATTTTTGCTTGTGTGCGATTCTAGGATCGGGTGCAGAGGCGTCGGATGTGGCACGGAGACGACAGAGCTGAAATTGGATTAGATTAGCCGAGGCGTCCAGGTGAGTAGATATATATCTACGGGGGAAGTCGGGTGGATGGCGTATAGCACCCCCGTCGTTTCGTAATGTAGCGTACGAATATATTATATATATTATAAGTATGGTATTTTGAGACATGTATAATTAGCAAGAAAGGTTTTAGGAGATCTTGGGTTAAATTTTAGTGTAATTGGATGATAGTGTCGTTAGTTAGTTCTTAGTCGCGAACCCTAGAATAAGGTACACACACATATGCACACACGGGTTGTGTTTTGGTGTATATGATATATGTATATATATATATATATATGTATGTATGTATGTATGTATGTATGTATGTGGCTGTGTTGCTATACACACACACACATACGTATATACATATGATGAGGATAGTATATGATACTTGGAAATGAGTCGATGTAATTGGGCATGATGCCGTGAGATCGATGATGTGATTTGGGTCGTGTTATGAGATACGACATATTATATTAGCGGATTGATGGGCGATGTGTTTTCATACACACGCGGATATATGTTGATGGTATCGGTATGTACTAGACTTAGATCAGTACCCTAGTTCATGATATTATGATGATGATACCATATGAATAATGTGTTATATGTGATATTCGACCCGTACCTCGATTTTGGGATTCCGTACGAGGGATTTACCGTACGAGATATAAAAATTATGATAGATCCGCACTCATGATTCGAGGATGTCGTATTATATTTTGTATCGTACGTGACGCTATTGAGGCGGGATCACCGACTACTGGATATGTATATATATCGACTTAGACTTAGGTGGATTTCCTTACCCTCTTTATTAGTCTCTTAGCTTAGTCCTGTATTTTATCAGGTAGATGTTAGATTGGGCTCGAGTCATACTTATTTTCAAAACTGACGAATCGTGGGTATTTTAAAGACGGGCCCTATTTTCTAAAAACCATGATTCGTGCTATTTCAAATGCCAAAATTGCATGACTCGTACTTTGAAATGTATATTCTCTAATGTTGCGTTTACTATTCATTTTCCGTTATATTCATGTTCTCATCGCATCACATCCTTATAAATGTGTTTTCTTTAGTTACTATGAATCCATGCTGTCAGGACACCAGCACCATTACCGATAATGCGTATGCTCCACGTACACCTGCTCGCCGGCTCACACACATCATCATCGGTAATTTTCATGTCACGTACACATTAGAAAATACTACTTCATTGGTATAAATTGATAGCTGATAGTTTTGACATAATACTAGTGCGCTTGCTTTCATATGCTAGTTTAGACATTGCATTTATTTACGGTGATATTTCATGCATGTGTATACTCATTTGTTATGCAATATTATAGGGCTTTATGCCGGTATTTCACTGTTATTTACTTTGGTGTTTGGGATTCGGATTTTCCATGAGATTTCTGGATTTAGAGAAACCGCAAGGATTTATAAACTTATTTTCATTTCAAAAGATAGAAATTTGTGGTTTTCTCGTGATATGATATTTGTGATGTCCACCATGAGTTTTCTCGGTTCTCAATTGGTATCATAAACCCGATTCGAGATAGGGGGAGGGACCATCTACGGGTGCATGGTGGACCTGGTGCGGTACCCCAGAGCAAGGAGATCGTATAGAAAGGCGTTTGAGCCCGGCAGGGGAGCACTACCGACCGGTGATTGTATGGAAACTCGACGGATATCCAGAGGATACCGTTCGGAGTTATGAGAGATATGGATTTGGGCCGATCCTGATCATGCGGAGCCCGAGATAATGAGATTTGATGATATGGGCCAGTCCGGATTGCTGGAGCCCGAGATATTGGATATTTGGATATATGTTTTGTGTCGATGTTTGACACGGATTCTATGTGATTTCATTGATGATACATCGATTTTTATACAGAAATCTCACTGAGACAAGAAAATAGTTTTCTTATTCAAGATGTATTCTGTTTTCATTCTTATTGCATTCATACATCATATATGTATTATGTTGTTACCTGAGGCACGGACATGAGCACTTGATATTACACTTATTTGTAGATGTTTCAGGGTTATATTTTATAAAGATATTATGGTATGACCTAGGATAGAGTCATACATGTGATTTCTGCTCGGTGATGTTTTCTACTCACGAGTTGGCAACTAACCCCCGTTGCGCCACAGTTTCTTGCAGGTTTTGCCATACAGGTTTTCTTTACGGCTTGCTGGCACACTGCTTCCTTCCGGGTGATTGCTTTGCATCGTGACCACCATTGTACTTTATTTACATTCTGTTGTATCTACTAACTCTATCAACCAGACTTGTATATTTGTTAATCTTAGAAGACCATTGTATATTCTTTCGACCTTAGAGTCGCACGCCTGTATTATTATGGTTTTTCTCTGGTTTTCTTGAGGATATTGCTTTTCTTGATGAGTTTTGATCCTCGCCCTTCGGCGTTGTATATTATATTGCATTGCGTGGTTGTGTCCGCCAATTGGCGAAGAGCTAGCTCCTGCTTGGGGATGCCTTTATTCATTATGTATATTAAGTATGTTTGTACTCGTTTGGGGCCAGTATTAACAAAGAAGACTCTGCCGATGTTTTCGGAAAAATATGATGCTGCTTTTAAATGTTTAATGCCATTTATCTTATTTAAACCCCTTACTTTAAACAAGTTTTCCATCACTTTTTATTTAAAATGGTTTAGATTTTTGGGCTTTTGGCTTACTTGAATTAGGTGTGGTCCTATAGACTTCACATGATTCAAGTGCCAGTCACGTGCTATTTCGGGTCATGACAGAAAACTATAACTCTGACAGTCACTCTGTCATCCAGGTCACCTTAAAGCCTGGAATGATAACCGTCTCCCGAAGGAGACTGCTGTTACCAAATCCCTAGAACATTCATTTATGTTCATAAACTGCTTCCAAACGTTTCTCCAGAATTGGATTAATATAAACGTATTGCATCTAGTGCAAAAACAACATCTGGTGTGGAACTTTGATGTCTCATGATTGACTCAATTGCCTAAGCAACTGATATGCCAATCATGCGCATCCCTCCCCGCTTTAGTCTGTAAGACACCTTAAGAGAGGGTGACTCCATCACCTATAAGTACACCACCATGCCAGGATTCGTCCATTCTAAAACACCTTTAGAATACTGTCTAAGTACCCACATTGGGAAACTACCCAAATATAGATCTAAAACCATAGATCCAGTAACCAAAATGCCTAATATAATATCCATATCCTATGTGGAGAAACCACTGTGTGACAACCATAGTATAGCCGATCGTAGTATAGGAATTTCACATCCTACAATGTGCATGTCATCCAAATACCAGAACATTACACCCTACTACCTTCCTAACAGATCCATATTCTATTCTGATGAAGTCAAAGCCTATGACTGTCACATCAAAAATAGATGATCTTTCTCCGCTATATGTGCTTTAGTCTATAAATAGACATAAGCTACTTGTCCACTATGCTTCCGCTACTCCCACTGACTACGACAACCTCTGGCAGAGTCATATACACGTGCACTCTAAAGCTTGTTTAGAACGACGCTATACTCATCCTCCTGCCGGATCTAATAGTCTAGAACAGTTGTAATGGCAAGTCTGGGTAAACAAGAACCTCCCTGTCACCGTCCTTGAGGATACCGGAGTACCTCTCGGGTGCCTGAGGTTACCCACCATATCTGCGAAGTGGCTAATGGAATGTCAAACCCGATTGAATCTTTAGAATCTATTAAATTTTCAGTAATCGTTTTTGGTTCTGGAATGACTTCCAGTTCTACCATACTCCCACTACTGTTTTCTGAAAAAGTCGATTTTACTAAAACTGTGGCGAGTCAAGAACAATATCACTATTGATATCCCAGATGGTAGAAAGTTAACCCTCGTTATAGCTCGGGATAACCCACAAACTGCCATTACTGAAACGTGCCTTGAGTTATCCAGAGTCTGGTTTTAAGTATAAGCTTGACAACTCCATATACCTTAATATCGTTAAGATTTGAACCATTCTATATACAATATAGAAACAGAGGCACTGATTTAATTGGAACCGGATTCAAATCATGCAGCTGTCTCCAGTTCATGTCAACTAAATGGAAGGAGGCCGATCAGCATTACTCAACTAGGAGTGCATCCAAATATGAGTAATCTGAAAGAGAAGCAAGTTCTCAAAATTATTACTATCAACTGAATACCAAACACAAGTATCTACATCTTCGATCACCTTGAAAAATCCTGATACTTGCAATACATGGTTCTCTACTTTATTCTTGTACTTATAACTTCTCAAAACTTGGACTTGTATTTCTACGAAACACTTGTCTAAAACTGGAGAAAATACAAGTAAATAGAATAAAGTAAGAGGACCAACCCCTCTGTCCTAATGGACACTGGACAACATACAATACTTTGTATAAGTCCCCTGGGTTGAATAACTCAAACCCTGTGCATCGTAGGTTGAAAACTGTACTATGGTTAACAAGAATTACATCGCTGTTTAATACTCCTTACCCAATCATTAACTGATATAGGTAAATGTCAGGGACATAATTTCAAAAAGTTATATCTCACTTTATAAAATAAACGTACAGATATATCAGTTTGAAATTGGTGCATAACATCGGATATTCAAAACCAAATATTTGCCGTCAGGCAAAACCCCAGGCGATTTCCTCAAATATCACTAATTACAACGAATTCCGATATAAGGAGGATGTAATCACCTAATTCCCAATAATTTACTCCCACTCATCATCTGTAAAACCATACAGATGTGAGAATCAAACCTGGTAAATACATACCCTGGAGCAAGGATCTAATTGGGAAATCAGTTTTCAATTAACAACGCATAGTGAAACTGAAACAAGAAAATGTTTCGAAGGTGTATCCGGGTATTCCTAGTAATTCCTCTTCCATTATCTATATTCCTGACTGTAACCGTATATTTCTTTTCCATCTCTCCAAATCCCTTTATTTGTCTTTACTCATTACCTTCTGTACACCACCCTTAAGCTAAATGGTTTTCTTCATTCCTTACCGTTCGGCACCAGCCTATGGTTTGGAAGAAGACTATCCAATAAGCGTAATAGGTGTACTCTCCTAATCCTAGAAGTACTCACAACTTGAGAGAAGGTAAAGATAAAAGACAACTGAATAAACCTTATTTTTTTCTCCTGAACTGGAGAAATGCAAAGGTGAAGTAGGAGTGACGATGAAATACGCGGTTTGGTCGTGAATGATAGCAGTCGCAATTTACTTTGCCCTCTTTCTAATCCCTTTATTTGTCCTTACTTATTACCTTCTGTACACCACACTTAGGCTCATTAGTTTTTTTTCCTTCCCCACCTTTCGGCACCTGCCTATGGTTTGGAAGAAAACTATCCAATAAGCGCAATAGGTGTACCCTCTCCTAATCTTAGGAGCCCTCACATCCTTAGAGAAGGTAAAAGGAAAAGACAACTGAATAGTCCTATTCAATTTCTCCAGAACCGGAAACCATCCTTGAATCTGAAACAAGTTTCTTCAAGTTTGTATGTAACTATACTATGGTCATATCCAGTAAATATGGATCTTCGTAGTGATACGGAATGTTCCGGAGAAAAAGCAAAGGGAAAAAGTAGGAGTGGAAATAAAGTATGCAACTCTGACAATTCAAAAGTCGATGTGTTTTAAGAAGGTTTGGTTAACTAGGTTACTGAGTTATAGTCTAGGGTCGGGACATAGTCGCTGCCAAAGAGAGAGAGAAAAGAAACACTCTGCGTGCACTCTAACCTAGATCAGAATGGTCAATCACTTTATCTGATCAGGATATCTCCTACTGTATCCTCAAATTCTCCTCCAAACTTGAAAGAAGAATTAGTCGGGATCATCTAAAATCACCCAAGGAGTAAACCAACTCATCATTAAGTATCAGGATCCAACTATCATTACATGATAACCTGATGGAATCCACTCACGTTATCACACTCCAGAAGGTATGCGCATGCCTGGCAAGTTTCCTGTATGTTTGAAACTCTCGATGTGATTTTTACCCCATGCTCTTATGACCTTGACTAAGGCCAACAAATCATAAGTCACATGTCAAGTTCTACCCGTCATTGTCCAGGTTAATTTGAACCCACCTGTACTCGCCCTTGAATAGGGCCAACAAGGCTGTACGACTGTCCTAAACCAACGCATCTATCTATGCAACAGAAAAGTAACAAGTAGCTACCATACATTATGCCTTGACTAAGGCCAACAAACATAGCATGAATACTAAGTGCTACCCGTCTGAAATGATGGAGGGCTATGAATGGTTTTTGGCGAAAAACCTTTAACGTAATGAACTTGATATCGTTGAAGGAACCGGATAGCTTTTTACAAATATATAGTTTGCTAAAGAGGTCCCTCCTGGCAAAGGGATCTCGGCTCTTTCCTCGTGGAATGAGATGCAGGATATTCTCACTGAATACCGCGATGCAAAGCAAAAAGTAATCGACTATAGTGAAGTTATTACCCTGACGCAAACTTCTGCCCAAGAGGTCACTCCCGGTGAGGGGATCTCGGCTCTTGCCTCGTCGAATGAGGTGCTGGATATTCATAACCGAATACCGCTGGGCAAAACAAAAGAAAACGCCCTTGTAATAACAGCTTTTGAAAATTGTTCCGACAACATCGAATGGGTCTGTTTTCCTTGCATTGATCTGAATCAACGCAGTCCCATCAATTAATCACACCACAAAAGAACGAAAATATGATGTACGTATATGCCATCCGCATTCGCCACTGGGTCCCGTCATCACCCGTTAGGTTACTTAACTAACGAAAGAGCGTGGACTGGACCAGTGCGGGTGAAAAACATATACAACATCTAGTAATATATATATATATATATATATATATATATATATAACAATATATAATAATCGCTCCAGGCATGATAAATGCAACATCACATATAAGCAATAAGCATCACAGAATAATACAGATAATCTGGGAGCCCCGGGTTTCTTTTGAACCACAAGTGAAACCCGACGTTCCCCTGGTCGTGTGGATAGCCCGTGCAATAAAAACCTAGACCCCTACGAGCGCAGCATGTTACCCTCCAAAACCAGAAGCGAGGCATCCCCCTTCATCAAAGTGAATAGGCCACCCAACACTTCACGGAATCCGGTAACTTAAGCACCCCTCCTTGGGTCAACCTGTACCCCCTACGAGTGCGGCGAATAGCCCGCCAATTCTAGAGTAAGGCCCCCTCCTTCTCAACGCCATGAGATGCGGACCCATTGTCCTCCAGAACCCGGCTATCCGTGCACTCCATCGTGGTGTAATCCTAATACAGAAAAGAAAATATGTACAACGGTGACATCGACCTCAACCCGGTCGGCCCCAAACAAATAATATACAAACAAACAGTGACGGCAGTCCACATGTCGGATGCTCGCCCCGCGATATCAAATGTACAAATAAAACTAAACTGTACTAACATTGCACCCAAGCTATCCACCACGACAATCCTCAACAAACAGAGCACAACACAGAACATCAACGTGAATACCACGTTCGCAAACCTGTCTAAAAGAACTATAGCAATTAGACAAGTTGTACCGCTCTAATGATATTCACGGTCGCAGATAGTAATGTAAGTACTGTAAAATTTTAAACAATCTTAGAAATATCGACTTCGAAATAACCCCGAATAGCCCCCAAACAAGTAGATAAATCCATATCCAAACTGGGCTAAACTAGCAATAACACTAAACCAATATTCCAGAGACTAGACTACACCCAAAATTTCAAACCCAGATGCAATGAAATGGCCGGCCGGCTCGAAAATTGTGATAATGTGCTCAGCCCAAAACAGGTGGAAATGGTTCGTATTTGCGGTGCAGTCTAGTGGTCACTTTAGTAGTCTTTTGCAATTGCTAAAATATTTTTAGAAGACTCAAAAAATTTTGAAAGAAACTAGAATATATCTGGTATTGTTTCGGGGTTGTTTCGGTTGCGATACTTTAACATTATCTAAACCAACTAGTATGCGGTTAATGGGTTGGCTCTGATACCATGTAAGGCTACGCCAGCGCCCCGGCCATCAATCCGTGGCCAAATGCGGAACAAAATGTTTTAAAAACCCGGCGCTAACGAAACCCTAACCGACGGATCGTACCATTAACCTTATGCTAGTTAACTGAAAAGTGTTTAGAGAGGTTATACTGATCAATCAGTGTCCTTCAGTCTTCGACCTCTGTCTTAAGCTCCTCGCGGCTACTTCGACCAAGTTCGATCTCCGGTCTCCCTCGTCGAAGACGATCCACGTCGAGGATTCATAATACGGTCTCCCGCTTCAAAACCGAAGCAACTCGGGCATCCAGTTTGCTAGCCTAGATGCCAAAGATGATGTAGAGAGTGTGTGGATACTTTGTCTCAAAACACCCATGGATTCTCAACTCATGAGATGGAATGGGTGGAGGTTAAAGAAGTTTCCTTGAATGAGAAAGTGTGAGCTCAAGAATTTTGCAAGTGGAAAAAATGTTCTGCCTCCTCTCTTTTTGTTGGTTGTGAAGTATTTTGTGTGAGCTCAAGTAAAGAAAAATCCCAACACAAAATATCTCACACCAAGCCCAATACCATGAGTCACCAAGTGAGCACATGCTACCATGAATGCACAAGGCCAAGACTTGCACTCATGTGGCATGCCACAATCAATGCCCAAGCCAAGACTTGCACTAACAATCTCCATCACAAATATTTAACATTTAAACCCTAAATGTTTAATCCAAAAATGAAATAGCAACACTAAAGTAAACTTGTAACGGATTACAAGAATACCCCTCATCTGTACATACATATCTGCATCCGTATTCCGACTGAATACGAATACAACGAGACGAAAATAATCCAACAATATAATACTAGGATCCGGCTTAAACCAAAGCCCACTAGTATTATCCGTCCGATCATGATCCGTGCACAAGTGCACGAATATGATCGAACCCTTCCATAAAACGATACGACCTCTACAACGTTTCGCCCAAACCAGGGAAACCCTCTGTGTAGGACTCTAAAGACTCGTCAATACGCTGGCAGTGGGTTTAACCACAAGCACGTCAATGGCACTAGCTGTACATAACGGCTACCCAGGTATTGAGCGAAAGGGAGGCCGACGAGAAAACTCATCCAGGAACCCCTACTGTGCCTGACAGTGACAATATCCGTACTGTCCGGTCGGTTCGTCTATGAGTATCACATATTAAGTCTAGGGGGTGGATAAAGTCAGACCCCTAATAACGCGACATTTAGTGTCGGTATGAAACCCATCACCACCTGAGAAACTACTGATCCTAGATCAGTAATTCTCGACTGCCTTGGCCAAGGATTTTTGGTGATGGCCATCCGTGCACACCGCGACATCAACCCCCGATACCGAGAGAGACGAATCCCCTGACGATCCGCTCACTGTCTCCATGTGGCTCGGGGCTGTACCCAACTAAAACCTGTTTGCACGACTCCTTTAAGCCGTGGTAGGGTAGTAATCAAAGCACAGTGGGAACTCACACGAGACAAATGACGATCTCAAGTCGATAGACTAATCTTTACACATGTCACCAGGGAACTGCTATCTGACAATAGGTATAATACCAACTATCATGTTCCCGGCGAGTCCGTCCGGTGTACTCATAACCCAATGAGCACCTATATACATCTTAGGTGAACCAACTGACACCAATGGCTTGTGAGATCGGCCACCGCCCCTCGTTGGGGTCTCGATCCGTATACACTAGTCTACTATTAGAGTATCGATGTCCAGTCTCGAAACTCCTACGACTAGGGACACTTTAAGGATGCACTTATAGACCACCCAACTCTCACATATATGATCGCCATCATACTGCTGGTAATCAAGCATGAATCATATGGGCTCTATCAACATGTAATAGTGATCTGTAATGTCACCTGAAGCATGTACACAATGATAAAGACAAACCAGATAGCATACTATCATCTCGAGTAAGACTGTTCTACCGGTATAGGTCCTCCCTCAATCATTACAATCACGTGCCTGCGACCCAATAATTGACTTGAAGGCACTATAGCAGCCATCATCCAGACGGCTTCCTTGGCAGCATCATTTGCAGTAATATACTCAGCTTCTATCATGGAGTCTGCAACGGTATCCTGTTTGGAACTCTTCCAACATACCGCCCTTCCATTGAGGGTAAATACAAACCCTGAGATAGATTTGCTGTCATCCTTATCACTCTGGAAGCTCGAATCGGTAAAGGTCTCCATTTGGAGATCCCCGTTACCATATACCAAGAACAATTCTTTAGTCCTTCGCAAGTACTTAAGAATGTTCTTCACAACTGTCCAGTGATTCTCCCCTGGGTTAGATTGATACTTACTTACTAAACCCAGTGCATAAGCTACATCAGGGCGAGTACATAACATTGCATACGTTATAGATCCTACGGCTGAAGCGTAGCGTATAACGCTCATGCGAGCTCTATCTTCATCAGTCATTGGGCAAAAGTCCTTGGAGAGAGAGACTCTATGACAAGCGGGTAAGGCACCCCGCTTGGAGTCTTCCATACTAAACCTCTTTAGGATGGTGTTAATGTACCTGGTTTGGGACAATCCCAACAACCTTTTAGATCTATCTCTATATATCTTAATGCCCAATATATACGAGGCATCACCCAGGTCCTTCATGGAGAACCTTTGTGATAAGAACAGTTTAACCGATTGTAGCATAGGAACATCGTTTCATATCAGGAGGATGTCATCCACGTACAATACGAGGAATGTGACAGTACTCCCTACAATTTTCTTATAAATATAAAGTTCATCTGGATTTTTGATGAAATCAAACTCTTTGATCGCATCATCAAAACAGATGTTCCAACACCATGATGCCTGCTTTAATCCATAAATGGATTTAATCAACCTATATGCTTTCCCACTGCTCCCACTATCAACGAAGCCCATTGGCTGATCCATATAAACGCACTCTTCTAAATAACCATTTAGAAATGCAGTTTTAACGTCCATCTGCCAGATTTCATAGTCATAGTGAGCAGCAATAGTAAGTAGGATCCGAATGGATTTATGCATGGCTAAAGGAGAAAAGGTTTCGTCGTAGTCCAGTCCTGGACTTTGACGAAATCCTTTCGCCACAAGCCTTGCCTTATAGGTCTCCATCTGCCCATCCACACCAACCTTTCTCTTAAAGAACCATTTGCACACTACGGCTTTTACCCCAGAGGGTACAACTTCCAAATTCCATACTTTGTTGGTGTACATGGACTCCATTTCGGATCTCACGGCATCCTGCCACTTCACAGAGTCACCACTCATGATAGCTTGCTGAAAACTAGTAGGGTCATCATCATCCATGATGCAATCTTCTCTATCACCATCAATAAGGAAACCGTAGTATCTCTCCAATGGGCGAGAAGTCCTACTAGATCTATAGAGTGGCCGAGGTTCATAAGTTTCTGTTGCAACATCAAGTTCAACCAAGTCGTCATTTGTAACTTGTGTCTTTAGAACTTCTTCTAGTTCTACCGCATTTCCATCAGTATCATTTGAAAAAATTTCATTTTCTAAAAATGTGGCATATTGAGAAAAAAACACTCTTTGTTCCTCCTTGTGGTAGAAAAAATATCCAAATGAATGTTTTGGATATCCTACAAATATACACTTAACCGATCGTGTCTCGAGTTTGTCTGGACTCTGCTTTTTGACAAAAGCCGGATAACCACAAATCTTAACTCGTTTAAGAGATGGTCTCTTCCCATACCATATCTCATATGGAGTGGTAGACATGGTCTTGGTTAGAACCCTGTTCAACAGATATGCTGCAGTCTCTAATGCATGCCCCCAAAAGGAGAGAGGTAACTCAGCATCACTCATCATGGATCGCACCATATCTAATAGGGTACGATTCCGCCGCTCAGACACACCGTTGTGCTGTGGTGTGTAAGGGGGGTGAGCTGAGAGAGAATCCCGTTCTCTTTTAGGAAGTCCGAAAACTCTGTACTGAGATACTCTCCACCTCGATCTGATCGAAGTTTCTTGATGCTCAAACCTATTTGTTTTTCAACTTCAAGTTTGTACTCTTTGAATTTCTGAAAGCTTCAGACTTATGCTTTAATAAAAACACATGACCGAATCTTGAGAAATCGTCGGTTGTTCATATCAGATTTTTGCATTTTCATACCGCCCAATTTTTATCACATTGCATATCGGTAGATACTCTTGAGCCGTGTTTGCTAGTCAATTGCAGGATACAGGTTCTCGGTTCTAAAAAAACGGTGAAATTCATGGAAAACACGACAAAATCCGGATTCCTGCCAAACCACTGAGGAAACACGGTCTCCGCTCTTCATCCGTATGTTGCCAGATACCAGTTTAGGAAGACAAAATGGCAAATCAATGTCGTTTTCATGCACAAGGCTCAATGGCAGCACAAGATCCAAGAAATCTACACGGAGCTCGAGGCAATCATGACAAAAACATCCACAAAAAGTCCACCTTCCCCTCAACAGAAATTCTGGAAGAAATGTGGAAAGATTATCAGAAAATACATATACCAGACAAGAGGGGACATCAAACCAGGGGAGCACAAGAAAAGAGAGGAGCCAACTCCTCTATTAGGCCGCGGAACCGCAGCCTAAGCATGCTTAGGCCGCGGATCCGCGGCCGTATGGTGGCGGCAGGTAGCCAATTTTTGAGGGTGTTTTGGTCTTTTTGTTTGTGTTCTGGTGGTTGCCCTAGGTTTTCATTTTTCAGCCTATAAATAGCCCAGAACTTTGTGAAGGAAGGGGTCCATAATCTTGTATTCTTTTTCTAGGTTTTAGAATACATGTTCTTCTTCTTCTCATCTCTTCTCCATTAAAACTTGTAGTGAGCTTTGTGAGTGAAGAATGGTGAATAAAGAAGTTCATTTTATTATCATGCTTGTCTTGTTCTTTCTATAATTGTTGTAATTTTCATTTGTTAACTAGTTGTTGTTATTTCGTGTTGTTTCTTTCTTCTCTCTTTTTCTTTATCCTTAAAACGACTATGATGCTTACGCTCGATCCTCGCCAAGATGAGGTCGCAAATAGCTAGTTGTTATCTTCTAATCTCTTTCTTTCTATCTTCCTCTTTTGTTTTGTTTTATTTTTCCGTATCATGATGTGTGAGTAGTTTAATACTTGTTAGGGTAGGATAAGGGAAGTTTGAGAGAAGGAAATCTCTCTCACTCTTTCCTTGCCCAACAGCTTAATTCGACTCCCGTTAATTGAACCACAATCCGCTCCTTACGGCACCCTATCCTACATGATAGCGGTGATTCTGTAGTGAGACCGGTTGTGGTTGAATTAACCGGAGGTTATGGCTAAGAGCCAAGAACGGACGGACAAGCACCAAAAGGAAGAACTTATGCGTTGGAAAGCCTAGCTTATACTCGCAAGTTCCTTCCTAGTCGAGCTAATCCCCGTTGTTGCCGATTACCGTAACACCGATATTAAGAGGGGCAACGAAAGATGTGGAGACTCCTAACTCAAACTAACCTAATCCTAACCCTAACAAGCTCTCTTTACATATCATTTTACCGCTTAACTAATCATAACAAAATCTGAAAATCTGGACCTTCGGACTTAACTCGTTAAAACACATAGAAAAAGATTCCCATCTCCCTGCGGACGACCCGTACTCAACCGGCTAGCTACAAGCGAAACCGTCTTGATTGCGGTAATTAACTAAACTTGAACACGCAGAATCACTAACAATCAAATGGCGCCGTTGCCGGGGAGACGGTAGTTTATTTCTTTGTGTAATTTCGGGTTAATTTGTAAATATAAATATAACCAAAAAACGAAAAAAATATATACATTGTAAAAAAAAACCTTCTTGGTTTTTTTTGATTAGTTTTTGTGCAAGTGTGCAGGAAAATACGAAGTTCGAGTTTAGTGGCCAAAGACGTCGGATAATACGGAGTTCAAGTACAGTGCCAAAGACGTGGGAAGATAGACCCACATCTCTTTGCTACACCGCGACGGATTGAAACGAAGTAAAAGGTGTACTATAAAAATCTGGAGTAGATACAGTGAGCAAATCAAGATTCAGCAAATCCAGACAAGCAGGGGACAACCACAGCAGCACACCCAGAAAATTTGGCAGCCCAATCCCTCCACATAGCCGCGGAACCGCGGCCTTAGCACGTGTTTGGCCGCGGATCCGTGGCCACTTGGTGGCTTCAGAGCCCCAAAAATCTCTCTGTAAGTCCCTGTTCTCCTCTCCACTCCTCTGAACTCCAATAAATTGTGTTTTTTGCAAATTTCTTTGCGCAAACTCTTCTCCCCCTTCCAATAAACTTTTCTTGTGCAGGATTCTTTGCGCCGCGCTAAAAATAAAAAATTATTTACAGTTGCTTTGTTACTACTTTGCATTTCTTTAATACGGACTTAAGGGGCTTGAAACCAATTCAGATTGGGTGGGGATTTCATCACCCTTCCCAGGACCCCAAAAATCACAAAAGCATATGCATTGTCCATTGTAAATTAAAAAATACTAGACTTCAGCCCTAAGGACTTCGCGCTCATTAGGAGAAGATAAACCATGTTTAGAACCTCTCTTAACGGTATATTGTTTACGGAGTGTCTAGGAAAGTGTTAAAGGCGCAACCGCCGAAAGAGAAAGGGTTATTTAATTAAGGAACTTCGCGAAAGCGTTGGACAACCTCCCCTTATCTCTGCACTTACCTGGCCTCGTGATCAGTGTATTTTTAAGCCCGTTTCTCGACACTGTTTAACTTCGACAATCAAGTTCAGGAGCAAGTCTAGTAGACCTAGGTTACCCTAGATCTAGGTGTGATTGTGCATATCTTGTTTGTGATTACTTAAGCCGTATATCCGTACATATTTCTGTAAATCTCTTTCTAAAAACAAAACAAAAAAAAAAGAAAAAAATCAAAAACTTTTATAAAAACTTGCCCTTCGTCGCCAAAATCCATTTTTTTTCACCCACCACCCATCACCTTTCTCCATTGACGTTTTCTTACCCTAACCTTCTCCGCTTTGACTATACTAAACTCGTTTAGTGTATGTCCGCTTGGACTCGGGACACTAGCGCCCGTCTAGTCCGCGTTACGTTAGTCGCTACCGACTACGCGATCGACTCCGAAGTCGATACTCCGTCCACTCCTCTTTCACCCCTTCCTTTGCCGGCCAACTCCGACGTTGACTGGAACTCTGTTCATACATCTTCACCTTCACCTTCACCAACCTCTTCTTCCGCGATGTCAGGATTTAATCCGAACATCTCTTTGACCAACCCTGGATTGGCTCCACCTCCTACGGAGACCAATATCCCACCACCACCGCCTGTTGTAGCGCCACAGCGAATCGCGCTCCAGGATCGTTTCTATCCCACCCGTTCTGCACTTCCCACCTGCCTTTCTCTTCCTCCGGCCAATGGGGATAATTTTGAAATTAAGCCCCACTTCATCAACATGCTTCCACGTTTTCATGGGCTTGAATCTGAAGATGCCTATATCTTCATCAACAAATTTCAAAACGTCTGTGCCATGATGAAAACCACCCAGCTGTCGGACGATGCTATACGTCTACGGGTCATTCCGTTCACTTTATGCGATCTTGCTGAAAAATGGCTGTATAGCACCGCTTCCCACTCAATCACCTGCTGGGACGAGTTTGTTAAAGCGTTCCTAAAAAAATTCTATCCGAATCATAAGACCGCAAGGATTCGAAATGAAATCAACCAATTCTCCCAGCTTCCTTCTGAACCCTTCTGGAAGTGCTTTGTTCGGTACAAAGACCTTCTTGTTCAGTGTCCTCACCACGGTATAGAGAAATGGCAACTTTGCCAAACCGTATATGAGGGCCTGAACCCAACAACGAAGCAGTTGTTGGAAACCATCTGTCAGGGCCACTTCCTATCAAAATCTGACGAGGAAGCGTGGAAGTTCTTTGACGACCTTGCGGAGCAAACGCTACAATGGGAGAGCACCAGACCGACGTCTTCTTCTTCTACCTCCACTTCTACCGGTCAGTCTAGGGTAGGAATCCACCAACTTGATGTCTCTATTGCGATGAAAGCAGAAATGGCTGCAATAACAAGAAAGCTTGAAGCGATAGAGAGCAAATTTTCTGCTCCTGCTCCTGCCCCTGTTCTCCCCCTCCGTACCATTTGCGCTTGTTGTTCTGATCCTTCCCACTTGACCGAAGAGTGTCCTTACAATCCACCCTCGCAAGGACAGGATCAGGTTAATGCTGCCTTCCAGCAAAGACCGAGGAATGATCCATACTCTTCCACCTACAATCCCGGTTGGAGGAACCACCCCAATTTCTCCTGGAATCAGAATCAGAATCAATTCCAAGGAAACAATTTCCAAAGGGCCCCTCCGCCGCAACAACAAGCGCAACAACAAACTCAACATCAGTATCAGCAGCCTTTCCAACCCCAACCTTTTCAGAATCAGACGAACAACTTTGCACCCAACAATTCTTTTCCACCAAACAACTTTGTTCCGTCAAACAACGATAAGGTTTCCTCGCTCGAACGAAGTCTGGAGGCGTTCGTTAAACAGTCGACTCAGTCCACCGCCAACATCCAGTCTTCCATTCAATCCCTAGTGCAACACACTGCCGCACACGGGCAAAGCATCAAGACCATCGAGGCCCAGATTGCACAGCTGAACGCGGCCTTAAGCGAGCGAGAGAAGGGGAAGCTCCCGTCCCAACCACTCCCAAATCCCGGTCACCCACATAATGCACATGTTGCTCTTGAACAACAGAACCATAATGTGAGTGCCGTGAACACATTGAGATCGGGAAGGATGCTGCAAAACAACATTGGCAAACGAATCAACGATGACACCCCGGCTGCTGCTTCTTCTTCTTCTTCTTCTTCTTCTTCTTCTTCTTCGTCTTCTGAGCCTATTCTCCGTTCTTCACAAGGCTCTTCTTCCTCTTCTTCTGCTCTGAACGGACCCACTTCTCACTCCACGAAAACACCTGTTCTGGGATCCGTTCCAACTCCACAATCTCCTCCTCCAGCATTAGACTCAACCAATTTTCAAAATGTTCCATTTCCAAACCGGTTGAGGTCTAACAAACAAAATCCACAAATGGAGAAGATTCTGGAGTTATTTAAGCAGGTTAACATTAACATTCCTCTTTTAGATGATGTCCAACAGTCCCGTCCTACGCGAAAATCTTAAAGGACTTGTGCACGAAAAAGAGGAAATCTCAGGTACCAAAGAAAGTTTTCTTGGCTAGTGCTGTGAGTGATGCTCTTACCCAATCTTTACCACAAAAACGGAAGGACCCTGGCTGTCCTACGATTTCAATTACCATTGGGGATAAGAACATCAACCGCGCACTATTAGATCTTGGTGCCAGTGTTAACCTGCTTCCGTATTCAGTATACGAGCAATTAGGCGTCGGAGAGCTGAAACCCACGCACTGCACTCTCCAAATGGCCGACCGATAGATCACCCATCCTAGGGGTGAGCTAGAGGATGTGTTAATAAAAGTCGGGGACTTCATATTCCCTGTTGACTTCATTGTATTAGACACACAGCCTGTAACTAACCCCCGGAATCAAATTCCGGTGATACTCGGTCGCCCATTTCTTGCAACCTCAAATGCTGTGATCAATTGTCGCAATGGTTCTATGAACCTCTCTTTTGGAAACATGACGATTGAACTCAACATTTTTAGGTTGGGGAATCAGCCCGCCGAACCTAATGCTCATATACTGGACGTCTACTCGATCCAGGAGATCACCCCAGAAGAGTGTGAATTCGAGGAGTTTCTGTTTGATCACGATAATCTTGACGCCACTAGTGCGTTTCTCTTCGAACCTGCTGCTGTTTCTGCGCCCGACAACGACTACGAGTGTTTCACATTCTCGAACGATCTTAGCCGCGCACAACCCGAGTTTGAATCCTTCGACTTTCCGGATGAGTTACCTGAACCATCCAACTCGGTTGCCTACACTCGCTTTGAACCTTTGCTGGAGTCCTTTGAGTTCGAGACCTTTGCACCAATCTTGCCTTCCATCGTTTCACCTCCAACGCTCGAACTCAAGCCTTTGCCGTCTCACCTTAAGTACGCTTACTTAGGTGAGAACGAGACCCTCCCTGTCATCATCTCGGCTTCTCTAGCTCCAGAGCAAGAGAAAGCCCTTCTCGCGGTCTTGCACAGCAACAGGCAAGCTTTTGGCTGGTCCATGGCGGACATCAAGGGGATTAGTCCCCTGATCGTTGAGCATCACATTCATCTGATGGATGATGCCAAACCAGCCTGGGATCCACAAAGACGTCTCAATCCAGTCATGAAAGAGGCTGTGAAGAAGGAGATCGTAAAATGTCTAGATAGTGGTATCATTTACCCTATCTCTGATAGCCAGTGGGTTAGCCCCATTCATGTTGTCCCCAAGAAGTCGGGCATCACGGTCATAACCAACGAGGCGAACGAGTTAATCCCTACTCGCACCCAAACTGGGTGGCGAGTTTGCATTGATTACAGAAAACTCAACGCCGCAACGCGAAAAGACCACTTTCCGCTACCTTTCATTGACCAGATGCTTGAACGATTGGCCGGACACGAGTACTACTGCTTTCTTGATGGCTACTCCGGCTATAATCAAATTCCCATCGCCGAAAAAGACCAGGACAAGACCACTTTCACTTGTCCTTTCGGCACGTTTGCATATCGTCGCATGCCCTTTGGGTTATGCAATGCGCCCGCTACCTTCCAGCGGTGTATGATGGGAATTTTCTCAGACATGGTGGACAAATTTCTGGAGATTTTCATGGATGATTTCTCCATCTTCGGCGATTCCTTCAACGAGTGTTTGCTGCATCTTGTGTAGGGTTCCTAAGCACACTATAGAGGTCTCACAAGGCATCAACCATGCCAATATAAAAATTTATGGGTGCCGAGAAACCCTAATACGGATCTTAGACTAGAATTCTAGGCGAAAAACGATTCAAGTTAACAACTTAACTAAAGTTCGGAAGTTACAACCTTCGTAGATCCGGATATCCACTTCCTCAACTCCACGTTGTCGTCCTCTCGCTGTCCTTTTCGAATCCTAGACTCATTCGTTGGCTTCATCGGGAAAACGAGCGGAATAGGTCGTCGGCTTCGTGCCGAAGATGATCTACGTCGAGGTTGCACAAGTTCAAGCTCCAACTTCACCAAGTTGTGAAACTTGTGAAGAAAACACCCAAAACAACTTGGCAAGAGGTAGAGGGTGAAGAAATAGGAGGTGGGTTCACTTTAGAATTGGATTTCTCACTTTGGATCTCAAATTGCCATTGATGGCATCATAGTTTCTTTCTTGAAGATGAAGAAGAAGAAGTAGATAGAATATGATAAGTATTGTGAAAAAGAATAATAAAATCAAATACTTATCATGTTCTAACCTAGGTTAAGTGTAGAGAATAAACCATGGTAAATGGGAATGGTTAGGGTTAAGCAAGAAGACAAATGGTCTCTTTAGTCAAAGCTTCATAAAGCTTCATCAAGCTTCATGACAAAAAGAAACCATTTTCTAATCTTTTATCTAATTAAATAAATATAGAAAGGATAAATAAATAGATGAATAATACAAAACCCTAACCATCATCATAACCATGGTTTAGTTCTTTGCACTTAACTAAATGATCAAGTATCATCAATCATGACACAAATGTGTGCACAAAAGTATATCACATAAACTTCTTGCACATCAAGTGAGAAAATCCATATAAAGTGAACCAATACTAGCTAATGCAAAATAATATATCAAATATATAATTATACATTAAATCATTAAATCAACATTTGATTCAATGATCCGGTCATGTCGCACATAACCGACTAGTATCCAATGTATCGATTTATCGAATCAATGATTCGATAACTAGGTCATATCGAATATAACCAATCGAAACATTTATTGCGAGAATGAAATGCGGTATCACATACACGCATTATTCTCGCTCCCGCTCATATCTCATATGCGCTCCTATTTCGTTTCGCTTGAGCCAGGAAACCTCTGTGTAGGACTCTAAAGACTCGTCAATACGCCGGTAGCAGATGATGATCATATCAAGCACCCACAAGCCGCAAGCGGTCTGCTAAACGTAACGGCCATCCGGGTATTGAGCGATCAGAAGATCGACGAGCTAGCCCGCTCACACTCCTGTGAATCCAACCAGTAACACTTACCGTACAGTCCGGTCTGTTCGTCTGATACGTCGCATATCAAGTCTAGGGGTGGTAAACGTCAGACCCCAATAACCGATAAGTCGTGCCGATATGAGGCTCATAACGGGTCGAGAAACTACTGGTAACACTTACCAGCAAATCTCTGATCAGCCCTGGCCAGGGACTTCCCTGTTACGGCCAATCGAGCACAGCGCAACATCAACCCCCAATACCGGGAGAGACGAAACCCCTCTTATCACTCATTGCCTCCATGTGACTCGGGACTGTACCCAAAGACCACCATTTTGCATGCCCTCATGGACGTGGTAAGGTGGAGATCAAAGCACAGTGGGAATCACACAAGACTCTATGACGATCTCGGGTCTACAGACTAACCTGTATAAGTGTCACCTGAGAACTGCCATCTGACGTGAGGTATAATACCATCTGGGAGTTCTCGGCGAGTCCGTCCAGTGTACCCAGTCTCCACTGAGCACCCGTATACCATCTTTGATGTCAAACACCAATGGATATGGGATCATCCATCGCCCATCTCATGGGTCGAGAAGCGTATACGCTAGTCTACTCTGGTATATCGATGCCCCGTCTCGATACACCCACGACTAGGGACCTTGAAGGATGTACTTATGGACTACCACGTCCCTACTAGTATGATCTGCATCATAGTCCAGGTAGTCAAGTACACATCCTAAGGGCTTTACCAACATGTAACCATAAGACAGTTTAAAGAGACTAGTGTACATGTTAAGATAAAGAGTAACCAGATAGCATACTATCATATCGAGCAAGAAAGTCATCTCTATATATGTCCAAGCATCCAATATAATATACATCATCTGTACAATACTGGCCTCTAGGGCATACATACAACTAACAATCTCAAACTTGCACTAGGGCCAGCTGCTGTAGTATCGCATACCGAGCATCCCGAAGAGTCTCTCAAACTGTATCTGGGGAATGGCCTTCGTGAGTGGATCCGCCGTGTTGTTCTTCGTGTCAACTCTCCTGACCTCGATCTCCCGGCGATCAACTATCTCCCGGATCAGGTGATACCACCTCAGAATATGCCTGGATAGCTGATGGGACCTGGGTTCCTTGGCCAAAGCCACCGCTCCATTGTTATCGCAATACAAAGGTATTGGATGCTCAATAGATGGAACCACTCCAAGTTCAGTAATGAACTTCTTGATCCAGACAGCCTCTTTGGCAGCATCGTTGGCAGCGATGTATTCAGCCTCCATCGTCGAGTCTGCCACGGTTTCCTGCTTGGAACTCTTCCAGCTAACCGCCCCTCTGTAAAGGGTAAAGACAAAGCCCGACTGCGACTTAGAGTCGTCCTTATCACTCTGGAAGCTCGAATCGGTAAAGGACTCCACTTGTAGCTCTCCGTTACCATACACCAAGAACATATCTCTAGTCCTTCGTAAGTACTTGAGAATGCTCTTCACAGCTGTCCAGTGACTCTCTCCAGGATCAGCTTGATACCTGCTCACTACACTTAGTGAGTATGCTACATCGGGTCTGGTACATAGCATCGCATACATGATAGAGCCTACTGCCGAAGCATAGGGTATCCCTTGCATGCGAGCTCTCTCCAAATCAGTCTTGGGAGACATCTCTTTAGAGAGAGTGACTCCAGAGATCGTGGGCAAGTTCCCACGCTTGGACTCTTCCATACTAAACCTCTTTAGTATGGTGTCAATGTACCTGGATTGGGACAATCCCAAAATCCGTTTGGATCTATCTCTATAGATCCTAATTCCCAATATGCAGGAGGCATCACCAAGATCTTTCATTGAGAACCTTTGTGATAAGAAGAGCTTGACCGATTGCAGCATAGGAATATCATTTCCTATCAAGAGTATGTCGTCCACGTACAATACGAGGAAGACAACCTTACTCTCTGCCACCTTCTTGTAGATACAAGGTTCATCTGGGTTTTTGACGAAATCAAACTCTTTGATAACGACGTCAAAGCAGATGTTCCAACTCCGCGATGCTTGCTTTAATCCATAAATAGATTTAAGCAGCTTGCACACCTTCCCGCTGCTCCCACTGTCTACGAAGCCCTCTGGCTGAGTCATGTACACGCACTCTTCTAAATCACCGTTTAGAAAGGCGGTCTTAACATCCATTTGCCAGATTTCGTAATCATGATATGCAGCGATGGCAAGCATGATCCGGATGGATTTAAGCATAGCCACTGGAGAAAAGGTCTCGTCATAGTCCACACCTGGTCTTTGACAAAAACCCTTTGCTACAAGTCTAGCTTTGAAAGTCTCCACTTTCCCATCTACACCAAGTTTCTTCTTGAAGATCCACTTGCTCCCAATGGGTTTTACCCCTTCTGGAGCAACTTCCAAAGTCCATACTTTGTTGGTGTACATGGATTCCATCTCGGACGGCATAGCATCCAGCCATTTCACTGAGTCCCCACTCGTGATGGCCTGCTCAAAGCTAGTTAGATCATCATCCTCCATGATGCAATCCTCGCTCCCACCATCCATGAGAAAACTGTAGTATCTCTCAGGTGGGTGAGGAACCCTAATAGATCGGCGGAGAGGCTGAGGTTCGTCGGAAGCTACTGAATGCTCTGGTTCCACTAAATCTTCTGTTGTGTTTTGTTCAGCTGGAACCTCTTCCAGTTCTACCTCAGAGCCACTAATTTCTTTTGCAAGAAATTCCTTTTCTAAAAAGGTGGCATGTTGAGCAACAAATACTCTTTGTTCCTCATTGTGGTAGAAGATATACCCTCGCGAATGTTTGGGATATCCAACAAACTTACACAAAACAGATCTTGCCTCGAGTTTTTCCGGTTTTTGTCTTTTGACATAGGCCGGGCAACCCCATATCTTTATAAAATTAAGATATGGTCTCTTCCCTTCCCATATCTCATATGGTGTGGTAGGCACAGATTTGGTAGGAACCCTGTTCAGTAGGTATGCTGCCGTTTCCAGTGCATATCCCCAGAAGGAAACAGGTAACTCAGCTACACTCATCATAGAGCGCACCATATCTAATAGGGTGCGGTTTCTCCGCTCCGATACACCATTGTGCTGTGGTGTATATGGAGGAGTTAGCTGAGAGAGAATCCCATTCACTTTTAGGAAGTCCAGGAATTCAATGCTCAAGTATTCTCCTCCTCGATCAGATCGTAGGATTTTAATACTTTTTCCGGTTTGGTTCTCAACTTCTTGTTTATATTCTCTAAATTTCTCAAAAGCTTCTGATTTGTGTTTCATCAGGAACACATATCCGAATCTAGAGAGATCGTCAGTGAATGTAATGAAGTACGAAGAACCATCCCTGGCATGTGTAGACATGGGGCCGCATACATCACTATGTATAAGTCCCAAGAGTTCGGTAACTCTTTCTCCGTGTCCCGTAAATGGAGTTTTGGTCATCTTGCCTTTGAGACATGACTGGCAAGTGTCATAAGATGAAAATTCAAACGGATTTAAATATCCATCCTTATGCAACTTAGCCAGTCGTGTCGCATTGATGTGACCCAGTCTACAATGCCACAAGAAGGATTCGTTGAGTTCAGAACTCTTCCTCTTGTGTGTGTTTGTTATGCTCAGAACTGTTGATTGATTTAGAACATAAATGCCATTGCATAACGTGCCTGATCCAACCAACTTTTGGTTACGGAAAATGTTCATAACATTGTCCTGTAATACAAAATTATATCCCTCTTTACTTAATAAAGAAACCGATATAATGTTGCATATCAGGTTCGGCATGTAATAGCATTCGTTCAGAACCAATGTATTACCAGTTGGTAATACAAGGTGATATTCCCCGACAGTCTTAGCTGCAACAATTGCACCATCTCCAACTCTAATGTCTTTATCACCTTCTCCAAGTTCTCTACCTTTCTTAAGCCCATGTAACTGATTACATATATGGGATCCTGACCCGGTATCTAATACCCAGGACGTAGAGAAAATGGAGAAACAGTTCTCTGTAACGAACACACCCGAAGAAAATGCATCAACATGTACTTTCTTCAATCGGGTGGCATGGGAATCCTGGTATTCCCCTATTTCCTGTTCATTCCTATAACTCTTATAAGATAGAACGGAACCAACGTTCCCCAGCACAGTATAACATGCGGGTTCGGTCAATACATCCATATTATTATCTTCATTAGGGCATGAAATGGTCGCTACCTGGAGAGAGAGAGAAGAAAACACTTTAGCGTATGCTCGTGCAAGATCAGATTGGTTATTATCTTATCTAATCAGGATGGCTCCCACTGCTTTTTATCAAATTTTCCTTCAAACCCTAAAAGGAAAGACTAGCCGGGATTAATTACACAATACAAGTTCACCAATCTTTCAGCCAGGCCAGTGTCGGTACTTTGAGGGAGGTCCCCCGTGCTTTCGCACGAACCTAATTAATGTAAACCTCGTTTTCCCAGAGGCATAACCCCGTTGACACCTTTCTAGACACCTACTTGATCAGCTAATTGCAATGTGTAAAACTCTCCCAGGAGTAACTCTTACTCGCAGTGGGTATCGGGATCCAACTATCTCATAGAAGGTATGCAATCTCATTGCAAATTTCAACACTTGAAATTCCCGATAATATTTTGCCCCAAGCATCCTATGACCTTGACAGAGGTCAACAAACCACAGGGTGCAAGTCAAGTTCAACCCGTCATTTCTTGATTGAATCAAACCCACCCGCACGACCCTTGACGGAGGTCAACAAGGTCGTACGACTATCCTAATCCAATCTGCATCACATGCATGAGCAGACAAATACTAGTTAGCTACCGCACACTACGCCTTGACGGAGGTCAACAAACGTAGCACGAATACTAAGTAGGATTTATCTGAAATGACGGAGGGCTACGTCAGGTTTTTCTGAAAACCTATTGCGTAATGAACTTGATATCGTTGTAGAATCAAATGAAGTTTTAAAAATGGAGTGATTTTGAGGCTTTTCTAGTTTTGCTAAAGGGGTCACTCCCGGTGAAGGGATCGTCGGCCCTTTCCTCGTCGAATGAGGTGCGGGATATATCATATATATCACTGTGCAAAGCATAAACTATAGAAGCAATCAAAAGCAAACCGAGTGTGTAGCATCTGCCAGTTATTGCTAAAGGAGTCACTCCCGGTGAAGGGATCTCGGTCCTTTCCTCATCGAATAAGGTGCAGGATATATCACATATACCGCTGTGCAAAGCAAGAACTGTAGCTACCTGTTTTATTTAAAATTTGATTCTACAATATCTTAGGTTTCTTTTCTTTCATTAATCACATTAATGAAGTCCCATCATTTAAATACCTAAACATCACAGATAGATATGACGTACACTTATGCCATCCGCATTCGCCTCGATGTCCCCTCGTGCACCGTTAGGTTAGGTAACTAACGACAGAGCAGGGCAGGCCTAGCGCGGGTGTAAAACATAAGTAACGTCTATAATATATCATATATACTATATACTATATCCATCACAGAATCACAACACAGATATCGCAGCAGAAGAAACATATGAAATATTGGATATACTAGGACGTCCGTGTTTTCAATACGAGCCAGTATAAAACACGGATTCCACGGTCATGATGAATAGCCAATCCCACACCCCTAGACCCCTACGAGAGCGGCAAGCAACCCTGCCAATTCTAGGGTTAGGAGACCCAGACTCGACTCCTCGAGTTGGTCTCCCACTGGACCCCAGAACCCGGTTACTTGTGCTCCCCTCCTTGGGTCTATCCTAATGCGGAAAAGTAAATAATATACAAAGGGTGACAACTTCCGCTACCTTGAAGTGCCCCAAATAAAAGAATATTACATACAAGTTTTTACATGAATGAAAATGAAAAAAACTCATCTCACATAAAAACCCCCGGCTATTCAAACACGACGATCCAATATAACATATCCAGCAACACATAACATCACATGTCATCAACGTAAGTAAGTATGCATACCCCAATTGTCGTTGACGTATAGCAACGAAACCGGCGATATGAACATACTACACTTACGGTCACAGAAAAGAAAGTGTAAAACTACAACAGTTGGAATCCGCAACCTCTTTAGACATCGCATGCCTAATTAAATGAAATACTTAGACATCACATGCCTAACAGTTATAAACCTCACATTTTAGTCTCATTATCGAAAACTCTTTTCAATATCAAGTGAAACTAAACCGCTAGATTTATAACATTCATTCAGTTATCTCATAACTGTTTGTGAATTCCAATTATTGTATCACATTCCAGATAAACAGAAAATGTTAAACTTTCCGATCGAACAGTCGAATACCCAAGTTTTCCGATACAGCTCAACACATGAAATGAGTCTAACTACATTCAGTTCGTGCCTCAGTACCAACGGTCCAGCCGTAGAAGGGTCAAGCCAACACCTCACATGTGGCACGCCGTACTGCCCCAAACCCGAAGGTTCAAAGGGCAGTTCAAGACGGTCACATAATCGAGTTAAGGTTTGTTGTCTTCTAGAGGGTCCATCGCGTTACTTGCACTACTTAGAACGTCGTTAAACTACGGAAAAATCCAACACTTGGAAATTTCCCGACAGGGGAAAAGTTGGGTATTTATATCCGGTCGAACTTTTTAACATATTCTAAAATTATCCGGAAATACATAAAGATGAAATTTGATAATCCGGTCGAAACACCGAGTCCCCAAAACAACCCAGAAAATTCAACTCTTGAAAAAATATTAAAAATTCCCAGGAAAATCACCACTGGAAACTAAGAGTTACTGTGCAAAAAACTTTACATACTGTGGCCGTATGGCCGCGGAACCGCCGCATGAGGCTTGCTCATGCCGCGGAACCGCGATGATATAGTGGAATTAGGCTCACGAATTTCACAGTAAACCTTAGAATTTCCTGCTGATTTTTCTGCATATTTTTAATATCGAAAAACTCCAGATTTCGGAAAAAGTCCAGAGAGCATGTTTGGTTTAGGGTTTCGGGTTCGTTCGGGCTTCAAATTGCGTCTAGACTTCGCCTAAGGCTCTAGCTAGGCTCTGATGCCAGTGTAGGGTTCCTAGGCACACTATAGAGGTCTCATAAGGCATCAACCATGCCAATATAAAAATTTATGGGTGCCGAGAAACCCTAATACGGATCTTAGACTAGAATTCTAGGCGAAAAACGATTCAAGTTAACAACTTAACTAAAGTTCGGAAGTTACAACCTTTGTAGATCCGGATATCCACTTCCTCAGCTCCACGTTGTCGTCCTCTCGCTGTCCTTTTCGAATCCTAGACTCATTCGTCGGCTTCATCGGGAAAACGAGCGGAATAGGTCGTCGGCTTCGTGCCGAAGATGATCTACGTCGAGATTGCACAAGTTCAAGCTCCAACTTCACCAAGTTGTGAAACTTGTGAAGAAAACACCCAAAACAACTTGGCAAGAGGTAGAGGGTGAAGAAATAGGAGGTGGGTTCACTTTAGAATTGGATTTCTCACTTTGGATCTCAAGTTGCCATTGATGGCATCATAGTTTCTTTCTTGAAGATGAAGAAGAAGAAGTAGATAGAATATGATAAGTATTGTGAAAAAGAATAATAAAATCAAATACTTATCATGTTCTAACCTAGGTTAAGTGTAGAGAATAAACCATGGTAAATGGGAATGGTTAGGGTTAAGCAAGAAGACAAATGGTCTCTTTAGTCAAAGCTTCATGAAGCTTCATCAAGCTTCATGACAAAAAGAAACCATTTTCTAATCTTTTATCTAATTAAATAAATATAGAAAGGATAAATAAATAGATGAATAATACAAAACCCTAACCATCATCATAACCATGGTTTAGTTCTTTGCACTTAACTAAATGATCAAGTATCATCAATCATGACACAAATGTGTGCACAAAAGTATATCACATATACTTCTTGCACATCAAGTGAGAAAATCCATATAAAGTGAACCAATATTAGCTAATGCAAAATAATATATCAAATATATAATTATACATTAAATCATTAAATCAACATTTGATTCAATGATCCGGTCATGTCGCACATAACCGACTAGTATCCAATGTATCGATTTATCGAATCAATGATTCGATAACTAGGTCATATCGAATATAACCAATCGAAACATTTATTGCGAGAATGAAATGCGGTATCACATACACGCATTATTCTCGCTCCCGCACATATCTCATATGCGCTCCTATTTCGTTTCGCTTGAGCCAGGAAACCTCTGTGTAGGACTCTAAAGACTCGTCAATACGCCGGTAGCAGATGATGATCATATCAAGCACCCACAAGCCGCAAGCGGTCTGCTAAACGTAACGGCCATCCGGGTATTGAGCGATCAGAAGATCGACGAGCTAGCCCGCTCACACTCCTGTGAATCCAACCAGTAACACTTACCGTACAGTCCGGTCTGTTCGTCTGATACGTCGCATATCAAGTCTAGGGGTGGTAAACGTCAGACCCCAATAACCGATAAGTCGTGCCGATATGAGGCTCATAACGGGTCGAGAAACTACTGGTAACACTTACCAGAAAATCTCTGATCAGCCCTGGCCAGGGACTTCCCTGTTACGGCCAATCGAGCACAGCACAACATCAACCCCCAATACCGGGAGAGACGAAACCCCTCCTATCGCTCATTGCCTCCATGTGACTCGGGACTGTACCCAAAGACCACCATTTTGCATGCCCTCATGGACGTGGTAAGGTGGAGATCAAAGCACAGTAGGAATCACACAAGACTCTATGACGATCTCGGGTCTACAGACTAACCTGTACAAGTGTCACCTGAGAACTGCCATCTGACGTGAGGTATAATACCATCTGGGAGTTCTCGGCGAGTCCGTCCAGTGTACCCAGTCTCCACTGAGCACCCGTATACCATCTTTGATGTCAAACACCAATGGATATGGGATCATCCATCGCCCATCTCATGGGTCGAGAAGCGTATACGCTAGTCTACTCTGGTATATCGATGCCCCGTCTCGATACACCCACGACTAGGGACCTTGAAGGATGACTTATGGACTACCACGTCCCTACTAGTATGATCTGCATCATAGTCCAGGTAGTCAAGTACACATCCTAAGGGCTTTACCAACATGTAACCATAAGACAGTTTAAAGAGACTAGTGTACATGTTAAGATAAAGAGTAACCAGATAGCATACTATCATATCGAGCAAGAAAGTCATCTCTATATATGTCCAAGCATCCAATATAATATACATCATCTGTACAATACTGGCCTCTAGGGCATACATACAACTAACATCTTGACGCTGTCCTTACCCGATGTAAGGACAAGAATCTCACTTTGAACTGGGAGAAATGCCACTTCATGGTGCGCGAAGGTATTGTCTTAGGACATATCATCTCGCAAAATGGCATAGAGGTCGACAAAGCAAAGATTGAGGTCGTTTCCAATCTGCCTCCTCCTCGATGCATCAGAGATATCCGAGCCTTCCTTGGCCATGCCGGTTTCTATAGACGGTTCATCAAGGACTTTAGCAAGATTGCTAGGCCCTTGACTCTTTTGCTGGCCAAGGACACGCCATTCGACTTCAACTCGAGCTGTGTGACTGCCTTCGAGTCATTGAAACGCTCACTCACTTCTGCTCCCGTTCTTTCCTCACCTGACTGGACGCACCCATTCGAGATTATGTGCGATGCATCCGACTTTGCCATTGGTGCTGTCCTTGGACAACACATCAACAAGATGCCGCATGTAATCTATTATGCGAGCCGAACCCTGAACGACGCCCAACTCAATTATACAACAACTGAGAAGGAATTCTTAGCTGTTGTATTTGCTTTAGAAAAGTTCAGGCCCTACCTCATCGGCTCTCCAGTCATTGTCTACACAGACCATTCTGCTCTGCGCCATCTTTTTGCGAAGAAAGATGCAAAATCTCGGTTAATCCGTTGGATCCTCTTGCTGCAAGAGTTTGACCTTGTCATTAAGGACAAACGAGGATATGAAAACGTGGTTGCCGACCATCTCTCATGACTTCCTTCTTCGCCTTCGCTTCCAATTCCGATCAACGACGTTTTCCCGGATGAACAGCTCTTGACAGTATCTTGCGAACCCTGGTTCGCAGATATTGTGAACTATTTGGCCACAGGATTACTACCGACTGAATGGTCAAGTCAGGACAGACTTCGCTTCTATCCCAAGTAAAACACTTCTACTGGGACGAACCCTATCTGTTCAAGTACTGTCCCGACCAGATTATTCGTCGGTGTGTCCCTGACGAGGAATTCAAGAGTGTGCTGTCATTTTGCCACGATCAAGCGTGTGGCGGGCATTTTGGGCCCAGAAAGACAGCTGAGAAGATCTTGCAATGTGGTTTCTACTGGCCACAACTCTTCAAAGACGCTCATGACTATTGCAAGACTTGCTCCCGGTGCCAACACATGGGCCGGATATCCCGGAGGAACGAGATGCCGCTCCAACCGATCTTGGTTGTGGAGATTTTCGATGTTTGGGGGATAGATTTCATGGGGCCGTTTCCCAGCTCTTTCGGGAACTTGTACATCCTTCTCGCTGTTGATTACGTCTCTAAATGGGTCGAGACTGTGCCCAGCCGGACTAACGACAACAAGGTTGTCGTTAGGTTCCTTAAAGAAAAGTTTTGGGCACCCTCGAGCGATCATTAGCGACAATGGAAGTCATTTCTGCAACAAAACTTTCGAAGCCTTGATGCGGAAATACTCCATTAATCATAAGCTCTCTACGCCCTACCACCCCCAAACCTGCGGGCAGGCCGAAGTTTCAAATCGGCAAATCAAGCAGATACTGGAGAAGACGGTTTCCATGAACCGTAAGGATTGGTCGCAGAAACTCACTGATGCCCTTTGGGCCTTTCGAACCGCTTATAAGACCGACCTTGGCATGTCTCCCTATCGGCTTGTGTACGGAAAATCCTGCCACCTACCTGTCGAAATTGAGCATCGCGCATTTTGGGCGATAAAGGAGCTGAATCTGTCTCTCGAGGATGCGGGCAGCCATCGGAAGCTGCAGTTGAACGAACTGAGCGAGCTTAGGGATGAGGCTTACGATAACGCGGTTGTTGTTAAGAACCGAACGAAGGTGTTTCACGATAAACACCTTTTGCGTAAAACCTTCGTACCTGGTCAGCAGGTACTGCTTTACGACACCCGACTTCACTTCCATCCTGGAAAGCTCAGATCTCGCTGGAAAGGACCGTATTTTGTGCGGAATGTGTATCCGCAGGGCGCTGTGGATTTGGAAAATCCAAAGGACGGTTCATTTTTCAAAGTGAACGGACACCGATGCAAACCGTACCTGAGCGCCGAACCAACAGAGGAGCTCCTGTTCTTACAGGAGCCGGTTTACCCTGAATGATCTTCCTCTGCCTACCTCCAAACTTCGGTTATCCAGCCAAGAACAGTGGACACTGTTCCAAATAAGTTTGGGGGTATGTATAAACCATTTTGTATATATTTGTGTATATTCTTTTTCTTTTCTTTAAAAACAAAAACAAATAAAAATTTGTGTATCGCTAACCGACAATTTTGACCCCTCAAATGCTCTCTTCATGCAATGACAGTGAGGACACTGTCCAGTTTAAGTTTGGGGGTACGCTCGGTACGCATTTCTTACCTTCGCATTCATGTGTATATTTTGCATCTGCATATTAAAATCCATAAAATCCATAAAAATCTGAAAATTTTCTAAAAAATATAAAAAAAATTTGTCAAGTTAGCTTGTGGAAGAACTCTGATTCAACATTTCGACGGTTTCTGTTTGAAAAGATAGGAATAACTAAATCTTATGTTTAGATTTTGAAAACTTGAAAGATAACTCTCCTTTAAAGTTAACTATAGCTGATATACGTCTTTACATCACACTACACGTGTCGTGAGTTTTTGGAAATTAGATGACAAGTCTTTTATGTTTTAAAACTTTTAAACAGATAAATGATTTTCTGAGGATCAAATAGGTTTGTTCTGAAATAAGTAATGTCAAGAATAGTTTATGAAGTAAAGCGAATATGAAGGAATGTTATTGATGCCGTAACTGGAGCTAAGTCTGAAAAATAACCCACCTGAAACTTGATTGGAATGATTACACACCGAACCAACTAAACACGTCTTTTATCCAAAAAAAAATAATTGAACTGCCGGTTATATCTCCGTTCGTATTAAATCATCTGATTTTCACGCCAAACTGTCTTTTGTTTTTGGACCTAGGTAACTTGAGTAATTAAGTCCGCTGGGGTGTTTCTACACCTAATGCCCTAAAATCAACTGGTTTGGGTGCATTGGCCCAAAGCTTGCTAAGAAGCCTAGAAAGTCCAGTTTAAAACAAAGTCAAGCAAGTGTTCTCTCCGAGTTAAAATTCCTAACGGTTCTTTGTGTGAGAATAATCTTGATAAAAGACAGGCTTTTATAAAAAAAATTTAACGGAGATATGAAGGTTCTATGATAAAGACTATTGCACGTTCACAGAGGTGTGTATGAAATGAAAACAAGAAAAAGGTGGAGTGAAAAATACGACTTAGTTTCCTGTTAAGGAAGATAGAAATTCTGAAGTTGAAACCTTACTGGAAAACGAAACTTGAAAAATGCTTAACTCTTTATAAAACTTATGTGATCCTTTTAAAATTGTTATCTGGGCTTTATTGTGCGACATGATGACTTTAATCGATCCTTCTGGAACTTAACGACACTATTTGCACTGCACGTAAAGACATATAAAATCTGTAGTTAAATAAGAAGCGAGGTGTGAAAAATAAAGGTTCGATAGTCTAGACTTAGGATTATAGAATTGTTATTTTCTGAAACAAAACTTTAGGGTTTGAATCTTAGTTATTTTACAAAACCAACTTGACCGGATTTTGTGGGTAGTATCCGCTGAAAACCCTCAGGAGACAGCACTCCTCCTACTAGGGAAACTTAGAGGTTTAACGGCTTGTTGCACATGCTCAGTGCAACCGCGTTCCCTGCGAAAGTGAGGTTAGGAAATTTTTTGTGAATAAATTGGCTTTGCTCGGGACGAGCAAATGATAAGTTTGGGGGTATTTGTTCATATCAGATTTTTGCATTTTCATACCGCCCAATTTTTATCACATTGCATATCGGTAGATACTCTTGAGCCGTGTTTGCTAGTCAATTGCAGGATACAGGTTCTCGGTTCTAAAAAAACGGTGAAATTCATGGAAAACACGACAAAATCCGGGTTCCTGCCAAACCACTGAGGAAACACGGTCTCCGCTCTTCATCCGTATGTTGCCAGATACCAGTTTAGGAAGACAAAATGGCAAATCAATGTCGTTTTCATGCACAAGGCTCAATGGCAGCACAAGATCCAAGAAATCTACGCGGAGCTCGAGGCAATCATGACAAAAACATACACAAAAAGTCCACCTTCCCCTCAACAGAAATTCTGGAAGAAATGTGGAAAGATTATCAGAAAATACATATACCAGATAAGAGGGGACATCAAACCAGGGGAGCACAAGAAAAGAGAGGAGCCAACTCCTCTATTAGGCCGCGGAACCGCGGCCTAAGCATGCTTAGGCCGTGGATCCGCGGCCGTATGGTGGCGGCAGGTGACCAATTTTTTAGGGTGTTTTGGTCTTTTTGTTTGTGTTCTGGTGGTTGCCCTAGGTTTTCATTTTTCAGCCTATAAATAGCCCAGAACTTTGTGAAGGAAGGGGTCCATAATCTTGTATTCTTTTTCTAGGTTTTAGAATACATGTTCTTCTTCTTCTCATCTCTTCTTCATTAAAACTTGTAGTGAGCTTTGTGAGTGAAGAATGGTAAATAAAGAAGTTCATTTTATTATCATGCTTGTCTTGTTCTTTCTATAATTGTTGTAATTTTCATTTGTTAACTAGTTGTTGTTATTTCGTGTTGTTTCTTTCTTCTCTCTTTTTCTTTATCCTTAAAACGACTATGATGCTTACGCTCGATCCTCGCCAAGGTGAGGTCGCAAATAGCTAGTTGTTATCTTCTAATCTCTTTCTTTCTATCTTCCTCTTTTGTTTTGTTTTATTTTTCCGTATCATGATGTGTGAGTAGTTTAATACTTGTTAGGGTAGGATAAGGGAAGTTTGAGAGAAGGAAATCTCTCTCACTCTTTCCTTGCCCAACAGCTTAATTCGACTCCCGTTAATTGAACCACAATCCGCTCCTTACGGCACCCTATCCTATATGATAGCGGTGATTCCGTAGTGAGACCGGTTGTGGTTGAATTAACCGGAGGTTATGGCTAAGAGCCAAGAACGGACGGACAAGCACCAAAAGGAAGAACTTATGCGTTGGAAAGCCTAGTTTATACTCGCAAGTTCCTTCCTAGTCGTGCTAATCCCCGTTGTTGCCGATTGCCGTAACACCGATATTAAGAGGGGCAACGAAAGATGTGGAGACTCCTAACTCGAACTAACCTAATCCTAACCCTAACAAGCTCTCTTTACATATCATTTTACCGCTTAACTAATCACAACAAAATCTGAAAATCTGGACCTTCGGACTTAACTCGTTAAAACACATAGAAAAAGATTCCCATCTCCCTGTGGACGACCCGTACTCAACCGGCTAGTTACAAGCGAAACCGTCTTGATTGCGGTAATTAACTAAACTTGAACACGCAGAATCACTAACAATCATCGGTAAAAGTTATGAAGTAAGAAAAACCACCTCTCGCATGTGTAGACATTGGCCCGCATACATCACTATGTATGAGGCCCAAGAGTTCTGTAGCTCTTTCTCCATGTCTAGTAAACGGAGTTTTGGTCATCTTACCTTTGATACAAGACTGACAAGTCGCATAAGATTTATATTCAAAAGGATTTAAATATCCATCTTTATGAAGCTTGTTTAGTCTTATTTCGTTAATATGACCAAGTCTACAATGCCAAATAAAAGCTTCATTTATATCTGAAAATTTTCTTTTATTTGTATGTTGTATGTTGAAAACTGTGTGTTGATTTAGGACGTATATCCCGTTATTAAGTGCACCATACTCAATAACTCTTGATTCAGGTTAATGTTCATAACATTATTCTGCAATACAAAATGATATCCTTCATTGTCTAACAAAGAAACGGATATTATATTACAAAGCATACTAGGTACATAATAACATCGGTTCAAAACCAATATACAACCCGATGGCAACCCCATGTGATGCTCTCCCACTGATATTGCATGTATATGGGAACCATTTCCAACTCGGAGAGTGTGATCACCGGTCTTCAAAACTCTGCTATTTCTCAGTCCCTGCACACAATTGCAGATGTGAGAACCCGAACCGGTATCCAATACCCAGGAAGCAGAGTTTATAGAAAAACAGTTTTCAATCACCAACACACCTGAAGCGGAAGCATCACCATGCTTCTTTTTCCTGAGATCGGCGATGTACTCAATACAGTTTCGCTTCCAGTGTTCCGACTTCTTGCAGTAGAAAAATTCTCCTTTTCCCGACTTCTCAGCCTTGGATTTGTCTCTCCCTTGTGCCTTTTTTATTCCACCTCTCGGTTTGATGGGTTTCTTCTTATTCCTTCCCTTGGCCTGGGCTTTTGGGATGGAAGAGGAAGATTGCCCAACAATTAGAGAGGGAGTCTTTTCCTTGAGCGTGCTCTTCGCACTTCTCAACATATTGAAAAGTTCAGGTAGTGACTTCTCCATGTTGTGCATGTTGAAGTTCACTATGAATGGAGCAAAGGTAGGAGGAAGAGACTGTAGAACAATATCAACATACTGTTCGTTCTCCATTGTCCATCCGAAGCCCTCAAGCTCTTCAATAAGAGCTATCATCTTCAAAACATGTTCACCCACTGGTGTGCCAGGAGCCATTCGCATCTTAAACAACTTTCGAGATGCTTCGTATCGAAGGGCACGAGATTGCTCCCTATACAACTCCTTTGTATGGAGAAAGACGGATTGAATATCTATCTGTCCATGCTGCTTTTGATGTGTGTTATCCATCGATGCAAGCGTGAGGCATTTGTCAGTGGCACAATCAATATTCCATGTTTTGCGGATCTCCCTATTCGCAACAGAAGATTCAGGGCCTAGGATGGGAGGGGCTGAGGCAGTGAGGACATATGATACCTTATTATATGTAAGGGCAATGTTTATGTTCCTCAGCCAGTCTTTATAATTTGGTCCTATCAGTTTATTTTTCTCTAACAGAAGCTTAAGTCCAGTCATGGGCATCTGCCATTAGGAGATAGAAAAGAATACACTCAGCGAAAGCTCTTGCAAAGATTAGATTGGTTATTATCTTATCTAATCGATATCTCCCACTGCTTTTATCAAATTTTTCTTCAAACCTTAAAAATAAAATTAGCCAGGATTAATTACATTCTACAATTTCGCTAACCGTTCAGCCAGGCCAGTGTCGGTACTTTGAGGGAGGTTCCCCGTGCTTTCACACAGACCTAATTAACGTAAACCTCGTTTTCCCAGAGGCATAACCCCGTTGACACCTTTCTAGACACCTAATGGGTTAGCTAATTGTAAAGTACAAAACTCTCCTTGGAGTAACTCTTACTCACAGTGGGGTCGGGATCCAACTATCATATAGAAGGTATGCAATCTCATTGCAAATTTCAACTCTTGAAACTCCCAATATGGTTTTTACCCCAAGCACTTATGACCTTAACTATGGTCAACATATCATAAGCACTAGTCAAGTTCTACCCGTCATTTCGTAATTAATTAGACCCACTCATATAACCCTTAGCTATAGTCAACATAATCATATGAATGTCCTAACTAATCGCATCATATGCTGTGTAGGAAGACATCACTTAGCTACTGCACACTACGCCTTAACTATGGTCAAAATACGTAGCACGAATACTAAGTACTCTACTTCCAAAAATGACGGAGGGTTGCTAATGGTTTTTAAGAAAACCTTTAACGTTTTGAACTTGATATCGTTGTAGAATCAAATAGTTTTTAAAAGGAGTGTCTTAAGCTCCGCATTTTGAAACTTGCTTTTTCATAAAAAGGCCGAGTGAGTTTCAAATTTGATTCTGTAACATCTTTTAGGTTTCTTTTTCTTTACATTAATCTCATTAATGTAGTCCCATCATTTAAGTCCTTAAGCCATCACAGAAAAGAAACGACAATAGAACGTACGCTTATGCCATCCTGTTGCGGCCTTACCCGTGCGCGCAAACAGGTATGTTTTGAAAATGGAATCTTTTTAAGGAAATGGATGCGCATGCGAGCTCGGTCTCGTTTTAAAATTTATAAACCGCAAGTGCACGGCGCGTTGTAGCGAGCCGGCAAATACGGGTCGATCCGTAGGGAATTGTATATTAGGTTTTGTTATTTAAGGTTCAACAAATAATGAATTGGTTTGTTTGTCACAAAAAATATAAAACACGAAAACAAAGAAAACAAGTTAAGAAAGAAATGGCCGTGGCTTTTGCTCGGATGGTCGAATCGCGACGATTCCTTCGACGCTCCCTTGCTCATGAGTTGTTCGTCCTTGTGTCGATCCCGGCGTGAAGTATGACTTGTCAAGACGTTTGCGGAGCATAAGTCATCAAATTCCGATATTCGACGCAAAATACGAAACGAGTCTGTTTTGTTCACTTACCGTTTGTATGTCCAAACTTGAGGTATCAACACTAAGCACAAGGGTTAGCAAGCATACAACAATGTCAAAAACACAAAGTAATGAGTGAGAGCAATTAGTTTTAGTGTTAACTTTGCTAAGTGTTTGTGATAGTATAGGGTATATGAAAACCGAAGGTTTGTCAAGCACTTGGTTATAAAATATCGTATCTAAACTTAGCAAATTTAACACCAAATTGATTTTAATTTAAACATTGTGAAATGGGGAAAGGGAGTGAGTATGGTATATGAAGAGGTTACAAAGTGACCATGGTTTCAATATACCATATCACATCAACACATAAACAATCTTTAAGTTAAAATCATGTTAAGCACATTAAACATAAACAAGAGGAGGAGGAAGGCAAAGCCTTTCATCTCATTTCCTCACCCTCACCACAACCAAAGAAAGATTACTTACACATAGTAATAGCAAAAGAAAGCAAGTAAGAAAAAGAATAAAAGATACAAAGAAAAAGAAATATTATTAACACTTGAAGAAGTTTAGGTACAAGATATTGGTAGCTTGTTCAACCTCTATAATGAAGCTCTCAAAAGAAAGCTTCAAGTGGGAAGAAAAAGAAGAAACCAAGTTAAAGCCCACTCAACTCTCAAGCCTAACCAAAACTAAAACAAAACTATAGAATATATGCATCCTCTCTCTCTAAACTATTCTGGTATTTATAGGCATCAAAATAGAATAAACAAACAATATATATGGGATGATGTGATGCCTATAAAGTTCCAGCAGAAAAATGGGGAAAAAGAAGCAAAGGGGTCCATGTCGCCGGATTTATTGGGGGGATCGCCGGTCCAAATCCGAGCAATGAGGCTCGTCTTGGCATGGTGTACTTGTGTGCTCTCCACAACCACTCTGATGCTGTTTGATTTATCTGTTTAAGTCTGGTTTGCATTCAAAGATTTGGAAGGAAACTTGATACCTTACATCACATCATAACTTTTTGCATTTAACACACATCACACTCACTTGTGCCCACTTGCACAAGTCATGAGTGTGCCAAGGCAGCCCCCACCATGGTCCATGTCCCAAAAGAGCTATGTGCACACATGTATTATGTTGGACCAAAATGTGTGTACACATGTTTATTGCAAAGGAGCTCTTTGAATATCGGTCGGTTTTTTATTCTGATTGCAGTGTCGGCTCCCAAATGCTATATCCGTGATATTGAGCGTGTTTCCTATATTTTATCATGAATACCTGTAATCTGTAATTACAGAGTAGACATTGATTAATAGTACCGATATATAACAAAATAGATAATGAATGAGCGGTATTAAATTGCAATTTTCTGAGATGAACAAATACCCCCAAACTTATCTATTGCTCATCCCGAGCAAAACAAAAATTCTTAGCCTCACTTTCACAGAGAACGCGATTTCACTGAGCACGTGCAACAAGCCGTTAAACCTCTAGTTGTCCCTAGTAAGAGGAGTGTTGTCTCCCGAGGGTTTTCAACGGATTACACCGACAAAATCCTGTCAAGTTAGCGCTGTGGAGAAACTGTTGATTCTAATCTTAAGTTAGAGATCAAAGTTAGAAGTTCTATCACCCAAGTCAAAAACGTTAAACCCTATTTTTCACTCCTCACAATTTGTTTAACATAAGCTTATACGCGTCTTTACGTAATTGTGCGGATAGTGTCCACAAGAACCTGATTAGGGTCATCATGTCATAAGTACGGACTAGGATAAACTTTTAAAAGATCACACGAGTTTGAAAAGGAGTTAAGATTTTCTCAAGTTTTTGTTCCCAAGTTAGGTTTCAAGTCATAATTTCTATCGTTTTTAACAGAGAACCTAAGTTTTATTCTTCACTCCTACCTTTCACATGTTTTTGTTCATACACACCCAAGTTATCGTGCAAAACGTCTTTATAAATATACCTTCATATCTCCGAAAAAAACTATTTTAATAGAAAACTCGTCTCCGCCAAGATTATTCTCCCACAAAGAATCATGAGGACTTTTAACTCGGAGAGAACACTTGCTTAGCTTGCTTTATTTGGCGATTGAAAACTTAGCGAGCTTTGGGTCAATGACTCCCAAACTAGATGGTTTTAGGGCATTAGATGTGGAAACACCCCAGGGACTTAATTACCCAAGTTACCAAGGCCACAAAACAAAAGACTCATTTTATTTAAACTATTCTGAACATAGTGAAAACAGAGATATAGCCAGCTTTTCTTTTAAATCCGAAGACGTTACATGTGGATAAGGTATGTAATTACTCCAACAAGGTTCCAGATGGGTTATTTTTCAGACTTATAGCTTCTATTAAAACCTCAATAATACCCTTCTGTCACGACCCGAAAGAGCACGTGACTGGCCCTTGAACCATATGAAGTCTATAGGACTCCATCTGATCCAAGTAAGCCAAAAGCCCAGAAATCTAAAACCATTTGTAAGAAATAAGTAAAGAATTTGGTTTAAAGAAGTGAAGAAATACATGTTTGAAATCAAGATTTTTAAATAACTAAGCCGAAGGTACGTTTTGAAAACAATAAGTCTTTTCTAAAAATTTCGGCAGAGTTTCTTTTGTAAAACTGGCCCCGAATGGGGTACAACAAGTATAACAATATATATGCAATGATAAAGGCATCCCCAAGCGGGAGCTAGCTCTTCGTCAATCGACGGTCACAACCACACATGCAACAATAATATACAACGCCAAGTGGCGAGGATCAAATCCAAAAGAAGCTCAAAAGCAACAAGAAAACCGCAATACTACTAAGCGCGACTCTAAGGTCGAATAATACATCACTAGTCTAGGTCTGAAACAATATACAAGTTTTGGTTGATGGAAATTCTAGATACAATGAATAAAGTAAATACAATGGTGGTTCTTGATGCGAAAGAATCCACCTACCAAAAGCAAATCACCCGCAAGAAGGTAGTGTGCCAGAAATGCCGCAATGGAACCTGTACGGCAGAACCTGCAAGAACTGTGGCACAACGGGGGTGAGTTGCCAACTCGTGAATAGAAACATCTACAAGCAGAAATCGAATGCAAGACATAAACCTAAGTCAACGATCAGTAATATAATCCACAAGAGTACATCTGAGTGTGATAAGGTGGCAAGGTAACATCTAATCATGTATGTAGTGCCAGGTACTCAGGTAATAACATGTCATCAGTATAAGGTATGTCTGCATGAAGTAAATATGATGAAATATCAATGATATCAATACACATATATTAGCGTCCCATACCACTAATATTGGTGTAAGGGTATATATAACAGCGCCCTCATACCCTGTTATATATACAAATGAAGTATGATAAGTGTAAATCCAGTCTGTATATGATCCCAATCTATAAATAATCCAAGTCTGTATATATGTGGAACCCGTCCACCTGTCACCCACTGACAATGAGCATCATGCATGCAATGTGAGGATATAAACAAAAGCATGGAAAAACATCATGAAACCCGTGCCTAGCATCGACACGTAAATCCTCATCTAACGGGCTCCGTCAGTCCGGATCGGCCCGCGGGCTATGTCTGCGGAATCGGCCCTCGGCCCTAGCAGTACGCCCATCTCTCGTCTCCGGTCGGTATCCCCCAGATATCCGCCGAGCTCAAATACAATCACCGGTAGGTGCTCGCCCGCCTCCAGGCTCAATCGGCAAACTCATCGATCATCTTGCTGAGGGGAACCATACCGGGCCCACCACGAACCCGCAAATGGATCATCACCTCCTCGAATCGGGTTTCAAGCACATGTCTCAGCACCGAGAAAACGTGTGGTGGACGCACCGAAATATCATATCACGAGGTACCGGGTTTTTCATAAAAGAGCATCTTTTCTTAAATAATCCCACGGTCCTCAAAATCAGAAATCACATGAAAATCCAACATCAGGAAGTAAATCCAATGCGATGTGCTATGCAATCAATCCATGATGTATGCGACATGTAAAGAAAAGTAATCATATCGGAAATCATGCAACATAGAAGTAATGTGCATATGTCGAAGGAAGAATCATATCATGAATGCAGTAGTACTACAGTGTAGTGGTATGGCAATTATCGATGATGAAGTGTGTGAGCCGGCAAATAGTGTACGTGGAACATACGCATCATCGATAATGGTGCTGGTGTCCTAACAGCATGATGGTAATATAGCAATGAACATATGCCAGCAATGCCAATAACATGAAGATGCAGAACTCTAGTAGTCAACACCAAAGTGAAGTATCTACTATGCAAACTACATCTAAGTAACAGGTCGATCAGGAGGGGTAGGTGTGGAAACCACCTAAATCTGAGTCGGTATATATAAAGATACATAGTCGGTGATCTCGCCTCAATGTCATATCGTAAGATATCCTCGAGATTTGAGTGCGGATCTATCATCAATATCGGCTCGTATGGTAAATCATCGTACGGCATCCCAATAGCTGGGTACAGGTCAACATCTCACTATCTCGTCACATAACAGGTATCACTATCATCAGATCATATAATCTGGGGGTACTACTCTATGTCTAGTACAAATCGATACCATCAATAAAGTATGCATGCGGGGGTAAACACATATCCCAAGCCCGCAAGAAAGAATCACAAGTCATATCCCACATATGAATCGTATCAAATCACCGATCTCACGGCACCAAGCCCACATCATCGACTCATCTCCAAAGTCATCCCATATCATCAAACACCGTGCAGTATAAGTGATAAGCAAGGGTGTGTGTAGGTGTAATTCTATCCTAGGGTTCGCGACTATGAACTACACTAGTCACTTCTAACCCTATACTATCCATAATACACTTATTATCACAATAAACTACATAGTAATCTATCTACGGACTGCGGGGGTGCTATACGCCATCCACCCGACTTCCCCCTGTAGATATAATCTACTCACCTTGCATCATCATTTGCGGACGTCACCACGCATTTGCTTGTCGTCCCGAAGTCTTCATGGGTACCTACACATCAAATATCGTATATGCGCATTAAAACCAAATCCAAGCTAAAACGGCGCATGAAATCCAAAACGATACGATAAGGGGGCCTATAGGTGAGAACCTATGGCACGCCTTCAAAACCAGCAATAAATCCTCTATATCGTCGTATAAACGCCAAATAGTCGAGGCAAAACACAAACCACAATTTCAGAATCAAAAACACGGAATACGAAAACACGAAACCAAAATGGCAACTTAGGATATATGTCCCAGATTTTACCCTAGATAGAATCTGTCAAAACTAGAAGTACCCAGGGCCAAGAATTGAGGAAATGGGGGCATGCACGCAAAACGAGGCAAATCCTCACTGCTTTGGCCGCAAATTGCGGCCAGAATGGGGATTTCGGTGGCCTCACTTTGGAGTGGGGAGCTAGGGTTTGGGGTGATGGTTCATTAGTGCCTGCACATCTCACTGTCCACTCAATATTATTTTAGGAGTCTCGGGATGTTAGCAGATTCTTAATAACAGTGGCAGATTCCAGTTTTTCCCCGATATCGGTTTCTAAAATCCGTATTCTGGTTCTAGCTTCAGGTTTTGGGTTCCAATTCCTACACTAAAGTTTTGGGATAACCTTAACTGAGCTTAATTTCATAATGCAACACCAATTTCACTCAAACCCTAACTAGGTTTTCATCAAGTCCATAATATCACACAATATCGATTAAATCTTAACATGGGGTTATAGGAAAGGCTATAATTAAGCTAATGGTTCAGAAATTACCTCCATTAGCAACTCAAGAAAATTCTTGAGTTGCCCCTAGTGGCCAAAATCCTTGCTTCTTTAGCTCCATGTGTAGATCTAGGGATTTTGCACAATTTTAATGAAAGGAGATTGGGGTTTTGGAGTGATTTTTGAGATGAAGAGAGGGATTGATGGTGGAGGAGGGGGAGAAAGGAAGCAGCAGGAGCCAAGGGAGAGGGAGAGAAATGAGGAGGAGAAAACAATGGCTAAGGGTTTTGGTCAAAGGTCCACCTCTCTCTCTCACCTATCCTCATCATTTCATTTTCTTTTCTCTTTTCTTTCCCTTTTCTTTTAAATCCAAACCTTCTCACAAGAATAGTAAACCCAAATGATAAATCATGGCAAGAAAGATGCACAAGTGTAGAAAAAGTGATATGTGCAAGTTTTGCACAAAATTGCCAAAAAAACCCGATTAGCGATTTTTAATCGCGATTAGCACTAAATTAGTGTCAAACTAATCACAAAAACTTAAAAATGTCATAATTCACTAATTTACCCTATTTTAGAATTTTCCATAATTTTTCATAATTTTTCTAACATTTTTCCTATTTAATTTCATTTAATTATAGATTTAATATTAAAATAATCAGTAAAATAATATTAAATTATAAAAATTCCCAAAATTAATATTTTATATTTTTGAAAATGTTACAATCTACCCCCCTTAAAGAAATTCGGTCCCCGAATTTAAATTTAAACCCCCAATACTAAAACAATTTCAGTAATAATCCAATTTGTCGGGGCTCCGAAAACATCAATACAGAGAGAATATCATAAAATGTACTGCTCTACTAGAAATCAATCCCAAAATGCATATATAAGAATATCCTATGCGTCTGGTGCGCAAGGAATCAAAATCCATAAATGTGTCAAACAGGTATACAAAACAACATCTAGGTGCAACTGGTGTACACGAAACATCTGTCGTAGGCAACGTGTGTGCCTGACAGAAAAAAAATCAGGTGCATGTGACATGCACGAAGAATCCCGATTTAGTGCATCTGGCGTGCACCAAAATCATATATCAAAACACTAAAGGTGCATGAAAATTACGCTGGAAGTGCAAATCAAATCACTGCATACGGTAGGCATGAAATCTCAATCAATATCTCAAATGTAATAACTCAGCGCAAAATATATAAATATCCAGTGGGTGCATGAAACCAATATCATGAAACTCAGTCATCAAAACTAAATCATGCAAACAGAACGCCCAAAATACCGAAATCCAAAATGACGGATACGTGATCATCGAATCACAAAATCACAAATCATAAATACCGTCGTCGGTAGTTCCTCCTTCGAAGTCGAGAAGGAGTCGGTGCAATCCACTGCTAGCAGCGCAGGATATCTACTTGCCCCTTGCTCACGGTCTGGCGTCCTCGGACTCTGGGTCTTTATCTTCTTTGCAGATTTCCTATCTCGCGGTCAATTGGCTCATCGGCTCTGTCAGGTGCGCTAACGGGGTCGATTCCGTTCTGGCACTTCTCTGGTCACCTCTCGGTCAAACCTCACGACCACTCGTAAGGTAGCATATCACTGGCGTCGGCCTCTGGCTCTCTGAATGCACGTCACACATCTGATCCTGGGTGCAACATCATTGCAGCAATGTCCTGGAAGAATCCTGCTCAAGGTCTCTTCCAATCATGCCTATGCCGATCTGTACGGAGGCTGACTCTCTTACATAACCTCTTTACACTGGAGAGACATCTGTGTCCTCAACACAACATTTCTCGGAAATTGGTCACATCCCAACGTCTCTGTAAGCATATCTGGTCTCTAGTCTCGACGGGAAGTAATGACAGCTCGTCAGCGTCTCGCCCGAACCTCTGGCTCCACCAGTCTCTATCGTCGTCCACTATGACGTCACGCCAAGCTACTATGCACTGCACTGTTCTCGGCCACGTTCAATCTGAAGTCTCTCACACGGACTCGAAATCGCGTACTCTGTAGCTTCATCATTCTGTAGAAGATGTCAGGCCGAATAGGTCCTCGGGAACACATCCCAACCATCGGAGGAGTACTCATCACCCGTCCGTCCTTGATCAATTCGCAACGTATCTGGGTAAGTCCCTTTATCCGAACTGTTGGAGATAGTGCCCTCAGAGTCAATTATTGGATCACAGGCACGTGATTGCAATGATTGAGGGAGGACCTATCCCGAGACGACAGTCTTACTCGAGATGATAGTTTGCTGTCTGGTTTACCTTTATCATCGTGTACTGCTTTAGGTGACATGACATGTCACTATTGCACGTTGATAGAGCCCCTGGGATTCTTGCTTGACGACCAGCAGTATGAGGGCGATCATATACGTGAGAGCTGGGGTCTACAAGCATATCCTTAAAAGGTCCCTAGTCGTGGGAGTTTCGAGACAGGGCATCGATTCTCCAGAGTAGACTAGTGTATACAGTCGAGACCCCGACGAGGGGCGGTGGCCGGTCTCACAAGCTACTGGTGTCTGTTGGTTCACCTAAGATGTATACAGGTGCTCATTGGGTTATGAGTACACCGGACAGGACTCGCCGGGAACATGCTAGTTGGTCATATACCAGACGTCAGATGGCAGTTCCCTGGTGACATGTGTGCAGGTTAGTTCATCGACCTGGGGATCGTCATTTGTCTCGTGTGAGTTCCCACTGTACTTTGATTACTACCCTACCACGGCTCAAAGGAGTCGTGCAAACAGGTTTTAGTTGGGTACAGTCCCGAGCCACATGGAGGCAGTGAGCGTATCTTCAGGGGTTCGTCTCTCCCGGTATTGGGGGTGAGGTCGTGCTGTGTCTAGGAGAGCCATTACACAAAGTCCTTGGCCAAGGCAAGGAGATTTACTGGTAGGTATTCCAGTAGTATCTCAGGGTGTTCTGGGCTACACTCCGACACGACTTGTACCGTTTTTGGGGGTCTGACTTTTACCAACCCCCTAGGCCCGCCATGCGATACTCATAGACGAACGGACCGGACTGCACGGATATTGTCACTGACAGGCTCAGTAGGGTGTCAGGATGAGTTCGCTCATCGACGTCCCTTTTAGTCAATAGCTGGTGGCCCGTTACGTATTGGCTTATACCTCTGACGTGCTAGTGGTTAAATCCACAGCCATAGTATTGACGAGTCTTTAGAGTCCACCACACTTTCAGTTACTCAAGTTTCGGGCGAAACGCTGTAGAGGCCGTATGGAGATATGGCAGGGTTCGATCAGATACGTGCGGTATTGCACGGATGGTGATCGGACGGGTTTTTACTAGCCGGCTTTAGCTTAAGCCGGATCTTAGTATTTGATAGTGTAGTTTTGTCTCTTTACATTTGTATTTCGGTCGGAATACAAATGCAGGTGTGTATGCACAGTATCGGGGTTTTCCTGTAATTCATTACGGGACCAGTTTTCTGGAGTTGCCAGTTTACATTCCGTTCCGGCCGGTTTTCCTTTGTTCTTTCCCGGCCGGACTTTTCCGTTGGAGGGGGTTATTTGCAGTTTGCAAATAACATCTTGTGAAGGGGTTCTTTGCATATTGCCATGCTCCATCCCTTGCATTAATTAAGGTAAGGATAGGTATGGGTTTTGTGTTGGAAATTGTTTTACTGCTGGGCCGGCCACTGTTGGAATCTTGGTGGAAATGGGATTTATTTATTAGTGTGCAGGAGTTTTTTTTTTGAGGGTGTGCTGGAATGTTGTTCATGAGGGATTATTATAATGTTAATTAATTTTGAGGCTTCATTGTGATAAGAGTGTGCTGTGTGTTTTTGCTTCATGATTAATTTCGTGGGCCCCCTCTTTGTGTGTGTGTGCTGTGAAGTATTTTTCCTTTTGGATTAATTCTTGCTCACTTTATATACTTGATTTCCTATGAGTTAAAGTGGGGCTTGCTTCATTTTCATTTTCCAGTGAGCACACACAGAGGTTATGGCCGAGCTCACACACATTCCCATTCTTGCATGCTAAATTTCTCCATCAAGCATCCATGAAATTCTAGTGTATAAATCCCTCCAAATTGGCAACCTCCTAAACCCCTAAGAGACAGCTATTCTACAGCAAATCTTGGACGCGTCGGCTAGCCAACTTCGCGCCCGAGTTGCCTCGGTATAGAGGCGGGAGCCCGTAAAAGATGCAGGCGACGTGGTGCCCTTCCGGCGAGGAGGCGACGACCGGAGATCCCGCGAGGAGATCGGAGTGGAGATGAAGACCGGAGGACTCGGATCAGTCGGTATATCTCTAACCCATCCTCTTGTTAGCTTAGACTTGTTAATGGTTTTCGATCCGGGTGTTTTGTGCGCGGTGGTGCCGGTTTGCTAAGTCCGCAAAATTTAAGTTTATCACCGTTTCCGCGTTTGGCCGTCGGATTGACGGCCGGGGCGCCGCCGTGCACTTACAGTGGTATCAGAGCCTCCCCATTAACTTAGTCTAGCATTGTGTAATGTGTTTTTGAGTTCCGATCGATCGAAACGTCCAAAAACCCGTATTTGCTCACATCAGTTTTCTGTCAAAATTTTTCAGTCTCCAAAAATTTTTCAGGTTGTATAAAAGTACTGTACAGAGAGACCTAAGACTACTGTAGAAATACGACGCACTAATATTTCAAATAGAGCGCGGAACCGCGGCCAATCCCTGCTTGTGGCCGCGGTTCCGCCGCTGAGTAAAAAGATCTAGGTGCTGGATTTCTATAGTGGGCTTCTGGGGATAAATTTGGGTTTCTGGAACATTAAAATTGGGCCCATATTTTCTGTAACTACTACAGTATTGTTTTGGGGCCCACTTGTTAATATTTGATCGGTCGGATATTTTAAACACATTTTTCACAGTATTTACATTATATCTGCGACCGTGAATGTCACTCGATCGGTAAATCCGGTCTAACTGCTATAGCCCGGTTAGACGGATTTGCGAACGTGACTTTCACGTTGATGTTCTATGTTTATGCTGTGATGTTGCGGATCGGTCGTGGAGATAGCCTGGATGCAATGCTAGTACTGTGCTGTTGTATTATGTACATTTGATATTGCGGGGCGAGCGTCCGACATGTGGACTGCCGTCACTGCCTGATTGTATTATTCTTTTGGGGCACGACCTGGTTGCGGTCGATGTACCCGGTGTATGTATATTTTACATTCTGTACTAGGATTACCCCGCGGAGGGGTGCACGGATAGCCGGGTTCTAGAAGGCAACAAGCCTGCATCTCATGGCATTGAGACGGAGGGGGCTTCACTCTAGGATTGGCGGGCTATTCGCTGCACTCGTAGGGGGTACAGGTTTGACCCAGGAGGGGTGCCCAAGTTACCGGATTCCGTGAAGTGCTGGGTGGTCCATTCACGATGCTGAAGGGGGCTGCCTCGCTTCAGGTTTTGGCGGGTGACTTGCCGCGCCCGTAGGGGTCTAGGTTTACATTGCACAGGCTATCCACACGACCAGGGGAACGTCGGGTTTCAGTAGTGGCTCTGTGAAACCCGGGGATCCCAGATATCTGTATTGTTTCTGTGATGCTGTTCATTCTCTGTGATGTTGCATTTTATTCACGCCTTGAGCGAATATAATATATTGGTATATATATTAGTAGATGTTGTCTATGTTTTGCATCCGCGCTAGTCCAGTCCCCGCTCTGCCGTTAGTTAGCTAACCTAACGGGTGATGATGGGACCCAGTGGCGAATGCGGATGGCATATACGTACGTCAGTATATTTTCGTTCTTTGTGGTGTGATCAATTGATGGGACTGCATTGATTCGGATCAATGCAAGATAAACAAACCTATTCTGATGTTGTTGGAACACTTTTTCTAAAAGCTGTTATTGCAAGGACGTTCACTTTTGTTTTGCATCGTGGTATTCATTTAGAATATCCTGCTCCTCAGTCGACGAGGCAAGGGCCGAGATCCCTTCACCGGGAGTGACCCCTTGGACAGAAGTTTACGTCAGGGCATTAACTTCACTATAGCCGATTACTTTTGCTTTGCATCGCGGTATTCATTTGGAATATCCTGCACCCCATTCTACGGGGAAAGAGCCGAGATCCCTTCACCGGGAGTGACCTCTTTAGCAACGGTTTTCGTCACTATATTTTCTAAAAAGCTATCCGTTCCTTCAACGATATCAAGTTCTTTACGTTAAAGGTTTTCGCCAGAAACCATTCGTAGCCCTCCGTCGTTTCATATGGGTAGTCAATAGTATTCAAGCTGTGTTTGTTGGCCAAAGTCAAGGCACAGTGTTTGGTAGCTGTTGGTTATTCATATGCAGCATAGATAGATGTGTTGGTTTGGAACAGTCGTATAGCCTTGTTGGCCAAAGTCAAGGGCTTGTGCGGGTGGATTCGAATCAACCTGGAGAATGACGGGTAGAACTTGACATGTGACTTATGATTTGTTGGCCAAAGTCAAGGTCATAAGAGCATGGAGTAAAAATCACATCGGGAGTTTCAAAAGAACTGAAACTTGCCAGATATGCGCATACCTTCTGGAGTGTGATACCGTGGGCGGATTCCGTCACGTTATCATGCGATGAGAGTTGGATCCCGATTCCCACTGATGAGTTGGTTTACTCCTCGGGTGACCCCGACTAATTCTTCTTTCAGGTTTGGAGGAGAATTTGAGGTACAGTGGGAGGCTTCCAGATTAGATAAATTGGTAACCATTCTGATCTTGGTTAGAGTGCACGCTGAGTGTTTCTTTTCTCTCTCTCTCTGGCAGCGACCATTGACCCGACCCTGGACTATGACTCAGAGACCAAGTTGACCGAACCTTCTTAACACTGGCTTTTGGATTGTCAGAGTTGCAGACCTCATTGGCACTCCTACTTTTACCCTTTTCTCCAGGACACCCCGTATTACTACGAACGTCCACTTCCATTGGACAAAACCATCGTATGGTTAGATACGAACTCGAAGGAATTCGATGGTGGTTTCCGGTTCTGGAGAAAACGGATAGGATTATTCAGTTGTCTTTTCCCTTTTACCTTTTCTCAAGTTATGAGTACTCCTTGGTTTAGGAGATAGTACACCTATTATGCAGATTGGATAGTCTTCTTCCAAACCTTAGGCTGGTGTCGACCGGTAGGGAATGAAGAAAACCAATTAGCCTAAACGGTGTGCAGAAGGTATTAAGATTAAGACAAAGCAAGGGATTAGTAAGAGGGCAAAGTAAATTGCGACTGATATTCACGACCAAACCAAGTATTTCTTCGCCAATCCTAAATCACCTTTGTATTTCTCCAGGACACTCCGTATCACTACGAAGATCCACAGTTTATTGGATACTCCATCGTATGGTTATATACGAACTCGAAAGGAACTTTTTCCAGTTCGGGGATGGATTCTGGTCCAGGAGAAATAGGAATAAGGTTTATTCAGTTGTCTTTTATCTTCACCTTCTCTCGCATTGCGAGTGCTCCTAGGATTAGGACAGTACACCCATTATGCTTATTGGATAGTCTTCTTCCAAACCATAGGCTGGTGCCGAACGGTAGGGAAGGAAGAAAACCAATTGGCCTAAAGGGGTGTGCAGAAAGTAACGACTAAAGACATATAAAGGGATTTGAAGAGGTGGCAAAGAATTATACGGTTATAGTTGTAAATCTGGATAATGGAAGAGGCATTACTAGGAATACCAGGATACCCCATCGAAACACTTCAATGTTTCAGTTCACTGTGTACTGTTTAAAGAAAACTGATTTCCCGATTAGATACTTACTCCAGGGTATGTATTTACCAGGTATGATTCTCACATCTGTATAGTTTTACAGATGATGAGTGGGAGTAAGTTATTGGGAATTGGGTGATCATCCTCATTATATCGGGATTCGTTGTAATCGGTGATATTTGAGGAGATCACCTGGGCTGTTTGCCGGTCGGCAAATATTTGGTTTTGAATATCCGCTGTTGTGCACCAATTTCAAATTGATATATCTGTACGTCTATTTTCATAGAGTGAGATATACCTTTTGATATTATGTCGATGACATTTACCTATATCAGTGGATGGTTAGGTAAGGAGTATTAAACAGCGGTGTAATTCTTCTTAACCTTAAGTACAGTTTTCAACCTACGACACACAGTGAAAGAGTTGTTAGACTCAGCGGACTTATACAGAGTATTGTATGTTGTCCAGTGTCCATCAGGACAGAGGGGCTGGTTCTCGTACTATATTCGGTTTACTTATGACTTCTCTAGTTTTTAGACAGGTGTTTCGTGGAAACACAGGGTCTAAGTTTTGAGAAGTTATAGGTATTTGAATAGAGTAGAGAACCAGGTATAGCAAGTATCGGGATTCTTCAAAGAGATCGAAGATGTAGATACTTGTGTATGGTATTCAGTTGATAGTAATGATAAAGAGATCTTGCTTCTCTTTCAGGTTACTCATAATTGGAAGTATTCCTAAGTTGAGTTGGCATGCGCTGGGGACAGCTGCATGATTTGAATCTGGTTCAATTAAATCAGTGCCTCTGTTTCTATATTGGATATAGAACAGTTCATATCTTAACGATGTTAAGGTACGGGGAGTTGTCCGGTTCATGATTAAAACCAGACACTGGACAACTCAAGGCACGTTTCTGTAATGGCTGTTTGTGGGTTGACCCAGGCTATGACGAGGGTTGACTTTCTACCATCTGGATGAACAATAGCGATATTGTTCTAGACTCGCCACAGTTTTATTAAAAATGGATTTTTTCAGAAAACAGTAGTGGGAGTATGGTAGAACTGGAAGTGATTCCAGAACCACAAACGATTACTGAAGATTTGATAAGGAACCTAAAGATTCAATCTGGATTGACATTCCATTGGCCACTCCGCAGATAAGGTGGGTAACTTCAGGCACCCGAGAGGCACTACGGTAGCCTCAAGGACGGTGACAGGGAAGTTCTTGTTTACCCACAATTACCATTGCTGTTGTTCCAGGCTGCGAGACCCGGCAGGAGGATGAGTATAGCGTCATTCTAAACTAGTTTTAGAAGTGTACGTCTATATGACTCTGCCAGAGGGTTGTCGTAGTCAGTGAGAGCAGCGGAAGCATTGGTGGACAGGTAGCTTATGTCTATTTATAGACTAAAGCAGAAGTAGCGGAGATAGATCATCTATTTCTGACGTGACAGTCATGGGTTTGACTTCATCAGAATAGGGGATGGATCTGTTGAGAAGGTAGTAGGGTGTGATGTCCTGGTATCTGGATGACATACACAGAATAGGAAAAGAAACTCCTATACTACAATCGGTTATACTTTGGTCGTCACACAGTGGTTTCTCCACAAAGGAAATGGATTTTATATCTGACATACTGGTTACTAGATCTATGGTTTTAGATCTAGATTTGGGTGGTTTCCCAATCAGGGTACTTGACAGCATTCTAAGAGTATTTAGGATGGACGACTCCTGGCACGGTAGTGTACCTGCAGGTAATGGAGTCACCCTCTCCAGAGGTGTCTTACAGACTAAAGGGGAGAGGGACGTGCATGATTGACAGATCACTTGCTCAGGCAATTGAGTCAATCGTGAGATGTCAAGTACCACACCAGATGTTGTTCTTGCACTATATGCAATAAGTTGACATTAATCCAATCCTGGAGAAACAGTCGGAAGCAGTTTTAGAACATAAGTGGATGTTCTAGGGATATGATAACGACAGCCTCATTTAGGAGACAGTTATCATTCCAGGCTTCCAAGGTGACATGGACGACAGGGTGATCGTCAGAGTTATAGTTTTTCCTTCTGATGAGGGGCAGTATTTTGGACAGGTGGTCCAAGGCAATACTGAGGGTGGCATGGCGCGCAGGATACTGATTAAGTTCAGTTGACGATACAGTCTAAGAAGTTTTGATTTGGAGTTCATTTATGAGCTAGGTCCCATCAGACATCCAGACATATTCTAAGACTGATTTTGCTCATTTCGGGAGATGGCTTTCTCCGCGAACTTGAGATATAGAGAGAGACATAGAAAGAAACTTCAGAGCGGATCCACTCGCTGAGGCTATTCCTCGAACGCAATAGTTTCGCAAACAGGCTTTGTGCGACTGACTAGTAGAGGAGTTGGGTGTTCGGTATCACACGGGCTGTGAGTATGCGACATCGCAATAATTAGCCTTGAGTGCAAGTGGGAGATTGTTGGAGATAGTGCCCTCAGAGTCAATTATTGGATCACAGGCACGTGATTGCAATGATTGAGGGAGGACCTATCCCGAGACGACAGTCTTACTCGAGATGATAGTTTGCTGTCTGGTTTACCTTTATCATCGTGTACTGCTTTAGGTGACATGACATGTCACTATTGCACGTTGATAGAGCCCCTGGGATTCTTGCTTGACGACCAGCAGTATGAGGGCGATCATATACGTGAGAGCTGGGGTCTACAAGCATATCCTTAAAAGGTCCCTAGTCGTGGGAGTTTCGAGACAGGGCATCGATTCTCCAGAGTAGACTAGTGTATACAGTCGAGACCCCGACGAGGGGCGGTGGCCGGTCTCACAAGCTACTGGTGTCTGTTGGTTCACCTAAGATGTATACAGGTGCTCATTGGGTTATGAGTACACCGGACAGGACTCGCCGGGAACATGCTAGTTGGTCATATACCAGACGTCAGATGGCAGTTCCCTGGTGACATGTGTGCAGGTTAGTTCATCGACCTGGGGATCGTCATTTGTCTCGTGTGAGTTCCCACTGTACTTTGATTACTACCCTACCACGGCTCAAAGGAGTCGTGCAAACAGGTTTTAGTTGGGTACAGTCCCGAGCCACATGGAGGCAGTGAGCGTATCTTCAGGGGTTCGTCTCTCCCGGTATTGGGGGTGAGGTCGTGCTGTGTCTAGGAGAGCCATTACACAAAGTCCTTGGCCAAGGCAAGGAGATTTACTGGTAGGTATTCCAGTAGTATCTCAGGGTGTTCTGGGCTACACTCCGACACGACTTGTACCGTTTTTGGGGGTCTGACTTTTACCAACCCCCTAGGCCCGCCATGCGATACTCATAGACGAACGGACCGGACTGCACGGATATTGTCACTGACAGGCTCAGTAGGGTGTCAGGATGAGTTCGCTCATCGACGTCCCTTTTAGTCAATAGCTGGTGGCCCGTTACGTATTGGCTTATACCTCTGACGTGCTAGTGGTTAAATCCACAGCCATAGTATTGACGAGTCTTTAGAGTCCACCACACTTTCAGTTACTCAAGTTTCGGGCGAAACGCTGTAGAGGCCGTATGGAGATATGGCAGGGTTCGATCAGATACGTGCGGTATTGCACGGATGGTGATCGGACGGGTTTTTACTAGCCGGCTTTAGCTTAAGCCGGATCTTAGTATTTGATAGTGTAGTTTTGTCTCTTTACATTTGTATTTCGGTCGGAATACAAATGCAGGTGTGTATGCACAGTATCGGGGTTTTCCTGTAATTCATTACGGGACCAGTTTTCTGGAGTTGCCAGTTTACATTCCGTTCCGGCCGGTTTTCCTTTGTTCTTTCCCGGCCGGACTTTTCCGTTGGAGGGGGTTATTTGCAGTTTGCAAATAACATCTTGTGAAGGGGTTCTTTGCATATTGCCATGCTCCATCCCTTGCATTAATTAAGGTAAGGATAGGTATGGGTTTTGTGTTGGAAATTGTTTTACTGCTGGGCCGGCCACTGTTGGAATCTTGGTGGAAATGGGATTTATTTATTAGTGTGCAGGAGTTTTTTTTTTGAGGGTGTGCTGGAATGTTGTTCATGAGGGATTATTATAATGTTAATTAATTTTGAGGCTTCATTGTGATAAGAGTGTGCTGTGTGTTTTTGCTTCATGATTAATTTCGTGGGCCCCCTCTTTGTGTGTGTGTGTGCTGTGAAGTATTTTTCCTTTTGGATTAATTCTTGCTCACTTTATATACTTGATTTCCTATGAGTTAAAGTGGGGCTTGCTTCATTTTCATTTTCCAGTGAGCACACACAGAGGTTATGGCCGAGCTCACACACATTCCCATTCTTGCATGCTAAATTTCTCCATCAAGCATCCATGAAATTCTAGTGTATAAATCCCTCCAAATTGGCAACCTCCTAAACCCCTAAGAGACAGCTATTCTACAGCAAATCTTGGACGCGTCGGCTAGCCAACTTCGCGCCCGAGTTGCCTCGGTATAGAGGCGGGAGCCCGTAAAAGATGCAGGCGACGTGGTGCCCTTCCGGCGAGGAGGCGACGACCGGAGATCCCGCGAGGAGATCGGAGTGGAGATGAAGACCGGAGGACTCGGATCAGTCGGTATATCTCTAACCCATCCTCTTGTTAGCTTAGACTTGTTAATGGTTTTCGATCCGGGTGTTTTGTGCGCGGTGGTGCCGGTTTGCTAAGTCCGCAAAATTTAAGTTTATCACCGTTTCCGCGTTTGGCCGTCGGATTGACGGCCGGGGCGCCGCCGTGCACTTACACGAACCTGGTCAACTACCTCGTCGACCATGCCGAACTCTGTCCTGCTGGTGTGCGCAATACGACCTCTCCTGGGTCTAGGTCTTCTCGTATCGTTTTCCAGAAGGGTCCTGTCGAGGTTCCTTTCTCAAATCTCAATCCTGCCGAATTGCCCGGAGGTCGTCATCCAATGCTGAAGCTAAAGCTTATTCCGGAACGGCTGCATACTTATCGCGCTTCTTTCTGGAAGATATATCCATATACCACGCCTCTGGGTGCATATCACATCTCTGATGTCAGCGAAGTGGGACGTCATCTCGTCGAAATCTCGTACGAACTCTTTTCTTCACTCTGCTCAAATGTCGACTGATTCGGACTTAACTCATCGTGGCTACACGAACTGCGCTCCGACGGCTACGCTCGCATCTGGAGTCTCCCAAGCAGTGTCCCATCACGATATCCGAAAGATGTCGAACCATCCGATCGACTCTTCAGATCCTCATAATCCCCCAAGAGCTCGCATCTCGGGTATAGTTTAATAGTATCGAGTACATGCCACAGCGTCGGTGGTCCAGCCGTAGAAGGGCAAACCCAAGCCTCACTAATGGCGCCGAGGAACCGCCGCAAACCCGAAGGTTCAAAGGCTTTCACACGGTCATTAAGTCGAGTTAGGGTTTCATTCTTCTAGAGGGTCCATAGAATCACCTGCATGTCTTTCCGTATACTTTAAACTTGGAAAATAGGTTTCTGACATTCGATCGTCTCAATCGACTCTCAACGAATCTGCGTGAAGTCGTCTCTAGCTGGAAAAAATCTATCTGTCTGCACGGTAGGCGACATCACAATCTCTGAGGTATGCTGTACATCAACAGTCCTCTCTCAACTGGCAGCTCTAACAATGGCCCGATCGTCCGGTGCAAGACCAAGAACTCGCCTCCGCTAGAGGTCACAATCCACAACACTAACTCGAGACGTTCCCATGTCACCAGAAAACACAATGGTCGGCCCTCGTACCAAACGAGCTCACACCGGCCGTAACCCTAGCAGCAGCCCAAACTGCGCTCAAACATGGTGACAGGAACCTCAATCGAGTATCAAAAGAGCACATCAATGGCAAGAAAGGAAACAACAAATCCAAAATGGATACATGATCATAGGAAGGAACAGCATCAATGAAGGTATGATCATGAAACTAATAGAATCGGGGATCTCAAATGGATGTATAATCCAGGATATAAAGAGAATCACTGATCTCGAAAAATATGCACATCCTAAGGTTCCTTAAGCGGAGTAGCGTGTCGTAAGTATGCCGCGGAACATACCAACGGTACGTCACTCTACTTTAGTCACCTATTCCATCAACCAAGGGTCATCCTAAAACGACGAAAGTTCGGGTCTAATACCCCCTCGACCAAGTCTAAGTTCCGTAAGGTCAAGCCTAAGTTCCGTATATAAATAACTCCCTAGGCTCCACATAGTCAAACATAGACTCGAACCAAGGTCAACCTAGCGCTCTGATACCAACTTTGTCACGACCCGAAAGAGCACGTGACTGGCCCTTGAACCATATGAAGTCTATAGGACTCCATCTGATCCAAGTAAGCCAAAAGCCCAGAAATCTAAAACCATTTGTAAGAAATAAGTAAAGAATTTGGTTTAAAGAAGTGAAGAAATACATGTTTGAAATCAAGATTTTTAAATAACTAAGCCGAAGGTACGTTTTGAAAACAATAAGTCTTTTCTAAAAATTTCGGCAGAGTTTCTTTTGTAAAACTGGCCCCGAATGGGGTACAACAAGTATAACAATATATATGCAATGATAAAGGCACCCCCAAGCGGGAGCTAGCTCTTCGTCAATCGACGGTCACAACCACACATGCAACAATAATATACAACGCCAAGTGGCGAGGATCAAATCCAAAAGAAGCTCAAAAGCAACAAGAAAACCGCAATACTACTAAGCGCGACTCTAAGGTCGAATAATACATCACTAGTCTAGGTCTGAAACAATATACAAGTTTTGGTTGATGGAAATTCTAGATACAATGAATAAAGTAAATACAATGGTGGTTCTTGATGCGAAAGAATCCACCTACCAAAAGCAAATCACCCGCAAGAAGGTAGTGTGCCAGAAATGCCGCAATGGAACCTGTACGGCAGAACCTGCAAGAACTGTGGCACAACGGGGGTGAGTTGCCAACTCATGAATAGAAACATCTACAAGCAGAAATCGAATGCAAGACATAAACCTAAGTCAACGATCAGTAATATAATCCACAAGAGTACATCTGAGTGTGATAAGGTGGCAAGGTAACATCTAATCATGTATGTAGTGCCAGGTACTCAGGTAATAACATGTCATCAGTATAAGGTATGTCTGCATGAAGTAAATATGATGAAATATCAATGATATCAATACACATATATTAGCGTCCCATACCACTAATATTGGTGTAAGGGTATATATAACAGCGCCCTCATACCCTGTTATATATACAAATGAAGTATGATAAGTGTAAATCCAGTCTGTATATGATCCCAATCTGTAAATAATCCAAGTCTGTATATATGTGGAACCCGTCCACCTGTCACCCACTGACAATGAGCATCATGCATGCAATGTGAGGATATAAACAAAAGCATGGAAAATCATCATGAAACCTGTGCCTAGCATCGACACGTAAATCCTCATCTAACGGGCTCCGTCAGTCCGGATCGGCCCGCGGGCTATGTCTGCGGAATCGGCCCTCGGCCCCAGCAGTACGCCCATCTCTCGTCTCCGGTCGGTATCCCCCAGATATCCGCCGAGCTCAAATACAATCACCGGTAGGTGCTCGCCCGCCTCCAGGCTCAATCGGCAAACTCATCGATCATCTTGCCGAGGGGAACCATACCGGGCCCACCACGAACCCGCAAACGGATCATCACCTCCTCGAATCGGGTTTCAAGCACACGTCTCAGCACCGAGAAAACGCGTGGTGGACGCACCGAAATATCATATCACGAGGTACCGGGTTTTTCATAAAAGAGCATCTTTTCTTAAATAATCCCACGGTCCTCAAAATCAGAAATCACATGAAAATCCAACATCAGGAAGTAAATCCAATGCGATGTGCTATGCAATCAATCCATGATGTATGCGACATGTAAAGAAAAGTAATCATATCGGAAATCATGCAACATAGAAGTAATGTGCATATGTCGAAGGAAGAATCATATCATGAATGCAGTAGTACTACAGTGTAGTGGCATGGCAATTATCGATGATGAAGTGTGTGAGCCGGCAAATAGTGTACGTGGAACATACGCATCATCGATAATGGTGCTGGTGTCCTAACAGCATGATGGTAATATAGCAATGAACATATGCCAGCAATGCCAATAACATGAAGATGCAGAACTCTAGTAGTCAACACCAAAGTGAAGTATCTACTATGCAAACTACATCTAAGTAACAGGTCGATCAGGAGGGGTAGGTGTGGAAACCACCTAAATCTGAGTCGGTATATATAAAGATACATAGTCGGTGATCTCGCCTCAATGTCATATCGTAAGATATCCTCGAGATTTGAGTGCGGATCTATCATCAATATCGGCTCGTACGGTAAATCATCGTACGGCATCCCAATAGCTGGGTACAGGTCAACATCTCACTATCTCGTCACATAACAGGTATCACTATCATCAGATCATATAATCTGGGGGTACTACTCTATGTCTAGTACAAATCGATACCATCAATAAAGTATGCATGCGGGGGTAAACACATATCCCAAGCCCGCAAGAAAGAATCACAAGTCATATCCCACATATGAATCGTATCAAATCACCGATCTCACGGCACCAAGCCCACATCATCGACTCATCTCCAAAGTCATCCCATATCATCAAACACCGTGCAGTATAAGTGATAAGCAAGGGTGTGTGTAGGTGTAATTCTATCCTAGGGTTCGCGACTATGAACTACACTAGTCACTTCTAACCCTATACTATCCATAATACACTTATTATCACAATAAACTACATAGTAATCTATCTACGGACTGCGAGGGTGCTATACGCCATCCACCCGACTTCCCCCTGTAGATATAATCTACTCACCTTGTATCATCATTTGCGGACGTCACCACGCATTTGCTTGTCGTCCCGAAGTCTTCATGGGTACCTACACATCAAATATCGTATATGCGCATTAAAACCAAATCCAAGCTAAAACGGCGCATGAAATCCAAAACGATACGATAAGGGGGCCTATAGATGAGAACCTATGGCACGCCTTCAAAACCAGCAATAAATCCTCTATATCGTCGTATAAACGCCAAATAGTCGAGGCAAAACACAAACCATAATTTCAGAATCAAAAACACGGAATACGAAAACACGAAACCAAAATGGCAACTTAGGATATATGTCCCAGATTTTACCCTAGATAGAATCTGTCAAAACTAGAAGTACCCAGGGCCAAGAATTGAGGAAATGGGGGCATGCACGCAAAACGAGGCAAATCCTCACTGCTCTGGCCGCAAATTGCAGCCAGAATGGGGATTTCGGCGGCCTCACTTTGGAGTGGGGAGCTAGGGTTTGGGGTGATGGTTCATTAGTGCCTGCACATCTCACTGTCCACTCAATATTATTTTAGGAGTCTCGGGATGTTAGCAGATTCTTAATAACAGTGGCAGATTCCAGTTTTTCCCCGATATCGGTTTCTAAAATCCGTATTCTGGTTCTAGCTTCAGGTTTTGGGTTCCAATTCCTACACTAAAGTTTTGGGATAACCTTAACTGAGCTTAATTTCATAATGCAACACCAATTTCACTCAAACCCTAACTAGGTTTTCATCAAGTCCATAATATCACACAATATTGATTAAATCTTAACATGGGGTTATAGGAAAGGCTATAATTAAGCTAATGGTTCAGAAATTACCTCCATTAGCAACTCAAGAAAATTCTTGAGTTGCCCCTAGTGGCCAAAATCCTTGCTTCTTTAGCTCCATGTGTAGATCTAGGGATTTTGCACAATTTTAATGAAAGGAGATTGGGGTTTTGGAGTGATTTTTGAGATGAAGAGAGGGATTGAAGGTGGAGGAGGGGGAGAAAGGAAGCAGCAGCAGCAGGAGCTAAGGGAGAGGGAGAGAAATGAGGAGGAGAAAACAATGGCTAAGGGTTTTGGTCAAAGGTCCACCTCTCTCTCTCACCTACCCTCATCATTTCATTTTCTTTTCTCTTTTCTTTCCCTTTTCTTTTAAATCCAAACCTTCTCACAAGAATAGTAAACCCAAATGATAAATCATGGCAAGAAAGATGCACAAGTGTAGAAAAAGTGATATGTGCAAGTTTTGCACAAAATTGCCAAAAAAACCCGATTAGCGATTTTTAATCGCGATTAGCACTAAATTAGTGTCAAACTAATCACAAAAACTTAAAAATGTCATAATTCACTAATTTACCCTATTTTAGAATTTTCCATAATTTTTCATAATTTTTCTAACATTTTTCCTATTTAATTTCATTTAATTATAGATTTAATATTAAAATAATCAGTAAAATAATATTAAATTATAAAAATTCCCAAAATTAATATTTTATATTTTTGAAAATGTTACACCTTCATATTCACCTTACTTTATGAACTATTCTTGATATTACTTAATTCAGAACAAAACTATTTGATCTAAAAGATGTTTATCAATTTTAAAAATTTTACAGACTTTCATCAAATTCTCAAAAACATACGACGCGTGTAAAGTGTTATAAAAGACGTATATCAGCTATGGTTAAACACAAAGGAGGGTTATTTTTCGGGTCGTCGGTCTCACGAAAAGGATTTAGTTATTTCTAATTTATTGTAGCGCCTTGAAAAGTCGTTTTGGTGTTTTCCTGAAAATCAGTGAAAATTCGGTATTCTTCCGTAAACCGTCTTTTTTGTTATTTTGCAGTTTAGGACTAATTATACCAAATTTGGATATGTAATTGCTAGTTTTTAGTAGCTAATGAGTTACTTATTAATTTTTGGTCATTTAAAACAATTTCCCTATTTTTCAATTTTTTAATATTATTTTAAGCCGGTAAGAAAATACATTAAATTAGCGATAAATACAAATTTAAATGGGCTAAATTTAAGCTTTAAAATCATTTTAATTAAAATCTAGTTGTAACATAAATTTTTAGTATTTTATTTTAAGTTTTAACTAATTTTTATCATGAAAAACGAAATTTATTGAATTTAAGCTAAAACTTGCAATTTTGGACTTGTAGGGGGGTCTTTTTGCATAAATTTTTTTTTGTAAAACCCCATTCACTCTTCCCTCACCCCTAGGCCGGCCCACTTCAGCAGCGCAAGGAAAAAAATCCCTTGCCTCCTTTGACTTTTTATTTTGTGTTGAAATGAGGTGTTTTTAAAAGGATTTTGATTTATTAATTGGGTATGGGTCTTTAGTTGATTGGTATGGTTGACCTTGACTTTTCCAACACCACCCACACCATTCCCCTTACCTCCTCTGGCCGAGAAAGCTGCAACCCCACCCCCTTCATCATTTTTTCTTTTCATTTCCTTCAAAAATTCATCAAGTTTGCTCCAAAATTCCAATTTAAACCTCACAAATTAACCCCCATCCTTCATCCCATTCTTCTTAGCCTTTCTTGCTTGGATCATGGTGCTATGAAGCTATCTTTGGAGGCATCTTGTTCTTGCTAGATCTCTAGTGTGAGGTATAATTTTTAATCTAAGATTAATTTGTAGTTAAAGTGTGCTAATTAGGACTTGCATGTTGTGTTAATGTTAAAATTATAGCTAAATCCTAATCTAGTTTTTTCTAGTTCATGGTTTGAAATTAAACTAGGGTTTTAGAAATCTTTAGTAGGTTAATTAAATCTATTTTGTTATCTAGTTGGTTTTCTAACCTAATTTAAGAGATTACTTTGCTTAAGTGGGCTTCGATATTTGTAATTTATGTTGTTCAAGTGTGAAATTGGATTTAATTGATGGTTATAAAAATCAAGAAAAGGGTTTGTGTATGGAAATAGATTGAAGCATGATTGTTGTGTTGGAATTATGGTTTGATGCTTTGTAAATGGTTTAAAATTAGTGTAATGGCTATCTAGTGGGTTAGTTTGGATGTTTGTGTTGGACTGTGTTAACTTTATCGCTAATTTTCGATGTTTGCACCAAATTGCAAATTTCTAGCTTACTAGGTTTTTATAAAAATATTGTGATGAATTATTTGCGATATCTTGATGATAATTTTGGCATATCCTATGACATTTAGGATGCGTGAGTGCGGAATTTTGTGTGTTCGAGTTTTAGTTTTGCTGGGCGCCCCAAAAAGGACGATTCTAGTTAGTTTTTACGATTTTTCGTGTGTGTTCCGCGCACCTTGCGCACGTTGTGCCTAGCTTGTGAACGTGGATATTTTCGTTTGGGATTTGCGTCGTTCTTGATATGTAACCTTATGTTTGGTATTGATGTAAATTCCAGGTTCGGTCGCGGAGACGTCAGACGCGGAACGAAAGGGGAAAGCGGTGATTGGACGTGACTACCTAGGGATTCCGTTGAGTAGATTTAACATCTACGGGGGACTATCATTTGGATGGCGCAAGTCTCCCGATAGTTTAAGTAGTTAAGATTTTAGTGATATTAGTAACTACATCCATACCTTATTTGACCTACATATGCGAACCCATTCTATAGGACACCTGCACCATTGCCAGGATTTTTATATGCAGCACGAGCACTATTCATGCTTACATACACGCCCTGATAATTGCCATGCCACCACACTAGATAACCTATAATTTGAAACCTTTTACTATAATTGATGCTTAAACCTGTGCTATTGCCTTTAATTCTTTAAAATAAAATCATAAGATTGCTAATCATGTGCATGCACCTCATCATGTTATTTGTTCATGCCTAGTCTATCAATCATACATCGCAACTTGATTATTGACACCATATGCATTCATTATCATTGGCATATGCATTTATGAGGATTTCTTGAGATTTTGTGATATTCTGGATTTCGGGGGAAAGCCGCAAAATTTCTAAACTTATTATATTTTAAAATATGTAAATTGCGGTTTTCTAGTGATGTAAGTGTCGTCCACCATGAGTTTTGCTGTGTTTTTCGAGACCCGTTTCGAGGAGTTGGATGAACCGTCTCGGGTACATGGTGGGCCCGGTAATGTACCCCGGGGCAAGAAGCTCGTGTTGCTGACGATGAGCCTGGCAGGGGACGGATTACCTACCGGTGACTGTTTGGGACGGCGGATATCCAGAGGATACCGACCGTGGCTGCGAGATGTTGAGATACTGATATTGAGATCGGTCAGCCGGATGGCTGAGGCCAGAGATACTATGACATGGATATATGAGATTTGTGATAGTTTTGAGGTGTCGTTGCTGGACACAGGTTCTTGTTGATTCTATTGGTATTGTGCTGGTATTTCAAAAGAGATTCCTAAAGGAAAAACATGATTCTTATACTTACACATTCGGATCATGAGTTGATTCACATTGCATTCATACCTGCTAGTTTATTCATATTGCATACATACCTGCTATTATGTCCTGCCATACCTGTATTATAGATGCTAGGATGCTTGTGTGCATACTTGCGATAGCCTCTATAGATGTTATTTATTACTCACGAGTTGGCAACTCACCCCCGTTGTGCTACAGTCTTTTGCAGGTCCGCTCCGTCAGCACGGTAGCGGCGGCGCACCGCTTCTTTTGCCTCTCTTGCCAGGACTCGAGGTTTTTGCTCGTAGGTGGGTTGTATTATTATTTTTGTACCACCTTCTAAATTCTTGTATCTAGTGTACTCCATCTACTGTACCTACCAGTATTGTTGTATATTGATCTAGAGATGAGACTGTGAGATTTGTGGACTTTTTATGCTGTATTTTGGGGTCAAGCTCACTTGAGTCGACATGCTGTTTTTCTCATGCTTCTTTATGATTATTTTGCATGTTGTTGTTTTATATTGCGTGGGATTTGTGATCGCCTTGTGGCGAAGAGCTAGCTCCCGCTTGGGGATGCCTTATTTGTTGGATTTATATATATTCTTGTTGTACCCATTTTGGGGGCCAGTATTTACAAAGGAGACTCTGCCGAAATTTTCGGAAAAATTGATATTGTTTTTAAAAAAAGGTTTGATATGACTTATTTGATAAACTCGCTTTCAATTGATTGGTTTTCCTTCACTCTTTTGCTTATTTGGTTTTGGTTTCTGGGCTTTGGCTTACTTATTTTACGGACGTTTTAGGACGTTTCGTAAACTTAAGTGCCAGTCACGTTCCGTACCCTGCGGGTCGTGACAAAGTTGGTATCAGAGCGATAGGTTTTACCTTTTTGAGTGTAGGATGACCCTTGGTAGATGGAGCAAGTGACTTAAGTAGGGTAACGTAGCGTGTGTATGTCCGCGGCATACTTGCGATACGGTACTCCGCCTAAGTGACTTTAGGATATACTTGCTTGAAATTCCTTCTTCAATTCCGTGTATCCTAAGATTCTATTGCACTGTTCTTATTATCCTTTTTCCTGTACCAGCCACTATGCCGCCGAAGACTACGAGAGCACAGAGGGCTGCCGCCCGAGACGAGATTCGAGCTGGCTCGTCCGAGACCAGGACTGAGCAGGGTGGTATGCCTACGCTGCAGGGACAGACCGATCCACCTTCCCCAGGCCGTATGGATAGGCTTGAGACTGGTATGGAAGAGTTGCGACAGATGATGGGGAGTATGCAGGAGCTACGTCAGATGGTAGGATCCCTAGTTGCAGCCAGTCATACACCGAGGCCGGATGACGCACCTACTACATCCCAGACTACTATGATACCTGCTCCTCCTACTACCGCCGTGACCATCCCGGTTTCACTACAGGACTTCATGAGGCTGAGACCTCCAGTATTCACCGGCACCGAGGCAGCGGAGGACCCACAGACGTTCCTTGACAGTTTAGTCAGGATCTGCCGTTCGCTGAAATGTTCGGATGATCGATGGGTGGAGCTTGCAAGTTTCCGTCTAGAGGGTCTCGCGTAGATATGGTGGGAGTCAGTCTTGAGAGGTCGAGCTGTAGGTCTACCGCCTATGACTTGGGTCGAGTTTACAGCGGTCTTTCTAGCTCATTTCCTCCCAAAGAGCGTTCGTGACGCCAGAGCTCGTAGCTTCGAGGCCTTGGTCAAGACACCTGGGATGACGGTGTCTGAGTATGACGTTCAGTTTACACAGTTGTCCCGATATGCCCCGTACCTGGTAGATACCGAAGCGAAGAGGGTGAAGAGGTTCGTACAGGGACTTAATGCCCAGCTATATCTTGCCATTGGCGCCCAGCACTACGACACTTATTCAACTGCTATGGATACGGCATTACAGATGGAGGCACGCATATCACAGACTTCGGCCGTTTCTGGGCCGAAAAGGATTCGCACCGAGGTGCCGTCTCAGAGGCAGCGTGCCAGATTCTTTCCGAGGGATGGGCCCGGCAGAGGATTTGGACGGGGACAGTTATATGGTTCATATCCCCAAGGACAGCAGCCATCGCCAGGGTGTTTTGGGTGCGGGAGTCCGCACCATCTTGTCAGAGACTGTCCGGCGAGACGACAGGGAGCGGCGACAGTTCCGCATGTGACCCTACCACCATCACCACCCCCTCCTCAGAGAGCCCTACTTCCTACCACAGGCGATGCTCCACGCCAGTTAGGTGCACCCAGAGGCCGTGGACGCGGCGGTCCTGTTCAGAGAGGACGAGGAGGCAGAGGCCGAGGTCGAGGTCAGCCCGCTATCGGTGGAGGACAGGCCCGAGTATTTGCTTTGACACCGCAGGATGCGCAGGCATCCAATGCCGTTGTGACAGGTACCTTGGCAGTTTGCTCTTTCGACGCACGGGTATTATTCGACCCAGGTTCCACACATTCGTACGTATCTACACACTTTGCACCGATGTTGGGCCGTGAGTTGTCGTCGTTAGATCATTCGCTTGTTGTTATTACTCAGGTAGGCGAGTCGTTTGTCGCTCGTTTTGTATTTCGATTGTGTTCCGTTCGTATCGGGGAAAGGGATTCATCGGTTGATTTGATTCTCCTCGATATGCTGGACTTTGATGTGCTTCTGGGCATGGATTGGCTAGCCACTTGTTATGCTTCGGTGGACTACCGTGAGAAGGCAGTCAGATTTAGCTTTCCGGGAGAGCCAGTCCTTGTTATTCAGGGAGACCACAGCGTCACCCTTCCCAGCTTGATTTCGTCTCTTCGCGCTGGTCAGCTCTTGCGGAAGGGATGTCAGGGATTCTTAGCGTATATTTGTGATACTCGAGATGCATAGGTTTCGTTGGACCGGGTCCCGGTTGTTTGTGAGTTCCCTGATGTTTTCCCTGATGAGCTACCTGGGCTACCGCCTGAGCGCGATGTTGAGTTCTGCATCGATTTGATTCCCGGCTCGGGGCCTATTTCTATACCGCCTTATCGGATGGCCCCGGCAGATCTTCGAGAGCTGAAGGATCAGTTGCAGGATTTGTTAGATAAGGGGCTTATTCGACCTAGTGTTTCTCCGTGGGGTGCTCCGGTCCTGTTTGTCAAGAAGAAGGACGGAAGTTTGCGCTTATGTATCGACTACCGCCAGCTGAACAAGGTTACCTTGCGGAACAGATATCCATTTCCACGCATTGATGATTTGCTCGACCAGATTTAGGGTGCGGGGTATTTTTCGAGGATCGACTTGCGATCAGGATACCATCAGCTGCGAGTTCAACAGGAGGATATACCGAGGACAGCTTTCCGCACGCGCTACGGCCACTATGAGTTTTTGGTGATGTCGTTCGGACTCACCAACGCCCCAGCAGCATTCATGGATTTGATGAACCGTACATTCAGGCCGTATCTTGACTTGTTCATCATCGTGTTTATCGACGATATCTTGGTGTACTCCCGGAACAGAGAGGAGCACGAGCAGCACTTGCGGATTACGTTACAGACTCTGAGGGAGCACCAGCTGTTCGCAAATTTCTCCAAGTATGCATTCTGGCTGGACAGCGTCGGATTCTTGGGTCACGTGATTACGAGAGACGGTATATGTGTGGACCCGAAGAAGATTGAGGCTGTTCAGCAGTGGCCCCGACCTACATCGGTTACTGAGATCAGTAATTTTCTAGGCCTGGCAGGCTACTACAGGCGTTTTGTTCAGGACTTCTCCCGTATAGCTGCACCTTTGACCGGTTTGACCCGGAAGGGAGTTCCTTTCGTTTGGACGGAGGAGTGCGAGCACAGTTTTCAGCAGCTACGGACTCGTTTGACTACGGCGCCGGTATTATCTTTGCCTTCAGGATCAGGCAGATTTGTGGTCTACTGTGATGCTTCGCGAGTGGGGTTAGGATGCGTATTGATGCAGCATGGCCGGGTGATCGCCTATGCTTCTCGGCAGTTGAAGAAGCATGAACAGAACTACCCCACTCACAATTTGGAGATGGCTGCAGTGGTCTTTGCACTGAAGATTTGGCGACATTACCTATATGGCGAGTCGTGCCAAATATTCACAGACCACAAGAGCTTAAAATACATATTTCAGCAGCGAGACCTGAACCTCAGACAGCGTCGTTGGATGGAGTTGGTGAAAGACTACGTCTGCGAGATCTTATATCATCCAGGCAAGGCGAATGTAGTGGCAGATGCTTTGAGCAGGAGGCCCGGGGGTAGTCTATCCTATTTGCGCGCAGTGCAGAGGCAGTCGTCAACAGATTGGCAGATTTTATGCGACAGCCGAGTTGAGTTCGAGTTCACTCAGACAGGGGGATAGCTCGCGCATGTTCGTGCACGCCCATAGTTGCTTGACCGTATATATGAGGCACAGCGCAGAGACGACCGTTGCTCAGAGATCATGGCACAGATGGGACGGGGCAGATTTTCCGAGTTCGTGATTGATGATCAGGGGATTTTACGATATGGATCTAGACTGTGCGTACCAGATGCTGATGGATTGCGGCACGACATTCTTGAGGAGGCACGCCGATCAGTGTATAGTGTCCATCCCGGTTCCACCAAGATGTACCATGATATGAGAGAGACCTACTGGTGGGACGGGATGAAGAGGGACATTGCGGAGTTTGTATCGAGATGCCTGACTTGTCAGCAAGTCAAGGCCGAGCACCAGAGGCCCGCAGGAGAGCTACAGCCATTACCCATTCCAGAGTGGAAATGGGAGCAGATTTCGATGGATTTCGTTGTGGGTCTACCCAGGACCAGTCGAGTGTACGACTCTATCTGGGTGATCGTAGATCGATTGACGAAAGCGGCTCACTTCCTGCCAGTGAAGACCACTTTCAGCTTCGCTCAGTATGCCCAGCTTTACATCGACGAGATCGTGCGGTTGCATGGCGTACCGACTTGTATCGTGTCAGACAGAGGCACCCAGTTTACCAGCCGACTTTGGCAGAGACTTCAGGAGGCATTGGGCACCCGTTTGAGTTTTAGCACAGCATTTCATCCGCAGACCTACGGCCAGTCAGAGCGGACTATTCAGACTCTCGAGGACATGCTCAGAACGTGCGTTTTAGACTTCGGCGGTAGCTGGGATCGTCATTGACCGTTAGTGGAGTTCTCCTACAACAACAGCTTCCAGGATACTATTCAGATGGCACCTTTCGAGGCATTGTATGGGAGGAGATGCAGATCGCCCGTTTGTTGGACAGAGCTCAGCGAGAGCAGTATATTGGGGCCGCAGCTTGTTGAGAAGACGACAGCGAAGATACAGTTGATTCGAGACCGGATGAGAGCAGCTCAGAGCAGGAAGAAATCGTATGCAGACAGGCGCCGTCACAGGCTAGAGTTCGCAGTTGGCGATCATGTTTTTCTAAGGGTCTCTCCGATGAAGGGCGTGATGCGATTTGGGCGAAAAGGAAAGCTTAGTCCCAGATTTGTGGGTCCCTTCGAGATTCTCGAGCGTGTCGGCACAGTTGCATATCATTTGGCTCTTCCACCTAGCTTTCCCGATGTTCACCCCGCCTTCCCTGTTTCGATACTCCGCAAGTACCTTCATGACCCTTCGTATGGGATTCAGCACCCGACAGTCCAGCTAGAGCGCGACCTTTCTTTTGCAGAGCAGCCGGTGGCCATCCTGGATCGGCAGGTGAAGAAGTTGAGATCGAAAGTTATACCGACCGTCAAGGTCCTTTGGCGTGGCCCGAGCAGCGAGGAGGTCACCTGGGAGACCGAGGGCGAGATGAGGAAGAAATATCCCCATCTCTTTGAAGATACGCGTAGTTATATTTTTAAATTTGGGGACCGAATTTCTTTAAGTGGGGAAGATTGTAGCGCCTTGAAAAGTCGTTTTGGTGTTTTCCTGAAAATCGGTGAAAATTCGGTATTCTTCCGTAAACCGTCTTTTTTGTTATTTTGCAGTTTAGGACTAATTATACCTAATTTGGATAGGTAATTGCTAGTTTTTAGTAGCTAATGAGTTACTTATTAATTTTTGGTCATTTAAAATTTTTTCCCTATTTTTCAATTTTTTAATATTATTTTAAGCCGGTAAGAAAATACATTAAATTAGCGATAAATACAAATTTAAATGGGCTAAATTTAAGCATTAAAATCATGTTAATTAAAATCTAGTTGTAACATAATTTTTTAGTATTTTATTTTAAGTTTTAACTAATTTTTATCATGAAAAACGAAATTTATTGAATTTAAGCTAAAACTTGCAATTTTGGACTTGTAGGGGGTCTTTTTGCATAAATTTTTTTTCGTAAAACCCCATTCACTCTTCCCTCACCCCTAGGCTGGCCCACTTCAGCAGCACAAGGAAAAAAATCCCTTGCCTCCTTTGACTTTTTATTATGTGTTGAAATGAGGTGTTTTTAAAAGGATTTTGATTTATTAATTGGGTATGGGTCTTTAGTTGATTGGTATGGTTGACCTTGACTTTTCCAACACCACCCACACCATTCCCCTTACCTCCTCTGGCCGAGAAAGCTCCAGACCCCCCCCCCTTCATCATTTTTTCTTTTCATTTCCTTCAAAAATTCATCAAGTTTGCTCCAAAATTCCAATTTAAACCTCACAAATTAACCCCCATCCTTCATCCCATTCTCCTTAGCCTTTCTTGCTTGGATCATGGTGGTATGAAGCCATCTTTGGAGGCATCTTGTTCTTTCTAGATCTCTAGTGTGAGGTATAATTTCTAATCTAAGGTTAATTTGTAGTTAAAGTGTGCTAATTAGGACTTGCATGTTGTGTTAATGTTAAAATTATAGCTAAATCCTAATCTAGTTTTTTCTAGTTCATGGTTTGAAATTAAACTAGGGTTTTAGAAATCTGTAGTAGGTTAATTAAATCTATTTTGTTATCTAGTTGTTTTGCTAACGTAATTTAAGAGATTACTTTGCTTAAGTGGGCTTCGATATGTGTAATTTATGTTGTTCAAGTGTGAAATTGGATTTAATTGATGGTTATAAAAATCAAGAAAGGGGTTTGTGTATGGAAATAGATTGAAGCATGATTGTTGTGTTGGAATTATGGTTTGATGCTTTGTAAATGGTTTAAAATTAGTGTAATGGCTATCTAGTGGGTTAGTTTGGATGTTTGTGTTGGATTGTGTTAACTTTATCGCTAATTTTCGATGTTTGCACCAAATTGCAAATTTCTGGCTTACTAAGTTTTTATAAAAATATTGTGATGAATTATTTGCGATATCTTGATGATAATTTTGGCATATCCTATGACATTTAGGATGCGTGAGTGCGGAATTTTGTGTGTTCGGGTTTTAGTTTTGCCGGGCGCCCCAAAAAGGACGATTCTAGTTAGTTTTTACGATTTTTCGTGTGTGGTCCGCGCACCTTGCGCACGTTGTGCCTAGCTTGTGAACGTGGATATTTTCGTTTGGGATTTGCGTCATTCTTGATATGTAACCTTATGTTTGGTATTGATGTAAATTCCAGGTTCGGTCGCGGAGACGTCAGACGCGGCACGAAAAGGGAAAGCGGTGATTGGACGTGACTACCTAGGGATTCCGGTGAGTAGATTTAACATCTACGGGGGACTATCGTTTGGATGGCGCAAGTCTCCGGATAGTTTAAGTAGTTAAGATTTTGGTGATATTAGTAACTACATCCATACCTTATTTGACCTACATATGCGAACCCATTCTATAAGACACCTGCACCATTGCCAGGGTTTTTATATGCAGCACGGGCACTATTCATGCTTACACACACGCCCTGGTAATTGCCATGCCACCACACTAGATAACCTATAATTTAAAACCTTTTACTATAATTGATGCTTAAACCTGTGCTATTGCCTTTAATTCTTTAAAATGAAATCATAAGATTGTTAATCATGTGCATGCACCTCATCATGTTATTTGTTCATGCCTAGTCTATCAATCATATATCGCAACTTGATTATTGACACCATATGCATTCATTATCATTGGCATATGCATTTATGAGGATTTCTTGAGATTTTGTGATATTCTGGATTTCGGGGGAAAGCCGCAAAATTTCTAAACTTATTATATTTTTAAAATATGTAAATTGCGGTTTTCTAGTGATGTAAGTGTCGTCCACCATGAGTTTTGCTGTGGTTTTCGAGACCCGTTTCGAAGAGTTGGATGAACCGTCTCGGGTACATGGTGGGCCCGGTAAGGTACCCCGGGGCAAGAAGCTCGTATTGCTGACGATGAGCCTGGCAGGGGACGGATTACCTACCGGTGACTGTTTGGGATGGCGGATATCCAGAGAATACCGACCGTGGCCGCGAGATGTTGAGATACTGATATTGAGATGGGTCAGCCGGATGGCTGAGGCCAGAGATACTATGACATGGATATATGAGATTTGTGATAGTTTTGAGGTATCGTTGCTGGACATAGGTTCTTGTTGATTCTATTGGTATTGTGCTGGTATTTCAAAAGAGATTCCTAAAGGAAAAACATAATTCTTATACTTACACATTCAGATCATGAGTTGATTCACATTGCATTCATACCTGTTAGTTTATTCATATTGCATACATACCTGCTATTATGTCCTGCCATACCTGTATTATAGATGCTAGGATGCTTGTGTGCATACTTGCGATAACCTCTATAGATGTTATTTATTACTCACGAGTTGGCAACTCACCCCCGTTGTGCCACAGTCTTTTGCAGGTCCGCTCCGTCAGCACAGTAGCGGCGGCGCACCGCTTCTTTTGCCTCTCTTGCCAGGACTCGAGGTTTTTGCTCGTAGGTGGGTTGTATTATTATTTTTGTACCACCTTGTATATTCTTGTATCTAGTGTACTCCATCTACTGTACCTACCAGTATTGTTGTATATTGACTTAGAGATGAGACTGTGAGATTTGTAGACTTTTTATGCTGTATTTTGGGGTCGAGCCCACTTGAGTCGACATGCTGTTTTTCTCATGCTTCTTTATGATTATTTTGCATGTTGTTGTTTTATATTGCGTGGGATTTGTGACCGCCTTGTGGCAAAGAGCTAGCTCCCGCTTGGGGATGCCTTATTTGTTGGATTTATATATATTCTTGTTGTACCCATTTTGGGGGCCAGTATTTACAAAGGAGACTCTGCCGAAATTTTCAGAAAAATTGATATTGTTTTTAAAAAAAGGTTTGATATGACTTATTTGATAAACTCGCTTTCAATTGATTGGTTTTCCTTCACTCTTTTGCTTATTTGGTTTTGGTTTTTGGGCTTTGGCTTACTTATTTTACGGACGTCTTAGGACGTTTTGTAAATTTAAGTGCCATTCACGTTCCGTACCCTGCGGGTCGTGACATTTATCAACCGAACTATCAGACTTCGAATCTAAGTTCTCCCGCTAGCTAACATGAAAAAGTTTTTATAGTTTTGGGAATTTTTTTCATTTTTATGGGTTTTTTAAATATGTATGCAATGCAGAATATACGCATGATGTAGCAAAATAACGCAGTGCTCTCCCCCAAATCAGAGTTTTACGATGTCCTCATAATTGCCCTCGTCACCGGTAGCTAGACTTAGACATCAGGATGATAATTTTATTCAAAGAAAAAGAAAAAAAAAACCTAAGACTTAATTACAGCATATACAAGTTAAAAGATTGAGTTAGTCCAGAAATTAATACCAGCCATTTAAAAAAAATTGTATATAGTGCAAAGGCCGGTAAAAGAATGTGTATATAAAAAGAAAAAGAAAAAACAAATGTATATGTTAGTTGTTAGTAAAGGGCATGGGTGTTTAAAAGTAGGGATCGGAAGACGTTGAAAGTGAAGATGAAGTTTTGAAGAGGTAAAAGAATTGTTTTCTGGATGAATTGAATGTTCAAAAATCACGTGTTGAGTTCCAAAGTCAAGTTCGTTCAAAAACTGGAGTTCATCCTCAAAAAGTTCAACAAAAGAAAGGCTCTTAAGATATTCCCAAATTGGTCCTGACTCAAACTCACCTAGAATATCAAGTTCATCCGCAAATATTTCCTCAAAACTTTGCACGAAAGAATATTTATCAAGGCTGTCTTCCTCCCTATAATCCTGCACAATCCTACACTCACTGCTATAGCTCACAATTCCTAATACAAGTTCTCCCTCATCACATTCACAAATGGGTAGGTATATATCATCTAAAAAAGTAGGTTCCCACACTAACGTTTCTTCCGAAACAATATCAACTGGTGATACAAAAATTGTGGGTTCATGATCATTGATTTTCTCTAATAATTTATCCCAACCATACCCGAAAAATTCACAAGCTCCCTCTTCTAAAATTTAAGCGCAACAATCAGTCGGTGCAAGAATTTCCTCTTCAAGTAGGATATCGGTTAATTCAACCTCAAGATTATAAGTGACAAGAGGCTAAATAGGTACCTGGAGGCTAGTGTTAGACTGACTTAGAGAGTTTTCTTGTGTGTCCGATAACACTTATTCAATTCATTCGCATTATCATCTATGAAATCATCAAAATTCAATTGATCGTTTATCTTACTCGGGTGACTTCCTAGATGACAGATATTGACACTATGTGGTTCTAATTGACTGTGTTCACTCTCTAAAATCCTCACAGCTATATACTCTTCAATTCTAGCCAATGATTGAGCTTGAGCGTGAAATAATTGCTCAGACTGTTGTATAAACAGGGCTAGTGTCGCAGTTGTTTGATTCTCGACCGCAATCATCACTTCAATACCCTTCTCTAAAGCGGTCAACCTAGCATCTATCTCACTATCACTCCCTAATGATGGCTCAGTTGTTTTAGGTTGGGAGGGTTGTGACGGTGGTGATGTTAATGCTGTTACCCTGTCGACCTCTTTCTCTAAATTTTCAATCATTTAATCTAGGATTGAAGTGGGACTAGGTTCAAGAGTGTTAGGTAGGTGACCATTATCAAAGCTCAGGGATGGTTGGTCACCCCTTAGAAAAGGACAGTTTTCATGAATGTGGGAAGAATCGTGGCAATTTGAACAAAAGAATTGGGACTGAGTATAAATAAAGGAATAAGAATCGTGAAAAATTGAATTGAATCGTGTATCACCCATATCAACAAGAATTCACAAAAATCACAAAAACCACGAATATCACATCCCTAGCAATCTATGTTGTGCTAAGTCAACTAGACCTACTCAAGAACCTGATTGTCGAAGTAAAACTGTGTCGAGAAACGGGCTCAAGATAACGGATCACGAAGCCAGGTAAGTGCAGAGATGAGGGGGGTTTCCAACGCTTTCACGAAGTTCCTTAATTAGAATAATCCTTTCTCATGAACACTTGCCTAGACATCTCATGAACGGTATACCGTTAAGCGGTGTTCTAAACTCAGTTAACTTCTCCTAATAAGCACGAACTCCTTAAAGTCAAAGTTCTAGTTGATTTTAAATTACTGTGGGTATGCAAGAATGCAGTTTTATGATTTGTGGGCTACAGAAAAAGGTGATAAAATCCTTTACCGTATCTTGTTTGGTCGTGCCCTTAATATCCGTATTAAGATGCAAATGTGCAATCAATAAAGAATTCAAGAATCAAGCAATTTACACAATTATTTTTCTGTTTAGGCTTAAGCGCTGCAACAAATACGGGTTAGTTCTCTGTGCAATTGGCGGCAAGTTTATGCGAAGAATCCTGTAGAAGATAGAGTATTGGAATGCGTCGAATTTGAGCGAAGGTGTTAGACAAAGCGTACCGATGTGATTTTGGGTTTAGAAACCCCTTTGAAGTGAGTACGGGTATTTGAATGTTCGCTTGCGCGGGTCAAACTATCCGGATCTTTGGCACAATACTTCACTAACTTCTTGCACTGGAATTTGAAGCGTGCTCCGCACGATCGCTGGTTGTAATTCAGTTAAAAATTGAAATGTCGGAAAATACGATATTTAGTGTCAAAAAGCGATATATATATGCCCCAATTCCTGCACACTAAAAATTATAAAAATCAAACAATACCATTAAAATACTAACACTGAACTGGAGATCTCACAAAAAGAAAAAACCAAAAAACCCACCTTGGACCCGGCAGCACCGGAATTTTAGGCAATGTTGCCGGTCAAATTAAGTCTAATGGTGCTCAAATTTTGTGTATAATCTCTAGGCTATATTAGTATTCTACTAGTGTACTTTGATTTTTTAATTTGATTACATAGTGATAGTAGGTCTGAAGGACAGAGAACAAAGTTAGAAGTGTGTTTTTTGTTAGTTTTGAAAAAATTTGAGTTAATAATTAGTGAGTTGGTACGAACCAGAAATAACAATTCCTAATAACTACCAACTCCTCGGCAACGGCGCCAAAAACTTGTTGCGGCCTCACCCGTGCGTGCAAACGCGTATGTTTTGAAAATGGAATCGTTTTAAGGAAATGGATGTGCACGCGAGCTTGGCCTCGTTTTAAAATTTATAAACCGCAAGTGCACGGCGCGTTGTAGAGAGCCGGCAAGTACGGGTCGATCCATAGGGAATTGTGTAGTAGGTTTTGTTGTTTAAGGTTCAACAAATAATGAGCAAGGGGGGCCGGTGTCGCCGGATTTATTGGGGGGCTCGCCACTCCAAATCCGAGCAATGAGGCTCGTCTTAGCATGGTGGACTTGTGTGCTCTCCACAATCACTCTGATACTGTTTGATTTATATGTTTAAGCCTAGTTTGCATTCAGAGATTTGGAGGGAAACTTGATGCCTTACATCACATCATAACTTTTTGCATTTAACACACATCACACTCACTTGTGCCCACTTGCACAAGTCATGAGTGTGCCAAGGCAGCCCCCACCATGGTCCATGTCCCAAAAGAGCTATGTGCACACATGTATTGTGTTGGACCAAAACGTGTGTACACATGTTTATTGCAAAAGAGCTCTTTGAATATCGGTCGATCTTTTGTTCTGATTGCAGTGTCAGCTCCCAAATGCTATATCCGTGATATTGAGTATGTTTCCTGTATTTTATCATGAATACCTATAATCTATAATTACAGAGCAGACACTGATTAATAGTACCGATATATAATAAAATAGATAATGAATGAGCGGTATTAAATTGCAGTTTTCTGAGATGAACACAACCGTGTTCACCACGGGGTCCCGTCATGTACCGTTAGGTTACTTAACTAACAGCAGAGCGGGGGCAGGACTAGCGCGGATGCAAAACATAAGCAACGTTTATTATATATCATATATATAATATATACCATTTGTCTCAACATATAAAGTGATCGCATCATAGAATATCAGCAGCAGAAGCACATATATGAAAATATAGGATATATTAGGAGGTCTGTATTTTGTATTCAGCCAACAATAGAAAATACGAATTCCACGGTCGCGATGAATAGCCAAGCCCATACCCCTAGACTCCTACGAGACCGGCAAGTGACCCTACTGTTCATACCAGAATATTGCATTTAATATCACCCATTCTTATGCTCGTTTGTTTATAGGAAGGTGCTTTTAATCCGTGTTTGCTACATATTTATAGGCTACAGGTTTTTAGTCCAAAATAACGCAAATGATACAAAATCTCCACTGTTACGCCAAAATGCAGAACATCTGTTGCTAACAGATAAAAACCGGGTTCCGTTCATCCGTATCCGTGCAGTGCCGCGTACCAGTTCATGAGACAAGACAAATGACAGCGGTCATTCGTGTCTCGGACAAGCACAGAGCACGAGAGGGGCAGCACAAGAATCAATGGGTGCGCGGAGCTCGAGGGAGATAAGGTTAAAAGAATTATTTTTAAAGCCATTTTGGACTGTTGCAGATCTGAAGAAATTATGGAAGAAATTTGCAATTTGGAACATGTAGAACAATAGAGGAAAGCAACACAAGAAAACCCACAAAAAACGACAAGCCAACTCCTCAAAAGGGCCACGGATCCGCGGCCAATATAGCGAATCGGCGGCGGATCTACGGCCGAGTTGACTCAATGTCAACTCGGATTTTGGGGTTAGTTTGGTAACTTCATTTGGGTAGAGAATCTTGCCCTAGGGTTTCAGCACGCAGCCTATAAATAACCCAGTTTTGTGCCAAGCAAAAGAGGCTTCTTTTTGGTTAGGATTTAGTTTAGCTTTAGTTCTTCTTCTTCTTCATCATGTCTTCCTCCATTAAAATGTAGTGAGAGCATTGAGTGGATGATGAAATGAAAATGAAGGTTATTTTTATTATCTTGTCTCTTTTATTTATTGTCTTGTAATTTTATTATCTTGTATTGTAATTTTAATTCTTGTTGTTAATTAGTTGTTGTTATTTCTTTGCTTGTTTTCTTTTTCCTTTTCCTCTTATCCGTATTATTTCCAAGCGATGATACTTGACGGAGTTCCTTGTTTAGGTGAGGACCCAAGTAGTTAGCTTGCACATTTGTAAACCGTATTTTCCTTTTCCTTCTTTTCTTCCTTCTTGTTTTGTTTTATTTTCTTTCATAATGTGTGAATAATTCCGCACTTGTTAAGACTAAGGAAGGTGGTATGAGGGACAGAAAAATCCTTTGTGCTTCTCTTCGCCAAACATCTTAAAACAAACCCCAACCAAACAAACGCAACCACCTCACTTAGGCGCGCTATACGTGACATGTAGCCGCAACCTAAGTCGAGAAGTCTTTTAAGCGCACTACAACGTGACATGTAGTTGTGACTTAATTGGATACATGGTTGCGGGTGTTTGGCCAAGGGTTGGCATAAGCGTATTTAGTGGACGGAAAAGGGGCACTAGGAATGGATTTAGCGTTGGAAAGCTCGCTTAAACTCGCAAATCCCATTCCTATATCCTCCTAATCCCCGCTACTTTCGATTATCCCAACATCGTTTTAAGAATGGCAAAAGATAAGTACAAGACTAATCCTAACTCTACTAACCGACCTTAACCTTAACAAACTTACTTGAACATAAAATACAAACACTTAGGATAGTTTTGAACACAAATATACAATTCTTCATTGACTCGTCTAAAACATGAATGGACATACAACCATCTCCCTGCGGATCGACCCGTGCTTAACCGGCTAGCTGCAAAGCGACACCGTCTTGATCGCGGTTAACTTTAGAATTTTGAATACGCGACACGCCGAGAGCGTGCGATCACCTACCAATTCTAGAGTTAGGAGACCCGGTCTCAACTCCTCGAGACGGCCTCCTACTGGACTCTAAAACCCAGTCACTTATGCTCCCCACCTTGGGTCTATCCTAATGTAGAAAAGTAAATAATATACATCAATGGTGACATCATCCTCAACCCGGAAGTGCCATAATAAAAGAATATTAAATACAATGAATTTTACATGAATGAAAATAAAAACTCTCATCTCACATAAAAGCCCCAACCATTCAATCACGACGATCCCATACATCATATCACAGCAACACATAACATTACATGTCATCAACGTAAGCAAGTATGCATATCCCAATGGTCGTTAACGTATAGCAACGAAACCGGTGACATACCACATACTACACTTATGATCGCAGAAAAGAAATGTCAAACTACAATATTTGGAATCGACACATCCCTTAGACATCATAAACCCGGAATGCCATGCCCCGCTTCCCGGAATACGGCGAAGGGGACGCGACTGGCCGCTACGTATTTACTGTGAAGTAAATACGCTAATCGTATCTAAGCAATATAAATATATATGCACAAGAGACAAGATATAATAAAATAGCAACTTTATCTATTCACATTCTTTTTACAATACATAGAAAAGTAAATACAACTGAATGAAAGCAATACCTAAACAGTGGCATAACAGAAAAGGAAAAGTACTGAAATAAAAAGTGTACAATGAAGTTAGAGCTCTGAGTCGTAGGAAAGCTGGTCCAAGTCCTCACTAGTAGGCTCGATCTCCTGAGTGTCCATATCACCTGACAACATTCCAAAGAAGAAATAGAAGGAATGTCGTCAGCGAACAATCGCTCGGTAAGTCCCAAGGATAAGGGAAAAATAGAATAGACAGAGAGTAAGAGAGAGTGTGTAGTTTTTAAAGTTGTATTATATTGTTATATTGTTGTATTAATGTTAACGCTGTTATTTGTAGCTTGGTACAGATAGATGCCAGTGTATACGAGAGGAGTCTCTATATGCTAGAGACTAGGGCAAACGAAATGTACACGGAACCGTTATGTCACGGTACAACAGCAACGGAATATATGTTAGGTGTCTTAATCTTGCAGTCTCATGCCACATATAACACCTTCCGTACCAATCTACCCCTTAAACCCCGCGATGTCTTGTTTGTATTGTTTGTGTTATATTGTAACTTGTATTGTCTTGTATAGATAAATGACTTACCGAAACCATAATATCAGTAAATGGATGTAACTGGAGAATCATGGGTGTAACTGGAGAATCATGTAAATGGAAGTATATCCATGGTTCGGTTCGGTCAATACAGATTAAATATATTGAATAAATTTATTCATGGATTCATGTTGGATTGTAGATTGTAGTTTGTACTTGAATCATATTCAAGTCAGATTATTTAATGAGACTCGGTCTGAGTCAGAACAATTAGAAAAGAAATTGAAGTCCTGATTGTTTTGATGTTATCGGGAACCGCTGCACATGGACGGCAGGATTTGTGTCTTTTTCAAAAATGATTACCGTATTGATAACACCTTTGTTAAGTTGTCTACCTAAGATAGGCAAACACCCATATCTCCGGCTCCCTAAGGCTCAAGAGACTGGTCCCGCTTAAACCTATATTTACTAGGGTCCTTAGGATAATTTATAGAACTTGATGGGGTTTTATGTAAAAATAATTTGTATACTTTTCAAAATACACCCCAAGTATTTATTTATCGTCTTTAGAGTTTTCATAGTTGTAGATTTTATATTTGTGACATTTCTAGTGAATAAACTCATTTTTCATAATACATGGTATTTAATTGTAATATTGAACTTGTATGGAATTCATGGTATTTAATGTAAAGTGTTCCTTGTGATTTTAGAAAAAGTTGGAATATTTATATTATCACAAAATAGATATTTTAATGATACATATATATATATATATATATAAATTTTAATATATATAATATTTCTAGAAATCTTATTTTCTTAAGATATTCGTATTTTAAATCTCTCGAGACTGAATGCTCCTTGCAGAGGTCGGCATCTCGCACTACTAAGCCCGAGGATGTGCGATAATCCGCACCATCCCGAACGGGTTCCCCAAAATGGGTTATAGCTGCGCTTTGCAAAGATTTGTAAAATACTTAATCTTTTAGAAAATGGTTTTATTAGTAAATGGTATTTATTTGAAAGGTTTCGTTTTCCCGTATTCTATGTTCCCAAAAGATATTGTGCTATCTTGCATATGAGTGTTGTGAGGAGGTAGGTTATTACCTCGTGATCTACTTAAAGGTATAGCAAGATTGTGATGTTTTAATGTCAAAATGAAACTACATGTTATTTTACTGCAAAAGAGCGATAAAAGTTACAAAATGATATAGATTGTCATGTAACTTGTTCAACATATTTGTTATTGATTAATATTCAACATGTAATGGTTTGATATGTTGGTATTTAAGAAAAGGTTGAATATTTAGAAAGAACCGAATCGGAAATCGGATTAACTTCGATTCCGTCAGTTTTGGAATTACGTATTTTTAGAAAAAGAAAGGAGAAGAGGGAGGTGGGACTTACGGGTTTAGAGATTAGAAGAGAGGAAGAGGGAACGGTAGGAGGCGCCGGTGCGTCGTTTCGTTGCCGAGAGCTCTTAGGGTTGTCGTCGGAATTTCGCCGAAGCTTTCGCCTTTTGCTAACTTCAATTGCAGACTAAACTTCTAAGGATTTCTTGAGAGTTTTGATCAGAATTTGGAGCGAGGGGGTGTGTTTAGGGGTTGTATTTATAGGGTAAGGCTAGGGTTTAGGGTAGGTGAAAGGTTTAATTGAAAAAATGTATTAAAATGTAATAGAATGTATTAAAAATAGAGTAATTAGGGTTTTAAAGGAGTTCTGGTACTGGTCTGTACATTTAAAGTATATAGGAGTACAGGGGAGTCCAAGAGGCCCAACTTTCATGTTGGGGACTCGGCGGTCCGGCCGAGTCCTGCCGGCGGCGGCGGCCCGAGTCGGACGTGTCCGGTGCTCGTTGGGTTCTTCGTCTTTTCATTTACACCCTGGGCCAGTTTTTTTTATTAGTGTAGTGGGGTTTTACGGGTTTAGCACGTGTAGACTCTTGGAATTCTAAAAATATTAAAATAAAAAATATTAAAAATAATGTGGGGTATGGGATTTGAACTCTGGTGCTTTAGTTCAGCAGTGCAAGGTCTTACCAATGAGCTACAAGCTCCTTCTTGCTATTAAAAAGCAAAACAAACTTATAACTTGTGCTCAGGCAAAAATACCCATTTCTGTATTTTTTGAAAATTTTGTACAGAAAGTTTAGGGTTGTTACATTCTACCCTCCTTATAAAAATTTCGTCCTCGAAATTTGTAAAAGGAAAGTATAACAGATTCAGGGAAAGTTGGTTACTAGAGTACTGATAGTGTGTGAAGAATAACAAAGTGGTGCAAGGGTTTGAGAATGTAATCTGTCACGCCCCGCTTCCCGGAATACGGCGAAGGGGACGCGACTGGCCGCTATGTATTTACTATGAAGTAAATACGCTAAGTATATCTAAGAAATATAAATATAAATGCACAAGAGACAAGATATAATAAAATAGCAACTTTATTTATTCACATTCTTTTAACAATACATGGAAAAGTAAATACAACTGAATGAAAGAAATACCTAAACAGTGGCATAACAGAAAAGGAAAAGTACTGAAATAAAAAGTGTACAATGAAGCTAGAGCTCAGGGTCGTATGAAAACTGGTCCAAGTCTTCACTAGTAGGCTCGATCTCCTGAGTGTCCAGATCACCTGACAACATTCCAAAAAAGAAAGAGAATGAATGTCGTCAGCGAACAATCGCTCGGTAAGTCCCGAAGATAAGGGAAAAATAGAATAGACAGAGAGTAAAAGAGAGAGTGTAGCTTTTAAAGTTGTATTATATTGTTATATTATTGTATTTAATGTTAATGCTGTTATTTAGAGCTTGGTACAGAAGGATGCCGGTGTATACGAGAGGAGTCTCTATATGCTATAGACTAGGGCAAACGGAATGTACAAGGAACCGATATGTCACGGTATAACAGCAATGGAATATAGGTAAGGTCTCTTAATCTTGCAGTCTCATGCCACTTCTAACACTTTCTGTACCAATCTACCCCTTAAACCCCGTGATATCTTATTTGTATTGTTTGTGTTGTATTGTAACTTATATTGTCTTATATAGATTGATGACTTGCCAAAACCATGACATCGGTAAATGGATGTAACTGGAGAATCATGGATGTAACTGGAGAATCATGTAAATGGAAGTATATCCATGGTTCGGTTCGGTCAATACAGATTAAATATATTGAATATATGTATTCATGGATTCATGTTGGATTGTAGATTGTAGTTTGTACTTGAATCATATTCAAGTCAGTTTATTTAATGAGACTCGGTCTGAGACAGAACAATTAGAAAAGAAATTGAAGTCCTGATTGTTTTGAAGTTATCGATATCCGCTGCACATGGACGGCAGGATTTGTGTCTTTTTCAAAGACGATTACCATATTGATAACACCTTTATTAAGTTGTCTACCTTAGATAGGCAAGCACCCATATCTCCGGCTCCCTAAGGCTTAAGAGACTGATCCCGCTTAAACCTATATTTACTAGGGCCCTTAGGGTGATTTATAGAACTTGAGGGGGTTTTATGTAAAAATAATTTGTATACTTTTCAAAATACACCCCAAGTAATTATTTATCATGTTTATACTTTTCATAGTTGTAGATTTTATATTTGTGACATTTCTAGTGAATAAACCTATTTTTCATAATACACGGTATTTAATTGTAATATTGAACTTGTATGGAATTCATGGTATTTAATATAAAGTGTTCCTTGCGATTTTAGAAAAAGATGGAATATTTATATTATCACAAAATAGATATTTTAATGATATATATATATATATTTATATAAAAATAAATTTTAATATATATAATATTTCTAGAAAACTCATTTTCTTAAGATATTCGTATTTTAAATCTCTCGAGACCGAATGCTCCTTGCGGAGGTCTGTGTAACGACCGTGTTTTCTAATACTTAATAAAATATATTCTATTTAAATTCTAGTATCAAATAATTATTTACGTGTTTCGTTGATAGAAAAATATTTTTTAGTAATATTAATAATTTTCAGAGCAGTGAAATATGATTTAGGGAATTTTCTAAAAATTTATTTCTTGTTTTTATTGGCTAAAAATGTTTGAATAAAATTTTATAATGCCTTAAAATAATCTACATATTTTTTTATCAATTACAATAATTAATTCGTAATTAAAAATATTTTCAAGGATAAACTAGATTTTAAATTTATAATAACTAGCTAAAACCATAGATATAGGGTATATAGTTTAGTTTTAGCCCAAAATTATTTTTATACTAAAGATAAAGATAAAATATATTTTCTGAATTTTTTCCATAATTTTCCTGTATTTTTAACTATTTTTAATATTTTTTTAAAAAAAACCAAATTCAAATTTTAAAATAATAAACAGTTTATTATATATATATATATATATATATATATATATATATATATATATATATATAATTCCCTTTGATCTGGACCGTTGGATATAAGATCCAACAGCCCAGAGACACGCGGCGGCGCCCACGTGGTTGGGACCGCGCGAAACCGCGTGATCCCCACACGCTCAACGCATGGCGAGTGATAGAGGCGGCGGCGATGCTGGCGGCGCGATCTCGCCCGTTGGTTCATGATCCAACGGCTGAGATGAGAGGCGACGGCGGCAGAATCATTGGGAATGATTAGGGGCGCGGATTCTGATAAATTTTTTAACTGTTTTTGGATTTTAGGGTTGGTAAAGAAACCCTATAAATAGACACCTTCAAACATTGATTTCTCACACCTCAAAACTCCAAAAATTCTGAAAAAATACCCACGCCTTCATATCGACGACGCCGACGCTACGGCTCCACCTAATCACCAAGGAAAAATCTGAGCGCGGAGCTATTGAGGATTTAGTACGACCTTACGTTTTCAACCTATCGGCATCCGACTCAATCAAAGGTAGGATCCGTCTCTCTCCCCTCATCTGTCACCTTATTCCTTTTTTCAATAACCTTAGTTCCGACTTCTAATCAACAACCCCCATTAAAATGATGTTATAATATTCTTGCATGCATATTCTTTTGTACCCTTAATGATGATAATCTTAACCTATGATTAAAATGGTTTCTGTAATCACTCCTATATGCCAAAAAAATGCTGCACTCTCATACAATATGGAATGTGACAGGCTTAAAGTCATAACCCACGAGTATTAATTCATCCCTTACATATCCACACTTACCCATACTACCAATTTGATCTCGAAATAGCGTACTTCCACAAAATACACTCGTTTTATTAAAATGTTGTATTTGTTTAAAATATCCACCTGAGATAAAATATTTGGAATAATTTTTAGATACGATATATATATATATATATATATATATATATATATATATATATATATATATATATATTACTCACACATTTTTTCACCAACTACTGTAATTTTGTTAAATCCCTTTACCCTTTGAAAGGGGTAATACTAAATCTAAACAACGGCATCTGGTTTTTCCAACTTAGCCCCTTTCACTCGAAAGGATATTTTTATATTAATTCTTCTTAGAATGTTAACTAAAGTTTAATGTGTTACCCTAAGAATAAGGTAATATTTCATGCGAGTACCTCGTGGTTGATAAGGCAATCGTCCCTGAAAAGGACACAAATCCTGCCATCCATGTGCAGTGGTTGCCAACACGAACGTATTTTCTAAAACGTTACCCAAATTTAAAACGCTATAATTTCATAAAATTATTATTTACAATAAAATACCTCAACCCATCCTAAAAAAAAGAGATAATTTCTTTTAAATACATTGACCTTTACTAAAAGGCTATTTTCAACAAAGAACATAACTCTTATAAATGATATTTTCCAAAAGGATATCTAAAACTTTATTAAAAGATAATTTCCAAACAAATACCATAACCTTTTATTAAAAGGATATTTTCTCAGTAAAATATTTTGGGTTTCCAAAACGATAAATATTCCAAACATCATGGTTTTCGTAGAAACAATAAATATAATTAAACACTATTATCCTTTATTAACTAAGTGTTCTATAAGATGATACTAAGTACATTACAAACTTTAGAAGATAACAAGATAAAACGAGCAGTTGTGGAAGACTATATTAAATGAGATCAACTTATTGATTACGCGTCTATGACATATACAAAACAGGATACGGTTAGGGTTAGAATGCGCGGACCTAGGTATGGAATACTTATTGAGAAGATCCCGATATTCCGGGTGACCAGTCTGATGTACGGACGACTATACATATATGAAGATCCCTGCAGGCAGAGTGACCAGTCCAATGTGTGGACGACTACTAACCCGATATTTCGGGCGAATACTAACCCTATTGAGGGCGAATGATCCAAAATGTGGATGACATACAATGCGGAAATTCCATGCCTAAAGGTATACGCACTAACTTTAATTCATCAAAACCTTTATACTGAACCAGGGGGATAGGTAGTTTGATTAGGCAAGGAGATTCGGAACTCGGATTCCCCTACTACTCGATCATGATCCCGGGAAGTGAAACTGTACATTTCACTTCCCCAGTTGTTGTTCCGTGGCCACAACGGAATAATCGCGAGTATCCGGACCCTTGTTTAACAAACTAAAACGTTTACAAACCTATTGATACTCAACACTAAACTCACATCATGTGCTATACCTACCTGTTATCTTATCTACTTTTCTTCATGAGACACAAGTTATTCAGTATCTTGGATGTGGATATTTTACCAGTTTAGACTTGTTGTTTATTATGGAACTGAAGGGTGGTAATACCTGTGCAGTTGAGTGATATTCACGCTAGACAAAGCTGTAGGGTTACTAGGCACTCTAACAAGGTTCTACAAAGAATCAAACATGCCCGATTAAAATTTTAGCCGTGCCTAACAACCCTAAACAAGATCGTTGCTAGAAAATTAGGGTTTCACATGCTAGTAAAAGACAATTACGACTAAGTGAATACGAAATACAACCTTTGTAGATCGGTCCTTCACTTCTTTAGCTCCTTGTTGAAGTCCCTTCGCTGCGATCGTGGTTCTCCCGGACTCTTACATGGCTTCACGAGGCTAAAGGAGCATCCTTGCTTGAAGTCTTTGAGGCCGAAGATGATCTACGTCGAAGGGATGCCAACTCAAGCTACTACTTCACTAACTAGAGAATTAGTGAAGTAAACACCCTAAACTAAAGTGCTAGTCTAGTAGAGGATGGAGAAATAGGAAGTGGGTCACTTTAGAATTTGGTTTCTCACAATGTTTCTCACTTTGGATCAAACCCTAGAGAGCTTTTTAGCTCAAGAAAGAAAATAAAATGAGAAGAGATAATGATCAAGTGAGAAAGCTAACCATGGTGAGTGAGTATCATATACTAACTCATGTAGAGACATAACCATGGCTAATCCTTATGGTTGGGTTAATAAATATCCATAGTAAAAACAAACTTAGTGGAAATAGTCAATGCATCCACAAACTTCCACAAGCTTCATGCATTTTTCTAATCCTCCACTAATTTTGTAATTACTTTAAATATTAAAACCCAACATAATAAATACCATGGTGTAAGTCTCATACACCCATGAATGATGTATCAACAACCATGATACAAAAAAGAAAACACATTTTAATATATATCATATATATACATTAAAGTTGTGCACATATGAGAAAAACCCTTAAGTGAACAATTGTTAGTTAATGTAAATTAGTATATCCAATATACAATTATACAATAAATTATTAAATCAACACTTGACTTAATAATCCGGTCATAACTCATATAACCGACTAACATCCAATGTATCAACTTATCGAATCAACACTTGATTCGATAACCCGGCTATATCATATATAACCGACCGATACAAAAAGTCGCGAGAATAGAATGCAGTATCACATACACGCATTATTCTCGGTCCCGCACATATCACATACGTGCTCCTATTTCGTTTTGCCTGAGCCAGTAAAACCTCTATGTAGGACTCTAAAGACTCGTTAATATGCCGGTAGTATGTGATGATCACATCAAGCACCCACAAGCCGTCAGCGGTACTAGCTGGATGTAACGGCCACCCGGGTATTGAGCGATCAGAAGATCAGCAAGCAAGCCCGCTCCAACTCCTGTAAAAGCCTGCCGGTAACACTTCTCGTACAGTCCGGTCTCCTCGTCTGATATGTCGCATATCAATTCTAGGGGTGGTAAACGTCAGACCCCAACAACCGATAAGTCGTGCCGATGTGAGGCTCATAACGGGTCGAGAAACTACTGGTAACACTTACCAGTAAATCTCTAAATCAGCCCTGGCCAGGGACTTCCCTGTTATGGCCAATCGAGCACAGCGCAACATCAACCCCCAATACCGGGAGAGGCGAAACCCCTCCTATCGCTCATTGCCTCCATATGACTCGGGACTGTACCCAAAAACCACCATTTTGCACGCCCTCTTAGACGTGGTAAGGTGGAAATCAAAGCACAGTGGGAATCACAAAAGACTCTATGACGATCTCGGGTCTACAGACTAACCTGCACAAGTGTCACCAGAAAACTGCCATCTGACGTGAGGTATAATACCATCTGGGAGTTCTCGGCGAGTCCGTCCAGTGTACCCAGTCTCCACTGAGCACCCGTATACCATCTCTGATGTCAAACACCAATGGATATGGGATCATCCATCGCCCATCTCATAGGTCGAGAAGCGTATACGCTAGTCTACACTGGTATATCGATGCCCCGTCTCGATACACCCACGACTAGGGATCTTGAAGGATGTACTTATAGACTACCATGTCCCCACTAGTATGATCCGCATCATAGTCCAGGTAGTCAAGTACACATCCTAAGGGCTTTACCAACATGTAACTATAAGACAATATAAAGAGACAAGTATATATGTTAAGATAAAGAGCAACCAGATAGCATACTATCATGTCGAGCAAGAAATTTCTCTCTATATATGTCTAAGCATCCAATATAATATACATCATCTGTACAATACTGTCCTCTAGGGCATATATACAACTAACAATCTCCCACTTGCACCAGGGCCAGCTGCTGTAGTATCGCATACCAAGCAACCCAAAGAGTCTCTTAAACTGTATCTGGGGAATGAACTTCGTGAGTGGATCCGCAGTGTTGTTCTTCGTGTCAACTTTCCTGACCTTGATCTCTCGGCGATCAACTATCTCCCGGATCAGGTGATACCGCCTCAGAATATTCCTGGATCGCTGATGGGACCTGGGTTCCTTAGCCAAAGCCACCGCTCCATTGTTATCACAATACAAAGGTATTGGATGCTCAATGGATGGAACCACTCCAAGTTCAGTGATGAACTTCTTGATCCAGACAGCCTCTTTGGCAGCATCGTTGGCAGCGATGTATTCAGCCTCCATTGTCGAGTCTGCCATGGTTTCCTTCTTGGAACTCTTCCAGCTAACCGTCCCTCCTTAAAGGGTAAAGACAAATCCAGAGTGCGACTTAGAGTCGTCCTTATCACTCTGGAAGCTCGAATCGGTAAAGGACACCACTTGGAGTTCTCCGTTACCATACACCAAGAGCATCTCTTTAGTCCTTCGCAAGTACTTGAGAATGCTCTTCACAGCTGTTCAGTGACTCTCTCCAGGATCAGCTTGATACCTACTCACTACACTTAGTGAGTATGCTACATCGGGTCTGGTACATAGCATCGCGTACATGATAGAGCCTACAGCCGAAACATAGGGTATCCCTTGCATGCGAGCTCTCTCCAAATCAGTTTTGGGAGACATCTCTTTGGAGAGAGTGAGCCCTGAGATCGTGGGTAAAAACCCACGTTTGGACTCTTCCATACTAAACCTCTTTAGTATGGTGTCAATGTACCTGGATTGGGACAATCCCAATATCCTTTTAGATCTATCTCTATAGATCATAATTCCCAGTATGCAGGAGGCATCACCTAGATCTTTCATTGAGAATCTTTGTGATAAGAAGAGCTTGACCGATTGCAGCATAGGAATGCCATTTCCTATCAAGAGTATGTCGTCCACGTACAATACGAGGAAGACAACCTTACTCTCTGCCACCTTCTTGTAGATACAAGGTTCATCTACGTTTTTGACGGAATCAAACTCTTTGATAACGACGTCAAAGCAGATGTTCCAACTCCGCGATGCTTGCTTTAATCCATTAATGGATTTAAGCAGCTTGCACACCTTCCTGCTGCTCCCACTATCTATGAAGCTCTCTGGCTGAGTCATGTACACGCTTTCTTCTAAATCACCGTTTAGAAAGGCGGTCTTAACATCCATTTGCCAGATTTCGTAGTCATGATATGAAGCGATGGCAAGCAAGATCCGGATGGATTTAAGCATAGCCACTGGAGAAAAGGTTTCGTCAGAGTCCACACCTGGTCTTTGACGAAAACCCTGTTTACCCAATCAGAGCAAGACTCTGTTCAAATTCCAAGGCGGGAAATGAAGCAACGCTTCTGATTCCCCCAATCAGAGCAAAGCACTATTTTGAAAATTTAAATTCAAATTTTGAAGCAACGCTTCAAATCCTGTGCGCTGCGCGCAACACGCCACGTGTCAGAAGTTGATGCGTCAGCACAGCGTCCGAGGTAGTGCGTCCAATCAGAGCAAGGCTCTTTTAAAACAAAAAGTAAAGAAAGCAACGCTTCAGTTGCGCAACCGCTGCGCTGTGTGACACGTGTCTGTGCAGTTGCGCAAGCACAGCTGCGCAACCGCTGCGCTGAGCGACACGTGTCTGCGCAGTTGGACAAGCACATCTGCGCAAGCACAGCTGCGCAAGCGCTGCGCTACCCAACACGTGTCTGCATAGCTGCGCAAATACTGCGCTGTGCGACACGTGTCTGCGCAGATGCGCAAGCACAGCTGCGCTGTGAGACACGTGTCAAGCGCTGGGACGTTTACGCTTAACAGAATTAAAATTCTAATAAGATCTTTCTGTTCTTGTTAAAACAAGAAGATTTTCTTCTGTAAAACAGAAGCCCTTGGATCAAAGATCCAACAGTGGGGAAAATTCCCCAAATCACTCAGAGAAATATCTCTTTAACAAATTTAACTAATTTATGGGCACTATAAAAAGGACCCTAGACCTCAATTCAAAGGCATCAACATTTTTGGGAGAAATCAAGAACTTCAAACAGAGAGAACTCTGAAGAATTAGAGAGAATTTCTCAAGAACAAAAAAAAAAGGTAAAAATCTTTAGAAAAAGAGAAAATTCTCTTAAAAACAGATCATTGATCTAAGAACAAGATCAATGATCTTCAAGAAAAGAGAAAAATAAACAATAACAGTGCCTTGCACTTTTTATGAACCACTGGTTCTTTGAAAACAAGAAAAAACTTGTTTTCTTTGATCTAAAATTGATCCAAAAGAATAAGAACAGTGCCCAGCACTTGCCAAAACTGCGCTATCGCGCAAGCCGCCAGGAAGCGCCACGTGTCAGCAGTGCAACAGCGCAGCGCACTGACGCAGCGCACTATGCTGTTGCGCTTGCACTCACCAGAGCGTGACACGTCTCACTTCCACATGCGCTTGCGCTCTTTAATTTGCGCAAAGCGCCTGACGAGCCATGTGGGGCACTGTCAGAGTATTTAATGCTCTGCATTATTAAGAAAAGGGACAGAGCCCAATTAAAAGGCCTAACAGGCCTAATAAAAAATGCTATGCATTTTAACAAGGGCAGAGCCCAAGCAAAATAGATGCTCTGCATCATTGATAAAAGGGCATAGCCCAACCAAAACAAAGAAAAATAATGCAGTAAAGGGGCAAGGCCCTAGCACAGGTCCAATAGGCCAAAGACAAAAGAATATTGAAACTGGACTTAGCCCAATCATGGACATAAGTCCTCAAATTAAATTGACTGAGCACGGCTACTCCCTAAATCAATTTACATCCGGTTCAAGGGTACATCTTCGAAGTCCTCAGACACTTCTCGTTGTAATTCTTCAACGACGTCAGAGTGGTGACGGGTCCCAACGACCACACATGAATACGGACCGAAACGTCCTTAAACTAATTATGGACCACCACGTCCCTAAACTGGCGACGGACCGAGACGTCCTTAAACTAATATCGGACCGAAACGTCCTTAAACTAATAATGGACCACCACGTCCCTAAACTGGCGATGGACCGAGACGTCCTTAAACTAATATCGGACCGAAACGTCCTTAAACTAATAATGGACCACCACGTCCCTAAACTGGCGATGGACCGAGACGTCCTTAAACTAATATCGAACCAAAACGTCCTTAAACTAATAATGGACCACCACGTCCCTAAACTGGCGACGGACCGAAACGTCCTTAAACTAATAAAGGACCATCACGTCCCTAAACTGGCGATGGACCAAGACGTCCTTAAACTAATATCGGACCGAAACGTCCTTAAACTAATAATGGACCACCACGTCCCTAAACTGGCGACGGACCGAGACGTCCTTAAACTAATATCGGACCGAAACGTCCTTAAACTAATAATGGACCACTACGTCCCTAAACTGGCAATGGACCGAGACGTCCTTAAACTAATATCGGACCGAAACGTTCTTAAACTAATAATGGACCACCACGTTCTTAAACTGGCGACAGACCGAAACGTCCTTAAACTAATTATGGACCACCACGTCCCTAAACTGGCGATGGACCACCACGTCCCTAAACTGGAACATGGACCACCACGTCCCTAAACTGGAACAATAGAGCCTCCAAATGCTCTTTTGCCGGATCTAAACGGTCCCGTTTAAGTTGATCTTAGCCCCAAACACGGCTAACGTATCCTTAAACATTCAAATGGACTGTAAAACTCCAAATCAACTTTGGTTCAAGGGTACATCTCTGAACTCCTATGACACCTATCGTTATAATTCTTCAACGACGTCAGAGAGGTGACGAGTCCTGACAGCCATATAATAAATGGATCACCACGTTAAGTTGATCTTACTCTCAAACAGGACTAACGTATCCTTAATGAACGTTTATGTTGATCTTAGCCTCAATACGGTTAACGTATCCTTAAATTAAAAACACCAAACCCAAATCTAAGTAAATACGGATTTGGACTAATCCACGTCCTACGGGCGACGGCATTACTCAGTCTCCGTATACAATCCACGGGCAACCACAAACAAAACAAACACACACGACACGAAGTGAAATTCTGGAGAAGGAGAAAATGGCTGCCGCGACGCGGTAGCGTAATTAACTGCAGGGGCTTGCGCCTGCAGGGAAGAGCGTCCCCACAATCAAAAACCCTTCAAACGAGGGGGAATCTGACGAAGTCTGCTACATCGGACGCATCCGTCTAAACCTCCGATACACGGTGCCATAAATTAACTTGGCATCTTCGGAGAGGTGGGCGGATAAAACCATATAGCATCTGCCCCGAATCTCAGGCAAGACGTCCTAACGTCGTCGCCGTCTTTCGGAGGGGAACAGATTCTGGCACGCCCGGTGGGACCTTTTCCTCTTTCCACTCCACACTTCATGTGTCGTCTTCGCGAACCAATCGCGGTTTATTAACGGTTGTCTTTGGATTTTCAAGTCACTAAGATTTGGTCTTTTGTCTGGCGCAAAACCCAAGCATCCATGGCCTCTAACTGCACCAACTGCTCGAAGTGCCACTGCAACAGACGCTCCACCTCACCTAGAGGTGTAGCATATGGGCCCCAAGCGGCTTCCTTTCTCGCTTTGCCGGTTGAACAGGTGACCCAGGCCACCATCGGCTTGTTTTTCGGGACCATGATCCTGCCTTCAAGCTTCTTTATGCCAATGCCTGCACCGGAAGTGAACAAGAAGTCGGTCATCGACCGGCTCACTGTTACGACGGCCCCTGTCAACGGGTCGTCCATTACCAAGCTAACAGCCTCCGTCTTCGCCAGGATGGATCAGAACTATGAGGGGCCCGCTAGGAAGCCCATGAACTCTAAGGTGGCTATGCCAAAGAAGGCAATAATCGCTGCTCCAGAAGTCGTCAAGGCGGCTTCCCCTGTCAAAGAGTCAGTCTTTTCAAGACTGACTATTCCTGCTCCTGCCCCTGCACGAGGATACGTCTTCGACAGGTTGAATATCATCCCTCAAAGGACAACCTCAGTCTTTGAGAAGTTAACACCAGCGGCGTCTCATTTAGACAAGGGGCAAAAAGAGGCTGTCTCTATCTCCGAGCCAGTCCCAACAGCTCGTCATGCTCGACGTCGCCATTGGCGATGAGTGAGGAAGGCAGGGGGCAACTCTCCCTCAGGGCTAACTCCACCGGCTCCAGAGGTGGAAGTCAACGCTGCTGTTCCAACTGGGAACAGCTTTGAACTGCTGAGGAGGGTACGTAAGAACTCTCCAACCGCTACATTGAAAAGATCTCCTCCGCCCACGGAGAGAGTTCCGGAAACACAGCAAGAACAGCCCCCTCAACGGCTGTCCTCAAAAATATACAAGGTTTGGCGGAGGGTTCAAGACTCTGTGATTGACCCAGGTTACTCTCGTCAACAGAAGAAGGCGAAGGTGCAAAAAGAAAAGGACCGTCCTATTAAACAGCAGAGGACAACAATCACCAGGGTGCCCACTGCAACGGCCCCCTCCACTTCAACGGCCCACAAAATAAGAAGGCCGGAGAAAACCCCCGCGCCCGCGGCAAATGCCAAAGGTGGTGAGCCTAAACGCCCTAAATCCGGGGGCATGATAGTTCATACAGTTTATATGGCATCGGGAAAGGAGGATAGCCGCGCATCTACGAGTCATAGACCGCTTACACGGTCAGTGACCAAGGCTCAGGAGAAACAGCAAAAGCTCCAGGAGATGATGACCGTGATGGCCGCACTCACTGGGCCAAAAGAAACCCCTGAAATGTCCTCGGATGAACGTCAGGAACAAGAAACTGACGCCGAATTCCTTCGTCACATACTGGAGAAGAAGGATAAAGAAGCTGCGGAACAAGCAGCCAGCATAAAGAAAATGGCCCTCCTGTTCCAGGACATGGTGGGTATGATGATTCAACAAGATCCACCTGCTGAAAATCCTCCGATCATCCTTGAAGATGATAGGGGAGAAACGTCGAATCCTCTTCCGGCTCTGTCAACAGCCAAGGAGGAGGCAATCTCCAAAGCTGACTTGGACGAGTACATAGCCCAACAGATTCGAGTTCATCAAGCGAATGAAGCAGCAGGACAGGTCGTAAAAACGGGGCGACCGTATCCAGGCTGGTACGACCAAATCAGGTACTCGCCAGGTTATACGATACCAAAATTCCGTGTATATAAGGGGACTGGCAATCCCCACCAGCATGTTGCCCAGTTCAGGGCGCTTTGCGGCAACACTGGCGGTGATGATAAATTGTTGCTCCGCCAGTTCGTTGGTAGCTTGTCAGATACAGCGTTCGAGTGGTATTCCGAACTCCCGAACGACTCTATCAAGACCTTTGCTGAGATGGAACTGTTGTTTACCCAACGTTTCGCGAGTGCCAGCGAGCGTACCCCGATAACGGCATTGATCAATGCCAGGGTAAAGCCGGGCGAGACATGGGTCCAATATGCTATACGGTGGCGTAATTTATGGTCAAAATGCGAGCAGCGCATAGAAGAAGCTCCTGCAGTGGGAATGTTTGTGGGAACCCTCGATCCGCAAGCAACCATCTCGCAATTTATGATGTTCTTCAAGCCGACCACCTTCCAGGCAATAATCGACAACCTGGCGCAAATGGATCAAATGGGCCATAAACCTCCTCTTCCAAAGCCGGACTCCCGAAATGAGAAAGGAAAAGGAAAATCGATCGTTGTCGCTAATGCTCAACAGTAACCGAACATCTCGAAGCCGGTCGTTCGTCAAAATAATATGCGCCCGTACGTAGCCATTGAGGAGAGGATGGGACGTCCTTACTCGTTTCCCCGAGATAAAACGAGAAGGTTATTCGAGCTGGCGTTGCGCAACCGACTCATAAATCTGCCGGATCCAAAACGTCCGTCGCAACCAAGTGATGTCAATAAGCCCAACTACTGTCCTTAACATCGAGTACTGGGTCATCCGATCGAGGATTGCTACGTCTTCAAAAATTGGCTTGAAGACCAGTGCCGACAGGGCAAGTTTGCATTGTCTGACAAATGGAAGGTGAATCCACCGCAGCCCCACACCTCTAAGGGAATGAATACGCCGGGGGCAACATGCTCTGTCGTTGAAGAAGCTCCTTGGGAGGTTGTATTATCAGCCAAGACAAAGAGGATGCTAAATGATCTTCAATTTTGCCCAGCAATCAAGTGGAAGAACCCGTTGGAGCCGCAGATCATTGAAGGGATGTTGAAGCCTCGTCCAATTCAAAAGATCGATGGAGGTGGCCCAAGCATTCACAACCAGCCGTCGAAATCTTCAAAGAAGAAGAAAAAGAAGTCAAAGAAGCCCGTGAAGCCTGGCGACAAGCGCACGGACTTGCAAAAACAAATTGACGCGATAGAGGAATACAACCAGAAGGCACGGACTCCCATTACACTCCAAGAGTTCCTCAACCACGTCTTTCAAGAGGAAGGTGAGAGAGAAAGTTCGTCGGATGAATCTGAGGAATACATGGCGAGCTGTCATATGATTTCTCATTCGCTCACAAACAATGAGGAGACTCCTTGTACTGAAACGCTGGGGGCAGATCCTGAACCAAAAATTCTAAAGCAATCGGATGAAGTAATCGATGCATTCCTCAATGAAGCTCTCTTAAAAAGCAAAGCTGATCGGGAGCGCGAGGCGGTTATATTCGAAAGGGCCAAACGCCAGCACCTTGACGAAAGAATTGAGATACTCCCGCTGGGGCAAAGTACACCCACTGCGGATAAAATCAAATTCAAGATGAGGAAGAGATTTGCTAAAGCCGTGTCAATGGGTATGAACTACCTGTTAGTTATATGTATGCCCTAGAGGCCATTACTGTACATTGGATGTATATTGTAGTGGATGCTGGGACATATATAGGGAGGACTTTCTTGCTCGATATGATAGTATGCTATCTGGTTGCTCTTTACCTTAACGTGTATACTGATTGTCTCTCTGTTACATGTTGGTAAAGCCCTTAGGATCTGTACTTGACTACCTGGACTATGATGCGGATCATACCCTAGTGGGGACATGGTAGTCCATAAGTACATCCTTCAAAGTCCCTAGTCGTGGGTGTATCGAGACGGGGCATCGATATACCAGAGTAGACTAGCGTGTACCTTCTCGACCCATACAGATGGGCGATGGATGATCCCATATCCATTGGTGTTTGACATCAGAGATGATATACGGGTGCTCAGTGGAGACTGGGTACACTGGACGGACTCGCCGAGAACTCCCAGATGGTATTATACCTTACGTCAGATGGCAGTTCTCTGGTGACACTGGTAGTCTGTTGACCCGAGATCGTCATAGAGTCTTGTGTGGTTCCCACTGTGCTTTGATTTCCATCTTACCACGTCCAAGAGGGCGTGCAAAACGGTGGTTTTTGGGTACAGTCCCGAGTCACATGGAGGCAATGAGCGATAGGAGGGGATTCGTCTCTCCCGGTATAGGGAGTTGATGTTGCGCTGTGTTCGATTGGCTATAACCGGAAATCCCTGGCCAGGGTTGCTCAGATTTACTGGTAAGTGTTACCAGTAGTTTCTCGAATTGTTATAGACCTCATATCGACACGACTTATCGAGCTATTGGGGTCTGACGTTTACCACCCCTAGGCGAGATATGCGACATATCAGACGATCAGACCGGACTGTACGGTAGTGTTACTGGTTGGATTCACTGGAGTGTGAGCGGGCTTGCTCGTCGATCTTCAGATCGCTCAATACCCGGGTGGCCGTTACGTTTAGCAGACCGCTTGCGGCTTGTGGGTGTTTGATATGATCATCACCTGCTGCCGGCGTATTGACGAGTCTTTAGAGTCCTACACAGAGGTTTCCTGGCTCAAGCGAAACGAAATAGGAGCGCATATGAGATATGTGCGGGACCGAGAATAATGCGTGTATGTGATACCGTATTCTATTCTCGCGATGAATGTATCGAATGGTTGTATGCGATATAACCTAGTTATCGAATCAAGGATTGATTCGATAAATCGATACATTGGATACTAGTCGGTTATATGCGATATGACCGGATCGTTAAATCAAGTGTTGATTTAATGATTTAATGCATAATTATATATTTGATATATTACTTTGTGTTAACTAGTATTGGTTCACTTTAAATGGTTTTTCTCACTCGGTTTGTGCACATTGTATATGTGATATACTTTTGTGCACATGATTGTATCATGTTTGATGATACATGTTTACTTGGTTAAGTGTAAAGAATTAAACCATGGTTATACATATAATTAGGGTTTTATTTTCCATTACTTATTTATTCATTTATTTATTTGTTTATACATTTTGGAAAATGAATGGAAAAGAGAAAAGAATGGTGGCTTTATTTGTTTGTTTGTTGAAGATTCATGAACCTTTGACTTAGTCACCATTCTTGTCTTCATTCTTAACCCTAACCATTTGAGCAAACCATGGTTTATTCTCTACACTTAACTAGGGTTAGATTATGATAAGGATTCCTTTGATTTTCTATTTGGAGGATTATCATAATATTCATTATCTTCTTCTTCTTCTTCATCTTCAAAGAAGAAACCTTTCTTCATCAATGGTGGATTGATGAAATGAGTGAGAAATCCAATTCTAAAGTTAACCCACTTCCTATTTCTTCATCCTCTACCTCTTGCCAAGTAGTAGAGTGTGTTTTCTTCACAAGTTTCTTGACTTGGTGAAGTTGGAGCTTGATCTAGCGATGCCTCGACGTAGATCATCCTCGGCATGGACATCGACGACCTAGCTCGCCATTTCTCCGACGAATCCGACGCTAGAACCCAGGAACTCATTTGGAAAGCGAGGGGACTTCGTTGCGGAGCTTTGGAGGTGGAGCACCGGATCTACAAAGGTTGTATTTCCGTTTAAACTTTAGTTAAGCTGTTAACTAGTTTCATTTTCGCCTAGACATCTAGCGAACGATCCGTAGTCTAGGGTTTCTCGGCACCGTATTTTTGAAATTGGCATGGTTGATGCCTTGTGAGACCTCTTGAGAGTGCCTAGGAACCCTACAGTACCATCCTCTGAGGGAAGCGTTACTGGTGAAGCGGAAATGCACCCCTCCTATTGCTTGTATCATCGAAAGATTTCGCACCCCACTGAGGAGTGCAAAGCTTTCAATAGATGGTGGCAAGGATATGTTGCTCACCGGCAGCGGTTTAAGCGGGAAAAGCGTAAGACCCGCCGAGAGCAAAACGGTACGACCGAAGGGCTTAACAGAACCTCCGGCAATTGTCGCATGGTCAACGCCGGAGGATCACAAGTACTCACATTCGGGAGCAATTCTGATGAGGAGCTTGAGCTTGCCCCTCTCTTCAAAGAGTCCACTTTGGGAAAAGAAGAAGAGCCGAAGATTTGTGAAAATATCCGGCTGCGTAATCGCACGTTGCCCGAAAAGAATCTCGGACCCCCAAACAAAAGAGACAAAGGGAAAGAAAAGGTCCCTGAGGAGATCGCCTTGGATGACCAAGTCATGGAAGAGCTAACTGCCAAAGACCCGCCGAAAAAGAATAAGGTGGATTACAACGTCTTAGCGCATCTGAGGATGCTACCCTCGCAACTCAGCATTCTTGACGCCCTTTTACTATCAAAGGAGGCGAGAGATTCGTTAATTAAGGCACTACAGGACCCGGAGCAGTTCCAAGATTTCCTGGCCGAAGAAAAGATGAAGGATGAACTGGAAGAAGTGCACACGGCCGATATCACTTTTGGCGATGAAGACCTTCTCCTTGGGACGTGCGAACACAATCTCCCCCTCTATGTCTCAGGATACTGCCATGATATAAAGATAGGCAAAATCCTGATCGATAACGGGTCGTCTGTTAACCTACTCAATGTGCGGGTGCTAAAGGAAATCTGCATGAGTGTCCAACACCTCGCTAGAGACAAGATCGTCATCTCCGGGTTTGACTACCAATCATCAAAAACTCTTGGATCTGTGATACTGATACTACACTTCGGGCTGCTCGTCACAGACATTAAATTCCATGTCATAGATGCCAAGACATGCTACAATGCTCTGCTCGGCCGACCATGGTTACACAAGTACAATGCCATCCCTTCTACACAGCATCAGTGTATGAAATATTGCAGGGATGGTCTCGAGTACACCGTGACAGGAGAACTGAATCCGTTTTCCGTAAACGAAGTTCGCAAATATGAAGATGCCAAATACTTCTTACCGAGTTTCGAAGACACGGAAAGGTGTCACAAGCCGGTGAACAAAACTAACGCTACCATCCCTGTCTTCGGCAGTGATACCGAGGAGGAAGAGGAGATAGTATATTCGGGTCCGCCCCAGTACACCAAGCCAGGACCATCCGCTCCTACGTTGATCTTTGGTAGTGATTCGGAGGATGAAGTACATGCTGTATTCTTTGCTCGACCTTCAATACGAGCTTCTGCTGGTGAAGAACAAAGTCTGCAAGTAGCCATGGTGATGCTTAAACATTATAAGGAATTGGATGCGCTTGATACCCAAAGTGTACAGGATCTACATACATTTTATATCCCGCCCAGGTGAGGAGGTGAGAGGGCAATTCTATTCTACCACTGTGAAGAAAACAAAATGGAGAAAGAAGTCTGGCACGGTGAAAATCCTACGCTGGACAGGCTTCAACCCATCCGTCTACCCAGATATTATACAGAAGGCTTGAAGAGGCTATTGAAGCGCCAAGGGATACCCTTCAAACAGACCGTTAGAAAGGCCAAATTCTATGACAGGGTCTGGAACGTTCCCGGAACTCAGCACAAGCTGCCTAGTGGGAGGATGGTGTTAGTTGTATGTATGCCCTAGAGGCCAGTATTGTACAGATGATGTATATTATATTGGATGCTTGGACATATATAGAGAGGACTTTCTTGCTCGATATGATAGTATGCTATCTGGTTGCTCTTTATCTTAACATGTATACTTGTCTCTTTATACTGTTTGATGGCTACATGTTGATAAAGCCCTTAGGATGTTTACTTGAATACCTGGACTATGATGCGGATCATACTAGTGGGGACATGGTAGTCCATAAGTACATCCTTCAAGGTCCCTAGTCGAGGGTGTATCGAGACAGGGCATCGATATACCAGAGTAGACTAGCGTATACGCTTCTCGACCCATGAGATGGGCGATAGATGATCCCATATCCATTGGTGTTTGACATCAGAGATAGTATGCGGGTGCTCAGTGGAGACTGGGTACACTGTACGGACTCGCCGAGAACTCCCAGATGGTATTATACCTTACGTCAGATGGCAGTTCTCTGGTGACACTTGTGCAGGTTAGTCTGTAGACCCGAGATCGTCATAGAGTCTTGTGTGATTCCCACTGTGCTTTGATTTCCACCTTACCACGTCCATGAGGGCGTGCAGAACGGTGGTTTTTGGGTACAGTCCCGAGTCACATGGAGGCAATGAGCGATAGGAGGGGTTTCGTCTCTCCCGGTATTGGGGGTTGATGTTGCGCTATGCTCGATTGGCTATAACAGGAAAGTCCCTGGCCAGGGCTAATTTAGAGATTTGCTGGTAAGTGTTACCAGTAGTTTCTCGACCCGTTATGAGCATCACATTGGCACGACTTATCGGTTATTGGGGTCTGACGTTTACCACCCTTAGACTTGATATGCGACATATCAGACGAGGAGACCGGACTGTACGGGAAGTGTTACCGGCAAGCTTTTACAGGAGTTGGAGCGGGCTTTCTTGCTGATCTTCTGATCGCTCAATACTCGGGTAGCCGTTACGTCCAGCTAGTACCGCTGACGGCTTGTGGGTGCGTGATGTGATCATCACCTACTGCCGGTGTATTGACGAGTCTTTAAAGTCCTACATAGAGGTTTTTCTGGCTCAGACAAAACGAAATAGGAGCACGTATGTGATATGTGCAAGACCGAGAATAAATGCATGTATGTGATACCGTATTCTATTCTCGCGACTTCTAGTATCGGTCGGTTATATATGATATGACCGGGTTATCGAATCAAGTGTTGATTCGATAAGTCGATACGATGAATGTTAGCCGGTTATATGAGATATGACCGGATTATTAAGTCAAGTGTTGATTTAATAATTAAGTGTATAATTGTATATTAGATATACTAATTTACATTTGCTAACACTTGTTCACTTTAGGGTTTTTCTCACATGTACACTACTTTAACATGTATATGATATATGTTAAAATGTGTTATCATATTGTATCATGGTTGATGATACACTAAACATGGGTGTGTAAGACTTACACCATTCTATATTTAAATGGTGGTTAATAATTATTTAAAGTAATTACAAATTAGTGGACATTTTGTCATAAGCTTGAAGCCTGTGGAAGCTTGTGGATACTTTGACAAAGTCCACTTGATTTGTTTTACCTTAGATTTTTATTAACCTAACCATTTAGACTTAGCCATGGTTATGTCCCACCATGAGTTAGTATATGATACTCACTCACCATGGTTAGCATTCTCACTTAATCATTATCCTCATTTTTCTTTTCTTTAGTTCATCATCTTCTTCATTGAGCAAGAGAAAAAGCTTGCTAGGGTTTTGAAAAAGTGAGATAGATTGTGAGAAACAAAAATCCAAAGAGTACCCACTTCCTATTTCTCCATTCTCTACTAGACTAGCACTTTAGTATAGGGTGTTTGCTTCTCCAATTCTCAAGTTAGTGAACTAGAAGCTTGAGTCGGAATTCCCTCGACGTAGATCATCTTCGGCCTCGGAGACTTCAAGCAAGGTCGCACCTTTCACCTCGTGAAGCCATGAAAGGGTCCGGGAGAACCACGATCGCAGCGAAGGGACTTCATCAAGGAGCTAAAGAAGTGGAGGAACGATCTACAAAGGTTGTATTTCGTATCCCTTTAGAGTAAAGTTGTTTACTTGTTATTTTGTGTCGCCTAAACTCTAGTATACGATCTTCCTTAGGATTGTTCGGCACCTAAAAATTTAATTTTGGCATGGTCGATGCCTTGTAGAGCCATGTTAGTGTGTCTAGTAACCCTACAGTGGTATCAGAGCCTAGCTAGAGCATTAGGCGATATGTTAACGAAGTTAAAACTCCGAACGAACCCGAACACGTCGAAATCAAACCCTCTCTGTACAATTTTTAAAATCTGAGATTTTTCCAAATTAAAAATGCTTAAAAAAATCAGCAGGAAAATATAAGTAATACTGTGCAAAACGACACTGTTTAGAGCCCAAAGCGCCGCGGCTCGTGCGGCGGTTCCGCGGCCATATTGTGACATCACCTTTAACTGTTTGCACAGTAATGTTCCTATTCAATTTCCTGATATTTTTCTAGGCATTTTTATCTGACTCATGTGTTGAGTATTTTAGGGTTTATTTTGAAATTGTCGATTCGATCGGAGAATTTAATTTTGTTCTGTTATTCCGGATAATTTAGAAAGTATTAAAATGTTCGAACGGATATCATTAACTCAATTTTTTCCCGGCACGAAAAACATTCAAGTGTTGAATTTTTATCGGCTTTTAAATCTTTCGGAAAAACTTGCATGTGATGTGACAGACCCTCTAGAAGACAACAAACCTTAACTCGATTATGTGACCGTCTTGAACTGCCTTTTGAACCTTAGGGTTTGGGACAGTACGGCGTGCCACATGTGAGGCGTTGGCTTGACCCTTCTACGGCTGGACCGTTGCTACTGTGACGTATTCTGGAATTTTTGAACTCCGCTCAAGTGTTGAGCTATTGAGGAAATCTTGGGTATTTGATTATTCGATCGGAAAGTTTAATACTGTCTATTTATCTGGAATGTGATATGCGGAATTCATGCATTTAGGCATGAAATGCGGAATATGTGATATTTCGGATTTACGATGTCTAAAGAGATTGTGGATTCCAAATGTTGTAGTTTTACACTTTCTTTTCTGTGACCGTAAGTGTAATATGTGATATCGCCGGTTTCGTTGCTATATGTCAACGACAATTAGGATGCGCATATTTACTTAGGTTGATGACATGTGATGTTATGTGTTGCTGGATATGTTATATTGGATCGTCGCGTTCTGAATAGCCGAGGGTTTTATGTGAGATGAGAGTTTTTTTTATTTTCATTCATGTAAAATAAATTGTATGTAATATTCTTTTATTGGGGCACTTCCGGGATGAGGTTGCTGTCACCTTTTGTATATTATTTACTTTTCCGCACTAGGATAGACCCAAGGAGGAGAGCACAAGTAACCGGGTTCTGGAGTCCAGTGGGAGACCAACTCGAGGAGTCGAGTCCGGATCTCCTAACTCTAGAATTGGTAGGGTTGCTTGCCGCTCTCGTAGGGGTCTAAGGGTGTGGGTTTGGCTATTCATCGCGACCGTGGAATCCTTGTTTTATAGAGGCTCAAAATAAAACACGGACGTCCTAGTATATCCAATGTTTCATATATTTCTTCTGCTGCGATATCTGTGATGTGATCATTTGATGTTCTGTGATAAATACTGTGTATAGTATATATAATATATTATATAGACGTTACTTATGTTTTACACCCGCGCTAGCCCTGCCCTGCTCTGCCGTTAGTTATCTAACCTAACGGTGCACGAGGGGACATCGAGGCGAATGCGGATGACATAAGTGTACGTCGTATTTATCTATGATGTTTAGGTGACTTAGATGATGGGACTTCATTAATGTGATTAATGAAAGAAAAGAAACCTAAAAGATATTGTAGAATCAAATTTTCAAATAAAAAGGGTAGCTACAGTTTTGCTTTGCATAGCGGTATATATGATACATTCTGCACCTTATTCGATGAGGAAAGAGCCGAGATCCTTTCACCGGGAGTGACCTCTTTAGCAAAACTGGCAGATGCTACAATACTCGGTTTGACTTTTGACTGCTTTTGGAGTTTTGCTTTGCATAGCGATATATATGATATATCCTGCACCTTATTCGATGAGGAAAGAGCCGAGATCCCTTCACCGGGAGTATCCTCTTTAGCAAAACTAATAAAAGTCTCAAAATCACTCCATTTCAAAATTCACTTGATTCTACAACGATATCAAGTTCATTACGCAATAGCTTTTCAGAAAAACCTTTCGTAGCCCTCCGTCATTTCAGATAAGAACTATTTAGTATTCGTGCTGCGTTTGTTGGCCTTTGTCAAGGCGTAGTGTGCGGTAGCTAAATGGTGCTTATCTGCTTATGCATATGATGTAGATTGTTTTGGGGTAGTCGTACGACCTTGTTGGCCTTTGTCAAGGGTCGTGCGGGTGGGTTTGATTCAATCAAGAAATGACGGGTTGAACTTGACTACCATCCTATGATTTGTTCCCTTTGTCAAGGTCATAGGGGTTAGGGGCAAAATATTATCGGGAATTTCAAGTATTGAGATTTGCAATGAGATTGCATACCTTCTATGAGATAGTTGGATCCCGATACCCACTGCGAGTAATTGTTACTCCTGGGAGAGTTTTACACAGGACAATTAGCCGATCAAGTAGGTGTCTAGAAAAGTGTCAACGGGGTTACGCCTCTGGGAAAACGAGGTTTACTTTAATTAGGTCCGTGCGAAAGCACGGGGAACCTCCCTCAAAGTACCGACACTGGCTTGGCTGAAAGATTGGCGAAGTTGTAGGGTGTAATTAATCCCGGCTAGTCTTTCCTTTTAGGGTTTGAAGGAAGATTTGATAAAAACAGTGGGAGCCATCCTGATTAGATAAGATAATAACCAATCTGATCTTGCAAGAGCATACGCTAAAGTGTTTTCTTCTCTCTCTCTCCAGGTAGCGACCATATCATGCCTTAATAAAGATAATAATATGGATGTATTGACCGAACCCGCATGTTATACTGTGCTGGGGAACGTTGGTTCCGTTCTTTCTTATAAGAGTTATAAGACTGATCAGGATATAGGGGAATACTAGGATTCCCATGCCACCCGTATGAGGAAAGTACATGTTGATGCATTTTCTTCGGGTGTGTTTGTTACAGAGAACTGTTTCTCCATTTCCTCTACGTCCTGGGTATTAGATACCGGGTCAGGATCCCATATATGTAATCAGTTACATGGGCTTAGGAAAGGTAGAGAACTTGGAGAAGGTGATAAAGAAATAAGGGTTGGAAATGGTGCAATTGTTGCAGCTAAAACTGTCGGGGAATATCACCTTGTATTGCCAACTGGTAATACATTGATTCTGAACGAATGCTATTACATGCCGAACCTGATATGCAATATTATATCGGTTTCTTTGTTGAGTAAAGAGGGATATAATTTTGTATTACAGGATAATATTATGAACATTTTCCTAAACCAAAAGTTGGTTGGATCAGGCACGATGTGCAATGGCATTTATGTTCTAAATCAATCAACAGTTCTGAGCATAACAAACACACACAAGAGGAAGAGTTCAGAACTGAACGAATCCTTCTTGTGGCATTGTAGACTGGGTCACATCAATGCGACACGACTAGCTAAGTTGCATAAGGATGGATATTTAAATCCGTTTGAATTTTCATCTTATGATACTTGCCAGTCATGTCTCAAAGGCAAGATGACCAAAACTCCGTTTACGGGACACGGAGAAAGAGTTACCGAACTCTTGGGACTGATACATAGTGAAGTATGCGGTCCCATGTCTACACATGCCAGGTATGGTTCTTCGTACTTCATTACATTTACTGACGATCTCTCTAGATTCGGATATGTGTTCCTAATGAAACACAAATCAGAAGCTTTTGAAAAATTTAGAGAATATAAACAAGAAGTTGAGAACCAAACCGGGAAAAGTATTAAAATCCTTCGATCTGATCGAGGAGGTGAATACTTGAGCAATGGATTCCTGGACTTCCTAAAAGAGAATGGGATTCTCTTTCAGCTAACTCCTCCATATACACCACAGCACAACGGTGTATCGGAACGGAGAAACTGCACCCTATTAGATATGGTGCGCTCTATGATGAGCACAGCTGAGTTGCCTATTTCCTTCTGGGGTATGCGCTGGAAACAGCAGCATACCTATTGAATCAAGTTCCATCTAAATCTGTACCTACCACACCATATGAGATATGGAGTGGGAAGAGACCATGTCTTAAACGAGTTAAGATATGGGGTTGTCCGGCCTATGTCAAAAGACAAAATCCGGACAAACTCGAGGCACGGTCAGTTCTATGAAAGTTTGTGGGATATCCCAAACATTCACATGGATATCTTTTCTACCATACTGAGGAACAAAAAGTGTTTGTTTCTCGACACGCCACCTTTTTAGAAAAGGAATTTCTTGCAAAAGAAATTAGTGGCAGTGAGGTTGAACTGGAAGAAATTCCGGCTACACAAACTCAAACTGAAGATTTAGTGGAACCAGAGGATTCGGTAGTTCCCGATGAACCCCGGCCACTCCGCTTATCTAGTAGGGTTCCTCACCCACCTGAGAGATACTACGGTTTTCTCATGGATGGTGGGAGCGAGGATTGCATCATGGTTGATGATGACCCAACTAGCTTCGAGCAGGCCATCACGAGTGGAGACTCAGTGAAATGGCTGGATGCAATGCGGTCCGAGATGGAATCCATGTACACCAACAAAGTATGGACTTTGGAAGATGCTCCTGAAAGGGTAAAACCCATTGGGAGCAAGTGGATCTTCAAGTAAAAACTTGGTGTAGATGGGAAAGTGGAGACTTTCAAAGCTAGACTTGTTGCAAAGGGTTTTCGTCAAAGACCAGGTGTAGACTATGACGAAACCTTTTCTCCAGTGGCTATGCTTAAATCCATCTGGATCATGCTTGCCATCGCTGCATATCATGACTACGAAATCTGGCAAATGGATGTTAAGACCGCCTTTCTAAACGGTGATTTAGAAGAGTGCATGTACATGACTCAGCCAGAGGGCTTCGTAGATAGTGGGAGCAGCGGGAAGGTGTGCAAGCTGCTTAAATCCATTTATGGATTAAAGCAAGCATCACGGAGTTGGAACATCTGCTTTGACGTCGTTATCAAAGAGTTTGATTTCGTAAAAAATGTAGATGAACCTTGTATCTATAAGAAGGTGGCAGAGAGTAAGGTTGTCTTCCTCGTATTGTACGTGGACGACATACTCTTGATAGGAAATGACATTCCTATGCTGCAATCGGTCAAGCTCTTCTTATCACAAAGATTCTCAATGAAAGATCTTGGTGATGCCTCCTGCATATTGGGAATTAGGATCTATAGAGATAGATCTAAAAGGATTTTGGGATTGTCCCAATCCAGGTACATTGACACCATACTAAAGAGGTTTAGTATGGAAGAGTCCAAACGTGGATTTTTACCCATAATCTCAGGGCTCACTCTCTCCAAAGAGATGTCTCCCAAGACTGATTTGGAGAGAGCTCGCATGCAAGGGATCCCCTATGCTTTGGCTGTAGGCTCTATCATGTACGCGATGCTATGTACCAGACCCGATGTAGCATACTCACTAAGTGTAGTGAGTAGGTATCAAGCTGATCCTGGAGAGAGTCACTGGACAGCTGTGAAGAGCATTCTCAAGTACTTACGAAGGACTAAAGAGATGCTCTTGGTGTATGGTAACGGAGAACTCCAAGTGGAGTCCTTTACCGATTCGAGCTTCCAGAGTGATAATGACGACTCTAAGCCGCACTCAGGATTTGTCTTTACCCTTTACGGAGGGGCGGTTAGCTGGAAGAGTTCCAAGCAGGAAACCGTGGCAGACTCGATAATGGAGGCTGAATACATCGCTGCCAACGATGCTGCCAAAGAGGCTGTCTGGATCACGAAGTTCATTACTGAACTTGGAGTGGTTCCATCCATTGAGCATCCAATACCTTTGTATTGCGATAACAATGGAGCGGTGGCTTTGGCCAAGGAACCCAGGCCCCATCAGCGCTCCAGGCATATTCTGAGGCGGTATCACCTGATCCGGGAGATAGTTGATCGCCGGGAGATCGAGGTCAGGAGGGTTGACACGAAGAACAACACAGCGGATCCACTCACGAAGGCCATTCCCTAGATACAGTTTGAGAGACTCTTCGGGATGCTCGGTATGCGATACTACAGCAGTTGGCCCTAGTGCAAGTGGGAGATTGTTAGTTGTATGTATGCCCTAGAGTCCAGTATTGTACGGATGATGTATATTATATTGGATGCTTGGACATATATAGAGAGGACTTTCTTACTCGATATGATAGTATGCTATCTGGTTGCTCTTTATCTTAACATGTATACTTGTCTCTTTATACTGTCTGATGGCTACATGTTGATAAAGCCCTTAGGATGTGTACTTGACTACCTGGACTATGATGCGGATCATACTAGTGGGGACATGGTAGTCCATAAGTACATCCTTCAAGGTCCCTAGTCGAGGGTGTATCGAGACAGGGCATCGATATACCAGAGTAGACTAGCGTATACGCTTCTCGACCCATGAGATGGGCGATGGATGATCCCATATCCATTGGTGTTTGACATCAGAGATAGTATGCGGGTGCTCAGTAGAGACTGGGTACACTGGACGGACTTGCCGAGAACTCCCAGATGGTATTATACCTTACGTCAGATTGCAGTTCTCTGGTGACACTTGTGCAGGTTAGTCTGTAGACCTGAGATCGTCATAGAGTCTTGTGTGATTCCCACTTTGCTTTGATTTCCACCTTACCACGTCCATGAGGGCGTGCAAAACGGTGGTTTTTGGGTACAGTCCCGAGTCACATGGAGGCAATGAGCGATAGGAGGGGTTTCGTCTCTCCCGGTATTGGGGGTTGATGTTGCGCTGTGCTCGATTGGCTATAACAGGGAAGTCCCTGGCCAGGGTTGATTTAGAGATTTGCTGGTAAGTGTTACCAGTAGTTTCTAGACCCGTTATGAGCCTCACATCGGCACAACTTATCGGTTATTGGGGTCTGACGTTTACCACCCCTAGACTTGATATGCGACATATCAGACGAGGAGACCGGACTGTACGGGAAGTGTTACCGGCAGGCATTTACAGGAGTTGGAGCGGGCTTGATTGCTGATCTTCTGATCGCTCAATACCCGGGTAGCCGTTACGTCCAACCAGTACCGCTGACGGCTTATGGGTGCGTGATGTGATCATCACCTACTGCCGGTGTATTGACGAGTCTTTAGAGTCCTACATAGAGGTTTTTCTGGCTCAGACAAAATGAAATAGGAGCACGTATGTGATATGTGCAAGACCGAGAATAAATGCGTGTATGTGATACCGTATTTTATTCTCGCGACTTTTATTATCGGTCGGTTATATATGATATGACCGGGTTATCGAATCAAGTGTTGATTCGATAAGTCGATACGATGAATGTTAGCCGGTTATATGAGATATGACCGGATTATTAAGTCAAGTGTTGATTTAATAATTAAGTGTATAATTGTATATTAGATATACTAATTTACATTTGCTAACACTTGTTCACTTTAGGGTTTTTCTCACATATACACTACTTTAACATGTATATGATATATGTTAAAATGTGTTATCATATTGTATCATGGTTGATGATACACTAAACATGGGTGTGTAAGACTTACACCATTCTATATTTAAATGGTGGTTAATAATTATTTAAAGTAATTACAAATTATTGGACATTTTGTCATAAGCTTGAAGCTTGTGGAAGCTTGTGGATATTTTGACAAAGTCCACTTGATTTGTTTTACCTTAGATTTTTATTAACCTAACCATTTAGACTTAGCCATGGTTATGTCCCACCATGAGTTAGTATATGATACTCACTCACCATGGTTAGCATTCTCACTTAATCATTATCCTCATTTTTCTTTTCTTTAGTTCATCATCTTCTTCATTGAGCAAGAGAAAAAGCTTGCTAGGGTTTTGAAAAAGTGAGATAGATTGTGAGAAACAAAAATCCAAAGAGTACCCACTTCCTATTTCTCCATCCTCTACTAGACTAGCAATTTAGTATAGGGTGTTTGCTTCACCAATTCTCAAGTTAGTGAAGTAGAAGCTTGAGTCGGAATTCCCTCGACGTAGATCATCTTCGGCCTCGGAGACTTCAAGCAAGGTCGCACCTTTCGCCTCGTGAAGCCATGCAAGGATCCGGGAGAACCACGATCACAGCGAAGGGACTTCATCAAGGAGCTAAAGAAGTGGAGGAACGATCTACAAAGGTTGTATTTCGTATCCCTTTAGAGTAAAGTTGTTTGCTTGTTATTTTGTGTCGCCTAAACTCTAGTATACGATCTTCCTTAGGATTGTTCGGCACCTAAAAATTTAATTTTGGCATGGTCGATGCCTTGTAGAGCCTTGTTAGTGTGCCTAGTAACCCTACAGATGGAGACAATCGGGCTCGGATACATTCTCTCTAAGAAACGAGAGCTGCTCCGCGACTGTTACGTCGTGCGCGACTTCAATGAAGAAGCATATGCTCAACGGGAGGACACTAATCCTGAACCAGTAAAAATTCCTGATGCGAAAGTACCTAGTCCGTCGTTCGGGGAACAAATGGACAGGCTTATAAGGGAAGCTGGTCAGAAAGTCCGAGATGATCACAATCGTGAAATGGAAATCTACGAGAAAGCCAAAACGCAACGCCTCCTTCAACAGGCCGTGAAAGACGAAAATGCTGCCCCATGTCAATCTGTTATAAAAAAGGCTCGACGCAGAGGCAGAAATAAGTCGAAAGGCCAAAAAGGAGCTCAACAGCAACAAAGCAGGGCTAAGAAGCCACGCAAACGGGAGTCGAGCGTTATTGATCTATCCCTCATGAAGAAAATGGGTCGAGCATACTCGTTTCCTCGGGACAAGACGAAGAAGATACTTAATCTTGCTCTAAAACATCAAATGCTTACACTGCCGGAGTCTAAAAACCCCGAACGAGCAGGCGAAGTCTCTGACCGAAATTATTGCTCTTACCATCGGGTAATAGGGCACCCGCTCGAAGACTGCTTCACCTTTAAGAATTGGGTCGAAGATCAGTATCAGCTCGGCAAATTCGCTCTGTCTGACAACTGGAAGGTAACACCGCCACAAAAACATGAACCCAAAGCCACAAGAACATAACCAACTCCACATTAGGATTGGAAGTGGATTCGCACTTGTCACATGATAACAATATTAAAAGAAGAGTCCGAGAACATGGACAGTCTTCCCTGGTGCTTCGAAAATAGCAATGATGAGGTGATCTCAGAATTTCCGCCAGCTCCGAAAGAACTGGAGGATGGAATACACACCACTGCAGATAACCTCAAGAAAATTGAGTTGGGGACGGTGAACGACCCGCGACCGACACTTATCTGCGAGCTGCTATCTGAAGAGAGGGTGGCTGCGTTGAAAGACGTCCTTATACAGCATAGAGATTGCTTCGCATGTAACTATTCCGAAATGCCAGGATTAGATCCAGAAGTCGTTGTACACAAATTGGCGATATCCCTGGACGTAAAGCCAGTTAAACAGGCGCCGAGAAGAATGCGGCTCGAGCTTGAGATGAGCATCAATGCTGAGGTCAAGAAGCTAATCGACTCTGGCTTTATCCAGGAGGTTAAATATCCTGAATGGATCACCAACATCGTCCCGGTGATGAAGAAAAATGGGACGGTGCGCATATGCGTGGATTTTCGGGATCTCAATAAAGCCTGCCCGAAGGATGATTTCCCAGTACCAGTCACCGAACTGATGATAGACAATACATCCACTCATGAGGTTTTCTCCTTCATGGACGGCTCATCAGGGTATAATCAGATAAAGATGCATCCCGAGGACCAGAAGCACACCGCTTTCCGGACCCCTTTGGGAATATTCTGTTACAAAGTAATGCCCTTCGGTCTAAAGAACGCCGGCGCCACCTATCAGAGGGCCATGACGAAAATCTTCGATGACCTTGTACATGAAATCGTCGAATGTTATATCGATGACCTTGTAGTTAAAAGCAAATCGCACGAGGAACATCTCGAGCATCTGAAGACCGTATTTCAGCGCCTTCGACAATACAACTTGAAGATGAACCCTCTCAAGTGCGCGTTCGGAGTTTCCTCGGGCAAGTTTCTGGGATTCATCGTCCGACACCGAGGCATCGAGATAGATCCGTCAAAGATCAAGGCGATCATGGAAATGCCTCAGCCGAGAACTCTCAAACAATTGCGGTCTCTCCAAGGGAAGCTCGCATATATTCGGTGGTTTATAGCCAACCTCTCTGGCAAGTGCCGCCCTTACAGTTACCTGATGAAGAAAGGAACCCCATTCGTTTGGGATCAAAAATTCCAGGGCGCGCTGGACGAAATTAAACAGTACCTGCAAAACCCCCCACTGTTGGCTGCTCCAGTTAAGGGAAAGCCTCTTATTCTTTATACAACCGCCCTCGAAGGTTCCTTAGGTGCATTATGGGCGCAAGAGAATGACCAAGGGAAAGAAAGAGCACTCTACTACATAAGTCGACTTCTGCTGGGGGCAGAAAGCAACTACTCTCCCATTGAACTGGCGTTGATCTCCGCGATAACAAAGCTCAGGCACTATGCGTTGGCGCACGAAGTCCGTCTCATCTCGAAGGCGGACCCTCTTAAATATTTGATGTCAAAGGCCATACTGACAGGGAGGCTCGCTAAATGGGCCCTACTTTTGATAGAGTTTTCAATAACTTATCAACCTCTTAAGGCAGTGAAAGGCCAGGCCATCGCCGATTTCCTCGCTGAGCATCCGATACCTGCCGATTCTCCTCTGAATTGCGATTTGCCAGACGAACATGCGTTTGACGCGATCGACGGTGGTGATACCCAATGGGAGCTTTATTTCGATGGAGCATCTTCCGTGAAAAAGCGCAAACAAAGTACCCCTATAATCAAATCGGGGGTAGGCCTCATCTTCGTGACTCCACAAGGAGGGATAATGCGCTTTGCTTTCTCCTTAAACGAACCGAGGATGAACAATGAAACCGAATACGAAGCTTTGATAGCAGGCCTCGAGATCTCCATTGACATGGAATTGAAAACCTCCTCATATACGGAGATTCTCAACTGGTCGTTAGTCAAGTAAACGGCGACTACCAAACGTGCAAACCGGAGTTGGTGAAGTACGGTGAAAAGGTGAAACAACTGTTGACCCAAATTCCCTCCTATAATTTGGAAAGCATAGCGCGTGCGGAAAACAGCAAAGCGGACGCATTAGCCAAGTTAGCTAAAGAACTGGTTGACGAGAACCTCGATGATGTTAGAATCGTGGTACAAAGCCGTCGGGTGCTTGCCCCAGCAGAAATATCTCCAGAATCATCCGAAGAGAAGGGAGCGACTGAGCAGACGACCTTACAAATAAAAGAACGAGAAAAGGCTCCGGACTGGAGGGAAGTCTTCATAAACTACTTTAAGTCCTACCGAATGCCCGAAGATGCGTCCACAAGACATCAGCTCATGAAACGAGCTCTGTCTTTCGCCTTCTTCAATGATACTCTGTACAAGAGGTCATTCGATTCTCTGTGGCTGAGATGCCTAGGACCTGATGAAGCGGAAAGAGTCGTCCAGGAAGTTCATGACGGAATCTGTGGTTCTCACCAAGCAGGCCTAAAGATGAAGTTAAAGATTAAACGAATGGGTTACTACTGGCCCACGATGATTCAAGATTGCCTCGAATATGCGAAGCAATGTCACTCATGCCAAATTCATGGGGACTTCATCCATCAGCATCCAAATCCACTATATCCAACAGTGGCTAGCTGGCCATTCGAAATGTGGGGAACTGACATAGTCGGCCCCATCGAACCAGCATCGTCCAGGGGACATTATTTCATCTTGGCGATGACTAATTACTTCTCCAAATGGGCAGAAGCAGTGCCATTGAGGGAGGTGAAGACGGAGAATATCCTCCATTTCTTCAAGACGCACGTCATATACCGGTTTGGGACGCCGAGACGAATCATCTCCGATAACGGTCCAGTCTATAGAAGTCACAAGATCAGCCGCTTCGCACAGCAGCATAATATAGACTGGAGGTATTCCTCGGTTTATAATCCACGAGCTAATGGTCTAGCCGAAGCCTTCAACAAGACCCTGACGAAAATCATGAAAAAGACGGTGTCCCGAAATAAGAAGGACTGGCATGAGAGACTGCAAGAGGCTCTTTGGGCATATCGAACTACGTTCAAGACAGCCACGAACACAACGCCATACGCGTTGGTATTCGGCACGGAAGCAATACTCCCCCTCAAGATAGAATTACCCTCTCTACGAGTGGCAGTCCACTACGAGCTGACGAACGAAGAAAACGCTCACCTTCGGCTTTAGGAGCTTGATGCCCTTGAAGAAACACGGCTCATAGCGCAACAAAACCTGGAAGCTTATAATGCAAAGATGACGCGCTCATATGAAAGATTGACCCGACCGAGGACATTCTGCCAAGGCGAACTTGTGCTAGTGGTCAAAAGGCCTATGATCCTCAATCGCGCCAAGCGGGGAAAATTCGAGCCAAACTATGAAGGCTCGTTCATCATAGATAAGGTCTACCATGGTGGGGCCTATCTACTCATGGACATGCATGGTGAAAGGCCTTTCAGAACAATAAACGGTCGCTTCCTGAAGAAATACTACGCTTAATAAGCCACAGCCTAGGTCAATGATAGATGACGACGACTATGTCCGCTCGCTATCTTCCTGAGTTCAAGCTTCATAAGCAGTAGCCTGCCTCTCAATAGCGGACCGAAACGTCCTTAAACTAATACCGCAGCATCCGTAGGCTGACGTGATAAAAAAAGGAGAAAAATATAATAAATAAAAACGGTATGTCCATAAGCAAAAAGGGCACGGATGAAAACCCGAAAGGGCTCCGTGAGTAAAAATAGTAGGGCTACCGGCGAGTGTTCGTGAAAACCCGAAAGGGCGCGACCTCGTAAAAAAAAAGAAAATAAAATAAAAAGAATAAAAAAAAACGGTATGTCCATAAGCAAAACGGGCATGGATGAAAACCCGAAAGGGTTCCGTGAGTAAAAACAGCAGGACTACTGGCGAGTGTTTGTGAAAACCCGAAAGGGCGCAACCTCGTTAAAAGACACTTATAGGGTCCTTTCGACCTTGTAAGGAGAAACCACCCACGTGAGATCCTTACGACTCATAAGGGAACAACACACTTAGGGATCCCCACGATTCCTAAGGAGAAAATACACTTGCGAGATCCTCACGACTCGTAAGGAGAATTCTTTTATGGGACCCTCACGGCTCATAAGATTTGAAAGTCTTAAGTTACAGAGACCTAAACATATTCTTAAGCAACCCCCACAACTTTCGATATTGCCCTAAAAGTGGTCCAATACGGGCTCTTATATACAATCCACGAGCGCGAATAAACATTTCCCTGACCAAGTCCCATCCGTGACTGGGGATATGTTCACATGGTGAACAACCCTTGTAAATCCTCTCGATTTATGAGAAGAAAATCCTCTTGTAGGATCCTTACGACTTACAGAGGAACAAAACACTTAGGAATCCTCACGATCCCTAAGGAGAAAATACACCTACAAGATCCTCACGACTTGTAGGGAGAAATAACTTTGTGAGACCCTTACGGCTCACGAAGTCAAAAGCCTTAGTCGACAGGACCCTAACCCTGGTCGCTAAGCCACCTTTGGTCAACATCGGCAGAGGCAAATGATGATTTGCCCCTGGTAATATCCCAGTTGTAGCGGTGCTGATGCTGAAATCGGTGTCCAATTTCAGGTTTACGGCGAAAAGCCAGTAGGCTGCACATGCATATGAAATAGCCGAAATGATGGGGCAACTTGCAATAAAAAGCAGCAAGTAAAAATGTATGCATGCAAAATAGCCGAAATGATTGGGCAACTCGCAATAAAAAGTAGCGAGTAAAAATGAAATAAACAGCCGAAATGATTGGGCACCGCGAAAAATAGCCGAAATGATTGGGCAATCGCGACCTTCGCGATATAAAAGCTGAAATGATAGAGCATCGCGGAAATAAAACAAAAAAAAATATGATGATAAAACTTTTGCCCTATAGTTAAGATCACATCGATCCCTGTATACAATCCAAGGGCGCAAACAAAGAGGGAACCTTACTTTCCCAACAGGCTCCGCCAGAAAACGAAGCCAAACCTCAACGATTCATCCCAACTCCGAAGAAATCAGTGTCTTCGGCAAATACCTCAACTCAGGGAAACAAACAATCCTTGACGAGAGCCTCCTGATTCGCGTCGACTCGCAGAGCAACCAGTGTCTCCGTGGGAAATTCTCGACTCGTTTCAACACCAGGGAAACAAATAATCCTTGGCAAATACCTCAACTCAGGGAAACAAACAATCCTTGATGAGAGCCTCTTGATTCGCGTCGACTCGCAGAGCAACCTGTGTCTCCGTGGGAAATTCTCGACTCCTTTCAACACCAGGGAAACAAATAATCCTTGGCAAATACCTCAACTCAGGGAAACAAACAATCCTTGACGAGAGCCTCCTGATTCGCGTCGACTCGCAGAGCAACCAGTGTCTCCGTAGGAAATTCTCGACTCGTTTCAACACCAGGGAAACAAATAATCCTTGGCAAATACCTCAACTCAGGGAAACAAACAATCCTTGACAAGAGCCTCCTGATGCGCGTCGACTCGCAGAGCAACCAGTGTCTCCGTGGGAAATTCTCGACTCGTTTCAACACCAGGGAAACAAATAATCCTTGGTAAATACCTCAACTCAGGGAAACAAACAATCCTTGACGAGAGCCTCCTGATTCACGTCGACTCACAGAGCAACCAGTGTCTCCGTGGGAAATTCTCGACTCTTTTCAACACCAGGGAAACAAATAATCCTTGGCAAATACCTCAACTTAGGGAAACAAACAATCCTTGACGAGAGCCTCCTGATTCGCGTCGACTCGCAGAGCAACCAGTGTCTCCGTGGGGAATTCTCGACTCGTTTCAACACCAGGGAAACAAATAATCCTTGGCAAATACCTCAACTCAGGGAAACAAACAATCCTTGACGAGAGCCTCCTGATTCGCGTCGACTCGCAGAGCAACCAGTGTCTCCGTGGGAAATTCTCGACTCTTTTCAACACCAGGGGAAACAAATAATCCTTGGCAAATACCTCAACTCAGGGAAACAAACAATCCTTGACGAGAGCCTCCTGATTCGCGTCGACTCGCAGAGCAACCAGTGTCTCCGTGGGAAATTCTCGACTCGTTTCAACACCAGGGAAACAAATAATCCATGGCAAATACCTCAACTCAGGGAAACAAACAATCCTTGACGAGAGCCTCCTGATTCGTGTCGACTCGCAGAGCAACCAGTGTCTCCGTGGGAAATTCTCGACTCGTTTCAACACCAGGGAAACAAATAATCCTTGGCAAATACCTCAACTCAGGGAAACAAACAATCCTTGATGAGAGCCTCCTGATTCACGTCGACTCCCAGGGCAACCAGTGTCTCCATGGCAAATTCTCGACTCGTTTCAACACCAGGAAAATAAATAATCCTTGTCACCAGGGAAACAAATAATCCTTGGTAAATACCTCAACTCAGGGAAACTAGCGTCCTTGATGAGAGCCCCCTGATTCGCATCGGCTCGCAGAGAAACCAGTGTCTCCACGGGAAATTCCCGATTCGTCTCAACTTGCAAGATGAAGCCTCAGGCAGCAGGGATTAAAAAAAAATTGCTTCCTGAACAAGGGGACCCTGCAAGTCGGTCTAACACGGTCTCTTGCATACTATTCACGGGTCTCACTCTCCAAAGTCGAGTTTCGACAAGGAGGGAAACAACCGCTTACGGGTCCTCTCGACTCGTAAGAGGGAAAAATTCTCTTATAGGATCCTTACGAGTTATAAGAGAGAACGCGCTTAGGAATCCTCACGATTCCTAAGGAGAAAATACACCTACGAGATCCTCTCGATCCGTAGAGAGAAAATTCTCCATGAGACCCTCACGGCTCATAGAGTTGAAAAGTCTTAGGCAGCAGATCTGAACCTGAGGTCTAAGCCATCGCCATCTCTTGAGAAATCTAGACGCTTACTCTATTATCGGTCAAATGTGTTTATCAAGTCAACATGCTGATAATAGGAGAAAGAAGAAAGCGACAAAAGAACATCCGATTTACAAGCGTTCGAGACACACTCATTCACGCATAGGCAAAAGATTCAGAACGAAAAATAAGACAAGCTGGGATAAAGTTTTCCATTAATATTGCCGAAAATTCTTACAATCATAAAGCAATAAACGAGAAATATTGTTACAATGGAATAACCTCAGATCCGGAGCACGGATTGAGGAAGTCAAAAGTAAGGCCATCCAGATTTCTTCTGGCCTTTTTGATTATTCTTGTGCGCAGCCTCTCGCGCTCCTGTGTGTCAAGATCCTCGGCAAGCCCCCCAGCCTTCGATAAGCAGCGACAATCGTCGTCTGCTGGAAAATTTGATGTAGGATGTCAACGAGGCTATCCCGCCGTTTCTTCGAGATCAGCCCCGACAGGTACACTGAATGCACCTTGTCTTCGGCATCATCCAGTGCGTTGAGCGGTAGGGCCTCATGGAACCCCGGGAGTGCTCTCCAAATTGCTCCCAGCACGACTTTCAAAAGAGCAGAGCGGCGGGGGAGCAGCCAACCAACTGTAAGTCTACGCTAGCGCCCCGGCCGTCTACAGACGCCAAATACGGAACAAAAAACTTTTAACTGGCGCTATCGTATACTTTAACCCGGATCTTCCATTATTGCTAAACTAACAAACTGTAAAGAGTGTAGAAAGGTTATACCGAACGATCCGAGTCCTTCATTCTTTAACCATCATCCCACGCTCCGTTGCGGCTGCTCCGATCTCGTCGATCTCTGATCTGCTCGTCCAGGTGGCACCACATCACTGATTCTTTAAACGGGCTCCCGCCTCTGACTCGAGGCAACTCGGTCGTCAAGTTTGCTAAAAGAGACGACCAAGATTGATGTAGAGAATGAGTAGATGACTTTGTCTCACTTCGTCCAAGTCCGTGGACGATCGGTTAATGAAGTTGCCGAGAGAAATGAAATGAGCTGTGAAATTCCATACACCGATAAAACCTATCATAATCATTTCAAGTGAAAACTCCAAGTAAGAGAGAGAGAGGAGGGGCCGGCCATTTATAGGGCAAAGAGGGAGGTGAGTGTAGGAGAGGGGAGGTAACCTTAAGTAAATATCATGTATGAACACAAAATAAATATCTTAAGGAAAACAAGAATGTTTAGAAATCAAAGCATGAGTCACAAGACACCTCACCAAATCTAGAACCTTCTAGAACCTTCTAGAAGCATGACTCACCCTCATCCAAGAAAAGATAAATCCGTCTTTAACCGAATGTTAAAAGACGGCTGATAGAAAACTGAAAACTGGCAACTTCCAAAAGTGATCCTGAACCGACTTTCAGGATAACCCCGTAACTGTATAAATATACCCGCATTTGTATTACGACCGAATACAAATGCAACTGAGATAAAGATATTATACCTACTCAATATAATCCTCGGATCTGGCTTAAACCAAAGCCGACCAGTATCATCTGCCCGAAAACTGACACGTGCGTAAACGCACGTGCATTTTCCGAACCCTGCCATAAAACCATACGGCCTCTACAACGTTTCGTCCAAACTTGGGAAACTGTCTGTGGGGGACTCTAATGACTCGTCAGTACCCTGGCAGTGGGTTTAACCACAAACCGTCAGCGGCACTAGCTATGCGTAACGGCTGCCCATGGACTGACCTCAAGGGTGGCCGATGAGCGAACTCAAGGGAGACCGATGAGCGAACTCATCCGGAAACCCTACTGAGCCTAACAGTGACAATGTATATACAGTCTGGTCCATTCGTCAGTGAGTATCGCATATCCGCCTAGGGGGCTAGTAACGTCAGACCCCCAGAAGCAGTATAAGTCGTGTCGGAGTGTAGCCCAATAACACCCTGAGATACTACTGGAGTACCTACCAGTAAATCTCCTGCCATAGCCATGGACTATGTGTAATAGCTCTCCTAGACACAGCACGACCTCGCCCCCAATACCGGGAGAGACGAATCCCCTGCCGATCCGCTCACGTGCCTCCATATGGCTCGGGACTGTACCCAAAAGCTACCTGTTTGCACGACTCCTTTGAGCCGTGGTAGGGTAGAAATCAAAGTACAGTGGGAACTCACACGAGACAAATGACGACCTCAGGTCGATGAACTAACCTGTACACATGTCACCAGGGAACTGCTATCTGACGATAAGTATAGTACTAACTAGCAGATTCCCGGCGAGTCCTGTCCGGTGTACTCATAACCCAATGAGCACCTGTATACATCTTAGGTGTTCCAACTGACACCAGTGGCTTGTGAGACCGGCCACCGCCCCTCGTCGGGGTCTCGACTGTATACACTAGTCTACTCCGGAGTATCGATGCCCTGTCTCGAAACTCCCACGACTAGGGACCACAATTAAGGATATGCATATAAACTACCCAACTCTCACGTATATGATCGCCATCATACTGTTGGCAGTAAAGCAAGATCCTAAGGGCTCTATCAAAGTGTAACATGCAATCAGTCACCTGAACATGTACACGACTGATAAAGGCAAACCAGATAGCATACTATCATCTCGAGTGAGACTGTTCTACCGGTTTAGGTCCTCCGCAATCATTGCAATCACGTACCTGCGATCCAATAATTGACTATGAGGGCACTATCTCCAACAATCTCCCACTTGCACTCAAGGCTAATATTGCGATGTCGACAACTCACAGCCCGTGTGAAACCGAACATCCAACTCCTCTACTAATCAGTTCACAAAGCCCGTTTGTAAAACTATTGTGTTCGAGAAATAGCCTCAGTGAGTGGATCCGCCTAGATGTTTCTTTCTATATCTCTCTTAATCTCAAGTTCGCGGAGAAAGCCATCTCCCGAATCGAGTAATACCTGTCTTAGAATATGTCTGGATATCTGATGGGACCTTGTTCATAAATGAACTCCAAATCCAAACTTCTTAGACAGTATCGATCACTGAACCTAATCAGTATCCGGCACCATGCCACCCACAGTATCCTCTTGGACCACCTGTCCATAATACTGTCCCTCTTCGTTAGAGGGAAAAACTAAAACTCTGACAATCACTCTGTCATCCACGTCACCCTTGAAGCCTGGAATGATAATCGTCTCCCGAAGGAGGCTGCCGTCATCAAATCCGTAGAACATGTACTTATGTTCTAAAACTGCTTCCTTATCTTTCTCCTGGATTGGATTAATACAAACTTATTGCATCTAGTGCAAAAACAACATCTGGTGTGGTACTTGACATCTCATGATTGACTCAATTGCCTAAGCAAGTGATCTGCCAATCATGCACATCCCTCTCCCCTTTAGTCTGTACGACACCTTTAGAGAGGGTGACTCCATCACCTGCAGGTACACCACCATGCTAGGAGTTATCTATTCTAAAAACCATTAGAATACTGTCAAAGTACCCACATTGGGAAGCTACCCAAATCCAGATCTAAAACCATAGATCCAGAAACCAGAATGTCAAATATTATATCCATATCCTGTCTGGAGAAACAACTGTGTGACGACCACAGTACAACCGATCGTAGTATAGGAATTTTACTTCCTACTTTGTGTATGTCATCCAGATAGCATGACATCACACCCTACTACCTTCTTAACAGATCCATCCCCTATTCTGATGAAGTCAAACCTATGACTGTCACATCAAAATTAGATGATCTATCTCCGCTATAACTGCTCTAGTCTATAAATAGACATAAGCTACTTGCCCACTATACTTCCGATGCTCCCACTGACTACGACAACCCTCCTACCGGGTCTCATAGCCTGGAACAACAGTAGTGTCAATTCTGGGTAGATAAGAACCTCCCTGTAACCGTCCTTGAGGCTACCGAAGTACCTCTCGGGTGTCTGAGGTTACCCACCATATCTGCGGAGTGGCTATTGGAATGTCAATCTTGATTGAATCTTTAGGTCCTATTAAATTTTCCGTAATCGTTTGCGGTTCTGGAATCATTTCCAGTTCTACCATACTCCCACTACTGTTTTCTGAAAAAGATCCATTTTTACTAAAACTGTGGCGAGTCAAGAACAATATCACTATTGATCTTCCAAATGGTAGAATATCAACCCTCGTCATAGCCAGGGTCAACCCACAAACAGCCATTATAGAAACGTGCCCTGAGTTATCCAGAGTCTGGTTTTAAGCATAAGCTGGACAACTCCCCGTACCTTAATATCTTTTAAGGTACGAACTATTCTATATCCAATATAGAAACTTTGGCACTTATTTAATTGGAACCTGATTCAAATCATGCAGCTGTCTCCAGTGCATATCAACTTAATGGAAAGAGGCTAATCAGCATTACTCAACTTAGGAATCCATCCAATTATGAGTAACCTGAAAGAGAAACATGTTTCTCAAAACCATTACTATCATCTGAATACCAATCACAAGAATCTACATCTTCGATCTCTTTGAAGAATCCCGATACTTGTGATACCTGGTTCTCTACTTTATTCTTATACCCACAACTTCTCAAAACTTAGACCTTGTATTTCTACGAAACACTTGTCTAAATACTAGAGAAGTTATAAGTAAACAGAACATAGCACGAGGACCTACCCCTTTGTCCTGATGGACACTTGGACAACATACAATACTCTGTATAAGTCCGCTGAGTTAAACAACTCAAAACCTGTGCGTCGTAGGTTGAAAACTGTACCCTGGCGATTTCCTCAAATATCACCAATTACAACGAATTCCGATATAATGAGGATAATCACCTAATTCCCAATAACTTACTCCCACTCATCATCTGTAAAACCATACAGATATGAGAATGAAACCTGGTAAATACATACCCTTGGAGTAAGTGTCTAATCAGGAAAACAGTTTTTCTTTAACAATGCACTGAAACATGAAAATGTTTCGTAGGGGTATCCTGGTATTCATAGCAATGCTTCTTCCATAATCCAATTCATGACTTCAACCGTATATTTTATTGCAATCTCTCCAAATCCTTTTATTTGTCTTTAGTCGTTACCTTCTGTACACCATCGTTAGGCTAAATGGTTTTCTTCCTTCCCTACCGTTCGGCACCAGCCTATGGTTTGGAAGAAGACTATCCAGTAAGCATAATAGGTGTACCCTCCTAAACCAAGGAGTACTCGTATCTTGAGAGAAGGTGACGATAAAAGACAATTGAATAATACCTTATTCCTTTAAAGGTGAAATAGGAGTGGCGATGAAGTACGCGGTTTTGGTCGTGAATGATAACAGTCGCAATTTACTTTGCCCTCTTTCTAATCCCTTTATTTTGTCTTTACATATTACCTTCTGCACACCCTACTTAGGCTAATTGGTTTTCTTCATCCCTACCTTTCGGCACCTGCCTATGGTTTGGAATAAGACTATCCAATAAGCGTAATAGGTGTACTCTCCTAAACCAAGGAGCTCTCGCAACCTGAGAGAAGGTGATAATAAAAGACAACTGAATAAACCAATTCTATTTCTCCTGAACCTGGATCCATCCTCGAAGAAGTCCCTTCGAGTTCGTATATAACCATACGATGGATCTATCCAATGGAAGTGGATATCCGTAGTAATACGGGTGTTCTGAGAAATGCAAAGGGTAAAAGAAGGAGTGGCAATGACTTATGCAACATAGACAATTCAAAAGCCAGTATTTTAAGAAGGTTCGGTCAACATGGTCACTGAGTCATAGTCTAGGGTCGGTCAAAAGGTCGCTGCCAAAGAGAGAGAGAAAAGAAACACTCTGTGTGCACTCTAACCTAGATCAGAATGGTTATCACTTTATCTAATCCGGAAACCTCCCACTGTCCTGTCAAATTCTCCTCCAAACCTGAAAGAAGAATCAATCGGGATCACCCAAAGAGTAAACCAACTCATCAGTGGGAATCGGGATCCAACTCTCATCGCATGATAACGTGATGGAATGCATCCACGTTACTCATACTCCAGAAGGTATGCGCATACTTGGCAAGTTTCAGTTTCTTTAGAAACTCCCGATCTGATTTTTGCCCCATGCTCTTATAACCTTGGCTTTGGTCAAAATGTCATAAGTCACATGCCAAGTTCTACCCGTCACTATCTTGTCAATTTGAACCCACCCGCACATGCCCCTGACTTTGGCCAATCGGCAGAACGACTGTCCCAAACTAACTCATCTATCTATGCAACAATTGAATACCCAGCAGCTACCAAACACTATGCCTTAACTTTGGCTAAAATACATAGCTTGAATACTACTAAATACCCAAAAGAAGTGACGGAAGGCTACGGCTGGTTTTTGGCGAAAAACCTTTAACGTAGTGAACTTGATATCGCTGAAGGAACCTGATAGCTTTTTAAAATATAGTGGCGAAAACCTTTTGCTAAAGAGGTCACTCCCGGTGAAGGGATCTCGGCTCTTTCCTCGTGGAATGAGGTGCAGGATATTCCACTGAATACCGCGATGCAAAGCAACTTGTAATCGACTATAGTGAAGTTATTACCCTGACGCAAACTTCTGCCCAAGGGGTCAGTCCCGGTGAAGGGATATCGTCCCTTGCCCCGTCGAATGAGGTGCAGGATATTCCACTGAATACCGCTATGCATAACAAAAGGAAACGTCTTTGCAATAACACTTTTTAAATTTGTTCCAACAACTATAAACAGGTTTGTTATACTTTGCATTGATCAGAATCAACGCAGTCCCATCAATCGATCACACCAGAAAAGAACGAAAATAAAATATACGTATATGCCATCCGCATTCGTCACTGGGTCCCGTCATCACCCGTTAGGTTACTTAACTAACGACAGAGCGGGAACTGGACTAGCGCGGGTGTAAAACATATACAACATCTAATAGTATATAAACCAATATACAATAATCGCTCCAGGCGTGATAATATGCAACATTACAGAAAAGTAATAAGCATCACAGAACAATACAAATAATCTGGGATCCCCGAGTTTCACAGAGCCGCTGCTGAAACCCGACGTTCCCCTGTCGTGTGGATAGCCTGTGCAATGAAACCTAGACCCCTACGGGTGCGGCAAGTTACCCGCCAAAACCTGAAGCGAGGCAGCCCCCTACAGCAAAGTGAATGGACCACCCAGCACTTCACGGAATCCGGTAATCTTGGGCACCCCTCCTTGGGTCAACCTATACCCCCTACGAGTACGGCGAATAGTCTGCCAATTCTAGAGTGGGACCCCTCTGCCTCTCAAAGCCATGAGATGCGGACCCGTTGCCCCTCAGAACCCGGCTATCCGTGCACTCCGTCGCGGGATAAAACCTAGTACAGTAATGTAAAATAGTACAATAGGTACATCGACCGCAACCTGGTCGTGCCCCAAAAGAATATTATACAACAGGCAGTGACGGCAGTCCACATGTTGGACGCTCGCCCCGCAATATCAAATGTACAAATAAACTCAAACTGCACTATCATTGCACACTGCTATCCACCACGACAAATCCGCAACATCACAGCACAACACAGAACATCAACGCGAATGTCACGTTCGCAAACCCGTCTAAAAGAACTATAGCAATCGGACGCGGTTTACCGATCAAATGACACTCCCGGTCGGAGATATAATGTAAGCACTATAAACTAACATGTTTAAATTTCGATCGACAAAATATCACATAGTGGGCCCCACGCAAATCTGTAGAACAGTAATAAAACCTGGGCCCAAAAGATATATACCAAAACCCCCAATTTCCAGAGAAGAACCCACTGAGCAAATTTGGGGGCATGATGACACAGAATGGCCGCGGATCCGCGGCCAAACCATGGGTTTGGCCGCGTTTCCGCGGCAGTCTTGTCGAATCATGATCCCAAATTTGTACGTCGTTCTTAAAAAACCCTGCACAGTTTTCTGAGATGTGTGAAATATTTTTAGGACACCGTTTAAAATCAACAGAAACTGTCAAGTTGGAAAAATGCGATTTTTGATTTCCAGTTCGATCGAAGTTTTAAACGCGTTAGCACAAGTTAGTATAGCAAAATGGTGAGGCTCTGATACCATTGTAAGTCTACGCTAGCGCCCCGGCCGTCTACAGACGCCAAATGCGGAACAAAAAACTTTTAACTAGCGCTATCGTATACTTTAACCCGGATCTTCCATTATTGCTAAACTAACAAACTGTAAAGAGTGTAGAAAGGTTATACCGAATGATCCGAGTCCTTCGTTCTTTAACCATCATCCCACGCTCCGTTGCGGCTGCTCCGATCTCGTCGATCTCTGATCTGCTCGTCCAGGTGGCACCACATCACTGATTCTTTAAACGGGCTCCCGCCTCTGACTCGAGGCAACTCGGTCGTCAAGTTTGCTAAAAGAGACGACCAAGATTGATGTAGAGAATGAGTAGATGACTTTGTCTCACTTCGTCCAAGTCCGTGGACGATCGGTTAATGAAGTTGCCGAGGGAATCGGGTGATGGAATGAAATGAGCTGTGAAATTCCATACACCGATAAAACCTATCATAATCATTTCAAGTGAAAACTCCAAGTAAGAGAGAGAGAGGAGGGGCCGGCCATTTATAGGGCAAAGAGGGAGGTGAGTGTAGGAGAGGGGAGAGTAACCTTAAGTAAATATCATGTGTGAACAAAAAATAAATATCTTAAGGAAAACAAGAATGTTTAGAAATCAAAGCATGAGTCACAAGACACCTCACCAAATCTAGAACCTTCTAGAACCTTCTAGAAGCATGACTCACCCTCATCCAAGAAAAGATAAATCCGTCTTTAACCGAATGTTAAAAGACGGCTGATAGAAAACTGGAAACTGGCAACTTCCAAAAGTGATCCTGAACCGACTTTCAGGATAACCCCGTAACTGTATAAATATACCCGCATTTGTATTACGACCGAATACAAATGCAACTGAGACAAAGATATTATACCTACTCAATATAATCCTCGGATCCGGCTTAAACCAAAGCCGACCAGTATCATCTGCCCGAAAACTGACACGTGCGTAAACGCACGTGCATTTTCCGAACCCTGCCATAAAACCATACGGCCTCTACAACGTTTCTCCCAAACTTGGGAAACTGTCTGTGGGGGACTCTAATGACTCGTCAGTACCCTGGCAGTGGGTTTAACCACAAACCGTCAGCGGCACTAGCTATGCGTAACGGCTGCCCATGGACTGACCTCAAGGGTGGCCGATGAGCGAACTCAAGGGAGGCCGATGAGCGAACTCATTCGGAAACCCTACTGATCCTAACAGTGACAATGTATATACAGTCCGGTCCATTCGTCAGTGAGTATCGCATATCCGCCTAGGGGGCTAGTAACGTCAGACCCCCAGAAGCAGTATAAGTCGTGTCGGAGTGTAGCCCAATAACACCCTGAGATACTACTGGAGTACCTACCAGTAAATCTCCTGCCATGGCCATGGACTATGTGTAATGGCTCTCCTAGACACAGCACGACCTCGCCCCCAATACCGGGAGAGACGAATCCCCTGCCGATCCGCTCACGTGCCTCCATATGGCTCGGGACTGTACCCAAAAGCTACCTGTTTGCACGACTCCTTTGAGCCGTGGTAGGGTAGAAATCAAAGCACAGTGGGAACTCACACGAGACAAATGACGACCTCAGGTCGATGAACTAACCTGTACACATGTCACCAGGGAACTGCTATCTGACGATAGGTATAGTACTAACTAGCAGATTCCCGGCGAGTCCTGTCCGGTGTACTCATAACCCAATGAGCACCTGTATACATCTTAGGTGTTCCAACTGACACCAGTGGCTTGTGAGACCGGCCACCGCCCCTCGTCGGGGTCTCGACTGTATACACTAGTCTACTCCGGAGTATCGATGCCCTGTCTCGAAACTCCCATGACTAGGGACCACAATTAAGGATATACATATAAACTACCCAACTCTCACGTATATGATCGCCATCATACTGTTGGTAGTAAAGCAAGATCCTAAGGGCTCTATCAAAGTGTAACATGCAATCAGTCACCTGAACATGTACACGACTGATAAAGTCAAAGCAGATAGCATACTATCATCTCGAGTGAGACTGTTTTACCGGTATAGGTCCTCCGCAATCATTGCAATCACGTACCTGCGATCCAATAATTGACTATGAGGGCACTATCTCCAACACCAACACGTGCGTTCAGACGACCCATGACCTCCGCACACTGGGCATCTGTAAACTCTTGGTTTTGCTGACGGCCCTGGGCACGGATATCCTCATAGGTGATGAATTCGTGCAGACTGTATAGACGCACCGCCATAATCCCTGAAGGAAACAGCATTGGAAGATCAGCAATGAGAAAAACACAGAGAGTTAAAACTCCTCGAGAGCAACGCTCTGCAGACAGGAGTAACATTTATCAAAATCAATAATGAGGAGAATTTGAGGAAAACTCCCTCAGAACATTGAGAGCTTTGCTCTGAAAAGATGATATAATTATAATAATAATATAAAATGCCATCTTTAACTTCTAAGATCCATGAAGAATTTTTAAGAGTTCTTCTATATGATTTGGAAGGAGCAAAGCTCCATAAAATGCCATCTACCTAAAATTCTCTAAAAGTTTAAACTTTTGAAAGTGTTTAAACAAAGGAACAAGGCTCTGTTGGTAAAACCCCAAAGGGGTTTTCTCTAGATCAAAAGATCTATGAGAGGAAGGCTCTATTAATTAAAATTAATTTAATTCAAGATTAATTTTTACCTAAAATGTTTCTTTTGGGAAAAATCTAACTCTGAGAGTTCTTAAAGGCAAGAGCAGCGCTCTGAGATTCTGAAAATAAAAATTTTGGAGATGATGATCATCTGTGAAGGACCAAAGGTCCTACTTATAGGCACCAAGTGCCCTCTCAACTTCCGAAAGTTACCGCGACGATTGGAATTCTGTCACCGTTGCGCTCACGTTTTGGAGCCACGTAAGCGCAACAGTAGGGGGCATTTGTTTACCCAATCAGAGCAAGACTCTGTTCAAATTCCAAGGAGGGAAATGAAGCAACGCTTCTGATTCCCCCAATCAGAGCAAAGCTCTATTTTGAAAATTTAAATTCAAATTTTGAAGCAACGCTTCAAATCCCGTGCGCTGCGCGCAACACGCCATGTGTCAGAAGTTGATGCGTCAGCACAGCGCCAGAGGCAGTGCGTCCAATCAGAGCAAGGCTCTTTTAAAAAAAACGTAAAGGAAGCAACACTTCAGCTGCGCAAACGTTGCACTGCGTGACACGTGTCTGCGCAGTTGCGCAAGCACAGCTGCGCAAGCGCTGCGCTGCGCGACACGTGTCTGCGCAGTTGCACAAGCACAACTGCGCAAGCACAGCTGCGCAAGCGCTGCGCTACCCGACACGTGTCTGCGCAGTTGCTCAAGCATAGCTGCGCAAGCACAGCTGCGCAAACACTGCGCTGTGCGACACGTGTCTGCACAGATGCGCAAGCACAGCTGCGCAACTGCTGCGCTGTGCGACACGTGTCAAGCGCTGGGACGTTTACGCTAAACAGAATTAAAATTCTATTAAGATCTTTCTGTTCTTGTTAAAACAAGAAGATTTTCTTCTGTAAAACAGAAGCCCTTGGATCAAAGATCTAACGGTGGGGAAAATTCCCCAAATCACTCAGAGAAAGATCTCTTTAACAAGTTTAACTAATTTATGGGCACTATAAAAAGGACCCTAGACCTCAATTCAAAGGCATCAACATTTTTGGGAGAAATCAAGAACTTCAAACAGAGAGAACTCTGAAGAATTAGAGAGAATTTCTCAAGGACAAAAAAAATGTAAAAACCTTTAGAAAAAGAGAAAATTCTCTTAAAAACAGATCATTGATCTAAGAACAAGGTCAATGATCTTCAAGAAAAGAGAAAAATAAACAATAACAGTGCCTTGCACTTTTTATGAACCACTGGTTCTTTGAAAACAAGAAAAAACTTGTTTTTTTTAATCTAAAATTGATCCAAAAGAATAAGAACAGTGCCCAGCACTTGCCAAAACTGTGCTATCGTGCAAGCCGCCAGGAAGCGCCACATGTCAGCAGTGCAACAGCGCAGCGCACTGACGCAGCGCACTGTGCTGTTGCGCTTGCCCTCACCAGAGCGTGACACGTGTCACTTCCACATGCGCTTGCGCTCTTTAATTTGCGCAAAGCGCCTGACAAGCCATGTGGGGCACTGTCAGAGTATTTAATGCTCTGCATTATTAAGAAAAGGGACAGAGCACAATTAAAAGGCCTAACAGGCCTAATAAAAAATGCTATGCATTTTAACAAGGGCAGAGCCCAAGCAAAATAGATGCTCTGCATCATTGATAAAAGGGCAGAGCCCAACCAAAACAAATAAAAATAATGCAGTAAAGGGGCAAGGCCCTAGCACAGGTCCAATAGGCCAAAGACAAAAGAATATTGAAACTGGACTTAGCCCAGTCATGCCCATAAGTCCTCAAATTAAATTGACTGAGCACGGCTACTCCCTAAATCAATTTACATCCGGTTCAAGGGGACATCTCCGAACTCCTCTGACACTTCTCGTTGTAATCCTTCAACGACGTCAGAGAGGTGATGGGTCCCAACGACCACACATGAATACGGACCGAAACGTCCTTAAACTAATAATGGACCACCACGTCCCTAAACTGGCGATGGACCGAGACGTCCTTAAACTAATATCGGACCGAAACGTCCTTAAACTAATAATGGATCACCACGTCCCTAAACTGGCGATGGACCGAGACGTCCTTAAACTAATATCGGACCGAAATGTCCTTAAACTAATAATGGACCACCATGTCCCTAAACTGGCGATGGACCGAAACGTCCTTAAACTAATAATGGACCACCACGTCCCTAAACTGGCGATGAACCGAGACGTCCTTAAACTAATATCGGACCGAAACGTCCTTAAACTAATAATGGACCACCACGTCCCTAAACTGGCGACGGACCGAGACGTCCTTAAACTAATATCGGACCGAAACGTCCTTAAACTAATAATGGACCACCACGTCCCTAAACTGGCGATGGACCGAGACGTCCTTAAACTAATATCGGACCGAAACGTCCTTAAACTAATAATGGACCACCACGTCTTTAAACTGGCGACGGACCGAAACGTCCTTAAACTAATTATGGACCACCACGTTCCTAAACTGGCGATGGACCACCACATCCCTAAACTGGAACATGGACCACCACGTCCCTAAACTGGAACAATAGAGCCTCCAAATGCTCTTTTGCCGGATCTAAACGGTCCCGTTTAAGTTGATCTTAGCCCCAAACACGGCTAACGTATCCTTAAACATTCAAATGGACTGTAAAACTCCAAATCAACTTTGGTTCAAGGGTACATCTCTGAACTCCTCTGACACCTATCGTTGTAATTTTTCAACGACGTCAGAGAGGTGACGAGTCCGTACGGCCATATAATAAATGGATCACTACGTTAAGTTGATCTTAGTCTCAAACAGGACTAACGTATTCTTAATGAATGTTTAAGTTGATCTTAGCTTCAATACGGCTAACGTATCCTTAAACCAAAAACACCAAACCCAAATCTAAGTAAATACGGATTTGGACTAATCCACGTCCTACGGGCGACGGCATTACTCAGTCTCCGTATACAATCCACGGGCAACCACAAACAAAACAAACACACACGACGCGAAGTGAAATTCTGGAGAAGGAGAAAGTGGCTGCCGCGACGCGGTAGCGTAATTAACTGCAAGGGCTTGCGCCTGCAGGGAAGAGCGTCCCCACAATCAAAAACCCCTCAAACGAGGGGGAATCTGACAAAGTCTGCTACATCGGCCGCATCCGTCTAAACCTCCGATACACGGTGCCATAAATCAACTTGGCATCTTCGGAGAGATGGACGGATAGCATCTGCCCCGAATCTCAGGCAAGACGTCCTAACGTCGTCGCCGTCTTTCGGAGGGGAACAAACCCTTTGCAACAAGTCTAGCTTTGAAAGTCTCCACTTTCCCATCTACACCAAGTTTTTTCTTGAAGATCCACTTGCTCCCAATGGGTTTTACCCCTTCAGGAGCATCTTCCAAAGTCCATACTTTGTTGGTGTACATGGATTCCATCTCGGACTGCATTGCATCCAGCCATTTCACTGAGTCCCCACTCGTGATGGCCTGCTCGAAGCTAGTTGGGTCATCATCCTCCATGATTCAATCCTCGCTCCCTCCATCCATGAGAAAACTGTAGTATCTCTCAGGTGGGTGAGGAACCCAACTAGATCGGCGGAGTGGCTGGGGTTCATCGGGAACTATCGAATCCTCTGGTTCCACTAGATCTTCTGTTGCAGCTTTTGTAGCTGGAACCTCTTCCAGTTCTACCTCATGACCACTAATCTCTTTTGCAAGAAATTCATTTTCTAAAAAGGTGGCATGCCGAGAAACAAACACCCTTTATTCCTCAGTATGGTAGAAGATATACCCTTGTGAATTCTTGGGATATCCTACAAATTTGCATAGAACAGACCGTGCCTCGAGTTTGTCCGGATTTTGTTGTTTGACATAGGCTGGACAACCCCATATCTTAACATAGTTAAGACATGGTCTCTTCCCTTTCCATATCTCATATGGAGTGGTAGGCACAGATTTGGTGGGGGCCATATTCAATAGACGTATGGCTGTCTCTAGCGCATACCCCCAGAAGGAAATAGGTAACTCGGCTGTGCTCATCATAGAGCGCACCATATCTAATAGGGTGCGGTTCTTCCGTTCTGATACACCGTTGTGCTGTGGTGTATATGGAGGAGTTAGCTGAGAGAGAATCCCATTCTCTTTTAGGAAGTCCAGAAATTCATTGCTCAAGTATTCACCTCCTCGATCAGATCGAAGGATTTTAATACTTTTCTCGGTTTGATTCTCGACTTCTTGTTTATATTCTCTAAATTTCTCAAAAGCTTCAGACTTGTGTTTTATCAAGAACACATGTCCGTATCTTGAGAGATCGTCAGTGAATGTAATGAAGTACGAAGAACCTTCCCTGGAATTTATAGACATGGGACCGCATACATCACTATGTACTAGTCCCAAGAGTTCCGTATCCCGTAAACGGAGTTTTGGTCATCTTGCCTTTGAGACATGACTGGCAAGTGTCATAAGATGAAAATTCGAATGGTTTCAAATATCCATCCTTATGCAACTTAGCTAGCCGTGTCGCATTTATATGACCGAGTCTACAATGCCACAAGAAGGATTCGTTCAATTCTGAACTCTTCCTCTTGTGTGTGTTTGTTATGCTCAGAACTGTTGATTGATTTAGAACATAAATGCCATTGCACAACGTTCCTGATCCAACCAACTTTTGGTTTAGAAAAATGTTCATAACATTATCCTGTAATACAAAATTATATCCTTCTTTACTCAACAAAGAAACCGATATAATGTTGCATATCAGGTTCGGCATGTAATAGCATTCGTTCAGAATCAATGTATTACCAGTTGGCAATACAAGGTGATATTCCCCGACGGTTTTAGCTGCAACAATTGCACCATTTCCAAACCTTATGTCTTTATCGCCTTCTTCAAGTTCTCTACCTTTTCTAAGCCCATGTAATTGATTACATATATGGAATTCTGACCCGGTATCTAATACCCAGGACGTAGAGCAAATGGAGAAACAGTTCTCTGTAACGAACACACCCAAAGAAAATGCATCAACATATAACTTCTTCATTCGGGTGGCATGAGAATCCTGGTATTTCCCTATATCCTGTTCAGTCTTATAACTTTTATAAGAAAGAACGGAACCAACGTTCCCCAGCACAGTATAACATGTGGGTTCGATCAATACATCTATATTATTATCTTTATTAAGGCATGATATGGTCGCTACCTGGAGAGAGAGAGAAGAAAACACTTTAGCGTATGCTCTTGCAAGATCAGATTGGTTATTATTTTATCTAATCGGGATGGCTCCCACTGTTTTTATCAAATCTTCCTTCAAACCCTAAAAGGAAAAGACTAGCCGGGATTAATTACACCCTACAATTTCGCCAATCTTTCAACCAGGCCAGTGTCAGTACTTTGAGGGAGGTTCCCCGTGCTTTCACACGGACCTAATTAAAGTAAACCTCGTTTTCCCAGAGGCGTAACCCCGTTGACACCTTTCTAGACACCTACTTGATCGGCTAATTGTCCTGTGTAAAACTCTCCCAGGAGTAACAATTACTCGCAGTGGGTATCGGGATCCAACTATCTCATAGAAGGTATACAATCTCATTGCAAATTTCAACACTTGAAATTCCCAATAATATTTTGCCCCTAACGTGCTATGACCTTGACGAAAGCCAACAAACCATAGCGCGGTAGTCAAGTTCAACCCGTACATTTCTTGACTGAATTAAACCCACCCGCACGACCCTTGACGAAAGCCAACAAAGCCGTACGACTATCCTAATCCAGTCACATCATATGCAGCAGATAAGCAGCATATAGCTACCGCACACTACACCTTGACGAAAGCCAACAAATGCAGCACGAATACTATATACAACTTATCTGAAATGACGGAGGGCAACGACAGGTTTCTGAAAACCTATTGCGTAATGAACTTGATATCGTTGTAGAATCATGTGAATTTTGAAATGGAGTGATTTTGAGGCTTTTATTAGTTTTGCTAAAGAGGTCACTCCCGGTGAAGAAATCTAGGCTCTTTCCTTATGGAATAAGGTGCAGGATATATCATATATATCGCTATGCAAAGCAAAAACTACAAAAGCAATCAAAAGACAAACCGAGTGTTGTAGCATCTACCAGTTTTGCTAAAGAGGTCACTCCAGGTGAAGGGATCTCGGCTCTTTCCTCATCGAATAAGGTGCAGGATATATTATATATATCGCTATACAAAGCAAAAACTGTAGCTACCCTTTTTGAAAATTTGATTCTACAACATCTTTTAGGTTTCTTTTCATTCATTAATCATATTAATGAAGTCCTGACTAGTCGAAAATATTGCATCTTTTAACCGGCAATTTCCCTATCATTTGCATTCATATAGAAGTGTTCGGCATTCATATAGCACATATTAGCAAAACAGTCGTAAAATATCAGATTGCATGTGTTAGACTTTTAAACCGGCATTTCTAGGGAAATTGACTGTATTTTATGGTATCGCATCATCCCTATATTGCGCAACACTTGTTTCAAAGTCTGTGCAGGAAAATCCGGAAGAAAAGCCAAAATTGTCATTTTGCTGATCAAACATTACACCAACTCCAAGTTTTGAGATCTGGTAGCAATCCAAAGGGGAAAATACAATTCAACATATCCTATACAGGCCCATAATTCAGCCCAAAGAAACACCAGAAGTTGTGATTGATGTGAAAGAGTGTGCTTGTAGTAGTTAACCGCAATCAATAACGGTGTCGCGCGTAGCTAGACCGAGATGAGTACGGGTCGTCCTCTGGGAAATGTGGAACCTTTTACTTTTACTTTAGATGTGTTGAGAAAGAGAGGAGGGATAAAGAATTTTTATAGAATGGTTTCTAGATCTACGTTAAACAAGAATGTAAAATATAGATCTAGATTATTTTGGAGATGTAGATAATATAATAATAGGGCTTGTAGGGTTCGTTAGGATTTAGTAGTTATGAACGATTAATTAAAAGTTACCCTTTTTATCCATTAATAGATTTAAAACTAGAACGACGGTGATGCGTGTAGTTAGGGTTTCTGGAGGGAAAAGGAATCCCACTCTTAACCCTTATCTCGATACGGAACTCCGTTCATATCTAGCCTTTACCAAAACAATCATTAATCTAATCTCTAATCGCGGTCGGAACTAACAAAGAATTGTTAGCGCGCCCGATTAGGATGTTAAAGATTATTTTGATAAAGTTCATAAACTTTATAGGACTTAAAAAGGGTTTAGGGATTTTTATCGTCCATTAGCCTACCATAATCCTACGAACCCTAACAAGCGGAGAATTACTCGCGCATGTTGGGAGAAGAAGATGAAAAGACAGAGAGGGAAAACATAATGTAAAATGCAAAAACAATTAAAAAGAACTACCTTTATTAATCGACTTGAACAAACTACACTTTAATCCGTAGAAAATGATTACAAAACTAGTTGCTTCTCGATCTTTCCTAAGGAGGTAGTCGAACAGTCGATGATCAGCCTGGATGCGTGAGCGTCGGGAGCTTCGTGATCTCTTCGGCTTGATAACTTTTTCAAGAGGCTCTCGGTGCCCTTTTATAGTGCAAAGCCAGAATCTTATTGTTGAAAACTTGGTAAAATTCTTCATAGATTTATGCCAAAAAATCTTGCTTCCCAATTCCCTAGAAATGCGGCGGATCCGCGGCCCAAGGGTGGGTTTGGCCGCGGATCCGTGCTCAAAGGTGGGGATCTCTCGATCAAATTTCTTGGGCTTTCTTCTCGTGACATGTGGCAATCCTAGGCACCTTTAGAATTCAGAAATCTTCTCTCGGTTGCTTCCAGACTTGGTCTCCAAGTTTTGCTTCTTAATTTGGCAAGTTTTCTTCAACAAATTGATTTGTTTGATAAATTCTTTATAACAACTTGGAAATATTCTGCACAACAACTCAAATAAGATTTTAGTAGACTTTGTTCTACTAGGATTAGGTCAATAATATTTGCATACATTTTCCTACCAAATGACAATTAAAATATATTAACACATGGAAAATAATGTTTTTACACATAAACCCTCATATGTATAATATATTATAATAAAGTCCTTTTTTAATATGAAAATGGTAGGAAAAATGTAAAACAAATGTGCAGTTTTATCAACTGAACAAATACCCCCAAACTTATCTTTGATCGTCCCGAGCAAACTAGTTTATTTAAGAGGAGAAAAAGAAAGGAAAAAACTAAGCACACTTTCGTAGGCAACACGATTGCACTGAGCATGTGCAACAAGCCGTTAAACCTCTAGGTGTCCCTAGTAGGAGGAGTGTTGTCTCCTGAGGGTTTTCAGCGGATTACACCCACAAAATCCTATAACAAAAGAAAGATGGTGAAATTTACATATAAAGATAAGAACCATAAAAGAAAGACTTTGAAAAGAAGAGTTTCCAACTATGCTAGCTTTTCAGTTATCATGAGCCCTATCTTAATAGTCATGAAAAAATGTTAGAAATCACATTACCCCTCAATAAAACATCGTCTTTATTCTTCATTCCTACCTTTCTTCCAAACATTGATCATATAACCCCACGTGTGTGTAATGGACATCCCTACACTCGGAGAATTCAATTCAAGCTATCATACTCTTGTCCATCTACCTTAGTACTTTTTAATTTAATGAATATTAAAGATTTGCTCACACATTTTCATGCGACCGTTAATACTTCTTGAGGTACTAACCAACCGATTACTCATGTGCTTGCTAATTAGGTGATAATATTTTCCTCGTCTTACACCACCTAAGGCTTAGCAGTGACTCCCAGACCAGTTGGCCTTAGGGCACTAGGCGAAGAGGCACCCTCGCTATATTTTTTTATTGCTGCCTTGGCGATAACAAAACCAGTGTTCATTTTTTTTTCACCATTTATATTTTCTTCATTTTTTTTCATTTCCTTCATACTTTGGCTTTTGGACAAGAGCATTTCAAGGTATCCTCTACTATCCTGAGTTTCAAGACGTGTGTAAGTACATATAGTAGGGTATCAACATTCAAATGTTTGGCTTCCAGAATAGAAACTATTTTTCAGACTTATTTTTTTCCTCAGATTAGTGACTTCCTTCATTTTACTAACCCTTGGGACAACAGCTCATAACTACTTATTACTAGTTCGTGTAAGAAAACTTCTAATTTTCTTGGTTTTCTTAAACTATTCCAATCTTTTGGATGTAATTTTTCATTTTTTACTCTTTTGTTATAAAAAAAATTTAATGCCCGGTGTCAAAGATAATTCAGTGAATACAAACCTCCCCCCCAAACCTGTTTTCAGCAGTGTCCTCACTGATGTAGCCTTTTGAGAACAAGGACCTGTATACTAAGGGAGAGATACAAGGGGTAAAATAATAGTGAAATGAAAAATTCCCCCAAACTTATTCTTTGACACGCACAGATATTCAATCAAATCATTTTTTTACTCACCTCCATTCTTAAAATGTGAAAAAGTTATCAAAACATGGAGGTGAGGCGGAGGAATTTTAGTTTTGATAAAGCGGCTCCTGTAAAAATAGGAGCTCCTCCGCGGGGTCAGCAGAAAAATACGGTTTTAATCTATGCCCATTCACTTTAAAAATCGAACCATTTTTCAAATTTTCGACTTCAACTGCCCCGTGCGGGTGTACATACCGCACCACAAAAGGTCCTTTCCAACGAGATTTAAGCTTACCCGGATGAAGATGGAGACGGGAATCGTAAAGAAGGACTTGTTGCCCCGATGTGAAGGTTTTTCTAGAAAGATTTTTATCGTGGAATACTTTAGTCCTATTCTTTACTATCACCGCATTATCGTAAGCTTCATCGCGGAGTTCGCTTAGCTCATTCAATTGCAGCTTCCGATAGCTGCCTGCATGATCAAGATCAAAATTAAGCTCTTTAATAGCCCACATTGCCTTATGTTCAATCTCGACAGGGAGGTGGCATGCCTTCCCAAACACAAGGCGGTATGGAGACATACCAAGATCGGTCTTATAAGCAGTGCGGAATGCCCAAAGAGCATCCGTCAATTTGGTTGACCAATCCTTACGGTTTTTGGAAACCGTCTTCTCCAATATCTGTTTGATCTGCCTATTTGAGATCTCAGCCTGCCCGCTTGTTTGGGGGTGATAGGGCGTAGAAAGCTTGTGGGTGATTGAATATTTCCGCATCAAGGCCTCGAAAGACCTATTGCAGAAATGTGTCCCGTTGTCGCTAATGATAGCGCGAGGGTGTCCGAATCGCGAAAAGATATTTTCTTTAAGGAACTTAATGACAACTTTGTTGTCATTAGTGCGACACGGTACAGCTTCCACCCACTTCGAGACATAATCAACCGCTAACAAGATATATAGATTCCCAAAGGAGTTGGGAAAAGGGCCCATAAAATCAATACCCCAAACATCAAATATTTCCACAACCAATATAGGTTGGAGCGGCATCTCATTCCTTCGTGAAATCCGACCCAAATGCTGACATCGCGGACAAGTTTTGCAATGTTCAAATGCATCTTTAAATAATGTTGGCCAATAAAAGCCACATTGCAAAACTTTCTCCGCCGTTTTTCGAGGTCCAAAGTGACCGCCGCAGGCCTGATCATGACAAAATGATAACACGCTCTTGAATTCATTGTTAGGGACACACCTGCGAATGATTTGATCAGAACAATACTTGAATAGATATGGTTCATCCCAGTAAAAATATTTTACTTGGGATAGAAATCGAAGTTTGTCTTGTTTCGACCAATCGCTAGGTATAAGTCCCGTTGCAAGATAGTTTACAATATCCACGAACCAAGGTTCGTAGGATACATTCAAGAGCTGCTCGTCGGGAAATGAGTCATTTATCGGCACGGTCATAGTTGGCGAAGAAGTGATGCGTGAAAGATGGTCGGCTACAACGTTTTCACATCCACTCTTGTCTTTGATGACAAGATCAAATTCTTGTAACAATAGGATCCAACGTATTATCCTGGCCTTCGCATCCTTCTTCGATAAAAGATGTCGTAGGGCGGAGTGATCTGTGTAAACCACAATAGGCGAGCCAATCAAGTAGGGCCTGAATTTCTCTAATGCAAATACAACTGCCAAGAGTTCTTTCTCGGTAGTTGTGTAATTTATTTGTGCATCATTCAAGGTCCTACTTGCATAGTAACTTACATGTGGCATCTTATCAATGTACTGTCCTAAGACCGCACCAATAGCAAAATCTGATGCATCACACATAAGCTCGAACGGGTAGTTCCAATCCGGAGATGATAAAACGGGGGCTGTAGTGAGTGATTCTTTAAGCGATTCAAAAGCAGCCTCACAATCCGAATCGAAGTGAAAAGTAGTGTCCTTGGCCAATAGAAGGGTTAAGGGTCTAGCAATTTTGCTAAAGTCCTTAATAAATCTCCTATAAAATCCTGCATGACCAAGGAAGGATCGTATATCTTTGACGCAATTGGGATGAGGGAGGTTTTGAATGACATCTATTTTAGCTCTGTCGACCTCAATGCCTTTATGTGAAATTATATGTCCAAGTACAATACCTTCTTGGACCATAAAATGGCATTTTTCCCAATTCAAAGTAGGTTCTTATCCATACAGCGGGTAAGAACAGCGTCAAGATTACGAAGGCAGTCCTCAAAGGAGTCCCCAAAAATGGAGAAATCGTCCATAAAAATTTCCAGAAAATTTTCCACCATATCTGAAAATATCCCCATCATGCACCGCTGAAATGTAGCGGGAGCGTTGCATAACCCAAAGGGCATGCGTCTATAAGCAAAAGTTCCGAAAGGACAAGTAAAAGTGGTTTTATCTTGATCCTTTTCGGCGATGGGGACCTGGTTATAACCAGAGTATCCGTCCAAGAAACAGTAGTATTCGTGTCCCGCTAATCGTTCTAACATCTGGTCAATGAAAGGTAGAGGGAAATGATCTTTCCTCGTCGCGGCATTGAGTTTCCTGTAATCGATACATACGCGCCACCCAGTTTGGGTGTGTGTTTGGATTAACTCATTAGCCTCATTAGTGATGACCGTGATGCCAGACTTTTTAGGGACCACATGAATTGGACTTACCCATTGACTATCAGATATGGGGTAAATTATTCCACTATCAAGGCACTTGACGATTTCTTTCTTTACCTCCTCTTTCATAACGGGATTTAACCGTCTTTGTGGGTCTCGGGTTGGTTTGGCTTCATCCATCAGATGTATGTAATGTTCAACAATTAAAGGACTAATCTCTTTGATGTCAGCCATTGTCCAACCAAATGCTTCCCGATTCGATCTCAACACTGCCAAAAGTGCATTCTCTTGCTCTAAGGCTAGAGAAGCGGAAATAATCACTGGCAAAGTCTCATTCTCTCCTAAATATGCATATTTAAGATGAGAAGGTAGCGGTTTGAGATCAAGAATTGGCGAAGAGACAATAGAAGGAGGGGTAACGGAATGATATTCGAACTCCTTAAGAGGTTCAAAACTTGCATAAGATATTGACTCGGAAAGTGCTGCTGACTTTTGCAACGAGTCAACGGGTTCAATCTCAAGGTCGGACTCATTGAACATATCCTCACTGTGAAGTGGTGCAAGATCAAACGATGTCTCATTTATGTTGTCGAGAACATCAAAGCAAAGCTCCTCATCCATGCAGCTTTCGGAAGCTATCTCGTGGATGGAACAAACATCCAGCAAATGAGCAGAAGGTTCTGATGGCTGACTTCCTAGCTTGTAAATATTAAGCTCAATTGTCATTTTCCCGAAGGATAAGTTCATAGAACCGTTACGACAATTAATTACAGCGTTAGAAGTTGCTAGGAAGGGTCGACCAAGTATCACCGGGATTTGATTGCGTGGGTTTGCTACAGGTTGTGTATCTAAAACAACAAAGTCCACGGGAAATATGAATTCCCCGACTTTAATTAACACATCCTCTAGTTCGCCCCGAGGTTTGGTGATAGATCGGTCTGCCATTTGGAGAGTATAATGGGCGGGTTTTAACTCTCCAATTCCTAACTGCTCGTATACTGAATAAGGAAGTAAGTTGACGCTAGCGCCTAGATCGAGTAAAGCACGATTTATATTTTTACCTCCAATAGAAATAGAGATTGTAGGACAGCCGGGGTCCTTACGTTTCTTTGGTATTTGTTGGGTAAAAGCTGTGCTAACATTACTCGTCATGAAAACCTTTTTAGGCACTTGAGTTTTTCTCTTCCTAGTGCACAAGTCTTTAAGGATTCTTGCATAAGATGGGACTTGTTGAATAGCATCTAGGAGAGGAATATTCACGCTCACTTGCTTAAACATTTCCACAATCTTTTCCATTTGCGGGTTAGGTCGGTTGGCCCTTAATCGGTTTGGAAATGGAGCTCGATCAATAAGTTTTGGGTCCAACGTTTGTGGAGAAGACTGTGGCGACGGATTCGATCCCAAAATTGGAGTGGGTATCGACTTAGATAGATTTGGCAAAATGTTTGAGCCTTGGGGAAAACGGAGAATAGGCTCGGATGAAGGTGGAAGACTAGACGAGTTAGGGGAAGAAGAAGAAGAAGAAGGGATATCAAATGTGTCACTATCATCAAATTGCTCACCCACTTGGTTGTTCAGCACTTTCCCCGATCTCAACGTAGTGACGGCATTCACATTATGACTTTGTGAATGGCCAGGATTTGGTAGGGGTTGAGATGGGAGTTTCCCTTTCTCTCTCGCACTTATTGCGGCGTTTAATTGTGCGATTTGGTTTTCTATTGATTTGATACTCTCACCATGGGAGGAGGAGTTTTTTGTTAGGGCATCAATAGAAGACCTCATCTCAGCCGAATTTTGCATGGATTGTTTCATGAACATATCCAAAGTTTGTGCAAGTGAGTTGTCAGTACCGGCCACTTGTGGTGTAGAAATGTTGGCCGGATTTTGGAAATTCTGTGACTGAAAGGGGGGCTGATTCTGTGGTTGTGGTTGCTGTGGAGGAGGTCTTTGATAATTGCTTTGTTGGTTTTGATTCCAAGCAAAGTTAGGATGATTCCTCCATCCTTGATTGTACGTGGAAGAATAAGGGTCGTTTCTAGGTCGCTGCTAAAAGCAGCATTAGCTTGAAACGATGCATTCATAGGACATTCTTCCGTTAAGTGTGAAGGATCCGAACAGCAACCACAGACAGTCTTGGGAAGCGTGACCTGATTTAGGGAGACTGATGAAAGTTTGTTTTCAATAGAATCGAGTTTCTTCTGCATCGCTGCCATTTCGGCTTTTACTGCGATAGAAACATCGAGCTGGTGAATACCTCCCTTAGTTGAAGGTGGTCTTACGCTTTCCCACTGCAATGTGTGTTCAGCAAGATCTTCCAGATATTTCCTTGCTTCACCGTCATCTTTAGACATGAAATTGCATTGACACATTGTTTCAAGCATCTGCTTTGTCGCTGGATTAATGCCCTCATATATAATCCGACGTAAATCCCATCTTTGTATTCCGTGATGGGGGCATTGGACAAGCAGATCCTTGAAACGTTCAAAGCACTTCTAAAATGGTTCATTGGGAAGCTGGGTGAACTGGTTGATCTCGCTCCTAATGTGGGCAGTCTTATGGTTTGGGTAAAACTTCTTAAGAAATGCTATGACGAATTCATCCCAATTAGTGATAGAGTGTGCGGCAGTATTATAAAGCCATTTTTCTGCCAAGTCGCACAGTGTGAATGGGAGAAGACGTAAGCGCATAGCATCTAAAGTCAATTGTGAAGTACCCATCATTGCGCATACGTTTTCGAATTTGGTGATGAAAACGTACGCGTCTTCCGACTCAAGCCCGTGAAATTTGGGCAGCAGATTGATGTAGTGGGATTTAATTTCGAAATTATCCCCGTTAGATGGTGAAAGAGATAGACAAGTAGCAAGGGGACCACGAATAGGATAGCATCTCTCTTGGAGAGAGATGCGCGGTGGATTCTGCGCACCTCCGGGCGGTGGCAGCGTGGTGTTATATTCTGATGGAGTGCCGTCCATCTCGGTCGTGGTGTGTTGTGGGGGAAAAGAAGATGAAGAAGTACCGACTTCGGCGTCGATAGCAGGAACGCGGACAAGACGGGCACTAGGATCCCGTGTCCAGCCGAGCATGCACTAAGCGGGTTTAGTGCAAGTGGCAGCGTGTGTGTAGTTTTAAAAATTGGTTTGTTTTTTGAAAAAGTGGGACTCAAGACAAATCACCCTAAGATGCACAAGCAACCCTAGAACTAAGGTCACCTAGGTCCAGTCTCTAGACCGCTCCTAGACTTCCAAAGGACAAGCCGCAGGATAAATCCTCTACCGCCTCCATACTACCCTTGTAGCCAGGTAAGTGCCAGGTAAGTGGGAAGGAACCATGTCGTGGGCCTAATTAAAAACCACTAGCCTTTGTCACACTTGCCTAGGCACTACAAAAGTAATGCGGATAAACGATAGATTACCCACGACCTTCCTCTGTCCTTATTGAGCGCGACAGTCCTTAGAGTCTGGTCTAGATATTTTTTAAATTAATGAAGGGTTGATCTATATGCTCGGTTTGTGATTTGTGGGGCTTAGGAAGGGTGATGAAATCCCACCTAATCTTGATTTGGTCTTTGCCCCTTAGTCCGTATTAAATATGCAAAACAAAACCAATCACAAAACTGTTGCAAAAAGATTTTTGAGCGCCGCGATTTTGCAAAGAATCCTGCAGAAAATAGATTTTATTGGATTTGAGAGGAGAGAGAAGGAGTTGTAAAAGATACCAGAGAAGTGTGAAACCCTAGATCTCCTGTTTCCTCAAGTCTGTGACTCCAGATTCCCTCGCAAAATTCACACAATAATCGTTAAATATACAATTTGCAGTTTTGTGTTAATAATGATATGAATCGTCTAAGAATTCAACACAAATAGTAAGAATAAAAAATTACGCACGTATCCCCGGCAACGGCGCCATTTGATTGATGTGAAAGAGTGTGCTTGTAGTAGTTAACCGCAATCAATAACGGTGTCGCGCGTAGCTAGACCGAGATGAGTACGGGTCGTCCTCTGGGAAACGTGGAACCTTTTACTTTTACTTTAGATGTGTTGAGAAAGAGAGGAGGGATAAAAAAAATTTTATAGAATGGTTTCTAGATCTACGTTAAACAAGAATGTAAAATATAGATCTCGATTATTTTAGAGATGTAGATAATATAATAATAGGGCTTGTAGGGTTCGTTAGGATTTAGTAGTTATGGACGATTAACTAAAAGTTACCCTTTTATCCATTAATAGATTTAAAAATAGAACGATGGTGATGCGTGTAGATTAGGGTTTCTGGAGGGAAAAGGAATCCCACTCTTAACCCTTATCTCGACACGGAACTCCGTTCATATCTAGCCTTTACCAAAACAATCATTAATCTAATCTCTAATCGCGGTCGGAACTAACAAAGAATTGTTAGCGCGCCCGATTAGGATGTTAAAGATTATTTTGATAAAGTTCATAAACTTTATAGGACTTAAAAAGGGTTTAGGGATTTTTATCGTCCATTAGCCTACCCTAATCCTACGAACCCTAACAAGCGGAGAATTACTCGCGCATGTTGGGAGAAGAAGATGAAAAGACAGAGAGGGAAAACATATTGTAAAATGCAAAAACAATTAAAAAGAACTACCTTTATTAATCGACTTGAACAAACTACACTTTAATCCGTAGAAAATGATTACAAAACTAGTTGCTTCTCGATCTTTCCTAAGGAGGTAGTCGAACAGTCGATGATCAGCCTGGATGCCTGAGCGTCGGGAGCTTCGTAATCTCTTCGGCTTGATAACTTTTTCAAGAGGCTCTCGGTGCCCTTTTATAGTGCAAAGCCAGAATCTTATTGTTGAAAACTTGGTAAAATTCTTCATAGATTTATGCCAAAAAATCTTGCTTCCCAATTCCCTAGAAGTGCGGCGGATCCGCGGCCCAAGGGTGGGTTTGGCCGCGGATCCGCGCTCAAAGGTGGGGATCTCTCGATCAAATTTCTTGGGCTTTCTTCTCGTGACATGTGGCAATCCTAGGCACCTTTAGAATTCAGAAATCTTCTCTCGGTTGCTTCCAGACTTGGTCTCCAAGTTTTGCTTCTTAATTTGGCAAGTTTTCTTCAACAAATTGATTTGTTTGATAAATTCTTCATAACAACTTGGAAATATTCTGCACAACAACTCAAATAAGATTTTAGTAGATTTTGTTCTACTAGGATTAGGTCAATAATATTTGCATACATTTTCCTACCAAATGACAATTAAAATATATTAACACATGGAAAATAATGTTTTTACACATAAACCCTCATATGTATAATATATTATAATAAAGTCCTTTTTTAATATGAAAATGGTAGAAAAAATGTAATACAAATGTGCAGTTTTATCAACTGAACAAGTTGCAAGACCTAAAGCCCATAGAGCGCCGCGGAACCGCGGCAGGAGCCGGCTTGCGCCGAGGTTCCGCGGCGATATTGCCACGTCAGCGCTCCAGTTTTGCTTCATTATTCCTATCTCAGTGGCTACAGCTCAGAAATATACTTCAAATTTCAGAGAAGTCTCGAAGCTTCTACCAGATCAGCCAAGATGATTAATTAAGCTAATCCTAATCAAGCTCCTAACAAACTTCATCTAGAAGCTTCTCCTCAACAAACATTTGGAGGGAAATTCAAATCTCATCTAACTAACTTTTTGGAGGGAGATTCAAATTCTAATCCTAGATCTAGGGTTTAGGGAAGTCTATAAATAGAAGCCTAGACCTAGGGTTAATGGCTAATCCTTAATCTAGGGTTTAGGGAAGTCTATAAATAGAAGCCTAGACCTAGGGTTAATGGCTAATCCTTAATCTCTAATCTTTACCTTTTACACCATCTTCTTCCACAAGTCTAGTGACAAGACTTGTATGAAACCCTAACCCTAATTCCAATCCAAATTCAAGATCCCGAGTACCAAATCAAGTGAGAAGCCTTCAACCTTTTATGAGCCGAGCCGATCTTCAATCGAGCAAGTGATCCAAGCCGATCCGCGACTCACGGAGACGAGCGAAGCCAAATCGACGATCGAGTTCTTCCTCTTGTAGTTCTTGAGCGATTGTAATGAAATTGTTGATATAAATAAAAGGTGAAATTCTTTAATCTTGCTTTCTTTAAATTCTTGCATCATGATTCGATCTCAATTTGTAATTGTAGTTCTTGTTGTGATGTTTGAGTAAAACTCCGCTCGTCAAGGAGTCGAGAAGATCAATAGAATGATGATGTAACAAATCTTAATACGATTCTTAAGTCCTACGAGTTTTGTAAACCCTAGCAAATTGAAGAATCGACAACCCAGTTTCGTTGCGATGCTTTCTTGATTGTGATCGCTCGAAATTAGGGATCTACGATCGTTTCTTGAATTTACTAGAGGCTAGAATGTGAATGATATCGACGAAGGAACAAGGGATAAGATGAAACCCTAGTTTCACAAGAAATCCCTAATTCTCGTCGATCATCATCGATCTAGTATCAATTCATCGAAGGATAAGAATACGTCATTTTAAGATTACATCACATCTATAGATCCGATCGATTCCTACGAGCCTCATTTAGATTCTTGATATTTGGTTTGGAAAAATCAACAAACTCTCAATTCTTGATTCTATCTTTTAATACTTTCTTAGATCTAGATTTTCTAATTCTTGAACTTCAAATACAAATCTTGAATTGTTTGTTTTCTTTTCTTTAAAGTTTCAATTCATCTAATTCGAAAGACGAACGGTTACACTTTCCCTGTGGACGATCCGCACTTACTAACGCGCTACAACCGCCACCGTTATTGATTGCGGTCAAATATTTTTGGTTGTGATTTCTTTACAATTTTTCAAATACTACACATCAAGAATATCATACAATCAAATGGCGTCGTTGCTGGGGATTGTGCGCTAATTGTTCGTATTTTGAAATTTGAGTTGAAAAGTTTATTCCATTACAATTTTTTTTAGATCTAAACTTGCACAAACCCTAATGCGTGTTGTTGTGATTTGTTGCGAGGGAATCTGGAGCTTGCTGTTGAATTGAAATAATTTTTGGAAAATTCCAGAGAGCTGAAGGAGTGAACAGAAGCTTGCTGTTGAATTTTGGTACAGAGAGCAGCACAAACGGCCGCGATTCCGCGGTATTAGACTCTATTTGCAGCGGTTCCGCGCCTGGGTAGAGGGTTCTCTGTGCAAATTATTTTCAGGTAACTTCTATCTTTCTTATCTCCTTCTCAAATCTACTCCAATTAACATTTTGTGCAGGCTTCTTTGCAAAAATCGCAGCGCCGCGCAAAAAGAAAAGTTAATTTGTGCTTGTTTTGATCTTTGTGGTTGTTTGCATAATTAATACGGACATTAAGGGGCAAAGACCAAATCCAGATTAGGTGGGGAGTTCATTACCCTTCCTAAGCCCCAAAAATCACAAACTTGCATCCGCATTTACCCTCATTAATTTAAAGAAATCTAGAGATGACTGTAAGGACCGTCGCGCTCACTTAGGACAAGAGAAGGCCGTGGGTAATTCATTGCTTATCCGCGTTTCTTTTGTGGTGTCTAAGGCAAGTGTGTCGAAGGCTAGTGGTTACTTAATTAGGCCCACTACTTACGTAGTGGAGAACCTCCCACTTACCTGGCACTTACCTGGCCACAGGAGAGACAAAGAGGCAGTGGAGGATTTATCCTGTGACTTGTCTTTTGGCAGTTAGGAGCGGTCTAGAGTCTGACCTAGGTGACCACTAGATTTTAGGGTATTGCTTGTTGCATTTGTTGTGATCGCATCATATTTTTAAAAATCCGTATCATTTTTCAAAAACAAACACCAACACTTCATTTTCCCTAATTATAATTCATGCTGCCACTTGTACTAACCCTTTTTAGTGCAAGATAGGCTGGACAACAGGATTCTAGTGCCTGTTTAGTCAGCGTCCTTTCGATCGACCCAAAAGTCGGTATTTCTACATTTACCCTTTCTTTACCCACCACCACACCCACATCGATGGATCCGTCTCCATCGAACTTCTTTTCCACTACCCTGCCGCCGTCCGTTGGTGCGCAGAATCCACCTCACATCTCTCTCCAAGAGAGGTGCTATCCTACTCGAGGTCCCCTTTCCACCTGTCTTTCCATTCCACCAGCCAACGGGGAAAATTTTCAAATAAAACCCTAATACATCAACCTTCTACCAAAATTTCACGGTCTCGAGTCTGAATTCCTTTATCACCAAATTTGAAAATGTATGCGCAATGATGGGTACTTCACAGCTTTCTGTGGATGCTTTACGTCTTCGTCTTCTCCTATTCACCTTGTGCGATATAGCCGAGAAGTGGCTGTATAATACTACCGCACATTCCATTTCAAATTGGGAAGAATTCGTCAAAGCATTCCTTAAGAAATTCTACCCAAATCATAAAACAGCTCGAGTCCGCAGCGAAATATATCAATTCACCCAGCTTCTAAATGAAACATTTTCACAATGTCTTGACCGCTTCAAGGATCTGTTGGTCCAATGTCCTCATCACGGAATCCCTAAATGGGAACTGTGCCGAGTCATTTATGAGGGCATTAATCCTAACACAAGACAGACCCTTGAATTAATGTGTCAAGGCAATTTCATGACCAAAGATGATGGGGAAGCCTGGAAATTTTTAGAAGATTTCGCTGAAAAATCTTTACAGTGGGAGGGTGTGAGTCAATCATCTAGAGCTGGCAATAACCAATCGGATGTTTCCATAGGAGTTAGAGCTGAAATTTCAGCCATGCAAAAGAAACTCGAGACTATGGAAAAGAAATTTTTAGCAGCCGCCCTAAACCAAATGTCACTCTCCAAAACTGTATGTGGATGCTGTTCTGATCCATCACATCTCACGGAAGAATGTCCACTAAATTCTCCGTTTCAAGGTTACGAGCATACCAATGCCTCATTTCAAAGACCTAGAAACGATCCATTTTCTTCCACATATAATCAGGGTTGGAGGAATCACCCTAATTTTGCTTGGAACCAATCACAATCTCAAAACACGGTTCCAACCCAAAACAATTTCCAAAGGGTCCCTCCACCACAACAGCAACCACCACTTTTATTGAGTCAGCACCCCTTCCAATCACAAAATTTCCAAAATCCGGCCAACACTTTTGCACCACATGAAAACTCTTTGCAATTGACCGGTACAGATAATACCTCTGCACTAGCACAAACCTTGGAAACTTGCATGAAACAATCCATCCAAGGGATGGCAAGTTTGCAATCTTCCGTCGAGAATGTGATGAAGATCATTGTCTCTCAAAATGAGAATATCAAATCGATGGAAGCACAAATTGCACAACTAAAAGCCGAAATGAGTGCAAGAGAGAAAGGGAAACTTCCAGCTCAACCTTTACCCCATCCTGGCTATTCACATCATGTGAATGCAACAGCGTTGAGATCTGGAAGAGTGCTTGACAATCACCTTAGGGAAGAGTTTGATGATACTGATAAATCAATCAATAATACCTCGGCTGAGACCCTTCCTTCCACTTCTACTTCTAATTCTAACCCCAGTTCTTCTACCCCACCACCTTCTTGCGAGCCTATTCTTCGTTTCCCAAAAGGCTCGCCACCTCAGCCCATCTCTTCTAGTTTTCCACGGACGATCCCCACTTCTATTTTGGGATCGGGTCCACACACACTTCCTTCTCCTATGATGGACCCAGCGCTTATTACTAAAGCACCTTATCCTAATCGGTTAAGGGCTAACACATCGAGTCCACATATGGAGAAGATTATGGACATGTTTAAGCAAGTTAACATCAACATCCCTCTCCTAGATGCCATCCAACAAGTTCCGTCCTATGCGAAAATTCTTAAGAACTTGTGCACTAGGAAGAGGAAGACTCAAGTGCCCAAGAAGATTTTCATGGCAAAAACGGTAGACACGGCTTTCCCCCAACAATTACCGAGGAAACGTAAGGATCCTGGATATCCTACTATTTCCATTTCTATCGGGGGGAAACACATTAACCGTGCTCTATTAGACCTTGGCGCTAGTGTTAACTTGCTTCCATACTCAGTCTATGAGCAGTTAGGGATCGGAGAGTTGAAGCCAACCTATTGCACTCTCCAGATGGCTGACCGATCAATCACCAAACCTAGGGGTGAACTGGAGGATGTGTTAATAAAAATCGGGGAATTTATATTCCCTGTGGACTTTATTGTAATTGATACACAGCTTGTAGCGAACCCACGGAATCAAATTCCGGTGATTTTAGGTCGCCCCTTTTTGGCCACTTCCAATGCAATCATCAACTGTCGTAATGGTTCTATGACCCTATCTTTCGGGAATAGGTCAATAGAGCTGAACATTTACAAGTTGGGAAGTGTACCCTCCGAACCTACTGCTCAGGTCTGTTCTGTCGACTTAATGGATGTCGACAGCAGCGAATTTGATGATCCTCTTGATACTGATCTGGACTCTTTTCATACGTTATTGTTTGACCCAACTATGTATCATACATATATGGACTCTTCCACCGAGATGTCCGGGTCAACAATTAACACTGATTATGAACTGTTCTTAGAGTCTGAAGATCACCCCGCACTTTGTGATGACATTATTCTTCGGGGTATAGATGAAACTTTTGAGGAGATCTTCGCTGATGAACTCGCATTTTTGAATGATACGGGTGTTGAGATGAATCATGTCCCAATCAATGAAATTGAACCTCCACCCCTTTTTCTGAACTGTAAAAAGAATGCGAGCAATCTATCACATTCACTGCATCGTCTCTCTAAAATAAGACGCACACACACTCTCTTCCACCACTTAACCTTTCCCCACTTCTTCTTCCACCAACCAGAGCACTGCATTGATAAAATTTTCGAATGGTTGGTGTTGACCTACGGTCTTTGCAAAGCTTGGCATCGACCATTGAGTTTTGACCCCCTCATGTGATTTTCAAAGATTAACATTGCTTAACTCAAGTTTGAAGGGGTATAATAGGGCTCTTGAGAAGAAAATTTTACAAAAGTTTGAGCCAAAAATAAGTTTGGGGGAGGGTCTTCACTTAAAATATTTTGCCCCCACTAATAATTCCTCCCAAGCTTACAGGTTTTCGAGATTTAGCAGAAGGCAACAGTGAGGACACTGTTGAAAACAAGCTTGGGGGAGGTTTGTGCTTATTTTCGCATCATTTGCATCATACTTTGCATAAGCACAAAACATTTTCGAAAACCCATAAAAATTTAAAAAATTTCAAAAAAAAAAAATAAAAACATTTTTTGTACATAAATAAGATAATAAAAGATTAGATAGTGAAAAATTACATCCATGAGATTAGAAAAATTTAAGAAAACTAAGAAAATTAGAAGTTTTCTTATACGAACTAGTAATAAGTAGTTATGAGCCGTTGTCCCAAGGGTTAGTAAGATGAAGGAAGTCACTAATCTGAGCATAAAAATAAGTCTGAAAAATAGTTTCTATTCTGAGAAGCCAAATATTTTGAACGTTGATACCCTGCTATTCGCACTTACACACGTCTTGAAGCCCGAGATAGTAGAGGATACCTTGAAATGCTCTTGTCTTAAAGCCGATGTATGAAGGAAATAAAAAGAAAAAGTGAATAAATATATATATATATATATATATATATATATATATATAAAGTGGTGAGAAAAATGAACACTGGTTTTTTTTATCACCAAGGGCAATAAAAAAAATATATAGCGAGGGTGCCTCTTCACCTAGTGCCCTAAGGCCAACTGGTCTGGGAGTCACTGCTATGCCTGAAGTGGTGCAAGACAAGGAAAATACACCAAATAAGCAAGCACATGAGTAATCGGTCGGTCAGTACCTCGAGAAGTATTAACGGTCGCATGAAAGTGTGTGAGCAAATTCATATAAATATTCATTAATTAAAAAGTACTAAGGCTGATGGGCAAGAGTATGATAGCTTGAATTGAATTCTCCGGGTGTAGGGATGTCCTTTACACACACGCAGGGTGATATGATCGATGTTTGGAAGAAAGATAGGAATGAAGAATAAGACGATGTTTTATTGAGGGAGGACGTGATTGCTGACATTTTTTTCATGACCATTAAGATAGGGCTCATGACAACCGAAAAGCTAGCTTAGTTGGAAACCCTAATTTTCAAGGCTTTTCTTTCTACAATTCTTTTCTTTAAATGTAATATTCATGATCTTCCTTTTATTATTGGATTTTGTGGGTGCAATCCGCTGAAAACCCTCAGGAGACAACACTCCTCCTACTAGGGACACCTAGAGGTTTAAAGGCTTGTTGCACGTGCTCAGTGCAATCGTGTTGCCTACGAAAGTGTGCTAGTTAGTTTTTCCCTTTCTTTATTTTCTCCTTTTCTTTTTAATAAAATCATTCGCTCGAGATGATCGAAAATAAGTTTGGGAGAATTTGATCAGTCGAAAATATTGCATCTTTTAACCGGCAATTTCCCTATCATTTGCATTCATATAGAAGTGTTCGGCATTCATATAGCACATATTAGCAAAACAGTTGTAAAATATCAGATTGCATGTGTTAGACTTTTAAACCGGCATTTCTAAGGAAATTGACTGTATTTTATGGCATCGCATCATCCCTATATTGCACAACACTTGTTTCGAAGTCTGTGCAGGAAAATCCGGAAGAAAAGCCAAAATTGTCATTTTGCTAATCAAACATTACACCAACTCCAAGTTTTGAGATCTGGTAGCAATCCAAAGGGGAAAATACAATTCAACATATCCTATACAGGCCCATAATTCAGCCCAAAGAAACACCAGAAGTTGCAAGACCTAAAGCCCATAGAGCGCCACGGAACCGCGGCAGGAGCCGGCTTGCGCCGCGGTTCCGCGGCGATATTGCCACGTCAGCGCTCCAGTTTTGCTTCATTATTCCTATCTCAGTGGCTACAGCTCAGAAATATACTTCAAATTTCAGAGAAGTCTCGAAGCTTCTACCAGATCAGCCAAGATGATTAATTAAGCTAATCCTAATCAAGCTCCTAACAAACTTCATCTAGAAGCTTCTCCTCAACAAACTTTTGGAGGGAAATTCAAATCTTATCTAACTAACTTTTTGGAGGGAGATTCAAATTCTAATCCTAGATCTAGGGTTTAGGGAAGTCTATAAATAGAAGCCTAGACCTAGGGTTAATGGCTAATCCTTAATCTCTAATCTTTACCTTTTACACCATCTTCTTCCACAAGTCTAGTGACAAGACTTGTGCGAAACCCTAATCCTAATTCCAATCCAAATTCAAGATCCCGAGTACCAAATCAAGTGAGAAGCCTTCAACCTTTTATGAGCCGAGCCGATCTTCAATTGAGCAAGTGATCCAAGCCGATCCGCGACTCACGGAGACGAGCGAAGCCAAATCGACGATCGAGTTCTTCCTCTTGTAGTTCTTGAGCGATTGTAATAAAATTGTTGATATAAATAAAAGGTGAAATTCTTTAATCTTGCTTTCTTTAAATTCTTGCATCATGATTCGATCTCAATTTGTAATTGTAGTTCTTGTTGTGATGTTTGAGTAAAACTCCGCTCGTCAAGGAGTCAAGAAGATCAATAGAATGATGATGTAACAAATCTTAATACGATTCTTAAGTCATACGAGTTTTGTAAACCCTAGCAAATTGAAGAATCGACAACCTAGTTTCGTTGCGATGCTTTCTTGATTGTGATCGCTCAAAATTAGGGATCTACGATCGTTTCTTAAATTTACTAGAGGCTAGAATGTGAATGATATCGACGAAGGAACAAGGGATAAGATGAAACCCTAGTTTCATAAGAAATCCCTAATTCTCGTCGATCATCATCGATCTAGTATCAATTCATCGAAGGATAAGAATACGTCTTTGTAAGATTACATCGCATCTATAGATCCGATCAATTCCTACGAGCCTCATCATTTAGATTCTTGATATTTGGTTTGGAAAAATCAACAAAACTCTCAATTCTTGATTCTATCTTTTAATGATTTCTTAGATCTAGATTTTCTAATTCTTGAACTTCAAATACAAATCTTGAATTGTTTGTTTTCTTTTCTTTAAAGTTTCAATTTATCTAATTCGAAAGACGAACGGTTACACTTTCCCTGTGGACGATCCGCACTTACTAACGCGCTACAACCGACACCGTTATTGATTGCGATCAAATAATTCTTTGGTTGTGATTTCTATATACAATTTTCTAAAAACCAACACACAACGGAAAATCATACAATCAAGTCCCATCATTTAAATCACCTAAACATCACAGATAAATACGACGTATACTTATGCCATCCGCATTCGCCTCGGTGTCCCCTCGTGCACCGTTAGGTTAGGTAACTAACGGCAGAGTGGGGCAGGGCTAGTGCGGGTGTAAAACATAAGTAACGTCTATATAATATATCATATATACTATATACAGTATTTATCACAACATATCAAATGATCACATCACAGATATCGCAGCAGAAGAAACATATGAAACATTGGATATATTAGGACGTCCGTGTTTTATTTTGAGCCTCTATAAAACACGGATTCCACGGTCGCGATGAATAGCCAAACCCACACCCCTAAACCCCTATGAGAGCGGCAAGCAACCCTTCCAATTCTAGAGTTAGGAGACCCGGACTCGACTCCTCGAGTTGGTCTCCCACTGGACTCTAGAACCCGGTTACTTGTGCTTTCCTCCTTGGGTCTATCCTAGTGCGGAAAAGTAAATAATATACAAATGGTGACATCAACCTCATCCCGGAAGTGCCCCAATAAAAGAATATTACATACATTTGATTTTACATGAATGAAAATAAAAACTCTCATCTCACATAAAAAACCCCGGCTATTCAGAACACGACGATCCAATATAACATATCCAGCAACACATAACATCACATGTCATCAATGTAAGTAAATATGCGCATTCCAATTGTTGTTGACATATAGCAACGAAACCGGCGATATCACATATTACACTTACGGTCGCAGAAAAGAAAGTGTAAAACTACAACATTTGGAATCCATAATCTCTTTAGACATCGTAAATCCGAAATATCACATACTTCGCATTTCATGCCTAACTATATGAATTCCACATATTGTATCACATTCCAGATAAATAGACAGTATTAAACTTTCCGATCGAATAATCAAATACCCAAGATTTCCTTAATAGCTCAACACTTGAGCGGAGTTCAAAAATTCCAGAATACGTCACAGTAGCAACGGTACAGCCGTAGAAGGGTCAAGCCAACGCCTCACATGTGGCACGCCGTACTGCCCCAAACCATAAGGTTCAAAAGGCAGTTCAAGACGGTCACATAATCGAGTTAAGGTTTGTTGTCTTCTAGAGGGTCCATCGCGTTACTTGCACGTTTTTCCGAAAGATTTAAACTCAAGAAAAATTCAACACTTGAAAGTTTTTCGTGCCGGGAAAAATGGAGTTAATGATATCCGTTCGAACATTTTAATACTTTCTAAATTATCCGGAAAACAATAACGAATTTAAATTTTCCGATCGAATCAATGATTACAAAATAAACCCCAGAACACTCAACACTTGAGTCATTTTAAAAATACCCAGAAAATATAACTCACAGAAATAGAGATTATAGTGTAAAAATTAGGTCATAAATCCTCTGTACTGCCGCGAATCACGATCTCGCCCGTTGGATCATGATCCAACGGCTGAGATGAGAGGCGGCGGCGGCAGAATCATTGGGAATGATTAGGGGCGTGGATTCTGATAAATTTTTTAACTGTTTTTGGATTTTAGGGTTGGTAAAGAAACCCTATAAATAGACACCTTCAAACATTGATTTCTCACACCTCAGAACTCCAAAAATTCTGAAAAAATGTTAGTTATATGTATGCCCTAGAGGCCATTACTGTACATTTAATGTATATTGTAGTGGATGCTGGGACATATATAGGTAGGACTTTCTTGCTCGACATGATAGTATGCTATCTGGTTGCTCTTTATCTTAACATGTATACTCTCTATCTCTCTGATTACATGTTGATAAAGCCCTTAGGATGTGTACTCGACTTCCAGGACTATGATGAAGATCATACTATTGGGGCCTGGGTAGTCAATGAGTACATCCTTCATTGTTCCTAGTTGTGGGAATATCGAGACGGGGCATCGATATTCCAGAGTAGACTAGCGTATATCTTCTCGACCCATGTGATGGGCGATGGATGATCCCATATCCATTGGTGTTTGACATCGGAGATGGTATCCGGGTGCTCAGTGGAGACTGGGTACACTGAACGGACTCGCCGAGAACTCCCAGATGGTATTATACCTCACGTCAGATGGCAGTTCTCTGGTGACACTGGTACAGCTTAGTCTGTTGACCCGAGATCGTCATAGAGTCTTGTGTGTCTCCCACTGTGCTTTGATTTCCACCCTACCACGGCTCTACTGAGTCGTGCAAACAGGTGGTTTTTGGGTACAGTCCCGATTCACATGGAGGCAATGAGCGATAGGAGGGGATTCGTCTCTCCCGGTATTGGGGGTTGATGTTGCGCTATGCACGACTGGCCATAACAGAAAATCCCTAGCCAGGGTTGCAGTGATATACTGGTAAGAGTTATCAGTAGTTTCACGAAAGTTATGGACCCTACGTCGACATGACTTATCAAGCTATTGGGGTCTGACGTTTACCACCCCTAGGCGAGATATGCGACATATCAGACGAACAGACCGGACTGTACGGTAAGTGTTACTGGTTGGATTCACAGGAGTGTGAGCGGGCTTGCTCGTCGATCTTTTGATCGCTCAATACCCGGGTGGCCGTTACGTTTAGCAGACCGCTTGCGGCTTATGGGTGTTTGATATGATCATCACCTGCTGCCGGCGTATTGACGAGTCTTTATAGTCCTACACAGAGGTTTCCTGGCTCAAGCGAAACGAAATAAGAGCGCATATGAGATATGTGCGGGACTGAGAATAATGCGTGTATGTGATACCGTATTTCATTCTCGCGATGAATGTGTCGAATGGTTGTATGCGATATAACCTAGTTATCGAATCAAGGATTGATTCGATAAGCCGATACATTGGATACTAGCCGGTTATATGCGATATGACCGGATCATTGAATCAAGTGTTGATTTAATGATTTAATGTATAATTATATATTTGATATATTACTTTGCATTAACTAGTATTGGTTCACTTTAAATGGATTTACTCACTTGGTTTGTGCACATTGTATATGTGATATATTTTGTGCACATGATTGTATCATGTTTGATGATACATGCAAGCTAGGGTTAGTGTAAAGAATTAGACCATGGTTAAGTTTATGATTAGGGTTTTCTTTTTATTTTCTTATTCATTTATTTATTATTTTTGTTTATTTTGGAAAAAGAAAATGACAAAGAAAATAGAATGGTGGCTTGATTTGTTTGTAGTTGAAGTTTCATGAAGCATTGACTAAGTCACCACTCTTGTCTCATCCTTAACCCTAACCATTCAAGTTAACCATGGTCCATTCTCTACAACTAACCAAGGGTTAGTAAATGATAAGTATTGATTTATTTATCATTTACACAAGACTTATCATAATTCTTTATCATCTTCTTCTTCATCTTCAACTCGAAGAAAGCTTGCACCATCAATGGCAACTAGCCAAAATGAGTGAGAAATCCAAATCTAAAGTCTACCCACTTCCTATTTCTTCATCCTCTACCTCTTGCCAAGTTGTATAGGGTGTTTACTTCACAAGTTTTCAAGGCTTGGTGAAGTTGGAGCTTGTTCTTGTGATGCCTCGACGTAGATCATCTTCGGCATCGAACCGATGATCAAGCCCGCCCATTCTTCGATGATGCCAATGCTAGAGTCAAGGGTTCGATTTGGACAGCGGAGGGAGATCATCGCGGAGCTTAGGAAGTGGTGGACCGGATCTACAAAGGTTGTAGTCACTTTCCCTTAGCATTTAATTCGATTACATGCTTGCTTCGCCTATATATCTAGTTGACGATCCGTATTAGGGTTTGTAGGCACCCGTAAAATTTGATTTGTGCATGTTTGATCACTTATGAGACTTCTTTAGTGTGCCTAGGAACCCTACAGTGGTATCAGAGCCTACCTAGAGCCTTAGGCGAAGTCCCGACGGAATTAGAAGTCCGATCGACCCAAAACCCCGACTTGAAAAATGCTCTCTGGACAATTCTGTAAAATGTGGATTTTTGTAGATTAAAAATATTCAGAAAAATCAGCAGAAAGATCTAAGGCTTACTGTAAAATTCGAGGGCCTGATTCCTTAAAGGCGCCGCGGATCCGCGGCATGAGCATGCTCATGCGGCGGTTCCGCGGCCATTTTGTCATTTTGTGCATCCAATTTTGCACAGTAATTCTTAGTTGTCTGTGCTGGCTTTCCTGGGGATTTTAATAATTTTTTCCAGAGTTGCATTTTCTGGGTCATATTGGGTACTCGGTATATCGATCGGATTGTCTAATTCTGTCTGTGTGCTTTTCCGGATAATCTTAGAATATGTTAAAAAGTTCGACCGAATATAAATACCCACTTTTTCCCCTGCCGGGAAATTTCTAATTGTTGGATTTTTCCGTAGTTTAACGACGTTCAAAGTAGTGCAAGTAACGCGATGGACCCTCTAGAAGACAACAAACCTTAACTCGATTATGTGACCTTCTTGAACTGCCCTTTGAACCTTCGGGTTTGGGGAGTACGGCGTGCCACATGTGAGGCGTTGGCTTGACCCTTCTACGGCTGGACCGTTGGTACTGAGGCACGAACTGAATGTTGTTAGACTTATTTCATGTGTTGAGCTGTTTCGGGAAAACTTGGGTGTTCGATTGTTCGATCGGAAAGTTTAACATTTTCTATTTATCCGGAATGTGATACAATAATTGGAATTCACAAGTAGTTATGTGATAACTGAATGAATGTTATAAATATAGCACTTTAGTCTCATTTGATCGGTTGCCACGGAGTTTTGATGTGATCAAAAGTCCGTCACAATCACGTAGCGTACGCGGATACTCGCCGGGTAAACTTAATAGACAGCCTCACTCCATAGCCCCGACCAAGTGACTGTAGGAGAACCCCATCGCCGAAAGCATCCGTTCGGGTGCTCGCGGCAGCGGTGTTCCGCCTTGGTGCACTTTGTCGACGGCGTTAGGGGTGCGGCCGCCTACTAAAGTTTGCGACGATCATTCGATCAGAATGTCGGGAATCCTGTTGAATTGCCCGACTTGATATTGAAAAGTGTTTTCGATTTTGAGACTAAAATGCGGGGTTTATAATTGTTAGGCATGCGATGTCTAAGTAATTTATTTGATTAGGCATGTGATGTCTAAAGAGGTTGCGGATTCCAACTGTTGTAGTTTTACACTTTCTTTTCTGTGACCGTAAGTGTAATATGTGATATCGCCGGTTTCGTTGCTATATGTCAACGACAATTGGGATGCGCATATTTACTTACGTTGATGACATGTGATGTTATGTGTTGCTGGATATGTTATATTGAATCGTCGTGTTTGAATAGCCGGGGGTTTTTTATGTGAGATGAGTGTTTTTCATTTTCATTCATGTAAGAACTTGTATGTAATATTCTTTTATTGGGGCACTTCCAGGTTGCGGAAGTTGTCACCGTTGTTGTATATTATTTACTTTTCTGCACTAGGATAGACCCAAGGAGGGGAGCACAAGTAACCGGGTTCTGGGGTCCAGTGGGAGACCAACTCGAGGAGTCGAGTCCGGGTCTCCTAACCCTAGAATTGGTAGGGTTGCTTGCCGCTCTCGTAGGGGTCTAGGGGTGTGGGATTGGCTATTCATCACGACCGTGGAATCCGTGTTTTATACTGGCTCGTATTGAAAACACGGACGTCCTAGTATATCCAATATTTCATATGTTTCTTCTGCTGTGATTTATCTGTGATGTGATCATATGATGTTCTGTGACAGATATTATAGTATATATGATATATTATATTGACGTTGCTTATGTTTTACACCCGCGCTAGCCCTGCCCCGCTCTGCCGTTAGTTACCTAACCTAACGGTGTAGACGGGACATCGAGGCGAATGCGGATGGCATAAGCGTACGTTATATTTATCTGTGATGATTAGGTGGACTTAAATGATGGGATATTCATTAATGAGATTAATGAAAGAAAATAAACCTAATTGATGTTGTGGAATCGAATTTCAAAATAAAAACAGGTAGCTACAGTTCTTGCTTTGCATCGCGGTGTTCATTATAGAACATCCTGCACCTTATTCGATGAGGAAAGGACCGAGATCCCTTCACCGGGAGTGACTCCTTTAGCAATAACTGGCAGATGCTACATCCCTCGGTTTGTCTTTGATCGCTTCTATAGTTTCCGCTTTGCACAGTGATATATATGATATATCCCGCACCTCATTCGACGAGGAAAGGGCCGACGATCCCTTCACCGGGAGTGACCCCTTTAGCAAAACTAGAAAAGCTTCAAAAACATTCCATTTAAAAACCATTTGATTCCGCAACGAGATCAAGTTCAAAGCGTTAAAGGTTTTCACAAAAACCATTCGCAACCCTCCGTCATTTTAGGAAGTAGAGTACTTAGTATTCGTGCTGTGTTTGTTGACCATAGTCAAGGCACAGTGTACGGTAGCTAAGTGATGTCTTCCTACACCGCATATGATGCGATTAGTTAGGACAGTCGCGTGACTTTGTTGACCTTAGTTAAGGGTCATGTGGGTGGGTCTAATTAATCACGAAATGACGGGTAGAACTTGACTAGTGCTTATGATTTGTTGACCATAGTTAAGGTCATAAGTGCTAGGGGTAAAAACCTTTATCGGGAGTTTCAAGGGTTGAAACTTGCAATGAGATTGCATACCTTCTATATGATAGTTGGATCCCGATACCCACTGCGAGTAATTGTTACTCCTGGGAGAGTTTTGCACTTTGCAATTAGCCGATCAAGTAGGTGTCTAGAAAGGTGTCAACGGGGTTACGCCTCTGGGAAAACGAGGTTTACTGTAATTAGGTCCGTGCGAAAGCACGGGAAACCTCCCTCAAAGTACCGACACTGGCCTGGCTGAAAGATTGGCGAACTTGTAGAGTGTAATTAATCCCGGCAAGTCTTTCCTTTTAGGGTTTGAAGGAAGATTTGATAAAAACAGTGGGAGCCATCCTGATTAGATAAAATATATAACCAATCTGATCTTGCAAGAGCGCACGCTGAGTGTATTCTTCTCTCTCTCTCCTGGTAGCGACCATATCACGCCTTAATCAAGATAATAATACGGATTATTGACCGAACCCGCTTGTTATACTGAGCTGGGGAACGTTGGTCCCGCTCCAACTTATAATTGTTATAAGACATAACAGGAAATTAGGGAATACCAGAATTCCTATGCCGCCCAAACGAAGAAAGTGCATATGATGCACCTCCTTCGGGTGTGTTCATTATGAAGAACTGTTTCTCAGTAACCTCTGCATCCTGGGTATTCGATACCGGATCAGGATCCCAGATATGTAATCTGTTACATAGGGCTACAAAAAGGTAGAAAAACTGAGAACGGGTGATAAGTTTCATGAGGCAGAAAACGGGGCAAGTGTTGCAGCCAAGTCTGTTGGTCACTGTCACCCTGTATTACCAATACATTGATTCTGAACAAATGCTATTAGATACCGAACCTGATATACAAAATCATATCAGTCTCTTTATAAGTAAAGAATTGATAAAATTTTGTATTGATGGATAATGTTTTGAACATTTCCTATATCAAAAGTTGATCGGTTCAGGCACGTTATCTAAAAGCATTGACGTTCTAAATCAAACTACAGTTCCTAGTATACAGAACACACACAAGAGGAAAAGTTCAGAAATGAACGAATCATTCTTGAGGCATTGTAGACTAGGTCATATCAATGCGACCCGACTGGCTGAAGTTACATTTTAGATGCATATTTAAATCAGTTTGAATTTACATCTTGTGAAACTTTCCAGTCATGTCACAAAGATTAGATGACCATAGCCCTGTTTACTAGAAATAGGGAAAGAGTTAGTAAACTCTTGAGATTGATACATGATGATGTATGTAAGGTCTCCTGTCTACACATGCCAGGACTGGTTCTTTATACTTCATTACGTTCTCTGATGATCTCTCAAGATTCTGACATATGTTCCTGTTGAAACACAAGTCCGAACCTTTTAAGATATTCACAGAATATAAGTTAGAAGTAGAGAACCAACAACCGGGTATACGTATTATGTCCTATGATGAGATCAGGGAGGAAAATACTTGAGCATGGCATTCCTGGACTATTTTAAAAGAAAATGAGATTCTCTCTCAGCATTACTCCTCCGTATAAACCATAGCACGATGGTATATCGGGGCGGAGCAATCACACCCTATATGATAAGGTGTGCTCTATGATGAGTACTACTGAGTTACCTATTTCCTTTTTGGGAGTTATGCGCTTGAGAAGCTGCATACCTATTGAATTAGGTTCGAATTAAATCATTGCCTACCACTCCATATAAAATATGGTGAGGGAAGATCCTATCTCTTAAGTAAGTTAAGATTTGGGATTGTCCGGCCTATGTCAAAAGCAAAATCCGGACAAGATCGAGGCAAGGTCAGTTCTGTAGAACTGGAAAGGTTCCAGCTATTCGAAACTACAGCTGAAGATTTGACAGAACCAAAGGATTCTATAGTCCCCGACGAACCTCATCCTCTCCGCCGATCTAGTAGGGTTCCTCACCCACCTGAGAGATACCTCGATTTCTCGATGACAGTGGGAGCGAGGATTGCATCATGAGATGATGACCCAACCAGTTTCGAGCAGGCCATCGAGAGTAGGGACTCTGGAAGAATGGCTGGATGCTTAGTGATCTGAGATGGAATCCTTATACACCAACAAAGTATGGACTTTGGTTGCTATATCTGAAGGGTTAAATCCCCATCAGGAGCAAGTATATTTTGAGAAGATTACTTGGTGTAGATGGAAAAGTTGAGACTTTCAAAGCTAGACTTGTTAAAGGTTTTCGTCATCGACCAGGCACGGATAATGATGAAACCTTTTCCAAGGACAATGCTTAAGTCCATCCAGATCCTACTTGCCACTGCTACATACCATAACTGCGATATCTGGTGGTTGGGTGCCATGACTAATTTTCTAAATAATGATTTAGAAGAGAATGTCTATAAGAACACAGCCAGAGGACTACGTAAACAGTGGGAGCAGCGGAAACGTGTGCAAGATGTTTTATGTGATGAAGCAGGCATCGCGGAGTTGGAACATCTGTTTTGATGTGGTAGTCAAAGTATTTGACTTCATCAAAATAGTAGATGAACCTTGTATATACAAAATGGTAGTAGAGAGTAAGGTGGTTATCCTCGTATTATACGTGGACAGCATACTCTTGATAGGAAAAGAGTTTCCTATGCTATGATCGGTCGATCTCCTATTATCACAAAGATTCTCCAATAGGATCAAAGTGATACCTCCTAAAATCCTGAGTTTTCATCTATGAGATAGATGTAATTGGATGCTAGGATTCTCACTAGATGTAGTGAGATGGTATCAATCGATCCTGGGGAGAATCACTGGAAGGGTTCCAGAGTGATAAAGACGACTGAATGTCAGTCACAGGCATTGTCTTTACCCTCAGTAAAGGGACGGTATGTTGGAAGAGTTCCAAGCTAGATACCGTGGCAAACTAGACGATAAAGGCTGGTAACATCGCTATTAAAGATACTGCCAAAGAGGCAGTTTGGGTGTATATTGGTTCATAGGATGAACTAGGTTCCCACCATTGTGTGACAATGGAACTGTGGCTTTGGCCCTGGAACCCTGGTCCCATCAGTGACCTAGACATATTCTGAGGCAGCATCACCTGATCATGGAGATACTTGATCTCCAGGGTGATCGAGGTTAGGAGAGTAGACTTAGAGGACAACACGGCGGATCCACTCACGAAGGCCTTTTCCCAAAGAGAGACTTTTAGGGGATGGTTGAGTATTAGATACTACAACTACTGCTACAGATGGCCCTAGTGCAAGTGGGAGATTGTTAGTTATATGTATGCCCTAGAGGCCATTACTGTACATTGGATGTATATTGTAGTGGATGCTGGGACATATATAGGTAGGACTTTCTTGCTCGACATGATAGTATGCTATCTGGTTGCTCTTTATCTTAACATGTATACTCTCTGTCTCTCTGATTACATGTTGATAAAGCCCTTAGGATGTGTACTCGACTTCCAGGACAATGATGAAGATCATACTAGTGGGGCCTGGGTAGTCAATTAGTACATCCTTCATTGTTCCTATTCGTGGGAATATCGAGACGGGGCATCGATATTCCAGAGTAGACTAGCGTATATCTTCTCGACCCATGTGATGGGCGATGGATGATCCCATATCCATTGGTGTTTGACATCGGAGATGGTATGCGGGTGCTCAGTGGAGATTGGGTACACTGAACGGACTCATCGAGAACTCCCAGATGGTATTATACCTCACGTCAGATGGCAGTTCTCTGGTGACACTGGTACAGCTTAGTCTGTTGACCCGAGATCGTCATAGAGTCTTGTGTGTGTCCCACTGTGCTTTGATTTCCACCCTACCACGGCTCTACTGAGTCGTGCAAACAGGTGGTTTTTGGGTACAGTCCCGATTCACATGGAGGCAATGAGCGATAGGAGGGGATTCGTCTCTCCCGGTATTGGGGGTTGATGTTGCGCTATGCACGACTGGCCATAACAGGAAATCCCTGGCCAGGGTTGCAGTGATATACTGGTAAGAGTTATCAGTAGTTTCACGAAAGTTATGGACCCTACGTCGGCATGACTTATCAAGCTATTGGGGTCTGACGTTTACCACCCCTAGGCGAGATATGCGACATATCAGACAAACAGACCGGACTGTACGGTAAGTGTTACTGGTTGGATTCACAGGAGTGTGAGCGGGCTTGCTCGTCGATCTTCTGATCGCTCAATACCCGGGTGGCCGTTACGTTTAGCAGACCGCTTGCGGCTTGTGGGTGTTTGATATGATCATCACCTGCTGCCGGCGTATTGACGAGTCTTTAGTGTCCTACACAGAGGTTTCCTGGCTCAAGCGAAACGAAATAGGAGCGCATATGAGATATGTGCGGGACCGAGAATAATGCGTGTATGTGATACCGTATTTCATTCTCGCGATGAATGTGTCGAATGGTTGTATGCGATATAACCTAGTTATCGAATCAAGGATTGATTCGATAAGCCGATACATTGGATACTAGCCGGTTATATGCGATATGACCGGATCATTGAATCAAGTGTTGATTTAATGATTTAATGTATAATTATATATTTGATATATTACTTTGCATTAACTAGTATTGGTTCACTTTAAATGGATTTACTCACTTGGTTTGTGCACATTGTATATGTGATATATTTTGTGCACATGATTGTATCATGTTTGATGATACATGCAAGCTAGGGTTAGTGTAAAGAATTAGACCATGGTTAAGTTTATGATTAGGGTTTTCTTTTTATTTTCTTATTCATTTATTTATTCTTTTTGTTTATTTTGGAAAAAGAAAATGACAAAGAAAATAGAATGGTGGCTTGATTTGTTTGTAGTTGAAGTTTCATGAAGCATTGACTAAGTCACCACTCTTGTCTCATCCTTAACCCTAACCATTCAAGTTAACCATGGTCCATTCTCTACAACTAACCAAGGGTTAGTAAATGATAAGTATTGATTTATTTATCATTTACACAAGACTTATCATAATTCTTTATCATCTTCTTCTTCATCTTCAACTCGAAGAAAGCTTGCACCATCAATGGCAACTAGCCAAAATGAGTGAGAAATCCAAATCTAAAGTCTACCCACTTCCTATTTCTTCATCCTCTACCTCTTGCCAAGTTGTATAGGGTGTTTCCTTCACAAGTTTTCAAGGCTTGGTGAAGTTGGAGCTTGTTCTTGTGATGCCTCGACGTAGATCATCTTCGGCATCGAACCGACGATCAAGCCCGCCCATTCTTCGATGATGCCAATGCTAGAGTCAAGGGTTCGATTTGGACAGCGGAGGGAGATCATCGCGGAGCTTAGGAAGTGGTGGACCGGATCTACAAAGGTTGTAGTCACTTTCCCTTAGCATTTAATTCGATTACATGCTTGCTTCGCCTATATATCTAGTTGACGATCCGTATTAGGGTTTGTAGGCACCCGTAAAATTTGATTTGTGCATGTTTGATCACTTATGAGACTTCTTTAGTGTTCCTAGGAACCCTACAAAAAATACCCACGCTTTCGTATCGACGACGCCGACGCTACGGTTCCACCTAATCACCAAGGAAAAATCTGAACGCGGAGCTATTGAGGATTTAGTACGAGCCTACGTTTTCAACCTATCGGCATCCGACTCAATCAAAGGTAGGATCCGTCTCTCTCCCCTCATCTGTCACCTTATTCCTTTTTTCAATAACCTTAGTTCCGACTTCTAATCAACCAACCCCATTAAAATGATGTTATAATATTCTTTCATGCATATTCTTTTGTACCCTTAATGATGATAATCTTAACCTATGATTAAAATGGTTTCTGTAATCACTCCTATATGCCAAAAAAATGCTGCACTCTCATACAATATGGAATGTGACAGGCTTAAAGTCATAACCCACGAGTATTAATTCACCCCTTACATATCCACACTTACCCATACTACCAATTTGATCTCGAAATAGCGTACTTTCACAAAATACACTCGTTTTTATTAAAATGTTGTATTTGTTTAAAATATCCTCCTGAGATAAAATATTTGGAATAATTTTTAGATACGATATATATATATATATATATATATATATATATATATATATATATATATATATATATATATATATATATATATTACACACACTTTTTCACCAACTACTGTAATTTTGTTAAATCCATTTACCCTTTGAAAGGGGATAATACTAAATCTAAATAACGGCATCTGGTTTTTCCAACTTAGCCCCTTTCACTTGAAAGGACATTTTTATATTAATTCTTCTTAGAATGTTAACTAAAGTTTAATGTGTTACCCTAAGAATAAGGTAATATTTCATGCGAGTACCTCGTGGTTGATAAGGCAATCGTCCCTGAAAAGGACACAAATCCTGCCGTCCATGTGCAGCGGTTGCCAACACGAACGTATTTTCTAAAACGTTACCCAAATTTAAAACGCTATAATTTCATAAAATTATTATTTACAATAAAATACCTCAACCCATCCTAAAAAAAAGAGATAATTTCATTTAAATACATTGACCTTTACTAAAAGGCTATTTTCAACAAAGAACATAACTCTTATAAATGATATTTTCCAAAAGAATATCTAAAACTTTATTAAAAGATAATTTCCAAACAAATATCATAACCTTTTATTAAAAGGATATTTTCTCAGTAAAATATTTTGGGTATCCAAAACAATAAATATTCCAAACATCATGGTTTTCGTAGAAACAATAAATATAATTAAACACTATTATCCTTTATTAACTAAGTGTTCTATAAGATGATACTAAGTACATTACAAACTTTAGAAGATAACAAGATAAAACGAGCGGTTGTGGAAGACCATATTAAATGAGATCAACTTATTGATTACGCGTCTATGACATATACAAAACATGATACGGTTAGGGTTAGAATGCGCGGACCTAGGTATGGAATACTTATTGAGAAGATCCCGATATTACGGATGACCAGTCTGATGTACGGACGACTATACATATATGAAGATCCCTGCAGGCAGAGTGACCAGTCCAATGTATGGACGACTACTAACCCGATATTTTGGGCGAATACTAACCCAATTGAGGGCGAATGATCCAAAATGTGGATGACATACAATGTGGAAATTCCATACCTAGAGGTATACGCACTAACTTTAATTCATCAAAACCTTTATACTGAACTAGGGGGATAGGTAATTTGATTAGGCAAGGAGATTCGGAACTCGGATTCCCCTACTACTCGATCATGATCCCGAGAAGTGAAACGGTACATTTCACTTCCCCAGTTGTTGTTCCGTGGCCACAACGGAATAATCGCGAGTATCCGGACCCTTGTTTAACAAACTAAAATGTTTACAATACCTATTGATACTCAACACTAAACTCACATCATGTGCTATACCTACCTGTTATCTTATCTACTTTTCTTCATGAGACACGAGTTATTCAGTATCTTGGATGTGGATATTTTACCAGTTTAGACTTGTTGTTTATTATGGAACTGAAGGGTGGTAATACCTGTGCACTTGAGTGATATTCACGCTAGACAAAGCTGTAGGGTTACTAGGCACTCTAACAAGGTTCTACAAAGCATCAAACATGCCCGATTAAAATTTTAGCCGTGCCTAACAACCCTAAACAAGATCGTTGCTACAAAATTAGGGTTTCACATGCTAGTAAAAGACAATTACGACTAAGTGAATACGAAATACAACCTTTGTAGATCGGTCCTTCACTTCTTTAGCTCCTTGTTGAAGTCCCTTCGCTGCGATCGTGGTTCTCCCGGACTCTTACATGGCTTCACAATGCTAAAGGAGCGTCCTTGCTTGAAGTATTCGAGGCCGAAGCTGATCTACGTCGAAGGGATGCCAACTCAAGCTACTACTTCACTAACTAGAGAATTAGTGAAGTAAACACCCTAAACTAAAGTGCTAGTCTAGTAGAGGATGGAGAAATAGAAAGTGGGTTCACTTTAGAATTTGGTTTCTCACAATGTTTCTCACTTTGGATTAAACCCTAGAGCTTTTTAGCTCAAGGAAGAAAATAAAATGAGAAGAGATAATGATCAAGTGAGAAAGCTAACCATGGTGAGTGAGTATCATATACTAACTCATGTAGAGACATAACCATGGCTAATCTTTATGGTTGGGTTAATAAATATCCATAGTAAAAACAAACTTAGTGGAAATAGTCAATGCATCCACAAGCATCCACAAGCTTCATGCATTTTTCTAATCCACCACTAATTTTGTAATTACTTTAAATATTAAAACCCAACATAATAAATAGCATGGTATAAGTCTCATACACCCATGAATGATGTATCAACAACCATGATACAAAAAAGAAAACACATTTTAATATATATCATATATATACATTAAAGTTGTGCACATATGAGAAAAACCCTTAAGTGAATAAATGTTAGTTAATGTAAATTAGTATATCCAATATACAATTATACAATAAATTATTAAATCAACACTTGACTTAATAACCCGGTCATAACTCATATAGCTGACTAACATCCAATGTATCGACTTATCGAATCAACACTTGATTCGATAACCCGGCTATATCATATATAACCGACCGATACAAAAAGTCGCGAGAATAGAATGCGGTATCACATGTTGGATATATGTATGCCCTAGAGGCCATTATATGATAGTGGATGTATCTATACATGTATATATATTCAGTATGCATTCTTGCTCGACATGATAGTATGCTATCTGGTTCTTCTTTATCTGACATGTTGATTTGATCATGCTTTTATTCGTTCATACATGCTGATAAAGCCCTGAGGATATTGGCTTGACTGCTCTGATTATGATGGAGATCATACTAGTGGGACATCTGTAGTCTATAAGCATATCCTGGAAAGTCCCTAGTCGTAGGTATATCGAGACGGGGCATTGATATACCAGAGTAGACTAGCGTATATGATACTAGACCCATGTGATAGGCGATGGATGATCCCATATCCATTGGTGTTTGACATCAAGATCATATACGGGTGCTCAATGGTGACTGGGTACACTGGACGGACTCGCCGAGAACTCCTATATGGAATTATATCTATCGTCGGATAGTAGTTCTCAGGTAACACTGGTACAGGTTAGTCTGTAGACCCGAGATCGTCATGGAGTCTTGTGTGCTCTCCCACTGTACTTTGATTGCCACCCTACCACGGCTCTACTGAGTCGTGCAAACAGGTGGCCGTTGGGTGCAGTCCCGAGACACACGAAGGCAATAAGCGATAGGAGGGGTTTCGTCTCTCCCGGTATTGGGGGTTGATGATGTGCTGTGCCCGACTGGTTATATCAGTAAGTCCCTGGCCAGGGCTGCTGAGATTTGCTGATAAGTGTTATCAGTAGTTTCTCGATCTGTTATAGACCATTCACCGGCACGACTTATTGAGTTATTAGGGTCGACGTGACCATCCCTAGGCTCGATATGCAGCATATCTGACGAAGAGACCGGACTGTATGGTAGTGTTGCCGGATGGCTCGACGGGAGTTGTAGCAGGTTCGCTTGTTTTCTTCTGATCTCTCAATACCCGGGTGGCCGTTACGTTTAGCTGACCGCTTGCGGTTTGGGGGTACCTGATATGATCATCACCCTCTGCCGGCATATTGACAAGTCTTAGAGTCCCACAAAGGAGTTACCCAGTCCAGGCAAAACGTTGTGGTGCGCGTATGCGATATGCGCATGCACCCGATTAAAATGTGCGTATATGATACCGAACATTGATCGGGTGGCCTGCTTTTGGTGGGGTCGTATGAGATATGACCGGATTGATAAATTAAGTGTTGATTTATCATCTAACCATTAGTTTTCTCACTTGAAACCTTTCTAGGGTTTGATGGATGTATGCATGCATGCATGTGTTTCTTTCTTTCATTCTAGTTTCATGCACATGTGGATGTGCATACATGCATACATACATACACCCATCCATCATGGTTGTTAGCATATGGAAATGGTGGCAATATAAGACTCACACCATGGATTAAATTATGGATTATTATTTAATTTTGGTTTTAAAAAAAAATGAAAAAGGAAAGGATAATCATTCTAGCTTCTACATTCTTCCTTTGACCTAACCATGCTTACCTACCTCTTAACTTGAGTTATCCTTCTCTTTATCATTTAAAACTCAGGTTAAATAATGTCTCCATCACTTTAACCATGGTTCATAGTAAGAAGAAATAAAATATATATTGATATATTTCTTTTTCTTCTAATGAGTTATCTTTTATCTCATTACCTCTTGTGAAAAATATTGCCACCATCTTCTTCCTCTTTCTCATTTGCTCTCTAGTTTTTTCTAGTGAGTAAATACCACTTAAAGAAAGGTTTTTGAAGTGAGAACCTTAACCACAACTTCATTCTACACAAGCTTAGCCGTCTTGTTTAGAGTGTTCTCTTCGGTTTTACGAAGTTGCGAGCTTGGACGGAGAACTCCGTGGTGGATCGTCGTGGACACAAGAGGACTTCAAGAGGACCTCCATTCAACACCCTAGAGACCAAGGAGTCCAGAGAAAGGGAGCTACAAAGGTTGTAGTCTCGAAACCCTAGATTAGTTCGCTTTATATTTCGAAACCCTAATTTTCTAGGATCGATTCCTTTGCATGTTCGTTTGGCACCATAAAAATTTAAACTTTGGGTCATGTGATGCTTCAAAACTCATTATAGGGTGCTAGACAAACCTTTCATTGGTATCAGAGCCGACCTAGAACATTAGGCGACCTTTTTACGACGTTAAAACTCCGATCGAACCGAAATACGGCTTTTTAGGGTGCTCTATGGAAATTTTCTAAAATTTGACATTTTTCAGAATTAAAAATATCTAAAAAATTCAGCAGGTAAAAATAAGAATTACGATGCAAAAATTATCCAATGTACAGTACTTTCTGCCGCGGAAACGCGGCCTAAGCTTTCTTGGGCCGCGGTTCCGCGGCCGTACACATTAATTAGTGGATAATTTTTTTATATTAATTCTGGAATCTGCTTGAATAAATTTTAGGGTATTTTTAATCTGTATTTAGTTTTGGAAAATTCTGGAGATGGTTTTGGACTCGTCAATTCGATCGGGATTTTCATTTCGTAGCTTTTCCGGGTAAATTAGAAAGTATTGAAGTGTTTGAACGAGTATCATTTGCTCACTATTCACGGGGTTTAAATACTTTGGAGATACGTGCAAGTCTTTTTGCGGTGGTCCCTCTAGAAGACAACAAACCTTAACTCGATTATGTGACCGTCTCGAACTGCCCTTTGAACCTTAGGGTTTGGGGCAGTACGGCGTGCCACATGTGAGGCGTTGGCTTGACCCTTCTACGGCTGGACCGCTACTACTGTGTCACACTCCAGTTTTTTTTGAACTCTGCTCAAGTGTTGAGCTTTAGTGAATCCCGGGTATTTGATTGTTCGTTCGAAAACTTCAATACTGTCTGTTTATCCGGAATTTGATACAATATGTGGAATTCATATAGTTTAGGCATGACATACGAAATATGTGATATTTCGCATCATGATGTCTAAAGCGAATGTGGATTCCAAATGTTATAGTTTTACACTTTCTTTTCTGTGACCGTAAGTGTAGTATGTCCGATATCGCCGGTTTCGTTGCTATACGTCAACGACAATTGGGGTATGCATACTTACTTACGTTGATGATATGAGATATTATGTGTTGCTGAGATATGATGTGCAGGATTGTCGCGATCGAATAGCTGGGGTTTTTTGTGAGATGAGAGTTTTATATTTTCATTCATGTAAATTCAAATGTAATGTAATATTCTTTTATTTGGGGCACTTCCGGGTTGAGGTTGTGTCGCCAGTGTTGTATTTTATTTACTTTTCCGCATTAGGATGGACCCAAGGAGGGGAGCACAGGTGACCGGGTTCTGGGGTTCAGTGGGAGGCCATCTCGAGGAGTCGAGACCGGGTCTCCTAAACTCCAGGATTGGTAGGGTCACTTGCTGCTCTCGTAGGGGTCCAGGGTGTGGACTTGGCTATTCATCGCGACTGTGGAATCCGTATTTTCTATTCTGGCTAAATACTAAATACGGACGTCCTAGTATATCCCACGTTATATCTATATTTCTGCTGCCTGTGTTCTGTGATATCTGAGACGAATGACATATTATATATATGATATATAGTAGACGTTGCTTATGTTTTACACCCGCGCTAGTCCCGTCCCGGTATGCCGTTAGTTAAGTAACCTAACGGTGCATAACGGAACATTGCGGCGAATGCGGATGGCATAAGCGTACGTGTTATTTTCGTTTCTTTTCTGTGATTGGCTTAAGGACTTAAATGATGGGATTACATTAATATGATTAATGTAAAGAAAATAAACCTAAAAAGATGTTGTAGAATCGGATTTGAAAACCACTCGGCTATTTATGAAAAAGCTATATTTCAAAACTGCGGAGCTTAAGCCACTCCTTTTTGAAAACCATTTGATTCTACAACGATATCAAGTTCAAAGCGTTAAAGATTTTCTTAAAAATCATTCGCAACCCTCCGTCATTTTAGGAAGTAGAGTACTTAGTATTCGTGCTACGTTTGTTGACTTTAGTTAAGGCGTAGTGTACGGTAGCTAAGTGATGTCTTCCTATACTGCATATGATGCAGATTAATTAGGACATTCATACGACTTTGTTGACCATAGTTAAGGGTCATATGGGTGGGTCTAATTGATCAAGAAATGACGGGTAGAACTTGACTGGTACTTATGATTTGTTGACCATAGTTAAGGTCATAAGTGCTAGGGGTAAAAACCACATCGGGAATTTCAATAGTTGAAATTTCCAATGAGATTGCATACCTTCCATGTGATGGTTGGATCCCGATCCCACTGTGGGCAATAGTTGCTCCAAGGAGAGTTTTACAGTTTACAATTAGCTAACTCATTAGGTGTCTAGAAAGGTGTTAACGGGGCTCCGCCTCTGGGAAAACGAGGTTTACTCTAATTAGGTCCGTGCGAAAGCACGGGGAACCTCCCTCAAAGTACCGACACTGGCCTGGCTGACGGTTAGCGAAGTTGTAGACTGTAATTAATCCTGGCTAGTTTTTCTTTTTGAGGTTTGAAAGAAAAACTCGATAAAAGCAGTGGGAAACATCGATTAGACAAGATAATAAACCAATCTAATCTATGCAAGAGCTTTCGCTGAGTGTATTCTTTTCTCTCTCGTAATGGCAGATACCCATGACTGGACTCAAGCTTTTACTAGATAAAAACAAACTGAATGGGACCAACTATAAAGACTGGCTGAGGAATCTGAAAATCGCCTTGACTTATGATAAAGTATCATATGTCCTCACGGCTTCAGCCTCGCCCGTCCCTGGTCCAAAATCCTCAGTTGCGGACATTGAAGTCCGCAAGACATGGGACGCTGACTGTGCCACGGCCACATGCCTCGCGCTTGCATCGATGGATAACACACATCAAAAGCAGCACGAGGACATGGACATTCACGGTATATTGCTCCATACAAAGGAGTTGTATGGGGAGCAATCCCACGTATTACGATACGAAGCATCAAAGAAATTGTTTCAGATGCGAATGGCCCCTGGCACACCAGTAGGAGACCATGTTCTGAAGATGATAGCTCTTATAGAAGAGCTTGAGGACCTTGGATGGACGATGGACAATGAACAATATATAGATATTATTCTGCAGTCCCTCCCCTCCACCTTTGCTCAGTTCATAGTGAACTTCAACATGCATGGCATGGAGAAGGACCTCCCTGAACTCCTTAATATGTTAAGGAGTGCAGAGAGCACTATGAAGTTAGCAAAAACTCCCGTTATGACTATTGGACAGTCTTCCTCTTCTCGCCCGAAAGCCAAGGCCAAGGGAAAGAAAAAGAAGAAACCCACTAATCCTAAGGGCGGAGTTAAAAAGGTGAAGGAAAAGGGAAAGTCCAAGGCTGGAGACTCGGGGAAAGGCGAATGTTTTCATTGCCACAAGACAGGACATTGGAAGCGCAATTGCACGGAGTACTTAAGTCTCAAGAAGAAGCATGGTGATGCTTCTGCTTCAGGTGCGTTTGTGACTGAAAACTGTTTTTCTATAAACTCTGCTTCCTGGGTATTGGATACCGGTTCAGGTTCTCACATTTGCAATTCTATGCAGGGGCTGAGAAATAGCAAGGTTTTGAAGACAGGTGACCATACTCTCCGCGTTGGAAATGGTTCTAATGTACATACAGTCGCAGTGGGAGAGTATCACTTGGGGTTGCCATCTAGATATATTTTGATTTTGAATCCATGTTATTTTGTACCAAGTATGCTATGTAATATAATATCCGTTTCTTTATTGGACAATGAAGGATATAATTTTGTGTTGCAGAACAATGTTATGAACATTCACCTGAATCAAATGTTGGTTGGGTATGGTACGCTTAATAACGGAATATATGTCCTAAATCAACACACAGTTTTCAGTATACAACACACTAATAAAAGAAAACTTTCAGAATTAAATGAAGCTTTTCTTTGGCATTGTAGACTTGGTCATATTAACGAAATAAGGCTAAACAAGTTACACAAAGATGGATATTTAAACTCTTTTGAATATAAATCTTATGCGACTTGCCAGTCTTGTATCAAGGGTAAAATGACCAAAACTCCGTTTACCGGACACGGAGAAAGAGCTACTCAGCTCCTTGGCCTCATACATAGTGATGTATGTGGGCCAATGTCTACACAGGCTAGAGGCGGTTTTTCATACTTCATTACATTAACTGACGACTTCTCAAGATTCGGTCATGTATTTTTATTAAAGCACAAGTCCGACGCTTTCGAGAAATTCATTGAATATAAACAAGAAGTATAAAAACAAACCGGCTTGAGTATTAAGATGCTTCGATCAGATCGAGGTGGTGAGTATCTCAGTACAGAATTTGCAAACTTCCTGAAAGAGAATGGGATTCTCTCTCAGCTCACTCCTCCTTACACACCACAGCACAACGGTGTGTCAGAACGACGGAATAGGACCCTATTAGATATGGTCCGGTCCATGATGAGTGACGCTGAGTTACCAGTCTCGTTTTGGGGGCATGCATTGGAGACTGCAGCGTTTCTGCTAAACAGGGTTCCAACCAAAGCCGTGTCTACCACGCCATATGAGATATGGAATGGGAAGAGACCATCTCTTAAGAGAATTAAGATTTGGGGTTGCCCGGCATATGTTAAAAAGCAGAATCCGGACAAACTCGAGACACGGTCAGTCATGTATAACTTTGTGGGATATCCAAAGAATTCTTATGGATATCTGTTCTACCACAAAGAGGAACAAAAGGTGTTTGTTTCCCAGTATGCCACATTCTTGGAAAAAGAGTTTTTAACAGATAAAGATGATGGCAAGGTGGTGGATCTAGAAGAGGTTCTAGAGACACAAACTACAAATGAAGATTTGGTTGAACCGGCTGTTGCAACAGAAACTGAGGAACCTCGGCCACTCCGAAGGTCTGGTGGGACTTCTCGCCCACCGGAGAGGTACTACGGTTTCCTCATTGATGGTGACAGGGAAGATTGCATCATGGATGATGATGATCCTACCAGTTTTCAGCAAGCTATCACGAGTGGTGACTCTGTGAAGTGGTTGGATGCCATGAGATCCGAAATGGAGTCTATGTACACCAACAAAGTATGGACTTTGGACGTTGTACCCCCTGGGGTAAAACCTGTAGGGTGCAAATGGATCTTTAAAAGAAAGATTGGTGTGGATGGGCAGGTAGAGACCTATAAGGCAAGACTTGTGGCGAAAGGTTTTCGTCAAAGACCAGGTTTGGACTATGACGGAACTTTTTCGCCCGTAGCCATGCTTAAATCCATTCGGATCCTACTTGCTATTGCTGCTCACTACGACTATGAAATCTGGCAGATGGACGTTAAACAGCATTTCTAAATGGAGATTTAGAAGAATGCGTTTATATGGATCAGCCAGAGGGCTTCATTGACAGTGGGAGCAGCGAGAAAGCATGCAGGCTGCTTAAATCCATATATGGGTTAAAGCAGGCATCTCGGAGTTGGAACATCTGTTTCGATGATGTTATCAAAGAGTTTGATTTCATCAAAAATCCAGATGAACCTTGTGTTTATAAGAAGGCTGTAGGAAGAGCTGTCACATTCCTCGTATTGTACATAGATGACATTCTTCTGATAGGAAATGATATTCCTATGCTACAGTCGGTCAAATCATTCTTATCACTGAGGTTCTCCATGAAGGACCTGGGGGATGCCACATACATCCTGGGCGTAAGGATCTATAGGGATAGATCCAAAAAGTTATTGGGATTGTCCCAAACAAGGTACATCAACACCATCCTAAAAAGGTTTAGTATGGAAGACTCCAAGCGGGGTGCCTTACCCGCTTGCCATGGAGTCACTCTCTCCAAGGATTCTTGTCCAAAGACCGATGAAGAGAGAGCTCGCATGAGCATTATACCTTATGCTTCGGCAGTAGGATCTATAATGTATGCGATGTTATGTACACGCCCAGATGTAGCTTATGCACTCAGTGTTGTAAGCAGGTATCAATCCAACCCAGGGGAGAACCACTGAACAGCTGTGAAGAACATTCTTAAGTACTTACGAAGGACTAAAGAATTGTTCTTGGTGTATGGTAATACAGATCTCCAAATGGAGGCCTTTACCGATTCGAGCTTCCAGAGCGATAAGGATGACAGCAAATCTATCTCAGGGTTTGTATTTACCCTCAATGGAGGGGCGGTAAGTTGGAAGAGTTCCAAACAAGATACCGTTGCAGACTCTACGATGGAAGCTGAGTACATTGCTGCAAATGATGCCGCCAAGGAAGCCGTCTGGATGAAGAAGTTCGTCTCGGAGCTAGGAGTAGTTCCAACCATTATTGATCAAATACGTTTGTATTATGACAATAATGGGGCGATGGCGTTAGCCAAGGAGCCCAGATCCCATCAGCGGTCCAGACACATCCTGAGGCGCTTTCATTTGATCCGGGAGATTGTAGATCGCCGCGAGATCGAGATTAAGAGAGTAGACACAAAGAACAACGCCGTGGATCCATTCACCAAGGCCCTCCCTCAGCCGCAGCATGAGCGACTTTTTGAGATGTTGGGTATGAGATACGCCAATAACTGGCCTTAGTGCAAGTGGGAGATTGTTGGATATATGTATGCCCTAGAGGCCATTATATGATAGTGGATGTATCTATACATATATATATATTCAGTATGCATTCTTGCTCGACATGATAGTATGCTATCTGGTTCTTCTTTATCTGACATGTTGATTTGATCATGCTTTTATTCGTTCATACATGCTGATAAAGCCCTGAGGATATTGGCTTGACTGCTCTGATTATGATGGAGATCATACTAGTGGGACATCTGTAGTCTATAAGCATATCCTGGAAAGCCCTAGTTGTAGGTATATCGAGACGGGGCATTGATATACCAGAGTAGACTAGCGTATATGATACTAGACCCATGTGATGGGCGATGGATGATCCCATATCCATTGGTGTTTGACATCAAGATCATATACGGATGCTCAGTGGTGACTGGGTACACTGGACGGACTCGCCGAGAACTCCTATATGGAATTATATCTATCGTCGGATAGCAGTTCTCAGGTAACACTGGTACAGGTTAGTCTGTAGACCCGAGATCGTCTTGGAGTCTTGTGTGCTCTCCCACTGTACTTTGATTGCCACCCTACCACGGCTCTACTGAGTCGTGCAAACAGGTGGCCGTTGGGTGCAGTCCCGAGACACACGAAGGCAATGAGCGATAGGAGGGGTTTCGTCTCTCCCGGTATTGGGGGTTGATGCTGTGCTGTGCCCGACTGGTTATATCAGTAAGTCCCTGGCCAGGGCTGCTGAGATTTGCTGATAAGTGTTATCAGTAGTTTCTCGATCTGTTATAGACCATTCACCGGCACGACTTATTGAGTTATTAGGGTCGACGTGACCATCCCTAGGCTCGATATGCAGCATATCTGACAAAGAGACCGGACTGTATGGTAGTGTTGCCGGATGGCTCGACGGGAGTTGTAGCAGGTTCGCTTGTTTTCTTCTGATCGCTCAATACCCGGGTGGCCGTTATGTTTAGCTGACCGCTTGCGGTTTGGGGGTACCTGATATGATCATCACCCTCTGCCGGCGTATTGACGAGTCTTAGAGTCCCACAAAGGAGTTACCCAGTCCAGGCAAAACGTTGTGGTGCGCGTATGCGATATGCGCATGCACCCGATTAAAATGTGCGTATATGATACCGAACATTGATCGGGTGGCCTGCTTTTGGTGGGGTCGTATGAGATATGACCGGATTGATAAATTAAGTGTTGATTTATCATCTAACCATTAGTTTTCTCACTTGAAACCTTTCTAGGGTTTGATGGATGTATGCATGCATGCATGTGTTTCTTTCTTTCATTCTAGTTTCATGCACATGTGGATGTGCATACATGCATACATACATACACCCATCCATCATGGTTGTTAGCATATGGAAATGGTGGCAATATAAGACTCACACCATGGATTAAATTATGGATTATTATTTAATTTTGGTTTTAAAACAAAATGAAAAAGGAAAGGATAATCATTCTAGCTTCTACATTCTTCCTTTGACCTAACCATGCTTACCTACCTCTTAACTTGAGTTATCCTTCTCTTTATCATTTAAAACTCAAGTTAAATAATGTCTCCATCACTTTAACCATGGTTCATAGTAAGAAGAAATAAAATATATATTGATATATTTCTTTTTCTTCTAATGAGTTATCTTTTATCTCATTACCTCTTGTGAAAAATATTGCCACCATCTTCTTCCTCTTTCTCATTTGCTCTCTAGTTTTTTCTAGTGAGTAAATACCACTTAAAGAAAGGTTTTTGAAGTGAGAACCTTAACCACAACTTCATTCTACACAAGCTTAGCCGTCTTGTTTAGAGTGTTCTCTTCGGTTTTACGAAGTTGCGAGCTTGGACGGAGAACTCCGTGGTGGATCGTCGTGGACACAAGAGGACTTCAAGAGGACCTCCATTCAACACCCTAGAGACCAAGGAGTCCAGCGAAAGGGAGCTACAAAGGTTGTAGTCTCGAAACCCTAGATTAGTTCGCTTTATATTTCGAAACCCTAATTTTCTAGGATCGATTCCTTTGCATGTTCGTTTGGCACCATAAAAATTTAAACTTTGGGTCATGTGATGCTTCAAAACTCATTATAGGGTGCTAGACAAACCTTTCATCACATACACGCATTATTCTCGGTCCCGCACATATCACATACGTGCTCCTATTTCGTTTTGCCTGAGCCAGTAAAACCTCTATGTAGGACTCTAAAGACTCGTCAATACGCCGGTAGTAGGTGATGATCACATCAAGCACCCACAAGCCGTCAGCGGTACTAGCTGGATGTAACGGCTACCCGGGTATTGAGCGATCAGAAGATCAGCAAGCAAGCCCGCTCCAACTCCTGTAAAAGCCTGCCGGTAACACTTCTCGTACAGTCCGGTCTCCTCGTCTGATATGTCGCATATCAAGTCTAGGGGTGGTAAACGTCAGACCCCAACAACCGATAAGTCGTGCCGATGTGAGGCTCATAACGGGTCGAGAAACTACTGGTAACACTTACCAGCAAATCTCTAAATCAGCCCTGACCAGGGACTTTCCTGTTATGGCCAATCGAGCACAGCGCAATATCAACCCCCAATACCGGGAGAGACGAAACCCCTCCTATCGCTCATTACCTCCATGTGACTCGGGACTGTACCCAAAAACCACCGTTTTGCATGCCCTCTTGGACGTGGTAAGGTGGAAATCAAAGCACAGTGGGAATCACACAAGACTCTATGACGATCTCGGGTCTACAGACTAACCTGCACAAGTGTCACGAGAAAACTGTCATCTGACGTGAGGTATAATACCATCTGGGAGTTCTCGGCGAGTCCGTCCAGTGTACCCAGTCTCCACAGAGCACCCGTATATCATCTCTGATGTCCAACACCAATGGATATGGGATCATCCATTGCCCATCTCATGGGTCGAGAAGCGTATACGCTAGTCTACACTGGTATATCGATGCCCCGTCTCGATACACCCACGACTAGGGATCTTGAAGGATGTACTTATGGACTACTATGTCCCCACTAGTATGACCTGCATCATAGTCTAGGTAGTCAAGTACACATCCTAAGGGCTTTACCAACATGTAACTATAAGACAGTATAAAGAGATAAGTATACATGTTAAGATAAAGAGAAACCATATAGCATACTATCATGTCGAGCAAGAAATTCCTCTCTATATATGTCCAAGCATCCAATATAATATACATCATCTGTACAATACTGGCCTCTAGGGCATACATACAACTAGCAAAAGCTCCATCGTAGTCATGGGATACCTTTCGAGGATGTTCACGCTAGCGCATTGATTGCCACTCCAGGCACGAGCACCAGCTCATACATACTTCTAGCTAGTCATGGGATGCCTCAAGGATACGAGTATGTTCACCAGTCAATTCCATCAATACACACCTGGTTTAACCTGATCTAACTCTTAGACGGAATATTCGTTTGACTTGACTTGAACTTTTACCAAATATATACCTCACACAACCTACTCATATTCACCTATAGCTCTGTCAACATATCTAATTTGCATACAACCTCATATCTTTATACCCATGTACATCATATTCATTATATTTATATACACATATTTGTTTCTATACCTACTTCCTTATGAGGTAATCCTACCCGAGTATAACTCGCTGACGGACATTCCTTTTCTTTCTCTATCTTTGGAATGTCCATCAGATGAGAATGAGTATTATAGCGAGGATCAAGGTGTGGAGCTAACTAATGAAGATTATGCAGACTTGACTGTCACGACCCGAAATATTAGCTCGTGACCAGCACTTAAATCACGCAACGTCTAAAAGCGTAACGTAATTCAAGTAAGCTGAAACCCAGAAATCTAAACCTTTTTAAGAAAAATAAAGGAGGTGAAGTTTTGAAATAAAGGTATAATGAAATCAAGTTTTCTTAATGCATAGAAAAGGAACATGAAAATGCAAGTGGATTATGCAAGTTTAAAAACATGTTTCGTCTTTTTGAAAATTTGGGCAGCACCTCCTTTGTATATTTTGATCCAAAACCACAAATACATAATAAAGATAAAGGCATCCCCAAGCGGGAGCTAGCTCTTCGCCAAACGGCGGATCGCAACCACGCAAGACAATATATATAAGTATACGACACCCAACGGCGAAGTTCACCACAAAAGATAAGGGAAAGCAAGACATAAATACCACAAGTAGCGAAAAAAACCTCGCTCCAAGTCTCGCAACCACAATCCCACTAAGTCTCATTACTTATACAATTTACTAATTTTGATTGATGGAGTTAACTAGATACAATATGAAATATAGATACAAGAGTGGGTACGATACAAGTATCCCACCTACAAACGCAAAACACCCGAATGCAACTGTGTGCCAGCGAAGCCGCTACTGATCCAAGCGGTCAACCTGCAAGAACTGGGGCACAACGGGGGTGAGTTGCCAACTCGTGAGTAGAAAAATATCAACAGATAGAAATCGAATAAACAACGACTCCTAGGTCGACTATATCATAAAGGTAATACTATGATATATAGGGTGACCGGGTCATCATATATGCCAACAAGGTAGTCAATGCCTATAAGCATGTGAATAACATCCAACCGTAAAATCAATGCATGTATGCATGTGGATCTCATCCACCCATATAATCAATGTCCGTATGCACGTAAATATCATAAAAGAGTGTGCATGAAATATGAGGATATAAATCAACGGTGTCCCTCACGACACAACAAAATCATGGAACCTGAGTGCCTAGCATTGACACTCGAAAACATCATGAAAACCGTGCCCAGCATTGGCACGTAAATCCTCATATATCTCAGGCATCGTATCCTCAGATCGGCCCTCAGGCGCCGCACACCTTGGTCGGCCCTCATATCCATCTCGCTACTCCAGTCGGTATCCTCTGGATAACCGCCGAGTCCAAATACTATTACCGGTAGGTAGTGCTCCCCTTCCAGGCTCACCATCTAACATATACGAGTCTTCTTGCCCCGGGGTACCTCACCGGGTTCACCATATACCCGCAGACGGTGCCTACCGCTCCTCGAATCGGGTTTCACATGCCACTCTCAGAACCGAGAAAACACATGGTGGACACACTGAAATATCATATCAAGAGAAATCGAGTTTTTAAAACAATACATACTTTCTTTTAAAATGACCACGGTTCTCAAATCCAGAAATCTCATGAAAACAGCATATCGCAATGCGTAAAATCATAAAGCATGATGTATGCGATATATGATGAAATGTAAGCATATCCGTATATCATGCAACATGGAACGGTGATATATCATATTAAGGGAAAACCGCTCCTTTAAATAATTCCAGTTTTGAAAATATGTCTTGCGGTTCCCAATATCTCCAAAGCCAAATGCAATATCGTATAAAAGTGCACAGGTAACTATAGCAAGTAAATTATGCAAAGAGTCATATCAAGATGCAGCAATCCTACTGTGTAGTGACATGGAAATTATCGATGATGAAGTGTGTGAGCCGACAAATCTGTGTACGTGTAACATACGCATCATCGATAATGGTGTAAGTGTACTAACACAGGTATATGCAATGCAATAATAATATCATGAATGCAGCATAAGGTAAATCATCAGCTAAAATCTATAAGGTATACGTAACTATGATATGTCTGAGTCGATGAATCTATCAATCGGCATCTAGCCTCACAGCACCACGTACGGTATAATCCATCATACGGCATCCTCTAGTCAAGGGTATGGATCAAACCTCAAGTAACTCATCACGTACGGAAAATCATCGTACGTCGGCATTAAGCTATCAGGGATCCTATCATCCTATAAGACGAGGAGGGTACGGACCTAACGTCTCGTACGGCTATCACTCACGATTCACAACATATATAAATATCTCTATATACCTATGTCCCAGGTCGCATCCGCAATAATCTCATATCAGGGGACTGACAGGGTGTAATTCATCTCAATCGACTCGCATCCATATACCATCATACCATCAATTCATCATATCATCATATCCGTCTTATAATCTTTCATCGCATTTATATCTCACATCAAGTCGAGTTTACATAAACATTTTATCTCTACTAAGTATAAGTATCTAATCTAACATACACACCCGAACCATACAAGCAGATTTTGAAAAGAAGCGAATCGTAGTATTGAAAATAAGGGTTACGGTGTTTTTAAGGAAAAGATATCGCTCGAAAATCCGTAACGTCCCTCAACGTAACTGTTTAAAAGATGCATACGATTCTTCAGTTTAGAAATATGTATGGTTCGGATGACACATCTACGTCGACCATCTAGTCCTATAGTACCCTAAACGGCAGTATCATCAAATATCATCCTCAATTCCCGTCATTTCATATCAGCCGTATCATATCACTTCTAACTGTCATTTTGCTTCTAATAGAGTTTCACTAACTATCTTTTAACTATAACCCTAGTTTCCTAATCTAGGTTCCCTTGACCATATTCTATAAATCAGTATCCATCAAAAGTTTGCGAGGGAGCTATACACCATCCACCCGACTTCCCCCGTGGATAAAAATCCACTCACCTTAGTTCTTGCTTGCCGAAGTCGATGACGCCATGCTCCGTCACCTCGGAATCCATGTGACGGTACCTACAATAATTCACAATCGCAATGCGTGTTAAAATCAAGTTCTAAAATCCAAAACGGCACGCGCATTGCTCATAGGTTCGAACCTATAGCTTACGCGTACAAAATCAACCAAACAACCCTTGTTGTTGATGTACAAACATCCCACAACCAATACAAATCCAAATATAAAAACTTAGCACTTCAAAATACGGAAAACCATAGCCAAAATCACATTAAAAAGGCTCCCAGAATTTAACTCAGGTCCAATAAAGCTAAGCAAACAAGTCTAGGGTTATGTGTATAGTATATATGACCTACTGGACCAACCTAGACCCCTACCCTCACCAAGTAGCCGGCCACTCCCACCAAAAATCCGGGGTCGCCGGCCCAGGGGTCTCTGTTTGGGTTCATCAGGTCAGAGTGGTCTTCTAGTGACTTAATTTGGTCCCTAGTATTGTTTGCTACTCTCAAAAATTTCTTGGGTTACTCCAGATTTCCCTGCACACCCAAAATACTCACAAAACCGACATGGATCAATTCTAAAGTTTGTGCATCGGGTTTAATTCTATGGTTTAGGTCAGGGTAACGTGTCACCATTGTCACACAAACACTCACAACAAATCCCAGATTTCACCTAAATTCATTACAGAAAAATCTAGTTGGACCAAACACCTCTAAACATCTTCAGGTAACTACCCTACAAAATCCAAGCCCTAACTCCCTTATAAACCCGAGGTCACCGGAATTTCCATACTACTCGCTGGCCAAAACCGAGCAGGCAGGGTCGGGGTCACAAGTGTGTACTCAGGGTCACAATTACAACATTATTACACCGTTTGTTTTTACAGTGAACACTCGGGGTCACAGCAGGTTATCGATATCTCAAAACGAAACTAAAACACGATATCGCACCAAACTAAACTATAAGGAAGAAGTTATACCTCATGGTTACACCCAAGCAAAAACCCTAGAAGTCCCAATGTTTTCAAGTTCCCACTTTGCTTGGTCCAAAGTGTAGAGGGAGAGATGGGGATTAATTTTTGTGAAGGGAGTGTAGGGTTTTGGGGATTATTTGGAGATGGATTTAGGGCTTGAAGGTGGAAGGAGATGAGGGTGAGGAAGATGAAGAAGGAGAAGAAAATGAATGATGGTGGAGGGATATGTAGCTGCCCTCTCCTCTCTCTCTCTCTCCAATATTCTCACACTCTCTCTCCAAGTCATCATTATGTCCCCTCTCTCTCTCCAATTCATCATTACACCTTTTTCTTTTCTTTTTCCTTTTCTCACCACCAATAAACCATAACACATAACCCAAATGAAGTGAAACATGTAACCAAATGAAACAAGTCATGGTGCCCTAACTATGAAAACTTTAGAAACACGGATTTGGTTTAATCGCGATTAGCAGTGCACTAATCGGGTTTTTATCAAAACTGCATATAATAAATTTTAAAATAGCCAAATCCTTTAAATATATTTTTAAATGAATAAATCATTTTAATTTCCTTTTATTTCACAATTATTGGTATATATTTATACCCTTTTTCGAAAACCCCAATTTCACAAATCGGGCAGTTTTCGGGAAAAATATTATTTTAATATTAAATTCCAAAAATAATATTTTATATTTTCTGAAATGTTACAATCTTCCCCCCTTAAATAAATTCGGTCCCCGAATTTAAATTTAAACCTCCAAATACCAAAACATTTCAATAATCAACTCAAATCAACGGGGCTCCGAAATCACGGACGATACAGAAATAGCACTGCACATCGCTGAAAACGAGTACAAACTCAAAATCGAACTCCGTCAAGCGTCACACAAATCATCGGACTTGCACGCATATCCTCGGAGTTACAGTAGAGATATAGATCTCGAAATCCAATATTGGAATCCAACAGACACTAGTCAATCACTATAATATGTATATAATACGCATCCTTGAAAAAAATCTTCAAAAACAGAATGACACACATGAAAAATCCTTTCTAAATCGCCGCGTGATGCGTAACTCACGGCATAAGTGACGGACGCTCAGTTTAAAATAATAATATATGTCCATATATGTTTTCCTAAATACACGTTTCGTCGTTTTCAAAATATCCCAAAAGCTTTTCCTTTATAAACGTTCGTGTCGCTCACGGACACGTAGGAAATAGCGAGACTATATAGCTCCTTTTGAAAACCTCTTGGTAATCTTTTAATGCATGCAAAGTACTCAGATACTGTCCTCAAATCAGTCATGTTTGGCTACTTCATAATATAGTGCCTATCATGAAAACAAAATGCCCAAAAGCAAAATCAGCCTCAAAAGGCGTATCCAACAATCACATGCGTCTGGTGCGCATGGAAATCAAATCCAAATACAGGTGCCATAATATGCACAAAAGCAAAACTAAGTGCAACGGTGTGCACAAAAGCATCTGTCCAGTGCAACGGGTGTGCACGACAATAATATCGAGTGCATCTGATATGCACAAGAATCCCGATTTAGTGCATCTGGTGAGCACCAAAATCGCATCTCATATCATGCGTCCAACATGCGCGAAAATCCAAATCAGGTGCATCCAACATGCACAAAATCACGAAATCCAATATCAAGCACCAAACATGCGCAAAAGTCCACTCCAAGCGCGTCTAATATGCGTAAGAATCCAATCAGGTGCACAAAGTGCACAAAACAAATATCGAGTATCAAAATCGAAATTGACGGTATACAACACCTTTCAATCCAAATCCAAATCAAGTATACCGTGGTATATAATCTCACAACCGTGTGCATCAGCATGCACAAAAACAAACCAAAATACTAAAAGTGCATGAAAACTATGCGCAAACATGTACATACCCAGTAGGTGCAGCCATGGTGCACGAAATCAATATCAGGAAACTCGTTATCAAAACTCAAATCCAAGCGATATAAGCATGATACTCAGGTCACAAACGCAAATCGCAACAAAGGACATTGAGGTACACCTCCTACAATGTCGGAAAAAGAATCGGTGCGCCTAAAACCGGCAGAACAAGAATATTCGCTCGCCTCCTGCTCACGGTCTGGCGTCCTCTGTCTCTGGGTACTCATCTTCTCCTCGGATTACCACTCTCGCAATTCATCGGCTCATCGGCCCTGTCAGGTGTGCTAACGGGAACGATTCCATTCTGGCACTTCTCTGGTCATCTCCCGGTCAATCATCATGACCACTCGTAAAATAGCACGTCACTGGCTCTCTGAATACACGTGACACATCTGATCCTGGGTGCAATTCTCATTGCAGCAGTGTCCCGGAAGGAATCCTGCTCAAGGTCTCTTCCGATCTCGCCTATGCTGAACTGTACGGAGGCTGGTACTCTTTCATAATCTTTTCTCGTTTTCTGGACATCTGCGTGTTCCGCACACATTTCCTTGGGAACTGGCCATATCCCAACGCCTCTGTATGCATATCAGATCTCTAATCTCGACGGGGAGTAGCAACAGCTCGTCAGCATCGCGCATGAACCTCCAGCTCTACTCTTCTTTATCATCGTCCGCTTAAACGTCACGTCTTGCTATCTGCGTACTGCTATTGTTCTCGGCCACGGTCAATCTGAAGTCGCTCACACGGACTCGAAATCGCGTACTCTGTATCTTCATCACTCTGTAGAAGATATCTGGCCGAACACGTCCTCGGGAACTCGTCCCAACCCTCGAAGGAATAACCCGTCCGTCCTCGATCAACTCACAACGCATCAGGGTGAGGTCCTCTATCCGAAGCTGGTCAGCTTAATGGTCTCTTATCACATGATATCTGGACGACGTCAAAATTTTTGATCAAGTCATCAAGGTCCCAAAATTTCCCGAAGGCTTAACACCTGAGCGCAGTCTAAAAATATCTGGTACATACCACAGCACCTCTGGAACTGCCGTAGAAGGGCAAACCCAAGTCTCACTGATGGCACCGCTAAACTGCCACAAACCCTAAGGTTCAAAGCGGTTCCGTGGTCATCATGTCGAGTTAGGGTTTCATTCTTCTACAGGTCCCACAGAATTACCTGCATGTTCCTCCGAACACTTTAAACTTGGGAAAAATGGGTTTCTGACACTCGCTCGAACTTTTTAACTTCGTCTAGCCAGCATGTGAATACCCTCCGTCCGCACGCTAAACAATGCCTCAATCCTCCAGGAAAAGCGATACATCAGCGGCCATCTCTGGATCGGTCTGTTCTAGATCTGAGTAAGACTCTCCACACTGAAATCTTCAATTCAACCGGGCCTGCATCGGTGCATCAATCTGACGAATCACCTTCGTCTCTCAACTCGGAATAGACTAGCTATCATCTGTCGCATCTCTGCTTGGAAGCTCCGGCGATCTCAGCTCGTAAGCTCTTGAAAAGACATCCCATCAATCTCAGCAACAGGTGGGTCATCGGTCTGCACGGGAGGCGACATCACAACTCTGAGGTATGATATACATCAACAGTCCTCTCGCAACTGGCAGCTCTATCAGTGGCCCGATCATCCAGTGTAAAACCAAGCACCCTCCTCCACAAGAGGTCATAACATAACACTACATCAAGACGTTCCCATGTCACCAAAAAACACAGTGGTCAACCCTCATACCAGAAGAGCTCGTCCTGACCGCAACACTAGCAGCAGCTCAATCTGCGCTCAAACATGGTGACAGGAACCTCAATCGAGTATCAAAGGAAGCAGATCAACGGCATGAAAGGAAACGACAGATCCAGAATGGATACATGATCATAAGAAGGAACAGCATCAATGAGAGTATGATCATGGAACAAATAAAATCAAGGATACGAAGAGAATCACAGATCTCAAAATATGTACATCCTGAGGTTTCTTAAGTGGAGTATCGTATCGTAAATATGCCGCGGAACATACATACGGTACGTCACTCTACTCAAGCTACCTACTCCATCAATCAGGGTCAGCCTATGAAACGAAAGTTCGGGTCTAATACCCCCCTGTTCAAGTCTAAGTTCCATAAGGTTAAGCCTAGGTTCCCAAATACATACCCGCCCTAGACTCCGCATAGTCAAACATAGACTCGAACAAAGGTTAAACCTAACGCTCTGATACCAACTTTGTCACGACCCAAAATATTAGCTCGTGACCAGCACTTAAATCACGCAGCGTCTAAAGGCGTAACGTAATTCAAGTAAGCTGAAACCCAGAAATCTAAACCTTTTTAAGAAAAATAAAGGAGGTAAAGTTTTGAAATAAAGGTATAATGAAATCAAGTTTTCTGAATGAATAGAAAAGGAACATGAAAATACAAGTGGATTATGCAAGTTTAGAAACATGTTTCGTCTTTTTGAAAATTTGGGCAGCACCTCCTTTGTATATTTTGATCCAAAACCACAAATACATAATAAAGATAAAGGCATCCCCAAGAGGGAGCTAGCTCTTTGCCAAACGGCGGATCACAACCATGTAAGACAATATATATAAGTATACGACGCCCAACGGCGAAGTTCACCACAAAAGATAAGGGAAAGCAAGACATAAATACCACAAGTAGCGAAAAAACCCATCGCTCCAAGTCTCGCAACCACAATCCCACTAAGCCTCATTACTTATACAATTTACTAATTTTGATTGATGGAGTTAACTAGATACAATATGAAATATAGATACAAGAGTGGGTACGATACAAGTGTCCCACCTACCAACGCAAAACACCCGAATGCAACTGTGTGCCAGCGAAGCCGCTACTGATCCAAGCGGTCAACCTGCAACAACGGGGGTGAGTTGCCAACTCGTGAGTAGAAAAATATCAACAGATAGAAATCAAATAAACAATGACTCCTAGGTCGACTATATCATAAATGTAATACTATAATATCTAGGGTGACCGGGTCATCATATGTGCTAACAAGGTAGTCAATGCATATAAGCATGTGGATAACATCCAACCATAAAATCAATGCATGTATGCATGTGGATCTCTTCCACCCAGATAATCAATGTCTGTATGCACGTAAATATCATAAAAGAGTGTGCATGAAATATGAGGATATAAATCAACGGTGTCCCTCACGACACATCAAAATCATGGAACCTGAATGCCTAGCATCGACATTTGAAAACATCATGAAAACCGTGCCCAGCATCGGCACGTAAATCCTCATATATCTCAGCCGCCGTATCCTCAGATCGGCCCTCAGGCGCCGCACACCCTGGTCGGCCCTCATATCCATCTCGCTACTCCGGTCGGTATCCTCCAGATAACCGCCGAGTCCAAATACAATCACCGGTAGGTAGTGCTCCCGTGCCAGGCTCACCGTCTAACATATACGAGTCTTCTTGTCCCGGGGTACCTCACCGGGTCTACCATGTACCACAGACGGTGCCTACCGCTCCTCGAATCAGGTTTCACATGCCACTCTCAGAACCGAGAAAACACATGGTGGACGCACTGAAAAATCATATCAAGAGAAACCGGTTTTTTAAAATAATACATACTTTCTTTTAAAATGACCAAGGTTCTCAAATCCAGAAATCTCATGAAAACAGCATATCGCAATGCGTAAAATTATAAAGCATGATGTATGCGACATATGATGAAATGTAAGCATATCCGTATATCATGCAACATGGAACAGTAATATATCATATTAAGGGAAAACCGCTCCTTTAAATAATCCCAGTTTTGAAAATATGTCTTGCGGTTCCTAATATCTCCAAAGTCAAATGCAACATCGTATAAAAGTGCACAGGTAACTATAACAAGTAAATTATGCAAAGAGTCATATCATGATGCAGCAATCCTACTGTATAGTGACATGGCAATTATCGATGATGAAGTATGTGAGCCGGCAAATCTGTGTACGTGTAACATACGCATCATCGATAATGGTGTAAGTGTACTAACACGGGTATATGCAATGCAATAATAATATCATGAATGCAGCATAAGGTAATCATCAGCTAAAATCTATAAGGTATACGTAACTATGATATGTCTGAGTCGGTGAATCTATCAATCGGCATCTAGCCTCACAGCACCACGTACGGTATAATCCATCGTACGGCATCCTCTAGTCAAGGGTATGGATCAAATCTCAAGTCAAACTCATCACGTACGGAAAATCATCGTACGGCGGCATTAAGCTATCAGGGATCCTATCATCCTGTAAGACGGGAAGGGTACGGACCTAACGTCTCGTACGGCTATCACTCACGATTCACAACATATATAAATATCTCTATATACCTATGTCCCAGGTCGCATCCGCAATAATCTCATATCAGGGGACCGACAGGGTGTAATTCATCTCAATCGACTCGCATCCATATACTATCATACCATCAATTCATCATATCATCATATCTGTCTTATAATCTTTCATCGCATTTATATCTCACATCAATTCGAGTTTACATAAACATTTTATCTCTACTAAGTATAAGTATCAAATCTAACATACACACCCGAACCATACAAGCAGATTTTGAAAAGAAGCGAATCGTAGTTTTGAAAACAGGGGTTACGGTGTTTTTAAGGAAAAGATATCGTTTGAAAATCCATAACGTCCCTCAATGTAACTGTTTAAAAGATGCAAACGATTTTTCAGTTTAGAAATATGTATGGTTCGAATGATACATCTACGTCGACTATCTTGTCCTATAGTACCCTAAACGGCAGTATCATCAAATATCATTCTCAATTCCCGTCATTTCATATCAGCCGTATCATATCACTTCTAACTGTCATTTTGCTTCTAATAGAGTTTCACTAACTATCTTTTAACTCTAACCCTGGTTTCCTAATCTAGGTTCCCTTAACCATATTCTATAAATCAGTCTCCATCAAAAGTTTGCGGGGTGCTATACGCCATCCACCCAACTTCCCCCGTGGATAAAGATCCACTCACCTTGGTTCTTGCTTGCCGAAGTCGATGATGCCACGCTCCGTCGTCTCGGAATCCACGTGAAGGTACCTACAATAATACACAATCGCAATGCGTGTTAAAATCAAGTTCTAAAATCCAAAACGGCATGCGCATTGCTCATAGGTTCGAACCTATAGCTTACGCGTACAAAATCAACCAAACAACCCTTGTTGTTGATGTCCAAACATCCCACAACCAATACAAATCCAAATATAAAAACTTAGCATTTCAAAATACGGAAAACCATAGCCAAAATCACATTAAAAAGGCTCCCAGAATTTGACTCAGGTCCAATAAAGCTAAGCAAACAAGTCTAGGGTTATGTGTATAGTATATATGACCAACTGGACCAACTTAGACCCCTACCCTCACCAAGTGGCCGGCCACTCCCACTAAAAATCCGAGGTCACCGGCCCAGGGGTCTCTGTTTAGGTTCATCAGGTCAGAGTGGTCTCCTAGTGACTTAATTTGGTCCTTATTATTGTTTCCTACTCTTAAAAATTCCCTGGGTTGCTCCAGATTTCCGTGCACACCCAAAATACTCACAAAACCGATATGGATCAATTCTAAAGTTTGTGCATCGGGTTCAGGTCAGGGTAACGTGTCACCATGGTCACACAAACACTCACAACAGTTCCCAGATTTCACCTAAATTCATTACAGAAAAATCTATTAGGACCAAACACCTCTAAACATCTTCAGGTAACTACCCTGCAAAATCCAAGCCCTAACTCCTCTATAAACCCGAGGTCGCCGGAATTTCCATACTACTCGTCGGCCAAAACCGAGCAGGCAGGGTCGGGGTCACAAGTGTGTACTCATGGTCACAATTACAACATTACTACACTGTTTGTTTTTACAGTGAACACTTGGGGTCACAGCAGGTTATCGATATCTTAAAACAAAACTAAAACACGATATCGCACCAAACTAAACTACAAGGAAGAAGTTATACCTCATGGTTACACCCAAGAAAAAACCCTAGAAGTCCCAAAGTTATCAAGATCCCACTTTGCTTGGTCCAAAGTGTAGAGGGAGATATGGGGATTAATTTTTGTGAAGGGAGTGTAGGGTTATGGGGATTATTTGAAGATGGATATAGGGCTTGAAGGTGGAGGGAGATAAGGGTGAGGAAGATGAAGAAGGAGAAGAAAATGAATGATGGTGGAGGGATATGTGGCTGCCCTCTCCTCTCTCTCTCCCTAATATTCTCACACTCTCTCTCCAAGTCATCATTATGTCCCCTCTCTCTCTCCAATTCATCATTACACCTTTTTGTTTTCTTTTTCCTTTTCTCTCCACCAATAAACCATAACACATAACCCAAATGAAGTGAAACATGTAACCAAATGAAATATGTCATGGTGCACTAACCATGAAAACTGTAGAAACACGGATTTGGCTTAATCGTGATTAGCAGTGCACTAATCGAGTTTTTATCAAAACTGCATATAATAAATTTTAAAATTGCCAAATCCTTTAAATATATTTTTAAATGAATAAATCATTTTAATTTCCTTTTATTTCACAATTATTGGTATATATTTATACCCTTTTTCGAAAACCCCAATTTCGCAAATCGGCCAGTTTTCAGGAAAAATATTATTTTAATATTAAATTCCAAAAATAATATTTTATATTTTCTGAAATGTTACATTGATGATGGAAGATTAGATAGATTTAATTTTTTTTGTTGCCCATATGTTTTTTCTTTTGTTTCTTCTCGATGTAATTAAACTACTTAGTTTATTTTACTCTTTCTTTTGGGATGTAACAAAGCTTGGTTAATGGAAATAAATGCCTTTCGCTTTTATTACTTTGATTTTGGCACACACCCTGCATGTTAGATATTCATATGCTTAACGTAACTGTATTGAATAGACCATCTTCAATACAGTTAGGTTGTGGACTTTGCCACGTCATCCTTCACCTTCTTTTGGAAAGCGGGGCGTGACGGGTTTTTGTGGTGGCCCATGAAAGTCCTCTTGTGTACTAAAACGAAACCGTTAACTGACTTATTATATTTTTGAATCTCATCCATTTATACCGATTTTATAATTTTCCTATGTCCCTTGTCCCTTCATTGACATTCTATACCCTGACCATGACCTTCACTTCTGGTCATGGCAAATCTTTCCAACGAGGATGACATGTCCGATATTAATTTTGAAGCTACATCTAGAGATTCAGACGATGAAGTCGTAGACTCTCATACGGTTATTTCAAACAGCGACTCGGAAGACGAAGAAGTCGATGCTGCAACTCCGGAGCCTGTGATGGCCAATGACTCCGAAGACGAAGAAGAAGATCCCGTGGAAGAGGAGCGCATAAAGGATGGGCCAGAAAAAAAAGGCTCCTGTGGCGGGAGAGAATACTGTAGAATATGATCCGGGTGAGGAGGCCCCTGCACAAGAACAAGACCCTATAGAGGTGGAATCAAAGAACGAGGCTCCTGCCGAGGATGAGTCGAAGGATGAAGCTTCAAGTGAGGAGGAACTCGAGGCCGAAGAAAATCAGGCAGTTGTCCCCGCAAAACACCATGGGAATGGCCGTAACTTTCTTAGTGCGAGAACCTATCACCACTTGTTGAACTCCAATAATCGAGACTAATAAGTCTTTTTCCTTTTCTTTAGCCGAATAAAACGATGTAAGAATAGTAGGGGCATGTCCTTACTTTTCGGTTGTGTTCTCCATATTGAAGTTGGATAATAAAATCTTAATTTCGAGCAAAAATCTCTCGTGTCTCTTGCTCTTCTTATTAGTCTCTCTCTTGCATTAATTGTTGTTCTTCCATGCAAGCTAGTATCTTGTCTCATCCCTCAGCCTGTTTGTAACCTAACCTATTTTGATCATCAATGGCCGGACGACACCATAACTGCAACAGAAGGGGAAATGGAGTCAATGAAGCCGCTGCTCAGCAAGCAGCTATGCTACATGATGAAAGGACTACTGGAGCAACAGCAGCAGCAGACAGCTGCCCTTCATCAGGAGCTACGAGAAAGTAGGCAGCAGCAGCAAGCAGAGATTTTACGTAAGGCACTAACCCCAGTTTCTCAAGATTCGGCGGGAGTGAAGCAGTTCAGATCACTCCATCCTAAGACTTTTCGGAGAAGGAAACTCCCTTAGAAGCTGAGGAATGGCTCAAGGGAACAGTCAACGATCTCGGTGCCACCCAAATTCCGAAGGACGCATGGGTGAACATCGCTAAGCTACAACTTACAGATAATTCCAGGATATGGTGGGAGGCAGAGGAAAGTAGATTGAAGGAGCCCATCGACTAGGAAACGTTCAAACAGCGTTTTGATACCCAGTACTTCCCAGCCGTGGCAAACCTAGAGATGGAAAGAGAGTTTATTCAATTCCAACAAAGGAGCATGTGGGATAAGTCGGTGGACAAGTATGCTTCGGAGTTCGCAAGGATAAGTAGGTTCGCGCATCATCTGATGGCAACCCCAGAACTTTATGCTAAGAGATTCCGGCAAGGATTGGACCTGAAGACGCAGTCTTCCATGTCTTCTGCTACTCTTTCGACTTATGATGAAATCTTAGAGGTGGCACGAAACTTTGAAGACCTTCAGCGACGCATGAGGAAGGATGACCATTTGTCTGGAATTAAGCGACCGGCCAATCAAATATTAAAAATAATGTGGGTGGCTTTATTGATCACTATTACAAGTTGATAGAGCCCATAGGATTCTTTCTTGACTACCAGCATTATGATGGCGATCATATACGTGGGAGCTGGGTGGTCTATAGGCACATCCTTAAATGTCCCTAGTCGTGGGAGTTTCAAGACTGGGCATCGATACTCCAGAGTAGACTAGTGTATACTGATCGAGACCCCGACGAGGGGCGGTGGCCGGTCTCATAAGACATTGGTGTTAGTTTGTTCACCTAAGATGTATACAGGTGCTCATTGGGTTATGAGTACACCGGACGGACTCGCCGGGAACATGCTAGTTGGTATTATACCTATTGTCAGATAGCAGTTCCCTGGTGACATGTGTACAGGCTAGTCTATCGACCTGAGATCGTCATTTATCTCGTGTGAGTTCCCACTGTAATTTGATTACTACCCTACCACGGCTCAAAAGAGTCATGCAAACAGGTTTTAGTTGGGTACAGTCCCGAGCCACATGGAGGCAGTGAGCGGATCGTTGGGGGATTTATCTCTCCCGGTATTGGGGGTTGATGTCGCGGTTGTGCATAGGTAGCCATCACCAGAAATGCTTGGCCAAGGTAGTCGAGAATTACTGATCTAGGATCGGTAGTTTCTCAGGTGGTGATGTGCTTCATACCGACACTAAATGTCGCGTTATTAGGGGTCTGACTTTATCCACCCCCTAGACTCGATATTCGATACTCATAGACGAACGGACCGGACTGTACGGATATTTTCACTGTCAGGCTCAGTAGGGGTTTCTGGATGAGTTTTCTTGCCGGCCTCCCTTTCGCTCAATACCTGGGTAGCCGTTACGTACAGCTAGTACCGCTGACGTGCTTGTGGTTAAACCCACTGCTAACGTATTGATGAGTCTTTAGAGTCCCACACAGAGGGTTTTCCTGTTTTGGGCGAAACGATGTAGTGGCCGTATGGTTTTACGGCAGGGTTTGATCACATACGTGTACTTGTGCACGCATGATGTTCGGACGAATAATACTAGTGGGCTTTGGTTTAAGCCGGATCCTAATATTATATTTGTTGGATTATTTTCGTCTCTTTGTATTCGTATTTTTCGGAATACGGATGCGGGTATGTGAAGGGTTCCTAGGCACACTAATGAAGTCTCATAAGGCATCAAACATGGCTAATTCAAATTTTACATGTGCCTACAAACCCTATATGGATCGTTAACTAGATTTATAGGCTATGCGATGCAAGTTAACGACTTTAACTTAAAAGGAAAGGGGCTACAACCTTTGTAGATCCGGTCCACCACTTCCTAAGCTCCGCGATGATGTCCCTCCGCTGTCCAAATCAGATTCCGGACTCTAGCATCGGCTTCATCGAAGAAATGGGCGGGCTTGGTCGTCGGCTTCGATGCCGAAGATGATCTACGTTGAGGCATCACTAGATCAAGCTCCCACTTCACCAAGTAATGAAACTTGTGAAGAAAACACCCTATACTACTTGGCAAGAGGTAGAGGATGAAGAAATAGGAAGTGGGTTCACTTTAGAATTGGATTTCTCAATCTTATTCTCATGTTGCCATTGATGGTGGCATGGTTTCTTCATGTTGAAGATGAAGAAGAAAAAGAAAGAATATGATAGAATAAAAAGGATTATTGCAAAAAGGAAAATCCAACTCATTCTTATCATAATCCAACCTTGGTTAGGTGTAGAGACTAAACTAGGGTTAGGTTGTATGGTTAGGGTTAAGGCTAAGAAACAAAATGGTCAATACTTCAAAGCTTCATGAAGCTTCAAAGAAAAAACAAAAGTAGCCACCCTTTTGTTTCTTGCCAAAATAAAGAATAAATGAATAACTAAATAAGATCAAAACCCTAACCAGAACATAACCATGGTTTAATCTAAACCTACACCCTAACAATCATGTATCATCAAACATGATACAATCAAGTGCACAAAAGTATATCACATATACAACTTGTGAACTTCAAGTGAGAAAATCCATTTAAAGTGAACCAATACTAGTTAATGCAAAGTAATATATCAAATATATAATTATACATTAAATCATTAAATCAACACTTGATATAACGATCCGGTCATATCGCATATAACCGACTAGTATCCTATGTATCGGCTTATCGAATCAATCCTTGATTCGATAACTAGGTTATATCGCATATAACCAATCGATACATTCATCGCGAGAATGAAATACGGTATCACATACACGCATTATTCTCGGTCCTGCACATATCTCATATGCGCTCCTATTTCGTTTCGCTTGAGCCAGGAAACCTCTGTATAGGACTCTAAAGACTCGTCAATACGCCGGCAGCAGATGATGATCATATCAAGCACCCACAAGCCGTAAGCGGTCTGCTAAACGTAACGGCCACCCGGGTATTGAGCGATCAGAAGATCGACGAGCAAGCCCGCTCACACTCCTGTGAATCCAACCAGCAACACTTACCGTACAGTCCGGTCTGTTCGTCTGATATGTCGCATATCTCGCCTAGGGGTGGTAAACGTCAGACCCCAGTAGCTCGATAAGTCATGCCGACGTGAGGTCCATAACAATCGTGAAACTACTGATAACTCTTACCAGTATATCACTGCAACCCTGGCCAGGGATTTCCTGTTATGGCCAGTCGAGCATAGCGCAACATCAACCCCCAATACCGGGAGAGACGAATCCCCTCCTATCGCTCATTGCCTCCATGTGAATCGGGACTGTACCCAAAAACCACCTGTTTGCATGACTCAGTAGAGCCGTGGTAGGGTGGAAATCAAAGCACAGTGGAAGACACACAAGACTCTATGACGATCTCGGGTCAACAGACTAAGCTGTACCAGTGTCACCAGAGAACTGCCATCTGACGTGAGGTATCATACCATCTGGGAGTTCTCAGCGAGTCCGTTCAGTATACCCAGTCTCCACTGAGCACCCGCATACCATCTTCAATGTCAAACACCAATGGATATGGGATCATCCATCGCCCATCACATGGGTCGAGAAGATATACGCTAGTCTACTCTGGAATATCGACGCCCCGTCTCGATATTCCCACGACTAGGAACATTGAAGGTGTAGGGTTCCTAGGCACACTAATGAAGTCTTACAAGGCATCAAACATGGCTAATTCAAATTTTACATGTGCCTACAAACCCTAATACGGATCGTTAACTAGATTTATAGGCTATGCGATGCAAGTTAACGACTTTAACTTAAAAGGAAAGGGGCTACAACCTTTGTAAATCCGGTCCACCACTTCCTAAGCTCCGCGATGATGTCCCTCTACTGTCCAAATCGGATCCCGGACTCTAGCGTCGGCTTCATCGGAAAAATGGGCGGGCTTGGGCGTCGGCTTCGATGCCGAAGATGATCTACGTCGAGGCATCACAAGATTAAGCTCCCACTTCACCAAGTCATGAAACTTGTGAAGAAAACACCCTATACTACTTGGCAAGAGGTAGAGAATAAAGAAATAAGAAGTGGGTTCAATTTAGAATTGGATTTCTCAATCTTATTCTCAAGTTACCATTGATGGTGGCATGGTTTCTTCATGTTGAAGATGAAGAAGAAGAAGAAAGAATATGATAGAATAAAAAGGATTATTGCAAAAAGGAAAATCCAACTCATTCTTATCATAATCCAACCTTGGTTAGGTGTAGAGACTAAACTAGGGTTAGGTAGTATGGTTTGGGTTAAGGCTAAGAAACAAAATGGTCAATACGTCAAAGCTTCATGAAGCTTCAAAGAAAAAACAAAAGTAGCCACCCTTTTGTTTCTTGCCAAAATAAAGAATAAATGAATAACTAAATAAGATCAAAACCCTAACCATAACATAACCATGGTTTAATCTAAACCTACACCCTAACAATCATGTGTCATCAAACATGATACAATCAAGTGCACAAAAGTATATCACATATACAACTTGTGAACTTCAAGTGAGAAAATCCATTTAAAGTGAACCAATACTAGTTAATGCAAAGTAATATATCAAATATATAATTATACATTAAATCATTAAATCAACACTTGATATAACGATTCGGTCATATCGCATATAACCGACTAGTATCCTATGTATCGGCTTATCGAATCAATTCTTGATTCGATAACTAGGTTATATCGCATATAACCAATCGATACATTCATCGCGAGAATGAAATACGGTATCACATACAAGCATTATTCTCGGTCCTGCACATATCTCATATGCGCTCCTATTTCGTTTCGCTTGAGCCAGGAAACCTCTGTGTAGGACTCTAAAGACTCGTCAATACGCCGGCAGCAGATGATGATCATATCAAGCACCCACAAGCCGCAAGCGGTCTACTAAACGTAACGGCCACCCGGGTATTGAGCGATCAGAAGATCGACAAGCAAGCCCGCTCACACTCCTGTGAATCCAACCAGCAACACTTACCGTACAGTCCGGTCTGTTCGTCTGATATGTCGCATATCTCGCCTAGGGGTGGTAAACGTCAGACCCCAATAGCTTGATAAGTCATGCTGACGTGAAGTCCATGACATGTGTGAAACTACTGATAACACTTACCAGTAGTCACTACAACCCTGGCCAGGGATTTCCTGTTATGGCCAGTCGAGCATAGTGCAACATCAACCCCCAATACCGGGAGAGACGAATCCCCTCCTATCGCTCATTGCCTCCATGTGAATCGGGACTGTACCCAGAAACCACCTGTTTGCACGACTCAGTAGAGCCGTGGTAGGGTGGAAATCAAAGCACAGTGGGAAACACACAAGACTCTATGACAATCTCGGGTCAACAGACTAAGCTGTACCAGTGTCACCAGAGAACTGCCATCTGACGTGATGTATCATACCATCTGGGAGTTCTCGGCGAGTCCGTTCAGTGTACCCAGTCTCCACTGAGCACCCGCATACCATCTCCGATGTCAAACACCAATGGATATGTGATCATCCATCGCCCATCACATGGGTCGAGAAGATATACGCTAGTCTACTCTGGAATATCGATGCCCCGTCTCGATATTCCCACGACTAGGAACATTGAAGGATGTACTCATTGACTACCCAGACCCTACTAGTATGATCTGCATCATAGTACTGGAAGTCGAGTACACATCCTAAGGGCTTTATCAACATGTAACAGAGAGACAGAAAGTATACATGTTTAGATAAAGAGCAACCAAATAGCGTACTATCATGTCGAGCAAGAAAGTCCTACCTATATATGTCCCAGCATCCACTACTATATACATCCAATGTACAGTAATGGCCTCTAGGGCATACATATAACTAACAATCTCCCACTTGCACTAGGGCCATCTGTAGCAGTGGTTGCAGTATCACATAGTCAACCATCCCCTGAAAGTCTCTCTCTGGGAAAAGGCCTTTGTGAGTGGATCCGCCGTGTTGTCCTCTGAGTCTACTCTCCTAACCTCGATCACTCTGGAGATCAACTATCTCCATGATCAGGTGATGCTGCCTCAGAATATGTCTGGGTCACTGATGGGATCGGGGTTCACGGGCCAAAGCCACACTTCCATTGTCACACAATGGTAGGAACCTAGTTCATCTTATGAACCAATATACACCCAAACTACCCCTTTGGTAGTATCATTAATAGCGATGTTACCAGCCTCTATCGTCTAGTTTGTCACGGTATCTAGCTTGGAACTCTTCCAACATACCGTCCCTTTACTGAGGGTGAAGACATTGCCTGTGACTGACATTCAGTCGTCTTTATCACCCTGGAACCCTTCCAGTGATTCTCCCCAGGATCGATTGATACCATCTCACTACTTCTAGTGAGAATCCTAGCATCCAATTACATCTATCTCATAGATGAAAACTCTGGATTTAGGAGGTATCACTTTGATCCTATGTGGGGAATCATTGTGATAAGCGGAGATTGATCGAGCGTAGCATAGGAAACTCCTTCCCTATCAAGAGTATGTTATCCACGTACTCTACGAGGATCTTCACAATACTCCCTACTTCCTTTTTGTTTATACAAGGTTCATCTACCATTTTGATGATGTCAAACTCTTTGACTAACACATCAAAACAGATGTTCCAACTCCGCGATACCTGCTTTATCCTATAAAGCATCTTGTACACGTTTCCGCTGCTCCCACTGTCTACGAAGCCCTCTGGCTGTGTACTTATAGACGTTCTTTTCTAAAACATCATTTAGAAAAGCAGTCATGGCACCCAACCGCCAGATATCGTAGTCATGGTATGTAGCCGTGGTAAGTAGGATCTGGATGGACTTAAGCATAGCCACTTGAAAAGGTTTCATCATTATCCACGTCTGGTCGATGACGAAAAACTTTTAACAAGTCTAGCTTTGAAAGTCTCAACTTTTTCATCTACACCAAGTAATCTTCTCAAGATATACTTGCTCCTGATGGGGATTTAACCCTTCAGATATAGCAATCAAAGTCCATACTTTGCTGGTGTACATGGATCCCATCTCAGATCGCTAAGCATCCAGCCATTCTTACAGAGTCCCTACTCTCGATGGCCTGCTCGAAACTAGTTGGGTTATCATCTCATGATGCATTCCTCGCTCCCACTGTCATCGAGAAACCAAGGTATCTCTCAGGTGGATGAGGAACCCTACCAGATCGGCGGAGAGGCTGAGGTTCGTCGGGAACTATTGAATCCTTTGGTTCTGTCAAATCATCAGCCGTAGTTTTGTATAGCTGGAACCTTTCCAGTTCTACAGAACTGACCTTGCCTCGATCTTGTCCGGATTTTGCTTTTGACATAGGCCGGACAATCCCAAATCTTAACTTACTCAAGAGATGGACTCTTCCCATACCATATCTCATATGGAGTGGTAGGCACTGATTTGAATCGAACCCTATTCAATAGGTATGCAGCTTCTCAAGTGCACAACCCGAAAGGAAACAGGTAACTCAGTATTACTCATCATAGAGCTCACCATATCGAATAGGGTGCAATTGCTCCACCCCGATATACCATCGTGCTATGGTATATTCGGAGGAGTAATGCTGAGAGAGAATCTCATTTTCCTTTAGAATAGTCCAAGGATTCCATGCACAAGTATTCTCCTCCCTGATCTCATCATAGGACATAAAACTTATACCCGGTTATTGGTTCTCTGCTTCTAACTTATATTCTGTGAATATCTCAAAAGGTTCGGACTTGTGTTTCAACAGGAACATATGACTGAATCTTGAGAGATTATCAGAGAATATAATGAAGTATAAAGAACCAGTCCTGGCATGTATAGACAGGAGACCTTACATACATCATCATGTATCAGTCCCAAGAGTTCATTAACTCTTTCTCTGTTTCCAATAAACAGAGCTATGGTCATCTAATCTTTGTGACATGACTGGCAAGTTTCACAAGATGTAAATTCAAACTGATTTAAATATGCATCTAAAATGTAACTTCAGCCAGTCGGGCCGCATTGATGTGACCTAGTCTACAATGCCTCAAGAAGGATCCGTTCATTTCTGAACTCTTCCTCTTGTGTGTGTTCAGTATACTAGGAACTGTAGTTTGATTTAGAACATCAATGCTTTTAGATAACGTGCCTGAACCGATCAACTTTTGATATAGGAAATGTTCAAAACATTATCCATCAATACAAAATTTTATTATTTCTTTACTAATAAAGAGACTGATATGATTTTATATATCAGGTTCGGTATCTAATAGCATTTGTTCAGAATCAATGTATTGGTAATACAGGGTGACAGTGACCAACAGACTTGGTTGCAACACTTGCCCCGTTTTCTGTCTCATGAAACTTATCACCCGTTCTCAGTTTTTCTACCCTTTTGTAGCCCTATGTAACATGATTACATATCTGGGATATCAAATACCCAGGATCCAGAGGATACTGAGAAATAATTCTTTGTAATGAACACACCCGAAGGAGATGCATCATATGAACTTTCTTCGTTTGGGCGGCACGGGAATTCTGGTAATCCCCAATTTCCTGCTCTGTCTTATAACAATTATAAGTTGGAGCGGGACCAACGTTCCCCAGCTCAGTATAACGAGCGGGTTCGGTCAATATCCGTATTATTATCTTGATTAAGGCGTGATATGGTCGCTACCAGGAGAGAGAGAGAAGAAAACACTCTGTGTGCGCTCTTGCAAGATTAGATTGGTTATATATTTATCTAATCAGGATGGCTCCCACTATTTTTATCAAATCTTCCTTCAAACCTTAAAAGGAAAGACTAGTCGGGATTAATTACACTCTATAAGTTCGCCAATCTTTCAGCCAGGCCAGTGTCGGTAATTTGAGGGAGGTTCCCCGTGCTTTCGCACGGACCTAATTACAGTAAACCTCGTTTTCCCAGAGGCGTAACCCCGTTGACACCTTTCTAGACACCTACTTGATCGGCTAATTGTAAAGTGCAAAACTCTCCTAGGAGTAACAATTACTCGCAGTGGGTATCGGGATCCAACTATCACATAGAAGGTATGCAATCTCATTGCAAGTTTCAACACTTGAAACTCCCGATAAAGATTTTTACCCCTAGCACTTATGACCTTAACTATGGTCAACAAATCATAAGTACTAGTCAAGTTCTACCCGTCATTTCGTGATTAATTAGACCCACCCACATGACCCTTAACTAAGGTCAACAAAGTCACGCGACTGTCCTAACTATTCGCATCATATGCGGTGTAGGAAGACATCACTTAGCTACCGTACACTGTGCCTTGACTATGGTTAACAAACACAGCACGAATACTAAGTGCTCTACTTCCTAAAATGACGGAGGGTTGCAAATGGTTTTTGTGAAAACCTTTAACGCTTTGAACTTGATCTCTTTGCGGAATCAAATGGTTTTTAAATGGAATGTTTTTGAAGCTTTTCTAGTTTTGCTAAAGGGGCCACTCCCGGTGAAGGGATCGTCGGCCCTTTCCTCGTCGAATGAGGTGCGGGATATATCATATATATCACTGTGCAAAGAGGAAACTATAGAAGCGATCAAAGGACAAACCGAGTGTGTAGCATCTGCCAGTTATTGCTAAAGGAGTCACTCCCGGTGAAGGGATCTCGGTCCTTTCCTCATCGAATAAGGTGCTGGATGTTCTGTAATGAACACCGCGATGCAAAGCAAGAACTGTAGCTACCTACTTTATTTTGAAATTCGATTCCACAACATCAATTAGGTTTATTTTCTTTCATTAATCTCATTAATGAATATCCCATCATTTAAGTCCACCTAAGCATCACAGATAAATATAACGTACGCTTATGCCATCCGCATTCGTCTCGATGTCCCGTCTGCACCATTAGGTTAGGTGACTAACGCCAGAGCGAGGCAGGGCTAGTACAGGTGTAAAACATAAGCAACGTCTATATAATATATCATATATACTATATACAATATCTGTCACAGAACATCACATGATCACATCACAGATAAATCACAGCAGAAGATACATATGAAATATTAGATATACTAGGACGTCCGTGTTTTCAATACGAGCCAGTATAAAACACGAATTCCACGGTCGTGATGAATAGCCAATCCCACACCCCTAGACCCCTACGAGAGCGGCAAGCAACCCTACCAATTCTAGGGTTAGGAGACCCGGACTCAACTCCTCGAGTTGGTCTCCCACTGGACCCTAGAACCCGGTTACTTGTGCCCTCCTCCTCGGGTCTATACTAGTGCAGAAAAGTAAATAATATACAAAAGGTGACATCTTCCGCAACCTGGAAGTGCCGCAATAAAAGAATATTACATACAAGTTTTTACAAGAATGAAAAGGAAAAACACTCATCTCACATAAAAAAACCCGGCTATTCAAACACGATGATCCAATATAACATATCCAGCAACACATAACATCACATGTCATCAACGTAAGTAAATATGCGCATCCCAATTGTCGTTGACATATAGCAACGAAACCGGCGATATCACATATTACACTTACGGTCACAGAAAAGAAAGTGTAAAACTACAACAGTTGGAATCCGCAACCTCTTTAGATATCGCATGCCTAATCAAATGAATTTCTTAGACATCACATGCCTAACAATTATAAACCCCGCATTTTAGTCTCATTATCGAAAACACTTTTCAATATAAAGTCGGGCAATTCAATAAGATTCCCGACATCCTGATCGAATGCTCGTCGCAAACTTCAGTAGGCGGCCACACCCCCGACGCCGTCGACAAAGTGCACCAAGGCGGAACACCGCTGCCGCGAGCACCCGAACGGATGCTTTCGGTGACGGGGTTCTCCTACAGTCACTTGGTCAGGGCTATGGAGTGAGGCTGTCTATTAAGTTTACCCGGCGAGTATCCGCGTATGCTACGTAATTGCGACGGACTTTTGATCACATCAAAATTCCGTGGCAACCGATCAAGTGAGACTAAACTGCTATGTTTATAACATTCATTCAGTTATCTCATAACTACTTGTGAATTCCAATTATTGTATCACATTCCGGGTAAATAGAAAATGTTAAACTTTCCGATCGAACAGTCGAACACCCAATTTTTCCCGATACAGCTCAACACATGAAATAAGGTTAAAAACATTCAGTTCATGCCTCAGTACCAACGGTCCAGCCGTAGAAGGGTCAAGCCAACGCCTCACATGTGGCACGCCGTACTGCCCCAAACCCTAAGGTTCAAAGGGCAGTTCAAGACGGTCACATAATCGAGTTAAGGTTTGTTGTCTTCTAGAGGGACCATCGTGTTACTTGCACTACTTGGAACATCATTAAACTACGGAAAAGTCCAACAATTGGAAATTTCCCGGCAGGGGAAAAAGTGGGTATTTATATCCGGTCGAACTTTTTAACATATTCTAAAATATCCGGAAAACACATAGACAAAGTTTGATAATCCGATCGAATCTATGAACACCTAATACAACCCAGAATATTCAACTCTTTAATAAATATTAAAAATTCCCAGGAAAACCAGCACTGCAATCTAATAATTACTGTATAAAATTCGATGCACAACAAGACAAAATGGCCGCGGAACCGCCGCACGAGCCATGCTCGTGCCGCGGAACCGCGGCGACTTTAAGGAATTAGGCCATCAAATTTTACAGTAACCCTTACAATCTCCTGCTGATTTTTCTGCATATTTTTAATTCACAAAAATCCACGAATTTCAAAAATGTACAGAGAGCAATATTAGGGTTAGGGTTTCGGTTCGATCGGATTTCTAACTCCGTTTACGCATCGCCTAAGGCTCTAGCTAGGCTCTGATACCACTGTAGGGTTCCTAGGCACACTAATGAAGTCTTACAAGGCATCAAACATGGCTAATTCAAATTTTACATGTGCCTACAAACCCTAATACGGATCGTTAACTAGATTTATAGGCTATGCGATGCAAGTTAACGACTTTAACTTAAAAGGAAAGGGGCTACAACCTTTGTAGATCCGGTCCACCACTTCCTAAGTCCGCGATGATGTCCCTCCGCTGTCCAAATCGGATCCCGGACTCTAGCGTCGGCTTCATCGGAAAAATGGGCGGGCTTGGGCGTCGGCTTCGATGCCGAAGATGATCTACGTCGAGGCATCACTAGATCAAGCTCCCACTTCACCAAGTCATGAAACTTGTGAAGAAAACACCCTATACTACTTGGCAAGAGGTAGAGGATGAAGAAATAGGAAGTGGGTTCACTTTAGAATTGGATTTCTCAATCTTATTGTCAAGTTGCCATTGATGGTGGCATGGTTTCTTCATGTTGAAGATGAAGAAGAAGAAGAAAGAATATGATAGAATAAAAATGATTATTGCAAAAAGGAAAATCCAACTCATTCTTATCATAATCCAACCTTGGTTAGGGGTAGAGACTAAACTAAGGTTAGGTAGTATGGTTAGGGTTAAGGCTAAGAAACAAAATGGTCAATACTTCAAAGCTTCATGAAGCTTCAAAGAAAAAACAAAAGTAGCCACCCTTTTGTTTCTTGCCAAAATAAAGAATAAATGAATAACTAAATAAGATCAAAACCCTAACCATAACATAACCATGGTTTAATCTAAACCTACACCCTAACAATCATGTGTCATCAAACATGATACAATCAAGTGCACAAAAGTATATCACATATACAACTTGTGAACTTCAAGTGAGAAAATCCATTTAAAGTGAACCAATACTAGTTAATGCAAAGTAATATATCAAATATATAATTATACATTAAATCATTAAATCAACACTTGATATAACGATCCGGTCATATCGCATATAACCGACTAGTATCCTATGTATCAGCTTATCGAATCAATCCTTGATTCGATAACTAGATTATATCGCATATAACCAATCGATACATTCATCGCGAGAATGAAATACGGTATCACATACACGCATTATTCTCGGTCCTGCACATATCTCATATGCGCTCCTATTTCGTTTCGCTTGAGCCAGGAAACCTCTGTGTAGGACTCTAAAGACTCGTCAATACGCCGGCAGCAGATGATGATCATATCAAGCACCCACAAGCCGCAAGCGGTCTGCTAAATGTAACGGCCACCCGGGTATTGAGCGATCATAAGATCGACGAGCAAGCCCGCTCACACTCCTGTGAATCCAACCAGCAACACTTACCGTACAGTCCGGTTTGTTCGTCTGATATGTCGCATATCTCGTCTAGGGGTGGTAAACGTCAGACCCTAATAGCTTGATAAGTCATGCTGACGTGAAGTCCATGACATGTGTGAAACTACTGATAACACTTACCAGTAGGTCACTGCAACCCTGGCCAGGGATTTCCTGTTATGGCCAGTCGAGCATAGCGCAACATCAACCCCCAATACCGGGAAAGACGAATCCCCTCCTATCGCTCATTGCCTCCATGTGAATCGAGACTGTACCCAAAAACCACCTGTTTGCACGACTCAGTAGAGCCGTGGTAGGGTGGAAATCAAAGCACAGTGGGAGACACACAAGACTCTATGACGATCTCGGGTCAACACACTAAGCTGTACTAGTGTCACCAGAGAACTGCCATCTGACGTGAGGTATCATACCATCTGGGAGTTCTCGGCGAGTCCGTTCAGTGTACCCAGTCTCTACTGAGCACCCGCATACCATCTCCGATGTCAAACACCAATGGATATGGGATCATCCATCGCCCATCACATGGGTCGAGAAGATATACGCTAGTCTACTCTGGAATATCGACGCCCCGTCTCGATATTCCCATGACTAGGAACATTGAAGGATGTACTCATTGACTACCCAGACCCCACTAGTATGATCTGCATCATAGTCCTAGAAGTCGAGTACACATCCTAAGGGCTTTATTAACATGTAACAGAGAGACAGAAAGTATACATGTTTAGATAAAGAGCAACCAGATAGCGTACTATCATGTCGAGCAAGAAAGTCCTACCTATATATGTCCCAGCATCCACTACTATATACATCCAATGTACATTAATGGCCTCTAGGGCATACATATAACTAACAGAAGGATGTACTCATTGACTACCCAGACCCCACTAGTATGATCTGCATCATAGTCCTGGAAGTCGAGTACACATTCTAAGGGCTTTATCAACATGTAATCAGAGAGACAGAAAGTATACATGTTAAGATAAAGAGCAACCAGATTGCGTACTATCATGTCGAGCAAGAAAGTCCTACCTATATATGTCCCAGCATCCACTACAATATACATCCAATGTACAGTAAGGGCCTCTAGGGCATACATATAACTAACAATCTCCCACTTGCACTAGGGCCATCTGTAGGAGTGGTTGCAGTATCACATACTCAACCATCCCCTAAAAAGTCTCTCTTTGGGAAAAGGCCTTCGTGAGTGGATCCGCCGTGTTGTCCTCTGAGTCTACTCTCCTAACCTCGATCATTCTGGAGATCAACTATCTCCATGATCAGGTGATGCTGGCTCAGAATATGTCTGGGTCACTGATGGGATCGGGGTTCACGGGCCAAAGCCACACTTCCATTGTCACACAATGGTAGGAACCTAGTTCATCTTATGAACCAATATACACCCAAACTACCCCTTTGGTAGTATCATTAATAGCGATGTTACCAGCCTCTATCGTCTAGTTTGCCACGGTATCTAGCTTGGAACTCTTCTAACATACCGTCCCTTTACTGAGGGTAAAGACAATGCCTGTGACTGACATTCAGTCGTCCTTATCACCCTGGAACACTTTCAGTGATTCTCCCCAGGAACGATTGATACCATCTCACTACAACTAGTGAGAATCCTAACATCCAGTTAGATCTATCTCATAGATCCACAACCCAGGATTTAGGAGGTATCACTTTGATCCTATATGGAGAATCATTGTGATAAGCGGAGATTGACCGAGCGTAGCATAGGAAACTCCTTCCCTATCAAGAGTATGTTATCCACGTACTCTACGAGGATCATCACCATACTCCCTACTACCTTTTTGTATATACAAGGTTCATCTACCATTTTGATGATGTCAAACTGTTTGACTACTACATCAAAACAGATGTTCCAACTCCGCGATACCTGCTTTATCTTATAAAGCATCTTGTGCACGTTTCCGCTGCTCCCACTGTCTACGAAGCCCTCTGGCTGTGTACTTATAGACTCTCTCTTCTAAAACATCATTTAGAAAAGCAGTCATGATACCCAACCGCCAGATATCGTAGTCATGGTATGTAGCCGTGGCAAGTAGGATCTGGATGGACTTAAGCATAGCCACTTGAAAAGGTTTCATCATTATCCACGCATGGTCGATGACGAAAAGCTTTAACAAGTCTAGCTTTGAAAGTCTCAACTTTTCCATCTACACCAAGTAATCTTCTTAAGATATACTTGCTCCTGATGGGGATTTAACCCTTCAGATATAGCAGCCAAAGTCCATACTTTGTTGGTGTATAAGGATTCCATCTCAGATCGCTAAGCATCCAGCCATTCTTACAGAGTCCCTACTCTCGATGGCCTGCTTGAAACTAGTTGGGTCATCATCTCATGATGCATTCCTCGCTCCTACTGTCATAGAGAAACCGAGGTATCTCTCAGGCGGATGAGAAGCCCTACCAGATCGGCGGAGAGGCTGAGGTTCGTCGAAAACTATTGAATCCTTTGGTTCTGTCAAATCATTAGCAGTTTTGTATAGCTGGAATCTTTCCTGCTCTACAGAACTGTCCTTGCTTCGATCTTGTCCGGATTTTGCTTTATACATAGGCCGAACAATCCTAAATCTTAAGTTACTTAAGAGATAGGCTCTTCCCACACCATATCTCATATGGAGTGGTAGGCACTGACTTGATTCGAACCCTATTCAATAGGTATGCAACTTCATAAGTGCATAACTCCCTAATAGGAAACTCAGTAGTACTTATCATAGAGCGCACCATATCATATAGGGTGTGATTGCTCCGCCCCGATATACCATCGTGCTATGGTGTATACGGAGGAGTAATGCTGAGAGAGAATCTCATTCTCCTTTAGAATAGTCCAGGAATTCCATGCACAAGTATTCTCCTCCCTGATCTCATCATAGGATATAATACTTATACCTGTACTTTGGTTCTCTACTTCTAACTTATATTCTGTGAATATCTCAAAAGGTTCGGACCTAAGTTTCAACAGGAACATATGTCTGAATCTTGAGAGATTTTCAGAGAACGTAATGAAGTATAAAGAACCGGTCCTGGCATGTGTAGACAGGAGACCTTACATAAATCATCATGTATCAGTCCCAAGAGTTTACTGACTCTTTCTCTGTTTCCAATGAACAGAGCTTTGGTCATCTTATCTTTGTGATATGACTGGCAAGTTTCACAAGATGTAAATTCAAACTGATTTAAATATGCATCTAAAATATAACTTCAGCCAGTCGGGTCGCATTGATATGACCTAGTCTACAAAACCTCAAGAAGAATTCGTTCATTTCTGAACTCTTCCTCTTATGTGTGTTCCGTATATTAAGAACTGTAGTTTGATTTAGAACATCAATGCTTTTAGATAACGTGCCTGAACCGATCAACTTTTGATATAGGAAATGTTCAAAACATTATCCATCAATACAAAATTTTATCATTTCTTTACTAATAAAGAGGTAGATATCATTTTGTATATCAGGTTCGGTATCTAATAGCATTTGTTCAGAATCAATGTATTGTTAATACAGGGTGACAGTGACCAACAGACTTGGTTGCAACACTTGTCCCGTTTTCTGTCTCATGAAACTTATCACCCGTTCTCAGTTTTCTACCTTTTTGTAGCCCTATGTAACATGATTACATATCTGGGATCTTGATCCAGTATCAAGTACCCAGGATGCAGAGGATACCGAGAAAACAGTTCTGTATAATGAACACACCCGAAGGAGATGCATCATATGCACTTTCTTCGTTTGGGCGGCATAGGAATTCTGGTATTCCCCTAATTCCTGCTCAGTCTTATAACAATTATAAGTTGGAGCGGGACCAACGTTCCCCAGCTCAGTATAATAAGCGGGTTTGGTCAATACATCCGTATTATTATCTTGATTAAGGCGTGACATGGTCGCTACCAGGAGAGAGAGAGAAGAAAATACTCAGCGTGCGCTCTTGCAAGAATAGATTTGTTATATATTTTATCTAATCAGGATGGCTCCCACTGTTTTTATCAAATCTTCCTTCAAACCCTAAAAGGAAAGACTAGCCGGGATTAATTACACGCCACAAGTTCGCCAATCTTTCAGCCAGGCCAGTGTCGGTACTTTGAGGGAGGTCCCCCGTGCTTTCGCACGAACCTAATTAATATAAACCTCATTTTCCCAGAGGCGTAACCCCGTTGACACCTTTCTAGACACCTACTTGATCGGCCAATTGTAAAGTGCAAAACTCTCCCAGGAGTAACAATTACTCGCAGTGGGTATCGGGATCCAACTATCACATAGAAGGTATGCAATCTCATTGCAAATTTCAACACTTGAAACTCCCGATAATGGTTTTTACCCCTAGCACTTATGACCTTATATGGTCAACAAATCATAAGCACTAGTCAAGTTCTACCCGTCATTTTGTGATTAATTAGACCCACCCACATGACCCTTAACTAAGGTCAACAAAGTCACGCGACTGTCCTAACTAATCGCATCATATGCGGTGTAGGAAGACATCACTTAGCTACCGTACACTGTGCCTTAACTAAGGTCAACAAACACAGCACGAATACTAAGTACTCTACTTCCTAAAATGACGGAGGGTTGCGAATGGTTTTTGTGAAAACCTTTAACGCTTTAAACTTGATCTCGTTGCGGAATCAAACGTTTTTTAAATGGAATGTTTTTGAAGCTTTTCTAGTTTTGCTAAAGGGGTCACTCCCGGTGAAGGGATCGTCGGCCCTTTCCTCGTCGAATGAGGTGCGGGATATATCATATATATCACTGTGCAAAGCATAAACTATAGAAGCAATAAAAATACAAACCGAGTGTGTAGCATCTGCCAGTTATCGCTAAAGGAGTCACTCCCGGTGAAGGGATCTCGGTCCTTTCCTCATCGAATAAGGTGCAGGATGTTCTACAAGGAACACCGCGATGCAAAGCAAGAACTGTAGCTACCTGTTTTTATTTTGAAATTCGATTCCACAACATCAATTAGGTTTATTTTCTTTCATTAATCTCATTAATGAATATCCCATCATTTAAGTCCACCTAAACATCACAGATAAATATAACGTACGCTTATGCCATCCGCATTCGCCTCGATGTCCCGTCTGCACCGTTAGGTTAGGTAACTAACGCCAGAACGAGGCAGGGCTAGTGCGGGTGTAAAACATAAGCAACGTCTATATAATATATCATATATACTATATATAATATCTATCTGAACAAATCTCATGATCACATCACAGATAACGCAGCAAAAAATATCATATGAAATATTGGATATACTAGGACGTCCGTGTTTTCAATACGAGCCAGTATAAAACACGGATTCCACGGTCGTGATGAATAGCCAACCCCACACCCCTAGACCCCTACGAGAGTGGAAATCAACCCTACCAATTCTAGGGTTAGGAGACCCGGACTCGACTCCTCGAGTTGGTCTCCCACTGGACCCTAGAACCCGGTTACTTGTGCCCTCCTCCTCGGGTCTATCCTAATGCAGAAAAGTAAATAATATACAAATGGTGACATCATCCGCAACCTGGAAGTGCCCCAATAAAAGAATATTACATACAAGTTTTTACATGAATGAAAATGAAAAACACTCATCTCACATAAAAAAAACCCGGCTATTTGAACACGACGATCCAATATAACATATCCAGCAACACATAACATCACATGTTATCAACGTAAGTAAATATGCGCATCCCAATTGTCGTTGACATATAGCAACGAAACCGGCGATATCACATATTACACTTACGGTCACAGAAAAGAAAGTGTAAAACTACAACAGTTGGAATCCGCAACCTGCATAGACATCGCATGCCTAATCAAATGAATTCCTTAGACATCACATGCCTAACAATTATAAACCCCGCATTTTAGTCTCAAAACCGAAAACACTTTTCAATATAAAGTCGGGCAATTCAACAGGATTCCCGACATTCAGATCGAATTCTCGTCGCAAACTTTAGTAGGCGGCCGCACCCCTGACGCCGTCGACGAAGTGCACCAAGGTGGAACACCGCTGCCGCGAGCACCCGAAAGGATGCTTTCGGCGACGGGGTTCTCCTACAGTCACTTGGTCGGGGCTATGGAGTGAGGCTGTCTATTAAGTTTACCCGGCGAGTATCCGCGTACGCTACGTGATTGCGATGGACTTTTGATCACATCAAAATTCCGTAGCAACCGATCAAGTGAGACTAAACCGCTAGATTTATAACATTCATTCAGTCATCTCATAACTCTTTTTGAATTCCAATTATTGTATCACATTCCGGATAAATAGAAAATATTAAACTTTTCGATCGAACAAGCGAACACCCAAGTTTTCCCGATACAGCTCAACACATGAAATAAGTCTAAAAACATTCAGCTCGTGCCTCAGTACCAACGGTCCAGCCGTAGAAGGGTCAAGCCAACGCCTCACATATGGCATGCCGTACTGCCCCAAACCCGAAGGTTCAAAGGGCAGTTCAAGACGGTCACATAATCGAGTTAAGGTTTGTTGTCTTCTAGAGGGACCATCGCGTTACTTGCACTACTTAGAACGTCATTAAACTACGGAAAAATCCAACAATTGGAAATTTCCCAGCAGGGGAAAAAGTGGGTATTTATATCTGGTCAAACTTTTTAACATATTCTAAAATTATCCGGAAAAGTACACAGACAAAATTAGACGATCCGATCGAAACACCGAGTCCCTAATACAACCCAGAAAATTCAACTCTTGAATAAATATTAAAAATTCACAGGAAAACCAGCACTGCAAAATAAGAATTACTGTGATCCACGAATTTCAAAAATGTACAGAGAGCAATATTAGGGTTAGGGTTTCGGTTCGATCGGATTTCTAACTCCGTCTACACATCGCCTAAGGCTCTAGCTAGTCTCTGATACCACTGAAGGGTTCCTAGGCACACTAATGAAGTCGCACAAGGCATCAAACATGGCTAATTCAAATTTTACATGTGCCTACAAACCCTATATGGATCGTTAACTAGATTTATAGGCTATGCGATGCAAGTTAACAACTTTAACTTAAAAGGAAAGGGGCTACAACCTTTGTAGATCCGGTCCACCACTTCCTAAGCTCCGTGATGATGTCCCTCCACTGTCCAAATCAGATTCCGGACTCTAGCATCGGCTTCATCGAAGAAATGGGCGGGCTTGGTCGTCGGCTTCGATGCCGAAGATGATCTACGTCGAGGCATCACTAGATCAAGCTCCCACTTCACCAAGTCATGAAACTTGTGAAGAAAACACCCTATACTACTTGGCAAGAGGTAGAGGATGAAGAAATAGGAAGTGGGTTCACTTTAGAATTGGATTTCTCAATCTTATTCTCAAGTTGCCATTGATGGTGGCATGGTTTCTTCATGTTGAAGATGAAGAAGAAGAAGAAAGAATATGATAGAATAAAAAGGATTATTGCAAAAAGGAAAATCCAACTCATTCTTATCATAATCCAACCTTGGTTAGGTGTAGAGACTAAACTAGGGTTAGGTTGTATGGTTAGGGTTAAGGCTAAGACACAAAATGGTCAATACTTCAAAGCTTCATGAAGCTTCAAAGAAAAAACAAAAGTAGCCACCCTTTTGTTTCTTGCCAAAATAAAGAATAAATGAATAACTAAATAAGATCAAAACCCTAACCATAACATAACCATGGTTTAATCTAAACCTACACCCTAACAATCATGTATCATCAAACATGATACAATCAAGTGCACAAAAGTATATCACATATACAACTTGTGAACTTCAAGTGAGAAAATCCATTTAAAGTGAACCAATACTAGTTAATGCAAAGTAATATATCAAATATATAATTATACATTAAATCATTAAATCAACACTTGATATAACGATCCGGTCATATCGCATATAACCGACTAGTATCCTATGTATCGGCTTATCGAATCAATCCTTGATTCGATAACTAGGTTATATCGCATATAACCAATCGATACATTCATCGCGAGAATGAAATACGGTATCACATACACGCATTATTCTCGGTCCTGCACATATCTTATATGCGCTCCTATTTTGTTTCGCTTGAGCCAGGAAACCTCTGTGTAGGACTCTAAAGACTCGTCAATACGCCGGCAGCAGATGATGATCATATCAAGCACCCATAAGCCGCAAGCGGTCTGCTAAACGTAACGGCCACCTGGGTATTGAGCGATCAGAAGATCGACGAGCAAGCCCGCTCATACTCCTGTGAATCCAACCAGCAACACTTACCGTACAGTCCGGTCTGTTCGTCTGATATGTCGCATATCTCGCCTAGGGGTGGTAAACATCAGACCCCAGTAGCTCGATAAGTCATGCCGATGTGAGGTCCATAACAATCGTGAAACTACTGATAACTCTTACCAGTATATCACTGCAACCCTGGCCAGGGATTTCCTGTTATGGCCAGTCGAGCATAGCACAACATCAACCCCCAATACCGGGAGAGACGAATCCCCTCCTATCGCTTATTGCCTCCATGTGAATCGGGACTGTACCCAAAAACCACCTGTTTTCACGACTCAGTAGAGCCGTGGTAGGGTGGAAATCAAAGCACAGTGGGAAACACACAAGACTCTATGACGATCTCGGGTCAACAGACTAAGCTGTACCAGTGTCACCAGAGAACTGCCATCTGACGTGAGGTATCATACCATCTGGGAGTTCTCGACGAGTCCGTTCAGTGTACCCAGTCTCCACTGATCACCCGCATACCATCTCCGATGTTAAACACCAATGGATATGGGATCATCCATCGCCCATCACATGGGTCGAGAAGATATACGCTAGTCTACTCTGGAATATCGACGCCCCGTCTCGATATTCCCACGACTAGGAACATTGAAGGATGTACTCATTGACTACCCAGACCCCACTAGTATGATCTGCATCATAGTCCTGGAAGTCGAGTACACATCCTAAGGGCTTTATCAACATGTAATCAGAGAGACAGAAAGTATACATGTTAAGATAAAGAGCAACCAGATAGCGTACTATCATGTCGAGCAAGAAAGTCCTACCTATATATGTCCCAGCATCCACTACAATATACATCCAATGTACAGTAATGGCCTCTAGGGCATACATATAACTAACAATATGTATATATGGTTGAGTGGTACTCTTGTAATTTATTACAAGATTACTTTTAGAAGATTACACTTCATCATGGTTTAGACCTTTTTGGATTAAAAAGGTTATTGAGGTGTAGGATGAGGTGTTTATTGCATTTTTGTGGCATGGCTAATTAGTAACCCATGGTTACTATTCTAGCATGCTTAGGGTTTTTGTTTGTTGTGAGATTATGTTGACTTGAGATATTTTTTGTTGACTAAGATATTTTTGAGACATGGACATTTATGTGATGGCTCCATTATTTCTTAAAACTCTCACACAACAAATAAAAAAATAAGCCATTATTCATTCCTTTTTCTCTTTCTTGAGTTGCTCTCAACACCTCATCCTCGTGGCATCTTCTTCTTCCTCCACCCAAACCCTCTCATGAGTTAGGAACCTTGGGTGTCTTGAGACAAATTAATCCTTCATCACTCTTTACTTCATCTACGGTATCTAGAGTAGCGATATAGGTGCCCTAGTTGCCTCGGATATAAGATTGGAGAATGCTACATAGACTCTTGGGTGGATCATCTTCCATAGAGGGAGACCGGAGATCAAGCTTGATCAAGGAAGCCCCTATGAGCTTGGGATGATGGTTGAAGACCGAAGGACACGGATCTATTCGGTATAACCATTCTGACTCATTTGCATGTTTTGTTATCTAGGGCTTATAGGTAGATCCGGGTAATTGGTTGTGGTAGCGCCAAGTTTTATAAATCTTTGTTCCGTATTTGGTCACGAATTGATGGCCGGGGCGCTGCCATAACCCAACATGGTATCGGAGCCACTCCATAAGCCTTAGTTAACTCATTGTGACATTAGAAATCCGTCATTTTTGTCGTGCAAAAACTGCCGACAAAAACAGTTCCGAAAACTGAAAGTTTGAGATGTTTGCACACCCCGCGGGCTCACGGTTTGAACTGTGAAGCCGTAGGGTGGTGCATGGGTAACCCGGGGAACCCACGAGGGGACCGAATGGATGGGCCCACTCCCCAAGACCACCACAAGGTGGTCTTGGCGGTGGGGACCTAAAACTGCCCCACCTTGGGCAGTTTCGGGTCTGCCTCACTCCCTGGCCACTTCATGGTGGCCTCGGGGATGGGGTACCCCCTATAAGTCCCCGACTCGAAGTTAATTTCGTGCTCTAACTCCCCGTGAAGGTTCGAGCGTGTTTCATTTTGATTCGGACTTCCGAATTGTCTTTAAACGGTCGGTTTTTGGAACTTTAGCTCACTGTTTTTTCATGGTTTAGTTTGCTAACTGCGTGCGGAATTCTAATGTCATAGTTTTCAGTACATACATTACTATCTACAACCGTGAATGTTATTAGAGCGGTACAACTCGTCTAATTGCTATATGGCTTTTAGACGGGTTTGCGAACGTGACATTCATGTTGATGTTCTGTGTTGTGCTGTGGTTGTGGCAGGATCGTCTTGTGGATAGCTTGGGTGCAATGGTAGTACAGTTTGGGTTTATTTGTACATTTGATATTGCGGGGCGAGCGTCCGACATGTGGACTGCCGTCACTGCCCGTTTGTACATTATTTATTTGGGGCACGACCGGGTTGGGGTCGATGTCACCGTTGTACTTATTTTCTTTTCTGTACTAGGATTACCCTGAGGTGGAGTGCATGAATAGCCGGGTTCTAGAGCGCAACGGGCCCGCATCACATGGCGGTGAGACGGAGGGGGCCTCACTCTAGCATTGGCGGGCTATTCGCCGCACTCGTAGGGGGTATAGTTTGACCCAAGGAGGGGTGATCAAGTTACCGGATTCCGTGGAGTGCTGGGTGGACCATTCACGTTGTTGATTGAGGTTGCCTCGCTTCTGGGATTGGCGGGTAAATTGCCGTGCTCGTATGGGTCTAAGCTCTCATTGCACAGGCTATCCACACGACCAAGGGAACGTCGGGTTTTACTTGCGGCTTAAAAGAAACCCGGGGCTCCCAGATTATCAGTATTATTATGTGATGCTTATCGCTATTCTGTGATGTTGCATATATCATTCCTGGAACGATTATTATATATTGTTATATATATATTAATAGATGTTGTATATGTTTTGCACCCGTGCTAGTTCAGCCTCCGCTCTGTCGTTAGTTATGTGACCTAAAGGGTGATGACGGGGCCTAGTGGCGAATGCGGATAGTATATACGTATATTATATTTTCGTTCTTTTCTGGTGTGATTAATTGATGGGACTGCGTTGATTCTGATCAATGCAAGGATAAAACAAACCTATATGATGTTGTTGGAACAATTTTCAAAAGCTGTTATTACAAGGACGTTTTCTTTTCTTTTACACAGCGGTATTCAGTTATGAATATCCAGCACCTCATTCGACGAGGCAAGAGCCGAGATCCCTTCACCGGGAGTGATCTCTTGGGCAGAAGTTTGCGTCAGAGTAATAACTTCACTATAGTCGATTACTTTTTTGCTTTGCATCGAGATATTCAGTTAGGAATATCCTGCACCTCATTCGACGAGGAAAGAACCGAGATCCCTTCATCGGGAGTGACCTCTTTAGCAAAAGTTTTCACCACTGTATATTTGTAAAACTATCCGGTTCCTTCAACGTTATCAAGTTCATTACATTAAAGGTTTTTTGCCAAAAACCATTCGTAGCCCTCCGTCATTTCAGACGGGTAGCACTTAGTATTCATGCTATGTTTGTTGGCCTTAGTCAAGGCATAGTGTATGGTAGCTATTTATTACTTTTCTGTTGCATAAATAGATGCGTTGGTTTGGGACAGTCGTACAGCCTTGTTGGCCTTAGTCAAGGGCGAGTACGGGTGGGTTCAAATTAACCTGGACAATGAAAGGTAGAACTTGACATATGACTTATGATTTGTTGGCCTTAGTCAAGGTCATAAGAGTATGGGGTAAAAATCACATCGGGAGTTTCTAAAGAAACTAAAACTTGCCAGGTATGCACATACCTTCTGGAGTGTGATAATTTGAGTGGATTCCATCAAATTATCATGCGATGATAGTTGGATCTCGATTCCCACTGATGAGTTGGTTTACTCCTCGGGTGATTTTAGATAATCCCGACTAATTCTTCTTTTAGGGTTTGGAGGAGAATTTGAGGATACAGTGAGAGACATCCTGATTAGATAAAGTGATTAACCATGTTGATCTAAATTAGAGTGCAAGATGAGTGTTTCTTTTCTCTCTCTCTTTGGCAGCGACCATGGCCCGGCCCTAAACTAGAACTCATAAACCAAGTTAACCGAACCTTCTTAAAACACGCTGGCTTTTGGATTGTCAGAGTTGCATACTTCATTACCACTCCTACTTTTATCCTTTGCTTTTCTCTGGAACATTCCATATCACTACGAAGATCCACATTTATTGGATATGACCATCGTATAGTTACATACGAACTCAAAGAAACTTGTTTCAAATTCGAGAATGGTTTCCGGTTTTGGAGAAATTGAATAGGACTATTCAGTTGCTTTTCCTTTTACCTTCTCTCAGGTTGTGAGGGCTCCTAGGATTAGGAGAGGGTACACCTATTGCGCTTATTGGATAGTATTCTTCCGAACCATAGGCAGGTACCGAAGGATGGGGAAGGTGGAAATCCAATTAGCCTAAGTGTGGTGTACAGAAGGTAATGAGTAAAGACAAATAAAAGGATTAGAAAGAGAGCAAAGTAAATGCGACTGCTATCATTCACGAAGAAACTGCGTATATCATCGCCACTCCTACTTCACCTTTGCATTTCTCCGGAACATTCTGTATCACTATGAAGATCCACATTTATTGGATACGCCATCGTATAGTTACATACGAACTCGAAGGAACTTGTTCCAGTTCGAGGATGGTTTCTGGTTCAGGAGAAATAGAATAAGGATTATTCAGTTGTCTTTTTCCTTTTACCTTCTCTCAAGTTGCGAGACTCCTAGGATTAGGAGGTACACATATTACGCTTATTGGATAGTCTTCTTCCAAACCTTAGGCTGGTGCCAAAAGGTAGGGAAGAAAGAAAACCATTTACCCTAAGTACGGTGTACAGAAGGTAATAAGTAAAGACAAATAAAGGGATTGGAGAGATAGCAAGGAAATATACGGTTATAGTCATGAATCTAGATAGTGGAAGAGGCATTACTAGGAATACCCGGATACCCTTTCGAAATATTTTCATGTTTCAGTTTCACTATGAGTTGTTAGTTGAAAACTGATTGCAATTAGATTCTTACTCCAGGGTATTTATTTACCAGGTTTGATTCTCACATATGAATGGTATTACAGATGATGAGTGGGAGTAAAATATTAGGAATTATGTGATTATATCCTCATTATATCGGAATTCGTTGTAATTGGTGATATTTGAAGAAATCACCTGGGTTTTTGCCAGACGACAAATATTTGGTTTTGAATATCCGTAGTTATGCACCAGTTTCAAACTGATATATCTGTACGTTTATTTTATAAAGTGAGATATAACTTTTTGAAATTATGTCTATGACATTTACCTATATCAGTTGATGGTTAGGTAAGGAGCATTCGACAACGGTGTAATTCTTCTTAACCATAGTACAGTTTCAACCTACGACGCACAGGGTATGAGTTATTAACTCACAAAGTATTGTATATCGTCCAGTGTCCATTAGGACAAAGGGGTTGGTGCTCGTACTATATTCTGTTTACTTGTGACTTCTCTAGTTTTTAGACAAGTATTTCGTTGAAATACAAGGTCCAAATTTTGAGAAGTTATAGGTATATAAATAAAGTAGAGAACCATATGTTGCAAAGTATCAGGGTTCTTCAAGGTGATCGAAGATGTAGATACTTGTGTTTGGTATTCCGTTGATAGTAATGGTATTGAGAACTTGCTTCTTTTTCAGGTTACTCATATCTGGATGCACTCCTAATTGAGTAATGTTGATCGGCCTCTTTCCACTTAGTTGACATGCACTGGAGACAGCTGCATGATTTGAATCTAGTTCCAATTAAATTAGTGCATCTATTTCTATATTGTATATAGAATGGTACATATCTTAACGATGTTAAGGTATATGGAGTTGTCTGGCTTATGCTTAAAACCAGACTCTGGACATTCTCAAGGAACGTTTCAGTAATGGCTGTTTGTGGGTTATCCCGGGCTATGTCGAAGGATAACTTTCTACCATCTGGAAGATCAATAGTGATATTGTTCTTGACTCGCCACAGTTTTAGCAAAATGGACTTTTTTCAGAAAACAGTAGTGGGAGTATGGTAGAATTAGAAGTGATTCCAGAACCACAAACAATTACTGAAGATTTAATAGAACCTAAAGATTCAATTGGTTTTTGACATTCAATTATCCACTCCGTAGATATGGTGGGTAATCTCAGGCGCCCGAGAGGTACTTCGGTATTCTCAAAGACGGTGACAGGGAGGTTCTTGTTTACCCAGACTTGTCATTACTGATGTTCTAGACTTGAGACCTGGCAGAAGATGAGTATAGCGTCGTTCTAAACTATCTTTACAAGTGCGCGTGTATATGACTCTGCCAGATGGTTGTTATGGTCAGTAGGAGCAGCGGAAGCATAGTGGACAAGTAGCTTGTGTCTATTATAGACTAAAACAGGTATAGTGAAGATAGATCATCTATTTTTGATGTGACAGTCATAGGCTTTGACTTCATCAGAATAGGAGATGGATCTGTTAAGAAGGTAGTAGGGTGTGATGTCCTGGTATTTGGATGACATGCACTTTATAGGAAGTGAAATTCCTATACTATGATCGGTTATATTGTGGTTGTCACACAGTGGTTTCTCCACATTTGATATGGATAATATATCAGGCATTCTGGTAACTAGATGTATGGTTTTAGATCTAGATTTGGGTAGTTTCCTAGTCTGGGTACTTTGACACTATTCTAAAGGTGTTTTAGAATGGAAGACTCCTGGCATGGTAGTGTACCTGCAGGTGATGGAGTCACCCTCTCTAAAGGTGTCTTACAGACTAAAGGGGAGAGAGATGTGCATGATTGGCATATCACTTGCTTAGGCAATTGAGTCAATCATGAGATGTCAAGTACCACACCAGATGTTGTTTTTGCAAGAGCTGCAATAAGTTTATATTGATCCAATCCGGGAGAAACGTTGGGAGGCAGTTTATGAACATAAGTGGATGTTCATGGGATATGGTAACAGCAGCCTCCTTCAGGAGACGGCTATCATTCCAGGCTTCCAAGGTGACCTGGATGACAAAGCGACTGTCAGAGTTTTATTTTTCCCTCTTTTGAGGGGCAGTAGTTTAGACAGGTGGTCCAAGTGGATACTAAGAAAGGCATGGTGCAGGATACTGATTAAATTCAGTGGACAATACAGTCTAAGAAGTTTGCTGGATTTGGAGTTCATTTGTGAACTAGGTCCTATCAGATATCCAGACATATTCTAACACAAGTATTGCTCATTTCGGGAGATGGCTTTCTCCACGAACTTGAGATAAAAAGAGACATAGAAAGAAACATTGGAGAGGATCCACTCACTGAGACTATTTCTCGAACACAATAGTTTTATAAACGAGCTTTGTGAAACTGATTAGTAGAGAAGTTGGGTGTTCGGTATCACACAGGCTGTGAGTATGCGACACTGCAATAATTAGCCTTAAGTGCAAGTGGGAGATTGTTGGCTACAGTGCCCTCAAGTCAATTATTAGATCACAGGCACGCGATTGCGATGATTGAAGGAGGACCTATACCGGTAGAACAGTCTTACTCGAGATGATAGTATGCTATCTGGTTTGTCTTTATCATCATGTATCTGCTTTAGGTGGCTTTACTGATCAATATTACATGTTGATAGAGCCTATAGGATTCTTGCTTGACTACCAACATTATGATAGCGATCATATAAGTAGGAGCTGGATGGTCTATAGGCACATCCTTAAATGCCCCTTGTCGTGGGAGTTTCAAGACTGGGCATCGATACTCCATAGTAGACTAGTGTATACTGATCGAGACCCCGACGAGGGGTGGTGGCCGGTCTCACAAGACATTGGTGTTAGTTTGTTCACCTAAAATGTATACAGGTGCTCATTGGGTTATGAGCACACCGGACGGACTCGTCGGGAACATGCCAGTTGGTATTATACCTATTGTCAGATAGCAGTTCCCTGGTGACATGTGTACAGGTTAGTCTATTGACCTGAGATCGTCATTTGTCTCGTATGAGTTCCCACTGTGCTTTGATTACTATCCTACCACGGCTCAAAGGAGTCGTGCAAACAGGTTTTAGTTGGGAACAGTCCCGAGCCACATGGAGGCGGTAAGCGGATCGTCGGGGGATTTGTCTCTCCCGGTATTAGGGGTTGATGTCGTGGTTGTGCAGGGGTGTCCATCACTAGAAATCCTTGGCCAAGGTAGTCGAGAATTACTAATCTAGGATCGATAGTTTCTCAGGTGGTGATGGGCTTCATACCGACACTAAATGTCGCGTTATTAGGGGTCTGACTTTATCCACCCTATAGACTCGATATGCGATACTCATAGACAAACGGACCGGACTGTACGTATATTGTCACTGTCAGGCTCAGTAGGAGTTTCAGGATGAGTTTGCTCATCGGCCACCCTTTCGCTCAATACCTGGGTAGTCGTTACGTACAGCTAGTACCGCTGACGTACTTGTGGTTAAACCCACTACCAGCGTATTGACGAGTCTTTAGAGTCCCACACAGAGGGTTTCCCTGTTTCGGGCGAAACGATGTAGAGGTCGTACGGTTTTATGGCAGGGTTCGATCATATACGTGTACTTGTGCACGCATGATGTTCGTACGAATAATACTAGTAGGCTTTGGTTTAAGCCGGATTCTAGTATTATATTTGTTGGATTATTTTCATCACTTTGTACTCGTATTCTTCGGAATACGGATGCGGGTATGTATATTTGGTTGAGTGGTATTCTTGTAATTTATTACAATATTACTTTTAGAAGATTACACCTCATCATGGTTTAGACCTTTTTGGATTAAAAGGTTATTGAGGTGTAGGATGAGGTGTTTATTGCATTTTTGTGGCATGGCTAATTAGTAACCCATGGTTACTATTCTAGCATACTTAGGGTTTTTGTTTGTTGTGAGATTATGTTGACTTGAGATATTTTTTGTTGACTAAGATATTTTTGAGACATGGACATTTATGTGATGGCTCCATTATTTCTTAAAACTCTCACACAACAAACAAAAAAAAAAACAAGCCATTATTCATTCCATTTTCTCTTTCTTGAGTTGCTCTCAACACCTCATCCTCATGGCATCTTCTTCTTCCTCCACCCAAACCCTCTCATGAGTTGAGAATTCTTGGGTGTCTTGAGACAAATTAATCTTTCATCACTCTCTACTTCATCTACAATATCTAGAGTAGCGATCTAGGTGCCTTAGTTGCCTCGGATATAAGGTTGGAGCTCGTTGCATAGACTCTCGGGTGGATCATCTTTGATGGAGGGAGACCGGAGATCAAGCTTGATCAAGGAAGCCCCTAGAAGCTTGGGATGATGGTTGAAGACCGAAGGACACGGATCTATTCGGTATAACCATTCTAACTCCTTTGCATGTTTTTTTTATCTAGGGCTTATGAGTAGATCCAGGTAATTGGTTGTGGTAGCGCCAAGTTTTATAAATTTTTGTTCCACATTTGGTCACGAATTAATGGCCGGGGCGCTACCGTAACCCAACACGTCAGGAGGACCGGACTCTCAGGAGATCGAGCCGAGCCAGGAGGACTTGGACCAATTCACTACCCAGCAGGACTTCTAGTTCATCTTGTACTTATTTCAATTTGTATGCCACTGTTTAGGCATTGCTTTATATCATTGTATCTTTCCTTTTCAAAGAAGTTGTAATGTAAAGATGAATGTTAATAAAAGTTGCTGTTTATTTTATATCCCTTGTCAATTCTTGTGCATTTTATTCATATATTGCTTAATTATACTTAACGTATTTATTTTTTAGTAAATACGTTGCGGGCTTGCCATGTCACCACTTCCGTACACTGGGAAGTGGGGCGTGACATATCTATAGTTTAAATGATTAAATGCTTAGTACTGATAGGGCAATGACATATCTAGGGCTTAATAAGCCTAAGCATCTCACGTGATACTCATATGAGCACCAGAGCCTTAGCGTCCCATATGATACTCACATGAGCACCAAACCATGATCTGGATATTATATCCATAGTCCAAAATGATCAAGTGCTTAGCGTTGCTGCGTAATATACAAGCCCAAGGCTGGGTCCCAAATTTGGCTAAGTCTTTAAAAGTTTTAAACCTCTTGAACCCGTGTTGCCCATTGTAACCGAGCCCATATGCTCACCCCTATTAAATTGATTTTAATTTGAAATAAAATTAATGATCCTTAACCGTACTTCTAAGTTGATCTTAGTCTTATTAAGGCTAACGTATCATTAGCCCATGCGCTCATATATTTAAGTCAATTTTAATCTAAAGTAAGATAAACTATCCTTAAACCCCTGAACTGATAGAACATATGACCTACGTTCATGTAGGGATCCTAGGCACACTAATGAGATCTCACAACAGATCAAACATGCCCAATTCAAATTTTTTCATATGCCTACAAACCCTAATACGAATCGTTAACTAGAAGTATAGGCGATGCAAGAAAGCAAACAATTTTATTGCTAAAGGAAAAAGGCTACAACCTTTATAGATCCGATCCTCCACCTCCTTGGCTCCGTGATGACGCCCCTCCGCTGTACCTATCGGAATCCGGACTCTGGCGAAGGTTTCGTCGGAGAAATGATCGGGCTAGGTCGTCGACTTCGATGCCGAAGATGATCTACGTCGAGGCAACTCAAGATCAAACTCCAACTTCACCAAGTCATGAAACTTATGAAGAAAACACCCTATACTACTTAGCAAGTGGTAGAGGATGAAGAAATAGGAAGTGGGTTCACTTTAGAATTGGATTTCTCACTCTTTTTCTCATGTTGCCATTGTTGGTAGCAAGCTTTTTCTTCATCTTGAAGAAGAAGAAGAAGAAAAGAACATGATAGAATAAAAAGAATTCACTTAAAAAGAAAATCCCATTCATTCTTATCATAATAGCAACCAGGGTTAAGTGTAGAGAATGAACCAAGGTTAGGTGAATGGTTAGGTTTAGGAAAAGAACAAGAATGGTCAAAGCTTCTTGAAGTTTCAACAAAACAAACAAAATAAGCAACCATATCTTTTCTTTTCCTAAAATAAAGAATAAATAAATAAACTAAATAATCATGAGAAGATAATAAAACCCTAACCATTCACTTAAACATGGTTTAAACTAAACATACACCCAAACTTGCATGTATCATCAAACATGATACAAACTAGTGCACAAAACTATATCATATATACAATGTGCACATCAAGTGAGAAAATCCATTTAAAGTGAACAAATATTAGTTAATTCAAAGTAATATATCAAATATATAATCATACATTAAATCATTAAATCAACACTTGATTTAAAGATCCGGTCATATCGCATATGACCGACTAATATCCAATGTATCGGCTTATCGAATCAATCCTCGATTCGATAACTAGGTTATATCGAATACAACCAATCGATACATTCTTCGCGAGAATAGAATACGGTATCACATACACGCATTATTCTCGGTCCCGCACATATCTCATATGCGCTCCTATTTCGTTTCGCTTGACCCAGGAAACCTCTGTGTAGGACTCTAAAGACTCGTCAATACGCCGGCAGCAGGTGATGATCATATCAAACGCCCACAAGCCGCAAGCGGTCTGCTAAACGTAACGGCCACCCGGGTATTGAGCGATCATAAGATCGACGAGCAAGCCCACTCACACTCCTGTGAATCCAACCAGTAACACTTACCGTACAGTCCGGTCTGTTCGTCTGATATGTCGCATATCTCGTCTAGGGGTGGTAAACGTCAGACCCCAATAACTCGATAAGTCATGTCGATATGAGGCTCATAACGGGTCGAGAAACTACCGGTAACACTTACCAGTAAATCCCAAAAGAAGCCTTGGCCAAGGACTTCCTGTTATAGCCAATCGAACACTGCGCAACATCAACTGCCTATACCGGGAGAGACGAATCCCCTCCTATCGCTCATTGCCTCCATGTGATTCGGGACTGTACCCAAAAGCCGCCTTTTTGCATGCCCTCTTGGACGTGGTATGATGGAAATCAAAGCACAATGGGAATCACACAAGACTCTATGACGATCTCGGGTCTACAGACTAACCTGCACCAGTGTCACTAGAGAACTGCCATCTGACGTAAGGTATAATACCATCTGGGAGTTCTCGGCGAGTCCGTCCAGTGTACCCAGTCACCACTGAGCACCCGTATATCATCTCTGATGTCAAACACCAATGGATATGGGATCATCCATCGCCCATCTGTATGGGTCGAGAAGGTATACGCTAGTCTACTCTGGTATATCGATGTCCCGTCTCGATACACCCACGACTAGGGACTTTGAAGGATGTACTTATGGACCACCACGTCCCCACTAGTATGATCCGCATCATAGTCCAGATAGTCAAGTACACATCCTAAAGGCTTTACCAACATGTAACAGAGAGACAATCAGTGTACACGTTAAGGTAAAGAGTAACCAGATAGCATACTATCATATCGAGCAAGAAAGTCATCCCTATATATGTCCAAGCATCCACTACAATATACATCCTATGTATAGTAATGGCCTCTAGAGCATACATATAACTAACAATCTCCCACTTGCACTAGGGCCATCTTAGCAGTAGTTGTAGTATCTCATACTCAACCATCCCATGAAAGTCTCTCTTTGGGAAAAAGCCTTTGTGAGTGGATCCGCCGTGTTGTCCTCTGAGTCTGTTCTCCTAACCTCGATCACCCTGGAGATCAACCATCTCCATGATCAGGTGATACTGCCTTAGAATATGTCTGGGCCAATGATGGGACCGGGGTTCCCGGGCCAAAGCCACGCTTCCATTATCACACAATGGTAGGAACCTAGTTCATCTCATGAACCAATATACACCCAAACAGCCTCTTTGGTAGCATCTTAAGTAGCGATGTATCCTGCCTTCATCGTCTAGTTAGCCACGGTATTTAGCTTGGAACTCTTCCAACATACCGTCCCTCCACTGAGGGTAAAGACAATGCCTGTGACTGACATTCAGTCGTCCTTATCACCCTGGAACATTTCCAGCGATTCTCCCCAGGATCAATTGATACCATCCCACTACAACTAGTGAGAATCCTAACATCCAATTAGATCTATCTCATAGATCCAAAACCCAGGATTTAGGAGGTATCACTTTGATCCTATATGGAGAATCATTGTGATAAGCGGAGATTGACTGAGCGTAGCATAGGAAACTCCTTCCCTATCAAGAGTATGCCATCCGCGTACTCTACGAGGATCACCACCATACTCCCTACTACCTTTTTGTATATACAAGGTTCATCTACCATTTTGATGAAGTCAAACTATTTGATTATCTCATCAAAACAGATGTTCCATCTCCGCGATGCCTGCTTTATCCTATAAAGCATCTTGTACACGTTTCCGCTGCTCCCACTGTTTACGAGGCCCTCTGGCTGTGTACTTATAGACGCCCCTTTCTAAAACATCATTTAGAAAAGCTGTCATGACACCCAACCACCAGATATCGTAGTCATGGTATGTAGCCGTGGCAAGTAGGATCCGGATGGACTTAAGCATAGACACTGAAAAGGTTTCATTATTATCCATGCTTGGTCGATGATGAAAACCTTTAACAAGTCTAGATTTGAAAGTCTCAACTTTTCCATCTACACCAAGTAATCTTCTCAAGATATACTTGCTCCTGATGAGGATTTAACCCTTCAGATATAGCAACCAAAGTCCATACTTTGTTGGTGTACATGGATTCCATCTCAGATCGCTAAGCATCCAGCCATTCTTACAGAGTCCTACTCCTGATGGCCAGCTCGAAACTAGTTGGGTCATCATCTCATGATGCAGTCCTCACTCCCACTGTCATAGAGAAACCAAAGTATCTCTCAGGTGGGTGAGGAACCCTACTAGATCGGCGGAGAGGCTGAGGTTCGTCGGGGTATCTACTGAATCCTTTGGTTGTACCAAATCATCTGCTGTAGTTTGCATTGCTGGAACCTTTCCAGTTCTACATAACTAACCTTGCCTCGAGCTTGTCCGGATTTTGCTTTTAGACATAGGCCGGACAACCCCAAATCTTAACATGGGCTCTTTCCATACCATATCTCATATGGAGTGGTAGGCTGTGATCTGATTCAAACCCTATTCAATAGGTATGCAGCTTCTCAAGTGCATAACTCCCAAAAGGAAATAGGTAACTCAGTAGTACTCATCATAGAGCACACATTATCATATAGGGTGTGATTGTTCCGCCCCGATATACCATCGTGCTATGGCGTATATGGAGAAGTAATGCTGAGAGAGAATCTCATTCTCCTTTAGAATAGTCCAGGAATTCCGTGCTCAAGTATTCTCCTCCCTGATCGCATCAAAGGACATAATACTTATACCCTCATTTTGGTTCTCTACTTCTAACTTATATTCCGTGAATATCTCAAAAGGTTCGGACTTGTGTTTCAACAGGAACATATGTCTGAATCTTGAGAGATCATCAGAGAATGTAATGAAGTACAAAAAACCGGTCCTGGCATGTGTAGACAGGGAACCTTACATACATCATCATGTATCAGTCCCAAGAGTTTACTAACTCTTTCTCTGTTTCCAATAAACAGAGCTATGGTCATCTTATCTTTGTGACATGACTGGTAAGTTTCACAAGATGTAAATTCAAACTGATTTAAATATGCATCTAAATGTAACTTCAGCCAGTCGGGTCGCATTGATATGACCTAGTCTACAATACCTCAAGAAGGATCCGTTCTTTTCTGAACTCTTCCTCTTGTGTGTGTTCTGTATACTAGGAACTGTAGTTCGATTTAGAACATCAATTCTTTTAGATAACGTGCCTGAACCGATCAACTTTTGATATAGGAAATGTTCAAAACATTATCCAACAATACAAAATTTTATCCTTTCTTTACTAATAAAGAGACTGATATGATTTTGTATATCAGGTTCGGTATCTAATAACATTCGTTCAGAATCAATGTATTTAGAATACAGGGTGACAGTGACCAACAGACTTGGCTACAACACTTGCACCGTTTTCTGTCTCATGAAACTTATCACCCGTTCTCAGTTCTCTACCTTTTTGTAGCCCTATGTAATAGATTATATATCTGGGATCCTGATCCGGTATCAAATACCCAGGACGTAGAGTATACAGAGAAACAGTTCTTTGTAATGAACACACCCGAAGGAGATGCATCATATGCACTTTCTTTGTTTGGACGGCACGGGAATTCTGGTATTCCCCAATTTCCTGCTCTGACTTATAACAATTATAAGTTGGAGCGGGACCAACGTTCCCCAGCTCAGTATAACAAGCGGGTTCGGTCAAATATATCCATATTATTATCTTGATTAAGGCGTGATATGGTCGCTACCTGGAGAGAAAGAGAAGAAAACACTCAGCGTATGCTCTTGCAAGATCAGATTGGTTATTATTTTATCTAATCAGGATGGCTCCCACTGCTTTTATCAAATCTTCCTTCAAACCCTAAAAGGAAAGACTAGCCGGGATTAATTATACACTACAAGTTCGCCAATCTTTCAGCCAGGCCAGTGTCGGTACTTTGAGGGAGGTCCCCCGTGCTTTCGCACGAACCTAATTAATGTAAACCTCGTTTTCCCAGAGGCGTAACCTCGTTGACACCTTTCTAGACACCTACTTGATCGGCTAATTGTAATGTGTAAAACTCTCCCAGGAGTATCTCTTACTCGCAGTGGGTATCGGGATCCAACTATCTCATAGAAGGTATGCAATCTCATTGCAAATTTCAACACTTGAAATTCCCGATAATATTTTGCCCCTAGCGTTCTATGACCTTGACGAATGCCAAACAACCCATAGTCCACTAGTCAAGTTCATCCCGTACATTTCTTGATTGTATTAAACCCACCCGCACGACCCTTGACGAATGCCAAACAACGCCGTACGAATACCCTAATCCAATCTGCATCATATGCATAAGCAGATAAATACTAGTTAGCTACCGCACACTACGCCTTGACGAATGCCAAACTATCGCAGCACGAATACTAACTAGTACTTATCTGAAATGACGGAGGGCTACGACAGGTTTTTGTGAAAACCTATTGCGTAATGAACTTGATATCGTTGTAGAATCAAATGATTTTAAAATGGAGTGTTTTTTAGGCTTTTCTAGTTTTGCTAAAGGGGTCACTCCCGGTGAAGGGATCGTGGGCCCTTTCCTCGTCGAATGAGATGCGGGATATATCATATATATCACTGTGTAAAGCAGAAACTATAGAAGCTATCAAAAGACAAACCGAGTGTGTAGCATCTGCCGGTTATTGCTAAAGGAGTCACTCCCGGTGAAGGGATCTCGGTCCTTTCCTCATCGAATAAGGTGCAGGATATATCATACATACCGCTGTGCAAAGCAAGAACTGTAGCTAACTGTTTTATTTTTGAAATTCGATTCCATAACATCTTTAGGTTTCTTTTATTTCATTAATCTCATTAATGAAGTCCCATCATTTAAGTACCTAAACATCACAGATAAATACGACGTACACTTATGCCATCCGTATTCGCCTCGATGTCCCCTCGTGCACCGTTAGGTTAGGTAACTAACAGCAGAGCGGGGCAGGGCTAGCGCGGGTGTAAAACATAAGTAACGTCTATATAATATATCATATATACTATATACAGTATCCATCACAGAACATATCACATGATCACATCACAGATATCGCAGCAGAAGAATCATATGAAAATATACTAGGACGTCCGTGTTTTCAATACGAGCCAGTATACAACACGGATTCCACGGTCATGATGAATAGCCAAACCCACACCCCTAGACCACTACGAGAGCGGCAAGCAACCCTACCAATTCTAGAGTTAGGAGACCCGGACTCGACTCCTCGAGTTGGTCTCCCACTAGACTCCAGAACCCGGTTACTTATGCTCTCCTCCTTGGGTCTATCCTAGTGCGGAAAAGTAAATAATATACAAAAGGTGACATCTTCCGCAACCTGGAAATGCCCCAATAAAAGAATATTACATACAAGTTTTTACATGAATGAAAATGAAAAACACTCATCTCACATAAAAAAAACCCGGCTAGTCAAACACGACGATCCAATATAACATATCCAGCAACACATAACATCACATGTCATCAACGTAAGTAAATATGCGCATCCCAATTGTCGTTGACATATAGCAACGAAACCGGCGATATCACATATTACACTTACGGTCACAGAAAAGAAAGTGTAAAACTACAACAATTGGAATCCGCAACCTGCATAGACATCGCATGCCTAATCAAATGAATTCCTTAGACATCGCATGCCTAACAATTATAAACCCCGCATTTTAGTCTCATTATCGAAAACTCTTTTCAATATCAAGCCGGGCAATTCAACAAGATTCCCGACATCCTGATCGAATGCTCGTCGCAAACTTTAGTAGGCGGCCACACCCCCGACGCCGTCGACGAAGTGCACCAAGGAGGAACACCGCTGCCGCGAGCACCCGAACGGATGCTTTCGGCGATGGGGTTCTCCTACAGTCACTTGGTCGGGGCTATGGGGCGTGGCTGTCTATTAAGTTTACCGGTGAGTATCCGCGTATGCTACGTGATTGCGACGGACTTTTGATCGCATCAAAATTCCGTGGCAACCGATCAAGTGAGACTAAAGTGCTATGTTTATAACATTCATATCTGTCATCTCATAACTCCTTGTGGATTCCAAATGTTGTATCACATTCCGGGTAAATAGAAAATGTTAAACTTTCCGATCGAACAATCGAACACCCAAGTTTTCCCGAAACAGCTCAACACATGAAATAAGTTTAAAAACATTCATTTCGTGCCTCAATACCAACGATCCAGCCGTAGAAGGGTCAAGCCAACGCCTCACATGTGGCACGCCGTACTGCCCCAAACCCTAGGGTTCGAAGGGCAGTTCAAGACGGTCACATAATCGAGTTAAGGTTTGTTGTCTTCTAGAGGGACCATCACGTTACTTGGACTACTTAGAACGTGATTAAACTACGGAAAAATCCATGGTTAAGTGTAGAGAATGAACCAAGGTTAGGTGAATGGTTAGGTTTAGGAAAAGAACAAGAATGGTCAAAGCTTCTTGAAGTTTCAACAAAACAAACAAAATAAGCAACCATATCTTTTCTTTTCCTAAAATAAAGAATAAATAAATAAACTAAATAATCATGAGAAGATAATAAAACCCTAACCATTCACTTAAACATGGTTTAAACTAAACATACACCCAAACTTGCATGTATCATCAAACATGATACAAACTAGTGCACAAAACTATATCATATATACAATGTGCACATCAAGTGAGAAAATCCATTTAAAGTGAACAAATATTAGTTAATGCAAAGTAATATATCAAATATATAATTATATATTAAATCATTAAATCAACACTTGATTTAACGATCCGGTCATATCGCATATGACCGACTAATATCCAATGTATCAGCTTATCGAATCAATCCTCGATTCGATAACTAGGTTATATCGCATACAACCAATCGATACATTCTTCGCGAGAATAGAATACGGTATCATATACACGCATTATTCTCGGTCCCGCACATATCTCATATGCGCTCCTATTTTGTTTCGTTTGAGCCAGAAAACATCTGTGTAGGACTCTAAAGACTCGTCAATACGCCGGCAGCAGGTGATGATCATATCAAACACCCACAAGCCGCAAGCGGTCTGTTAAACGTAACGGCCACCCGGGTATTGAGCGATCAGAAGTTCGACGAGCAAGCCCTCTCACACTCCTGTGAATCCAACCAGTAACACTTACCGTACAGTCCGGTCTGTTCGTCTGATATGTCGCATATCTTATCTAGGGGTGGTAAACGTCAGACCCCAATAACTCGATAAGTCATGTCGATATGAGGCTCATAACGGGTCGAGAAACAACTGGTAACACTTACCAGTAAATCCTAAAAGCAGCCTTAGCCAAGGACTTCCTGTTATAGCCAATCGAGCACTGCGCAACATCAACTCCCTATACCGGGAGAGACGAATCCCCTCCTATCGCTCATTGCCTCCATGTGATTCGGGACTGTACCCAAAAGCCACCTTTTTTCACGCCCTCTTGGACGTGGTATGATGGAAATCAAAGCACAGTGGGAATCACACAAGACTCTATGACGATATCGGGTCTACAGACTAACCTGCACCAGTGTCACCAGAGAACTGCCATCTGACGTAAGGTATAATACCATCTGGGAGTTCTCGGCGAGTCCGTCCAGTGTACCCAGTCACCACTGAGCACCCGTATATCATCTCTGATGTCAAACACCAATGGATATGGGATCATCCATCGCCCATCTGTATGGGTCGAGAAGATATACGCCAGTCTACTCTGGTATATCGATGCCCCGTCTCGATACACTCACGACTAGAGACTTTGAAGGATGTACTTATGGACTACCACGTCCCCACTAGTATAATCCGCATCATAGTCCAGATAGTCAAGTACACATCCTAAGGGCTTTACCAACATGTAACAGAGAGACAATCAGTGTACACGTTAAGGTAAAGAGTAACCAGATAGCATACTATCATATCGAGCAAGAAAGTCATCCCTATATATGTCCAAGCATCCACTACAATATACATCCTATGTATAGTAATGGCCTCTAGGGCATACATATAACTAACAGTTCAAACCTAAATCTAATATATACGGATTTGGACTAATCCGCGCCCTACGAGCGACGACATAAAATAGTCTCCGTATACAATCCAGGGTAACCATAATAAACAATATATATAACACGACACGACGTAATCTGCCTGGAGCATGTGAAAGTTGTTATTGCAATGCGATAGCGTAATTAACTGCAAGGGCTTGCGCCTGCAGGGAAGAGCATCCCCACAATCAAAAACCCCTCAAAGAGGGGGATTCTGATAAGACATGCTATATTGGTCACATCTGTCCAAACCTCCGATATACGGTGCCAAAAATCAACTTGGTATCTTCAAAGAGGTGGATGGATATATTCCAAATAGTATCTGCCCCCAAATTCAGGCTAGATGTCCTCCGCATCTCAGTTCAGTCTTCGGCGGTAAACATACGTATTTTGATACGTACATAGGTTCGATTAAATACGTGTTTTTGTATATGTATGTCACGCCCCGCTTCCCAGTATACGGAGAAGGGGACGTGACTGGGCCGCTACGTATTTACTGAGAAGTAAATACGCTAACCGTATCTAAGCAATATAAAAGTAAATACATAAGAGACAAGATATATAAACTGAACAGCAACTTTATTTATTAACATTCTTTTGTACAATGCATGAAAAGTAAATACAACTGAAATAAAAGCGATGCCTAAACAATAGCATAACAGGAATGTAAAGTACTGAAAGGAAATGTGTACAATGAAAATAAAGCTCTGGGTCTTTACTGAACTGGTCTAAGTCTTCAGCGCTGGGATCGATCTCTGATGTGTCCAGATCACCTGACGACATTCAAAGAAGAAAGAAAGAGACTGTCATCAGCGAACAGGTCGCTCGGTAAGTCCCAAAGATAAGGGAGAACTAGAATAGACAGAATAAGAAGGTAGCTTTTAAAGTTGTATTATATTGTTGTAATGTTGTGTTAACGCTGTTTTTGGTAGCTTGGTACAGAAGGATGCCAGTGTATACGAGAGGAGTCTCGTTAGACCAGAGACTACAGTGAACTGAATATAGAGTACAAGGCTCCGTTAGAAGGCCCGGAACAACGGCAATTGGATTCATATTATGTGTCTTAAATCTTGCTGTCTCGTGCCACTTTTAACACCTTCTGTACCAGTCTACCCCTTAAACCCCGTAGTGTTATGATTGTATTGTATTGTAAACTGTATAGATTGTATAATTGGATGACTGACCGAAACCATGATATCTGTAACAGATGTAACCGTAGAATCATGTAAATGGATGTAACTGGAGATCATGTAAATGGATGTAACTGGAGATCATGTAAATGGAATGTATATCCATGGTTCGGTTCGGTCAAGTTGTATAGATTGATAGATTGAATATATGGAATAATGGATTTATGGATTCGTGTTGAATTGTAATATTGTAGATTGTAGATTATACTTGAATCATATTCAAGTCAGATTATATAGAGACTCAATCTGATTCAGACAATTAGAAAAGTAAATTGAAGTCCTGATTGTTTTGATATTATCGGTAACCGCTGCACATGGGCGGCAAGATTTGTGTCTTTTTCAAAGACGATTATCGTATTGATAACACCGTTGTTAATTTGTCTACCTTAGATAGGCAAGCACCCACTTCTCCAGCTCCCTGAGTCTCAAGAGATTGGTTCCGCTTAAAACTATATTTACTAGGGTCCTTATGGTAAATTATAGAACTTGAGGGGGTTTTATGTAAAAATACTCTTGTATAGTTTTCAAAATACACCCCAAGTATTTATTAATCGTCTTTAGAGTTATAATGAATGTAGATTTTATATTGTGATATTTCTAGTGAAAATATCTTATTTTCATAATAAAGGTATTTATTGGTAATATTGGTTTTGTATAGAATTCATGGTATTTTAGTGTAAAATTGATTCTTGTGATTTTTAGAAAAAGGTGGAATATTTATATCATAACAAAATAAGTATTTTAATGATAAATATATATATATTTATACAAAAATAATTTTAATATATATTTTATATTCTAAAAATCTTATTTTCTCAAGATGTCGTATTTTAAATCTTTCGAGACCGAATGCTCCTTGCGGAGGTCTGAATCTCGCACTGCTAAGCCGAGGATGTGCGATAATCCGCACCATCCCGAACGGGTTCCCCAAAATGGGTTGTAGCGGCGCTTTGTAAAGATTGTATAAATACTAAATCCTTTAGAAAACGGTTTTATTAAGTAAATGGTATTTATTTGTAAAGATGTCAATTTCCCGTATTCTATGTTCTAGGGTCTCCTAAGTCAACTAGACTGCTCCTAACTGGTCCAAAGCGACAAGTTGTGAGATATCCCTCAAATCGCCTCTTCACCGCCAATTGTGGCCAGGTAAGTACAAGTGAAGAAATGAGGGATCAGCTCACAAATCACCATGAGACGGGCCTTTTAAAGTTACCTTTCTCACTTTTCTAGCCTAGGCACCACAAAGTTAGGTTTAGATAAACGACTGAATGCCCACAACCTTCCTCTGTCCTAATGAGTGCGACAGTCCTTAATTGGCTGAGTCTAGATATTTTTATTATTAGCTCAAAGGTTATTTATTTGTAAAGATGTATCAATACTAAATCTTTTAGAAATGGTTTTATTAAGTGAAGGGTATTTAAATGAAAATATTTGTTTTCCCGTATTCTAAGTTCTCGAGGGTATCATGTTATGTTGCATATGAGTGTGTGAGGAGGTAGGTCGTTACCTCGTGATCTACTTAAAGGTAAGTTTAATGGAGTTAAATGTAGAATTGAAACAATGTGGTATTTAAATGAAAAATACGATAAAGCGAAATAACCATCATTTTATGAAATGAAACTTGATCAATTTGGTTGATTAGTGTTTAATAGTCAACATGAGAGAGTTTAAGCATAATTGTATTAACGAGAAGTGAAGTTTTATAAGAAAACCGAATCAGAAATCAGATTTGTTCCGATTCCGTCGGGTTTTGTAAATCCGCATTTTTAGAATAGAAAAGAGAGATAGAAAATGGGACTTACGGGATTTGGAAAATAACGAGAGTGAGATGGAAGGAGAGGAATCGCCTGTGCGTCGCTTCGTCGCCGAGAGCTCCTAGAACGATCGCCGGAAGTTCGCCGGGAATTTCGCCGTAGCTTCGCTTCGTGCTCGTTTTCAAAGTACACAAGTTTTCTTGAGAATTTTTAAGAGTTGGCTCAGAGTTTAGGGTGAGAGGGTAGAGGGTAAGGGTGGTATTTATAGGGTTAAGCTAGGGTTAGGTTAGGTGAAGAGTTTAAATTAAAAATATATAAAAATATATTAAAATTCATTAAAATATGGAGTAAATGGGGATTTCAAAGGTCTCTGGAACCGATCTGAGAAAATGAAGTGTGCAGGGGAGTAGGGGAGAGGAAAAGACACAAATTTGTAGTTGACAACTCGGCGGTCCGGCAGAGTCCGGCCGGCGGCGCCGGCCCGAGTCGACCGATGCGCCGGCCGACTTAGCCGATCCCGGCCGAGTAGAGGTGTTGGGAGGTGTGGAGTCTCAGGATGTAGGTGTTGGGGTAAAAATTTACTCCCCGGTTGACCGAGTCAAAGTCAAGGTCAACCCCCAAGCTAGGTGGGCCCAAGCCCAGGTCCAGTAGGCCCATGCCCAAGTCGAGCCCGCGGCCAGCCTCCCCATGCCAACAAAAAAATCATGTAATAAATAATTTTTATGTAGTTGTTTATGCATGAATGTAAACAAAATGGGCATAAAGCCAATATTTTGTAAGCCCATGGCTTATGTTCAAAAATGAAATAGCACATGAGCCATGGGATGGCCAAAATGCCATTTTGCAAAGCCCAAGGGGCTATATGTAAATATGTAAGCCTATAAAAGGCAACATGATAATGAATAAAAAAAAACAACTTTTTCTCTCTCCAAAAAAAGGTTTCAGATCTGAGATCTTTCTTCCTTCTTCAAGGTTCCAAAACCTTCTTCTTTTTTTTGAATTAAATTAAGAGTTTTACTCCTCCTTTTTCAAAACAAAATAGTTTTTCATCACAAAACCCACAAAGGGAAACTTGGATCTATCATCAGATCTCAAAAGGAAGAGATTTTGAGATCTCACATCTCTTGATCTTCAAGATCCAGCAAGCAACAGGAGGAAGAAGAAGAACCACTTCCATTAAACCCAAAACACATTCAGGAGTCCAACTCCTCTCTGATTTCTCTTTTGAGAAATCTTTTTTTTTTAGGCTAAAAGCCTCTTATCCTCGCCAGCGCGCAGCGCAAGTGCGCAAAGCGCCCGCGTGCCGACACGTGGCGCGCGCGCTTGCGCAAGGGCGCAAAGTACCCGCGTGCCGACACGTGGCACGCGCGCTTGCGCACCTGCGCGCTTGCGCTGCGCACCTGCGCGCTTGCGCAAGTGCGCAAAGCGCCCGCGTGCCGACATGTGGCGCGCGCGCGCTTGCGCACCTGCGCGCAGCGCTCTTGCGCAAAGCGCCCGCGTGCCGACACGTGGCGCGCGCGCGCCTGAGCGCACAGCACCTAAGCGCACAGCGCTCAAGGCGCTGGCCCCACGCATCCCTTGGATGCCTTTTCCCCTTCTTTTATGTACATACATATACATATATATATGTATACAAATTCACACACATACATACTCCGCAACATTCTCCTCCTCCAAAAAATTTTCGGGCCGGGGCGCTGCCCCGAACCCCGCAAGGGGGCTGCTAGCCCCCTTGACCCCCAGCCCGCTATCCGGGTAGCGGGACCCCCGTAAAAACTCTGCGTGGCTCCCGATATATCCAAAAACCCCCCTTCAGAACAGAACACACGTACACTGCACATTGAGTTCGCATGACCAGTTTAACCCGTTAATTGGAGGTTCCCTCGCCCCAAAGGCGAGGGGTAATTAACGGCAGCTTAGTCCGCGGCTGCCGGAGATTCGGATCCCCACAATCATTAAACCCCAGCCTACCCTAGGCGGGGGGAATCTGTAGTACGCCTGACAAGCGTGCGCGTATTCCCATCTCACTGGGGTGACGAAAAACACCCTATAGTAGGCTCTGGTGCATTTACATTTTGAGGTGTAGTGGGAAATTCTGGAGTTATCACGTGTTGACTGTTGGGCTTCTATAAAATTTAAAACAAAATAAATATTAAAAATAATGTGAGGTATGATATTTGAACTCCGGTGGTTTGGTTCAGCAGTGCAAGGTATTACCAATGAGCCACAAGCTCTTTCTTATAATTAAATAGCTAATTAATTACTTAAGTCTTGTGCTCAGGCAATAAATACCCTTTTAAGGATTTTTAAAAAAAACAATTTAAAAATTTTATGGAAAAAGTGTATAAGAAAATTATGGCTGTTACACTCTACCCTCCTTATAAAAATTTCGTCCTCGAAATTTGTAAAAAGAAAGTGTAACAGTTTCGTGAAAGAACTAAAGATTGTAAAAAAAATTTGGTCAAAGTTGTGAGGGAGTTACTTGGGTTACCTTGGTTCACAGTTTCAGTTTCTATGGCTTCTAAGGTGAATGTCTGTCGCCGTGGTACATTCCTTCTAGCTGGGGGCACATTCTGTCCTTGAGACCTGTTTCTCTGCCCTCGAGGCATGTCCCTCATTGCCTGTTGGAATTGGCGAGTAGGCTGTGCAAGAGTTCTGTGTGGAGGTGGTGCTGGGAGTGCAGGACGAGTTGCAGGAGCCTGGATAGCCGGTCGCTGTGGGTAGTTGGTGGGTATGTGAGCTGAGTTTCTATTGTAAGGATAGTTCCCAATTCCGTGGTTGGATGCACCACAAATTAGACACAGACCTTTTGCGCGCTTACAGTCCTTCCACAAGTATCCCTTTCTTCTGCAGTAGTAGTAGAAATCTGGACTCGACTGGTTATTGGTTTCTTCTGGTCTCCTGGGTTCAAACGATGGCCTGGAAGAGGCTCCTCCTACTATTTGAGTGGCAGGGCGTTTCAAACCGGCAGATTGGGGTCTGCCCCTCGCCTTTATCACTGCCTCATAACTGCGGGCAGCTTCCAAAGCATCTTCATGAGTCGGAAATTTCCCTGTGGCTAGTGCAGCCTAGATTTCCATGTCCAAACCTTGTTGAAATCGACGGGCTCTGATCTCATTCGTCGATATCAGGTGTGCCGCAAATCTGTTACGGTCTTGTATTAGCTGTGTAGTATGTGATATTAAAAATTTGAAATACTGTGACATATCTTACCGACTGAGCATGGTGCATTCAGCGTCATACTCATCTACTGACTTGTCCCACATCGAACCTTGTTGTAGATGAATAAACTGTTGTTCCATGGCAAACCTGGCAGTCACAGGGAAGTACGTCACGTCGAACTTATCGCGAAAAGTCTTCCATTCAATTGGCTAATCAAGACGGCTTTCTTCCGCCTTCCACCAGTTCCGTGCATTGTCCGTGAGTTGCAGCTTTGCAACTCGGACCCAAGCTATTTCTGGCACTTGTGCTGCTGCCAGATCATCCTCGATACTTTGAGCCCATTCATCAGCTTCCAGTAGGCTTCCCTTTCCTGAGAACTGCTTGGGTGTAAAGCTCTGAATTGCTTCACCCCAGGTGCTTCAGTCTTAGGACGGTTCAAGAGCTGCTACTGTCCCTCAAGGAGGCTGCGAATCGCCTCAAGCAGACCCGTTTGCTTGTTGATCGGAGTAGGGACGGCAGGTATGAGTGGTAGTGGTGGAGGTGTGTTGTTGACATTAGTACTGGTGCTGTTCGAAGAATCCATAACCTTGAATGAAAAATTTAGGTTAGGACAGATTCAAAGTATATGATTCAAGGAATATGAAATTGTAAGATTCAAGGAACATGATTGTAAAGAATGTTTTAGTTGCTGGTTCTTGTGTTATATTGCTTAGGTTGTTCAAGAAGAACAGAACTGCATGATAGAGTTTCATACAGCTCTGACCTGCATGGGCCACCAACAAAACCTATCACGCCCCGCTTCCCGGTATACGGCGAAGGGGATGCGACTGGGACGCTACGTATTTACTGAGAAGTAAATACGCTAAGCGTGTCTAAGCAATATAAAAGTAAATACACAAGAGACAAGATATATAAACTGAACAGCAACGTTATTTATTAACATTCTTTTGTACAATGCATGAAAAGTAAATACAACTGAAATAAAAGCGATGCCTAAACAATGGCATAACAGGAATGTAAAGTACTGAAAGGAAATGTATACAATGAAACTAAAGCTCTGGGTCTTCACTGAACTGGTCCAAGTCTTCAGCGCTGGGATCGATCTCTGATGTGTCCAGATCACCTGACGACATTCAAAGAAGAAAGAAAGAGAATGTCGTCAGCGAACAGGTCGCTCGGTAAGTCCCAAAGATAAGCGAGAGGTAGAATAGACAGAATAAGAAGGTAGCTTTTAAAGTTGTATTATATTGTTGTAATGTTGTGTTAACGCTGTTGTTTGTTGCTTGGTACAGAAGGATGCCAGTGTATACGAGAGAAGTCTTGTTAGACCAGAGACTACGGTGAACTGAATATAGAGTACAAGGCTCCGTTAGAAGGCCCGGAACAACGGACATTGGATTCATGTTAAGTGTCTTAAATCTTGCAGTCTCGTGCTACTTTTAACACCTTTTGTACCAGTCTACCCCTTAAACCCCGTAGTGTTTTGATTGTATTGTATTGTAAACTGTATAGATTGTATAATTGGATGACTGACCGAAACCATGATATCTGTAACGGATGTAACCGTAGAATCATGTAAATGGATGTAAACTGGAGATCATGTAAATAGAATGTATATCCATGGTTCGGTTCGGTCAAGTTGTATAAATTGATAAATTGAATATATGAAATAATGGATTCATGGATTCGTGTTGAATTGTAATATTGTAGATTGTAGATTGTACTTGAATCATATTCAAGTCAGATTATAGAGGGACACAATCTGAGTCAGACAATTAGAAAAGTAAATTGAAGTCCTGATTGTTTTGATGTTATCGGTAACCGCTGCACATGTAGGGTTACTAGGCACACTCAAGAGGTTCCACAAGGCATCAACCATGCCAAAATGAAATTTTTCTATGTGCCGAGAAGCCCTAATGCGATCATTAACTAGAGGATACGCGAAAAGCAAGCAAGTTAACAACTTAACTATTAACTGAATGGAAATGCAACCTTTGTAGATCCGGTCCACCACTTCTTTAGCTCCGTGATAACGTCCCTTCGCTGCGATCACCGGGATCCCGGACTCTAGCGATGGTTTCGTCGGGGAAATGAGCGGGCTAGGTCGTTGACTTCGATGCCGAAGATGATCTACGTCGAGGCAACTCTAACTCAAGCTCCATCTTCACTAGGTCATGAAACTTGTGAAGAAAACACCCAATACAACATGGCAAGTGGTAGAGGATGAAGAAATAGGAAGTGGGTTCACTTTGGATTTGGATTTCTCACTTGGATTTCATCACTTAGAATTTTCAAGAGGAGTTTTCTTTTCTTCATGAAGAAGAAGAAGATGATGAAAGAAAAAGCATTATTACAAAAAGAAAATTCAAGTGATAAGTATCATATTGCAACCATGGGTTAGATAAACTCATGTAGAGAATAAACTAGGGTTTAAGTAAATGGTTAGGGTTAAGGAAAGAAACAAAATGGTCAAAGCTTTTCAAAGCTTCAAGAAGCTTCAAGTAAAAACAAAAGAATCCACCGTTTTATTTCTTGCCCAACAAATAAATGAAAAGAATAAATAAATAAGTAAATCAAACCCTAACCATTAACCTAATCATGGTTTAATCATACACACCCAAGTTTGCATGTATCATCAAACATGATACAAACTAGTGCACAAAACTATATCATATATACAATGTGCACATCAAGTGAGAAAATCCATCTTAAGTGAACTAATACTAGTTAATGTAAAGTAATATATCAAATATATAATTATACATTAAATCATTAAATCAACAATTGATTTAATGATCCGGTCATACTGCATATAACCGACTAATATCAAGTGTATCAATGTATCGAATCAACACTTGATTCGGTAATCCGGCTATATCATATATAACCGTCCAATGATACAAATCGCGAGAATGGAATACAGTATCACATACTGGTATTATTCTCGGTCCCGCACATATCTCATATGCGCTCCTATTTCGTTTCTCTTGAGCCAGGAAACCTCTGTGTAGGACTCTAAAGACTCGTCAATACGCCGGTAGCCGGTGATGATCATATCAAACACCCACAAGCCGCAAGCGGTCTGCTAAATGTAACGGCCACCCGGGTATTGAGCGATCAGAAGATCAACGAGCAAGCCCGCTCACACTCCTGTGAATCCAACCAGTAACACTTACCGTACAGTCCGGTCTGATCGTCTGATATGTCGCATACCTCGCCTAGGGGTGGTAAACGTCAGACCCCAATAGCTCGATAAGTCGTGTCGATATGAGGTCTATAACAGTTCGAGATACTACTGATAACACTAACCAGTAAATCTCAGCAACCCTGGCCAGGGATTTCCGGTTATAGCCAATCGAACACAGCGCAACATCAACTCCCTATACCGGGAGAGACGAATCCCCTCCTATCGCTCATTGCCTCCATATGATTCGGGACTGTACCCAAAAACCACCGTTTTGCACGCCTTCTTGGACGTGGTAAGGTGGAAATCAAAGCATAGTGGGAATCACACAAGACTCTATGACGATCTCGGGTCAACAGACTACTCTGTACCAGTGTCACCAGAGAACTGCCATCTGACGTAAGGTATAATACCATCTGGGAGTTCTCGGTGAGTCCGTCCAGTGTACCCAGTCTCCACTGAACACCCGTATATCATCTCTGATGTCAAACACCAATGGATATGGGATCATCCATCGCCCATCTGTATGGGTCGAGAAGGTATACGCTAGTCTACTCTGGTATATCGATGCCCCGTCTCGATACACCCACGACTAGGGACCTTGAAGGATGTACTTATGGACTACCATGTCCCCACTAGTATGATCCGCATCATAGTCCAGGTAGTCAAGTACACATCCTAAGGGCTTTACCAACATGTAACAGAGAGACAATCAGTATACACGTTAAAATAAAGAGCAACCGGATAGCATACTATCATGTCGAGCAAGAAAGTCCTCCCTATATATGTCCTAGCATCCACTACAATATACATCCTATGTATAGTAATGGCCTCTAGGGTATACATATAACTAACAATCTCCCACTTGCACTAGGACCATCTGATAGCAGTGGTTGTAGTATCTCATACTCAACCATCCCATAAAAGTCTCTCTCTAAGAAAAGGCCTTTGTGAGTGGATCCGCCGTGTTGTCCTCTGAGTCTGCTCTCCTAACCTCGATCCCCTGGAGATCAAGCATCTCCACGATCAGGTGACACTGCCTTAGAATATGTCTGGATCACTGATGGGACGGGCGTTCCTTGGCATAAGCCACAACTCCATTGTCTCACAATGGTAGGAACGAAGTTCATCTCATGAACCAATATACATCCAGACTGCCTCTTTGGTAGCATCTTAAGTAGCGATGTATCCAGCCTTTATCGTCTAGTTTGCCACGGTATCTAGCTTGGAACTCTTCCAACATACCGTCCCTTTACTGAGGGTAAAGACAATGCCTGTAACTGACTTTCAGTCGTCCTTATCACTCTGGAACCTTTCCAGTGATTCTCCCCAGGATCAACTGATACCATTTCACTACAACTAGTGAGTATCCTAACATCCAATTAGATCTATCTCATAGATCCAAGACCCAGGATTTAGGAGGTATCACTTTGATCTTATATGGAGAATCATTGTGATAAGCGGAGATTGACCGAGCGTAGCATAGGAAACTCCTTCCCTGTCAATAGTATGTCATCCACGTACTCTACGAGGATCACCACCATACTCCCTACTACCTTTTTGTATGTACAAGGTTCATCTACCATTTTGATGAAGTCAAATGCTTTGACTAACACATCAAAACAGACATTCCAACTCCGCGATGCCTGCTTTATCACATAAAACATCTTGCACGTATTTCCGCTGCTCCCACTGTCTTCGAGGCCCTCTGGCTGTGTACTTATAGACGCACTCTTCTAAAACATCACTTAGAAAAGCAGTCATGGCACCCAACCGCCAAATATCGTAGTCATGGTATGTAGCCGTGGTAAGTAGGATCTGGATGGACTTAAGCATAGCTACTTAGAAAAGGTTTCATCATAATCCATACCTGGTCAATGATGCAAACTTTTAACAAGTCTAGCTTTGAAAGTCTCAACTTTTCCATGTACACCAAGTAATCTTCTCAAGATATACTTTCTCCTGATGGGGATTTAACCCTTCAGATAAAGCAACCAAAGTCCATACTTTGTTGGTGTATAAGGATTCCATCTCAGATCGCTAAGCATCCAGCCATTCTTACAGAGTCCCACTCCTGATGGCCAGCTCGAAACTAGTTGGGTCATCATCTCATGATGCAATCCTCGCTCCTACTGTCATAGAGAAACTGTAGGAACTCTCAGGTGGGTGAGGAACCCTACTAGATCGGCGGAGAGGCTGAGGTTCGTTGGAAATAATTGAATCCTTTAGTTCTACCAAATCATCAGCTGCAGTTTGTATAGCTAGAACCTTTCCAGTTCTACATAACAGACCTTGCCTCGAGCTTGTCCGGATTTTGCTTTTAGACATAGCCCGGACAACCCCAAATCTTAACCAACTTAAGATATGGGCTCTTCCCTTATCATATCAAATATGAAGTGGTAGGCAACTGATTTGATTTGAACCCTATTCAATAGGTATGCAGCTTCTCAAGTGCATAACTTCCAAAAGGAAATAGGTAACTCAGTAGTACTCATCATAGAGCACCCCTTATCACATAGGGTGCTATTGCTCCGCCCCGTATACCCCGATATACTCAGTGTATACGGAGGAGTAATGCTGAGAGAGAATCTCATTCTCCTTTAGAATAATCCAGGAATTCCGTGCTCAAGTATTCTCCTCCTTGATCGCATCAAAGGACATAATACTTATACCCGTATTTTGGTTCTCTACTTCTAACTTACATTCTGTGAATATCTCAAAAGTTTCGGACTTGTGTTTCAACAGGAACATACGTCTGAATCTAAAGAGATCATCAGAGAATGTAATGAAGTACAAAGAACCGGTCCTGGTATGTGTAGACAGAGGACCTTTATACATCAACAGGTATCATCCCAAGAGATCACTAACTCTTTCTCTGTTTCCATTAAACAAAGCTATGGTCATCTTATCTCTGTGACATGAGTGGCAAGTTTCACAAGATGTAAATTCAAACAAATTTAAATATGCATCTATGTGCAACTTAGCTAGTCGGGTCGCATTGATATGACCTAGTCTACCATACCTCAAGAAGGATCCGTTCATTTCTGAACTCTTCCTCTCTTGTGTGTTCCGTATACTAAGAACCGTAGTTTGATTTAGAACATCAATGTTTTTAGATAACGTGCCTGAACCGATCAACTTTTGATATAGGAAATGTTCAAAACATTATCCAACAATACAAAATTATATCCTTTCTTTACGAATAAAGAGATTGATATGATTTTGTATATCAGGTTCGGTATCTAATAACATTCGTTCAGAATCAATGTATTCTGGTAATACAGGGTGACAGTGACTAACAGACTTGGCTGCAACACTTGCACCGTTTTCTGTCTCATGAAACTTATCACCCGTTCTCAGTTCTCTACCTGTCTGTAGCCCATGTAACAGATTACATATGTGGGATTCTGATCCGGTATCTAATACCTAGGATGTAGAGGACACTGAGAAACAGTTCTTTACAACTAACACACCCGAAGGAGATACATCATATGCACTTTCTTCGTTTGGGCGGCATAGGAATTCGGGTATTCCCCTATTTCCTGCTCTGTCTTATAACAATTATAAGTTGGAGAGGGACCAACGTTCCCTAGCTCAGTATAACAAGCGGGTTCGGTCAATACATCCGTATTATTATCTTGATTAAGGCGTGATATGGTCGCTACCTGGAGAGAGAGAGAAGAAAACACTCTGCGTGCGCTCTTGCAAGAATAGATTGGTTATTATTTTATCTAATCAGGATGGCTCCCACTGTTTTTATCAAATCTTCCTTTAAACCCTAAAAGGAAAGACTAGCCGGGATTAATTACACGCTACAAGTTCGCCAATCTTTCAGCCAGGCCAATGTCGGTACTTTGAGGGAGGTCCCCCGTGCTTTCGCACGAACCTAATTAATGTAAACCTCGTTTTCCCAGAGGCATAACCTCGTTAACACCTTTCTAACACCTACTTGATCGGCTAATTGTAATGTGTAAAACTCTCTCAGGAGTAACTCTTACTCGCAGTGGGTATCGGGATCCAACTATCTCATAGAAGGTATGCAATCTCATTGCAAATTTCAACACTTGAAATTCCCGATAATATTTTGCCCCAAGCCTCCTATGACCTTGACAAAGGCCAACAAATCATAGGCTGCTAGTCAAGTTCAACCCGTCATTTTTTGATTGAAATAAACCCACCCGCACGGCCCTTGACAAAAGCCAACAAGGTCGTACGACTACCCTAATCCAATCTGCATCATATGCATAAGCAGATAAGTACTAGTCAGCTACCGCATACTACGCCTTGACAAAGGCCAACAAACGCAGCACGAATACTAACTACTACTTATCTGAAATGACGGAGGGCTACGACAGGTTTTTCTGAAAACCTATTGCGTAATGAATTTGATATCGTTGTAGAATCAAATGATTTTGAAATGGAGTGTTTTTTAGGCTTTTCTAGTTTTGCTAAAGGGGTCACTCCTGGTGAAGGGATCGTCGGCCCTTTCCTCGTCGAATGAGGTGCGGGATATATCATATATATCACTGTGCAAAGCAGAAACTATAGAAGCAATCAAAAGAAAAACCGAGTGTGTAGCATCTGCCAGTTATTGCTAAAGGGGTCACTCCCGGTGAAGGGATCTCGGCCCTTTCCTCATCGAATAAGGTGCAGGATATATCATATATACCACTATGCAAAGCAAGAACTGTAGCTACCTGTTTTTGAAAATTCGATTCCACAACATCTTAGGTTTCTTTTCTTTCATTAAACATATTAATGAAGTCCCATCATTTAAGTTACCTAAAAATCACAGATAAATACGACGTACACTTATGCCATCCGCATTCGCCTCGATGTCCCCTCGTGCACCGTTAGGTTAGGTAACTAACAGCGGAGCGGGGCAGGGCTAGCGCAGGTGTAAAACATAAGTAACGTCTATATAATATATCATATATACTATATACAGTATCTATCACAACATATCAAATGATCACATCACAGATATCGCAGCAGAAGAATCATATGAAACATTGGATATACTAGGACGTCCGTGTTTTCAATACGAGCCAGTATAAAACACGGATTCCACGGTCGCGATGAATAGCCAAACCCACACCCCTAGACCCCTACGAGAGCGGCAAGCAACCCTACCAATTCTAGAGTTAGGAGACCCGGACTCGACTCCTCGAGTTGGTCTCCCACTGGACTCCAGAACCCGGTTACTTGTGCCCTCCTCCTCGGGTCTATCCTAGTGCGGAAAAGTAAATAATATACAAAATGTGACATCTTCCGCAACCTGGAAATGCCCCAATAAAAGAATATTACATACAAGTTTTTACATGAATGAAAATGAAAAAACACTCATCTCACATAAAAAAACCCTCGGCTATTCAAACACGACGATCCAATATAACATATCCAGCAACACATAACATCACATGTCATCAACGTAAGTAAATATGCCCATCCCAATTGTCGTTGACATATAGCAACGAAACCGACGATATCACATATTACACTTACGGTCACAGAAAAGAAAGTGTAAAACTACAACAGTTAGAATCCGCAACCTTTTTAGACATCGCATGCCCAACCAAATGAATTCCTTAGACATCACATGCCTAACAATTATAAACCCCGCATTTTAGTCTCAAAATCGAAAACACTTTTCAATATCAAGTCGGGCAATTCAACAAGATTCCCGACATCTTGATCGAATGCTCGTCGCAAACTTTAGTAGACAGCCGCACCCCCGATACTGTCGACGAAGTGCACTAAGACGGAACACCGCTACCGCGAGCACCTGAACGGATGCTTTCGGCGATGGAGTTCTCCTACAGTCACTTGGTCGGGGCTATGGGGCGTAGCTGTCTATTAAGTTTACCGGCGAGTATCCGCGTACGCTACGCGATTGCGACGGACTTTTGATCGCATCAAAATTCCGTGGCAACCGATCAAGTGAGACTAAACTGCTATGTTTATAACATTCATATTAGTTATCTCATAACTACTTGTGGATTCCAAATATTGTATCACATTCCAGATAAATAGAAAATGTTAAACTTTCCGATCGAACAATCAAACACCCAAGTTTTCCTGAAACAGCTCAACACATGAAATAAGTTTAAAAACATTCACTTCATGCCTCAGTACCAACGGTCCAGCCGTAGAAGGGTCAAGCCAACGCCTCACATGTGGCACGCCGTACTGCCCCAAGCACTAAGGTTCAAAGGGCAGTTCAAGACGGTCACATAATCGAGTTAAGGTTTGTTGTCTTCTAGAGGGACCATCGCGTTACTTGCACTACTTAGAACGTCATTAAACTACGGAAAAATCCAACAATTGGAAATTTCCCGGCAGGGGAAAAAGTGGGTATTTATATCCGGTCGAACTTTTTAACATATTCTGAAATTACCCGGAAAAACACATAGACAAAGTTAAACAATCCGATCGAATCACCGAGTCCCCAAAACAACCCAGAAAACTCAACTGTTGAGTATATATTAAAAGTACCCAGAAACATCAGGAAACACATACGGAGGTAACTGTACAAACTAGAAACCCTAACTCTATAGTTCTGCCGCGGAACCGCCGCAAATGGCATGTCATTGCCGCGGTTCCGCGGCCGTTCAAGTGACTTAGGGTCTCGTTTTGCACATAGATCCATAGAATTCCCTGCTGATTTTTCTGCATATTTTTAATTTGGAAAAATTCACTGTTTTAAAAATTGTACAGAGAAGGGGTCGGATTAGGGTTTCGTGTTTCGATCGGACTTAAAACATCATCTACACTTCGCCTAAAGCTCTAGCTAGGCTCTGATACCACTGTAGGGTTACTAATCACACTCAAGAGGTTCCACAAGGCATCAACCATGCCAAAATCAAATTTTTCTATGTGCCGAGAAGCCCTAATGCGATCGTTAACTAGAGGATAGGCGAAAAGCAAGCAAGTTAACAACTTAACTATTAAGTGAATGGAAATACAACCTTTGTAGATCCGGTCCACCACTTCTTTAGCTCCGTGATGACGTCCCTTCGCTGCAATCACCGGGATCCCGGACTCTCGCGATGGTTTCGTCGGGGAAATGAGCGGGCTAGGTCGTTTACTTCGATGTCGAAGATGATCTACGTCGAGGCAACTCTAACTCAAGCTCCATCTTCACTAGGTCATGAAACTTGTGAAGAAAACACCCAATACAACATGGCAAGTGGTAGAGGATGAAGAAATAGGAAGTGGGTTCACTTTGGATTTGGATTTCTCACTTGGATTTCATCACTTAGAATTTTCAAGAGGAGTTTTCTTTTCTTCATGAAGAAGAAGAAGAAGATGAAAGAAAAAGCATTATTACAAAAAGAAAATTCAAGTGATAAGTATCATATTGTAACCATGGGTTAGATAAACTCTGTAGGGTTCCTAGGCACGCCAATGAGGTCTCACAAGGCATCAACCATGCCAAATTCAAAATTTTCCGGTGCCAAGAAACCCTAATACGGATCGTTAACTAGAAATTAGGCGAAACTATAAGTAAGTAAACAACTTTACTGCTAAGTGAAAGAGACTACAACCTTTATAGATCCGGTCCTCCACTTCCTTGGCTCCGTGATGACGTCCCTCCGCTGCAACCATCGGAATCCTAGACTCTCGCGGTGGTTTCATCGGAGAAAAGGTCGGGCTAGGTCGTCGACTTCGATGCCGAAGATGATCTACGTCGAGGCAACTCAAGATCAAGCTCCAACTTCACCAAGTCATGAAACTTGTGAAGAAAACACCCTATACTACATGGCAAGTGGTAGAGGATGAAGAAATAGGAAGTGGGTTCACTTTAGAATTGGATTTCTCACTCTTTTTCTCAAGTCACCATTGAAGCTAGCAAGCTTCTTTCTTCTTGAAGAAGAAGAAAAAGAATATGATAAGAATAATGAAAATAGAAAATAAAGTGATTCTTATCATATTTGCAACCATGGTTTAGTGTAGAGAATAAACTAGGGTTTAGTTGAATGGTTAGGGTTAAGGCAAAAGACAAAATGGCTAGACTTTTCAAAGCTTCAAGAAGCTTCAAGTATCAAACAAAGAAAGCCACCATGTTATATTTTGCCAAAAATAAATAAAAAGAATAAATATACAAGTAAAAACCCTAAACCATCAACTAAACATGGTTTAAGTCTTACACAAACCCAAGTTTGCATGTATCATCAAACATGATACAAACAAGTGCACAAAAATATATCACATATACAACTTGTGCATTTCAAGTGAGAAAATCAATCTTGAGTGAACCAATACTAGTTAATGTAAAGTAATATATCAAATATATAATTATACATTAAATCATTAAATCAACACTTGATTCAATGATCCGGTCATGTCGCATATAACCGACTAGTATCAAGTGTATCAATGTATCGAATCAACACTTGATTCGGTAACCCGGTTATATCATATATAACCGTTCGACGATACAAATCGCGAGAATAGAATACGGTATCACATACACGCAATATTCTCGGTACCGCACATATCTCATATGCGCTCCTATTTCGTTTCGCTTGAGCTAGGAAACCTCTGTGTAGGACTCTAAAGACTCGTCAATACGCCGGCAGCAGGTGATGATCATATCAAACACCCACAAGCCGCAAGCGGTCTGCTAAACGTAACGGCCACCCGGGTATTGAGCGATCAGAAGATCAACGAGCAAGCCCGATCACACTCCTATGAATCCAACCAGTAACACTTACCGTACAGTCCGGTCTCGTCGTCTGATATGTCGCATATCTTGCCTAGGGGTGGTAAACGTCAGACCCCAATAGCTCGATAAGTCGTGTCGATATGAGGTCTATAACAGTATGAGAAACTACTGGTAACACTTACCAATAAATCTCAGCAACCCTGGCCAGGGATTTCCGGTTATAGCCAATCGAACACAGCGCAACATCAACTCCCTATACCGGGAGAGACGAATCCCCTCCTATCGCTCATTGCCTCCATGTGATTCAGTACTGTACCCAAAAGCCACCGTTTTGCACGCCCTCTTGGACGTGGTAAGGTGGAAATCAAAGCACAGTGGGAATCACACAAGACACTATGACGATCTCGGGTCTACAGACTAACCTGTACCAGTGTCACCAAAGAACTGCCATCTGACGTAAGGTATAATACCATCTGGGAGTTCTCGGCGAGTCTGTCCAGTGTACCCAGTCTCCACTGAGCACCCGTATATCATCTATGATGTCAAACACCAATGGATATGGGATCATCCATCGCCCATCTGTATGGGTAGAGAAGGTATACGCTAGTCTACTCTGGTATATCGATGCCCCGTCTCGATACACCCACGACTAGGGACCTTGAAGGATGTACTTATGGACTACCATGTCCCCACTAGTATGATCCGCATCATAGTCCAGGTAGTCAAGTACACATCCTAAGGGCTTTACAACCATTAACAGAGAGACAATCAGTGTACACATTAAGGTAAAGAGCAACCAGATAGCATACTATCATGTCGAGCAAGAAAGTCCTCCCTATATATATCCAAGCATCCACTACAATATACATCCTATGTATAGTAATGGCCTCTAGGGCATACATATAACTAATAATCTCCCACTTGCACTAGGGCCATCTGATTGCAGTGGTTGCAGTATCTCATACTCAACCATCCCATAAAAGTCTCTCTCTGGGAAAAGGTCATTGTGAGTGGATCCGCCGTGTTGTCCTCTGAGTCTACTCTCCTAACCTCGACCACCCTGAAGATCAACCATCTCCATGATCAGGTGATACTGCCTTAGAATATGTCTGGATCACTGATGGGACGGGCGTTCCTAGGCATAAGCCACAACTCCATTGTCTCACAATGGTAGGAACGATGTTCATCTCATGAACTAATATACACCCAGACTTCCTCTTTGGTAGCATCTTAAGTAGCGATGTATCCAGCCTTTATCGTCTAGTATGCCACGGTATCTAGCTTGGAACTCTTCCAACATACCATCCCTTTACTGAGGGTAAAGACAATACCTGTGACTGACATTCAGTCGTCCTTATCACCCTGGAACACTTCCAGTGATTCTCCTCAGGATCGATTGATACCATCTCACTACATCTAGTGAGAATCCTAACATCCATTTAGATCTATCTCATAGATCAAAACTCAGGATTTAGGAGGTATCACTTTGATCCTATATGGAGATTCATTGTGATAAGCGGAGATTGACCGAGCGTAGCATAGGAAACTCCTTTCTTATCAAGAGTATGTCATCCACGTACTCTACGAGGATCACCACCATACTCCCTACTACCTTTTTGTATATACAAGGTTCATCTACCATTTTGATGAAGTCAAACTATTTGACTATTACATCAAAACAGATGTTCCAACTCCGCGATGCCTGCTTTATCCTATAAAGTATCTTGTACACGTTTCCGCTGCTCCCACTGTTTACGAAGCCCTCTGACTGTGTACTTATAGACTCTCTCTTCTAAAATATCATTTAGAAGAGCAGTCATGACACCCAACCACCAGATATCTTAGTCATGGTATGTAGCCGTGGCAAGTAGGATCCTGATAGACTTAAACATAGCCACTGGAAAAGGTTTCATCATTATCCACGCCCGGTCGATGACGAAAACCTTTAACAAGTCTAGCTTTGAAAGTCTCAACTTTTCCATCTACACCAAGTAATCTTCTCAAGGTATACTTTCTCCTGATGGGGATTTAACCCTTCAGATATAGCAACCAAAGTCCATACTTTGTTGGTGTATAAGGATTCCATCTCAGATCACTAAGCATCCAGCCATTCTTACAGAGTCCCTACTCTCGATGGCCTGCTCGAAACTAGTTGGGTCATCATCTCATGATGCATTCCTCGCTCCCACTGTCATCGAGAAACCGAAGTATCTCTCAGGCGGATGAGGAACCCTACCAGATCGGCGGAGAGGATGAGATTCGTTGGTAACTATTGAATCCTTTGGTTCTACCAAATCATCTGTTGTAGTTTGTATAGCTGGAACCTTTCCAGTTCTATATAACAGACCTTGCCTCGATCTTGTCCGGATTTTTTCTTTTAGACATAGGCCGGACAACCCCAAATCTTAACTAACTTAAGATATGGGCTCTTCCCTTTCCATATCACATATGAAGTGGTAGGCAACTGATTTGATTTGAACCCTATTCAATAGGTATGCAGCTTCTCAAGTGCATAACCCCCAAAAGGAAACAGGTAACTCAGTAGTACTCATCATAGAGCACACCATATCATATAGGGTGTTATTGCTCCGCCCCGATATACCATCGTGCTATGGTGTATACGGAGGAGTAATGCTGAGAGAGAATCTCATTCTCCTTTAGAATAGTCCAGGAATTCCGTGCTCAAGTATTCTCCTCCCTGATCGCATCAAAGGACATAATACTTATACCCGTATTGGTTCTCTACTTCTAACTTATATTCTGTGAATATCTCAAAAGGTTCGGACTTGTGTTTCAACAGGAACATATGACTGAATCTTGAGAGATCATCAGATAATGTAATGAAGTACAAAGAACCGATCTTGGCATATGTAGACTGGGGACCTTACATACATCAACATGTATCAATCCCAAGAGTTTACTAACTCTTTCTCTGTTTCCAGTAAACGAAGCTATGGTCATCTTATCTTTGTGACATGACTGGCAAGTTTCACAAGATATAAGTTCAAACTGATTTAAATATGCATCTATATGTAACTTCAGCTAGTCGGGTCGCATTGATATGACCTAGTCTACAATACCTCAAGAAGGATTCGTTTATTTCTGAACTCTTCCTCTTGTGTGTGTTCCGTATACTAAGAACTGTAGTTTGATTTAGAACATCAATGCTGTTAGATAACGTGCCTGAACTGATCAACTCTTGATATAGGAATTGTTCAAAACATTATCCAATCAATACAAAATTATATCCTTCTTTACTAATAAAGAGACTGATATGATTTTGTATATCAGGTTCGGTATCTAATAACATTTGTTCAGAATCAATGTATTCTGGTAATACAGGGTGACAGTGACCAACAGACTTGGCTGCAACACTTGCACCGTTTTCTGCCTCATGAAACTTATCACCCGTTCTCGGTTCCCTACCTTTCTGTAGCCCATGTAACAAATTACATATGTGGGATCCTGATCTGGTATCACATACCCAGGATGTAAAGGATACTGAGAAACAGTTCTCTGTAATGAACACACCCGAAGATGATGCATCATATGCACTTTCTTCATTTGGGCAGCACAGGAATTCTGGTAATCCCCAATTTCTTGCTCTGTCTTATAACAATTATAAGTTGGAGCGGGACCAACGTTCCCCAGCTTAGTATAACAAGCGGGTTCGGTCAATATTCCGTATTATTATCTTGATTAAGGCGTGATATGGTCGCTACCTGGAGAGAGAGAGAAGAAAACACTCAGCGTATGCTCTTGCAAGATCAGATTGGTTATTATTTTATCTAATCAGGATGGCTTCCACTGTTTTTATCAAATCTTCTTTCAAACCCTAAAAGGAAAGACTAGCCGGGATTAATTACACACTACAAGTTCGCCAATCTTTCAGCCAGGCCAGTGTCGGTACTTTGAGGGAGGTTCCCCGTGCTTTCGCACGGACCTAATTAATGTAAACCTCGTTTTCCCAGAGGCGTAACCTCGTTAACACCTTTCTAGACACCTACTTGATCGGCTAATTGTTATGTGTAAAACTCTCCCAAGAGTAACTCTTACTCGCAGCGGGTATCGGGATCCAACTATCTCATAGAAGGTATGCAATCTCATTGTAAATTTCAACACTTGAAATTCCCGATAATTTTTTTGCCCCTAGCGTCCTATGACCTTGACGGAGGCCAAACTACCCATAGTCCGCTAGTCAAGTTCAACCCGTCATTTCCTGATTGAATTAAACCCACCCGCACGACCCTTGACGGAGGCCAAACAACGCCGTACGAATACCCTAATCCAATCGCATCATATGCTAGCAGATAAGCACTAGTTAGCTACCGTACACTACGCCTTGACGGAAGCCAAACTACCGCAGCACGAATACTAACTAGTACTTATCTGAAATGACGGAGGGCTACGACAGGTTTTTCTGAAAACCTATTGCGTAATGAACTTGATATCGTTGTAGAATCAAATGATTTTGAAATGGAGTGTTTTTGAGGCTTTTCTAGTTTTGCTAAAGGGGTCACTCCCGGTGAAGGGATTGTCGGCCCTTTCCTCGTCGAATGAGGTGCGGGATATATCATATATATCACTGTGCAAAGCAGAAACTATAGAAGCAATCAAAAGACAAACCGAGAGTTGTAGCATCTGCCAGTTATTGCTAAAGGGGTCACTCCCGGTGAAGGGATCGTCGGCCCTTTCCTCATCGAATAAGGTGCACGATATATCTTATATACCGCTGTGCAAAGCAAGAACTGTAGCTACCTGTTTTATTTTTGAAATTCTATTCCACAATATCTTAGGTTTCTTTTCTTTCATTAATCACATTAATGAAGTCCCATCATTTAAGTCCACCTAAATATCACAGATAAATATAACGTACGCTTATGCCATCCGCATTCGCCACGATGTCCCGTCTGCACCGTTAGATTAGGTAACTAACGCCAGAGCGAGGCAGGGCTAGCGCGGGTGTAAAACATAAGCAACGTCTATATAATATATACTATATACTATATACTATATCTATCTGAACAAATCACATGATCACATCACAGATAACGCAGCAGAAGAAACATATGAAACATTGGATATACTAGGACGTCCGTGTTTTCAATACGAGCCAGTATAAAACACGGATTCCACAGTCGTGATGAATAGCCAAACCCACACCCCTAGACCCCTACGAGAGCGGCAAGCAACCCTACCAATTCTGGAGTTAGGAGACCCGGACTCGACTCCTCGAGTTGGTCTCCCACTGGACTCCAGAACCCGGTTACTTGTGCCCTCCTCCTTGGGTCTATCCTAGTACGGAAAAGTAAATAATATACATCAACGGTGACAACTTCCGCAACCTGGAAGTGCCCCAATAAAAGAATATTACATACAAGTTTTTACATGAATGAAAATGAAAAACACTCATCTCACATAAAAAAAACCCGGCTATTCAAACACGACGATCCAATATAACATATCCAGCAACACATAACATCACATGTCATCAACGTAAGTAAATATGCTCTTCCCAATTGTCGTTGACATATAGCAACGAAACCGGCGATATCACATATTACACTTACGGTCACAGAAAAGAAAGTGTAAAACTACAACAGTTGGAATCCGCAAACTTCATAGACATCGCATGCCTAATCAAATGAATTCCTTAGACATCGCATGCCTAACAATTATAAACCCCGCATTTCAGTCTCATTATTGAAAACTCTTTTCAATATCAAGTCGGGCAATTCAACAAGATTCCTGACATCCTGATCGAATGCTCGTCGCAAACTTTAGTAGGCAGCCGCACCCCTGATGCCGTCGACGAAGTGCACCAAGGCGGAACACCGCTGCCGCGAGCACCCGAACGGATGCTTTCGGCGACGGGGTTCTCCTACAGTCACTTGGTCGGGGCTAAGGGGTGTAGCTGTCTATTAAGTTTACCCGGCGAGTATCCGCGTGCGCTACGTGATTGCGACGGACTTTTGATCACATCAAAATTCCATGGCAACCGATCAAGTGAGACTAAAGTGCTATGTTTATAACATTCAAATCAGTTATCTCATAACTCCTTGTGGATTCCAAATATTGTATCACATTCCAGATAAATAGAAAATGTTAAACTTTCCGATCGAACAGTCAAACACCCAAGTTTTCCCGAAACAGATCAACACATGAAATAAGTTTAAAAACATTCACTTCATGCCTCAGTACCAACGGTCCCGCCGTAGAAGGGTCAAGCCAACGCCTCACATGTGGCATGCCGTACTGCCCCAAACCCTAAGGTTCAAAAGGCAGTTCAAAACGGTCACATAATCGAGTTAAGGTTTGTTGTCTTCTAAAGGGTCCATCGCGTTACTTGCACTACTTAGAACGTTTTCAAACTACGAAAAAATCCAACACTTGGAAATTTCCCGGCAGGGGAAAAATTGGGTATTTATATCCGGTCGAACTTTTTAACATATTCTAAAATTACCCGGAAAAACACACAGACGAAATTAGACTTCCCGATCGAAACACCGAGTCCCCAATACAACCCAGAAAACTCAACTCTTGAGTAAATAATAAAAATTCCCAGAAAATACAGCACCTCCAGAAACAAATTACTGTGCAAACCACGTGGCCTAACTCACCAGAATGGCCGTGGAACCGCCGCAAAAGCAGGGGTGGGGCCGCGGTTCCGCGGCGCTTTGGTCGAGTTAGGGTCACGTGCTGCACAGTAATTCATACAATTTCCTGCTAAATTTTTTGGATATTTTTAATTTGGAAAAATCCACTTTTTCAGAAAATGTACAGAGAGTGGTCTCGGATTAGGGTTTCGGGTTCGATCGGGTTTCTAACTTCGTCTACTCATCGCATAAGGCTCTAGTTAGGCTCTGATACCACTGTAGGGTTCCTAGGCACACTCAAGAGATTCTACAAGGCATCAACCATGCCAAAATCAAAATTTTCCGGTGCCTTAGAAACCCTAATGCGATCGTTAACTAGAGGATAGGCGAAAACAAATGCGAATAAACAACTTTACTCTAAAGTGAAAGAGACTACAACCTTTGTAGATCCGGTCCACCACTTGCTTGGCTCCGTGATGACGTCCCACCGCTGCAACCATCGGAATCCAAGACTCTCGCGGTGGTTTCATCGGAGAAAAGATCGGGCTAGGTCGTCGACTTCGATGCCGAAGATGATCTACGTCGAGGCAACTCAAGATCAAGCTCCAACTTCACCAAGTCATGAAACTTGTGAAGAAAACACCCTATACTACATGGCAAGTGGTAGACGATGAAGAAATAGGAAGTGGGTTCACTTTAGAATTGGATTTCTCACTCTTTTTCTCAAGTCACCATTGAAGCTAGCAAGCTTCTTTCTTCTTGAAGAAGAAGAAGAGGAAGAAAAAGAATATGATAAGAATAATGAAAATAGAAAATAAAGAGATTCTTATCATATTTGCAACCATGGTTTAGTGTAGAGAATAAACTAGGGTTTAGTTGAATGGTTAGGGTTAAGGCAAAAGACAAAATGGCTAGACTTTCAAAGCTTCAAGAAGCTTCAAGTATCAAACAAAGAAAGCCACCATGTTATATTTTGCAAAAAATAAATAAAAAGAATAAATAAACAAGTAAAATCCCTAAACCATCAACTAAACATGGTTTAAGTCTTACACAAACCCAAGTTTGCATGTATCATCAAACATGATACAAACAAGTGCACAAAAATATATCACATATACAACTTGTGCATTTCAAGTGAGAAAATCAATCTTGAGTGAACCAATACTAGTTAATGTAAAGTAATATGTCAAATATATAATTATACATTAAATCATTAAATCAACACTTGATTCAATGATCCGGTCATGTCGCATATAACCGACTAGTATCAAGTGTATCAATGTATCGAATCAACACTTGATTTGGTAACCCGGTTATATCAAATATAACCGTTCGACGATACAAATCGCGAGAATAGAATACGGTATCACATTCACGCATTATTCTCGGTCCCGCACATATCTCATATGCGCTCCTATTTCGTTTCGCTTGAGCCAAAAAACCTCTATGTAGGACTCGAAAGACTCGTCAATACGCCGGCAGCAGGTGATGATCATATCAAACACCCACAAGCCGCAAGCGGTCTGCTAAACGTAACGGCCACCCGGGTATTGAGCGATCAGAAGATCAACGAGAAAGCCCGCTCACACTCCTGTGAATCCAACCAGTAACACTTACCGTACAGTCCGGTCTGATCGTCTGATATGTCGCATACCTCGCCTAGGGGTGGTAAACGTCAGACCCCAATAGCTCGATAAGTCGTGTCGATATGAGGTCTATAACAGTTCGAGATACTACTGATAACACTTACCAGTAAATCTCAGCAACCCTGGCCAGGGATTTCCGGTTATAGCCAATCGAACACAGCGCAACATCAACTCCCTATACCGGGAGAGACAAATCCCCTCCTATCGCTCATTGCCTCCATGCGATTCGGGACTGTACCCAAAAACCACCGTTTTGCATGCCCTTTTGGACGTGGTAAGGTAGAAATCAAAGCACAGTGGGAATCACACAAGACTCTATGACGATCTCGGGTCAACAGACTACTCTGTACCAGTGTCACCAGAGAACTGCCATCTGACGTAAGGTATAATACCATCTGGGAGATCTCGGCGAGTCCTTCCAGTGTACCCAGTCTCCACTGAGCACCCGTATATCATCTCTGATGTCAAACACCAATGGATATGGGATCATCCATCGCCCATCTGTATGGGTAGAGAAGGTATACGCTAGTCTACTCTGGTATATCGATGCCCCGTCTCGATACACCCATGACTAGGGACCTTGTAGGATGTACTTATAGACTACCATATCCCCACTAGTATGATCCGCATCATAGCCCAGGTAGTCAAGTACACATCCTAAGGGCTTTACCAACATGTAACAGAGAGACAATCAGTGTACACGTTAAGGTAAAGAGCAACCAGATAGCATGCTATCATGTCGAGCAAGAAAGTCCTCCCTATATATGTCCAAGCATCCACTACAATATACATCCTATGTATAGTAATGGCCTCTAGGGCATACATATAACTAACAAACTCATGTAGAGAATAAACTAGGGTTTAAGTAAATGGTTAGGGTTAAGGAAAGAAACAAAATGGTCAAAGCTTTTCAAAGCTTCATGAAGTTTCAAGTAAAAACAAAAGAATCCACCATTTTATTTCTTGCCCAACAAATAAATGAAAAAAATAAATAAATAAGTAAAGCAAACCTTAACCATTAACCTAATCATGGTTTAATCATACACACCCAAGTTTGCATGTATAATCAAACATGATACAAACTAGTGCACAAAACTATATCATATATACAATGTGCACATCAAGTGAGAAAATCCATCTTAAGTGAACTAATACTAGTTAATGTAAAGTAATATATCAAATATATAATTATACATTAAATCATTAAATCAACACTTGATTTAATGATCCGGTCATACTGCATATAACCGACTAATATCAAGTGTATCAATGTATCGAATCAACACTTGATTCGGTAACCCGGCTATATCATATATAACCGTCCAATGATACAAATCGCGAGAATGGAATATAGTATCACATACTGGTATTATTCTCGGTCCCGTACATATCTCATATGCGCTCCTATTTCATTTCGCTTGAGCCAAGGAAACCTCTGTGTAGGACTCTAAAGACTCGTCAATACGCCGGTAGCAGGTGATGATCATATCAAACACCCACAAGCCGCAAGCGGTCTGCTAAACGTAACGGCCACCCGGGTATTGAGCGATCAGAAGATCAACGAGAAAGCCCGCTCACACTCCTATGAATCCAACCAGTAACGCTTACCGTACAGTCTGGTCTGATCGTCTGATATGTCGCATACCTCGCCTAGGGGCGGTAAACGTCAGACCCCAATAGCTCGATAAGTCGTGTCGATATGAGGTCTATAACAGTTCGAGATACTACTGATAACACTTACCAGTAAATCTCAGCAATCCTGGCCAGGGATTTCCGGTTATAGCCAATCGAACACAGCGCAACATCAACTCCCTATACCGGGAAAGACGAATCCCCTCCTATCGCTCATTGCCTCCATGCGATTCGGGACTGTACCCAAAAACCACCGTTTTGCACGCCCTTTTGGACGTGGTAAGGTGGAAATCAAAGCACAGTGGGAATCACACAAGACTCTATGACGATCTCGGGTCAACAGACTACTCTGTACCAGTGTCACCAGAGAACTGCCATCTGACGTAAGGTATAATACCATCTGGAAGATCTCGGTGAGTCCGTCCAGTGTACCCAGTCTCCACTGAGCACCCGTATATCATCTCTGATGTCAAACACCAATGGATATGGGATCATCCATCGCCCATCTGTATGGGTCGAGAAGGTATACGCTAGTCTACTCTGGTATATCGATGCCCCGTCTCGATACACCCACGACTAGGGACCTTGAAGGATGTACTTATGGACTACCATGTCCCCACTAGTATGATCCGCATCATAGTCCAGGTAGTCAAGTACACATCCTAAGGGCTTTACCAACATGTAACAGAGAGACAATCAGTATACACGTTAAGATAAAGAGCAACCAGATAGCATACTATCATGTCGAGCAAGAAAGTCCTCCCTATATATGTCCTAGCATCCACTACAATATACATCGTATGTATAGTAATGGCCTCTAAAGCATACATATAACTAACAGCACATGGGTGGCAGGATTTGAGTTTTTTTCGAAGACGATTACCGTATTGATAATACCGTTGTTAAGTTGTCTACTTTAGATAGGCAAGCACCCACTTCTCCGGCTCCCTGAGGCTCAAGAGATTGGTCCCGCTTAAAACTATATTTACTAGGGTCCTTATGGTAATTATAGAACTTGAGGGGGGTTTATATAAAAATTCTCTTGTATAGTTTTCAAAATACACCCCAAGTATTTATTAATCGTCTTTAGAGTTGTAATGAATGTAGATTTTATATTGTGATATTTCTAGTGAAAATATCCTATTTTCATAATAAAGGTATTTATTGGTAATATTGGTTTTGTATGGAATTCATGGTATTTTAGTGTAAAATTAATTCTTGTGATTTTTAGAAAAATATGGAATATTTATATCATAACAAAATAGGTATTTTAATGATAAATATACATATATTTATACAAAAATAATTTTAATATATATTTTATACTCTAAAAATCTCATTTTCTCAAGATGTCGTATTTTAAATCTTTCGAGACCGAATGCTCCTTGCGGAGGTCTGAATCCCGCACTACTAAGCCGAGGATGCGCAATAATCCGCACCATCCCGAACGGGTTCCCCAAAATGGGTTGTAGCGGCGCTTTGCAAAGATTGTATATATACTAAATCCTTTAGAAAACGGTTTTATTAAGTAACTGGTATTTATTTGTAAAGATGTCAATTTTCCGTATTCTATGTTCTAGGGTCTCCTAAGTCAACTAGACTGCTCCTAATTGGTCCAAAGCGACAAGTTGTGAGATAGCTCTCAAATCGCCTCTTCACCGCCAATTGTGGCCAGGTAAGTACAAGTGAAGAAATGAGGGATCCGCTCATGAATCACCGTGATACGGGCCTTTTAAAGTTACCTTTCTCACTTGTCTAGCCTAGGCACCACAAAGTCAGGTTTAGATAAACGACTGAATGCCCGCAACCTTCCTCTGTCCTAATGAGTGCGACAGTCCTTAATTGGCTGAGTCTAGATATTTTTATTATTAGCTCAAATGTTATTTATTTGTAAAGATGTATCAATACTAAATCTTTTAGAATGGCTTTATTAAGTAAAGGGAATTTAAATGAAAATGTTTGTTTTCCCATATTCTAAGTTCTCGAGGGTATCGTGTTATGTTGCATATGAGTGTGTGAGGAGGTATGTCACGACCCGCAGGGTACGGAACGTGACTGGCACTTAAGTTTACGAAACGTCTCAAGACGTCCGTAAAATAAGTAAGCCAAAGCCCAGAAACCAAAACCAAATAAGCAAAAGAGTGAAGAAAAACCAATCAATTGAAAGCGAGTTTATTAAATAAGTCATATAACACCTTTTTAAAAAACAATATCAATTTTTCCGAAAATTTCGGCAGAGTCTCCTTTGTAAATACATGCCCCCAAAATGGGTACAACAAGAATATATATATATATAAATCCTACAAATATGGCATCCCCAAGCGGGAGCTAGCTCTTCGCCACAAGGCGGTCACAAATCCCACGCAATATAAAACAACAACATGCAAAATAATCATAAAGAAGCATGAGAAAAACAGCATGTCGACTCAAGTGAGCTCGACCCCAAAATACAGCATGAAAAGTCCACAAATCTTACAGTCTCATCACTAGGTCAATATACAACAATACTGGTAGATACAGTAGATGGAGTACACTAGATACAAAGAATATACAAGGTGGTACAAAAATAATAATATAACCCATCTAAGAGCAAAACCTCGAGTCCAGGCAAAAAAGGCAAAAGAAACAAGAGCGCCCGCCGCTACTGTACTGACGGAGCGGACCTGCAAAAGGCTGTGGTACAACGGGGGTGAGTTTCCAACTCATGAGTAATAAATAACATCTACACATGCTATCGAAAGCATGCACACAAGCATCCTAGCATCTAAAATACAAGTAAGGCAGGACATAATAGCAGGTATGTATGCAATATGAATATACTAGCAGGTATGAATGCAATGTGAATCAACTCATGATCTGAATGTGTAAGTATAAGAATCACGTTTTTCCTTTAGGAATCTCTTTTGACATACCAGCACAATACCAATAGAATCAACAAGAACCTGTGTCCAGCAACGACACCTCAAAACTATCACAAATCTCATATTTCCATGTTATAGTATCTCTGGCCTCAGCCATCCGGCTGACCCATCTCAATATCAATATCTCATCATCTCGCGGCCACGGTCGGTATCCTCTGGATATCCGCCGTTCCAAACAGTCACCGGTAGGTAATCCGCCCCCTGCCAGGCTCATCGTCAGCACCACGAGCTTCTTGCCCCGGGGTACCTTACCGGGCCCACCATGTACCCGAGACGGTTCATCCAACTCCTCGAAACGGGTCTCGAAAACCACAGCAAACTCATGGTGGACGACACTTACATCACTAGAAAACCGCAATTTACATATTTTAAAAATATAATAAGTTTAGAAATTTTGCGGCTTTCCCCCGAAATCCAGAAATATCATAAAATCTCAAGAAATCCTCATAAGTGCATATGTCAATGATAATGAATGCATATGGTATCAATAATCAAGTTGCGATGTGTGATTGATAGACTAAGCATGAACAAATAATATGATGAGGTACATGCACATGAATAGCAATCCTACGATTTCATTTTAAGGAATTAAAGGCAATAGCACAAGTTTAAGTATCAATTATAGTAAAAGGTTTCAATTTAAAGGTTATCTAGTGTGGTGGCATGGCAATTACCAGGGTGTGTGTGTAAGCATGAATAGTGCTCGTGCTGCATATAAAAACCCTGGCAATGGTGCAGGTGTCCTATAGAATGGTTTCGCATATGTATGTCAATATAAGGCATGGATGTAGCAATTAATCATACAAGTATTACACCCCTAATTACTAACATTACTAAGAATCTTTTTAAGCTACTAAAACTATCGGGCGACTTGCGCCATCCAACGATAGTCCCCCGTAGATGTTACATCTATTTACCGGAAATCCCTAGCTAGTCACGTCCAATCACCGCTTTCTCCTTTCGTGCCGCGTCTGACGTCTCCGCGACCGAACCTGGAATTTACATCAAAACCAAACATAAGGTTACATATCAAGAACGACGCAAAACCCAAACGAAAATACTAACGTTCACAAGCTAGGTACAACGTGCACAAGGTGTGCGGAACACACGCGAAAATTGCAAAATCTATCTAAAACGTCGATTGGTCGCCCGACAAAACTAAAACCTGACCCCTCAAAAATCCGCACTCACACATCCTAAATGTCATAGGATAAGCCAAAACAATCATCAAGATATCAAAATAATTTATCACCATATTATTATAACAAAACTAGTAAGCTAGAAATTTGCAATTTGGTGCAAACATCGACAATTAGCGATAAATTTGACACAATCCAACACAAACACCCAAACTCACCCACTAGATAGCCATTACACTAATTTTAAACCATTAACTATGCCTCAAAACCGAATTTCCACAACCAACCCTTTTCTTGATTTTTGTAATTAACAAACTTAAACCAAACTATACATGAAAAACCTTAATTTAACACTAGATTTTAGCCTAATTAGCAAGTTAACCACTTATATTTAGGTTAGCAAAACGCTAGATAGCAAAATAAATTTAATTAACTAAATAATGGTTTCTAAAACCCTAGTTAACTCAAACCATTAACTTTAAAAAAACTAGAATGAAACTAACACTAAATTAACACTAAAACAATTTAATTAAAGAAACTTAACCAAAAGAATTTAATTAGGTAAAATTTATACCTCAAACTAGAGATCTAGCAAGAACAAGATGCCTCCAAAGATGCCATCTTTCTCTAAGATTTGAACCCATTTAGGTTGGAGAAGAGATAGAATATGGTTTTGTGTTGAATTTGTGAAGGAAATTGTGGATTTTGTTGAATTTTTGAGATGAAAATGAAGCAAAAGAGAAGAAGAAATGGGGAAAATATTTGGGGCTGTTGGTGCAGGATTTTCTGCTGAGAGGAGAGGGATGGGGGATGTGAAGGGATGGTGTAAAAGTCTAAGTCAAAGCCCCCCCCCCCCAAAAAAATACCATAATACCCCCACCCATTACTACATTTTAAACCCTTTTTAAACAATTTAAAAGGAGTTGAAGAATACAATTTGGAGGGGGGGAAAATGTGCTGCAGTAGGAGGTGGGGCTGGCCAAGGTAGTGAGGGAAGGGTGAATGGGGTTTTACAAAAGAAATTTTATGCAAAAAGACCCCATACAAGTCCAAAATTGCAAGTTTTAGCTTAAATTCCATAAATTTCGTTTTCCATAATAAAAATTAGTTAAAACTTAAAATAAATTACTAAAAATTTATGTTACAACTAGATTTTAATTAACATGATTTTAAAGCTTAAATTTAGCCCATTTAAATTTGTATTTATCGCTAATTTAATAAATTTTCTTACCGGCTTAAAATAATATTAAAAAATTGAAAAATAAGGAAAAAATTTTAAATGACCAAAAATTAATAAGTAACTCATTAGCTACTAAAAACAAGCAATTACCTATCCATTTTAGGTATAATTAGTCCTAAACTGCAAAATAACAAAAAGGACGGTTTACGGAAAAATACCGAATTTTCACCGATTTTCAGGAAAACACCAAAACGACTTTTCAAGGCGCTACAATCTTCCCCCCTTAAAGAAATTCGGTCCCCAAATTTAAAAATATAACTACGCGTACCTGCAAAGAGATGAGGGAATTTCTTCCGCATCTCTCCCTCGGCCTCCCAAGTGATCTCTTCGCTGCTCGGGCTGCGCCAAAGAACTTTCACGGACGGCAGGACCTTTGATCGAAGTTTCTTCACTTGCCGATCCAAAATCTCAACTGGCTCCACGGCGAACGAAAGGTCGGGCTCGAGCTGAACTGTCTGATGCTGAATCGTGTGGGAAGGGTCATGAAGATAACGGCGTAGCATCGATACGTGGAAGACGGGATAAACATCTGAAAAACTGGGTGGGAGAGCCAAACGATACGCAACAGCGCCGACACGCTCGAGGATCTCGAAGGGACCTACGAATCTAGGGCTAAGCTTCCCCTTTCGCCCAAAACGCATCACGCCCTTCATCGGAGAGACTTTCAGAAAAACATGGTCGCCAACTGCGAACTCTAATCTACGACGGCGCCTGTCTGCATAGGATTTCTGTCTACTCTGAGCCGCTCTCATCCAGTCTCGGATCAACTGTATCTTTGATGTCGTCTCCTCAACAAGCTGCGGCCCCAAAATACTGCTCTCGCTGAGCTCTGTCCAACAGACGGGCGATCTGCATCTCCTCCCATACAATGCCTCGAAAGGTGCCATCTGAATAGTATCCTGGAAGCTGTTGTTGTAGGAGAACTCCACTAGAGGTAAATGACAATCCCAGCTACCGCCGAAGTCTAAAACGCACGCTCTGAGCATGTCCTCGAGAGTCTGAATGGTCCGCTCTGACTGTCCGTCGGTCTGCGGATGAAACGCTATGCTGAAGCTCAAACGAGTGCCCAAAGCCTCCTGAAGTCTCTGCCAAAGTCGGCTGGTGAACTGGGTGCCTCGATCTGACACGATACAAGTCAGTACGCCATGCAACCGCACGATCTCGTCGATGTAAAGCTGGGCATACTGAGCGAAGCTGAAAGTCGTCTTCACTGGCAGGAAGTGAGCCGCTTTCGTCAATCGATCTACGATCACCCAGATGGAGTCATACCCTCGACTGGTCCTGGGTAGACCCACAACGAAATCCATCGAAATTTGCTCCCATTTCCACTCCGGAATGGGTAACGGCTGTAGCTCTCCTGCGGGCCTCTGGTGCTCAGCCTTGACTTGCTGACAAGTCAGGCATCTCGATACGAACTCCGCAATGTCCCTCTTCATGCCGTCCCACCAATAGGTCTCTCTCATATCATGGTACATCTTGGTGGAACCGGGGTGGACACTATACACTGATCGGTATGCCTCCTCAAGAATGTCGCGCCGCAATCCATCAGCATCTGGTACGCACAGTCTAGATCCATAGCGTAAAATCCCCCGATCGTCAATCACGAACTCGGAAAATCTGCCCTGTCCCATCTGTGCCATGATCTCTGAGCAACGGTCGTCACTGCGCTGTGCCTCATATATACGGTCAAGCAACTGTGGGCGTACACGAACATGCGCGAGCTGTCCCCCTGTCTGAGTGAACTCGAACTCAACTCGGCTGTCGCATAAAATCTGCCAATCTGCTGACGACTGCCTCTGCACTGCGCGCAAATAGGATAGACTACCCCAGGGCCTCCTGCTCAAAGCATCTGCCACTACATTCGCCTTGCCTGGGTGATATAAGATCTCGCAGTCGTAGTCTTTCACCAACTCCATCCAACGACGCTGTCTGAGGTTCAGGTCTCGCTGCTGAAATATGTACTTTAAGCTCTTGTGATCAGTGAATATCTGACACGACTCGCCGTATAGGTAATGTCGCCAAATCTTCAGTGCAAAGACCACTGTAGCCATCTCCAAATCGTGAGTAGGGTAGTTCTGTTCGTGCTTCTTCAACTGCCGAAAAGCATAAGCGATCACCCGGCCATGCTGCATTAATACGCATCCTAATCCCACTCGCGAAGCATCACAGTAGACCACAAATCCGCCTGATCCCGAAGGCAAAGATAATACCAGCGCCGTGGTCAAACATGTCCGCAGCTGCTGAAAACTGCGCTCGCACTCCTCTGTCCAAACGAAAGGAACTCCCTTCCGGGTCAAACCGGTCAAAGGTGCAGCTATACGGGAGAAGTCCTGAACAAAACGCCTGTAGTAGCCCGCCAGGCCTAGAAAACTACGGATCTCAGTAACCAATGTAGGTCGGGGCCACTGCTGAACAGCCTCAATCTTCTTCGGGGCCACACATATGCCGTCTCTCGTAACCACGTGACCCAAGAATCCGACGCTGTCCAGCCAGAATGCACACTTGGAGAACTTTGCGAACAGCTGGTGCTCCCTCAGAGTCTGTAACGTAATCCGCAAGTGCTGCTCGTGCTCCTCTCTGCTCCGGGAGTACACCAAGATATCGTCGATAAACACGATGATGAACAAGTCAAGATATGGCCTGAATATACGGTTCATCAAATCCATGAATGCTGCTGGGGCGTTGGTGAGTCCGAACGACATCACCAAAAACTCATAGTGGCCATAGCGCGTACGGAAGGCTGTCTTCGGTATATCCTCCTGTCGAACTCGCAGCTGGTGGTATCCGGATCGTAAGTCGATCCTCGAAAAATAACCCACGCCCTGGAGCTGGTCGAACAAATCATCAATGCGCGGCAACGGATATCTGTTTCGCACCGTAACCTTGTTCAGCTGGCGGTAGTCGATACATAAGCACAAACTTCCATCCTTCTTCTTGACAAACAGGACCGGAGCACCCTACGGAGAAACACTAGGTCGAATAAGCCCCTTATCTAACAAATCCTGCAACTGATCCTTCAGCTCTCGAAGCTCTGCCGGGGCCATCCGATAAGGCGGTATAGAAATAGGCCCCGAGCCGGGAATCAAATCGATGCAGAACTCAACGTCGCGCTCAGGTGGTAGCCCAGGTAGCTCATCAGGGAACTCACAAACAACCGGGACCCGGTCCAACAGAACCTCTGCAGCTCGAGTATCACAAATATACTCTAAGAATCCCTGACATCCCTTCCGCAAGAGCTGACCAGCGCGAAGAGACAAAATCAAGCTGGGAAGGGTGACGCTGCGGTCTCCCTGAGTAACAAGGACTGGCTCTCCCGGAAAGCTAAATCTGACTGCCTTCTCACGGCAGTCCACCGAAGCATAACAAGTGGCTAGCCAATCCATGCCCAGAAGCACATCAAAGTCCAACATATCGAGGAGAATCAAATCAACTGATGAATCCCTCTCCCCGATACGAACGGAACACAATCGAAATACAAAACGAGCGACAAACGACTCGCCTACCGGAGTACTAACAACAAGCGGATGATCTAACGACGACGACTCACGGCCCAACATCGGTGCAAAGTGTGCAGAGACATACGAATGTGTGGAACCTGGGTCGAATAATACCCGTGCGTCGAAAGAACAAACTGGCAAGGTACCTGTCACAACGGCATTGGATGCCTGCGCATCCTGCGGTGTCAAAGCAAATACTCGGGCATGTCCTCCACTGATAGCGGGCTGACCTCGACCTCGGCCTCTGCCTCCTCGTCCTCTCTGAACAAGACCGCCGCGTCCACAGCCTCTGGGTGCACCTAACTGGCGTGGAGTATCGCCTGTGGTAGGAAGTAGGGCTCTCTGAGGAGGGGGTGGTGATGGTGGTAGGGTCACATGCGGAACTGTCGCTGCTCCCTGTCGTCTCGCCGGACAGTCTCTGACAAGATGGTGTGGACTCCCACACCCAAAACACCCTGGCGACGGCTGCTGTCCCTGGGGATATGAACCATATAACTGTCCCCGTCCAAATTCTCTGCCGGGCCTATCTCTCGGAAAGAATCTGGCGCGCTGCCTCTGAGACGGTACATCGGTGCGAATCCTCTTCGGCCCAGAAACGGCCGAAGTCTGTGATATGCGTGCCTCCATCCGTAATGCCGTATCCATAGCAGCTGAATAAGTGTCGTAGTGCTGGGCGCCAATGGCAAGATATAGCTGGGCATCAAGTCCCTGTACGAACCTCTTCACCATCTTCTCTTTGGTATCCACCAAATACGGAGCATATCGGGATAACTGTGTAAACTGGATGTCATACTCAGACACCGTCATCCCAGGTGTCTTGACTAAGGCCTCGAAGCTACGAGCTCTGGCGTCACGAACGCTCTCTGGGAGGAAACGAACTAGAAAGACCGCTGTAAACTCGGCCCAAGTCATAGGCGGTAGACCTGCAGCTCGACCTCTCAAGACTGACTCCCACCATGTCTGCGCGAGACCCTCTAGTCGGAAACTCGCAAGCTCTACCCATCGATCATCCGAACATCTCAGCGAACGGCAGATCCTGGCTAAACTGTCAAGGAACGTCTGTGGGTCCTCCGCTGCCTCGGTGCCGGTGAATACTGGAGGTCTCAGCCTCATGAAATCCTGTAGCGAAACCTGGATGGTCACGGCGGTAGTAGTAGGAGCAGGTATCATAGTAGTCTGGGAGGTAGTAGGTGCGTCATCCGGCCTCGGTGTACGACTGGATGCAACTAGGGATCCTACCATCTGACGTAGCTCCTGCATACTCCCCATCATCTGTCGCAACTCCTCCATACCAGTCTCAAGCCTATCCATACGACCTGGGGAAGGTGAATTGGTCTGTCCCTACGGCGTAGGCATACCACCCTGCTCAGTCCTAGTCTCGGACGAGCCAGCTCAAATCTCGTCTCGGGCGGCAGCCCTCTGTGCTCTGGTAGCCTTCGGCGGCATAGTGGCTGTTACAGGAAAACGGATAATAAGAACAGTGCAATAGGATCATAGGATACACGGAATTGAAGAAGGAATTTTTAAGCAAGTATATCCTAAAGTCACCTAGGTGGAGTACCGTATCGCAAGTATGCCGCGGACATACGCACGCTACGTTACCCTGCTTAAGTCACTTACTCCATCTACCAAGGGTCATCCTACAGTCAAAAAGGTAAAACCTATCGCTCTGATACCAACTTTGTCACGACCCGCAGGGTACGGAACGTGACTGGCACTTAAGTTTACGAAACGTCTCAAGACGTCCGTAAAATAAGTAAGCCAAAGCCCAGAAAACAAAACCAAATAAGCAAAAGAGTGAAGAAAAACCAATCAATTGAAAGCGAGTTTATTAAATAAGTCATATAACACCTTTTTAAAAAACAATATCAATTTTTCCGAAAATTTCGGCAGAGTCTCCTTTGTAAATACATCCCCCCAAAATGGGTACAACAAGAATATATATATATATATATATAAATCCAACAAATATGGCATCCCCAAGCGGGAGCTAGCTCTTTGCCACAAGGCGGTCACAAATCCCACGCAATATAAAACAACAACATGCAAAATAATCATAAAGAAGCATGAGAAAAACAGCATGTCGACTCAAGTGAGCTCGATCCCAAAATACAGCATGAAAAGTCTATAAATCTCACAGTCTCATCACTAGGTCAATATACAACAATACTGGTAGATACAGTAGATGGAGTACACTAGATACAAAGAATATACAAGGTGGTACAAAAATAATAATATAACCCACCTAAGAGCAAAACCTCGAGTCCAGGCAAAAGAGGCAAAAGAAACAAGAGCGCCCGCCGCTACTGTACTGACGGAGCGGACCTGCAAAAGGCTGTGGCACAACGGGGGTGAGTTGCCAACTGGTGAGTAATAAATAACATCTACACAGGCTATCGAAAGCATGCACACAAGCATCCTAGCATCTAAAATACAGGTAAGGCAGGACATAATAGCAGGTATGTATGCAATATGAATATACTAGCAGGTATGAATGCAATGTGAATCAACTCATGATCTGAATGTGTAAGTATAAGAATCACGTTTTTCCTTTACGAATCTCTTTTGACATACCAGCACAATACCAATAGAATCAACAAAAACCTGTGTCCAGCAACGACACCTCAAAACTATCACAAATCTCATATATCCATGTCATAGTATCTCTGGCCTCAGCCATCCGGCTGACCCATCTCAATATCAATATCTCGTCATCTTGCGGCCACGGTCGGTATCCTCTGGATATCCGCCGTCCCAAACAGTCACCGGTAGGTAATCCGCCCCCTGCCAGGCTCATCGTCAGCACCACGAGCTTCTTGCCCCGGGGTACCTTACCGAGCCCACCATGTACCCGAGACGGTTCATCCAACAACTCGAAACGGGTCTCGAAAACCACAGCAAACTCATGGTGGACGACACTTACATCACTAGAAAACCGCAATTTACATATTTTAAAAATATAATAAGTTTAGAAATTTTGCGGCTTTCCCCCGAAATCCAGAAATATCATAAAATCTCAAGAAATCCTCATAAGTGCATATGTCAATGATAATGAATGCATATGGTATCAATAATCAAGTTGCGATGTGTGATTGATAGACTAAGCATGAACAAATAATATGATGAGGTACATGCACATGAATAGCAATCCTACGATTTCATTTTAAGGAATTAAAGGCAATAGCACAAGTTTAAGTATCAATTATAGTAAAAGGTTTCAATTTAAAGGTTATCTAGTGTGGTGGCATGGCAATTACCAGGGTGTGTGTGTAAGCATGAATAGTGCTCGTGCTGCATATAAAAACCCTGGCAATGGTGCAGGTGTCCTATAGAATGGTTTCGCATATGTATGTCAATATAAGGCATGGATGTAGCAATTAATCATACAAGTATTACACCCCTAATTACTAACATTACTAAGAATCTTTTTAAGCTACTAAAACTATCGGGCGACTTGCGCCATCCAACGATAGTCCCCCGTAGATGTTACATCTACTCACCGGAAATCCCTAGCTAGTCACGTCCAATCACCGCTTTCCCCTTTCGTGCCGCGTCTGACGTCTCCGCGACCGAACCTGAAATTTACATCAAAACCAAACATAAGGTTACATATCAAGAACGACGCAAAACCCAAATGAAAATACTAACGTTCACAAGCTAGGTACAACGTGCACAAGGTGTGCGGAACACACGCGAAAATTGCAAAATCTATCTAAAACGTCGATTGGTCGCCCGGCAAAACTAAAACCTGACCCCTCAAAAATCCGCACTCACACATCCTAAATGTCATAGGATAAGCCAAAACAATCATCAAGATATCAAAATAATTTATCACGATATTATTATAACAAAACTAGTAAGCTAGAAATTTGCAATTTGGTGCAAACATCGACAATGAGCGATAAAGTTGACACAATCCAACACAAACACCCAAACTAACCCACTAGATAGCCATTACACTAATTTTAAACCATTAACTATGCCTCAAAACCTAATTTCCACAACCAACCCTTTTCTTGATTTTTGTAATTAACAAACTTAAACCAAACTATACATGAAAAACCTTAATTTAACACTAGATTTTAGCCTAATTAGCAAGTTAACCACTTAGATTTAGGTTAGCAAAACGCTAGATAGCAAAATAAATTTAATTAACTAAATAATGGTTTCTAAAACCCTAGTTAACTCAAACCATTAACTTTAAAAAAACTAGAATGAAACTAACACTAAATTAACACTAAAACAATTTAATTTAAGAAACTTAACCAAAAGAATTTAATTAGGTAAAATTTATACCTCAAACTAGAGATCTAGCAAGAACAAGATGCCTCCAAAGATGCCATCTTTCTCCAAGATTTGAACCTATTTAAGTTGGAGAAGAGATGGAATATGGTTTTGTGTTGAATTTGTGAAGGAAATTGTGGATTTTGTTGAATTTTTGAGATGAAAATGAAGCAAAAGAGAAGAAGAAATGGGGAAAATATTTGGGGCTGTTGGTGCAGGATTTTCTGCTGAGAGGAGAGGGATGGGGGATGTGAAGGGATGGTGTAAAAGTCTAAGTCAAAGCCCCCCCCCCCAAAAAATACCATAATACCCCCACCCATTACTACATTTTAAACCCTTTTTAAACAATTTAAAAGGAGTTGAAGAATACAATTTGGAGGGGGGGGGGGAAATGTGCTGCAGTAGGAGGTGGGTCTGGCCAAGGGAGTGAGGGAAGGGTGAATGGGGTTTTACAAAAGAAATTTTATGCAAAAAGACCCCCTACAAGTCCAAAATTGCAAGTTTTAGCTTAAATTCCATAAATTTCATTTTCCATAATAAAAATTAGTTAAAACTTAAAATAAATTACTAAAAATTTATGTTACAACTAGATTTTAATTAACATGATTTTAAAGCTTAAATTTAGCCCATTTAAATTTGTATTTATCGCTAATTTAATGTATTTTCTTACCGGCTTAAAATAATATTAAAAAATTGAAAAATAGGGAAAAAATTTTAAATGACCAAAAATTAATAAGTAACTCATTAGCTAGTAAAAACAAGCAATTACCTATCCATTTTAGGTATAATTAGTCCTAAACTGCAAAATAACAAAAAGGACGGTTTACGGAAAAATACCGAATTTTCACCGATTTTCAGGAAAACACCAAAATGACTTTTCAAGGCGCTACAAGGTAAGTCGTTACCTCGTGATCTACTTAAAGGTATGGCAAGTTTAATGGATTTAAATGTAGAATTGAAACAATGTGGTATTTAAATGAAAAATACGATAAAGTGAAATAGCCATCATTTTCTGAAATGAAACTTGATCAATTTGGTTGATTAATGTTTAATAGTCAACAAGAGTGAGTTTAAGCATAATTGTATTAGCGAGAAGTGAAGTTTTATAAGAAAACCGAATCGGAAATCGGATCTGTTCCGATTCCATCGGGTTTGGTAAATCCGTATTTTTAGAATAGAAAACAGAGATAGAAAATGGGACTTACGGGTTTTGGAAAATAATGAGAGTGAGATGGAAGGAGAGGAATCGTCGGTGCGTCGCTTTATCGCCGAGAGCTCCTAGAACGATCGCCGGAAGTTCGCAGGGAATTTCGTCGTAGTTTCGCTTCGTACTCGTTTTCAAAGTACACAAGTTTTCTTGAGAATTTTTGAGAGTTGGCTCAGAGTTTGGGGTGAGAGGGTAGAGGGTAGGGATGGTATTTATAGGGTTAAGCTAGGGTTAGGGTAGGTGAAGAGTTTAATTTAAAAAATGTAAAAATTCATTAAAATATGGAGTAAATGGGGATTTCAAAGGTCTCTGGAACCAATCTAAGAAAATGAAGTGTGCAGGGGAGTAGGGGAGAGGAAAAGAAACAAATTTGTAGTTGACGACTCGGCGGTTCGGCCGAGTCCGGCCGGCGGCGCCGGTCCGAGTCGGCCGGTGCGCCGGCCGAGTCGAGGTGTTGGGAGGTGGGGAGTCTCAGGATGTAAGCTCTGGTGCATTTACATTTTGAGGTGTAGTGGGAAATTCTGGAGTTATCACGTATTGACTGTTGGGCTTCTATAAAATTTAAAACAAAATAAATATTAAAAATAATGTGGGGCATGGGATTTGAACTCTGGTGGTTTGGTTCAACAGTGCAAGGTATTACCAATGAGCCACAAGCTCTTTCTTGTAACTAAATTGCTAATTAATTACTTAAGTCTTGTGCTCAGGCAATAAATACCCCTTTAAGGATTTTTAAAAAAAACAATTTAAAAATTTGTATGGAAAAAGTGTATAAGAAAATTAGGGCTGTTACAATGTACTTTTAATCGGACATTTTGTTAGTACTAGCCGGTTTGAAAAATAGCCAAATCATCACATTTGGACAAAATGTGAGCTAGTGTTATATATCTCTTTTTGGTATTTGTATTTTGACAAAATACGGTATTTATATGAATACGAGTATTTGTATAAATATGGGTATTTGTGTCTTGATATAAATACAACTATTTGTATCTTAATGCAAATACAGTATTCGTATTTTATACGAATACGGTGTATGTATTTGTAGCATATACTTGTATTAGTGTATTTATACACACACACACACATGTATATGTGTACATATGATGTGGCTAAATTTCTTCTCCACTTAAGTGGAAGTGTGTGGACTTGTGACTCACACATGTGAGTCACAATTCCACCCACTTCACACTTAAATAAGAAAAGAAAAAGATAAAGAGAATGGAAAGATTATTCTTCATCTTCATCCTTAGCTTCTTCTTCCTCCTCTCTTGAGTTTTTGAAAATACAGAAAGGAAAAAGGAAAGAGATAAAAACTTAGAGATTAGCATAACTATCACTTGTGATCAATTCCAAGCAAGTCTTGTTTTAAAATTGCTTCACTTGTTATCTAGTGTGAAGCTAAAACCTTAGCTAGGGTTCCTTCAGGTGGATCATTTTCGACAAGGAAGACCGACTTCTAAGCTCGTTCTCGGTGGACCTAGGAGCAAAAAAAGTGGATAGAAAAAGAAGGACATGACTACTAAGGTAGCTAGCACCTAACCGAGTAGTTAAACTCCTTCTTTGTTAGCTAGTTTAGTATTTGGAATTGATTCTAGATCGTAGAAGTTCGTGCTCTTGTCTTTAAATTTTTGTTTTGCATTCCGTCTTGGCCGCAAGTTTGCGGCATAAGCATGAGCATTTACTTATATGGTATCAGAGCCACCCAAACACTAGAACTATTAGTAGACAATGTTTACGTTTCGAAACGAAAAATTTTCGTATATTTAAACCTTAAATCCTAGTTTCTGTCCCTGTTTTGAAAACTTCTCTAAAAAAATTTTAAACTATTGCAGAGGAGTGCTCTTGTTATGTATATATCACAAAATGAAAAAGGGGCATTTCTGAGAACACAAAACCGCCAAAAATTAGCTTTTTCCCGCTTCTGGCGACAAAAATTGCACTTTATAGCCTCGTCTTCATTATGTAGTTTGGTGCTAAGGAATTTGGATTTTTGGTATTATTTGTTTTGGCCCAGATTTTATTTGGTGTTATCTTTGTATTCGGGCAATACGGAAAGTTTTAAAATCGAAACTTTAGCATCATTTATATCTGTGGTGTTGTATATGTGTTTGTATACGTTGTTTAATTGCTATAGGTCGATTAGACGGGGTTGCAAATACTTGCTTGTGCTGTTGAGATGTATATCTTATGATGGTTCGGATAGTCGTCATGGATAGCCCATCATCGTAGTTTTGATGTATATTTGTTTTTCGGGATGAGCGGCCAGATTGTAGCCGTCGTTACCGCTTTATGTATATTATTGTATTGGAACACGACCGGGTTGAGGTCGATATTACTATTGTATATTCATTCATTCTTGTATTAGGATAACCCATGGAGAAGTGCTCGAGTAGCCGGGTTCTAGAGTGTGTTAGGTGGTCATCTCATGGTAATGAGTTCAAGCTGTCTCGCTCTAGGATTGGCAGGCTATTCCCCGCACTTGTAAGGGTTTAGGATAGACCCGCAGTAGAGTGCTCAAGTTACCGGATTCGATGAAGTGCTGGGTGGCCCACTAATGTGATTGAGTGATGGTTTCCTCACTTCTAGAATTGATGGGTAGCTTGCCGCGCTCGTAGGGGTCTTTTATTTTAGGTGATGTTCAAGCTATCCACACGACCAAGAAACGTTTTTTTCGTTTATGGCTCAAACGAAACATGGGGCTACTAGTTTATCCGCTATTCCATTTTGATTATCGAATGCCTGTGAAGTTTATTACTTGCCTGTGATGATATATATAAATGTTGTATATGTTTTGCACCCGCTCTAGCCCTGTCCATGCACTGCCGTAAGTAAGTAACCTTACGGTGAAGTCTCCGGACCCCGTAGCGAATGTGGGTGGCATATACGTACATTTTATTTTGGTTGTGTTCCCTCATAAAAAATAAGGCAACTCCTCATGTTGATAGCACGTGAGCGCCCACGTGCAAAGCACGTAGACGCCTGTCTCTGTTAGGATTAAATCCTATGGTAACGCCTCACATTTATAGCACGTGAGTGCCTGCGTACAAAGCACGTAGACGCCTGTCTGTGATAGGATTAAATCATATGGCAGCGCCTCACGTGTTAAGCACGTGAGTGCCTGTGTGCAAAGCACATGGGCACCTGTTTCGGTAAGAATTAAATCCTTTGGCTACGCCCACATGCATAGCACGTGAGTGTCAGCGCCCAAATTTGAAGCAGTTTTATTTCGGGTAGAATTAAATTCTACATGGGAAAATATTTCCCTAAATAAGAAAGACATTCTATGTTAAATAGAGAGCCGTTGGATTAAAAATCCAATGGTGATTAAAAAATCATCAAGAGATAGAATTGAATTCTATATAGGAAAATATTTCAATCTTTCTAAACAAGAAAGATTTGCTCTGTTAAACATAGAACCCTTGGATTAAAAAATCCAATGGTGATTAAAGATCATCGTTTGAATCAATAGATAGAATTAAATTCTATACGGGAAAATATTTCCCTAATCTTGATTAAAACAAAAAAAAAATATTCTGTTAAACAGAGAGCCATGGATGTAAGATCCAACGGTGATTAAAAATCACCACTTGATTATGAAATCAAGTCAAGATCTCTTAAATAAAGGATCCTCGCAACTAATCAATAGTTTTTCCTCACCTATATAAAAGACCTGAGACTTTAAGTCTCACAGAGAGAAAACCCTCCATAAACTTCTGCAAAAAAAAGATAGAAGCCACAACTAAGAATTTAATTCTCTTTCTGAAGAAAACCACCTTGTTCTTCTCAAACCCTAAGTAAAGAAAAAGCAGAGATCAAAATATCTCCTTTGCCTCTCATATATAGAGATCTAGGGGTTTAACCCTTCATAAAAACTTAGTTCTTTCTCTGGATCTGAGATCCGTAAGACAAGTCTCCCGTAAGTTGAGAATTTAATTCTCATCGGAAAGATCTTATTCTTCAGACTCAAGATCTAGGGGGAAAACTAAACATGAAAAAATAAACATAAAAAAATGGAATTTACATGTAACATTTCAGCAAATGGAAAATATTATTTTAGAATTTAAATAATAATATAATAAGTTATACAGATATTTTCCCGAGTATGGATTTGAATTTTCATGGATTGGTATAATTATATAATTCTATTTTTGGAAAATAATTAGAATTTAAAATGAATTATTATTTATGAAAGCATTTATTTAATTGGGCATTTCATAGATCGTAACCATAGCTTGTATATTTTTTATTCATTTAATCTAGTTAAAAAACTCCATCAACCAAACTTGTATATTTGTGGACTTAGAGCGAGACTTGCATATTATTCTTTATATTTGAGTTGATGATGTTTTTGGTATTTCTTTTAGTCATTTTCTTGAGTTGATCTTCGCATTAGGCGTCGTATATACTACGTGGTTGTGTTTCCACCGATTTGGCGATGAGTTAGCTCCCGATTAGAGGTGTGGATTATATTCATGTATATGTACTGGTTTTGATCAAAATTTACAAAAGAGGTGATGCCCAAATTTCAAACGAAGAAAATGTTTTCAAACTATAGTATACAATCCACTTGTATTTTCAACGAACTTTACTTATATTTTAATAAGCGGAACTTGATTTCAATAATAACCATTTTCCAAAACATCACCTCCATTATTTACTTAAAAGATTTAGATTTCTGGTTTTTGGCTTACTTAGGTTACAGTAGGGTCCTATACTTCACGTGATTCAAGTGCCGACCACGTGCTGTTTCTGGGTCGTGACATTATATTCCTCTAAAAACAGGGTTTAACCCTTCAAAGAACTTAGTTCTCACAAAAAGGGAACAGAAAAACTTAGTTCTCAAAAATCCGATCCTAGATCTTCAAAACAAAGATCTTGGTGATCATTAATGGCCAAAACACCTTCAATAGAAGTTTAACTTCTCTTCAAAAAAGTAAACAAAAATTAAATATCTAAGGACTCGGCGCCACACTTGATATTCACGTGAGCGCCCAAAAGGTTCCATGAAGTTAGCGCCTCACGTGACACTCACGTGAGCATATAAAAGGCCCATGAAGACAACATCTCACGTGCCACACACATGAGCGCCCATAAGTAAAGATCTAGAGCCCTACGTGCCATACACGTGAGTGTTTAAAAAATTTCAAGCAGGAGCGCCTTACGCAATACCCACGTGAGCGCTGTATAAAGTGATTAACACTAATATGGCAATGTCCAAGTCCAAGCGCCCAACGTGATATCCACGTGAGCGTCAACATATGATTTGAATAATATATTGTAGGGTGTTTTTCATCACCCCATTGAGATGGAAATACGCGCCGCTTGTCAGGCGTATTATAGATTCCCCCTTCCTGGAATAGGCTGGGGTTTATTGATTATGGAGATCCAAATCTCTGACAGTCGCGGACTAAACTGCCGTTAATTACCCCTCGCTTTTGGAGCGAGGGGACCTCAGATTGACGGGTAAAACTGGTCATGCGAACTCAATATGCAGTGTGCGTGTGTTGTTTTTGAAAGAGACTTAGATGTATCGGGGGCCTCGCAAAATTTATGGGGGTCCCGCTACCCGGATAGCGGGCATCCGTTATCCAGAAGCCATTGTGAGTCAATTGACGGAGAGCTTAGAGAAGATACCCGATCGAGCAGTTGTCAGAGGCACCGCTGGAGCTTGCCCGAGATGCCTTGTTGCTTTGTTGGTGTTGATAGCCTTGCCCCTAACTGGAGCAACGGAGAGTCATTCGGATTCAGATTTGTGCCTTCATGACCATGACATTTGGCCTTTTCCCTTTTAAGGCCGGTTTATCTGTCACCGGGAATTGAGGAGTATGGATGGCATTAGCTGGCATAAACAGAATAGAGCCAAATGGTAGTAGCGGCTCCTCCCACTGTCGCCTGAGACTGGCCGGGAGGATCATCCTGGCGTCCATCTTCATCGTGTAGGAGATGGGAGCTGTATTGAGAGCTGAGCTTGTCATTGGAGACATTTTGTTGCATCCGAAGATTGCAATTTGAAACTTTTAACATGCACAAAGAAGCATGATTTCAGTATAGGCAATCGATATATATGTTGATTGAGTTCGCATGAGTGTTTAACCCAAAATATGGGAGGAGAGAAAAAGTCCTACCGGACGTGCCAGAATCTGTAGAGTGTTTTTCGTCACCCTATTGAGATAGGAATACGTGTTGCTTATCAGGTTTATTACAGATTCCCCATGCCTAGGGTAGGCCGAGGTTTATTGATTGTGGGGATCCGAATCTCCGGCAACCGCGGACTAAGCTGCCATTAATTACCCCTCGCTTTTGGAGCGAGGGAACCTCCGATTGATGGGTAAAACTAGTCATGCGAACTCAATGTGCAGTGTGCTTATATTGTGTTTTAGGCATATCGGGGGCATCACAGAGTTTACGGGGGTCCTGCTACCCGAATAGCAATTTGGGAGTCAAGGGGCTAGCGGCTGCGGGGTGCGGGGCATCGCCCCGTTAGAAATTTTTTCTAATGGGGGATGTGTTTTGAGTGTGGAGTGTGAGGGAAAAAGAGGGGTGAGGAGTGTCCTAAAAACGCATGAGTGGTTCATGGGCGCCGGGCGCCCGTGGGTCACGTGCCCTACGCGTGGGCACTGGGCGCCAGTGGGTAACGTGCGCGGCACGTAACCGCTGGAAACACCAACGGAGAAAAGGGCTTAGCCCCTGGGCTGGGAGTTGAACTCCCGAGGGGTTTTAGAGTTGAACTCCTAAACAGGAATTAGGTATAGATTTAGAGTTAAGCTCCCAAAAGATTTGGATTTGAAGTTAAACTCCTAAAAGTTCTTAATTTGGAGTTAAACTCCTTTGAGAATTTGAATCTTAGAGTTGAACTCCTCAAAGATCTTCGGAGATAATCAAAAGAGACCCATTTCTTCTCCCTTGAGCCTTGGATCCTCCCAAAGTAGGATTTTTGGAGGTGGGTCTTCTTCCTCCTCCTCTCTTTTTGCTGGATCTTAAGGGAGAAAGGGATGTGAGGTTAAAAAATCTCCCTTTTAGAGATTTGATGGGAGATCTGAACTCCCTTTCAAGAGTTTTATGGTGAAACTTTATTTAGTTTTGAGAAAAAGAGAGCTAAGCTCTTGATTTAATTGGAAATGAAGATGAAGAGAAAAAAACCTTGAGAAAGAAAAAATGGAGGCACAAACCCTAGAATTTTTTGAGAGAATGAAAAGTTGTTATTGATTTTCTCATCATATTTGCCTTTTATAGGCTACACACTTTATATATAACCCCTTAGGTTTTTCCAAATGGCACTTGTGTCTCCCCCTACCTCATGTGCTTATTTCTTTTTGCACATAAGCCAGGAGGCTTACAAAATTTTGGCTTTTTGCCCATTTTTCATACATTTATTTTTAAAAAATTACATTAAACTAATTTATTGCCTCCTTTTTGGCATAGAGCCGGCCCCTTTCATGCTCGGTCTTAACTTGGGTTTGGGCCCACTTGGCTTGGGCTTGGGCCCATTTAACTTGGGGTTGACTTTGACTTTGACTTGGTCAGACGGGGTGTAATTTTTTACCCAAACATATATATTCATAGGGACCAAGTGCTTAGCACTCATAGGGCAACGCCCAAGCCTGAGCACCTCACGTAACCCCCACGTGAGCGCCAGAGCAGAGTTTGGATATTAAATCCATAGTCAAAAGACTAAGTGCTTAGCACTGTTGGATGATGAAAAATCCCAAGACTGAGCCTCAATATAGGCTGAGCCCCTGAAACTTCATACTCCTTGAGCCCATATTGCTCATCATAACCGAGCCCGTATGCTCACCTTTGTTAATGGATCTTACCAAAATTTAGTGATCCTTAACCATACTTCTAAGTTGATCTTAGTCTCATGTAAGACTAATGTATCCTTAGTTAAAATAAATTGAGCCCATATGCTCATATATTTAAGTCGATCTTAATCTAAAACAAGATTAACGGTCCTTAAATAAAATAAAATATCCCCTGAACCGTTGGAACATATGACCAGGTTCAAATCCAAATTTAATATACGGATTTGGATTAATCCGCGCCCTACGGGCGATGACATAAACTAGTCTCTGTACACAATCTACGGGACCATAATAAACAAAATATAACACGACACGAAGTGACCTATCGGAGCAGGTGAAAGTGGTTATCGCAACGCGATAACGTAATTAACTGCAGGGGCTTGCGCTTGTAGGGAAGAGCGTCCCCACAATCAAAAACCCCTCACAAATGAGGGGGAATCTGATAAAGTCGCATTACATCGGTCGCATCTGTCCAAACCTCCGATATACGATGCCATAAATCGACTTGGCATCTTCAGAGAGATGGACGGATATGTTCCAAGTAGCATATGCCCCCAAATTCAAGCAAGATGATCCATCCTAGTTCATCTTTGTTTTCGGCAGTAAACAGGTTGTTTCTGTGAAGCATAGGAACTTAATTGATGGGACCGAATTAATTCTAATTAATGCAAGAAAATGAACCTAAAAAGATGTTAGAATCAAATTTCAAAACCACTCGGTTCTTTTCAAAACTACTCGGTTTTCTACCAATCCAAATGTTTTCAAAATTGATGTTGAACCACTTGTTTCGAAATCACTAGATTCCCTCAACGAAATCAAGTTTATTACGTTAAAGGTTTTTCGCCAAAAACCAGCCGTACCCCTCCGTCATTTCAGATAGGTACCACTTAGTATGCGTGCTATGTTTGTTGCCTCCGTCAAGGCATAGTGTTCGGTACCTAAGTGATACTTATCTGTTGTATAGAGATGCGATTGATCAGAACAGTCGCACAGCTTTGTTGGCCTCCGTCAAGGGCTAGTGCAGGTGGGTTTCAATTAATCCAGGATAATGATGGGTTGAACTTGACTAGCGGCCTGTGATTTGTTGGCCTCTGTCAAGGTCATAGGTCATTAAGGGTAAATATAATATCGGGGGTTTCAAATATACGGGAAACTTGCTAGTATTGCATACCTTCTGGAGTGTAGTAACTAGAGTGGCTTCCATCTAGGTTATTACGCAATGATAGTTGGGTCACAATCCCACTGATGAGTATGATTACTCCCGGGAGTTTTTTCACTTCACAACTAGCTAACCCATTAAGTGTCTAGAAAGGTATTAACAGGGTTATGCCTCTGCGGAAACAGGGTTATTTAGTTAGGTCCGTACGAAAGCTTGGGGAGTGTTCATCACGAAAAACTGCATTTTAATATCACTCATTCGTTATCATTTTTATAAATATCGGTACTATTAACCCGTGTCTGATCAATAAGTACAGAATATAGGTATTCATGACAAGACATTAGAAATACACTCAAAATACATGGATATGACGTTTGTGAGCCGATACTGCAACCGGAATGGAAAACCGATCAATCTTCAAGGAGTTTTTACAAACAAACCAAGTGCACAACATTTTTATCAAGAACGGACCAACATGATGCAAGTTGTCAAGTGTGAACTCATTGTGTGCAAGTGGGCAGCCATGATTTGGCATGAAAAGTGGAATTAGGAGTGTAAATGCTTGTAAAGTGATGATTTGATGTTTACTTTTGAGTTGATAAAGTTTGATATTTCCCTCCAAATCTCCCAGAGTTTAACCACGGCTATTTAGATAAATCAAACAAGACCAAAGAAATGCTAATGATGTGAGAAAACAACACAAGGATGATGGGACCCTCAAGCCACCAAAAAACCGCTAAAGGTAAATAACCAACGGCCAAAAATTCTCCAATTCCTCTCGTAGTTCTTCTGTAGGCCCCATGTTGTCTCATGAGTCCATTTGTATTGTTTGTCTTTTTTGTAAACTTGCCTATAAATACAAGATCAGAAGAAGAGGTAAGGGTCCGAGTTTTAGACCACTTTTGTTAGATGTTCACTTGTAATTTTCATTTGGTAATCTTGAGTTCTTGCCCTCTTTCTTGACCTTGTAACTTCTTAATTGAACTTACAGGCTTAAGATGTAGATTCTTGAACTCAATAGTTTGTATCTCTTCTTGCAATTTTAATACAATTTCATTTCAAGCTTCAAGGTGTATGGTTTGTAACATTTAGAACTTAGACATTGAACCCCCTTGCCTCTCTCTCATCATGCAACCTCTTTAGTGAGCTTGCATCTTTAGATTGAGATTATTAGATTCGTTTGATTGAACATAATAAGACAACTTGGCTACTCTTGCTTGCACATTTGGTTCTGAGTATATCTTTAACTCTTTCTTTTTCTATTGCACTGGTTTCTTTGTTCTCTCTTCTATTTGTATTTTCTTTGTTTTTGTGACTATGTGTGAGTATTATAATCACTTGTTAAGGGTAGGAGAGGGGTAGTTTGACCAGCAGAAGTGTTTTACTATCTTCCTTTAAAACCGATAACTTGTAGTTTGGACTCCGACCAAACGACTCGCAATCCGCTCTGTTAGGCATCCTATCCTACCACGATAGCGGTGATTCCTGATTGTGACCGGTTGAGATTGGTTTGCCGGAGGCAGGGGTTAAGAGACAAGAACGGGAGGATAAGGACCGAGAAGTACGGATTTAGCACACAATAGCAAATATCGTACTTAAGTGCCTTAACCCACGTTGTTTCCGATTACCTTAGCATCAACATTAAGTTAGGTTCATAAGAAAGTGGAAAACATTATCATAGCTCAAACTAATCTAAACTTACCCCTAGAAAGTCTTTCTCTTTTGAACATATTTTTCGCGACACTTAGAATAAACAACCAACTCGAACTTTGAAGACTTAACTCGTTAATACAAGACTAAAAACGTACCATCTCACTACGAACGACCCGTACTCATCTCGGCTCGCTACACATGACACCGTTTTGATTGCAGTACTTTAAAACTTAGTACGACACGCAAAATCACTACCAATCAGGGAGCCTCCCTCAGAGTACTAACACTTGCCTGGGTGAATGGTTAGCGAACTTATGGAGCGTACATGATCCCGACTTGTTCTCTTTTTAAGGTTTGAAGGAGAATTTGAGAAAACAGTGGGAGCCATCATGTTTAGATAAATTAATAACCAATCTAAATTTGCAAGAGTATACGCTGAGTTTTTCTTTTCTCTCTCCTAATTGCATCTACCATGTCACGCATTTATCAAGATAATAAAATGTATGACTTGACCAACCAGATTCTTATTCGGGGCTGGGAAATATCGGTTCGACTCTGACTTGTGACAAATGTCACGAGCATGAGCAAGGGAAAGAGGAATACATGAATTCCTTGATGACCCCGGTGAAGAAGAAGTATACCATTGCGTCTCCTTCAGGTGCTCTTATTATTGAGAACTGTTTTTCGGTCGGCCCTACCTCCTAGGTACTAGATACTAGATCAGGATCTCATATCTGTAATTTATTATAGGGACTGAGAAAAAGTAGGATGGTTAGACCTAGTGATATGTCCCTCAGAGTAGGGAACGGAGCACTAGTTGATGCCGTAGCCATCGGTGAATATCACCTAGTATTGCCAAGCGGCAAAACTATGATTTTGAACAACTGCTATTATATACCTTCCATGCTTTTCAACATCATATCAGTTTCTTTACTTGATAAAAATGGATATAATTTTGTTTTAGATAGAAATATCATGAACATTTACCTTAATCAGGTATTGGTTGCAGAAAGTACACTGTGTAATAATATCTGTGTTCTAAATCAAAACACGGCTCTTAATGTACAAAATACATGCAAGAGGAAGAGTTCAGATGCGACGAGACCTACTTGTGGCATTGTAGACTTGGCTATATCAATAAGATCAGACTAGCCAAATTACATAAAATGGGATATTTGGATCCATTCGAATTTTCATCTTATGAAACTTGTCAGTCTTATCTCAAAGGTAAAATGACCAAAACTCCGTTCACGGGACACGGAGAAAGAGCTACAGAGCTTCTGGGACTCATACACATTAATGTGTGTAGTCCAATGTCTATACATACAAATGGTGGGTTCTCGTACTTCATAACATTCACCGATGATCTCTCTAGGTTCGGATATGTATTTCTGATAGAACACAAATCCGAAGCTTTCGAGAAATTTAAAGAATACAGAAATGAATTAGAGAACCAGACTTGTAAAAATATCAAGATCTTACGATGTGATAGAGAAGTGGAGTACTTAAGCATGGAATTCCTCGACTTTATAAAAAAGAATGGAATTCTCTCTCAGCTTACTCCTCCGTATACACTGCAGCACAATGGTGTGTCAGAACGGAGGAATCGTACCCTATTGGATATGGTTCACTTGATGATGAGTAATGCTGAGTTGCCTCTATCATTCTGAGGATATGCGCTAGAGTCAGCAGCATATTTATTGAATAGAGTTCCAACCAAATCCGTACCTACACTCCATATGAAATATGGGAAGGGAAAAGACCGTACCTTAATTTTATTAAGATATGGGGCTGTACAGTATATATTAAAGTACAAAAACCGGACAAGCTCGAAGCACGATCAGTTTTGTGCAAGTTTGTAAGATATCCCAAGCACTCGCGAGGTATATTTTCTACCACACCGAGGAACAGAAGATATTTGTTGCTCTTCACGCCACCTTTTTGGAAAGGGAATTTCTTGTAAAAGAAATTAGTGGGAGCACGGTAGAGCTGGAAGAAATTCTAGAAACACAAATGTTCAGTCGAAAATATTGCACTTTTAATATAAGATTTTCCTTACTTTCCTTAAATATTTAAAGGTGTTTATTATAAATATAGAACATATTTGGGTTTATCTGCAAAATACTATTTACCATATATTTATATATTATAATTAACATTATGAAAGAAAATATATGCATTTTATATTTATATAATATTTTAGTAATTAAAAGATGCTTAGCATATCAAATATTCTTAATCAAGTTTCTTAAAGATTTATTACCATATAAAGTAATTAAGATACTCTATCTAATTTAATAAATATTACTAACATTATTCATGGAGATTTTGTGCAGATTTAGCTCAGGTCAAGAGATGAGATATTCAAGATGTCAGGATAAAAAATCTGCCAATAAAATCGTAGGATCTGAAAACTTGAAAAGTGGATCTTTATGGCAAGTCTAAACCTATGAGATCTAGGATTTCTGATTTGAGGGCTATATAAAGGACCGAGGGCTAAAATTAAAACTCATCACCTTTAACACGAAGCAAATCACCGTCAAAGAACAAGAGATCCACGACAGGTCCACGATTCGACGTGATAGAGCGACGTGAATATCGACGGAGCATCTACTTCTTACGAGGCAGAGATCGAGAGAAATTTCTTCCTCTTGTAATCTAAATTCGTAGGATTTGTACTTGTGAAGTTGATTAATAAAGGTAGATCATTTTGTTTAATTATTTATTTTCTGTATTTTTACTTTCTGCATTTTAATTATGAACTCATTCTCTATCCTTTCTTCTTCTTCTCACAACATGCGTGAGTAATTCCTAGCTTGCTAAGGTTCGTAGGATTAGGGTAGAACAATGGATGAGAAAATATTTTAACTTCTTTTAAGTCTTATGAAATTTATAAACTTTAGCAAAAGAATCGTTAACATCCTAATCGGGCGCGCTACCAATTTATTGCTAGTCTCGACCGCGGTTTGAGATCAGATTAACAATTGTTTTGTAAAGGGCTAGACATGAATAGAGATCAATGAAAGGACAAGGGTCAATAGTGTGAAAACCCTAGTTTCTTCCAAGAACCCTAATCCTCATTCATCACTATCAATCTAGTTTTAAATCTATCAATAGATAAAAGGAGTAATCTTTGTTAGTCATCCATGACTACTAAATCCTAACGAACCCTACAAGCCTTCTTCTTATATATTCTATATCTTTTTTTAAACTAGATCTGAAAAATATATATTCTACATCCGTATTTACCAAAGATCTAGAATCTATTCTTCACTATTATCTATTCTCCTTCCTCTTTTCTAATCAATACGTCTAAAGCAAGATTAAAAGTTCCACGAATTCCTGAGAACGACCCGTACTCATCTCGGCTAGCTACACGCGACACCGTTATTAATTGCGGTTATTCTACAAACACTTTTTCATGCTCAATCAAATGGCGCCGTTGCCGGGGATACGTGCGTAATTTTTTTTCTAACTGTTCGTGTTGAATTCTTATTCGATCCATATCATAAAATAAAATAAAACAGCAAACTATGTATTTAACGATTAATGTGCGATTTTTATGAGGGAATCTAGAGTCACTTTAGCGAGGAGATAAAAATTCAGAGACATTCATCAAGACCCAGAGGAGAAAAGGAGGCCACAGTGAAAAAATTAAACAAAGAACCCCCTAAAGCGCGGCTGAACCGCGGCTATTGCATGCGACGCGGCGGAACCGCGGCGAAATTGGGGAGTTGTGCCCCCAAAATTCTCTAGTATATTTCTCAACTCTTTCTCTCTCCTCTAAAAACCCAATAATATATTTTTCTGCGGGATTCTTTGCAAAATATCGCCGCTCAAAAATCTTTTTGCGTATTTTGTTTTGAGGATTGTTTTTGCATATTTTAATATGGACTTTAAGGGGAAAGACCAAAATTCAGATTATGTGGGGATTTCATCACCCAACGAGCATCCGCATAACCCTATATTAATTAAAAAATATCTAGACCAAGACTCTAAGGACCGTCGCGTTCAAATAGGACAGAGGAAGGTCGTGGATAATCTATCACTTATCCGCATTTCTTTTGTGGTGTCTAGGCAAGCGTGACTAAGGCAAGTGGTTACTTAATTAGGCCTCTATTTTCGGTAATTCGTATAGCGGATACCTCCCACTTACCTGGCACTTACCTGGCCATAGGAGCGATAAAGAGGTGGTAAAGGATTCATCCTGCGGTTTGTCCTTTGGAAGTCTAGGAGCGGTCTAGTGCTTGACCTAAGTGACCTTAGTTCTAGGATTGCTTGTGCATTTTGTGATTTTTTGAATCAACCCTCAAGTCCTTCTTTCAACGCAAAACAATCCAAATAGAGTTTAAATCTTTCCCCTTCCTCTTTCTTTCTTATAATAGATAACCCAAATAGAAGAACTCTCACCGAGGTTTGCTATCCAGAACCAGATATTTCTTGTTTTCGTAATCGCTTCAGTATACCATCCGACTCTATCATGTTTTTAAGAGATCGGATAGAGCAAGCGGAAAGAAACAGTTGGACACCTCACTCCAGGTCCTCTCAACCGCATCAAAATTCTACATCTTCTTATGTTGATACTCCATTTAAAGCATGTGGGGGAACTCCTAAACGCATGTCCATCGCTGAGCATATAGCGAGAGCTAACGGCCAAAGTTTCAATCCGATCAAACCGTTAGGACAACAAACACCATCACTTTCTAAGAAAGATATTGCTACTCGTTTTGTGGCGTATATGACATATGTTGCCAGTCGCCAACCAACCAACTAATATCAATATTCATTTTATAACAATGTTGATCTTACTCCTGTCTAATTTTCACAACCATTCGATTCCTATCAATCCTGCCCGACTTTTACACCTTCTCTAGACATTTCTTCTAATCAGTCATTTGGAAGTTTTACCTATCCACAAGAATTTCAATCTTCTGCTGAAACCCCTTACCGACCCATGTCTAGTCTTGAATGGACCGTGGAAGAATATCGGGTAGCGTCGCGCCACGCCATAGAGGAATTGAATGTGTCCATGGCCGCCCTCATACAACAAAATGAACGAGCAACTAGTTTCGGACTGGCTCAAAATTTTCCAACGTATGATACAGCCATAGGACAAATTGAGTATTTGGATAGTGAGAGAGAGCGGTACACGCTTACAAATCAAACCTCCCCATCCCAAATTGAAATCCACAACTCCAGTTTCACAGATCTATCGAGTACACCAAATGATTCACCGATTGAAGATAGAATGCTTAATGAGTTGTGCGGCTTTGTATTATTTGATTTACCCGATTGTGAGGAGTCCATTTCAAGTGAAACAACACCCAATCCTTGTGATCTCTACACCTCCACTCTAGAACCACAATTGATTGAAAACCCTGCTTTTGATGAGGTGTTTGAGAATTTTAACCTTCACTTGATTGAGAATATTGACTCTAGGGATATTTTGGATAATGAACCCACCGTTTTAGATGAGTTTTTCTCACCAATTCATCATGTCTTTTCACCTCCGTGTGAACATCATCTAGAACCTTTAACTGTTTTTCCCAAACCCCGTATGTGTCTTGAAATTGATGATAAATGTATGACCGAAAAGCAGAACGAAATTCGGCCTTCATTTCCCATATCTGGTTCAGCAATACTCGACACCCAAATCTGTTTACCCATTTCATCACCCACTTTCTCCGGTTCTTCTTCTAGTCTTCCTTTAATTTTAGCGAGTGTTGATGAATCACAATCCGATATTTCGAGTTCGATAATTCTAGAAAGACAACTTGATTTAGATACTTTTGAGAATGAGGTAGATGAGTTTTTCAAGTCTCCTGCCTCCATAATTTTTGACAAATCAAGTGTGTTGAATTCTGGCGTGACATTTATTGACCTTGAAACGTTCAATCGGACCATCAATGAAATTTTCGAAAATATTTTCGCCGACGAACTCGCATTCCTAAATGACATGGATTTTGTGATTAATCAACCTCCACCTGAAGAATTTGAACCACCACCATTTCTTCTTATCCCATACGAGAATGTGACTATTCTTCACATTCCTAATCATTCGCATTCTCGTTTTCGTTCACCATCACTGTTTCGTCTTTATCAACGGAGACGTAAACCATACCGCCTCCAATCTCCCCACTTCTTCAAATCTCTGATCTTCCACCAACTAGTGCGTTACATCGATAAAATATTTGAATGGTTGGTGTTGACTTTTGGTCTTTGTAAAGCTTTACTTTGACCAATAACTTTAACCCCCCTCATAATTTTAAATGCTTAATACTATTTTACTCAAGTTTGGAGGGAGAAAAATCTTTTAGCTTTTGAACGAAAAGAAAATTTTTACAAAATTGTGAACCAAAAATAAGTTTGGGGGAGAATTTCACTTTCATTAATTATTGTCCCCATTACTAACTTAAGTCTACAGTTTTTTTTAACTTAACAGATAACATCAGTGAGGACACTACTGCAAACAGATTTGGGGGAGGTTTGTGCTCATTCACGCATTATTTTGCATTATATTATATATAAGCACAAAAAAAAATTGATAATTAAAGTTTGAAAGTGAAAATTTACATATGAAAAATAGGAATAGTTTTAGAAAAGCAAGAAACTTAGATGTTTTCTTAAACGAAACTAGTAATTAGTTATGAGTCGTTGTCCCAAAGGTTAGTAAGATGAAGGAAATTGCTATTCTGAGGATAAAGACAAGTCTGAAAAATAGTCTCTATTCTTGAGTCCAAACATTTGAACGCTGATACCCTACTATACGCACTTACACATATCTCGAAACTTGGGATAGTAGAGAATACCTTGAAATGCTCTTGTCTAAAAGCCTTAGTTTGAAAAATAAAATAAAAATAAAAAAGGTATAAGTGGTGAAGAAAAAAAATGAACAATGGTTTTGTAATTATTTAAGGCAGCATAAAAAAAATATAGCGATGTTGCTTTATCACCTAGTGCCTTAGACCAACTGGTTTGGGAGCCACTGCTAAGCCTTAGGTGTTGCAAGACGAGGAATTACACCTAAATAAGCAAGCATATTTGGTAATCGGTCGGTTAGTACCTCAAAAAGTATTAACGGTTGCATGAAGAATATGTGACCAATTCCATCTAAAATATTCACCGACTATAAAGTACTTTGGAAGATGGACAAGAGTATGATAGCTTGAATTGAATTCTCTAAGTGTAGGGATGTTTTTTACACACACGTAGGGGTATATGATCGATATTTGGATAAAAGGTAAGGAGAAAGACTAAAGGCAATATTTTATTGAGGGATAATGTGATTTCTAATATCTTTTCACGACCATTAAGATATGGCTCATGGCAACCAAAAAGTTAGTGTAGTTGGAAACTCTTCTTTTCAAGTTCTTTCTTTTATATGTTCATATATTTGTATGTAACTTCCATCATCTTTCTTTTATTATGGGATTTTGTGGGTGTAATTCGCTGAAAACCCTCAGGAGACAACACTCCTCCTACTGGGGACACCTAGAGGTTTAACGGCTTGTTGCACGTGCTCAGTGCAATCGTGTTGCCTACGAAAGTGTGCTACTTAGATTTTTCTTTTTCTTTTTCTCCATCTCTTGAATAAATAGTTTGCTCGGAAAGATCAAACTTAAGTTTGGGGGTATTTGTTCATTCGAAGATATTGCACTTTTAATATAACATTTTTCTTACTTTCCTTAAATATTTAAAGATGTTTATTATAAATATAGAACATATTTGGGTTTATCTGCAAAATACTATTTACCATATGTTTATATATTATAATTAACATTATGAAGGAAACTATATGCATTTTATATTTATATAATATTTTAGTAAATTAAAAGATGCTTAGCATATCAAATATTCTTAATCAAGTTTCTTACAGATTTATTACCATATAAAGTAATTAAGATACTCTATCTAATTTAATAAATATTACTAACATTATTCATGGAGATTTTGTGCAGATTTAGCTCAGGTCAAGAGACGAGATATTCAAGATGTCAGGATAAAAAATCTGCTAATAAAATCGTAGGATCTGAAAACTTGAAAAGTGGATCTTTATGGCAAGTCTAAACCTATGAGATCTAGGATTTCTGATTTGAGGGCTATATAAAGGACCGAGGGCTAAAATTAAAACTCATCACCTCTAACACGAAGCAAATCACCGTAAAAAAACAAGAGATCCACGACAGGTCCACGATTCGACATGATAGAGCGACGTGAATATCGACAGAACATCTACTTCCTACGAGGCAGAGATCGAGAGCAATTTCTTCCTCTTGTAATCTAAATTCGTAGGATTTGTACTTGTAAAGTTGATTAATAAAGGTAGATCATTTTGTTTAATTATTTATTTTCTGTATTTTTACTTTCTGCATTTTAATTATGAACTCATTCACTATCCTTTCTTCTTCTTCTCATAACATGCGTGAGTAATTCCTAGCTTACTAAGGCTCGTAGGATTAGGGTAGAACAATGGATGAGAAAATATTTTAACTTCTTTTAAGTCTTATGAAGTTTATAAACTTTAGCAAAAGAATCGTTAACATCCTAATCGGGCGCGCTACCAATTTATTTCTAGTCTCGACTGCGGTTTGAGATCAGATTAACAATTGTTTTGTTAAGGGCTAGACATGCATAGAGATCAATGAAAGGACAAGGGTCAATAGTGTGAAAACCCTAGTTTCTTCCAAGAACCCTAATCCTCATTCATCACTATCAATCTAGTTTTAAATCTATCAATAGATAAAAGGAGTAATCTTATTAGTCATCCATGACTACTAAATCCTAACGAACCCTACAAGCCTTCTTCTTATATATTTTATATCCTTATTTAAACTAGATCTGAAAAATATATATTCTACATCCGTATTTACCATAGATCTAGAATCTATTCTTCACTATTCTCTATTCTCCTTCCTCTTTTCTAATCAACACGTCTAAAGCAAGATTAAAAGTTCCACGAATCCCTGAGGACGACCCGTACTCATCTCGGCTAGCTACACGCGACACCGTTATTGATTGCGGTTATTCTACAAACACTTTTCACGATCAATCAACAAACTATAACTGAAGACTTGGTAGAACCGCAGGATTCAATAGTCCCGGACGAACCTCAGCCACTCCACAGATCTAGTAGGATTTCTCATCCGCCCAAGAGATACTATGGTTTTCTCATAGATGAGAATCGAGAGGATTGCATCCTGGAAGAAGATGGTCCTACTAGTTTTGAGCAGGCCATTATCAGTAAGGACTCTGTGAAATGGCTGGATACTATGCGATCTGAAATGGAGTCTACGTAAACCAACAAAGTTTGGAGTTTGGACGTTGCACCAGCAAGGGTAAAACCCGTTGGCTGTAAATGGATCTTCAAAAAGAAGATTGGTGCATATGGAAAGGCTGAAACCTATAAAGCTAGACTTGTTGCAAAAGGTTTTCATCAAAGACCAGGTGTGGACTATAACGAAACCTTTCTCTGGTGGCTATGCCGAAATCCATTCGAATCCTACTTAATATTACTGCCTTCCATGACTATGAGATCTGGCAGATGGACATAAAGACCGCTTTTCTAAATGGCGCTTTAGAAGAGTGTGTCTATATGGATCATCCAGAGGGATTCATAGACAATAGGGGCAGCGGGGAAGGTGTGCAAATTGCTTAAATCCATTTATGGATTAAAACAGACATCGCGGAGCTGGAGCATCTGTTTTGATGAGACAATCAAGGAATTTGACTATATCTAAACCATAGATAAGCCTTGTATTTACAAGAAGATTGTAGGGAGAACTATAGCATTCCTCGTATTGTACGTGGCTGATATTCTCCTAATAGGAAATGATATTCCTATGCTACAGTCGGTCAAGCTATTCTTGTCTCAGAAATGTTCCATGAAGGACCTGGGTGATGTCTCCTATATTCTGGGGATCAAGATCTATTGTGATAGATCTAAGAGAATGTTAGGACTTTTACAGTCCAGGTACATAGACACCATACTAAAGAGGTTTAGTATGGAAGATTCCAAGCGCGGTAATTTACCGGCTTGTCACGAAATCACCCTCTCCAAAAAGATGTCTCCCAAGACTGATGAAGGAAGGGCTCGCATGAGCACCCTATGCTTCGGCGGTAGGATTTATAATGTATGTGATGTTATGTACCAGACCAGATGTAGCTTACGCACTTAGCATGGTAAGCAGGTATCAATCAAACCCAGGGGAGAAATTCTGGACAGCTGTGAAGAACGTTCTGAAGTACCCGAGAAGGACTAAGGATAGGTTCTTAGTGTACGGTAATAGAGATCTCAAGATGGATTCCTTTACCGATTCAAGCTTCCAAAGTGACAAGGATGACAGTAAGTCTGTCTCGGGTTATGTGTTTACCCTCAATGGAGGGGCGGTCTGTTGGAAGAGTTCCAAACAGGACACCGTAGCAGACTCGATGATGGAGGCTGAATACATTGATACTTGCGATGCCGCAAAAGAGGTTGTCTGGATGAGGAAGTTCATTTATGAACTTGAGGTGGTTCCATCTATTGTTAATCCAATACCTTTATATTGTGGCAACAATGGGACTATAGCGTTAGCGATGGAACCACGGTCCCATCAGAAATCCAGACATATCTTAAGGTGGTATTACCTAATCAGGAAGATCATAGATCGCCGGGAGATCGAGGTCAGGAAAGTATATACAAAGGACAATACGGCGGACCCACTCACAAAGGCACTTCCTCAGACTCGGCTTGAGTGCCTATTGGAGATGATTGGTCTTCGATATGCCAATATATGTGTTGCGGACAAAATTTACACCCCGGTTGACCAAGTCAAAATCAAAGTCAACCTCAAGCCAAACGGGCCCAAGCCCAGGCCAAGTAGGCCCATGCCCAAGTTAAGCCCGAACATGAAGCGGCTGGCCTCCCCCATGCCAAGAAGAAAATTATGTAATAAATAAGTTGATGTAATTTTCATGTATGAATGTAAAATAAATTGGCAAAAAGCCAAATTTTTGTGAAGTCTATGGCTCATGTGCAAAAAGAAATAAGCACATGAGGCATAGGATGGCAAAATGCCATTTTGTAAAGCCCAAGGGGTTATGTGTAAAATTGTAAGCCTATATAAAACAACATAATGATGAAATGAAGACATAGAATTGATTCCCCTCAAAATCTAGGGTTTCTGTGCCTCCTTCTCTTTCCTCAAGGTTCTAAACCTTCATCCTTTTTTAAAATTAAATCAAGAGTTTAACTCTTCTTTTTCCCAAAAAAAACAGTTTTTCACCATAAAACCCTTGAAGGGGAACTCAAATCCCCATCAAATCCCTAAAAGGGTGTTTTTTAAGCCTCACCTCCCTTTTCCTCCAAGATCCAGCCAACAAAGAGGAGGAAGAAAGAGACCCATCTCCAAAAATCCCACTTTAGGAAAGATCCAAGGCTCAAGAGAAAACTCAGGGCTCGAGGAAGAAGAAAAGGGTCCCCTTTCATCATTTCCGAAAATTTCTTAGGAGTTTAACTCCACAATATATATATAAACTCCACAATATATATATATATATATATATATATATATGTATGTATGTATGCATGTATCTATGTATGTATGTATGTATCTATGTATGTATGTATGTATGTATGTATGTATGTATATATATGTATATGTATGTGTATATATATATGTATGTATGTATATATGTATGTATATATATATATGAATATAATAATAAATTTTTCTTTTTGGGAGTACAACTCCCACTACAGGGGTGTTCCCCTCCGAAAGACGGCGCACAGGACTGCGATGTCCTGACGCTGAGATTCGGGGAAGATGCTATTTGGTTTTATCCGTCCACCTCTCCGAAGATGCCAAGTTGATTTATGGCACCGTGTATCGGAGGTTTAGACGGATGCGGCCGATGTAGCAGACTTCGTCAGATTCCCCCTCGCTTGAGGGGTTTTTGATTGTGGGGACGCTCTTCCCTGTAGGCGCAAGCCCCTGCAGTTAATTACGCTACCGCATCGCGGTAACAACTTTCTCCTTCTCCAGATGGTCACTTCGTGTCGTGTGTGTTTGTTTTGTTTGTGGTTGCCCGTGGATTGTATACGGAGACTGAGTTATGTCGTCGTCCGTAGGGCATGGACTAGTCCAAATCCGTATTATCTTAGATTTGGGTTTGGGGGTTTGGGTTTAAGGATACGTTAGCCTCATTTGAGACTAAGATCGACTTAAACGTTTGTTAAGGATACGTTAGTCTGGTTTTTAGACTAAGATCAACTTAACGGGATCGTTTAGATCCAACAAGAGAGAAATAAAAGGGAGGGCTCTGTTGTTTAGTTTAGTGACATTACGGTCGGTAGGTAGTTTAAGGACATTGCGGTCCATGGGTAGTTTAAGGACATTGCGGTCCAATGTTAGTTTTAAGACATTGCGGTCAAGGTTAAGGACGTCATAGTCTATGGGTTTAAGGACCCCACAGTCCGTTGTTAGTTTTAAGACATCTCGGTCAAGGTTAAGGACCTCATAGTCCATTGGTTTAAGGACCCCACAGTCCGTTGTTAGTTTTAAGACATCTCGGTCAAGGTTAAGGACCTCATAGTCCATGGGTTTAAGGACCCCACAGTCCGTTGTTAGTTTTAAGACATCTCGGTCAAGGTTAAGGACCTCATAGTCCATGAGTTTAAGGACCCTACAGTCCGTGTCAATGTGTGGTCATCGGGACCCGTCACCTCTTTGAAGACGTTAAGGAATTACAACGCCAAGTATCAAAGGAGTGAAGAGATGTACCCTTGAACTGGGGTGGATTAAATAGTCTTTGGCCCAATTTGGGATCAAGACCAATTAATTATGTTATGAGCCCATTAGCCCAGTTAAGTCTAAATTGAGGACTTATGGCCATCTTGGGCTAAGGCCAATCATGTTTGGAATATTGCTTCCTGTTGGTCCATTGAAGGAGAGGCTTTGCCTCTGGCCATTTAGCCAATTGGGCTAACGTTAATTCAGCAGTGTTGAACACTGGGATCAAGTTAGTGTTTTAACACTAAAAGACAGTTGGTGTTAAACACCAGCAACAGGGGGTTTAATTTAGTATTAAACACTAAGAAATTCAGTGTTAAACCCTGCAAATAAAGTTCTTTGATTAGTGTTGAACACTAAGGCCAAAAAGTGTTTTAACACTGGATTCAGGGGTTCCAATTTAGTGTTAAACGCTGAGGCAAGAGGGGTCACGTGGTAGCACGTGAGGGCGCCCTCCCTTCATTTATTCTGCTGAGAATATTGCATCTTTTAGAGCATCACGTGCAATCACGTGACGGGCATTTAAATGCTTGTATGTTAAAGCTTCTGCCAAAGGTCACGTGGGTCATGTGAGGCACTGCCTCAAAGGCCCTTCTCTGTGGATCTTTTCGGAGGTCACGTGGTAGCACGTGACCCTGTCTCTTTGTATGTTTTTTGGAAGATCTGTTAATCCTTTTTTTAAGAATTAAATTCTTTGTAGGGTTGAACCCTAACGATAAATTTAAGAGGAATTAAATTCCTACTCTCTTCTGAAGATTTATATTCTGGGATAGAGTTGAACTCTGAATTTTCTGTAGGAATTAAATTCCTCATATATGTGAAGAACTGAATTCTATCATAGGGTTAAACCCTAATAAAAGCTTTAAAGGAATTAAATTCCCACTCTCTTTTAGAGAGGCATGAGATTCTGTCATAGGGTGAAACCCTAATTTCTTCTTTCTTAAAGGAATTAAATTTCTGTTATTTTAACAGAACTAAGTTCTTAACTAGGGTTGAACCCTGATTCTGTTCATTCTGAAGGAATTAAATTCCCATAACATAGGGTTAAACCCTAATTTTATTTTAAAGGAATTAAATTCCTATAGTTCTGTGGGAATTAAATTCTCAAGCTTCCATTCCCTCTCTATGCTTTAGATCTGCATGGCAGGATCTCAACCCAATGAGAATTAAATTCTCAATTCATGGGGAGATGTGCACTTTACAGATCCTCCACCAAAGAGAGAACTATGTTCTTCTGTTTAATATCAGAGTTAAACTCTATTGAGAATTAAATTCTCTTTTTCTTTCAAAAAACCTTCCCTTTCTTACCTAGGGTTTGCTTTTGCAGAAGATCCAAATTCCTCCAAAGTATCAAGGCTCTCTTCTTTTTTATCTTTCGATCCCTCCTGCCTCTATTTCCCTTGGCTCCTATTTATAGGAGAAGGAGCCCAATCAATTAGTTTCGATGAATCATTCATTAAGGGATCTGATTTGTATTCACCATTCGTTTGGACCTTTGGATTGTTAGGTGAATTTTATTCACCATTGGATTTTAAATCCAGAGATTTTCCTTTGTTATTTCGGTTAGATTTTAAGGGAAAATCTTTCCAAATTCAAGATTTTTCCATAGATAGGTGATATTTAATCACCTTTAAATTTTTAATTCAATTGGTTCCTTTGGAAAGATTTGAGAGGTCTTTTCTCAGAATTTAATTCTGTTGACAGATAGGCTTTGAAAGCCGGTCACGTGTGGCCACGTGACCCTTGGTCACGTGTGGGCACGTGACCCCCTTGGAACGAGCCCTCTTCTTCTTTTTGCGCTCTGCCTTCTGGCCACTGCTTAGCCGTCACGTGCCACCACGTGACCCCTGGTCACGTGTGAGCACGTAACCCTTATCTGGAGCCTTTTTCTTGATTTAATCCGAGAATGAGTCTGCTGCTTTTAAATGTTACGTGCCAACACGTGACCCCTGGTCACGTGTGAGCACGTGACCTCTTCTGAAGCCTTTTCCTTGATTTGATCAGGGAACTGATGTTCCTTTGAAGCCGCTTTTAAATGTCACGTGCCAACACGTGACCCTTTCTGAAGCCCTTTTCTTTGATGTAGTCGGGAAACTGAATCTGCCTTGCCGATACTTTTAGATGTCACGTGCCAACACGTGACTGCTGTTCACGTGTAAGCACGTGACCCTTTTCTGAAGCCTCTTCATTAGGCTTTCCTGATTTTAAATCAGGAAACAAATGCCCCCACAGCGTTGTTCTCACGTGTCTGCACGTGAGTGCAACGCTGTCACCTTTTGTGACCGTTGGATTCCTCTAGGGATTAGGGTGGATGAAATTTCCTTTCAGAAGCGCCTTCACTTTTTCATCTCCTTCCTTTCAAACCTTTCTTGTAAGAATTTGATTCTCGTTCTCAGAGCTTAGTTCTTTGTTGTGTCTGTGCAGTGCTGCTTTATCTTCCAATCAAAGGCCAGTGCTCACGTGTTGAGCATGCAGGGCTCTGCTTGATGGGGACGTTTCATTTCCCTAATCTGATTCCAATGCGTCGTTGGATTTCATTTCCAACGCTCTCCCCTTCTTCTGGGCTTTGAGAATAGTCCCACCATGCACAACATTTTTGTGCATAGCATTAAATGCTCCCCTTTATAACCTGAACCCATGCCTTACTTCTTTTCCTTACAGAGAAACCCATTTATACCTTAAGGTTATCATCTTTGAGAACTCGATCAATCACCATGGCTTGCAATCGTCCCCATGCTCGTCGGCAACCATGGGAGGTGCCTATTGAGGAGATAATCCCTCGCTTCGCTGCGCGGCTTGCAGACCCCCTTCTCACCGATGCTCAATGTGACACGGTGATGTACGAGCTACTGACTCGTCGGGGCTCTCCTCTTCCCATGGGCTCCATTTGGCTCCGTATGATCCTCATGTCTGTGCTTGCCGATATACCCCCTCATCCGGCGGAGATGACTTTGGCGATCTTTGACGCGGCAGAGGACAAGCTTGAGTGCTTTCACGAGGCTTGTCTAATCACTCAAGCTCTGAAGGATCGCTCAGTTCATATACTGAGTCAGATAAGAGCCCGTCGGGCCGTCATGTCTGCTTTCGCTGATGAGCACGGCTCCAACCGATGGGGAGCGACTCCTCGCGAAAACCGTCGTTTTGACGTGCTGGAAGGGCGGAGAGGGAGCTGGAGAATTTTGTGTTTTGCTTTGTTAACCCTTGCATTTCTGATTCCTTGTTTGGTGATCTTTTCCCGGTAGTGTAGTATGTTTGAATCAATGTACTCCTTTTATCATTGGCGGTTTGCATGCTTTCTGTTGAATTTTCATGTTTGTCAGATAGTCGTACGTGTGTCTTGCTTGCGTAAATGAGCTGCCCCTTTTTATGGGAATTTTCTTTAATTGCAAGCACCATCGTTACGTTGCGTGCACATCAGTGCATCGGGTAACGTTTCCTTTTAAACATTCGTACAGATGCAAATGCGCGCCTGATAGGATATAGATCAGAAACTTTCCTTGTTATCTCCCATACCGGGTGATTCGTGCTGGTTTTAGATCGAGTATTGTCATCGAAAGGAGGATTGTATATATATAGTCTTGAGTGTACACGCCTTCCTTCAGAGATTATGGCCGCGAAGGCGAGCTTACGGGGCTTAATCGAGCAGTGCACGGCGAACATGGTGTCGTGCGAGAAGAGGCTCGGCCGCAAATTATCGGAGAAGGAGCCGGCATCTAAAACGCTGCACAAGCTCCAAGCCAACCTTACAGTCAAAGCCAATAAAGCGTATGAACTATAGCGAGTGCTTCAAGAGTCTATCAAAGAGGTGGTGGCCCTCGATAAAGCTGCCACGTTCACTCGTGAAAAGGTCGAGGCTCATAAAGCCACGGAGAAAGAGCTTGAAGCTCGGCTTTCTTCGTATCAGGCCCAGCAAGCTCAGGCGGAGGCTCGTCTTCTGGAGATCTTGCATCATGAAGCCGTGGCTCAGCAACAAAACGATGAGCTGGTAAAATTGCTACATCGCCCGCCGGCTTGAAGATTTGTATCTTTTCCTTTCTTTTTTTTTTTTTACATACTCATGGATGAGAGTATCTTCTTTTTGTTGCGTCATGAATTGTACCTTGTATCCACTTTGGCTTATGAATAAAAGATACACTTTCTTCTCAATGGCGTGTCTCTTTTCATTGAATGTGTTTTGCGGACAATTTATCTTGATCTCCTTGCAGGGCAGCGATGGCTTAGGATTCAGGGTTAAAATCTGCTTCCTAAGACTTTTGCGCTTTATGAGCCACGATGGTCTCATAAAGAGTTTTTCTCCCTACAGGTCAAGAGGATCCCATAGGTGTAAGTCCTTCTTAAGAATCGTGAGGATTCCTAAGCGGGTTTTTCCCTTGAGAGTCGTAAGGATCTCACAAGAGATTTTTCTTCCTTGCGGGTCGTAAGGACCGGCAAGTGCTGGATGTGGTCGCCCTTATCCGTGTTTCACGGGGTCAGGGGTCGCTCAAGGTATCATAGTTTAAAGACGTCACGGTCAAGGTTAAGGACCTCATAGTCCATGGATTTAGGGACTCCACAGTCCAATGTTAGTTTTAAGACATCACGGTCAAGGTTAAGGACCTCATAGTCCGTGGATTTAGGGACTCCACAGTCCGATATTAGTTTTAAGACATCACGGTCAAGGTTAAGGACCTCATAGTCCGTGGATTTAAGGACTCAACAGTCCTATGTTAGTTTTAAGACATCACGGTCAAGGTTAAGGACCTCATAGTCCGTGGATTTAGGGACTCCACAGTCCGATGTTAGTTTTAAGACATCACGGTCAAGGTTAAGGACCTCATAGTCCGTGGATTTAAGGACTCCACGGTCCGATGTTAGTTTTAAGACATCACGGTCAAGGTTAAGGACCTCATAGTCCGTGGATTTAGGGACTCCACAGTCCGATGTTAGTTTCAAGACATCACGGTCAAGGTTAAGGACCTCATAGTCCGTGGATTTAGGGACTCCACAGTCCGATGTTTGGTTGCAGGGACCCGTCACCTCTTTGAAGACGTTGAGGAATTACAATGCCAGGTATCAAAGGAGTGAAGAGATGTACCCTTAAACCAAGGTAGAATCCGTAGGGAATCGGGATGGTTGATTGTCAGTTTTAAGACATTACGATCGAGGTTAAGGACATCATAGTCCGTGGATTTTAAGGACTCCACAGTCCGGTGTTTGCTCTGGATGCTTCACACGGGTTCACTGCCGTGCTTGGCGAGGACCAGGCTCCGCTCTGGGCGTTTTCCGCAGGGTCAAAGAGTGACGTTATCCGCGTTCCATGTAACCAGGAATTTTGCCCTAGATGCTTCACACGGGTTCACTGCCGTGCTCGGCGAGGACTAGGCTCCGCTCTGGATGCTTCACACGGGTTCACTGCCGTGCTCCGCGAGGACCAGGATCCGCTCTGGACGTTTTCCACGGGGTCAAAGAGTGACGTTATCCGCGTTCCACGTAACCAGGAATTTTGCACTAGATGCTTCACACGGGTTCAATGCCGTGCTCGGCGAGGACTAGGCTCCGCTCTGGATGTTTTCCACGGGGTCAAAAAGTGACGTTATCCGCGTTCCACGTAACCAGGAATTTTGCACTAGATGCTTCACACGGGTTCAATGCCGTGCTCGGCGAGGACTAGGCTCCGCTCTGGATGCTTCACACGGGTTCACTGCCGTGCTCCGCGAGGACCAGGATCCGCTCTGGACGTTTTCCACGGGGTCAAAGAGTGACGTTATCCGTGTTCCACGTAACCAGGAATTTTGCACTGGATGCTTCACACGGGTTCAATGCCGTGCTCGGCGAGGACTAGGCTCCGCTCTGGATGTTTTCCACGGGGTCAAAGAGTGACGTTATCCGCGTTCCACGTAACCAGGAATTTCGCACTAGATGCTTCACACGGGTTCAATGCCGTGCTCGGCGAGGACTAGGCTCCGCTCTGGATGCTTCACACAGGTTCACTTCCATGCTCCGCGAGGACCAGGATCCGCTCTGGACGTTTTCCACGGGGTCAAAGAGTGACGTTATCCGCGTTCCACGTAACCAGGAATTTTTGCTGATTGTATCCGCATTTCACGGGAAGGAGGTTTGACTGTTGGCGATATGTATATCACCGAGCCATGGAACTGGGAGTTGCCGCTGTTCCGCTTAGCTTAGAGTTGTGTCCGTTGTTACGAGACGAGTGCTGAGACGATCTCTAAGTCATTCGCGGCCCGTCGAGATTTCGCTTCTTCTTATGATGAAACTTGGAGGAGAAGTATGATCCCTTTTTGTTTACGCCCTTGGATTGTATACAGGGTGTGATGGAACATCACCTGTAGGGCATAAATTGAAACTTCTTTTTTTTTATTTTATTTCTTTTTCCGCGATGCTCTATCATTTCAGCTTTTATATCGCGGAGGTCGCGATTGCCCTATCATTTCGGCTATTTTTCGCGGTGCCCAATCATTTCGGCTATTTATTTCATTTTCACTCGCTGTTTTTTTTTATTATTATTGCGAGTTGCCCTATCATTTCGGCTATTTTGCATGCATACATTTTTACCTGCTGCTTTTTATTGCAAGTTGCCCTATCATTTCAGCTATTTCGTTTGCACTTGCGGCCTACTGGCTTTTCGCCATAAACCTGAAATTAGACACAGATTTCGGCATCAGCACCGCTACAACTGGGATGTGGCCAGGAGCGAATCATCATCTGCCTCTGTCGATGTTGAACAAAGATGGCTTAGCAAACAGGGTTAGGGTCCCGTCGACTAAGGCTTTTGACTTCATGAGCCGTAAGGGTCTCACGAAGGTATTTCTCCCTACAAGTCGTGAGGATCTCGTAGGTGTATTTTCTCCCTAGGAATCGAGAGGATTCCTAAGTGTATGTTTCTCTGCAAGTCGTAAGGATCCTACAAGAGGGCTTTCTCCTTATAGGTCGAGAGGACCTACAAGGGTTGTGTTCACCATATGGACATATCCCTAGTCACGGATGGGACTTTGTTAGGGAAATGTTTATTCGTGCTCGTGGATTGTATACAAGGGTCAATATGAGCCGCTTGTAGGGCAGTGTCGAAGGGTATGGGGGATTTTGCTTAAGCACAGGTTTAGGTCTCTGTGACTTAAGACTTTCAACTCTTATGAGCCGTGAGGGTCCCATAAGAGAGTTCTCCTTACGAGTCGTGAGGATCTCGCAAGTGTATTTTCTCCTTAGGAATCGTGGGGACTCCTAAGTGTGTTGCTCCCTTGTGAGTCGTAAGGATCTCACGCGGGTGGTTTCTCCTTGCAAGGTCGTGAGGATCCCGCAAGTGTCCTTTAACAAGGTTGCGCCCTTTCGGGTTTTCACAAACACTCGTCGGTAGCCCTGCTGTTTTTACTCACGGAGCCCTTTCGGGTTTTCATCCGTGCCCTTCTTGCTTATGGACATACCGTTTTTTTTTATTCTTTTTCTCCTTTTTTTTACAAGGTCGCGCCCTTTCAGGTTTTCACGAACACTTGCCGGTAGCCCTGCTGTTTTTACTCACGGAGCCCTTTCGGGTTTTCATCCGTGCCCATTTTGATTATGGACATACCTTTTTTTTTTATTATTATTTTTTTTATATATTTTTTTCTTTCTCTCTTTTTTTTTATTCATCTCGTCAGCCTAAGGATGCTGCGGTAATAGTTTAGGGACGTTTCGGTCCATTGTTAGTTTAAGGACGTTTCGGTCCGTCGTTAGTTTAAGGACGTTTCGGTTCGTCGTTAGTTTAAGGACGTTTCGGTCCATTCAGGGGAAGGCCGGCTACTGCTTATAAAGTCTAAGTTTAGGAAGATAGCGAGCGGGCATAGTCGTCGTCATCTATCATTGACCTAGGCTGTGGCTCATTAAGCGTAGTATTTCTTTAGGAAGCGGCCGTTTATTGGCCTGAAAGGCCTTTCACCGTGCATGTCCATGAGTAGATAGGCTCCACCCTAGTAGACCTTGTCTATGATGTACGGGCCTTCATAGTTCGGCTTAAATTTTCCCCGTTTGGCACGATTGGGGATCATAGGTCTTTTGACCACTAGTACGAGTTCGCCTTGGCGGAATGTTCTCGGCCTGGTCAATCTTTCGTACGAGCGTGTCATCTTTGCTTTGTAGGCCTCTAGATTTTGTTGCACTATGAGCCAAGTTTCATCGAGGGCATCAAGCTCCTCAAGCCGAAGGTGAGCATTTTCTTCGTCCGTCAGCTCGTAGTGGACTGCCACTCGCAGAGAAGGTAACTCTATCTCGAGGGGGAGCACTGCTTCCGTCCCAAATACCAATGCGTATGGCGTCGTGTTCGTGGCCGTCTTGAACATAGTCCGATATGCCCAGAGAGCTTCTTGCAGTCTCTCGTGCCAGTCCTTCTTATTTCGGGACACCGTCTTCTTCATGATCTTTGTCAAGGTCTTGTTGAAGGCCTCAGCTAGACTATTAGCTCGTGGATTGTAAACTGAAGAATATCTCCAGTCTATATTGTGCTGCTGTACGAAGCGGCTAATCTTATGGCTTCTGTAGGCTGGCCCGTTATCAGAGATAATCCGCCGTGGAGTTCCAAACCGATAAATGACATGCGTCTTGAAAAAGTGGAGGATATTCTCCGTCTTCACTTCCCTTAACGGTACTGCTTCTGCCCATTTAGAGAAGTAGTCAGTCGTCGCCAGGATGAAACGATGTCCCCTAGACGATGCTGGTTCGATAGGGCCGACTATGTCAGTCCTCCACATTTCGAATGGCCAGCTAGCCACCGTTGGATGTAGTGGATTTAGATGCTGGTGGATGAAGTCCCCATGGACTTGGCATGAGTAGCATTGCTTCGCATATTTGAGGCAGTCCTGAATCATCGTGGGCCAGTAGTAGCCCATCCATTTTATCTTCAACTTTACCTTTGGGCCCGCTTGGTGAGAACCGCAGAGTCCGTCGTGAACTTCCTGAACGACTCTTTTCGCTTCGTCAGGTCCCAGGCATCTCAACCACAGAGAATCAAACGATCTCTTGTACAGAGTATCATTGACGAAGGCGAAAGATAGAGCCCGCTTCATGAGCTGATGTCTTGTGGACGCTTCTTCAGGCATTCGGTGGGACCTAAAGTATTCTATGAAAACTTCTCTCCAATCCTCAGCCTTTTCCAGGTCTTTTACTTGCAGGGTCATTTGCTCAGTCACTCCCTTCTCTTCAGATGATTCCGGAGATATTTCTGCTGGGGCAAGCACTTGACGGCTTTGTACCATGATTCTAACGTCATCGAGATTCTCGTCAGCCAGTTCTTTAGCAAGTTTAGCCAATGCGTCTGCTTTGCTGTTTTCCGCGCGCGGTATGTTTTCCAAAGTGTAGGAAGGAATTTGGGTCAACAGTTGTTGCACCTTTTCGCCGTACTTCACCAACTCCGGCTGGCACGTTTGGTAGTCGCCGTTTACTTGACTAATGACCAGTTGAGAACCTCATATATGAGGAGGCTTTCAATTCCCATGTTGATGGCGATCTCGAGACCTGCTATCAAAGCTTCGTATTCGGCTTCGTTATTCGTCCTCGGCTCTGTTAAGGAGAAGGCAAAACGCATTATCCCTCCCTGTGGAGTCACGAAGATTAGGCCTACCCCCGATTTGATTATAGGGGTACTTTGTTTGCGTTTTTTTATGGAAGATGCTCCATCGAAATAAAGTTCCCATTGGGTATCACTACCGTTGATCGCGTCAAATGCATGTTCGTCTGGCAAATCGCAATTCAGAAGAGAATCGGCAGGTATCGGGTGCTCAGCGAGGAAGTCGGCGATGGCCTGGCCTTTCACTGCCTTGAGAGGTTGATATATTATGGAGAACTCCATCAAGAGCAGGGCCCATTTAGCGAGTCGTCCCGTCAACATGGCCTTCGACATCAAGTATTTAAGGGGGTCCACCTTTGAAATGAGACGGACCTCGTGCGCCAACGCATAGTGCCCGAGCTTTGTTATCGCAAAGATTAGCGCCAGGCAGTGCTTCTCAATAGGAGAGTAATTGCTTTCTGCTCCCAGCAGAACTCGACTTAAGTAATAGAGTGCTCTTTCCTTCCCTTGATCGTTCTCTTGTGCCCATAATGCGCCTAAGGAACCTTCGAGGGCGGTCGTGTACAGAATGAGAGGTTTTCCCTTAACTGGAGCAGCCAACACTGGCGGGTTCTGCAAGTACCGTTTAATTTCGTCCAGCGCGCCTTGGCATTTGTGATCCCAGACAAATGGGGTTCCCTTCTTCATCAGGTGACTATAGGGACGGCACTTTCCTGAAAGGTTGGCTATAAATCGCCGTATGTATGCGAGCTTCCCTTGGAGAGATCGCAACTGTTTGAGAGTTCTCGGCGGAGGCATTTCGATGATCGCTTTGATCTTTGACGGATCTATTTCAATACCTCGGTGCCGAACAATGAATCCCAGGAATTTGCCTGAGGAAACTCCGAATGCACACTTGAGCGGGTTCATCTTCAAGTTGTATTGCCGAAGGCGTTGAAATACGGTCTTCAAATGCTCGAGATGTTCCTCGTATGATTTGCTTTTAACCACGAGATCGTCGATAATAGCATTCGACGATTTCGTGTATAAGGTCATCGAAGATCTTTGTCATGGCCCTCTGATAAGTGGCACCGGCATTCTTTAAACCGAAGGGCATCACTTTATAACAGAATATACCTAGAGGGGTCCTGAAGGCGGTGTGCTTCTGGTCTTCGGGATGCATCTTTATCTGATTATACCCTGATGAGCCATCCATGAAGGAGAAAATCTCATGAGTGGATGTATTGTCTATCATCAGTTCGGTGACTGGCACTGGGAAATCATCCTTCAGGCAAGCCTTATTGAGATCCCGAAAGTCCACGCATATGCGCACCATCCCATTTTTCTTCATCACCGGGACGATGTTAGCGATCCATTCAGGATATTGAACCTCCTGGATAAAGCCAGAGTCGATCAGCTTCTTGACCTCGGCGTTGATACTCATCTCGAGCTCGAGCCGCATTTTCCTCGGTGCCTGTTTGACTGGCTTGATGTCCGGGGATATCGCCAATTTGTGTACAGCAATTTCTGGATCTAGTCCCGGCATTTCGGAATAGTTCCACGCGAAGCAATCTCTATGCCGCAGAAGCACATCCTTTAACGCAGCTACCCCTTCTTCAGATAGTAACTCGCTGATGAATGTCGGTCGTGGATCGTTTGCCGTCCCCAACTCAATCTTCTTGAGGTTATCTATAGTGGTATGGATTCCATCCTCCAGCTTTTTTGGCGTTGGTGGGAATTCTGAGATTATCCCGTCGCTGCTGTTTTCGAAGCACCAAGGAAGCTCATCTATGTCCTCGGGCTCTTCTTTTAATATTGTAATCATGTGACAGGTGCGAATTCGCTTCCAATCCCAATATGGAACCGGTTCTTCTTTCGTGGCCTTGAGCTCGTGCCTTTGTGGCGGCGCTACCCTCCAGCTGTCAGACAGAGTGAATTTGCCAAGCTGATACTGATCTTCAACCCAATTTTTGAAGGTGAAGCAGTCCTCGAGAGGATGCCCTATCACTCAGTGGTAAGAGCAATAGTTCGGGTGTGAGACTTTACCCGCTTGTTCGGGGTGTTTAGACTCCGACAGTGTAAGCATTTGATGTTTTAGAGCAAGATCAAGTATCCTCTTCGTCTTATCCCGAGGATAAGAGTATGCTCGACCCATTTTCTTCATGAGGGATAGATCAATAACGCTCGCCTCCCGTTTGCGTGACTTCTTAGCCCTGCTTTGTTGCTGTTGAGCGCCTTTTTGGCCTTTCGACTTATTTCTGCTTTTGCGCCGAGCCTTCTTTATAACAGGTTGACAAGGAGCGGCATTTTCATCCTTTACGGCTTGTTGGAGAAGGCGTTGCGTCTTGGCTTTCTCATAGATGGCCGTCTCGCGGTTGTGGTCCTCTCGGACTTTTTGACCAGCTTTCTTTATAAGTTTGTCCATTTGTTCCTCGAATGACGGACTGGGCTCCTTTGCATCTGGAACTTTCACTAGCTTAGGATTAGCGTCCTCCCATTGAGCATCCGCTTCTTCATCAAGGTCATACACGACATAGCAGCCGGGTAGTAACTCTCGTTTCTTTGACCGGATGTATCCAAGCCCTTTTGTTTCCATTCTCCCGTTAGGCAGTTTGCGTTGAGTCCCGGGGACGTTCCAGACCCTGTCATAGAATTTGGCCTTTCTAACGGTCTGTTTGAAGGGTATCCCCTGGCGTTTCAGCAGCTTTTTCAAACCTTCCGTATAATATCTGGGGAGACGGATAGGCAGAAGCCTGTCGAGCGTAGAATCCACGCCATGCCAGATTTCTTTTTCTACCTTGATTTCTTCAGAGCGGTAAAACAGAATTGCTTTCTCGCTCTCTCTCCTGGGAGGGATATAGTATGTCCGCAACTCTTCTACACTGTAGATATTAAGTGCATCCAGTTCTTTATGGTGTTTAAGCGGCACCATGGCGACCTGCAGACTTTGCTCTTCGTCAGCGGACGTTTGTATTGAAGGTCGAGCAGAGAATACGGCATGAACTTCATCTTCCGAGTCGCTTCCAAAGATCAATGTAGGAGCCGATGGTCCCGGCTTGTTGTGTTGGGGCGGACCCGAATAAACTATCTCCTCTTCCTCCTCAGTATCACTGCCGAAGACAGGGATGGTAGCGTTAGCTTTATTCTCCGGCTTGTGACACTTCTCCGTATCTTCGAAATCCGGTAATAAGTATTTGGCATCTTCGTATTTGCGGACCTCGTTCACAGAGAACGGGTTCAGTTCTCCCGTCACGGTATACTTGAAACCATCCTTAAAATACTTCATACACTGATGTTGTGTAGAAGGGATGATGTTGTACTCGTGTAACCACGGTCGGCCGAGCAAAGCGTTGTAGCATGTCTTGGCGTCTATGACGTGGAACTTAATGTCTGTGACGAGCAGCCCGAAGCGTAGCGTTAGTATCACAGACCCAAGAGTTCTTGATGACTGGGAGTCGAACATGGAGATGGTGATCTTGTCACGAGCAAGGTGCTAGACGCTCATGCAGATTTCTTTTAAGACCCGTACATTAAGGAGGTTAACGGAGGATCCATTGTCGATCAGGATTTTGCCTATCTTTATATCGTGACAGTATCCTGAGATATAGAGGGGGCGATTGTGTTCACACGTCCCAAGGAGAAGGTCCTCATCGCCGAAAGTGACATCGGCCGTGTGCACTTCCTCCAATTCATCCTTCATCTTTTTCTCAGCCAGGCATGCTTGGAATTGTTCCGGATCTTGGAGTGCCTTAATTAACGAATCTCTCGCCTCCTTTGATAGCAAAAGAGCGTCAAGAATGCTGAGCTGTGAGGGTAGCTTCCTCAGATGCGCTAAGACGTTGTAATCCACCTTATTCTTCTTCGGCGGGTCCTTGGCGCTTAGCTCTTCCACCACTTGGTCATCTAAGACGATATCTTCAGAGACCTTTTCTTTCCCTTTATCTTTCCTGTTTAAGGGTCCGAGGTTCTTTTCAGGCAGCGTCCGATTCCGCAGCCGGATATTTTCGCAGACCCTCGGCTCTTCTTCTTTTCCCGAAGTGGATTCTTTAAAGAGAGGGGCAAGTTCCAGCTCCTCATCAGAATCGCTCCCGAATGTAGGCACTTGTGATCCGCCGGTGTTAACCATGCGACAATCGCCGGTAGTTCTTTTAAGCCCTTCGGTCGTATTTCTTTGCTCTCGACGAGTTTTGCGCTTTTCCCGTTTAAAGCGTTGTCGATGAGCAACGTATCATTGCCACCATCTATCGAAAGCTTTACACTCTTGAGTGGGGTGCGAAACCTTCTGATGATATAAGCAATAGGAGGGGTGCATTTCTATTTCACCAGTAATTTTTCTTTCGGAGGATGGTAGCTTCATGCCCATTGATATGGGCTTAGCGACCCTTTTTCTCATCTTGAATTGGCTTTTGTCGGTAGTGGAGGTATTTCATTCCAGCGGGATCATTTCGGCTCTTTCATCAAGTCGTTGGTGCTTGGCCCTTTCAAAGATGGCCGTCTCGCGTTCTCGATCAGCTTTACTTTTCAACCGAGCTTCATTAAGGAATGCGTCAATTACTTCATCTGACGGCCCCAGAATTTTTGGTTCAGGATCTGCCCCCAGCGTTTCAGTACAAGAAGTCTCCTCATCGTTCGTGAACGAATGGAAAATCACATGACAGCTCGCCACGCATTCTTCAGATTTATCTGACGAACTTTCTCCCTCACCTTCCTCTTGAAAGACGTGGCTGAAAAACTCTTGGAGTGTAATGGGAGTCCGTGCCTTCTGGTTGTATTCCTCCAGCGCGTCAATTTGTTTTTGCAAGTCCGTGCGCTTGTCGCCAGGCTTCACGGGCTTCTTTGATTTCTTCTTCTTCTTCGAGGATTTTGACGGCCGGTTGCGAGTGCTTGAACCACCTCCATCGGTCTTTGGAGTTGGACGTGGCTTCAACATCCCCTCAATGACCTGCGGTTCCAACGGGTTCTTCCACCTAATCGCTGGACATGTCTGAAGATCGTTTAGCATCCTCTTCGTCTTGGCTGATAATACAACCTCCCAAGGAGCTTCTTCAACGACGGAGCATGTTGCCCCCGGCGTATTCGTCCTCTTAGAGGTGTGGGGCTGCGGGGAATTCACCTTCCATTTGTCAGATAACGCGAACTTGCCCTGTCGGTACTGGTTTTCAAGCCAATTTTTGAAAACATAGCAATCCTCGATCGGATGACCCAGTACTCGATGATAAGGACAGTAGTTGGGCTCGTTGACGTCACTTAGTTGTAACGGGCGTTTTGGATCCGGTAGATTTATGAGTCGGTTGCGCAACGCCAGTTCGAATAACCTCCTCGTTTTATCGCGGGGAAAGGAGTAAGAACGTCCTAGCCTCTCCTCAAGGGCTAAGTACGGACGCACATTATTTTGACGAGCAACCGGTTTCGAGTCGCTCGGTTGTTGTTGAGCATTAGCGACAACGATCGCTTTTCCCTTCCCCTTGTCATTTCTGGAGTCCGGCTTTGGGAGAGGAGGTTTATGGCCCATCTGATCCATCTGTGCTAGCTTGTCAATCAAGGCCTGGAAGGTAGTCGGCTTGAAAAACATCATAAACTGCGAGATGGTTGCTTGTGGATCGAGGGTTCCCACAAACATACCCACTGCGGGAGCTTCTTCAATGCGCTGCTCGCACTTCGACCATAAGTTCCGCCAGCGTATAGCGTACCGAACCCATGTCTCGCCTGGTTTTACCCTGGCGTTAATCAGTGCCGTCATCGGGGTACGTTCACTGGCGCTTGCAAAACGCTGAGTAAACAACAGCTCCATCTCCGCGAAGGTCTTGATCGAGTCGTTCGGGAGCTCAGAGTACCACTCGAACGCCGTATCCGATAAACTTCCAACAAACTGGCGAAGTAAAATCTTGTCATTACCACCGGTGTTGCCGCAGAGTGCCCTGAACTGGGCAACATGCTGGTGAGGATTGCCCGTCCCCTTATAGACATGAAACTTGGGAATTGTGTAACCGGATGGGTACTTGATTTGGTCGTACCAACTTGGATATGGCCGCCCTGTTTTTACGATCTGACCCGCTGCTTCCGTCACTTGATGGACCCGGATCTGCTGAGCCATGTATTCGTCCAGATCAGCCTTGGAGATTGTCTCTTCTTTAGCTGCTGACAGAGCTGGCGGAGGATTCGACGTCTCTCCCCTATCGTCTTTAAGGATGATCGGGGGATCTTCGGCAGGTGGATCTTGTTGAATCATCATACCCACCATATCCTGGAACAGGAGGGCCATTTTCTTTATGTTGGCTGCCTGTTCCGCAGCTTCTTTATCTTTCTTCTCCAGTACGCGATGAAGGAACTCAGCGTCAGTTTCTTGTTCTTGACGCTCGTCCGAGGACGTTTCAGGGGTTTCTTTTGGCCCTGTAAGAGCGGCCATAGCGTTCATCATCTTTTGGAGCTTCTGCTGCTGCTATTGAGCCTTGGTCACTGACCTCGTGTGCGGTCTATGACCTGTTGATATGCGGTTGTCCTCTTTACCAGACACCACATAGACGGTATGAACTACAATGCCCCCTGACTTATGGCGTTTGGGTTCACCTCCTTTGGTATTTACTGCAGGTGTAGGGACTTTCTTTGGCCTCCTTCTCTTATGGACCGTTGAAGTTAAAGGGGCCGTTGCAGTGGGCACCCTAGAGATTGTCGTCCTTTGCTGTTTAAGAGGACGATCCTTTTCTTCTTGCACTTTCGCCTTTTTCTGTTGACGATAGTGACCTGGGTCAATCACGGAGTCTTGGACCCTCCGCCAAACTTTGTATATTTTTGAGGACAGCCGTTGAGGGGGCTGTTCCTGCTTCGTTTTCGGAACTTTCCCCGCGGGTGGAGGAGATCTTTTTAATGTAGCAGTTGGAGAGTTCTTACGTACCCTCCTCAGCAGTTCAAAGCTGTTCCTAGTTGGAACAGCAGCGTTGACTTCCACCACTGGAGCTGGTGGAGTTAGCCCTGAGGGGGAGTTGCCCCCTGCCTTTCCCACTCGTTGCCAATGGCGATGTCGAGCACGACGAGCCATTGAGACTGGCTCGGAGATAGAGACATCTTCTTTTTGCCCCCTGTCTGAATGAGGCGTCGCTGGTGTTAACCTCTCAAAGACTGAGGTTGTCTTTGGAGGGATGATATTTAACCTATCGAAGACAGATCCTCAGGCAGGGGCAGGAGCAGGAATCGTCAGTCTTGAAAAGACTGACTCTTTGACAGGGGAAGCCGGCTTGACGACTTCTGGAGCAGCCGTTATTGCTTTTCTTGGGACAGCCAAATTAGAGTTCTGATTTAGCCTGGTGAAAACAGAGGCTTTCGGTTTGGTAGTGGGCGACCCATTGACTGTTAGTTATATGTATGCCCTAGAGGCCATTACTGTACATATGATGTATATTGTAGTGGATGCTAGGACGTATATAGGGAGGACTTTCTTGCTCGACATGATAGTATGCTATCTGGTTGAACTTTACCTTAACGTGTATACTGACTGTCTCTCTGTTACATGTTGGTAAAGCCCTTAGGATCTGTACTTGACTACCTGGACTATAATGCGGATCATACTAGTGGGGACATGGTAGTCCATAAGTACATCCTTCAAAGTCCCTAGTCGTGGGTGTATCGAGACGGGGCATCGATATACCAGAGTAGACTAGCGTATACCTTCTCGACCCATACAGATGGGCGATGGATGATCCCATATCCATTGGTGTTTGACATCAGAGATGATATACGGGTGCTCAGTAGAGACTGGGTACACTGGACAGACTCGCCGAGAACTCCCAGATGGTATTATACCTCACGTCAGATGGCAGTTCTCTGGTGACACTGGTACAGAGTAGTCTGTTGACCCGAGATCGTCATAGAGTCTTGTGTGGTTCCCACTGTGCTTTGATTTCCATCTTACCACGTCCAAGAGGGCGTGCAAAACGGTGGTTTTTGGGTACAGTCCCGAGTCACATGGAGGCAATGAGCGATAGGAGGGGATTCGTCTCTCCCGGTATATGGGGGTTGATGTTGCGCTGTGTTCGATTGGCTATAACAGGAAATCCCTGGCCAGGGTTGCTGAGATTTACTGGTAAGTGTTACCAGTAGTTTCTCGAACAGTTATAGACCTCATATCGACACGACTTATTGAGCTATTGGGGTCTGACGTATACCACCCCTAGGCGAGATATGCGACATATCAGACGATCAGACCGGACTGTACGGTAGTGTTACTGGTCGGATTCACTGGAGTGTGAGCGGGCTTGCTCATCGATCTTCAGATCGCTCAATACCCGGGTGGCCGTTACGTTTAGCAGACCGCTTGCGGCTTGTGGATGTTTGATATGATCATCATCCACTGCCGGCGTATTGACGAGTCTTTAGAGTCCTACACAGAGGTTTCCTGGCTCAAGCGAAACGAAATAGGAGCGCATATGAGATATGTGCGGGACCGAGAATAATACGAGTATGTGATACTGTATTCGATTCTCGCGATGTGACATTGATCGGTTATATGCGATATAGCCGGGTTATCGGATCAAGTGTTGATTCGATAAGATGTTACTAATGATACCAGTCGGTTATGTGCGCATGACCGGATCATTGAATCAAGTGTTGATTTAATGATTTAATGTATAATTATATATTTGATATATTACTTTGCATTAACTAGTATCGGTTCACTTTAGACGGATTTTCTCACTTGGTTCGTGCGCATTGCATATGCGATATGTTTTTGTGCACTTGTATGTATCATGTTTGATGATGCATGCTAACTTGAGTTTGTGTAAAGATTAAACCATGGTTATTCAAATGGTTAGGGTTTTGTTTTTCAAATCTATTTATTTATTTATTTATTTATTTTCTTTTTGGAAAAAAAAAGATGAGAAGAATGGTGGCTTTATTTGTTTTGTAGTTGAAGATTCTTGAACCTTTGACTTTGTCCACCATTCTTATCTCATGCTTAACCTAACCATTTGTTTTAACCCTAGTTCACTCTCTACAACTAACCATGGTCATGTTATGATAAGAATGAGTTTCTTTTCTAATTAAACTAATTCTTTTCATAACTAATTCTTCTTCTTCCTCCATTTTCTTCAAGTGAAGAAAGCTTGCCCCATCAATGGCAAGTGATGGAAATGAGTGAGAAATCCAATTCTAAAGTCTACCCACTTCCTATTTCTTCATCCTCTACCTCTTGCCAAGTAGTAAAGTGTGTTTCCTTCACAAGTCATCATGGTTTGGTGAAGGTTGAGCTTGATTCATCGATGCTTCGACGTAGATCATCTTCGGCATGGACATCGACGACCTAGCTTGCCCATTCTCCGACGAAGCCGACTCAAGAGCCCGGATTTGATTTGGACAGCGGAGACGACATCGTTGCGGAGCCGTGGAGGTGGAGCACCGGATCTACAAAGGTTGTATTTCCGTATTCTCTTTAGCTAAGTTGTTAGCTAGCTATCTTTTCGCCCAGACATCTAGTTATCGATCCGTACACTAAGGTTTGTAGGCACCATAATTTTTGAAATTGCCATGGTTGATGGCTTGGGAGACCTCACTAGAGTGCCTAGGAACCCTGCAGTGGTATCAGAGCCTAGCTAGAGCCTTAGGCGAAGTCCAGACGGAAATTGAAGTCCGAACGAACTCGAAACCCCGATTCAAAGTTGCTCTCTGTACAATTTTTAAAATCTGGGTTTTTTAAACATTAAAAATATTCAGAAAACTAAGCAGGCAATTCTAAGAAATACTGTAAATTTCGTGCACCCAATTCCTTCAAAGCGCGGCGCTTCCGCGGCACAAGCTATGCTTGTGCGGCGGAAGAGCGGCCATTTTGTCGTTTTGCGCAGCTTGTTTTCTACAGTAATTCTTATTGTAATGTGCTGGTGTTTCTGGGAATTTTTAATAATTTTTCAAGAGTTGAAATTTCTGAGTTGATTTGGGGATTCGGTATTTCGATCGGGGTATCAAATTTTGTCTGTGTGGCTTTCCGGATAAATTTTAGAATATGTTAAAAAGTTCGACCGGATATAAATACCCAACTTTTCCCCTGTCGGGAAATTTCCAAGTGTTGGATTTTTCCAAAGTTTGACGACGTTCTAAGTAGTGCAAGTAACGCGATGGTCCCTCTAGAAGACACAAACCTTAACTCGATTATGTGACCGTCTTGAACTGCCCTTTGAACCTTCGGGTTTGGGGCAGTACGGCGTGCCACATGTGAGGCGTTGGCTTGACCCTTCTACGGCTGGATCGTTGGTACTGAGGCACGAACGGAATGTTGTTATACTTGTTTCATGTGTTGATCAGTTTCGGGAAAACTTGGGTGTTCGATTGTTCGATCGAAAAGTTTAACATTTTCTGTTTATCTGGAATGGGATACAATAATTGGAATTCACAATTAGTTATGTGATAACTAAATGAATATTATAAACGTAGCAGTTTAGTCTCACTTGATCGGTTGCCATGGAATTTTGATGTGATCAAAAGTCCGTCGCAATCACGTAGCGTACGCGGATACTCGCCGGGTAAACTTAATAGACAGCCTCACTCAATAGCCCCGACCAAGTGACTGTAGGAGAACCCCGTCGCCGAAAGCATCCCTCCGGGTGCTCGCGGTAGCGGTGTTCCGCCTTGGTGCACTTCGTCGACGGTATTGGGGGTGCGGCCGCCTACTAAAGTTTGCGACGAGCATTCGATCATTATGTCGGGAATCTTGTTGAATTGCCCGACTAGATATTGAAAAGAGTTTTCGATTTTGAGACTAAAATGCGGGGTTTATAATTGTTAGGCATGCGATGTCTAAGGAATTCATTTGGTCAGGCATGTGATGTCTGAGGTGATTGCGGATTCCAACTGTTGTAGTTTTACACTTTCTTTTCTGTGACCGTAAGTGTAATATGTGATATCGCCGGTTTCGTTGCTATATGTCAACGACAATTGGGATGGACATATTTACTTACGTTGATGACATGTGATGTTATGTGTTGCTGGATATGTTATATTGGATCGTCGTGTTTGAATAGCCGGGGGTTTTTATGTGAGATGAGTGTTTTTCATTTTCATTCATGTAAAAACTTGTATGTAATATTCTTTTATTTGGGGCGCTTCCAGGTTGCGGGAGTTGTCACCTGTTGTATATTATTTACTTTTCCGCACTAGGATAGACCCAAGGAGGAGGGCACAAGTAACCGGGTTCTGGAGTCCAGTGGGAGACCAACTCGAGGAGTCGAGTCCGGGTCTCCTAACTCTAGAATTGGTAGGGTTGCTTGCCGCTCTCGTAGGGGTCTAGGGGTGTGGGTTTGGCTATTCATCACGACCGTGGAATCCGTGTTTTATACTGGCTCGTATTGAAAACACGGACGTCCTAGTATATCCAATATTTCATATGATTCTTCTGCTGCGATATCTGTGATGAGATCATGTGATGTTTCTGTGATGGATATAGTATATAGTATATATGATATATTATATAGACGTTACTTATGTTTTACACCCGCGCTAGCCCTGCCCTGCTCTGCCGTTAGTTACCTAACCTAACGGTGCACGAGGGGACATCGAGGCGAATGCGGATGGCATAAGTGTACGTCATATCTATCTGTGATGTTTAGGTACTTAAATGATGGGACTTCATTAATGTGATTAATGAAATAAAAGAAACCTAAGATGTTGTAGAATCGAATTTCAAAATAAAACAGGTAGCTACAGTTCTTGCTTTGCACAGCGGTATATGTGATATATCCTGCACCTTATTCGATAAGGAAAGGACCGAGATCCCTTCACCGGGAGTGACTCCTTTAGCAATAACTGGCAGATGCTACACACTCGGTTTGTCTTTTGATAGCTTTTAAGTGTTTTTGCTTTGCACAGTGATATATATGATATATCCCGCACCTCATTCGACGAGGAAAGGACCGACGATCCCTTCACCGGGAGTGACTCCTTTAGCAAAACTAGAAAAGCCTCAAAAGCACTCCATTTTAAAATCATTTGATTCTACAACGATATCAAGTTCATTACGCAATAGGTTTTCAGAAAAACCTGTCGTAGCCCTCCGTCATTTCAGATAAATCCTGTTTAGTATTCGTGCTGCGTTTGTTGACCTTGTCAAGGCGCAGTGTGCGGTAGCTAACCAGTATTTATCTGCTTATGCATATGATGCAGATTGGGTTAGGGTAGTCGTGCGGCCTTGTTGACCTTGTCAAGGGTCGTGCGGGTGGGTTTGATTCAATCAAGAAATGACGGGCTGAACTTGACTTGCGGTCTATGGTTTGTTGACCTTGTCAAGGTCATAGATCGTTCGGGGCAAAAATATTATCGGGAATTTCAAGTGTTGAAATTTGCAATGAGATTGCATACCTTCTATGAGATAGTTGGATCCCGATACCCGCTGCGAGTAAGTGTTACTCCTGGGAGAGTTTTATACATTACAATTAGCTGATCAAGTAGGTGTCTAGAAAGGTGTCAACGGGGTTACGCCTCTGGGAAAATGAGGTTTACATTAATTAGGTTCGTGCGAAAGCACGGGGGACCTCCCTCAAAGTACCGACACTGGCCTGGCTGAAAGATTGGCGAACTTGTAGTGTGTAATTAATCCCGGCTAGTCTTTCCTTTTAGGGTTTGAAGGAAGATTTGATAAAAAGCAGTGGGAGCCATCCTGATTAGATAAAATAAAAACCAATCTATTCTTGACAGAGCGCACGCTGAGTGTTTTCTTCTCTCTCTCTCCAGGTAGCGACCATATCACGCCTTAATCAAGATAATAATACGGATTATTGACCGAACCCGCTTGTTATACTGAGCTGGGGAACGTTGGTCCCGCTCCAACTTATAATTGTTATAAGACAGAGCAGGAAATTGGGGATTACCAGAATTCCCGTGCCGCCCAAACGAAGAGAGTGCATGCTGATGCATCATCTTCGGGTGTGTTCATTATACAGAGAACTGTTTCTCAGTAACCTTTACGTCCTGGGTATGTGATACCAGATCAGGATCCCAGATATGTAATCTGTTACATAGGGCTACAGAAAGGTAGAGAACTGAGAACGGGTGATAAGTTTCATGAGGCAGAAAACGGGGCAAGAGTTGCAGCCAGGTCTGTCGGTCACTGTCACCCTGTATTACCAATACATTGATTCTGAACGAATGTTATTAGATACCGAACCTGATATACCAAATCATATCACTCTCTTTGTTAGAAAAGAAAGGATATAATTTTGTATTGATGGATAATGTTTTGAACATTTCCTATATCAAAAGTTGATCGGTTCAGGCACGTTATCTAAAAGCATTAATGTTCTAAATCAAACTACAGTTCTTAATATACTGAACACACACAAGAGGAAAAGTTCAGAACTGAACGATTCCTTCTTGAGGTATTGTAGACTAGGTCAGATCAATGTGACCCGACTAGCTAGAGTTACATATAGATGCACATTTAAATCAGTTTGAATTTACATCTTGTGAAACTCGCCAGTCATATCACAAAGAAAAGATGACCACAGCTCTGTTTATTGGAAACAGAGAAAGAGTTGGTAAACTCTTGGGATGATACTTGTTGATGTATGTAGGTCCCTTGTCTATACATGCCAAGACTGGTTCTTTGTACTTCATTATATTCTCTGATAATCTTTCAAGATTCAGACCTATGTTCCTGTTGAAACATGAGTCCGAACCTTTTTAGATATTCACAGAATATAAGTTAGAAGTAGAGAACCAAAAAGGGTATAAGTATTATGTCCTTTGATGAGATCAAGGAGGAGAATACTTGAGCACGGAAATCCTGGACTATTCTAAAGGAGAATGAGATTCTCTCTCAGCATTACTCCTCTGAATACACCATAGCACGATGGTATATCAGGGCGGAGCAGATACACCCTATTTGATATGGTGTGCTCTATGATGAGTACTACTGAGTTACCTATTTCCTTTTGGGTGTTATGCACTTGAGAAGCTGCATACCTATTGAATAGGGTTCGAATCAAATCAATGCCTACCACTTCATATATGATATGGAAAGGGAAGAGCCCATGTCTTAAGCTAGTTAAGATTTGGGGTTGTCTGGCCTATGTCTAAAAGCAAAATCCGGACAAGCTCAAGGCAAGGTCTGTTATGTAGAACTGGAAGTGTTCCAGCTATACGAACTACAGCAGATGATTTGATAGAACCAAGGGATTCAGTAGATACCAACGAACCTCAGCCTCTCCGCCAATCTAGTAGGGTTCCTCACCCACCTGAGAGATACTTCGGTTTCTCTATGACAGTGGGAGCGAGGATTACATCATGAGATGATGACCCAACTAGTTTCGAGCTGGCCATCAGGAGTAAGACTCTGTAAGAATGGCTGGATGCTTATCGATCTGAGATGGAATCCTTATACACCAGCAAAGTATGGACTTTGGCTGCTATATCTGAAGGGTTAAATCCCCATCAGGAGCAAGTATATCTTGAGAAGATTACTTGGTGTAGATGGAAAAGTTGAGACTTTCAAAGCTAAACTTGTTAAAGCTTTTCATCATTGACCAGGCGTGGATCATGATGAAACCTTTTCAAGTGACTATGCTTAAGTCCATCCAGATCCTACTTGCCACGGCTACATACCATGACTACGATATCTGGCGGTTGGGTGCCATGACTGCTTTTCTAAATGATGATTTAGAAGAGTGCGTCTGTAAGTACACAGCCAGAGGGCTTCGTAAACAGTGGGAGCAGCAGAAACGTGTGCAAGATGCTTTATAGGATAAAGCAGGCATCGCGGAGTTGGAACATCTGTTTTGATGAATTAGTCAAAGAGTTTGACATCATCAAAATGGTAGATGAACCTTGTATAAACAAAAAGGTAGTAGGGAGTATGGTGGTGATCCTCGTAGAGTACGTGGATGACATACACTTGATAAGAAAGGAGTTTCTTATGCTACGCTCGGTCAATCTCCGCTTATCACTAGAATTCTCCATATAGGATCAAAGTGATACCTCCTAAATCCTGGATTTTGGATCTATGAGATAGATCTAAATGGATGTTAGAATTCTCACTAGATGTAGTGAGACGGTATCAACACATCCTGGGGAGAATCACTGGAAGGGTTCCAGGGTGATAAAGACGACTGAATGTCAGTCGCAGGCATAGTCTTTACCCTCAGTAAAGGGACGGTATGTTGGAAGAGTTCCAAGCTAGATACCGTGGCATACTAGACGATAAAGGCAGGATACATCGCTACTTAAGATGCTACCAAAGAGGCTGTCTGGGTGTAAAATGGTTCATGAGATGAACTATGTTCCTACCATTGTGAGACAATGAAGTTGTGGCTTAAGCCAAGGAACGCCAGTCCCATCAGTGATCCAGACATATTCTATGGCAGTATCACTTGATCATGGAGATGGTTGATCTCCAGGGAGATCGAGGTTAGGAGAGTAGACTCAGAGGACAACACAGCGGATCCACTCACAAAGGCCTGTTCCTAGAGAGAGACTTTTATGGGATGGTTGAGTATGAGATACTGCAACCACTGCTACAGATGGCCCTAGTGCAAGTGGGAGATTGTTAGTTATATGTATGCCCTAGAGGCCATTACTGTACATATGATGTATATTGTAGTGGATGCTAGGACGTATATAGGGAGGACTTTCTTGCTCGACATGATAGTATGCTATCTGGTTGAACTTTACCTTAACGTGTATACTGACTGTCTCTCTGTTACATGTTGGTAAAGCCCTTAGGATCTGTACTTGACTACCTGGACTATAATGCGGATCATACTAGTGGGGACATGGTAGTCCATAAGTACATCCTTCAAAGTCCCTAGTCGTGGGTGTATCGAGACGGGGCATCGATATACCAGAGTAGACTAGCGTATACCTTCTCGACCCATACAGATGGGCGATGGATGATCCCATATCCATTGGTGTTTGACATCAGAGATGATATACGGGTGCTCAGTAGAGACTGGGTACACTGGACGGACTCGCCGAGAACTCCCAGATGGTATTATACCTCACGTCAGATGGCAGTTCTCTGGTGACACTGGTACAGAGTAGTCTGTTGACCCGAGATCGTCATAGAGTCTTGTGTGGTTCCCACTGTGCTTTGATTTCCATCTTACCACGTCCAAGAGGGCGTGCAAAACGGTGGTTTTTGGGTACAGTCCCGAGTCACATGGAGGCAATGAGCGATAGGAGGGGATTCGTCTCTCCCGGTATATGGGGGTTGATGTTGCGCTGTGTTCGATTGGCTATAACAGGAAATCCCTGGCCAGGGTTGCTGAGATTTACTGGTAAGTGTTACCAGTAGTTTCTCGAACAGTTATAGACCTCATATCGACACGACTTATTGAGCTATTGGGGTCTGACGTATACCACCCCTAGGCGAGATATGCGACATATCAGACGATCAGACCGGACTGTACTGTAGTGTTACTGGTCGGATTCACTGGAGTGTGAGCGGGCTTGCTCATCGATCTTCAGATCGCTCAATACCCGGGTGGCCGTTACGTTTAGCAGACCGCTTGCGGCTTGTGGATGTTTGATATGATCATCATCCACTGCCGGCGTATTGACGAGTCTTTAGAGTCCTACACAGAGGTTTCCTGGCTCAAGCGAAACGAAATAGGAGCGCATATGAGATATGTGAGGGACCGAGAATAATACGAGTATGTGATACTGTATTCGATTCTCGCGATATGACATTGATCGGTTATATGCGATATAGCCGGGTTATCGGATCAAGTGTTGATTCGATAAGATGTTACTAATGATACCAGTCGGTTATGTGCGCATGACCGGATCATTGAATCAAGTGTTGATTTAATGATTTAATGTATAATTATATATTTGATATATTACTTTGCATTAACTAGTATCGGTTCACTTTAGACGGATTTTCTCACTTGGTTCGTGCGCATTGCATATGCGATATGTTTTTGTGCACTTGTATGTATCATGTTTGATGATGCATGCTAACTTGAGTTTGTGTAAAGATTAAACCATGGTTATTCAAATGGTTAGGGTTTTGTTTTTCAAATCTATTTATTTATTTATTTATTTATTTTCTTTTTGGAAAAAAAAAGATGAGAAGAATGGTGGCTTTATTTGTTTTGTAGTTGAAGATTCTTGAACCTTTGACTTTGTCCACCATTCTTATCTCATGCTTAACCTAACCATTTGTTTTAACCCTAGTTCACTCTCTACAACTAACCATGGTCATGTTATGATAAGAATGAGTTTCTTTTCTAATTAAACTAATTCTTTTCATAACTAATTCTTCTTCTTCCTCCATTTTCTTCAAGTGAAGAAAGCTTGCCCCATCAATGGCAAGTGATGGAAATGAGTGAGAAATCCAATTCTAAAGTCTACCCACTTCCTATTTCTTCATCCTCTACCTCTTGCCAAGTAGTAGAGTGTGTTTCCTTCACAAGTCATCATGGTTTGGTGAAGGTTGAGCTTGATTCATCGATGCTTCGACGTAGATCATCTTCGGCATGGACATCGACGACCTAGCTTGCCCATTCTCCGACGAAGCTGACTCAAGAGCCCGGATTTGATTTGGACAGCGGAGACGACATCGTTGCGGAGCCGTGGAGGTGGAGCACCGGATCTACAAAGGTTGTATTTCCGTATTCTCTTTAGCTAAGTTGTTAGCTAGCTATCTTTTCGCCCAGACATCTAGTTATCGATCCGTACACTAAGGTTTGTAGGCACCATAATTTTTGAAATTGCCATGGTTGATGGCTTGGGAGACCTCACTAGAGTGCCTAGGAACCATGCATTGACAGGGTTCGTCGTAGCAGTGAGCCGGTCGAAGACCGACTTCTTGTTCACTTCCGATGCAGGTATTGGCTCAGAGAAGCTTGTAGGTGGGATCATGGTCCCGAAGAACAGGCCAGTGGTGGCTTGGGTCGCCTGGTCTACCGGCAGAGCGAGGAAGGAAGCCGCTTGGGGCCCATATGCTACACCTCCTGGTGAGGTGGAGCGTCCATTGCTGTGGCATTTCGAGCAGTTGGTGCAGTTAAATGCCATTGAATCTTGAGTTCTGCGCGAGGCACAAGACCAAATTTTAGTAACTTGAAATCCAAAGGCAACCATTTAACAAACCGCGATTGGTTCGCGAAGACGACACACGAAGTGTGGAGTGGAAAGAGGAAAAGGTCCCACCGGGCGTGCCAGAATCTGTTCCCCTCCGAAAGACGGCGCACAGGACTGCGATGTCCTGACGCTGAGATTCGGGGCAGATGCTATTTGGTTTTATCCGTCCACCTCTCCGAAGATGCCAAGTTGATTTATGGCACAGTGTATCGGAGGTTTAGACGGATGCGGCCGATGTAGCAGACTTCGTCAGATTCCTCCTCGCTTGAGGGGTTTTTGATTATGGGGACGCTCTTCTCTGCAGGCGCAAGCCCCTGCAGTTAATTACTCTACCGCATCGCGGTAACAACTTTCTCCTTCTCCAGATGGTCATTTCATGTCGTGTGTGTTTGTTTTGTTTGTGGTTGCCCGTGGATTGTATACGGAGACTGAGTTATGTCGTCGCCCGTAGGGCGTGGACTAGTCCAAATCCGTATTATCTTAGATTTGGGTTTGGGGGTTTGGCTTTAAGGATACGTTAGCCTCATTTGAGACTAAGATCGACTTAAACGTTTGTTAAGGATTCGTTAGTCCAGTTTTTAGACTAAGATCAACTTAACGGGATCGTTTAGATCCAACAAGAGAGCAATAAAAGGGGGGCTATGTTGTTTAGTTTAGTGACATTACGGTCGGTAGGTAGTTTAAGGACATTGCGGTCTATGGGTAGTTTAAGGACATTGCGGTCCAATGTTAATTTTAAGACATTGCGGTCAAGGTTAAGGACGTCATAGTCCATGGGTTTAAGGACCCCACAGTCCGTTGTTAGTTTTAAAACATCTCGGTCAAGGTTAAGGACCTCATAGTCGATGGGTTTAAGGACCCCACAGTCCGTTGTTAGTTTTAAGACATCTCGGTCAAGGTTAAGGACCTCATAGTCCATGGGTTTAAGGACCCCACAGTTCGTTGTTAGTTTTAAGACATCTCGGTCAAGGTTAAGGACCTCATAGTCCATGAGTTTAAGGACCCCACAGTCCGTGTCAATGTGTGGTCATCGAGACCCGTCACCTCTTTGAAGACGTTGAGGAATTACAACGCCAAGTATCAAAGGAGTGAAGAGATGTACCCTTGAACCGGGGTGGATTAAATAGTCTTTAGCCCAATTTGGGATCAAGACCAATTAATTATGTTATGAGCCCATTAGCCCAGTTAAGTCTGAATTGAGGACTTATGGCCATCTTGGGCTAAGTCCAATCATGTTTGGAATATTGGCTTCCTGTTGGTCCATTGAAGGAGAGGCTTTGCCTCTGGCCATTTAGCCAATTGGGCTAACGTTAATTCAGCAGTGTTAAACACTGGGATCAAGTTAGTGTTTTAACACTAAAAGACAGTTGGTGTTAAACACCAGCAACAGGGGGTTTAATTTAGTTTTAAACACTAAGAAATTCAGTGTTAAACCCTGCAAATAAAGTTCTTTGATTAGTGTTGAACACTAAGGCCAAACAGTGTTTTAACACTGGATTCAGAGGTTCCAATTTAGTGTTAAACGCTGAGGCAAGAGGGGTCACGTGGTAACACGTGAGGGCGCCCTCCCTTCATTTGTTCTGCTGAGAATATTGCATCTTTTAGAGCATCACGTGCCATCACGTGACGGGCATTTAAATGCTTGTATGTTAAAGCTTCTGCCAAAGGTCACGTGGGTCACGTGAGGCACTGCCTCAAAGGCCCTTCTCTGTGGATCTTTTCGGGGGTCACGTGGTAGCACGTGACCCTGTCTCTTTGTATGTTTTTTGGAAGATCTGTTAATCCTTTTTTTAAGAATTAAATTCTTCGTAGGGTTTAACCCTAACGATAAATTTAAGAGGAATTAAATTCCTACTCCCTTCTGAAGATTTATATTCTGGGATAGAGTTGAACTCTGAATTTTCTGTAGGAATTAAATTCCTCATATATGTGAAGAACTGAATTCTATCATAGGGTTAAACCCTAATAAAAGCTTTAAAGGAATTAAATTCCCACTCTCTTTTAGAGAGGCATGAGATTCTGTCATAGGGTGAAACCCTAATTTCTTCTTTCTTAAAGGAATTAAATTCCTGTTATTTTAACAGAACTAAGTTCTTAACTAGGGTTGAACCCTGATTCTGTTCATTCTGAAGGAATTAAATTCCCATAACATAGGGTTAAACCCTAATTTTATTTTAAAGGAATTAAATTCCTATAGTTCTGTGGGAATTAAATTCTCAAGCTTCCATTCCCTCTCTATGCTTTGGATCTGCATGGCAGGATCTCAACCCAATGAGAATTAAATTCTCAATTCAAGGGGAGATGTGCACTTTACAGATCCTCCACCAAAGAGAGAAATATGTTCTTCTGTTTAATATCAGAGTTAAACTCTATTAAGAATTAAATTCTCTTTTTCTTTCAAAAAGCCTTCCCTTTCTTACCTAGGGTTTTCTTTTGCAGAAGATCCAAATTCCTCCAAAGTATCAAGGCTCTCTTCTTTTTTATCTCTCGATCCCTCCTGCCTCTATTTCCCTTGGCTCCTATTTATAGGAGAAGGAGCCTAATCAATTAGTTTTGATGAATCATTCATTAAGGGATCTGATTTGTATTCACCATTCGTTTGGACCTTTGGATTGTTAGGTGAATTTTATTCACCATTGGATTTTAAATCCAGAGATTTTCCTTTGTTATTTCGGTTAGATTTTAAGGGGAAATCTTTCCAAATTCAAGATTTTTCCATAGATAGGTGATATTTAATCACCTTTAAATTTTTAATTCAATTGGTTCCTTTGGAAAGATTTGAGAGGTCTTTTCTCAGAATTTAATTCTGTTAACAGATAGGCTTTGAAAGCCGGTCACGTGTGGCCACGTGACCCTTGGTCACGTGTGGGCACGTGACCCCCTTGGAACGAGCCCTCTTCTTCTTTTTGCGCTCTACCTTCTGGCCGCTGCTTAGCCGTCACGTGCCACCACGTGACCCCTGGTCACGTGTGAGCACGTGACCCTTGTCTGGAGCCTTTTTCTTGATTTAACCGGAGAATGGGTCTGCTGCTTTTAAATGTTACGTGCCAACACGTGACCCCTGGTCACGTGTGAGCACGTGACCTCTTCTGAAGCCTTTTCCTTGATTTGATCAGGGAATTGATGTGCCTTTGAAGCCGCTTTTAAATGCCACGTGCCAACACGTGACCCTGGTCACGTGGGAGCACGTGACCCTTTCTGAAGCCCTTTTCTTTGATGTAGTCGGGAAACTGAATCTGCCTTGCCGATGTTTTTAGATGTCACGTGCCAACACGTGACTGCTGGTCACGTGTGAGCACGTGACCCTTTTCTGAAGCCTCTTCCGTAGGCTTTCTTGATTTTAAATCAGGAAACAAGGGGCTAAGCCCCTTTTTTCCGTATGCGCCCAGCACCCACGTGCCGGGCGAGTGTGGAACTGGCGCCCGGTGCCCACGTGCCGGGCACGTATGGCGCCAGCGCCCACATGCTGGGCACGTGAGGCATTAGCGCCCACGCATCTTTTAGACTCTATTCACCCTTTTTTATACACACTCCACAGCATTTTCCCCGTTAGAAAAAATTTCTAATGGGGCGCTACCCCGCACCCCGTAAGGGGGCTGCTAGCCTTCTTGACCCCCAGCCCACTATCCGGGAAGAGGGACCCCCGTAAACTCTGCGAGGCCCCCGATATACCCAAGACCCCTCAAAACATAACACACACACACACTGCACATTAAGTTTGCATGACCAGTTTGACCCGTCAATCGGAGGTTCCTTCACTCCAAAGGCGAGTGGTAATTAACGGCATCTTAGTCCGCGGCTGCCGGAGATTCGGATCCCCACAATCAATAAACCCCAGTCTACCCTAGACAGGGGGAATCTGTACATGCCTGACAAACGCGCGCATTCCTATCTCAATGGGGTTATGAAAAACACCCTACAATATGGTCTTAGTGCAAGTGGGATATTGTTGGATATGTATGTCTTAGAGGCCATTATTGTATAGTACAGGATTGTATATTACATGTGGATGGTTAAGATATATATATACAGGACAGTCTTGCTCGATATGATAATATGCTATCCGGTTTGTCTTTACCTCAACATATGTATATATTCTAGTTATATTACGTATCTCAAATACATGTTGGTAAAGCTCGTGGGATCTTTGCATTTAGGTGATATACACTGGAAACAGATGCATTCCATTTGAATCTGATTCTATCTAAATTAGCGCCTTTGATTCTATATGGACATAGATTGGTTGCATATCTTGAGGTTATTAAGATATGGAGTTATCCGGTTTCTGTTTAAAAGCAGAATCCGGACAAACTCAAGGCATGCTTCGGTAATGGCAGTTTTTGGATTATCCCAAGCATTTTTTAAGGCTTTGCTTCTACCATTTTCAAGATCAAAATTTGGTTTTTTCTTGACTCGCCACCTTTTTTTATAAAAGGAATCTTTCTGCAAAAGAAAGTAGTGGGAGTATGGTAAAACTGAAAGTGATTCCAGAACCACAAAAGCTTACTGGAAATTTAGTAGAACCTGAAGACACCCCAAAGACTTTAAAGTTGTGTAGACGATGTTTTAGTTTCGAATCATGATGTTTTTTTTTCCGGTTTTATTTTCCTAAATATAAGATTTTGTCCATATTTTAAAACATGACCTGAAAACTTTTTAAAGCATAAATTTAAGAAGGGTCGTTTACAAGCATACGATGGTTGAAACCTGGAACCATAATATTATAGTATGGCCGACCGGGTCAGCCTTCTGGCTACCTGGGTCGGCCATGCTACATCAGTATAGCCCTTGGTTTCTCCTGGGGCTTATATGGATGGAAACTAGATTTGTTGCAAGTTTTAGTTTTTGGGTTCATTACTTGGTTTTGGATGTGTTAGCTCTCATGAAAATTTTTAAATTAGCTTCCTCCGTGGTTTTAAATTCTGGTAGTGAGCTAAACTTCCATCAATGGTATCGAAGATGATCCACTTGAGAGTTCTATGCTCATGCTCCAACTCCTCCTCAAAGTAGTACTCTTTGTGAAGCAACTTAAAGAATAAACATGCTAGGATTAATCTTCAAGAGATGTGGTTTATTTTGCTATGATTTTCCTCAAGAGCAACAATTGCTCTGATACCAGTGAAGAGATCCTAGTGCTTGCTATGCAACAATTGCGGCCAAGGGAGAATGCAGAATCAAAATTTTAAGCAAGCACATAACATCCACAAACCAAGAATACACCCAATAGACTAGAACAAGTAAACATATGAGAACAAGAGTAGGGGTTTATTGCTACAACCTTTGTAGCGTGTCCGTCCATTTGCAGAAGTCCTCTTCTACACTTCATGGACTCTAGCTAACTTCCGTCACCGATTGGATCGAGTTTGTATGCCGATCTTTATGTCGAAGATGATCCACATCAAGAAAACTTTGGCTTAAGCTCCATCTCCACTTTAGCATGCACCAAACGAAGAAACTTGGGCTTCTTGACTTGCTAATCAAGAAGGGAAGAGATGTAAAGGCTCACATTAATTTTTCTCTCAAAATTCTCACTCTCGAGTCATATTCAAGAGGAGGAAGAAGAAGAAGAGAGAGAGCGAGAGAGCATGACATAATGGTTAAGTCTCTACAAAAATAAAAACCAAGCATACAACTTAACTCTCATTTTCCAAATAAACAAATGCATTCCATGCCTCTCTACTATTTCTCTTTCCACCTCATTTCACATTCCTTTTTCTTTTATCATAAAAAGAAAAGCAAATTAATGAGGTGTCTTCTTCTAGATGTTAACATATGTGTGTGTATATAAACATCACAATATGTATCATATACACAAAACCATATTTGTATCGCATACAAATACCAATGAGAGAGAAAATATAATGTGATTATAATACTAGAAATATACATATCCAATATATATATATATATATATATATATATTAAATCATCACATGATTTAATAATCCGGTTTAAGGATAAAACGACAAGTATTATCAAACACCCGATTATCGCATATAATCGAACTCCCACACGTATCCCTATACGCACATTACATCGTTTCTCCTGAGCGGGAAAAACCTCTGTGTGGGACTCTAAAGACTCCATCGATACGCTGGCAGTAGGTTAGGATCATATCTGTCAACCTACAAGCATGTAAGCGGTAATAGCTATACATAATGCCTACCCAGGTATTGATCAAAAGAAAGGTCGACAAGCAAACCTGTCCGAAAGCAATCAGAGCCTATCAGTGACAATCATCATACAGTTCGGTCTATTCATCTGAGAATGTCGTATACCGGGTCTGGGGTGGAATCTGTCAGACCCCCAATAACTCAATAATTCATGCTGACAGACGACTCATAACCACCTGAGATACAACTGATAACACTTATCAGTTTATCTCATCTGCCATGACCATAGACTTCGGATTATAATCAAGTCCTACATAGCGCAACATCGACTCTCTATACCGGGAGAGACGAATCCTTTCAACCACTTATTTCCTCCATGTGCTTCGGGACTATACCCAACTAAAACCTGTTTGCACGACTCAGTAAAGCCGTGGTAGGGTAGTAATCAAAGTATAGTGGGAACACACACAAGACAAATGGTGATCTCAGGTCTAGAGACTACCATATACTCATGTCATCCGAGAATTGTTATCTGACAATTAGTATAATATCAAGTAGGAGTTTTCGGTGAGTTCGTCCAGTGAAACTCATTCTCCAATGAGCACCTGTATAGAATTTTTAGTGTCAAACACCAATGGCTATAGGATCAACCATCGCCCCGATCGAGGTCAAGAAACGTATACACTGGTGTAAACTGGATTACCGATATTCAGTCTCGATACCCCTATGACTAAGTGTTAGTTATATGTATACCCTAGAGGCCATTATTGTACATGATTGTATATTATAATGGATGCTTAGACATATATAGATAGTACTTTCTTGCTCGACATGATAGTATGCTATCTGATTGTTCTTTATCTTAACATGTAGATCAGTATTGTTTTACTGTCTTTCTCTCACATGTTGGTAAAGCCCTTAGGATGTTTACTTGACTACCAAGACTATGATGCAGACCATACTAGTAGGCCAGGGTAGTCCACAAGTTCATCCTTTAATTGTTCCTAGTTGAGAGAGTATCGAGACAGGGCATCGATATTCCAGAGTAGACTAGTGTGTACGTTTCTTGACCCTGTATGGGGCGATAGTTGATCCATAGCCATTGGTGTTTGACATCAAAGATTGTACACAGGTACTCATTGGAGAATGGGTACACCTAACAAGACTCGTCGAGAACTCCTAGATGGTATTATACCTATCGTCAGATAGCAGTTCTCTGGTGACACTGGTACAGGTTAGTCTGTAGACCCGAGATCGTAATAGAGTCTTCCACTGTGCTTTGATTTCCTTCCTACCACGCTCAAGAGAGCGATTTTGGGTACAGTCCCGAGTCACATGGAGGCAATGAGTGATAGGAGGGGTTTCGTCTCTCCCGGTATTAGGGGTTGATGTTGTGCTATGCTCGATTGGCTATAACAGGAAGTCCCTGGCCAGGACTGATGATGAGATTTACTGGTAAGTGTTATCAGTAGTTTCTCGACCCGTTATGAGCCTCACATCGGCATGACTTATCAAGTTATTGGGGTCTGACGTTTACCACCCCCAGACTCGATATGCCACATATCAGGCCGGATTGTACGATAGTGTTGCTTACTGGATTCACGGGAGTATGGACAAGCTTGCTTGTTGATCTTCTGATCGTTCAATACATGGGTAGCCGTTACGTCCAGCTAGTACCGCTGACGGCTTGTGGGTGACTGATATGATCATCACCTACTGCTGGTGTATTGACGAGTCTTTAGAGTCCTACACAGAGGTTTCCTGGCTCAAGCGAAACGAAGTAGGGCACATATGTGATATGTGCGGGACCGAGATTAATACGTGTATGTGATACCGTATTCTAATCTCACGATATATGATATCAGTCAGTTATATGAGGTATAGCCGGGTTATTGAATCAAGTATTGATTCGATAAGTTGATATAAATGATATTAGTCGGTTATATGTGATATAGCCGGATTATTAAATCAAGTGTTGATTTAATAGTTTAATATATAATTATATATTTGATGTATTAATATATATTAACTAACATTAGCTAACTTAAGAATTTCTCTTCTCTAAATACATATAAATATATGTGTGATATATATTGATGTATTTATTTTTGTGTCATGCTAGATGATACATCGGACTTGGGTGTATGAGACTCATACCAAACTAAAGATAATTTGGATGATTAATAATTAAGGGATAAATCAAAATTAGGTGGAAATTGTCATGGCTTAAGATGCTTGTGAAAGCATATAGAAGTCTTGACTTAAGTCCACTAATTTTGTCCTACTCTACATATTTATTAACCCAACCATTATTTTTAGCCATGGTTAAATCTCTACAAATATCATTTGTGATATTTTCTCACCTATGGTTGAAATGGTTCATCACTTGATCTTCTTCTTCATCTCATTTTTCTTCTCTAGATTTTGAGTGAGGTGAAAAAGAAAAAGAGAAAAATAATTCTAAAGTGAGCAAAATTCTTATTTCATCAATCTATACCAAACTAGCCATTTAGTATAGATTGTTTGCTTCACTAATCCATCGATTAGTGAAGAGGTAGCTTGAGTTAGAGATTCTTCGACGTAGATCATCTTCGGCCTCGAAGATCCTTAAGCAAGCTCGTTTCTTTCGCCTAATGGAGCCTAAGGAGGGTCCGGGACACCACTACTTGGAGCTAAGGGACTACTACACGGAGCTTTAGAAGTGAAGGAACAGTCTACAAAGATTGTATTCCTTGTTCACTTAGTGTAAGGTTTGTTTACATGCATATAAAACCCTAATTCTCTAGTTAGATCCTTAGTTCGGATTGCTTAGCACTCTGGAATTTTTGAAATTGCATACTTGATGCTTACCGAAACCTAGCGAGGGTGCTAAGGGAACCCAGCACTAAGGACATTTAAGGTTGTGCTTATGGACTGCCAAGCTCCACTAGTATGATCCATATCATAATCCTGTTAGTCAAGCAAAGATCCTATAGGCTTTATCTTATGTATTAGCGATATGTGATAATGATTAAAACGTATACACATGAAAGATAAAGACAAACTAGATAGCATACTATCATCTCAAGTAAGGTTGTTCTCTGTATAGGTCCTCCTTCAATTAGTAATGCCTTCTTGCAATTACAATAATTGCCTTAAGGCACATATATCCAACACTCAGTAGGAGGGTCGCACCAGTTTCACGGTTCTGAAGAAAAATGTGACAGTTTGCAATTTCAAGTTTTGGAGCTGTGTCGGAAAGAGAAACCGAGAGAACTAAGGAAAAACTGGGGGGTACAAGACGAAGGCAACAAATTTTCAAGATGGCTATAAGGATATACAAGCCAAAATGGAGATTGTTGTAAAGATGTCTTGTATAGATGTTGAAACGGCTCAAACCTATCTTGTGCCAGCTCAACCCTATTCTAAGACGGCTCAAGGTAAATTTGAGACATCTTACAACCTGTTTAGAATTAGCGATTCTTCTCTGTTCATATGAGACGGCTCATACTTATGTTGAGCCGGCTCAAAAGATTTTCGAGTCGAACAGAGTAGTTTCGTTAAATAAGGAAATCCTATTATAACTCAGATATATTTTGGGTATAAATAGGATGTTAGGATTAATTTTAAAAGGAGCTTGATCATAAGGTTTAAAGAAGGCGCAAAAACGGCTCCATAAGGGATTAAGTAGGCCATTAAGGAGAACGTCACGAGAGAAGAAGATAAATCCCATTGGAGATCTTAAAATGAAAGGGTTTATAATCTTCTGTAAAGTTTTCTCTAAAATTCTAATAAAGTTTTCTCTCTTTTTCCCGTGGTTTTTCCCGTTTGGGTTTTCCACGTTAAATCTCTTGTGTTGCTATTTAATTTTGCTTTGTTTCTAGTTATTATTCGTTAAAAGGATCTTAGGATCGATCAGATTTTTTTCCACTGCGCTACCTGTAATGACTCTGTTTATAATGTACAAATAATTGTATAAAATTAAGGTACTAAATAGAGTATTTTCAACCCGGTGTATGCTATAAGTATTTGATTTGTTTTAGAACAGCAAGAAAGCACTTGTAGCTCATTGGTAAAGCCTTACACTGCTGTGACATAGACCATGTGTTCAAATCCTCACAGCCACATATTATTTTTAATAATTTTTCTTTTAAATTTTTTGGAAGCCCAAAATTTAACACGTGCAATACACGTAAAAATGAAAAGTCACTAAAATCAAACATGTGGAAAATGTTATATGCACTGAACATGACACGTGGCAGAATCCAAGACCCTGACCCCCTTGATCGACCAGCGAGAATTGCTTTGGGGCCGGCGCCGCCGGTTCCCCACGTCACTAATGTCCTCAATTTTTGCCCTAACACCCCTTGGCCTCCCCCCACTACTCCTCTTTTGTTTGATTTTCCTGCACATTAACAGAGAATTAAAATGAGCTTTAAAAACAAATTTTAATGCATTTTAATTCGCATTTTAATATCCTAAACCCTAATTCTATTCTATAAATATCACCCCATACTTTATCCCTCTCTATTCTAAAATCCATTATCAAACCTCTCAAAGTTTTCCAAGTCCAAAAAGTTATACAAGTGGAGTTAGCCCAAGGTCAAGTTCCGGCGATGATTCGGGACAAATCAGGTGACACCACGACTCCACGAAGAAACAACTTGTTCCTATACCTCTTCTCTCTTTTCCAAACCCGTAAGTTCCCTCTCTTCTCCTCTCTTCTATTCTAAAACAATCTCTCATTAAAACTCGTCGAAAGCGGAGTTATTCCGATTTCCGATTCTAATTTCATTAAAAAAAACCAACTTTTCTTAACAAAAAATCAACCATCTTGTTTAGCAACCATAAAACAATATTTAGAACAAGTTTCAATTCAAAATAAAATGTTATGCAACTTGTATTACACTTTTTCGTTTAAATACCACAAAATTTACCTACGACATTAATTCATCATATTACTCATATTATCTTTAGAAAACTCACGAGGTATTGACCTACCTCATCACAACACTCATCATAACATAGTACGATGGTTTGAAAACAATATTTTTGTGGCTAAAACGAATTTTACAGTTAAATATCATAAGCTATCAAAACCGTATTTCTTTTAATTGTTTTAATCAAATTCTATACAATTATGTCCTTACAACCCATTTTTGGGAATCCGATTTAGTTGGTGCGGGTTATCGCATATCCATCGGACTAGTAGGGTGTTCAGTTGATAAAACTGCACTTTTAATATGACATTTTTCCTACTATTTCTATATAAAAAAAGGTGTTTATTATAATATATGATACATATGAGGGTTTATCTGTAAAAATACTATTTTCATGTGTTTATATATTATAATTAACATTATGAAGGAAAATGTAAGCATATAATATCCATGTAACATTTGGCCCATTTAAATATGCTTACCTTATTAAAAGCCATTGACCAATTCTTAATGGTTAAGTTAATATTTCCATATAACAAACTAATATTATTTGTTGAGTTATTGTGCAGAATTTTCAGGACTGAAATCAAGGAAATCAAAGTTGGCAAAACAAACCTGCCTAATTAAGAAAGTAAACTAAAGAAATCAAGTCTGGCACTGACGAGGAGAAGATTTTCAGTTTCCAGAGATATGAAAAGATCACCACGTGTTATCAAGTTAAAGCCCCAGAAAAACTAACAGATGACCTCCCTGTTTGGCCGCGGAACCGCGGCCAAACCCATCTATTGGTCGCGGTTCCACCGCGGATTTGAGGAGTTGAGATATGGGATTTTGGTGGTTAGGATCCTAACAACTAGTTTCCATATTAGGAAACTAGGGTTCTGACTCTGGGACTATAAATAAAGACCGAGAGTCTCTTAGAAAAATTATCAAGCTGAAGAGATCACGAAGTCCACGACAGGCTCACGCATCCAGGCTGATCATCAACAGTTCATCTACCTTCTTAGAAGAGATCGAGAAGCAAACTAGCATTTTGTAATCATTTTCTAAGGGAACAAAGTGTAAATGAATTTTGTTGATTAATAAAGGTAGTAGTTTTCTTATTCTATCTCTTTGTAGTTTTAATATGATTTCTCTCTCCATCTCTTCTTCTCCCAATATACGCGAGTAATTCTTCGCTTGTTATGGTTCATGGGATTAGGGTAGGTTAATGGATGATGAAGATCCTTAAACTCTTTTTAAGTCCTATAAAGTTTATAAACTCTATCAAAAGAATAGTTAACATCCTAATTGGGTGCGCTATCAATTCATTGATAATTGCGACCACGATTAGAGATTAGATTAACAATTGTTTTGGTAAAGGCTAGACATGAACGGAGTTCCATATCGAGATAGGGATTAAGAGTGGGAACCCTTTTCCCTCCAGAAACCCTAATCTACACGCATCACTGTCGTTCTAGTTTTAAATCTATTAAAGGATAAAAAGAGTAATCTTTAATTAATCATCCATAACTACTAAATCCCAATGAACCCTACAAGCCCCCTTCTATTATAAAACCTATATCCGTAGTTAATCTAGATCTATATTCTACATCCGTGTTTAACATAGATCTAGAACCTACAACCATTCTTCACCATTCTTTATTCTTCCTCCTTTCTTTCTCAACACGCCTAAAGTAAGATTAAAAGATTCAACGTTTCCCCGAGGATGACCTGTACTCATCTCGGTCTAGCTATACGCGACACCGTTATTGATTGTGGTTAACTACTACATATAAAACAGATCAATCAAATGGCGCCGTTGCCGGGGATACGTGCGTAATTTATTTTTCTTACTATTCGTGTTGAATTCTTTTTCGATCTATATCATAAACATAAAACAAAACCGTATCTTGTATATTTAACGATTAGTGTGTGATTCTTGCGAGGAATTCTGGACTCATTTTAGCGAGGAGATAAAGATTCAGAGACATTCATCAAGACCCAGAGGAGAAGAGGAGGCTACTGTACAAAATTTGTCAAAAGATCCCCTCATCTCACGACAGAACTGCGGCCAAATCACCAGTATTGCGGCGGAACCGCGGCCTAATTGGTAGATCTTGGCTTCAAAATTCTTCGGTATCTTCTACAACTCTTTATCTCTCCTCTGAAAAATCTAATAATATATTTTCTGCAGGATTCTTTGCAAAATATCGCCGCTCAAAAATCTTTTTGCGTGCTTTGTTTTGCGGGTTATTTTTGCATATTTTAATACGGACTTTAAGGGGCAAGACCACAATTCAGATTAGGTGGGGATTTCATCACCCTTCCTAGGCCCCACAAATCACAAAACGAGCATCTGCATAACCCTATATTAATTAAAAAAATATCTAGATCAAGACCCTAAGGACCGTCGCACTCAACTAGGACAGAGGAAGGTCGTGGGTAATCTATCGCTTATCTGCATTTCTTTTGTGGTGTCTAGGCAAGTGTGTCTAAAGTAAGTGGTTACTTAATTAGGCCCGCTATTTTCGGTGATTCGTATAGCGGATACCTCCCACTTACCTGGCACTTACCTGGCCACAGGAGAGATAAAGATGCAATAGAGGATTTATCCTGCGATTTGTCTCTTGGAATTCTAGGAGCGGTCTAGTGCTTGACCTAGGTGACCTTAGTTCTAGGGTTTGCTTATGCATTTTGTGATTTTTGTGAGTAAACCCCCAAGTCCACTTTCAAAGCAAAACAATCCAAATAGAGCTTAAATCTTTTCACCTTCTTTTCTTTTCACCTTCTTATAATAGGTAACCTAAACAGACGAACTCTTGCCGAGCTTTACTATCCACAACCAGATATTTCTTGTCTTCGTAATCGCTTCGGTATACCATCCGACTCTCCCATTTCTTTAAGAGACCGAATAGAACAAGCGGGTAGAAACAGTTGGCCACCTCAGTCCAGGTCTTATCAACCGTATCCTAATTCTACATCTGTTTCAGTTGATACTCCAAGTGAAGGAACTCCTAAACGCATGTCCATCGCTGAGTATATAGCGAGGGCTAACGGCCAAAGTTCAATCCAGACCAACATCAACCATCACCACTACTTTCTAAAGAAGAATTTCATAATCAGTTTGTGGCATATATGATGTCTATTGAAAATAGCCAACCAACCAACCCATATCGATATTCTACTTATCATAATGTTGATCCTACTCCTACCCAATTTTCGCAATCATTCTATTCCTATCAATCATATCCGACCTTTACACCTTCTCTAGACAGTCCTTCTAATCAGTCATTTGGGAGTTTTAATTATCCACAAGAATTTCAATCTTATACTGAAACCCTTTATCGACCCAAGTCCAGTCTTGAGCATAAATTAGAAGAAGGTGTGGAATCGATGCGTCGCCTCAGAAAGGAATTGGCAGAAAGCATGGCTGAGTATAAACGAGCAACCAGTTTTGAACCAGCTCAAAAAATTTCAGTGTATGATACGGCCATAGGACAAAGTGAGAATTTGGGCAGTGAGAGAAAATTGTACACCCTTCCTAATCAAACCTCCCCATTCTAAACTGAAATCCACAACTCCAGTTTTACAGATTCATTGAGTACACCAAATGATTCATCAATTGAAGATAGAATGTCTGATAAGTTGTGTGACTTTGTAGTGTTTGATTTACCCGATTGTGAAGGGTCCATTTCAAGTGAAACCATACCCAACTCTTGTGATCTCTACACCTCCACTCTTGAACCAAAATTGATTGAAACCTATAATTTTAATAAGGTGTTTGAGAATTCTAACCTTCACTTGAATGAGGAGATTGACGTTGGGGATATATTGAATGATGAACCCGAAAATTTGGATGAGTTTGTCCCATCAATCCATCATGTCCTTTCACTTCCTTGTGGTCATCATCTCGAGCCATTAATTATTCTTCCCGAACCTCAAATGTGTCTTGAAGTTGATGATAATTGTATAACCGAACAGCAGACCAAAATTCAGCCTTCATCTCCCACATCTGGTTCAGCGATACTCGAGACACCAATTTGTTTACCCATTTCACCTTCTACTTTCTCAGGTTCTTCTATTCTTCCTATAATTTCAGTGAGTATTGATGAATCACAAACCAATAATTCAAGTTTGATAATTCCAAAAAACCAACTTGATTTGGATACTTTTGAAAATAAGGTAGATGAGTTTTTCAAGTCTCCTACCTTCATATTTTTTGACAAATCAAGTATGATAAATTCTGGCACAAAACTTACTGACAGCAAAATGTTCAATTACACCATCGATGAAAGTTTTGAAGAACTTTTTGCTGACGAACTTGCATTCCTAAACAACACGGATTTTGTGATTAATCAATCTCCACCTATAGAAGTTGAACCACCACCCTTTCTTCTTATAAAATACGAGAATGCCAATATTCCAATCATTTCTGATCATTCACATTCTCGTTTTTATTTATCATCATCTCTTATCTCTTCACATTCACGTTCACGCAAACCCTTTCCATACCACCACTTATCTCTTCCCCACTTTTTTTTGGCTCTATATAACATAATCTTCCACCGACCTATACGTTACATTGATAAAAATTTTGAATGGTTGGTATTAACTTTTGGTCTTTGTAAAGTCTTATATTGACCAAATAACTTTACCCCCCTTAAAATGCTTAATATTGTTTAACTCAAGTTTGGGGGGTATATTTTTGGCTCTTGAAAATAAAATTTGTCCTCAAAATTGTGAGCCGAAAATAAGTTTGGGGGAGGATTTTCATTTTCAATTTTTGTTTCCCCCGTTAATAACCTTTCCTCCCAAATCTACAGGTTTTTGAGATTTAAAAGAAACAACAGTGAGGACACTGCTGCAAACAGGTTTGGGGGAGGTTTGTGCTTATTTACGCATTACTTTGCATTATACTATATATAAGCACACAAAAAAATTTGATAATAAAAGTTTGAAAGTGAAAATTTACATATGAAAGATAGGAATAGTTTGAGAAAAACAAGAAAATTAGATGTTTTCTTAAATGAAACTAGTAATAAGTAGTTATGAGCTGTTGTCCCAAGGGTTAGTAAGATGAATGAAATTACTAATCTGAGGATAAAAATAAGTCTGAAAAATAGTCCCTATTCTTGAGGCTAAACATTTGAACGTTGATACCCTACTATACGCACTTACATACATATTGAAACTTGGGGTAGTAGAGAATACCTTGAAATGCTCTTGTCTAAAAGCCTTAGTATGAAGGAAAATAAAATAAAATATATGTGGTGAAGAAGAAAAAAATGAACACTGGTTTTGTAATTACCAAGGCAGCATAAAAAAAATATAGCGAGGGTGTTTTATCACCTAATGCCTTAGACCAACTGGTTTGGGAGCCACTGCTAAGCCTTAGGTGTGCAAGACGAGGAATTACACCTAAATACGTGAGCATATTTTGTAATCGGTCGGTTAGTACCTCAAGAAGTATTAACGGTCGCATGAAGAATGTGTAAGCAATTCCATCTAAAATATTCGCCAACTATAAAATACTTTGGAAGATAGACAAGAGTATGATAGCTTGAATTGAATTCTCTAAGTATAGGGATGTCTTTTACACACACGTAGGGGTATATGATCAATGTTTGGATGAAAGATAGGGAGAAAGACCAAAGGCTGTGTTTTATTGAGAGATGATGTGATTTCTAACATTTTTTCATGACCATTAAGATATGGCTCATAGCAACTGAAAAGCTGGTATAGTTAGAAGTAGGGGTGGTAATTGAACGAGCCAGCTCGGGTTCGATTAAGGTTCGGCTCGGTATCAGCTCGTTCAAATTCGGTTCATTTATTAATGAGCAGGACATGAGCCAGAAAGCCTGGCTCGTTTATTAAACGAGCCGGACTCAAGCTCAGCCAGGCTCGTTCGGTATGGACTCGGGTTCGGCTGGGTTACACAGTTTGAAAAAAAAACCAGTAATATGTAATATATAGCAGATTCTATATAACTCTCAGAACACTTAATTCAATTGAATGACAGTATATAAAGTGTACTGAGATAAATATAAAACTTAGCACTTAGACCCATTCAATGCCTTAGATGTTAATGTTTTTTAATTTTTCCATATCTGAAAACCTTGAGTTTTAAGCATTATTGTTAATTATGTTTTTTTCTTGGAAGATACTATTAATATGAGTAAATGAGCTGCAAACGAGCCGAGCTCATAAACGAGCTCTAAACGAGCTCAGTTGAGCTCGGCTCGTGAACTCGGCTCGTTTAGTTAATGGGCCACAAATGAACCGAACACGAGCTGGGCATGTTTAATCGAGCCGGACTCGAGCCGAGCATCTCTAGCTCGATTAACTAAACGGGCCGGACTTGGGCCGATAAAAAGAACCACGAGCCGAACTCGAGCCGAGCTTGGCTGGCTCGAGTTCGGCTCGTTTACACCCCTAGTTGGAAGCTCTTATTTTCAAGTTCTTTCTTTTATAGTTCTTATCTTTATATGTAACTTTCACCATTTTTCTTTTATTATAGGATTTTGTGGGTGTAATCCGCTGAAGACCCTCAGGAGACAACACTCCTCCTAGTAGGGACAGCTAGAGGTTTAACGGCTTGTTGCACGTGCTCAGTGCGATCGTGTTGCCTATGAAAGTGTGCTACTTAGTTCTTCTTCTCCTTCTCTTGAATAACTAGTTTGCTCGGGACGATCAAAGTTAAGTTTGGGGGTATTTGTTCAGTTGATAAAACTGCACTTTTAATATGACATTTTTCCTACTATTTCTATATAAAAAAGGTGTTTATTATAATATATGATACATATGAGGGTTTATCTGTAAAAATACTATTTTCATGTGTTTATATATTATAATTAACAATATGAAGGAAAAATTAAGCATATAATATCCATATAACATTTGGCCCATTTAAATATGCTTACCTTATTAAAAGCCTTTGACCAATTCTTAATGGTTAAGTTAATATCTCCATAAAACAAAATAATATTATTTGTTGAGTTATTGTGCAGAATTTTCAGGACTGAAATCAAGGAAATCAAAGTTGTTAAGAAAATAAACTAAAGAAATCAAGTCTGGTAGTGACGAAGAGAAGATTTTCAGTTTCCAGAGATATGAAAAGATCACCACGTGTCATCAAGTTAAAGCCCCAGAAAAACTAACAGATGACCTCCCTGTTTGGTCGCGGAACCGCGGCCAAACCCATCTATTGGCCGCGGTTCCACCGCGGATTTAAGGAGTTGAGATATGGGATTTTTGTGGTTAGGATCCTAACAACTAGTTTCCATATTAGGAAACTAGGGTTCTGACTCTGGGACTATAAATAAAGACCGAGAGTCTCTTGGAAGAATCATCAAGCTGAAAAGATCATGAAGTCCACGATAGGCTCACGCATCCAGACTGATCATCAACGGTTCATCAACCTTCTTAGAAGAGATCGAGAAGCAAACTAGCATTTTGTAATCATTTTCTAAGGGAACAAAGTGTAAATGAATTTTGTTGATTAATAAAAGTAGTAGTTTTCTTATTCTATCTCTTTGTAGTTTTAATATGATTTCTCTCTCCATCTCTTCTTCTCCCAACATGCGCGAGTAATTCTTCGCTTGTTATGGTTCATGGGATTAGGGTAGGTTAATGGATGATGAAGATCCTTAAACTCTTTTTAAGTCCTATAAAGTTTATAAACTCTATCAAAAGAATAGTTAACATCCTAATTGGGTGCGCTATCAATTCATTGATAATTGCGACCACGATTAGAGATTAGATTAACAATTGTTTTGGTAAAGGCTAGACATGAACGGAGTTCCATATCGAGATAGGGGTTAAGAGTGGGAACCCTTTTCCCTCCAGAAACCCTAATCTACACGCATCACTGTCGCTCTAGTTTTAAATCTATTAAAGGATAAAAAGAGTAATCTTTAATTAATCATCCATAACTACTAAATCCCAATGAACCCTACAAGCCCCCTTCTATTATAAAACCTATATCCGTAGTTAATCTAGATCTATATTCTACATCCGTGTTTAACGTAGATCTAGAACCTACAACCATTCTTCACCATTCTTTATTCTTCCTCCTTTCTTTCTCAACACGCCTAAAGTAAGATTAAAAGATTCAACGTTTCCCCGAGGATGACCTGTACTCATCTCGGTCTAGCTATACGCGACACCGTTATTGATTGCGGTTAACTACTACATATAAAACAGATCAATCATAGGGCGAGATGCAGACCTTCTCACGGAGCATACGATCTCGATGGAATTTATATAACATTTTTTAAGAAACGTGATTTCTATTTAATAAATAAATTTATTTTCTAATAGTTATATATAATATTATCAACCTATCTATTTTAAATATACATAAAAATATCCATGTTTTCTAAACAAAGGAATCTCAAATTTCATGAAACTATCATCACAAATCAATACAAGTCATTTTACATGAAAATACCATATACTATTCAATTTAGGTTTATATCCACTAGAATATCTCATCTTATAAAAATTACATCTATGAAAACCCTAAAAACGATAAATAAATACTTGAGATTTATTTTTAAAAAACTATTTTTCATAAAACCCTCAAGTTATATTAATTTACAATAAGGAACCTAGTAAATATAGGTTTAAGCGGGACCGATTCTCTTGAGCCTCAGGAAGCCGGAGAATGTGGGTGCTTGCCTATTTAAGGTAGACAACTAAAACGGGGTTATCAATACGGTAATTGTCATGGAAAAAAGACACAAATCATGCCGTCCATATGCAACAGTTACCGATAACTCCAAAACTTAATTGAAGACTTCAATTCTGTTTAAGTGTCTAACTCAGACAGAGTCTCAGTTTAATCCGAATACAATCCATACTTGATATAATTCCATTACAACATGAATTCATCTATATCAACATGACTTGATTTGACCGAACCATGGATTGTTTCCCCAATAAAAGAGCAACGCTCTGTTCAAAATTAATGAGGCAGCGCCTCACGTGCCTTCCACAAGGGCTCCAGCACCGATAGGATCAAATCCTATGGTGGTGCCTCGCGTGCTCCTCACGCGGGTGCCAATGTGTAAAGCACAAAAGAATCTGTTAGATTAAATAAGTGTTAAAACTCTCATATAGTGTCGCACGTGCTCTTCAGGCGAGCGCCAATGTGCAAAGCACAGAATGCCCATCCTAAGGACCAAATTCTTAAATAGCGCCCACGTGAGGAACACGTGAGTGCCGGCGCCCAGGTAGAATTAAATTCTACTCTCTGTTAAACAGAGTCGTTGGATCAAAAATCCAACGGAGATGATAAATCTTCAAGATACAGATCTTTCTAAAATAAGAAAGATACCTTCGGTTGGATTATAGAATAAAATTCTATGCCCTCTGTAAAACAGAGAACCCTTGGATTGAAAATCTAATGGTGATTAAAAATCACCATTTCACAGAATAAAACTCCGCATATAAAAAAATATTTCCCCAATCTTGTTAAAAACAAGAAAATATGTTCTGTAAAAACAGAAACTCTTGGATCAAAGATCCAATGGTGGGTAAAATTCCCCAAATCAATTAGGATCTCTTAATGAGAGATTTCTTCAAAACTAATTAACAAACTTGCCTCCACTATATAAAAGACCAAAGACTTCAAGTCTGATAAGGAGGAACCCCCTCCCCCAAGCTTCCAAAAACAAAAACAGAAAGCGTCAAAAAAGAACAAAGAATTAAATTCTCAAGGAAGAAGATCTCCCTCCTTAAGAACTCTAGGTAAATAAAAAATATATAGAGATAAAAATATCTCATTTACATATCTAAAGGGTTTAACCCTTCTCAAATAACTTAGTTTTTTCTCTAGATCTGAGATCCACAAGACAAGTTTCCCACAAGCTGAGAATTTAATTCTCATCGGGAGGATCTTGTTCTTGAGAATCAAAGATTCAGAAAAGAACTAGGAATCGAATTCCTCAAAACAAAGCATATAAGAGAAACCTAGTTCTCGTAAAAGAACTTGGTTGTTAAAAATGAAGCTTGATCCAAGATCTACAAAACGAAGATCCTATTGATCATTAATGGGCAAAAATGCTATCAGCAGAGGAGAAAAGTGCCCAGCACCGCACGTGTTCCTCACGTGGGCGCCACAGAAGAGAAGAGTGCTTAGCACTCACTGGAAAGTGCCCAGCGCCGCACGTGTTCCTCACGTGAGCGCCACAGACGAGAAGATTGCTTAGCACTCATTGGGTAGCGCCCAGTGCCTCACGTTCTCCCCACGTGTGCACCGCAAAAGAAAAAAAGTGCTTAGCACTCCACAAGCAGTCCAAAACGGCTGAGTGTTCAACACTCATTGGGCAGCGCTTCACGCGCTCCCTACGTGGACGCCATAAAGAGTGCCTAGCACTCCATATAAAGACAAAAGAGTAAAGTGTTCAACACTTATTGAGCAATCCCCATGACTGAAAGCTCCACATGATCATATGTGGGCGTTAGAACTCATATAAGCGCTCAGCACTTTCTACACAAAAAAGGGACTGATTAAACAGAGCCCAAACAAGTGCTTAGCACTTTTTCAGAAAAGAGGGGAGACTAAGCAGACTAAAGCCCAAATTAGCTAAGTTACTAAAGTCTTGCAAATGAGTCTGAATGCTCTGTTGCTGGGTCTTATATAAAGAAGATCCTAAAATGTTATTAAGTGGATCATAGTCTCAAATTGGACTAACGTATCCTTAACAAAAATTCTTAAGGCCACAATAACCCCCTTTTCCCTCAAACACGAGATTTGGTTTAAGGGTACATCTCTCCACACTTCTGATATATGCCGTTGTAATTCTTCAACGTCTTCGAAGAGATGGTGGGTCCCGACAACCAATAACTCCTTTCTTGTCCCAACTTGATATAAAACTTCATCAAGACTGGGAATGATATATCCCACGTTGATGCACTTCCAAATTGACGTGCACACCTCAAATCGGATCACACCCAAAATTGGGTGCATTCCATATCACCATTATTCGCTTCGTCATGTAACAAATACACATGTGCGCAAGATGGATAGAGGAAAGAGAACCAATAACTAAAAATTTGCCTCAAACATGGCGATAATGGACCGAAATGTCCCTAAACTAATATTCGCCTCCAAAATGGCGATAATGGACCGAAACGTTCTTAAACTAAAATAATAGAGCCCAAACGCTCTTTTGTTGGATCCTAAATAAAAATGATCTTGAAACCTCGTTAAGTGGTTCTTAGTCTCAAATTGGACTAATGTATTCTTAATAAAAACGAATCGAGCCCCAAATGCTCACATACATTTAAGTCGATCTTAATCTCAAAATAGATTAACGATCCTTAAATAAAAAAACCCAAATCTAAGATATACGGATTTGTACTAATCTACGCCCTACAGGCGACAACATAAATTAGTCTCCATATACAATCCACGAGCAACCAAAACAAACAAAAACACACATGACACGAAGTGAACTTCTGGAGCAGGAGAAAGTGGTTATCGCGATGCGATAACGTAATTAACTGCAGGGGCTTGTGCCTGTAGGGAAGAGCGTCCCCACAATCAAAAACCCCTTATAAATAAGGGGAAATTTGACGAAGCCTGCTACAACGGCCGCATCCGTCCAAACCTCCGATATATGGTGCCATAAATCAACTTGGCATCTTCGGAGAGGTGGACGGATAAATCCAAATAGCATCTGCTCCCAAATTCAGGCAAGACGATCCATCCCGGTTCGTCTCTATTTTCGGTGGTGAACATGGATATACATTGACTTTTCTACATGACTATCCGTTTATATCCTTATCCGTTTACATGAACAATTGATATCATGGTTTCGGCAAGTCTTATATCTACAAATCACTACATAACAATACAATTAACATTACAGGGGGTAACGGAATGTGTTAAAAGTGGCATGATGTTGGTCACTTTAATACACCTAACCTGAATATCCGTTGCTATTGTTCCGTGGCTTAACGGTTCCTTGTGCTCCGTATACTTTAGTCCACGGAATAGTTGGACTCCTCTCATATACACTGGAATATTCTGTACCAAACTATAAATAACAGCGATAACATAACAACCATACATTATATCAGTTATACTCTCTATCTGTCTATTCTATTTCTATCTCTCTTTAGGACTTTCGAGCGATTGTTCGCTGACAACATTCCTTTTCTATTCTTTGGAATGTTGTCAGTGTTAGTTATATGTATGCCCTAGAGTCCATTACTGTACATTGGATGTATATTGTAGTAGATGCTGGGACATATATAGGTAGGACTTTCTTGCTCGACATGATAGTACGCTATCTGGTTGCTCTTTATCTTAACATGTATACTTTCTGTCTCTCTGATTACATGTTGATAAAGCCCTTAGGATGTGTACTCGACTTCCAGGACTATGATGCAGATCATACTAGTGGGGCCTGGGTAGTCAATGAGTACATCCTTCATTGTTCCTAGTCGTGGGAATATCGAGACGGGGCATCGATATTCCAGAGTAGACTAGCGCATATCTTCTCGACCCATGCGATGGGCGATGGATGATCCCATATCCATTGGTGTTTGACATCGAAGATGGTATGTGGGTGCTCAGTGGAGACTGGGTACACTGAACGGACTCGCCGAGAACTCCCAGATGGTATTATACCTCACGTCAGATGGCAGTTCTCTGGTGACACTGGTACAGCTTAGTCTGTTGACCCGAGATCGTCATAGAGTCTTGTGTGTCTCCCACTGTGCTTTGATTTCCACCCTACCACGGCTCTACTGAGTCGTGCAAACAGGTGGTTTTTGGGTACAGTCCCGATTCACATGGAGGCAATGAGCGATAGGAGGGGATTCGTCTCTCCCGGTATTGGGGGTTGATGTTGTGCTATGCTTGACTGGCCATAACAGGAAATCCCTGGCCAGGGTTGCAGTGATATACTGGTAAGAGTTATCAGTGGTTTCACGAATGTTATAGGCCTTACGTCGGCATGACTTATCGAGCTATTGGGGTCTGACGTTTACCACCCCTAGGCGAGATATGCGACATATCAGACGATCAGACCGGACTGTACGGTAAGTGTTACTGGTTGGATTCGCAGGAGTGTGAGCGGGCTTGCTCGTCGATCTTCTGATCGCTCAATACCCGGGTGGCCGTTACGTTTAGCAGACCGCTTGCGGCTTGTGGATGCTTGATATGATCATCATCTGCTGCCGGCGTATTGACGAGTCTTTAAAGTCCTACACAGAGGTTTCCTGGCTCAAGCGAAACGAAATAGGAGCGCATATGAGATATGTGCGGGACCGAGAATAATTCGAGTATGTGATACCGTATTCCATTCTCGTAATGAATGTGTCGAATGGTTGTATGCGATATAACCTAGTTATCGAATCAAGGATTGATTCGATAAGCCGATACATTGGATACTAGCCGGTTATATGCGATATGACCGGATCATTGAATCAAGTGTTGATTTAATGATTCAATGTATAATTATATATTTGATATATTACTTTGCATTAACTAGTATTGGTTCACTTTAAATGGATTTACTCACTTGGTTTGTGCACATTGTATATGTGATATATTTTGTGCACATGATTGTATCATGTTTGATGATACATGCAAGCTAGGGTTAGTGTAAAGAATTAGACCATGGTTAAGTTTATGATTAGGGTTTTCTTTTTAATTACTTATTCATTTATTTATTCTTTTTGTTTATTTTGGAAAAAGAAAATGATAATGAAAAGGAATGGTTGCTTGTTTTGTTTTTAGTTGAAGTTTCTTGAAACTTTGACCAAGTCACCATTCTTGTCTCATCCTTGACCCTAACCATTCAAGTTAACCATGGTCCATTCTCTACAACTAACCAAGGGTTAGTAAATGATAAGTATTGATTTATTTATCATTTACATAAGACTTATCATATCTTCTTCTTCTTCATCATCTTCTTCAAGAGCTAGAAAAAGAAAAGCTTTCTAGTTCAATGGCAACTAGCCAAATCAAGTGAGAAATCCAAATCTAAAGTCTACCCACTTCCTATTTCTTCATCCTCTACTACTTGCCATGTAGTAGAGTGTGTTGTCTTCACAAGCTTCTCGACTTGGCGAAGGCGGAGCTCGTTCTTGTGATGCCTCGACGTAGATCATCTTCGGCATCGGACCGACGATCAAGCCCGCCCATTTCTTCGACGAAGCCGATACTTGAGTTCGGGATTCGATTTGGACAGAGGAGGGAGATCATCGCGGAGCTTAGGAAGTGGTGGACCGGATCTACAAAGGTTGTAGCCCCTTTCCTTTAGCTATATTTCCGTTTACATGCTTGCTTCGCCTATATATATCTAGTTAACGATCCGTATTAGGGTTTGTAGGCACTTGTAAAATTTGATTTGTGGATGTTTGATCACTTGTGAGACTCCATTAGAGTGTCTAGGAACCCTACAGTGGTATCAGAGCCTAGCTAGAGCCTTAGGCGAAGTCCCGACGGAATCAGAAGTCCGATCGACCCAAAACCCGACTTGAAAAATGCTCTCTGGACTTTTCTGTAAAATGTGGATTTTTGTAGATTAAAAATATTCAGAAAAATCAGCAGGAAGATATAAGGGTTACTGTAAAATTCGAGGGCTTGATTCAATAAAGGCGGCGCGGATCCGCAGCCTTACAGGAGGCTCATGCGGCGGATCCGCGGCCCTTTTGTCGTTTTGTGCATCCAATTTTGCACAGTAGTTCTTAGCTGTCTGTGCTGGTTTTCCTGGGGATTTTTAATATTTTATTCCAGAGTTGTATTTTCTGAGTTGTATTGGGGACTCGGTGTATTCGATCGGACTGTCTAATTTTGTCGGTGTGCTTTTCCGGGTATTTTTAGAATATGTTAAAAAGTTCGACCGGATATAAATACCCACTTTTTCCCCTGCCGGGAAATTTCCAAGTGTTGGATTTTTCCGTAGTTTGACGACGTTCTAAGTAGTGCAAGTAACGCGATGGACCCTCTATAAGACAACAAACCTTAACTCGATTATGTGACCGTCTTGAACTGCCCTTTGAACCTTCGGGTTTGGGGCAGTACGGCGTGCCACATGTGAGGTGTTGGCTTGACCTTTCTACGGCTGGACCGTTGGTACTGAGGCACGAACTGAATGTTGTTAGACTTATTTCATGTATTGAGCTGTATCGGAAAAACTTGGGTGTTCGATTGTTCGATCGGAAAGTTTAGCATTTTCTATTTATCCGGAATGTGATACAATAATTGGAATTCACAAATTGTTATGAGATAACGGAATGAATATTATAAACGTAGCAGTTTAGTCTCACTTGATCGGTTGCCACGGAGTTTTGATGTGATCAAAAGTCCGTTGCAATCACGTAGCGTGCGCGGATACTCGCCGGGTAAACTTAATAGACAGCCTCACCCCATAGCCCCGACCAAGTGACTGTAGGAGAACCCCGTCGCCGAAAGCATCCGTCCGGGTGCTCGCGGCAGCGGTGTTCCGCCTTGGTGCACTTCGTCGGCGGTATCAGGGGTGCGGCCGCCTACTAAAGCTTGCGACGAGCATTCGATCAGAATGTCGGGAATCCTGTTGAATTGCCCGACTTGATATTGAAAAGTGTTTTCGATAATGAGACTAAAATGCGGGGTTTATAATTGTTAGGCATGCGATGTCTAAAGAATTCATTTGGTCAGGCATGCGATGTCTGAGGTGGTTGCGGATTCCAACTGTTGTAGTTTTACACTTTCTTTTCTGTGACCGTAAGTGTAATATGTGATGTCGCCGGTTTCGTTGCTATATGTCAACGACAATTGGGATGCGCATATTTACTTACGTTGATGACATGTGATGTTATGTGTTGCTGGATATGTTATATTGGATCGTCGTGTTTGAATAGCCGGGGGGTTTTTATGTGAGATGAGTGTTTTTCATTTTCATTCATGTAAAAACTTGTATGTAATATTCTTTTATTGGGGCACTTCCAGGTTGCGGAAGTTGTCACCGTTGATGTATATTATTTACTTTTCCGCATTAGGATAGACCCAAGGAGGGGAGCACAAGTAACCGGGTTCTGGGGTCCAGTGGGAGACCAACTCGAGGAGTCGAGTCCGGGTCTCCTAACCCTAGAATTGGTAAGGTTGCTTGCCGCTCTCGTAGGGGTCTAGGGGTGTGGGATTGGCTATTCATCATGACCGTGGAATCCGTGTTTTATACTGGCTCGTATTGAAAACACGGACGTCCTAGTATATCCAATATTTCATATGATTCTTTCTGCTGCGTTATCTGTGATGTGATCATGCGATGTTCTGTGCTCTGTTCAGATAGATGTAGTATATAGTATATATGATATATTATATAGACGTTACTTATGTTTTACACCCGCGCTAGCCCTGCCCCGCTCTGCCGTTAGTTACCTAACCTAACGGTGTACGAGGGGACATCGAGGCGAATGCGGATGGCATAAGTGTACGTCATATTTATCTGTGATGTTTAGGTAATTTAAATGATGGGATATTCATTAATGAGATTAATGAAAGAAAATAAACCTAATTAATGTTGTGGAATCGAATTTCAAAATAAAACAGGTAGCTACAGTTCTTGCTTTGCATCGTGGTGTTCCTTGTCGAACATCCTGCACCTTATTCGATAAGGAAAGGACCGAGATCCCTTCACCGGGAGTGACTCCTTTAGCAATAACTGGCAGATGCTACAACCCTCGGTTTGTCTTTTGATCGCTTCTGTAGTTTCTGCTTTGCACAGTGATATATATATATGATATATCCCGCACCTCATTCGACGAGGAAAGGGCCGACGATCCCTTCACCGGGAGTGACCCCTTTAGCAAAACTAGAAAAGCTTCGAAAAACATTCCATTTAAAAACCATTTGATTCCGCAACGAGATCAGGTTCAAAGCGTTAAAGGTTTTCATAAAAACAGTCGCAACCCTCCGTCATTTTAGGAAGTAGAGTACTTAGTATTCGTGCTGTGTTTGTTGACCATAGTCAAGGCACAGTGTACGGTAGCTAAGTGATGTCTTCCTACACCGCATATGATGCGATTAGTTAGGACAGTCGCGTGACTTTGTTGACCTTAGTTAAGGGTCATGTGGGTGGGTCTAATTAATCACGAAATGACAGGTAGAACTTGACTAGTACTTATGATTTGTTGACCATAGTTAAGGTCATAGGTGCTAGGGGTAAAAATCTTTATCGGGAGTTTCAAGTGTTGAAATTTGCAATGAGATTGCATACCTTCTATGTGATAGTTGGATCCCGATACCCACTGCGAGTAATTGTTACTCCTGGGAGAGTTTTGCACTTTGCAATTAGCCGATCAAGTAGGTGTCTAGAAAGGTGTCAATGGAGTTACGCCTCTGAGAAAACGAGGTTTTCTGTAATTAGGTCCGTGCGAAAGCACGGGGAACCTCCCTCAAAGTACCGACACTGGCCTGGCTGAAAGATTGGCGAACTTGTAGAGTGTAATTAATCCCGGCTAGTTTTTCCTTTTAGGGTTTGAAGGAAGATTTGATAAAAACAGTGGGAGCCATCCTGATTAGATAAAATACATAACCAATCTAATCTTGCAAGAGCGCACGCAGAGTGTTTTCTTCTCTCTCTCTCCTGGTAGCGACCATATCACGCCTTAATCAAGATAATAATACGGAATTTTGACCGAACCCGCTTGTTATACTGAGCTGGGGAACGTTGGTCCCGCTTCAACTTATAATTGTTACAAGACAGAGCAGGAAATTGGGGAATACCAGAATTCCTATGCCGCCCAAACAAAGAAAGTGCATATGATGCATCTCCTTCGGGTGTGTTCATTACAAAGAACTGTTTCTCAGTATCCTCTGCATCCTGGGTATATGATACCGGATCAGGATCCCAGATATGTAATCTGTTACATAGGGCTACAAAAAGGTAGAAAAACTGAGAACGGGTGATAAGTTTCATGAGGCAGAAAACGGGGCAAGTGTTGCAGCCAAGTCTGTTGGTACTGTCACCCTGTATTACCAATACATTGATTCTGAACAAATGCTATTAGATACCGAACCTGATATACAAAATCATATCAGTCTCTTTATTAGTAATGAAATGATATAATTTTGTATTGTTGGATAATGTTTTGAACATTTCCTATATCAAAAGTTGATCGGTTCAGGCACGTTATCTAAAAGCATTGACGTTCTAAATCAAACTACAGTTCCTTGTATACTGAACACACACAAGAGGAAGAGTTCAGAAATGAACGAATCATTCTTGAGGCATTGTAGACTAGGTCATATCAATGCGACCCGACTGGCTGAAGTTACATTTTAGATGCATATTTAAATCAGTTTGAATTTACATCTTATGAAACTTGCCAGTCATGTCACAAAGATTAGATGACCATAGATCCGTTTACTGTAAACAGAGAAAGAGTTAGTAAACTCTTGGGACTGATACATGATGATGTATGTAAAGTCTCCTGTCTACACATGCCAGGACTGGTTCTTTATACTTCATTGTATTCTCTGATAATCTCTCAAGATTCAGTCATGTGTTCCTGTTGAAACATAAGTCTGAAGCTTTTGAGGTATTCACAGAATGTAAGTTAGAAGTAGAGAACCAAAATACGGGTATAAGTATTATGTCCAATGATAAGATCAGGGAGGAGAATACTTATGCATAGAATTCCTGGACTATTCTAAAGGAGAATGAGATTCTCTCTCAGTGTACTCCTCTGAATACACCACAGCACAACGGTGTATCAGGGCGGAGCAATTGCACAATATTAGATATGGTGTGCTCTATGATGAGTATTACTGAGTTACCTATTTCCTTTTTGGGAGTTATGCGCTTGAGAAGCTGCATACCTATTGAATTAGGTTCGAATCAAATCAGTGCCTACCACTCCATATGAGATATGGTGCGGGAAGATCCTATCTCTTAAGTAAGTTAAGATTTGGGATTGTCCGTCCTATGTCAAAAGAAAAATCCGGACAAGATCGAGGCAAGATCAGTTCTGTAGAACTGGAAAGGTTCCAGCTGTACAAAACTGCTAATGATTTGACAGAACCATAAGATTCTATAGTTCCCGACGAACCTCAGCCTCTCCGCCGATCTAGTAGGGTTCCTCATCCGCCTGAGAGATACCTCGGTTTCTCGATGACAGTGGGAGCAAGGATTGCATCATGAGATGATGACCCAACTAGTTTCGAGCAGGCCATCGAGAGTAGGGACTCTGTAAGAATGGCTGGATGCTTAGTGATCTGAGATGGAATCCTTATACACCAGCAAAGTATGGACTTTAGCTGCTATATCTGAAGGGTTAAATCCCCATCAGGAGCAAGTATATCTTGAGAAGATTACTTGGTGTAGATGGAAAAGTTGAGACTTTCAAAGCTAGACTTGTTAAAGGTTTTCTTCATCGACCAGGCGTGGATAATGATGAAACCTTTTTCCAGTAGCTATGCTTAAGTCTATCCAGATCCTACTTACCACGGCTACATACCATGACTACGATATCTGGCGGTTGGGTGCCATGACTGCTTTTCTAAATACTGATTTAGAAGAGAACGTCTATAAGAACACAGCCAGAGGTCTTCGTAAACAGTGGGAGCAGCGGAAACGTGTGCAAGTTGCTTTACATAATGAAGCAGGCATCGCGGAGTTAGAACGTCTGTTTTGATGTGATAGTCAAAGTGTTTGACTTCATCAAAATGGTAGACGAACCTTGTATATACAAAAGGGTAGTAGAGAGTAAGGTGGTCATCTTCGTATTGTACGTAGACAACATACTCTTGATAGGAAAAGAGTTTCCTATACTACGATCGATCAATCTCCTATTATCACAAGGATTCTCCAAATAGGATAAAGATGATACCTCCTAAATCCTGAGATTTGGACCTATGAGATAGATCTAAAGGGATATTAGGGTTCTCACTAGGTATAGTGAGATTGTATCAATCGATCCTGGGGAGAATCACTGGAAGTGTTCCAGGGTGATAAAGACGACTGAATATCGGTCACAGGCACTGTCTTTACCCTCAGTAAAGGGACGGTATGTTGGAAGAGTTCCAAGCTCGATACCGTGGCAAACTAGACAATAAAGGCTGATAACATCGCTATTAAAGATACTACCAAAGAGGCAGTTTGGGTGTATATTGGTTCATAGGATGAACTAGGTTCCTACCATTGTGTGACAATGGAACTGTGGCTTTGGCCCTGGAACCCTGGTCCCATCAGTGACCCAGACATAATCTAAGGCAGCATCACCTGATCATGGAGATAGTTGATCTCCAGGGTGGTCGAGGTTAGGAGAGTAGACTCAGAGGACAACACGGCGGATCCACTCACGAAGGCCCTTTTCCCAAAGAGAGACTTTTAGGGGATGGTTGAGTATTAGATACTGCGACCACTGCTACAGATGGCCCTAGTGCAAGTGGGAGATTGTTAGTTATATGTATGCCCTAGAGGCCATTACTGTACATTGGATGTATATTGTAGTAGATGCTGGGACATATATAGGTAGGACTTTCTTGCTCGACATGATAGTACGCTATCTGGTTGCTCTTTATCTTAACATGTATACTTTCTGTCTCTCTGATTACATGTTGATAAAGCCCTTAAGATGTGTACTCGACTTCCAGGACTATGATGCAGATCATACTAGTGGGGCCTGGGTAGTCAATGAGTACATCCTTCAGTGTTCCTAGTCGTGGGAATATCGAGACGGGGCATCGATATTCCAGAGTAGACTAGCGCATATCTTCTCAACCCATGCGATGGGCGATGGATGATCCCATATCCATTGGTGTTTGACATCGAAGATGGTATGCGGGTGCTCAGTGGAGACTGGGTACACTGAACGGACTCGCCGAGAACTCCCAGATGGTATTATACCTCACGTCAGATGGTAGTTCTCTGGTGACGCTGGTACAGCTTAGTCTGTTGACCCGAGATCGTCATAGAGTCTTGTGTGTCTCCCACTGTGCTTTGATTTCCACCCTACCACGGCTCTACTGAGTCGTGCAAACAGGTGGTTTTTGGGTACAGTCCCGATTCACATGGAGGCAATGAGCGATAGGAGGGGATTCGTCTCTCCCGGTATTGGGGGTTGATGTTGTGCTATGCTCGACTGGCCATAACAGGAAATCCCTGGCCAGGGTTGCAGTGATATACTGGTAAGAGTTATCGGTAGTTTCACGAATGTTATGGGCCTTACGTCGGCATGACTTATCGAGCTATTGGGGTCTGACGTTTACCACCCCTAGGCGAGATATGCGACATATCAGACGATCAGACCGGACTGTACGGTAAGTGTTACTGGTTGGATTCGCAGGAGTGTGAGCGGGCTTGCTCGTCGATCTTCTGATCGCTCAATACCCGGGTGGCCGTTACGTTTAGCAGACCGCTTGCGGCTTGTGGATGCTTGATATGATCATCATCTGCTGCCGGCGTATTGACGAGTCTTTAGAGTCCTACACAGAGGTTTCCTGGCTCAAGCGAAACGAAATAGGAGCGCATATGAGATATGTGCGGGACCGAGAATAATTCGAGTATGTGATACCGTATTCCATTCTCGTAATGAATGTGTCGAATGGTTGTATGCGATATAACCTAGTTATCGAATCAAGGATTGATTCGATAAGCCGATACATTGGATACTAGCCGGTTATATGCGATATGACCGGATCATTGAATCAAGTGTTGATTTAATGATTCAATGTATAATTATATATTTGATATATTACTTTGCATTAACTAGTATTGGTTCACTTTAAATGGATTTACTCACTTGGTTTGTGCACATTGTATATGTGATATATTTTGTGCACATGATTGTATCATGTTTGATGATACATGCAAGCTAGGGTTAGTGTAAAGAATTAGACCATGGTTAAGTTTATGATTAGGGTTTTCTTTTTAATTACTTATTCATTTATTTATTCTTTTTGTTTATTTTGGAAAAAGAAAATGATAATGAAAAGGAATGGTTGCTAGTTTTGTTTTTAGTTGAAGTTTCTTGAAACTTTGACCAAGTCACCATTCTTGTCTCATCCTTGACCCTAACCATTCAAGTTAACCATGGTCCATTCTCTACAACTAACCAAGGGTTAGTAAATGATAAGTATTGATTTATTTATCATTTACATAAGACTTATCATATCTTCTTCTTCTTCTTCATCTTCTTCAAGAGCTAGAAAAAGAAAAGCTTTCTAGTTCAATGGCAACTAGCAAAATCAAGTGAGAAATCCAAATCTAAAGTCTACCCACTTCCTATTTCTTCATCCTCTACTACTTGCCATGTAGTAGATTGTGTTGTCTTCACAAGTTTCTCGACTTGGCGAAGGTGGAGCTCGTTCTTGTGATGCCTCGACGTAGATCATCTTCGGCATCGGACCGACGATCAAGCCCGCCCATTTCTTCGACGAAGCCGATACTTGAGTTCGGGATTCGATTTGGACAGCGGAGGGAGATCATCGCGGAGCTTAGGAAGTGGTGGACCGGATCTACAAAGGTTGTAGCCCCTTTCCTTTAGCTATATTTCCATTTACATGCTTGCTTTGCCTATATATATCTAGTTAACGATCCGTACTAGGGTTTGTAGGCACTTGTAAAATTTGATTTGTGCATGTTCGATTACTTGTGAGACTCCATTAGAGTGCCTAGGAACCCTACAGTCAGGAGGACCCGACTCTCTGGAGATCGAGCCCAGCTCAGAAGACTTGGAGCAGTTCATTGAGGACCCCGAGCTTTAGTTCACTTGTATATACTTTACTTTCAGTTCATGCCATTGTTTAGGCATTGCTTTCCATATTGTATTTACTTTTCAGTTGCATTGTAAAGAATAGTTAATAAATAAAAAGTTGATGTTCTTTTACATCTCATGTCTTTCTTGTGCACATTTACATTATATTGCTTATTTACGCTTAGCGTGTTTATTTCTGAGTAAATACGTTACGGGTCAGTCACGTCTCCTTAAATGTACAACGAGAAGCGGGACATGATAGGTTTTGTTGGCAGCCTATGCAGGTCATTTCTGCATGGAACCTGATCAGTCGAAAATATTGCATTTTTAACACATCAATTTCCCTACTATTTGCAATCATCTAAAGGTGTTCGGTATGAATATAGCACATATTAGCAATTTGTCTGTAAAATATCAAATAACATGTGTTATACATTATAACCGGCATTTTGTGGGAAATTGAGTGTTTATTTCTACATGCATGATATTGTTTATCTTAACACTATTTATCAAGATTGTGTGCAGAAAATCATTCAGGTTAAAGAGCCGGAATCATAAAAGTGCCGATAAAAATACGCCAAGTCCAAGACTTGAGATCTGGCAGCAACTAAGAAAGCAATATCAGATTCCAAGCATCAGAGAATAACCCAAAGACCAACAGAAAGATAACCCCAGAAAATGATGCAGAAAACCCACAATATGGCCGTGGATCCATGGCCCAGTTAGCCTATCCGCCGCGGATCCGCGGCTATGGTAGCTCTTTATTGGTCCAAATTCCTCCACGTGGCTTCTTGTAACGGCCTCAGCTTCTAGAAGACTCCCAAAGAGCACGTGGCTTTATCCAGAAGGCTCGGCCTAACAATCTTATCCTAGAATATTCCTTATTCTAGAATATTCCCTCCAACAAATTTCTTCTACAAGACTCTCTCTAACAATCTAGCTTTGGAGGGAAGATTCAAATGAGGAGGTTATACAATGAGATCTAGATCTAGGATATTGAGGTTACGTACACAATTAATTAGGGTGAGTTAGTTACACATTTGGAGCCAAAATTCAAATTCAAGTTGAGTGACACAACTTGATACCAAAACCCTAACCCAAATTCAAATAAAAAGCCAAATCAAGATCATTTTGAGAAGCAAATCAAGCAAACAACCATCGATCCTTTATCCGCGAAGCCAATCTTCATCCGAGCAAGAGATCCACGACGATTCACGACTCACGGAGATCGAGCGGAGCGAAATTCGACGGATCTAGTTACCTCTTCAAAAGGAGCGATCGAGAGCAATATCTTGTAACCTCGAATTGAGGGAATGTGTAATTAGTCGTCGATTGAATAAAGGTGATAATTGTAATTCTTGCTTTCTTTACATTCTTGCGTTATGAAACTTATTGATTCTTGATTCATTAATTTTCATGATGTGTGAGTGAAATCTCCGCTTGTGGAGGATTCGAGAGAATTGATAGATTTAATGATGATAAAATCTTAATACTAGTCTTAAGTCTTATAAGATTTGTGAACTCTAGGAAAAAGAATCATCAATGACATAATTTGGATCGAGATCACATTCTTGTGAATTTCGTTGCAAATTAAGGATCAAATGATTGATGATTTTCTTTGCTAGAGGCTAGATCCGAATGATCATGATTGAAAAGACAAGGGATAGAAGGAGAAACCCTAGTTTCTTCAATAGATCCCTAATCTTCATTCATCATCATCAATCTAGCTACAAATTATAAATAGATAAGATTAGGAATTATTAGATTCATTATTAACTATTAACTCAATCGAATTCTACAAGCTATTCTACAAATCTTGATGACTAAATCGATTGGGACATTTCTTGATTCTTGATTCTAGATCTATATTCTTTATGTTTCTTGAAATTAGAATTTACAAATCTTGAATCAATTTTCCTGCAATTCCTTTTATCTTTTAAATTTCGACTCATCTAAAACAAGATCGATCAAAACATACATCTCAGTGGACAATCCGTATTCATTAACGTGCTACATCGACACCGTTAATTGATTGCGGTATAAATATCTTTGATTGTGAACACTTTACATTTTATCACAACTTAGACGATCAATCAAATGGCGCCGTTGCTGGGAATGTGTGCTATTTGTTCGTTTTTGTTATTTGAGTTGAAAAATTATTATTCCATCAGAATTTTTAGAACAAATTCGCATCAAGTGCTTAACGATTAGTTGTGAATTTTTGTGAGGGAATCTGGAATCATTGTAGCAGTGCGATCAAGATTCAGAAAAGTTCTACAAATTCCAGAGGAGTCAAAGAAGCTACAGAAAAATTTCGAAACCCTAATTCCTCCTTATCACCGCGGATCCGCGGCCATTAGCAGGTTTTTGCGGCGGTTCCACAGCCGTTTAGGCGTTTCAGTGACTCAAGTTTCTGTGGTATACTCTCTGTTCTCTCTTCCTCTCTCTGATCTTCTCCAATAACCATTTTCTGCAAGATTCTTTGCAAAATTCGCAGCGCCGCTAAAAGAAAAATTTGTTGCGTGTTTGATCTTGGTTGTTTGCATATTTTAATACGGAAATTAAGGGGCAAAGACCAAATTCAGATTAGGTGGGGATTTCATTACCCTTCCTAAGCCCCGGAAATCACAAACTTGCATCCGCATCACCCTCATTAACTAAAAAAGATCTAGACAAGACTCTAAGGACCGTCGCGCTCACTTAGGACAGAAGGAGGTCGTGGGTAATATATTGCTTATCCGCGTTTCTTTTGTGGTGTCTAAGGCAAGTGTGTCTAAGGCAAGTGGTTACTTAATTAGGACCACTACTTACGTAGTGGAGAACCTCCTACTTATCTGGCACTTACCTGGCCACAGAAGGGGCAAAGAGGCAGTAGAGGATTTATCTTGCGATTTGTCTTCTGAAAGTCTAGGAGCGGTCTAGAGACTTGACCTAGGTGATCACTAGATCTAGGGTGGTGTGTGCATTTTTTGTGATTTGATTTTGCAAAAACCGTATTTTTCAAAACAAACACCAACAAACTATTCCCCTAATTATCACAACGCTGCCACTTGTGCTAAACCCTTTAGTGCAAGCTCGGCTGGACATGGGATTCTAGTGCCCGTCTTGTCCGTGTTTCCCCCATCGACCCCAAAGTCGGTATTTCTACATTTTCTTTTTTCCACCATCCACCACGACTGCGATGGATGGATATCCATCACACTTTAACACCACTCTGCCACCGCCCGCAGGTGCGCAAAATCCTCCACGCATTTCTCTCCAAGAGAGATGCTATCCTACACGTGTTCCCCTTCCCACCTGTCTTTCTATACCACCTGCCAACGGGGAAAATTTTGAAATCAACCCCCAATTTATCAAACTGTTACCCAAATTTCACGGTCTTGAGTCTGAAGATGCATACGTTTTTATATCCAAATTTGAAAATGTATGCGCAATGATTGGAACGTCACAACTATGTTTGGATGCTCTGCGTTTACGTTTTCTCCCATTCACGTTGTGCGATTTAGCCGAGAAGTGGCTTTATAATACAACCGCACATTCTATTTCAAAATGGGATGAATTTGTTACAGCATTCCTTAAGAAATTTTATCCCAATCACAAGACCAGCCGTGTTCGGAGCGAAATCTTCAAATTCACCCAACTTCCCAATGAACCATTTTGGAAATGCTTTGAATGGTTCAAGGATCTTCATTTACAATGCCCTCATCATGGAATCCCTAGATGGGATCTGTGTTGAATTCTCTATGAGGGTATTGATCTCACAACTAAACAGATGCTTGAAACCATGTGTCATTGCCAATTCCTATCTAAAGATGATGGTGAAGCTTGGAAATACCCAGAAGATTTAGCTCAAAACACTTTACAATGGGAAAGTGTTAGACCACCATCACCTAGGGAAGATATCAATCAGCTCGATATTTCCGTCACAATGAGTGCCGAAATGGCCGCAATACAAAGAAAACTCGACGCTATAGAAAACAAGTTCTCTTCAGCCTCCCTAAGTCAATACACACTTCCCAAAACCGTGTGTGGCTGCTGTTCAAATACATCACATTTGACGGAAGAATATCCTTTGAATATACCGTTTCAAGGTCACACTAATGCTGCATTTCAGCAAAGACCTGGAAACGATCCTTCTTCTTCCTCATATAATCAAGATTGGAGGAATCACCCTAATCTTTCTTGGATCCAACACCAAACTCAATACACGGATCCAAACCATAATAACTTTCAATGGGTCCCTCCACCACAACAGCAACCACCACAAATGAGTCAGCACCCCTACCAACCACAAAAATTTCAAAACCCGGCCAACAACTTTGATCCTTCTTCTGCTGGTACTTCTACACCCTCTGCACTTGACATGTTCATTGCACGGTTCATGAAAACAAATGACATTTTAACGTCTTCTATCCAAACGTTAGTGCAAAACACTGTCTCCCACGGTGAGAGTATCAAATCGATAGAAGCACAAATTGCACAACTGACTGCCAAAATGAGTGCTGGAGAGAAAGGGAATCTTCCATCTCAACCTCTACCTGATCCTGAACCTTCACATTATACTAATGTGAATGCACTTACCATGTTGAGATCTGAAAGAGTGCTAGACAATCATGTGGGTGAACAGATTGATGTTGAGGAATCAATTGAACCCCAGGCTTCCACTTCCACTTCCACTCCCACTTCTACTTCTTACCCTATTTCGTCTAATTTACATTTTTCTTTCGAGCCTATACTCCGTTTTCCCAAAGGCTCAAACCCTCCACCCACTTCATCCTTTCCACCCCCACAACCTTCTCCACAAATGTGGGACCCAACACTTATTGATAGAGCTCCATTTCCGGAAAAGTTGAGGCCCAACAAACCCAATGCCCAAATGGAGAAGCTTGTGGAAATGTTTAAGCAGGTTAATATCAGCATCCCTCTCCTAGATGCTATACAACAAGTTCCGTCCTATGCGAAAATTCTGAAGAACTTGTGCACTAGGAAGAGGAAGACTCAAGTGCCTAAAAAAGTTTTCATGTCGAGTACTGTAGACACGGCTTTTCCCCAACAATTACCAAGGAAATGTAAGGACCCTGGCTGTCCTACTATTTCTATTTCTATTGGGGATAAACACATTAACCATGCTTTACTTGACCTTGGCGCTAGTGTTAACTTGCTTCCATATTCAGTTTATGAGGAACTAGGTATCGGAGTGTTAAAGCTCTCGAACATAACTCTCCAGATGGCCGACCGATCAATCACCAAACCTAGGGGTGAACTTGAGGATGTGTTGATAAAAATCGGGGAATTTGTATTCCCTGTGGACTTTATTGTTCTTGATACACAACCTGTAGTGAACCCACGGAACCAAATTCCGGTGATTCTAGGTCGTCCATTTTTGGCTACTTCCAACGCTGTAATCAACTGTAGAAACGGCTCTATGAACCTATCTTTCGGGAATAGGTCAATTGAGCTTAACATTTACAAGTTGGGAAGTCAACCCTCCGATCCTCATGCTCGAGTATGTTCTGTCGAATTAATGGATGTCGACAGCAGCGAATTTGATCAGCTTCACGATACAGATCCAGACTTCCTTTATACGTTGTTGTTTGACCCAGATATGTATCATATACATACGGACCCTTCTTTTGAGTTGCTCGGGTCAACATCTAACGTCGATTAAAAACCTTTTCTGGAGTCTGAGTATCATCATGTTCTTTCAAATGAGAATATTCTTCAGGATATTGATGAAAGCTTCAAGGAAATGTTCGCTGATAGACTTGCATTCTTAGCAAACACGGGTGTTGAGATGAATCAACTCCAAAAAGAAATTGAACCTCCACCCCTTCTTCTTGACGGTCATGAGAATGCAAGTAATCCATCACAATCATTGAGTCGTCTCTCCGAAATGAGATGTAAACCCTTTCTTTTACACCACTTATCTTTTTCCCACTTCTTCTTGGATCTTTTCAACTTGTTCTTCCACCAACCGATGCACTACACTGATAAAATTTTCGAATGGTTGGTGTTGACTTTCGGTCTTTGCAAAGCTTGGCATTGACAAATAACTCTGACCCCCTCTTGTGATTTTCAAAGCTTAACATTGTTTAACTCAAGTTTTGGGGGGTATATTTTTGGCTCTTGAAAATAAAAGTTGTCCTCAAAAATTGTGAGCCAAAAATAAGTTTGGGGGAGGATTTTCACTTTCACTTTAATATATTTTGCCCCATTAATAAATGTCCTCCCAAGCTTACAGGTTTTTTGAGCTTTAGTAGAAGACAACAGTGAGGACACTGTTGAAAACAAGTTTGGGGGAGGTTTGTGTTTATTTACGCATCACTTTGCATCATATTTTGCATAAGCACAAAACATATATAAAAAAAATTGTGTACATAAATAAGATATGCCCCCATTAATAAATGTCCTCCCAAGCTTACAGGTTTTTTGAGCTTTAGCAGAAGACAACAGTGAGGACACTGTTGAAAACAAGTTTGGGGGAGGTTTGTGTTTATTTACGCATCACTTTGCATCATACTTTGCATAAGCACAAAACATATATAAAAAAAATTGTGTACATAAATAAGATAATAAAAGATTAGATAGTGAAAAATTACATCCAAAAGATTGGAAAAGTTTAAGAAAACCAAGAAAATTAGAAGTTTTCTTAAACGAAACTAGTAATAAGTAGTTATGAGCCATTGTCCCAAGGGTTAGTAAGATGAAGGAAGTCACTAATCTGAGGATAAAAATAAGTCTGAAAAATAGTTCCTATTCTGGAAGTCAAACATTTGAACGTTGATACCCTACTATACGCACTTACACACGTCTTGAAACTCGGGATAGTAGAGGATGCCTTGAAATACTCTTGTCTAAAAGCTAAAGTATGAAGGAAATAATAAATGAAAAAAATATATAAAATGGTGAAGAAAAATGAACACTGGTTTTGTCATCACTAAGGCAGCAATAAAAAAATATTGCTAGGGTGCTTCATCACCTAGTGCCTTAAACCAACTGGTTTGGGAGTCACTGCTAAGCCTTAGGTGTTGCAAGACGAGGAAAATACTAATACGCCTAATAAGCAAGCACATGAGTAATCGGTCGGTTAGTACCTCAAGAAGTATTAACGGTCGCATGAAAAATGTGTGAGCAATTCCATCTAAATATTCATTAGATTAAAAAATACTGAAGCAGATGGATAAGAGTATGATAGCTTGAATTGAATTCTCCGAGTGTAGGGATGTTCTTTACACACACGTAGGGGTATACGATTGATATTTGGAAGAAAGGTAGGGATGAAGAATAAGGACGATATTTTATTGAGAGATGATGTGATTTCTAACATCTTTTCATGACTATTAAGATGGGGCTCATGAAAACTGAAAAGCTAGTATTAGTTGGAAACTCTAATTTTCAAATTCTTTCTTTTATAATTATTATCTTTACATGTAACATTCACGGTCTTCCTTTTATTATGGGATTTTGTGGGTGCAATCCGCTGAATACCCTCAGGAGACAACACTCCTCCTACTAGGGAAACCTAGAGGTTTAAAGGCTTGTTGCACGTGCTCAGTGCAATCATGTTACCTACGAAAGTGTGCTGGTTAGTTTTTCTTTTTCTTTATTTTCTCCTTCAGCTGAATAAAAGATATTTGCTCGAGACAACCAAAATTAAGTTTGGAGGAATTTGATCAGTCGAAAATATTGCATTTCAACACATCAATTTCCCTACTATTTGCAATCATCTAAAGGTGTTCGGTATGAATATAGCACATATTAGCAATTTGTCTGTAAAATATCAAATAACATGTGTTATACATTATAACCGGCATTTTGTGGGAAATTGAGTGTTTATTTCTACATGCATGATATTGTTTATCCCAACACTGTTTATCAAGATTGTGTGCAGAAAATCCTTCAGGTTAAAGAGTCGGAATCACAAAAGTGCCGATAAAAATACACCAAGTCCAAGACTTGAGATCTGGCAGCAACTAAGAAAGCAATATCAGATTCCAAGCATCAGAGAATAACCCAAAGACCAACAGAAAGATAACCCCAGAAAATGATGTAGAAAACCCACAATATGGCCGCGGATCCGCGGCCAAGTTGGCCTATCCACCGCGGATCCGCGGCTATGGTAGCTCTTTATTGGTCCAAATTCCTCCACGTGGCTTCTTGTAACGGCCTCAGCTTCCAGAAGACTCCCAAAGAGCACGTGGCTTTATCCAGAACGCTCGGCCTAACAATCTTATCATAGAATATTTCTTATTCTAGAATATTCCCTCCAACAAATTTCTTCTAGAAGACTCTCTCTAACAACGTAGCTTTGGAGGGAAGATTCAAATGAGGAGATTATAAAATGAGATCTAGATCTAGGGTTTTGAGGTTATGCACACAATTAATTAGGGTGAGTTAGTTACATATTTAGAGCCAAAATTCAAATTCAAGTTGAGTGACACAACTTGATACCAAAACCCTAGCCCAAATTCAAATAAAAAGCCAAATCAAGATCATTTTGAGAAGCAAATCAAGCAAGCAACTATCGATCCTTTATCCGCGAAGCCAATCTTCATCCGAACAAGGGATCCACGATGATCCGCGACTCACGGAGATCGAGCGGAGCGAAATTCGACGAATCTAGTTACCTCTTCAAAAGGAGCGATCGAGAGCAACATCTTGTAACCTCGAATTGAGGGAATGTGTAATTAGTCGTCGATTGAATCAAGGTGATAATTGTAATTCTTGCTTTCTTTACATTCTTGCGTTATGAAACTTCTTGATTCTTGATTCATTAATTTTCATGATGTGTGGGTGAAATCTCTGCTTGTGGAGGATTCGAAAGAATTGATAGATTTAATGATGATCAAATCTTAATACTAGTCTTAAGTCTTATGAGATTTGTGAACTCTAGGAAAAAAGAATCATCAATGACCTAATTTGGATCGAGATCACATTCTTGTGAATTTCGTTGCAAATTAGGGATCAAATGATTGATGGTTTTCTTTGCTAGAGGCTAGATCCGAATGATCATGATTGAAAAGACAAGGGATAGAAGGAGAAACCCTATTTTCTTCAATAGATCCCTAATCTTCATTCATCATCATCAATCTAGCTACAAATTATCAATAGATAAGATTAAGAATTATTAGATTCATCATTAATTATTAACTCAATCGAATCCTAGAAGCTATTCTACAAATCTTGATAACTAAATCGATTGGGACATTTCTTGATTCTTGATTCTAGATCTATATTCTTTATGTTTCTTGAAATTAGAATTTACAAATCTTGAATCAATTTTCTTGCAATTCCTTTTATCTTTTAAATTTTGACTCATCTAAAACAAGATCGATCAAAACATACATCTCAGTGGACGATCCGTATTCATTAACGCGCTACATCGACACCGTTAATTGAGTGCGGTACAAATATCTTTGATTGTGAACACTTTACATTTCATCACAACTTAGACGATGAATCAGAACCCTACCATGCAGATCAGTTCTGCATGGAAACCTAAGCAATATAACACAAGAATTATAAGACTCGGCAACTAAACATTGTTTATATTTCATATTCCTTGAATCTATCCTAACCCTATTTTTATTTCAAGATTATGGATTCCCCGAACAATACTAGCACCAACATGATCGACAACACCACACCACCACCTCTTCCACTTACGCCTACCATTGTAGCTCCGATCAACGAGCAGACGGTACTGCTTGAGGCAATTAAGAGCCTCCTGGAGGGACAGCAACAACAGACTGTCATACTAATGAATCTCCCAGAAGCGGAAGCACCGGGAGTGAAGCAATTCCGGGCGCTGCATCTGAAGCAATTTTCTGGAAAAGAGAGCTCTTTGGAAGCTGAAGAATGGGCTCAATCAATTGAAGACGATCTGGCAGCAGCATAAGTGCCAGACATTTCTTGGGTAAGGGTTGCGAAGCTGCAACTTACTGATAACGCCCGAGTATGGTGGAAGGCAGAAGAAAGCAGTCTTGCCCAGCCGATCGAATGGAAGACATTTCGCGATATTTTCGACGCGAAGTATTTTCCAGAGACTGCCCAATTCGACATGGAGCAGCAATTCATCCACATATAACAAGGCTCTATGTGGAGCAAATCAGTGGATGAGTATGATGCCGAGTTCACCATGTTGAGCTGGTAAGATATGTCTTAATATTCGATTTTTCTAATAACACATACTACACAACTAACACAAGACCGTAACAGGTTTGCGGCCTATCTCATACCGACTGCTGAGATCAAGGCCAGACGATTTCAGTAGGGGTTGGACCCAGAGATCCAAGCTGCTCTGGTTACAGGGGATTTTCCAACCCACGATTTGGCTCTGAGAGCTGCCCGTCAATACGAGGCAGTAGTGAAAAAGAAGGGCAGACCTCAATCTGTCGGTATGAAACGCCCTGCTACTCAGATAGCAGGAGGAGCCTCTTCCAGGCCACCTTTTGTACCTAGGAGACCAGGAGTACCTTTTAACCGGCCTAGTCCAGACTTTTGCACCTACTGCAGGAGGGATGGACACCTGGCGAAGGATTGCAGGCATGCTAATCGCCTCTGCTTAGTCTGTGTCTCATCCACACATGATATTGGGTCCTGTCCTCGTCGACTCAATCCGAACTCTGCACCCAGGCCAGCAATCACCTATCCACAGTGGCCAGCTATCCAGGCACCTGCACCACATCTTGCTCTCCCCGCTCCACCTCCTCATGGACCTACTGCACCTCCTCCTCGTCGGTTCCATCAAGCACAAAGGAACTTACCTCAAGGACAGAAGAATGCTCCTCCAGCATGGAGGAATGTACCGAGGCAACATGCTTTCACAATGACTGTAGAAGAAGCTGAAGCCACTGGCCAAGTCATCACTGGTAACTTCCCATCTTTAAAATCTGTTCAATACTTATTTACATCCATATACTTTTCCTATATCTAAAACATATCCCACATAACTTAGGTACGATCTTAGTAGCCTCACTTCCTGCACTAGCACTTTTCGATACTGTAACATCTCATTGCTTTATGTCGCAACGGTTCGTCCGAACTCATGCGATTCCAGTCAAACCGCTCGTATCCAACTGGAATGTCAGTTCAGGGAACAACGTTCTAAAGGCAACAATAGGATACGACCCATGTCTAGTAGTCATCTGCAGGTGCTGGACATACCGAACTTCGATATAGTTTTGGGTATAGATTGGTTAGGAACTTTCTACGCTACCATCGACTGTCGTCAAAGGAGGGTAGTGTTCGAGATTTCAGAGCATCCGGTCTTTTATTTCAAAAGTGGAAACCGTACCCTGGAGCCTAGCACATACAAAGCAAAACCGAAGAAGACAATGATTACAACTCTACAGGCAGAAGAAGACAAGCTAGAGGTAGTTCGAGAGTTCGACGATGTATTTCCTGAAAACATATCAGGTTTGCCTCTTGATCGAGCTCTTGAATTTGGAATTGATTTAGTACCTGGTGAACAACCGGTGATCAAAACACCGTATCGATTACGCCCTGAAGGTTTGAAGGAGGTCCGTACTCAGCTGGACGAATTTCTACAGAAAGGATGGATTTGTCCCAGTACTTCAAGTTGGGGATCTCCAGTTTTACTTGTGAAGAAGAAAAAAGGTTCATACAGAATGTGCATTGATTATAGAGCTTTGAACGAAATCACGATAAAGAACAAGTATCCACTACCGCAAATCGACGATCTGTTCGATCAGCTAAGTGGGTCTTGCATTTTCTCAGAGTTAGATCTTCGTTCGGGTTATCATCAGGAGAAGGTCAAAGAGTCTGATATCCCGAAGACGACATTCAGGACTCGCTATGGATATTATGAGTTCTCATGATGCCATTTGGAGTGACCAATGCACCAGCCATTTTCATGAACCTAATGAATAAAGTTTCTGAGAGTGCCTAGACAGGTTTGTTGTCATATTTATCGACGACATCCTGGTATATTCAAAGAATTAGAAAGAGCACGCTGAACATTTACGAATTGTCCTGGAGACTTTGCGACAGCATCAACTCTATGCCAAGTACAGCAAGTGCGGGTTTTGGCTAGAACAAATCGGATTTCTCGGACATATCGTTTCAGGTGAAGGAATCTCCGTAAATCCAGCTAAAGTAGCAGCAGTAAGCGAATGGCCGACACCAAAGACAGTGAAGGACATTCAAAGTTTCTTGGGATTAGCGGGATACTACCGAAGATTTATTGAAGGATTTTCGAAGATTGCAACACCCCTGACCAAGCCCATACAAAGATGAAGAATTTGTGTGGTCAGAACCATGCGAACAAGTTTTCATAGAACTCAAGTCAAGATTGACATCATCACCTATTCTCATAATACCGGACCAATCTGGAGGTTTCGTAGTGCATTGTGATGTATCCGGTAAGGGATTAGGATGTGTTCTACATCAGTACAGTAAAGTTGTAGCTTATGCATCAAGACAACTAAAGGTTCATGAGAGCAACTATCCGAGGCATGGAGTTGGCAGCCGTTATCTTTACATTCAAGATTTAGCGTCATTATCTTCTTGATGAACGGATAGATATCTACACAGACCATAAAAGTCTGAAGTATATGTTTACTCAGAAAAAGTTGAATATGCGGCAAAGAAGATGGTTAGAACTCATGACGGACTTTGACATTAATCTACAATATCATCCAGGGAAAGTGAATGTAGTACCTAATACACTTAATCATCAACCACTATCAATGAATCTCACCGCACAATGGAAGCTACAGCAAGATTTGCATCAGATGGAGATAGAAGTGGTCATGCCAGGTAACGCTTCAAGTTTGATGAACTTATAAGTTCAGTCTATAATTTTGAATCAGATCAAAGTAGCTCAAGCAAGTGATGCCAAGTTGCAAAAGATCAGAGAACAAGTAAAAAGTGGACTTCAAACAAACTTCATCATTCACGAAGATGGATCTTTAAGATATGGCAGTAGATTATGTATACCACAAGGTCCTTTTCGGGAAGAGTTGATGAAAGAAACTCACAGCTCCCCATACTCAGTACACCCTGGTGGTACAAAGATGTACAAAGATATACGTCAACATTACTGGTGGCATGGAATGAAGCGTGAAGTTGCCAGAAGCGTCGCTAAATGTTTAGTGTATCAGCAAATGAAAACTGAACATCACAGGACTGCTAGTTTACTTCAACCGTTATCTATCCCAGAATGGAAGTGGCAACACATTACCATGGATTTTATGACTGCTCTTTCTCGCAACATAAAAGGTAACGATGTGTATGGGTTATTGTGGATCGTCTCACCAAGCCGGCTCACTTCATCCCATTTTGAGTTGGCCAATCTACTGAAACACTAGCAAAGAAGTACATGGTAGTAAGTATGAATCTAAATAAGATTTAACTCTTCATAGTGTACAATTTCTGATACCCATGAACTCATGCATGAGATCGTGAGATTACATGGAGTACTGGTTTGCATTGTCTCTGATCGTGACACCAGATTCCAATCGCAATTTTGGCAGAGTCTGTAAGCTAGCTTAGGAACGAGTATGAACTTTAGCACAGCTTACCATCCATAAACAGATGGACAGTCTGTAACGACTCTGTTTTAATGTACAGAAAATTTTTAAAGTTAATGTACAAATGGAGTATTTGTAAATCCTGTGCACAAGTTTTAAATTTGATTTGTTTTAAAACAGCAAGAAAGCACTTGTAGCTCATTGGTAAAGCCTTACACTGCTGTAACATAGCCCCTGTGTTCAAATCCCCCCAGCCACATATTATTTTTGCTGATTTATTTTAAGCTTTTTGGAAGCCCAAAAGTTTACACGTGCAACACACGTAAAAATGAAAAGTCTCATAAATCAAACATATGGAAAATGTTATATGCGCTAAATATGACACGTGTCATTCATCCAAGACCCACCCCAACCAAAATGGCCGACGAGATGCCATATTGGGTCGGCGCCGCCGGTTGAACCCGTAGGGAATGCCCTCAATTTTCGCCCTAACATTCTTTAGCCTTTCCCCCACTACTCCTATTCTGTTTGATTTTTCTGCACATTAACAGAGAGTGTTAATTCACCTCTTTAATCCAACTTTTAATACATTTTTAATTCTCTATTCATATCCTAAACCTTAATTCTATTCTATAAATACCACCCTACACCCTAGTCCTCCGCATTCTGAAATCTAGCATCAAAACTCTCAAAATTTTCTAAGTCTAAAAAGTTGTACAAGTGGAGTTAGCCCAAGGTCAAGTTCCGGCGACGTTTCAGGACAAATCCAGCGACACCGCGACCCCAGGATGCTTTCAAAATCTTCCTCCATCCTTTCTCTTTACCCTAATCCAGTAAGTCCCCTCTACTCTCTTCTTTTCATCTCTTAAAACTTCTTCTTTTCAATGATGTCGGTAAGTGGAGTTATACTGAAATCCACCTCTAAAACTTCTTAAACTAACAATTTTTCTTAAGAACTATTTATCTAAATCATTATACTTAGTTTGTTAAACATTAAACTATAATTAGAAACAAATTTCAATTCAAAACTTCATATAAAAACAGTTTTATTGCATTTTTACGGTTAAATACCACAAACTTCTATTCAACATTACTTCTTCATATTACTCATATTACCTTTAAAATACTCACGAGGTAATGACCTAGCTCATCACAATACTCATCATGACATAGCACGATTGCCTCTTTATAATATTTTTAGGACTAATACAATTTTACGATAAAATATCCTAAACTATTAAAAACCGTATTCTTTAAGATTGTTTTAATTAAATTTCATACAATTATGTCCTTACAACCCATTTTGGAAAATCCGATTTGGTTGGTGCGGGTTATCGCACATCCATCGGACTAATAGGGCGAGATGCAGACCTTCTCACGGAGCATACGATCTCGATGGAATTTTTATAACAATTTCTAAGAAAACTTGATTTCTATTAATAAATAAATTCTATTTTTAATAATTATATATATATAAATATTACCAAAATATCTATTTTAAATATATAATATATTCCAATTTTTCTAATCAAAAGAAAAGAATCACAAAAGTTCATGAAAATACCATCAAAAATCAATATAAGTCAAATTACATGAAAATACGCTATACTATTCAATTTAGATTTATATCCACTAGAATATTTCATCTTTTAAAATTTACATCCATGAAAATCCTAAATACGATAATTAAATACTTGAGGTGTATTTTGAAAATATATTAAAACTATTTTTCATAAAACTCCCTCAAATTATATTAAATTACAATAAAGACCCTAGTAAATATAGGTTTAAGCGGGACCAGTTCTCTTGAGCCTCAGGGAGCCGGAGAATTTGGTTGCTTGCCTATTTAAGGTAGACAACTAAAATGGGGTTATCAATACGGTAATTGGCTTGGAAAAAGTCACAAATCCTGCCGTCCATGTGCAGCAGTTACCGACAACTCCCAAAATTAATTCAGGACTTTAATTTTGTTTAAGTGTCTGACTCAGTCGGAGTCTCAGTCTAATCTGAAATCAATCCATGCTTGAATACAATTCAAGTATAACTCCAATTCAAGATGAATCCTTATATACCAGAATACAATCTATATCAACTTGACTTGATTTGACCGAACCATGGATATACATTTGACATTGTTTACGTGACTATCCGTTTATATCCTTTCCGTTTGCATGAACTACTGATATCATGGTTTCGGAAAGTCTTACATCTATTAAACAAAACAATACACATCAATACAAAATACATTACGGGGTTTTAAAGGGGTAGACTGGTATGGAATGTGTTAGAAGTGGCACGAGACGGTCACTTTAATACACCTAACCTGAACATCCGTTGCCGTTGCCCCGTGGGTTTTGACGGGGCCTTGTGATCTGTATACCATAGTCCATGGGGTAAGCTGGACTCCTCTCGTATACACTGACATATTCTGTACCAAGGTACAAACAACTGCATTAACATAACTATCAACATTATACCAGTTATATTCTCATTACCTGTACAGTCTATTTCTATCTCTCTTTGGGACTTACCGAGCGATTGTTCGCTGACGACATTCATTTTCTATTCTTTCTTTGGAATGTTGTCAGGAGTACCTGATTCTCTGGAGATCGAGCCCAGCACAGACGACTTGGAGCAGTTCTTAGAAGACCCAGAGCTCTAGTCACTTGTATATACTTTACTTTCAGTTCATGCCATTGTTTAAGCATTGCTTTTCAGTTTTATATTTACATTTCCAGTTGTATTGTAAAGGATGTTTAATAAATAAAAGTTGATATTCTTTTACATCTCATGTCATACTTGTGTACTTTACTATATTGCTTATTTACGCTTAGCGTGTTTACTTCTGAGTAAATACATCGCGTGACCCGTCATGTCTCCTTACCACACTCTGGGAAGCGGGGCGTAACACAGTCTGAGCGAACGATTCAGATACTTGAAGATATGCTAAGAGCTTGTATGCTAGACTTTGAAGGATCGTGGGAAGATCTTCTACATCTTTTGGAGTTTTCATACAACAACAGCTACCAAGCAAGTATTGGAATGACACCATTTGCAGCTCTATATAGAAGGAAGTGTCATTCACCATTAAGTTGGGACGATATCGGAGATAGAGAACTCCTTGGACCTGAGATGATAGTGGCAACTGTAGATGTAGTTCACACTATCAGGAAACGAATGCGCATAGCCCAAGATCGACAGAAACACTGGGCTGATGCAAAGCGCCGACACTTGGAGTTCCAACCGGGAGATCATGTCTTTCTGAAGATTTTTCTAAACCATGAAGTGATTCGCTTTGGAAAGTGGGGTAAGTTAAGTCCGAGATACATTGGACCGTTCGACATACTCGAACGAGTTGGAGAAGTGGCATACTTCTTGGCACTTCCACCTTCATTGGAAGGAGTGCACAATGTGTTCCACATATCCCAACTCAGAAGGTATGTGAGTAGCCCCAGTCACATTCTTGATCACTCCGAGCTCATGATACAGACAGACCTACCTTGTAAGCAACAACCTGTTGAAATCCTAGATAGAAAGGTAAAGTTACTTCGGAACAAGAAAGTAAACTTGGTTTGAGTGATGTGGAGGAAAGACTCACCAGGAGAATCAACGTGGGAAAGAGATGATGGCATGCATGCAAGATACCCTTTCTTATTTGTAAATTAGTCCTTAAATAATTGTAAATTTTGATAACGAAATTTTTGTAAGGAGGGTAGAATATAACGACTCTGTTTATATTGTACAAATAATTGTTTAAAATTAAGGTACTAAATGGAGTATTTGCAACCCTGTGTATGCTATAAGTATTTGAATTGTTTTAGAACAGTAAGAAAGCACTTATAGCTCATTTGCAAATCCTTACACTGCTGTGACATGGCCTATGCGTTCAAATCCCCCGGCTACATATTATTTTTAATGATTTTTCTTTTAAACTTTTTGGAACCCTAAAAGTTTACACGTGCAATACACGTAAAAATGAAAAATCACTAAAATCAAACATGTGAAAAATGTTATATGCACTGAACATAACACGTGGTAGAAATCCAAGACCCCGACCCCCTTGATCGGCCGGCGAGAATTGCTTTAGGGCCGGCGCCGCCGGTTCCCCCATCGCTAATGCCCTCAATTTTTGCCTTAGCACCTCTTGGCCTCCCTTCACTACTCCTCTTCTGTTTGATTTTCCTGCACATTAACAGAGAATTAAAATGAGCTTTAAAAACAAATTTTAATATAGTTTAATTCTCATTTTAATATCCTAAACCCTAATTCTATCATATAAATACCACCCCACACTCTATCCCTCTCTATTCTGAAATCCATTGTCAAAACTCTCAAAGTTTTCCAAGTTCAAAAAGTTATACAAGTGGAGTTAGCCCAAGGTCAAGTTCCGGCGACGATTCGGGACAAATCCGGCGATACCATGACTCCACGAAGAAACAATTTGTTCCTATACCTCTTCTCTCTTCTCCAAACCCGTAAGTTCCATCTCCTCTCCTCTCCTCTATTCTAAAACAATCTCTCATTAAAACTCGTCGGAAGTGGAATTATTCCGATTTCCGATTCTAATTTCATTAAAAAGGCCTAACTTTTCTTAACAACAAATCAACCATCTCTTAATATCTTGTTTAGCAACCATAAAACAATATTTAGAACAAGTTTTAATTCAAAATAAAATGCTATGCAACTTGTATTACACTTTTTCGTTTAAATACCACAAAGTTTACCTACGACATCAATTCATCATATTACTCATATTACGTTTAGAAAACTCACCAGGTAATGACCTATTTCATCACAACACTCATCATGACATAGTACGATGGTTTGAAAACAATATTTTTGTGGCTAAGGTGAATTTTACAGTTAAATACCATAAACTATCAAAACCGTATTTATTTTAATTGTTTTAATCAAATTCCATACAATTATGTCCTTACAACCCATTTTGGGAAAGCCGATTTAATTGGTGCGGGTTATCGTACATCCATCGGACTAGTAGGGCGAGATGCAGATCTTCTCACGGAGCATACAATCTCGATAGAATTTATATTACAATTTTTAAGAAAACGTGATTTCTATTTAATAAATAAATTTATTTTCTAATAGTTATATATAATATTATCAACCTATCTATTTTAAATAAACATAAAAATATTCATGTTTTCTAAATAAAAGAATCCCAAATTTCATGAAACTACTATCATAAATCAATACAAGTCATTTTACATGGAAAATACCATATACTATTCAATATAGGTTTATATCCACTAGAATATCTCATCTTATAAAAATTACATCTATAAAAACCTTAAAAATAATAAATAAATACTTGAGATTTATTTTGAAAATATATCAAAACTACTTTTCATAAAACCCTCTCAAGTTATATTAATTTACAATAAGGAACCTAGTAAATATAGGTTTAAGCGGGACCAATTCTCTTGAGCCTCAGGGAGCCGGAGAATGTTGGTGCTTGCCTATTTAAGGTAGACAACTAAAACGGGATTATCAATATGGTAATTGTCGTGGAAAAAGACATAAATCATGCCGTCCATATGCAGCAATTACCGATAACTCCAAAACTTAATTCAGAACTTCAATTATGTTTAAGTGTCTGACTTAGACAAAGTCTCAGTTTAATCCGAATACAATACGTACTTGATATAATTTCATTACAACATGAATCCATCTATATCAACATGACTTGATTTGTCCGAACCATGGATATACATTGACTTATCTACATGACTATCCGTTTATATCCTTATCCGTTTATATGAACAATTGATATTATGGTTTCGCCAAGTCTTATATCTACAAATCACTACATAACAATACAATAAACATTACGGGGTCTAAAAGGGGTAGATTGGTACAGAATGCGTTAAAAGTGACACGATGATGGACACTTTAATATACCTAACCTGAATATCTGTTACCGTTGTTCCGTGACTTAACGGTTCTTTGTGCTCCATATACCTTAGTCTACGGAATAGTTGGACTCCTCTCGTATACATTGGCATATTCCGTACCAAACTACAAATAACAGTGATAACATAACAACCATACATTATATCAGTTATACTCTCTATTTGTCTATTCTATTTCTATCTCTCTTTGAGACTTACCGAGCAATTATTCGCTGACGACATTCATTTTCTATTTTTTCTTTGGAATGTTGTCAGGAGGACCCGACTCTCTGGAGATCGAGCCCAGCTCAGAAGACTTGGAGCAGTTCATCGAGGACCCCGAGCTTTAGTTCACTTGTATATACTTTACTTTCAGTTCATGCCATTGTTTAGACATTGCTTTCCATATTGTAGTTACTTTTCAGTTGCATTGTAAAGAATATTTAATAAATAAAAAGTTGATATTCTTTTACATTTCATGTCTTTCTTGTGCACATTTACACTATATTGTTTATTTACGTTTAGCGTGTTTACTTCTGAGTAAATACGTCACGGACCAGTCACGTCTCCTTATCCGTACACCGAAAAGCGGGACGTAACACTACCAATAGGAAAAGTCATGGTTTTTAGAGAAAGATTTGCAGAGGTGGTGAAAGAGAGTTGGGGGCATGATGCAACAGCAACAAATGTGGCATGGGTTTTTGCGGCGAAGTTAAAAAAAGTTGAGAAGGGTTATTAAAAAATGGGCCAAGCATAAACAAAAGGAACTCAGGGTTGAGAAGGAAAAGTTGATGAAAATAATCGACGAGCTGGAAAAGAAAGAAGAACAAGACGGATTAACAATGGATGAATATTCTTACTTACAAACGGCTAGAGTGCAAATATATGAATGGTATCGTAAAGAAGAGAGTAGATGGTGCCAAAGGGCTAAAGAAAAAAAGTTGAGAGAAGAAAATAAGAATACGACATATTTTCATAAAATTGAGAACTCAAAAAGAAGAATGAATCATATATCAATTATAGAGAATGGGGGAAAGGTAGTGGACGAAGAAGGAGAAAAAAGAGAGGCAGTCCATAAATTTTATAAGGATCTATTGGGACGACGGATTAAGGATAGGTGAGAATTGGAAAATGATTTTCGGGGACAACTTGGGACATAACTAAAATAAGAGTTGGATGAAGTTGAAAGACCTTTTACAAAGGAGGAGATTAAAAGAGCGATTATAGAAATGGAAGCTGATTAGGCACCGGGGTCTTATGGGTTTTCCATTATGTTTTATCAAAGATTCTGGGAATTGGTTAAGAAGGAGATTATATCATTGTTTGAAGAATTACAAAATGGAACACTCCGGATGGATAAGATCAACTACGCTTCCATTATCCTTTTAGCAAAAAAAAGGGAACGAGACAAATGAAGGACTTTCGACCGGTTAGCTTAATTAACTGTTTGGCTAAGATTGTTACAAAGGTATTGGCTAACAAGCTCAAGGAAGTGGCGGATAAGATCATAGATGACATTCAAACATGATTTGTGAAAGGAAGATACATTCTTGACGGTATTGCGACGGCCCAAGAAGTAATCCAGGATTGTAAGAGGAAAAAGAAAGGAAGGTACTTATTGAAACTAGATTTTGAAAAGGCTTACGATATGATAGATTGAGAATGTATAAAGGAAACACTAAGGTCGAAGGGTTTTGGCAACAAATGGATATGGTGGATACTCAGATGGCTTAGTACATCAATTACATCAGTGGAAATTAATGGGATTGGAGAAAAGGGGTTTTGGTGTAAAAGAGGATTGAGACAAGGAGATCCATTATAGCCTTTAATATTTGTTCTGGTGGCGGACGGATTATACAGAATGATTCAAAGATGTCAAGTGGCTGGAGTAACAGGAGGTCTAGGGCCAATGGACGATAATAATTTGGTGATCAATCTACAGTATGCTGTTGATACATTGAAATTCGAAAGACCGGAAGAAAATGAGCGGAAATTGTTAAGAGAATTTTATATTGTTTCCAAAGATGGACGGGATTGAAGATCAATTATCAAAAAAGCACAATAATTTGTATTCATGATGAGGAACAGTGGGAGGAGATACTTTAAGAGATTTTCAATTGTAAGGTGGAAAATTTTCCATTCAAATATCTGGGACTTCCAATTAGATCGGGGATGCGGAAAAGAAGAGATTGGTTTGAACTTTTAAATCACTTCCAAAAGAGATTAGAAGGATGAAGAGGAAAATTACTCTCTCTGGGAGGACGTATTACACTAATAAACTCGGTCCTTTCGACACTCCCCACATATTACATGTCATTTTATAGGTTACCTACATGGGTGGTCAAGAAAATTGATAAAATTAGAAGGAAATTTATTTGGAAAGGCACTACTAAGGAAAAAGGAGGATACAATTTAATGACATGGGGGAGAGTTTGCAAAAACAAAGAACAAAGGGGTTTGGAAATTAAGAATACTAGAGAAATGAATGGTGCTTTATTAGGTAGATGGTGGTGGGGAATGTGTAAGTCGACGGATGCCAAGTGGGTGGAATGCATCAAACATAGCTATGTATGTAAGAATAAGGCCTGGAATGCAAAAGGTAAGAATGTGACAACGGCATCACGATTCTGGAAATGAATGAATAAAGTGAGAGAAGTTTTCTTTATGGGATCTAGCTTCACAGTAGGTAATGGTACAATGATAAATTTTTGGAATGATAGGTGATGTGGAGAGATAACTTTGAAAATAAAATTTCCTACACTGGTCGAGTTAGCAAATGATGCAGATGCATCGGTTCATTCACAATGGAAAGGGACGAAATGGTGGCCAAAATTCTATAGAAAGGTTAACAAGCGGAGAAAGAAAAATACATAAGGTTTTGATAGAATGTTTTGAAGAATGGAAGCCGATGATGGGATCAACGACAAAATTAGGTATGAAAATGAGGGAAACAAATATTTCACTGTTAAATCTCTGTACAAGACTTTAAATGATAGGGGTACTTGTGAGGGAGCCAAGGGATTGTGGAAGGTAAAGGTGCCACAAAAATTGCGCGCGGTCACATGGCTCTGTGTTAACGATGTCATTTTAACAAAGGAAAATTTAGCAAAATGAAATTAGTTGAGGGATGATAGGTGTGTCTTTTGTTTAGCTACAATAGAAAATGATAATCATCTGTTCTTACAATGTCCATATGCAAATAAAGTGTGGGATCATTTCTTGAGTAAAGACTCATGTAGGAACAAATCACTAACAAGTTTTCCACTGGATTTGGCCACAACATTAAAATCACCAATTACAACAACCGGATTATCGATAGAAGAAAATAAATCGGAAACAAAGTGTCAGAATTCACGCCTCTTATGACGGGCTGGTTCTCCATAAATGCATGCAAACTGCCAGGGGGTTCGATTAGCTGCGAGTGAAATGTTTGCTAGAATGAGGTTTTTGGAAGAGAACGTGACGGTAAGAGATACATTGTCATCCCAAAGAAGCCATAGCCCGCCGGATCTGCCTTCCGAATGGAACAATATGATGATGATTAAAATTAAGAATGTAGATGGTGTTTGCGGATCGGTTCTCTGAACGCTTTGTGTCACAAAGAAATGGAACGTTAGGCAATGAGGCTGGAGATAGGGGTTGCAATTGACGAACTGTCGAGGGGTCCCTACAACCTCGACAGTTCCAACTCATGATTTTCATAGTTCCTGGCGGGGCGGTCGAACAGCCTCCGCCAATGAGGGGGTGCCTCCAAATTCGCTGGGTGGGACAGAGTTGGAGCAGAGCTTCTTTGATGAAGTGAGCTCTTCATATGTGACATCAACATCTGGTAATTTCCTTTTGAGTGTGGAGCTATGATCAATTTGATTCTCTCTCTTTTTATGCAGAATTTGTGGTCCACGAAGTATTGAATGAGGCCTCCGCGTGGGTTTTTTTGGGCTCGATCCGATACCGCAGCTATCTATCATCATGGATCTCTGTAATTGATTGAATAGCAAGATACGCTAACATAATCTTTCCCAATCAAAATCATTTACGGCCATCAATTTTCATGATAAAAAAATTAAGCTCATTGATACCCAAATTAATCACCTTAGTTATGACAGTCAGTTCATCATATCTCAGACATGGAAATTTTAAATGCAAAAAATATATGCTGAGTTAGTATAAATACCAAGAATACCAAGAGTGCATTATGCCACCCATGATAGCAGCAACTTCTTCCTAGTGTCGATCATGGCATTAGATCGATGCAGTACCATTTTGTTCGTTGAAGTTCAGAGTTTGATCCCATCTGCCGATGAAGGAGCCACGGTAGCGACCTGATCAGTTCTTTCTTGTTTCGCAAACGATTCAGTACCTAATCTATCCTAAGAAGTTGGAGGGTTGTCTGCCTTGCCATATCTTGGATGATTTAGGCCGTCGCTATCAACAGCCATCGGGTGTTTCTGAAAAGACCCATCTAATGGAGACATCGATCGATTGCTGCTCCTGAGGCATTGAACGGAGCTCTTCTACGTTATCAAAGGTAGAAGAAGCTCATAGCTTTACCAATAAAAGACTACCAAGAGACTCTTTAATCCATCCTTGTTGATGTACTAAAACTATTAGATTCTTTTCTGTTGTATTTATCTACATGCAAGAAGATTCTGTTGTTAATGGACTGGTTGGTCTTGCCATTAGGAAATGCTTCGAGAAGATGTTAGTTTGATAATTTCCATTTTTGCCGAAAACAACTGGCTGTAACCTGATAAAACTGATATCATACTTTTTACTCGCTGTAAGATGCTTTACCACTAGACTACAGTTACACGTGCTGGTTTGTTTGCATATTTGATCGATAGATCTTAAACCTATTGATGTTTAAGGGATAGTTCCATCGGGAAGAGGCCCAAAATAAAAGGCCGAACCCGCAACTTTGGGATTTAAACCGATTTAGACGGATGGGCGTTTTCTACGGGTCTTTCGTACTTTACCCATCACAAATCATGAAAAAAATTGAAACTATAATACTAGAGATGGATTCTACCAAATACACAAACACGCAAACACTTTGACAAAATTATACATATTATATGCAATGAATTTACCGATTACACTTAAAAATCGCAATGACTAGATATCATGCAATAAATTACAATATGTCCGTTATAATATTTAGGCCCTGTTGGGGGATGGAGTTTTGTTTTCTAAACCGCGGTTTCATAAAGTTAGCAAACATTAACTCCAAAATGCTAACTTTGCCTTGTTTGGCAACCATTTTAAAGTTAAGATAACTATAGTTATCTCAGACCAAAACTTGAAATAATTACAGTTATCCTAACTCCAACCTTACCAAAGTTTTGTAAACTCTATTTTTGGCGTTTGAGGCTTGCAAACTATCACAGTTTGCTCCTCTCAACCTTCACTTAAAAATAAGCCACGGTTTTCCTAACTTCATATCCAAACAAGACTTTAGAATTAATGTCTATGGAATATGTTGAGTTAGATCGGATATAGAAAACGAGTTTGGGTCGGGTCGGGTCTAGGATTCGAACGGACTGGTTTTATGCTATATTTATACCTGATCCGAAAATTTTGTTTCTAATCTTCTATCTGCTTGATTGGGTTATAATCCGACATGATATATCTAAAAAAACAGGAAAACCCATGTTAGGTCCGGCCAGAGTCAAATCCAACCTGATTTTCACATCCCTTCTCCCATCGATTTAGCTTTCATCAAGTGATAAAATTAACTCCAATGCCCACCATAGTCACAAATTCCTGATTCGGCAATAATTCGGTAAGGTCGAAAATTTGGATTCGGAGAATTATTCGGAAAAAATCGGCAGATATTCGAGAAAGATTCGGTAAGTGTTCGGGAAGGATTTCGAGTAAAAAATTAATATATGAGACGCTAAATTTTGATTTTGTGAATTATTTGTTGTTGCTTTGAATAATTCGCTGTTTTTTTTTTGAATAATTCGTGAATAATTCAGGAATTATTCACGAATAATTCGCTGCGTTCGGCGATCACGAATAATTCGCAGATTTAATCGGCATATCAATAATTCGCGAATTCGCCGAATAATTCGTGAATTATGTGACGCCCACAACTTATACTGGGAGTAACCCCAAATGGCCAAACTCTCAGCTCATGGGGGCCTCAAGCTTTTCTCCAATGGTGAACCCAAAGACCTATTCAAGCTCAAAGTTGGTGTCAGTGACATGAACAAGAGGCTGTTGGTTGAGGCCCCAATTGGGTCTCACAGAAGCAATAAAAGGGTCAGGCTTAGGGTTTGCTCTCATGGGAAGAAGTCCTTGATTGGGTTCAAAAGCTTGAAGAGAGCTGGAAAAGAGATGTTGATGAGGAGGAGGAAGAATAGTTGGGGTTTGATGGGTTTGAGAGGGATGAGTTGTCTTGCTTTAGAGGCTTGGTGTTGGATATCTCTTACAGGTTACTGTCATTTTATGTTTTTAAAAATCTTCCTTTTATTTCTTCATTTATTCATAGTGGTTGTGCAAAATTGTTGTTATTTTGCTATACAGTAATTGATATGTTTGTGCTTCTAGAGTATTTTGTTATTGTAAAGATTTTTTTTTAATAATGATTGTAGCTGATATGAGAAAATTATATGGTTAATGGAGCAAAGAGAACTAGAATTAACTAGGTTCCTGTTCTATATTGCGTATCTATAGGAATTTTATAGTAAACTTGATTTAAGATGATATCGGACAAAGCATGTTATTTCCAGGTACATGATAAGTTCCAGGCTTAAACTAACAATTTTGTAAGATTTATAATGTAAATGCAGTTATGGGCAGAAGTAAACATCTAAGCTACTGAATTATTATACAACAAAAGGGTATCTCACCTCGAGTCGTCAATATCACACATTTTGGGCAGTATTTAAGACTAGAGTTTGTTTTCCTACACCGCATCGTTCGGGTCCCTGATTGGCTATCCCTCCACAATCTTTGGTAATGTCTCCTTGAGGTTCACCTAGTAAGTCGTGGAGAAACAAGGCCAAGCATTGAGGTTAACAACTTAGCATCTATCTCATAAATAATTGTTTGAACACATCTCATATTGTTACTACAGTTTACAGTGTGTATTTCCAACCGTGCACGCCCTGTGATAGGTACAAGCACAAAACCCCAAGTTTGTATTATATTTTCATTACCCTTCACTTCCCTCGTGAAGCCTTGAAATTCTCGGGAACCCTCTTTCTTTTAAAAGGGAAATGGGCCAAGAAGTGTTCTCCAGACTTCTTTATCATATATGGTTGCAATGGTAAGTAGTTCACTGTCTTTGTGCAGTTTGTGCGAATGATACAGATGGGTATTCCTCGCTTCTTGCTATTGTCAAGCTACTGACTCTACAGTGTCCTGTCTATTTTGCCTTGAAATATGTTGATCATTAATAGCAATATAGGACTTTCCTGTAAAAGATAAATGATAGTATGACATATGAAGGCACAATATTCTTAAATCTAGATAGTTCAAACAAATGGTTTTATAGCTTTGGTGGATTTTTTTGTCAATATACAACATTAGCGAGGGAAAGGAAAGGAGCGAGCCAAATATTGCCTCCCCTCATCAACCACCAAATGAAAATGGGTTAGGAGAAAATTTCAGCACTACTGCAACTAGGGAGCAAACCAGGATGAAAATGAGCCTACAAGGAAAAGAAAGGTGAAGCAGTTTACGTCGAAGAAAACCGCATTCTCTTCACAGGACAAATGAATGGCATTTTTATAAGGGAACATACAACACGCTGAAGGAGAATCTTAGGGCATGTTTACAATAGAAATATAGCGCACACTATATACCACTTGTGGTTTATGTTGCTGAGGGCAATGATGGCATGTAATTGTAGAAGAAAACAAGCCATTAAAAGTTAAAACTAACATGTCTTAAACTTTAGAATTAAACAAGATATTTAATCAAGAAATTTGGTTATCCATCCTCCCCGTTGTAGGGGTTCCAATGGCTGTGTCAAGACCAGGTCTGCCCGAATTTAGGCCAAGTCGTCTTGGAAAATAATAACATCAAATTCAATCTTGTGTTTACCATCAAATGACTTAATAAAGGATTAGATATGGTTATCCATGGATGAAGGTGCAAAGGAGATTGACATAGAAAGACTAATAATTTGAAAATGCAACTCTCATTTCAGAACCAACACTTTATTACAGTTCCTTGATGTAGAAAGAAGCCATTTTCCTCGTCGTGAAAGATGATGTTTCTGTAGTGTAGTAGTAGTAGTTATATTTTCATCCTAGTATTTTTTTTCCTTTCGAAAGAGGGAGTCGGATCTCTGTCATAAAATTTTTGGAATTTTGAACTTCATTGTGGTCTGTAATAGATTTGCGTCCAGACTTAATTTGAACAATATCCCAAGGCCTTTCCATTTTAATGACGTTACATATGCTGAATGGGATGTTTTGAGGAAGAATACACATTGGACACATCCTAATTTCTCGGGAAGAAAAATCTCGGTATATTGATGTGCTCATGTGAACTCTAGTGTTTCCACCTGTGATGTGTGTATGAGTTACGCACGCAATTGTATGTCTCAAGTAGATGGGTGGAAGACATGTAGCATCTATCCATGTATTTCATGCCTCACACACACGAGATCTGGAACTTTTGTGATGTTAGCAAACTAAATTACTTTGATTGAATGGTAGTTACTTTGAATATGTTATTGTTAGTCAGGTTAAAAAAAAGCTTAGGTTCGGTAGTTCGGTTCTGGAAACTTGGATGACTAGATGGAGCATCCTTTTTACCTATGACGTATTATATACAAATTATCAAAAGGGAGATGTTAGTGTTTATAAGCTATTTTACTTCCACATATGCACTCATACCATGCACAGGGGTTGTCACAAATTTCTCAAATATTCATAAATCAAAGGACATACAACTTCTGTTAAAAGTGCACAACAAGAATTTTTAACTTATACAAAGTGAAGCTTTTATATGTGTGATCCATGTGATCAGATCAGAGCATACAGGTTAGTAGCTGAAGCGTGCAACTGATTTCTTTTATAGGTCTGTGATAGCATTATATTTTGAAAACAAACTACAAACATGCATATAATTAGAGCATTCTAACACAGGGCTTCATTCATATAATTAGAGCATGGTTTGACTGTTATCTTTCTGCCTGTTATGTTCGTATTTGAGTCTTAGATATTTTCAAAGTAGGCAGCAAGCACCTATTGAAAATGCACGTTTTTTTATAATCTCAATCTAATTCTATGTACATTTAGTAGGCCTGCCAATGTTATCTGCTGGAAGCGTGCAATTTGCCTGGAATACACAGAAAAGGTTCGATCGCTGCTCTTAAAGTCATTGTGTATTCTCCTTGAAGCTTGAAGATACACGACTTACATAAAGATTAGCTCTCAGCTTGGTATCAGAAAATTGGTGATTCATATTGAACCACTCCAATTATGGGGGGAAATGTCTATTACAACTGAATTGTGTTTCCCTGGTTGTTATATGATTTATAATAACACAGCTTAAATTGTTTTTACGAAATTATCGATTTTCATCTTGCAGGCTGATGTCTTAGAATATTATGATCAAACGGTGTCTTCTACTCGAGGATCTTTCTATATCCCATCAGTCTTAAGAGTATGAAAAATCCATCATCTGCCTTTACTCATCGTGATCAGTGCATCCGAAGTCACTAAATATCCTTCCTTTCTTCAGGCTCCTCAATTATTGCAAGTTGTTAAGAGAAGAAGGATCACACATAGCCTTGGCCATCAAAATATTTATTACAGGGATTCTTACACTTGTCAGTAAGTGCTCTTCTCATTTTAATTTTTGTAATTTCTTTATGACTAGCAACCATGTTTCCATAATCATGAGTGACATTCGAAGTAATTTATAAGGTGCTTGGCTATTATGGTATAGAATATATATATGAACAATGATGTCATTCTGTGGACGTGTGCTGAAATTGCTGGTTATTGGCAAAACATCATGAATCTCAATTACATAATAAGTGTGAACGAAGGCATGTCATACTGTGGAGCCTTGTAGACCCACTTAGAGCCCGGTACAAGTGCCACGAGGTGTTATATAGGAGAGTGAAAATATTCCATTTATTATTTAGGTGTATCTTTGGGACTTCATTAGTTATGATCACCAAGAATATTTAGTTAAAAGTCGGAGTAGGTAGAGCTTACAATAGGCCATTCCATAATTGTAAGCTGGATGAGGGTCACCGACAATTGTACATAATATTACCTCCTAAAGATTACTTGCCCCGTAACACATTGCTAGAAGATTCACAGCAGTATGGCACCATGCATGCATGCATGAGAAGCAATAAGGTTTATATTCATAATATTCTTGAATTTGCTTATCATTTTTTCTGCTAGTTCAAATTACAACAATGCTATAGTGTTCAGCAATAACTATATCGAACAAGCACAACAACAACGCCAACAACAAGAAGCCTTTATCATAAGTGATTCCAGAACCGCAAACAATTACTGAGAATTTGATAAGAACCTAAACATTCAATCTGATTTGACATTCCATTGGCCACTCCGTAGATATGGTGGGTAACCTCAGGCACCCGAGAAGTACTCCGGTATGCTCAAAGACGGTGATAGGGAGGTTCTTGTTTACCCAGACTTGCCATTACTGTTGTTCCAGACTGTGAGACCCGGCAGGAGGATGAGTATAGCGTCGTCGTTCTGAACTAGCTTTAGAAGTGTACGTGTATATGACTCTGCCAGAGGGTTGTCATAGTCAGTGGGAGCAACGGAAGCATAGTGGACATGTAGCTTATATCTATTTATGGAGTAAAGCAGATATAGTGGAGATAGATCATCTATTTCTGATGTGACAGTCATAGGTTTGACTTTATCAGAATAGGGGATGGATCTGTTAAGAAGGTAGTAGGGTGTGATGTCCTGCTATTTGGATGACATACACAGAGTAGGAAGTGATGTTCCTATACTACGATCAGTTATGCTTTGGTTTTCACACAATGGTTTCTCCACATAAGGATATAGATATAATATTAGACATTCTGGTTACTGGATCTATGGTTTTAGATCTAGATTTGGGTAGTTTCCCAATCTGGATACTTAGACAGCATTCTACAGGTGTTTTAGAATGGACGACTTCTGGCACGATAGTATACCTGCAGGTGATGGAGTCACCCTCTCTAAAGGTGTCTTACAGACTAAAGGGGAGAGGGATGTGCATAATTGGTAGATCACTTGCTTAGGCAATTGAGTCAATCATGAGATGTCAAGTACCACACCCGATGTTTTTGCAGTAGATGCAATAAGTTGATATTGATCCAATCCTGGAGAAGCATTCAGAAGCAGTTTTAGAACATAAGTGGATGTTCTAGGGATGTGATAACAACAGCCTCTTTTCGGGAGACAGTTATCATTCTAGGCTTCCAAGGTGACCTGGATGACATAGTGACTGTCAGAGTTATAGTTTTCCCTCTGACGAGGGGCAGTATTTTGGACAGGTGGTCCAGGCGGATACTGAGGGAGGCATGTCGCAGGATACTGATTGGTTTCAGTTGACGATACAGTCTAAGAAGTTTGGATTTGGAGTTCATTTATGAACTAAGTCCCATCAGACATCCAAACATATTCTAAGACAGGTATTGCTCATTTCGGGAGATAGCTTTCTCCGCCAACTTGAGATAAAGAGAGACATAGAAAGAAACATCAGGGCGGATCCACTCACTGAGGCTATTCCTCGAACGCAATAGTTTCGCAAACAGGCTTTGTGAGACTGATTAGTAGAGGAGTTGGGTGTTCAGTATCACACGGGCTGTGAGTATGCGACATCGCAATAATTAGCCTTGAGTGCAAGTGGGAAATTGTTGGATATAGTGCCCTCAGAGTCAATTATTGGATCACAGGCACGTGATTGCAATGATTGAGGGAGGACCTATACCGGTAGGACAGTCTTACTCAAGATGACAGTATGCTATCTGGTTTATCTTTATCATCGTGTACTGCTTTAGATGACATTACTGATCACTATTACACGTTGATAGAGCCCCTAAGATTCTTGCTTGACTGCCAGAGTATGATGGCGATCATATACGTGGGAGCTGGGGTCTATAAGCACATCCTTAAAAGGTCCCTAGTCGTGGGAGTTTCGAGACAGGGCATCGATACTCCAGAGTAGACTAGTGTATACAGTCGAGACCCCGACGAGGGGCGGTGGCCGGTCTCACAAGCCACTGGTGTTAATTGGTTCACCTAAGATGTATACAGGTGTTCATTGGGTTATGAGTACACCGGACAGGACTCGCCGGGAACCTGCTAGTTGGTATTATACCTAGCGTCAGATAGCAGTTCCCTGGTGACATGTGTACAGGTTAGTTCATCGACCTGAGATCGTCATTTGTCTCGTGTGAGTTCCCACTGTACTTTGATTACTACCCTACCATGGCTCAAAGGAATCGTGCAAACAGGTTTTAGTTGGGTACAGTCCTGAGCAACATGGAGGCAGTGAGCAGATCTGCAGGGGTTCGTCTCTCCCGGTATTGGGGGTGAGGTCGCGCTGTATCTAGGAGAGCCATTACATGAAGTCCTTGGCCAAGGCAGGAGATTTACTGGTAGGTATTCCAGTAGTATCTAGGAGAGCCATTACATGAAGTCCTTCACATAACCCCTTGAGACAAACCATTCTACACTTAGCCTACAACATTCTTGGACACGTCGGCTCGCCAACTTCGTACCCGAGTTGCCTCGGTCCAGAGGTGGGAGCCCATAAAAAGACCCGGCGATGTGGTGCCCTTTCCGACGAGGAGATGACGGCCGGAGATTCCGCTAGGAGATCGGGATGGAGGCCGAAAACCGAAGGACACGGATCGCTCGGTATAGCATTCTACCCTTTCTCTAGTTTGCTAGCATTAGGTTAATGGCCCGATCCGGGTTTACGGTCCGCGGTAGCGCCGTTTTTAAAGTTAATGAAAAAGTTCCGTTTCCGCATTTTGTCCTCGGAAAGACGGCCGGGGCGCTTCCGTGCACTTACAACCCCTAGACATGATATGCGACATATCAGACGAAGAGACCGGACTGTACGGTAGTGTTACCGATAGGCTTCATGGAGACTATGGACGAGCTTACTTGTTGATCTTCATATCGCTCAATGCCCAGGTAGCCGTTACGTCCAGCTAGTACCGCTGACGGTTTGTAGGTGACTGATGTGATCATCACCTACTGTTGGCGTATTGACGAGTCTTTAGAGTCCCACACAGAAGTTTCCTGGTTCAAGCGAAACGAAGTAGGACACATATATGATATGTGTGTGGGCTTGATTAAATACAAGTATGTGATACCGTATTGTAATCTGGCAGTTATCTGTTATCGGTCAGGTTATATGTGATATAACTGGATTATCGAATCAAGTGTTGTTTTGATAATGTGATATTCAGATTAATGATATTAGGCGGTTATATGTGATATAACCGGATTATTAGATCAAGTGTTGATTTAATAATGCAATATATATTATATGTGATATAATTATATCTTAACTAATATCATTAGCTCACTAATTGCTTTATATATATATATATATATATATATATATATATATATATATATATATATATATATATATATATATATATATATGAAGCATGGCATGTTTTTCTATTTGTAGAAAATAGAAAAATGAGGTGTAAATTGTGGAGATATTTGTGGAATAGGCAAGGCATGGGTTTTATTATTTGTATATTAGTTTTGACTCACTATTCAAGCATGGTTGCAATTTAGAATTGCAATTTTATTCCATGCTTGAATAAGTGAGGAGAGAGAGAGCCATTTGAGTTTACTCTCATCATTTTTTCTTCATCCCATAGCCATTCATGAGCTCTTTCTTCCTTTTGCTCCCTATAATTTTCTTCACATACTTCCAAGTTCAAACCCTCACATGTGATGTGAATCATTGAACTTGTGAAAACCCTAGTGAGCAAATTAAACCCCTACTTCACCATCACACATTAGATTAGCAATTTGATGTGGAGTGTTGCCTTCACTAATGAGATTAGTGAAGGGTTAGCTTGAGCTTGTGGACTTCGAGTGGATCGTCTTTGGCGCGAAGATCTACGAGGAGGTTCATTCAACTCGAAGTGGAGTCTAGAGGAGTCAAGAGGACTACTACAAGGAGCTTAAGAAGAGAAGGACTTGATCTTATAGGGTATAACTCCTTAAACTTTCTTAAATTGTTCACATCACAAAGACTAAACCCTAAAATTCTAGTATCGATCTTGTTAGTCTAACTTAGCACCTAGTAAAAATTAAAATTTGGCATGCTTGATTCCTCAAGGATCCCTTGGTGGGGCTAAGGTCGACTTTCATGGTATCAGAGCCAAGCTAGAACATTAGGGTAGCTTATAGCGACGTTAAAAATCCGCCGTTTTTATCGCGCAAAAACTGTCGGAAAAACAGTTTTCAAAATTGAAGTTTTAAGTTGTTTGCATACTCCGTGGGCTTATGGTTTGAACTGAGAAGCCGCGGGATGGAGCGTGTACACCCTGGGGACGCCCGGGGGGGGGCCAAAGGCCGGGCCCACACCCCAAGACCACCATTTAGTAGCCTTGGGATGGGTGATCCGAGAGCACCCCAAATGGGTGCTCTCGGGTCTGCCTACTTCTGGGGGCCACCTCGAGGTGGACCCCAGGGGTGGGTACCCCCCGAGACCCCTATTCGATACTTATTTCTAGGTCTTTGCCTCCGCGAAGGTTCGGGCGGGTTTCGAGTTCGTTTAGACTCTCGGATTGGCTTAAAACGATCGGTTTTGAAATTTTAGCTCACTGAATTTTTCAAGTGTTGGAAAAATTGGTTTAGTTTGCTAATTGCGTGCGGAATTCTAATGTCGCGGTTACTATACAAGCTTTGTGATGTGTAATACAATTATTAGAATCCGGATTACTTATTTTTGTGAAAACTAAGTTAGTATATTGTAAAGCTAGCTATTTAGTCTCAATTGATCGATTGCCACGAAGTTTTGATTCGGATCAAAATTCCGTCGCAATTGCGTATTGTACGCGATCACTAAGCCTGGAATCTTGTTGAATTATCCGACAACCAATTGAAAAGAGTTTTCAATTTGAGACTAAAATGCAAGTTTTACATATTAGGCATGAAATCCGGAATATGAGATATTCCGGGTTTATGATGTCTAAGGATATTGCGGATTCTAAACATTGTAGTTTTCTATTTCTTTTCTGCGATCGTAAGTGTAATATGTGGGGTATCCCAATCTCGTTGCTATATGTCAAAGAGTTTTCGGGATACGTATATTTACTTACGTTGATGACATGAGATGTTATGTGTTGCTGTTGATATGATTCATTGGATCGTCATGATTGAATAGCCGGGGGTTTTATGTGAGGTGAGAGTTTTTATATTTTCATTCATGTAAAATTCAATGTAATATTCTTTTATTTGGGGCACATCCGGGTTGAGGATGATATCACCACTGTTGTATATTATTTACTTTTCCGCATTAGAATAGACCCAAGGTAGGAAGCACAAGTAACCGGGTTCTAGAGTCCAGTGGGAGACCATCTCAAGGAGTTGAGATCGGGTCTCCTAACTCTAGAATTGGCAGAGTTACTTGCCGCTCTCGTAGGGGTCTAGGGATGTGGGTTTGGCTATTCATCACGACTGTGGAATCCGTGTTTTACATTATTGGGTAAATTTAAAACACGGACATCCTAGTATATCCAATATTTCATATGTTGCTTCTGCTGCTTGATTCTGTGATGTTGATCATATAACTGCGTGTGACGAATATAATATTATATATAAGATATATAATAAATGTTGCTTATGTTTTGCACCCGCGCTAGTCCAGCCCCTGCTCTGCCGGTAGTTAAGTAATCTAACGGTGCATGACGGGGCCCCGTGGCGAATGCGGATGGCATAAGCGTACGTTCTATTTTCGTTTCATTTTTCTGTGATGTTTAGAAAACATTAATTGATGGGACTTCATTAATGAGATTAATGAAAAGAAAGAAACCAAAAGATATTGTAGAATTAAATTTTCAAAAAAAGTAACTCTAGTTTTTGCTTTGCATTGTGGTATTCCTTGATGAATATCCAGCATCTCATTCGATAAGGAAAGAGCCGAGATCCTTTCACCGGGAGTGACCTCTTTAGCAAAACTAGCAAATGCTACAACACACTCGGTTTTATTTTTGATTGCTTTTCTAGTTCTTGCTTTGCATAGTGGTAGTCCAAATATCATGCACCTCATTCTATGAGGAAAGAGCCGAGATCCCTTCACCGGGAGTGACCTCTTTGGCGAAACTAGCAAAAGCCTAAAAAACACTCCTTTTCTAAATCACTAGATTCTACAACGATATCAAGTTCATTACGCTCATGATTTTCTTAAAAACCTGCGCGGCCCTCCGTCATTTCAGATAAGCTCTATTTTAGTATTCGTGCTATGGTGGTTTGGCCTGCGTCAAGGCGTAGTGTACGATAGATGAATTAGTGCTTCTCTGCAGCATGTGATGCGGTTGGATTAGGGTAGTCGTACGGCGTTGTTTGGCCTGTGTCAAGGGTCGTACGGGTGGATTTAATTCAATCAAGAAATGAACGGGTTGAACTTGACTAGCGCCCTATGGGTTGTTTGGCTTGCGTCAAAGTCATAGGACGTTATGGGTAAAAACCATTATCGGGAGTTTCAAGTGTTAAAATTTGCAATAAGATTGCATACCTTCTATGAGATAGTTGGATCCCGATACCCACTGTGAGTAAGAGTTACTCCTGAGAGAGTTTTGCACTTTACAATTAGCCGATCAAGTAGGTGTCTAGAAAGGTGTTAACGGGGTTACGTCTATGGGAAAACGAGGTTTATTTTAATTAGGTCCGTGCGAAAGCACGGGGAACCTCCCTCAAAGTACCGAAACTGGCATGGCCGAACGATTAGCGAACTTGTAGGGTGTAATTAATCCCTGCTAATCTTACCTTTTAGGGTTTGAAGGAATATTTGATAAAACCAGTGGGAGCCATCCTGATTAGATAAGATAATAACCAATCTAATCTGGTAAGAGCATATGCTAAGCGTTTTCTTCTCTCTCTCCAGGCAGCAACTAATGTCAGGCCTTAATCAAGATAATAATATGGATGTATTGACCGAACCCGCTTGTTATACTGAGCAAGGGAATGTTAGTCCCGCTCTATCTTATAATTGGTATAAGTCTGAGCAGGAAATAGGGGAATATCCGTATTCCCACGCCACCCAAACAAAGAATAAGCATGTTGATGCATCTTCTTCGGGTGTGTTAGTTACCGAGAACTGTTTCTCAGTACACTCTACGTCCTGGGTATTAGATACTGGATCGCGATCCCACATATGTAATATATTGCATGGGCTAAGGAAAGGTAGAGAACTGTGTAAAGGTGATCATTCTCTAAAAGTAGGGAGTGGTGCAAGTGTTGCAGCTAAAACAGTTGGTGAATATCACCTTGTATTACTAAATGGGAATACTTTGATCTTGAACGACTGTTATTACGTGCCCTCTATGATATGCAATTTAATATCAATTTCTTTATTAGATAAAGAAGGATATAATTTTGTAGTAGAGAATGATGTTATGAACATTTACCTAAATCAAGTGTTGATTGCGTTTGGTGCGTTGTGTAACTGTTTATACGTTCTAAATCAAAAAACAGTTCTTAACATACAAAACACACACAAGAGGAAAAGTTCAGAAATGAACGAAGCCTTCTTGTGGCACTGTAGACTAGGTCATATCAATGCGACAAGACTGGCTAAGTTGCATAAAGATGGATTTTAGAATTCGTTCAAATTTTCATATTATGAAACTTGTCAGTCATGTCTCAAAGGCAAGATGACCAAAACTCCGTTTACTGGACACGGGAAAAGAGCTAGTGAACTCTTGGGACTGATACATAGTGATGTATGCGGTCCTATGTCTACACATGCCAGGAATGGTTTTTTGTACTTTATTACATTCACCGATGATCTCTCAAGGTTCGGACATGTGTTCTTGTTGAAACACAAGTCTGAAACTTTTGAGAAATTCAAGGAATATAAGTGCGAAGTAGAAAACCAGACGGGAAAAAGTATTAAAATCCTACGATCTGATCGGGGAGGAGAATACTTGAGCGGGGAATTCCGAGACTATCTAAAAGAGAATGGGATTCTCTCTCAGATTACTCCTCCGTATACACCACAGCACAACGGTGTGTCAGAGCAGAGGAATCGCACCCTATTAGATATGGTGCGCTCTATGATGAGTATTGCTGAGTTGCCTATTTCTTTTTGGGGTTATGCATTTGAGATAGCTGCAGACCTATTGAATGTGGTTCCCACCAAATCTGTGCCTACCACTCCATATGAGATATGGAAAGGAAAGAGACCATACCTTAATTATGTTAAGATATGGGGTTGTCTGGCCTATGTGAAAACACAAAATCCAGACAAGCTCGGGGTAAGGTCAGTTCTGTTCAAATTTATAGGATATCTCAAACATTCGCGATGGTATATCTTCTACCACTCCGAGGAACAAAAGGTGTTTGTTTCTCGACATGCCACCTTTTTAGAAAATGTTTTCTTATGAAAGAAATTAGTGGCAATGAGGTAGAACTGGAAGAAGTTCCAGCAGCACAGACTACAACTGACGATTTGGTGGAACCAGAGGATCCAGTAGTGCCCAATAAATTCCAGCCACTCCGCAGATCTAGTAGGGTTCCTCATCCACCTGAGAGATACTACGGTTTTCTCATAGATGGTGGAAGTGAGGATTGCATCATGGAAGATGATGACCCGACTAGTTTCAAGCAGACCATCATGAGTGGGGACTCTGTGAAATGGCTAGACGCTATGCGATCCGAGAAGGAATCCATGTACACCAATCAAGTATGGACTTTGGAAGTTGCTCCTGAAAGGGTAAAACCCATTGGAAGCAAGTAGATCTTCAAAAAGAAGATAAGTGTAGATGGCAAAGTTGAGACTTTCAAAGCTAGACTTGTGGCAAAAGGTTTCCGTCAACGACTTGGCGTCGACTATGATGAAACCTTTTCTCCTGTCGCTATGCTTAAGTCCATCAGGATCCTACTTGCCATTGCTGCATACAATGACTATGAAATCTGGCAGATGGATGTCAAGACCGCTTTTCTAAATGGTGATTTAGAAGAGAGCGTGTACATGATATAGCCAGAGGGCTTCATAGACAGTGGGAGCAGCGGAAAGGTGTGCAAACTGCTTAAATCCATCTACGGATTAAAGCAGGTATCGCGGAGTTGGAACATCTGTTTTGATGAAGCTATCAAAGAGTTTGACTTCATCAAAAATATAGATGAACCTTGTATATATAAGAAGGCAGTAGAGAGTAAGGCGGTCTTTCTCGTATTGTACGCGGATGACATACTCTTGATAGGAAACGATGTTCCTATGCTACACTTGGTCAAGCTCTTCTTGTCATTCAAGTTCTCCATGAAAGATCTTGGTGATGCCTCCTACATTCTGGGGATAAAGATCTATAGAGATAGATCTAAATGGATGTTGGGATTGTCCCAATCCAGGTACATAGACACCATACTAAAGAGATTTAGTATGGAAGATTCCAAGCGAGGTAATGTACCCGCTTGTTCAGGAATCACTCTATCCAAAGAGATGTCTCCCAAGACTGATTTGGAGAGGGCTCGCTTACAAGGGATACCCTATGCTTCGGTAGTAGTCTCTATCATGTATGCGATGTTATGTACCAGACCGGATGTAGCTTACTCACTGGGTGTACTGAGCAGGTATCAATCGGATCCTGGGGAGAAACACTGGACAGTTGTGAAGAACATTCTTATGTACTTGAGAAGGACTAAAGAAATGTTCTTGGTGTATGGTAACGGTGAACTCCAGGTGGAGTCCTTTACCGATTCGAGCTTCTAGAGTGATAAGGACGACAGTAAGTCGGTCTCGGGTTTTGTCTTTACCCTCAATGGAGGGGCGGTGTGTTGGAAAGTTCCAAGAAAGACACCGTAGCAGACTCGACGATGGAGGCTGAATACATCGCTGCCAAAGAAGTTGTCTGGATGAAGAAGTTCATTACTGAGCCTGGTGTGGTTCCATCCATTGAGTATCCAATACCTGTGTATTGTGATAACAATGGAGCCGTGGTTTTGGCCAAGGAACTCAGGTCCCATCAGAGATCCAGACATATTTTGAGGCGGTATCACCTGATTAGGGAGATAGTAGATCGCCGGGAGATCGAGATTAGGAGAATTGACAAGAAGGACAACGTAGCGGATCCACTCACAAAGGCCTTCCCCCAGATACAATTTGAGAGACTTTTTAGGATGTTGGGTATGAGATACTACAGCACCTGGCCTTAGTGCAAGTGGGAGATTGTTAGTTACATGTATGCCCTAGAGGCCATTATTGTACATGTGATGTATATTATAATGGATGCTTGGACACACACACACACACACACAGGACTTTCTTGCTCGATATGATAGTATACTATCTGGTTACTCTTTATCTTATCATGTTGACTGGTATTCTTTACTGTCTTGCTCTCACATGTTGATAAAGCCCTTAGGATATGTACTTGACTACCAGGATTATGACGAGATCATACTAGTGGGGCCAGGGTTGTCCACAAGTACATCCTTTAATCAGTTCCTAGTCGTGGGAATATCGAGACCAAGGCATTTATATTCCAGTGTAGACTAGTGTGTACGTTTCTTGTCCCTTAGAGGGCGATGGTTGATCCTACAACCATTGGTGTGTGACATCAAAGATTGTACACAGGTGCTCATTGGAGAATGGGTACACCGAACAGGACTCGCCGAGGACTCCTATGTGGTAGTATACCTATCGTCAGATAGCAGTCCTCTGGTGACACTGGTACAAGTTAGTCTGTAGACCCAAGATCGTCATAGAGTCTTGTGTGGCTCGCACTGTGCTTTGATTTCCTCCCTACCATGGCTCAAAGGAGTCGTGCAAACATGTGGATTTTGGGTACAGTCCCAAGTCACATGAAGGCAATGAGCGATAGGAGGGGTTTTATCTCTCCCGGTATTGTGGGTTGATGTTGCGCTATGCTCGATTGGCTATAACTGGAAGTCCCTGGCCAGGGCTGCTGCTGAGATTTACTGATAAGAGTTATTAGTAGTTTCTCGAACTGTTATAGGCTAGATATCGACATGACTTATCACGTTACTGGGGATTGACGTTTACGACTCCTAGACATGATATGCGACATATCAAACGAAGAGACCGGATTGTACGGTAGTGTTACAGATAGGCTTCATGGAGACTATGGACGAGCTTGCTTGTTGATCTTCATATCACTCAATACCCGGGTAGCCGTTATCTCCAGCTAGTACCGCTGACGGCTTGTAGGTGACTGATGTGATCATCACCCACCGCTGGCGTATTGACGAGTCTTTAGAGTCCCACACAGAAGTTTTCTAGTTCAAGCGAAACGAAGTAGGACACATATATGATATGTGTGTGGGCCTAATTAAATACGAGTATGTGATACCGTATTGTAATCTGTCTGTTATCTTTTAACGGTCAGGTTATATGTGATATAACTGGATTATCGAATCAAGTGTTGTTTTGATAATGTGATATTCAGATTAATGATATTAGGCGGTTATATGTGATATAACCGGATTATTATATCAAGTGTTGATTTAATAATGTGATATATATTATATGTGATATAATTATATCTTAACTAATATCATTAGCTCACTAATTACTTTATTTATATATATATATATATTAATGTATATTTGATATATATATATATATATTATATTATATTATATTATATGAAGCATGGCATGTTTTTCTATTTGTAGAAAATAGAAAAATGATGTGTAAATTGTGGAGATATTTATGGAATGGGCAAGGCATGGGTTTTATTATTTATATATTAGTCTTGACTCACTATTCAAGCATGGTTGCAATTTAGAATTGCAATTTTATTCCATGCTTGAATAAGTGAGGAGAGAGAGAGCCATTTGAGTTTACTCTCATCATTTTTTCTTCATGCCTTAGCCATTCATGAGCTCTTTCTTCCTCTTGCTCTCTACAATTTTCTTCACCTCACTTCCAAGTTCAAACCCTCACAAGTGATGTGAATCATTGAACATGTGAAAACCCTAGTGAGCAAATTAAACCCCTACTTCACCATCACACATTAGATTAGCAATTTGATGTGGAGTGTTGCCTTCACTAATGAAATTAGTGAAGGGTTAGCTTGAGCTTGTGGACTTCGGGTGGATCGTCTTTGGCGCGAAGATCTACGAGGAGGTTCATTCAACTCGAAGTGGAGTCAAGAGGACTACTACAAGGAGCTTAAGAAGAGAAGAACTTGATCCTATAGGATATAACTCCTTAAGCTTTCTTAAGTTGTTCACATCCCAAAGACTAAACCCTAAAATTCTAGTAGTGATCTTGTTAGTCTAACTTACCACCTAGTAAAAATTAAAATTTGGCATGCTTGATGCCTCAAGAACCCCTTGGCGGTGCTAAGGTCGACTTTCAAGAATAGCCCCTATGGACCGCTTGGTGAATACGAGGATGGTGTGTACTTGGAAGTTGTGTCGTAGCTTCCTCGAGGCGACGATATGCGCTAAGACTGTTAGTTGTATGTATGCCCTAGAGGCCAGTATTGTACAGATTATGTATATTATATTGGATGCTTGGACATATATAGAGATGACTTTCTTGCTCGACATGATAGTATGCTATCTGGTTGCTATTTATCTTAACATGTACACTAGTCTCTTTATACTGTCTTATAGTTACATGTTGGTAAAGCCCTTAGGATGTGTACTTGACTACCTGGACTATGATGCAGATCATACTAGTGGGGACATGGTAGTCCATAAGTACCTCCTTCAAGGTCCCTAGTCACGGGTGTATCGAGATGGGGCATCGTTATACCAGAGTAGACTAGCGTATACGCTTCTCGACCCATGTGATGGGCGATGGATGATCCCATATCCATTGGTGTTTGACATCAGAGATGGTATACGGGTGCTCAGTGGAGACTGGGTACACTGGACGGACTCGCCGAGAACTCCCAGATGGTATTATACCTCACGTCAGATGGCAGTTCTCAGGTGACACTTGTACAGGTTAGTCTGTAGACCCGAGATCGTCATAGAGTCTTGTGTGATTCCCACTGTGCTTTGATCTCCACCTTACCACGTCCATGAGGGCGTGCAAAACGGTGGTCTTTGGGTACAGTCCCGAGTCACATGGAGGCAATGAGCGATAGGAGGGGTTTCGTCTCTCCCGGTATTGGGGGTTGATGTTGCGCAGTGCTCGATTGGCCGTAACAGGGAAGTCCCTGGCCAGGGCTGATCAGAGATTTGCTGGTAAGTGTTACCAGTAGTTTCTCGACCCGTTACGAGCCTCACATCAACACGACTTATCGGGTTATTGGGGTCTGACGTATACCACCCCTAGACTTGATATGCGACGTATCAGACGAAGAGACTTGACTGTATGGTAAGTGTTACTGGTCGGATTCGCAGGAGTGTGAGCGGGCTAGCTCGTCGATCTTCTGATCGCTCAATACCCGGGTGGCCGTTACGTTTAGATGACCGCTTGCGGCTTGTGGGTGCTTGATATGATCATCATCTGCTACCGGCGTATTGACGAGTCTTTAGAGTCCTACACAGAGGTTTCCTGGCTCAAGCGAAACGAAATAGGAGCGCATATGAGATATGTGCAGGACCGAGAATAATGCGTGTATGTGATACCGCATTTCATTCTCGCGATATATGTTTCGAATGGTTATATTCGATATGACCTAGTTATCGAATCATTGATTCGATAAATCGATGCATTGAATACTAGTCGGTTATGTGCGACATGACCGGATCATTGAATCAAGTGTTGATTTAATGATTTAATGTATAATTATATATTTGATATATTACTTTGCATTAACTAGTATTGGTTCACTTTAAACGGATTTTTCTCACTTGGATTGCACATTGTATATGTGATATACTTTCGTGCACTTAACTGTATCATGTTTGATGATACTTGATCATTATGTTAAGTTTATAGAATTAATCCATGGTTAATTGATAATTAGGGTTTTGCATATTTGTTTATTTATTTATTTATTTGGAAAAGAATTTGATGAGAATGGTGGCTCTTTTTGTTTTAAGTTGAAGCTTCATGAAGCTTTGACTTTGCTAACCATCCTTATCCTCATGCTTAACCCTAACCCTCTAAAGTGACCATGGTTAATTCTCTACACTTAACCCTAGTTCAAGATATGATAAGTTTTTTTTTTATTTTATTTTTATCATAAGACTTATCATAATCTTTTCTTGAGCTCATCTTCTTCTTCTTCTTCAAGCTTGCTACTCCAATGGCAAGTTGAGATCTAGTGAGTTAAATCCAAATCTAAAGTGAACCCACCTCCTATTTCTTCACCCTCTACCTCTTGCCAAGTTGTTTTGGGTGTTTACTTCACAAGTTTCACAAGTTTGTGAAGTCGGAGCTTGAGTTTGTGCAACCTCGACGTAGATCGTCTTTGACACAAAACCGACGAGCTATTCCGCTCACTTTCCCGATGAAGCCGATGATCGAGTCAAGGATTCATGATGGACAGCGAGGACATGACCACGTGGAGCTAAGGAGGCGGAAATCCGGATCTACAAAGGTTGTATATCCGTATCCAAGTAGTTAAGTGTTAACTAGCTTTTTCTTTTCGCCTAAACATCTAGTTAAGATCCGTAGTCTAGGGTTTCTCGGCACTAAAAAATTTTAATTTGGCATGTTCGATGCCTTGTGAGAACCCAATAGGGTGCCTAAGAACCTTTCACTGGTATCAGAGCCTAGCTAGAGCCTTAGGCGAAGTCCCGACGACGTTTGAAGTCCGAACGAACCCGAAACCCTAGAATTTTAGAGCTCTCTGGACATTTTCATAAATCTGGGATTTTTCAATATTTAAAATGTCTAAAAAATTCAGCATAGAATTATAAGCATTACTGTGCAAAACGATCCCATCAACTGTTCATTCTGCCGCGGAAGCGCGGCAGAAGTATGCTTTCTGCCGCCCTTCCGCGGCCACATGGTGACGTCAGCCCTATTTGAAAGCACAGTATTACCTGATAAATTCCACTGAGTTTTCTGGATATTTTTAAATTTATTTAAGTGTTGAGTGCTCTGGAGTTATATTGGGAATCGATGAATTCGATCGGAAAATCAAACTTTGTCTAAGTGTTTTTCCAGATAATTGTAGAATATGTTAAAGAGTTCGACCGGATATAAATACCCAGGTTTTCCCCTGCCGGAATATCCAAGTGTTGGATTATTGTGTGGTTAAAAGACGTTCTGAGTAGTGCAAGTAACGCGATGGTCCCTCTAGAAGACACAAACCTTAACTCGATTATGTGACCGTCTTGAACTGCCCTTTGAACCTTCGGGTTTGGGGCAGTACGGCGTGCCACATGTGAGGCGTTGGCTTGACCCTTCTACGGCTGGACCGTCGGTACTGAGGTATGAAGTGAATGTCTTTGAGCCTATTTCATGTGTTGATCGGTGTCGGGAAAACTTGGGTGTTCGAATGTTCGATCGGAAAGTTTGATATATTCTATTTATCCGGAATTGGATACAATAATTGGAATTCACAAACAGTTATGTGATAACTGAATGAATGTTATAGATCTAGCAGTTTAGTTTCACAAGATATCGAAAAGAGTTTTCGATGATGGGACTAAAATGCGGGGTTTATAACTGTTAGGCATGTGATGTCTAAAGAGGTTGCGGATTCCAATTGTTGTAGTTTTATACTTTCTTTTCTGTGACCGTAAGTGTAGTATGTTCATATCGCCGGTTTCGTTGCTATACGTCAAGGACAATTGGGGTATGCATACTTACTTACGTTGATGACATGTGATGTTATGTGTTGCTGGATATGTTATATTGGATCGTCGTATTTGAATAGCCGGGGTTTTTATGTGAGATGAGTGTTTTTCATTTTCATTCATGTAAAAACTTGTATGTAATATTCTTTTATTCGGGGCACTTCCAGGATGCGGGAGTTGTCACCCTTTGTATATTATTTACTTTTCTGCACTAGGATAGACCCAAGGAGGGGAGCACAAGTAACCGGGTTCTGGGGTCCAGTGGGAGACCAACTCGAGGAGTCGAGTCCGGGTCTCCTAACCCTAGAATTGGCAGGGTTGCTTGCCGCTCTCGTAGGGGTCTGGGGGTGTGGGATTGGCTATTCATCACGACCGTGGAATCCGTGTTTTATACTGGCTCGTATTGAAAACACGGACGTCCTAGTATATCCAATATTTCATATGTTTATTCTGCTGCGATATCTGTGTTGTGATTCTGAGATGGATATAGTATATAGTATATATGATATATTATATAGACGTTACTTATGTTTTACACCCGCGCTAGCCCTGCCCTGCTCTGTCGTTAGTTACCTAACCTAACGGTGCACGAGGGGACATCGAGGCGAATGCGGATGGCATAAGTGTACGTCATATCTATCTGTGATGTTTAGGTATTTAAATGATGGGACTTCATTAATGTGATTAATGAAAGATAAGAAACCTAAGATGTTGTAGAATCGAATTTTAAAATAAAACAGGTAGCTACAGTTCTTGCTTTGCATAGCGGTATATATGATATACCCCGCACCTCATTCGACGAGGAAAGGACCGAGATCCCTTCACCGGGAGTGACTCCTTTAGCAATAACTGGCAGATGCTGCACACTCGGTTTGGCTTTGATTGCTTTTAAGAGTTTTTGCTTTGCACAGTGATATATATGATATATCCCGCACCTCATTCGACGAGGAAAGGACCGAGATCCCTTCGCCGGGAGTGACTCCTTTAGCAAAACTAGAAAAGCCTCAAAATCACTCCATTTCAAAACATCATTTGATTCTACAACGATATCAAGTTCATTACGCTCATGGTTTTTATGAAAAACCTGCGTAGCCCTCCGTCATTTCAGATAAATTACATATAGTATTCGTGCTACATTTGTTGGCTTTCGTCAAGGTGTAGTGTGCGGTAGCTATGTGCTGTTTATCTGCTGCATATGATGCGACTGGATTAGGGTAGTCGTACGGCTTTGTTGGCTTTCGTCAAGGGTCGTGCGGGTGGGTTTAATTCAGTCAAGAAATGTACGGGTTGAACTTGACTAGCGGGCTGTGGTTTGTTGGCTTTCGTCAAGGTCATAGCACGCTAGGGGCAAAATATTATCGGGAATTTCAAGTGTTGAAATTTGCAATGAGATTGCATACCTTCTATGAGATAGTTGGATCCCGATACCCGCTGCGAGTAAGAGTTACTCCTGGGAGAGTTTTACACATTACAATTAGCCGATCAAGTAGGTGTCTAGAAAGGTGTTAACGAGGTTATGCCTCTGGGAAAACGAGGTTTACAGTAATTAGGTTCGTGCGAAAGCACGGGGGACCTCCCTCAAAGTACCGACACTGGCCTGGCTGAAAGATTGGCGAACTTGTAGTGTGTAATTAATCCCGGCTAGTCTTTCCTTTTAGGGTTTGGAGGAAGATTTGATAAAAAGCAGTGGGAGCCATCCTGATTAGATAAGATAATAACCAATCTGATCTTGCACGAGCATACGCTAAAGTGTTTTCTTCTCTCTCTCTCCAGGTAGCGACCATTTCATGCCTTAATAAAGATAATAAAATGGATGTATTGACCGAACCCGCATGTTATACTGTGCTGGGGAACGTTGGTTCCGTTCTTTCCTATAAGAGTTATAGGACTGAACAGGATATAGGGGAATACCAGGATTCCCATGCCACCCGAATGAAGAAAGTACATGATGATGCATTTTCTTCGGGTGTGTTCGTTACTGAGAACTGTTTCTCCATTTGCTCTACGTCCTGGGTATTGGATACCGGGTCAGGATCCCATATATGTAATCAGTTACATGGGCTAAGGAAAGGTAGAGAACTTGGAGAAGGTGATAAAGACATTAGAGTTGGAAATGGTGCAATTGTTGCAGCTAAGACTGTCGGGGAATATCACCTTGTATTACCAACTGGTAATACATTGGTTCTGAACGAATGCTATTACATGCCGAACCTGATATGCAACATTATATCGGTTTCTTTGCTAAGTAAAGAAGGATATAATTTTGTATTACAGGACAATGTTATGAACATTTTCCATAACCAAAAGTTGGTTGGATCAGGCACGTTGTGCAATGGCATTTATGTTCTAAACCAATCAACAGTCCTGAGCATAACAAACACACACAAGAGGAAGAGTTCTGAACTCAACGAATCCTTTTTGTGGCATTGTAGACTGGGTCACATCAATGTGACACGACTGGCTAAGTTGCATAAAGATGGATATTTGAAACCTTTCGAATTTTCATCTTATGACACTTGCCAGTCATGTCTCAAAGGCAAGATGACCAAGACTCCGTTTACGGGACACGGAGAAAGAGTTACCGAACTCTTAGGACTGATACATAGTGATGTATGTGGTCCCATGTCTACACATGCCAGGGATGGTTCTTCGTACTTCATTACATTCACTGACGATCTCTCAAGATACGGACATGTGTACTTGATAAGACACAAGTCTGAAGCTTTTGAGAAATTTAGAGAATATAAACAAGAAGTCGAAAACCAAACCGGAAAAAGTATTAAAATCCTTCGATCTGATCGAGGAGGTGAATACTTGAGCAATGAATTCCTGGAATTCCTAAAAGAGAATGGGATTCTCTCTCAGCTGACTCCTCCATATACACCACAGCACAACGGTGTATCAGAACGGAGGAACCGCACCCTATTAGATATGGTGCGCTCTATGATGAGCACAGCTGAGTTACCTATTTCCTTCTGGGGATATGCGCTTGAGACAGCCATACATCTATTGAATATGGTCCCCACCAAATCTGTGCCTACCACTCCATATGAGATATGGAAAGGGAAGAGACCATGTCTTAACTATGTTAAGATATGGGGTTGTCCAGCCTATGTCAAACGACAAAATCCGGACAAACTCGAGGCACGGTCTGTTCTATGCAAATTTGTAGGATATCCCAAGAATTCTCAAGGGTATATCTTCTACCACCCTGAGGAACAAAGAGTGTTTGTTTCTCGGCATGCCACCTTTTTAGAAAAGGAATTTCTTGAAAAAGAGATTAGTGGTCATGAGGTAGAACTGGAAGAGGTTCCAGCTGCAGAAGCTACAACAGAAGATCTGGTGGAACCAGAGGATTCTGTAGTTCCCGACGAACCTCAGCCTCTCCGCCGATCTAGTAGGGTTCCTCGCCAACCTGAGAGATACTACGGTTTTCTCATTGATGGTGGCAGTGAGGATTGCATCATGGAGGATGATGACCCAACTAGCTTCGAGCAGGCCATCACTAGTGGGGACTCAGTGAAATGGCTGGATGCTATGCGGTCCGAGATGGATTCCATGTACACCAACAAAGTATGGACTTTGGAAGTTGCTCCTGAAGGGGTAAAACCCATTGGGAGCAAGTGGATCTTTAAGAAGAAACTTGGTGTAGATGGGAAAGTGGAGACTTTCAAAGCTAGACTTGTAGCAAAGGGTTTTCGTCAAAGACCAGGTGTGGACTATGACGAGACCTTTTCTCCAGTGGCTATGCTTAAATCCATCCGAATCATGCTTGCCATTGCTGCCTTTCATGACTACGAAATCTGGCAAATGGATGTTAAGACCGCCTTTCTAAATGGTGATTTAGAAGAGTGCGTGTACATGACTCAGCCAGAGGGCTTCGTAGACAGTGGGAGCAGCGGGAAGGTGTGCAGGCTGCTTAAATCCATTTATGGATTAAAGCAAGCATCGCGGAGTTGGAACATCTGTTTTGACGTCGTTATCAAAGAGTTTGATTTCGTCAAAAATCCAGATGAACCTTGTATCTACAAGAAGGTGGCAGAGAGTAAGGTTGTCTTCCTCGTATTGTACGTGGACGACATACTCTTGATAGGAAATGACATTCCTATGCTGCAATCGGTCAAGCTCTTCTTATCACAAAGATTCTCAATGAAAGATCTTGGTGATGCCTCCTGCATATTGGGAATCAGGATCTATAGAGATAGATCCAAACGGATTTTGGGATTGTCCCAATCCAGGTACATTGACACCATACTAAAGAGGTTTAGTATGGAAGAGTCCAAGCGTGGGAACATGCCCACGATCTCTGGAGTCACTCTCTCCAAAGAGATGTCTCCCAAGACTGATTTGGAGAGAGCTCGCATGCAAGGGATACCCTATGCTTCGGCAGTAGGCTCTATCATGTATGCGATGCTATGTACCAGACCCGATGTAGCATACTCACTAAGTGTAGTGAGCAGGTATCAAGCTGATCCTGGAGAGAGTCACTGGACAGCTGTGAAGAGCATTCTCAAGTACTTACGAAGGACTAGAGATATGTTCTTGGTGTATGGTAACGGAGAACTCCAGGTGGAGTCCTTTACCGATTCCAGCTTCCAAAGTGATAAGGACGACTCTAAGTCGCAGTCGGGTTTTGTCTTTACCCTTTACGGAGGGGCGGTTAGCTGGAAGAGTTCCAAGCAGGAAACCGTGGCAGACTCGACGATGGAAGCTGAATACATCGCTGCCAACGATGCTGCTAAAGAAGCTGTCTGGGTCAAGAAGTTCATTACTGAACTTGGAGTGGTTCCATCCATTGTGCATCCAATACCTTTGTATTGCGATAACAATGGAGCGGTGGCTTTGGCCAAGGAACCCAGGTCCCATCAGCGATCCAGGCATATTCTGAGGCGGTATCACCTGATCCGGGAGATAGTTGATCGCCGGGAGATCGAGGTCAGGAGAGTTGACACGAAGAACAACACGGCGGATCCACTCACGAAGGCCATTCCCCAGATACAGTTTGAGAGACTCTTCGGGATGCTCGGTATGAGATACTACAGCAGCTGGCCCTAGTGCAAGTGGGAGATTGTTAGTTGTATGTATGCCCTAGAGGCCAGTATTGTACAGATTATGTATATTATATTGGATGCTTGGACATATATAGAGATGACTTTCTTGCTCGACATGATAGTATGCTATCTGGTTGCTATTTATCTTAACATGTACACTAGTCTCTTTATACTGTCTTATAGTTACATATTGGTAAAGCCCTTAGGATGTGTACTTGACTACCTGGACTATGATGCAGATCATACTAGTGGGGACATGGTAGTCCATAAGTACCTCCTTCAAGGTCCCTAGTCGCGGGTGTATCGAGATGGGGCATCGTTATACCAGAGTAGACTAGCGTATACGCTTCTCGACCCATGTGATGGGCGATGGATGATCCCATATCCATTGGTGTTTGACATCAGAGATGGTATACGGGTGCTCAGTGGAGACTGGGTACACTGGACGGACTCGCCGAGAACTCCCAGATGGTATTATACCTCACGTCAGATGGCAGTTCTCAGGTGACACTTGTACAGGTTAGTCTGTAGACCCGAGATCGTCATAGAGTCTTGTGTGATTCCCACTGTGCTTTGATCTCCACCTTACCACGTCCATGAGGGCGTGCAAAACGGTGGTCTTTGGGTACAGTCCCGAGTCACATGGAGGCAATGAGCGATAGGAGGGGTTTCGTCTCTCCCGGTATTGGGGGTTGATGTTGCGCAGTGCTCGATTGGCCGTAACAGGGAAGTCCCTGGCCAGGGCTGATCAGAGATTTGCTGGTAAGTGTTACCAGTAGTTTCTCGACCCGTTACGAGCCTCACATCAGCACGACTTATCGGGTTATTGGGGTCTGACGTATACCACCCCTAGACTTGATATGCGACGTATCAGACGAAGAGACTTGACTGTATGGTAAGTGTTACTGGTCGGATTCGCAGGAGTGTGAGCGGGCTAGCTCGTCGATCTTCTGATCGCTCAATACCCGGGTGGCCGTTACGTTTAGCAGACCGCTTGCGGCTTGTGGGTGCTTGATATGATCATCATCTGCTACCGGCGTATTGACGAGTCTTTAGAGTCCTACACAGAGGTTTCCTGGCTCAAGCGAAACGAAATAGGAGCGCATATGAGATATGTGCAGGACCGAGAATAATGCGTGTATGTGATACCGCATTTCATTCTCGCGATATATGTTTCGAATGGTTATATTCGATATGACCTAGTTATCGAATCATTGATTCGATAAATCGATGCATTGAATACTAGTCGGTTATGTGCGACATGACCGGATCATTGAATCAAGTGTTGATTTAATGATTTAATGTATAATTATATATTTGATATATTACTTTGCATTAACTAGTATTGGTTCACTTTAAACGGATTTTTCTCACTTGGATTGCACATTGTATATGTGATATACTTTCGTGCACTTAACTGTATCATGTTTGATGATACTTGATCATTATGTTAAGTTTATAGAATTAATCCATGGTTAATTGATAATTAGGGTTTTGCATATTTGTTTATTTATTTATTTATTTGGAAAAGAATTTGATGAGAATGGTGGCTCTTTTTGTTTTAAGTTGAAGCTTCATGAAGCTTTGACTTTGCTAACCATCCTTATCCTCATGCTTAACCCTAACCCTCTAAAGTGACCATGGTTAATTCTCTACACTTAACCCTAGTTCAAGATATGATAAGTTTTTTTTTTTATTTTATTTTTATCATAAGACTTATCATAATCTTTTCTTGAGCTCATCTTCTTCTTCTTCTTCAAGCTTGCTACTCCAATGGCAAGTTGAGATCTAGTGAGTTAAATCCAAATCTAAAGTGAACCCACCTCCTATTTCTTCACCCTCTACCTCTTGCCAAGTTGTTTTGGGTGTTTACTTCACAAGTTTCACAAGTTTGTGAAGTCGGAGCTTGAGTTTGTGCAACCTCGACGTAGATCGTCTTTGACACAAAACCGACGAGCTATTCCGCTCACTTTCCCGATGAAGCCGATGATCGAGTCAAGGATTCATGATGGACAGCGAGGACATGACCACGTGGAGCTAAGGAGGCGGAAATCCGGATCTACAAAGGTTGTATATCCGTATCCAAGTAGTTAAGTGTTAACTAGCTTTTTCTTTTCGCCTAAACATCTAGTTAAGATCCGTAGTCTAGGGTTTCTCGGCACTAAAAAATTTTAATTTGGCATGTTCGATGCCTTGTGAGAACCCAATATGGTGCCTAGGAACCTTTCAAAGACAATCTTTTCTATGGCCAGGTACCTCGTTTTCGTGTCTTTAAAGACATGGCTTACGTAGTAGACCGGCTTCTGTACTCCTTCGACTTCTCGAATAAGCATCGGGCCAGCAGCATGATCGAATACAACAAGGTACAGTAACAGCTCGTCTCCTTCGATTGGCCGGGTGAGCAGTGGGGGAGTTGCCAGGTGCACTTTGAGTTGCTCGAAAGCGTTTTGACACTCTTCCGATCATTCGAACCTTGGGATATTTTTGAGGGCTTTGAAGAACGAGAGGCACTTTTCTTTGGATCTCGACTTGAAGTGACTAAGAGCGGCCACCTGCCCCATGAGTCGCATGATCCCCACATTGCTTTTTTGGCGTGGCCATGTTGAGAATGGCACTGATCTTCTCCGGGTTAGCTTCGATTCCTCGGTGGGTAACCATGAACTCGAGGAATTTCCCGCTAGTGACTTCGAATGCGCACTTGGCTGGATTCAGCTTCATTTTGTACTTGCGGAGGATGTCGAATGTCTTGCCAAGATTCTTGACGTGCTCATCCGATGAGGTTGATTTCACGAGCATGTCATCGACGTAGACCTCCATGTTCCTCCCGATCTGCGGTTTGAACATTTTGTTAACCAGACGCTGGTATGTAGCCCAGGCGTTTTTGAGGCCGAAGGGCATCACTTTGTAGCAGTATACCCCCCCGGTCCGTGGTGAACACGGTTTGTTCTTCATCTGCCGGGTTCATACGGATCTGGTTGTAGCCGGAGAAAGCGTCCATAAAACTGAGCAATTTATGTCCTGCCGAGCTGTCAACAAGTTGGTCTATCCGAGGGAGGGGATAGTTGTCTTTCGGGCAGGCCTTATTCAAATGTGAAGTCGACGCACATGCGCCACTTCCCGCTCGCCTTTTTAACCATGACCACATTCGCCAGACATTCCGAGTAGGCTACATTTCGAATGAAGTTGGCTGCGAGTAACCTATCGACCTCTTCCTCGATTGCCTTTTGTTTGATCGAAGCGAAACTTCGCTTCTTTTGTTTGATAGGTCGGGCATTCGGGTTGACCCCGAGCTTGTGCGAGATCACCTCGGGGTCGATCCTGGGCATGTCAGCTGGCGCCCAGGCGAACACGTCCGAGTTCCCTTGGAGAAATTGGATCAGGTCTTCACGCCGGGCTCTCTTTTGCTCGTCCTTGAGCAAACCTAGTTTTTATTCTCAATAAAAACCTAACCTCACTTTCGCAGGGAAACGTGATTGGACCGAGCTCGTGCAACAAGCCGTTAAACATCTAGGTGTCCCTAGTAGGAGGAGTGTTGTCTCCTGAGGGTTTTCAGCGGATACTACCCACAAAATCCTATCAATTTGGCTCATTGACTTTTATTCTTCAATTAGGTTTTCCAACAAGAAACTCTATTGTCTTCGACTCATAAATCATCCACCCGTATTCTTCACGCTTCCTTATCATTTAACTTAAGATTATATATGTTCTGTAGACTTACTTACCTTTTGGCATCTCTTAAGATTTCCTTTTAGGGTTCTATCTCAACTTAGGAATTTTTATCATCTCTACTAAAGATACAAGTCATATTCTTCATTCCTATCTCTTATCTAAACCCCAATCACATACCCCTTCGTGTGTGTATAAATCACCCCTACACTTGGAAATTCAAATCAAGCAATCATACTCTTGTCCGTTGTCCAAAGCACTTCTTAATTGGTGAATTTTTAGATGACTTTTGCTCACACATCCTTCATGCGACCGTTAATACTTCTTGAGGTACCAACAACCAATTACAAGATGTGTTTGCACATTAAAGCGTAATTCCTAGTCTTGCAACACCTAAGACTTTAGCAGTGACTCCCAAACCAGTTGGTCTAAGGCACTAGGTGATGAAGCACCTTTGCTAAATATTTTTCTATTTTTGCAGCCTTAAGTAATCACAAAAACCAGTGTTCATTTTTTTATTATCTCTTTATTCACAGTTGTATTTTTTTTTTATTTTCTTCGTACTAAGGACTTCAGACAAGAGTATTTCAAGGTCTCCTCTACTATTCCAAGTTTCAAGGTGCGTGTTTGTGCAATTTGTAGGGTATATATTTTCAGAATTTAGACTTAAGCTTAGGAATTATTTTTCAAACTTATACTCTAATAAAAACATCAATACTCTTCCCTTGTTTTAACTTAGCCCAAGAAGTGAACTCGAAATTTGCCTATTTCTAAATACACTACAAAGACATATACTTTCTACCGTTAAACTTTGAGAAATGTTATTTTTAGGGTTTTTAATTTACTAAGTATAAGATCTAGTTGTTCCTAGCTAGTTAATCTTTTTGTCAAACTCAAGTCAATTATGGCCAAAATTGAATACTTTAATTTTTAAAATTTTTAAAATTTTCAATTTTTATGGGTTTTAAAATAAGTATGCAAATGCAAAAATATACACATGAATGCGAAGGAAGAAGGCTTACCGAGCACACCCCCAAACTTAAACTTGACAGTGTCCTCACTGTCATGCTACACCAAGAGGGTTGAGAATGTCGGCACTCGCCTGTTTATTTATTTATAAAAAATTTTTTGAATTTTTTTATTGTTAATAGAAAAATAAAACAATATATATATATATATATATATATATATATATATATATATATATATATACAACAAGGTCCTCCCCAAACTAAACAAGGCCTTACACAAGCCAAATGTTAGCACCAACCATTCAAGAATCTTATCGTGGTAATAGTAGAGTTGGTGAAAGAATGGAGTGGAAAGAAAAGAAATGAGAAGCACACGAGACCGTGTAGGAAGAAAGGAAGAATATGGTCTCGGTGGGGGAGAAGAATAGCGAAAGAGAGAAAGAAGTGTAGCACGAACTTGAAGGTGTAAATTGAGTGAATAAATTAGCACAATTTGTGATGACCGATGTGTTAAAAGCGATTGTGCTAATCTATCAACCCGTCGAGAAATGAGGTCAAATCCCTCAAGATTCGTAAGAAAGCATGGGTACGCCGAACTTGGTAAACCTTCCGTTGAAAATGGAAACGCGACGGAGTCTTGTGTGGTCGAAACGATAGGAAGGACGAAAGGGAGTGATTTAGGGATAGTCTTAATCTCACTTAAGTAATCTGTCTCGAACTTGAAGGATTCCATCAATGGTTCGAAATGACTGTAAGCGACCGAGTCCGATGGTTCAACTAACTCATCTGAAAATGTAAAGGATTCAAACTCGGGAGGTGAGTTTTCAACATCGTCCGAAAAAAATATTTCAATGAAATGGCGCCGTTGATTTGTATGGAATTTTATGATCAAAAAATTTCGGGTTGCAAAAATCAAGAACCATTGATGGAATCAAATGGCGCATAAGCTGATTACTAAATTCTAAACCGCAATAAAAAATACCCATCATGCGGTTACTAAATTCTTTGATTTATCTTTTAAAAGCGCATAAGCTGATTAAAATCTTTCAATCAAATGGCGCCGTTGCCGGAGATGGCGTGTTATTTCCTTTTTGCAATTTCGGGTTAATCTAAAATTGAAAAATTATAAAAACTGAAAAAAAATATATATAAAAATTTATCATCTTTTATTTTGTGAAGGGTATTTTTCGTGTGAATTTTTGCAGGACCGCAGAATAAATTTAGATCTGGAAAAATCCATAAATCGAAACAGAAAACAGAAGATCTGAAAATCAGAGGAGTACCATAACAGAAGAACAGAAGATTTTTGGAGGCATAAAATGACTAGCCGACCGCGCTTCCGCCGCTTTGACCCAGTTTTGACCGCGCATCCGCGGCGGCTTGGTGACAACATTACCTCAAAAATTTTCTCGGGATCTGAAACGTCGACCCCACCGCGTTTCCGCCGCTAGAGGTGCTATTCGGCCGCGGATCCGCGTTCTGGTGACCTCATCAGTTGACCAAATTCCTCTGTGAGCTTATTTTCTCTCTCCTCTGCAAATCTCGATATATCTTCTGGAAAATCTCCTGCAGGATTCTTTGCGCTTAAAAAAAATCTTTCCCCTTCCAATAACTGATTTTGTGCAGGATTCTTTGCGCCGTACTAAATAAAAAATTGATTGCAAGTGGTTGTTACTGTTTTGCATATTTTTAATCGGACTTTAAGGGGCTTGAAACCAATCCAGATTGGGTGGGGATTTCATCACCCTTCCCAGGACCCCAGAAATCACATAAGGCATATGCATTAACCATCAATTAATTAAAAAATACTAGACTCAGCCCTAAGGACTCCGCGCTCAATAGGACAGAGAACTAGTTGTAGGCATCGGTCGTTGATCCTAACCTGACTTTGTGGTGTCAAGGCAAGTGTGTCTAAGGAGAGTGGTTACTTAATTAGGGCCACTACTTGTAGTAGAGAGCCTCCCACTCACCTGGCACTTATCTGGCCGCAATTGGCGGTGAAGAGGCGGTTTGAGGTCCTATTTCTAGCCCTTTGGAACAGTTAGGAGCTGTCTAGCTGATCTAGGTGACCCTAGATCTAGGCCTGATTGTGCATTTATGGTTGATTGCATTTGTGTCTAAGCCCTTTATCAAAAATATTTTTGCAAAAGTTCCAAAAAGAGAGAAAAAAGAAAAAAGGAAAATTTTTATAGAAACTTGCAACTTGTCGCTAAGAAATCCATGCACCCGACATTCTTTCTCTTCTCCTTTCTTCCATCATGGGTACCCCACCTCATAAAACTCTTGTCGAACTTTGGTATCCCGGACCAAACATTGCTTCGTACGCGAATTGTTTCGGTCGATTTACGGACGACCCCTCCATGCCAAAAATTTCTTTGAAAGATCGAATAGAAGTATCTAGGAGAAACAGTTGGACTCCGCAATCCACTTTGTATCAACCGTGTCAACCTTCACCACCTTCGTACGTTGATACCACTTTTTCGAGTCCTGTTGTAACTCCTAAACCCATGTCTATTGCTGAGCATATTGAACAATCTCGTAGCCGATCTTTCACTCCTCTCCACACATCCAGTTCTCGGGATCAACAAGTCCATTTACCTTTTTATCCAAATGTTGATCCTACTCCTGTCCAACCATCCAATTCCTACCAGTCCTACCCGACTTTCCCACCTTCACTAGACATTGCTTCTACACAGCCATTTAGGAGTTTCACGTATCCAAACAATTTCGAATCTTTTACCGAAACCGCTTCACAACCCATATCTAGTTTGGAACAGTCGTTGGAAGCTTATATTTTAGCAACAAACAAAATGATAAGGAATGTGGATGCGTCCATTGCCGCCCTTATGCAACCTAATGAACCGGTAGCTAGTTTCCAACTAGCTCCAAATTTTCCAATGTATGAGGAGGCGGTTGGACAGAGTGAGAATTTGAGTGGTGAGAGTGAGCTGTACACCCTTCCAAATCAAACCTACCCATTACCAATTGAATTCAACAACTCCAGTTTTCAAACAAGTGCTCCAAATAATGAGTTGTGTGACTTTGTAGTGCTTGATTTGCCAGATTGTGAAGAATCCTTTTCGAGTGAAACCATCACCAATCCTTTTGATATCTACACCTCCACTCTAGAACATTAATTGATAAATATCCATGTTTTTGATGAGGTGTCTGAAAAAATTGATTTTCACTTGATTGAGGATATAGACGCCGGGAATATTTTGGATGATGAACCCGTAAATTTGACTGAAATTTTATCTCCAATTCATCATCCCGAGTCATTAATTGTTTCTCCCGAACTTCATATGCGTCTTGATTTTGATGATAATGGCATGGATAAGCTAAATTTTGAGGAGAATTATGAGGATAGTATTGAGGAGAGTATTGAGGATAATATTGAGGTTGAACCGTTTTTGTTTTATATGTCGGATTTTCCAATTCATCCTCCTGAACCTTTAACTGTTATACTTCCTAAATCAAACCCCCTCCTTTCCATCGTTCCGACCATGCAAAAGATCACGCTTGAAGACTGTGAGCTTGAAAAATTTCTCTTTGAATCTGACACAGTTCTCACAGACGATAATGATTACGAGTGTTTCACTTTTTCGGACGATTTTGAAACTCACCTCCCGAGTTTGAGTCCTTTACATTTTCAGATGAGTTAGTTGAACCATCGGACTCGGTTGCTTACAGTCATTTCGAACCATTGATGGAATCCTTCAAGTTCGAGACAGATTACTTAGGTGAGAATAAGACTATCCCTAAATCACTCCCTTTCGTCCTTCCTATCGTTTCGACCATGCAAGACTCCGTCGCGTTTCCATTTTCAACGGAAGGTTTACCAAGTTCTACGTACCCATGCTTTCTTGCGAATCTTGAGGGATTTGACCCCATTTCTCGACGGGTTGATAGATTAGCACAATCGATTTTAACACATCGATCATCACAAATTGCGCTAATTTATTCACTCGATTTACACTCTCAAGATCGTACCACACTTCTTTCTCTTTTTCGCTATTCTTCTCCTCCACCGAGACCATATTCCACCCTTCTTCCCATACGGTCTCGTGTGTGTCTCATTTCTTTTCTCTACACCCCATTCTTTCACCAACCCTACTGTCATGCCCCGCTTCCCAGAGTACGCTAGATTGGGCACGTGACATAGCCAACCATGCTACCTGTGGGTAGGAAGTATCCATCCACAGTCACATTACGGCTGTAGAGATATCAAGAACAAGATAACACTATCTAAAAACATGTCCATAATCCAGAATAACAGGAGTCAATAATAAATAAATGCGGAAGCAAATGATCCAATACAAATAACTGAAGAGTATGTCCCATAATGCGGGCTCACATCAGGAAATAAATGCAGGGAATAAAGCTAACTACTACTGAACTCACAGCTCAGCCTGCTGGCTGAAGTACTCCTGCTCGGACTGCGACAGCGGTGCAGAATCTGGGCCATGCAAAACCCAGACGTCAGCGCGTCATGTCAACAAGTAATATAATATGAACAATGTAACAGGCAATGCAAAATTAAACATGAATAAAGCAATAATGTGAAACAAGCAGTGCAGGGTAGTGTGCAGTGGGTAACTAAACTGTTCTATCAGGTTTTCTATTCTAAGTCTTTGAAATCAATTGATGAATCGTCGATGTAACTTAATAGTATCCCGTACATACCCGGGACCACGGCCACAATATTCTCGGCTGCAGCCGAGACATGCCGCTAGGCACAAAACAGGAATGTGTACACTCGATAGTATCCCGTACATACCCGGGACCACGGCCACAATATTCTCGGCCGAAACCGAGACATGCCGCTAGGCACAAAACAAGAATGTGTACACCCAGAACAGGTAGTGAACTGTCGAGTTACAAGTCAGGTTTCACCTTTGATTTCTCCATACCCCCAAGTTATATGTGTATGTCAAGTCAGCTATTCCGAAAATTCAAGAAACTAATGCCAACACAGGATCAGGTAAACAGGTTTGTCTGGATAGACAACAGGAACGGTCCATAAGGACTGCATGTCAGGTTTGTTGGCATTAGACACAAGATCAGGTAACGGGTCAGGTCATGGTACATCAGGTCAAGTCAACAGTATACGGTACCATGTCAGGTGTATCAATATATATATATGTGTAGCAATGTCAGGTCAAGATGTAAACAATATCGTGGGTGTGTTCCCAATCAGATGTATAATCACACGTGGATATTAACAACATGAAATAAGCAATGAATTAAATAATAAGCATGTTTCATTCAAACACAAGAGTGCAGTAATACAATGTAGCCGTTTAGTCATGTTAACAGGTTTAAGCACCCTTAGCGGTGCAATAATTTATGTAACGGTCCAATACAGTTATTTCAGGTTAATGCATGCGAGTGTCCGAATGTAACAGAACTACAGGGATATTTGCTACCAGCTATTTTAACAGTAAAATATGATTGAACAGGTAGATTTGATTATTGGGTTCAAATTGGCAAACTGTAAATTCCATTTTTAATAGTAAAATGATATAATGCCACATTGTAACCGAAATGTGAAAATGATTGTACCAAGCTAATTTTACAGGTTTAGGGTGTCAGTACATGTATAAATATATTGTATAGCATGTAGCAAGGGTTACTTGCCTCGACGGGTCGCGAACCGGGAAAAACGCAACGTAACGTCGGCGGGGAAACTCGCGACGGACGCACGGTTCACGGATTGAATCCAAACAACGAACCAAGGAACCACACGGGTTAGAGTACTTTGCTGGATCGTCGGGACACGTCGCCGGCACGGCCGGATTCCGGCGAGCACAAAAACAGTGAATAGGGTTTCCACGGGTGTAGATCTAGAGAAAGAAAGAAATGACCAAAGAAAGAAGATGATGGGGATTACTTACTGGTCTCAGAGGGCACTAGCCACGGCGGCGAGATCGACGGCGGCGAGAACGGCATCTCCGGTGATCTGCAGAAAAGATCCAGCGGGTTGTTTCAGTTTTGAAGAATGAAGAGAGGAAGGGTGAGAAGGGGAATACTTACAGAGGTGATCACTGGGGGTCTAGTGATCGTCGGCGATGACCAGGGCGGCGCAGGTGGTCGCCGGTGGCGTCTCAGGCGACTGCAGGTGGCCGTGGGTGTGCAGGGTGCGCGGTGGTGGAAGAAGGAAGATGTGGGCGAGGAGGAGGAGGTGAGGCGAGGGTGCTAGTGACGCTGGCGCCGGCGTTGGGGCTGCGGCGGCGACGGGATGAAGGTGGCTAGGGTTCGTGGGCATTGGGTTTCTGCTGCTCGTGTTTTTTTAAAAAAAATGAAGGAGAGGGAAATAATTTATATAGGGGAAAGAGAGAGAAAGTTAGAGAGAGAGAGAGAGATAGAGAAAGAGATTTGTGAGATAGAGAGAGAGAGAGGAATAGAGAGAGAGAGAAAGAGATTTGTGATGGGGCCCACGGGATTAATCAGCCTCGTGATTGGCTGAGTAGTATGAAGAGGTTTTTAAAAATATATTAAAAGATTTAACGCAACAGTAAAAATCTACATACGTTAAGGAATATATATATAGTTTAAATATTATTAAAATTTGGGATTTTGGCGCTAAATAAAACATTTCCAAATCGCGCCCGGATTGGGTCCAAAAATTCGAAATTTAAATAATAGGATTTTAAGCGGGTTCCAAATTTTGAAGTTGAGTGTTTTATGATTAAAAAGCATACCCCCAAGACGGACACCTGTACGCGCACGTAGCCGTCCTAACTCGCCCGTTTCACCGAACGGGAGGAGAACACGAAGCACGGACGCTACCACGAGGCTAGGGGTGGCGAGTAAGCCAAGATGGATATTTTTAATTTCATTTTAGATGCTAAAATTTGTTATGTGCAGAAATGACTTTTCCGGATAAAATTTTACAGTAAGCCACAAATAAGCAAGATAAATGAAATGAGTACCACCTAATGCTCAAACAGTAACAGAAATTAGTAGTATTGGGCTCGGGTGTTACATTATACCCAACTACAAAAGAATTTCGTCCTCGAAATTCCAAGAATACAAAGAACTACAAGAAGAGGTGAGGAAACTTCTGTCGGATTTCATCTTCTCGTTCCCAAGTGGACTCTCCATGCGATCGATTACCCTAAGAAACAAGCACAAGGGGGATAACCTTGTTCTTGAGAACATTTTCCCTTCGATCCACGATTTCAACCGGTCGCTCCTCAAAAGTCAAGTCTTCCCGTACTGTTAACTCCGAATGATCCAAAACGTGTGTTTCATCTCGAACATACCTTCGTAGTTGAGATACGTGAAACACATCGTGCACACTTGCCAAGGTTTGCGGTAACGCCAAATGGTACGCTACCTCTCCAACACGCTCCAATATCTCAAAGGGTCCAACGAATCGAGGACTAAGCTTTCCTCGACTCCCAAAACGAATCACCCCTCTAGTCGGCGATATCTTCAAGAACACCAAATCACCCACGGCGAACTCTAGAGGTCTTCTTGACGTGTCAGCCCAACTCTTCTGTCTGTCTTGAGCTGCCTTCATATGATTTCTAATAGTGTTAACCTTCTCAACTGTCTGCACTACCAAATCTGGTCCCAACAATCTTCGTTCACCGACATCATCCCAACAAACAGGTGAACGGCATTTACGACCATACAAAGCTTCAAACGGAGCCATCTGGATAGTTGCCTGGAAACTGTTGTTGTAAGAAAACTCCACCAAGTGTAGATGATCCTCCCAAGAACCTTTGAAGTCCAACATGCATGCTCTCAACATGTTTTCAAGAGTTTGGATCGTTCTCTCCGACTGACCATCAGTTTGAGGATGATAAGCTGTGCTAAACTTCAATCGAGTCCCCAAACTTTCCTATAAACTCCTCCAGAAGTGTGATAAGAACCGAGTGTCCCGATCGGACACGATGATCACCGGTACTCCATGCAATCTTACAATCTCCTGCATGTACCGTTCTGCCAAAGTCTCTGTTGATTGACTAACCCGGAAAGGAATAAAGTGAGCTGCCTTGGTTAACCGATCAACAATCACCCTTACTGCATTGTTGCCCTTTGGACTCCGCGGTAAAGCCGTCACGAAATCCATGATTATATGTTCCCACTTCCACTGAGGAATCGGAAGTGGTTGCAATAAACCAGCAACCCTGTGATGTTCAGCCTTAACTTGCTGACACACCAAGCACTTAGCCACAAAGCGAGCAATCTCCCGTTTCATGCCTTCCCACCAGAAATGCTGTCGAATATCACGGTATATCTTTGTGCCTCCTGGATGTACAGAATAAGCTGAACTGTGTGCCTCCTTCATAAGCTCTTCACGAACATCTCCCTTTGGCACACATAAACGACTACCATACCTCAACAAACCATCTTCGTGGATCAGTAGATCTGTTCGTAGTCCAGCTCCAACCCGCTTTCGAAACTTTTGCAGTCTAGGATCCTGTGATTATGCTGCTTTAATCTTCTCAATCAAGGAAGACTGTACTTGCAACTGCATCAACTGTCCCGTAGAACATGGTAGCACAACCTCCAAGTCAAATCTTCGAAAATCTGCAATGATCTCCTTCTGCGTAGTTAACACCTGAATTGTTGGTAACCGACTAAGCGCATCCGGCACGACGTTAACTTTCCCCGGATGGTACTTAAGATCAAGATCGTAGTCAGCCATCAGCTCCAACCATCTATGCTGCCTCATATTCAGCTCCTTCTGTGTGAACACATACTTCAAGCTCTTATGATCAGTAAAAACTTCGACTCTCTCACCCAAAAGGTAGTGTCTCCAAATCTTCAAAGCGAAGATCACAGCCGCAAGCTCCAAGTCATGAGTTGGATAATTCTTCTCATGGGTCTTCAGTTGTCTCGATGCATATGCTACAACCTACGCATGCTGCATCAAAACACATCCCAATCCTTTCCCAGATGCATCGCTGTGAATCACCAATCCTCCGGAATTGTCTGGCACGGTCAGAATAGGGGTGGTTATCAACTTCTGCTTCAACGTCTCAAAAGCTAACGCACACTTATCCGTCCATACAAAAGGTACCTCCTTGCGTGTAAGCTTGGTCAACGGCTCTACCAGACGAGCAAAGTTCCCCACAAATCTCCTGTAGTATCCGGCTAATCCAAAGAAACTTCTTATCTCAGCAACATTCTTTAGAATGGGCCAATCTCGAACTGCTGCAATCTTTTCGGGATCGACGACGATTCCATCGCCCGACACAACATGCCCCAGAAACTTCACTTCCTCCAGCCAAAATTCGCACTTACTCATCTTCGCATACAATTTCTCCTGTCTCAACGTCTGCAGTGCGATCTGTTAGTGTATATGCCCTAGAGGCCATTACTGTATCATACTAGTTTGTATATTACTTAATGGATGCTTGGGATATTCACCTTGTATGTACAATCTTGCTCAAAATAGTAGTATGCTACTTGGTTTGTTTCTACTTCAATGTGTACATGTGTTTATTTTTGTATATCGCCTATACACATTAGTAGAGCCCTTAGGATCTTTGCTTGATTACCAGCGATGTGATGGCCGTCACACTAGTGGGGCTGGGTAATCTATAAGCACATCCTTGTGCAGGTCCCTGGTCGCAGGACTATCGAGACAGGGCATCGATACTCCGGAGTAGACCAGCGCATGCGCTTCTCATCCCAGTGTGGGAGACGGTCTGTCCCACAGCCGTCAGTACGTCGTACTTGAGATAGTATGCGGGTGCTCGTTAGGTTACGGGTACACTGGACAGGACTCGTCGGGAACTGACTAGTTGGTATTATACCTATCGTCAGTTATCAGTTCCCAGGTGACATGAGTACAGCTTAGTCCGCTGACTTGACACTGTCACTTCGCCTCGGGTGTGTTCCCACTGTACTTTGATCACTACCCTACCACGGCTCAAAGGAGTCATGCAAACAGGTGGTGGTTGGGTGCAGTCCCGAAGCACTTGGAGGCAGTGACGGTTAGACATGATTCGTCTCTCCCGGTATTGGGAGTTGACATCGCGCTGTGTCTTGGAGAGCCATTACACGAGTAGTCCCTGGCCAGGGCAAACGAGATATACTGGTAGGTTTCCAGTGTTATCTCAGGGTGTTTTGGGCTTCGCTCCGGCACGACTTGTACCGCTATTGGGGGACTGACGTTTACCGCCCCCTAGGCCCGCCATGCGATGTATCAGACGAACAGACCGGACTGTACGGAGAATGTCACACTCAGGCTCAGTAGGAGTTCAGATGGGTTTCGCCTCGTCGGTCTTCTTGTCGGCATTACCTGGGGACCGTTACGTACAGCTAGTGCCGCTTGCGGTCTGTGGTTAAACCCACTGCCAGCGTAGTGTCGAGTCTTTAGAGTCCCACACAGAAAGCTTTTCGCCTTTAGGCAAAAGAGTAGAGGTCGCATGGTATTGCGACAGGTCGCATGGTTTTGCGACAGGGTTCGGTCACATCCGTGCACTTGTGCATGTACAGTGTCCGGACAGTTTACACTAGCGGGCTTTGGTTTAAGCCAGATCCTAGTGTACCTTATGGGATTGGATTTATCCAGTTTGCATTCGCGTTCCTCGGAACGCGGATGCGGGTGTGTATGCACAGTTGACAGGGAGGCAGAGGCAGCGGATTCTCATTAGGGTTGTTGACTGTTGACCGTTGACTATTTGACTTTATGCTCAACCCTAATGAGAATATGATATGTGATTAACTATTATATTAATTAAGTATTATGGTGATATGGTTGTTGACTTGTTGACTTTTGTTGACTTGTTGACTTGTTGACTTTTGTTGACTTGTTGACTTTTGTTGACTTGTTGACCGGTTGACTAGGCTTGACTAGTTGACCATCATGATAACCATGGTTATCATTTCATGCCAAAGACTTTTACTTGTTTGCTCATTTGAGTAAAATGAGTGCATGACATGATAAGGTTATGGTTGCTTCAAACCATCACATAAGACTTTTTTGATATGATGAGTTATGATCACTTTGGATTATGAGAGGGTGAAAGACAAAAGAGTTGCTCATTCTTTCTTGCTCATTCTCTCTCTTGTTCTTGAGCTCTCCTCTTCCTCTCACCCTCAACCTCTTGCTCCCTCTCTTGATCTATGGTTCTCTTGTCTCATGAGTTGAGAATCAAGAACCATAGATAAAATCCCATTCTATTTCTTCTCTACTCATTCTAGTTCACTAGGTTTAGCAAACCAAGTGAACTAGTTTCTTCAAAGAACGAAGAAGGAGCTAAAGGTTGGAGCTTTCAAGTGGATCTATCTTCGGCGTACGGAGACAACGAGAAGGAGCCATCGAACCACCATCGGAGCTTGAAGACGAAGGAGTTCAAGTTAAGGTATAACCATCTCCATCCGAGTAGCTAACTCTCTTTAGCTAAGTTTGCTAGTTTTAGTTTAGTCAAAGATCCCGACTTTGGTTAGTCCATGTTGCCCCTTGCGCTAAAAATTTGTTTTTTATACCGTTTCCGCCTCCCCGTAAGAACCGGGGGTCGCAACGTGGACTTACAGTGGTATCAGAGCCTAACTAAACTTAAACTAGCTTGGTAGTAAAGTGTAACGAAGTTCGGAACCGAAAAAAATCCAAAAACCTAACTTTTACAAAACCTGAGTTTCTGTTGAAATTTTTTCTGGTCAAAATGAAAAACTTTATACTCCTAAATTCGGCTCAGGGTTTTTTGTGAACACCCATGAAAAACGATCCACTGTTTCGTTCAAACCACCGCGCTTCCGCCGCACGAGGTGGGCATGTGCCGCGGAAGCGCCGCGGTTTGTCGTCTTCTCTGCATCGTTTTTCGTGCAGTGTGTGTCTGTGTTGGTTTTGGGATTTTTGGAATATATTATATGTGCCCAGATTTTCCAGAAAAGAAATTTCCTTTTGGGGTCCTATAATTCCGTATTTTTTCCGAACTTCACTGCACTTTGACTATGATGGTTATATCTGTGATGTTTGCATATATTGAACGTCGGCTAATCGCTATAAGTCGATTGGTCGGGGTTATACATGATCTGTAATGTGCTGGAATGTGTATATAAATATGTTGGATTGTCGCGGGTGAATAACCGGGGGTTGTGAGACGAGAGTTTTCTTTTCTTGCAATTCATGTAAATTTGTAAATTGATGTAATAATTATTTGTATGGCCGCACAACCGGGTCGGGGTTGTAGCCGTCATTGTATAATTTCTTTTTACTGTTTTTGCTCCTAGGATAGACCCATGGAGAGGGTGCACAAACTACCGGGTATGCCGAAGTGTTGAGTGGCCTACTCATGGAGATGAGGGAGGTTGCTACGCTTCGAGTACTTGGCGGGTAGTTTGCCGCACCCGTAGGGGTCTTGGGTAGGGTTTTGGCTATTCACCGCGACCGTGTTATCTGTTTTTTGTTACAGGCTCGTACAAATTACAGATTGCTAGTATATCCAATGTATTTATCTGTGATCTGAAATGTTTATCATTGCAGTATATCTATATATGATATTATTTAGGCGTTGCTTATGTTTTACAGACGCGCTAGCCCAGCTCCCGCTCTGTCGTTAGTTAAGTAACCTAACGGGTAATGACGGGGCCCCGTGGCGAATGCGAATGGCATAAGCGTACGTCTGTAGGGTGTTTTTCGTCACCCCATTGAGATGGGAATACGCGAGCGCTTGTCAGGCGTACTACAGATTCCCCCTGCCTAGGGTAGGCCGGGGTTTAATGATTGTGGGGATCCGAATCTCCGGCAGCCGCGGACTAAGCTGCCGTTAATTACCCATTGCCTTTGGGGCGAGGGAACCTCCGATTAACGGGTTAAACTGGTCATGCGAACTCAATGTGCAGTGTGCGTGTGTTTTGAAAGGGGTTTTTGGATATATCGGGAGCCACGCAGAGTTTTTACGGGGGTCCCGCTACCCGGATAGCGGGCTGGGGGTCAAGGGGGCTAGCAGCCCCCTTGCGGGGTGCGGGGCAGCGTCCCGTTAGAAATTTTTTTCTAACAGGGACAGTGTCGTGGAGTACGTGTATGTATAAATTTGTATACATATGTATATATGTATGTATGTACACAAAAAGAGGGGGAAAAGACATCCAAGGGATGCGCAGGTGCGCAAGCGCGCGCGCCACGTGTCGGCACGCGGGCGCCTTGCGCACTTGCGCAGGTGCGCAAGCCACGTGTCGGCACGCGGGCGCCTTGCGCACTTGCGCAGGTGCGCAAGCGCGCGCGCCACGTGTCGGCACGCGGGCGCCTTGCGCCCTTGCGCAAGCGCGCAGGTGCGCAAGCGCGCGCGCCACGTGTCGGCACGCTGGCGCCTTGCGCACTTGCGCTGCGCGCCGGAGAGGCACAAGAGGCTTTTAGCCTAAAAAGATTTCTCTGAAGAGAAATCAAAGAGGAGTTAGACTCCTGAGTGTTTTTTTTTTGTTGGGTTTAGTGAAAGGGGTGCTCCTTCTTCCTCCTCTGTTAGCTGGATCTTGAAGATCAAGAGATGTGGGATTTTTAAAAATCTCTTCCTTTTGAGATTTAATGGAAGATCTGAGTTCCCCTTGATGGGTTTTGTGGTGAGAAACTAATTTGTTTTATAAAAAGGAGAGTAGAACTCTTGATTTAATTCAAGAAAAAGAAGAAGGTCTTGGAACCTTGAAGAAGGAGAAAGAGATCTCAGATCTAGAAATTTCTGGAGAGAGAAAAAGTTGTGAGATATTTTCATTATCTTTGCCTTTATAGGCTATACACTTTACACATAGCCCCTTGGGCTTCACAAAATGGCATTTTGCCTATTTCATGGCTCATGTGCCATTTCTTTTTGCACATAAGCCATGGGCTTTACAAAAATTTGGCTTTTATGCCCATTTTCTTACATTTATCCATAAAATAATAAAAGAAAATGCAACAAAATTATTTATTACAAAATTTTTATCTTGGCATGGGGGGAGGCCGGCCGCTTCATGTTCGGGCTCGACCCGGGCATGGGCCCACTGGGTCTGGGCTTGGGCCCACTTGGCTTGGGGTTGACTTGGATTTTGACTTGGTCAACCGGGGTGTAAATTTTTACCCCAACAAATTGCCCCCCATCAATAAATGCACACCACATATGTGGGTCGTGTGCATGAAATTGATGGATCTTCTTTCACGTGGAGGCGACTTGATTTGGTTCCCGCTTTTTGGGAAGCTGGCACTGCCCTTTTTACGACATGGACGGTCGTTGCTTGACATGTCTCCGGGACGGAGTGTCCGTGATAGGCGTTTTCCCTGGCCCGGAGTTATCTGGTTCCCGCTTTGTAGGAATCCTGCGCTGCCCTTTTTGCGACTTGGACGGTCGGTGCTGCCCTTTTTGCGACGTGGACGGTCGATGCTGCCCTTTTAGCGACGTGGACGGTCGATGCTGCCATTTTTGCGACTTGGACGGTCGATGCTGCCCTTTTTGCGACTTGGACGGTCGATGCTGCCCTTTTTGCGACTTGGACGGTCGATGCTGCCCTTTTAGCGACGTGGACGGTCGGTGCTGCCCTTTTAGCGACGTGGACGGTCGGTGCTGCCCTTTTAGCGACGTGGACGGTCGGTGCTGCCCTTTTTGCGACATGGACGGTCGGTGCTGCCCTTTTAGCGACGTGGACGGTCGGTGCTGCCCTTTTTGCGACGTGGACGGTCGGTGCTGCCATTTTAGCGACATGGACGGTCGGTGCTGCCATTTTAGCGACGTGGACGATCGGTGCTGCCCTTTTAGCGACATGGACGGTCGGTGCTGCCATTTTAGCGACGTGGACGGTCGGTGCTGCCCTTTTTGAGACTTGGACGGTCGGTGCTTGATTTGACTTGCTCTGCTTCTTGCAGTGTCACGGGTAGACTTGACTTGCTCCGCTTCTTGCGGTGTCGAGATTGGATTCTGACTTGCTCCGCTTTCTGTGGCGTCGGAGTGGAAGTTGACTTGTTGATTTTGATTTGGGTTGACATCAGCATCGCTATACTGGAATATGGTACCAGGAGCGAATCATCATCTGTCATGGAGAGGATTTTGGGATTTTGGTTTTTGTTTGGTATCTGCATTGCTGCACTGGAATAATGCCAGGAGCAACTCATCATTTGCCCCGAGAGGATTTGGGAGAAATTGGGATTGTTTTACGCCCGTGGATTGTATACGGTTTTGCAGGATGTATGATCCAGACCGTAGGGCCGGAAAAATTTCGGGACTTTGTCGGCGTCTGCATCGCTGCACTGGAATATGGTACCAGGAGCAACTCATCATTCGCCGTTGGGGTATGGGATTTGGAATTTGGTTGGCGTCTGTATCGCTGCACTGGAATTTGGTGCCAGGAGCGACTCATCATTCGCTATTTGGGGATTGGGGAGCGATGGCTTAGGAGACAGGTTTAGATCCCTATCGCCTAAGGCTTTTCAATTTTATGGGCCGTGAGGGTCCCATAAAAGCATTTTCTCCCTACGAGTCGTAAGGATCCCGCAGGTGTATTTTCTCCTTAAGAGTCGTGAGGACTCCTAAGTGTGTTTTCCCTTTATGAGTCGTAAGGATCCCACAAAGGTTTGTTCTCCTCATGTATCGTGAGGACACATGAGTGGGTCTTCTCAACGGAGCATAATTCCAAAGGCGGAGACCAGCCGCGTGACTGGTGATTACGGTGGGGCCTGAGGGTGATGAGAATTATTTGAGCCCGTGGATTGTATACGGTAGTCAATTTGGGGACTAACCGTAGGGCCGGGAGAATTTTGAGAAATTGGATTTTGGTTAGCGTCTGCATCGCTGCACTGGAATATGGTACCAGGAGCGACTCATCATTCGCCGTTTGGGGACTTGGAATTTGGATCTTGTTTGGCATCAGCATTGCTGCACTGGAATAATGCCAGGAGCAACCCATCATTTGTCTTGGGAGGACTTGGGATTTGGGTTTTTGGTCGGCATCAGCACCGCTAACACTGAAGCGAGATGCCAGGAGCGAATCATCATTTGCCGTTGCCCGTTGGGGAACGATGGCTTAGGAGTTAGGTTTGGGTCCCTACCACCTAAGGCTTTTCAATTTTATGGGCCGTGAGGGTCCCATAAAAGCATTTTCTCCCTACGAGTCGAAGGGATCTCGTAGGTGTATTTTCTCCTTAGGAATCGTGAGGATTCCTAAGTGTGTTGCTCCTTTGTGAGTCGTAAGGATCTCACGCAGGGGTTTTCTCCTCACAAGGTCGAGAGGACTTTGTGAGTGTATTTCACCTCCTTTCCTTTTTACGAGTTTGCGCCCTTTCGGGTTTTCACAGACTCGCCGGTAGTCCTGCTGTTTTTACTCACGGAGCCCTTTCGGGTTTTCATCCGTGCCCGTTTTGCTTGTGGGCATACCGTTATTATTTTTTTTTCTTCTTTTTTTTTTATTATTTTTTTTTGCCGCTGGTGGGACTTTAAAGTAGTCTCACCGGCAGGATTTGGGAGAAATAGGGGTCATTTACGCCCGTGGATTGTATACGGTTTTGCAGGATGTCTGATCCAGACCGTAGGGCTGATGTGCTCAATTCGCCTGCGACTTGGAGCATTCACGTGTAGTATTTCTTGAGATATCGGCCATTGATGGGTGGCATGGACCTTTCTCCCTCGGCACTTATTAGTTGGTAGGACCCTCCGTCAAACACTTTCTCGATGACGTATGGTCCTTCCCAGTTTGGCTCGAATTTTCCCTTGGCATGTCGATTGGGGATAATCGGTCTTTTGAGGACCAACACCAATTCACCTTTCTTGAAGGTGCGGAGACGGGTTATCTTGTCATAAGCCCGTGACATTTGGGCTCGGTATAGCTCCAGATTTTGTTGCACCGCGAGCCTCTTTTCTTCGAGAGCATCGAGTTCTTCAAGTCGAAGGACACGTTTTCTTCCTCCGTCAACTCATGTTGGACGGCCATTCTTAAGCTCGGAACTTCAACTTCGAGGGGGAGGACCGCCTCCACTCCGAAGAGCAATGAGTATGGAGTGGACTGAGTTGGAGTACGGTGCGTGGTACGATATGCCCACAATGCCTCGTGAAGCTTGAGATTCCAGTCTCTCTTGTTGGCTGAAGCATTTTTTCTCAGAAGCTTGCATAGAGTCTTATTGAAGGCTTCGGCTAGCCCATTGGCTCTTGGATTATAGATGGAGGAATACCTCCAGTCTATCTTGTGCTGAGTAGCGAATCTTGAGACATTGAAGCTCTTGAAAGAAGGCCCGTTGTCAGAAATGATTCTTCTTGGTGTACCGAAGCGGTATAGAATATTATGCTGGAAGAATGTCAGAATATCCTTTGTCTTGACTTCTTTTAGCGGGACAGCTTCAGCCCACCTGGAGAAGTAGTCTGTCGCGGCCAGTATGAACCGGTGGCCTTTAGATGACGGAGGATCAATTGGGCCAACAATGTCGGTGCCCCAAACTTCGAAGGGCCACGACGCCACTGTAGGATGCAATGGGTTGGGATGCTTGTGAATAAAATCACCGTGAATTTGGCAGATATAACATTTCTTTGCATGCTCTCCGCAATCCCGTATCATGGTGGGCCAGTAATACCTAAGCCGTTTGATTTGAAGTCGCATCTTGGGGCCAGATTGGTGAGCACCGCAAACGCCCGAGTGGACATCTTTCATGACCTTTTGGGCTTCGGCCAATGACAGACACCTGAGCCAGAGTTGGTCATATGACCTGCGGTATAACGTGTCATTTACAAACACGTATCGGAGAGCTCTTTTCTTCAGCTGAATCCTCGCAGATTTTTCTTCGGGCAGCTTGTCGTATCGGAGGTACTCTATGAAGGGTTCTCTCCAATCGGGCTCGTCTTGGATGATCGACGCTTCTTCCGCAGGACTGCTCTTCTGTTCCGCGCTTTCCTCTTCTCGTAGAGAGACTGGGGGTAGAATTTGCCGGCTCCTGACTGTGATCAGAATTTCGTCCATTTCAGGATCAGCCAGTTCCTTGGCCAAGCGAGCGAGTACATCAGCCTTTCCGTTCAACGCTCTAGGGACTCTCGTTAGTTCAATATGAGTGAACCGTTTCATGAGTTCCACCACTCGACCTCTGTACCGAGCTAACTCGGGTTTGTATATCTTATAGTCGCCGCTTACTTGGTTGACGACGAGCTGGGAGTCACCGTAAACTCGTAGCCGACGGATTTCCATTTCTATGGCGAGCTCCAAACCAGCTATCAAAGCTTCATACTCAGCTTCATTGTTTGTCCGAGGCTCGGTGAGAGCAAAAGAACGCCGTAGGGTTCCCATTGATGGTGTGATGAACACCAATCCTATCCCTGCTTTTATCTCCGGGACGCTTGATTTACTGGAGGTTCTTATCGATGAGGCCCCATCGAAGTAGAGCTCCCAACATGGCTTGTCATTCTCGAGATGCAGCACTTGTTCGTCGGGTAACTCACAATTTAGTGGCGACCCTTCTGGTATGGGATGAGCAGCGAGAAAGTCTGCAAGAGCTTGCCCTTTTACTGCTTTCTGAGGAGTGTAAACTATGTCAAACTCAAGTAGCATGACAGCCCATCTTGCCATTCTGCCGGCTAGGCTTGCTTTGGTCATCAAGTGTTTGAGCGGGTCGACCTTGGAGATCAGCATAACCTGATGAGCGAGCAGATAGTGCCTCAGCTTCTTCACAGCAAATATCAGAGCCAGGCATTGCTTTTCGATTGGGGAGTAGTTGTGTTCCGCCCCGACTAGAGTTCGACTGAGGTAGTAGAGGGCATTTTCTTTTCCTTCCTCATTATTCTGGGCAAGGAGCGCACCGAGTGACTCGTCCAGCGCGGCAGTGTAAAGAATCAGCGGTTTATTCGGAATGGGAGCGGCCAGCACTGGAGAGTGCAACAAGTATTGTTTAATGCTTTCGAACGCTGCTCGACATTCGGCATCCCAGATAAAAGGAGCTCCTTTCTTCATGAGCTTTGAGAAGGGCCTACATCTCCCTGATAAATTTGAGATAAACCTCCGTATATAAGCAAGCTTGCCTTGAAAAGATCTTAGCTGCGTTAGACTCTTCGGAGGGGGCATCTCCATGATAGCCTTTATCTTTGATGGGTCAACTTCGATCCCACGATGTCGGACTATGAAGCCCAGGAATTTTCCTGATGACACGCCAAAAGCGCACTTCAGAGGATTCATCTTCAGATCGTATTCCCTCAGTCTGGTGAGAACGGTCCTGAGATCTTGGATATGATCGGCCTTGGCTTTAGTCTTGATGACCAGATCATCAACATAACATTCGACGACTTTATGGATTAGGTCATTAAAGATATTAGTCATTGCCCTTTGATATGTAGCACCTGCGTTCTTCAGTCCGAATGGCATTACCTTGTAGCAATATATTCCGATCGGGGTTCGAAATGCTGTGTGCTTCTCATCCTCAGGCGACATCTTGATCTGATTGTATCCAGACGAGCCGTCCATAAAGGTGAACAGTTCGTAATTTGAGGTGTCATCGACCATCATTTCCATGACCGGTAGCGGGAAGTCGTCTTTAGGACATGCCTTGTTGAGGTCCCTGAAATCGACACAAACTCGGATCTGCCCATTTTTCTTCTTCACTGGGACTATGCATGCGATCCAGTCTGCATATTTCTCTTCCCTGATGAAGCCGGCATCGATGAGTTTCTTGGTTTCCTCAATGACCTTTTCTTCCAACTCCCTTCTCATTCTTCGAGGAGCTTGTTTGACTGGCTTAGCATCAGGAGATATAGCCAGCTTATGCATGGCTACCTCAGGGGAAAGGCCAGGCATTTCTTTGTACGTCCACGCGAAGCAGTCGACGAACTCACGCAGCAGGGCAATTATCTGCTCTTTCATTTCCTCCGACAAGAGTGAGCTGATGTAGGTCGGCCTTGGATTATCGGGCGTTCCTAAGTCAATCTCGGTTAGCTCATCAAAGGTTGCTTGTCCGCCATCTTCGAGCTCTTGAGGAGCTTCTTCTGGCTCGGCTATCTCGTCATCATCATTTGATCTTTCGCTGGTCTCACCAACATGGATCATGTAGCACGCTTTGGAATCAGGTTGAATGTAGCCTATGCCCCGTCTATCTGGAATCCGTCCATCGATGAGTGCTCGGACCTGGGGCGGATACCATAGCCCTTCGTAAAACTTTGCTTCGGACTCCGTTTGATATAACCGGCATCCGCACTTCTTAAAGTATTCCCGCATCTCGGGCGCATAGTATCTGGGATTGAGGACGGCTCTTATGCCTCTCTCATAGGGAAGGCACGCGACAGAAAGGTCGTCCGGGTGCACAACGGGGTTTGACCCATAAAACAAGATGCCCTTCTGTCCACTTTTCCTCCCGGGAACGTAGAAAGTTTTCAGCTGGTCCACGGTGGAGATTGATAATGCATCGAGCTCTTTGCACATTTGCTCTGGTACCCTTGTAACGGCTAGGGACCCTTCTGCAACTTCGAAGGTCTCTCGTAGTTTCGCTTGTTGCGTGGGGGTCCACTCTGCACCGCTGTTGCACGACAGGTCCTCCTCCTCTGACTCTTCAGTGTTACTGCCAAGATGAGGGCGGACTTTGCTGCTAGATGGGCCTTCAGTAACAGATTCGTCCGTATCGCTGCCGAAATGAGGGCGAGTTTTGCGGAAGGACGGGCTTCCAGCGTCGGACTCATCAGAGTCGCTGCCGAAATGCGGGCGCACTTGGGTATTTTTGCTTTTGAAAGTGATAGCCGGCGCGGATTTGCTTTTGAGGCTTGGGGCCGTTCTATCCTCAGTCAGTTGTGGCTTAGCATTTTGGTGGTTCGTAAAGTACCGAGAATCTTCATATCGGACTTCATGCACACCGAACGGCTGGATGTCTCCGTCAATGCGTCTTTCTTCGCCATTTTTAGTGTACTTCATGCATTGATGGAGAGTTGACGGAATGATGCCGTAATCGTGGAGCCACGGCCGCCCCAAGAGAATCTTATAAGACGTGTCGGCGTCGATCACGTATATCTTAGCTTCAGTTTGCAGATCCCCAAATTTGATTGGCAGAGCTATAGACCCCAGAACTTGCTGGCAATTTTGGTTGAAGCCTTGAATGACAATCCTTTCCCTTGACAGGTGTCGGACGTCCATTGACAAACTCTTCAGAGTTCGCAAGTTCATGATGTTCACTGAGGACCCCGGATCAATCAATATGCGATTAATTCGATCTCCGTCGCTGTACCCGGTCACGTAAAGCGGCCGATTATGCTCCGCCGTTCCCAGTAGCAAGTCTTCATCCTTAAATGTGACTGCGGCGGCATACAAAGCATGATGGGCTTCTTTCATGTTAATTTCCGCAAAGTGAGCCTGATACCGCTCGGGGTTTTGCAGAGCATGGATGAGAACGTCTCTAAGCTCCTTAGATAGGACCAAGGCGTCGTAGATGCTCAGGAGAGATGGAAGCTTCCGGAGATGTGCCAAGACATTATAGTCCACCGAGGAAGGATTTATGTTTTCGCCGGCCGGTTCTCTGCCATTTTCTTCATTAGCGACTTGTTTTTCCTTCCCTTTTGGGGCGTTGCCCTGATTTTGCGGTAGAGCCCTGCCGCTTCTGAGCTGGATTTGATTGGCCTTTGTGGTGAGCTCCTCGTCCTCTTCCGGAAAACAGAGATCATCCTCAGAGTCACTGCCAAGATGGATGGCGTAGCAGGTCACCACTGGAATTTCTTCATTGGAGTCTTCTTCTAACTCCTCCAGAATTTCAGCCGTTTGTACAGGGAAGAACTCCTTCAATTGAATCAATGTTCTTTCCTTTTGTTCATATTCTTCGAGGGAATCGATATATTTTTGAATGGTCAATCTCCCTGCAGACTCTTTTTCGCGCCGAGCTGCACTTTTCTTCTTCTTGAGCTTCTTAGATTTTGAGCCTGATGGAGCCGCATAGGCAGCCGGACTGGTAGGCTTCTTCTGTCCTTCCCATTCCATCCTGGGCTCTTTCTGAAGTAGCTTTATCATCTTCTTCATCTTATTAGATATGTGCGTACTCCACGGAGGCCGCGATGAGTCAGTTTCGTTTATCAGGGTAGCAGGTTCAGCTGTCTGCTCCCAGAAGGCTTCAACTTCTGTCTGTATAAAGTTGGCGGTTGCAACTTGATTGTTCACCAACACGCTTTTGGACAGCTCGATCTCTCCAGCCTTGTACTGCTTCTCGACCCAGTCCTTGAAGATATAGCAATCCTCGATCGCATGGCTCACTACTCGGTGGTACGGGCAATACAGGGGATTGTCGGTCATTTTTGCTTCTTGGGGTCTTTTCGACTCCGGCAATTGTAGGCCGTTGTTCAAGGCATCTTTAAATATCTTACGGACCTTGTCCCTTCTGAAAGAGTAAACCTTGTTCTTCTTCTCCTCTAGGGAAGGCCCATCTCCTCCCAGCAATGGCTTTCGAGACCGGTTGGTTTTGGATTCGCCCGCCCTTCGCTTTTCTTCATTGTCGGAGGCATTGAAGACATTGGTACTGCTGGAACTCCCGCTTCTACGGTTGTCGTCCCGCTTGCTTTTCCAGGTTTTGTCTCTCTGAGGGTCTGGCGGGGACTCTTGCTTCGAGCGTTCCAGCATTTGGACTTTCTTGGTTAGCTCCTGAAACGTCTTGAAGCCCGCTGTACACAAGAAGGGGACCATCCAATTGCTGAGGTTCCCAATAAGAAGGCTGACGGACTGGTCCTGCTCCAGCGGCGGTTCGCATTTGACCGTGAGATTACGCCATCGGGCGATAAAGTCAGTGTTGCTTTCATTCTTCCCCGGCTTGGTCCTCACAAGGTCGGCAATGGAGATTTTATCACTGACGCTCATGAATCTTTGCCGGAACAGAGACTCCATTTGGGCAAAGGTAATGACGGACCCGTCCGGTATACTTGCATACCAGTCGAAAGCGACACCGGTCAGGCTGTTGACAAACTGACGAAGAAGGAGCGCATCGTTGCCCCCTGTATTTCCGCATGATGCTTTGAAGTGGGCGACGTGCTGGTTTGCATTCCCCGTTCCATCAAATCTCCCGAACTTAGGAATGACGTAGCCGCTTGGGAACTCAATCAGATCATACTGCGCGGGATATGGCCGCCCACTACTGCCGATTTCTTTCTGAGCTTCAGCTTCGGCCACCAATGTTTTAACCTTGCTGGTGACCAAATCCATTATCCGATCCTGTGTTAGCGGGATAGTGCTATCTGGGGCCACGGCGTCCCCAGAAGCGGAATGTAGCCGGCTTTCATTTGGCTCGACCAGTCTTGGTCCTAAAGGAACAGGCATTGGCTGCCTCGGATTGTCGTCACCCGGCTGATTAGTAGCGGCTTGTGCTTGATTGGGAGGCGCTCGAGCAATTTGAGCCGTAAGCTGCATCACCACGTTCGTTAAGTCGTCAATCTTCGAATAGAGCTTGGCCATCTCTTTATCTTTGCTCCTGAGCTGTTTTCGAAGTTCTTGAAGCAGCTCTTGTTCCGCAGTCCTAGGGCGGAAAGTCGGCTCTTCCTCGCTGTCCGAGCTTGACTCTACATGGACCGAGGGGTCTATCTGCCTATCATCCTCATCGAGAGGGTTTTCTTCATCCAGCAGGGGCGGCTGTTCTTGGGCGACGGCAACCACATTCAGGCTAGATTGGGCTTGGGATGTGGTGGCCCCGTCCTTGCTTTTGCTGCGAAGGTTGTCGCTGGGGCGCCCGCCCGCCATATAGACCGTATGGATGATATATCCGGCCGTCTCTCTATCATTGGCAGCTGATTTCACGGCTCGCTGTCTTGACCCCCTTGTTTCGGTAGATGGTAGTCGATTGAAGGCGGCCGGCCTAACCAGGTTCTTGAATGGTGCTGGCGCTTCTTTTCTGGGTTTGCCCCGCTGCTTTCGCGCGGCACAGAGTGCTTGATAGACTCTTGAAGAGACAGTGTCATACTTTTTCTGTTGGGGCCGGGACACGTCTCTTTGTGGCACTGTTCGGACCGCTGTCTTCTTGATTCTGGCGGTCATGGCGTTTTTCTGAACCCACTTCAGAGGCTCGAAGGAATTGCTGATTCTTACGTCCGACTTGGCCGTCGTCGCCGAGCAACCCTGCACTTGGAACTTCACACGATTCCATTTAGCCGAAGCCTTGGCCCTCTTGTTGGCTCGATACCTGAGCCGCTTCTGCCTTAACTTTTCTGTTCTAAGCACCTGGCGGACTTCAGCTCTTTGGGAAGACGCCGCAGACCGGGCGACGGAGGGCTTTGGAGATACGCTCGATTGTGCATTTGTTGGAGTCATCGCTTGATCTCGTCCGCGACATTTGTTGTTGCCCTTCGCACCGGCAGTCTTGCCCCCAGCTAGAGCGTCAGGGAATCGTTCAGACACCATCTTAAGTTTCGGTTGTGGTGCCTTAGCAATCACAACATTCGGCCTCTTGCCCCTTGGGACCGGCTTGACCACCTGTTCCGCCGGGATTTCCGCCAGATGAGCGCTTCCAGCAGGGTAGATGATGACGGAGCCAAACTGGCGGGGCGGTTCCTCCCACTGTCGACTGAGGCTTGCAGGGAGAACCACACGAGCGTTGATCTTGACCACGTATGGAATCGGGGTCGCTTTGGAAGTTGAATTCGTCTGGGAAGACATTGTCGTTGAAGGTTGATTGCTGCACGGAAAAAAAACATCATTTCAGTATAGGCAATCGATATGTATATTGATTGAGTTCGTATGAACATTTAACCCGAAATATGGGAGGAGAGATTGGTCCCACCGGGCGTGCCAGAATCTGTAGGGTGTTTTTCGTCACCCCATTGAGATGGGAATACGCGAGCGCTTGTCAGGCGTACTACAGATTCCCCCTGCCTAGGGTAGGCCGGGGTTTAATGATTGTGGGGATCCGAATCTCCGGCAGCCGCGGACTAAGCTGCCGTTAATTACCCATTGCCTTTGGGGCGAGGGAACCTCCGATTAACGGGTTAAACTGGTCATGCGAACTCAATGTGCAGTGTGCGTGTGTTTTGAAAGGGGGTTTTGGATATATCGGGAGCCACGCAGAGTTTTTACGGGGGTCCCGCTACCCGGATAGCGGGCTGGGGGTCAAGGGGGCTAGCAGCCCCCTTGCGGGGTGCGGGGCAGCGCCCCGTTAGAAATTTTTTTCTAACAGGGACAGTGTCGTGGAGTACGTGTATGTATAAATTTGTATACATATGTATATATGTATGTATGTACACAAAAAGAGGGGGAAAAGACATCCAAGGGATGCGCAGGTGCGCAAGCGCGCGCGCCACGTGTCGGCACGCGGGCGCCTTACGCACTTGCGCAGGTGCGCAAGCCACGTATCGGCACGCGGGCGCCTTGCGCACTTGCGCAGGTGCGCAAGCGCGCGGGCCACGTGTCGGCACGCGGGCGCCTTGCGCACTTGCGCAGGTGCGCAAGCGCGCGCGCCACGTGTCGGCACGCGGGCGCCTTGCGCACTTGCGCAAGCGCGCAGGTGCGCAAGCGCGCGCGCCACGTGTCGGCACGCTGGCGCCTTGCGCACTTGCGCTGCGCGCCGGAGAGGCACAAGAGGCTTTTAGCCTAAAAAGATTTCTCTGAAGAGAAATCAAAGAGGAGTTAGACTCCTGAGTGTTTTTTTTTGTTGGGTTTAGTGAAAGGGGTGCTCCTTCTTCCTCCTCTGTTAGCTGGATCTTGAAGATCAAGAGATGTGGGATTTTTAAAAATCTCTTCCTTTTGAGATTTAATGGAAGATCTGAGTTCCCCTTGATGGGTTTTGTGGTGAGAAACTAATTTGTTTTATAAAAAGGAGAGTAGAACTCTTGATTTAATTCAAGAAAAAGAAGAAGGTCTTGGAACCTTGAAGAAGGAGAAAGAGATCTCAGATCTAGAAATTTCTGGAGAGAGAAAAAGTTGTGAGATATTTTCATTATCTTTACCTTTATAGGCTATACACTTTACACATAGCCCCTTGGGCTTCACAAAATGGCATTTTGCCTATTTCATGGCTCATGTGCCATTTCTTTTTGCACATAAGCCATGGGCTTTACAAGAATTTGGCTTTTATGCCCATTTTCTTACATTTATCCATAAAATAATAAAAGAAAATGCAACAAAATTATTTATTACAAAATTTTTATCTTGGCATGGGGGGAGGCCGGCCGCTTCATGTTCGGGCTCGACCCGGGCATGGGCCCACTGGGTCTGGGCTTGGGCCCACTTGGCTTGGGGTTGACTTGGATTTTGACTTGGTCAACCGGGGTGTAAATTTTTACCCCAACAACGTCATATTTTGGTTGTTTTCTGCAATGGTAGGATTAAATGATGGGACGCATTAAAAGAACTAATGCAAGAATATCACGCATTAAAAGAACTAATGCAAGATAATAAACCAAGTTAAAGTCGTTGGAACACCTTCGAAAAACCACTCGGTTCTTTTCAAAACAAACTTTTAAAATACGGAGTTTGAGCTACTCCATTTAAAATCTATCTCGTTCCATCGACCAAATCAAGTTCACTACGTTCACGGTTTTGCCAAAACCATCCGTAGCCCTCCGTCGTTTCACATGAATAGTCAATAGTATTCAAGCTGTGTTTGTTGGCCAAAGTCAAGGCACAGTGATTGGTAGCTATTGTGTATTCATGTGCAGCATAGATAGATGCGTTGGTTTGGAACAGTCGTACTGCCTTGTTGGCCAAAGTCAAGGGTAGGTGCGGGTGGATTCAAATTAACCTGGAGAACGACGGGCAGAACTTGACATGTGACTTATGATTTGTTGGCCAAAGTCAAGGTCATAAGAGCATGGGGCAAAAATCCACATCGGGAGTTTCATAAGTACTGAAACTTGCTAGATTTGCATACCATTTGGAGTGTGATGATTCTGGTAGGATTCCTTCAGTTTCGTCACGCAATGATATTTGGATCCCGATCCTACTGTGAGTATATGCTACTCCTCGGGAAATTTCTCACTAATCGATCAATGCTATAAACCTAGTAGGTGCCTAGAAAGGTGTTAGCGGGGCTACGCCCCCAGGGAAAAGAGGTTCTTTAATTAAGGAACTTCGCGAAAGCGTTGGAAAACCTCCCTCGAAGTACCGACACCGGCCTGGCTGAACGGTTAAGCAAGTATTGTGCGGTGGGATTGATCCCGGCTAATTCTTCCTTTATGGTTTGAGGAGGGATTCGAGAAACAGTGGGAGCCATCCTGTTTAGACAAATTAAAAACCACTCTAAACTTGCAAGAGCATCATGCTGAGTGTTTCTTCTTCTCTCTCCTAATTGCAGCGACCAATCAACATGACTGGACTTAAGTTACTCCTAGATAAAAACAAACTGACAGGGCCAAACTACAAAGATTGGCTCAGGAATGTCAAGATAGCAATCACTTATGACAAGCTGGGGTATCTTCTTACCACCAAAGCTCCCCCTGTCCCTGGTCCAACTTCCAGTGTCGCGGATAAGGAAATCCGCAAGACTTGGGAGATTGATAGCGCGAAGGCCAAGTGCCTCCTGCTTGCCTCGATGGACAACGAACATCAGAGGAGGCATGAGAATATGGACATGGAATCCATATTGCTTCATACAAAAGAACTGTATGGAGAGCAATCTCGTATCGCAAGATACGAAGCGTCGAAAAAGTTATTTTCGACAAGAATGGCCGTCGGATCATCAGTAGCCGAGCACGTGCTAAAAATGATCGGCTTCATTGAGGAGCTCGCTGACCTAGGGATCACATTGGAGAGTGAGCTATATACGGATATAGTTCTCCAGTCCCTTCCTTCCACTTACGCCCAGTTTATACTGAACTTCAACTTACAAGAAAAAGAGGTTGAACTTTCAGAGCTCCTCAACATGCTGAGGAGCGCAGAGGGCACCCTACAGAAAGGTAGGGATACATCCACTTTGTTTGTAGGAGGATCATCTTCTTCTAGGTCCAAGGCGAAAGCCAAGGGAAAGAAGAAGAAGGCCCCCGCCAAACCAAGGGGCGGTGTTAGTAAAGTGGATACGAAGGGAAAAGGTAAAGCAACAAAGATAGCGGGGAAGCTTGTGGATAAGGAAGAATGCTTCTATTGTTATAAGAAAGGACACTGGAAGAATGATTGCAGGGCCTGGAAGGCCAGAACACAGGAATTGAAGCAGGTTGCAGCTTCAGCTTCAGGTGTGTATGTTATTGAAAATTGTCTTTCAATAAACTCTACTTCCTGGGTATTGGATACCGGATCAGGATCTCATATCTGTAATTCTTTGCAGGCGTTGAGAAACCGTAGGGTTTTGAAGGCAGGTGACATGACCCTCAAAGTTGCGAACGGAGCTAGCATGGATGCTAAAGCCGTGGGGGACTATCACCTGGGAATGTCAGATGGACATGTTTTGGTTTTGCGTAATTGCTTTTTTGTACCCAATGCAACTTGTAATATCATTTCTGTATCTTTAGTTTCTAAAGAAGGTTATGAATTTGCGTTTGTAAGTAATGTTGTAAACATTCACTTTAATCAAGTTTTGATTGGGTCAGGTACATTGAGTAATGGTATATACGTGTTAAACCAACCACAGATTTTCAATGTCCAGAATACACACAAAAGAAAGTCTCCGGAAATGAATCAGACTTTCTTATGGCATTGTAGATTGGGTCACATCAATGAGAGAAGGTTGACTAAGTTACATACAGAAGGATATTTGAATGCGTTCGAATATCAATCGTATGCCACTTGTCAATCTTGTCTCAAAGGAAAGATGATAAAGACTCCGTTTACTGGACAAGGAGTAAGAGCGAGCGAGCTCTTGGGACTCGTACACAGTGACGTGTGCGGTCCAATGTCTACACATGCCCGAAGCGGACATTCTTACTTCATTACTTTTACGGATGACTTCTCAAGGTACGGCTATGTCTTCTTAATGAAACATAAGTCCGAGGCCTTTGGAAAATTCCAGGAGTATAAGAATGAAGTAGAGAAACAGACCGGCAAAAGTATTAAGATTCTAAGATCGGATCGAGGTGGAGAATACTTAAGTGCCGAGTTCCTGGACTACTTAAAAGAGAACGGAATTCTCTCTCAGCTCACTCCTCCGTACACCCCGCAACATAACGGTGTATCGGAGAGACGGAACCGCACCCTATTGGATATGGTGCGGTCCATGATGAGTAACGCTGAGTTGCCGCGATCATTCTGGGGATATGCGCTAGAATCAGCAGCATACCTTTTGAACCGAGTTCCTACTAAGACCGTGCCTCCTACACCATATGAGATGTGGTGTGGGAAGAGACCCTATCTTAAGCACATTAAGACATGGGGATGTCCGGCTTTTGTCAAAAAGCAGCATGCGGACAAGCTCGAGGCACGCTCAGTACAGTGCAAGTTTGTGGGATATCCAAAGAATTCCAAAGGATATTTCTTCTACTGTGAAGAGGAACAAAAAGTCCTTGTTTCTCGTCATGCCTACTTCTTGGAAACTGAGTTTTTGGAAACCCAGATAAGTGGGAGCACAATAGAACTGGAAGAAGTTCCAGAACCACAGACTGTTACTGAAAGCTTGGTGGAACCAGAGGGTTCAACAGAACAGGACATTCCTACGCCGCTCCGCATGAGTAGTAGGCAGTCTCATCTGCCCGAGAGATACTACGGTTTTCTCATAGACGGGGATAGAGAGGATTGCATCATAGATTATGATGAGCCTACTAGCTTCCAGCAGGCCGTTCAGAGCGTTGACTCAGTGAAATGGCTGGATGCAATGCGGACCGAAATGGAGTCCATGTACACCAACAAGGTATGGACGTTGGACATTGCTCCAGACGGGGTAAAACCCGTAGGATGCAAGTGGATCTTCAAAAGGAAGATTGGTGTAGATGGACAGGTTGAGACCTATAAAGCTAGGCTGGTAGCAAAGGGTTTTCGTCAAAGACCTGGTTTGGACTATGACGAAACCTTTTCTCCAGTAGCCATGCTGAAATCCATTCGGATCCTTCTTGCCATTGCTGCCTTCCACGATTATGAGATCTGGCAAATGGACGTAAAGACAGCTTTTCTAAATGGAAATTTAGAGGAGTGTGTCTATATGGACCAACCAGAGGGTTTCATTCAGAGTGGGAGCAGCGGAAAGGTGTGCAAGTTGCTTAAGTCCATTTATGGACTAAAGCAGGCATCGCGGAGTTGGAACATCTGCTTTGATGAGACGGTCAAAGAATTTGGCTTTATCAAAAATCCAGATGAACCATGTATCTATAGTAGATTTGTAGCGAGAACTGTAGTATTCCTCGTTTTATACGTGGATGACATTCTCTTAATAGGAAATGACATTCCTATGCTACAATCTGTCAAGGGGTTCTTGTCACACAGGTTCTCCATGAAAGACCTGGGTGATGCCTCATACATTCTGGGTATCCGGATCTACCGTGACAGATCCAAGAGGATATTAGGACTTTCACAGTCTAGGTACATCGACACCATACTGAAGAGGTTCAGTATGAAAGATTCCAAGCGCGGTAACCTACCGGCTTGTCACGGGATCACCCTCTCTAAAGAGATGTCTCCCAAGACTGATTTGGAGAGGGATCGCATGTCTATTATACCCTACGCTTCTGCGGTAGGCTCTATAATGTATGCGATGTTGTGTACCAGACCGGATGTAGCTTATGCACTGAGTGTGGTAAGCCGGTATCAGTCTAACCCTGGGGAGAAACACTGGATAGCGGTAAAGAACATTCTCAAGTACCTGAGAAGGACAAAGGAGATGTTCTTGGTGTATGGCGGAAAAGACCTCCAGATCGAGGCCTTTGCTGACTCCAGCTTCCAGAGTGACAAGGATGATTCCAAGTCCATGTCGGGTTTTGTCTTTACCCTCAATGGAGGGGCGGTGTGTTGGAAGAGTTCCAAACAAGAAACCGTTGCAGACTCGACGATGGAAGCGGAATACATCGCTGCATCTGATGCCGCAAAAGAAGCTGTCTGGATGAGGAAGTTCTTGAAAGAACTTCAGGTGGTTCCGTCCATTGTTGATCCAATACCTCTGTATTGCGACAACAACGGGGCTATAGCTTTAGCGAAGGAACCAAGGTCCCATCAGAAATCCAGGCACATCTTGAGGCGGTATCACCTGATCAGGGAGATCGTGGATCGCCAGGAGATCGAGGTTCGGAGAGTCGCTTCAGAAGACAACACTGCAGATCCATTCACCAAGGCCTTGCCCCAGACTCAGTTCGAGCGGCTGATCGAGATGATAGGTCTTCGATACGCCAGTACATGGCCTTAGTGCAAGTGGGAGATTGTTAGTGTATATGCCCTAGAGGCCATTACTGTATCATACTAGTTTGTATATTACTTAATGGATGCTTGGGATATTCACCTTGTATGTACAATCTTGCTCAAAATAGTAGTATGCTACTTGGTTTGTTTCTACTTCAATGTGTACATGTGTTTATTTTTGTATATCGCCTATACACATTAGTAGAGCCCTTAGGATCTTTGCTTGATTACCAGCGATGTGATGGCCGTCACACTAGTGGGGCTGGGTAATCTATAAGCACATCCTTGTGCAGGTCCCTGGTCGCAGGACTATCGAGACAGGGCATCGATACTCCGGAGTAGACCAGCGCATGCGCTTCTCATCCCAGTGTGGGAGACGGTCTGTCCCACAGCCGTCAGTACGTCGTACTTGAGATAGTATGCGGGTGCTCGTTAGGTTACGGGTACACTGGACAGGACTCGTCGGGAACTGACTAGTTGGTATTATACCTATCGTCAGTTATCAGTTCCCAGGTGACATGAGTACAGCTTAGTCCGCTGACTTGACACTGTCACTTCGCCTCGGGTGTGTTCCCACTGTACTTTGATCACTACCCTACCACGGCTCAAAGGAGTCGTGCAAACAGGTGGTGGTTGGGTGCAGTCCCGAAGCACTTGGAGGCAGTGACGGTTAGACAGGATTCGTCTCTCCCGGTATTGGGAGTTGACATCGCGCTGTGTCTTGGAGAGCCATTACACGAGTAGTCCCTGGCCAGGGCAAACGAGATATACTGGTAGGTTTCCAGTGTTATCTCAGGGTGTTTTGGGCTTCGCTCCGGCACGACTTGTACCGCTATTGGGGGACTGACGTTTACCGCCCCCTAGGCCCGCCATGCGATGTATCAGACGAACAGACCGGACTATACGGAGAATGTCACACTCAGGCTCAGTAGGAGTTCAGATGGGTTTCGCCTCGTCGGTCTTCTTGTCGGCATTACCTGGGGACCGTTACGCACAGCTAGTGCCGCTTGCGGTCTGTGGTTAAACCCACTGCCAGCGTAGTGTCGAGTCTTTAGAGTCCCACACAGAAAGCTTTTCGCCTTTAGGAAAAAGAGTAGAGGTCGCATGGTATTGCGACAGGTCGCATGGTTTTGCGACAGGGTTCGGTCACATCCGTGCACTTGTGCACGTACAGTGTCCGGACAGTTTACACTAGCGGGCTTTGGTTTAAGCCAGATCCTAGTGTACCTTATGGGATTGGATTTATCCAGTTTGCATTCGCGTTCCTCGGAACGCGGATGCGGGTGTGTATGCACAGTTGACAGGGAGGCAGAGGCAGCGGATTCTCATTAGGGTTGTTGACTGTTGACCGTTGACTATTTGACTTTATGCTCAACCCTAATGAGAATATGATATGTGATTAACTATTATATTAATTAAGTATTATGGTGATATGGTTGTTGACTTGTTGACTTTTGTTGACTTGTTGACTTTGTTGACTTGTTGACTTTTATTGACTTGTTGACCGGTTGACTAGGCTTGACTAGTTGACCATCATGATCACCATGGTTATCATTTCATGCCAAAGACTTTTACTTGCTTGCTCATTTGAGTAAAATGAGTGCATGACATGATAAGGTTATGGTTGCTTCAAACCATCACATAAGACTTTTTTGATATGATGAGTTATGATCACTTTGGATTATGAGAGGGTGAAAGACAAAAGAGTTGCTCATTCTTTCTTGCTCATTCTCTCTCTTGTTCTTGAGCTCTCCTCTTCCTCTCACCCTCAACCTCTTGCTCCCTCTCTTGATCTATGGTTCTCTTGTCTCATGAGTTGAGAATCAAGAACCATAGATAAAATTCCATTCTATTTCTTCTCTACTCATTCTAGTTCACTAGGTTTAGCAAACCAAGTGAACTAGTTTCTTCAAAGAACGAAGAAGGAGCTAAAGGTTGGAGCTTTCAAGTGGATCTATCTTCGGCGTACGGAGACAACGAGAAGGAGCCATCGAACCACCATCGGAGCTTGAAGACGAAGGAGTTCAAGTTAAGGTATAACCATCTCCATCCGAGTAGCTAACTCTCTTTAGCTAAGTTTGCTAGTTTTAGTTTAGTCAAAGATCCCGACTTTGGTTAGTCCATGTTGCCCCTTGCGCTAAAATTTTTTTTTTTATACCGTTTCCGCCTCCCCGTAAGAACCGGGGGTCGCAACGTGGACTTACACGATCTTCAAGTGCTCCGTATGGTCCTCAAAGCTCTTCGAGTAAACCAGAATATCGTCAATGAATACCACAAGAAACTGGTCCAAGAACGGTGAAAAGATTCGGTTCATCAAGTCCATGAATACTGCCGGCGCATTCGTTACTCCGAAGGGCATCACTAAGTACTCGTAATGTCCGTACCGAGTTCGAAACGCCGTCTTGCAAACATCTTCTGTTTTCCCTCGGACCTGATGATATCCGGATCGCAAATCCAGCTTCGAGAATACCCTCGCGCCACTAAGCTGCTCAAAAAGTTCTCCAATGCGAGGGATCGGGTACTTGTTCTTAATAGTCACCCGGTTTAATTCTCGATAGTCGATGCACATTCTTCTTGTGCCATCCTTCTTCTTTACTAGAAGAACTGGAGCTCCCCAAGGCGAGTTACTGTTTCGAATCCAACCCTTCTCAAGCAATTCAGCAACCTGTTTCTTAACTTCTTCCAACTCTACTGGTGCCATTAGATAATACGCTTTAGATACTGGCGCTGCACCAGGAATAAGATCAATTGCGAACTCCACATCTCGCTTCGGCGGTAAACCCGATATATCTTCAAATACGTCCATAAAATCGCGAACAACCGCCGGCTCTTCACCACTATCAACTTCCATTGCTGCAAGAATACTGTTTGTCGGCCTAGCCCTAAACTCGACTGGCCCGACAGAACTGCTTCCTCCAGTGAAGGTAAACTCGGGATGTCCGGGAATTTGGAAAATTACTCTCTTCGCCCTACAGTCAATGTGAGCGTGGAAAGTGTTAAGAAAATCCATTCCCAAGACGACTTCATAGCTTCCCGTATCTATCACCAAGAAATCTGCAAAGAGTTCCCGTCCGCACACAACAACTGTACAATCCTTACACTCCCTACTAGATATGATTTTCCCATTCCCAGTGTGTATGTCCCAGAAACTAGACAGGGGCGTGTAGGTAATCGAGTGTGTAGTTATAAATTTGGATGACATAAAACAGTGGGATGCACCAGAATCAAATAATGCTAATGCGGGAAAACCATGAACGAGTAAAGTACCTGAAACGACTTCTCCTGACGCCTTGGCTTCCTCAGCTGTCAAGGTAAAAGCTCGAGCCTGATTAGGTCCTTGAGTCAGCTGTTTCTGCCCTTGGAACGGTCTCTGCGGAGGCTTCTGACTATCGTCCCTTGTACGAAGCTTCGACGGACAAGCATTAACGGCGTGATCTGCCGCTCCACAAACCAAACAGAGTCCCAGCCTCCTTCGACAATCCTTTTGCATGTGGCCAGGTAAATTGCAGTAGTTACAATTCATGCTCTTTCTTCGATCGACGACCACAGGCTTCTTCATGGGTGCTACACCTCGACGGTCCACTGGAATACCTCTGCGACCATGAGCTTGGTTAGGTACAAATGCGGGCTTCCTGGCCGCAACTGCTGTCTGCTGCAAGCTCCCTTTCATCCTAGATAAACTCTGTTGTTCCCGAGCTGCCGTAAGAACCTGTGAGAAAGTGGTCAAACCCAGGGAGACAATCTGCCTCTGGATGTCCACATCCAAACTGCGCATGAACCTTCGTGCCCTGTCTGCATCGTTGGCGACTAAAGGTCCAGCGAATTTGCTGAGTCTCGTCCATTCTGCTGCGTGCACATCTACGGGTGCTCCATTCTGCTTTAGTCCGATGAACTTCTCTTCCATTTCCTCCCGTGCAGTCCGCGGGAAGAACTTCTCCAGGAAACTCTTAGAAAAATCCGCCCACTTGATCGGCGTGGGAAAGCGGGTCTCCTCAACAAGCCACCATCCTCGGGCGTAGTCCACTAACTGAATGCGTACCACATCAACTCTTTTGTCATCTGGAATCTGTGCCGCAATCAGCAAATTCTCCGTGTCAACTAGCCACTGCTCGGCTGGCAACGGCTCCTCCAAACCAGTGAATGTAGACGGATCCAAACGTTTGAAATCTGCCACAGTCCCTACTCGGTCAACTGGTTTAGCTCCAACGTTGTTTACAGACTGCTGAACGATCTGCAAAACTTCCTGGAACGAGTCTGCTTGCTGCTGGATCAGCTCGGTCTATCTCTTTTGATTTTCCAGCATTCCTCTTATCACTCCAAGCATGGCGGCTTCGTCCACACGCCTCTGGTACGTCTTGAAATTCTTATCTGCCATATTCCTGAAATCAAAAACACCCACCATTAGCATGATGATAGATTCAATATAGATCAAGGCTAGAACTCCAAGATACTTAAATTGAGTACCGCATTGTAACTATGCCGCGGTATCATAGCCACAATTACTTAACTCCACCCAAGTCGCCTAAGTCCTAGAGATAACAAGAAATCATGTTTTCGAGTCGACATGCAAAGGAAGTTTGCACATCGTAAAAGATATAATCAGGAAGAATGTGATTCAAGAATGGTTAACGGCAAAGTGGCAGGACATGTTTCCTAAACACGGGCATTCTGATTCGTGTATTGGGTACAATACCCAACTACAAAAGAATCCACCCAACTAACCTATGGCTCTGATACCAAAAGAACCATGTCACGCCCCGCTTCCCAGAGTACGCTAGATTGGGCACGTGACATAGCCAACCATGCTACCTGTGGGTAGGAAGTATCCATCCACAGTCACATTACGGCTGTAGAGATATCAAGAACAAGATAACACTATCTAAAAACATGTCCATAATCCAGAATAACAGGAGTCAATAATAAATAAATACGGAAGCAAATGATCCAATACAAATAACTGAAGAGTATGTCCCATAATGCGGGCTCACATCAGGAAATAAATGCAGGGAATAAAGCTAACTACTACTGAACTCACAGCTCAGCCTGCTGGCTGAAGTACTCCTGCTCGGACTGCGACAGCGGTGCAGAATCTGGGCCATGCAAAACCCAGACGTCAGCGCGTCATGTCAACAAGTAATATAATATGAACAATGTAACAGGCAATGCAAAATTAAACATGAATAAAGCAATAATGTGAAACAAGCAGTGCAGGGTAGTGTGCAGTGGGTAACTAAACTGTTCTATCAGGTTTTCTATTCTAAGTCTTTGAAATCAATTGATGAATCGTCGATGTAACTCAATAGTATCCCGTACATACCCGGGACCACAGCCACAATATTCTCAGCTGCAGCCGAAACATGCCGCTAGGCACAAAACAGGAATGTGTACACTCGATAGTATCCCGTACATACCCGGGACCACGGCCACAATATTCTCGGCCGAAACCGAGACATGCCGCTAGGCACAAAACAAGAATGTGTACACCCAGAACAGGTAGTGAACTGTCGAGTTACAAGTCAGGTTTCACCTTTGATTTCCCCATACCCCCAAGTTATATGTGTATGTCAAGTCAGGTATTCCGAAAATTCAAGAAACTAATGCCAACACAGGATCAGGTAAACAGGTTTGTCTGGATAGACAACAGGAACTGTCCATAAGGACTGCATGTCAGGTTTGTTGGCATTAGACACAAGATCAGGTAACGGGTCAGGTCATGGTACATCAGGTCAAGTCAACAGTATACGGTACCATGTCAGGTGTATCAATATATATATATGTGTGTGTGTGTGTAGCAATGTCAGGTCAAGATGTAAACAATATCGTGGGTGTGTTCCCAATCAGATATATAATCACACGTGTGTATTAACAACATGAAATAAGCAATGAATTAAATAATAAGCATGTTTCATTCAAACACAAGAGTGCAGTAATACAATGTAGCCGTTTAGTCATGTTAACAGGTTTAAGCACCCTTAGCGGTGCAATAATTTATGTAACGGTCCAATACAGTTATTTCAGGTTAATGCATGCGAGTGTCCGAATGTAACAGAACTACAGAGATATTTGCTACTAGCTATTTTAACAGTAAAATGTGATTGAACAGGTAGATTTGATTATTGGGTTCAAATTGGCAAACTGTAAATTCCATTTTTAATAGTAAAATGATATAATGCCACATTGTAACCGAAATGGGAAAACGATTGTACCAAGCTAATTTTACAGGTTTAGGGTGTCAATACATGTATAAATATATTGTATAGCATGTAGCAAGGGTTACTTGCCTCGATGGGTCGCGAACCGGGAAAAACGCAACGTAACGTCAGCGGGGAAACTCGCGACGGACGCACGGTTAACGGATTGAACCCAAACAACGAACCAAGGAACCACACGGGTCAGAGTACTCTGGTGGATCGTCGGGACACATCGCAGGCACGGCCGGATTCCGGCGAGCACAAAAACAGTGAATAAGGTTTCCACGGGTGTAGATCTAGAGAAAGAAAGAAACGACCAGAGAAAGAAGATGATGGGGATTACTTACTGGTCTCAGAGGGCACTAGCCACAACGGCGAGATCGACGGCGGCGAGAACGGCGTCTCCGGCGATCTGCAGAAAAGATCCAGCGGGTTGTTTCAGTTTTGAAGAATGAAGAGAGGAAGGGTGAGAAGGGGAATACTTACAGAGGCGATCACTGGGGGTCTAGTGATCGTCGGCGACGACCAGGACGGCGCAGGTGGTCGCCGGTGGCGTCTCAGGCGACTGCAGGGAAGACTGCAGGTGGCCGCGGGTGTGCAGGGTGCGCGGTGGTGGAAGAAGGAAGATGTGGGCGAGGAGGAGGAGGCGGGGCGAGGGTGCTGGTGACGCTGGCGCCGGCGTCGGGGCTGCGGCGGCGATGGGATGAAGGTGGCTAGGGTTCGTGGGCGTTGGGTTTCTGCTGCTCGTGTTTTTTTTAAAAAAATGAAGGAGAGGGAAATAATTTATATAGGGGAGAGAGAGAGAAAGTTAGAGAGAGAGAGAGATACAGAAAGAGATTTGTGAGATAGAGAGAGAGAGGAAAAGAGAGAGAGAGAGAGAGAGAAAGAGATTTGTGATGGGGCCCACGGGATTAATCAGCCTCGTGGTTGGCTGAGTAGTATGAAGAGGTTTTAAAAAATATATTAAAAGATTTAACGCAACAGTAAAAATCTACATACGTTAAGGAATATATATAGTTTAAATATTATTAAAATTTGGGATTTTGGCGCTAAATAAAACATTTCCAAATCGCGTCCGGATTGGGTCCAAAAATTCGAAATTTAAATAATAGAATTTTAAGCGGGGTCCAAATTTTGAAGTTGAGTGTTTTATGATTAAAAAGCATACCCCCAAGACGGACACCTGTACGCGCGCGTAGCCGTCCAAACTCGCCCGTTTCACCGAACGGGACGAGAACACGAAGCACGGACGCTACCACGAGGCTAGGGGTGTCGAGTAGGCCAAGATGGATATTTTTAATTTCATTTTAGATACTAAAATTTGTTATGTGCAGAAATGACTTTTCCGGATAAAATTTTACAGTAAGCCACAAATAAGCAAGATAAATGAAATGAGTACCACCTAATGCTCAAACAGTAACAGAAATTAGTAGTATTGGGCTCGGGTGTTACACCTACCATTATCACGATAGAATTTTTGAATGGTTGGTGCTAACTTTTGGCTTGTGTAAGGCCTTATTTAGTTTGGGGAGGACCTTGTTGTATATATGTATATATATGTTTTTTTGTTTCCTTTTTCCATTAACAATAAAAAAAATTCAAAAAAATTTTTATAAATAAATAAGCAGGGGAGTGCCGACATTCTCAACCCTCTTGGTGTGGTATGACAGTGAGGACAATGTCAAGTTTAAGTTTGGGGGTATGCTCGGTAAGTTTTCTTCCTTCGCATTCATATGTATATTTTTGCATTTGCATCCTTATATAAAATCATAAAAATTTAAAAATTTGAAAAAGAAAAAAAATAGAAAAAGAAAAAAAACCATAAAAATTGAAAATTTCAAAAAATTATAAAAATTAATGTATTCAATTTTGGCGTTATTTGACTTGAGTTTGACAAATAGGTTAACTAGCTAGAAAAAACTGGATCTTAGACTTAGTAAATTAAAAACCCTAAAAATAACCTTTCTTAAAGTTTAACGGTAGAAAGTATATGTCTTTATAGTTTATTTAGAAATATGTAAATTTTGAGTTCACTTCTTGGGCTAAGTTGAAACAAGGGAAGAGTATTGATATTTTTATTAAAGTATAAGTTTGAAAAATAATTCCTAGCTTAAGTCTAAATTCTGAAAATATATACCCTACAAATTGCACAAACACGAACCTTGAAACTTGGAATAGTAGAAGAGACCTTGAAATGCTCTTGCCTAAAGTCCTTAGTACGAAGAAAAATAAAATAAAAATACAAGTGTGAATAAAGAGAGAAAAAAAAATGAACACTGGTTTTTGTGATTACTTAAGGCTGCAAAAATAGAAAAATATTTAGCAAGGGTGCTTCATCACCTTGTGCCTTAGACCAACTGGTTTGGGAGTCACTGCTAAAGCCTTAGGTGTTACAAGACTAGGAATTACGCTTTAAAGTGCAAACGCATTTTATAATCGGTCGTTGGTACCTCAAGAAGTATTAACGGTCGCATGAAGGATGTGTAAGCAAAATTCATTTAAAAATTCACCAATTAAGAAGTGCTTTGGACAACGGACAAGAGTATGATTGTTTGATTTGAATTTCCAAGTGTAGGGGTGATTTATACACACACGTAGGGGTATGTGATTGGGGTTTAGATAAGAGATAGGAATGAAGAATAAGACTTATATCTTTAATAAAAATGATAAAAATTCCTAAGTTGAGATAGAACCCTAGAAGGAAAACTTAAGAGATACCGAAAGCTAAGTAAGTCTATAGAACATATATAATCTTAAGTTAAATGATAAGGAAGAGTGAAGAATATGGGCGGATAATTTCTGAGTCGAAGATAATAGACTTCTTTGTTGGAAAACCTAATTGGAAAATAAAAGTCAATGGGCCGAATTGATAGGATTTTGTGGGTAGTATCCGCTGAAAACCCTCAGGAGACAACACTCCTCCCACTAGGGACACCTAGAGGTTTAACGGCTTGTTGCACGAGTTCAGTGCAATCGCGTTTCCCTGCAAAAGTGAGGTTAGGTTTTTGTTAAGAATAAAACTAGGTTTGCTCGAGGACGAGCAAAAGATAAGTTTGGGGGTATTTGTTCATATCATAACATTGCATTATTATATTTCCTATTCTTATGCATTTTACAAATAAACAGGTGCTTTTGACCCATGTCTGCTACATAGTTGCAGGTTACAGATTCTCGGGACAAAAACAGTGAAAAAGACATAAGATGATACAAAAGTGAGACTACGACAAATAATTGGAAGAATCTTGATCGTGCCCACATCTAGAGGAACATTGAAGATCAATTAAAAAGTTCACAAAGAACAAAGGCAGCGCAAGGTTCAAGACTTCGTCACGAAGCAACGGTAAAAGTCCACTACAATTATTCACTGTGGAGATCTGGAAGAAACCTAGAAGCCAACCTGAGAAAAGAACCAAAGAAATAGAGAGACAAAAACACCCAGAAGCATTGCAGAAAAAATGAAGCGTTGATCTCCCCACTTGGCCGCGGAACCGCGGCCAAGGCATGCTATTGGCTGCGGAACCGCGGCCGGGTATGGCCCGTGTCGGCGCAAAATTTCGTGGCGGTGCGCGGGCGTTGACTAGGTCTTTTTCTTAGGGGGTATTTTTGTAAAAGCAGATATGCGAGTCAATTGTAACCCTAGGGTTCCTATCCTCTATAAATAGGAACTCCAAATCTTGTATTAGGTTATATCTCCTTTCATTAATAAAATTCAGAATTCTTTTAGAGAGCATCGATGCCTCTTTTCATATCATCTATTCAGATCTGACAACCCTGTGTAAATATTTAGAGAGAGCCATCTGTAAAGTAAGTAGTTTTATTTAATTGCCCTAGTTTAGATCTTTAATTCCTTGCCCTAGATAGATAGATAGCATGTTCTTCAATTCTCTAATGAGCGAGTAGTCTCCTCGCTTGTTAGGGTTAGCTTTGGGGAAGGCTTTTGAGAGATGAGATCTCTCATCCCTTTCTTGCCCATCACATATAATCAGGAGGACTCCATGCATACATGCACACACCGCTCCCTACGGCACCCTATCCTACGAGGTAGCGGTGATACCGTAGTAGAAAGGCCTGGTTGCGCGTGTTTTCCATGGAGCTTAGGGTAAGGATTGATAAAGGAAGGACAAGAACCTAGAGGAAGAAACATCTTCCCGAATGGTTCTAATCCCCTTTATTAATAATTACCATAACACCTCATAGATCTTAATTTGGGTATAGAAAGCGGTAAGATTTATTTACATTTCCAAACCTACCCTAAACCTAACCCTAGCAAGATTTAGTCATAATTTAGATCTAGATAGATTTAGTCTTTAGATTTAATCAATCTGACACCAATCGGAATTAACTCGTTAGAGCGACTAGGAAATTCACAACATCCCTGTGGACCGACTCGTACTCACCGGCTAGCTACCAAGCGACGCCGTTCTTGATTGCGGTTTAGAAATATTTTTGATCATAAAATTCCATACAAATCAAATGCAATTAACGACGCCATTTGATTGAAATATTTTTTTCATCCTTTCCCTGAGAATTTTTCCATCATGGGTACCCCACCTCATAAAAGCGCATAATCAACTAATTTTTCAATTTTAGATTAACCCGAAATTGCAAAAAGGAAATAACACGCCATCCCCGGCAACGGCGCCATTTGATTCGTGTTCCCCTCCGAATTTCGAAGACGCGATAAACTTCTTGTCTGAAATTCGAGGCAGATGCTAATTGGTGCTATCCGCCCACCTCTCCGAAAATGCCAAGTTGATTTATGGCACCATGTATCGAAGGTTTAAACGGATGCATCCGATGTAGCAGACTTCGTCAGATTCCCCCTCGCTTAAGGGGTTTTTGATTGTGGGGACGATCTTCCCTGCAGGCGCAAGCCCCTGCAGTTAATTACGCTACCGCATCGCGGTAACAACTTTCTCCTTCTCCAGATGATCACTCGTGTCGTGCGTGTTTATCTTGTGTTTGGTTGCCCGTGGATTGTGTACGGAGACTGAGTTATGTCGTCGCCCGTAGGGCGTGGACTAGTCCAAATCCGTATTATCTTAGATTCGGGTTTGGGGGTTGGGTTTAAGGATACGTTAGCCTCGTTTGAGACTAAGATCGACTTAAACGTTAGTTAAGGATACGTTAGTCTAGTTTTTAGACTAAGATCAACTTAACGGGATCATTTAGATCCGACAAAAGAGCAATTAAGGGGGGCCCTGTTGTTTAGTTTAGTGACATTGTGGTCAATAGGTAGTTTAAGGACATTGCGGTCCAATGTTAGTTTTAAGACGTTGCGGTCAAGGTTAAGGACATCATAGTCCGTGGATTTAAGGACTCCACAGTCCGGCGTTAGTTTTAAGACATCACGGTCAAGGTTAGGGACGTCATAGTCCGTTATTAGTTATAAGACATTCCGGTCAAGGTTAAGGACATCATAGTCCATGAGTTTAAGGACCCCACAGTCCGGTGTTAGTTTTAAGACATCGTGGTCAAGGTTAAGGACCTCACAGTCCATGAGTTTAAGGACCCCACAGTCCGTATCAAATATGTGGTCATCGGGACCCGTCACCTCTTTGAAGACGTTGAGGAATTACAACGCCAAGTATCAAAGGAGTGAAGAGATGTACCATTGAACCAAGGTAGATTAAATAGTCTTTGTCCTAATTTGGGACCGAGACCAATTAATTATGTTATGAGCCCTTTAGCCCAGTTAAGTTTGAATTGAGGACTTATGGCCATCTTGGGCTAAGTCCAATCATGTTTAGAATATTGGCCCTCTGTTGGTCCATTGAAGGAGATGCTTTGCCTCTAGAAACTTAGCCAATTAGGCTAAAGCTAGAGTTAGACACTAAAGACTAACATTGTTAAACACTGGGATCAAGATTAGCAAGTTAGTGTTAAACACTAAAAGATAATCAGTGTTAAACACTAACAACATGGCTTTCAAATTAGGGTTAAACACTAAAGCAAATCAATGGTAAACACTGGAGACAGAGATTCCAAGTTAGTGTTTAACACTAAGGCAAATCAGTGTTAAACACCGCAAGAAGAATTTTTCAATTAGTGTTAAACACTAAGGAAAATCAGTGTCAAACACTGGAACTAGAGTTTTCCAAGTTAGTGTCAAACACTAAGAAAATCAGTGTTAAACACTGGGAGCAAATCATCAGTTTGATGTTGGATATTGTCAGAGAAGAGATCACGTGGGAGCACGTGAGGCGTCCAAAAGGTGGGGCCAGATCCCCTTTATTTTGTTCTACAGATAAGTGTTTAACACTTTTAATTCTGAAAGCCATCACGTGTGGGCACGTGATGGGGGCTCTCGCTTTGATCTGTTAGAATGTTCATTAGGGGTCACGTGGTGACATGTGAGGGTGTCCCAGAGCTTCTTTTCTTTTGCTTTTTCTTTGTGTGCTTTGGGGGGCACGTGGGGCACGTGAGGCGTTGCCTCAAAGCTCTTCTCTGTAGATTTTTACAGGGGTCACGTGGTAACACGTGACTCTGGTTCTTTGCATGCATGGAGATCTTTTAAGTCTCTTCATTTTATTTTGGGAATTAAATTCTCTGTAGGATTAAGAATTAAATTCTTAGGTAGGGTAAAACCCTAATTTCTTTTAAAGGAATTGAATTCCCATATATGTAAAAAAAATTAAATTCTGGCATAGGATGAAATCCTAATTTCTTTTCTTAATGGAATTACATTCCTGTGAGTTTGAGATAATTAAGTTCTCAATTAGGGTTAAACCCTAGTTCTGTCCATTTTGAAGGAATTAAATTCCTATGATGTAGGGTTAAGCCTTAACTTTGTCCCAAAGGAATTAAATTCCTATAATTCTGTGAGAACTAAATTCTCAAAACTCAATTCCTCCTCTATGTTTTAGATCTGCATGGCAGGATCTCAACCCAATGAGAATTAAATTCTCAATTCATGGGGAGATGTGCACTTTGCAGATCCTCCGCTAGAGAAAGAACTAAGTTCTTTTCTTTCATATAAGAGTTAACCTCTTTTGAGAATTAAATTCTCTTTTTAAGCCTCTCCTTTCTTACCTAGGGTTTTTCTTTTGCAGAGAATTAAATTCTTCCTTCTGAATTTTCAAGATCCCAAGGTTCTGTCCCCTTTCCTCTCTGTATGTGTCTCCTATTTATAGGAGAATGAAAAGAATCAATCTGTTCGGTAAATCTTTCATTGAAAGATTTGATTTGTTTATTGAGAGATCTGATTTACCTTCATCATTAATCTAGGCCTTTAAATTATTAGGTGAATTTTATTCACCATTGGATTTTAAGTCCACAGATATCTCTTTGTTATTTCAGTTAGATTTAGGGGGAATTCTTTCCATGTCCGAGATTTTTCCATAAATTGGTGATATTTAATCACCTTTGGATTTTTTAATCCAACGGTTTCACATAATTCTTCTCCATTTTGGAAAGATTAGAATGATCTCTCCTCAGAATTTAATTCTGTTAAAGAATAAGGCTTTTAAAGCCGGTTACGTGTGGCCACGTGACTGTTGCACGTGACCCCTTTCTCTTCTTCTGTGCTCTATTTTCTGGCCGCTGCTTAACCATCACGTGCCATCGCGTGACCACTGGTCATGTGTGAGCACGTGATGCCTCATCTGAAGCTTCTTCATGACTTTTAATTAGAGAACAAAATATGCCTGTGCCGCAGCTTAACCATCACGTGCCAACACGTGACCACTGGTCACGTGTGAGCACGTGGTGCCACTTCTGAATCTTTTCCTGATTTTTTAATCAGGGAACAAATGCCCCCACAGCGTTGCTATCACGTGTCTGCACGTGAGTGCGATGCTGTCACTTTTGTGACCGTTGGATCTGCCTTCGGAGTAGGGTAGATGAAACGTTTTCCACCCCATCCTATAAATACCCATGTCTTTTCAGAAGCGCCTTCACTTTGCTCATCTTCGTCCTTGCATACTTTTTGTTTCTGAGAATTTAATTCTCATTTCCAGAGCTTAGTTCTCTGTTCCAAAAATTTTCCAGAGTTTAACTTTGTTGACTGATTCCTTTCCCTCAGGTAATCATCTTGAGCGAACGAAGAACTTTCATACATAAAATTCTCTGGATTTTAAATCCATAGCAAGGGTTTTTACCCTTTTTAACAAGAACCCATTCTTCCCTTAAGTTTTTCAACCGAAATATGAAACCATTTAATCTTCACCAGTAAATCTCTTTAGGGTTCACCTGATCCTTTAGGGAGATGATGATGTTGGTTGCTCTTTCCAAGGAATTTAATTCCATTTAAAGAAAATGTTTCTGGGAATTTAATTCCCTTCTCTCAGTAAGGAATTTAATTCCTGTGAAGAACTCAGTTCTTCCCATGGAGGCTTCTTAGGGTTTTCTCGCCCTGGGTTGTCCTTCTGTAATCAATGAAGAAGAAGCTTGCAATGATGTCTTTTGTGGGAGTTTAATTCCCTTGATCTTGTTTGATTTGTTGTAGAGTCCAAGGTGGATTTCTTTTAAGGGAGTGTGTAGGGTTATTTGAAGTCCCCTGTCTATTTGATTAGAATACTCCCTTTGTCTCATTATAATTGCTGTGCCTCATTATTAGCCAGCCGTCATCTTGATTTTGTGGGACCCACATGTTTTGTAACTAATGGTCCTACCAAACAAGTCCTCTGTCGCTTTCTTCAACTGTCTTCATATATCTATGTGTGTGTGTGTGTGTGTGCGTGTGTGTGTACATACATATATATATATATATATATATATATATATATATATATATATATATATTGCTAGCTCCACTTTTGACAGTTTTCCTTTACTTTGTTTCAGGTGCGATGGCTTCTGTTCCGTGCTTTCCCTTCGCTCGCTCGGAGGCCGCCTTTCCTCAGTCACCATCCGATGAGGAAGCGATGGCGATGATCCGGGCTCATGACCCGAACTGCACTAACTTACTTCTATGGGGAACTTGGTACAGTCATATTATCCGGGGTCGCCGGAGTTTCCTCTGCGAAGTGCCGACAGAGCCCACTTTCCCGTTTTTGCCGATGGACCCTCCGAGGATGGTTTTCGCTGTGGAGATGCCAAATTGGACTCCAACGGGACGGTTCGAGCCTTCGATGACCGGTATCCCGAACCATCCGATCCCAGCTATAGATATCCTGGGACGGCGTATTTGCCAGGGTGAGGCCCATCCATGGGGACAGATTTATAAGATAGGGCTCACTCCTCGACACCCCACGGGTTACCTCCTCTGGGCTCGCTATATCCTTGCTATCCATCGTGCGCGGCTGCAGAAGGTTGGGCTCTACCAGGCAATATATGCGTCGCTCTTCCATTATCAATCCCCGTATGTCTGGTGGGTTAAGACGTTCTTGAATCAATGGAATCTCCCCACCAACACTTTTCTTCTGGGGGACAGAGAGGTTTCGATCTCTTTAGGGGGATTTTATGAGATCTCGGGGCTGCCCATTCGAGGGACGCTTTATGAGGAGTTGCTGCCCTCTGATGAATACGTCTTTGAACCCGAGCCCACACCGCTTGACGGCTTATTTGTCGAGAACGCCGTCCGCCCCAAACGTCCCAGCTTGATCAAGGTGCTGAGTATCTTCGATCGATTGTTCACCGAATCTGAGGAGCAGGGTGTTACTTTCAAGAGCTTCATTGCCTGTTTTCTTCGCGAGGGCGTCTTGTCGAAAACAACTCCGAAGTTTGCAAACATTAAAGACCCCTTTAGGTTTGGTCCGAAGAAGCTGCCGACTAATGAATCGGATCTACCACAATACTACATCCCCATAATGTCGCCGATGCCTTTCGAATCCATTGCAGCTCCTGGCATGGATGAGGAGACGTTCTTCGTTGGGTTTATCAGTGTCTGGCTCAGCTGGTTCGTCATCCCTATGCATCGCCGCTTTATGAGAGTTTCGGTAATCTATCTGGCTCACCGTATAGCTGAGGGAACGCGGCTGGCCATTGGCATCCCGGCATTGGCGCATCTCTATCACGGGTTGGGCGCTACAGCTAATACTTCCACTCCTGGCGTAGATGTGGTAAATTTTTCGCTTCACTACTTTACGTCTTGGATTGAAATGCACGTCTTGGGTGCTTTCGCTATGCATCAAAGGCCCGCATTCTATGACGCCTATACTTTCCCACTGCTTATGCGATTGGTGGATGCTTCTGCCGCTGACCCGACTCAATTCGGAGCTATTCGGGCGTTGATTTCTCCTTATGCTCCCACTGGCGAGTTGGTATTCACTGATCGGGTCTTATCTTTTTCCTCGGGTTCAACTCAGCCGATTTGGGACCGGTCAATAGGTAACGCTTATACGCAATCAGACCGGGTTACCTAGTATTCCGTCAGGATAGCGCGGCCCTTTTCATGCGATACAATCCGCATCGCTTTGCCCGGCTGTTTGGCTACGATCAGGGCGTCCCGTTTGAAGCTTTCATAGTAGCGCCGGTCCCTTCGCTTGAGGCCGTTCGAGATGCCGCCCATCATTTTGTGAGGCTGAACACCGGTTCTCAGTTCATGATCCCTGATGGTGATTACATGCCCCGATGCGTGGGGTCGTTCACGGGTTGGTATCTCCATCGAGTCAACCCGGTTATTATTGAGGAAAGAAGGGTACTTCTTGGTCACGGTGCCCCTACTCAGGTTCTGGCCACGGGAGCTACGCTGCGACCGCACGCCCCGGTCCGCTTTCCTCTGAGGGATACCGGCACAACGCTTATCCCGGGGGAGTCGGGGGTAGATCTTACTCCTACAGCTGGTATGCCCCTGGGTACTCGGTCGCGGGGTAGACGGGCTCCGGTAACAGCACCACCACCCGAGGCAGCACCGCCCTCCGTGGCATCGACAATGGCAGTGTCATCCCCGGTTGTGGCACCGAGTGAGGGTGACAGGGACGAGGGTGTTAAGGGCGACATGGGCCGACGCCGCACTAAGGCTTCGAGGGGGAAGAAACGGTCGTCTTCGGCGGCCGGTTCTGGATCTAAGAGGCGGAGGAGGGTGGCCACCAACTTACTTGATTCTTTAACGGAGTCTGAGCCTATACTTCCAGATGAGCCGTTGGTCGTGCAAGAGTCGGACGCTGGTCTTCTCTTCCCGGGCTCGACTGCCGAGGAGGCCGCACAATTGGCTGAGGCCATAAGACGTTCTAAAGATGAGTCTCAGAACGCAAGGGTTCCGAAGAAAGCCTATCCTGCCGTGATCTTCTATGAAGACCCCTCATGGATCCAGCGGCGGTTTATTGGCCCTTTGGAGGAATGGGGAGAACGGGCCCTGAAGCAGGCTGCTTCGGAGGATGCCGCGGATGCACTTTCCTTATGGACCAGCGGCCATGAGGCCACCCTCGAACCTCGGTGAGCACGCCTCCTTGAGAAGGAGCATCATCTTGAAGGAGCCATATTGAAGGCTTCGCTACGCATCGGTATGTTTTTATACTTTTTTGTAGCATTTCAGATTGTTTATCCCTGCATGTGTCCTTATTCTTGCGTGAATTGTGCAGAGTCTTCAGCGATGGGGAAGGTCCCTACGGGCTTGCTGAGGATAAAGCCTGTTGACGTCCCCAATGAAGCATTGATCGATGTGGAGGGGGTTGATGACGCTGCGCTTCTCATGATAGAGCCTCCTGTGGCGGTTGTTGATTCTGGAGCACTTGCTCCTTTGGGAGAGGCACCCTTGGTAGTCTCCATCCCACCGGCTCTTCCCGAGGGCGACCCCAAGGCTGAGGTGGAGGCAGTCAGGACCATCCTCCCTTCGTTAGAACCCGAGGTCACGGCGGAGGCCGCTGAAACTGCTATCCCTTCAGCTCAGAATGGGAGGAGTGTCGAAGGTAACCTTCTACATTCTAAATTAGCGATGTTTCTATTATCTGAACTCTTTTGTTTTCTCAGAATTGCGCGGGCTGGCAGCCTCTATCGCTGATTTATCTCCCCGGCAGTCGTTTCAGCGTCTATTGGAGATGGCAGCTCCGCAGGAGATCTCCCCTCAGCGCATCGTCCTTTCCTCTAGGCAGGGTTAGCGTCGTTCGCCATTTTTTATTATAGCATTGTCGCTATTTTGTGAAATGACATTGATGTCTCTTACATTTTTGGAAGCTGACGACGAGGTCGAGGTCGTTGAAGGGCCAAGGGAACCTTCAGCTCCTACTTGCATGACCGTAGGTAAGCGACATTTTATTATAGTCCCACCTGTTCTTTTGCTTAAGAGTTTTACTGACATTTTTCGAATCTGAACAGCACTGCTAGCCCCCATAGCGCTGGACTCACGCATCGTTATGCCGCCCGGCCCTTATGCTTTGCGAGCCTCAGAGCGCTTAGCCCAGTTAAGTCTTGTCTCCTTGTCGTCTTTGATCGAGGAGCTTCGTGCTGGCAGCGCAACCACAGCTGAAGCATTTGCCACCGAAGCTAACGGTTCTCTTCCTTTTCTTGCCACCTACCACAGCGAGGAGGTGGTACGAGTCTGGGTGGAGTTCTGTCGGCAGGTGGAGGCTTGCTTGCACGCCCTTGAGTGTTCCCGCCTTTCCTCGGAGGCTGTGGCTGCAAAGGCGGAGTTGCGGGGGCTGATAGCACGGTGCGCGGCAAACATGGCATCATGCGAGAAGAGGCTTGGCCGTAAATTCTCGGAAAGGGAGTTGGCCTCTAAGGCATTGAGCGAGCTTCAAACCAGCCTTACAGCTAAAGCCAATAAAGTGTATGAACTTTGGCGGGTACTTCAAGAGTCCATCAGAGAGGTGGTGGCTCTTAATAAAGCTGTCGTGTTCACTTGTGAAAGGGTCGAGGCTCACAAAGTCACTGAGAAAGAGCTCGAAGGCCGGCTCGCCTCGTATCAGGCCAAGCAGCTCAGGCGGAGGCTCGTCTTCTGGCGATCCTGAATCATGAAGCTATGGCCCAGCAAAAGCAAGACGAGCTAGCAAAATTGCTAAATCGCCCGCCGGCTTGAAAAACTTGTATCTTTTCCTTTCTTTTTGTACATACTCCTGAATGAGAGTATATTCTTTTTGCTTTTTCATGAATTGTACTTTGTATTCATTTTGGTTTATGAATAAAGACATTTTTATCCTCAATGGTGTGTCTCCTTTTTATTGAATATATTCTGCGGATAGTCTTGATCTCCTTGCAGGGCAGCGATGGCTTAGGACTAAGGGTAAAGATCTGCCACCTAAGACTTTTTGAGCTTTATGAGCCGTGAGTGTCTCATAGAGAGTTTTTCTCTCTACAGGTCGAGAGGATCCCGTAGGTGTAAGTTCTTCTTAAGAAATGTGAGGATTTTTAAGCGGGTTTTCCTTTGGGAGTCGTAAGGATCTCTCAAGAGAATTTGCTTCCTTACGGGTCGTGAGGACCCGCAAGTGCTGGGTGCGGTCGCCCTTATCCGTATTTCACGGGGTCAGGGGTTGCTTTGGAATGTTTTTCAAGGTACCGTAGTTTAAAGACATCGCGGTCAAGGTTAAGGACCTCATAGTCCATGGATTTAAGGACTCCACAGTCCATGGTTAGTTTTAAGACATCACGGTCAACGTTAAGGACATCGTAGTCCGTGGATTTAAGGACTCCACAGTCCATGGTTAGTTTTAAGACATCACGGTCAAGGTTAAGGACGTCATAGTCCATGGATTTAAGGACTCCATAGTCCGATGTTAGTTTTAAGACATCCCGGTCAAGGTTAAGGACATCATAGTCCGTGGATTTAAGGACTCCACAGTCCGATGTGTGGTCATTGGGACCCGTCACCTCTTTGAAGACGTTGAGGGATTACAACGCCAAATAACAAAGGAGTGAAGAGATGTACCCTTGAACCAAGGTAAAATCAGTGTAGAATCATGGTGGTTGATTGTTAGTTTTAAGACATTACGGTCGAGGTTAAGGACATCATAGTCCGTGGATTTTAAGGACTCCACAGTCCGGTGTTTGCTCTGGATGCTTCACACGGGTTCACTGTCGTGCTTGGCGAGGACCAGGCTCCGCTCTGGGCATTTTCCGCGGGGTCAAAGAGTGACGTTATCTGCGTTCCACGTGACCAGGAATTTTGCACTAGATGCTTCACACGGATTCACTGCCGCGTTCGGTGAGGACTAGGCTCCACTCTGGATGCTTCACACGGGTTCACTGCCGTGCTCTGCGAGGACCAGGATCCGCTCTGGACATTTTCCACGGGGTCCAAGAGTGACGTTATCCGCGTTCCACGTGACCAGAAATTTTGCTCTGGATGCTTCCCACGGGTTCACTGCCGTGTTCTGCGAGGACCAGGCTCCGCTCTGGACGTTTTCCACGGGGTCAAAGAGTGACGTTATCCACGTTCCACGTGACCAGGAATTTTTCACTAGATGCTTCACACGGGTTCACTGCCCTGTTCGGCGAGGACTAGGCTCCGCTCTGGACGTTTTCCACGGGGTCAAAGAGTGACATTATCCGCGTTCCACGTGACCAGGAATTTTGCACTAGATGCTTCACACGGGTTCACTGCCGTGTTAAGCGAGGACTAGGCTCCGCTCTGAATGCTTCACACGGGTTCACTGCCGTGCTCTGCGAGGACCAGGATTCGCTCTGGACGTTTTCCACGGGGTCAAAGAGTGACGTTATCCGCGTTCCACGTGACCAGGAATTTTGCTCTGGATGCTTCCCACGGGTTCACTGCCGTGTTCTGCGAGGACCAGGCTCCGCTCTGGACGTTTTCCGCGGGGTCAAAGAGTGACGTTATCCGCGTTCTACATGACCAGGAATTTTGCACTAGATGCTTCACACGGGTTCACTGCCGTGTTCGGCGAGGACTAGGCTCCGCTCTGGACGTTTTCCACGGGGTCCAAGAGTGACGTTATCCGCGTTACACGTAACCAGGAATTTTTTGATTATATCCGCATTTCACGGGGTGGGGATTTGACTCTTGGTGATCTGTATATCGCCGAGCCATGGAACTGGGAGTTGCCGCTGTTCCGCTTTGCTTGATGCTGTGTCCGTTGCAACGAGACGAACGTCGAGATGGTCTCTAGGCTATCTGCGACTCATCGGGATTTGGCTTCTTCTTCTGATGAAACCTGGGAGAGGAGGAGTGCGATTCCTTCTTTGTTTGCGTCCCTGGATTGTATACAGGGATAGATGTAACATCACCTGTAGGGTGTAAATTTCATTTTTATTTTATTTCTTTCTCCGCGATGCTCTATCATTTCAGCTTTTATATCGCGAAGGTCGCGATTGCCCAATCATTTCGGCTATTTTTTCGCGGTGCCCGATCATTTCGGCTATTTATTTTATTTTTACTCGCTTCTTTTTATTGCGAGTTGCCCAATCTTTTCGGCTATATTTTTTTTATGCATACATTTTTACTTGCTGCTTTTTATTGCAAGTTGCCCCATCATTTCGGCTATTTCGTATGCATATGTGGCCTGCTGGCTTTTCACTGCAAATTTGGATTTAGGCACCGATTTTGGCATCAGCACCGCTACGACTGGGATATTGCCAGGAGCGAATCACCATCTGCCTCTGTCAATGTCGAACAAAGGTGGCTTAGTAGACAGGGTTAAGGGTCCTGTCGACTAAGGTTTTTGACTTCATGAGCCGTAAGGGTCCCACAAAGGTATTTCTCCCTACAAGTCGTGAGGATCTTGTAGGTGTGTTTTTTCCTTGGGAATCGTGAGGATTCTTAAGTGCATGTTCCCCCGTAAGTCGTAAGGATCTTACAAATGGGTTTTCTCCTTATAAGTCGAGAGGACTTACAAGGGTTGGCCACTATATGAACATATCCCTAGTCACGGATGGGACTCGGTTAGGGAAATGTTTATTTGCGCCCGTGGATTGTATACAAGGGTCAGTATGAGCCGCTTGTAGGGCAATATCGAGGTTGTGGTGGGGTTTCTTAAGAACAGGTTCAGATTTCTATAACTTAAGACTTTCAAATCTTATGAGCCGTGAGGGTCCCATAAGAGAGTTCTCCTTACGAGTCGTGAGGATCTCGCAAGTGTAATTTCTCCTTAGGAATCATGAGGACTCCTAAGTGTGTTGCTCCCTTGTGAGTCGTAAGGATCTCACGCGGGTGGTTTCTCCTAACAAGGTCGTAAAGACCCTGCAAGTGTTCTTTAACGAGGTTGCGCCCTTTCGGGTTTTCACAAACACTCGCCGGTAGCCCTGCTGTTTTTACTCACGGAGCCCTTTCGGGTTTTCATCCGTGCCCATTTCGCTTATGGACATACCGTTTTTATTTATTATTATTATTTTATTTATTTTTTTTATATATTTCTTGTATCGGCTTTGAGATGCTGCAATCCACCGTAATTTATCGACATCTGGGTCAACAGCTAGTTTTAGGACATAGTGGTCCATTGTTAGTTTAAGGACGTTTCGGTCCGTTATTAGTTTAAGGATGTTTCGGTCCGTTGTTAGTTTAAGGACATTTCGGTTCGTCGGTAGTTTAAGGACATTTCGGTCCGTCGTTGAAGAAGGCCGGTTACTACTCATAGAGTTCGGGCTTAGGAAGATAGCGAGCGGACATAGTCGTCGTCATCTATCATTGACCTAGGCCTTGATCTATTAAGCGTAGTATTTCTTCAGGAAGCGACCGTTTATTGGCCTGAAAGGTCTTTCACCGTGCATATCCATGAGTAGATATGCCCCACCTTGGTAGACCTTGTCCATGATGTACGGGCCTTCATAATTCGGTTCGAATTTTCCCCGCTTGGCGCGATTGGGGATCATAGGTTTTTTGACCACTAACACGAGTTCGCCTTGGCGGAATGTCCTCGGCCTGGTCAATCTTTCATATGAGCGCGTCATCTTTGCTTTATAAGCCTCCAGATTTTGTTGCACTATGAGCCGGGTCTCATCAAGGGCATCAAGCTCCTCAAGCCGAAGGTGAGCATTTTCTTCGTCCGTCAGCTCGTAGTGGACTGCCACTCATAGAGAGGGTAACTCTATCTCGAGGAGGAGTACCGCTTCTGTACCGAATACCAGTGCGTATGGCGTTGTGTTCGTGGCCGTTATGAACGTAGTTCGATACGCCCAGAGAGCTTCTTGCAGTCTCTCATGCCAGTCCTTCTTGTTTCGGGACACCGTCTTTTTCACAATCTTCGTCAAGGTTTTGTTGAAAGCCTCGGCTAGACCGTTAGCTCAGGGATTATACACTGAGGAATATCTCCAGTCTATGTTGTGTTGTTGCGTGAAGCGGCTGATCTTGTGGCTTCTGTAGACTGGCCCATTATCGGAGATGATCCGTCTTGGCGTTCCAAACCGATAAACGACGTGCGTCTTGAAGAAATGGAGGATATTCTCCATCTTCACTTCCCTCAATGGTACTGCTTCGGCCCATTTGGAGAAGTAATCAGTGGTCGCTAGGATGAAACGATGTCCTCTGGATGATGCTGGTTCGATAGGGCCGACTATGTTAGTTCCCCACATCTCGAATGGCCAGCTAGCCACTGTCGGATGTAGTGGATTTGGATGCTGATGGATGAAGTCCCCATGGATCTGGCACGAATGGCATTGCTTCGCATATTCGAGGCAGTCCTGAATTATCGTGGGCTAATAGTAGCCCATCCGTTTAATCTTCAACTTTATCTTCGGGCCCGCTTGGTGAGAACCGCAGAGTCCGTCATGAACTTCCTGAACGACTCTTTTCGCTTCGTCAGGTCCTAAGCATCTCAACCACAGAGAATCAAACGACCTCTTATACATAGTATTATTGACGAAGGCGAAGGACAGAGCTCGTTTCATGAGCTGATGTCTTGAGGACACATCTTCGGGCGTTCGACGGCACCTGAAGTAATCTATAAAGACTTCTCTCTAATCCTCGGCCTTTTCCCGGTCTTTTATTTGCAGGGTCGTCTGCTCAGTTGCTCCCTTTTCTTCGGATGTTTCCGTAGATATTTTTGCTGGGGCAAGCACCCGACGGCTTTGTACCACAATTCTGACGTCATCGGGATTCTCGTCAGCCGGTTCTTTAGCGAGCTTGGCTAATGCGTCCGCTTTGCTATTTTCCGCTCGTGGTATGTTTTCCAAAGTGTAGGAGGGAATTTGGGTCAACAATTGTTGCACCTTTTCACCGTACTTCACCAACTCTGGTTTGCACGTTTGGTAGTCGTCATTTACTTGGCTAACGACTAGTTGGGAGTCTCCGTATATGAGGAGGCTTTCAATTCCCATGTCGATGGCGATCTCAAGGCCTGCTATCAAAGCTTCATATTCAGCTTCATTGTTCATCCTCGGCTCTGTCAAAGAGAAAGCAAAGCGCATTATCCCTCCTTGTGGAGTTACGAAGATGAGGCCTACCCCCGATTTGATTATAGGGGTACTTTGTTTGCGCTTCTTCATGGAAGATGCTCCATCAAAATAAAGCTCCCATCGGGTATCGCTCCCATCGATCGCATCAAACGCATGTTCGTCTGGTAGTTCGCAATTCAGAGGGGAATCGGCAGGTATCGGATGCTCAGCGAGGAAGTCGGAGATGGCCTGGCCTTTTACTGCCTTGAGAGGTTGATAGGTTATCGAGAAATCCATCAAGAGGAGGGCCCATTTAGCGAGTCTCCCTATCAATATGGCCTTTGACATCAGATATTTGAGGGGGTCCACCTTTGATATAAGACGGACTTCATGCGCCAATGCATAGTGCCTGAGTTTTGTTATCGCGAAGATCAACGCCAGACAGTGTTTTTCGATGGGGGAGTAATTGCTTTCTGCCCCCAGGAGAACTCGACTCAAGTAATAGAGAGCTCTTTCTTTCCCTTAGTCGTTCTCTTGTGCCCATAATGCACCTAAGGAACCTTCGAGGGCAGTTGTATAAAGAATAAGAGGTTTTCCCTTGACTGGAGCTGCTAACACTGGCGGGTTCTGCAAGTACTGCTTGATCTCGTCCAGTGCGCCTTGGCATTTGTGGTCCCAGACGAACGGGGTTCCCTTCTTCATCAGGTGACTGTAAGGACGGCACTTGCCTGAGAGATTGGCTATGAATTGCCGGATGTATGCGAGCTTTCCTTGGAGAGACCGTAATTGTTTGAGAGTCCTTGGTGGAGGCATTTCCATGATCGTCTTGATCTTTGACGGGTCTATCTCAATGCCTCGGTGCCGGACAATGAATCCTAAGAATTTTCCTGAGGACACCCCGAACGCGCATTTGAGGGGGTTCATCTTCAAGTTGTACTGCCGAAGGCGTTGAAATACAGTCTTCAAATGCTCTAAATGTTCCTCGTATGATTTGATTTTAACCATGAGGTCGTCGATATAGCATTCGACGATCTCATGTATAAGGTCATCGAAGATCTTTGTCATGGCCCTTTGGTAGGTGCACCGGTGTTCTTTAGACCGAAGGGCATCGCCTTGCAGCAGAATATTCCCAGAGGGGTCCGGAAAGCGGTGTGATTTTGGTCTTCGGGGTGCATCTTTATTTGATTATACCTTGATGAGCCGTCCATGAAAGAGAAAACCTCGTGAGTGGACGTGTTGTCTATCATCAGTTCGGTGACTGACACTGGGAAATCGTCCTTCGGGCAGGCTTTATTGAGATCCCGGAAGTCTACGCAGATGCGCACTGTCCCATTCTTCTTCATCACTGGGACGATGTTGGCGATCCAATCCGGGTACTGAACTTCCTGGATAAACCCAGAGTCGATCAGCTTCTTGACTTCGGCGTTGATGCTCATCTCAAGCTCGAGCCGCATTCTTCTCGTCGCCTGTTTAACTGGCTTGATGTCCGGGGATATTGCCAATTTATGGACAGCTATTTCTGGATCTAGTCCTGGTATTTCGGAATAGTTCCACGCGAAGCAATCTCTATACTGCATAAGCACGTCTTTTAGCGCAGCTGCCCTTTCATCAGATAGCGATTCGCTGACAAATGTCGGCCGCGGGTTGTTCGCTGTCCCCAACTCAATTTTCCTAAGGTTATTCGCAGTAGTGTGTATTCCATCCTCCAGCTCTTTCGGTGCTGGTGGAAATTCCGAGATGACCTCGTCGTTGCTGTTTTCGAAGCACCAGGGAAGGTCATCCATATTCTCGGGCTCTCCTTTTGATATTGTTATCATATGACAAGTACGAGCTCGCTTCGAAGACCGATGTGGATCTGGTTCTGCCCTTGTGGCTTTGGGTTCATGTTTTTGTGGCGGCGTTACCTTCCAGCTGCTGGATAGAGCAAACTTGCCGAGCTGATATTGGTCTTCGACCCAGTTCTTGAAGGTGAAGCAGTCTTCGATAGGGTGTCCTATGGCTCGGTGATAAGATCAGTAGCCCGGATGAGAGACCTCGTTAGCTTGCTCAGGGTGCTTAGACTCCGGCAATGTGATCATTCGATGTTTTAAAGCGAGATGAAGTATCTTCTCCGTCTTGTCTCGAGAAAAGGAGTATGCTCGACTCATCTTCTTCATGAGGGACAAATCCGGACCGCCCAATACCCGATTACGTGACTTTCCAGTCCCGCTTTGTCGTTGTTGAATGCCTTTTCTACTCCTTGACTTATTTCTGCCTCTGCGTCAGGCCTTTTGCACGGCAGGTTGACAGGGAGGAGCATCTTCTTCTTTTGCAGCCTGTTGAAGAAGACGTTGCGTCCTGGCTTTCTCGTAGATGGCCATTTCGTGATTGTGGTCGTCCCGAGCTTTTTGACCCGCTTTCCTGATAATCTTGTCCATTCTTTCTTCAAATGATGGACTCGACATTTTGATTGCGAGATCTCGTTTCGACACGGGGTCGGCGCTTTCCGATAGGGCGTCCTCTTCTTCATCGAAGTTATATATGGCGTAGCTACTGTGGACTCGTTCCCGTTTTCCGGATCTCACGTACCCAAGCCCAAGCGTTTCCATTCGCCCGTTGGGCAATTTGCGCTGAGTCCCAGGGACATCCCAAATCCTGTTATAGAATCGAGCTTGTCGAATGGTCTGTTTTAAGGGTACCCCTTGGCGCTTCAATAGCCTTTTCAATCCGTTTGTGTAATATCTGGGCAAACGGATGGGTTGAAGCTTGTCAAGTGTGGAATCCGCACCATGCCAGATCTCTTTCTCCACTCTTGTTTCCGAGGATTGATAGAATAGGATCGCCTTTTCGCCTTTTCGCCTGGGAGGGATGTAAAACGTCTGCAGGTCTCGCACATTGTAAGCTTCAAGTGCGTCAAGATCTTTGTAGTGCTCCCGTGGAATCATGGTAATTTGCAAACTCTGATCACCACCAGGGAATTCTCGTATCGACGGTCGACTTGAGAATACAGCATTCACCTCATCTTCCGAGTCGCTTCCGAAGATCAACATGGGGGCGGACGTCCCGAGTTGTTGCGTCGAGACGGCCCAGCGTAAACTATCTCTTCTTCGTCTTCAGTATCACTCCCGAAAACAGGGATGGTGGCGGCAGCTTTGTTCTCTGGTTTGCGACACCTTTCTGTATCCTCGAAATCTGGCAGAAAGTACTTTGCATCTTCATACTTGCGGACTTCGTTCACGGAGAATGGGTTCAGCTCACCTGTTACGGTATACTCGAGACCATCCTTGAAATACTTCATGCACTGATGTTGCGTAGAAGGGATGATGTTGTACTCGTGTAACCAAGGATGACCGAGAAAGGCGTTGTAGCAGGTCTTGGCGTCAATGGCGTGAAACTTAATGTCTGTGACGAGCAGTCCGAAGCATAATGTTAGTATTACAGATCCGAGAGTCCGTGACGACTGGGAGTCAAAACCGGAGATGGTAATTTTATCACGAGCGAGGTGCTGAACGCTCATGCAGATTTCCTTCAATACCCGAACATTAAGGAGATTGACGGAGGATCCATTATCAACTAGGATTTTGCCTATCTTGATTTCGTGACAATATCCAAAGACGTCTAAGGGACGGTTGTGGTCGCATGTCCCAAGGAGCAGGTCTTCGTCACCGGAAGTGATATCGGCCGTGTGCACTTCTTCCAGTTCATCCTTCATCCTTTCTTCGGCGAGGAAGGCTTGGAATTGTTCGGGCTCTTGTAGCGCCTTGATTAATGAATCTCTCGCTTCCTTTGACAACAGGAGGGCGTCGAGAATGCTGAGCTGCGAAGGTAGTTTCCTCAAGTGCGCTAGGATGTTGTAGTCCACCTTACTCTTCTTAGACGGGTCCTTGGCAGTCAGCTCTTTCATGACTTGGTCATTTAAGGCAATATCCTCAGCGACCTTTTCCTTTCCCTTATCTTTCCTAGTTGCAGGTCCGAGATTCTTTTCCGGGAGCGTGCGGTTGCGCAGCTGAATGTTCTCGCAGGCCTCCGGTTCTTCTTCTTTCCCTAAAACGGATTCTTTAAAGAGAGGGCCCAGAGCCATTTCTTCATCAGAGTCACTTCCAAAGGTGAGAACTTGTGATCCTCCGGCGTTGTCCGTGTAACAGTTGCCGGTAGTGCTTTTGTGCTTGCCGGTTGTACTTCCCTGCTCCCGACGAGTTCTACATTCCATGCGCTTAAAATGTTGCCGGTGAGCAACATATCCCTGCCAGCATATCTTAAAAGCGTCGCACTCCTCAGTGGGGTGTGAAATCTTCCGATGATATGAGCAGTAATTAGGGTGCCTCTCCGCCCCATTGAGCGTGTTTTCTTCCGAGGGTGGTAGCTTCATTCCCATTGACATGGCCTTGGCAAACCTTTTCCTCGTCTTGAATATGTTTTTATTCGCATCGGATATCTTTTGATCTGGAGGGAGTGCTCCGACTCTTTCGTTTAGTCTCCTGCGTTTGCTCCTTCTGATGCGGCCATCTCACGCTCCCGATCGGCCTTACTTTTCAGACGAATCTCGTCTAGAAAGGCGTCGATCATTTCGTCTGTCGGCCACACTGTTAGTTATATGTATGCCCTAGAGGCCATTACTATACATAGGATGTATATTGTAGTGGATGCTTGGACATATATAGGGAGGACTTTCTTGCTCGACATGATAGTATGCTATCTGGTTACTCTTTACCTTAACGTGTATACTGATTGTCTCTCTGTTACATGTTGGTAAAGCCCTTAGGATATGTACTTGACTACCTGGACTATGATGCGGATCATACTAGTGGGGACATGATAGTCCATAAGTACATCCTTCAAGGTCCCTAGTCGTGGGTGTATCGAGACAGGGCATCGATATACCAGAGTAGACTAGCGTATACCTTCTCGACCCATACTGATGGGCGATGGATGATCCCATATCCATTGGTGTTTGACATCAGAGATGATATACGGGTGCTCAGTGGAGACTGGGTACACTGGACGGACTCGCCGAGAACTCCCAGATGGTATTATAACTTACGTCAGATGGCAGTTCTCTGGTGACACTGGTACAGAGTAGTCTGTTGACCCGAGATCGTCATAGAGTCTTGTGTGGTTCCCACTGTGCTTTGATTTCCACCTTACCACGTCCAAGAGGGCGTGCAAAACGGTGGTTTTTGGGTACAGTCCCGAGTCACATGGAGGCAATGAGCGATAGGAGGGGATTCGTCTCTCCCGGTATAGGGGGTTGATGTTGCGCTGTGTTCGATTGGCTATAACCGGAAATCCCTGGCCAGGGTTGTTGAGATTTACTGGTAAGTGTTACTAGTAGTTTCTCGAACTGTTATAGACCTCATATCGACACGACTTATCGAGCTATTGGGGTCTGACGTTTACCACCCCTAGGCGAGATATGCGACATATCAGACGACGAGACCGGACTGTACGGTAAGTGTTACTGGTTGGATTCACAGGAGTGTGAGCGGGCTTGCTCGTCGATCTTCTGATCGCTCAATACCCGGGTGGCCGTTACGTTTAGCAGACCGCTTGCGGCTTGTGGGTGATTGATATGATCATCATTTGCTGCCGGCGTATTGACGAGTCTTCAGAGTCCTACACAGAGGTTTCCTGGCTCAAGCGAAACGAAATAGGAGCGCATATGAGATATGTGCAGGACCGAGAATAATGCGTGTATGTGATACCATATTTCATTCTCGCGATGAATGTGTCGAATGGTTATATGCGATATAACCTAGTTATCAAATCAAGGATTGATTCGATAAATCGATACATTGTATACTAGTCGGTTGTGTGCGACATGACCGGATCATTGAATCAAGTGTTGATTTAATGATTTAATGCATAATTATATATTTGATATATTACTTTGCATTAACTAGTGTTGGTTCACTTTAAATGGATTTTCTCACTTGGATTGTGCACATTGTATATGTGATATACTTTTGTACACAAGTTTGTATCATGTTTGATGATACATGCTCACTAGGGTTTGTGTAAAGATTAAACCATGGTTGTGTAATGGTTAGGGTTTTCATTTTCTTATTCATTTATTTATTTATTTCATTTATTTTATTTTGGAAAAGAAAAAGGGAAAATGGTGGCTTTGTTTGTTTGTATATTGAAGCTTCATGAAGCTTTGACTAAGTGACCATTTTGTCTTATGCTTAACCCTAACCATTCCACTTAACCCTAGTTCATTCTCTACACTTGACCATGGTTTGATTATGATAAGTATTGATTTTTATTTTCTTTTGAAAAAATACTTATGATAATCATCTTCATCTTCTTCTTCTTAAAAGATGAAGAAAGCTTGCTTCATCAATGGCAACTTGAGCAATTGAGTGAGAAATCCAATTCTAAAGTGAACCCACCTCCTATTTCTTCATCCTCTACCTCTTGCCAAGTAGTAAAGGGTGTTTTCTTCATAAGTTTCATGACTTGGTGAAGTGGGAGCTTGATCTTGTGATGCCTCGACGTAGATCATCTTCGGCACGAAGCCGACGACCTTGCCCGCCCATTTCTCCGATGAAGCCGATGGTAGAGCCCGGGTTTCCATTTGGACAGCGAGGAGACTTCATTGCGGAGCTATGGAGGTGGAGGACCGGATCTACAAAGGTTGTATTTCCGTTCTTTTAGTTAAATTGTTAACTAGTTGCATGTGTTCGCCTAGTATTCTTGTTAACGATCCGTATTAGGGTTTCTCGGCACCCGTAAAATTTGAAATTGGTATGGTTGATGCCTTGCGAGACCTCCTTAGTGTGCCTAGGAACCCTACATTGGTATCAGAGCAACTAGGCATTGGATGTCGACCTATGGGGGGTTCTCACTGTGTGACAGTGTGGCGAAGCATAGGCTCTTACCCCCAGGGTGTCCCGAGACCGGAAGGTGTTCCGGCGGGTTGTAGTCCTCGCGAGGGGGCATGCGTAAAAAGTAGCTGCTGAGGGACCCGTTGGTGCCACGGCGACCCCATTGGATGGGGTTGCTGCCTGACCTACAGTGGTATCAGAGCCTAGCTAGAGCCTTAGGCGATGCGTAGACGAAGTTTGAAACCCGAACGAACCCGAAACCCCAATTTTTCACCCTCTCTGGACTTTTTCTGAAAAAGTGGTTTTTTCCAAATTAAAAATTCTTTAAAAATTCAGCAGGGAATATTATGAATTACTGTGAAGCACGTGACATTGATTCGACAGAAGAGCCGCGGAACCGCGGCCCCACCCTGGCCTGTGCGGCGGTTTCGCGGCAAAAGTGCTGAATCAATGCACTTGCTTTGCACAGTAATTAGTTTCTGGTTGTGCTGTATTTTATGGGAATTTTTAAAATTTATTCAAGAGTTGAATTTTCTGGGGTGTATTGGGAGTTCGTAGATTCGATCGGATTATCAGATTTTGTCTATGTGGCTTTCTGGATATTTTAGAATATGTTAAAAGGTTTGACCGGATATAAATACCCATCTTTTCCCCTGTCGGGAAATTTCTAAGTGTTGGATTTTTCCGTGGTTTAAAGAAGTTCTAAGTAGTGCAAGTAACGCGATGGTCCCTCTAGAAGACAACAAACCTTAACTCGATTATGTGACCGTCTTGAACTGCCCTTTGAACCTTCGGGTTTGGGGCAGTACGGCGTGCCACATGTGAGGCGTTGGCTTGACCCTTCTACGGCTGGACCGTTGGTACTGAGGCATGAACTGGATGTTTTTAAACTTGTTTCATATGTTGATCTGTTTCGGAAAAACTTGGGTGTTTGACCGTTCGATCGGAAAGTTTAACATTTTCTGTTTATCTGGAAAGTGATACAATAATTGGAATTCACAAGTAGTTATGAGATAACTGAATGAATGTTATAAAAATAGCACTTTAGTCTCACTTGATCGGTTGCTACGGAATTTTGATGTGATCAAAAGTCCGTCGCAATCACGTAGCGTACGCGGATACTCGCCGGGTAAACTTAATAGACAGCCTCACTCCATAGCCCCGACCAAATGACTGTAGGAGAACCCCGTCGCCGAAAGCATCCGTCCGGGTGCTCGCGGCAGCGGTGTTCCGCCTTGGTGCACTTCGTCGACGGCGTCGGGGGTGCGGCCGCCTACTAAAGTTTGCGACGAGCATTCGATCAGGATGTCGGGAATCTTGTTGAATTACCCGACTTGATATTGAAAAGTGTTTTCGATAATGAGACTAAAATGCGGGGTTTATAATTGTTAGGCATGCGATGTCTAAGGAATTCATTTGATTAGGCATGCGATGTCTATGCAGGTTGCGGATTCCAACTGTTGTAGTTTTACACTTTCTTTTCTGTGACCGTAAGTGTAATATGTGATATCGCCGGTTTCGTTGCTATATGTCAACGACAATTGGGATGCGCATATTTACTTACGTTGATGACATGTGATGTTATGTGTTGCTGGATATGTTATATTGGATCGTCGTGTTTGAATAGCCGGGGTTTTTTATGTGAGATGAGTGGTTTTCTTTTTCATTCATGTAAAAACTTGTATGTAATATTCTTTTATTGTGGCACTTCCAGGTTGCGGAAGATGTCACCTTTTGTATATTATTTTCTTTTCCGCACTAGGATAGACCCAAGGAGGGGAGCATAAGTAACCGGGTTCTGGAGTCCAGTGGGAGACCAACTCGAGGAGTCGAGTCCGGGTCTCCTAACTCTAGAATTGGTAGGGTTGCTTGCCGCTCTCGTAGGGGTCTAGGGGTGTGGGTTTGGCTATTCATCACGACCGTGGAATCCGTGTTTTATACTGGCTCGTATTGAAAACACGGACGTCCTAGTATATCCAATATTTCATATGATTCTTCTGCTGCGATATCTGTAATGTGATCATGTGATGTTCTGTGATAGATATAGTATATAGTATATACGATATATTATATAGAAGTTACTTATGTTTTACACCCGCGCTAGCCCTGCCCCGCTCTGTCGTTAGTTACCTGACCTAACGGTGCACGAGGGGACATCGAGACGAATACGGATGGCATAAGTGTACGTCGTATTTATCTGTGATATTTAGGTATTTAAATGTTGGGACTTCATTAATATGATTAATGAAATAAAAGAAACCTAAGATGTTGTAGAATCGAATTTCCAAAAATAAAAGGGGTAGCTACAGTTCTTGCTTTGCACAGAGGTATATGTGATATATCCTGCACCTTATTCGATGAGGAAAGGACCGAGATCCCTTCACCGGGAGTGACTCCTTTAGCAATAACTGGCAGATGCTACACACTCGGTTTGTCTTTTGATTGCTTTTAAGAGTTTTTGCTTTGCACAGTGATATATATGATATATCCCGCACCTCATACGACGAGGAAAGGACCGACGATCCCTTCACCGGGAGTGACTCCTTTAGCAAAACTAGAAAAGCCTCAAAAACACTCCATTTCAAAAATCATTTGATTCTACAACGATATCAAGTTCATTACGCAATAGGTTTTCAGAAAAACCTGTCGTAGCCCTCCGTCATTTTAGATAAGTCCTACTTAGTATTCGTGCTACGTTTGTTGACCTCCGTCAAGGCGTAGTGTGCGGTAGCTAACTAGTATTTATCTGCTTATGCATATGATGCAGATTGGATTAGGGTAGTCGCGCGGCCTTGTTGACCTCCGTCAAGGGTCGTGCGGGTGGGTTTAATTCGATCAAGAAATGATGGGATGAACTTGACTAGTAGCCTATGGTTTGTTGACCTCCGTCAAGGTCATAGGACGCTAGGGGCAAAAAATTATCGGGAATTTCAAGTGTTGAAATTTGCAATGAGATTGCATACCTTCTATGAGATAGTTGGATCCCGATACCCGCTGCGAGTAAAAGTTACTCGTGGGAGAGTTTTACACATTACAATTAGCCGATCTAGTAGGTGTCTAGAAAGGTGTCAACGGGGTTACGCCTCTGGGAAAATGAGGTTTACATTAATTAGGTTCGTGCGAAAGCACGGGGGACCTCCCTCAAAGTACCGACACTGGCCTGGCTGAAAGATTGGCGAACTTGTAGTGTGTAATTAATCCCGGTTAGTCTTTCCTTTTAGGGTTTGAAGGAAGATTTGATAAAAAGCAGTGGGAGCCATCCTGATTAGATAAAATAAAAACCAATCTATTCTTGCAAGAGCGCACGCTGAGTGTTTTCTTCTCTCTCTCTCCAGGTAGCGACCATATCACGCCTTAATCAAGATAATAATACGGATATTGACCGAACCCGCTTATTATACTGAGCTGGGGAACGTTGGTCCCGCTCCAACTTATAATTGTTATAAGACAGAGCAGGAAATTGGGGATTACCAGAATTCCCATGCCACCCAAACGAAGAAAGTGCATATGATGCATCTCCTTCGGGTGTGTTCATTACAAAGAACTGTTTCTCTGTATCCTCTACATCCTGGGTATGTGATACCGGATCAGGATCCCAGATATGTAATCAGTTACATAGGGCTACAGAAAGGTAGAGAACTGAGAACGGGTGATAAGTTTCATGAGACAGAAAACGGGGCAAGTGTTGCAGCCAAGTCTGTTGGTCACTGTCACCCTGTGGAGTCCAGTGGGAGACCAACTCGAGGAGTCGAGTCCGGGTCTCCTAACTCTAGAATTGGTAGGGTTGCTTGCCGCTCTCGTAGGGGTCTAGGGGTGTGGGTTTGGCTATTCATCACGACCGTGGAATCCGTGTTTTATACTGGCTCGTATTGAAAACACGGACGTCCTAGTATATCCAATATTTCATATGATTCTTCTGCTGCGATATCTGTGATGTGATCATGTGATGTTCTATGATAGATACAGTATATAGTATATATGATATATTATATAGACGTTACTTATGTTTTACACCCGCGCTAGCCCTGCCCTGCTCTGCCGTTAGTTACCTAACCTAACGGTGCACGAGGGGACATCGAGGCGAATGCGAATGGCATAAGTGTACGTCGTATTTATCTGTGATGTTTAGGTACTTAAATGATGGGACTTCATTAATGTGATTAATGAAATAAAAGAAACCTAAGATGTTGTAGAATCGAATTTCAAAATAAAACAGGTAGCTACAGTTCTTGCTTTGCACAGCGGTATATGTGATATATCCTGCACCTTATTCGATAAGGAAAGGACCGAGATCCCTTCACCGGGAGTGACTCCTTTAGCGATAACTGGCAGATGCTACACACTCGGTTTGTCTTTTGATTGCTTTTAAGAGTTTTTGCTTTGCACAGTGATATATATGATATATCCCGCACCTCATTTGACGAGGAAAGGACCGACGATCCCTTCACCGGGAGTGACTCCTTTAGCAAAACTAGAAATGCCTCAAAAGCACTCCATTTTTAAAATCATTTGATTCTACAACGATATCAAGTTCATTACGCAATAGGTTTTCAGAAAAACCTGTCGTAGCCCTCCGTCATTTCAGATAAGTACTAGTTAGTATTCGTGCTACGTTTGTTGACTATGTTAAGGCGTAGTGTGCGGTAGTTAATTAGTGCTTATCTGCATGAGCATATGATGCGATTGGATTAGGGTAGTCGTGTGACTTTGTTGACTATGTTAAGGGTCGTGCGGGTGGGTTTAATTCAATCGGGAAATGACGGGTTGAACTTAACTAGCACTTATGATTTGTTGACTATGTTAAGGTCATATAGCTGCTAGGGGCAAAATATTATCGGGAATTTCAAGTGTTGAAATTTGCAATGAGATTGCATACCTTCTATGAGATAGTTGGATCCCGATACCCGCTGCGAGTAAGAGTTACTCCTGGGAGAGTTTTACACATTACAATTAGTCGATCAAGTAGGTGTCTAGAAAGGTGTCAACGGGGTTACACCTCTGGGAAAACGAGGTTTACATTAATTAGGTTCGTGCGAAAGCACGGGGGACCTCCCTCAAAGTACTGACACTGGCCTGGCTGAAAGATTGGCGAACTTGTAGTGTGTAATTAATCCCGGCTAGTCTTTCCTTTTAGGGTTTGAAGGAAGATTTGATAAAAAGCAGTGGGAGCCATCCTGATTAGATAAAGTAATAACCAATCTATTCTTGACAGAGCGCACGCTGAGTGTTTTCTTCTCTCTCTCTCCAGGTAGCGACCATATCACGCCTTAATCAAGATAATAATACGGATTATTGACCGAACCCGCTTGTTATACTGAGCTGGGGAACGTTGGTCCCGCTCCAACTTGTAATTGTTATAAGACAGAGCAGGAAATTGGGGAATACCAGATTTCCCGTGCCGCCCAAACGAAGAGAGTGCATGCTGATGCATCATCTTCGGGTGTGTTCATTACAAGAACTGTTTCTCAGTATCCTTTACGTCCTGGGTATGTGATACCGGATCAGGACCCCAGATATGTAATCTGTTACATAGGGCTACAGAAAGGTAGAGAACTGAGAACGGGTGATAAGTTTCATGAGGCAGAAAACGGGGCAAGTGTTGCAGCCAAGTCTGTTGGTCACTGTCACCCTGTATTACCGATACATTGATTCTGAACGAATGTTATTAGATACCGAACCTGATATACAAAATCATATCAGTCTCTTTATCAGTAAAGAAATGATAAAATTTTGTATTGTTGGATAATGTTTTGAACATTTCCTATATCGAAAGTTGATCGGTTCAGGCACGTTATCTAAAAGCATTGATGTTCTAAATCAAACTGCAGTTCTTAGTATACGGAACACACACAAGAGGAAGAGTTCAGAAATGAACGGATCCTTCTTGAGGCATTGTAGACTAGGTCATATCAATGCGACCCGACTGGCTGAAGTTACATTTAGATGCATATTTAAATAAGTTTGAATTTACATCTTATGAAACTTGCCAGTCATGTCACAGAGATAAAATGACCATAGCCCTGTTTAATGGAAACAGAGAAAGAGTTAGTAAACTCTTGGGATGATACATGTTGATGTATGTCAGGTCCCCTGTCTACATATGCCAGGACTGGTTCTTTGTACTTCGTTACATTCTCTGATAATCTCTCAAGATTCAGACATATGTTCCTGTTGAAACACAAGTCCGAACCTTTTGAGATATTCACAGAATATGATTTAGAAATAGAGAACCAAAATACGGGTATAAGTATTATGTCCTGTGATGTGATCAAGGAGGAGAATACTTGAGCATGGAATTCCTGAACTATTCTAAAGGAGAATGAGATTCTCTCTCAGCATTACTCCTCCGTATACACCATAGCACGATGGTATATCGGGGCGGAGCAGACACACCCTATATGATAAGGTGTGCTCTATGATGAGTACTACTGAGTTACCTTTTTCCTTTTGGGAGTTATGCACTTGAGAAGCTGCATACCTATTGAAAAGGGTTCAAATCAAATCAGTTGCCTACCACTCCATATGAGATATGGAAAGGGAAGAGCCCATGTCTTAAGCTAGTTAAGATTTGGGGTTGTCCGGCCTATGTCTAAAAGCAAAATCCGGACAAACTCGAGGCAAGATCTGTAATGTAGAACTGGAAAGGTTCCAGCTATACAAACTGCAGCTGATGATTTGATAGAACCAAAGGATTCAGTAGATTCCAACGAACCTCAGCCTCTCCGCCGATCTAGTAGGGTTCCTCACCCACCTGAGAGATATTTCGGTTTCTCTATGACAGTGGGAGCGAGGATTACATCATAAGATGATGACCCAACTAGCTTCGAGCAGGCCATCGAGAGTAAGACTCTGTAAGAATGGCTGGATGCTTAGCGATCTGAGATGGAATCCTTATACACCAACAAAGTATGGACTTTGGTTGCTATATCTGAAGGGTTAAATCCCCATCAGGAGCAAGTATATCTTGAGAAGATTACTTGGTGTACATGGAAAAGTTGAGACTTTCAAAGCTAGAATTGTTAAAGGTTTTCGTCATCGACCAGGCGTGGATAATGATGAAACCTTTTCCAGTAGCTATGCTTAAGTCCATCCAGATCCTACTTGTCACGGCTACATACCATGACTGCGATATCTGGTGGTTGGGTGTCTTGACTGCTTTTCTAAATGATGATTTAGAAGAGAGCCAGAGGGCCTCGTAGACCGTGGGAGCAGCGGAAACGTGTGCATGATGTTTTATATGATAAAGCAGGCATCGCGGAGTTGGAACATCTGTTTTGATGGATTAGTCAAAGAAGTTGACTTCATCAAAATGGTAGATGAACCTTGTATAAACAAAAAGGTAGTAGGGAGTATGGTGACGATCCTCGTAGAGTACGTGGATGACATACTCTTGATAGGGAAAAAGTTTCCTATGCTACGCTCGATCAATCTCCGCATATCACAAAGATTCTCCATATAGGATCAAAGTGATACCTCCTAAATCCTGGTATTTGGATCTATGAGATAGATCTAATTGGATGTTAGGAAACTCACTAGTTGTAGTAAGACGGTATCAACCGATCCTGGGGAGAATCACTGGAAGGGTTCCAGGGTGATAAAGACGACTGAGTGTCAGTCGCAGGCATTGTCTTTACCCTCAGTAAAGGGACGGTATGTTGGAAGAGTTCCAAGATAGATACCGTGACATACTAGACAATAAAGGCTGGATACATCGCTACTTAAGATGCTACCAAAGAGGCTGTTTGGGTGTATATTGGTTCATGAGATGAACTATGTTCCTCCCATTGTGTGACAATGGAGTTGTGGCTTATGCCAAGGAACGTCCGTCCCATCAGTGATCCAGACATATTCTAAGGCAGTATCACCTGATCATGGAGATGGTTAATCTCCAGGGGATCAAGGTTAGGAGAGTAGACTCAGAGGACAACACAGCGGATCCACTCACAAAGGCCTGTTCCCAGAGAGAGACTTTTATGGGATGGTTAAGTATGAGATACTGCAACCACTGCTACAGATGGCCCTAGTGCAAGTGGGAGATTGTTAGTTATATGTATGCCCTAGAGGCCATTACTATACATAGGATGTATATTGTAGTGGATGCTGGGACATATATAGGGAGGACTTTCTTGCTCGACATGATAGTATGCTATCTGGTTACCCTTTACCTTAACGTGTAGACTGATTGTCTCTCTGTTACATGTTGGTAAAGCCCTTAGGATCTGTACTTGACTACCTGGACTATGATGCGGATCATACTAGTGGGGACATGGTAGTCTATAAGTACATCCTTCAAAGTCCCTAGTCGTGGGTGTATCGAGACGGGGCATCGATATACCAGAGTAGACTAGCGTATACCTTCTCGACCCATATAGATGGGCGATGGATGATCCCATATCCATCGGTGTTTGACATCAGAGATGATATACGGGTGCTCAGTAGAGACTGGGTACACTGGACGAACTCACCGAGAACTCCCAGATGGTATTATACCTCACGTCAGATGGCAGTTCTCTGGTGACACTGGTACAGAGTAGTCTGTTGACCCGAGATCGTCATAGAGTCTTGTGTGGTTCCCACTGTGCTTTGATTTCTATCTTACCACGTCCAAGAGGGCGTGCAAAACGGTGGTTTTTGGGTACAGTCCCGAGTCACATGGAGGCAATGAGCGATAGGAGGGGATTCATCTCTCCCGGTGTAGGGGGTTGATGTTGCGCTGTGTTCGATTGGCTATAACAGGAAATCCCTGGCCAGGGTTGCTGAGATTCACTGGTAAGTGTTACCAGTAGTTTCTCGAACAGTTATAGACCTCATATCGACACGACTTATCGAGCTATTGGGGTCTGACGTTTACCACCCCTAGGCGAGATATGCGACATATCAGACGATCAGATCGGACTGTACGGTAGTGTTACTGGTCGGATTCACTGGAGTGTGAGCGGGCTTGCTCGTCGATCTTCAGATCGCTCAATACCCGGGTGGCCGTTACGTTTAGCAGACCGCTTGCGGCTTGTGGGTGTTTGATATGATCATCATCTGCTGCCGGCGTATTGACGAGTCTTTAGAGTCCTACACAGAGGTTTCCTGGCTCAAGCGAAACGAAATAGGAGCGCATATGAGATATGTGCGGGACCGAGAATAATGCGTGTATGTGATACCGTATTTCATTCTCGCGATGAATGTGTCGAATGGTTATATGCGATATAACCTAGTTATCGAATCGAGGGTTGATTCGATAAGCCGATACATTGGATACTAGTCGGTTATATGCGATATGACCGGATCGCTAAATCAAGTGTTGATTTAATGATTTAATGCATAATTATATATATTTGATATATTACTTTGCGTTAACTAGTATCGGTTCACTTAAGATGGATTTTCTCACTCGGATGGGCGCATTGTATATGCGATATACTTTTGTGCACTTGATTGTATCATGTTTGATGATACATGTTTACTTGTGTTTTGTGTAAAGTTTAAACCATGGTTATGTGATGGTTAGGGTTTACATTTTCATATCTATTTATTTATTCATTCATTCATTTTGGAAATTGAAAAGCAAATGAGAAAATGATGGCTTCTTTTGTTTTGTTCATGAAGCTTCATGAAGACTTTGACCAAGTGACCATTTTGTCTCATGCTTAACCCTAACCATCCCACTAACCATGATTTATTCTCTACACTTGACCATGGTTCAATTATGATAAGTATTCTATTTTCTTTTCATTTTATTATTCTTATCATAACAATTCTTCTTCTTCTTCATCTTCTTTCATGAAGAAAAAGCTTTCTTCATCAATGGTGATTGATGATAAAGAGTGAGAAATCCAATACTAAATTGAACCCACTTCCTATTTCTTCATCCTCTACCTCTTGCCAAGTAGTAGAGTGTGTTTCCTTCACAAGTTTTCATGGCTTGGTGAAGGTGGAGCTTGATCTTGCGATGCTTCGACGTAGATCATCTTCGGCATGGACATCGACGACCTAGCTCGCTTATTCTTCGATGAAGCCGACGCTAGAGCCCGGATTAGATTTGGACAGCGGAGAGGACCTCATCTCGGAGCCGTGGAGGTGGAGGACCGGATCTACAAAGGTTGTATATCCGTATTCTCATAGTTAAATGTTAACTAGTTAGCTTTTTCGCCTAGTTTTCTAGCAAACGATCCGTAGTCGGGTCTCTCGGCACCCATAATTTTTTTATATTGGCATGTTCGATGCCTTGTGAGACCTCACTAGTGTACCTAGGGACCCTACATTGATAAAACCAAAGAATTCAATAGTTACCAACGAACCTCAGCCTCTCCGCCGATCTAGTAGGGTTCCTCACCCACCTGAGAGATACTTCGGTTTCTCTATGACAGTGGGAGCGAGGATTGCATTATGAGATGATGACCCAACTAGTTTCGAGCTGACCATCAGGAGTAAGACTCTGTAAGAATGGCTGGATGCTTAGTGATCTGAGATGGAATCCATGTACACCAACAAAGTATGGACTTTGGTTGCTATATCTGAAGGGTTAAATCCCCATCGGGAGCAAGTAAATCTTGAGAAGATTACTTGGTGTAGATGGAAAAGTTGAGACTTTCAAAGCTAGACTTGTTAAAGCTTTTCGTCATCGACCAGGCGTGGATAATGATGAAACCTTTTCAAGTGACTATGCTTAAGTCCATCCAGATCCTACTTGCCACGGCTACATACCATGACTACGATATCTGGCGGTTGGGTGCCATGACTGCTTTTCTAAAATGATGTTTTAGAAGAGAGAGTCTATAAGTACACAGCCAGAGGGCTTCGTAGACAGTGGGAGCAGCGGAAACGTGCACAAGATGCTTTATAAGATAAAGCAGGTATCGCGGAGTTGGAACATCTGTTTTGATGAAGTAGTCAAACAGTTTGACATCAACAAAATGGTAGATGAACCTTGTATAAACAAAAGGGTAGTAGGGAGTATGGTGATGATCCTCGTAGAGTACGTGGATGACATACTCTTGATAGGGAAGGAGTTTCCTATGCTACGCTCGGTCAATCTCCGCTTATCACAATGATTCTCCATATAGGATCAAAGTGATACCTACTAAATCCTGGGTTTTGGATCTATGAGATAGATCTAAATGGATGTTAGGATTCTTACTAGTGGAAGTGAGATGGTATCAATCGATCCTGGGGAGAATCACTGGAAGGGTTCCAGAGTGATAAGGACGACTGAAAGTCAGTCACAGGCATTGTCTTTACCCTCAGTAAAGGGACGGTATGTTGGAAGAGTTCCAAGCTGGATACCGTGGCTAACTAGACGATAAAGACACGATACATCGCTACTTAAGATGCTACCAAAGAGGCAGTCTGGGTGTATATTAGTTCATGAGATGAACTTCGTTCCTCCTATTGTGTGACAATGGAGTTGTGGCTTATGCCAAGAAACACCCGTCCCATCAGTGATCCAGACATATTCTAAGGCAGTATCACCTGATCATGGAGATGGTTGATCTCCAGGGTGATCGAGGTTAGGAGAGCAGACTCAGAGGATAACACGGCGGATCCACTCACGAAGGCCTATTCCCAGAGAGAGACTTTTATGGGATGGTTGAGTATGAGATACTACAACCACTGCTACAGATGGCCCTAGTGCAAGTGGGAGATTGTTAGTTATATGTATGCCCTGGAGACCATTACTATACATAGGATGTATATTGTAGTGGATGCTTGGACATATATAGGGAGGACTTTCTTGCTCGACATGATAGTATGATATCTGGTTACTCTTTACCTTAACGTGTATACTGATTGTCTCTCTGTTACATGTTGGTAAAGCCCTTAGGATATGTACTTGACTACCTGGACTATGATGCGGATCATACTAGTGGGGACATGATAGTCCATAAGTACATCCTTCAAGGTCCCTAGTCGTAGGTGTATCGAGACAGGGCATCGATATACCAGAGTAGACTAGCGTATACCTTCTCGAACCATACTGATGGGCGATGGATGATCCCATATCCATTGGTGTTTGACATCAGAGATGATATACGGGGTGCTCAGTAGAGACTGGGTATACTGGACGGACTCGCCGAGAACTCCCAGATGGTATTATACCTTACGTCAGATGGCAGTTCTCTGGTGACACTGGTACATAGTAGTCTGTTGACCCGAGATCGTCATAGAGTCTTGTGTGGTTCCCACTGTGGTTTGATTTTCACCTTACCACGTCCAAGAGGGCATGCAAAACGGTGGTTTTTGGGTACAGTCCCGAGTCACATGGAGGCAATGAGCGATAGGAGGGGATTCGTCTCTCCCGGTATAGGGGGTTGATGTTGCGCTGTGTTCGATTGGCTATAACCGGAAATCCCTGGCCAGGGTTGCTGAGATTTACTGTTAAGTGTTACTAGTAGTTTCTCGAACTGTTATAGACCTCATATCGACACGACTTATCGAGCTATTGGGGTCTGACGTTTACCATCCCTAGGCGAGATATGCGATATATCAGACGATGAGACCCGGACTGTACAGTAAGTGTTACTGGTTGGATTCACAGGAGTGTGAGCGGGCTTGCTCGTCGATCTTCTGATCGCTCAATACCCGGGTGGCCGTTACGTTTAGCAGACTGCTTGCGGCTTGTAGGTGATTGATATGATCATCATCTGCTGCCAGGCGTATTGACGAGTCTTTAGAGTCCTACACAGAGGTTTCCTGGCTCAAGCAAAACGAAATAGGAGCGCATATGAGATATGTGCAGGACCGAGAATAATGCGTGTATGTGATACCGTATTTCATTCTCGCGATGAATGTGTCGAATGGTTATATGCGATATAACCTAGTTATCAAATCAAGGATTGATTCGATAAATCGATACATTGTATACTAGTCGGTTGTGTGCGACATGACCGGATCATTGAATCAAGTGTTGATTTAATGATTTAATGCATAATTATATATTTGATATATTACTTTGCATTAACTAGTGTTGGTTCACTTTAAATGGATTTTCTCACTTGGATTGTGCACATTGTATATGTGATATACTTTTGTACACAAGTTTGTATCATGTTTGATGATACATGCTCACTAGGGTTTGTGTAAAGATTAAACCATGGTTGTGTAATGGTTAGGGTTTTCGTTTTCTTATTCATTTATTTATTTATTTCATTTATTTTATTTTGGAAAAGAAAAAGGGAAAATGGTGGCTTTGTTTGTTTGTATATTGAAGCTTCATGAAGCTTTGACTAAGTGACCATTTTGTCTTATGCTTAACCCTAACCATTCCACTTAACCCTAGTTCATTCTCTACACTTGACCATGGTTTGATTATGATAAGTATTGATTTTTATTTTCTTTTGAAAAAATACTTATGATAATCATCTTCATCTTCTTCTTCTTAAAAGATGAAGAAAGCTTGCTTCATCAATGGCAACTTGAGCAATTGAGTGAGAAATCCAATTCTAAAGTGAACCCACCTCCTATTTCTTCATCCTCTACCTCTTGCTAAGTAAGGGTGTTGTCTTCACAAGTTTCATGACTTGGTGAAGTGGGAGCTTGATCTTGTGATGCCTCGACGTAGATCATCTTCGGCACGAAGCCGACGACCTTGCCCGCCCATTTCTCCGATGAAGCCGACGCTAGAGCCCGGGTTTCCATTTGGACAGCGAGGAGACTTCATTGCGGAGCTATGGAGGTGGAGGACCGGATCTACAAAGGTTGTATTTCCGTTCTTTTAGTTAAATTGTTAACTAGTTGCATGTGTTCGCCTAGTATTCTAGTTAACGATCCGTATTAGGGTTTCTCGGCACCCGTAAAATTTGAAATTGGCATGGTTGATGCCTTGTGAGACCTCCTTAGTGTGCCTAGGAACCCTACACACACAAGTTCTGGTTTAGGCTGTGCCTCCGGTTTCTCAGTGCCAGGAGTTTTTTCATCGTGCGTAAGTGAGTGGGAGATCACATGACAACTCGCCACATATCCCTCGGATTCATCCGACGAGCTTTCTCCATTATCTTCCTGCTGAAAGACGTGGTTGAGGAACTCTTGGAGTGTGATGGGAGTCCACGCCTTTTGATTGTACTCCTCCAGCGCGTCAATCTGCTTCTGCAAGTCCGTGCGCTTATCTCCATGCTTCACGGGCTTCTTGGATTTCTTCTTCTTTTTCTTTGAAGATTTTGACGGTTGGGTGTGAGTACTTGGGCCATCGCCCCCGATCTTTGTAGTTGGGCGCGGCTTCAGCATCCCTTCAATGACTTGAGGTTCAAGCGGATTCTTCCATTCTACCGCTGGGCATGTATGGAGCTCATTCAGCATTCTTTTGGTTTTTGCTGAAAGCACGATTTTCCATGGAGCTTCTTCAATGAAAGAGCAAGTTGCCCCCGGTGCGTCCGTCTTCTTAGGAGAGTGTGGTTGTGGCGGGTTCACCTTCCACTTTTCGGACAGTGCAAATTTGCCCTGTAGATATTGATCTTCAATCCATCCTTTGAAGACGAAGCAATCCTCAATCGGATGGCTTACCGTTTGATGGTAAGGGCAATAATTGGGATTATTCACCTCACTGGGTTGCGGCGGTCGCCTTGGATTTGGCAAGTTGATAAGCCTGTTGCGTACCGCCAGCTCGAATAGCCTCTTCGTCTTATCCTGCGGGAATGAGTAGGGGCGCTTCATTTTCTCATTATAATACCGCCGTCTTTCTTCCAGTTGATCTGCCGGCTTTGGGGCACTGGGTTGCTGCTGAGCGTTCGCAATGAAGGTTGCCTTCCCTTTTCCCTTGTCATTCCGAGGTTCCGGCTTCGGAGGAGACGGTTTGTGACCCATCTGGTCCATCTGGGCCAGCTTGTCGATCAAAGCCTGGAACGTGGTTGTCTTAAAGAACATCATGAACTGTGAGATGGTTTCATGAGGATCCAGGGTACCCATGAACATGCCCACCGTGGGCGCTTCCTCAATGCGTTGTTCGCATTTCGACCACAAGTTTCGCCAGCGTATAGCGTACTGGACCCACGTCTCGCCCGGTTTCACCCTGGCATTAATCAACGCCGTTATCGAAGTGCGTTCACTGGCGCTTGCGAAACGCTGGGTAAACAGCAGCTCCATCTCCGCAAATGTCTTAATAGAATCGTTTGGGAGCTTGGAGTACCACTCGAACGCTGTATCCGATAAGCTACCGACGAACTGGCGAAGCAACAATTTATCGTCACCGCCGGTGTTACCGCAAAGGGCCCTGAACTAGGCAACATGCTGGTGGGGATTGCATGTCCCCTTATACACATGGAATTTCGGTATTGTATAGCCTGGCGGGTACTTGAACTAGTCGTACCAGCTTGGATATGGTCGCCCCGTTTTTACGACCTGACCAGCTGCCTCAGTTGCCTGATGGACCCGTATCTGCTGAGCTATATATTCGTCCAAGTCAGCTTTGGAGATTGTCTCCTCCTTGGCTGTTGACAGAGCCGGTGGAGGATTTGACGTTTCTCCCCTTTCGTCTTCAAAGACGATCAGAGGATCTTCAGCAGGAGGATCTTGTTGGATCATCATTCCCACCATGTCCTGGAACAGGAGGGCCATTTGCTTTATATTGGCTGCTTGTTCAGCAGCCTCTTTATCCTTCTTTTCCAATATCCGGCGAAGGAATTCAGCGTCAGTTTCTTGCTCCTGGCGTTCATCCGAGGATGCTTCGGGGCTTTCTTTTGGCCCAGTGAGTGCGGCCATCGCGTTCATCATTTCCTGGAGCTTCTGCTGTTGCTCCTGAGCTTTGGTCACTGACCGTGTAAGCGGTCTATGACCTGTAGATGCACGGCTGTCTTCCTTCGCCGACGCCATGTATACAGTATGGACTACACTGCCCCCGGACTTAGGGCGTTTGGGCCTGTCGCCTTTGGCATTCGCTGCAGGCGTAGGGATTCTCTCCAGCCTCCTTTTCTTATGGGCCGTTGAAGTTGAGGGGGCCGTTGCAGCGGTCACCCTGGCGGTTGTCGTCCTTTGCTGTTTGTCCGGACGGCTCTTTTCTTCTTGCACTTTCGCCCTTTTCTGTTGGCGAGAGTGATCTTGGTTGATTACGGAATCTTGAACCCTCCGCCAGACCTTGTAAATTTTGGAGGACAGCCGTTGAGGAGGTTGCTCTATCTTCGTTTCTGTAACCCTCTCCGCAGGTGGAGGAGATCTCTTTAGCGTAGCAGTTGGAGAGTTCTTACGTACCCTCCTTAGTGGTTCAAAGCTGTTCCTAGTTGGAACAGCAGCATTAACTTCCACTACTGGAGCAGGCGGAGTTAGCCCTGAGGGGGAGTTGCCCCCGGCCTTCCTCACTCGGCGCCAATGGCGACGTCGAGCGCGTCGAGCCGTTGGAGCTGGTCCGGTGATGGGGATGGTTTCGTTTTGCCCCCTGTCTGGATGAGGCGCCGCTGGTGTCAGCCTTTTGAAGACTGATGTTGTCTTTTGAGTGGCGATGTTCAATCTATCAAAGACAGATCCTCGAGTAGGAGCAGGAGCCGGAATGGTCAACCTAGAAAAGACCGACTCTTTAACAGGAGAAGACGCCTTGACGACTTCTGGAGCAGGGGGGGCTGTCTTCCTCGGGACGATTATTTCAGGGTCTATGGGCTTCTTGGCGGGCCCATCAGGGTTCTGGCTCAGCCTAGCAAAGACAGAGGCTGCCGGTTTAATATTGGACGACCCATTGAAAGGGGCCGCTGTAGCGGTGAGCCGATCGAAGACCGACTTCTTGTTCGCTTCCGGTGTGGGCACTGGCATAGTGAAGCTTACGGGTGGGAGCATAGTCCCGAAAAACAGACCGGTGGTGGCCTGAGCCACCTGTTCCACAGGCATGGCGAGGATGGAGGCCTCTTGAGGCCCATAGGCTACACCTCCAGGTGAGGCGGAGCGTCTGTTGCACTTGCATTTCGAGCAGCTCGAGCAGTTGGATGCCATTGATGCTTGATTTCTAGGATCAGGCAAAAGTCCAAATCTTAGTAACTTGAAACCCAAAGGCAACCATTAACAAACCACGATTCGTTCGTGAAGACGACACACGAAGTGTGGAGTGGAAAGAGGAAAAGGTCCTACCGGGCGTGCCAGAATCTGTTCCCCTCCGAATCACGGAGACGCGATAAACGTCTTGCCTGAAATTCGGGGCAGATGCTAATTGGTGCTATCCGTCTACCTCTCCGAAAATGCCAAGTTGATTTATGGCACCATGTATCGAAGGTTTAAACGGATGCGTCCGATGTAGCAGACTTCGTCAGATTCCCCCTCGCTTGAGGGGGTTTTGATTGTGGGGACGCTCTTCCCTGCAGGCACAAGCCCCTGCAGTTAATTACGCTACCGCATCGCGGTAACAACTTTCTCCTTCTCCAGATGATCACTTCGTGTCGTGCGTGTTTATCTTGTGTTTGGTTGCCCGTGGATTGTGTACGGAGTCTGAGTTATGTCGTCGCCCGTAGGGCGTGGACTACTCCAAATCCGTATTATCTTAGATTCGGGTTTGGGGGTTGGGTTTAAGGATACGTTAGCCTCGTTTGAGACTAAGATCGACTTAAACGTTAGTTAAGGATACGTTATTCTAGTTTTTAGACTAAGATCAACTTAACGGGATCATTTAGATCCGACAAAAGAGCAATTAAGGGGGGGCCTGTTGTTTAGTTTAGTGACATTGCAGTCAATAGGTAGTTTAAGGACATTGCGGTCCAATGTTAGTTTTAATACGTTGCGGTCAAGGTTAAGGACATCATAGTCCGTGGATTTAAGGACTCCACAGTCCGGCGTTAGTTTTAAGACATCACGGTCAAGGTTAGGGACGTCATAGTCCGTTGTTAGTTTTAAGACATTCCGGTCAAGGTTAAGGACATCATAGTCCATGAGTTTAAGGACCCCATAGTCTGGCGTTAGTTTTAAGACATCGCGGTCAAGGTTAAGGACCTCACAGTCTATGAGTTTAAGGACCCCACAGTCCGTATCAAATGTGTGGTCATCAGGACCCGTCACCTCTTTGAAGACGTTGAGGAATTACAACGCCAAGTATCAAAGGAGTGAAGAGATGTACCATTGAACCAAGGTAGATTAAATAGTCTTTGTCCCAATTTGGGACCGAGACCAATTAATTATGTTATGAGCCCTTTAGCCCAGTTAAGTTTGAATTGAGGACTTATGGCCATCTTGGGCTAAGTCCAATCATGTTTAGAATATTGGCCCTCTGTTGGTCCATTGAAGGAGAGGCTTTGCCTTTAGAAACTTAGCCAATTGGGCTAAAGCTAGAGTTAGACACTAAAGACTAACATTGTTAAACACTGGGATCAAGATTAGCAAGTTAGTGTTAAACACTAAAAGATAATCAGTGTTAAACACCAGCAACAGGGCTTTCAAATTAGGGTTAAACACTAAAGCAAATCAGTGGTAAACACTGGAGACAGAGATTCCAAGTTAGTATTTAACACTAAGGCAAATCAGTGTTAAACACTGCAAGTAGAATTTTTCAATTAGTGTTAAACACTAAGGCAAATCAGTGTCAAACACTGGAACTAGAGTTTTCTAAGTTAGTGTCAAACACTAAGAAAATCAATGTTAAACACTGGGAGCAAATCATCAGTTTGATGTTGGATATTGTCAGAGAAGAGATCACGTGGGAGCACGTGAGGCGTCCAAAAGGTGGGGCCAGATCCCCTTTATTTTGTTCTACAGATAAGTGTTTAACACTTTTAATTCTGAAAGCCATCACGTGTGGGCACGTGATAGGGGCTCTCGCTTTGATCTGTTAGAATGTTCATTAGGGGTCACGTAGTGACACGTGAGGGTGCCCCAGAGCTTCTTTTCTTTTGCTTTTTCTTTGTGTGCTTTGGGGGTCACGTGGGGCACGTGAGGCGTTGCCTCAAAGCTCTTCTCTGTGGATTTTTACAGGGGTCACGTGGTAACACGTGACTCTGGTTCTTTGCATGCATGGAGATCTTTTAAGTCTCTTCATTTTATTTTGAGAATTAAATTCTCTGTAGGATTAAGAATTAAATTCTTAGGTAGGGTAAAACCCTAATTTCTTTTAAAGGAATTGAATTCCCATATATGTAAAAGAATTAAATTCTGGCACAGGGTGAAACCCTAATTTCTTTTCTTAATGGAATTACATTCCTGTGAGTTTGAGATAATTAAATTCTCAATTAGGGTTAAACCCTAGTTCTGTCCATTTTGAAGGAATTAAATTCCTATGATGTAGGGTTAAACCCTAACTTTATCCCAAAGGAAATTCCTATAATTCTGTGAGAATTAAATTCTGAAAACTCAATTCCTCCTCTATGTTTTAGATCTGCATGGCAGGATCTCAACCCAATGAGAATTAAATTCTCGATTCATGGGGAGATGTGCACTTTGCAGATCCTCCACTAGAGAAAGAACTAAGTTCTTTTCTTTCATATAAGAGTTACACTCTTTTGAGAATTAAATTCTCTTTTTAAGCCTCTCCTTTCTTACCTAGGGTTTTTCTTTTGCAGAGAATTAAATTCTTCCTTCTGAATTTTCAAGATCCTAAGGCTCTGTCCCCTTTCCTCTCTGTATGTGTCTCCTATTTATAGGAGAAAGAAAAGAATCAATCTGTTCGGTAAATCTTTCATTGAAAGATTTGATTTGTTTATTGAGAGATCTGATTTACCTTCATCATTAATCTGGGCCTTTAGATTATTAGGTGAATTTTATTCACCATTGGATTTTAAATCCAAAGATATCTCTTTGTTATTTCGGTTAGATTTAGGGGGAATTCGTTCCATGTCTGAGATTTTTCCATAAATTGGTGATATTTAATCACCTTTGGATTTTTTAATCCAACGGTTTCACATAATTCTTCTCCATTTTGGAAAGATTAGAATGATCTCTCCTCAGAATTTAATTCTGTTAAATAATAAGGCTTTTAAAGCCGGTCACGTGTGGCCACGTGACCGTTGGTCACGTGTGCACACGTGACCCCTGGTCACGTGTAAGCACGTGATCCTTGGAATGGGATTCTCTTCTTCTGCGCTCTGTTTTCTGGCCGCTGCTTAACCATCATGTGCCATCACGTGCCTTGTCATGTGTGAGCACGTGATGCCTCCTCTGAAGCTTCTTCATGACTTTTAATTAGAGAACAAAATATGCCTTGTGCCGCAGCTTAACCATCACGTGCCAACACGTGACCACTGGTCACGTGTGAGCACGTGGTGCCTCTTCTGAATCTTTCCTAATTTTTTAATCAGGGAACAATTCGTATGTGTCAAAAATATTTCTAAACCGCAATCAAGAACGGCGTCGCTTGGTAGCTAGCCGGTGAGTACGGATTGGTCCACAGGGATGTTGTGAATTTCCTAATTGCTCTAATGAGCTAATTCCGATGGGTGTCGGATTGATTGATTAAATCTAAAAACTAAATCTATCTAGATCTAAATCTTGCTAGGGTTAGGTCTAGGGTAGGTTTGGAAATGTAATTAAATCTCACCGCTTTCTATATCCATATGAAGATCTATGAGGTGTTATGGTAATTATTAATAAAGGGGATTAGAACCATTCGGGAAGGTGTTTCTTCCTCTAGGTTCTTGTCCTTCCTTTATCAATCCTTACCCTAACCTCCATGGAAAACACGCGCAACCGGGCCTTTATACTACGGTATCACCGCTACCTCGTGGGATAGGGTGCCGTAGGGAGCGGTGTGTGCATGTATGCATGGAGTCCTATTGATTATATGTGATGGGCAAGAAAGGAATGAGAGATCTCATCTCTCAAAAGCCTTCCCCAAAGCTAACCCTATCAAGCGAGGAGACTACTCGCTCATTAGGGAATTGAAGAACATGCTATCTATCTATCTAGGGCAAGGAATTAAAGATCTATACTAAGGCAATTAAATAAAACTACTTACTTTACAGATGGCTCTCTACAAACATTTACACAGGGTTGTCAGATCTGAATAGATGATATGAAAAGAGGCATCGATACTCTCCAAAAGAAATCTGAATTTTATTAATGAATGGAGGCATACCTCAAAAGAGGTATTAGGGTCTCTATTTATAGGACATAGAAACCCTAGAGTTACAATTGACTCGCACATCTGCTATTACAAAAATACCCTCTAAGAAAAGACCTAGTTAACTCCCGCCAGTGCACCGACTCTTTTTGCACCGACACGGGCACTTGATGGCCGCGGGTCCGTGGCCAAACCCCCTGTTTGGCCGCGGTTCCGCGGCCAAATAGTGGTCATGTTGACTGAAAATTCTTGGTCTTGGTCTGTTGCATTTTGGCTACTTTTTTCTTCACTTTATTCTTCAGAATACCTTCGGGTTCTCTTCCAGATTTCCACAGTGATTACTTGTAGTGGACTTTTACCGTTGCTTCGTGACGAAATCTTGAATCTTGCGCTGCCTTGTATTTTGTGAACTGATCTTCGTGTAGGCTTGATCAAGATTCCAACGTTTATTGGTCGTATTCTCACTTTTGTATCGTCTTTTGTCTTTTTTACTGTTTTTGTCCTGAGAATCTGTAACCTGCAACTAAGTAGCAGACATGGTTCAAAAGCACCTATTTATTTGTAAAATAACTAGGACTGGGGAATATAATAATGCAATATTATGATATGAACAGGCTCCTGTTAAAAGGGATCCGATTTGGACAGTTCATTCCTTGTTCCCTTCGACAAGGCGGACCTCTGTTAGCGCCTCCACCGGGGCCCCTCAGATTTCCTTCTGTTCGTCACGAGTATCTAAGGACTCCTGGAAATCATTTGCGCTTCCGAGGTCTTCGCTTTGCTCCTTAGTGGTGGATGTCGCCGTGAAGCAAATCTTGGTGATTTGTTGGTTCCTGTAGGCCCGGCCTATCCCACCTTGATCCAGCGGAAACTTGATCGCGAGATGGTAGGTCGAGATCTGAGCCCGAAGAGAGTTTAGCATCGGGCGTCCTAAGAGGATGTTGTAGGACAAGGGGATCCTGGCGACGATGAATTCCACCGGTACGGTCTTCGTATGGCCCGATTCCCCAATGTTAAGGAGGAGGGTAACCACTCCCTCGGTCGGAATGGAGTGGTTGGTAAACCCCGACAGGATGTGAGCGGTTGGACGTAGGTCAGACCGGCCGAGCCCCATGGAAGCAGTCATAGAAAATGATATCTGCCGAGTTTCCTGAGTTGACCAATATATTTTGAACCTCGTAGCGGTGTACCCGTGCCGTAATCACGAGGGGGTCGTTGTGAGGCAAGGATATACCATGGAGGTATTCATCGGTGAAGGTGATGGGCTCGACGGTCTTGCATTTCTTCCGGGGTTGGTCGCTTGTTCCTTCGACGGGTAGGAGGCGACGAATCTCGCCAGCCCCATGTGTACACCCCGAAGAAACGACCATGATTTGGCCGATCATTAATTCGCCGGGAGGGGGATGGTTGTCGTTCTCCCTGTCTGCCTGTCGTTTTTCCCGCAGGTATTTCGCCATGTAGCCCGAGCAGATCAACTCCTCGATATAGTCGCAGAGTTGTTTACAGTCCTCGGTCGGGTGTCCCTGCGACCTATGGAAGGCGCAGTATAGGCCCCGGGTTCATTTAGCCGCTCTATTGGTGACCGGAGGGAGCTTGAATAATCGCTCGCCCTTCGCCTCCTCTAACAGCTCGGTCTGAGAGATGTTGAGTGGAGTATACTTCTGGAACTTCGGGGAGTATGGCTTTGGCCGGTCGACCTCCTCTTTCTCTTCCCTGCCCCTCTTCTTTTGGTCGGTCTGATCGCCCCGGGGAAAGTTTGCATTTACCTCAGACTCGAGTTGGATTTCTCGCTCGGTCTAAGCTTTCACCTCGGCCATGGTCTTAGGGTGCGCTAATGCAAAGGAGCGGAGCCACTCCTTATGCCTAAGAGCCGACCTCAGAGCGGTGATGACAGTTTCGTCCTAGTGTTCGGGAAGTTCGAGAAGAGCGCTGTAGAAGCGAGTGACTTATCCTTTAAAGGGTTCCTTGTCCCCACTCTTTATGGTGAAGAGGTAATCGACAGTACGCTTCTGTCGTCTGTTCCTGACGAAATGTCTGAGGAACTGGGCGGCCAGCTCATCAAAGGTAGTGATGGAGCGCGGCGTGAGTCCTTGGAACCGGTTTCGTCCAGCCCGGATGAGAGTGGCTGGAAATGCTCGGCATTGGGCGGCGTCTGAGTTATCCTGTAAGCTCACGCCCGCCGTGAATGCGTCCAAATGGTCCTTCGGGTCAGACTTCCCGTTGAAGAGGGCCACCTTGGAGGGTTTGTTTCTGGACGAGACGTGTATGACAAGTAGCTTTTCGGTGAAAGGCTTTGTAAGCAAGTCGGTAGCATACCTGGCCGCCTCGCTCGGCGGGTGACCCCCCCGATGCATACCCTTGATTTTCTTTTCGAGGGCGTCGAGACGATTGTGGTACCCCGAGGATTCGGCATGGTCGGAGTAGTGGCCATTCCCACTTGAAGCCTGCGCCCGGCTGCGACTCCATTTCCGTTCTATCAAATTCCTCAGGTCCTCCTGGGAGGCCCTTCTTGAGTCCTCGTGGCGAGTGCCGTTCGTGCGGTCCCATTAAGGGAAGGGGTGTCGGCCATGCCTGGGTGCAGGCGAGCTGACCGATACTTCCTCAGGAGGGACGGGAACGCGACGGTCCTCAGGGCGATGGGCTCTTTAACGAGACCGCGGCATGGGGCCATGTGGCGCCCAGCGGGTCATAAAATCGGTCGCCACAGGTGATCTGTGGTCGCCAGAGTGAGCAAGACGTTGTTCAGTAGTGCCAGCGTGGGCAGCGTCATCTCCCCCTCTGTGGAGGTTGTGATCCCCGGACGGGGGTACGCGGCCTGGGGGGCTGGGCCCTCTGTTTGGACGTCGACAAGGGCATCCACTATGGACACGAGCCTATCGATCCATGCTGAGAGGGCGTGGATGGCATTCGGTGGGAGAGTAGATCCGTCCGCACCTCCGTTGTGGGGAGGGCGGCGGCTTGTGGTGGGATCACCATGGTCATCGTTCGCCATGTAGTCGAGAGCGGAAGATCAACTTTTGATCCGTGGTAAAAGTTTACGATTTCCCACAGACGGCGCCAACTGATGGAGGTTTGGATCTCCTTTAGATGTTGTCCTCCGTCGATCTGTCGCGAGCGTTGGTGAACGGCTGAAATTGGTGTTGAGGGTTGCCTCCTTGATCGTGTGGATCTCAGTGGGCCTATTTTGACGCGAAGCCGAGCTATCTGCAAAAGAAGTCCCCGGGTGATTGTACCACAGCGGACCCTCCGACGATCAAGTTAACCGAGAAATTTGGGCAGAGCAGCGGCTTATTGGAATAAAATTGCGTTACCTGAGTCGTCTGAGAGAGGGGTTTTTATAGTGGTCGCTTGGAGCGAGCTGGCGCGAGATCTTCGCCGTCGGTTACGCCTCTGACGTTACGCCCGCGTGAATGGCGGAATTCTCCCATTATTGACGAGATACGCTCGTTAATGGGGGATATGACGACGTGGAACGCGGGATGTTGGGTGGCGGATATCTCGCTTCTGGCGAGATACGCGGAGCCGTGGCGGAGGCGCTTGGGCTCTACATTCTTGGTTGCTCGGTAGAACCGGGGAGGCTTAGCTCAGCGGGAGGCTCGGAGGCGAGCGGGAGGCCCAATAAGCTCGGTTCTGTGATAGCTCGAAGGTGAGCAGGGAGGGCTGAGTAAGCTCAGCATATAGGAGGGCTGGAAGGCGAGCCGATGGTTATCAACAAGGCGAGCATATAAGTGTTCAGGGACCCGTTCGAAGGCCGGGTCATGCCTCGGGACGGTAGCCCGGAAAATACCTCCAATGTATGGTGCTTGTCCTGTTTCCGTAAGCCTCAGAACATGTCACCAGCCACGTGTCATGATCCGGGAAGTTCCCACTTATGAGTATCATCATTTTCCATTTCCTTTCTAATCCAAAACCAAATTTTGTGCTTTAATTTCTCCTAATTTTCTTGGATAATGTGTGTTTCCTTTGATGCATTTTCCATTTTTTTTGTTTAATTTCTATTTCTTAGCAATCCATTTTTCTTCTTTCTTGCCTTTTTTTTTGTAAATTCTACATGTGTTTCAAATGTTGAGAAAATAGAATACTGAAAGGAGTCAAAATTACTCAAAGAAACAGTAATGGAAAGAAAAAAGAAAATTTTAACAAAAAAATAGGGACAGTAGCCAAAATTACTCAAAGAAACAGTAATGGAAAGAAAAAAGAAAATTAAAAAAAAAAATAGGGACAGTAGCCAACCACCCACCCACCCATCCCACACACCAAAAAAAGTTTTTAGTTGTAAAGAAACCATTACCTGTGACATCTAGTAGTTGTCTGTTATATCTAAGCAGTAGCCAGCGATATCTAAGCAGTTGTCTGTGATATCTAAACCGTTTCGTGCGATATCTAAATAGTTTGTATGAATTTGTTAGATATAGCAAACTACTGTATAGATACGGTAGGAAAAAATTTCATGGGGCTTTGACTACCCCTTTGAGGCTAGGAGGTTTTTGACAACGGATAACATTGCCTGTATTTTTTTGACAATTATTAGTGAAAAATTAGAAAATATAATTTTGTGTGTATTGCTGGTCTAAGGTTGCCATCTAACGATCTGTGAGGCTGTTTGTTTGATAGAAATTGGAATTGGTTCTGAGAATACATGCGACAAGATATCGTTCTTGTAATGTTAAATAAAAAGCTGGAATTCTCGTTCTCATTGTTTGTTTGTTTGAATGAAATAAGAACTGGTATTTTTAGGAATTGCCAAGTTATTAATTCTGGGAATTTCAACAGGCTACCTCTCTATTTATTTTTACTGTTTTTTTTTTTTTTTTATCTTTTTACCTTCTTCTACGGTGGTAGCCCCTCCGTGCCATCTCCCCCCAAAACCCTAGCTCTTTCGCGGCTGTTAAAAGGTGAGTTGTTTTTGCAATATTACATGAGTTGTTTTTGCAATATTAAATGATATTTTCAATAGAGATAATGATCAAATTAGTTTCTCCATTATTCTTCCAAAACGTGGCTATTCTTCACTGATTTTCGAATCTGTTTCGGTGGCTTTGTAATTTTATGGGGTCCGTTGTTGTTTCAGTTATTATGTCAATTTTTAACTTTTTAAGATGTAATTCTTGGGTTAAATGTTTTGCAAAAATATAGCGTCGGTCAAAGAATTTGCCATGTCGGTTGATTTTTGCCGGGATAAGCAAACCTTAAACTTACCTTATGTTTCTGTGTCCTCAATCCCCAAATATCAATTTCCATTTCCTTTGAACAACCAAACAATGGAAAATAACATCACTTATTCGACAAACACAATTCATATCAGACAAACAAAGGAATGACAATTCCAAGCCGTCAAGAAAACTGGGAATGCAGTAATATAGACCAGTTTATTTTTTTTACTATTTCACGATCTGATGGAGGTCTTTTTCAGGTCTCCTTCAGATGTTGTCTTTCGTCCATCTCCCGGTGGATTCTGGTGGGTCTCCCCTCTTATGTGTGGGTCTCAATGGGTTTTGAGGAGATTGGTGATTGGAGGAGTTTAGCGCCGAGTACCTACAAAGAAGTCCCGGGGTGGTTTGGTACCACCGAGGACCCTCCGACGATCAAGTTAGTACTAGATCCGAGCAGCGTAACGGCTAAGTGAAGTACACATGGCTTACTTGACCTCTCTATGATGGGGGTTTATATAGCGGTGGCGGCACGCAGCAGCGGGCGCGAGAATCTCGCCGGCGATTACGCTCCCGACGTCACGCCCGCATAGAGAGCGAATCGCCCATTAATGGGGATCGTGGAGGTGTGGGATGCTGCTAGCGGAGAATCCGCGCATGGCGAGATTCGCGGAGCGGCGGTTACGCCTATGAGCGGTGGAGCTGGTCTGAGGACCGAGGAAGACGGCCTCGGCCGGAGGGCTCGGGGACGAGCGAGAGGCCGAGGGGCCTTGGTCTTGTGGCAGCTCAGGGCGAGCTGAGGGGCCGAGGAGACTAATCAACATCAGGGTGCCCCGAGGAAGGCTAGCTTGTGCTTGCAGGTCGGGTATAGGGGCGGCCGGGTCGGCCTCTGTGGGCCCTTTCTTCTGATTTCTGGGACATGCCATCCGCCATGTGTCTTGATCTTGGGGATCACCTATATTGAGCATCATCATTAGCCCCCCACTCTTGTCCCGACCAGCTAGCGGGTCGGATCAGGAGTGGACTGCCGGGCCGCCCGGGGTGAGCTCCCTCTTAAGGTTTCGTCGGGACGCGTCCCCGGGCCGTGAGCTGTCTTTTCTGCTAGCGAATCAGGACGAGATCCCTGCATTTAAGGAATGTGCGCCGGTTCATGCATCGGCCACTAAAGCGACGGTCCACGTGTCACGCGTTGGTTAGTTGACGGGACGTGTGCAGACCTGCGACGCCTGAAAGGGTGCGGTCCAGTGTGGGAACGACAAATGGAGCAATCGGAGCCGTTGGACGCGAGGAGGCGTTTTGGCGGGAGACGAAGGGCGCCGTTGGATGAGGTTGCTCGTGGGGATAAAATAAGGGTGGGGCCCATTCCAGGGCCCCTACTCCTTCGTATTACCTTTCTTCTAAGTTTTGGCTGCTCGGCGCTCTTCTTCCTTGGGACACATGGTTCGTTCCCACTCTTTGGGTCGCTCGTTCCAAAGGGAGGCCCGCAACGCGGCCGTGCCCCTGGCTGGCCTATGTCCTGCATTGAACGTTCTGCCGGCGACAGGGTCGTTTGCCTCGTTGGCGGCTCCTGGGGATTTTTCCGGCGGCGGTCATAGGTGCCCGCGGTCATCCGAGCCCCAGACGGGATACGGAAGGGAAGGCGAGGACGGGGTCCCCCTTAAGAGGGAAAAGACAATTTCTTGTGCGCCGCCGTCAATGGTCCCTGAAGGGATCCCCGTGCAGGAGGGTGATGCCGTCTTCATGGTTCCGTCTGGCCTTTCCGTTGTTGCCGACTTGCTCGCCGGGATGGAAGAGTCGGCAGGAGGAAGACTTCCGTGCGGCACCCTGAGGGCCCAAATGGAGGCCATAGCCCACGGGGCGATTCAAGTACGAACCCCTTCACGCGTTGTTTTGGCCTTCCTTTCTTTGGCCCAAGCGACTCCGGGTTTCTCATCCGCTTCCCGTCAGGTCCTTCAACACTGCGCCATCGCCACTCGTATGGAGGCCGAGGGGGAGTTCTACGCACCGAGGCCAGTAGAAGCATTTCCTTCGGAGGTTGAGGTCCTGCGGCGTGACCTGCGTTTGGAGAGGACTAGGGCCGATGTCCTGGCAGCCCGTGCGGAGGCTGCGGAGCTCGCCAATTCAGCAAATCAGGGCGTCCTTCGTCTCCTGAGTGCATCTCACCGGGTCGCCGAGAGGAAGCTGGCGGACCTGGCTGATCGCTTCGCGGCCATGGAGAAGGAGAGAGATGCCAGCAGGAGGGATGCCGAGGTGGCGCTCCTGGCGGCTCAGGCTGCCGAGGTCCGGGCCAGGAAAGTCGTGGTCGATTACAAGGTGTTAGAGCAGTTTTACGCCGAGCTTGGTGAGTATTCCTCCATCGCATGGAATAAGGCTCTGGATGCCGTGAAAAAGCAGCTTCCCGAGTTCGCCGATGGCGAGCTCCATGCTCGGGTCCTGTTCACGGTAGCGAGGCCTCCGGTTGACAACGATGGAGGAAATGAGGCGCGCCCATGGTGGAAAAACCTCCGGTGGTGAAGTCCCCAGTGATGAGGGAGGGGGTTCACGATTTAGGCCTTTTTGATATTTCCTCGTCCCTGTTTTGTAAGCCTCCGGGCAGTTTGTAAGGCTGGGGAGCCCGAAGTACCCTTTGTAAAGACTGCGTGCTTGATAATAAAACTTCTTCTTTGTTTTCATGGGTCCGCACTTTATCTTCTGTTTGTGAAGAACGCTTGTAAAATATCTCTGCTTGCGCTGTTAGGCTTTCATGTCAGGTCGGCCATCTGTCTAGCGATCGTTCGTCGAGTTTATTTCGATCACTTGCCAAGCATGCCGAGTGCCGTCGAGAAGGAGGCGTCTCCATGGCCCCGAAGTTGAGGGGGGGATCGCTCGAGACTTGGATAGACCTGATGCCTCTTGTTGGTGGCTCGGATCTTCTGCATGTGATAGGCGGGGGGCTGTTCGCCTTATTTGTGCCGAGGATGGATGGAGGCTGCTCTGTTGCGTTTTGGCGAGGGCTTCTGATTTCTGGCGTCGTGGGTAGGCAACTACCAGCCTGGGATGACCGAGTGGGGTAGCCGCTCGGATGCCTCTTGCGAGGGCTTCGATCCCTAGCGTCATGGGTAGGGAGCTACCAGCCGAAGATGACCGAGCAGGGTAGCTGCCCGGTTGCCTCTTGCTAGGGCTTTAATCCTTCAGGAGGGGGACCGAGCAGGGTCACTGCCCAGTGCCTCTTGGCGAGGACTTTGATCCTAGGAGTTGCGGCAGGGAAGCTACCCGCTGAGGATAACTGGGCAGGGGTGACCGGGAAGTGGAGCTGCGCGGTTGCCTCTTGGAGAGAGCTTTGATCTCTGGCACCGTGGGTAGGCAACTACCAGCCTAGGATGACCGAGCGGGGTAGCCGGTCGGATGCCTCTTGTGAGGGCTTCGATCCCTGGCGTTACGGGTAGGGAGCTACCAGTCACAGATGACCGAGCAGGGTAGCTGCTCGGTTGCCTCTTGGGAGGGCTTTGATCCTTCAGGACGGGGACCGAGCAGGGTTACTGCCCTGTGCCTCTTGGCGAGGACTTTGATCCCTGTCGGTTGTGGTAGGATGCTACCAGCCGGGGATAGCCGAGCAAGGACTCGACTGCCTCTGGGAGGAATTTGGTCCTTGGCGCAGGAGGGGCTGTAAAAGCCTACCAAGGACCCTTGGCCGGGCAGGGTTACTGCCCGGTGCCTCTTGGCGAGGGCTTTTGTCCTGAAGGATAGCCGGGCGAGGGATCCTCGGGCTCGACTGCCTCTGGGAGGGCTTTCTGATCCCTGGCGTCGTGGTAGGGAAGCTACCCGCTAGGGATAGCCGAGCGATGGTTGGGCTCAACTGCCTCTGGGAGGACTTTCTGATCCCTGGCGTTGCAGTAGGGAAGCTACCCGCCAGGGATAACCGAGCAGAGCAGCTGCTGGGTTGCCTCTGGGAGGACTTTCTGATCCCTGGCGTTGCGGTAGGGGAGCTACCCGCCGGGGATAACCGAGCACGGCAGCTGCTGGGTTGCCTCTAAGGAGGACTTTTGGTCCTTAGCGTTGGAGGGGCTGTAGGAAGCCCACTAAGGATAACCGGGCAGTGAAGCTGCGCGGCCGCCTCTTGGCGAGGGTTTTGGGTTGTAAAGACAGAACTCTATCCGAGATGTTCCGATATTTCTTTATTCAAATGGACATGAATTTTAGAGAACATTTTACATCTTCTTTGCGAAGAAAAAAGGGGGGGTACACATTTGCTGGCTTTGACCTCATTGGTATAGCTTGAGCTTCTCGGCATTGTAAGGCCGCGGGAGCTTGCGTCCGTCCGCGTCTTGTAAGCGGTAGGCTCCACCGGGGAGCGCTTCAGAGATGAGGAAGGGACCATCCCACTTCGGGGAGAACTTGTGAAGCCTGCCTTGGTCGATGAACTCGTTTCGCCGTAGGACCAGGTCCCCGGTCTTGAAGGAGCGGTGCTTGACCCGAGCGTTGTAGTATCGGGTCGTTTGTTGTTGATAAGCGGCGGCTCTGATCTGATCCCGGTCGCTTTTCCCAAACAAGATGTCCAGGTTGGTACGTAGCGCCGAGATGTTTGCGTCATCATCGAAGTGCTCGACCCGGTGACTGGATAGCCCGATCTCCTCTGGGACCATCACTTCGGTCCCGTAGCAGAGGCTGAAGGGGGTCTCCCTGGTGGGAGTCGTCTTTGACGTGCGCAGGGCCCATAAGACCCGCGGTAGTTCTTCGACCCAACTGCCTTGTCGCCCTTCTAGGCGGGTCCGGAGACCTCGGAGGATGTCTCGGTTAGCGACTTCGGCCTGCCCGTTGCATTGAGGATGCGCAACCGCAGTGAACTTCATGAGGATATGCTATTCCTTGAAGAAGTCCGTCATTTTCTCGTTCTCGAAGTTCATCCCATGGTCGATGATGATACACCTCGGGATGCCGAACCGGAGTATCAGGTTGTTTTGCAGGAACTTGATGGTTGTGGCGGCGTCCGGTTTCCTGATGGGGATGGCCTCGATCCACTTGGTGAAGTAGTCCACCGCGACAAGGATGTATTTGTGCCCGCCTGTACCGGTAGGGAACTGGCCAATCATATCCAATTCCCACTGGGCGAACGGCCATGGGGATGTTAGGGCAGTCAGCTCGGTAGTCGGGAGGCGGGGGATGCTGCCGTGGAGCTGGCAACTCTTGCATCTCCTGGCTAGCTTCTGGGCGTCCTCGTGAATAGTGGGCCAGTAGTACCCCTGGAGCAACGCCTTTTAGATCGAGGTTCGGGCCCTCTGGTGTGCACCGCCAACCCCCTCATGGATTTCCCGAAGGACATAGTCGGCTTCGTGGGGATCAACGCACCGGAGTAGGGGCTGTGTGAAGGCCTTCTTGTAGAGATTCCCATTGCTACAGACGAAGTGGCGGGCTTTGGCCCGGAGACGGCGGGCTGCTTCCCGGTCTTCTGGGAGCGTACCGTCTTTCAGGAATTCCATGAGGGGCCAATCTTGGTCGCCCTCCTGCGCCGCATACACGTAGAGTGTCGTCGCCCCGTCTTCCACGCTGGGTTGAGGCAAGGTTTCAAAGAGGATAGACCACTTATTTTTGGTCGAGTATGACGAATCCAGCTTGCTCAGGGCGTCGGCTTGGGCATTCAGCTGCCTGGGTATTTGTTCTACTTGGACTTCGTCAAAGTTCCTCCGGAGTTTCCTCACCTTGTCCAGGTACTTCATCATCAGAGGCTCCCGAGTTTCAAAGCGGCCGGCCACTTGACCGACAACAAGGGCCGAGTCGCTGCGGATTCGAATTATCTTCAGTCCCAGCCCGGCGGCTATGCGCAGTCCGGCCAGGAGGGCCTCGTACTCTGCCACGTTGTTCGAGGCCTTGAAACCGAGCTTCAGGGAGTACTCCATCTCTGCTTCATTCGAGCCCCAGATAATGAGGCCAGCACCGCAGCCTTCCTCGGTTGAAGACCTGTCGACGTAGATGACCCACTCAGGAACCGAGCCAGGCCTTTCCGCGATGGGACACTGAGTTGCGAGGGGCGGCATGGACTCCGGCTTCTTGCTAGGGATGGTGCATTCAACGAAGAAATCGGCCAGGGCCTGCGCTTTGATGGCCTGCCTCGGGCAATATTTTATATCAAACTGAGATAGCTCCCACCTCCACTTTTCTAAGCGGCCCGAGGATTCTGGTGACGCTAGGATAGCCCCTAACGGGTGCTCGGTGAGGACGATGATGGTATGTGCTTGGAAGTAGTGCCGCAGCTTCCTTGAGGCTACCACGAGGGCTAAGACAATCTTCTCTATGGCAGGGTACCTCAATTCTGCGTCCTTAAATACGTGGCTCACATAGTACACCGGCTTCTGCGCTCCATCGGCCTCCTGGACGAGCACCGAGCCTGCTGCTTGGTCGGATACCGCCAGATACAGCGACAGCTTGTCTCCTTCAACTGGTCGGGTGAGCAGTGGTGGCGTCGCGAGGTGCTTCTTCAATTGGTCGAAGGCGGCTTGGCACTCCTCCGACCACTCGAACCTCGGGATTTTCCTCAGAGCCTTAAAGAATGGAAGGCATTTCTCCCATGACCTGGACATGAAACGGCTCAGAGCGGCGACTCGTCCCGTTAGCCGCATGATCTCGACGTTGGTCTTGGGCGCGACCATGTTGAGGATAGCGTCGATTTTCTATGGGTTAGCTTCGATTCCGCGGTGAGTGACCATGAATCCGAGGAACTTTCCCCCGGTGACTCCGAATGCACACTTGGCGGGGTTTAGGTTCATCTTGAACTTGCGTAGCACTTCGAAGGCCTCGCCCAGATCCCTGGCATGGTCGGCCGACGAGACGGATTTGACGAGCATGTTGTCAACGTAGACTTCCATATTCCTGCCGATCTGTGGCTTGAACATGCGGTTGACCAACCTTTGGTACGTGGCCCCGGCGTTCTTAAGGCCGAAGGGCATCACCTTATAGCAATATACCCCCCGGTCCGTTGTGAATGCGATGAGATCTTCATCTTTAGGATTCATACGGATTTGGTTGTAGCTGGAGAAAGCATCCATGAAGCTCAACAGCTCGTGGCCGGCTGAGCTGTCCACGAGCTGGTCTATCCGGGGAGTGGATAGTTGTCCTTAGGGCAGGCCTTATTGAGGTCGGTGAAGTCGACGCACATGTGCCACTTCCCGCTTGACTTCTTGATCAGAACTACGTTCGCCAGCCACTCCGAGTAGGGTACATTTCTGATGAAGTTGGCGGCGAGAAGCCGATCAACCTCCTCTTCGATAGCCTTCTGTTTGACCGGGGCGAAGCTCCTCTTCTTCTGTCTGACGGGTTGGGCCGCAGGATCAACCCCGAGCTTATGGGAGATGATTTTAGGATCAATCCCAGGCATGTCAGCAGGTGCCCAGGCGAAGTCGTCGGAGTTATCTATGAGGAATCTGACCAGGTCATCTCGCTGAGTTTTCGTCAGGAGTGATCCGACCTGGACGGTTTTTCTTTGGTCCCCCTCTGTTAGGGGCACCTCGGTCAGGGGTTCGACCGGCACCCCCTGGACCTCCTTCCGCTCGTCTTGGGTGTCCAGGGAACCCTTGATGCCGTCACTTACCTCGGCGTCGTCGGCCGGCCGCTCAGACGAAGACGTTTCGGTAAGGTATATCTTCGCGACCCGCTGGTTCCCATAGACCCGACCTATCCCACCCTGATCGAGAGGGAACTTTATCGTCAGGTGGTAGGTCGATACCTGGGCCTGGAGGGAGTTCAGCGTCGGACGGCCGAGGAGGACGTTGTAGGCCGATGGGACTTTTGCTACGATGAAGTCCACAGGCAACGTACGCGTGCGGCCGGGCTCCCCGATATTGAACTGCAGGGTGACCACCCCTTGCGCCGGGATGGAGTGGTTGGTGAACCCCGAAAGGACATGAGAGGTCGGTTTCAAGTCTGCTGGGGTGAGCCCCATGCGTAGAAAGCAGTCGTGGAAGAGGATGTTCGCCGAGCTGCCTGGGTCGACGAGTATCCGGTGCACCTCGTACCGGTGGATTCGGTCCGTGATCACCAGTGGGTTGTTGTGGGGCACGGATATACCGTGGAGGTCCCCGTCGCCAAAGGTGATGGGCTAGTGGTCTCTGGCCTTTTTGCTCGGGCGGCCGCTGGCGTCTGTTGCCGGCGTGGGGTGCCGGGCCTCGCAGGAGCCCGATTGTCCCCCTATCATTATGACCATAGCTCTTGATGGGCCTTGGTTTCTTTCGGCGGGGTCCGCGAGGCGGTGGCCGGTGGAGGGGCCGATGACATTCGGTTGAGGTTCGCCCGCGCCTCCGTTGAGGGGAAGGTGGTGGCTGGTACCCGAATTTTCAGGGCGATTACTTGCCATGTGGAAGGAGATCGGAAGGCCAACTTTGTTTTTGTGGAGTTTTCGTTTCCTACAGACGGCGCCAACTGATGGAGGTCCTTTTCGGGTCTCCTTCAGATGTTGTCTTCCGTCGATCTCCCGGTGGATTCTGGTGGGGATCCCCTGTTATGTGTGAGTCTCAATAGGTTTTGAGGAGATTGGTGATTGGAGGAGTTTAGCGCCGAGTACCTGCAAAGAAGTCCCGGGGTGGTTTGGTACCATCGAGGACCCTCTGACGATCAAGTTAGTACTAGATCCGAGCAACGTAACGGCTAAATGGAGTAAAAATGGCTTACTTGACCCCTCTGTGATGGGGGTTTATATAGTGGTGGCGGCACTCAGCAGAGGGCGCGAGAATCTCGCCGGCGGTTACGCTCCCGACGTCACGCCCGCATAGAGAGCGGATCGCCCATTAATGGGGATTGTGGAGGCGTGGAACGTAGGATGCTGCTGGCGGAGAATCCGCGCATGGCGAGATTCACGGAGCGGCGGTTACGCCTATGAGCGGTGGAGCTGGTCGGAGGACCGAAGAAGACGGCCTCAGCCGGGGGAATCGGGGACGAGCGAGAGGGCCGAGGGGCCTTAGTCTTGTGGCAGCTCAGGGCGAGCTGAGGGGCCGAGGAGGCCAATCAACATCAGGGAGCCCCGAGGAAGGCTAGCTTGTGCTTGCAGGTCGGGTACAGGGGCGGCCGGGTCGGCCTCTGTGGGCCCTTTCTTCTGATTTCTGGGACATGCCATCCGCCACTTGTCCTGATCTTGGGGATCGCCAATATTGAGCATCATCACGATCCAAACAGCCCCTTGGTATCAAAATCGCCATCTATCATTTGGAGAGAAAAGTGATACGGCTAGGCTATTAACCTTCGGAAGTAGCATATTAAGTCAGTAATTAAGGGTTTAAATGATATTCACACCAAAGATAACTAAAATTACATTTCATAAGATTTTGAAGATAGCATAATAGACTTATGCAGTTGTAGTAGACAATAGTGTAAAACAAGGGGTTGGATCCTTCATCCTTGTTTTATCGAAAAAGATTGGAGCAACTAGGGTTTCAAAATTGCCTAGGTTGTTTACCGTCGAAAACAGAGACGAACTGGGATAGGTCATCTTGCCTGAATTTTGAGACAGATGCTATTTGGAACATACCCGTCCATTTTTCCGAAGATGCCAAATTGATTTATGACACCGTATATCGGAGGTTTGGATAGATGCTACCGATATAACAGACTTATCAGATTCCCCTTAATTTGTGAAGGATTTTTGATTATGCAGACAATCTTCCCTGCAAGCGCAAGCCCCTATAGTTAATCACGTTATCGCAACGCGATAACAACTTTCACCTACTCCAGTATTTCAATTCGTGTTGTGTTATATTTGTTTTATATGAGATTGCCCTTGGATTGTATACGGAGACTAATCTTGTCATGTCCGTAAGGTGCAGATTACTCCAAATCCGTATATTAGGGTTGGTGTTTTGAACTTAAGACACAGATCTCATATTAACAAGGTCCATCAGTTCGAGATATATTATCTGAGAATCGTTAGTCATTTTCGAGACTAAGATCAAATCAGGAGTATGTAGTTAAAGCTCGTTGATCCTGTTTTGGATTAAGATCAACTTAACAAGTATGGATTAAAAATCTCTAGTCATCTTTGAGACTAAGATCACTTGGGTTTATTGATATTTTGATCAATGAGAACCTTTTTCATTTAATTAGACTTTGTTTAAGTGATTAAATGATATTTTATGGTACAAGTGCGCACGTATATGTGACGCATGCCCGTTAATTTCATTTGAAAAGAGTGCACACTTGTGTATCACATGACTCATCTATTATGGGTTTCAAATTATATATATACACATGTATGTATGTGCGTATCCATTTAGTAAGCCTGCATGCGTTGCACCTGGCGCTTGCACATTGGTGGTCATGTGCGCACACATGGATGACACGTGATGCGCATGCCATCATAGGCAGTTTTCATCAAGTGCGCGCACGTGGGTATCATGTGATGCGCATGCCATCATAGGCAGTTTTCATCAAGTGCGCACACGTGGACATCACGTGATGCGCATGCCATCATAGGTAGTTTTCATCAAGTGCGCACACGTGGACATCACGTGATGCACATGCTATCATAGGCAGTTTTCATCAAGTGCGCACACGTGGACATCACGTGATGCGCATGCCTTCATAGGCAGTTTTCATCAAGTATGTACACATGGGCATCACGTAATGCGCATGTCTTCAGAGGCGGTTTTCATCAAGTGCACACACGTGGACATCACGTGATGCGCATATCCCCGAGGTATTATTTTTCCAAGAGCATCAACTTTTATTATTAAGCACACATTGATTTGAATGCACACTTTTTTTTTTGTCAGAAAGCACAAGTTTTCATTAAGAAGCCATGGATTCTGTTTTATCTTCTTTTCTTTTTCTCTTATTTGCAGAGAAATAAAAACCTTGGTTCTCATCTGTTTTTTATAGGGTTCCCATCTTTCTTTCTTTCTTTTTTCTTTTTTTAAGAATAAAAGACGAGCCCTAAGATCATTTGATCTCTTTTAATAGTGAATCGATAGATTCAAAGAGAAGCAAAGACTTCTGTATAAAAGTGAAAGCTTTCTTTTTTAATAGGAAAAAAGAAGTTTTCCCTTCATTTCTACCTTGCGCCTTTTTTGTTGAGCAAGAAGAGAACTTGAAATTTTTTCAAGCTTATAGGGGTCTTCTCATCATGATTTCTTCATATGAGACTCTTATCTATATAAGAGAAGAAATTAGGCTTTGTTTTGGTTTGTTTTGATCTCAATCTGATTTTAGATTGATTTAAAAAGATCTAATTGATTTATATCAATTAAGGGTGATATGTGCACCGTTGAATTTTTGATCCACAGATCATTTGGTTAAGATGATTAACCAACGGAATATTTTACTGTTAATTAAAGATTTTGATTGCTCATTAATCAAGATTTGTTTCTTTTTCAATAAGTGTATGTTTTCAGGGAATGCGCATGTGCCTGCACATGTTGGTCAAGTGCGCATTGCGCTTGTACATTGCACACGCATATGCGCACCCATCATATACGCACTTGCTGCATGTGTGCATGCATGTGGCTGGCATGTGCACACGTGCTTTGCACATCGCACTAAATGATGTTTCTATCAAGTGTGCACAAAAATGTAAGTGTGCATACTGATGACCTATAATTTTCATTGCTATCCATCTCTTTTTCAATACCTTCTTTGGTCAAACCTTGGGAATTGTTCTCATTTTAATGACATGCAAAATTTTCTGTGCCAAAACTTGAATACTCCTTATAAATTAGAGAAGTGACTCTTTTCTATTTCACATTCACAGAGAAAAGAATATGGTTTGTGACCGCTCACACGCTCCTCGACAGTCATGGGAAGTACCCATTGAAGAGATCATTCCCCGTTTTGCTGCCCGTTTAGTGAACTCCGGTCTCACGGATGCTCAGTGTGACACTATGATGTATGAGTTGATGTCCTACAAGAGCTCTTCTCTTCCCTCCGGCTTTATATGTCTTCGCATGATTTTTCTCATCGTTCTCGACGACGTTCCTCATCCAACAGAGATAACTTTAGCGATACTCGACGCAGCGGAGGACAAGGTCGACTGATTTCAGGAGACGGGTCTAATCACGAAGCCTTTAAGGGACTGCTCCATCCATATGTTGAGTCAGATACGAGCTCAGCGAGTTGTCATGTTTTCTTTTTCCGACGAACGCGACGCTGATAGGTGGGGAGCAATTTTTCGCGAGAATCATCGCTTCAACATGGTTGAGAGGGTCGAGAGAGAATTAGAGAATTTTGTATTTTGTTTCACTAATCTTTGTACCCCGGATCCCATGTTTGGTGATCTTTTACTCATGGAATAAAATGTTTATTTAAATGCATGTTTTTTTGTTGTTATCTGATAAATATTTTATCTCCAACAAATTTCCCTTCATTGATATGCACACCTTGCATGCGTGCACATGTTTTGTACATGCATATGGTAAGCGTATGTGCATGTGCTTTGCACGTGTATTTTGCATTTAGGAATCTCTGCTAAGTGCAAACGTCAATGATGCGCACGTATACTGCGCATGTGTCATACATTAACCCTCGCACGCGGACATGCCTTTAGACTTATTCTTCTCTTAAGTGCGCACTTGATTTGGATGCGCATTTAAACAGGTACAAACAAATGCCCCCTATCGATTGCACAAAAGTGACCTGCATGTGAGTGCGATCGATGTGAACCACCGGATTTACCTCGAAATTTGCTGAAGGTGAACCGATTTTTATCCCCTATAAAAGTGCCGCACTCTCTTCTTTGAAGTGCCTTACTTTCTTACCTTTGCTTGTGCACTTTGAGAACTGTTCTCTTTGCGCACTTACTTCTCTAGTGCTTACACACTTGTTCGAAACTTTTGCTTTTTGTTTGAAGCCTTTGCTTCGTCGCCTTTGCTTTGACAAGCCAGACTTTTTCTATCAAGATAAAGTCTGCATATCGATCCTGAAGCCTTTGCTTTCTTCTAGTAATGCGCATCCCTTTTTGGGCTGCATATCCCAACTTAGAAAATCTTTTTTAGATTTTCATGAGACGTGCACATTCTCTAACTTAGTAAAATGCCAAGATATGCGTAAAGTCCAACTTGTAATGTATCAATCCCGACCTATTGGGGCTTCTTAGCTTCTGATACTAGGAACTCCAATTTTGGCCGCTACCTTATTTTTACTGATTTATCTCAAGATTCGCTGAAGATGAACCGACTTTTATCCCTTATAAAAGGGTTGCACTCTCTTCTTTGAAGTGCCTCACTTTCTTACCTTTGCTTGCGCACTTTGAGAATTGTTCTATTTGCACACTTACATCTCTAGTGTTTACGCACTTGTTCGAAACTTTTGCTTCCTGTTTGAGGCCTTTGCTTCATCACCTTTATTTTGACAAGTCAGACCTTTTCCACCAAGGTAAAGTGCGCATATCGATCCTGAATCCTTTGCTTCCTTCAAGTAATGTGCCTCCCCTTTTGGGTTGCGTATCCCTACTTAGAAAATCTTTTTTAGATTTTCATGAGACACGCACATTTTCTAACTTAGTAGAATGCCAAGATGTGCGCAAAGTCCAAATTTTAATGTTTCAATCCCGACCTATTGGGGTTTCTTAGTTTCTGATACTAGACACACCAATCTTGGCCGCTATCTTATTTCAACTATTTTTTTAAGTACTATGGCTGGTCATTTGTATGACATTGAAAAGATTGTTTCCTATGAATAGATTTGCATTCGAGGCCGCCTTCAAGGCCAGGAGTATACTGCCGTCCAATGCGATGATGTGATGCGTCGTTTCCATGATCACAACGGCCGATTGCTCCCCCGTCGCTATGCTCTTTTGAAGATCGTCGTTGGGTCGATCTGGGAAGTTTTACCTGGTCGACTTGAGGCTATGCCGCTCCAGGCGCTTGATGACGCTATAGACAAGGTGTATTCAATATATCTGATGGGCATGATCTCGAAGAAACGGAGATATGATCTCGTCACTATCTTGCACCGTGTCTCCCAACAAAAAGCAATAGTATCATCATACCAGAGGATGAAGGACATCAACGGTGACCCTGAAGCTTACATCCGAGAGAAGATATTGTTAGGGTCAAAAATTACACCTCGGTTGACCAGGTCAAAGTCAAAGTCAACCCTAAGCCAAGCAAGTCCAAGCCCGAACCCAAGTCCAAGCTAGTGGATACATGCCCAGGTCGACCTAAGCATGAAGAGGCCGGCCTCCCATGCTAAAGGAATAATTGTTAAAACATAAATAGGCTTGATGTAATTTTTATGAACGAATGTGGTAAAATGGGAAACAAACCCAAATAATGTAAAAGCCCATGGCTTATATGCAAAAGAAAAAAAAACACATGGTATGGGAAAGGCATATGTGCCATTTTGAAAAGCCCAAAAGGCCATATGTAAAATGTAAAGCTTATATAAGGTATTGTGATGAATGATAACAAAAAAAGATTCTTCCCATATTTTTCCAGGGTTCTTCGCTTCCTTCTTCTTCCTTAAGGTTCTAAACCTTCTTCTTTTTTTGAATTAAATTAAGATTTTAATTCTTCTTTTCCCCAACAAGGAACAATTTTTCATCGGAAAACCCTCGAAAGGGAGTTCAGATCTCCCATCAAATCCCTAAAAGGGAGATTTTTAATCTCACCTCTCCTTTTTTCCAAGATCCAGTAAAAGGAGAGGAGGAGGAAGAAAACACACCTCCAAAAATCCCACTTTGAGAGGATCCGAGACTCTAGAGAGAAGAAATGGGTCCCTTTTGATCATCTCCGATGATTTTCGAGAAGTTCAACTCCAAGATCCAAACCCTCAAAGGAGTTTAACTCCACATCCAGACCTTTTAGGAGTTTAACTCCAAATCCATGCCTTTTAAGAGTTTAACTCCAAATCCACATCCAATTTCTTACATAGGAGTTTAACTTCAGATCCAAATCTTTTGGGAGTTTAATTCCAAATCTTTACCTAATTTCTGTTTAGGAGTTCAACTCCAAAGCCCCTAGGGAGTTCAACTCCCAGCCCAGGGGCTAAACCCCTTTCTCCTATGGTCTTTCCGGCGGTCGCGTGCCGCGCACATGACCCGCTGGCACCCACGCACAGGACATGTAACCTGCGGACGCCCAGCACCTACGCGTCCTTAGGACGCTCCTCATCCCTCTTTTTCCCTCCGCTCCACACTCAAAACACGTCCCCCGTTAGAAAAAATTTCTAATGGGGCGCTGCTCCGCACCCCGCAAGGGGGCTACTAGCCTTCTTGACCCCCAGCCCGCTATCCGAGTAGCGGAACTCCCATAAACTCTGTGAGACCCTTAATACGTCGAAGACCCCTTCACACAACACACACTGCACATTGAGTTCGCATGGCCAGTTTGACCCGTCAATCGGAGGTTCTCTCGCTCCAAAAGTAAGGGGTAATTAACGGAAGTTTAGTCCACGGCTGCCGGAGATTCAGATCCCCACAATCAATAAACCCCGGCCTACTCTAAATAAGGGGAATCCGTAATGCGCCTGATAAGTGCGCGCATTCCCATCTTAATGGGGTGACGAAAAACACCCTATAGATGCATAAGAAAATGGTAAGCTGAAAGTGCCTTGCTCAAACTTGTTTTTGAGTTTGAGAATCCGTGTCCGGAATTTAGCGTCTTGCCACTGTTGATCCTAGATGATGCGGTAGAATTTGTTTTTAATTTTGCTTCTTTTTCATTTCCTTTGTAGTCACCCTCAGCCGTCTGTGTAATTCTTTTTTGTGAAGTATGAATGAAAAGCCTTTTCCCCTTTCATATCTGTACTTTTATTATTTTTTTTGTTGAAATGGCTTACCTTAGTTTATTTATTCATTTCGAAGTGTTTAGTTTATTTACTCATTTCGGAGTGTTTAGCTTACCTTTTCCTTAGGTTTATAGGCAAACTCGTCCTAACGTTGAATGTATATAACCCCCTCTTTTATGACAGGGGTCCGTTAGGTTTGTGGTACTAGATTAAGTCCATCGTACTGTCGCGTTGGCTAATATATCATCGATATGCAATTCCTTGGGTTGTGGCTCGAGTAGCCACGCGTCTGTCGTGTCTATGATCCCTTCTGAGGCTGGACAAGACGTTTTCAAGTAATCTTCTTAAGTTGGAATATCCATATTACCATCGGAAGATCAAGCGTTAGGTAGTGTTGTGGCGATTTACTTGAGATTAGGCTTGATTTGAAGCCCGGATAAGTCATAACCGCACCCTTCTGGGGTGGGATGACATTCAATGGTCTTTAAGCTTGCTATCAAGACCCGAAGCTAGAAATATGTCGTCACTTCGCTTTTACTTTGATGTCGTACCAATTCGTTGCTAAAGTAAGGTAGATATCTATATGACTTCTAGGCCGTATATATCGCCATCGAGCTCCAGAGCTAGGATTTTGCCGTCACTCCACTTTTATTTTATCGTTGCATCCACCCTGCTGGAATGAGAAGGATCGTCGAGATGATCTCTAAGCTGTAAATGTTGCCATCAAGATTTGAAGCTAGGAATATGCCGTCACTTTATTTTTATTTGATCCTTGGGTCTTTCTTGACGTCGCTTGTGTACTTTGCTGAGTAAAAGAGACGCCCATATAGTCTCTAGGCTGTAGATGTGTCATCAAGACGCGGTTCTTCTTTTGAAGAAGTATGGTGGGAAATTATGGTTCCCTTTCTTTCATTTGTGCCCATGGATTGTATACAAGAGTCAGTATGAACCTACTTGCAGAGCAAAGAAATTTTGTCTTATATATATATTTTTATTTCCGCGATGCTCTATATTTTCAGTTTTTTATATCGCGAAAGTCGCGATTGCCCAATCATTTCGGCTCTCTTTATTCGCGGTGCCCAATCATTTCGGCTATTTTTTATATTTATTTTTTTATTCACTGCTTTTTATTGCGAGTTGCCCCATCATTTCGGCTATTTCACATGCATATTTTTCCTTACTCGTTAATTTTATTGCGAGTTGAGAATTCAGAATCTGATATCATTCTTGGCATCAGAATCGCTACAACTAGAATGTTGCCAAGAGCGAATTATCATATGTCTTTATTGATTTAGACAAAGGAAGCTTAGCAAACAGGGTTAGCATCCTATCGACTAAGGCTTTTTGACTTTATGAGCCGTAAGGGTCTCATCAAGGTATTTCTTTTTATGAATCATGAGGATCTCATAAGTGTATTTTCTTCTTAGGAATCGTGAGAACTTCCAAGTGGTATTTTCCCATGCAAGTCGTAAGGACCCGCAAGTGCCGTTCACCATGTTCAACGATGTTTCTCATTCTTTGTGGGACTTGGTTTAGAATATATTTATGTTGGGCTTCCCTTGCACCTAGTCTAGGATTTGGTAGCATCACTCATGCCACTTTAAAATTTAGAGAGGTGCAAAGCAAGCAAACTATGAATCTTTACTAGAAATTCTAGGGTAACAAGTTTGTATCACATACAAAGAACTAAAGAGATTAGGATTACAACCTTTGTAGTCCGTTCTTTCGCTTCATAAGCTCCGTGTTGAGGTCCCTTCGCTGCGATCATTAAGAACTCCGACTCTCGTGAGGCTCCAAGAGGTGAATGATGCATCTTACTTGAAGTGTTCTTGATCTAAAATGATCTACCTTAAAGAATCTCTAACCCAAGCTTACACTTCACTAATGAAGTAATTAGAGAAGTGAACACCCTAATCTAAGTGGCTAGAATAGATGAGGATTATGAAGTAGGAATTTTGCACTCTTTTGTTTTCAATTTCTCACCATTTATCATCACAAATGAAAAAGCAAGTGAAACTTTTCTTCAAGAATCTAGAAGAAGAAGAAGAAGCAAAAGCTTTTGTGATGAATAATGAATTATTGTTGTGATTACAATTGCAACCATGGGTTAAGAATGAAAGCCTTAACCCTTGTAGAGAATAAACCATAGGTTAAGGGTTTGGGTTGGGTTAAAGAATATCTACACAAAATATCAAAGCTAGATGACAAAAGTCAAAACTTCATGAAGTTTCATGAAAGGTTCATCCAAAGCTTAACCCTAATCCAAACCCTAACTAGGTTTAAACCTAAAAACCATGTTGCATTTGTAACCCTAACATGTTACAATATTATATATTATATATACAATATATTTTGTAACAAAAGAAAATAATATAATTAACATATATCGCATATACATCAATGTATTATCCAGTGAGAAAATGAATCAATAAAGTGAGCTTATATTAGTTGACGTAATGTAATATATCACATATATAATTATACATCAAATTATCGAATCAAAACATGATTCGACAATCCGGCTATATTGCATATAACCGACTAATATAACATGTACCAATTCATCGAATCAACAATTGATCCGATGACCCGGCTATATCACATATACCCGGCCGATATCTCATATCGCGAGAATAGAATACGGTATCTCATATCGTATTATTCTCGGTCCCGCACATATCACATATGTGCTCCTAATCCGTTTTGCCTGAGCCAGGAAACCTCTGTGTAGGACTCTAAAGAATCGTCAATACGCTGGCAGTAGGTGATGATCATATCAAACACCCACAAGCTGCAAGCGGGCAGCTAAACGTAACAGCCACCCAGGTATTGAACGATCAGAAGATCAATAATCAAGCTTGTACGTTCTCCTGTGAATCCAATCAGTAACACTACCGTACAGTCCGGTCTCTTCGTCTCATATGCCGCATATCAAGTCTAGGGGTGGTAAACGTCAGACCATAGTAACCGATAAGTCGTGTCGATGTGAGGCTCATAATAAGTCGAGAAACTACTGATAACTCTTACCAGCAGCACTCCATATCAGCCCTGTCTAGGGACTTCCAGTTATAGCCAATCGAACACAGCACATCATCAACTCCCTATACCAGGAGAGACGAAACCCCTCCTATCGCTCATTGCCTCCATGTGATTCGGGACTGTACCCAAAAGCCACTGTTTTGCACGCCTTCTTGGACGTGGTAAGGTGGAAATCAAAGCACGGTGGGAATCACACAAGACTCTATGACGATCCCGGGTCTACAGACTAACCTGTACCAGTGTCACCGGAGAACTGCTATCTGACGATAGGTATAATACCATCTAGGAGTTCTCGGCGAGTCCGTTCTGTATACCCAGTCTCCACTGAGCACCCATACACCATCTTTGATGTCAAACACCGATGGATTTGGGATCATCCATCGCCCATCATATGGGTCAAGATGCGTATACGCTAGTCTACCCTGGTGTATCGATGCCCTGTCTCGATACACCCTCGACTAGGAACAGTTATAGGATGTACTCGTTGACTACTCTGGCCCTACTAGTATGATCTTATCATAGTCCTAGTAGTCAAGTACATATCCTAAGGGCTTTATCAACATGTGAGAGCAAGACAGTAAACCAATACAAGTCAACATGTTAAGACAAAGTGTAACCAGATAGCATACTATCATATCGAGCAAGAAAATCCTCTCTATATATATCCAAGCATCCATCATAATATACATCATATGTACAACAATGGCCTCTAGGGCATATACATAACTAACAATCTCCTACTTGCACTAAGGCCAGCTGTTGTAGTATCTCATACCCAACATCCCGAAGAGTCTCTCAAATTGTATCTGGGAAATGGCCTTCGTGAGTGGATCCGCAGTGTTGTCCTTCGTGTCAACTCTCCTGACCTCAATCTCGCGGCGATCAACTATCTTCCGGATCAGGTGATACCGCCTCAGAATATGTCTAGTCTTTTGATAGGACCTGGGTTCCTTGACCAAAGCCACATCTCCATTATTATCACAATACAAAGGAATTGGATGCTCAATGGACGGAACCACACCAAGTTCAGTGATGAACTTCTTCATCCAGATAGCCTCTTTAGCAGCATCGTTGGCAGCGATGTATTCAGCCTCCATCGTCGAGTCTGCCACGGTTTCTTGCTTGGAACTCTTCCAACAAACTGCCCCTCCATTTAGGGAAAATACAAATCCTGAGTGCGAATTAGAGTCGTCCTTATCACTTTGTATGCTTGAATCAGTAAAGGACTCCACTTGGAGTTCTCCGTTACCATACACCAAGAACATCTCCTTAGTCCTTCTCAAGTACTTGAAAATGATCTTCACAGCTGTCCAGTGATTCTCTCCAGGATCTGCTTGATACCTACTCACTACACTTAGTGAGTATGCTACATCGGGTCTGGTACATAGCATCGCGTACAGGATAGAGCCTACTGCCGAGGCATAGGGTATCCCTTGCATGCGAGCTCTCTCCAAATCAGTCTTGGGAGACATCTCTTTGGAGAGAGTGAGTCCAGAGATCATAGGTTGGTTCCCACGCTTGGATTCTTCCATACTAAACCTCTAGTATGGTGTCAATGTACCTGGATTGGGACAATCCCAGTATCCGTTTAGATCTTGATTTCCAAAATGCAGGAGGCATCACCTAGATCTTTCATTAAGAATCTATGTGATAAGAAGAGCTTGACCGAGTGCAGCATAGGAACATCATTTCCTATCAAGAGTATATCATTCACGTACAATACGAGGAAGACGACCTTACTCTCTGCAACCTTCTTGTATATACAAGGTTCATCTACGTTCTTGATGAAGTCAAACTCTTTGACTACAACATCAAAACAGATGTTCCAACTCCGCGATGCCTACTTTAACCCGTAGATGGATTTAAGCAGCTTGCACACCTTTCCGCTGCTCTCACTATCTACGAAGCCCTCTGGCTGAGTCATGTACACGCACTCCGCTAAATCACCATTTAGAAAGGCGGTCTTAACATCCATTTGCCAGATTTCGTAGTCATGGTATGCAGCAATGGCAAGTAAGATCCGGATGGATTTAAGCATAGCCACTGGAGAAAAAGTTTCATCATAATCCACACCTGGTCGTTGACGAAAACCCTTTGCAACAAGTCCAGCTTTGAAAGTCTCCACTTTTCCATCTACATCAAGTTTCTTCTTAAAGATTCACTTCCTCCCAATGGGTTTTACCCCTTTAGGAGCAACTTCCAAAGTCCATACTTTTTTGGTATACATAGATTCCATCTCAGATCGCATTGCATCCAGCCACTTCACAGAGTCCCCACTCGTGATGGCATGCTCGAAACTAGTTGGGTCATCATATTCCATGATGCAAGCCTCACTTCCACCGTCAATGAGAAAACCGTAGTATCTCTCAGGTGGATAAGGAACCCTACTAGATCGGCGGAGAGGCCGGGGTTCGTTGGGAACTACTGAATCCTCTGGCTCGACTAAATTTTCAGTTGTAATTTGTGGTGCTTGAACTTCTTCCAGCTCTACTTTTTCGCCACTAATTTCTTTTACAAGAAATTCCTTTTCTATAAAGGTGGCATATTGAGAAAAAAACACTTTTTGTTCCTTAGCATGGTAGAAAATATATCCTTGGCAATTCTTAGGATATCCCATAAACTTGCAAAGAACTGATCCTGCCTCGAGTTTGTCCGGATTTTGCCTTTTGACATAGGCCGGACAACCCCATATCTTAACTCGTTTAAGATATGGTCTCTTCCCACTCCATATCTCATATGGTGTGGTAGGTACAGATTTAGACGAAACTTGATTCAATAGGTATGCCGCTGTCTCAAGCGCATAACCCCAAAAGGAAATAGGTAACTCAGCAGTGCTCATCGTAGAGCGCACCATATTTAATAGGGTGCGATTCCTCTGCTCCGATACACCGTTATGCTGTGGTGTATAAGGAGGAGTAAGCTTAGAGAGAATCCCGTTCTCTTTTAGATAGTCCAGGAACTCATTGCTCAAGTATTCTCCTCCTCGATCTGATCGAAGGATCCTAATACTTTTACCTATTTAGTTCTCTACTTCGTGCTTATATTCTCTGAATTTCTCAAAAGCTTCAGACTTGTGTTTCAACAGGAACACATGTCCGTATCTTAAAAGATCGTCAGTGAATGTAATGAAGTATGAGGAACCGTTCCTGGCATGTGTAGACATGGGACCACATACATCATTATGTATCAGTCCCAAGAGTTCTGTAACTCTTTCTCCGTGTCCACTAAACGGAGTTTTGGTCATCTTGCCTTTGAGACATGACTGGCAAGTGTCATAAGATAAAAATTCGAACGGATTCAAATATCCAACCTTATGCAACTTAGCTAGCCGTGTAGCATTGATATGACCTGGTTTAAAATGCCACAAGAAAGATTCGTTCATTTTTGAACTCTTCCTCTTGTGTGTGTTTTGTACATTAAGTACTGTAGTTTGGTTGAGAACGTATATGCCATTATTTAACGATCCTGATATAATCAACTTTTGATTCAGGAATATATTCATAACATTATCCAATACTACAAAATTATATCCTTCTTTGCTCAATAAAGAAAACTGATATAAGATTGCATATCAGGGTCGGAATGTAATAGCATTCGTTCAGAACCAATGTATTACCATTTGGTAACACAAGCTGATATTCGCCAACTGCTTTGGCTGCAACATTTGCACCATTCCCTACTCTTACGGAATGATCACCCTCTCCCAGTTTCCTACCTTTACGTAACCCGCGTAACATATTATATATATGGGATTTAGATCCAGTATCTAATACCCAGAATGAAGAGTGAACTGAGAAACAGTTCTTGATAACAAACACACCCGAAGAAGATATATCAACATGCTTATTATTCATTTGGGCGGCTTGAGAATCCAGATATTCTCCTATTCCCTGCTCAGACTTATAACAATTATAAGTGGGAGCGGGACCAACGTTCCCCTGCTCAGTATAACAAGCGGGTTCAGTCAATACATCCATATTATTATCTTGATTAAGGCCTGACATGGTCGTTATCTGGAGAGAGAGAGAGAAGAAAACACTTTAGCGTGTGCTCCTGCAAGATTAGATTGGTTATTATCTTATCTAATCAAGATGGCTCCCACTGATTTTTATCAAATCTTCCTTAAAACCCTAAATGGTAAGACTAGCCGGGATTAATTGTTAGTGTATATTCCCTAGGGGCCATTATTGTATCATACTGGCTTGTATATTACTTAATGGAAGCTTGGGATATTCACAGTTTTATAACAGTCTTGCTAAACATGGTAGTATGCTACTTGGTTTTATCTATCTTAATATGTGAGTATACGTATTGATAGAGCTCTTAGGATCTTGCTTGACTACCAGCGTTGTGATGGCAGTCACACTAGTGGGGGCTGGGTAGTCTATAAGCACATCTTTTTTCAGGTCCCTAGTCGTAGAATTATCGAGACAGGGCATCGATACTCCGGAGTAGACTAGTGTGTACGCTTCTCATCCCAGTTGGGGAGATGGTCTGTCCCACAGCTTTCAGTACGTCGTACTGGAGATAGTATACAGGTGCTCGTTGGGTTACGGGTACACCGGACAGGACTCGCAGGGAACTGTTGGTTGGTTTTATACCAGTCGTCAGTTAACAGTTCCCAGGTGACATGAGTACAGCATAGTCCGCAGACTTGACACTGCTACTTCGCCTCGAGTGTGTCCCACTGTTCTTAGATTGCTACCCTACCACGGCTCAAAGGAGTCGTACAAACAGGTAGCAGTTGGGTGCAGTCCCGAGCACTTGGAGGCAGTGGCGGTTAGACAGGATTCGTCTCTCCCGGTATTGGGAGTTGATATCGCGCTGTGTCAGAGAGCCATTACGCAAAGTCCCTGGCCAGGGCAAGCGAGATTTACTGGTAGGTTCCAGTAGTTTCTCAGGGTGTAATGGGCTACTCCCCGACACGACTTATACCGCTATTAGGGGACTGACGCTTGCCGCCCCCTAGGCCCGATATGCGATAGTCTTAGACGAACAGACCGGACTGTACGGAGATTGTCACATCAGGCTCAGTAGGAGTTCGGATGGGTTTCCTCATCGGCCTTCTTATCGACATCTACTTGGGGACCGTTACGTACAGCTAGTGCCGCTTGCGGTCTGTGGTTAAACCCACTGCCAGCGTAATAGTCGAGTCATTAGAGTCCCACACAGAGAGTTTCCTTGCTCCAGGCGAAACGATATAGAGGTCGTATGGTTTTACGACAAGGGTTCGGACGCATACGTGTGTTTACACACGTACGACTTTTGGACAGTTTTTACTAGCCGGCTTTGGTTTAAGCCAGATTCTAGTATCGGGATATTGGATTTATACAGTCTAATGTTTTTCCGTGTTTTCACGGATAGGAGGGGCCTTCTCGTAATTTCACGAGAAGCTTCTAGAAGGTTGGTGACTTAGGGGTGTAGGTGGCATATGCATTAAATGAGATTAGTGACTCATTTGTGTGATTCATCCATGTCATTAATGCATCATAAATGCTTAATGACTCATGGAGATGAATCACCCATTTGTATTTATGAAGCATGGTTGTTAAATCCTTTATTTTCTTTTTTGGATAAATAATAATGCTTCATATATATTATGATAGATCATTATCTCATTTTCATGCTCATGCTCACCTTCTCTCTTCTCAAGCTCTCTCTCTTCAAACTCTAATCCCCCCCTCTCATGTGTTAAGATCAAGAATTAGAATAGACTAATCACTCCATAATCCAACTCTATATCACCTAGGTTATTTAGATTAGCACTTTAAGAAACCTAGTTACCTTAAGTTTGAGGTGAAGCTTGAAGTAAAGCTCTCGGGTGGATCGTCTACTACTTGGAGAAGGCCGAGGAGGAGGTAGAGAATGAAAAGACGAAGGACACGGTTCATTAGGTATAATCACTTCACATAGTAGTTTAGAACTCCTATGTTTATTGTTGGTTATCGTTTAGCAACGATTCTTGCGGTTAGTCGATGTTATTGCAAAGAACAAGATCGTTTTTCATATTTCCGCCTCCCCGCAAGTCGTGGGGTGTAGTACATTGACTTACAGTGGTATCAGAGCCTCGCTAAACAATAATTAACTCATTAGAAAAGTCGTAAGAATTTCGAACGCAAAAGGAACCGGAAAAATCATCTATTTAACACAGTTTCTGTCGAATCTAAACAGGCCCTAAAAATTTTTCAGGGACCTGCAGAATAACAAGCAGGGAATAATAGGGCTACTGCAGAAATTTGGACTTGTGACTCGGCTAACTCACCGCGGAACCGCGGCGGATCCATGCGATCCGCCGCGGATCCGCGGCCGAGTTGGGGCCGAGTCAGCCCAAATTTCTTCAGTAACTCTTAAGTGTTAATAATGATATTTCTGGGATGTTTATTTTTCTGCTCAAGTCTCAGGTGCACAGAGAAGTTTTAGAGTAGAATCTAAAGCGTTTGCTCGATCGAAATTTTACGATGTTTTCTAATTTGATTATATCCGTGATTGTATAATGTGTTCGTAAACCTCCCCTGACTGCTAGTATGTCAGTTGGCAGGGGGTTGCACATTTCTGTAATAGTTTTTACTGTTTGTGGTTATGAACTGTATTGGACTGTTGTGATGATTAGCCGGGGTTTGAGATGGGTTGTTATATTCATTCATTCAAATGTAATTGTAATATGTTGTAATATTATTTTGCGGGGCACATCCAGGTTGCGGTTGTAGCCACCGTTGTATTATTTCATTTTACTGTTTTTGCTCCTAGGATAGACCCAAGGTGGGGTGCACAAACTACCGGGTACTTTGAAGTGTTTAGTGGACTACTCACGTTGTCGAGGGAGACCGCTTCATTTCGGGTACTTGGCGGGTAGTTTGCCGTACCCGTAGGGGTCTAGGGTGGGATAATGGCTATTCATCATAACTGTGTAATCCGTCTTTTGTTGCAGGCTCTAAACAAACGCGGATTGCTTGCAAATCCAATAATGTTCATATGAGATCTGGAATGCCTATTAGCGTCTGACGAATGTACAATATCTATATATGATAGCTATTTAGACGTCACTTATGTTTTACACCCGCGCTAGCCCAGCCCCCGCTCTGCCGTTAGTTAAGTAACCTAACGGGTGATGACGGGACCCAGTGGCGAATGCGGATGGCATAAGAGGACGTTGTATTTTCGTTGTTTTCTGCAATGATAGGTTAATGATGGGACGCATTATTATTAATGCAAAGAAAACAAACCAAAAGTTGAATCGTTGGAACAATTTAAAAGAAACCACTCGGTTATTTTAAAACAGATGATATTTTTTAAATGCGGAGCTTTAACCACTCCTTTTAAAAGCTATCAGGTTCCTTCGGTCATATCAAGTTCACTACGTTCACGGTTTCGCCAAAACCATTCGTAGCCCTCCATCATTTCATTTGGGTATTCAGTAGTATTCAAGCTATGTATTTTGACCAACGCCAAGGCATAGTGTTTGGTAGCTGCTGGGTATTCATTTGTTGCATAGATAGATGAGTTAGTTTGGGACAGTCGTATTATCATTTTGGCCAACGTCAAGGATATGTACGGATGGGTTCAAATTAACAAGATAATGATGGGTAGAACTTGACATGTGACTTATGACATTTTGACCAACGCCAAGGTCATAAGAGCATGGGGCAAAAATATATATCGGGAAATTCTAAAGAAACTGAAATTTGCAAAGAGATGCATACCATTTGGATTTTGATGAATGTTGGTAGGATTCCTTCAACATTATCATACGATGATATTTGGATTCCGATCCTACTGTGAGTATATGCTACTCATCAGGAGATTCGTCACTTAACGATCAATACTATAAACCAAGTAGGTGTCAAGAAAGGTGTCAGCGGGGTTACGCCCCCAGAGAAAAGAGGTTATTTAATTAAGAAACTTCGCGAAAGCGTTGGAAAACCTCCCTCGAAGTACCGACACCAGCCTGGCTGAACGGTTAAGCAAGTATTGTACAGTGAGAATAGTCCTGGCTAATTCTTCTTTTATGGTTTGAAGAAGGATTCGAGAAACAATAGGTGCCATCCAGTTTAAATAAATTAAAAACCACTCTAAACTTGTAAGAGCATCAAGCTAAAGTGTTTCTTCTCTCTCTCCTACTTGCAGCGACCCTGAAAATGACTGGACTTAAGTTACTTTTAGATAAAAATATACTGACAGGGCCAAACTATAAAGATTGGCTGTGGAATGTCAAAATGGCTTTGACCTATGACAAATTGGGGTACGTCCTCACCGCTAAGGCACCTGCATTCCCAGGTCCCAAATCCAGTAATGTGGATAAGGAAATCCACAAAACCTGGGATTTAGATTGCGCGAAGGCCAAGTGCATCGTGCTTGTATCGATGAACAATGAACATCAGAAGAGGCACGAGGATATGGATCTTGAATCCATATTTCTCCATACAAAAGATCTGTATGGAGAGCAATCTCGTATAGCAAGATACGAGACCTCAAAGAACTTGTTTCGAGCGAGATTGGCCGTCGGATCATCGGTAGGAGAACATGTCCTAAAGATGATTGGCTATATAGAAGAGTTCGCAGACCTTGGGACGACTTTGGATAATGAGCTCTATACAGACCTTATTCTCCAGTCCCTTCTTTCCACCTACGCCTAATTTATTCTGAACTTCAACATTCAAAGAAAAGAAGTTGAACTTCCGGAACTCCTTAACATGTTGAGGAGTGCAGAGGGCACCTTGCAGAAAGCAAGGGAAACACCCGCTATATTTGTTAGCGGTGCTTCTTCTTCCGGGTCCAAGGCTAGGGCCAAAGGAAGGAAGAAGAAGGCCGCCACCAAACCTAGAGGAGGTGTAAGTAAGGTGGGAGCGAAGGGAAAGAAAAAGTTTGCGGTACCAGTAGTGGCCCAGGATGAGTGTTTCCATTGTTATAGGAAAGGGCACTGGAAGAAAGATTGCAAGGCGTGGAACGCCAAGAACCAGGAACCGAAGCAAGCTGTGGCTTCGATTTCAGGTGTGTTTGTAATTGAGAATTTTCTGTCAATCAACTCTACTTCCTGGGTATTGGATACCGGATCAGGATCTCATATATGCAATTCATTGCAGGCACTGAAAAACCGTAGAGTGCTGAAGGATGGTGATATGACCCTGATGGTTGCTAACGGAGCTAGCGTGGGAGCTGTGTCCGTAGGGGATTATCACCTGGGATTGACGAGTGGACACATTTTGGTTTTACATAACTGTTTTTGTGTACCCAGCTTAACGTGTAATATCATATCAGTTTCCTTGTTATCAAATAAAGGTTATGATTTCACGTTTGTAAGTGATGTTGTTAACATCCATCTTAATCATAGTTTGATTGGGTCCGGTACACTGGATAACGGTATATATGTCTTAAAACAACTCCAAATTTTCAATGTCCAGAACACACTAAAAAGAAAGTCTCCAGATTTAAATAAAGCTTTCTTATGGCATTGTAGACTGGGTCACATCAATGAAAGAAGGTTGACTAAGTAACATAGAGAAGGATATTTGGACTCGTTCAAATATCAAACTTATGCCACTTGTCAATCTTGTCTCAAAGGAAAGATGACAAAGACTCCATTTACTGGACATGGAGTAAGAGCGAGCCCTTAGGACTCATACACAGCGATGTATGTGGTCCAATGTCTACATATGCAAGAGATGGTTTTTCCTATTTCATTACTTTTACGAATGATTACTCAAGGTACGGATTCATTTATCTGATGAAACATAAATCCGAGGCTTTTGAGAAATTCCAAGAGTATAAGAATGAAGTAGAAAACCAAACCGGCAAAAGTATCAAGACACTAAGATCTGATCGAGGTGGTGAATACTTAAGTGCCGAGTTCCTTGGTTACTTAAAAGAGAAAGGAATTCTCTCTCAGCTCACTCCTCCATACACTCCACAGCATAACAGTGTATCGGAGAGACGGAATCGAACCCTATTGGATATGGTACATTCCATGATGAGTAATGCTGAGTTACCGCGATCTTTCTGGGGTTATGCGCTAGAATCAGCAGCATATCTTTTGAACATGGTTCCTACCAAGACTGTGCCTACCACGCCATATCAGATGTGGAGTGGGAAGAAACCCTATCTTCAGTATCTGAAGATATGGGGATGTCCAGCTTTTGTTAAAAAGCAGCATGTGGACAAGCTCGAGGCACGATCAGTACAGTGTAAGTTTGTGGGATATCCAAAGAACTCCAAGGGGTATCTATTCTATTACGCAGAGGAACAAAAGGTTTTTGTTTCTCGTAATGCCCATTTTATAGAATATCAGTTTTTAGAAAAGGAAATAAATGGGAGCGAAATAGAACTGGAAGAAATTCCAGAACTACAAACTACTACTGAAAGTTTGGTAGAACCGGTAGTTCAAGAAGAACAGGACATTCCCGCACCCCTCCGCAGGAGTAGTAGGCCGTCTCATCCGCCTGAGAGATACTACGATTTTCTCATAGATGGGGATAGAGAGGATTGCATCATAGATGATGATGAACCTACTAGCTTCCAGCAGGCCATCCAGAGCGGCGACTCGGTACGATGGCTAGATGCAATGCGGACCGAAATGGAGTCCATGTACACCAACAAAGTATGGACTTTGGACTTTGCTCCAGATGGGGTAAAACCCATAGGATGCAAATGGATCTTCAAGAAAAAGATTGGTGTAGATGGACAGGTGGAAACCTATAAGGCTAGACTTGTTGCAAAGGGTTTTCGTCAAAGACCTGGTTTGGACAATGACGAAACTTTTTCTCCAGTGGCTATGCTCAAATCCATTCGGGTCCTTCTTGCTATTGCAGCCTTCCATGATTATGAAATCTGGCAGATAGACGTAAAAAACGGCTTTTCTGAATGGTAATTTAGAAGAGTGCGTCTATATGGATCAGCCAGAAGGTTTCAATCAGAGTGGGAGCAGCGGTAAAGTATGCAAGTTGCTTAAGTCCATCTATGGACTGAAGCAAGCATCGCGGAGTTGGAACATCTGTTTTGATGAAACAGTCAAAGAATATGACTTTATCAAAAATCCAGATGAACCATGTATATATAGTAAAGTTGTAGCCAGAAGTGTCGTATTCCTCGTCTTGTACATGGATGACATTCTATTGATAGGAAATGACATTCCTATGCTACAATCTGTCAAAGGATTCTTGTCACACAGGTTCTCCATGAAAGACCTGGGTGATGCCTCTTACATTCTGGGGATCCGGATCTATCGTGATAGATCCACGAGGATGTTGGGACTTTCGCAGTCCAGTATATCGACACTATACTGAAAAGATTCAGTATGGAAGATTCTAAGCGCGGTAATCTACCGGCTTGTCACGGAATCACCCTCTCCAAAAAGATGTCTCCCAAGACTGATTTGGAAAGGGAACGCATGTCTATTATACCTTACGCTTCTGCGGTAGGCTCTATAATGTATGCGATGTTGTACACCAGACCAGATGTAGCTTACGCACTGAGCGTGGTAAGCCGGTATCAGTCATACCCAGGGGAGAATCACTGGATAGCAGTAAAGAACATTCTCAAGTACCTGAGAAGGATTAAGGAGATGTTCTTGGTTTACGGCGGAAAAGACCTCAAGATGGAGGCCTTTGCTGATTCCGACTTCCAGAGTGATAAGGACGATTCCAAGTCCATGTCAGGTTATGTCTTCACCCTCAATAGAGGGGCGGTGTGCTGGAAGAGTTCCAAGCAGGACACCGTTGCTGACTCGACGATGGAAGAGGAGTATATTGCTGCTTGCGATGCCGCAAAAGAAGCAGTCTGGATGAAGAAGTTCCTAACAGAACTTCAGATGGTTCCTACCATAGTCGATCCAATACCTCTGTATTGCGACAACAACGGAGCTATAGTTTTAGCGAAGGAACCAAGGTCCCATCAGAAGTCCAGACACATCTTAAGGCGGTATCACCTGATCAGGGAGATCATTGATCGTCGGGAGATCGAGGTCAGGAGAGTTGCTACTGAAGAGAACATTGCTGATCCATTTATGAAGGCCCTACCTCAGATTCAGTTCGAGAGGCTACTCGAGATCATCGGTCTTCGATATGCCAGTACATGGCCCTAGTGCAAGTGGGAGATTGTTAGTGTATATGCCCTAGGGGCCATTATTGTATCATACTGGCTTGTATATTACTTAATGGAAGCTTGGGATATTCACAGTTATATAACAGTCTTGCTAAACATGGTAGTATGCTACTTGGTTTTATCTATCTTAATATGTGAGTATACGTATTGATAGAGCTCTTAAGATCTTGCTTGACTACCAGCGTTGTGATGGCAGTCACACTAGTGGGGGCTGGGTAGTCTACAAGCACATCCTTTTTCAGGTCCCTAGTCGTAGGATTATCGAGACAGGGCATCGATACTCCGGAGTAGACTAGTGTGTACGCTTCTTATCCCAGTTGGGGAGATAGTCTGTCCCATAGCCGTCAGTACGTCGTACTGGAGATAGTATATAGGTGCTCGTTGGGTTACGGGTACACCGGACAGGACTCGCAGGGAACTGTTGGTTGGTTTTATACCAGTCGTCAGTTAACAGTTCCCAGGTGACATGAGTACAGCATAGTCCGCAGACTTGACACTGCTACTTCGCCTCGAGTGTGTCCCACTGTTCTTAGATTGCTACCCTACCACGGTTCAAAAGAGTCGTGCAAACAGGTAGCGGTTGGGTGCAGTCCCGAGCACTTGGAGGCAGTGGTGGTTAGACAGGATTCGTCTCTCCCGGTATTGGGAGTTGATATCGCGCTGTGTCAGAGAGCCATTACGCAAAGTCCCTGGCCAGGGCAAGCGAGATTTACTGGTAGGTTCCAGTAGTTTCTCAGGATGTAATGGGCTACGCTCCGACACGACTTATACCGCTATTAGGGGACTGACGCTTGCCGCCCCCTAGGCCCGATATGCGATAGTCTTAGACGAACAGACCGGACTGTACGGAGATTGTCACATCAGGCTCAGTAGGAGTTCGGATGGGTTTCCTCATCGGCCTTCTTATCGACATCTACTTGGAGACCGTTACGTACAGCTAGTGCCGCTTGCGGTCTGTGGTTAAACCCACTGCCAGCGTAATAGTCGAGTCATTAGAGTCCCACACAGAGAGTTTCCCTGCTCCAGGCGAAACGATATAGAGGTCGTATGGTTTTACGACAAGGGTTCGGACGCATACGTGTGTTTACACACGTACGACTTTTGGACAGTTTTTACTAGTCGGCTTTGGTTTAAGCTAGATTCTAGTATAGGGATATTGGATTTATACAGTCTAAAGTTTTTCCATGTTTTCACGGATAGGAGGGCCTTCTCGTAATTTCACGAGAAGCTTCTAGAAGGTTGGTGACTTGGGGGTGTAGGTGACATATGCATTAAATGAGATTAGTGACTCATTTGTGTGATTCATCCATGTCATTAATGCATCATAAATTCTTAATGACTCATGGAGATGAATCACCCATTTGTATTTATGAAGCATGGTTGTTAAATCCTTTATTTTTTTTTTTGGATAAATAATAATGCTTCATATATATTATGATAGATCATTATCTCATTCTCATGCTCATGCTCACCTTCTCTCTCCTCAGGCTCTCTCTCTTCAAACCCTAATCCTCCCCTCTCATGTGTTGAGATCAAGGATTAGAATAGACTAATCACTCCATAATCCAACTCTATATCACGTAGGTTACTTAGATTAGCACTTTAAGAAACCTAGTTACCTCAAGTTTGAGGTGAAGCTTGAAGTAAAGCTCTCGGGTGGATCGTCTACTCCTTGGAGAAGGCCGAGGAGGAGGTGGAGAACGAAAAGACGAAGGACACGGTTTATTAGGTATAATCACTTCACAAAGTAGTTTAGAACTCCTATGTTTATTGTTAGTTATCGTTTAGCAACGATTCTTGCGGTTAGTCGATGTTATTGTAAAGAACAAGATCGTTTTTCATATTTCCGCCTCCCCGCAAGTCGTGGGGTGTAGTACATCGACTTACAGTAATTACACCTTACAAGTTCGCCAATCTTTCTGCCAGGCCAGTGTTGGTACTTTGAAGGAGGTTTCCCGTGCTTTTGCATGGACCTAATTAGAATAAATCTCGTTTTCCCAGAGGCATAACCCCGTTAACAACTTTCGACACATACTTGATTGGCTAGTTGTCATGTGTAAAACTCTCCTAGGAGTAACTCTTACTCGCAGTGGGTATCGGGATCTAACTATCTCATAGGTGGTATGCAATCTCATTGCAAATTTCAACACTTAAAATTCCCGATAATGTTTTTGCCCCTAGCAACTTATGACCTTAACATAGTCAATAAATCATAATTGCTAGCCAAGTTCAACCCGTCATTTCCCGATTGAATTAAACCCACCTACACGACCCTTAACATAGTCAACAAAGTCGTACAACTACCCTAATCCAATCACATCTCATGTTTTAGCAGATAAGCACTAATTAGCTACCGCACACTACGCCTTAACATAGTCAACAAACGTAGCACAAATACTAAGTAGTACTGATCTGAAATGACGGAGGGCTACGCAGGTTTTTCAGAAAACCATAAGCGTAATGAACTTGATATCGTTGTAGAAACAAGTGATTTTGAAAAGGAGTGTTTTTGAGGCTTTTCTAGTTTTGCTAAAGAGATCACTCCCAGTGAAGGGATCTCGGCTCTTTCCTTATCGAATAAGGTGCAGGATATTTCACAAATACCGTTGTGCAAAGTAAGAACTATAGAAACAATCAAAAACTAAACCGTGAGTTTTGTAGCATCTGCCAGTTTTGCTAAAGAGGTCACTCCCGGTAAAGGGATCTCGGCTCTTTCCTCATTGAATAAGGGGCAGGGTATATCACATATACCACTATGCAAAGTAAAAACTGTAGCTACCCTTTTTATAAATTTGATTCTACAACTTCTTTTAAGTTTCTTATCTTTTATTAATCTCATTAATAAATCCCATCATTTATGCTTTCTAAGTATCACAGAAGAAACGAAAATACAACGTACGCTTATGACATCCGCATTCGCCATAATGTTCTGTTATACACCGTTAGGTTACTTAACTAACGGCATACCGGGACGGGACTAGCGCGGGTGTAAAACATAGGCAACGTTTATTCTATATATCATATATACAATAATAAAGCATTCGTCTCACGCATATAATATGATCACATCACAGTATATCAGCAGCAGAAGAAACTTATGAAATATTGGATATACTAGGAGGTCCGTGTTTTATTTCGAGGCTGTATAAAACACGGATTCTATGGTCGCGATAAATAGCCAAACCCACATTCCTAGACCCCTACGAGAGCGGCAAGTAACCCTGCCAATTCTAGGGTTAGAAGACCCGGTCTCGACTCCTCGAGATGGCCTCCCACTGGACCCTAGAACCCGGTTACTTGTGCTCCCCTCCTTGGGTCTACCTAATGCGGAAAAGTAAATAATATACAATGGTGACATCAACCTCATCCCGGAAGTGCCCCAATAAAAGAATATTACATACAATGAATTTTACATGAATGAAAATAAAAACCCTCATCTCACATAAAACCCCCGGCTATTCAGAACACGACAATCCAGTACAACATATTACAGCAACACATAATATCTCATATCATCAACGTAAGTAAGTATGCGTATCCCGATTGTCGTTGATGTATAGCAACGAAACCTGCAATACCCCACATACTACACTTACGGTCCCAGAAAAGAAAAGTGAAATACTACAACATTTGGAATCCATAATCTCCTTAGACATCGTAAACCCGAAATATCACATATCACGAATTTCATGCCTAACTATATGAATTCCACATATTGTATCACAATCACAGAATATCATGATGATGTTTAACGTTTCGATCGAATCAACATACACTCACAAATTACCCCCATGAGCTCAACACTTGAGCAAAGTCGAAATACTCAAAAACCGTGCCACAGTGTTTATGGACCAGCCGTAGAAAGAGTTAACCAATGCCTCACCTATGACACCACGGAACTACGGCAAACCCTAGGGTTCGTTCGCGGTTGCATGGGTATAGAATCGAGTTAAGGTTAGTATAGTTTTCTAGGGGGTCCATAGGGGTACTTGCATGATTTTACGAATATAATCAACTTCGAAAAATTACAACAGTTGGAAATTTCAGCGGGATACAAAATGTGGTGTGCGAAGTTCGATCAAACTGCTAAAAATAGTCAAGGTTACCAATACAGTGTTAAAATATACGACTACGAAGCACTACGAATTATCCCCAGGTCAAACTAATCATCACATGAAAATTGGGCTAAATAAACAATACTAGGAAACCCAAAAGAGCACAGATGAAATACGGAGGGCAGAGGAGCTCTTGGGGCCGGCCAGGCCGAAAAATGAGCCTTGGTGCTCGGTCCAAATCCGAGCACCCCTCCCCCCTACCGTATTTCACCCATGTTCATAATATGGCTCATAGATCATTCTGCACTTGTTTGAAAATTTTTTAAAGGACTTTTTTGAAAATTTACAGAGAGAAAAATGGGGTTTTCATAATACCGTAATTCGGAGTCGATTTCGTTTTCGTAATTGTTTTAACACCGTATCTAGAATTCTAGTTTGGCTCTGATACCATTGTTGGGCTACCCTTGCACCAAGTCTAGGGTTTGGTAGCATCACTCATGCCACTTTAAAATTTAGAGAGGTGCAAAGCAAGCAAACCATGAATCTTAACTAGAAATTCTAGGGTAACAAGTTTGTATCACATACAAAGAACTAAAGAGATTAGGATTACAACCTTTGTAGTCCGTTCCTTCGCTTCATAAGCTCCGTATTGAGGTCCCTTCACTGCGATCATCAAGAACTCCGACTCTTGTGAGGCTCCAAGAGGTGAATGATGTATCTTGCTGGAAGTCTTATTGATCTAAGATGATCTACCTTGAAGAATCTCTAACCCAAGCTTACACTTCACTAATGAAGTAATTAGAGAAGTGAACACCCTAATCTAAGTGACTAGAATAGATGAGAATGATGAAGTAGGAATTTTGCTCTCTTTTGTTTTCAATTTCTCACCATTTATCATCACAAATGAAAAAGCAAGTGAAGCTTTTCTTCAAGAATCTAGAAGAAGAAGAAGAAGCAAAAGCTTTTGTGATGAATAATAAATTATTGTTGTGGTTACAATTGCAACCATGGGTTAAGAATGAAATCCTTAACCCTAGTAGAGAATAAACCATAGGTTAAGGGTTTGGGTTGGGTTAAAAAATATCTACACAAAATATCAAAGCTAGATGACAAAAGTCAAAGCTTCATGAAGCTTCATGAAAGCTTCATCCAAAGCTTAACCCTAATCAAAACCCTAACTAAGTTTAAACCAAAAAACCATATTGCATTTTTAACCCTAACATGTTACAATATTATATATCACATATACAATATATTTGTAACAAAAGAAAATAATACAATTAACATATATCGCATATACATCAATGTATTATCCAGTGAGAAAATGAATCAATAAAGTGAGCTTATATTAGTTGACGTAATGTAATATATCACATATATAATTATACATCAAATTATCGAATCAACACTTGATCCGACAATCCGGCTATATTGCATATAACCTACTAATATAACATGTACCAATTCATCGAATCAACACTTGATCCGATGACCCGGCTATATCACATATACCCGGCCGATATCTCATATCGCGAGAATAGAATACGGTATCTCATATCGTATTATTGCATGAGCCAGGAAACCTCTATGTAAGACTCTAAAGAATCATCAATAGCCAACAGTAGGTGATGATCATATCAAACACCCACAAGCTGCAAGAGGTCAGCTAAACGTAGCAGCCACCCAAGTATTGAGCGATTAGAAGATCAACAAGCAAGCCTGTACAATCTCCTGTGAATCCAATCAGTAACACTACCGTACAGTCCGGTCTCTTCGTCTTATATGTCGCATATCAAGTCTAGGGGTGGTAAACGTCAGACCCCAGTAACCGATAAGTCGTGTCGATGTGAGGCTCATAACAGGTCGAGAAACTACTGATAACTCTTACCAGCAACACTCCATATCAACCCTAGCCAGGGACTTCCAGTTATAGCCAATCGAACACAGCACAACATTAACTCCCTATACCGGGAGAGACGAAACCCCTCCTATCGCTCATTGCCTCCATGTGATTCGGGACTGTACCCAAAAGCCACTGTTTTGCACGCCCTCTTGGACGTGGTAAGGTGGAAATCAAAGCACAGTGGGAATCACACAAGACTCTATGACGATCTCGGGTCTACAGACTAACCTGTACCAGTGTCACCGGAGAACTGTTATCTGACGATAGGTATAATACCATCTAGGAGTTCTCGGCGAGTTCGTTCTGTGTACCCAGTCTCCACTAAGCACCCGTACACCATCTTTGATGTCAAACACCGATGGATATGGGATCATCCATCGCCCATCATATGGGTCAAGATGCGTATACGCTAGTCTACCCTGGTGTATCGATACCCTGTCTCGATACACCCTCGACTAGGAACAGTTATAGGATGTACACGTTGACTACCCTGGCCCTACTAGTATGATCACATCATAGTCCTAGTAGTCAAGTACATATCCTAAGGGCTTTATCAACATGTAAGAGCAAGACAGTAAACCAATACAAGTCAACATGTTAAGACAAAGTGTAACCAGATAGCATACTATCATATCGAGCAAGAAAATCCTTTCTATATATATCCAAATATCCATCATAATATACATCATATATACAACAATGTCCTCTAGGGCATATACATAACTAACAATCTCCCACTTGCACTAAGGCCAGCTGTTGTAGTATCTCATACCCAACATCCCGAAGAGTCTCTCAAATTGTATCTGGGGAATGTCCTTCGTGAGTGGATCCACAGTGTTGTCCTTTGTGTCAACTCTCGTGACCTCGATCTTGCGGCGATCAACTACCTCCCAGATCAGGTGATACCATCTCAGAATAAGTCTGGACTTCTGATGGGACCTGGGTTCTATGGCCAAAGCCACAGCTCCATTATTATCACAATACAAAGGTATTGGATGCTCAATGGACGGAACCACTCCAAGTTCAGTGATGAACTTCTTCATCCAGACAGCCTCTTTGGCAGCATCGTTGGCAGCGATGTCTTCAGCCTCTATCGTCGAGTCTGCCACGGTTTCTTGCTTGGAACTCTTCCAACAAACCGCCCCTCCATTTAGGGTAAAGACAAATCCCGAGTGCGACTTAGAGTCGTCCTTCTCACTTTAGAAGTTTGAATCAGTAAAGGACTCCACTTGGAGTTTTTCGTTACCATACAACAAGAATATCTCCTTAGTCCTTCTCAAGTACTTGAGAATGTTCTTCACAGCTGTCCAGTGATTCTTTCCAGGATCTGCTTGATACCTACTCACTACACTTAGTGAGTATGCTACATCGGGTCTGGTACATAGCATCGCGTACATGATAGAGCCTACTGCCGAGGCATAAGGTATCCCTTGCATGCGAGCTCTCTCCAAATCAGTCTTGGGAGACATCTCTTTGGAGAGAGTGAGTTCAAAGATCGTGGATTGGTTCCCACGCTTGGATTCTTCCATACTAAACCTCTTTAGTATGGTGTCAATGTACCTGAATTGGGACAATCCCAGTATCTGTTTAGATATATCTCTATAAATCTTGATTCCCAAAATGCAGGTGGCATCACCTAGATCTTTCATTAAGAATCTATGTGATAAGAAGAGCTTGACCGAGTGCAGCATAGGAACATCATTTCCTATCAAGAGTATGTCATCCATGTAGGATACAAGGAAGATGACCTTACTCTCTGCAACCTTCTTATATATACAAGGTTCATCTACGTTCTTGATGAAGTCAAACTCTTTGACTACAACATCAAAATAGATGTTCCAACTCCGCGATGCCTGCTTTAACTCGTAGATGGATTTAAGCAGCTTGCATACCTTTCCGCTGCTCCCACTATCTATGAAGCCCTCTGGCTGAGTCATGTACACGCACTCCTCTAAATCACCATTTAGAAAGGCGGTCATAACATCCATTTGCCAGATTTCGTAGTCATGGTATGCAGCAATGGTAAGTAAGATCCGGATGGATTTAAGCATAGCCACTGGAGAAAAGGTTTCGACATAATCCACACCTGGTCGTTGACGAAAACCCTTTGCAACAAGTCTAGCTTTGAAAGTCTCCACTATTCCATCTACACCAAGTTTCTTCTTAAAGATCCACTTGTTCCCAATGGGTTTTACCCCTTCAGGAGCAACTTTAAAAGTCCATACTTTGTTGGTGTACATGGATTCCATCTCAGATCGCATTGCATCCAGCCACTTCACAGAGTCCCCACTCGTGATGGCCTGCTCGAAGCTAGTTGGGTCATCATCTTCCATGATGCAATCCTCGCTTCCACCGTCAATGAGAAAACCGTAGTATCTCTCAGGTGGATGAGGAACCCTACTAGATCGGCGGAGAGGCTGGAGTTCGTTGGGAACTACTGAATCCTCTGGTTCAACTAAATCTTCAGTTGTAGTTTGTGGTGCTGGAACTTCTTCCAGCTCTACCTTTTCACCACTAATTTTTTTTACAAGAAATTCCTTTCCTAAAAAGGTGGCGTATTGAGAAACAAACACTTTTTGTTTCTCAGCGTGGTAGAAAATACATCCTTGGGAATTCTTAGGATATCCCACAAACTTGCAAAGTACTGATCGTGCCTCGAGTTTATCCGGATTTTGCCTTTTGACATAGGCCGGACAACCCCATATCTTAATTCGTTTAAGATATGGTCTCTTCCCACTCCATATCTCATATGGTGTGGTAGGTACAGATTTAGACAAAACTTGATTCAATAGGTATGCTGCTATCTCAAGCGCATAAGCCCAAAAAGAAATAGGTAACCCAGCAGTGCTCATCATAGAGCGCACCATATCTAATAGGGTGCGATTCTTCCGCTCCAATACACCGTTATGCTGTGGTGTATAAGGAGGAGTAAGCTTAGAGAGAATCCCATTCTCTTTTAAATAGTCCAGGAACTCATTGCTCAAGTATTCTCCTCCTCGATCTGATCGAAGGATCTTAATACTTTTACCTGTTTGGTTCTCTACTTCGTGCTTATATTCTCTGAATTTCTTAAAAGCTACAGACTTGTGTTTCAACAAGAACACATGTCCGTATCTTGAGAGATCGTCAGTGAATGTAATGAAGTATGAGGAACCGTTCCTGGCATGTGTAGACATGGGACCACATACATCACTATGTATCAGTCCCAAGAGTTCTGTAACTCTTTCTCCGTGTCTACTAAACGGAGTTTTGGTCATCTTGCCTTTGAGACATGACTGGCAAGTGTCATAAGATGAAAATTCGAACGGATTCAAATATCCATCTTTATGCAACTTAGCTAGCCGTGTCGCATTGATATGACCTAGTTTATAATGCCACAAGAAGGATTCTTACATTTCTGAACTCTTCCTCTTATGTGTGTTTTGTACATTAAGTACTGTAGTTTGGTTGAGAATGTATATGCCATTATTTAACGATCCTGATCCAATCAACTTTTGATTCAGGAATATGTTCATAACATTATCCTGTACTACAAAATTATATCCTTCTTTGCTCAATAAAGAAACTGATATAAGATTGCATATCAGGGTCGGGATGTAATAGCATTCGTTCAGAACCAATGTATTACCATTTGGTAACACAAGGTGATATTCGCCAACTACTTTGGCTGCAACATTTGCACAATTCTCTACTCTTACGGAATGATCACTCTCTCCTAGTTCCCTACCTTTACGTAGCCCATGTAACATATTACATATATGGGATCCAGATCCGGTATCTAATACCCAGGACGTAGAGTGAATTGAGAAATAGTTCTTGATAACAAACACACCCGAAGAAGATACATCAACATACTTATTCTTCGTTTGGGCAGCATGAGAATCCAGATATTCTCATATTCCCTGCTCAGACTTATAACAATTATAAGTAGGAGCGGGACCAACGTTCTCCTGCTCAGTATAATAAGCGGGTTCAGTCAATACATCCATATTATTATCTTGATTAAGGCCTGACATGGTCGCTACCTGGAGAGAGAGAGAAAAAAACACTTTAGCGTGTGCTCTTGCAAGATTAGATTGGTTATTATCTTATCTAATCAGGATGGCTCCCACTGCTTTTTATCAAATCGTCCTTAAAATCCTAAAAGGTAAGACTAGCCGGGATTAATTACAGCTTACAAGTTCTCCAATCTTTCAGCCAGGCCAGTGTTGGTACTTTAGGGAGGTCCCCCGTGCTTTCGCACGGACCTAATTAGAATAAATTTCGTTTTCCCAGAGGCATAACCCCGTTAACACCTTTCGACACCTACTTGATTGGCTAGTTGTCATGTGTAAAACTCTCCCAGGAGTAACTCTTACTCGCAGTGGGTATCGGGATCCAACCATCTTATAGGAGGTATGCAATCTCATTGCAAATTTCAACACTTGAAATTCCCGATAATGTTTTTTCCCCTAACAACTTATGACCTTAACATAGTCAACAAATCATAATTGCTAGCCAAGTTCAACCCGTCATTTCCCGATTGAATTAAACCCACCTGCACGATCCTTAACATAGTCAACAAAGTCGTACAACTACCCTAATCCAATCACATCTCATGTTTTAGCAGATAAGCGCTAATTAGCTACCGCACACTACGCCTTAACATAGTCAACAAACGTAGCACGAATACTAAGTAGTACTTATCTGAAATGACGGAGGACTACGCAGGTTTTTCAGAAAACCATAAGCGTAATGAACTTGATATCGTTGTAGAAACAAGTGATTTTGAAAGGGAGTGTTTTTAGGCTTTTCTAGTTTCGATAAAGAGGTCACTCCCAGTGAAGGGATCTCGGCTCTTTCCTTATCGAATAAGGTACATGATATTTCACAAATACCGCTGTGCAAAGCAAGAACTATAGAAGCAATCAAAAACTAAACCATGAGTTTTGTAGCATCTGCCAGTTTTGCTAAAGAGGTCACTCCCGGTAAAGAGATCTCGGCTCTTTCCTCATCGAATAAGGTGCAGGGTATATCACATATACCACTATGCAAAGTAAAAACTGTAGCTACTCTTTTTATAAATTTGATTCTACAACATCTTTTAGGTTTCTCATCTTTTATAAATCTCATTAATAAATCCCATCATTCATGCTTCCTAAGCATCACAGAAGAAACGAAAATACAACGTACGTATATACCATCCGCATTCGCCACAATGTTCCATTATGCACCGTTAGGTTACTTAACTAACGGCATACCGGGACGGGACTAGCGCGCGTGTAAAACATAAGCAACATTTATTATATATATCATATATACAATAATAAAACATTCGTCTCACGCATATAATATGATCACATCACGGTATATCAGCAGCAGAAGAAACATATGAAATATTGGATATACTAGTAGGTCTGTGTTTTATTTCGAGCCTGTATAAAACACGGATTCCACGGTCGCGATGAATTGCCGAACCCACATCCTTAGACCCCTACGAGAGCGGCAAGTAACCCTGCCAATTCTAGAGTTAGAAGACCCGGTCTCGACTTCTCGAGATGGCCTCCCACTGGACCCTAAAACCCGGTTACTTGTGCTCCCCTCCTTGGATCTACCTAATGCGGAAAAGTAAATAATATACAATGGTGACATCAACCTCATCCCGGAAGTGCCCCAATAAAAGAATATTACAAACAATGAATTTTACATGAATGAAAATAAAAACCCGCATCTCACATAAAACATCCGGCTATTCAGAACACGACAATCCAATACAACATATCACAGCAACACATAATATCTCATATCATCAACGTAAGCAAGTATGCGTATCCCGATTGTCGTTAATGTATAGCAATGAAGCCGGCAATACCCCACATACTACACTACCGTCGCAGAAAAGAAAAGTGAAAAACTACAGCATTTGGAATCCATAATCTCCTTAGACATCGTAAACCCGAAATATCACATATCACGGATTTAATGCCTAACTATATGAATTCCACATATTGTATCACAATTACAGAATATCAAGACGATGTTTAATGTTTCGATCGAATCAACATACACTCATAAATTACCCCCGTGAGCTCAACACTTGAGCAAAGTCGAAACACTCAAAAACCGTGCCACAGTGTCCTTGAACCAGCCGTAGAAGGAGTTAATCAATGCCTCACCTATGACACTACGGAACTACAGTAAATCCTAGGGTCCGTTCGCAGTTCCGTGGGCATAGAATCGAGTTAAGGTTAGTATAGTCTTCTAGGGGATCCATAGGGGTATTTGCACGATTTTACGAATATAATCAACTTCGGAAAATTACAACACTTGGAAATTTCAGCTGGGTACAAAATGTGTTGTGCGAAGTTCGATCGAACTGCTAAAAATAGTCAAAGTTACCAATACAATGTTAAAATATATGACTACGAAGTACTACGAATTAGCACCAGGTCAAAATAATCATCACATGAAAATTGGGCTAAATAAACAATACTAGGAAACCCAAAATGAACCCAAAAGAGCACAGATGGAATACGGAGGGCAGAGGAGCTCTTGGGGCCTGCCAGGCCGAAAAATGAGCCTTGGTGCTTGGTCCAAATCCGAGCACCCCCCCCCCCCACCCCCCACCCCCGTATTTCACCCATGTTCATAATATACCTCATAGTGATCTGTACTTGTTTGAAAAATTTTTAAAGGACTTTTTTGAAAATTTACAGAGAGCAAAATGGGGTTTTCATAATACCGTATTTCGAAGTCGATTTCGTTTTCATAATTGTTTTAACACCATATCTAGAATTCTAGTTTGGCTCTGATACCAATATTGGGCTTCCCTTGCACCTAGTCTAGGGTTTGGTAGTATCACTCATGCCACTTTAAAATTTAGAGAGATGCAAAGCAAGCAAACCATGAATCTTTACTAGAAATTCTAGGGTAACAAGTTTGTATCACATACAAAGAACTAAAGAGATTAGGATTACAACCTTTGTAGTCCGTTCCTTCGCTTCATAAGCTCCGTGTTAAGGTCCCTTCGCTGCGATCATCAAGAACTCTGACCCTCGTGAGGCTCCAAGAGGTGAATGATGCATCTTTCTTGAAGTCTTCTTGATCTAAGATGATCTACCTTGAAGAATCTCTAACCCAAGCTTACACTTCACTAATGAAGTAATTATAGAAGTGAACACCCTAATCTAAGTGGCTAGAATAGATGAGGATGATGAAGTATGAATTTTGTTCTATTTTGTTTTCAATTTCTCACCATTTATCATCACAATTGAAAAAGCAAGTGAAGCTTTTCTTCAAGAAACTAGAAGAAGAAGAAGAAGAAGCAAAAGCTTTTGTGATGAATAATGAATTATTGTTGTGGTTACAATTGCAACCATGGGTTAAGAATGAAATCCTTAACCCTTGTAGAGAATAAACCATAGGTTAAGAGTTTGGGTTGGGTTAAAGAATATCTACACAAAATATCAAAGCTAGATGACAAAAGTCAAAGCTTCATCCAAAGCTTAACCCTAATCCAAACCCTAACTAGGTTTAAACCTAAAAACCATGTTGCATTTGTAACCCTAACATGTTACAATATTATATATCACATATACAATATATTTTGTAACAAAAGAAAATAATACAATTAACATATATCGCATATACATCAATGTATTACCCAGTGAGAAAATGAATCAATAAAGCGAGCTTATATTAGTTGACATAATGTAATATATCACATATATAATTATACATCAAATTATCGAATCAACACTTGATCCGACAACCCGGCTATATTGCATATAACCGACTAATATAACATGTACCAATTCATCGAATCAACACTTGATCCGATGACCCGGCTATATTACATATACCCGGCCGATATCTCATATTGCGAGAATAGAATATAGTATCTCATATCGTATTATTCTTGGTCCCGCACATATCACATATGTGCTCCTACTTCGTTTTGCCTGAGTCAGGAAACCTCTGGATAGGACTCTAAAGAATCGTCAATACGCCGGCAGTATGTGATGATCATATCAAACACCCACAAGATGCAAGCGGTCAGCTAAACGTAACAGCCACCCAGGTATTGAGCGATCAGAAGATCAACAAGCAAGCCTGTACATTCTCCTGTGAATCCAATCAGTAACACTATCGTACAGTCCGGTCTCTTTGTTTCATATGTCGCATATCAAGTCTAGGGGTGGTAAACGTCAGACCCCAGTAACCGATAAGTCGTGTCGATGTGAGGCTCATAAAAGGTCGAGAAACTACTGATAACTCTTACCAGCAGCACTCCATATCAGCCCTGGACAGAGACTTCCAGTTATAGCCAATCGAACATAGCACAACATCAACTCCCTATACTGGGAGAGACGAAACCCCTCCTATCGCTCATTGCCTCCATGTGATTCGGGACTGTACCCAAAAGCCACCGTTTTGCACGCACTCATGGACATGGTAAGGTGGAAATCAAAGCACAGTGGGAATCACACAAGACTCTATGACGATCTCGGGTCTACAGACTAATCTGTACCAGTGTCACCGGAGAACTGCTATCTGACGATAGGTATAATACCATCTAGGAGTTCTCGGCGAGTCCGTTCTGTGTACCCAGTCTCCACTGAGCACCCGTACACCATCTTTGATGTCAAACACCGATGGATATGGGATCATCCATCGCCCATCATATGGGTCAAGATGCGTATACGTTAGTCTACTCTGACGTATCAATGCCCTGTCTCGATACACCCTCGACTAGGAACAGTTATAGGATGTACTCGTTGACTACCCTGGCCCCACTAGTATGATCTCATCATAGTCCTAGTAGTCAAGTACATATCCTAAGGGCTTTATCAACATGTGAGAGAAAGACAGTAAACCAATACAAGTCAACATGTTAAGACAAAGTGTAACCAGATAGCATACTATTATATCGAGCAAGAAAATCCTCTATATATATATCCAAGCATCCATCATAATATACATCATATGTACAACAATGGCCTCTAGGGCATATACATAACTAACAATTTATTTACGCCCGTAGATTGTATATAAGGGTCAATATTGGATAGGACATAAACTTGTGGAATTATATGGCTTAAAAACTGGTTCAGATCCCTGTAATTTAAGACTTTTGAATTGTATAAGCCGTGAGAATTTTATAGAGGGTATATTCTCCTTACGAATTTTAAGGATCTCGCAAGTGCATTTTCTCCTTAGGGATCGTATGAATTCCTAAGTGTGTTGCTCATTTGTGAGTCGTAAGGATCTCACGCAGGTGTTTTCTTCTTACAAAGTCGTGAGGACTTTGCAAGTGCATCTTTTCCTTTCTTTTAACGAGTTTGTGCCTTCTCGAGTTTTCACAAGCTCGCCGGTAGCCCTGCTGTTTTTACTCACAACGCCCTTTCGGGTTTTTATCCGTACCCATTCTGCTTGTGGACATACCTTTCTTTTAAGTGGCCCGTAAGATAACGCACTAACCGTTGTCGATCGCGACACTATTTGAAGGACCGCATCATATGGGATCTGGAAAGGATGTGAATTGTTTTATGCCCATGAATTGTATACGTCGCTCAATATGGAGACCCACCGTAGGGTAATATATTAGTTTAAAAATATTATGGTCCATTATTAGTTTAGGGACGTCTCGGTCTAATACCAGTTTAAGGACATAGTAGTCCATTGTTAGTTTTGAGATGTTTCGGTCCATCATTCCTGTATTTGGGACAAATTTTAGTTTAAGGACATTTCGGTCCATTATTAGTTTAGGGACGTTTTGGTCCGATACTAGTTTAATGACGTAGTGGTCCACTGTTAGTTTAGGGACATTTCAGTCCGCCATTCCCGTATTTGGAACGAATTTTAGTTTAAGGACATTTCGGTCCATTATTAGTTTAGGGACGTTTCGGCCCGCTACCAGTTTAAGGATGCAGTAGTCCATCATTCCTGTATTTGGAACGAATTTTAGTTTAAGAACATTTCGGTTTATTATTAGTTTAGGGACGTTTCAATCCGATACTAGTTTAAGAACGTAGTTGTCCATCATTCCCGTATTTAGGACGAATTTCATTCGGCACCACTTTCAGAGTTTTGACTTAGGAAGTCAGCGAGCGGACACAAGCGTCGTCATCTATCATTGACCTAAGTCGCGACTCTTCAAGTGTAGTACTTTTTAAGAAACCGATCGTTTATCAGCCGGAATGTCTTTTCGCCATGCATATCCATAAGCAGATACGCTTCACCTTGGTAGAGCTTATCTATGATGTATGTGCTTTAATAATTTGGCTCGAACTTCTCCCGTTTTGCATGATTGGGGATCATTGGTCTTTTGATGACCAGCATGAGTTTGCCTTGGTGGAATGTTCTCGGCTTGGTCAGTCTTTCATATGATCATATCATTCTTGCCTTATAAGTTTCCAGGTTTTGCTGTGCTATGGTGGGTTTCGTCGAGAGCATCGAGTTTCTTGAGCCTAAGATAAACATTTTCTTCATCCGTTAGCTTGTGTTGAACTGCTACTCATAGTGAGGGGAGCTCTATCTCCAATGGAAGTACCACTTCAGTGCCAAACACCAATGCATATGGTGTTGTATTTATGGCTGTCTTGAACGTTGTTTGGTACACCCAAAGAGCTTCATACAGTCTCTCGTGCTAGTTCTTTTTGTTTTTGGACACCGTCTTTTTTGTAATCTCGATCAAGGTCTTGTTGAACATTTCAGCTAAACCATTGGCCCGAGAATTATAGACTGGGGAGTATCTCCAGTCTATCTTGTGTTGCTATGCAAAACGACTTATTTTATGGCTTCTATAAGCAGGTCCATTATCCGAGATTATCCGTCGCGGAGTTCTGAACCAGTAGATGATATGGGTTTTAAAGAAGTGGAGGATATTCTCCGTCTTCACTTCCTTTAGCAGTATTGCTTCTGCCCACTTAAAAGAAATAATCGGTTGTTGCTAGTATAAACCGATGTCCCTTAGATGATACTGATTCGATAGGGCCGATTATATCGGTTCCCCACATCTCGAACGGCTAGCTGGCTACTGGAGGATGTAGCGGATTTGGATGTTGATATATGAAGCCCCTGTGTATTTGGCATGAGTGATACTGCTTCGCGTATTCGAGATAGTCCTGAATTATCGTGGGCCGGTAATAGCCCATCCTTTTTATCTTCAGCTTCATCTTTGGTCCTGTTTGATGGGAACCACAAAATCCGTCGTGTATTTCTTGAACGAATTTCTTTACTTCCTTCGGTCCTAGGCATCTTAACCATACGAAGTCGAATGATCTTTTGTACAGAGTATCATTGACGAAGGCGAATGACAGAGCTCGTTTCATGAGCTGATGTCTAGATAACGCATCTTCAGGAGTGCTTTGGGACTTAAAGTAGTCTATGAAGACTTCTTTCCAGTCCTTGACCTATTCTTCGTTCTCTATTTGGGGAACATCATGTTCGGTCGTTTCTTTTTCCTTGGATAGATTTTTCAAGGCTTCCGAAGGTACATATGTTGGCGCCATGATCCTGCAGTTTTTAACAATGATCTTTACGTCATCGAGGTTTTCGTCAGCCAATTCTTTAGCCAACTTGGCTAACGCGTCCGCTTTGATGTTTTCCGCTCGCGGTATGCTTTTCAGGGTATAGGAAGGGATTTGGGTCAGCAGCTGTTACACTCTTTCGCCATACAATATTAGTTATGGCTTGCATGTCTTGTAATCACTATTTACTTGACTGACAATCAGTTGAGAATCTCCATATATGAGGAGGTCTTTGATTCTCATATCGATAGAGATCTTAAGACCGGCTATCAAAACTTCATATTCCACTTCATTATTGGTCCTGGGTTCCGTCAAGGAGAGAGCGTAACGCAATATTTCTCCTTGCGGGGTCACGAAGATAAGACCTACTCCGGCTTTTATTATAAGAGTGTCCCTCTTTCGCCGCTTCATGAAAGATGCTCTATCGAAATAGAGTTTCCACCGAGGCTCGTTTTCTTCTTTCTCATTCTCGACTGCATCGAATACATGTTCATTCGGCAGTTCGCAATTTAGGGGACGATCGACTGGTATCGGATGTTCCGCAAGGAAGTCGGTGATGGCTTGTCCTTTCACTGTTTTGAGGGGCCGATATGTCACCGAGAATTCCATCAACAATAGGGCCCATTTGGCAAGCCTTTCCATCAGTATGGATTTTGACATTAGATATTTAACAGAATCCACTTTTGAAATGAGATGGACCTCATGCGCCAAGGCGTAGTGTCTGAGTTTCGTTATTGCAAAGATTAGCATCAGGCAGTGCTTTTCGATCAGGGGTAGTTACTTTCTGCCCCCAGGAGAACTCGGCTTAGATAGTACAAAGCTCTTTCCTTTTCTTGATCGTTCTCTTGTGCGTACGCTTGGAGAACCCTCAAGGGCCGTTGTATATAGGATAAAGGATTTTTCCTTAACCGGAACGGCTAATACCAGCGGATTTTGCTGGTATTATTTGATTTCGTGTAATGCATTTTGGAATTTCTGATCTCAAATGAATGAGTTCCTTTTTTCAACAGACGGCTATAGTGACGACATTTTCCGGAGAGATTGGCTATGAACCGCCGGATATACGCGAGTTTTTCTTGGAGAGCTCGCAGTTGTTTAAGGGTTCGTGATGATGGCATTTTCATGATCGCCATGATTTTTGAGGGATCAATTTCGATGTCTCGGTGACAGATGATGAAACTTAGGAATTTACCTGAGGAGACTCCAAACGCGCACCTTAGAGGGTTCATCTTCAGATTATACTTCCGAAGACACTCGAAAAATATCTTTAGATGTTCCCAGTGTTCCTCATGAGATTTGCTTTTGACCACGAGGTCGTCGATATAACATTCAACGATCTCGTTTATAAGATCATCGAATATCTTCGTCGTGGCTCTTTGGTATGTAGCTCCGGCGTTTTTCAAATCGAAAGGTATCACCTTGTAGCATAATACGCGTAACGGTGTCCGAAAGGCGGTATTCTTCTGGCCGTCATGATCCATTTTTATTTGGTTGTATCCTAAAGATCCATCTATGAAGGAGAAGATTTCGTGGACGGATGTGGTATCGATCATCAATTCGGTAACGGGCACTGGAAAGTCATCCTTCGGGCATATTTTGTTGAGGTCCCAAAAGTCCAAGCAAATGCGAACCGTCTCATTTTTCTTCATTACCGGAACGATGTCAGTGATCCAATCGGGATATTGAATTTCTTGGATGAAGCCGGAGTCGATTAATTTCTTGATTTCGGCGTTGATACTCATCTCAAGTTCCAGCCACATTCTTCTCGGCCCATGTTTGATTGGCTTTATGTCTAGCGATATAGCCAGTTTGTGTACCGCTACTTCTGGATCTAAACCCGGTATTTCGGAGTAGTTCTAAGCGAAGCAGTCTTTGTACTGCATGGGCACATCTTTTAATGTGGCTACCTGTTTTTCGGACAGCAGCTCACTGACAAACGCCGGGCTTGGATCATTCTTCATTCCTAAGTCGATTTTTCTTAGGTTGTCTGCCGTAGTGTGCACCCTATCCTCCAGCTCTTTTGGTGCTGGTGGAAATTCTGAGATCTTCTTATGATCGTCTTCATTTGCGAAGCATTCGAAAAGGTCAATCATATTCTCGTTCCTTCCCTCTTTTGAGAGCGTTATCACATGACATGTACGAATCCGCTTTTATTTTCATGGTCGAGGTGGTCCTATCCTGACGATATAGGTCTTCTTTGGCTCATGCTTTTGTGGCGGGTTTATTCTTCAGCTGTCAGATAATATGAACCTGCCTTGTTGATACTGGTCTTCCAACCAATTCTTGAATGTGAAGGAGTCCTCAAGGGGATGATCTATTACTCTGTGATAGGAGCAATAGTCCGGATGGTGGACTTCATTTATCTATTCAGGATGCCGAGATTCCGAAAGTGTCAACATTTGGTGCTTCATGACAAGGCTGAAAATTTTCCTTGTCCTGTCTCGAGAAAATGAGTATTTCCGACCCATCTTCTTTATGAGAGATAGGATAAAAGCAAACTTTTCTTGTTTAGAAGGTATCCTGGACTTGCTTTATTGTCCTTGAATGTTGTTCACATTCTTCTCCTTGTTTTTACAGCGGGTTGTAGGTGGAGAGCATCCCGGTATATTTCTCCTACTGATTGCCAACTGAAACGTTGCTTCTTGGCCTTTTTGTATATGGTCATTTCGCGGCTGTGGTTGTCTCGGCTCGCCTGACAAGCTTCTTTTATTAGCTTGTCAGGCGAGCTCTTTGAGCAACGGATTTAAGTTTCTTCGAGCAAGAGTTTTCTCTTGTTCGGAAACATGGCTGTTTGGAGAAACATTTTTTCTCCATTCGAACTGTTTATGGAGTGGCAGCTATAGATTTGCTCATGTTTCTTGGACCGAACATATCCTGGCCTAGTTGTTTCCATCTTCCCTTTGGGTTTATTTCGTTGAGCCCCGGGAATATCCCAAATCTTTTTTGTAGAATTGGGTTTGCCGAATTTTTTGTTCGAGAGGTACACCTTAGCGTTTTAACAGCTTCTTTAATCCCTCCGCATAATATCTTGCCATACAGATGGGCTGGAACCTGTCAAGAGTGGAATTGGCACCATGTCAGATTTCTTTTTCCACTTAGTCTCCGTAGATTTGTAGAAGAGAATCACCTTTTCATCTCTTCGTCTTGGAGGCACATAAAAAGTTTCCAGTTCCTGCACGCTGTATGTATTAAGCGCATAAAGTATATCGGAGTTTTGGATAGATGCGACCGATATAGCAGACTTATCAGATTCCCGCTCATTTGTGAGGGGTTTTTGATTGTGAGGACGCTCTTCCCTGCAAGCGCAGACCCCTGTAGTTAATTACGATAACAACTTTCACCTACTCCAGTATTTCATTTCGTGTTATGTTATGTTTGTTTTATATGAGATTGCCCTTGGATTGTATACGGAGACTAATCTTGTCATGTTCGCAAGGCATGGATTAGTCTAAATCCGTATATTAGATTTGGGGTTTTGAACTTAGGACGCAGATCTCATATTAACAAGGTCCATCAGTTCGAGATATGTTATCTGAGAATCATAAGTTATTTTCGAGACTAAGATCAACTTAGGAGTATGCAGTTAAGGCTCGTTAATCCTGTTTTGGATTAAAATCAACTTAACAAGTATGTATTAAGAATCTCTAGTCATCTTTGAGACTGAGATCACTTGGGTTTATTTATATTTTGATCAACATAAGCTTTATCATTTAATTAAACTTTATTTAAATGATTAAATGATGTTTTATGGTACAAGTGGGCGCATATATGTGACACACATGCCCGTTTATTTCATTTGAAAAGAGTGCACATATGTGTATCACATGACTCATCTATTATGGGTTTCAAATTATATATATGCACATGTATGTATGTGTGTGTGTATTTAGTAAGCCTGCATGTGTTGCATCTGGTGCTTGCACATTGGCGGTCATGTGCGCACACGTGAATGTCACGTGATGCGCATACCATCATAGGCAGTTTTCATCAAGTGCGCACATGTGGACATCACGTGATGCACATGCCTTCATAGACAGTTTTCATCAAGTGCGCACACGTGGACATCACGTGATGCGCATATCCCGGGACATTATTTTCCCAAGAGCAACAACTTTTATTATTAAGCACGTATTGATTTGGATGCGCACTTGTTTTTATCATAAAGCACAAGCTTTCATTAAGAAGCCATGGATTCCGTTTTATCTTATTTTCTTATTCTCTTATTTGCAGAGAAGTGAAAACCTTGGTGCTTATCTGTTTTTAATAGGGTTTGCATCTTTCTTCTTTCTTCTTTCTTCTTTTTTTAAGAATGAAGGACGAGCGCTAAAATCATTTGATCTCTTTTAATAATGAATTGATAGATTCGAAGAGAAGCAAAGACTTCTGTATAGAAACGAAATCTTTCTTTTTTAATAGGAAAAGAAAAGTTTTCTCTTCATTTCTGCCTTGCGCAATTTTTTGTTGAGGAAGGAAAGGACTTGAAATTTTTTCAAGCTTATAGGCGGTCTTCTCATCATGATTTCTTCATATAAGTCTTCTATTTATAAGAGGGAAGAAATTATGATTTGTTTTGATCTCAATCTGATTTTAAATTGATTTAAAAGATCTAATTAATTTATATCATTTATGGGTGACATGCGCACCGTTGAATTTTTTATCCACGGATCTTTTGGTTAAGGTGTTTAACCAACAGAATATTTTACTGTTAATTAAAAATTTTGGTTGCTCATTAATCGAGATTTGTTTCTTTTTCAATAAGCTCATGTTTTCAGGGAACGTGCATGTGCTTGCACATGTTGTTGGTCAAGTGCGCATTGTGCCCGTCCGTTGCACGTGCATATGCGTACCTGTCATATGCGTACTTACTGCATGTGCGCATGCCTGTGGCTAGCATGTGTGCACGTGCTTTGCACATCACACTAAATGATATTTCTATCAAGGGCGCACAAAAATGTAAGTGTGCAGACTTATGGCCTATAATTTTCAGTGCTATCCATCTCTTTTTCAACACCTTCTTTGGTCAACCCATGGGAATTGTTCCCATTTTAATGACAAGCAAAATTTTCTATGCCAAGACTTGAATACTCTCTTTTTCACATTCACAGAGAAAAAAATATGGTTTGTGACCGCGCACACATTCCTCAATAGCCATGGGAAGTACCCATTGAAGTGATCATTCCCCATTTTGCTGCCTGCTTAGTGAACCCCGGTCTCACAGATGCTCAGTGTGACTGTGATGTATGAGTTGATGTCCCGCAAGGTATCTCCTCTTCCCGCCGGCTTTATATGACTTCGCATGATCTTTCTTACCATTCTTGATGACATTTCTCTTCACCCGGCAGAGATGACTTTAGCGATACTCGACGCGGCGGAGGACAAGGTCAACTGCTTTCGGAAGACAGGTCTGATCACGAAGCCTTTAAGGGACCTCTCCGTCCACATGTTAAGTCAGATACGGGCTTGTCGAGTTGTCATGTTTTCCTTTACCGACGAACACGGCGCTGATAGGTGCGGAGCAACTTTTCATGAGAATCGTCGCTTCGACATGGTTGAGAGGGCCGAGAGAGAGTTAAAGAATTTTGTATTTTGTTTCACTAATCCCTGTAGCCCGGATCCTATGTTTGGTGATCTTTCCTCATGAAATAAAATGTTTATTTAAATGCATGTTTTTTTTGTTGTTATCTGATAAATATTTTATCTCCAACAAATTTCCTTCCACTGATATGCACACTTTGCATGTGCGCACGTGTTTTGCACGTGCATATGGAAAGCATATGTGCATGTGCTTTGCACATATATTTCGCATTTAGGAATCTCTGTTAAGTGCGAACGCCAATGATGTACACGTATGCTGCGCACGTGTCATGCATTAACCCTCGCACGCAGACATGCCTTCAGATTTATTCTTCTCTCAAGTGCTCACTTGATTTGGATGCGCACTTAAACAAGTGCCAACATAGGTGACAATGTTTTCGAACATTGAGAAAACAAGTGATAAAGTTAAATTACATACTCATTCTCTTTATAACATGTATATACTTTTCTTTTATTCTTTTGATGCGACCCTTTTGAAAATTAAACCAATGAGCTTTCACTTTGAAGAGAAAAGTCTTGCCACAAGAGTTTTGCTCCTTTGATCTTTTTGTAATATAGAGTACTCAGACAGAAACTATCTAACAACATTAGACGATAGCAACGACGACAAGAACAACAAGTCTTTATCCCAAAATTTCGGGAAGAATCTGTTTCTTCAATTTTTCTCTGTTAAGGGACATTTTCTCGAATTAAATTAACAATTAAAATATCGGTTTAAATTGCCTATATCCATGTTCATCTAGGTCTACCCTAACCATAGTTGCTCCATTAGCTATAATTTTGTCAATTCTTCTAACTACGGTTTATTAGTCTCCATTGCACATGTACAAACTATCTCAACCTATTCTCTCTTATTTTATTCTCGATGGGAACGACTTAAATTGTTATGAATACACTCATTCCTCATTTTTTTCCTTCGAATGCGACGGTATTTAGTTTTTTTTTTTTTCGGGCAAAGGCGAGGGCAAAAAGCCCAAATTTTTATATGTAAAAATAAAATATAGTTACAAAGGAAATTTTGAGTATAAGAAACCATGATCAAAACTATCACAAATCAATAGCTTAAGGTCGAATTTTTAAAAAGGAAGGTAATACGCTCCAATTTCGAGCAATTGGTTCATTACCAAAATCCTTAGCATAAAAAAACTTACTTATCCTGATCGAAGTATCGGAGATCACATCCCAAAAAACAATCTCTTGAGGCCTATATTGGATATAAAAATTCTGTAGTTCTGTTCTTTCCGAGCATTCCAAATAATATTTTCAACAGAGTGTTCCGATTGATTTCTTACTCAAGAACTTCAATTGGATGAAATCAATGATGTCTTGAAGATTAAAAGATATATTACAATGCCCCAACGTTCAAAAGATGCTCGTATCACCCAACTAGAGAATTGACATTCAAAGAATAGATGTTTATGGCTCTTGGATTGGGTTTTGCAAAGAATGCATTATTCTCCCCATTGATAACAAACTTAGTGTGGATGCTAGCAAGTCTGTCGAGGGCAAGAGTGCTATACTAGGTAGGCAAAAGATGGTTTCTGCAATTAATCTTGGTTTCAATTATAATCAGAGACTCATTTTTTCTTACAATTTTCTGAGAGTTTCCACTAACTTGCCAAAGTAATTTTTGAATTCTTTTTTGATTCTTGCCTTTGTAAACATTATTCTCCCCATAAATAACAAACTTGGTTGCTTTCATTTTTACACTTTAATCATTCCTTCAATTTTTTCAAATCGTATAATTTTGTTTGGGGAAAATCATAGGTGGACTGAGTTTAGAGTAAAAGTTTGAGAACTCGGTTTAGATGTCGAAGACGATCTCGCGAAATGTTATTAGTCGGTGGGTTTTGATGGGTTTCAGTTAGTTTCGCCAATATCGGTTCGAGTTTTGGTTTCGGTTTTGACGGTAATATATATGTGTGTGTGTGTGTGTGTGTGTGATTGATTTAGGGTTCTATTATTACAAGGCAATGATCCTAATATTTAAAAATCCAATCAAAACAAATCCTGATGCAAAATATATTGAAAAGCATATCTGGATATGTATTAATATAAGATTTAGGTTCACTTTTATGGCCTTCTCATGATGAAAATAATATGACCGGTTGTTCCGCAATTGATATCTATGGTTCCAATTTTAGGGTTGCAGTTGGTCCCAAAAAAAAGTTAGACAACCATGAAATCTGTTACCAACTGATTAAAATAGATCTGACCGGCTATTTATCAATCCCCCCTCTCCATCTCTATTAACCCGATGGGTTTCTTTCCCCTTCATCTTTTCAATAATCAAGATCCATCGTCTTTGGCGACTGATTAGCTATTACTCATCATGAAAACGTTTCAGATCTAACGATGAAGGCATATAGTATTCACGGTGATAGCAAAAAGCGGTAAAAAATTAGTTATTTCATGTTTCGGGCAAAACAATATAATATGGCTGGTTTCGTATCGATCTCCACCGAAATCGATACGAAACAGCCACGTAGCGGTGGTTTCGGCGAAAACCTTAAATCTTGATTTTAGACTTTAGAGTAGCTCCCTTTTTTTTTTGTGGAGGATTGCCTCGATATGTGAAGATAAATTTAAGAATATATTTACTTTTATCCCGATGGAGGTTTGAAAAACAGATTTATTTATCTTCCATTTTATATGGCATATTGTTTTTTTTGTAACTCCAACAGCCTAAGCTTCAAATGGATTTCACAATGAATAAAATGTCCTTTCTCAACCCAACCCAACCAACCCCCCCGCCCGCCCACCCACAATGCAGGAAGGAGGTGGGGGGGAGTTTAGAGTGGCTCTCAACCTTTGTTGATGATTGCTTCAATGCAACAGGATTAACAAGCCAGCCTCTTCCAACAACCACCACCACCGACAATCTCCAAATCTCAAAGTCAAAAACCAAAAGAAGAAAGATCAACAATGATAAGGATGTAAGCGCCTCACCCTTAGACTCACCCTTGCTGCCTCAAACCCAATGGCTAGCCGAAAGCGAGCTCCTCGTGTTCCCCCAAAAAGAAGCAGAAACGGAAACGGAAGCGGAAGAGAGACCGATTGTGAAGACTAATGATCATCAACATCAACAACAGAGGAGATGTACTCATTGTTTATCATATAAAACACCACAATGGAGAACGGGGCCTATAGGGGCGAAAACACTATGTAATGCTTGTGGGGTTAGGTTCAAATCGGGGAGGTTGCTCCCTGATGAGGCTCGATATCGGTGACTCTTGATTGAATGCTTGATTTTTCTCGATTGTGTTGGTTTTTAGAAAATTATAAAGAGAAATCACAACCAAAAATATTTGACCGCAATCAATAACGGTGTCGGATGTAGCGCGTTAGTAAGTGCGGATCATCCACAGGAAAAGTGAGATCCGTTCAATTTCCGAATTAGATGAGTTGAAAATTTAAGGAAAAGAAAAGAAAACAATTCATGATTTGCAATTGAAGATCAAGAATAAGAAGAATCTAGATCTAAAAGAAAGCATTAAAACAAGAATTGAGATGTGTGATAATTTCCAACCAACAATCAAGATTAGAAGTATGGCTCGTAGGAGTAGATCGGATATATAGATGTGATGAGATCTAATGATTACTCATTCTTATCCATTAACGAATTGATACTAGATCGATGCAAATTTACCGAGGTTTAAGGATCTTGCGGAGAATTTATGGATTCCGCAACTCATCCTTTGTCCTTTCGATGGATCGCATTCAAATTCTAGCTTCTAATTAATCAAATGGTCAATAGTTGTTCCCTAGTTTCGAGTGAACACGATCAAGAAAGTATCATCTCGAAACTAGGTCATTAATCATTTGATTCACTAGAATTTCCAAACATTATAGGATTTAAGAATTGTAAAAGTGTTTAAATCATCATCATCTAAAGATCGTCACAACTTCTACACGAGCGGAGATTACTCAAAAATCATGATCACAAACACAATCACAAATTGAGATCTAATCATTATGCTGGAATTAAAAGATAAGCAAGAATATAGAAAATTCACCTTTATTTATCGACAATTTTCGTTACAACTCTCTTAAATTTACAAAAGGAAGGAACTAGATCGTCGATTTCGGTTTCGCTCGGCTCCTTGAGTCGCGGATCGGCTTGGATCTCTTGCTCCGTTGAAATACGGCGTCGCTTCTAAAGGTTGAAGGCTCTCCTGCTTGAATGGTACTCGGGATCTTGATCTTGATTTTGAATTGGATTTTTGAGGCACAAGTTGTGTCGCTCAACTTGTGGATAGAAGATGATGGTGATTCTTGAACAACCTTCACCCTAGATCTAGGCTCTCTTTTATAGACCTCAAAATCCTAAATCTAGGATTTCAAATTTGAATTTTCCCTCCAAAAGTTTGTTAGCAAAAGATTTGAATTTCCCTCCAAAAGTTTGTTAAGAGAGCCTTCTAGAAATAGTTTGTTAAGCTGAGCCTTCTAGATGCGCCACGTGGAGCTTCTGGGGTCTTCTGGAAGCTTGGGCCGTTAGACTTAGCCACGTGAGAAAAATTGAGCCAATGATGACGCCATCACGCCGCGGTTCCGTGGCTTAAGCCAGCTCCCGCCGCGGAACCGCGGCGGTTTGGAAGCTTCAGGGCTTGTTCTCTCTGGTGCTTCTTTGGTGTTTGGGCCTTTTTCTGATATGTTAAATTGTATTTTGCTTTCTGTATTACTACCAGATCTCACATCTTGGAGTTGTCGTATTTTTGATCAGCTCTTTTGGCTTTGTTTCTGGAATTTCCTGCAAAATTTCTCGGGACAAGAGTTGCGCAATACAAGGATGATGCGATACCATGATAAACACACAATTTCCCTAAAAGTGCCGGTTTTAAAGTTTAACACATGCAATCTGGTATTTCAGAGATGTTTTGCTAATATGTGCAATATGAATACCGAACACTTCTAGATGAGTGCAAATGATAGGGAAATTGCCGTGTTAAAAATGTAGTATTTTCGACTGATCAAATTCCCCCAAACTTATTTTCGATCGTCTCGAGCGAACTGTTTTATTAAAAAGAGAAGGAGAAAATAAAGAAAGAGAAAAACTAACTAGCACACTTTCGTAGGCAACACGATTGCACTGAGCACGTGCAACAAGCCTTTAAATCTCTAGGTGTCCCTAGTAGGAGGAGTGTTGTCTCCTGAGGGTTTTCAGTGGATTGCACCCACAAAATCCAATAATAAAAGGAAGATCATGAATATTACATTTAAAGACAAGAATCATAAAAGAAAAGCCTTGAAAATTAGGGTTTTCAACTAAGCTAGCTTTTCGGTTGTCATGACCCCTATCTTAATGGTCATGAAAAGATATCAGAAATCACGTCCTCCTTCAATAAAACATCGTCTTATTCTTCATTTCTATCTTTCTTCCAAACATCGATCATATCACCCTGCGTGTGTGTAAAGGACATCCCTACACCCGGAGAATTCAATTCAAGCTATCATACTCTTACCCATCAGCCTCAGTACTTTTTAATTAATGAATATTTAGATGTGCTCGCACACTTTCATGCGACCGTTAATACTTCTTGAGGTACTAACCGACCGATTACTCATGTGCTTGCTTATTTGGTGTATTTTCCTCGTCTTGCACCACCTCAGGCATAGCAGTGACTCCCAGACCAGTTGGCCTTAGGGCACTAGGTGAAGAGGCACCCTCGCTATATATTTTTTTTATTGCCCTTGGTGATAACAAAACCAGTGTCCATTTTTCTCACCATTTTATATTTTATTCATTCATTTTTTTTATTTCATTCATACATCGGCTTTAAGACAAGAGCATTTCAAGGTATCCTCTACTATCTCGGGCTTCAAGATGTGTGTAAGTGCGAATAGCAGGGTATCAACGTTCAAAATGTTTGGCTTTCAGAATAGGAACTATTTTTCAGACTTATTTTTATCCTCAGATTAGTGACTTCTTTCATCTTATTAACCCTTGGGACAACGGCTCATAACTACTTATTACTAGTTCGTATAAGAAAACTTCTAAATTTCTTGGTTTTCTTAAATTTTTCTAATCTCATGGATGTAATTTTTCACTATCTAATCTTTTATTATCTTAAATATTAAATATTTTTATATTTTTTGAATTTTTTTTTTAAATTTTTATGAGTTTTGAAAATTTTTGAATTTTTATGGATTTTGAAAATTTTTAAATTTTTATAGGTTTTTACAAAAATGAAGAGCCAAAAAAATCTTTACACAAAATTTTTATGGTTTTTTTTTTTTGAAAATTTTTAAATTTTTATAGGTTTTTAAAATTTTTAAATTTTTATGGGTTTTTAAAAATATGTTTTGTGCTTATGCAAATGATATGCAAATGATGCAAAACTAAGCACAAACCTCCCCCAAACTTGTTTTCAACAGTGTCCTCACTATTGCCATCTGCTAAATCTCGAAAAACCTGTAAGTTTGGGAGGAATTTATTAGTGGGGGCAAAATATTTAAGTGAAGACCCTCCCCCAAACTTATTCTTGGCTCAAAATTTTTGTAAAAATTTTCTTTCGAAGAGCCAGAAAAAAAATGTCTCCCCCCCCAAACTTGAGTTAAGCTTTGAAAATCACATGAGGGGGTCAAAAATCATTGGTCGATGCCAAGCTTTGCAAAGACCGAATGTCAACACCAACCATTCGAAAATTTTATCAATGCAGTGCTCTGGTTGGTGGAAGAAGAAGTGGGGAAAGCTTAAGTGGTGGAACAGAATGTGTGTGCGTCTCATTCTGGAGAGACGATGCAGTGAATGTGATGGATTGCTCGCATTCTTTTTACAGTTCAGAAAAAGGGGTGGAGGTTCAATTTCAATGATTGGGACATGATTCATCTCAACACCCGTGTTATTCAGAAATGCGAGTTCATCAGCGAAGATCTCCTCAAAAGTTTCATCAATACCCCGAAGAATAATGTCATCACAAAGTGCAGGGTGATCTTCAGACTTTAAAAGCAGTTCATAATCGGTGTTAGTTGTTGACCCGGATATCTCGGTGGAAGAGTCCGTATGTGTATGATACATAGTTGGGTCAAACAACAACGTATGAAAAGAGTCAAGATCGGTATCAGGAGGATCATCAAATTCGCTGCTATCGACATCCATTAAGTCGACAGAACAGACCTGAGCAGTAGGTTCGGATGGTACACTTCCCAACTTGTAAATGTTTATCTCAATTGTCCTCTTCCCGAAGAATAGGGTCATAGAACCATTACGACAGTTGATTATTGCATTGGAAGTGGCCAAAAAAGGGCGACCTAAAATCACCGGAATTTGATTCCGTGGGTTCGCTACAGGCTGTGTATCAATTACAATAAAGTCCACAGGGAATATAAATTCCCCGATTTATAACACATCCTCCAGTTCACCCCTAGGTTTGGTGATTGATCGGTCAGCCATCTGGAGAGTGCAAGAAGATGGTTTCAACTCTCCGATCCCTAACTGCTCATAGACTGAGAAAGGAAGCAGGTTAACACTTGCCCCAAGGTCTAGTAGAGCATGGTTGATGTGTTTCTCCCCAATAGAGATGGAAATCGCAGGATAGCCGGGATCCTTACGTTTCCTCGGTAATTGCTGGGGGAAGCCGTGTCTACAGTCTTTGCTATGAATATCTTCTTGGGCATTTGTTTCTTCCTCTTCCTAGTGCACAAGTCTTTAAGAACTTTCGCATATGCGGGGACTTGTTGGATAGCATCTAGAAGAGGGATGTTGATGTTAACCTGCTTAAAAATGTCCATGATCTTCTCCATATGTGGACTCAGTGTGTTTCCCATTAATCGATTTGGGTAAGGAGCTTGAGCAATAAGATCAGGGTCCAACACTGGAGGAAATCGTGTGGGGTGGAAACGATCTAAGAATAGGAGTGGGGATCGTTTTTGGTGGACTAGAAGAGCTGGGCTGAGGTGGCGAGCCTTGTGAGAAACGAAGAATAGGCTCGCTAGAAGGTGGTGGGGTAGAAGAACTGGGGTCAGAATTAGAAGTAGAAGTGGAAGGAAAGGTCTCAGCCGGGGTATCATCGATAGATTTTTCAGTGTCATCAATCTCTTCCCCAACATGATTGTCAAGCACTCTCCCAGATCTCAACATGGTGATTGCATTCACATGATGTGAATAGCCAGGATTGGGTAAAGGTTGAGCTGGGAGTTTCCCTTTTTCTCTCGCACTCATTTCGGCCTTAAGTCGTGCAATTTCAGCTTCCATCGTTCTGATACTCTCAGCTTGGGACGCTGAGTTTTTCTTTATCTCACCGACAGAAGACCTAACCTCAGCCGATACTTCCATGAAATTTGACAGGAGTGATTTCATGGTTTGAGCGAATTGAGAGAATTCGTCAGAACAGGTCGACTGCATAGGATTAGACGGTGCAGGAGTGTTGACCTGGTTTTGGAAATTTTGTGACTGGTAGGGGTGTTGGGTGAGTTGAAGTGGTTGCTGTTGTGGAGGAAGGACCCTTTGGAATTGATTCGAGTTTGGAACCGTGTTTTGGGATTGGTTCCAAGTAAAATTCGGGTGATTCCTCCAACCCTGATTATATGTGGAAGAAAAAAGGTCGTTTCTAGGTCTTTGAAATGCGGCATTGGTATGCTCGAGACCTTGAAACTGAGAGTTTAATGGACATTCTTCCGTTAAGTGAGAAGGATCAGAACAGCACCCACAAACAGTTTTGGGGAGCGACATCGGGTTTAAGGAGGCTGCTAAGAATTTGTGTTCCATAGCATCGAGCTTCTTTTGCATTGCTGCCATCTCAGCTCGAACACCTATGGACATGTCTATTTGGTGTACGCCACCCCTACTCGATGGCTGGGTTCCACTCTCCCACTGTAATGACTTTTTAGCGAACTCTTCTAAAAATTTCCATGCTTCCCCATCATCCTTGGTCATAAAAGTGCCTTGACACATGTGTTCCCCTCCGAACGACGGCGCGACGGCGGACGTCTTGCCTGAGGTTCGGGGAAGATGCTAATTGGTGCTATCCGTCTACCTCTCCAAAAATGCCAAGTTGATTTATGGCACAGTGTATCGAAGGTTTAAACGGATGCGTCCGATGTAGCAGACTTCGTCAGATTCCCCCTCGCTTGAGGGGTTTTTGATTGTGGGAAAGCTCTTCCCTGCAGGCGCAAGCCCCTGCAGTTAATTACGTTACCGCATCGCGGTAACCACTTTCTCCTTCTCCAGATGGTCACTTTGTGTCGTGTGTGTTTATTTTGTGTTTAGTTGCCCGTGGATTGTATACAGAGATTGAATTATGTCGTCGCCCGTAGGGCGTGGACTAGTCCAAATCCGTATTATCTTAGATTTGGGTTTAGGGGTTTGGGTTTAAGGATACGTTAGCCTCATTGGAGACTAAGATCGACTTAAACGTTTGTTAAGGACACGTTAGTCTAGTTTTTAGACTAAGATCGACTTAACGGGATCGTTAAGATCCAACAATAGAGCAATTAAGAGAGCCCTGTTGTTTAGTTTAGTGACGTTGCGGTCAATAGGTAGTTTAAGGACATTGCGGTCCAATGTTAGTTTTAAGACATTGCGGTCAAGGTTAAGGACGTCGTAGTCCATGGATTTAAGGACTCCACAGTCCAATGTTAGTTTTAAGACATCACGGTCAAGGTTAAGGACGTCATAGTCCATGGGTTTAAGGACCCCACAGTCCGTTGTTAGTTTTAAGACATCTCGGTCAAGGTTAAGAACGTCATAGTCCATGGGTTTAAGGACCCTACAGTCCGTTGTTAGTTTTAAGACATCTCGATCAAGGTTAAGGACGTCATTGTCCGTTGTTAGTTTTAATACATTCCGGTCAAGGTCAAGGACGTCATAGTCCATGAGTTTAAGGACCCCACAGTCCATATCAATGTGTGGTCATCAGGACCCATCACCTCTTTGAAGACGTCGAGGAATTACAACGCCAAATATCAAAGGAGTGAAGAGATGTACCCTTAAACCAAGGTAGATTAAACAGTCTTTGGCCCAGTTTGGGACCAAGACCAATTAATTATGTTATGAGCCCATTAGCCCAGTTAAGTTTGAATTGAGGACTTATGGCCATCTTTGGCTAAGTCCAATCATATTTGAAATATTGGCTTCCTGTTGGTCCATGAGAGGCTTTGCCTCTAGACACTTAACCAATTAGGCTAAGGTTAGTGTTAAACACTAAAGACCAGCAGTGTTGAACACTGGGAACAAGTTAGTGTTTTAACACTAAAATATAGTTGGTGTTAAACACCAGCAGCAGGGGGTTCAAATTAGTGTTAAACACTAAAACGAATCAGTGTTAAACACTGGCAACAGAGATCTCAAATTAGTGTTAAACACTAAGATAATCAGTGTTAAATACTGGTGACAGAGATTTTAATTTAGTGTTGAACACTAAGAAAATTAATATTAAACTCTGTTAACAGAGATTTAGTTTAGTGTTAAACACTCAAAAATTCAGTGTTAAACACCGCAAGTAAAGCTCTTTAATTAATGTTGAACACTAAAGCAAAACAGTGTTAAACACTGGATTCAGAGGTTCCAATTTGGTGTTAAACACTAAGGCAAGAGGGGTCACGTGGTAACACGTGAGGGCGCCCTCCCTTTATTTATTCTGCCGAGAATATTGAATACTTTGGAGCATCACGTGCTGTCACGTGATGGGCATTTAAGTGTTTGTGCGTTAAAGCTTCTGCCAAGGGTCACGTGGGTCACGTGAGGTATTGCCTCAAAAGCCCTTCTCTGTGGATCTTTCCGGGGGTCACGTGGTAGCACGTGACCCTGCCTCTTTGCAATTTCTGATTAAATTCTTCATTAAATCCCCATTTTCCTCTGAAGAATTATATTCTCTGATAGAGTTGAACTCTGATTTTCCTATAGGAATTAAATTCCTCATATATGTGAAGAACTGAATTTTATCATAGGGTTAAACCCTAATAAAAGCTTTAGAGGAATTATATTCCCATTCTCTTTTAGAGAATTATTCTTAAATAGAGTTAGACCCTAATTTATATTCTGAGGAAAGAGATTCTGTCATAGGGTGAAACCCTAATTTCTTCTTTCTTAAGGGAATTAAATTCCTGTTATTTTGACAGAACTAAGTTCTTAACTAGGGTTAAACCCTGATTTTGTTCATTCTGAAGGAATTAAATTCCTATAACATAGGGTTAAACCCTAATTTTATCTCAAAGGAATTAAATTCCTATAATTCTGTGAGAATTAAATTCTCAAATTTCCATTCCCTCTCTATGCTTTGGATCTGCATGGCAGGATCTCAACCCAATGAGAATTAAATTCTCAATTCATGGGGAGATGTGCACTTTGCAGATCCTCTACTAAAAAGAGAACTATGTTCTTCTTTTTAATATAAGAGTTAAACTCTTTTGAGAATTAAATTCTCTTTTAGAGGCCTTCCCTTTCTTACCTAAGATTTTCTTTTGCAGAAGATCAAATTCTTCCAAAGTCTCAAGGCTCTATATTTCTCTTTTTCTATCTCTCTTTCTCTGTATATCCCTCTGTATATCTCTGTATGTATCCCTGTTGGCTCCTATTTATAGGAGAAGGAGCAGAATCAATTAGTTTTAGTGAATCTTTCATTGAGAGATTTGATTTGCATTCATTCAGAGATTTGATTTGCATTCATCATTCATCTGGTCCTTTGGATTATTAGGTGAATTTTATTCACCATTGGATTTTAAATCCAGAGATTTGCCTTTGTTATTTCGGTTAGATTTTAAGGGAAAATCTTTCCAAGTTCAAGATTTTTCCATGAATAGGTGATATTTAATCACCTTTAGATTTTTAATCCAATCGGTTCCAAATAATCATTCTCCTTTGGAAAGATTTGAATGCTGTTCAGAATTTAATTCTGTTAAATAACGAGGCTTTGAAAGCCTGTCACGTGTAACCACGTGACCCATGGTCACGTGTAGGCACGTGACCCCCTGGAACAAGCTTTCTTCTCCTTTCTGCGCTTTGTCTTCTGGCCGCTGTTCAGGGATCACGTGCCAACACGTGACCCCTGGTCACGTGTGAGCACGTGACCCTTTCTGGAGCCTTTTCTTTGATTTAGTCAGGGAACCGAATCTGCCTTTGCCGCTGCTTTGAATGGTCACGTGCCAACACGTGATTGTTGGTCACGTGCCAACATGTGACTGTTGGTCACGTGCTAGCACGTGATGCTTCTTCCGTAGGTTTTTCCTGATTTTAAGTCAGGAAACAAATGCCCCCACAGTGTTGTTCTCACGTGTCTGCACGTGAGTGCAATGCTGTCACTTTGGTGACCGTTGGATCCATATAGGGAATCGGGGAGATGAAGCGTTTCCATCACATCCTATAAATATAGGGGTCATCTCAGAGACGCCTTCACTTTGCTCATCTTCTTCCTTTGAGAACTTTTTCCTTGAGAATTTAATTCTCTTCTTCCAGAGCTTAGTTCTCTGCCTTGAAACATTTTCAGAGTTTAACTCTGTTTAAAAAGACTATTTTTCCTCAGGTAATGGTGATCGATGCACCTTCATTTTGACAAAACTCGCTGGATTTTAAATCCACATCAAGGGCTTCACTCCTTTTTTAACAAAGAACCTATTTTTCTTCAAGTTCTTTAACCAAAATATGAAACCACTTAACTTTCAACAGTAGATCTCTTAGGGTTTAGATGATCTTTTAGGGAAATGATGGTGATAATCCATGGAGTTTAACTCCGTTCACAGAAAAAATGTTCATGGGAATTTAATTCCCCTTTTCAAAAGGAATTTAATTCCTGTGAAGAACTAAGTTCTTCCCATGGAGGCTTCTTAGGGTCTCTTGGCCCGAGGTTGTCCTTCTGCAATTATAGAATAGAAGTTTGCAATAATTCTCATGACCTTTATTTCAGGTATCATGGATGCTCATATGTATGGTCTTGATGAAATCATTTTCTATGGGAATATTCGTGCACTGGGCCGCAGTCAGAACCAGGAGTTCACCAATGCTCAGTGCGCCGAGATCATGAGCCGCTTCGACGAGTACAACCATCGGCTACTCCCTCGTCGCTCTTCTCTTCTGAGACTGGTCGTGCTGGCGATCTGGGAGGCGCTCCTTCTCTTTTGCACCGGCGTACCGCTCGGGGCCTTGGACACTGCTAAGGATAAGATACATTCGGTGTACCTTATGAGCTTGATCTCAAAGAGGAGGCGGGATCACCTCATTGATCTCTTGCACCAGGCCTTTCAGCAATCAGCCATACTTGCCGCCTATCGGAGGGTGGAGGACATTCGTGAGGACCCCGATGCTTGCGACTGCGAAAGGAAGCATACCAGGATAGTTCGAAATGCCTGGAGGATCTTGGACAAAGTTACATTCGAGTTTCTCAATCCCTGCCCTGCGTCTGAGGTCTTACCGTTGTAAACACGTTCTCTTTATTTTGTATGAACTTCTTAAAGCATGAGTGATAAGTTTTATTATGTCTTTCTATGTCTGCATGCCTCTCTGTGGGATTTTATTATTTTGCTATTGTTGTTGTTGATGCTTCTAGTATGCAGGGTGTCATTCTATTTTTTAGTGCACGTCAAGTTTGGGGCTCACATGCTCCGCACGTGGGGTCCTTTGATGGGACTGTTCAAAAATTTTCCCATGCCATATTTTTAGCGCACAATATCAGATGCAGAAAAGGAGCCTTGGAAATAGTTCCGTCTCCTTGATTTCCGATGCTTTTCCTTTTCTAGGCCTTGGAAATAGCTTCATCATGCAAAATTTTCCGCGCTCAACACTTAATGCACCTCTTTATATCTGAGGCCATAGCCTTCCTTCCTCTTCACAGAGAAGTTTATTCTCATTTTGGTGTGATTTGTCTTGAGAGACAACTGAGCGCCATGGCCTGCAATCGCCCTCATGCTCGTCGACCGTCTTGGGAAGTTCCTATCGAGGAGATGATCCCCCGCTTTGCCGCCCGATTGGTGGATCCCCTTCTTACCGACGACGAATGCGACCCAGCTGCGTATGAACTCTCGATCCGCAGAGGGTCTCCCCTCCCAATGGGTTCCCTCTGGCTCCGGATGATTCTTGCCGCCGTGCTTGCTGACGTCCCTCCTCACCCGGCGGAGATGACCCTGGCGATGCTTGACGCGGCCGAAGAAAAGCTCGAGGGCTTTCACGAAGCGTGCCTAATTACTCAAGCTTTGAAAGATCGCTCGGTTCACCTTTTGAGCGAAATAAGAGCCCGTCGGGCCGTTATGTCTGCTTTTGCGGACGAACATGGCGCTAATCGGTGGGGAGCAACTCCTCGCGAGAACTGGCGCTTTGACGTGTTGGAGAGAGCGGAGAGAGAGATGGAGAATTTTGTCTTTTGTTTTGTCAACCCTTGCGCTACTGATCCTTTGTTCGGCGACCTTTTCCCTCTAGTGTAGTATTTTCAAATTAGTCTTCGTCTGCTTTATGTTGAACTTTCATGTGTGCTGGGTATCCGCATGTATGTTTTTGCTTACATAAATGAACTTTGTGTTCTTCCCATGAGAACTTTCTTTAGTTGCAAATGCTATTATCATTCTCATGCGTATCAGACCCTTTTTGGGCATTATGAATATTTATATGATTGCAAATGCCATTTTTTTTGAATACTCATATGATTGCGAATGCATGCTTGAAATACGTCGGAAATCCTTCTTGTTGCTTCCCCTACCAGATGACGTGCACGTGTTTCAGACCGACTACTACTATCGACCGGGGCCTGTTTACATAGTCTTGAGCGTACCCGTCCTGCTTCAGAGGCTGAAGCCATGAAAGTGGGCCTGCGTAATCTGGTAGAGCGATGGTGTCATGCGAGAAGAGGCTCAGTCGCAAATTCTCGGAGAGGGAGCTAGCTTCCAAGGCGCTGAGCGAGCTTCACGCTAATCTTACCGCCAAGGCCAACAAAGCATATGAACTCTGGCGCGTGCTTCAGGAGTCCATCAAAGAGGTGGTGGATCTCGATAAAGATGCCATGTTCACTCATGAAAGGGTCGAGGCCCATAAGGCCACCGAGAAAAAGCTTGAAGGTCGGCTTGCTTCGTATCAGGCCCAGCAGGCTCAGACGGAGGCTCGTCTTCTGGAGATCTTGAATCATGAAGCCATGACTCAGCAACAGAAAGATGAGCTGGTAAAATTGCTACATCGCCCGCCGGCTTGAAGACTTGTATCTTTTCCTTTCTTTTCTGTTTTTGTACATACTCATGAATGAGAGTATCTTCTTTTTGTTCTTTCATGAATTGTACTTTGTATCCATTTTGGTTTATGAATAAAAGATACATTTTTCTTCTCAATGGTGTGTCTCTTTTCATTGAATGTGTTTTGCGGACAATTTATCTTGATCTCCTTGCAGGGCAGCAATGGCTTAGGATTCAGGGTTAAGGTTTGCTTCCTAAGACTTTTGCGCTTTATGAGCCACGAGGGTCTCATAAAGAGTTTTTCTCCCTATAGGTCGAGAGGATCCCATAGGTGTAAGTTCTTCTTAAGAATCGTGAGGATTCTTAAACGGGTTTTCCCTTGAGAGTCGTAAGGATCTCACAAGAGAGTTTTCTTCCTTACAGGTCGTGAGGACCTGCAAGTGCTGGATGTTGTCGCCCTTATCCATGTTTCACGAGGTCAGGGGTTGCTCAAAGTATCGTAGTTTAAAGACGTTGCGGTCAAGGTTAAGGACCTCATAGTCCGTGGATTTAAAGACTCCACAGTCTGATGTTTAGTTTTAAGACATCACGGTCGAGGTTAAGGACATCATAGTCCGTGGATTTAAGGACTCCACAGTCCGATGTTAGTTTTAAGACATCACGGTCAAGGTTAAGGACGTCATAGTCCGTGGATTTAAGGACTCCACAGTCCGATATTAGTTTTAAGACATCACGGTCAAGGTTAAGGACGTCATAGTCCGTGGATTTAAGGACTCCACAGTCCGATATTAGTTTTAAGACATCACGGTCAAGGTTAAGGACGTCATAGTCCGAGGATTTAAGGACTCCACAGTCCAATGTTTGGTTGCGGGGACCCGTCACCTCTTTGAAGACGTTGAGGAATTACAACGCCAGGTATCAAAGGAGTGAAGAGATGTACCCCTAAACCGAGGTGGCACCAATATAGAATCAGGTTGGTTGATTGTTAGTTTTAAGACATTACGGTCGAGGTTAAGGACATCATAGTCCGTGGATTTTAAGGACTCCACAGTCCGGTGTTTGCTCTGGATGCTTCACACGGGTTCACTGCCGTGTTTGGCGAGGACCAGGCTCCGCTCTGGGCGTTTTCCACGGGGTTAAAGAGTGACGTTATCCGCGTTCCCCGTAACCAAGAATTTTGTACTAGATGCTTCACACGGGTTCACTGCCGTGTTCGGCGAGGACTAGGCTCTGCTCAGGATACTTCACACGGGTTCACTGCCATGCTCTGCGAGGACCAGGATCCGCTCTGGACATTTTCCACGGGGTCAAAGAGTGACGTTATCCGCGTTCCACGTAACCAGGAGTTTTGCACTAGATGCTTCACACGGGTTCACTTCCGTGCTCGGCGAGGACTAGGCTCCGTTCTGGATGCTTCACACGGGTTCACTGCCGTGCTCTGCGAGGACCAGGATCCGCTCTGGACGTTTTCCGCGGGGTCAAAGAGTGACGTTATCCGCGTTCCACGTAACCAGGAATTTTGCACTAGATGCTTCACACGGGTTCACTGCCGTGCTCGGCGAGGACTAGGCTCCGCTCTGGATGCTTCACACGGGTTCACTACCGTGCTCTGCGAGGACCAGGATCCGCTCTGGACGTTTTCCGCGGGGTCAAAGAGTTACGTTATCCGTGTTCCACGTAACCAGGAATTTTGCACTAGATGCTTCACACGGGTTCACTGCCGTGCTCGGCGAGGACTAGGCTCCGCTCTGGATGCTTCACACGGGTTCACTGACATGCTCTGCGAGGACCAGGATCCGCTCTGGACGTTTTCCGCGGGGTCAAAGAGTGACGTTATCCGCGTTCCACGTAACCAGGAATTTTGCACTAGATGCTTCACACGGGTTCACTGCCGTGCTCGGTGAGGACTAGGCTCCGCTCTGGATGCTTCACACGGGTTCGCTGCCGTGCTCTACGAGGACCAGGATCCGCGCCGGACGTTTTCCACGGTGTCAAAGAGTGACGTTATCCGCGTTCCACGTAACCAGGAATTTTGCTGATTGTATCCGCATCTCACGGAACGGGGGTTTGACTATTGGTGATATGTGTATCGCTGAGCCATGGAACTGGGGGGGTTGCCGCTGTTCCTCTTTGCTTGAAGTTGTGTCCGTTATTATGAGACGAGTGTTGAGATGATCTCTAGGTCACTTGCAGCCCGTCGAGATTTGGCTTCTTTCTTTGATGAAACCTGGGGGGGAGTATGATCACTTCTTTGTTTATGCCCTTGGATTGTATACAGGGTGTAATGGAACATCACCAGTAAGGCATAAATTAAAAACTCTTTTTTTATTTCTTTTTCCGCGATACTCTATCATTTTAGCTTTTATATCGCGAAGGTCGCGATTGCCCTATCATTTCGGCTATTTTTCGCGGTGCCCAATCATTTCGGCTATTTATTTCATTTTTACTCGCTGCTTTTTATTGCGAGTTGCCCCATCATTTCGGCTATTTTTCATGCATACATTTTTACTTGCTGTTTTTATTGCAAGTTGCCCCATCATTTCGGCTATTTCGTATGCATGTGTGGCTTGCTGGCTTTTCGCCGTAAATCTGAAAGTAGACACCGATTTCGGCATCAGCATCGCTACAACTGGGATATTGCCAGGAGCGAATCATCATTTGCCTCTGTCGATATTGAACAAAGGTGGCTTAGCAAACAGGGTTAGGGTCCTGTTAACTAAGGCTTTTGACTTCATGAGCCGTAAGGGTCTCACAAAGGTATTTCTCCCTATAAGTCGTGAGGATCTTGTAGGTGTATTTTCTCCCTAGGAATCGTGAGGATTCCTAAGTGTATGTTCCTCTGTAAGTCGTAAGGATCTTACAAGAGGGCTTTCTCCTTATAAGTCGAGAGGACTTATAAGGGTTGCTCATCATATGGACGTATCCCTAGTCATGGGTGGGACTTTGCTGGGGAAATGCTCATTCGCGCCCGTGGATTGTATACAAGGGTCAGTATGAGCCGCTTGTAGGGCATTGTCGAAGGGTATGAGGGATTTCGCTTAAGCACAGGTTTAGGTCTCTGTGACTTAAGACTTTCAAATCTTATGAGCTGTGAGGGTCCCATAAGAGAGTTCTCCTTACGAGTCGTGAGGATCTCGCAAGTGTATTTTCTCCTTAGGAATTGTGAGAAATCCTAAGTGTGTTGCTCCTTTATGAGTCGTAAGGATCTCACGCGGGTGGTTTCTCCCTACAGGGTCGTGAGGACCCCGCAAGTGTCCTTTAACGAGGTTGTGCCCTTTCGGGTTTTCACAAACACTCGCCGGTAGCCCTGCTGTTTTTACTTACGGAGCCCTTTCGGGTTTTCATCCGTGCCCTTTTTGCTTATGGACATACCGTTTTTTTTATTCTTTTTATTTTATTATTTTTTTTACGAGGTCGCGCCCTTTCGGGTTTTCACGAATACTCGCCGGTAGACCTGCTGTTTTTACTCACGGAGCCCTTTCGGGTTTTCATCCGTGCCCTTCTTGCTTATGGACATACCTTTTTTTTTTATATTTTTTTTATTTATCTCGTCAGCCTGAGGATGCTGCGGTAGTAGTTTTAAGGACGTTCCGGTCCGTCATTAGTTTAAGGACGTTCCGGTCCGTCGTTAGTTTAAGGACGTTTTGGTCCGTCGTTAGTTTAAGGACGTTTCGGTCCGTCGTTAGTTTAAGGACATTTCGGTCCATCGTGGAGAGGGCCAACTACTACTTATAGAGCTTGAGCTTAGAAAGATAGCGAGCGGACCTAGTCGTCGTCATCTATCATTAACCTAGGCTGTGGCTCATTAAGTGTAGTATTTCTTTAGGAAGCGGCCGTTTATCGGCCTGAAAGGCCTTTCACTGTGCATATCCATGAGTAAATAGGCTCCACCCTGATAGACCTTGTCTATGATGTACGGGCCTTCATAGTTCGGCTCGAATTTTCCCGCTTGGCGCGATTGGGGATCATAGGCCTCTTGACCACTAGCACGAGTTCGCCTCGGCGGAATGTCCTCGGTCGGGTCAATCTTTCATATGAGCGCGTCATCTTTGCTTTATAAGCTTCCAGATTTTGTTGCGCTATGAGCCGGGTTTCATCGAGGGCATCAAGCTCCTCAAGCCGAAGGTGAGTATTGTCTTCGTCTATCAACTCATGGTGGACTGCCACTCGTAGAGAAGGTAGCTCTATCTGGAGGGGGAGTACCGCTTCCGTACCGAATACCAATGCGTATGGCGTCGTGTTCGTGGCCGTCTTGAACGTAGTTCGATATGCCCAAAGAGCCTCCTGCAGTCTCTCGTGCCAGTCCCTCTTATTTCGGGACACCGTCTTTTTTATGATCTTTGTCAAGGTCTTATTGAAGGCCTCGGCCAGACCGTTAGCTCATGGATTATAAACTGAGGAGTATCTCCAGTCTATATTATGCTGTTGCGCGAAGCGGCTAATCTTATGGCTTCTGTAGGCTGGCCCGTTATCGGAGATAATCCGCCGTGGAGTTCCAAACCGATAAATGACGTGTGTCTTGAAAAAGTGGAGGATATTCTCCGTCTTCACTTCCCTCAGCGGTACTGCTTCCGCCCATTTGGAGAAGTAATCAGTCGTCGCCAGGATGAAACGGTGTCCCCTGGACGATGCCGGTTCGATGGGGCTGACTATGTCAGTTCCCCAAATTTCGAATGGCCAGCTAGCCACCGTTGGATGTAGTTGATTCGGATGCTGGTGGATGAAATCCCCATGGATTTGGCATGAGTGGCATTGCTTCGCATACTCGAGGCAGTCCTGGATCATCGTGGGCCAGTAGTAACCCATCCGTTTAATTTTTAACTTCATCTTCGGGCCTGCTTGATGAGAACCACAGATTCCGTCATGAACTTCCTGAACGACTCTTTCTGCTTCGTCAGGTCCTAAGCATCTCAACCACAGAGAGTCAAATGACCTCTTGTATAGAGTATCATTGAAGAAAGTGAAAGATAGAGCTCGTTTCATGAGCTGATGTCTTGAGGACGCTTCTTCGGGCATTCGGTGGGACTTAAAGTAGTCTATGAAGACTTCCTTCCAGTCCTCAGCCTTCTCACGGTCTTTTATTTGTAGAGTCGTCTGCTCAATCGCTCCCTTTTCCTCGGATGATTCCGGAGACATTTCTGCTGGGGCGAGCACTCGACGGCTTTGTACCACGATTCTGACGTCGTCTAGGTTCTCATCAGCCAGTTCTTTAGCGAGCTTAGCTAACGCGTCTGCTTTGCTATTTTCCGCGCGTGGTATGCTCTCCAAAGTATAGGAGGGAATTTGGGTCAACAGTTGTTGCACCTTTTCACCGTATTTCACCAACTCCGGTTTGCACGTTTGGTAGTCGCCTTTCACTTGACTAACGACCAGTTGAGAATCCCCGTATATGAGGAGGTTTTCAATTCCCATGTCAATGGCGATCTCGAGGCCTGCTATCAAAGCTTCATATTCGGCTTCATTGTTTGTCCTCGGTTCCATTAAGGAGAAAGCAAATCGCATTATCCCTCCTTGTGGCGTTACAAAGATGAGGCCTACCCCTGATTTGATCAATGGGGTACTTTGTTTGCGCTTCTTTACGGAGGACGCTCCATCGAAATAAAGTTCCCATCGGGTATCACCACCGTCGATCACGTCAAATGCATGTTCGTCCGGCAAATCGCAGTTTAGAGGTGAACCGGCAGGTACTGGATGCTCAGCAAGGAAGTCGGCGATGGCTTGGCCTTTCACCGCCTTGAGAGGCTGATAGGTTATTGAAAACTCCATCAAGAGTAAGGCCCATTTAGCGAGTCTCCCCGTCAATATGGCCTTTGACATTAGATATTTTAGAGGGTCCACCTTTGATATAAGACGGACTTCATGTGCCAATGCATAGTGCCGGAGTTTTGTTATCGCAAAGATTAGCGCCAGGCAATGTTTTTCGATTGGGGAGTAATTGCTTTCAGCCCCCAGCAGAACTCGACTTAAGTAGTAGAGCGCTCTCTCCTTCCCTTGGTCGTTTTCTTGCGCCCATAATGCGCCTAAAGAACCTTCTAGGGCGGTTATATAAAGAATGAGAGGCTTTCCCTTGACTGGAGCAACTAACACCGGCGGGTTCTGCAGGTACTGCTTGATCTCATCTAGCGCGCTCTGGCATTTTTGGTCCCAGACGAACGGGGTTCCCTTCTTCATCAGGTGGCTGTAAGGACGACACTTGCCTGACAGGTTGGCGCTAAACCGCCGGATGTACGCAAGCTTCCCCTGGAGAGACCGCAGCTGTTTGAGAGTCCTTGGGGGTGGCATTTCAATGATCGCCTTGATCTTAGATGGATCTATTTCGATACCTCGGTGTCGGATGATGAATCCCAGGAATTTACCCGAGGAGACTCCGAACGCGCATTTGAGGGGATTCATCTTCAAATTATATTGCCGAAGGCGTTGAAATACGGTCTTCAGATGCTCTAAATGCTTTTCGTATGACCTGCTCTTCACTACGAGGTCATCGATATAGCACTCAACGATTTCATGTATGAGATCATCGAAGATCTTTGTCATGGCCCTTTGATAGGTAGCACCGGCGTTCTTTAGACCGAAGGGCATAACTTTGTAGCAGAATATACCCAAAGGAGTCCGAAAAGCGGTGTGCTTCTGGTTTTCGGGATGCATTTTTATCTGATTGTACCCTGATGAACCGTCCATAAAGGAGAAGACCTCATGAGTGGACGTATTGTCTATCATCAGCTCAGTGACCGGTACCGGGAAATCGTCCTTCGGGCAGGCTTTATTGAGATCTCGGAAGTCCACACATATACGCACTGTCCCATTCTTCTTCATTACCGGGACGATGTTGGCGACCCAATCAGGATACTGTACCTCCTGGATAAACCCAGAATCGATTAGTTTCTTGACTTCGGTGTTAATGCTCATTTTAAGCTCAAGACGCATCCGTCTCGGCGCCTGTTTGACTGGCTTGATATCCGGGGATATTGCTAATTTATGTACCGCAATCTCTGGATCTAATCCTGGCATCTCATAATAGTTCCACGCGAACCAATCTCTATGTTGTAGAAGCACGTCTCTTAACGCCGCCACCCTTTCCTCAGATAGTAGCTCGCTAACGAATGTTGGTCGCGGATCGTCTTCCGATCCCAACTCAATCTTTTTGAGGTTATCTGCAGTCGTATGTATGCCATCTTCTAGTTCTTTTGGAGCTGGTGGAAATTCTGAGATCACCTCATCATTGTTGTTCTCAAAGCACCAGGGAAGGTCATCCATGTTCTCGGGCTCTTCTTTTAATATTGTAATCATGTGAAAAGTGCGAATCCGCTTCCAAGACTGATGTGGATCTGGCTCTGCTCTTGCGGCTTTGGGTTCGTGCTTTTGTGGCGGCGTTACCCTCCAGCTGCTGGATAAAGCAAATCTGCCTTGCTGGTACTGGTCTTCGACCCAGTTCTTGAACGTGAAGCAGTCTTCGATAGGGTGTCCTATGGCTCGGTGATAAGAGCAATATCCCGGATGATAAACCTCGTTAACTTGCTCAGGGTGCTTAGACTCCGGAAGTGCGATCATTTGATGTTTTATAGCGAGCTCGAGTAGCTTCTTCGTCTTGTCTCGAGGGAAGGAATACGCTCGACTCAACTTCTTCATGAGGGACAAATCCGGACCGCGCAATGCCCGATCACACGACTCTCTAATCCTGCGTCACTGTTGTCGACTTCTTTTTCCGCCTCTTGACTTACTTCTTCCTCTGCGTCGGGCCTTTTGTACAACGGGTTGACAGGGAGGAGTACCTTTGTCTTTTGCGGCTTGTTGAAACAGACATTGCGTCCTGGCCTTCTCGTAGATGGCCATCTCACGGTTGTGATTTTCCCGATCCGTTTGACCCGCTTTCCTGATAAGCCTTCCCGTTCGTTCTTCAAATGACGGACTCGGCATTTCGCTCGTAGGATCCAGTTTTGACGAGGGGTTGGCATTGCTGGACTGGGCGTTTTCCTCCTCATCGAAGTTATATACGGCGTAGCTACCGTGGATTCGCTCCCGTTTACCGGATCTCACGTATCCAAGACCGAGCGTTTCCATTCTCCCGTTGGGCAATTTGCGCTGAGTTCCAGGGACATCCCAAATCCTGTTGTAGAATCGAGCTTGTCGAACAGTCTATTTTAAGGGAACCCCTTGGCGCTTCAATAGCCTCTTTAGTCCATTTGTGTAGTATCTGGGCAAACGGATGGGTTGGAGCCTGTCAAGTGTAACATCCGCGCCATGCCATATCTCTTTCTCCACTCTCGTTTCTGTGGATTGGTAGAATAGGATCACCTTTTCACCCTTTCGCCTGGGAGGGACGTAAAACGTCTGCAAGTCCTGCACATTGTGAGCTTGAAGTGCGTCGAGATCCTTGTAGTATTTCCGCGGCACCATGGTGACTTGCAAACTCTGATCATCGCCAGGGGATGCTTGTATTGACGGCCGACTGGAGAACACGGCATTAACCTCATCTTCCGAGTCACTTCCGAAGATCAATATGGGGGCGGACGGTCCCAGGTTGTTGCGCCGAGACGGACCAGCGTAAACTATCTCTTCTTCTTCTTCGGTATCGCTCCCGAAAACAGGGATGGTGGCGGCAGCTTTGTTCTCCGTCTTGCGACACCTTTCTGTATCCTCGAAATCTGGCAAAAAGTATTTCGCATCTTCGTACTTGCGGACTTCGTTCACGGAAAATGGGTTCAGTTCACCTGTTACGGTATACTCGAAACCATCCTTAAAGTACTTCATACACTGATGTTGTGTAAAGGGGATGATGTTGTACTCGTGTAACCAAGGATGACCGGGCAAGGCGTTGTAGCAGGTCTTGGCATCAATGACGTGAAACTTGATGTCCGTGACAAGCAGTCCAAAGCGTAATGTTAATATCACGGATCCGAGAGTCCGTGACGATTGGGAGTCGAAACCGGAGATGGTGATTTAGTCACGAGCGAGGTGTTGCACGCTCATGCAGATTTCCTTCAACACCCGAACATTAAGGAGATTGACGGAGGATCCATTATCCACCAGGATCTTTCCTATCTTGATATCATGGCATTATCCAGAGACATACAGGGGGCGGTTGTGGTCGCACGTCCCGAGGAGAAGGTCTTCGTCACCGAAAGTGATGTCGGCCGTATGCACTTCTTCCAGTTCATCCTTCATCCTTTCCGCGGCGAGGAAGGCTTGGAATTGCTCGGGTTCTTGTAACGCCTTGATTAATGAATCTCGCGCTTCTTTTAATAATAGGAGGGCGTCGAGAATGCTGAGCTGAGAAGGTAGCTTTCTTAGGTGCGCTAGGATGTTGTAGTCCACTTTACCCTTCCTGGGAGGATCTTTGGCAGCCAACTCTTTCGTGACATGGTCATCTAAGGTGATATCCTCAGTGGCCTTCTCCTTTCCTTTATCTTTTCTATTCGCGGGTCCGAGATTCTTTTCCGGAAGCGTGCGATTGCGTAGCTGAATGTTTTCGCAGGCCTCTGGTTCTTCCTCTGTCCCTAAAACAGATTCCTTAAAGAGAGGGCCCAGAGCCATTTCTTCATCAGAGTCGCTTCCAAAGGTGAGAACTTGTGACCTTCCGGCGTTAACCGTGTAACAATTGCCGGCAGTTCTTTTGTGTTCTTCGGCCGTATTGCTTCGTTCCCGACGAGTCTTGCGTTTCATGCGCTTAAAATGTTGCCGGTGAGCAACATATCCTTACCACCACATCTTAAAAGCATCGCACTCCTCAGTGGGGTGCGAAATTTTCCGATGATATGAGCAATAATTAGGGTGGCTTTCCGCTCCATTGAGCGTGTTTTCTTCTGAGGGTGGTAGCTTTATTCCCATTGACATGGCTTTGGTAAACCTTTTCCTCGTCTTGAACACGTTTTTATTCGCATCGGATATCTTTTGATCTGGCGGGAGTGCTCCGACTCTTTCGTTTGGTCGCTTGCATTTGGCTCCTTCCAATGCGGCCCTCTCACGCTCCTGATCGGGTTTACTCTTCAAACGAATCTCATCTAGAAAGGCGTCGATCATTTCATCTATTGGCCATACAAGTTCTGGCTCAGGCTGTGCCCCCAGTTTCTCAGTGCCAGGAGTTCTTTCATCGTCCGTAAACGAATGGGAGATCATATGATAGCTTGCCACATATCCCTCGGATTCATCTGACGAGCTTTCTCCATCATCTTCCTCCTGAAAGACGTGGTTGAAGAACTCTTGCAGTGTGACGGGAATCCGCGCCTTTTGATTGTACTCCTCCAGTGCATCAATCTGTTTCTGTAAATCCGTGCGCTTGTCTCCAGGCTTCACGGGCTTTTTGGATTCCTTCTTCTTTTTCTTCGAAGATTTTGACGGTTGGGTGTGAGTATTCGGGCCATCACCACGAGTCTTCGTAGTTGGGCGCGGCTTCAACATCCCTTCGATGATTTGAGGTTCAAGCGGGTCCTTCCATTCGACGGCCGGGCACGCATGAAGGTCCCTCAGCATTCTTTTGGTTTTAGTTGACAGCACGACCTCCCATGGAGCTTCTTCAATAAAGGAACAGGTTGCCCCCGGTGTATCTGCTTTCTTAGGAGTATGCGGCTGTGGCGGGTTCACCTTGCACTTTTCGGATAGTGCAAACTTCCCCTGGAGGTATTGATCTTCAATCCATCCTTTAAAAACGAAGCAATCCTCAATCGGATGGCTTACCGTTTGATGGTAGGGGCAATAGTTGGGGTTGTTCACCTCAATGGGTTGTGGCGGTCGTCTTGGATTTGGCAGGTTTATAAGTCTGTTGCGTACTGCCAACTCGAATAACCGTTTCGTCTTATCCCGCGGGAACGAGTAGGGGCGCTTCATCTTCTCGTTATAATACCGCCGCCTTTCTTCTAGCTGATCCGCCAGCTTTGGGGCACTGGGTTGTTGCTGTGCGTTCGCAACGAAGGTTGCCTTCCCTTTACCCTTGTCATTCCGAGGTTCTGGCTTCGGGGGAGGCGGCCTGTGACCCATCTGGGCCAACTTGTCGATTAGAGCCTGGAATATGGTTGGCTTAAAGAACATCATAAACTGGGAGATAGTTGCATGAGGGTCTAGGGTACCCACGAACATGCCCATCGCGGGCGCTTCCTCAATGCGTTGCTCGCATTTCGACCACAAATTTCGCCAGCGTATAGCATACTGGACCCACGTTTCGCCTGGTTTCACCCTGGCATTAATCAATGCCGTTATTGGAGTGCGTTCGCTGGCGCTTGTGAATCGCTGAGTGAATAGCAACTCTATTTCAGCGAACGTCTTGATAGAATCGTTTGGGAGTTCCGAATACCATTCGAACGCCGTTTCTGATAAGCTGCCCACGAATTGGCGAAGCAACAGTTTATCATCACCGCCGGTGTTACCGCAAAGGGCCCTGAACTGGGCAACATGTTGGTGGGGATTGCCGGTCCCCTTATACACGTGGAATTTTGGTATTGTATAACCCGGCGGATATTTGATTTAGTCGTACCAGCTCGGATATGGTCGTCCCGTTTTTACGACTTGACCAGCTGCCTCAATTGCATGATGAACCCGGATTTGTTGGGCTATATAGTCGTCCAAGTCAGCCTTAGAGATTGTCTCCTCCTTGTCCGTTGAGAGAGCCAGTGGTGGATTTGACGTTTCTCCCTTGTCGTCTTCAAGGACGATCGGAGGATCCTCAGCAGGTGGGTCTTGTTGAATCATCATTCCCACCATGTCCTGGAATAAGTGGGCTATTTGCTTTATATTGGCTGCTTGTTCTGCAGCCTCTCTATCTTTCTTTTCCAGTATCCTCCGGAGGAACTCGGCGTCGGTTTCCTGTTCTTGTTGCTGATTCGAGGACGCCTCGGGGCTTTCTTTCAGTCCAGTAAGCGCGGCCATTGCGATCATCATTTCCTGGAGCTTCTGCTGTTGCTCCTGAGCTTTGGTCACCGACCGTGTAAGCGGTCTATGACCTGTAGACGCGAGGCTGTCTTCCTTCCCCGATGCCATGTATACAGTATGGACCATCCTGCCCCCAGCCTTAGGGCGTCTGGGCTCAGCGCTTTTAGCTTTCGTTGCAGGCCCGAGGGTCTTCTCCAGCTTCCTCTTTTTATGAGCAGTGGAAGTTGAGGGGGCCGTTGAGGTAGGCATACAGACTGCTTTTCGTGGCTTAGCCTGGTGACTGACTTCTTGTTGGATTTTCAGCTTCTTGTGCTGGCGGGAGAAATTTGGATCGATCGCCGAGTCTCGGGTCTGCCGCCAGACTTTATAAATTCGGGAGGACAGCCGTTGAGGAGATTGGGGCTGTTCTGGCTTTACTTCTATAGCCCTTTTCAGCGGATGGGGAGACTTCTTTAGCACCGCGGTAGGAGAATTCCTACGCACCTTATTTAGCATCTCGAAGCTGTTCCTAGTTGTAACAGCAGCATTAACTTCTGTCGTCGGGGCTGGAGGAGTTAGCCCAGAAGGGGAGTTGCCTCCGGCCTTCCTCACTCGGCGCCAGTAACGACGTCGAGCGTGTCGTGCTGATGGCATCGGCTCGGTGATGGCGATAGCCTCATCCTGCCCCCTGTGTAGGTGGGGGGTCGCTGCTGGTGCCAGCCTGTTAAAGACTGATGTCCTTCGGGTAGCAGGAGCGGGAGCTGGAACAGTCAATCTTGTAAAGACCGACTTTTTGGAAGGAGAAGCCGCCTTGACGACTTCAGGAGCGGGACTGGTTATTTTCTTAGGAGCAGCCTTCTCTGGGATTGTAAGCCCCATCGTGGTTTCACAGGAGCTCTGGCCTAGTCTGGAGAAGATCGACTTCTTGGGAGCTTCCGCTGTCAGCACCGGAGCGGTGAAGCTTGTCGGCGGGAGCATGGTCCCAAAAAACAACCCTGTGGTGGCTCGAGGGACCTGTTCCATGGGCATTGTGAATAGCGAAGCAGCTTGGGGTCCGTAGGCTATACCTCCTGGTGAGGCATAGCGTTGGTTGCAATTGCAGTTGGAGCATTTCGCACAAGTGGAAGCCATTGATTCTTTGCTTTCAACAATAAGCAAAACGCCAAATCTTAGTACCTTGAAACCCAAGGGCAACCATTAGCGAGCCGTGTTTGGTTCGCGAACACGACACACGAAGTGTGGAGTAGAAAGAGGAAAAGGTCCCACCAGGCGTGCCAGAATCTGTTCCCCTCCGAACGACGGCGCGACGGCGGACGTCTTGCCTGAGGTTCGGGACAGATGCTAATTGGTGCTATCCGTCTACCTCTCCGAAAATACCAAGTTGATTTATGGCACCGTATATCGAAGGTTTAAACGGATGCATCCGATGTAGCAGGCTTCGTCAGATTCCCCCTCGCTTGAGGGGTTTTTGATTGTGGGGACGCTCTTCCCTGCAGGCGCAAGCCCCTGCAGTTAATTACGCTACCGCATCGCGGTAACCACTTTCTCCTTCTCCAGATGGTCACTTTGTGTCGTGTGTGTTTATTTTGTGTTTAGTTGCCCGTTGATTGTATACGGAGACTGAATTATATCGTCGCCCGTAGGGCGTGGACTAGCCAAAATCCGTATTATCTTAGATTTGGGTTTGGGGGTTTGGGTTTAAGGATACGTTAGCCTCATTGGAGACTAAGATCGACTTAAACGTTTGTTAAGGACACATTAGTCTAGTTTTTAGACTAAGATCGACTTAACGGGATCGTTTAGATCCAACAATAGAGCAATTAAGAGAGCCCTGTTGTTTAGTTTAGTGACGTTGCGGTCAATAGGTAGTTTAAGGACATTGCGGTCCAATGTTAGTTTTAAGACATTGCGGTCAAGGTTAAGGATGTTGTAGTCCATGGATTTAAGGACTCCACAGTCCAATGTTAGTTTTAAGACATCACGGTCAAGGTTAAGGACGTCATAGTCCATGGGTTTAAGGACCCCACAGTCCGTTGTTAGTTTTAAGACATCTCGGTCAAGGTTAAGGACGTCATAGTCCATGGGTTTAAGGACCCCACAGTCCGTTGTTAGTTTTAAGACATCTCGGTCAAGGTTAAGGACGTCATAGTCCATTGTTAGTTTTAAGACATTCCGGTCAAGGTTAAGGACGTCATAGTCCATGAGTTTAAGGACCCCACAGTCCATATCAATGTGAGGTCATCGGGACCCGTCACCTCTTTGAAGACGTCGAGGAATTACAACGCCAAATATCAAAGGAGTGAAGAGATGTACCCTTAAACCAAGGTAGATTAAACAGTCTTTGGCCCAGTTTGGGACCAAGACCAATTAATTATGTTATGAGCCCATTAGCCCAGCTAAGTTTGAATTGAGGACTTATGGCCATCTTTGGCTAAGTCCAATCATATTTGGAATATTGGCTTCCTGTTGGTCCATGAGAGGCTTTGCCTCTAGACACTTAACCAATTGGGCTAAGGTTAGTGTTAAACACTAAAGACCAGCAGTGTTGAACACTGGGAACAAGTTAGTGTTTTAACACTAAAAGATAGTTGGTGTTAAACACCAGCAACAGGGGGTTCAAATTAGTATTAAACACTAAAACGAATCAGTGTTAAACACTGGCAACAGAGATCTCAAATTAGTGTTAAACACTAAGATAATCAGTGTTAAACACTGGTGACAGAGATTTTAATTTAGTGTTGAACACTAAGAAAATTAATATTAAACTCTGTTAACAGAGATTTAGTTTAGTGTTAAACACTCAAAAATTCAGTGTTAAACACCGCAAGTAAAGCTCTTTAATTAATGTTGAACACTAAGGCAAAACAGTGTTAAACACTGGATTCAGAGGTTCCAATTTGGTGTTAAACACTAAGGCAAGAGGGGTCACGTGGTAACACGTGAGGGCGCCCTCCCTTTATTTGTTCTGCTGAGAATATTGAATACTTTGGAGCATCACGTGCTGTCACGTGATGGGCATTTAAGTGTTTGTGCGTTAAAGCTTCTGCCAAGGGTCACGTGGGTCACGTGAGGCATTGCCTCAAAAGCCCTTCTCTGTGGATCTTTCCGGGGGTCACGTGGTAGCACGTGACCCTGCCTCTTTGCAATTTCTGATTAAATTCTTCATTAAATCCCCATTTTCCTCTGAAGAATTATATTCTCTGATTGAGTTGAACTCTGATTTTCCTGTAGGAATTAAATTTCTCATATATGTGAAGAATTGAATTTTTTCATAGGGTTAAACCCTAATAAATGCTTTAGAGGAATTATATTCCCATTCTCTTTTAGAGAATTATTCTTAAATAGGGTTAGACCCTAATTTATATTCTGAGGAATGGGATTCTGTCATAGGGTGAAACCCTAATTTCTTCTTTCTTAAGGGAATTAAATTCCTGTTATTTTGACAGAACTAAGTTCTTAACTAGGGTTAAACCCTGATTCTGTTCATTCTGAAGGAATTAAATTATTATAACATAGGGTTAAACCCTAATTTTATCTCAAAGGAATTAAATTCCTATAATTCTGTGAGAATTAAATTCTCAAATTTCCATTCCCTCTCTATGCTTTGGATCTGCATGGCAGGATCTCAACCTAATGAGAATTAAATTCTTAATTCATGGGGAGATGTGCACTTTGCAGATCCTCTACTAAAGAGAGAACTATGTTCTTCTTTTTAATATAAGAGTTAAACTCTTTTGAGAATTAAATTCTCTTTTAGAGGCCTTCCCTTTCTTACCTAAGATTTTCTTTTGCAGAAAATCAAATTCTTCCAAAGTCTCAAGGCTCTATATTTCTCTTTTTCTATCTCTCTTTCTCTGTATATCCCTCTGTATATCTCTGTATGTATCCCTGTTGGCTCCTATTTATAGGAGAAGGAGCAGAATCAATTAGTTTTAGTGAATCTTTCATTGAGAGATTTGATTTGCATTCATTCAGAGATTTGATTTGCATTCATTCAGAGATTTGATTTGCATTCATCATTCATCTGGTCATTTGGATTATTAGGTGAATTTTATTCACCATTGGATTTTAAATCCAGAGATTTGCCTTTGTTATTTCGGTTAGATTTTAAGGGAAAATCTTTCCAAGTTCAAGATTTTTCCATAAATAGGTGATATTTAATCACCTTTAGATTTTTAATCCAATCGGTTCCAAATAATCATTCTCCTTTGGAAAGATTTGAATGCTGTTCAGAATTTAATTCTGTTAAATAACGAGGCTTTGAAAGCCTGTCACGTGTGACCACGTGACCCATAGTCACGTGTAGGCACGTGACCCCCTGGAACAAGCTTTCTTCTCCTTTCTGCACTTTGTCTTCTGGCCGCTGTTCTGGGGTCACGTGCCAACACGTGACCCCTGGTCACGTGTGAGCACGTGACCCTTTCTGGAGCCTTTTAATTGATTTTGTCAGGGAACCGAATCTGCCTTTGCCACTGCTTTGAATTGTCACGTGCCAACACGTGACTGTTGGTCACGTGCTAGCACGTGATGCTTCTTCCGTAGGTTTTTCCTAATTTTAAGTCAGGAAACAACATGTTTTCAAGGTTTTGTTTAGTGGTAGGGGTAATGCCCTCATATATGATTCGGCAAAGGTCCCATCTCGGGATGCCGTGATGTGGGCATTGAACCAAAAGATCCTTGAATCGTTCAAAGCATTTTGAGAATGGTTCGGCCGGAAGCTGGGAGAATTGATATAGTTCGCTACGTATTCGAGCTGTCTTTTGCATAGGGTAGAATTTCTTAAGGAATGCCGCACCGAATTCTTCCCAATTCGTGATGGAATGTGCGGTGGTGTTATACAGCCACTTCTCGGCTATATCGCACAAAGTAAATGGAAGAAGTCGTAGACGCATGGCATCCACAGAAAGTTATGACGTACCCATCATTGCGCATACGTTTTCAAATTTGGTGATAAAAACGTATGCGTCTTCAGTCTCGAGACCGTGGAATTTGGGTAGAAGGTTAATGTACTGGGGCTTAATCTCAAAGTTATCCCTGTTGGCTGGTGGAATGGATAAGCAGGTCGAGAGAGGACCTCGCAAAGGGTAGCACCTCTCTTGGAGAGAGATGCGGGGAGGATTCTGCGCACCAACGGACGGCGGCAGAGCAGCGGTAAAGAGGTTCGATGGAGACGGATTCATCGGTGTGGGTGTGGTAGTGGGCAAAAGAGAGGTAAATGGAGAAATACCAACTTCGGAGTCGATCGAGGGAACGCGGACAAGTCGGGCACTAGAATCCCGTGTCCAACCTATCTTGCACTAAAAAGGGTTAGTACAAGTGGCAGCGTGATTTATAATTAGAGGAATGAATGAATGCGGTGTTTGTTTTGAAAAATGATACGGATTTTGAAAATATGATGCGATCACAACAAATGCAACAAGCAACCCTAAAATCTATGGTCACCTAGGTCAAAGCTCTAGACCGCTCCTAACTTCCAAAAGACAAGTCGCAGGATAAAATCCTCCACTGCCTCTTTGTCTCTCCTGTGGCTAGGTAAGTGCCAGGTAAGTGGGAGGTTCTCCACTACGTAAGTAGTGGGCCTAATTAAGTAACCACTAGCCTTCGACACACTTGCCTTAGACACCACAAAAAGAAACACGGATAAGCAATGAATTACCCACGGCCTTCTTCTGTCCTAAGTGAGCGCGACGGTCCTTAGAGTCATCTCTAGATATTTTTTAGTTAATGAGGGTAATGTGGATGCAAGTTTGTGATTTTTGGGGCTTAGGAAGGGTAATGAACTCCCCACCTAATCTGGATTTGGCCGTGCCCCTTAATATCCGTATTAATTATGCAAACAACCACAAAATCAAAAACAAGCACAATTTATTTTGCTTTTTGCGGCGCTGCGATTTTTGTAAAGAAGCCTGCAACAAATTGTTAATTGGAGCAGATTTAGGAAGGAGATAAGAAAGATAGAGGTTACCTGCCAAAAATTGTATAGAGATCTCCTTGAACTGCCGCGATTCCGCCGCAATTAGCTCCTAATGCCGCGGTTCCGCGGTGCGCCAAGCTCTTCTCTGCACAAAATTTAACCAGAGCACTCCTGATCTCTTCCTTAGTCCTCTGGAATTCTTCAAATAATTTTCCAATTGCACAGCAAGCTCCAGATTTCCTTGCAATTAACCACAACAACTCGTTTAGTGTTTTGTGCGAGTTTTGATCTAAAAAATATTGATGGAATAAACTTTTCAACTCAAATTTCAAAAAATGAACAAATTAGCACACGATCCCCGGCAACGGCGCCATTTGATTGAATGCTTGATTTTTCTCGATTGTGTTGGTTTTTAGAAAATTATAAAGAGAAATCACAACCAAAAATATTTGACCGCAATCAATAACGGTGTCGGATGTAGCGCGTTAGTAAGTGCGGATCGTCCACAGGGAAAGTGAGATCCGTTCAATTTCCGAATTAGATGAGTTGAAAATTTAAGGAAAAGAAAAGAAAACAATTCATGATTTGCAATTGAAGATCAAGAATAAGAAGAATCTAGATCTAAAAGAAAGCATTAAAACAAGAATTGAGATGTGTGATAATTTCCAACCAACAATCAAGATTAGAAGTATGGCTCGTAGGAGTAGATCGGATCTATAGATGTGATGAGATCTAATGATTACTCATTCTTATCCATTAACGAATTGATACTAGATCGATGCAAATTTACCGAGGTTTAAGGATCTTGCGGAGAATTTATGGATTCCGCAACTCATCCTTCGTCCTTTATATGGATCGCATTCAAATTCTGGCTTCTAGTTAATCAAATGGTCAATAGTTATTCCCTAGTTTCGAGTGAACATGATCAAGAAAGCATCATCTCGAAACTAGGTCATTAATTATTTGATTCAATAGAATTTCCAAACATTATAGGATTTAAGAATTGTAAAAGTGTCTAAATCATCATCATCTAAAGATCATCACAACTCCTACACGAGCGGAGATTACTCAAACATCATGATCACAAACACAATCACAAATTGAGATCTAATTATTATGCTTGAATTAAAAGATAAGCAAAAATATAGAAAATTCACCTTTATTTATCGACAATTTTCGTTACAACTCTCTTGAATTTACAAAAGGAAGGAACTAGATCGTCGATTTCGGCTTCGCTCGGCTTCTTGAGTCGCGGATCGGCTTGGATCTCTTGCTCCGTTGAAATCCGGCGTCGCTTCTAAAGGTTGAAGGTTCTCTTGCTTGAATGGTACTCGGGATCTTGATCTTGATTTTGAATTGGATTTTTGAGGCACAAGTTGTGTCACTCAACTTGTGGGTAGAAGATGGTGGTGATTCTTGAACAACCTTCACCCTAGATCTAGGCTCTCTTTTATAGACCTCAAAATCCTAGATCTAGGATTTCAAATTTGAATTTTCCCTCCACAAGTTTGTTAGCAAAAGATTTGAATTTCCCTCCAAAAGTTTGTTAAGAGAGCCTTCTAGAAATAGTTTGTTAAGCTGAGCCTTCTAGATGCGCCACGTGGAGCTTCTGGGGTCTTCTGGAAGCTTGGGCCGTTAGAATTAGCCACGTGAGAAAAATTGAGCCAATGATGACGTCATCACGCCGCGGTTCCGCGGCTTAAGCCAGCTCCCGCCGCAGAACCACGGCGGTTTGGAAGCTTCAGGGCTTGTTCTCTCTGGTGCTTCTTTGGGCTGATGTTTGGGCCTTTTCCTGATATGTTAAATTGTATTTTGCTTTCTGTATTACTACCAAATCTCACATCTTGGAGTTGGCGTATTTTTGATCAGCTCTTTTGGCTTTGTTTCTGGAATTTCCTGCAAAATTTCTCGGGACAAAAGTTGCGCAATACAAGGATGACGCGATGCCATGATAAACACACAATTTTCCTAAAAGTGCCGGTTTTAAAGTTTAACGCATGCAATCTGGTATTTCAGAGATGTTTTGCTAATATGTGCAATTTGAATACCGAACACTTCTAGATGAGTGCACATGATAGGGAAATTGCCGTATTAAAAATGCAGTATTTTCGACTGATCAACTCTCCAGATGCTGACACGTTGCAGATGACGTGTCACAGGACCAACGAGAGAGGACAGAAACCACGGTTGGGATCGCACCCCGGGCCTCCGGCCTGAAGAGTCTCCCGATCTCCGGTGGCCTCCTAGACCACCCTCCGGCTCGCCTCCGTGCTATCAAAGAACCAAGAAACCTCGGCCTCCCGCTCATGCCCGAGCCTCCCGCCGATCTCATCTTCCTCGGTCTCAACCAGACCAACTCACGGCACTGATAACTGGCGCCTCCGCCACGGCACCGCGAATCTCGCCATGCGCAAGATGTCCGCCGCCTACGACCCCGCATTCCACGCCACCACGATCCCCCATTAATGAGCATGTCTCGTCATTAATGCGGGATCCTGCCTATCATGCGGGCTTGATGCCAGGGACGTAACGGCCGGCGTGATTCTCGCTCCTGCCTGCCCATTGCTGCCGCTATATAAACCCCTCCCTCAGACGATCGAGGTACGCAATTTTTTTCACTAAGCCGCTACTCTGCCCAACTTGCACTACTAATTTGATCGTCGGAGGGTCCTCGGTGGCACAACCACCCCGGGACTTCCTTGCAGGTAGCTCGGCTCAACCTCAAATCCAAGTCCATTAAGATCCACACGCTAAAGGAGTCAACCCCCAGATCAAATCTCAGCCGTCCGCCATTACGCGAAGAGATCAATGGAAGATAACATCTGAAGGAGATCCATGCCTCCATTAGTTGGCGCCGTCTGTGGGAAACGTCTAGTTCCACTCAACGAAAGTTCATCTTTCGATCCCAACTTCATGGCGAGCAATCACCACGATGATCCAAGCGCTAGCCGCCGCCTCCCCCACAACGGAGGCGCGGACGAATCTCCTCTCCCGAACGCCATCAACACCCTAGACGCTCGGATAGATCGACTCGCGTTCGTCGTGGATGTGCTCGTCCGTGTCCAAACGGCAGGGCGAGCTCCCCAGGTCGCCGCTCCCCCACCTCGGGACCGGGACCCCTACAGAGAGAGAGAGAAGACTCTGCTCACGTCGGCACTACCGACCACCATCTCGCTGCCTCCGACGGCCACAGATCTCCCGGGCCAACATATTCTATGACCCGCTGGGCGGCCCACAGTTCAACACCGAGGTCCGTCGTCAGAGCGTCTCGCCCCGAGCCCCATCGTGCCCCTGTCCCTCCCGAAGAGGTGTCGGTCAGCTCGCCTGTGCCCAGGCATGACCGACACCCCCTCCCTCGATGGGATAGCACGGACGGGACTCGTCATGGCAGCTCAAAGACCACCTCGCCAAGGGACCTAAGGAACCTCATCGAAAGGAACCGGGGCCGCAGCCCGGCAAAGGTCTCCAACAGCAGAGGCCAAAGATCAGAATGTGCTGAATCATCGGGATACCACGGCCAACTTGACGCCCTCGAAAAGAAAATCGGGAGCATGCATCGGGAAAGTCGTCATTTGAGCGACGGGGCTAAATACGCCGCCGACTCGCTCACGAAGCCCTTCACCGAAGAGCTTCTCGCGTTCACGTCTCTTCCCGAAACAGACCCCTGAAGGTCTCGCTCTTCAACGGTAAGTCTGACCCAAAGGACCATTTAGACGCATTCACGGCCGGGATGAGTTTCCAAGACTGTTCTGATGCCGCCCAATGCCGCACTTTCCCGGCCACTCTCATCCGCTCCGGGCGAGACTGGTTCCGAGGACTCGCGCCACGCTCAATCTCAACCTTCGATGAGTTGACCACCCAATTCCTTAGCCCCTTCATTGGGAACAGGCGGCAGATGCGGACCGTCGACCACCTCTTCACAATAAAAAGTGGGGACAAGGAAACCTTCAAATGGTACGTAACCAGCTTCTACAACGCTCTCCTTGAGGTCCCAGAACGCCGGGACAAGACGGTCATTACGGCCCTCAGGTCGGGTCTTAGGCATAAGGAGTGGTTACGCTCCTTTGCAATAGCGCAACCTAAGACCATGGCCGAGGTAAAGGCCTAGACCGAGCGAGAGATCCAGCTCGAGTCCGAGGTGAACGCAAATCTCCCCCGGTCAGAGCAAACTGACTATAGGAAAAAGGCGAGGGAAGAGAAAAAGAGGCTTGAGCGGCCAAAGCCCTACTCCCCGAAGTTTCTGGAGTACACCCCGCTCAACGTCTCCCAGACGGTACTGCTAGAGGAGGCTAAGAGCGAGAGGTTCTTCAAACCCCCCTCCCCCCCGGTCTCATGCATGGCAGCAAAGCGCATCCGGGATCCCTACTGCGGCTTCTACAGGTCGCAAGGCCACTCCACGGAGAACTGTAAGTAGCTCCAAGACTACATCGAGGAGCTCATCCGTTCGGGGCACCTGGCGACATACTTGCGAGACAAGCGGCAGACTGACCATGAGCAAAAGCAACGTCCCCCTCCCGGCGAGTTGACAATCGGCCAAATCATGGCCATGTCAGTGGGGGGTATGTCGAGTACCTACGAGGCTCAGCACCCCACGCCGGTCGTGGAGGCTAACAGCTGTCCGAGGAAGAAGGCCAAGGAGACCGAGCCGATCGTTTTTTACGACGAGGACCTCCACGGTATATCCCTGCCCCACAACGATCCGCTGGTGATCACAGCTCGGGTCCACCACTACGAAGTGCAGAGGATACTGGTTAACTCGGAAAGCTCGACGGATATACTCTTTTACGACTGCTTTCTGCGTATGGGGCTCACCCCGGCAGACCTAAGGCCGACCTCCCACGTCCTGTCAGGATTCACCAACCACTCCATCCCGGCAGAAGGGGTAATCACTCTGCAGTTTAACATCGGGGAGGCCGGCAATATGCGAATAGTGCCTGTGGAATTCATCGTAGCGAGAATCCCACCGTCCTACAACATCTTCCTCGGCCGCCCAACGCTGAACTCCCTTAGGGCCCAGATATCGACCTACCACCTGGGGATGAAGTTTCTGCTCGACCAAGGCGGGATAGGCCGGGCCTACGAAAACCAACGGACTGCAAAGGTTTGCTTCGCCGCAACATCTTCGTATGAGCAGGCAAACAACGATGTTGAGGCCGAGAGTGAAATCAGGGGTTCTCTGGACACTCGGGACGAGCAAAAGGAGGTTCGAGGGACTCCGGTAGAGCCATTGATAGAGGCCCCCCTCGTAGAAGGGGACGTTGAATGAACCGTTCAGATCGAGTCTCTTCTAACGGGACTCAGCAAGACAACCTAGTTGGCTTCCTCAGAAACAACTCCGACGTGTTCGCCTGGGCTCCCGCTGGCATGCCTGGGATCGACCCTAAAATCATATCTCATAAACTCGGGGTAGATCCTACGGCCTGACCCGTCAGGTAAAAGAAGCGAAGCTTCGCCCCGATCAAGCAGAAGGCAATCGAGGACGAGGTAGACAGGCTACTCGCCACCAACTTCATTCGGAATGTGCCTTACTCCGAATGGTTGGCAAACGTGGTCATGGTGAAAAAGCCAAGCGAGAAGTGGCGCATGTGTGTCGACTTCACCGACCTCAATAAGGCCTGCCCAAAAGACAACTATCCCCTCTCTCGGATAGATCAGCTCGTCGACAGCTCGGCGGGCCATGAGCTACTTAGCTTCATGGACGCCTTTTCCGGCTACAATCAGATCCGTGAATCTGGTAAACGAAGATTTCACCGCATTCACAACAGACCGGGGAGTATACTGTTACAAGGTAATGCATTTCGGCCTCAAAAACGCCGGAGCTACGTACCAATGCTTGGTCAATCGCATGTTCAAGCCGCAGATCGGCAGGAACATAGAAGTTTACGTCGACGATATGCTCGTCAAATCGGTCTCGTCGGTCGACCACGCCAAGGATCTGGGCGAGGCCTTCAAAGTACTCCGCAAGTTCAAGATGAAACTGAACCCCGCCAAGTGCGCATTCAGGGTCACCGGGGAAAGTTCCTCGGTTTCATGGCCACTCACCGCGGGATCGAAGCTAACCCGGAGAAAATCAACGCCATCCTCAATATGGCCGCACCCAAGACTAACGTCGAGATCATGCGGCTGATAGGACGAGTAGCCGCTCTGTCGCGTTTCATGTCAAGGTCTGGCGAGAAGTGCCTCCCGTTCTTCAAGGCTCTAGGGAAAATTCCGAGGTTCGAGTGGTCGGAAGAGTGCCAGACCGCCTTTGACCAATTGAAGAAGCACCTTGCGACTCCACCTCTGCTCACCCGACCAGTAGAAAGGATGAGCTATCGCTATATCTGGCAGTATCCGACCAAGCAGCGGGCGCAGTGCTCGTCCGTGAGGTCGACGGGGTCCAGAGGCCAGTATACTATATGAGCTACGTCTTCCAAGACGCAGAAACAAGATATCCAGCGATAGAGAAAATTGTCTTGGCACTCATCGTGGCCTCAAGGAAATTGCGGCACTATTTCTAGGCGCACACCATCCTTGTTCTTACCGAACGCCCTTTGGGAGCTATCCTCGCCTCACCCAAGTCCTCTAGCCGCTTGGAGAAGTGGAGGTGGGAGTTGTCCCAGTTCGACATAAAATACCACCCTAGGCAGGCCATAAAAGCACAAGCCCTGGTCGATTTTGTCGTCGAGTGCACCATCCCCAGCAAGGAGCCGGAGTCAACGCCGGCCCCCGCAGCTCAACCCTCGGTCGATGGGAAGCCCGACTTAGTCCCCGATTGGATCCTTTACGTTGACGGGTCCTCGACCAAGAAAGGTTGTGGTGCCGGCCTCATCATTCGGGGCCCGAACGAGGCAGAAATGGAGTATTCTCTAAAGCTCGTGTTCAAGGCCTCAAATAATGTGGTGGAATACGAGGTCCTGCTGGCCGGACTGCGCATAGCTCCGGACTGGGGCTGAAAACAATTCGGATCCGCAGCGACTCAGCCTTATTCGTTGGCCAAGTGACCGGCCATTTCGAGGCTCAGGAACCTCAGATGGTGAAGTATCTGGCCGAGGTAAGAAAACTTCAAAAGAACTTCGACGAAGTCCAGGTAGAACAAATCCCCAGACAGCTCAACGCCCAAGCTGACGCCTTGAGTAAGCTGGTTTCATCCTACTCGGCCAACAACAAGCGGTCCATCCTCTTCGAGATCTTGCCACGGCCCAGCATAGAAGACGGGACAACAACACTTCATGTGTACACAGCCTAGGAAGAAGACCGGGACTAAAGGAAGCCCCTCGTGGAATTCCTAAGGGAAGGTACACTCCCAGAAGATCGGGGAGAAGCCCGCCGTCTCCGAGCCAAAGCCCGTCACTTCGTCTGGAGCAATGGGAACCTCTACAAGAAGTCTTTCACTCAACCCTTGCTCCGGTGTGTTGACCCCACGAAGCCGACTACATCCTTCATGAGATCCACGAAGGGGTCGGCGGCGCACACCAAGAGGCCCGCACCTTAATCCAGAAAGCATTGCTCCAGGGGTACTACTGGCCAACTATTCACCAAGACGCCCAGAAGCTCGTCAGGAGATGCAAAAGTTGCCAACTCCACGGAAGCGTACCTCGCCTTCCGTCTACCGAGCTGACCGCCCTAACCTCGCCGTGGCCGTTTGCCCAGTGGGGAATGTACATGATATGCCAGTTTCCTACCGGTACGGGTGGGTACAAGTACGTCATCGTCGTAGTGGATTACTTCACCAAGTGGATCGAGAACATCCCCATCAGGAAACCGGCTGCCACCACAACTATCAAGTTCCTGCAGAACAACGTGATACTCTGGTTCGACATCCCGAGGTGTATCATCACCGACCATGGGACAAACTTCGAAAACGAACTCGTTCCGCCTTTCTCGGCGAAATCGGAACAACGCGGCTCTTACGCTCCGCCTCCCCCCATGCGTTAATAACACGTGTCGACCACGACTGTCACTCTTCCCGATGTTTGAACGCCGTGGAAGATCGGACAGAACCTCATGACTCAACAGGGCAGCAACCCTGCTCGGTCCATCCTTAGCAGGACTCTTACAGCCCCTCCCGCGCTAAGGATCAAAGCCCTCCCAAAGAGGCGACAGAGCAGCTACCCTGCTCGGTCATCCCTGACTGGTAGTTTCGTACCCCACGATGCCATGGATCAAAGCCCTCGCCAAGAGGTATCGGGCAGCAACCCTGCTCGGCCCATCCTTAGCAGGCCTCTTACGGCCCCTCCCGCACTAAGGATCTAAGCCCTCGTCAAGAGGCAACCGGGCTCGCCCTTGCTCAGTTATCCCTGGCCGGTAACTCCCTACCCCAAGACACCAAAGATCTAAGCCCTCGTTAAGAGGCAACCGGGCTTGCCGTTGCTCGATTATCCCTGGCTAGTAGCTCCCTACCCTAAGACGTCAGAGATCTAAGCCCTCGCCAAGGGGCAACCGGGCTCGCCCCTGCTTGGAAATCCCTGGCTGGTAGCTCCCTACCTTAAGATGCCAGAGATCTAAGCCCTCGCCAAGAGGCAACCGGGCTTGCCCCTGCTCGAAAATCCCTGGCCGGTAGTTCCCTACCCCAAGATGCCATGGATCTAAGCTCTCGTTAAGAGGCAACCGGGCTCGCCCCTGCTCGGTTATCTCTGGCTGGTGGTTCCTTACCCCACGATGCCAAGGATCTAAACCTTCACCAAGAGGCAACTGAGTAGCTTCACTGCTCGGTCCATCCTTAGCAGGCCTCTTACGGCCCCTCCCGCGCTAAGGATCTAAGCCCTCGCTAAGAGGAAATCGGGCAGCAACCCTGCTCGGCCCGTCCTTAAGGATCAAAGCACTCGCCAAGAGGCATCGGGCAGCAACCCTGCTCGGCCAGTCCTTAGCAAGCCTCTTACGGCCCCTCCCGTGCTAAGGATCAAAGCCCTCGCCAAGAGGCACCGGGTAGCAACCTTGCTCGGCCCGTCCTTGCAGGCCTCTTACGGCCCCTTCCGCGCTAAGGATCAAAGCCCTCACCAAGAGGCACCGGGAAGCAACCATGCTCGGCCTGTCCTTAAGGATCTAAGCCCTCGTTAAGAGGTGACCGGGCTCGTCCATGCTCGGTTATCCCTGGCTGGTAGTTCCCTACCCTACGACGCCAGGGATCTAAGCCCTCGCCAAGAGGCAACTGAGCAGCTTCACTGCTCGGTCCATCCTTAGCAGGCTTCTTACGACCCCTCCCGCGCTAAGGATCTAAGCCCTTGACAAGAGGCAACTGAGAAGCTTCACTGCTCGGTTAATCCTTAGCAGGCCTCTTACGGCCCCTCCCGTGCTAATTATCAAAGCCCTCCCAAAAAGGCGACCGAACAACTACCTTGCTCGGTCATCCCTGGATGGTAGTTCCCTACCCCACAACGCCAGGGATTAAAGCCCTCGCCAAGAGGCATCGGGCAGCGACCTTGCTTGGTCCGTCCATGTCTAAGCGATCTCCACCTCGACTTCGGGGCCATGGAGATACCGTCCTTTCACCAGTCTTTGCACACTTGGCAAGTGATTGAATTTAACTCGACGTGCAATCGCTAGACAAAATACCTTCCTAAAGATGAAAGCAGTACTGTGCAAGTTCAAATATTTATCACAAACAAAAGGAAAATGCGCACGCAAAGAAACTGCAAAATGGATTCTCTATTCACAAAAATCAGAAGTATTTACGAAGGTATTATGGGCTCCCTAGCCATACAAAAATGCCCAGAGGCTTACAAAATTTTGGCGCAAAATAAGGAGGCGAGGAAGTTCAGGCCTCAGGGCCGGGACGAACCCCAATGAGCCGCGCGTCCATTACGACCACCGAGGCGGCATCTTCGGGGTCGACGCCCACGGTGGGAACCCTAGTGCCGGTAGCCGAGTCGACTGACTGATCCCCGGCGGGCCCACCAGGGGCGTCTTCCCTTGCAGCACCGCCGAGATCGTCCCCCTGCACCTCTTCCCCGCGGGGGTATGCAGCCCAGAGCTCGCCGTCAGGAAACTCCGGCATCTGGTCCTTGACAGCATTGAGGGCGTCGTGCCAAATAACACCGGCAGTTTCAGCAAGGTCGGTATAAAACTGGTCCGACTTCTTATAGCTCTCCACCGCCTTCGACGCCCGAAGCTCGGTATGCCTCGTCATGTTCTTCGCCGCCTCATTCTGCCTACGGAGGGAGTTCTTCATCTTCTTCAAGGTGGCGACGAGCACCTGGGAGTCTTCCCATTTGGCCTCGGCGACTCGGGTGGCCTCTCGGCACCGGGCGACCTCACGACTCCCGGCCGCCATCCGGTCTTCAAGGGCAGCGATCCTCTCCATCACCGCCTCCAGCTCCTCCCTCGAGCTCTCCTCACGGCCTGCGGCCTGCATCGCCGGGGTTATCTCCCCATCCTCCATGTTGACGACGAGGGCGACGTGCTGGAGGACCTGAAGAACAGGAAGAGGGGTAAAAAGGAAAGGGAGGCACCTGATCACACGAACGAAAACGCTGAATAAAGAACCAGATGGAGTGCAAACACTAACCTGCACGGCCTCTTGAGCTATGGCCGCCATTTAGGCCCGGAGGGTCCCTCGAGAGATTCTGCCCCCGGCCGATCTCTCCATCTCAGAGAGCGGACTGTCAGTGACGGAAAGCCCCGAGGGCACCTCGAAGCGGAGCTCCCCATCGTCCACGAGGATGGGGGAAGCCGGGGAGCGGGGCTCCGTCCTGTGGAATCTCTTGAGAAGCGACGTGGGGGAACCAGTCTCGGCTCCCACCTCGGGAGCCCGGGGCTCCTGCTCCCAAGCACGCTTACGGACCGGCGCGCGGCTGGACTCGGGGGCCGAGGAGCATTTAGGCGCCTGGATGGGGCTGCCGCTGGCGGGGACGAAACCGGCGGGGCCGGAGCCGATGTCAGGCGAGAAGGGCCGGCGCCTCCGGCCTTCTTCCATTTCTTCACATCAACCACTGCCGCCTGGAACTTGTTCAAATCCATGGGTTCTGCAAAAGACAAAATACAGAAGAGTCAGCAACGTCAGAAAAATAAAAGAGTGCTCAAGTCTAAAACAAGCCGACCGAAAATTCCTAACTTACCCTCGAACTGGGCGGGGCTGAGCCCGGCCCAACTGAGGGCCCGCTCAGACAGCAACACATTGGCCCGGGGGAGGGGCTCCCACTCCGACACCGCCAACGCGTCGGGATCCATCGACCGACTCACCCGGGGCAGCTGGCCCCTTTCCATTGGGTGGGCACCGGCCAATCTTCACCCTCGAGCGGCTCAACAAAAAAAAACTTCTTCTTCCAGTCATGAATGGAAGAAGTACTATAACAACCCCCGACCCGGCAGCACTCCCTCTGTGCTTCCTAAAAGAGAGGTACACCCAGCTCGGCTTGCCCTTACGAGCGCCGGGATGGTTTTTGTAGCAAATAGAAGAAACGAGAAGGCTCAGGCTAAAGGGGATCAGACTCAGTTTCAACCGGACCAAGAACTCGAGGAGGATCCTCCAAGAGTTCGGCACTAGTTGGCTCGGGGCTAACTCGAAACAATTCAACGCCGCACTCATCTCGGGGGAGAAGGACAGACGCATCCCGGCCCAAAAGGCTTCCAGGTACAAGGCAATCTCATTGCCCCGTACCTGGTCTGCCCTCTCCCCCTCCTCGGCCAGACGAAGCAAATAGCCGGGAGGAATGAGGAAACGAGTCTTGATGTTGGCGAGCTCCTCCGCACGCCTCAGCGAGGATCGCACACCAAAAACACCCACGACCTGTGCTCTAGAGACCCCCCTCCCCCTCCCCCCCCCCCCCGGCACGACCCCGGGGAGCAATACTAACCCTAACTCCCCGGGGGGACTTCGACTCAGAGGAAGAAGCGGAAGAAGTAGAAGAGGAAGCTCCAGAAGACTCTCTAGACTCTACCCGGACTACATCTACAGACTCCTCAGAAGAAGACATCTAACCTGATCAAAGGGGGTGTTCTTGGGAAATCAAACGCAAGGAATCCGACCTGTAAAGAAGAGAGCCGAGCTAACACGACTAGGGATGAGGAAATTATGAGGAGGTATGGGCCCTGATGGGGATCCCACTTCTATTTATTGCTGCCGGCGTACGTATCCTACGGCTCTGATCGCCTCCCGCCAAAACAACGTTTCGCAACCAACGGCCGACGGCATTCCACCTGTCGCACTCACGTTGGGCGCGTCCCATCAGGCGCGGGAACTCTAGCGGCGCGTCTCTCCAGCCAACCTACGCCAGACACGTGGGTTGTCGCTTCAACGAACGTACGCACGATCCGGCGCTTCCCTTTGATGCGAGATCTCTCCCCTGATTCGCTGACGCCATCAAGAAAATATTGCTCTCTGCCCGGGAATGCGCGCCGACGATATCTCGAACGAGAGCTCACCTCGAATGATCGGTCAGACCACTCTCGACCCAACCCAGGAGCGGGTCGAGATGAGAATGGGGGGCTAATGATGAGGCTCGATATCGGTGACTCTCCAGATGCTGACACGTTGCAGATGACGTGTCCCAGAACCAACGAGAGAGGACAGTAACCACGATTGAGATCGCACCTTGGGCCTCCGGCCTGAGGAGTCTCCCGACCTCTGGTGGCCTCCCAGACCACCCTTCGGCTCGCCTCTGAGTTATCACAGAACTAAGAAACCGCGGCCTCCCGCTCGTGCTCGAGCCTCCCGCCGAGCTCATCTTCCTCGGTCTCAACCAGACCGACCCGCGACACTGATAACTGGCGCCTCCGCCACGGCACCGCGAATCTCGCCATGTGCGAGATATCCGCCGCCCATGACCCCGCGTTCCACGCCACCACGATCCCCCATTAACGAGCATGTCTCGTCATTACGGGATCCCGCCTATCATGCGGGCGTGACTCCAGGGACGTAACGGCCGGTGTGATTCTCGCTCCTGCATTCCCATTGCTGCCGCTATATAAACCCCTCCCTCAGACGATCGAGGTACGCAATTTTTTCCAGTAGGCCGTTATTCTGCCCAACTTGCACCACTAACTTGATCGTCGGAGGGTCCTCGGTGGCACAACCATCCCGGGACTTCCTTGCAGGTAGCTCGGCTCAACCTCAAATTCAGGTCCATTGAGATTCACACGCTAAAGGAGTCAATCCCCAGATCAAATCTTAGTCGTCCGCCATTACACGAAGAGATCAACGGAAGATAGCATCTGAAGGAGATCCAGGCCTCCATCACTCCCTGAGTACAGGTTTGAGAGTTACAAGCACTCGAATTCTCATAAGAAAGTTTTGGAGACGAGGATGGCAACCAATTGATTAAGATAGTAGATTAGTATTAGTTATGGAATTTGTTCATTTTCCTTTTTCTTTCCTCTTTCGTTTGTGTAAATAAGTTTTGGTTTGTTGTTTGTTTAGTTGTGGACAAAGGGTTCAAACTTATTTTGGAGATTCTAGGCGTTTTTCAATTTGTTTCTTTTTGTATGTAAAGTCTTGGTTTTGTTGTTTGTTTAGTTGTTGTGGACAGGGTTGAAAACTTATTTTGGAGGTTTATGGGTTTGTTGTGTTGAAATTTTGAAATGGGTGAATCCGTAATGGGCACTCTCTTTTTTGGGCAATGGCCCGTAAGTCTAACCCATACACACAACACATACGCATCTAGAGGACCTATGAATTTGCTTGGAAAGCGTTAATTTGTGCCTGTCTCATCCCTTGGGTTCCTGAGGTTCGAACACCACACAACTTTGTTTTGTTTGTTGATAGATGGGAACAAGGATGTTTTCGTGTTTGTTTAATTCTCGAGAAACTATACAGGGTTCTAGGTGGTAGGCGCACTTCATCAAGACAGGAGAAAGAAAAGAAAAGGATGTAAATTTCGCTGTCGGTAGATGCAATGCTCTAGGACTAAATCAAGCCTAAGAATTCTTTTCCCCTTGACAATCATTAAAGTCCAATTTAATCTATACCAGGGGAAAACACACACACACACTCGATGTGGCGGGCTATGAATATTCTGTGAAAATGACAGGCGGTAGAAATCCATGGTATTTATTAGTGAAAAACAAAATTCATGGTATTTATCCATGTTGAAATTTATTTAAGAACGTTTAAATTTAATGTTATTTATTTGTAACGGACAAACTCATGGTATTTATCTAAAAATCATTGAAATTTATTAATATTTTTTTGTAACAAACAAAGTCCATGATATATATCTAAAGATCGTTGAAAGTTTATTGTATTTTTTGTAATAGACAAAGTTCATAGTATTTGTTTGAAAAAGGAAAAGTTCATCGTATTTTAATAAATATCTAGTGTTATTAACATATAAAATACTGGAAGTTTATGTTACTTATTTGTAAACAGAGCAAGTCCATGGTATTTATCTGAAAAATAGCGAAAGTTAACGTTATTTATGTGTAGCGGGAAAAGTTCATAATTTTTTTCTAAAAGACGTTGAATGTTAACGATATTTATTTGTAACCAACAAAACTTATGATATTTATCTGAAAAACGTTGGATATTTATGGTGTTTTTTTATGGACAAAATTCATGGTGTTCACTTGAAAATAGCGAAAGTTCATTGTATTTTAATGAAAATCTAATGGTATTTATGTATAAAACATTGAAAGTTCATGGCATTTTAGAGAAAACCTATTGTATTTTGAATAGATGGCATACTTGTAATTATTGAAATGTTTTGAACTGCCGACACATTTATAAAAGTTGAGATGATGGGAAAGTTGTAAATAATGAGAAGTTAGCAAAATTTTACCTTGAACTGTCTAAAATACCCCCACCAAAATATTAGAATTTAAAAAAATATCAAATTTTTTGCAAACAAATCTAAGGGAACTATTATTATGCCCATTGTGGGGATATCAACAAATTTGGTATACAAGAGGTGGAAATTTTCTTCGGTAGCCCTTTGAACCTTTAGCAATCATATCTTTTCATATTATTTCCATCCATGTTTTCTTCGGTAGCCTTTTCGCCCTTTTGATATTATCTATATCGACAATATCCATTCATTGAACCGGCACTTCCATAGGCCTATGTCGCACATGACCAAACCATCTTAACCGGTTTTCCCGCATCTTCTCCTTCACGGATGCTACACTAACTTTTGCACGAAAATTATCATTTCGCATCTTATTTTTTCTAGTATAAAATATAAGTATATTAATCAAACAACAACAGTATATTAATCAAACAACAATAAATAACTCGGATGCCCTTGATAATTTCGGCTCAATCAGAACATGGAAAATCAAACAGCCAGCAAGAGGTCTAATGTCCAAACCTCACTTGCATCAGGTCGAGGTCATGATCTATTATTATTATAAAAACAATGAAAAATATACAAACAATCAGAACAATTACACACCAAGCCTCGACCCATCACATGAGATGAAAATGATATTCTATGAAGCAAATGATATTTATGGGTATTTGATCGAAAGGAGATTAGCTCAGAGGCAAAGAATCCAATGCAGGCAGCAGATTTATAAGAACTAACAACCAGGAACTGAATAAAAATCGACAATACCAATTGAGCAGCAAGAAAAACAGAAACGTCCTCACGCTCGCAATCATATCATAAATTAGTTTAAAAATACCCATCTGTAGAGACTGCTTGGAGTAAACTAAACTGGCTGGATCTACTCAACAAATATGATCAAAACAGCAAGTGAGGTACTCTAATAGCTAAAGCAAAAGAGAAATAGCAAGCAACATGATATGAAGCATGAATGCATATTTGTATTAACCAACATGTGAACATCCAGCATAATACCAAGAAAAGCGCAATACAAACAATAATATGAATTTGCTTAGAAATCAACTCAGATATCCAACTGCATATCGATATCGCTTCAGTACCGAATACCAATTTTGTATGAATACACATTTGAAAACAGACTGAGGAGCCCAAACATGACACAAACCCCCGGAAATCCTTGTGCATATTAACATCTCACGGAAGGAAGTAAATGGATACAGTCGGCAGAATTATAAATTATAATTTTGGACGATACAGAGTAATCTGAATATCAATAATCAGACCACTTTACAAAACCTGTTCAATAAAACAATTATAACAAATTATTTTTGAAAAATCTGGGCAATCATAATATAGTAATTAGACCAGGCAAAAGCTGGTTACCGAAAAAATTATAGCAAATTAATTTTCAATAATTGATAAGCAATCAGAATATTAATAATCAAACAACCTGATAACAGCTGTTTGAAGAACAATTATAACTAACCATTTTGACAAGGCGAATATTAATATTATACAACCAGGGAAAATTTGGTCTGATCTGGACAAAAACAGGAAGCTTATTCACATATTTTCATAATTGCTTTACACAATATATAACGTGCAAAAAGAAAACAGAAACAAAGAAAAATGTATGAACACAATCTCATTCATTGGACATAATCAAAGCGTCACTATATAAACCATCAAACATTTGATAGCAACACACTAAGGTAACAAACAAGAGAATTACGCTGCGAAAGTAATCATCCTCATCTCCCAATACATCAAACCACATAGGATACACTTCAACCAACTAGGCTTAAGCTCAGTTGGTACCAACTTACTCTCACATGTGAGAGGTCACGAGTTCGATCCCGAAATCGGATACCTCAAAAGAAAAAAAAGGATACTACAAACCATTCGAATCAAGTATGGCAGCATTACAAAATAGATTGCATGTATATGATGAGAAACTAATTGTAGTCACCATTCCCCACCGTATCATGAAATTCACAGATCCATTATAAGCACTGTCAAATCTAACATCTGGGTTCCTACACAAAAAAACACCAACGCAGACAACACTCGCAAATATACAAGCGCTTAGTATCAAATACCCAAAACATACATCACATTTGCATAAATGAGGAAAACATGGCTCATTTGACACCAACTGCAAATGCTATTTTAAACTTGATTCTGGGTTCTCACGATACAAAACCTCCAACAGGCTAACAACCAATTTACAGAAGTCGACAACTAAAGACAAGCTCATGAGAGAAGATAAAAGAACCTAATCCAAACCCTCAAAACAGAAATAAAAAGGAAAAATTGTCAGAGGCCACTGCTAAATTAAAAAGCCCTATATCACTACCAATTAGAACACAAGGACTCAAAACAAAAAACAGACTACTGCACCCAACAAGAGTTCATACCTAAAAGGACAGAAACAAACAAAAATACAAACTCAGTCTATTTTAAAGCACTTCAAGAACAAAGGAACAGAGCACCTGCCTTGCTACTCAGATTTGCCGAGGAAGATCTTATTAACGCCTCAGAAGCCAATCCCCCTTGTTAAAATACTGCAGCCTTGTGCCCCGTATCTCATTTACCAAGCAATTTTCAAATGGGGCCATTCTGATGAAACAATGTCGAACCATTTGGCTACAGCTGATCACTAGAGGGTCCATGAACCTAACAACCATTCGCCACAGCATTCACCACCACTCCATTGGCCACAACCCTTTTTTCAATTGATGGTTTAGAGGTTTTAGGGGAGTCAGCAGCAGACACTGATGTCAAACCAGATTCTTCAGATGGCTTTCTTTCTCCAATTCCAACAAGATTATTTTCCTTTTTCAGTACTGTGACTGAAACTGATCCAAGCGGTTTCTGCAATCTAGAGTCTACATTTGACACATCTTTGTCTTTCTCATCAACAACATCCACCGGCCTTCCATCCACCGTTACCTGAGGAGAGTCCAGTTAATATAGACACAAAGCTATGGAATATCGGAATCACATTTTTTTTTATCAATTTAAAACAGAACATTAGAGATATGTTGAGATTGTATAAGATGATATATGTTGAGTCATATAATTATAAGAAAAAAATTTAGAGAAAAATTTTAGCCAAAAGAATGTTGTAGGAGCATGCCTGTTTGTGCAGCTGCTGTTGTTTCGCTCTCTTTTCTTGCATCGCCTTCTGACGAGACTCGTAAAAACTGAAATCATCCAAAATAGAAGTCTGGGTGACATGTTCCTTGAAAAGCTTAAGCACCTGAAGGCCCTGCTCAAGCTTCACCTGCAACAGCAAGAATCAAACAACTATAAATGGTCACATACTTGGCAAATAGCAAGTGTTGCCACAAAAATATTCCTCACCTCTTGAGTATCCCTACTATTTGTCACTGGTTTGTTATCATTGTTCTCTAGAGTTATGTGTCTGAGCATGCTGTTGGGCACATCTTTCACAATATGCCACTTAACAGCGAAACACCCAGTCCACTTGTCCTGTTGCCAGTAGCCCACAGTCTTGTCAAAATCAACGGGACCCACCATCTCTGCGGCACCAACAAATTGTCCACTAGTATTTACCTGGAAATGGGAAAGAGAAATATAAACCAAACCGACAATTAAGCAGAATCGCAGATGTATAAAAAAGGTTGAGCTTCACACTTACAGAGAAGAACAAAAAGATCGGGCATCCACCAGCTTTCCCTTGCGCTTCCTGGTATGCAGCATCCAGCTTTTTATTTCCATTGGGAGTGCTGGCCCAGACATTGTATTTAACACTCTTATGAATATCATCCTCACTGTAAGACTTAATAATGAAAAATTTAGCATCTGAGTAATCTACAGGGAAATCCTTCTTGTTGTATTGGTCCTGCTCGGGGACATCTCCGGAAGCCTCAGCATTTGCATTTGGGGAAATATTCTGTCCTTTAACAGCAACTGTGACAGGAGATACAAATCCCTTTGGGTTCTTGAAGCGATTGGCCCTAGGGCCTCTGTTCAGTTCACTCAAACCATCAAGGTTCTCGTTGCCAAAACCATAGAAACCATTACCTCGGCCTCTCGGCTTGTACTTGTTGTCCACAATCCCCCATCGCCCATTTATTCTGGAATCATAAAAATTTGATCTAAACCCAAGACCAGTGCTATAAGCATTGTACATTTTGTTGTTCGGGTACATCCTATTCATCATTCCAGGAGTCGTGGGTCCCATCCCTGGCGCAGGTCTAGGGTTATGCAAACCCTGCATGCAGAAGGTAGCAAGCATAAGAAGAATGACAAATTTGAAACATGGACAATCACACTAAGTCATCGACGTGTAAATTTTACAAAATAATAAAAGAAAATGTGAGGAAGAGGACGAAGACCCTTGTGTACCACTTTGACATAACAGTTAGCCATCACTCTTTTCAAGCAGCAAGTGTTTACTCTACAAAAGCGTGTAAGGAGATAGGTCATACCATGAGATGAGGAAGAGGACAAAGATTCTGATTTCTCCCTGATGTAGAGTTCGGGCCATGGGAGGCAGTCGGAGAAACAGCACTGTTAGCAGTCATTCGGTGATGTGCATCAGGGAACACAGGGCCATCATACCACGAAACAGCTGATCTCGAACCATCATAACTGAAAGTAGAAGGAAGCCCATTTCCTCTACCATATGAACCCATTGATGCTAATGAAGAATTTTGATGGATTGGCTTCTGCAGCGCAGTTCCATTGGTCCCGTTTGCAATTCCATTAGAAACCCCATTTAGGTTCACTTTTGTTGCATCAAGAGAAATAGGAGGCTGGTCCGAAGCGGCTGGGGTAGATACTGCTACTTTAGATGATGGCGCTTGGTTAGGAGCATACGGTGCATTCCCAGGTGAAGGCTGCGGGTAGTATGGCGTAGTAAACTGGTAATGGTGAGGGCTATAAAGCTGACCATCATGCCCCATAGTAGGAACTGGGGAAGCAGGTGATGGGTAAGGACCATAAGGAGCATAATACCCAGTATACATATCTCCATAAACTCCCTAAGAAAAGTACAAAGGAGAAAACATTAGGGTAATTATCAGACTTGAAATATTAGTGAGCATGTTGATTTGGCAACAGGGCTATTGTTTCTGAAACAGTGGTTCAATAGAGCTTGGAGGCCAAACTTCAAAATTCAATCATTCTTTCGTTTGGCAACCAAAGAGGCAACCAGGGTTCGGAGAGTCTCCAAACTCCACAAGACCAAGATTTTGGAAACTCTACTACTAACAGAGTATTGAAAAGTTTCTAAAACTTAGGCTTGAAGCTAAGTAATCAGACAGCACTGCAAATTAAGCAAAACATTGCTTGCTAGAACTGGGGTATGTAAGCGTACAAATATGTTTCATTAACCTAAAAGATAATTGTGGATTTAGATACTTTGATGTCCTAGCTGACTATTGGTGTACACAGTCCGGAATATTTAGAATGATGGTGAATCAACACAAATGAATCTACAAACAGGAAACTTAAGAATTAACAAGCACATCTTTCTATTACCTATATAAAGTTAATAATGTTAACTTACATGTTGCATCTCTACTCCATCAGGGGTTGGATATCTAGGGTATTCCTCATAATCATTTGGATTATAACCTGAAAAACCAGCAAATTTTATTTAATCAGCATTGCTTCACTAATGTGCCATATACGGAGCCTGCCATGATTATAATAGAATTAAACATGTTAAGAATGAGATGGTGCTGACAGGAGGCATGAATGAACTCAACACCTATCATCACACCCCTATTATCTTTGTTAGGAATATATAAGCCTAAATGAATAGCGCGCAAGATGAAGGCAGCAGTAACATTAGATTTACATTGTACCAATAAACATTTGAATCGATGAAAAGAAATCTTTTTTTTTCCTTCTTACCTCCATAAACAAACGGCGCCGGGTAATGAGAGACATAAGACATATTCGAATCGATATTCTGAAGTACAGGTGTCACAGACCGATCAGGGGCCGGGACGTTCTGCATATTAAATGAATTCAATAAACTGCACAATATCTAAATTCAATAGAATTAAACCCTCATCTAATTTTAACCAATACATTTACCTTCTTGGCAACCTCAGGAGCATCGTTGTTCTTGCTCTTTGACTCCAGCGAGAGCTTCTGCAAAAGATCAGTAGCTTCTGTGATAGAATAAGTTAAGTAAAAACCCCCATAAAAAGCATTAAAACGAAATCTTTCTTCTCAATTCTAAAATTTTAGAAAGAATTATATCATCTGAACATCTCTATTCAATCAAATCAATTAAAAAATCAACCCAATTCCGCTAAACCCTAAATCAACAGAAACAGATCAAAGATCTAAACCATAAACCCTAACAAACCCCTATAAAAAAAGTATCATAAAAGAAATCAATTTCCGAGATCCAGCAATCAACAGATCTCAAACCAAATAACAAAACCCCTAGAAGATAGTTAGAAGAAGGAAAGGGGAAAAAGGATACTGTCAGCAGCGGGAGCAACGGACGCCATGGACGAGATCTCGAGATCGGGGAGATTTTGAGGGGGATTGGTGGGGACCGCAGAGCCCAACCCGAACCCTAACCTTAGAGTGGGGAGAGAGAGAGAGAGAGAGAGAGAGGTGAGGAGAGAGAAAAACCCTAACCCTAGGAGAGAGAAAGCAGCCGCCACAACAGAGGAAGGGGGTGAGGAGAGAGAAAGAGAGAGGGATTTTGATCACGAGAAGCGGTGATTCAAATAAAGCCACGGATCCGCCTCCAAGACCGGATATATTATTTTATTGTCTTTTATTATTTACTCATTTTTTTTATTTGTTTATTTTTCCAAATTTATTGAGGGGTTTGGTTGCTTTGGGGCGAAGAAAACCCTAGCCGTTTAGTCTGACTTTTCATTAATGGACCCTTGACTTTAAGATATTTTGCTGACAGACAAGGATTGGCCCAATGGGCTTTTGTTTTGTTCCAATAATCTTCCCTCTCTATATTAATCCACTATAATTTATTTTTTACTTTTTTGCCTGCACCCAGCACTCTAGAATTTTTTTCCATGCGTGCGTGTATATATTATGGTATGTGCACAAAATTAAGTGCAAAATATATTTGAATGATTTATTTTGTAATCCATAAAAAGATATGAATTATCATCCACAAGAAATAAGTGTTACGGCTAATTACCTATATGTTATTTCAATTTCATGTTCAGTTCTTTTTTTGGGAACAAAATCAAACAAATGTGTAAATTGACACTTTTACTTTTTACATAAATCTTCCATTGTTTTTAATATATTTAATAAAAAAGAAAAGGTTCAATAGAAATTAATGTATCTTTCTAATACATATTTTTTGAGTAGGACTTCCCTACTTTTTATAGTCAAAAAAATTTGACTTGTCTTGAAAAGATTTCCGTTGAATATAAACATATATTAAATCATTGATCCATAAAAAAATAATTATATATTTATATTTAGAGCATTATTTTAAAAAATAACTTATTATACATTTGATATGCTATGCACAAATAATTATGGATACATCAGTTCTAAGAACTATTTTTTCAATGATATGGTAGCCATTGGGATTGATTTTCTGGAGAAAAAATTTGACAAAACATTCACGGAGAGAAAGTGGCAAGCATATGTGAAAAAGTGGTGTCATTTTTACCAATTAGAAAACTTTTGTTGTTTGGTTTTGCTTATGGGTATAAGCTTAAAAAGACAGCTGGTATGCTTTGGACCCATAACTTCAAGGGTGCGCTGGTAAGAGCTAATCTAGATGATAATCATAGATTAATATGAAATATTACCACGCCTGTTTAGGTATAAAAGATATTTCCGGGAATATAGAATTACCATGGTAACCAAATGACCTCATTTCATGGTAATCCTATTCCCCCTCTCCAAAACATGTGTCTATCCTAAATGTAACATCTTAAAACGCAATTAGAGTTACGTAAGCGATATAATGCAGGTTTTTAATAAATTTAACTAATAATTATTTTTCACATATTTTATTATAATTAATTAATATTTTATTTATTTATTTATGTACTTGTTGTGGCTATGCACACACATGTGCATACTAATATAGGGTTAAGGTTGTGCTAACCATGTTTTCTTGTCATGGCACATTAACCATTTTATTATGTTATATATACATATATTTTAAGTAAAAGGTTTTATTTTAAAAGAAAAGGGAAAAAGGAAAAGAGTAAAATATGGGGGAGACATGGGAGAGTATGGAGAGCATTTAATGAAGAGAGAGAGAGAGAGAGAGAAAGTATGGCTCTCAAGAGCCATCTCTCATCTCATTCTCTCATACTCTCTTCCTCTCATTCTCTACTTCTTCTTCTTCTTCCACAAAATCCTTCTCTTGAGATTTCCTCACCTCACACTTAAGCCTAAACCAATATCAAACCTTACTAAACCCTCAACTAATCATGTATAAACCCTCTTGAGATGTCTTGGAGCTTACATGGCTAGGGTTTCATCCAAGTTTTGGTGAGGTAAAGATCTTGAGCCCTTAATTAAGCTCTAGAGGAAGTTCTTGTGTTAACTAGTTCCACTAAAATATCTTTATATTTCGTTTAGTGGTTAATATCGTATTTTGTCAAGACTTAGTGTTCTGTTTGAATCTGCTATCGACCCAGATGTTTTTTTGAGAAGCTGCCACTACAGAGAGATAATCTATAGGACTAAAACCTAACCCCTAAACCTGAGCACAATCCCCCATCACGAGGTCGTAGATTTAATCAATCTGGGCGCAAATTGCAGCCAGCGTAGGGAGTTAGGGTGTGGTTCTTCGTCGTGGGTTCTCTGGGGCAATGTGTAGACTTATGGCACATGCAACTTTCTCTAATTTCTTGTGAAGGAAAATCTAGGACCATTTTGTTATAATTCAAGTGTTTCGATAATGTGCGATGCAGATTTATCTGACTCTCGTTTAGGTGTTTCGTGCGATTAGCAGCCATAGAAGTGGTCTGGGATGTCGTTGCAGGTGATTGGCTCGCTACGCTAACACTTGATAGCTTGTGGGAGTTTGTTTGTTAGCTTAGTGTGTGTCTGTATCTTATCGGAAGTTTATTAATCTCACTCATTTTGGTTTGTGCGATACTAGGATCACTTGCGGGGACTTCGGACGCAGCTGGGAAGGGGAAAGAAGTGGTCGGATACTCTTAGCTCGAGATCGTCCAGTGAGTAGATTTAACATCTACGGGGGAATCGCCTGTATGGCGTTAAACGCCGATGGCTAGATTCAAGTGACAATATCTTGTGCTATATGTTTATATGTTGTGACTTGTGCATGCGGATCATATTGTGCATCCTATTACTTGTTGTACATTGACATATTGTTAATAAGGGCACTGCACCATTACTAACGGTTCATATTACACGAGCACTAATTCATATGCCCATACACACCGTTGGTAATTGCTATGTCATGCACACTATAGAATTTGCCATGAATAACTACATTGTATTACATTCATAAATGATAGTTATACTCTCGTTATTATACTAGTACACATCATGTCAGGATCATACATACATTGCTATCAGCACCGTGTTCTCATATGATATTTTCATGAGATTTGCGGTTTTCTTGACATGATATTTCGTATCCACCATGGGTTTCTCGGTTCTGAGTTATGAGTATACCCGATTCGAGTAGTGAGGAGGAACCGTTTGCGGGTAAATGGTGGGCCCGGTGAGGTACCCCGGGATAAGAAGATCGTGGAGTAGACGATGAGCCTGGCAGGGGAGCACTACCTACCGGTGACTGTATGGAAACTCGGCAGATATCCAGAGGAAACCGTTTGGAGTTATGTGATGAGATGGATATGAGGGCTGATCAGAGTGACAGCACCTGAAATATTGGGATTTTGGGGTGTCGTTGATGGACACCGGATTTCTATGTTGATAATTTATTGAGGATGGCTCTGTTTTATCCCACACTCAGGACTTATTATGACATGCTTTGTTCATATAGTTGTTGTACCCAGATATTGTACCTTGATCATGATTATATTGTATATCTACACTGTTATACATATGCCATCATGACTGCATATTTCGGATTTGTCGCTTTTTCGTGCATGCTTGCGATTACTTGTATGATGTTATTTACTATTCTGGCAACTCACCCCCGTTGTGCCACAGTATTTTGCAGGGTTGACCCTCAGTGTAATCGCGACAGGGCTATCTATTTCACCTATTTCTGTGGATACCGACACTTTTGGGCTTGAGATATTTCTGTATGTGGGTTTTGTGCGAATATCCATATGCCTCCACTTGTATATCTTATTTTGTATCTAATACTCTCCGTCTACCACCTGTATGTATTTGACTTAGAGACGAGACTGGAAGACTCGATATTTGTATATTATGTGACTTTAGGTGTCGTGCTCGTGTGAGCCGGCTTTTGTATATATTGCGATATTGTTTTACTTTGCTTATTTCTTCGCCTATGGCGTCGTATATATATATGTGTGCGCGCGCGCGCGCGCGCGCGCGCGCGTGTGTGTGTGTGTGTGTGTGTGTGTTGTAGTTGTGTTCCGTCTTTAGGCGTGAGATTGCTCCTAATCGGGGATGTCTTTTATATACTATGTTTTGTATCCTTTTTGGACTAGTTCTTACAAAGGAGCTGCTACAGAAAATTTTGTAATAACTTGAGATTTTATAAAGAGATGTGATATTTTGAAACAAATGTTTTACCACTCTACTCCTTTTCGTGGTTTAGATTTCTGGGTTTCAGCTTACTTGAATTACGTTACGCCTTTAGATGTTGCGTGATTTAAGTGTCGGTCGCGTTTCGAAATTGGGTCATGACAAAGTTAGTATCAGAGCATTAGGCTTTACCTTTCGGAGTGTAGGATGACCCTTGGTATGATGGAGTAGGTAGCTTGAGTAGTGTGACGTAGCGTGTGTATGTTCCGCGGCATACTTATGGCATGGTACTCCGCCTAAGTGATCTTATGACATGTTTGCTTGTAATTCCTTCCTTTATGATTCAATTTTTATGTTCTTATCGAATCCTGTTTCCTTGTTCCTGCCACTATACCGCCAAAAACTACGAGGGCCCAGAGAGCTACCGCTAGAGATGAGGTCAGGGCAGGCTCGTCTGAGACGAGGACTGACCAGGACGGTACACCTATTCTTCAGGAGCAGATTGATCCACCTTCTCCAGGCCGTATTGCTAGGCTATAGGCCAATATTCAGGATTTACGTCAGATGGTTGGACTCTGGTTGAGACCAGTCGAGCACAGAGATCAGATATTGTTCCACCTACTATGGGGACCGTGATTGTACCTACTGCTCAGACAGTCGTACCTACCGCTACCGAGACTATCGCCGTATCTTTATCAGAGTTTATGAGGCTGAAGCCTCCAGTTTTCACTGGCACCGACGGAGCAGAGGATCCACAGTCGTTCCTCGACCGGATGGCCAGGATCTGTCGTTCTTTGAGATGTTCCGATGTGAGATTGGTCGAGTTTGCTAGTTTTCGTCTGGAGGGTCTTGCCCAGATTTGGTGCGAGTCTCTGGAGAGAGGTCGAGCCACAGGTCTTCCTCTTATGACCTGGGTTGAGTTCGCGACGGTTTTTCTTTCTCGTTTTCTTCCGCAGAGCATCAGGGATGCTTGAGCTTGCATCTTTGAGTCTTTGCGCCAGACTCCTGGTATGACAGTGGCTGAATATAACATCCAGTTCACCCAGCTATATGTATATGCTCCTTATTTGGTGGATACTGAAGAGAAGCACGTCAAGAGATTCGTACGAGGCCTTGATACTCGGTTGTTCCCCTCTATTGGCGTCCTGTGCTTTGATACATATGCAGCAGCGATGGACGTAGCCCTACTAGTAGAGAAGCGTATTGCAGTGACTTCGGTCATTCCAGGACCGAAGCAGATCCGTACTTGTGTATCAGCCCAGAGGCAGTCAGGTAGAGGCCGCGGCAGATTCTTTCTAGATCGTGGTGGTAGCATAGGCTTGAGACGAGGCCAGTTATATAGCTCTTACCTACAGGATTAGCAGCCATCATCAGGATGTTTTCGGTGTGGGAGTCTGTATCACCGCATCAGGGATTGTACTAAGGGACGCCAGGATGAGGCAGCAGTTCCACATGTTACCTTACCACCTTCTCCTCCTCAGAGAGCATTGCCTCTTACGCCCGTCATTACTTCAAGCCAGACCGATGCTCATAGAGGCCGTGGTCATGGTGGTCTTGTTTAGAGGGGACGAGGTGGCAGAGACAGAAGACAGGCCCAAGTTTTCGCTTTGACTCCTCAGGATGCGCATGCATCGAATGTAATTGTGACGGGTACTCTTTCGGTGTGTTCTTCCGATGCGCGCATATTGTTCGACCCTTACGCACTCGTATGTATCCACACACTTCATACCGAGGTTGGTCTGAGATTCATCTTTGTTAGATCATCCGCTCGTTGTGATTACTCCCGTTGGAGAGTCTTTCATCGCCCGACTTGTATTTCGTTCGTGCACCGTTTGTATTGGAGATAGAGATTCGTCCGTCGATTTGATCCTTCTTGATATGTTGGACTTTGACGTTCTCCTCGGTATGGACTGGTTAACTACTTGCTATACGTCCGTGGACTGCCGTAAGAAGGCGGTCAGGTTCTGTTTTCCGGGAGAACCAGTTCTTGTTGTGCAGGGGGACCGCGGTGCCGCCCCTCACAGTGTGATTTCTGCCCTTTGCGCCAGTCGACTCTTGTAGAAAAGATGTAGGGGATTCTTAGCTTATATTTGTAATACTGGAGCCACAGCAGATCCGTTGGATCAAGTTCCTATTGTGAGAGAGTTTCCCGATGTATTTCCTTATGAGTTATCTGGTTTGCCGTTAAAGCGCGATATCGAGTTCTGCATTGACTTGATCCCCGGCACGAGGCCTATTTCTATACCTTCTTATCGGATGGCCCCGGCGGAGCTTAAAGAGCTTAAGGATCAGTTGCAAGATTTACTTGACAGGAGACTTGTTTGTCCGAGTGTGTCGCCTTGGGGAGCTCCTGTCCTGTTCGTTAAGAAGAAGGATGGCAACAAGAGATTGTGCATTGATTATCGTCAATTGAACCGAGTTATGGTGTAGAATAGGTATCCTCTACCTTGCATTGACGATTTTTTTGATCAGCTCCAGGGTATAGGACACTTTTTGAAGATTGATTTGAGGTCGGTTATCATCAGTTGGGGGTCCGGAATGATGACATTCCGAAGGCTGCTTTTCATACATGCTACGGGCATTATGAGTTCTTGGTGATATTGTTCATGCTCACCAATGCCCCAGCAGCATTCATGGATTTGATGAACCGGATTTTCAAGCCGTTTCTCGACCAGTTCATTACTGTATTTATTGATGACATTCCGGTCTACTCTAGAAGTTGAGAGGAGCATGAGCAACACTTGAGGATTACGTTGCAGACATTGAGAAAGCACCAGTTGTTTACTAAATTCTCGAAGTGTGCATTCTGGCTTGACAATGTTGACTTCTTAGGTCATGTGATTACGAGAGACGGTATACAAGTGGACCCGATGAAGATCAAGGCCGTACAACATTGGTCAAGACCTGTATCAGTGACGGAGGTTCGCAGCTTCTTGGGCTTAGCCAGTTATTATCGCCGCTTCGTATAGGATTTCTCTAGTATCGCTGCACCGTTGACCGGATTGACCCGGAAAGGAGTTCCTTTTCTTTGGACTGAGGCATGTGAGCAGAGTTTTCAGCAGTTGAAGACTCGTTTGACGACTGCACCTGTCATATCTTTGCCTTCAGGATCAGGCAGCTATGTTGTTTATTGTGATGCTTCTCGAGTGGGGATAGGTTGTGTATTGATGCAGCATGACAGAGTTATCTCTTATGCATCTCGACAGTTGAAGAAGCACGAGCAGAACTATCCCACTTACGATCTAGAGAAGGCCGCGGTGGTCTCTGCTCTCAAGATTTGGAGATATTACTTGTACGGAGAGTCGTGTCAGATCTTTATGGACCACAAGAGCTTAAAATACATCTTCCAGCAATGTGATCTGAATTTGAGACAGCGTCGTTGGATGGAGCTTGTGAAGAATTATGATTATGAAATCCTTTATCACTCGGGCAAGACGAATGTGGTAGCTGATGTTTTGAGTCGTAGGCCCGAAGGTAGATTGTTCCATTTGAGCGCAGTTTAGAAACAGTCTTCTACAGATTGGCAGATTTTGTGCGACAGCAGAGTACAGTTCGGGTTCACTTCCAGCGGAGGGCGGCTTGCTCATGTCCGTGCCCGTCCACTTTTGCTCGATCGCATCCGAGAGACACAATCCGACGATGCTCGTTTGTATGAGATTATGGAGCATGTTCGGCAGGAAAGAGATTCGGAGTTTGTGATTGATGACTAGGGTATGCTACGTTTTGGGACTCGTCTATGTGTACCAGATTCCGAGGGGCTGAGACGCGAGATCCTAGAGGAGGCACATCGGTTGGTATATAGTGTTCATCCAGGTTCCACCAAGATGTATCGTAATTTGAGAGATATCTACTGGTGGGAAGGGAAGAAGAGAGATGTTTTTAACTTCGTTTCGAGATGCCTGACTTGCCAGCAGGTCAAGGCTGAGCATCAGAGACCGGCAGGAGAGTTGTAGCCTTTGCCTATTCCTAAGTGGAAATGGGAGCAGATCTCCATGGATTTCGTTGTAGGTCTACCTAGATCCAGTCGAGAGTATGAATCCATTTGGGTGATTGTAGACCGGTTGATGAAAGCGGCTCACTTCCTCCCAGTAATGACTACTTTCGGGTTTGCTCAGTATGCTCAGTTGTACATTGATGAGATTGTGTGATTGCATAGCGTTCCGACATACATTGTATCCGACAGAGCCACCCAGTTTACCAGCTGTCATTGGCAGAAACTTCAGGAAGTTTTGGGTACCCGATTGAGTTTCAATACCGCTTTCCATCCGCAGACAGATGGTCAGTCAGAGCGGACTATACAGACTCTCGAGGATATGCTTCGAGCGTGCGTGCTTGATTTTGGTGGCAGTTGGGATCGTCACTTGTTTTTGATAGAGTTCTCCTACAATAACAGTTATCAGGAGATGACTCAGATGACACCTTTCGAGGCCTTGTATGGGAGAAAGTGTCGATCGCCTGTCCGTTGGACCGAACTCAGCGAGAGCAGGATTTTGGGACCACAGCTAGTTCAGGAGACTATGGAGAAGATCCAGTTGATCCAGGACAGGATGAGAGCAGTCCAGTACAGGTAGAAGTCTTATGCCGACCGTCGTTGTCGCAGACTTGAGTTCGCAGTGGGTGATGACATTTTCTTACGGATTTCTCCGATGAAAGGTGTGATGAGATTCGGAAAGAAAGGGAAGTTTAGTCCCAGATATGTGGGTCCTTTCGAGATCCTTGAGCGAGTTGGTACCGTTGCCTATCGTTTGACACTTCCGTCCAATTTTCCGGATGTACACCCCGTATTTCATGTTTCGATACTTCGCAAGTACCTTCATGATTCTTTTCACATGATTCAACACCAGACCATCCAGCTAGAGCGCGATCTTTTTTTCACCGGGCAGCCGGTAGTTATTCTGGACCGGCAGGTGAAGAAACTCAGGTCAAAGGTTTTACCGTCCGTGAAAGTTCTTTGGCGTGGCCTAAACAGCAAAAAGATCACATGGGAAGCCGAGAGCGAGATGCAGAAGAAATCCCCTCATCTTTTTGAAGGTACGTGTAGTAAGATTTTTAAATTCGGGGACCAAATTTCTTTAAGGGGGAAGATTATAACACCTTAAAACACGATTAGAATTAAGTAAGCGATATAATACGGGTTTTTAATAATAATAATTATTTCCACATATTTTATTATAATTAATTAATATTTTATTTATTTATTTATGTACTTGTTGTGATTATGCACACACATGTGCATGCTAATCTAGGGTTAAGAATGTGCTAACCATGTTTTCTTGCCATGGCACATTAACCATTTTATTATATTATATATACATATATTTTATGTAAAAGGTTTTATTTTAAAAGAAAAAGGAAAAAGGAAAAGAGTAAAATATGAAAGTATGGGGAGACATAAATGAGTATAGGGAGCATTTAATGAAGAGAGAGAGAGAGAGCATGCCTCTCAAGAGCCATCTCTCATCTCATTCTCTCATACTCACTTCCTCTCATTCTTCTTCTTCCATAAAATCCCTCTCTTGAGATCCCCCCCCCCACTTGAGCCTCAACCAACATCAAACCTCACTAAACCCTCAACTAATCATGTTTAAACCCTCTTAAGATATCTTGGAGCTTGCATGGTTAGGGTTTCATCCAAGTTTTGGTGAGGTAAAGATCTTGAAGCCTTAATTAGGCTCTAGAGGAAGTTCTTGTGTTAACTAGTTCCACTAAAATATCTTAATGTTTCGTTTAGTGGTTAATATCGTATTTTGTTAAGACTTAGTATTTTGTTTGAATCTGCTATCGACCTAGATGTTCTTTTGAGAAGTTGCCACTACAGAGAGATAGTCTACAGTCCTAGAACCTAACCCCAAAATCCCATCATGAGACTGCGGATTTAATCAATCTGACCGCAAATTGCGGCCAGTGTAGGGAGTTAGGGTGTAGTTCTTCATCGTGGGTTCTCTGGGGTAATGTGTAGACTTATGGCATATGCAACTTTCTCTAATTCCTTGTGTAGGAAAATCTAGGACCGTTTTGCTATAATTCAAGTGTTTCGATAATGTGCGATGCGGATTTATCTGACTCTCGTTTAGATGTTTCGTGCGATTAGCAGCCATAGAAGTGGTCTGGGATGTCGGTATATGCGATTAGTTCGCTAGGCTAACACTTAATAGCTTATGGGAGTTTGTTCGTTAACTTAGTGTGTATGTCCGTATCTTGTCGGAAGTTTATTAATCTCACTCATTTTGATTTGTGCGATGCTAGGATCACTTGCGGGGACTTCGGACGCAGATAGGAAGGGGAAAGAAGTGGTCAGATACTCTTAGCTCGAGATTGTCAGGTGAGTAGATTTAACATCTGCGGGGGAAATCGCCTGTATGGCATTAAGCGCCGATGGCTAGATTCAAGTGGCAATATCTTGTGCTATATGTTTATATGTTGTGACTTATGCATGCATATCATATTGTGCATCTTATTACCTGTTGTACATTGACATATTGTTAATAGGGGCACTGTACCATTACCAACAGTTCATATTATACGAGCACTAATTCATATGCCCACACACACCGTTGGTAATAGCCATGTCATGCACACTATAGAATTTGCCATGAATAACTATATTGTATTACATTCATAAATGGTAGTTATACTCTCGTTATTGTACTAGTACACATCATGTCAGGATCATACATACATTACTATTAGCACTGTTTCCCCCAATCAGAGCAAAGCTCTGTTTGAATTTCAAAAATTCAAAAATTGAAGCAACGCTTCAAATCCCTTGCGCTGCGCGCAGGGCGCCACGTGTCAAAATCAGACACGCCAGCGCAGGGAGCACAGCGCCCAAGACAGCGCGCCCAATCAGAGCAAGGCTCTATTTAAAACAAAATTAAAGGAAGCAATACTTCAGTTGCGCAAGCACTGCGCTGCGCGACACGTGTCAGCGCAGTGGCACAAGCGCAGTTGCGCTGCACGACACGTGTCAGCGCAGTTGCCCTGCGCGACACGTGTCAGCGCAGTTGCGCTGCGCGACACGTGTCAACGCAGTTGCGCAAACGCAGCTGCGCTGCGCTCTGCGCTGTGCGACACGTGACAGCGCGGTTGCGATTGCGCAGTTGCGCTGCGCTCTGCGCTGCGTGACACGTGTCAAGTACTGGTGTATCTGCGCCAAACAGAATTAAAATTCTAGTAACATCCTTCTGTTCTTGTTAAAACAAAAAGATTGTCTTCTGTAAAACAGAAGCCCTTGGATCAAAGATCCAACGGTGGAGAAAATTCCCCAAATCACTCAGAGAATGATCTCTTTAACAAATTTAACAAATTAATGGGCACTATATAAAGGCCCCTTGACCCCAATTCAAAAGACATCAAGATAGAGGAAGAACATCAAGAACTTCAAAAACAGCAAAACAGAGAGAACTCTGAAGAATTTGGAGAAGAACTCTAGAGGGGAAAGAAGGTAAAAACCTTTTAAAAAAAAGAGAAGAACTTCTTCTGAATAGATCATTGATCTAAGAACAAGATCAATGATCTTCAATAAAAAAAATTAATAATAACAGTGCCTTGCACTTTTTTATGAACCATTGGTTCTGGAATCTTAAAAATTCTCAAGTTATTGAAATAGTGTCTTGCACTAGCAAAAACTGCACTGTTGCGCTCCTGGGTTGGCGCAAGCCACCAGAGAGCGCCGTGTGTCAGCTCTAGAACTACTTGCGCTATGCGCTTTTAAAAAATAGAGCATTGCTCTTTAAAGTTGGCGCAACTCACCAGAGCGCGCCACGTTTCAGCAGCGCAACAGCGCAGCGCACTGGCGCAGCGCACTGCGCTTGCGTGACACGTGTCACCACCACAAGCGCTTGCGCTCAATAATTGGCGCACAGCGTCTGACAAGCCACTGTCAGATAATTAATGCACTGCATTATTTACAGAAGGGCCAAGCCTAATTAAAAAATGCCTAACATGCCTAATTAAATGCAATGCATTATTTTAAAGAAGGGCAGAGCCCAAACAGATGCTCTGCATCATTTATAAAGGGATATAACCCAAATCAAAAAGGCCTAGCAGGCCAGAATAAGATGCAGTGCATTATTAAAAAGGGGCAAGCCCTAGCACAGGCCTAATAGGCCAAAGATAAATAAAAACGTTGAATATTTTTCAACTGGACTTAGCCCAATCATGGCCGTAATTCCTCAAATTAAATTGACTGAGCAAGACTGCTCTCCTAAATCAATTTACATCCGGTTCAAGGGTACATCTCTGAACTCCTTTGACTCCTATCGTTGTAATCCTTCAACGACGTCAGAGAGGTGACGGGTCCCAACAACCACAACATATTCTCAACTGGACTTAGCCCAATCATGGCCGTAAGTCCTCAAATTAAATTGACTGAGCAAGACTGCTCTCCTAAATCAATTTACATCCGGTTCAAGGGTACATCTCCGAACTCCTCTGACACCTATCGTTGTAATCCTTCAACGACGTCAGAGAGGTGACGGGTCCCGACAACCACATATCGATACGGACTGCGGGGTCCCTAAACTCGTGGACCGAAACGTCCCTAAACTAATATTCGTCCCAGAATGGGAACGTTGGACCAAAATGTCCTTAAACTAATACTCGTCCCCAAATGGGAATGATGGACCGCAATGCCCTTAAACTAATTATCGACCGCAACGTCATTAAACTAAACAATAGAGTTCGATTGCTCTTTTGTTGGATCTAAACGATCCTGTTAAGTTGATCTTAGTCTAAAATTAGGCTAACGTATCCTTAACAAAAGTTTAAGTTGATCTTAGTCTCAATATGGCTAACGTATCCTTAAACCAAAACACCAAGCCCAAATCTAAGTAAACACGGATTTGGACTAATCCACGTTCTACGGGCGACGGCATCACTTAGTCTCCGTATACAATCTACGGGCAACCACAAACAAACAAACACACACGACACGAAGTGAACATCTGAAGAAAGAGAAAGTGGCTACCGCGATGCAGTAGCGTAATTAACTGCAGGGGCTTGCGCTTGCAGGGAAGAGCATCCCCACAATCAAAAACCCCTCAAGCGAGGGGGAATCTGACGAAGTCTGCTACATCGGCCGCATCCGTCTAAACCTCCGATACACTGTGCCATAAATCAACTTGGCATCTTCGGAGAGGTGGACGGATAAAACCAAATAGCATCTGCCCTGAATTTCAGGCAAGACATTCACCGCGTCTCCGCCGCGTCATTCGGAGGGGAACAGATTCTAGCATGCCCGGTGGGACATTTTCCTCTTTCCACTCCACACTTCGTGTGTCGTCTTCGCGAATGAATCGCGGTTTGTTAATGGTTTCCTTTGGATTTTAAGTTACTAAGATTTGGTCTTTTGCCTGGCGCAGAAATCAAGCATCAATGGCCTCCAACTGCTCGAGCTGTTCAAAGTGCCAGTGCAACCAACGCTACACCTCACCTGGAGGTGTAGCTTATGGGCCTCAAGCGGCCTCTATCCTTGCCATGCCGGTAGAACAGGTGACCCAGGCTACCACCGGCCTGTTTTTCGGAACCATGATCCCGCCTGCAAGCTTCACCATGCCAGTGCCCGCACCAGAAGCGAACAAGAAGTCGGTCTTCGATCGGCTCACTGCTACAATGGCCCCTTTCAACGGGTCGTCCAATATCAAACCGGCAGCCTCTGTCTTTGCCAGGCTGAACCAGAACCCTGATACCCGCCAAGAAGCCCATGAACCCTGAAATGGCCGTCCCGAGAAAGACAGCCACCCCTGCTCCAGAAGTCGCCAAGGCGGCTTCTCCTGTTAAAGAGTCAGTCTTTTCAAGGCTGACTATTCCGGTTCCTGCTCCTACTTGAGGATCTGTCTTTGACAGATTGAATATCGCTACTCAAAGGAAAACCTCAGCCTTTAAGAGGCTGGCACCGGCGGCACCTCATTCGGATAGGGGGCAAGATGAAGTTGTCCCTATCGTCGAGCCAGACCCAACGGCTCGTCATGCTTGACGTCACCACTGGCGCCGAGTAAGGAAGGCCGGGGGCAACTCCCTCTCAGGGCTAACTCCACCTGCTCCAGTGGTGGAAGTTAATGCTGCTGTTCCAACTGGGAACAACTTTGAACCACTTAGGAGGGTACGTAAGAACTCTCCAACTGCTACGCTAAAAAGATCTCCTCCACCTGCGGAGAGGGTTCCGGAAACGAAGCTGGAGCAGCCCCCTCGGCGGTTATCCTCCAAAATTTATAGAGTTTGGCGAAGGGTTCAAGACTCTGTAATTTACCAAGGCCACTCTCGTCAGCAGAAAAGGGTGAAAATGCAGGAAGAAAAGGACTGTCCAATCAAACAGCAAAGGACGACAATCACCAGGATGCCCGCAGCAACGGCCCCTTCAACTTCAATGGCCCACAAGAGAAGGAGGCCGGAGAAAATTCCCACGCCCGCGGCAAATGCCAAGGGCGGAGAGCCCAAACGCCCTAAGTTCGGGGGCATTGTAGTCCATACCGTCTACATGGCGTCTAGGAAGGAGGACAGCCGTACATCACAGGTCATAGACCACTTACACGGTCAGTGACCAAAGCTCAGGAGCAACAGCAAAAGCTCCAGGAGATGATGAACGCGATGGTTGCACTCACTGGGTCAAAAGAAAGCCCCGAAGCGTCCTCGGATGAACGCCAGGAGCAAGAAACTGATGCTGAATTCCTTCGTCGGATATTGGAGAAGAAGGATAAAGAGGCTGCTGAACAAGCAGCCAACATAAAGCGAATGGCCCTCCTGTTCCAGGACATGGTGGGAATGATGATCCAACAAGATCCTCCAGCTGAAGATCCCCCGATCGTCCATGAAGACGATAGGGGTCCTCCACCGGCTCAGTCAACAGCCAAAGAGGAGACAATCTCCAAAGCTGACTTGGACGAATATTAGCCCAACAGATACGGGTTCATCATGCGACTGAGGTGGCCGGTCAGGTCGTAAAAACATAACGACCATATCCGAGCTGGTACGATCAGATAAAGTACCCGCCAGGTTATACAATACCCATATTCCATGTCTATAAGGGGACGGGCAATCCCCACCAGCATGTTGCCCAGTTCAGGACGCTTTGCGGCAACACCGGCGGTGATGATAAATTGTTGCTTCGCCAGTTCGTCGGCAGCTTGTCAGATACAACGTTCGAGTGGTACTCTGAGCTCCCAAACGACTCTATCAAGACATTTGCGGAGATGGAACTTCTGTTTACTCAGCGTTTCGCAAGGGCCAGCGAACGCACCCCGATGACGGCATTGATTAATGCCAGAGTGAAGACAGGCGAGACATGGGTCCAATATGCTATACGGTGGCGGAACTTATGGTTAAAATGCGAGCAACGCATCGAAGAGGCTCCTGCGGTAGGCATGTTTGTGGGAACCCTTGATCCGCAAGCAACCATATCGCAGTTCATGATGTTCTTCAAGCCGACTACCTTCCAGGCCCTGATCGACAAGCTAGCGCAAATGGATCAGATGGGCCATAGACCTCCCCCTCCAAAGCCGGACTCTCGAAATGAAAAGGGGAAGGGAAAAGCGATCGTTGTCGCTAATGCTCAACAACAGCCGGGCAACTTGAAACCGGCTGTCCGTCAAAATAATATGCGTCCGCACGTACCCTTGGAGGAGAGGCTAGGACGTCCTTACTCGTTTCCCCGAGATAAAACGAGAAGATTATTCGAGCTGGCGTTGCGCAACCGACTCATAAACTTGCCGGATCCAAGACGTCCGTCGCAGCCGAACGACGTCCATGATCCCAATTACTGTCCCTATCACCGAGTACTGGGTCATCCGATCGAAGATTGCTACGTCTTCAAAAATTGGATTGAAGACCAGTACCAACAGGGCAAGTTCGCGTTGTCCGACAGATGGAAGGTGAATCCGCCGCAACCTCACACCTCTAAAAGGATGAATACGCTGGGGGCAACGTGCTCTCTCGTTGAAGAAGCTCCATGGGAGGTCGTACTATCAGCTAAAATAAAGAGGATGCTGAACGATCTTCAAACATGCCTAGCAATCAGGTGGAAGAACCCGTTGGAATCTCAGATCATTGAAAGGATGTTGAAGCCGCGCCCAACTCCAAAGAGCGATAGTGGTGGCCCAAGCACTCCCAGCCAGCCGTCAAAATCTTCAAAGAAGAAGAAAAAGAAATCCAAGAAGACCGTGATGCCTGGCGACAAGCGCACGGACTTACAAAAGCAGATTTACGCACTGGAGGAGTACAACCAGAAAGTACGGACTCCCATCACACTCCAAGAGTTTCTCAACCACGTCTTTCAAGAGGAAGATGAGGGAGACAGTTCGTCGGATGAATCTGAGGAATACGTGGCGAGCTGTCATGTGATCTCCCATTCGTTTACAGACGATGAGGAAACTCCTTGCACTGAAAAGCTGGGGGCAGATCCTGAACCGGAAATTCTGGGGCCATCGGATGAAACAATTGACGCATTCCTCAATGAAGCTCTGTTGAAAAGTAAAGCTGACCGGGAACACGAGACGGCCATATTTGAAAGGGCCAAGCGCCAGCGACTTGATGAAAGAGCTGGGACACTCCCGCTGGAGCAAAATACATCCACTGCGGATAAAAGCAAATTCAAGATGAGGAAAATGTTTGCTAAGGCCATATCAATGGGTATCAAGTTACCATCCTCTGAAGGAAGCATTACTGGTGAAGTGGAAATGCACCCTTCCTACTGCTTGTATCATCGAAAGATTCCGCACCCCACTGAAGAGTGCAAAGCTTTCAATAGATGGTGGCAAGGATATGTTACTCACCGACAACATTTTAAGCGGGAGAAGCGCAAAACTCGTCGGGAGCGGAAAAGTACGATCGAAGAGCTTAGAAGAACTACCGGCGACTGTCGCATGGTTAACACCGGGGAAGCGCAAGTTCTCACATTCGGGAGCGACTCTGACGAGGAAATGGAGCTTAGCCCTCTCTTTAAAGAGTCCACCTCGGGAAAAGAGGAAGAGCCGAAGGTCTGCGAAAATATCCGGCTGCGTAATCGAACGCTACCCGAAAAGAATCTCGGACCCTCAAATAAAAAAGATAAAGGGAAAGAAAAGGTCTCTGAGGATATCGCCATAGATGACCAAGTTGTGGAAGAGCTAATTGCCAAGGACCCGCCAAAGAGAAATAAGGTGGACTACAATGTTCTAGCGCATCTGAGGAAGCTACCATCGCAGCTCAGCATTCTTGAAGCCCTTTTACTATCAAAAGAGACGAGAGATTCATTAATCAAGGCACTACAGGAGCCGGAGCAATTCCAAGCTTTCCTAGCCGAAGAAAAGATGAAGGATGAATTGGAGGAAGTGGACACGGCCGATGTCACTTTTGGCGATGAAGACCTTCTTCTTGGGATGTGCGAACACAATCGCCCCCTCTATCTCTCAGGATACCGCCACGAGGCAAAATCCTGGTCGACAATGGATCCTCCGTTAATCTCCTCAATGTGCGGGTGTTAAAAGAAATCTGCATGAGCGTCCAGCACCTTGCTCGGGATAAGATCACCATCTCCGGGTTCGACTCTCAATCATCAAGAACTCTTGGGTCTGTGATATTGACGCTACGCTTTGGGCTACTTGTCATGGACATTAAGTTCCACGTCATAACATGCTACAATGCTCTGCTCGGCCGACCATGGTTACACGAGTACAACATCATCCCTTCTACACAGCATCAGTGTATGAAATATTTTAAGGATGGTCTCGAGTATACCGTGACGGGAGAAATGAACCCGTTCTCCGTGAACGAGGTCCGCAAATATGAAGATGCCAAATACTTCTTACCGGATTTCGAAGACACGGAGAGGTGTCACAAGCCGGAGAACAAGGCTAACGCCACCATCCCTGTCTTCGGGAGTGATACCGAGAAGGAAGAGGAGATAGTTTATTCGGGTCCACCCCAATACAACAAGCCGGGACCATCCGCTCCTACGTTGATTTTTGGTAGTGACTCAGAAGATGAGGTACATGCTGTATTCTCTGCTCGGCCTTCAATACAAACATCCGCTGATGAAGAGTAAAGTCTACAAGTCTCCATGGTTCTACTTAAACACCATAAAGAACTGGATGCACTTGATATCTACAGCGTAGGGGAGCTGCGGACGTTCTATGTCCCTCCCACGCGAGAAGATGAAAAGGCAATTCTATTCTACCGCTCTGAAGAAACCAAAGTGGAGAAAGAAATCTGGCACGACGCGGATCCTACGCTTGACAGGCTTCAGCCCATCCGTCTCCCCAGATATTATACAGAAGGCTTGAAGAGGCTGCTAAAACGCCAAAGGATATCCTTTAAATAGATCGCTCGAAAAGCCAAATTCTATGACAGGGTCTGGAACGTTCCCGGGACTTAGCACAAGTTGCCTAATGGGAGAATGGAAACAATCGGGCTTGGATACATTCGGTCCAAGAAACGAGAGCTGCTCCGTGACTGCTACGTCGTGCATGACTTCGATGAAGAAGTGGATGCTCAATGGGAGGACGCTAATCCTGAACCAGTAAAAGTTCTTGATGTAAAAGTGCCCAGTCCGTCGTTCGAAGAACAGATGGACAAGCTTATAAGGGAAGCTGGCCAAAAAGTCAGAGATGATCACAATCGTGAGATGGCCATCTACGATAAAGACAAAACGCAATGCCTCCTCCAACAGGCTGTGAAAGATGAAAATGCCGCTCCCTATCAACCTGTTATAAAAAAGGCTCAACGCAGAGGCAGAAATAAGTCGAGAGGCGAAAAAGACGCTCAACAGCAACAAAGCGGGACTAAGAAGCCACACAAGCGGGAATCGAGCGGTTCCGATCTATCCCTCATGAGGAAAATGGGTCGAGCATACTCTTTTCTTCGGGACAAGACGAAGAAGATACTTGACCGAGCTATAAAATACCATATGCTTACGCTGCCGGAGTCTAAACACCCCAAACAAGCAGGCGAAGTCTCACACCCAAACTATTGCTCTTATCACCGAGTGATAGGGCATCCTCTCGAATACTGCTTCACCTTCAAGAATTGGGTCGAAGATCAGTATCAGCTTGGTAAGTTCGCTCTGTCTGACAACTGGAGGGTAACGCCGCCACAAAAGCATGAACTCAAAGCCATGAGAGCAGAACCAGCTCCACATTGGTCTTGGAAACGAATTCGTACTTGTCATATGATAACAATATCAAAAGAAAAGCCCGAGAATATGGATGACCTTCCCTGGTGCTTCGAAAACAGCGACGATGAGGTGATCTCAGAATTTCCACCAGCACCGAAAGAGCTGGAGGATGGAATACATACCACTGCGGATAACCTCAAGAAAATTGAGTTGGGGACGGCGAATGACCCGCGACCAACATTCATTAGTGAACTGTTGTCAGAAGAGAGGGTGGCTTCATTAAAAGACCTGCTTATGCAGCATAGAGATTGCTTCACATGGAACTATTCCGAAATGCCGGGACTAGATCCAGAAATTGCTGTGCACAAATTGGCAATATCTCCGGACGTCAAGCCGGTCAAACATGCGCCAAGAAGAATGCGGCTCGAGCTTGAGATGAGTATCAATGCTAAGGTCAAGAAGCTGATCGACTCTGGCTTCATCCAGGAGGTTCAGTATCCTGAGTGGATCGCCAACATCGTCCCGGTGATGAAGAAAAATGGGACGGTGCGCATATGCGTAGACTTCCGGGATCTAAATAAAGCCTGCCTAAAGGACGATTTCCCAGTGCCAGTCACCGAACTGATGATAGACAATACATCCATTCACGAGATTTTCTCCTTCATGGACGGCTCATCAGGGTATAACCAGATAAAGATGCATCCCGAAGACCAGAAGCACACCGCCTTCAGGACCCCTTTGAGTATATTCTGCTACAAGGTGATGCCCTTCGGTCTAAAGAACGCCGGTGCCACCTATCAAAGGGCCATGACGAAAATCTTTAATGACCTCATACATGAAATCGTCGAGTGCTATATCGACGACCTCGTGGTGAAAAGCAGATCGTACGAGGAACATCTCGAGCATCTGAAGACCGTATTTCAACGCCTTCGACAATACAACTTGAAGATGAACCCTTTCAAGTGCGCATTCGGAGTTTCCTCAGGCAAATTCCTAGGATTCATCGTCCGACGTCGAGGTATCGAAATAGATCTGTCAAAGATCAAGGCGATCATGGAAATGCCTCCGCCAAGAACTCTCAAACAGCTACGGTCTCTCCAAGGGAAGCTCGCGTATATACGACGATTTATAGCCAACCTTTCAGGAAAGTGCCGTCCTTAAAGCCACCTGATGAAGAAGGGAACCCCATTCGTCTGGGATCATAAATGCCAAGATGCGCTGGACGAAATCAAGCAATACCTGCAGAACCCGCCGGTGTTGGCTGCTCCGGTCAAGGGAAAGCCCCTCATTCTTTATACAACCGCCCTCGAAGGTTCCTTAGGCGCATTATGGGCGCAAGAGAACGATCAAGGGAAAGAAAGAGCACTCTACTATTTAAGTCGAGTTCTACTGGGGGCAGAAAGCAACTATTCCCCTATTGAAAAACACTGCCTGGCATTGATCTTCGCGATAACAAAGCTCAGGCACTATGCGTTGGCGCATGAGGTCCGTCTCATTTCGAAGGTGGACCCTCTTAAATATTTGATGTCAAAGGCCATACTGACGAGGCGACTCGCTAAATGGGCCCTACTCTTGATGGAGTTCTCGATAACCTATCAGCCTCTCAAGGCAGTGAAAGACCAGGCCATTGCCGACTTTCTTGCTAAGCATCCGATACCCGCCGATTCTCCTCTGAATTGCGATCTTCCAGATGAACATGCGTTTGATGCGATCGACGGTGGTGATACCCGATGGGAGCTTTATTTCGATGGAGCATCTTCCATGAAGAAGTGCAAACAAAGTACCCTTATAATCAAATCGGGGGTAGGACTCATCTTTGTAACTCCACAAGGAGGGATAATGCGCTTTGCTTTCTCCTTAACAGAACCGAGGACAAACAATGAAGCCGAATACGAAGCTTTAATAGCAGGCCTCGAGATCGCCATTGACATGGGAATTGAAAACCTCCTCATATACGGAGACTCCCAGTTGGTCGTTAGTCAAGTAAACGACGACTACCAAACGTGCAAACCAGAGCTGGTGAAGTACGGCGAAAAGGTGCAACAATTGTTGACCCAAATTCCCTCCTACACTTTGGAGAACATACCGCGCGCGAAAAACAGCAAAGCGGACGTGTTGGCCAAGCTCGCTAAAGAATTGGCTGACGAGAATCTCGATGACGTCAGAATTGTAGTACAAAACCGTTGGGTGCTTGCCCCAGCAGAAATATCTCCGGAATCATCCGAAGAAAAGGGAGCGACTGAGCAGACGACCCTGCAAATAAAAGATCGGGAAAATACCGAGGATTGGAGAGAAGTCTTTATAGACTACTTCGAATACCGTCGAACGCCCGAAGATGCGTCCTCAAGACATCAGCTTATGAAACGAGCTCTGTCTTTTGCCTTCGTCAATGATACTCTGTACAAGAGGTCATTTGATTCTCTGTGGTTGAGATGTCTGGGACCTGAAGAGGAAAAAAGAGTCATTCAGGAAGTTCACGACGGACTCTGCGGTTCTCACCAAGCAAGCCCAAAGATGAAGTTGAAGATCAAACGGATGGGCTACTACTAGCCCACGATGATTCAGGACTGCCTTGAATATGCGAAGCAATGCTACTCATGCCAAATCCATGGGGACTTCATCCACCAGCATCCAAATCCACTCCATCCAACGGTGGCTAGCTGGCTATTCGAAATGTGGGGAACTGACATAGTCGGCCCCATCGAACCAGCATCGTCCAGGGGACATCGTTTCATCCTGGCGACGACTGACTACTTCTCCAAATGGGCAGAAGCAGTATCGTTAAGAGAAGTGAAGATGGAGAATATCCTCCATTTCTTCAAGACGCACGTCATATATCGGTTTGGAACTCCGCGACGGATCATCTCCGATAACGGGCCAGCTTATAGAAGCCACAAGATCAGTCGCTTCGCGCAGCAGCATAATATAGACTGGAGATATTCCTCAGTTTATAATCCGCGAGCTAATGGTCTAGCCGAGGCCTTCAACAAGACCTTGACAAAGATCATGAAGAAGACGGTGTCCCGAAATAAGAAGGACTGGCACGAGAGACTGCAAGAAGCTCTCTGGGCGTATCGAACTACGTTCAAGACAGCCACAAACACAACGTCGTACGCGTTGGTATTCGGTACAGAAGCAGTACTCCCCCTCGAGATAGAGTTACCCTCTCTACAAGTGGCAGTCCACTACGAGCTAACGGATGAAGAAAATGCTCACCTTCGGCTTGAGGAGCTTGATGCCCTTGATGAAACCCGGCTCATAGCGCAACAAAATCCGGAGGCCTATAAAGCAAAGATGGCGCGCTCATATGAAAGATTGACCCGGCCGAGGACATTCCGCCAAGGCGAACTCGTGCTAGTGGTCAAAAGGCCTATGATCCCCAATCGCGCCAAGCGGGAAAAATTCGAGCCGAACTATGAAGGCCCGTACATAATAGACAAGGTCTACCAGGGTGGAGCCTATCTACTCATGGATATGCACGGTGAAAGGCCTTTCAGGCCAATAAATGGTCGCTTCCTAAAGAAATACTACGCTTAGCAAGTTATCGCCTAGGTCAACGATAGATGACGATGACTATGTCCGCTCGCTATCTTGCTAAGCTCAAACTTTATAAGCAGTAGCCAGCCTTCTCCTGGACGGACCAAAACGCCCTTAAACTAATGGCAGACCGAAACGTCCTTAAACTAATGACGGACCGAAACGTCCTTAAACTAACGAAAGACCGAAACGTCCTTAAACTACTACCGCAGCATCCTTAGGCTGACGAGATGAATATAAATATATATATATATATAAAATATATATATATATATATAATATAATATAATAAACGGTATGTCTATAAGCAAAATGGGCACGGATGAAAACCTGAAAGGGCTCCGTGAGTAAAAACAGCAGGGCTACCGGCGAGTGTTCGTGAAAACCTGAAAGGGCGCGACCTCGTAAAAAAAGAAGAGAATAAAAAGAATTAAAAAAACGGTATGTCCATAAGCAAAATGGGCACGGATGAAAACCCGAAAGGGCTTCGTGAGTAAAAACAGCAGGACTACCGGCGAGTGTTTGTGAAAACCCGAAAGGGCGCAATCTCATTAAAGGACACTTACAGGGTCCTCTCGACCTTGTAAGGAGAAACCACCCGCGTGAGATCCTTACGACTCACAAGGGAGAAACACACTTGGGGATCCCCACGATTCCTAAGGAGAAAATACACTTGCGAGATCCTCACGACCCGTAAGGAGGACTCTCTTATGGGACCCTCACGGCTCATAAGATTTGAAAGCCTTAAGTTACAGATACCTAAACCTGTGCTTAAGCAACCTCCACAACCTTCGATATTGCCCTACAAGTGGTTCAATTCTGACCCTTGTATACGATCTACGGGCGCGAATAAACATTTCCCTAACCAAGTCCCATCTGTGACTGGGGATATGTTCGCATGACCCTTATAAGTCCTCTCGATTTACAAGGAGAAAACCCTCTTGTAGAATCCTTACGACTTATAGAGGAACATACACTTAGGAATCCTTACGATTCCTAAGGAGAAAATACACCTTCAAGATCCTCATGACTTGTGGGGAGAAATACCTTTGTGGGACCCTTACGGCTCATGAAGTCAAAAGCCTTAGTCGACAGGATCTTAACCCTGTTCGCTAAGCCACCTTTGTTCTGTAAGTGCACGGCGGCGCCCCGGCCGTCAATCCGACGGCCAAATGCGGAAGCGGTGATAAACTTTAATTTTTCTTGAACTGGCAAACCGCCGCGCACTAATACCCGGATCGAACCATTAATTAGTCCTAGCTAACTACAAGATGGGGAAGAGAGATATACCGACTGATCCAAGTCCTCCGGTCTTCTCGTCGTCGTCCCGATCTCCTGCGGAAGCTCCGGTCTCCACCTCGTCGCCGGAAGTGCACCACATCGCCTACTTCTTTTACGGGCTCCCACCTCAATGCCGAGGCAACTCGGGCACGAAGCTGGCTAGCCGACGTGCCCAAGGTTTGCTGTAGAATGTATAGTAGAACTAGTGTCTCATTTGGGGTTTATGGAGGTGCCATTTTGGTGGAGGAAATGAGGTATGAACTTTTGTGGAGGAACTTGGGGATTTATCTTGCATCAAGAGAGCAAAAATCCCCACTACAAAAATGGGCAACCCCTCCTCCATGCTTGGCCGGCCATCACTAGAGGAGGAGGAGAGAGGGGGTGTGTGAGAGTGGAGTGTATGTATCAAAAGATAACCAACCTCATAAAACCAAGAGGGAGAAAGAAAAAGACTATCATGCATAAGCATGATAACAAGCTAAAACCAACACTCCACCACAACCATCAACAAACATGATGACTTCAAAAAGTCAAGCCATCATGAAGAAGGAAAGTCAAGTGATTGTGCTCATCATGAAAAACCATCATGATACAAATATATGCAAAGACCCCCTCCACAAATACTTATTTGCAACAATGCAAATAAGCCCTCCTCCACCAATCTTCGGCCAATGAACGATACAAAGGAAATCGGCCGAAACGGAAAGCAAACTGGCAACTCCAGAAAACTGAACCCGTAATAAATTACAGGAAAACCCCGATACTGTGCATACACACCCGCATCTGTATGCCGACCGAAATACAAATGCAATGAGACAAAATCTACACTGTACTATACTAGGATCCGGCTTATACCAAAGCCGGCTAGTAATATCCGTTCGATCCTGATCCGTGCAATACCGCACGTATCTGATCGAACCCTGCCATATAACCATACGGCCTCTAGTACAAACTGTCTGATCCTGATCCGTGCAATACCGCACGTATCTGATCGGACCTTGCCATATCTCCATACGGCCTCTACAACTTTTCGCCCGAAAGCTGAGTAACTGAATGCGGGGGACTCTAAAGACTCGTCAACACCTTGGTTGTGGATTTAACCACTAGCACGTTAGAGGTATAAGCCAATACATAACGGGCTACCAGGTATTGACCAAAAGGGACGTCTGTGAGCGAACTCAGCCTGACAACCCTACTGAGCCTGTCAGTGACAATATCCGTACAGTCCGGTCCGTTCGTCTATGAGAATCGCATGGCGGGCCTAGGGGGTTGGTAAAAGTCAGACCCCCAAAAGCGGTACAAGTCGTGTCGGAGTGTAGCCCAGAACACCCTGAGATACTACTGGATACCTACCAGTAAATCTCCTTGCCTCGGCCGAGGGCTTCGTGTAATGGCTCTCCTAGACACAGCGCGACCTCACCCCCAATACCGGGAGAGACGAACCCCTGAAGATGCGCTCACTGCCTCCATGTGGCTCGGGACTGTACCCAACTAAAACCTGTTTGCACGACTCCTTTGAGCCGTGGTAGGGTAGTAATCAAAGTACAGTGGGAACTCACACGAGACAAATGACGATCCCCAGGTCGATGAACTAACCTGTACACATGTCACCAGGGAACTGCCATCTGACGTCTGGTATATGACCAACTAGCATGTTCCCGGCGAGTCCTGTCCGGTGTACTCATAACCCAATGAGCACCTGTATACATCTTAGGTGATCTAACTGACACCAATGGCTTGTGAGACCGGCCACCGCCCCTCGTCGGGGTCTCGACTGTATACACTAGTCTACTCTGGAGAATCGATGCCCTGTCTCGAAACTCTCATGACTAGGGACCTTTTAAGGATATACTTATAGACCCCAGCTCCCACTTATATGATCGCCCTCATACTGCTGGTGGTCAAGCAAGAATCCTAGGGGCTCTATCAACGTGTAATAGCGACGTGTCAGGTCATCTAAAACAGTACACGATGATAAAGGTAAACAAGATAGCAAACTATCATCTCGAGTAAGACTGTCCCACCGGGATAGGTCCTCCATCAATCATTGCAATCACGTACCTGTGACCTAATAATTGACTCTGAGGGCACTATCTCCAACAATCTCCCACTTGCACTCAAGGCTAATTATTGCGATGTCGCATACTCACAGCCCGTGTGATACCGAACACCCAACTCCTCTACTAGTCAGTCTCACAAAGCTCGTTTGCGAAACTATTGCGTTCGAGGAATAACCTTAGTGAGTGGATCCGCTTTGTTGTCTCTTTCTGTGTCTCTCTAAATCTTAAGTTCGCGGAGAAAGCCATCTCCCGAAATGAGCAATACCTGTCTTAGAATGTGTCTGGATGTCTGATGGGACATAGCTCATAAATGAACTCCAAATCCAAACTTCTTAGACTGTATCGTCAACTGAACTTAATCAGTGTCCTGCGCCATGCCTCCCTCAGTATTGCCTTGGACCACCTGTCCAAAATACTGCCCCTCGTCAGAAGGAAAACTATAACTTTGACAACCTCCTTGTCGTCCATGTCACCTTGGAAGCCTGGAATGATAACTGTCTCCCGAATGAGGCTGTCGTTATCATATCCCTTAGAACATCCACTTATGTTCTAAAACTGCTTCCGACTGTTTCTCCAAGATTGGATCAATGTCAACTTATTGCATCTAATGCAAGAACAACATCTGGTGTGGTACTTGACATCTCATGATTGACTCAATTTCCTGAGCAAGTGATCTGCCAATCATGCACATCCCTCTCCCCTTTAGTCTGTAAGACACCTTTAGAGAGGGTGACTCCATCATCTGCAGGTACACTACCGTGCATGGAGTCGTCCATTCTAAATACTCTTAGAATGCTGTCTAAGTACCCAGATTGGGAAACCACCCAAATCTAGATCTAAAACCATAGATCTAGTAACCAGTATGTCAGATATGAAATCCATTTCCTTTGTGGAGAAACCACTGTGTGACGACCAAAGTATAATCGATCGTAGTATAGGAGTTTCTTTTCCTATTCTGTGTATGTCATCCAAATACCAGGATATCACACCCTACTACCTTCTCAACAGATCCATCCCCTATTCTGATGAAGTCAAACCTATGACTGTAACATCAGAAATTGATGATCTATCTCCGCTACATGTGTTTTAGTCTATAAATAGACATAAGCCACCTGTCCACCAATGCTTCCGCTGCTCCCACTGACTACGACAACCCTCTGGCAGAGTCATATACACGTACACTTCTGAAGCTAGTTCAGAACGACGCTATACTCATCCTCCCGCCGGGTCTCACAGTCTGGAACAACAGCAATGGCAAGTGTGGGTAAACTAGAACTTCCCTGTCACCGTCCTTGAGGCTACCGGAGTACCTCTCGGGTGCCTGAAGTTACCCACCGTATCTGCGGAGTGGCCAATGGAATGTCAATCCAGATTGAATCTTTAGGTTCCTGTCAAATCTTCAGTAATCGTTTGTGGTTCTGGAATCACTTCCAGTTCTACCATACTCCCACTACTGTTTTCTGAAAAAATCCATTTTTAATAAAACTGTGGCGAGTCTAGAACAATATTGCTATTGTTCATCCAGATGGTAGAAAGTCAACCCTCGTCATAGCCTGGGTCAACCCACAAACAGCCATTACAGAAACGTGCCTTGAGTTGTCCAGAGTCTGGTTTTAATCATAAGCCGGACAACTCCCTGTACCTTAACATCGTTAAGTTACGAACTGTTCTATGTCCAATATAGAAACAGAGGCACTGATTTAATTGAACCAGATCCAAATCATGCAACTGTCTCCAGTGCATGTCAACTAAATGGAAGGAGGCCGATCAGCGTTACTCAACTTAGGAATGCTTTCAATTATGAGTAACCTGAAAGAGAAGCAAGTTCTCTTAATCATTACTATCAACTGAATACCATTGACAAGTATCTACATCTTCGATCGCTTTGAAGAATCCCGATACTTGCTACACCTGGTTCTCTACTCTATTCAAATACCTATAACTTCTCCAAATTCGGACCCTGTGTTTCCACGAAACACCTGTCTAAAAACTAGAGAAGTCATAAGTAAACCGAATATAGTATAAGGACCAACCCCTCTGTCCTGATGGACCCTGCATACAATACTCTGTATAAGTCCTTTGAGTCTGATAACTCATTCACTGTGTGTCGTAGGTTGAAAACTGTACTTATGGTTAAGAAGAATTACACCGCTGTTTAATGCTCCTTACCTAACCATCCACTGATATAGGTAAATGTCATCGACATAATTTCAAAAAGGTATATCTCACTCTATGAAAATAGACGTACAGATAAATCAATTTGAAATTGGTGCATAACAGCGGATATTCAAAACCAAATATTTGCCGACCGGCAAACAGTCCAGGTGATTTCCTCAAATATCACCGATTACAACGAATCCCGATATAATGAGGATGATCACCCAATTCCCAATAACTTACTCCCACTCATCATCTGTAAAACCATACAGATGTGAGAATCGTATCTGGTAAATACATACCCTGGAGTAAGGACTAATTGGGAAATCAGTTTTCCTTTAACATTACACAGTGAAACTGAAACATTGAAATATTTCGATGGGGTATCTGGGTATTCCTAGTAATGCCTCTTCCATTATCCAGATTCACAACTGTAACCGTGTGTTTCTTTGCCACCTCTCCAAATCCCTTTATATGTCTTTAGTCATTACCTTCTGCACACCCCTTTAGGCCAAATGGTTTTCTTCCTTCCCTACCGTTCGGCACCAGCCTATGGTTTGGAAGAAGACTATCCAATAAGCATAATGGGTGTACTGTCCCAATACTAGGAACACTCGCAATGCGAGAGAAGGTGAAGATAAAAGACACCTGAATAAACCTTATTCCTATTTCTCCTGAACCAGAATCCATCCCCGAACTGGAACAAGTTCCTTTCGAGTTCGTATATAACCATACGATGGAGTATCCAATAAACTGTGGATCTTCGTAGTGATATGGAGTGTCCTGGAGAAATACAAAGGTGAAGTGGGAGTGGTAATGAAATACTTAGTTTGGTCGTGAATATCAGTTGCAATTTACTTTGCCCTCTTACTAATCCCTTGCTTTGTCTTAACTTAATACCTTCTGTACAACATCGTTAGGCTAATTGGTTTTCTTCATTCCCTACCGGTCGGCACCAGCCTAAGGTTTGGAAGAAGACTATCCAATTTGCGTAATAGGTGTACTATCTCCTAAACTAAGGAGTACTCGCAACTTGAGAGAAGGTAAAAGGAAAAGACAACTGAATAGTCCTATCCGTTTTCTCCAGAACCTGAAACCATCCTCGAATAAATTCTTTTCGAGTTCGTATCTAACCATACGATGGTTTTGTCCAATGGAAGTGGACGTTCGTAGTAATACGGGGTGTCCTGGAGAAAAGGGTAAAAGTAGGAGTGGCAATGAGGTTTGCAACTCTGACAATCCAAAAGCCAGTGATAAGAAGGTTCGGTCAACTTGGTCACTGAGTCATAGTCTTAGGGTCGGGTCAATGGTCGCTGCCAGAGAGAGAGAAAAGAAACACTTAGCGTGCACTCTAACCTACATCAGAATGGTTACCAATTTATCTAATCTGGAAACCTCCCACTGTACCTCAAATTCTCCTCCAAACCTGAAAGAAGAATTAGTCGGGGTCACCCGAGGAGTAAACTAACTCATCAGTGGGAATCGGGATCCAACTATCATCGCATGATAACGTGACGGAATCCGCTCACGTCATCACACTCCAGAAGGTATGCGCATATCTGGCAAGTTTCAGTTCTTTTGAAACTCCCGATGTGATTTTTGCCCCATGCTCTTATGACCTTGACGAAGGCCAACAAATCATAAGTCACATGTCAAGTTCTACCCGTCATTCTCCAGGTTGATTTGAATCCACCCGCACAAGCCCTTGACGAAGGCCAACAAGGCTATACGACTGTCCCAAACCAACGCATCTATCTATGCTGCAGAAAGGCAACAAGCAGCTACCATACACTATGCCTTGACGAAGGCCAACAAACATAGCATGAATACTACGTGCTACCCGTCTGAAACGACGGAGGGCTACGAATGGTTTCTGGCGAAAACCTTTAACGTAATGAACTTGATATCGTTGAAGGAACGGATAGCTTTTTAAAATATAGTGACGAAAACCTTTGCTAAAGAGGTCACTCCCGGTGAAGGGATCTCGGCTCTTTCCCCGTAGAATGAGGTGCAGGATATTCCAACTGAATACCACGATGCAAAACAAAAGTAATCGGCTATAGTGAAGTTATTGCCCTGACGCAAACTTCTGTCCAAGGGGTCACTCCCGGTGAAGGGATCTCGGCCCTTGCCTCGTCGACTGAGGTGCTGGATATTCCAACTGAATACCACGATGCAAAACAAAAGTGAACGTCCTTGCAAATAACAGCTTTTTGAAAAGTGTTCCAACAGCATCAGATTAGGTTTGTTTTTAACTTGCATTGATCCGAATCAACGCAGTCCCATCAATTGATCACACCACAAAGAACGAAAATAATATGACGTACGTATATGCCATCCGTATTCGCCACTGGGTCCCGTCATTACCCGTTAGGTTAGCTAACTAACGACAGAGCGGGGACTGGACTAGCGCGGATGCAAAACATATACAACATCTACTAATATATACCAATATATTATATTCGCTCAAGGCGTGATAAAATGCAACAGCACATAAATGTATAGCATCACAGAACAATACAGATATCTGGGATCCCCGGGTTTCACAGAGCCACTACTGAAACCCGACGTTCCCCTGGTCGTGTGGATAGCCTGCGCAATGAAATCCTAGACCCCTACGGGCATGGCAAGTTACCCGCCAAAACCTGAAGCGAGGCAGCCCCCTTCAGCACCGTGAATGGACCACCCAGCACTTCACGGAATCCGGTAACTTGGGCACCCCTCCTGGGTCAACCTGTACCCCCTACGAGTGCGGCGAATAGCCCGCCAATTCTAGAGTAAAGCCCCTTCCGTCTCAATGCCATGAGATGCGGGCTTGTTGCCCTCCAGAACTCGGCTATCCGTGCACCCCTCCGCGGGGCAATCCTAGTACAGAAAGTAAAATATACATACACCGGGTACATCGACCGCAACCTGGTCGTGCCCCAAAAGAATAATACAATCAGGCAGTGACGGCAGTCCACATGTCGGACGCTCGCCCCGCAATAACAAATGTACATAATACAACCACAACTGTACTAGCATTGCATCCAGGCTATCCCCCACGACCGATCCGCAACATCACAGCAAAAACAGAATATCAACGTGAAAGTCACGTTCGCAAATCCGTCTAACCGGGCTATAGCAGTTAGACAGGATTTACCGATCAAGTGACATTCACGGTCGCAGATATAATGTAAATACTGTGAAATAATGTGTTTAAAATATCCGATCAAGCAAATTTTAACAAGTGGGCCCCCAAGCATTACTTTAGCAGATCAAGAAATTCTGGGCCCAATGTTATTATTCCAAAAACCCAATTTTCATCCCAGAAAGCGACTGAAGAAATTTGACACAGCAAGGACACTATTCGGCGGCGGAAACGCGGCCCAATGGGGGGTTTTGCCGCGGTTCCGCGCTCTGGTGGTCGACTTACTGTGTCGAATTTCTACAGTGTGCTTATAACTTCCAGTACATCACTATTTTACAACCTGAAAATTTTTTCGACACCAAAAAATTTCAACAGAAAACTGATGTGAGAGAAAACGTGGAATTTGGAATTTTTTTTTGATCGATCGGAAATGCAAACACATTAAAAAAAGCTAGACTAAGTTAATGGCGAGGCTCTGATACCACTGTGAGTGCACGGCGGCGCCCCGGCCGTCAATCCGACGGCCAAATGCGGAAGCGGTGATAAACTTTAATTTTTCTTGAACTGGCAAACCGCCGCGCACTAATACCCGGATCGAACCATTAATTAGTCCTAGCTAACTACAAGATGGGGAAGAGAGATATACCGACTGATCCAAGTCCTCCGGTCTTCTCGTCGTCGTCCCGATCTCCTGCGGAAGCTCCGGTCTCCACCTCGTCGCCGGAAGTGCACCACATCGCCTACTTCTTTTACGGGCTCCCACCTCAATGCCGAGGCAACTCGGGCACGAAGCTGGCTAGTCGACATGCCCAAGGTTTGCTGTAGAATGTATAGTAGAACTAGTGTCTCATTTGGGGTTTATGGAGGTGCCATTTTGGTGGAGGAAATGAGGTATGAACTTTTGTGGAGGAACTTGGGGATTTTTCTAGCATCAAGAGAGCAAAAATCCCCACTACAAAAATGGGCAACCCCTCCTCCATGCTTGGCCGGCCATCACTAGAGGAGGAGGAGAGAGGGGGGGTGTGAGAGTGGAGTGTATGTATCAAAAGATAACCAACCTCATAAAACCAAGAGGGAGAAAGAAAAAGACTATCATGCATAAGCATGATAACAAGCTAAAACCAACACTCCACCACAACCATCAACAAACATGATGACTTCAAAAAGTCAAGCCATCATGAAGAAGAAAAGTCAAGTGATTGTGCTCATCATGAAAAACCATCATGATACAAATATATGCAAAGACCCCCTCCACAAATACTTATTTGCAACAATGCAAATAAGCCCTCCTCCACCAATCTTCGGCCAATGAACGATACAAAGGAAATCGGCCGAAACGGAAAGCAAACTGGCAACTCCAGAAAATTGGTCCCGTAATAAATTACAGGAAAACCCCGATACTGTGCATACACACCCGCATCTGTATTCCGACCGAAATACAAATGCAATGAGACAAAATCTACACTGTACTATACTAGGATCCGGCTTATACCAAAGCCGGCTAGTAATATCCGTTCGATCCTGATCCGTGCAATACCGCACGTATCTGATCGAACCCTGCCATATAACCATACGGCCTCTAGTACAAACTGTCTGATCCTGATCCGTGCAATACCGCACGTATCTGATCGGACTTTGCCATATCTCCATACGGCCTCTACAACTTTTCGCCCGAAAGCTGAGTAACTGAATGTGGGGGACTCTAAAGACTCGTCAACACCTTGGTTGTGGATTTAACCACTAGCACGTTAGAGGTATAAGCCAATACATAACGGGCTACCAGGTATTGACCAAAAGGGACGTCTGTGAGCGAACTCAGCCTGACAACCCTACTGAGCCTGTCAGTGACAATATCCGTACAGTCCGGTCCGTTCGTCTATGAGAATCGCATGGCGGGCCTAGGGGGTTGGTAAAAGTCAGACCCCCAAAAGCGGTACAAGTCGTGTCGGAGTGTAGCCCAGAACACCCTGAGATACTACTGGAATACCTACCAGTAAATCTCCTTGCCTCGGCCGAGGGCTTCGTGTAATGGCTCTCCTAGACACAGCGCGACCTCACCCCCAATACCGGGAGAGACGAACCCCTGAAGATGCGCTCACTGCCTCCATGTGGCTCGGGACTGTACCCAACTAAAACCTGTTTGCATGACTCCTTTGAGCCGTGGTAGGGTAGTAATCAAAGTACAGTGGGAACTCACACGAGACAAATGACGATCCCCAGGTCGATGAACTAACCTGTACACATGTCACCAGGGAACTGCCATCTGACGTCTGGTATATGACCAACTAGCATGTTCCCGGCGAGTCCTGTCCGGTGTACTCATAGCCCAATGAGCACCTGTATACATCTTAGGTGATCTAACTGACACCAATGGCTTGTGAGACCGGCCACCGCCCCTCGTCGGGGTCTCGACTGTATACACTAGTCTACTCTGGAGAATCGATGCCCTGTCTCGAAACTCTCATGACTAGGGACCTTTTAAGGATATACTTATAGACCCCAGCTCCCACTTATATGATCGCCCTCATACTGCTGGTGGTCAAGCAAGAATCCTAGGGGCTCTATCAACGTGTAATAGCGACGTGTCAGGTCACCTAAAACAGTACATGATGATAAAGGTAAACCAGATAGCATACTATCATCTCGAGTAAGACTGTCCCACCGGGATAGGTCCTCCATCAATCATTGCAATCACGTACCTGTGACCTAATAATTGACTCTGAGGGTACTATCTCCAACATGTTCGACATCGACAGAAGCAAATGATGATTCGCTCCTGGCAATATCCCAGTTGTAGCGGTGCTGATGCCGAAATCGGTGTCTAATTCCAGGCTTACGGCGAAAAGTCAGCAAGCCGCACATGCATACAAAATAGCCGAAATGATGGGGCAACTTGCAATAAAAAGCAGCAAGTAAAAACGTATGCATATAAAACAGCCGAAATGATGGGGCAACTTGCAATAAAAAGCAGCAAGTAAAAACGTATGCATATAAAACAGCCGAAATGATTGGGCAACTCGCAATAAAAAGCAGCGAGTAAAAATAAATAAATAGCCGAAATGATTGGGCACCGCGGGAAATAGCCGAAATGATTGGGCAATCGCGACCTTCGCGATATAAAAGCTGAAATGATAGAGCATCGCGGGAATAAAGCAAAAATATAAAAAAAATGATGAAACTTTTGCCCTACAGGTGAGATCACATCGATCCATGTATACAATCCAAGGGCACAAACAAAGACGGAACCATACCTTCCCAATAGGCTCCGCCAGAAAGCAAAGCCAAATCTCGACGGTTCACCAACAGCCTAGAGACAATCGCGACATTCGTCTTGATGCAACAGACGCAGTGCCAGCAAACGAAGCAAAGATCAAATTCCTAGCTTCACGGTTCTGACGGTAACTTACATAAAACCTGGAAGACCACGGCAAATCCTTCGACTCAGGGAAACCAGTGTCCTTGACGAGAACATCCTGATTCGTGTCGGCCCGCAGAGAAACCAGTGTCTCTGCAGGAATACTCCGATTCGTTTCAACTTCGAGGAAACTAGCGTCCTCGGCAAAATACTTCGACTCAGGGAAACCAGTGTCCTTGACGAGAACACCTCGATTCGTTTCGACCCGCAGAGAAACTAGCGTCTTTACAGGAACACCTCGACTCGTTTCAACTCCAGGGAAACCAGTGTCCCTGGCAAATACCTCAATTCAGGGAAACTGGCGTCCTTGATGAGAGCCTCCTGATTCGCGTCGGCCCGCAGAGAAACCAGTGTCTCCGCAGGAATGCTCCGATTCGTTTCAACCCCGAAGAAACCAGTGTCTTCGGCAAAATCCTTCGACTCAGGAAAACCAGTGTCCTTGACGAGAACATCCTGATTCGCGTCGACCCGCAGAGAAACTAGCGTCTTTGCAGGAATACATCGATTCGTTTCAACTCCAGGGAAACCAGTGTCCTTGGCAAATACCTCAATTCAGGGAAACTAGCGTCCTTGATGAGAGCCTCCTGATTCGCGTCGGCCCGCAGAGAAACCAGTGTCTCCGCAGGAATACTCCGATTCGTTTCAACCCCGAAGAAACCAGTGTCTTCGGCCAAATCATTCGACTCAGGGAAACCAGTGTCCTTGATGAGAACATCCTAATTCGCGTCGACCCGCAGAGAAACTAGCGTCTTTGCAGGAATACATCGATTCGTTTCAACCCCAGGGAAACCAATGTCCCTGGCAAATGACTCAATTCAGGGAAACTAGCGTCCTTGATGAGAGCCTCCCGATTCGTGTCGGCCCGCAGAGAAACCAGTGTCTCCGCAGGAATACTCCGATTCGTTTCAACCCCGAAGAAACCAGTGTCTTCGGCTAAATCCTTCAACTCAGGGAAACCAGTGTCCTTGACGAGAACATCCTGATTCACGTTGACCCGCAGAGAAATTAGCATCTTTGCAGGAATACATCGATTCGTTTCAACCCTAGGGAAACCAGTGTCCTTAGCAAATACCTCAATTCAGGGAAACTAGCATCCTTGATGAGAGCCTCCTGATTCGCGTCGGCCCGCAGAGAAACCAGTGTCTCCGCAGGAATACTCCGATTCGTTTCAACCCCGAAGAAACCAGTGTCTTCGGCAAAATCCTTCGACTCAGGGAAACCAGTGTCCTTGACGAGAACATCCTGATTCACATCGACCAGCAGAGAAACTAGCGTCTTTGCAGGAATACATCAATTCGTTTCAACCCCAGGTAAACCAGTGTCCCTGGCAAATACCTCAATTCAGGGAAACTAGCATCCTTGATGAGAGCCTCCTGATTCGCGTCGGCCCGCAAAGAAACCAGTGTCTCCGCAGGAATACTCCGATTCGTTTCAGCTCCGAAGAAACCAGTGTCTTCGGCAAAATCCTTTGACTCAGGGAAACCAGTGTCCTTGACGAGAACATCATGATTCGCGTCGGCCCGCAGAGAAACCAGTGTCTCCGCAGGAATACTCTGATTCGTTTCAACTTCGAGGAAACTAGCGTCCTCGGCAAAATACTTCGACTCAGGGAAACCAGTGTCCTTGACGAGAACACCTCGATTCGCGTCGACCCCCAGAGAAACTAGCGTCTTTGCAGGAACACCTCGACTCGTTTCAACCCCAGGAAAACCAGTGCCCTTGGCAAACTCCTCAACTCAGGGAAACTAGCGTCCTTGATGAGAGCCTCCTGATTCGCGTCTGCCCACAGAGAAACCAGTGTCTCCGCGAGAACTTCCCAATTCGTCTCAACTTGCAAGATAAAGTCTTAGGCAGCAGGGATTAAAAAACTTGTTTCCTGAGCACTGGGACCCTGCAAGTCGGTCTAAAACGGTCTCTTGCATACTATTCACGGGTCTCACTCTCCAAAGTCGAATCTCGGCAAGGAGGGAAACAACCGTTTATGGGTCCTCTCGACTAGTAAGAGGGACAATTCTCTTATAGGATCCTTACGACTTATAAGAGAAAACGCACTTAGGAATCCTCACGATTCCTAAGGAGAAAATCCACCTTCGAGATCCTCTCCGTAGGGAGAAAATCTCTACCCTCACGGCTCATAGAGTTGAAAAGTCTTAGGCAGCAGATCTGAACCTGCGGCCTAAGCCATCGCTATCTCTTGGAGAAAGGGAGAAAGCAAAAGAGCATACAAGACATTGCAAAGAAAAAATGTGTATCTTTATTTATTAATTCAATCAAGTACAAGGTGAATCGTACAAAAGAATAAAGAATGGATACATCTTATTCGAAAAAGAAAATTTTTACAAGTATATTGATACAAAGGCAGCTACTGGGAAGGAAGCGTCTTAAATAGCCCTATCAGTTGTTCGCGCACTTCCTTCCATGCCTTTTCCTGATCGGCCACCACCGCCAGTTCCGCCTCCACGTGAGCCCGTTGCTGCAAGAAGGATGCAAGCTGCTCCTCAACGGCCTGCTGAGCTGCTTCGCAGCCTTGGGAATTACGCTCGGCAGCGTCGAGTTTCTGCTTCAGGTTCAGCCCATTAGAGATACGCTCCAGAAGGCCCTCGAAGATAGCCTTCACCTGGGCAGCATTCGTCTCAACTTCAGCGCGCAGACGAGCCGTCTCGTTTGAGGTCTCTTGGCATTCCCTCAGCCTTAAAGCCGCTTCTTGTTCCAAGTGATGGAAGTGAGAAGCGCTTTGCTCGATCCACGCTGCTCTTTGATTGTTTGCGGCTAAGGTCTCAGGAGCAGGGCGCATAAACTCCGACTGATGCAGGCGGACCTCGATTTCCCTGCAGTGGTTGACCCAAAGCTCGACGACGCCTCCATCATGAAAAGTCGCAAGCGCCGCCAACATCGGGTTAGCCTCCGCAGCGAAATCCGCAGCAGATGGGCGAGCGTCTGCGTCAAGCTCCTCGATGTATCCGCTCAGCATGCCCAAGCTCATTACAGCACCCTTTGAAGACGGACGTCTCAGGAAGGGGCCTGCCGGCATTATGACGCGAGACTCAAAGGGCGCCGGGATCGGAACGACAGCTAAAAAAACAAAATACGATTAGATGACGGTTCAAGAAATATAAAAAAAAGTCATTGATGAGATAGTTTACTATACCAGCTGCAGCGGGCGGCAAGGCCGGAAAGGCCGGTGGCGCGACCGATCTTTCATCCCCTCCTTCGATTTGTAGCACTGCAATCAGGACAAGGGAAAGTTAGAAATAATTCCATCTCTAAAAAAGAAAAGACATCAGTTGGAAACTATACTCACTAGCGCCACTGGAGGAAGAAGCGAGTTCAGATGGGAAGGAGAAGTGCGGGTGCAACACCTGATAGAGATGATCAAAAAGCACTCCTGAAAAGACGCAATAGTACGACATTAGTACATAAATTATGCAGCTGAAAGATAAAACTAATGGGTTGCAAATCCATACCTTCCAACATCTGCGATGGTACAAGGGAAGGCTGAGAGGTGACCACCGCCAAGGTAGTAGTTGACGGCACTCCCTCAAGCAATGGAGTATCAGTGCTGGCCGCACCTGCGTTAAAAACAAAGATAAACTTGTCAGAAAGGATTGCAAGATAAAGAAAAAAGGACAGTAACCCAAAATTTACCTGATGAGCCGCCAGCCGAGACGGAGGCGTCTCCCTCCTCCATTGACATAAGTCCACCTCCCGTGGCCTCACCACCAGACTCTACGGGGGCCGTCTTCGTGCTCGCGAGGCCAGGAGACGGCAGAGGACCGTAGGCGGGGAGAGCAATGATCGGAGCATTGCCAGACTCTTGAGAAAGAGCGGCCGGCTCGTCCTCAGGAATCATGCCCGCCTTACCCACTACTCCCTCGGGCTCGGCGGTCGCCATTGTCTCATCCGCCGTCACCATGGGGTCGCCGGTCTCAGGCGCCTCGTCCACTGCTGCCCCAGGCTCAGTTATAGCGGTCGTCTCATTTGCCGCCACCTCAGGCTCGGCATCAACGACCTTCTCTGGTGCAGCTCCCTCAGCCCCTAGCTCAGGCTCAGCAACCCCGGCGACGTTGCCCACCGTCAGCTCGGGTTCGGCCGGTGCCTCTTCCTCTGTCCCCTTAGGTTCGACGGTCTCCGCCTCCCCTTCGGTTGGACTTGGCCCTGCAGGATAAGATATATAAGAACCGACAAGTTTACAATTCTTACAAACAAATCTTGAAAGATACATTACCTGACGTAGACTTATCATTTGCCCCGCGAGCTGCATGTGCCACCTGTCTGCGAGCTGTGGACAAGGCGACCCGGGGCTCTTCTGAGGGGGTATCAGCACGGGGGACGGTGCTTGGGCCAGCTCCCACGGCCAAAGCAGCCCTGCGTGCCTTCTCCTCGCGCCTTAGCCGCTTTCTCTCCTCCTGAGCCGTTGGAACATACCTCTTCAAAGCCTCCTTCATTGAGACGTCCTCGTCTGTGAACAGGGATGCTTCCAAATCCTTCAAGGCATCCCTCGTCGACTTGTCGAGTTGAGGCTCTCGCGGCAGCCCCGAAGAGACTGGGACTTCAGTAGCGAGCCCGGGGAGAGTCCCTGCATCAGCTGGCGCAGCCCCTGCAAAGAAGCAAAGGAAGAAGGTTAGGTTGACCATCAGAAAAGAGGATAAAAACTTAATAAGGCAAGACGTACCGATGCCCATTAAAGCACGCTTCTCTTCCTCCCCCTGGAAGGTTTTTAAAGAGGCAGCGACGGCTTCTTCGGTAGTGACACCTGTTAAAAAAGGGGGAAAGCATAAGTCGAAGATAATAATAAAAATGCTATAAAATGACAAAGAGTACAGCTAATGATTACCTGCTTGAGCGAGTTTATCCAACCATGCTTCGAGCCTCGCTGATCGCGCAGAAGCCGCAATGTCAGCCGCCAGGTCAGTGTCTGCGGGTCTACCGAGAAGCCTTTATTGCTGCCATACTCTCTTATACCTTCGGTAAGAGGGGCCTGAGGCTCTAAACTGAGGATCACATCGAGAGAAAGGAGCGACTTCTTCTTCCTCTTCTGCCCACCAGCCCTGGGTGCACCCTAGATCGACTTGCGCTTTGCAGGCACCTTAGGGCGACGGGTCCCGATATCCACGCCCACGCCGGACTCCGGCGAAACCACATCTACCGTCTCCACTGGAGCACGGGACGCTGGTGGTGCATCCGCAGTACCACGGAGCGACAGTCTGCACGGAGGGCTCAACACGCGCGGTAGCACGGTTCCGGCATCTTTCAGCGGAGGAATGACCGGGGTCCTTTGCTTCAAGGGAGCCTTGCGATCGCCGCCGGGAGGCGCACTCTTGCGGTCAACCAGCATGCGCTTCTCCATAAGGATAACTGGACCCATTGCATGCGCGCACCAAGCCACGTACGTGTTGAGCACCTTGGGGACGCAGCTCGGCTCGCTGATGAAGAAATAGGAACCCGTGTTAAGCCGCATGAAATGGTGTATTGCATTCCTTATCCCATCTCGGCTGGCCACGGGCTTTTCCAAGAAAGCTTCCATCGGGATCCCCTGGTGATAGCTCGATTGCTGAGCAAACCGGTGAGGGTTATACCTCATGAAGAATGCCGTCTCATTCTGCCTAAACACCAGGTAGCCCGGCCGAATAGAGTAGAGGTGGAGGATCTCCCGAGCTTTCAATATGGAGGCCCCATCCTTAAAATCATCGCGCAGCGGCACTACCGACTTGGTGGTCTCTGAGCCTATGGTTATGACTTTATCCAAAAAAGAAACCTTCGCTCCGACCAGGTGTGGGCGAAGGAGCAGCCCCCTAGCCTCCCGCGGAGGTGCAACCACGATTGAAGCGCCAACCAACCGCATGACTTTTGGGAGTCTGCACTTCTCAAAAAATGGAGGGATCTTATGGGCGCCGAATACCCCGTGCACATGCATTTCCATCCAAGAGGTGAAGTAGTGCATCGAGAAGTTAGCGGGCTGCACCCTAGGCTCATTAGCGTCCGCCGCTACGCTGAGTCCATTATAAAGGTGAGCCAGCCTGGCGATTCCTATTGTTAACTGCAGACCAACCACCATCCGATGCGCTGGGTAGAAAACAGATGGCCGCATGTGGCGCGGGTACATGGGGAGCGCAAAGCTGCACAGCCACAATCCCAGGAACCCTACAAAAGAGGTCTCCTCATCCATGCCCAGGACGACGATTTCTGACAAGGGCAAGACGGCGGCGCCGGGGAGATAAAAGTCCTTGTGATCATCCTCCGATGTGGGTCGGCGGTCCAAGACAAAGCCAAAAGGGTCATCAAGCTAGGCGAACTTCTCGCTCCGCTTCGATAGGAACTCTGGTCGAATGAAGCGGGCGATAAAATCTGCGAAACTGACTCCCCGGACGCCCGATTCCAGATAGAGCCCTTCATAGATCTCCAGCACCTTCACCAAGCCCGAAAACTGGTGCTGAATAGCGTTCTCCGGCGTCAGATCAAACACCAGCGGCTTGGTAGCAAAGACGTATTCGTCAGGAGGAAGCAGCTCCTCGTAATGCTCCCCCCTCATCGGCAAACCCGAGATTTCAGCAAACTCCTCCAAGGAGATAGAGACTTCCCTGTCCGTCATCAGGAAGGTGTGGGTAGGAATATTCCATTGTTCGATAAAAGCCTTAACCCACCACATTGGAGGAGAGGGATACTCAAAGAGCGAGACGTAGATGGCCGAATACAAACCAATCTTCATCAGATGAGTCCTCTTCGCTGATAAAATGTACCGGGCCCACTGTAAATATCCGGCGGGCGGTCGTGAGATCAATCCAATGTTATAGGCCTGTCCCCAAGGGCGTGCTTCACCCTGACAGATTCGCCTCCCCAAAATATCTATTGCCGGCGGCGGCTGCACGGGAATAGCCCTAATTGCAGGCTGGAGGAGGTCATCCGAATTCTAATTTTTGACCTCCACGGCATACTTCACCGGGGGTTCATCCGCATAGGGGATCGAAAATATTGGCTCAGACGGCGTAGCAAAACCGAAGCTTCGGCGACCCTCGATGATATCGTTATACCACCTACCCCACAAGTGAAGGTTCTTATGCTTGGGGTCATGATCCTTGATGAGGGTGAGCACCTCTCGGTCCACTGGTGCCTGGGGAAAACCTCCCTCCGAGCGAACGAACGGGAATGATAGGTCGGCAGGCATGTTTCCTGTGGAGGGACAAAAATTAGCCGTCAGTGTTGTAATTCCAACGCGTGGCATTTTAAAAATTTACACCACATTGCAATGCAGTGGGTAGGGGACCAAATGAGGACCCACAAAATCTGGACGACAGTGCATCAGTTAATAGGACAACCCTATCATTGGATGAGACTGTCAATTAATCCCCAAGAGAATATTCTCATTAATAAAATCCCTAGAGACAAGGAGAAAATCTCCTCTTTCAGAGCAAAGCTCTGTCACAGAGTGACACTTGTCAAACTCTGGTCTCAAGGGAATAAAATTCCTTAAAAGAGCCTAGCTCTGTGATAATGATGAGAAAATCTATTAAATGAAATTTTTTCTTTAAACTCCTAAAGATTAAAATTTTTTGGGATTTTAAAGATCCATGAAAACTCTTAGGAGTTCTTCATTTTCAGATCAAAAAGATCTACATTTGATCCAAGAGCAAAGCTCTGTTCATGGGTTAAAACCCATGAGACAAGATCTCTGTAGATCTATGAACTCTTGAGAGCAAGGCTCTGTTGGTGAAACCCCAAAGGGGTTTTTCTTTAGATCAAAGATCTATAAGAGCAAGGCTCTGTTAATTAAATTAAATTTAATTTAATTTAAATTTTACCTAAGATGATTCTAGGTTTTGAACTCTGGAGTTCTTGGAAAGAAACGAGAGCAAGGCTTTAAAATTCTTAAGCAAGAGCAAGGCTCTGAAAATCAAGATTCTTGAAAATGGTAAAACATTTACTAAGGACCAAGGGTCCTATTTATAGGCGCCTGCGCCCATTCAACCCACCCGTTGATCCAACGGCCAAGATCTTGCCACTGCTGCACTCACGTGCGCGCCACATGAGCGCAACGGTGGGAGGGCATTTGTTTCCCCCAATCAGAGCAAAGCCCTATTTGAATTTCAAAAATTCAAAAATTGAAGCAATGCTTCAAATCCCTTGCGCTGCACGCAGGGCGCCACGTGTCAAAATCAGACACGCCAGCGCAGGGAGCGCAGCGCCCAAGGCAGCGCGCCCAATCAGAGCAAGGCTCTATTTAAAAGAAAATTAAAGGAAGCAACGCTTCAGTTGCGCAAGCACTGCGCTGCGCGACACGTGTCAGCGCAGTTGCGCAAGCACAGTTGCGCAAGCGCAGTTGCGCTGCGCTGTGCGCTGCGCGACACGTGTCAGCGCAGTTGCGCAAACGCAGTTGCGCTGCGCTCTGCGCTGCGCGACATGTGACAGCGCAGTTGCGCCGCGCCGCTTGACACATGTCAAGTGCTGGTGCATCTGCGCCAAACAGAATTAAAATTCTAGTAAGATCCTTCCGTTCTTGTTAAATCAAAAAGATTGTCTTCTGTAAAACAGAAGCCCTTGGATCAAAGATCCAATGGTGGGGAAAATTCCCCAAATCACTCAGAGAATGATCTCTTTAACAAATTTAACAAATTAATGGGCACTATATAAAGGCCCCTAGACCCTAATTCAAAAGACATCAAGATAGAGGAAGAACATCAAGAACTTCAAAAACAACAAAACATAGAGAACTCTGAAGAATTTGGAGAAGAACTCAAGAGGGGAAAGAAGGTAAAAACCTTTTAAAAAAAAAGAGAAGAACTTCTTCTGAATAGATCATTGATCTAAGAACAAGATCAATGATCTTCAATAAAAAAAAAATAATAACAGTGCCTTGCACTTTTTTATGAACCATTGGTTCTGGAATCTTAAAGATTCTCAAGTTATTGAAATAGTGCCTTGCACTTGCAAAAACTGCACTGTTGCACTCCTGGGTTGGCGTAAGCCTCCAGAGAGCGCCACGTGTCAGCTCCAGAACCACTTGCGCTATGCTCTTTTAAAAAATAGAGCATTGCTCTTTAAAGTTGGCGCAACTCACCAGAGCGCGCCACGTGTCAGCAACGCAACAGCGCAGCGCACTGCGCTTGCATGACACGTGTCACCACCACAAGCGCTTGTGCTCAATAATTGGTGCACAACGTCTGACAAGCCACTGTCAGATAATTAATGCACTGCATTATTTACAGAAGGGCCAAGCCCAATTAAAAAAATGCCTAACAGGCCTAATTAAATGCAATGCATTATTTTAAAGAAGGGCAGAGCCCAAACAGATGCTCTGCATCATTTATAAAGGGACATAGCCCAAATCAAAAAGGCCTAGCAGGCCAGAATAAGATGCAGTGCATTATTAAAAAGGGGCAAAGCCCTAGCACAGGCCTAATAGGCCAAAGATAAATAAAAATGTTGAACATTTTTCAACTGGACTTAGCCCAATCATGGCCGTAAGTCCTCAAATTAAATTGACTGAGCAAGACTGCTCTCCTAAATCAATTTACATCCGGTTCAAGGGTACATCTCTGAACTCTTTTGACTCCTATCGTTGTAATCCTTCAACGACGTCAGAGAGGTGACGGGTCCCAACAACCACAACATATTCTCATCTGGACTTAGCCCAATCATGGCTGTAAGTCCTCAAATTAAATTGACTGAGCAAGACTGCTCTCCTAAATCAATTTACATCCGGTTCAAGGGTACATCTCCGAACTCCTCTGACACCTATCGTTGTAATCCTTCAACGACGTCAGAGAGGTGACGGGTCCCGACAACCACATATCGATACGGACCGCGGGGTCCCTAAACTCGTGGACCGAAACGTCCCTAAACTAATATTCGTCCCAGAATGGGAACGTTGGACCGAAATGTCCTTAAACTAATGCTCGTCCCCAAATAGGAATGATGGACCCAATGTCCTTAAACTAATTATCGACCGCAACGTCATTAAACTAAACAATAGAGTTCGATTGCTCTTTTGTTGGATCTAAACGATCCCGTTAAGTTGATCTTAGTCTAAAATTAGGCTAACGTATCCTTAACAAAAGTTTAAGTTGATTTTAGCCTCAATATGGCTAACGTATCCTTAAACCAAAACACCAAACCCAAATCTAAGTAAACATGGATTTGGACTAATCCATGTCCTACGGGCGACGGCATCACTTAGTCTCCGTATACAATCCATGGGCAACCACAAACAAAACAAAC